>CM060912.1:494844659-504844659 GCA_030737875.1 Allium sativum
AATAAAATTTCTATGAGATTTTCCATGCATACAAGTGTTTTCAAGCTTGTATGAGCATCATTAGCTTGCATTCAAGTCAAGTTTCTATATTTGCATCATAAAGAAAGAGTCTTGATCATTTTGGCTCAAGGGTTTTGCTTGCATTTTGGGTTTATTTGATTTCATAAGGGCTTTGTCATTGTAAGCCCTATTCTACTTTCATACTTAAACTCTAAAGTTAAATGTATGATATGCAAGTTTATATGCAAGTTTAATATGCTATGATATGCAAGTTTATCAAGTTGTGATATGCAAGTTTACTATGCTATGATATGCAAGTTTATCAAGTTGTGATATGCAAGTTTATATGCAAGTTTACTATGCTATGATATGCAAGTTTATCATGTTGTGATATGCAAGTTTATATGCAAGTTTACTATGTCATGATATGCAAGTTTATCGTGTTATGTCATGCAAGTTTGATATGCAAGTTTGTCATATGATATGCAAGTTACGTTATGCAAGTTTGGGTTGAACATTTTGTTCATGCTATCATGTTATGCAAGCTTATCTTGGGTTTATGAACATAAAGCTTCAAGCTTTATGCCAAAGGTTGCATTTTGGCAACATGTAAGTTATCATATCTCTTATGATAACTTGCATGTGAGGCTAGATGCGAACTTATGGCCATTTCTACATGTCATTTAGCACCATGTATCACCAATGTGCTAAGTTTTGTTTTATGCATGCTTTTGAGGCCTAAAAATGTAATATGCAAGTATATATGTACATTTCTTATGCCACCATGTTGAACTTGTGGCTTCAACACCTTATGTCACGATTATGCCAAGTTCCCTCTTTCTATCCTTTATGCGCTATTGCGATATGTAAGCGATGGGATTACGTTTGGGGTTGGGTAAACTTAAAGGACATAAAAACATAAGCTTGGGAATTTACCTATTAAGTTAGGTCTACCCATTGGGAATTTACCTATTAAGTTAGGTCTACCCAATTGCTTGAAAACTTGTAAGGTGTTTTGGAAACATGATGGACATGACACTTAGAAAATATAAGTGTGACCAACTCGAGGTTGGGTTGAGTTTGTAGCGTAAACCTACCCGGAACCGACCGGCTTAACTAGTTGCTACAAACAATAGGACCCAATGTGAGAAGTTGTCCATGTTGTACCTTGAACCCGAGGTTAGACCAAGTTGTGGTGTAAAGCTACCCGGACCCGCCCGGCTTAACTAGTAACCACAACAAGGTCTAATGTGAGAGGTTAAGGCGCATTAAATAAATTAATGCCTCGTGATTAGGGTTAAGTCATGGTCCACTTAATACTTAACCAATTTGGGCTTGGTAGATTAATCAGGGTTAAGTCGTGAACTCATCGTTACACTTAACCAAGTTAATCCATGATTAGCAAGAGGGTTAAACCGTACTTAACCCACTAGAAAATCCTAGCAATGGGGGTCCACTCCAGCAGTAATCCCAAGTTTGTATCATCATGGCCCTAGGGTCTAGGTTAGGGTGTGGGGCACAAATTACTGGGCTGGAGTTAAGCGACCAATAAACGACGGCCGGGTGGTACGCCGATGTAGTTCCGGATGGACTATGGTCATGCACGTAGTCCGTATTTGGAGAAGTCACCCATGGGTACCAGTAGATCGAGACTGTGCACTCATGTTTATGGTGTCCAGGGGTTGGCACCCTAGGGCTTGATACACCCGAAGGGTGACCCGGCACAGTTCGACTACAATTATGTTTGGGCCGTATTGACACCAACACGTGACGAGTTAGGCTTATAGGGAGCCGATCGACTAGACCGTTTGGTTGGACCTTGTGTAAGGGTCACTTCATGTTATTGGACCTTGTATGAGGGTCACTTCATGTTATTGGGCCAAAGCTTGGGCTAAGGGATCAATACTTGTTTATTCAAGTCATGTTAGTTTGCTAGTACACTTGTGGTGCAAAACCTTAATCCTGATTATGCGATGACACCTTTATCTACCTTGTTAGTTAATCATCATGCTAGTATGTTGTTATCCTTATGTTCATCCCTGCTGCTCATGCCAGTTAACTTTATCAGTTTACATTGATTGTAGTAGGGCTTACTCAGTCTTTTTGACTGACCTGTTTTCTTTCGCCTCTTTTCTTCCGTTCCCCCCCCCCCCCAGGTTCTCAGGGTGGGAATATTGGAGCTTAGCTTGGATTTCTGACCGCTTGCTTGTGGGATTTTAGCTCATGTACGGTCTTGACATGAAGCTAGCTATGGTTATCACTTATTTTGGGGATAGTACTTATGTATTTCAGTTTTTCAGTAATGTTGTTTTTATCTAGACTTGTGCATTTGGAAAATTGACATTATGTTGTACCAGACTTGTTTTGAAATGGTTTGAAATCTTCCGCTATTTTATCTATGTTATTTACTCTGTTTACATATATACATATGTTCTTGTTCTGCCTTGATATATCAATATGCATGTTTACCTGATTCAAACGCCCATCCAAAGTCAGAGTGCTTGCAAGAGACACCCTGGCGGAGGCGGGGTGTTACAGTTTTACAATAAAAATCACATTTTTATGATATATATATGAACTATATAAAATAATCGTGTTTTGAAATAAATTGTTTTACAATAAAAATCACATTTTTATGATATATATATGAACTATATAAAATAATCGTGTTTTGAAATAAATTGTTTTACAATAAAAATCACATTTTTATAATATATGTCAACTGTTAGAAATAGTGATGTGTTGAAATAAATAGCTGTTGGATAAAAATATCGTTTTTATCAAATGTGTGAAATGAATATGGTTTTAGGATCGAAGAATGAATTATATATATATAATTAAAATAAATCGAATAACAAAGCTGCAGTTCATGTTTTGAAACCATGATTTCAAACGATTATTGCAGGAGATCCGACCATCGGATTTTCCCGAAACCGAGACCATTGGGTTCGCTTTGGAAATATCTTTCCAACGACACCCACTTTGTAAGGATCCAACGGTTGGATTGTCTGGAATGTTTAACTCAAATCTGAAGAAAAACAGCGCTAGAATCGGTTATATATATATATATATATATATATATAAATGTAATTAGAATAAATTGAATAACGACGCTGCAGTTCGTATTTTGAAATCGTAACTTCAAACGATTGTACCGGGAGATCTGACCGTCGGATTTTCCCAAAAATGGAACCGTTGGATTCGTTTTGAAAAGATCTTTCTAATGATATAAAATTTGTAAAGATCCAACGGTTGGATTTTCAGATATGTGTAAATCAAATTTGAAGAAAAACAGCGCCATGGCCGCCATATGGCCTGAAGCGTCGTTTCAATGAATTGGCTATTTTTAAATGAATAAAAATAGTGATAAATCGTTATAAAATATTATAAACGATATGGAATGGAAATAAATCGAATTTACCCGGTTTATTGGATATTTGATGGTTGAATGTGTTTGGCGTGAAAATTACATTAAAGAACAGAATTATTGATGTTGAATAATTTAACCATTTAAATGAATTGATTTAAATTCTAAATATACGTGAATTATTTTAAAAGGCCGAGTTAAATATCATTTCAAATAATTGATCGACGATAAGAAGTCGATGATGAAGACGGTGGTTGAAGACTGGAGATCTTCACATCGGTTGGATGAATACTGATGTCTTGATTGGGAGGCATCCCAAGATATAGATAATAAGTGGTGATCGTTCAGACGTACTTGGAGATCGATGGATATGCGAGGTATAAGGTGCCTCCGGTTTCGTTCAGACCCATAACGAACTTGTATGGATTGTGTGTCTGACATTGGATTTTGCTCTGTGTTGATTGATCTCTATTAAATGTACATCTGCCTGATGAAGGGGAATTCATTCCCTTACTTCACCCTTCTCTGAGACGTACGGGATCAGAGGTTGTATATCGATAGACATCAGTCGCACGGTGTGAATTGCCTGTATGGCACGCCTAAGTGGCAAATGATCAAGGCTTTGGTTGAAAAGCAAAGTCTTGTGGTTGATGATCAAAGCACCTCCTGTGTGGCATAGCTTTGTGTATAACATTGATTCGCGAGCCTCACACCCCGGTATGAACCAGAAACGGGATAGGACCTCAGGGAGGACACGCGTTTCCTTCTAGCTAGGGTGGTGTCAGTGACCTACCAGCCCTGACATTTATATTATTTTCACATGTGTAGTTGTTGGATTGCGAGGCGCCTCGGATATATCGGTGACTATGTGGAGCCGATGGAGTCATAGGACTCATTTACGCCCCAAAGGGCGGGGAAACGCAGTGTTCAGGCATAATAATCCACATCGAGTGGACCGGCCCTGACGATCCAAGGCTTGCCTACGCGCTTGCCTGAGACTCGGGCTAGACAGTCTCGAATTCGGCAAGGACTATCTTTTGCCTTGGTTCATGATGGAAATCCAATTTCCAAATACGACATCGTGCGGTTTTGATTGTATACCTATATATGGCAACATAGTGGTATGGGGCATTAATGTCGTCTATGATTGATATTTATGATTAAAATTGTTTTTAAAACATATAAACACTAGTAATAATATCAAATGATTTGTTTTGCTCGTATCAAACATATTTTGGCCACTATAAGGTAAAACTCTATCCTTCGGTTTGTGTTGCATTGTGTGATGGGAACTCAGTCTTATAATGGCTTCATTTTTATAAAAAGCATTGCGATGTTTAAAAGATTTACTTGTTTTAAAGCACTGGCAATCCAATGGAGTAAACCCTTTCTGCGAAAGTGGCGTGGTCCTGTGATTAGCCATATTATAAAGTAAGTTAAGTAGATTTCTCATACCAGTCCCATGACTAACTCGTAGTTTGTTTCACTTGCAAACTCGGGTGCCCCTATTTCTACATGGGCAGCCTTGTATTCAGGTTTTAGCAGGATCTTTCTGGATAGCTATGGAGCTGAAGATGGATTCTATCATTTATCTCTTTTTATGTTGTTCAGCTCCTGTTGTACATATTATGTTATGTTTCCGCTGTAGACATTTTATGTAAAGCTGAACTGTAGTTGTACTAAGTATGATCCTGTATACTGTGTAACTCTGATGATTATTGTTTTCTGATATATTCTATTGTACATTATCTGGTGTATTTATTTCTGTTATGCTGTTATTGTTTATGTGTTATATTCCAAAGATTACCCTTGCCACCGTCGTCGGGGGTATTGGGGTCGTCATACCGCACTTGTATTCATTTTCACAAACTTTCTCCATTCGTTCATGCTTTGATGTTGTAGGTTTCAGCTTAAGTCTTCTCTTTTTGTTCTCTACTTTTCTTTATTTTCAAACCAATTTGCTTTTTAAGGATCTCCAAAGTACTCCCATTTGTTGAAATATGGCTTTTCTTTGCTAATCCTCTTTCAATTTAAATCTAACTGGCAACAATACATGAAAACATGATTAAAATCAAACAACATCCATATGTATGCATCATATAATTTTTTTTAGCCATAACTGTTATAACTTAGTGTAGCGATGTAGGTCCTACAGGCGTACACTTTTTGCATTGTATTTCTGAAAACAATATCTTGTAATCCTTAAATGTTAGTCAATATTTTCCAAAATAATAAACTCTCTTTGATGAAGACACTGAAAATAATATACAAGTACAAAGGCCGATACAATAGACCTTGCAACGTTCTGCAATCATGTAAACCAAAAAGTTGCTTGTAAGTTTTTTTTTTCTTTTCTGTTTGTATGTTTCTTAAAACTTTTAGCTTGCTTATCCCAAAAAATCGATGACTGTAGGGATATATGCACAAATTGAAAAATCAAACTTAATCAGTGAAGTATAAATCGGTTTTATACGAACATAATAACATTTTTGATCATTTTAGTAATGAAATTTATAAAGGATAATTCTATTATGATTTATAAAATTCAATCCTTTTGTGCCATATTAAAGAATAACATAAAGTTGATTTCTCTAATCCAATGAAAAATAGAATAAATCCTTTGTTTTAATATTTTCTCAAAAGTGAGGATTTACTCCTCCAAATTTGCAATTTTGAATGTTAAAATTATTGAATTGATAGACTGAATCTATATCTAACATAACTATAACAACATATGAAAATTCAATGTGACTACATTTTTCAATATCTTATCAAGCAAACAAAGTTATAATAATATCACATATGTTAATGGTCATGCATATAAACAAATATGATATGGAGTCACACATGGTTCATCTGAGCATTGACAACAAGGTTACAGTCAGTGGCATTATATGCAAAATTTGTCGGCTAAATTCAATACTAAGATGGGTTGCTTTTATATGTAATACATCAGTTCTTTGATATTGGACGAGATACCATTATATATTATTGAAATGTGTATTCTCTAATTATTATATTCTGTTATAGAATGAAGGGATGTAAGATGGAGCAATACAATTAAACAGTCACAGTTTCTACTCTAGAAAATCATCTGCATGATATTTTGTTGTTTGATGCAAATAATTTAACCAAAACAAAGAAATTAAATTATAAATAGAAAGACCAGATAAGAGGCTGAAGCACAGTTTCAAACTAAGTAGTTGAGCAGGTTAAAAATTTAAAGAGGTTTTCAAGATGTATATAATTTGTATAGCATGAAACAATTTTTAACTCATACGTACCCAAATCGACTACCCCAAAACTTTTTTTAACTCCTCTCTTAGATCCCTCTAGTCATCAAGTGTGTATGGAATCTTCTTCCACACAAGCGGTCCAAGAAAAGAGGATAAGTATACCGACCCTTGCCCTATTGGCATACCTGTATCACATTGAACTCTACCTCAATTTGATTATTATTGCTTAACAGGAGCCTTTTTTGCTTTTACAGGACCTTTACCATCTCATTTTTGAGATGTACTTCTGGTTTCAGCTTCGCTTGCTCTCTCAATTTACAGCATGGCATCATCAGTTTGTTCAAGAGGGATTTCATTTTCTGAGCAGATTTCTTCTTCATTTGGGTCGAAGGGGATAACTTGTGATGCTTGTTCTTTTTCTTCATTGCAAACAATGGCTTGCTTCTTAGCATTGATTTCTTTTTCTTCATTTCACTGCAAGAACCGGTTGGAATCTTACATTTTTTCTTTGAATTATACTTCTGCTTTGAGTTATACTTATGGGATTCCTCTTCAGCCTTTTTTTGGTTGCAAGTACATACAAGCTTGTATACATCTTTTTTCTGCGATTGAAGAAAAATAAGGTATAAAACAATAAGCAGTTGGCACTTAAATATGATTAATATGGAGCTGAATGCACATGTAAACAATAAGTAGCGATAAATACACACTTACTCACATATATTTCACACACAACCAACCTGAATTATTCTCGTGCACTTTTTTGAAAACGTATTGAAAATTAACCAGGCTTTTACTTTATTAACGTTGTGCTGAAATATAATTACCTTTGCAGAAATAGAAGAGAAACACAGTTTAACTTTGGGAAAGCAATAGCAGCAACATTAACCTAGAACACACTCAACTCAATACCAAAACGCACATATATAGAAAAATATACACACGCATACTTAGCATGTTTATAACTTTTTTTACACAAAATAATCACAACTAAACGAATACTACATTCATAAAATAATGCAATTTGTAAAGAAAAGAAATAATAGATCATGTAGAAAATTTTAGTGATAATGCAGTTTTATATGTGTCTTTCTATAATTTCAGGAGGCGTACCTAAATCATTGACCACTTCTAAATCAATAATTTTAAGGAACAATCAACTAATGATTATATTAAGGAACAACCAACAAATGAAAAACCATCACTAAAGAAACTTAATAAAAGTTCAAGTTAATTTCCAAATAGCCCGGATTTAATTTTCAAGTATATGTTCAACCATCACTAAAGCAAATGAACAACCATGCTCAAGTAAAACATATAATCTACTCAAGTATGCCCTTGCAATCCTCTCAAAGATAGCTAACATCATCATCAATTTCGGTTATTTCGTAATCTTCCATGACTTGGATATCTTCCTCGATGCAATCGTGGTCCTCTAAATCATTAAAACTTCTTGATGGGGCTTTCAATACAACATACTAATTAGAAACATCATTCTTCCTTGAATAAAATACTTGTCTTGCTTGAGATGCAAGTATGTATGGATCTCGTGAAAAACATGCTTGATGTAAATTAACAAGAGTGAACCCATCATCATCAACTTTTACTCCATTTACTTTATACACCCAATGACACTTAAAAACTAGAATATAAAACAAATGATAATCTAATAAAATTATATCTGTCAATATTCCATAATAAGTGACAACATCAACCACTTGGGACATATCATTTGCACTTGCTCTACACATAGTAGTTGCATCAAAAGTCAACCCACAATTCTGAGTTTCTCGCCCTAAATCATTTATATGAAAATGTTGCTCATTGATGATATATCCTTTGTAAGACATGGCATCAAATAAAAGGAAAGACAATGAATTCTAGAATAGAACGATGAGTCAGCAAAAGATTTAATTATGGATAAGTTTGTCCTATACCGTGCCACGTCACATTGCCATAGTTATATTTTGCTTACCCAAAATAATGTATTTTACCGTTACATTCACCTGTATATATATATCAGGCCTTTCTGTTCTATTTTTTATCAATCAAAAACAATTTCTTACTGAATAAAATAACAAGCTTTATAATTCTCTCAACTGTAGTTCCTCCTTCTCATCTGTGTCTTCAGCTTTTTTAATATGGTATCAGAGCTTTGCAATAGCTTAACAGCTACAACGATTCAAGCTGATTGAAATCAAGAAAGAACCATCGTCACCTGGTTCTTTACCCATCTAAAATTAAATCCCATCATACAATCATCACCTACAATACCCAAGACCATATTAAAGTTATCAAAAATCCCCAATTCAAAAGGCAACGAAAGTTCTCACCACTTACTTGCTTTTCGTGGATTCAGATCTGTGATCTATAATCATGTCTGAAGAGAACTCTGCTACTTCCAACATTAATGCTAGCATGCAATCTGCCGAACAACTGATCAATACAATCATCAGCCCACAAATCTAATTAATCGCTATCCAACTTGAAGAAACCAATTATTTATTGTGGAAACTTCAGGTGGAAACTGCCGTGCAAGGTTACGGATTGGAAGGATACTTATATGGCACGCTATCAACTCCAACAAGATATATAACTGATAATCAAAATAGAGTCATTAGCCACGACGAATATACAAAATATCATAGACAGGAAAGACTCATCAGTGCATGGCTGTTGTCATCCATCAGTCCAAGCCTACTATCTCAAGTCATAGGCTGTAAAACAACAAGTGATATATGGCTAACTATGGAGAAAGTATTCAACTCACAATCGGCTGCAAAGTCGCTATTTTATAAAAAGACAACTACAAAACTGTAGAAAAGAAAAATCTAAGTATGAGAGAATACATATCAAAAGTTAAAAATATATGCAATATGTTGAAGGCTGTTGGTAGCAACATAGATGAAGATGAACATGTATTGACATTACTAAATGGACTGGGAGACGAATATGAAGCCGTAGTAGCCGTCATAACATCACAAAAGGCAACACCGCCACTGGACGATGTCTGCGCTACACTACTCTCTCACGAAGCAAGAATCAACGACAAAAAGCCATTAGAAAGTGAATACTCACTGAACTTCACTACTAGCAATAGAGGGAAAAATTCAAACATTTACACTGGTCAAAGAGGTGATTACAATAACACTGGTCAAAGAGGTGGTTACTCTAATCGTGGACGAGGACATGGCAGGTGGAGCCCTAACAACATACCTAAATGTAAAATTTGCGAGAAAGTTGGACACACTGTGGTGAAGTGCTACTTTCGATTTAACTCATACTATGTACCAAATCAAGGTAACAATAATCAAAGAGGAAGCAATCCTAATGTCAACATGGTTGTGTCTCAAGCAGAAGGGATAAATCAAAACAATAATAGCAGAGCTTATAATCAAAATGACAAAGCCAAAGGAGAAGATATTCATGATGACAACTGGTATCCAGACTCAGGAGCAACAAATCACATCACTAGCAACTTGGAAAATCTTAATCTCGGAAACAAGGAGTATCGAGGTAATCAAACCATAAGCTTGGGTAATGGTAAGTGCATAAAAATTTCTCACACGGGAAATGCTATAATTAATGGTAAAAAACAACTATATTTAAATAACCTGCTTAGGGTACCCAATATTAAGAAAAATCTGATAAGCCTATCACAATTTGCAAAAGATAACAATGTTTACTTTGAATTTTTCCCGAAATATTGCTTAGTCAGGGACATACCGACTAAGGAAATTTTATTGCAGGGGAACACTATTAATGGACTGTATCAGTTTAAAGTTGATGGTCAAGACAACAATACTAAAGAGAAAAGCTGCTACAATTCTGTCATGCTACTTGAAGAAAATAATAAAGTACTTTTGATAAATGGCATTACAAGTTAGGTCATCCTAGTGTAAACGTAGTCAAAACAGTTCTTAGGAATAATAAAATTGCTTTTGATGATATATCTTATCCCTATGTTTGCACTTATTGTCAAATGGGAAAAAGCCACAAACTATCGTTTATAAATTCTTTAACTAACTACACACAACCATTTGAATTGATAGCTACCGATCTATGGGGACCTGCCCCTGTTTGCACCGACTTTAACTACAATTATTACATTTCATTTGTAGGTGCTTGCACTAGGTACACCTGGATTTACTTTCTAAAAGAAAAATATGACACTTATGCTACTGTTGTTAATTTTTCTAATATGGTTGAAAATCAGTTTAATACCAAAATTAAAGTGTTGCAATCTGATGGTGGCTCTGAGTATAAAAACCTATGCGAATTCTTCAAAACTAAGGGAATTATACACAAACCCCTTGTCCCTACACATCTGAACAAAATGGCTTAGTAGAAAGGAAACATAGACACATTGTGGAGACTGGACTAACTTTATTGGCTCATGCATCGCTCCCACTAAAATTTTGGTCAGAAGCTTTCAACACTGCCGTGTACTTAATAAATAGAATGCCTACAGCAGTGTTGAAAGACTTAAGTCCCATTAAAAAACTATATAACATCAAACCAGACTACCAAAGTCTTAAAACTTTTGGATGTTTGTGTTTCCCATACTTAAGACCACACAACACAAATAAATTAAATTTCAGATCCAAACCATGTACATTTATTGGATATGCTATAAAGCAAAAAGGATACAGATGTATAGATGAAAATGGCAGAATTTTCATTAGCGGACATATGGTATTTAATGAAGAGGTAATTCCATACAAAAGTTCAGACATCAAAACCACAAATAAAGTAATCACAGGTAAGAGTAGCATACCTAGCATACCATACTATACAGACTCTCTAGCAGGTACTAGCAAAGCAATGGCTACTGAAGGCAATCAAAAATGCACTACCGGACCAGTTACACCCAATACCAGCAATGAAGAGCCAATCAGCCTCGCCAACTATTCACCTGAAAGACAACAACATGAAGAAAATGAGAGCCAAAATATTGAAAGCGACATCAGAAGTACAAACAAAAGCAGTATGTTAGCAACCACAGTCAATCAAGAGAGCCAATCAAAGACAAAATCTCCAACAAATATTGGGCATCCAATGATAACCAGGGCGAAAAGTGGTATTTTTAAACCAAAATTGCTCACAGAAACTATCAATTCAGAAGAACCAGTTACATACCAGCAAGCTGCACAATATGAAAATTGGAGAGAAGCCATGGACGAAGAGTACAAAGCTCTGGTGAATAACCAAACATGGGAACTTGTTCAACTACCAACCAACAAAAATTTAATTGGATGCAGACGGACATATAGAACAAAAAGAAATCCAGACGGATCTATTCAAAGATACAAAGCAAGGTTGGTAGCTAAAGGATATACACAAGAATATTGATTTGACTACAATGAAACATTTTCACCTGTAGTCAAACCAGCTACCATAAGACTAATTCTCACGATTGCTCTCACTAAACAATGGGATATAAAGCACTTAGACGTCAACAAAGCATTTCTCAATGGAGCGTTACAAGAGGAAATCTACATGCGACAACCAGAGGGCTACATTCAGAATCCAAATTATGTATGCAAACTGAAGAAAGCAATTTATGGTCTAAAACATGCTCCTAGAGTATGGTTCGACAAATTAAAATCAACTCTAGTGACATAGGGATATCGGCCAACTAAATCTGACACTTCATTATTCATCGAATCAAATAATTACTATACAACATATGTACTAATATATGTTGACGACTTAATTGTAACAGGAACAATGAAGTTGAGCTAAAGCAACTGAATCAATATCTAAATGAGCAATTCTCAATAAAGGATCTTGGCAGTCTATCATATTTTCCGGGAATAGAAGCCCAACGAAGATCAAAAACAGAAATGGTTCTTAGTCAAAAGAAGTACATAACTAAACTCCTGATAAAGACTGATATGCATGAAGCAAAACCTCAACCAACACCCATGATATCTAGTCAGCATCTCTCTAAAAACAGGGGAGAATCTATAAATAATATAAAGGAGTATAGAAGTGTTGTGGGAGCATTGCAATATGCAACCATAACACGACCATACATTTCATTCAGTGTTAACAAAGTTTCACAATTTTTGTAGGATCCAAGGGATGAACACTGGAAAGCAGTAAAACAAAAACTGAGATATTTAAAGGGGACTATACAGTATGGCTTAACAATAAAAAGTGGAAAAGAGCTAAATATCACAGGATTCACTGACTCAGATTGGGCAGCAGATCCCGATGATAGAAGATCGATAACAGGGTACTGTATCTATATAAGAGACAATCTAATATCTTGGACATCGAAAAAGCAACCAACAATTTTAAAATCAAGTGCGAAAGCGGAGTATAGAAGCATTGCCAATGCTACATCAGAAATAATATGGTTGCAATCAATATTAAAGGAGCTAAATCTATTAAACAATCAAAAAGCAACAATCTGGTGTGATAATAGAAGCTCGATACACATGACAGCTAATCCTATTCAGCACGCTCGAACTAAACACATAGAAATCGACATTCACTTCGTTCGAGAGCAAGTAAAGGAGGGAAAGCTACAAGTAAATTACATATCGTCCTACCATCAAAAAGCAGACATACTTACCAAGGCTCTCTCAGCTAAAAACTTTACCAGGCTACGCGACGCCCTAAATATCAGGCCAATCGACACAAAATCAGCGTCAAGTGTAGCTAACCAGCAACCAGAACTTCAAATCGACAGCTCGAAGCCAAATATTAAAGCTGTAGTTTGAATGACAAGGGAGGAAGACCCAATTGAGGCTGATAGTTCGGATCCAGCACACCTAAGTCAAGTACAAAGTGAATGGAGAAAAGATCAGAAGCAAACTAGGGTTTGACATGGCCAACCCTAGGTTTGAAGGGGGGAAATAAAAGGAAAGACAATGAATTCTGGAATAGAACAATGAGTCAGCAAAACATTTAATTATGGATAAGTTTGTCCTATATCGTGCCACGTCACATTGTCATAGTTATATTTTGCTTACCCAAAATAATGTATTTTACCGTTACATTCACTTGTATATATATCAGGTCTTTCTGTTCTATTTTGTATCAATCAAAAACAATTTCTCACTGAATAAAATAACAAGCTTTATAATTCTCTCAACTGTAGTTCCTCCTTCTCATCTGTGTCTTCAGCTTTTTTAACACATCATCTTTCGGATTGTAAGCAATCCATTTTAATATGTCATTATGATCCTTGGATGTAATAGGCATCTACAACAAATTTCATTTAGCATGTAAATTTTATAGTAATATTAATAGTCAAATGAGAATATATTTGAAATCTAACTAACCTTCTTTTTGATCCAATTGGCAAAAAAAATTGTAAGTGTTTCCCAAAGTAAGGTTGCATTTTATTCATGCACCGGTCTTAATTTTCTAATTCCTCCAAATGCAAAGTAGTTTGAACAATTAATTATAACTTTTATATATCATTACGAACACATCAAAATAATCAAATCAATATAACATAAACTTACTCTATAAATGGTTCCACCACGACCATATTCATTAACACAGCTAAATGAGTACTTTTCCCTCATTAACTTCCACTGTAACTATCTTTGATGTTGAACTCGGATGTCCCTCGAATATTATGCTGCTTTCATAATCTTCATTTCGAGCTTCTTTCTCCTCTATATGTCCGTATTTTTTTAAAAATTCATTGAAAAACATCATGCATTCTACTAAAAGATATGGTACTGCAATACATCCCTCTTGCCGTGCATGGTTTCTGACGTAGTCTTATAGTGTCTTCATATATTTTACAAATGGGTACATCCAATGAAAATGAACCGATCCACACATTAGTGCTTATTTTCCAAGGTTAATGGATAAATTTAGCATTATATTAAATAAGGATGGTGGAAAAAAAATTAAGCTAACATAAAAATTCAACAATCTCAACATTGATTTGTTTTACCTTTTCTCTATTAAAAACATGTTGACATAATTTATTGAAAAAAGAACATAGCTAATTTTTCAACCCTGCAATGAAATCCGATTTTTCAAATTTGAACAGTAGCCATCTGGTCCTTTGAAATCATACAATCTTTTGCAAAATATTTTTCTCTCGGATTTTGAAACATGTATGGAGCCGGTGGAAGATATGTTTTATTCCCACGAGGTCCTGCACGAAGCTCATTTCAAATTCCCTAATCCTCTAAATCCTTTCTACAGTTGATTCCATCTTTTGATGTATTACCATGCAACATCATGCCCAATCACTGTTTCAAATCTCGCAAATATCGCCGGAGATCTCCTCCGAGATCTCGTTTTGGGCTCCTTCCGAAATGAAACAACAAATATCACTCTAAATCTCCTTTCAAATATATCGCCCAAGATATTGCAATATCGAACGATATATCGACCGAGACGAAATACTGGAATATCGTTCGAGATCTTAGTTTTTTGGTTAAAATTTAAATTTGTGCCTGAACTAGAACTATAATTAAAAAACTCAAATATAGCCATATCAATTTTTCGTTATTTTACATTTTACATGTTAAATGACTATATTGTATGTACGTATATGTTTTACAATGCTTATGATTTTCATATTCGTCTACATGTTACTTTAGAAATTATGTATTTTATGGTGTATCTATGATGAATTTTTAAATGTTTTGGATCCTTTTAATGTTTCCTGTCTAACAATATTCATGTTTTAAGCATATTACGATTTAGAGTATGAATGATCTTTCGTAAAATAAAGAATAATAAAGTTATTTTGCATTTTAAATTTAAGTTACTATGTTTTTGATAGCATTCATAAAAATCAATTTGTTAAAATATCATTTTTAACATATCACGTACCCCGAGATTGTTCCGATATGAACTTTTAGACCCGAGGTGAAAATCCGAGACGAGATCTCCCCCGATACGAGACGAGTCTATTAAATCCCCAAGATGAAACGCGACCGATATCCGAGATTTAAACCCTTGTACCCAATAGGCTTTCACTCATGTTTTCCTCCACATGCATCACATCTATATTATGACGTAATGGAAGCTCCTGTGTAAACCAAAACTATAACACATTATTGGGTTTTTCTTCTATTAAAACAATGTAAAATAAATAAATTAACCACTAAACTTCCAATATGGTAAATCAAAGAAAATTGATCTTTTTTCCACCTTGATAGCTCTATTTTTGTAAAATTGTTAGCATTATCGTATTCATCTTCTGTGTCATAAACACACTTTCTCTTATTACTTTTCTCTTAATTTTCTTTTCCAAAATCATTTGAATAATCCTTTAACAATGCATAGATGTTTCTCCTAGTAAGCATTCTATGAGCACTATCTTTTTCTATGGTGTTATCAGACAATACCTTTTGTTTCCTCCGTGAATCTGAAGCAGGTAGAAATCTTCTATGACCCATGTAGACGTGCTTGCGACTATGATTCAAATAACGAGAATGGGTATTGACACTATGTAATGGGCAAGATTTTTCCCTTTTTACATGACATCCAGCATGGTTTCTATAAATCTGAAAATCATTAATCGTCCATAGTAAAATTGCATTCAGTTTAAACAAAATTTTACTAAATGCATCATAAGCATTGACTCCATTATATCAAAAATGATTCAAGTCTTCCACCAAAGACACCAAATATACATCAATATCATTCTCGGGTAGCTTCAAGCCTGGAATAAGTAAAGCTAACATAATATTTTCCTTCTTCATCCACAACATAGGCGAGAGATTGTATGTAATAAGCATTATCGACCCGCAACTAAATTTCGAACTCAATATGGAAAATGTATTGAATCCATTAGTAGCAAGACCAAGCCTAAGATTGCGAGGATCAAGTGAAAAAGATTTATACTTTTCATCCACCATTTTCCATGTCATAGAATCCACGGGAGGATGCATTTTTCCATCGTTTCTTATATTACCAAAATGCCATCTTGAATCTTATACCATCTTTTGAGATCCATACATTCTTCTAAATCTCGGAATTATTGGAAAGTATCTCAACACTTTAACTGGAATACCTTGTATAACCTCTTCAGTATCTTGATTTTTATTCCATCTCGAAGAACTGCATTTTAGATAACTTTCAAAATCTTTATATTCTTTTCTTAAAAGGCAACAACCATTCTCATAAGCAAGTATCTTTTCGAAACCCATGTCGAATGCTCTAAGAAATTTCCTTACTTTATATAAGGAAAGCACGTTATCCTTGGCAGAAATAAATGTTGCATAGCTAAAAGCTTATCAAACCCACTATCAGACAAGCCAGTCTCGCATTTAATATTATACATGATGGTGATGGAAGATAATTTTGTGTGACCTATGTAACTCATCCTCTTTTCTTTGAGAATCAACATTATCTTTATCATCGTCAAAAATTTCATTATTAAAAAAAAATCATCTTTATAGTGAACCATCTTGAATAAATGATATACGTCAAACGTATTTGTTTTCTTCTCTACACTTATCTCTTCACCATGGTTAAACCAAACATTGTCCATGTATTTAGGATCCATTACTTTTATAATTAAATGTTCAACGATGATTTGGTCATCATGATGACTAAGATTTTGACAATCCCTACAAGAGAATAAATTTATTTCTACACTTCTTACATTCCTCTTTGCAGCATGCACGAAATTCATTACTTCTTGTCAGTAGCCTATACTAGTTCGATGACAAAAGGTAAAAACATTAAAAAAAATTGATTTTTAATATTAGATTATATGTTTTAATTCTCAAAATACATATTTAGTTAAGCATGATTATATCACTTATTTAAAAACTCAATCTTTTTCCATCATTGACATATGAAGGCAAATAAGTTTCTAATCTTTGACGTATAAATTGATTATCTGTTGTGAGCCAAAAAAAACTACACGTAGAAGTTATTACCCAAAAAGACATCCCAGCATATTAAAAATGATGCACTAACTGTCTGGAAAGAAACTGCAAACCAAGCAAGGATTGGACATATGCACGCAAAATGCATGTAAATCCAAACGATCAATGTACATTTGTATGAAACATAACATTGTATTATTCCAAAAGGCAACATTAAAAGAAAAGACAGAAAGCCCACCCTTGTTACATCATTTTATCCTATTTTAATTCTAATACTATTCCTCTCTTTGCTTTCTTTGTTAATTATTCTAAGACTAATCTGATTCGATAGTGATTTACATGCTGAGTATGAATTAAGTGGGTGAAATGAAAATAACTCACTACCTAATCCCTAGATTTTTGAATTTCTTTAATCTTGCTCTATATATTTAAGATTCCTTTAATATTTGTTTTTCATGTGCACAACATAAAAATTCATGTAAGATAATGACTTCATCACTACATATTTTTAATGCATTGAGTAAGCCAAGAATGAACTGAATAAGCAAAAAATTAATGCTTATTAACAATGTTGGTAAGTTATTACATGGCGGTTTCAATTATACTCTCACATAACATAATATTTGGTATTCTTATAGTGGTAATTTAACTTTATTTTATTGGTTTTTTATAAATCTAATAGGTCGATAACATTAAATACCACTTTAATTTTGATTTCAATTCTATTTTCTTCTATATCACGGTGATTATTTTGCATGTTTTGATTTTCTCTTTATATCCTATAGTTTTTAATTACTGCAAACAAATATACTAAAAAATGGACATGATGATAACCTACATTAAAAGTCTAAAGCACTGTAAATCACTCTTTTGGATAGATATAGATAACAATAAAGGCAATGGAAACATATTTGTTAATGCTTCATAGGATAACAACTTTAAAATGCGATAGTTTGCTATTTGTACCTATGCTAATTCTAATTCAGCAAATCTGATTATATGTTCAATCTTCAATCCATCAGGAACAATTATAAGAGAAAAGGAAGAGAAGTGTAATGGTTACAAAGTAAAATGTTGGATTTATATATGTCGACACTGTAGTTCAGACTTCGTATTTCATTTAAAGTCTTCTAAATACCAAACTTCAAGGCGGTTATTCAACTATGAACATGTAACAACCCGAATTTTAATAACGTGTTAGAACCATAAATCAAGGAAGAATTAATTTTTAAAATAAGAATCAAGGGAAACGGGTTGCGCCATTGCGTTCGTCTCGAAATTCTGCTTGAGATAGAGTCCGAGTTTGCATAAAACGGATACCGTATGAAGAAGATATGGACGAACGAAGTTAGGCAGAAAAACCGGAAACAAGCCAGAATACACTGGCGCATTTGTGAAGTGCGCCATTACAAAAATACACTGGCGCACCTGCCAAGTGCGCCCATATAGATCTAGCACAGAATTCCAGAGTGCTCTGTGATGACGTGTATTCTTCTGAGTGGCTGGATGACCTGTCTTCGAGCTGGGTGGTTCTGATGACTTCTGGACTGATCTAAAGGCTCTAAATTACCCTATTCTCCTATTTAAACACCTCTAAACCTAGCTTTCTCTCCACATAAAAGCATTTCAATGTTATGCTGCCTCCACCTTAATTGAATTAAATTAAAAATAAAACGCGAAGATTATTTCTTGAAGACAACGGCTAGGAATTGGGGATTTGCTTCTACAATCAAAGCAAGATTCAACGATTCAACAATTCGACGACTAGTTTATAGATTCGACTTCTACATCTTTCTTAGACCACGATCTGTAAGTTCAAGTTACTTTTAGATAAAAACTATAAATCTAATATGTGCATGGTATAATTTGGAAGTGATTTATGTATGATTCATATCTATTCTTGGTTTCTTCTTGGATCTTGACTATTGGGAATATTGCCTACGACGTTGAAACTATTGTTAATGACATAAGACTATGACTATGCCTATGACTGTGGACATAAGATTTTGCCTATGCCTATGACTATGACGGTGAACATAAGACTTTGCCTATGACTATGACGGTGAACATAAGACTGCCTATGACTAATAAGACTATGCCTATGACTATGACGATGAACATAAGATTGCCTATGACTATAAACAATAAGACTATTGCCTATGACTATGACAAGGACAATTATGGTTAATCACCTATGATTCATTGCCTAGGATTATGACTATGAAATTGGATCTAAGCTTGATTTTCTATTCAGACCTAATTTCTTTATTTGTCCTTGGATCTCGATTTTGGGGATTTTTCTATTTAAGTTAGATCTATCCATGTTCTTGAATCTAGATTAGTATTTAACCCTTTTTATGTTCGTAATGTTTTATATGCATGTGATGTTTTAATCAATTTATTCAGTTATGTCATACCTTGAAAATAGATTGATTATGTTATTGAATGATATCGATCTATGCCTGTGGTTCTATTTTATTATCATGTTGAATTGGGAATTAATGAATAAGTCTATTCATATTTATAGGACCTTGAAGTAAACCTGTTATGATAAGTTGTGTAGTTTATCATGTTATGCAAGTTTTAGGTTGTAAAATCATATCACATATGTGACCAAATGTTAGGACTACATGTTTATGTGTATATGTTAAACCTATGTCATATTTCAAGTTCACACTTATTCATATGTTCGTGATTGATTTGCAAGTTCACATATATGTAATTTGATTTACTCTATGTTGCAAATTCACATATATATATATATATATATGTTGGTTCAGTCTACGCTACAAGATCACCCCTATGATATTCATGTTGACTATTTTGCAAGTTCACGCCTATGATGTTCATATTGACTATGCTGAAAATGCCAAGTTTACACCTATGTCATGTTTATGTTAATGAATTGCTTTATGCCAATTTTGCGTACGTTAAATTAGGCTAAGTGTTTAGCCTAATATTATATGTCAAAAATCATGCGGATAAGAAATTAGGCTAAGATTGTTAGCCTAATATTTAGATGGGGTAACGTTGGGAAAAATTGGTAATCATAGGAAGCTTGGCATGAAACTTGCCTTGAAACTTGACAAGAACTTGACATGAACTTGCCTTGAAAACTTGACACGAACTTGACATGAATCTTGAACATGGACATGACACTTGAATGAACTTGAAAATGGCCAACTCGAGGTTGGGTTGAGTTTGCAGTGTAATTCTGCCCGGAACCGCCCGGCAAATCCAGTTACTGCAAACAGTAGGATCCAATGTGGGTAGTTGGTCATATCGCACTTGAAAACCCGAGGTCAGACTGAGTTGTAGTGTAATTCTGCCCGGAACCGCCCGGCATTTTCATTGACCACAACAACAGGTCTGATGTGAGAGGTTGGGGTGCATTAATGAATTAATGCCACATGATAGGGTTAAGTCATGAACATGAAAGACAACACTTAACCAACTTGAAACATGATTGGTAGGGTTAGGTCATGAACTTGAAAGACAACACCTAACCAACTTGACACGTGAATTGTAGGGCTAATTCACGAACTTAAATGACAACACTTAGCCAATTTGACATGCTAGACTGATAAGTGGTTAAGTCTCGAATTTAAATGACAACACTTAACCTGCTAGACGGAAACCCTAGTTACGCGGTCCATTTCAGCAGTAACCCACTAGATGTATCACGGTACCCTGGAATTAGGCAGGGTGGGGCACGATTACTGAGCTGATTGTAAGCGACCAGAACGACGGCTGTGTTGGTGCGCCAGTGTAGGTTCAGGCGGGCTATGGTCGTGCACGTGGTCCGGAGTTGAAAAAGCAGGCATTGGGCATCAGTAGGTTTATCTGTGCATTCTTGATTCGTGTTGGTGGTTGGAACCCTAGGGCTTGATACACCCTATGGTGGACCTAGCACAGGTGACTACATTTGTGATAGGGCCGTATGACACAGACACATGACGAGCTAGAACTTGTATGGAGCCGATCGAGTAGTGGATCGTTCCGTTGGACCCAGTAATGGGTCATTCGTGATATTGGGCCAAGGGGTCATTTCATGATAAATATAAGACATGGGTTGGAATTCTAGTACAGTTGATGCAGCGAACCTTGAATACTTGATGTTATACTTGATTTATCATGTTATCTTAGTCTATCTTGCCTATCTTATCATCATCCGTATGTTTACTTTCAGTTTATACATGTCATGTTACCTTTCTCTGTTTTTATGCTGAAAGTCACTTGGACTTACCAGTCTTAATGACTGACCCGTTTTCTTTCGCCCCTTTTTCTTTCGTTTCCCCCCTAGGTTCTTAGGGAGGAAACTCTAGCACTTAGCTTGGATTTCACTTGCTTTTTTATTTAGCTCATGTACGGTTTGATCTTGAGCTATGCTATGGCTGCATTTTCTGCTACCTTTGGGGAATTAAGCCACTTTTGATGTTTTAAGTTTATGCTTCTTTATTTATGCAAGAAAGAATTTATTGTAATGGAAAATAATGACCTTGGCTATTAGATGTAAAAGGTTTTGACTCTTCTTGGAAGTAATGAAAATTTTCTTTTAATTCTTCCGCTGTTTTATCTATGTTCTGTCTTGTAATATTTCTATGTTTGTTTACCTCGATAGCGCTCCTCCAAAACTAGTGCATTCCCTTTGTGAGTGACCCTAGCAGAGGTGGGGTGTTACATTTGGTATCAGAGCAGAAGGTTACCAGACTAGGCAAAAGTTTTTAAAACCTTCTGAAACTATTTTCAAAACCGTTTACAAAGAATCATTTTTCAAGAAAAGTCTTGTTTTATTTAAAAGGCCATTCCCCAAAAGCCATTAGCACTATCCTTTGTTTCCTCGTTTTGAATCTCTTTTCCTTTCTTTTCTCCATCTGTAGACGCAGTAGTTTTTACCTGTGGCTAATCTTCTTTCTAGCTTCGTAGAGGGTTTTCTGTACGATGGAGATAGTTTTCGTGAGGCTTGTTAACATGTTACATAGGAAAGATATGAGTGATAAGAAAGAAGTTAAGGCGGATGAGTCTCAGAACGAGAAGAAAGACTTCCAAGGCGATAACAACAACAATAATTATAACAAGACACGTGAGAAAAGAAAACGCGACTTCTGTGGTATTGAGGGTCATATAGCCCAGGATTGTAGAAAGAAGAAGATGAAGATGGGAGCATGCTTCCAGTATGGTGAAACTGTACATATCAGCAAGAACTACCCTAAGAAGCAAGGGCAAGCCTCGCAAGCAGGACCTTCTGGGGTACATCTTTAACTTCTTCTCCTAGATACTTCGTTTTATCTTGCTTATCTTCTCAATCCTATCTTGAGAACCTTAGGTAGAACCCTTTTGGATGTAAACATGTGATTGAAACATGTTATGGTTGATGTTTGCAAATGGTTGCAAGTGGTCGCAAGTGGTTGCTCGTGGTTGCATAACATACATTAGGCACTAGATCGGCTCAGACACATTTTCATATTGCATATGCATGAGTGTTTATACTTGTTTATGGATGAAATTGAATGTGTTACCATGTGAATGATGCATATGGATGGATGTTTGTGCACACATATAGTGTTTATGTGACTAGGACTATTTTCATACATGTTGGATTCATGGCACTAAACATATTTTGCATTAAGAAGATCAATCAGGCCTGATCATTTGCATTAGATAAGGAACATATACACACACTTTCTGTATATGTTCATATAGCATTAGAAATTGTTTAAGGACAATGGTTGCTTGTGGATGATGTTTTGAGTAGATGGATGATTGGATGATAGGATGCATTCTTCTTAACTTGAAGATTTCGGGGACGAAATCCTTTAAGGAGGGAAGAATGTAACAACCCGAATTTTAATAACGTGTTAGAACCATAAATCAAGGCAGAATTATTTTTTAAAATTATAATCAAGGGAAACGGGTTGCACCATTGCGTTCGTCTCGAAATTCTGCTTGAGATAGAGTCTGAGTTTGCGTAAAACGGATACCGCATGAAGAAGATATCGACGAACAAAGTTAGGCAGAAAAACCGGAAACAAGCCAGAATACATTGGCGCACTTGTGAAGTGCGCCAGTACAAAAATACACAGTTGCACCTGCCAAGTGCGGCCATACAGATCCAGCACAGAATTTTAGAGTGCTCTGTGATGACATGTCTTCTTCTGAGTGGCTGGATGACCTGTCTTCGAGCTGGGTGGTTATGATGACTTATGGACTGATCTGAAGGCTCTAAATTACCCTATTCTCCTATTTAAACATCCCTAAACCTAGCTTTCTCTCCACACCAAACCATTGCAATGTTATGCTGCCTCCACCTTAATTAAATTAAATTAAAAATAAAACGCGAAGATTATTTCTTGAAGACTACGGCTAGGAATTGGGGATTTGCTTCTTCAATCAAAGCAAGATTCAACGATTCAACAATTCGACGACTAGTTTATAGATTCGATTTCTACATCTTTCTTAGACCACGATCTGTAAGTTCAAGTTACTTTTAGATAAAAACTATAAATCTAATATGTGCATGGTATAATTTGGAAGTGATTTATGTATGATTCATATCTATTCTTGGTTTCTTCTTGGATCTTGACTATTGGGAATATTGCCTACGACGTTGAAACTATTGTTAATGACATAAGACTATGACTATGCCTATGACTGTGGACATAAGATTTTTCCTATGCCTATGACTATGATGGTGAACATAAGATTTTGCCTATGACTATGACGGTGAACATAAGATTGCCTATGACTAATAAGACTATGACGATGAACATAAGACTGCCTATGACTACGAACAATAAGACTATTGCCTATGACTATGACAAGGACAATTGTGGTTAACCACCTATGATTCATTGCCTAGGATTATGACTATGAAATTGGATCTAAGCTTGACTTTCTATTCAGGCCTATTTTCTTTATTTGTCCTTGGATCTCGATTTTGGGAATTTTTCTATTTAAGTTAGATTTATCCATGTTCTTGAATCTAGATTAGTATTTAACCCTTTTTATGTTCGTAATGTTTTATACGCATGTGATGTTTTAATCAATTTATTCAGTTATGTCATACCTTGAAAATAGATTGATTATGTTATTGAATGATATTGATCTATGCCTGTGGTTCTATTTTATTATCATGTTGAATTAGGAATTAATGAATAAGTCTATTCATATGTATAGGACCTTGAAGTAAACCTGTTATGATAAGTTGTGTAGTTTATCATGTTATGCAAGTTTTAGGTTGTAAAATCATATCACATATGTGACCAAATGTTAGGACTACATGTTTATGTGTAGATGTTAAACCTATGTCATATTTCAAGTTCACACTTATTCATATGTTCGTGATTGATTTGCAAGTTCACATATATGTAAGTTGATTTAGTCTATGTTGCAAATTCACATATATGTATGTTGGTTCAGTCTACGCTACAAGATCACCCCTATGATATTCATGTAGACTATTTTGCAAGTTCACACCTATGATGTTCATATTGACTATGCCGAAAATGCCAAGTTTACACCTATGTCATGTTTATGTTAATGAATTGCTTTATGCCAATTTTGCGTACGTTAAATTAGGCTAAGTTTTTAGCCTAATATTATATGTCAAAAATCATGCGGACGAGAAATTAGGCTAAGATTGTTAGCCTAATATTTAGACGGGTAACGTTGGGAAAAATTGGTAATCATAGGAAGCTTGGCATGAAACTTGCCTTGAAACTTGATAAGAACTTGACATGAACTTGCCTTGAAAACTTGACACGAACTTGACATGAATCTTGAACATGGACATGACACTAGAATGAACTTGAAAATTGCCAACTCGAGGTTGGGTTGAGTTTGCAGTGTAATTCTTCCCGGAACCGCCCGGCAAATCCAGTTACTGCAAACAATAGGATCCAATGTGGGTAGTTGGTTATATCGCACTTGAAAACCCGAGGTCAGACTGAGTTGTGGTGTAATTCTGCTCGGAACCGCCCGGCATATCCAGTGACCACAACAACAGGTCTGATTTGAGAGGTTGGGGTGCAATAATGAATTAATGCCACATGATAGGGTTAAGTCATGAACATGAAAGACAACACTTAACCAACTTGAAACATGATTGGTAGGGTTAGGTCATGAACTTGAACGACAACACCTAACCAACTTGACACGTGAATTGTAGGGCTAAGTCACGAACTTAAATGACAACACTTAGCCAATTTGACATGCTAGACTGATAAGGGGTTAAGTCTCGAATTTAAATGACAACACTTAACCTGCTGGACGGAAACCCTAGTCACGCGGTCCATTTCAGCAGTAACCCACTAGATGTATCACGGTACCCTGGAACTAGGCAGGGTGGGGCACGATTACTGGGCTGATTGTAAGCGACCAGAACGACGGCTGTGTTGGTGCGTCAGTGTAGGTTCAGGCGGGCTATGGTCGTGCACATGGTCCGGAGTTGAAAAAGTAGGCATTGGGCATCAGTAGATTTATCAGTGCATTCTTGATTCGTGTCGGTGGTTGGCACCCTAGGGCTTGATACACCCTATGGTGGACCTAACACAGGTGACTACATTCGTGATAGGGCCGTATGACACAGGCAGATGACGAGCTAAAACTTGTAGGGAGCCGATCGAGTAGTGGATCGTTCCGTTGGACCCAGTAATGGGCCATTCGTGATATTGGGCCAAGGGATCATTTCATGATTAATATAAGACATGGGTTGGGATTCTAGTACAGTTGATGCAGCGAACCTTGAATACGTGATGCTATACTTGATTTATCATGTTATCTTAGTCTATCTTGCCCATTTTGTCATCATCCGTATGTTTACTTTCAGTTTATACATGTCATGTTACCTTTATCTGTTTTTATGCTGAAAGTCACTTGGACTTACCAGTCTTAGTGACTGACCCGTTTTCTTTCGCCTCTTTTTCTTTCGTTCCCCCCCCCCAAGGTTCTCAGGGAGGAAACTCTAGCACTTAGCTTGGATTTCGCTTGGTTTGTGATTCAGCTCATGTACGGTTTGATCTTGAGCTATGTTATGGCGGCATTTTCTGCTACCTTTGGGGAATTAAGCCACTTTTGATGTTTTATGTTTATGCTTCTTTATTTATGCAAGACAGAATTTATTGTAATGGAAAATAATGACCTTGGCTATTTGATGTAAAAGGTTTTGACTCTTCTTGGAAGTAATGAAAATTTTCTTTTAATTCTTCCGCTGTTTTATCTATGTTCTGTCTTGTAATATTTCTGTGTTTGTTTACCTTAATAGTGCTCCTCCAAAACTAGTGCATTCCCTTTGTGAGTGACCCTAGCGGAGGTGGGGTGTTACAGAACATCATGATCGATTATCGAAAGATGGATGAACCAATTATGTCCAACATTACACAAATCTTGGTCAGTTCTCATCATCCACTTAGTTTATAGCGATATGTCATGGCCACGAACTTTCATGGGTAAGAAGAATAAAAAATGGGTATTGTTTTTTCTTTCCTAGTTCACTTATTTTATAATACTACAATATAAATGTATGTGCACATAACGTTTAACTTCAATACATGTATGTTTCATTCATAACCTACTCTCCCCTCTAACCTGGCCATCAAAGACCTTAGCTTCACCATGAAAATGACATCATTATAGACTGCAAATTTAATTACTTGGAATACAAGGTGATTTAGTTATGTGCGCAGTAAAACCTCTCTAATTTGGGTTCAGCTATATCTTCAATGCAATGCTAGATTATCCTAAATGCCCTTGCAAGATTGGAGATGAGAAAATCATAAAGGATGGAATAAAATAAAATTAACCATTGTAATTAGGGTTAAATCAAATATTTCAGTTAGAGTTTAGGCTGAAATATGAAAGTAGGATGCATTCAAATTCATATAAAATCCAAATAGAATCACAAAATCGATTTAAAAAATTCATACCTAAATATACCTATACCGTGAGAAGAGATTTTTGCTGGCTGCCGCGACGATGTTGAGTGGTGTACATGACGGAGTTGACGATGAAAAGAGGAAATTTACTTCAATGTAATGAAATTTGAGCATGATTAAAAGGGAAAGATTCAATTTCTTTAGTAAAAAGCGATTGAGGGGGAAGTAAACGAGGGATAAAATTTTTAAGTATGAGAGGAATAGAAAATAGATCGGTCACGTTTATTTTAGACCACGCATACTTTTTTTACAAAGGCAAGGAACATTAAATATTTTTAGCCATGTTTATATTATTAGTGAAATACTTTTAATTGCATTTAAAAAGAAACGCCGCTAATTTTTGCAACTATAAATTGTTTCTCTTGTAGTGGTTCTTCGCCCCTAGAAAAGATTTTGGGATGAAATCTCTAATAATGGGAGAGAATGTAACATGCCGTAAAATATACTTAATTTAGACATAAGTTAATTAAATTTAAAATAAACAATAATATATTAAAAGGATGAAAACAAAATTTTGAGCAATTGAGAATTTTGCCATGAAAGTATTGTCTTTGCGTTCGTGGCGAGATTCTGATCCGTACATAGTTTATTTACTGAAAATAAAGTCCGTATGTAAAAGTTATTAATAAATTAAGTTGTATGTATATATTAATGCACAAAGTTTGAATTTAATATATATATGTATATATACAAGATGGGAATATATTAAATTAGATAAGCATGAAAAGACTATTCCATTTGATTTCAGACTTATGTGTACATATTCACACACACAGTAGGTGACAAGAATAAATTAATTAAGGCAAGAAATATAGTAAATTAATTAATGAATGATAAAAAAATTAACGTTCTGGAGGAAATTCCTCCTGGGATAAGCATGAAAAGACTATTCTATTTGATTTCAGACTTATGTGTACATATTCACACACACAGTAGGTGACAAGAATAAATTAATTAAGGCAAGAAATATAGTAAATTAATTAACGAACGATAAAAAAATTAACGTTCTGGAGGAAATTCCTCCTGGGATCAACCCCAAAAAGGGGGTCAACTGCCCCTTTAGGAAGGGTGTTGACTGCCCTCCTATAGGGGGTGTCGACCGTCCTCTTGTAGGGAAGCCCAGTGAGGGGTGTTTTATGTAGGGGCTTATTTATAATTTATAACAAACGGACTGTTTAGACTTAATCAAACTAATCTAACGGTCCATACACACGATATCAACTATAAATAGACCCTCAGATCCTCATTCTAAACCCTACAACCATTTCTCTCAACGCCTTCATGATGCCTTTCTTTTGTCACTAATTCCAGAAGCTTAAAGGATTTAGGTTTCTTCTATTTCTGTAAATCTATTCTATATTTTCTATCTTATTCTAACATAGATTTATGATTTATCTGGAATTTAGAATCATATATATATATAAGATTCTAAAGGTGAATCTTATATATATATATATATATATATCTGAAAGGATTGGAGCATATGTTCATTCTTGAAGGCCAAATCCAAATTTTGTTCCATTCAATCTTGTTATTACTCTTCCTAATAATTCTGTGAGTGGAATCCATCTGAGTTACTATTTTTTGTAATTTGGTAATTATAGATTTGGATTGTTGTGCCTTGGAGGATTTGGGATATAGGAAAAGAAAACATGATTGAACCCCTCAAATCCTCCGTTTATTTTATTGTTCGTCGAAATGGTCAATCTAGTTAAATTTTTGATTTTGGATTATTGTAATAATAATAGGAAAACGTGATTCTATATTGTTTGGATTCCCTTTTTTGTTCTATTTTCATGAAAATTTACATGTTTGATTTTTGGGCCAAAGATTAAGATTTGCATAACTTTGTAAATCTAATAGGTTTGAATCTCTGCTTTTCAAAATAGAGGATTTGAACATGTTATTTACAATATATCTAAGTATTAAGGTTTTGCGTATAAACAAACATAAGAAAAGGAATGTATTCAAAATAGGAATTATAAACATATATATATATTTGATGTTATGTTTAACTTTTATTGTTGCAATAATCAAGTCAAAAATTATGTTGCAAGTTTATATGTTGTTATGATTGTTTTTCACATTTATTATCATATGTTAATATGCACATTTATGTTATGGTTGAGGAAAATATGGGAAATGAATTGTACACCTTTAAAATTGGATAGGGATTGACATTTCAAAAACATGGTATGGACGTTTAGCTCGTTTGCTTAATTTACGTCTATATATATATATATATATATATATATATATATGTAACATAATCAGTGTATATTGATACGTATTAAATGCGTAATAAATACGATAAAATTAGGAATAGAATTTAAATGTCTCCATAGGAATTTGTATGTTTTTATGTGTGTGAGATAATTGTTTAATTTATATTAATGACACATAGACACAAGGTTAACCGTTACTTGTAGTAGAAGTCTGCCCGGAGCCGACTGGCATATCCAGCGTCTGCAAGCAAATCTGGTTAATGTGAGAGGTATAGGTGCTATGGGCCATTATAATAAGTGCACTATGATGTGAGGCTAGGCCCATCTTATAGTGGAAGCTTGCCCGAAACTGTCCAGCAAATCCAGCATATACAAGAGGTAGGCCTAATATGAGATGTCTAGTGTGCATATATATACATATGTGTGTGTGTGTGTTGCATGTAGAGTAGGCCTGCCTTGGGAAAAGATATTAAGTGGATGACCTATCTCTTGTTCGGTATTAACTAATTAGGACTAGGTCCGTTCCTAAGGTTCACTCCTTGGTTCAGGACAAAAGTTGAGACGACCCGAACTTCACCGGTAAGGAAAGTCCGGATTGAGATGAGAACAACACACATCGGAACGCAGACAGAAGAACATTTCATTGTATATTACAACAATTCCATCAGATACAAGAATATATAGAGTATAAATGAATAAATTACATTCGATAAATATCAGAGATTACAATAAATTATATAGCAGCGCAACTGAAAGTAATACACGGATACAGAGCTTTCCGAGCATCGTTCCAGTTGTAAATCAGGATCCTGTGAATATAAATCTACAAAACCAAAACTACTAGCTGCCCGTGTGGAAAATAGGGGAACCCAAAGTTTTGGTTGAAACAATAAACTCCAGGTCAGTCATGGGACTGGTGTGAGAACTAAAACAGTTATTAATCTTTATTTTAAAGAGAGTAATTCAAGGGACCACGCCGTATAACACGGAACGGGTTTCCTCCCAAGAACACTGGTGCAGATAACAAAACAACGCAATGCTTTTTGGAAAAATGAAGCTATTATAAGACCCAGGTCCCATCACATAATGCAACGCAAGCCGGAGGATAGGGTTTTCCCTTATAATAGCCAAACATGCTTGGTACGTTAAAACAAATCATTTGATACTATAATAAGTGTATAGCGCCAAAACAATTTCAATCATAAATATCAATCATAGACGACATGGGTACCATATATCATGTCGACATACTAGTTCTACAATTAAAACCGCAATATCACGTATTGGAAATTGGATTTACGTCATGAGTCGAGGAAAGGGGCAAGCTCCTCTCCGATTCGAGACACTCTAGCAAATGTCTCAGGACCCCACTATGATCCTTTGGAACCTCCAAGGCCGGTCCTCTCTTACTTTTGAGGATTAGTTATTCCTGAACACACGTTTCCCGGTCTTATAGGACCTATAACCGAGGCGCCTCGCATTCCAACAACCACACGGGTGAAAAGTATATAAATGTCAGCCTGTTTAAGAACTGACACCACCACTAGCTAGAAAGAAACGCCGTGCACTCCTTGGGTCCTTATCCCGTTTTTGACTCATACCGAGGTGTGAGGCTCGCGAAGTCACGCTATACACAAAGCTACGCCACACAGGCCGTGCATTGATCATTAACCACAAGACTTTGCTTTTCAATAGAAGCCTTGATCAATTGCCACTTACGCGTGCCACACTAGCAATTCACTCCATGTGACTGATGTCCATCGATATACAACCTCTGAGCTCGTACGTCTCAGAGAAGGGCATTAAGCAAGAGAATAAATTCTCCGCCGCCAAACAGATGTATATTTAATAGAGATCAATCAACACAGAATAAAATCCAATGTCAGACACACAGTCCATTTACAAGTTCGTTCTGGGTCTGAATGAAACCGGATGCACTTTCCTCGCATATCCATCGATCTCCAAGTATGTCTGGACGATCTCCAACTGTTTCTCTCCTCTTGGGTGTACATCCCAATCGAGATCATCAGCAATCACCCAAATGATGTGAAGATTTCCGGTCTTCAACCACCGTCTTCATCTTCGACATATCGTTGAATCGGTTATTCAGAATGGGTATAAACCCGGCCTTTCTGAATAACCCACGTATATAATAAACAAATGTTACACAAACACAACAAACGCCTCATTCCAATTCACAATATTCTTTTATTCACAAAATCATATTCTTAGGGGAAAGGTTCCCATTAATATTATTAAAGATAAATTCTTCTAAATTTATTCTTTAATCCTTCTTTGGATATCATTTCAAACCGTATTATGGTTTTCCAAACTAGTCGGGATTACCGAACCACACCAAAGTAATTATTTGTTTTATTTCCCAATCCCAACCTATTCATCCCCTAAAGAAAAACTGGTAATACTCCATACCTAACACCACGGTGTTATCGGTAAAATTAATTACCATTTCCTGTTCAAATCTAATTAAATATTTAAGTACCGCTTTGGAGAAAAACTGGTGGTACTCTATTCACGATCACCTTTCAGATTTGATAATTTAAATTATCAATTCACATTTCAATCTAATAAAAGATTCATTAAAACTCCACTTAGTTTTAATCTTTTCAAAAAACAATGTCCTGTCTTTAACTGGGTTAAAGAACCAATGTCATTTAAAACACGATTCACGATAAACCCAAAATCACACTCTATTGTTAATCGGGTTAAAGAACAGGTGTTGTTCAAAACACCGCTCACGATAAACCCAAAAACCAATTCAAATTCAATTCCAATTAAATATTATTTAATTAATACACTTCATTAAATCTAAATAGTAAGATTTAATCTTTTTCTCTATTGGGCTTAAGAACAGTGTTAATGAAGACACCATTCGCGACAAACCCAAATCACATTTGATATTAAATATAAGGCTCTGAATAGAAAATTGTGACGGCAAAGAATTTCGCTCGGTCCGAACCAGTCGCTAAACCGATCCAGGCCGTCCGAAACGCCTTATCGTTTGAGAACATGACAAAACAGAACGCATACAGAAGAACATTTCACTATATATATTACAACAGTGCATCATATTACAAGAATATATAGAGTATAAAGGAATATTACACAGAAATATCAGAGATTTAAATTACATTTAAATACATAGCAGCGGAAAATAATACAATACACAACTAGAAGAAGATATACGGATACAAAGCTTTCCGGATATCGTTCCAGCTGTAAACCAGGATCCTGTGAATATAAATCTGCAAAACCAAAACTACTAGCTGCCCGTGTCAAAATAAGGGCACCCAGAGTTTAGGTTAAAACAATAAACTCCAGGTCAGTCATGGGACTGGTGTGAGAACTAAAACAGTTAATCTTTATTTTTAAAGCTAGGTAAATCAAGGGACCACGCCGTATAACAGAACGGGTTTCCTCCCAAGAATACCAGTGCATAAAACAACAGCGCAATGCTAAATAAAGAAGAATGAAGCTGTTATAAGACCCAGGTCCCATCACACAATGCAACGCAGTCGAGGATAGGGTTTTCCCTTATAACAGCCAAAGAATGCTTGATACGTTTTAAAACAAATCATTTGATACTATTATAAGTGCATAGTGTATAAAACACTTCGAATCATAAGTATCAATCATAGGCGGCATGAACGGCCCATAACACTATGTCGCCATATATAAGTTTACAATCAAAACCGCAAATGTCGTATTGGAAGTTGGGTTATCATTTATGGTATGAACCGAGGCTAGGGGCAAGATCCTCTCCGATTCGAGACGCTCTAGTCCGCCCCTCAGGCAAGCGCGCAGGCAAGCCTTGGATCGTCAGGGCCGGTCCACCGATGTGGATTATTATGCCTGAACACTACGTTTCCCCACCCTTTGGGGTGTAAATCTGGCCCGTCAGCCGACCAGAAGCATCGGCCGAAACCGATATCACGAGGCGCCTCGCTTTTCAGCAAGTAATAATAAGTAACATCCACATGAGTCAAACTCGTCAGCCAGTTCAAGCACTGACGCCACTCATAACTAGAAAGAAACGTAGGTCCTCCCTGATGTCCGTCTCCCGTTTTTGATTCATACCGGGTGTGATACTCGTGAATCAACGTTACACAAAGCTACGCCACAAAGGCCGTGCTTCGATCATCACCACAAGACTCTGCTTTTCAACAGAAGCCTTGATCATTTGCATCTTAGCATGCCACACAGGCAATTCACTCCATGCGATTGATATCCATCAATATATAACCCCTGAGCTCGTACGTCTCAGAGAAGGGTGTTAAGCAAGAGAATAAATTCTCCACCGCCAAACAGATATATATTTAATAGAGATCAATCATATCAATTTCAATTTCACCAAAACAATCCAATCCAAATCAAATAATCTAACCAACTACACAACCAATCAAACAAGTCCATGGTCTGTGGACGGGTGTCGGGTGCTTCTAATAAGCACCGTCTGCATCCTAGTATATATATATATATATAACTAGAAAAATTAAATTGAAAGGTGAGAAATTCTCACTTATAGCTATCCTAGCTCCACGGCTCTTCATCGATAGAAATCTTCATCGCTATCGCATCTTCGTCATCTTCGTTGCCCGGATCCTCTACATATGTAAAAATCGAATTTTGACTTCGTTATTCAATATATAAAAATCGAATTTTTATTTCACTTCTCAATATATAAAAAATCGAATTTTTAGTTCGCTATTCAATATATAAAAATCGAATTTTTATTTCACTTCTCAATATATAAAAATCGAATTTTTAGTTCGCTATTCAATATATACAAATCATATTTTTATGCCGAAGTTCAATATATAAAAATCATATTTTTATGCCGAAGTTCAATATATAAAAATTCTATTTTTCTATCGAAGTTCAATATATAAAAATTCTATTTTTCTATCGAAGTTCAATATATAAAAATTCTATTTTTCTATCGAAGTTCAATATATAAAAATTCTATTTTTCTATCGAAGTTCAATATATAAAAATTCTATTTTTCTATCGAAGTTCAATATATAAAAATTCTATTTTTCTATCGAAGTTCAATATATAAAAATTCTATTTTTCTATCGAAGTTCAATATATAAAAATTCTATTTTTCTATCGAAGTCCAATACATAAAAATTCTATTTTTCTATCGAAGTTCAATATATAAAAATTCCATTTTTCTATCGAAGTTCAATATATAAAAATTCCATTTTTCTATCGAAGTTCAATATATAAAAATTCTATTTTTCTATCGAAGTTCAATATATAAAAATTCTATTTTTCTATCGAAGTTCAATATATAAAAACTATATTTTTATTTCCTTTACACATACAAAGACGATATTTCTATATCCACTATCACATAAAGATTTCGCCTTTATAAAAATAAAGACTTCGCCTTTTTCATATTTTAAAGATTTCTAAATAAAATCATTGCTTTCTAACCTAAAATAAAAATCAGTTTTAACATATATAAAAAATCAGTTTTAACATAAATCAGTTTTAACAAAAATCAGTTTTAACAAAAATCAGTTTTAACAAAAATCAGAAATCAGTTTCAACAAAAATCAGTTTTTCAGTTTTATTTTTTTTCATTTTTCTTAAACAAAATAAAATAAAAATAAAATAAATAAATTAAAAATTACCTGAGGGGCGCTTGGGGGAGAGGGGTGGCCGGAGGCAGTCGCTGGGGGGGGGGGACGGTGGCTGTCGATTGAAGAGGAGAGGGGGAAACGGGGCGGTTGTGGGTTTCGCGGCGCCTGGCGCCTGGAGGGGGGGTCGGGCTTGAGAGTCAGAAGGGAAAGGAGGAGTAGGAAGGAGGGCGGCCAGGCGGAGAGGGGGCGAGGTGGGCGGAGCTCGCCTGATCGGCGTCAAGCAGGAGCGGCGGCTCCGTTCTTCGATCGCTTGGGGGTTTTTTTTTTTTTTTCAATTCTGAAAAGTGAAGTCAACGGGGTGGGGAGGAAAGGGGATATAAAGGTTTAATATATTTTATTATTTATTTTATATTTCGAACTCTCTAAAGTACCCTTCCCATTCGAACTCGAAATCGAACCCGCCGACCGTCGTCCCTAGCGTTTTACCCCTATTCCGAACACAATGGGATATGTATCGTAAGCTGATTCGATCGTTTGAATCAGTTTCCGTCAAAATATACATATAACTCTATATATTGAATTTGAACGCGCATTTCAATTTACCGGGGTCACATACTAACTAGAAAAATTCCCGAAAAATATTTTCTAGCTTCGTATTGACGATACGGTCCTAACAAAACTAGTTTCGTCGAATTCTGAGACCGTTAGAAAAATGGCCAATTTCCAGTCGATTAAAATCAACTGAAACTGGTCAAACGCGTTTTCCTTTGCCACGCTCACATATTGATTCGAAAAATTATGAAATTTGAAACCTAGCAATAACTCGACATCACGGACCCAACAAAAGTGGTTTCGTCGAAATCCGAGGTCATTTGCAAAATGTCCATTTTTAAGGGCCTGAATTCCATAGCGACTATTCAGAATTTTCAACTGGACATATCTTATCATTTATAAAGTGAAATCTCAGTTTGTTAACTTCGTTGGAAAGATATTCACTATTAGATTCCATTATTTTTGGTTTCACTAAAATCCGGATTGTTTTGCACCCGGTACATTCAATTGAAGTTTGAAATCGAATTATCGAACTACCGCGCCATTTTCATTTCTATTTATAATTATATATAATTTTTTATATACTAACGACGACGTATATAATATATACGTTCGAATTCTATTCAAAATAAATTTCTCGTCTATTATATTTAAAATAATCTATTTTAAATATTCAAAATTCGCTAAAATTGCCAAAATAAAAATTTTAAACTGGCCCAGATTTTACGGGTTGTTACAATCTCCCCCACTTAAAACTTTTCGTCCCCGAAAAGGAACAAAGTCGAAAGTGGATTGATTAATCAGCTCTACGCTCGATCTGGCTTCCATTCTCCAATCTCTTTAGTTTCTGAGAATTTTCAAAACTTCAAAAATTTGGCTAACACCCTAAATTTTCGAAAAATTTCGCCATAACCTCCCCTGCACTGGGGACTTGGGGATATTTCATATAGCCTCCCATGGCCTTCTTCAATCAAAAAGAAAAGGAAAAAGCCAAGCGGCTCATAAAATCATCATCACCCAAACAAAACAGTAAATTATGGTAAACATGTACCTATTTGTCGGGCAAACAAATTTTATTCTTCTGCTCTAGCCTCCTTGCTATTAACTGTTCAATGTAAGTACACGTATATGCATGCATATGCGACCAATTTTCAATACTATTCAATATTCGGTTCTATTAGGCGTAATGGTTCAAAATTTTCAAACAAATAAACAAACAACACAACACAACCAGTAATCAATTAGTGGATTAACGTTTCAAATTCATAAATTTGATATATATACAGAAAATCATGTTTTTGATGCCAAATCACAACAATAAATCTATCTAGTTTTGGTTCTCACACCAGTCTAATGGAAATATATAGATATCACACCTTCGAAACTCGAACACAAAGACTGATGATATCGCGACATCACCAGAATTGTCCCTGGGCGACTAGAGTGTGATTCTATATCTATCCAGTATATTAAAACTTCGGATATACGTTCATGACGCGTATATGCAAAACCTTTATATACTAGATTGTCCAAATTCAAAATAAATAAATATTCAAATACGTATACTTGAATTTAACTTTCAAAACAAAATTGTTTTCATTTGAAAAATATACTCTTCACACTCGTTCTAGGATACTACTGATCCTATCTCTAACGAGTCATTCTAATTGTATATTACTAATCCAATATCTGATGAATTCTTTCGTTCGATTCTAAAGTGTCTTTTTCTCGAGCTCTGTAAACCAAAGCTCTGATACCAAACTGAGACGACCCGAACTTCCCCGGTAAGGAAAGCCCGGATTGAGATGAGAACAACACACATCGGAACGCAGACAGAAGAACATTTCATTGTATATTACAACAATTCCATCAGATACAAGAATATACAGAGTATAAATGAATAAATTACATTCGATAAATATCAGAGATTACAATAAATTATATAGCAGCGGAAAACAATACAAAACACAACTGAAAGTAATACACGGATATAGAGCTTTCTGAGCATCGTTCCAGTTGTAAATCAGGATCCTGTGAATATAAATCTGCAAAACCAAAACTACTAGCTGCCTGTGTGGAAAATAGGGGCACCCAGAGTTTAGGTTGAAACAATAAACTCCAGGTTAGTAATCTTTATTTTAAAGAGAGTAATTCAAGGGACCACGCCGTATAACACGGAACGGGTTTCCTCCTAAGAACACTGGTGCAGATAACAAAACAGCGCAATGCTTTTTGGAAAAATGAAGCTATTATAAGACCCAGGTCCCATCACACAATGCAACGCAAGCCGAAGGATAGGGTTTTCCCTTATAATAGCCAAACATGCTTGGTACGCTAAAACAAATCATTTGATACTATAATAAGTGTATAGCATCAAAACAATTTCAATCATAAATATCAATCATAGACGGCATGGGTACCATATATCATGTCGACATACTAGTTCTACAATTAAAATCGCAATATCACGTATTGGAAATTGGATTTACGTCATGAGTCGAGGCAAGGGGCAAGCTTCTCTCTGATTCGAGACACTCTAGCAAATTTCTCAGGACCCCACTATGATCCTTTGGAACCTCCAAGGTCGGTCCTCTCTTACTTTTGAGGATTAGTTATTCCTGAACACACGTTTCCCAGTCCTATAGGACCTATAACCGAGGCGCCTCGCATTCCAACAATCACACAGGTGAAAAGTATATAAATGTTAGCCAGTTTAAGCACTGACACCACCACTAGCTAGAAAGAAACGTCGTGCACTCCTTGGGTCCTTATCCCGTTTTTGACTCATACTGAGGTGTGAGGCTCGCGAAGTCACGCTATACACAAAGCTACGCCACACAGGCCGTGCTTTGATCATCAACCACAAGACTTTGCTTTTCAATAGAAGTCTTGATCAATTGCCACTTACGCGTGCCACACTGGAAAATCACTCCATGTGACTGATGTCCATCGATATACAACCTCTGAGCTCGTACGTCTCAGAGAAGGGTGTTAAGCAAGAGAATAAATTCTTCGCCGCCAAACAGATGTATATTTAATAGAGATCAATCAACATAGAATAAAATCCAATGTCAGACACACAGTCCATTTACAAGTTCGTTCTGGGTCTGAACGAAACCGGAGGCACTTTCCTCGCATATCCATCGATCTCCAAGTACGTCTGGACGATCACCAACTGTTTCTATCCGCTTGGGTGTACAACCCAATTGAGATCATCAGCAGTCACCCAAACGATGTGAATATTTCCGGTCTTCAACCACCGTCTTCATCTTCGACATATCGTCGAATCGGTTATTCAGAATGGGTATAAACCCGGCCTTTCTGAATATCCCACGTATATAATAAACAAATGTTATACAAACACAACAAATGCCTCATTCCAATTCAGAATATTCTTTTATTCACAAAATCACATTCTTAGGGGAAAGGTTCCCATTAATTTTATCAAAGATAAATTCTTCTAAATTTATTCTTTAATCCTTCTTTGGATATCATTTCAAACCGTATTATGGTTTTCCAAACTAGTCAGGATTAGCGAACCACACCGAAGTAATTATTTGTTTTATTTCCCAATCCCAACCTATTCATCCCCTGGAGCAAAACTGGTAATACTCCATATCTAACACCATGGTGTTATCGGTAAAATTAATTACCATTTCCTGTTCAAATCTAATTAAAGATTTAACTACCGCTTTGGAGCAAAACTGGTGGTACTCCATTCTCGATCACCTTTCAGATTTGATAATTTAAATTATCAATTCACATTTCAATCTAATTAAAGATTCATTAAAACTCCACTTAGTTTTAATCTTTTCAAAAACCAATATCCTGTCTTTAACTGGGTTAAAGAACCAATGTCATTTAAAAAACGATTCACGATAAACCCAAAATCACACTTTATTGTTAATCGGGTTAAAGAACAGGTGTTGTTCAAAACACCGCTCACGATAAATCCAAAAACCAATTCAAATTCAATTCCAATTAAATATTATTTAATTGATACACTTCATTAAATCTAAATAGAAAGATTTAATCTTTTTCTCTATTGGGCTTAAGAACAGTGTTAATGAAGACACCATTCACGACAAACCCAAATCACATTTGATATTAAATACAAGGCTCTGAATAGAAAATATATCGGCTTATATTCAATATCAAATTCTGAAACCAACAAATATCGTACTGGAAATAACGATATAAAATATATCTTTCAAATTCCCATAACAATATCTGTATGGTCACGAAATCCAACATCGAAATATTCCGAAGATAATTTCGATTCAAATCCATTTCCACTTCAATTACTGGAAATTCTGATTATTTTTAAAACCACTTCAAATTCAATTTATTTATTTCAAAAATAAATTGATTTTAATTCTAGTTCAAAACTAGTTCATTTCGATAAAAATCTATTTTTATCTTTTCAAATATGGCATTTTTCATCCCAATTATTCACAAATCATTTCTTATGATGTTACACAAATTATTGATATTTTTAATAATTTTATCAAGGCCCGTGCAGTCGATTTCCATCAACGGCCATCGAACTGCACTTACAGCGACCTTTTCCAAATTTGATTTGGACATAATTCCAAATCTAACCGTTAGATTTCAAATTTCTAATATTCATCGGAAATCTCTTTTCGATATGAACCCAATGGTTCCGGTTTCAGGAGAATCCGGCGGTCGGATCTCCCGTAATGTCCATTCGAAGTCAATGGTCGAAATTCACGAACTGCCGCGGCGCGACGCGTTCTATTCAGGCCATTAGTTATATAATATATATATTATATATATTTCATCGATTTCCTTTTAAAACGTATTCTATAAATCGTTTTAAATTCGTTTTCAAAACCATTTCAACACTATATTCAATTTCAAATCAAAATTGAATATTTCATATCATTACTATATAAATGATAATATTTTCAAAACGTTATATTTTGAAATCACTTCCTTTTCTATATTCATTTTAAAAACGAATATAATCGATATAAACATCGTTCACGTCAAAATAGCGCAACTCTAATCAACACGGCTTTATATATTTCAATAAATTCGTTATTCTATTCAACAAAGGAATATTTATTCTATTCAACACATGAATCTATATTTCTTTCAACACATGACTAATCTCAACACATGAGTACTGTCAACACACGACTATTTTTGTTATGTAATATATTTTATAAAATTATGGTATCTATCGTTTGATTTTTAATCAGACTCCACCGTGAAGTAGCTTCTAATTTTAAATATGATAAAGATGTAAATTTTATTATTAAAATATTTTACTCAACACATGAATAGTTTCAACACATAGATATTCTCAACACATGAGCATTTATTCTATTCAGCACATGAATATATTATATTATATTTTATATTTTCCCGATTGGAATGAGGCCCAATCAATCACCATATAACGTTAATTATATGGATTCCATACAACACATGTATATAAATAGCAACAAAAAATAATCAACCATCATCCAACGTGCACCACACAACTGCATAAGCATTAAATATAAATAATTAACGCTTACACAGCCTGTCGACCAATCGATCGACATACAATGAAATAATTGGGATTAGTGTATGCCAAATATCATCTAATACCCGTGTGGGATTTCAAATCAACAAACACAGATTTTTATTAGTGCAGTTGGGCGATGTGTAAAATTTATCGTCCCAATCAATTATCCTTCAAATAGGTGTACATAAACAAACCGTCCGGTTTGTAAATGAATATTTATTTATTCACATTCACGTTAAAAATTATATTTTTTAACGATAATTAATTTATTCCAACCATCAACAATTTATTATCGATTTCACATCAACATCACAAACAAATTTCACAACACATCAAACAAGCATACAAGCCGTCCATGGTCTGTGGACGACGGGTGTCGGGTGCTGCTAAGCACCGTCTTCATCCTAGTATATATTTTTAACTAGAAAAGAGAATTTAAAGTGAGAAGTTCTCACCGAGGGTTCCACTCCGCCATTCTATATTTCTGGACTTCAGAACAGTCGGGATTAGCCTAACATTCCAACGCAGTCTTTTCTACACTGTTCATATTAAAGATCACCTTTTTAATATGATGTTTACACTGTAAAGATCACATTTTTATTTCAGTACTATTCCTATAAAAAAATCACATTTTTATACGGCTACTATATAAATAAAAATCGTATTTTTATTTTAAATCTAAATATATAAAAATCGCATTTTTATTATCACTTCATATATTTAAAAATCGAATTTTTATTTCACTTCCCTTAAATAAAAATCACATTTCTATCTCGATGTTTATAAATAAAAATTCACATTTTTAATTCACTTTACATATAAAGATCCTATTTTTATCAAAGTAAAAATCATATTTTTACTTCACTACTTAATTAAAAGATTATATTTTTATAACTCTACATGAATAAAAATTATATTTTTACTATCATACATATATAAAAAATTTATTTTCAACCTTTCTATATAATAAAAATTATATTTTTCATCTTTCTATATAATAAAAAATATATTTTTCATCTTTCTATATAATAAAAATTATATTTTTCATCTTTCTATATAATAAAAATTATATTTTTCATCTTAAAAAAAACGTATCTTTTCATAACTAAAAATCTCCTTTTTAATAAATAAAAATCCTATCTTTAGAGTAATAAAAATCTAACCTTTATTTAAAAATAATATAAAAACTCTATATATATTTTTATAAACAAATTCCTGTCTTTGTTTATTTTATATAAAAATAAATAGCAACATAACAACAAACAACAAAAAAAAAGAGAGAAAATGAAAATAAAAAGAACTTACAGTACACGAAGAGGAGGCTGCGCCTGAGGGGGGGTCTTTACCAGAGGCGGCGCATCCAGGGAGGGGCCGCAGTGGTGCATTGGCCGAGGCGGGGTGGTGGGTTGCGGGTCTGAACGGATTTGGGGCTTGGGCTAGGGTTTGGGGACATCGGGGGTTCGAACGACGGAAGGGGGGGACGACGGTTGCGTCAGGCGGAGCTGGGGATGGCGGTGGCAGTCTGCACGGTGGCACGTGGGGGGAGTTCGACGGGGAGCGGCTTCGTGGGTTTTTTTCTTTTTTTTTATTCCGTGAATGAATGAAATGGGGGGGGGGTTGAGAGGAGATAAGGGGAGAGAGGGAGGTTTTTATTTATTTAAATATTTAAATTTCAAAAAGTTGACTTTTTCATACGACCTCTAAACGAGGCCCACCGCCTGTCGTCCCTAGCTAATTACCCCCATTCCGAATTCAATGGGATATGTATCGTAAGCTGATTCGATCGTTTTGATCAGTTTTCGTCAAAATCAACATATAATTGTATATATATTGAATTTGAACGCGCATTTCAATTTACTGGGGTCACATACTAACTCGAAAAATTCCTGATTTTTTTTTTCTAGCTTTGTATTGACAATACGGTCCTAAAAAAACTAGTTTCATCGAATTCTGAGACCGTTTGAAAAATGGCCATTTTCTAGTCGATTAAAATCAACTGAAACTGGTCAAACGCGTTTTCCTTTGCCACGATCACATATTGATTCGAAAAATTAAGAAATTTGAAATCTAGCAATAACTTGACATCACGGATCCAACAAAAGTGGTTTCGTCAAAATCCGAGGTCGTTTGCAAAATTTCCATTTTTAAGGGCTGAAATTCCATAGCGACTATTCTGAAAATTCATCTGGACATATCTTTTGATTCCCGCTATAAAATTTCGATTTTTCAGATTCGTTGGAAAGATATTCTCAATTAGATTTCATTATTTTTGGTTTTGCTAAATTCCAATTTATTTTGAACTCGGTACATTCATTTGAAGTTTGAAATCGAATTAACGAACTACCGCGCCATTTTCAATTCCTTTTATAATTATAAATAAATATTTATATTCTAACGACGATCTATATAAATATATACGTTCGAATTCTATTCAAAAATAAATTTTTCGTCGATATTATTTAAAATAATCCGTTTTAAATAATCAAACTTCGCTATAATTGCCAAAATAAAAATTTTAAACTGGCCTAGATTTTCCGGGTTGTTACACAAGTCATTGGTCCCGCCCTTCGAGAGTTAAATGGTTGTTGGGTCCACCTTTATACTATAAGTTATCAAATGGTCCTAGTAGACGATGACACTTGTAGGGTAGTTCTCCAAGTAATGTCTGCTTCTTATCTAGGGCTAGTGAGGGCTAACCTAGGGATGGATTATGTATACATGGGCTAAAGAACCACCATCTAAGAGAGTGTTAAGTGACTAGGAGTTCACCCGTAGGGACAACTAGATACTATCAAGTGGGTTCTCCAAAGGGGTTCTTCTTAAATGAAGTTGTGTTCCTAACCCAAATCCTAGTAGTAAGTAGTCGTTACTATTTATTGACCTCAAGAAAAGTTATTATTTATAACACTAAAGTTATAATGGGGTCTTAAGTGGCTTGAGGTCCGCCATTGGGTATTAAGTGACTGGAGGGGTGTCTGCCTTAAATAAACTAAAATATGGTATTAAGTAACCATAGGAGTGCCCGGCCTTAAATTGGCTTTAGAGTATTAAGTAACTTCTAGGATGTCTACCTTATATGTGTGTATTATGTGCTTGTTACATAGACATAACATGAAAAGTTTACAAATATCAAATATAGGAAATAGCTTTTTTACTTACATGTATTTCACTCACTAGAACTTGATCTCCCTCTTCTTAACACTAACTGGACAACAGGTGAAACATTTGGTAAAGGATGGAGAATGATCTTTTGGAGGAGGAGCCTCTTGGAGATCTAGTTATTATGGCTATTGCTTTATTACAATTTTTGCTATGTGATTGGGATGAATGATGATGTATCTTTTTATTTTGTGAGACATGATATAATTGACCTGTTTGGTTTCTAATAGTGGTACATATTATATTTAAGCTATCATATTTTATCCCTTCTGGTGTGTGAGATTCTAATTTTTTTAGACTGCTCTGTATATCTGTTTAAGTTAATCCTTAAAGGGACCAACGATCCGTTTAGAGTGGCTCTAAGTTTTGATGGGCCTTTTCTGGATTGGAATTTAGGCCCATTCCGGGCGAGTTATTACAAGGCCAATAGATCATTGCGATTGTGTGTGGATTATCGTGAACTGAATAAAGTAACAAAGAAAAACAAGTATGCATTACCAAGAATTGATGACTTGTTTGATTAGTTTTATGAAGCCATGGTGTTTCCCAAATGGACTTGGCTACTGGATTTAACCAACTGAGAGTAGCTAGGGGTAGTATGTTGAAGATTTCTTTTAGGAAACCATCTGGATTTTATGAGTTGCTAGTAATGCCATTTGGATTGACTAACATGCCAGCATATTTTGTTGATTTTATGTATCGGGTTTTTAGAGATCAGTTGAATACATTCGTGTTTGTGTTCATGGATGATATATTGGTTTATTCTAGGACTGAGGAAGAACAAAAGACGCATTTGGGAATTGTTTTGGAAATCTTGCTAAAGCATCAGCTAAGAGATCAATTTTTGAAGTGCCGCTTCTAGAAGGAAAAAGTGAGATTCTTAGGTCATGTCGTATCGGGACAAGGAATATTAGTGGATCCTTTTAATTTGCAGTAATCCAGGATTGGGATCGACCTAAGAATGTTACGGATGTTAGGAGTTTCCTTGGTTTAGCTGGATATTATCGCCGGTTTGTTAAGGACTTTTCAAAGATAGTTGCACCATTAACAAGATTAACGAAGGAGAATCAGGTTTTTGCATGAGATGCAAAATTTGAGCATGCTTTTATGGTCTTAAAAGAGATATTAACAAGTTCTCATGTGTTGGTTATTCCAAGTGGTAACGAAGAGATGGTTGTGTATACCGGCACATGTGGCATTGGACTGGGAGCAATGTTAATGCATAAAGATAAGGTTGTGGCTTATGAGAGTCGACAACTAAAGCCATACGAAAGGAATCACCTGACTCATGACTTGAACTTAGTGGCGATATTGGTTTCTTTGAAGTTGTGGAGGCATTATTTGTTGGGAGTTAGATTCGAGTTATTCACTGATCATAAGTCACTGAAGTATCTCCTCTCCCAAAAGGATTTGAATCTTCAGCAATGTTGGTAGCCTAAAGTTAGATTTGAATCATAAGCCTAAAGTTAGATTAGAGTTTCTAGCATCTTATAATTTTGGTATTGCCTATACTCTAGGGAAAAGGCAATGTTGTGGCCAACGCGTTAAGTAGAAGACATGTGAGTTTAGGAGCTATATTTACTAAATGGAAGCACCTAGAGTATATGGACGGGATTAACTTTAGGCTTCACTATGAGTTAGAGAATTGAATGTCGGCGAGCTTGTCAACTTGACCAACTCTCATCAAAAGGATTGGCAAAAGACATAAGTGAGATGCTACGCTTGTTGAGATTCTTCAGAGAATGGAGATGAGGGTCGAGTTTGAGGAAATGAAGAGTTACGAAGTCGATCGAGATGGTTGGTTTTGTAAGGATGGAAGACTAGTTGTTCCTGATGTAGATGGATTGAGAGATGAAATTTTTATAAAATGTCATCACTCTAGTTTGGCTATTCATCCTGGTGGTAGAGATATGATGAGGATTTACTACTGGGAAAGTATGAAAGGGGATGTCAGGAAATTTATCTAGAAGTGTATGAATTGTCAATTGGCAAAAGCTGAGCAGAAGAAGCCTAGTGGGTTATTGTAGCTATTAAAATTTCCTACATGGAACTGGGAACAAGTGACGATGGACTTCATTAATGGATTGCTAAGGTCTAGGATAGGACATTATGGTATCTAGATTATCGTGGATCGCTTGACCAATAGCGCAATGTTTATTCCTGTCGAATCTACTAGGATGACATCCAAGTTGGTTGAGTTGTATACAAAATGAATAGTTCAATTTCATGGAATACATATGAGTATAGTAAGTGATCGAAATTCTTTTCTTACCAGTAGGTTCTGGAAAAGTTTGCAAGAGGCATTAGGAACCCTTCTATGCATGAGTACAACTCAACATCCCCAAACTGATGGTCAGACAGAGAGAGTCACCTGAGAATTGGAAGATCTTCTGAGAGATTGTGTATTGGATTTTGGAGGATAATAAGAAGACCATCTTCATCTGGTCGAGTTTAAGAACAACAATAGCTTCCAGTCAAATATTGGCATGGCACCGTATAAGGTGTTGTATAGAAGATCATTTAATTCACCTTCTTGTTGTTTAGACTAGAGAAAAGTTGGTACGTAGGCCAGAAATGATGAGGGAAATGACAGATAAGATTGAAATCATTTAGCAATGAATAAAGGCAGCCCAAGATCACCAAAAGAGTTATGCCGATAAGAGAAAAAAGAATTTGGAATTTCCAATTGGAGATTTGGTATTTGTTAAGGTTTCACCTTTAAGGATTATTGTTTGATTTGGAAGGAAAGGAAAGTTAGCTCCGAGATTTGTTGGGTCATTTCTGATTTTAGAGCATATTGGGAAGCTCGATTATCGAGTGGATCTACATGTGAAGATGGAAGGTGTGCACGATGTTTTACATATATCATATAGACGAAAGTTTGTGCACAACTCGAGTATGATAGTATCTCCAGATCAAATGGAAGACTTAGAAATTGAGCCAAAAGTTTCTAGACCTCGTAAGCCATTTAACATTGTTGGGAATGACATAAGACATCTTAGATGGAGGCTCGTTAAGTCAGCCAAGGTACAATGGAGCGAGGATGATAACAATGTACATGGGAAACAGAAGGGAGAATGAGAACGACCCATCCATAACTATTTGAGTGGTATGTCCCATAAATCTTATTTTACTTGTACCATTGTGTCATGTACAATTGGAGTTCCGCATGTTAGGGAAGGATTTTGGTTGCATGGATTGTTGGATGGTAGATTAGCTACTTGTGAACGGTAGGCTTGAAGGATACTTTGTTTGCTCACATTTGTTTGGGATTTGGGGGGCGAAATTCCTAATGGGAAGAGAATGTAATGACTCGTATTTTATGTATCGAAAAATCATAAAATAGTTCTATTTAATTACCTAGTGATCGCCTCATTCTCATATTTTAATATGTCGTTCATGGGGATGTGATAAATGTGCATGACTTTTATAAAATCATTTTATGATCATTTTGCCCCTGTGACTTAGTGTTTTGAACATGACTTTTGCTAGAGATCAGATTAGATTCTATAATTAGTCTCATTGGAACGAGATGACGGTTGGTCATTCGGTTGAGTGGTCACATTAAGGATTTGGCTCAGCGATATAAGGGATATTGCTGTAATGACCCGCATTTGCAAAGGTATTATAATTAATTTATTTAATTATTTAAAAGGTGATTAAAAGGATTTAATGGTGGTTTAATTAAATAATGGTGAATATTTAATTTAAAATAATAAATTAAATAATATATTTAATTCTGAAATAATCAGAATTGGCTGAAATGGCGATATGGTGTGAACTGGATCATCTGTGATATTTAATTCAGCTTGGAATTGAATTTGAAAACGAATATATTATTTGAACGACAGTTTGAACGTATAATTTTATTTTAATTAAAATCGAGCTCGAAATGGCGCTGCAGTTCGTTAATTGGCGATTCGAACTTCAACTGAATGTACAGGATTCGTTTTAAGCCGGATTTCTGTGAAACAAGAAACGTGTGGAGCTGGTGAAGTATATCTTTCTAGTGGAAGAGAAAAATCTGGATTTCGTCGTGTAGATTTTGATTTATGTCCAAATCAAATTTTAGAAAAGTCGCTATGGAATTCCTTTATAATTTATAAAGGAATTATTTATATTTTTAAAAAGGAATTTCAATATAAATCGAATATCGGGTTGACCCAGATTTGGAATATCAAGTTATAAATCCCAGTAGAGCTGCATGGTATTCCACTGTGAATATAGACGATAATATTTAATTTTAAATATTTAATTTAATTATATTTAAATATATTTATATATTTAAATGGGTCATTCAGAGCTTTAAAAATAGCCACTTTTGCAAACGAAGTCGGAATTCTACGAAACTAATTTTGTTGGATCCGCAATGTCAAATAGTTGTTAGTTTTCCAGTTTCGTGATTTTTGGGGTCACTGTGTGGCCATACGGATTTTTAGAGTGAAAAACAATCAGTATTTTGACGGTTAAAAATACACTATGTGAGCATACGAAGTCGGAATTCGACGAAACCAGTTTCGTTGGGTCGGCAATGTCAAACTCTAGCAGTATGTCCAGTTTGGTGATTTTTGGGTATCGTATATGACCACGGGAATTTTTAAAGACAGATACAAACAAAATTACAATAAAATCAAACGTAATAATATTATATTTAGATATTTTATTTGCCTATAAATATAAGCTCTAAGTCCTTAAACCTAATTTACATTCTTTGGTCAACCATTTCTTGCGCCGCCATGTGTTCTTCAGGAAAAGTAAATTCCTGTTCTTCATAAACCCTCATAAAATCAAAATAAATTCTATAAAATTCACAAACATGTCTGTTGAGCTCATGAAGTGGTTGTCTTCGTTTTGGTATCAATTTTGAGGCAAGCGATGGTAGTTGGGTTTGCTGTACTTCTCAGCAGCGGTAGTTAGGGTTCAAAATATTGGGTAATATAAACATCGCATTGAAGAATGGTTGTCAGATTGAGATTAAGGGGATGAAACCGCTCGGGTAGGAGGAAACTTGGGATGAACGAGGTCAATGGGCGTCGCACCTGGAGCTGAGCAGTGCTGTCGACGCAATGTAAAAGGATGGACCGAAGGGGGTATTTGTGTTATGAGGAAGAAGAGGAGATTGAGAGATAAAGTTTGTTGATTTCCATTTTTGAAAACGATGGAGTAGGAAGGGTGAGAAGGGGGCTTGAAAATCTGAGATGGTGGTGGAAATATCTTCCTGGAAACGTGAATTGGCATTGAGGAAGAAGAGTGGAAGATGGGCCGACATTTAATAGGATGGTGAGGCCCGGTTTGTATTTAATAGCCTAGTTTTAATTTAGTCCATTCTTAATAATTGTATTAACTTTAAAATGCCATAACTAGCTCATACGACGTCGAATCAACGAACGGTCAGGTGCGTTGGATTCATAACGGAAGATACTACATCTACAAATTGGTTTGGGAAGGTTTGGAGATTGTTGGAATTTATTGCAAAATAAATTGTCTGATCAGAATCGACAATCGTAAATCGTTATTTAACGATTACGACCAATGTGAGTAAATCTCACTAACTCTGAACAGTTTATAATTTCATGTTGTATTTTTAGAACTGTTAGAAATTGTCTGTTTGATTGTGTGTTGACTGTTTGATTGAACTGCTTGTCAGTTAATGAAATATTATATATATATATAAATATATATAATATATAAACAGTTATATAGTTATATATTGATTCTGTTTATCAAAATAATTCATATTGAACTGAAAGTGATGACAATCATGTTGTGTAACATATGTGGATGCAGGGAAATAGGTTGGAGGAATCCGACTGGATTCCTCAATAGTTATTTTATTGTTTTTCATATATTTTGATATATGATGTGAATTATAACCTGTTGTTAATTGTGTGTGAATGGACGATATTGGATATCGAAAACTTGTATGTTAAATACCGTAACATACCGGAATGTTGATAAGGGAATTTTCAAAGTGATAGTGAAAATAAAATATTTATAAATGGAATATTTGTAAATAAGAAATATTTATAAATTGGAATATTTATAAATAGAAGATATTTAGAAAGGAAATAAATTTCAAACCATTTTCTTTTTAATGGAAAGGACTGTGTGGTGGGTTTTGGGATTTTCCCGATGCTTCCGGTACAAAGGAGGTCATGGCAAATTTTCCCGGGAATATAAGGAGTTAGAATATTTTTCAGAAATCAAAATGAAATAGAAATGTTTGTAAAACCTTTACAAATGAAATTGAAAAGGGGATATATTTGTTAATCAAATATAAAAGGAATTTATTTGTTAATCAAATATAAAGGAATTTATTTGTTAATCAAATATAGAAGGAATTTATTTGTTGATCAAATATAAAGGAGATATATTTGAAATCAAATATAAAGGGATATATTTGAAGTCAAATATAAAGGAAATATATTTGAAAGCAAATATAAAGGAATATATTGGTAAAGCATAGATAAAGAGTTAAAAGAATTTATTTATTTAGGAAATAAATAAAAGTAAAAAAAGTTTATTTATTTAGGAAATAAATAAATATTAAAGGAGATATTTATTTGTTAAATAAATAGAATTAAAAGAAGATATTTACTTGTTAGAATAAATAGAATTAAAAGAAGATATTTACTTGTTAGAATAAATAGAATAAAGGAGATATTTATTTGTTAAGTAAATAGGAGGTGTTAAATGAGATATTTATTTATAATTAGGACGGGTTAAGTGAATTATTTATTTGGTAAATAAATAAGATATTATAAAGGGATTATTTACTTAGGAAATAAATAGAAATGAAAAGGAAAACGTTATATAAAGAAAACCCCTATAAGAAGGGAAAACGTTATTAAAGGGAAATCATTTTTAAAGTGAAGAACCGTTACTAAAAGTAAATCTTTAAAAAAAGAATAAACGATGTTAAAAAGGAAATCTTTATAAAGTGAAAGGATTTAAATCGAATATGGTATTCGAAAGGAGTTAAATTGAATATGGTATTCGAAAGGAGTTAAATCGAATATGGTATTCGAAAAGAGTTAAATCGAATATGGTATTCGAAAGGAGTTAAATCTAATATGGTAATCGAAAGGAGTTATCGAATCTAGTTATTCGAATAGAGCTAAATCAGTTAGAGTTAATCAGTTAGAGTTAATCGATAGAGTTAAATCGAACTAGAATTATTCAAATGGAGTTAATCGAATTTAGTTTATTCGAATAGAGTTGAAATGAGTTAATCGAATTTAGTTATTCGAAGTGAGATAATCGAATCAGAAATATTCGAAGTGAGTTGATCGAATCTAGTTATTCGAATAGAGTTAAATAAATAAGAGTTATTCGAATCAGTTATTCGAATAGAGTTAAACACATATGAGTTATCGAATTTGTCATTCGAAAGGAGTTATCGAATTTGTCATTCGAAAGGAGTTATCGATTATAGTTTAATCGAAAGGAGTTATCGATTATAGTTTAATCGAAAGGAGTTATCGAATTTGTCATTTGAAAGGAGTAACGATTATAGTTATTCGAAGGAGTTATCGAATTTGTTATTCGATAGGAGTTAATCAAGTTGAGTTAAATAAGTTGAGTAAGTCAAGTTAACCAGTTAGAGTTAACCAGTTAGAGATAAACCGATAGGGGTAATTAAATAGAGTTAGTAGAATTTGCGTTAATCGAATATTAGTTTATTCGAATAGAGTTAAATAAAAGGAGTTATCGAATTCGTAATTCGAAAGGAGTTATCGAATTCGTCATTCGAAAGGAGTTATCGAATTTGTCATTCGAAAGGAGTTATCGAATTTAGTTATTCGAAGGAGTTATCGAATTTAGTTATTCGATGGAGTTAATCGATTTAAGTTAAATCAAAAGAGTTAATCAAATCTAGTTCATTCGAATAGAATTAAAAGAGTTGGATTCGTAAATTATATCCAGAAGTCACGTAAGGAAGTGTTGAAGAGTTAAAAGATGAACTTACTCTATTTCAAGATTTGAAATGTTGTCCAGTTAAGGTCTGAGAGGTAGTTATACCCCAACTTGATTGACTTCGTTTTTAGTTTAGAAATGGTTAAGGTTCGAGAGTGAAAGTGGTTAAGTGAATTTAGTAAATAAGTATAGTGGTTTGAGTTGTCGTCGCGATGTTGATTTAAACATTTGTTTAAATCCAAGTAAGAAGATTTGGAAATGTTTTCCAAATAGAATCAGAAACGTAATCTAATATTGAAATTGGAAATATGGATTAGAAATGGAAATGTTTTCCAGTGTTAACGTATATTTTCTAAACATAGAAAATAAGGAAATATGAATATATATAGATATATATATATATATGACTGATGATTGATTGATAGAATTTCCATTTGGAAATAATATCGTTGTTTGCACACATGTTTTTCTTTGATAGTTAAATCACAGACTATCAAAGTTTTGACCATTTTAACGTTGTTAAGATGGAGAGACCGGTTGGATTATTATCCAAAGAACCACTCTGTATTGGCATAAGCGTTGCGAATCATATATGCCAAAGATAATTGAAGACGGATTAAAGTGCAAGGGCTATTGTATAAGTCTTAGATAACAGTGCCTAAGATGGATGTACTAAATAGTGCCTTCGGTTCATTCTATTCCTGGATGACCTGTATGGATGAATGTCTGACAGAGTATTTCCGAAAAGGTCACGTACATTGATTTCTTCACCCGTACCAAGAGTGGAAGCGGAGAAGGAAACTTCTTTTAGCTGACATGTAATGTATGGTTGTAGATGTCAAGTTAGTGATTTTAATGGATCTGACGATGTGACATTTGAAGTGAATCTGATGTGATGATAATGCGTAACTTCTAGCCTCATCATTCGGTAAATGACAGAAATCGGGCAGGCAGCATGGCTAAGTCGGTCGCACCGAAGTAGGGTGTATAATCACCTATCTAGAGAATATTCATTTGCTTCTTTAATCTATCAATGCTGTCTCATATATATATATACGGGAAATGGTTGCTGATCCCAACCGTTGGTGATATACATTCGATACACTCAAGCAAAATGAGTGGTCGGTCATGTGTGGCTGAGTTGCAAGATGTTCTTGTTGAACTCCAGTGTATCGTTCCTAGAGTACACTGATCGGAAGGTGGTACCATACCTTGTCATAGTTGGAAATCCATTACCCAATACGTGCTTGCAGTTTTGATTGTATACTATATGTAGAACGTGAGATGAAAGCGTTTCTGCTAGATGGTTATTATATTGTGGTTGATAGACATTATTATAATATCAAAAGGTTTTTGATATAAAGATATTTTGGATTCTCATAAGGGAAAAACCCGTTCCGTTATACAGCGTGGTCTTATGAGATATCGTTTACTTGTTCAAACTGTTTAAACTGTTTTACTCATACCAGTCCCATGACTGACCCGGAGTTTATTTTGTTTTGTTCTACCTATACTCTTGGGTGCCTAAATTTGTATGGGCAGTCAAGTAGTTCAGGATTTTTCATATTTATCTAAAGGAGCTTGGAGCAGGAGGCTTCAGCGTTAGTTATATAGAGTTTTGTTCCGCTGTGTTGTAAGTGTTGTACTCTGATAAGTGCTATTGTATACATAACTATTATATTTCAAAGTTATGTTATCTATTATATGTTATTCATTCCGCTGTGAGGTTAGTGTTACTCTGATGTTGTGTTCTTCTTCTTCTATTCTAAGTTTCTATCTTATCTATTCTCACCCTCTAATTTCTTTCATTAATTACTGGGATTTTTCGATGTTTTGGTTATCGACATCGTGCTTATGTCGATAACCAAAGTCCCCTAAAATCCGGGTCGTTACAATTGCTGTTTTAAGTTTGTATTTCTGCAGAGCAGATTAATTAACAGCTAATGGATTGTTTAGTGAGCCCATTAGACCAATGGACTGAAATTATGAATAGAAGATTTGAGGAGAGAATTATGGTTCTTCTCCTTATTCTAAACATTAGATTGAGCATCTGTGGATCACCGTATCAACCATTTTCTCTAAACCCTAATTGCTTTCTCTAAATCATTATAAGTTATGTCTGGAGGCAGGATATTCACCAAAGAGAATTAGATCTTTTCATTTTGCATCAAATTCTAGAGATTTCTTCACTGATTAGATTTTGTTTCATCTATAGTGCATTGAATCTAGGTTTTGGTGGGTGATATATATCTCTCACATGGTTACTACATATTATATGTGTTAATTAGGATCATTTTACACCCTATGCGCTAATTATTGGGGACTGAGATGATGATGATAATTGTTTTGATGACAACAACCTTGTTTTAACTATTATTATTGTAAAAGTATATACCAAAGTAATGTCTAGAAATATATATATATATAATTTTCAGTATATATATATATATATATGCAAGATGTATATACAAGTATCTTATGCAAATATTGATATTAAAGACTGTACAGTTTAAAGATGCAAGATTACACAGAAGAAGAGTTCAAGACTGAAGACTCGTGAGTAACAAGAGTTCAAGTAATTGGGATTAGTAATAGAGTCACGAATTTTTATTAAAACTTCGTAATAGCACGTAAATCCTTATTCCAATTTTCTCACCATTTTAGCCTTATAATATTTTAAAAAGTTCTTAAACTTGTATTTTAAATTGATTTCAAAATTACTTCATGTCTAAAATATAAATCTTTTAATATTAAAATTTATTTCTTGGATTTTAAATCTAACTCCTAATTTAAACATTTTAGTGTTTCTTACTTATATTTTAGTTTTAATTATATATGTTTGCTTAATTTTTAGTATTATTGTTCCTTATATTTATATCTATATTTTTATATATTAAATTTTAAAGTTTTTTATATTTATAGTTTTATATTAAGTTTTGTATCACTTTTATCGATAACAAATATATGTTTTTAGTTTACATTCTTACTCTATTATATTACTTTAATATATAGGAAGATAGATTATTTTGACTCCAAAATTACCTCGAATTTTTTACACATAAATTTCAAAAAAAATTAATTTCAAAATTTTCTAAGGCATGTCGACATCCCCGACCTCCCATGTCGACCTGGTAGCCGTTATTTTCTAATCTTAAATTTCAAAAGATGAGTCTGTTTGTTTAAATATATTACTGAAAAGACATGACCGTTTATTTCCTATAACTACCCATCTAAATTTGAATTTTTCTTAACTACTTTCATAATTTTCTTCTTCTCTTTTCTCCTCTATATTAGTACTCTTAAATTTCAAGTTCTTATAATCAAACTCTACCAAAATTAAATGAGAATCAAACCAATTCATTTCTTGCTTTATTCTCTACCATTCTCTCTCAAAGAGTCAAGTGCTACTTAGAGTTATAGGAGTATTTGAAATCAATGATCGCAAGATCAAAGTTCTATCGAGTCTTTCTTCCAAACTTATATTGAAAATGTGTGGTTGTATCTCGTTCAAATCAATTGGGCGTGATTGTAGCCCCTAAATCAATTGCGTGTAATTGTAGCCCGAAAAATCAATTGAGTCTTACTGTACTCCGGAAACGGGTAGGGTGTACCTCATGGCCTGTGAAATTGAGAATTGTAATTTGAAGATTATTTGAAAAGATATCTGCATCAACCCAGAGTTGTGTGGGACTGGATGTATGGTAACTCCGAACCAGAACAAAAATCCTAATGTGTTCTTGCAATTACTACTTTTTCTTTTTTGCATCTATGTTTGATTCTGTGATTGTTTCATATTTGTGATTTGCATTTGTTTTTGCTATATTCAATTTTTTTCCACAAAATTCATAAATTCCATTAAACACTATGAGCCCCCCTTTAGTGTTAAGATTGACTTACATGATTCGCATTTCCCAACAATTGGTATTAGAGCATTGGTTTTCAAAGTATTCATAATATGGTTTTTGAAAAGTTTAAAATGACAATATTTAGAATTTTTTTAACACTGGTTCAAAAATATTCAGTTCATCATTATTTCACGAGTCTACATTTAAAAAGTCAATTTATCATTTGAATTGGTGTGTCGTATAGGAACATATATATTATAAGGCTCTTGACGATCCGACAATCAATGGACAAATGGTGAAAATCAAGAAAGATAAATGGATACTTAATAGTGGTTGTTCATGACATATGATTGGAAATCCAGAGATACTAAATGATATAGTTCATAAAGATGGAAGAATGATTAATTTTGGAGATAACTCAAAAGGATATGTGGTTGGCATTTGCAATGTCGGTAACTCTAAAACTCCTACTATTTCTGATGTTTTGTTAATTAGTTACCAATTTAAAACATAACTTGTTTAGCATAAGTCAATTATGTGATAAAGGTTATAAAATTATGTTTGAAAAGGATAAGTGCTACATCAAAGGTAATAATTCAGAACTTATATTTGAAGGAATTAGGAAAAAATATATTTATATCCTAAGTATGAAAATTTCAAATGATAACTTATATCTATTGGCTAGTACAAGTGACCCTAGGATTTGGCATAAAAGACACAGGCATTTAAATTTCAAACTCCTTTCTAAAAATTATAAACTAGATTTAGTAAGAGGACTCCCTGAAATGATTTTTAAAATAGATAGTATATGTGATGCCTATCAACTAGGAAAACTAAGGGGAAAAAAAAATTGGCAAAGACGATCAGTTTTTAAGGTGACCGCAAACACCTTTTTATTATAACTTATAATAAAAAATACAATACAGTATATGTGACTGTAGTTGGTAGTCAGCTACATTCGGTTTTTATGGTGGACCATCCACCACATACGGAGCTTATAGTGTTCCGCCCACTCTACCTATTCAGGATTAAAGCACTGGAGCTAGCTAAGTTGCTAGACTACAAAATAATTACATCCTCTTATTACCTAACTCCCCACGCAGGAGGAGTAATAATACATTACATACTTCAATTCAAAATTAATTACATTTTGAATACATAAAATCAGCAGAAGATTGTATGAATTAAAAACTAAGGTATTCAAAACATTGCATGACATAACTATAGTTTGTACAAGACTGTTCATAAGGTACCAAACCATAGCCTATCTATATTACTCGAGCTCTACACCCTAACATAGAATCAATATCACACACAGTTTTCAAAGAGTGGGACTGGCATAGTAGCCATACTGATAATGTTATGGGAGAGGAAGGTAAAAATCAAGGCATGCCAATCGAAACAACAAAGCAGAGAGCCATCAACTTCACCTGTTCCACTGTTCAACGATGACCAGACACTGTTCCAGTTCACCAGATTCACGAGATCAGCAGATAGGCCACAAATTTTGAGCCTGCTAAACAAGATAGTGCAAATGACACAGGCATGAAAGTGTTTGCACATGCGTGTAAGACCATCACCAGAGAAGACAACAAAATTCAGTGCCTAGGCATCACGTGTGTTGCCATCATTCAATGGTGATGATCAATCCAAAAAAACACAAGCAATACCATGTTACTTGCAAACTGTAACAAAGGAAACAAAACATAGCTCCAAAGCATATCGATTATCTAGTTCCAGTAACCCAAGAAGAGAACCAAACAACTCAAAATACATCAATTCTCCCGAGTTAACCAAATCTGAATCCAAGAAAGCATGAAAAAGACAAATACTAGGCTTACATTGAATGCCCAATAAGCAAGTCAACCCATCACAGTCAAGAAGAAGAGATGCGAAATAAAAAAAAATTATTGGGATTTGTTGCTCACCAGTAAGTTTCGCGTTAGTGCCAAATCCATCCATTGCGTAGACCATCAGTTGGAGAACAAACTACAAGAACGGGTAGTTGCCTTGAATAATTACCACCAGTGGATAGAGTCGGAGTCAGATCTGGAAATAAAAAGAAACTGAGTAGTAGAGACGAGACCAAGGATTATAGGGGATACCGGAAACCATAGAAATTCCATGGCGCAAGCTTAGATCTGAATTGAAAAATGATTATCGGAGAGTGTCCACGCAGGACAAAAACTTGGAGAAGAGTAAATCTGAGGAGATAGAAGCGATTTTGAGGAGAGATAGAGTTCGTGATGAAGAGAAACGAAGATAGGGTATTTCCAAGTTGCCATTAGCAGGGTTTTCCGATAACAAGATTTTCTACCATAAAGTTTATAAATAGATTGTACTAAGGAAAAGTACAATTAAACAGAAAGATGAAATTTCTACTTCAAAATCTTTAGACTTACTTCATATGGATTTATTTGGCCCATCTCAAATTCAACTAATAAATCATAGTAATTACGTTTTTGTTATTGTTGATGATTATTCTAGATACACCTGGACTGGACTTTATTTCTCAAACATAAAACTGATGCTTTTGATTTATTTAAAACTTTTGCAAAAAAAATTCAAAAATTATTTTGTTTAAAAATTAAAACTAAACGTAATGTCCATGGTGGAGAATTTTAAAATGAAAAATTTGAAAATTTATGTAATAAAAAGGAATTTGTGACGATCGTCCATAACCCCCGCACTATACAAGGGGAATAATGCGCTGAAGGATGTGCCAGGCAGTCATGGACGATCATCAGAGCAGGTAAACAAAAGCGGAGACTGTCGTAAACTGACAGCGCAAGGATCAAGTATAATAGAACATATACAACAGGTAGTAATAGTGAAGCAGAAACACAAGACTTTCATATAACTAGAAAGTAATATCCACAACTTGGAAATAGTGTTTGTACAAAGTTGCCTCACTACATCACTCAGAAAAGCAACAGCGGAAATCCAATTATTATATAGTATTAAAACTGGTACGTGGGCCTTCTGCATGTCATCGATCAGCATAGTCGTCCTCACTAAAGCATTACCTGTCACCTGTTACTTAGTCTGCCCATCCACAACTGGATGAATAGCCCAAGGTAATAAGAGGAAACATAAAACCTTGAGTCAGACAACAGTCTTAGTGAGCGATAAAACAGATAACAAACTTCAACAATAAAGTGTATGAGAAAGGATAGATAACATACTAATCTACCCATGACACCAGAGAAGAACTTAAACTTATCTTCCCCACATCGGACAGTGATAGCCTTTACAATCTATTCAACCAAAGGAATAACAATTCATATATGGGAACCAGAACAAGCATTGATAACATTCATAGCACCCAGACTACACAGGTCTCATGTAGACAACTCTAATCGAGATTAACATTCTCCAAGTACTCTTTCCAGAGGCCTAAACCAATATCAGTTAAGCACTCAAAGAACATCTCCCTCGACTTTGGATAATCTATATGAGATAGTTTAAACAGAACAACAATCATCCATGACTGACTCTGGCTATCACCGCCAATCCTGCTTTGAAATCATCGTTAATCGTATGACGACCAACCTTGCCATATGTCAAGGGCTAATGGTAACCCCAGTTCTAGCATAAACTCCATATGTCCAATCTTGACAATGTCCAACCTTGACAACTAGGCCTTTCAACGATACCCAAGGTACTCGACCTACAATCGGTCTTTTGGGTGCCCTCAACGTACCCCTGCTTTGAGCCTGCTAGAACTTACGACAACGATAATCTCTCGGCCTTCAATATCTCTAGTCGTCCAACCTTGACGGCTATTTACTGGTCAAGCGACCTTCTCGAGCAACCATTATCCACCAACTCACGACCTTTGAGTTGTCTGCCTATTCGTTGCTTTTCACCGATCAACAAACATATCACATCACTTCGAACATCCCGTTCTGGACTCTTGTCGAAGCCACCATCATCGTTTAACCAACCAACATCTTTATAAGGTTCAAAGCAATCCATAGCATTATTTTAGCACTTCCTGACTTCCCAATTAAATTTATTTTGAAGTCACACCATCACTGGAAATGTACGGGTCACTTTAGTCCGAATCACTTCTGGCTGATCCAATTCTGGCTGAGCCAATTCTGCCCGATCCAACTTCTGCCCGATCCAACTTCTGGCTAAGCCAACTTCTAACCGAGCCAACTTCTGCCCGATCCAACTTCTGACCGAGCCAACTTCTATCCGATTCAACTTCTGCCCAGTCCAACTTCTACCCGAGCCAACTTCTACCCGAGCCAACTTCTTCCCAATCCAACTTCTGCTCGAGCCAACTTCTACCCGAGCCAACTTCTTCCCGATCCAAATTATGGCTCAGCCAACTTCTGTCCGAGCCAATTTCTGCCCGATCCAACTTCTGCTCGAGCCAACTTCTGCCCTATCCAACTTTTGCCCGATCCAACTTCTGGCTGAGCCAACTTCTGCTCGAGCCAACTTATGGCTGTGTCAATTCTGGCCGAGTCAATTCTGGCCGAGTCAAAACCTGCATATTGCAATTCAACTCCGATTTCAATCAAAACTTCGCCAAACGACGAATCCGATGAAACCAACTCAACCAAAAACATCAAACACACTCATAAACATATCATAACATTACTAACCACATGAATATGACGATTATCACAAAAATGATGTAAATCTCACCAAAAACCATTAAAATGAACATATGATCAAAATGAGAGATCTAACTAACATAAACATGTAAAATGACATGAAACTAACGAGTAAAACTTGTTAGATTAGATCATAGGGTGATGCATATGAAAATGGACATGTAATGGTGTAAATCTATGGTAAAACATTCCAATTTGATGAGAAACATGCACAAACACTCATATACTTCATAGCATTCATGTGAGAGATGTAAATCACTCATCAATTATCCAAAACAAAGCAAAATGATGAAATAGAATTCCGGACAGCAAAGAGATAGCTCCTAGCCCTTCAATTTGATGAATCCTTACTTGAAATTATGTAGATCTAGCCCCTAATGGTGTAGATCTATGATTTCCCTCCTTAGATTTGGGTTTTTAACGGTGGAAATGTGTTAGAGGAAGAAGGAGATCAATGCCTCCAAATGAGAGAATGGGAAAGTAAACCTTTTCCCTCCACTCTCATCCCCTATTTATAGGATTCCACCAAGGCTCCAAAACCTGAATAGCCAACTGTAAATCCTTAAAAAACGATTAATCCCAAACCGCTGAGCCAAATCTTTAATGTAACCACTCTACGGAAAGGCAATCATCAATTCCTTTCCAATGGCACATGTCTCTAACCTTTTGATTCGACATGAGTCAAAAGTTATGCCCTATACAAGGCTGACAGGAGCAAAATGATCACAAACAAAATCGGTAAAAATTATGGACATGTCTCACATCCCCATAAGCAACATATTAAAAGATGAGAATGATCCAACCCTCAGAGAATGAAATAAAAATATTTTACGATCTTTCGATACATAAAATGCAGGCTGTTACATTCTCCCCCCTTAATAATTTCGTCCCCGAAATTCCAAACAAACACAAGTAATCACAATGATTCTGCATGCCTATCATCCATGATAAGCCAATTCTATCATCCAAACTAGCAACTATCAACCCATGCATCCATAGCCTTATCCTAGCATGCGGAATTCTAACAATCAACAACAAGATACAACGATATAACGAAGATATGATATCAAAGGGTCCTACCGACGAAGAGTTCTGGATGAGTCGCTCTTATACTCTCTTCCGTCTCCCCCGTACAATCGTCTCCATCCTCACTCCATTGTACCTTGACTAGCTTAACCGTCTTCCTCCTAAGCTGTTTCCTGTCATTCCCCACAACACGAAGTGGCTTACGGGGTCTCGAAACTACGGTATCTACTTCTAAATCTTCATACTGCTCTGGAGATACCACCACATTCGAATCATGCACGAACTTCCGTAGAAACGACACATGGAACACATTATGCACACTCGATATCTTCTAGGGTAACTCCAATCTATACGCGAGCTTTCTAATTCGCTCGACTATCGGAAATGGTCCAACAAACCTTGGAGCTAACTTTCCTTTTTTACCAAATCTAACCATGTGCTTCAACGGCGAAGCTATCACAAAAACCATATCGCCCACGCCGAATTCCAAGTCCTTACGATGCTTGTCGGCGTAACTCTTCTGACGATCCTGGGCTGCCTTCATTCGTTTCCGAACTATCTCGATACAATCCGAGGTTTCTCTAATCATCTCAGGCCTAAGTACTAACTTAACTCCAGTTTCTAACCAACATGCTGGAGAATTGCACGACCTTCCATACAATGCTTTGTATGGTGCCATCTCAATGCTAGACTGGTAGCTATTATTATACGCAAACTCAACTAGATGTAGATGGTCTTCCCATGATCCTCCGAAGTCTAAAATACAAGCCCTCAGGAGATCTTCCAAAACTCGATTGACTCTCTCGGTCTAACCATCAGTTTGGGGATGATATGCCGTACTCAAGCACAACTCGGTTCCCAAAGATTCTCGTAGACTTTTCAAAAATGCACTCGTGAATAATGGATCTCGGTCACTCACTATACTCTTTAGGACACCATGGAATCGAACTATCCATTTCACATTAAGTTCAGCCAATTTCGATGTCGTCCTAGTCAACTTGACTAGAATAAATCTCGCACTTTTGGTCAAACGGTCCACGATAACCCAAATTCCTTCGTTTCCTGCCCTTGTTCTAGGTAGTCCATCAATAAAATCCATCGATACTTGCTCTCACTTCCACGTAGGAACTTCCAATGGCTGAAGCAAACCGCTCGGCTTCTTCTGTTCAGCTTTCACCAACTGATAATTCATACACTTGGAAATGAACATTCAAATATCTCGCTTCATCACTTCCCAGTAATAGACTCTCTTCATGTCCTGGTACATCTTATTTTCACCGGGATGAATCATCAGCTTCGAGTAATGACATTCTCTCAGAACCTCATCCTTCAATCCGTCGATATCAGAAACAACTAATTGCCCTTGCTTTCGAAGCCAACCTTCTCGATCGACCTCGAACTCTTTATCTTCTTGTTCCAGTTTTTGAATGAACTCGACGAGCTTCGCATCTTTCTTTTGGCTCTCGCTAATTCTTTCGATAAGAGTAGGTCTTATCGACAAGCTTGCCAACATTTCAGGTTCCAACTCACACCTTGGCCTGAAATCGAACATTGCCAAGTAATCTAGGCTCTTCCATTCTGAAAATATCGCTCCCAAACTTGCATGTCTTCGGCTTAACGCATCTGCAACTGCATTATCCTTGCCCGTATTATAGGCTATGCCAAAATCAGATGATGCCAGAAACTCTAACCATCTTTGCTGCCGAAGATTCAAATCCTTTTGGGAGAAAAGATACTTCAACGACTTGTGATCCATAAACAACTCGAATCGAACTCCCAACAGGTAATGTCTCCACATTTTCAGAGCAAATACAATCGCCGCCAACTCCAAATCATGAGTTGGGTAATTCTTCTCATGCAGCTTTAGCAGTCGACTTGCGTAGGCCAAAACATTATCCTTCTGCATTAATACTGCTCCAAATCCAGTACCACATGCATCGGTATATACCACCATTTCTTCATTCCCACTTGGAATGGTCAACACAGGTGCACTCATCAATCTCTCCTTCAGGATTTCAAACGCTTGTTTACACTTTGCATCCCACGTGAACGCTTGGTTCTTCTTAGTCAATCATGTCAACGGTGCAGCTACTTTGGAGAAATCCTTGATAAACCGTTGGTAAGATCCTGCCAACCTGTAACACCCCACACCCGCTACGGACACTCACTAAGGGAATGCCATAGCATCGGTGGAGTATTTTAAGTGAATATAGAACAGAAAAATTACAACAAGACAAATATAAATAATACTTGAAAATTTAAAACATCATTTCATTGCAGCAGAAGATAAACATGTCTGGTTACAATACCAAAACCAACTAAACAAGAGTCAAGTACTAAATATCCATCTTGATAAAAACATAAGTACATAATCCCACTACATAACTAATAGCCATAATAGAAAAGATAAGCTGAGCTTTACATCACGGTCCAAGCTCCAAAAGATAGATAAAGCAATCTGATCAAAGCCCACTAGTGCTAGGCCCACACTGAGAACCTGAGGGTTGGGAAAAAGATAAAAACAACGGGGTCAGACATAAGTCTGAGTGAGCCCTATAACTTTAACAATACAATCATTAAAGTAATTAAGGTATGATATAAACTTGGCACGGTAACGACTGGGGATAAATGACTACACTAAGCAGCCAACTAGACTTAGGAAGAACTAAGATATCGGTAAAGACGCATCTACCCACCCAAGGGTAATTACTACACTGCACCACACCAGTCATTCCTACTTAAAGGTTGATCCCACCCAAGGACTTAGAAAATATAACTAGTAGTTTCGTGTACCCCTAGCTGACCACATAGGTGTCGTCTGCCCCTATCTCCACTAGGTGTACCCACTACTCCCCAAGCGATCGGCTCCCTAACGTAGATACCCGTGTTGGCCCCACAGGGGGTGTATCACTCCCCAAAGTGGCAACCCGATACAACTTAAGAGTGCACGGCTTATACCTACACGATGCAACAACGTCTTACCTACCAGCCCGGGTCCACACACGCATATGAAACCCGTTGGACTTGCGTTTCCACCGCTAACCCGTTTTTGGCCTCTTATAGTCAAGCCCAGTATGCGTGTCCCGTCCTCGACTTGGGTCGAGCCCACAAAGATACGTTTTGGGTTACTGGTTGAAATGGGCCCCCACAAGCTACCCACCTAAGCTTGTCCCTTTTCTAGTGCATCCCACTTAACCCTTTAATAATGTTTAATTACATGTTTCCACTTGGTTAAGTATTCTAATCGTATTTTCTATTGCCACCCAAGGCAACCCACTAGATTTCCACATGCCACCTAAGGCACTTACTTGATTTCCACATGCCACCCAAGGCACCCACTTAACCCCTCATGCCCCTCTAAATGCTTATCTGGTTAAGTGTTTCTTAATTGATTAAGACCGTAACCTTTGCAAAGACCTCTCACATTAGACTATCTTTTATGGCAGCTGGATTTGCCGGTTGGGTCCGGGCAGCCTTACGCCATAACCGAGTCTAACCTCGTGTCTTTACACTTGTCACGTATTTAGTTTATGCCTAAGACCTCTCACATTGGGCCAATCATTTGTAGCTGCTGGATTTGCCGGTCGGGTCCGGGCAGTCTTATGCTACAAAAGGGTCCAACCTCGTGTCTTACTCGATTGATTACACCTAATTAATCACCCCATATTTTTAATTAATTTTCCCTAATTAATTCCAATTTAATGATGTACATAATTGACTCAATTATGTCCATTCACTTATGGTATGCTACATCATACCAATTTCACCACAATCTTGTTAACATGAATATTGACCCCATCGTTCCCCACGTGATACGCTAACATGACATACTTAAATGGGAAGATTCATCACAAATACAACGGGTTCTACTTAGCATAACATTAGCATCAACATGGGTTTTAAAGGTGTCAACTGCATATATGACCATGGCATCAAACCCAACTAGCATAAATAATCAACCCAAACTTGCATGAATCACATATGTCATAAAGAGGGTAACTTGCATAAGTTACTTATGTCATACAAAGGGGTAAGCTTGCATATGTATGTATGACATACAAAGGGGTAAACTTGCACATGTATGCACATCATACAAAGGTGTAAACTTGCACATGTTACTTGCATATAATCAAACACCAAACTTGCATAACATGTTATATATGAACTTGCATATAATCAAACACCAAACTTGCATAACATGTCATATATGAACTTGCATATAATCAAACACCAAACTTGCATAACATGTCATATATGAACTTGCATATAATCAAATACCAAACTTGCATAACATGTCATATATGAACTTGCATATAATCAAACACTAAACTTGCATAACATGGTGTCATAATGGATCAATGTTTATCATAGTGATTTGCATAGCTAGCATCATGAACACATAGCATAAAACATGCATAACTAGCATCATGAACATATAGCATAAAACTTGCATAACTAGCATCATGAACACATAGCATAAAACTTGCATAACTAGCATCATGAACACATAACATATGATAACATACTTGCATTGATCCACATTCACAACCATAACCTCATTATATCCTATCATAATTAGTTTAGCAATTGCTTGCTAAAGGCATAGAAACTCACAACTTGTTGATTAGCACTTCTATGAAGAAGATTAAGTTGCTAGAGTTGATTAGAAGTTGATTTGAGAAGCTATCTTCCTCTTTAATTTGTTGGTGGCTCCTTCTAGTTGCATTTTGACGGCATAACGACGTTGTCTCCAATTTTAGTAGGAATTAGGGTAGTCTTAGGGTGTATTTATAGATTAGTTAAGTGTTTTAGGCCATTAGATTAACCATAAATTAGATTAGAGCCGTCAGATCCCGTCACTAGCCACCAAAACACAGCCCAAACCCCAAATCAGTGCACCCAGGTCACCTGGGCTCGACCAGGGAGGTCGACCCCCAGGTCGACACTAGGGTCGACACCCTAGTCGACCTGGTGGGCAGGTCGACACCTAGGTCGACCCCCAGGTCGACTCCCAGGTCGACCTGGTCCGGGCGGGAATTTTCCCGCCTAGCCCATATTCTGCATTTTTGAAATCTGTTTCGTTTTCTGATTTTTCGTAAAACTTCTAAATGCCATATCTCAGTCATACGGACTCCGATTCACGAAATTTCGGACTCTATTTCGCGTATTTTTCCGAGACGAACGCAACCGTGAAACCCTTTCCCTTAATTCTCACTTCTGAGATTAATTATTAATTTATGAACATCACTGTTGTTAGAACTACAGGGTGTTACATTCTCCCCTACTTAAAGGATTTCGTCCCCGAAATCTCTAAGTCAAGAAGAACGTATCCTACCAACCAAAAAACCATCTACTAAACCATCAAACAAGGGCATCCATTGTCCTTAAAGTTTCTAATGCTATATGAACATATGCAAGAAGTGTGTGTATATGTTCCCAATCTAATGCAAAATCAGGCGGACTACTGATTCAGTTGACCTCCTTAATGCAAACCATGATAGTGCCATGCATCCAATATGTATGCGAAAGAACCCTATCGACACATACTATTTCTACATGAGTGCACAACCATACACCAAAATGCATCATCCATATGATAACGCAACCATTATACATCCATTAATATAGCTACCTACACACAATTATATGCAATATGCAATATGAAGTGACTGAGCCGTTCTAGTGTCTAAAGTGTGTGTATATGCATCCACGAGCAACCACTAGCAAACACTTGCATCCACACGCATCCATCAATCATAACATGTCTCAAACACATGTTTCAACCATAGGTTTACCCTGTCTAAAGGTCAAAGGTACTAACGAGAGGACATACTAAAGATAAGATAAGTACTAGACAAACGATAAAGGAGAAGTTAAAAGACATACCCTCAAAAAGAAATGGGTACAGTGAACGCATCTTCGCTTCTATCTCCCAAGTAGCGTTGCTTTCATCATCTCCCCATTGCACTTTGACTAGTTGAACCTCTCTGTTTCTCAACTTCCTAATCTCTGACCCAAGGATGCGGGTAGGAGCTCGTCGAATCGTCGCATCACGCTCTACCTCCACTTCTCTAAACAAGCTCGGCTCTACCAACTCTGCGGTCTCATGTAGGCACTTCCTCAAATGTGACACATGGAATACATCATGTACTCCACTAAGTCTCTCGGGCAACTCTACTCTATATGCCATCTGTCCAATCCTTTCCTTAATAGGAAACGGTCCTACAAACCTTGGTGCTAACTTCCCAACGGACCCAAAGCGAACAACATTCCGTAATGGAGATACTTTAACAAAGACCATGTCCCCAACATCAAACTCAAGATCCGTCCTCCTCTTATCCGCGTAAGATTTCTGCCTATCTTGCGCCGCTTTCATCCTTCTTCGAATCAAATCAATCTTTTCCGAAGTTTCTCTAACCATATCAGGCCCAAGCAAGATCTTATCCGTAGATTCCCACCAACATGTAGGTGATCGACAAGGTCTTCCATAAAGAGCTTCGAAAGGAGCCATACCAATACTGGACTGAAATCTGTTATTATACGCGAACTCCACCGATGGAAGATGCTCTTCCCATGTACCTCCAAAATCTAAGATACATAGTCTCAAAAGGTCTTCTAGAACACGATTCACCCTCTCGGTCTGGCCGTCCGTCTGAGGATGATATGCGGTGCTCAAACACAACTGAGTCCCTACTGCCTCTTGCAAACTCTTCCAAAACTCGCTAGTGAAGATAGGATCTCGATCACTCACTATGCTAGAAGGTACACCATGCAACCGAACTATCTCTCGAAGGTAAACTGAAGCTAGCCATGGAGCAGTCCTCTTACTCTTCACGGGTATGAAATGGGCACTCTTAGTAAGTCTGTCTACCACAACCCAAATTCCCGTATTACCCTTCCTCGATCTCGGTAACCCATCAATAAAATCCATCGAGACGCTATCCCACTTCCATTGCGGAACCTCCAATGGGTGAAGCAGCCCACCGGGTTTCTTTTGCTCCGCTTTCACTTGTTGGCACACCAAGCATCTAGCGACATACTCGGCCACATCTTTCATCATACCGGCCCAAAAGAAAACCCGCTTCATGTCTTGGTACATTTTGTCCCCACCGGGATGAATGGTCATCTTTGAACGATGTGCATCGTCAAGAACAGCCTTCTTCAAACCTTCGTCTTGTGGTACACAAAGTCTACCGTCTCTACGCAACCACCCCTTATCATCTAGGGTGTACCTACTCAAATGGCTGGACGACTCCCCCCTTATGAGCTTCTCTACTAACTCAACCAACTGTGGGTCATCCCGCTGTGCCTCGCCAATCCGTCCCAAAAGAGTAGGTCTGACCTCTAAGGATGCTAGCAAACCGGGTACAAAGTCAACGGAGGGTCTGAAGTCAAACATCGAGATAAATTCCAAGCTTCGTCGTTCAACGAACAATGGACTCAAAGACAACCTTTTCCTGCTTAAGGCATCCGCCACCACGTTACCCTTGCCAGGGGTATACGCTATCTCGAAATCATAGGATGCTAAAAACTCCATCCACCTTTGCTGTCTTAAGTTCAAATCCTTCTGAGAAAACAAGTACTTCAATGATTTGTGGTCAGTGAACAATTCGAACCTCTCGCCAAGAAGATAATGGCGCCAAGACTTAAGCGCAAAAACAATAGCGGCCAACTCTAGATCAAGGGTAGGGTAATTTTTCTCATGCTTTCTCAACTGCCTTCCCCCATAGGCTATTACCCTTCCCTCTTGCATTAAGACTGCGCCTAGTCCTGTCCCACAAGCATCGGTATAAACAACAAATGGCTTACTCCCATCTGGCAACACTAAGACTGGAGCTGTGGTTAAAGCTCTCTTTAACCGTTGGAACGCATCATCACAATCTACGTCCCATGTGAAGACTAGATTCTTCTTCGTCAAGCAAGTTAATGTGGCTGATATCTTCGCGAAGTCCTTGATAAACTTCCTATAGTAGCCAGCCAACCCCAAGAAACTCCTCACCTTGGTAGCATTCTTCAGAACCTTCCAATCTTGGATGGACACTACCTTCGCGGGATCCACAGCTATCCCTTCCTTAGAGACCACGTGCCCTAAGAACCGCACTTCCCTCCTCCAGAAGTGACATTTAGAAAATTTAGCCTTAAGGCTATGCGCTCGAAGAGTCTCCAACACTTCCCTAAGATGTAGGGCATGCTCTTCTTCACTCTTAGAAAAGACCAAGATGTCATCCACAAAGACCACCACGAACTTATTAAGGTACTCCCTGAACACCCTACTCATCAAATCAACAAAGTATGCAGGGGCATTCGTCAAACCAAATGGCATCACAAGCCACTCATAGAAACCATCCGGAGTGCTAAAGGCAGTCTTGTCTATGCTATCCTCAGCCACTCTCAACTGATGAAACCCCGTGGCTAAGTCCAACTGCGAAAACACTGAGGCGCCAACCAACTGATCAAAGAGATCATCAATTCTCGGCAATGGGTGTCTATTCTTCTTTATAAGTTTGTTGAGTTCTCTATAGTCTACACAAAGTCTGAGGGACCCATCCGCCTTCGTGGCAAAAACCACCGGAGCACCCCACTCCGATATACTTCGTCTTATGAACCCCTTCTCAAGCAACTCCCCTACTTGCTTATGGAGTTCCCTCCTCTCACGAGGAGCCATGTGGCGCACTGGCAAAGATACTAGTTTAGCATTGTTTACCAGATATATTCGGAAGTCTATCTCCCGCTTCGGAGGTAAGCCCTTCACCTCCTCAAACACATCCGAGTATTCCCGGACCACTCTAACAGATTGCAAATTGTCGACCGAAGCGTCAAGCGATTCAAGATAACTTAGCATAACAGAATTCATGGGATTACAAGAGATCTCGAGAGTGTTCCCCAAGCGGGTCATGAGCCTAACAACTCTCCTTTCACAATCAAGAACGTCACCAATACTGGATAACCAGTCCATGCCCAAAATCAACCCATAGCCCGTGAAGCCCAAAACAAAAGCATCACATCTAAACTCAACGCTAAGTATAGAAATCCTCAAACCCAAACATATCATGGACAAATAAGTGGAGCCCCCAATTGGGTTTGAGACAACCAAGGGATCATCTACTAGACTGGTGTCTAAGTGCAGTGACTCAACTAATAATGATGAGATAAACGAATGCAATGCGCCAGAGTCAAATAAAGTACGGACAGGATGATCAAACAGAAAAACCAGACTTTCAACAGAAATAGTTCTACCTCTTTCCTGAATCGGTGGAACCGCGAGAGCCTGAACTTGCCCCCTTGCCTGACCTGGTGCCATAAGAGCTTGCACCTGTCCTCCTGAGGTAGATCCCGTCCTCTGCCCCTTCTTTGGGCAGTCTTTCACTAGATGCCCTGCTTCGCCACAGTGGAAGCAGCCAGTCTTCTTCTTCTTCCGACAGTCTTTGCTTAGGTGGCCTGGTGTCCCACAATTGAAGCAATTCTTCTTTCCCTTGCCACCGTTGCCTTTCCCACCCTTGTTTTGCTGTTGCTGTTGAGGTCTCTTCTGATCTCCTTTCTTCTCGGGTGCCTTATTAGCATTGGGACCCTTCTCTTCCTCATGCATAAGTGCCATGTCTACTAGCTTCTCAAAGGTGGCCCCCATAGGGATGTGAGTCATGGCCAATCCATGCATCGGTTCATTCAAGCCTTTAACGAACCTCAAAGCCTTCTTCTCCGGTGTATTCACCATGTCTATGCCAAACCTTGCCAATTGATTAAACTTGTTGACATACTCCTTCACTGATAGGTTTCCTTGCTTTAGTGTCAAGAACCTTTCCATATACAGATTCTCTTCCGCCCTTGAGAGAAACTTTGCCACAAACCTTTGTCTGAAATCCGCCCAAGAGTCAACTAGGCGTTCTCCATTAGTGACCTCCCACTAGAACGAGGCCTCTCCCCTCATTAACCAAGCAGCTAACTTGACTTTCTTTCCTTCTTCCATCTCAAAGATATCTATCAATTCTTCCACCTCCTTAAGCCAATCCTTATCTTCCACAAAAGTTTCTGATCCTTGAAAAGGTTTGACTCCCATAGCCTTAAATTCCTTGCAAGTCTTAGCAAAAGTATCCGTGCGAGGAGGAGGAGGGGGAAGATCGGGTGCAACTGGTGGTGGAGGAACATCTGCTGGACCCGCAGTGGCGGCCCTAGCCTCCATCAACCTCCTATACCATACTGGTATCGCTATACCCTCCGGAAAGTTAAGATCTTCGGCCATGCTGAAACGAAAGAGGAAAGATTCAAAACGGAGAATTCGAAAGATAAAGATATGGCTATTGGGGATTATGCTTTTCTTTCAAAAACTTTTCTCTTAAAAGACATGTTTTTGAAAATACTCCTTCAAAAATGTTCTTAGAAAAATAGTTTTTCTAAAAGTTTTTTCTGTTCTGGTAACCTTAAGCTCTGATACCACGTGTAACACCCCACACCCGCTATGGACACTCACTAAGGGAATGCCATAGCATCGGTGGAGTATTTTAAGTGAATATAGAACAGAAAAATTACAACAAGACAGATATAAATAATACTTGAAAATTTAAAACATCATTTCATTGCAGCAGCAGAAGATAAACATGTCTGGTTACAATACCAAAACCAACTAAACAAGAGTCAAGTACTAAATATCCATCTTGATAAAAACATAAGTACATAATCCCACTACATAACTAATAGCCATAATAGAAAAGATAAGCTGAGCTTTACATCACGGTCCAAGCTCCAAAAGATAGATAAAGCAATTTGATCAAAGCCCACTAGTGCTAGGCCCACTCTGAGAACCTGAGGGTTGGGAAAAAGATAAAAACAACGGGGTCAGACATAAGTCTGAGTGAGCCCTATAACTTTAACAATACAATCATTAAAGTAATTAGGGTATGATATAAACTTGGCACGGTAACGACTGGGGATAAATGACTACACTAAGCAGCCAACTAGACTTAGGAAGAACTAAGATATCGGTAAAGACGCATCTACCCACCCAAGGGTAATTACTACACTGCACCACACCAGTCATTCCTACTTAAAGGTTGATCCCACCCAAGGAATTAGAAAATATAACTAGTAGTTTCGTGTACCCTTAGCTGACCACATAGGTGTCGTCTGCCCGTATCTCCACTAGGTGTACCCACTACTCCCCAAGCGATCGGCTCCCTAACGTAGATACCCGTGCTGGCCCCACAGTGGGGTGTATCACTCCCCAAAATGGCAACCCGATACAACTTAAGAGTGTACGGCTTATACCTACATGATGCAACAACGTCTTACCTACCAGCCCGGGTCCACACACGCATATGAAACCCGTTGGACTTGCGTTGCCACTGCTAACCCGTTTTTGGCCTCTTATAGTCAAGCCCAGTATGCGTGTCCCGTCCTCGACTTGGGTCGAGCCCACAAAGATACGTTTTGGGTTACTGGTTGAAATGGGCCCCCACAAGCTCCCCACCTAAGCTTGTCCCTTTTCTAGTGCATCCCACTTAACCCTTTAATCATGTTTAATTACATGTTTCCACTTGGTTAAGTATTCTAATCATATTTTCTATTGCCACCCAAGGCAACCCACTAGATTTCCACATGCCACCCAAGGCACTTACTTGATTTCCACATGCCACCCAAGGCACCCACTTAACCCCTCATGCCCCTCTACAGGCTTATCTGGTCAAGTGTTTCTTAATTGATTAAGATCGTAACCTTTGCAAAGACCTCTCACATTAGACTATCTTTTATGGCAGCTGGATTTGCCGGTTGGGTCCGGGCAGCCTTACGCCATAACCGAGTCTAACCTCGTGTCTTTACACTTGTCACGTATTTAGTTTATGCCTAAGACCTCTCACATTGGGCCAATCATTTGTAGCCGCTGGATTTGCCGGTCGGGTCCGGGCAGTCTTATGCTACAAAAGGGTCCAACCTCGTGTCTTAGTCGATTAATTACACCTAATTAATCACCCCATATTTTTAATTAATTTTCCTTAATTAATTCCAATTTAATGATGTACATAATTGACTCAATTATGTCCATCCACTTATGGTATGCTACATCATACCAATTTCACCACAATCTTGTTAACATGAATATTAACCCCATCGTTCCCCACGTGATACGCTAACATGACATACTTAAATGGGAAGATTCATCACAAATACAATGGGTTCTACTTAGCATAACATTAGCATCAACATGGGTTTTAAAGGTGTCAACTTTCATATATGACCATGGCATCAAACCCAACTAGCATAAATAATCAACCCAAACTTGCATGAATCACATATGTCATAAAGAGGGTAACTTGCATAAGTTACTTATGTCATACAAAGGGTAAGCTTGCATATGTATGTATGACATACAAAGGGGTAAACTTGCACATGTATGCATATCAAAGGTGTAAACTTGCACATGTTACTTGCATATAATCAAACACCAAACTTGCATAACATGTTATATATGAACTTGCATATAATCAAACACCAAACTTGCATAACATGTCATATATGAACTTGCATATAATCAAACACCAAACTTGCATAACATGTCATATATGAACTTGCATATAATCAAACACCAAACTTGCATAATATGGTGTCATAATGGATCAATGTTTATCATAGTGATTTGCATAGCTAGCATCATGAACACATAGCATAAAACATGCATAACTAGCATCATGAACATATAGCATAAAACTTGCATAACTAGCATCATGAACACATAGCATAAAACTTGCATAACTAGCATCATGAACACATAACATATGATAACATACTTGCATTGATCCACATTCACAACCATAACCTCATTATATCCTATCATAATTAGTTTAGAAATTGCTTGCTAAAGGCATAGAAACTCACAACTTGTTGATTATCACTTCTATGAAGAAGATTAAGTTGCTAGAGTTGACTAGAAGTTGATTTGAGAAGCTATCTTCCTCTTTAATTTGTTGGTGGCTCCTTCTAGTTGCATTTTGACGGCATAACGACGTTGTCTCCAATTTTAGTATGAATTAGGGTAGTCTTAGGGTGTATTTATAGATTAGTTAAGTGTTTTAGGCCATTAGATTAACACTAAATTAGATTAGAGCCGTCAGATCCCGTCACTAGCCACCAAAACACAACCCAAATCCCAAATCAGTGCACCCAGGTCACCTGGGCTCGACCAGGGAGGTCGACCCCCAGGTCGACACTAGGGTCGACACCCTAGTCGACTTGGTGGGCAGGTCGACACCCAGGTCGACCCCCAGGTCGACTCCCAGGTCGACCTGGTCTGGGCGGGAATTTTCCCGCCTAGCCCATATTCTGCATTTTTGAAATCTGTTTCGTTTTCTGATTTTTCGTAAAACTTCTAAAGGCCATATCTTAGTCATATGGACTCTAATTCACGAAATTTCGCGTATTTTTCCGAGACGAACGCAACCGTGAAACCCGTTTCCCTTAATTCTCACGTCTGAGATTAATTATTCATTAATTTATGAACATCACTGTTGTTAGAACTACGGGGTGTTACACAACCCAAGGAAACTCCGAACATCCGTCGCATTCTTCGGTCGATCCCAGTCCTGGATTGCTGCAACTTTAGCAGGGTCAACCGCTATCCCTTTTCCAGAAACTACATGACCTAAGAACCTCACTTCATCCTTCTAGAAGTGACACTTTGAGGACTTTGCCTTAAGCTGGTGCTTTCACAAGAACTCTAACACAACTCTCAAATGCTTCTTATGTTCTCCCTCATTTCTGGAGTAAACCAGAATATCATCCACGAACACAAGCACAAACTTGTTCAACTGGTCTCCGAGTACTTTATTCATAAGATCCACAAAATATGCTGGTGCGTTAGTCAACCCGAATGGCATCACCAACCATCGAAGAAACCGGATAGTGTCCTAAAAGCAGTCTTTGACACACTATCTTAGCCACCCTCAACTGATGAAATCCTGTTGCCAAATCCATTTGATAAAACACTTTGGCTTCGTGAAGCTGATAGAACAAGTCATCTATCCTTGGCAACAGATACTTGTTCTTCTTTGTCAACTTGTTCAGCTCACGATAGTCCACACACAATCTTATCGAGCCATCCACCTTGGTTGCAAATACGACTGGTGCACCCTACTCGGAAACACTCCTCCGAATGAATCCTTTTCCCAAAAGGTCACGAACTTGCACCTCTAACTCTCGCTGTTCCCTAGGCGTTATCAGCCTAAGAGGCATAACGATTGGTCTAGCACCTTCGACCAAATCGATCCTAAACTCGATCTCACAATGCGGCGGCAACCCTTTGACCTCGTCAAAGACATCTACATACTCATTAGCGATCAGCACCGATGACAGGTCTACTTGTGGAATCCCAAGCGAATATAGATAACTCACGAAGACCCCGTCTTCGCCCTTACATTTAATCAACACCTTTCGCCCTTCCAGATCCCTGACCCTCACCTCTAGCTTCTCACAATTCACCCTAGCTGCATACCTCTTGAGCCAATCCATGCCCAAGATGATCTCAAACCCAGCGAAGTTAAGAACAAAGCAATCACACACAAAAGAGCGACCATGACTCGACAACACTAGACCATGACATATCATGCAAAGATTTGATGAACCCCCCGGATTAGTCACTACGAAGGGTCTATCACAAATCTCAAGTTCCAAACCCAAGAGATACACAAGCTCATTACAAATGAAAGAATGTGATGCTCCAGTATCGAAAAGCACACGAACTAAAACACCTTTAACAGAAAGAGTACGTTGCACCACGACACCCTTTCCCTTCTCCTCTGCGGTAGGAGCTCTCGAAGAAGATGGCATAGCTTCCAAATCATATGTATTCACAATCTGCTTTCCCTTAGCTGATTCTTGACAATCTTTGTTCTCATGCCCAGGCTTCCCACATTTGAAGCACTTCTTCTCAGCTTTGGGATTCTTGCGCTCACTAGCAAAATTGCCTTTCTGTTAGCAGTTAAAGCAAACCACCTCACTCTTGGGCTTCTTTTGACCATCTTTTCCTTTTTGTTGTTGCTTCTTCCTCGTCTTATTATTACCACCCTGTTGTGTTTTCTGATCCTCTTTGGTCGCAGCGACAACATTTGCTTCCTTAGGAAACAAGCTCTCATGACGAATAGCTTTGTCCACAATCTTCTCAAATGAGTCATCAAGATGGTCCACTAACGTCTTTCCGATATAAGCATCAAAACCCAAGATAAACTTCTTGTAACACCCCGTAATTCTGTTAATATTAATATTCACAAATTAAAGAATAACTAATCTCAGACGTGAGAATTGTGGGAAACGGGTTGAGCCATTGTGTTCGTCTCGGAATTCTGGTTGAAATAGAGTCCGAGTTTGCGTGATTTGGACTTCGTATGAAGGAGATATGACCTCCGGAAGTTTCGGGATTCAATTTAAAATTCAAACCGGTCAGAAAACGAGTTCAAATTTGAAAATAGACCCAGGTTGGGCTGGGCGGGAAAATTCCCGCCCAGGACCCAGGTCGACTGGGTAGTCGACCTGGCCCCTGAGACAGGTCGAACTCAACCCCCTTTTGGCCGGCCTGGTCAGTGTTGGTCGAATTTTTGAACATTGGAGTGTCACTAGGGCTTAAATGTCTACTCTTGATTGGTTTCTCTTTAGAACGAACGGCTAGAATTAATCTTGGCTTCATCGACGGCTCAAATCAATTTACAACTCTATAAAAAGGACCTAAGACTCAACCTAATTCACACAAATAAAATAAGAATGGAGCCGTCATGCTGCTGAAAAGAGACTAGGGGTAGCCGTCAGGTTAAGAGACGATTAGGAGTTGATTCAAAAGCTTAAAGCTATAACAAATAAATCAAAACAACGAATCTACTACAAGGGAAAGCTAAATCAGTTTCTAAAATCAGAAGTCAGAAAGCAAGATTCTTATTTTATTGTGAGTATGATGATTTTAATAAGATTATTAGCAAACTAATTAGATTAAGTTGTGATATGGATCATAAGAAAATGATGTGAATTGTCATATATGTTGTTGTAAATCTTATGCTATCATGTATGCTGTAAATCCTATGTTATGTAATGATGATATCATATATATGTTGTAATTTTCTATGCTAAGTTGCGATGCTACAAAGTCATGATGTTATTATCTATGTTGTAGTTAGCTTATGCTTGATCAAATCATGATGTTGATTATATATATTTGGGCTATGATGATTCACATGATAAATCACATGTACCTATGCCAGTTTAGATTGATTAGTATGTATAATCTCACATATTCTATGACATCTATTTAGATCTAGAATTATGCAATGACATGTGTGAATTCTGTGTGTTAGATGCTAGTTTGCACCATTATTATGTTGTATAAATCACATATGCAAGTTTATACATGAATTTGGGTTATGATCATATTATGTAAATTGCGACATTTAACCAAACAAGTTGACACCTTTAGATCCATGACATGTGTAGTTTTATGCAAGTTGTAGTTTTGGCCTAAGCAAGTTTAGGCGTAGAATATCAACCACACATGCAAGTTTCACCCCTTTTATGATTAGATCTATTTTGGTTGTATAAATGTTGTGATAAATTATCTTTGTGCTATGAGTTAGACTATTCGAGTCTAACGTATATTTTATGTTTAACAAACGAACGTACAACGTGGGGTAGGGGTAATATTAAGGATTTAATATTGAGAATTGGGGTGCAATTGATATGATTTTGCATACCATAAGTGGATGGACATAATTGAGTCAATTATGGACATCATTAAAATTGGAATTAATTAATAATTTGAATAGGGAATTATTAAAACTGGGGTAAGAGATTATAAGTGATAATCAATGCTTAGGACACGAAGTTGGACTCATTTATGACGTAAACCTGCCCGGACCCGCCCGGCAAATCCAGTAGTCACAAATGTCAGCCCAATGTGAGAGGTCCTAGGCCCAAACTAAAGCATAACAGTTAAAAAGACACGAAGTTAGACTCTTTTATGGTATAAGACTGTCCGGACCCGCCCTGCGAATCCAGCTGCCATAAATGTCAGTCTAATGTGAGAGGTCTTTATAAGGTTATGGCCTTAATGAATTAAGAAATACTTAACCAGATAAACATGTGAGGTGGGACATGGGGGTTAAGTAGGTGCCTTGGGTGGCATGAGGAATCTAGTGGGTGCCTTTAGTGGCATTTGAAATACGATTAGTAAGACTTAACCAAACACACATGTAAATGAACATGACTAAGAAGAGGGTTAAGTGGGATATACTAGTGGGGACAAGCTTAGGTGGATAGCTTGTGGTAAGTAATTGGGGACCCATTTCAACTAGTAACCCAAACGTATCTTTGCGGGCTCGACCCAAGTCGAGGACGGGACACGCATACTAGGCTTGACTATAAGAAGCCAAACGGGTTAGCGGTGGCAACGCAAGTCCAACGGGTTTCTTATGCGTGTGTGGACCCGGGCTGGTAGGTAAGACGTTGTTGCATCATGTAGGTATAAGCTGTGCATCCTCAAGTTGTATCGGGTTGCCACTTTAGGGGAGTGATACACCCCACTGTGGGGCCAGCACGGTTATCTACGAGTAGGGAGCCGATCGCAAGTGGGTAGTGGGGTACACCTAGCGGAGATAGGGGCAGGCGGCACCTATGTAGTCAGCTAGGGGTACACAAAGCTATTTATATAATTTCTAAGTTCGGTGAGTGGGATCAACCTTTAGGGTGACTGGTGTGGTGCAGTGTAGTAATTATTCGTTAGTAATTAGGTGTGCCTTTAACGTTATCTTTATCTGCTCTTCCATAGTCCATAGACATTTCCTTATTTTCCAGCTTATGCCTCAGTCTAATTATTTTGGATAATAGTATTGTTAGAATTATCATACTCGCCAGACTTTATGTCTGACCCCCTTCTATTTCTATCTTTTCCCCCCTCCAGGTCCTTATAGTGGGCCCAGCTCTAGCGGAGTTTGATTGGATTGCTTTATCTCTCTTTTGGAAAGCTTGGACCACTGAAGTAAAGTCCAGCTTGTTATCCTCTTTAATGGCTATTTATGTAATGGGGTTATGTATTTTGTTTTATTAAGATGGATATTGTACTTGACTCAGATTTATGGTTTTATGATGTAACAAACATGTTTAACTTCTGCTGCAATGAAATAATGTTTTAAATTTCCAAGTACTGCTTATATCTGTCTTGTTGTAATTTTTCTGTTCTATATTCACTTAAAACCTCTACGGAAGTTAATGCATTCCCCTTGTGAGTGACATTAATGGACGTGGGGTGTTACACGTGGTATCAGAGCTTAAGGTTACCAGAACAGATAATTTTTTTAGAAAAACTATTTTTCTAAAGTATTTTTGGAAGAAGTGTTTTCAAAAACATGTCTTAATGAGAAATTTAAAGAGGAAAGTTTTAATGAAAAACATAATCCCCAATAGCCATATCTTTATCTTTCGAATTCTCCATTTTTGAATCTTTCCTTTTTCGTTTCAGCATGGCTAAAGATCTTAACCTTCCAGATGGTGTACCGGTACCAGGATGGTATAGGAGGTTATTAGAGGCTAGGGCCGCCGCTGCAGGTCCAGCAAATGTTCCTCCACCACCCGTCGCACCCGCTCCTCCTCCTTCTCCCCCTCCTCGCACTGATACTTTTGGAAAGACATGCAAGGAATTTAAGGCTATGGGTGGAAAACCTTTTCAAGGTTCAGAAACGTTTGTGGAAGCCAGGGACTGGCTTAAGGAGGTGGAAGAATTGCTTGATATCTTTGAAGTAGAAGACGGAAGGAAAGTCCGATTAGCAGCTTGGTTAATGAAGGGAGAGGCCTCGTTTTGGTGGGAGGTCACTAATGGGGAGCGTCCTGTTGATACTTGGGCAGATTTCAGACGTAGATTTGAGGCAAAGTTTCTCTCAAGGGCAGAAGAGAATCTATACATGGAAAGGTTCTTGACACTGAAGCAGGGAAATCTATCAGTGAAAGAGTACGTCAACAAATTTAACCAATTGACAAGGTTTGGCTTAGATTTGGTGAACACGCAGGAGAAGAAGGCTCTGGGGTTCGTTAATGGATTGAATGAGCCATTGCAGGGGTTGGCTATGACCCACATCCCTATGGGGGCCACCTTTGAGAAGCTAGTAGACATGGCACTCATGCACGAGGAGAAAGGCGCTAATGCTAATAAGGCACCCGAGAAGAAAGGGGATCAGAAGAAACCACAACAGCAAAACAAGAAGGGTGGTAAAGACAATAATGGCAAAGGAAAGAAAAGATGCTTTAAATGTGGGACACCAGGCCATCTCAGCAAGATTTGAAGAAGGAAAAAGAAGACTGGTTGTTTTCACTGTGGTGAAGCGGGACATCTAGTGAAGGACTGCCCAAAGAAGGGGCAGAGGGCAGGGTCTACCTCGGGAGGACAGGTGCAGGCTCTTATAGCACCAGGGCAGGCAAGGGGACAAGTTCAGGCTCTCGCGGTCCCACCGCTGCAAGAACGAGGTAGAACCATTTCTGTTGAAAGCTTAGTTTTTCTGTTTGATCATCCTGTCCGTACCTTATTCGATTTGGGCGCATTGCATTCGTTTATCTCTACATCATTAGTTGAATCACTGCACTTAAACACCAGTTTAATAGAGGATCCCTTAGCTGTTTCGAATCCAATTGGGGGCTCAGCTTATTTGTCCATGATATGTTTGGATTTGAAAATTTCTATACTTTGCGTTGAGTTTAGATGTGATGCTTATGTTTTGGGCTTCACGGACTATGGGCTAATTTTAGGAATGGATTGGTTATCCAGAAATGGGGCCGTTCTTGATTGTGAAAGGAGAGTAGTTAGGCTTATGACTCGCCTTGGTAATGCTCTCGAAATCTTTTGTAATCCCATAAATTCCGTTATGCTAAGTTATCTAGAATCGCTTGACGCGTCCGTGGAAAATCTACGATCTGTTAAAGTAGTCCAAGAATATTCGGATGTGTTTGAGGAAGTAAAGGGCTTGCCTCCGAAGCGGGAGATAGACTTTCGAATATATCTTATAGATAATGCAAAACCAATATCTTTTCCAGTGCGCCACATGACTCCTCGTGAAAGGAGGGAACTCAATAAACAAGTGAAGGAGTTGCTTGAGAAGGGGTTCATAAGACGTAGTATATCGAAGTGGGGTGCTCCAGTTGTGTTTTCCACGAAGGCGGATGGGTCCCTTAGACTTTGTGTGGATTATAGAGAACTTAATAAACTTACTAAGAAAAACAGACACCCACTGCCGAGGATTGACAATCTCTTCGATCAGTTAGTTGGCGCCTCAATGTTTTCGCAGTTGGACTTAGCCACTGGATTCCATCAGTTGAGAGTGGCTGAGGATAGCATAGACAAAACTGCCTTTAGGACTTCGGACGGTTTCTATGAATGGCTAGTGATGCCCTTCGGTTTGACAAACGCCCCCGCATACTTTGTTGATTTGATGAGTAGGGTGTTTAGGGAGTACCTTAATAAATTCATGGTGGTCTTTGTAGACGACATCTTGACCTTTTCTAAGAATGAAGAAGAGCATGCCCTACATCTTAGGGAAGTGTTGGAGACTCTACGAGCGCATAACCTTAAAGCTAAATTTACTAAGTGTCACTTCTGGAGAGAGGAAGTGCGATTCTTAGGGCACGTGGTTTCCAAAGAAGGGATAGCTGTGGATCCCGCGAAGGTGGTGGCCATCCAAGATTGGAAGGTCCCTAAAAATGCTACCGAAGTAAGGAGTTTCTTGGGGTTGGCTGGCTACTATAGGAAGTTTATCAAAGACTTCACAAAAATATCAGCTCCATTGACACGCCTGACGAAGAAGAACCTAGTCTTCGCGTAGGACGTAGATTGTGATGATCCGTTCCAACGTTTAAAGAGAGCTTTGACCTCAGCTCCAGTCTTAGTGCTGCCAGACGGGAGTGAGCCATTTACTGTTTATACCGATGCTTGTGGGACAGGTATAGGCGCAGTCTTAATGCAAGAGGGTAGGGTAATAGCCTATGGTGGAAGGCAGTTGAGGGTGCATGAGAAGAATTACCCCACGCATGACCTAGAGTTGGCCGCAATTGTTTTTGCGCTTAAGTCTTGGCGCCATTATCTTCTTGGCGAGAAATTCGAATTATTCACTAACCACAAATCTTTAAAATACTTATTCTCTCAGAAGGACTTGAATTTAAGACAGCAAAGGTGGATGGAATTCTTAGCGTCCTACGACTTCGAAATAGCATATACCCCTGGCAAGGGTAACGTGGTGGCAGATGCCTTAAGTAGGAAAAGGCTGTCCTTGAGTCCGTTGTTTGTTGAACGGAGAAACTTAGAATTCATCTCTATGTTTGATTTTAGACCTTCCGTTGACTTTGTACTCGGTTTGCTAGCATCCTTGGAGGTCAGACCTATGCTTTTGGGATGGATTGGTGAGGCACAGCGAGACGACCCACAGTTGGTTGAGTTAGTGGAGAAGCTCAAAAGAGGGGAGTCATTAAGCCATCTCCGTAGGTATACCCTAGATGATAAGGGTTGGTTACGTAGGGATAGTAGACTTTGTGTACCACGAGACGAGGACTTGAGGAAGACCATTCTTGATGATGCACATCGTTCGAAGATGACCATTCATCCCGGTGGGGATAAGATGTACAAAGACATGAAGTGAGTTTTATTTTGGGCCGGTATGAAGAGGGATGTGGCCGAGCATGTCTCTAGATGCTTGGTGTGCCAAAAAGTAAAAGCGGAGCAAAAGAAACCCGGTGGGTTGCTTCACCCATTGGAGGTTCCACTATGGAAATGGGGAAGTGTCTCGATGGACTTTGTGGATGGATTACCAAGATCAAGGAAGGGTAATACAGGGATTTGGGTTATAGTAGATAGACTTACTAAAAGCGCCCATTTTATTCCCGTGAAGAGTAAGAGGACTGCTCCATGGTTAGCTTCTGTATACGTCCAAGAGATAGTTCGTTTGCATGGTGTTCCTTCTAACATAGTAAGCGACCGCGATCCTATCTTCACTAGCGAAGTTTGGAGGAGCTTACAAGAAGCGGTAGGGACTCAGTTATGTTTGAGCACCGCATATCATCCTCAGATGGACGGCCAAACCGAGAGGGTGAATCGTATTCTAGAGGACCTTTTGAGGCTATGTGTCCTAGACTTTGGGGTACATGGGAAGAGCATCTTCCATTGTTAGAGTTCGCATATAATAACAGCTTTCAGTCTAGCATTGGCATGGCACCTTTCGAAGCTCTTTATGGAAGGCCTTGTCGTTCACCTACGTGTTGGTGGGAGTCTACGGATAAGATCTTGCTTGGGCTCGATATGATTAGAGAGACTTCGGAAAAGATTGATTTAATTCGAAGATGGATGAAAGCAGCGCAAGATAGGCAGAAATCTTATGTGGACAAGAGAAGGATAGATCTTGAATTTAATGTTGGGGACATGGTCTTTATCAAAGTGTCTCCATTACGGAACGTTGTTCGCTTTGGGTCCGTTGGGAAATTAGCACCAAGGTTCGTAGGGTCGTTTCCTATTAAGGAGAAGATTGGATAGATGGGGTATAGAGTGGAGTTGCCTGAGAGACTTAGTGGTGTACACGACGTATTCCATGTATCACATTTGAGGAAGTGCCTACACGAGACCGTGGAGGTGGTAGAGCCGAACTTGCTTAGAGAGGTGGAGATAGAGCATGATGCGACGATTCGACGAGCTCCTACATGCATGATTCTTGGGTCGGAGATCAAGAAGCTGAGAAATCGAGAGGTCAGACTAGTCAAAGTGCAATGGGGAGATGATGAGAGCAACGCTACTTGGGAGACAGAAGAGAAGATGCGTTCATTTTACACTTTTCTTTTTGAGGGTATGTCTTTTAATTTCTCCTTTATCGCTTAGCTTGTACTTATCTTATCTTTAGTATGTCCTCTCGCTAGTATCTTTGACCTTTAGTTAGAGAAATCCTATGGTTGAAACATGTGTTTGAAACATGTTATGTATGATAGATGCATAGTGGATGCGAGTGTTTGCTAGTGGTTGCTCGTGGGTGCATATACACACACTTTAGGCACTAGATCGGCTCAGTCACTTCATATTGCATATTGCATATATATGGATGTATTTAGTAAAATGGGTGTATGAGGTTTTTTTATCATATGGATGCTGCATTCAGATGATGATTGTGCACGCATACAGAGATAATATGTAGCATTAAGGAACTTTTGCATACATAATCGACGCATGACACTATCATGATTTGCATTAAGGAGGTCAACTGAATCAGTGGACTGCCTGATTTTGCATTAGATATGGACATATACACACACTGTGCATTTAAACATGAAAGCATTAGAAGTCTATAAGGACAATGGATGCCTGTGTTTGATGGTTGAGTAGATGGACGATTGGATGTTAGGATATACATTCTTCTTGACTTGAAGATTTCGGGGTCGAAATCCTTTAAGGAGGGGAGAATGTAACACCCCGTAATTCTGTTAATATTAATATTCACAAATTAAAGAATAACTAATCTCAGACGTGAGAATTGTGGGAAACGGGTTGCGCCATTGTGTTCGTCTCGGAATTCTGGTTGAAATAGAGTCCGAGTTTGCGTGATTTGGACTTCGTATGAAGGAGATATGACCTCTGGAAGTTTCGGGATTCAATTTAAAATTCAAACCGGTCAAAAAACGAGTTCAACTTTGAAAACAGACCCAGGTTGGGCTGGGCGGGAAAATTCCCGCCCAGGACCCAGGTCGACTGTGTAGTCGACCTGGGGGACTGGGTAGTCGACCTGGGTGTCGACTGGGTAGTCGACCTGGCCCCTGAGCCAAGTCGAACTCAGCCCCCTTTTGGCTGGCCTGGTAAGTGTTGGTCGAATTTCTGAACTTTGGAGTGTCACTAGGGCTTAAGTGTCAACTCTTGATTGGTTTCTCTTTAGAACGAACGGCTAGAATTAATCTTGGCTTCATCGACGGCTCAAATCAATTTACAACTCTATAAAAAGGACCTAAGACTCAACCTAATTCACACAAATAAAATAAGAATGGAGCCGTCATGCTGCTGAAAAGAGACTAGGGGTAGCCGTCAGGTTAAGAGACGATTAGGAGTTGATTCAAAAGCTTAAAGCTATAACAAATAAATCAAAACAACGAATCTACTACAAGGGAAAGCTAAATCAGTTTCTGAAATCAGAAGTCAGAAAGCAAGATTCTTATTTTACTGTGAGTATGATGATTTTAATAAGATTATTAGCAAACTAATTAGATTAAGTTGTGATATGGATCATAAGAAAATGATGTGAATTGTCATATATGTTGTTGTAAATCTTATGCTATCATGTATGCTGTAAATCCTATGTTATGTAATGATGATATCATATATATGTTGTAATTTTCTATGCTAAGTTGTGATGCTACAAAGTCATGATGTTATTATCTATGTTGTAGTTAGCTTATGCTTGATCAAATCATGATGTTGATTATATATATTTGGGCTATGATGATTAACATGATAAATCGCATGTACCTATGCCAGTTTAGATTGATTAGTATGTATAATCTCACATATTCTATGACATCTATTTAGATCTAGAATTATGCTATGACATGTGTGAATTCTATGTGTTAGATGCTAGTTTGCACCATCATTATGTTGTATAAACCACATATGCAAGTTTATACATGAATTTGGGTTATGATCATATTATGTAAATTGTGACATTTAACCAAACAAGTTGATACCTTTAGATCCATGACATGTGTAGTTTTATGCAAGTTGTAGTTTTGGCCTATGCAAGTTCAGGCGTAGAATATCAACCACACATGCAAGTTTCACCCCTTTTATGATTAGATCTATTTTGGTTGTATAAATGTTGTGATAAATTATCTTTGTGCTATGAGTTAGACTATTCGAGTCTAACGTATATTTTACGTTTAACAAACGAACGTACAACGTGGGGTAGGGGTAATATTAAGGATTTAATATTGAGAATTGGGGTGCAATTGATATGATTTTGCATACCATAAGTGGATGGACATAATTGAGTCAATTATGGACATCATTAAAATTGGAATTAATTAATAATTTAAATAGGGAATTATTAAAACTGGGGTAAGAGATTATAAGTGATAATCAATGCTTAGGACACGAGGTTGGACTCATTTGTGACGTAAACCTGCCCGGACCCGCCCGGCAAATCCAGTAGTCACAAATGTTAGCCCAATGTGAGAGGTCCTAGGCCCAAACTAAAGCATAACAGTTGTAAAGACACGAGGTTAGACTCTTTTATGATATAAGACTGCCCGGACCCGCCCGGCGAATCCAGCTACCATAAATGTTAGTCTAATGTGAGAGGTCTTTATAAGGTTATGGCCTTAATGAATTAAGAAATACTTAACCAGATAAACATGTGAGGTGGGACATGGGGGTTAAGTAGGTGCCTTGGGTGGCATGAGGAATCTAGTGGGTGCCTTTAGTGGCATTTGAAATACGATTAGTAAGACTTAACCAAACACACATGTAAATGAACATGACTAAGAAGAGGGTTAAGTGGGATATACTAGTGGGGACAAGCTTAGGTGGATAGCTTGTGGTAAGTAATTGGGGACCCATTTCAACTAGTAACCCAAACGTATCTTTGTGGGCTCGACCCAAGTCGAGGACGGGACACGCATACTGGGCTTGACTATAAGAGGCCAAACGGGTTAGCGGTGGCAACGCAAGTCCAACGGGTTTCTTATGCGTGTGTGGACCCGGGCTGGTAGGTAAGACATTGTTGCATCGTGTAGGTATAAGCCGTGCATCCTCAAGTTGTATCGGGTTGCCACTTTAGGGGAGTGATACACCCCACTGTGGGGCCAGCACGGTTATCTACGAGTAGGGATCCGATCGCAAGTGGGTAGTGGGGTACACCTAGCGGAGATAGGGGCAGGCGGCACCTATGTAGTCAGCTAGGGGTACACAAAGCTATTTATATAATTTCTAAGTTCGGTGAGTGGGATCAACCTTTAGGGTGACTGGTGTGGTGCAGTGTAGTAATTATTCGTTAGTAATTAGGTGTGCCTTTAACGTTATCTTTATCTGCTCTTCCATAGTCCATAGACATTTCCTTATTTTCCAGCTTATGCCTCAGTCTAATTATTTTGGATAATAGTATTGTTAGAATTATCATACTCGCCAGACTTTATGTCTGACCCCCCTCTATTTCTATCTTTTCCCCCCTCCAGGTCCTTAGAGTGGGCCCAGCTCTAGCGGAGTTTGATTGGATTGCTTTATCTCTCTTTTGGAAAGCTTGGACCGCTGAAGTAAAGTCCAGCTTGTTATCCTCTTTAATGGCTATTTATGTAATGGGGTTATGTATTTTGTTTTATCAAGATGGATATTGTACTTGACTCGGATTTATGGTTTTATGATGTAACAAACATGTTTAACTTCTGCTGCAACGAAATAAAGTTTTAAATTTCCAAGTGTTGCTTATATCTGTCTTGTTGTAATTTTTCTGTTCTATATTCACTTAAAACCTCCATGGAAGTTAATGCATTCACCTTGTGAGTGACATTAATGGACGTGGGGTGTTACGCTTCTCGTTCTTCTGATAGGGTGTATCAATGTATGAACGAGCATATCTAGGAAAAGCCTCAAAATTAGAAATGTAGTCAAGAACTGATTTTCCATTCTGCTTCAACTCTACAAACTTCTTGAAGAGAATAGACTTCTGAGCAGTGGAGATAAACTTTGCTTCAAACTTAGCTTGGAATAGCTCCCATGAAATTTCTTCCTCTGGAGTCTCGAGTGTAACGGAATTCCACCATTCCATGGCCCTGCCTTGCAGTTGCCTTGATGCAAGCTTTCTCTTTATTGCATCCTCAATACCCAAGTCTCCAAACATTCGGACACATGAATCCGTCCACCTCTGAACCTCTTCAGTTGGTTTAGTTCCCTTGAATGGTTTTCTCCCTAGAGATGTAAAGTCCTTGCACAGCTTTGCAAAATCTACTACTTTAGGAACTCGCACACCAACATCCACCGTTGCTGCCACTGGAGCGGGTGCACTTCGCATAATTTCTTCTGCCATGGCTTCAAACATGGTCGGGTAATTAGGTTCAACACCATTTCCCCCTCCATTAATGGCTCCCCTAGCAGCGTGTCTTGTTTCTCCTCTACTCATTCTAAATCTGCAATTTATAATAATTAGTCACTTTCAAGAAAAACTGCTAAAGGAAAACAACTGTTACTACTATATATATGCTAATATATATAGTAAGCATCCAGCTGAAATCTACAAGTACGTCTCTCATACATGATTACGTTCTTGGACTTTGGCCAAAAATCGTTGACCAGAGCTCTGATACCAAATGTGACGACCGCCCATAACCCCTGCACTATACAAGTGGAATAATGCGCTGAAGTATGTGCCTGGAAGTCATGGACGATCATCAGAGTTGGTAAACACAAGCGGAAATTGTCGTAAACTCATAGCGTAAGGATAAAATATAATAGAACATATACAACAGGTAGTAATAGTGATGCAAAAACACAATACTTTCATACAACCAAAAAGTAATATTCACAACTTGGAAATAGTGTTTGTACAAAGTTGCCTCACTACATCACTTAGAAAAGAAAACAGCGGAAATCCAATTATTATATAGTAGTAAAACTGGTACGTGAGCCTCCTGTATGCCATCGATCAGCATAGCCGTCCTCACTAAAGCATTACCTATCATCTGTTACTTAGCCTGCCCATCTACAACCGGATGAACAACCCAAGGTAATAAGAGGAAACATAAAACCTTGAGTCAGACAACAGTTTAGTGAGCGATAAAACAGCTAACAAACTTCAACAATAAAGTGTATGAGAAAAGATAGATAAACATACTAATCTACCCATGACACCAGAGAAGAAATTAACCTTATCTACCCCACATCGGACAGTGATAGCCTTTACAATCGATTCAACCAAAGGAATAACAATTCATACATGGGAACCAGAATAAGCATTGATAACATTCATAGCATCCAGACTACATAGGTCCCACGTAGACAACCTTAATCGAGTTTAACATTACCCAAGTACTCTTCCCAGAGGCCTAACCAAATATCAGTTAAGTCCTCAAAGAACACCTCCCTCAACTTTTGATAATCTATATGAGATAGTATAAACAAAACAACCAATCATCCATGACTGACTCTGGCTATCACCGCCAATCCTGCTTTGAAATCATCGTTAATCGTATGACGGCCAACCTTGCCATATGTAAGGGGCTAATGGTAACCCCAGTTCTAGCATAAACACCATATGTCCAACCTTGACAATGTCCAACCTTGATAACTAGGTCTTTCAACGATACCCAAGGTACTCGACCTACAATCGGTCTTTTGGGTGCCCTTATCATACCCCTGCTTTGAGCATGCTAGAATTTACAACAGCGATAATCTCTCGGCCTTCAATATCTCTAGTCGTCCAACATTGAATGCTATTTACTGCTTAAGCAACCTTCTCGAGCAACCATTATCCACCAACTCACGGCCTTTGAGTTGTCTGCCTATTCGTTGCTTTTCACCGATCAATGAACATATCACATCACTTCGAACATCCAATTCTGGACTCTTATCGAATCCACCATCATCGTTGAACCAAGCAACATCTTTATAAGGTTCAAAGCAATCCATAGCATTATTTTACCACTTCCTGACTTCCCAATTAAATTTACTTTGAAGTCACACCATCACTGGAAATGTCTGGGTCACTTTAGTCCGAATCACTTCTGGCTGATCCAATTCTGGCTGAGCCAATTCTGACCGAGCCAATTCTGGCCGATCCAACTTCTGGCCGAGCCAACTTCTTCCCGAGCCAACTTCTGCCCGATCCAACTTCTGCCCGACCCAACTTATGCCCGGTCCAGCTTCTGGCCGATCCAACTTCTGCCCGATCCGACTTCTGCCCGATCCGACTTCTGCTCGATCCAACTTCTGGCTGAGCCAACTTCTGCCCGAGCCAACTTCTGGCTGAGTCAATTTTGGCCGAGTCTATTCTAGCCGAGTCAAAACCTGCATATTGCAATTCAACTCTGATTTCGACCAAAACTTCGCCAAACGACGAATCTGACGAAACCAACTCAACCAAAATCATCAAACACAATCATAAACATATCATAACATTACTAACCACATGAATATGACGATTACCACAAAAATGATGTAAATCTCACCAAAAACCATTAAAATGAACATATGATCAAAATGAGAGATCTAACTAACATAAACATGTAAAATGACATGAAATTAACGAGTAAAACTTGTTAGATTAGATCATAGGGTGATGCATATGAAAATGGACATGTAATGGTGTAAATCTATGGTAAAACATTCCAATTTGATGAGAAACATGCACAAACACTCATATACTTCATTGCATTCATGTGAGAGATGTAAATCACTCACCAATTATCCAAAACAAAGCAAAATGATGAAATAGAATTCCGGACAGCAAAGAGATAGCTCCTAGCCCTTCGATTTGATGAATCCTTACTTGAAATGATGTAGATCTAGCCCCTAATGGTATAGATCTATGATTTCCCTCCTTAGATTTGGATTTTTAATGGTGGAAATGTGTTAGAGGAAGAAGGAGATCAATGCATCCAAATGAGAGAATGGGAAAGCAAACCTTTTCCCTCCACTCTCACCTCCTATTTATAGGATTCCACCAAGGCTCCAAAACCTGAATAGCCAACTGTAAAACCTTAAAACAGCGATTTCTCCCAAACCGCTGAGCCAAATCATTAATGTAACCACTCTACGGAAAGGCAATCATCAATTCCTTTCTAATGGCACAGGTCTCTCACCTTCTGATCGACCTGAGTCAAAAGTTATGCCCTATACAAAGTTAACAGGGGCAAAATGGTCACAAACAAAATCGGTAAAAATTATGGACATATCTCACATCCTCATAAGCAATATATTAAAAGATGAGAATGATCCAATCCTCAGAGAATGAAATAAAAATATTTTACGATCTTTTGATACATAAAATGCGGGCTGTTACAGAATTACTCGTAATTTTTCTTTTCCAAGAACTACACAAAAAAGCATGGACAAAAAATAGAAGATTCAAGAGTATGGTAGAACTATGATTTGTGATAGTAATTTACCAAGAAATTTTCAGGCTGAAGTAGTAGGTACGGCTTGTTATATCTTAAATAGAATATTAATCAAACTATCAACCAATAAAAAGCCATACGAACTCCTTCATAATAACAAAACAAAAGTATCTTATTTTGGAGGGTTTGAAAGCAAATATTTTGCTTTAAGTAGTAAAGAAAATTTGGATGAGTTTGATTCCAAATCAAATAACGGAATTCTTGTTGGATATTCAAATAGAAGTAAAGCGTACATAGTTTTCAGCCTAAAAACTAACACTATTGAAGAAACAATGCTTGTATCTTTTAATGAAATTTTTGAAGATATCGGACAAATAAATAATGAAGATGGATTTGATAATGGAAATAATGATTCGAATAAAATAAATTATGAAAACAACCAACCTAATAAAAAATAGACTTTTGAAAGATCATCCTACATAAATTATATTAGGAAATATTGAATCTATAGTTAGAACTAGAAGCCAATTAAATAAAATGAGTAATGTTGCTTTTATATCAATAATTGAACCTAAAAATCCAAAGAAAGCATCATTTGATGATTTACGGATGCTTGTTATTCAAGAAGAATTGAATCAATTTACTAGAAATGATGTATAGGAACTTTTTCCTAGACCTGAAGAAAAACTATAATAGGAACTAAATGGGTGTATAAAAATAAAATGAATGAACTTTGTGAGATTGTTAGAAATAAAGCTCGATTAATTGCACAAGGTTACTGTCAAGAAGAAGGGATAATCTACGATGAAACTTTTGCCTTCATAGCAAGATTAGAAGCAATTAGAATTCTACTTGCTTTCGCTAATATAATAAAGTCAAATTATTTCAAGTGGATGTAAAAAGTTCTCAAATGGATTTGTTAAAGAAGATGTTTACGTTAAACAACTCCCGCTATTGGAAGATGAAAATTTTCCAAATCATGTTTATAAATTGAAGAAAACTCTATATGGTCTAAAACAAGCTCTTAGAACCTGGTATGATAGACTAAGATCCTATTTATTATAATCAAAGTTTGAAACTGGTAAAGTAGATAATACTCATTTTATTAAAAGAAATAAAAATGACATTCAATTAGTATAAATCTATGTAGATGACATTATTTTTGGATCAACAAATAATGAAGTGAATCAAGAATTTTCTAAGATTATGACAAAAGAATTTGAAATGAGTCATATGGGTGAACTCACTTTTTTTGGATTAGAAATAAAACAATCGGGTATATGGCATTTTTATTAATTAAGAAAAATATGCTAGAGATTTAATCAATAAATATAATATGACTAATACCAAAGGAAAACCCAATCCAATGGAAACTAATGAAGATTTAAGCAAAGATGACTCATCAATAGATGTAGGTCAAAAATTGTATAGGGATATGATAGGTTCGCTATTATATATAACTACGAGTAGACCGTATATAATGCATAGCGTTCAACGACAGAAATTCTATCGGTTTAGAAATCCATCGCAAAGTGTATAAAACCTCAAGCACATGGCGTACACTTGTAGTATGTGGCGAATACGGGTCAATCCACAAAGAAAGAAATAATTTTAGATTTTGCTCAATCGAATTATACACTTGAGATTTTGGTTAACAAAAAATTATAAAACTAACAAAGAGAACAAGTTGAAAGTTAACAAATGAAATGAGAGCAATTTAGAGGCAACTTCACCTACATGACCACATAAATCAACATATAATGATTTCACGATCTCTCATTTGAACTTTTGTATAATTTGTTAGTGTATTTATCATAAGCACAACCTAATTGTGTTATAAGTTAATACACTTAAATCGTTAAACTTTTAATACACTCTCTAACCCAAATTTATACTTTCATGAAATGACAACAAAAGTTGAAACTAAAATTTACTTTAAGCATACTCTATTTACTATTAATTTAGTAGCATAGAGTATCAAATTTGAATCATGTAGAGTGCATGAATCTTTTTTTGTCTCATCCAACTAGTGCATTACTCTCTGATATGAAGCCTTAAGAGTAAGTGGGTTTGTTGAGAGGTTGGGTCCTCCACTTTCACTACAACAAAACCACCATTTTACAACTGTATTTTTACAACAGTCACAAAACGATAGTTGTAATAAATGTTTTTTTACAACTTTTTTTTAAGAACGTTGTAATAAACATATTTTCAACAACTATAATATTTTGCCTGTTGTAATAGATGCTTATTGCAACTTTTATTTTCTTCTGTTGTAATAGATGACTGTATTTAATAACTTACGTGTGCATTACTGTTGTAATAAACATATTTTCAAAAATTAAATAAATTTAATACTTTACAAAATATCCAAAAATTTGGAAAACTTGTTAGTTCCCACCTTTGCAAAATTTATGCATTTGATTTTCTCTATTTCATACATTAATTGAACTTCAAAGTTGAGATAAATGTTAAGTAATCTATAGTAACAAAATCGATTTGATTGTCGACGTTGTTTAACCGATAGTTAAAGAAATAATATTAGAAAAACATTGTAATATAACAAGCTATGATTGCAGCATTCGCTATTATCAATTAAACAAATACAGGAAGAGCGGTAGCTGAAATTTTGGCGGGTCTACCATTATATTTCATTGGGTCCGCTTTGTACTAAGTTATAACTTTCCCTACCCGCTTCACCATCCCAAGTCCTTCGTTTCCCAATTCATCCTAGGGTTTCACTAAATTCCTTAGTGTTCCAAAGGCTGCTACATGATTTAATTCACGAATTAGGAAATTGCGAAAGCACCAGGCTGCCCAGATATCCTATCCTTTTTCTGAAACACGACGATGAATTATTTCGCAATCCATCGAGTTGCGTCCAGATATTCATAGAAATGATTTTTGGTAATAAGGGATGTAAGATTTTTCCTTGTCGATCCACTTTGCCAAATTCATATTAATAAGTCTGATATTATTTTGCAAGATATGATTTCCCAGATCTGAACTTAGCGAAGCCCTCACTTTGGATGAAATTGAGGACGGCGTTTTGAAATTGCTATCCAAAATCATCCCTGAAAATGCGACAAGCTTCAGATCTTTATTCAAAACCTAAATATATTCATTTCAAACATGAAATAGGTACTGATTTTATTTTTTGTTTCATTTTTGTTAGTTGTAGTTAGTTACAAATAATGTCCGCTTCAGCTTTTGGATGGACAAAAAGGCATGGGCACATGCTTTGAATCCCTGACAGATGTGAGGTTTTTTTTATTCTATACGTTAGATAATTATCTTATTTGATAAAGAAACATTGAACATTTGAATTACGTTCAAATGACTTAGTTTTGCGGCTGAACATTGAATAAAATCATTGTGTCATAATTTATGTTGACAATTTTCCATGGTTTCAGATGTTGATGATGTGTGGTGTTAGGGCTATGGAGGGGAAGGGCAACTTGGTCTTGTATCTCACGTTCGTATGATATCATCCCCTTTACAAGCACCTTGCACTGAATCTGCAGCATTTGGTAAAGATAGAATATCAAAATAAGCTGCAAATTTAAGAGAACTAAGCAATAAAGTAATTGGGAGTTGTCAAATATATTGCCTACGGTGGTCATCGTAGTGCTGCTCTCACGGATGCAGGAGCTATTCTAACCTTTGGTTAGGGACTATATCATCAAGTGTGTTTTCTAAGGCTTTCTTTCAAAAAAATATTGCATGGCGTTAGCATTCCCTTCCATGGAATTATCTCAGGGACTATGTTATAAATAGTTTTACAGTAATGTTCATTTTACTTAAAAGTAGCCATAAGTGTGACTCACCACTAATTTGTGAAAGATAGTAATGCTACTCCCTTTTCTATGCTTTTTTAGGTATGTTTTTTATTATTATTTTAATCCAGAAGCAACAATATAATAGCAATACTATAAAAAGTTTCAAGATCCATATACAGACTATACAAGTCACAAACACCAAAATGCAATAAGTGAATTCAACATTTAATTTAAATAATTTGAAGCACCAATCAAGTATATGCATGCGAGATGAAAGCCTTATCAGTGTCTTCACGCCGAAGTCATCTTCCATTCCAAGCTTATGATATACACATCCACAACACAATGTCACTTCGTATTCAAGTAGTTAAGTATTGAATAGGTACCAACGGTCAGTTTTAAATGCAGTCTTCGCACATTTCATACCTGTGCTATTGAAGGGTGATGCACTAGGACTCATATGAGGACTGGAGCTCATGTATGGGATGGTGGTCTATTCTCTTAAAATGCCGTTCAACATTTCCAGTTCCCTATGCCGTTGTTTTTTGTAAAAATCTGTTGATTCATCGGTAGGCTGTAAAAAAAATTCTACTTTTGCTACAGCCCGGTTAAGCTGTACATCTACAATGTCCACACGGAACTCAGCCTCCACTAGCATGTGTAATTATTCATTTAAGTGTTCGTATCCAGGTTTATCTCTTAGCATTTCTTCCTTGGCATTGTCCTTGACTGAACCTTGTCCTCTTAATAAGATTATGAACGTAATGACTAAATTTGTCTGAAGACTATTTCAGTTCTAATATCAAGTCAGCCCTTTTCTTTTGTTAAAATAGAATGCTTCATTTTTATATAGCAATGTGAATATAGCACACTGTAAATCTTTTATGCAGGTTTCATTAGTTGCCGACGTAGTGAAGTGGTTATAATTATATATTTGTGGCTTTTGTTTGCAATCACATTGAAATAGCAACAAGTCACAAATTATTTTATGTATTTGAAGTTATAAGTTTGTGACATTATTAGTAAACTAAACTGTGTGTGATGAACTGGATGCTCGAGGAAGGTCATATTCCCATTCTCCCTATTACTGAAGTGGATGTTCCATGTTGCCATGCTTTCTTTTTCCTGTTTTTTTTAACAGTTGCAGTGGTTATATTGTTACTTAGCATTAAAGTATTACAAATATTCTGCTCTTGTAGACTCGATGGGATGAAAATAAAATGAAAATTCATATTATGATGATGCTTATTATTTTCAGTGTGCTAATTTCAATGCATCAATTCTAGGTTGTAGCAGTGATTTTACACATCGCCTATTGATTCTCAATATCTTGGTCTCGGCTTATTCCTGGTAAGATAATCACTTGGTTTCATTTTTATCTGGACAAAAATAGTAAACATTAACATCAAAAATCAATAGTAATAAATATGCTTTTTGCAGATGGAAGAGGGCCTGTAAATGCCAATGGTTTACGATACTACAACGATCTGATTGATGCACTTGTTAGCTATGGTATTAACAGCTGAAATTTTCAAGTAATCCAGTCTCTTTGAAATTTGTAAATTAGAATAAGAGATTTCAATACTTGCAGGTATTGAGCCTCATGTTACATTGTATCACTTTGATCTTCCACAAGCATTACAAGTTGAGTATGAAGGTCTCACAAGCCAAAGTATCATGTAAATTTCTGGTTCTTATAAAAATCGTAGCACTTGTTGAAGATTTTGAATTATTGTTTATAATACAACGGTGTTGTCTAAAACTTATTGTTTGTACTACTGAATATTTGACTATTTTAATAAATTAGTTTGCAAATAATTGTAATATCGGATTTTCTTATGGAGTATTGCTATATTTATTGTACTTTTCAGTTGCAAAAGATTTTTATTTTTTAAAAAACCCAAATGTCAATCACAACCGTGCATAACAGTTGTAGTAGATTTTATTACAACGGTGCATAACTGTTGTAATAAAGTTTATTACAACGGTGGAAAAAAGTTGTAAAAAATACATAATACAACGGTGTTGCAACAGTGCAAAAATGTTGTAAAAGATACTAGTCTATTACAACTTCCTAATACACGACGGTTTGCCCACCGTTGTAAAATGTATATTACAATGGTGTTCCACCGTTGTAATAGGTTCATTTTGTTGTAGTGTTTCCATAGAATGAGTTATTCTTTCCCTCCTCTTGTGTATAAGCAAGCTTTTCTTCATATCTTTATGTGCATACATCATACTTGCTCCTGAATTCCTATCAGAGACAACTACAAGGAACAAGTAAATGCAATCACAAATTAAAACATGCACAATTTACCGTTAAACCCCCTAAATCAATGTTGATTTTGAAAATATTTAAAACATGATTTGATCATATAAAATACCCAAAAACGTTCATTTATTTAACTAAAACAAGAATAAATGTGTGAATATAAATGTACACATTTGCGTGCACTTCAAATAATCCCCACACTTATCTTTTTATTCGTCCTCGAATAAAGTAAAAAAACTAAGATAAATACACTTTCGTAGGGAGCACGATTGCATTGAGTATATGCAACAAGAGGTTAAACCTCTGGATGTCCCCAGTAGGACGAGTGTTGTCTCATGAGGGTTTTCAGTGGATACTACCCACAAAATCCAAATATAATGTGAAAATTTCCTAAGTGCAAGTTTATTTACAAAATGCACGATTTGAAATTTTTTACAAGATGAATGCAAGTTTTCAAAAGAATATTTACAAATGGATAATTTACTTTTAAATTTAACATGAGTGGGTTAAATACAATTTGGGTCATCACTATGAAATTTTAGCCTGTTACTAATCAAAACATCAAACAAAAGTCCGGTTATCGTTACAATCTCCTCTAGCTTGGCCAGTTGTTTTGGTTGAAACATAGTGCAATTATGAAATGAATTCTATAATCGATTACTAACAATCATAAAATGGCATCTTAATTTCCTTAACAAGTTAGGTCAAATAAGTGAAGACAGTGCTTGGATTTCAAGTGCTTACTCTCTCTTTATTTTGAAAATATTTACATTATTATTATTTACAAAAACCCAGCTGAAAAGACCAAGGTATACCACACATGCATTGCCTCGCGGACTGACATGAGAGTTTGGCATAGAGCTTGCCAGATTGTGCTAACCAATGTTGACTTTTTCAACAAGATGTCGGTAATCCCTAAGTGTCCAACTCATAAAATGAGACCAAGGTACCCCACCCATGCACAGCCTCGTGGACTGACGTGAGAGTTGGGACAGAGCTCGACAGGTTTGCACACCAACGCAAGATAAGCAATGTTGGATACCCTTGGATTATTTATTATTATATATTTTTCTTTTTCTTTGTTTGAAAGAGAGAGAGAGAGAGTTAAGCGAGAATATCTTAGCATAACTTCGCTGAAAGATCTAAAATGTTATTGCAAGTAGTATAAATCAACCATTCTATTAATCGGATTACAATTTAGTAAACATTTCATAATCGTCACATACGAACCTCCCTATATACCAGTTACATTAAATTTGCTCAGAATTCAAACTTTCCTTTCGTTATCTGTTAAGAAAAGTAAATTTCCAAACATTTTAATTGTACGACCAAAATTGTATTACTTCATCATGCCTATTTAGAAGTAAATGAAAATGATTTTCTTTTTATGAAAATTAGGCACACATCCCAAGAAGCAAACTTAATTAGACTCACATCCCTCCCAAGTTTAAAATAAAAATCCACCGCCTATTTTTAAATGTTCCACCTTTTTCATTTTTCAGCAAAAAAAGCGTTGTAAGTTAAAAAAAAAATCTAAAATATGGAAATTTTGTTAGGAGATCACGAAAAAAAAGTTGCATATATGTATGCAACTGTTAGGAATAGTTGTGTAACACCTCGTAATTTTAACAACACTAAAAGAGGATAAATTAAATAATAATTAATTTAATATTCAGAATTAAGGGAAACAGACTGTGCCATTGCGTTCATCTCGAAATTCTGGTCAAGATAGACATTTGGTTTGCGTAAAGCAGACACCGTATGAGGAAGTTATGAAGATTTGAAGTTTGTATAAGCACAGAATATTATATATATATATTGTCAGAAAAATCAGAAAACAGTTTGAAATCCAAAAATGGAGCGGTGGCACTTTTCCCACCCTAGGGGAGTCGACCCCTCAAGGGGGGTGTCGACCCCCTAAGGGAGGGTCGACCCGTCTAGGGATGAGGTGGTAGGTCGGATTTTGGAGGCTGACAACTATATATAGAGGTCCATTTCTCTTGTTTTCTTCACTGATAATCAATGGAGGTCAAACGTGGTGGTTCCTGAACTAAACCGAATCCTTTTCTTCTGCAACTATCAACTAAAGCTAATCAATTAGAGATTCGAGTTAGATCCGAGATTCAATACCAACAATTTCTCTTCTATCTTCTAAAATCCAAACACTGTGAGTTTAGTTATTTTTAGATTTCAATGACTAAAAGTAAAAGAGATATGACCGTGATTTGGATCTGTTATAAATTATGAATCTATGATATTCTTCGGTCTTAACATTTCTCACGCTAGATCTATTTTCATAGATCTAATTCTCTTGTGGTTATCATGTCACATATGTGGATCTTAACCTTTACCTATGTTTATGGTTGATTTGGATCTGTCATTATTTGGGCAGTTAAAATCTTGTTTAGATCTAATTCTCCCTCTAAATCATCTTGTATCTATCATGTGATGGTTAATTTAGATCTGTCATCAATTGGACATATGAATCCTTATTTAGATCTATTCATGCCTATTAGAACATCCTTATTATGTTAGATCTAGTTTATCATCTCCTGTTCACTAGATGTGCTTGTATGTCCACCTTATTATTATGCCAATCACATGTCTATGCCAGTATATATATTTAAGCCAGTTATGTTAGAATATTCACTGTTGTCATCTTCCCATCACCTTTCCCTTTTTATTGTTCATGGCCAGGCTACTTTCTAGCCTTGGCATGCCGTCAAATATATGCGAATGCGTTAGTTAGGGAACGGGGGAAAATATTAGAATTGGCATAATTTGTACAATGAACATGAATTTGGACATATAATTCACTGTGAATATAATTAAGTAAATGGGCATGAACACTTATAAGACATAGGTAATTAATTGGTTAAAATGCTTAGGATTATAGTAATTGGAAACTGTAACTGCACTTATGACACGAGGTCAGATTTCGTTTGTGGTGGAAGTCTGCCTGGACCCAACCGGCATATCCAACAATCGCAAATGTTGAATCTAATGTGAGGGGTCTAAGTGCACAAATACGAGGTGGGCTCAGACACGAGGTTAGGCCCAACTTGTGGACGAAGTCTTCCCGGACCCTACCGGCATATCCAGCATCCACAAGCTGTAGGCCTAATGTAGGATGTCTGGCCCATTATAAATCATAAATGGAAACGCTAAGGAATTGAATACTTAACCTAGTTGAATCCATAAGGGATTGGGTGAACATAAACATGAATAGGGGTTAAGGAAACTTGGTTGAACAATGGGAAGGTTAAGTTAAGTATATCTGAGATATGTGGGTAATATTTAATATAGGCCCACGAAACTTAACCAATTGGGGGTCATGTATTAAAGACACCTATGGGCAAGCATAACTGGTAGAAATATTGGGGTTATATAATTAAAGACACCCTTTAGGGTAAATATAACCTGTAGAAAACCTAGTGGGGGATACAAGACAAAGGGAGGAGCTTGTATCATATTGTGTGGGACCCGTTTCAATCAGTAATCCAGAGTAGGTATCAAACAAAGTACTTCGAACTAGATCGGAGAAGGGTCACGCTTACTGAACTGATTGTAAGAGATCCAAACGTGGATGACGGTGTCGGTGGCGCAAACTGACCGGGTCATGTGCGTGTATGGGTCGGGCAGAGGGGGATAAGACGACCGTGACACCTGTAGATATAGGGCTGTGCATATCAGCGAAGGGTTGCCACTTTATGATGTGATACATCCTATGGTGGGCCCGACACAGAGTATCTACGTGGATTAGGGAGCCGATCTATTAGGGTAGGAGTTAGGATACATTCAGACGTATGCCTAAGTCTACCACCTTATAGTGGAAGGGATCATCTCATTCTGGTTATACTAGTAATAGTGCAGAGTAATCATTGGGGAAGCATATACACTCTATCCTGTTATCTTATCATGCTTTTCTTTTATGTAGTTATCTCTCTCTCTCTCTCTCTCTCTTATCCACTTTACACGCCTATTATGCAACTTTTATTTATTTACTTGCTAAAAGTAACTAGACTCACCAGACTGCATGTCTGACCCTTTTTGTTTCCTCTCCTTTCTTCCGTTTCCCCCCGGTTCTCAGGGCAAAAACACTCAGGCTCGACCGTGATTATGCTTTTATCTTGCTAAGGAGCTTCTCTTGAAGTATTAATCAAGTTCTTATATCTACTATGGCTTTGTCTCTTTTTGGGGAATTATGCTTTTTATGTACTCCGATGGAACAAGATAGAAAGTTTTATGTTTTTTGTAATGGCCTTTTTGTAATATCAAACTTGTGATATTTTGGACCACGATGTTATGATTTATGTTTAAAATAAAATTTTGAATTCCTCTATTGCTTTTATATCTGTCTTGTAATGTTTCTATTTCTGCTTACCTATAATGCTTCACGAAACTTAATGCATTCTCTTAATGAGCGACATTAACAGACGTGGGGTGTCAGAGCCGAAGATTACCATATTAGATAAAAGTTTTTGAAAATTAATTTCAAAATGGGTTTAAAAGAAAGCATTTTCAAAAAGAAAAGTTTGTTTTGAAAAACATTCCCCAAAAAGCCATAGTAATATCTTTTGATCCCTTGTCTGAATCTCTTTCCTTTTCCTTTTCATCATGTTTGGGGAACCCAATATTCCAGAGGGCATTACGCTACCAGGACGGTTCCGTAGGTATCTAGAGGCCACGACGCCTACCGAAGGCCAAGGAAACGTTCTTCCCTAGCTGCACCTGTTGTTCCTCCTCCTTCTTCGCATGTAGATAACTTTTCCAAGATCTGCAAAGATTTCCGTGCTATGGGAGGAAAGCCATTCCATGGAACCGAGACATTCGTAGAGTCAAGGAATTGGCTCAAGGAGACCAAGGACTTATTTGTTATCTTTGTAGTAGAAGATCGAAGGAAGATTGAGTTAGCCACTTAGCTACTGAAAGATGAAGCTTCTTTTGGTGGAAAGTTGTAACACCCCGTGTTTTCGATAAACTTTAAAGTAACGAATTAAAGAATAATTAATTTTAAATTTGAGAATTAAGGGAAATGGGTTACGCCATCACGTTCATCTCGGAATTATGGTTGAGATAGAGTTCGGGTTTGCGTGAATTGGACTTCGTGTGAAGAAGTTATGGCCTTCGGAAGTTTCAAAAATTTCAAAATTCAAATTTAAACACAGAAGAGGGCAGGGCAGGAAAAATTCCCGTCCAGGCCAGGTCGACCCTAGTGTCGACCTACCCTACAGGTTGACCTGGGGATCGACCTAGGGATCGACCTACCCCTCCCGGGGCAGATCTGAAAGGATGATGATTTCTGACTCCCTGTTGAGTCATTAGGGCTGAGGTGTTATCCTATCTTGACCGGATGGTTATGATTATTTCTAGGGTTAATCTGATGGCTCTAAATTTATTTAAACCTCTATAAAAGCAACCTAACTCTCAACCCTAAATCACAAATATTCATACCAAGAGCTGCCATGTCATCAATGGTGAACCTAGAATAGCCGTCATCTCTTTCAACTCAAAGGAAAGATTGAAGCTACGTCAAAATTAAATCTAATCTAATTCAACTAAGAAAATTCAACGATCTACATCAAAGGCGAGAAATTCAATTTCAGAATATAGATCCTAGAACTCAAGAATTCCTTTTTGTTTGTAAGTGTAGTTATCTTTCAGATGCGAATGAATTAAAGACATGGTTTGTAATGAATTGTAAAATAGAATTGTATCAAGTTGTATGTGATGCTGTTTTATGTTTATTCATGTCTATTCTATCGTATATGCCTATGAATTATTGTGATCTATCATGTTATGTGGAAATTAGTGAATAAACCTTTAATGTTATGAAATTATCATATGAAAGTTTGGTGATATTATACAAGTTTTAGGCTAAGTCATGTACTTAGATGAGTACGTTCTCGATTTCTCAAACGGCTTTCTTAATTGAACGATCAACAAATTGAAGAGTTATTTTTGTTGGTTTAAGCTCACCCAAGCCAAAAACTTTATGGGAGATATCAATCTCAACCTCAACCTTAGGAAACTCAGTTAAAATTTGTAAAACATATTCTTAGACATGTTAAACGCACATTAGATTTTGGATTATTTTGTCTAAAGATGATTAATCTAATTTAATTTCATCGCGATGTTGACTATACCGGTTGTAAATCAAACCGGAAATGTACAAGTGGAAATTGTCATTTTTTGGACATTCCCTGGTTTCTTGGTTTAGTAAAAAGTAAAATACTCTATCCTTGTCAACAACCGAAGCAGAATATATCCTTGTTGCTTTGGTTTATTCTCAAGTATTTTATATGCAACAAACCCTAAAAGCTTTTCGATTAAGCTTAACAAAATCATCAGTTTATTGTGATAATACTAGTACAATAAATTTATCGAAAAATCCTAGTCACCATGCTACAATAAAACATATTGATGTTAGACATCATTTTCTCAAAGATAATGTAGGTAAAGAAAATATTTCACTAGAACTCATTAAAACTAAAAATCAACTTGTAGATATTCTAACTAAACCTTCGAACGAAACAACGTTTGCTAAATTAAGAAGATAACTAGGTAATGTTCACTAACCGAAATATAATAACTAGATATTTTAGTGTATATATATTAAAATATAAAAACAAAAATAAAAATAAAAAAGTTCAAAATTCACATAAACATGTCGACATGTACTACCCTATATATCGACATGTAACAGTCAAATTTTAAAATTAATTTTTTCTCCAAAATCAGTTTTTATACTTATTTAAACTCCTTAATTCGAAATTTCCTGTGTCTTCACTCATTTTTTCTATGATAAACTTCTAATAACTATAATTTAATGGGCTCCTCATCCAATACGAACCAAAACAACACTTACTCTTTTTCTTTGTCCTCACAAGGACCATTCCAATATACTATGCTTGCACGAGTGATCAAAGTGGAAGAATCTATGAAGTATTCTCTGTAAATGCTTACTGAAATCGAACAAATGCAAATATGAATGGCTAGAGTACAAGAGAAACAAAGAAAAACCATTAGAAATCCCTAGAAACTCCTAATGGATAATCATTTTAATCCAATTATTATCGAAGATGATTTGTTTAATATATCAAGTTAATAATCCAATGGAAGAAGAAGAAGAAGCAAAGGAAGAAGAAGAGGAAAGAGAAGAAGAACCAGACATTCAAATGGAAGAAGATGATCTATCATATGCATTTGCGAAGTGTGTTTTGATAAGTATGTTAATGTAATTGAACAAAATGGAGAATTTCATCTTCATTATCCAAATTTTCCAATTCATAAATCACCAATTATCAAAAACACTCGTTAGATATATTACGTTTATTAGAAAAGGTTCTTGTATAATTTAATTATGTTCATTGTATAATTATGTACTCGTTGTTTGGTACCATATGTAAAGTAATAATATAGTAAAGTTTAGTTCAGTTATATTATCCTGATTTAATCTTGATATTACAAACATTAATGGTACCGTAGTTTTAGTGGGACTATTAGGGTTATTTTTAGTCTAGATTAAGCTATAGTGGGAGTATTATAGATTAAAGTAAATAGTTTTTGTTGATGACAAAGGGGGAGAATTATAAAATGGGGCTTAGATTAAGGGGGAGTTAGTAGTTCCAGAAGGAGTTGTTTGAGTTAGGGGGAATAATTGGAGAATCAAGGTATCAAGTGGGTATATTTTATAAACAAAGGTTGTCATCATCAAAAGGAAATGATTGTTAGGGACTGAGATGATGATGGTTTTGGTGACAACAAACCTTGTTTTAATAATAATAATAATAATAATAATATACACTAAAACTATTGTTTAGAAATATATATATATATATTGAAAATTGGTACGCTTTTATTAATGTATAGAAAAAAGTACATAGATAGACCTATTACAGACCATGTGAAAAGCAAATGCCATAAAATACAAAGAAAACAAACATAAAACAAATAAGATCCGGTGATCCCCTCACAATCTGTAGTATAATAAATACTTGTTTGTGCCTTCCCAAGCACGCGACCAACTAGCTTACTCCTCCATTACTCTAAGCAATTTTGATCATCTAAAAAGATGTTATATTTATAATTTCAGTTTGACTTTGCTAATCTTCAGTAATTATAGGCTTATAGTAGCACAACCATCCAGTGTTGCTACTGATTTTTCCATATTGTTGGCATAGCATTTCCTGTAGCAAAAACCAGATTAGCACATGACTATTGCACGTCTGAAACCCACGTTGAAGATTGGTTTATGCGCTGTAATAAATATCATCTTCTCCATATCTTTTGGCTGTATTAACCGACATTCAATCTTTCAACTTTCAATTTTGCTTCATCAGATCCTAAAAAAATGGCTAGTGTAATCATCAACAATTGATAAAGCAAGTCATGCATAACCCAAAAGTTAAGGAATTCAACTATCAAACTGAGCATCACACTACAACCCATGCTCTTAGCTAAGGAATTCAACTATCGAACTGAGCATCACACTACAACCCATGCTCTTAGCTCTTATTAAGAAAATAGCCATTTATTGATAAAATGATTTTCGGTCATTTTTCTGAAAAATATATTTTTGTAAACATTTTTCCAAAATGAGTCTAGAATCATTCGCTATTAATTAAATGATTTTTAACAAGGTTATAAAATCATATTTATTACATTTAAAAATATCCAAATACTTACAATATTCCACGATTAAGTGTTCGAATTTTCCAGGTCCTTACAAACGATTTATTCAGATATTCTGTTACTAGAGTGTATTATACGTGATATTATGAGATTTTATGGAGATGGGATTTCCTGCTTTGTTATGCTTAACTACTATATCATGTTATATATTTTATTAATTATTTTATATTATCTATGCATTGTGAGTTATACGATAGATTTTTTTTCCTTGATAATCATCCCATATCGGCCTGACACGTCTTGTTGCACACAGTTCCTATAGTTTGGTGTAAAAGGTATGAGGCAGTCGTCACATGCTTCATCCAAACTTTACTAAACTTGGCCTAAGCCTTCTTGAAGCCCCCCGTGCCACCACCTTGGACCAGGTGCCTTTGTAATTAAGTGTGATGGATCGATGTCGATCCATAGCCTATGTATGGATACCGATTCATGTATTTAACCATTTTCATGCCTAATTTTTCTAGGCATGACCACGGCATCTTCTAGAGTGTATCCTCCAAGTTTCATGTGACTCTAATTAACTCTGTTTATGATATACTCTAATCTAAGTCCTAACAACGAACAATTTTAGCATATGATCAAGCATAGTATTAGAAAAAAACATATAAACAATTCAAATAGCAAAGCATATGAGCATTAATCGTAGGCAAACACTAAATGCATAGAAAACACGAAATATCATATGTATGCATAGATTTAGAACAAAACAATTTATTATCCATTTAAACTCCTTATTTTAATTCATTATATGCTAGTTAGGTTAATCTAGAAATTTCAAATCGAAAATTAACAAATAAAATCATATTTTAGAGTTATTTAAACATGTAGGTAATAAAAACTCCTAATCTAATATATATTGCAATATAACATAGTAAGAGATCAAAATCACTCATCAAATCAACAAATCTATGTAGATCGATGTGAGATCAATCTAGAACAAAAAGGAATGGATGTAGAAAACCTCAAAATAAAGAGAATGTATATATATCAATGAAGATCTAATCCTTTTTGGATGATTAGAAGAGATCTGAAGTGAATTTGATGTGATTTAGGGTTTAAGGGAAGAACTAGAGTAGATCATAGTTCTAGGGTTGATGAGAAACGAGGAGAAAAGATTAGGCTAATCTCCTCCAGCCCTTATTTACAGCAGTAGATCATTAGACTAATGGACTAGCAAACCTAATTTGTTTAGCACTTTCTAATTCTATCTAGTAATCTTAAAAAATTAAAACTACCATATCTCTTATTCCCCTTGTCCAAAATTCTTGTATGACCACTCTACGGAATGATCAACCAACATTTTTATACAATGGGACTAGTTAGAGAGTCTACTTCTGCACCAATCAAAAGTTATGGCCATAAAAATATACTTCAAGATAAAATGGTCACACGACAATTCGAAAAAAATTCATAGATGTGTAATATCTCAATGAAACATATTTTAAAATATTGGAATGATACGAACTCGTACAAATTAAAAAGAATTATTTTATGATCATCTAATATGTAAATTATGGATCTATTTAATTCTACTTCCCCATTTTAGGAATTTCACTTTTGAAAAATCCCTAAAACAGCCATAAGCAAATATAGTAATATGCATAGGTACCATCCGCAAGCATCTAATCTAACATGCAATCTAAAATCCAATAACTCATGCATGCAATTTCCTATTATAGCATGCAAAATTTAAGATATAATGATGCATGTAGAAGCAAAAAATGGGACATACCACCCTAAAAATTCTGGTACACATCCTTCATACTCTCCTCCATATCTCACGAAAAATAGCCATCATCCTCGCCCCGTTATACCTTAACTAGCTTAACTACCTTCCTTGTAATCTTTTCAATATCATTACCTATGATTCGAAGCAGCTTACGAGGCCTTGAAACTTCTGGCTCCACTTCTGCATCTTTAAGCTGAACCGATTCCACTACTACTGTGACACTCTGCCTCGAGACCCATATTAACGAAGAACATTTATAATTAATGTCTTCTACTAATATGGAGAATAGAGTTGTTTCGGAGTGACTATCTATAAGTCTTGTATTAAACAAACGTCAAATACGTTGATAAAGTGCTCATTTTTCTCTTAAGTGGGTCGACATAGTTAATTCTTTCCTAATAGAATACTACATGGGGAGTGGGTGGAGGGGGCTACAGGATCAATTCAGAATCGAACGCAATAATACTAAACATTACAGATCATAGAAAAACAAACATAGTCACATATGCAACATCGAATACAATACGAAGTGACATCATAGCAATTATAAAACCGTAATATATACAACATCAAGTCTCCTAAAATAATATGTAGATATATTTGAATATGCTAACACTATGGATTAAAATACACAAAAACAGTGCCAAAGAGTCCAAAAGATTGATAGAGAAGTCCATAATAATATAGCTAAGCAAGAACTAGTGATGACCTAACCTGCAGCTCGATCTGTCGTGAGTACATAAACTACACTAGTCAGTCAAACTAAAACAAGGAGATCGGTATATGATAAGCAAGGTATAATGTCACATGGGAATAATTCATTTAATAAATAAAGAATTCATATAAACTTTGATTTATACACAATACATGTGAAAAAATCGATGAATCATCTTATAAACATCACATGTAGGTTAAATACACTAACATGGATGTTTCCATCAATTGAGATTCCTCTGTTTATAGTCTATGTTTTATAACATTTAAATCATACAAACCGCATGATAGAAACAAGAAAAATCATAGAACTCAGGAACTCGGTTAAGAGTTCAAAATAAATAAAAAATGAAATCACCATATATAGATAAATCCTCAGTTAGCCCCACACATACATATATACATATTTGAAAATTGGTTCGCTTTTATCAACTATTAAAATGTCAATACAAAATATACGTTAGCATACTAACCGAAATACATGCAAAAAGCCTAATATAAAAGGAAATAAACGATACAATTTCAAAGAAAACTATTGGATAAAACAAGTTTGTCCCACGGTGAGGCCAGAGTCTCCACAGTTGCCAATGCAACTCCACACCGCATTATTTTTGCACATAACTGCCCAAATAAGGTTCATGCACCATAACTGTCGAAAAACATGTCCCACTAACATTCCTCAAATTGTGCATCAAGCCCTCCACTTCATGTGCCAAATCTGCCGATTAATATCTGAAATTACACAACTTTTTAGCACCATGAACACCACTTCTCATCGTTTCATATTGGAGCTTCGTTGATTCTTTAACACTCAATTTGCTGGAGGAGCTCTTGTGATATCAAGATGGCTTACAGTAACCAAAATAAGTTACTGAGGTTGCATAAAGGAATCATTCAATTCATATAACTGATGATAAGCATATAGAAAAACCGTCCTGAAACCAAATCCGCATCTAACAAAAATATTTTCAGATAGTAACATGTATAATTGCATAGGCTTAATCCCCAATGATCTACAGATAAGAAAAACTGTAATTCTCCATTTAAACTTCACAACCAAAGAAACTTCCAAGCCTTTATCATGAAACAGATTCAATAACATGCATAACTCTTCGATTTGAGGCACTGAGACTCAATCAGAAAGCAATATTACTACATCCTAAAATTTCAAATTCTTTAAAAGGGTTTATTGAACTTGAATTAAGAAGTAGAATACACCAAGGAGATTGAACTTTTACTTTGTTAGTGGTATTAGGCAAGTAGCATGCATGAATTAGCATTAGTTAACACTAGTATCCGCGAATCCTACTCCTCCATGCAATCAAACCCAAACTCACCACAAATATGCCATTATCACCAGAAAAATCCTAGTATAAAATTTGCAATTCTTACCCCCATCACCGCCATTGGCGTTCGAAGTAGAAAATCAGGAATTTTGGCTGAACGGAGAAATCAGTTAGAGGAAAATGGAACTGAAACTAAATCAGTAGCGCAGGCAATGTCGAAACCCATATCCTTGGTGGCTTGATCCTCCATAATCGAGACAAATTCCCTTTTTCTTTATGCATACAACCTAATGGTGGTATCAACAGTGTTGAAGGAGTACCGATAACAGACGCTGCGATTAGCGCTTTGGATTTGTTTCAGAAAAGTATAAAGATTCAGGATTATCATGTGGATCGAAACCAGAAGTTTCACATCTGGATGCGATTAGGATAAATCGTAGATCTGGATATAAGTACGGATATAAGATGGATTAATAGTTGGCTTATCAAAGAAGGGAGACCTTTCATCAAATTTTTACCGTGGATTTTTTGTAAATCGCAAATCAGCTTAATTTCTTTGTTAGATGACCTTTCCTCGCTCCACTGGAGAGAGGAAGAAGCGTATATATTCCAATAGCCTCCATACATACGTTGTCCTTGCATGGAGACACAAAGCCGACCGTTGGATTTTATTCTCTTTACATGAAGAGGTGGAATTCAAGGGGCGATCCAACGGTTCAAATGATTTGTGTCACCAATTATGTTTAAATTTTGTGTTCCAATAGACTTTCCTATATATATATATATATATATATATATATATATATATATATATATATATATATATATATATATCAATGAAGATCAACATGAAATGGAGAAATCATAAAGAAATATCAAAATCTTGAAATCATAATAGTGAAGTATAGAAAATAACTTAAGAAGCATCCACGACTCAAATGGCAAGTCGAAGCCACATCGCATGTCCATATCTCAGATAGTCGAAGCCTCGCAATATATATATATATATATATATATATATATATATATATATATATATATATATATATATTAGGTATCCTTTTCAAATGACCGAAATGCCATAAATGTCTCAAATGACCCAAAGGTATAGTTCTAGTAATGTCTCAAAATGTGTAACAAACTCTCAAATAGTAAATCAAATAGTGGTAATTGAACGTCCCACACCATACCTTCTCACTTATCAATTTACTATCTGTTTGTTAATTCCACATTAAAGTAACTAAAATAATCTCAGAACAATAGCTTCGATCGATCATGTTTGGAATTAACTGGTATACTAAACCAATATGTCCTATACTTCATGATTTGCTACATGGTTTAAATCACAACTTCGCCTTCTCGAATGGTACTAAAACGTGTAGTTTTATATAAGAAAATATACTTTAGAAAATCGTGTTTTTAAAATGATTTCAGAAAATATTTGGAAACCCTGGTTTTTGAAAAGCTCTTTTTATTATGAAATGATCACATATTAGGCTTCATGAAAAAATGATAATTTTACAAAACAATATTAGATAATATTTTCTTTAAGATGATATATATATATATATATATATATATATATATATATAACTCCTTTCAAAATGTTTTATAAAACTCATGCATATGTACTCAAAAACACGAAACCTACATACGATTAACATGAAAATATGCATATGGAAACTTGTCAATTCGGAGTTTGGATCAACACTAACATAGGCTTTTCCATTTCAAGAAACAACATAGAGAAACCACAAGAAATAATGAGTTCAGAAATCATCAAAAACCAGCATAAAAATCCACTAAAACTCTTAGGAACTAACATAATTACCTATAAGAAGAAGATATGGGCCACAGGGGTTGGCTCCTCTGATAGGTTGACCTTGGGGTTAACCTATAATGGCGTCGGGTCGATCCTATTGAGGTCCGGGTCAATCTCATGTATGTGATTTTCTACTGCTTCATTTTTAACTCTGATTGCAACTTTCTCATAGGTTTAATAACTTAATGACCTCAGAATGGTTAGAAAATTGGTATACCCATAGTAGAACAACATAACTATCAAGAGAAAGAGGTTTCACATGATTCAACATAATGCACAAAAGTTACACAGCCACAAACACGGCTTAGACGCTGATTGGCTGTAACTTAGAAATTCCGAGAAACAAGTTACAGTAAGTGTGATTTCAAATAGATTATCATAGGTTAAACACTTACAAAACTTGATCAAGTTAGAAAGTGTGAGATAACTCTTTTTCAACAGTTAGCGGACTAACGATTACAACAGGGATTTTGGCTCAAAACAGAAGCTCTTAGCCTTATTGAGAAGTCCGAGCACCTATAAACACCATCACAGAGACATGCAAGACACAACAAACATGAATTCAAAAATGAGAGAAAACTCCTAAATTAAAATAGACATAAACCCATGAAATAGCTGTGATTACCTGTAAAATCCCTCTCAAACTAAGTAATTTTTTATTTTAGTTTTAGTTCTGGAAGTAGAAATCGAGTTTGAGGAAGAGGAAGCTTTTACTGTAATTTTCTTTTAGGAAAAGAGGAGAAGGAACTTACTTCTCTAAAATTTTAGTACATGCAGGAAATTAGTTTCCAGACCTTTCACCTTAGCTAAACATTAATATGGATTTAATGAAACTCTAATTCATCCTTAAAGTTAATTACTAAAGATATATTAAGTCACAGAAGGCTATTTATCACTTAAATTACTTAAATAACATCATATTTCACTGTTTCAACAATTAAATACATAATACTTTTTATAAAATGTCCATTTTACACAACATTTGGTACAAACTTAATTTTTATCTTTAGAATTATACAAACTTCATTGTTTTTACATAAATAATTTTACAGTCACCATAAAATTATTTTAACACATAAATATCCATTTTTCATCAGTATTTTACATTTTATTTCTAATTTAATACATTTTAAATATATGATTTTATACTAAAATCGTTGTACATATACATATATTGCAATTTGTTGCAATATACATAATATAAGCTTTATAAACCCCCATTTTGATCAAAATTTATACATTATAAAGTATTCTCAACTTTATTTTTACATATTTGTAACGACCCAAGGATTTTCGACCCAGAAAATCGACATAAAAACACCATGTCAAACATTCAAGCATCGACAACATAGGAACGTTATTAGAAAGAAATTAGAGGGCGAGATAAGAAAGAAAGAAATATTAGAATAGAAGAAGAAGAAGAACCAAACACAACACAGAGTCTCACATCGCAGCGGAACAAAAAATAATATAGAAATAATATTTATTGAGAGCTTTAAAATACTTACAATCATCAGAGTACATCGCACATCTGGACAGTTATAATAACCCATCCTCATATACAACACACAACGGAATAAAAAACATATATCAAACGTCTGGACTTCTCCAGCTCGTCTCTGGACTTCGCATCATACGATCCTGAACCTGTATGACCCGGTATAACCCGGTATAACCCGAGCATTACAAACGACGGGTCGGTCAGGTGAACCAGAGTGAGAAAACCACACTAACTTTATAGGTATCTTACAATTTGATTCTAGAGTCAAAATATTTTCTAAAGAAAAGGATAATTGTAAGACCAAATCCACACATAAATACAGACGGTTTTTACCTTACGATAACCCAAAACATTCTTGAAATCAATATCTTTTCTAATATTATAATAGTGTCTAAATACAAATAAATATCAATCTAGCAGAACGCTTGCATTTCACGCTCTACATATATGGTATACAATCAAAACTATGGGCTCTTATTGGAGAATGGATTTCCTGGCAAGTTATGGGACCACCTTCCTGACAGTGTACCTCTGGAGATGAATACATTGGGGTTTAACAAGAACATCTTGCAACCCACGCTAAACATGACCGGACCCTCACCGTACTTTGAGAGTACCAAATATATCATTACCACGGTTGGGGGCCAGCCAATCAAACTGATAGCATACATATAGAAAATAAAAAGGGGCAACCGAAGGCATTTGATTTCTCCAGATCAGGTAATGATATATCATTTTGATGGGTGCGACCCACATAGCCATGCGACCTACCCGATTGATGAGGCTAAAGGTTAAACTAATCCTTCAGAACAACACAACACTTTGAATGTCACGTCATTAGATCCGCCAGATATCACTAATTAACTTCCACAAAAATACCCTAGTTGTTAAGCTAAGAGAATGTGCACTTCTCCTCCATCAACTTAGTATGTTTGAAGAAATCAACATATGTGACTCTTTTGGAAATACTCCGTTTGACATCCGTCCATACAAGTCATCTAGGAACAGGATGAACCGAAGGCACTCTCATACTGCATCCAATATAGGAATCACCTTATGGATCAGCAGCGAGTATTCCTTGCAATCCGAATATTCCAATCACGACAGAATCACGACTGAAATATCTCTGGGAGCTAACCAGAGAAATTCAACAAGTAGTTATTTCGCTTATTAATATCCACGGTCTTCAATTAATCCATCTTCAATCAGCATCTTCACATATTTGATGGTCAGAATGGTTTTCGAATACAAATTCAATCCCGGTCTGTCCGTACCAACAATCGTATTTTGGCCAGATTTGATAGTCGGTTATTTAAATATCAAATAAATAATCATGTGAATGAAATGAGTTTACTGATTCAGTACTCGACATTACTTGGCCTTCTTAATTAATCATCTATTAATTATATTCTTTAAATCTTCTTATATTGGAGTTTATCCTTTACTTCTTATTATAAATAAGAATATTCTTAAAAATCATTTCATTCGCTTATAAACTTTTCGAACACAGTTTTTAATATCATTTACGAAAATCATAACTTATGTTTCACTCAATTTCTCTTGTTTATAAACTAATAACATTCTTGGATAATCATGAAGTCGTTCAAGTTAGGGTATTTTATTTACCTCTCAGGCCTTGACTAACAACATTCATATTTTCAGAATAGATAGAAGTTTATTAACCACACGGTTTCCGTTAAAAACCTTATTTAAATCTCAAGAGCGTATACTTAATTAATTACTAAGTAAACTATTATTATACTTCTCTATTAATCTCTAATAATCATTTTTTTATTGTACTCGAGTTCCAATTCTATTATCAATGGAATCCTTTATAAAATTTCTTCAGCATCTCTTTATGAACATTATTCAACTTGTTTACAACAATAATACTATATTGGCTTTAAAAATCAAATTAATTGTCTTTAACAAATCTAATATAAATATCTTAATAAATCTGGTATAAACATCTTTATTAAACTTACAGTGCTATCTTTTACAATTCTGATAATTGACATCTCGTAAGAATTCTTGTATTTACTTTATCTAAACAATTCAACTTATCATCTATAACAAACGTTACAGATTCCGTTTCAAAAACTTTCCATTTCCTTTATTTGTACTCTTTTCAAATCATTATGACAACTTATGCGTTATCGAAGTTCCCACAACGATCTTTTTAAGGATCTGCAATTATAAATCAAATAGTTCAATTTATTTGCAATGATTGTTACAATTTAACTTTTCAACATTCTTACTTAATTTACAAATTCTATTTGTAAATTATTATCGACAACTAATATTTCGATTACATTTCTAAACTTTTAACTTCCATTTACAAAATCGTTTGTAAATGATTTACAACACTTATATTTGTTGTCACTTCCAAAATCTTTTATTTAGTTTATGCTTTCGCCTCGACTAACATTCCGAACTTCGGAACATAGCATTCGAACTTCGGAATAATTTTAACTCCACTTATTATTATTCCGAACTTTGGAATATCACATTTTGAACCTTATAATAAGTCTAACTTAATCATTTCATACCATTTTCCAATTTCTAAATTCCTTTTTCCTAACTTCAAATATTTAGTAAATATTTGATTTAAGCTATTGAATTCGCTTAAAATCCTTTTTATAACTTCATTATAAAACTCAGTTTTAGTATAAAACCCGTTAACTCCTTTCACATTTCAATTCGATTTCATTTCAACACTTAAATTATTAATAATTAAATAAATAATTTACTTCACCATTAATTATCGTATAATTAGTTAATTCCTTTATTTACTAAATAAATCATAAATTTCTATTGAAAATCTTATTAAAATTAAATAAATATTCGTTAATCCATTTCGTTGAATTAGATCAAAAACAACTAATTTAATAATCCGTCTCAGTTTAAACGGTTGACTTAGTCAACCCAAAATATGGTTATATCGTTAACAAAATTCAATTAGTTCCTCCTTTAAATTAATTAATAATATAATTAACTTAAATAATTCAATTTAATTGTTTCTTAAAAACAAATTTTCCAAATAATAGTCGTTAGGTTAATTCCTGCTTCTTCACTTATAAAACCGATTAACATCGAAATTTGTTTGATACAAATCAATTTATAATTACTTATAAATTTAAAATATTAAATATTAAATTTCTTTTAATAAACTTTTATTCAAAATACAAAATTAAAAATATGTCTTTAGTTATAAAATAAATTTTATAACTTCATTTATGTCGATTTACCTGATTGGTAAATTCGTATTTACAAAAATATTTTTTTGGCCATATCCCGTTGGATCTCTCCAACTTGTTCTTCTCTGCATCAAAATAGATTACCTCACATAAATTCATTCCATTCAATTTAACGGTTTAATTCTATAACAGTAAATAATGGCTATTTAACATCAACCAATAAACAAAATAATTTAAACAATTCAAACAATTAACACGTTTACTTTATAAACGTGACCAACAAGGTAAGTTACCTTAATTGGGACCAATTGTTAAATAACAATTTGGTTTTCGCTAAAATTAAACACCGTTTAATTTCATCGGTCCAATCAGTATATAAATATATGTTTTGAACAAACAATCCATCAGTAAATCATCAACAACCATAATAATCATTAACAGTTAAGGCACACAATCATAAAACCCAACTTATATAAAATATAAGTGGGAAGAACTGAGTGAGTTTAACTCACCTTGATTTGATTCGCCATTAAAAACAGTACATTTCAGTTGATTCCAGTTGTGCCTAAATATGTTCCATAAAGTTCATCTCGTTGTTACGATTCCATTTTAATTTATTTGGTTAAATTCTGTTTAGATACGTGAGAGATATAAACAATATAATTGTATTATTTAAATTAATAATTGAATCTCTTAATTATAGTTAGCAATATTATAATTACTTTTGAATCATTGTTCACTGCAGATCATTTCCGTTCCTGCTTCGTTCGTCCAACTATTGTCTTCATTCCCCTACGTATGAGTTAGAATACTATAAGCACATGATTTAAGTTAATCAAATTAAATTTTAAACTAACTATTACTGCTAATTACTCTTTGTTTAACGTTCGACCGGAAGAAATCAGGCCAAATACTTTTCCTTTCTTCCCGTACTGCTTCATTCAACAACCAAACACCACGCTTGGAGACTTTCCAACCAATCACCACATCAATACACGTAACTAATTACTATTCCTATAATACTACATAGCTCTTCTTTGCCATTTACTCTTTGCATCCAGTCCATCATCACAAAACTTACTTTTTGAAAGGCAAACTTAAATATTATTCACTAAGCAAATGTTACAAGCGTTCAGCAATATTACTACTATTCTCCATTTACAAGACTTCTAACAGAAATGAGAAAAAACTACTACATAAATCTATAAATCTCAGAAAAAACTCATAACTGTACAAAGTCAAGGCAATATACAAATCTAATCAGATGACCAAACACTCAAGAAATCAACAAGAAGAAGCCCCAGTTCGAAAATCTCCATACTGCTAACCAAAGCTATCTACCACAAAATTTGGATTACCAAAAGAAACTTCTTATTCCAAAACTGAATTGCTTACCAAAGAAGAAGTTACCAAAAACAAATGATATCAACAAGGAAAACCAAACTTACTTTCTAACCAAAGAAGAAGTTGCCAAAAACAAATGATATCATCAGGGAAAGCCAAACTGATCACACGCTAATGCTGCTGAACTAAAAACTAGCATACCTCATAATAGCAAGTGACAAACTGAGAGTATCACAATGAATAAACTGGGTTGCTTCTTGTATGCCTCATTGAGGACTTCTTGTGAAAATTGGATGGTAAGAAATCATTTAGATCATTCTCAAGAACATCATTTACATCCTCTTTACTATCTGAAGCACTCTTCTTTCTAGCCCTTCTCTTTGCATTTTTTAAAGAAACTTTTGAAGGAGTTACTTTTGATGGAGACTGATCAACCCCAGTCCTGTCATCCCAAAACTTTCCTTTAATTCTCATAGCATCTGTAGACAAATCAGATTGTGAAGCTGAAGAACTGACAGATGAAGGAGGTGGCAAGATGATATCCGGAGGTAGTTTTAAATGAGCATAATGGGATGAACTGGAGCTCATACCAGATTGCCCAATCAATGTTGGTGATGTGATAGACTTACTAGCATTTACAACTAGAAAAGTAAAACCACATCCCAAAATATTTTGAGGAGGCCAATATGATGAATCTTTGACATGAGCAGTTGGATCACAAAAAGAAGAAGAGCAAGACATAGTGCCAGTAGACAAATTAGTAACCAAAGAAGAATTACTCGAAGAAGAAACACCATTAATACCAGATCCCTGCATTGAGTGATTTCCCTTAACGAGAGGTTGCACTGATTCATTTCCTCTATCAAACAAATTACATAAACCAAAATCTGCTACTTCTTTGTCAGAACTAATGCATTGATGATCATGTTGATTATCATTCAAATCATTAACTCGAGTTACTGTGCTCGAACCATCATTCCCAAAGTGCTTCCCCTCATTGATTCTACAACTAAAACATTTTTCCTTGAATCCATTACCTACCAGATCATTTCCACCAGAAGGATCACTCCCCTTGTCATGTACATTTGCCTAGAAAACAGCAACGTTTCCATTTGTTTCATTGTTGATATCAATGTTCTCATTGCTAATATTAGAAGACCCATTATTACTAACATTATTTCCAATATCAGGGTTTAATGCAGCAAATGAATTTGAATTATTCTTATTGATATCAACATTATGTCCATTACTAGCGACCTCTCCTTTCCTTCTCCACATCTTATTCATCCTTGCCTTTACAGAAGTCCAAACATAGCTCTTAGATTGAGGAAATGATCTATTATAATACTGACCATCAAAACCATTACTTCTTCCCTCATGATTCTCAGAAAAATCTTTTGCAAACTCTTGAATATTCATCTCAGATTTAGAATTATACTTACAACTACATGTTCCATGCCCAAAAACTTTACAAATTGTACATAAAAGAGGCTTCCAATCATAAGAAACATGAACTGAAGGACAATTTTTACCTAATTCAGAAACTACAATTTGATCTAGTAATTCAAAATCTGAAGAGATTTCAATCAAGGCCTTAGCATGTTGAAAACTTTGAAGCTTTTCCGTGCTTGTATCAAAACAATTTATTCGCCCTATATGACAATCTAGCCAATTTATTCCTAAAAGTGTCCAAAGAAGCATAGGAATCCTATGAAACTGTACCCAAATAGGAACTTTTTTGATCTGAGATTGAGCATGCCCTATCGAAGGATCCCAAGCATTAATGATAAACATACGACCCCTTATGAAAAGAGGATCTGATTTAAGCACTTTATCTTTATGTGAATCATTAGAGAAAAGAAAATAGAAATGCACATTATCAAATTTGATATCAACCTCACCTTCCAATTTCCAAACCCTAAGCAAAAAATTAACCACAATTGGATACGGCATAGACCCGTCCAAGAAAAACCAACCAGATGACTGCTCCAAAACTTCAAACCCTCATTCTTAACCATCTCTGGAATCTTCGGAGGCACACCATTTCTTGGAATATCGAAAACCATAGGTTTGAACGCACCTGCATTACGTGGAAGAGAATTGAAGAGGGGCGCATAATCCACTTTTGTAAAGGAAGGAAAAGAGGCCTTTGAACTATTTTGAATTCTTGGATCTGAAATATATGCTTCATGATTTGCTTCGGGTTTTTTTCTTCAGAAGACGGATTAACATCAGGGGGAGGAGGAGGAGGGGAAATAGGAGGAGAAATGCGAGAAGGAAGAGGTGGAAAGGCGGCGTCGAAGGTGGAAGGAGAGGAAGAAGAAGAAGTCGCCAAAGGAGATGTCGCCATTTTTTAGTTTTTCACCCAAGTTTTTTACTTCGATATCACAAAACTTACTGCTCCTACTTACTTTGTTCGCAAAACCCACTCTATCCATGAAAACCATATTTTAGTTAACATGTTTTAATATAATTAAATTACTAACTACATATTTAAGTCACTAATTACTTAAGTTATAATTACTCTAATTACTTGATTAGGCATAGCAAAGTAGGTTTGCCCCTCGTTATTTCTTTGTTCCTGAAGATACCGTCTACCGTCCTTTTTTTCTAACCCTTATATATTGCAAAACGCAATGGCAAACCCGCTCTATACATGTCCTCAGTCCTTCACGCTAACACCAAACAACCCATTTCTTTATCCTTGTAAAACGCTGCCTTCTCCGTTTGTTCTATCCAGTGCCTAACCCACGCTCACCATCCTCTGTAGCAACGTCGCGCGCCACTGGTTGGTGATCAAAGGTCACCGAGACTTACGCCGTTCCACCGCCTGCCTATGCCAGGAGTGGCTTGCCATCCGCTTGCGTCTCCCGCCACCAGCTCGACTTCAACTGCTGCCCGCTCCGAGGACGATTTCGTCCAGTCCTTTGCCCCATATCCAATCATAACCTTACGTTGGGGAGATCGCGCATAGATATATAATTATGCAGTTGGTTGTTTGTAGAGATAACATACGGATTGCAAGAATTTTTGAGGGGAAAATTAGAAGGTTTCCACCATCAGTTTCCTTACTGGAGGCGGTATGGAAAGTTGACCAAGCAAATGGATTGACCGCACAAATTAGGTTTCACGTCTCCCTTTTATAAAGGGAATGGACCAAAATAATATTATTTAATTATAACTAACTCATGCCATGAGCCTTTCACAAAATTAACCTCCCATATGATTTTTAATTCAAGATGAGACACCTAATCCTAGCTTGAAAAAAATTCCGGACAGGTTTCGTCGAATTCTGAGGTCGTTTGTGAAAAATCTTTTATAATTATCAATGAAAAATCAAGTATATAAAATTCCTATAATTACAAAAATCAAAAAATATGAAACCCTGACATTTTACTAGACCTCTTCCTAACGGATCCAATGAATCTTATTTTATTAAATTTGGAGTTCGTTTGTCCATTTAAAGTTACTCCTGCCTAAATTGTCTAAACAATTAAATAGAAACAAAGGCATTCTTGGCCACCGAAGTCACATACGATATCGGTTTGCAACGAAATTCGATTTTCTTACAATAATTTAACGATATGGTTCCAATGAAACTAATTTCATCGAAAACTGAGACCGTTTGAAAAATGGCTATTTTTAACGCCTATATAATATTAATAAAATATTAATTAAATTTCCAATTAATTTAATAAAATAATAATAATTTTTTTTCAACATATATATCCAAACAGAATATATATACAATCCCAAATATAATTTATACAACTCAATATCGTCAATTTTCGAGTTAAACAATTTGAATTTCCCTTTTAAATATATTAAATAAACGTTATATTTAAATAACAATTTCCATAGCAACTATTTTAAAATTTGAATTGGACATAACTAGAAATCTATAACACGAAATCTGGATTTTTCTCTTCCATATGAAAATTATAATCAACAAGATTCTAACATTTCTTGTTTCATGGAAATCCGACTTAAAACGGATTCTCTGTATTCAATTAAAGTTCAAAACTCCATATTACGAACTACCGTTTCATTTCGAGCTCGATGTGTATTAAATATAAATTTAAAGTTTTAAACTTCATTTTAATAACAAATTAAATATTAAAATCCATTAAATTCCAAGTATTATATTTAAAATAATAAATTAAATTAAATATTTGACAACCAAAAATACGGGACATTACAATCTTCCCCTCTTTATAGAATTTCTTCTCCGAAATTACCAAGATAGGAAAATGTTATAAGCCCATTAATTTTCTAAATCCAATTTATTTTAAATCGAAAACTAATTTATTATGGTAAAATAAAATTTTCAAAATATCGAAAATTTTCTAACACTTTAAATTATCAGAAAAATTTGGCAGAGTCTCCCCTGACCAGAGTGACATCTGCGATATCGCAGGAACAAATGATATATATATACATCGACTCACACGGTCGGAAAACAAAATTCAAAAACCAAAATTTTGTATTTCGCGTAGGCGTACCTTTTACGAGCGTTATTGAGCATATGCTCAATTTACGTGCAATATATACAATCAAAACCTGTCCTCGCAGCCTCTTGGCATCTGCACGCAACTCAGTTCAACATATAAGTAACATATACATGAATATCTTAGATAATATTTCACAGTCAGCTAGTATAACTACACCAGTCTCCAAAATCAAACAGGTAGCAACAATTCATTTTCAAATACAGGGTTAAATCATAAATTTCAATTCATATGCATTTTCATTCCAATTTGATTATACTAGAATTAATTTCTATATTTTATAATTCATTCAACTTTATTACATTGTTAATTATTTCTATCCAAACAATCTACCATACAATAACAAACAATTAACAATCAACACCTAATATACACTCAAATCAACCAAATCAATTGAATTTACATTCAGTTTTAATATTTACTTTGATTTATCATATTTGCACATCAACCAATTAATATCCGATCGATTTCTATTTAATTATTATTCATTCAATTTCTAAATACCAATTTTGTTTTATTCAATTTCAAACCCATTTGTTTATCCCTAATTGGTGTATCAAATCTTCATAAAATGTGCCGGACAATTGCTGCAGAGTTTAGACTTACATGAGCAATTTAAGATATTCGGGTCGATCAGAAAAGTAGAAGGTAGTCTCAAATAACCAAAGCTGAGAATATCAGTAAAGAATACATAACATCGAAATTGATGGGTCCCGCTCCAGTCATACAGCTAGGCTTGACTATGCCAAAGGGCAAGGTAGCCCCAGCAAGCTTAGGAGATTCATATTTAAATATGGATCACCTGCTCTGATATCCAAGGGTCGTTTGAGTGTAACCTAGAGTACAGCGAACGAGCGCAGCTTAGAGAACCGGCCGTCTATGTCCAAAGAAGTCAGTCGCTCATATCAGGAAATGCAAAGATACTAAGAGTGTTCACAGATATGATAACTTTACAAGTTTCGATCGGTCGGCCATCTACCATCAGATACAGATGCTCCAACCAGGCAGTTGCAAAAGGCTTAACAAAATTCGGTCGATCATTCTTGTACTAAACGGGAAGCTTTGACAACTCGCGCCTGTGCACTCATTGCCTGTCCATCTGTTCAATATGCCAAGGCTGAGGCAATCACTTGTTCATATGCATCTACTCACTCCTACGAAGTCGCTCGTCCAAAATAGCTAGAAACAACTGTCATCAGTTGGCTACAGGTAAGCAGTGGCATATTGGTGATTAATAAGCTAGGCGATCTGTAGCCTACAAAGAGGAACTCCAATTCATTTCTTCGGGGTAGGCTGACCTATAAATAGGCCATGACTGCCACTGGAAAGGGGGGACTTCTGGTCACCACGAAGTGCTGCTAAATTCCATTCTAAGCCATTTCAACTATGATCATGATCTCCATTCCAAGGTCTTTCATCCATTTGGCCATGGCGTCCATTCAAATCCTATAAATGTAAACATTTTGAAGGCATTCTCTTCCTCCATCGCTCGTCCATCCTTTACCTCTGTAGATTCCACCATTATTTCATCGAATCTCGCGAATCTAAGCAAGATTTGTATGTAAAAGTGAGAATATATTTAGAGAACAATGCGATATATTAAAAACGAGAGTTGATGTATCTTGTAAATGTCATCATTATAATGCAAGTCACTTTCACAGTGGATGTTGGCCTAGCTCAATGCTGAACCACTCTAAAATCTCATCTTCATTTTGTTTCCTTCGCATTTTTACTTTCAATTGTTGTTGAGTGCGGCTCCATTTATATTTTTACCTTGTTTAGTGAAGTACGATTCTCGTACCATTGGTCTTTGAACCAAATTTTGGTGTAAACAATTTGGTGGCCATCGTTGGGCCGCCTTTATGTCTTTTCTTGTTAAAGTCCAATAAGGTATCCTAAGAGAAACTTTGCTTGAATCCCAAGCATAGCGGAGGAAACTATTGACGAAATCGACGACCTCATCAACAATGTTAATATTGTCGCATCGCCCACTGTCCGATTTGAGGTCAGAGAATCATCAAAAATTGAGGAAGCTATAACCAAGAGAGAACTAGAAGAACCGATGGAGGGACTGACAAGTCTGATAACCATTGCAAATGATGCAATGATGAAAAAAACTTGAGTCAGTGCTTGCTATTCAAGCCGCTACCGCAAAAGCCACACTAAGTGCCGCTTGTTTTCTGCCCGCCCGAACAAGTCAGGAATATGGTGCAGAATCCTCTGCTTCAGGCGTGAACAACAAAATTCTGTTCAGAAAGACACACATCATATTAATCTGGATCATGGAACAACTAAAGCACCCATGCGCAACCACCCCAGTGACACAACCTCTTAACGGGTAAATGATCCTACAAAAGGGACGTCTCTCTCAAAAGAAAGCCCATATTCCCCGTCTCCATATTGCAATTACACACTTAAGAAAGAATTTGACAAGGAAGAAGGCGCTTGTTCCATAGGCCGGGGCAAAGAGCAGGAGTATATTTTAGAAATGGCATGCGAAATTGTGAAGGACAGCCTGAGAAAAGAAGATAATCGAGAGGAGCGGAAATTTTCTCCTACTAAGACCCCACTCGCCGAAAGAATCAAAATGGCTATATATCCACAGGAATTTAAACTTCCAATGTTGCAACCCTACAAAGGGACAAGCGACCCCAATGCATTCCTGTGCAGATATGATCAGCATATGAGCTGGGCACGTGCTACCGACGAGATCAAATACTTGTATTTTCCAACTTATCTAGAAGGAGTGGCCTACCTCTAGTTCACAAAGCTACCGCTGAAATCTTTGGATGACTTCGCTACCTTGGCTAAATTGTTCAGTAAGTAATTCGGTTCCAGGCAGCTAGAATACAGGATGTCATGGAGCTAAGAAAAATACATCAAAGACCAGGAGAATCCATCAAAGATTTTCTCACCCGCTTTAACATGGCAGTGGCTAAAATTGAAAATTATGAGCCCCGACTAGTACTGCTGGCTTTGAAGGGGGCCATACGTAAAAAGACTAGGTTAGGATGGTGGATTTAGAAGAAAAAACCAAGCACACTCGAGCAACTACTTAATAAAGCCGAAGAATGTATGAATGCTGAAGGGAATCCAGTACGTGAACAGGAAAAAAGGAAAGATGGTGCACAAAGTGACTTTAATAGTCAGAAGAGGAACAACGAAGGAAAAGATAACCGGGCTAGGAAGAAGCTTCGCTTCTTCAAGAATTCTAAAACCACTCCCCTCAATGACACCATAGGGAATATTTTCATAGCAACTAAGGATACAGAGAAATATCCAATCCTGAAACAAATGCAAGTCAAAGACGTCACTATGAGATCAAGAAGATTTTGTCAATTTCATAACCAGCCAGGGCATGATACGAATGATTGCAGGCATTTAAAATCATTAATTGAGGGGTTGATTAGGAGGAATCGTTTACAGAAATATATACGAGCTCATGAACACTGCCTCAATCATGTTCATGCAAGGGGCAACAAGTAATGGGTGGATCGCTCATGCCAATCCAAAGCTAATACTTACCCGAGGACCAAAAGTCAGCCTACTAGTGTCAGCGACCCCGAATGAACAACCTCCATCGCTTTACCTTGTTTTATTATTTTTGTCTTGCCTTCTTACTTAAGAACCAGTAGTCACTCTATTCTGCTTTGTTACTTGCTATATTCATGAAAGTGATCGATAGTAATTTACCAGCAAAATGCCTTACAAAATAAAAGTCATGAACTTACCCGATGACCATACTTGTAAGCTCATACTAAAAATCGGTTTCTTAAAATGTAGGCATAACCGACGTGGTCGCCCATTGACAACTAAAACCATACCAGAAGGTTTCCAAAAGCATGTTTCAAGCAAAACAACTTGGGAGCCAAAAAATGTCATGCAAATTGAGTCGGATAAATAAGCACTTCGCTTTGAAATAATAAATTGTCCTGGAAAGACGTAGCAAACAAACTCTAAGTCAGAAGACTACACTTTTCACTATGTTCCCAAGTCAGAAGGCCACACTTTTCACTTTGGAACACGCCAAACTCTTAGCAAGCGTCCGTAGGAGAGGTCGGCGTCAAGCTTTGAGGAAAATTACAAAGAAAGTATCAAATTTGTCCCATGGATGAGAATTGTTAGTCCCAAAAGAGGCACCTTGTTAGATTCTGGACACGAAGTCTTTAAATCGAACAAAACTCGATAAGAAGAATTAGTGTCCACCTCCCGGGATGAAGCATAATGTTGGAAAGACCAGTGTAAACAGAATTCCTAGTCGAAAGGGAGTAATAGAAATCCTAGCCGAAAGGGGGCAACATAAATCCTTGCCGAAAGGGGGTAACAGAAATCCTAGCCGAAAGGAGGTATTCATTCTAGGACTTTCTTGAATTTAAAATAACCAGATTGAGCAGGACCTAGAATGGATCGAAAACTTGAAACCCAAGTCCTCTCCCGGGGGCAGTATTCAAGACCAGTCAACAAAGGGCTTGGGTCACCGAGTCAGTGGGGTGTGGGATTGAATACATTTTAATAAAAAACAACAAACACGTATATACAAGAAGGCGTGTTTAATTGAGAGAAAAACGCAAATTAAATTCGGAGAGCATAAACCTCTCCGGGGGCACATTTTCAAGTACAAACTCCGCAGGATTTGAATTAACAAGCTACTAAAACACGGGTAAATGCATGAACGTCTAAGATTATAACGAACCCGTAATGATAATCTTACACGTCATAAGTCGGGTGTAGTCATACGATTAACAAAGTGCTCAACCATACAGATGAACAGCGATAAAGGTAGAACGCACGACGCACCAATGAGAAGATAATTAAACCACATATGTATATGTAAAGAAAAACTACAGTACCATGAACCAAGGCCTAAATCATTCATAAAGTCACCAACAATGCATATGATAATCAACAGGGCTGGCACCCCTATAAACAAGCTAGTCTAAACATGACACATTAAGACAAACAGAGAAAATAATTAAAGATAAACCTAGCCAGTTATAATTTTCAAGTGGAAAAAGCAGTGGTCCTGTCCTGGAATTCAAGGGCCTTGATAAGCTCAAATTTGTCTTTCTCCAAAGCATGGATTCGGCCGATGTTCTCTCTGAAGATCGCCAGCAAGAGTGCACTAAGCACCCAATCGCTTTACAATGTAATCCCTGACTTCTGCAATAAGGCCTCCAATCAAATTCGGACGCGCCTCCAACTGATTAAATTCAGCCAGCGCGTAGTCTTTCATAGCATCCATCTTGCCAGCGACAATCCATTTGTCATATAGGTCTATGTCCAAGTCAGGATATATATACCTTCTAAACACCAACCCTCGAATCGTTCAACAAGTGTTGGGTGACATGGATTAGGAACATAAAGAGGCCTATGAACGATTGTTTGAAGATCGGCAGAGTTTGAGGTGATGGACAACAAGCCAATGGTGGTTGGGTAGAATCAGCTTGAATATCCGGGACGAGAGGTTCATCCAGTGAATGACATCTTCGGGATCACTTTTGCCCAAGTTTCTTCGACTCTTCGACCTATTTCTCCTACCAACCTTCTTCACTATTTTCTTCCTTGGACTTTTTAACATAAAGAATTTCATCCTTGAGCCTGAAGAAAAGATTAAAAAAATATTTCAGTATATGTCGGACATCAAAAGGCTATTTAAATTTGAAGTTTGGATGATTGTCAAAGCAGCCCAGCTAAGTTTAAGCGTGAGCTGAAACTCCGTTTGGTCTAAGCCAACAATGTCTGAGGCATTCCAGCAAACGGCTTTTAGGAAAAATCAAAATCAAAGTTCGTTTTAAAAAAAAGAGAAAGTTTCATGTCATTCAGGTTCACATTAAAGCAACATCTTCATCAAACAGACCTAACTGTTGCCAAAATACCAATCCATATTTAAACCGATCAGGAACTCCTTAGCTCGAAACTATCTATGAAATCGGCAACTACTCGAGCAAAACAAGACAAGGTAAAAAGCGAAATCTCGCCTAAGACAATCATGGCGTTTTGGATCGAAAGAAAAGTTGCCCTAATCAGCCGAAAGTTACTGGAAGCATTCAACAGAATAGTAAGCTAAGAGAACTAAGGATTTTTAAGGAAAACCAGGACAAAAATTAAAGAGTGTGGATTACCATGTAAAGTTTTCCAGAACAGTGTTGCCATCAAAATATTTCTTCGGGAAAGAGATGGAATGGGGAAGGCATACAAAGAAAGCTAGTCCGAGTTGTCCTTGCCACGTCAGCCTCGTTAAAACCAAGACAAACCAGCTAAAGGAGTATAATAACCCATGAAAACTAACTCGGCCGAACCATCATGTTGTGCTTGGAAGCACTAGCAACTTGATCTTGGTCAATCCAGAACGATCAAGAGCCATGTAACCCCCTTGAAAACGAAGATTTAATTGACCAAACTGCTACAGTCTTTCTTTCTTCTTTCGAAGTCCGTAATCTTCCGTGAAACTAGGAAATCACGAACTTCAGGGCCAAATGTTTATCCCTAATTGGTGTATCATATCTTCATTAAATGTACAAGACAATCGCTGCAGAGTTTAGACTTACATGGGCGATCTAAGATATTCGAGTCTTTCAAATAAAGTAGAAGGTAGTCTCACATAACCAAAGCTGAGCATATCAATGAAGAACACATAACATCGAAACTGATGGGTCCCACACTAGTCATACAGTTAGGATCGATTATGCGAAAGGGAAAGGAGGCCCCAGCAAGATTAGGAGATTCATACTTAAAATATGGATCGCCTACTCTGAAATCAAAGGGTCGTTTGCGCGTAACCTAGAGTATAGCAAACGAGCGCAGCTTAGAGAACTGGCCGTCTATGTCCAAAGAAATCGGTCGCTCATATCAGGAAACGTAAAGATACTAAGATTGTTTGCACATATGATAGCTTTATAGTTTTCGATCGGTTTCCCATCTACCATCAGATACAGATGCTCCAACCAGGCAGTTGCAAAAGGCTTAACAAAATCCAGTCGATCGTTCTTAAACTAACCAGGAAGCTTTGACAAGTCGCGCCTGTGCACTCATTGCCTGTCCATCTGTTCAATATGCCAAGGCTGAGGCAATCACTTGTTCCTATGCATCTACTCGCTCCTACGAAGTCGCTCATCCAAAACAGCTGGAAACAACTGTCATCAGTTGGCTACAACTAAGTGGTGGCATATTGGTGATTAATAAGCTAGGCGATCTGTAGCCTACAAAAAGGAACTCCAATTCATTTCTTTGGGGGAGGCTGACCTATAAATAGGCCATGACTGCCACTGGAAAGAGGGGACTTTTGGCAACCACGAAGTGCTTCTAAATTCCATCCTCAGCCATTTCAACCATGATCATATCTCCATTCCGTGGTCTTTCATCCGTTTGGCCATGGCGTCCATTCAAATCCTACAAATGTAAACATTTTGAAGGCATTCTCTTCCTCCGTTGCTCATCCATCCTTTACCCTTGTAGATTCCACCATTATTTCATCAAATCTCGCGAATCTAAGCAAAATTTGTATGTACAAGCGAAAATATATTAAGAGAACAATGAGATGTATAAAAAATGAGAGTTGATGTATCTTGTAAATGTCATCATGATAATGCAAATCACCTTCACAGTGGATGTAGGCCTAGCTCAAGGCTGAACCACTCTAAAATCTCGTCTTTATTTTGTTTCCTTCACATTTTTTACTTTCAATTGTTGTTGAGTGCACCTCCATTTATATTCTAACCTTGTTTGATAAAGTACAATTCTCGTACCATTGGTGTTTGAACCAAGTTTTGGTGTAAACACCATTTCTTAATTTAATTCCGCTTAACTAGGTTAAGTTCCAATTCAAATTTTTAATTCAATTTGAATTCCATTCAAATCAATCAACACACAATATCACAATAATTTGATCAAATTATTTCTTTTATATACAAAAATATATCTTGGTTAAAATTATTTAATTTACCCTCTTTACAAAACAATATTGTATCCATTGACAGTTCAATGCTTCTCAACACTTGAACCGATCAAACAACACAATACAAAACATTTGTATATAAAATTTACAAATCCGCTCTTATATATATACACTCTATTCGATCTAAGGTATAACTAACCCCATCTTTATCGAGGTATACCACAGAGCCAAGGTTATTACAAAACCAATAGCTCTAATACCACTATAACGGCCCGAGGATTTTCGACCCAGAAAATCGACATAAAAACACCATGTCAAACATTCAAGCATCGACAACATAGGAACGTTATTAGAAAGAAATTAGAGGGCGAGATAAGAAAGAAAGAAATATTGGAATAGAAGAAGAAGAAGAACCAAACACAACACAGAGTCTCACATCGCAGCAGAACTAAAAATAATATAGAAATAATATTTATTGAGAGCTTTAAAATACTTACAATCATCAGAGTACATCACACATCTGGACAGTTATAATAACCCGTCCTCATATACAACACAGTGGAATAACAGCCATATACCATACGTCTGGACTTCTATATCTCGTCACTGGACTTCACATCATCTGATCCTGAACGACCCGGTCTTACCCGAGCATTACAAACGACGGGTCAGTCTGGTGAACCAGAGTGATAAAACCACACTAAGTTTATAGGTATTATACAACTTTATTCTAGAGTCAAAATCTTTTCGAAAGAAAAGAAAAATCGTAGGACCAAATCCACACATAAATACGGATGGTTTTTACCTTAAGATAACCCAAAATGGTTTTGAAATCAATATCTTTCCTGATATTATAATAGTGTCTAAATATAAATAAATATCAATCTAGCAGAACGCTTGCATCTCACGCTCTACATATATAGTATATAATCAAAACCGAGGGCTCTTATTGGGGAATGGATTTCCTGGCAAGGTATGGGACCACCTTCCCGACAATGTACCTCTGGAGATGAATACACTGGGGTTCAACATGAACATATTGCAACCCAGGATAACCATGACCAGACCCTCACTATACTTTGAGAGTGCCGAATATATCATTACCACGGTTGGGAGCCAGCCAACCGAACCGATAGCATACGTAAAGAAAATAAAAAGGGACAAACGAAGGCATTTGATTTCTCCAGATCAGGTAATGATATACCCTTTTGATGGGTGCGACCCACATAGCCATGCGACCTACCCGATTTTATGCCATTCCCCGGTTGATGAGTCTAGAGGTTAAACTTATCCTTCAGAACAACACAACACTTTGAATGTCACATCGTCAGATCCGCTAGATATCACTAATTAACTTCCACAAAAATACTCTAGTTGTTAAGCTAAGAGAATGTGCATTCTCCGCCATCAACTTAGTACATTTGAAGAAATCAACGTATGTGACTCTTTTGGAAATACTCTGTCAGACATCCATCCATACATGTCATCCAGGAACAGGATGAACCGAAGGCACTCTTCTACTGCATCCAATATAGGAATCACCCCATGGATCAGTAGCGAGTATTCCTTGCAATCTGAAGATTCCAATCACGACAGAATCACGATCGAAATATCTCTGGGAACTAACCAGAGAAATTCAACAAGTAGTTCTTCTTCTCATTAAGATCCACGGCCTTCAATTGCTCCATCTTCAATCAGCATCTTCACGTATTTGATGGTCGGAATGGTTTTCAAATATAAATTCGATCCCCGTCTTTCCGTACCAACAATCGTATTTTGGCCAGATTTGATAGTCGGTTATTTAACTATCAAATAAATAATCATGTGAATGAAATAAGTTTACTGATTCAGTACTCGACATTACTTGGCCTTCTTAATTAAACATCTATTAATTATATTCTTTAAATCTTCTTATATTGGAGTTTATCCTTTACTTCTTATTATAAATAAGAATATTCTTAAAAATCATTTCATTCGCTTATAAACTTTTCGAACATAGTTTTTAATATCATTTACGAAAATCATAACTTATGTTTCACTCAATTTCTCTTGTTTATAAACTAATACCATTCTTGGATAATCGTGAAGTCGTTCAAGTTAGGGTATTTTATTTACCTCTCAGACCTTGACTAATAACATTCATATTTTCAGAATAGATAGAAGTTTATTAACCACACGGTTTCCGTTGAAAACCATATTTAAATCTCAACAGTGTATACTTAATTAATTACTAAATAAACTGTTATTATACTTCTCGATTAATCTCTAATAATCAATTTTTTTATTTTTTTTATACTTGAGTTCCAATTCTATTATCAATGGAATCCTTTATAAAATTTCTTCAACATCTCTTTATAAACATTATTCCACTTGCTTACAACAATAATACTATATTGGCTTTAATAATCATATATAACTATCTTTAACAAATCTAATATAAATATCTTAATAAATCTGGTATAAACATCTTTATAAAACTTACAGTGCTATCTTTTACAATTCTGATAATTGACATCTCGTAAGAATTCTTATATTTACTTTATCTAAACAATTCAACTTATCATCTGTAATAAACGTTACAGATTCCATTTCAAAAAAAAATTGTTTCCTTTACTTATACTCTTTTCAAATCATTACAATAACTTATGCGTTGTCGAAATTCCCACAACAATCTAAGGATCTGCAATTATAAATCAAATAGTTCAATTTATTTGTAAAGATTGTTACAATTTCATTTTTCAACATTCTTACTTCATTTACAAATTCTATTTGTAAATTATTATCGACAACTAATATTTCGATTACATTTCTAAACTTTTAACTTCCATTTACAAAAAAATTGTAAATTATTTACAACACTTATATTCGTTGCCACTTCCAAAATCTTTTATTTAGTTTATGCTTTCGCCTCGATTAACATTCCAAACTTCGGAACATAACATCTGAACTTCGGAATAATTTTAACTCCGCTTAACATTATTCCGAATTTCAGAATATCACATTCTGAACCCTGGAATAAATCTAACTTAGTCATTTCATACCATTTTCCAATTTCTAAATTCCTTTTTTCTAACTTCAAATATTTGTAAATATTTGATTTAAGCTATTAAATTCACTTAAAATCCTTTTTATAACTTCGTTATAAAACTCGGTTTTAGTATAAAACCTGTTAACTCCATTCACATTTCAATTCAATTTCATTTCAACACTTAAATTAGTAATAATTAAATTAATAGTAATTAAATTAATAATTTACTTCACCGTGTACTACCGTATAATTAGTTAACTCCTTTATTTACTAAATAAATCATAAATTTCTATTGAAAATCCTTTTAAAATTAAAAAAATTCAATTAGAACCTCCTTTAAATTAATTAACAACATAATTAATTTAAATAATTCAATTTAATTGCTTCTTCAAAACAAATTTTCCAAATAATAACTGTTAGGTTAATTCCTGCTTCTTCGCTTATAAAAATGATTAACATCAGAATTTGTTTGATACAAATCAATTTATAATTACATATAAATTTAAAATAATAAATATTAAATTTCTTTTAATAAACTTTTATTCAAAATACAGAATTGAAAATATGTCTTTAGTTATAAAATAAATTTTATAACTTCATTTATGTCAATTTACCTGACGGTGAATTCATATTTACAAAAATGATTGTTTTTTTGGGCCACATACTGCCAATTAATCAACCAATATTACCCATTTGTTTAAACAAAACAAATGTTGAATTTCAGGTCAACAGTCAACAATCAAATCAATCATCTAATTAGAATAGTTTTTATAATGGTAATATGAAAATAAACATTAAATATATTTGAGGAATCCAGTTGGATCCATCCAACCTGTTCATCTCTGCATCAAAATAGATTACCTCACATAAATTCATTCCATTCAATTTAACAGATTAATTATATAACAATAAATAATGGCTATTTAACATCAACCAATAAACAAAAAAAATTCAAACAATTAACACGTTTATTTTATAAACATGACCAACAAGGTAAGTTACTTTAATTGGGACCAATTGTTAAAATAACAATTTGGTTTTCGCTGAAATTAAGCACTGTTTAATTTCATCAGTTCAATCAATATATAAATATAAGTTTTGAACAAACAATCAATCAGTCAATCATCAACAACCATAACAATCATTAGCAGTCAAGGTACACAATCATAAAACCCAACTTATATAAAATATAAGTGGGAAGAACAGAGTGAGTTTAACTCACCTTGATTTGATTCGCCGTTAAAAAATAGTACATTTAATTTGATTCCAGCTGTGCCCAAATATGTTCCATAACATTCTGCTCATTGTCATGATTCCATTGTAATTTATTAGGTTAAAATCTATTCAGATATGTGAGAGATATAAACAATAATTATATGATTTAAATTAATAATTAAATCTCTTAGTTATAGATATCAATATTATAATTACTTTTGAATCAATATTCACTGCAGATCATTTCCATTCCTGCTTCGTTCGTCCAACTATTTTCTTCATTCCCTTACGTATGAGTTAGAATACTACAAGCACATGATTTAAGTTAATCAAATTAAATTTTAAACTAACTATTACTGCTAATTACTCTTTGTTTAACGTTCGACCGGAAGAAATCAGGCCAAATACTTTTCCTTTCTTCCCGTACTGCTTCATTCAACAACCAGACACCACGCTTGATGACTTCCCAACCAATCACCACATCAATACACGTAACTAATCACTATTCCAATAATACTACATAGCTCTTCTTTGCCATTGACTCTTTGCGTCCAGGCCATCATCACAAAACTTACTGCTCCTACTTACTTCATTCGCAAAACCCACTCTGTCCATAAAAACCATATTTTAGTTAACATGTTTTAATATAATTAAATTACTAACTACATATTTAAATCACTAATTACTTAAGTTTTAATTACTCTAATTACTTGATTAGGCAAAGCAAATAAGGTCTGCCCCTCGTCATTTCTTTGTTCCTGAAGAAACCGTCGACCGCCCTTTTTTTCTAACCCTTCTATATTGCAAAATGCAATGGCCAAACCTGCTCCATACATGTCCTCGGTCCTTCATGCTAACATCAAATAACCCATTTCTTTATTCTTGTAAAACGCTACCTTCTTCGTTTGTTCTATCCAGTGCCTAACCCACGCTCATTGTCCTCCACAGCAACGCTGCGCGCCACTGGTTGATAATCAAAGGTCACCGAGACTTGCGATGTTCCACCGCCTGCCTACGCCAGGAGTAGCTCACCACACGCTCGCGTCTCCTGCCACCAGCTCGACTTCAACCGTTGCCCTCTTCGAGGACGATTTCGGCCAGTCCGTTACCCCATATCCAATCATAACCATACGTTGGGGAGATCTCGCATAGATCTATAATTATGTAGTTGGTTGTTTGTAGAGATAACAAATGGATTGCAAGAATTTTTGAGGGGAAATTAGAAGGTTTCCACCTTCAGTTTCCTTACTGAGGCGGTATGGAAAGTTGACCAAGCAAATGGATTGACCGCACAAATTAGGTTTCACGTCTCCTTTTATAAAGGGAATGGACCAAAATAATATTATTTAATTATAACTAACTCATTCCGTGAGCTTTTCGCAAAATTAACATCCCATATGATTTTTAATTCAAGATGAGACACCTAATCCTAGCATAAAAAATATTCCGGATCCAACGGTTTAGGCTTCGTCGAATTCCGAGGTGTTTGTGAAAAGTACTTATAATTATCAATGAAAAATCAAGCATTTAAAATTCCTATAATTACAAAAAAGATCAAAAAAATAAGAAACCTTGACATTTTACTAGACCTCTTCCTAATGGATCCAACGAATCTTGTTTCGTTAAATTTGGAGTTCGTTTGACCAGTCGTTTATTCATTTAAAGTTACCCCTGTCCAAATTGTCTAAACGATTAAATAGAAACAAAGGCATTTTTGGCCACCGAAGTCACAACGATATCGGTTTTCCATGAAATATGATTTTCTTACAATAATTTAATGATACGGTTCTAATGAAACTAATTTTATCGAAAACTGACACCGTTTGCAAAAATGGCTATTTTTAACGCTTTTATGATATTAATAAAATATTAATTAAATTTCCAATTAATTCAATAAAATAATAATAAATTATTTTCAATATATATCCAAATAGAATTTATATACAATTCCAAGTATAAATTATACAACTCAATATCGTCAATTTTCGAGTTAAACAATTTAAATTTCCCTTTTAAATATATTAAATAAAAGTTATGTTTAAATAACAAGCAATATATAACACGAAATCCGGATTTTTCAATTCCATATGAAAATTATAATTAACAAGATTCCAACGTTTCTTGTTTCACGGAAATCCGACTTAAAACGGATTCTCTATATTCAATTAAAGTTCAAAACTCCATATTACGAACTACCGTGCCATTTCGAGCTCGATGTATATTGAATATAAATTTAACGTTCTAAACTTCGTTTTAATAACGAATTATATATTAAAATCCATTAATATTCCAAATATAATATTTAAAATAATAAATTAAGTTAATTATATGACAACCAAAAATACGGGACATTACAATATTAATGTTAAATTTTTAACCACAAATCCAATTTATTTCTTCTTTATAAATTATTAACTTCAATTTGACCTTAACTGAATTTATTTTCCCAAAGATCATTATTTAATCACTTTAATGATTAAATAGATCATTTCCTCCAAATTTACCCAAGTTTACTCAAACCCAAAATGAAATCCTACAAGATAATTATTTGAGTTATCTTCCCAAATAATATTTAGTTCCTAATTAATAAGTTATAATCCTCGTTATAATTCATTAATCGTTATTACATGTAATTGAAAATCCAGAGTTCTTACCGACTCCTCACTTATAAAAAATTGCATCCCCGTAATTTCCTTAGAGAAGAGTTGTATTCAACTCAATTTATCACATCAATAAAGGAAATAGACTAATAAACTCGAGTTATAATTTCTCACCTCCGCCATGAGAAGATAGGAATTCAGATATGATCTCTCCAGAATTCTCTTGTTTCCCAAGTGTAGTCCTTGGGATTATCAGACCATTGAATCTTCATGAGTGGGGCATTCTTATTTCGAAGTCTTTTAACCTCCGAACAAGAATACGCATGGGGTGTTGCATGAATGATACATCCAATGAGACCTTAAGCTCATCCGGAACACTAGTATCAACCATACCACGTATGCACTTTTATAGCTAGGAGATGTGAAATATGTCATGAAAACCAGAATTTCGGTCCGAAAGTGCTACTCAATAAGCCATATGACCGATATGCCCAGTGATAGGAAATGGCTTTATGTATCGGGGAGCCAGCTTCTAAGTCGAACTGAAACATATCACTCCTTTCATAGGAGATACATAGATATACACGGAATCACCGATAGATAACTTGTGAGGCTTCCTACGGTTATCCAGGCAGGATTTCTAAAGACACTTAGCCTCTCTCATCTCTCCTAAATCATAATGATCTTCTTAAATGCCTCATAAATGAAGTTGGGGCCCAATATCATCTTCTCTCCGGACTCTATCCAATATGAAGGAGCTCGGCATAGCCTTCCATATAAAGCTTCCAAAGGAGCCATGTTGATACTAGATTGGTAGTTGTTATCATATGAGAACTTGACAAGGGCAAGATGATCCTCCCAAGAACTACTAGAGTCCAAAATACAAGTACGGAGAAAATCCTCTAAGATACGGTTCACCCACTTTGTCTGTCCATCATACTGTGGGTCGTATACTATACTGAAATTTAGCTTTATGCCCAAAGCTTTTTGAAGGCACTTCCAAAAGTGACAGTGAGGAGCAGGCCATGATCACATACAATGGAGCTAGGAAAACCATGCAATCACACGATTCTTTAATATATAACTTTGAATGAAGAGATGCAGTCCTATTAGATTTAATAGAAATGAAGTATTCCGACATAGTAGGATGATTCACAATAACACGGATGCAGCTATGGTGTAACTTCCTGGATTTTTGAATAACCAGGAAGTGCAGATTTATTGTATTTTGTGATTCTTAAGATAAAATGTTGGTGTTACGAGTTTGTGAGACCAACTCGTATAGCATTTAAATAAGAAAATAGAGTTTTGAGCAATTATAAATTGAATATTTGGAATAAAATATACAACTTGGTTTAATAGGTGATTTATTCCAACACATATATTCAAAACTTATAATTAAATGGTTTTAGGATATTTCATATATATATATAATATTAATTGGGAATCAATAATCAAGGGAAATATATTTTCTATATCAATGGATAAATTGTTGGTTGAAATTATTAAATTACTAATTTGGGGTTTTGAATGCAAGGTATTTATTCTTATCAAGTTATAATAATAATTATTGAGGAATACTGTTCTAAATTATATTGGTGAATTTAAAGTGAATATATGGCTTTTAAGCGATAATCAATGAATTAATGAGTTTGTTGTTTGTGTGAAGATATAAATATTGATGTGAATCAATATTTATAGAGTTGGTGTATCTTATTATTATTAATAATAGAATTTAAATTGTTGAGTCAATAAAGTGTACAACAACAATGTTGTATAAATAAATTGAGAAATTGTATTTTAGCTATACTGGTGAATTTAAAATAATAATTCAACATTAGGTTATGGTGAATTATGGTAAAAGTGAACTTATGACTTTTAAATAATGATCATAAATTAATTGGATCATAAATATTGATGGTAAATCAATATTTGTGGAATTGGAGTATTTTATTATCAGTGATAAATTTAAATGTTAAATTGACGAAGAATACAACAGACGTGTTGTACAAATATAAATGTTTTTTTAAAGTTAAGAATAATTATTTTGTCAGAGAATATTTGTATTAGTGTATTACATTGTAATTAATTTTTAATATGGTGTAAATATGTTGTGTATTTTATTTGTGTGTTGGGTTTGAAATTTAACATAACTTTATAAGTGTTTTGTGTGTACGAGTGAGTTAAGTGTGTAAGAATGTGTTAATAGTGTTTGATGGCGTTGTTCATGTGTTTAATGCTTAAAAGTGTGTCATTGTCGTTAATTACATCCCAAAAGGATTAATAAAATTAATTCTTATGATTGAATAGCAATGAAGATAACTAAATCAAAGTGAGAGTGACTGACTTAATTATTTAAGTTAAATTGGTATTTGGGAGGTTGATAATAGAACTTAATCACGAATAAGTGGTTAAATTGCATTATACAAACTTAACTGGAAAGAATTTGAGTTAAATTGGGTGGTTGCAAAATTAGAGAATTGTAAATGTTAATGAGTAATGAAGTTTATGTTAGTTTTGAAACATCAAGGGGTAAGTATTTGTTAATAAGCATTTAATGAGAAAATCAATTAAAAAGGATTTAATACGATTTTTGGGTTTTTGTACATAGCATTGAATAAGCCTTAAAGTGTAAATGAGTATTTTGTCATAAATTATGATATATTAAGTTTCAAAGAGAACAATTAGAATTAATTATTCATGTTTATATGAGAAACGCAAAAATATAAGTGAAAAATAAAAAAAATGTAATTTATGAAATTGTTATTACGCTTGCAAATTTTGTGTAATAATGATTATTTAAAGATAATAAGCCTCAAAATGTTTTTAAAATGTTGTTTACAAATTTAATTAACTTTATTGTTGATTAATTGTTGGCTATGCACGAATAATAGTAAAAATTTGGTGTAAACATGGTGGTGTTAGCCTTAAACTAGTGCCAAAAGACTTAATTGGGTATTTAATTGGTTAATTAAGCGTTAGGAGGCTTTAATTGAGGTATTGGGCCTAATTACACCCTAACACTACGGAAATGTCTAGAAAGGTAAGGAAATACGTACATTTTCATCTTCCTTCCATCTCCAGTAAAACGCAAGAGAGAAATGATGGAGGAAACCTAATTCTAACAAATTCAATGCCTCAAATCCATTTAAAATTTAAGATTTTGATATCTAAATCGAAGAGAAGCAGGTAATTGATCCAAAACTAATCTCTAATCCTAGTTTCCATTTCAATTTGTAGAGAAATCTTTTTACAGTAATTTTCATTTGTTGCATGCTGTAGATTTGGTTTCTATATGGAAGAGAGAAGGTTTTTGTTAACTATAAGGCTCCAAATCATCAAATTTCTTGCTTAAATCATTACTATTTACTCTAAGGTGAGTAAATCTCACACCTTTCTAGTCTTTAGCAATTATTTTTTTAATTTGTAGCTTGTGTTTGGAAAATATTTAGAATTCTTGTAGTTTTCATCTGGTTCTGAGTTGTTGAAAACACAGCCAATGCTCTACTTTGAGCTGATGTATTTTGCAATCTACTCAATGTCTTTGAGTAATTCTTTTATTGTTTCAAAGTTTGGGATCTTTTTTATAAGTCTGAAAATTTTCATTGTATTTTGATCACATAAGTTGGTGAGAACAGCCCTCAAAGGCAAGGTATTGACGTGGAACAAAACAGCGCCCAGGTCCAGCTTATGGGTGTTGTATCTCCTTCGTTGTTTAACGGAATTGAACGATTTTTTTTTCAAAGTTTGGGATCTGTTCTATAATTCTGCAAATTTTCGTTATATTTTGATCACTATAAGTTGGCGAGATCAGCCCTCAAAGTCAGGGTTTTGTCGTGAAATCGACCTGGAACAAAACCGCGCCCAGGTCCAACTTCTGGGTGTTGTATCTCCTTCACTGTTTAACGTAATTGAGCGATTCATTTTTTATTTAAAATTTTGGGTTCTTGTCTATAAGCCTACAAATTATTACGCCAATCCGAGGTCGTTTGGCCATTCAAAGGTAGTCCCGAAGTTGGACCTTGAAGTGATTTCAGCCCACGGTGACATTCAGTCCATAGTCCAAGTTTGGAGCTTTATAACTTATTCTTGCGATGTCGAAATTTAGTGAATCCTTTTTTAGTTGAAAGACAGGTCTTTCTAGTTATGCATCTCAAATTTTAGAGAAATAGGAGATTGTTTGTTCATCCGAAACTTAAATGAAATTTGCAACTTGAATTGATTTAGTGTGCATTTGCTTGTTCCGATACTTGATACCTTTGTAATTTTGTGTGTGATGTTATGACTTGGCTATTACCACATTAACTTGAATAACCAGGTTCACATCTTAAACAGTCTAATATCCAAATTAAGACATAATTTATGTTGATTATTTTCGAGACTTTTGATGAGATATTGTTGATATTGGGTACACGTGTACGATTTTACACTAGCTTTCCAATATGTTAACAAATATCGATTTTACTACAGTTTTGGGGCTAAAAAAGTTTTATAAATTTAGTTTTAAATTTAAATGGCATCTAAACAATATTATAAAATTATTTTCATAAATAAATGGATTTCATAAAGTAAACAATTGTTTTTGAGAAATCGTTTTATGAACCATCTTAGAAAAAAAATCATGTATTTTCTTATGTAAAAACCACACTTTTCTTCACCCTTCAAGATGGAGTATTGGATGTTAAATGATATCGTACACTCCACGGTATGGGACATGGCAGTATATGAAGTCAGTTAATTCCAGTATAGTTGATTAAAGCTGATGTCCTATTAAGGATAACTTGGGGTTTTCTATGGTTGCTAGTGCGAAGTTGAAAATCGGCTAGTAAACCATATAATGAGAATGTGTGGTACGGGAAGCACTGTTACCACTATTTGGATTACTAACTAGGAGTTGGTGATGCATTCTTAGGATAATAAGCCAGTACTTGTTCCCGGGGGAAGCCGGGACTCGGTGGAGTCACGTATATGTATTCACTTGATTGGGATGGTCAAGATACACTCGACTGGGGTAGTCGTAGTGACAGGCACCTAAATTGAATAAATATAAGTACTTGGCTATTGCTCAGGATGAGCAATACTATAGCTCGGGGTGGGCTATAATTGACTTAATATCACATGTACATTTTAGGGGATGTTTATTGACTTGGGCTTTAATGACTGTACTTTGATCGGGATGATCATACATTTGCAAAATGTACATTTCCTATATGATTTCATTGGTGGAATTGACTCTTGAGATTTATATGATGATTTGGGCATTTAGAGTACACTTTACATTGGAATATGTAATGTTAAACATAGTTTACATCTCTTTCCACTTATGACTCTTCATATAAAAAGAGTTACTCATCATATGTTTATTTACTTATTCTTAAACTCGTTACCTCTCACTGTTGACTAGACTGACCCGTGTGTGTTAATGCCCGGGTCAGACTGAGCTTTGCAGGTTGTCAGCTTGTTCATCTCCTTTTGCTTCTACCATGGATCCTTCCTTTTTATGAGTTCATAGTATAGCTATCTTGTTGTATACGTATCCAGAATCTATGTACCTTGTTATGTATTATAGTAATGACTCCTGCTGTACTTATTGTGGTTTCGTACCACATTTTGATGACACTGTTGGGTTGTATATTATATGTACTTGTATATGATGTTAGGATATTTGCTATATGTTGTTCACTTCTTTAATTAATCATGCTTGTTCTGAATTAGTTATTAGCCACCATAGTTTTGTATTAATTAAAGATTTGGAGTCTCGATCCCCGAAGAAGAAAAATACTGAGCATTTCCTCGATACTCTAAATGTTTAATTCATAAAAAATATATGGATGGTCTCCCTTAGCCAGCCCTATTCTCTGTATTAGTAGACAACATTACTAGATAATGTTCTGTACTAATGCGGGTCTTGGGGTAGGGTGTTACACATGGCCAAACCTCAAATGAGATAAGACTTCTATAAAAATTGATCGATGTCTGATCAAACTTCCACCGCGAGACCTCTAGAGGCTAAAGGAGACCATTGGGTCACTGATGCTCGGCTATTATGAGTTAACAAGTTACAATTACTTACTGTAATAACCTGAAAAATCTGAGCCAGTTTAAAATTTTTATTTTGGCAATTTTAGCGAATTTTGAACATTTAAAATGGAATATTTTAAATAATATCGACGAGAAATTTATTATGAATATATTTAGAACGTATATATTTATATAGATCGTCATTAAAATATAAATATTTATTTATATTTATAAAAGGAATTGAAAATAGCGCGGTAGTTCGATAATTCGATTTCAAACTTCAATTGAACGTACCGGGTGCAAAACAATCCGGATTTTAGTGAAACCAAAAACATTAGGATCTATTCTAGAATATCTTTCCAACGAATCAGAAAAATCAAAATTTCATAGCGGGGATCAAAAGATATGTCCAGTTGAAAATTCTAAATAGTCGCTATGGAATTCGGGCCCTTAAAAATGGGAATTTTGCAAACGACCTCGGATTTTGACGAAACCACTTTTGTTGGATCTGCAGTGTTAAATTATTGCTAGATTCCAAATTTCATAATTTTTCGAATCAATATGTGAGCATGGCAGAAGAAAACGCGTTTGACCAGTTTCAATTGATTTTAATCGACTGGAAAATGACCATTTTTCAAACGGTCTCAGAATTCGACGAAACTAGTTTTGTTAGGACCGTATCGTCAATACGAAGCTAGAAAATATTTTTCTGCAATTTATAGAGTTAGTATGTGACCCCGGTAAATTGAAATGCGCGTTCAAATTCAATATATAGAGTTATACGTTGATTTTAACAGAAACTGATTATAACGATCAAATCATCTTGAGATACATATCCCATTGTGTTCGGAATAGGGGTAATTAGCTATGGACGAAAGGCGGTGGGCCTCGTTTTGAGGTCATAGGTAAAATTCAACGTTTTGAAATTAAATAATAATAAAATTAATTAATTAAATCTCTCTCCTCACCCTCTCCTTTATCCCCCCCCCCCCCCCCCGTTCAAACCCAGATCGAAAGAAAAAAAAATGAAGAAGAGGGAGATCGATCCCCCATCGCGACTCCAGGCGCCTCTGCCCACGCACCCGCCGCCGCTTCAAGTGGCGTGCCCACCACCAAGCCCCCTCTCCTCAGGCGATGCTGCGCCAGACCCCCTCCCTCCTCATGCGATGTCTCATCGCTACAGCCCCCAAACCGACGGAAGACCACACCTCCGCCGCCGAAGATCTGAAAGCCCCTTGCTCCTCCTCCCAGCAGCCGTGGCCTCCCTCTCCAAGTTGAACGCGAGTCCCTCCACCTCCAAGCGATGTAAGCTTAAATGTAGTTTTTTTGTATATGTAAAATGCAATTGTTATTTAAATAACATTTCTATAAAAAGATGTTTTTTTTATTTGAGTAGTAGCAAAATAAAAAATAGGATTTTTATATAAAAAGATTGCATTTTTAAACTATAAAAGATTTGATTTATAAAAAGTAGGATTTTTATTTATTAAAGAAGCGATTTTTATGAGAACGGTATAAGAAGGAAGATGTGATTTTTATATGAAAATATAAAAATATAATCTTTAAAATATACAAAGTGAAATAAAAATATGAACTTTATTTTTATCAAGAATTGGCGAGAATAAATATTCGATTTTTATATGAGTAGTGGATTAAAAATATAATCTTTATGAGATATAGAATATAAAAATATCATCTTTATATATGTAGCAAAATAAAAATGTGATTTTTATAGTGATGAAATAGAAAAGATTAGATTTTTATAAATGAAAGGGCGAGATCTTTATATAGAGAATAGCAGTGTAAAAATATAATTTTTATCTATATATGTAACAGCCCGCATTTTACATATCGGAAGATCGTAAAATATTTTTATTTTATTCCCTGAGGGTTGGATCATTCTCATCTTTTGATATGTTGCTTATGGGGATGTGTGACATGTCCATAATTTTTACCGATTTTGTTTGTGACCATTTTGCCCCTGTCAGTCTTGTACTAGGCATAACTTTTGACTCAGGTCGAATCAGAGGGTGAGACCTGTGCCATTGGAAAGGAATTGATGATTCCCTTTCCGTAGAGTGGTTACATTAAGGATTTGGTTCAGCGGTTTGGGAGAAATCGCTGTTTTAAGGTTTTTCAGTTGGCTGTTCAGGTTTTGGAAGGCTAATGGGCTGATTTGGAGAAGGCCCATTAGAGGGTGGGTGGAGACTATAAATAGGGGGTAAGGGGTATGGAGAAAGGTTGGCATTTTCCATTCTCTTATGGGGAGGCTTTGATCTCCTTCTCCCTCTAACATCTTTCCACCATTAAAATTCCAAAATCCAAGGAGGGAAATCGAAGATCTACACCATAAGAGGCTAGATCTACATCGTCTCAAGGGCGAATTCATCGGATTGAAGAGTTTGATTCGAAGTGTTCGCTGTCCGGATTGCGTTTTCATTGCTTTTGCTTAGATTTGGATAATTGGTGAGTGATTTACATCTCTCATTCGGATTCATGCAAGTATATGGGTTTTAGGATGTTAATTTCATCATTTCCATGTTATTTTCCTTAGATCCACACCATGCTAAGTCCATTTTATATATGAATCACCTTAGGATCTGATCTAGATAATTTAAATGGTTAATTTTATGATTTCTCTCAAGATTATGCAAGTTAGATCCGTTTTTATGTTCATATGATTCACTTATCATGTTTTGGGAAATTTATGTGTTTTGATGGAAATTGTTAGATTGATGATATTGTTGGTTGCATAACATGTTTGTGATTGCGTTTGGATGAATCGGATAAGCTGGTTTCGTCGGATTCGTCGTTTGGCGAAGTTTTGGTCGAAATCGGAGTCGAATTGGAGATGTGCAGGTTTCTGGTCGTCCTGAAGCTGGTCGGTTTAAGCTGGTCGGTCCAGAAGGAGCAGAAGTGTTTCTGGTCGGTTTCAGATGGTGGCATTCTGGTCGGTTTTGGAGCTAGTCGGGTCGGTTGAGGCGGTCTGATGGCTCTGGTCGGTCCAGAAGGGTCTGGACTGAGGTGGTCGGTCACGTTATGGCTTGGGAAGCAAGTCAGGGAGCTGGTTGGTTGGAATGGATGCATCGGGGTCGGTTTTGACTGTTCGTTCTGGAGCAATGCTGGTCGGTTTTGACTGGTCGTTCTGGAGCAATTCTGGTCGGTTTTGACTGGGTCTTGGAGCTGGTCGGTTTGATCGATCCAGAAGGCTGAGGAGGGAGTCTGGTCGGCTCAGGAGGGTCCTGGTCGGTCCAGGAGGAGCAAAGGGAGGTCTGGTCGGTCCAGGGGGTCTGATCGGTCTAGAAGTACCGGAAGAGGTCTGGTCGGTCCAGAATGGGTCTGGTCGGCATTTCTAGTGGAAATTTATGATCGGACACTTCTAGTGATGACGTAACTTCGAGGTGATTCAAGTAGGAAGACTCGAAGTGATGAATGTGTTCGTTGATCAAGGTGGAATAACGAATGCGGAGACAACTCAAAGGTCGTGAGTTGGTGGATAATGGCTGCTCGAGAAGGTTGCTTGAGCTATGAAACATCGTCAAGGTTGGACGATTAGAGATGCGAAGGCCGAGAAGTCATCGTTGTCGTAAGTTCTAGCAGACTCAAAGCAGGGGTACGATGGGTATCGTTGAAAGGCCCAAAAGACCGGTTGTTGGTCGAGTACCCTGGGTCTTTCTGGTTGGGGAAAGGCCTAGTGTCAAGGTTGGACATTGCCAAGGTTGGGCATATGGAGTTCATGCTAGAACTGGGGTTATCATTAGCCCTTGACATATGGCAAGGTTGGCCGTCATACGATAATGATGGTTTCGAAGCAGGATTGGCGGTGATAGCCAGAGTCGGTTATGGATGATTGTTTGTTCTGTTTGTACTATCTCACATAGATTATCCAAAGTCGAGGGAGATGTTCTTTGAGTGCTTAAGTGATATTGGTTTAGGCCTCTGGCGAGGGTACTTGAGCAATGTTAAACTCGATTAGGGTTGTCTGTGTGAGACTTATATAATCTGGATGTTATGTGTGTTCTCTATGATTGAATGGGTGTTCTGGTTTCTATGGATGAATGGTTGAAATGCTTGGTGTAAAGGCTATCACTGTCCGATGTGGGGAAGATAAGGTTGAGTTCTTCTCTGGTGATGTGGGTAGATAAGTTGTTCATTTACCCATTCTCATATGCTTTCTTGTTGAAGTTTGTTAGCTGTATTATCGCTCACTAAGACTATTGTCTGACTCAAGGTTTTATGTCTCCTCTTATTACCTTGGGCTGTTCATCCGGTTGTGGATGGGCAGACTAAGTAGCAGGTTACAGGTAATGGAGCTTAGTGGTACGAGGAAGCTGAGCGATGACGAGCAGGAGGCTGGCGTACCAGTTTTATTCTATCTAGTATTTCTGTTTCCGCTGTTTGAGCTGCTTGAGAGTTGTAGTGAGGCCTTATGTACAAACTTGGATATCAGTTGGATAATCTTTCTGGATGTTGAAAGAGTTTCAAAAGTTTGCTATATGATACCTCATTACTATCACCTGTTGTATATGTTCTATTATATTTTATCCTCGCGCTGTGAGTTCTATGACAGGTTTCGATGTGTTCACTTACTATGATGATCGTCCACAGCAGCCTGGCACGCCTTTCAGCGCATTATTCCTCTTGTTTAGTGCGGGGGTTATGGGCGGTCGTCACATTTGGTATCAGAGCTCTGGTCAACGATTTTGGCCAAAGTTCAAAGATGTAATTGCGTATGAGGGACGTATTTGTAGATTTCAGTTGGATATTACTATATATTAGCATATATAGTAGTAGCGGTTGTATTCTTTTAGCAGTTTTCTTGGAAGTGGCTAACTATTCTAAATTTCAGATTTAGAATGAGTAGACAACCATCAAGGCACACTGCTAGGAGAGCTAATACTGGAGGGGGAAATGGTGGTGAGCCAGATTACCCGGCCATGTTTGAAGCCATGGCAGAAGCAATTATGCGAAGGGTACCCGCTCCAGTGGCGGCCACGGTAGATGTAGGGGTGCGAGTTCCTAGAATAGATTTTGCAAAGATGTGCAAGGACTTTATATCTCTAGGAGGGAAACCATTCAAGGGAACTGAACCAGCTGAAGAGGTTCAGAGGTGGATGGATTCATGTGTTCGAATCTTTGGAGACTTGGGTATTGAAGATGCAATGAAGAGAAAGCTTGCATCAAGGCAGCTGCAAAGCAGGGCCATGGAATGGTGGAATTCTGTTATACTCGAGACTCCGGAAGAGGAGATTTCATGGAAGCAAAGTTTATCTCCACTGCTCAAAAGTCAGTTCTCTTCAAGAAGTTCGTAGAGTTGAAGCAGAATGGCAGATCAGTTCTTGACTACATTTCTGATTTTGAAGCTTTATCTAGATATGCTCGTTCATACATTGATACACCCTATCAGAAGAATGAGAAATTTGTCTTGGGTTTGGATGCTCATATTGGAAAACCACTTGTGGACCATCTTGATGATTCATTTGAAAAGATCGTGGAAAAAGCTATTCGCCATGAGAGCTTGTTTCCCAAGGAAGCAAATGTTGTCGCTGCAGCCAAGGAAGCTCAGAAACCACAGCAGGGTGGTAATAATAAAAAGAGGAAGCAGCAACAACAGAAAGGAAAGGATGACCAAAAGAAACCCAAGAGTGAGGTGGTTTGCTTTAACTGCCAACAAAAGGGTCATTATTCAAATGAGTGCAAGAATCCCAAAGCTGAGAAGAAGTGCTTCAAGTGTGGAAAGCCTGGGCATGAGAGGAAAGATTGTCCAGAATCAGCTAAGGGCAAGCAGATTGTGAAGGCATATGCTTTGGACGCTGTGCCATCTTCTTCAAGAGCTCCTACTACGGAAGAGAAGGGAAAGGGTGTCGTGGTGCAAGGTACTTTTTCCGTTAATGGTGTTTCAGTTCGAGTTTTGTTTGATACTGGAGCATCACATTCATTCATCTGCAATGAGCTTGTTTGTCGCTTGGGTTTGGAACCCGAGATTTGTGATAGGCCATTGATCGTGACAAATCCAGTTGGGGGTTCGTCCATTTTGTGCATGATTTGTCGTGGTCTAGTATTATCGAGTCATGGTTGCTCTTTTATGTGTGATTGCTTTGTTCTTCACTTCGCTGGGTATGGGATCATCTTGTGCATGGATTGGCTCAAGAGATATGCGGCAAGGGTGAATTGCGAGAAGCTAGAGGTGAGGGTCAGGGATGTGGAAGGGCGAAAGGTGTTGATTAGATGTAAGCGCGAAGACGGGGTCTTCGTGAGTTATCTATATTCGCTTGGGATTCCACAGGAAGACCTATCATCAGTGCTGATCGCTAATGAGTATGTGGATGTCTTTGACGAGGTCAAAGGGTTGCCGCCGCATCGTGAGATCGAGTTTAGGATCGATTTGGTCGAGGGTGCGAGACCAATTGTTATGCCACTTAGGCGGATGGCGCCTAAGGAACAACGAGAGTTGGAGGTGCAAGTTAGAGACCTTTTGGGAAAAGGTTTCATTCGGAGGAGTGTTTCCGAGTGGGGTGCACCAGTCGTGTTTGCAACTAAAGCAGATGGCTCGTTAAGGTTGTGTGTGGACTATCGTGAGCTGAACAAGGTGACTAAGAAGAACAAGTATCCATTGCCAAGGATTGATGACTTGTTCGATCAGCTTCACGAAGCCAAAGTGTTTTCTCAGATGGATTTGGCAACGGGATTTCACCAGTTGAGAGTAGCTAAGGATAGTGTGCCAAAGACTGCTTTTAGGACACCGTCCGGATTTTTCGAGTGGTTGGTGATGCCATTCGGGTTGACTAACGCGCCCGCATATTTTGTGGATCTTATGAATAGAGTGTTCAGAGATCAGTTGAATAAGTTCGTGCTTGTGTTCGTGGATGATATACTGGTTTACTCCAGAAATGTGGAAGAACATAAGACGCACTTGAGAGTTGTGTTAGAGATCTTGCGAAAGCATCAGCTTAAAGCTAAGTTCTCAAAGTGTCACTTCTGGAAGGATGAAGTGAGGTTCTTAGGTCATGTTGTTTCTGGAAAGGGTATAGCGGTTGACCCCGCTAAAGTTGCAGCAATCCAGGACTGGGATAGACCTAAGAATGCAACGGATGTTCGGAGTTTCCTTGGATTGTCTGGTTATTACCGAAGGTTTATCAAGGATTTGTCTAAGATGGTTGCACCATTAACAGGATTGACGAAGAAGAACCAAGTGTTCGCATGGGATGCGAAGTGTGAACAAGCGTTCGAAATCTTGAAGGAGAGATTGACGAGTGCACCTGTGTTGACCATTCCAAGTGGGAATGAAGAGATGGTGGTATATACTGATGCATGTGGTACTGGACTTGGAGCAGTGCTAATGCAGAAGGATAAAGTAGTGGCTTACGCAAGTCGACAGCTAAAGCCACATGAGAGAAACTATCCAACTCATGATTTGGAGTTGGCAGCGATTGTGTTTGCTCTAAAGATGTGGAGACATTACCTGTTGGGAGTACGATTCGAGTTGTTTACGGATCACAAGTCGTTGAAGTATCTTTTCTCCCAAAAGGATTTGAATCTTCGGCAGCAACGATGGTTAGAGTTTCTGGCATCGTATGATTTTGGGATAGCCTATACTCTTGGCAAAGGCAATGCAGTTGCAGATGCATTGAGTCGAAGACACGCAAGTTTGGGAGCGATGTTTTCGGAATGGAAGGGCCTCGAGTATTTGGCAAGGTTCGATTTCAGGCCAAGGTGTGAGTTGGAACCTAAAATATTGGCAAGCTTGTCGATAAGGCCTACTCTTATCGAAAGGATTGGCGAGGGCCAAAAGAAAGATGCGAAGCTTGTCGAGTCCATTCAGAAACTGAAACCAGAGGATAAGGAGTTCGAGGTCGACCGAGAAGGCTGGCTTCGAAAGCAAGGACGATTAGTTGTTCGTGATGTCGACGGATTGAGGGATGAGGTTCTGAGAGAATGTCATCACTCGAAGCTAACGATTCATCCCGGTGGTAATAAAATGTATCAGGACATGAAGCGAGTCTACTACTGGGAAGGGATGAAAAGAGATATTGGAAAATTCATTTCCAAGTGTATGAACTGTCAGTTAGTGAAAGCTGAACAGAAGAAGCCGAGTGGTTTACTTCAGCCATTAGAGGTTCCTACGTGGAAGTGGGAGCAGATATCGATGGATTTTATCGATGGACTACCTAGAACTAGGGCAGGGAATGAAGGGATTTGGGTCATTGTGGATCGTTTGACCAAAAGTGCGAGATTTATTCCTGTCAAGACGACTAGGACAGCGTCAAAATTGGCTGAGCTTTATGTGAAATGGATAGTTCGATTCCATGGTGTCCCAAAGAGTATAGTAAGTGACCGGGATCCATTGTTCACGAGTGGATTTTGGAAAAGTTTGCAAGAAGCTTTGGGAACCGAATTGTGCTTAAGTACGGCATATCATCCCCAAACTGATGGTCAGACCGAGAGAGTTAACCGAGTTTTAGAAGATCTCCTGAGGGCTTGTGTGTTAGACTTCGGAGGATCATGGGAGGACCATCTACATTTAGTCGAATTTGCATATAATAATAGCTACCAGTCGAGTATTGGGATGGCACCATATGAGGCGTTGTATGGAAGGCCGTGCAATTCTCCAGCTTGTTGGTTAGAAACTGGAGATAAGTTGATACTTGGGCCTGAGATGATAAGAGAAACCTCGGATTGTATCGAGATAATTCGGCAACGAATGAAGGCGGCCCAAGATCGTCAGAAAAGTTACGCCGATAAGCGTCGTAAGGATTTGGAGTTCGACGTAGGTGATATGGTTTTCATAAATATTTCACCGTTGAAGCAAGTGGTTCGATTCAGAAGTAAAGGAAAGTTGGCCCCTAGGTTTGTTGGACCATTTCCGATAGTCGAGCGAATAGGAAAGCTCGCATATAGGTTGGAGTTACCCGAGAAGATGTCGAGTGTGCATAATGTTTTCCATGTGTCGTTTCTACGAAAGTTTGTGCACGACTCGAATGTGGTGGTATCTCCAGAACAGTATGAAGATTTAGAAGTTGAGACCGCAGTTGCGAAAACTCGCAAGCCACTTCGTGTTGTGGGGAATGACATGAAACAGCTTAGGAGGGAGACGGTTAAGCTAGTCAAGGTACAATGGAGTGAAGATGGCGATGATTGTACATGGGAGACGAAAGAGAGCATGAAGGCGACTCATCCAGAACTTTTCATCGGTAGGACCCTTTAACTGTATCATCGTTATATCGTTATATCTTGTTGTTGTTTGATAGAATTCCGCATGCTAGGATAAGGCTATGGATGTATGGCTTGATGGTTGCTAGTTTGGATGATAGGATTGGCTTCTCATGAATGATAGGCATGCGGAATTGTTGTGGTTGCTTGTGTTTGCTTGGAATTTCGGGGGCGAAATTCTTAAGGGGGGAAGAATGTAACAGCCCACATTTTACGTATCGGAAGATCGTAAAATATTTTTATTTTATTCACTGAGGGTTGGATCATTCTCATCTTTTGATATGTTGCTTATGGGGATGTGTGACATGTCCATAATTTTTACCGATTTTGTTTGTGACCATTTTGCCCCTGTCAGTCTTGTACTGAGCATAACTTTTGACTCAGGTCGAATCAGAGGGTGAGACCTGTGCCATTGGAAAGGAATTGATGATTCCCTTTCCGTAGAGTGGTTACATTAAGGGTTTGGTTCAGCGGTTTGAGAGAAATCGTTGTTTTAAGGTTTTTCAGTTGGCTGTTCAGGTTTTGGAAGGCTAATGGGCTGATTTGGAGAAGGCCCATTAGAGGGTGGGTGGAGACTATAAATAGGGGGTAAGGGGTATGGAGAAAGGTTGGCATTTTCCATTCTCTTATGGGGAGGCTTTGATCTCCTTCTCCCTCTAACATCTTTCCACCATTAAAATTCCAAAATCGAAGGAGGGAAATCGAAGATCTACACCATAAGAGGCTAGATCTACATCGTCTCAAGGGCGAATTCATCGGATTGAAGAGTTTGATTCGAAGTGTTCGTTGTCCGGATTGCGTTTTCATTGCTTTTGCTTAGATTTGGATAATTGGTGAGTGATTTACATCTCTCATTCGGATTCATGCAAGTATATGGGTTTTAGGATGTTAATTTCATCATTTCCATGTTATTTTCCTTAGATCCACACCATGCTAAGTCCATTTTATATATGAATCACCTTAGGATCTGATCTAGATAATTTAAATGGTTAATTTTATGATTTCTCTCAAGATTATGCAAGTTAGATCCGTTTTTATGTTCATATGATTCACTTATCATGTTTTGGGAAATTTATGTGTTTTGATGGAAATTGTTAGATTGATGATATTGTTGGTTGCATAACATGTTTGTGATTGTGTTTGGATGAATCGGATAAGCTGGTTTCGTCGGATTCGTCGTTTGGCGAAGTTTTGGTCGAAATCGGAGTCGAATTGGAGATGTGCAGGTTTCTGGTCATCCTGAAGCTGGTCGGTTTAAGCTGGTCGGTCCAGAAGGAGCAGAAGTGTTTCTGGTCGGTTTCAGATGGTGGCATTCTGGTCGGTTTTGGAGCTAGTCGGGTCGGTTGAGGCGGTCTGATGGCTCTGGTCGGTCCAGAAGGGTCTGGACTGAGGTGGTCGGTCACGTTATGGCTTGGGAAGCAAGTCAGGGAGCTGGTTGGTTGGAATGGAGGCATCGGGGTCAGTTTTGACTGGTCGTTCTGGAGCAATGCTGGTCGGTTTTGACTGGTCGTTCTGGAGCAATTCTGGTCGGTTTTGACTGGGTCTTGGAGCTGGTCGGTTTGATCGGTCCAGAAGGCTGAGGAGGGAGTCTGGCCGGCTCAGGAGGGTCCTGGTCGGTCCAGGAGGAGCAAAGGGAGGTCTGGTCGGTCCAGGGGGTCTGATCGGTCTAGAAGTACCGGAAGAGGTCTGGTCGGTCCAGAATGGGTCTGGTCGGCATTTCTAGTGGAAATTTCTGATCGGAAACTTCTAGTGATGACGTAACTTCGAGGTGATTCAAGTAGGAAGACTCGAAGTGATGAATGTGTTCGTTGATCAAGGTGGAACAACGAATGCGGAGACAACTCAAAGGTCGTGAGTTGGTGGATAATGGCTGCTCAAGAAGGTTGCTTGAGCTATGAAACATCGTCAAGGTTGGACGATTAGAGATGCGAAGGCCGAGAAGTCATCGTTGTCGTAAGTTCTAGCAGGCTCAAAGCAGGGGTACGATGGTTATCGTTGAAAGGCCCAAAAGACCGGTTGTTGGTCGAGTACCCTGGGTCTTTCTGGTTGGGGAAAGGCCTAGTGTCAAGGTTGGACATTGCCAAGGTTGGGCATATGGAGTTCATGCTAGAACTGGGGTTATCATTAGCCCTTGACATATGACAAGGTTGGCCATCATACGATAATGATGGTTTCGAAGCAGGATTGGCGGTGATAGCCAGAGTCGGTTATGGATGATTGTTTGTTCTGTTTGTACTATCTCACATAGATTATCCAAAGTCGAGGGAGATGTTCTTTGAGTGCTTAAGTGATATTGGTTTAGGCCTCTGGCGAGGGTACTTGAGGAATGTTAAACTCGATTAGGGTTGTCTGTGTGAGACTTATATAATCTGGATGTTATGTGTGTTCTCTATGATTGAATGGGTGTTCTGGTTTCTATGGATGAATGGTTGAAATGCTTGGTGTAAAGGCTATCACTGTTCGATGTGGGGAAGATAAGGTTGAGTTCTTCTCTGGTGATGTGGGTAGATAAGTTGTTCATTTACCCATTCTCATATGCTTTCTTGTTGAAGTTTGTTAGCTGTATTATCGCTCACTAGGACTATTGTCTGACTCAAGGTTTTATGTCTCCTCTTATTACCTTGGGTTGTTCATCCGGTTGTGGATGGGCAGACTAAGTAGCAGGTTATAGGTAATGGAGCTTAGTGATACGAGGAAGCTGAGCGATGACGAGCAGGAGGCTGGCGTACCAGTTTTATTCTATCTAGTATTTCTGTTTCCGCTGTTTGAGCTGCTTGAGGGTTGTAGTGAGGCCTTATGTACAAACTTGGATATCAGTTGGATAATCTTTCTGGATGTTGAAAGAGTTTCAAAAGTTTGCTATATGATACCTCATTACTATCACCTGTTGTATATGTTCTATTATATTTTATCCTTGCGCTGTGAGTTCTACGACAGGTTTCAATGTGTTCACTTACTATGATGATCGTCCACAGCAGCCTGGCATGCCTTTCAGCGCATTATTCCTCTTGTTTAGTGCGGGGGTTATGGGCGGTCGTCACAATATAGTAGCGTAAGAAAAATATAATTTTTTTATATTGAATAGCGAGGTAAAAATTCGATTTTTTTATATTGAATAGCGAGGTAAAAATTCGATTTTTATATATTGAATAGCAATGTAAAAATTCGATTTTTACATATGTAGTGGCTACGGGCAACGAAGATGACAAAGATACGATAACGATGAAGATTTCTATCAATGAAGAGTCTTGGTATTGGATAGCTATTGGTGAGAATTTCTCACTCTTCAATTTCTTTTCTAGATATATATATACTAGGATGCAGACGGTGTTTAGTAGCACCGGACACAATCGTCCACAGACCATGGACTTGTTTGTTTGGTTGTGTAGTTTGTTGGATTATTTGGTTTGAATTGAATTGTTTGGTGAATTGAATGAATTTGATTGATGTGCGAATGGCGTGGGCCTTCACTAGACCGGGGATAAGGCTAGGCCTCGTCCCGTTTCTGGTATCGTGCCGTTATGCCGCCGAAATTTTCTAAAATAAAAATATCATTTTATTGGGTAAATGAACTAAAAATTAATGTGTTGAAATAAAATAAAATATTTATATAGTTAAAAATATTTTATCATTAAAAATATAATTTTTAACGTGAATGTGAATAAATAAATATCTATTAACAAATCGGCCGATTTGTTTATATACACTGATTTGACTGACATTGATTGATTCGATAAATTTTACACATCGCCCAACTGCACAAATAAAATCTGCGTTTGATTGTTTGAAACCCCACACGGGTATTGGGATAAAATACGGCATACACTAATCCCAATAATTGGTTGTATGTCGATCGATTGATTGACAGGCTGTTATAAGCGTTAGATATCTATATTTGATGCTTATACAGTGTAGTGCACTTTGGTTGATGGTTGATTATCTATCGTTGATATTATATACATGCGTTGTATGGAATCCATATAATTAACTTTATATGGTAATTGATTTGGCCTCATTCCAATTTAGAAAATAAAGAATATTATAAAATAAAGGTTCATGTGTTGACTGTACTCATCCGTTGAGATTAGTCATGTGTTGAACGAAATATTTTAACAAAAATAGTCACACGTGGACAGTACTCATTCGTTGAGATTAGTCGTGTGTTGACAAAAATAAATATTCATTTGTTGAATAGAATAAAGGAATTATTGAAATATATAAAGCCGTATTGATTAGAGATGTGCTATTTTGACGCGAACGATTTTTATATCGATTGTATTCGTTTTCCGAATTTGAATTGAATCGAATAGAAAACCAATTTGAATTGAATCGAATAGAAAACCAATTTGAATCGAAGAGAAAACCAATTTGAATTGAATCGAATAGAAAACCAATTTGAATTGAATCGAATAGAAAACCAATTTGAATTGAATCGAATAGAAAACCAATTAGAATTGAATCGAATAGAAAACCAATTTGAATTGAATCGAATAGAAAACCAATTTGAATTGAATAGAAAACGAATTGAATTTGAATTGAATAGAAAACGAATTTGATTTCAATTGAATATATAACGAATTTGATTTGAATTGAATATATAACAAATTTGATTTGAATTGAATAGAAAACGAATTTGATTTCGATTGAATATATAACGAATTTGATTTCAATTGAATATATAACGAATTTGATTTGAATTGAAATCAAATAGAAATGAAAGTAAAGGATTTATAATAGAAAATTCAATTTTGATTTGAATTTGAAATGGAAGTTGAAATGTTCTAGAAACAAATTTGAAACTATTTATAAAATTCGTTTTAAATAGTAATCGACGAAATATATATTATATATATTATATATAATATAATGGCCTGAATAGAACGCGCCGCGCCGCGGTAGTTCGTAAATTTCGACCATTGACTTCGAACGGATATTACGGGAGATCCGACCGTCGGATTCTCCTAAAACAGGAACCGTTGGGTTCGTATCGAAAAGAGCTTTCTAACGGATATTAGAAATTTGAAATCTAACGGTTGGATTCGGAGATACGTCCAAATCAAATTTGGAAAAGGTCGCTGTAAGTGCAGTTCGATGGCCGTTGATGGAAATCGACTGTACGGGCCTTGATAAAATTATTAAAAATAGTAATAATTAGTGTAGAATCATAAGAAATGATTTGGGAAAAATTGGGATGAAAAACTTCATATTTGAAAAGATAAAAATAGATTTTTTTCGAAATGAACTAGTTTTGAACTGAAATTAAAACCCATTTATTTTTAAATAAATAAATTGGATTTGAAATGGGTTTAAATAGAATTGATTCATGGGTTTATCGTGAACTGTGTTTTAAATAACACTAGTTCTTTAACCCGATAATAAATAGAATGTGATTTGGGTTTATCGTGAACTGTGTTTTAAATGACACTAGTTCTTTAACCCAGTAAAAAGAGTTTTAATGAATCTTCAATTAAATTGAAATGTGGATTGATAATTTAAATTATCAACTTTAGAAAATGAGCGAGAATGGAGTATCACCCGTTTTGCTACAAAGCGATAGTTAAATCTTTAATCAGATTTGAACGTGAAATGGTAGTTAATTTTACCGATAACACTGTGGTGTTAAATATGGAGTATTACCAGTTTTGTTTCATGGGATAAATAGGTTGGGATTGGGAAATAAATTAAATAATTACTTCGGTATGGTTCGCTAATCTCGACTAGTTTGGAAAACCATAATTTGGTTTGAAATGACATCCAAAGGAAGATTAAAGGACAAATTTTAAAGAATTTATCTTGGATAAAATTAATGGGAACCTTTCCCTAAGAATTGAAATTTAGAAACTAGCTGAAGGTTAGTTAAGAAGAATGGTTTCCTGGATATTGATCTGATGTTGGTTTCGGCCTTCGGGGTTAATATTTGGGGAATTGCTCTCTTACTGATTTACGGTTAGTAACTAATGAATTGGAATGAGGCGTATGTTGTGTTTGTGTAACATTTATTTTTAATATACGCGGGTTGTTCGGAAAGGCCGGGTTTATACCCATTCTGAATAACCGATTCGACAATATGTCGAAGATGAAGACGGTGGTAAAAGACCGGAAGTCTTCACATCGTTAGGATAATTACTGACGATCCTGATTGGAATGTACACCCAAGAGGATGGAAATAGTTGGTGGTCGTCCAGACGTACTTGGAGATGGATGGATATGCGAGGAAAGTGCCTCCGGTTTCGTTCAGACCCAGAACGAACTTGTAAATGGATGGTGTGTCTGACATTGTATTCCTTTATATTGTATTCGTTGATCTCTGCTAAATATATATCTATTTGGCGGCGGAGAATTTATTCTCTTGCTTAACGCCCTTCTCTAAGACATACGAGCTCAGAGGTTATATATTGGCAGAAATCAGTGGTACGATATGGATTGATAGTGTGGCATGCTGAGATGCAGTGATCCAGACTTTTGTTGAAAAGCAAAGTTTGGTGGATGATGATCAAAGCGCAGCTTTAATATAGCATGGCTTTGTGTATAGCGTTGATTCGCGAGCCTCACACCTTGGTATGGTGGTAAACTGATGGTTTGATCAGTATGCTTTTATTGGATGGGCACCTTATTGGTGTCGTGGATTCGGTCGACCGAGATGAGCTTAGTGCTCAGGGATATATAGAGTAAGCGGTGTTTTCTCTCGCTGGGACGTAAGCCGCGGTGATACTCTGGTCCCAAATGTGCGGATGTGCAGACAGTGTTTTCTCTTGTTGGGACGTAAGCCGTGGTGAATTGCATTACGCGATCAATCTTTCGAATCAGGAGCCACCATGATGGAAATCCAATTTCCAATACGTGTATTGCGGTTTTAATTGTAGAACTATTATGGCGACATGATATATGGTACCCATGCCGTCTATGATTGATATTTATGATTGAAATTGTTTTGACACAATACACTTATTATAGTATCAAATGATTTGATTTTAAAAAAAACGTACCAAGCATGTTTGGCTGTTATAAGGGAAAACCCTATCCTCCGGCTGCGTTGCATTGTGTGATGGGACCTGGATCTTATAATAGCTTCATTTTTAGAAAAGCATTGCGCTGTTTACTTATATGCACTGGTATTTTTGGGAGGAAACCCGTTCCGTGTTATACGGCGTGGTCCGCTTATTTACCTAACTTTAAAATAAAGATTTACAACTGTTTTAGTTCTCACACCAGTCACATGACTGACCTGGAGTTTATTGTTTTAACCTAAACTCTGGGTGCCCCTATTTTCGACACGGGCAGCTAGTAGTTTTGGTTTTGCAGATTTATATTCACAGGATCCTGGTTTACAGTTGGAACGATATCCGGAAAGCTTTGTATCCGTATATCTCCTTCAGTTGTGTATCGTATTATTTTCCGCTGCTATGTATTTAAATGTAATTTAAATCTCTGATATTTCTGTGTAATATTCATTTATACTTTGTATATTCTTGTATCTGATGGAATTGTTGTAATAACAATGAAATGTTCTTTTGTATGCGTTCTGATTTGTCTTGTCCTCACAGTAATTCGTTCTTTCTCATCTCTTCGGAGACCAGGGAAGTTTCGGGTCACTTCATTTGGTATCAGAGCTTTGGTTTACAGAGCTCGAGAACAAGACACATTAGAACCATACAAAAGAATTCATCAGATATTGGATTAGTAATATCCAATTAGAATGACTCGTTAGAGATGGGATCAGTAGTATCCTAGAACGAGTGTGAAGAGTAAAATTTTAAAGTGTAAACAAATCTTGTTTTGAAATATAAATCAATTATACGTATTTGATTATTTATTTATATTGATTTGGACAATCAAATATATAGAGATTTTAGTATACGTATGATCCACGTGTATTGAAGCCTCAAATATATTCGATAGATATAGAATCACACTCTAGTCGCTCGGACATGATTCTAATGATTGACGCGTCATCATTAGAATTTATTTTCGTGTTTCGAAGGTGAGATTTCTATATATTTCCAATTGACTGGTGTGAGAACCAAAATTAGATAGGGCTTATTGTTGTGATTTGGCATCAAAAATATGATTTTTGACTATATAACAAAATTATGTGTTTGAAAAGCTAATCAACTAATTGATTGATGGTTGTGTTGTTTGATTATTGTTTTGATTAATTGAAATTTTGAACCATTTAGCCTAATTGAAACAAATATTGAATTGTATTGAAATTTGTTAGCATTTGCTTGCATATACATATACTTACATTGAACAAGTCATAGCAAGGAGGCTAGAGCAGAGAATAAAATTTGTTTTTCCGACAAATAGGTACATGTTTACTATAATTTACTGTTTTGTTTGGGTGATGATGATTTTATGAGCCTATTGGCTTTTTCTTTTTCTTTTTGAGATCAGAAGGCCTGTATGGCAATTTCGGGATTTTCTCGTGGCTCCCGGTGCAGGGGAGGTTATGGCGAAATTTTTCGAAAATTTAGGGTGTTAGCCAAATTTTTGAAAATTAGAAAATTCTCAGAAACTGAAAAAGTTGGAGAATGGAAGCCGGATCGAACGTAGAGTTGATTAATCAAACCACTTTCGACTTTGTTCCTTTTCGGGGACGAAAAGTTTTAAGTCGGGGAGATTGTAATAACCCAGAAAATCTGAGCCAGTTTAAAATTTTTATTTTGGCAATTTTAGCGAATTTTGAACATTTAAAATGGAATATTTTAAATAATATCGACTAGAAATTTATTATGAATATATTTAGAACGTATATATTTATATAGATCGTCGTTAGAATATAAATATTTATTTATATTTATAAAAGGAATTGAAAATGGCGCGGTAGTTCGATAATTCGATTTCAAACTTCAATTGAACGTACCGGGTGCAAAACAATCCGGATTTTAGTGAAACCAAAAACATTAGGATCTATTCTAGAATATCTTTCCAACGAATCCGAAAAATCAAAATTTCATAGCGGGGATCAAAAGATATGTCCAGTTGAAAATTCTGAATAGTCGCTATGGAATTCGGGCCCTTAAAAATGGGAATTTCGCAAACGACCTCGGATTTTGACGAAACCACTTTTGTTGGATCTGCAGTGTTAAATTATTGCTAGATTCCAAATTTCATAATTTTTCGAATCAATATGTGAGCGTGGCAGAAGAAAACGCGTTTGACCAGTTTCAGTAGATTTTAATCGACTGGAAAATGGCCATTTTTCAAACGGTCTCAGAATTCGACGAAACTAGTTTTGTTAGGACCGTATCGTCAATACGAAGCTAGAAAATATTTTTCTGCAATTTATAGAGTTTGTATGTGACCCCGGTAAATTGAAATGCGTGTTCAAATTCAATATATAGAGTTATACGTTGATTTTAACAGAAACTGATTATAACGATCGAATCAGCTTGAGATACATATCCCATTGTGTTCGGAATAGGGGTAATTAGCTATGGACGACAGGCGGTGGGCCTCGTTTTGAGGTCATAGGTAAAAGTCAACGTTTTGAAATTAAATAATAATAAAATTAATTAATTAAATCTCTCTCCTCACCCTCTCCTTTATCTGCCCCCCCCCCCGATCAAACCCAGATCGAAAGAAAAAAAAAAGAGGGAGATCGACGATCGATCCCCCATCGCGACTCCAGGCGCCTCTGCCCACGCACCCGTCGCCGCTTCAAGTGGCGCGCCCACCACCAAGCCCCCTCTCCTCAGGCGATGCTGCGCCAGACCCCCTCCCTCCTCACGCGTTGTCTCATCGCTACAGCCCCCAAACCGACGGAAGACCACACCTCCGCCGCCGAAGATCTGAAAGCCCCTTGCTCCTCCGCCCAACAGCTGTGGCCTCCCTCTCCAAGTTGAACGCGAGTCCCTCCACCTCCAAGCGATGTAAGCTTAAATGTAGTTTTTTTATATATGTAAAATGCAATTGTTATTTAAATAACATTTCTATAAAAAGATGTTTTTTTTATTTGAGTAGTAGCAAAATAAAAAATAGGATTTTTATATAAAAAGATTCCATTTTTAAACTATAAAAGATTTGATTTATAAAAAGTAGGATTTTTATTTATTAAAGAAGTGATTTTTATGAGAACGGTATAAGAAGGAAGATGTGATTTTTATATGAAAATATAAAAATATAATCTTTAAAATATACAAAGTGAAATAAAAATATGAACTTTATTTTTATCAAGAATTGGCGAGAATAAAGATTCGATTTTTATATGAGTAGTGGATTAAAAATATAATCTTTATGAGATATAGAATATAAAAATATCATCTTTATATATGTAGCAAAATAAAAATGTGATTTTTATAGTGATGAAATAGAAAAGATTAGATTTTTATAAATGAAAGGGCGAGATCTTTATATAGAGAATAGCAGTGTAAAAATATAATTTTTATCTATATAGTAGCATAAGAAAAATATAATTTTTTTATATTGAATAGCGAGGTAAAAATTCGATTTTTATATATTGAATAGCGAGGTAAAAATTCGATTTTTATATATTGAATAGCAATGTAAAAATTCGATTTTTACATATGTAGTGGCTACGGGCAACGAAGATGACAAAGATACGATAACGATGAAGATTTCTATCAATGAAGAGTCGTGGTATTGGATAGCTATTGGTGAGAATTTCTCACTCTTCAATTTCTTTTCTAGATATATATATACTAGGATGCAAACGGTGTTTAGAAGCACCCGACACAATCGTCCACAGACCATGGACTTGTTTGTTTGGTTGTGTAGTTGGTTAGATTATTTGGTTTGAATTGAATTGTTTGGTGAATTGAATGAATTTGATTGATGTGTGAATGGCGTGGGCCTTCACTAGACCGGGGATAAGGCTAGGCCTCGTCCCGTTTCTGGTATCGTGCCGTTATGCCGCCGAAATTTTCTAAAATAAAAATATCATTTTATTGGGTAAATGAACTAAAAATTAATGTGTTGAAAGAAAATAAAATATTTATATAGTTAAAAATATTTTATCATTAAAAATATAATTTTTAACGTGAATGTGAATAAATAAATATCTATAAACAAATCGGCCGATTTGTTTATATACACTGATTTGACTGACATTGATTGAGTCGATAAATTTTACACATCGCCCAACTGCACAAATAAAATCTGCGTTTGATTGTTTGAAACCCCACATGGGTATTGGGATAAAATACGGCATACACTAATCCCAATAATTAGTTGTATGTCGATCGATTGATTGACAGGCTGTTATAAGCGTTAGATATCTATATTTGATGCTTATACAGTGTAGTGCACTTTGGTTGATGGTTGATTATCTATCGTTAATATTATATACATGCGTTGTATGGAATCCATATAATTAACTTTATATGGTAATTGATTGGGCCTCATTCCAATTTAGAAAATAAAGAATATTATAAAATAAAGGTTCATGTGTTGACTGTACTCATCCGTTGAGATTAGTCATGTGTTGAACGAAATATTTTAACAAAAATAGTCACACGTGGATAGTACTCATACGTTGAGATTAGTCGTGTGTTGATAAAAATAAATATTCATTTGTTGAATAGAATAAAAGAATTATTGAAATATATAAAGCCGTATTGATTAGAGATGTGCTATTTTGACGCGAACGATTTTTATATCGATTATATTCGTTTTCCGAATTTGAATTGAATCGAATAGAAAACCAATTTGAATTGAATCGAATAGAAAACCAATTTGAATTGAATCGAAGAGAAAACCAATTTGAATTGAATCGAATAGAAAACCAATTTGAATTGAATCGAATGGAAAACCAATTTGAATTGAATCGAATAGAAAACCAATTTGAATTGAATCGAATAGAAAACCAATTTGAATTGAATAGAAAACGAATTGAATTTGAATTGAATAGAAAACGAATTTGATTTCAATTGAATATATAACGAATTTGATTTGAATTGAATATATAACAAATTTGATTTGAATTGAATAGAAAACGAATTTAATTTCAATTGAATATATAACGAATTTGATTTCAATTGAATATATAACGAATTTGATTTGAATTGAAATCAAATAGAAATGAAAGTAAAGGATTTATAATAGAAAATTCAATTTTGATTTGAATTTGAAATGGAAGCTGAAATGTTTTAGAAACAAATTTGATACTATTTATAAAATTCGTTTTAAATAGTAATCGACGAAATATATATTATATATATTATATATAATATAATGGCCTGAATAGAACGCGCCGCGCCGCGGCAATTCGTAAATTTCGACCATTGACTTCGAACGGATATTACGGGAGATCCGACCGTCGGATTCTCCTAAAACCGGAACCGTTGGGTTCGTATCGAAAAGAGCTTTCTAATGAATATTAGAAATTTGAAATCTAACAGTTGAATTTGGAGATACGTCCAAATCAAATTTGGAAAAGGTCGCTGTAAGTGCAGTTCGATGGCCGTTGATGGAAATCGACTGTACGGGCCTTGATAAAATTATTAAAATAGTAATAATTAGTGTAAAATCATACGAAATGATTTGGGAAAAATTGGGATGAAAAACTCCATATTTGAAAAGATAAAAATAGATTTTTATCGAAATGAACTAGTTTTGAACTGAAATTAAAACCCATTTATTTTTAAATAAATAAATTGGATTTGAAATGGGTTTAAATAGAATTGATTCATGGGTTTATCGTGAACTGTGTTTTAAATAACACTAGTTCTTTAACCCGATAATAAATAGAATGTGATTTGGGTTTATCGTGAACTGTGTTTTAAATGACACTAGTTCTTTAACCCAGTAAAAAGAGTTTTAATGAATCTTCAATTAAATTGAAATGTGGATTGATAATTTAAATTATTAACTTTAGAAAATGAGCGAGAATGGAGTATCACCCGTTTTGCTCCAAAGCGATAGTTAAATCTTTAATCAGATTTGAACGTGAAATGGTAGTTAATTTTACCGATAACACTATGGTGTTAAATATGGAGTATTACCCGTTTTGCTTCATGGGATAAATAGGTTGGGATTGGGAAATAAATTAAATAATTACTTCGGTATGGTTCGCTAATCTCGACTAGTTTGGAAAACCATAATTTGGTTTGAAATGACATCCAAAGGAAGAATAAAGGACAAATTTTAAAGAATTTATCTTGGATAAAATTAATGGGAACCTTTCCCTAAGAATTGAAATTTAGAAACTAGCTGAAGGTTAGTTAAGAAGAATGGTTTCCTGGATATTGATCTGATGTTGGTTTCGGCCTTCAGGGTTAATATTTGGGGAATTGCTCTCTTACTGATTTACGGTTAGTAACTGATGAATTGGAATGAGGCGTATGTTGTGTTTGTGTAACATTTATTTTTAATATACGCGGGTTGTTCGGAAAGGCCGGGTTTATACCCATTCTGAATAACCGATTCGACGATATGTCGAAGATGAAGACGGTGGTTGAAGACCGGAAGTCTTCACATCGTTGGGATAATTACTGACGATCCTGATTGGGATGTACACCCAAGAGGATGGAAATAGTTGGTGGTCGTCCAGACGTACTTGGAGATGGATGGATATGCGAGGAAAGTGCCTCCGGTTTCGTTCAGACCCAGAACGAACTTGTAAATGGATGGTGTGTCTGACATTGTATTCCTTTAAATTGTATTCGTTGATCTCTGCTAAATATATATCTGTTTGGTGGCGGAGAATTTATTCTCTTGCTTAACACCCTTCACTGAGACATACGAGCTCAGAGGTTATATATTGGCAGAAATCAGTGGTACGATATGGATTGATAGTGTGGCATGCTAAGATGCAGTGATCCAGACTTTTGTTGAAAAGCAAAGTTTGGTGGATGATGATCAAAGCGCAGCTTTAATATAGCATGGCTCTGTGTATAGCGTTGATTCGCGAGCCTCACACCTCGGTATGGTGGTAAACTGATGGTTTGATCAGTATGCTTTTAGTGGATGGGCACCTTAGTGGTGTCGTGGATTCGGTCGACCGAGATGAGCTTAGTGCTCAGGGATATATAGAGTAAGCGGTGTTTTCTCTCGCTGGGACGTAAGCCACGGTGATACTCTGGTCCCAAATGTGCGGATGTGCAGACGGTGTTTTCTCTTGTTGGGACGTAAGCCGTGGTGAATTGCATTACGCGATCGATCTTTCGAATCAGGAGCTACCATGATGGAAATCCAATTTCCAATACGTGTATTGCGGTTTTAATTGCAGAACTAGTATGGCGACATGATATATGGTACCCATACAATCTATGATTGATATTTATGATTGAAATTGTTTTGACACTATACACTTATTATAGTATCAAATGAAATGATTTTTAAAAAAATGTACCAAGCATGTTTGGCTATTATAAGGGAAAACCCTATCCTCCGGCTGCGTTGCATTATGTGATGGGACCTGGGTCTTATAATAGCTTCATTTTTAGAAAAGCATTGCGCTGTTTACTTATATGCACTGTTATTCTTAGGAGGAAACCTGTTCCGTGTTATACGGCGTTGTCCCTTGATTTACCTAACTTTAAAATAAAGATTTACAACTGTTTTAGTTCTCACACCAGTCACATGACTGACTTGAAGTTTATTATTTTAACCTAAACTCTGGGTGCCCCTATTTTCGACACGGGCAGCTAGTAGTTTTGGTTTTGCAGATTTATATTCACAGGATCCTGGTTTATAGCTGGAACGATATCCGGAGAGCTTTGTATCCGTATATCTCCTTCAGTTGTGTATCGTATTATTTTCCGCTGCTATGTATTTAAATTTAATTTAAATCTCTGATATTTCTGGTAATATTCATTTATACTCTGTATATTCTTGTATCTGATGGAATTGTTGTAATAACAATGAAATGTTCTTTTGTCTGCGTTCTGATTTGTCTTGTCCTCACAGTAATTCGTTCTTTCTCATCTCTTCGGAGACCGGGGAAGTTTCGGGTCGCTTCACTTACATAAATTACCACATCTTGCTCCATGTCGTCCTAGACATATAAGCGATGCATATCAACATATATCTTGCTACTATCAGGATGGATAGTATATTTTGTATGGTGACATTTGGCTAGAATCTCTCGCCTAAGATTAGGAATAAAAGGCATAACAAATCAGTTCTTCTTACGAACAATACCATGCATGTCAACACTAAAGTCCCTCAACTCCTTTTCGTGGGATTCAGACTGGCAACACTGAATAAGACATACAATATGTGTATTGTGTTGTTGTTCCTCGAAAATATGATCCACTATGACAGGTCAAGCATCCATGCTAAATAATAAAATTGGAGAATCTAAAGATGGTGCAAGATCTCGAATGTGAAAATATAATAAAGCCTCTAAGACATTCCATTCTACAAGCATTATGGAAACTGCAACTAATTTCTTATAACTCAATGCGTTAGCAACTAGATTCCCTAGTTTTAGGGGTGTACTAAATATCAAAATCATACGAAGCAAGGAATTCGAGCCAACGTTATTGTCGTATGTTAAGCTCCTTTTGAGTAAGTAAGTACTTGAAGACTTATGATCAATATAAAGAATGAAATGCTCTCGTAAAAGATAATTGTGCCATGTTTTCAAAGCAAAGATGATGGTGGCTAGCGTTAAATCATAGGTAGCATACCAAACCTCGTTCGGTTCCAATTGCTTAAAATCATGGGTAACTACCCGATCATGCGGCATAAGCACAACACCATGACATAAATGACTAACATAAATATAAACGATGAGATCTTTATTCCCTTCAGGAACCACTAGGATAAGTTCATGAGTATGAAACTCCTACTATCTCTAGAAAAAGCTTCGAATTTGTTGGACCAAATAACGTGAATGCCTTTCCTAGTAAGTCTAGTTGGAGGAAGCACAATACAGGAAAAGTGTTTTATGAATCAGTGATAATAACCTACCAATCATAGGAAACTACGAATCTCCGAGAAGTTCTCGAACCTCTTACAATTCTATATGGCTTTGATCTTAGAAGGATCGATCGAAATGCCATCGGATAATACAACATGGACGAGAAACTCAACTTGCTTCTCCCAAAAATTGCACTTTGAGAATTACACTTTGAGTTGATGTTGTCGAAGTGTACTTAAAACAATTCTTAAATGTCAAGCACGATCAACATCAAACTCAAAATACACAAGGATTTCGTTAATGAATATAATAACGAACTTTTTGAGATATTCTCGGAGCACTCGATTCATAAGATCGATGAACTAAGCTGAGGCATTTGTCAAACCAAATGGCATGATAAGCCACTCATCTGAACCATAACGAATGCAGAATGTCAAGAGAGGATGATGTCTTCCGCAACTCACAACAAATGAAAATACCTGGTGAGGTCAAGTTGAGAAAATATATTGGTACTACTCAACTGATCGACCATACGGTCAATCCTCGGCAATGAATAAAAATTCTTGATGGTCATTTCATTATGCTTGCGGCAATCGAGGCAAAGCCCAAGAGTGCCATTAGACTTCTTAACGAACACAACCTCTGTACCCCAGGTGAAGAGCTGGACTGGATAAACTCTTTTGCTTCAAGCATCAACAATTGATTCTTAAGTTTCTCATTCCCTTTAGTCGACATCCTAATAGGAGGTTGACTAACCGGCTGTGCTCCTGGAATAAGGTCTATTCGGAACTCAATAGCCCACTTGGGTGGAAAACATGAAACAGGCTTTAAGATATCAACAAAATCACAAACAACTGGGATTTGAGATATTTCATCTTTATCTCGGGTGCTCATAAAGATGCTTTGGACTCGTAATTAACATCCCAAAGAACAAAAAAAAGTTGAGCAAGTGAGTCAGGTTGTCAAAGATATAAAACCCTCTCAGAACATAAATTTTTGGCCTCGTATTGAACGAGCTAGTCCATCTCTAAAATCATGTCAAACCCAAGATAATGTATCATATGTAGACTCACATGGAAAGGAAAGCCACACATAAATAACTCGACATCCTCACATAACATACTAAAGGTTGCAGATCCCTCCATAGGATTTATAGTTCGTAAAGAGGTCACTAAACATGTAACATTGAAGGAAATAACATCACCGAGCTCCTTCGATACAGACGAATGCAATGCATCGGTATTGAGTAAAACTTGAATAGATTAGTCACGGGATAGTAAAGAACCCTCAAGAATAGAAGGAGAAGTGCCTCAAAGCCGAAATGCACCACCTGAGGCATTAGCTACATTAAGATTCCAAAAGTAGAACTTCTTTGCTTCTTAGGGCATGAAGAAATCAAATGCCCATCTTGCTTACAATATAGGAACCTATGGGGTTTGATAAAATATCTGGCAAAATGGTCACGAGAGTCATATTTCTGACACTCCAAAATCTTGGACTTACGATGTGTTACATGAGAATGATAGATAGTTATGCGCTGCTTCATCTTCTTACTCTACGGGTAAGACTTGGACTTATGAAAGGGAAAATGCTTCTTGTTCGGATTTCTACGAACCTCTAACTCATCCCAGCTATTTTTCTTATTCTCGATCGCTTCAAGGTGAAGGGCCGAATCGATAATGTGACGACCCAGATTTTCGGTACCTTTTGAGCTGACTAAACAACACCAGTCTAACCCAAATTGCCCTAGAAACTCAGATGCCAATAGAAAGAATTTAGAAGGTGTGATAAGAAAGAAATATTAGAATAAAAGAAACAAGAAGAAGAAAACACAACAGAATCAGAGTCTCACATCGCAGCGGAACAAAATATAACATAGAAATAATCTTTATTGAAAGCTTGAAATAAAACTTACAATCATCAGAGTACATCAATACATCAGGACAGTTATATTAATACGTCCTCATCTACAACACACAGCAGGATAAATATTATTACGTCCGAACTCCTCCAGCATATCTTCTTAACTTCGTAGTGTCCAATAACTTGAACCTGAAAAACCCTAGCTAACCCAAGCATTACAAACGTAGGATCGGTCTGGTGAACCAAAGTGAGAAACCCACTAAGTTTATAAACAACATCCAATTTGATTTTAAAGTTAATCAAATCTTTTCAAACAGAAAAGGATAATCGTAAGACCGGATCCACACATTAATACGGACAATATTTACCTAATGATAACCCAAAACATTTTTAAATCATATATATATATATATCTTCTGATATAATAATAGTGTCTAAATACAAATAAATAGCAATCTAGCAGAACGTTTACATCTCACGCTCCACATATATAGTATGCAATCAAAACTGCATGCGCTTATTGGAGACTGGATTCCGACTATGACAAGGTATGGAACCACATGCTAATAGTGTATCTCTAGAGGGGAATACACTGGGTTCAACAAGAAATCTTGCAACCCGGCTACACATGACCAACCACTTATTTCGCTTGAGTGTATCGAATGTATATCACCAATGGTTGGGATCAGCAACCGTTTCCCGAAAAGGGACAACGTCGACAGATTTAAAGAAGCAAATGGAATTTCTCTAGATAAGTGGTTTTACACCCTAATTGGGGCGACCCATTTAGCCATGTTGCCTGCCCGAATTTTTTCATTTCCTGGTTGTGAGGCTTGAGGTTATAATCATCTCTTTGAACATCTAGCCACCATTCACTTTGAATGCCACATTGTCAGATCCACCAAATCAATAATCGACTTCCACGAAAATATACTGGGTGTTAGCTAAGAGAAGGTGTCTTCTCCGCCACCAACAGAAATACGTTTGTAAAAATCAACGTACGTGATCCTTAAGAAATACTCTGTTATACATTTGTCCATATAAGTCATCTAGGATCAGGATGAACCGAAGGCAAACTCCTACCACATCCTAGGAATCACCCTATATATCAGTAGCGAGTAGTCCTTACAATCCGTATATTCCAATCATGACATAATCACTATTGAAATATCTATAGCCGCTAAACTAGAGAGATTCAACAATTAGTTCTTCCGCTTAGGAAGATCAATGACCTTCAATTGCTCTACCTTCAATAATCATCTTCTACATATTCGCTGGTTCGGAATCATTTTCAAATATAAATTTGATCCCGGTCCGTACCAACAATCGTATGGGTCCGATTTGATAGTCGGTTGTTTAACTATCAAAATAATCATGAGAAATACAATAAGTTCACTAATTCGGAACTCAGCATTACTTGGCCTCTTTAATTTAAAATAATTAACAGGTGGTTAAATTCAAAACTTCTAAAACTTTGAATAATTTAAACATGTATTCACTACTTATTTTAATATAAGAGTCTTCTCAAAACTATATTATCTAAATACTTCAAACCATGTATTATAGCCAACATCCAGTTTCTATTTTTCTATTATCTCAAAACATTAGTTACAACTTATTTATTATATATATCATCAATTCAACTTGTTACTCGTAAAACAGTTTACGACATCTCCTTTGGTTTAGTTATTTTAAGACTACAATTGGCACTTATCTTTTTAGAATAAACCCATTCTAAATCTCATCTTCTTACTTTGAAAATTTCGTTATATTTTCACAAATCTTCTTTATTTCCTTTTCCATGGAAATATCATTTTTTTCTCAAGCCATTTTAATTTCCTTTTATTTTGGAATCCATTATATTCCACTTCTAATTCATTTAACCATGTTCCTCTTTGAAAATCTCCTTTCAGATTCCATTGTTAAGTAACGTTAAATTAAACTTAACATTTTGTAATGACCCGTATTCTACGCACCATAGGACTGTAGAATATTTGTTTCTTTCACATACGAAGTCGTATGGTCATGTAACTTTGGGAGATGACTATTGGGGTCATTTCCCATGTTCATGATTTTTCCCGATTTTTAAATGACCATTTTACCCCTAGTTGGCACTGTTTTGGCCATAACTTTTGACTGGAAAGGAATTTTGACCTGAAACCACTTCCATTGGCTCCGGATGATGGTTTACAATTCCGTAGAGTGGTCACCTTAGCCAAACGGACTCACCGTTTGGGAGATATGGCCGAAACAAGTTTCAGATGGTGAAAAACAACTTAATTGGGCTTAACCGGGTGATTAGCAGCTAGGCCCAGAGGGGAATTTCGGGTATAGAGGCATACGAGGGTTGATTAGGGTTAGGAAATCACTTTCATTTCAGTTTTGAGCCGCCACAAATCTTCTTGAGACCTTAGTAATGGCTTCCATCCTCTAAAACCACTCCAAAACACATTTTTAGTGAAGATTAAGCCTAAACTACATCAAAACAAGGCCATATAGCAACAAAGCAAGGTTGGAGCTGCTGCTATACATAGGAATTCGACCCAAACAGAGAGTATTTCAGATTTGGCATTTTATTTTGTGGCAAAGGTGAGTGATTTGCATAGTTTTTGCACTAATCACGGTAATTAAGGGTAATTAGTGAAGATTAGCGAATTTATACACTAATAAATCCTGGAAAAATGTTTAGAAATTTGAAAATAATATTTTATGCCTCTGTTAGAAAATTTCGACGATTTGATTAAGTTTTACTAAGTATGTTCTTAAACATGATTAAGTGGGATTATGGGAAAATGTGAGGTTTTAGCCACTTTTGATCCAATCCGATTCATTTGAATTGTTGTTTTGCTGTTTGTGGTTGCTATTACATGTTGCTATGACTCTATGGTGTGTTTTATGATTGATTAGAAGTGTTAGATTTGTCAAAAACGTCGTCGAATGGCGTAAAATACTTGCTGGAAGAGTTGCAGAAAAGTGCAGGTTCTGGACGGGATCGGATCGGATATGGAGGCTCGGATCAGATGAGTTGAACTGGGCAAGGGATCTGATCGGATCGGAAATTGACACTTGAGACAATTGGCAAAAAGGAAGGCCACGCTAATTGAACTGGGATCGGATCGGACAAAGAAGCAGAGATCGGATCGACTTAAGGACGAAGGGCTCGGATCGGATCGACTGAAGGATGAATGGCTCAGATTGAAGTAAGGAGAAGGAATCGGATCGGAGCGGAAGCACGAACTGGAAGGGAGATGGCACCCGACCCGACCCGGAGGAGGACACCCGACCCGACCCGAAGTGGAATACCCAACCCGAACCGATGCGACGTCGTGGACCCAGACCGAACCGCTATAGGAGAAGACTACGAACCGACCCGAAGCAGAGGACCCGACCCGAACCGATGGCTAGAAGAAGAACCCGACCTGACCCAGTATTGACCAATAACCCTAGATGCAAAGGTAGTCCAATATGGGAAGTTAGAGTTCAAGATCCAGTTGGGAACCGATGAATTCACTTCATGATTGGGCTTTGCTGCGGGACGTGTGCCAAGGGGCAGTCGATGTTTATGACTTTGGATCACTATGTATGGGAAGTACATGAACGGATTCAGGGCTGAAAGGGCCTAGGTACGACTAAAGGGCTATAAACCAATGAAGTGGGGTCATTTGTAAAGATTTGGTCATGACTCCATGTGGTAAGCTTGGTAGTAGCAGTAGTCGTACAAGTCGAACTCCGTCACTACTTCAATGGGTCTAGTGATTGATAGTGGTGGACATCGTATGCTTTACGCACTGAGTGAGAGATGTGAGGATGGTTGCTATGGTTGAATTGTTTGCTATCATTATGACATGCACACCCCACCCCCGTATTCTTGCACTATTTATTATGGCACCTTAGAGTATTGTACGGTATGTGGTACTAACTCTTTGGTTGCAGGTCCAGGTATGGTTTAGTATACCTGTTATTATTATGTTTAGATGCTTATCGCTCATACCATGCTTTATGTCTGACCCAGAGTTTTATGTCTCCTCTTATTACTCTGGGTGCTCACACGAGCAGACAAGAGACAGGTTAGCTGGTGATGCACGGGTAGATGATCCGGAGACGAGCAGGAGGCTTCCACGTAATATATATAGTATTCTCCCTGTGTTGTTGAAGATCACTGCTTGGGCATTGGTGGTGCATCTTCTACTTTAGCTTTCTTTTGTTTAGAGACAGTAAATTTGAAAAGTTGTAATAAGCTGTATTTGGATTTCCGCTATTCTGATGTTGATGTTGATTTTAGTTATCAGCTCATGCACTGTCTCACCTGTTTTATGTCAAGTATGTTATTATTATTATATTTTACTCCATGCGCTGTGAGACATTCTACAGGTTCTTGATTAGTTCGTTCCCTTCTTTCCTTTCTTCTGACGACCGTCCCATGCTAGTCGGGCATGTGTACAACGCACTTTCGGGGGAAATGCAGGCTGGTGCAGGGCGAGCCGTCACACTTGGTATCAGAGCTCTAGGTTGCGTAGTTAACCTAGGGAAGTTATCAGGGAGAAATAATATACGTATATGAGAGAGCATATTTGTGATTATTTTGGTTTTCAAAAGCTATATATATATATATATATACTATTAGTAGTATAAGAATGAAGTCGTGCTGCACTAGCACCACTATGGGGTCGTTAATCGTTTCCTTTTTCTGATTGACGATGAGCCGATATGTTAGAGGTACCGGTAGAGGGGCCAATAATGGGAATGCTGCTGACATGAGGACGATGTTCACTGACCTCATGAGAGAGATGCTTAGGGATGTGCAGAGGGCAGCTCCCAATGGTGGAAATGGTGGTGGTCCAATAGTGCAGGCGCCGAGGGTCGACTTGGCCAAGCTGAATAAGGATTATACTAGCCTTGGTGCGAAGCCGTTTCACGGAACGGAGTCGGCCACGGATGTTCAAGATTGGTTGGATAGTTGCGAACGTATCTTCGAGGATTTGGTTATCGAGGATGCGATGAAGAGAAAGCTAGCGTCCCGTCAGCTGCAAGGGCGGGCAATGAATTGGTGGAATGCTATAAAGGCAGCTACTCCCGAAGATCAGATTACCTGGGAGCAGTTTAAGGTTCGCTTCAGCGAGAAGTTCATTCCAGCTGCTCAGAAGTCAGTGCTGTTTAAGAAATTCTTGGAGCTCAAGAAGAATGGCAGAGCTGTCTCGGAGTATATTGCTGAATTCGACACTTTGTCGAAATATGGGTTATCTCTTATTGATACTGCCGAGAAGAAGAATGAGAAATTCATAACTGGTTTGGATCAGTACTTGGGGGAAAGTTTTATTAACCACATCGATGAGACGTTTGAGTCGATTGTGGGAAAAGCATTGAGGTCAGAAAGACTCTACCCTAAGCCGAAGACTGAGATTGTATCTGCAGAAGAGCCAAAACCACAAGCAAGTGGTGGAGGAAAGGGTGGTTCCCAGAATAAGAGAAAGCAGAATCAGACTAAGGATGGACAGAAGAAAAAGAATAAGCAAGATGTTGAGTGCTTCAGCTGAGGTAAGAAGGGCCATTATGCTAGTAATTGTCGGGCCAAGCCAGCGGATAGGAAGTGCTTCAACTGTGGCCAAATGGGACATCACAAGGACAAGTGTCCATAGCCCCCTAAAGAAAAGCAAATGGTGGAAGCATATGCTCTTAATGCTATTCCTTCTTCGTTGAATGCCCCAACTGCGGCGGAGAAGGGAAAGAATGTCGTCATTCAAGGTATGCTTTCGGTTTATGATGTTCCTGTTAGAGTTTTGTTTGATACCGGAGCTTCCAGTTCTTTCATATCTAGTGACCTGGTAGATACGTTGGGATTGGAGCCCGAGATTGTCGATAAACCTTTAGTAGTGACGAACCCGATTGGTGGTTCGACTAGCCTTAGCATGATTTGTCGTAATGTGGTCTTATCGAGTCATGGATGCATGTTTGTTTGTGATTGCTTTGTTTTGGGCTTTACTGGGTTTGGCATTATTTTGGGAGTAGATTGGCTCCGAAGATACGGGGTGGTGGTAGACTGTGAGGGCTTTTTGGTGACAGCTAGAGCCGATGATGGGCGGAGGATAGTGTTTGGTGGTCTACCCAGTAAGGGGGTATTGGCTAGTTTTCTAAACTCCCTCGATATTCCGCATAGTGAGTTGTCAGGTTTGCCCGTGGTTGGCCAATATCCGGATGTTTTCGAAGAAGTGACCGGGCTTCCACCACACCGAGAGATTGAGTTCCGTATTTATTTGGTAAAAGATGCCAGACCTATAGTGATGCCACTTCGTCGTATGGCACCAAGGGACCAGCGAGAGCTCGAAGTGCAAGTCAGCAATCTTTTGAAGAAAGGATTTATCAGAAGGAGTGTTTCTGAATGGGGAGCACCAGTTGTGTTTGCTACCAAGGCGGATTGTTCCCTTCGTTTGTGTGTAGACTACCGCGAGTTGAATAAAGTGACGAGGAAGAACTAGTATCCTCTACCGCAGATAGATGATTTGTTCGATCAGTTGAGTGGCGCGAGAGTATTTTCTCAGTTGGATCTCGCGACAGGTTTTCATCAGCTTAGAGTGGAAGCTGAGAGTATAGCTAAAACGACATTTCGGACGCCGTTTGGATTTTATGAGTGGTTGATCATTCCATTCGGGCTGACCAATGCCCCAACATATTTTGTGGATCTTATGAATAGGGTATTCAGATATCAGTTGAATAAGTTTGTCCTTGTGTTCGTTGATGATATTTTGGTCTATTCGAGGACAGAGGAAGAATACAAGGAAAATTTAAGAATAGTGATGGAGGTGTTGAGAAAACACCAATTGAAAGCAAAGTTCTCTAAGTGTCACTTCTGGAAGAGGGAAGTGAGGTTCTTGGGCCATGTTGTATCAGAGAATGGTATTGCCATGGATCCGGCGAAGGTGGCTACGTTACAGGATTGGCATACGCCCAAGAATGCAACGGATGTAAGAAGTTTCTTGGGGTTAGCTGGATATTATCGTAAGTTTATCCAAGGTTTCTCCAAGATAGCATCACCATTGACCCAGTTGACCAAGAAGAATCAAGCTTTTGTCTTGGATGAAAGGTGCGAGAATGCATTCAAGAGTCTAAAGGACAAGTTGACAAGCGCACCAGTGTTAGTCATTCCTAAGGGGAATGAAGAGATGACGGTATACATGGATGCCTGTGGTACCGGACTGGGTGCTGTATTGATGCAAGGCGGTAGGGTTGTAGCTTATGCAAGTCGGCAATTGAAACCGCACGAGAAAAGATACCCTACCCATGATTTGGAATTGGCATCGATCGTGTTTGCGTTGAAGATGTGGAGACACTATCTCTTGGGGGAAAGATTTGAGTTGTTCACAGATCATAATTCGTTGAAGTATCTCTTCTCCCAAAAGGATTTAAATCTCCGGCAACAAAGGTGGTTAGAATTCTTGGCTTCCTATGATTTTGACATCGCATATACACCGGGAAAGGGCAATGCGGTGGCTGATGCATTGAGTAGGAGACATGCCAGTTTAGGGGCTATGTTTCTTGAATGGAAGCAACTGGAGTATATCGCGGGGTTTGATTTCAGACCAAAGTGCGAGTTGGATCCAGAAATGTTAGCAAGTTTGACGATCAGACCCACTTTGATTGAGCGGATCGGCTCCAGTCAGAGGGACGATCCTAATTTGAAATCATCTCCAAGTTAGAGATGGGTATCGATGAGGAGATGAACAAGTATGGGCTTGATCGAGATGGATGGCTTAGAAAGAATGGAAAGCTAGTTGTACCCAATGTCAATGGATTGAGAGATGAAGTGCTTAGAGAATCTCATCACTCAAAACTGACTATACATCCCGGTGGCAACAAGATGTATCGAGATATGAAGCAGACCTACTACTGGGAAGGAATGAAAAGAGACATTGGGAGGTTTATATCCAAATGCATGAATTGCCAGCTAGTTAAAGCCGAGCAAAAGAAGCCTAGTGGGATGCTGCAACCGTTAGAAATTCCCGAATGGAAATGGGAGCAAGTCTCGATGGATTTCATCGATAGTTTACCAAGAACTAGATCGGGACATGATAGCATTTGGGTAATTGTGGATCGATTGACTAAGAGTGCAAGATTCATACCAGTCAAATCGACCAGAACGACAACTAAATTAGCAGAATTGTATATGAAGTGGGTAGTGAGATTTCATGGAGTACCTAAAAGCATTGTGAGTGACCGAGACCCATTGTTTACTAGTGGGTTTTGGAAGAGCTTACAAGAGGCTCTGGGGTCAGGGTTACATCTCAGTACCGCATATCATCCTCAGCTTGACGGTCAGACGGAGAGGGTGAATCGTATATTGGAAGACCTCTTGAGAGCTTGTATATTGGATTTTGGTGGATCATGGGATGACCATTTGCATCTAGTAGAGTTTGCATACAACAATAGCTACCAATCCAGTATCGGTATGGCTCCGTTTGAAGCTTTGTACGGAAGACCGTGCAACTCACCATCATGTTGGATAGAGACTGGCGAGAAGTTTATGCTTGGACCAGATGTGGTGAGGGAAACTTCAGATAAGATTAAGATCATTCAACAATGAATGAAGGCTGCCCAAGATAGGCAGAAGAGTTATGATGACAAGAGGAGAGGAGACTTAAAATTCTCCGTTGGCGACTTGGTGTTTGTCAAGATTTCTCCGTTGAAAAGCGTAATACGATTTGGCAGGAAAGGCAAGTTGGCACCAAGATTTGTTGGCTCATTCCCTGTTCTTGAACTAGTCGGGAATTTGGCATATAGAGTTGACTTACCGGAGAAGATGGCGGGAGTTCACAATGTATTTCATGTTTCCCTACTAAGGAAGTTTGTTCACGACCCAGATATGACTATTTCACCTGATCAGTTAGAGGACTTCGAAGTAGAACCCGAGGCGGTTGGGAACCGCAAGCCGGCCCGTATTGTCGAGTACGACATGAAGCAACTTCGAAGGAAGGCGGTGAAGCTAGTCAAGGTTCAGTGGGGCGAGGACGAGAATGATTGTACTTAGGAGACAGAGGAGAACATTAGGAAGACATATTCAGAACTCTTTGCCTGGTAAGATTTTGACTTCGATTTAGTTTCCCACATGCTAGGATAGGCTTGTTTGCTTGCTTTGCATGTTTGGTTGTTGTATGTGGCTGTTAGGCATGCGGGATCTTTTGTATGTTTTGGGTTAAGGAATTTCGGGGACGAAACTTCTTAAGGGGGGGAGAGTGTAACGACCCGTATTCTACGCACCATAGGACCGTAGAATATTTGTTTCTTTCGCATACGAAGTCGTATGGTCATGTAACTTTGGGAGACGACTATTGGGGTCATTTCCCATGTTCATGATTTTTCCCGATTTTTAAATGACCATTTTACCCCTAGTTGGCACTGTTTTGGCCATAACTTTTGACTGAAAAGGAATTTTGACCTGAAACCCCTTCCATTGGCTTCGGATGATGGTTTACAATTCCGTAGAGTGGTCACATTAGCCAAACGGACTCACCGTTTGGGAGATATGGTTGAAACAAGTTTCAGATGGTGAAAAACAGCTTAATTGGGCTTAACCGGGTGATTAGCAGCTAGGCCCAGAGGGGAATTTCGGGTATAGAGGCATAGGAGGGTTGATTAGGGTTAGGAAATCACTTTCATTTCAGTTTTGAGCCGCCACAAACCTTCTTGAGACCTTAGTAATGACTTCCATCCTCTAAAACCACTCCAAAACACATTTTTAGTGAAGATTAAGCCTAAACTACATCAAAACAAGGCCAATAGCAACAGAGCAAGGTTGGAGCTGCTGCTATACAAAGGAATTCGACCCAAACAGAGAGTATTTCAGATTTGGCGTTTTATTTTGTGGCAAAGGTGAGTGATTTGCATAGTTTTTGCACTAATCACGGTAATTAAGGGTAAGTAGTGAAGATTAACGAATTTATACACTAATAAATCCTGGAAAAATGTTTAGAAATTTGAAAATAATATTTTATGCCTCTGTTAGAAAATTTCGACGATTTGATTAAGTTTTACTAAGTATGTGCTTAAACATGATTAAGTGGGATTATGGAAAAATGTGAGGTTTTAGCCACTTTTGATCCAATCTGATTCATTTGAATTGTTGTTTTGCTGTTTGTGGTTGCTATTACATGTTGCTATGACTCTATGGTGTGTTTTATGATTGATTAGAAGTGTTAGATTTGTCAAAAATGCTGTCGAATGGCGTAAAATACTTGCTGGAAGAGTTGCAGAAAAGTGCAGGTTCTGGACGGGATCAGATCGGATATGGAGGCTCAGATCGGATATGGAGGCTCGGATTGGATGAGTTGAACTGGGCAAGGGATCTGATCGGATCGGAACTTGACACTTGAGACAATTGGCAAAAAGGAAGGCCACGCTAATTGAACTGGGATCGGATCGGACAAAGGAGGAGAGATCAGATCGACTTAAGGACGAAGGGCTCGGATCGGATCGACTGAAGGATGAAGGGCTCGGATTGAAGTAAGGCGAAGGAATCAGATCGGAGCAAATGAAGGAACGAGGGAGCGGATCGGAGCGGAAACACGAACTGGAAGGGAGATGGCACCCGACCCGACCTGGAGGAGGACACCGGACCCGAAGTGGAATACCCGACCCGAACCGATGCGACGCCGTGGACCCGGACCGAACCGCTACAGGAGAAGACTACGAACAGACCCGAAGCAGAGGACCCGACCCGAACTGATGGCTAGAAGGAGAACCCGACCCGACCCAGTATTGACCAATAACCCGAGATGCAAAGGTAGTCCAATATGGGAAGATAGAGTTCAGGATCCAGTTGGGAACCGATGAATTCACTTCATGATTGGGCTTTGCTGCGGGACGTGTGCCAAGGGGCAGTCGATGTTTATGACTTTGGATCACTATGTATGGGAAGTACGTGAACAGATTCAGGGCCGAAAGGGCCTAGGTACGACTAAAGGGCTATAAACCAATGAAGTGGGGTCATTTGTAAAGATTTGGTCATGACTCCATGTGGTAAGCTTGGTAGTAGCAGTAGTTGTACAAGTCGAACTCCGTCACTACTTCAATGGGTCTAGTGATTGACAGTGGTGGACATCGTATGCTTTACGCACTGAGTGAGAGATGTGAGGATGGTTGCTATGGTTGAATTGTTTGCTATCATTATGACATGCACACCCCACCCCCGTATTCTTGCACTATTTATTATGGCACCTTAGAGTATTGTACGGTATGTGGTACTAACTCTTTGGTTGCAGGTCCAGGTATGGTTTAGTATACCTGTTATTATTCTGTTTAGATGCTTATCGCTCATACCAGGCTTTATGTCTGACCCAGAGTTTTATGTCTCCTCTTATTACTCTGGGTGCTCACACTAGCAGACACGGGTAGATGATCCGGAGACGAGCAGGAGGCTTCCACGTAATATATATATATATAGTATTCTCCCTGTGTTGTTGAAGATCACTGCTTGGGCATTGGTGGTTCATCTTCTACTTTAGCTTTCTTTTGTTTAGAGACAGTAAATTTGAAAAGTTGTAATAAGTTGTATTTGGATTTCCGCTGCTCTGATGTTGATGTTGATTTTAGTTATCAGCTCATGCACTGTCTCACCTGTTTTATGTTAAGTTTGTTATTATTATTATATTTTACTCCATGCGCTGTGAGACATTCTACATGTTCTTGATTAGTTCGTTCCCTTCTTTCCTTTCTTCTGACGACCATCCCGTGCTAGTCGGGCATGTGTACAGCGCACTTTCGGAGGAAATGCAGGCTGGTGCAGGGCGGGCCGTCACACATTTTCACCTCACGTCCCCTCTTATAAACATCGTTTAAAAACTTAGGTTAAATATACGACTCCATTTTATCCTGCTTTCCTTTACTTAACTCAAATATTACGAAAACATTCATTTAAGCGATCACATTTTCTTAAATTCTCTTTTTTATAACTTTGTTATAAAACTTGGGTTCAATTTAAAACTCATCCATAACATCTTATCAAAACTGCTAAATCTCATTACAACTTTTACTGAAATGAATTCCATTTAAACATTTATCTCTTAAATTATTATTAATTAAAATAGTAGTTTACTCTCCCATTAACTAGCATAAACATAGTTATTTCCTTTATTAACTAAATAATAAATCTCTTTTTAAAATCTTGTCAAATTAAAACAAATAATCATTAATCCATTTCATTAGATTAACTACAATAAATTAACCGAATAACTAATTCCAATTAAATTAGTTGACTTCTTCAACTCAAACCATGATTATCTCGTTAATCAACTCCAACTAGCCCTTGTTTTAAATTAATTTATAATATAATTAATTTAATTAAATCTCATTTAATTGTCTTTTGGAAATAATCAACCTCCTAACCGTTACTTCAAATTCCGCTCTTAAATTCCGCTCTTCTGAATTTAAATCTTACTAAGAACACATTTAATAACTATTTATAACTTAAATAATAAAGCATAAACACTTATTTCTTTATTAAACTTTTATTTAAAATAATGGATTTCAAATCTACCTTCGGTTATAAAAATAAATTTTATAACTTCATTACCGTCGATACACCTGATGGAAAATCACATTTATAAAACGAATTATTTTAGACCAACTACTGCTAATTATTTAACCAATACCACCCATTGGTTAATATCAAACAATTGTTGAATTTAGATTCAATAACCAACAAACAAATCCATCATCCAATCACACTGATTAAACAGTTGAGATAATTGAAATATGAAAATAAATAAATAAAAATTGAGGAATCCAATTGGATCCCTCCAACCTGTTTTCCCTGCATCCAAATACGTTGTCTCAGCAACATCATTTATTTCAATAAACATATATAATACTCAGCAATCAAGTAATAACAGTAATCCAAACATTCGCATCTCAAATTTAATACTTTTATATTACTATAAACGTAACCAACAAGTTAAGTTACCTCATTAGGAAATAATCGTTAAAAATAACGATTTACTTAATATTAAATTAAACAAATGTTTAATTTAATTAGTTCAATTAGCAGGTGTGTGTATGTGTGTGTGTGTGTGTATATATATATATATATTCAGCATCCATCAACAATAAATAATCATAGCACATAAATATTTAAACCCGACTTATACAATATATAAGTGGGATAAAACTGAGTGAGTTGAACTCACCTTGATTTCCATTTGGTGTTCAATTTAATTAAAAATTCTCATAGCTGCCAACTCTAACCAAACCAGCTTCATCCTGTTGTGCTCGTCGATATGGTTTTGACGTCACTTGTTTCGTCTGATTCCATTATTGTATGACCCAGTTACAATTTCAATACAGTATTTAAGAATTGCTTACTACTTTAAATAATATTACAAATAACTAAATAATATTAATTTAGTTAACTTTATATATGCGTTACTATTATACACTATTTAATTAGGAACGGGTAAATATTTATTGGTCCTTATGCAAACACGGTTAGGCAGTATTGGAGAAAGATTGGGCACATTCACCATTTATTTATGTGTATATGTATATAGGTCGCATTATACAAAAACCTGGTTAGGCATATTAGAAACATGCCATGTTAGTTATATTAACACTTAATATATGTATTAATGAACTTCAATGGGTACATTAATTACAGGATGGGGACACTGCACGCTATAAGTCAGGTAAAAACAACGAATTACTTTGTTAACTTATAAATAGGCCGATGTATATTCCTTGGTCCAAAACTTAAATCTAACTAACGTTATAAAACAAGATTAGGCGTATTCTAAATAAGTACTTGCCATGTGCACTGTTCAATGAAAAATTTATAACTCTAAATATTTGTTACGTTATTTAATCTTGATTAGGAAATCACTTGTAATTAGGCATAAAGAAAAATACCCAGCATGTTATTATATATTATATATTATAATTTATAAGTTACTATATATATATTATACATATCGGGAACGCTGGCAACTGGATTTACATGTTATATACACCACGCTACGTATATAAATATAGATAGGCACATTTAAATGACGTTATTCTTACTTAAGGCATAAAATAAAATATTCTAACCTAAATAACAACTAACATTAGTTAAACCCAATAAAACACATTCCTAAACATAGTTAGGCATATTTAAAGAATTTACCAGCCAAGTTATACTACTTCTTCAACATGCTGCTAATCACCAACCGCATGCTCTTGCAACCTTCTCCCCGCTCAAGAGCCACCGCCTCTCCGAACTCCAGCTCGCGCCACCTCCACTCTGACATTTTCCACCAACCATCTTTTGTTTCCAACTTTCTGCAGTTCAATTTTCCCTTTTTTCGTTTCCAATGCTTGAACCCAACTCTTGCTTTCTCCTTACAAAACAACTTCACTGTGTACAGTGTACCCACGTTCTACCTCTCCACTGCTCCTCTCCGACACCATACCTCCTCAAGTTGCCTCACCTTCGCACCCCCAGTTTTTACAGAAACAACACGCTACTTCATAACTACCTCACATACTGTTCATTCCTCATCACATACTAACCAACTTCCCAAACCACACACTATTATTTCCTATGCGTGCCCCATCACCTATATTTTCTACTTCCATTTTCTATAGTCAACTGGCCTTTCTCATTATAAATATTTTCCACGGTATATACACCTTCTTCCCATCTTTCTGCTAATCCACACGAACCAAGCATGGCAGTCACGCGGTCACCCTTCACGCGCATTCTTCAAACCTCGCACAATTTTATTCCCCACTTTGTATTGCTCACCATCCCACACACAACTTCATTCCTTACTGCTTCATCAACACAACCCATGGCTTCACTACTTCCACCGCTTTCCGCCCTCAGGTTGGCCACCCACGTATTCCATGTGACAGCGAATTAAATATGTGAATTTAATCATACAAATAAAAGGGCTTGTGGGTTTATACTTATTCAGAGAGGGGTTGGTTTTCATTTTTCCATGGTTTTTTGTTTTGTTGAAACAGGAACGGAGATGCACGCTATTTATAGGAGAACTAAAGAAGATAAGATTAACGTCTTACATGCAAGTTGTAGGCACAATCTTAGCTGGGAGAAAGTAGGGATGGGTTTCAGAGGGTTTTTATTCTCAATAGTTGAAACGATAGACAGTGTAGGCTCGCATTTAGTTTTCAATTCAATAGGGGTAGCTGTGTTGAGTTTTTATTTTAATCCTAGGCTTGCGTTGATTAGTGTATAGGAAGTCTTAGGGTATACTAGTTCCTTTAGCATGAATTGTTTTGTTGATGGCTACTGCGTTTTCATTTCGCATGCAGTGATGGAGTAGACAAAAGAAACTGCGTGCAAAATAGATAGGCTATAAATGGAAGTCTACATGTGTTATTTCTTCTTTAGTCTGCACAATTTTGCATTAGAATAGACATGTTGTCTATTTTCAGTTTGTACGTGATAGGAAAAAGAAAGGACTAGGCCATTTTTACTGGTAGGTTAGTATGTGTTTTCCACTCCACAAACAGGTACTTGCATTACTTAGTGTTTAAGTTTATCTTTTTATTTTAAATGTTCTTACGGTATTAAATTTTACCGCTAACCATTATTTATCAGTAACCATTAAATATACGTACTCCATGCCAAACTCCAAACACAAAGAAAATAGTCATACCGCTATGTCTCAACATCCCGGTACTAATGAAATTAATTTTGTTGAAAACAGACTCCGTTTGCACAACAACGTTATTTTAATTTATCGGTTCACCTTTAAATTGCACGCACCGATAAAATAACTCCGATTGGCTCCAAACTAGAAATATAACAATGATTAACTCTATGTATTCCAATAAAATTTGTTTCTTCGAAAACGAAGATCGTTTGAAAAGAAAACTATTTTTGAGGCATATATAATATCGATAAAATGTATTTAAATCCAAAACAATTTATAACACCCCACATCCATTAATGTCACTCACTAAGGGAATGTATTAACTTTTATGGAGTATTATAAGAGTATAAAACAGAATATCACAAGACAAATAAATAAAATGGTACTTAAGAAAATCCAAATTTTATTCATTGGAGCGGAGAAACAAAACATGTTTGGTTACAACATCAAAACCCCATAGTAGAGTCAAGTACACAAATATCCATCTTGAACAAAATTATTATCAGAGTACATAAAAGTAAAACCATAATCCCACTCCAAATAGCCATAATGGAAAAGAGATCAAGCCGAGCATTACTTTCAACACTTCCAAGCACTTCAAGAAGAAAGGAATCCAAGTTAAGCTTCACTAATCCCACCTTGACGACCTTGGTGGGGGGGGGGGGGGGGAGAAAGAAAAAGGCGAAACAAAAAGGGGTCAGACATAAGTCTGGCGAGTCTAGTGACTTTAAAAATATAATCAGTAAAGTAACATGATAAGAACATAAAATGGATATAGGAGATGACTGTAACATAAGCAGATATGACAACGTAAACAAGATGAACAAGATATAACGTTGATTGTGCTTCTAATCACTACAAGATAATTCCTATAATGCACCAATACTAGTTCCATACTGAAAGTTGATCCTTCTTACTAAACATAATAATAATAATAATAATAATAATAATAATAATAATGGTAGTTTCATGTACTCCTAGCTACTGTCATAGGTGCCGCCTGCTCCTATCTCCACTAGTTGTACCCACTGCCCTCCCCATTCGATCGACTCCCTAACTCGTAGATACCGTGCTGGTCCCACAGTTGGGTGTATCATTCCCTAAAATGGCAACCCGATACTACTAAAATGCACGGCTTATGCCTACTCCATGCAACAGTGTCTTACCTACCAGCCCGGACCCACGCACGCACATGACTCCGTTGGACTTGCACTGCCATCGCTAACTCTTTATTGGCCTCTTACAATCAACCCAGTAACCGTGTCATATCCTCGACCTAGTTTGAGCTCACATAGATATTAAATGGGTTACTGGTTGAAAATGTTGGATCTAGAATAACCCTAGAGGGGGGGTGAATAGGGTTTTTCACAGTTTTTAACAAGAATTAAAAACTTAATGAGATAAATAATAATAAACTGATCACAGAATATAGCAGAAACTGAAATGCAGAAAATAAATCACACACAGATATACCCAGCTTCGGCAAAATCCTGCCTACTGCTGCATTTCTAAGGTTTCTACTAGGTGATAGAACAGATCTCGCATACAAGACCTTGTACACTCGCAAACCCTGCTTCTATTCTAACCCTACGCTCAAAATCCTAGACTAATCTAAACCCCTAGATCAGATTTCCCGTATTACAAACCTGTAATCCGTAATCCCAGAATTTTATAGACTCTGAAACTGACAGTTAACCTCTAACTGTGACACTAGAATTTTGCAGACTCTAGTCAAACTGTTCGTTTGTTTTTGAAACAAGAATGTGATAAAAAAATACAAAAAAAATAAAGGGAAACCCTTTAAAAACAAAACAAAGGAGTTAAAAAATAAGGGGTGATCCCCTTTTAATTAACCCATGGCCTTGGATTCATCATGGCCGGCCTCCTTTGAATTCGGTTGCCCCTATTCACTTTATCACCCGATCTCTCTTTGGCTCTGGGAAAAAAAAATGGCGGCTAGGGCGATCTAGGGTTTCTGTTTGTCCCCAAATCACTGTGCTTGGATAACGAAATTCGATTCTCTGATGGCTCAAAACTCTTGCGGCTTGCTTCTCTTCGGTTTGCTACTGTCTGATTTGGGGAATTTGCTCTGTCGACCGAAACCCTAAATTGTGAGTGATTTTAATTTTCTGCTTGAATTTCTTGTTCAGATGCTTGTAGTTTTCGATTATTGTTGCCTGTGATGATGTGGATGTAGTTATAGGGTAAATTTTAAAACCCTAAACTCTGATTTCGTTTAATGGCCTGGACTGATTTGTCTCGTGTTTTGATGGATAAACGCCAGTGATGAATCGGTGTAGTTATAGGGAAAAAAATAGATACCTTACACTCTGATTTCACTGATTATTGGCTTGATCTGATTTTGTGTGACTTTCCCTTTTTGCTGTGTCGGCTTTTAATGAAATTATTGGATGGATATGGATGATTTGCTGGTCTTTAATGACTCTCTAAGAATTATCCCTTGCGCAAATTCTTTGATTGATAAATTTCCAAAAAAAACTTGCCTGAAATCTGGAAAGTTGATTTGGTTGTCCTTTTTGAATTCGAATTTCTCACTGATTTGTAACAAATGAAACAAACAAGTTGTTCCATTGATTTGTGCTCTTTATTCAAGATCCTTCTGTGGAATTTTGGAAAGTATTTAATTGATGATTCCTTAAAAAAAATCCTGATTTGTTGCCCAAGAAATATTGTGAAGTCTGAAACTATTTCTGGCCGATTTAAAATGTGAGGTTCATTTCTGGAAACATGAAACCAATGTCGAATTGATTTTCTCCCCTTGTTATAGCAGATTTTGTTTCCTGCTTTGATAAAAAAGAACAGTAATAATCCTCTTTTTGGAAAGTATTGAAATGTTTCTCTGTCCATCCACTCTTGCATGTTGTTTTTAAAACTTGCCTTGAGTTATTTCTGGATATTTCCCTTGTATGGTTGCCATAGGTTTTGCAAATACTGATTTTCTCCTTTCTGGAATTCAAAACCTTGCTGCACTTGCATCTTGACAAACCACCATGCTTGCATACACTTTGACATGCTTTGCATTCAGCTGCCATGACCTTGTATATACCGAAACATGTTGTCTTGAATTTCTTCACTTCTGAGCAACTTTTTGTTGTGGAAACTGCTGCCATGTACACCATGCAGCTTTTTGTTGACTGATGTACTTCTTTGATCATGTTGTTTCAATTCTGTGTGAGATACACTGTGTACACACCTAGACTTGTAATTCATACTGCCATGTTTAATGTGTTCATGTTTATAGCTGCTGCACCGAAAACTGCCTTGTCTTGTATGAGCTCCACCATGATTCGACACATTTCTGCCTTGTATATGTATGTTGTTGTGTGCACTTGGAGTTTTCAACATTGTTGCATTGAAAACTTTGCCTTCTGTTCACAATTGTGTGTTGGCCTTTGTGTTTGAGAATGCTGCTACCATGTTTAAGCTTGATCATTTATTGGTGCCATGTCACTTTCATTTCTGCTCGACCATGCTGAAACGTGTATTTGCACACCATCTTGCTTCACACTATTTTGAGTTTGTTGAAGTTTCTTTGCTGATTTGAACTCCACTTCTTTATTGCTGGCTCGACCATGTTTGAGCTGCACTTGTTTGTGCACTTTGATTTTTTTTTTTTTTTTTATTTGCTGACTTGTTATTTGGCTCTCATGAATGCTGGCTTGTCCGTTGCACTGAGTTGAGCAGGTCCTAGTGACTACTCCTCAGCTGCGTACTGATTGGCGTGGCAGTGCACACGTGTGTTTATACACGTGTGTATGCAGCCATCAGTCAGAAAGAAAAAAAATCAGATCGAGTCAGAAAAATGATGAGAAACACACCGAATTCTGAGGCAAATAAAATTTTAAAAATAAAATTTAAATCTGCATGTGTTCAGTTTTTATTTCTATTGCAGTGTACTGTGTGTGTGTTTCTGTGAATGACAGGTATGAAGATGATGACTGGACTAAGAGCAGTGAAGACTAAAGATAAGCAACTGTGTCAGTACAAGTGCATATGAGACTGTATATTGAGATGTAAGCTGAGTGTGAAATGAAAATGTACAGAGTGGAGTGAAACTGTATATGAGTCAGACAGTGAAAAGTATGTATATATGAGTTGTACTGTTATTTGTAATAAACAAGTTCGTTTGAAATAAAATATCATTTTATTGTTGTCAAACAGACTTGTGTATCGTATTCAGTTTATTTACAAGTACAATCTCATGTGTAATCGTATATGAATTGTGAATATTAGTGAATATAAGAGAAATGTATAAACAGTGGAGTTTATAAATTTGTACTGTTTTGATAGTGAAATAAAATATTATATTTAAATAAAATACTGTGTGAATATTTATATTTCTGTACAGTCGTATTTTATTTAAATATAAATATTATATTCCAGACTGTGATGTATAATAACAGTACAATGTCAAACACATAAAAATAATATTTATTTGGATGTTATCATCAAACAAAAAAACATATAATTGTGTATACAACACCGTTATATACAACAGAAAAGGGTCCCCACACTTGACACATGCTTCCCTCTGAAGCTTAGTCCCCACTAGGAATTCCCACTTAACCCCTCTTTACCCTCATGTCTAATCACATGTCTCATCTTGGTTAAGTGTTTTAATTGTTTCACATGCTACCCATGTTACCCACTTATCCTTTTATCATCCCCATGTCTAATCACATGTCTTATCATAGTTAAGTGTTCATTAATTTATTATAACTGTAATCTTGCAAGACCCCTCACATTAGACTGTCGTTTTGCGGTTGCTGGATATGCCGAGCGGTTCTGGGAAGACTTATACCTCAAACCAAATCTAACCTCGTATCCTTGCATTATTACGCATCTAATTTCTGCCTTTGACCTCTCACATTATACTGCCTTTTGTGGTTGCTAGATATGTCGGGTGGTTCCGGGCAGACTTCTACCGCAAACCAAGTCTAACCTCGTGTCATAGGCGTTCATTATCTCTTTCTTGATTCAAGTCCCAATTTTAAATCTTGGATTAAAATATATTCCAATTATCCATAATTTCCAATCTGAATTAAGTTTATAATTTTAATCCAAATTAGGCCTATAATCTTATGTATACATATTATGCCAAATTACGCCCAAATTAATTTGCTTTCATTGTTATTAACAATTTATGCCAAACCTCATGTATACAAATTATATCCAATTATGCCCAATCAAACTTCTGCCAAATCTCATGTATACGATTCATATACAATTATGCTCAAATTGATTTATGCCAATAATTACCAGTTTCCCCAAACTCTTCCCAATCGTTCAAACGTTTTTCGTATGCAAATCTCAATGCAATATGTTAGGCTCGAAGTTAGCCTAATCTCATAAAAAAAGGAAAAGAAGAGGAGAAGAGAATGAACATCAAAATTGGCGTAAACATAAGAACATGCATATGAGACATAAACATGCATATAACGATAAACTGGATCATATAGGCATATGGCAGATTTATGGGTATGAATTTAAAGGATGATGATTTACAAATTTGATAAGATTCATCTCAGTCACAGGAATATTCATTAAATCAAAATCACAATCCTATCACAAATACTTTATAAATTCAATTATATGTGAAAATGACATAGACACATAGCGATAGAATTCTTAGAAATTTAAGCGTTATTGAAGCAATTCAGATCTTGAATAATCCCTACTTGATTGATGTAGATCCGATCTTCTAATTTGATTGTTGAAGAAGAACTATCTCTAAATCTCTACTTTGATTTTTGGTTGGAGAAGAACGACTAGGTTAATTTAGATTAGAGCAGCATAGAGGCGCCATGGATCAATAACAATGAGATTAGGGTTAGGTTTAGGGGTATTTTATAGATGCTCTAGGTGAATTAGGACCCTTAGATCAAATTAGGATCCATCTGAACCATCCAAACCAGAAAAACACGTCATCCAGCCAATCCCAGAAGACCACATATCAGTCCAGACCATAAAAACTCGTCTGCCAGATATGGGCAGATGGAGGTCGACACCCTTATAGGGGGGTCGACACCCCTATAAGGGGGTCGACACCTATGTCGACTCCCCTAGGGGGGTCACACCCTAGAGCGGGAGATTTCCCGCTCACACATATTCGGTTGATTTTGATTTTTAAATTATTTTTTGATTTGTTATTTAATTATTATTAAATTCTGCTAATTTTTGAATTCTTTTAAGCTTCATAACTTCTTCATACTGTATCCGTTTTACGCAAACTTGGACTCTATACCAAGCAGAATTCTGAGATGAATGCAATGGCACAACCCATTTCCCTTAATTCTTCTTATAAAAATTAAGTATTCTTTAATTATCCCTTATATCATGTTTTAAAATTACGGGGTGTTACATTCTCCCCTCCTTAAAGGATTTCATCCGAAATCTTCAAGTTAAGAAGAATGTATCCTACCATCCAATCATCTATCTACTCATCCATCATCCACAAGCATCCATTGTCCTTAAAAAATTTCTAATGCTATATGAACACATATATGCAAAAGTGTGTGTATATGTTCCTTAATGCGAAACATGATAGTGTCATGCGTCCATTATGTATGCGAAAGAATCCTAATGATACATATCATTTCTATATGAGTGCACAACCATTCATTCAAATGCAGCATCCATATGATAACACATTCAATATACATCCATTAACTTAAATATGCACACTCATTCATATGAAATATGAAATTGATTGAGACGATCTAGCGCTTAATGTGTGTGTAAATGCATGCATGAGCAACCACTAGCAAACACTTACATCCGCTTGCATCCACCAAACATAACATGTCTCAAACACATGTTTACAACAATAGGATTTTCTACCGAAGGGTCGAAGATATAATCGAGAGGATACACTAAAAGATAGAACAAGTATAAATAAATTGGTAGAAAAAGGAGAAGTTAAGAACATACCCTCAAAAAGGAAAGGGTACGACGCGCGTATCTTGTCTTCAATCTCCCAAGTCGTGTCTCCTTGCTCATCTCCCCATTGGACTTAAACCAACTTGACCTCTCGGTTGCGTAATTTCTTGACCTCCAATCCAAGGATGCATGTAGAAGCTCGTCTAATCGTGGCATCTTGCTCCACTTCCACTTCCCCAAGCATGCTCGGCCCTACTACTTCCGCGGTATCATGTAAACACTTCCACAAATGCGACACATGAAATACGTCATGACCACCACTAAGCTTCTCGGGCAACTTCACTCTGTAGGCCATCTGTCCAATTCGCTCTGTAATGGTGAATAACCCTACGAACCTTGGTTCAATTTCCCTACAGACCCAAAACGAACTACATTCCTCAACGATGATACTTTAATAAATACCATGTCTCCAACACTGAACTCAAGATCGATCCTTCACTTATCAGCATATGACTTTTGTCGGTCCTGTGCCATCTTCATGCGTCTTCGAATCATGTATATCTTCTCTGAAGTTTCCCTAATCATCTTGGGCCCAAGCAAAATCTTATCCGTGGATTCCCACCAACAAGTTGGTCATCGACAAGGTCATCCATATAGAGCCTCAAAAGGTGCCATGCCACTACTAGTCTGATAGCTGTTGTTGTAGGCAAACTCTACTAATGGAAGATGTTCCTCCCATGCCCCTCCAAAGTCCAAGATGCATAACCTCAAAAGATCTTCTAGAATCTGATTCACTCTTTCTGTTTGGCCTTCCGTCTGAGGGTGATAAGCGGTGCTCAAACACAATTGCGTTCCTACTGCCTCTTGCAAGCTCTTCCAAAACTCACTCGTGAAAATGGGATCTCGATCACTTACGATACTAGAAGGTATGCCGTGTAGACGAACTATCTCTCGGAGATAAATAAATGCTAACCATGCCGCTGTTCTTTTACTCTTAACGGGAATGGAATGGGCACTCTTGGTAAGTCTATCTACTACTACCCAAATCCCCGTATTACCCTTCCTTGACCTCGGCAACCCGTCGACGAATTCCATGGAAACACTTTCCCATTTCCTCTGTGGAACCTCTAAAGGTGAAGCAAACCACCAGTCTTGTTTTGCTCAGCCTTGACTTGCTGGCACACTAAGCATTTAGAAACGAACTCATCCACATCCTTCTTCATTCTGACCTAAAAGAAAACTCGCTTCATGTCCCTATACATCTTGTCACCACCGGGATGTATGGTCATCTTAGAACGATGTGCCACTTCAAGGGTTGTCCTCCTCAAACTCTCGTCTCGTGATATACAAAAGTCTCTCATCTCTATGCAACCAACCTTTATCATCTATAGTATTCCTACTAAGATGGCTCGAAGACTCCCCTCTTATGAGCTTGTCTACTATCTCTATCAACTGTGGGTCATCTCGCTGTACTATCCCAAAAGCGTAGGTCACACCTCTAATGATGCCAACAAAGTGGGTACATAATCAATAAAGGGTCTAAAGTAAAAGGTAGAGATATACTCTAAACTCTGCCGCTCGACAAACAAACGACTCAAAGTCAACTTCTTTCTACTCAAGGCATCAGCTACAACGTTACCCTTTCCTGGGGTATATTTAATCTCAAAATCGTAGGATGCTAAGAACTCCATCCACTCTGTTGCCTTAAGTTTGGATCTTTTTGAGAAAACAGTTATTTTAGTGAATTATGGTCTGTATACAACTCAAACCTCTCACCAAGCAAGTAATGGCGCCAAGACTTAAGCGCAAAAACTATGGCAGCTAATTCTAAGTTGTGAGTAGGGTAATTCTTCTCATGGGCCTTTAACTGCCTTCCACCATAGCATATCACTCTTCCCTCTTGCATCAAAACTGCGCCAAGCCCTGTCCCGCAAGCATCGGTATACACTGTGAATGGTTTACTCCCATCAGGAAAAACTAAAATTAGAGCTGTCGTTAATGCCCTCTTCAAACGTTGGAAAGCATTGTCACAGTCAACATCCCAAGAAAAGTTCAAATTCTTTTTCGTCAACCGTGTAAGTGAGGCTGATATCTTTGCAAAGTCTTTGATGAACTTTCTGCAATATCCCGCCAAACCAGGAAAACTTCATACTTCCGTTGCATTCTTAGGAATCTTCCAATCTTGGATTGCTACCACCTTCGCGGGATCCATTGTTATCCCTTCCTTGGAGACCACGTGCCCTAAGAACCTCACTTCCTTCCTCCAAAAATGACATTTGGAGAACTTAGCTTTGAGTTGATGTGCTCGAAGTGTCTCTAAGACTTCCCTAAGGTGTAGGGCATGTTCTTCCTCACTTCTAGAGAATATCAAGATGTCATCCACAAAGACTACTGCGAACTTGTTTAGAAACTCCCTAAACACCCTACTCATCAAGTCTACGAAATATGCGGGTGCATTCTTCAAACCAAAAGGCATGACGAGCCATTCAAAGAAACTGTCGGGAGTCCTAAAAGCAGTCTTATCTATACTATCCTCAGTTACCCTCAACTGATGAAATCCTGTAGCTAAGTCCAATTGCGAGAAAACCGAAGCACAAACTAACTGATCGAACAAATCATTTATCCTCTGCAATGGGTGTTTGTTCTTCTTCGTGAGCTTATTCTGCTCCCTATAGTCCATGCACAATCTAATCGAACCATCAGCCTTTGTAGCAAAAACAACAGGAGCACCCCACTCTGATATACTTCTTCTTATGAACCCTTTCTCAAGAAACTCTTTCACTTGTTTACTAAGCTCCCTCCTTTCTCTTGGAGCCATGTGGCGCACCAGCAATGCAACTAGCTTTGCATTGTCCACCAAGTATATATGGAAATCTATCTCGCGTTTTGGAGGTAAGCCCCTAACATCCTCAAAGATATTTGCATACTCATGGACTACTCGAACAGATTGCAAATCATCAATAGATGTGTCAAGAGATTCTAGCTCGCTAAGCATAACAGAACCCTTAGGGTCACAAAAAATATCGAGGTATTACCCAAACTAGTCAACAGTCTAACTAACCTCTTTTCACAGTTGAGAATGGCACCATACCTGGCTAGCCAACCCATTCCTAGAATCAACCCATAGCCCGTGAAGCCAGGCACATAAGCGTTGCATTCGAACTCAACTCCATACACATATATTCTGAAATCCCGACATAACATAGAAAGATGAGCTGTACCCCCAATAGGATTTGAGATAGCAACGGGATCCATAACTAGATTAGCATTTAGGTGAAACATTTCAACTAACGAAGTAGATATAAACGAATGTAAAGCGCCAGAATCAAACAAAGTTCGAATAGAATAATCAAGAAGGAAAATCAAACTTTCAACAGAAATGTTTCTACCTCTCTCATGTCCTGGAGCCATGAGAGCATGAACCTGCCCTCCAGAAGTAGATCCTATCCTATGTCCTTGCCCTTGTCCTTGCCTCCTTGTGCAGTATTTAATCATATGTCCTGCCTCACCACATTGGAAGCAACCCGTCTTCTTCTTCTTCCTACAGTCCTTGCTTAAGTGGCCTGGTGTTCCACAATTAAAACATCTTTTCTTCCCTTGGCCCTTGTTATCCTTACCACCTTTCTTTTGTTGTTTCTGTGCTTTCTTTTGATCCAATTTCTTAGCTTATGCCTTAACTACGTTAGCACCTTTCTCCTCTTCATGCATCAACGCCATGTCAACAAGTTTCTCGAAAGTAGCCCCCGTAGGAATGTGGGACATAGCCAACCTGTGTAATGGTTCATTCAGGCCCTTGGCAAATCTTAGAGCCTTCTTATGTGGTGTATTAACTAATTCCATACCAAATCTTGCTAACTGGTTAAACTTGTTAACGCACTCCTTCACAGATAAATTCCCTTGTTTCAAAGCCAAGAACCTCTCCATGTATAAACTCTCCTCCTCTTGTGAAAGAAATTTCAACTAGGACCTTCGTCTAAAGTCTATCCATGTCTCCACTGCACGTCCTTCATTTATTACTTCCCACCAAAAGGAAGCTTCGTCCTTCATCAACCATGCAGCTAGCTGAACCTTCCTTCCATCGTCTATCTTAAAGATACCAAACAAATCCTCCACTTCCTCGAGCCAATTTCGAGCCTCAACAAACGTCTCAGTTCCATAAAACGGTTTTTCGCCCATCGTACGGAAGTCTTTGCATATCTTAGAAAAAGCGTCTACACGGGGAGGAGGAGCGGCTGCAGTAGGGGGAGGAGGAACGTCTGTTGGGCCTGCGGAAGTAGCCCTAGCCTCCAGATACCTTCTAAACCAGCGTGGTATTTGTACGCCCTCGGGTATAACAGGTTCCCCAGACATGCTGAAAGGAAAAAGGAAGAGATTCAAAACAAAGAATCGAAAGATAGATATATGGCCTTTGGGGATTATGTTTTCCATAATAAACCTTTCTCTTGAAAATACCCTCTTTAAAACATGTTTTTGAAAATACTTCTTAAAAAAATGCTTTTGAAAACGGTTTTCAAAATCTTTTATCTGTTCTGGTAACCTTCAGCTCTGATACCACGTGTAACACCCCACGTCCATTAATGTGACTCACTAAGGGAATGCATTAACTTTCATGGAGTATTATAAGAGTATAGAACAGAATATCACAAGACAGACATATAAAATGATACTTCAGAAAATTCAAAATTTATTCATTGCAGCGGAAAAACAAAACATGTTTGGTTACAACATCAAAACCACATACTAGAGTCAAGTACACAAATATCCATCTTGAACAAAATTATTATCAGAGTACATAAAAGTAAAACCATAATCCACTCCAAATAGCCATAATGGAAAGGAGATAAAGCTGAGCATTACTTTCAACACTTCCAAGCACTTCAAGAAGAAAGAAATCCAAGTCAAGCTTCACTAATCCCACCTTGGGGACCTAGGGGGAAAAAGAAAGAAAAGAGGCGAAACAAAAAGGGGTCAGACATAAGTCTAGCGAGTCTAGTGACTTTAAAAATATAATCAGTAAAGTAACAGGATAAGAACATAAAATGGATATAAGAGATGACTGTAACATAAGCAGATATGACAAGATAAACAAGATATAACGTTGATTGCGCTTCTAATCACTTAAGCTAATTCCTACACCGCACCAATACTAGTTCCATACTGAAAGTTGATCCCTCTTACTAAACATAATAATAATAATGTTAGTTTCGTATACTCCTAGTTGCTGTCATAGGTGCCGCCTGCTCCTATCTCCACTAGTTGTACCCACTACCCTCCCCATTCGATCAGCTTCCTAACTCGTAGAAACCCATGCTGGTCCCATAGTAGGGTGTATCACTCCCTAAAGTGGCAACCTGATACTACTAAAATGCACGACTTATACCTACTCGATGCAACAACATCTTACCTACCCGCCCGGATCCACACACATGGCTCCGTTGGACTTGCACTGCCATCGCTAACTCTTTATTGACCTCTTACAATCAACCCAGTAAGCGTGTCCCGTCCTCGACCTAGTTCGAGCTCACATAGATACTAAATGTTTTACTGGTTTAAAAGGGTCCCCACACTTGACACAAGCTTCCCTCCTAAACTTGGTCCCCACTAGGAATTCCCACTTAACCCCTCTTTATTCCCATATCTAATCACTTCTCATCTTGGTTAAGTGTTTTAATTGTTTCACATGCTACCCATATTACCCACTTAACCCTTTATCATCCCCATGTCTAATCACATGTCCTATCTTGGTAAGTGTTCATTAATTTATTATAACCGTAATCTTGCAAGACCCCTCACATTATCATCCCCACGTGTAACACCCCACGTCCATTAATGTCACTCACTAAAGGAATGCATTAACTTTCATGGAGTATTATAAGAGTATAGAATAGAATATCACAAGGATGATATATAAAATGGTACTTAAGAAAATTCAAAATTTATTCATTGCAGCGGAAAAGCAAATCATGTTTGGTTACAACATCAAAACAACACACTAGAGCCAAGTACACAAATATCCATCTTGTACAAAATTATTATCAGAGTACATAAAAGTAAAACCATAATCCCACTCCAAATATCCATAATGGAAAAGAGATAAGTTGAGCGTTACTTTCAACACTTCCAAACACTTCAAGAAGAAAGAAATCCAAGTCAATCTCCATTAGTCCTACCCTAAGGACCGGGGGGGGGGGGAAGGAAAGAAAAGAGGAGAAACAAAAACAGGTGAGACATAAGTCTAGAGAGTCTAGTGACTTTAACAATATAATCAGTAAAGTAACAGGATAAGAACATAAACTGGATATAAGAGATGACTGTAATATAAGCTGATATGACAAGGTAAACAAGGTGAACAAGATATAACATTGATTGCGCTTCTAATCACTATAAGTTAATTCCTACACCGCACCAATACTAGTTCCATACTGAAAGTTGATCCCTTTTACTAAAAATAATAATGATGATGATGATGGTAGTTTCGTGTACTCCTAGCTGCTGTCATAGGGGCCGCCTGATCCTATCTCCACTAGTTGTACCCATTACCCTCCCCATTCGATCGGTTCCCTAACTCGTAGTTACCCACGCTGGTCCCACAGTAGGGCGTATCACTCCCTAAAGTGGCAACCCGATACTACTAAAATGCGCAGCTTATGCCTATACGATGCAACAGCGTCTTACCTACCAGCCCGGACCCACGCACGCACGTGACTCCATTGGACTTGCACTGCCATCGCTAGCTCTTTATTGGCCTCTTACAATCAAACCCAGTAAGCATGTCCCGTCCTCGACCTAGTTCGAGCTCATATAGATACTAAATGGGTTACTGGTTGAAAAGGGTCCCCACATTGAACACAAGCTTCCCTCCTAAGCTTGGTCACCACTAGGAATTCCCACTTAACCCCTTCTTTTATTCCCATGTTTTCTTACATGTCTCATCTTGGTTAAGTGCCTTGATTATATTTCACATGTTACCCATGTCACCCACTTAACCTTTTATCATCCCCATGTCTAATCACATGTCTTATCTTGGTTAAGTGTTCATTAATTTATTATAACCGTAATCTTGCAAGACCCCTCACATTAGATTGCCGTTTTGCGGTTGCTGGATATGTCTGGCAGTTCTGGGCAGGCTTATATCGCAAACCGAATCTAACCTCGTGTCTTTGCATTATTACGCATCTTATTTCTGCCTTTGACCTCTCATGTTAGACTGCCGTTTGCGGTTGCTGGATATGCCGGGCGGTTCCATGCAGACTTCTACCGCTAACCATGTCTAACCTCGTGTCTTAGGCGTTCATTATCACTTTCTTGATTCAAGTCCCAATTTTAAATCTTGGATTAAAATATATTCCAATTTCCCATAATTTCCAATCTGAGTTATGTTTATAATTTTAATCCAAATTAGGTTTATAATCTTATGTATACATGTTATGCCAAATTACGCCCAAATTAATTTGCGTTCATTGTTATTAACAATTTATGCCAAACCTCATGTATACAAATTATATCCAATTATGCCCAATCCAACTTATGCCAAATATCATATATACAATTTATACACAATTATGCTCAAATTGATTTATGCCAATAATTACCATTTTCCCCAAACTTTTCCCAATCGTTCAAATGTTATTCGTACGCAAATCTCAACGCAATATTTTAGGCTTGAAGTTAGCCTAATCTCATAAGAAAAGGAAAAGAAGAGGAGAAAAGAATCAACATCAAAGTTGGTGTAAACATAAGAACATGCATATGAGACATAAACAGACATATAACGATAAACTGGATCAGAAAGGCATATGTCAGATTTATGGGTATGAATTTAAAGGATAATGATTTACAAACTTGATAAGATTCATCTCAGTCACAGGCATATTCATTAAATCCAATTTACAATCCTATCACAATTACTTTTTAAATTCAACTATATGTGAAAGTGACACAGACTCACATCGATAGGATTCTTAGAAAATTAGGCGTTGTTGAAGCAATTCGGATCTTGAATAATCCCTACTTGATTGATGCAGATCTGATCTTCTAATTTGAATGTTGAAGAAGAACTATCTCTAAATCTCTACTTTAATTTTTGGTTGGAGAAGAAAGGCTAGGTTAATTTAGATTAGAGCAGCATGGAGGCGCCATGAATGAATAACAATGAGATTAGGGTTAGGTTTAGGGGTATTTTATAGATGCCCTAGGTGAGTTAGGACCCTTAGATTAGATTAGGATACATCTGAACCATCCAAATCAGAAAAACACGTCATCTAGCCAATCCCAGAAGACCACGTATCAGTCCAAACCACAAAAACTCGTCTGCCAGATCTAGGCAGATGGGGGTCGACACCCCTATAGGGGGTCGACACTCCTGTCGACACCCCTATAGGGGGGCCGACACCTATGTAGACTCCCCAAGGGGGGGGTCGACACCCTAGAGCGAGAGATTTCCCGCTCACCCCGATTCAGCTGATTTTGATTTTTAAATTCATTTTTGATTTGTTATTTAATTATTATTAAATTCTGCTAATTCTTGAATTCTTCTAAGCTTCATAACTTCTTCATACTGTATCCGTTTTACGCAAACTCGGACTCTATCCCGAGCAGAATTCTGAGACGAACGCAATGGCGCAACCCGCTTCCCTTAATTCTCCTTATAAAAATTAAGTATTCTTTAATTATCCCTTATATCATGTTTTAAAATTACGGGGTGTTACACAATTCAACTTAAATAATAATAAATTATTATCATATATTCCAATATTACACTTCTTCAAAATAAGTCAATATATAATTTAAAATCAGTATTAAATATTCCGAGTTAAAACGATATTGAAATATAAAAAACCGCTTATATTTATTTAAATAAACGTTATCGTTTATTAACGAATTTCATAGCGACTATTCGAAAATTTGAATTGGACATAAATCACAAAATATAATTTGAAATCTTGATTTTACTCTTACAATAGAAAATTATAATCAAATCGATTTAAACGTTTCTGGTTTCACAGAATTCTGAATTAAAATGGTTTCTGTATATTCAATTGAAGTTCAAATCGTAAATTACAAATTACCACGCCGTTTCGAGTTCGTTTTATAATTATATATAAATTATACATTCAAACTTCATTTAAATATACAAATTATGTATTATAAATCCATTTAAAATTCCAAATCGATATTTAAAATAATAAATTAAATTAAATATTTGACTACGAAAAATACGGGATGTTACATTCCTTCCCCCTTAAAAGAATTTCATCCCCGAAATTACTCAAGTTAGAGAAATGATTCAATCCAAATTATTTTCAAATTTATTATTTCAAAATTATTATCTAAAATTCCAAATTATATAAATTTATGAAAAATTTTCCAGCATTTCCTCTGCACTGCTTGATCGGAACAGTTGCAAACGCCACTCTGAGCCTCACATACCTCAAAACAAAACAAATCCAAACGGCTACCCAACTCAGGGTTATAAATAAATCACCAATCCATATAATTAAGGTTTACCTTTTTTTGTGCAACCACCCAAAGCATAATAATTAACAGCTCATCCTTTTCCAACCTGTATTTAACCCAGCTTATAATACAATAAACAATTTCAGTATTTACTTACGAACGATTCCATTATATTCATTTTACTAGAATTCATTCCCTAGTTTTAATTCATTTAAATTTTTATAAATCCATCGATAAATTATATTAAGTTATTTAATGACCAATCAACAAGCAATGCACAATCATAATCAATACACAACCAAATCAACCAAACCAATCAATTTATATTTTACTCAGTTTCCAAATTCCAAATGGTTTCATTTAACTCCAAAATCCATTTTAAACCCAATATCCCTTCTTAATCTACTTGACTTAACCAAGTTAAGTTCCATATTCAATAAACTATTTAATCTTCTAATTAATTCACCTCCATTTCAAATTCAAATTTTGATTTTACTTCAAAAGTCATTCATTTCTCTTTCTAATTTGGTTTTATTTAACTTATCTCCAAGTTAAATTATGATTCATAACTTTCTATTTAACTTTTATTAGTTAAATCTCATTCATTCAACTCCATAATATTTACTAATTTCATATATGAAGTTTTTGGTTATATTAAACCAATTCAAACTTCTAATCTAATTTAAATTCAATTTCAGTTCCATCCAATCAAACAAATAACTCAATATCTTAATAATTGTTTATTAAAATTATTTCTTTTCTATACAAAAATTTAATTTGGCCAAAATTATTTCATTTGGCCCTCTTTACAAATAATATTTTTTCGGTTACTAGTTCAAATATTGAACTAATATTAACACAATAAAAAACATATGTATATAAAATTTACAAATACGCTCTCATATATATATATATATATATATATATATATATATACACACATATATACGCACTCCAACTCAATCTAGAGTATTACCAACTCCATCTCTATCGAGTTATTCCATTGAGCCAAGGTTATTACTAAACCATCGCTATATACTAAGTGTGACGACCCAGATTTCCAGTACCTTTTGAGCTGACTAAACAACACTAGTCCAACCCAAATTTCCCTAGAGGCCCAGATGCCAATAGAAAGAATTTAGAGGGTGAAATAAGAAAGAAATAAATATTAGAATAGAAGAAATAAGAATAAGAAAACACAATAGAATCAGAGTCTCACATCGCAGCGAAACAAAATATAATATAGAAATAATCTTTATTGAGAGCTTGAAATAAAATTTACAATCATCAGGGTACATCAATACATCTGGATACTTATAATAATCTGTTCTCATCTACAACACACAGCGGGATAAATATTATTACATTTGAACTCCTCAAGCACGTCTTTTGAACTTCGTAGTGTCCAATAACCTAAACCTGGAAATCCCGAGCTAACCCGAGCATTACAAACTCCAGATCAGTCTAGTGAACCAAAGTGAGAAACCCACTAAGTTTATAAACAACATCCAATTTGATTTTGAAGTTAAAAAATTCTTTTCTAAAAGAAAAGGATAATCGTAAGATCGAATCCACGCATAAATACAGATGGATTTTAACTTACGATAACCCAAAACATTTTGAAATCATATATATATATATATATATATATATCTTCTGATATTATAATAGTGTCTAAATATAAATAAATAGAAATCTAGTGGAACTCTTGCATCTCATGCTCTACATATATAGTATTCAATCAAAACTGCGGGCGCTTATTGGAGATTGGTTTCTGACTATGACAATGTATGAAACAACCTGCTGATAGTTTATCTTTAGAGGGGAATACACTGGGTTTGGCATGAACATCTTGCAACCCGGTCATACATGACCGACTACTCATTTTGCGTGAGTGTATCGAATGTATATCATCAATGGTTGGGATCAACAACCGTTTCCCGAAAAGGGACAACATCTATAGATTTAAAGAAGCAAATGGAATTTCTCTAGATAGGTGATCATACACCCTAATGGGAGCGACCCACTTAGCCATGCTGCTTGCCCGATTTTTGTCATTTTCTGTTTGTGACGCTTAAGGTTATAATCATCTCTTTGAACATCTGGCCACCTTTCACTTTGAATGCCACATTTTCAGATCCACCAAATCATTAATTGACGTCCACAAAAATATACTGGGTGTTAGCTAAGAGAAGGTGTCTTCTCCGCCACCAACAGACATACGTTTGTAAAAATCAACGTACGTGATCCTTAAGAAATACTCTGTCAAACATTCATCCATACAAGTCATCCAAGATTAGGATGAACCGAAGGCACCCTGCTACTACATCCTAGGAATCACTCTATAGATCAGTAGTTAGTAGTCCTTGTAATCCGTAGATTCCAATCACGACAGAATCACTATTGAAATATCTATGGCTGCTAAACTAGAGGGATTCAACAAGTAGTTCTTCCACTTAGGAAGATCAACGGCCTTCAATTGCTCCACCTTCAACAATCATCTTCTACGTATTCACTGGTTCGGAATGGTTTTCGAATATAAATTCAATCCCAGTCTTTCCGTACCAACAATCGTATGGGTCAGATTTGATAGTCGGTTATTTAACTATTAAAATAATCATGAGAAATACAATGAGTTCACTGATTCCACACTAAAAATTACTTGGCCTCTTTAATATAAAATAATTAACAGGTTGTTAAATTCATAACTTCTAAAATTTTGAATAATTTAAACACAGATTCACTTTTTACTTTAATATAAGAGTCTTCTCAAAACTATATTACATAAATACTTCAAACCATGTATTATAGCCAATATCCAATTTCTATTTTTCTATTATCTCAAAACATTAGTTATAGCATATTTATTATATATAATCAACAATTCAACTTGTTACTCATAGAACAGTTCACGACATTTCCTTTGGTTTCGTTATTTTAACACTATACTTGGCACTTATCGTTTTAGAATAAACCCATTCTAAATCACATCTTCTTACTTTGAAAATATCGTTATATTTTCACAAATCTTCTTTATTTTCTTTTCCATGGAAATATCATTTTTATTCTCAAGCCACTTTACTTTCCTTTTATTTTTGATTCCATTATATTCCACTTCTAATTCATTTAACCATTTTCCGCTTTGAAAATCTCATTTCAAATTCCGCTGTTAAGTAACGTTAAATTAAACTTAACATTTTCACCTCACGCCCCCTTTATAAACATCGTTTAAAAACTCAGGTTAAATATACGACTCTTTTTATCCTGCTTTCCTTTACTTAATTCAAATATTATGAAAACATTCATTTAAGCGATCACGTTTGCTTAAATTCTCTTTTTATAACTTTGTTATAAAACTTGGTTTCAATATAAAACTCGTCCATAACATCTTATTAAAACTCAACTAAATCTTATTGCAACTTTTACTGAAATGAATTCCATTTAAACATTTACCTCTTAAATTATTATTAATTAAAATAGTAGTTTACTCCCTCGTTAACTAGCATAGACATAGTTATTTCCTTTATTAACTAAATAATAAATCTCTTTTCAAAATCTTATTAAATTAAAACAAATATTCGTTAATCTATTTCATTAGATTAATTAAAAATTAATTAACCTAATAACCAATTCCAATTAAATTAGTTAACTTTGTCAACTCAAACCATGATAATCTCGTTAATCAACTCCAATTAGTCCTTCTTTTAAATTAATTTATAATTAAATTAATTAAATTAAATCTCATTTAATTGTCTTTTGGAAATAATCAACCTCCTAACCGTTACTTCAAATTCCGCTCTTCTGAATTTAAATCTTATTAAGAACACATTTAATAACTACTTATAACTTAAATAATAAGCATAAACACTTATTTCTTTATCAAAAAATTTATTTAAAATAATGGATTTCAAATCTACCTTCAGTTATAAAAATAATTTTTATAACTTCATTACCGTCGATACAACTGATGGTAAATCACATTTATAAAATGATTTATTTTTGAATAACTATTGCGAATTACTTAACCAATACTGCCCATTGGTTAATATCAAACAACTACTGAATTTAGATTCAACAATCAACAAACAAATCCATTATCCAATCGCATAGGTTAAGCAGTTCAGATAATTGAAATATGAAAATAAATAATAAATTTGAGGAATCCAATTGGATCCCTCCAACCTATTTTCCCTACATCCAAATACATTATCTCAACAATGTCATTTATTTCAAGAAACAGATAAAAATAACAATTGGTTTAATATCAAATTAAACAAAAATTTAATTTAATCAGTTCAATTAAAACACACACACGCACTCACATATATATATATATATATATATATATATATATATATATTCATCATCCATCAACAATAAACAATCATAGTACACAAATATTTAAACATGACTTATACAATATATAAGTGGGATAAAACTGAGTGAGTTAAACTCGCCTTGATTTCCATTCAGCGTTCAATTTAATTAAAAAAAATCATAGCTTCCAACTCTGACCAAACCAACTTCATCCTGTTGTGCTCGTCAATATGGTTTTGACGTCACTTGTTTCGTCTAATTCCATTACTGTATGACACAGTTACAATTTTAATAAGGTATTCACTAAGTTACTAATTTAAACAATGCTTACTAATTTAAATAATATTATAAATAACTAAATAATATTAATTTGGTTGACTTTATGTTTACGTTACTGTTATACACTATCTAATTAGGCACAAGTAAATATTTATCGGTCCTTATGCAAACACGGTTAGGCAATATTAGAGAAAGATTAGACACATTCACCGTTTACTTACGTGTATATGTATATAGGCAACATCATACAAAAACCTGGTTAAGCATATTGGAAACATGCCACGTTAGCTTTATTAACAATTAATATATATATATTAACGAACTTTAGTGGGTACGTTAATTAAAGGATGGGCACGCTGCACGCTATAAGTCAGGTAAAAAAGAAACGAATTACTTTGTTAACTTATAAACAGGCCAATGTATATTCCTTGGTCCAAGACTTAAATCTAACTAACGTTATAAAACAAGATTAGGCATATTCTAAATAAGTCCTTGCCATGTATACTGTTCAATGTAGAATTTATAACTCTAAATAGTTATTGCGTTATTTAATCCTTATTAGGTAGTCACTTGTAATTAGGCATAAAGAAAAATACCAAGCATGTTACTATATATATTATATATTATAATTTATAAGTTACTATATATATATATTAGATATTATACATACCGGGAACGCTAGCAACTGAATTTACATGTTATATACACCATGCCACTTATATAAATATAGATAGGCACATGCAAATGACGTTATTCTTACTTAAGGCATAAATTAATATATTCTAACCTAAATAACAACTAACGTTAGTTAAACCCAATAAAGCACTTTCCTAAACGTAGTTAAGCATATTTAAAGAATATACCAGCCAAGTTATACTACTTCTTCAACATGCTACTAATCACCAACTGCAAGCTCCCGCAACCTTCTCCCCGCTCACGAGCCATCGCCTCTCCGAACTCCAGCTCGCGCCATCTCCACTCTGACACTTTCCACCAACCATCTTTTGTTTCCAACTTTCTACATTTCTGTATTCCCTTTTTGTTTCCAATGTCTGAACCTAACTCTTGCTTCCTTCTTTCAAAACAACTTCACTGTGTACAGTGTACTCACATTCTACCTCTCCACTACTCCTCTCTGGCACCGTACCTCCTCAAGTTGCTTCACCTTCGCACCCCCAGTTTTCATAAAAACAACAAGCTGCTTCATAACCACCTCACATACTATTCATTCCTCATCACATACTGACAACATTCCCAAACCACGTATTGTTATTTCCTTTGCATTCCCCATCACCTATATTTTCTACTTTCATTCTCTACAGTTAATCGGCCTTCCTCGTTATAAATATTTTCCACGGTATATACACCTACGTCCCATCATTCTGCTACTCCACACGCACCCAGCATGGCTGTCACGTGGTCACCCATCATGCGCATTCTTCAAACCTCACACAATTTTGTTCCCAACTTTGTACTGCTCACCATCCCACAGGCAGCTTCATTCCTTATTGCTTCATCAATACAATCCATGGCTTCACTAATTCCACCGCTTTCCACCATCATGTCGGCCACCCAATGTATTTCATGTGATAGTGAATTAAATATGTGATATTTTATCATACAAATAAATGGGCTTGTGTGTTTATATTTGCTGAGAGAGGGGTTGGTTTTCATTTTTTCCATGGTCTTTTGTTTTGCTGAAACAGGTATGGAGATGCACGCTATTTATAGGAGAACTAAAGAAGATAACATTAACGTCTTTCACGCAAGTCATAGGCACGGTCTTAGCTGGGAGAAAGTAGGGATGAGTTTCAGAGGGTTTTCATTCTCAATAGCTGAAACCGTAGGCAGTGTAGGCTTGCATTTAGTTTCAATTCAACAGGGGTAGGAGCGTTGAGTTTTTATTTCAATGCTAGGTCTACGTTGTATAGGCAGGCTTTGGATGTACTAATTCCTTTAGCATGAATTGTTTTGCTGATGGCTACTATGTTTTCATTTCACTTGGCAATGGTGGAGTAGACAAAAGAGATTGCATACAAAATAGGTAGGTTGTGAATGGAAGTCTGCATGTGTTATTGCTTCTTTAGTCTGCACGATTTTGTATTAGAATAGGCATGTTGTCTCTTTTCAGTTTGTACGTAATTGGAAAAAGAAAGGAGTAGGCCATTTGTACTGGTAAGTTAGTAAGTGTTTTCCACTCCATAGACAGGTACTTGCATTACTTAGTGTTTAAGTTTATCTTTTTATTTTAAATTTTATTACGGTGTTAAATTTTACCACTAACCGTTATTTACCGCTAACCTTTAAATATACGTACCCCACACCTAATCTAAACACAACGAAAATAGCCATACCGCTACGTCTCAACATTCCGGTACCAATGAAATTAATTTTGTTGAAAATGGACTCCGTTTGCACAATGACATTATTTTAATTTGTCGGTTCACCTTTAAATAGCACGCACCGATATAATAACTCCGATTGGCTCCAAACTGGAAATCTAACAATAATTAACTATTCGTATTCCAATAAAATTTGTTTCGTTGAAAGCGGAGATTGTTGGAAAAGAAAACTATATTTGAGCATGTATAATATCGATAAAATATATTTAAATTCAAAACAATTCAATTTAAATAATAATAAATTATTATCGTATTTTCCAATATTAAGCATCTTCAAAGTAAATCAATATATAATTTAAACTCAATATTAAAAATTTCAAGTTAAAACGATATTCAAATATATATAAACTGCATATATTTAATTAAATAAACATTATCGTTTATTAACGAATTCCATAGTGATTATTCGAAAATTTGAATTGGACATAGCTCACAAAATATAAGTTGAAATCTTGATTTTCCTCTTACATTAGAAAATTATAATCAAATTGATTCAAACGTTTTTTCTTTCACAAAATTCTGACTTAAAATGGATTCTGTGTATTCAATTGAAGCCCACATCATAAATTATGAACTACCGCGTCGTTTCGAGTTTGTTTTATTATTATATATAAATTAAACGTTTAAACTTCATTTAAATAAACAAATTAAATATTATAAATCCATTTAAATTCCAAATCGATATTAATATAATAAATTAGATTAAATATCTAACAATGGAAAATACGGGACGTTATAGACAAGCTCCTTAAAAGTCAACTTAAGTTGCAAAATCAAGGATTTCTTCAAATATTTATTAAGATCGGAAACCAATTTGAGGTTCTTCTTCAGAAAGTGCAAATATTCTCAAGGGCATACTTAGATAAGGCCTCAAAAGAAGTAACATACTTAGACACAGTCGAATTTTCTTGCTTTAAGTCAAGGAAACATCGAGATAGAACTTCCTTCTCGGACTTGAGAGGAATTTGAGCACAAGCCACTCTCTGAACTGCTTTCACTCTAAAAGGTAGACTCATCAATCTCTATAGAAGAAAATCATACAAATCCAACGCGCATTCTTGCAACATACTCGATGAAAAAAGAACGCACTGGTGGTCAGATATCTCCATGTGAGTAAAAACCCGATCGCATGTATGGAGACTGCCGGAATATATAACACTGACTTGGAGCCTTTGATTGACTTGCCTCCAAGATGAGTGAAGTCACTGCACATACGGGAAAATGTAGATTTGCGCAAACGATAAGAACAGACTAGAGCTGGAGGCTGAGTGGTCCTAATAAGCTCTAGAATCCGGTCGTTCGATATATAGAAGGCCTATGGGCATAGTCTTCTTGTCTACCCAGCGGCAAAGACGCCTGCACTATCCTTTTCAGCCATTAACTGAAATATTAAAAGAAGATAAGGATTATTCACGAAAGTAAGAAATTATTACATTGAATTCAATGAGGAATACAAAGGAATTTCAAAAATGCATTCCTAGACGTATTCCTACTTATATCTATACCCAAAGGACTCGAAAAAGGTTAAGGATTTGATTAAGGACAACTTTGATTATGGATGATGTTACACTCATATTATACTTCGATGCATTGTATTATGTATATTGTCATGTGTTTATCACATTTAGTTCTTAACTGAACTCTGATACCAAGCTGTAACTCCCTATCCCAAGGCCCATATTAACAAAGATCATTAACAAGTAATGTCATCTACTAATGTGGAGAAGATGGCTATTTAGGAGCGACCATCCATAAATCTTGTGTTGAACAATTATCAAATACGTCGATGAAATGATAATCTTTGCTTTTTATCAACTAGATAGACATTATTAAATTTTACCTAATACAATACTATAATGGCTACGTGATCAATTCAGAATAGAACATAATAATACTAAACATTACAGATTATAGAACAACAAACACAGTCACGTCACATATACATATACATCAAATACAATACAAAGTGACATATATAGCATTTATATAAACTGCAGTGTATACAATGTCTAGTACCCTAAAAGAATATGTACAAATATCAGAGTGCACTAACACTATAGAGCGAACAACACAAAAATTATGCCAAAGAGTCCAAAAGGTCAATAGAGAAGTCATAATGATATAGTTAAGCAAGAACCAGTGATAACCTAACCTGCAACTCGATCTAACCCGAGTACATAAAATACACGGGTCGGACTAACTTGGACATGGTGATTAGTATATGATTTATAAGATTTAAAATCATATAAACTACAAGTTGGAAACTACAGAAATCACATAACTCGGGTGCTTGGTTAAGAGTTCAAAACATATAAATGAAATCATTATATATAGATAAATCCATAGATAGCCCCCACCTATATATATATATATATATATATATATATATATATATCAGTGATGATCAAAACGAAATGGTGAAATCATAAATAATATCAGAATCTAGTAATCATAATACTGAAATCTTGGAAATAACATAGAATGGAACCGTTACTTATATGACAGGGCAAGGCAATGATGCATGTCATATCTTAGATAGCCAAAGCCTCCCAGTACTAATCAATGTGTGTGCGTGTATAAGGTACCTTTCCCAGATGACACGAAAGCCATAAATTTCTGAGGTGACCTAAAGGTCTAGTACGGGTAGTGTCTCATAAGGTGTCATAAACTCCCAGACAATGGTAATGGTACATCCGATACCATACGTTATCACTTATCGGTTTACTATCGTTAGATGATTCCATATTAAAATAGCTAAAAGAAACTCAGAACAATAGCTTAATTGGTAAAGTTTGGAGTGAAATTATATAATAAACCAATACGTCCCATATCACATGGTTTAAATCACAACCTCATCTTCGAAGGGTCCTAAAACATGTAGTTCTATATGAGAAAATATATGTGAAAACCAGTAACTTCCCCGGTGAGGAAAGCGCGGATAGTTCGAGAACAAGCCACAACAGAACGCAGACGGAAGAACATTTCATTGTATATTACAACAATGCATCGGATTACAAGAATATACAGAGTATAAATGAATAAATATTACACAGAAATATCAGAGATTTAAATTACATTTAAATACATCGCAGCGGAAAATAATACAATACACAACTAGAAGAGATATACGGATACAAAGCTTTCCGGATATCGTTCCAGCTGTAAACCAGGATCCTGTGAATATAAATCTGCAAAACCAAAACTACTAGCTGCCCGTGTCAAAATAAGTGCACCCAGAGTTTAGGTTAAAACAATAAACTCCAGGTCAGTCATGGGACTGGTGTGAGAACTAAAAACAGTAATCTTTATTTTTAAAGTTAGGTAAATCAAGGGACCACGCCGTATAACACGGAACGGGTTTCCTCCCAAGAACACCAGTGCATAAAACAAACAGCGCAATGCTAAATAAAGAAAAATGAAGCTGTTATAAGACCCAGGTCCTATCACACAATGCAACACAAGCCGGGGGATAGGGTTTTCCCTTATAACAGCCAAAGAATGCTTGATACGTTTAAAACAAATCATTTGATACTATTATAAGTGCATAGTGTATAAAACAACTTCAAATCATAAGTATCAATCATAGACGGCATGGGTACCATATATCAAGTCGCCATACTAGGCTCTACAATCGAAACCGCAAATGTCACGTATTTGGAAATTGGATTTCCATCTATGAACCGAGGCCAGGGATCGTCCTCTACCGATTCGAGACTGTCTAGCCCGAGTCTCAGGCAAGCGCGTAGACAAGCCTTGGATCGTCAGGGCCGGTCCACCGATGTGGATTATTATGCATGAACACTACATTTCCCCGCCCTTCGGGGCGTAAATGAGCCAACGAATGGCTCCATCGGACCCGGATCGTCCGATCTAACCGAGGCGCCTCGCAACAGAAACAACCACACAGGTGAAAAGTATATAAATGTCAGGGCTGGTAGGTCACTGACACCACCCTAGCTATAAAGAAACGCATGCCCTCCCTGAGGTCCTCTCCCGGTTTTAGTTCACAACCGGGGTGCGAAGCTCGCGAATCAACGATACACAAAGCTATGCCACACAGGCTGTTCTTTGATCATCACCACAAGAGTTTGCTTTTCAACATAAGCCTTGATCATTTGCATCTTAGCATGTCACACAGGCAAACCACTCTATGCAACCGATATCAGTCACACATAATGAAATCCAATGTCAGACACACAGTCCATTTACACGTTCGTTCTGGGTCTGAACGAAACCGGAGGTACCTAGTACCCGCATATCCATCGATCTCCAAGTACGTCTGGACGATCACCAACTGTTTCCATCTTCTTGGGTGTACAGCCCAATCAAGATCATCAGTAATTACCCAAACGACGTGAAGACCTCCGGTCTTCAACCACCGTCTTCATCTTCAACACCACGTCGAATCAGTTATTCAGAATGGGATAAACCCGGTCTTTCTGAACAACTCGCGTATATATATAATAAACACGTGTTACAAAAACACAACATACGCCTCATTCCAATTCAGAATATTCTTTTATTCAAATATTCTTATATTTTGGGAAAGGTTCCCATTAATTTTATCAAAGATAAATTCTTTAAATTTATTCTTTAATCTCCTTTGAATATCAATTCATACTAGTCGGGATTAGGGAACCACACCGAAGTAATCATTTATTTTAATTTCCCAATCCCAACCTATTCATCCCATGAAGTAAAACTGGAAATACTTCATATCTAACACCACGGTGTTATCGGTAAATTCAATTACCATTTCACGTTCAAATCTAATTAAAGATTTAACTATTGCCTGGAGTAAAACTGGTGATACTCCATTTTCGATATTTTCAATCTAATTAAAGATTCATTAAAACTCCACTTAGTTTTAATCTTTAACTGGGTTAGAGAATCGGTGTCATTTAAAACACGGTTCACGATAAACCCAAAATCACATTCCATTAATTATCGGGTTGAAGAACAAGTGTTATTTAAAACACTGTTCACGATAAACCCAAAAATCAATACCAATTCAATTCCAATTAAATATTATTTAATTGGTACACTTCATTAAATCTAATTAAAAAGATTTAATCTTTTCTCAACTGGGTTCAAGAACAGTGTTAATGAAGACACCATTCACGACAAACCCAAATCACATTTGATATTAAACACAAGGCTCTGAATAGAAAATATATCGGCTTATGTTCAATATCAAATTCTACGACCAACAAATATCGTATTGGAAATAACGACGTATATATTATATCTTTCAAATTTACATAACAACATCTGTGTAATCACGAAATCCAACATCGAAATATTCCGAAGACAATTTGGATTCAAATCCATTCCAGTGCAATTATTGGAAAATTCTGGTTATATTTCAAAACCATTTCAAACTCACTTTATTTATTTTAAAAATAAATAAATTACAATTCTAGTTCAAAACTAGTTCATTTCGATAAAAATCTATTTTTATCTTTTCAAATATGGAGTTTTTCATCCCAAATCTTCAAAAATCATTTCTTATGATTTTACACAAATTATTACTATTTTTAATAATTTTATCAAGGCCCGTACAGTCGATTTCCATCAACGGCCATCGAACTGCACATACAGCGACCTTTTCCAAATTTGATTTGGACATAATTCCAAATCCAACCGTTAGATTTCTAATTTCTATTATTCGTTAGAAAGCTCTTTTCAATACGAGCCCAACGGTTCCGATTTTAGGAGAATCCGACGGTCGGATCTCCCGTAATATTCGTTCGAAGTTAATGGTCGAAATTCGCGAACTGCCGCGGCGCGGCGTGTTCTATTCAGGCCATTATATTATATATAATACATATAATATATACTTCGTCGATTTCCTTTTCAAAACATATTATATAAATCGTTTTTAATTTCGTTTTCAAAACGATTTCCACTTCTTTTCAAATTCAAATCAAAATTGAATTTTTTCTTATAAATTCATTTCAAATTGATTTCAATTCAAATTGATTTCTAATTCAATTTCAGTTCGTTTTCAATTCAATTTCAATTCGAATTCATTTCTATTCGATTTCAATTCGAATTCATTTCCATTCGATTTCAATTCGAATTCATTTCTATTCAGTTTCAGTTCGAATTTCAATTCTTTTCAAAATATCGGATTTTGAAATCACTTTCGATATTCATAAAAAATGAATAAAATCGATATAAACATCGTTCACGTCAAAATGACGTCAATCTAATCAACACGGCTTCATATATTTCTATTTTCAAATATTCTATTTCAAATATTTCTATTTCAAATATTTTTATTTCGAAACTTTCTATTTCAAAACTGGAATGAGGCCCAATCAATTACCATATAATTTTAATTATATGGATTTTCTACAACACATGTATATATCAACAACGATGAATAATCAACCCTCATCCAAAGTGCATTCTACACTGTATAAGCATCAAATATAAATATTCAACGCTTATAACAGTCTGTCAATCAATCGATCGACATACAACTAAACAATCGGGATTGGTGTACGTCAAATATCATCCCAATACCCGTGTGGGGTTTCAAACAATCAAACACAGATTTTATTTGTGCAGTTGGGCGATGTGTAAAATTTATCGTCCCAATCAATATCAGTCAAATGTGTGTATATAAACAAATCGTCCGATTTGTTTATTTTTATTTCATTTCGTATACACGTTAAAAATTCTATTTTTAACTATAAAATATTTTCAACTATATAAATATTTTATTTTATTTCACATCATACCACACAATCAACTACACATCAAAATCAAACAAACAAGCATACAAGCCGTCCATGGTCTGTGGACGACGGGTGTCGGGTGCTACTAAACACCGTCTGCATCCTAGCATATATTTCAACTAGAAAATTGAATTAAAGAGTGAGAAGTTCTCACAGAATAGCTAATCCAACGCCACGACTCTTCTTTGCAGAAATCTTCGCCACTCGCCCTTTGTCACTTTCTTTGCCCGTATTCTCTACATATGTAAAAATCACATTTTTACTTCGCTATTCAATATATAAAAATCGAATTTTTTCTTTGCGATTCAATATATAAAAATCGAATTTTTACTTCGCTATTCAATATATAAAAATCGAATTTTTTTCTTCGCTATTCAATATATAAAAATCGAATTTTTACTTTGTTATTCAATATATAAAAATCGAATTTTTACTTTGCTATTCAATATATAAAAATCGAATTTTTACTTTGCTATTCAATATATAAAAATCGAATTTTTACTTTCACTTCGTTATAAAAATTGTATTTTTATATTGCTCTTTTCCTAATAAAGAATATATTTTTACTCTCTTACGTTAATAAAAATCATATTTTTATTACTCTACTATATGAAAATTATATTTTTAATCTTTACACCATACAAAAATTATATTTTGAACCTTTCTACTATGTAAAAATTATATTTTTAACCATACCATGCTATAAAAATTATTTCTTTTCTTTATATGAAAAATATCAGTCCTTTATAAAAATAAAGTCTTTTATCATGAAATCATATATTTCTATCATGAAAAAAATCCTTTATTGCTAAACTGAAAATCGTTTTTATTTATAAAATAAAACAAAGATAAAAAGGGGGGAACTCACTTTTGTTGTCGAAATCAGAGCTTTGCCACTGGAGGGGGTTTCACGGGCAGGGCAGCGCCGTTGGCGGAGCGTGGAGGGGGGCTTCAGTCGTCAGGTGGCTCGACGAATGGGGGGGCTCTCGTGGGGTTTGCATCGGAAAAAGGGGGGTGCAGGGTGCTGAACGGAGCTCGAGGATAGGAAGGGGGGTTTGGGGACCACCGCCGATGCTAGAAGGAGAGGAGGAAAGAGAAGGGAGAGGGTGCGTTGAAGGGGAGGGGGTGCGATGCCAGAGAGCGGCGCGGCGGTGCGGCAACCGCCTGGGGCGCGACGAGGGTTCCATCGTTTTTTTTATTTCGATTGGTTTGACTGAGGGAAGAGAGGGAGTGGTGAGGATATAATATAATATATATTAATTTATTTTAATTTCTCCTCAAAAAGTAACTTTTTATTTCGAAATAAAAATCAAGCTCACCGACTGTCGTTCATAGCTAATTACCCCCATTCCGAACACAATGGGATATGTATCGCAGGCTGATTTGATCGCTTCAATCAGTTTCCGTCAAAATCAAAATATAACTCTATATATTGAATTTGAACACACATTTCAATTTACCGAGGCCACATACTAACTCGAAAAATTCCTGAAAAATATTTTCTAGCTTCGTATTGACGATACGGTCCTAACATAACTAATTTCGTCAAATTCTGAGACCGTTTGAAAAATGGCCATTTTCCAGTCGATTAAAATCAACTGAAACTGGTCAAACGCGTTTTCCTTTGCCACGCTCACATATTGATTCGAAAAATTATGAAATTTGGAATCCAGCAATAACTTTGCATCACGGATCCAACAAAAGTGGTTTCGTCGAAATCCAAGGTCGTTTGCAAAATTTCCATTTTAAAGGGCCTGAATTTCATAGCGACTATTCAGAATCTTCAACTGGACATATCTTTTGATTCCCGCTATGAAATTTCAATTTTTCGGATTCGTTGGAAAGATATTCCCAATTAGATTCTATTGTTTTTGGCTTCACAAAAATCCGGATTGTTTCGCACCCGTTACGTTCATTTGAAGTTTGATATCAAATTATCGAACTACCGCGCTATTTTCAATTCCTTTTATAAATATAAATAAATATTTATATTCTATCGTCGATTCAAACGAAAATATACGTTCGAATTCTATTCAAAATAAATTTCTCGTCGTTTTTATTTAAAATAATTCATTTTAAATATTCAAGATTCGCTAAAATTGCCAAAATAAAAATTTTAAACTAACCCAGATTTTCGGGTTGTTACAATCTCCCCCACTTAAAACTTTTCGTCCCCGAAAAGGAACAAAGTCGAAAGTGGTTTGATCAATCAATTCTACGTTCGATCTGGCTTTCATTCTCCAACTTTTCAGTTTCTGAGAATTTTCAAATTCTTCAAAAATTTGGCTAACACCCTAAATTTTCGAAAAATTTCGCCATAACCTCCCCTGCACCGGGAGCCACGGGAAAATCCCGAAATTGCCATATAGGCCTTCTGATCTCAAAAAAGAAAAAGAAAAAGCCAAGCGGCTAGCCAATCGGCTCATAAAATCATCATCACCCAAACAAAACAGTAAATTATAGTAAACATGTACCTATTTGTCGGGCAAACAAATTTTATTCTCTGCTCTAGCCTCCTTGCTATGACCTGTTCAATGTAAGTACATGTATATGCAAGCAAATGCGACCAAATTTCAATACAATTCACTATTTGGTTCAATTGGGCTATATGGTACAAATGTTAATAAATCAACCAATAATCAACAACACAACCATCAATCAATTAGTTGATTAGCTTTTGAAATTCATAACTTTGATATATAGTCAAAAATCACATTTTTGATGCCAAATCACAACAATAAGCCCTATCTAATTTTGGTTCTCACACCAGTCAATAGGAAATATATAGATATTACACGTTCGTCACTCGAATATAAATTCTGATGATGATATATCAATCTTCAGAATCACCCCCGGGTGACTAGAGTGTAACTCTATATCTATCCAATATATCAAAACTTAGAATACACGCTAGTTAGGCGCATACGCAAAATCTTTATATATTGGAGTGTCCTAATCAATATGAAATAAATAATCAAATACGAATAATTGATTTTAAATTTTCAAAACAAATTCGTTTCATTTTAAAAATATTCTCTTCACACTCGTCCTAGGATACTACTGATCCTATCTCTAACGAGTCACTCTCATTGGATATTACTAATCCAACATCTGATGAATTCTTTCGTATGGTTCTAATGTGCCTTATTCTCTGAGCTTTGTAAACCAAAGCTCTGATACCAACTGTGAAAGCCCGTAACTTCCCCGGTGAGGAAAGCGCGGATAGTTCGAGAACAAGCCACAATAGAACGCAGACGGAAGAACATTTCATTGTATATTACAACAATGCATCAGATTACAAGAATATACAGAGTATAAACGAATAAATATTACACAGAAATATCAGAGATTTAAATTACATTTAAATACATCGCAGCGGAAAATAATACAATACACAACTAGAAGAGATATACGGATACAAAGCTTTCCGGATATCGTTCTAGCTGTAAACCAGGATCCTGTGAATATAAATCTGCAAAACCAAAACAACTAGCTGCCCATGTCAAAATAAGGGCACCCAGAGTTTAGGTTAAAACAATAAACTCCAGGTCAGTCATGGGACTGGTGTGAGAACTAAAAACAGTAATCTTTATTTTTAAAGTTAGGTAAATCAAGGGACCACACCGTATAACACGGAACGGGTTTCCTCCCAATAACACCAGTGCATAAAACAAACAGCGCAATGCTAAATAAAGAAAAATGAAGCTGTTATAAGACCCAGGTCCTATCACACAATGCAACGCAAGCCTGGGGATAGGGTTTTCCCTTATAACAGCCAAAGAATGCTTGATACGTTTAAAACAAATCATTTGATACTATCATAAGTGCATAGTGTATAAAACAACTTCAAATCATAAGTATCAATCATAGGCGGCATGGGTACCATATATCATGTCGCCATACTAGGCTCTACAATCGAAACCGCAAATGTCACGTATTTGAAAATTGGATTTCCATCTATGAACCGAGGCCAGGGATCGTCCTCTACCGATTCGAGACTGTCTAGCCCGAGTCTCAGGCAAGCGCGCAGACAAGCCTTGGATCGTCAGGGCCGGTCCACCGATGTGGATTATTATGCCTGAACACTACGTTTCCCCGCCCTTTGGGGGCGTAAATGAGCCAACGAATGGCTCCATCGGACCCGGATTGTCCGATCTAACCGAGGCGCCTCACAACAGCAACAACCACACCGGTGAAAAGTATATAAATATCAGGGCTGGTAGGTCACTGACACCACCCTAGCTAGAAAGAAACGCATGCCCTCCCTGGGGTCCTCTCTCGTTTTCAGTTCACAACCGGGGTGCGAGGCTCGCGAATCAACGTTACACAAAGCTATGCCACACAGGCTGTGCTTTGATCATCACCACAAGACTTTGCTTTTCAACAGAAGCATTGATCATTTGCATCTTAGCATGCCACACAGGCAAACCACTCTATGCAACCGATATCAGTCACACAGAATGAAATCCAATGTCAGACACACAGTCCATTTACACGTTCGTTCTGGGTCTGAACGAAACCGGAGGCACTAGTACCCCGCATATCCATCGATCTCCAAGTACGTCTGGACGATCACCAACTGTTTTTATCTTCTTGGGTGTACAGCCCAATCAAGATCATCAGTAATTACCCAAACGACGTGAAGACCTCCGGTCTTCAACCACCGTCTTCATCTTCGACACCACGTCGAATCAGTTATTCAGAATGGGATAAACCCGGTCTTTCTGAACAACTCGCGTATATATATAATAAACACGTGTTACACAAACACAACATACGCCTCATTCCAATTCAGAATATTCTTTTATTCAAATATTCATATATTTTGGGAAAGGTTCCCATTAATTTTATCAAAGATAAATTCTTTAAATTTATTCTTTAATCTCCTTTTTCATACTAGTCGGGATTAGCGAACCACACCGAAGTAATCATTTATTTTAATTTCCCAATCCCAACCTATTCATCCCATGAAGTAAAACTGATAATACTTCATATCTAACACCATGGTGTTATCGGTAAATTCAATTACCATTTCACGTTCAAATCTAATTAAAGATTTAACTATCGCCTGGAGTAAAACTGGTGATACTCCATTTTCGATATTTTCAATCTAATTAAAGATTCATTAAAACTCCACTTAGTTTTAATCTTTAACTGGGTTAGAGAATCGGTGTCATTTAAAACACGGTTCACTATAAACCCAAAATCACATTCCATTAATTATCGGGTTAAAGAACAAGTGTTATTTAAAACACTGTTCACGATAAACCCAAAAATCAATACCAATTCAATTCCAATTAAATATTATTTAATTGGTACACTTCATTAAATCTAATTAAAAAGATTTAATCTTTTCTCAACTAGGTTCAAGAATAGTTTTAATGAAGACACCATTCACGACAAACTCAAATCACACTTGATATTAAACGCAAGGCTCTGAATAGAAAATATATCGGCTTATATTCAATATCAAATTCTACGACCAACAAATATCGTATTGGAAATAACGACGTATATATCTATATCTTTCAAATTTCCATAACAACATCTGTGTAATCACGAAATCCAACATCGTAATATTCCGAAGACAATTTCGATTCAAATCCATTCTAGTGCAATTATTGGAAAATTCTGGTTATATTTCAAAACCATTTCAAACTCACTTTATTTATTTTAAAAATAAATAAATTACAATTCTAGTTCAAAACTAGTTCATTTCGATAAAAATCTATTTTTATCTTTTCAAATATGGAGTTTTTCATCCCAAATCTTCAAAAATCATTTCTTATGATTTTACACAAATTATTACTATTTTTAATAATTTTATCAAGGTCCGTACAGTCGATTTCCATCAACGGCCATCGAACTGCACTTACAGCAACCTTTTCCAAATTTGATTTGGACATAATTCCAAATCCAACCGTTAGATTTCTAATTTCTATTATTCGTTAGAAAGCTCTTTTCAATACGAACCCAACGGTTCCGGTTTTAGGAGAATCCGACAGTCGGATCTCCCGTAATATTCGTTCGAAGTTAATGGTCGAAATTCGCGAACTGCCACGGCGCGGTGCGTTCTATTCAGGCCATTATATTATATATATAATATATATAATATATACTTCGTCGATTTCCTTTTCAAAACATATTATATAAATCGTTTTTAAATTCGTTTTTAAAACGATTTCCACTTCTTTTCAAATTCAAATCAAAATTGAATTTTTTCTTATAAATTCGATTTAAATTCATTTCAAATTGATTTCAATTCAAATTGATTTCTAATTCAATTTCAGTTCGTTTTCAATTCAATTCAATTTCAATTCGAATTCATTTCTATTCGATTTCAATTCGAATTCATTTCCATTCGATTTCAATTCGAATTCATTTCTATTCAGTTTCAGTTCGAATTTCAATTCTTTTCAAAATATCGGATTTTGAAATCACTTTCGATATTCGTAAAAAAATGAATAAAATCGATATAAACATCGTTCACGTTAAAATGGCGTCAATCTAATCAACACGAGTTCATATATTTCTATTTTCAAATATTCTATTTCAAATATTTCTATTTCAAATATTTATATTTCAAATATTTTTATTTCGAAACTTTCTATTTCAAAACTGGAATGAGGCCCAATCAATTACCATATAATTTTAATTATATGGATTTTCTACAACACATGTATATATCAACAACGATGAATAATCAACCATCATCCAAAGTGCATTCTACACTGTATAAGCATCAAATATAAATATTCAACGCTTATAACAGTCTGTCAATCAATCGATCGACATACAACTAAACAATCGGGATTGGTGTACGTCAAATATCATCCCAATACCCGTGTGGGGTTTCAAACAATCAAACACAGATTTTATTTGTGCTGTTGGGCGATGTGTAAAATTTATCGTCCCAATCAATATCAGTCAAATGTGTGTATATAAACAAATCGTCCGATTTGTTTATTTTTATTTCATTTCGTATACACGTTAAAAATTCTATTTTTAACTATAAAATATTTTCAACTATATAAATATTTTATTTTATTTCACATCATACCACACAATCAACTACACATCAAAATCAAACAAACAAGCATACAAGCCGTCCATGGTCTGTGGACGATGGGTGTCGGGTGCTACTAAACACCGTTTGCGTCCTAGCATATATTTCAACTAGAAAATTAAATTAAAGAGTGAGAAGTTCTCACAGAATAGCCAATCCAACGCCACGACTCTTCTTTGCAGAAATCTTCGCCACTCGCCCTTTGTCACTTTCTTTGCCCGTATTCTCTACATATGTAAAAATCACATTTTTACTTCGCTATTCAATATATAAAAATCGAATTTTTTCTTTGCGATTCAATATATAAAAATCGAATTTTTACTTCGCTATTCAATATATAAAAATCAAATTTTTTCTTCGCTATTCAATATATAAAAATCAAAATTTTACTTTGCTATTCAAAATATAAAAATTGAATTTTTACTTTGCTATTCAATATATAAAAATCGAATTTTTACTTTGCTATTCAATATATAAAAATCGAATTTTTACTTTGCTATTCAATATGTAAAAATCGAATTTTTACTTTCACTTCGTTATAAAAATTGTATTTTTATATTGCTCTTTTCCTAATAAAGATTATATTTTTACTCTCTTACATTAATAAAAATCATATTTTTATTACTCTACTATAATAAAAATTATATTTTCAATCTTTACACCATACAAAAATTATATTTTGAACCTTCCTACTATGTAAAAATTATATTTTTAACCATACCATGCTATAAAAATTATTTCTTTTCTTTATATAAAAATATCAGTCCTTTATAAAAATATAATCTTTTATCATGAAATCATATATTTCTATCATGAAAAAAAATCCTTTATTGCTAAACTGAAAATCGTTTTTATTTATAAAATAAAACAAAGATAAAAAAGGGGGGGAACTCACTTTTGTTGTCGAAATTGGAGCTTTGCCACTGGAGGGGGTTTCACGGGCGGGGCAGCGCCGTTGGCGGAGCGTGGAGGTGGGGCTTCGGTCGTCAGGTGGCTCGACGAATGGGGGGGCTCTCGTGGGGTTTGCATCGGAAAAAGGGGGGTGCAGGGTGCTGAACGGAGCTCGAGGATAGGAAGGGGGGTTTGGGGACCACCGCCGACGCTAGAAGGAGAGGAGGAAAGAGAAGGGGGAGGGCGCGTTGAAGGGGAGGGGGTGCGATGCTAGAGAGCGGCGCGGCGGTGCGGCAACCGCCTGGGGCGCGACGAGGGTTCCATCGTTTTTTTTTATTTCGATTGGTTTGACTGAGGGAAGAGAGGGAGTGGTGAGGATATAATATAATATATATTAATTTATTTTAATTTCTCCTCAAAAAGTAACTTTTTATTTCGAAGTCGAAATCAAGTTCACCGACTGTCGTCCATAGCTAATTACCCCCATTCCGAACACAATGGGATATGTATCACAGGCTGATTCGATCGCTTCGATCAGTTTCCGCCAAAATCAAAATATAACTCTATATATTGAATTTGAACGCACATTTCAATTTACCGAGGCCACATACTAACTCGAAAAATTCCAGACAAATATTTTCTAGCTTCGTATTGACGATACGGTCCTAACAAAACTAATTTCGTCAAATTCTGAGACCGTTTGAAAAATGGCCATTTTCCAGTCGATTAAAATCAACTGAAACTGGTCAATCGCGTTTTCCTTTGCCACGCTCACATATTGATTCGAAAAATTATGAAATTTGGAATCTAGCAATAACTTTGCATCATGGATCCAACAGAAGTGGTTTCGTCGAAATCTGAGGTCATTTGCAAAATTTCCATTTTTAAGGGCCTGAATTTCATAGCGACTATTCAGAATCTTCAACTGGACATATCTTTTGATTCCCGCTATGAAATTTCAATTTTTCGGATTCGTTGGAAAGATATTCCCAATTAGATCCTATTATTTTTGGCTTCACAAAAATCCGGATTGTTTCGCACCCGGTACGTTCATTTGAAGTTTGAAATCAAATTATCGAACTACCGCGCTATTTTCAATTCCTTTTATAATTATAAATAAATATTTATATTCTATCGTCGATTCAAACGAATATATACGTTCGAATTCTATTCAAAATAAATTTCTTGTCGTTTTTATTTAAAATAATTCATTTTAAATTTTCAAGATTCGCTAATATTGCCAAAATAAAAATTTTAAACTGGCCTAGATTTTCGGGTTGTTACAATCTCCCCCACCTAAAACTTTTCGTCCCCGAAAAGGAACAAAGTCGAAAGTGGTTTGATCAATCAATTCTACGTTCGATCTGGCTTTCATTCTCCAACTTTTCAGTTTCTGAGAATTTTCAAATTCTTCAAAAATTTGGCTAACACCCTAAATTTTCGAAAAATTTCGCCATAACCTCCCGTGCACCGGGAGCCACGGGAAAATCCCGAAATTGCCATATAGGCCTTCTGATCTCAAAAAAGAAAAAGAAAAAGCCAAGCGGCTAGCCAATCGGCTCATAAAATCATCATCACCCAAACAAAACAGTAAATTATAGTAAACATGTACCTATTTGTCGGGCAAACAAATTTTATTCTCTGCTCTAGCCTCCTTACTATGACCTGTTCAATGTAAGTACATGTATATGCAAGCAAATGCGACCAAATTTCAATACAATTCACTATTTGGTTCAATTGGGCTATATGGTACAAATGTTAATAAATCAACCAATAATCAACAACGCAACCATCAATCAATTAGTTGATTAGCTTTTGAAATTCATAACTTTGATATATAGTCAAAAATCACATTTTTGATGCCAAATCACAACAATAAGCCCTATCTAATTTTGGTTCTCACACCAGTCAATAGGAAATATATAGATATTACACGTTCGTCACTCGAATATAAATTCTGATGATGATATATCAATCTTCAGAATCACCCCCGGGTGACTAGAGTGTAACTCTATATCTATCCAATATATCAAAACTTAGAATACACGCTAGCTAGGCGCATACGCAAAATCTTTATATATTGGAGTGTCCTAATCAATATGAAATAAATAATCAAATACGAATAATTGATTTTAAATTTTCAAAACAAATTCGTTTCATTTTAAAAATATACTCTTCACACTCGTCCTAGGATACTACTGATCATATCTCTAACGAGTCACTCTCATTGGATATTACTAATCCAACATTTGATGATTTCTTTCGTATGGTTCTAATGTGCCTTATTCTCTGAGCTTTGTAAACCAAAGCTCTGATACCAACTGTGAAAACCCGTAACTTCCCCGGTGAGGAAAGCGCGGATAGTTCGAGAACAAGCCACAACAGAACGCAGACGGAAGAACATTTCATTGTATATTACAACAATGCATCAGATTACAAGAATATACAGAGTATAAACGAATAAATATTACACAGAGATATCAGAGATTTAAATTACATTTAAATACATCGCAGCGGAAAATAATACAATACACAACTAGAAGAGATATACGGTTACAAAGCTTTCCGGATATCGTTCCAGCTGTAAACCAGGATCCTATGAATATAAATCTGCAAAACCAAAACTACTAGCTGCCCGTGTCAAAATAAGGGCACCCAGAGTTTAGGTTAAAACAATAAACTCCAGGTCAGTCATGGGACTGGTGTGAGAACTAAAAACAGTAATCTTTGTTTTTAAAGTTAGGTAAATCAAGGGACCACGTCGTATAACACGGAACGGGTTTCCTCCCAAGAACACCAGTGCATAAAACAAACAGCGCAATGCTAAATAAAGAAAAATGAAGCTGTTATAAGACCCAGGTCCTATCACACAATGCAACGCAAGCCGGGGGATAGGGTTTTCCCTTATAACAGCCAAAGAATGCTTGATACGTTTAAAACAAATCATTTGATACTATTATAAGTGCATAGTGTATAAAACAACTTCAAATCATAAGTATCAATCATAGGCGGCATGGGTACCATATATCATGTCGCCATACTAGGCTCTACAATCGAAACCGCAGATGTCACGTATTTGGAAATTGGATTTCCATCTATGAACCAAGGCCAGGGATTGTCCTCTACCGATTCGAGACTGTCTAGCCCGAGTCTCAGGCAAGCACGCAGACAAGCCTTGAATCGTCAGGGCCGGTCCACCGATGTGGATTATTATGCCTGAACACTACGATTCCCCGCCCTTTGGGGCGTAAATGAGCCAACGAATGGCTCCATCGGACCCGGATCGTCCGATCTAACCGAGGCGCCTCGCAACAGCAACAACCACACAGGTGAAAAGTATATAAATGTCAGGGCTGGTAGGTCACTGACACTACCCTAGCTAGAAAGAAACGCATGCCCTCCCTGAGGTCCTCTCCCGTTTTTAGTTCACAACCGGGGTGCGAGGCTCGCGATTCAACGTTACACAAAGATATGCCACACAGGCTGTGCTTTGATCATCACCACTAGACTTTGCTTTTCAACAGAAGCCTTGATCATTTGCATCTTAGCATGCCACACAGGAAAACCACTCTATGCAACCGATATCAGTCACACAGAACGAAATCCAATGTCAGACACACAGTCCATTTACACGTTCGTTCTGGGTCTGAACGAAACCGGAGGCACCTAGTACCCCGCATATCCATCGATCTCCAAGTACGTCTGGACGATCACCAACTGTTTCCATCTTCTTGGGTGTACAGCCCAATCAAGATCATCAGTAATTACCCGAACGACGTGAAGACCTCCGGTCTTCAACCACCGTCTTCATCTTCGACACCACGTCGAATCAGTTATTCAGAATGGGATAAACCCGGTCTTTCTGAACAACTCGCGTATATATATAATAAACACGTGTTACACAAACACAACATACGCCTCATTCCAATTCAGAATATTCTTTTATTCAAATATTCTTATATTTTGGGAAAGGTTCCCATTAATTTTATCAAAGATAAATTCTTTAAATTTATTTTTTAATCTCCTTTGAATATCAATTCATACTAGTCGGGATTAGCGAACCACACCGAAGTAATCATTTATTTTAATTTCCCAATCCCGACCTATTCATCCCATGAAGTAAAACTGATAATACTTCATATCTAACACCACGGTGTTATCGGTAAATTCAATTACCATTTCACGTTCAAATCTAATTAAAGATTTAACTATTGCCTAGGGTAAAACTGGTGATACTCCATTTTCGATATTTTCAATCTAATTAAAGATTCATTAAAACTCCACTTAGTTTTAATCTTTAACTGGGTTAGAGAATCGGCGTCATTTAAAACACGGTTCACGATAAACCCAAAATCACATTCCATTAATTATCGGGTTAAAGAACAAGTGTTATTTAAAACACTGTTCACGATAAACCCAAAAATCAATACCAATTCAATTCCAATTAAATATTATTTAATTGGTACACTTCATTAAATCTAATTAAAAAGATTTAATCTTTTCTCAACTGGGTTCAAGAACAGTGTTAATGAAGACACCATTCACGACAAACCCAAATCACATTTGATATTAAACACAAGGCTCTGAATAGAAAATATATCGGCTTATATTCAATATCAAATTCTATGACCAACAAATATCGTAATGGAAATAACGATGTATATATCTATATCTTTCAAATTTCCATAACAACATCTGTGTAATCACGAAATCCAACATCGAAATATTCCGAAGACAATTTCGATTCAAATCCATTCCAGTGCAATTATTGGAAAATTCTGGTTATATTTCAAAACCATTTCAAACTCACTTTATTTATTTTAAAAATAAATAAATTACAATTCTAGTTCAAAACTAGTTCATTTCGATAAAAATCTATTTTTATCTTTTCAAATATGGAGTTTTTCATCCCAAATCTTCAAAAATCATTTCTTATGATTTTACACAAATTATTACTATTTTTAATAATTTTATCAAGGCCCGTACAGTCGATTTCCATCAACGGCCATCGAACTGCACTTACAGCGACCTTTTCCAAATTTGATTTGGACATAATTCCAAATCCAACCATTAGATTTCTAATTTCTATTATTCGTTAGAAAGCTCTTTTCAATACAAACCCAACGGTTCCGGTTTTAGGAGAATCCGACGGTCGGATCTCCCGTAATATTCATTCGAAGTTAATGGTCGAAATTCGCGAACTTCCGCGGCGCGGCGCGTTCTATTCAGGCCATTATATTATATATATAATATATATAATATATACTCCGTCGAGTTCCTTTTCAAAACATATTATATAAATCGTTTTTAAATTAGTTTTCAAAACGATATCCACTTCTTTTCAAATTCAAATCAAAATTGAATTTTTTCTTATAAATTCGATTTAAAATTCATTTCAAATTGATTTCAATTCAAATTGATTTCAATTCAAATTGATTTCTAATGCAATTTTAGTTCGTTTTCAATTCAATTCAATTTCAATTCGAATTCATTTCTATTCGATTTCAATTCGAATTCATTTCCATTCGATTTCAATTCGAATTCATTTCTATTCAGTTTCAGTTCGAATTTCAATTCTTTTCAAAATATCGGATTTTGAAATCACTTTCGATATTCATAAAAAAATGAATAAAATCGATATAAACATCGTTCACATTAAAATGGCGTCAATCTAATCAACACGGCTTCATATATTTCTATTTTCAAATATTCTATTTCAAATATTTCTATTTCAAATATTTCTATTTCAAATATTTTTATTTCGAAACTTTCTATTTCAAAACTGGAATGAGGCCCAATCAATTACCATATAATTTTAATTATATGGATTTTCTACAACACATGTATATATCAACAACGATGAATAATCAACCATCATCCAAAGTGCATTCTACATTGTATAAGCATCAAATATAAATATTCAACGCTTATAACAGTCTGTCAATCAATCAATCGACATACAACTAAACAATCGGGATTGGTGTACGTCAAATATCATCCCAATACCCGTGTGGGGTTTCAAACAATCAAAAACAGATTTTATTTGTGCTGTTGGGCGATGTGTAAAATTTATCGTCCCAATCAATATCAGTCAAATGTGTGTATATAAACAAATCGTCCGATTTGTTTATTTTTATTTCATTTCGTATACACGTTAAAAATTCTATTTTTAACTATAAAATATTTTCAACTATATAAATATTTTATTTTATTTCACATCATACCACACAATCAACTACACATCAAAATCAAACAAACAAGCATACAAGCCGTCCATGGTCTGTGGACGACGGGTGTCGGGTGCTACTAAACACCGTTTGCGTCCTAGCATATATTTCAACTAGAAAATTAAATTAAAGAGTGAGAAGTTCTCACAGAATAGCTAATCCAACGCCACGACTCTTCTTTGCAGAAATCTTCGCCACTCGCCCTTTGTCACTTTCTTTGCCCGTATTCTCTACATATATAAAAATCACATTTTTACTTCGCTATTCAATATATACAAATCGAATTTTTTCTTTTCGATTCAATATATAAAAATCGAATTTGTACTTCGTTATTCAATATATAAAAATCGAATTTTTTTCTTCGCTATTCAATATATAAAAATCGAATTTTTACTTTGCTATTCAATATATAAAAATCAAAATTTTACTTTGCTATTCAATATATAAAAATTGAATTTTTACTCTGTTATTCAATATATAAAAATCGAATTTTTACTTTCACTTCGTTATAAAAATTGTATTTTTATATTGCTCTTTTCCTAATAAAGATTATATTTTTACTCTCTTACATTATTAAAAATCATATTTTTATTACTCTACTATAATAAAAATTATATTTTTAATCTTTACACCATACAAAAATTATATTTTGAACCTTCCTACTATGTAAAAATTATATTTTTAACCATACCATGCTATAAAAATTATTTCTTTTCTTTATATAAAAAATATCAGTCCTTTATAAAAATATAATCTTTTATCATGAAATCATATATTTCTATCATGAAAAAAATCCTTTATTGCTAAACTGAAAATCGTTTTTATTTATAAATTAAAACAAAGATAAAAAAAGGGGGGGACTCACTTTTGTTGTCGAAATCGGAGCTTTGCCACTGGAGGGGGTTTCACGGGCGGGGCAGCGCCGTTGGCGGAGCGTGGAGGTGGGGCTTCGGTCGTCAGGTGGCTCAATGAATGGGGGGGGCTCTCGTGGGGTTTGCATTGGAAAAAAGGGGGTGCAGGGTGCTGAACGGAGCTCGAGGATAGGAAGGGGGGTTTGGGGACCACCGCCGACGCTAGAAGGAGAGGAGGAAAGAGAAGTGGGAGGGTGCGTTGAAGGGGGGGGTGCGATGCCAGAGAGCGGTGCGGCGGTGCGGCAACCGCCTGGGGCGCGACGAGGGTTCCATCGTTTTTTTTATTTCGATTGGTTTGACTGAGGGAAGAGAGGGAGTGGTGAGGATATAATATAATATATATTAATTTATTTTAATTTCTCCTCAAAAAGTAACTTTTTATTTCGAAGTCGAAATCAAGCTCACCGACTGTCGTCCATAGCTAATTACCCCCATTCCGAACACAATGGGATATGTATCGCAGGCTGATTCGATCGCTTCGATCAGTTTCCGTCAAAATCAAAATATAACTCTATATATTGAATTTGAACGCACATTTCAATTTACCGAGGCCACATACTAACTCGAAAAATTCCAGAAAAATATGTTCTAGCTTCGTATTGACGATACGGTCCTAACAAAACTAATTTCATCAAATTCTGAGACCGTTTGAAAAATGGCCATTTTCCAGTCGATTAAAATCAACTTAAGCTGGTCAAACGTGTTTTCCTTTGCCATGCTCACATATTGATTCAAAAAATTATGAAATTTGGAATCTATCAATAACTTTGCATCACGGATCCAACAAAAGTGGTTTCGTCGAAATCCGAGGTCGTTTGCAAAATTTCCATTTTTAAGGGCCTGAATTTCATAGCGACTATTCAGAATCTTCAACTGGACATATCTTTTGATTCCCGCTATGAAATTTCAATTTTTCGGATTCGTTGGGGAAAGATATTCCCAATTAGATTCTATTATTTTTGGCTTCACAAAAATCCAGATTGTTTCGCACCCGGTACGTTCATTTGAAGTTTGAAATCAAATTATCGAACTACCGCGCTATTTTCAATTCCTTTTATAAATATAAATAAATATTTATATTCTATCGTCGATTCAAACGAATATATACGTTCGAATTCTATTCAAAATAAATTTCTCGTCGTTTTTATTTAAAATAATTCATTTTAAATATTCAAGATTCGCTAAAATTGCCAAAATAAAAAATTTAAACTGGCCCAGATTTTCGGGTTGTTACAATATACTTTAGAAAATCGGGTTTATAAATTGATTTCAGGAAACATTTGGATATCCTGGTTCCTGAAAAGCTCTTTTTATCATGAAATAATCACATATTAGGCTTATTGAAATAATGATAATTTTACAAAACAATGTTATAAAATATTTTCTTTAAAATGAAATATATATATATATAATGATATATATATATATATATAATGATATATATATATATATAAACTCCTTTCGAAACTGTTTATAATACATGTGCATGTGTACTTGGAAATACGAAATCCACAGAAGATAAAATGTAAATATGCATGCAGAAACTTACTAATATGTAGTTCGAATCAACACTAATACAGGCTTTCTATTTCAAGAAACAACCTAAAGAAATCGCTAGAAAAAAACTAGTTAAGAAATCACTAAAAATCAGCATAAAAATCCACCTAAGCTCTTAAGAACCTACATAATTACCTATAGGAAAACATATGCAGAATTGGACAACATGAGTTGACCTACACCTCTGAAAGGTCATACCGGGGATCGACCTATCATGGCCTTGGGTGAACCTAGGGTCGACCCTGTTAAGTTCTACGTCGACCTTCTAGACATGATTTTCTACTGGTTCATTTTTAACACTGATTTCAACTGTCAGGTATGTTTTGAACAACTTGATGACTTCGGACGATCTAAAATTTGATATACAAAAGGTATAACTACATAACCGTCAACCAGAAAAGGTTTCGCGGGATTATCACAGATTGATTGTAATTCAAAAACATTGAGAAACAAGTTACAGTAAGTACAATTTCACGTAGATTATCACAAATTAAACTCTTACAAAGCTCGAGCAAGTTCGAAAGTGTGAGATAACTAACTTTTTTGTTTTCAACAAGCGAAATAGCAAATTACAGAAGATTTCTGCTCAAAACTAAAGGTTTTATCCCTGTTGAGAAATCTCAGCACCTGTGAACACAATTGCACAGCCATGAAAGACACAACAAACATGAATTCGTAAACTAAAGAAGATTCCCAAAGTAAAATGGAGATAAACCCATAGAATAGTTGTGATTACCTATAAAAATCACTCCCTAACTTGTCAATTCAGATTTTAATTTAAGTTATGGAAGTAGAAATTGAGTTTGAGGAGGAGGAAGCTTTCGCAATAATTTTCTTTTAGGAAAAGAGATGAAGGATCTTATTTCTCTGGAATGTTAGTACATGTAGGAAATTATTTTCCGGACTTTCTCCTTAGCTAAACATGAGTTTGGGCTTAACGAAAGCCTAATTAGGATTAAAGTTAACTAGTAAAGCCATATTAAGTTCAAGTAAGCTATTTTCCACCCAAATTACTTAATTAATATCATATTTCACTATTTCAACATATAAATGCATAATTTAACATTGCTTTAGACTTGTTAAAAATTATACAACATGTTAAAAGTCTTTTTAACAAAATTCAACACAAATTCTTTAACATGTTAGTATAAAAATTTATATTTTCAATTGAATTTGCATTTTATACAACACTTTGTACGAACTTATATTTTTAACTCTAAAATTGTAGAAACTACATTATTTTGACACAAATAATTGTATAATCATCTTAAAATTATTTTAACACACAAATATCATTTTTTCATTAATATTTTTCATCTTATTTATAACTTAATTTATTTAAAACATATGATTTTACACAAAAATCATTGTACACACGTATTGCATTTTTTTGCAATATAAACAATATAAAACTTATAAACCCATCGATTAAAATTTATACATTATAAAGTTTTCTCAACTTCATTATCACATATTAAAGTTTATTAACTTGATTTTTTCCATAAATCCAAATTATTTTTCCTTTGTTGCATATATACCTAAATTTGACCCCAAATTTAATACATTTTTTTCTCAAAGATAATTATTTAATCACTTTAATGTTTAAATAAATCATTTACTCCAAGTTTACCCAAGTTAACTCAAGCCCAAGTTCACATCCAACTTAGATAATTGTTTAAATCATCACCCCAAACAATATTTAGTTCCTAATTTACAAGTAAAAATCCTCATTATAATTCATTAGTCGTTATTGCAGGTAATCACAAATCCATTGTTGTAACAACTATACCCAGTCATGCACAAACTTACATAGATAAGAAACATGAAAAACATTGAGCACACCTACCATCTTTGAAGGTAGATCCATTATATAATCCAAATTTCCAATTCTCTTGACGATCAGAAATGGTCTAATAAATCTTAAAGACAATTTACCTCTTCTTCTAAAGAGAACAACATTCATAAGAGAAGAAACCTTCATGAACATCACATCCCCAACAGAAAATGCCAAATATCTTTTTATCTTATTATATAGGTCATATAACAATCTTAAGAAGCTTTCATTAATGATAAGTGATTTATATACTATTCGATGTTTCCTAAATCATGTCCGGCTCGAGTATCGCCTTCTCTCCTACTTTCCACCAATAAGACGTTGCATTACATGGTCTTCCATATAGTGCTCTATAAGGTGTCATGTCGATACTTGCTTGATAAATATTATTATAAGCAAACTCCACTAAATGGTGGTGATCATCCTAAGGTCCTCCAAAATCCAAAACACACGCTCTAAGGAGATCTTCTAAAACTTGAGTCACCCGTTTGGCCTGCTTATCCAATTAAGGATGATAAGTTGTACTCAAATATAGCTAAGTCCCCAGCACCTCTTCTAAAATCTTCTAGAATGGCTTTTATCACTTACAATTCCTTTTGGAACACTATTGAATCGGATGATCCATTTAATATATATATTCGTCCAACATGGATGCTATTCTCGTAGATTTGACGGGTATGAATATTGCACACTTGGTCAGTCTGTCTACTTGCACCCAAATACTATCATGACCTATTTTATTTTGTGTAAATCCATCCATGAATATATGCTCCTATTTTCATTATGGGACCTCTAGTGGTTGTAGCAATCCATTTGGCTTCTCTAGTCAGCTTTCACCAATTGGCAATTTATACACATCGAGATAAACTTCCCTACATCACTATTCATACCTTCCTAGTAGTAAGTCCTCTTCATGATCCAATAAATCTTATTACCACTATAATGCATAATCAGCTTTGAATGATGACATTCCCTCAAACTTCCTCTTTTAGCCTATCAATGTTTGGAACATACAATCTTCTATCCTTGCGAAGCCAACCCGTCGGTCAATATCATATTCTCATAATCAACTCCCCTTTTAATTTTCCAAAAAAATATCTACCAGATTAGCATCCCGCTTCTTAATGGTTCCAATCCTTTCAATGAGAATAGATCTGTTGAGTAAAATAGCCAACATTTCAGGCTCCAACTCACAATGGGGTCTGAAATCAAACTTATCCCAATACTCTAGCTACTTCCACTCTAGAAACATAGCTCGGAGTCTAGTAAGAATACTACTTAAGAAATCGATCACCACATTTCCCTTTCCTAAAGTATAAAAATACTAAAATCATATGAGGCCAAAAACTTTTGCCACCTTTGCTGTCGAAGGTTGAGATCCTTTAGAGAGAAAAGATATTTCAAAGACTTATGGTCCGTGTACAACTTAACCATTTCTCCTAACAAGTAGTGCTTCCATATCTTCCAAGTGAAGACAATTTCAGCCAATTCAAAGTCATAAGTAGAGTAATTCCTTTCATGCAGCTTGAGCTATCAACTATCATGAGTGACAATTTTCCTTCTTTGTATTAGTATTTCACCTAAACCTACTACTGTAAGGATCTGTATAAACAATCATCTCTTCGGTCTCATTTAGAATAATCAATATTGGAGCATTCGTTAGTCTCTCTTTCGAAACCACAAAAGCATGCTCTCACCTAGCATCACAAATAAAATCTAGACTCTTCTTTGTTAAGTTGATTAGCGGCGTAGCTGTCTTGGAATAATCCTTAATGAAAAGTTTATACTACCTAGAGAGACAAAGGAAACTCTTAATATTCGCAGAATTATTTGGTTGATTCAATTCTTGGATTACTACAATCTTAACAGGATCCACCGCTATCCCCTATTCGGATATTGACCCAGGAATCTCAGTTTATCCTTTTAGAAGTGACACACCATATCTTTCACCCTGTGATTTCTCAAAACATCAAGCACAACTTTCAAGTGTGTCTTGTGTTCCTTTTCTGTCTTAAAGTATATAAGAATACTAGCCATGAACATAAGCAGGAACTTCTTTAGCTAATTTCTGAATACACTATTCATAAGAACCAGAAAGTATGCTAGTGCATTAGTCAATCCAAAGGGAATAACCAATCAATCAAAGAAACCCGAAGGTCTCCTAAAGGCAGTCTTCAACACACTTTTACTTGCCACTATGAATTGGAGAAATCTCGTAGCCATATTCATTTGGGAAAACACCTGGGCTCGTAAAGCTGATCGAACAAATTGTCAATCCTCATTAATGGACACTTTCTTAGACACCTTATTTAGATTGTGATAATCCACACACAACCTTAATGAGCCATCTGCTTTTGTCATGAGTACTTTAGGTGCACCCCATTCAGATATGCTCCTCCGAATGAACCTTACTCAATAGGACTTTCACTTGCGCCTTTAAATCCTTATGTTCCTTAGGCACTATCATCCTCATAGGCATGACTATGGGTCTGGCTCCAACCACTAAATCGATCCTGAATTCGATCTCTCAATGCGGCGATAACCCTGTCACTTCCTCAAAGACATCCACGTATTTACTAACAATAAGCGTAGATGACAATTGGTCATGTGGAATTACAAGTGAATATAAGAAGATAACTAATGCCCTATCTCTTGGTAAATAGACAATCACAACCCTTTGCACTTCGAGTTCTAGACCATCACCTTAAGCCTCTCATAACCCACCACAGCCACATATTTCCTAAGCTAGTACATGCCTAAAACAACTATAAACCTCGCAACATTTAGAACAAAACAATCACACAAAAAAGGAGCATCCATGACTTAAAAAAACAAGACTACGACAAATCATAAAGAGACTAGTAAATCCCTCTACCAGGTTAGTCACAATCACAGACTTACCTACAATCTTGAGGTACAAACATAATCTACAAACTAAATCACTACTGATAAAAGAATGTGTAGTCTGAATATCAAATAAAAATCTAACGGAAATATTTACAATAGAAAACATACCTTTCACTATGGAATCCTTTCCCTTGTCCCTAGTAGTATGTGCATTAAAAGAAGTGGGAGCTACATCCAAGGCTTATACCTTCTCCTCCTTCTTATCCTTAAGAGGCTCTGGATAATCCTTCGTCAAATGTCCATTCTTTCATAGTTATAACACTTCTTTGCATTTGGGGCCTTGCATTCCTTATAATAGTGACCCTTCTCATGGCAATTGTAGTAAACCACCACACTCCCGTTCTTCTTCAAATTAGGTCCTCCTTACCTTGTTGTTGCTTCCTCTACCCATTCCACTTTTTCTACCTCCACTACTCTGTTGCGGCATTGGTTTATCAGCAATAGCTCTCTTCGAGAACATACTCTCACACCTCAAGGCCTTCTCAACTAATTTCTCAAAGGGGGTATCAATATTGTCCACAAGTTATTCTTTTAGATATTCATCTATCCAGTTATAAATTTCTCATTCTTCCTTAGTGGAGTATCTCATACTTCGAGATAGCTTCAAATTTTGAAATATACTCCGAGATCATCTTATCTCGCTATTTTAGCTCAGCAAACTTCTTAAACAAGATCGACTTCTAAACCATAGGAATAAACATATCTTCGAATCTAGCCTTAAAGTCTTCCCAAGTAATCTGCTCTTCCAAAGTAATGTTTGTTATAGAATTCCACCAATTCATAGCTCTTCCCTGAAGCTGTCTGGAAGCAAGCTTCCTCTTCATAGCATATTCTATCTTCAAATCTCCAAAAATACAAGCACATGTATCTAACCACTCGTGGACCACAATAGCTGACTCGGCCCCATTGAATTTCTTGTCACCCAGAGTGAAATGTCCTTGCATAGATTGGGCCAAAATCCATTAAAGTAGTGGAAAAAGAGCAGCACTATCGGTTGTAACTACTATGGGATGGCTTGTGCTCTTCTAATGATCGACACCATTACAACATTGAACATATCTTGGTAATCGAGAGTAGAATTATTCATAGCCACATTTCTAGTAGTTCGACTCGTCCTAAACCTGTAAAACGAATGGTTAGTTCCAACAAAAGAAAAGTTGCAATGGTGCTCAAGTGCATACTACTATATATTAATACATGCACAGTCTAAATCCTAACCATCTACAAATATTTCTCTCTTACGTATATAACCTTTACTAACTTAATTTTGTAAATCATATAACCAAAGCTCTAGTACCAAATATGATGATTGCCATGCACCAGTTGCACAGAAACAAAAATATAATGTTTTGAAAGTGTGATAATCTTATATGGGCTGGACATCAAGAGTACAAACAAAAGCAAAACCTATTGTATATCTCACAACATATGGTAAAAGTATAATAAGAAATATAGATTGTACTATAGCGAGTCATAATAGAGTGAATAAAGCAGTAAAAACGTCATTATCATATCACTAAGTAATGTATATAGAATTAAAATATCTTAGTATAACCTATCCATACTACAACATTCATAGTGTCTCATCATAGTGAAAAGCAAATATTTACAAATATAGCATATGCAAAAGCTCCTCCTCGATTAGTATCCTTGTAACCTAGCCTGTTATCTAGTCTATTCATCCATGATATTAATGCACATCTAATGAAAATGTTGAAGAGCACCTAGGATAATAAGAGGAAACATAAAACTTTAGGTTAGACAACAGTCTAGTGTAAGTGATAAGATCTAGCAATAGATATATTGTAAAATATGGAAATAGTTAGGTTAAATTCTCATACCTAACATGTCCCTTCAATCAAATAGTCAGCACACAATAACTCAATAAAATATGCTACTCAAAATAACAACAATGAAGGGTATAATCATATGATAGAAGAATCTGAATAGACCATGTTGACTCCATTCCTCATCCTCTCTCCAATACCCTATATGTCATAGTCTATACAAGTTTAGATAAGAACAACCGTAACAATCATAGTAACCATCAACCAAATCAAAACAAGCAACTTTTAAAGTTGTGAATACATTGATGTCATATGACACGCCTCGCTCAGTCGACGACTAATGAAAATTGTGTTTCTAGTTTGACTCCCCGTACCTTTAGGATCCAAGTGTCCAATATGCTTGCCATTAGGACCCCACTTGCCCAGAAACTTAGGAACTTTCTACAAAGTCACTAATGGTACATAACCATGGCTATGTCATTTATGCAAGACCCATATGTCCAACATGTTTCCTTCAGAATTCGAGTGTTCAACATACCCTTACTTTGTGTCAACATTAGAATCCTCCAAGCTATCGATGATTCCCTGGCATTTCCCAACCTTCATATACCTTCTATCATGGCCCGAGCATAACTATTCTAGCAAATCCATTATACAGCGCCTCATCCTCATCAAGAACTGCTTATCCATTACTTCTTTGATTGAACCCAATTCCCAAGTTTTCAATCAAAGAGTCACAATTTCGTTACAACTGTGCTTGTGTGACCCGTCTGTCCAGCATGCTTGCTTTCATCATCATGCAGCCTTATCACATCATGAACTACATGTCACTTCCCTTTGATCCAGCTCCTACATGAGTCTTCCATCAAAGAGTCAAACTTCACCATGTTATAACTTCCAATTTGTTAAAGAAATCAAGGAGTTGTAATCCTTAGCATGACCCTGAAGTTCACGTCTTCCATCACCCTAGATCGCATGACCCAAGTCCATATCCTAATGGATTGGGACATATCCTTCCCTATGGATTGGTGCAGTTCCTTCCCTACGGATCGGTGTCGATCCATTCACTTAGCCAATTTTTGGCTCAGTACTCAAGACACCTTCCAAGCTTCTCTCTAGCTTCCTTCGAGTCCAATGTCACATGCCCAATATTACATGAAGCCATGCATGCTGATCCATCTTCTAATGGGCACGTACTTCTTCCTAACTTCACTAAAGTTGGCCCAAGCCTTCCTAAAGACTCTCATGCCACCACCTTGGATCGCATAACCTTAATATTAAATATGATGGATCAGTGCCAATCCATGGCTTATGGATCGGTATGATCCATGTACTTAACCAATTTCATGCCTAATTTTCCTAGATGTGAACACAATGCCTTCCACGGCCTAAACTCCATGTTTCATGCTATTCTGACAAATTTGATCATGATATGCTCCAATATTAATCTAAGTGCTAATGACAAACAATTCTAGAATTTGAATCATGCATAACATTCAAAACAAGCATATCAACGATTATAACAGGAAAGTGTATGAACATCAATCATAGGTAATTACTCAAATGTATAGAAAAAAATGAACACATTACTTTTTTGGATAGATCTAGGGTAAATCTCCTTACTAATCCATTTAAACTCATCATTTTAATCCATTATATGTCTAGGTAGGTTAAACTAGCATTTTCAAATTTGAACAAGTAAAATCATTATCTAAGGTTATTTAAACGTGTAGATGGTAAAAAATCCTAGCTAAAAATATAATGTAACATAGTTTAGTGAGAGATCAAAATCACTGACCAACAAACTTACATAGATCGATGTGTAAGACCAATCTAGAACAACAAGGAATGGATGTACAAAGCCTCCCAAATGAAGAGAATGTTTAGATCCATCTAATCACTTTTAGATGATTAGAAGAGATTAGAAGTGGATATGAGTGTGATTTAGAGTTTAAGGGAAGAATTGGAATATTTCATAGATCTAGGGCTCATGGGAAATGAGGAGAAAAGATTAGCTTCATCTCCTTCGACCTCTGTTTATAGTAGCCGGTAATTAGACTAATGATCTAGCTAATCTCAGCTCACTAACACTCTATAAATCTATCCAACAACCTTAAAAAATAAACTATCATATCTCCCAAACATTTTATCCAAATTGCTTATATGATCACTGTATGGAATAGCAAACCATCATTCTGATACAATGGGACCAACTGGAGTGTTTAACTGTGCTCAAATCAAAATTTATGGCCAAAACAAGATACTTAGGGATAAAATGGTAACATAACAATTCCGTAAAAAAATACAGATGTATAAAACATCCCAAGAACCATATTTCAAAATGTTAGAATGAAAAAACATTGTACAAATTAAATGTAATTATTTTACGATCCTCTAATATGTAAATTACGGGTCGTAACGGTATATTTATTGGCCAGTTATCAAGTTATTACTACCCTTTTTGAGTTGAAGACATTTTTCCTACCTTTACCTAGATATATATATCTGACTGCATATTATAATAGCATTTAAGTGAGATTGTTCATCTTAAAGCTATATGCCTAAAACTTCTTTTTTATATAAATCTATCATCAGATATTGGTCAACGTAAAATTTACCGGACTGCATATGGGTAGGTTACGTTTGTACGCTTACTATAGTTTTGCAATGTTTCGGTTTAATTTAATCGTTACCTAGATTAATAATTTCGATTACAATACTACCTATTTAAACATTACTGGAGTACTGTAAATTTAAGGGAACCATTATCTGGTCACATAATTAAACAACTATCAATTTTAATTGACAAAATTCTTTACATTGACATGGTTTTGTAGTAATTTTCAATGTGAAGTTATACTTCAAATCATGCCATAACCATAAGAGTATGTTGTTCTATTATGTATTATCCATCCCTTTTTTGGTTGAGTAGAAGAAAGTTTCCTTGCCGTGCAATCTTTGTCTACTTTTGCTTGTTATGGCATTGTCTTTGTCAATCATTGATGCCTATCATGTTGAATATTTTTGTGAAACCAAATAATACGAGTTGAGATGTGAAAATAACCTTGGTTCACATCGTACAAGTCTTTAAATTTTAAGGTTATTTTTTTAATTCTTTTTTGTTGTTTTCATAATGATTATTGACATTTGTAGATGTGAATATAACTGGTATGGTGTTTTAGTTTTATTGCTCTTTTTGACCAAATTTTTAAATGAAATGCTGACAGTGGAGTACCAGACCTTTCTTAACAACAAACAAATTTACAGGTACATAATTTCTGGAACTTATTGGGTGAATTCTAAGAAATCTCATCTACGTATATTTGATAGTTGTTATTTGCAATAGTTTTCACTAACCAACGTATTGTACCGCTTCATAAATTTTTGTCAGTGCTCATAATTTGATGAGTTTGGAAGTAGATGCAAAATTAGAACTAGACCGTATAACTGTACATTATTTAGCTTTTAATATCTCACCAATTAAATCTCTATCTATATTTTATTTGGAAGCTTCTAATATGGTTAGCTTTATATGTGGCTTTGGAGCTGTGTTGGCAAAAAATTGATTTACATTGTTCAGTTTTTTTTCGAAATAATGAAAAGTTGTTCGGTTTTATTACTTTGGAAAAATGTAGTATGAATAAATATATTACATCATAGTTGGAAAACACTAAATTTATAACTTTTCTCAAATAATTTTATTATAAATGTTAGAGGATTATTTTGGCTCAAGTTTATCTCGCCCTTCAGGTGTTTAAGTTTTCGCTAATTTTTCTTACATTGGTAATTTTGCAACATTTTTATGATTATACTAACTTCCATGTTTTGAATAATTCTAAGGCATATTTTGCCTTATATTATGAATTATGGAGGATAAACATCAACATTACTTTCTAAAAAACTAGTGAATATTTTCACAAGTTTCCTCTAATTTTTCTGATGAATGAATTTTAGTGATAAATTCTATAACATGAATAGTGGTACCCTAATTGCAACAACATGTTCTCAAAATATTTTGATGAGCTTCATCACTGAAGTATTTAAGCTTCATTGTAAGATGTTTTATGATGTGTACATTCTTATATGTTATCTAAGTCAATAAATTAAAGTCGCTCATTAACTAAGATATTTATGTATATGTAATGTATCTCGCTTTAATCTATTTTGTGAAAATTTTAACTGTATCAAGGTCTAGCGCCATTTACAGACTCAAACGATGAGCAATGCACTGCATATTATCCAAGATATGACGTACCTTTAATCTTTCAAGTACATAAGTTCAAATGTATGCTCATGCTTTAAACATTTGTAGTAACTAAGCTTATTTAGCATTGACAATATTCTCTTATTATATCATACAGGTAGCAAGAGCAACATTTGAGAATTCAAGTGAGAAATATTCATTTTATCTAAACCATATATGAGATTCCTCTGTTGCTTCCTGAAACAAATTAACATATTTTAACTTTAATCCTATGTGCCTTTTTTTTCTTCATATTTGGGAATAGCAGGATGGTCTTCTAGAAACTATCTTGGTCACTTCATTGTTTACTATGTGGTGATAGTTAATTCTAGTTCAGTTTATATCCATCAAAATTGAGATATTTTCAATATATTATTGACCTGTAAATGTATGGATTTTTTTTATTCTAGATAAGGATTCTGATGTATGGATTGGTGGAGTTGAATTTATTTAACTTAACATTTCCCTCTTCTTTAAATATAATTTTTTTAACTAATTTTGATTTTTTTGGTATATAATAAATGCTACAAATTTCTAATATCAAGAACATCAAAATCCAAACTCATACTAACTAAAATTCTTGGTACTCGAACCCCAAAAAGTACCGGTTAATTCGAGATTAAATCAGCGTGGAAACAAGTGAGGAGTAGTTCAGCTGAACTAGAATGGTGCAAAGTGGTTTGGAACAACCCTATGTGTGCCTAAGATGTCTAATACCACTTTACTTGCTTGCAAGGAAAGACCGAACGCTAAAGGTAGAATAAAAAACTGATCAATTCTATCGATCTGACATGTTCGTAATATAATTTGCAGGTTGAAGGTAGAGATCATCTATTATTCAGCAGTCTAACACACTTTTATATGTCAAAGTCAAAGACAAACTTGGACTACAAAACATTACTAGAAACAAAATAATCCAAATTATTTGTGGTGTGAGCAATTCAGTTTGCTTAATCAATCATATATCCATCTTTTTAGTGTGGCAATTACTATGCTAATATGGCATGTTTGTTATGAATGAAATTCCAAAGTTTTCAACTACATTCAAACCCCATCGAAAATCAGATCAATCCTAGTTATTCAAAACCATAAGGACATCTTAACCCAAGAAAATATTGACAAAGCTAAATAAGGAGGTATGTAATAACCCCAAAATTTAAGTAATAATTAATTAAGAGTTTGAATATTGAAAGTTAACATTATAACTTTACAAAGTAATAAATGGGTTTAATTAAAACGTTAGTGTTAATGTTATTAAAACATAAATGTTAATTAAAGACTAATGTTGTTTAAGATTAACGTTAGAAATTAATAAAAAGAACTAATTTACAACTATTAACACGTGCATTTGAATTTGAAAAGTTAATGTGCAATAAACCTAGTTTACTGAAAATTTAATAATAGTTAATGAATTGATGAAATTATAAAATAAGTTTGTTAAATTGTTACAATTTAGCTACGGGACTTGCACCATTGTGTCAGCGGCAATTTTCTGGTCAATTTACGTATAAAGTTTGTAAGAGTCAGAGTTAAATAAAAAATTATCGTAGAAAATTATTAATAATAATAAAATAATAATGGTTAATGTTGTCTGAGACGTAGTTGTCCCTTCCATTCCCTGTAAACAACCTGTTCCGCCTCCTGCTGTAACTTGCCCTCCACTTATTCAAGTAAATGTTGCACCCAGTCCTGCGATTCATACCTCTAAGCCACCAAATTTAGCATCTAATACTCCAAAATATTCCTCCTTCACATTTCTCCCTCGCTGTGCAAGTTCCTACCCTCCTCTCCCCGGGGTAATTTCACTACCTCACCAGATAATCTGGCCCTACCTTTTGAGATCGTCCAAGAAAGGATAAATGTTTGGAAGGATTACCTAGTAGGGTTTTTCTTAGATTCAAATGTCCCATACCTTGACATTCGTAAGTATTATCGTAGTGCTTGGAAATTGCGGGGTGGGCTTCGTGTCAACTTTGTGATTGGTATGTTCTGGGGTTTTCTTAGATTCGAATGTCCCATACCTTGACGTTCGTAAGCATTGTCGTAGTGCTTGGAAATTACGGAGTAGGTTTCGTGTCAACTTTGTGAATGGTATTTTATATTTCAATTCTCACTGGATGAAGAGAGAGGACGTGTGCTTGAATCCAATCTGGCTATCATAGGGGGTAAACCATTCATTATAACAACTTGGACTTCGATTGTTGAACGAGCTAGGGATAGGGTTTTATCTATTCCTGTTTGGACCATCTTCACCAAGTTACCTTCTTTCTTCACACTTACGGGTCTGAATTGGTTAGCCAGTAGGATAGGAAAATTTAAATGTTTTGATGCCAACATCGAAGCTTGAAAGAATCTTGTATTTGTGAAGCTTTGATTGAAATATCCCCAGGTAAGCCTCTTTCAACTAAGCTTAAAGTTACAACCGACGAATATGACACTTATATGGATGTCCAATTAACCTGGAAACCTGAAATTTGCACTAACTGCCCATCTTTTGGACACCTGTCGGATGCTTGCAAAAGGCCTACTAATGACCTCCATTCAGGATAAAATACCTATTGTGAAGATTCTACATGTGTTTGGGCTTCCGAAACCAAGGTATTAGATGTAAATTATTTGGCTTCTTCTTCTTTGCTAGAGGTTCAATTGAATGCCGTAGATAATGCTATTATATGGGATACACATGAGGGTCCTTGGCTTCATTGTCATTTGGATGTGTGCTATGATCCCCACCATAAGTTTATTATATGTTTGTTGGTAATGAAGACGGTGACATTAGGTGTCCGCACTACTTTGATGATGGGGCAGACTTAGCCCTTGTTACGGAAGGTGATTTTGGAGTTGGCAACAAGTCAATATTCGATGCTAAGGATTAGGATAGGAAGTTTATTTATAACAAGGGATACCCAACATATGTTCCTAATATTACTACTCTCTGTGCCAGCTTGCTGCATGACACATGTCCTGGGTCTCATTCTGCATGCAGCTCTTCCTATTCTTCATCAGCTTCGGGAGAGCAGTCTTCTTCTTCTTAGTAGTTGAAGCGTTTAGCTTCACTCCTGTTTTCATTATATAGTGGACTTGACACTTCAATCTAGTTGTGTAGTAGTCAGGTAAAATGTCTAACTCCTGTTCTTTCATTGTGTTCATTACTTGTTATAATGAAAGTGGTTGCAGCCACTATAAAAAGCAGATTAACTTTGCTAAAAAAAAAAATGTCACAGCTCGACCAACGAACGGTCGGGTCGGCCTAGCAAGGGTTGGGACTGCATTATACTTAAGCTCAAATGTGTCAAGATACATATCGTATTCGAAAATTTTGTTATTTTGGGTGACATGGCCTCTTTAATGCATTGTATTTTAGATCCGATGATCATAATCCTATCAATGACGTGGCTGGTTTGGATTGAATCTTGAAATCCAACGGTCTGAGATCCTTAGACTACACTTTAATAGACCCTTAGGTCTAGCTATTCTCTCACAACACAATCTTTTCCCCTCTCTGGGTTCTCTCTCCTAAGACGGTCTTGACCTAAATTTTTCTAGGGAAAAGGTTAATGATATAAAATATTTATATAATCCACTTAGAGACATGATCTGCAGCAGCCACGAAAAAAGAGCTTAAGACCACGGGTAAGTGCAGTAATTATTTTAATAATAAGTAGTTCAAAAGTTTAGGGTTTTTGATAGTTTTATTTACAATTTTTGTTGTAGTTTTTAGTAGTTTTTTTTAAAAGTAGTGTACTATTTTTCTTATAGTTTTCTTTATTTATTTAGGTTATGTAAGTTATTATTTTTTGTTTCCTTACAGTTTCTTTCTGTAAGTCTCTTTCTTTCCAGTATTTTTCCGTAGTAGTTATTTCTATCAATTATTTTATTCTTTATGCAATCATTACATGTAACTATAAAAATTTAGTTCCTCCTTAATTAATCCAATTTAGCAAAGTCCTAGGTTTTTATTCTAATCTATGAACAAAAAGAGGATTAAAATTTTGTTTGTAAACTAGCATTTACATCTTTCTAAGTAATGTAAAAGATGCAGAAAGACTGAAATAACTGGTAGAAATAACTACTAAGGAGGAAAGACTAAAAAGAAAGAGACTTACAGAAAGAAACTGTAAGAAAACAGCAAAAGAAGAACTTATTGAACTTAAATAATTAAAAGAAACAATAAGAAAAACAACAAACTACTTACATAAAAAGGCTACAAAAAGCTACTAGAGAAAATATAAGTAAAATTGTAAACAAAATTATTCAAGACCCTAAACTTGTAAACTACTTATAATATGAATAATTACTATACTCACCTGTGGTCCTAAGCACTTTCTCCATGGTTGTTGTTGATACCACCTCTAAGTGGATTATATAAATATTTTATTCCATAAACCTTCTCCCTAGAAAAATTTAGGTCAGGTCCATCTCGGAATAGAGAACCCAAAGAGAGGAAAATATTGTGTTGTGAGAGAATATCTAGGTCTAATAGTCTATTTATAGTGTAGCCTAAGGATCTCAATCCATTGGATTTTAAGACTCGATCAAAATCAGTCACGTCACTGATAGGATTAGGACATCTGATTTAAAATCGAATGCACCAAAATAGGCCACATATACTAATATAATAAAACTCTTGAGTACTCAAGGTAATTGGATGCATTTGCGTCCTTGATATAATGCGGGAGGTCGACCCATGCCATTTTTTAAAAACTTATTTCTACGAGAATTTTTTTGTTTTGACTCTGATTCTTACAAGCTTTATATGTAAATTGACCAGAAAATAGCCATGGATACAATGGTGTAACTCTCGTATCTAAAATTTGACAATTTGACAAATTTATTTCATAATTTCATCAATTCATTAACTACTATTTGACTTTTGATAAACTTGATTTTTTAATTATTTTTTTATGATGCGCATTTTCTTTTCAAATTCAAATGTGTATGCTAATAGTTTTAAATTAATTATTTTATTAATTTATAACGTTAAGCTGAAACAAAGTTGGTCTTTAATTAAGATTTATGTTTTTATATTGTTACCATTAATTAATTAACCATATTTATTACTTTATTATAACCTTAATTTTTAATATTCGAATTCTTTATTAATTATTACAAAATTTTAAGGCTGTTACATTCTCTCATCGTTAAGGGATTTCGTCCCTGAAATTTCCTAGGATGGAAGAATGAGATAAGTATTTTCTTCCAAATACCTACTATCAGCTTCTCAAACAACATCGACTAGCATACATTGTCCTTAAGTTCTATAATGTAATTTATGTAATCATGCAGTAGCGTAGTGCATATGACCTTAACTAATGCAAAAGAGTAGGCGGTCTACTAGTTCTATCAACCTCCTTTTTATGAAAATATTCTTGTGCCATGTATCCAAATTCATTTAGATATCCTAATGATAGCTGATAGTTCTATTTTCGCGCTACGATCGTCATCCATATGCATCAATCATATGATAACATCTATTAATTGCGACTATGAAAATAATGTAAAAATACATACACATCTATATGCATATGCTCGATGTCCTAGTGAGCTGATCTCTAATAGTGCCTAGTGTGTTATATATCTATTGCATCCATTAAAAAAAACTTACAACCACCTACGTTCATCATCCATAACATGTTGTAGTAACATATTTACAATCAATCCTACCATCCATAGGCTTAATCCTAAGATCTACCCTTCCTAAGGATGCTTAGAAGTAATATCCTAACCAAAGGAAAAATCTAATGATAAAATATCAAAAGAATGTGAGTAAGACAGATTGATGCTCCTAAAATATCCAAGTTGCTATATCTTAAAGTTCTCCCTATGAGATAAAAGATTTTATTTCGAAATTGATAAAAATTCCTAATGGACAATGATTGGTGACTCATACTTTTCTTCCAAATTACCAACCTAAGTGGTTTGTTTTATGACTTCTGAGTCATTCTAGCCAGATTCACTGGGGAGATTTACTGTCTTACCCATTGTAAATACTTAAAAAAGAAATCTTTCAAGAAAGTTAACCAAAAAAATTTCTTCAAAAATCTTCTATCTTTTCCCTTACTATCTTGCATTTCTCTATCTGTTCCACTTATATTGTCAACCCCATAAGAACATACTTTATTTTGAATTCTCTCTCTCTATATATTTTTCAAAACTCATTTTATCCTTTAAAATGTTATTTGGAAAATCTTATTGAGAAGATCTGTAGTCACTGAAATTCCAACCTTTTCTTCCATAATACGTAATGCCTCTATGACCTAACCGAAAAATTGATGTTATTTATTATAAGCCAAATATTATCAACGGACTTCTTATTAATGCTACCAAACAGAGATGATATTAAAATACTAATCAGAACTCTTTTTTAATGCTCTGAAATAGTTTCATGCTTTATGTCCATAAAGATGAACTTCTCTTGGTAAGGTAAGTTAAGAAAATCTGAACCTTAGGAAAATTTCCAATAATTTTTCTATAATAATCCGCTAATCCAAGAAAATTCCTTACCTTTAAAAAGTGATTCTTAGAGAACTTGGCCTTAGGTCCATGTGCTTACAAGGTATTAAATTTCTTTACTAAATACCAAACTTATTCCTTACTATTTTTCGGTCAGACCAACATACCATCTATACATTCCCCTACCAACTTACTCAAAACCTCACCAAACAACTTTCAAGTCAATAACTAGGCTTAAACACAAGCTAGTCCAAAAGTTATGGAAACAACTCTTAAAATCCATTGGGTGTTCTACTAGAAGCTCCATCTCTAAGTTTCCACTACTCATAAGTAGTGGAAATTACTAACGAATGAAATCAAATTATGGGAAAACTTTGGCTCAAAAGGGCTACCTACACGGGGCTAAGAATGATGGTTCTTCTAAAACCACTTACTTATGATTACTACGGAGCCAAAGGAACTGTCCATCCTTGTAGAAAAGACAAGTGGTGCCTCTCATCCAAAACCAATTACTCTTATCAGTCTTATCCAAAAGTTCCTCAGTTTGTTTTTCCTAAAATCTTTCTACTATTGTTGAATCCAACGACCTCCTTAGAATACATACGGAAATCTCTATCATATGTACTAAACTCAATCTACCAAAAGATAGGTCTAAGGAGAAAATAATTTATTTCAACTAATCCTTTACAAGCCAATCCTAAGGTACACCTACTACACACAACCCTAAGTAACTATCATCCTCTTAACATCTAAGATGGCTTGTTGTACAGCTAACTTGTCTCAACTCTCAGTCAACCCATACCTAACAATGTTATAAGCATCACTTAATATCTATAAAAGATTCTAGCCATAAGTATGAAACTCAGCTCTCTTCTTTTCCTTAGAACTATGTGCCTTAATGCTAAAGGTTAGCATTGTCATAAATATGATTTCGGGAAATTAATCCATTTTCTAAGATGTATCCTTCCATCCTATTCCAATGTGTGAAAATCAAGCACGTTGGGGACTAAATCGATATCGTCTAGAGATATACTAAGGGAAATAGGAAACTCAATGTGATTGGGTCCTAAAAAATCTCAACAGTTCTCCCGCTACATGTCCTAGCCTGATGATTCTCCTATTGCAGTCAACATAGCCTTATCCTATTCTTAAAACACCCTGTCCTAAAAATCACAAAACGTAGGCATTCCAACCAATCTTTACTATCAGTGTTAAAATTTGTTATAGCCAACTATATAGCTAGCCTATGTAGACCTCAAAACCAACTCGTACTCGGAAATGCCCAAGCAACTCCCTATATCTAGAATTCCTAGCCTTGAAGCCTGACTCATTATATACAACTGTATCGATCCTCCTATGGGGTTCAGAGATTACTGCTGGGTCTAAAAAAGTGCCCAAGTGCAAACAATCGAGTAATACCCTTATGCACATTCTATAAGGTAAAGAGATTTACTATTTTGTAAAGGATTGCCTTGTTAGGCTTACAATACATATGCCTTATCAGTGTCGCTATGGCTCTATGCATCCACCCCACATGCAAGTTAAATAGTTTTTCCTAAGGGTTAACAATCTTGCACTAAAAGAATCAATTAGAAAAATTAGAAATAAAGGATCATGAAACTCCAAATCAAAAGAGTATAGGTTAGAAAAACCAAAATGGAAGTCAAATCTTCCATAGTAACTCCCTTGCCTCTGATTCGCCTGCTGACAGATAATGGAGCAATATCAAAAACTCGAGCTTAGGCCGCCTGTGCCCCCAACCCTCTATGCTACACCACTCCTTTGAGGACCCATTTGTCCATACTCCCCACTAAGGAAGCATTTTCTTTTAAAACTCCTGATCTTACATTCTTTAGCACGATGGTCGTATATTCCACAACTATGACACATATTATATGTGACGACTACCGCATACCTCATGAACAAAACTATAGGAAAGTGTATTGCATGTCGAACCTGGCTGATATTGGACGATCATCAAGGTTAATAAAATGATAACAGAACCTATCATATAGCTCATAGTGCATGGATAATATATAATAATAAAATATACAAGTTATTGTAGAAAAGCATAGTAAAGTACGAAATTCCATCTCCGTAAATATTTTTAGAATTCATGTACAATACATCTCAAAATATTAATATCTGAATACATCAAGTCTCACTACATCTGTCATCAGAGTCTATAATATTCGAAACAACGGAAATCATCCAAATAGGTATATCATAGAAGAATAGTAATATGACGACCTCCTTCTCGTCATCATACAATAACATCGTCACCAAATATATCACGTGCTACTCAGTCTACTCGACAACATCATTGATGAGCACCCTAAGGTAATAAGAGAAGGCATAAAATCTTAAATCAGATAACGCTCTAGTGTGAGTGATAAATAACTACCAACAGCCATATAGAAAAATACGATACTAGACGGTTCAAGTATCAGTTGGCTAGTCCTTACAAAAAATGAGTTAGCATATAATAATCAATAAAATGTGCCACTCAAAACAACATAAAAGTAAACACTAGTGAAAATAGGATTACGAGTCCCCGCTTCTCTTTAGTATCCTACGATGATAGCATATCCAAAGAAATAGAACAGAATACACAAGCAATCATAACATCCATAACAAACAATAACCTAGCTATCACTTACTGAAGCCATGAATACGTTGATATCGAATGATTGGACATTGCTACTCGTCAATGTAATACCCCATAAAATATACCCTAAGTAAACATAAATAATTAAATTAAGAATAAACAATAATAAATTAATAAAATATTAATGGGTTGAAAATATTTTTTGGATAATTAAGTATTTTTCCGTGAAAATATTACCATTGTATCCGTAGTGAGATTCTAGTCTATTTTCATATTTTATTTGTTTAAAACGGAGTTCATATGAAGAAGTAATGAATAAAACAAGTTATATGCAAATTATATACACACAGGATCTGAAATCCAAACTATGAGAATATAAATCTGGAACAAAATAGTATACTCTTGGCATAATGGAATATTCTTTGACAATTTGAAATTCTTTGTGTATATACATATGTAATAATTAATAACATAACCGAAACGAACAGAATCAATGTAATTAATAACATAATAAATAAAAAGGCATATTTCAGGAGAATTAAATTCTCCCTGCCTTTTTCTTAAAGGGGGTCGACCTCTCTTCTAAGGACGGTGTCGAATACGTTTTAGAAAAGGGTGGAGATGGCTTGTTTTGTTAGGGTTTTTTATATAGTTTTGCTTAAACGAACCGTCTAGATTGTTTATAACTAATCCTACGGTCCATATACACACTAACAACTATAAAAAGATCCCCAAACTCTCCCTTAAACCCTGCATTTATTCTATTTTGCGCCTACATTTTGTCTCTCCGCTATTTTCTTAATTCCAGAAACATATTAGGTTTCTTCTCTTCTTCTGACCTATATTCTATCTCTTCTAAATCCGAATTTTTATCTAGACTCTGGAATTAAGTATAGGATATATATATGAGATTCTAAATCTGATTCATATATATATATATATATATGGAATTGGGGTACGCTGATTCGAAAGGCTCAATCAAGATTTGTTGGATTCTACATTGAATTCACTATTCTTCTCTTCCTAGATATGTGACTCGAAATTGCATCAGTATTCTAATTTCCATATTCCATAGTGTAGTTTTGGATCGTTATGCCTAAAGGTGTTTGGATTTTCATGAAATCCTCCAGTATTCTTATAATTTAAGGAAATGGTCAATTAATTTGTGTAAATTAGGCTTTGATTATTGATGTAATAAAAGGTAGGCTTTTGGGTATCATACCATTTTCGATAATGGTCTAATTCACTTCCTTGTAAAATTATGAAAATTATGTATGTGTGTGCAAAGGCATAAGTCTTGAGTATTGTTGATTTAATAGGTTTAAGCTTCTATTTTTAAATAGATAGTTTGAATGTATTATATACAAATCACTAAAGTCTTATGTTTTAGTGTGTGTGTGTGTGTCATAAGAAAAGTGAAGTAGTACCCAAAAGGAGAATTTACATATTGCACTTTGTCTTTCTTTTATTATTGAAATAATAATTTTAACATTGGTTACAAATTTTTATGTATATGTTATTATTTTCTTGCTATTATTTCCGTGTTTTTATTGAACGTGAATGTACATATTCATGCCATGTTCATAAAGTTAGAGGAAATAAACTTGTAAACTTTATTTTGCTGTTAGGATTGACATTTCAATGGTTAGGACATTTTATGCGTGTATTTGATTTATATTTTATTTATTACTATTTATAAAATTAACGTGTTATAAATGCGTATTAAATTTGTATTAAGAGCATATTAAATGCATAAATAGGAAATTAGAATAATAAATGTATCCATAGGAACTTTGTATGTGTGTGACTATTAATGGCTTTTATTAGTATTAATGACACATGGACACGAGGTTAATCCCAAGTTATAGTAAAGTCTGCCAGGAACTGACCGGCATATCCAGCATCTACAAGTTAGTCGGGTTAATGTGAGAGATCTAGGTGTCATACGCCGTTATAATTATTACACAAAGACATAAGGTTAAGCCCAACTTTTAGTAGAAGCCTGCCTGGACCCACGACAAATCCAACATCTACAAGTGGTTGGTTTAATGTAAGATGTTGATTGTGTGTGTGTGTGTATACATACATGTGTGTGTGTGTGTGCGTGTGAGTAAACCTGCCTCGAGAAGGTATTAAGTGGATGACATACCTAGTTCGGGTATTAAGTGGTTTGGACTAGGTCCGTTCCTAAGGTTCACTCCTTGATTTTGGACTAAATTCATATCGGCCCTTATTAAGGTCTTAAGTGGTCTTTGGGTTCGCCATTCTCATATATAAGGTATTAGACGATTTTAATTAAAACATTAGATGTGTGAGTATGGTAGTTTTCTGGAGGTTGTCTGCTTCTTATCTAGGGGCTATGTAAGGGATTAACTAGGGATGGGCAGTATGAAAATTTCTAAGAATTTCCTGTTTAAGGGAAGTATTAAATGACAGGAGTTCACTTGTAATGACAACTAGATAGTAACGCATGGGTCCACCAGAAGGGTTAAAAGTAGCAATAAATGCCTATCTAAAATTAGGTATTAAGTGGCAGATTACTATCTCTTGATTTTCGTTGAGACAATATTGAATGGTGATGTTGATTTTAAGACACGGTCTTAATTGACTTTAGAGTAGTCAACCTAATTAATATATATTAATTACATGATAGACTTGTGTAGACATAATTTGATGAATTTATACTGCCAAATACAGGAAACAAATATTTGTTAATCTTATGTGATTTTCATTCACTAGAACTTATTGTTCTGACCTACCTCCTCTTAATATATAAATAGGTTAGCAGGCGGGAAATGCTTGATTGATGCAGTCATCGAGACTGGAGCATGACGAAGGAGGATCTATAGTAATTATTATCGTTAGTATCGTATTTGACAGTATTACTATAACCTTGGGGAATTATTATTTTTATTGGTGTACCCTTGTTGATAGTTGAGATATGATGTAATCAACATTTTTATGGGTTTTATTGGATGGTACATCTGTTTTATGTTGTTATATTTTATCCCTTCTATTGTGAGAATCTGATGTAATTTTTAGTTGACTTTGTTTATGTAGTCCTCATAGGTACCAATTATCCATTTAGAATGGCTCTTTGTTCTGATGAGCTCATTCTAGGTCAAAATTTAAGCCTATTCCGGCTGGGTTGTTACATTTGGTATCAGAGTGAGATTATCCGATTACGGGGAGATTATATGTATGAGAGGCATATTTGTTATTTAAAAAAAAAATCTTCAAATTTTTTTATTATATATAGTATATATTTATTTAAATTACACATATCTCTATAGATTAGTATTTGTAGGTCCATCTATAAGATGATTAACCTTAATTTCTAGAAATACCCTAGTGATTTAGCAACTTCCTTATCAATTTAGAAACCTATAAGCACGTAATGGTTGTAAGGACTACAAGGTTAGAAAACTAGAAAAGAATTAAACTCCCTATTTAATATGCAGTAAACGGATATCACATTAGTGACTTAATTATCATTTAAATGGAGGATAAGGGATAAATAAATATAAAGAATTTGAAATATGTGTCCTTTAGGATAACCAGTAATAAGGGCAAATTTATGTCTATTGCAAAAGAATATCTTGAGTTTTAAAAAAACGAAAGTGTATTTTTTGTTAAACGGTATAAATTTCTATAATAGTATATATGGAAATACGAAATTTGAAAGAGCATAATGGTCAATGATATTGTAAATGGAAAATTTTAAGAAATTACGACTGTTTATGTGAAGGTATGAATATTTGGCTTTGGATTAGATAATAAATGTCCATAAATACAAGCATTATTTTAAAAGGGTTAAAAGGGACATAAAGGACATTTCTAAGCAGCTATTAAGAAAGTTAGTTGATGGAATAATAGGAATATGGAAGAAAAAAATTGAAATGAGAAATAGACTTCTGTGAAAAAGTGGACATTAATCTTTGTTGAAAAGAGAATAGGTAGAATAGGAAAGTTTGAAGGGAAATGATAAATATAGTTTACCAAATTGGCAAAAAGCTTTGCTAGAAAAACTACAAAAATGATTTTTGGCATACTACTAAATTGTATTGTAAAATGAAAATTTGAAGTAACCATGGAACATTCATTGATAGGCTCAAGTTATGTAATAATTCCATTCAGAAAGAAACTGAAAATACGATTTTTTTTTTGAAAATATTAATATTTTAGCAGTAAAATAACGTGAAGGACAAATTATTTGAAAATTTTAACCACAAGGATAAGAGACTAAAAATTTAATCAGAAGGACAAAACATAGCCCAAATTTATTCAAAAGGACAAAACAAAGGACAATTTTTCTTTTTTTTTTAAAAAAACATTCAATTTTTTCCATAATTTAGGCTTTAGTTTTGCATGTAGTTGGATACCAGTTTTTGGTTTTACAGTTTTTAGATATCAGTTTTTTTATTATTTATGGTACCAGTTTAAATGTAAGGGTTTTATATAGTCGAATTGCAATACCTATCCATCACTGCAACTCCAATCTCCCAAATCACTCAAGCTATCCTCCTTCACCCCTAACCAAACTTCATCTCCAAATCCTCGTATACATGAACAACCCACCAACAAACCACCACTATACATCCATAAATAACCTCTCTTTGCAATCTTGTTAGACATCAACGATTAAACATAAAAACCTCAAATGTATCTACAATCTCATCACACTACGAAATAGTTCAACTCCTCTCTTCTGGCAATGTTTCAACACCTAACAATTAGCTGATACCTATAAGTATACAAAACTGTTACTTAAAAGCGGTAGGCTAAAAACTGATACCTTCAAACACACAAAACTGCCACCTATTAGCTGCAGAGAGCAAACTGATACCTTTAGACACACAAAACTGCTATCTATTAGCTGAAGAGAGCAAACTGATACCTACACACATACAAAATTGATATCTAAAATCTGCAAAAAAAAAAAAAAAATTAAAAAAAATTTGTCCTTTTGAGTTAGTTTTTCCTTCGTTTTGTCCTTTTGAATAAAATTTTAGGCTCTTGTCCTTATGAATAAATTTTTAATGCTAATTAGCCTTGTAAATTAATTACCCATGTTTTAGGAGAAATTTTGAAAAGTTTACTATTTCTTCTATTTGAAAAACTATAAATATAAATTGTAGAGAAAATAAAAGAAGAATTCTATGAATGCATAAAAGGATAATAGTAAACCAATAACTGCAAAAGTTTACAGTTACAAGCTATAATAGAAAGAAATGTAAGTTCTTTAAAAAACACCAATTAATGAAAAACTTAATGATAATCATTATAGTTTCCACGTATTAGCTTTTAAAATTTAATTTTTTTACGGAATTTAGTTTTCTTTTTTTTACCCATATTTTTTGTGTTTAGTTTCACATAAAATAAAATAAAGCTATGAAGTTCTTTCCTTCAAGACATGGTAGTGGTTATGATTACGAGTGTGTGACTTATTTGATAATTAAATTACAAATGTTAACGCATACATTCGAATTTGGCAGGTAAGGTGCATAATAAAAGGGTAAATAAGAATTAATTTTTAGTAGGAGATAAACCGAGTTTCATATTTGTAACCATTGCAAAGATCTTGTAACAACCCGTAATTCTACAACACACTAAAATGATAAAATAAGGAATACATAATCAAATATTAGGAACTAAGTAAAACGGACTGCTCCGTTGTGTTCTCTTAGATCCATTCTCTATGAGTCTACGTTATTTTTAGATATGAATACTTAAAAGTTAATCTTGACCTGTTATGAATTGGATCTAAGCCTATGACTAATTGAATCATATCATATCTGCCATAACCTGTTTATGATCATGACACTGTGCCTAATTAGTTCTATTATCACATGTTCATCAGATCTGTTCCTTTATGCTTATCTTGTCATTATGCCCAATTTTTTCACTATATGTGTATTAGTTGCTATGCCTATATCTGCCATCATATGTCAATCTTGTTAATATGTTTATTCCTGTTTTCTTCCCTTCTTCTTTTCCCTTTTTATTTTATAGCCAGGCTACCTACGGGCCTAGGCATACCTCTGAAATATGCGAATGCGTGAAATTGGGAATGAGGGGAAAATGTTAGAATCGGGGCATAACTTGTATTGGAAAATTTGGACATAACTTGAATTAAATACAAGAATATGGATTTGACGCATAAATCAAATTGTGTTTTAGATCTTAATTTAGGGTATGGTACATGATGAATGTGACTTGGAAAAGAGGCATGAAACCCTATAATGAAATAAGGATAATTGTTAAAGAATGAAATGCCTAGATTTATAGTAATTAGACACTGTAACCGCGCTTAGATACGAGGTTAGATTACAATTGTGGTAGAATTCTGCTCGGACCCGCCCGACATATCCAGCAACCACAAGTGGTGAATCTAATGTGAGGGGTCTAAGTGCATAAACACGTAACGGGCTAAGACACGAGGTTAAAATCCGACTTGTGGAAGAACTCTGCCCGGACCTGCCCGGCATATCCAGCATCTACAAGTTGTAGGCTTAATGTGGAAGGTCTAGCGCATCATAACCATAAATGAATAAATGGTAATGAACTTGAATACTTAACTTGGTTGAATCCATTAGGATTACATGAACTTGCTAACTTGAGCAGAGGTTTACTGCTTGAAATAGTGGGAGGGTTAAGTATATCTTGGAGTGGTGGGTAATATTTATATATAGGCCCACAAACTTAACCAGTGGGGTTATGCAATCTTGTTACACTGGTATGGCATAACCTATGTAAATCCTAGTAGTGGGGATGCAGGCCTAGGGGGAAGCTTGTATCATCTTGTGTGTGGGACTCGTTTCAGTCAATAACCCATATATAGGTATCGAACGAGTACTCCGAACTAGGTCAGAGTTGGGGCACGCTTACTGGGCTGATTGTAAGAGATCCAAAAGAGGACGGTGTGGGCGGCGTATTCCGACGGGTTCATTCACGTGCATGGGTCCGGACAAGAGGAGGCTAATATGCCGTGACATCAGTAGATATGGTTGTGCACATCCTGAAAACGAAGGGTTGCCACTTTAGGAAGTGATACGTCCTACTGTGGGGCCAGCACAGGGTATCTACGGAGTAGGAAGCCGATTGATTAGGGTAGTGATTAGGGTACATCTAGACTCTGGTATGTTTAGGAGCCTGTTATTATCCTTAGGGGTAACTCCGGTATGTTCAGTTGGGCTTCCTGTTATTGTATAGGGTAAAACCTCTCACTAGAAGTACGCGTAAGTCTACTATCTTGTTGGGGATCATCTTATTCGTATGATACTAGTATTGGTGCAGAGAAAGAGAAAAGTATTAGAGAAGCGCTATAAATATACGTTCTGTTCAGTTTATCCTATTTACCTTGTCATACCTGCCTCATATGCTGTTATCTCTCTTATCCAGTTTATATGCCTGTCATGATACTTTTACTTATTTATATGCTAAAAGTAACTGGACTCGCCAGACTTTATGTCTAACCTATTTTGTTTCCTCTTCTTTCTCTTCCGTTCCCCCCTCCCCCCTGGTTCTTAGGGTGGGAATACTCAAGCTTGATCAGGATTCTTCTTTCCTTCTGCTTGGAGCTGCTTAGATGTACTACTTGATTTCGTACCCTTTCTACTATGGCTATGTTTTTGGGGATTATGCACTTTTCATGTTTATTGTACTCTGATGATTTTATTACAAGACATAAATTTTAAGTTGATGTACTGGGTTTTATGTATTTCAGACTCATGATGTAACCATGTTTTGAACCATAATGTTTTCTGCTTAATAAAGTTTTAAATTCCGCAATTCCTTTATATATGTCTTGTAATATTTCTATTTCTGTTTACCTATAACGCTTCACGATCTTAATGCATTCTCTTAATAGGTGACATTAACGGACGTAGGGTGTCACACTTGGTATCAGACCTGAAGGTTACCAGATCGGATAAACGATTTTGAAAATTGTTTTCAAAAATGTTTTAAAAGAAAGCATTTTCAAAAGAAAAGTTTGTTTTGAAAAACATATTCCCCAAAGCCAAATGTAATATCTTTCGATTCTCTATTTGAATCCTTTTTCCTTTTCTTTTCAGCATGTTTGGGGAACCTAATATTCCTGAGGGCGTTACAATACCGGGTTGGTTCCGTAGGTATCTAGAGGCCACGGCGTCGGCCGGTGGTCAAGTAGACGTTCCTTCCCCAGCTGCACCCGTTGTTCCTCCTCCTCCTCCGCGAGTAGATAATTTCTCTAAGATCTGCAAGGATTTCTGTGCTATAGGCGGAAAGCCATTTCGAGGAGTCGAGACTTTCATAGAAGCAAGAAATTGGCTTAAAGAGACGGAGGACTTGTTTGGAATTTTCGAAGTTGACGATCGTAAGAAGATTCAATTGGTCGCTTGGCTACTGAAAGATAAGGCTTCATTCTGGTGGCAAGTGACGCAAGTAGGGCGTTCAGTGGAGACTTGGGATGATTTTCGGCAGAGATTTGAAATGAAGTTTCTTTCTCAAGCTGAGAAAAGTATGCAAGTGGAAAGGTTTCTGGCACTCAAGCAAGGAGGCATGACTGTCAAAGAGTATGTTAACAAGTTCAACCAACTGGCGAGGTTTGGTTTGGAGCTAGTAGGTACCCCACATAAGAAAACTTTGCGGTTTGCTAGAGGATTGAATGATCCCCTTCATGGGTTAGCTATGTCTCATATTCCAACAGAAGCAACTTTTGAAAGGCTCGTGAGATGGCATTAATGCATGGGGAAGATAAAGGTGAAAAGAAAGAAGCTTAGATTGAGGAAATACAAAACAAGAAAGTGTGGCCCAAGAAAGGACAACAACAACAACAAAAGAAAGGCAGAAAGGACGGCAAGGTTAGAGATAAGAGGAAGTGTCATAATTGCGGACGCGAGGGCCATTTTATCATGGACTGCATAAGAAGGAAGAATGCTTGTTCAATTATGGAGAGGTCAGACACTTTTCTAAGGAGTGCTCGAAGAAGCAAGGGCAAGGGCAATGTCAAAGGGCATGATCTTTGCGAGGGCAGGTGCATGCTCTCGTGGCCAGTGCACGAGACAGAGGTAGGAAAGATTCTGTTGAAGTTTTGATTTCTATTTCCAATCTTCCTGTTAGCACCCTTTTTGATTCGGGCACTTTGCATTCTTTTATATTTGATTCTGTGGTTGAGTCTTTGCACCTTAGTACTAGTATGGTTTTGGATCTCGTTGTTGTCTCAAACCCCATTGATGGTATGGCTTATTTGTTTATGATTTGTCGGGGTTTGAGAATATCCGTGTTAGGCGTCGAGTTTGAGTGCGATACATATATGCTTGGTTTCATGGGTTGTGGTTTGATTTTGGGATGGATTGGCTAGCCATGTATGGTGCCATTCTGGATTGCGAGAGAAGGGTCGTTAGACTTTTGACTTGCCGTGGGAGGACCCTCGAGATTTCTTGTGATCCAAGTTTCCTAGAGTCACTTGATGCATCTATGGATGATCTGCGATCGATACCAGTAGTCCGTGAGTATCCTGATGTTTTTGATGAGGTTTGAGGCTTACCTCCAAGGCGCGATATTGATTTACGTATATACTTAGTGGACAATGAAAAGCCAGCTACATTGCCTGTGCGCCACAAGGCTCCAAAGGAAAGGAGGGAGCTTAGCAAGAAAGTAGGGGTGCTACTTGAGAAAGGGTTTATTAGGTGAAGCATATTTGAATGGGGTGCTCCAGTAGTATTCACAACTAAGGCGGATGGTTCGCTTCGCTTATGTGTGGACTATAGGGAGTTGAGTATGCTCACCAAGAAGAATAAGCACCCATTTCCGAGGATAGATGATCTGTTTGACCAGCTTGTTGATGCATCTATTTTCTCTCAATTAGACTTGCCCAGGGGGTTTAATCAGCTGAGGATGGCCGAGGACTGTATAGACAAGACCGCTTTTAGAACTCCAGATGGTTTCTTCGAGTGGCTCGTTATGCCTTTTTGGGTTGACGAATGCACCCGCCTACTTTGTTGATTTGATGAGTAGGGTGTTTCGGGAGTTTCTAAATAAGTTCATTGTGATCTTCATTGATGGTATTCTGATTTTCTCGAAAAGCGAGGAAGAGCATGCCTTACGTTTAAGGGAGGTTTTGAAAACTCTCTATGTGCACCAGCTTAAGGAGAAGTTCTCAAAATGTCATTTTTAGAGAAAAGAAGTGAGATTTCTAGGGCATATGGTTTTAAAAATGGGATAACAGTAGATCCCAAAAAGGTAGTTGCAATTCAAGATTGGAAGATCCCAAAGAATGCAATGGAGGTGAGAAGTTTTCTAGGGTTAGCAGGCGATTATAGGAAGTTCATTAAGGAATTCACAAAGATATCAGCCCCACTCACCCGGCTGACAAAGAAGAATCTGACATTTTCTAGGGATGTAGATTGTGACGATGCGTTCCAGCGATTGAAGAGGGCTCTAACAACAACCCCAGTCTTGACCTTGCCTGATGGGAAAAAAGTGTACATAGTATACACTGATGCATGTGGTACAGGGCTTGGTGCGGGTCTCATGCAAGAGGGAAGGGTATTATGTTATGGAGGTTGACAACTAAGAGTTCATGAGAAGAACTATGCTACCTATGACTTAGAGCTAGCTGCCATAGTACGAGCTTAAAAAGTGGCGCGATTATCAACTTGGAGAAAAGTTCGAGTTGTACACCAATCATAAATCTCTCAAGTACTTTTTCTTGCAGAAGGATCTTAATTTAATGCAACAAAGGTGGATGGAGTTCCTAGCATTCTATGACTTTGAGATTTCTTATACCCCTGGCAAGGGTAATGTGTTGGCAGACACATTGAGTAGGCAGAGGATAGCCGTAAGTCCTCTATTCGTGGAAAAGAAAAGCTTGGAGTTTATATTGACTTTTAATTTTAGACCCTCCACCGAGTTTATACCTGGTTTATTGGCATCACTAGAGGTGCGACCTACTCTTATGGATCAGGTAGGAGCTTCACAGCGAGAGGATCCACAGATTTCAGACATCTTGGGTAGGCTCAGTAGAGCGGAGACTTCTAGTCACCTCAGTAGATATTACCAGATGATAGAGGGTGGTTGCAATGAGATGGAAGGCTTTGTGTTCCCCGAGTTGAGAGTTTATTGAAGACAGACCTTGAGGAAGCCCATCATTCTAAGATGACTATTCATCCAGGCGGTGATAATATGTATAGAGATATGAAGAGGGTTTTCTTTTGGGTTGGGATAAAAAAAGATGTGGCAGAGTTTGTTTCTCAATGTTTGATTTGACAGTAAGTCAAGTATGTGCAAAAGAAGCCCAGTGGTTTACTTCATCCTTTGGAGGTCCCACAGTGGAAGTAGGAGAGCGTCTCTATGGGTTTCATCGATGGTTTGCCTAGATCAAGGAAAGGAAACACCAGCATTTGGGTTATAGTAGACAGACTTACTAAGAGCGCTCATTTCATTCCAGTTAAGAGTAAGAGGACAACAACATGGTTGGCAGCAGTTTATGTTCGTGAGATAGTCCATCTTCATGAAGTACCTTCGAGTATCATAAGTGATCGTGACCCCATTTTCACCAGTGAATTTTGGAGGAGCTTGCAAGAAGCATTAGGTACACAGTTGTGTTTAAGCATCGCTTATCACCCTCAGACCGATGGACAAACAGAAAGGGTGAATAGTGTCCTTGAGGATCTTTTAAGGTTGTGTATCCTAGACTTCAGAGGAACTTGGGAAGAGCATCTTCCTTTGGTAGAGTTTTCCTATAACAACATTTATCAAGCTAGCATTGGCATGGCACCCTTCGAAGCATTATACAGGCGACCTTGTAGAATACCGACTTGTTGATGGGAGTCTACAAAAAAAAATCTACTTGGACCGGATATGGTTAGAGAAACTTCGGAAAAGATTGACCTTATCTACAGACGCATGAAGATAGCTCAGGACATGCAAAAGTCCTATGCATATAAGAGAAGGACTGGCATTGAGTTTGAGGTGGGAGACATGGTTTTCATCAAGGTATCACCATTAAGGTATGTGGTTAGCTTTGGATCTGTAGGGAAATTGGTACCAAGATTTGTAGGGCCATTTCTCATAACAGAAAGGATTGGCCAAATGTCCTATAGAGTAAAGCTACCAGAGATACTATCTGGAGTTCATGATGTTTTTCACGTTTCTCATTTAAGGAGATGTTTGCATGATACCGCAGAAGTAGTTGAGCCGAGTATACTGGAGGAAGTAGAGGTAGAACGGGAGGCGACAGTTAGACGAATTCCTACCCGTATTCTTGGATCAGAGGTTAAGAAGCTACGTAATAGAGAAGTCAAGTTGATGAAAGTTCCATGGGGAGATAACCAAGAGGATGCAACTTGGGGGGACCAAAGATAAGATTCGCATTTCATACCCTTTTCTTTTCAAGGGTATGTTCTTAACATTCTTTTCCAAAGATTTTTTCATGCTTGTTTCTATCATTTGAGTATATCCTATTGATCGAATCTTCGACCCTTAGGTGGGAGTCCCATGAATGTAAACTTGTGTTTGAGGCATGTTATGTTTGATGGATGCAAGGGGATGCAAGTCTTTGCTAGTGGTTGCTCGTGGATACATATACACACACGTTAGGACTAGATCGGCTCAATCACTCTCATACTGCATATGGATGTGTGTGCATTTTTCTTCTTTTAATGGATGAAAGTGGGTGAATCATCATGTGGATGTTGCATTTGGATGAATGATTGTGCACATATATAGAACTTACATGTTATACTAAGACTATTTGCATATTGGTTGGATTAATGGCACTAACATACATTACATTAAAGAGGTTGACTGCATCAGTAGACTGCCTGATCTTTCACATTAGTATTGGGACATATACACAAACCTTTTCATATGTTCATATAAGCATTATAAATCTTTAAGGACAATGGATGCATATGATTGGTGGATGAGTAGATGGAAGATGGATGTTAGGACATACATTCTTCTTAACTTGAAGATTTCGGGGATGAAATCCTTTAAGTAAGGGATAATGTAACACCCTGTAATTCTACAACACATTAAGACGATAAACTAAGGAATACTTAATTAAATATTAGGAATTAAGCAAAACGGACTATGCCATTGTGTTTGTCTTGGAATTCTGCTTGAGATAGACTCCGAGTTTGCGTAAAACAGACACCGTATGAAGAAGATATTAAGGTTTGAAGTTTACGCATACATAAGCAAATATTATATAAATAACACCATTTTAGAATTTCAAAAAATTTCAAAATAATGAGGTGGAACTAGGCTAGAAATTTCCCGCTCTGGGTGTCGACCTTGGGGTCGACACCATCATAGGGGTGTCTACACCTATGTCGACCCCTACACAGGGGTGTTGACCCTTATGTCGAGACCCCCCAGATTTGGGGCAGATTCATGTTTCTGAATGTGGACTGAATTCCTGGCTTTGTTTATTAGCTGATGGCTATAAATAAGACCCTATACCCATTTTTTATTCATCTAATTCAATGGCGATGGTGAGATGCTGCTCCAACTCAGATTAAATTAGCCTTTTCTTCAGCAATGATGATTCATACGTATTGAAAGATCGTTGATCCAGCATCAACACGCTTTCCTCGGTTTTCTTAGATCCATTCTCTGTGAGTCTACGTTATTTTTAGATATGAATACTTAAAAGTTAATCTTGACATGTTATGAATTGGATCTAAGCTTGTGACTAATTGAATCATATCAGATCTGCCATAACCTGTTTATGATCATGACAATATGCCTAATTAGTTCTATTATCACATGTTCATCAGATCTGTTCCTTTATGCCTATCTTGTCATTATGCCCAATTCTGTCACCATATGTTTATTAGTTGTTATGCCTATTTCTGCGATCATATGTCAATCTTGTTAGTATGTTTATTTCTGTTTTCTTCCCTTCTTCTTTTCCCTTTTTATTTTATACACAGGCTACCTTCGAGCCTAGGCATACCTCTGAAATATGCGAATGTGTGAAATTGGGAACGAGGGGAGAACGTTAGAATTAGGGCATAACTTGTATTGGAAAATTTGGGCATAACTTGAATTAAATACAAGAATATGGATTTGAGGCATAAATCAAATTGTGTTTTAGATCTTAATTTGTGGTATGGTACATGATGAATGTGACTTGGAAAAGTGGCATGAGACCCTTTAATGAAATAGGGATAATTGTTAAAGAATGAAATGCCTAGATTTATAGTAATTAGAAACTATAACCGCGCTTAGACACAAGGTTAGATTGCACTTGTGGTAGAAGTATGCCCGGACCCACCTGACATATCCAGCAACCACAAGTGGTGAATCTAATGTGAGGGGTCTAAGTGCATAAACACGTAACGGGCCAAGAGAAGAGGTTAAATCCGACTTGTGGAAGAAGTCTGCCCGGACCAGCCCGGCATATCCAGCATCCACAAGTTGTAGGCTTAATGTGGGAGGTCTAGCGCATCATAACCATAAATGAATAAATGGTAATGAAGTTGAATACTTAACCTGTTTGAATCCATAGGGATTACATGAGCATGTTAACTTGAGTAGGGATTAAGTAAATATTCTTGAAATAGCAGGAGGGTTAAGTATATCACTGGGTGGTGGGTAATATTTATATATAGGCCCACAAACTTAACTAGTGGGGTTATGCAATCTTTTTACACTGGTATGACATAACCTGTGGAAATCCTAGTAGTGGGGATGCAAGCCTAGGGGGAAGCTTGTATCATCTTGTGTGTGGGACCCGTTTCAGTCAATAACCCATACATAGGTATCAAACGAGTACTCCGAACAAGGTCGGAGTCAGGGCACGCTTGCTGGGCTGATTGTAAGAGATCCAAAAGAGGACGGTGTGGGCAGTGCATTTCGACGGATTCATGTGCATGCATGGGTCCGGACAAGAGGAGGCTAAGACGCCATGACATCAGTAGATATGGTTGTGCAATCCTGAAAACGAAGGGTTGCCACTTTAGGAAGTGATACGTCCTACTGTGGGGCCAGCACAGGGTATCTACGAAGAAGGGAGCCGATAGAATAGGGTAGTGATTAGGGTACATCTAAACTTTGGTATGTTTAAGAGCCTGTTATTATCCTTAGGGGTTCTCCAGCATGTTCAGTTGGGCTGCATGTTATTGTATGGGGGTGAAACCTCCCACTAGAAGTACACCTAAGTCTACCATCTTGTTGGGGATCATCTTGTTCGTATGATACTAGTATTGGTGCAGAGAAAGAGAAAACCATTAGAGAAGCTCTATACATATATTCTGTTCGGTTTATCCTGTTTACCGTGTCATACCTACCTCATATGTTTTTATCTCTCTTATCCAGTTTATATGCCTATCATGATACTTTTACTTATTTATATGCTAAAAGTGACTGGACTCGTCAGACTTTATGTCTGACCTATTTTGTTTCCTTTTCTTTCTCTTCCATTCCCCCCTAGGTTCTCAGGTAGGGAATACTCAAGCTTGATACAGATTCTTCTTTCCTTCTGCTTGGAGCTGCTTAGATGTACTGCTTGATTTCGTACCCTTTTCTACTATGGATATGTTTTTGGGATTATGCTTTTTTCTTGTTTTATTGTACTCTGATGATTTTAGTACAAGAAAGAAATTTTAAGTTGATGTACTGTGTTTTATGTATTTCATACTCATTATGTAACCATCTTTTGAACCATGATATTTTCTGTTCAATAAAGTTTTAAATTCCGCTGTTCCTTTATATTTGTCTTGTAATATTTCTATTTCTGCTTACCTATAACCCTTCATGAAACTTAATGCATTCTCTTAATTAGTGACATTAACGGACGTGGGGTGTCGCAGATCTTTTCGAGTTGATCGGTTTTATATATAATTTTGGTATATTTGGATTTATGGCTTAGAAAATATTGACTTTGTAAATTTAAAAGAAATGCATATAAAACCAATAATTTTCAATGTTATAATTTTGTGAACAAAAGCTGTGTTAGGCAGAGTGGTAGCGCGTGCACTTCTTAGACTAGAGGTCCTGAGGTCGATTCCCATCAATGACACATTTATAAAAGTTTAAGAAGACCAATCAAAAAGATGCATGATCGAAGTTGGAAGTATATATCTATGTACGTATATTAGTAAAAGACATATAAGATCAAAATGTACATATAAAGAAAGTTTGCATATGTATGTGTATATATGTATATGTATACATATATGTGTTGTGCATGTGTACATATATATATATATACACATATATATGTTTGTGTGTGTGTATTTATCTATATATATATATATATAAGCGTGTGTGTATATATGTATATTTAAATACATGTGTGTATATAAATTTGGAGTATACGTTGTTTCATATTGTAATGCGTTAATTTTGTAATTGTGAATCAATTACATGTTAATTACATAAATTATTGATTAATTGCACAATAATTAAAATGTTTTCAAATGTTAGATATATATGTATATTTACATAACTTAATTGTGCACTGACTATATGTGTTATAACAAAATATCAAATAACGTTCAAATTATGTATTTAATGTTTCTACTTATTAGACATTTATGGAAGATTCCTATTTTATTATCAATATATATATATATATATATATATATTGTATGTCATATTCTTGCAATTAATCAGTATGAATTTGAATTACTGTAAATATGTATGTATCCTAAAGTCTTTAAGTTCAAATACTATGCAAGATTAATTATGCGTGTTAGGAACTAATTGGATGTTGATTGACACATAGGTTAATCAATATTTTTAATAGAGATTTATTTCATAGAATAATTAGGGACATAGATATTAATTTTTTTTACTAACTTGGCAAAACTCAGTTGGACTATTTACGAATCTAAGCTAAGTGGAAAGCTCTGATTGGTTCGATGACATGGCTAGCTTAGATTTAATCCGTAAACCTGACGGCCTAGAATCCTCAGCTTAACCTATAAACCTCCTACCTCCCTCTTTCTTTCAAACATAAATCTCTTTTCCACCTAGGCTAATCTTCAACTTTGAAGATAGGCCAAAGGCTAGTCTTCTATTTTGAAGATATGACAACCTAATTTAAAATTTTAGGGAATTGAGATTTTGTAGATAAAAATACTTTTTCATATATGTTCTCTAAAGGTGAGTTCGGCCAAGGCCACGAGGGAAGCTTTTTCTAGTGGATTTTTAATTATTAAATTTTTGGTATTTTGAAGTAAATAGGCATTAAAATAGTAGTAGAGTTCTGCAGTTTTTATTTATAGTTCTTATAGTTTTGTTCATTTTTCTATAAGTTATAGTTTCTTTATTGTTAACCCGAATGTAACCCTCGATAGATATTCACGTAGAATCAACAAACAGATTAAAATCACGTGAAGTCAAAATCGGATGAAACCTTGCCAGAAATACCAAAAGAATGAGACAAGACAATCTGGGAAAATTCGATAGCCAAAAGGCAATGTAAATGGGTCGACACCGACCCATCATGGGTTGGCACCGACCGATGAGCATTGGTCTATAACCCACGAGGCTGATTCCAACCTCTTCATGGTACTTCCATAAGGCCACTTACCCAATGTGAAGTCATTTCAACCCATTTTGTCATAGCATCAAGGCAAAGCGTCGAAGTAGTAAGAAGTAAGTTTCAACATGGTGCCAAACTAAGTCTGATTCATAATAAAATTCTATCATAAGCTAAACAAGGTTTAAGTACTAAAACCTCAGGTTCAAGTGCCATAAATACATTTAGACCATGGGTTGGCACTCACCCATGCCCTTAGTGTATTTTGGCATTATACTTATTGGGGTATGTCGGCATGTCATCCAGGTGCTTCCTACAAGTGGGCTTAGCCCAACTCCTACCAAATCACCTATAAATACCCCCACGGCTCCAACATTAAAGGGGATCTACTTCCTTACTCTGCTGAAAGCTCTACCAAGTTATTTCTTCATCTCCAGTAGCCATTACTCTTCTCCAACTGCAAAGCTCCTTCTCCAGAAATAGGTACACCAAGTCTTTTAGGCTAGTTATCGTGATTCTTCGATAACCAATAGTAATAGTGATTGTTTGTTATTCTCTACTTTGGAGATCTTTGTAATCATATATAAACATATTGTATCTGGCAAGGCAAGGATTATAATAACATTTTCAAAGTGGATGTCCGCTTGGCCCCAAGATGAACCACTATAAAATTGTCATCTTCTTTCCCTGCTTTCTGTTCCGTTCCTGTTTTAATTTACTTTTACTGCTTTATTCTGTTTCACTACCGAGGGGTGGTGCTTTCGCAATTAATCAGGTGTTACTACCATTTTTGGGGTTTACATTTGGTGCTTCCATTGAGAACTAAATCTAGGGCCTAGATATGTGCTTCTATTATAGGTCATGAAAGTCTACCAGCCAGATCCTTGGAGAAAGTTGCATTAAGAACTGAAGTTTGGTAGACATCATGGATCCTCTTAAAAAGAACACAAGTAAAAGAAAATCCAGAGCAGCTGGTGCTTTTGGATAGGTAGTTGTTGATACTCTGGTTTTCCCCGTAGCTGGCAACCCTGGAGCAACTCAAACCCCCGGAGAAGCTGTTACCCAGAGAGAACTTGATAGTGTGGTAGAAGGAATAAACCAATGATTGGAACCCATAAACCGGATGTTAATGTAAAAGTTGGATGCTCTTCTGAACACCAGGCCAAACCCAAGAGCTGATAGGGTTGAGATCGACTTGGAAGAACAAAAAATTTCTTTAGCTTCGAACCATAGGAATGCAGATTCGAAGAATTCTCCCAGGTTGCATGATGCTAATATGGCCCGAACCAATGCGGGAAGAAGTGGTGGTGTTATCCCCAGAAACATGAGTATGGGAGGTATTCCGGAACGATAGTCTAATGATGGCAATGATCTTGATAAGTTGTCATTTTCTAATGATAATCCCGATGACAATGCTAATGTTGATAATGAAGAAATTGATACTGATAAGAGCATGCGGAAAAATCCTATGTGACCTTCTTCTCAAAAATCGTAAGCACAACCGGAGGGGTACCTCCGCGAGTCAGAGGATCGGGATCCCAGCCTACTAATCGAGGTTGTCTGCCTAACCAGATACCTGGAAAAGTAGTTGGGGTCTTCCCCGTGGAGCGAAAAGACGACGAGGAGTATATTTAAGAGATGATTAAACAGACCATAAAAGAAATTTACACTGAGAAAGAGTAGGAAGAGGATTGGGGTTTTGCCTCCAGCAAGACTCCTTGCACTAGCAAGATACTAAAAGATGATTAAACTAAGAAATTTGTCCTACCTAAAATACCAGCATATAATGGAACAATGGATCCCAACTTGTTCATATTTAAGTACGATTGTCATATGAACGACGCTCGTTACACTGATGAGTTAAAGTGCCGATATTTCCCGGTGTATTTGGAAGGGGTAGCATCGTTGTGGTTTACAAAGTTTGCCCTGAACTTAGTCAACAAATTTGAAGACTTAGCCTGAAAAATCAAACAACAATTTAGGTTGTACACCTCGAAAGCAAAAGACAACTTTCTTTATTGGGATTAGTTCAAATGCCAAATGAGCCCTTAAAGGCCTTCTTAAGTCGATTCAATACCACGGTGAGGGAAGTTGATAACATAGAACCAAGGATGGTGTTGATGGCTCTGGTCCGAGCCATTGATAAAAAGATTGAGTTTGAAAAATGGGTTAAGATGAAGGAACCTAACATTCTAGATAAATTCTACAAGATGGCTGATGAATTCCTCAGGTGGAAGATGCAAATCTAATAGTTATAGATATTATCAATTCTATGCAGAACCATCCCGACAACGGCCACAAGGAAGTTGGGTCCACTCAAGAAAAAGGAAAGAAGGGGCGAGATCCGAGAAGGGCGAATGACGAAAAAGGTAAGGGTAAGAAGGATGAAATACGCCTTAGATACTTCATGCCTGAAGACTTCACACCTCTAAATGACACGTTTAAAAATATCTTCTTGGCAAATGATTAGCAGGAACGATATCCAAAGCCGCCTCCTCTAAGGATGACTAAGGGGGTCAGAGAAATTCTGGCAGATTCTATCGATTTCATAATCAGCCAAGACACAAAACTAATGAGTGCAGGCACTTGAAAAGTTTGATAGAAGGGATTATAAGGGACAATAAGTTGCAGCAGCATCTCAAGAAGCCTCAAGGAATTCAGCCACCTCCAACTACTCCGAGGTAGGCTGTCCCGCAAATCTACCAGGACCCATCAACAAGAATAGGTGTCAGAATAATGGAAAATTGGTCATCCGTACTATTTCAGGTGGCCTGCACACAAGAGTTGGGGAGAGATGGAGAGGTATTCGAGTGCCCTGAAGTATGCTCCGACGAACAAAATTTGCATTGTTTTGGAAGACACAACTCCAGCATAACAGCAAAGCTCCTTCTCCAGAAATAGCAACACCAAGTCACCTAGGCTGGTTATCGTGATTCTCCGATAACCAATAGTACTAGTGATTGTTTGTTATACTCTACTTTGGAGAACTTTGTAATCATGTATAAATATATTGTATCTGGCATGGCAAGGATTATAATAATATTTGTTCAAAGTGGATGTAGGCTTGACCCCAAGCTCAACCACTATAAATTTGTCTTCTACTTTCCCTGCTTTCTGTTTCTTTCCATTTATAATTTACTTTTACTGCTATATTATGTTTCCCAATCGAGGGGTGGTGCGTTCGCAATTAATCAGTAAATTCAACGATGATATAGTTTTTAGGGATAAAGACACAAAAGGGATTAAAGCTCCAACGCTCGATCCGATGGTAGTTACAATCGACATAGGGTCGGCTATAGTAAGGAGAGTACTCGTTGACTATGGGACATTCGTGAATATTCATTTCAAGAAGACATTCAACTAAATGAAGTTGTTAATGACTGATGTATCAGCTTGTCAAGCCAAAATCAAAAGCTTCTCTGGCGAGCCACATCAATCTATTAGAACAAACAATTTGCCAGTTGAGCTCGGAGAAGGCGAAAGGAAAGTGGCGCTAATTCAGACTTTTGTAGTTTTCGATGAAGTGTTAACATACAATGCATTTCCCGGTAGACCGGCGTTAATGGATTTCAAAATCTCCTTCGCCTCATTCTGCCTCATCATTAAATTCCCAACTGAGAAAGGTATTGGAGTGGTTAGGGGAGATCAAAATGTTGCTATAGAATGCTATATAACTGAACTACGAGAAGCCAAGAGAAATGAAAAGAAGAAGGATGTGGAGGGAACTCTCCGCATCCAAGAACCTATTATAGCAACTGAAGACCAACCCCTGCACTAGAGAGCACAGTCTCGCTCGGAAGGCTATGGATCCTCGAAAGGACAATGCAAGGGATAACAGGGCGGATCCCACAGCAATGACGATATCTATCTCAATAGATCAAAATGATCTGACCCAAATGTTGAATATCAGATCACAGCTCCGTAAGAGAATATATAAAGAGTTGATTGTTTTTCTTAAAGCCAATTTGGATGTGTTCGCTTGGAGTCACATAGATATGTGTGGGATTTCCCAAAAGGTAGCAAGTTATGCTTTGAATATAGATCCTCAATGTAACAAACCGAGATTTTAACAATAAGTAGTTATTTAATTAGAAGCTCAAAAATAGGAATTTCAGCAAATGATGGAATTTGATCACGAAACTTTAATTGTTGCGTTCATCTCGGAATTCTGGTCAACTTTCGTGTTTGGAGTTTCACGAACGGAGTCCATATGAAAAAGTTATGGATGAAATACGAAAAACGGATGGAAATAAATAAAGAGAATAAATTATATGTATAATACATTTTATAACTAGCACTCATTGGGCAAACTGGCCGTAGAGCGATCGACACCCTCCTAGGGAGTGGTCGACCGCTTCGGGCCTGTAATGCCCAATGATGGCTAGGTTTTGAGTGGTATTCTTGTTATATTTTATAAAACAAATGGACGGATGTTATTTAAAACAAATCTGCGGTTCTAGGCCATTTCCACCCCTATGAATAAAGTGGTAGAGCCTCATTTTTTACATTCAAAATCTATAGAGGCAGTAGAGCTCTGCCATTTTTCTTCCTTTTCTAACCTAATTTCTAAAATAAATATATATTCATATATATCAAATCAAATCAAATCAAATTCATATGCAATTGACAACATTATTAGATTCAATGGAAGAGGGTGCAAATTGATGCTCAACGATAGATTCTTCGCTCTCTTCCTTCTTCTTACATTTCTACAGATCTAGAATTTTCCCCTTTCTAGATAAATTGTAGATTTTTAAGAGTTTGGGTATTGTAGGCCTAAAGGATTCAAAACCTAGAATTTAAAGGCTATAATGTGAGTGGGAAATTTACTAATATAGTTATAATGACTTAACTATTACGTTTGAATTAAATCTATGTTTTTATGCCTATCAAATTTGTTCATTTAAATATTGTAAATTTATTGGCAACCATCAGATCTGATTATAAATATGGTTAAAACTTGCGAATGATAAGTCGTGATTATGTATAACATGAATTGTAGGATTCTTAAATAGTTTTCCAACATATGCCTATAGTTATGTCATGAAATATGTTATACATGTTACATAGCACCATGGATCTGGACATCAGTCCCATTAAACATAAATTTGTTATAGTTGCATTCCAAATCTTTAGTTCAATGTTGAATAATGAAATATGTGAATTTGGGTAAGAAGATGAAATTGGTAAATTATGTGAATTTGGAAAGATATGATTGTTAAATTATGTGATTGTAATTATACCTATTTGTATTCAATATTGTTGGATTTTGGCTTAATTATTGCAAATGTGCCATTTTCTTTCTTTCTTTTTTTGAACAAAAATATGTCATTTTGAATTCACAAGAGGTATTACAAAAAGATCTAAAAAGGAAAAGTGGTGCAAACATAGGCATAACTATAAAAATAAATATTTGTGCATAGTTTGTACCGACTATTCTAAAATATATATAAACATTTTTTTGTGAAATTGAGTTGTGTTTATTCCACAAATTTCGCATAAGTTACAATAATTATTGCTAACGGTCCTTTTGGGAGATTGGAAACCTTTTGGCAAGATTGAATGAAAAAAGGAATCTTTGGTTATTGATTAAACTAAATCATTTAAACAAAAATCAATAATAATAAAAGATAACTATGTTGACCGTACGAAAACATAAAATATAAATGTATACATATTACCCGTCCAAATCAGCGTAAAACGGTAAAACATACATTGTATGGAATGTTTAAATGTTTGAATGATACTCATTTAGGGAATCATACAACGTAAATTGTATTCCATATTAAATGAATAAATTTTGGTGACCATTTGTAGCAATCAATATAATTAATTACCATAAATGAGACCACAAATCAATAAATAACTATTGTAACCAGTATTGACTGGTGGAAAATAAATGTGATAGGAAGATGGTTACAATTCCTAAAACCAATTAGGATAAAAGTTGTATACCCCAATTAGGAAATTTGCATAATAATCGCATTTGGACATGAGGTTAAGCTCAACTTGTGGTGTAAGCCTGCCCGGAACCGACTGGCAAATCCAGCAACCACGGTTAGTCATCTTAATGTGAGCGGTCTAATGCATAAATATAATTGTATTAAGGCACGAGGTTAAGTTCACTTATGGTAGAAGTCTACCCAGAACCGACCGACAAATCCAGCATCCACAGGTAGTCAACTTAATGTAAGAGGCCTGGTACGTAAATATATATATACATATATATGTATACACATACACACATAATAATCAACAAACCAATAAATAAATGAACAAGAATAATAATTATCCATTGGGGTACAACAAGTAGATAATTTGGGACTGATAAATAGTTTACTTAGGAAAAAATGCATTTTATGGTCATAAAGGGCAATAAAAAGAAAATAAAAGGAAATGGGTATCATAAGGGAATTTATAATTGTCATGTAAACACTAAGTCCAAATTAGAGAAGGTATTAATTAAATATCCTAGGGAAAATGGGAATATAACCTTCCTGGTTTATAGTAATGGAGATAGAAATATAGCTGGACTTAGTAGGTTAATAATGTAAGAGTATTATCAACTGTACAAACCCGTGACAAAAATGAATCGTGTAAGTATATTATTTTCGTATAGAGGGACTAAACAGGAATGACTTAGTAATGTAGCCTACTTTATCCTAATAGGGAAAGGTGCTAAAGGCAAATGGGGTACGAAATAATAACCTTCGTGTATAGTCTGCTTCCTGGGTCCTAAAAGTCTAGTTGACTAGGGTTTAAGAGTCAACCTACAAATAGGTATTTCAGTTTAGGGGTCTTAAATGGCAGGTGTGTGTGGGCCTGACCAAACCTGGAAACTAAAACGTCCGATATGACTACCTATCCTATGGGAAGTAATACGTGACCGAGGAGGTTATCTAATAAGGTCAGCTAGAAGGTATAGCGAACAATAAAATACCATCTCTCGCCTTATACAAGGCAAGGTTATATTCGTGAATGACGAAAGCCTTAACTAATAGGGCCCATAGCTAGTACCCTCTAGTTCATGTTAGCATTAAGTAAATTATCGAGAAGTAATAAGTGACCAATCGATTTGCCTAGGGTCTTAAGCGATCGGGAAGAATCCACCCTATCTATCAGTGATAGTGAGGCAATAAATGAAGAAAGAATAAGCGAATGAAAGTATATAGATATAGCAACTCCTTAATTAGGGTCTAATCTCGATATAGTTAACCAGTTAATCTCTATTATAAAGACTTCACAAAAATATGTGTGAATGTCCTATCTCGATAATAAAAATATTAGGAATACTACTTTGGGAAGAGTAGTAGAGTCGTATGTAAACAGTAACAAGGTTGGTTTAGAATCACTAACCATGTCAGGCATATAGTTTGGGTTAAACCAAAAGGAATATATCTGTGTTATATCCTGTGTTGTACATTTCTTAGTCACCAGAACTTGTTGTACTGACCCCTTCCTCATTACAGCCTCCCAAGTTTCCTAGAGAAGGCCGGGTTTGCACAGATGATTAAGTTTGGCTTTCGGTTCTCTTTCTCTTTCATGCTCGGTATTGGCAAAGTGACTTATTTTGAAAAAGGTGGTTACTTGATTAAATGCTAGTTTATCCTATTTTATTTTTGCTGTGAGTTATATTAATCGTACTTTGATTATGTTCATGCTCATTAGTTGCAAGCACCAGATATACACGCTCCATGCTTGGATGTGTTCAAGTTTTGATTTTTTTTTTGGGTCAAAATTTCGGTTCATCAAAGAGTTAACATATCCGGACAAGGTATCCAATCCGATTTTAGTAAAAAAAGCGAATGGAAAATGGCAAGTATGCATAAACTTTTCAGACTTCAATAAGGCATGTCCCAAAGACAGTTTCCCATTACCATAATCGATCAGCTTGTAGATGGAACGATAGGTCATGAGTTATTATCTTTTATGGTTGCATACTAGGGATATAATCAAATAATGATGCATAAGCCATATTAGGAAAACACTAGTTTTATTACAGATTTGGGGTTATAGTGCTACAAGGTGATGCCTTTTGATTTGAAGAACGCAGGGGCAACATACCAGCGTCTTGTTAACATGATGTTCAAATGCTAAATTGATAAGACCATGGAAGCATACGTAGACGACATGATGGTTAAATCGAAGAAGCAGATAGCCACATGGATAACATAGCAGAAATATTTGTGTTGACCAACTTTTTGGAAAAAGCTGTCGTGGTTCAACGGATTGAAGCCCAATGTCAAGAAGCTCACTTTTCAGCATCGGGCGATCGACCGATGGAACAATTTGTATTTCAGAGAACCCAGAAAAGATTCGACCCGAGTCAGTCTCCTTTGAGCAACGACGTCTCGTGCCCTCAAATAATCGCTCTCCCGGACCGACCGAGTCAAGCACTTCCTTCCAGTCCGGATCGACCAGATATCTCCAGATCTATGTGGAAATATCCAGCTGAGTCATTCAACACTCGACCCAATTCTCAAGGCATTAAAGGCAGTCAACCACTCCCGGACAAGGCTCTACTTTTGATACACCTCATCTCGAGTTTCACGTAAGCCACAATTTTCGAGGATACTATTAATCACCAGTAAAACGGGTTCCACCACCACAACTACTTCAAATGATCAGGCTCCACGTGTCCGAGCTCCGCAAAAGAGACAACCAATGTCACAACCCGCTTAGCCCACTTCTTAACCTATAAATACCTCCAAGATCAAAATGGAAAGGGACCTTCTTTCGGTCGCTCTGTTCTCCACTCAAGTCTTCCGGTTCCAATTCCTCTTGAAAAATCCTCTTATGGCTAACTCCAAAATATCCAATCTTCCTTCTTTCCTCAAATAGAAAAGGTGTTTTACTTGTAATAAAATGTAAATCAATACATGAAGTGGACTGTGACGGCCCACCCCGGACCAGCCGACATTTCCCCGAAATGCGCTGTGCCAATGCCCAACTAACACTGGAGGTCATCAAATGAAAGGGATTTGAAACTACGAATCACCAAAGAACCTATAGTATATCTCACAATGCATGGAATAAAATATAATAACAACATAACTTGACATAAAACAAGCGAGACAATGCATAAGCTAAAAAATAAATCATCATAGCAGCGGAATCCAAAATACAGCTTATGATCCAAACCATCATTATTACAACTCCAAAATACTGTCCCTAAAGAAAAATAAAAAAGGGTACACTACTAATGCCCAAAGCAGTGACCATCAACAACAGAGGGAGAATATATGCAAATAGTAAGTGAAAGCTTCTTACTCGTCCTGGGACAACTACTCGTGCATACCACCTAACCTGTCTCTAGTCTGCTCGTTTGGGAGCACCCAGAGTAATAAGAAGAGACATAAAACTCTGGGTTAGACAAAAGTCTGGTATGAGAGATAGCAGCTAAAAAAATCAATAACAGGTTTAAATAATCATACCTGAACCTGGACCTGCAACCAAAGAGTTAACACAACAAGATGTACAGTACTCTAAGGTAACACTAACATAAAGTGTAAAGTGGAAGTTCACATGTCATGGTGATAGCAGACATCAAACACAACAATCATCCTCACATCTCTCACTCGGTGCGTAAAGCATACGATATCCACCACTTTGGTCACCAAATCCTTTGCTATTACTATGACCACTTGGCCCCTTTGGGGCCATGACGACTCCACTGCACTGGTCCATAGTCAACAACCCCTTGCTACAATCACTTTGCCCTTTGGAATCATGATGACTCCACTACACTGATCCATAGCTATGCTATGATCACTTTGTCCTTTGGAGTCATGACTACTCCACTGCACTGATCCATAGCCTATAATCCGTCTCTCAGTGTTGAACCGAAGATATGGATATCGATAACCCTTTTGCACACGTCCCGCAGCAAAGTCCAACTCATGAAGTTAACTCGTTGGCTTCCGTCTGGATCATGAGTTCTAACTTCTTATTTGGACTACCTTTGCATCTCGGGTTTTTAGTCGAGTTGGTGTTCAAGTCCTATGCACGGTTCGTGACTCCGTGCTTCCATTCATGCTCGCACTAAGGTTCAGATATGCACGATTCATGGAAATGCCCTCGGGTTGGTTCGTGACACCAAGCCCGTGGTGGTTCGTGACCATGCTGTCCTCACCGGGTCGTGGTTCTCCTTGGTCCTCGGCACGTGGCCATTGGTTAGTGGTCAAGCTCCATGGTTCGGATACACATACTTTACAATGGTCTGGTTCATGATGCTCATCCCGGTTCCTGACTAGCGGTTCGTGACCCTCGAAATGAAGCGGTTTGTGATCCTCGAAGTGGAGGCAGTCGGTTCGCTCGTGGTACATAGGGCACGAGCTGGTCGGCTCGTGGGGATGCTCCACGATCAGGGGGGTCCAACCAATTTCCTACAACTTTTCCAACGAGCTATTTACGCCATACGATGGCATTTTCAACCATTTTAATTTTTCTATACAAACACAAATCATACTAAACAGTAGTAATAACATATAGGATCAACTATAAACAATAAAACAATAATTTAACATGTTAATATAGATCAAACATACCCAAAACCCATGTTTTCCCTTAAATCATGTTTAACTATTTCTAGCAGTAGGATTAGCAAATTTAATCCAAATTAACCTAAATTTTCACTAGAGGCATAAAATATTATTTAAGAATTTCTACATATTTTTCTAGATTTTTATGATGCGTAATTTCGCTAATTATCACTAATCACCCCTAATTAGCCGTAATTAGTGAATAAAAGTGCAAATCACTCACCTTAGCCACAAATAAATTTCAGATCTGAAACTCTAACTGATTCGAAGCAGATCCTAATGTATTTCAGCAGCTCTGTCTCGATTTCCATACTAATCCGCCTTATTTGGTGTAGATTTGGCTAATATGTGATTAGAAAGTGATTTGGGATAGATTTAGAGGATATAGGCCATTACTAGGGTTAAAGGAAGGTAAGTGGCGGCTGAAAAAAAATTGAAAATGAATTATCCTCTAACTCTTTTCAAACCTCCCATAACCTTAATCCCAAAATGGGTTATGGGTCTAACCACTAATCACCTATTTAAGCCCGGTTAAGCTGTTTTTTCATCTTTAAACCTTATTTCAGCCATATCTCTCAAACGGTAAGTCCGTTTGATTAATGTGACCACATTACGGAATGGTAAACCATCCTTCAAATCCAATGGAAGTGGTTTCAGGTCAAAATTTCATACCAATCAAAAGTTATAGGCGAAACAAGATTTGCCAGGTGCAAAACGGTCATTTAAAATTCGGCAAAAATCGTGAACATGGGAAATGACCCACTTAGTCATCTCCCAAAGTTACATGACCATACGACTTCGTATGAAAATAAAATAAATATTCTACGATCCACCGATACATAGAATGCGGGTCTTTACACTCTCCCCCCTTAATAAATTTTGCCCCCAAATTCCTTAACCAAGAAACATACAATAGTGTCCCGCATGCCTGTCAACCGTTTACAAACAATCAAACATACACAATAATACAACTAGCTTATCCTAGCATGCGGTTTACTAACAAGGGAATAACTATATCGCGGTAAAATCTTACCAGACAAAGAGTTCTGGATACGACTTCCTTATGTTCGCCTCTGTTTCCCAAGTACAGCTATTCTCATTATCGACCCCACTGGACCTTGACTAGTTTCACCATGTTCCTTCGAAGTTGTTTCGTATCATGTCCGACAATACGAATCGTCCTGCGGCTTCCAACTACCTCGGATTCTACCTCGATATCATCAACTAATCTAGTGAAATAGTCATATCAGAATCGTGCATGAACTTCCTTAACTGGGAAACATGAAATATCGTGGACCCCCGCCGTCTTATCTGGTAATCCAACTTTATACGATAAATTCCCCACTTGCTCAAGAACTGTAAATGGACCAACAAACCTTGGTGCTAATTCACCTCTCTTACCAAAACGAATCACACTCTTCAACGGAGAGATCTCGACGAATACCAAGTCACCAACGAAGAATTTCAAATCTCTTCTCATTTTATCAACATAACTCTTCTGCCTATCTTGGGCAGCCTTCATTCGCTGTTGGATAATCTTGATTTTATCTGAAGTTTCTTTTATTACATCTGGCCCAAGCACAAAATTCTCACCAATTTCCAACCAACATAATGGTGAATTGCACGATCTTCCGCACAAATCTTCAAATGAAGCCATATGAATATTGGACTGGTAACTATTATTATATGCGAATTCAACCAATTGCAAATGGTCATCCCATGAACCCCCAAAATCCAATATACAAGCTCTCAAGAGATCCACTAATACATGATTCATCCTTTCTGTTTGACCGTCAGTTTGAGGATGGTACGCAGTAATGAGGTTTAACTATGACCCTAAAGCATCTTGTAAGCTCTTCCAAAACCCACTAGTAAATAATGGATCTCGGTCACTCACAATACCTTTAGGTACTCCATGAAATCTCACTATCCATTTCATATACAGTTCTGCCAACTTAGCTGTTGTTCTATTCGACTTAACTGGTATAAACCTAGTACTCTTGGTCATTTGATCCACAACCACCCAAATACTATCATGACCCGATCTTGTCCTTGGCAAACCGTCAATGAAATCCATTGAGACTTGAGATAGAGAGGCCGAGCGGTTCCTCCGACAAGAAGACGCCAACATTGAGATGGAGAGCCTCGATGTCCTTGCAACCAAAGGAGGTCCGTCCAACACCAATGGCTAAAGGAAGAGAAAAGGCCTCGGAAAAGAATGAATGCAATGTACGACCATGGAGAGAGAACAAGTACGATCAGTATACCGAGCTCAATTCTTCCCTGTTCGACATCTACCTTGACGTAACCTTTCCCAAAGCCTCCTCGAAGAGAGCCGACCCAGAAAGAGCTCGATTCTTGAAAGCACTGCATGTTTCACAACATAGATGGTCACAACACCAATGAATGCAGGCACTTGCGCGATCTCATCGAGGATAGGGTCAAATGGATGGAACTGCCTGAGTATGTCAAGAAAACTGCACAGGCCATGCCGCTACAATCTTCTGCACTAAAAGAACACTGAGCTCAACACTCGCGGCATAATTATCAATTAATGAGATTTAGATTTCTTATTTTCAATGTATTTTTATTTCAATCAATAAAATGGATGTATTGATGTACACATGTACGGGGTTAGGATTTAGCTCCTAGGCATGCTCTGGAATCAACGGTCGTCCTCTTAGAATTTATTTCCACTTTCTTATAATAGATCTTTAGCAGTAATGAACTTTCTTTTCAAGGTATTTATTTATAAACTAAATAAAGTGAAAAGGGGTTACTTCAGATCTGTTCGGCTTGCTACCCTGGATGAGAGGCAGGAGTGGAGCCAGAAGAGAGTATAATGGAAGCCATGGGTGTATGAGGAGCGATCGTCCCTAGCACAACCTCGGTAGTAACCATTACTGAAGGGGTAAAAATAGTTGTAGCCCGCTAATAAGCCACAAGCAGATAGGAGAGCGCTAGGAATATCCAGTCCTACATCAATCAAATACCATTCGAGAGTAAATCGTCAAACTCATATATGAAAAAGGAGGAATTCCCCGGGTCACAAACAATATCATCATTACCTACTTTCGAAGACACCCATGCTGCGATCTCAAACTACTAAACATCCCGACTGTTACCCTCATCACCTGACAAATTCACTTTAGCATTGGCCTCGTTGGTGACCATGGTCTGAGGGATGGTCGATCCAGTAACAACATCAATAAAGTCCACTGTGGCAAGAGTAATATCAGAAGGAGTACCAAAAGAACTAGTGGTGTCTTTAACATGAGCAATTTCCATATGAGATGGGTCGCTAAGGAGGATAGGAGCTTCTGCAATAGTTTGGATATTTAGAGAAGGAGGATATGAGCAATTTCCATATGCTCCTCTTTCACTTGCGCCAAACACACCCTAAGTACCCACAAATTGACTTATGCAACTATTTATTGTTTCAATCCTAAGGCGTAACCATTGAGTTGTGTGGCGTCAGAAGATTTGAAGCCTCTACCGTTGGTTTAAACTGTTTTTTTTCCTTAATTCCTTTAATTCAATTTATCTATCACTTCGGAGTGTAGTGCACTTAATGATAGCAGGAGAAAATTGATGTTGTCGTCTTTAAAGGACGAATTACCAAGTTCTATCCTTTTCTTCTCTTTAACAATCTCTGGAAAACGAGTAAATTTGCATTTTCAATTTTAGAAACGGTTCTGATTATTAACGAGAATTTATTTTTCTGGGTTGTTGTTCACGGATGTAGCAGATTCCAATTAGACGACTCCATACGAGAGTGACAAAAATGGTAAGCAATGAGATTTTTCATATGATTTTTTGATTTTTAAAATTTGTGATAACGTAATTTATATCATACATATGTTTTTATGTGCTCTTATGTTCTTATGAAAAGTGATGGGAGGAAATCACATATATCCGAATAGAATTCCTCTAAATCAATATCAACCAAGGTTGGCAATCATTTATGTTAGAATAACCAATATTTCTACTTTCTCATCATTTATTTCTTTGCTTCGTAAATTAGGTTCTCATAAAGATTCAACGGTCTCCACCTAATTTCAAATATGGATTTACAATTTTTATCAACGACCTTGAAATTCAACTTCATGTCAGGTTGTTGTTATATAAGGTATACATACAAAAACATTGCTTTTATTTTATCTTATTTTGTGATTTTCGGGAATTTTCCATCTTGTCTGATCGTTTAACCACATGGTTTATTTTTAAGATTGATGAGTGTTGAATTATTTGATTACTCAAAGAAGAACATGGTTGAATCATAATTTCGTAATTTAGGACTGATATTTAAATTTCATATAGTGTAAATCTTTGTTTATGGATTATGTAACAATATTACCAACAAACCCAATGCAAGAACGAAAAATTCTATCACACTTGTATAAGTTATCTCTTTCATACATAGTACATTTCAAGAGAGATTTTTCTCTAATCCAAGACCTTAAAATAACAGAATTATTTAAAGGTTGATGCAGTATATGTAATATTAGACCATCGACATAGCGTATTATGTAGAAATTTTTAGCTTAGTCATAAAATATATGTACTTTGTTATAGCTAAGTGCATAAATTTTTTTTATCTACAGTTATTTCCTAACTATCCCTTATAATATTGTTACCATTATATGTCCTTTATGCATGATGATGGACCATCCAAAATTTAAAAGATATCTTTGAAATTGAATTATGTTTGTTATGGACCATCCAAGTATTTTGTACTCAAGCCATGTGTTTATGAAATAAACAACCCAAATCATTTCCAGCCACAATGAAAAATTAAAATAGAAGTGCATAAACTCAAACACTTATAGTTTATTTCTCATATGTTGAAAATTTGCATAGTATTTAACTATGTGCATTGTTGCTTATGTATTTTTTGTTTGATAAGCTCTATTTTTATGTCACTTTTCTAAAGAATACCCAAATAATCAAGAACATGCATTTTACATTGTATAAAATGCAAAAATTTAGCATATGGACTAGAAAGGGAAAAGGAAAACAAGCACGAAAATCCTGCTAATTTTACAAAGTAATCCAGACTTCTTTGCTTGCATACATGCTAATTTCATCTTTTTTGTGCATACCACGGTGAAAGATTATTCACTAACAATGACAAAAGCTTATATCACAATGCTTGCTCACCAACTACATGTATAGGAATTGTGCTCGATACCAACTTATGTCCAACTTCATTTCAGCCAGCAGGAAAACAGATTTTTTCTTTTAAAAAGCCAGATTTAGAACTACGAACTGATATACATGTTATAACTTCTAAATTATTACGCATCATAACAAATGCAATTCCTTTTACAGCTTGCTTATATGTTGCTGAGGAATTCAATATGATATCAGGAACTAGAACCACCGGAAAGCATGACAAAAGGCTAGAAGATTCCTACAACAATTGTTCATCTATTCTATTATTTGTTCACGAATGGTATCATTGTTACGCTTTGGTTTAAGATTTTGCTGTCCATCTACTTTCCATATTTAATGTCTTCCACAATGTTCAATCCACTATACTCCGACCATTGTTTTTTAATTCAATTCTGATATTTTTCTGCTCTGCACCAACACGTCAATATATGTTGTTTTTCTTACTACATGATAGAAAAATTACCTTTCATTGAGAATTTAGTCAAGTGCTACTAACTACTTGCTTACATATACTGCAAAAACTATAAATGTCAAAAGCTTTTTCATACACAGGCACCTAAAAACTTATTTTTGCTTCCCTCAATTATTATGTTTCTCAGATGCTCTATAACCATGATATTAAGTAACCGCGGTATAAACATAATTTATCATACTAAAAAACTTTATACTAGAGTATTGATTTTGGAAAAAAATGTGCTTACAATCAGGGCCAACCCAGAGGCAAGGCTGCCAAGACATTTGTCTGGGGCAGCACCGCTGGAAGAGGCAGAGAAGGCAGCGGCAAGGCAGCAGGTTTCTAAAACAAACCGTATTTGTAAAAGTCGATGGTGTGAATGACGCTTAGTGCAGTGGTATGATGCGTAGCTTGCTTTCAGCAAGGCCAGAGTTTGTGCCCTTTATGTTGACAAAATTTTTCAACTCCAATTTTTTTCTCGGCTTTTCCCATTCTTGCCTAGGGCAGCGGATTCATTCGGACTGGCAACCAATCTTGAAAAGGGAAGTTTAAGATACTCCTTGAAGGAATTCATCAAATATAAGTTATACTAATAAGCATTGCACTGTGAAAAACAATCTTGAAAAGGGAATTTTAAGATACTCCTGAAAGGAATTCATAAAATATAAGTTATACTAATAAGCAGTGCACTGGAACAACCGTTAAAATAAAAAAGGCTCTATATTGAAGATCGACAAGCAAATAAAGCACTAGTAAATTATACCGTGACATTTTATTAATGAAATAACCGCAACTTCTGTATCGCCTACAAGTGGGCAATTTTGTGGAATTCATGGAGGAATCTAATGGTTGAAATTCTTTGTATTCAATGTGTCATCATTTTGTGTTCAAATAGAGTTACACACACACACACACACACACACACATATATATATATATCTACACACACATATATGCACACACATACATACATACATATATAAACATCTATATATATACATATATATATACATATATACACACACACACATACAAATTTCTAGTATTAGCATCAACAAACATTGAAATGGAAATATACATCACCAATTTTCCTACTACAGACACAACATTTTATACTGTTCGCATACAGTAGCCATCCATTTGTATCTTATCAAACACAGTATCAGTCACGGAATACCTCTACATGCTCACAAACTAAACCAACCACCAGCACAACAAGAGTGAAAAAAAAATTCTTAACTCGGTTAGACCATCTTCAATAAACCTCAACCATGGATTACACAACCACTTAAGACATCTAAACACAAAATGTTCCCATTGATCCCAACCTCCCGTACATTGGCAACAAACCACGACCACGACCCAGTGATATTCCCACTTAAACGGTGGCCCGTATGCGAAGCACGGACCACATTCTAGTAAAATAAGATATTCTATGTAAAAAATAAACATGTTAAAATTTATCATTTAATAAAAGATAAAATAAGATATTCGACGTAACTTATCTTTTAGTAAAAGATAGACGCAATAATCTTTTTTGTAGCAAAAGAAATAGAAGCATCCACTCAAAAACGAGCACTAAACAATTGTTATTGAAATCGGACACTACTATAATAAATGAATCACACTTGCAATAAAATGTAAACAAATAAATGTCTATATAAAACTTATCTTAGTTAGAATCTAATGGCATAAAATACTACATAAGAAATCATTTTTTGCCCCACTTTTTGAAAAAAGTTAAAATCAATTATCTTTTACAGATAAAACACACATAACCCATGACCATCCATTGCATTCATCACCTATACATAATACAAAATTTACTTAGTTGTACGTTTAAAAGTTAAACATGGAGGCGAATTACAATATATGCATATTAGAAAAACACTTCCATACTTAAACATAAAGATAAAATTATTTATCTTTTTGTTTAAAAGCTGAATTTATCATTTCAAACAATTCACATGTTTTCACACAATATAATATACATATTATATGTTTTATATTATTATGAGTAAGTGAATTTACCATATGTTGCAACTAAGAAACTCAAATAATCATATGATTTGGATATGTTTATTATTTTAAAAAGATAAATACATTTATCTTTTTACAGAAGTTATATGTTTTCATGTAATATAATATACAAGTTTTATCATTTAGTAAAAGATAACTGCAAATATGGTGTTGACAATGTCATTCAGAAATTTTAGCAACAATTTTACCTGCATGAATGGAGTTCACATCTAATCAAACAAAATACAAAGGCAGCTTAATATCAGTACCCAGTGAATACAAGCAATTGATGAACAACTTCAATCAGCAATCATTAAATAAAAATCACAAACTAAAGCAACTGATAAACAACAAAATGTAATCGGCAAAGGATTATTTACTTGTTCAGCAATCGGCAGATCCAAATCATTGTAAATCGCCAGTGAGGATTGTCTGTGCATGATAGGTGAGGCGATCTGATTTCTTCAACAAATAATCAAATTCGGCTACACGATTTTGATTTTGTACACAAATCGCCTTTGAAAAACCTAATTTTTATTTTCGTTTGAAGCTTTGAATTTGAGTACTGACAGTGATTTATCGGCCGATAGTGATATGGGAAACTTTGGCCTGGAAAATAATTAATTGGTTGAGGGAAGTAAGCCCTTATTGTAAAATGCTACTACTGCAAAATTGTAATAAAAAGGAATTTTGGACTGAAAATAGGCAAATTTGATCAGATTTGCAAAATTACTATGGCATAGGTTGGGAATGAAAATGAACTATAACATATTTGCATAAACATGATAGATTATAACACAAAGAATCATAATGAATAAATATGGTTTAGATGCAAATATAATTATAACATGGAGTTATAAATAAATGGACAATTAGGCTTAATGAAATTAAACTTAAAGCGATGTTAAGTTTATAAGTCCAAATTTATGGTTATTCTATGGTGTTCTTGCGATTGGGCAATTCTATGGTGGCCTTATGATTAGGCGTTCTATGGTTACTCTATGGCTATGTTTCTATGGTTGATAAAAATACGGCTTAATGTAGAATTGAATGTTAGGTTATAGGCCTAATTCAATGGAATGTCTATAGAGTACCTAACCAAAGGGGATTTGAGCCAAGTATGTGTGTTTGTTAGGGATTCTTACCAGTTAGCATACCCTTTTTACCACAAACAGTCTCATACTAGTAGGGGAGGGCACGCACCATGCTGAGCTAAATAGTAAGATGGTCCAAATAGAGGTGGGTACGGGTGCGTTCCAGTAGTTCAATGTACGTGCATTGAACCAATAAGGGAAAATAAGACACTTTGATGCATGTGGTAATGCTAGGCCTTTTTGTTGATGGGTTGGGCCCGATAAACCCAAGACCTATAGTGGGAATAGATTATCACGCTATGGTTTAGTAGCCAATCAATGGGTAGTATTAGGAGAATCATCCTTATTATATCATGTTCTGTAATCGCGAAAGTGCAACCAATCAAATGACTAGTGTAATAGAATAAGCATTTGAATAAGATAAAAATTGACCAAACCTTTAATATTCGTACATCATACCTAAAAGTTCACCTGATAATTGTCGCATACACTTTCCTAAATGACACTAGAATTATTCTGCATATTACCTTTATTTATCGATCGTGCTAGTAATTTCACAGCTCGCTAGACTTTATATCTGATTCACTTCTCTTTCCTTCTTTTTCTTTTCCTTAGTAGGCTTATATGATGATTGTGATTAGTGTGGGTTATTTGGAGTACTTCTTCTTGGGGACTTATCCTAGCTGTAGTTGTATTCTCATTTTTCTTATTGAACCTTGTTCCATAGAATTAATTGTATTGATGGTTCACTTGAGGGATACCTTTTATTGTACTTTGATTTTATGATAGAGATGTACTTTTTCATAAGACACGTGTTTTGTAAAAATTTATCTTATGTGAAATAATGGTTTGTAACGATAAGTTTATTAAAGAAATAAATGTTTCCACTATTTATATTTTATGTCTTGTGAATCTTTGTCTATGTGAATTGTTTCTTTGTAACTACAACGCTCCACATTCCTTAGTACGAACTTAATTGGGAATATTAAGGAGTGTGAGGTATTTCATTTGGTATTAGAGCCTAAGTTTACATGAATCCTAAAATTTGTTTAAAGATAAAGCATTTTCCCAAAGAAAAATGGATTTTCAAAACAATAAGTGAAAATAAAAGTTTTGCAAATATGCCCTTAGGTTCGTCTTCTTTCATTGTCCAATTCTCTCTTTCCCCCATTGAAATATTTATAAAGCGACCTATCTAAGCTTTTCTGTAATGACCCGCATTTTGCATATCAGAGGATCGTTAAATATTTTTATTTAATTCACCATGGGTCGGTTCATTCTCATATTTTAATATGTTGTTCACGGGGATGTGAGACATATCCATGCTATTTACCAATTTTATTTGTGACCATTTTGCCCCTATAAGTTTTGTAAAGGGAATAAATTTTGATTGGGATCGAATCAGGTGCTGGAATGGATTTCAGTAGATTGGAAATGGTGTTGTAAATTTCGTAGAGTGGTCACATTAATGAGTTGGTTCAGCGGTTTGGGAGGAATCACTGCTTTAATGGATACAATTTCTGGACAGGTTAACTAGTCATTAGTGGTTTGATTTGGTGTGGCCCATTTGTGGGCTGGTTAGAGGCTATAAATAGGGGGTCAGAGGCAAGGAGAAGGGGTTACTTTCTTCATTTACCATTTGGTTGGGGTTTGAAATTCTCCCTACTCCAGTCAAATACATCTCTCCTCCATTGAAATCTTATATCTACATTAGAAGATTGAAGATCTACATCAAGAGAGGCTAGATCTACATCAAGAGAGAGAAGATCGCATCAAATTGAGAGATGTGAAGACTGTTTTTCATTGTCCTGATTCGTGATTAGTTGATTTAAAGCTATTTTGAAGATTCGGTGAGTGATAAGGTTCTCTCACACGGATCCAATCGATTATATGGATTGTTTGATCTTATTTTCAACATTTCAAGTTGTCTTCACCTTGATCTACATCACGGTAAGTATATTTTTATTGGAATCATCATAGGATCTAATCTAGCAACTTAAAATGGTAAATTTTTATGTTAATTCATATGTTATTACAAGTTAGTTCCGTTTGTTTAATTTGTTTATTGTTTATCATGAATATGGTGAATTTCTTATGTTTGAATAATGGAAAATCATTGTGTTAATACTTGTTGATGGTTTGGCTTGGTTGATTTGTGAAATTAAATGTTTTGCATGAGTTTTGGAATGAATTGGAGTTGGATCGGGAGAGATTTTGTAATAATCAGGAGTTCTTAGCATGGATCGGTTGGCTTGTTCCCCAACAAATGGAGTGGATCGAGCGTAAAATTGGTGACAGATTGGTCATTTTCGATGGATCGGGCAAAACTAGAGTGGATCGAAATTTTCGGGTTTAACAACGTTTACAAATGCTGTAGAAAGTAATGGATCGGGCAAGTTCTAGATCGGGAAAAGATCTGGCATGGATCAGGCGTATTTTAGCATGGATCGGGAAAAGATTAGGCATGGATTGGGCGTGTTTTTTGCATGGATCGAGCATTTTGTGGGTATGCCAGCATTTACAAATGCTGTAGAAAGTGGTGGATCGGGCAGGTTCAGGATCGGGCATGTATCTGGTGAGTTCTGGCATGAATCAGGCATTTTATAGGTTTAACAGCGTTTGGCAAACGCTATAGAAAGTGGTGGATCGGGCAAGCTTTTGCCAATGGATCGGGCATGTGTGCAGGCCGTGGATCGGGCTCTATAACTTGGATCGGGCAAGTTTTTTTTAGCTATGGATCAGGCTAAACCTGTTACAGCATTTGGGAAACACCGTGGATAGCGCTGGATCGAGCAAGAAATTTCTGGTGATCGGGCAAAGTGAGCACTAGTGAAAAAGTGGATTGGGCAAGGTTCCGTAAGTGGATTGGGCATGGTTGAGCACTGGACATATGACATCATTTCTAAAATGTTGTAAAACACTGAATGAAACGCTATGGTCTATTTTTCAAAGTAAAAAAGCTGAAATGCTATGAATTGAAAATCTACCAAAACGAAGTAGAATTTGGATCGACGATGATCGTGGGTTCGACGTGAATTCAAGGAGGGATGTTCAAAGTTTCCTAAAGATTTCGTTGATCATCGAAATGCAACGAATGTGAAGACGACTCAAGGTTGTGAGTTCGTGGATAATGGTTGCTCGAGAAGTCGCTTGAGCTTATGCACACTCATCAAGTTGGATGGCTAGAGATATTGAAGACCGAGGAATTATCATTAGTCGGAGAATCTAGTGGACTCAAAGCAGAGGTATAATAGGGACGCCTAAAAGACTAGATGCTAGCTGGTCGAGTACCCTGGGTATTGTGGAAAGGCCAAGTTATCTTTGTTGAGTAAGGTAAACACATAAGTTGGTAATGTGTGGAGTTTTGCTATAGTCGGGGTTACCATTAGCCCTTGACGCATGGCAAGTCGGTCAATCATACGATTAACGGTAGTTTCAAGGCAGGATTGGCGGTAATAGTTAGAGTCATGGATGTTTGTTGCATTGCTTGTATCGTCATGTGTAGATTGTCCAACATCGAAGGAGACATCTCTTGGGTGCTTATCTTATGTTGGTTTGGGCCTTCAGGGCTTGTACTTGGGGGATGTTGATCTCGATTAGGATGGTTTACACCGGATAACTAGTTGCTATGTCTGCTATGTTTTCTCTTTGGTTGTTTGTAAAGGCAATCATTGTCAGATGTGAGGGAGACGGGTTTGAGTTCTTCTCTGTTGATGTTTGTAGATTAGATGGTTGATCTACCTATTTCTCATATACTTTATTGATGATGTTAGATAGTTGTTTTATCGCTCACTAAGACTATTGTATGACCCAAGGTTTTATGTTTCCTCTTATTACCATGGGTTGTTCATCTATTGTGTTTGGATGGAAAGACTAAGCAGCAAGTGACAGGTGATAGATCTTGATGAGACGATGTTGTAGAGCAATGACGAGCAGGAGGCTTACGAATTACTTTCTTCTATACATACTAGTTGTTGTTTCCGCTGTTATGCTTGTTGAGTGTTCTCTGAGTGATTGTAGTGAGGCATTTTATACAGACTCTTATGATGTACTCCAGTGATATATGGATCTTTCTAGTTGATATGAAAGTTTAAGTTTCTGCTCAAATATGCTTCGCTATTATATGCTTGTTGTATATGATCTATTATACTTTATCTTTACGCAATGAGTTATACGACAGTTTCCGCTTGTGTTATTCTACCCTGATGATCGTCCATAATTACCTGGCACATCTTTCAGTGCATTATTCCTCTTGTTAAGTGTGGGAGTTATGGGCGGTCATCGCATTTTCTATGTGTGTAATGGACCGAATTTCCGTACCCTTTGAGTTGACTAATTACACCACACGTCCAACCCAAATTGCACAGAAATACGAATCATTATTAGAAAGAAGTTAGAGGAAGAGAAATAGAAAGAAAGGAATATTAAATAGAAGAAAACAAAGATCACAAACTCACAGCGGAACGAATAAAATATATTAGACAATATAACTTTGAAATATAAATCAGTAACTTTATATACATACCATCATCAGAGCACAACGGTTATCACTAGAACAGTTATAAACACCTGTTTCCAGATACATAAACAGTACATAGCGGAAATATGATAGTCTATAGCTAACAGGTGAAGCCTCCTGCTTTGAGCTACTCCAAGTGAATCTGAAAAATCCCAACCACTTGACTGCCCATGCAAATTTAGGCACCCAAAAGTTCAGGAAAAACAAAACAAAATAAACTCTGGGTCAGTCATGGGACTGGTGTGAGTAAACTCCAACCATCGGTTTAACTTTCAAAAATCCTTTCGAAAGAAATGATAATCGTAAGACCAATCCACACATAAACACGAATGGTTTTTATCTTACGATAACCCAAAATATTTTGACATCAAAATCTGGTGATATTTTAATAGCGTCTAAATCAAATAAATTGAATCTAGTGGAACGCTTGCATCTCACGCTCCATATATAATATAAAATCAAAAACCGCAAGGCGCTTATTGGAGATTGGATTTCCAACATGACAAGGTATGGGACCACCTACCGATAGTGTATCTCTAGAGGCGATTACACTGGGTTCAACAAGAACTTCTTGCAACCCGGCCCACACATGACCGACCACTCATTTCGCTTGAGTGTATCGAATGTGTAACACCAATGGTTGGGATCAACAACCGTTTCCCAGAAGGGACAGCATCGATAGATTAAAGACCAAATGGAATTTCTCTAGGCAGGTGATTATACATCCTAATGGGAGTGACCCACATAGCCATGTTGCCTGCCCGATTTTTGTCAATTCCCGGTTGTGAGGCTTGAGGTTTGAATTATCTTCCAGAATATCTGGCCAGCATTCACTTTGAATGCCACATCGTCATACCCGCCAAATCACAAATTGATTTCCCCAAAAATACCATGGGTATAAATCTAAGAGAAATGAATTTCTCCACCACCAATCGTAAGTACGTTTGGAGAGATCAACTTACGCGATCCGTTTGATATACTCTGTCAGACATTCATTCATTCACGTTGTCCTGCGACTGGACAAACCGAAGGCACTATTCTATAAACAGGATAGCCCTTGCATAACTCCGTCCTCAATTTTCTTCATCATATTCGATCGCAATGCTAACGTCCATACAAAGTGGTTTCCAGGTACTGGATCTGATCCCGGTCTCTCGTATTGACGATGGAAAAATGGTCAAAAACATCGACAGTCGGTGATTTAACTATCAAAGAAGAATAGGTGTACAAGCAACGATCTTATTTCCAGGTAGGAATTTGATCGATCAATCATCAATCAACATTGGCCCCTTTAAATCAATTTCTTATTATATTATCATTCACAATTCCCATTTCTCATCTTTCGTATCCTTTTGAAGCTCGATTTCCTCTCTCGATTCTTTGATAACCTTTCCAATATTATAATTTCTTTATTAGAGAAAATATCTCTTATTCCAGTAAAATGTTTTTATATATATTAACGAATCCTTATTTCCTATATTCATAAAATATAGCTTATTAATATTGGAAAATATTTCCATATTCCATTTCTAAACTCCTGGTTGACCAATTCATTACATTTTAAGAACAGCATCACAATTGTTGTTTCCAAATATTTGATTTATAAAACATTACTTTTAACAGCAGCGTTACAATCGCTGTCTAAAAATTTAGAACACTTATTATAACAATAGCATTAAGATCGCTGTTAAAACAGTTATTATAACGGCAGTGTTAAAATCGCTGTTTAGATTTACAAAACATATATTATAACGACAGCGTTAAAATCGCTGTTTAGATCTACAAAACATATATTATAACAACAACGTTTAAATCTCTGTTAATAAAACCTTTAAAATCATTCCATTCGTAAACATTCGCTTTCAAATTGCTATTCATTTTCAAATATGAATTTCATTCCTTAAACAGGAATCTAAACTCACTTATTCAAATCAACTTGATTTTTGTTTATAAGTATTATTACTGTTCTACTTCCAATTATCGAGTACCTTTCTAAAACCACATTATATTCTGTTTTCATTTATAAACCCTGTTTATAAAACTGTTACTTGATTAACACTTCCCGTTTATTAATCCATTGGACTTATCTCAATTTATTTTATATTCCAAATTTGGAATAAAAACCATCGTTTCCTTTTGAAACCGATTTCTTGTTCAAATTTCCATTTGAATTATCTTTCCCTCAAATCAAATCTCTTTTACAACTACTGCGTTTAAATCCCACTTCAAATATCGGTGTCAACACCGAATTCCTCTTTGCTTACATAAATTCAACTTGAATTTATATCTTTACATTATCCAATGATGGATATTTTACTTTATTTTAAAACATCATTTACAAATCTAACTACTTTATATATTTATAAAACCAATTTCTATTTAAAATCCATTTGAAATCTACTTTCTATTTTTGGAAATAATTTCCTTTTTAAAATCTCAAATTTCTTTTCTCCATTCTAAAATATTTTACGGTAATTAAATACCAAATTATGGGGCCAGTGCAATTCAACCACAACATTATCAATTACCAATCATATATCACAATAAATAAGACAGTAAATAAAATGTTGAGGAATCCAGTTGGATCCCTCCAACCTGTTTCCCTGCATCCACCGATGTTAGTAACATCAATAATATTATTTCACATCAATATGAAATATCAGAACTAATAATCGATCAACGATGTAATCATATCAACCAATTTTATCAACTACTCAACCAAGCAACCATCACACAGTATAAAATTATTATAAATAAATTTAAAACTCATTTATATAAAAATATAAACGAGTCAAAGTTTAGTGAGTTTACTCACCTCGTTTGCAGCTGATGATTCTCTATCGTTTCCATATAATTTCAAATATATGTTGCCAATCATAGGAAAAACCAATTGTCTTCACTCTTTCGGAACCATCATGTACTTGCGATACTTTCCGTTAAGATCCCACTGCTTCTTGTTCAGTTGAATTCCTTAAATTACGTGTTTAAATTGGCCGCTTATCCTCCTCTTAAATTTGATCCAACTCGACATTCATTTCTCTTTGTTTTACAGAGTCAGACTTCCTTCCGAGCGTCAAGTCAAAACACATCAAGATATCGCGACTGTTGGGAACCCATGAACTAAGCCTTTTACCTTGGTAACGCAGGCCACATGGATCAAACGTAACAAAAAAAATCAGCTGCTCCTTCATTATCATGTTAATCCCTATTAACTTTCTTCCCTTCCAGTATCCTGATTATCAGACTCATACCAAACATTTCCCTCATTTTTTCAGCATAAACACAGTCCCCTTTGTTATAGCCTATTCACCCTTCTCCACAATTTGAAACCTATGTTAATTGTGGGTTTGGGATAATCCATCCCCACAACATCAGCTACGTCGAAAATTATAACTACCAAACCTCCTACTTCCTATCTCACATCTGCAAAATGCTTAATCCCCTGTTCCAAAATACCTGCTACTGTACTCATTTATGTTGATCACCCAAATACCCCCTTTAAATGCTAATCCTTTATCCCTTCTAGCTCCCGTTCTACCCCCATAACCATAGTGCAAATTGACCAACTCATCTTCCAAAACAAAAACCTCAAAACTGCTATGTGTTCTACTTCCAAATAAAACAAGAACTTCCCTGATAAATGCGATTCATGCTCCTCCCTTAGAATGGCACCACCACAAAACAACTCCTCCCCTTATTAAAAAGAACAATCTCCAACTCCAGTAAAAACTCATCACCAATACATTACTTCATCCCATTTTTAATTCCTCCTTTAGCATATTTGAGTATGTGAATACCTAACTTTTCTAACCATCCCAACTCAACCATGGAAACAGACCAATACAGTGTTCACTTCATCTCCACAAATTACTCTTACGTCTCCATTGTCATACCCCTCATCGCAAAAACATCACCATGACCGTAACCATCTCAACTCGCAGCGTCCCTTCACAGCCGCGGTTTCTGGCTTCACACAGCAAACTGTGACCATCGCGTCACAAATATCCCCAAAATTACCTCATCCCTATTTTAACACTGCGCCTAACTCCCAGAACCACAACGCTAACCCCAGCTTCGTCTGATGATCAATAAATAGCCGGAAATCTTGAATCCAGATCAACGACTGTCGAACCCCACCCTGATGTGCACGAACTTCACCTCGAACGAGATCTCCACACTCGTACCAGAATTTTCATTTCGAGATTTTAGATTTGGATTTTATACGATTTTTTTCAAGTGCTAAAGCTCGTGATTTTTCTTTGATGTTTTATGAAGGAGGAGAAAAGGGAATGAGATGAGAAACCTTTGATTTAGGGATTTTCATGACTTTGTTTCAGTTTTGTTTCCTTACGTTGTTTTGGTTTTGGATCTGAGAAAATGAGGAACGAAAAGAACAACAGTATTTAAAAGAGAAACAGCTTGGGGGTCACAAAACTGAAATGGCTTGGGACACACGGTTCTCGATTCCTTGGCAAGCACGGATTAAAGATGTGCAGTACACGCTACTGTAAACTTAGCAAAATTTACTTATTATTTTAGGAGTATATTTATATTATATTCTTTTGTAATATATATTTTCAAAGGCAAGGACGTATCGTTTTATATAGAAGAAAACTTTGACTTAAGTGCTAGGTTTAAATAGCTGGGATGATATACTTATCATAAGGTAAGCCAAAGTAACATGCGAATTTAACAAGTCTGACAAAAATAACATGCCATATTAAATGATGCATTAAGTAGACTCTAACCAAATTAAAAAATCAAACAAAAAGACTACGGTTTGGTTTTATACGTTGGAAAGGGAGACAAACCCAAGAACAACTGAAATCTTTGACCAAATAAATCGTATCCTATCTTGATAAGGTAGCGGAATTCTCAAAAAATTTCGAGAAGAAATGACCGCGATATTACAGAGATTTGGTTTAGTCTTTATAAAGATTTCGTTTATGTCGAGCTGCTACAGACAGAAGTAAGAATACGATCGTGTCCAGCGAGGTACCACGATCCCAAAAATATAATAATACCTGTAGTTTAACTTATATTATGAATCCCCAAAATATTGATATAGGGTCCAAAATACTCCAAATAAAAAGTTGCGTATTTAATTAATTAAAAATTACAGTAAAATTCTAAAAATTAAATTATTACTATGCCTCGGGAGAACCTTGTCCAAATTCAAGACCGATATTTAAATATTTTTAAATAACTGTTATGGCCTATATACGATTTCACAACGACTTACTGAAAATTTGATTTGGACGTAAAACAAAATCTATAATACAAAATCTCAATTGTTCTCTTCCGTTAGAAAGATACTATTTAATAGATTCACACATTTCTTGTTTCACAAAAATCCGACTTATTTTGAATCCTGTATATCTAATTGAAGTTCAAAACATTAATTTACGAACTGCCGCGACTTTATGAGCTCATTTTAAATTGTATTATAACTATATGTTTAAATATCGTTTTATTAAATAAATTCATTATAAAACCATTTTTAAATTGTCAATACAACATTTAAAACCAATTTAAATGTTCAAACTAAAATGGCTAAAAATCTGGGTCGTTACATTCCTTCCCCCTTAAAATAATTTCGTCCTCGAAATTGCTAAGGTAGGGAAAAGATGCTACATACCCTATTGACTAGGTCCAAAAATCCTTTTTGTTCACTTCTTAACTTCGGTTTAACTGGACCAAATTATTTCAATTATTATTCTTACTAACGAAAATTTTTGAAAATTCTGAAAATTTTCTAACACTTTAAATTCTGAAAAATTTCGGCAACATTTCCTCTGCACGGCTCAATCGGTACCACCACAACTCGCCTTTCTAGGCTTTGTCCAATCCAAAAGAAAATCAAAAAGCCAAGCGGCTTGCCTAATCGGCTCATAAAATCACCAAACCCAAATAATACTGTAAACATGTACCCTTTTGTCGGGCACAAATTCTATTTTTTGCATTTGCTTCCATTCAATATCTGCTCAACATACATATATCCATTTCCAACTGGTTTCAAATCAATCCAACTTCCAATTTTTAAATCTCTAATCAACATCTGATTAGTTCACTTCCATTTTATCAATTCAAATCCGATTTCTATTTCAGGAATCAATCCAACTACCCTGTTTGAGTTTCAATTTCCATTCACAATTTAATTCCAAACAACAATATCCAATATATATTCAACTTGTTTATACATAAGTCGATTTCACTTTAAAATTACTAATCTCAACATTTCTCTTTATTTAATTTCATTCAGAATTATTTCTAATTCAATCCAATTTTGTTTAACTTAAGTTAAATTTCAATTCATTTGATACATTTTTATCATTTCACTCTATTCAACTTATACAAGTTAAATTTTAATTTCAGAATTTAAATTCCTGGGTTCTATTTGAAATTAGTATGAAATCATATATATTTATATACATATATTTATAATCAAATCAATTCAAAACTTTTGAATTTATAAAACAACTTTATTTTCCTCAAACAATTTCCATTAATAAATCAATTATAGTAGCAATACGTCACTCAGAAACTTGAAAATGAATACCGATAATGTCGCGACCCATTATCAGAATTATTTTCTCGCCACTGAAGTGGTTTCAGTGCTTAATCCCATTAAAATTTATTTAAAACCATTCTTATTCAAAAATACTTTAAAACAATGTTATAATACCTTTAAAAATACTTCAGAAAACATTTCTAAACATCCGGGATTTTAAATTCCAATTTTTGATCAAAATCTAATTCAAATTTAGCTTATTTGTATATACCATTTATACACAAATTCTATTTGATTTTTATATGACCATTTCAATATTTTATAATTTCATTTGATTGTAATAACAATCAACACATTTATATACTCTAATTCAGAAATTATTCCTTTTCTATCAAAATAATTTTTGAGCAAAATTATTTCATTTACCCATTTTAAAACAATACTGCGTCGAATTGTTCTGTTCAAGAGTTTAGAAACACTTATCAATACAGTTGTACATCCTGTATCGACCAGAATTCATAAACTACTCAACAAACCAGTCAACACAATATAAAACAATTTTTATATCAAATCTACAAATACGCGCTCATATCTATACACTCAAATTCAATCTAAGGTGTTACTAACCCCATCTCTATTGAATCACGCCACAGAGCCAAGGTTATCACTCAACCTTCAGCTCTGATACCAACTGTAATGGACCGAATTTCTGTACCCTTTGAGTTGACTAATTACACCACACGTCCAACCCAAATTGCACAGAAATACGAATCATTATTAGAAAGAAGTTAGAGGATGAGAAATAGAAAGAAAGAAATATTAGAATAGAAGAAAACGAAGATCACAAACTCACAGCGGAACGAATAAAATATATTAGATAATATAACTTTGAAATATAAATCAGTAACTTTATATACATACCATCATCAGAGCACAACGGTTATCTCTAGAACAGTTATAAACACCTGTTTCCAAATACGTAAACAGTACACAGCGGAAATATGATAGTCTATAGCTAACAGGTGAAGCCTCCTGCTTCGAGCTCCTCCAAGTGAATCTGAAAAATCCCAACTACTTGACTGCCCGTACAAATTTGAGCACCCAAGAGTTTAGGTAAAACAAAACAAAATAAAATCTGGGTCAGTCATGGGACTGGTGTGAGTAAACTCCAACCATCGGTTTAACTTTCAAAAATCCTTTCGAAAGAAATGATAATCGTAAGACCAATCCACACATAAACACGAATTGTTTTTATCTTACGATAACCCAAAATATTTTGACATCAAAATCTGGTGATATTATGATAGTGTCTAAATCAAATGAATAGAATCTAGTGGAACGCTTGCATCTCACGCTCCATGTATAATATAAAATCAAAAACCGCAAGGCGCTTATTGGAGATTGGATTTCCAACATGATAAGGTATGGGTCCACCTGCCGATAGTGTACCTCTAGAGGCGAATACACTGGGTTCAACAAGAACGTCTTGCAACCTGGCCCACACATGACCGACCACTCATTTCGCTTGAGTGTATCGAATGTATATCACCAACGGTTGGGATCAGCAACCGTTTTCCGAAAGGGACAGCATCGATAGATTAAAGAACAAATGGAATTTCTCTAGATAGTTGATTATACATCCTAATGGGAGCGACCCACATAGCCATGCTGCCTGCCCGATTTTTTTCAATTCCCGGTTGTGAGGCTTGAGGTTTGAATTATCTTCCAGAATATCTGGCCAGCATTCACTTTGAATTACACATCGTCATACCCGCCAAATCACAAATTGATTTCCCCAAAAATACCACGGGTATAAAGCTAAGAGAAACGAATTCCTCCGCCACCAATCGTAAGTACGTTTGGGGAGATCAACTTACGCGATCCATTAGATATACTCTGTCAGACATTCGTTCATTCACGTTGTCCTGGGACTGGACAAATCGAAGGCACTATTCTATAAACAGGATAGCCCTTGCATAACTCCGTCTTCAATTTTCTTCATCATATTCAATCGCAACGCTAACGTCCAAACAGAGTGGTTTCCAGGTACTGGATCTGATCCCGGTCTCTTCGTATTGACGATGGAAAAATGGTCAAAAACTTCGACAGTCGCTGATTTAACTATAAAAGAAGAATAGGTGTACAACCAACGATCTTATTTCCAGGTAGGAATTTGATCGATCAATCATCAATCAACATTGGCCCCTTTAAATCAATTTCTTATTATATTATCATTTACAATTCCCATTTCTCATCTTTCGTATCCTTTTGAAGCTCGATTTCCTCTCTCGATTCTTTGATAACCTTTCCATTATTATAATTTCTATATTAGAGAAAATATCACTTATTCCAGTAAAACGTTTCTATATATATTAACGAATCCTTATTTCCTATATACAGAAAATATAGCTTATTAATATTGGAAAATATTTCCATATTCCATTTCTAAACTCCTGGTTGACCAATTCATTTCATTTTAAGAACAACGTCACAATTGCTGTTTCCAAATATTTGATTTATAAAACATTATTTTTAACAGCAGCGTTACAATCGCTGTCTAGAATTTTAGAACACTTATTATAACAATAGCATTAAGATCGCTGTTAAGAAAGTTATTATAACGGCAGCGTTAAAATCGCTGTTTAGATTTACAAAACATATATTATAACAACAGCGTTAAAATCACTATTTGATCTACAAAACATATATTATAACAACAATGTTAAAATCGCTGTTTATAAAACCTTTAAAATCATTCCATTCGTAAACATTCGCTTTCAAACTGCTATTCATTTTCAAATATGAATTTCATTCCTTAAACAGGAATCTAAACTCGCTTATTCAAATCAGCTTGATTTTTGTTTATAAGTATCGTTACTACTCTACTTCCAATTATCGAGTACCTTTCTAAAACCACATTATATTATGTTTTCATTTATAAACCCTGTTTATAAAACTGTTACTTGATTAACACTTCCCGTTTATTAATCCATTGGACTTATCTCAATTTATTTTATATACCAAATTTAGAATAAAAACCATCGTTTCCTTTTGAAACTGATTTCTTGTTCAAATTTCCATTTGAATTATCTTTCCCTCAACTCAAATCTCTTTTACAGCTACTGCATTTAAATCCCACTTCAAATATCGGTGTCAACACCGAATTCCACTTTGCTTACATAAATTCAACTTGAATTTATATCTTTACATTATCCAACGATGGATATATTATTTTATTTAAAAACATCATTTACAAATCTAACTACTTTATATATTTATTAAACCAGTTTCTATTTTAAATCCATTTGAAATCTACTTTCTATTTTTGGAAATAATTTCCTTTTTAAAATCTCAAATTTCTTTTCTCCATTCTAAAATATTTTACGGTAATTAAATACCAAATTATGGGGCCAGTGTAATTCAACCACAACATTATCAATTACCAATCATATATCACAATAAATAAGACAGTAAATAAAATGTTGAGGAATCCAGTTGGATCCCTCCAACATGTTTCCCTGCATCCACCGATGTTAGTAACATCAATAATATTATTTCACATCAATATAAAATATCAAAACTAATAATCGATCAACTATGTAACCATATCAACCAATTTTATCAACTACTCAACCAAGCAACTATCACATAGTATAAAATTATTATAAATAAATTTACAACTCGTTTATATAAAAATATAAACGAGTCAAAATTTAGTGAGTTTACTCACCTCGTTTGCAGCTGATGATTCTGTATCATTTCCATATAATTTCAAATATATGTTGCCAATCATAGGGAAAACCAATTGTCTTCACTCTTTCCGAACCATCATGTACTTGCGATACTTTCCGTTAAGATCCCACCGCTTCTTGTTCAGTTGAATTCCTTAAATTACGTGTTTAATTGGCCGATTATCCTCCTCTTAAATTTGATCCAACTCGACATTCATTTCTCTTTGTTTAACAGAGTCAGACTTCCTTTCGAGCGTCAAGTCAAAACACATCAAGATATCGCGACTGTCGGGAACCCATGAACTAAGTCTTTTACCTTGGTAACGCAGGCCGCATGGATCAAACGTAACAAAAAAAATCAGCTGCTCCTTCATTATCATGTTAATCCCTATTAACTTTCTTCCCTTCCAGTATCCTGATTATCAGACTCATACCAAAAATTTCCCTCACTATTTCAGCATAAACACAGTCCCCTTTGTTATAGCCTATCCACCCTTCTCCACAATTTGAAATCAACATTAATTGTGGGTTTGGGATAATCCATCCCCACAGCATCAGCTATGTCGAAAATTATAACTACCAAACCTCCTACTTCCCATCTCACATCTGCAAAATGCTTAATTCCTTGTTCCAAAATACCTGCTACTGTACTCGTTTATGTTGATCACCCAAATACCCCCTTTAAATTCTATATCCCTTTTAGCTCCCGTTCTACCCCCATAACCATACTGCAAATTGACTAACTTGTCTTCCAAAACAATAACCTCAAAACTGCTGTGTGTTCTTCTTCCAAATAAAACAAGAACTTCCCTGATAAATGCGATTCATGCTCCTCCCTTAGAATGGCACCACCACAAAACAACTCCTCCCCTCATTAAAAAGAACAATCTCCAACTCCAGTAAAAACCCATCACCAATACATTACTTCATCCCATTTTTAATTCCTCCTTTGGCATATTTGAGTATGTGAATACCTAACTTTTCTAACCATCCCAACTAAACCGTGGAAACAGACCAATACAGTGTTCGCTTCATCTCCACAAATTACTCTTACGTCTCCATTATCATAACCCTCATCGCTGAAACATCACTATGACCGTCACCATCTCAACTCACAGCGTCCCTTCACAGCCGCGGTTTCTGGCTTCACACAGCAAACTGTGACCATCGCATCACAAATATCCCCAAAATTCTCTTATCCCTCTTTTAACACTGCGCCTGACTCCCAGAACCACAACGCTAACCCCAGCTTTGCCTGATGATCAATAAATAGCCGGAAATCTTGATTCCAGGTCACCGATATTTCTGTCGAACCCCACCCTGACGCGCACGAACTTCACCTCGAACGAGATCTCCACACTTGTACCAAAATTTTCATTTCGAAATTTTAGATTTGGATTTTATACGATATTTTTCAAGTGCTGAAGCTCATGATTTTTCTTTGATGTTTTATGAAGGAGGAGAAAAGGGAATGAGACGAGAAAGCTTTGATTTAGGGATTTTCATGACTTTGTTTCTGTTTTGTTTCCTTACGTTGTTTTGGTTTTGGATTTGAGAAAATGAGGAACGAAAAGAACAACAATATTTAAAAGAGAAACAGATTGGGGGTCACCAAACTGAAATGGCTTGGGACACACGGTTCTCGATTCCTTGGCAAGCACGGATTAAAGATGTGCAGTACACGCTACTGTAAACTTGGCAAAATTTACTTATTATTTTAGGAGTATATTTTTATAATATTCCTTTGTAATATATATTTTCAAAGGCAAGGACGTATCGTTTCAGATTGAAGAAAACTTTGACTTAAGTGCTAGTTTTAAATAGCTGGGATGATATAATTATCATAAGGTAAGCCAAAGTAACATGCGAATTTAGCAAATCTGACAAAAATAACGTGCCATATTAAATGATGCATTAATTAGACTCTAACCAAATTAAAAAATCAAACAAAAAGACTATGGTTTGGTTTTACACGTTGGAAAGGGAGATAAACCCAAGAACAACTAAAATCTTTGACCAAATAAATCGTATCCTATCTTGATATTCTCAAAGATTTTCGAGAAGAAATGACCGCGATGTTACAGAGATTTGGTTTAGTCTTTATAAAGATTTCGTTTATGTTCGACCCACTACAGACAGAAGTAAGAATACAATCGTGTCCAGCGAGGTACCACGATCCCAAAAATATAATAATACCGGTAGTTTAACTTATATTATGAAACCCCAAAATATTGATATAGGGTGCAAAATACTCCAAATAAAAAGTTGCGTATTTAATTAATTAAAAATTACAGTAAAATTCTAAAATTAAATTATAACTACACCTCAAAAGAACCTTGTCCAAATTCAAGACCGATATTTAAATATTATTAAATAACCATTATGGCCTATATACGATTTCACAGCGACTTTCTGAAAATTTGATTTGGACGTTAAACAAAATCTACAATACGAAATCTCAATTTTTCTCTTCCATTAGAAAGATACTGTTTAATAGATTCACACATTTCTTGTTTCACAGAAATCCGACTTATTTTGAATCCTGTATATCTAATTGAAATTCAAAACGTTAATTTACGAACTGCCGTGACTTTACAAGCTCATTTTAAATTATATTATAACTATACGTTTAAATATCGTTTTATTAAATAAATTCGTTATAAAGCCATTTTTAAATTGTCAGTACAACATTTAAAACCAATTTAAATGTTCAAAATAAAATGGCTAAAAATCCGGGTCGTTACAATGTGTATAGAGACCTTAAGTCTTTATAGGTTGAAGTTTTGACTTATGGGTAAACCCATTTAGCTCAGTGTTTGTAAGAACCAAAGTTACAGGGAAACTTTCTATTTGACATATAATTGTTGGAGAATGGAGTTTTGATGACAACAACCTTATTTCAATTATCATTGATTATAAAATATATACTAACATCTCTATCTAGAATATATAGACATATATATATATATATATATGTAGGATTTGTATATAGGACTTAAATACTGAAGACTGTACAGTTTTAGAGCTTCTAGAGATTCAAAATTCAAAGCTGATTCAAGAGTCATGAATAATCAAGATTTCAAGAGTTGAAGATAAATATAGTAATAGAGTCTAGTTTATGTAAGACTCTGAATAGCGTTCCAGGTTCAAATTCAAATTAAATTTTGTTTTTTCAGCTCTTGATTTTCAAATTCCAAATTCTATTTTCAAATCCTATTTTAATTAAGTTTCTCTATTTTACTTTAAAATTCAAATTTTGAAGCTTATAAGTTTAATATAGTTATATACTTTATATTTATGTAGTTTCTAACTTTAAAATTTTATAAATATATTTATATAAGTTATATTTATGATTTCATATGATTTCTATCTTATAATACTTATTTATAACACTATGTTTTAATTCAAGAATTTCCAGAATTATATATATCTAAACATTTGAAAATTACTCAAAATTCAGATTTACACTATGATATGTCGACATACATCAATGGACATGTCGACATATAACTGTCATATTTTTATTTTGAAAGAAAGTGTCTTTTCACTTTTTGTAACGTTCCAGAAGCGTTGCAACCTTTCAATCTTATAAATAGGCGCTGATTTCAAAAAAATTCTTCATTCTTCTTATCCATCTTCATCTCCTTTCTTTACACCAATAATATTTTATATTTTTATGATTTCTACACTTATACTCTGCCGAATTCAATTCTATTTATATAAAACTTCTTCTCTACTCATTACTCTCTACTCATTACTCTTTGAATCGAAGTGCTATTGCAGAGTATAGGGATGTTGTAATTGTTTAGGAAGTGTTTGGGAAAAGGCGTGTTCCTTATATCCTAGAAATCAGGGAAAGGAATCGGTGGTAACCTAGTAGCTGGGGAAATCATGGGAAATATTCTTGATCAAGGGTGTTTGGAGTTTGGAATTAGTGGAAAACTTGTGGCCGTGAAATCAAGGAGTTTGTACTTGGATATTGATATAGTAATAAAACTCTATGGAATCCAGCGTTGCGTGGGACTGGACATAGGAGTAGTCTGAACCAGTATAAAATCCGGTGTGTTCTTTCCTTTTCTGCATTTTATTTCTGTTTATCTTTGTGTTTGTGTTTGATTCGTTGATTATCTCTGTGGTTTTTATTCATATAGTAGATCATATAAGTTTTAGATTTTCTTAAATTTCTCAAAAACACTGTTCACCCACTAATGTTAGTTTTGCCTTAATGATGCATTCTGCATCCCATAACAATTGGTATCAGAACCTAGTCTTTCAAAAAGTTCATAATCTGATTTTTGAAAATATTAAATGGCAAATTTTGAAATGATTTATAAAACTAGTTTAAACTCATAATCCGATTTTTAAAATTTAAAATTTTAAATGTCTAGAATTTGAAATTTTTGATATATGAATATGTTACAAAATCATCATGATATCATTATTTAAAACTGTATTTAGTTATTTTGAAAAGTCATTTGGTTCTTTGAAAAGTTGTGTTGTTTTACAGGAAAAGTTGTGTTATATGGCTATTGGATATTCAAACTCTAAAAAGATGGGTGATGTGGCTGCTGAAAAATAAAATTCCGAAATGGTGTGTTACATGATTGCTAAAAATTCAAAATTCTTGTGAACGCATGGGAGGAATCAAAAAGAGGAGAAGAGTAATGATAGTTGGTGAAACGACATCAAGAAGAAATGGATATATGCAATGTAAATCAACAAAGAAACGGGTACCAAATCAATTTATAACTTTGTATTTTCATCTACTACTTATTTTCATACTGTACTTCTCTTCATTTGCTTCGTAATGCTGTTGGTTTCATGTGAATCCGTCAATAATTGACCAAGTAATGATCAAATGAAGTTTTGGTGAATAAAGAGAGAAAGAAACTAAAACTGTGGATGATTATCTTCAAATTGAATCCACATGTTAGACTATTTTGACAAAAATCCTTTTCCAGATTGTATTTCTAATTATCGCAGTCGCTTTGATGGGTAAATCATCGAATTTCGATCAAAATTGAGTAAGATATGGATTTTGAAGTCAACAATCAAAAATAGAAAATTACATACGGGATTTTCTATTTTCTTCTTACTGTTTCGACTTGATGCACCCCAATACCATCCAAATTCAAACCCAAACTGTTACTAGATCTTAATCCTTACCTTCCTCCTTGATTTGCCGCTGATTTCCTGCAATTCAGTTAAAAATGAAGAATATGCCTCCTAAAAGTTTGATTGAAAGTGAAAAACGAGAAGAAGAAGAAGAAGAAGAGAAAAGATTGTGAAGAGACATGACTTTTGGGTCTGTTTATAATGGCTGAAGTGTCTTTTCATTCAAATTCAAATTCAAAATTTTGGCGCCAAGTTGGTTGAAATACTAAATCTTCAATATCTTCCCATATGGTGTTCAAATTCAGCAAATGAGTATGCTATCATGATCAGAAAAATGAGCCCGTCGCAATAAAGCATATCTCATCATCAAATTCTGAAAGATGTAAACATATGGTTTATAACAATGGAAGGACAACAAAATGGAAGATTGCAAAAAGGGTTACGCCTTAATTAATTTTTAAATTTTTTGATTGAATGGATGTTTTGTTTGCTTTGCTTTGTTTTGGCTTTGAAATTTAAAACTTTAAAATTGAACTTGAAATTTAAAATTTGAATTTGGATTTTGAATTTTGAAATTCAAAATATCAATAAAATAATAAATAATGAATATAAAAATAAAATAAATTTTGGATGTTTGTTAGAATTAATATTTTTTCAGGAAATAGTTAAACATGAAATATAAATCGATAATTTAAAACCAAAGTCACAAAACCATATGTTCTTTGAAATTTATGCATGTATGTCAACAAACATATGTCCTTATGTCGACATAAAGGCCTTTAAAATCAAACTCAAATTTTGAGTTTCAAAAGCTTAAACTTTCAAACTTCCCTACATCTTTTATATAAGAAAATGTCAATTCAAACTCTAATTATTAACTTTGTCTGTCTACTTATTTTCTTATATCTTGTTTCAAAATATATATATTAAAAGTATATAAATAATAAAATTATGTAGACACGTTGATATGATATACATAGTTAATTTATTTTATATTGTTATAAATATAAATTTATTTATCTTTTATATATAGTTTAAACATGCATAGTTTAAATTATATTTTATTTATATGATCTCATAACAATTTTAGGTTACATTACCACAGATACTATTTATAACTTAATACTTATTTTGACTTTTTATAAAGATTTATAAAGGCTTGAATATTTAACCTAATATTTTGGTATAAAAGTAATATATATATATATATATATAATTTTATGTCTTAAATATGTAGTTTAAATATAAGAAGTTATAATTTTATTTTATATCTAGATTTCATAATTTTGTCATGACTATAGATTTTTTTTAAAAGTTTTAACATATAAATGGTTCTTTAGAAAATTAATATACTTTTATTTCTAAAAGTTTAATTTCAAAATTGATTTCTATCAAAATATTGATTTATATTTCATAATAAATTAAATTTTAAATTCTTTTTTAAAGTTTACATGTGTGTATATATATACAATTATAAATATACGTTTTTACTTCATATAATAACAGTTTTATATTACCTTTAAAATGATCTTCAATATTTAATATATTATTTTTAAAGAAGCACCATAATAAAATTATTTAACTCAATATTTTTTTTAAAATATATTACCACCTACCATGAATATATTTTTAGTTAAACTCTTAGTTTATTTCATTAGTTTCATTAACCTAAGTCAAGAAATTAATGTATATTACCTTTGTTTGATTGGAATAATTTATAATATACATGTATATATGCATAATAGCCAGTATCTTTTAAAAAACACATATCATCATCATATCATTTTGTATATTATTGTCATAATATCATTACACATCTTATTTCATATAATACATCATTATTATGAATTAAGTACATCTCAAATTAAAATCATTCACATCACAAGTTGCATTTCATTCACTATATCACTTCATATAGTTTTGCATATGACATACTGCATTATAACCAACACACTGCATTACATGTTAACTTTAACTCCACACATAACAAGTATACAGTATGAGAAGTTTTTATCGAATAAAAAATATAGGATTATTAATCAAATACATAACATATTACTTTATCTTGATTAACTTGATTGACTTGTTTGGCTTGATTGAATTGATTAGCTTAATTGAATTATTTGGCTTGATTGAATTGATTGACTTGTTTGGTTTGTTTGAGTTGAATAACCTGATTGACTTACTTGACATGGTTAATTTCATTAGTGGTTGATAGGTTTGTTAGAAATATACTTATGCATTTATAGTTGATAGGAACTTTATGGGTTTAAGAATAAATAGAAGTTACAGGAAATGTTTTGTTTTATGTTTGAATTTATTTGAATTTATTTGAATTGATGTTTTGTGACAACAAAACTTAAATTAATTGATTGTTTGGATTAAATTGCTTTACTTAACTTATATCATAGTTTTAAGGATGTCTTACTAGAATTATTTTTTATTCTAGATTAAAGTCTTATTATAGTTTTAAGGGAATTAGAGTTTAGGATAGGTTTATTCTTGTATTAGATTAAGGTGGAGTTTTATAGTTTCTAAGGATTAATTTAAGTTTCAAAGTGCTTTTGAATTGACATATACTTTTACTTTGGTTTTTTAGATTGTTTGGTTTTTTAGATTATTTACCTGAATTGTTTGAATTGATTTTTATTGGTTTTACTTAGTTTATTATCCTTTTATTTAGTTTATTAGACTAGTATATTCATAATTTTAGGGGATGTTATAATATTTAAATTTAGAATCATAGAATTAGAGGGAAATATATGGTTATTCAATTCAGGAGTTATTATATAATCATTAGGATCATTTATAGCATAGATTTAGGGGGAGTTATATATACTTTAGTATAGAGTCAGATATTTTAATCGTAGGTTATATATAGAATTTAGGAGGAGCATATTTAGAATTTTTTTTGATAATGACAAAGGGGAAAAATTATAAAATATAGACTTAGTTTAAGGGAGAGTATATAGGATTCATATTGATAAGGGAGTATTAGAAGGATCAAAATCAATAGGTATGAATATTTTATAAATTATGGTTGTCATCATTAAAAAGGGGGAGATTGTTGGAGAATGGAGTTTTGATGACAATAACCTTATTTCAATTATCACTGATTATAAAATTTATACTAACATCTTTATCTAGAATATATAGACATATATATATATATATATGAAGGATTTGTATACAGGACTTAAATACTGAAGACTGTATAGTTTTAGAGCTTCTAGAGATTCAGAATTCAAAGATGATTCAAGACTCATGAGTAATCAAGATTTCAAGAGTTTAAGATAAATGTAGTAATAAGTTTTGTTTATGTAAGACTCTGGATAACACTCTAGGTTCAAATTCAGATTCAGATTCAGATTCTGTTTTTTCAACTTCTAATTTTCAAATTCCAAATTCTATTTCCAAATCCTATTCTAATTAAGTTTCTCTATTTTACTTTTGATTTTAAATTCAAATTTTAAAGCTTATAAGTTTATGTATATTTATATATTTATATACTTTATATTTATATAGTTTTAACATTATAATTTTATTAATATATTTATATAAGTTATATTTATGATTTCATATGATTTTCTATCTTATAATACTTATTTATAACACTATGTTTTAATTCAAGAATTCCAGAAATATATATATCAAAACACTTGAAAATTACTCAAAAATCAAATTTACACTATGATATGTCGACATACATTTATGGACATGCCGACATATAACTGTCATATTTTTGATTTTGAAAGGAAGTGTCTTTTCACTATTTGTAACGTTCCAGAAGCGTTGTAACCTTTCAAATCTTATAAATAGGGGTTGATTTCGAATTTTTTCATCATTCTTCTTCTCCGTCTTCATCTCCTTTCTTTACACCATTAATATTTCATATTTTTATGATTTCTACACTTACACTCTACCGAATTCAATTCTATTTAACTTCTTCTTTTCTCACTCTCTACTCATTACTCTCTGAATCAAAGTGTTATTGAAGAGTTATAGGGCTGTTATAATTGGGAAGTGTTTGGGAAAAGGTGTGTTCCTTATAGCCTAGAAATCAAGAACAGCAATCGGTGGTAACCTTGTAGCCGGGGAAATCAAGGGAAATATACTTTATCAAGGGTGTTTGGAGTTTGGACTCAGTGGTAACCTTATGGCCGTGAAATCAAGGAGTTTATACTTGGATATTGATATAGTAACTAAACTCTGCGCAATCCAACATTGCCTGGGACTGGACGTAGGAGTAATCCGAACTAGTATAAAATCCAGTATGTTCTTTCCTTTTCTGCATTTTATTTCTATTTATCTTTGTGTCCGTGTTTGATTCTGTGTTGTGATTATTTTTGTGGTTTGATATTCATATAGTAGATCATATAAGTTTTGGATTTTCTTAAATTTCTCAAAAACACTATGCACATCCCTCTAGTGTTAGTTTTGCCTTATCGGTCCATTCCACATTCCCTAACAATAATAAGTAGGACTAAGTATTGATATGACAACCTTAGAGGCTAAGGATAGCGAGATGACTTTAGAAGTATTGTTGTAAGGATTCGAAAGGTATCATTAGCTTTAACAAGGAAATTTTTGATGTGGCCCTAGGCCAACAGCGTTATAAGGAAGATGTTGGTCAAAAGAATCGTGAAATGGAAATGGGTAAAGGTTGGTGAAAGAAGTGTTATCTATCTTTAGTTAATAGCAGTTCTCCTATAATATGTGATTTAGGAGTATTCCACTCCTTTATTTATTTTTATTTACTTGATGGGGGTTCTGCGTAGAGCCATATCCACGTTGATATGAGACAGGTCGTGTAGGGCATCTGTATTATAAGCCTAATGAAGCAGTCCTTTATAGATATAGTAAACCCCTGAGCGTACTGTAGTGCACTAGAAGATTGTTTGCATTTTTCTAGTCCCAGTAGTTGTTTCTTAACCCCATAGGGAGATTGGCATGGTTATCTACGTTGAGTCGGGGTTTGAGACTAGAAATCTTGATATTGGAGATTTTTGGGGAATTTTCAGGTATGGGTTGGTTTTGGGTTTAGATAGTTTAGCTATATAATTGGTTATCTCAGATATATTTTTCAATGGTAGTAGAATTTGACTGAGATACTTATATTCTGAGGTTTTTGAGATAGAAAAATTTGGAGGATGGATTAGTTAGCCAAGTAAGGGAATATTTTGACTGCAAGAAGAGGATTATCAGGCTATGATTTATAGTGGAGTCGGGGACTAACACTTGAGATTTCTTACAACCCAAGGGGTCAGTCATGATGATTTTCCTATTTTTCCCTAGTGCATCTCTAGACGATGCCGATTCAGTTCTCGTTTTTCTATATTTTTTTCGAATATTGGAATAAAAAGTTACCTCCTAGAAGAGAGAACTGAATTTCATACTTATGACTAGAATCTTCTCTAGATATGGAGTTATGCTTATAGCATTACTGTTTGTGGATAGGTTTGGAGTTTAGACAGGCTAGCTATATGATGAGCTATCTCATATATTGAAAGGAGGGTAGTTTCTTTGGGTTATGCATGGTAGATGCACTGTAGTGTTGACCTGTGAAGAATCAGTTGAATTGATTATTTTACTACTTAGAGCAATCTTTTGGTAAATTGAGTTTGGTACCTATGATAGGAACTTTCAAGATGCATTTTGAGGAAGCCATTGGACTTCATCTGTATCAAAAAGATTTTTGGGAAAACTAATTTAGAAACTTTTGGAGAAAAGTAATTATTGAGAACTTAGTTGATAGTAAGCTCTTGATTTTTGGTGTAAGAATTTTTATAATTCCTTGTGGTATGGAAAGGGCTCTTCGGACCTTAAAGAATTTAACCCGGAAGTGTACCTTAATTTTTTTTATAGAGTTTTAAAGATAAATTTCACTATTATTTCTCAATAATTGAGAGCTTGGTGTCCATCAAGGTTATATCATTTAGGCATGAGGTGGATATCCTAGAAAATCCATTTGAAGAAAATATACTTATATGGATGAGTTGATAACTAATTTTAAAAATAGGATTGGTAGATTAAATTTTTATGTAACCACCCAGTTGAAGAAAGTAATAAGTTTGGCTAGTAGATACATGATTAGAAGGGATGTAAAAGTTTCAAACGGATAAATGACAAGATGAAAAAGTTGTGTTTCAAGAAAAAAGAAAATTGAAGGAGGGTAATTTGTTTATAGAGAAGGAAATCTGTAGGACCAATCGGAGTTTAAACCCCAAATGTATATATATGGTTTTAGAAATCAAAAAATTAAAAGGCTAATTTGTTTCAATACGAAATCCGTTTTTTGGGAATTTCAATAAAAGTAACTATATATATGCTTCAAATGAGGATGTGGTAATTTTATGAATTATAAATTGTCTCACTAAAATGTGTTAAATGAGGTTTTGAATAACAACAACATGAGTTTTGAAAAAAAAAGTTTAAAAAGAAGTAAGCCCTTATGGGGGTGGACAGTATAAGTGGAACAAATGGAAGAACACAAGACAGTAAAGGTAAAGACTAGAAATTAGATTATGGATATGGTAAAGGGATACTCAACTTAGAGAGTAGGCTCTTGAATTTTGAAACCAAGTTGTGACAATGACTTTACCATGTTGAACTAATTTTGAGAGGATTTAAAATGGATTAAAGAGAAAAAGTAAACAAATAGAAGATTTTGGGGTAAGTGAATCGACTCAAGGCATTTTTTTCTAAAGTATTTAAAATAAATGGGCAAGATGGAAGCTTTCAATGGATTTAGTTAAAGCAACTCGATAGTAATAAGAGAGACTGTTCAAATTTGAAAGTTTGCAGAACTTTTAGTTATAGCATCTTAGGTATATTCGAAGAATTCAGGTTTCTTATCCGTGTTCTTTTTACAATTTTTTTTAGATATTCTATCATTAGATTTTCGTTTGATCAGAATCTTTCTTCTAAATATTCTTGGGAACGACATATCTTAGGATTAATCCTATGGATGGTAAGACAGACTGTAAACATGTTACTATAACATGTTATGTATGATGTATGCATGTGGATGCAAGTGTTTGCAAGTGGATGCAGTGGACGCATATACACACAATATGCACTATGGAGGATCGGTAAATACGAAACTTACACACACACTATGCACTATTGAGGATCGGTAAATAGGACACTTACATATGCATATGGATGTGCATGCATTTTATTTGTTTTAATGGTTGTAATAAATGGATATTATCATATGGTTGTTGCATTTGAATGATGGAAGGTTTCTATTTATTAACTTACATCCAAATTTTGCATTTACTGTTTTTATAAGACATTTATGGAAGGTTTCTATTTATTAACTATACATATAAGGAATATTCTTGCAATTGATTAGTATGAATTTGAATTACCCTAAATACATATATATGTTCAAGTCTTTAAGTTCAAATGCCATGCAAGATTAATTATGCACGTTAAGAATTAATTGGGCATTGATCGGCACATAGGTCAATCAATATGGTTTAATAGAGATTTATTTCCTAGAATAATTAGTGACATTGATTTATTTATTTTTGCTGACTTGGCACATATTTATTGGCTTATTTTCAAATCCATGCTAACGTAGCAAGCTCTGATTGGTCCGATGACATGTTGTCATAAACAAGGGTTGAAGTAGATTAATTTGGTCCTATATCCCCATTTCCCATTAACCCTAGAACTAAGCGCTACTCTAGTTCTTTCCCTGAATCCTAAACCAGTCTCGGAACCACATCTAATCTCTTCTAATCACCTAAAAGAGGTTAGATCTATGCGTTTTCTTCATTCTGAAGGCCATTTACATTAGTTCCTAGCTCTGGCGAATCGATTTCTCATCTATCTCCATAGGTTTTTTGATATATTGAGTGATTTTGATCTTTCACAAGACCATATTGTATGTTTAAACATCATATTTTATCACATATATGTCTCAATAACCCTAAAACATGATTATACTTTTTTATTTTATATTACAAAAACGTAGGCTAATCTAACAATACATATAATGGATTAAAATGACGTGTTTAAGTGGATTAGTGAGTAGATTAACACTAGATCTATGCATACGTATGATAGATTCATGTTTTCTATGCATTTAAGTGTTTATCTATGATTAGTGTTTACATATTTTGTTGTTTTACTTGATAAATGCTTGATTTTAATTTTATGCTAGATTTATGTGCTATAATTTTTTGCCATTTGGACCTAAACTAAATATTTGAGCATATCAGGATCAAAGTTTGTCGAAATTGCATGAAACTTGGAGGATAGGCTATTGAAGGCATTAGGATCATGCTTAGAAACTTTGGAGCAAATAGGAGATAAGTATATGGATTGTTACTGATCCATAGGCTATAGATTGGCATATATCCATCAGGCTTCATTATATGAACACTTAATCAAAGGTAGAGGCATGTGAGGGCTTCCGGAAGGACTTTGCTATGAGGACTTCCAGAAGGCTTTAGCAAAGTTTGCTGTAGTTTGGATAATCCTTGAGGTCATAGGAGCATGTATCAACATGAAAGGGTTCACATTGTGGCACATGATAAGGGGTCTCGATGGAAGCTAGAAGAGGACAAAAGTGCTTAAGCCAAAAGTTTTGTTAAGTAAATGGATCGATCCCTGATCCATAGGCTATAGATAGATATTGATTTGTTAGTATTGTGTTTTGGGTCATGATATCCATGGTGGAGGAAGAGGTTATCTTTAGGGTTGTATTGGAGGTTGTGGCTCGTTGATTACTTGTATAAGGTGGAAGTTATATCATGATGAAGTTGTGATTCTTTGATTGCGAATGTGGGAATTGGGTCGAATCAAAGTAGTGATGGATAGGCAGATCAGGCTGAAGACAAGGCTATGGTAGGAAGTTGTGAATCTTTGATTGGAAACTCATCAGGAATTGATGAAGGCAATGATTTAGAAGTTGTGATTTTTCGATTGTAAACGTGAGAGTTGGGTCGAATCAAAGAAGTGATGGATAGGAAGCTTGAGAAAAGACAAGGATGTGGTATAAAGTGGTTACTCGTCAATTAGAAACTTGGGAATAGAGTTGAAATAAAGAAGTGATGGATAGGTAGCTCGGGACTAGGATGACGTTGTCGTATAACAGACACGATGAGTAGTGATACTCGTGCCATGTTTGAAGTATCTAAAAGGATGGGAGTGCCAATGAATCATTGATAGCTCGAAGAGTTATATTTTTGACTCAAAGCACGGGTATCATAGGTCGTCTAGGAAGGGAGACCTAGTTGCTAGACACTAAGGTCCTAAAGGTAAACATGTTGGACATTTGGATCCCATAAGGACGGTGCTAACAATGGTTATATACCTACGGTGACTTCGTAAGAGAGCCTAAATTGCTGGACAAATGAAGTCCAGAAGGTAAACGTACTTGACACATAGGTCCTGAATGTACGAGGTGTCAAACTAGAACCAAGATTTCTATTATTCTCCGGTTATTGAGGATTTCCATAAGGTTATCAACGTATTCATGACATTAGAAGGTGATAGTTAGGATTTGTATGTTGGTTGCTATGATTGTTATGGTTACTCTTACGGCTACTTCCTTGGGTAGTCTATCACCTAAAGGGTATTGGAGAGGTGATGGAAAATAGAGTCGATTTTAGCTATTAGATTCATCAATACTATGATTATACCCATCATTATTGTTATTTTGAGTAGCATATTTTATATAGTTATTATGTGCTAACTCTTTAGTTGAAGAGACGGATCTGATATGGGATTTAACTTGTCTATTTCCATATTTTACTATATAGCATTGATAGATTTTATTGCTTACACCAAACTATTTAGTTTACCCAAAGTTTTATGTTTTCTCTTGTTATCTTCTCTTCGACATTGTTTTTAGTTGTACTTTAACATTGTTGGTGAGCATACTAGTGAAACACCCCAAACCCCTTAACGTCACCCATATAAGGATGCGCTAAGATTTATGAAGCGCTTAGGTATAAAGTAACAATACATGGACTAATATTCATAAGACAGAAATATAAATCACAGTGGAAACTCTTAAAAATTACATTTATTTAAGCAAGTTAAATCACAATACTTATTATAATTCAAAATACCAAATGGTCATCATCACAAACCAAACATACTATCTCGTAGAAAACCATAATATCATAGTGCATAAGTAAAACCATAAAAACATCCCTTATATGTCAATACAATGATCAGAAAACAAGAAGTGAACCAATACATGAGTCTGAAATGAGTCTGAATTCATGCTGAAACGAATAATAAAGAATCACTGCTGAGACCCTTCACCCTGCGCACTGGTGGAGAAGGGAAGAGATAAGGAGAAAACAAACTAGGTCAAACATATGTCTAATGAGATCTAGTAATTTCTAGCATGAGCATAAGTTAAGGAAGCATTTAGACAGATGAACTGTTGTAAGAACAATAGACATAAAAGCATAAATGAAACAGCAGGAAAAATAAACACGAATAAAGATAGGCTTCTCATTCATATCTAAGATTGTTGCACCAACTACCCAAGATATCACAATTAGGCTTTACCTAATTTCTACCCATTGATCAGCTCATACACCCTTAATGTGATAACCTATGCCAACTATGGTACTCGAGGTTATCAATCCCGAGCCCATCAAATAAAAGGACATAGCCGTTAATCACAAGTGTTACAATGGCTTATCTTCCCCAATCGGCACGATGCACATCATCGTCCTACCGGAACATGCCCGTACCCACCTCGTTTGGACCTCTTACTATATAGTATAGTAAAGCGTGCTCTCACGTCTACCTAGTGTGAGACCCCATGATAATAGGGATACTGACTAATACATGTCCCCAACTAAATATGCAATTGAAACGAGTCACCCCTAGACTTAGTCCCCATTCATTATTTTATTAGGCCGCTTAGTTTCCCCAATCAGCCCTACGCTGCCGAAATGGACATAAATTAGGATTTCATTATGTTATTTGGCCTCTTATCTTCTCCAATCAGCCTCATGTTGCCGAAATGGAACTAATCAACGAGCTACTTATTTTCCCCAATCAGCCCCACGCTGCCAAAACGGACTCCCTCTATCTTAGCTTATTAATTTTATCCCTAATTTAACTTAACATAATCTAAGTTTATTAAAAAATCTTGATATAATATAACCTCATGTTATATCCCTAAGTTGTATTAACATTCCTAATTAATGTAATTTTTTTATACAGCTCATTCCCATGTTACTTAACATTTCATTAAGTTCAATCTATACCAGTTCATATGTTTTCATGTCCTCCAATTACATATTAAGGTTTATCCCCAATTTACGGTCTAATACTGATTATAATATTTGATCAATTCAACATGCCCAAAATCCTATTTTAATTTATTTACAAAATTATTTTAATTTTAACGCAAATTGATCGATAAAGGCCTAGACTCTCGTTTGGCCTAGGCTCAACGCTAAAAACAAAAAGGAAAATGGTCTAGGCTAATCGCACGACCCAGACTCAGAAATTAAACATAAAAAATAGGGCATTGCTCGACTATAAATAAAACAACAACAAAGAAGGGGATAGAAGAAGGAGAATTACAATAAAGAACTAGAAATACATAGGCATAGACAGTAAATAAACTACAGTAACATACAGAAAACTAAACATATAAACATTGTAAATAACTGTAAACATAAAACTTGCAAATTAAAACTATTTAACTGTCCAAACTTTTCCGCGCAAATAACTAATCGAAAAATTACATAAATACTTATAGATTTGATGATTAAAGCTTCCCCTGTGGTCTTCTTCTTAGATCTAGCAGAACCTCCACCTCCGGAAGTATTTTAAAAAAAATATTTAAAACTTAAGAATTTCTTTATCCCTATAAAAATTTAATTATTTGGCCCTTTCTAATTTTGAGGATAGGCCTGGGGAAGAAGAAGGAGAAGAGATAAAGAATAGATGTATAGAAATGAGAGAGGCTCTGCTAGTATATTTTTAGGGTTTACTGGATTCCCTCAGCCGTCCAAATCTAAGATTAGATCTGGTTCAGCTATGTCATTGGAATAATAAGAAAGTGCCACGTCATCCCTTGGTTCAAAATAAATCGATAAACCTTTCCAACTCAGAAAAATAATGCTGGATTAATAAGAGTCTTTCGCCGCCTTGCATGCAGGATAAGGCATGCAAAAATTGCATCCTGGGTCGATCCACCCGCCTCCTTAGGTCGACACAAGGGTCGACCCATCTTGGCTTGGGTTGACACAGTGTTGACCCAAGTGGTCCAGTTCTGAATATTATTCTGACTAATATATAGTTTATTACTATTTTAAGTTTAATTGTTGTTTATTAAATTTCGGTGTGCTACAACTAGATAGAAGGTTTAGGTGGCGTGTAGCTGAGACGAAGACGAGCTTAGAGGAGCTTTGGCATAAACTATACTTGCTTTCCGCTATTATGAGATATTCTAAGTGTTGCAGCGAGTATGGGATGTACTCGGATATTTTGATTCCATGAATGTTAACACAGAAAAATGTCGCCAACACCCAAGATTCTTAATTACTTAAGAATACGGTTTCGCGTAAGGAAAGTAATTGCAGAAGAGTAGGAAAACAGTAAATGGCACTTGACTTATAGTGGTTCGACCCGTGAGGGGCCTACATCCACTTTGGAAGAGCTGCTGATATTTTTGACAACAATGATTTACAAGCTATAGGCTCCTCCTAGGCATCGAATCACAAGCATTTCCATGTAATTTGAAGTCATAGTCCTTATATGTGATTATGGGGAAAAAGTCAATTTTGTCCTTCTTCTTCCTTAAAGCCAAGATGTCATTAGAGAGGTCCCATGGAGCTCTAGAGAGATGTCAAATAAGAAAATTTCCAACCCTTGTAACAAATAAGCTTGGGGGTATTTATAGTGGAGTGGTCAGGTGGGAGTAGGTAGGATTTGGGGACCACCCAATAGAAAATCGCATCCTGGGGCAGCATACTTCATAAAATCGCATCACTTAAGGCTGAAAGAGGAAAATTCGGATCCCCATATGGGATGCGATTTCCGCATCCCAAGTGATTCGGAAATCTCATCCTAAAGGGATGTGATGTAACTTGAATGGGCGGAGCCCCGTGCCTTGCATGCATAGGGCCATCGCATCCCTAGGATGCGATGGCGTCGCATCCGGGGGATGCGATGGCGTTGCATCCGAGGGATGCGACGTCATCGCATACATGGGATGCTGTAACAACCCGAAAATCTGGGCTAGTTTAAAATTTTTATTTTGGCAATTTTGGCGAATGTTGAATATTTAAAATGAATTATTTTAAATAATATCGACGAAAAATTTATTTTGAATATAATTCGAATGTATATATTTATATAGATCGTCGTTAGAATATAAATAATTATATATAATTATTAAAGGAATTGAAAATGGCGCGGTAGTTCGATAATTCGATTTCAAATTTCAATTGAACATACCGCGTGCAAAATAAACCGGATTTTAGCGAAACCAAAAATATTAGAATCTAGTTTAAAATATCTTTCCAACGAATCTGAAAAATCGAAACTTCATAGCGGGAATCAAATGTTATGCCCAGTTGAAAATTCAGAATAGTCGCTATGTAAATTATACATGGCCCAAAAAGTCAAATTTTGCATATGGATGAATTTGGACTTGAAATCACTTCCATTGAGTTCAAAATGCCGTTTAGAACTTCGAAAAGTATAAGCTTCGATATATTTCGATATCCGGAATAGTGGCTATGGGCTGAAGTTGTTCGGTTAACAATACATAGCCCTTAAAAAGTGAAATTTTGCATACGAGCTCAGAATTTGACGAGATAAATTTTTATGGATTCACAATGACAAATCATTGTTGTGTTCCAAATGGCGCGTCGAACGGAGTAAGTATGTGGTCGTGCGAGCTGAAACAGTTCAGGGTAAAGCGAGCAGTCATTTTACAAAGGAACATTATTGATACGACCTCGGAATTCGATTCTACTTTTTTTTCTGGATTCGTATCGTCTAATAATGGTTAAATCCAAGAGAGCTTGATTTTTTGAGTTAGCATGTGAGCGTGCGAGAAGAAATGGTGCGCTAAATCGCATTTTTAGAGCTTATCTGAGCATTTTTGAGAATTTTAACGGACGGTCAAACGAACTCGGAATTCGACGAAACTTGTTTCGTTGGGCTCGTCTTCACGTCTACTATCTCGTGTCCGAAAGCCGCGGCAGTTGGAGATCGTCGGCGTTCAGGCGATACGCGAGAAACTAGCATATAATCACTTTTACTTCCTTTTCTTACTCACTTTTCTCTTCCTCTTCTTTCTTCCTCTTTTCTCTTTAATGGGGAGCTCACCCACCTCCACGCCGCTGCCTCCTCCCTCCTCCATCACCTCATGCCGCCGCACTCCCTTCGGCCACCACCACCTCCTCCTCCTCTCTCCTCCTCTTCCTCCTCCTCTCTCTCCTTTTCTACAAACCCATGAACCCATTCCACCCTAAATCACCACCATCCGCCTCCGTGGACCCCACCGCCGCACCTCAGCCCCTCCTCCACGTCAGTCAGGCCGGCGCCCCCCCTCAGCACCACCCAACTCCGGCCGTGGGCCCCGCGACGCTCAAAAACTCATTTTCACCAAAATTCCCGTTTTGCACAAAACACCCCGGACTCTTTTGGCCTATATCTCTCAAACGGTGCATTTTTGGCCAAAGTCTCTCTGAATTAAAGTGGTAGAGCACAAAATTCTCTTTGATTTGGCTATATGGAAGTCGTGTTTTGGAGTTCGGAGCTGCTCGGAAAACGCGTGCGAAGTCTGCTGTTCAAAAGCTAAAAAATTCGTGTACTTTCGCGAATTCTGACAAATTGGAGCATTTTCGGCAATAAGACCGTTAGGCGAAAGTTGTCCGGAATGGCGCGTTTAAGCTAAAAAAAAGATGGTGTGAAGATTGAAGCTCGTTTGCAAATTCTGGGACCAGAACAGCGAATCCAGGCGTTAGAAAAAATTTGAGTTTTCTCCGTTTTAAAGCTTCTACGGTTTTTGACGAATGAAGTAGAATAAAAATATGATTTTTATATTATAGGAAGAATAAAAATATGATTTTTATATAGTAGAGATAATAAAAATACGGTTTTTATATTATATAGATAGTAAAGATTTGATCTTTACTATATGAACAGCGGTATAAAAATAGAATTTTTATCTATATAGTAGTAGAATAAAAATGTGATTTTTATATACATAGCAACAATATAAAAATGTGATTTTTATATACATAGCAACAATATAAAAATGTGATTTTTATATATGTAGTGACTACGGGCAGTGAAATTGGCAAAAAGGCGAGCACGACGAAGATTTCTACATAAGAAGAGTCGTGGCGTTTGGTTTAGCTAGTTGGTGAGAACTTCTCACTCTAAATTTTTTTTCTAGTTATATATATATACTAGGATGCAGACGGTGTTTAGTAGCACCCGACACCATCGTCCACAGACCATGGACTTGTTTGTTTGGTTGTGTAGTTGGTTAGATTATTTGATTTGAATTTGATTGTTTGCTGAAATGGAATGGATTTGATTGATACGTGTATGGCGTGGGTCATCACTAGACCGGGGATAAGGCTAGGCCTTGTCCCGTTTCTAGTATCGTGCCGTTATGCCGCCGAAATTTCCTAAAATAAGTTAGAAAAATAAAGATATCATTTTATTGTGTAAATGAACTGAATAGAAATTCAGGTGTTGAAATAAAATGTTTTATCGTTAAAAATATAATTTTTAACGTGAATGCGAACAAATAAATATTCATTTACAAATCGAACGATTTGTTTATGTACACTGATTTGACTGACATTGATTGGGACGATAAAATTTACACATCGCCCAACTACACAAATAAAATATGTGTTTGATTGTTTGAAACCCCACACGGGTATTGGGATAATATATGACATACACTAATCCCAATAATTAGTTGTATGTCGATCGATTGATTGACAGGCTATTATAAGCGTTAAATATATATATTTGATGCTTATACAGTGTAGTGCACTTTGGATGATGGTTGATTATTTATCGTTGCTATTATATACATGTGTTGTATGGAATCCATATAATTAGCTTTATATGGTAATTGATTGGGCCTCATTCCAATTTAGAAAATAAAGAATATAAAATAAAGGTTCAAGTGTTGACAGTACTCATCCGTTGAGATTAGTCATGTGTTGAACGAAATATTTTAACAATAAAATTTACATCTTTATCATTATAAAATAAAGGTTCATGTGTTGACAGTACTCATCCGTCGAGATTAGTCATGTGTTGAACGAAATATTTTAACAATAAAATTTACATCTTTATCATATATGAAATTAGAAATTAACTGGAAAATAGATGAGTGGTCTCCTGGATATTGATCTGATGTTGGTTTCGACCTTCGGGGTTAATATTCAGGAAATCGTTCTCTTACTAATTTACGGTTGGAATCTGATTTAAATCAAACGATAGATACCATAATTTTTATAAAATATATTAAACAACAAAAATAGTCACACGTGGACAGTACTAATTCGTTGAGATTAGTCATGTGTTGACAAAAATATAGATTCACGTATTGAATAAAATAAATATTCATTTGTTGAATAGAATAACGGAATTATTGAAATATATAAAGCCGTATTGATTAGAGATACGTTATTTTGACGCGAACGATATTTATATCGATTATAAACGAATTCGATTTAAATTGAAAAGAAAACGAATTTGATTTGAATTGAAAAGAAAACGAATTTGATTTGAATTGAAAAGAAAACGAATTTTATTTGAATTGAATAGAAAACGAATTCGAATTGAATTGAATAGAAAACGAATTCGAATTGAATTGAATATAAAATGAATTCAAATTGAACTGAAAACGAATTGAAATAGAATAAAAAACGATTTGAAATGGATTCAAATTGAATTGAAATTTGAATTGAATTGAAAAGAATTTTAAAATGAATTTATAAGGAAAAATTCAATTTTGATTTGAATTGGAAATGGAAGTTGAATTGTTTTTGAAACAAATTTAAAACTATTTATAAACTTCGTTTTAAATAGAAATCGACGAAATATAATATATATATATATATATATATATATATTATATATATATAATGGCCTGAATAGAACGTGCTGCGCTGCGGCAGTTCGCGAATTTCGACCATTAACTTCGAACTAACATTACGGAAGATCCGGTCGTCGGATTCTCCTAAAACCGGAACCGTTGGGTTCGATCGAAAAGAGCTTTCTAACGAATATTAGAAATTTGAAATCTAACGGTTGGATTTGGAGATACGTCTATATCAAATTTGGAAAAGGTCGTTGTAAGTGCAGTTCGATGGCCGTTGATGGAAATCGACTGTACGGGCCTTGATAAAATTATTTAAAATAGTAATAATTTGTGTAAAATCATAAGAAATGATTTGGGAAAAATTGGGATGAAAAACTCCATGTTTGAAAAGATAAAAATAGATTTTTATCGAAATGAACTAGTTTTGAACTAAAATTAAAATCCATTTATTTTTAAATAAATAAACTGGATTTTAAATGGGTTTTAAGTAGAATTGATTAGTGGGTTTATCGTGAAGGGTGTTTTAAATAACACTTGTTCTTTAACCCGATAATAAATAGAATGTGATTTGGGTTTATCGTGAACTGTGTTTTAAGTGACATTAGTTCTTTAACCCCGTAAAAGGAGTTTTAATGAATCCGCAATTAGATTGAAATGTGAATTGATAATTTAAATTATCAAATTTAGAAAGTGAGCGAGAATGGAGTATCACCAGTTTTGCTCCAAAACGATAGTCAAATCTTTAATTAGATTTGAACGTGAAATGGTAATTAATTTTACCGATAACACCGTGGTGTTAGATATGGAGTATTACCAGTTTTGCTTCATGGGATGAATAGGTTGGGATTGAGAAATAAAATAAATAATTACTTCGGCGTGGTTCGCTAATCTCGACTAGTTTGGAAAACCATAATTTAGTTTGATACGACATCCAATGGAAGATTAAAGAATAAATTTAAAGAATTTATCTTGGATAAAATTAATGGGAACCTTTCCCTAAGAATTGAGATTTAGAAACTAGTTGTAGGTTAGTTAAGGAGAATGGTTTCCTGGGTATTGATCTGATGTTGGTTTCGGCCTTCGGGGTTAATATTTGGGGAATTGCTCTCTTACTGATTTGCGGTTAGTGACTGCTGAATTGGAATGAGGCGTATGTTGTGTTTGTGTAACATTTGTTTACTATATACGCGGGTTGTTCGGAAAGTCCGGGTTTATACCCATTCTGAATAACCAATTCGACGATAAGTCGAAGATGAAGACGGTGGTTGAAGACCGGAAATCTTCACATCGTTTGGGTGATTACTGATGATCTTGATTGGGCTGTACACCCAAGATGAGGGAATCAGTTGGTGGTCATCGAAACGTACTTGGAGATCGATGGATATGCGAGGAAAGTGCCTCGGGATTCGTTCAGACCCAGAACGATTGTAAATGGATTGTGTGTCTAACATTGGATTTTATTCTGTGTTGATTGATTTCTGTTAAATATATATCTGTTTGGCGGCGGAGAATTTATTCTCTTGCTTAACGCCCTTCTCTGAGACATACGAGCTTAGAGGTTATATATCGATAGATATCAATCGCATGGCATAAACTGCCTGTGTGGCACGCTGAGTTGCATGGATCAAGGCTTCTGTTGAAAAGCAAAGTCTTGTGGTCGATGATCAAAGCACGGCCTACGTGGCAGCTTTGTGTATAACGTGAATTCGCGAGCCTCACACCTCGGTATGAGTTAAAAACGGGATAAGGACTGCGGGGAGAGCACGACGTTTCTTTCTAGCTTTGGTGGTGTCAGTGACTTACCAGCCCTGACATTTATATACTTTTCACCTATGTGGTTGTTGGATGAGGCGCCTCGATTTTAGGTCTGTAAGGACCGGGAAACGTGTGTTCAGGAATAACTAATCCTCAAACGTAAGAGAGGACCGGCCCTGAAGATCCAGGGGTTACCCAGAGTGTGTAGTCCCGAGGCATTTGCTAGAGTGTCTCGAAGCGGAGAGGAGCTTGCCCCTTGCCTCGACTCATGACAGAAATCCAATTTCCAATACGTGATATTGCGGTTTTATTTGTAGAGCCTAGTATGGCGACATGATATATGGTACCCATGCTGTCTATGATTGATATTTATGATTGAAATTGTTTTGACACTATACACTTATAATAGTATCAAATTATTTGTTTTAAACGTACCAAGCATTATTTGGCTATTATAAGGGGAAACCCTATCCTCCGGCTTGCGTTGCATTGTGTGATGGGACCTGGGTCTTATAATAGCTTCATTTTTCGAAAAAGCATTGCGCTGTTTATTCTATGCACTGGTATTCTTGGGAGGAAACCCGTTCCGTGTTATACGGCGTGGTCCCTTGAATTACTCTCTTCTAAAGTAAAGTTTTAAATACCTGTTTTAGTTCTCACACCAGTCACATGACTGACCTGGAGTTTATTGTTTTAACCAAAACTCTGGGTGCCCTTATTTTCTACACGGGCAGCTAGTAGTTTTGGTTTTGCAGATTTATATTCACAGGATCCCGATTTACAGCTGGAACGATGCTTGGAAAGCTCTGTATCCGTGTATTACTTTCAGTTGTGTTTTATATTGTTTTTCCGCTGCTATGTAATTTATTGTAATATCTGATATTTATCGAATGTAATTTATTCATTTATACTGTGTATATTCTTGTATCTGATGGAATTGTTGTAATAGCAATGAAATGTTCTTCCGTCTGCGTTCTATTTTGTCGTGTTCTCAAAACGATCAGGGGTTTCGAACGGTCAAGATCGGTTTAACGACTGATTCAGATCAAGCGAAATTCCCGGCCGTCACATTTGGTATCAGAGCTTTGGTTTACAGAGCTCGAGAACAAGACACATTAGAACCATACTAAAAAATTCATTAGATATTGGATTAGTAATATCCAATTAGAATGACTCGTTAGAGATAGGATCAGTATTATCCTAGAACGGGTGTGAAGAGTATATTTTTCAAATGAAAATAATTTTTGTTTTGAAAATTTAAATCGTTTTATACGTATTTGAATAATTGATTTATATTGATTTGGACAATCTAGTATATAAAGATTTTGCATATACGCGTCATGAACGTATATTCGAAGTTTCAATATATTGGATTGATATAGAATCACATTCTAGTCGCCCGGAGATGGTACTGATAATTGTCATGACATCATCAGTATTTATGCTCGTGTTTCGAAGGTATGATATCTATATATTTCCATCAGGCTGGTGTGAGAACCAAAACTTATATAGATAGATTTATTTGTTGTGATTTGGCATCAAATACATGATTTTCAGTATATATATCAAAATTTATGAATTTGAAACGTTAATCCACTAATTGATTGATGTTTGTGTTGTTTGTTTAGTTGTTTGATAATTCTTAACCACTATGCCTAATAGAATCAAATATTGAACTGTAGTGAAAATTGGTAGTATTTGCATGCATATACATATACTTACATTGAACAGGTCATAGCAAGGAGGCTAGAGCAGTGAATAAAATTTGTTTGCCCGACAAATAGGTACATGTTTACTATAATTTACTGTTTTGTTTGGGTGATGATGATTTTACGAGCCTATTGGCTAGCCGCTTGGCTTTTTCTTTTTCGTTTTGAGATCAGAAGGCCTGTATGGCAATTTCGGGATTTTCCCGTGGCTCCCAGTGCAGGGAAGGTTATGGCGAAATTTTTCGAAAATTTAGAGTGTTAGCCAAATTTTTGAAGAATTTGAAAATTCTCAGAAACTGAAAAGTTTAAGAATGGAAGCCAGATCGAACGTAGAGTTGATTAATCAAACCACTTTTGACTTTGTTCCTTTTCGGGGACGAAAAGTTTTAAGTAGGGGAGATTGTAACAACCCGAAAATCTGGGCCAGTTTAAAATTTTTATTTTGGCGAATGTTGAATATTTAAAATGAATTATTTTAAATAATATCGATGAAAAATTTATTTTGAATATAATTCGAATGTATATATTTATATAGATCGTCGTTAGAATATAAATAATTATATATAATTATTAAAGGAATTGAAAATGGCGCGGTAGTTCGATAATTCAATTTCAAATTTCAATTGAACATACCGGGTGCAAAATAAACAGGATTTTAGCGAAACCAAAAATATTAGAATCTAGTTTAAAATATCTTTCCAACGAATCTGAAAAATCGAAATTTCATAGCGGGAATCAAAAGTTATGCCCAGTTGAAAATTCAGAATAGTCGCTATGTAAATTATACATGGCTCAAAAAGTCAAATTTTGCATATGGATGAATTTGGACTTGAAACCACTAGCATTGAGCTCAAAATACCGTTTAGAACTCCGAAAAGTATAAGCTTCGATATATTCCGATATCCGGAATAGTGGCTATAGGCTGGAGTTGTTCGGTTAACAATACATAACCCTTAAAAAGTGAAATTTTGCATACGAGCTCAGAATTCGACGAGATAAATTTTTATGGATTCACAATGACAAATCATTGTTGAGTTCCAAATGGCGCGTCGAACGGAGTTAGTATGTGGCCGTGCGAGCTGAAACAGTTCAGGGTAAAGCGAGCAGTCATTTTACAAAGGAACATTATTGATACGACCTCAGAATTCGATTCTACTTTTTTTTGGATTCGTATCGTCTAATAATGGTTAAATCCAAGAGGACTTGATTTTTTGAGTTAGCATGTGAGCGTGCGAGAAGAAATGGTACGCTAAAATCGCATTTTTAGAGCTTATCTGAGCATTTTTGAGAATTTTAACGGACAGTCAAACGAACTCGGGATTCGACGAAACTTGTTTCGTTGGGCTCGTCTTCACGTCTACTGTCTCGTGTCCGAAAGCCGCGGCAATTGGAGATCGTCGGCGTTCAGGCGATACGCGAGAAACTAGCATATAATCACTTTTACTTCCTTTTCTTACTCACTTTTCTCTTCCTCTTCTTTCTTCCTCTTTTCTCTTTAATGGGGAGCTCACCCACCTCCACGCCGCTGCCCCTCCCTCCTCCATCACCTCAGGCCGCCGCACTCCCTCCGGCCACCACCACCTCCTCCTCCTCTCTCCTCCTCTTCCTCCTCCTTCTCTCTCTCCTTTTCTACAAACCCATGAACCCATTCCACCCCAAATCACCACCACCCGCCTCCGTGGACCCCATCGCCGCACCTCAGCCCCTCCCCCACGTCAGTCAGGCCGGCGCCCCCCCTCAGCACCACCCAACTCCGGCCGTGGGCCCCGCTACGCTCAAAAACTCATTTTCACCAAAATTCCCGTTTTGCACAAAACATCCCGGACTGTTTTGGCCTATATCTCTCAAACGGTGCGTTTTTGGCCAAAGTCCCTCTAGATCAAAGTTGTAGAGCACGAAATTCTCTTCGATTTGGCTATATGGAAGTCGTGTTTTGGAGTTCGGAGCTGCTCAGAAAACGCGTGCGAAGTCTGCTGTTCAAAAGCTGAAAAATTCGTGTACTTTCGCAAATTCTGACGAATTGGAGCATTTTCGGCAAAAAGACCCTTAGGAGAAAGTTTTCCGGAATGGCGTGTTTAAGCTAAAAAAAATATGGTGTGAAGATTGAAGCTCGTTTGCAAATTCTGGGACCAGAACAGCGAATCCGGGCGTTAGAAAAAATGTGAATTTTCTCCGTTTTAAAGCTTCTATGGTTTTTGACGAATGAAGTAGAATAAAAATATGATTTTTATATTATAGGAAGAATAAAAATATGATTTTTATATAGTAGAGATAATAAAAATACGATTTTTATATTATATAGATAGTAAAGATTTGATCTTTACTATATGAACAGCGGTATAAAAATAGAATTTTTATCTATATAGTAGTAGAATAAAAATGTGACTTTTATATACATAGCAACAATATAAAAATGTGATTTTTATATACATAGCAACAATATAAAAATGTGATTTTTATATATGTAGTGACTACGGGCAGTGAAATTGGCAAAAAGGCGAGCACGACGAAGATTTCTACATAAGAAGAGTCGTGGCGTTTGGTTTAGCTAGTTGGTGAGAACTTCTCACTCTAAATTTCTTTTTCTAGTTATATATATACTAGGATGCAGACGGTGTTTAGTAGCACCCGACACCATCGTCCATAGACCATGGACTTGTTTGTTTGGTTGTGTAGTTGGTTAGATTATTTGATTTGAATTTGATTGTTTGGTGAAATGGAATGGATTTGATTGATATGTGTATGGCGTGGGCCATCACTAGACCGGGGATAAGGCTAGGCCTTGTCCCGTTTCTAGTATCGTGTCGTTATGCCGCCGAAATTTCCTAAAATAAGTTAGAAAAATAATGATATCATTTTATTGTGTAAATGAACTGAATAGAAATTCAGGTGTTGAAATAAAATGTTTTATCGTTAAAAATATAATTTTTAACGTCAATGCGAACAAATAAATATTCATTTACAAATCGAACGATTTGTTTGTGTACACTGATTTGACTGACATTGATTGGGACGATAAATTTTACACATCGCCCAACTACACAAATAAAATCTGTGTTTGATTGTTTGAAACCCCACACGGGTATTGGGATAATATATGACATACACTAATCCCAATAATTAGTTGTATGTCGATCGATTGATTGACAGGCTGTTATAAGCGTTAGATATCTATATTTGATGCTTATACAGTGTAGTGCACTTTGGATGATGGTTGATTATTTATCGTTGCTATTATATACATGTGTTGTATGGAATCCATATAATTAGCTTTATATGGTAATTGATTTGGCCTCATTCCAATTTAGAAAATAAAGAATATAAAATAAAGGTTCATGTGTTGACAGTACTCATCCGTTGAGATTAGTCATGTGTTGAACGAAATATTTTAACAATAAAATTTACATCTTTATCATTATAAAATAAAGGTTCATGTGTTGACAGTACTCATCCGTTGAGATTAGTCATGTGTTGAACGAAATATTTTAACAATAAAATTTACATCTTTATCATATATGAAATTAGAAATTAACTGGAAAATAGATGAGTGGTCTCCTGGATATTGATCTGATGTTGGTTTCGGCCTTCGGGGTTAATATTCAGGAAATCGTTCTCTTACTAATTTACGGTTGGAGTCTGATTTAAATCAAACGATAGTGTAACACCCCGTATGTTGAATAACTTGTTATAATATAAATCAGGGTAGAATTAAATTTTAAGATCTGAATCAGGGGAAACGGGCTATGCCATTGCGTTCGTCTCAGAAAAATACGTGTAATAGAGTCCGAGTTTTCGAAAATCGGGGTCCGTATTACCCAGTTAAGGCCCAACGAAATTTTCAGAAAATTCAAATTTCGAAAAACAGATTTCAAATGCAGAAATGGAGCTGGGCGGGAAAATTCCCGCCAGCACCAGGTCGACCCCCGTGTCGACTGGGAAGTCGAAACACAAGAGTGGTGTGTCGACAGTAGTGTCGACACCCCTGTCGACACAGGTGGCTCGGCCAGTTTGGCTGGGTGCACTGTTTTGGCTGTTGGGCTGTGCTTGGTGGCTTGTGACGAGATCTGATGGCTCTAAACTATCCTAGGGTTAATCCTATGGCCTAAAACACTTAACTAATCTATAAATACACCCTAAGACTACCCTAATCCATACTAAAAATAGATACAATGCCATTATACCGTCAAAATGCAACTTGAAGGAGCCTCCATCAAATTAAAGAGGAAGATAGCTTCTCAAATCAACTTCTAATCAACTCTAGCAACTTAATCTTCTTCATAGGAGTGCTAATCAACAAGTTGTGAGTTTCTATGCCTTTAGCAATGTAATAACCCGGAAATTCTGAACCAGTTTAAAATTTTTATTTTGGCAATTTTAGTGAATTTTGAATATTTAAAATGGATTATTTTAAATAAAATCGACGTGAAATTTATTTTGAATAGAATTCGACGTATATTTTATATATGTCGTCGTTAGAATATAAATAATTATATATAATTATAAATAGAATTGAAAATGGCGCGGTAGTTCGATAATTCGATTTCAAACTTCAATTGAATGTACCGGGTGCAAAACAATCCGGATTTTAGTGAAACCAAAAATAATAGGATCTAATTGTGAATATCTTTCCAACGAATCCGAAAAATCAAGATTTCATATCGGGAATCAAAAGATATGTCCAGTTGAAAATTCTGAATAGTCGCTACGGAATTCAGGCCCTTAAAAATGGACATTTTGCAAATGACCTCGGATTTCGACAAAACCACTTTTGTTGGATCCGTGATGTCGAATTATTGTTAGATTCCAAATTTCATAATTTTTAGAATCAATATGTGAGCGTGGCAAAGGAAAACGCGTTTTGACCATTTTAGTTGATTTTAATCGACTGGAAATTGGTTATTTTTCCAACGGTCTCAGAATTCGACGAAACTAGTTTTGTTAGGACCGTATCGTCAATACAAATCTATAAATAATTTTTACGGAATTTTTCGAGTTAGTATGTGGCCCCGGTAATTTGAAATGTGCATTTAAATTGAATATACATTGATTTATATTGTAAATTTAACGAAAACTGGTCGTAACGATCAAATTGGCCTATGAAACATATCCCATTGTGTTCGGAATGGGGGTATTATGCTAGGAATGATAGTCGTTGGGTCTCGTTCGGGGTTCGATTTGGAGTTGGATAAAAAAATCCACCTTTTGAATTTAAAATTAAATATTAAATATATAAGGGGGTGTGGTCAAAGGGGTCAAACCCCTAATATTTCTCCTTCGTGGTCAAAGGAGAAATAAGCCTCCTTTCTGGAAAAAGCCCGTCGCTTCCCACAATGGCACCACCGCCGCTTGTCGCCCTTGCCTGGCCCACCGCCGTGTGTCCCCTCCACATCTCCTTCGATAGTCCCCAGTCTCCCCCTCCTCCGTACAAACAGTCGAGCCCTCCCCCAATCCCCAAATCGCGTTGAGATTCCGCCGTCGCACAGGAGGCCGCGTCACCCCCTGCGCCACCCTCCACCACGACAATCGACAGGCCGCACCCCCTTGCCACCTGAAGCCCGCGAGCTAACCAACGCTAGCAGCCGCCTTTCGCACCTCCGCCTCAGATGGTCGTCCGTTCAACTAAGATGGCATGCGTCAGCTCTGTGTTGAGACGCAAGTTGGGTTCGATTTTGTCCGTGGAACTGATGGTAGTTAATTTACTTAATTAATTAGGTGTTAACCATTTTTGTTAGTTAAAATTGTCAGATTTTTGTTATATGTAATGAGAGTTTTAAAGATCAGTTTTTTTTATATAAAAACTGCATTGTTTTATTTTAGTTTAAATAATTTATATATATACAACGCTATTTAAAATTCAGTTTTTTTAATATTAAAGAAATGATTTTCATATGAAAAAGAAATGATTTTTGTAAGAGAAAAGGTGAAATCTTTAAATTAGAAAAGGTGAAATCTTTAAATTAGAAAAGGTGAAATCTTTAAATTAGAAAAGGGTGAAATCTTTAAAGTAGAAAAGGCGAAATATTTGAAAAGACGAGATCTTTATATAGAAAACATCGTAGTAAAAGTTCGATTTTTAAATGTATGAAGTGATTATAGAAATATTATTTTTAAATTGAAAATGAATAAATAAAAATGTGATTTTTATTTTAAAGACATCAAAATATAAAAATGTGTGATTTTTATATATGTAGAGAGAACGGGCAACGAAGATGATAAAAAGGCGAGAACGTTGAAGATTTCCTGCATTGGAAGTGCCGTGAAGTTGGATAGCTATCGGTGAGAATTTCTCACCTTTCAATTTCATTTTCTAGTTATATATATATATACTAGGATGCAGACGGTGCTTAGTAGCACCCGACAGGGACCTGGGTCTTATAACAGCTTCATTTTTCGAAAAAGCATTGCGTTGTTTATTCTATGCACTGGTATTCTTGGGAGGAAACCCGTTCCGTGCTATACGGCGTGGTCCCTTGAATTACTCTCTTTCAAAGCAAATGTTTAAATAACTGTTTTAGTTCTCACACCAGTCACATGACTGACCTGGAGTTTATTGTTTTAACCTAAACTCTGGGTGCCCCTATTTTCCGCACGGGCAGCTAGTAGTTTTGGTTTTGCAGATTTATATTAACAGGATCCTGGTTTACAGCTGGAATGATATCCGGAAAGCTCTGTATCCGTATATCACCTTCAGTTGTGCTTCGTATTATTTTCCGCTACTATGTATTTAAATGTAATTTAAATCTCTGATATTTCTGTGTAATATTTATTCATTTATACTCTGTATATTCTTGTAATCTGATGCATTGTCGTAATATACAATGAAATGTTCTTCTGTTTGTGTTCTGATTTGTCATGTTCTCAACGTTCAGGGGTTTCGAACGGTCTAGATCGGTTTAACGACTGATTCAGATCGAGCGAAATTCCCGGCCGTCACATTTGGTATCAGAGCTTTGGTTTACAGAGCTAGAGAACAAGACACATTAGAACCATACGAAAGAATTCATCAGATATTGGATTAGTAATATCCAATTAGAATGACTCGTTAGAGATAGGATCAGTAGTGTCCTAGAACGAGTGTGAAGAGTATATTTTTCAAATGAAAACAATTTTGTTTTGAAATTTAAACCATTTTAAAACGTATTTGATTATTTATTTATTTTGAATTTGGACAATCCAGTATATAAAGGTTTTGCATATACGCGTCATGAACGTATATTCGAAGTTTTAATATATTGGATAGATATAGAATCATACTCTAGTGGCCCGAAGATGATTCTGATGATTGACTAGTCGTCATTAGTATTCATGTTCGAGTAACGAAGGTGTGATATCGATATATTTCCATTAGACTGGTGTGAGAACCAAAACTTATATAGTTAGAACACATTGTTGTGAATTGGCATCAAAACATGATTTTTTGTATATATAGTAAAATTATCAATTTGAAACTCTAATCCACTAATTGATTGATGTTTGTGTTGTTTGTTTAATTGTTTGCTAATTTTTAACCATTTATGCCTAATATAATCAAATATCGAATTGTATTGAAAATCGGTCGCATTTGCTTGCATATATATATACTTACATTGAACAGGTCATAGCAAGGAGGCTAGAGCCAGAGAATAAAATTTGTTTGCCCGACAAATAGGTACATGTTTACTACATAATTTCCTGTTTTGTTTGGGTGATGATGATTTTGTGAGCCTATTGGCTAGCCGCTTGGCTTTTTCTTTTTCTTTTTGAGATCTGAAGGACCGGGGAAGCTATTTGAAATTCCCCGATGCTCCCATTGCAGGGGAGGTTATGGCGAATTTTTTCGAAAATTTAAGGTGTTAGCCAAATTTTTGAAAATTTAGAAATTCTCAGAAACTGAAAAGTTGGAGAATGGAAGTCAGATCGAGCGTAGAGCTGAATAATCAAACCACTTTCGACTTTGTTCCTTTTCGGGGACGAAAAGTTTTAAGTGGGGGAGATTGTAATAACCCGGAAATTCTGAACCAGTTTAAAATTTTTATTTTGGCAATTTTAGTGAATTTTGAATATTTAAAATGGATTATTTTAAATAAAATCGACGTGAAATTTATTTTGAATAGAATTCGACGTATATTTTATATACGTCGTCGTTAGAATATAAATAATTATATATAATTATAAATAGAATTGAAAATGGCGCGGTAGTTCGATAATTCGATTTCAAACTTCAATTGAATGTACCGGGTGCAAAACAATCCGGATTTTAGTGAAACCAAAAATAATAGGATCTAATTGTGAATATCTTTCCAACAAATCCGAAAAATCAAGATTTCATATCGGGAATCAAAAGATATGTCCAGTTGAAAATTCTGAATAGTCGCTATGGAATTCAGGCCCATAAAAATGGACATTTTGCAAACGACCTCGGATTTCGACAAAACCACTTTTGTTGGATCCGTGATGTCGAATTATTGTTAGATTCCAAATTTCATAATTTTTAGAATCAATATGTGAGCGTGGCAAAGGAAAACGCGTTTTGACCATTTTAGTTGATTTTAATCGATTGGAAATTGGTCATTTTTCCAACGGTCTCAGAATTCGACGAAACTAGTTTTGTTAGGACCGTATCGTCAATACAAAGCTATAAATAATTTTTATGGAATTTTTCGAGTTAGTATGTGGCCCCGGTAATTTGAAATGTGCATTTAAATTGAATATACATTGATTTATATTGTAAATTTAACGAAAACTGATCGTAACGATCAAATTGGCCTATGAAACATATCCCATTGTGTTCGGAATGGGGGTATTATGCTAGGAATGATAGTCGTTGGGTCTCGTTCGGGGTTCGATTTGGAGTTGGATAAAAAAATCCACCTTTTGAATTTAAAATTAAATATTAAATATATAAGGGGGTGTGGTCAAAGGGGTCAAACCCCTAATATTTCTCCTTCGTGGTCAAAGGAGAAATAAGCCTCCTTTCTGGAAAAAGCCCGTCGCTTCCCACAATGGCACCACCGCCGCTTGTCGCCCTTGCCTGGCCCACCGCCGCGTGTCCCCTCCACATCTCCTTCGATAGTCCCCAGTCTCCCCCTCCTCCATACAAACAGTCGAGCCCTCCCCCAATCCCCAAATCGCGTTGAGATTCCGCCGTCGCACAGGAGGCCGCGTCACCCCCTGCGCCACCCTCCACCACGACAATCGACAGGCCGCACCCCCTTGCCACCTGAAGCCCGCGAGCTCACCAACGCTAGCAGCCGCCTTTCGCACCTCCGCCTCAGATGGTCGTCCGTTCAACTAAGATGGCATGCGTCAGCTCTGTGTTGAGACGCAAGTTGGGTTCGATTTTGTCCGTGGAACTGATGGTAGTTAATTTACTTAATTAATTAGGTGTTAACCATTTTTGTTAGTTAAAATTGTCAGATTTTTGTTATATGTAATGAGAGTTTTAAAGATCAGTTTTTTTTTATATAAAAACTGCATTGTTTTATTTTAGTTTAAATAATTTATATATATACAACACTATTTAAAATTCAGTTTTTTTTATATTAAAGAAATGATTTTCATATGAAAAAGAAATGATTTTTGTAGGAGAAAAGGTGAAATCTTTAAATTAGAAAAGGTGAAATCTTTAAATTAGAAAAGGTGAAATCTTTAAATTAGAAAAGGTGAAATCTTTAAATTAGAAAAAGTGAAATCTTTAAATTAGAAAAGGTGAAATCTTTAAATTAGAAAAGGTGAAATCTTTAAATTAGAAAAGGTGAAATCTTTAAATTAGAAAAGGTGAAATCTTTAAATTAGAAAAGGGTGAAATCTTTAAAGTAGAAAAGGCGAAATATTTGAAAAGACGAGATCTTTATATAGAAAACATCGTAGTAAAAGTTCGATTTTTAAATGTATGAAGTGATTATAGAAATATTATTTTTAAATTGAAAATGAATAAATAAAAATGTGATTTTTATTTTAAAGACATCAAAATATAAAAATGTGTGATTTTTATATATGTAGAGAGAACGGGCAACGAAGATGATAAAAAGGCGAGAACGTTGAAGATTTCCTGCATTGGAAGTGCCGTGAAGTTGGATAGCTATCGGTGAGAATTTCTCACCTTTCAATTTCATTTTCTAGTTATATATATATACTAGGATGCAGACGGTGCTTAGTAGCACCCGACACAATCGTCCACAGACCATGGACTTGTTTGTTTGATTGCAAAAATTAGTTAGAGTATTTGATTGAAACAATTGTTTGGTGAAATCAATTGATATGATTGATGTGTGAATGGCGTGGGCCTTCACTAGACCGGGGATAAGGCTAGGCCTTGTCCCGTTTCTAGTATCGTGCCGTTATGCCGCCGAAATTTTCTAAAATATGTTAGAAAAAAAATAAAAATATCATTTTATTGAATTAATGAACTGAATAGATATTCATATGTTAAAATAAAATGTTTTATCGTTAAAAATATAATTTTTAACGTGAATGTGAATAAAATATTCATTTACAAACCGGACGGTTTGTTTATGTACACTGATTTGACTGACATTGATTGGGACGATAAATTTTACACATCGCCCAACTGCACATATAAAATCTGTGTTTGATTGTTTGAAACCCCACACGGGTGTTGGGATGAAATATGAAGTTCACTCATCCTGATTGATTAAACATGTCGATCGATTGATTGACAGGCTGTTATAAGCGTTAGATATTTATATTTGATGCTTATACAGTGTAGTGCACTTTGGTTGATGGTTGATTATTTTTCAATGCTATTATATACATGTGATGTACAAAAATCCATATAATTAACATTATATGGTGATTGATTGGGCCTCATTCCAATTTAGAAAATAAAGAATATATAAAGTAAAGGTTCATGTGTTGACTGTACTCATCCGTTGAGATCAGTCATGTGTTGAACGAATTATTTTTATAATAAAATTTACATCTTTATCAATATAAAGTAAAGGTTCATGTGTTGACTGTACTCATCCGTTGAGATCAGTCATGTGTTGAACGAATTATTTTTATAATAAAATTTACATCTTTATCAATATAAAGTAAAGGTTCATGTGTTGACTGTACTCATCCGTTGAGATCAGTCATGTGTTGAACGAATTATTTTTATAATAAAATTTACATCTTTATCAATATAAAGTAAAGGTTCATGTGTTGACTGTACTCATCCGTTGAGATCAGTCATGTGTTGAACGAATTATTTTTATAATAAAATTTACATCTTTATCAATATAAAGTAAAGGTTCATGTGTTGACTGTACTCATCCGTTGAGATCAGTCATGTGTTGAACGAATTATTTTTATAATAAAATTTACATCTTTATCAATATAAAGTAAAGGTTCATGTGTTGACTGTACTCATCCGTTGAGATCAGTCATGTGTTGAACGAATTATTTTTATAATAAAATTTACATCTTTATAAATATAAAATAAAGGTTCATGTGTTGACTGTACTCATCCGTTGAGATTAGTCATGTGTTGAACGAAGTATTTTAACAAAAATAGTCACACGTGGACGGTACTCATTCATTGAGATTAGTCGTGTGTTGACAAATAGAAATATTTGAAATAGAATATTTGAAAATAGAAATATATGAAGCCGTGTTGATTAGATTGACGCCATTTTGACGTGAACGATATTTATATATATAACGATTTCGAAATGAATTGAATATATAACGATTTCGAAATGAATTGAATATATAACGATTTCAATTTGAATTGAATATAAAACGATTTCGAATTGAATGGAATAGAAAACCAATTTGAATTGAATTGAATTGAAAATGAATTCAAATTGAATTGAAATGAATTCAAATTTAATTGAAATTTGAATTGAATAGAAATGAATTTTAAAACGAATTTTTAAAGAAGAATTCAATTTTGCTTTGGATTGAAATAGAAGTTGAAATGGTTCTTGAAACGAATTTAAAACTATTTATATAATTCGTTTTAAATAGAAATCGACGAAATATTTATTATATATATTATATATATAATATAATGGCCTGAATAGAACGCGCCGCGCCGCGGCAGTTCGTGAATTTCGACCATTAACTTCAAACGGACATTACGGGAGATCCGACCGTCGGATTCTCCTAAAACCGGAACCGTTGGGTTCGTATCGAAAAGAGCTTTCTAACGAATATTAGAAATTTGAAATCTAACGGTTGGATTTGGAGATACGTCCAAATCAAATTCGAAAAAGGTCGCTATAAGTGCAGTTCGATGGCCATTGTTGGAAATCGATTGTACGGGCCTTGATAAAATTATTAAAAATAGTAATAATTAGTATAAAATCATAAGAAATGATTTGGGAAAATTTGGGATGAAAAACTCCACATTTGAAAAGATAAAAATGGATTTTTATCGAAATGAACTAGTTTTGAACTAAATATAAAACCCAATTATTTTTAAATAAATAAATTAGATTTAAAAAGGGGTTTTAAATAATCATAATTTCTAATATATTTAAATGGATTTGAAATGGGTTTATCGTGAATGGTGTTTTAAATAACACTAGTTCTTTAACCCGATAACAAATAGAATGTGATTTGGGTTGTCGTGAACTGTGTTTTAAATAACACCTAGTTCTTTAACCCAGTAAAAGGAGTTCTAACGAATCTGCAATTAGATTGAAATGTGAATCTATAATCTAAATTATCAAATTTAGAAATGAGCGGGAATGGAGTATTTCCAGTTTTGCTCCAAAGCGATAGTTAAATCTTTAATTAGATTGGAACGTGAAATGGTAATTAATTTTACCGATAACACCACGGTGTTAGATATGGAGTATTACCAGTTTTGCTTCATGGGATGAATAGGTTGGGATTGGGAAATAAAATAAATAATTACTTCGTTGTGGTTCGCTAATCTCGACTAGTTGGAAAACCATAATTTGGTTTTAAATGACATCCAAAGGAAGATTACAGGATAAATTTTAAAGAATTTATCTTGGATAAAATTAATGGGAACCTTTCCCTAAGAATGTGGAATTTAGAAACTAGCTGTAGGTTGGCTAGGAAGAATGGTTTCCTGGGTATTGATCTGATGTTGGTTTCGGCCTTCGGGGTTAATGTTTGGGAAATTGTTCTCTTCCTAATTTGCGGTTAGTGACTAATAAATTGGAATGAGGCGTATGTTGTGTTTGTGTAACATTTGTTTTTAATATACGCGGGTTGTTCGGAAAGTCCGGGTTTACACCCATTTTGAATAACCGATCGACGATAAGTCGAAGATGAAGACGGTGGTTGAAGACCGGAAGTCTTCACATCGTTTGGATAATTACAGACGATCCTGGTTGGGCAGTACACCCAAGAGGATGGAAATAGTTGGTGGTCGTCCAGACGTACCTGGAGATGGATGGATATGCGAGGAAAGTGCCTCCGGTTTCGTTCAGACCCAGAACGGACTTGTAAATGGATTGTGTGTCTGACACTGGATTTTATTCTGTGTTGATTGATTTTTATTAAATATACATCTGTTTGGCGGCGGAGAATTTATTCTCTTGCTTAACGCCCTTCTCTGAGACGTACGAGCTCAGAGGTTGTATATCGATGGACATCAGTCGCATGGCATGAATTGCCTGTGTGGCATGCTAAGATGCAAGGATCAAGGCTTCTGTTGAAAAGCAAAGTCTTGTGGTTGATGATCAAAGCACGCCTATGTGGCAGCTTTGTGTATAACGTGAATTCGCGAGCCTCACACCTCGGTATGAGTCAAAAACGGGATACGGACTGCAGGGAGAGCACGACGTTTCTTTCTAGCTTTGGTGGTGTCAGTGACTTACCAGACCTGACATATATATACTTTTCACCTTTGTGGTTGTTGGATGAGGCGCCTCGATTATAGGTCTGTAAGGACCGGGAAACGTGTGTTCAGGCATAATTAATCCTCTAACGTAAGTGAGGATCGGCCCTGAAGATCCAGGGGTTACCCAGTGTGCGTAACCCTGAGGCATTTGCTAGAGTGTCTCGAACGCGGAGAGGAGCTTGCCCCTTGCCTCGACTCATGACGGAAATCCAATTTCCAATACGTGTATTTCGGCTTTATTTGTAGAGCCTAGTATGGCGACATAGTGGGATGGGGCACTCATGCCGTCTATGATTTATATTTATGATTGAAATGTTTTGACACTATACACTTATTATAGTATCAAATGATTTGTTTTAAACGTATCAAGCATGTTTGGCTGTTATAAGGTAAAACCCTATCCTCCGGCTTGCGTTGCATTGTGTGATGGGACCTGGGTCTTATAACAACTTCATTTTTCGAAAAAGCATTGCGTTGTTTATTCTATGCACTGGTATTCTTGGGAGGAAACCCGTTCCGTGCTATACGGCGTGGTCCCTTGAATTACTCTCTTTCAAAGCAAATGTTTAAATAACTGTTTTAGTTCTCACACCAGTCACATGACTGACCTGGAGTTTATTGTTTTAACCTAAACTCTGGGTGCCCCTATTTTCCGCACGGGCAGCTAGTAGTTTTGGTTTTGCAGATTTATATTCACAGGATCCTGGTTTACAGCTGGAATGATATCCGGAAAGCTCTGTATCCGTATATCACCTTCAGTTGTGCTTCGTATTATTTTCCGCTGCTATGTATTTAAATGTAATTTAAATCTCTGATATTTCTGTGTAATATTTATTCATTTATACTCTGTATATTCTTGTAATCTGATGCATTGTCGTAATATACAATGAAATGTTCTTCTGTTTGTGTTCTGATTTGTCATGTTCTCAACGTTCAGGGGTTTCGAACGGTCTAGATCGGTTTAACGACTGATTCAGATCGAGCGAAATTCCCAGCCGTCACAAGCAAGCAATTGCTAAACTAATTATGATAGGATATAATGAGGTTATGGTTATGTATGTGGATCGTTGCAAGTTATGTTATCATATGCTATGTGTTCATGATGCTAGTTATGCAAGTTTTATGCTATATGTTCATGATGCTAGTTATGCAAGTTTTATGCTATGTGTTCATGAAGCTAGTTATGCAATTCACTATGGTAAACATTGATCCATTATGACACCATGTTATGCAAGTTTGGTGTTTGATTATATGCAAGTTCATATATGACATGTTATGCGAGTTTGGTGTTTGATTATATGCAAGTTCATATATGATATGTTATGCAAGTTTGGTGTTTGATTATATACAAGTTCATATATGACATGTCATGCAAGTTTGGTGTTTGATTATATGCAAGTTCATATATGACATGTTAAGCAAGTTCGGTGTTTGATTACATGCAAGTAACATGTGCAAGTTTACACCTTTGTATGATATGCATACTTATGCAAGTTAACCCCTTTGTATGTCATACATACATATGCAAGTTTACCCCTTTGTATGACATAAGTAACTTTGCAAGTTACCCTCTTTATGACATATGTGATTCATGCAAGTTTGGGTTGGTCATTTATGCTAGTTGGGTTTGATGCTATGGTCATATATGCAAGTTGACACCTTTAAAACCCATGTTGATGCTAATGTTATGCTAAGTAGAACCCATTGTATTTGTGATGAATCTTCCCTTTTAAGTATGTCACGTTAGCGTATTATGTGGGGAACGATGGGGTTAATATTCATGTTAACAAAATTGTGGTGAAATTGGTATGAAGTTGCATACCATAAGTGGATGGACATAATTGAGTCAATTATGTACATCATTAAATTGGAATTAATTAGGGAAAATTAATTCAAAATATGGGGGTGATTAATTAGGTGTAATTAATCGACTAAGACACGAGGTTGGACCCTTTTGTAGCATAAGACTGCCCGGACCCGACCAGCAAATCCAGCGGCTACAAATGATTGGCCCAATGTGAGAGGTCTTAGGCATAAACTAAATATGTGACAAGTGTAAAGACACGAGGTTAGACTCGGTTATGGCGTAAGGCTGCCCGGACTCGACCGGCAAATCCAGCTGCCATAAAAGATAGTCTAATGTGAGAGGTCTTTACAAAGGTTACGTTCTTAATCAATTAAGAAACACTTAACCAAATAAGCATGTAGTGGGGCATGAGGGGTTAAGTGGGTGCCTTGGGTGGCATGTGGAAATCTAGTGGGTTGCCTTGGGTGGCAATAGAAAATACGATTAGAATACTTAACCAACTGGAAACATGTAATTAAACATGATTAAAGGGTTAAGTGGGAAGCACTAGAAAAGGGACAAGCTTAGGTGGGTAGCTTGTGGGGGCCCATTTCAACCAGTAACCCAAAACGTATCTTTGTGGGCTCGACCCATGTTGAGGACGGGACACGCGTACTGGGCTTGACTATAAGAGGCCAAAACGGGTTAGCGATGGCAACGCAAGTCCAACGGGTTTCATATGCGTGGTGGGCCCGGGCTGGTAGAAAAGATGTTGTTGCATCGTGTAGGTATAAGCCGTGCACCGTTGGTTGTATCGGGTTGCCACTTTGGGGAGTGATACACCCCACTGTGGGGCCAGCACGGGTATCTACGTTAGGGAGCCGATCACTTGGGGAGTAGTGGGTACACCTAGTGGAGATAGGGACGGCACCTATGTAGTCAGCTAGGGGTACACGAAACTACTAGTTAAATTTTCTAAGTCCTTGGGTGGGATCAACCTTAAGTAGGAATGACTGGTGTGGTGCAGTGTAGTAATTACCCTTGGGTGGGTAGATGCGTCTTTACCGATATCTTAGTTCATCCTATGTGTAGTTGGCTGCTTAGTGTAGTCATTTATCCCCAGTCATTACCGTACCAAGTTCATATCGTACCCTAATTACTTTAATGATTGTATTGTTAAAGTTATAGGGCTCACTCAGACTTATGTCTGACCCCGTTGTTTTTATCTTTTCCCCCTCAGGTCCTCAGGTTGGGCCTAGCACTAGTGGGCTTTGATCAGATTTCTTTATCTATCTTTTGGAGCTTGGACCGTTGATGTAAAGCCCAGCTTATCTTTTCGATTATGGCTATTAGTTATGTAGTGGGATTATGTACTTATGTTTTTATCAGGATGGATATTTAGTACTTGACTCTTGTTTTATGGTTTTGTAACCAAACATGTTTACCTTCTGCTGCAATGCAATGATGTTTTAGTTAACAAGTATTATTTATATCTGTCTTGTTGTAATTTTTCTGTTCTATATTCACTTAAAATACTCCACCGAAGTTAAGGCATTCCCATAGTGAGTGACCTTAGCGGGTGTGGGGTGTTACACGTGGTATCAGAGCTGAAGGTTACCAGAACAGATAAACCTTTTAGAAAAACTATTTTTCTAAAAACATTTTTGGAAGAATTATTTTCAAAAACATGTCTTTTAAGAGAAAAGTTTTTGAAAGAAAAGCATAATCCCCAATAGCCATATCTTTATCTTTCGAATTCTCCGTTTTGAATTTTTCCTTTTTCGTTTCAGCATGGTTGAAGATCTTAACTTTTCGGAGGGTGTAGCGATACCAGTATGGTATAGGAGACTGATGGAGGCTAGGGCCACCGCTGCAGGTCCAGCAAATGTTCCTCCACCACCAGCTGCACCCGATCTTCCTCCCCCCCCCTCCTCCGCGAGTGGATACTTTTGCTAAGACTTGCAAGGAATTTAAGGCTATGGGAGGGAAACCTTTTCAAGGATCAGAAACTTTTGTGGAAGCTAGGGATTGGCTTAAGGAGGTGGAAGAGTTGATAGATATCTTTGAGATGGAAGAAGGAAAGAAAGTCAAGTTAGCTGCATGGTTAATGAAGGGAGAGGCCTCGTTCTGGTGGGAGGTCACTAATGGAGAGCGCCCTGTTGACACTTGGGCGGATTTCAGACAAAGGTTTGTGGCAAAGTTTCTCTCAAGGGCGAAAGAAAATCTGTATATGGAAAGGTTCTTGACTCTAAAGCAAGGAAACCTATCAGTGAAGGAATATGTCAACAAGTTTAATCAGTTGGCATGGTTTGGCATAGACATGGTAAATATACCGGAAAAGAAGGCTTTGAGGTTCGTTAAGGGCTTGAATGAACCGATGCATGGATTGGCTATGACTCACATCCCTATGGGGGCCACCTTTGAGAAGCTAGTAGACATGGCACTTATGCATGAGGAAGAGAAGGGTCCCAATGCTAATAAGGCACCCGAGAAGAAAGGAGATCAGAAGAGACCTCAACAGCTACAACAAAAAAAGGGTGGGAAAGGCAACGGTGGCAAGGGAAAGAAGAAGTGCTTCAATTGCGGGACACCAGGCCACCTAAGCAAAGATTATCGGAAGAAGAAGAAGACTGGCTGCTTCCACGGTGGCGAAGCAGGGCATCTAGTGAAGGACTGCCCTAAGAAGGGGCAGAGGACGGGATTTACCTCAGGGGGACAGGTGCAAGCTCTTATGGCACCAGGTCAAGCAAGGGGGCAAGTTCCGGCTCTCGCGGTTCCACCGATTCAGGAAAGAGGTAGAACTATTTCCGTTGAAAGTCTGGTTTTTCTGTTTGATCATCCTGTCCGTACTTTATTCGACTCTGGCGCATCGCATTCGTTTATCTCATCATCATTAGTTGAGTCACTGCACTTAGACACCATTCTAGTAGATGATCCCTTGGTTGTTTCAAACCCAATTGGGGGCTCCACTTATTTGTCCATGATATATTTGGGTTTGAAGATTTCTATACTTAGCGTTGAGTTTAGATGTGATGCTTTTGTTTTGGGCTTCACGGGCTATGGGTTGATTTTGGGCATGGACTGGTTATCCAGTAATGGTGCCGTTCTTGATTGCGAAAGGAGAGTTGTTAGGCTCATGACCCGCTTGGGGAACACTCTCGAGATCTCTTGTAATCCCATGAATTCTGTTATGCTAAGTTATCTTGAATCGCTTGACGCTTCGGTCGAGAGTTTGCGATTTGTTAGAGTGGTCCGGGAATACTCGGATGTGTTTGAGGAGGTGAAGGGCTTACCTCCGAAGTGGGAGATAGACTTCCGAATATATCTGGTAGACAATGCTAAACCAGTATCTTTGCCAGTGCGCCACATGGCTCCTCGTGAGAGGAGGGAACTCCATAAGCAAGTAGGGGAGTTGCTTGAGAAGGGGTTCGTAAGACGAAGTATATCGGAGTGCGGTGCTCCAGTAGTTTTTTCCACGAAGGCGGATGGGTCCCTCAGACTTTGTGTAGACTATATAGAACTCAACAAGCTCACAAAGAAGAATAGACACCCATTGCCGAGGATTAATGATCTCTTTGATCAGTTGGTTGGCGCCTCAGTGTTTTCGCAGTTGGACTTAGCCACGGGGTTTCATCAGTTGAGAGTGGCTAAGGATAGTATAGAGAAGACTGCCTTTAAGACTCCGGATGGTTTCTATGAGTGGCTTGTGATGCCATTTGGTTTGACGAACGCCCCTGCATACTTTGTTGATTTGATGAGTAGGGTGTTCAGGGAGTACCTTAATAAGTTCGTGGTGGTCTTTGTGGATGGCATCTTAGTCTTTTCTAAGAATGAAGAAGAGCATGCCCTACATCTTAGGGAAGTGTTGGAGACTCTTCGAGCGCATAGCCTTAAGGCTAAATTCTCAAAATGTCACTTTTGGAGGAAGGAAGTGCGGTTCTTAGGGCACGTGGTCTCTAAGGAAGGGATAGCTGTGGATCCCGCGAAGGTAGTGTCCATCCAAGATTGGAAGGTTCCGAAGAATGCTACCGAGGTGAGGAGTTTCTTGGGGTTCGCTGGCTACTATAGGAAGTTTATCAAGGACTTCGCGAAGATATCAGCCCCATTAACTCGCTTGACGAAGAAGAATCTAGTCTTCACATGGGACGTAGATTGTGATGATGCGTTCCAACGGTTAAAGAGAGCTTTAACCACAGCTCCAGTCTTAGTGTTGCCAGATGGGAGTAAGCCATTTGTTGTTTATACCGATGCTTGTGGGACAGGACTAGGCGCAGTCTTAATGCAAGAGGGAAGGGTAATAGCCTATGGGGGAAGGTAGTTGAGAAAGCATGAGAAAAATTACCCTACCCATGATCTAGAGTTGGCCGCTATTGTTTTTGCGCTTAAGTCTTGGCGCCATTATCTTCTTGGTGAGAGGTTCGAATTGTTCACTGACCACAAATCATTGAAGTACTTGTTTTCTCAGAAGGATTTGAACTTGAGACAGCAAAGGTGGATGGAGTTCTTAGCATCCTATGATTTTGAGATAGCGTATACCCCTGGCAAGGGTAACGTGGTGGCGGATGCCTTAAGCAGAAAAAGGCTGTCCTTGAGTCCGTTGTTCGTAGAACGGCGAAGCTTGGAATTTATCTCGATGTTTGATTTCAGACCTTCCGTTGACTTTGTACCCGGTTTGCTAGCATCCTTAGAAGTCAGACCTACTCTTTTGGGGCGGATTGGTGAGGCACAGCGGGACGACCCACAGTTGGTTGAGTTAGTAGAGAAGCTCTTAAGGGGGGAGTCGTCCAGCCATTTGAATAGGTACACCCTAGATGATAGGGGGTGGTTGCGTAGAGACGGTAGACTTTGTGTACCGCAAGACGAGGGTTTGAGGAAGGCTATTCTTGATGATGCGCATCGTTCAAAGATGACCATTCATCCCGGTGGGGACAAGATGTACCAAGACATGAAGCGAGTTTTCTTTTGGGCCGGTATGAAGAAAGATATGGCCGAATATGTCGCTAGATGCTTGGTATGCCAACAAGTGAAAGCGGAGCAAAAGAAACCTGGTGGGTTGCTTCACCCATTGGAGGTTCCGCAATGGAAGTGGGATAGCGTCTCGATGGATTTTATTGATGGGTTACCGAGATCGAGGAAGGGTAATACGGGGATTTGGGTTGTGGTAGACAGACTTACTAAGAGCGCCCATTTCATACCCGTAAAGAGTAAGAGGACTGCTCCATGGCTAGCTTCAGTTTATCTTCGAGAGATAGTTCGGTTGCATGGTGTACCTTCTAGCATAGTGAGTGATCGAGATCCCATCTTCACTAGCGAGTTTTGGAAGAGTTTGCAAGAGGCGGTAGGGACTCAGTTGTGTTTGAGCACCGCATATCATCCTCAGACGGACGGCCAGACCGAGAGGGTGAATCGTGTTCTAGAAGACCTCTTGAGGCTATGTATCTTAGATTTTGGAGGTACATGGGAAGAGCATCTTCCATTGGTGGAGTTCGCGTATAATAACAGCTTTCAGTCTAGTATTGTCATGGCTCCTTTCGAAGCTCTTTATGGAAGGCCTTGTCGATCACCTACATGATGGTGGGAGTCTACGGATAAGATCTTGCTTGGGCCTGATATGGTTAGAGAGACTTCGGAAAAGATTGATTTGATTCGAAGAAGGATGAAAGCAGCGCAAGATAGGCAAAAATCTTACACGGATAAGAGGAGGAAGGATCTTGAGTTTGATGTTGGGGACATGGTTTTTGTCAAAGTGTCTCCATTACGGAAAGTTGTTTGCTTTGGGTCCGTTGGGAAGTTAGCACCAAGGTTTGTAGGACCGTTTCCTATTAAGGAAAGGATTGGACGGATGGCATATAGAGTGGATTTACCCGAGAGACTTAGTGGGGTACATGACATATTCCATGTGTCACATTTGAGGAAGTTCCTACATGAGACCGCAGAGGTGGTAGAGCCGAGCTTGCTTAGAGAAGTGGAGGTAGAGCGCGATGCGACTATTCGACGAGCTCCTACCCGCATCCTTGGGTCAGAGATTAGGAAGTTGAGGAACATAGAGGTTCAACTAGTCAAAGTGCAATGGGGAGAGGATGAGAGCAACGCTACTTGGGAGACAGAAGCGAAGATGCGTTCACTGTACCCATTCCTTTTTGAGGGTATGTCTTTTAACTTCTCCTTTATCGTTTGTCTAGTACTTATCTTATCTTTAGTATGTCCTCTCATTAGTATCTTTGTCCTTTAGATAGGGTAAACCTATGGTTGAAACATGTGTTTGAGACATGTTATGATTGATGGATGCATGTGGATGCAAGTGTTTGCTAGTGGTTGCTCGTGGATGCATATACACACACTTTAGACACTAGATCGGCTCAGTCACTTCATATTGCATATTGCATATAATTGTGTGTAGGTAGCTATATTAATGGATGTATAATGGTTGTGTTATCATATGGATGATGCATTTTGGTGTATGGATGTGCACACATGTAGAAATAGTATGTGTCGATAGGGTTCTTTCGCATACATATTGGATGCATGGCACTATCATGGTTTGCATTAAGGAGGTCAACAGAATCAGTAGACCGCCTGATTTTGCATTAGATAGGGAACATATACACACACTTTTGCATATGTTCATACAGCATTAGAAACTTTAAGGACAATGGATGCCAGTGGTTGATGGTTTAGTAGATGGTTGTTTGGATGGTAGGATACGTTCTTCTAAACTTAGAGATTTCGGGGACGAAATCCTTTAAGTAGGGGAGAATGTAACACACCGTATGTTGAACAACTTGTTATAATATAAATCAGGACAGAATTAAATTTTAAGATCTGAATCAGGGGAAACGGGCTATGCCATTGCGTTCGTCACGGAAAAATACGCGAAATAGAGTCCGAGTTTTCGAAAATCGGAGTCCGTATGACCCAGTTAAGGCCCAACGAAGTTTTCAGAAAATTCAAATTTCAAAAAACAGATTTCAAATGCAGAAATGGAGCTAGGCGGGAAAATTCCCGCCAGCACTAGGTCGACCCCCGTGTTGACTGGGAAGTCGACACACAGGGGGGTGTCGACAGTAGTGTCGACACCCCTGTCGACACAGGTGGCTCGGCCAGTTTGGCTGGGTGCACTGTTTTGGCTGTTGGGCTGTGCTTGGTGGGTTGTGACGAGATCTGATGGCTCTAAACTATCCTAGGGTTAATCCTACGGCCTAAAACACTTAACTAATCTATAAATACACCCTAAGACTACCCTAATCCATACTAAAAATAGATACAATGCCATCATGTCGTCAAAATGCAACTTGAAGGAGCCTCCATCAAATTAAAGAGGAAGATAGCTTCTCAAATCAACTTCTAATCAACTCTAGCAACTTAATCTTCTTCATAGGAGTGCTAATCAACAAGTTATGAATTTCTATGCCTTTAGCAAGCAATTTCTAAACTAATTATGATAGGATATAATGAGGTTATGGTTATGTATGTGGATCGATGCAAGTTATGTTATCATATGCTATGTGTTCATGATGCTAGTTATGCAAGTTTTATGTTATATGTTCACGATGCTAGTTATGCAAGTTTTATGCTATGTATTCATGAAGCTAGTTATGCAAATCACTATGGTAAACATTGATCCATTATGATACCATGTTATGCAAGTTTGGTGTTTGATTATATGCAAGTTCATATATGACATGTTATGCGAGTTTGGTGTTTGATTATACGCAAGTTCATATATGACATGTCATGCAAGTTTGGTGTTTGATTATATGCAAGTTCATATATGACATGTTATGCAAGTTTGGTGTTTGATTACATGCAAGTAACATGTGCAAGTTTACACCTTTGTATGATATGCATACATATGCAAGTTAACCCCTTTGTATGTCATACATACATATGCAAGTTTACCCCTTTGTATGACATAAGTAACTATGCAAGTTACCCTCTTTATGACATATGTGATTCATGCAAGTTTGGGTTGGTCATTTATGCTAGTTGGGTTTGATGCTATGGTCATATATGCAAGTTGACACCTTTAAAACCCATGTTGATGCTAATGTTATGCTAAGTAGAACCCATTGTATTTGTGATGAATCTTCCCTTTTAAGTATGTCACGTTAGCGTATTATGTGGGGAACGATGGGGTTAATATTCATGTTAACAAAATTGTGGTGAAATTGGTATGAAGTTGCATACCATAAGTGGATGGACATAATTGAGTCAATTATGTACATCATTAAATTGGAATTAATTAGGGAAAATTAATTCAAAATATGGGGGTGATTAATTAGGTGTAATTAATCGACTAAGACACGAGGTTGGACCCTTTTGTAGCATAAGACTGCCCGGACCCGACCGGCAAATCCAGCGGCTACAAATGATTGGCCCAATGTGAGAGGTCTTAGGCATAAACTAAATACGTGACAAGTGTAAAGACACGAGGTTAGACTCGGTTATGGCGTAAGGCTGCCCGGACCCGACCGGCAAATCCAGCTGCCATAAAAGATAGTCTAATGTGAGAGGTCTTTACAAAGGTTACGTTCTTAATCAATTAAGAAACACTTAACCAAATAAGCATGTAGTGGGGCATGAGGGGTTAAGTGGGTGCCTTGGGTGGCATGTGGAGATCTAGTGGGTTGCCTTGGGTGGCAATAGAAAATACGATTAGAATACTTAACCAACTGGAAACATGTAATTAAACATGATTAAAGGGTTAAGTGGGAAGCACTAGAAAAGGGACAAGCTTAGGTGGGTAGCTTGTGGGGGGCCATTTCAACCAGTAACCCAAAATGTATCTTTGTGGGCTCGACCCATGTCGAGGACGGGACACGCGTACTGGGCTTGACTATAAGAGGCCAAAACGGGTTAGCGGTGGCAACGCAAGTCCAACGGGTTTCATATGCGTGGTGGGCCCGGGCTGGTAGATAAGACGTTGTTGCATCGTGTAGGTATAAGCCGTGCACCGTTGGTTGCATCGGGTTGCCACTTTGGGGAGTGATACACCCCACTGTGGGGCCAGCACGGGTATCTACGTTAGGGAGCCGATCACTTGGGGAGTAGTGGGTACACCTAGTGGAGATAGGGGCAGACGGCACCTATGTAATCAGCTAGGGGTACACGAAACTACTAGTTAAATTTTCTAAGTCCTTGGGTGGGATCAACCTTTAAGTAGGAATGACTGGTGTGGTGCAGTGTAGTAATTACCCTTGGGTGGGTAGATGCGTCTTTACCGATATCTTAGTTCATCCTATGTGTAGTTGGCTGCTTAGTGTAGTCATTTATCCCCAGTCATTACCGTACCAAGTTCATATCGTACCTTAATTACTTTAATGATTGTATTGTTAAAGTTATAGGGCTCACTCAGACTTATGTCTGACCCCGTTGTTTTTATCTTTTTCCCCCTCAGGTCCTCAGGTTGGGCCTAGCACTAGTGGGCTTTGATCAGATTTCTTTATCTATCTTTTGGAGCTTGGACCGTTGATGTAAAGCCCAGTTTATCTTTTCTATTATGGCTATTAGTTATGTAGTGGGATTATGTACTTATGTTTTTATCAGGATGGATATTTAGTACTTGACTCTTCTTTTATGGTTTTGTAACCAAACATGTTTACCTTCTGCTGCAATGCAATGATGTTTTAGTTAACAAGTATTATTTATATCTGTCTTGTTGTAATTTTTCTGTTCTATATTTACTTAAAATACTCCACCGAAGTTAAGGCATTCCCATAGTGAGTGACCTTAGCGGGTGTGGGGTGTTACAGGTAGATACCATAATTTTTATAAAATATATTAAACAACAAAAATAGTCACACGTAGACAGTACTCATTCGTTGAGATTAGTCATGTGTTGACAAAAATATAGATTCACGTATTGAATAAAATAAATATTCATTTGTTGAATAGAATAACGGAATTATTGAAATATATAAAGTCGTATTGATTAGAGATACGTTATTTTGACGCGAACGATATTTATATTGATTATAAACGAATTCAATTTAAATTGAAAAGAAAACGAATTTGATTTGAATTGAAAAGAAAACTAATTTAATTTGAATTGAAAAGAAAACGAATTTGATTTGAATTGAATAGAAAACGAATTCGAATTGAATTGAATAGAAAACGAATTCAAATTGAATTGAATATAAAACGAATTCAAATTGAATTGAAAATGAATTGAAATAGAATAAAAATCGATTTGAAATGGATTCAAATTGAACTGAAATTTGATTTGAATTGAAAAGAATTTTAAAACGAATTTATAAGGAAAAATTCAATTTTGATTTGAATTGGAAATGGAAGTTGAAATGTTTTTGAAACGAATTTAAAACTATTTATAAACTTCGTTTTAAATAGAAATCGACGAAATATATATAATATATATTTATATTATATATAATGGCCTGAATAGAACGCGCCGCGCTGCGGCAGTTCGCGAATTTCGACCATTAACTTCGAACGGACATTACGGGAGATCCGGCCGTCGGATTCTCCTAAAACTGGAACCGTTGGGTTCGTATCGAAAAAAGCTTTCTAACGAATATTAGAAATTTGAAATCTAACGGTTGGATTTGGAGATACATCTAAATCAAATTTGGAAAAGGTCGTTGTAAGTGCAGTTCGATGGCCGTTGATGGAAATCGACTGTACGGGCCTTGATAAAATTATTTAAAATAATAATAATTTGTGTAAAATCATAAGAAATGATTTGGGAAAAATTGGGATGAAAAACTCCATGTTTGAAAAGTAAAAATAGATTTTTATCGAAATGAACTAGTTTTGAACTAAAATTAAAATCCATTTATTTTTAAATAAATAAATTGGATTTGAAATGGGTTTTAAATAGAATTGATTAGTGGGTTTATCGTGAAGGGTGTTTTAAATAACACTTGTTCTTTAACCCGATAATAAATAGAATGTGATTTGGGTTTATCGTGAACTGTGTTTTAAGTGACATTAGTTCTTTAACCCCGTAAAAGGAGTTTTAATGCATCCGCAATTAGATTGAAATGTGAATTGATAATTTAAATTATCAAATTTAGAAAGTGAGCGAGAATGGAGTATCACCAGTTTTGCTCCAAAACGATAATCAAATCTTTAGTTAGATTTGAACGTGAAATGGTAATTAATTTTACCGATAACACTGTGGTGTTAGATATGGAGTATTACCAGTTTTGCTTCATGGGATGAATAGGTTGGGATTGGGAAATAAAATAAATAATTACTTCGGTGTGGTTCGCTAATCTCGACTAGTTTGGAAAACCATAATTTGGTTTGATACGACATCCAATGGAAGATTAAAGAATAAATTTAAAGAATTTATCTTGGATAAAATTAATGGGAACCTTTCCCTAAGAATTGAGATTTAGAAACTAGCTGTAGGTTAGTTAAGAAGAATGGTTTCCTGGGTATTGATCTGATGTTGGTTTCGGCCTTCGGGGTTAATATTTGGGGAATTGCTCTCTTACTGATTTACGGTTAGTGACTGCTGAATTGGAATGAGGCGTATGTTGTGTTTGTGTAACATTTGTTTACTATATACGCGGGTTGTTCGGAAAGTCCGGGTTTATACCCATTCTGAATAACCGATTCGACGATAAGTCGAAGATGAAGATGGTGGTTGAAGACCGGAAGTCTTCATATCGTTTGGGTGATTACTGATGATCTTGATTGGGCTGTACACCCAAGATGAGGGAATCAGTTGGTGGTCATCCAAACGTACTTGGAGATCGATGGATATGCGAGGAAAGTGCCTCCGGTTTCGTTCAGACCCAGAACGATTGTAAATGGATTGTATGTCTGACATTGGATTTTATTCTATGTTGATTGATTTCTGTTAAATATATATCTGCTTGGCGGCGGAGAATTTATTCTCTTGCTTAACGCCCTTCTCTGAGACATACGAGCTTAGAGGTTATATATCGATAGATATCAATCGCATGGCATGAATTGCCTGTGTGGCACGCTGAGTTGCATGGATCAAGGCTTCTGTTGAAAAGCAAAGTCTTGTGGTTGATGATCAAAGCACGGCCTACGTGGCAGCTTTGTGTATAACGTGAATTCGCGAGCCTCACACCTCGGTATGAGTTAAAAACATGATAAGGACTGCGGGGAGAGCACGACATTTCTTTCTAGCTTTGGTGGTGTCAGTGACTTACCAGCCCTGACATTTATATACTTTTCACCTATGTGGTTGTTGGATGAGGCGCCTCGATTTTAGGTCTGTAAGGACCGGGAAACGTGTGTTCAGGAATAACTAATCCTCAAACGTAAGAGAGGACCGGCCATGAAGATCCAGGGGTTACCCAGAGTGTGTAGTCCCGAGGCATTTGCTAGAGTGTCTCGAAGCGGAGAGGAGCTTGCCCCTTGCCTCGACTCATGACAGAAATCCAATTTCCAATACATGATATTGCGGTTTTATTTGTAGAGCCTAGTATGGCGACATGATATATGATACCCATGCCGTTTATGATTGATATTTATGATTGAAATTGTTTTGACACTATACACTTAAAATATTATCAAATGAATTGTTTTAAATGTACCAAGCATTATTTGACTATTATAAGGGAAAACCCTATCCTTCGGCTTGCGTTGCATTGTGTGATGGGACCTGGGTCTTATAATAGCTTCATTTTTCGAAAAAGCATTGCGCTGTTTATTCTATGCACTGGTATTCTTGGGAGGAAACCCGTTCCGTGTTATACGACGTGGTCCCTTGAATTACTCTCTTCTAAAGTAAAGTTTTAAATACCTGTTTTAGTTCTCACACCAGTCACATGACTGACCTGGAGTTTATTGTTTTAACCTAAACTCTGGGTGCCCTTATTTTCTACACGGGCAGCTAGTAGTTTTGGTTTTGCAGATTTATATTCACGGGATCCCGATTTACAGCTGGAACGATGCTCGGAAAGCTCTGTATCCGTGTATTACTTTCAGTTGTGTTTTATATTGTTTTTCCGCTGCTATGTAATTTATTGTAATCTCTTATATTTATCAAATGTAATTTATTCATTTATACTCTGTATATTCTTGTATCTGATGGAATTGTTGTAATAGCAATGAAATGTTCTTCCGTCTGCGTTCTATTTTTTCGTGTTCTCAAAATGATCAGGGGTTTCGAACGGTCTAGATCGGTTTAACGACTGATTCGGATCGAGCGCAATTCCCGGCCGTCACAGATGCGATGACATCGCTCCCGATAGATGCGACTACTTCGCAACCGTGGGATGTGATATCACTGTAGCGGATGGATGCGATGTCATCGCATCAGAGGGATGCAATGTGGGGAAGCCATCAGCCAAGTAGTTTGAACTTGGTGAGGCGATGCAAGCTTACTGGTGGTGCAAGCCATGTGGTGATGTGAGGAGATGATATGCTTGTTTTAGGAGGATGTGAGGCTTTTACTCGCTCTTTCTTCGACTTGTCGCTTCAATGCTGTGGCGACACTTCGAGCCTTGGTTCCGCGCGACGTGTTGATTCAAGTGGGTCTTGTGAACTCCTGGGAACCAGACTGAAATTCCCGTTAACATTTTCCCCCCAAAGTACATATTTGTCGATAGGATGTGCTATGTGTTATGAAGAGGCTATTAGGAAGCGTTTTAACTTCAAGTTTGTTGAGTATTTTGGTTCGTGGGTAGCTCTTTTGTGTGTCTAGCCCCTGTCTTATTCATGAAATTTAATTTTGGTCGTCGACTCTCGTTTACGTCTTAGCGTAAGCGAGTGGATGTTGACGTGTGTTCAAGCTCGCGCTTACATATTTTTATATGGTTTTATGCGATGCAATCACGGTTTTGAACCAAAAAAAATTAGAGAGAAAATGAGGGAGAAACATATATGTATGGATAGGTATACATATATTCGTCTCATGTATATGTGCCCACATGTACGCATACCAAAGGGAAAGAAGACATGTATAGACAAATACATACATACACATTCATTGCTTTATACATACACACGCACTTTTTTTTTTTGAAAATGGGTAAATTTTTATAACAAAACCCAGAAGCCTACTCGGCCCAAATACAAATATAGTCCGTTTATATACACGGGAATTTTACATAATACATCCAAATCGCACTTTTCATCTTACATGCAAAAGAGGAAAAGAGAAAATTAGGGCATAGATCATGGCGGCGGTCGATTCTCTCCTCACGTTTCTTGTGTCTCTCCATTCCAGTTCCACTTCGCCAGTAGCAGTCATCCTTGTCCCCTACACTGGTAAGCATCTTCCCTTTAATTCTTTCAAACATCACTGTAACCTTTCTGTTAATAACTCAAGCGTTGACTAACAATTCGGTTTTCTTCTTCTTGAAAGCTCTGGCGTTGCGTTCCCTCCATGTCTGGCACACTGTAGCTGTGTGGCAAAATTTTCCAATCTCTATCACCAACTGAGGCACGCTGCTCCGATTGTTCTGGACTGCACTACTTCTTCTAAGCTACCTGTATTCTCTACGTTAAAAAAGTTGAGTTTCTGGATTGCCCATAGTCTTCTACTGAATTTAAAGTCAAAGAAAAGATGAGAGTTTGTTTCAGTTTCTTCATTATAAAGTAGACATCTGTCGTCATTAACAATACCCCAATTCTGAAGCCTAACCTTTATTGGAAGATGACCCGGTAAAGCTTTATGTAGTACATGATCCATTTTAGGGGGACAAACCCTAGACCAAACCACTTCATACCAGTCCACTATAGGGCGCTCAGCCTTAATGCTTTGCCAAACAGTTTTGAGTTTAAAATCTCCCTTTGACTAAACCCATGAGTCCATGTTTTTGTCAGACTGTATTGGCTTTTCCTTCAGCTCCTCATATAAATTCTGACAAACAGCATTTTGATTGCATTCCCATTGATTATTTGTTATGATCGAGTCAACTTGAGTTTTGGGAGCACCATACACCAAGAAACAGCCCCATCCATATCTATCAACCAAGCTTTTGCCATTTAACCAAGGGTCTAACCATAAATCAATGATTTTACCATTTCCAAATTCTCTTTGTATTCTCTTCTTAACTTCATCTCTTTGTTTAAGGCAATTTTTCCAAATAGTTAAGGAATTATTATCAGCTTTAGTGGTCCAGAAATTGGTTTTATTGTATCTGGCCCGCATCCATTGAGCCCATAAGTTATTAAAAGAGATAAGATTCCAGGCCTATTTAAGCCCATAAGCTTTCTTGAACACAAACAGATTTTTAACCCCACACCACCTTTTTTGGGCCTACAAAGAAGTTTGTAACTGATTTTATGCAGCCCACCTCTCCAAATAAAATTAGCACAAACTATGTTGATTTTTTCTGTTGAACAGTATGGAATTTGAAAGGTTTGTAAATCTAACTTTGGATGTGATTACCGTGTGAACTAGTTCAACTCTTCCCGCAAATGAAAGCAACTTCGACCTCTAACCTTGAAGTTTGTTTCGTATGTCATCAACTAGTTTCCCACATTCAACATCAGTAATGGTATTGTTTGACAAAGGCACACCCAAATACATGATTGGAAGATTACCTTCTTGCATCCCAATTTTCTCCAAATATTGTCGTTTTCCCCTACAAAATTTATTGAAATACCACCTCGTTTTGAGTTTATTGACTTTAAGCCCAACCCGGTTTTCCAAATACTGAAATATCAGTTTGAGATGATCAATTGCTGTAATAGATGCTTTATAAACCACAAACAAATCATTTGCATAAATCAAATGCATGACTTTAGGTTGGTGAATATAAACAAGCTCGATTAATTTGCGTTCTGCTGCTGTCTCCATTTGCAATGTGAACCACTCCATTGCCACCACAAAAAGGTATGGGGAGAGGGGGTCACCTAGCCTGATACCCCTCGAACTACTAATGAACCCCTTAGCTGTACCATTGATTAAAATAGAAAAAGGTAGGAGTTTTTAAACAAAACCCAATAAGGTTGATTAGCTTTGCTAGTAAACCTATAGATCGTAGCATATGTGTGATAAAATTTCGATTAACTCTATCATATGCCTTGTGTAGATCTATTTTCATACAAACTTTGTCGGATCCTTTTTTATTGAACTGTCATACTAGCTCATGCGCCATTAAAGAATTTTCTAATGTAAATCTGCCCTTTATGAAAGCATTCTGGAATTACGAAATGAGTGATGACAAAACTTTGGTCAACCTATAGATTTTACTGAGAATTTTGTATATGACATTACAACATGCAATTGGACGATAGTCTTCTATCCTTGTGGGGTACAACACTTTTGGGATTAGGGTTAGAAAGGTGTGATTTATTTCTCGAATAAAATTCTCCAGTGTCAAATGCTTCTTGGAAAGCTGTTAATAAATGGTTTTTCAGGTTTTTCCAGTGCAGTTTGAAGAAGGTTGTGCCCATGCCATCAGGGCCGGGGCTGGAGTCATCATGAATGGAGAAGAGGGCCATCTTCAGTTTCCACTTGCTGATGTCAGCACCCAAGCTCAGCCTCCCTTTAGCAGTAACTTGTCTTCAGCATACAATGTTAGGTAATTCCTCATTATATGTGCCACTGAACAGCTCTGTGTAATAAGAAATGGCAGCTTCTTCAAGTTGTTTGATTGCTTTGTTCAAGTCCACCTGTTCATTCAAACAATTAAGCAAGTTATTATAATGCATTATTTGAGACATCTTAGTATAAAAGAATTTATTGCATTCATCCCCCTTTGTAAGCCACTTTTCCTTTGCCTTTTGTTTAATTTCAAGTGCTTTGTAGCCAAATCATCTTTAAGTTGTCTTTACATGGAAAAAGTCGCTATTTAGGCCTTCATTTAGAGGGTCTGCATCAAGAAGAGATTGGGTGTTGTCAAGATGTTCTTATAAGCTTTGAATATGGTCCCCTTCTTTTGGTCTGACTTTGTTCCATAGTTTGACTCTGTGTTTGCACATTTTGAGGAGCATGACTAGTTTGAACATGAAATTACCCTCTGGGATGGGCATATCATTGAGGCTGAGATTATCATGATAACCTTGAATAAGCTGCCAGTGATTAGCATATTTGAAAGGGTTTCCCTTGGGGTTGCATCCAGTATCATTGAAACGAATAAGCAAATGGGAGTGGTCACTCTTTCATGAGGCTAAGACAGTTGCATTGAGGCCATTAATATTGTTTAGCAAATTTGCTTTAGCTAGTGCACGATTGTAACACCCCGTAATTTTAAAATACTAAAACTGACAAATTTAAGAATACTTAATTTTTAGAAGAAGAATTAAGTGAAACGAGTTACGCCATTGCGTTCGCCTCGGAAATCTGCTTGAGATAGAATCCGAGTTTGCATAAAACGGACAACATATGAAGAAGTTATGAAGCTCGGAAGATTTAAAGTTTAAAGCTATAAAACAAGTTGACTGCCCATTTTTCACCATTCGACCGTTTTTAGATAAAAGTGAAAACAGTCGACCGGTTGAAATTAGCCAGTCGACTGGTTGGTTGCGGGCAGTTTCCTGATGGCGTGTTTTTCTAATTTGAGCAGTACGTATGGTTCCTAATCAAATCTAAAGGTCCTAATTCACCTAATACATCTATAAACAAACACCTAAACCTAACCCTAATCTCTTCAACCCTAATCCATGGCGCCTCCATGCTGCTACTCCAACTCCAATTAAATTTAGCTTTTCTTCTTCAACAATCAAAGTAGAGATTATTCAAGATCAGAATTGCTACAACAACGACTAATTCTCTTTTCTACGAATCCTATCATTGTGAGTTTATGTTACTTTCACATATAATTAAATTAAAAAGTAATCGTGATAGGATTCTAAATTGGATCTAATGTATATGCTTGTAAACAAAATGAATTATATCAAGTTTTGTAATTTGTTATCCTTCAGATTCATAACTAATTGCTATTATCAAATGCCTGTCGGATCTATTTTATCATTATTCATTTCACATGCCTGTTTATATTTTTATGCCAATTTTGATGTTTTGACTCTCATCCCTTCTTCTTTTCCTTTCTCCTTTTGAGATTAGGCTAATTTCGAGCCTAAGCATATTACGTTGAGATTTACGTACGAATAATGTTAGGATGATTGGGAAAAGTTTGGGAAATATATAATAAAATGAGATTTGGCATAAATTGTTGATAATTATGAAAATGATTTGGGCATAATTTGGTACAACTTGTATACATGGAATTATAGGCATAACTTGAATTAGCATTATAAGCATAATTGGAAATTATGGGCAATTGGAATACATTAAGTAAAGACTTGAAATTGGGCATGAATAAAAAGGAAAAGATATATGAACACCTAAGGCACGAGATTAGATTAGAATTGCAGTAAAAGTCTGCTCGGAACCACCTGGCGTATCCAGCAACCGCAAACGGCAGTATAATGTGAGTGGTCAAAGGCAGAAATTAGATGCGTAATAGTGCTAGGGCATGAGGTTAGATTCAAATTGCGGTAGAAGTCTGCCCGAAACCGCCCGGCACATCCAGCAACTGCAAACGGCAATCTAATGTGGGAGGTCTTACACGATTACGAGTATAATGAATTAATTAAAAACACTTAACCAAGACGAGACATATGGTAAGACATGGGAATAGTAAAGGGGTTAAGTGGGTGACATGGGTAGCATGTGAAACATAATTAAGAGCACTTAACCATAATGAGACATATGGTAAGACATGGGAGTAATAAAAGGGGTTAAGTGGGAAATCCTAGTGCGGACCAGGCCTAGGAGGGGAGCTTGTGTGAAGTATGGGGACCATTTTCAACTAGTAACCCATTTTTAGTATCTATATGAGCTCGAACTAGGTCGAGAACGAGACACGCTTACGGGGGTTGATTGTAAGAGGCCAAAAGAGTAAAGAGCAATGGCAACGCAAGTCCAATGGTGTCATGTGCGTGCGTGGGTCCGGGCTGGTAGGTAAGACGTTGTTGCATCGTGTAGGTATAAGACGTGCATTTTAGTAGTATTGGGTTTCCACTTCAGGGAGTGGTACACCTTACTGTGGGGCCAGCACGGGTATCTACGAGTTAGGGAACCGATCTAATGGGGAGGGTAGTGGGTACAACTAGTGAGGGTAGGAACAAGTGGGCACCTACGAGAGCAACTAGGAGTACACGAAGCTACCATTATTATGATTAGTAGGGAGGGATCACGTTTTAATATGAGACTAGTATTGGTTCTGTGCAGGAAATATCTTTAGTGGTTAGAAGTGCAATCGATGTTATACGTTGTTCATCTTGTTTACCTTGTCATACTTGCTTATGTTACAGTCATTTCTTATATCCAGTTTATGTTCTTATCCTGTTATTTTACTAATTATATTGTTAAAGTCACTGGACTCGCCATACTTTATGTCTAACCCATTTTGTTTCGCATCTTTTCTTTCCTTCCACCTCCCCCCCCATAGGTTCCCAGGCTGGGACTGGCGGGGCTCGATTTGGATTTCTCTCTCTCTCTACTGGAAGTGCTTGGAAGTGTTGAAAGTAATACTCAGCTTTGTTTCTCTTTCATATGGCATTTTGGAATGGGATTATGGTTTTGAATTTATGTACTCTGATAATAATTTTGTTCCAGATGGATATTCTACACTTGATTTTAGTATGTGGTTTTGACGTTGTAATCATACATGTTTTGCTTTCTGCTGCAATGGAATAAAATCTGAATTTTTAAGTACCATTTTATATATCTGTCTTGTGATGTTCTATTCTATACTCTTCTAATGCTCCATGAAAGTTAATGCATTCCCTTAGTGAGTGATATTAATGGATGTGGGGTGTCACACGTGGTATCAGAGCTAAAGGTTACCAGATTAGATAAAAGATTTTGAAAACCATTTTCAAAAACATTTTAAAAAGAAGTATTTTCTAAAACATGTTTTAAAGAAGATATTTTCTAGAGAAAGGTTTATTATGAAAAACATAATCCCCAAAAGCCATATATCTTTCTTCCGATTCTCTGTTTTGAATCTCTTCCTTTTTCTTCTTAGCAAGTCTGGGGAACCCGATATACCCGAGGGCGTACAGATACCAGGCTGGTTCATAAGGTATCCGGAGGCTAGGGCTACTGCCGCAGGCCCAGCAAACGTTCCTCCTTCCCCAGCTGTAGCCGTTGTTCCACCTCTTCCTTCGCGTGTAGATGCTTTTTCTAAGATATGTAAGGACTTTCGTGCGATGGGCAGAAAACCGTTTCATGGGACTGAGACGTTTGTCGAGGCTAGAAATTAGCTCAAGGAAGTGGAGGACTTGTTTGGTATCTTTGAGGTAGATGATGGAAGGAAGGTTCAACTAGCTGCTTGGTTAATGAAGGATGAAGCTTCATTTTGGTGGGAGGTCACGAATGGAAAACGTACAGTGGAGATATGGATGGATTTCAGACAGAGGTTCGAGTTGAAATTTCTTTCATAAGCGGAAGAAAGTTTATACATGGAGAGGTTCTTGGCTTTGAAACAAGGAAACTTATCTATTAAGGAGTATGTTAACAAGTTTAACCAGTTGGCGAGATTTGGTTTAGAGTTGGTGAACACGCCGCATAAGAAAGCCTTGAGATTTACTAAGGGCTTGAACGAACCGCTTCACGGGTTGGCTATGTCCCACATTCCTATGGGGACTACTTTCGAGAAACTTGTTGATATGGCGTTGATGAATGAGGAGGAGAAAGGTGCTAAAATGGATAGGAAACAAAATAATAAATTGGATCCAAAGAAGGCACAACAAACAAAAGAAAGGCGGTAAGGATAACAAGGGCCAAGAGAAAAGGAAGTGTCACAATTGTGGAATACCTGGCCACTTAAAGAAAGACTATTGAAAGAAGAAGAAGAAGAAGAAGCCTGGTTGTTACCATTGCGGTGAGGCGGGACATATGATTAAAGATTGCCCGAGGAGGAAAGGACAAGGGCAGAGGACGGGATCTACTTCTGGAGGGTAGGTTCATGCTCTTATGGCACCGGGGCAAGAAGGAGGTAGAAACATTTCTGATGAAAGTTTGATTTTCCTTTTTGATCATCCTGTTCGAACTTTGTTGATTCTGGCGCTTCACATTCGTTTATATCTGCTTTGTTAGTTGAAACACTACACCAAAATACTAGTTTGGTTATGGATCCCATTGTAGTATCAAATCCTATTGGTGGTTCGGCTCATTTATCTATGATTTGTCGGGATTTGAGAGTGTCTATCTTGGGCGTTAAGTTTGAATGCAGCGCCTACGTATTTGGTTTCATGGGCTATGGTTTGATTCTAGGGATGGATTAGCTAGCCAGGTATGGTGCCATCCTAGACTGTGAAAGGAGGGTAGTTAGATTGTTGACTCGTTGTGGAAGGACCCTTGATATTTCTTGTGACCCTAGGGGTTCAGTGATTCTTAGCTACCTAGAACCACTTGACGCATCCACCGATGATTTGCAATCTGTTCGAGTAGTCCGTGAGTATGATGACGTCTTTGATGAGGTTCAGGGTTTGCCCCCGAGGCACGAGATAGACTTCCGTATATACTTAGTAGATAATGCAAAGCCAGTTGCATTGCCAGTGCACCACATGGCTCCCAGAGAGAGGAAGGAACTCAGTAAACAAGTAGGGGAGCTGCTTGAGAAAGGGTTCATAAGAAGAATTATTTCGGAATGGGGTGCTCAAGTTGTCTTTGCTACAAAGGCGGACAGTTCGCTTAGATTGTGCGTGGACTATATGGAGCTAAATAAACTCACAAAGAAAAATAGACACCCATTGCCGAGGATAGATGATTTGTTCGATCAATTGGTTGGTGCTTCAGTTTTCTCGTAGTTGGACTTAGCTACAGGATTTCATCAGTTGAGGGTAGCTGAGGATAGTATAAATAAGACTGCTTTTAGGACTCCCGACGGTTTCTTCGAGTGGCTTGTCATGCCTTTTGGTTTGACGAATGCACCCACATATTTTGTAGACTTGATGAGTAGGGTGTTTAGGGAGTTTCTAAACAAGTTCGTAGTAGCCTTTGTGGATGATATCTTGATATTCTCTAGAAGCGAGGAAGATCATGCCCTACATCTTAGGGAAGTCGTAGAGACCCTTCGAGCACATCAACTCAAAGCTAAGTTCTCCAAATGTCATTTTTGGAGGAAGTAAGTGAGGTTCTTAGGACACGTGGTCTATAAGGAGGGGATAGCTGTAGATCCCGTGAAGGTGGTAGCAATCCATGATTGGAAGGTTCCTAGAAATTCAACGAAAGTAAGAAGTTTTCTAGGGATGGCAGGCTATTATAGGAAGTTCATTAAGGACTTTGCAAAGATACCAGCCCCACTTACACGGTTGATGAAGAAGAACTTGACCTTTTCTTAGGATGTTGACTATGAAGATTCTTTTCAACGATTGAAAACGTCATTGACGACAGCTCCAGTTTTAGTTTTGCCGGATGGGAGTAAACCATTCATCGTGTATACCGATGCTTGCAGGACAGGGATTGGCGCAGTTTTGATGCAAGAGGGAAGGGTGATATGCTATAGTGGAAGGCAGTTAAAGGTCCATGAGAAGAATTACCCTACCCACGACTTAGAGTTAGCTGCCATAGTTTTTGCGCTTAAGTCCCGGCGTCACTATTTTCTTAGAGAGAGGTTTGAGTTGTATACAGACCATAAGTCACTAAAATACTTGTTCTCCCAAAAGAATCTAAACTTAAGGCAACAAAGGTGGATGGAGTTCTTAGCATCCTATGATTTTGAGATTGCATATACCCCTGGCAAGGGTAATGTTGTAGCTGACGCCTTGAGTAGAAAGAGGTTGACTTTGATTCCTTTATTTGTCGAGCAGCAGAGTTTAGAGTACATATCTACCTTTGACTTTAGACCCTCTAACGATTATGTACGCGGTTTGTTGGCATCGTTAGAGGTGCGACCTATGCTTTTGGGACAGATAGAAGCAGCACAATGAGATGACCCACAACTGATAGAGATAGTAGACAAGCTCATAAGATAGGAGTCTTCGAGCCATCTTAGTAGGTATATTATAGATGAAAAAGGTTGGTTGCGTAAGGATGGGATACTTTGCGTATCTCGAGAAGAGAGCTCGAGGAAGATGATCCTTGAAGACGCACATCGTTCTAAGATGACCATACATCCCGGTGGTGACAAGATGTATAGGGACATGAAGCGAGTTTTCTTTTGGGCCGAAATGAAGAAGGATGTGGCTGAGTTCGTTTCTAGATGCTTAGTGTGCCAACAAGTCAAGGCTGAGCAAAAGAAGCCTGGAGGTTTGCTTCACCCTTTAGAAGTTCCGATGTGATAATGGGAGAGTGTTTCCATAGATTTCGTCGACGAGTTGCCAAGGTCAAGGAAGGGTTATACAGGGATTTGGGTCGTAGTAGATAGACTTGCCAAGAGTTCCCATTTCATTCCCATTAAGAGTAAAAGAACAACGGCATGATTAGCATATGTTTATCTCCGAGAGATAGTTCGTCTACACGGCATACCTTCTAGTATCGTAAGCGATCGAGATCCCATTTTCACTAGTGAGTTTTAGAAGAGCTTGCAAGAGGCGGTAGGAATGCAATTGTGCTTGAGCACCGCTTATCACCCTCAGACGGATGGCCAAATTGAAAGAGTGAATAGGATTCTAGAAGATCTTTTGAGGTTATGCATCTTGGACTTTGGAGGAACATGGGAGGAACACCTTCCATTAGTAGAGTTCGCCTACAACAACAGTTATCAGACTAGTATTGGCATGGCACCTTTTGAAGCTCTATATGGACGACCTTACCGATCACCAACTTGTTGGTGGGAATCTACGGATAAGATTTTGATTGGGCCCGAGATGGTTAGGGAAACCTCAGAGAAGATAGACTTGATTCGAAGACGCATAAAGACGGCACAAGACCGGCAAAAGTCATACGCTGATAAGAGACGAACCGATCTTGAGTTCGACGTTGGAGACACGGTTTTTATTACAGTATCACCATTGAGGAATGTAGTTCGTTTTGGATCTGTAGGGAAATTGACACCAAGGTTTGTAGGGCCATTCCCCATTACAGAAAGAATTGGACAGATGGCCTACAGAGTAAATTTGCATGAGAAGCTTAGTAGTGTTCATGAAGTATTTCGCGTGTCGCATTTGCGGAAGTGTTTACATGATACCGCGGAAGTAGTGGAGCCGAGCATGCTTAGGGAAGTGTAAGTAGAAAGAGATGCCACAATTAGGCGAGTTCCTACATGCATCCTTAGATCGGAGGTCTAGAATTTACACAACCGAGGGGTCAAGTTGGTTAAAGTCCAATGAGGAGATGATCAAGGAGACGCGACTTGGGAAACGGAAGACAAGATATGTGCGTCGTACCCTTTCCTTTTTGAGGGTATGTTCTTAACTTCTCCTTTTTCTACCGCTTTGTTTATACTAGTTCTATCATTTAGTCTATCCTCTCGATTATATCTTCGATCTTTAGGTAGAAAATACTATGGTTGTAAACATGTGTTTGAGACATGTTATGTTTGGTGGATGCAACTGGATGTAAGTGTTTGCTAGTGGTTGCTCGTGGATGCATGTATACACACATTAGGCACTAGATCGGCTCAATCACTTTCATATTGCATATGGATGAGTGTGCATATTTAAATTAATGGATGTATATTGAATGTGTTATCATATGGATGTTGCATTTACATGAATGGTTTTGCACTTATATAGAAATGATATGTATCAATAGGATTCTTTTACATACATAATGGACGCATGGCACTATCATGATTTACATTAAGGAGGTCAACTGAATCGGTAGACCGCCTGATTTTGCATTACGATAAGGACATATACACACACTTTGTATATGTTCATGAAAGCATTAGAAATCTTTTAAGGACAATGGACGCCTGTGATTGATGGATGAGTAGATGAATGATGGATGGTTGGACATACATTCTCCTTAACTTGGAGATTTCAGGGACGAAATCCTTTAAGTATGGGAGAATGTAACACCCCGTAATTTTAAAATATTAAAACAGAAAAATTTAAGAATACTTAAATTTTAGAAGAAGAATTAAGTGAAACGGGTTATGCCATTATATTCGTCTTGGAATTCTGCTTGAGATAGAGTCCGAGTTTGCGTAAAACGGACATCGTATGAAGAAGTTATGAAGCTCGGAAGATTTAAAGTTTAAAGCTGTAAAACAAGTCGACCGCCCATTTTTCACCATTTGACCGTTTTTAGACAGAAGTGAAAACAGTCGACCGGTTGAAATTTGCCAATCGACTGGTTGATTCCGGGTAGTTTCCTGATGACGTGTTTTTCTAATTTGAGTGGTTCGGATGGTTCCTAATCAAATCTAAAGGTCCTAATTCACCTAATACATCCATAAATAAACACCTAAACCTAACCCTAATCTCTTCAACCCTAATCCATGGCGCCTCTATGCTGCTACTCCAACTCTAATTAAATTTAGCTTTTCTTCTTCAAATCAAAGTAGAGATTATTCAAGATCAGAATTGCTACAACAACGACTAATTCTCTTTTCTAAGAATCCTATCACTGTGAGTTTATGTTACTTTCACATATAATTAAATTAAAAAGTAATTGTGATAGGATTGTAAATTGGATCTAATGTATATGCCTGTAAATAAGATGAATCATATCAAGTTTTGTAATTTGTTATCCTTCAGATTCATACCCAATTGCTATTATCATATGCATGTCTGATCTATTTTATCGTTATTCATTTCACATGCCAATTTATATGTTTATGCCAATTTTGATGTTTTGACTCTCTTCCCTTCTTCTTTTCGTTTTTTCTTTTGAGATTAGGCTAATTTCGAGCCTAAGAATATTACATTGAGATTTACGTACGAATAACGTTGGGATGATTGGGAAAAGTTTGGGAAAAATGTAATAAAATGAGATTTGGTATAAATTGTTGATAATTATGAAATTGATTTAGTCATAATTTGGTACAACTTGTATACATGGAATTATAGGCATAACTTGAATTAGCATTATAAGCACAATTGGAAATTATGGGCAATTGGAATACATTAATTAAAGACTTGAAATTGGGCATAAATAAAAAGGAAAAGATAATGAACGCCTAAGGCACGAGGTTAGATTCGAATTGCGGTAGAAGTCTGCCCGGAACCATCCGGCATACCAGCAACCGCAAACGGTATTCTAATGTGAGTAGTCAAAGGCAGAAATTAGATGCGTAATAGTGCTAGGGCATGAGGTTAGATTCGAATTACGGTAGAAGTCTGCCCGGAACCGCCCGGCACATCCAGTAACTGCAAACAGCAATCTAATGTGGGAGGTCTTACACGATTACGGGTATAATGAATTAATTAAAAACACTTAACCAAGATGAGACATGTGGTAAGACATGGGAATACTAAAGGGGTTAAGTGGGTGACATGGGTAGCATGTGAAACATAATTAAGAGCACTTAACCATAATGATACATGTGGTAAGACATAGGAGTAATAAAAGGGGTTAAGTGGGAAATCCTAGTGGGGACCGAGTCTAGGAGGGGAGCTTGTGTCAAGTGTAGGGACCCTTTTCAATTGATAACCCATTTTTAGTATCTATATGAGCTCGAACTAGGTCGAGGACGGGACACGCTTACTGTGGTTGATTGTAAGAGGCCAAAAGCGCAAAGAACGATGGCAACGCAAGTCCAACGGAGTCATGTGCGTGCGTGGGTCGGGGATGGTTGGTAAGACGTTGTTGCATCGTGTAGGTGTAAGCCGTGCATTTTAGTAGTATCGGGTTGCTACTTTAGGGAGTGATACACCTTATTGTGGGGCCAGCACAGGTATCTACGAGTTAGGGAGTTGATCGAATGGGGAGGGTAGTGGGTTCAACTAGTGGGGGTAGGAGCAAGTGGGCACCTACGAGAGCAACTAGGAGTACACGAAGCTACCATTATTATGATTAGTAGGGAGGGATCACCTTTTAGTATGAGACTAGTATTGGTGCGGTGCAGGAAATATCTTTAGTGGTTAGAAGCGCAATCGATGTTATACCTTGTTCATATTGTTTACCTTGTCATACTTGCTTATGTTACAGGCAGTTTATGTTCTTATCCTGTTACTTTACTAATTATGTTGTTAAAGTCACTGGACTTGCCAGACTTTATGTCTGACCCTTTTTGTTTCGCCTCTGTTCTTTCCTTCCCTCCCCCCCCCTAGGTTCTCAGGGTGGGACTAGCGGGGCTTGATTTGGATTTCTCTCTCTACTGGAAGTGCTAAGAGTAATGCTCAACTTTGTTTCTCTTTTATATGGCATTTTGGAATGGGATTATGGTTCTGCTTTTATGTACTCTGATAATAATTTTGTTCAAGATGGATATTGTGTACTTGATTTTAATATGTGGTTTTGACATTGTAATCAGACATGTTTTGCTTTTTGCTGCAATGGAATAAGTTTTGAATTTTTAAGTACCATTTTATATATCTGTCTTGTGATGTTATGTTCTATACTCTTCTAACGCTCCATGAAAGTTAATGCATTCCCTTAGTGAGTGACATTAATGGACGTGAGGTGTCACAACGATCAAGAATTGATGAGATTTTCTTAGCCTCGCCACTTCTCCATGTAAACTGCAGTCTAGAGTGGGGAATCTCTGACAATCCGCAAGATAACACGCAGTTGTTGAATTCAGTTGGAGAGCTTGAGCGTAAGTCCACCTTTTCTCTCTCTGGTACTCAGCACAACATTGAAGTCTCCAAGCACTTGCCATGGAGATTGAATATTGCGAGAATTATCAAATATAGTTTTCCATAATTTAACTTTTTCTATAGCTTGATTACTTACATAAATGAAAGATAGAATTAGATCTAATCCTCCAATATTAGTTGCACGAACTGTAACTTGTTGATCGTCACTGTTCATCATTCTACACTTCCAGTACGACGCATCCCAAAACACTACTATGCGACCTCTCTGTGTTGCATGCAAGTTGTCACTATGGTTGCATTGGTCTCCCATACGGATTTGAAATATTCTAAGTTCTCATTAGAAAATTTATTCTCTAACACAGCTACGATAGTGGGCTTATACTTGTCCTAAACTTGTAGAGGTCTAATTGACGAGTGTCATTATTTAGACCTCTCACATTCCAAAAAAGGATAGACATTAGGTGTTGGTCATTTTTCTCCTAGTAACTGGAGCAGTACTAACTAATGTGCGTGAGGCAGCAATATAAACACCAACTTTCTTGAATTGTTCATTGTACCTGATGTTTTCTTCTGTTAGATCCTCACCACTAACTTCCTCTGTACTTTCATCATCAGATACCTCAATTCGAATACCTAGATTTTGGACATCCTCAAGAGTTGTCGGCTCCTCCTCCTTCCCAGGATTGGGATCCTCATGTTGATCAATTGGATTTTAGCCATCCACCTATGCCCGAGCAGACTGGCTTTGACCTGGACTTGTATGAGATGATTCTGCTTCTGCAAAGTCCACGTTAGGCACTAGGGCAGACTGAATAATAGGGCTAACTGTAGCTTTACTAGCTTTTTCATGTACAGTAGGAGTAGCTGGATTTTTGGATGTGTTGCCTTCATCACTCTTTTGCTTTCTAACCCACATTTTGTCTGGTATGGTTGTGTTGCAATATGTATCTATATGCCCAAAACACAAGCAGGTTGTGCACTTTAGTGGGATGGACTCATACTCTGCCACTTGTTCATAAGTATTTCCTTTCTTGTCTACTGCTTTGATACTTTTTGGAAGTTCAGAATCTGTTGTGATTTCGGTGAGTGCTCTAGCATAACTGGTTTTATTAACATGTTCAGTGTTATCATCAATGTCTAATGGTTTACCAATAATGCTTGCTAGTTTGATGGAAGGCCAGAAGAGGAAGTGGGAGGGCGCATTGCCTCCCCCATGCCTTGGTGTGATGCGACTTCGCATCACTATGGCTATGGGATCTCGCATCACTGGTGTGATGTGATTTTGCCTCACTAGCGTAATGCGATTTCGCTTTACCCGTGTGATACGATTTTGCATCACCTGTGTGAGGAGGATTCGCATCACCGGTGTGATGCGAGTTCACATCACCTACATGATGCCACTTCGCATCACGTCACCTACGTGATGCGACTTTGTATCACCTCTGTAATGGGGTTCATTAGTGTTTGTTTGAGGCAATAAGCCTCGCCTTGCATTGCAATTGCGATGTTTCGTGATTGGACGGGATCAGGACTTTGCATATAGGGCTTAGAGCATACAATTTGGATTGTGGACAAGAACTTTGGACTGTTTAACTTGTTTCTTGATCCCAATCATAATGTAGTCGCGACTCAATGCAAGTTTAAGGACATTTGTCGATGACGACGATGGTTACTATCATTAAGAAGCAGTGATTGTCGCAATGTTTCGAGCCTACTTAACTATATAATTGCATTATCACCGCACTACACTGCATGTTTGCACGTTAGTTCGCACCAACACGAGGGGTACAGGTTTTACATACAATGTCTAATGCAACTATATAGAAGTATAACTCTTAACGGAGACATGATCCAGAACATAACAACACTTGGAAGCTGAAGCTTCTCAACACTCACCATCCCAGTCCGGATTAACTAATATCACTAGTCCTGGGGACAACAAGCTTGAGACCTCCTCAAAGTCAACCCCTTCCCAGTCCATTAATTCGCCGAAAGCACCCGATCGTCATTTACAACAGACAGCTGAGCGCATGACTGATCTTTCGATGTCAGGAGGTGTTAATATAGTTGAGGGAAGATCCGAGGAGGACGTAGATATTATGACAAGTGGCGTACCTAAGGCTCCTGATGTGATGACAGTGCCATCATCATTGACAATCCGCCAGATTCAGGCGTTCGAGTGTGGATGAACCTGCCCTAAGGCATAGTTGCGCAAGATTCAGCATACCATGGACCCTCATTCTAGTTCCCATAAGGGAGATCAAGCGCATGCTCCGCCAGAAGGGTACACTGCATGGAAAAGGCATATGTGCATTGCAGGGTGCATGCCCCCGTCTTGCGACTTTATTCGCAACATGCTGAGTTACTTCCGTTTAGCACCTGTACCGCTTCATCCCAAAGGATATGCCTTCCTTCTCGGTACCTGTCGTTTGTTTAGAGAGTACCTACATTAGGAACCTACCAGAGAGGACATCTGGTTCTTGTTTCAGATCAAAAGGATACCTAAGACAACGCCTTCCTCTATTTCCTAAAAGCAATACACAGTGCCTGGTTCATTGAACAGCCATGGACTAGGCTTGGATTGTTTAAGTCTGAGTGATTCTTCGTTCGCTGTCCTCCGGGAATTTCGAGATGATGGATGAAGGGAAGTAAGTATCTATGTTTTCACTAGTTTGTTTTTAGTCGAGTTATGGACTTTGTGTTGACCTTGGTATTCTGTAATAGGAATCCTACCGGAGCTGAAGGGCAATGAATACCAGGGGCATGTAGCATGTTTGAAAGCTATTCTGAAGGAGGTTCGTTCTACGGACAAGATTTTGGATAAGGAGGCCCTTCACAGGACAAGCCAGTTGCCACGAAATCAGACAATGTTCAGGGCAGCTACTTCAGGAAAGGGGAGCGAAGATCCTGAGGAAGAAAAGTGCTCTTTGGGTGTAAGCGAAAAACTCTTCTTGCTGCGACTAAACGACCTAAGGCTACAAAGATCCAGGAGGGTGCTAGCGCCAGCGGTGCTCATGTCAAAGAAACGGTTGGTGGCGGAGGGTCCGTCGTCTACTCCCACCCCGCCAACGAATGTTGAGGCTGGAGTGGGAGTGTTGGCGAGGCCGCTTCCCCCGATGACTACTTCGGGACTGTCGCTTTGTTGGAGAGAGAGGATCAATTTAAAGGGTTGGATGATGTTCTAGTTGATATTCCACCATCTTGGCCTAGCGGCACAAGTTCTGGAAGCTTAACTTTACCTATTGGTGGGACAACTCCTCTGAGCAGGTACCAATCTGGTCTGTGGAGAGCGCACTTAGGGAACAAACTCATAAACAATGGATATCACAGCATTTTCTTATGTGCGCAAAGTGCTTAGGCCTAATCTTTAAATCTGATTCGTGTAGGTGAAATGGCTCAAGAAAGTGACGATGCTAGGTATCGAGGTCATGGATCATAGGGCCGACGACCACAAATGAGCTCAGTCTTGAGTGGTTTCAAGAAAGGGGCCAAGCTGCTTCAGTCCTCCCACCCTCGTGGTCGTGGCGGCGATCATCGATATCATAGACATTCAGAATCCTCCCCATCGCTTCAATTGTTAATAGAAGATTCAGGGCTTAAGATCGTGGGAACCTGACCGCAAGCTTCAACGTTCCCCTTCCTACCCCTCAGGTGGAGATCGTCCACATATCTACCAGTCATGATGTATAACCGGTGGATCGCAGACCACCGCGGACGGGCACGTTAAGGGGAGGACCGGGAGTTCCACAACTAACCAATGAGGAGAAGATGGATCTCTTGAAGGAGCAGTTATACAAGCATTACTTTGAGGAGTAGATGTGGATACCGTATTTTAACTTGATTCCTCGTGACGACACCATTCTCATATGGAAGAAAATATACCAGGCTTACCACCAGACTGCAGAATTCAACAAGTACTCTGGGAATCTCTCCAACTTGATTTGGGCCAAGAATGTGGAGATTCAGAACTGGGGTCTAACCATTGATGCTGAGCGGACAACTGTCCGGAATCTGGAGAAAGAGATAAGTGAGGGTTGTCCTTATGTCGTAGGCGCTTTTTATGTTCGTAGCTCATTCGAAGGTTAAAAAATGTTGTTGCCACAGTAGAGCTGAAGGAGGCATATGAGAGGCTGAAAATGGAGGCGAAGCATCCATCTTCAACTTTCAAGGATACAACGACCTCATTGACAACCGAGAATATAGCCCTCAAGAAGGATAAAGCCGATCTGGAACAGGTTAATGCCCAAGTGGAGAAGGATACGAAAGGGTATCCCAGCTTCAAACGAATAATGAGACTCTAAAGAAGGAGAATGAGAGGTTGAGCACTGAGAACATGGAAACCCAGAGGCTAATGCAGGAGAATGCCGATCTGAAGAGACAACTTAAGGAGGACAAGAGAGACAAGGAAACAGCTGAGGAAATGGCTCAAGATGCGCTAGGCCAACTGGATGGAGAGAGGGACGAGCATAAGAGAGAGGTAGAGGAGCTCAAAATTGCTACTGAGTATGCCGCAACCCAAGCGGAATGAGATTTGGAGCCCTATGTATAGGGCATTTATGTCAAAGTGCTTAAGTACCGCGATCTCTCATGGGTTGATGATTACTCCAAGGTATAGGCCAAGGTATGGGATAAGTTGTTGGAATTTGAGGCCGACCTGCAGGAGGTTGAGGTTATATACGAAATTGATTTCATGTTCTCCCACATGAATGAGAAAGAGCGTTTTACGTTGGCGGAGGGGAGGCAGTTGTTGAGGGATGATGCTAAGGTGAACGGGCTGTCGCAAAAGAAAAACCCGTGGAGATTGACAATTTGGTGGTGGCCCATGAGTTCTATGGAGGTACCTATTCCCAACAGCAAGTTGGGCCGTCTGCCCCAACAACTAGCTCGCAAGTTTCATCCCCCGTCATACCTGAGTACAACCATGACCATCTTGGGCTGGGACTTGAGAGCTTATCCCGGACAGCCTGCGAGGGCTTAACGCCTGTCGGAGCTGCGCCTCAGGTGTCGATAGGTAAAGTCACACCCTCCTAAGTATCTAGAGGTATAAGTCTACGATAATTGATCCGACTGACGAGCCTTTTCTTGGATGTGCAGGACCCTTCAGTGTCGAAATGACAGTGAGCTTGGACCCGACTCAGTTTAGACAGCCCGGGATTGGAATGGAGGGCTTCATGGGTAAGCTTGACGACGGAGTTGGGACGTATATTATGTTTTCTGACGAGGATCTTACACTTTTTGGTTCCTTTGTGGGAATAGATGGGCAGGAGGGTCAGGTGACGGAGACCGCCGAAGTGAGTGAGCACACGATGCATGGGATGTTTGAGGAGCAGCAGGCTGGCTAACGCTCCAAGGCCGAGGAACAAGAGCAGAAAAAGGTATTTAACGAGCTAGCCCGACAAACAGCTTTGGTAGATGCTAGGAGGAAGGCTGAAAAAGATGCCATGGCTAAGGTCCAAAGAGAAAGGGAGGCTACGACAAAGGAACAGGCAGATCTAAGAGAAAAGGCCGATGCTGAGGCCTGCAAAAAAAATGCCGCGAAGATGTACAAACAACAGCAGGAAGCGGAAGCCAGAAACTCAAGGCTGGGAAGATGGGCCATAAAAAGGTGGACGCAAAGACCGGACCAATGGGAAAAAAGGCACGTCATCCATTATTGCGCTTTCAAGTGGGGTTGTCTCTTCGCCTTTGAGAGAAATCCCGCTCGCTGATGACATCACAGAGATCAGCGATGATGAGAAGAAGATTCCGCTGGCGTCACTCAAGTTCTCTTCCCCATCCAAAGGGAAAAAGGAGAAGGGGAGTAGCTCTAGGAGGCGGAGAAAGAGAGGTATTGTAACGAACCAGGAATTTTCGACTTCGAAAATCGACATAAAACCCATGTCAATTATTTAAGCATTGAACATTCCAGATCATTAATAGAAATAAGTTAGAGGATGAGAATAGATAAGATAGAAAATTAGAATAGAAGCAGGAGAGGAACAACAACAGAATCAGAGTAACACAAACCTCATAGCGGAACGAATAAAATATACTATATAACATAACTTTGAAATACAAATTTGTACTTGAATATACACATCATTATCAAAGTACAATACTTACAACATAGAGGAAATAAACAATTGCTATAAAATCCTGAAGCCTTCTGCTCCAAGCTCTCAGTATATCTGTAAAATCCCGACTACTTGATTGCCCGTACAAATTTGGGCACCCAAGAGTTTAGGGGAAACAAAACAAAATAAACTCCAGGTCAGCCATGGGACTGGTATGAGTAAACAATTTTAAACAGTTTGTGAAAATAAATGATATCTCATTAGACCACGCCGTATGACACGGAACAGGTTTTTCCCTGATGAAAAACCAAATCACTTGATTTAACTTTCAAAATCCTTTTGAAAGAAATGATAATTTTTATATCAAAACTATTTTGATATTAAAATAATGTCTATCAACCATAACTAAATAATAATTAGCAGAACGCTTTCATCTCACGTTCCACATACATAATATAAAATCAAAAACCGTGGGCGCTCATTGGGTAATGAATTCCAACTGGCAAGGTATGGGACCACCTTCTGACAGTGTATATCTAGAGAGGAATACACCGGGTTCAACAAGAACATCTTGTAACCTAGGCTAAACATGACCGGTCACTCATTTCGCTTGAATATACCGAATGTATTATCACCAACGGTTGGGATCAGCAACTGTTTCCCGAATGGGACAACATCGACAACCGTTTCCCGAAAGGGACAACATCGAAATAAGTTAAAGAAGTAAATGAAATATCTCTAGATCATGTGATAATACACCCTAATTGGCAGCTGACCACTTAGCCACGTGACCTACCCAATTTTATACCATTTCCTATTTGTGAGGCTAGAGGCCATAATGTATAGATCACACATTTATTTGCTTTGAATGTCACATCGTCATACCCGCCAAATCACAAATTGATTTCCACAAAAATACCACGGGTATACAGCAAAGAGAAACGAATTCCTTCGCCACCAAACGTAAATACATTTGAAGATATCAACTTACGCGATTTATTGAATATATCCTATCAGACATTCTTCCATACAGGTTATCCTGGGACTGGACAATCCGAAGGCACTATTCTGTAAATCCATCTTATGTAATTTCTACGTAGGATCACCAGAACAGCCCTTGCATAACTCTGTCTTCAATTATCTTCACCATATTTGATTCGCAACGCTAATGTCCATACAAAGTGGTTTTCAGATAATGAAACTGATTGCGGTCTCTCCAAATTGACAACAGAAAAATGGTCAAAACTCTGATAGTCGTTTATTTAACTATCAAAGGAAAACATCCATACACACAATGATCTTATTTTAAAATGGAAATTTTATCGATCAATCATCAATCAACATTTTTCCCTTTTAAATTAATTTATCATTAATTTATTCATTTCCCTTTTCCCTATATTCATAAATTCTTATTTTCTAAGTTTAGAAAATATACGTTATTACTCATTGGAAAACATTTCCATCTCTTATCCACGCATCACTATCCTCTCACATCTATCAGTCTCTAGCTGTAAACCAGTAAGAGAACAATTCCCTGAAAATCAACCCTGAAGGTCGAAACCATCATCAAATCGATACCCAGAAAGCTATTCAACATAACTAATCTCTAGTCAGTTTCTAATTTCATTAACTCCATTTCTTATCTTCTTATCAAATTATAGCTTATGCAACTCTTAGATTTAGTTTACGAATCCAATTCTTTTATGGAAAACATTGGTTATAACGATAACGTTAAAATATCTACTTCCGAAATATCTAACTTCAAATATAACTTTTATTCATTAATTTAAATAATAATAATTAATAAATTTATTAAATAAATAAATCTTGATTTAAAAACGGAAAGTAAATAATACTTTCCTTCATTTGATATAGTCGAATCCCCATGTATAATTCTCTATCGAATAATCTCTATTCGATAACTCTCTTTCGAATAAACTATATTCGATAACTCCTTTTCGAATAATCTATATTCGATATTCTTTCTCTTTCAAATAAACTATATTCGATAATCTCTCTTCGAATAACTTATATTCGATTAACTATATTCGAATAACTAATATTCGACTAACTGTATTCAAATAACTAATATTCGATTAACTCTATTCGATTAACTAATATTCGACTAACTCTATTCGAACAACTAATATTCGACTAACTCTATTCGAACAACAAATTTTATTTTAACCCTATTTCCTATCTCAGTCAAATTCCCATTTGAATTCCTTATAAATGTTTTAATTTATAAAATATTTATTTTAATCCATTATTCACATCGAATGTGAAAAATGTTTCTTTTATATAATCAATCAGTTTGATTTTTCATTTAAAAATAATATCCCATTTCCAGATTCTATTTATACTTCTATCTATAGAACTAATTATACAAAATCTCCTTTTTACTTCTAACACTTAAAGTCTCATTTATAATTCCCTTTATAAATGCTAAGTTCAATTTCTATTTAAAATATCTGTGTTAAAACCAATTTCTACTCCTCTATATAAATTCAGACTTATATATTCAATTTATCCAATGATAGATATTTTACTTAATTTATAAATTGTTATTTATAAATTAATCTTCCCAATTTATTTGTTAAAACAGATTTCTATTTAATACTACTCTAAATTAATCTTTTCCATTTATCTGTTAAAAAAAGATTTCCATTTAATATTTATTTTCCCCATATTTCCTTTTATAAAATTCTATTCATTTTTCAAATATTTCCTTTTATAAAATTCTATTCATTTTCCAAATATTTCCTTTTATAAAATTCTATTCATTTTATAAATATTTCCTTTTATAAAATTCTATTCATTTTCCAAATATTTCCTTTTATAAAATTATATTCATTTTCCAAATATTTCCTTTTATAAAATTATATTCATTTTATAAATATTTAAATTCAATACCCACTTAACTTTTTCCTTTTATATATTCCGATATTTACTTATGGTATTCAAAAATACCAAACAAAAGGATCTATCATCATCTAGACACACATGATCAATAATAGATTATATACCACATCATATATCACAATATATGAAAAACAATATTATAAATATTGAGGAATTCATATGGATCCCTCTAACTGGTTTCCCTGCATCACAGATGTTAACAATATAAATAACATCGATTTCAATTCAATATGAAATATTCTGATAACGTATGACGAAGTTATTGATGTTACAAGTTAAATACGAATTTAAACATTATATTATAATTAATTAGTAATCTAATCTGATTACTTGCTAGTCATGTTGAATTAGTGCACACAGTCATCCAAGACAAAGTTAATTTTTGGTTACAAACTTTTCAGCTACCAGATGCCTCTATTGACAAAATTGAAAAGGTTTGTGCTGAGTTTATATGGAAGGGCGGCATGCATAATATCAGTTATTCAGATTTGTGTCGCACCAAAGAGGAAGGAGGAGTTGGTCTACGAAACCTAAAGGAAATGAGAGAAGCCTTCACGTTAAAGCAAGGCTGGAAAGTTATTGCATCTGATGGGTTACAGGCAAAATGGATGCGAAATAGTTACACAAAAGGAAATTTCTGGCAAATGGCAGAAGATAACAATTCATCTCCTACCTGGAAAGCGATTCATAGAATACGAGACAAGCTAGCAACTAATTGCAACAAAGAATTCGCCAATGGAAGAACTACTGACCTTTGGAAGGACCCTTGGATTGAGGGTAAATCGATGATTGATTTAGCAGGTTGGGAAACATATTCGGCATATGGTTGCCCGGATAAAAAAGTGAGTGAAATCATAGATGAAAATGGGTGGAAGTGCAATAACTTACCATGCAGCGAGGAAAACAAAACTAAAATTCAATGCATGCCAATGTTTCTCAACAGGACAGACGATATTTGGGCATGGAAACATGCAAAGGAATTTTCAACTCGATCTGCATGGGAAGTCACTCATAAGAAACATCAAGTTAAAACATGGCACAACTTTGTATGGGATAGGGTGAACTTTCCTAAGATGGTCGCGACTACATACAAAGCAATTCAAGGAAGACTCCCCACAAAAGACAGACTATTTGTGTGGGTGTAGTGGGTAACACTGTGTGTGTCTTGTGTAACAAAGAGAACGAATCTCACCAACATTTATTTTTTAAATGCGAATTTTCGAAGAAAATATGGAGCAGTTGTTTAGATAAGCTTAACATAATAGATGGAGAGTTCCAGCTAACTAACAATATCAATTACTATAACGGTGGTAGGCAGTTGGTAGGCGAAGAAGCCAAATTGTATAAAATAGCTGTCACTTCTTCAGTTTATTCAATTTGGAGAGAAAGAAACGCCAGAGTGTTCAAGAAGACAACACAAACAACAAACAAAATCAGTTATTTGAACTGGGTGGAGATTAGACTAACGGCTAAGAGGATTAGAAGAAGGAGACTTACTGATAGCTATGCAGAAGCAGTAGTGGAGACGCAAGCAGTGGATCTAAGGAATCCAAGGGGAGGAAGTCGATTTCTGGGAAGTTATCAACCGCCATGACCAAGCTTGTGAGTTTCGACTTTTGCCCCTTTTCTGATAATTCGAGAATGTGGCAGAAGAAAGGAAGTTTTTGTTTGTTTATGTTACGTGTATCGTGGGCTTTGGGCTGACGCATGTAATCAAAAGCCGGTTTATGAGGCTTAACTTGTTGGGCTGAAAAGTCTTAATAAAATATTACCAATCTTCCAAAAAATAAATCTAATCAAATTACGTCTCTTAACCTGGTTTAAATTTAATTCGATCCCACTAATACTTCTTCCTCTTTTATAAAACATGGCTCCTCCTGGTACATCTCTCCATGGACGCAAATCATCTCCCTCTAACCTCTTTCTACACTCATTTAAAAATCAAAACAGGATCGCATAAACTCTTCTCGTCAACCTCTTTTCTCCACGATCACCATTTCATACAACTCGATTCCTTCTCCCCAGTCCAAGGAAATCCCGCAACACTCATGTCCATTGCCACGTCGACCTTCCATCTCGCCCTCCCATTTTCACACCGTTCGGCGAACAAAACTCGGCGTCGAACTCCCCTTTAACTCCTCTCTGCAACCATGCCAACCACATCAACTCCAATCCATTCCATCAAAATCCATCGAGCACCCTTTCATGCTTCCCTGAACCAGCATAGCGACACAAAGTTGAACAAAATCCCACAAAATCTTTCAAATAGTTGCGGTTTTCCATTGTACATTTAAATCTGACCTCTATTTCATCCAACAAAACCTCAGTCTCCTCGAATTTGTGAACCCTAGTTTGCTCGAACACCCGCTGGAAAATAAACCCAGCGAGAAAAAATATGTCGAGCCCTTTAAAATTCACGTAGATAGGAAGAGTACCTTCTCAGCAATCCAAATATATATATGTTGTAATTTATTAACTTTTGTTATATTTTATTTGAATTTTTTATGATAAAAAATATTTTACTGAAAAAAAACGTACGGCGAAATTTTGTTGACTAGGGAATTCATAAGTTCAGGGTTAGGAGAAATTTTTGGTGTATTTATAGGAGAGAAATAATTTTATTCGTTATTTTATTTATTTTTAATGAATCGTTACTTGTATTACTGTTTAAAAATTCCTACGATCACATACAATATCCAAATTCGATAAAAATGGACATGCAGCCACAGTTCGATATTACGGACCCAATGAAACTTGTTTCGTCGAATTCCGAGTCCGTTTGCTCATCCAGCGTATTTTTAATGTCAAATTATTGACTATTTTTCACATTAAAATTCCATACGGCTACATACTAACACTAAAAAACATGGAAATTGAAATCCAAAAATAATTTAATATTCCGGATCCTATAAAATTTGTTTCGTTGAAAACGGAGGTCATTTGCAAAAATGGCTATTTTCTAAGCTCTAAATAAACCCATTTAAATATTAATATATTTAAAAACAATTAGATTACATTAATAAATTAATATTATTGTATATATTTGCATAGAATATTATCTTGCTGAAAAATAAATATATCTGGATTTATAACTCGATATTTCAAAATTCCAGATTATATTCATATTCAATTTATATATATAAATCCATTTATTATATAAATAAATCGTTATAAATTATAACGAATTCCATAGCGACTATTTTAAATTTTGATTTGGACATAACTCACAATCTATACAACAAAATCCTGATTTTTCTCTTCCATTAGAAAAATATCGTTCAACAGATTCGAACGTTTCTTGTTTCACAGAAATCCGACTTAAAACGGATTCTGTATATTCGTTTAAATTTCGAATCGTCAAATTACGAACTGCCGCGCCATTCCGGGCTTGATTTAAATTATAACATAATTATACATTCAAATTTGTTATTATAATTCAATTCTTAACTGAATTAAATCTTATAAATAATCCAATTCACACAATATTGTGAATTCTACTATTTTCGGCTATTTCAGAAATAAATATATTATTTTTATTAATTAAATATTCAATATTTTTTAATTAAACAACTATTTAAATATATAAACCATATATTAAATAATTAAATAAATTAATTATTAAACCGTAAAAATTGCGGGTCGTTACATTCTTCCCCCTTAAAAGAATTTCGTCCCCGAAATTGCTAAGGTAGAAAACAAACTCTATTAACTTGGTTAAACTTTATTTGTTTACTTCTTAAATTTCAGTTTTAACTGAACCAATTTAATTTCAATTAAATTATTAATTTATTCTTACCAACTAAAATTTTCAAAAATTCTGAAAATTTTCTAACACCCGAAATTTCGAAAAATTTCGCCAACGTCTCCTTTGTACGGCTTAATCGGTACAACTACAACTCGCCTCTCTAGGCCATCTCCAACCCAAAAGAAAATCAAACAGCCAAGCGACTTGCCAAATAGGCTCATAAATCACCAAACTCATATATAAATAAACTTGTACCTTTTTGTCAGGCATATCATTATATCCTTTCCATCTGCTACCAATTCAGCATATACCAATGTCATCTAAATCAAACTCCAATCAGTTTTTATCCTCAAACCCAATCATTTGCTTATACCTAAGTCGAATTTCATTTCTACCTCAAGTTTCATTTTCGATTCCAAACTCTAAACTCACCAATACAATTTACTTAACCTTGCCTAGTTCCATTACGACATTCCATTAACTAATTAATTTCCCAAATCGGTTATCTTTATCTCAAAATCCAAAATCAGATTTTTATTCCAAAAATCAATCAGTTTCAATTCATATGGGTCTAATTATATTCCACAATCCAGTTTTACACGATATTACTCTATTTCAACTCAATTTCCACTTAACTGGTTTCAATTCAATTCTAATTTGTTTCCACAAATTTTTATTAATTTGTTATTTTAAATCAAACCATCTCTCCTGGGAGTTTTAAACGGCTTAGCTTTTTTCTAAAATCAATTATTCCTTTTCGGAATTTCAAAACAACTTGTTTTGCCACAACAATTCGAAATCAATATCTTTGGTAGTAATCCATTACTTAGAACTCGAAAATGAACATTAATGATGTGGCCAACACCATCATGGTTATTTCCCAGCAACCAAAGTGAGTTCAATACTATATCACTTTTCAAAACCATTTTTTTAACACTTCCATTTTGGAAATTAGTTAAAAAATATCCTTCCAATATTTGTAAAACAATTTAAAATCTCCTAGGATTTTTAAATTCTCATATATTTAATCCAAATCCATCTACAAACACATATTCAAATTTCCAGAGTTTTAATTCCAATTCTGATTTTAAATTCAGATTTAATCCATTTGATTTCATATATTGCAACTATACGAATTCTAATTGGTTATTTACATAACCATTCCAATTATAACCTGATTTGATTATAAAAATAACCAACACATCCCATATCTTATAATATAATGCAAAACCCGTGGTCAATAGGTCAAAGTGAAGCCTTTTTTGGCTTTCCTAATATGCCCTTACCACAGAGCCGTAGTCATTCTTTTCTCAACTGGCTTTCACATCATTTACCAGGTATTGGAAAACCCACATCTGCACGTTTCCCACCTCTTCCTCTTTTCCCTTCCTTTTCCACCACTTTCACGGTTTCTTTCTCCATGTCAAATCTACCACCATAGTCGCCTCTTCTACAGCTTTCCAAACCCACAATCAAATTTTCTTTCGCTCAATCGTACTGCCGCTACATCCATTGGCTGAACCTGTTCCTTCAGCTGATCATGTTCCACCTCTATTACACAACCGCCTCTATTCCTCTACTCTCCCTCCTCCTATTTCAGCCAATCCCCTTTTTCTAGAGAATTGAGTCGCTTATTTCACTTTGATTTGCTGAAAATAAAATCGACGAGTTGCAACTGTACTGTGATTAAGTGGACAGTCTTATCAAGGTTTGTCCCACAATAGATGACATGCCACTTCTAAAGGTTCATTTTCCCCTTTTTATACAACTTTGTTTCTTAATTTTTATCTTTTTCTTAAACTTATATTCGTTTTTTGATGGTTGCGATCCTTGAATTCCCAGGGATACAGAAGGGATATGAAAAATCTTGGAGGTTGTGAGCAGATAGGTAATCTTTGGTTTACAATTTTAAGGCCTCATCCCTACAAGACGCGAAATTTCTTTACTTCCATAGATTAGTGCAATAATTATTACTTATTTTATTTCCTATTTCCATGAGATGACAATTTGATGTTTGCAACAATATTGTATGCATATAACTCAATTTGGAATATGGGTTGTAGTTTCTTCCGAAGTCGATTCAGGATCCTATATTTGAATTAAATTTAAAATCATTTCTTTTCACGGTTCAGTTTTGCGCACAGCAGGTTACAAAGTTTATGTTCAATCTGAGCAACATAAATGCAGGAAGCGGGTTAAAGATTGTTGCTTTTCCCCAAGATTACAGATCTTAAATTGAACTTGCTCATCAGTAACTCTGCCAGCAAATAGGTAACACAAACTCTTCTTCGGTTATTTCATCAATGAAGTTATGGTTTTTTGCATTTCTGATTTACAATTTTGATAAACTAAAGGAAATTATGCAGAGAATTCTCTTTCTTCAAATACATTGAATCAAGGAACTGTAAGAGGTAACCATCAAAACTTCCTTCTTATAGTTGTGGTACAAACAACCATGGAAAATGTAATTAATATTCTGCCTGCCAAATTTCTCATGCACCCACCCTTAAGAGTGTAAATATATATTCTAAAAAATTTTAACGCAACCGAAAGATTACATCATAACCAATTATAAGAACACCAAACCTCAGATCAATTTCCTATAGAATTTGAAGTTACACATTAATTTGGGATGACTGATGTACTCAATTTTTTTTAATGCATTGAAATTGGTTTAAACGTAGCAAGTTCAGCAGTTGATTTTCGATTGGACAATCTTTGGAAACTTGCATGTACCCGAGCAACCAATAATAAAATGACACTATGCTCTATCTGTGTAGGCTATAAAATGTATGTACTCATACATATGATTCCTTTTGGTTTATTACAGAATTACATTTGTAAACATAGTTTTATATGTAATCATCATACTGTTCTTACAGAACTGCAGAATGTCCACGAAGGCAAACAATGCTGGAGCATCGAAGACTGCAGAACAAAGATTGCAATGGTATATTCAAGCAAGATCCTTTGAACTAAATAGATTGCAGAGGCATAAATTAAATATTTTATTATGACGAGCAAATGCAAGTAAAGTGCAGTGGGTTAGTTAGGTATTTGTTGACTTATGTCATAATTTTTAAATCTAATGTTAGCAGATGAATCTCTATTTCCTAGGTCCATCTTCCTAAGTTAAGCACCAGTTAAATTTTTTTGTATAGAAAAGCACAATCATAATGGACGCATCAGCAAACTCCAGATGCATTTGCCATAAATGCAGACAGCAAATAAACCATCATGTTGATGTTGATGACCTCTATTTTTATTTACTGATCAAAACAACAGTATATTTAAAATGCCAAGTAATTTGAGACTGAATAATTCATTAGTATGTTATGTTTTGTAGTAAAAACATGATTGTTATTTGTTCTCTTCAGGTTTCACCATAGGAGATTGAAGTAGTTTTGCTTTCAATAATTATTAAACACAAAGAAGAGTATGATCTATGGTGGAGGAATGACACTTGAATGAATTCTTCTTAACATGTCATGCTACATAATATGTAGTATGTTGTTAGTATAATAAATATGGTTCTGCTCATATGATCTAGATCAAAATTCTTCTTAACAACGGAAAATTAATTTGGTTCTGCTCATATGCTCTAGATCAAAGCAGGATTAGAAAACATGGTTGTATATAAAGAATGACAAAAATAATTTATTTATTTATTTCCATTAAAATATTTATTCCAATAACTTGAAGTCTTACAGATAAATACTCTGCAATGGCACTGTTTCAGGTTACAAATAATATACTATTAAAGCTTTTTAGTCTGTGAAGCTTAAGAGCAGCTCCAACAGAGAGCAATTCATGCTTTTAATTCGTAATTTGGGGGAGAAATCGTCCCCACATCTATTACAAAGCGTAATATTACGGGTTCAATTTAGAATTAAGAATTGGGCCACGAGCCTATTTTATCGCTGCACAACAATTTCTCAGGGAAAAATTAGGCGCGCGCCTAAAAAATCGGCGCGTCACGTAATAGGATTCATGAGAAATAGATGGAGTTCTCCCGTGCCGAAAAAAATCAATGTGCAACCATTGGGGAAAATTCATCTTCTTCCCCGTAATCTTACAGATCGTAATATTCTTTCCCTGAATCCTATTGGAGATGCTCTAAGAATAAAATACAATAGTTTTAGGATAAGGTTACTAGCTACAATTTACATGTGACAACCTGATACTTATTGGTTTATGTTTGGTCTTCGGAACGTTGTTTGAAACTTATACTAAGGTCAACTGAAAGAGAGATGACTTTCAAATGCCATTGTCAAAGAATATTAAATGACACGCTTTCTAAAAGACTTAAATGTATAAAATTCATATCATAAGGGCCTTTGGCTTTTTAATGCAAAAAGTTTACATCCAAAAGCAAAAAACCGAAATGTGAAATTCGGTTTGAATGGACGAATAATATTTTCTCCCTTTTATAATCTTAACTAGCGAAAAACGTGTTAAATAAATAGATAAGGTATCAAATCTTTTTTATTGAATTAATAAAACTGAAATTATTCTTTAATAAAAGTGGGAAAAAATCACCGTAAAAGGAGAAAAAATAATCAACAACATAAATAGTTAAAGGTATTTCTATTCCTTTTCCATCGGTCTATTCAAGCATAATTTTTTTCTTTCATTTGCTCCCTTTGATCACAATATCAGATAACATTATAAATGTGTTAGATAAGGTAAATATATGTAGTAACAATGAGATGGAATCAAAAATAATAATATATCTAGCTGTTTGCTCATAATTTCATTGTATTTTACTTGTTGTGATAGATGTTGATTGTCGTGGCCACGAAGAAGCAGAGGATGGATGGTAATTGTGTCAAGATCACTGAGTAAGCAAAGAATTTGATTAAGTTGTTTTGTTTTGGACATTTACCCTCTATTTTCTTTGGTGTGAATTGAATAAGAATTTGGATCTTTGTGAAATAAGTACAATTTATGTTTGTAGTTTTTAAAATGTTGGACAGAAATGTTCAGTTTGCGGTTCATTAGTTAATTTATTATTTATCTTTACCTTTTTACCAATTATATAAACAAGTTAAAGCCATGAGACTCACAACCAAAAAAAATATGTTATTAATTTATAAACAAAATATTATTCAAAATCATTTAAGTTTAATAAAACACAAATAACTATGTTTATAGTGAATATAGTTTTGAATATAGTTAAGCAATTTTTATGGATATTTATTTTTGAATTAACAGAAGTGTGTTAAGTTTTTATACCTATAGGCAATATAGTTCATATGACCGTATCTTTTGTAAAGCTTGTCTGAACATTGCATTTATAGCGACCATATGTTATATTTTTATGTATAAAGTTCAAATTCTGCATAACAATGGATCCATGTCTATTTCTTGGACCTGCAAACCAGTTCTACATGTCTCTGATATGATTCTTATAGTGACCTTTCTAAAACCCAGTTGAATGAATTCAATTTTTTGTTTTGTAGGTTTCATAGTGAACTGAGTGACATAAAACATGACTGACAAGAGCACAAAATATGACCGAGGACAAGAAGCATGGTGCTAGCCTAGAAGTAGAGGGTTGCAGGTTGATAGTGATATGGGAAGCCAAAATATCTATAGATGTACTTTTATTATAATGATTCAGGATTTTGTAATCGATGTTACTTTTATAACCATAATGATTGTAAGAGCATTATGATTACATGCATTTCACAAACTTAACTAGAGTTCGGCAGTTGTAAAGACTAGAAATAAATACAGATTTTTGTATACCTGTCTGGGTTGGCCAGCTTTGTAAATTATTTTGTACTTTTTTGGTGAATTATTAATGACGTACTGTACTACTACTGTGTAAACTTATTTTCTACTGACCCTACTTATAAATGACTTAATGCTTTCAGTCATTCAACCCATTGATTTTTTTTTCTACTGTGACGATGACTTGCTTGCAAATTCAAGTTTGGTTAAGGAGACTGAAAGCATAACAGAGCAGTATTAGGAAATACATAAGTCAACAATGTACAAGTACGGAAAATGAACAGAGGGACATGCTTTGGTGAAATACATCTATGCACACGCCCATCGAGCATGCATGTGTACTAGTACTATAATAATTCAAATATAAATCATTCTTTAATATCAACATATATTTTGGGCAAAATTATTTCATTTACCCTCTTTTCAAAACATAATGTGTCGGTTCATCGTGTTCAAGTGTTTAGAAACTCCTACCGATACAGCGGATCAAACTGATCAACCAGAATTCATAAACAGCTCAACCAATAAATCTCCACAATATAAAACAATTTTACATTAAATAACAAATACGCGCTCATATACATACATTCAAACTCAATCTAGGGTATCACTAACTCTATCTCTATTGAATCACGCCACAGAGCCAAGGTAATCACTTAGCCTTCAGCTCTGATACCACTGTAACGAACCAGGAATTTTCGACTCTGAAAATCGACATAAATCCCATGTCAATTATTCAGGCATTGAACATTCCAGATCATTAATAGAAAGAAGTTAGAGGATGAGAATTTCTCCTATCCCTAAACTTAGCCTTAAACTCCTCTCCGCAACCATGCCAACCACATCAACTCCAATGCACTCCATCAAGATTCATCGAGCACCCTTCCGTGCTTCCCTGAACCAACACAGCGACACAAAAGTTGAACAAAATCCCACAAAATCTATCAAATAGTTGCGGTTTTCCATTGTACATTTAAATCTGACCTCAATTTCATCCAATAAAACCTCAGTCTCCTCAAATTCGTGAACCCTAGTTTGCTAGAACACCCGCTGGAAAATAAACCCAGCGAGGAAAAATATGTTGAGCCCTTTAAAATTCACATAGACAGGAAGAGTACCTTCTCAGCAATCCATATATATATTATAATTTATAAACTTTTATTAGATTTTATTTGAATTTTTGAAGATCAAAAATATTTTACTAAAGAAAAACTTACGGCGGAATTTTGTTCATCTGGGAATTCATAAGTTTAGGGTTAGGAGAAATTTTTGGTGTATTTATAGGAGAGAAATAATAATTTTATATTCATTATTTTATTTATTTTTAATGAATCATTACTTGTATTATTGTTTAAAAATTCCTACAACAATATCCAAATTCGATAAAAATGAACATGCAGCTACAGTTCGATATTACGGGCCCAACGAAACTTGTTTCGTCGAATTCCGAGTCTGTTTGCTCATCCAGCGTATTTTTAAAGTCAAATTATTGATTATTTTTCACATTAAAATTCCGTACGGCCACATACTAACTCCAAAAATCACGAAAATTGAAATCTAAAAATAATTTAATATTCCGGATCTAATAAAATTGGTTTTGTTGAAAACAGAGGTCGTTTGCAAAAATGGCTATTTTCTAAGCTCTAAATAAACCCATTTAAATATTAATATATGTAAAAACATTTAAATTTAATATTAATAAATTAATATTATCGTATATATTCACATAGAATATTATCTAGCTACAAAATAAATATATCTGGATTTATAACTTGATATTTCAAAATTCCAGATTATATTGATATTCAATTTATATATAAAAATTCATTTATTATATAAATAAAGCGTTATAAATTATAACAAATTCCATAGCAATTATTTTAAAATTTGATTTGGACATAACTTACAATCTATACGACGAAATCCCGATTTTCTCTTCCATTAGAAAAATATCGTTCAACAGATTCGAACTTTTCTTGTTTCACAGAAATCCGACTTAAAACGGATTCTGTATATTCGTTTAAAGTTCGAATCGCCAAACTACGAACCGCCGCGCCATTTCGGTCTTGTTTTAAATTATAATATAATTATACATTCAGTTTTCTTATTATAATTCAATTCTTGAGCGAATTAAATCTTATAAATAATCTAGTTCACACAATATTGTGAATTCTACTATTTCCGGCTATTTCAGAAATAAATATATTATTCTATTATTTATATTAATTAAATATTCAATATTATTTAATTAAACAACCATTTAAATATGTAAACCATATATTAAATAAATAAATTATTAAATCGTAAAAATTACGAGACGTTACAGGTAATGACCCGTCAAGCGGGGACTCGGGCAAGAAGAAGAAGAAAGGAGAGTCGGGGCCCGAGGAAGTGAAGGAGGGAAAGCCGCCCAAGTGACCATGGCATTTGTCTTTTCGTGATGTAGGCCGATAGTATATGCGAGTACGACCCTCGCTTTTTGGCTTTTGGAGGCATGGTGTGGTTTTCATGTACAACTTGTCATTAGGAAGAAAGATATCAAAGTATCTAGTTTGCTTTAGTCATGTGAATAAAAGCAGTAGTTAGTCTTCTTATATCACATTTATATTAAGTGTTCGAATGTTCGTCTTATGTTTTCCAGCGTTATGTACTTACACAAGCACACTTGTTGTTACACTTAAACAAATGTGATTGAAGGTTCCATTCTGGGGTTGCCCACGGTCGTGCGGAAGTTGTGCGTCGGTTTCGCTCTTTGATTTTCCTCTATTTAGGGGTCCCGAGTTGTGTGGAATCTAGGTCGGGTGTGTTCCCTCTTGGACCTCCTGAAGGTCATTGGTCCTAAGTTCTGATGGACGTCGTGTTGTCGTCCAATTTGGCTCTCCCATTATCCGATCGGGCTTAGAGCTCGGGGGCGTCATTAATTCACCTAATGGTACTCGGATCCAGACCCGGAGGGTCGGATGTAGCCGCGGGAGAGGTCGGGTTCACACTAGCTTGGTCGATGGGTTACCCCCAACTCGTTGGTTCGAGACTCAAGTGGAACTATTTATACTCAGTCTCGTCATTGATTCGAGACTCGAGTGGCAGTACCGACTCCCGTGCTTGGGATATCGATCCATTGTTTTGTGTGTTTGTTTGTGCAAGATAGTTATGATGGTTAGTCAAACAAAGCATACATGGTAAACACATCAAGAGCATAGAGAACCAAACACCATCTTTACTAATGACTTTGGCAGTAACAGCCTTTACAATGCCTTGAATTTAAAGAAAACAAAACATTGTTGAAAAGAGGAAATTTTTTACACTAGTTTTGTGAAGTAGTGGCGAATATGTTCATTATTCCATGCCCTTGGGAGTTCAGCGCCATCGACGGTCGCTAGCATGAAGGTTCCATCTCTGAGCCTTTGTTGTATGACGTACGGACCCTCTCGTCGAGGACTGAGGCTAGTCGGTGTAAGAAAGATCTTCTTCAGGACGAGGTCGCCGACATTGAGGTCCTTGGGACGGACTCTAGAGTTGAAGTATCGGGCGACTCGTTGGCGCTGAGCGGCAGCTCTGAGCTCGGCTTTGTTCCTTTTCTCTTCGATCAAGTTAAACGACTCCAAGAGGAGATCTTAGTTGGTCTTCGAGTCGTAGTAAGTGACTCAATGAAACAGAAGCGTTAGCTCAATGGGAATGACGGCTTCGGATCCGTAGGTGAGAGCGAAAGGTGTGTGATCGGTCCTGACTTGTGGGTGGTCCGGTAGACCCACAGGGCCATAGGAAGTTCTTCAACCCACAAGGCTCCAGCCTTTTCTAGACGCTTCTTGATGATGGACTTGATCACTTTGTTGACAGCCTCGACTTGCCTATAGGCTTGGGGATGAGCTACCGATGAGAATCACTTTTCGGTATTATGCAGTCGACAAAAAGTTTTGAACTTGGCGCTCTCGAACTGGGTTCCGCTGTCAGAGATGATAGACTGGGGAACTCCATATCATGTGATGATGCAGCGGACGATGAAGCTGATTACCTTCTTAATGGTGATTGTGGCGAGGGCCTCGGCCTCTGCCCATTTGATAAAGTAATCCACCATGACGATAGCGTAACGTGCCATCCTCTGGTCATTGGGAAAGAGCCGATGGAGTCTATTCCCCACATGGCGAATGTCCAAGGGCTGACCATTTGTGTTAACTCGTTAAGCGGGGATCTTGGAATCTCGGAGAATCTCTGGCACTTATCAAACTTACGGGCATAGTCCGCTGCATCTTGGTCGAGTGTCGGCAAAAAATAACCGTGTTTGGGAATTTTCTTTGCTAGAATTTGTCCCCCAGTGTGGTCGCCGCACTCTCCTTCATGTATGTCTAGCAACACACGCTCAGCATCATTGTGGGTTACACACTGGAGTAACAGAATAGAGAATCCCCTTATGGTAGAGCACCCCATCCAGAATGATGTAGCAGGAAGGGTGAGTGCTCATTTGTCTTTGCGGTGCTCGGGAAGGATTCCATACTGTAAGTAGTTCCTAATATGCATCATCCATGACTCGGGCTCGGGCTCGGGCTCAGTCTCCATCGTTGCTACCGAATCAGTTTGCATCTGATCGATGCTCAGAGAGTCGAGTACTTCGAAAGGGGTAAACCCCATAAGTTACGCATCCCCAGAGCTTGCCAGCTTAGAAAAGGAGTCAGATTTTTTGTTCTGTCCTCGAGGGATGTTCATGATGAGGTAGTGGTCGAAGTTGGCGAGGAGCTTGCGAACCCGAGCGAGGTAGGGAGCGAGCCATGCCCCCTTGGCTTGTACTCTCCCAGTATCTGATGTACGACGAGAAGTGAATCCAAGTAGATTTGGATTGCCTTGATGTTAAGTTCAATTGCAATTTTGAGTCAGGCTATCAAGGCCTCGTACTCGGCGTCATTGTTAGTAGCAGGAAAGTCGAGTCTCAGAGCATAGCATATCGGGTGTGCCTTAAGAGTGGCGAGCACGATTCTGGCACCAGAACACTGGTCATTAGAGGATCCGTCCACATAAAGTTTCCATTGGGGTTCTGGAGTTTCAGTGTCCTACGAAGGAGGGTCTTCTGAAATGGTGAACTCCACGATGAAGTCGGCGAGGGCTTGTCCGAGGATGTCCCGGCGAAGGATGAAAGTGATCTCGAACTGGCTTAGCTCAACGTTCCATTTCAAAAGTCGATCAGACGCCTCAGATCGTTGCAACACCTGTCGTAGCGGCTGGTTGGTGAAAACTTTGATAGGATGAGATTGGAAGTAAGGCCGCAATTTCTGGGAAGAGATCAACATGCAATAAGCCAACTTCTCAAGCTTAAGATTGTTCTTTTATGTCCATGTAAGCTTCTTGTTAATGTAGTAAACGGGTCACTGGACACGTTCTTCAATGCACACGAGCGCTGAGTTAACTGCCAAATGTTGGTAGGTGGCTCTAGCGTTCTTGAGACTAAACGGCATGATGAGATAGCAGTAGAGTCCGAGGTCGGTTATTAAAGAAGTATGATCATGGTCAGTGAGGTACATTGGAATCTAGCTGTAGCCTGAGTAGGCATCCATGAAGGACGTGAGCTGGAAGCTGGTGGTTGAATCAACAAGCTGGTCGATTTTCGGGAGTGGAAACTATCTTTAGGGCATGCCTTGTTCAAGTCGGAGAAATAAACACACGTTTGCCATTTGATATTTGCTTTCTTAACCAAGATTGGATTAGAGACCCATTGAGGGTAATAGGCTTCTCGGATAAATCCATTGTTGAGTAGCCTATCAACCTCCTCCCTGAGTGTTGTTGACCTATCGATCCCCATGATTCGGTGCCTCTGTTTAAGTGGAAGTTGCAAGGGATTGATGGCGAGCCTATAACAAGCGACTCCTGGGTCGATGCCACACATGTTGGAGTGTTTCCAATGCGAATACGTCGAGGTTGGCCCTTAAGGATTCCACCAGCTCTTCCTTTACTACGGGGTAGAATTGTGATCCAACTGTCAAGACCTTCGTCGGGTCGTCGGGGCTGATCGGAACATCAACCGTTGGTTCTACTGGGGTGCCCTTTCGGAAACGGGCTCTTCGTCCTCCCTTGTATCAAGATCGTCGGAGATAGTCTTGGCGTAAGAAGACAAAGGCACATTCTTGCCCTTGTCTTTATTGTGCATGTTTCTCCACTCTATGAGGTAGCAATCTCTGGTTATCGCTTGATCGCCTATAACTGTGCTGATACCAATTTCTGTCGGATATTTCATCAGTAGGGACCATGGTGACATGCAGACTCGGAATTCTGCAAGGAAGGGTCATCCAAATAAAACATTGTATGGAGAGATGACGTCAATGCCCACAAAAGTGAGGATGCGGACCTGAATCTGGTCCCCTTCTCCAAATTCTACGGGGAGGTCCACCATGCCAACTGGGTGATTGGAGGATCCGTTAAAGACATGGATCGTTGCATGGAAGGGATGCAAGTCTTTGGCCTCTAATCTAGTCTTGTCGTAGGCTGCCTTGAAGATGATATTGACCGAGCTTTCGGAGTCAATAAGAATCCTTTGGATGAAAGATGGGCCAAACTAAGAAGAAATAACGAGAGGATCTATGGTTGGGATCTCGATTCCCGTGGACTCCCTCTCACGGAAGACAATATCGTCCCACATTGTCGTCTGAAGCTTGGCAGGGACTAATTCGTCTAGGGTAGAACAAGCTTCATACATGGCATGCTTAATAGAGTTGGCGTATTTTTTCATTTCGTGAAAGTTATCATGTATTGGGTGAGACCTACCACAGATAGTGTTGATCATGATGCCACGTGACCTTTGGTTGTACGGCCCTGGGTCGCATTAGTAGGAGCCGGAAGTGCGAGCGTTGGAGGGCCCGTAGCTTCCTCGGGAGGAGTATGATCCTGAACATACTGCTCTAGGCATTTCTCGTAGATGTGTTTTTCGATTGTGTCCTTGAGATGGCAACAATCGTTGGTATTATACCCATACATGTCGTGGAACATGCAGTACTTGCGGGAGTTCTTCTCCGGTCCGTATATTCCCTCGTATTTGAGGGTATTATAGGTTTCTAAATAAATGGTCTCCATGTCTCGATTCAAAGGAGTGTAGTTCCTGTAATTTTGATAGAGGTCGTGCTTCTTGGGATCCGGCGGAGTCTGATTGTTGTTGCAACCGTTTTATTTGCCGTTGTTCGGCTTTGGCTTGTAGGGGATCGCTCCTTTTCCCTTATTGGAGGATTCTCTGACCTGTTTTCCCTTGACACTGTCGTCGACAGTGCCAACGTGTGGGTTGTTGAAATGATTAACCCTTGAAGCCCTATTGCGTCTTGCTTCCTCCTGACATAGGAATTGCCCCACCTTTTCATAGAATGCTTCCAAGATCTTGGGTTGCTTTCTGTAGATCTAAGCACCAATCGACCTCAGCGAGGGCGGTATAGAATCACTCAAGGTATCTTTTTAGAGATTCTGCAGGACCCTAGTACATGTATGAAAGAGTGAGGGCATTCTTTGGAGTCGGCATGTGCATTCTGAATTGCCTGACCAATTCTATGGCCAGTTGTCCAAAGGTGATGATGGAGTGGAGTGGAAGGCGAGAGAACCAAAGCAGAGTTGTGCCCGAAAGAAAGACTGGAAAACACTTGCATCTCACCATCTCGGTGGTGCGGCTGGAGCCCTTCTACTATTCATAGCGGTTGAGGAAAGCAATGGTCTGTCGTGCCATCATAGGATGCCATTTGTGGCATGTTGAAGCGTTAAGGCCACTTAGCTTCATGTACGATCCTAGTGAAACGGTTGCGCCTCAAGTGGATTTCCCACGAGTCATTGGCGTTTCCCCACATAACCCTCATGATCCTTCGGACCATGTCGGGGAGATACGCCGGATGTACAACTTCCGGTGGAAACCACTGGTTTCGGCGAATTTCGGGAGTTCTATTCCGTGGGCGTCTTATGTGGTGTATGTCCGGCTCATCCTCTTCCATGTCGTCGACATCAATGGCCTGATTTTGGTAGGGTTGGTGAGGCTGAGTGGGATGACGTTCTGTATGATCTGAAGGAAATTGGGCATGTTGAGTTGCTGGAAGTGTGGGCCCCAAGTTCTGAGCAACAATAGTTCGATTCTATCGAGGAGGAGGTCGGTTACTCGGCCTTAGGTCATCATTGATAAACAAACGGGAGCGGTTGCAGTGATGCATTCCCCCGCTACAAGTGACAGTTGTTCTATCTCCGTTTCCATTGTCGTTGTCGTTGCCATGGTCGAGGCCATGACCATTAGTATGTGAATTTGAACGGACAACGTCGTTGTTGTTTAGGCTTTACTTCCTTCCCTAATGTGGACCCCAAGATTTAGAGGAAGAGGACTCCGAGATGGTGCATCTCACTCAGAGGTTGTTCTAAGAACGCTGAAGTTGAGTGACGATGCATTGGCTCTCATGAAGTTGACGCATTATGTCAATGTTGTTTTTCAACGCTTGGTTGAGTTCAAGAGCTGTATTTTCATACTTCTTATTCAACGCGTAAATCTATGCTTGAGTTACCGGGGCTTCGGGGTCCGTAGGGGGAAGGATTCCATTTTGGCCGGGGTATCCGCCGACTGATGTTGCTGGGATGCTTCGGCTGCAGCAGAGGAGCCGATCATTGTATTCTTTGGTCGCTTAGCCTTCGTAAGAAGGCTTGGCGGCAGGTTAAAGATAAAACCTAAAGCACAGCAAAGAAACGAGTCTTAGTTCTCAGTGGAAGCACCATAATGTTGACGCCAAAAATTATTTTCAACACCCAAGATTCTTAGTTACTTACGAGTACGGTTTCGCATAAGGAAAATAAGTGTAGAAGAGCAGGAAAACAGTAAATGACACTTAAGATTTATAGTCGTTCGGTACCGTAAGGAGCCTACGTCCACTTTGGAAGAGCTGCTGATATTTTTTGACAACAATGATTTATAGGCTATATGCCATTTCTAGGCATGTAAGTACAAGCATTTCCATGTAATTTGAAGTCATAGTCCTTATATGTGATTATAGAAAAAAAGGTCAATTTTGTCTTTCTTCTTCCTCAAAGCCAAGATGCTATTAGAGAGGTCCCTTGGAGCTCTAGAGAGATGTCAAATCAGCAAATTTCCAACCCTTGTAACAAATGAGCTTGGGGGTATTTATAGTGGAGCGGTTAAGTGGGAGTAGGTAAGATTTGGAGACCACTTAACATAAAATCGCATCCCGTGGCAGCATACTTCAGAAAATCGCATCACCCAAGGCTCAAAGAGGAAAAATCGCATCCCCATTTGGGATGCGACTTCCGCATCCCAAGTGATGCAGGAATCGCATCCCAAAGGGATGCGATGTAACTTGAACGGGCGGAGCCCCATGCCTTGCGTGCATAGGGCCATTGCATCCCTAGGATGCGATGACATTGCATCAGGGGGATGCGATGACATCGCATCCGAGGGACGCTACATCATCGCATCTGGTGGATGCGATGACATCGCAAACATGGGATGCGATATCACCGCATCTGATGGATGCGATGTCATCGCATCAGAGGGATGTGATGCGGGGAAGCCATGGGCCGAGTGGTGCGATCTTAGTGAGGCGATGCGAGCTTAATGGTGGTGCGGGCCATGTGGTGATGCGAGGTGATGATATGCTTGTTTTAGGAGGATTGAGGCTTTTACTCGCTTTCTCTTCAGCTTGTCGCTTCAATGCTGTAGCGACACTTCGAACCTTGGTTCCGCGCGACGTGTTGAGTCAAGTGGGTCTTGTGAACTCCTGGGAAACGGATTGAAATTACGGTAAACAATGAACATAAATCAGTAATGAATATATATGATGTTTTTTTGATATTTCACTCTATTATGGCTCAGTGCTGTTCAGTCTCTATTTCTTATTAATGTTTACCCATGTATTGTCAAATATACAAGTTTTGTTTCAGTTTTACCCTTGACAGCTAGACTGTATTAGATTAGCATGCCTTTTGTGAATTACTTCTTTGTTTTCATGCAAGTGGTATGGGTAATCGTCACATTAACCAACCTTATGCTAGTGCATGATGCTTTTGATTTTGATATTCCTATCGTCAACATGCCTTCAAGTCTTTTGAATTAAGAATGGTAGTAAAAGTAGCCTGTGGTATAAAGGAAACATTTAGTTTACTTTTCAATTCATTGCTTGAATAATAGCGTATGTCGTCTATTGGTATTCTGCTTATTTCTAACCGTTCATTAGAATCTGGTTAATGTTGGCCACACTCCATTTTATTTTTTATATATACTCAACTTTCTTCTTCCCTTTTTTACCTGCATCTCAAAAATTAAACAATGTTTTTTTAAGTTCCCAAAATTATTCTTGAATTCCCTTCCTTCAACATTCGAACCAAAATTAAGAATTAACCTCTATTTTATCTGTTAAGCTGACAAGTTGAATTTGGAGTTTTTTACTTAAATTTTTGTTTGGATTTTTCAACTCAAAATCAACACTTAGGTCTAGAAATTAGTTGTAGTTATAAAACTTTGAGCTATAAGTCAAATTATAAATTTGTTATGCTTATGAATGGATCTGGCTTTGTATTACTATGATGATGAGTGATTTAATAGGTAAATTAAATCTAGGCGGTATCAATTAAAAACTTGGGAGCTTCTACTTCAATGGAAGAATGAAAAGCTTATTTAAACGCGGAACCAGATGTCATCTTGTTTGATTTCAAAATTGTTGTCTTACAACATTAGTGTGATGTTCGATGTCGAATAGAGTTACTTTTGTATCAAATATTTTGAAAATCGATTTAAAACGTTAGTGTTATTATGAAGAGAAATCCCTATTATATTTAGCAACTAACCTAGGGTGCGGCATTCATGAGTTTGACATTAACTTTTGGGGTTGTATGGATTTGATATTCTTACTATATGTTATTATTCTTTTTCTTTTGCAGCAGTTTTTATTGTCCTTGTTCAAATTTCACATGACAATGTTATCTCTCAATGAAGTCATCGTAAAAAACTCATGAACTACTTGCACATTTATTATTTTTCATAAAAATATTTTTGAATCATGTTGACATGATGTATTTAATTTGACATTAGTCTGTACTATGATATCACATCTTAATTTTCACGACGTCATTAGTGTGATATTCTACATCAAATTTTCAACCCAACATGTTTTCCAAAATAGGTTTACAATGATTTTTTTACTTATTTTTATTTTGAATAACTTATGCTATTTTCCTACCATGGTTCTAATACCTTTTTTACATGCTTTTGACTAACTAAAAGTTTATGCATTTCATGAATATCAACATTAATTATTCAACGGTTATGATCTTTCTTGTAAGTATATTGGTGGATTATGTACTATAACACCTTTAAGTTACGACTTGGGTATTTTATAACTAACTTACTAACTTTTCTATCATATGATTGTCTATGTTATATGAAAGCATTCTACATTTCATAATATATTTCATGCTTCCCTGATTTAGGTCAAAAAGCAAAAAAAAGGAAGCCAATAAGATCTCTAAACCATCTCATTATGCAAAGAAGATTATTTGCCCATAGAACCTTTATTCACTACTTAGGAAGACGTATACACAATCCTCAAACAATTTGGAATTTCAAATACGGAGGCCAGGCCTGCCGGCCCTTCTGGCAGGATAGACAACCCTTCAAAAGGGTACTTTCTTTCACACCTGTTCATACTTAGCACTCAAAATATTTACCCTTTTAGACTTTCTATTGTAATTTCTAGAGCATCTGAATATCGCTCCAATTCAGTTGAATCTCAATTGTATACTTATTTGAGTTGTCCAGAGGTTCTCGCTAAGGATGTCAACCTTCCTTCTGAATTGCTGGTTAGTCTACTATATTGCCTTCGTCCATGCCCAAAAGCTTAATCACCCATCCTATTAATGAGTCGAAAGAGTGGGAGAACCATTTTTTTTACATTACAAGCTACTTCATTAAGATTAAGGGGACATTCCCCATTTTTTATAAGTTGTGGCACTCCATTATTTATAGTGTAATGCTATGGGCCTCCCAGGGTATCAAGATATTATTATTTATGATTAGAATATTATTAGTTATGATTTTTATGTTTTCTAATATCAATTTTAACACATAGGTAATGATTAAAATTTACTTAAATAACCGAACTAACTTAAAATAATTATTATAAAATCAATAATTTTAAAAATATAGTAAAAGTTCGGTTAATTTGGTTAAATCGATAACCGAACTTAAAAATTTTGGATCGATTACAAACCAATTTAATTTTAAAACTGGACCAAACCGACCAAAATAAATTGATTTGGTTGGTTTATTTGGTTTAACCGACTAATGCTCACCCTACTAACCAATTCGACGGAGGCAAAGTTCTATGATTACTCTCTAATTCTGGACACAATAAAATACTGGGAGAACTCACGATGACTCACGAGTCACGATGGTAAACGGGAACACCTAGAGGAAACAATCACAGCCTGCTGGGTAAACAAATATTTTTCTTTATTTTTTATTCAGCATGGACATTATGGTAAGCTTTCATAACAACTTATATGGAATATTTTATATCTTCATCTTATAAGCTTCATTCCTAAATATAGGTTTGTTTTCTCTTATCATTGTTTCCGAAGAGAATGAAGTCAAAGACCCCTAACTCAGCTGAGTAGACCTGCTCATACTGAGAATTTCATTATGAGTGTGGTGGAGGTGTTTAAAAGAAAAGCAAGCGATTTCCTTTTGTAGACACTTCAGCACTTCGCCCAAGCTCAAGGGTAACCATTCTTCTGTTATTATGGACTGGGAGCAATATATGAGTATTGATTCAAGCCCTAATATTGTAAATCTTGATTTTCATACTTCTCCAAAACTAGTTGTGTAGCTTACACGTCACACCTAATTGAAAGTGCTCCTCAATATCTCTTTTCCTGATTCTCCAAAGTTTATTTGCCGTATGTATGATGATTTTTGGTCTCCTACTCTAAATTATTATTTTCCTTCACAGACTCGGATATTATGTCTTCTAACTAGCGTTGATGACCTTCTTCAGTTGGCTGCCAATCTCCCTCTATGGCCTCCCTTAGGTCCTTACACACCACGACTTATTCTAAAGATTACCTTTTCATTGTTATTAAATTGCTCTTGTTGGTATGCGCGCAATTCCTTGTGTTTGATCTATCTAGGTTCTTAATTAATTAATTAATTACATATATATATATATATGTATATATATATATATATATGTATATATATATGTACACATGCGCGCGCGCATACACACACTTTTTTGTTTGTTTTTTGTTTTGTTTTTGATTTATTCTAGTGGCTAAATACATATTCTTCCTTCAAGAGGCCTTTTAAAGGTCTTCAAACAAAGTAGTTGAGCTTAACGAACAGATGCCTGTGCTTAACCATAGCATAAATGACATCTGGACAAGGGAAAAAAATTGCGGTTGAAAAAGAGAAACGCACCCTTCTCTTAATGTAAAGAAAAAGGCTAGACAATTGCTATATGAGGAGGTGAAACCATTAGAAGAAAACCTTGAGGAGGCCAATAAAGAGAAGGCCGAGACTGATAATAATAGCACATTCCGTATGGCAAATAACTGAGGAAACTTATACTTATCCTAACGATATCATCAAAAATGGATAACATAAAGTCTTATTGTTCCTCAATGTTCTCACTGCTATCATTAAAAGGTCTTAAGAGAATGCCCTATCTGTGGTGTGTAACGAAAAAAAAATTTAAAAGTGTCTAGATTTAGATTTTTATCCCTCTTAAATTGGAGCAAAAAGTTAAAAAGAAATTTTAACCATATGCTAGAGAGAGCTCAAGAGTCCCCATAAAAGGAGTTACCCATTGAAGAAAAGGTCGATGCCAAAGAGTTACTATCTTCTGATGACCTCTTAGTTAATCAAAAGGCAGATTCTGATGAGGAATAAATGGTGGGGATAAAATAAATGATAATGATAATGATGAACATAATGATAGTGGCCATGACGGCGATGATGGTGATGGATCCCATGATTAAAAGATGGGGAGACAGACCTAGTGGTCTTAATTTTGATCGATCTACCCATGATGTGGGCTATACCAAACTTTCTGGTTCTCAAGGCAATACAAGGAATGACTCCTGTCCAAAAGACAGTGTTCCTCCAAGCCATTAGCAAAAAGGGGAAACCCGAACATCGACTTCTAAAGGCCTAGTAACACGGTGTGCAATTCTTTATTTAAATCCTCTATACACAAAATCCTCTGTTCCTCTGTATCCAACCAATCAGAACCTTCTATTTTTACATTTTTGCAATTAAGTCAGAAAGAGAAAGATGACTTAATTGCAAAAAATTGAATTCTGCGGTTTTGATTAGTTGGATATAGAGGGATAGCAAATTTTGGGTATAGGGGATTTTATTTGTGCAAGATCTCATAAAAAAAAATGGGAGGAAACGTTCCGTTTGACTAGAGAAATCGAAATATTAGTCAAGAAACAAAATGAGTTGTCTGATAAATAAAAAAACTTTGATTTAACACCAAACGGCTAAATGATTTTAAAGAAAATTGAGTTGCTATATTTCTTAGAATTTCTCGTCCTTACGGGGAAAATGCCAACCTGATCCCTTCTTCTAGATGATTATTAAAGAGAGCTTTAGCAGAGTTTTTGCGTAGAGTTTATTATAGCAGTCTTCTTACCAACTTCTTTTTCTTAGAAGATAAGAGTGGGGATTAATTAGACATCTCCATAAAATATTTTTAGATGAGCATGGGTCAGACCCCACCCTACCGAATGCAAATTTTTCTAGGGTAGAGATTGTTCCTCTCTCTGCCAACACTCCCTCCAGAGAAAGTTAAGACTAATAATGATATATTTATTTCTGAATTTAATATAAGATCAGTATTGTATGAGCCAAAAATATTCTAATTATAATTTGTAATTTGAGTAGTTTATAAACCTCATCATTTCATTTCCTTGCACGTATCTATTATTTTTCATATATTGTAGCGATTGAAGAGTCCTCAAGTAGTCCCATTTTCAAGGAACTCTTGAGTAATTTATCAAGTTAAAGAGCAATTTAAAGGTAAATCTTTAATTCTCAGAATCTCTTCGTTAGCAGAGCATTTCTATCTTAGAGTTCTACAGGAAGTTTATACATGATTTCCTCATGTTTATGAGAAGGATAAATTGCTTAGTGAAATTCAAACTTATCGAGCCAAATTACTATGTAGTCAAACCAACAATCTAGATGAAAAATGGGACTATCATCAATTCACTTTAGTTAGTACCACAAAATGGATTGAACTTCCTGAAGAAAACATTTTCTATGCACTGATTTGCATTTCTACTTATTTGTTAGGAAAAACATTTGACACCTATATCAGACAACCCAAAATATCATTGCTTAGTTGTGTCCATTAAAGATCAATTTAAGACAGATCTTGAAATGAAACTCTCCTCTAAAAGCGCCTCAACTTTGTGTTTTGCCGGTAACAAAAATGTACAAAAATGACATGATAAACATTATGGATTAAGAGTCACAATTAGCAGTTAAAAGAGATGACTTTTGAGTTAGAGAAACAAACTAAAAAGAATGATGGAAGAAAAACAGGATCTAATTAGGAAGGTAAACATAATTATATATCTTATGTTCAAAGCATAGAAATGCATGCAAAAATTGCACCAAAAGGTAATGGACATTAAAGTGGAGCTAATAAAGAGGCAAGAGAATTATCAATCCCTAGAACTTATTATAAGTGGGGGCGGCTCTAGCCTTTCAGCCCCTTCTCCTCTATTTGGCTAAGAACAATTTTCTGCCTTATCGAACCTACCAAAAGTTTATATTATGATAAGCTTTCCTTATGGTGTAGTAGATTTAGCAATAAATGTGTTCAATTTCTGAACAAGGAGTGGCATGACAAAGTGTCTACATATCTCAACACTTATGAGGGTAAAATTAAGGGGTTTGAGCATGAAAATTTTGATCTCAAGCAAGAGGTCAAAAAATGTATGAGCAAAATTAAGATTTTGAAGGGAGCCAACAAGGGGCTCAATTATCCATTGAAAGTTCAGATTGAGTTGATTGATGATACATATACCATCCAAAGATGGAGAAAACATTAAACGGCTTCTAGTTATGGTGGTTCGACACATCATTGATTCCACTAGTCGGATATTTAAGGAAGATGACCCAAGAATTTTTCTTCTAGTAGAAAATCATTTGTAAAGTTTTTATTGGACTTACTTGTTGATGTTCCTTTTGTTCTTGTAGAAAATCATTCTAGTAGAAAATCATTTCTTCTAGTCGCTTGTTCCTTTATGGGGACTTAATGTATTTAATGGTAAGTAACATCCTACCTAAGTCTTTAATAGCTTGAAGTTTACTCTTTACTTTTTCCTTAGACTTGCAACTAGCTTCCAAGTTTCAGTTTGATGCTTCATAATTGTTAGTTTTAAGCAAAATTCTTCTTTCTTCTTTCATTTTTTTTTAATAAATAAGTAGATCAACCGTTTATCAAGAGAATCAAAATCCATATTGGTTGAGCATTTCGGATTTTATACGTGAGTGGAAGACTAGGAAATTATCTAGTAGTAATGAGAATATCTTGAAGAGAAAACCAGGATACCATTTGATAAAAAAAAAATTGAACAGAAACTTGAAAAATCTATTTGATGATAATAGAAGACCGAGAAACACACTTTGTAGTAACAGAAGACCGGTAAACACATCTAGCAATAATAGAAGAACAAAAATCAATCTAGCAATAATTGAAGACAAAAAAATAATAGAGGATTGGAGAATCCATCTAACAATAATATAATTGAGAGATAGGAAGATCTAGACCGTAACTTTGAAAGTTGTTTGATCATCTTTTGGAAGCAAAAATTGCTCATGCTTAATTGTTCTTCCTCTGGAAAATTGTTTAATTTGTTCTTTTTGGGTGTTTGCTCCAAATTTGGGATCAAACACCAAAGGTGTAAAAAGTCACACTTCACCGATTCGGTAAGAATATGGGATCGCGTAATCGCAAAATAAACGGATAAAAGCAAGCAAGAATACAAAGGAATTTTTATAGTGGTTCGATTCTCTACGAATCTACGTCCACTTTCAATCAATTCTCATTATAATACTCAAGCTTACAAAAGATGAGTTTCCCTCGTTACAATCATTTCTATCTTTTAACTCTCTTAACGATTTACTTTCACTTGAATTTGGTAAAGAATATGAAAAGATCTTTTAACTTTGTGATGAATCTTAAACCACTTGTGTGCTTTGATCCTTTTCCATGATCTTTATAGATTTCGTAGTGAATTAACATTCGATTTTAAGCTTCGGAGAGGAGAAGAGATCGTTTGAACGATGCTTGAGAGATTTATTATGTAGCTTGGATGAGATTGAAGGTACTTAGATTTGATTGGAGAAAGCTTTTATGATCATTCACTTGGATTTGATCTTCATGAAGTTAGAAAAGTGTTGTTGAATCCATAAAACTCATTAGAGAAGTTGTAGATGATCTTTGAATTTGACGGAGTCTCCTTGTAGAAATGAATTTTCGGTCTTCTTGTAGAAATGAATTTTCGGTCTCCCCCCAAAAGAATTATGAGGGGTATTTATAGGTGATTTTAACCCGGGTGGCAATTCTGTAATTATACTGAAAACGCCATGACTCAATTTCGACATGACTCAATTTCTCCATGGTGAGATGCAGTATAACTCTTGGTGGCACTTTGGTAAATAGGGAAGTACAACTGTCATGCAACATGACTGAGTACAGCGTTACACGATATGACCTTCCTGAGCGATATGAACATGAACAATCCTTGCGGCATGACTTGGTTCCATTATCTCACTCATTAGTATGTGGTCTAGAGTACACGTGCCTCCCAGTGAACACCACGTGTCCTAGCTTTTAGTATTTGCTGTTAAGGACCTGTATCTTTCCCTTTTTCTTCATGTCGTGTGGCCTTTCCCTTAGCAGCTTGCATGAGATATAGCCATCTTCATACGGAAACACCTGGTAGTGAAGGAACGACTTGTCTTACCTGTTGCTGATGCGAGTCAATACTCATAACAGCGTGATGGTAGAACGACATGAATTGTCCAATGTGATGGACTATCCGCGACATGACCGAGAACACATTGCTAACGATATGAGTCAATAACATGGGCCAACGACATGAGAAGGAATGACTTGAATGTATGATGCGGAATGGATTATAATGGACTTCTTTATAAATTAACAGTATTGGCATCCTCAAGAAAGGGTACAGCTGGACTTCACAATGGATCCCTGTTATCTTCTTTTGCCCATGAATCCACGGCTTTATGGTTGCCTCGCATTACTTTGCATGGGGTCCCACTTTTTCATATTAGATGATCTGCGCCTTGCCAGTTGAGCAACGATTTGACTTTAAAACTGCTTTGACATGTTGCAGCTCAATAATACCTGGCACCATCCCAAGCTATGAACTAGATATTATTATCTCCTCTTTTAAGCTGGCCCATGCTGTGTTTACGCCATGCTGATGTGCCACGCGCCTCTTGTGTTACGGCATATACAATGCCAACTAGCTCACGACTTGATTCATTTAGTATTTTGAATGGACTTGGCGACATAGATGGTACATTTAACATGCGATGCGGCATGAGTTCCCATACGTCATGAACATTCAAACTCACGGCATGGAACAAATGTTATGCGACATGAGTACTGGAATGAATTGAATAATAGGCCACGGCTTGAGGGTGCTAGTGGTGCCACCGACATGGTTCTGTTTGTTATTAGCGACATGGAGGTCTCTTGCGGCATGTTTTACGGCTTGGAAAGTTCAAAGATGTCAACAACATGTTTATACTCATGTCATGAGAATCATATCGTTCATAACAGCTTCATTATAGCGGTTGGTCTCTGTAGCAGGATCCATACGACATGAACAGAACGTCTTGACCGTGAACCATGTTTAGAACTTGATTGGAATGTCGTGGTCTCATCATGGTACGTCATGTTTCTTGCGACATGGCCTGAATGCCATGACACAGAGCGTCTTCGACTCTTGTCGTATTTAACGACTTATGACTGTGTCGTTGAAACGATTTGAGTTAGTTGCGCCATGTATCATTGTCTGTGAATACTTCTTAGTTCTGAACTGCGTTCTAAGAACGATGTTAACATTTGCCCCTCGGAGCTTTCATTTCTTGCTTGCGAGAAATGCGGTCTTCGAAATAAACATAATTTGCACTGAAATTTTTCGTAGTTTTTTGTTTGTTTTGGAAAATTGTGCTTTGAACTTCGTGATGCCTGCTCTGTAATAAAAAACAAGTATTTGCATGATTTGCGGACTTATACTTTATCATTGATTGCCCACATCAATAACAGATTAGTTTGATCATGAATTATAGCAAATTTTATTTTTGAACTGAATAAAGTATTTGCAAAGAATCATTTTATTCAACGATTTACAACTCGTCAAATATTGTCTGCACAAACACGATATTCTAATTCGAATATACGTTAACGCTTGAAATCAACTAATCAACTATGCCGACTGTGGATTTCAAACACTATCGTTTTATAACTTATATGACGGTACATGATATTTCTCATTTGAGAAATACGTATTTATGACTTATTCTTTGCTTCTCTTTGGAGAAGTCTTTGATTGTTGATGCTCCGGTTTAGGAAGCCATTGTTAGCCTTCATTATGAGAAGAATCCATTTTTTTTATAGCTCAATGTTTATTTGTCATGCTGATCAGTCTTGGCATTGAAGATTTCGTTGGATGCCCCATGCTTTAGTGAGGCCTTTTAATCCAATGTCTTGTCCTTCCCTTGTGATTGGATCAACATGATGGATTTCATTGAACGTTGTTGATATCTCCTATGGAGAAGTCGCTTTCTCTATGGAAAGGGATTTTTGGTTGTTGCATCGTTTCGCAATGCGGACTCCTGCGAGGTTTGAGTTAAGGCTGCATCGCTCCGTGCTTACGAACTCCCACGCTTCCTCTTGCTTTAGCAAGCTCCGACGCTTCGTTTCGCGCCTACGGATTCCCGCAAACCATTGGGTTAAGGCTGCATCGCTCCGCGCTTACAAACTCCCATGCTTCGTCTTGCTTTATCAAGCTCCCGCGCTTCGTTTCGCGCCTATGGATTAACGCGAACCATTGGGTTAAGGCCGCATCGCTCCGCGCTTACGAACTCCCACGCTTCATCTTGCTTTAGCATGCTCCCGCGCTTCGTTTCGCGCCTACGGATTCCCGTGAACCATTGGTTAAGACTGCATCGCTCCGTGCTTACGAACTCCCACGCTTCGTCTTACTTTAGCAAGCTACCGCGCTTCATTTCGCGCCTAAGGATTCCCATGAACCATTTTGTTAAGGCCATGTCGCTCCGTGCTTACGAACTCCCACGCTTCGTCTTGCTTTAGCAAGCTCCCGCACTTCGTTTCGCTCCTACGGATTCCCGCAACCTTTGGGGGATGAGGTTTTGGATCCATGATAGCTTGTTGCTTTATTCGCCGTTTGATTCATTGGGACTTCCTTGATCATCCGTTGAGTTGGTATTATCGGAGTCGCCTCATTTCGTCGGATTTTGAGGAAGCAAATGCCTACGGAATAGCCTGCAATGAGAAAATCATCTTTTAGCAACCTTTCATGTATATTTTGCAAGTCAGAGATTTTGCACAAGCAGGCAACATTTCATTCGTAGCACTTTTGTTCTGTAAACCATTATAGACTTTTTACAAGAAATTAAAACATAGTAAAGAGTAAAGTAATTCAAAGAGGAGATAGTGATCGCTTATTCTGAGTTTCAGATATTAGGTCATCATCAACAGTCGTCAGTTGATTATCAGCCTTGGAGTGATCTGAACAGAAGCTACGTTGTTTGGACTAGACTGATCATTTGATGCTCCTTGCTCCTGGGGAGCTGCAGAAGGATTCGCATCTTGAGAGTTCTTCACAAATTATTGCAGATGGTTCTTCCTAATCAATTCTTCGATTAATGATTTCAGATGCCTGCATTCATTGGGGTTGTGGCCCGGCTGATTACGATATCGACAGAACTTCCTGAATTTAGTCAAATGGTCATTCATTTTTATTGGTCGGGGCTCTGGGTAATCTTCTGCGTCCTTTGTGGCAAGGTAGATGTTCTCGGGAGTGTTATTCAGAGGAGTTAACTCAGACGAGTCAAGAAGGCGAAACTTTTTATTAGCTTTGTTGTCATTTATTGTCATTTACTCGCTTCTGACCCTGAGTATTCTTTTGATCATACTGAGTAGCAGCGCTTTTGGGAGCTTCAAGAAGTTGGTTACCACCGATGATCTGAAGAAGTATAGGATTACCGTCCACTCTCATGTACTCCTCCACTTTCTTATAGAACTTGTCAAGCGTAGTTGGTTCTTTCATTTTTATCCATCTTCCGAAGTTGCTTGTTTTGTCTACAGCATCGAGTAGAGCCATGAGAATTATGCGTGTCTCTGGATTTCTCACTTCAGACAAGGCAAAATTGAATCGACTGAGGAAGGATTTGACAGTTTCCCCTGGATTCTCTTTCATCGCTGAAAGTGTTATAGCATCTTTGGCTTGGTAGCATACAAGCGGAATTGCTCCTTAAACTTTTTGGTCAGGTCAGAGAACCGATCGATGAATTTGGGTGGCAGTTTTGTGAACCATAGTGATGCGGCACCTTCTAAGTAGAGAGGAAAGTACGTGCATCTCATCTCATCGGTCGCCTTAGCTGCACTCATATGCCATTCATATTTGAGTAGGAAGTAGTTCGGATCAACGAGACCGTTGTACGGAGGCAAAGTCGGAGGATTGAACTTCTTCGGACATTCTGCCCCAAGGATTCTTTTAGTGAATGGAGTCCTATCCGTTGAGAAGTCCCATTCTCTTTCGTCGTCTTTGCTAGCTTGATTCTATTTTATGGCTCGTTCTACCATGTTCGATTTGGTGCTATGACGCTCTGTGAAGCTGAGCTCTTTACCAAATGTCCGTCTAAGCATATGATCTCGATTGGAAAGCTTAGGCCCTTTGCCTTCTCGACGAAGAGGTGCCCCCGTGATAGGATTGGCGGCCTTTTGAGCATTCACTTCGGAATGGTTCTTAGCTTTCGATTTCAATCCTTCGATATTAGCTTCATCCCCCTCACTTGCCCAATCATAATCGTCTTCCATATTGTTATTGCGGTTATGATCGAAAGCAGGCGATTTGTCATTTTCGCCGAAATTAACATGGACTTTCGGAGGGGCTTGAATTGGTTGAGCATTTAGAAGAGCGTTCATTTTCTATGTTAGAGCATCATTAGCATCCATCAAAGCTTTATTTGAAGTTTCAATTCGGTGATTCACATTGGAAATAGTGGCATTTAGTTCATTTCTAGTCACGCCAGGTCCACTTATCGAATTTTCACCAACAGCGAAACGGTTAGTAAGCGGTGTCTCTTCATTAGCAACATCATCGGCTTCTAGCACGGTTTTGCTAACGGTCTTCTTAGACTTTGCCATGATTTCGGAGAAGGATGCAACTTAGAGCTTTAATGCAAGGCTCTTAACTTTGGGAGAGTGCGAAAAGAGGTAGGAGATGCGAACGCGACCCCACGGTAGGCGCCAAATGTTTGCTCCAAATTTGGGATCAAACACCAAAGGTGTAAAAAGTCACACTTCACTGATTCGGTAAAAATATGGAACCGCGTAATCGCAAAATAAATGGATAAAAGCAAGTAAGAATACAAAGGAATTTTTATAGTGGTTCGATTCTCTACGAATCTACGTCCACTTTCAATCAGTTCACAATATAATACTCAAGCTTACAAAAGATGAGTTTTCCCTCATTACAATCATTTCTCTCTTTTAACTCTCTTGACGATTTACTTTCACTTGAATTTGGTGAAGAAAATGAAGGGATCTTTTAGCTTTGTGATGAATCTTCAACCACTTGCGTGCTTTGATCCTTTTCCATGATCTTCATAGATTGGTAGTGAATTAACATTCGATTTTAAGCTTCAGAGAGGAGAAGAGATCGTTTGAATGATGCTTGAGAGATTTATTATGTAGCTTGGATGAGATTGAAGGTCCTTAGATTTGATTGGAGAAAGATTTTATGATCATTCACTTGGATTTGATCTTTATGAAGTTAGAAAAGTGTTTTTGTATCCATGGAAGCCATTAGAGAAGTTGTAGATGAGCTTTGAATTTGACGGAGTCTCCTTGTAGAAATCAATTTTCGGTCTCCTTGTAGAAATGAATTTTCGGTCTCCCCTCCCCCCCCCCCCCCAATTGAATTATGATGGGTATTTATAGGTGATTTTAGCCCGGGCGGCAATTCTGTAATTATGCTGAAAACGCCATGACTCGATTTCGACATGACTCAATTTCTCCATGGTGAGATGCGGTATAACTCTTGGTGGAGCTATGGTAAATAGGGAAGTACAGCTGCCATGCGACATGACTGAGTACAGTGTTACGCGATATGACCTTTCTAAGCGATATGAACATGAACAATCCATGCGGCATGACTTGGTTCCATTATCTCGCTCATTAGTATGTGGTACAGAGCACACGTGCCTCCCAATGAACGCCACATGTCCTAGCTTTTATTATTTGCTGTTAAGGACCTGTATCTTTCCCTTTTTCTTCATGACGTGTGGCCTTCCCCTTAGCAGCTTGCATGAGATATAGCCTTCTTCATACGAAACCACCTGGTAGTGAAGGAACGACTTGTCTTACCTGTTGCTGAAGCGAGTCAATACTCATAACAGCATGATGGTAGAACGACATAAATTGTCCAATGTTATGGACTATCTGCGACATGACCGAAAACACGTTGCTAACGATATGAGTCAATAACATGGGCCAATGGCATGAGAAGGAATGACTTGAACGTATGATGCGGAATGGATTATAATGGACTTCATCATAAATAAACAGTATTGGCGTCCTCAAGAAAGGGTACAGCTGGACTTCATAATGGATCCTTGTTATCTTCTTTTGTCCACGAATCCACGGCTTTATTGTTGCCTCGCATTACTTTGCATGGGTTCCCACTTTTTCATATTAGATGATCTGCGCCTTGCCAGTTGAGCAACGATTTGACTTTAAAACTGCTTTGACATGCTGCAGCTCAATAACACCTGGCACCATCCCAAGCTATGAACTGGATATTATTATCTCCTCTTTTAAGCTGGCCCATGCTGTACGCCATGCTGATGTGCCACGTGCCTCTTGTGTTACGGCATATACAATGCCAGCTAGCTTACGACTTGATTCATTTTGTATTTTTAATGGACTTGGCAACATAGATGGTACATATAACATGCGATGCGGCATGAGTTCCCATACGTCATGAACATTCAAACTCACGGCATGGAACAAATGTTATGCGACATGAGTACTGGAACGAATTGAATAACAGGCTTCCACGGCTTGAGGGTGCTAGTGGTGCCACCGACATGGTTCTGTTTGTTATTAGCGACATGGAGGTCTCTTGCGGCATCCTTTACGGCTTGGAAAGTTCAAAGATGTCAACAACATGTTTATACTCATGTCGTGAGAATCATATCGTTCATAATAGCTTCATTATAGCGGTTGGTCTCTGTAGCAGGATCCATATGACATGAACAGAACGTCTTGACCGTGAACCACGTTTACAACTTGATTGGAATGTCGTGGTCTCATCATGGTACGTCATGTTTCTTGCGACATGGCCTGAATGCCATGACACAGAGCGTCTTCGACTCTTGTCGTATTTAACGACTTATGACTGTGTCGTTAAAACGATTTGAGTTGATTGTGCCATGTATAATTGTCTGTGAATACTTCTTAGTTCTGAACTGCGTTCTAAGAACGGGGTTAACATTTACCCCTCGGAGCTTTCATTTCTTGCTTACGAGAAATGCGGTCTTCGAAATAAACATAATTTGCATTAAGATTTTTCGTAGTTTTTTGTTTGCTGTGGAAAATTGCGCTTTGAACTTCGTGATGCCTGCTTTGTAATAAAAAACAAGTATTTGCATGATTTGTGGACTTATACTTTGTCATTGATTGCCCACATCAATAACAGATTAGTTTGATCATGAATTATAGCAAAATTTATTTTTGAACTGAATAAAGTATTTGCAAAGAATCATTTTATTCAACGATTTATAACTCATCACATATTGTCTGCACAAATACGATATTCTAATTCGAATATACGTTAACGCTTGAAATCAACTAATCGGCTATGCCGACTGTGGATTTCAAACACTATCGTTTTATAACTTATATGATGGTACATGATATTTCTCATTTGAGAAATACGTATTTATCATTTATTCTTTGCTTCACTTTGGAGAAGTCTTTGATTGTTGATGTTCCGATTTAGGAAGCCATTGTTAGCCTTCACTATGAGATGAACCTTTTTTTTTATAGCTCAATGTTTGTTTGTCATGCTAATCAGTCTTGGCATTGAAGATTTCGCTGGATGCCCCGTGTTTTAGTGAGGCCCTTTTAATCCAATGTCTTGTCCTTCCCTTGTGATTGGATCAACATGATGGATTTCATTGAACGTTGTTGATATCTCCTATGGAGAAGTCACTTTCTCTATGGAAAGGGATTTTTGGTTGTTGCATCGTTTCGCAATGCGGACTCCCGCGAGGTTTGAGTTAAGGCTGCATCGCTCCGTGCTTACGAACTCCCACGCTTCGTCTTGCCTTAGCAAGCTCCCGCGCTTCGTTTCGTGCCTACGGATTCCCATGAACCGTTGGGTTAAGGCTGCATCGCTCCGCGCTTAAGAACTCCCATGATTTGTCTTGCTTTAGCAAGCTCCCGCGCTTCGTTTTGCGCCTATGGATTCCCGCGAACCATTGGGTTAAGGCCGCATCGCTCCGTGCTTAGAAACTCCCACGCTTCATCTTGCTTTAGCAAGCTCCCGCGCTTCGTTTCGCGCCTACGGATTCCCGCGAACCATTGGGTTAAGGCTGCATCGCTCCGTGCTTACGAACTCCCAAGCTTCGTCTTACTTTAGCAAGCTACCGCGCTTCATTTCGCGCCTGCGGATTCCCGTGAACCATTTGGTTAAGGTCATGTCGCTCCGCGCTTACGAACTCCCACGCTTCGACTTGCTTTAGCAAGCTCCCGCGCTTCGTTTCGCTCCTACGGATTCCCGCAACCTTTGGGGGATGAGGTTTTGGATCTGTGATAGCTTGTTGCTTTATTCGCCGTTTGATTCATTGGGACTTCGTTGATCATCCATTGAGTTGGTATTATCGGAGTCGCCTCATTTCGTCGGATTTTGAGGAAGCAAATACCTACGGAATAGCCTGCAATGAGAAAATCATCTTTTAGCAAACTTTCATGTATATTTTGCAAGTCAAAGATTTTGCACAAGCAGACAACATTTCATTCGTAGCACTTTTGTTCTGTAAACCATTATAGACTTTTTACAAGAAATTAAAACATTGTAAAGAGTAAAGTAATTCAAAGAGGAGATAGTGATCGCTTATTCTGAGTTTCAGATATTAGGTCATCATCAACGGTCGTTAGTTGATTATTAGCCTTGGAGTGATCTGAACAGAAGCTACGTTGTTTGGACTAGACTGATCATTTGATGCTCCTTGCCCCTGGGGAGCTGCAAAAGGATTCGCATCTTGAGAGTTCTTCATAAATTGTTGCAGACGGTTCTTCCTAATCAATTCTTCGATTAATGATTTCAGATGCCTGCATTCGTTGGTGTTGTGGCCCGGCTGATTATGATACCAACAGAACTTCCTGGATTTAGTCAGATGTTCATTCATTTTTATTAGCTGGGGCTCTGGGTAATCTTCTGCGTCCTTTGTGGCAAGGTAGATGTTCTCATGAGTGTTATTCAGAGGAGTTAACTCAGACGAGTCAAGAAAGAGAAACTTTTTATTAGCTTTGTTGTCATTTCTGTCATTTACTTGCTTCTGACCCTGAGTATTCTTTCGATCATACTGAGTAGCAGCGCTTTTGGGAGCTTCAAGAAGTTGGTTACCACCGATGATCTGAAGAGGTATAGGATTACCGTCCACTCTCATGTACTCCTCCGCTTTCTTATAGAACTTGTCAAGCGTAGTTGGTTCTTTCATTTTTATCCATCTTCCGAAGTTGCTTGTTTTGTCTATAGCATCGAGTAGAGCCATGAGAATTATGCGTGTCTGGATTTCTCACTTCAGACAAGGCAACATTGAATCGACTGAGGAAGGATTTGACGGTTTCACCTGGATTCTCTTTCATCGCTAAAAGTGTTATAGCATCCTTGGCTTGGTAGCATACAAGCGGAATTGCTCCTTAAACTTTTTGGTCAGGTCAGATATTCGATCGATGGATTTGGGTGGCAGTTTTGTGAACCATAGTGATGTGGCACCTTCTAAGTAGAGAGGAAAGTACGTGCATCTCATCTCATCGGTCGCCTTAGCTGCACTCATATGCCATTCATATTTGAGTAAGAAGTATTTCGGATCAATGAACCATTGTACGGAGGCAAAGTCGGAGGATTGAACTTCTTCGGACATTCTGCCCCAAGGATTCTTTCAGTGAATGATGTCCTATCGGTTGAGAAGTCCCATTCTCTTTCGTCGTCTTTGCTAGCTTGATTCTTTTTCATGGCTCGTTCTACCATGTTCGATTCGGTGCTATGACGCTCTGTGAAGCTGAGCTCTTTACCAAATGTCCGTCTAGGCATATGATCTCGATTGGAAAGCTTAGGCCCTTTGCCTTCTCGACGAAGAGGTGCCCCCATGATAGGATTGGCGGCTTTTTGAGCATTCACTTCGGAATGGTTCTTAGCTATCGGTTTCAATCCTTCGATATTAGCTTCATCCCCCTCACTTGCCCAATCATAATCGTCTTCCATATTGTTATTGCGGTTATGATCGAAAGCAGGCGATTTGACATTTTCGCCGAAATTAACATGGACTTTCGGAGGGGCTTGAATTGGTTGATCATTTAGAAGAGCGTTCATTTTCTCCGTTAGAGCATCATTAGCATACATCAAAGCTTTATTTGAAGTTCCAATTCGGCGATTCACATTGGAAATAGCGGCATTTAGTTCATTTCTAGTCACGCCGTCTCTTCATTAGCAACATCATCGGCTTCTATCACGGTTTTGCTAACGGTCTTCTTAGACTTTGCCATGATTTCGGAGAAGGATGCAACTTAGAGCTTTAATGCAGGGCTCTTAACTTTGGGAGAGTGCGAAAAGAGGTAGGAGATGCGAACGCGGCCCCACGGTGGGCACCAAATGTTTGCTCCAAATTTGCGATCAAACACCAAAGGTGTAAAAAGTCACACTTCACCGATTCGGTAAAAATATGGAACCGCGTAATCGAAAAATAAATGGATAAAAGCAAGTAAGAACACAAAGGAATTTTTATAGTGGTTCGATTCTCTACGAATCTACGTCCACTTTCAATCAATTTACATTATAATACTCAAGCTTATAAAAGATGAGTTTTCCCTCATTACAATCATTCCTCTCTTTTAACTCTCTTGACGATTTACTTTCACTTGAATTTAGTGAAGAAAATGAAGAGATCTTTTAGCTTTGGGATGAATCTTCAACCACTTGCGTGCTTTGATCCTTTTCCATGATCTTCATAGATTTCTTAGTGAATTAACTTTCGATTTAAAGCTTCGGAGAGGAGAAAAGATCGTTTGAATGATGCTTGAGAGATTTATTATGTAGCTTGGATAAGATTGAAGGTCCTTAGATTTGATTGGAGAAAGATTTTATGATCATTCACTTGGATTTGATCTTCATGAAGTTATAAAAGTGTTGTTGAATCCATGGAAGCCATTAGAGAAGTTGTAGATGAGCTTTGAATTTGACGGAGTCTCCTTGTAGAAATGAATTTTCGGTCTCCTTGTAGAAATGAATTTTCGGTCTCCCCCCCCCCCCCCAATTGAATTATGAGGGGTATTTACAAGTGATTTTAGCCCGGGCGGAAATTCTGTAATTATGCTGAAAACGCCATGATTCAATTTCGACATGACTCAATTTCTCCATGGTGAGATGCGGTATAACTCTTGGTGGCGCTTTGGTAAATAGGGAAGTACAACTGCCATGCGACATGACTGAGTACAGCGTTATGCGATATTACCTTCCTGAGCGATATGAACATAAACAATCCATGCGGCATGACTTGGTTCCATTATCTTGCTAATTAGTATGTGGTACAGAGTACACGTGCCTCCCAGTGAACGCTACGTGTCCTAGCTTTTAGTATTTGCTGTTAAGGACCTGTATCTTTCCCTTTTTTTTCATGTCGTGTGACCTTTCCCTTAGCAGCTTGCATGAGATATAGCCATCTTCATACGGAACCACCTGGTAGTGAAGGAACGACTTGTCTTACCTGTTGCTGACGCGAGTCAATACTCATAACAGCATGATGGTAGAACGACATAAATTGTCCAATGTTATGGATTATCTGCGACACGACCTTGAACACGTTGCTAACGATACGAGTCAATAACATGGGCCAACGGCATGAGAAGGAATGACTTGAACGTACGATGCAGAATGGATTATAATGGACTTCTTCATAAATTAACAGTATTGGCGTCCTCAAGAATGGGTACAACTGGACTTCATAATGGATCCCTGTTATCTTCTTTTGTCCATGAATCCACGGCTTTATGGTTGCCTCGCATTACTTTGCATGGGGTCCCACTTTTTCATATTGGATGATCCGCGCCTTGCCAGTTGAGCAATGATTTGACTTTAATACTGCTTCGACATGCTGCAGCTCAATAACACCTGGCACCATCCCAAGCTATGAACTGGATATTATTATCTCCTCTTTTAGGCTGGCCCATGCTGTGTTTACGCCATGCTGATGTGCCACGCGCCTCTTGTGTTACGGCATATACAATGCCAGCTAGCTCTTGACTTGATTCATTTAGTATTTTGAATGGACTTGGCGACATAGATGGTACATATAACATGCGATGCGGCAAGAGTTCCCATACGTCATGAACATTCAAACTCATGGCATGGAACAAATGTTATGCGACATGAGTACTGGAATGAATTGAATAACAGGCTTCCACGACTTGAGGGTGCTAGTGGTGCCACCGACATGGTCCTGTTTGTTATTAGCGACATGGAGGTCTCTTGCGGCATGCTTTACGGCTTGGAAAGTTCAAAGATGTCAACAACATGTTTATACTCATGTCGTGAGAATCATATCGTTCATAACAGCTTCATTATAGCAGTTGGTCTCTGTAGCAGGATCCATACGACATGAACAGAACGCCTTGACCGTGAACCATGTGTACAACTTGATTGGAATGTCGTAGTCTCGTCATGGTACGTCATGTTTCTTGCGACATGGCCTAAATGCCATGACACAGAGCGTCTTCGACTCTTGTCGTATTTAACGACTTATGGCTGTGTCGTTGAAACGATTTGAGTTAGTTGTGCCATGTATCATTGTCTGTGAATACTTCTTAGTTCTGAACTGCGTTCTAAGAACGGGGTTAACATTTTCCCCTCGGAGCTTTCATTTCTTGCTTGCGAGAAATGCGGTCTTTGAAATAAACATAATTTGCATTGAGATTTTTCATAGTTTTTTGTTTGCTGTGGAAAATTGTGCTTTGAACTTTGTGATGCCTGCTCTATAATAAAAAACAAGTATTTGCACGATTTGTGGACTTATACTTTGTCATTGATTGCCCACATCAATAACAGATTAGTATGATCATGAATTATAGCAAATTTTATTTTTGAACTGAATAAAGTATTTGCAAAGAATCATTTTATTCAACGATTTATAACTCATCAAATATTGTCTGGACAAATACGATATTCTAATTCGAATATACGTTAACGCTTGAAATCAACTAATCGACTATGCCGTCTGTGGATTTCAAACACTATCGTTGTATAACTTATATGATGGTACATGATATTTCTCATTTGAGAAATACGTATTTATGATTTATTCTTTGCTTCTCTTTGGAGAAGTCTTTGATTGTTGATGCTCCTGTTTAGGAAGCCATTGTTAGCCTTCATTATGAGAAGAATCCTTTTTTTATAGCTCAATGTTTGTTTGTCATGCTAATCAATCTTGGCACTGAAGATTTCGTTGGATGCCCCATGTTTTAGGGAGGCCCTTTTAATCCAATGTCTTGTCCTTCCCTTGTGATTGGATCAACATGATGGATTTCATTGAACGTTGTTGATATCTCCTATGGAGAAGTCGCTTTCTCTGTGGAAAGGGATTTTTGGTTGTTGCATCGTTTCGCAATGCGGACTCCCGCGAGGTTTGAGTTAAGGCTGCATCGCTCCGTGCTTACGAACTCCCACGCTTCGTCTTGCTTTAGCAAGCTCCCGCGCTTCGTTTCGCGCCTACGGATTCCCGCAAACCATTGGGTTAAGGCTGCATCGCTCCGCGCTTACGAACTCCCATGCTTCGTCTTGCTTTAAAAAGCTCCCGCGGTTCGTTTCGCGCCTATGGATTCCCGCGAACCATTGGGTTAAGGCCGCATCGCTCCGCGCTTACGAACTCCCACGCTTCATCTTGCTTTACAAGCTCCCGCTCTTCGTTTTGCGCCTACGGATTCCTGCGAACCATTGGGTTAAGACTGCATCGCTCCTTGCTTACGAACTCCCACGCTTCGTCCTACTTTAGCAAGCTACCGCGCTTCATTTCGCGCCTAAGGATTCCCGCGAACCATTTGGTTAAGGCCATGTCGCGCCGCGCTTACGAATTTCCACACTTCGTCTTGCTTTAGCAAACTCCCGCGCTTCGTTTCGCTCCTACGGATTCCCGCAACCTTTGGGGGATGAGGTTTTGGATCCGTGATAGCTTGTTGCTTAACTCGCCGTTTGATTCATTGCGACTTCCTTGATCATCCGTTGAGTTGGTATTATCGGAGTCGCCTTATTTCGTCGGATTTTGAGGAAGCAAATGCCTACGGAATAGCCTGCAATGAGAAAATCATCTTTTAGCAAACTTTCATGTATATTTTGCAAGTCAGAGATTTTGCACAAGCAGGCAACATTTCATTCGTAGCACTTTTGTTCGGTAAACCATTATAGACTTTTTACAAGAAATAAAAACATAGTAAAGAGTAAAGTAATTCAAAGAGGAGGTAGTGATCGCTTATTCTGAGTTTCAGATATTGGGTCATCATCAACGGTCGTCAGATGATTATCAGCCTTGGAGTGATCTGAACAGAAGCTACGTTGTTTGGACCAGACTGATCATTTGATGCTCCTTGCCCCTGGGGAGGTGCAGAAGGATTCGCATCTTGAGAGTTCTTCACAAATTGTTGCAGACGGTTCTTCCTGGATTTAGTCAGATTGTAACACCCCGAATTTCAGTTAACACTGATATTCACTAATTATAGAATTAATAATCTCAGATGTGAGAATCAGGGGAAACGGGTTACGTCATTGTGTTCGTCTCGGAAAAATACGCGAAATAGAGTCCGAAATTTTGTAAATCGGAGTCCGTATGACCCGGTTAAGGCCAATGAAGTTTTCGGGAAATTTGAATTTCGAAACATGCAGAAATGGGGGCCAGGCGGGAAAACTCCCGCCCAGCCAAGTCGACTTGTCTGTCGACAGGGCTGTCGACTTGCCTGTCGACATGCCTGTCGACTTGGCAGTCGACAGGGCTGTCGACTTGCCCTGTCGGCTGATTCTGTCCTGGGTGCACCTGGTTGAGTTTTGGGCTGGGTTGGAGGGCTTGGGACGAAATCTGACGGACCTAAACTAACCTAGGGTTAATCTAAGGGTCTAAAACACAACCTAATCCTATAAATACACCCTAAGACTACCCTAATCCATACTAAAAATAGAATCTATGCCATCATGCCGCCAAAATGCAACTTAGAAGGAGCCTCCACTAATTAGAGAAGAGGATTGCAAACTAATCAACTACTAATCCACCTCTACTTCAACTCTAGCAACTATCTAAGGAGCTAATCTTGGAGTTTGTGAGTTTCTATCACTTTAATAACCAATTGCTAAACTAAGTAGATGAGATGTGATGAGATCATATGGTTTTTCTTGCGGATCAATGGGTTTTAGGTCATATGTTATGATGCTAGTTTGCTAATCACTATGTTTAACACTTATTCATGATGACACTATGTTTATGCAAGTTAAGTGTTTGGGTTTATGCATGTTAAGTGGTGGGTTTTATGCATGCTAAGTATTTGGTTTTGTGCATGCTAAGTGTTTGGTTTTATGCAAGTTAAATGCTTGGTTTTATGCTAGAATCATGTGTGAAATAAGTGACATGACATGCAAGTTTAACCTATGAGTTTGGATCTATAATATGCATAATCTATGCAAGTTGTTTGGATTAGTGATATGCATAACATATGCGAGTTTACCTTTGTATGTCATACATACATATGCAAGTTCATATGTAACATGTTATGCAAGTTTGGTGGTTGATTATATGCAAGTTCATATGTAACATGTTATGCAAGTTTGGTGGTTGATTATATGCAAGTTCATATGTAACATGTTATGCAAGTTTGGTGGTTGATTATATGCAAGTTCATATGTAACATGTTATGCAAGTTTGGTGTTTGATTATATGCAAGTCTATATATGACATGTTATGCAAGTTTGGTGGTTGATTATATGCAAGTAACATGTGCAAGTTTACACCTTTGTATGTCATACATACATATGTAAGTTTACCCCTTTGTATGACATAAGTACATGTGCAAGTTCATCCCTTTTAGACCTATGACATGTATGCAAGTTGACACCTTTATGATAGGTCTATGACATGAACATTTATGCAAGTTACCATCTTTATGACATATGTGATTCATGCAAGTTTGGGTTGGTTATTTATGCAAGTTGGGTTTATGGTCATATATGCAAGTTGACACCTTTTAAACCCATGATAATGCTAATGATATGCTAAGTTGAACCCATTGTGTGTATGATGAATCTTCTCTTTTAAAGTATGTCATGTTAACGTATTTACGTGGGGACGATGGGATAAAAATTAATGAACACATAAAATTGTGTGAAGTGGGTATGATTAAACATACCATAAAGTGGATGGACATAATTGGGAATTTACCTATTAAGTTAGGTCTACCCATATTATGGAATTGGGAATTTACCTATTGAGTTAGGTCTACCCATATTCTTAAATATTTGTAATTAATTAGGGATAATTAATACAAATTATGAGGGTGATTAATTAGGTGTAATTAATCGACTAAGACACGAGGTTGGACCCTTTTGTAGCATAAGACTGCCCGGAATCGACCGGAAAATCCAGCGGTTACAAATGATGGGCCCAATGTGAGATGTCTTAGTCATAAACTAAATACGTGACAAGTGTAAAGACACGAGGTTAGACTCTGTTATGGTGTAAGGCTGCCCGGAACCAACCGGCATATCCAGCTGCCATAAAAGACAGTGTAATGTGAGAGGTCTTTACAAAGGTTACGATCTTAATTAATTAAGAAACACTTAACCAAATTAGCATGTAGTGGAGCATGAGGGGTTAAGTGGGTGCCTTGGGTGGCATGTAGTAACTAGTGGGGGTGCCTTGGGTGGCATGAGGAAACTAGTGGGTTGCCTTGGGTGGCAATAGAAAATACGATTAGAATACTTAACCAAAGTGGAACATGTAATTAAACATGATTAAAGGGTTAAGTAAGTGCCTTGGGTGGCATGTGGGAATCAAGTAAGTGCCTTGGGTGGCATGTGGAAATCTAGTGGGTGCCTTGAGTGGCAATAAAAAATGATTAAAAGACTTAACCAAAATTTATAACATGTAAGTGGACATGGTTAAAGGGTTAAGTGGGATTCACTAGAAATGACAAGCTTAGGTGGGTAGCTTGTGGGGGCCCATTTCAACCAATATCCCAAACGTATCTTTGTGGGCTCGACCCAAGTCAAGGACAGGACATGCATATTGGGCTTGACTGTAAGAGGCCAAAACGGGTTAGCGGTGGCAACGCAAGTCCAACGGGTTTCATATGCGTGTGTGGACCCGGGCTGGTAAGTAAGACGTTGTTACATCGTGTAGGTATAAGCCATGCACCGTTGATATTATCAGGTTGCCACTTTGGGGGATGATACACCCCACTATGGGGCCAGCACGGGTATCTACGTTAGGGAGCCGATCGAATGGGGGGTAGTGGGTACACCTAGTGGAAATAGGGGCAGATGGCACCTATGTAGTCAGCTAGGGGTACACGAAACTACTAATTATAGATTACTAAGTATACTTAGTGGGATCAACCTTTAAATTGGGAATGACTGGTGTGGTGCAGTGTAGTAATTATCCTTGGGTGGGTAGATGCGTCTTTACGGTTATCTTAGTTCATCCTAAGTCTAGTTGGCTGCTTAGTGTAGCCATTTATCCCCAGTCGTTACCGTATATCAAGCTTATGTCTTACTCTGGTTACTTTAATGATTGTATTGTTAAAGTTATTGGACTCGCTTAGACTTATGTCTGACCCCGTTGTTTTTATCTTTTTTTTTCAACCCTCAGGTTATCAGAGTGGGCCTAGCACTAGTGGGCTTTGATCAGACTGCATTATCTATCTTTTGGAGCTTGGACCGTGGATGTAAAGCTCAGTTTATCTTTTCTATTATGGCTATTAATTTATGTAGTGGGATTATGTACTTTTGTTTTATCAGGATGGATATTATGTACTTGACTCTTGTTTATGGTTTTGGTGTAACCAAACATGTTTTACTTTCCGCTGCAATGAAATGATGTTTTAAATTCTCAAGTATTACTTATATCTGTCTTGTTGTAATTTTTCTGTTCTATATTCACTTAAAATACTCCACCGATGTTATGGCATTCCCTTAGTGAGTGACCGTAGCGGGTGTGGGGTGTTACACGTGGTATCAGAGCTTAAGGTTACCAGAACAGATAAAATTTTTAGAAAAACTATTTTCTAAGAATATTTTTGAAAGGAGTATTTTCAAAAACATGTCTTTTAAGAGAAAAGTTTTTGAAAGAAAAGCATAATCCCCAATAGCCATATCTATATCTTTCAAATTCTCCGTTTTGAATCTCTTCCTCTCTCGTTTTGAGTTTCCCCTCCGCGTATAGATGATCTTTCTAAGATAGATAAGAATGGAAAACCACTTCAAGGGACTTAGACATTAGTCGGACTAGAAGTTGGTTCAAGAAGGAGGAGGACTTGTAGGTACCTATTGGATAGACGATGGGAGGAAGGCTCAAATAGTTGTTTGGTTAATGAAGAGAGAAACCTCATTTTGATGGGAGGTTACGAGTGGAGAATGGGAAGAAGAGGGCTAGTAGTTATCCTTTTGGAGGAATAGGACACCTTATTAGGATTGTCCAAAGGGGCATGGGCAAGGTATGGAATCTCCTGGAGGGTAGTTGTATTCCCTCATTGCTAGTGTACCAGATGGGGATAGGACCGTCTAGGTTGGAATTTGGATTTCTTTATTATCCGGTTCGAACTTTATTTGATTCTGACGCATCGAGTTCGTTTATCTCATCATTGTTAGTTGAGTCACTGCACTTAGACACCAGTTTAGTAGATGATCCCTTAGTTGTTTCAAACCCAATTGGGGCTCCATGATGTGTTTGGGTTTGAAAGTTTCTATACTTAGCGTTGAGTTTAGATGTGATGCTTTTTGGGCTTCACGGGCTATGGGTTAGTTTTGGGCATGGACTGGTTATCCAGTAGGGGTGCCGTTCTTGATTTTGAAGGGAGAGTTGTTAGGCTTATGACCTGCTTGGGTAACACTCTCGAGATCTCTTGTAATCCCATGGAATCTGTTATGCTAAGTTATCTAGAATCGCTTGACACGTCGGTCGAGAGTTTGCGATCTGTTAGAGTGGTCCGGGAATACTCGGATGTGTTTGAGGAGGTGAAGGGCTTACCTCCGGAGCGGGAGATTGACTTCCGAATATATCTGGTAGACAATGCCAAACCAGTATCTTGGCCAGTGTGCCACATGGCTCCTCGTGAGAGGAGGGAACTCCATAAGCAAGTAGGCGATTTGCTTGAGAAGGGGTTCATAAGACGAAGTATATCGGAGTGGGGTGCTCCAGTAGTTTTTGCCACGAAGGCGGATGGGTCCCTCAGACTTTGTGTAGGCTAAAGAGAACTAAATAAACTCACAAAGAAGAATAGACACCCATTGCCGAGGATTGATGATCTCTTTGATCAGTTAGTTGGCGCCTCAGTATTTTCGCAGTTGGACTTAGCCACGGGGTTTCGTCAGTTGAGAGTGGCTGAGGATAGTATAGAGAAGACTGCCTTTAGGACTCCGGATGGTTTTTATGAGTGGCTGGTGATGCCATTTAGTTTGACGAACGCCCCCGCATACTTTATTGATTTGATGAGAAGGGTGTTCAGGGAGTACCTAAATAAGTTCGTGATGGTCTTTGTAAATGACATCTTGGTCTTTTCTAGGAGCGAAATAAGTTTTTGTATGTGCTCAATAGGTTGAGCAAAGCCAGTTATGGGATAAACGGTGGTTTTGGAGCGAGACTGGCGAGGACATCCAGAGTTGGACAAGGGCTTAATTATTTAGCCGTTTTTACTAGTATCATCTCACGTAGGTCGTCTGAATCCGAAGGAGGTATCCCTTGGGTGTTTGTTTGATATTGGTTTAGGCCTTTGGGGCTTGCATTTGGGGGATGTCGAGTTCGACTAGTGTGGTCTGCGTGAGAGATGGATAGTTGTGACGATTTTGCATGGGAGAATATCCTGATTTTCTCTAGAAGTGGAGAAAAGCATGCCCTACATCTTAGGGAAGTGTTGGAGACTCTTTGAGCGCATTGTCTTAAGACAACAAAGGTGGATGGAATTCTTAGCATCCTATGAGTTTGAGATAGCGTATACCCCTGGCAAGGGTAACGTGGTGGCAGACGCCTTAAGCAGAAAAAGGCTGTCTTTGAGTCCATTGTTCGTGGAATGGCGAAGCTTGGAGTTTATTTCTATGTTTGACTTTAGACCTTCCGTTGACTTTGTACCCGGTTTGCTAGCCTCCTTGGAGGTTAGGCCTACTCTTTTGGGACGGATTGGCGAGGCACAGCGAGACGACCCACAGTTGGTTGAGTTAGTAGAGAAGCTCATAAGGGGGGGAGTCGTCCAGCCATTTGAGTAGGTACACCCTAGATGGTAAGGGGCGGTTGCGTAGAGACGGTAGACTTTGTGTACCGCAAGACGAGGGTTTGAGGAAGGCTATACTTGATGATGCACATCGTTCGAAGATGACCATTCATCCCGGTAGGGACAAGATGTACCAAGACATGAAGCGAGTTTTCTTTTGGGCCGGTATGAAGAAAGACGCGGCCGAGTATGTCGCTAGATGCTTGGTGTGCCAACAAGTAAAAGCGGAGCAAAAGAAACCCGGTGGGTTGCTTCACCCATTGGAGGTTCCGCTATGGAAGTGGGATAGTGTCTCGATGGATTTCGTCAATTGATTACCAAGATCGAGGAAGGGTAATACGGGAATTTGGGTTGTGGTAGACAGACTTACTAAGAGTGCCCATTTTATACCCGTGAAGAGTAAGAGGACTGCTCAATGGCTAGCTTCAATCTACATTCGAGAGATTGTTAGATTGCATGGTGTACCTTCCAGCATAGTGAGTGATCGAGATCCTATCTTCACTAGCGAGTTTTGGAAGAGTTTGAAAGAGGCGGTAGGGACTCAGTTGTGTTTGAGCACCGCAAATCATCCTCAGACGGGCGGCCAGACCGGGAGGGTGAATCGTATTTTAGAAGACCTTTTGAGGCTATGTATCTTGGATTTTGGAGGTACATGGGAAGAGCATCTTCCATTGGTGGAATTCGCATATAATAACAGCTTTCAGTCTAGTATTGGCATGGCTCCTTTCGAAGCTCTTTATGGAAGGCCTTGTCGATCACCTACATGTTGGTGGGAATCTACGGATAAGATCTTGCTTGGGCCCGATATGGTTAGGAAGACTTCGGAAAAGATTGATTTGATTCGAAGAAGGATGAAAGCGGCGCAAGACAGACAGAAATCTTATGCGGACAAGAGGAGAACAGAGCTTGAGTTTGATGTTGGGGACATGGTCTTTGTCAAAGTATCTCCGTTACGGAATGTGGTTCGGTTTGGATCTGTTGGGAAGTTAGCACCAAGGTTTGTTGGACCGTTTCCTATTAAGGAAAGGATTGGACAGATGGCCTATAGAGTGGAGTTGCCCGACAGACTTAGTGGTGTACATGATGTATTCCATGTGTCACATTTGAGGAAGTGCCTATATGAGACCGCAGAGGTGGTAGAGCCGAGCTTGCTTAGAGAAGTAGAGATAGAGCGTGATGCGACTATTCGACGAGCTCCTACACGCATCCTTGGATCAGAGATTAAGAGGTTGAGAAACAAGGAGGTTCAACTAGTCAAAGTGCAATGGGGAGAAGATGAGAGCAACGCTACTTGGGAGACGGAAGCGAAAATGCATTCATTATACCCATTCCTTTTTGAGGGTATGTCTTTTAACTTCTCCTTTATCGTTTGTCTAGTACTTATCTTATCTTTAGTATGTCCTCTTGTTAGTGCCTTTGACCTTTAGATAGGGTAAACCTATGGTTGAAACATGTGTTTGAGACATGTTATGATTGATGGATGCATGTGGATGCAAGTGTTTGCTAGTGGTTGCTCGTGGATGCATATACACACACTCTAGACACTAGATCGGCTCAATCACTTCATATTGCATATTGCATATAATTGTGTGTAGGTAGCTATATTTATGGATGTATAATGGTTGTGTTATCATATGGATGATGCATTTTGGTGAATGATTGTGCACTCATGTAGATATAGTATGTGTCGATAGGGTTCTTTCGCATACATATTGGATGCATGGCACTATCACGGTTTGCATATGTTCATACATTAGATAGGGAACATATACACACACTTTTTGCATATGCTCATACATCAGTAGAAATTGTTTTAAGGACAATGGATGCCCGTGTTTGATGGATTGAGTAGATGGATGTTTGGATGGTAGGATATGCATTCTCCTTAACTTGGAGATTTCGGGGACGAAATCCTTTAAGGAGGGGAGAATGTAACACCCTGAATTTCAGTTAACACTGATATTCACTAATTACAGAATTAATAATCTCAGATGTGAGAATCAGGGGAAACGGGTTACGTCACTGTGTTCGTCTCGGAAAAATACGCGAAATAGAGTCCGAAATTTTGTAAATCGGAGTCCGTATGACCCGGTTAAGGCCCAAAGAAGTTTTCGGGAAATTTGAATTTCGAAACATGCAGAAATGGGGGCCAGGCGGGAAAACTCCCGCCCAGCCAAGTCGACTTGTCTGTCGACAGGGCTGTCGACTTGCCTGTCGACATGCCTGTCGACTTGGCAGTCGACAGGGCTGTCGACTTGCCCTGTCGGCTGATTCTGGCCTGGGTGCACCTGGTTGAGTTTTGGGCTGGGTTGGAGGGCTTGGGACGAAATCTGACGGACCAAAACTAACCTAGGGTTAATCTAAGGGTCTAAAACACAACCTAATCCTATAAATACACCCTAAGACTACCCTAATCCATACTAAAAATAGAATCTATGCCATCATGCCGCCAAAATGCAACTTAGAAGGAGCCTCCACTAATTAGAGAAGAGGATTGCAAGCTAATCAACTACTAATCCACCTCTACTTCAACTCTAGCAACTATCTAAGGAGCTAATCTTGGAGTTTGTGAGTTTCTATCACTTTAATAACCAATTGCTAAACTAAGTAGATGAGATGTGATGAGATCATATGGTTTTGCTTGCGGATCAATGGGTTTTAGGTCATATGTTATGATGCTAGTTTGCTAATCACTATGTTTAACACTTATTCATGATGACACTATGTTTATGCAAGTTAAGTGTTTGGGTTTATGCATGTTAAGTGGTGGGTTTTATGCATGTTAAGTATTTGGTTTTGTGCATGCTAAGTGTTTGGTTTTGTGCAAGTTAAATGCTTGGTTTTATGCTAGAATCATGTGTGAAATAAGTGACATGACATGCAAGTTTAACCTATGAGTTTGGATCTATAATATGCATAATCTATGCAAGTTGTTTGGATTAGTGATTTGCATAACATATGCGAGTTTACCTTTGTATGTCATACATACATATGCAAGTTCATATGTAAAATGTTATGCAAGTTTGGTGGTTGATTATATGCAAGTTCATATGTAACATGTTATGCAAGTTTGGTGGTTGATTATATGCAAGTTCATATGTAACATGTTATGCAAGTTTGGTGTTTGATTATATGCAAGTCTATATATGACATGTTATGCAAGTTTGGTGGTTGATTATATGCAAGTAACATGTGCAAGTTTACACCTTTGTATGTCATACATACATATGTAAGTTTACCCCTTTGTATGACATAAGTACATGTGCAAGTTCATCCCTTTTAGACCTATGACATGTATGCAAGTTGACACCTTTATGATAGGTCTATGACATGAACATTTATGCAAGTTACCATCTTTATGACATATGTGATTCATGCAAGTTTGGGTTGGTTATTTATGCAAGTTGGGTTTATGGTCATATATGCAAGTTGACACCTTTTAAACCCATGATAATGCTAATGATAAGCTAAGTTGAACCCATTGTGTGTATGATGAATCTTCTCTTTTAAAGTATGTCATGTTAACGCATTTACGTGGGGACGATGGGGTAAAAATTAATGAACACATAAAATTGTGTGAAGTGGGTATGATTAAACATACCATAAAGTGAATGGACATAATTGGGAATTTACCTATTAAGTTAGGTCTACCCATATTATGGAATTGGGAATTTACCTATTGAGTTAGGTCTACCCATATTCTTAAATATTTGTAATTAATTAGGGATAATTAATACAAATTATGGGGGTGATTAATTAGGTGTAATTAATCGACTAAGACACGAGGTTGGACCCTTTTGTAGCATAAGACTGCCCGGAACCGACTGGCAAATCCAGCGGCTACAAATGATGGGCCCAATGTGAGATGTCTTAGTCATAAACTAAATACGTGACAAGTGTAAAGACACGAGGTTAGACTCTGTTATGGTGTAAGGCTGCCCGGAACCAACCGGCATATCCAGCTGCCATAAAAGACAGTGTAATGTGAGAGGTCTTTACAAAGGTTACGATCTTAATTAATTAAGAAACACTTAACCAAATTAGCATGTAGTGGAGCATGAGGGGTTAAGTGGGTGCCTTGGGTGGCATGTAGTAACTAGTGGGGGTGCCTTGGGTGGCATGAGGAAACTAGTGGGTTGCCTTGGGTGGCAATAGAAAATACGATTAGAATACTTAACCAAAGTGGAACATGTAATTAAACATGATTAAAGGGTTAAGTAAGTGCCTTGGGTGGCATGTGGGAATCAAGTAAGTGCCTTGGGTGGCATGTGGAAATCTAGTGGGTGCCTTGAGTGGCAATTAAAATATGATTAAAAGACTTAACCAAAATTTATAACATGTAAGTGGACATGGTTAAAGGATTAAGTGGGATTCACTAGAAATGACAAGCTTAGGTGGGTAGCTTGTGGGGGCCCATTTCAACCAATATCCCAAACGTATCTTTGTGGGCTCGACCCAAGTCGAGGACGGGACACGCATATTGGGCTTGACTGTAAGAGGCCAAAACGGGTTAGCGGTGGCAACGCAAGTCCAACGGGTTTCATATGCGTGTGTGGACCCGGGCTGGTAAGTAAGACGTTGTTGCATCGTGTAGGTATAAGCCGTGCACCGTTGATATTATCAGGTTGCCACTTTGGGGGATGATACACCCCACTGTGGGGCCAACACGGGTATCTACGTTAGGGAGCCGATCGAATGGGGGGGTAGTGGGTACACCTAGTGGAAATAGGGGCAGACGGCACCTATGTAGTCAGCTAGGGGTACACGAAACTACTAATTATAGATTACTAAGTATACTTAGTGGGATCAACCTTTAAATTGGGAATGACTGGTGTGGTGCAGTGTAGTAATTATCCTTGGGTGGGTAGATGCGTCTTTACGGTTATCTTAGTTCATCCTAAGTCTAGTTGGCTGCTTAGTGTAGCCATTTATCCCCAGTCGTTACCGTATATCAAGCTTATGTCTTACTCTGGTTACTTTAATGATTGTATTGTTAAAGTTATAGGACTCGCTCAGACTTATGTCTGACCCCGTTTTTTTATCTTTTTTTCCCAACCCTCAGGTTATCAGAGTGGGCCTAGCACTAGTGGGCTTTGATCAGACTGCTTTATCTATCTTTTGGAGCTTGGACCGTGGATGTAAAGCTCAGTTTATCTTTTCTATTATGGCTATTAAGTTATGTAGTGGGATTATGTACTTTTGTTTTATCAGGATGGATATTATGTACTTGACTATTGTTTATGGTTTTGGTGTAACCAAACATGTTTTACTTTCCGCTACAATGAAATGATGTTTTAAATTCTCAAGTATTACTTATATCTGTCTTGTTGTAATTTTTCTGTTCTATATTCACTTAAAATACTCCACCGATGTTATGGCATTCCCTTAGTGAGTGACCGTAGCGGGTGTAGGGTGTTACACAGATGGTCATTCATTTTTATTGGCCGGGGCTCTGGGTAATCTTCTGCATCCTTTGTGGCAAGGTAGATGTTCTCGGGAGTGTTATTCAGAGGAGTTAACTCAGACGAGTCAAGAAGGCGAAACTTTTTATTAGCTTTGTTGTCATTTCTGTCATTTACTCGCTTCTGACCCTGAGTATTCTTTTGATCATACTGAGTAGCAGCGCTTTTGGGAGCTTCAAGAAGTTGGTTACCACCGATGATCTGAAGAGGTATAGGATTACAGTCCACTCTCATGTACTTCTCTGCTTTCTTATAGAACTTGTCAAGCGTAGTTGGTTCTTTCATTTTTATCCATCTTCCGAAGTCGCTTGTTTTGTATCGAGTAGAGCCATGAGAATTATGCGTGTCTCTGGATTTCTCAGTTCAGACAAGGCAACATTGAATCGACTGAGGAAGGATTTGAGAGTTTCCCTTGAATTCTCTTTCATCGCTGAAAGTGTTGTAACATCCTTGGCTTGGTAGCATACAAGCGTAATTGCTCTTTAAACTTTTTGGTAAGGTCAAAGAACCGATCGATGGATTTGGGTGGCAGTTTTGTGAACCATAGTGATGCGGCACCTTCTAAGTAGAGAGGAAAGTACGTGCATCTCATCTCATCGGTCGCCTTAGCTGCACTCATATGCCATTCATATTTGAGTAGGAAGTAGTTCGGATCAATGAGACCGTTGTACGGAGGCAAAGTCGGAGGATTGAACTTCTTCGGACATTCTTCCCCAAGGATTCTTTCAGTGAATGGAGTCCTATCGGTTGAGAAGTCCCATTCTCTTTCATCGTCTTTGCTAGCTTGATTCTTTTTCATGGCTCGTTCTACCATGTTCGATTCGGTGCTATGACGCTCTGTGAAGCTGAGCTCTTTACCAAATGTCCGTCCAGGCATATGATCTCGATTGGAAAGCTTAGGCCCTTTGCCTTCTCGACGAAGAGGTGCCCCCGTGATAGGATTGGCGGCTTTTTGAGCATTCACTTCGGAATGGTTATTAGCTATCGGTTTCAATCCTTCGATATTAGCTTCATCCCCCTCACTTGCCCAATCATAATCGTCTTCCATATTGTTATTGCAGTTATGATCGAAAGCAGGCGATTTGTCATTTTCGCCGAAATTAACATGGACTTTCGGAGGGGCTTGAATTGGTTGATCATTTAGAAGAGCGTTCATTTTCTCCGTTAGAGCATCATTAGCATACATCAAAGCTTTATTTGAAGTTCCAATTCGGCGATTCACATTGGAAATAGCGGCATTTAGTTCATTTCTAGTCACGCCAGCTCCACTTATCGAATTTTCACCAACAGCGAAACGGTTAGTAAGCGGTGTCTCTTCATTAGCAACATCATCGGCTTCTATCACGGTTTTGCTAACGGTCTTCTTAGACTTTGCCATGATTTCGGAGAAGGATGCAACTTAGAGCTTTAATGCAAGGCTCTTAACTTTGGGAGAGTGCGAAAAGAGGTAGGAGATGCGAACGCGGCCCCACGGTGGGCGCCAAATGTTTGCTCCAAATTTGGGATCAAACACCGAAGGTGTAAAAAGTCACACTTCACCGATTTGGTAAAAATATGGAACCGCGTAATCGCAAAATAAATGGATAAAAGCAAGTAAGAACACAAAGGAATTTTTATAGTGGTTCGATTCTCTACGAATCTACGTCCACTTTCAATCAATTCACATTATAATACTCAAGCTTACAAAAGATGAGTTTTCCCTCATTACAATCATTTCTCTCTTTTAGCTCTCTTGGCGATTTACTTTCACTTGAATTTGGTGAAAAAAATGAAGAGATCTTTTAGCTTTGTGATGAATCTTCAACCACTTGCGTGCTTTGATCCTTTTCCATGATCTTCATAGATTTCGTAGAGAATTAACATTCGATTTTAAGCTTCGTAGAGGAGAAGAGATCGTTTGAATGATGCTTGAGAGATTTATTATGTAGCTTGGATGAGATTGAAGGTCCTTAGATTTGATTGGAGAAAGATTTTATGATCATTCACTTGGATTTGATCTTCATGAAGTTAGAAAAGTGTTGTTGAATCCGTGGAAGCCATTAGAGAAGTTGTAGATGAGCTTTGAATTTGACGGAGTCTCCTTGTAGAAATGAATTTTCGGTCTCCTTGTAGGAATCAATTTTCGGTCTCTCCCCCCCCCCCCCCCTCCAATTGAATTATGAGGGGTATTTATAGGTGATTTTAGCCCAGGCGGCAATTCTGTAATTATACTGAAAACGCCATGACTCAATTTCGACATGACTCAATTTCTCCATGGTGAGATGCGGTATAACTCTTGGTGGCACTTTGGTAAATAGGGAAGTACAGCTGCCATGCGACATGACTGAGTACAGCGTTACGCGATATGACCTTCCTGAGCGATATGAACACGAACAATCCATGCGGCATGACTTGTTTCCATTATCTCGCTCATTAGTATGTGGTACGAGTACACGTGCCTCCCAGTGAACGCCACATGTCCTAGCTTTTATTATTTGCTGTTAAGGACCTGTATCTTTCCCTTTTTCTTCATGTCGTGTGGCCTTTCCCTTAGCAGCTTGCATGAGATATATCCATCTTCATACGGAACCACCTGGCAGTGAAGGAACAACTTGTCTTACCTGTTGCTGACGCGAGTCAATACTCATAACAGCATGATGGTAGAACGACATAAATTGTCCAATGTTATGGATTATCTGCGACATGACCGAGAACACGTTGCTAACGATATGAGTCAATAACATGGGCCAACGACTTGAGAAGGAATGACTTGAACGTATGATGCGGAATGGATTATAATGGACTTCTTCATAAATTAACAGTATTGGCGTCCTCAAGAAAGGGTACAGCTGGACTTCATAATGGGTCCCTGTTATCTTCTTTTGTCCATGAATCCACGGCTTTATGGTTGCCTCGCATTACTTTGCATGGGGTCCCACTTTTTCATATTAGATGATCTGTGCCTTTCCAGTTGAGCAACGATTTGACTTTAAAACTGCTTTGACATGTTGCAGCTCAATAACACCTGGCACTATCCCAAGCTATGAAGTAGATATTATCATCTCCTCTTTTAAGCTGGCCCATGTTGTGTTTACGCCATGCTGATGTGCCACGCGCCTCTTGTGTTACGGCATATACAATGCCAGCTAGCTCACGACTTGATTCATTTAGTATTTTGAATGGACTTGGCAACGTAGATGGTACATATAACATGCGATGCAGCATGAGTTCCCATACGTCATGAACATTCAAACTCACAGCATGGAACAAATGTTATGCGACATGAGTACTGGAATGAATTGAATAACAGGCTTCCATGGCTTGAGGGTGCTAGTGGTGCCATCGACATGGTTCTGTTTGTTATTAGTGACATGGAGGTCTCTTGCGGCATGCTTTACGGCTTGGAAAGTTCAAAGATGTCAACAACATGTTTATACTCATGTCGTGAGAATCATATCATTCATAACAGCTTCATTATAGCGGTTGGTCTCTATAGCAGGATCCATACGACATGAACATAACGTCTTGACCGTGAACCATGTTTACAACTTGATTGGAATGTCGTGGTCTCATCATGGTACGTCATATTTCTTGCAACATGGCCTGAATGCCATGACATAGAGCGTCTTCGACTCTTGTCGTATTTAACGACTTATGACTGTGTCGTTGAAACGATTTGAGTTAGTTGTGCCATGTATCATTGTCTGTGAATACTTCTTAGTTTTGAACTGCGTTCTAAGAACGGGGTTAACATTTGCCCCTCGGAGCTTTCATTTCTTGCTTGCGAGAAATGCGGTCTTCGAAATAAACATAATTTGCATTGAGATTTTTCGTAGTTTTTTGTTTGCTGTGGAAAATTGGGCTTTGAACTTCGTGATGCCTGCTCTGTAATAAAAAATAAGTATTTGCACGATTTGTGGACTTATACTTTGTCATTGATTGCCCACATCAATAATAGATTAGTTTGATCATGAATTATATCAAATTTTATTTTTGAACTGAATAAAGTATTTGCAAAGAATCATTTTATTCAACGATTTATAACTCGTCAAATATTATCTGCACAAATACGATAATCTAATTCGAATATACGTTAACGCTTGAAATCAACTAATCGACTATGCCGACTGTGGATTTCAAACACTATCATTTTATAACTTATATGATGGTACATGATATTTCTCATTTGAGAAATACGTATTTATGATTTATTCTTTGCTTCTCTTTGGAGAAGTCATTGATTGTTGATACTCCGGTTTAGGAAGCCATTGTTAGCCTTCATTATGAGAAGAATCCTTTTTTTTTATAGCTCAATGTTTGTTTGTCATGCTGATCAGTCTTGGCATTGAAGATTTCGTTGGATGCCCCGTGTTTTAGTGAGGCCCTTTTAATCCAATGTCTTGTCCTTCCCTTGTGATTGGATCAACATGATGGATTTCATTGAACGTTGTTGATATCTCCTATGGAGAAGTCGCTTTCTCTATGGAAAGGGATTTTTGGTTGTTGCATCGTTTCGCAATGCGGACTCCCGCGAGGTTTGAGTTAAGGCTGCATCGCTCCGTGCTTACGAACTCCCACGCTTCGTCTTGCTTTAGCAAGCTCCCGCGCATCGTTTCGTGCCTACGGATTCCTGCGAACCATTGGGTTAAGGCTGCATCGCTCCGCGCTTACGAACTCCCATGCTTCGTCTTGCTTTAGGAAGCTCCCGCGCTTCGTTTCGCGCTTATGGATTCCCGCAAACCATTGGGTTAAGGCCGCATCGCTCCGCGCTTACAAACTCCCACGCTTCATCTTGCTTTATAAAGCTCCCGCGCTTCGTTTCGTGCCTACGGATTCCTGAGAACCATTGGGTTAAGGCTGCATCGCTCTGTGCTTACGAACTCCCACGCTTCGTCTTACTTTAGCAAGCTACCGCGCTTCATTTCGCGCCTACGGATTCCCACGAACCATTTGGTTAAGGCCATGTCGCTCTGCGCTTACGAACTCCCACGCTTCGTCTTGCTTTAGCAAGGTCCCGCGCTGCGTTTCGCTCTTACGGATTCCCGCAACCTTTGGGGGATGAGGTTTTGGATCCGTGATAGCTTGTTGCTTTATTCGCCGTTTGATTCATTGGGACTTCCTTGATCATCCGTTGAGTTGGTATTATCGGAGTCGCCTTATTTCGTCGGATTTTGAGGAAGCAAATGCCTACAGAATAGCCTGCAATGAGAAAATCATCTTTTAGCAAACTTTCATGTATATTTTACAAGTCAGAGATTTTGCATAAGCAGGCAACATTTCATTCATAGCACTTTTGTTTTGTAAACCATTACAGACTTTTTACAAGAAATTAAAACATAGTAAAGAGTAAAGTAATTCAAAGAGGAGATAGTGATCGCTTATTTTGAGTTTCAGATATTAGGTCATCATCAACGGTCGTCAGTTAATTATCAACCTTGGAGTGATCTGAACAGAAGCTACGTTGTTTGGACCAGACTGATCATTTGACGCTCCTTGCCCTTGGGGAGCTGCAGAAGGATTCACATCTTTAGAGTTCTTCACAAATTGTTGCAGACGGTTCTTCCTAATCAATTCTTTGATTAATGATTTCAGATGCCTGCATTCGTTGGTGTTGTGGCCCGGCTGATTATGATACCGACAGAACTTCCTAGATTTAGTCAAATGGTCATTCATTTTTATTGGCTGGGGCTCTGTGTAATCTTCTACGTCCTTTGTGGCAAGGTAGATGTTCTCGGGAGTGTTATTCAGAGGAGTTAACTCAGACGAGTCAAGAAGGCGAAACTTTTTATTAGCTTTGTTGTCATTTCTGTCGTTTACTCGCTTCTAACCCTGAGTATTCTTTTGATCATACTGAGTAGCAGCGCTTTTGGGAGATTCAACAAGTTGGTTACCACTGATGATCTGAAGAGGTATAGGATTACCGTCCACTCTCATGTACTCCTCCGCTTTCTTAAAAAACTTTTCAAGTGTAGTTGGTTCTTTCATTTTTATCCATCTTCCGAAGTCGCTTGTTTTGTATCGAGTAGAGCCATGAGAATTATGCGTGTCTCTGGATTTCTCACTTCAGACAAGGCAACATTGAATCGACTGAGGAAGGATTTGAGAATTTCCCCTGGATTCTCTTTCATCGCTGAAAGTGTTATAGCATCCTTGGCTTGGTAGCATACAAACGGAATTGCTCCTTAAACTTTTTGGTCAGGTCAGAGAACCGATCGATGGATTTGGGTGGCAGTTTTGTGAACCATACTAATGCGGCACCTTCTAAGTAGAGAGGAAAGTACGTGCATCTCATCTCATCGGTCGCCTTAGCTGCACTCATATGCCATTCATATTTGAGTAGGAAGTAGTTCGGATCAACGAGACCATTGTACGGAGGCAAAGTCGGAGGATTGAACTTCTTCGGACATTCTGCCCCAAGGATTCTTTCAGTGAATGGAGTCCTATCGGCTGAGAAGTCCCATTCTCTTTCGTCGTCTTTGCTAGCTTGATTATTTTTCATGGCTTGTTCTACCATGTTTGATTCGATGCTATGATGCTCTGTGAAGCTGAGCTCTTTACCAATGTTCGTCTAGGCATATGATCTCGATTGGAAAGCTTAGGCCCTTTGCCTTCTCGACGAAGAGGTGCCTCCGTGATAGGATTGGCGGCTTTTTGAGCATTCACTTCGGAATGGTTCTTAGCTTTCGATTTCAATCCTTCGATATTAGCTTCATCCCCCTCACTTACCCAATCATAATCGTCTTCCATATTGTTATTGCGGTTATGATCGAAAGCAGACGATTTGTCATTTTCGCCGAAATTAACATGGACTTTCGAAGGGGCTTGAATTGGTTGAGCATTTAGAAGAGCGTTCATTTTCTCCGTTAGAGCATCATTAGCATCCATCAAAGCTTTATTTGAAGTTTCAATTCGGCGATTCACATTGGAAATAGCGGCATTTAGTTCATTTCTAGTCACGCCAGCTCCACTTATCGAATTTTCACCAACAGCGAAACGGTTAGTAAGCGGTGTCTCTTCATTAGCAGCATCATCGGCTTCTATCACGGTTTTGCTAACGGTCTTCTTAGACTTTGCCATGATTTCGGAGAAGGATGCAACTTAGAGCTTTAATGCAAGGCACTTAACTTTGGGAGAGTGCGAAAAGATGTAGGAGATGCGAACGCGGCCCCACGGTGGGCGCCAAATATTTGCTCCAAATTTGGGATCAAACACCAAAGGTGTAAAAAGTCACACTTCACCGATTCGGTAATAATATGGAGCCACGTAATCGCAAAATAAATGGATAAAAGCAAGTAAGAACCCAAAGGAATTTTTATAGTGGTTCGATTCTCTACGAATCTACGTCCACTTTCAATTAATTCACATTATAATACTCAAGCTTACAAAAGATGAGTTTTCCCTCATTACAATCATTTCTCTCTTTTAACTCTCTTGAGGATTTTCTTTCACTTGAATTTGGTGAAGAAAATGAAGAGATGTTTTAGCTTTGTGATGAATCTTCAACCAGTTGCGTGCTTTGATCCTTTTCCATGTTCTTCATAGATTTCGTAGTGAATTAACATTCGATTTTAAGCTTCGGAGAGGAGAAGAGATCGTGTGAATGATGGTTGAGAGATTTATTATGTAGCTTGTATGAGATTGAAGGTCCTTAGATTTGATTGGAGAAAGATTTTATGATCATTCACTTGGATTTGATCTTCATGAAGTTAGAAAAGTGTTGTTGAATCCATGGAAGCCATTAGAGAAGTTGTAGATGAGCTTTGAATTTGACGGAGTCTCCTTGTAGAAATGAATTTTCGGTCTCCTTGTAGAAATGAATTTTTGGTCTCCCCTTCCCCCCCCCCCCCCCCCAATTGAATTATGAGGGGTATTTATAGGTGATTTTAGCCCGAGCGGCAATTCTGTAATTATGCTGAAAACGCCATGACTCAATTTCGACATGGCTCAATTTCTCCATAGTGAGATGCGGTATAACTCTTGGTGGCGCTTTGGTAAATAGGGAAGTACAGCTGCCATGCGACATGACTGAGTACAGCGTTACGCGATATGACCTTCCTGAGCGATATGAACATGAACAATCCATGCGGCATGACTTGGTTCCATTATCTCGCTCATTAGTATGTGGTACGAGTACACGTGCCTCCCAGTGAATGCCACGTGTCCTAGCTTTTATTATTTGCTGTTAAGGACCTGTATCTTTCCCTTTTTCTTTATGGCGTGTGGCCTTTCCCGTAGCAGCTTGCATGAGATATAGCCATCTTCATACGGAACCACCTGGTAGTAAAGGAACGACTTGTCTTACATGTTGTCGACGCGAGTCAATACTCATAACAGCATGGTAGAACTGCATAAATTGTCCAATGTTATGGACTATCTGCGACATGACCGAGAACACATTGCTAACGATATGAGTCAATAACATGGACCAACGGCATGAGAAGGAATGACTTGAACGTATGATGCGGAATGGATTATAATGGACTTCTTCATAAATTAACAGTATTGGCGTCCTCAAGAAAGGGTACAACTGGACTTCATAATGGATCCATGTTATCTTCTTCTGTCCATGAATCCACGGCTTTATGGTTGCCTCACATTACTTTGCATTGGGTCCCACTTTTTCATATTAGATGATCTGCGCCTTGCCAGCTGAGCAACGATTTGACTTTAGAACTGCTTTGACATGCTGCAGCTCAATAACACCTCCCACGCTATGAACTGGATATTATTATCTCCTCTTTTAAGCTGGCCCATGCTGATGTGCCACGCGCCTCTTGTGTTATGGCATATACAATACCAGCTAGCTCACGACTTGATTCATTTAGTATTTTGAATGGATTTGGCGACATAGATGGTACATATAACATGCGATGCGGCATGAGTTCCCATACGTCATGAACATTCAAACTCACGACATGGAACAAATGTTATGCGACATGAGTACTGGAATGAATTGAATAACAGGCTTCCACGACTTGAGTGTGCTAGTGGTGCCACCGACATGGTTCTGTTTGTTATTAGCGACATGGAGGTCTCTTGCAGCATGCTTTACGGCTTGGATATTTCAAAGATGTTAACAACATGGTTATACTCATGTCGTGGGAATCATATCGTTCATAACAGCTTCATTATGGCGGTTGGTCTCAGTAGCAGGATCCATACGACATGAACATAACGTCTTGACTGTGAACCATGTTTACGACTTGATTGGAATGTCGTGGTCTCATCATGGTACGTCCTGTTTCTTGCGACATGGCCTGAACGCCATGACACAGAGCGTCTTCGACTCTTGTCGTATTTAACGACTTATGTCTGTGTCATTGAAACGACTTGAGTTAGTTGTGCCATGTATCATTGTCTGTGAATACTTCTTAGTTATGAACCGCGTTCTAAGAACAGGGTTAACATTGGGTAAAGTTGGATCAAATCTAATTATTTCTTTGTCACCGTCATAGGTTGGTGTTTTTGTTTTGACATTTGACTACCATAATAGATAAAGTATCATGCCTGATTTCTTTGGCACCATTTTAGAAGATGATCCCAACTTGGATCTTAGGTCATGCTTTCGTCCATTGCATTAGGTTTTCTATCTTAAGCTTCTAGGTGGCCCTTCTGTTAGGTGGTGCAAAAGGATGGTTTGATGCTTTGACCAGACCATATTAGGAAGGACTAAAGTCTTACTCTATCATTCTTTAGGAAACACTCTGTCTAGGCCACATAAGTAGAACCAAAATCTTGCATATGCTTTGGCTAAGCCTTTTCAAGCAGGACCAAATGCTTATTCTGTCTTCCCTCCAGAAGGTTCTTTTAGATAAGTGATAAAGGCAGGAATAAGCGCTTATGCTTTGGTCAAACCACGTACACAGAACCAAGAGGTTACAGATGCATTAGTCATGCCTTTTCAGATGGTACCAAAGGCATACTCTGACCTTCCAATATATATGATGCACTTTGACCAGGCCATCTCGGAGGGATCAAAGGCTCTTTCTCCTTTACTTTAATATATCTCTACTCCTTTTCAAGTTTAGATATGCTTGTCTTATTTGAGGAATCTTCCTTTATAGTATATCTTTACCAATTCCTTTAGATTTCCTTGTCCTAAGAAATTATTAACTCCTTGTCCTAAGAAATTATTAACTTTCCCTTCTTAGCTTCAACACTGATTATTTTCATGCTCATTTTTGCTACGATAAAGACAATATAACCCTATAAGATTTTGTTTATTCTTCAGTTGTTTCTTTTGAGAAGGCCTATAGTTTGGCTTTTCCTTGATATAGAAGTAAATTTCCTTATAAGAAGCAGTAAGATAATGGTACTTAGAAAGCCATAATTTCTTAGAAGTTGATCTTTTTGAATCCCCTTTAATGCTTTTATTTTTGGTGCTAGATTCCTTGGCCACTATAGCCAATTTCCTTTTCAAATATATTTTAGTTTTCTTCAACCTATGGGGATGTTCAAGCATAATCTTCCACTTCTTAGTGTATTTATAAAGTTTGTTGTTATTTTCCTTTTAATAATCGTACCCTTTGTTTGGATTCTAATTTTCTTTCTCATTTCCATGAGTATGTTATCCTTTTTATTCTTACTTCCAAAGCGACGAATGGTATTGTATGGATTTAAGGTTTGTTTATCTGGATCATAAGGGAACACTTACCTTTTCTTCTATTCCTTTATTTTCAATGAATCTATCATTAATACTTGATCCTTATGAAGTTGAGGATCATTGGGGATTTGGCATGAATTTTCCTTTTTACTTGAGGCTTACAAGATCCTTTCTAGGAATTAGCCATTATTTCAGTGAAGTTTGGATAGGGTTTAGAATAAGGTATGCTTAGCTGGGATAAATCCTTTAAGCTTAATATGAATAGTTTAAGGTTAACTTCACCTATAAGTTAAGCATAGATAGAGGTTCAAGCCCTCATTCCAACAAAAAATATTAATGAATTTTTTCATCACCTAACAAGCGTAGAAAATAGGAGCTTGGTTAAGAGGAAACTTGGCTGAACCGTAGCAAAGAGTGTAAACAAAATAACTCTTGACTGAACAAGGACTTAGGTATTTTGGGTAACTCAACGAGTGTAAGAAAAATTACACTTGATTAAGGATGGATTTAAGGGAATTTTCTAGGCATGCACAAGTCCATGTCGAAGTCATACTATGACGAAATCAATCAATACAGAGAAACACTATTCAAATCCCATTACAGATCATGAGTGTTTAGGAAATTAAAGCAAGTTATGACTGAAATCACAAGTGCTTCGGACTTTGAAACGAGTCATGACTCAAGGAATCTTTATTCATATTCTATGAATATTTTAATGTACATAGCTTTATGTGTAATTCAAGAGTATAATCAGAGTTATAAATCCCAAATTTGATTTAGGGCTAAAAAGTAATAAATGAGAACATAATGAATTGCCTTTCCCTTCATGCCTTTTGGTCCAAATTTATAATGGTTAATAGGTGCGATATAGTTTCCAAGTGTTACTGTCGGCATCAATGGCTCTCAACATCAGTCATTATCTCGAGGGCGCTTAGCATTATTCTTTAGGCAGATAGTTTTTGGCATTCTTTTGCACTATAGCTTCATATCCACCTTGATAAATTGGTGAACTTTTGAACATTGACGGTGTGCGGTAATCTAATGTAAGAGACTTTCTGAGGCTTGATATCCCTTGATTTGCTATTACTTATTGTTTTTTACTGATATCATGTGGAATAAATAAGATGCGACATCAACGACACACAATGTCTCTATCCTATTGATGGCTTATGACATTTTTTTCCATGTGTGTTACATTAGTCGATGAGCGCAACACCAATAAGATGCATTATTGATGATATATGGCATTGAAAAGAGGTAGTATTACTTGGAATGTGACATTGATCTTGGCTCCGATGAAGCATGCATTCTCTTTTGTGTGTGGCATATGACATCGTCTATGTGATATCAATGTGATGCAGCATCGAGGATATGTGATACCTCAAACCAAGTTGATAATCATTTGATATGCTTGCTTTCGACATTGTCACTCCTCGGATAACATACAAAATCGATGGTATGCGACATCAACATGGATTTTCGATATCCTTTTACTTGTTATTCTTTGACATCGGTTTTGATACTGGTTAAATGCGACATCCCATATCACATTGAAATCATGCAATATCACATAAGGTACAACATTGCTTGTGATAGGTTCAACATCGACCATCATTATGCTAGTACGAGATGCTTTTGATTTTGCTTGTTGTCGACGTGCCTTCATACCGTTGGAGCCATGAATAGTAGTACCAAAAACCTACGGTTAGAATTCAAAATTGCTTATTTAAAAAACAAGCATGATAATTTCCGCTTTTAATATTTTTTCATTAAAAATTTATTCCCTTCAAAGTAGGACTTTCAATTCATAATAGTTAAAAAAAAAATTGTTTTCCAAAAGGAATTATGAAAAAACTTCCCTTTTTAGTGACTTGCAATAATATAGACTTGCTCCTTTTGAAAATAATATCTTCAAACAAAATATTCAAAACTCAAACATCATTCCAAAATAATAGATTATACATTCATTATTTCAAGGTTTTTTCTACTTATAAGGTTTTTGTATTATTTTAAAATAAATAGCAACAACTATTGCTTTATTATTCAAAATTAATTGTCATTTGACTAAGTGTTTTTTTAATTTTGTTTAAAACCCTGACAATTTTTCGCAATCATTTTCTTACTGTTGTATTTGAAGACTATTTTGAAATTTGAATCCAATAATATTGTATTCAAAGAAGTTCTAAATCCAAATATGATATATATCACGCACACGCGAACACACGCGCGCGCGCACGCACACACACACACACACACACACACACATATATATATATATAATTTTCACATAAATTCTTTTCCTTATATACGAAAATACTTAAATTCATTTATTATTTACCAATCATTTAATTCCGGCAAATAACTAGATATCTTATATAACATTAAATGATGGAAAAATAGAGTACACAGGAAAAACTTCTACCTTATTCATATTACTCCTTTACTATATCATTTATTACTGAATTAAAATTGTAAGGCTATTACTACCTAAATTTCAGCTATTACTCTATGTATTTCCTTATAAGGGAATATCCCTCCTATCTAACTTATAAGATGTTTTTATATTTCTAATTCTAATTTCCTAATCCAGTCAGGTTTTTCCAGTCAGGCTTTTATCTTTTTCCTGTATAACTTAAAAAGATGACCGCTTTTATCTTTTTCGTGCATAATTGTCCTTAAAACTAATTTTTCAAAAGTGTTGTTTTTAAAACTTATTACCCTGCAAAAAGAAGCCCTTTAACCTAATTTCCACTATCTTTAATGTGACCACTCTACAGAATTGGAACATCATTTCCTTTCCAATGAAACCTATCCCAGCACCTTATTCGATTTCAATCAAAAGTTATGCCCTGTACAAAACTGATAGGGGAAAAATGGTCTCAAATAAAATTGAAAAAAAATATGGATATGTCTCAAATCCCCATAAACAATATATCAAAACATAAAATTGATCTGGCACTTAGGAAATAAATAAAAATATTTTACGATCCTTTGATACGTAAAATGTGGGTCATTGCATTCTTCCCCTCTTTAGGAATTTCGCTCCCCAAATCCAAAGCAAACACAAGCAACCAGAAACAATTCTGCATGCCTCTTAAGAGCAGTCAATCTATTATCTAAACAAGCATCCATCAAGACAGGCATCCATCGCTTTATCCTAGTATGCGGAATTTTAATAATAACACAAGTTACAATGGTGTAAGGTGACAATAGTCATATCAACGAAGAGTTCTGGATGGACCGTCTTCATACTCTCTTATGTTTTCCATGCACAATAGTCATCATCCTCACTTCGTCGCACTTTGACTAGTTTAACCGTCTTCCTCCTAAGTTGTTTCATGTCATTCCCCATAATACGAAGTGATTTACGAGGTTTCAAAACCACGGATTCGACTTCTAGGTCTTCATACTGATCCGAAGAAGTCACCACATTTGAATCGTACACACACTTCCGTAGAAAAGACACATGAAAAACATTGTGCACACTCGACATCTTCTTGGGTAAATCCAATTTATGCGCGAGCTTTCCAATCCGGTCGACTATCGAAAACGGTCCAACGAACCTTGGAGCTAACTTTCCTTTACTTCAGTATCAAACAACATTCTTTAACGACAAAATCTTCACGAAAACCATATCACCAATGTCGAACTCCAAGTGTTTTCAATGCTTATCGGCGTAACTCATATGACAACCTTGGGTTGCCTTCATTCATTGCCAAAAGATCTCGATACAATCTGAGGTCTTTCTTATCATTTATGACCCAAATATCAATTTATCTCCAGTTTTTAACCAACATGCTGGAGAATTATACGGTCACCCATACAATGCCTTGTATGGTGTCATCCCAATGATCGACTGGTAACTATTATTATATGCAAACTCAACAAGATATAGATGGTCTTCCAACGATCCACAAAATCAAATACACAAGCTCTAAGAAGATCTACCAAAACTCGGTTAACTCTCTCGGTTTGACCATCAGTCCGGGGATGGTAAGCAGTGCTCAAACATAGCTTGGTTCCCAAAGTCTCTTGCAAACTCTTTCAAAATCCACTTTCGAACAATGGATCTTGATCACTCACTATGTTTTTTGGGATACCATGGAATCGAACTATCCATTTATATACATCTCAGCTAACTTCGATGTTGTCATAGTCGAGCTGACAGGATTAAACCTTGCGCTCTTGGTCAAGCGATATACTATGACCCAAATGCCTTCATTTCTTGCTTGGTCCTAGGTAGTCCAATCGATAAAATCCATTGATGTATTCTCCCACTTCCACGTAGGAATTTTCAATGGCTGAAGGAATCCACTCGATTTCTTCTATTCAGCTTTCACCAACCGACAGTTCATGCGTTTAGAAACCAACTTTCCGACATTCCTCTTCATCCCTTCCCAGTAGTAAACTCACTTCATATCCCGATACATCTTGTTACCACCAGGATGAATCGTCAACTTTAAGTGATGACATTCCCTCTGAACCTCATCTCTCAATCCATCAATATCAGGAACAACTAGTCGTCCTTACTTTTGAAGCTAACCATACCTCGAATTTCTCATCCTCTGATTCCAACCTTTGGATGATCTCAACAAGCTTTTCATCACGCTTTTGGCTTTCGCCAATCTTTTCAATGAGAGTAGGTCTTATCGATAAGCTTGCCAACATTTCAGGCTCTAACTCACACTTCGACCTGAAATCAAATCTCGCCAAGTACTCGAGGTGCTTCAATTCTAAAAATATCACTCCCAAACTTGCGTGTCTTCAACTTAACATGTTGGCCACCGCGTTACCTTAAACAAGAGTATAGGCTATACCAAAATCATATGATACCAGAAACTCTAACCATCGTTGTTGCCGAAGATTCAAATCTTTCTGGGAGAAAAGATACTTTAACGACTTATGATCCGTAAACAACTCGAATCGAACTCCTAGCAGGTAATGTCTCCACATCTTTAGAGAGAACACAATTGCTGCCAACTCCAAATCATGAGTTAGATAATTCCTTTCGAGCAGCTTCAGCTGTCGATTCGCATATGCACAACTCTATTGTTTTGCATCAGCACTGCTCCAAGTCCAGTACCGCATGCATCGATGTATACCATCACCACTTCATTCCTACTTGAAATCGTCAAAACAAAAGCACTCGTCAGTCTCTCTTTCAGGATTTCGAAAGCTTGCTCACACTTTGCATCCCATGTAAACACTTGATTCTTCTTTGTCAATCCTGTTAACGGTGCAGCTATCTTGGAGATCCTTGATAAAACGACGATAATGTCCTGCTAACCCAAGGAAACTCCTCATGTTCGTCGCATTCTTAGGTCTATCCCAGTCCTGGATTGCTGCCATCTTAGCGGGATCCACCTCTACTCCGTTTCCAGAAACAACATAGCCTAAGAACCTCACTTCATTTTTCCAGAAGTGACACTTTGAAAACTTAGCTCTCAGCTGATGCTTTCACAAGATTTACAAAACATCTCAAGTGCATCTTATGCTCTTCTTCGTTCGGGAATAAATCATAATATCATCCATGAACACAAGCACGAACTTGTTCATCTGATCTCTGAATACCCTATTCATAAGATCCACGAAATACGCTGACGTGTCGGTTAACCCAAATTGCATCATTAGCCATCCGAAGAATCCGGGTGTCCTTAAAGTTGTCTTTGGTGCACCATTCTTCGCCACTCTCAACTGGTGAAATCACATTCCCAAATCCATCTGGGAGAACACCTTGGCGTAGTGAAGTTGATCTAACATGTCGTCTATCCTCGGCAATGGATACTTGTTCTTCTTAGTCACCTTGTTCGGCTCACGATAATCAACACACAATCTCAAAGATCCATCAGTCTTGGTTGCAAACACAATTGGTGCACCCCATTCGGACACACTCCTCCGAATGAATCCTTTTCCCAAAAGGTCACATACTTGCTCCTCTAACTCTCGATGTTCCTTAGGTGCCATCCGCCTAAGAGACATGACAATAGGTCTAGCACCTTCGACCAAATCAATCTTGAAATCAATCTTGTGATGCGGCGGCAAACCTATGACCACTTCAAAGATATCATCAAACTCGCTCGTGATCGGCACCGATGACAAGTCTTCCCGTGGAATCACAAGAGAATATAAAAGCTGACGAAGACCCCGTCTTTTGGCTTACATCGACTCACAACCATTCGCCATTCCACATTCCCGACTGTCACCTCGAGCTTCTCGCAATCCACTTTGGCCGCATACCTCTTAAGCCAGTCCATACCCAAAGTGATCCCAAACCCAGCAAAGTTGAAAACAAAGCAATCACACACAAAGGAGAAACCATGAGTCGATAACATTAGACCACAACAAAGCATACACAAACTAGACGAACACCCTACTAGATTATTCACAACCAATGATCTATCAAAAATCTCGGATTCCAAACCCAAGCGGCATAAAGGCTCATTGCAAATGAAAGAATGCGATGCTCCAGTATCAAACAACACTCGAACTGAAAAACCTCTAATAGAAAGAGTACCTTGAACAATAACACTCTTCCCTTTCTCTTCAGTCGTAGGATCCCTCGAAGAAGATGGAACAACTTCCAAAACACAAACCTTCACAGTCTTCTTTCCCTTCGGCAGTTCTGGACAATCGTTCTTGTTATGCCCAGGCTTTCCACAGTTATAGCACTTCCTTTCGACTTTCGAATTCTTGCAATCCTCGAAAAGATGGCCCTTCTACTGGCAGTTGAAGCATATCACCTCGCTTTGCTACTTTTTCTGACCATTTTTTCCTTTCTACTGTTGCTTCCTCCTCCTTTTGTTACTACCACCCTGTTGTTGTTTTGGGTCCTCTTTGGTTGCAACAATAGTCTCTTTCTTGGGAAACAAACTCTCATGCCTCAAGCATTCTCGACGATCTTCTCATGAGTGTCATCTAAGTGATCAACCAGCTAATTCCCAAGGTATTTGTCCAACCCCATGACGAACTTCTCATTCTTCTAGTAAGGAGTCACAATATACAAACGAGCATACTTGGAAAAAGCTTCAAAATCAGAAACATACTCCAACACTGGTCGACCATTATGCTTTAGCTCAACAAACTTCTTGAACATAATGGACTTCTGGACGGTAGAAATGAACTTCGTCTCGAACTTGACTTGGAAGTTATCCCATGTGATCTCATCTTCAGGAGTCGCTAAACTGACAGAGTTCCACCAACAATAGCTCTGCTCTATAGTTGTCTCGATGCAAGCTTCCTCTTAGTCGTATCATCAATGCCCAAGTCTCCGAATATCCGAATGCAAGTATCAAGCCACCCATGAATCTCTACAGTCGACTCTTTCCCTTTGAACAGCTTCCCTCCTAGAGTAGTGAAATCCTTGCACAGCTTTGCGAAGTCCACGACCCTGGGCACTTACACCTGAACCCCAATATCTACCGCAGCTGTCTTTGGAGTGGGTACCCTCCTCATGATCGCTTCCACTATGGCCTCGAACATAGCTGGGTAGTCTGGTATACCACCATCTCCCCCTCCAGGAACAGGTTCCTCCCTAGCAGTATGTCTCAATGTTCGACGACTCATTCTAAATCTGAAAAATAAAATGATTAGTCCACACTTGAGAAAAAAAATGCAAGTGGAGTTCAAGCGCTACTATACTATACACTATAATATAGTATTCATCCATTAGCAAAGTACAAATATGTCTCTCATACGTCTTTACGTCCACGGACTTTGGATAAAATCGCTAAGCCAAAGCTCTGATACCAAATGTGACGACCGCCCCATACTCCCATACAAACCAAGAATGAAGTGCACTCTATGATGTGTCAGGCCGATATGGGATGATCATCGAAGAAGAAAGAACAAGCGTTAATCATTAATCTACGAATATATCAATAGAGAAGAACCCCAACCCTTCTCCTCCATATCCAACAGTGACAACCTCCTAACCAGACAGAAAGAAACACACATTACATCCATAACAACCAATTATCAAGCGTAATCCATCCTAATCGAGTCAGACATCTCCCAACCACAAGCCCCGAAGGCCTAAACCAACATCAAATAAGCACCTAAGAGATATCTCCTTCGATATCGGACAATCCACACAAGACGATATAATCAATAGCATCCATGACTCTGGCTATCACTGCCTGCCTTGCCATGAAACCATTGTTAATCGTATGACTGGCCCAACTTGTCATCCATCAAGGGATAATGGTAACCCCGATTCTAGCAAAACTCCATACGATATCTACGTATCTAGTCCTTCTAACGATACCTAGGGTACTTGACCAAACAACTTCTAGTCTTTTGGACGTCCCCATTATACCCTTGCTTTAAGTCCGCTAGAACCTCCAACTAATAATAATCCCTCAGCCTTCAATATCTCAAGCCATCCACCTTGATGACCGTCCATAAGCTCAAGCGATTTCTCGAGCAACCATTATCACTGACTCAACATCTTTGAGTAGTCTCACATCTTCATTGCATTTTCATCAATCAACGAACATTTCGCGATGCTTCGAATATTCCATCTGAATTTCTGTCAAAGCTACACCTATCATCGAACCAAAATAAAACTTCAGTTGGTCACTCTTTAGATGGATCTTCCAACGATCCATCACTGGATCGTCCACCGGTCCATCGTCTTGGATCACACCATTGAAATAGACTGTTCCATCATGTACTCCATTGATTTTTTTTGTTCAACCCAATCCATCATGGATTGCTTCACGATCCATCAACTAAAACACAAGATGATCCAATGATTTTCCAAGTGCTACTCTAGCCCGATCCATCAATAGATCACTTCGTCTGATCCATCTTCATCTTGCCCAATCTATCAGCTCCCCTTAGCTTATCGTTGTTTGATTGATCCATACCCGTCATGACCGAACCATTCATATCATCCTGATCCATCAGCGTAACCGATCCATCATCACAGCTCCAATGACCCGATCCATCTTCAAACCATTGTCGTTGATCCATTGACCTGCTATCCATCCCCACATCGGCAGATCCATTATGTAGAAACCGACCTGATCCATGCTTTCCACGGGTGCAGGCGCCGATCCATCGAGTCTTGGTCGGTCCATCAAGTTGCCAAGCCTTCGATCCAAACTTTCGCCTATGATCTGATCCATGATTGTCACGTCGTTACCGATCCATCATTTCTTGCGCAAGAAGCCATGTGATCCATCTCCAATCCCAACCGATCCATCACCAAATTCGACTGATCCATCAACAAACGATAACAACAATGCACACAACTCATTCTAATCATCCAATTTCATCTAAACAATCAATATCACAACAATTCAATCATCAACGATCATTAGCACATCAACAATCATAATTCAATCATATAAAATTCACCAAATCAAGGTAAAACAATGAATAAACAAATAAATGGATCCAAACTTGCATAAACGCATGAGCTAACATATGAATTTACGGTTATAATCTTGCTAAATTAGATCGTATGGCGATTTGAATGAAAATAGACTTACCTTGAGTAAATTTAGTAGGAAACGACTTGAAATGATGAAAATAAGATCAAACAACACATATACTCGATTAAATCTGTGTGGGAGATGCTTATCACTCACTAAATCAACCAAATAGCTTGAAATCAAAGAATCTCTAATTCGAACAGCGAAGAACGATTTTCAAATCAACCACTTTGATGTGATCTACTCTTACTCGATGTTGATCTTCAATTTTCTAATGTAAATCTAAGAATTTAATAGAGTGGAGGTGTATTTGATTGAGGAAGGAGGATCTCTAGCTCAACCAAATGAGATAAATGAAGAAACTAAACCATCCTCCTTACATCTACCCCTCTATTTATAGCAACAACCCCTAGCCTTAATGGCCCTCACTAATCAGCCCACTAATGAATAATTAGTCTGTCCAGAAATTGTGTAGTACTAAAACAGTGATTCCTCCCAAACCGCTAAACCAAATCTTTAATGTGACAACTCTACTGAATTGGAAACATCATTTCCTTTCCAATGAAATCGATTCCAGCATCTAATTCGATTTCAGTCAAAAGTTATCACCTGTACAAAACTGACAGGGGAAAAATGTCTTAAGTAAAATTGGTAAAAATTATGGAAATGTCTCACATCCCCATAAGCAACGTATCAAAATATAAGAATGATCTGACCCTCAAGGAAATAAATAAAAATATTTTACGATCCTTCAATACTTAAAAGGCGGGTTGTTACATGAATGCTAACCATTAGTCATGTGTACAATGCTCTTAATATAGTATAACACATCTCACCAAGTTTATTATTTAGGCCGCATTAGAATTCTTTCTTACTTTGCTTAACAATAAATTACTTTCCCAAGAGGAATTCAATGACAATTATTACTAACTTCATGGTTGTTATTTTAATTGTTACAAATGTACACTTACTGTTTTCCACGCATGTAGAAATTGCGCCCTAACTAACGTTAAATGTCAATTCTTTTTGAACCATAATAATACAAGTCATTTTTCCATATACTTAACAATATCAAAATTCCAATATTCATAACAAATGATTCTTATACTTACAACATGAATTCAACACTCATATCAAAAAATGCAACAGATAAACTTATATATAGAACCTAAATCACGCTTATCTCTTATCAAGATAATGGAATAAGCCAGAAACGGAAACTAGCAATTTAATAAACTTTACATTCTATTCAACTTCTTGTACATGAATTTAGACATGAGAATTCTATTAAATATGAAAGAAATAGGCATTGTAAATTACGAATAAAAATTTGTGCTTTGCACACCATTTCTCATAAAATCCCCTTAATTAAATATAGAGAAAAGGTATAAGAAATGGGATAGAAGGAAAAATATGTAAACTGCAAAATTCATGCAAACTTCATTATTTTAATACAAACAATTAATATTCCAACCAAGGAACTGATATTTTTCTTTACGGTAATTTTGGGGACTTTAAATGTGATATTTTCGTAATCTAGAACTCCTTATAACATACATCAAATACCAACCATACTATTCAATTAGAAAAATAAAAAAACAAAGATTTTTAATTAATGTCGGTCCTTAGCTTTATTTTCCTTAGGATTTGAAACGCTCATTTTAGTCTCCTTCAGGTCTCTAATTTTTGATATATACAACAAGAGATTTGCATATATATATATATGTGTGTGTGTGTGTGTGTGTGTGTGTGTGTGTGTGTGTGAATGTGTGTGTGTGCGCGCGTGCTTTTTTACCTGAAAGTTGGAATTTTTTGAATCTAAGAGTAGATGAGCTAAACGAGCTTTGTTGAAGTTCTCAAATATTTGTGAATAAAATTGGGGGGAGGAGGGGATCTAAACTCTAGGTAGGGATGTCAATAGAACGGGTCTAGGGTACAAACCTGATTGATTCACCCATATTTTGGTCCGTTTAGATCCGTCCCATTAGATCTTCAAGGCTGGTACAATGTAATCCGATTTTGTGAGGCTTGGGTCTAGGGTTGAGTCGGGACGCCAACCCAACTTGCATTATGGAAACATCATGAGCCACTTTATTACTATAACGATTATTTGTTAATTTTTTTGGGTATAAGTAGTCATGACATGAATATTATATACTTCCAATCAATAAGCTAAAAATATTCATGGTATTAAGTTGCATCAATGATTTTTATTTTTTTTAGAAGATGGGTAAGCTTTTGTTAAGGCTTCACAGCCCAATATGATACGGCCCAAACGAGACCCATACATACATCGCGCGGTGATTCAAAAAAGCCCGAACCCGCTTCACACAAGGAAAATCAAATACATAAGAAACAAAAAACACTTTTCTCTGCCACATTCTAAAGTTCGTCTTTCAGAAAGCAAAATTAGGTCATGGCGGAAAATAATTACTTCCCTCGAATCGGTTTTCTTCCTCTTCCCCCCGCCGATCTTCTACTAGCAACTCCACTGCTACTGTTGCCTGGCTATCTATTAATCTCCTTCTTCTAATTCTCTTTGCTGTGACTTTCACATCCACCCAGTTCAAATAGCTAACTTTATTTGGATTTTGTGTTGCGTGGTTGAAAATTCTGTCATTACGCTCTCTCCAAATTGACCATGCAGTATTGGTGACGGCGATCTTGTACAACTTGGCTTCGTCGTCTACCAGTTGCCAGCCAACATTCAGGTATTCAATGCATGTATTTAAATTGTATCCACAATTGTTAATGTTCATCTTGTCTAGACAGTACTTCCAGACTCTTTTTGAAAACTTGCATTCAAAGAAAAGATGTTGATGCGTTTCTGTTTTTTTGTTGCATAGCACACATAAATTATCTTGAATAATCTTCATGCATTCGGTCTATCTTCGATGGGTAAACGATTGAGCACCACCTTATAAGTGGTGGCTGCCATTTTAAGGCAATTAACCCTATCCCACACAAAGTTGTGCCATTCATTAACTTAATGTTTCTCCCTGATAGCTTCCCATACTGTACGTGTATTGAATTCTTTAGCGTGTTTCCCCGACCATATGTCCTCTTCCTTGTTATAATACAGTGGCATATACTTAATTTTCTCCTTAATTTCGTCAATGCAAGGCAAACTGCTGCAATTCCATGTGTTTTCACTAATCAGCTCATCCACTTTCTTGTTTAGGTAATCATATGCCGTATATGTATCCTATCCAAGAATATCAACTAGAGAATTGCCATCAATCCATGAGTCTTTCCACAAGTCAGTCTCTTTCCCTTTGGCTATATCCTTCACACAATTACTGGCCAGTTTGTCTCTGATTTTTGGCATCAATGATAATTATACAACAGCAAATATATATATATATATATTTATATATTTATATATATATATTTATATATTTATATATATATATATATATACTATTACCATACAACTCTTGTTTACTATATTCTCCTCTAATTGTAAACATATTTTTATCTATATTTACTTCATCATTTAAACACAAAAAAAATATGAATATATTTATGTTATTAGGGATCGATCACTCCCCTTTAATTTGTAAATTAATTAATCTTTTAGTTGTTTACTTACTTGACCGCTTAATTATAACTCTTAACGCGAGTTATCAACTTTAACATTTACTTAACTCCCAAGTCTAATTATAGTTGATTTTTAGATTTCAAATTTTAGAATTAATTATACATTTGAATTTTATCTAAATTATTTTGAATCTAAAAACTTTAAAAGCTTATACCTTTTTCGTTTGAGCTTCGTTTTCATTGTATTATATATAGAAACCGGTCATAATTTTGCAAGAATGCAAAGCCATAACTTTGAAGATCAATTTCAGATTTTTGTAAAATTTACTTTTTTTGTCCCTGTCTTATTTGATTAAATTTATTTACATGTGACTGGTTTTACGGGCCGCTACAATCTTAGCCAAGGATGCTACGAGAGAACATACCTTATTGGTGGAGATGAACGAAGGATATAGTGGCCAACAGCAATATGAGGGCCTTTACTCTTATGCCTTCGACTTGACAAACCTAACTATATTTTGTGAGGAAAACGAGCAACAGATTTTGTGAGAGAATTTGTATTACTACATAGTACGGGTGAACATGGTTCGGTCTGGTTTAGTTCGGAGTCTAAGTCGCTTCCGCATCACATCAAACGGTTGATAAAAAATACAAACTGTTATACTAACCGTTTGAACGGTTCGATTTTGGTATAATACAGTTTGGTTTTGGTTTGATCCAGTTTAAACCCATATTAAATATGAAAAAATAAAATTAATTACATCAACAATTAATTTACGATTATGTGATTTTGTGTCATTTAAAGTTTAAAACACAGAGTGTTATCCGAAAAAATGATATGGAGACTAATATACTGAAACTGTAATTTTTTCTTTGAGATAACGATTATTATTAGCATAACAACAACATACGCTGAAAACTATTTGAAAGAGGGTAAAACGACCCGAAATCCCAAGAGCTAATCCAAAATAAGCTACTCGATTGGTAGGCATAGCTTTTGTAGCTGCTTTACATGCTTGAAGACGTGTGAACCAGAAATGAATTAACAAATATGAAGCAGATTTCCAATAAGATTAACAAATAAAAGAGATTCAGAAGTCATATATATGATATATGAATAGCGAAAACAGAACAGAATTCCCCGGAGAATAGACTCTGGGAAGATATCTTCGAAACGCATTTTTGAAATGAAAAAGAAATTAAGATAAGTAGTGGCGAACATCTTTCAAAAGATTTCGTTATGCACTAGAATATATCGTTAAAAAAATTAAATAGAAATTAGTTATTTTTTTATCATAACACTACCAGTGTAGGTATGTTGTTCGGGTCCGATTTAATACGGTTGGGTCAACAGTTCAAACCACAACCAAACCATATCTTTGTGAGTCGGTTCAGTTTGAGGTATTTACTTTAGAGAGAGAATGCAATTCGATTTTCCTGTTTTGTGGTTTGGTCTTGGCGGTTTCTACATTGAGGTGGGACACATAGCATTGAAATATTGTCTAAACCAGGACAGAAATTTGTGCTTGTACTTCAAACATAAAATGATGAACAAATTTGACTATGGATGTATGATTAAGCCACTCAAAATTTGGTATTATTATCTTCTGCATTTGCTTATTTTTTGTGTTATTTTAGTAATGTAGTAAAACAAACACATTATAGTAAAATTACGCAACTAATATAGTCAAAGCTATTATTTTTAGAAATGTAGTTATACTTGCAATAACATGTCACAATTTTTATTTTTAATTGCATTTCTAAGTTATAGTTACAAACTGCACCACTAAATTGTTAATAATGCATTTACAACTACATTATTTAAATGGAGTTAAAAACTGCCATGTCTTGAATGCAATTATAATTGCATCATGTCTTAACTGCGTCAATTCTTAAAAGTTTCCAAATGGTATAATTTAAAAAAAAAATTGTGTTTCGAAATATTCAGAAATGAGTTTTGAATTGATTTCTATGCCCATAATACATTATCAGAAAAACAACAAAATTTGAGATCTAACAGTTCATTAATTCAAATTTTAGAAGAAGAAAAAACCATTGTTTTAAATATTGATAATTAATGAAGTGCGGATTTTAAGTTAGCATATTAATGTCTCAAAGAAATGCATGTGCTGAAATCTAATTTACGTAATAAAGTGTTTCGTACATTTTAATTGAAAATAGTTATTTTCATATGTAATATTTGTAACACCACTCCCAATCGTGTCGATCGGGAAGCAACTAACCCCAACAGAAGATCAGTTGCTCTGTTTAAGGTTGTTTTGGCAACCCTCGAGGTTGCGAAAGCAACCCAGAAGATTTAGCCGGCTATGATTAGCCGACTAGCAATTTTTTTCTAAAAGTCTCCAAAAGAATTAGCTCGTTGAGATCATTTTTTCCCTTAGTCGATTTATTTTAAGCCTTCTAAATAAATAATTTTTTAATCTTCGTTGGAGGTGGGTTTTGGTTGATCCAACGTGAACCAATCAAAACCAACTCACATGGTTGGGAATGCTCGTAGTTCAATCCGTATTCGCCTCTATATAAAATTAGATATGAATTGAGTTGAATATGACCTGATCGTACGTAATTGTATTTGGTTAGATTACGTGAATTTTATACAAAAATGAGAGTATCGAAAAAAGAATACTATATTAAAATATTCAATCTAAAATATTAAATTCTAACCAGTATGATGGATTAAATATAACTAATTCACCATAACACATATCTTATTAAAAGTTTATCGTAAAACACATCATATTATATTAATTCTCTACCTGTTAGAGTGTTTCATTTCAAAATATCGTAAGTTCTTTTTAAAATCTCTAAGTCAATTTGTGTTTTGAATTCGCAAAGAACATGCTTCATTTTTTTGACCATTAATTCTAAATACATGAACATTATTCTACATTTTAACTATTCGAATTTTAGATAGGCGGATGTTAAACTAGTTCTATACAAGATTGAACTAAATCAAAACAAAAGTGCAACTTTAACAAAAAAAAGTTTATCAAAAAATACACCAAAGACAAAAAAATAGAAGACCCACCCCTTAAATTACACAAATATACTCCAAATTCAATGCTTACCCCCTTGAATTCCGGATTTATCCCTCTCTCTTAGTTTTTGACAAAAACTTTTTCGGATATTCTAGCATAACTCAAATCAAAATAGAGTTGGAATAAACAAAATATCAAAAGGATGCAACGTGCAAAGTGACAAACCATGAGAACAGCTAATTTACACCCAAAAAAAAAAAAAAAGGGGACCAAATAAAGTTTATCGTTCACCAAAGCTCTCATTCGCTAGTATGAATCATCGATACATAATTAAGGACTCAAGAAGAAAACTAGACCAAGTTTATTATAATACACAAGAACCTACCATATACGTGGATTAACACAAAAATAAACTACATCAAAACAAAACAAAATCTCACATAGCCGATCAACACCAAACTGAATGAAACACGATACAAATCAAGGACCATTAATTGTTGAAGTGAAAATACTTCCAAAAAATTTCTACAACACACCTACGAGCAAAATCAGCATTGTCTTCAAGAAAATGAGAATACCACCTTGGTTAAAACTCCCATCAGAACCGCTAGTAGGTTGTGATATTGGAACTCCATCTAATCATAAACAAGATATTTCATTTAAATCAAGGTAAAAGAAAATTACCCAATAACATTGCATGTACTCATTCAAGGGTCGGTTAGATGATAGCACGAACACTTGATTGCGGTGGCATTTTAGTGAGTATAAATATTTAGGACCAAGGTTTTCAAAACGAGATTTGAATTGTAAATCGTAAACCTCAAAATGTTAAATAAGCATAGATTAAAGGGATTTATATTTATTATGTATGTATACTTATGCACGTGAAAAAAAAAAAAAAAAAAAAAAAAACCACTATATAGATATTAAAAGACATTTAAGAACTTAAATGCATCAATTTTTCTTCCCATAGTAATAACTTGTATACTTAAAATAAACTTATATATTATAGCTCCTGCGTTTAAACCTAAAACCATTAAAAATCAACTCATGTTTCAATCTTCATTTATGTAGTAAGTAATACAATTTGAATTTTAAATTTAAAAGGCTGTCTTCAAACTCTCTACTTCAACATGGATTGATTGATTTTTCTTAATTGTGCTTTTAATATACTTTCGAATCGAAATTCAAGAATCAATTAGTAATGGGAAAGATTCGAAATGCATGGGATTAAAACAGTAAAAGTTAATGATTTTTGACAACAATGTTAATGAACAATCTGAGTTTAGACAATACCCAGCTACAGGGTTTGGTAAGGGTTTGCATTTGCTATAATTAATAAAATTCTAGGGATAAGCCCAGAGCAGGTAAGCAGAAATAATGCTTTGTAAACTTAAATCAATATGAATGTGTTCCTACTCTTTCCGAAATTCACCCTCATCTTTATCTACATCTCCTTTTCAGGATTCACAACGGTGTAACCGGAAAAGATAGTTTTAATGGCACTAAGTAATCCTTTACAGCCTTTAACCGCCAGAGATTTTCTTTTCTATTTTTCTATTTTTTTTTTAAAAAAAAAGAGAGAGAAAGAGAGAGAGAGAGGGAGAGATATATAAGTACTTACTGTTGCATAAGGGTTGAGGTTGAGGTATAAGTTTTGCAAGAATAGTGTTGTTCTTGGTATAACCGTCGTATGCGCAGATTGAGCTATCGCAAGCTGAGGTCGTTGTTGTATTGCCAATAAACAAGCTACCACATTTAGCTGCAGGACAGGAAGCACTCGGCTGTATTATTTGGGTTGGGCGGCAATCCAATCTGCCATTGTTAACTTATAAATACCTAATTAAGTAAACAATGACTTTAATTTTATTTTATTCTTTCCATTTTTGTACATAACTTTATGATGAGTTTTTGAGAAACCATATGCTAGTGTGGCTTATATAACACGCTGGAATGTCCTAACACTTTACATATTTTTATATTGAATGTTTTCATACATATGACAATGTCCCAAAATTTAAATGGTAAATAATTCGGTACAAGGAAGAAGTACTTACTGCCATGACATGGAGCTGCAGCTACATTGAATGCAATTGTTGGCAGTGAAGACGTAACTACCATTTGGAACTAGCAGATTGTTGTCACGAGATGTGTTGCTTATTGAAGATGAACATGCTATGTACCACAACGAAAGGACAGAAATATTCAATACCATGTAAATTTGAACCGCCTTAACTTATTTGTATAAGAACAAAAAAAAACACAGTGGAAAAGATAGCACAAATATTCCATTCAAAACTAGACTATGATAATGTGATCACTCTGTCAATCTGTCTATCATAGCAACGAGCCAAACACTCTGGGCAATTTTTTTTTATTCAAAGAAAAAAACAAGAATAAATAAGTCACTTCAACATATTCATGTTTATTTCCATCTTAACTTATTAAAATGGATAAGAAAAAAATAAAGATATAAATAAACTTTCAAGTAATATATTTACTACTATTAAAACATTTTTTCATGTAGCATATTCACCTTTTAACAGGGTTCATGGGTAATTTGTTAATACTAAAGATAACGGTAGTTACACATCTACAGTTCATAGGCATTACATGTGATGGTATTGATTTAGGACAAAAAAGCTTAGTTGTATATATAGTTTCATATGGCTTAAATACTGTTACCATGAAGATCTACTTTCACTTTCTACAAAATATACTTAGTTATTAAGGCAACATTCAACCGGTGAAATTATTAATTATGCATGAATAACAATATTGAGGTCTTCTCTATGAGTACCATTGAGTATCGTGAGCTGATTAATCAAGCAAGAGTCTTTGCAATATGTATAATTAACTGCAGAATTGGTAGGTTGATACAAGTCTTAACGATTATGATAAATTTGTATTTTAGAAAAATCAATGTGAAAAGAATGTCAAATGTGTTGTTGAATTAAATATTCTTTGAAAGTTCGGTCAGTGAAAGGAATACCATATTATAGAAAGCAAAGACTAAATAATTAGAATGACCTACCAAAATAATAGTCAACGTTCACACGTACTATTTCATTACAATGTTCGGCCGGCCAGTTTACTCCTCCAATTTAACTTTGTATCAGGCTCTAATTCTAATGGCGACCTTAAAGAGTAAACGCGCTCACCTTACCGTTCGCAGTCATTTTCAACCACGTTCCCGTTTGCGTGACGTCCGACGCGTCGGACGCGTGTCCATGAAATTCCGCATCCAGCTACGGCTAGGTGAACGTTGGAAAATGAGGTGATGGTGTCCAACGCGTCCGATGGTATCTAGAACCCATTTAGGCTCGTCTTATTTCAAAAAAATTTCAAGGACATCACTAGCAGCGTGAGTTTTGGGAGAACTGCCTTTTTTTTCCTCTTCATCACGCTCCATTAATGATAATTTGAGCGTGGGAAGAGAAAAAAAAAAGAATTTTCCCCACTATTATTTTTGATCGTCCGTTTGTAAATGGAAAACTAAAAACCGTTTATAGCCTAAATGGAAAGATTGGTGGTGTTTAAACTAAAACTAATGTAAACAGTTTTCTAGAAAACCGTTTATAGATTTATTTATTTCTCAACAAAAAATAGTGTTTTCTCCTATTGAACTGTTGGAGAAGTGCTAGGAATTGACACTTTTATTTTCAGTTCCTCCTCAGGAAAACAGCTCTTTTGCAGGAGATGCTCTAATAAGAATTAGTCTTCTACGCCACCGGTTTAATTGTTTTGAATGAAAAAAAATATTGGTGCTACCTTAATTTAACTTTCAAGTTAGACACATTAATAATTTAATATCGACTATTGGTTAATATTACTTGCAAAGAATTATTTCACATGGAATTATCTAAGAAGACATGCATGCAGGTATACAACATCAAGGACATTTTAATTGTTTACTAAGTGAAAATAATTTATGAAATTAATCTGTAAACCATAAGCAAAATTCAGTCCTTCCTCATATTTTACTTCTAAATAACTTATGTATCTATTGTATCAGCATTTCACATCAAAATACAAATAAATTACTTGTATGAAATCACCGTACTCAAATATTGATGTCCCGGTTAGCCAAGTCACTCAACACAAAACAATTAAGTACTTATTTTGCAGTAAGGACTACTTATTGAAGTACTTTCCAAATTTTCAAGCATTTTGATTGGATTGGATGGACACACCGAGACACTTTCTCTTGCTACTTGTATGATGTTTTGACTGGCTATATGAAGCTAAACGTGATCTTAGTACAACATATGTGAGTCGATGTCACCTAAAACCTAAAGATTAATTACCCTAAAAAGCTCCACTACATGGTTAGATTTTGGATAAGGAAAGAAGAAGAAAAATCACATGCCTTACAAATTAACAACAATCCAAATACTAGGAACAAAGAAGGCTCACCTTTCAAAGGCACATCAAGAGGCAGTCCAGCCATCAACTCTTTGGGATCCTTCAACCCATTAACCTCCAACAGGACCTTCTCATCAACCCCAAACCTATCCCCAATCCCACCCAATGTAGCTCCCATTTGCACAACCAGTCCAAAATGGACCACCTTCATCCCATCCACCTCATCGCACCCGCAAGGAAGCGGTATCTTCAGCTCCTGCCCCGTCTCAATCAGATTCGGATTCGTAATATTATTGAAAGCCGCGATTTCCTGATAAGTCACCAGACGGCCGAACACCGTACGCGCGATGTAGTCGAGACCGTCCCCGGTCTTGACTTTGTACATCGGAGGCCGACTGGGGACGCCGGTGCCGTTGGCGGTGCAATGGCAGGCGAAGCGGATGCGGACGGTGGAATTGGGCGGGAACTGGTGTGAGAGGGGAGTGTTCAGAGGGAGGCTGTTGGCAGAAAGGAAGGCGCGCATGGAGTTGACGTTGAAAAGGGTTTTGATGTGGGAGAGGGTGGTGACGTTCGGGGAGGTGTAGCCGACAAGGGACTGACACGCTGATTTTGCTGTGCATGTGAACGGTGTGGAGTTCGTGGCTGAGAAAAAGAAGGTGAGGAGGAAGAAGGAAAGTGGAAGTAAAAGTTTCATTTTTGGAAGTGGAAGCATTTTTGGGTTTTATGGAAAGAAGGGTGGAAATGGAAGATGGGTGTACGGGTTTGATAATATTAATTTTGCAGGGGTTCTTAATATAGACTGGTCTGGACTTTCGATCAATAATTATTCCATTTCGACTTGTCTACCGCCCTACAGGTATGAATGGATAAAGACCGCTGCGCGTTTATTTGGACTAAGGTTAGAAGTTGACTTACTAAAAGCAAGTCGTTATTTGAATTTTCTTTTTTTGAAATAAAGCTATTTGTATGTTTATCCGCTTATGCTTGTAGGCCCGAAAATGAAGTGTGCGACAGCGATGTGGAGGGATCCATGAATTACGGAAAGCCCCCCTGAATTTCACTAGTCAATCCAACGGTGTATGGTACTCCCGCACAAACTCGTTTCGGACTCCCTAGCATAGTTCATGTTTATCTAAGTACAATATTTTCATTTTCGTTTTAAATTCGAATTTTTGTACTTGTAAAAAGAAATAAAATCAAAAAACAATACTGCATAACAGTAATAAATTGACTATTTGAATTTATATTTACTAGTATAACCGCATAACGGTGAGAAAACCGACTTTGTAATACATCTTGATTTACTTTCCATTAGGCCTGTCAAATGGGTCGGGTCGGGTCTAAATGGGTCGGGTAGAATTTGACTCGACTTATTTAAAAGATAAACTAACCCGACCCATTTGACCCATTTAATAAACGGGTCAACCCGACCCGACCCGAATAATAAAAATAGCAAAAACTGAAAAAAATACACCATTTATTATCAATTCTGCATTAAAAAAAGCAAAAACTGCATAAGAAAGCGAACTGATGCACATCATATTATCAAAAATAGCACCAAAAAATAGAAAACTGCACTATGATATTGCCAATTCAACACAAAACCCAAATTTTGCTCCAACAAACAGAAAACTGAACTAGACATTACAACTAGAATATTTGAAAGTTCCGCATCATATAATTACAAACTGCAACACTAAAACTAGAAGATTCGGAATTATCATGAACATACAAATGAAACTAAAACGTTTCAGTGCAAACTCATAGAAATAAAAATACAGGAAGTTCCACTGCTTTTGTCCAGCTTCCGAACCCAAGCCACCTAAAAAATAATAATGAAAGTAAAGTTAGAGACCCTAATCAGAAAACTTGGCAGAGAGATTGAAATTGTACTTTGATGGTAAGTAGGTAGTTGTTTCCTAAGAAATCCATAATGCTAAGATACAACCATAATTTCACAAGTTTGCTGCAAGTATATGTTTCTGCTAGATATGAATGATATGCAGGCTATTGAAATATGACATGCAGGCTATCGGTAGAAATGAAAACGGTGGGCAAATGAAACACATATTAAACTTCAGGAAACATAAAATAATTAGATTAACATTTGAAGCAATGTTCACATGCATTGATGTTTGCTGTTTTTCTCAATGAAAGAAATGGGGTAAAAGAAACGGGCTATACACTGTCATTAAAAGATTTGGTATTTCTGGAACACAGTTCAAAAGACTGATCAATCAAGCTACTTCAATCTTACGCTCATGCATAAAGATCTAGCTAAAAAGGTATTAAAAGAAATTTCAAAGATGGTAAAAGCACCAGTTCATGGTTCGACCCACGGTTTAATTAAGATACACTTATCAAATCATAGCTATTTTCAGATCAAAATCACAAGAAAAGAACAATGCACATGTAACATAAACTATTTTGGTATGTTATATCCAGAAAGGTTTGTTTGGTTAATATAAAGCATATGATCATAAGCATCAAAAAAATCTGTGCAAGTTCACTACTAAAATTGTAACTATCACCTAAAATTCGACATAAATATATGTGAAAATGAAAAGGTGACAAAAACACAATTTCACTTTATCAAAGGCTATAGCAAATATAATTAACTAAATGGGCTGTCACAACTAACAAGCTTCCAGCAAAAATTCTAAAAAAGAATTTACCAGCTGCAATAAAGTAGAGAAAGTTCGAGCTACATCATGTTTTGGTTGTCCTCTCACAACATCTGCAGAAGTCATGTTTGCTCCAGTATCTGTAAAATATTCCAGGCAAGTTAGTCAAAACAGATAGAGAGGCAACTATCTAATTTTTCAAGTTATTAAAACCAAGATCATAGCAAGAATAAAACATTTAATATTTCAGGTGAAAAAATATGTCAGCACCTTATAGGCTTATACTACGACACTCGGATGGAGTAGAAACTTCAATAAGCTGCTCGGAATCAACATGAAATTTTGAAATATCTTCATTTTCTTGTTCCACTTCCGATGCAATAGCATTTCCATACAACCAATCCCGCGTGCAAAGTAATGCTTCCACAATATCATCCTTAAGAGAACTACGATAATCGTCTAAAACCCTTCCGCTAATGCTAAATGCACTTTCGGAGGCAACGGTAGTAATAGGCACGGCTAGAACATCTTTCGCCATGAGTGAGAGAATAGGATATTTGAGTTGTTGAGATTGCCAAAATGAGAGTATATCCAATGGTAACTTGCGATCCAACAACCTATCTTCTAGATATAACTTAAGTTCCGAATTATGAGAACTTTCAGCAAATTCGGAATTTCTAAATATGTCAAATTCTTCCATTACATCGGCACACTCTTGAGAGTAAGGTCCTATAAACAAATCGCTAGAATCTAATTCTTTAGACCCAATTGCTTCATTGTTAGATTCCTTCTCTAATTTTTTTTTATACTCCTCATAAAGACCTTTTAATTTTGCCTCTACCATCTCAATTCTTTCACCATAATCATTTCCATAAAGCTTTTTGTAACAAAACTTGACAAAATCCATCTTATATCGGGGATCAAGAATGCAAGCAATGCAAAGCAATGTATTAAATCCACTCCAATATTTATTGAACTTTAAAAACATGCTACTTGCCATTTCAGACATAAAACCGTCAGATCCCATACATTTTTGCAATGTGAACAATACCATAACAATTTTTGGGAAAAACAAATTTGAAGTTGGATACTTCGTTCCGGAAAATAAACAAGTGGCATCATAAAATACTTCCAAAAAATCAACATTTTTTTTTGCTTTCATCCATTCCTCTTGTGTAGGACAATAAATATAATTCTTATCAGCGAGCTTTAAACGACCAAGCGCTTGTTTATAATATATAGCACTTTTTAACATAATAAATGTCGAATTCCATCTTGTTGGCATATCTTGACGCAATCCTTTATTATTATTATTCAAAGATAGATCCCCTATACATTCTATAAAATGTTTCTTTCTTGATTGTGAACCTTTAATATACTTGAAGCTTTCTCTTATATTACTTAAACATGAAGCAATGCACTTTAAACCATCTTATAGCATTAAATTTAAAATATGTGTTGTACATCGCACATGCAAATACTGTCCATCTGCCATCAAGGCATTACGATATGTTAGGTGGGACTCTAATAGCTCTACAAATTTGTCATTGGAAGAAGCATTATCCAACGTATAAGCAAATATTTTATCTTCAATATCCCAACTAAGTAAAAGACTAGATATCTTTCCAAATATAGCAGCTCCGGAATGAGGTGGTGGCATAAGACAAAAACTAAGCAATTTTTTCTGCAATTTCCATCCGTTGTCTATAAAGTGTGCAGTTAGAGTGATATAGCCATCTGTATTAACCGACGTCCATAAATCGGTTGTCAAACTAACCCTCCCCGTACAAGTTTTCAAAAAACATTTAAACTTGGATTTTTCCTTTTCAAATATTTTTAAAACATCTACACGGGATGTATTTCTCGAAAAGGATAAAACTCGATTGTTAAGATATGAATGTATATCACGAATGCCTTCATAATGAACAAACATAAATGGCAGATTATGTCTAATGACTGCCTTGGCCATTAATTCTCTATATTTATTCTGATTGAAAATAGTCTGACTTTGTTTCAATGCTTTGGCACTTATCATCGAACATTTCGGTATGTGTTTTCTTAGATTGGAAGTACCATATTTACCCCCCCCCCCCCCCCCATATGTATGACGTCTTGCATTCCTTACAATAGCATGTCTGTTTTTCCCCTTTAGCAACTTCATTTTTTTGAAAATATTCCCAAACTTCAGAATGCGTACTCCTAACTCGTTTTTTTCCTACGGAACTATTTACCGAATTAGGTTCATTCTCCATATCCTCCATAACAACATTATCATGCTCTACCGAATCCATAATTTATCACCTTAAAATCACAAGAAAATATTAATTACAAAATGCTATGAGTTATAAACAAGTCTGATAATCACAGTTGCCACATTTAGCTTGACATTATTACAACAAAATAAAATTCAAGCCTCGGGAAAACAAGTCTGAACTAATACTGATGATATTCTTATGGTTGATGAACTAATACAGACCAGTAAAAAGGCAATCAATAATAAGTTTAGATCATAACTGGATGGTATAGAAGTAGTTGGGCACATGCATGGAGCAATCAGTTTGAAGTAAACCCACATGCATGAGCATAGTATTAAAATTCATATGCAGCAGTATTAAAATGAGAGCAAATGATCCAATTTAAACAAGCAACAAAAGTATAGGAATGATGCATGCATGCATTTCATATCACCAACCGCAATAAAGGCCCAATAAAAATAATAACAACCAAAATTAAAACTTGAAAAAATTTAATATAACTGGACATGACTTTTATTCCAAAAGTGTTTTGATTAAATTAATATAACTGGAAAAATCAACAAAAATGAAACAATAGAATTTAATGAAAACATACTATATACATTAGGGAGATAAGTCGCTCTATGTACTTAAATTCCTTGAATATTTAATTTCACTAACTATACTATAGCTTGTTCTGTAAATATTATTGTTGTCGCAGATTATGGATAACTGTAAGAATAATAGTGGAAGTTATATAACTGAAGAAGTAAGCGAACTATTACCTATGTGTCAAAAAAGGATATGGCCAGTACCAATTTGGATTACTGGGAGCGGCCTTTTTGGTGAATAATTCATAACTACATGAATTTCAAATAAAATAATCTAATCCGGCTTATATTTGATAGGAAAATATATATTTGTATGTTAGCTACATATGATAAATATAACAGCTAAGTCAATGCATGACAGCACAGTTTTGTTAATTAGTATCTAGCAGTAAAAGGCTAAAATCAAAATACGGTAGCAAACTACGTTGAGGCTGGACAGTTACAAAGAAAGTAAATGTACTTGTATGCAATATAAAAAATTCAAACGCATTTATAGGTGCTGAATAAGTGAACGGAAAGAAGTAGAGCATAATTAGTGCCCTGATTCATGTTTTGAAATGTAATTTACATCAGTGAGTATGACCTTCCTAAAACATATCACTTTTATAGATAAGGTAAACAATTACTTCCATTATTTGATGATCTTGCAAACAGTCTGCAAAATAGGAACGAAGAATTATTATTTTTTAACTGTTGTACCAAGTAAGTAGAGAAGGAAAACAAATTGCTTTTGAAAACCGCCATAGATTGCATTAGAGTAGGCATGGTGTGCTATGGAATTGCATGGCAAAAGCAGTTAAAAGCAGTTAAAAGCTAAGCCGTTAAAAGCAGTTAAAAGCTAAGCAGTTAAAAGCAGTTCAAAGAGTGTATCCTCAGAAAAGGTAATTAACATTTTTATATGAAATCATTATAGAAAACCAAGCAAAAGCAGTTAAAAGCTAAGCTTAAGGAAATCAATGTTTACTTGAGATTCTAACCATATAATGCATACAATCTCTTCAAATATTTAATTCACAATCTAATCTACTTCAAAATTATTTTCAGTATCCCCCGAAGGAAAAAAGGAATAATAATAATTGAACTTGGATCAGATTTAAAAAAAATCATGATAAATAAACAGAACTAGCCCAGTTGTAAGAAATGCAAACAACCAATTATAGGTAAATAAAAAAAAATAAAAAAAATAATACCTTTACGAAGGAGCACTCACTGAAATACGTTGAAGGAGGCACAAGCGAGAAAATCACTGCGACGAAAGGCTAGAGTTCACTAGAAAGGAGCATTCCTCCAGTAGCTGCCTTTACCGCTTGCTATTCAGAAACAACAACAACCAAAATTAAAAGTCGAAAAAAATTGCGAACAAAAACAAACTACAACCAGACTTACGTGTATCAAGCTAGAATTGATTTCGAACAAAGTCGATGAAGTCGGCGATTTTCAAACAACTAAAGAAGAGAAGATCTGAGGAAGCGCTCTTTTTTTCTATCGTGATTCGAAGACTAGGGTTACGGTGTCTCGTAGATCTGAAGGGAAATTAGGGTAAATGGTTAAACGGGTTGCGTTGATTTTAGACCCTATGTTTCATGGGCTGATGCAGGTTCGGTTTGAAAATGGGAAAAATTAATTGGGTCAAACCCAATCCTTTTAATATTATGGTAAATGGGCTGGGTAAAAGGGTTAGGGTCAGATTTGACAGGTCTACTTTCCATATAACGAAAAAAATACATTTTCATGTTTTTGTTTTTTATATATGGACATATTGAAAATTTCACCCAAATACCCTACCATTTGTTCATTCATAATTAATATTTATGGCTAATTTGCGCATGTAATTTAAAAGTGATAAGAGAAAATAAGCATCATGATTTTGGCTTTAAAAGCAAGGCTGCAATTAATGTGAAATAACTGTATATATGAAATGAACTTCTTGCATGACATATATGGATATAAATAAGATAAACAATTACCATGCGCCATTAGGGAAAATGTTGAGATTTATAAAATTAACCAGATAGCTACTCCTGAGTTCCACCTATTTTCTTTGAAGTAATAACAAATTATGTAATCAAAATATTTTTTTTCTATTACGGATAGATATCATATCATTCTTAATAAAAACCTTAAAAACACAATTATCCATAATTAGAAATTCGTTATACCAAATTGAATAAAATTTAACAAAACAGGCTTTACTTCTTGCAATAATTTTTTAAATTTTTCAAAAATTTCTCAATTTTAATAGAATTGCTTAAATTTTAGAAGAAAAATATCAATATATTTAAATTACAACGATTATTTTTAATGTTGTCTTAATTGAAATTTCAAGTTTCATGATAAAATAATTCATTAACCTTTGAACAAATATATATAATTCATATCAAATTTTATTACTTTAAAGTTTATTTTATTTTCTAATATTTTCTTATTTCCAAAAAACATATTTTGTTTTAAAATAAATTAATAACTTAAATAAGAAGTAATAAATAAATAATTATTAATAGTCCTTAATAATTAAGATTGAATAATCAATATTCGATTATAATTAAGTAGTAGTTACTAATTAATAAATATATTTTTAATATATATGGTAAAAAAAACGGCAAAAACTTGATTATATAGTTATTGTTACACCCCCGTCCCTCCTAAAATAGAAGAAGACAGAAGTGTCGAGATAAAACTGCTCACTTCTCGAAAGAGCCTCCCTGGACAAGTGTATATTCTTTTTTTTAAAATCAAGTTCACGTGTCCAAATGTAAAGTTCCTGTATAAATATTTCTTCTTCCATTTAGGCCCAATACACAAGTTTTACTCTTTACTGTATCACACATTATTAATAAATCATGATTTCATACACACTCACTTCAATACACTGGTTAAATTGGGTTTAATTTGTAAAACACATATTCACACACTAGAATAACCTCAATACAATTTAGACAATGCTACAAATATCAGTTTTGGCACCTCTTAAATAGGAATATGTTTGTCCATAATTATTAAATCTTATAAACATATTTATATTTTAACTACGAGTTTGCATGCTTTTTTGATTTAATAAATTAAATCAGTTAACTCGAATAAATATTTAACAACTACAATATTGATTTACAATCAATATTCATAATTTTTATAATGAAAACAACCTACTTGAAACACCAATGTAGCAGTTAATATTATCAATGTAACAAAAGCCACTAATTTAATTATGAACGACGATCAACAAATTTAACATCATATTATCACACTACAACAAAAAGACCTTTTTATGACGTTTAAAAACCATCATAAAAACTTTCTATGACGATTCTATAAAAGTCATATATCAACATGTTATTAAAAGTCCGGTAGATATTATGACGTGTAATTTTTGCAATAGAAAACGTACTTTTGTTGCCATCTTAAACAAGCCATATTGATGCAACTACTTTTCTACAGCTTGTGGAACATGCTATGGAAAGTTTTTATGACGCATCCAAACGCTATGGAAACATCATTTAAACGGTGTAATATGTTGACATTCCTTGTTGTTATAGCATATGAACAAGCTATTGAAAGTTTTTACGACACATCGAAACATGCTATGAAAAATTCACTACTTTTTACAACATCGTTTCGTTGCTATAAAAAACATTCAAAACATTCTCTTGCAACATTTTGCTGCCATAACATTCAAAATTTACAATTTTTAATTATAATAATATAATATAACATTTCAAAAAAACAAACATATTTGTCACATTAATCTAAGTACATAAATGAAGTCATAAGCCAAATCACAAAATATACATACCCATAATATTTCATACATGATAAATTCAAATATAAATATTGACAATACATACAACTATAGCAAACAAAATGATACATACTAAAAATATTCATGAACGTCGACAGCTAATATCACAAGCACAGTCTAACACCAATCCCTTTGCTCCACGTGACCGGCCACCCCCACGCAATCACCTACTACTTCTTCACCACTAACACCTCCTCCAAACCATCAACAAACAGCACACCCTCCCGCATTCAACCTTCTTCCTGTACTACCTAACAATAACCTATGTCACCTTGCCATCAACTGCAATTAACCAACTTAACAAATAGTAATGTGATTATAAGGTTACTCCAACTTATGCTTATTAATTCATACGGCAAATAGTTATGCCACCATTTAGGATGCAAAATACTGACCTGCTATGTATAAAAGAATTACATGCATGCTTATAGGAAAATCTGACTATTGTGCAAGAGTTACACCTATCACCAACTTGAAGTGTCGCTCATGCAGGTGCCTAAAATACAAGAAATAATGTGTTGATGATGACCATGTAACTGCTATTAACCAGACTTTCAAAATATCAGATTATACAAGCGCCGGATCGCTTAGGTGCACCAGTAAAACTGAACAAGAGCCGTACACTGGTTACTCAAACTGAATAACAAAAAAAACTAAAAAATATGAAAAAATGCAGGTGTCTGAAATACAAGGCTTAGGTGCACCAGCAAAGAAATGAATATATAGAAGCCCAAACTGGGACATCGCATGAGAATCTACTACAAACAGCACAAACAAGGCTGCATCCTTTACAGAGAATACAAGGTCGGGGAGTAGCAAAAACAAGGCTGCATCATTTACCTGCACATGAGGTTGGTTCTTAGCGTCAGGGTAATTTTCACGAGGTTTAGTTAAAATATTTGTTATGACATATTTTTCAAGCTCTATTTCACTATTCCTCGTTTCATCTTTCACCTGGGAAAAAAATTCTAAAAATTAAGCATGTAATGGAAACTACAAGATTGTTTGGCTGTAATTATTGGGTTTTACTCCCAGAAAGTTATTTCTACCCGGACTTCCCTGGCCTTGCTAATTTGGACTTCGTAACATTGTTCGAAGAACAGAACATGGTAAAAACTTTGGCTACTGACCACTTGCTGGTAAATAGGATGCTGTAATATAGCAGTTACCTTAAAAGGACTATATTTCGTTAGGGCGGAATTGCAGTAGCGTAAACAAAACACTTCAGTCAGCATCAATCACCAATCGGGACTGCCATACCCAAGGAAACGTTGCAAACTGAAATTAAATATGAGAAGCAAGTATAGAAGGCTTGAAGATGGCATTTACCTTAACAGGATTACCTTTCGTTAGGGTGGAATTGTAGTAGCCTAAAATAAAGTGCTCCAATCAGCGTCAATGCCAATCAAGACTACCATGGTAAACGCTGCAAAGAAAAGTACAGTGGTTAACATTCACAAGGCAGAGGATCCAGATCTTGTATTTAAAATAAATATAACTAACATGTCAAATATATATATCCTAAATGAATATCTGATGCAGATCATATTAATTGCATGATTTATAATTATATGTATCTTTGATTTCCAACAAATAGCAGAACATATAATCATGGTTTCTATTTTTGTGTCCTGTTAAGGAATATTCATTAATCCATACTATATATAAATTTGTAGCACAAAACATTGAATAAGTACATTTTTGTACACATGTATCTATGAGCAGGAAATCGTAAAATGAGGAAAATAGCAACTGCGTTTTCAGAGCCAGCCACACCAAGTAACAAGCTGCAAAACTGCAGTTGCAATCTACCATGGTAAACTACAGTTTTGAACTCCTACTAGGTGGTCAGCCGTCATAAGCAGCATATGCACCACTAGCTGCAGCAGTAGTTTGTTATTGACATATCGCTACAAAGACAAAATGATAAGCAATGATCAATTATCATTTATTAATCTTGACGATTCTGAGTAGGAAACATTGCCCCCTGGTTCTGGCCAAAACTCATTTGAATCAAAAAAGAACAAATTAATTATTGCTACTTAACACACTTAAAAGATATAATGTAAAATCTATGGAAAAGAATTTACCTCCTCATTTGGTTCAATGCCTTTTTTATATTTTTAAACCCATAGTGGTCACCTCCTAGTTAGTTTTTGATCTGCAAAATGGATGAGATACACAATGATCAGTAATTATAACTTGTACAATAGCATCAATCGATTTTATGTGCATGAGTACGAAATATATATACGTAAATTATTGCTAACCGTATGGGAAAATGAAATTCCCTCAAATTAGCCCGAAAAATCGAGAAGGTTGAATTAAAAGAGAACTGATAAACAATAGCAACTTATCATACTTTCAAAAATATAAAGCATGATTCATAGAAAAACTTTTACCTTCTTGTTTGATTCCATGTCTCTTTTACAACGTGTAAAGCTTTAGCGGCCACCTCCTAGGTAAATTTCAATCTGTAACATGGTTGAGATACACGATGATCAGTAATTATAGCAAGCATAATAGCATTAAACAATTTCAGGCACTTCAATACTTGAAGGCTCCTATTCTTGTTTTTATCCATCTCTCAATTACTTACCAAGAAGTTATTGTTTAACAATAAGAGAACATATGCTTGGAGACATAGGATGCTGTCACTTGTAATAACAAAGAATTTGATACTCTTGTATTATGTTAATACTGTGCTTTATGATAACAAAACTGTGATTATAATATTTTCAATGAAGATACCATGTATATTAAAATTATGCTTTGTTTGTAACAAATCAACGCTTGAACTATTTGCCAAATTTCCATAAATCAAATATCTACCTCGTGAACAATTTCATGTTTCCAAAACTAACATACCATATAATAAAGAAATCAAAATTCAATTTATATATATGGTAAAAAAGATGGCAAAAATTGAATTATATAGTTATTGTTGCAGGTTTTTCAATGGGCATTAATGAAACAAATTGTATAATAAGTACTGTATATCGGTTGATTGTATAAAGAGCATTTAATTTTCATAATATGTACGCATGAAACATACCTTTTTAGTTGATTTCGAAATAAATGATCTCACCAAATCCAACTTCAAATAAACTATATTGAAAAATAAGTTTGGGCGTTCAAATTAATTAAAGTGCAAGATATCAACACTGCATATTCTAAAATTGGAACTTATTTATAGCCAAAATTAAATTGGAGGTTGTATTAATTATATTCCTGGCAATTCAAAACTATAAATTATTCAAATGTCCATGTTCTTATGCATTTATTCATTTTTGTGGAAAGTGAGACAATTTATGTGTCTAGAAACACCCTCGATATTTGTTCAGTTTGTTTAAATAAACAAAAAAACCTGGACTACAGAATTATTATAGATGATGGCTCAGTGGATGCACTAATCATATCTTAAAGTTACGTCATAAATAAACATTTATGTGTGTTACATATATGTACACGAATAAATGAATGCATACCTTTGTGGAATAGAACTAAAATCTCCACAAATCAATATAGGAATATTAATGCTAACAGCAGTTTGTTTTAATCCTTTCAAAAGAGCATTGAATCTAGAATTATTTTATGTGGAAATATGGCCAAAAAATGTACAATATAGTTTTACGGTAAATTCAAAAAAGAAATGATGCAGATCTACCACAGTTTTACATCCTTGTGACCTTATTGATTGTTTATATATGTGTTTGCCTGCAGTGGAAACAAATTAGCATATATACTCTGAATGACACTAATAAAATGAAAGGCTTGCACTTTAAGGTATTAACTACAAAATTTGAAGTAGTAATAATCACCAATTTATTTAGACAATGAATTACCTAAATGATTTCAGGATTTGGCAGTAATTTCAATTCTCGAATAAAATGGATTTTGATATCAACAATTTACATTAGCATTTATGGATATAAATTATTTCTCCAAATATGAATACTCACCACACATAGGAGCTGCCTTTTTCCAGGAATACCATGCCCATGAATATTGAATTTTGCATCAAGGACCACACTAATGGTTATACTAGTATTACCGCACAACGGTGTGAAAACCGACCGTTAAGGTGTTCAATATGAAATATAATATTATTTGTTAAAACATATCTCAAGTTAGATCTTATTTAAAAAATTACAGGATACTTCAAGAGAAAATGAAAGTAATTAATAAAATAGAAATTCAATTAAACTGAATTTTACATGTAAACCAACTTGAGATTTAGAACATAGTATCAATGTGGATTCGAACAGTCATAAACACATACATATATTTTTATTATATATCAAGTATAATCAATGTAATTTTAATGTTTATTTATTTTGTAACTCTAAATCATTAATGGATTGAAAAAATAAAAAGAGAAACGAAACAAACATAAGCTCAAAACATATCATCACATCAGTGAACATTTAATTAAAACAAAAAAAGCTAACGTAAGATGCAATAAATAAATCCCGAATTATTAAACTAATTTATTTAATTTTAACGTTCAACTAGGCAAAAACATTAATTTCTATGATGATTATATCATTATCAAGGCACATTACCATCTACTATAGACCATCCCAAGTGGTAAACTTTTACAATTATCATACAAGTTCCCATTTCAAGCTTTTAAGGTTCAAATGATTGCAAGGCAGCAGCATGCATAACAATACAACACTTCTTCAAACAGTTGACTAATTTTTCTGCACACCTAGGGGTTCAAACCCAGGAACTGTAACAACTACTAAAGATAAACGACATACCTATGTATGTATAATAATATAACACTTGTTTGAGCTTAAAGTCTTTGAAACAATTTTGAATCTATGCATAAGAGAAGTTATACAACCCAACCTCTGATAGTCATCCTAATGTAAATAAACAACAGCCATATTCAATGAATCAATAACGTAACATTTAACAGATTTATGTGATAAGTTTATATACATGATCTAAACAATATTATATGCAATAAATCAAGTTTAGTAGTGCTTCCATTGGCTCTGATATGCAAAATTCAGCGACACACTGAAAGATAATTTATTCAATTATAAATGTACATAGATCATATGTACAAATAATTGCATATTAATAATTGAATTGCTATTAAAAGATTCGCGTGGACAAAGAGAATCAAACCTTTTTGGGTTTACGATTGGGTTATGTAACCCATACCTGAGGCACATAGACAAGCTCTCCACGAAAGGCTGCAGATGAGGAATTTATAGTGATTATGCTACTGTTAAAAATCATAAATTACACATACAGGTAAATTGAATAATTAGTATGAATATTTTATACCTTGATATCATTTCTCTGAACCTCTGAAACATTAATAAATTAAAAGGTTCAATGTTCAAATGATTACACATTGCTTGCTGGAGATTGGTTCAAAACTAATCACACTGTATGCTTCAACTTCCTATCAAATATGCGATACACACACACACACACCGCAAATCAGAGCAGTGACTTATCTTTGTTTATGACCTTTAGATTGAAATATTGGTTTATATGCATTTTGACTTTGACTTTGTGTTAGTTTTTCTTTAAGAAAAGGGTTAATATTTTATAAGTAAACTTCTGTTTTTATTTTTAACAAAAGCAGATGATGTTAGTCTTTATTGCATTAGAGCTGATCAGCATCAAAACTGATTTATGTTTTGATGTATTTTCTAGGATTTGATGGGGATACTAGATAACAGGCAGGATCTACCTTTACCGGATGCACTTCTCATTAATGGCAGGGAAAACAGTTCTACATTTGCAGTTGAACAAATGATACTTTGGTTTATAGACCTTTCTTAACTGTTATTGTATGAATGGGTTGGTGAAATAAGAGTTGATCCTCTCCTCCGGTAAAACTTTAAGAGCAAGAATTCAATCATCAGTGTGGAACCTTATGTTTATTAATTAAAAGCTCTTCAGTCAGGTCATCAGAATGAAGGATCTATTTAGTAGAAACCACAATGCAAAGATATTTTAAAACACAAATTTCACTATGACAGGTAAAACATGCAGATTCAGAATATCAAACGTTGGACTCAAAGCCTGTGTAAATGTACGCTTTCAGTCCCACAGCATGAAACTAGTGGAAATCGAATGCTCCCACACTCTGCAGAACACATACTCGTCCCTTGACGCAGGCCTTGGCCAATCCCTTTCTGTTCTCGTAACAACCAACAGATAGAAAATTAAAACGTAGAACAAAGCTTATTATGCTACAGATAGAAAATCATATTATTGAATATGTATGTTATAACATAACTTCAGTTATGAATGGTAATTGCTTAACCTTAACGATGTCGAAAATGTGACGAAGCAAAATTTTCAGGAAACAAAAACAAGTACAACAGGGTGAATCACACGTTTTTTCACATGACAGTGAGAATTACAAGTTGAAACTTGAAAATGTTACTGGAACAAGCCTATGTAATAACTTGGAATAAGAAAAATGATTTCAACAGTGTCATACCTTACAATAATTAATTTATTAAAATATTTACCTTTCTCCAAGCGACCCATAAGTTATGCATTTGACCTTAACACCAGCGCAATTGATGAATGGAATCATGCCTAATTGCACTTAACTAGCAGTTCAAACAAAAAGTAATAATATAACATTAAATCCTCAGGTTAGGTTGTTTGGCTATAAATGTATCAGCAGGTGAATTCTTGTATTGCAAGTATCATCACTATGTATTTGTGTTCATTGAAAAGAAAGGAAAAAGAGGGGGAAAAACAAATGTTGGTACACTTTTTTGTTTATTGATCAGCTGCTATACGAAAAATAAAATAAATATTAGCAAACACGTTGAGCTTACACTTTCATTCACATTCATATGAATGATAGATATCCTAAAAATAAACTGGAGCTTCCCCCCACATCTTACGGTTGAAGTTTAGCACGTGCTTCAGTTAGCTGCTGACTTGCACTTTCACTTAGTCTAGGAAAATTTTCAATTACCTGCATTTTGAATGTCGTAATAACAAATGATTAAAACTAACTGACATGGATTTAGTCTTAAGAAAATATGTATAACTTGACGATTATTTGTCCATATATTAGTTACAGAGTTTCTCTTCCTTCAACCGTAGGGTGTGGGGGGAAGCTCCAGTTTCTAATACTGATTTGTATTAAATCAAAGCAAGCCTATGAGATACACAAATATTAGAAATAGGAATATTGGTAGCATCAAAAGTAGAATTTTTCTCTAACTACAAAATTATTGAATCATTGACCGATCTTGCAGGGCAACAAGTTATTTGGAAAAGGACGAATAAATAGAGGACATGGTTGAAGTTTAGCACATACTTCAGTTAGCTGCTGACTTACTCTTTCACTTAGTCTAGGAAAATTTTCAATTACCTGCATTTTGAATGTCGTAATAACTAATGATTAAAACTAACTGACATGGATTTAGTCTTAACAAAATATGTCTAACTTGACGATTATTTGTCCATATATTAGTTACAGAGTTTCTCTTCCTTCAACCGTAGGGTGTGGGGGGGGAGCTCCAGTTTCTAATACTGATTTAATACAAATCAAAGCAAGCCTATGAGATACACAAATATTAGAAATAGGAATATTGGTAGCATCAAAAGTAGACTTTTTCTCTAACTACAAAATTATTGAATCATTGACCGATCTTGCAAGGCAACAAGTTATTTGGAAAAGGCAACATTGCCATCCCCTAAAAGTTGGATTTTTACTCATCTTCTGGCTGCTTAAACAGATGAACCAAACCTAGTAGTATACTTAAGTACTTACTGCTCCAAACACATGTACATGTGTGCAGGAAACAATAACAAAAAGGATTCGTCAAGGCAGAAAAACAGAACAGTAAAAAACTAGCACCTGAAAACGAGAATTAGCATCTTTGGAGAGAATTTCTGGAGCTATAAGCGATAAAATATGATGGCAATCAGAATTATTTTACTCATCGTAATATCCGAAAATTTTATTCATTGTAATATCCTTCTTCCTTCGCTCTCTCATCATCGCTTTCTTCCTCCCCAATCCCCGTAACAGCCTCTCTGAACCTTCTTACATCTGGAAATCGAAATCAACTTTATTTTCAAAATCGAGTTCGATTTCGAAATCTAGATCGAAATTGATTTTGAAATCAAAGTTAAGGTTGATTTCTAAATCAATCTCTTACATTAGAAAATAAAATCAATCGATCAAAAATTGAATTGATTAAACCTACAAAAATGAATCGATGGTAGGGATATGAGATTGGTAGCGCTGAATTGGGAATTAAAGGGATAAGTTTTGAGAAGGATTGAAAAGGAGAAAGAATCGGAGTTGGAGCGAAAATTATGCCGAAAGTGCTGATTTGGAACTGAAGGGATAAGTTTTGAGAGGGATTGAAAAGGAGAAAGAATCGGAGTTGGAGCGAAAATTTAGGCGAAAATAATTGGCACAGACAATTTGATTTTGGCTCTTACAGTAGGGTAACCTCCCTAACGGTCGGTTTGATTATCCTACACAATGAAGCGAGTAAATTAGTTTGATTCAATAATCACACAGAAATTAGGTATAAGGTAGTCTTCGCGGAAATAGCCACATTTAAGCGAGATATTATGACAAAAATTAGCTAATTCAATAAGGATTGCAAATGGACTTACCTAAAATTACCAGTTTCTAATCAGTTTTGCCAAACCAACGGACTGTATACAAAAATGGAAAACTATATTCTAATTGTACATGAAAATGGTTAATAAAAAATGAGAGCAGTGTGGAAATTATGATTATGCACTGATGAGAAACTAAACATATGTTGTATACATACAAACATGTAAGAATACATATAGTATATAGTATATACACATGAAAGTGCATAACTCTTAATAAAAATGCATAAAATCCCTGCAAAACTTATGATATGACAGCAACATTCAAGAACCTCAAATAAACCTTGTGCTTTTTTGAGTAAAAACTAAAGATAATCACCGCCATACTATGGTTTATTAAAATTATTTGTAACTAAGAGCTAAAAACCATGCTTGCCGAAACAAAGAGCTATGAACCAACTATCATAGTAAACGACGTGCTAATTTTTAAAAAAAAAAAAAGATGTACACAACAAAATACACTAAATTAAGCTTAACAAATACATACACCTCATCAATCAATTATGTTATCATAAAACTTGAATATTTCCTCAAATTTCTGTCTTATTTACTCAATTAAACTCAGCTAAAATGCTCAAAATCCCACTTTTTTTCATTTTGCATCTTGTCATTTTTTAATTGGCTAATGGAAGTACAATTGTTTCATATAAATTTTAGGAAGTAAATTCTAAACTTATAATAATTTGATTAGCTTAGTTAAAAAGCACGGAAAAACGAAGACATAACTTCAAATCTAAGCATGACAAATAACTAAATACTATTAAAATTATTGGCGAGAAGTTAAAGTTGAACTTATATATTTTTTGTTCATTTTTCACTCTTCCTACAGTTAAATGTTTGTTTGTGATATGAAAGAAAATGCTAAATACAGGAAAACGGATAAAAGTACAAAAATAAGCTAGTTTCCAATTTACGGGTGATGCAAATTATAAACTTTGTTCAACAATGTGTCAGGCTCATTCATTTAGTTTTAAACTAATAAATATACATGTAACCAATGTAAATTTGTAAAAGTGAAACAAAAGCAAATTATAAAGCTAAAATGTAAAATGCTAAAAAAATTAACAAAAAAAATTGAATAGGTATTACTGTATTACCAAAAATAATATGCATAAAAAATAAAGCTAACATGTTACTTTAGTAGTTGCTTTTTCAAGTGTCGTTCGACTCGTTCCCTAGGACTGCAGTGCGGATACATGAAATAAATTTGCAAACAGTAAATTTGAATAAACAAATATTAGTACATCAGTGATTTTAAGATTGCAACAAAAACATGTAATACTCAATCAATCGAAATAGGTGTGTGATATGAGAGAGGTCGTTTACTTTGATATATTTGTATATTTTCACCATGCTGCATTTTCAGCGGCTCTTGGACAACTATTGGTTGTACTAAAATATGGATTTATGTTATACTACTATTTTCGATTAATCAAATAAATAAGTATTCCATGTCTTTTCAAAGACCTTATACATCAATATAACACACACACACACACACACATATATATATATATATATAAGATTTCTAAGAATCTTTAATGGCATGAAGTATATGTATTGTCTCCAAAAAATTATGCATAAATTAGATGTTGCACACAATACAGTAAAAAAAATGTACTAACTAAATTAGTTTACTAATGCGTGACCATAATAATACGTTTGTCAATTTATCATCACAAACTTCACAAAACAAAAATAAAAGGCATCAACCAATTTGAAGAAGACATATTTAGATACTCACATGATTGTGCTTAGATAGGGTGGAGAAAAAAGATAGCATGGCAGTGAAGCAAGGGGTGGGAGCAAATCTGATCGCCTTCGATTTAGGCTAGAGCAACGAACAAAAGCAGAAGTAAAAGACGGATGATTTTGATAATTTAGTGAAAGGAGGGTTGAGACGTAGATTGTTTAATTTGCTTTTTGCCATCGATTTAGTGGGGAGACGGTTGGGTTCAAAGTTGTGAGAAGCACTGAGGGCGCTTTAAAGCAAACTCAGTAATTATAATATAGTATAGATTAGTAACAAAGTCAGTAAAGAAATCACAGCTCATATGCCAATGACCAAACATTAATTCCACCTTTCACTGCAACTTTAAAGAAAATTCGCTTCTAAATAAAAAAAATTGCTCCATTAGAACTGGTGATGCAAACAGAACCAATATTTGAAGAACCCAGTTTTCCATTATACAACTCATAATTCATGACAGTTAAATAATAAAATCCGTCTCATTTAACAAAAGCTAATATATGATCAACTCTAAACGTGACACCTTACGTGAAACTTATGAGAAATAGAAAGATGTGTGTATCAAAAATTAAACATCATTCTAAAATTAACACTAGACACCAAAGCCTAATCAAGATCTTTAAGAGCAAAACCTAACACCATCTGAAACAAAACAAATCCCTTCCTGGTATCATTTTAGACGTAGTTACTTCATGGCCTTAACTCAGTTAAGGACACATTTAGAAGAAACAATTTCGCTGTCAATAAACTAAACTTCTCTCAACAAAACAGATTATGGCTCTTTCAGTTTATCAGAAAGAAAAAAAATAACAATTCATAAGTAGAGCTAACCATAAGATCAACGAATCCTCCATGATCAGATATTTTGCATATAAAACGCAATGCTCAGATAATGGACCGAGAAATTTGGTTCGAGTTATCGAATGCAGATTTAAAAAAAAAAAAAAATCTGCCACACATTTACGAGCAAAGCAAACTATACCAGATCTCGTGTATCAAGGACCTATTGCATGTTTATCGCACATAATACATAAATAACAACAAATAAACTTCACTTAATAAACTATGTGTGGATCAATAACCAAGGAAATTACCGAAGAACTGACATCCCATCTAGGTCTTTCCTAGGGCAACGATAGATTTGCGTTTGGGCGAAAAGTTGATACGCATTCACATGCCATGATTACTATCAAGAAATAAATGATTGGAATTTCAATTTAATGAAGAAACCAAAGGGAATTTTGGGGATGAGAAGCCCTAACTTGGCAACTAAAAATTTACTCTCGAAAAAATTAACAGAAATTTGAATCTTATTCTTGAATCTACTCTCATAAGTGGGGTGCGAATGTCAGCATGTTCCTGTTAAGCATTGGTAATTTGAATCCGATTAAACATAAAAGCAGCGACTGTGATGAATTAACAAAACAATAAAGCAATATTATTCATCTAAAACAAAAATTAACAGAAATTAGTAAAATATGTGAAGAGAAGGAGGTTACCTAGCTAGCAATTTGGCAGTGACTGGCAGCGACAAGGAGTAGAAAAAAGGGTTTTCACGAACAGTGAGACGAGTATAAGTTTCGCAGTCTAGGCTTCCATGGAACGACAGAAAAAATAAGGGAAAATGGAAACCTTTGCCGCTCAAATTTGGTGGCTTGATAAATTGCATAGCGTAGTAGATTGATTTAGTAAACCTGAGTAGGAAAACACATAAGGTTTTCTTCCAACATCGTGCTATCTTGCAATTAAAATAGGTTTTTCTTGTAAGCCTTGAGGAAGAGGGCTGCGGAGGTTTCAGAACCAAAGGGGATTTGTTCAGGGAATTGTGAGTGAAGAAGAGAGAACACGAATGAAAAAGTAAAAAGTTGCGGCCGAAAAATAAGTTGGAGGGAAATAAAATTTAGACCGCCAATTTGCTTAACGTTAGGTTAACTATGAGTCCGTGACAACGTGCTCTCTTTTTACCCTAATATACAATAATTTGCTTAATTAGTTAATCATGACGCCACAACGTGTTGTCTTGTTGCCCTAAGAAACAATAATTTGCTTATTTGTAGCAAACACGGTTTTGGTGTCATCCCCACTTGCAATTAATATGATATTATCTTGTAGTGTCACTTTAAATCTTCTAACCTATTCCAACAAACAACTTATTACTAACATTAAGAAAAAATACATATTTTCTATTGTTTTTCAATAAATTTTTATATTTTTTCCATGTTCACTAAAATCACAATTTATAATTCATACCACACATTTTGGAGTAATGTACTTGTTAAATTAAGAACATTAAATTTATCCCAAACTTATGAATTATGAAAACTCAAATTTATTATTTTCAGTTTTAAAACGCTATACGGGTTCAAACTCATATTTTATTCTCTAAAAAGAATTTAAAATACAGAAAACACCTAATAGTTTGTTGAACCCAGATGCTCAAAAATTTGGGTTGTTACAGACTTCCCCTCTTAAATGAATTGCGTCCCCGCAATTCACTAAAAACAACACCAAAAATCTTCCTTGCAAAACAAATTTCATTAGTTTAACCACTATTTATCAACTAAGGAAAATTTTAGTTTACACACAAAGCCACCAAGAAAGACGAGGGACAAAATTCCATCAAGATAAAATACAAGGAATGGGACAACACGCATGCAATACAATGAAATAAGATATATTCCTACTGTACTCCAAAAGCTTGGACTACACTCAACATGATAGAAATCTCGAGACAAAGGTAACGATCGGAAGGAAATAGTGAACACATGTGTTATCCTTCTGCATTGCAACACATGTACTCTTCTTGTTCTGCTCCAAAACGTCTAAATCTCACTATATAATGGACTAGAAATCCAAATGCACGATCATCGCGATCGAGTTAAAATCATCAAAACCAACTCTTAAAAGAAATCATAAGAAATGTACACGTGTCACAATAACAAAGCCAATCCCGAGCTATAATGTTGCTCATCCCGAGCAATAACCAAGGCCAAGTATTAGTAAATGAAAATCACCAACATCAAATCATAACATGAAAATCATCATAAATAATGTGCATGTGCTATTAAGTAAATTATAGCCCACCCCGAGCTATAGTATTGCTCATCCCGAGCAATAGCCATGTGTTATCAAATGAAAATCATCATATATCTCGAATGAGTCAAATATCATGAAAGGAGCATCACACTCCAACATAGAGAATCACAATATGTTTATGTAAATTTAAAACCCAATAATCTTCAATGTATGATTGTAAGGACCCGTAACTTCCCCGATAAGGAAAGAGCGGATACTTCGAGAACAACACATAAAAGAACGCAGACAGAAGAACATTTCATTGCTTATTACAAAAATTTCATCAGAATACAAGAATATACAGAGTATGAATGAATATTACACATTCGATAAATATCAGAGATTACAATAAATTACATAGCATCGGAAAAATAATACAAAACACAACTGAAAGTAATACACGGATACAGAGTTTTTCGAGCATCGTTCCAGCTGTAAATCAGGATCCTGTGAATATAAATCTGCAAAACCAAAACTACCAGCTGCCCATGCGGAAAATAGGGGCACCTAGAGTTTAGGTTAAAACAATAAACTTCAGGTCAGTCATGTGACTGGTGTGAGAACTAAAACAGTTATTTAAAACTTTACTTTAAAAGAGAGTAATTCAAGGGACCACGCTGTATAACACGGAACGGGTTTCCTCCCAAGAACACTAGTGCATATAACAAAACAGCGTAATGCTTTTTGGAAAAATGAAGCTATTATAAGACCCAGGTCCCATCACATAATGCAACGCAAGCCGGAGGATAGGGTTTTCCCTTATAATAGCCAGACATGCTTGGTACGTGAAACACCCCACCTCCATTAAGGTCACTCACAAAGGGAATGTCTTAACTTTGGTGGAGGCTTATAAGCAAAAGCCACAGATGAACTCAAGACAGATATAAATACACATATTTTAAATAGCGGAAACCAAACAAACTTTTATTTCATCAATACGTGTATCAAACAAAGATTTCCATAATTGTCTCAAAATACTTCCAACATTACAACCTCATAACTGCCTTAATTATTAAAGAAGCATGAAAACATAAATAAAGTGACAAAAACCCCCATAGTGATATCCGAAGCCATTATCCGAGCAAGAAAGATCCAAATCATACATCTACGTTCTTGGTGCTCGTAAAGAGCCTGACTGAGTTGAGTTGTTTCCTCCCTATGGATCTGGGGGGGAAACGAAAGAAAAGAAGACGAAAAGAAAGTAGGGTCAGACATAAAGCCTGAGTAAATCTAGTAACTCTTCAATATGCGAATAAGAAAAGGGTATGATGGATGTAAACTAAAAATAGGAAAGTGTCACAAGCTAAGGAAGTGTCGGAGGTACTATAACACCCATACTATACCTCTGCACCTACTTGAGTTTATTCTAACTGGCACCCCATGGTGAGGGTGAAGTGATCCCCATTCTTGTTAAAAGATCGGCTCCTACTCGCGTTAACATGTGTCATACGGCCCCCAAGAATTGTAGATACCTATGCTGGTCCCACCATAGGGTGTATCAAGACCCATGGTGGCGGCCCCGACACAAATCCTAGAAGGCATAGGTTATACTACTGGTGTCCCCAGTGCCCTGGTTGTCTGCTCCGGAGTGTGTGCATGCCCGCACCCCGTTAGACATGCACTGTGCACCCACCGCTATCGTTTGACCGCTGACAATCAGCCCAGTAATCGTGCCCCACCCTGCCTAGTTTCAGGGTACCGTTGATACCTAACTTTGGGTTACTGCTGAAACGGGTCCCTCGTTACCAGGATTTTCTAGTCAAACATGTTAAGTGGTTAAGTGTTTGTATTTACCTAACCCCACCCACCAATTCTTGTTAACATGTTGAATTTGGTTAAGTGTTATAGTTGACTTAACCCTACCATCTGTCCTTAGCCTCTTAGTAGCACCAGACCACTCACATTAGACAGGTATTGCTACAGTTACTGGATGTGCCGGTCGGTTCCGGGCAGGTTTACACCGTAGCTCAGTCTAACCTCGGGTCCTTATTGGGCTCAATGTTTAACCACCCACATTGGATAGGTATTGTTGTGACTACTGGACAACCGAGCGGGTTCGGGCAGGTTTACATCACAACTCAATCCAACCTCGGGTTAAGCATATCGTGTTTTCTAAATTTACATATTTTATTACTTCTCAACTATATGTAAATGTCATATCTTTTATTTTTGGGTATTTCAATTCATACCGCTTATGTGTCATAATCATTGGCATGTGCCAAACATGCCAACATATATTTTCATATTTTACATCCAACGTTATTACCCCCGTTTGTTCGCAACGTTATAACATGTGTTGGGCTTGTCACAATTTAGCCCAACTTTATAAACGTGAGGCAAAGGGGAAAAATCATGAACATGTAATACATAAAGGTGTGTGGCGCATGAACTTGCAATTTGGCGATTCAACTAACATATAACATGGGTCATGTGAACTTGCATTCAAACCAAAGTATGACTAAGTAGGTGACATATGAAATGGCATAGTTTAGGCAAATACAAACTTGTGTTTAAACATGTTAACTTGTCGTAATATCAACCACAAAACTAGCATGTTGTATATTCACAAAAATGTACAATTTTTATATCTAATCATATAGCCTATTTCAACATAAACTTGCATAGTTTATGAAACCCAAACGATGCTTGACATAGAACTAATTATATTTTGCAAATAAACATGAACTTGCATAGTTTATGAAACATAGATCCAATTATACTTGCAAACATAGATCAAATTATACTTGCCAATAAACATAAGGATGATATCATAGGTTTTGGGTCATGTAGGCATAAAAGGTCTATAACATGTTTACGCAAATTCTAATTTAGACTAAGGGAATATACATAGTCCATGTCATCGACATATACAAAAAGGGATAAATTTCTAGTTTTTGCCACAAGCTTGCAAGTGCCATTGTTTTCGTATACAATTGTTCAATAGGCTTGCATCAATCAATTTATGCCACAAACATCAATACACAAGTCATGATAGAACCATCACAATACACAAAATTTATACGATATAACAACACGATTCTATTTTCATTTACATCGAATCACATCACTGTAATGACCCGATATTTTGAGCGACTTTGGTTATCGACATAAACTCGATGTCGATAACCAAAACATCGAAAAATACCAGTCATTAGTGAAAGAAATTAGAGGGTGAGGAAAGATAAGATAGAAACTTAGAATAGAAGAAGAAGAAGAACACAACCTCAGAGTAACACGAATCTCACAGCGGAACGAATAATAGATAACATATCCTTGAAATAAATCATTATATGTATACAATACATTATCAGAGTACAATACTTACAACACAGCGGAAATAAACTATAGCTATATGATCCTGAAGCCTCCTGCTCCAGCTCTTCCAGTATATCTGTAAAATCCCGACTACTTGACTGCCTGTACAAATTTAGGCACCCAAGAGTTTAAGGAAAACAACAAAATAAACTCCGGGTCAGTCATGGGACTGGTATGAGTAAAACAGTTTAAAAACAGTTCGAACAAGTAAACGATATCTCATAAGACCACGCCGCATAACGGAACGGGTTTTTCCCTTATGAGAATCCAAAATAACTTTATATCAAAAACCTTTTGATATTATGATAATGCCTATCAATCACAGTATATATAATCATCTAGCAGAAACGCTTTCATCTCACGTCCTACATATATAGTGTACAATCAAAACCGCAAGCACGTATTGGGTAATGGATTTCCAACTATGACAAGGTATAGAACCACCTTTCGCTAGTGTACCTCTAGAAAGGAATACACTGGGTTCAACAAGAACATCTTGCAACCCGGCCACACATGACCGACCACTCATTTCTCTTGAGCGTATCGAATGTATATCACCAACGGCTGGGATCAGCAACCATTTCCCGAATGGGACAGCATCACAATAGATTTTTAGAAGTAAATGAAACTCTAGATCAGGTGATTATACACCCTACTTGGTGCAACCGACTTAGCCATGCTGCCTGCCCGATTTCTGTCATTTACCGATTTGATGAGGCTTGAGGTTACGCTTCATCATCACATCAGATTCACTTTGAATGCCACCTCGTCAAATCCATCAAATCACCGATTGACGTCCTCAACCATACATTATGTGTTAGCTAAAAGAAGTTTCCTTCTCCACTTCCACTCTTGGTACGGTTGGAGAAATCAATATACGTGATCGTCTGGACATACTCTGTCAGACATCCGTCCATACAAGTCATCTAGGAACAGGATGAACCGAAGGCACTATTCAGTACATCCATCTTAGGTAGTGTTATCTAAGACTTATACAATAGCCCTTGCACTTTACTCTGTCTTTAATTATCTTTGGCATATATGATTCGCAACGCTTATGCCAATACAGATTGGTTCTTTGGATAATGATCCAACCGGTCTCTCCATATTAACAACGTTAAAATGGTCAAAACTTCGATAGTCTGTGATTTAACTATCGAATAAAAACAGGTGTGCAAACAACGATATTATTTCCAAATGGAAATTTATATCGATCAAACCTCATTCAACATTTATCTCTTTATTTCATTAATTTACTTATCTCCTGTTTCCCTATATTCAATATTTCTTATTTTCTAAATTTGGAAAATATACGTTATTAACAATGGAAAACATTTCCATTGCTTGTTTTCTTTATTAGAAAACATTTCTGGTTTCTTATTTGGAAAACCTTTCTAAAGCTTCTTCATTGGACTTAGACAGATGTTTAAACAAACCATCGCGATGCCAACTCAAACCATTTCCTCTACTGCCGAACCTTAACTATTCCTTAGTTAAAAATGAAGTCAGTCAAGTTGGGGTAATACTACCTCTCAGACCTTAACTGAACAACATTTCTAACTTTGACATAGACAAAGTCCACCCTTCTAATTTTTTAACAAACTTCCTTACGTAACTCTCTTTCAAATCTTTTCTATTCGATAATTCTTTCCTTCGATAAGGTATATTCGACAATTCTATTCAATTTATTCTATTCACTTAACTCTTTTGATTTAACTCTAACTCTATTCACTTAACTCCTATCGAATAAACTATATTCGATAACTCTTTTGATTCTATTTGAATAAACTATATATTCGATTAACTCCTTTTTGCTTTTACTCTAATCGATTAAACTAACATCGATTATCTCCTTTTACTTTAACTCTAATCGATTAAACTAACATCGATTTACTCCTTTCGATTAAACTAATATCGATTAACTCCTTTGCTTTAACTCTAATCGATTAACTAACATCGATTAACTCCTTTGCTTTAACTCTAATCGATTAAACTAACATCGATTAATTCCTTTTACTTTAACTCTAATCGATTAAACTAACATTGATTAACTCCTTTTACTTTAAGTCTAATCGATTAAACTAACATCGATTAACTCCTTTGCTTCTATTCAAATAAACTATATTCGATTAACTCATTTTCTAATAAACTATTCATTTATAAAGATTTACTTTTAGTAACGGTTCTTCACTTTACAAATGATTTCCTTTTATTCTAACTTATCCTTTGATTTTATAATTATTTCTTTTATAAAAAAGCCTTTTCCTTTTCTATATAAAATCCATCGATTTTATATAAATAATTCATTTTCAAAATACACTTTGAAAATATTCCTTTATCAACATTCGGTATGTTATGGTATTCAACACATCAAATCACGATGATCAAAATCATCCAAACAAATATAATCGACAACAGATTATATATCACATCATATATCACAATATATGAATCACAGTAAAATAAATGTTGAGGAATCCAGTTGGATTCCTCCAACCTGTTTCCCTGCATCACAGATGTTAAACAATATAGATAACATCACTTTCAGTTCCATATGATATATTCTGTTAAACAGAATCAATATAGAAATTTAACTAACTGACTAGCAGTTCAATCAAAAATCAACACACAGTCAATCAACCAATATTTAACAGTTCTAAAAATACAACATAAAATTATAAACTGTTCAGAGTTAGTGAGATTTACTCACATTGGACTGTTATCGTTAAAAACGATTAACTGTCTTTGATTCAGATGGACAATTTATTTTGCGAGAAATTGTAACGAGCTCGGATTCACTCCCAGTCAGCTCCATGGTGTAGCCACCGTCCTTACGATCCCAACGGATCTTGTTTCGTTAAATTTCGACATCATATGCATGAGATATGATTATTTAAAGTTAGAACACATATTTAAATTGAAATAAACCTTAAATTAAATTCCATATGGGCCTTACCCTTCTAAACTCAGCCCACCCAAACAATTATCGCGATCAACAGTTTCTTCTTCCAAATTTGTAAACCCGTGACCAGCTTAACCATGTCCACCAATGGTCGCATCTTCCCATGGCCGTATCCCCTTTGTTTTCCCACCGGACTTCAAAACTGAACCCACCGTTGTCTCCCTCTTCAACTCCTACCCAAAACAAAATGCCCTCCAGTATTATTCTAGGCTACTCACGCCCACAACTGCATGGCCATCACCGCACCAAACAATTGCTTCTTCTTCCTTGTTAGCCCACGCAAAAACACTTTCTTGCTGGATAAAAATATGCCACAACTCCTGTACGTTTTCCATCATCAACACCTTCCTTTATTCCGCCATTTTCACTTAACAGAACCCGCCTATACTGAGAACGTCTTCCCCAAATCCCACTCATCAAATCCCTCACCTTCCCTCTTCACGCAAATAATTAATCTGCTCCCAGTACACTCTGCACCACATCACCTTCCACAAAAGCTCAGAACCGTGCTCCTCCTTCCATTGAAAACCCAAACCGCCATTTCTCCTGAACCTTTGCAAACTTCAGACAAGAAGATACGCAGCTCCACCAACGTGCTGCTGACCCATTTCCGCCTTGCGTTTCCAGTATCGAACCCAGCGACTTGCACCGATCACACATCTATTTAATTTGGGATTATATTCGGATTTTCATGGATTTTTAGAAGAAGAAATCTCACGTTCTTTTACTTGTTTGTGACGGCTCGTTCTTTGACTGTGAAAAGGTCAAATTAGGTTAGAGATTGTTGGGTATTTAAAACGTTAGAACAGGGTAGGTGTATGGTCTGAAATACTATGGACGTGGCCTTTGTGGACTCCAATCGGGTCTCCATGGTTATGGAAAGTTGCACGTTAGTTTAGTTATGACCACATGGTGAAGGCTTTTGTTGACCGTGCATGTATTTGCCTGAATCTTTTTTTTTCTTTTCGGGTCTTCTCCGTTAACCAAATACTCATTTGTTTTGGTCCAAACTAGTTACTATAAAATTTCATTTTAAAAAGTTATGTACTTCGATTTTCTCCATTCTGCTTACGTATGGGCAGCTACGGACAGAAATAAAGATGCAGTCGTGCCCAGTATCATACCACGATCCCAAAAATATAATAATACCGGTAGGTGGACTCATATTTTGAAACTTCAAAATGTTGATTTCAGGGTGCGAAATACTTCAAATAAAAAGTCGCTTATTAAATTAATTAAAAATTTCCATAAAATTCTAAAAATTAATTTATCGTTATGTCTCTAAAGAACCTTGTCTAAATTCGAAACCGATAACTAGTTATATCGAATAAATCCGTTACGGTCGATAAACGATTCCATAACGACTATTTTAAAATTTGATTTGGACATATCTCAAAATCTACACGACGAAATCTCGATTTTTCTCTTCCACTAGAAAGATATACTCCACCGGCTCCACACGTTTCTTGTTTCACAGAAATCCGATTTAAAACAAACTCTGTACATTCAGTTGAAGTTCAAATCGCCAATTTACGTACTGCAGCGCCATTTCGAGCTTGATTTTAATTGTATTATAATTCTACGTTCAAATTGTCGTTCAAATAATATATTCATTATTCTAATTCAATTCCAAACTGAATTAAATATCACAGATGATCCCGTTCACACCATATCGCCATTTCAGCCAATTCTGATTATTTCAGAATTAAATATATTATTTAATTTATTATTTCAATTAAATATTCACCATTATTTAATTCCACGATCATTAAATCCTTTTAATCGCCTTTTATATAATTAAATAAATAAATTATAATACCTCTGCCAATGCGGGTCATTACAATCTTCCCCACTTAAAATAATTTCGTCCTCGAAATTGCTAAGGTAGAGAACGACCCTATCGACTGGTTAGAACATATTTATTCACTTCTTAATCTTCAGTTTCAACTGAACAATTTAATTTCAATTAAATTATTAATTAATTCTTATCAACGAAAATTTTCAAAAATCCTGAAAATTTTCTAACACCTTAACTCTTCGAAAAATTTCGCCAGCACCTCCTTTGTACTGGTCAAACTCCCACTCGCCTCTCTGGGCCATCTCCATCCCAAAAGAAATTCAAACAGCCAAGCGGCTTGCCAATTCGGCTCATAAATCTTATATCCAATAGAAATATAAACTTGTACTTTTTTGTCGGCATATCATTATATCCTTTCCACCTGTTATCGAATTCAGCGGATACAAGGGTCATCCCAATCAAATTCCAATCTGCTTTTATCCACAACACAATCATTCGCTTATATCCGAGCCAAATATCATTTCAACTCGAGTTTCTTCTCGATTCCCAACTCTTAACTTGATTATCACATTACACTTCAAATTTGAATATTACAATCCAATTTGTCTTGATATCATTCTAATTCAATCTCAGTTACCACTTTACTGGCTTTACTTTAATTCAAATTTGCTTTCACAAATTTCTGTTAAATTTGTTTTTAATTCAAACAGTCTTTCCCTGAGAGTTTTTAAACAGTTCACTCTTTTCAAAAATCAAAATTTCCTTTTGAACATGTCATTGAGCCCTTAATTAATATTCCATTTGTTAAATCACTTTTCTATTTCTTTATCAATATTTGTTAATCAAATATTTTCAATAACCATATTGGCCTTTTATGTTATTTAGAAAACATTTCCGAATATCGCCTTCCTTTATTTTCTAAATCAATAACCTTTATAATCCTATTTATAATTGGAAAATACTCCAATTACTTATCTGTAACACCCCATGTATTTTATAACTGTGAAATTCATAAATTAAACAATAAATAATTTTAAATCAAAGAATTAAGGGAAACGGGATACGCCATTGCTTTCGTCTCGGAATTCTGCTTGAGATAGAGTTTGAGTTTGCGTAAAACGGATATCGTATGAAGAAGTTATGGACGAACGAAGTTGGGCGAAAAACCGGAAAACGGGTCAGAATGCACTGGCGCACTTGGGAAGTGCGCCAGTACATTTTTGACCTGGCGCACCTGCCAAGTGCGCCCAGGTCAAAAATGACCTGCTGGTCAGGTCTGGTCAAGTCCTGGCTGGCCAGGTCTGTGTTTGGTCGATTTTCAGAAGCTTGCTTTGTCATTAGGGCTAGGTGGCAGGCTCTAATTGGTCTCTCTTTCGAATGAATGGCTACGATCAATCCAAGCAACATCGATGGTCCTAATCAGTTCATAAACTCTATAAAAATGACCCTAGACTCTACCTAATCTATTCATTCAAAAATAAAGAACGAGGCCATCATGCTGCAGAGGAGCGACTAGGAGTAGCCACCAATTTGAGAGAAGATTAGGAGGCAAATTCTAAAGCATAAAGCAACTTAAACAAATCAAATCAACAAGGAGTCGCATCTCCAAATTCCTGAATTGGAGAATTCGCCACATGATTGTAAGTAGAGTATTATTTTGGTATGAACAAATAACTGTGTTGGTTTGTATACTTGATTTGTGGTGATAAAGTAATTCATATTTGTGCGTTACTATGATTCTTATCGATTTGGAATATTATATACGTTTGGATATTCTCAAATTATGTTATTCATTATAAAAACTACATGTTTGCGGTAGTTTTATGCAAGTATACGTTTGGATATTCGCAAAGCATGTTATTCATTATAAAAACTACATGTTTGCGGTAGTTTTATGCAAGTATACGTTTGGAATATTCGCAAATTATGTAATCCATGTTGAAGCTACATGTATGTAGTTGTTTAATTGAAATTCATGCAAGTTTGGGGTTTTGCTACTATGCCATCATAATGTGTATTTTTATACAAAAATCATTTTGTGAGTAATTGGAGCAAATTTGGGTTATTATAATTCATATGAAATTATGTTAAAAATTTGGCATCATGATCTATGTATTAAGCCATACTTTTGTACTAGAAAACCTCTTTGCGAACTTATGAATATGACTAGGCTATGATTGATATTTTGCATAATTGAAAAACATGTTAGGTCTATATTGTTAACAAGAATTATATGATGACACATGTGGTACATAGCTAGGTTAGATTCAAAATCCCATTTGCAAGTTTGCATGACTAAAGTAAAAATCATGATTTCATGTTAGAAATATTTATGCCATAAGTATATGTGTGCCATGGTTATGTGAATAGATTTAAAATCATGATTAAGTTGGATTAATTCTAGTTGAATTATACTTTTGTATTAGTCACAAAAGTAAGCACCTTTGTAAACATGTAGTAATCTTATAAACATGATTTGCTTATGTTTGACATTATGCCTAAATAAAATATAGGTTTATGTTGTAGTTAAGCCTATGTGTCAATAGTGATATTCTTAACTTAACTACAAGTTTACATGGTTTGATTCATGTCACTTATGCTTTATGACCAAAGTATATGTTACTACTATGCAAGTACACCAGTTTCTATTTTGTAGTTCCAACGTTATGTTGCAAGTTCATGCGTTCACATTCCCCTTTTTGTGTATGTAATCACGCTTTAAGCCTCCCCTTTTTCGCATGGCTAAGTTGGGCTTAAAAAGGCTAAGCCCAACATATATATAATAAACGGACGTATTAAACGGGGGAAAATAACGTTGGGTTAAACTTATTAATAAATGAAAAGATAAAGTAAAGGGGCCCAAATTCAAGAATGGGTTGGGCCCATGATTGGTGTAACCTTTACACCATTGATTTTTAATGGGCCGCAAATATTTACATATAAGAAAGTAAAGAAGAAAGACAAAATATGTAAATGTAGAAAATACGATATGTTTAACCCGAGGTTGGATTGAGTTGTGATGTAAACCTGCCCGGAACCGCCCGGCTGTCCAGTAGTCACAACAATACCTATCCAATGTGGGTGGTTAAACATGGAGCCCAATAAGGACCCGAGGTTAGACTGAGTTGTGGCGTAAGACTGCCCGGAACCAACCGGCAACAGGCAGCCACAACAATACCTGTCTAATGTGAGAGGTCAAGGCTTTAATAAGACAATTAAGGCTGAGTCAGGATTGTTAGGATTAAGTGAACTAAAGACTTAATCAAAATGGAACATGCTAAACTAAACAGACTGATTTGGGGGGGGGGTAGGTTTATAAAACACTTAACCAACTTAGCATGTTGGCTAGAAATAGAAAACCTAGTAGCGGAGGACCCTTTTCGCAGTAACCCTACAAGGTATCATGATACCCTGAAACTAGGCAGGGTGGGGCACGATTACTGGGCTGATTGTAAGAGGTCAAATCGACGGCGGTGGTGCAGCAGTGTAGGTTCTAACGGGGTGCGGGCGTGCACACACTCCGGCGCAGAAAAATAAGGCACTGGGCACCAGTAGCATACCTGTGCATTCAAGGATTGTGTCGGGCCGCCACCATGGGACTTGATACACCCCATGGTGGGACCAGCACAGGTAACTACAACATCGGGGGCCGTAGGACACATGTAACTATGCGAGTAGGAGCCGATCATCATGAAATGGATCACTTCACCCAGATTATGGGGTGCCAGTTGGAAACTAGTTTATATGGGTTCAGAGATTGATATGGGGTACGATAGTATATTCGTCCCTAGACAACTTAACTAAGTTTATAGTACTTTCCCATTTCGAGTTTATACTTATCATACCCAGTTCTTTATTCATAGACTGAATAGTCCTAGACTTACTCAGGCTTTATGTCTGACTCTACTTTTCTTTCGTCTTCTTTTCTTCCGTTCCCCCCCCCCCCCAGGTACACAGGGAGGGAATACCGCAGCTTGACCAGCCTTCGCATCCAGCTTGAAGAGAAAGAATGTATTGCTTGGATCTTTTCGTTTTGGACTATGGCTTTGGACAACAACTATGGGGCTTTTGCAGTTTATTTATGTTTTCTTTATGCTTCTTTAAATGATATAATCAAGACAGTTATGAAGATGTTATGTTTTGAAGTATTGTAAGACAATTATGGCATGTTGTTGAAACACGTATTTTCTTTATGAAATAAAAGTTGTTGTTTTTCCGCTGTTTTAAAAATATGTGTTCTTATATCTGTCTTGTATATCTGTGACTTATACTTATAAACCTCCACCAAAATTAGGGCATTCCCTTTGAGAGTGACCCTAGCGGAGGTGGGGTGTTTCACTTGGTATCAGAGCATAGGTTTACCAGATAAGATAAAAAGTTCTGAAAATTTATTTTCAAAAAGGAAATTTAAAGAAGCATGTTTAAAAGAAAATTATTATTTTATTTTAAAAAGGCAAAGTCCCATCCCAAAAGCCATAAGTACTCTCTTCTATCCTTCGTTTTGAATCTATCCTTTCTGTTTCAGCATGTCTGGAGACCTTACTCCCCAGCTGCTGACGCTTTCACTCCTCCTCCTCCACGTGAACCAGCAAGCGAAAGAGTCCCAGAGTAGGAAGACGAATAATAGTCAAACAAGAAAGGATCGTAACAGTAATAATAAGAAACGAGAAAAAAGGAAATGTAATTTTTGTGGTACGGAGGGGCACATAGCCAAGGATTGTAGAAAGAGGAAAAGAAAGCAAGGAGAATGTTTTCATTGTGGGGAGACTGGACACATCAGCAAAGACTGCCCTGAGAAGACAGACTTTGAGAAGGGCGGGAAAGACAACAAGTCCCGAGAGAAGAGGAAGTGTAAATTCTGTGGCAAAGTGGGGCACTTAGTGAAAGATTGCCGGAAAAAGAAGGGCAAGATGAATGGTGGGTGCTTTTCTTGCGGTGAGACAGGCCACATGGCTAAGGACTGCCCAAAGAAACGAGGTATAAATACTTCTGTAGAAAGTGTAGTATGATCACCCCGTTCGCACTTTATTTGATTCCGGCGCGTCACACTCCTTTATCTCGTCTGCTTTAGTTAAAATCTCTGCACCTAAAAACTAGTACGGTAGAGGACCCCTTAATTGTTTCAAACCCAATTGGGGGCCCAGCTCATTTGTCTATGATCTGTTTGGGATTGAAAATTTCTATTCTAAGCGTAGAATTTCAATGTAGTGCCTTTGTTTTGGGCTTTTCGGGATATGGTTTAATTTTGGGCATGGATTGGCTATCCAGTAATGGGGCCATCCTTGACTTTGAAAAAAAAGGGTTGTTAGGCTCCTAACCCAGCTCGGTAATACTTTGGAAATTTCTTGTAATCCCTCGTATGCGGTTATGCTTAGTTATCTTGAATCGCTAGATGCCTCTGTTGAAAATTTGCAATCGATTAGAGTGGTCCGGGAATATCCGGATGTCTTCGAAGAGGTGAAGGGCTTGCCTCCGAAGCGGGAGATAGACTTCCGCATATATCTTGTAGATAATGAAAAGCCTGTTGCGTTGCCCGTTAGACACATGGCTCCACGGGAAAGGTAAGGGCTCAGTAAACAGATTAAAGAGCTTCTAGAGAAGGGGTTCATTAGAAGGAGCATTTCAGAATGGGGCGCTCTAGTAGTGTTCGTCACTAAGGCAGAAGGTTCATTTCGCTTATGCATGAGTTGTGGAGAATCACCTTAGTAAGTACATTTGGCAACATGACTGACATTTATTTCCAAGAGATAGTTCTGCTACGTGGAATACTTAATAGTGAGTGGACGAGATCCAAGATTCACTAGTAAATTTTGGAGAGCTTGCATGGAACCATGAGTACGCAGTTATGCCTGAGCCAAGTATACTAGAAGGAGAATAAGTGAAAGTGGAACGAGAGGCAACAGTGAAAAAGGTTCCAACTCATATTTTGGAAACAAGAATTAAGAAGCTACGAAATTGTGAAGTTAAAGACGGACAAAGCATAATGGAGTTAAGCTCAAGGAAATGCGACTTAGAAGATTGAAGACTAGATTCGTGCATCATATCTCTTCTTAAGAGTATATCTTTGATCTCTCTCTTCCTGTAGAGCTTACTTGCATGCTATCTTTTGTGTATATCCTCTCGGTCCCATTCTCAATCCAATTTCTATTGCAAACCCCATAGGGAGTAAGACTCATCTGTTAGTAACACATGTTGGGGCTTGAGGGTGTTCGTTGGTTTGACTAAACTTTTTGGGTTTTATAGGATACGGGTTGGTCTTAGGAAGGGACTCCCTTGTGACCTAAAAGGAGTCCATCATGCTTAGTTTCCTAGAATCATATATAGTGGTTGGGTTGAGTAATTCTTTGGGTGTCAGTCTGATGTTGATTTCGGTCTTCGGGGCTGATGCTTAGAGAGTTCTTCTCCTAATCAATATATGTGGCATAGATTTCCAGTTTTGACATTGCCTAATGGGCACAAAGTTTTTACTTGCCTCTATCATTCGACTATACCTTTAGATAGGAACAATTGGGAAAATGGCCTATAGATTAGAGCTACCCGAAAGATTGGCCGGAGTTCACAACGTTTTTCATGTTTCACACCTCCGAAAATGTCTACATGAGTCTGCTAAAGTGGTGGAGCCAAATATCCTAGAAGAAGCTGAAGTGGAACGCGAAGCAACCGTGAGGAAAGTTCCAACCCGCATATTAGAAACGGAAGTGAAGAAGCTACGCAACCGCGAAGTCAAGCTCGTCAAAGTTCAGTGGAGCGACGCCGAGGGAGACGCGACTTGGGAAACTGAAGCTAGAATACGCACTGCCTACCCTTTTCTTTTCGAGGGTACATCCTTGATCTTTCTTTTTCCTTAAGTTGCGCTTTTATCTATCTTTTTTTAGGTATATCTCCTCGACCCTATCTTTTAGGTAGAAACTCTTTGGATGAAAACATATAATTGAAACATGTTATGGATGATGGTTGCAAGTGGTTGCAAGTGATTGCTAGTGGTTGCTCGTGGTTGCATATACACACACAATCTAGGTTTTAGATCGGCTCAGTCACTTCATATTGCATATGCATATATGTTTGCATTCGTATATGGTTGAACTTTAATGTGTTGTCATATGGATGTTGCATGTGTATGAATGATTGTGCACTCATGTAGAATCATGAATAGGGGGATTTGCATTCATAATGGATTCATAGCACTTACATAATTCGCATTAAGGAGGTCAACTGAATCAGTAGACCGCCTGATTTTACATTAGATAAGTACATGTACACACACACTTCGCATATGATCATGAAGCATTAGAAGTCTTTTAAGGACAATGGATGCTCGTGTTTGATGGATGAGTAGATGGATGTTTGGACGTTAAGATGCACATTCTTCCTGAACTTGAAGATTTCGGGGACGAAATCCTTTTAAGTGGGGGAGAATGTAACACCCCATGTATTTTATAACTGTGAAATTCATAAATTAAACAATAAATAATTTTAAATCAAAGAATTAAGGGAAACGGGATACGCCATTGCGTTCGTCTCGGAATTCTGCTTGAGATAGAGTCTGAGTTTGCGTAAAACGGATATCGTATGAAGAAGTTATGGACGAACGAAGTTGGGCGAAAAACTGGAAAACGGGTCAGAATGCACTGGCGCACTTGGGAAGTGCGCCAGAACAAAAATGCACTGGCGCACTTGGGAAGTGCGCCAGAACAAAAATGCACTGGCGCACTTGGGAAGTGCGCCAGTACATTTTTGACCTGGCGCACCTGCCAAGTGCGCCCAGGTCAAAAATGACCTGCTGGTCAGGTCTGGTCAAGTCCTGGCTGGCCAGGTCTGTGTTTGGTCGATTTTCAGAAGCTTGCTTTGTCATTAGGGCTAGGTGGCAGGCTCTAATTGGTCTCTCTTTCGAATGAATGGCTACGATCAATCCAAGCAACATCGATGGTCCTAATCAGTTCATAAACTCTATAAAAATGACCCTAGACTCTACCTAATCTATTCATTCAAAAATAAAGAACGAGGCCATCATGCTGCAGAGGAGCGACTAGGAGTAGCCACCAATTTGAGAGAAGATTAGGAGGCAAATTCTAAAGCATAAAGCAACTTAAACAAATCAAATCAACAAGGAGTCGCATCTCCAAATTCCTGAATTGGAGAATTCGCCACACGATTGTAAGTAGAGTATTATTTTGGTATGAACAAATAACTGTGTTGGTTTGTATACTTGATTTGTGGTGATAAAGTAATTCATATTTGTGCGTTACTATGATTCTTATCGATTTGGAATATTGTATACGTTTGGATATTCTCAAATTATGTTATTCATTATAAAAACTACATGTTTGCGGTAGTTTTATGCAGGTATACGTTTGGATATTCGCAAAGCATGTTATTCATTATAAAAACTACATGTTTGCGGTAGTTTTATGCAAGTATACGTTTGGAATATTCGCAAATTATGTAATCCATGTTGAAGCTACATGTATGTAGTTGTTTAATTGAAATTCATGCAAGTTTGGGGTTTTGCTACTATGCCATCATAATGTGTATTTTTATACAAAAATCATTTTGTGAGTAATTGGAGCAAATTTGGGTTATTATAATTCATATGAAATTATGTTAAAAATTTGGCATCATGATCTATGTATTAAGCCATACTTTTGTACTAGAAAACCTCTTTGCGAACTTATGAATATGACTAGGCTATGATTGATATTTTGCATAATTGAAAAACATGTTAGGTCTATATTGTTAACCAGAATTATATGATGACACATATGGTACATAGCTAGGTTAGATTAAAATCCCATTTGCAAGTTTGCATGACTAAAGTAAAAATCATGATTTCATGTTAGAAATATTTATGCCATAAGTATATGTGTGCCATGGTTATGTGAATAGATTTAAAATCATGATTAAGTTGGATTAATTCTAGTTGAATTATACTTTTGTATTAGTCACAAAAGTAAGCACCTTTGTAAACATGTAGTAATCTTATAAACATGATTTGCTTATGTTTGACATTATGCCTAAATAAAATATAGGTTTATGTTGTAGTTAAGCCTATGTGTCAATAGTGATATTCTTAACTTAACTACAAGTTTACATGGTTTGATTCATGTCACTTATGCTTTATGACCAAAGTATATGTTACTACTATGCAAGTACACCAGTTTCTATTTTGTAGTTCCAACGTTATGTTGCAAGTTCATGCGTTCACATTCCCCTTTTTGTGTATGTAATCACGCTTTAAGCCTCCCCTTTTTCGCATGGCTAAGTTGGGCTTAAAAAGGCTAAGCCCAACATATATATAATAAACGGACGTATTAAACGGGGGAAAATAACGTTGGGTTAAACTTATTAATAAATGAAAAGATAAAGTAAAGGGGCCCAAATTCAAGAATGGGTTGGGCCCATGATTGGTGTAACCTTTACACCATTGATTTTTAATGGGCCGCAAATATTTACATATAAGAAAGTAAAGAAGAAAGACAAAATATGTAAATGTAGAAAATACGATATGTTTAACCCGAGGTTGGATTGAGTTGTGATGTAAACCTGCCCGGAACCGCCCGGCTGTCCAGTAGTCACAACAATACCTATCCAATGTGGGTGGTTAAACATGGAGCCCAATAAGGACCCGAGGTTAGACTGAGTTGTGGCGTAAGACTGCCCGGAACCAACCGGCAACAGGCAGCCACAACAATACCTGTCTAATGTGAGAGGTCAAGGCTTTAATAAGACAATTAAGGCTGAGTCAGGATTGTTAGGATTAAGTGAACTAAAGACTTAATCAAAATGGAACATGCTAAACTAAACAGACTGATTTGGGGGGGGGGGGGTTAGGTTTATAAAACACTTAACCAACTTAGCATGTTGGCTAGAAATAGAAAACCTAGTAGCGGAGGACCCTTTTCGCAGTAACCCTACAAGGTATCATGATACCCTGAAACTAGACAGGGTGGGGCACGATTACTGGGCTGATTGTAAGAGGTCAAATCGACGACGGTGGTGCAGCAGTGTAGGTTCTAACGGGGTGCGGGCGTGCACACACTCCGGCGCAGAAAAATAAGGCACTGGGCACCAGTAGCATACCTGTGCATTCAAGGATTGTGTCGGGCCGCCACCATGGGACTTGATACACCCCATGGTGGGACCAGCACAGGTAACTACAACATCGGGGGCCGTAGGACACATGTAACTATGCAAGTAGGAGCCGATCATCATGAAATGGATCACTTCACCCAGATTATGGGGTGCCAGTTGGAAACTAGTTTATATGGGTTCAGAGATTGATATGGGGTACGATAGTATATTCGTCCCTAGACAACTTAACTAAGTTTATAGTACTTTCCCATTTCGAGTTTATACTTATCATACCCAGTTCTTTATTCATAGACTGAATAGTCCTAGACTTACTCAGGCTTTATGTCTGACTCTACTTTTCTTTCGTCTTCTTTTCTTCCGTTCCCCCCCCCCAGGTACACAGGGAGGGAATACCGCAGCTTGACCAGCCTTCGCATCCAGCTTGAAGAGAAAGAATGTATTGCTTGGATCTTTTCGTTTTGGACTATGGCTTTGGACAACAACTATGGGGCTTTTGCAGTTTATTTATGTTTTCTTTATGCTTCTTTAAATGATGTAATCAAGACAGTTATGAAGATGTTATGTTTTGAAGTATTGTAAGACAATTATGGCATGTTGTTGAAACACGTATTTTCTTTATGAAATAAAAGTTGTTGTTTTTCCGCTGTTTTAAAAATATGTGTTCTTATATCTGTCTTGTATATCTGTGACTTATACTTATAAACCTCCACCAAAATTAGGGCATTCCCTTTGAGAGTGGCCCTAGCGGAGGTGGGGTGTTTCATTATCTCTTTTCCGATCTCGTTTATTTCTATACCTAGGAAATATTCTTTATTATATTTCCAAGCTTACACTTATTTGGGTTAAAACGGAAGTTGTGTAAAACATCGTTACGACAACCCAAATACTATATTCAACTAACTCTTATCGACATTGATCTTCGAGCATGAAATCTTGCTATTTATTTGTTAATAATGAAATTAATCAAGTTGGGGTATAACTACCTCTCAGAACTTGACTGAATAACATTTATAACGTCAAAACAGATATGACTACTTACTCGAATAATCAATACCATACAACTACTTATTTACTTTAAACACGTATACGCTTTCTCTTTTTATTCTTACTAGATTTTATTCTTAGTCTTCCTTTTTGATTTTACTATTCTATTTCTAAGTTCGTTTCTTTATCGACTTCTATATATATATATATATATATATATATCGATACGTTGATTTCTAATTATCAAGTTATCTTAAAAATATTCTAACTCCTTAAACTTCTGAAAAAATTTCACCATAACCTCCTTTGTACTGGAAGCATCGGGATATTTCAAATAGCCTCCCATGGCCCTCACCAATCCAAAAGAAAAAGAGAAAAACCAAGTAGCTAGCCGATACGGCGCATAAAATCTCATATATGAATTAAATACATACCTTTTGTCGAGCATTCTATTTATATACCTTCATACCTTATCCATACATATCTCATGTATATTTATACATTTCTAATTCATTTCAACTTAATCCAATCATTTTAACTTAGTTCGTTAAGTGATTTTCAAATTACTGGTTTGCCCATTTCACCTTTTTATTTGAATATACATGTTCAAATATAGGTTTAACTTGTTTATCAACAAATTGAATTCCATTTCAATTTTGTTTGAATTTTCTATATTCAAATTCCATTTCAATTCTCTTATTCAAATTCTATATTTGAATTTCATTTCAAATCTCTTATTCAAATTCTATATTTGAATTTCGTTTCAATTCTATTTGAATCTTCTATATTCAAATTTCAAATTCAATTCTATTTGAATCTTCTTTATTCAAATTTCATTTTCACCTTCGATATTCAAACCCTATATTGAATTCCTTTATATTTTCTATATTCAAATTCTATATTTGAATTCCATTTGAATTTCTATATTCAAACTCTATTTCAATTTCATTGAATTTCATATATTCAAACTCCCTTTGAATTTCTATATTCAAATTCCATTTCACTTTCGATATTCAAATCCTATATTTTCAAACTCCATTGAATTATATATTCCAATTCCCATTTCAACTCTATTTGAATTCTATATTCAAATTTCAAATTCAATTATATTTGAATCTTCTTTATTCAAATCTCATTTGAATTTCTATATTCAAATCCCCTTTGAATTTTCTATTTTACATTCTATGTTTGAACTTCCTTTATTCAAATTCCTTTTCAAACTTTCTTTATTCATTCTTTACATAAGTCTTGATTTCAATTCCTTTTGAAATCGATATTTCTACTTTTGGAAAATAGATTCCCCTTTCAATTTCACACTTATATTTTTATTTCTGAATTATCCAATGATAATTCTCTTCCCTTCATTTATAAACTTCGTTTATAAAAGAACTATTTATAAACTTCGTTTATAAAGGAACTTCTCGTTTTATTTCTTTTAAACAAGTTAATATTTCAAACCTATTTAAAAATTCAAATTCTATATTTTAAATCCCATTTTGAAATTCAACACAACTTGTCTTTCCCAAAACAATTCAAAACAGTATCTCTGGTAGTAATTCGTCACTTACAACTCAAAAATAAATACTGATGATGCAACTGTCATCATTAGAATCTATTTTCCAGCGATCGAAGTGAGTTCAATACTATAAAACCATTTCTAAACATTTCCACTTTGAAATTCATTTCAAAATATAATTCACACTGCTTGTAAATCAATTTAAAATCTACCAGGATCTTAAATTTTCCTTATTTTTAATCCAAATCTATTTACAAACACTTATCCAATTCTCCAGAGTTTTAATTCAATTTCTGGTTTTAATTTCAGATTTAACTCATCCGATTCACGCATTTCACTTATATGAATTCTGATTGATTATTCACATAACCATTTAATTTATAATCTTACTCGATTATAATAACAACCAATATATCCAATATATTATAACCATTCCAGTATAAATCCTTTATATCAAAATATAATTTGGGTAAATTATTTCGTTTACCCTCTTTTCAAACCATATCATGACGGTTCATCGTATTCAAGTGTTTACCAACTCCTACCGATACAGTGGATCAAACTGATCGACCAAAACCCGTAAACAACTCAACCAATGAATCTCCACAATATAAAACCACTTTATATCATATACAAATAAGTTCACTCGTATATATACACTCATACTCAATCTAGGGTATTACTAACCCGATCTCTACCGAGTCACGCCACAGGGCCAAGGTAATTCACTTAACTTAAGCTCTGATACCAACTGTAATGACCCGGGATTTTGAGAGACTTTGGTTATCGACATAAACTCGATGTCGATAACCAAAACATCGAAAAATACCAGTCATTAGTGAAAGAAATTAGAGGGTGAGGAAAGATAAGATAGAAACTTAGAATAGAAGAAGAAGAAGAACACAACCTCAGAGTAACACGAATCTCACAGCAGAACGAGTAATATATAATAGATAACATATCCTTGAAATAAATCATTATATGTATACAATACATTATCAGAGTACAATACTTACAACACAGCGGAAATAAACTATAGCTATATGATCCCGAAGACTCCTGCTCCAGCTCTTCCAGCATATCTGGAAAATCCCGACTACTTGACTGCCCGTACAAATTTAGGCATCCAAGAGTTAGGGAAAACAACAAAATAAACTCCGGGTCAGTCATGGGACTGGTATGAGTAAAACAGTTTAAAAACAGTTCGAACAAGTAAACGATATCTCATAAGACCACGCCGCATAACGGAACGGGTTTTTCCCTTATGAGAATCCAAAATAACTTTATATCAAAACCCTTTTGATATTATGATAATGCCTATCAATCAAAGTATATATAATCATCTAGCAGAAACGCTTTCATCTCACGTCCTACATATATAGTATACAATCAAAACCGCAAGCACATATTGGGTAATGGATTTCCAACTATGACAAGGTATGGAACCACCTTTCGCTAGTGTACCTCTAGAAAGGAATACACTGGGTTCAACAAGAACATCTTGCAACCCGGCCACAAATGACCGACCACTCATTTCGCTTGAGCGTATCGAATGTATATCACCAACGGCTGGGATTAGCAACCGTTTCTCGAATGGGACAGCATCAACAATATATTTTTAGAAGTAAATGAAACTCTAGATCAGGTGATTATACACCCTACTTCGGTGCGACCGATTTAGCCATGCTGTCTTCCCGATTTCTGTCATTTACCGATTTGATGAGGCTTGAGGTTACGCTTCATCATCACATCAGATTCACTTTGAATGCCACCTCGTCAAATCTATCAAATCACCGATTGACGTCCTCAACCATACATTATGTGTTAGCTAAAAGAAGTTTCCTTCTCCGCTTCCACTCTTGGTACGGTTGGAGAAATCAATATACGTGATCGTCTGGACATACTCTGTCAGGCATCCGTCCATACAAGTCATCCAGGAATAGGATGAACCGAAGGCACTATTCAGTACATCCATCTTAGGTAGTGTTATCTAAGACTTATACAATAGCCCTTGCACTTTACTCTGTCTTCAATTATCTTTGGCATATATGATTCGCAACGCTTATGCCAATACAGAGTGGTTCTTTGGATAATGATCCAACCGGTCTCTCCATATTAACAACGTTAAAATGGTCAAAACTTCGATAGTCTGTGATTTAACTATCGAATAAAAACAGGTGTGCAAACAACGATATTATTTCCAAATGGAAATTTATATCGATCAAACCTTATTCAACATTTATCTCTTTATTTCATTAATTTACTTATCTCCTGTTTCCCTATATTCAATATTTCTTATTTTCTAAATTTGGAAAATATACGTTATTAACAATGGAAAACATTTCCATTGCTTGTTTTCTTTATTAGAAAACATTTCTGGTTTCTTTTTTGGAAAACCTTTCCAAAGCTTCTTCATTAGACTTAGACAGATGTTTAAACAAACCATCGCGATGCCAACTCAAACCATTTCCTCTACTGCCGAACCTTAACTATTCCTTAGTTAAAAATGAAGTCAATCAAGTTGGGGTAATACTACCTCTCAGACCTTAACTGAACAACATTTCTAACTTTGACATAGACAAAGTCCACCCTTCTAATTCTTTAACAAACTTCCTTACGTAACTCTCTTTCAAATCTTTTCTATTCGATAATTCTTTCCTTCGATAAGGTATATTCGACAACTCTATTCAATTTATTCTATTCACTTAACTCTTTTGATTTAACTCTAACTCTATTCACTTAACTCCTATCGAATAAACTATATTCAATAACTCTTTTGATTCTATTAGAATAAACTATATATTCGAATAACTCCTTTTTGCTTTTACTCTAATCAATTAAACTAACATCGATTAACTCCTTTTACTTTAACTCTAATCGATTAAACTAACATCGATTTACTCCTTTCGATTAAACTAATATCGATTAACTCCTTTGCTTTAACTCTAATCGATTAACTAACATCGATTAACTCCTTTGCTTTAACTCTAATCGATTAAACTAACATCGATTAATTCCTTTTACTTTAACTCTAATCGATTAAACTAACATTGATTAACTCCTTTTACTTTAACTCTAATCGATTAAACTAACATCGATTAACTCCTTTGCTTCTATTCGAATAAACTATATTCGATTAACTCATTTTCGAATAAACTATTCATTTATAAAGATTTACTTTTAGTAACGGTTCTTCACTTTACAAATGATTTCCTTTTATTCTAACTTATCCTTTAATTTTATAATTATTTCTTTTATAAAAATCCTTTTCCTTTTCTATATAAAATCCATCGATTTTATATAAATAATTCATTTTCAAAATACACTTTGAAAATATTCCTTTATCAACATTCGGTATGTTATGGTATTCAACACATCAAATCACGATGATCAAAATCGTCCAAACACATATAATCGACAACAGATTATATATCACATCATATATCATAATATATGAATCACAGAAAAATAAATGTTGAGGAATCCAGTTGGATTCCTCCAACCGGTTTCCCTGCATCACATATGTTAAACAATATAGATAACATCACTTTCAGTTCCATTTGATATATTCTGTTAAACAGAATCAATATAGAAATTTAACTAACTGACTAGCAGTTCAATCAAAAGTCAACACACAGTCAATCAGCCAATATTTAACAGTTCTAAAAATACAACATAAAATTATAAACTGTTCAGAGTTAGTGAGATTTACTCACATTGGACTATTATCGTTAAAAACGATTAACTGTCATTGATTCAGACGGACAATTTATTTTTCGATAAATTGTAACGAGCTCGGATTCACTCCCAGTCAGCTCCATGGTGTAGCCACCGTCCTTACGATCCCAACGGATCTTGTTTCGTTAAATTTCGACATCATATGCATGAGATACGATTATTTAAAGTTAGAACACATATTTAAATTGAAATAAACCTTGAATTAAATTCCATATGGGCCTTACCCTTCTAAACTCAGACCACCCAAACAAATATCATGATCAACAGTTTCTTCTTCCAAATTTGTAAACCCGTGACCAGCTTAACCATGCCCACCAATGGTCGCATCTTCCCATGGCCGTATCCCCTTTGTTTTCCCACCGGACTTCAAAACCGAACCCACCGTTGTCTCCCTCTTCAACTCCTACCCAAAACAAAATGCCCTCCAGTATTATTCTAGGCTACTCACGCCCACAACTGCATGGCCATCACCGCACCAAACAATTGCTTCTTCTTCCTTGTTAGCCCACGCAAAAACACTTTCTTGTTGGATAAAAATATGCCACAACTCCTTTACGTTTTCCATCATCAACACCTTCCTTTATTCCGCCATTTTCACTTAACAGAACCCGCCTATACTGAGAACGTCTTTCCTAAATCCCACTCATCAAATCCCTCACCTTCCCTCTTCACGCAAATAATTAATCTGCTCCCAGCACACTCTGCACCACATATCCTTCCACAAAAGCTCAGAACCGTGCTCCTCCTTCCAGTGAAAACCCAAACCGCCATTTCTCCTGAACCTTTACAAACTTCAGACAAGAAGATACGCAGCTCCACCAACGTGTTGCTGACCCATTTCCGCCTTGCGTTTCCAGTATCGAACCCAGCGACTTGCACCGATCACACATCTATTTAATTTGGGATTATATTCGGATTTTCATGGATTTTTAGAAGAAGAAATCTCACGTTCTTTTACTTGTTTGTGACTGCTCGTTCTTTGACTGTGAAAAGGTCAAATTAGGTTAGAGATTGTTGGGTATTTAAAACATTAGAACAGGGTAGGTGTATGGTCTGAAATACTATGGACGTGGCCTTTGTGGACTCCAATCGGGTCTCCATGGTTGTGGAAAGTTGCACGTTAGTTTAGTTATGACCACATAGTGAAGGCTTTTGTTGACCGTGCATGTATTTGCCTGAATCTTTTTTTTTCTTTACGGGTCTTCTCCGCTAACCAAATACTCATTTGTTTTGGTCCAAACTAGTTACTATAAAATTTCGTTTTAAAAAGTTATGAACTTCGATTTTCTCCATTCTGCTTACGTACGGGCAGCTACGGACAGAAATAAAGATGCAGTCGTGCCCAGTATCATACCACGATCCCAAAAATATAATAATACCGGTAGGTGGACTTATATTTTGAAACTTCAAAATGTTGATTTCAGGGTGCGAAATACTTCAAATAAAAAGTCGCTTATTAAATTAATTAAAAATTTCCATAAAATTCTAAAAATTAATTTATCGTTATGTCTCTAATGAACCTTGTCTAAATTCGAAACCGATAACTAGTTATATCGAATAAATCCGTTACGGTCGATAAACGATTCCATAGCGACTATTTTAAAGTTTGATTTGGACATATCTCAAAATCTACACGACGAAATCTCGATTTTTCTCTTCCACTAGAAAGATATACTCCACCAGCTCCACACGTTTCTTGTTTCACAGAAATCCGATTTAAAACGAACTCTGTACATTTAGTTGAAGTTTAAATCGCCAATTTACGAACTGCAGCGCCATTTCGAGCTTGATTTTAATTGTATTATAATTCTACGTTCAAACTGTCGTTCAAATAATATATTCATTATTCTAATTCAATTCCAAACTGAATTAAATATCACAGATGATCCCGTTCACGCCATATCGCCATTTCAGCCAATTCTGATTATTTCATAATTAAATATATTATTTAATTTATTATTTCAATTAAATATTCACCATTATTTAATTCCACGATCATTAAATCCTTTTAATCACCTTTTATATAATTAAATAAATTAATTATAATACCTCTGCCAATGCGGGTCATTACAATCACAGTTTTTATTCATATTTTGAATGGTCACTATACTTACAACGAATGCAGAATCTTGAATTCTGGATTATGAATTCTGAAACTGAGATGCGCTCCTTTGGGTAGATTAACGTTGCGTTGATTGATTTGATTAAACTTTAATTTGATTCGTCTCTTAGGCTTTGGTGTTGGCTTGTCTCTAGGCTTTCTAATTGACGGCCATTCCTAGTTCCTCTCCAACAGCATGACGACTTTTGTATTCTATTATTTGTGTGAATTTAGGGTTAGACTTGAGTTATATTTATAGAATTTTATATTGTTTTGAGCCATCAGATGAAGATAGGAGGAATCTAGACCATACAAAGTTCAAAGAGCCAATCAAGAGGTGACACGCAAGCCCTAGTGACTCAGCCAAGCATCAAAATTCGACCAGACCCTGACCAGGCCAGCCAGGACCTGACCAGCATGTCTTTCTGACCTGGGCGCACTTAGCAGGTGCGCCAGGCCAAAATTGTACTGGCGCACTTCCCAAGTACGCCAGTTCAACTTTGTTCTGGCGCACTTCGCAAGTGCGCCAGTGCATTCTGACCCGTTTTCTGGTTTTTCTGCCCAACTTCGTTCATCCATATCTTCTTCATACGATATCCGTTTTATGCAAACTTGGACTCTTTCTCAAGCAGAATTTCGAGACGAACGCAATGGTGTAACCCATTTTCCTTGATTTCATCATTTATAATTAATTATACTTTAATTCGTGAAGCTTAACGTTATTGAATTCACGGGGTGTTACATTCTCCCCCCTTAAAAGGATTTCGTCCCCGAAATCTTCAAGTTAGGAAGAATGTATATCCTACCATCCAACAGTCCATCTACTCAACCAACAAACACAGGCATCCATTGTCCTTAAAAGACTTCTAATGCTTCATGATCATATGCATAGTGTGTGTACATGTCCTTATCTAATGCAGAAATCAGGCGGTCTACTGATTCAGTTGACCTCCTTAATGCGAATCATGTAAATGTCACGAATCCATTATGTATGCAAATTTTTCCTACTCATAATTCTATATAAGTGCACAACTATTAATACAAATGCGACGACCATATGACAGCACATCAAGTTTACAACCATATACAAATAAGAATACATATATGCATATGCAGTATGAAGTGATTGAGCCGATCTAAGACCTAGGCTGTGTGTGTATATGCATCCACGAGCAACCACTAGCAACCACTTGCAGCCATCAACCATAACATGTTTCAAATACATGTTTACATCCAAAGGGGTTTCTACCTAAGGATAAAGATAATATCGAGGAGATATACCTAAAAAGATAGATACAAGCACAACTTAAGAAAAAAGAGAGGTCAAAGATGTACCCTTAAAAAGAAGAGGGTAGGCAGCGCGTATTCTGTCCTCAGTTTCCTAAGTCGCGTCTTCCTTGGCGTCGCTCCACTGAACTTTAACGAGTTTGACTTCACGGTTGCGTAGCTTTTTCACTTCAGTTCCTATGATGCGGGTTGGAACTCTCCTCACAATTTCTTCACGTTCCACTTCGGCTTCTTCTAGAATGCTTGGCTCCACCTCTTCCGCTGATTCATGTAGACATTTCCGAAGATGAGAAACGTGAAAGACGTTGTGAATTCCAGCCAATCTTTCAGGCAGATCTACTCTATAAGCCATTTTCCCAATCTTCTCGATAATAGGGAATGGTCCTACAATTCTTGGTGCTAGCTTTCCTGCGGATCCAAAGCGAACGACGTTCCTTAAAGGGGATACCTTAAGGAAAACCCTGTCCCCAACCTCAAACTCAAGGTCGGTCCTTCTTTTGTTGGCATAGGATTTCTGTCTATCTTGGGCTGTCTTCATTCTCCTACGTATCAAGTCCACTTTCTCTGAAGTTTCTCGAATCATGTCTGGCCCAAGTGTAAGCTTATCTGTAGACTCCCACCAACAAGTTGGTGATTTGCACGGTCTTCCATACAAGGCTTCGAAGGGTGTCATGCCGATGGTAGCTTGGTAGCTGTTGTTGTAGGCAAATTCCACTAAAGGAGGGTGATCCTCCCACGTCCCTCCAAAGTCAAGAACACAAAGTCTTAAAAGATCCTCTAAAACTCTATTCACCCTTTCCGTCTGGCCATCAGTTTGGGGGTGATAGGTCGTGCTCAAGCATAACTGCGTGCCTACAGCTTCTTGCATACTCCGCCAAAATTCACTTGTGAAAATAGGGTCTCGGTCACTAACAATGCTGGAGGGTATCCCATGGAGTCGAACTATTTCCTTGAGATAAAGAGATGTGGCAGTCCTTCTACTCTTGATAGGTATAAAGTGGGCGCTTTTAGTAAGTCTATCCACTATTACCCAAATGCTAGTGTTGCCTCTTCTCGACCTATGAAGTCCATCAATGAAGTCTATTGAAATGCTATCCCACTTCCACTGTGGGACCTCTAGAGGGTGAAGTAGTCCTCCAGGCTTCTTTTGTTCCGCCTTGACCCGTTGGCAGGTCATGCACTTAGAAACGAAATCTGCCACGTCTTGCTTCATGCCGCTCCAAAAGAAAGTCCTTTTTAAATCCTTGTACATCTTATCACCGCCAGAGTGTATAGTCATCTTGGAATGATGCGCTTCCTCGAGAACCTTCTTTGTCAACTCCCTTGCTTGTGGGACGCATAATCTTCCATCTCGTCTCAGCCAACCCTTATCATCGATGGCGTATCTACTGAGGTGACTAGAAGTCTCACCCCTAATAAGTTTATCAATCACATCACCAACCTGAGGGTCTTCGCGTTGTGCAGCCCCTATTGAGTCTAAGAGAGTAGGGCGTACTTCGAGAGATGCTAACAAACCCGGTACAAAATCCGATGAGGGCCTAAAGTTAAAACTGGCTATATACTCCAAGTTTTGCCTTTCCACAAAGAGAGGGCTTAGGGTCAGTTTCTTTCGGCTCAACGCGTGCACTACCACGTTGCCTTTTCCGGGAGTATAGGAAAATTCAAAATCATACGAGGCAAGAAACTCCATCCATCTTTGCTGCCTCAAGTTAAGATCCTTCTGGGAGAAGAGATATTTCAACGATTTATGGTCAGTGTATAATTCAAACTTCTCACCTAGGAGATAATGGTGCCAAGATTTAAGTGCAAAGACGATGGCGGCCAACTCAAGATCGTGGGTTGGGTAGTTCTTTTCATGAACCTTCAATTGTCTTCCGCCATAAGCTACTACCCTTCCTTTTTGCATTAGAACAGCACCTAGTCCCGTTCCACATGCATCCGTGTATACTGTGAACATTTTGCTTCCATCTGGCAAGGTCAGAACTGGGGCTGTTGTGAGAGCCCTTTTTAATCGTTGGAAAGCAATGTCACAGTCCAAATCCCAAGCGAACGCCAGATTCTTCTTTGTTAGCCTTGTGAGTGGGGCTGAGATTTTTGCGAAATCCCTAATAAACTTTCGATAAAACCGGCTAGCCCAAGAAAGCTTCGAACTTCGGTTGCATTTCTTGGTGTCTTCCAATCTTGTACTGCCACCACTTTCGCGGGATCCACAGCCAACCCTTCTTTGGACACTATATGCCCAAGAAACCTTACTTATTTTCTCCAGAAGTGACACTTGGAGAGTTTGGCTTTTAGTTGATGTGCACGGAGAGTATCCATGATTTCTTTTAGATGCTGAGCATGTTCTTCCTCACTCTTTGAGAAGATAAGATATCATCTACGAAGACAACCACGAATTTGTTGAGGAATTCTCTGAACACCCTGCTCATTAGGTCTACGAAATAAGCGGGTGCGTTTGTCAAGCCGAAAGGCATGACAAGCCACTCGAAGAAACCGTCTAGGGTTCTAAACGTTGTCTTATCGATGCTGTCTTCAGCTACTCTTAGCTGATGGAACCCAGTTGCCAGATCAAGTTGGGAGAAGACTGTCGCACCTACAAGCTGGTCAAACAAATCGTCGATTCGGAGAAGAGGGTGCCTATTTTTCTTGGTCAATTTGTTTAACTCCCCTATAGTCGACGCAAAGGCGAAGCGAACCGTCTGCTTTGGTTGCGAACACCACTGGAGCACCCCATTCCGAAATGCTCCATCTAATGAACCCCTTTTCGAGAAGTTCTTTAACCTGCTTACTGAGCTCCTTTCTTTCCCTTAGAGCCATGTGTCTGAGAGGTAAAGCTACAGGCTTTGCATTATCCACAAGATATATGCAGAAGTCTATTTCCTGCCTCGGAGGTAAGCTTTTCACTTCCTCAAAGACATCCGGATATTCCCGGACTGCTCTAACTGATTGCAAATTCTCATCAGAAGCATTAAGCGACTCTAGATAACTAAGCATAACAGCATTCAAGGGATTACAAGAAATTTCTAGAGTGTTACCAAGCCGAGTCAAGAGTCTAACTACTCTTTTCTCACAGACAAGAATGGCACTATTACTGGATAGCCAGTCCATGCCTAAGATCAAACCATATCCCGAGAAGCCCAAAACAAAGGCATTACAACTAAACTCAACGCTGAGAATAGTGATTTTCAAACCCAAACAAACCATTGACAAGTAAGTGGAGCCCCCAATCGGATTTGAAACTACTAAGGGATATTCTACCATACTAGTGTCTAGATGCAAAGATTCTACTAAGGCAGATGAAATAAAAGAGTGTGATGCGCCAGAGTCAAAAAGTGTACGAACCGGATGATCATAAAGATAGACTACACTTTCTACAGAAATATTACTACCTCATTCCTACTGAGGTGCCACTAGCGCATGAACCTGACCCCCTGAAGTGGATCCGGCTTTCTGTCCCTGCCCTTTCTTCTTTGGGCAGTCCTTAGCTTGGTGTCCAGTTTCTCCACAATGGAAGCAACCACCCATCTTCGCCTTCCTTTTCTGGCAGCCTTTTGATATATGGCCCACAATGCCACAGAAATTGCACCTTCTCTTCTCACGGGGATTATTGTTCTTCCCTCCTTTCTTGAAGTCTATTTTCTTTGCTTGTAGACCTTCTTTCTTCTCTTCCCCCTTAGTTTCTTTCTTGTCGTGGTCTTCCTCGTGTAGCAATGCCATGTCCACCAGGCTTTCATAAGTTGCTCCTGTGGATACATGGGTCATGGCAAGGCTGTGTAGAGGCTCATTCGAACCCTTGACAAAGCGAAGTGCCTTCTTGTGTTGGGTGTTTACTAAATCTAGCCCAAATCTGGCCAGCTGATTAAACTGACTAACATATTCCCTGATCGTCATGCTTCCCTGTTTCAGAGTTAGAAACTTTTCCATTTGCAGGCTTCTTTCGGCTTGGGAGAGGAATTTCATCTCAAACCTTATCCTGAAGTCTTCCAATGTTTCCACCGCCCTCTGAGCATTAGTAACTTCCCACCAATAGGAAGCTTCATCCTTAAGTAACCACACCGCAAGTTGTATCTTTTGCCTGTCATCCACTCCAAAGATGACAAACAAATCCTCGGTCTCCTTTAACCAGTTTCTTGTTTCAACAAAAGATTATGTCCCATAAAAGTCTTTTCCACCTATAGCCTTGAAGTCTCTACATGTTTTTGCGAAGGCATTTCCAAGAGGAGGCGGAGGAGGAGGAACCGCGGCCACTGTAGGAGGGATGTCTGTTGGGCCTGCGCCATTGGCCCTTGCTTCTAAGTTCCTCCTAAACCAGACGGGAATCGGCACTCCTTCCGGAAGGTTAAGGTCTCCAGACATGCAGAAACAGAAAGGAGAAATTCAAAACGAAGGATAGAGAAGGATAGATAGGGCACATGGCTTTGGGGGATTTTGTCTTTTTATAAAGTGAAACTTTTTCAAAAAAAAAAAGCTTCTTTAAACTTTCTTTTTGAAAACAATTTTCAAAACTTTTATCTTGTCTGGTAAACCTATGCTCTGATACCAAGTGAAACACCCCACCTCCATTAAGGTCACTCACAAAGGGAATGCCTTAACTTTGGTAGAGGTTTATAAGTAAAAGCCACAGATGAACTCAAGACAGATATAAATACACATATTTTAAACAGCGGAAACCAAACAAACTTTTATTTCATCAATACGTGTATCAAACAAAGATTTCCATAATTGTCTCGAAATACTTCCAACATTACAACCTCATAACTGCCTTGATTATTAAAGAAGCATGAAAACATAAATAAAGTGACAAAAATCCCCATAGTGATATCCAAAGCCATTATCTGAGCAAGAAAGATCCAAATCATACATCTACGTTCTTGGTGCTTGTAAAGAGCCTGAATGAGTTGAGCTGTTTCCTCCCTGTGGACCTGGGGGGAAACGAAAGAAAAGAAGACGAAAAGAAAGTAGGGTCAGACATAAAGCCTGAGTAAATCTAGTAACTCTTCAATATGTGAATAAGAAAAGGGTATGATGGATGTAAACTAAAAATAGGAAAGTGTCACAAGCTAAGGAAGCGTCGGAGGTACTATCACACCCATACTATATCTCTGCACCTACTTGAGTTTATTCTAACTAGCACCCCATGGTGAGGGTGAAGTGATCCCCATTCTTGTTAAAAGATCGGCTCCTACTCGCGTTAACATGTGTCATACGACCCCCAAGAATTGTAGATACCTATGCTGGTCCCACCATGGGGAGTATCAAGACCCATGGTGGCGTCCCCGACACAAATCCTAGAAGGCATAGGTTATACTACTGGTGTCCCCAGTGCCCTGGTTGTCTGCTCCGGAGTGTGTGCACGCCCGCACCCCGTTAGACCTGCACTGTGCACCCACCGCCGTCGTTTGACCGCTTACAATCAGCCCAGTAATCGTGCCCCACCCTGCCTAGTTTCAGGGTACCGTTGATACCTAACTTTGGGTTACTGCTGAAACGGGTCCCTCGTTACCAGGATTTTCTAGTCAGACATGTTAAGTGATTAAGTGTCTGTATTTACCTAAACCCACCCATAAATTCTTGTTAACATGTTGAATTTGGTTAAGTGTTATAGTTGACTTAACCCTACCATCTGTCCTTAGCCTCTTAGGAGCACCAGACCACTCACATTAGACAGGTATTGCTACGGTTATTGGATGTGCCGGTCGGTTCCGGGCAGGTTTACACCATAGCTCAGTCTAACCTCGGGTCCTTATTAGGCTCAATGCTTAACCACCCACATTGGATAGGTATTGTTGTGACCACTGGACAGCCGGGCGGGTCCGGGCAGGTTTACATCACAACTCAATCCAACCTCGGGTTAAGCATATCGTGTTTTCTAAATTTACATATTTTATTACTTCTCAACTATATGTAAATGTCATATCTTTTATTTTTGGGTATTTCAATTCATACCGCTTGTGTCATAATCATTGGCATGTGCCAAACATGCCAACATATATTTTCATATTTTACACCCAACGTCATTACCCCCGTTTGTTCGCAACGTTATAACATGTGTTGGGCTTGTCACAATTTAGCCCAACTTTATAAACGTGAGGCAAAGGGAAAAAATCATGAACATGTAATACATAAAGGTGTGTGGCGCATGAACTTGCAATTTGGCGATTCAACTAACATATAACATGGGTCATGTGAACTTGCATTCAAACCAAAGTATGACTAAGTAGGTGACATATGAAATGGCATAGTTTAGGCAAATACAAACTTGTGTTTAAACATGTTAACTTGTCATAATATCAACCACAAAACTAGCATGTTGTATATTCACAAAAATGTACAATTTTTACATCTAATCATATAGCCTATTTCAACATGAACTTGCATAGTTTATGAAACCCAAACGATGCTTGACATAGAACCCATTATATTTTGCAAATAAACATGAACTTGCATAGTTTATGAAACATAGATCCAATTATACTTGCAAACATAGATCAAATTATACTTGCCAATAAACATAAGGATGATATCATAGGTTTTGGGTCATGTAGGCATAAAAGGTCTATAACATGTTTACACAAATTCTAATTTAGACTAAGGGAATATACATAGTCCATGTCATCGACATATACAAAAAGGGATAAATTTCTAGTTTTTGCCACAAGCTTGCAAGTGCCATTGTTTTCATATACAATTGTTCAATAGGCTTGCATCAATCAATTTATGCCACAAACATCAATACACAAGTCATGATAGAACCATCACAATACACAAAATTTATACGATATAACAACACGATTCTATTTTCATTTACATCGAATCACATCACAGTTTTTATTCATATTTTGAAAGGTCACTATACTTACAACGAATGCAGAATCTTGAATTCTGGATTCTGAGTTCTGAAACTGAGATGCGCTCCTTCGGGTAGACTAACATTGCGTTGATTGATTTGATTAAACTTTAATTTGATTCGTCTCTTAGGCTTTGGTGTTGGCTTGTCTCTAGGCTTTCTAATTGACGACCATTCCTAGTTCCTCTCCAGCAGCATGACGACTTTTGTATTCTATTATTTGTGTGAATTTAGGGTTAGACTTGAGTTGTATTTATTGAATTTTATATTGTTTTGAGCCGTCATATGAAGATAGGAGGAATCTAGACCATACAAAGTTCAAAGAGCCAATCAAGAGGTCACACGCAAGCCCTAGTGACTCAGCCAAGCATCAGAATTCGACCAGACCCTGACCAGGCCAGCCAGGACCTAACCAGCAGGTCTTTCTGACCTGAGCGCACTTGGTATGTGCGCCAGGCCAAAATTATACTGGCGCACTTCCCAAGTGCGCCAGTTCAACTTTGTTTTAGCGCACTTCACAAGTGCGCCAGTGCATTCTGACCCGTTTTCTGGTTTTTCTGCCCAACTTCGTTCGTCCACATCTTCTTCATACGATATCCGTTTTATGCCAACTTGGACTCTATCTCCAGCAGAATTTCGAGACGAACGCATTGGCATAACCCATTTTCCATGATTTCATCATTTATAATTAATTATACTTAAATTCGTGAAGCTTAACGTTATAGAATTCACAGGGTGTTACAGTACGTTAAAACAAATCATTTGATACTATTATAAGTGTATAGTGTCAAAATAATTTCAATCATAAATATCAATCATAGACGGCATGGGTACCATATATCATGTCGCCATACTAGTTCTATAATTAAAACCGCAATATCACGTATTGGAAATTGGATTTCCGTCATGAGTCGAGGCAAGGGGCAAGCTCCTCTCTGATTCGAGACACTCTAGCAAATGTCTCAGGACCCCACTATGATCCTTTGGAACCTCCAAGGCCGGTCCTCTCTTACTTTTGAGGATTAACTATTCCTGAACACACGTTTCCCGGTCCTATTGGACCTATATCCGAGGCGCCTCGCATTCCAACAACCACACAGGTGAAAAGTATATTAATGTCAGCCAGTTTAAGCACTGACACCACCACTAGCTAGAAAGAAACGTAGTGCACTCCTTGGGTCCTTATCCCGTTTTTGACTCATACCGAGGTGTGAGGCTCGCGAATTCACGCTATACACAAAGCTACGCCACACAGGCCGTGCTTTGATCATCAACCACAAGACTTTGCTTTTCAGCAGAAGCCTTGATCATCTGCCACTTAGGCGTGCCACACAGGCAATTCACTCCATGCGACTGATGTCCATCGATATACAACCTCTGAGCTCGTACGTCTCAGAGAAGGGCGTTAAGTAAGAGAATAAATTCTCCACCGCCAAACAGTTGTACATTTAATAGAGATTAATCAACCCAGAATAAAATCCAATGTCTGACACACAGTCCATTTACAAGTTCGTTCTGGGTCTGAACGAAACCGGAGGCACTTTCCTCGCATATCCATCGATCTCCAAGTACGTCTGGACGTTCACCAACTGATTCCCTCATCTTATATGTACAGCCCAATCAAGATCATCAGTAATCACCCAAACGATGTGAAGACTTCCGGTCTTCAACCACCGTCTTCATCTTCGACTTACCGTCGAATTGGTTATTCAAAATGGGTATAAACCCGACCTTTCCGAATAACCCGCGTATATAATAAACACGTGTTACAAAAACACAACATACGCCTTATTCCAATTCAGAATATTCTTTTATTCAAATTTTCACTTCTTAGGGAAAGGTTCCCTTTAATTTTATCAAAGATAAATTCTTCTAAATTTATTCTTTAATCTTCCTTTGGATATCATTTCAAACCATATTACGGTTTTCCAAACTAGTCAGGATTAGCGAACCACACCGAAGGAATTATTTATTTTATTTCCCCATCCCAACCTATTCACCCCATGGAGCAAAATTGGTAATACTCCATATCTAGCGACACGGTGTTATCGGTAAAGTTAATTATCATTTCACGTTCAAATCTAATTAAAGATTTAACTATCGCTTTGGAGCAAAACTGGTGATACTCCATTCTCGGTCACTTTTCAGATTTAATAATTTAAACTATCAATTCACATTTTAATCTAATTAAAGATTCATTAAAACTTCACTTAATTTTAATCTTTCCACAAATCAATCCTGTCTTTAACTGGGTTAAAGAACCAACACCATCTAAAACACGGTTCATGATAAACCCAAAATCACATTCAAATTCAACTCCAATTAAATATTATTTGATTGGTACACTTCATTAAATCTAAATAGAAAGATTTAATCTTTTTCTCAACTGGGCTTAAGAATCAGTGTTAATGAAGACACCATTCACGACAAACCCAAAAATACAAGGCTCTAAATAGAAAATATACCGGCTTATATTCAATATCAAATTCTGAAACCAACAAATATCGTATTGAAATAACGATATGAATATATCTTACAAATCTCCACAACCATATCTGTATAATCACAAAATCCAACATCGAAATATTCCGAAATAATTTCGATTCAAATCCATTCCAATTCACGTATTGGGAATTTTGATTATTTTTAAAACCACTTTCAAATTCAATTTATTTATTTCAAAAATAAATTGATTTTAATCCTAGTTCAAAACTAGTTCATTTCAATAAAAATCTATTTTTATCTTTTCAAATATGGAGTTTTTCATCCTAATTCTTCACAAATCATTTCTTATGATTTTACACAAATTATTGATATTTTTTTATAATTTTATCAAGGCCCATACAGTCGATTTCCATCAACGGTACTATATAGATAAAAATTCTATTTTTACTATATAGATAAAAATTCTATTTTTATAATTTTACACCGCTACTATATAGATAAAAATTCTATTTTTACTACGGTACTATATAGATAAAAATTCTATTTTTATAATGGTGTTCATATAATAAATATTATATTTTTATCTCGCTATTCTCTATATAAAAATTATATTTTTATATCTACTTCTAATATAAAGATTGAATTTTTATTTCACTACATATATAAAGGTCAAATTTTACTTTGCCACTCATATAAAAATCGAATTTTTATATACTCTATCTTATATAAACCATATTTTTGATCTTCACATCTAATAAAAATCATATTTTTATTATTCTACTTATATAAAAATTATATTTTTATTCAAATCGAAATCATAACTTTATATAAAATAATAATCAAAGCTTTTTATAAATAAAAATCTCAACTTTGCTAAACTAAAAATCATAGCCTTTCTAGTTTAAAAAACCCAATCTGTTCTAAAAAAAATCAAACCTTTCTAATTTAAAAATATCGCCTTTTCTTTATATGCAAAATCTACTCTTTCTCTTTAGACAAAATCTAACCTTTACTATGAAAAATCGTACTTTTTTTTATAAACTGAAAATCGAGATTAAAGGAGAATAAAAAGAAAGAAGCTCACTTTTTCTCCATCGTCAATCTGGATGTCGAGACGCGCTCGTGGTGGCTGTGCGATGGAGCTTGCGGGTGCTGATGTCGCATTGGTCGAGGAAGAAAAAGGGGGAAAAGGGTCGCGGTTTCATCTGGAGTTGAGGGCAGGGAGAAGAGGAGGGAGGATCGGAGGACGGAGGGGAAGGTGCGGCGCGATGTGGGTGAGGTCGGGGTGCGCGGCGGCGTTGGCGATTTGAGGGGGGTATGGTGGCTACGGGTGTCCGAGTGGAGGGAGGAGGAAGGTGGGGAGAAAGGGGGGAAACGAAGGGGGGGTCGCCCTGGTGGCAGCGCGCGGCGGCGCTGTTGGGAGGAGCGCAGCTCCTCCCCCCTTTTCTTTTCTTTTCTTTTTTATATTTTGATTGAAATGAACTAGGGGGGGGGGCTGGAGGTTATAGGAGAGAGGTGATATAAAGGTTTTTATATTATTTAATTCATTTTAATTTTAAAAAGTAAATTTTTCATTCAAACTCGAAACGAGGCCCACCGCCTGTCGTCCACAGCTAATTACCCCTATTCCGAACACAATAGGATATGTATCGTAGGCTGATTCGATCGTTTCGATCAGTTTTCGTCAAAATCAAAATATAACCCTATATACTGAATTTGAACGCGCATTTTAATTTACTGGGGTCACATACTAACTCGAAAAATTCCAGAAAAATATTTTCTAGCTTCGTATTGACGATACGGCCCTAACAAAACTAGTTTCGTCGAATTCTGAGACCGTTGGAAAAATGGTCATTTTCCAGTCGATTAAAATCAACTGAAACTGGTCAAACGCATTTTCCTTTGCCACGCTTGCATATTAAATCGAAAAATTATGAATTTTGGAATCTAGCCATAACTTGACATCACGGATCCAACAAAAGTGGTTTCGTCGAAAACCGAGGTCGTTTGCAAAATTTCTATTTTTAAGGGCCAGAATTCCATAGCGACTATTCTGAATTTTCAACTGGACATATCTTTTTATTCCCGCTATGAAATTTTGATTTTTCGGATTCGTTGGAAAGATATTCTCAATTAGATCCTATTATTTTTGGTTTCGCTAAAATCCGGTTTGTTTTGCACCCGGTATGTTCAATTGAAATTTGAAATCGAATTATCGAACTACCACGCAATTTTCAATTCCTTTTATATATATATAAATATTTATATTCTAACGACGATGTATATAAATATATACGTTCTAATTCTATTCAAAATAAATTTATCGTTAATATTATTTAAAATAATCCATTTTAAATATTCAAACTTCATCAAAATTGCCAAAATAAAAATTTTAAATTGGCTCAGAATTTCCGGGTTGTTACAATCTCCCCCACTTAAAACTTTTCGTCCCAGAAAAGGAACGAAGATGAAAGTTGTTTAACTAATCAACTCAACTTCCAATATTTTCTTTATTACTTAAGTTCTTCAGCTTTTCAGTTTCTAAGAACTTTTCAAATTTTTCAAAACTTTGGCTAACACCCTAAATTTTCGAAAAATTTCGCCATAACCTCCCCTGCACCGGGGACTTCGGGATATTTCATATAGCCTCCCATGGCCTTCTTCAACTCAAAAGGAAAAGAAAAAGCCAAGCGGCTAGCCAATCGGATCATAAAATCTTCATCACCCAAACAAAACAGTAAATTATGGTAAACATGTACCTATTTGTTGGGCAAACAAATTTTATTCTTCTGCTCTAGCCTCCTTGCTATAACCTGTTCAATGTAAGTACATGTATATGCAAGCAAATGCGACCAATTTTCAGTACAATTCAATATTTAATTCTATTAGGCGTAATGGTTCAAAATTTCAAACAAATAGACAAACAACACAACCATCAATCAATTAGTGGATTATCGTTTCAAATTCATAATTTGATATATATACAGAAAATCATGTTTTTGATGCCAAATCACACCAAATAATCCTATGTAAATTTTGGTTCTCACACTAGTCTAATGGAAATATATAGATATCACACCTTCGAAACACGAACACAAATACTGATAATGCGGCCGCATTACCAGAATTATCTCCGGGCGTCTAGAATGTGATTCTATATCTATCCAGTATATTAAACTTTGAATATACGTTCATGACGCGTATATGCAAAACCTTTATATACTAGATTGTCCAAATCAATATAAATAAATTATTCAAATACGTATAAAATGGTTTAAATTTCAAAACAAAATTGTTTTCATTTGAAAAATATACTCTTCACACTCGTTCTAGGATACTACTGATCCTATCTCTAACGAGTAATTCTAATTGGATTTTACTAATCCAATATCTGATGAATTCTTTCGTTCGGTTCTAACGTGTCTTGTTCTCGAGCTCTAAACCAAAGCTCTGATACAACTGTAAGGACCCGTAACTTCCCCGGTAAGGAAAGATCGGATACTTCGAGAATAACACACAAAAGAACGCAGACAGAAGAACATTTCATTGCTTATTACAACAATTTCATCAGAATACAAGAATATACAGAGTATGAATGAATATTACACATTCGATAAATATCAGAGATTACAATAAATTACATAGCAGCGGAAAAATAATACAAAACACAACTGAAAGCAATACACGGATACAGAGCTTTCCGAGCATCGTTCCAGCTGTAAATCAGGATCCTGTGAATATAAATCTGCAAAACCAAAACTACTAGCTGCCCGTGCGGAAAATAGGGACACCCAGAGTTTAGGTTAAAACAATAAACTCCAGGTCAGTCATGTGACTGGTGTGAGAACTAAAACAGTTATTTAAAACTTTACTTTAAAAGAGAGTATTTCAAGGGACCACGCCGTATAACACGGAATGGTTTTCCTCCCAAGAATACTAGTGCATATAACAAAACAGCGCAATGTTTTTTTGGAAAAATGAAGCTATTATAAGACCCAGGTCCCATAACACAATGCAACGCAAGCCGGAGGATAGGGTTTTCCCTTATAATAGCCAAACATGCTTGGTACGTTAAAACAAATCATTTGATACTATTATAAGTGTATAGTGTCAAAACAATTTCAATCATAAATATCAATCATAGACGGCATGGGTACCATATATCATGTCGCCATACTAGTTCTACAATTAAAACTGCAATATCACGTATTGGAAATTGGATTTCCGTCATGAGTCGAGGCAAGGGGCAAGCTCCTCTCCGATTCGAGACACTCTAGCAAATGTTTCAGGACCCCACTATAATCCTTTGGAACCTCGAAGGCCTGTCCTCTCTTACTTTTGAGGATTAATTATTCCTGAACACACGTTTCCCGATCCTATAGGACCTATATCCGAGGCGCCTCGCATTCCAACAACCACACAGTTGAAAAGTATATAAATGTCAGCCAGTTTAAGCACTGACACCACCACTAGCTAGAAAGAAACGTCATGCACTCCTTGGGTCCTTATCCCATTTTTGACTCATACCGAGGTGTGAGGCTCGCAAATTCACGCTATACACAAAGCTATGCCACACAGGTCGTGCTTTGATCATCAACCACAAGACTTTGCTTATCAACAGAAGCCTTGATCATCTGCCACTTAGGTGTGCCACACAGGCAATTCACTCCATGCGACTGATGTCCATCGATATACAACCTCTGAGCTCGTACGTCTTAGAGAAGGGCGTTAAGCAAGAGAATAAATTCTCCGCCGCCAAACAGATGTATATTTAATAGAGATCAATCAACACAGAATAAAATCCAATGTCAGACACACAGTCCATTTACAAGTTCGTTCTGGGTCTGAACGAAACCGGAGGCACTTTCCTCGCATATCCATCGATCTCCAAGTACGTCTGGATGATCACCAACTGATTCCCACATCTTGGGTGTACAGCCCAATCAAGATCATCAGTAATCACCCAAACGATGTGAAGACTTCCGGTCTTCAACCACCGTCTTCATCTTCGACTTACCGTCGAATCGGTTATTCAGAATGGGTATAAACCCGGCCTTTCCGAATAACCTACGTATAATAAACATGTGTTACACAAACACACCATATGCCTCATTCCAATTCAAAATATTCTTTTTATTCAAATTTTCACTTCTTAGGGAAAGGTTCCCGTTAATTTTATCAAAGATATTTTTTTCTAAATTTATTCTTTAATCTTCCTTTGGATATCATTTCAAACCATATTATGGTTTTTCAAACTAGTCGAGATTAGCGAACCACACCGAAGGAATTATTTATTTTATTTCCCCATCCCAACCTATTCATCCCATGGAGCAAAATTGGTAATACTCCATATCTAACACCACGGTGTTATCGGTAAAATTAATTACCATTTCACGTTCAAATCTAATTAAAGATTTAACTATCGCTTTGGAGCAAAACTGGTGATACTTCATTCTCGATCACTTTTCAGATTTGATAATTTAAACTATCAATTCACATTTTAATCTAATTAAAGATTGATTAAAACTTCACTTAGTTTTAATCTTTCCACAAATCAGTCCTGTCTTTAACTGGGTTAAAGAACCAACGCCATCTAAAACACGGTTCACGATAAACCCAAAATCACATTCAAATTCAATTCCAATTAAATATTATTTGATTGGTACACCTTTTTTTTTACCAAAAAAAAATGACATAAGAGCAATGTTGATTACATTGAATTGCAGCACATATGTATCCTTGTCCAAAACAACTACAACTACATACCAAATTTACACACAAATTTAACCAAAAAACAAAAATAATCAACAATCACAAATATTGCATACCTACAAATCGCCCTGCTCTCTGTTTACTGCTTTAGAGCTTTAGAGTACGGATTCATCCCCAGCATCTTTGCCTGGTACAACAACGATAGGAGCAGATTTGCAATTATGGAAGCAATATTCACTAACACTTCCCTGGAGTACACTCTGTATGAGGCTCCTCCCACGAGTTCCCATGACAACAGCTGCTGGTTTGATCTTGTCGGCCTCCTTGCATATTGCTTTTCCAGCATGTCCTTCCACAATCCGAGCAATTGTTGTCACGAGGCACACTTGGAAAGCCTCAGTGGAAAGCTTCTCCATCAACTCCTTACTCTTCTCGTACACAATCTCATTACTCACATTGGAGGCGGCGTGGACGAGATGAATGGTGTCAGCGAGGCGGCAGAGGTGAGCAAGAGCCTAATCGAACGCATGTTTGCTGTTAGGACCGTGATCCACAGCGATGATAATGACGCGGCCCTGGCGACGCTCAACCGTTTCTCGTTCGAGTTCTGGTTCGGCTACTACTGGGATTAGGGAAGGTAAGATCACCTCTCTCCAGCTGTACTCCTCTACATCTTCGTTTAAAGTTTCCATCTTTATGCAAGAACTAGTAATTTTGGGATATCTAAAGTCCCTTTTATTTGATTGGTACACCTCATTAAATCTAAATAGAAAGATTTAATCTTTTTCTCAACTGGGTTTAAGAATCAGTGTTAATGAAGACACCATTCACGACAAACCCAAATCACGTTTGATATTAAATACATGGCTCTGAATAGAAAATATACCGGCTTATATTCAATATCAAATTCTAAAACCAACAAATATCGTATTGGAAATAACGATATGAATATGTTAGACCAAAAAGTGGTTCTAACACCCAAATTGACTAAAATTTCGATAAAATGAGATCAAAAACAGAAAAGGGACACGAGTTTATAGTGGTTCGGCATTGAAGAGCCACTTTGTTTGATGATATAGATGAAAATACAACAAGATATTCGCTCAATCTCGCTCACTTTTCATATACATTCACTCAATTATCTTAAAATACACTGTGTATGATGATTTGGATTGTTTGAGAGTGCTGGAATTCGGTTCTCAAAGGTATATGAACTCTAAGAGTGCCAAAAGATCCTTTCAAATGACCCTTGGAGGTCTATTTATAGGTGGAAATTTCTCCAGAATTCGGTTCGGATCGGGTGCACGTGTCCTCCATCCCATGACTTTCGGGATCGGATGAGTCCTAGTGTTGCCAACACATCAGGTAAGTGGCCATCGTGGGTAGAAAGTGGGTGTAATCGCTCCGAATATCTAGGAAATCATGGATTGAAGCGGCTGGGAACTTCTGGGATCGGATCGGGTCCTTCTAATGACATGGGGTTCGGATCGGAGCATCCCATCCGATCTGATCCGGTTCGACTTTGGTCTTACTTTTCTTTTCTTTGACTATGCCCAATCCGATCCGGCTTGATCTTTTAGCTTTGTGTTGCTTCTGTTCTTACCTCTGTAATTCCGATCCGAATCGGATGTGTAATAGAGTGTCTTTTGTTTACTCGATCTTCTGACTTCTTGACTTTGTATAGCCTAGTTTACAAAGTAGGCTAACATTTTGCCCCCTCAAAGGATGCTTCTATTGAAGACGAAGCGTGCTTTGATATTATCGGCTCATTGATCATTGAAAAGTCATTTCCATTCGCTTGTGAAGATGCGTCACTTCATGCAGTCGTGTCTTTTATTGCTTATATATGTGGTAGAATACACGATTTATTTTCTTCATTGTTAAACAATCGTAGGAACTCTCCTTGATGATCAGTGGTTCTTCCAGGTATATTTTTTCTTCATTTTTCTTTGAATTTAATTTGCACACCGAGTCGTTGTGCTCAATTCATTCGGTTCGGACCCGATCCGAAGGGGCTTCCTTCTTGTACTGCTCGATCATCGAATTAACAGGCCTGGCTTAGGTTCGTGGGTCTATATCCCGGTCCGAGCGGGGAGAAGAAAAGACGAGGAATACGATTAGTCACTGAGAATACATATATAAACTCATTATCCATTCCCTTCTTCTTCCCTTTCTCTCATTAGTCTCGTTCAACAGTTTTCACACTGAAACCCTAGCTCTCAGAAAGCTCAAATACTCTGAAATTCTCTCGTCGACTTTCAATTTAAACATCTCGGTAGGTTTAAAACTTCAATTATCTTAGTAATAAACGGTTCCGATTGAAATTTGTGGTCGATTTGAACAATTTGAGTGTGGTTATTGCTCGGCTTCGACGCTGCGACTTCCTCCTCCGTCGTCGTCGTTGTTGGTGGCTTCGCCATCACCTCGAAGCGCTGGGAGGTGGAAGGTGGTACCTGTTCGGTTCCAACTATGGTTTTGGAGATGGGATTGAGTTCGGTTGTGACTGGGGAGGAAGAGGAAGACGAAGGGCATAGGGAGTCGGTTCGGGTGTGGAGATATGGAAGACGGAGGAGAAGAAAAGAAAGAAAAGGCTCAAAAAGTCAAATCGGGTCGGGGTAAAAGTTGAAGAGGGAGAGCTTAACTTATTGGATCGGGTCGGATAGTACTCTCGTAATCAGATCGAATTGAAAAGTAAAATAAAAGAGGAGAGGGGCACGGTCACTTAATTTGATCCGGACCGTTCGGGGAGCCTACTTCCGAACCGATCCGACTTTGATCCCTGGGCTTCAATGTTTGTCTGAGTCCAAGGCAAGGCTGTGCCCCCGATCTGATCCCAATGAATGCACTCGAACCGAACCGAAGAGCAGTCCAACTTAATGCATAAGAATTTGTTTAACTGGCCCAATCAACTCTTGGCATAATCTTCAACTTAATGGACAGTTAGGATAGTGCCTCGCGAACATAAACGAACATCAAGAACTGCTCTGAACATTATTGCTTTGCCAAGATTTTGTATTACACTTTCGAGTGTTAACTTTACATTTTCTGCATACACTGTTCACACTTTAGTTCACACACATGCACGGGGGGATACGGGCTAATTTACTCTAACTTGTGCTATTGCTTCTTCAATAGTTTAGTGACCATGACAACCAGACGTTCATCTAGATTAGCAGAGAAGAAAGAGATCCCAGAGACATCCGACAAAATCACTCTTGACGACAAATCTTCTTCCTCAGATCATGAATGGGATGATGAGGGATCAGATTATGTAGTAGGGGTGCAAAACAGCGGAACGCCTTCTAATAGTGAAGTTTCTCTGGGTTCTGAAGAGGAAGGAGGGGTTGGAGATAATCGAGCTCCTGACGAATTTGAATCTGCCATCATACTGGAATCACCTTAAGATTCTGTTGAATCGACGATTGACAATGACAGACTTATTCGAATACGTCTAAAGCACGGGATACTAAAAGGGGATACTTTGGTGCCATCAAAAACTGACCGTCCTCACAATCCTCCAGAAGGATTTATGGCAATCACTCGACTGATGTGCATGGTTGGGGCTATTCCACCGTTTTCTCCATTCGTTGTCGACTTTCTAAGACAGATGCGGATTGCCCCCATGCAGCTGCATCCCAACTCCTATGCTTACCTATATACCTTATATGTAGCATACAAAGAAATTCTAGGCATAGAACCAACCTTCGATGATGTTCATTTCTTTTATAACTTTAAGCACCGGACTCGAGAGACTCCTTCTTTCTCTTACTTCGAGTCTGTCCCAAAAAGGAAAATAATTCCAGCACCGTTCAGCAGCAAGGCAAGCAATTCCAAGTTAGAATGGTTTTATATAAGGCAACAGCCGGGGTGTGCTAGGAGATGGACAAAATCAAGTAAAGCATTGGTTTCCTAAATCTCGACTCTGAATGTCCACACCACCACATTATTCTGTTTTCTTTTTGTTTGCAGTTGATAATCCAAAACAAATATTGGGTCAAGTGTTCTTTGATCGGATGCACCGGCTCCTTAATGGCGATCAAAAGTTTTTAACTATCGATGGAGTCCTCAAGGATGAATATCTTCATCTTCATGGGTTGCTGTCCATTACCCGTAGCATAGGTCATGGGACAGGTCTATATGTATATATCCCCCCAGTGGACGTAATCCCAGAAACGGGCGAAAGCTCGAAAGCTCCTACAATGCCGCTTCAGGCTTCACCTTCTCCATCTTCGACTCAAGATGATGAATTGGCTAACATGGCCGAAAAGCACCGTGAGGGGTATATCGTTCCCGAGGATGCCATCTCTCCGGAGAGGTCAACGTCTTCCAAAGAGCCGCCAATTGATGCTTCTCAGGGAGACGCCCCTAGTACCGATGATCCGACATTTCAGGGTTTGGGGGATCTCCCCTAACCTGAAACTATTTACACTTCAGAGGATTTTGGGACAAATCCTTTAGTTTTCACTTCTTCAGAAGAGACCACCCCTGCTAAGGCCAAAGAGCCTACTTGCACTAGTCTGGCTTCGGACTCGGGTTTGTCGGGGGGAAAACACCACTTAGGATGCACTTAACACAATAGAACCACATTTCACAGCACTTTCCTTTTGTGAAAACACTGATTCTGAATTTCATTTGCCTTGTTGTGCAGGTACAATGTCTCGCTCTCATTATGATATCAGGAAACTTCGTCGCAGCATGTCTAGACCCCATTCTGATCCTAAGCATGATCGTCGCGAAAGCCGCGGTAGGGAGGATAGAAGGCCCTGTGATTCTTACCAGTCGCGGTCCTCGCGCTCTCGCTTTCCCGTTCGGTCAGATTCAGAGCAATATAAGGGATACCAAGGTCGTCGAGAAGATGATAGGCCGCAGTCAAAAGACCTAATTCTTTATCAAGAAAAGCACAGTAGGGAAAGGAGCCCGCCGAGAGATACCGATTCGCGAAGCAAGCACAAGGTTCCTGCTAAACGTCCTAGAAGGAATGAGGAGGCCATTGAGCCTTACACACATAAGGATACTGAGTTGACATTCCCTGCACCTCCACCATTGGATGCCGAAACTTCAGTTAAGCGGGCGTATCTGGAGGAGCAATTTCCCGAACACTACTTCGAAAACTTGACTTTCTTACCTGCTGTTGAACCTATTTCCTTGAGGTGGGCGGATGAGGCCAAAGCAAAGATTGATGCGGTCGAAAAACCACTCAGAGATGTTCAATTATTCACGTAATCTTTCCAGAATTATTCGAAATCTAATCACGAATACTGACTCGATGTAGAAGACCGCAGAAGACGATGCAAAGGCCTTAAAAAATATAGGGAAAGACCTTGAGGATACACAGGCCCAACTTGCTATCGCTCAATGGGATGCTGCTAACTTCAAGCAACAATTTGAGGACCTACAAAAACGCTACCATGACTTTCTTGAGTCCCATACCCAAGAGCGTTCGGAATTGAAAAAGCAAGCAGAAGATGCCATGTCAGATGCTGCCAAAATGCAACTTGCTTACGCTGACCTTGAGCGAGAGAAGGCCGAGTTAGCGAAGAAGAACGCCGAATTGGAGAAGAAAAACGCTGACTTAGCTTCCAAGTTGGTGGAGGATGAGAACAGGGCTGCCCTAGCAGAGGGTAATGTCGAAAGTGTTATTAAATCCGCTAAAGAGACCCGCAAGCAGCTGTCAGAGGCTGAGGAAGAGGTGCATGGTTTCAGCGAATTAATGATTGAATTCTTTGCACATATAATCCGCCGCCGGAACATCTCTTGGATTGAAGATTATCCATATACCTTGGTCCAAGTATGGAGTCAAATCGTTGAATGGGAGAAAGAGGAGCTCAAGGTTGATTCCATTGATGAAGACAAGCTTATGGAGAAATATCTAAGAGATGATGAACCAGAACGCCTAGCCGAGGGATGCCGCCTTATTGCTGCTACTATGGAGGAAGAGAAGCAGAGAGCTAAACAAAAGAACATTCCTGAGGCTGGTTCTTCTTCTACTGCCTCTGAAACCTCTGAAGTAGAGGGATATGACCCCGAAAACCCGGGGATCCCTCGGCCATCTCTTTTATCCCCATACCTGAAACGACATCGGAGACGGCGGTCACTCCAGCTGAGAGATCATCGGAAGGTATCTCTACCTTTTTACCTCAATTCGTCAAAGCTATCTCTACTTTTCATCGCATAATCGGGCAATCGATGAAGGACCCTTTATTTTCTCCTGAGTTGATAACTGTTGCTTCTCACTCTGTAGGTGTTGAATAGTCCGAAAAGACAGACGTGCCCCAGGGAACCACTGCTGGAGCAGAACCTATGAAGAAGGCTAAAGGGGGAAAGGACAAGGCTACCACTATTGATTCAGGGGAAGAAGTTGAACCGTCTAAGGCTGATGCTCCTCACGATGACTAAATGATAGATGCTTTGAAAGATGAAGGCGACAACGAGGGACACGAGGAAGACCCTGAGGTGGCTATAGTTGGGGAGTCGAAAAGCGCCGATGACATCACTTTGGCTGCATTGAAAGCCGAACAAGACAAACGCATGCAGCTTAAAGTTGAAGACTTAGACCCCAAAAGCCTTAAGCCTCTCGCAGTAGTGGATGCTGGATCAAGGTTAGTTGTTAAGCTTTCGACTAGATCTATCACAGAAGAACTTGTTAAAAATTCTTCTCTTGATTCCAGCGTTCCGACTCCCGTGAAAAAATCTACCGATTCCAGCACTTCAGTCTCGGGGGAAGAAAAAAAACCAAGGCGCATCTTAACTGATGCTGAAAGAGAGGCAAATGATGTTCAGAAAGCTGCTAAGGAATTTAAGTCCACTTCAAAGTCTAAGTGATAAAGTGCTTTGCTTTATTTTAGTATTTAATTGGCCCACAATTGTTGCAGCGAGTGTGGCCTTCGCATCTTCTTTTTGCCTGTTTTCCTGTACAAATTCATACATTTGTAATAAAAATAATTCATCTCCTGCAATGCCCGTTAGTCGTTAGTTCATTACTTATGTAAAAATTCAAATGCATGTCCTACTCAAGTTGTGTAATGGAGTCATAGCGGGGGGGAGGGGGGGGGGAATATGTGTGTACATATATGCCCCCAGTCAGTCTTGAAAAACTATTCAAGATTAAATTAAAAAGTCTGAATGTCCCCGATTGTCTGACGGGGGTCACATTCCTTTTGTCATTGATGCATGTTCTTTTCCGACATCTTTTATACTCTCCTGTCTTATGTTCAGGTTAGAGTTCTTGCCGAGGCGGTCTCTTATCTGGGTGCACCTTCACGCCTCGAAGGACGTCATCTTCCCGTCCTTTATACTCTCTCTCAATTCTTGAGAGTTAGAGTTAAGAATGTCGTCTTCCCATTCTTTTATGTCTTATTGTACAAACAGTCGTCATGTTTGTTCCTGCATATAAGCCATCTTCAACTTTCTAGATTTCAATTTAACATCTCGTATTCCACAGTCACAATAGAATAATAGTTGAAGATATAAATAATGCAGGAAAGTAAATGGCACATGATATTTTTATAGTGGTTCGACTAAGTCGTAGCCTACATCCACTTTATAGTTTCTTGTTCGCATCAACAGACTTTTCTAAGGTAAGTCGTGCCTTTTTACAGAGTTCATAAGAAAAACAAAAGAAAATATGACAACCCTAATTCAAATATCGCATCAAGTGTTGGGCATTCCAAGCCCTAGGCACTTCTTCGCCATCTACGGTCATCAACTTGAAGGCTCCTGTCTCAAGTTTCCATTGGATGACGAATGGTCCTTCCCACTTTGGTCCAAGGTGAGGAAGGGATGGAAAAACTCGCTTTAGTACCAAATCTCCTGGTTCAAAGGTTCTAAAACGAACTTTTTTGTCATAATAGCGTGCCATCTGATGTCGATGTCTTGACGCATGCAAGTCTGCCTCGTCCCTTTTCTCTTCGATTTCATCAAGGGACTCGAGGAGGAGTGCCCGATTTGTCATTGGGTCATAATATGTCACCCTGTGAGAGGGAACTTCAAGCTCTACCGGGATTACCGCTTCTGAGCCAAATGAGAGAGAGAAAGGAGTATGACCGGTAGCTGTCTTAAACGTTGTCCGATATGCCCACAAAGCCAAGGGCAATTCATCCACTCATTTTGCTTTTGCACGTTCCAATCGCTTCTTGAGGATGGATTTTATGACTTTATTTATTGCTTCTACTTGCCCATTTGACTGTGGATGGGCGACTGCAGTGTACCGCTTGTCGATCTTGTATTTCTGGCAGAAATTTCTGAATTCGGCACCATCGAACTGGGTTCCATTATCGGTTATAATGGTCTTTGGAATCCCAAATCGGCATATGATATTTCTAACCACGAAACTTATCACCTTTCTTGCTGTAATTTTAGTTAAGGGTTCAGCTTCCACCCACTTCGTAAAATAGTCCACGACAACTATTGCATACTTCGCTCCTCCTTTGGCAGTCGGCAGAACTCCGATGATGTCAATTCCCCACATGGCAAACGGCCACGGACTCACCATCGACTTGAGCTGGGTCGATGGTGCTCTGGGGATCTTAGCGAACCTCTGGCATTTGTCGTAGCTTCGTGAGTAATCAGCTGCATCTTTATTAATTGTGGGCCAGAAATACCCATACCGCAATACTTTTTTTGCTAAAGTCTGACCCCCTGTATGATCTCCACACTCACCTTCGTGTACTTCTCCTAGTACACGCTTGATGTCGTCGTGTGCTATACATCGTAACAGGGGCATAGAAAATACTTGCCGATAAAGAGTATCATCTTGAAGGATGTATCTGGTAGCTTTGCGAACTATGGATCGTCTCTCACTTTTCTTTGGCGGGAGTATTCCGTTTCTAAGGAAATTCTTGATTGGGGTCATCCACGACTCCCTCTCCGGTCCTACTTCGAGAGCTAGTTCAATTTCCATTAACTCAAAGCTTGGCGATTCCAACGTCTCAATTGGAACCATTTCGGTTTCCTCCGGATTGTCGGAACTAGCCAGTTTCGCTAGCAGGTCTGCCTTCTGGTTTTCAACTCTGTGGATATGCGTTATGTTATACCGTTCTAGGTTGCTCAACAGCTCCTTCACCTTTCCAAGATAGGTAATAAGTCGAGGTCCCCGGGCCATAAACTCCTCTCGCACTTGGCAGACGACTATTTTGGAATCGCATAATATATCTAATGCCTTTATTCTGAATTCCTTAGCAAGATTCATCCCGGCAATCAGGGCTTCGTATTCAGAGTCATTGTTGGTTGCTGAAAATTCTAGTTGTAGAGCATAATATAACGATCGTCCTTCGGGAGTAACTAAAACGACTCCAGCTCCGGACCTTCTGTCGTTCCTGGCTCCGTCTGTGTATAACTTCCATGGACCTAATTCTAACTCTTCCTCTGATTTGACCACCTTGTCGTTGATCATCTCTTCCTCCGGGATTGTGAACTCTGCTATAAAGTCAGCCAGAGCTTGCCCCCTGATCGATCTCCGTGGCTGAAAATTTAAATCAAACTGGCTTAATTCAATATTCCACTTGATCAACCGTCTCGATGCTTAGGGTCTTTGCAACACCTGTCTCAGAGGTTGATCAGTGTATATGGTTATTGGGTGGGCTTGAAAATAATGGTGAAGTTTTCGGGAGGCAATCATAAGGTTGTAAGTAAGCTTCTCAATCCTTGGGTAGTTACGCTCTGCAGCTGCCAATTTCTTACTTACGTAATATACCAGCCTTTGCACCTTGTCTTCTTCCCGGACCAAGGCGGTGCTAACGGCATGAGCCGACACTGCTAGATAAACAAACAGCTCTTCATGATCCACTGACTTCGACAAAATCGGTGGTTTCTCTAGTAAGTCCAACAGATTTCGAAAGGCCTCAGCACAGTCCGAAGTCCATTCAAAATTTTTCTTTCCCCTTTTTATCAAGTCAAAAAATGGGACACATCTGTCTATTGCTTCGGAGATGGATCTACTTAACGTGGCCACTTTCCCTACAAGACTTTGGACATCCTTGATTCTTCGTGGTTCCTCGATGTTCCTTATCGCTGCTATCTGGCTGGGATTAATTTCAATTCCTCGAGAGCTCACGATGAAACCTAGAAACTTCCCAGATGCCACCCCAAACGAGCACTTCAAAGGATTTAGCTTCATTCGATACTTTCACAGGATACCGAACATCTCTGCCAAGTCTTGCGTATGGCTAGAGGACTGTCTCAATTTGACTAGCATACCATCAACATAAACTTCCGTAGTCTTCCCTATTTGGTTATAAAACATCCTGTTCACCAAGCGTTGGTAGGTAGCTCTAGCATTTTTCAATCCAAACGGCATGACCACATAGCAATACAACCCCAAATTTGTGATGAAGCTCGTGTGCTCTTGATCGGGCACATGCATGGGAATCTGGTTGTATCCGGAATATGCGTCCATGAAAGAAAGAAGTTCATGTCCCGCCGTCGAATCCACAAGCTGGTCTATTCTGGGGAGTGGGAAGCTATCTTTCGGACAGGCTTTGTTCAAGTCTGAAAAATCAATACATGTCCACCACTTTCCGTTTGACTTTTTCACCAAAACAGGATTCGATATCCAATCGGGATATGTCGAATCTCTAATAAATCCGTTCTCTTTCAGCTTCTCCACTTCATCTTTCACAGCTGCCGACCTCTCTGGGCCCAGCACACGTCTCTTTTGCAGGCGGGTGTTTTGGGTTTATACTTAGCGAATGACTCATGATGGATGGTGATATCCCACACATGTCTGCGTGGGTCTAGGCAAACACATCCAGGTTTGCCTTCAGAAAATCAGCCAGTTCTTTGGCTCGATGCGGATCCAATTGGGATCCAATCTTCAAAACTTTTGCTGGATCAGCTTCATCAATGGGTATGTCCACTGTCGTTTCGTTAGGAGTTGCTTTTCTATCCTCAGGTTCCTCATCTTCTCTGGGATCCAGGTCTTCAGGCATTCCCTTGGGCAACTCCTTCGGGGCTGATCCCTCTAATTACTATGCGGAACCCTCCTTTGGAGGGGGTGAAGTATTTTGGAATCGATGTTAAGTCCCTTCATCAGCATCTTTAATTCAGAAATATAACAAGCTCGCCCGGAGACTTGATCTCCCCTCATTACTCCTGTTCCGGCTTCAGTTGGGAACTTTAGCAATAAGCACCATGGTGCGATACAAGCCCTGAACTCTGCAAGGGCAGGCCTTCCCAAAAATGCGTTGTAGGGAGAATCAATATCTAGCACTACGAACTGAAGCATTCGTACTCTTTGACGATCCCCCTGTCCCAATGTTACGGGCAATTCTATATACCCCATTGGAGCTATCGATGCCCCATTGAAGCCTCAGATCCAACCTTCACAGGGCTTCAAATCTCCAGACTCGAGTTTCATCTGATCAAATGACTTCTTAAACAAAATGTTGACAGAGCTTCCATTGTCTACTAGTACCTTATGGACTAGTGCCGGCCCAATGGTAGTGGTAATAACCAATGGATCCTCGGTAGGTGATTGGATTCCAGTGTCATCTCTGCTATGGAACACTACGTCATCGAACATTGTCTTCTGCTGTTTCACATGGGTGATATCTTCCAAATCATCGCACTCGTCCACATTTATGTGCTTAACTGCATTAACGTATTGGTCCATTGCTCTGAAACTATGGATAGCCGGATGGAGTCCACCTACTATGGTGTTAATGACAATCCCTTTGCCTTTTTGTTGTGTTGTAGGCTTGGGAGCAGGCTGACTCTGGTTTGGGGCCTGTCCTCCTTGCCCCCTGTCCCTTGGGGCAGCCTTATACTCATCCAACTTACCTTCACGCAACAACTTCTCAACAACATCTCTCAAGTGTCGACATTCGTTCGTTGAATGTCCGTGGGTTCCGTGAAATAAACAAAACTTTCCAGTACCAATTTCTTTTTCTGTCGAATCTCGCGGCGGTGTTTTCTTGTATTGCAAAACATTGTACGTATCCAAATAAATATTCTCCAAAGTGTCATTCAATGGTGAATAATTTTCAAAGGTCTGGAACCGGGGTCTTTTGTCAGAATTACTTCCTCGGTTCTTGTTTCTCCTATTACCATTCGCATTACGGTTGCTGTTTCCCCCGTTTCCATTATCATTGTTTCCATTCTTATTTCCAACGTTCACTTCGACTTTCCCAGAACTTTTTCCAGACTGCTTTACAACAACATTACTCTGAACAGCTTCTTTTGAGGCTGCTCCAGACTTCCTCTTCCTGTTTGCCCTTGCTTCCTCCCGTCTTAACTGAATATTGGCCTTCTCATAAAACAACTCCCTTGTGGGCGGTGGCTTCCCAGAAAGATAATCTCCAAACTCCGAATCAGGATCAACTCGCTCCATTAATGCCATCAAGATTGTGGGCTCATGAGGGTCGCTGACTTCTGTTAAAACTAAATTGAAACGGTCTAGATACGACTTCAAGGACTCACCCGGTGCTTGCTTAATTCTCGATAATTCGATAGCAGTCTTAGACTTTCGGGCGTGAAGTCGGAATTGAGTCATAAAACATTCACTTATTTCTTTGAAATTCGATATCGATCGAGGAGGAAGTTGGGTAAACCATAGTAATGCTACGTCTTCTAAGTAGATCGGGAAAGCCTTACACTTTACAGCGTCAGGGGCAACAACAACATTCATAAGCCATGCGTATCGCATCAAATGTTGTCCCGGGACAATTCTCCCGTTATATCTGTCCATCTGCAGCAGATTAAAACGTCGGGGGAACTGAAAGTCAAGAATGTCATCAGTAAAGGGAGTATGGCTTCGCTCAATATCATAATCTTCATTGGTGTAATTTCGACTCTCAGACATGATTTGGCACACCATTGCCCATACATCAGCATTGGTTAAAGGCCGTTCAGGCTCCCTGGCTCTAATGTTTGGGTTTCCTCTAGGCTCTTGATCAGGGGACATCCTCCTTCTCCTAGCGACTTCTGCTCTGCTTTGCTCCCTACGTTCCCGGTCGATCTCGGGAGGAAGGGGCTGAAGCATTTGTCCCTGAGTGGGGTTGGTGAGGTTAGGATCTCTAGGCAAAACATGGGATCCTCGCATTGGTAATAGCATAGGCTCTCTCAAGCTCGGGTCATTGGGTCCTAACACACGAGCAGCGTCTTCGTGGGATCCCAGAGATCCGAAAGTCATTTCTTCCAAATTCTGAGGTCGTTCAAGCGGCCTCCTTTCACGAGGTCGTTCTTCCTCGGAAGAAGAAGATTGATCCATCGCAGTATGATGAATTGGGGAAGGGGTTCTCTACCTGCAAAGCTCACCAATTTCCCTACTCATGATTCTCATATTCTCTTGCATCATAAGGTTAGTGCGCTCATGAATTCTCATAGCCTCCCTAGTGCTCTCAAGCATGTCAAGAAGGCGCGAAAAATCTCCTTGAGTGACAGGTGCGGACGGATTGATCTGGTCATTGGTCCGGGTGGCTGGAGTTGGAGCATTTGGAGGGGCTCGAGTAGAGGTTCCAGCATCACCTAGAGTCGGGTCGGATCGGAGCAAGGTGACTTGGTCGGATCGGATCGGGTTGGGAGAGTGCACTTCTTCAACGTCTTCAATCCGGTTCGGATCGGAGCTCTCCCTATGCGACCGGTTCGGATTTCCTGATCCTGTCTGATCCGCTCCCGAACTCTGCCCACGAGACCTCGTCACAACCTGATTTTGCTGATCTTCACCAACTTCGTTCCCTCGAATGGTTTGAACTTCCTTGCCTTTTCCTTTGGCCAAGTGTCGAAAAGTGGGGATTAACTTCTTCGAACTCAACGGTCCAAAAAGTAGAACGATAATCCAGAAAAACAGAGAATTCAAATGATTCTCAGTGAAAGCACCAAAAATGTTAGACCAAAAAGTGATTCTGACACCCAAATTGACTAAAATTTCGATAAAATGAGATCAAAAACAGAAAAGGGACACAGAGTTTATAGTGGTTCGACGTTGAAGAGCCTACGTCCACTTTATAACACTTTGTTTGATGATATAGATGAAAATACAACAAGATATTCGCTCAATCTCGCTCACTTTTCATATACATTCACTCAATTATCTTAAAATACACTGTGTATGATGATTTGGATTGTTTGGGAGTGCTGGAATTCGGTTCTCAAAGGTATATGAACTCTAAGAGTGCCAAAAGATCCTTTCAAACGACCCTTGGAGGTCTATTTATAGGTGGAAATTTCTCCAGAATTCGGTTCGGATCGGGTGCACGTGTCCTCCATCCCATGACTTTCGGGATCGGATGAGTCCTGGTGTTGCCAACACATCAGGTAAGTGGCCATCGTGGGTAGAAAGTGGGTGTAACCGCTCCGAATATCTAGGAGATCATGGAGTGAAGCGGCTGGGAACTTCTGGGATCAGATTGGGTCCTTCTAATGACATGGGGTTCGGATCGGAGCATCCCATCTTATCCGATCCGATTCGACTTTTGTCTCACTTTGCTTTTCTTTGACTATGCCCGATCTGATCCGGCTTGATCTTTTAGCTTTGTGTTGCTTCTGTTCTTACCTCTGTAATTCCGATCCGAACCGGATGTGTAACAGAGTGTCTTTTATTTACTCGATCTTCTGACTTCTTGACTTTGTATAGCCTAGTTTACAAAGTAGGCTAACAGAATATATCTTTCAAATTTCCACAACCATATCTGTATAATCACAAAATCCAACATCGAAATATTCCGAAGATAATTTCGATTCAAATCCATTCCAATTTACGTATTGGGAATTTTGATTATTTTTAAAACCACTTTCAAATTCAATTTATTTATTTCAAAAATAAATTGATTTTAATCCTAGTTCAAAAGTAGTTCATTTCGATAAAAATCTATTTTTATCTTTCCAAATATGGAGTTTTTCATCCCAATTCTTCACAAATCATTTCTTATGATTTTACACAAATTATTGATATTTTTTTATATTTTTATCAAGGCCCGTACAGTCGATTTCCATCAACGGCCTTTTCCAAATTTGATTTGGACATAATTCCAAATCCAACCATTAGATTTCAAATTTCTAATATTCATTGGAAAGCTATTTTCGATACGAACCCAATGGTTCTGGTTTCATGAGAATCCGACGGTCGGATCTCTCGCAACGTCAATTCGAAGTCAATGGTCGAAATTCACGAACTACCGCAGCGCGGTACGTTCCATTCGGGCCATTATATATATAATATATATATATATATATATATTATACATTCCGTCGATTTCCTTTTAAAACGTACTTTATAAATCGTTTTAAATTCGTTTTCGAAACGATTTCAACTTCATATTCAATTTCAAATCGAAGTTGAATATTCCACATCATCGATATACAATTGATAATATTTTCAAAACGTTATATTTTGAAATCACTTCCTTTTCTATATTCATTATAAAAACGAATATAATCGATATAAATATCGTTCATGTCAAAATGGCGCATCTCTAATCAACGCGGCTTTATATATTTCAATAAATTCGTTATTCTATTCAACAAATGAATATTTATTCTATTCAACACATGAATATATTTTTCTTTCAACACATGAATATTCTCAACACATGAGCACTGTCAACACATGACTATTTTTGTTATTTAATATATTTTATAAAATTATGGTATCTATCGTTCGATTTTTAAATCAGACTCCAACTGTAAAGTAGTAAGAGAATGATTCCGTAAGTATTAACCCTGAAGGCCGAAACCAATATCAGATCAATACTCAGGAAACCACTCATCTTATCTATTTTCCAGTTTGTTTCTAACTTTAAATATGATAAAGATGTAAATTTTATTGTTAAAATATTTCTTTCAACACATGATTATCGTCAACACATGACTATATATTCTATTCAACACATGAATCTTTATTTTATTCTATTCTTTAATTTCCCAATTGCAATGAGGCCCAATCAATTACCATATAATGTTAATTATATGGTTTCCATACAACTCATGTATATAATGGCAATGATAAATAATCAACCATCATCCAAAGTGCACCACACAACTGCATAAACATCAAATATAAATAATTAACGCTCACACAGTCTGTCGACCAATCGATTGACATACAATGAAATAATTGGAATTAGTGTATGCCAAATATCATCCCAATACCCGTGTGGGGTTTCAAATCAACAAACACAGACTTTTATTCATTCATATACCCGTTAAAAATTATATTTTTAACGATAAAATATTTTTAACTATATAAATATTTTATTTCCTTTCACATCACACAATCAATTTTCACCACAACAAACAATCAAACATACAAGTCATCCATGGTCTGTGGACGACGGGTGTCGGGTGCTGCTAAGCACCGTCTGCATCCTAGTATATAATTTAACTAGAAAAACAAGATTTAAAGTGAGAAGTTCTCACCAGCTAGCTAATCCAATACCACGACTCTTCTTATGTAGAAATCTTCGCCGTGCTCGCCCCTCTGTCAATTTCGCTGTCCGTAGCCACTACATATATAAAAATCACCTTTTTATATTGTTGCTATGTATATAAAAATCACATTTTTATAATCACGCTATATGGATAAAAATTCTATTTTTACACCGCTACTATATAGATAAAAATTCTATTTTTACACCGCTACTATATAGATAAAAATTCTATTTTTACAACGGTTCTATATAGATAAAAATTCTATTTTTATAACGGTGTTCATATAATAAAGATTATATTTTTATCACGCTATTCTCTATATAAAAATTATATTTTTATATCTACTTCTAATATAAAGATTGAATTTTTATTTCACTACATATATAAAGGTCAAATTTTTACTTTGCCACTCATATAAAAATCGAATTTTTATATACTCTATCTTATAAAAACCATATTTTTGATCTTCACATCTAATAAAAATCATATTTTTATTATTCTACTTATATAAAAAATATATTTTTATTCAAATCGAAATCATAACTTTATATAAAATAATAATCAAAGCATTTTATAAATAAAAATCTCAACTTTGCTAAACTAAAAATCATAGCCTTTCTAGTTTAAAAAACCCAATCTTTTCTAAAAAAATCATACCTTTCTCATTTAAAAATATCGCCTTTTCTTTATATGCAAAATCTACTCTTTCTCTTTAGAAAAAATCTAACCTTTACTATGAAAAATCATACTTTTTTTATAAACTGAAAATCGGGATTAAAGGAGAATAAAAAGAAAGAAGCTCACTTTTTCTCCATCGTCGAACTGGATCTCGGGACGCGCTCATGGTGGCTGTGCGATGGAGCTTGCGGGTGCCGATGTCGCATTGGTCGAGGAAGAAAAAAGGGGGAAAAGGATCACGGTTTCATCTGGAGATGAGGGCAGGGAGAAGAGGAGGGAGGATCGGAGGATGGAGGGGAAGGTGCGATGTGGGTGAGGTCGGGGTGCGCGGCGGCGTTGGCAATTTGAGGGGGGTATGGTGGCTACGGGTGTTCGAGTGGAGGGAGGAGGAAGGTGGGGGGAAACGGGTGGGGGGGCTCACCCTGGTGGCGGCGCGCGGCGGCGCTGCTGGGATGAGCACGGCTCCTCCCCCCCTTTTTTTTATATTTTGATTGAAATGAACAAACGGGGGGAGGGGGGCTGGAGGTTATATGAGAGAGGTGATATAAAGGGCTTTATATTATTTAATTTATTTTAATTTTAAAAAGTAACTTTTTCATTCAAACTCGAAACGAGGCCCACCGCCTGTCGTCCATAGCTAATTACCCCCATTCCGAACACAATGGGATATGTATCGTAGGCTGATTCGATCGTTTCGATCAGTTTTCATCAAAATCAAAATATAACTCTATATATTGAATTTGAACGCGCATTTTAATTTACTAGGGTCACATACTAACTCGAAAAATTCTAGAAAAATATTTTCTAGCTTCGTATTGACGATACGGCCCTAACAAAACTAGTTTCTTCAAATTCTGAGTCCGATGGAAAAATGGCCATTTTCCAGTCGATTAAAATCAACCGAAACTGGTCAAACGCGTTTTCCTTTGCCACGCTTACATATTGAATCGAAAAATTATGATTTTTGGAATCTAGCCATAACTTGACATCACGGATCCAACAAAAGTGGTTTCATCGAAAACCAAGGTCGTTTGCAAAATTTCCATTTTTAAGGGCCAGAATTCCATAGCGACTATTCTGAATTTTCAACTGGACATATCTTTTGATTCCCGCTATGAAATTTTGATTTTTCGGATTCGTTGGTAAGATATTCTCAATTAGATCCTATTATTTTTGGTTTCGCTAAAATTCGGTTTGTTTTGCACCCGGTATGTTCCATTGAAATTTGAAATCGAATTATCGAACTACCGCGCCATTTTCAATTCCTTTTATATATATATAAATAAATATTTATATTCTAACGACGACGTATATAAATATATACGTTCTAATTCTATTCAAAATAAATTTCTCATCGATATTATTTAAAATAATCCATTTTAAATATTCAAACTTCATCAAAATTGCCAAAATAAAAATTTTAAATTGGCTCAGAATTTCCGGGTTGTTACAATGATCGTATAGATCAAATCACAAAATATTATCACAATATGAATTCATTAGAAATAATTACGCATGTGCAACCACATGATAATATAGCTCCCCCGAGCTTAGCTCAGTACTTATACGTATTCAAGTTAGACGCCTGTCACTACGACCCCCCGGTCGAGTGTATCTTGACCCCCAGTCAAGTGAATACGTGACTCCCCCCGAGTCTCGGCTTTCACTGCAACCCCCCATTGTCGAGTGTATCTTGACCCCCCCGGTCAAGTGAATACGTATACGCGACTCCCCCCGAGTCTCGGCTTCCCCCCGAAGCGAAGTACTGGCTCAACAAACACAATATGTGTCACTGACTCACAGTCAGTAACCCGAGTAGTGGTAACAATGTGTCCCATACCACACGTTCTCACTACTGGTTCACTAGCTACTTATCAGCTTCGCAATTGAAAACATCGAAAACACCAAATCATCAGATTCAATCTAACTATACTGGAATTAACCGACTTCTTAGACTTCCGTGTCCCATACCACGGAGTGTACAATGTCATTTAAAATCTAATACGCTATCTTGAAGGGTGCAAGAATGTGTAGTTTATATATACATAAGAAAATACTTGATTTCGAAACAAGTTATGAAATATTTTATGAAACCAATAAAATCCATATATTTATGAAAATAGCTTTATACTATTGTTTTGAGGCCATTTAGCATGAAAACTAAAATTATAAAACCCTTTTAACCTCAAAACTATAACGAAAACTTAATTTATACGTATACCAGAAAACTAGTTTAAATCGTGCAATGTGTGCTCAAAACTCATCAAAACTCATCGCTAAATACATAAAAACCAAAACCAATATTTAACCACAAATCTAATTAAGAAATAGTAAATAAGAACAAGCCTATTATAGGCTTACTCATAAAATGCGGTGGTTTAACTTCTCAAATCAAGTCACGCAAGTTGTGATATAGAATAAAAGTATCATCATACAAATGACGCAAATACATGTCAACTAAAAATGTCCCAAAAATATTTCAATTCAGAAATTAACGAATACTTCCAACAGTAATTATTTAAATATAACATAAGCTTCCGATATCACATTGTGTTACTTAAATTTTTATAGTAAGGAAGCAAATCGCACCAACTGAGATACAAAACAACAATCGTTCCATATGAAAAGTCAGGAGAGTAATCAGAAAAATATTACCAAATGTCCCATACCATTTGGTATTTCTAATCTGTTCACTCAAAATTCTCATCATACAGAATTTCATATAACTCTCAATGAAAATTATGCTCAATTCAAACTATATACCCGTCAAAGAAAAGTAACTAGTTTACTTTAGATTGTTTTTATCTTTCACCGGTATTTTTACTCATTTCAAGTACCAATCCAAGTCAATTTCAAAACTGATTCAATTCTTGTTTCAACTACCATTCTCAAATCGAACATCGTTCGAGTTCCGCTTTGTCAAGTTTCTATTTCCTCATAAACCCATACCTATTTATCTCGATTTTCAACCAAACTCCCTTCTTAAAATCACTTATATATTTTCCTTGATGGTTAACTTTGGAAATTCTCGTTGCAAAGGGCTTCCAGATGGGAATCCAATAAGGAAGCTTTTGTTTTGAAAATACTTTCCTCAAAATATATATACACATATATCTTAAAAATCTCTTAAAATAATAATTTATGTTTATTTACTTTTCTCCGAATCTCGTTAAAATATTTTATTCTTCCCAAAATGCGCTCTCTCTAAACCAATTTTAGTGTCAATTCCGCTCATTCTAGGGTATTTCCACCCTATCTGTAACGAGTTTTAAAACCAATAAGCCAAGTTTTGTATAAACCATAGCTCTGATACCAAATGTAACAACCCACCATTTTAACTATAACATCTGCGAATTTTGACCGTTTAAATTGACAATGATCCTCAATGTCGACATAAACAAATCAAAAATACGGATAGTTATTGTGATTTATATAAGAGAAAAAAAGAAGAAAAAACAGTCATAGAATTCTCACAGCGTAAGGACAAAATATAATAAATAAATAACGGTTCATGAAGCTGTTAAAACATATATTTGATTATATTTCATAACAATTATCAGAGTAAATTAACATACAACATACCAATATATGCAGCGGAGTAATAATTTTAATACGCCTATTGAGCTCCATCTTCATCTTCATAATGGTATCTTCAAAGCAAGGAAAATCTTCGCTAACTGCAACTCGGTCTGACCCGAGCGTATTGCATAAAAAGAAACACAACAAACACTCGGATCAGAACTAAATCATTCTCATATTAGTTAAATTAAATTTCAAGTAATAATATGAGTGCAATAACTTAAGAGATGTTACGGGAATTTCCATCTCTTAAGGATCCGTCAAACTAATACTATATAATATAATACGCTATTATAATAATGTCTATGGTTAAATATAACATAATAAAATAGTGTAAGCGGGATTACCATTATTACCCTTACACCTTTTATACCGTTGCCGTACAATTTGCATATAACACACCAGCTCATCGGCGGATAGGGATGCACCATGATACGACAATGTTAAATCAAAACCGTAGGGGCTCGTTCAGGATAATATGACAAGGCACACGAGGAATGCCCAGAGTATGAATTACTAGTTGCATGTCCGGACTGGTGGTAACGCATAGCCGCGACTACCGCCCACCTCAGACAACACTCCCAAATCACGGATGCGCATCAAATCAATCAAACCGAAAGACTATAGTAATAAAGGAAGAAGTGTTGCCGATGGAGGTAGCTAACCCCACTTGGTCACAGTATAACCCTGTTTTAGTCATTTTAATTATGACACGAAGGTCAAGGATATCCATCATCGTTCTCTTTCTTCAAATCCAGTAATCGCCTCCAAATCCATCCAACACCATTTCTGAAACTCCACGGCGTACACAGTTGTTAAAGTGGTTTTCGGTATTGGCAGAGAGTATGACAATATCCGATCCCGGTCTCTTTAACAACCAATCGTTTACATTTTTCACACCGGTCAGTTCTTTTACATTTCGAAGAGGTTCATATTTCATATCAAAATATCATATTTTCAAAATCATTCAATATTCAAAATAGAATATTATTCATACTAAAATCTCCATTTAAACCAAATAAAATCTTGAAACAATTCCAACTTTAATAATTTGAATAATAAAATAGTTAACCACATATTTAATATAGTTTAGATATATAACTGAAATAGTTTGAAAATAAATAGTTTGTAATTTAAAATAGAACTTATCAAATTTATTAAAATATAAAGTTAAAACTTTAAGTAATTTATAAAATAAATAGTTAATTATAAAATGATTTAATTTAAATAATTTATAAAATAAAGTAGTAATAAAGTAAGATAGTTTATAAAGAAAAAAATATATTATTAAAATAGTTTATAAAATGATTTGAAATACTATAGTTGGAATTATAATCGTTTCTCTAACATTGTCAATTAAACTTTAAGTCATATTTCAACTTCAATTCAACCAACTAAATTTTCAATAATTCATCGATAAACTTCCAATTTACATTCATTTCAATTCGATCAAATTAATTCTAATAGTTACATTCCAAATTAGATTCTCATTTTCAATTATTTCAATTTATAACAAATATCGAGTTCACAAATATAATTCAAATCAGTGTTGATTCATAACAAATTTCAAAAGTGGTGAAACCTTTCAATTTCAATAAATTCGATTTACATTATATTTCACTTTATTTAACTTCAGTTACAATACTAATTTATTTCCCCTTTTTGTTTATATTTCAAAATTCAAAGTTCAAGTTCAAAAGAAATCAATTTATAAAACATCATCCTTATCGTCTTTAAACAACATTTCTAAATTCATGGTTAAAACAAAATTTTATTTAACCGACCGGTGTCCGTATAAAAAATTTCTATCCTATGGCCAAGTGATACTTAATTTTTAATTTTAGTATTTTGGGAAAGGATATATATCATTTCAATCCAAATCAGGGTCATAGGTATTTATCATTTTAACCTACGTTCTTAATTCATTTTAATGATTAATCCCTGGTTTATTCGATGCCTGTAACATCTAGGGAAATGGTTGGAATTAATCAGCACAAAAAAATGATCATATATGAATAAATGTGAATAACAGGTAAGTTCACGCAATTAACATCAATATATCAAACATATCAAATTCAAGCCATTCGTCACATCAATACATACAAAACAGTCCAATATCATATAAACTTCCAATTTTCAGATGTCAGGTGTTAAACAGTAATTAAATGTCGAATTTTTACTTAATTGTAAAATTATATTTAACGGTCAAATTTAACTACATTATCGATACAAATAAATATAAACATGCAATTTAAACTGTCAAACATCAATCAATACAATCATATCATGACAGGATATTAATTTAACTAATATTAGAATCCTTTAGTTACGCGTGAGTGGGTTTAATCACTCACCTTGATTATGTACGCGATTGAAATCCAATTTAGGCCCAAAATTTCACAGTCTCAAATTCATTTCAAACCAGCGGCATCGCAAAGATCTTGTTGATACGATGCTAACGCAACAAACCGTGTGTCATTCTGAGTTCGTATGAAGAAGTTATGCAAGTTTTAGTGGTTGAAATTAAATAAAAATAAAAATAACGAAAATGGACCAAAATATGGTGAAACTTGCCACGTCATACCCCTGTTTCCTGCACCCTCCTTCTCCATTGTGAATTGCGAGCTCTAGTAAAACACGATCAAACAAACTCATTCGCAAACCCTCCTTTCATCCATATTGCACCACCCTCCAAAGCTCCGGGATCTGATCCGACTTCACCGTGAAATGCGCCGCTCTGCCCTCCGCCACCGCCCCAAGCGCCGTCAGACTCGGCGGTCCCCGTAGCCCAGAAAATCCCTAAAACTGTGCACCTTTCATGGATGAATTCTGGCCAATCTGATTCAATCTAGGACGAATCACCGTATGGATGTGTAGAGGAGATCAAGAGCTACATTTTCACTTTGGAATTTTCTGATTTCATTGAGCGGATTTAGAGAAATTGAGGAGGGAAGTTCTGAGATCTCGTGGCCATCGAAAATAAACATGGTGGCTGCGAATTTTAGGGTTTGGAGATTATATTTTAATATTATTTTTCATTGTTAAGAGTGTTACAAAGCCAAAAACCGAACTGTGTCCAAATCAAACTCGCTTACTGCCTAACAATAGGTTTTGACGCCTTCTAAACGCAATGGGACTACTGACAAAGCCCAATTATGAAGTCTATAACAGTTTCACTTAAAAATTCAATTATTTTAAAATAAATAACATACAAATTTCAACGGTTTATAAATTTAATTCAAATCAAAATAAAATTCATATACACTTAAAAATCAACAATTGATTATTGCGACTTTTAATTATCAGTAACTTAAACAATTCAATTATGTTTTCCCCGTCAAATATCACAAATTAAATCACTAAATATTATTTACAACCATTTAATATCAAAATCATATTAAATCAAATAATAAAATTTATCCTAAAATCTTGGGATGTTACATTAACCGCTCCAAGTCGGTAATTAAACCAACTCGAAGCGTTTAAAAAGACGGATTGTTATTTGCTTACAGGGTTTAAACAGAATTAACACAAAATCATAGACATAAATAAACATCAATATCTCACAGCGAAATTTATTTATACAAAAATATATGTTTGCAATATTTTGTACAGCGAAGGAGCATAAATCTATACATAAATTTATTTTAATAAATTACAACTTCTGACGAATTTTGAGCGCACATGCATCTTCTCGCACCCCTCTTCTTTAAGAGCAAAAATCTTTGCTTCTGTACAACTGACATATGAATGAATAACCATATATTATTATAACAACAGAAAAATGTATGATTCTGCCAACAGACATCACTGTAAAATATAATTCTTTAATTATAGAATACGTAATTAAATCCATAACTGATATTTTAGAATTTTACACTTAACAAATTGTGTCAAATAGTTTCGCTACGTGTTTAATTCGTAAATACGAATCTAACGTCAACTGATAGGTCAAATGGACTTCATATAAGTAAGTTATTAGCGTTTCTTGGTCTATGCATTTTGAACAACTGAATCAACTTTATACTGTAGCATTTCGTTGAATGCTTCCGCAAATACAAACAGCTAAAAAGTAGACTCCTCTATCTTTGTGGTTGTAATCCAAAAGCCTGCCCAAAGAAAGGGACACTGATCGTAATTTAGATCCTTTAACCCATTTTTGTTTGCAAGAATCATCCCGAGCAGTCTGAAGGTTCATTAAGTTTCTCATTCTCCTTTATTTCTTTTTGTTTCTCATCATCTTTACATGTGACCAATCTTTAAAATAAGGATGGCAAGAATTTACCAATGTAGAGATTCCATCATTTAGAACTATACATTTGTACAACTATACATTTGTACAGTAAAACTGTAGTTGATTATAACTTATACCCTTAAGTTCAACATTCACCATATCATTAACATGCAATGGTTCAGAGTCATTCATTAAATGAATGCTTTACTTTCTGTTGCTCTTGGTAATAACATGGGAAAAGTATGCACTGCAGTTACAAAATAAAACCCATTTTGTACCAAAAGTGGAATAATTTATCAATAAGAGACCTGACAGATAAACATAAGGAGAGAGAAAGGCACACACATGCAAACACAAGCTTGACTCCCATCCATAATTTACAGATTATTATAAGAACCATAAAAAACGTACGGTTACTGTCATATGCTTCAAACCTTCAACTACTTGAATCACAACAAGATTGACATTTCACATAATACTAACGAAACATGTTTTTTTTCGAAATCTGATCTAAATTAATCTCATACTTAAAACAGAGAGAGAACCCCTTGATATACACATAACTCATAGTTGTGCCAGACCATGTACCAATACTAAAAGTAAGGCGCACCTCAAAGTTGGTCATCATCGTATCAGGTTAACGACCATTGTATGAGAAATGCTGAAAATACTGTCTCTGAGGCACATTTCGAAATTGATAACAAACTTAGAAAAAGCATAATCTTAATAATATACACTAGTTAGATAGATTTTTAATGTAGAAAACCCGTTAGTTGAAAGACAGTAAAAAAAACTGGAGTACTTTGTTTTACTATTTCCATCAACTCCTTGTTACCATTAGTTATAAACAAAATAAAGTAAGAGGATACCATATGTACAATGTAGAAGCATCAGTTTAATCATATAGAGAGCATCACTGTCACCATGCGGTTTCGGTTGTTCTAATCAGTGTATATAGTCGAAAACTTGTCAGCCTTTAATTTGTTCTATGGGGCTATATGCATGAAAAACATATTCACTTCTATTATTAAATCATGATAGGCATTTGTAGGCAATATAACGTGCAATAATGAGGTTGCAGGAGCTTCCACAAATTATTGGAAGCTTTTGGCATATGATAAATGTAATCCATAGTGCTAATTCATTAATAATATCAGTAGATCCATCTCTAACAGCAAGAAGGAAGAGCATGCGATGGACTGGCCTTCTACGGAATGATGCGGTACTTTGTTGCGGATCACGAGAGGCGTCCGGATCTGGAGTTGCGAAGGCGGCGGCAGCGCATAGCTCCGATTTTGAGGGATGCAGGTGGTGGTTGCGGAGGACGACGGAGGGGCTCGGCGGTAAGCGATTAGAGGAGGGAGAAATTTCTGGAATTGGAAGAACATATTTGGGGAGAAAAGGCCTTCCCCTCCATTTTGATTTTTCCTTGGGGATGAAATTTTTGCTCCCCCATCCCTCCTAAAACAGAAGAAGACAAAGTGTCGAGAAAAAACTGCTCACTTCTCGAAAGAGCCTCCCAGGACAAGTGTATATTCTTATTTTTAAATCAAGTTCACGTGTCCAAATGTAAAGTTCCTGTATAAATATTTCTTCTTCCATTTAGGCCCAATACACAATTTTTACTCTTTACTGTTGTTAAGGAATAATCATATGGAATACAACATAAATATAACAATACATATCACTGATACAACATAGCAGAGGAAAACCATAGCATAATAACATCATAGCAGCGGAAATATAATGTCATAAACCACATAATCCCAACAGTCACAGAATCCAAATTATTACATCAAGTTTGCAGAAATGAAAATAAGTTCCAACTCCCAAAATAAGCAATACGAAATGAAACAAGTCTAATGACTGAACTTAAAGATAGAAAAATGCAATAGAAGTAAATGATAGCTGTCCTCAAAGATCCAAGTCATCACCTCTCCGCAAAAGCAAATCCAAGCAAAGATAATGAGCAACTCCAAGAAGACTCCAAGCAAAGAATGAACCTGTTTACTTGGCTGCCCGTGTAGAAAAGAGGGCACCCAAGTTTGCAAAAAGGTGAAACAAACTACGGGTCAGTCGTGGGACTGGTATGAGAATTCATAACTAGTTTAGTAATAATAATATGACAAATCCAAAGACCACGCCGCTAATGCGGAACGGGTTTACTCAATGGATCGTCGTGCATAATTTAAAGTGTCAGAACGTACAACATCGCAATGCTTTTTAGAAAAATGGAATCACCATAAGACTCAAGTCCCATCACACAATGCAACGCACACCAGAGGATAGAGTTTTCCCTTATGGTGATTAAACATGCTAAAAACGGCAAATACGAGTTTAATATTATTATTAGTGTATAATAAAAACATTTCAAAATAAATGTATCAATCCTAGGAAACATAGTACCCTATCCTACTATATCTCCATACTAGTAATACAATCAAAACCGTAGGGTCGTATTTGGAATTTGGATTTCCATCTGAGTCAAGGCTAGGGAGGAGATCCTTACCGATTCGAGACACTCTAGCAATGCCCCAGGATTGGTACTCTGTCCAACCCTTGGATCCTGCAGGGCCGGTCTACACTTACTTTTGTGGATTAGTTATGCCTGAACACACGCTTCCCGGTCCTTTTGGACCTATAATACGGCCAGTGGCGACCGCATAAACCGAGGCCTCGAACAATCCAACAACCACAATGAATAAATGCCAACGCTGGTAGGTCCCTGGCACCACTCTAGCTAGAAAGAAACGTGTGCACTCCCTGAGTTCCCTTCTCTCGTTTTAGACTCCGCCGGTGTGTGAGGCTCGTGAAGTCACGTCATACACAAAGCTATGCCTAAACAGGCTATGCTTTGATCATCCCATAAGGCCTGCTTTTCAACAAAGCCTTGATCAAATGCATCTTGGCATGCCACATCGTCAATCCATACCATATCATTGATTTCCGCCAACATATAACCTCTGAGCTCGTACGTCTCAGAGAAGGGTGAAAGACACCAAACAGATATATGTTTAGCAGAGATCAATAGATACAGTGTAAAGGAATACCACGTCAGACATGCAATCCATTTACGCTTATGCTCTGGGTCTGAGCGAAAGCCAAACCCGTTCAATCAACATGTTCGTTCGAACGACGATCATGACCTCGAATTGGGAGCAAATCAATTCAAAGCCTCAATCGCTGTCTTCCTGAGGGGAAGATTGACGGTCTTCATTAGTCGTCTTCTTCTTCAATTCTCATCGTCGTTTTGATTATTTGGAATGAGATTAACTCGGCCTTTCCAAATAATCTTCGTATATATATATATATATATATATATATATATATATATATATATTGCAAACTCTTCCTTATCGTTATTTCTAATTTATAACGATTATTTCCTATTCTATTTAATTGAAAATAATTAAATCTTTAATCAGCGACGATTCAGGTCAATGGCGATTCTGGTGCTATTTTCAATCAATTTTGATTTTCACATATCTCAAAATCTAACCGTTGGATTTTGACGTATTATATATCGTTGGTAAGATTTTCCCAAGACGGTCCTAGCGGTTTCAGTCTCAAGAAAATCCGAAGGTCGGATCTTCTTGTATTGTCATTTAAAGATATAATTTTAAAACGCGAAATACCGCGCTCGATTCGTTTAATTTTAATTATATATATATATATATATATATATATATATATATAAACGTAACCCGTTTAACTCTTTATTCTTAAGTATATTTTCCTTCGTTATCCTTTTATCCCTTCATTTACAGAGAAATGAAAATCATACTTGAATGATGAATTCTTCCTTTTTGATTCTTTTAATTTCTTTAATTTACGGTAAAATGTAAATTATATTTCATCGTCCAATTCCTTCTTACATGTAAAATGTAATTTATAATTCATCGTTCTTAAGTACATATAAAAATATAAATTTTATTTACAATGTGAATCCTACTTCTTGTTTACATTATAAAAATGTAATCTTTATTTACAAAGTAAACCCATACATTCATTTCATAGAAAAAATGAAATTTCATTCATGCGGGTTAAATTCATTCATAATTTACATAATAATATGTAATTTATTTCATACGATGAAAATTCATTCATAAATTACATATAAAAATGTAATTTACTTTATGCGGACTAATTTCATTCATAAAATAAAATGTAATTTATTTCATGCGATCTTAACTCATTCATAAAATGCATATACAAATGTATTTTATTTCATGCGATGTTAATTCATTCATAAAATACATATAAAATTGTAATTTATTTTATGAGGTCTTAATTCATTCATAAAATACATATAAAAATGTATTTTATATTATGCGGGCTTCATTCATTCATAAATTACATAAATAAATGTAATTTATGTCGTGTGGTCTAATTTCATTTATAAATTACATAAATAAATGTAATTCATATCATGCGGTCTAAATTACATTATAAAATAACGTAACTTATCCTACGATCAATTCTCTTTTTATTAACACTATAAATAATGTCACTTATCCTACGGTAAATTTTCTTTTTATTAATATCATAAATAATGTCACTTATACTACGGTCAATTCTCTTTTTATTAACATTATAAATAATGTCAATTCATCCTACGATATCATTCTTTTATCTTAACATTATAAATAATGATAATTTCCTACAGTGTAAATCCCCTTTTTATTTACATTATAAAATAATGCAAAATTATCCTACGTTGTGATTACTATATAATTTATATTAAAAATAATGTAAAATTGGACATACGGTGAAATTCATGTATATTTACATTAAGAAAAATGTAAATTTCACATACGGTGAAATTCCTATATATTTACATTAAGGAAAATGTAAATTCTCATTCTTGTCACATTTTCTTGAATTTGCATTCAACAAAATGTAAACTTCTATTCTCAAGTTACAACATAAAATCCATTCTTCTTTACAATGTAAAATTTACTCTTTAAACACAATGTAAAGTCCATTCTTTTTAGTACATTAAAATTAATGTAAATCTTCCTATGGTGAAATTTTTATGTATTAACGTTAAAGATAATATTAACAAATCCTACGGTTAAATTCACATATATTAACATTAAAAATAATGTTAACCAATCCTACGGTTAAATATTCTCTTTAATTTACATTAATAAATATGTGAATTTTCATACGGTAAAAATTTCCTTTATTTACATAAATAAAAATGTAAACTCCTCCTACGGTGAATGTTCATATATATTAACATTAATAAAAATGTAAACTTTTCATACGGTGAAATTCTAACGTTAATTTACATAATAAAATGTAAAATTTATGTCATCTCCAAATTTCAATATTTTATTTACATAATAAGATGTAAATTTTATGTCATCGTAAATTCCAATATTCTAACATTAACAAATATGTTAAATTTGTCATACGATGAAATTTCTTATTTTTAACATTAACAAAAATGTTAAATTTGTTATACGATGAAATTTCTTATTTTTAACATTAACCAAAACGTTAAATTCTCCTACATTTCAATTTTACATAATAAAATGTAAAATCTAACACAAGTCCCATTCTTATTTTATTTGCATCAAATAATATGTAAATTGAAATTTCTTTTTAATATTAACATTAAAAATGTTAATTTATACATGCGATTAAATTACTTTTTAATATTAACATTAAAATGTTAATGCCATCATACGGTTAAATTACTTTTTATATATTAACATTTAAATAAATAATGTAAATTTTCATATGTTGTAAATATTCTTATTATTACCATTAAATATAATGTTAATTTTATCATACGTTGAATTACTTATCATTAACATTAAAAATAATGTAAATTTTATCATACGTTGAAAATTACTTTATTCACATAAATAAAATGTGAAATTCCCCTATGGTCAAAATTACTATTTAATCTACATGGAAAAAAATAATGTAGATTTATACATGCGGTGAAACTCATATAAATTTACATAATAAAATGTAAATTTCATAACGTCGCAAATTTCTTACTTTACTTGTACATAATTAAATTTCAACATGCGATGTAATTTCTCATACGATGTTATTTCTTATTAATATTAACATTAACAAAAATGTTAATTTACATCCTACGGTGAATTTTATAATATTAACATCAAAAATGTTAATTTACATGCGGTGAGTTTACTTCCTATTAACATCAAAATAAACGTTAATTTTTTTTCTCTATTCCCATTTTACATAAAAAGAGAATGTAGATTTCATCACAAGTCACATAACAACATCCAGATACAACAACAGGATCAGATGCAATAACTAACATCGAAGTAAATTTCAAGAAGGGATTTCACATAGCATATACAAAATCAACAAAGCATGGTTAAATAAATAACACATAATTAATTAATTTTAATTAATTCTTAATTCAAATTTAAACCTTAAAATTTCAGATCTAATCTCATGTCGTTCTAATCAATTTAGATTCAACAACATACGGGGTGAATCGTTCAGATCCATGTTCTAAATATCATGTTTTTTTTCTTTTAATCTACGATCAACTACCATGCAAATAATAATTTAATAATTAAATTAAATTTAAAAAAAATAAAATTCTCACAGTGTTTGGTCTGAGAAGATGCTTCAGGTTCGATTAGATTTGATGTTCGAATTCACTTGGTTTCGGATCTGGAACAATTCCAATGCAAATTCAAAGGAAAAATCAAAATCAGGCCTTTAACAACTGCTTCAGCAACGCTTAAAAGCGTGGGGAAATCTGAAATAGAATTTACCTTAGAACGTTCAAAACTTCAAATTCGATTTTCTGGAGTTGTAGGCGATGGTTTCACGAACCGTTTGTTGGAGGTTGTCCGGCTTGGAGAGGTCTACTTGCGCCGGAGAAGGGAGGAGGTGCGATCGCCGTGGTGGGGCCCGGTTTGCAGCAAACGGCGGTGGCTTCTCTGCCTTGGTGGCAGAGCTACGATGCATGAGAGGTGCTGGGACTTGTCGGAGATCGAAGAGCTTGGGAAGAGCTTCGAAATGAGTACTCACACGCTAAATTCCATTAAGAAACGGAGGAGAAAACTGAGAATGAAGTTTTGAAGAGTGGTGGGTTCAAGTGGCGGCCGAAATGAGAAGAGGAAGGACGATAAACAGTGTTTTCGGAATATATAATATTATATTAGATTATCCTGATCATTATTTAATAATTTAATTAGCCCGTTAAAGCCCGTTTTGGTCCGAACTCCGATTTAGGCCTGCTTACTGTCGTTCTTAAGGTTTTGACACCTTCTAAGCGCAATGGAACATGTTACAGGACACAATTCCGAAATTTATTATGAGTTTTGGAAAAATTATATTATTTTATTAATATTTTAATGTATACCGTACATGAAAATTCACCGAGGTCACAAATTAACTTCAAAAATTCTCGAAAATTATATTTAGCTATATTTTGATGCTGTGGACCTATGAAAATTAATTTCGTGCAATTCTGAGCTCGTATGGATTTTTAATGAATTTTTAAAGTCAAAAATTTGCCAATTTACACTGAAAAATCAATTATAATTATATTTTAATTCTAAAAATTACCAAAAAATCATTTTTAGCTTTGTTTTGATGATATCGTTGAATTCTGAGTCTTTTTGAAAAATGGCTATTTTTAAGGCCAGTATATTTAATTTTGACCGAAATTGACTAAATACTGTTTCTTTTGCCACGCTCACGTACTAGCTTGGAAAATTCTAAAATTTGAAACCTAACAATAATTTAATATTTCGAATCCAACAAAAGTGGTTTCGTCAGAAACGGACACTGTTTGAAAAATCACTATTTTCTATGGCTATATATTTTATATTAAAAATACATTTTTAAACAAATAATTTTCAAAACTCGAAATATATAAATGTTTATACTTTTTAAATGCAGAAACGTCATTCCGGACTCAATGGAAGTGGTTTCGAGTTAAATTTCCTTTATATGCAAAAAGTAGCATTACTGACCTATGCAAATTACCTAGCGACCTTTCTAAAAATTGAATTGGCCATAACTTTTGATTTCCGCTATGAAATTTCGATTTTTCGGGTTCGTTGGAAATATATTTTTAAATAGATTCCAATATTTTTGGTTTCACTAAAGTCCGTTAAATTTTGCATCCTGTATGGTCAGTCAAAGTTCAAGTTTGACTTTTCAAACTACCGCGCTATTTCTAACTCTTTTTATAATTAAAATTAATTTATTCATTCTAACTTCGATTTGAACCAAATTTGTGATCATTATTATTTAAAATAGATTATTCTAAATATCAAAACTCATTTAAAATCACTTAAAATAAATTTTAAATTGGCCCCAAAATTCAGGGTTCTTACAATCTCCCCCACTTAAGAACTTTTCGTCCTCGAAAATGAAAAGAGAAATAGAAGAGTAGGAACTAACCTAGAGAACGTAGAATTTTTTAATTTCTAGCTTCTTAACCGTGTCGTTGGGAATAAAACTCCTCAGTTCCAGTAGCGTCTTGCCTCCTTGCTCTAGCTCTACTAGTTCTAGTGGCCCGAGTACCCATTTTTAGTTAGTTCTGTACGATCAAGGGAAGAGTCAGAACAACTGTAATGGTGGTTCTAAGAGATAGAAAAGATCGAAGGATGAATGAAAAGATGACAAAAGTGACTGGCTATTATGTATCACATGAAATGTCCGCCATAGAATATTGTGATTCTATGTAAACGAATTTGTTATAAACATGTCATATTCCAAAGCTAAGTTTAACCAAAGCTCTGATACTAACTGTGATGACCCCAAAATTCCACTAGGTGAAAGTAAGGAATAATCATATGGAATACAACATAAATATAACAATACATATCACTGATACAATATAGCAGAGGAAAACCATAACATAATAACATCATAGCAGCGGAAATATAATGTCTTAAACAACAGAATCCCAACAGTCACAGAATCCAAATTATTACATCAAGTTTGCAGAAATGAAAATAAGTTCCAACTCCCAAAATAAGCAATACGAAATGAAACAAGTCTAATGACTGAACTTAAAGATAGAAAAATGCAATAGAAGTAAATGATAGCTTTCCTCAAAGCTCCAAGTCATCATCTCCGCAAAAGCAAATCCAAGCAAAGATAATGAGCAACTCCAAGAAGACTCCAAGCAAAGAATGAACCTGTTTACTTGGCTGCCCGTGTAGAAAAGAGGGCACCCAAGTTTGCAAAAAGGTGAAACAAACTACGGGTCAGTCGTGGGACTGGTATGAGAATTCATAACTAGTTTAGTAATAATAATATGACAAATCCAAAGACCACGCCGCTAATGCGGAACGGGTTTACTCAATGGATCGTCGTGCATAATTTAAAGTGTCAGAACGTACAACATCGCAATGCTTTTTAGAAAAATGGAATCACCATAAGACTCAAGTCCCATCACACAATGCAACGCACACCAGAGGATAGAGTTTTCCCTTATGGTGATTAAACATGCTAAATACGGCAAATACGAGTTTAATATTATTATTAGTGTATAATAAAAACATTTCAAAATAAATGTATCAATCCTAGGAAACATAGTACCCCATCCTACTATATCTCCATACTAGTAATACAATCAAAACCGTAGGGTCGTATTTGGAATTTGGATTTCCATCTGAGTCAAGGCTAGGGAGGAGATCCTTACCGATTCGAGACACTCTAGCAATGCCCCAGGATTGGTACTCTGTCCAACCCTTGGATCCTGCAGGGCCGGTCCACACTTACTTTTGTGGATTAGTTATGCCTGAACACACGCTTCCCGGTCCTTTTGGACCTATAATACGGCCAGTGGCGACCGCATAAACCGAGGCCTCGAACAATCCAACAACCACAATGAATAAATGCCAACGCTGGTAGGTCCCTGGCACCACTCTAGCTAGAAAGAAACGTGTGCACTCCCTGCGTTCCCTTCTCCCGTTTTAGACTCCGCCGGTGTGTGAGGCTCGTGAAGTCACGTCATACACAAAGCTATGCCTAAACAGGCTATGCTTTGATCATCCCACAAGGTCTGCTTTTCAACAAAGCCATGATCACATGCATCTTGGCATGCCACATCGTCAATCCATACCATATCGTTGATTTCCGCCAACATATAACCTCTGAGCTCGTACGTCTCAGAGAAGGGTGAAAGACACCAAACAGATATATGTTTAGCAGAGATCAATAGATACAGTGTAAAGGAATACCACGTCAGACATGCAATCCATTTACGCTTATGCTCTGGGTCTGAGCGAAAGCCAAATCCGTTCAATTAACATGTTCGTTCGAACGACGATCATGACCTCGAATTGGGAGCAAATCAATTCAAAGCCTCAATCGCTGTCTTCCTGAGGGGAAGATTGACGGTCTTCATTAGTCGTCTTCTTCTTCAATTCTCATCGTCGTTTTGATTATTTGGAATGAGATTAACTCGGCCTTTCCAAATAATCTTCGTATATATATATATATATATATTGCAAACTCTTCCTTATCGTTATTTCTAATTTATAACGATTATTTCCTATTCTATTTAATTGAAAATAATTAAATCTTTAATCAGCGACGATTCAGGTCAACGGCGATTCTGGTGCTATTTTCAATCAATTTTGATTTTCACATATCTCAAAATCTAACCGTTGGATTTTGACGTATTATATATCGTTGGAAAGATTTTCCCAAGACGGTCCTAGCGGTTTCAGTCTCAAGAAAATCCGAAGGTCGGATCTTCTTGTATTGTCATTTAAAGATATAATTTTAAAACGCGAAATACCGCGCTCGATTCGTTTAATTTTAATTATATATATATATATATATATATATATATATAGACGTAACCCGTTTAACTCTTTATTCTTAAGTATATTTTCCTTCGTTATCCTTTTATCCCTTCATTTACAGAGAAATGAAAATCATACTTGAATGATGAATTCTTCCTTTTTGATTCTTTTAATTTCTTTAATTTACGGTAAAATGTAAATTATATTTCATCGTCCAATTCCTTCTTACATGTAAAATGTAATTTATAATTCATCGTTCTTAAGTACATATAAAAATATAAATTTTATTTACAATGTGAATCCTACTTCTTGTTTACATTATAAAAATGTAATCTTTATTTACAAAGTAAACCCATACATTCATTTCATAGAAAAAATGAAATTTCATTCATGCGGGTTAAATTCATTCATAATTTACATAATAATATGTAATTTATTTCATACGATGAAAATTCATTCATAAATTACATATAAAAATGTAATTTACTTTATGCGGACTAATTTCATTCATAAAATAAAATGTAATTTATTTCATGCGATCTTAACTCATTCATAAAATGCATATACAAATGTATTTTATTTCATGCGATGTTAATTCATTCATAAAATACATATAAAAATGTATTTTATATTATGCGGGCTTCATTCATTCATAAATTACATAAATAAATGTAATTTATGTCGTGTGGTCTAATTTCATTTATAAATTACATAAATAAATGTAATTCATGTCATGCGGTCTAAATTACATTATAAAATAACGTAACTTATCCTACGGTCAATTCTCTTTTTATTAACACTATAAATAATGTCACTTATCCTACGGTAAATTTTATTTTTATTAATATAATAAATAATGTCACTTATACTACGGTCAATTCTCTTTTTATTAACATTATAAATAATGTCAATTCATCCTACGATATCATTCTTTTATCTTAACATTATAAATAATGCTAATTTCCTACAGTGTAAATCCCCTTTTTATTTACATTATAAAATAATGCAAAATTATCCTACGTTGTGATTACTATATAATTTACATTAAAAATAATGTAAAATGGACATACGGTGAAATTCATGTATATTTACATTAAGAAAAATGTAAATTTCACATACGGTGAAATTCCTATATATTTACATTAAGGAAAATGTAAATTCTCATTCTTGTCACATTTTCTTGAATTTGCATTCAACAAAATGTAAACTTCTATTCTCAAGTTACAACATAAAATCCATTCTTCTTTACAATGTAAAATTTACTCTTTAAACACAATGTAAAGTCCATTCTTTTTAGTACATTAAAATTAATGTAAATCTTCCTATGGTGAAATTTTTATGTATTAACGTTAAAGATAATGTTAACAAATCCTACGGTTAAATTCACATATATTAACATTAAAAATAATGTTAACCAATCCTACGGTTAAATATTCTCTTTAATTTACATTAATAAATATGTGAATTTTCATACGGTAAAAATTTCTTTTATTTACATAAATAAAAATGTAAACTCCTCCTACGGTGAATGTTCATATATATTAACATTAATAAAAATGTAAACTTTTCATACGGTGAAATTCTAACGTTAATTTACATAATAAAATGTAAAATTTATGTCATCTCCAAATTTCAATATTTTATTTACATAATAAGATGTAAATTTTATGTCATCGTAAATTCCAATATTCTAACATTGACAAATATGTTAAATTTGTCATACGATGAAATTTCTTATTTTTAACATTAACAAAAATGTTAAATTTGTTATACGATGAAATTTCTTATTTTTAACATTAACCAAAATGTTAAATTCTCCTATATTTCAATTTTACATAATAAAATGTAAAATCTAACACAAGTCGCATTCTTATTTCATTTGCATCAAATAATATGTAAATTGAAATTTCTTTTTAATATTAACATTAAAAATGTTAATTTATACATGCGATTAAATTACTTTTTAATATTAACATTAAAATGTTAATGCCATCATACGGTTAAATTACTTTTTATATATTAACATTAAAATAAATAATGTAAATTTTCATACGTTGTAAATATTCTTATTATTACCATTAAATATAATGTTAATTTTATCATACGTTGAATTACTTATCATTAACATTATAAATAATGTAAATTTTATCATACGTTGAAAATTACTTTATTCACATAAATAAAATGTGAAATTCCCCTATGGTCAAAATTACTATTTAATCTACATGGAAAAAAATAATGTAGATTTATACATGCGGTGAAACTCATATAAATTTACATAATAAAATGTAAATTTCATAACGTCGCAAATTTCTTACTTTACTTGTACATAATTAAATTTCAACATGCGATGTAATTTCTCATACGATGTTATTTCTTATTAATATTAACATTAACAAAAATGTTAATTTACATCCTATGGTGAATTTTATAATATTAACATCAAAAATGTTAATTTACATGCGGTGAGTTTACTTCCTATTAACATCAAAATAAACGTTAATTTTTTTTCTTTATTCCCATTTTACATAAAAAGAGAATGTAGATTTCATCACAAGTCTCATAACAACATCCAGACACAACAACAGGATCAGATGCAATAACTAACATCGAAGTAAATTTCATGATGGGATTTCACATAGCATATACAAAATCAACATAGCATGGTTAAATAAATAACACATAATTAATTAATTTTAATTAATTCTTAATTCAAATTTAAACCTTAAAATTTCAGATCTAATCTCATGTCGTTCTAATCAATTTAGATTCAACAACATACGGGGTGAATCGTTCAGATCCATGTTCTAAATATCATGTTTTTTTTTCTTTTAATCTACGATCAACAACCATGCAAATAATAATTTAATAATTAAATTAAATTTTAAAAAAAAAAATTCTCACAGTGTTTGGTCTGAGGAGATGCTTCAGGTTCGATTAGATTTGATGTTCGAATTCACTTGGTTTCGGATCTGGAACAATTCCAATGCAAATTCAAAGGAAAAATCAAAATCAGGCCTTTAACAACTGCTGCAGCAACGCTTAAAAGCGTGGGGAAATCTGAAATAGAATTTACCTTAGAACGTTCAAAACTTCAAATTCGATTTTCTGGAGTTGTAGGCGATGGTTTCACGAACCGTTTGTTGGAGGTTGTCCGGCTTGGAGAGGTCTACCTGCGCCGGAGAAGGGAGGAGGTGCGATCGCCGTGGTGAGGCCCGGTTTGCAGCAAACGGCGGTGGCTTCTCTGCCTTGGTGGCGGAGCTACGATGCACGAGAGGTTCTGGGACTTGTCGGAGATCGAAGAGCTCGGGAAGAGCTTCGAAATGAGTACTCACACGCTAAATTCCGTTAAGAAACGGAGGAGAAAACTGAGAATGAAGTTTTGAAGAGTGGTGGGTTCAAGTGGCGGCTGAAATGAGAAGAGGAAGGACGATGAACAGTGTTTTCGGAATATATAATATTATATTAGATTATCCTAATCATTATTTAATAATTTGATTAGCCCGTTAAAGCCCGTTTTGGTCCGAACTCCGATTTAGGCCTGCTTACTGTCGTTCTTAAGGTTTTGACACCTTCTGAACGCAATGGAACATGTTACAGGACACAATACCGAAATTTATTATGAGTTTTGGAAAATTTATATTATTTTATTAATATTTTAATGTATACCGTACATGAAAATTCACCGAGGTCACAAATTAACTTCAAAAATTCTCGAAAATTATATTTAGCTATGTTTTGATGCTGTGGACCTATGAAAATTAATTTCGTTCAATTCTGAGCTCGTATGGATTTTTAATGAATTTTTAAAGTCAAAAATTTGCCAATTTACACTGAAAAATCAATTATATTTTAATTCTAAAAATTACCAAAAAAATCATTTTTAGCTTTGTTTTGATGATACGAACCCAACAAAATTTATTTCGTTGAATTCTGAGACTTTTTGAAAAATGACTATTTTTAAGGCCAGTATATTTAATTTTGACCGAAATTGACTAAATACTGTTTCTTTTGCCACGCTCACGTACTAGCTTGGAAAATTCTAAAATTTGAAACCTAACAATAATTTAATATTTCGAATCCAACAAAAGTGGTTTCGTCAGAAACGGACACCGTTTGAAAAATCACTATTTTCTATGGCTATATATTTTATATTAAAAATGCATTTTTAAACAAATAATTTTCAAAACTCGAAATATATAAATGTTTATACTTTTTAAATGCAGAAACGTCATTCCGGACTCAATGGAAGTGGTTTCGAGTTCAATTTCCTTTATATGCAAAAAGTAGCATTATTGACCTATGCAAATTACCTAGCGACCTTTCTAAAAATTGAATTGGCCATAACTTTTGATTTCCGCTATGAAATTTCGATTTTTCGAATTCGTTGGAAATATATTTTTAAATAGATTCCAATATTTTTGGTTTCACTAAAGTCCGTTAAATTTTGCATCCTGTATGGTCAGTCAAAGTTCAAGTTTGACTTTTCAAACTACCGCGCTATTTCTAACTCTTTTTATAATTAAAATTAATTTATTCATTCTAACTTCGATTTGAACCAAATTTGTGATCGTTATTATTTAAAATAGATTATTCTAAATATCAAAACTCATTTAAAATCACTTAAAATAAATTTTAAATTGGCCCCAAAATTCAGGGTTGTTACAATCTCCCCCACTTAAGAACTTTTCGTCCTCGAAAAGGAAAAGAGAAATAGAAGAGTAGGAACTAACCTAGAGAACGTAGAATGTTTTAATTTCTAGCTTCTTAACCGTGTCGTTGGGAATAAAGCTCCTCCGTTCCAGTAGCGTCTTGCCTCCTTGCTCTAGCTCTACTAGTTCTAGCGGCCCGAGTACCCATTTTTAGTTAGTTCTGTACGATCAAGGGAAGAGTCAGAACAACTATAATGGTGGTTCTAAGAGATAGAAAAGATCGAAGGATGAATGAAAAGATGACGAAAGTGACTGGCTATTATGTATCACATGAAATGTCCGCCAAAGAATATTGTGATTCTATGTAAACGAATTTGTTATAAACATGTCATATTCCAAAGTTAAGTTTAACCAAAGCTCTGATACCAACTGTGATGACCCCAAACTTCCACTAGGTGAAAGTAAGGAATAATCATATGGAATACAACATAAATATAACAATACATATCACTGATACAATATAGCAGAGGAAAACCATAGCATAATAACATCATAGCAGCGGAAATATAATGTCATAAACCACAGAATCCCAACAGTCACAGAATCCAAATTATTACATCAAGTTTGCAGAAATGAAAATAAGTTCCAACTCCCAAAATAAGCAATACGAAATGAAACAAGTCTAATGACTGAACTTAAAGATAGAAAAATGCAATAGAAGTAAATGATAGCTGTCCTCAAAGCTCCAAGTCATCACCTCTCCGCAAAAGCAAATCCAAGCAAAGATAATGAGCAACTCCAAGAAGACTCCAAGCAAAGAATGAACCTGTTTACTTGGCTGCCCGTGTAGAAAAGAGGGCACCCGAGTTTGCAAAAAGGTGAAACAAACTACGGGTCAGTCGTGGGACTGGTATGAGAATTCATAACTAGTTTATTAATAATAATATGACAAACCCAAAGACCACGCCGCTAATGCGGAACGGGTTTACTCAATGGATCGTCGTGCATAATTTAAAGTGTCAGAACATACAACATCGCAATGCTTTTTAGAAAAATGGAATCACCATAAGACTCAAGTCCCATCACACAATGCAACGCACACCAGAGGATAGAGTTTTCCCTTATGGTGATTAAACATGCTAAATACGGCAAATACGAGTTTAATATTATTATTAGTGTATAATAAAAACATTTCAAAATAAATGTATCAATCCTAGGAAACATAGTACCCCATCCTACTATATCTCCATACTAGTAATACAATCAAAACCGTAGGGTCGTATTTGGAATTTGGATTTCCATCTGTGTCAAGGCTAGGGAGGAGATCATTACCGATTCGAGACACTCTAGCAATGCCCCAGGATTGGTACTCTGTCCAACCCTTGGATCCTGCAGGGCCGGTCCACACTTACTTTTGTGGATTAGTTATGCCTGAACACACGCTTCCCGGTCCTTTTGGACCTATAATACTTCCAGTGGCGACCGCATAAACCGAGGCCTCGAACAATCCAACAACCACAATGAATAAATGCCAGCGCTGGTAGGTCCCTGGCACCACTCTAGCTAGAAAGAAACGTGTGCACTCCCTGCGTTCCCTTCTCCCGTTTTAGACTCCGCCGGTGTGTGAGGCTCGTGAAGTCACGTCATACACAAAGCTATGCCTAAACAGACTATGTTTTGATCATCCCACAAGGCCTGCTTTTCAACAAAGCCTTGATCACATGCATCTTGGCATGGCACATCGTCAATCCATACCATATCATTGATTTCCGCCAACATATAACCTCTGAGCTCGTACGTCTCAGAGAAGGGTGAAAGACACCAAACAGATATATGTTTAGCAGAGATCAATAGATACAGTGTAAAGGAATACCACGTCAGACATGCAATCCATTTACGCTTATGCTCTGGGTCTGAGCGAAAGCCAAATCCGTTCAATCAACATGTTCATTCGAACGACAATCATGACCTCGAATTGGGAGCAAATCAATTCAAAGCCTCAATCGCTGTCTTCCTGAGGGGAAGATTGACGGTCTTCATTAGTCGTCTTCTTCTTCAATTCTCATCGTCGTTTTGATTATTTGGAATGAGATTAACTCGGCCTTTCCAAATAATCTTCGTATATATATAATTAAAATTAATTAAAATTAATTATTATTCATTCTAATTAAAATTAATTTATTCATTCTAACTTCGATTTGAACCAAATTTGTGATCATTATTATTTAAAATAGATTATTCTAAATATCAAAACTCATTTAAAATCACTTAAAATAAAATTTAAATTGGCCCCAAAATTCAGGGTTGTTACAACTGTATCACACATTATTAATAAATCATGATTTTATACACACTCACTTCAATACATTAATAAATCATGATTTTATACACACTCACTTCAATAGATTATTAATTTATTCATTCTAACTTAGCAATTTCGAGGATGAAATTATTTTAAGTGGGGAAGAATGTAATGACCCGCATTTTTAGAGGTACATAATTAATTTATTTAATTATATAATTGGTGATTTAGAGAAGTTAATGATCGATTAATTAAATAATATTGAATATTTAATAAATAATTATAATATAGTAATATATTATAATGTCGAAATAGTCGGAAATAGTGAAATTCACAATATCATGTGAATTGAATAGCATACGAGATTTGGTGGAGTTTCGATTCGAAATATAATAATGATTATATTGAATCGACGACAATTTGAACGTATAATTATAATATAATTAAAATCGAGCTTGAAATGGCGCTGCAGTTCGTAAATTGGCGATTCGAACTTCAACTGAATGTACAAGATTCGTTTTAAGCCGGATTTCTGTGAAACAAGAAACGTGTGGAGCTGGTGGAGTATATCTTCCTAGTGGAAGAGAAAAATCGGGATTTCGTCGTGTAGATTTTGTGTTATGTCCACATCAAATTTCAGAAAAGTCGCTGTAGAATTCCTTTATAATTCGTAATGCTTTATTTACGTTATAAAGGATTTTCGATATTAACTGAATATCGATAAATCGAAAAATCTGAAATATCAAACTGAAAATTCTGATATGATATTCTGGAGTTGGACGATATCATATGTGAAGATATACGATAATATAAATTCATTTATATTTAATTTAATAATATTTAAATATATTTATATATTTAAATGGGTCATTCAGAGCTGTAAAAATAGCCACTTTTGCAAACGAAGTCGGAATTCTACGAAACTAGTTTTGTTGGATCCGCAACATCAAATTATTGCTAGATGTCAGTTTCCGTGATTTTTAGAGTCACTGTGTGGTCGTACGGATTTTTAGAGTGAAAAACAGTCAGTATTTTGACAGTTAAAAATACGCTGTGTAAGCATACGGAGTTGGAATTCGACGAAACTAGTTTCGTTGGGACCGTAATGTCGAACTCTAGCTACATGTCAGTTTTCGTGATTTTTCGGCATCGTGTGTGATCACACGGATTTTTAGAAGACGGATACAAATATAAAGGATGAAAATAAAATATTAAAATATTAATAAAAAAATATCTAGATATTTTATGAGCCTATAAATACCCCCCCTTACTTTGCTTAAAACCTAAATCAGAAGTCAACACTCCTTTTTCCGCCGTTGGGTTTATTTCTCACAGCCAAAGACTTTCGATCAAATAAAAATCATAAACAAATCAAAAGAAGTTTTCTAAAATCCAAAGAGTGTATATTTGGAGTCCTGGCAGCGTTTTCTTCAACTGATATTCATATCAGGGCGTGCGACGCAAACTTCTGTGGTGCTCGAAATGAACAGTGTGACCTAGGGTTCGGTTTTGAGCAAAGTTTAGGGAGTTTTCAATTGATTCGAGCTCGCCGAAGTGTTTGTGGGATCGAGTGGTTTCATTTGCCAAAAGATTGGTGGATTTCGATCAATATAGGGACGCGCGACTTCCTGTAGGCGTGGAAACTGTAGCTCGACGGAAAATGCCAAGGAGAGGCGAGTTGAAACTTTTGGGTATGGAGTGGTAGGGTTTTCGAAGAGGAAGACGATGGATGTTCTTGTAGGAATTTTAGTGAAATGTTGGAGTAGATAAATGGGGCAGAAGTATTGGGAAATGGCTACAGGAGGTTCGGTGTTCATCAGAACGGAGAAGAAGTAGTGGCGGCCTGGGCTTTGTAGAAGTGGAGTGGGCCAAGTTTTAAGGTTAAAGCCCATTTGATTTTATTTAATTCATGTTATGATTATATAAAATATACGTAACTTTAAAACTTTATAACTTGGTCGTATGTAAACGAAATTCAACAAAACAGGTCACGTTGGAATCGTATCGAAAAGGACTACACAAACGAACTGGTTTGAAGTGGATTGGAGCTGTTTACAATTTATATCGAAATAAATTATCGAATCAGAATCGACAATCGATTATCGTTCTTTAACGATGATCGACTATGTGAGTAAATCTCACTAACTCTGAACAGTTTATAATTTCATGTTGTATTTTTAGAACTGTTAGATATTGGATGATTGACTGTATGTTGACTGTTTGATTGAACTGCAAGTCAGTTAGTGGAATATATATATATATATATATATATATAACTATATATATAAACCGTTAAATATTCAGATATTTATTCTGTTATCAAAATAATTCATATCGAACTGAAAGTGATGATAATCATGTTGTGTAACATCTGTGGATGCAGGGAGACAAGTTGGAGGAATCCGACTGGATTCCTCAACAGTTATTTTATTGTTTTTCATATATTTTGATATATGATGTGAATTATAACCTGCTGTTGATTGTGTGTGTATGGACGATATTGAACATCGTGATTTGATATGATTGAATACCATAACATACGGGATGTCGATAAGGAGATTTTCAAAGTGATATTGAAAACAAAGATATTTATAAATTGAAATATTTATAAATAAGAAATATTTATAAATGGGAATATTTATAAATAGGAGATATTTAAAAAGGAAATAAATTCAAAACATTTCTTTTTGAATGGAAAGGCCTGTGTGGCGAGTTTGGGGATTTTCCCGATACTCCCGATACAAAGGAGGTTATGGCGAATTTTCCCGAAAAGTTAAGGAGTTAGAATATTTTTAAGAATAAATTTGAAAAGGAAATATTTGCAAACCATTTGCAAATAGAATAAAATAGAGAAAAGAAATATTTGTAAACCATTTAAAAATAGAATTGAAAGGGGAATATTTAGAAAATAAATAGAGTTAATAAAAAGGAAATTGGTTTATAAAGGAAACCGTTATAAAAAGGAAAACGTTATTAAAAGGACATTTATAAAGTGAAGAACCGTTACTAATAGTAAATCTTTATAAATGAATAAACGTGTTAAAAAGGGGAGTACCAATTCGAATAGAGTAAAGGAGTTAATCGAATATAGACATTCGAAAGGAGTTAATCGAATATGGTATTCGAAGTTAGTTAATCGAATACGGTATTCGAAAGGAGAAATCGAATATGGTATTCGAAGTTAGTTAATCGAATATGCTATTCGAAGTTAGTTAATCGAATATAGACATTCGAAAGGAGTTAATCGAATATGGTATTCGAAGTTAGTTAATCGAATATGGTATTCGAAAGTAGAAATCGAATATGGTATTCGAAGTTAGTTAATCGAATATGGTATTCGAAGTTAGTTAATCAAATATGGTATTCAAAGTTAGTTAATCGAATATGGTATTCGAAAGTTAGTTAATCGAATATAGACATTCGAAAGGAGTTAATCGAATATGGTATTCGAAGTTAGTTAATCGAATATGGTATTCGAAAGTTAGTTAATCGAATAGGTTATTCGAAAGGGGTTAGTCAAGTCGAGTTAGTCAAATAGAGTTAACCAGTTAGAGTTAATCAGTTAGAGTTAACCAGTTGGAGTTAATTAGTTAGAGTTAATCGATTAGAGTTAAAACGAACTAGAATTAATCAAATATAGTTATTTGAGACAGAGTTAGTCAAACAGAGTTATTCAGGATAAGTTGCCATTTCGTACGACTGCTAGCATAATTCGCAGGGCTGTAAATAGCCTACGGCGGTCGGATGTTTCCTGAGGGAATCAGGCGTAACCATTGTGATCGCTGCGATCTAGAGTCAAGCGAATGGAGTTAAATAGAGTTATCGAATATTAGTTATTCGAATGGAGTTGAATAGAGTTAAATGGAGTTGAATAGAGTTAAATGGAGTAAATAGAGTTATCGAATATTAGTTATTCGAATGGAGTTGAATAGAGTTAAATGGAGTAAATAGAGTTATCGAATATTAGTTATTCGAATGGAGTTGAATAGAGTTAAATGGAGTTAAATAGAGTTATCGAATATTAGTTATTCGAATGGAGTTAAATCAAATATTAGTTATTCGATAGGAGTTAATCAAATTGAGTTAAATAAACCAAGTTAGTCGAGCCTAGTTAATCGAATCGAATTGGTCGAACCAAGTAAGTCGAGTTAGTCGAGTCAAGTAAAGTTAGTCGAGTTAAGTTCGTCGAGTTAAATAAATCGATGTTAGTTTCATCGAAACGAGTTATCGATGTTAGTTTCATCGAAAGGAGTTATCGATGTTAGTTTCATCGAAAGGAGTTGTCGATGTTAGTTTCATCGAAAGGAGTTATCGATGTTAGTTTCATCGAAAGGAGTTATCGATGTTAATTTCATCGAAAGGAGTTATCGATGTTAGTTTCATCGAAAGGAGTTATCGATGTTAGTTTAATCGAAGTGAGATTTTCAAATATGAGATATTTGAAAAGGAAGAGTCATCGAATATTAGTTATTCGAAGAGAGATTATCGAATATCGTTTATTCGAGAAGGAGTTAATCGAATATAGGTTATTCGAAGAAGAGTTAATCAAATAGAGATTTCTCAAAGAGAGTTAATCGGCGAATTCGATTATATCGAATTCGGGAAAGTACTTATACTTTTCCAGTGTTTAAATAGAGATTTATTTATTTATAAATAAATAAGTGTTAGGTTAATTATTCACTAATAAGAATAGAAGTTATAATTAAAGTTAGATAATTCGAAAGTAGGGATTATAACGTTATCGTTATAACCAATGTTTTAAATATAGAAGTGAATTAGTAAAATTGGATCCGAGAAAGGTGTAAAGAAGTTGTTAAAGATTAAAAGATAAACTTTGACCATTTTGAAGTTATAACGTTGTTCAGTTAAGGTCTGAGAGGTAATTATACCCCAACTTGAGTGACTTCCTTCTTAACTAAGAAATGGTAAGGTTTGATCGTAAAGGAGTTTTGGAAATGTTTTCCAAACGAGAATCAGAAATGTTTTCTGATAAAAGAAAATAAGAATTTAGAATATAGGGAAATAGGAGATAAGTAAATAAATGAACTAAAGAGATTAATGTTAAATGATGTTTGTTCGATATAATTTCCATCTGGAAATAATATCGTTGTTTGCACACTTGTTTTTCTTCGATAGTTAACTCACAGACTATCGAAGTTTTTGACCATTTTAACGTTGTTAATATGGAGAGACCGGTTGGATTATTATCCGAAGAACCACTCTGTATTGGCATAAGCGTCGCGAATCATATATGCCAAAGATAATTGAAGACGAAGTAAAATGCAAGGGCTATCCTGTTTACAGAATAGTGCCTTCGGTTTGTCCAGTCCCAGGACAACTTGTATGGACGAAGGTCTGACAGAGTATATCCAGTGGATCGCGTAAGTTGATCTGTTCAAACGTATTCACGTTTGGTGGTGGAGGAATTCGTTTCTCTTAGCTGTATACCCGTGTTATTTTTGGATAAGTCAATTTGTGATTTGGCGGGTATGACGATGTGACATTTCTAAGTGAATGAAGATGGATGTCTGACAGAGTATTTCCAGACGATCACGTACATTGATTTCTTCAACCGTACCAAGAGTGGAAGCGGAGAAGGAAACTTCTTTTAGCTGACACGTAATGTACTGTTGTAAACGTCAATTAGTGATTTCGATGGATTTGACAATGTAGCATTCGAAGTGAATCTGATGTAATGATAAAGCGTAGCTTCTAGCCTCATCAACCGGTAAATGACAGAAATCGGGCAGGCAGCATGGCTAAGTCGGTCGCACCGAAGTAGGGTGTATAATCACCTATCTAGAGAATATTCATTTGTTTCTTAAATCTATCAATGCTGTCCCATATATATACGGGAACGGTTGCTGATCCCAACCGTTGGTGATATACATTCGATACACTCAAGCGAAATGAGTGGTCGGTCATGTGTGGCTGAGTTACAAGATGTTCTTGTTGAACTCCAGTGTATCGTTCCTAGAGTACACTGATCGGAAGGTGGTTCCATACCTTGTCATAGTTGGAAATCCATTATCCAATACGTGCTTACGATTTTGATTGTATACTATATATGTAGAACGTGAGATGAAAGCGTTTCTGCTAGTTGATATCTATTTGTACATAGACATTATTATAATATCATAAGGTTTTTGATATAAAGATATTTTGGATTCTCATAAGGGAAAAAACCCGTTCTGTTCTGCGGCGTGGTCTTATGAGATATACTTGTTCATATACCTGTTTAAACTATTTTACTCACACCAGTCCCATGACTGACCCGGAGTTTATTTGTTTTGTTTTCCCTAAACTCTTGGGTGCCTAATTTTGTACGGGCAGTCAAGTAGTCAGAAATTACAGATATGCTGGAAGAGCGTGGAGCAGGAGGCTTCAAGATCATATAGCTATAGTTATTTCCGCTGTGTTGTAAGTGCTGCACTCTGATAAGTGCTATCGTATACATAACTATTATATTTCAAAGTTATGTTATCTATTATATGTTATTCGTTCTGCTGTGAGGTTCGTGTTACTCTGATGTTGTGTTCTTCTTCTTCTTCTATTCTAAGTTTCTATCTTATCTATTCTCATCTTCTAATTTCTTTCATTAATTACCGGGATTTTTCGATGTTTTGGTTATCGACGTCGTGCTTATGTCGATTACCAAAGTCGCTCAAAATCCGGGTCGTTACAGTTGGTATCTGAGCCAGGTTAAGAATTACTTGGCTCTGTGGCGTGACTCGGTAGAGATAGGGTTAGTAATACCCTAGATTGAGTTTGAGTGTATATATACGAGTGCGTATTTGTATTTGATATAAAAATGGTTTTATATTGTGGAGATTCATTGGCTGAGATGTTTATGAGTTCTGGTCGATCAGTTTGATCCACTGTATCGGTAGGAGTAAATAAACACTCGAATACGATGGGTCGACACAGTATGTTTGGAAAAGAGGGTAACTGAAATAATTTTACCCGAAGTATATATATTGGAAATATTATAATGTGTTGGTTGTTATTATAATCGAGTAAGATTATAAAAGTGAAACGGTTATGAAAATAACCAATCAAATTTCGTATAAGTATTACGAAGAGAATTAAATCTGAAATTAAAGTCGGAATTGAAATTAAAAACTGGAAATTCAGATAAGTGGTTGAAATTGAATCTGGATTAGATATATGTGAATTTTAAAATCCTGGGAGGTTTTAAATTTGTTTTAATAAGGATATTTTGAACTAATTCAAGATGGAAGTGTTAAGTTGGAGTTTTGAAAAGAAATATAGTATTGAACTCACTTTGATCGCTGGAAAATAATTCTGGTGATGGTGTACACATCATCAGTGTGATTTTCGAGTTGTAAGTGACGGATTACTACCCAATATTTTATTTTCAAATCTGTTTTGCGAAAACAAGTTTTTGAGAATTCAAATGTTTTGAATTGGTATTATGATTTCAAATTGACTTGAAATAAAAGCCCAGGAATTTAAATTCTAGAATTTAACTTTAACTTGTTAAGTTAAGTGAAAACTGGGGTGATAAGAGAATAATCTGAAATGGTCTTGTATTGATGAGTTAAGAGTTTGAAATCGAGAATCAAACTTGAGTTGAAATGATAATTGGCTTGGATATAAGCGAATGGTTGTGTTGGTGCTAAAACTGATTGGAATTTGATTGGGGCGGCATTGGCATCTGCTAAATTGATAGCAGATGGAAATGAGATAATGAAACGCCCAACAAAAAGGTACAAGTTTATATTTTATATGAGTTTGGAATTTTTGAGCCGAATTGGCAAGCCGTTTGGCGTTTTGATTTTCTTTTGGGTTGAAGAAGGCCCAGAGAGGCGAGTTGGAGTTTGAGCTATTGACCAGTACAAAGGAGGTGCTGGCGAAATTTTCCGAAAATTTAAAGTGTTAGAAAATTTTCAGAATTTTTGAAAATTTTAGTTAGTCGGAAGAATAAATATTTTAGTTGATATTAATTGGTTATGTTGAAATCAGAAATAAGGGGTAAACAAATCTTAGGAATTCCAATAGGTAGGGTCGTCCTCTAACTTAGCAATTTCGAGGACGAAATTATTTTAAGTGGGGAAGAATGTAATGACCCGCATTTTTAGAGATATATAATTAATTTATTTAATTATATGATTGGTGATTTAGAGAAGTTAATGATCGATTAATTAAATAAAATTGAATATTTAATAAATAATTATAATATAATAATATATTATAATGTCGAAATAGTCGGAAATAGTGAAATTCACAATATCATGTGAATTGAATAGCATACGAGATTTGGTGGAGTTTCGATTCGAAATATAATAACGATTATATTGAATCGACGACAGTTTGAACGTATAATTATAATATAATTAAAATCGAGCTTGAAATGGCGCTGCAGTTCGTAAATTGGCGATTCGAACTTCAACTGAATGTACATGATTCGTTTTAAGCCGGATTTCTGTGAAACAAGAAACGTGTGGAGCTGGTGGAGTATATCTTTCTAGTGGAAGAGAAAAATCGGGATTTCGTCGTGTAGATTTTGAGTTATGTCCAAATCAAATTTCAGAAAAGTCGCTGTAGAATTTCTTTATAATTCGTAACGCTTTATTTACGTTATAAAAGTATTTTCGATATAAACTGAATATCGATAAATCGAAAAATCTGAAATATCAAACTGAAAATTCTGATATGATATTCTGGAGTTGGACGATATCATATGTGAAGATATACGATAATATAAATTCATTTATATTTAATTTAATAATATTTAAATATATTTATATATTTAAATGGGTCATTCAGAGCTGTAAAAATAACCACTTTTGCAAACGAAGTCGGAATTCGACGAAACTAGTTTTGTTGGATCCGCAACATCAAATTATTGCTAGATGTCAGTTTCTGTGATTTTTAGAGTCACTGTGTGGTCGTACGGATTTTTAGAGTGAAAAACAGTCAGTATTTTGACAGTTAAAAATATGCTGTGTGAGCATACGGAGTTGGAATTCGACGAAACCAGTTTCGTTAGGACCGTAATGTCGAACTCTAGCTACATGTCAGTTTTCGTGATTTTTCGGCATCGTGTGTGATCACATGGATTTTTAGAAGACGGATACAAATATAAAGGATGAAAATAAAATATTAAAATATTAATAAAAAAATATCTAGATATTTTATGAGCCTATAAATACCCCCTTACTTTCCTTAAAACCTAAATCAGAAGTCAACACTCCTTTTTCCGCCGTTGGGTTTATTTCTCACAGCCAAAAACTTTCGATCAAATAAAAATCATAAACAAATCAAAAGAAGTTTTCTAAAATCCAAAGAGTGTATATTTGGAGTCCTAGCAGCGTTTTCTTCAACTGATATTCATATCAGGGTGTGCGACGCAAACTTCTGTGGTGCTCGAAATGAACAGTGTGACCTAGGGTTCGGTTTTGAGCAAAGTTTAGGGAGTTTTCAATTGATTCGAGCTCGCCGAAGTGTTTGTGGGATCGAGTGGTTTCATTTGCCAAAATATTGGTGGATTTCGATCAATATAGGGACGCACGACTTCCTGTAGGCGTGGAAACTGTAGCTCGACGGAAAATGCCAGGGAGAGGCGAGTTGAAACTTTTGGGTATGGAGTGGTAGAGTTTTCGAAGAGGAAGACAATGGACGTTCTTGTAGGAATTTTAGTGAAATGTTGGAGTAGATAAATGGGGCAGAAGTATTGGGAAAAGGCTACAGGAGGTTCGGTGTTCATCAGAACGGAGAAGAAGTAGTGGCGGCCTGGGCTTTGTAGAAGTGGAGTGGGCCAAGTTTTAAGGTTAAAGCCCGTTTGATTTTATTTAATTCATGTTATGATTATATAAAATATACGTAACTTTAAAACGTTATAACTTGGTCGTATGTAAACGAAATTCAACAAAACAGGTCACGTTGGAATCGTATCGAAAAGGACTACACAAACGAACTGGTTTGAAGTGGATTGGAGCTGTTTACAATTTATATCGAAATAAATTATCAGATCAGAATCGACAATCGATTATCGTTCTTTAACGATGATCGACATGTGAGTAAATCTCACTAACTCTGAACAGTTTATAATTTCATGTTGTATTTTTAGAACTGTTAGATATTGGTTGATTGACTGTATGTTGACTGTTTGATTGAACTGCTAGTCAATTAGTGGAATATATATATATATATATAACTATATATATATAAACCGTTAAATATTCAGATATTTATTCTGTTATCAGAATAATTCATATCAAACTGAAAGTGATGATAATCATGTTGTGTAACATCTGTGGATGCAGGGAGACAGGTTGGAGGAATCCGACTGGATTCCTCAACAGTTATTTTATTGTTTTTCATATATTTTGATAAATGATGTGAATTATAACCTGTTGTTGATTGTGTGTGTATGGACGATATTGAACATCGTGATTTGATATGATTGAATACCATAACATACGTGATGTCGATAAGGAGATTTTCAAAGTGATATTGAAAACAGAGATATTTATAAATTGAAATATTTATAAATAAGAAATATTTATAAATGGGAATATTTATAAATAGGATATATTTAAAAAGGAAATAAATTCAAAACATTTCTTTTTGAATGGAAAGGCCTGTGTGGCGAGTTTGGGGATTTTCCCGATACTCCCGATACAAAGGAGGTTATGGCGAATTTTCCCGGAAAGTTAAGGAGTTAGAATATTTTTAAGAATAAATTTGAAAAGGAAATATTTGCAAACCATTTGCAAATAGAATAAAATAGAGAAAAGAAATATTTGTAAACCATTTAAAAATAGAATTGAAAGGGGAATATTTAGAAAATAAATAGAGTTAATAAAAAGGAAATTGGTTTATAAAGGAAACCGTTATAAAAAGGAAAATGTTATTAAAAGGACATTTATAAAGTGAAGAACCGTTACTAATAGTAAATCTTTATAAATGAATAAACGTGTTAAAAAGGGGAGTACCAATTCGAATAGAGTAAAGTAGTTAATCGAATATAGACATTCGAAAGGAGTTAATCGAATATGGTATTCGAAGTTAGTTAATCGAATAGGGTATTCGAAAGGAGAAATCGAATATGGTATTCGAAGTTAGTTAATCGAATATGGTATTCGAAGTTAGTTAATCGAATATAGACATTCGAAAGGAGTTAATCGAATATGGTATTCGAAGTTAGTTAATCGAATATGGTATTCGAAAGGAGAAATCGAATATGGTATTCAAAGTTAGTTAATCGAATATGGTATTCGAAGTAAGTTAATCAAATATGGTATTCGAAGTTAGTTAATCGAATATGGTATTCGAAAGTTAGTTAATCGAATATAGACATTCGAAAGGAGTTAATCGAATATGGTATTCGAAGTTAGTTAATCGAATATGGTATTCGAAAGTTAGTTAATCGAATAGGTTATTCGAAAGGGGTTAGTCAAGTCGAGTTAGTCAAATAGAGTTAACCAGTTAGAGTTAATCAGTTAGAGTTAACCAGTTGGAGTTAATTAGTTAGAGTTAATCGATTAGAGTTAAAACGAACTAGAATTAATCAAATATAGTTATTTGAGACAGAGTTAGTCAAACAGAGTTATTCAGGATAAGTTGCCATCTCGTACGACTGCTAGCGTAATTCGCAGGGCTGTAAATAGCCTACGGCGGTCGGATGTTTCCTAAGGGAATCAGGCGTAACCATTGTGATCGCTGCGATCTAGAGTCAAGCGAATGGAGTTAAATAGAGTTATCGAATATTAGTTATTCGAATGGAGTTGAATAGAGTTAAATGGAGTTGAATAGAGTTAAATGGAGTTGAATAGAGTTAAATGGAGTAAATAGAGTTATCGAATATTAGTTATTCGAATGGAGTTGAATAGAGTTAAATGGAGTTGAATAGAGTTAAATGGAGTAAATAGAGTTATCGAATATTAGTTATTCGAATGGAGTTGAATAGAGTTAAATGGAGTTGAATAGAGTTAAATGGATTAAATAGAGTTATCGAATATTAGTTATTCGAATGGAGTTGAATAAAGTTAAATGGAGTTAAATAGAGTTATCGAATATTAGTTATTCGAATGGAGTTAAATCAAATATTAGTTATTCGATAGGAGTTAATCAAGTTGTGTTAAATAAACCAAGTTAGTCGAGCCTGGTTAATCGAATCGAATTGGTCGAACCAAGTAAGTCGGGTTAGTCGAGTCAAGTTAAGTTAGTCGAGTTAAGTTCATCGAGTTAAATAAATCGATGTTAGTTTCATCGAAAGGAGTTATCGATGTTAGTTTCATCGAAAGGAGTTATCGATGTTAGTTTCATCGAAAGGAGTTATCGATCGATGTTAGTTTCATCTAAAGGAGTTATCGATGTTAGTTTCATCGAAGGGAGTTATCGATTATAGTTTAATCGAAGTGAGATTTTCAAATATGAGATATTTGAAAAGGAAGAGTCATCGAATATTAGTTATTCGAAGAGAGATTATCGAATATCGTTTATTCGAGAAGGAGTTAATCGAATATAGGTTATTCGAAGAAGAGTTAATCAAATAGAGATTTCTCGAAGAGAATTAATCGGCGAATTCGATTATATCGAATTCGGGAAAGTACTTATACTTTTCCAGTGTTTAAATAGAGATTTATTTATTTATAAATAATTAAGTGTTAGGTTAATTATTCACTAATAAGAATAGAAGTTATAATTAAAGTTAGATAATTCGAAAGTAGGGATTATAACGTTATCGTTATAACCAATGTTTTAAATATAGAAGTGAATTAGTAAAATTGGATCCGAGAAAGGTGTAAAGAAGTTGTTAAAGATTAAAAGATAAACTTTGACCATTTTGAAGTTATAATGTTGTTCAGTTAAGGTCTGAGAGGTAATTATACCCCAACTTGAGTGACTTCCTTCTTAACTAAGAAATGGTAAGGTTTGATCGTAAAGGAGTTTTGGAAATGTTTTCCAAACGAGAATCAGAAATGTTTTCTGATAAAAGAGAATAAGAATTTAGAATATAGGGATACAGGAGATAAGTAAATAAATGAACTAAAGAGATTAATGTTAAATGATGTTTGTTCGATATAATTTCCATCTGGAAATAATATCGTTGTTTGCACACTTGTTTTTCTTCGATAGTTAACTCACAGACTATCGAAGTTTTTGACCATTTTAACGTTGTTAATATGGAGAGACCGGTTGGATTATTATCCGAAGAACCACTCTGTATTGGCATAAGTGTCGCGAATCATATATGCCAAAGATAATTGAAGACGGAGTAAAATGCAAGGGCTATCCTGTTTACAGAATAGTGCCTTCGGTTTGTCCAGTCCCAGGACAACTTGTATGGACGAAGGTCTGACAGAGTATATCCAGTGGATCGCCTAAGTTGATATGTTCCAACGTATTCACGTTTGGTAGCGGAGGAATTCGTTTCTCTTAGCTGTATACCCGTGTTATTTTTGGATAAGTCAATTTGTGATTTGGCGGGTATGACGATGTGACATTTCTAAGTGAATGAAGATGGATGTCTGACAGAGTATTTCCAGACGATCACGTACATTGATTTCTTCAACCGTACCAAGAGTGGAAGCGGAGAAGGAAACTTCTTTTAGCTGACACGTAATGTACTGTTGTAAACGCCAATTAGTGATTTCGATGGATTTGACAATGTAGCATTCGAAGTGAATCTGATGTAATGATAAAGCGTAGCTTCTAGCCTCATCAACTGGTAAATGACAGAAATCGGGTAGGCAGCATGGCTAAGTCGGTCGCACCGAAGTAGGGTGTATAATCACCTATCTAGAGAATATTCATTTGTTTCTTAAATCTATCAATGTTGTCCCATATATATACAGGAACGGTTGCTGATCCCAACCGTTGGTGATATACATTCGATACACTCAAGCGAAATGAGTGGTCAGTCATGTGTGGCTGAGTTACAAGATGTTCTTGTTGAACTCCAGTGTATCGTTCCTAGAGTACACTGATCGGAAGGTGGTTCCATACCTTGTCATAGTTGGAAATCCATTATCCAATACGTGCTTACGATTTTGATTGTATACTATATATGTAGAACGTGAGATGAAAGCGTTTCTGCTAGTTGATATCTATTTGTACATAGACATTATTATAATATCAAAAGGTTTTTGATATAAAGATATTTTGGATTCTCATAAGGGAAAAACCCGTTCCGTTCTGCGGCGTGGTCTTATGAGATATACTTATTCATATACCTGTTTAAACTATTTTACTCACACCAGTCCCATGACTGACCCGGAGTTTATTTGTTTTGTTTTCCCTAAACTCTTGGGTGCCTAATTTTGTACGGACAGTCAAGTAGTCAGGAATTTACAGATATACTGGAAGAGCGTGGAGCAGGAGGCTTCAAGATCATATAGCTATAGTTATTTCCGTTGTGTTGTAAGTGCTGTACTCTGATAAGTGCTATTGTATACATAACTGTTATATTTCAAAGTTATGTTATTTATTATATGTTATTCGTTCCGCTGTGAGGTTCGTGTTACTCTGATGTTGTGTTCTTCTTCTTCTATTCTAAGTTTCTATCTTATCTATTCTCATCTTCTAATTTCTTTCATCAATTACCGGGATTTTTCGATGTTTTAGTTATCGACCTTGTGCTTATGTTGATAACCAAATTCGCTCAAAATCCGGGTCGTTACAGAATCTATGCCGGGTATACCAGAAAGTGTGATAGATGCCAGAGTTTCGCCAAGATTCTGCGAGCCTCATCCACATCATTAACTCAAATGGTCAGCCCAAGGCCATTAGCTGTTTGGGAATTTGATTTGACTGGAGCATTACCAACTGCCAAGTCCAGCACGAAATATGCCATTGTAGCCATTGATTATTTCACTAAGTGGGTCGAAGCAGAGCCAGTTGCCACCATTACCTCAAAGAAAGTTATTAACTTCATGTTAAAAAATATTAGGTTCAGATTGCTCTTACATCCAGTCCCGCACAATGCTGAATTGCACAAAGTTTTATTAATATCATTATCCAATTACCACACCCATGATTTCACGGCTACAAGGTTAACACCGCTCCTTTTCCTTGATTCACGGGCTACAAGGAACACACCCTTTCCTTTTCCTTGATTTACGGGCTACAAGGAACACGCCCTCACAGTTTTTAATTACAATTGCCTTAGAACTCTTGAGTATAGAGAATGAAAATAGAAGAAGAATGATATAATTTGTATTGAAATCGACAGAGTATAAGTGTAGAATCTTAGAAATTTGAGAAAATAATGGTGGTTTGTTATGGGACAAAGAAGGAGAAGATTAGTTATGAAATTTTTCGAAATTAAGTCGTTTATATAGTGTTCCAAAGGACACAACTATTTCTAAAACGTTTTAAAATGAAAAGACACAACTATTTAAAATTTAAAAAATATTTCAGTTATATGTCGCCATGTTAATACACGTATGTCGACAAACATATATATACATATTTAAATTTTAAATCATTTTTTTAAGTATTTAAACCAATATATATTTTGGAAATTCCTAAAATAAAACTAGTTGTTTAAAATACAATTCTTCAAGTATAAAAACATAATAAAATAATATTTAAACATATGATTTAAAAACTATATATATACGTGATATAAAACTATATAATATAATTATAAACACATATATTATAATTAAAACTTTATAATATAAATGTAAGAAACTTAGGAAATATATAATAACTGAAATTATAAGTTTAAAATCCTTAAATGAAAAAAAATCATTTTTTGAGAAGATTTTGACATCAATTTGAAAATAGTTTAAAATCAATTTTAAAGAGATAATTTGGAAACTGAGTTTGAGTGCTATTCAGAGTTTTACATTGTAACTAGACTCTATTACTCTGATAATCTTAGACTCTTGATCTCTTGATATCTTGATACTATTGAGTCTTGATTCTCCTTTGAAATCTTGAATCTTTGAACTATACAGTCTTCAATTATTTTTAACATATATATATATATATATATTCTGAATAAAAGTGTTAGTATATATTTTATAATCAATAATGATTGAAATAAGGCTATTGTCATCAAAACACCATCAACATTCCATTCTCCAACAATCCCCCCTTTTTGATGATGACAACCTTGGTTTATAAAATATTCATACCTGATACTACCTGTCACTCTGATTCTTCAATTACTCCTCCTTTCACCATGAATTCCTTCCAACTCCCCCTTAAACTATACCTATTTTTATACCTATTTTATAATTTCTCCCTTTTATCATCAATAAAAAATATATCCATCTAAACTCGGAATAATCCTAGTGACTAATTCTGTATATTACTCCCTCTAAATCTATAGCTCTCTTAATCTATAATTTTCCTATAACTCCCCCTAAATCTATGGAAATACTATTGTATTTCTACTAAGTAAAATATACAAGAGTATAATCAATATAACCATTGTATATATCAAATAATCAATCCAAATAATATTTACGAAACAATCTTAATCGAACAATGAATATACAAATGTCCGTATTTACAACAAATACACAAAAGTACTTATTTACGACGAATACACGAGTGTACAAATGAACATAATCCTAATCGATTAATGTTTCTTAACAATTGCGGATTTGTGAATTGAGCAATGAGGATAATGAAGACATAATTCCCCATTTTGCTCGTTCATATTCCCATCTTTGTCAAATCGCACTTCTCCAACGCAAATAACTTGATCGTCTTCTTCCATCCCCTCGTTTAGTGCCTCTTCTTCCTCTTCTTCTTCGATTTCTTCTTCGATTTCTTCTTCTTCTTCTTCTTTCGTTTGACTTGCTTGATTGTCATCCTCAATGATAATAGGATTGTTTGATTATCCATCACATACCGTTGTAAATTTCTATAATCCTTCTTTTTCTTGTTCTCTATTCATTCTTAATTGAAGAAGTTTAATCTTGGTCGACCTTTGCAGTAAATCTTTCATAGAATCTTCAAATTTCATCACTCTTGCTAGCGTAGTACGTTGGAATGGACCAATAGAGGGTCTGGGGAATGAAATTGAGTTGTTTTGATTTGTATTATTGGAGGAGGCCATTATTTATTTTATTTTAGAATTTCGTCAGAGAGAAAATGAGGAAGAGAAGAAGAAACTTTGAAATTAAGAGTTTAAATATAGATTGGAACTACTTTTTGGTGGGAATTAAATTTAAAAAAACTAGTTGTTATATGTCGACATGTAAATTTATGTATGTTGACATACATATAAGATTTTGATTTTTCAGTATTTTATTTATATTTTATAATATATTTATATCAATATATTTAGTTACCCTATTTTGGTTAAAGAGAAAATGCCTAATTCTCTTCTAAATTTAGTATATGTTGTTTCATTTAAAGGTTTGCTTAATATATATGCTATTTGTTTTTCTGTTTCTATGAATTCAAATGAATTTTTTTCTTTACTTTCGTTATCTCTTAGGAAATAATGTCTCATATCAATATGTTAAGTTCTTGAATGATGTGTTGGATTTTTAGATATATTTATAATGCTTGTATTACACAGTATATTGGTGATTTCTTTATATTTAATCCAAAATCTCTTAGAGTTTGTTGCATATATATTACTTAAGAACAAGCTAAAGCAGCAGATATATATTATGCTTCAGTTGTTGGTAAAGATACTGTATTTTACTTTTTACTAAACCATGAGACTAGAGAATGACCTAAGAAGAGACATGTTCCACTAGTGCTTTTATGATCCAATTTACATCCCACATAGTCAGCGTCACAATAAGAGATTAAATCAAACGAATCAATTTTAGGGTAAAATAATCCAAAATCTAATGTATGTTTTACATATCTTAAAATACGTTTTACGGCTTTTAAGTGAGTTTCTTTAGGTTAAGATTGATAACTTACACAAAACATACACTATGTATTATATCTGGTCTACTAGCGGTTATATACAATAACGTTCCTACCGTTTCTCTATATAATTTTTGATCGACGTCTTTTAACATATCATCTTTAGGAATTTGTCCATAATAGTGCGAAAAGAAGGCCTGGCTCCAAGCTATTCAGGAATAGTGTACTCCGAAATTTAGACAAAAATGGAATTGTAATGCTGGGATCTTGAATAGAAACCGACGATATTTTAATAGGTAAATTAACACCAAGCTATAAATAGGAATATTGAAAATAATTTTTTTTTTGAATTCGAAATAATGTGATGCATGAACGACGGGAATTGAACCCACGTGTGGTGGGTTCACAATCCACAAAAATCAGATCCATAACATCTATGTCAGCTTTTCTTGCGAATTCTGTATGAGAAAAGGTTACTTTTTATCGTATTCCATTGAAAATAATGGCTGAATTCTGTTCGTAAGAACAAAGCGAAGAAGATCTATTCTATACCCGATAAGTACCAATACGCAATGGGCAAGCTGGCCTATATTTCTTGGTTTCAATAGAACTCCTTACGAGCATTGTTTCTATCTACTATTATCTAAAAATAATCAAGTTATTAATGACTGGACGAAACCCAAAAACAACCCCTCACGTGCGGCTAAGTATACTAATCCGGGCGGAAGCCAGGCGAGCGTAGTGAGCGGGACTGATCCAAACTATTCTTAGACCGGCGACGCCCGACAGTCTGTTCAGGGTTCCACACTCAATGGTGGCTACTAAATACGAGGGTTGCGCTTGTTGCGAGACTTAACCCAACACTTACGACACGAGCTGACGACAACCATGCACCACCTGTGTTCGCGTTCCTGAAGGTGCAGTACCTCGACGTGACATGAGTGTGAAAGAGGTTCAAAAATAAGTTTTTTTTATAAGGGCTAAAAATGAATCACTTATTTTGGCTTTTTGACTAGAGAAAGATAGAATTAAGAACTAAAAATTTTAATTGAAGAGATAGATCGTTCGAATAATAAAAAGGATCCATACATTCATTCCCCCAAAATAGGACTGATGCTTCCATTGTGCGCCTTGTTGGTTGTCTAATTCCGAAGAAAGGTCAAGGGATCCTTCCCCCTCTTCAAACTCCGATTTGTATTTTTCATAGAAAAATCTCTGATCAACGATATAAAAAGATCCAGCCTCCGCAATTTCTGAATCACCCTGCAGAATGGCATGTTCTCCGCGGTTGGAATAGGTGGTTCAATTCTTTCCATGGTAGGGTGAGAGCTGGTCTATAAACAATATGGTTGTTTATCCATGGTACTATTTCACTCTTTTTTTGGCTTATGAAATTCCTTTCTCGTTGGAGAAATTAAGGATGGTCTTATCTATTGCCTTACCAAAAAGATGGTCTTTTCGATTAGCAGGATCAAATGAGACAACTATTTGATGTTCCCGGGCCGCTTGCGCCCCTCGCCTGGTAATCTTTCGGAAAGGTTGCTTCAGTTTCCTCTTCTTCGAGTTGACTAAAGTGGTGCGCGTTCGCTCCATTCCAAAGTAATAGGATCCATCCTTTCGAAATCCTATATCGAAGGAAGTCAGATAGAAGGCCAATCGGTTGCGGACTCCGCTAATGCCGGTCAAGGCGAATTGCATAGTTGCTTTTGAGGTACGAATATTATGTCATACTGTGAGAGCAGTATAGCTACTTTTGCGAGTCGGGCATTCCGCCGGAGTTGAAAAGAAGTATCAAAAAACATGTCTTATTTTTTTAGGGCTATATTAGTTTCCATAGGTAGGTTTTCCATTAGTTGTAGTTAAATTATATTTATTAATTAAATATCTAGCTTATTTTTCCTGATTGATAAATATTCCGTTTTTTAGTTGTCTTATTTGTAAGCTTAAGAAAAATGTAAGTTCACCTATATGACTCATCTCAAATTCTTGTGTCATAGTATCTGAGAATTCTTTATTCATTTTATTATTTGTTGATCCGAAAATTATATCGTCAACGTAAATTTGTACTAATTGAATATCATCTTTATTTCTTTTTATGAAAAGTGTATTATCTACTTTACATGTTTCGAAGTTATATTGTAATAAATAAGTTCTTAACCTATCATACCAGGCTCTAGGAGCTTGTTTTAATCCATATAATGCTTTCTTTAATTTATATATGTGGTTTGGAAATTTTTCGTCTTCAAAAAGAGGAGGCAGTTTTACATATACGTCTTCTTTAACATATCCATTTAAAAAGGCACTTTTAACGTACATTTGAAATTATTATGATTAGCGAAGGATGGTAAAATTCTAATTGCTTCTAATATTGCTACGAGAGTAATGGTTTCATCATAATCTATTCCTTCTTCTTGACTATATCCTTGTGCAAATAATCGAGCTTTATTTCTTACGACCTCACCGAGTTCATTCATTTTATTTTTATAAATCCATTTAGTTCTTGTTACAGTTTTATCCTTCAGCCTAGAACAAGTTTCCATACATCATTCATGGTAAATTGATTCAATTCCGCTTGCATAGCAAGGATCCATGCATAGGATGATGCTTCCTTTGGATTCTTAGGTCCAATATTTGAAACAAAAGTCGAATTACTCATATTATTTAATGGTTTCTAGTCCTAATGACATATTCAATATCCCCTAAGATATTTTCTACAGGATGGTCTCTTAGAAGTCTAACTCTTCTATTTGGTTGATTAATTTCATTATTTATTTTATCGATCTCATTTTCACATTCATCTTCATTATGTTGTGTTAAATTCTTATAATTTTCGTCAAAAGATACATTTAATTTCTCTTTTATTGTATTAGTTCTTAAATTAAAAACTTTATATGCTTTACTTCTTTCTGAATATCCAATGAATATTCCTTTAGCAGATTTAGAGTCAAATTTGTCTATATTTGTCTAAATTTTCTTTAGTGTTAAGAATAAAGCATTTACTTCACAATATTTTAAAATATGATACTGTTGGTTTCTAATTATATAAAAGTTCATATGGCAACTTCCTCAGCCCAAAATTTCCTGGTAAGTTACTATCTGATAACATGGTTCTCGCACATTCTTGAATTTGCCTATTTTTACATTCAACTACTCTGTTTTTGTTGAGGGGTTCTGGGGAAAGAAAAATTGCGAGTTATCCCATTTTTATTACAAAATTTTCATTTTTGAACTCTCCACCGTGATCATTATGTATTGTTTTAATTTTTGAAGATAATAATTTTTAAATTCTTTTAGCAAAGGTTTTAAATTGATCAAAATCATCACCTTTTTTTTTAAAGAAATAGTGTCCAAGTGAATCTAGAGAAATCAACAATTATTACATAAAAATATCTATTGTGATTTATAGATTGAGTTTGGGATGGACCGAATAGATACGTGTGAATTAGTTCTAAAGGCTTTGAGGTTGTAATTTCTTCTTTTGATTTAAATGAACTTCTTTTTAATTTTCAGAATTGATAAGCATCACGTAAATTATTTACTTTAAACTTCATTTTAGTTAAACCTCTAATTGATTTTAATTTTGAAATTCTAGAAATATATTTAAAATTTATATGACTGAATCTCTTATGCCAAATCCAAGGATCACTTGTATTGGACCTAAGACATAAATTATTGTTAGAAATTTTCATACTTAGTATATAGATATTTTTATTTCTATCTCCTTCGAATATTAATTTTGAATTTTTATCTTCTATAAAGCATATATCTTTTTCAAAATTGATTTTATAGCCTTCATCATATAGTTGACTTATACTTAGTAAGTTATGTTTTAAATTCCTAACTATTAAAATATCAGAAATAGTAGGAGTTTTAGAATTACCGACATTGTCGATGCCAACCACATATCCTTTAGAATTATCACCAAAATTGACCATTCCTCCGTCTTCATATACTAGATTGTTTAGTACTTTTGGATTTCCCGTCATATGTCTTGAGCAGCCACTATCCAATATCCATTTATCCATTTTGATTTCCACCATTTGACTATTAAGATTCGAATTATCAATAGTCTTGTAACACACCTTTTCCCTGGTAGAACAACAATTCAGTAGATAACTTGATTTTTCAACAGAATATAATGCAGACTCATTTAATACTAATGCAATGAATGAATTTAAACTAGTATTATAAGTCATTTCAAAATTTTCCATTTAATATTTCCAAAATTCAGGTGATGAAAATTTGAAAACCTATGCTCTGATACCAATTGTTAGGGTTGAGAATCAAGGATCTTAAGGCAAAACAACACTAGAGGGGTGAATAATGTTTTAAAGAACTTATAGAAATCATAACCAGTTATCAATTACTTGAGCTACTATATGAATCGCAGAATGAATATCACAACAGAAACAATCACAGATGTAGATATAAACAAAATTAAAACGAAGAAAAGGAAAGAAGATACTGGATTTCTATACCGGTTTGGATTGCTCCTACGTCTTGTCCCGCACAATGCTGGATTACCCAAGTTTTATTAATTTCAGTGTCCAATTACAACACCCTTGATTTCATGGCTACAAGGTTAACACCACTCCTTTTCCTTGATTTACGGGCTACATGAAACACACCCTTTCCTTTTCCTTGATTTACGGGATACAAGGAATACACCCTCACAGTTTTTGATTATAATTGTCTTAGAACTCTTGAGTAGCATGTCCAATCATAGAGTATTTGATAGAGAATGAAAATATAAGAAGAATGATATAATTTATATTGAAATCGGTAGAGTATAAGTATAGAATCTTAGAAATTTGAGAAGAATAATGGTGGTATGTTAAGGGAGAAAGAAGGAGAAGATTAGTTACGAAAAAATTCGAAATTAAGGCCTTTATATAGTGTCCCAAAGGGCACAACTGTTTCTGAAATGTTTTAAATATATAGACACAACTATTTAAAATTTTAAAAATGTTTCAGTTATATGTCGACATGTTAAAAAATGTATGTCAACATACATATAGTTATATATTTAAATTTTAAATCATTTTTTTAAGTATTTAAACCAATATATATATATTCTAGAAATTCCTAAAATAAAACTAGTTGTTTAAAATATAATTCTTCAAGTATAAAAACATAATAAAATATTATTTAAGCATATGATTTAAAATTATATATATAAGTAATATAAAACTATTACTATAATTATAAACACATATAATATAATTAAAATTTTATAACATAAATATAAGAAACTTAGGAAATACATATATTTGAAATCATAAGTTTAAAATCTTTAAATGAAAAAAAATCATTTTTTGAGAAGAGTTTGAAATCAATTTTAAAAGAGATTATTTAGAAACTGAGTTTGAGTGCTATTCAGAGTTTTGCATACTAACTAGACTCTATTACTCTGATAATATTGGACTCTTGATCTCTTGATACTCACGAGTCTAGATTCTCCTTTGAAATCTTGAATCTTTTAACTATACAGTCTTCAATTATTTTTTAATCTGCATATAAATCCTGCATATACATATATATTTTTTGGATAAAAGTGTTAGTATATACTTTATTATCAATAATGATTGAAACAAGGTTGTCATCATCAAAACACCATCAACATTCCATTCTCCAACAATTGCGATAAATATTAGGCTAAAATATAAGACCTCCCAAGTGGGGGTACATAAGCCAAAGACCTCTCCGAGGGCACCAATAAGTTAATAAAAATCGATTCGCTCGATATGTTGATGAAATTGGGCTAAACCAAAGACCTCCCTAAGTGGGGGAACATGAACTAAAGGCCTCCCAAATATAAGGCACTTCAGCAGCTGATAAAGCTAGGTTTCCTAATGCTTGGCAAACTCAGAAGTTCTAATTATGCCAGCGAAAACAAAAATATGTCACTGACAGAGCTAAAAACTTCTAGCGCATTAATCAAAATCAAAGAAGCTTGGCCAAGTTGATCACATCTTGCTTATGCAGTTCATGATGACCTATGGTATGGGGGGAACACAACTACATTGAAATGAAACAATGCTTAGAAAACATACCACATGCTCATCACGACATCGCAATAAACAATAGACTTGCATTTGACAAAGAAGTGAATACATGGAAATACACAAGCTGAAGTACAACAAGCCAAAAGAAGTTTCATTCATTCATTTCACTAAGCAAGTTATTTACAGAAGTTCAAAGCGAGGAACGACACTCGCAAAAAATCTGATAAAAAAAAATTACAAACAAGAATGCTACTTAAAGCAGAATAAGCAGTCGGAAGCCTCAATCCTTCTTCTTCCCGCCTATAGAAGAGCCACCCGAATTTAATCGGAGTTTGCCACGTCTATTCGAAGGATGTTTTGTGATGGACTGACTCACATCTTTATCTTCTGCATCATTTTCTAGAACGTCAAGAGAAGGCGAGACATGTGTTTTCTTACGAGCAATACGCTTCCTCCTGCCTCTTGTCGATGTAGACTTGATACCCGAAGATGGAATTTCTGAATGGTCCTTAATGTCTTTCTTTGGGCTCTCTTTTGGATCTTCGATATCCTCTATTCACCCTCCAAATAAGACGGCCGGGTCATCTAAACCGTGAAGTGCATCAATCTTCTTTGATTGTGACCCATGCTAGGAAGCGGAAGCGGGGGTAGACTCGAGAACAAAAGAAGGATCGCCTGGCGGAGGGGTGACAATCAAAGTGCTTGTCGTCACTTATATAGAAGGAGTGAAGATAGCTTCAGTTCCCATCCCTCGAGGCATGATAGGAGAAGGCTTTTGGGTGTCCAGGCCTAATTCAAGTGAATAATGAACATGGAATTTATCGAACCCATACAGGGTTAATAAGAAGTCCGATAGGACTGGATCAATGTCGGTTTTACCCGAGATAAGAGGGCTTCTGACGTTTACTTCATCATAATTTGGGTCGTCATCATTGCCATCATTGCCTAATGAATGTTCCTCAACAACCTCCTTCTTTTCACAAGAACTGGTAGTGGGCTTAGTGAAAGGTGCAACAGGAGGCTTGAGATCAAAAATGATAGCATCAATGAAAGTAGTGTCGGCAGTGGTAGCAGTTGGATCTGGGACTTTCCCCTAGATGATTCAGCTCCAACCACTAAGGCACGCTCCTCTCTAAGCTCTTCTTTTCCCTTGACAAGGGAAGCACGAGATTCATTATCCAAATAATGCTCTAAAAGCTCCTCTTTAGTATAACCGCTGCCCTCGAGCCGCGCAAGAATGACCTCCCAAACCACAGCCAGAGTAATCAGATACTTGTCTTCCAAGAAAGAAAGACTTCCTTGCCCCATAACACTGAGAATATAAAACTCGAATAAAGTAGAAATTAATCCAGCCTTAGTCTGAGCATGAGCTTGTTCAACAACCACCTTATCTAAGAGGGCTTCATCCCTTTCTCGCTCAGGTTCTTCCACTCTGGCGTTCAACAGAGTGATTTCTAACTCATGAGAATTAACTTTTTTCTGCGAACTAGCAGTGCTTTCTCGATAAGTTTCAACATCTTTCTGCTCCATGGCCAATCTGTCTTCGGCATTCTTTTGGGATGAATGTGCATCCTTAAGCTAGGTGGTTGACATGGTCTCCCTCTTCATATAGGAAGAAGCAGCAGTAAACTCTTCCTTAATCCTCTTATTTCAGCCTCTAACTCCTCCTTCTTTTTGGCAAGAAATTCAATGTCAGTATCACGCTCCTTGAGTGTTTTGTCCCATTCGTCCTTATCATTCTCCATAGTCAGCAGGGCCTTATACTTAACTTTGCTGGCTCTTTAGAGTTCATCAACTAGCTTCTGCCAATTAGTCAACCTCTCGACATCATGCTTCGTTGTCTCTAGATTTTTAAGCATTACTTCTCTATCCATTGGATTTATGTTCAAATCGAACTCCTTTTAAGAACTAATTGGAAAATCATGTAGAGAGTGTGTTGGGCGCAGGTAGGAGAGAGTAGGGTGGCCTCAGATGATTTGCTGGATATCAGCAGGAGGGGAAGTAACAGCCGAAGGTGCAGTTGGGTTAAGGCTTGTGGAAATATGAGCAGCAGGAACAAGATCCTTGTCGGTTCTGGCACGTTTGTACGAATCTTTTCCATCATGATCCTTTTCCCTGTTATCCCATTCCTTCCACTTTTTCCGGTCATCTTCCTCTCGTCTATCCCAGTCATGGTGATACCCATGTGCTTTTCTACTCCGCTCATCCCTATCATGTCGATACCGTTCCTTTTGAGCTTTCGCCGCCCTTCTTTCTTCATCAGCCTGCCTATAAGGACAAGGTGGTACATAGCATCGCTGATCATAAGAACCTTTGTTGTGGTGGAAGTCATCCACATATGATCGGCTCATGGCTTAACCTAAAACAGAGGAATGTAGTAATTGAGTGTTTAAAACAGGAAATACTGGGGCAAGGCAGAAAGATACACATGCAGGATGTCAAAAACCCTAAATGTGTGTTGTGTGTGATCTTACACGCATCGAACAACGAACCGCTCAACGTTTTTGGAGACAAAGAGGCCACAATAGCAGAGATGGATTCTCGTGATGCAGGAGTAAGGGCCAAGTCAGAAGATGTCTTTGAAACTTATGTAGTAAGTTTGGAAGTTGCAATATCGCCTGTGAAAACCTTGCCTGAGGTTACAACAAGGTTGCTCAAACCCCCATATGTGTCAGAAAATTCATCCTCAGTTGTGACTGGAAGCATGGGGTTGGCGTCGCCTCTTTCAACATTAGACTCACCTTTACCTACGATCTCTCCTTCAAGCTGTTCACCAATCTTTATGGGGGTTTCCCCTCACGTTGGGTAATTTCTTCTTCCTCGGTAATGGAAGGCAGTTTAGGCTGGGCAGATGAGCCAGCTTCACCTACAGGGACTAACACTTCTTTAATATGGTCACCCCGATAAAAAATTTTGGTGCAACATCTTCAGAGGATAGGGCATCCAATGCCTCGGTTGTAGAACAAGAAATAGAAGAAATCTCTCGAGGAAGAAAAGATCGAGACGGATTAAGCAACCCAAACTGACAAAGAAATTCTTCCTTGATCAAGAACTTTTTACTTCTTTCCTTGACGCAAACAGCCTTTAAAATTTCTAAAGTGGATTGACTGCTAGAATATTTGATAGGAGCTGGTAATTCTGTAAGAGGAAAGGAAAATTTAATGCATGATAATCGAGACTTGGAAAATGCTAGATGTGAAGTTTTAAGCAGATATGTTCACCTCCTTCCATCTAAATTCCATAAAAGCTCTCCGAGCATAGAACATAAAGAATTAGTTCACAAATCCTGAAGCGCTATCTTGTAAATCGAGAATGAGCTGACGATTTTGTGCTCCTTCAACAAATACAATAGAAGGATGTTCCTTTCTCCTTTTGAAAACTCGTAAATAGCAGATGCCTTGAAAAGTAAGATTACAATGCTTTGTTCTCATAAAAAGCGCACATAGCCCTTTTAAAATGGCATAACCATTCGGGTGCAGCTGAATAAGGGCAATTGCTAAATACCGAAGGACCATATGCAGGAACGAATTAAAAGGAGGAATGGTTCCACTCATACACATATATGTCTACTAACTGCAACAAAGACAAAGGTCGGACGATTGGCAAACTCCTCTTTCCCCGGTAATCTGGCATCAGTTTCAGGAATGCCGAATTGAGCGCATATTTGTTTAAAAGAACGTTGACATAGAGTGAAGAACATCTCTCCGGTGCATTGTCAAGAGGACAAGTAATAAGAAAAGATTAATGTGCTTCTAACCCTGAAGCCGCAGTCATTCTAGTCTCAAAGGCTTGAGTAGAAGCTCTAATTTGAGCAGAGGTAGTCACATCTTCCAAATGATGACGGGTCATTTGTCGAGTTTCCATTCCACACAAGGAATCTCGTTTGTCGAGTTTCCATTCTACACAAGGAATCTCGTTTTTAAATAATTTACAGGTGCACATTTCCTAAAGTGTGAAGCTTTGTGCAAAATTATATAAGTTATTGAAGACGAAGCTTGAAATATGTAGTCGCATGTGTCGATTAGCGGATCTCAAGCGTCGTGGCGAATTCAAATCAGAATGTTGTGTCTATGCAAGCGATGTTCGACAAGTTATAAATGGTTGAACGAAATGATTTTGTATAGGCACTCCATTCAATTTAAGTCAAGAAATTCGTTGTAGTTCATTTTTGATAATTAAATTAATCTGTTGTTGACGTGGGCAATCAGCGACGCAATATTTTCCTAAATTGGTGCAAGTGTTTCACTTGTTACAGGATATCAACAGAAAGAGGTCGATTTAATTGGTTTGGTCATTTTTAAGTTGGATTGACTCAATTAGCTCCAATAGTTAAATCAAAAACCAACACTCCACTGGTCGTTTGCAATTCAAAACTGATCAACACACAAGATCGGGCCTAACAGTCCATAACCAAAGAAAGCTCAACAGTTGGAAGCTCCAAAACCGACACAATATTTGATCGGAGCGCACGAACCACAAAAGATTGGGATTGAATTCTCTCAAATCCCCAAGTCATGGTCGAATTTGTCACTCCAATCATAAATCGCCACGGTTCATTAAACTACGCGATCCATGAGACTCGCGACCGAATTCTATGTATCAATTCCCAAATCACTTAGCTCGACTCGAAGCACAGATCATTGAAACATGCAGTTAACAAAGAAGATTACATATTGTACTGAGAATCCTATGTGTTCGGTATATTAAAATCAACTCAAACAAGTTGTCGAATTCAAACTGAAGTACAGACTACCGAAATACACAATCACAAAGGAAATCACACGTCGTTCTAAACCCTAGATCACCAAATTCGATCTAAAGCACAATCGAGCAGCATACATAATCAACCAAGATCAGCTGCTTAACATCCTAAAACCCTAAATTGACCAACGTGCTAGAAAGTTGATTCAACATCGAATCTGAAAAGGATCGACACCTCCGAATAGCCAGAGACGATTAGGTTTCAGTAGGAGTTTACAATATGTTGGCGAAGTTGTGATGGATCAGACCTAGAAGGAAACGCGGTAAATCGGTTTGATTTCAGTGAAATCGTGGCGGTGATTGGGTTCGAATAGGATCAGAATGCTCTAATGACTTGCGATGGTGAAGTTCGGTTGACGATGAGGCGGAATTTTGGGTATAAGCAGCTTTCTCAAAGAAACCCCGGTCCTTAAAAAATTGTTTTGTTTTAGCAAATAAAAGTGGAAGAAGAAAATAATAGATCTGGAAAGAAACAGAAATATATAGCAGCTTTTAAGAAGACACATGAGAGCCATTAGTTCAGATTTACGATCCATTCAATAAGGGTCATTCGCGATCCATCAAGAATCATCATGACCATTAATTTTGAAGCCCGCATTTTCTTAGATAACATGAACTAATTCGAGGGGCAATTGTTAACGCAGTCTATGCTTTTCGATCGTTTGTAAAAGAAGCATGCTCCTAAAATACGTGTAACAATGGATAAGGGTCGCACAAAGAATAAGGATTGGGTCATGATAACATGGATCATGATATAAATGATGGATCAGCAAATAATGGATGGACCGATGATGCAACGGATCGTAGTGCAAATAGAAGGCACTAGATCGGACCGAAATAATACAATGGATCAAATTAGAACTATGGAAAACACAAAAAGATCAACAGATTGGGTCACAAGCTTTATGGATCGGTTGAATTTCAATGTGCACGAAACTTGCATAGGTCGTCCTCGAATTAACGAAATGGATCGCCCATGATCCATGAAAACATTGGCACACTGGGTCTCTAATGTATGGGTCATGTATATGGACCGTTCATACTAGTATCGACTCGATAATGTATGCATGGATCGTTTATATTCAGACCGTTAATGCGTGGATCATGAGTCACATAAGAAATGGCGTGTCAACTTGCTACTTGAAGTCTTTGAACGTGGACCGCCTGTATATGTGTCGGTCGTGTACACATATGAAATATGCATATCTGGGTCGTCAAGCTATAGGTGGATCGCCTATATATATGGATCGCCAGTCAACATATGGATCGCAAGTCATGAATCTTGGATCATGCATACTACACTGCAAACTCCATGACACTCCAACCTCCGCCTATAAATACTAGACCACTTCATTTATAAAAGGGGTTAGAATATCTCCCGCCGAATCTCTACCATTATTGATCTCAAGCTTCTCAAGCATCATTCTAAGCATCACTCTTCTCTAGAAACTACCGAACTTCTTACCCAAGCTTTTGTCGAGATCGAGTCCGATAATCATCTATATTCGTGGAATTCGAGTGCCTTTCTACTGTGGAATTGAAGAAATATTGTAGATCATTGAGAATTGTTGTAATTCGAGATCAAACTTGTAATTTGTAATGGAGAAATCGATAAAATGCATATTCAAAGTGGACGTAGGCCTAATTAGCGGCTTAACCACTATAAACTCTACTCTCTACTAAACTTTTCTATTACCTTTTAATCTTATTTTTCTACAATTGAAAGATGTTTCTACACCTCTCTAGATGTTATCCCATTTTCGGTGTTAATAGGTGGACTATATGACAGGATCTGGACAGTGTAAATTGGTGTCCATTTACTCTGAACATATGGAATTTAAATATACTGGAATTTAAATTATCGACGTTGGAAGCTTTAAAAGGGAAGTAGGATCCGGTCATTTGTCTTATGAGATATATGCGACATATGGCAATACTTTGTGCATTAAATGAAGTAATAACTATATGCTTCCTACTTTTTCTATTGGATATAGATACCATATGGTTTAATTGGTTGGAAAGTGGTTCCAAAGGAAGATGGAATGAAATTGTGGAAAGGGTTTTGGAGCAATTTCGTTTCCACATCGCTCAACCCAAGAATGTAATGACATTGATCACTATCAAGTAGAGGACTGGAGGAGCCCTACGTGAGTTTTTGAAAAGTTTAAATGTTGATGTGGCTTCGATAGATCGACCGGATCCATCCATGGTTTTAATGGTTGTGGCTTCAGGTGTATTAGATAATTACAACTTTAAGGTTTCTCTAGAAAGTGATCCCTTGAGGAATCTTGGCATATTTTATTCTGTGATAGATTGACTTCTCTGGCAAGAAGATGTAAGTGCAGAGAGAGAGAGGCTCTTGGGAATGATTTTCTTAATGACGGAGGACGTTTGGTTTTGAAAAGGATAAGGGTGAAATAAAGTTTAATGAAGGATTTAAACAATGGAATAGGCACAGCGAGATCTGAAACTCTCTTCATATGCAGACCTAAATTCATCTTTAGAAAGGATTTACCAGGAGACTCAGGATTATCATCCGCTCTAGGAAGCCAAATAGGAGAGAACCCATAGACAAAGAAAGGAATTTTGGAATATGTCATTTGTTTCATGATATGGTTGGTTGTGATATAAATGAATGTCAACATCCAAAGGATATGATTGAGGAACACATCAAAAAGTACATTTGGTGCAACACATTCGAAAAATAGGATTGTGGCGATTGAACATGAGCAGCCTTCTACTGCACGGAATAGGAATGAGTCAAGAAGCTCACTTAAGATTGTTATTAATTGATAACCTGAATTTAGATTTTAAGAAATTAAGTTAGCCTACTCATGTATGAGATTAAGATATATTACCTAGGCATGCTCTTTGTTGATGACGAACTACTCAACTATTTTTACATAATGAATTTAAAATAAAAAATGACTAAGTTATGACACATGTATAGAATTGGGATTTGGTTCCTATGCACACTCTAAGATGGAGATAAACCATTATTATTATTCTGGGTTTTTATAAAGTTATTTCTTTGAACTTTAATATAATCAATACACATGCATGAATTATGCCTATAAAGTGTGTAATTGGAAAATTGGACTTTAACTTTAATAGCTGGTCCTTAGGTATGAATGGTGCTTCAGAAGGTTTAGGCTGCTTTTTTAGGACATGTCAAAGTACTCTGATTGGTCGTAAGTGCAGACTGAGCTTGGCAAGGGTTTTTCTATCTCGACAACGAGATCGCTCGATTAGATTTTTGTAGGTATGGGTTTTACTGACACAAGCTTAGCCTGGAGAAGATATGGATTTGGAATTCATCTTGGTACATCGATGGATTCTGAATTTGAATATAGGTTCTTGGATTAAGATATTGGTTTTCAAATGGTTTACCTATAGTGGATAACGGACTTCAAACTTTCAATTTGTTGATTATACAAAATACATATATATTTCATTGAAAGATATGTTTTGGAGCGCAAATGTTAACTTACCTTTTAACAAGGTCGTTATGCTTTATATTTAGATGTTCGGATGGCTCGAGATTGAAATGTGGATGATAATGCAAAGTCATGGGTATTCAGAATTGTTTAGAAGAAGCATAACAATTGGTCAAATTTTGAATTTTGGAACATGGAATTCAGATTGGTTAAAGCACTAACATCTAAACTGATCTTTACACTTATAGGGATTGGCCTACCTCACTATGAGTCATATCAGCATGGCAATAATGCATTAGACTAGTGCAAAAACATTTGAAATAACTTAAGAAAAAATGGACATAGAAGTATAGACTTTGAGTCGGATTGGTCCTACGTAAGTGCACCTGTACGGGTACTGATCCGGCGAAAACGCACAGGCAATTCGCCTCTTTCTATGCTAACTTTATCGTATGTGTTTCCCTAGTTTCTCTTTATATTTCCGGGATGATCCAAGCCCTTCTACGGTTAAAAATATAGGACTTTGGCATTCATTTAGAGGATCTTTTTTTCTCTTCTACGTAGGGACTTTGCCATTATCAAACCCAACTTCTACTTCTTCATTTTCTTGTACTCAAACTAATATTATATTGTGATCTAACAATATAAATAATAGATTACCTCATAATTGACAAAAACATTGCTGAACCACTACAAATTATGTGTGTCTTTTACTTTTTACGCACTTTCTATGATATGAACTTGTGATTATTCCTTGTGATTGATCTATGAATTTGACATTTGGTGCATTAGGCTCGGTTGACCAAAAGCCAGTCTAACAAGTGATGATATATACGAAAACACGTTTTTATCCCTAAAAGTTGAACAAGACCTAACTTCAGTAAAATCAAGATTTACAAATGTGACCTTTTATGTACATTTAGCTTTGCTACTTCTTGTTATATTTTTTTGGTATCGGCCTAATGATAAGCTATAGATGGGCACTTGACTGCATTTTACACTTCTACCAAAAGTCTTTCTCTCCACTCCTTTAACATCGGAACACATCTATGATTATATGAAAAGTTTGAATCTCCTATACCTTACGAATATCAGAATATTTTATATCGATTCTGATGGACAATCTTTTGGTGTATGACCAGCTTTGAAGTATACCGCAACAACTATTTGGCCATCTCTCCATATGGAGGTATACAAAGTAAAGTTTTCCTTATAATAATAATTATAAACTATTATATTACAGCTAATAATGTTTCATACACGGTTGTGATCGTTTGGGTATAATTTTCCCTTATGTATATGTTTGAGCCAAAGTTTTGTGAATCACTTTTATTGCGTATGTGCCATTATGATAAGAATAAATATGTGTGGGTGTATCACTCAAAAAAATAAGCATTAGCTCAGCTTCAAAAACTGAGCTAATGCTCATTTTATAAGGCTAAGCATGGCTAAAAAAATTTATAGTTGAGCGTATACCTCAATTTCAAAAAAAATTAGCATATGCCTGGTTTCAAAAAATTGAGCATATGCCTCAGTTTTGAAAACTAAGTTGCTAAGGTTCAAAAAATTGAGCATTGCTTAGTTTTTGAAACCAAGCATATAGCTCATTTCTTAAAACTAATGAACTCAGTTTCATATAACTATGCAACTAGCTTATAGAAACTAATCACTATCAGTTTCTAAAGCTAATCAATTGCTCACTTTAAGAATTAAGCAATATAAACTAAGCATATATCTCAGTTTCATAAAACCGAGCAACTTAGTTCTTGAAATTGATCATTACTCAAATTTTGAAATCGAGTACATAGCCCAGTTCCATAAAACTGAACAACTCAATTTCATGAAATCGAGCAACTCAATTCGGTTTCATAAACCATGCAGCTCGGTTGCTTAGTTGCAGGCTCAATTTTCGCAACTAAGCAACCTTGAGTAGTTTGTTTATGTTAGAATATGTTTTAATTCATATTATTATATTTAACAAACAATGCAGGTATTAATAGATGTAGCGAAAGCACGACGAAGGACAAAAGATATCCTTATTGATGGTGATGGAATATAAAGTTTTGATAATTTTAGGAATGGTCTTGTTGTTGAAGTTTTTTGCGATGACAAAAGAAGAAGCTACCATCATGCTATCACCTCCGCATCCAATATAAAGCAAGTAAAACTTTCACAAGTTTTTAAAGCAATCGTCATAGAAAAGAGAAGAAATAAATAATATTTAGTGAATTTGGAGAACAACCAAAATCTAATGCATAAATAAATTAAATTAATGATCATAACAGTAGAAAATTTGGAATAATCTATGAAGCTTCTTATCAATCAATTTGGAGGAAGTACGATGATATGAGATGGCGTTGCTTTTAGTGGGGGCAAGGCAAGGTAATAACAATGTACATATTACTTCTACTAATGGTATTGGATCATCCACGAGAGATAAAAAAAATCAATAGTGTTAATGTCACCAACATTAAAGGAGGCAACGAAGGGGTATATAGGAATGCACAAAGTTTTTCATCATAGAGATGCAGTAGAAGGACAAATCCATTTGGGTGGATGAAGTTTTGGATCTCGAATAATAAGTTTTTAATGATCACAAAATGGAATGCATATATTATTTGATCTGTTCAACGATGGGTTTGTAATTTGGTTCGTTTATCGTTTCGTGTATGCACATTAATTTGTATACTTGCTAACTAGTGTCTGACATATGATACTTAAAACTAGGTTTTGATACTTATTGTTATTTGATATATACTATTTATGTAAGGTGAATGGTGGGATGCTAAATTGTGACAATTTATTGTTCATTGAAATGAAATTTGCTTTAGAAAATGAATTATGATATGGTATTGTATATGCTATAGGATATTTTTGTCTTGTATGTTATATATTATGGTCGTTACATGTAACGACTCAGATTTTTGGTCAGTTAATTTTAAATATTTAATATGGATTTAAATATTGAGTTGATAATATAAATCGATTTTTATATTGACTTATCGATTTAATAATCGAAATATGATTTAATTCGAATATATATAATCATCGTAATACGAAAATGAATTTAATTGATTTCAAAATTTAAAACTGAATTGAAAACAGTTCAGATGATCAATACAAAATTCTATTTGAATTTGAATAATAATATTAATTTATTATCGAAGAATTAATTGTTTTGAATTTAATTTATATCGATTTAAATTAATATCTTCTCCATATGATCGAATTGGACTTCGAAACATGTCTCATTGTGTTCAGAATAGTGGTATAACGCTAGAAACGCTGGTTGTTGCATTTAAATAGAGTTTGGAACCACAAATTATATTATTTTTAAATTCAACGGATAAGCTTGAAATCAAATTGTATTAAATGAAACATCTAAACAAATTTAATACGTTGTACTTATATTGGTACCTTGCGCAGGCATAGTTCCTTAATGCTTAAGTATTCCCCCTTTATAAATATCGCGACCTCCATTGGTATTCTCCATTTCGTTCCTCTCAGCAAAAATCAAAAGGGTGCCGCTCTTTCATTTATACTTGCAAATCAAATTTAACAAATCGAAAGCTCCAATTCAAGGAAGACTAAAAATGACCATTCTATTCCTTAAACCCGTGACTGCTTTTTCCCACCTCAATTCAATTCAACAGAGTGAAATCCCTTTCATTTTTCCGCATAGCAGGGTAAAGTCAGACCTTTCTTTTTAGATCCTCAAATCGAAATTTCGAAAGCTTAATTAAAAAAAACGAATCGCGTTTGAACATCATAAGAAACTCGACATCAGCGAGCCTTGCGCTTGAATCTGGAGAATTTGGACAAAGATATGAGGTTCAATTTGAAGTAACGCGAGGAGCTGTAGGTATTCGATCACTTGGGCTTTTCAATTCTGAGGTTGCGATCGATATTTAGGGTTTTTACCGAAGCTCGATTTGAGAAGTGAGTTGATTTCTAGGAGCCGAAATGGGTGACTATATTTTCGCAAGTTTTGGTGAGGACGAGGATTAAAACTATCGTATTAATGGGTGTACTGTTAAGGAAAAATGTGGTCTAAGGGAGGAAGCAAGCATTGAAATGGAGAGGGAAGTTTGGTGTACTATTTGTTGACAAACAGAGGGTACGATATGGTTAACATGAGGTGGATTTCACTGATGAATGAACTGAGCCGAGGTGAATGTATTCCCATGGTTTAGGAAGATTCAACTGAAAATAATGAAGAAGTTTACATATAAAAGGGGAGTGAATGGTGATGTCTGATGTTAGTACAGTGGGATAAACAAGGAAGATAAAGGAGTTTGAGTTGCTGCTTGGAGATGGATATAAGGCTGGTATTCGAAGTAGGAAAGAAGGGTTTTAAAATGGTGATTTAGGTAATTTAAATTATTAAATAAATTTTTAGTTAACAAGTTAATGACCATTTAAATTTTATCAAATTTATAACATGAATATATATCTCTTACGATATCAGATTCAAGCAAACAAAATTGTCATGTTGAACTCGTGTTGTCGTCACCTGTGCAATGGAAATAAATTGGGATAGATCACGATAAAAATCACGGTGAGTAAATCTCACTCAAATTTTATTTAGAATTATTTTTATTGGTTAAAAATAGTTGTTTGTTGGTTGTTTGCATGCATTGAAATATTTTTGTGGCTATTATAAATATATATTGGTAATTTAGGCTTGGTTTTTATGGTTATTATATAAATATATTGGTGGTTGGATATTTCCTGCAGTACCATTAGCGGATACCCGCAGTATCATTAGCGAATGACCCTACACGCCCAATAATATGATAGTTGATGACCTTCTATACCGCGATATCCTGCCTCAAAGCAGGACGGGTATTATTTATGTTGGCTAACGTCTGTGGATGCAGGGAAACAGGTTGGAGGTATCTAACTGGATTCATCAAAAATATTATTATTTGTTTGTTTCATATATATTATCATATATGATGTGTTAGAAAACATGTAATTGATACTTGAGTGTTTTGGGTGTTTAAAATATCACTGGCCCTAAATATAGATTTATAAAAAAAATCATGAAAAAGAAATTTTGAGATTTAAAAGGGAAAATCTATTTTTTAAAATAGAATTTGATTTTGAATGAGCTAAGAAATATTAACTTGTTTTGAATAAATAAAACAAGTATTGAATTTATAAACGATGTTTATAAATGAATTAATACAGGAAATTAAAGTATTGAATTTATAAACGGTGTTTATAAATTAAATAATACAGGAAATTGAAGATAAAAATTTATATACGATGTTTATAAATTGAATGATACGGAAATTGAAATGAATTTATAAACAGTGTTTATAAATGAAATGGATAATTATCATTGGATAATTGGAGAGTTTAAATTCAAATGTGAATTTAAAATAAGAATTTGAAATCGTTATAGATAGGAAACGATGAAATTTATTCCGATGTTAGGAATATAAATTAAATTGGAAAATTTAATTAGATTATGCTGAATTTATAAAATAAACTATATCTAGAAGGATATTTGAATTGTATTAATTAGAAACTAAGGTTTAAAATTAAGTATTAAAATATATTCTATATTATATATAGAAAAGTTAAAATAAATAGAATATTCCAAAATAAGATTTTGGTTTTTAAATAGATTTCGAAATGGAACTTGTTGAATGTATATAACAAGTAAATTTATAAACGATGTTTATAAATGTGGTGAATTAGTTATCAAGAGATAAATTATTGTTTTAAATTCAACAATGAATTTAAAAACAAAATTTGAAATCATTTCGAAAGGGGAACGATGGGTTTTATTCTGAAAATTGGAATATAAAAGGAATTGTGTTTCAAATAGATATTTGAAAAGGGAGCTTGTTTTAATTTATAAAGCAAGAAAATTAATTTATAAACGGTATTTATAAAAATAGTGAAGTAAATTATCATTGAATAATTTGAAATTTTAAATTCAAGTACGAATTTATAAGTGAAGTGGAAATCATTTCAAAAAGGGAATAACGGACGTTATTCTAATATCCGGAACATAAAATGAATCGAGAATATTCTAAGAAATTATATTTGGAATTCGACCTCATCGAATTGTATAAAATAATTTATTTCTAAAGGAATGAGAAGTTAATATTAAAAACGGAGCTGTAATTGGATTTATAACTGAGTAATGTAATAATAGTCGATTAGGAATAATCAAAATATTTAGTTAGATTGGGTAAACAGGTTTAATTTATATTTAATAGTTAAGAAACAGAATTGAAATTTATATAATAAATGAAGTTTAACGTTTATACTTAAATATATTTAAAATGAACTCGCTGCAACATGGCAGTTCGTAAATTGGCGTTTCGAACTTCGATTGAGTATATAAAACTCAATTTAAGTCGGAATTCTTTGAAACAAGAACCGTCAGGACCGATTTGATAATAGTTTTCTAATGAAAGAGAAAAATCTGGATTTCGTCCTATAGATTTTGACTTATGCCAAAATGAAATTTTCAGAAAAGCAGCGCCATAACCATTTTAAAACCATAACGGTTTATTAATTAAAATCAAAGTATTTTAAGTTATTAAAATATGGATTTTTTAAATTTAAAAATCCAGATTTGAGTTGTAAATTAAATACGAACTTAAGTTGTATAATTGAAATGATTTTGGAAACAAAAATCATATTTTTAATTATGGAATAGAATGAACTAATTTGAAGAATAATTAGTTAATCGAGTTTTGAATCATAATGGGGCATTGGATAAGTGAATGGGATTTATGAATTTATATTCAAAATCGAATATGAAACTCAAGTTGAAAATGGAATTCGATTGAGTTCATAAGTAAATTAAAATATATTTGAACGTTATATGTTCAAATAAAAAGTGGAATCGGCAAATTAGCTAATTAAAGAATAAATTAGCGAATTCAGTTAAAATTGATTGGATTGAGTTGGAATCAATTGGAAATGGATGTATATGAGTTAGACAAGTATGGAATGAAGTTTATGAAGATTATAATTTAAGTGCCCAACAAAAAGCTACATGTTTAAATTCCAATGAGTTTTTATGCACCAAATCGGCGAGCCACTTGGCTTTTTTATTTTCATTTTAAATGGAAAGGGCCTAGAGAGGCGAGTTGAGGTTTGAGATATTGACCGGTACAAAGGAGGTGTTGGCGAAATTTTCCAGAAATTTAAGGAGAGAATATTTTTAAGAAAATTTGATAATTAGAAATCAATATATCAATATATATAGGATTCGTTAAGGAAATGAAATTATAATAGAATATTATAAACAAAAAGGAAATCTATAGATTAAATCTGGTAAAAATAGAAAGGGAAATGTATATATGTTTTAAAAATGAATAATTGGTTTTTATAGTGTTGATTATTCGAGTAAGTGCTCTTGTCTATTTTGAAGTTAAGGATGTTTTCCAGTCAATATCTGAGAGGTAATTATACCCCAACTTGATTGATTTCATTATTAACCGATAAATATGGAGATTCAATCTCGAAAATCAATTAAAGAGATTTAGTTGAATGCAGCATTTTAGGTAGTTGTAACGATGTTTCACAAAACATTCGTTTTAACCCAAGTATGTGGAATTTTGGAAATATAATAATGAATATTTCCTGAGTATAGAAACGAATGGTTGTGATACGGAGAAGTAAATGGGAAATAAATTCCAATTATAAATAGGAGATATTTTCGAAGTATAGAAAATAAAAGAAGACGATATATGGAAATATTTTTCCAAATAGCGTAAGAGGCCAAGAATATGATTATTGAAAATATCGGGTTAAGGGGTATTGATAAGACCATGGAAAAGCAATTTAATTAATGAAATATTAATTAAGGGGCTTAGTGATTTGTTTGATGCTTTGGTTTAATGTTATTTTTCTTCGATAGTTAAATAACCGATTATCGAAGTATTTGCCAATAATCGTTGTCAGTATAAAGACACCGGTTGGATTATTATCCAAGAACCACTCCATATTGGCAGTAACATTGCGAAACAGGTTATATGAAGATAATCGAATACAGAGTGAAGTGCAAGGGCTTTTTCTGTTAATCCTAGGTAGAAGTTGCCTAAGATGGATTAATGGAAATGGTGCCTTCGGTTTCGTTCAATCCCAGAATGAACAAATATGGACGAATGTCTGACAAAGTATTTCCAATGATCGCATGCGTTGGTCTGTATAAATATATACGGTGGCGGTGAATTTATTCTCTTAGCATAATATCCAGATTATATTTATGCAAACCAATTAATGATTAACAGATCTGACAATGTGGCATTCAAAGTGATTGTGCTATCAGTGAATGGTAAGAAATCGTAGCCTCAGGCCTCAACAACCGGGAAATGACAAAAATCGGGCAGGCAACATGGCTTAGTGGGTAGCTCCCAGTTAGGGTGTATTATCACCTAGCTAGAGAAATTTATTTCATTCTTTATTCTGTTCGATGCTATCCCATTTGGGAAAACGGCTGTTGATCCCAATCGTTGGTGATATACATTTGATACACTCAAGTGAAATGAGTGGTTGGTCATGTGTGGCTGGGTTATAAGATGTTCTTATTGAACCCAGTGTATTCCTCTCTAGAGATACACTATCGGAAGGTGGTTCCAAACCTTGTCATAGTTGGAAATTCATTACCCAATAAGTGCTCGCGATTTTGATTGTATATTATCTATATGTGGAACATGAGATGCAAATGTCCCAGTAGATTGTTATTTATTTGATTTAGACACTATAGTTTTGATATAAATATTATCATTTCTTTAAAAAGGATTTTGAAAGTTAAATCAAGTATTTGGGATTCTCATATGGGAAACACTTGTTCCGTGTTATACGGCATGGTCTTATGAAATATCTTTTATTTTCTCAAACTGTTTTAAATTGTTTACTCATACCAGTCCCATGATTGACCCGGAGTTTATTTTGTTTTTTTTTACATAAACTCTTGGGTGCCTAAATTTGTACGGGCAGTCAAGTAGTTCAGGATTTTACATATCTATCTAAAGGAGCTTGGAGTAGGAGGCTTCAGTGTTAGATATATAGTTTTTTTTTATATTTCCGTTGTGTTGTAAGTATTGTACTCTGATAATTGCATGTTATACAGTTAAAATTTGGTATTTCAAAAGTTATGATATATTATATTTTTTTCCGCTGCGATGTGAGATTCTATGTTGTTATTTCTTCTCTTCTTCTACCTTTTTCATCTAAAAAAATGATTCATATTTCTATGATATTTGGGTTGGACGTGTGATGTATGTAGTTAACTCAATAGTACGGATTTGCGGGCCACTACATTACATACTTCGGGAATGTGGTTATTGTACATTCCGATTGTTACGAATATCATATCAGTAATAGTAATAAATGTTATAAAAATGGAAACCTTAATAGTTATGGGTATGATAATATCTTATTTAGTAACGGTTATAAGTGTTATAAATTTATTTATTTTCATGGCTATAAGCGTTGTAATGTATATAATTTATCGCCGTTATAACTGTTATGATTTTTGTGTCAAAATTTTGCCATGCGTGCGCTAGTAATGGTTTTACTGTTAAAAATCAATTTATAACCCTTATTTTTGTTAATGATGCCCCTCTTCTAGTGTTGTAAGATACTCCTCCGAAGTAGAATGATAAATTCATCGTTGGTTTTTATGATTACTTGGAGAAGAATCTTATTGATCATGTGACAACCCAAATTCCGATAAACCATTTTTTTTTTTCAAAAGTCCAATCTATTGAAACTTGGATTGGTTTACTCTGGTATCTTACAGAAAAGGCAGAGACATAAAACATGTCAGAGCTCAGAAATTATCTCACAGCGGAATGGATAAAATATAATGTAATCAAAATATAGCCTTACCGTATTAATAATAATGCCTAACCAGTATCCAAGGCTATCATGTCCCTACCACAAATCTAACCTATGAGTATGTTATGAGGAGGGGGTCAGAACACAAGTTCTGGTGACTGGATTTAAACTATACACTTTGGATAATCCTACATGTACCGTTCAATCATATTTTCTTATTTATTATGTTACTTGGGTTATCAGCACTCAAGGCTTACACGTAAGTCGTACTCATTTGCTTCCCAGTGGATTAACCTAATATAGTATATATGTAGCTACCCCCAATATTAAGGTACACCCCATGGAACCCCACTCGCACGGTCTCCACCGTAAAATTATCGAAACATACGAAGTCCCTCATCCTATGTCGTATAGACGTATGGATAACAATATTACTTTCCGCATATATCTATCATTACTATTCTACGTAAACGTACTGACTGCCACCTTTGTTTGAATCTGACTCCATGCCGAGTAATGCCCTCAAGTCTACGATACACCACCCAGAGCCGATATGCATATATCTAGACTGTCCACCATACGTATCTAGACTGTCCACCATACGTATCTAGACTGTCCACCATACGTATCTTCAATTGTAGCTCGATGCCTCAATCACACGTCCTCTAATGTGCACCGAATTTTGTGGCAGGGTGATATAAGAAGCACGAAACTCGATCGGGAGCTTTTCCATATCTGTACGGGCCCATCTTTAAAGAGCCTCTATATACAGATATACCTAGGGTCTGTTTTCGTGGTGGCTATGGCGCCACCTCGGCCCCTCCCTCAACTAGTAAAGACTACCAAATCTAAGCGACTGCCCCTACGCAAACAATTTAAACATCCATGTGGCATCTCCCCTCAACCCCTTACCCCGATAGTGAAGGGTGAAATGGTATCTTGGGTTTAGCTCGAGTCTTTCTGCATCCCACTATCTACCGATGACGAGTGTCCAATGGTCTACTATCCTTGTTGATCCTGACCGTCTGCCTCCTCGTGAGGCAACCGCCGTACCACCCTGGTGTCACCTCGTCACAACATTCTGAATGCATAGCTACATCTGCAGTCAAAGCCCACCCACCTATTAGTTACGCGCAGACCCAACCTCTACGGGCACAGCCTAAGACATCTGCCACCGCACAGAGGACTACTAGGAGCACCTTACGTACCTCAAGAAGTCGCGTGCTTCCACTTCTAGTCCTTCGGAGCCGTCAAAACAATCAGATGAATGTGTGCTCCCCCTCGTGCCTTATAACACCATGATGATCTACCCCGTTGGGTTATCCACCCTCAAACGTGCAGACTGGTTCAAGCGCCTCACTTTAATATGTTATTAGACCCTATGTCTAAACATCCTTTTACGCACCTGCCTTACCTCATCAGGTTTCCATTTAACTTGGTTGTTCTCATTCTCATTGAATTCTTATTCAGATTACCAAGTTTCCCTTGCTTATTAATTTCAGTATATAACTAAACCCATTTAAGTTTATTAATAAGCCCACAACATGTTATTCCCTAGATTGTGGTCCAAGGTCTGAAATTCACAATCCCTTTATATTCTTATTTGATTTTATCATTACAATAACATGTTCTACTTAATATGTAATTAAATATACTCAATTCACATGTTTTCTAATTAACATGTCACTTACCATTTATGATTAAATGTAACTTACTTCGTTTCATAAGTTTTCCTCATTCTTTCTTACTTAATCATAATTCCATTTTACATTATCAATACAACTTATCGTGTTTACTTATTAACTTAGTTCTATTAACTAAGGCCTATTAATAAGTTTCTCTACCCGTTTATTATAACCTATGTTATAACTTCCTCTTGTCCCTAGGACAAGCCTAAACATTCTTATCAATGGGTTTCGGACTTCCAAGCTTACAGATTAATTAATTTATAATTAAGTACAACTTCTTATATTTCATATATTTTCCCCCTTTTCCCAACTGGTTTTCGGCTTTCCCCATTTCTGCTTACTTAATTTACAATTAAGTGTCCCTTATCTCATTTTACCAGTTATCCAATTCCCTTATCTCATTTCACCAGTTATCCAATTTACAATTAAGTAATTATCATTCCCATTTTATGCCATTTTATTTATTGTTGTATTCCAGTATCCTTCATTCACTATAATATATATTCCTTATTTTAATTAAGGAAAACACTTCATGCACCTTATCAGTTTGATAGAAGGAATCAGTGATTCATTTTCATAACGTATTCCCATCTAAATCCGTGGCAGCAAGTAATTTCTTTACTCTTCTTACTTTAGTTACTATGGCCTACTTACAACCACGTTCTCAGAAATTGGTCATTTAGGGAAATACATCACTTTTCCTTCCTATCACACTAACTTAGTTCATTACATCCCTTCCTTTCTTATTTTCTGAGTTAGAAATTAAATTACCATAATTTCCATTTATTCATATCTTGTTATATACATATATTTTTATATATATAAGCAACAGACCTCTCACATTAAGCCTACACTTGTGGACGCTGGATTTGCCGGGCGGGTCCGGGTAGACTTCTACCACAAGTTGATTTAACCTCGTGTTTTAGCACCATTACATGTTTTTAAATTTTCACTCAGGCCTCTCACATTAGGTTCAACATTAGTGGCTGCTGGACATGCCGGTCGGGTCCGGGCAGACTTCCGTCACTAATGCAACCTAACCTCGTGCCATAAGTGCAGTCATAATTTCTAATTGTAATCCTAGGCATGTTCATCTTCATTCAACCATTTATGTTCATATCAAATTGCGCTCCCATGTTGAAGTCTCAAAACATAATATATGTTATGTTCCAAAATCCCATTACAAATTATGCCCTAAATCCCAATATGTGTCACATGTCTTTCTACATGTAATTAACTTTATTTAAAATAAAGTGTAATTCTCCAACAATGTATTATTTACCCAAAATCTCAATTATTTTAATCCAACAAGTTTATCATGTCGTTTACTCAGTAATATGCCCTAAGAGAATTATATAATTACAACAGTAGTAATCATTGCCCACATTCTAACAAGTTTATACAACATATAATCATTACAATGCTTTAAATGATTCATCGTACGAATTATTCATGTTAACATCTCAACTTATTATAACAATAATTTATAATTAACTTGGCAATTTCAAAATTTATAACTAGGGGAATGCCAAATGATAATCATAATATTATCTAAAGGCTATAGTTTAAACCCACTCACCTTTCATGTTTTCCCCAAATTTTGGATCTGATCCGTTCTATCATCCATGGTTTTCCTTTCCCCTTTTATTTGATTTGAAACCTAATAACGTGGATCGACTATTTTCATTAAAAGAGTAGGGAAAGAAATAGGATGAATTGAATAGATTGGATCAATAAGTATATCTTGCTTTCATGATTCAATAATCTTTTTACTGATGTTGATTCTCTCTTCCAGATCTGAATTCATAATTTTCCTAGGCTAATATTTTAATTTTTAGAATAGATTTGAGAAGAGAGAGAGAGTAATAGCAGAGCTCCGGCGTAGATACTGAATTATGAGATTTAGGGTTAGGTTTATGGTCTTATTTATAGGAGTATGGAGCAACCAAGACCCTCAGATTTGACCAAAAATCATCCGAACTGTCAAAATATCAAAAAAAAAAAACCTAATTTGTAAAAATCTCCAACCGGAGGTCGACCCCGGGGTCGACCCCCCTTCAGGTGGGTTGACCCATGGGTCGACACCCCCTTGAAGGGGTCGACCCCCATGGGTTCGGAGGCCGAAAACTGCTCTGGGTGCACCCGGGAGGTGCGCCAGTGCATAAATGGCCTGGTGCACTTGCCAAGTGCGCAGTTATTTTGGCCCACTTCCTGATTTTTCTGACAACCTTTTGTCGCCAATAACTTCTTCATACAATGTCCGTTTTACGCAAACTTGGACTCCATCTAAACCAAAATTCCGAGACGAACGCAAAGGTATAATTCATTTTACTTAATTCTGACTATTTAATTAATTTAATCTTATTTTATTAACTTACACTAAAAATACGGGGTGTTACAGATCATGCATAAAAGCCCTTTTAAAAATTGGAAAAAGCTTTGAAGCATGATAAGCCGTATTCTAAAATGTTTGTTAGTACAGATATTGCTCAGAAAGAGGAACATAAGCCGCGATGGAGCAGTGGAGGTAGAAAAAATTTAAGTGGTCGGTAAAAACAATAATAGAAAGGAAAAAAGGGATAAAACAGGAATAAGAGTGAAGTGTTTGTTATAATTGCAAGGAGAAGGGTCGCTATTCTAGAGAGTCCAAGGCTACTAATGTAAAGAAATGTTGTGACTGTGATAAGCTTAGGCACAGGATGAAGGATTGTCTACCTCTTAAGGATAAGCAATTAGTGAAGGTATATGATTTGGATGTTGTTTCGACATCTTTTAGTGCTTCTACTTCTACGGAAAAGGGTAAAGGAGTCAAGGTGCATAGTGTTCTTTCTACCATAAATGTTTATATTAAATTTCTATTAAGTAATGGAGCTCACACTCTTTTATCTATAGTGATCTAACATGTAGATTTGGTCTGGAACCTATGGTAATGGATCAACTTTGATTATGACAAACACTGTATGAGGATCTATTAGTCTTTGTATGATTTTCCATGTCTTATTCTTGTCGAGGCATGGATGCTCCCTTATTTGTGATTGATTTATTTTGAAATTTGTTGCATTCGAAATTATTTTAGGTATGTGCAAGCCTAAGAGGTATGTGACAAAAGCAGATTGCGAGAAGCTCGAGGTGACAACCAGGGTTACGGAAGGGCTAAGGGTAGTGATTCACTAATTACCAGATGATAAATATAACACCCCAAATTTTAATAAACGATATTTATACGAAGAAGATTATTAAATCAAATATTAGTTAAAATAATATTAAGAATTGATAAAAAGGATTTCATCATTACGTTCGTTACGAAATTCTTATTCAGGTAGACTTTTAGTTCGCGTAAATTGGACAAAAAATGAATAAGTTACGATCAATCATAGTTTGAGAGTAAATTAGAGAATTTAATTAATAAACAGAAAATAAAGCAATGGTAAATGGGCGATGCAGCCTATATATGGGTCGAACTTTGTGTCGACCCACATATAAGGTGGGTTGACCGAGTGCAAGCAAGGCACGAGCCTGTGCCCGGCTGATGTCGCTTGTTTCTAAATTATTCTTTTCTGATGTGCTACTGAGGTGTCTTATAAAGTTGAGATTAAAAACCTAATATCCTAAGGCCTAAACAATCCTTCCACACCTATAAATAGACTGTTACTCTTCACTATTTTCCCACACCTATTCGTCTTAATATTCTTAACTTCCACTCTATTATACTCTAAAATGAAATAAAATCGGGGAACAAGTTAGAGTATTATCAAATTGTAGATCTGAAACGATATTCTTCTTCTTCTCTTTCAAAGGCCTTTTTCTGTACCTACAACATTTCTCTGCGAGTTCTATGTTATTTTTAGAACAACAACCTAAATAAAAAGGATTGAGACAGTAAAATAGATTGGATCTGAAAGTTTAGTAATTATAATGTTTATAAGTTTGTCTTTTACAACTTAATGTTCATTTTATTTATTTTCTATTGTTTATTCCCTTTCAATTGTTATTTATTTATAAGTAAATTCTTCTCCTTTATCCCCTTCTTTATTATTATCTTATTTATAGTCTTGCATTGCCTATTTATTTATTTTGTTCATTTTTGAGTCTGGGCCTTATGAGTAGCCAAGACCAATTTCACCTTTTTCTTTGTTTTTACGCTGAGCCTAGGCCAACGAGAGCTTGGGACTTCATTATTTGATTTGCTTAGAAATTGAAATAATATGAAAGAATGTCAAAAAGGGATTTTGGGGATATTGAGAATTAGTGAATATTACATTTAATTTATGGACTGTAAATTGGTATAAATTCTAATGGAAGAATATGCAAACTCATGAATTGGAATAAGTTATACTTAATTATACATTAAGTAACATGTTATTAGAAAACATGTGAACTGGAATAAAATATATGTAATTGTACATTAAGTAACCTGTAACCATAAAAGACCTAAACAGTGATGTATTAGACTTACTTGGACAACAAGTGACTTGGGGAAGGGTTGTATAAAAATATTACATTTAATTAGAAATGTTCACTACAACCAAGGAATATAACATGAGGTTATATTGGGCTTATTAATGAACTTAAACCTGTTAAATTAAAATCCTATGATTAATAAGCTAAGGGGTCCATTCCGGTGAGATATAAGGGGCTCGTAGAAATCCTAGTTATAACTTGGGAACCAAATCTAGGGGTGATTTGTGTTAGTTGCTTTCTTGTGTGGAACCCATATCAATTAGTATCCATATTATTATCTTTGGAGTCCTACACTAGGTAGAGGTTAGGGTACGCTTTACTGATATGGATAGTAAGAGGTTCAAATTGAGGTAGGCACCGGCATATTCTGGTAGAACCATGAGCGTGAATTGTTTCGAACAGGGAAGATAAGACGTCGTAATGCCTGTGATTAAGGCTGTGTCTTTTTAGTTGATGGGTTCAGGACTAATAACCCCGAATTCCATTGCTGGCCTAGGTTTTTCACATCTTGTAAAGAAGCCAATCACTGGGTAGAAATTACGTAAATCCTAATTATGATATTCTGATAGTTAGTGCAGAAATTCTTGGGATATGAATGAGAAACCTATCTTGTTTCGTGTTTTCTACTTTACTGTATTTTCATGTCCATCATTATTCTGCTGTCTAAATACTTCTTTATCTTATGCTCGTGCTAAAAATTACTGGAACTCTCCAGACTTATGTATGACCAAGTTTTTTCTCTCACTTTCTCTATCTTCCTTCCCCTCTAGTTTTTAGGGCGGAGGATCTAGCCGTGACTTTTGATCTTTTGATTCAGCTTGGATTTCGACCATTTCTTACTTCATGTATTGCTTCAGTACTTGCTTTATGACTATTGTAATGACTTATGAGGGATATGAATTTTGTGGTTTTATTCTTTTACTCTGATGAATTTCTTCTTACAAGACAGTTTTTATTTGATAACGATTCCATGGTATTTTGAATTGTACTACTATGACTGATTTAATAATGAATGTTTTGAAAAAATTTCGCCATGTTTTACATTCTGTCTTGTGAATTTTAGTCTCTGTGTTGTTACTTTATACCTATTGCGCTTCACAAAACTTAATGCATCCTCATTAGGGTGACATTAAGGGATGTGGGGCGTCACATTTGGTATCATAGACTAAGGTTGCGAGATCAGAGAAAAGATTTTTAAAAAAGTGTTTTCAAAGTAAAGAATTTTCAAGTAAAACCGATTTTTGTAAAATATACCACTCATGTCAATTACAATATTCCTTTGATCTCTTTTTGAATCCTTGTCTCTTCTCTTTTCAGCATGTATGGGGATCCCAATTTCCCAGAGGGAATTCCCATTCCGACATGGTTCCGTATACATGTAGAAACTACGACACATGCCGAAGCGCAAGGTAATGCCCCACCTGCAGCTGCAGCTGTAGCTGTGGTAGTTCCACCTAATCTAGTAGTTAACTTCTCTAAGCTCTATAAGGATTTCTATGTGATGGTTAGTAAGCCATTTCCTTGAACGAAGAGTTACGTGGAGGCTCGCAATTGGCTTAGGGAGACAGTATGTGTGTTTGGATTGTTGGAGCTAGATGACAAGGGGAGGATTAAGTTGGACACTTGGAAACTGAAGGAAGCATCATATTGGTGGGAGGTAGCTCAAGTAGGGAGGATGGTGAAGACATGGGATGAGTTCAAGGATAGATTCGAGATGAAGTTCTTATCATGAACCGAAGAAAGAATGCAATTGGAAAAGTTCTTAAGTTTGAAGCAAGGAAGTATGACGGTGAAGGAGTATGTGAATAACTTTAATGAATTGGCAAGGTTTGGCTTGGATCTGGTTAATGCCGCTCATAAGAAGGCTTTAAGTTTTACGAGAAGGCTGAACAACCCCTCCAAGGAATGGCGATGAAACATATTCCCATGGGAGCTACATTTGATAGGCTAATGGATATGGCTCTGATGCATGAAGATGGAAAAGTGGACAAGCAGGAGAATAAGGCGAAAGAGACTAAGCCCAATACTGAAAAGAAAAGGTTGTGACCCTAGAAGGGTGCAGTGAAGAAGGGAGAGAAACCTGAGAAGGCGCAAATTAAGAAGGGTGTTGTGTAACACCCCGTCATTTTTAATGTTATTATTCACAAATTAAAGAACAACTAATCTCAGATGTGAGAATTAAGGGAAACGGGTTGCGCCATTGTGTTCATCTCGGAATTCTGGTTGAGATAGAGTCCGAGTTTGCATGAATTGGACTTCGTATGAAGAAGTTATGGCCATCGAAAGTTTCAGAAAATTCAAAACAAATTTCGAAAATTCAGAGTCAGATGGGCTAGGCGGGAAAATTCCCGCTAGGGCCAGGTCGTCCTGGGGGTCGACCTGCCCTAACCAAGTCGACCATAGGGTCGACCTGGGGTCGACCTGCCCCCTCCCCCCGGGCAGATTTGTTTAATGACCTGTTAGCGACTAGATGCTGACTCATTAGGGTTTCTGATCTGCTCTGATTGGCTGGGATTAATTCTGGGTTGATAGGACGACCTAAACTAATCCTAAACTCTATAAAAAGACATATAGACTCAAACCCTAAAATCAAATCAAAATCAGATCAATGGCCGTCATATTGTCACTCCAAACCCTAGAGTAGCCGCCACCAATCAGAAGCAAAGTAAAGCAACTCAATTCAAATCAAGCCTAAAACTACAACAACGAAATTGCCTACATCAAGGGAACGTTAATCAATTACAGAATTCAGATACCAGAACTCAAGACCCTCTTTTTCTGTGAGTTCTAGTCACTTTTAGGTTTAAATAAATAAAAGTGAATCGTGGTAGACTATGATTTGGGTATATGTTGTTTGTAGTTATGCAAGTTTATTATTATTGATTATGAAATTATGTAAGTATTGTGTGATGAATTCCTAAATCTATGCAAGTCGTTATCATGGATCTATGCAAGTTGTTACTACGAATCTATGCAAGTTGTTATCATGAATCTATGTAAATTGTTATGAGATCGTGCAAGTCACCTATACAAGTTATTATTCATGAACCTATGCAAGTTATTATTCATGAAACTATGCAAGTTGTTATGTTATGCAAGTTGTTAAACATGTTATAAATCATGAATCTATGTGAGTTGTTAATTATGTTGTTAATTCATGAACCCATGCAAGTTACCTATGCAAGTTGTTATGTTGTGAATCATGAACCTATGTTAGCTGTTAATTATATTGTTAATTCATGAACCTATGCAAGTTGTTATGTTGCAAAATCATGAATCCATACAAGTTGTTTATGTGGTGAATCATAATTATATGGGAAGTTATCATGTCATTTTCCCTAGTTGTCATGCTTATGCCAAAATTGTACTGAAAACTATAACCTTGTCATTCCCTTTATATTATTATTATGGCGAGACTACTTTGTAGCCTCGATGACACCAAAAACGCAAACGGTTATGCTAGTTAAGAAACGCGAAAAAAGGGGAATTTGTAATAGGCATAATTTACATAGTGTTTTGGGCACATGATTTTAGTAGGGAAACATATAAATTACCTATTATGACATGGGTAAAATTGGGTAAAAACGATATAATTTGAATATGACCATTTATGGATAGGAAATTCAAATTGTTAATAAAATAGGTAATGACCCCTATAAAAAGGAAAGGATTAATTAACTTAATTAATCAAAAGAGGAATGTTTAAGCAATTAAAGTCTGAAGATTTAATATTGAGAATTGGCATAAATGCCTTAAATGGCATAAAATAAATTTGTGATGAAATTGGTATGATTTTACATACCATAAATAGATGGACATAATTGAGTCAATTATGGCCATAGTTAAATTTGGAATTGATTGATAATTTGAATATGGAAATTAATTCAAATTGGGGAATGATTAATTAGGAGTAATTAATCGTCTAAGACACGAGGTTAGGCTCTTTTGTGGTGTAAGACTGCCCAGACCCGCCCGGCAAATCCAGCTGCCACAAATGCCAGTCTAATGTGAGAGGTCTTAGACATAAATTAAATACGTAACAGTTGTAAAGACACGAGGTTAGAATCGTTTGTGGTGTAAGACTGTCTGAACCCGCCCGACAAATCCAGTTGCCACAAATGCCAGTCTAATGTGAGAGGTCTTTATAAGGTTACAGTCTTAATGAATTAAGAAACACTTAACCAGATAAACATGTAGTGGGACATGAGGGGTTAAGTGGGTGCCTTGGGTGGCATGTGAAATACGATTAGGCGTCTCAATAATTAATTAATGCTGATTAAAGACTACTTAACCTAACTTAATACATATGGACTGTATGATGATAGACATAAGTTAGGGTTAAGTAAAACGAGTTGGATTGTGGGTGGGTTAAGTGCAACTGATGGGTAGGTAGGTAATATTAATATATATAGGCCCACCAACTTAACCATTAAATAAATAGGATTAAATCAGTGGGAGGGTTAAGTACAACTGAGGGGAAGTTGGGTAATATCAATACATATAGGCCCACAAACTTAACCGGATAAAAAGGGGTTATGTAATTAAAGACACCTAATGGTATACATAACCGGGGCAAAATAGTAAAGTTATGTATTAAAGACACCCTTAGGGGTACGCATAACTAATGGGAATAGTTAGAGTTATGTATTAAAGACACCTATAGGTACGCATAACCGATAGGTAGAATAGGGATTATGTATTAAAGACACCTATAGGTACACATAACTGATTGAGGGCTATGTAATTAAAGACACCTTATGGTATACATAGTCAGTAGAAAACCTAGTGGGGATACAAGGCATAGGGGAGAACTTGTATCATGTTGTGTGGGACCCATTTCAGTCAGTAACCCGGAGGGGTATCAAAGCAAAGATCTCCGTACTAGGCGGGGAAGGGGCACGCTTACTGATTGATTGTAAGAGATCCAAAACGAGACGGATGGTGTGGGCAGTGCAAACCGACCGGGAACATGTGCATGCATAGGCCGGGCAGAGGGGGACAAGATGAACATGACACCAGTAGGTATAACTGTGCACACCTTGGGTTGCCACTTTAGGGAAGTGATACCCCCTAGTTGTGGGACCGGCACAGGGTATCTACAGAGTAGGGAGCCGATCGATTAGGGTAGTGGTTAGGGTATACCCGGACGTATGCCCTAAGTCTACCAATTTATAGTAGGAGGGTAGTGGGTACGACTAGTGAGATAGGAGCAGGCGACACCTATGACAGCGGCTAGGAGTACACGAAACTACCACCATCATTATTGTTATTATGGTTAGCGGAAGGGATCATCCTATCATGATTTTACTAGTAATAGTGAAGAGTAGTTTGTAGTGAAGCATACATCTTACCTTATTTGTCCTGTCGTACCTGCCATCTGTACCATGAATCCTATTACCCACTTTGTATGCCTGTCATGTTTATCTTCATTTATTTACTGGCTAAAAGTTACTGGACTCACCAGACGTATGTCTGACCTAGTTTGTTTCGCCTCTTTTCTTTCGTTCCCCCCCAGGTTCTCAGGGAGGAAACACCCAGGTTTAGTCAGGATTAGGATATCATCTTCTAGGAGCTACTTCTGAAGTATGGCTCGAGTCTCTGTCTCTTATATGGCTTGCTCTTTAATATGGGGAATGATGTTTTTCTTTTAAATACCTATGTACTCTGATGATGTAAGACAGAAGTGTTTTAATGGTTTTATGACTCATGGTATTATGTAACAAAGTATTTTGGTGATTTAATAAAGTTGTTTATTTTCCACTGCAAAATTTTTATATCTGTCTTGTGATATTCTGTGTTTGTTTACCAAAAACGCTCCACTGAAGTTAAGGCATTACCTTTGTGAGTGACCTTAATGGAGGTGGGGTGTTACATGTTGAGTGTCGTGGCTGTGGAAAGATGGGACACTTTGTCAAAGACTATAGGAAGACTAAGAATGCTTGTTTCGATTGCGGACAGAATGGATATTACACCAGGCAATGCCCTCAGAAGAGGGGTCAGGGGCAGGATCATCCGGAGCATAGGTTCATGCGCTTGAGGCGACTCGGAATGGTAGTCAGGACCGAGGTAGTAAATTCACTGTAGAAGGTTTGATTTCTCTTTTTGACTCTCCTATTAGGACTTTGTTCGATTCTGGTGCTTCTCATTCTTTTATATCCAGTTTTGTTGTTGATAATATGCACTTAGATACATCTACATTTTCTGATCATGTGGTTGTCTCAAACCCCATGGGAGGTAGGGCTCACCTGTCTATGTTGTGTAGGGGTTTGAGGATTTTGTTCTTTGTGTTGAATTTGAGTGTGACACGTATGTACTAGGTTTTATGGGTTACGAGCTTATTCTAGGGATGGATTGACTAGTCATATATGGTGCCATCCTTGTTTTTGAGAGGAGAGTCGTTAGGCTTTTAACATGCCCAGGTATGGCTCTCGAGATTTCTTATGACCCGCGAAGGTTAGTTATGCCCAGTTTCTTAAATTCCCTAGATGCTTTTGTTAATGATCTCAGTTTGGTACCAATAGTTAGAGACTTTCCGGACATATTCGATGAGGTGAGAGGGTTACCTCCCAGGCATGATATAAATGTATGGATAAGCTTGGTGGAGAATGCCAAACCTGTTGCTTTACCAGTGCGCCACATGGCTCCTAATGAGAGGAGGGAGCTCAACAAGCAAGTGGGTGAGTTGTTTGAAAAGGTATATATTAGATGGAGCATTTTTGAGTGGGGAGCACCACTCGTCTTTGCGACCAAGGCAGACGGCTCTCTCCGTCTATGTATGGACTATAGGGAGTTGAATAAGCTCACCAAGAAGAATGGACACCCCTTCCCACGGATAGATGACTTATTTGACCAGTTAGTAGGTGCTTCGATTTACTCACAGTTGGACCTAGCCATAGGTTTTCATCAGCTTAGGGTAGCAGATGATAACATAGACAAGATTTCATTTAGGACTCCCGACGGATTCTTTGAGTGGCAGGTTATGCTTTTTGGGCTGACCAATTCATCGATGTATTTTATGGATCTAAGGAGATGGGTATTTAGGGAGTACCTTAATAAGTTTGTAGTAGTTTTTGTTAATGATATCTTGATTTTCTCGAGGAGAGAGGAAAAGCACACCATGCACTTATGAGTAGTTCTCTGTACTCTCTGAGTACATCAACTGAAGGCTAAGTTTTCTAAGTGTCATTTCTGGTGGAAGGAAGTATGGTTCTTAGGGCATTTTGTCTCTAGAGATGGTATAGCGGCGGGCCCCACTAAGATTGTCGTAGTTCGGGATTGGAAAGCCCCTAAGAATGTGAAAGATATTAGGAGTTTCATGGGATTAGCGGGTTACTATAGAAATTTCATTAAGGATTTTGCATGGATCTCAGCTTTGCTTACCCATCCGACGAAGAAGATCCTAGTTTTTGCCTATGATGTAGATTGCGTGGATAAATCTTGATATTGAAGAAGTCTGTTATATCAGCTCCAGTTTTGACACTTCATAACAGTACCAAGAAGTTTACCATTTATACGGATTCTTGCGGCATGGGTTTAGGTGCAGTATTGATGCAGGAAGGTAGGGTTGTCTACTGCGGGAGTAGGCAGTTGAGGGTACATGAGAAGAACTACCCTACCCACAATTTAGAGTTGACGTCGATAGTGTTTGTGCTTAAGTCTTAGAGGCACTATCTACTAGGTGGGACATTCGAGCTTTATACAGATCATAAGTCGTTCAAGTACTTATTCTCGTAGAAATATCTCAATTTACGATAATCGCATTAGATGGAATTCCTTACATCCTATGACTTTGAGATAGCATATACCCCAGGAAGGGGAATGTGGTTGCAGACGCATTGAACAGGAAGAAAATGGCCTTGAGTCTATTATTCGTAGAGCGGCAGAGCTTGGAGTTTATCTCATCATTCGATTATATTCCATCTATGGATTTTACACTTGCCTTATTAGCGTCGTTGGAGGTGCGGCCTATTCTTTTAGAGTGCATTGGATCCAGTCGGCGCAAAGATCAACAATTAGTGGACATTATGGAGAATCAGCGGAGGAGATACCTCTAGTCACCTTGCTAGGTATTCCGTGGACGAGAGAGGGTGGCTACGTCAAGATGGGAGACTGTGTGTTTCTAGAGTTGGTGATTTGTTGAGATCAGTTTTAGAGGAGGCTCATCACTCTCGGATGACTATCCATCCGGGAAGTGACAAGATGTGCAGAGATATGAGGAGGTTTTTTTATTGGATCGGGAATGAAGAAGGACGTGGCAGAGTATGTAGCCCGATGTATGACTTGCCAGCAAGCAAAGGCTGAACAGAGGAAGCCCGATGGATATCTTCAGCCTCTATACATAGCACAGTGGAAGTAGGAGAGCGTCTCCATGGATTTTATAGATGTTTTGCTCAGATCGAAGAGGGGCAACACCAGTATTTGAGATATAGTTGACAGATTGATTAAGAGCCCTCGCTTTATCCTAGTCAAGAGCAAGAGGACAACAACTTAGTTGGCATCGATATATCTTAGAGAGATCATTCAACTTTATGGGGCACCCTCTAGTATTGTTAGTGACTGTGACCCCATCTTTACGAGTGAGTTTTAGAGGAGCTTGCAGGAGGCATTGGGAACACAACTACGATTTAGCACCACATATCACCTTCAAACGGATGGACAGATAGATAGGGTCAATAGGATTCTCGAAAATTTATTGAGGCTGTGTATCCTAGACTTCGGAAACTTTGGAGGAGCATCTTCCTTTGGTAGTGTTCTCATACAATAACAACTATCAGACGAGTGTTGGTATGGCTCCCTTTGAGGCACTTTATGGATGACCCTGTAGATCACCTACATGTTTGTGGGAGTCTATGGACAGACTTCTGCTCGGATCTGAGATGGTTAAAGAAATTTTAAAGAAGATAAACTTGATTCGTATGCGGATGAAAGCAGCTCAGGATAGGCAGAAGTCATATGATAACCGGAGGAGTACAAACGTAGAGTTTGAGGTAGGAGATATGGTATTTATTAAGGTTTCACCTTTGAGGAGTGTTATTCGATTCGACTTGTTATGGAAATTGGCGCCAAGGTTTGTAGGGTCATTCCCTATAGTAGAAAGGATAGGTCAGATGGCCTACATAGTTAGGCTACCAGAGAAGCTGACGGTAGTTTATGACGTGTTCCATGTCTCACACTTGAGAAAGTGTCTACATGATTTCATGGAGGTAGTAGAGTTGATTACCCTTGTGAATATTGAGGTAGAGAAGGAGGCATCACTCAGAAAATTTCCTACTCGGATACTAGGATCGAAATTTAAGAAGCTACGGAATAAGGAGATCAAGCTAGTTAATATACAGTGAGGAGAAGATAGCAACGACGCAACTTGGGAACCTAAAGATGGGATTCACGCTTCTTTTCTATCGTTTGAATCTTAATTCTTAGGTAGAAGCCTATGGACGATAGGAATGGTTTAGAAAAGTTGATAGAACATGTCATTGTTAAATAGATTCACATGGTTGCAAATGTTTGCTAGTGGATGCATACACACACACACACATACACACACACTAGGAACCAGAGTAGGGATCGGCTGAACTAAGACATTTACATATTGCATATGGATGTGTGCACATTTTAATTTATTTTAAAAATGGATGAAAAGTGGTTGAATCCTCACTTGGATGTTGCATTTTGGTGAATGGTTGATGCACACATATAGAATTTATATGTATCATCAGAATTCTTTAACATACATATTGGATGCACGACACGGACATGAATTGCATTAAGAAGGTCAAATTAATCAGTAGACTGCCTGATTTCTAGCATTAGGTTAGGGACATATACACAACACCTTCACATATGTTCATTCAAAGCATTAGAAATTTTAAGGGAAATGTATGCGGCTAGTGGTTGATGGTTAAATAAATGGGTGTAGTCATAACATTCTTCCAACCTTGGATATTTTGGAGACGAAATCCTTTAAGGAGGAGAGAATGTAACACCCCAAGTTTTAATAAAAAATACTTGTATAAAGAAGATTAATAAATCAAATATTAAGTAAAATAATATTCAGAATTGGGTAAACCGGATTTCACCTCACGTTCGTTACGAAATTCAGATTCGCATAGACTTTAGTTTGCGTAAATCGGATGAGAAATGAATAAGTTACGATCAATCAAAGTTTGATATTAAATTAGAGAAATTAATTAATAAACAGGAAATAAAGCGGTAAATGGGTGACCCATCCAATATATGAATTGACCCATGGGTCGACACATGGGTCAAACCACATATAAGGTGGGTTGACCCAGTGCCAGCCAAGCACGAGCCTGTGCTTATCCGATGTCGCCTGTTTTTAGATTAATATTTTCTAATGTGTTGCTACGGTATATTCTAAGGCGGAGATTAAAAACCTAATATTCTTAGGCCTAAACTATCCTTCCACACCTATAAATAGACTGCTACTCTTCAGTATTTCCCCACACCTATTCTTCTTCATTTTCTTAGCCTTCACTCTATTATACTTTGAAATGAAATAAAATTGGGGAACAAGTTAGAGTGCTGCCAAATTGTAGATCTGAAAGGATATTCTTCTTCTTCTCTTTTATAGGCCTTTCTCTAGAGCTACAATGTTTCTCTATGTGTTCTATGTTATTTTTAGATCAATAACATAAAAAAAGGATTAAGACAGTAAAATTGATTGGATTTGAAAGTTTGACAATTACAGTGTTTATAAGTTTGTCATTTACGAGTTATTGTTCATTATATTTACTGTCTATTGTTTATTGCTTTTCAGTTGTTGTTTATTTATAAGAAAATTCTTCTCCTTTATCCCTTTGTTTGTCATTATCTTATTTACAGTTTTGCAATGCCTATTTATATATTTTGTTCATTTCTGAGTCTGGACCTTAATAGTAGGCCAGACCAATTTATATTTTTCTCTGTTTTTACGTTAAGCCTAGGCCAACGAGAGCCTAGACCTTTACCATTTAATTTGCGTAGAAATTGAAATAATATGAAAGAATGTCAAAAGGGGGATTTGGGGCATATTGGGAATTGGTGAATATTATATTCAATTTATGGACTGTAAGTTGGGATAAATTCTAATAGAAGAATATGCAAACTCATGAATTGGAATAAGTTATACTTAATTATAGATTAAGTAACATGTTATTAAAAAACATGTGAATTGGAATAAAATTTACTTAATTGTACATTAAGTAATCTGCAACTGTAAAACACCTTAATAGTGATGTATTAAACTTACCTGGACAATAAGTGACTTGGGGAAGGGTTGTATGAAAAGATTAAATTTAATTAGAAATGTTAATTACAAGCTAGGAGCACGAGGTTATATTGGGCTTATTAATGAACTTAAACCTGTTAAGTTAAAATCCTTTGATTAATAAGCTAAGGTCCATTCCGGTGAGATATAAGAGGCTCGTAGAAATCCTAGTTATAATTTAGAGACCAATTCTAAGGTGACCTGTGTCAACTGCTTACTTGTGTGGAACCCATATCAATCAGTATCCCTGTTATTATCTTTGGAGTCTCGCATAGGTAGAGGTTAGGGGATGCTTTACTTATTTGGATAGTAAAAGGTTCAAAACAAAGTGGGTACGGACACGCTACGGTGAAACCATGAGCATGCATTGTTACGAACAGGGAAGAGAAGATGTTGTAACACTTATAATTAAGGCTATTTCTTTTTAGTTGATGGGTTCGGGACTGATAACCCTGAATTCAATAGTTGGCACAGGTTGTTCACATCTTGTAAAGATGATGATCACTGGGTAGAATTTAGGTAAAGTCTAATTATGATATTCCGATAGTTGGTGCATAAATTCTTGGGATATGAAAGAGAAACCTATCTTGTTCGATGTTTTTTACTTTACTGTATTTTCATGTCCATTACTATTCATCTATCTAAATACTTCTTTATCTTATACTTATGCTAAAAATTACTGGAACTCGCCAGGCTTATGTCTAACCTAGTATGTTCTCTCTCTCTCTCTCTCTCTCTCTCTCGATCTCTCTCTCTCTCTCGATCTCTCTCTTCCTTTCCCCTCGGTTTTCAGGGCGAAGGATCACAGCAATGACTTTCGATCTTTTGATTCAGCTTGGATTCAGACCATTTCTTACTTCATGTATTGCTTCAGTACTTACTTTATGACTATTGTAATGACTTATGAGGGATATGATTTTGTGGTTTTGTTCTTGTACCTTGATGATTTTCTTCCCACAAGAGAGTTTGTTTTATGATAGTGATTCCATAGTATTTTGAATTGTAATGCTATGAATGATTTAATAATAAATGTTTAAAACGTTTCTACTGTGTTTTACATTCTGTCTTGTGAATTTTAGTCTCTGTATTATTACTTTAAACAAATTGGGCTTCACAAAACTTAATGCATCCTCATATGGGTGACATTAAGGGATATGGGGTGTCACAATAAGCATATTGGCCAGCTTTCTATATTCGCTTAAGATTATGTAGGATGGGTTATCGACTATATATATTGCTAGAGTACATTTATGTCTTTGAAGAAGTGATAGGATAGCCGGTGCATAAAGATATCGAGTTTTGAGTCAACATAGCAAAAGCAGACAGAACAATAGTTATGTATTTAAGGCGTATGACACCTAAAGAGCAGAAGGAATAAGAGTTACAAGTTAACAACGTGTCGAGAGCAGGATTCATTCAAAGGAGCGTATCAATTGGGGGCCCCTTGATATTCGCTATAAAGTCGAATGGCACTTTAAGATTATGTGTGGATTATCGTGAGATGGATAAAATGACAAGGAATAATAAATATCATCTTCCATGAATTAATGATTTGTTTGATCAACTAAACGAGGCAAAGGTATCTTCCTAAATGGATTTGGCTCTTGGATTTCATCAGCTTATGGTAGCCAAAGAGAGTGTGCCTATTACTGCATTTAAGACACCGTCAGGTTTCTAAGAGTGATTAATGTTGCCTTTTGGATTGATTAATGCTCCAGCATACTTTGGGGATCTTATGTTAAAGTCTTCAGAGATCATTTGTGTTTGTATTAGTGAATGATATTTTGATCTATTCTAAGATAAACGAAGAGCATAAGACGAACTTGAGCGTTATGCTTAAGGTTATAGGAAAGCATAAATTGTAAGCTAAATTTTGTAAGTGCCATTGAAAGAAAGAAATAAGATTCTTAGGTCTTGTAGTGTTTGGACAATGGATAGTAGTGCATCTTTAAAAGATTAGCATCACATGATTGGAGCATGCCCAATAATGCTACGAATATTAAGAGTTTCTTTGGTATTGCGGGATAACATAAATGTTTCATCCAAGAATCCTCTAAGATTGCAACATGGTTGACTTGCATAACCCAGATGAGTGATGCCTTTGTTTAGGATACTAGATGTGAGCATGATTTAGTGATACTGAAAGAAAGTTTAGCGGGTGCACTAGTGTTGGTTATTCTAAGTGGGAATTGGGAGATAACCGTACACAGTTGCTTCTGGTACCAATCTAGTTACATTTCTGATGTACAAAAGAAAGTTTGTCGCTTATGTTTTTGGACAACTAAAGTGCCTGAAAGGAATTACCCTATTCATGATTTAGACTTAGTGACAATTTTTTCTTTAAAACGTAGAAGCACTACTTGATATGAGAAAGAGTTGAGTTATTCATGAACCATAAATGTAACGACCCGCATTCTACGTATCGAAAGATCATATAATATTTATTTCTTTTTCATATGAAGTCGTACGGTCGTGTAACTTTGGGGATCGACTATTGGGGTCATTTCTCATGTTCGCGATTTTAGTCGATTTTTAAATAACTGTTTTGTCCCTGGCGAATCTTGTTTCGCCTATAACATTTGATTAGTAAGGAGTTTTTACCTGAAACCACTTCCGTTGGATTCGGATGATGGTTTACCTTTCCGTAGAGTTGTCACATTAGCCAAACGGACTTGCCGTTTGGGGGATATGGCTGAAATATGGTTTGGAAGGGGAAAAACAGCTTAACCGGGCCTAATTAGGTTGATTAGCAGCTAGGCCCATAACCCATTTCGGTATTAGGGTTATGGGGACGCTAAATTCAATTAGGAAACGATTTATTTTTCATTTTCTCAGCCGCCACTTACCTCTTTTCAACACTAAAATGGTCTCCACCTTCTAAATCACCCCTAAATAACCGTTTAAGCATATATTAGCCTAATCAACATCAAATCAAGGAAAATCAACACCAAGTCAGAGTTGGAGCTGCTGTATTGCATAGGAATTCGACCCAAAACAATAGAGAAGTTCAGATATATAATCCATTTGTGGCTAAGGTGAGTGATTTGCATTGTTTTTCACTAATTACAGCTAATTAGGAGTGATTAGTGTTAATTAGAGAAATTATGCATGATAAAATTATGGAAAATTTTGTAAAATTCTAAAACACTATTTTAGGGCTCTGATAAAAATTTGGGTTAATTTGGACATGTTTTGCTAATCGTATGGTTAAATCATGATTAAGGGGATTAAGGGAAAAACATGGTTTTTGGGGTATGTTTGATCCATATTGACATGTTAAATTGTTGTTTTGGTGTTATGGTCGATTATACATGTTGCTATGACTATTTGAAATGTTTTTAATTGCTTAGCAAAGTTAGATTGGTCGAAAATGTCGTCGTATGGCGTAAAATAGTCGCTGGAAAAGTTGTAGGAAAATTATGCAGGAACCGGATCGGATCGCCCCCTCCGAACCGACCCGATCGTGAGTCCAACCCACGAGTCCCAAACATGTACGTGTATCACGAGCCGCTTGCTCAAGTTAGGGAGCTCGAACCGTATCGTGGTGAGCCGCAGATCATGAACCGACCCACTTGTGAAACACCCCCGATCCGTTCGCTTCTGAAGCTCTCCGACCCGAACCGAATCTTGATCACGAACCGGAGTGCTACTCCGAACTGAACCACCAGAAGAAGGAGTGCATGGTCCGATACAGGTGGAAAAGACCGACCCAAACCGATGGGGTCATTACAAAATGACCCGTATGGAGCAGGCCGATCCAAACTGGAGTGGTGACCGCGAACCGAACCAAGGAGCTTGGACATGAGACATGAACCACAAACCAAATGGAGTCCGATCTGGAGAAGATCAGAACCCGAGATGCAAAGGTATTCCAAATAGGAAGTAGAATTCAGGATTCAGATAGGAACCAATGAGTTAACTTCATGAATTTGACTTTGCTGCGAGACGTGTGCAAAGGGGTTGTCGATGTCTATAGCTTTAACTCACCACCGAGAGACGGATATTGGCTATGGATCAATGCAGTGGAGTTGTTGTGACTCTATGGGGCAAAGTTATCGTAGCAAGGCTATGAGCCAGTGCAGTGGAGTTTTCATGAATCCATGGGGCAGAGTGGACATAGCAAAGTGTTAGTGGTTACGGATCAGTGCAGTGGAGCCGTCATGACTCCATGGAGTAGAGTGATCGTAACAAAGAACTCGATGATCAAAGTGGTAGATATCGTATACTTTACACACTGAGTGAGAGATGTGAGGATGATTGCTATGTTTGATGTTTGCTATCACCATGACATGCACACCCCTCCCCATTATTCTCACACCATGAGTTAGTGTCACCTTAGAGTATCGTACATCATGTTGTGCTAACTCTTTGGTTGCAGGTCCAGGTTCAGGTTCAGGTATGGTTATGTATACATGTTCTTGTTCCATTTTTGCTGCTTATCGTTCATACCAGATTTTTGTCTGACTCAGAGTTTTATGTCTCTTCTTATTACTCTGGGTGCTCCTAAACGAGCATACTAGAGACATGTTAGCTGGTTATGCATGAGTAGCTGTCCGGAGACGAGTAGGAGGCTTACACGTATTGTTCCCATATATTCTCCCTGTGTTGTTGCTGGTCACTACTTTGGGCATTAGTAGTGTACCTTCCTATTTTGCTTTAGAGATAGTTTTAAAAGTTGTAATAATGATGGTTTAGATCATAAGCTGTATTTTGAATCTTTCCGCTGCTATGATGGTTTAGTTTTCAGCTTATGCACTATCTCGCCTGTTTTATATCAAGTTATGTTATTATTATAATTTGTTCCATGCACTGTGAGATATACTACAGGTTCATTGATGATACATAGTTTCAAATTCCTTCCCTTTCCTTCTTTTGACGACCATCCCATGCTGGTTGGACATCGGCACAACGCACTTTCATTGGAAATGTCGGCTGGTGCAGGGCGGGCCGTCACACTTAGTATCCGAGCTCTAGGTTGCGTAGTTAACCTAGGGAAAGACACCAGGGAGAGATAGTATGTATATGAGAGTGCATATTTATGATATTTTAGTTTTCAAAAGCTATATATATATAAACTATTAGTATATCTAAGGATGGAGTCGCACTGCACTGGCACCACTAAAGAGATGGCTAATCGTTTTCTCCTTACAGATTGAACGATGAGCCGATATACGAGGAATACTGGTTCAGGAGCCAATAATAGGAATGCTCCTGATATAAGGACGATGTTCACTGACTTCATGCGAGTGACGCTTAGGGATGTTCAGAGGGCATCCCTTAATGTTGCAAATGGTGGTGGTGTAGCGGTGCAGGCGCTTAGGGCCGATTTCGCCAAGCTCTGTAAGGACTACACTAGTCATGGTGGGAAGCCGTTCCGCAGAACGGAATCGGCTACAGAGGTTCAGGATTGGCTTGATAGTTGTGAGCGTATATTCGAGGATTTGGGAATCGAAGACACAATAAAGAGGAAGCTAGCATCGCGTCAACTGCAAGGACGGGCTATGAATTGGTGGAATGCTATTAAGGCAGCTACCTCTGAGGATCAAGTTACATGGGATCAACCTGATTCAGTGATAAGTTTATCCCAGCTGCTCAGAAATCAGAAACGTTTAGGAAGTTCTTGGAGCATAAGTAGAATGGTAGAGTAGTCTTGGAGTATATTGCTGAGTTCGATAGTTTATCGAAGTATGGATTATCTCTTATCGATACTGCCGAGAAGAAGAATAAGAAGTTCATAACTGGTTTAGATCAGTACTTGGGAGAAAGGCTTATAAACCATATTGATGATACTTTTGAATCGATTATTGGGAAAGCATTGACATCAGACAGCCTTTATCCTAAGCCCAAGGCTGAAGTCATTGTTGCATCTGCAGAGGAGCCAAAGAAGCAGGCAAGCGGTGGAGGCAAGAATAATTTTCAGAATAAAAGGAAGCAGAGTTAGACTAAGAATGGTCAGAAAAAGAAAGATAAGAAAGATGTTGAGTGCTTTAATTGTGGCAAGAAGGGCCACTATGCCAAAGAATGCCTAGCAAAGCCAGCAGACAGGAAGTGCTTCAAATGCTGTCAAGTGGGACATCATAAGGATAAATGTCCACAACCTCCTAAAGAGAAGCGGATTGTGAAAGCATATGCTATTAACATTGTTCCTTCTTCGTCGAATGCCCTAACTGCGGCAGAGAAAGGTAAGAATGTCATCATTTAAGGTATGCTTTCTATTTATGATGTTCCTGTTCGAGTATTGTTTGATACTGGGGCTTCCCGTTCCTTCATATCTAATGACCTGGTAGATAGGCTGGGATTGGAACCCAAGATAGTCGATAGACCTTTAGTGGTGACGAACCCGATTGGTGGTTCGACTAGCCTTAACATGATTTGTCGAAATTCGGTCTTATTGAGTCGTGGATGTATGTTTGCTTGTGATTGCTTTGTTTTGGGCTTTACTAGGTTTGGCATTATTTTGGAAGTCGATTGGCTCCAAAGATATGGGGTGGAGGTAGACTGTAAGGGATTTTCGGTGACTATAAGTGCGGATGATGGGCGGAGGGCAGTGTTTGCTGGCCTACCTAGTGATGAGGTGATGACTAGTTTTCTAAATTCCCTCGACATCCCACAAGACGAGTTATCAGGGGTTCCCGTTGCTGGCCAGTATCCGGATATCTTCGAGGAAGTGACTGGACTTCCACCACACCAAGATATTGGGTTCTGTATTGATTTAGTGAAAGATGCCAGACCTATAGTGATGCCACTTTGTCGTATGGCACCAACGGAGTAGCGAGAAATCAGGGTGCAAGTAAGAGATCTTCTGAAGAAGGGATTTATCAGAAGAAGTGTTTCCCAGTGGGGAGCACCAGTCGTATTTGCCACTAAGCCAAATGGTTCCCTTCGTTTATGTGTGGACTATCGCGAGTTTAATAAAGTGACTAGGAAGAATAAGTATCCTCTTCCACGGATAGATGATTTGGTTGATCAACTGGAAGGAGCAATAGTGTTCTCCCAGTTGGACCTCGCGACAGGATTTCATTAGCTCTGAGTAGCAGCTGAGAGTATTTCTAAAACAGCCTTTCGGACGCCGTCTGGATTCTATGAGTGGTTGGTCATGCCATTAGTGTTGACCAATGCACCAGCATATTTTGTGGATCTTTAGGGTCTTCAGGGATCAATTGACTAAGTTTTTCCTTGTATTCGTGGATGATATCCTTGTTTGCTTAAGGACAGAGGAAGAACAGAGGAAGAACACAAGGAACATTTGAGGACAGTGATGGAGGTGTTGAGAAAACACCAACTGAAAGTGAAATTTTCTAAGTGTCACTTCTGGAGGAGGGAAGTGAGGTTCTTAGGCCATGTTGTTTCAGAGGATGGTATTGCCGTGGACCCTGCGAAGGTGGCTATGGTACAAGATTGGTCTATGCCCAAGAATGCAATAGACGTAAGAAGTTTCTTAGGATTAGCTGGATATTATCGTAAGTTTATCCAAGACTTCTCCAAGATTGCGGCACCGTTAACTTAGTTGATCAAGAAGAATCAAGCTTTTGTTTGGGACGAAAGGTGCGAGAATGCATTCAAGAGCCTAAATGAAAAGTTGACGCGTGCGCCAGTGTTAGTCATTCTTAAAGGGAATAAAGAGATGACAGTATACACGGATGCCTGTGTAATCGGACTAGGTGCTGTATTGATGCAAGGAGGAAGAGTCGTAGCCTACGCTAGTCGGCAACTGGAACCGCATGAGAAAAGATATCCTACCCATGATTTGGAATTGGAAGCGATTGTATTCGCGTTGAAGATGTGGAGACATTATCTCTTGGGGGAGAAAGATTCGAGTTGTTTACCGATCATAAGTCATTAAAGTATCTCTTCTCTCAGAAGGATCTAAATCTCCGACAGCAAAGATGGTTAGAATTCTTGGCTTCCTATGATTCGATATCGCATATACACCAGGAAAGGGTAATGCGGTAGCTGATGCATTGAGTAGGAGACATGCCAGTTTAGGGGCTATGTTTCTAGAACGGAAGCAACTGGAGTATGTCGCTGGATATGATTTCAGACCAAAGTGCGAATTGGATCCAGAAATGCTAGCAAGTTTAACGATCAAACCCACTTTGATTGAGCGGATTGGTTCCAGTCAGAGGGACGATCCTAATCTATTAGAAATCATCTCCAAGTTAGAAATGGGAATCGACGAGGAGATGAATAAGTATGGGCTTGATCGAGATGGATGGCTTAGAAAGTATGCGAGACTAGTTGTGCCCAATGTAAATGGATTGATAGACGAAGTGCTTAGAGAATGTCATCACTCAAAACCGACTTTACATGCCGGTGGTAACAAAATGTATCGAGACATGAAGCAGACCTACTGGGAAGGGAAGAAAAGAGACGTTGGGAAGTTTATATCCAAATGCATGAAATGTCAGCCAGTTAAAGCTGAGCAAAAGAAACCTAGTGGTTTGTTGCAACCATTTGAAATTCCCGAATATAAATGGGAACAAGTCTCAGTGTATTTCATTGATGGGTTACCAAGAACTAGATCGGTCCATGACAGCATTTGGGTGATTGTGGATCGATTGACCAAGAGTGCAAGGTTTATACCAGTCAAGTCGAACAGAACGACATCTAAGTTAGCAGAACTATATATGAAGTGGGTAGTGAGATTTCATGGAGCACCCAAAGGCATTGTGAGTGACCTAGATCCGTTGTTTACTAGTGGATTTTGGAATAGCTTACAAGAGGCTTTAGGGTCAGAATTACATCTCAGTACCACGTACCAACGGTCAAACAGAGAGGGTGAATTGAGTATTAGAAGATCTCTTGAGAGCTTGCATATTAGATTTTGGAGGGTCATGGGATGACCATTTACATTTGGTTGAATTCGCATATAATAATAGTTATCAATCCAGTATTGGTATGGCTCCATTTGAAGCTTTGTACGGAAGAACGTGCAACTCACCATCATGTTGGCTGGAAACCTGTGAGAAATTCATGCTTAGGCCAGATGTAATAAGAGAAACTTCATACGAGATCAAGGTTATCCAACAACGAATGAAGGCTGCCCAAGATAGACAGAAGAGTTATGTTGATAAGAGGCGAAGAGATTTAAAATTCTCCGTTGGCGACTTGGTGTTTGTCAAGATTTCTCCGTTAAAGAGCGTGATTCGATTTGGTAGGAGAGGCAAGTTAGCACCAAGGTTTGTTGGTCCATTCCCAGTTCTCGAGCAAGTTGGGAATTTGGCATATAAAGTTGAGTTGCCAGATAAGATGGTGGGAGTTCATAACGTGTTTCATGTTTCCCAGTTAAGGAAGTTCGTGCACGACCCCAATATTACTATTTCACCGGATAAGTTGGATGACATTGAAGTAGAACCCGAGGTGGTAGGGAACCGCGAGCCGATCCGTATTGTCGAGAGCGGTACGAAGCAACTTCGAAGGAAGGCGGTGAAACTGGTCAAGGTTAAGTGGGGCGAGAATGAGAATGACTGTACTTGGGAAACCCAGGAGAGCATAAGGAAATCGCATCTAGCACTCTTTGCCTGGTAAGATTTTAATAGTGACAGTTTCTTCACTTGTTAGTAAACCGCATGCTAGGGTAGGCATGTTGTGTTTATTGTGTATGTTTGATTATTTGTGAATGATAGACATGTGGAACACCTTTGTATGTTTTTGGTTAAGGAATTGGGGGCGAAATTTCTTGGGGGAGGAGAGTGTAACGACCCATATTCTACGTATCGAAGGATCGTAGAATATTTATTTCTTTTTCATATGAAGTCGTATGGTCGTGTAACTTTGAAGATCGACTATTGGGGTCATTTCTCATGTTCACGATTTTTGCTGATTTTTAAATGACTGTTTTGCCCTTGGTGAATCTTGTTTTGCCTATAACTTTTGATTGGTAAGGAGTTTTGACCTGAAACCACTTCCATTGGATTTAGATGATGGTTTACCTTTCGGTAGAGTGGTCACATTAGCCAAACGGACTTGACATTTATGGGATATGCCTGAAATAAGGTTTGAAAGGTGAAAAACAGCTTAACCGGGCCTAATTAGGGTGATAAGCAGCTAGGAACATAACCCATTTCGGGATTATGGTTATGGGGAGGCCGAAATCAGTTAGGAAATGATTTATTTTTCATTTTCTCAGCCGCCACTTACCTCTCTTCAACCCTAACAATGGCCTCCACCTTCTAAATCACCTCCAAATCACCGTTTAAGCATATATTAGCCTAAGCAACTTCAAATCAAGGCAAATCAACACCAAACTAGAGTTGGAGTTGCTGTGTTACATAGGAATTCGACCCAAAACAGTAGAGAAGTTTAGATCTATAGTTCATTTGTGGCTAAGGTGAGTGATTTGTATTGTTTTCCACTAATTACGGCTAATTAGGGGTGATTAGTGTTAATTAGCGAAATTGTGTATGATAAAATTCTGGAAAAATTTGTAAAATTCTAAAATACTATTTTAGGGCTCTGATAAAAATTTGGGTTAATTTGGACATGTTTTGCTAATCGTATGGTTAAATCATGATTAAGGGAATTAAGGGGAAAACATGGTTTTTGGGGTATGTTTGATCCATATTGACATGTTAAATTGTTGTTTTGGTGTTATGGTCAATTATACATGTTGCTATGATTGCTTGGAATGTTTTGTGGTTGCTTAGCAAAGTTAGATTGGTCGAAAACACCGTCGTTTGGCGTAAAACAGTCGCTGGAAAAGTTGTAGGAAAATTGTGCAGGAACTGGATCGGATCGCCCCCTCCGAACCGACCCGATCGTGAGTCCAACCCCACGAGTCCCAACCTTGTACGTGTATCATGAGCCGCTTGCTCGAGTTAGAGAGCTCGAACTGAACCATGGTGAGCCACAGATCATGAACCAACCCACTTGTGACGCACCCCGATCTGCTCGCATCTGAAACTCTCTGACCCGAACCAAACGTTGATCACGAACCGGAGTGCTATTACGAACTGAACAACCAGAAGGAGTGCATGGACTGATCTAGGTGGAAAATGCCGACCCGAACCAATGGGGTCATTACGAACCGACCCGTATGGAGCAGTCCGATCCAAATTAAAGTGGTGACCGTGAACCAAAGTAAGGAGCTTGGACATGAGACATGAACAACGAACTAAATGGAGACCGATCCGGAGAAGACCAGAACGCGAGATGCAAAGGTATTCCAAATAGGAAGTAGAAGTCAGGATCCAGATGGGAACCAACGAGTTAACTTCATGAATTTGACTTTGCTGCGGGACGTGTGCAAAGGGGTTATCGATGTCTATAGCTTTGACTTACCACTGAGAGACAGATATTGGCTATGGATCAGTGCAGTGGAGTTGTCGTGACTCCATGGGGGCAAAGTGATCGTAGCAGGGCTATGAGCCAGTGCAATGGAGTTGTCATGACTCCATGGGGAAGAGTGGACACAATAAAGTATTAGTGGTTACAGAACAATGCAGTAGAGCCGTCATGACTCCATGGGGCAGAGTTATCGTAACAAAGAATAGGATGATCAAAGTGGTAGATATGGTATACTTTACGCACTGAGTGAGAGATGTGAGGATGATTGTTATGTTTGATGTTTGCTATCACCATGACATGCACACCCCCTCCCCATTATTTTCACACCATGTGTTAGTGTCACCTTAGAGTATCGTACATCCTATTGTGCTAACTCTTTGGTTGCAGGTCCAGGTTCAGGTATGCTTATGTATACCTGTTATTGTTCTGTTTTTGCTGCTTATTGCTCATACCAGACTTTTGTCTGACCAAGATTTTTATGTCTCTTCTTATTACTCTGGGTGCTCCTAAACGAATAGACTAGATACAGGTTAGCTGCTTATGCACGAGCAGCTGTCTGGAACGAGCAAGAGGCTTACACGTATTGTTCCCATATATTCTTCCTGTGTTGTTGCTGGTCACTACTTTGGGCATTAGTAGTATACCTTTCTATTTTGCTTTAAAGACAGTTTTAAAAGTTGTAATAATGATGGTTTAGATCATAAGCTGTATTTTGAATCTTTACGCTGCTATGATGGTTTAGTTTTCAGCTTATGCATTGTCTCGCCTGTTTTATATCAAGTTATGTTATAATTATATTTTGTTCCATGCACTGTGAGATATACTACAGGTTCTTGGATGATACATAGTTTCAAATTCCTTCCCTTTCCTTTCTTTTGACGACCGTGCCGTGCTAGTTGGACATCGGCACAGTGCGCATTCATTGGAAATGTCGGCTGGTGCGGGGTGGGCCGTCACAATAAATCCTTGACGTATCTTCTGTTAGAAGGATCCCAACCTTTAATAATGACGATGGTCAGAGTTCTCGACATCATATCATATTGGTATTTCATGTACTTTAGGGAAAGAAAATGCAGGTGCCATGAGTAAAAGACATGCTAGGCAAGGAACCATGTTCTTGGAAAGGAAGTAACTACAAGACATATTTAGATTTTATTTCTAGTTGTGTTGTGAGCTAGAAAACGAGATATTAGCATGTCCATCAGACTTACTATGATTGAAAGGGTTAGAGCTAGAAAACGAGATATTAGCATGTCCATCAGACTTACTATGATTGAAAGGGTTAGAGCTAGTCAAAAGCGAGGTATTTGCCTAGTAGAGATCATGGTAAGGATTTTTATGGTAGTTGAATCTAATGGTATGAAACAACACAAAATAAACCGAGATAGTTGGCTACATAAAAATGGAAGAATGTTTGTTTCAGATGTTGAAAAGATACAAGATGAAATTTTAAGGAAATGTCATCATTTCGAATTGATCACTCATCTGACAACAATAATATGTATAGAGATATGTGGATAACTTACTATTAGAACCTCACCTCTCGTGTAACTATACAATCACAAATTATCTAGTTATCTAAACATTTAAAGATATAATAGACATAAAAGATTGAGCCTGTAACAAACTAGAATTTTAGTTATTAGATTATAAATATTTTAATGGTTGGATTTTTGGAATTTAACAAGTTGAATTCCAATTTAGTGGTTATTTAAGTAATCGAAATTGCGATTAAGTATTTACTAAAATGAATTTGATAATTTTATATGACACTATTTATTAAATAATACTGATTATAAATCCACTTAGTAAATTTATTGACAACAATAAATTGTTAGGATTGAAAGTCTATATAAGTTGATTGTTGTAGGAAAGCATGCATATGTATGCTAGAGTAATATAAGAGAATAAATGCTAGTAAGGAAAATGCATGCCAAAGTTTTTGTACTGGTTTAGACCTCTTGTAACACCCCGTATGTTAAATAACTTGTTATAACATAAATCAGAGCAGAATTAAATTTAATATTCTGAATCAGGGGAAACGGGCTGTGCCATTGCGTTCGTCTCGGAAAAATACGCGAAATAGAGTCCGAGTTTTCGTAAATCGGAGTCCGTATGACCAAGTTATGGCCCGTCAAAGTTTCACGAAAAATCAAAAACGAAAACTGCTCATGTTTTGAGGCCCGGGATGAGTGTTGGGCTGTTTTTTTTGGGCCCTAAATGGTTCCTACACTTGACTTCTTCCCCAAGACATGCTTTAAAGGCTAGGATTGGTTCTAGGGTATATCCCATGGTCCTAAACATTTAACTAATCTATATATACACCCTAATACCCCCTTATCCTTACCAAAAATAGATCTAAGGCCATTATGCCACCACTTAGAAAATTGGAGAGCCTCCACTAAAAATCCTAAGGGGGTTTGCAAGCTAATCTACATCTTCTTCTACTTAATCATTGGGATTTGCTTCATTTAACTTGCTAATCTTGTTTTGGTGAGCTTCTATCCCCTTAATAATCAATTATTGAATTGATTATGATAAGATGTGATAAAGTATGGCTATGTTTGTGGATCCATATATTTATGCAAGCTTGATGTAGTGAATATTATGTGTTTTGCAAGTTATATGCCTTATGTCATGCAAGTTTCATAATATGTAATCATGATATTTTTATGCAAGTTGTTTCATGATGTTTATGATGCAAAACACCAAGTGAATATGGATCCATTATGCAAACATGTTATGCAAGTATGTGAGTACTTATGCAAGTCATGTATATGCTTATATGCGTGTTTAGCATTTTATGCAAGTATATGAATGTTTATGCAAGTTATGTATATGTTGAAATGCAAGTTTAACATAATATGCAAGCCTATGCAAGTATGTGAATGTTTATGCAAGTTATGTATATGTTGAAATGCAAGTTTAACATAATATGCAAGCCTATGCAAGTATGTGAATGTTTATGCAAGTTATGTATATGTTGAAATGCAAGTTTAACATAATATGCAAGCCTATGCAAGTATGTGAATGTTTATGCAAGTTATGTATATGTTGAAATGCAAGTTTAACATAATATGCAAGCCTATGCAAGTATGTGAATGTTTATGCAAGTTATGTATATGTTGAAATGCAAGTTTAACATAATATGCAAGCCTATGCAAGTATGTGAATGTTTATGCAAGTTATGTATATGTTGAAATGCAAGTTTAACATGATATGCAAGCTTATGCAAGTATATGAATGCTTATGCAAGTATGTGAGTGCTTATGCAAGTTAAGTATATGCTAAAATGCAAGTTCTACGTGTTATGCAAATCACATGTATGATGATATGTAAGTTCATATGCAACATGTTATGCAAATCACATGTTTGATGATATGTAAGTTCATATGCAACATGTTATGTAAGACACATGTTTGATAATATGCAAGTTTGGGTCGAATATAGTTGGGTTAATACATGCTCATATATGCAAGTTGACATCCTCTTAACCCATGATAAAGTTATATGCTAAACCCATGTTATGTGTGGTAAATCTTCCCTTTATTATGTTATGTCATAATGACGATTTACGTGGGGAACGATGGGGTTAATTAATATGTTAATTAAAAGTATGTTGAAATGGGTATGATTAAGCATACAATAAAAATAAATTACCATAAGTGGGAATTTACCTATTGAGTTAGGTCTACCCCATGGGAATTTACCTATTGAGTTAGGTCTACCCATGTTATGGAAAATCTGATATTAATTAGGGATAATTAATATGGGGGTGATTAATTAGGATTAATTAATCAACTAAGACACGAGGTTGGACCCTTTTGTAGCGGAAGTCTGCCCGGAACCGACCGGCCATCCAGCGGCTACAAATGATTGGCCCAATGTGAGAGGTCTTAGTCATAAATTAAATACATGATTAAAGTAAAGACACGAGGTTAGGCCCTTTTTATGACGGAAGTCTGCCCGGAACCAACTGGCATATCCAGCAGTCATAAAAGACGGTCTAATGTGGGAGGTCTTTATGAGGTCATGATCTTAATTAATGAATTAAGAAACACTTAACCATATTAGCATGTAGTGGGACATGAGGGGTTAAGTGGGTGCCTTGGGGTGGCATGATGAGACTAGTGGGTTGCCTTGGGTGGCAATAGAAAAATACGATTAGAATACTTAACCAAGGTGGAACATGTAATTAAACATGATAAAAGGGTTAAGTAAGTGCCATGGGTGGCATGTGAGAATACGATTAGAATACTTAACCAAGGTGGAACATGTAATTAAACATGATTAAGGGGTTAAGTAAGTGCCATGGGTGGCATGTGGGAATCTAGTGGGTGCCCTAAGTGGCAATTGAATATGATTAAAGGACTTAACCAAGATTTATAACATGTAAGGGGACATGGTTAAAGGGTTAAGTGGGATGCAGTAGATTAAACGACAAGCTTAAGTAGTAGCTTGTGGGGGCCCATTTCAACCAATATCCCAAACGTATCTTTGTAGGCTCGACTCTTGTCGGGTGACGGGACACGCATATTGGGCTTGACTATAAGAGGCCAAAACGGGTTAGCGGTGGCAACGCGGGATCAACGGGTTTCATATGCGTGTGTGGACCCGGGCTGGTTGGTAAGTCGTTGTTGCATCGGGTAGATATAAAGCCGTGCACAGTGATATTATATGGTAGCCACTTTGGGGAATGATACACCCCCTTTTGTGGGACCAGCACGGGTATCTACGGTAGGGAGCCGATCGCTTGGGGGTAGTGGGTACACCTAGTAAAAATAGGGGCAGACGGCACCTGTGTAGGGGTACAAGAAACTACCGGGTGAAAAATTACTAAGTACACTTAGTGGGATCAACCTTTAAGTAGGAATTACTCTTGGTGGGTAGAACTGGTGTGGTGCAGTGTAGGAATTACCTTTGGGTGAATAAGTCTGGTGTGGTGCAGTTAGTAATTATCCTTGGGTGGGTAGATGCGTCTTTACGGTTATCTTAGTTCGTCCTGTGTTCGTGGGCAACTTAGTGTAGTCATTATCCCCAAAGATACCATACCGAGTTCATATCATACCCTAATTACTTTAATAATTGTATTATTAAGGAGATAGGGTTCACTCAGGCTTATGTCTGACCCTTGTTGTTTTTATCTTTTTCCTTCAGGTCCTCAGGTTGGGCCTAGTGCTAGTGGGCTTTGATCAGTTTGCTTTATCTATCTCTCGGAGCTTGGACCGTAGATGTAAAGCTCAGCTTATCTTTTCTGTTATGGCTATTTGTTATGAGTAGTGGGATTATGTGCTTATTTTATTCAGGATGGATATTTTGTACTTGACTCTTGTTATGGTTTTATGATGTAACCAAACATGTTTTACTTTCCGCTGCTATGAGATGATGTTTTAAATTTTCAAGTATTACATTATATCTGTCTTGTTGTAATTTTACTGTTCTATACTCACTAAAAATACTCCACCGATGCTATGGCATTCCCTTTATGAGTGACTATAGCGGGTGTGGGGTGTTACACGTGGTATCAGAGCAAAGGTTACCAGAACAGATAAAAGTTTTAGAAAACTATTTTTCTAAAAACATTTTTGGAAGAAATATTTTCAAAACCATGTCTTTTAAAAGAAAAGTTTTTGAAAGAAAAGCATAATCCCCGATAGCCATATCTTTATCTCTCAAATTCTCCGTTTTGAATCTTTCCCTTTTTCGTCTCAGCATGGCTGAAGATCTTTATCTTCCGGATAGTGTAGCGGTACCAGTATGGTATAGGAGGTTGTTAGAGGCTAGGGCCGCCGCTGCAGGTCCAGCAAATGTTCCTCCTCCACCCGTTGCACTCGTTTCTCCTCGCGCGGATACTTTTGCTATGACTTGTAGGAAGTTTAAGGCTATGGGAGGAAAACCTTTTGTGGGAGCTAGGGATTGGCTTAATGAGACGGAAGAATTGATGGAAATCTTGGAAGTAGAAGAGGGAAAGAAAGTCGGGTTGGCCGTTTGGTTAATGGAAGGAGAGGCCTCGTTCTGGTGGGAGGTCACTAATGGAGAACGCCCGATTGACTCTTGGGTGGATTTCAGACATAGGTTTGAGGCAAGGTTTCTCTCAAAAGCAGAAGAAAATATGCATAAGGAAGAGAAGGGTCCCAATGCTAGTAAAGCACCCGAGAAGAAAGGAGATCAGAAGAGACCTCAACAGCAACAGCAAAACAAAGGTGGGAAGGGCAACGGTGGCAAGGGAAAGAAGAGGTGCTTCAATTGTGGGACACTAGGCCACCTAAACAAAGATTGTCGCAAGAAGACTAAGACTGGCTGCTTCCACTGTGGCGAAGCAGGGCATCTGATGAAAAACTGTCCAAAGAAGGAGCAAGGGACGGGGTCTACCTCAGGAGGACTGGTGCAAGCTCATGTGGCACCAGGTCAGGCTAGGGGGCAAGTACAGGCTCTCGCGATTCGGGAAAGAGGTAGAACTACTTCTATTGAAAGTCTAGTTTTTCTGATCAATCATCCTGTCCGTACTTTGTATGATTTTGACACATTGAGTTCGTTTATCTCATCATTACTAGTAGAGTCACTGCACTGAGACACCAGTTGGTAGATGATCCCTTAGTTGTTTCAAACCCAATTGGGCTCCATGATGTGTTTGGGTTTGAAAGTTCCTATACTTAGCATTGGGTTTAGATGTGATGCTTGTTGGGCTTCACGGGCTATGGGTTAGTGGGCATGGACTGGTTATCCAGTAGGGGTGCCGTTCTTGATTTTGGGGGAGAGTTGTTAGGCTTATGGGCCGCTTGGGTGACACTCTTGAGATCTCTTGTAATCCCATAGAATCTGTTATGCTAAGGTATCTAGAATCGCTTGACACGTTGGTCTAGAGTCTGCGATCTGTTAGAGCGGTCCGGGAATACCCGGATGTGTTTGAGGAGGTGAAGGGCTTACCTCCGAAGCGGGAGATTGACTTCCGAATATATCTGGTGGATAATGCTAAACCAGTATCTTGGCCAGTGTGCCACATGGCTCCTAGTGGGAGGAGGGAACTCCATAAGTAAGTAGGCGATTTGCTTAAAAAGGGGTTCATAAGACGAAGTATATCGGAGTGGGGCGCTCCAGTAGTTTTTGTTATGAAGGCGGATGGGTCCCTCAGACTTTGTGTAGGCTAAAGGGAACTAAAGAAACTCACAAAGAAGAATAGATACCCATTGCCGAGGATTAATGATCTCCTTGATCAGTTGGCTGGCGCCTCAGTATTTTTGTAGTAGGACTTAGCCACGGGATTTCATCAGTTGAGAGTGGCTGAGAATAGTATAGAGGAGTCTGCCTTTGGGACTCCGGATGATTTCTTTTATGAGTGGCTGGTGATGCCATTGGGTTTGACGAACGCCCCCGCATACTTTGTTGAGAAGGGTGTTCAGGGAGTACCTAAATAAGTTCGTGATGGTCTTTGTAGATGACATCTGGGTCTTTTCTAGGAGCGAAATAAGTTTTCGTATGTGCTCAATAGGCTGAGCAGGGCCAGTATAGGATAAACGACGGTTTTGGAGCGAGACTGGCGAGAACATCCAGAATTGGTCAAGGGCTTAATTATTTAGCCATTTTTACTAGTATCGTCTCACGTAGGTCGTCTGAATTCGAAGGAGGTATCCCTTGGGTGTTTGTCTGATATTGGTTTAGGCCTTTGGGGCTTGCATTTGGGGGATGCCGAATTCGACTAGGGTGGTTTGCGTGGGAGACAGTTGTGATGATTTTGGATGATATTCTGGTGGAGAAGAGCATGCCCTACATCTTAGGGAAGTGTTGGAGACTCTTCGAGCGCATAGTCTTAGGACAACAAAAGTGGATGGGATCCTTAGCATCCTATGAGTAAGGGTAACATGGTAGCAGACGCCTTAAGAAGAAAAAGGTTGTCCTTGAGTTCATTGTTCGTTGAACGACGGAGCTTAGAGTTTATTTCTAAGTTTGACTTTAGACCTTCCATTGACTTTGTACCCGGTTTGCTAGCCTCCTTGGTTAGACCTACTCTTTTGGGGTGGATTGGAAGAGCACAGAGGGACGACCCACAGTTGGTTGAGTTGATAGAGAAGCTCATAAGGGGGGAGTCGTCCAGCCATTTGAGTAGGAACACCCTAGACGATAGGGGTGTTTGCGTAGAGACGGTAGACTTTGTGTACCGCAAGACGAGGGTTTGAGGAAAGCTATTCTTGATGACGCACACCGTTCTAGGATGACCATTCATCCCGGTGGGGATAAGATGTACCAAGACATGAAGAGGGTTTTCTTCTGGGCTGGTATGAAGAAAGATGTGGCCGAGTATGTCGCTCTATGTTAGGTGTGCCAGCAAGTGAAGGCGGAGCAAAGGAAACCAGGTGGGTTGCTTCACCCATTGGAGGTTCCGCAATGGAATTGGGATAGCATCTCGATGGATTTTATTGACGGGTTACCCAGGTCGAGGAAGGGTAATACAGGAATTTGGGTGGGGTTAGATAGACTTACTGAGAGCACCCATTTCATACCTATGAAGAGCAAGAGGACTGCTCCATGGCTAGCTTCAGTATATCTTCGAGAGATAGTTCGATTACATGGGGTACCCTCTAGCATAGTGAGTGATCGAGATCCTATCTTCACTAGAGAGTTTTTGAAGAATTCGCAAGAGGCGGTAGGGACTCAGTTGGGTATGAGTACCGCATATCATCCTCAGACGGATAGCCAGACTGAGAGGGTGAATCATGTTTTAGAAGATCTTTTGAGGCTATGTATCTTGGATTTTGGAGGTACATGGGAGGAGCATCTTCCATTGGCGGAGTTGCCCGACAGACTTAGTGATGTATTCTATGGGAGGAAGTGCCTACATGAGACCGCAGAGGTGGTAGAGCCGAGTTTGCTTAGAGAAGTGGAAGCAGAGCGTGATGCGACGATTCGACGAGCTCCTACTTGCATCCTTGGGTCAGAGATTTGGAAGCTGAGAAACAGAGAGGTTCAACTAGTCAAAGTACAAAGGGGAGATGAAGAGAGTGACGCTACCTGGGAGACGGAAGCGAAGATGCGTTCGAGGTACCCTTTTTCTTTCGGAGGGTATATCCTTTTGCTTCTCCTTCATCACATATCTTGTGCTTATCTTATTCTTAGTATGTCCTCTCGTTAGTACTTTTGACCTTTAGATAGGGTAAACCTATGGTTGAAACATGTGTTTGAGACATGTTATGTATGATGGATGCAAGTGGATGCAAGTGTTTGCTAGTGGTTGCTCGTGGATGCATATACACACACTTTAGGCACTAGATCGGCTCAATCACTTCATATTGCATATTGCATATAAATGTGTGTAGGTAGCTATATTAATGGATGTATGATGGTTGTGCTATCATATGGATGATGCATTTATTCGGTGAATGATTGTGCACGCATGTAGAAATAGTATGTGTCGATAGGGTTCTTTCGCATACATATTGGATGCATGGCACTATCATGGTTTGCATTAAGGAGGTCAACTGAATCAGTAGACCGCCTGATTTTGCATTAGATAGGGAACATATACACACACTTTTTGCATATGTTCATACAACATTAGAAACTTTAAGGACAATGGATGCCAGTGTTTGATGGTTGAGTAGATGGTTGTTTGGTTGGTAGGATACGTTCTTCTTGACTTAGAGATTTCGGGGACGAAATCCTTTAAGTAGGGGAGAATGTAACACCCCGTATGTTAAATAACTTGTTATAACATAAATCAGAGCAGAATTAAATTTAATATTCTGAATCAGGGAAAACGGGCTGTGCCATTGCGTTCGTCTCGGAAAAATACGCGAAATAGAGTCCGAGTTTTCGTAAATCGGAGTCCGTATGACCAAGTTATGGCCCGTCAAAGTTTCACGAAAAATCAAAAACGAAAACTGCTCATGTTTTGAGGCCCGGGATGAGTTTTGGGCTGTTTTTTTTTTGGCCCTAAATGGTTCCTACACTTGACTTCTTCCCCAAGACATGCTTTAAAGGCTAGGATTGGTTCTAGGGTATATCCCATGGTCCTAAAACATTTAACTAATCTATATATACACCCTAATACCCCCTTATCCTTACCAAAAATAGATCTAAGGCCATTATGCCACCACTTAGAAAATTGGAGAGCCTCCACTAAAAATCCTAAGGGGGTTTGCAAGCTAATCTACATCTTCTTCTACTTAATCATTGGGATTTGCTTCATTTAACTTGCTAATCTTGTTTTGGTGAGCTTCTATCCCCTTAATAATCAATTATTGAATTGATTATGATAAGATGTGATAAAGTATGGCTATGTTTGTGGATCCATATATTTATGCAAGCTTGATGTAGTGAATATTATGTGTTTTGCAAGTTATATGCCTTATGTCATGCAAGTTTCATAATATGTAATCATGATATTTTTATGCAAGTTGTTTCATGATGTTTATGATGCAAAACACCAAGTGAATATGGATCCATTATGCAAACATGTTATGCAAGTATGTGAGTACTTATGCAAGTCATGTATATGCTTATATGCGTGTTTAGCATTTTATGCAAGTATATGAATGTTTATGCAAGTTATGTATATGTTGAAATGCAAGTTTAACATAATATGCAAGCCTATGCAAGTATGTGAATGTTTATGCAAGTTATGTATATGTTGAAATGCAAGTTTAACATAATATGCAAGCCTATGCAAGTATGTGAATGTTTATGCAAGTTATGTATATGTTGAAATGCAAGTTTAACATAATATGCAAGCCTATGCAAGTATGTGAATGTTTATGCAAGTTATGTATATGTTGAAATGCAAGTTTAACATAATATGCAAGCCTATGCAAGTATGTGAATGTTTATGCAAGTTATGTATATGTTGAAATGCAAGTTTATAATAATATGCAAGCCTATGCAAGTATGTGAATGTTTATGCAAGTTATGTATATGTTGAAATGCAAGTTTAACATGATATGCAAGCTTATGCAAGTATATGAATGCTTATGCAAGTATGTGAGTGCTTATGCAAGTTAAGTATATGCTAAAATGCAAGTTCTACATGTTATGCAAATCACATGTATGATGATATGTAAGTTCATATGCAACATGTTATGCAAATCACATGTTTGATGATATGTAAGTTCATATGCAACATGTTATGTAAGACACATGTTTGATAATATGCAAGTTTGGGTCGAATATAGTTGGGTTAATACATGCTCATATATGCAAGTTGACATCCTCTTAACCCATGATAAAGTTATATGCTAAACCCATGTTATGTGTGGTAAATCTTCCCTTTATTATGTTATGTCATAATGACGATTTACGTGGGGAACGATGGGGTTAATTAATATGTTAATTAAAAGTATGTTGAAATGGGTATGATTAAGCATACAATAAAAATAAATTACCATAAGTGGGAATTTACCTATTGAGTTAGGTCTACCCCATGGGAATTTACCTATTGAGTTAGGTCTACCCATGTTATGGAAAATCTGATATTAATTAGGGATAATTAATATGGGGGTGATTAATTAGGATTAATTAATCAACTAAGACACGAGGTTGGACCCTTTTGTAGCGGAAGTCTGCCCGGAACCGACCGGCCATCCAGCGGCTACAAATGATTGGCCCAATGTGAGAGGTCTTAGTCATAAATTAAATACATGATTAAAGTAAAGACACGAGGTTAGGCCCTTTTTATGACGGAAGTCTGCCCGGAACCAACCGGCATATCCAGCAGTCATAAAAGACGGTCTAATGTGGGAGGTCTTTATGAGGTCATGATCTTAATTAATGAATTAAGAAACACTTAACCATATTAGCATGTAGTGGGACATGAGGGGTTAAGTGGGTGCCTTAGGGTGGCATGATGAGACTAGTGGGTTGCCTTGGGTGGCAATAGAAAAATACGATTAGAATACTTAACCAAGGTGGAACATGTAATTAAACATGATAAAAGGGTTAAGTAAGTGCCATGGGTGGCATGTGAGAATACGATTAGAATACTTAACCAAGGTGGAACATGTAATTAAACATGATTAAGGGGTTAAGTAAGTGCCATGGGTGGCATGTGGGAATCTAGTGGGTGCCCTAAGTGGCAATTGAAATATGATTAAAGGACTTAACCAAGATTTATAACATGTAAGGGGACATGGTTAAAGGGTTAAGTGGGATGCACTAGATTAAACGACAAGCTTAAGTAGTAGCTTGTGGGGGCCCATTTCAACCAATATCCCAAACGTATCTTTGTAGGCTCGACTCTTGTCGGGTGACGGGACACGCATATTGGGCTTGACTATAAGAGGCCAAAACGGGTTAGCGGTGGCAACGCGGGATCAACGGGTTTCATATGCGTGTGTGGACCCGGGCTGGTTGGTAAGTCGTTGTTGCATCGGGTAGATATAAAGCCGTGCACAGTGATATTATATGGTAGCCACTTTGGGGAATGATACACCCCCTTTTGTGGGACCAGCACGGGTATCTACGGTAGGGAGCCGATCGCTTGGGGGTAGTGGGTACACCTAGTAAAAATAGGGGCAGACGACACCTGTGTAGGGGTACAAGAAACTACCGGGTGAAAAATTACTAAGTACACTTAGTGGGATCAACCTTTAAGTAGGAATTACTCTTGGTGGGTAGAACTGGTGTGGTGCAGTGTAGGAATTACCTTTGGGTGAATAAGTCTGGTGTGGTGCAGTTAGTAATTATCCTTGGGTGGGTAGATGCGTCTTTACGGTTATCTTAGTTCGTCCTGTGTTCGTGGGCAACTTAGTGTAGTCATTATCCCCAAAGATACCATACCGAGTTCATATCATACCCTAATTACTTTAATAATTGTATTATTAAGGAGATAGGGTTCACTCAGGCTTATGTCTGACCCCCGTTGTTTTTATCTTTTTCCTTCAGGTCCTCAGGTTGGGCCTAGTGCTAGTGGGCTTTGATCAGTTTGCTTTATCTATCTCTCGGAGCTTGGACCGTAGATGTAGAGCTCAGCTTATCTTATCTTTTCTGTTATGGCTATTTGTTATGAGTAGTGGGATTATGTGCTTATTTTATTCAGGATGGATATTTTGTACTTGACTCTTGTTATGGTTTTATGATGTAACCAAACATGTTTTACTTTCCGCTGCTATGAGATGATGTTTTAAATTTTCAAGTATTACATTATATCTGTCTTGTTGTAATTTTACTGTTCTATACTCACTAAAAATACTCCACCGATGCTATGGCATTCCCTTTATGAGTGACTATAGCGGGTGTGGGGTGTTACACCTCTCGTCCTATGTCCTACATCCAATCCGAAGCTCCCCTTCGGTATTCTACTATCACAAACCCTCGCTTCACCCGGAGGAATAGGCTTAATTACAACAGAGTTTCTTATCAAATGTGTGTTCTTGAATAACACGAATGTTGAATAATTAGTATATGATCTTCCAAGATATTCCTTGAGTAATAATTGCTTTGAAGTGCAGATATGTATGGAAGAGTAATAGATGGTTGTGAGAGATTTGTATCGCTTGAGTGTTGATAGAGTTTAGAGAATACAGAATGTGGTAAGAGTGAAAAGGTGATCTTCTCTTTGAGGGATGATGCCTTAAATAGTGTAAAGGAGTTGTTGTTAAAGAGTAGCATCCATTAATCTTCTTCCAAATTTTGTATTGTTTGACATTGAAGAGTTTTGATGAAGAGGAGTAAAAGTGGCTATTCGAAAAATGACAGTTGCCTATTATTTTTTCTCTCGAACTCTAGGTTAGACATATGGTTAAATTTCCAGACGTATGAATGCTACTTTAGACATATATTTTTTAGGCCGAAAGAAAAATTCAGATGTTTGGAATAATATATCAGACGTCTAATCTTTAGACATATTATTTTCTAGTCCTGAAATCAGACATTTGATAATACATCAGACGTCTGACGCACCTGTGTCAGCTGTGCATGTCTTGATTTCTTTTCCTCTTTTCTTATTACATACTCTTCTTTCTACTTGTATCTTCTCCTTGTTGTCGACCTATGATTTATGCAATATGTTAAGTCGATCTTGGACATTTTCCTACATAAACCAATAATATATCTATATGGTTTCCATTGTGTAGTTGTCATTATCGAAATCAAAGAATGGATTTCCTAACATCCCCCCCCCCTTTTCGATGATAACAACACACAATGTACCTAAGGATATTAATTTTTCAACTCCCCCTTAATATGTGATGTCTCCCTGAAGATATTCTCCCCCTTTGTCATTGTCAAAAAGTAATATAACATTATTTTAGATAGCATGTATACACTATTTTATAAAGATAGTAAGTCATTGTATGCTTTAGATAGCATGTACACATCAATATAAAATATAATCGTGCATATAGAGGAGTCACAACAAATATGAACAAGATTAAAGTATCTTATTTTCACCACAAACCAAGACATCCCAAAAGTATTTCAAAAGCATACTACATAACAAAGCCACAAGCACAAAACAATATCACAACCAGGTCACAAATTAGAAGCTTAATATTTACATATTTTATCATTACATATTAACTAAGCGTCAGCGTCTTTAGGATCGATTTTCGCTTCCTTAGGCTTGCTTTCCACCTCCTTATCTTCCACTTTCTCTTCTTTGTAACCAGATTCTTTAGAGTGCTCTTGCTTAGAAGTTTTTTCTTGTGAGGAGAATGGCGATAGTGGAGATAATGTTGGTGGTCGAGTGCGTCGTAAGAGTTTTTTTAAATAAAGCGCAAATATACTCATTGTTTTCTCAATGGTTGCTAAAGCAGATGCTAGGCCAAATTCCATGTTTGCAATTTGATTTGCCAAAGCAATTTGATTCTAATATAGAATTTTTTGATTATGAGTAACAACTTCACGCAACGATTCATTTTGAAGTTTTTGCATTTTGGGAGAAGTCATACCTTCGAATGTTTGAGGTTGGTGTGATGAAGATTCCGGCATATCCTGAATATGATCTTCTTGATGTTGCTCTTGCGATTGAACTTGTTTTCCTTGGCACCTCTCTCTCTCTCTCTCCATTCATTGAGAGTGCAAAAAGTAGGCAGTTATTGTGGGAGTTGCATCAATGAAAAGAACCTTTTTGCCATCTCTTTAACTGAAATTTCCTAAAATGTTGATAGGTAAGTAGGAACCTATTTTCTTTTAGAAATCACATAATGAAAGGAGCATATATGATCGATTGTCAAGAACTATTCCAGAAATCTTTTAGCTCATCAAATATGAATTGAGCCTAATTTACTCGAATGCCAGCGAATATAACATATAATGCTCTATGCTCTAAATCAAGAATCTTTTCATGACTACCAAGACGTGGAAAAACTGTATTAATAAGAACTCAAGCAAGAATTCTAGATTTGGGCCATAAGTACTTAGTCGAAAATTGGGGAGTGCGATCCTCCCAAATTTGATCTGTGAAATTATCTTGTGGTTTATATGTCATGTCGGTAACATCATTGATATTGGTTCCGGTATTTGAACATTGCAATATAACTCCTATATCTTTAGCCATAAATCTAATCATAACTCTACAAAACACTAGACCAAATCAAATCATTTTCTACCTATGGATTCCAAAAACCAGTACTATCTTAATTCACATAGAATAGAAATATGGATAATTGGTTAATGTGTAAACTATTAGAAGAGAATGAAACAAGTGATATAAGTCCGACATCTTACACAAGTTATTAATCCATATAAAGGGAAATCGAGGAGATTATAGAAAGGAACAGTGTGAAGGATCTTCATCTGGGTCAATCCATATATTTCTATAACTAATGGTGCTTTGTTCATCCACTTGTTGATTTTTGATTGAGAAACTTGTATCGGCCTGAATTTCCATACCGTTTGAGTTGATTAATTACACCACACGTCCAACTCAAATTGTATAGAAACACAAATCATTAATAGAAAGAAGTAAGAGAATGAGAAATAGAAAGAAAGAAAAAAATAGAATAGAAGAAAATGCGAAGAACACAATATCACAGCGGAACGAATAAAATATATTAAATAACATAACTTTTGAAATACAAATCAGTAACTGTATATACATCCCATTATTAGAGCACAACAGCTAATTCTGGAACAGTTACGAACATTAGTTTCTATATACATAGCGGAAAATATGATATTTATAGCTAATTTTGAAGCCTCCTGCTTCAAGCTCCTCTAGGTGAATCTAAAAAATCCCGACTACTTGACTGCCTATACAAATTTGGCCACTAGAGAGTTTAGGGAAAATAAAACAAAATAAACTCTGGGTTAGTCATGGCCTGGTGTGAGTAAACTCCAACCATTTGTTTAACTTTCAAAAATCCTTCCGAAAGAATGATAATCGGAAAACCGATCCACACATTAACACGGATGGTTTTTACCTTACGATAACCAAAAGTATTTTTGATATCAAAATCTGGTGATATTATATTAGTGTCTAAATCAAAAAAATATCAATATAGCGGAACGCTTGCATCTTGCGCTCCATATATAATATAAAGTCAAAAACCGTAGGGCGCTTATTGGAGATTGGATTCCGACTATGACTTTGATAGTCGGTGATTTAACTATCAAAGGAACATTCATACAATCAATGATCCTATTAAATGCAAATTCTACCGATCAAGCATCAAACAACACTGCACCCTTTCTAAATTAATTTCTTATTTAATGATCATTTTCCATATTCCTATATCTTCCCAGATATTTTACAAAACTCATTTGGCCTTTCATATTCTTGGAAAACATTTCCAAATATTTTAACTCTTATTTCCTATATCACATATCATATTTGGAAAACATTTCCATATATTCTCGTTTTCTTATTTTCTGCATTTAGAAAAATATACATTATTTACATTGGAAAACATTTCCAATTGCAACTTCTCAAATTCTTATTAACCAATTCTTACCATTTTCTATGCTTAAAAAATATCTTTGATTTAATTTGGTAAACGTTTACCAAATATTTTTATTTGATTAATCTAATATTATACAAAATATCGCTATCATAGCCTAACCCATTAATCATTCATTAATCGTATCACTAACCGATCTCACTACTGAACCTTAACCATTCCTCCATCATTGAAGTCAATCAAGTTGGGGTATAATTACCTCTCAGACCTTAGTGAACAACATTCTCAACTTTGAAATAGTCAAAGCTCACAACTTCAAACAAAACATCGCTTACGGAACTCTCAGATTCAATCTAAGTATCCACTTTTTTATTTATAAAAACCATGATTATAACGGTAGCGTTATAATCGTCGTTTCCAAATATTTGATTTATAAAACATTTATTATAACGGTAGCATTAAAATCGCTGTTTAGATTTGTAAAACATTTATTATAACAGTAATGTTATAATCGCTATTTAGATTTACAAAACATTTGTTATAATGGTAGCGTTATAATCATTGTTTTCAAATATTTAGTATATAAAAATATAACTTGTACTTATTAATTTCGATTAATAAGTGAGTAAATAAAGAAATAAATAAATTTGTTTCGCACCGGAAAGTAAAAATAACTACTTCCCTAAATTCGATAGAATTGAATTCCAATACATAATCTCTCTCGAATAATCTATATTCGATTATATTCTGAACTTCGGAATTTAACTACCATTTCAGGTTAATTCAAATTCCAAATTCACTTTTGATTTTATCCTTTCCAAATCATTACCAAATTCCTTTATTACCATTCCAGCCAACATAACGTTATCACACTTTATTTTATATTCCGAATTTTGAACTAAAACTCATCGTTTTCTTTTATAATGATTACCCATTCCCTTTTAATTCAATTTCCAATCTGGATCCATATTTCAAATCTAAATTTCCTTTAGAGATATTTCATTTGCAAAATAATTCCTTTAACCATTATTCACATTAATCGTGAATGTATTTCTTTTATATACAATCAAATCAGTTTGATTTCGTACTTATAAATAATATCTAAAACCTAAATTCTATTTATAACTTCTATACAGATTTTTCCATACCAATCTCATTTGTATTGCAATTATTTAAAATATCGTTTATAATTTCCTTCATAATTTTCTAAGTTCAAAACTCATTTCAATATTGGTATCAAAACCGATTTCCACTTTTCATATACATTCAAATTTGAATTTATATTTTAATTTATCCAATGATAAATAATTCACTTAATTTATACTCTCATTTATAAACAACTTCTCGTTTTCTCCATTAACATGTTTTTAATTTCAACTTTATTCGAAATTACATTTCTAATTTTTGAAATAAATTTCCTTTTTAAAACTCAAATTTCATTATATTTGAAAATATTTTACGGTACTAAAATTCTAGGGCTAGGGTAATTCAACACAGCATAATCAATCATAATATATATCACAGTAAATAACAAACAATAATATAAATGTTGAGGAATCCAGTCGGATCCCTCCAACCTGTTTCCCTGCATCCACAAATGTTAATTAACATCAATAATATTAATTCCACATCAATATGAAATATCATAGTAAACAGAACTAATAATCGATCAACGATATGACTGTATCAACCATTTCAACTAATTTTTATCATCCATACAACCATTACACAACATAAAATTACAATATGTAAAAATTTAAAACTCGTTTATATGAAAATATAAACGAGCCAGAGTTAGCGAGTTTACTCACATTGGTTCGCATTTGATGGTTCTACTGCTTGTTTCATTTTGAATCAAACGAGCATTTGATTTTACTGCTAAATTCCAATAGCTCTTTTCTCCGCCACACTAATTCCATCATGTAAAGCTTGTCGCTGCGAGTCCAACGTGAGTGGTTTCGTCCAATTCTGTATATGAATGAACCCGATATAGCTATTACAAGTTTAGTTATATATTTTAATCATAAAGTCATTAACGAAGGATATAGCTTAATTAATTACCATATTAATAAAATCGTCCCTCTTTCTTGCTGAAACAAATACGAAGTCTGCTGATCACTATTTCATGCTCTTCAATCCCTTACCTTCTTACATATATATTAGTATATATTCCTCCCCATTTTCATGCTCTCCCCTACACAACTCAGTCTAATGCCACAAACACGCACCGTGCATTCTTCCCAAGACGCGACATCCAGCCATATCCCGCGAGCTACAATAGGAGTCCGATCATTTTTAACTCCATATCGCCACAGACTTCGACAACCCGTGCTCCTTCTCACCAACAGAGCAACGCCACCCTTGAAAGGGTCTCTGACTTCTCCAAATGCCATTTCGACGTGATCTAGGTTACGCTGTACATTTCTGGACAGCAAAAGAGAACACTGTCACACCAACCACCCTGAGCCTCCACGTCACCTTCTCTTCTGTGACGGCCCGCCCCGCACCAACCGACATTTACTCCAAAGGTGCGCTGTACACATGTCCAGTTAGCACGGAATGGGTCGCCAGAAGAAAAGTGAAGAAGGAAATGAACATACAAAGAACCTGTAGAATGTCTCACAGCGCATAGAACAAAATATAATAATAACATTCTTGACATAAAACAGGAGAGACAGTGCATAAGCTGAAAATCAGAACTAAACATCATAGCAGCGGAAATCTAAAATACAGCTTATTACAACTTTCAAACTGTCTCAAAGCAAAAGTAAGATAAAGGAGGTGCACTACTAATGCCCAAGTAGCGACCACCAACGACACAGGGAGAATGTGTATATATATATCATACGTGGAAGCCTCCTGCCCGCCTCCGAATCAGCTACTCGCGCATCACCAGCTAACCTGTCTCTAGTCTGCTCGTGTGAGCACCCAGAGTAATAAGAGGAGACATAAAACTCTGGGTCAGACATAAAGCCTGGTATGAGCGATAAGCATCTAAAGTGAACAATAACAGGCAGACTAAAACATACCTGAACCTGGACCTGCAACCAAAGAGTTAGCACTACATACTGTACAACACTCTAAGGTACCATATCAAACAGTGTAAAGATACGGAGGTGGGGGAGGTGTGCATGTCATAGGGATGACAAACAATCAAACATAGCATCCATCCTCACATCTCTCACTCAGTGCGTAAAGCATACGATATTCACCACTTCGATCACCCAACATACCTTGCTACGATCACTCTGCCCCATGAAGTCATAAATGGCTTCACTGCATTGATAACGTAGCCACAAATCCTTTGCTATGTCCACTCTGCCCCATGGAGTTACAAGAACCCCACTGCACTGGCTCATAGCCTTACAAATCCTTACTATGTCCACTCTGCCCCATGGAGTCATAAGAACCCCACTGCACTGGCTCATAGTCTTACTACGCATCACCTTGCCCCTCAGGTCATAATGACCCTACTGCACTGATAACGTAGTCTTGCTACCATCACCTTTCCCCTCAGGTCATAATGACCCTACTGCACTGATAAGTAGCCCATCATCCATTTTTAGTGGTGAATCGAAGTTATGAACGTCGACAACTCCTTAGCACACGTCCCGCAGCAAAGTCCAACTCATGAAGTCCACTCATTGGTTCCTATCTGGATCCTAAGTCAATACCCTTCATTTGGACTACCTTTGCATCTCGGGTTATCAGTCTTCATCGGTTCGGATCAGAATGCTCCTTCCTCACTGGATCGGGTTGGATCGCCTTCACCCCTGGCGGATCGGGTCGGATCTCTAGCTTTCCACGGTTCTGATCGTCATCGCGGTCCTCTTTCTCTTTGCTTCGGATCGTGCTCCTCTCCTCGGTTCGGATCGGAATATCCCACACGGGTCGGATCGCGCTCCTCTAGCTCGTGGCTTCCCCTGGTTCGGATCGGCGTCTCGTGGTGCATCGGTTCGTGGATTCTGCTTTCCTCTAATCGGATCATCATGCGAAACACAGGTGGATCGGATCGGGTAGCAGTTTGCGGTTGGTGCTCGTGGGCCTTGCGCAGATGGTTCGGTTCAGAGGAGATGACTCGACTCGTGGTGATGTCCCACGATCCCATAGGGTGATCCGATCGGCCCTCAACCCCCTATCCGATCCGAATCCCTGCACATTGTCCAGCGAGTTGTTTACGCCCCTTGACGGCGTTTTCGACCATTCTAACTATTGAAATCAATCACAAAGCATTTCATACAGTCATAGCAACATGCATAATCAGCCACAAACATCAAAACATCAATATAATAGGTTAAAATGGATCAAACATACCCCAAAATCCTATATCTCCCCCTAAGCATGTTTAGGTGAAACTAATAATAGGATTATCAAAACTTAACCAAATTAACCCAAATTCATATCAGAGGTCTAAAACATCATTTAAGAATTTATGAACATTTTTCCCGAATTTTATCATGTTTAAATTCGCTAATTAACACTAATCACCCCTTACTAGCCATAATTAGTGCAAAACTATGCAAATCACTCACCTTAGCCACAAATAAACTAAGATCTGAAATAAAGCACTGATTTGATGTGAATCTCTATGCTAAACAGAAGCTACAATGTTGATTTGGTGTAGATCTTCCTTGATTAGGGGTTGCTAAGCCAAATCCTTGACCAAAAGGTGATTTGGAGGTGATTTAGAGGTTGGAGGCCATTTTTAGGGTTCCTTGGTGATAAGTGGAGGCTAGAAAACTGAAATGGAATGATCCTCTATCTCATTTCAGCCTCCCCATAACCCTAATCCCGAAATGGGTTATGGGCCTACTCACTAATCACCCGATTTGGCCCGGTTAAGCAGTTTTTCACCCTCCAAACCTTATTTCAGCCATATCTCCCAAACGGTAAGTCCGTTTGGCTATTGTAACCACTTTACGGAAAGGTAAACCATCAAACGAATCCAATGAAAGTGGTTTCAGGTTAAAATTCCTTTCCAATCAAAAGTTATGGCCAAAACAGTACCAACTAGGGGTAAAATGGTCATTTAAAAATCGACAAAAATCATGAACATGGGAAATGACTCTAATGGATGTTTCCCAAAGTTACATGACCATACGACTTCACATGGGAAAGAAATAAATATTCTACGATCCCCTGATGCGTAGAATGCGGGTCATTACACTCTCCCCCCCTTAAGAAATTTCGCCCCCAAAATTCCCTAATCCAAACACACACAAAGGTTCCCGCATGCCTATCAATCATAAAACAATAATCAAACATGCAAAACAAATCTACCCTAGCATGCGGAAAACTAAATTGCATGGTAAATCTTACCAAGCAAAGAGTTCTGGGTATGCCTTCCTAATGCTCTCCTCTGTCTCCCAAGTACAATCATTCTCGTCCTCGCCCCACTGAACCTTGACTAGCTTCACCGCCTTCCTTCGAAGTTGCTTCGTATCGTGCCCCACAATACGGATCGGCTTACGGTTCCCAACCGCCTCGGGTTCTACTTCGAAGTCCTCTAACTGATCAGGTGAAATAGTCACATTTGAGTCGTGAACGAACTTCCTTAGTTGGGAAACATGAAATACATCGTGAACTCCCGCCATTTTCTCTGGTAAGCCAACTCTATAGGCCAAATTCCCGACTAGTTCAAGAACATGGAATGGGCCAACAAATCTTGGTGCCAACTTGCCTCTCCTACCAAATCGTATCACGCTCTTCAACGGAGAGATCTTGACAAACACCAAGTCTCCAACGGAGAATTTCAAGTCTCTTCTCCTCTTATCAGCATAACTCTTCTGCCTATCTTGGGCAGCTTTCATTCGTTGCTGAATGATCTTGATCTTATCGGAAGTTTCTCTCACCACATCTGGTCCAAGCACAAACTTCTCGCCAGTCTCTATCCAACATGATGGTGAGTCTCACGGTCTTCCGTACAAAGCTTCATATGGAGCCATACCGATACTGGATTGGTAGCTATTATTATATGCAAACTCTACTAGATGCAAATGGTCATCCCATGATCCACCAAAATCCAATATACACGCTCTCAAGAGATCTTCCAATATACGATTCACCCTTTCCGTCTGACCGTCGGTCTGAGGATGATATGCGGTACTGAGATGTAATCCTGACCCTAGAGCCTCTTGTAAGCTCTTCCAAAACCCACTAGTGAACAACGGGTCTCGGTCACTCACAATGCTTTTGGGTACTCCATGAAATCTCACTACCCATTTCATATACAATTCTGCCAACTTGGTTGCCGTTCTGGTCGATTTGACTGGTATAAATCTTGCGCTCTTAGTCAATCGATCCACAATTACCCAAATGCTGTCATATCCTGATCTAGTCCTTGGAAGGCCATCGATGAAATCCATCGAGACTTGATCCCATTTCCATTCGGGAATTTCTAATGGTTGCAACAAACCACTAGGCTTCTTTTTCTCAGCTTTAACTAGCTGGCAATTCATGCATTTGGATATAAACTTCCCAACGTCTCTTTTCATTCCTTCCCAGTAGTAGGTTCGCTTCATGTCTCGATACATTTAATTACCACTGGGATGTATAGTCAGTTTTGAGTGATGGCATTCTCTAAGCACTTCATCTCTCAAACCATTCACGTTGGGCACAACTAGTCTTCCACTCTTTCGAAGCCATCCATCTCGATCAAGCCCATACACATTCATCTCCTCGTCGATACCCATCTCTAACTTGGAGATGACTTCCACTAGGTTAGGATCGTTCCTTTGGTTGGAACCAATCCGCTCTATCAAAGTGGGTCTGATTGCCAAACTAGCTAGCATAACTGGATCCAATTCACACTTTGGTCTGAAATCAAACCCCGCGATATACTCCAGTTGCTTCCACTCAAGAAACATTGCCCCTAAGCTGGCATGTCTCCTACTCAAGGCATCGGCTACCGCATTACCTTTCCCAGGTGTATATGCGATATCAAAATCATACGAAGCCAAGAACTCTAACCATCTTTGCTGGCGGAGATTCAGATCTTTCTGAGAGAAAAGATACTTTAACAATTTATGATCGATAAACAACTCAAATCTTTCTCCCAAGAGATAGTGTCTCCATATCTTCAGCGCAAACACAATCGCTGCCAATTCCAAATCATGGGTAGGATACTTCTTCTCATGCGGCTTTAGCTGTCGACTAGCATAAGCTACAACCCTACCTCCTTGCATCAATACTGCACCCAGTCCGGTACCACAAGCATCCGTGTATACCGTCATCTCTTCGTTCCCTTTAGGAATGACTAACACTGGCGCACGCGTCAATCTCTCCTTTAGACCTTTGAAGGCATCCTCACACACTCCGTCCCAGACGAAGGACTGATTCTTCTTAGTCAATTGAGTCAACGGTGCTGCTATCTTGGAGATGTCCTGGATAAACTTACGATAATACCCAGCTAATCCCAAGAAACTTCTCACATCTGTTACATTCTTGGGCGTAGGCCAATCCTGTACCGTAGCCACCTTCGCAGGGTCCACAGCAATACCACTCTCCGAAACAACATGACCCAAGAATCTCACTTCCCTTCTCCAAAAATGACACTTAGAGAATTTCGCTTTCAATTGGTGTTTCCTCAACACCTCCATCACTATCCTCAAGTATCCCTTGTGTTCCTCCTCTGTCCTTGAGAGGATATCATCCACGAACACAAGAACAAACTTATTCAACTGATCTCTGAATACTCGATTCATGAGATCCACCAAGTAGGCTGGTGCATTGGTCAACCACCAACCACTCATAAAATCCAGACGGCGTCCTAAATGCCGTTTTCGAAACACTCTCATCCGCTACTCGTAGCTGATGAAATCCTGTCGCGAGGTCCAACTAGGAGAACACTCTAGCTCCTTCCAGCTGATCAAACAAATCATCTATCCGCGGTAGAGGATACTTATTCTTCCTCGTTACCTTATTCAACTCGCGATAGTCCACACACAACCGAAGGGAACCATCTGCCTTAGTGGCAAACACAACTGATGCTCCCCACTCGGAGACACTCCTTCTAATAAATCCCTTCTTCAAAAGATTGCTGACTTGCACCCCGAGCTCTCGCTGCTCCCTTAGTGCCATACGACGAAGTGGCATCACTATAGGTCTGGCATCTTTCACTAAATCAATACGGACCTCAATCTCTCGGTGTGGTGGAAGCCCGGTCACCTCCTCGAAGACGTCCGGATACTGGCCAACCACGGGCACATCTGACAACTCATCCTGCGGGATGTCGAGGGAATTTACAAAACTAGCCATAACCCCATCACTAGGTAGACTACCAAACACTACCCTCCGCCCATCATCCGCCCTCACTGTCACCAAAAAGCCCTCACAGTCTACCACCACCCCGTATCTTTGGAGCCAATCGACTCCCAATATAATGCCATACCCAGTAAAGCCCAAAATAAAGCAATCACATACAAACATACATCCATGACTCGATAAGACCAAATTCCTGCAAATCATACTAAGGCTAGTCGAACCACCAATCGGGTTCATCACAACCAAAGGTCTATCGACTATCTCGGGTTCCAGTCCCAATCTATCTACCAGGTCACTAGATATGAAGGAACGGGAAGCCCCAGTATCAAACAAAACTCGAACTGGTACACCATAAATAGAAAGCATACCTTGAATAACAACATTCTTTCCTTTCTCCGCTGCAGTTGGAGCATTAGACGAAGAAGGAACAACATCAATAGCATATGCTTTCACAATCTGCTTCTCCTTAAGAGGTTGCGGACACTTATCCCTATGATGTCCCACTTGACCACAGTTGTAGCACTTCCTTTCCGCTGGCTTGGCCCGACATTCTTTAGCATAATGGCCCTTCTTTCCACAGTTGAAGCACTCAACATCCTTCTTGCTCTTTTTCTGGCCACCTTTAGATTGGTCCTGCTTCCTCTTATTCTGAGAGTTACTCTTGCCTCCACCGCCTGCTTGCGGCTTTGGCCCTTCTGCAGATGCAGCCTCAGTCTTTGACTTAGGGTAAAGGCTCTCTGATCTCAAAGCTTTCCCCACGATCGATTAAAAAGTCTCATCGATGTGGTTGATAAGCCTTTCCCCCAAGTATCCATCCAAACCAGTAATGAACTTCTCATTCCTCTTTTCAGGAGTATCAATGAGAGACAGTCCATACTTCGACAAAGTGTCGAACTCAGCAATATAGTCAGAAACTTCCCTTCCGTTCTGCTTGAGTTCCAAGAACCTCTTAAACAATACTGACTTCTGGGCAGCTGGAATGAACTTCTCGCTAAAGCGAGCCTTGAACTGATCCCAAGTAACCTGGTCCTCTGGAGTAGCTGTTCTAATGGCATTCCACCAATTCATCGCTCGCCCTTGCAGCTGACGAGACGCTAGCCTTCTCTTCATCGCATCCTCAAGACCCAAGTCATCGAAGATACGATCACAGCTATCCATCCAATCTTGAACATCTGTGGCCGACTCCGTTCCGTGGAACGGCTTCCCACCAAGATTAGTGTAATCCTTGCACAACTTGGCGAAATCGACCCTAGGCGCCTGCACTACTGGGCCAACACCAACTCCAGGATTGGGAACTGCCCCTTGCACGTCTCTAAGCATGTCTCCCATGAGGTTAGTAAACATTGCCCTCATGTCAGCGGCATTCCCTTGGTTGGTCCCTCTACCAGCACCCCTCGTGTCTCGGCTCATCGTCAATCTGAAAAAAGGAAACGATTAACGACCCCATAGTGGTGCTAGTGCAGTGCAACTTCATTCTTATACTACTAATAGTATATATATACATAGCTTTTGAAAACCAAAGTAATCACAAATACGCGCTCTCATATACGTACTATCTCTCCCTGGTGTCTTTCCCTAGGTTAACTACGCAACCTAGAGCTCTGATACCAAGTGTGACGGCCCGCCCCGCACCAACCGACATTTACTCCAAAGGTGCGCTGTACACATGTCCAGTTAGCACGGAACAGGTCGCCAGAAGAAAAGTGAAGAAGGAAATGAACATACAAAGAACCTGTAGAATGTCTCATAGCGCATAGAACAAAATATAATAATAACATTCTCGACATAAAACAGGAGAGACAGTGCATAAGCTGAAAATCAGAACTAAACATCATAGCAGCGGAAATCTAAAATACAGCTTATTACAACTTTCAAACTGTCTCAAAGCAAAAGTAAGATAAAGGAGGTGCACTACTAATGCCCAAGTAGCGACCACCAACGACACAGGGAGAATGTGTATATATATATATCATACGTGGAAGCCTCCTGCCCGCCTCCGAATCAGCTACTCGCGCATCACCAGCTAACATGTCTCTAGTCTGCTCGTGTGAGCACCCAGAGTAATAAGAGGAGACATAAAACTCTGGGTCAGACATAAAGCCTGGTATGAGCGATAAGCATCTAAAGTGAACAATAACAGGTAGTCTAAAACATACCTGAACCTGGACCTGCAACCAAAGAGTTAGCACTACATACTGTACAACACTCTAAGGTACCATATCAAACAGTGTAAAGATACGGAGGTGGGGGAGGTGCGCATGTCATAGGGATGGCAAACAATCAAACATAGCATCCATCCTCACATCTCTCACTCAGTGCGTAAAGCATACAATATTCACCACTTCGATCACCCAACATACCTTGCTACGATCACTCTGCCCCATGAAGTCATAAATGGCTTCACTGCACTGATAACGTAGCCACAAATCCTTTGCTATGTCCACTCTGCCCCATGGAGTTACAAGAACCCCACTGCACTGGCTCATAGCCTTACAAATCCTTACTATGTCCACTCTGCCCCATGGGGTCACAAGAACCCCACTGCACTGGCTCATAGTCTTACTATGCAACACCTTGCCCCTCAGGTCATAATGACCCTACTACACCGATAACGTAGTCTTACTACCATCACCTTGCCCCTCAGGTCATAATGACCCTACTGCACTGATAAGTAGCCCATCATCCATTTTTAGTGGTGAATCGAAGTTATGAACGTCGACAACTCCTTAGCACACGTCCCGCAGCAAAGTCCAACTCATGAAGTCCACTCATTGGTTCCTATCTGGATCCTGAGTCAATACCTTTCATTTGGACTACCTTTGCATCTCGGGTTATCAGTCTTCATCGGTTCGGTTCTGATCAGAATGCTCCTTCCTCACTGGATCGGGTTGGATCGCCTTCACCCCTGGTGGATCGGGTCGGGTCTCCAGCTTGCCACGGTTCGGATCATCATCGCGGTCCTCTTTCTCTTTGCTTCGGATCGTGCTCCTCTCCTCGGTTCGGATCGGAATATCCCACACGGGTCGGATCGCGCTCCTCCAGCTCGTGGCTTCCCCTGGTTCGGATCGGCGTCTCGTGGTGCATCGGTTCGTGGATGCTGCTTTCCTCTAGTCGGATCGTGATGCGAAACACAAGTGGATCAGATCGGGTAGCAGTTCGCGGTTGGTGCTCGTGGGCCTTGCGCAGATGGTTCGGTTCAGAGGAGATGACTCGACTCGTGGTGATGTCCCACGATCCCATAGGGCGATCCGATTGGCCCTCAACCCCCTATCCGATCCGAATCCCTTCACCTTGTCTAGCGAGTTATTTACGCCCCTCGACGACGTTTTCGACCATTCTAACTATTGAAATCAATCACAAAGCATTTCATACAGTCATAGCAACATGCATAATCAGCCACAAACATCAAAACATCAATATAATAGGTTAAAATGGATCAAACATACCCCAAAATCCCATATCTCCCCCTAAGCATGTTTAGGTAAAACTAATAATAGGATTAACAAAACTTAACCAAATTAACCCAAATTCATATCAGAGGTCTAAAACATCATTTAAGAATTTATGAACATTTTTCCCGAATTTTATCATGTTTAAATTCGCTAATTAACACTAATCACCCCTTACTAGCCATAATTAGTGCAAATCTATGCAAATCACTCACCTTAGCCACAAATAAACTAAGATCTGAAATAAAGCACTGATTTGATGTGAATCTCTATGCTAAACAGCAGCTACAATGTTGATTTGGTGTAGATCTTCCTTGATTAGGGGTTGCTAAGCCAAATCCTTGACCAAAAGGTGATTTGGAGGTGATTTAGTGGTTGGAGGCCATTTTTAGGGTTCCTTGGTGATAAGTGGAGGCTAGAAAACTGAAATGGAATGATCCTCTATCTCATTTCAGCCTCCCCATAACCCTAATCCCGAAATGGGTTATGGGCCTACTCACTAATCACCCGATTTGACCCGGTTAAGCAGTTTTCACCCTCCAAACCTTATTTCAGCCATATCTCCCAAACGGTAAGTCCGTTTGGCTATTGTAACCACTCTACGGAAAGGTAAACCATCAAACGAATCCAATGGAAGTGGTTTCAGGTTAAAATTCCTTTCCAATCAAAAGTTATGGCCAAAACAGTACCAACTAGGGGCAAAATGGTCATTTAAAAATCGACAAAAATCATGAACATGGGAAATGACTCTAATGGATGTTTCCCAAAGTTACATGACCATACGACTTCACATGGGAAAGAAATAAATATTTTACGATCCCCTGATGCGTAAAATGCGGGTCATTACACTCCAATCCATCCCTTTCGTGGTACAGTAGAAGACGCACGCTGATTATCGCCTGACCCAGCTCTTTACCAGTGGCCGGATCGACTTCACATGAACGAAATAGAAGACCATCAGATCCTGTTGCTTACCCTAGTCGACGATCGGCGCTGCTAGCACGCTTGATGGGTGACACGAGTTGGATTGATGACTGCAAATGAATAGTAGTGGGGACCGATGGCTTGGGATGTCGTATATCGGAGTTAGTAGAGACTGCGATGCAAAGAGATTAGAAAACAAAATGCGAGAGAGAGAGAGGAACGAATTATATTTTGTTTTAATTTTAATTTTTTTTAGTTTGCCTGTTTTTGAAACAACGAAGGCTGAGCAGTGCTTTTATAATGAAGTTGTCCTATACTTATCCTCTGTAGAGAAAGTGTGAACAAAGGACTGATGATTTAATTTTTCTTCGGTCGAAATATTTGGTTGGCCTAAAGTAACATGCCCAGATTTTTTTTTGATCAACTAGTAAGATTTTGGCACGTCTTATTATATTTGCACAGATCCTATGTCGGCATCAATGATACGCTTACCTTTATTTAGTCTAGCCGCAATGTTTGAAGATAAGGGAAGTTTTTGATAAGAATTTTTGATTTACGTATGGACCTAAGACTTCACTCAATCCATTGCTTGTCGGTCTTAGTAAACCCCATGAGTAGTAATATACCCCGATTTTTCAATGCCTTCACAATACCTAGGTAGTCACCCCTAGAAATTGGCAGAGGTGGCCCTCGAACCTGAGACCTATGTCTCATCACAATTTGCCCACCTCTAACCAAATGAGTTAGGAGTGTCGGGTAGATTAGGATAAGATTTTATTTTAGATGAGAAGGATATGAGCTGTTTCGAAATATGGTACATGGACTTTGAGTTTTTAGTAAGTTGATTAGTCAAAAAGTTTTGACTAAAGGGTGAACTCAAATCCTTATCTGAGCTAGGATAGGATGTCGAATGAAGATTTATCGCTGTATTCGCAGAAGATAAGGTCCTTAAGACAAATATATAATATTATTATATTTTTCTCAGATATGGTAAGGATATCATATGTAATGGTTTTGTAGAAAAGTATAAATCGTGTCAAATTCCCATTTACATCGTTTTAAAGATTTACGAACTGAAAATTTGGTAAGGGTTTCTAAAAGCAACTCGCTGTGCAAATTTTCATTTGATGGTTATAGCTCATATAAGCACACACAAATTCCTATTGACCTGAAACTTGAAATCCTACAAAAATCATTCACTATAGATCCAATAAAACTAATTTCGTCGAAAGCGAAGGTCATTTGCAAAATGGATATTTTTAAAGCTTAAATAAATCGATTAAAATATAAATAAATAAATCCAAAAACAATAATAATAAATCCATATTATCATATATATCCAAACAGAATATCATATAGCTCCAAATATATACATATTTGACTTTATAACTCGATAATCAAGTTAAAACGACGTTCAGATTATTTAAAATCGATTTATTTATAAAATAAATCGATATAATTTACAAACGATTCCATAACGACTATTTGAAAATTTGATTTGAACATAATTCACAATCTATAAGATGAAATCTCGATTTTTCTCTTTCATTAAAAAAATATAATCAAATAGATACAAACATTTCTTGTTTGAAAGAAATCCGACTTATATTGGATCCTGTGTATTCAATTGAAGTTCAAATCGTAAATTACGAACTACCGTGACTATTTCAAGCTCATTTTAATTTTAAAAAAAAATTAATACGTACACCATTCATTTAATAATTAAATTCGTTATTATAATCCGTTATAGTATTCCATTTCAACATATAATACAATTTCACTGTTCTGAATTTAATGTCAAAAAATCTGGGTCGTTGCATTCCTCCCCCTTTAAAAGAATTTCGTCCCCGAAATTACCGAGGTAGGAAAAATGTTACAGACCCAATTAACTAAGTTAAAATCCTTTGGTTTACTTTTTAACTTCAGTTTCAACTGAACCAATTTATTTCTATTAAGATATCAGCTTATTCTTGTTATGAAAATTGTCAAAAAATTCTGGAAAATTTCTAACACCTTCAATTTTCGAAAAATTTCGTTAGAGTCTCCCTTGTACGGAGGGACTTCTGCGATATCGCAAGAATAATAAGTGTATATACATCGACCCACACGGTCGGAAAACAGAATTCAAAACTCTATCTTTGCATTTTTACCTAGGCATATCTTATATAAGCGTTATTAATCAAACTCGCTTAATTCGTATGTTGTTCACGCAACTAAACCCAAGACAATTGCTCTAGGTACCTGTACTCACTCAGTTCAACCTGTAAGTTTCAATAATGATGTTTAAATCAACCTTCATAACCACATTATCCATTTGTTTTTGAATGATATTTAATCTATATTTTTACATCCAATACAATTCTATTTAACTTACTTAAGTTAAATTTTAATCCACTTGGTTCACTTTTACCCTTCCAAACCGTTTAATTAGTATGAGTCCAACTTAATTCTAGAATTCAAATTCCCAACTTTCATTTCAAATTCCTTTAAAATAATATAAATATATGCAAATATCTATATATATTTACAACTCAAACATTTTAATTTAAAAAAAGAACTTGCTCCTTTCAAACAAATTTTCCATTTATGAATTATAATGGTAGCAATCAGTCACTTAAAAACTTGAAAATGAATAACGATAATGTCGCGATCCATTATCAGAATTATTTCTCATCACCGAAGTGATTTCAATGCTTAATCACTTTCAAAACCCATTTAAAACCATTCTTATTCAAAAATTCTTCAAAGTAATAGTATATTACTTTTAAAAATACTTCAATAAATATTTCTAAACATCTGGGATTTCAAATTCTCAAATTCTAGTCTGAGCAGAATTGTAGTTCAGTTTATTGTATATTCCATTCTTTTACATATTCAATTTGGTTTTACATAATCATTTCAATATTTTATAATTTTATTTAATTATAATAGTAATCAACACGTCTATATGCTACAATAATCAAGAAATTATTCCCTTTATATCAAAATAGTTTCTAGGCAAAATTATTTCATTTACCCATTTTAAAATAATACTGTATCGAATTGCTTTGTTTGAGAGTTTAGAAACGCCTATCGATACAATTGTACATTTTGTATCGACCAGAATTCACAAACTACTCCACAAACCAGCAAACACAATATAATTTTTTAAAACAAATATATAAATACGCTCTCGTTAATATACACTCAAACTCAATCTAGGGCATTACTAACCCCATCTCTATTGAGTTATGCCACAGAGCCAAGGTTACTACTTAACCATCAGCTCTGATACCAAAAGTAACGACCCAAATTTCCATACCCTTTGAGTTGACTAATTACACCACACGTCCAATTCGAATTGTACAAAAACACGAATCATTAATAGAAAGAAGTAAGAGGATGAGAAATAAAAAGAAAGAAAAAATAGAATCGAAGAAAATGCGAAGAACACAATATCACAGCGGAACGAATAAAATATATTAAAGAACATAACTTTTGAAATATAAATTAGTAGCTGTATATACATACCATTATCATACCACCACGGCTATTTCTGGAACAGTTTAGAACACTTGTTTCCAGATACAAACATAGTACATAGCGGAAAGTATGATATTTATAGCTAATTGTTGAAGCCTCCTTCTTCAACTCCTCTAGGTGAATCTGAAAAATCCCGACTACTTGACTGCCCGTACAAATTTAGGCACTAGAGAGTTCAGGGAAAATAAAACAAAATAAACTCTGGGTCAGTCATGGGACTGGTGTGAGTAAACTCCAACCATTTGTTTAATTTTCAAAATTCCTTCTGACAAAATGATAATCGGAAGACCGATCCACACATTAAAACGGATGGTTTTTACCTTACGATAACCAAAAATATTTTTGATATCAAAATCCGGTGATATTATAATAGTGTCTAAATCAAATAAATATCAATATAGCGGAACGCTTGCATCTTGCGCTCCATATATAATATAAAATCAAAAACCGTAGGGCACTTATTAGAGATTGGATTCCGACTATGACAAGGTATAGAACCACCTTCCGATCAGTGTACTCTAGAAGGGATACTTATCTTGCAACCCGGCCACACATGGCTGGCCACTCATTTAACTTGAGTGTGCCGAGCATATTATCACCAACGGTTGTGATCAGCAATCGTTACCGAAATCATACAACAACAAATTGAATAAGAAACAAATGAAATTTCTCTAGATCAGGTGATAATACCCCTAATGAGAATGACACACATGGCCATGCTGCCTGCCCGATTTCTGTTATTTCCCAGTTGATGAGGCTTGAGGTCACGATTTCCTTCTAAAATATCTTGCCACCATTTACTTTGAATGCCACCTTGTCAGATCCATCCATATATGTTGTCCTGGGACTGGAAAAACCAAAGGCACCATCCCATCAGTCCATATTAGGCAATTTCTACCTAGGATTAATAGAATAGCCCTTGCAGTTTACTCTGTCTTCAATGATCTTCAGCATAAGTTTATTCATAATGCTTATGCCATTACGGAGCGGTTTTCAGATATCAAATATGATCCTAGTCTCTCCGTATTGACAACGGAATTATAAAATAAACCAAAAATTTGATAGTCGGTGATTAACTATGAAAGGAACATTCATACAATCAATGATCCTATTTCCAAATGGAAATTCTATCGATCAAGCATCAAAGAACACTGGGCCCTTTCTAAATTAATTTCTTATTAAATGATCATTTTCCATATTCCTATATCTTCACAGATATTTTACAAAACTCGTTTGGCCTCTCATATTATTGGAAAACATTTCCAAATATTTTAACTCTTATTTCCTATATCACATATCACATATGGAAAACATTTCCATATATTCTCCTTTTCTTATTTTCTGTATTTAGAAAAATATACGTTATTTACATTGGAAAACATTTCCAATTGCAACTTCTCAAATTCTTATTAACCAATTCTTACTGTTTTCTATGCTTAAAAAAATATATCCTTGATTAATTTGGTAAACGTTTCCAAAATCTTTTATATACAATCAAATCAGTTTGATTTCGTACTAATAAATAATATCTTAAACCCAAATTATATTTATAACTTCTATTCAGATTTTTCCATACCAATCTCATTTGTATTGCAATCATTTAAAATCTCGTTTATAATTTCCTTCATAATTTTCTAAGTTCAAAACTTATTTCAATATTGGTTTGAAAACCGATTTCCACTTTTCATATAAATTCAAATTTGAATTTATATTTCAACTTATCCAATGATAACTAATTCACTTAATTTATACTCTCGTTTATAAACAACTTATCGTTTTCTCCATTAACATGTTTTTAATTTCAACTTTATTCGAAATTACATTTCTAAATTTGGAAATAAATTTCCTTTTTAAAACTCAAATTTCATTTTCTATATTCGAAATTTTTTTATGGTACCAAAATTCTAGGGCTAGGGTAATTCAGCACAGCATAATCAATCATAATATATATCACAGTAAATAACAAACAATAATATAAATGTTGAGGAATCTAATTGGATCCCTTCAACCTGTTTCCCTGCATCCACAGATGTTAATCAACATCAATAATATTAATTTCACATCAATACGAAATATCATAGTAAACAGAACTAATAATCAATCGAAGATATGACTGTATCAATCATTTCAACCAATTTTATCAACCATTCATCCAAACAACCATCACACAATATAAAATTACAATATATAAAAATTTAAAACTCGTTTATATAAAAATATAAACGAGCCAGAGTTAAGAAGTTTACTCATTGGTTCGCAGTAGACGGTTCTACTGTTTGTTTCATTTTAAATCAAACGAGCATTTGATTTTACTGCGAAATTCCAAAAGCTCTGTTCTCTGCCACACTAATTCCATCACGTAAAACTTGTCGCTGCGAGTCCAACGTGATTGGTGTCATCCAATTCTGTATATGAATGAACCTAGTATTGCTATTACTAGTTTAGTTATATATTTTGATCCTAAAGTCATTAACGAAGGATATAGCTTAATTAATTTCCATATTGATATAATCGTCCCTCTTCCTCGTTGAAACAAATACGAAGTCTGTTGATCACCATTTCCGTCCTTTTCTTCGTCTCCCCCTCTCTTTAGCATATTATTTCATTCTTCTTATTTGAGTATGTCCATCCTCTTCAATCCCTTACCATCTTCCATATATATATATATAAGTATATATTCCTCCTTATTTGCATGCGCTCCCCTACACACCTCAGTCTAATGCCACAAACACGCACCGTGCATTCTTCCCAAGACGCGACATCCACCCATATTCCACAAGCTACAACAGGAGTCCGATCATTTTTAACTCCATGTCACCACAAACTTCGACAACCCATGCTCCGTCTCACCAACAGCGCCACCCTTGAAAGGGTCTCTGACTTATCCAAATGCCATTTCAACGTGATCTAGGTAACGCTATACATTTCTGGACAGCAAAAGAAAACACTGTCGCACCTACACCCTATGTATAACGACCCACATTCTACGCATCGAGGGATCGTAGAATATATATTTCATTTTCATATGAGGTCGTACAGTCGTGTAACTTTGGGGGACAACTATTGGGGTCATTTCCCATGTTCACGAATTTTTCCGAATTTTAAATGACTATTTTCCCCTGGCAAATCTTGTTTCATCTATAACTTTTGATTGGTAAGGAGTTTTGACCTGAAACCACTTCCATTGGATTCAGATGATGGTTTACCTTCCCGTAGGGTGTTCACATTAGCCAAACAAACTTACCGTTTGGGAGATATGGCTGGACAAGGTTTTGAAGTTGAAAAATAGCTTAACTGGGCCTAATTAGGGTGATTAGCACCTAGGCCCATAACCCATTTTGGGATTACGGTTATGGGGGGCTGATAGGGTTAGGATATTCAGTTTTATTCAATTTTATTGTCTCCATTTACATCCTTGAAACCCTAGCAATGGCCTCCATCCTCTAGATCACTCCCAAATCACCTTCTAATCATAATTAAGAAGATATACGTCAAATCAAGGGAAATTGGTACCAAATCAAGGTTGGAGCTGCTGCTACGCATTGAGATTCGTGCCATATCAGTAGATTTTCAGATCTAAGAATTTATTTGTGGCTAAGGTGAGTGTTTTGCATTGTTTTTCACTAATTACTACTAATTAGGGATGATTAGTGATAATTAGAGAAATTATGCATGTTAAAATTCTGGAAAAATATGTAAAAATTCTTAAATATTATTTTAGGACTCTAATAGAAATTTGGGTTAATTTGGATATGTTTTGATAATCCTATCATTAGTTATGGTTAAACACGATTAAGGGGGAAATCATGGTTTTGGGTATGTTTGATCCATTTTAACTTGTCAAATTGTTGCTTTGGTGTATATGGTCGTTTCTACATGTTACTATGAATGTTTGGAATGATTTGTGATTGTATAGAAAAGTTAGATTGGTCGAAAACGCCGTCGTATGGCGTAAATAACTCGCTGGAAAAGTGTAGGAAATAGGATCGGATCGGACCCCCGAACCCGCTCGTGAAGCATTCCATGACCCTGACCCGCTCGTGAATGTTGGCCACGAACCGACCCGATCGCGTCAGAGTAACCCAAACCGAGCCACTCCTGCTCGAGCACCACGAACCGATTCGATGAAGGCTCGACCCACGAGCCAATGGAGGACCCCAACCCGAAGTTGGAGTAACGACCCGATGCTCTGGAGAGGACATCACGAACCGAGGAGCCCAACCCGAACCCAATGGGTGCTCATGATCCGACCCAGAGGAGCTGCCATGCATGAACCGATTTGAATGGAGGAGCTCGACCCGACCCGATTGGGTAATCACGACCGAACCGAACCGAAGATGGGAAGAAGGCCGAACGGAATGGAAGCTTGTTTCTGAATCGATCCGGAGAAGACCAAACTCGCGATGCAAAGGTAGTCCAAATAAGAAGTTGTAACTCAGGATTCAGACGGGAACCAACGAGTTAACTTCATGAGTTGGACTTTGTTGCGGGTCGTGTGCAAAGGGGTTATGGATGTCTATAGCTTTGACTCACCACTGAGAGACGGATATTGGCTATGTATCAGTGTAGTGGGGTTGTCATGACTCCATGGGGGCAAAGTGATCGTAGTAGGGCCATGAGCCAGTGTAGTGGAATTGTCATGACTCCATGGGGCAGAGTGGACATAACAAAGTATTAGTGGTTACGGATCAGTGCAGTGGAGCCGTCATGACTCCATGGGGCAGAGTGATCATAATAAAGAATTATGTGATCAAAGTGATGGATATCGTATACTTTACACATTGAGTGAGAGAAGTGAGGATGATTGCTATGTTTGATGTTTGCTATCAACATGACATGCACACCCCCCTCCCCATTATTTTCACACCATGTGTAAGTGTCACCTTAGAGTATTGTACATCCTGTTGTGCTAACTCTATGGTTGCAGGTCCAGGTTCAGGTATGGTTATGTATACTTGTTATTATTTTGTTTTTGCTACTTATCGCTCATACCAAACTTTTTGTCTGACCCAGAGTTTTATGTCTCTTCTTATTACTCTGGGTGCTCCTAAACGAGCAGACTAGAGATAGGTTAGCTGGTTATGCACGAGTAGCTGTCTGGAGACGAGCAAAAGGCTTACACGTATTATTCCCATATATTCTCCCTGTGTTGTTGTTGGTCACTACTTTGGTCATTTGTAGTGTACTTTCCTATTTTGCTTTAGAGATAGTTTTAAAAGTTGTAATAATGATGGATTGGATCATAAGCCGTATTTTGAATTTTCCGCTGCTATGATTGTTTAGTTTTTATCTCATGCACTGTCTCGCCTGTTTTGTATCAAATTATGTTATTACTATATTTTGTCCTATGCGCTGTGAGATAAACTACAAGTTCTTTGTTGGTTCACCGTTCAAATTCCTTCCCTTTTCCTTTCTTTTGATGACCGTCCCGTGCTGGTTGGACGTCGGTACAACGCATTTCAATGGAAATGTCGGCTGGTGCGGGGCGGGCCGTCACACTTGGTATCAGAGCTCTAGGTTGCATAGTTAACCCAGGGAAAGACACCAGGGAGAGATGAGATGTGTATGGGAGCGCGTATTTGTTATATTTTGGGTTTTCAAAAGTTATATATATACACTATTAGTATATATAAGGATGGAATCGCACTACACCGCACTACTGAAGAGATGGTTAATCGTTTTCTTTTTACAGATTGAATGATGAGCCGATATACAAGGAATACTAGTTCAGGGGTCAATAATAGGAATGCTCCTGATATGAGGACGATGTTTACTACCTTCATGCGAGAGATGCTTAGGGATGTTCAGGGAGCAGCTTCTAATGCTGCTAATGGTGGTGGTGCAGCGATGCAGGCGCCTAGGGCCGATTTCGCCAAGCTTAATAAGGATTATACTAGTCTTGATGGGATTGATGATGCAATGAAGAGAAAGCTAGCATCACGTCAACTGCAAGGATGAGCAATGAATTGGTGGAATGCTATTAAAGCAGCTGCTCTTGAGGATCAAGTTACTTGGAATCATTTTAAGACCCTCTTTAGTGATAAGTTTATCCCAACTGCTCAGAAATCAGAATTGTTTAGGAAACTCTTAGAGCTTAAGAAGAATGGTAGAGCAATCTCGGAATATATTGCTATGTTCGATACTTTATCGAAGTATGGATTATTTCTTATCGATATTACCGAGAAGAAGAATGAGAAGTTCATAACCGGCTTAGATGGGTACTTGGGGGAAAGACTTATTAACCACATCGATGAGACCTTCGAATCAATTGCGGGGAAAGCATTGAGATCAAAGAGCCTTTACCCTAAGCCAAAGACCGAAGTCGCTATTGCATCTACAGGAGAGCCAAAGCTACAAGCAAGCAGCGGAGGCAAGAATAATTCGCAGAATAAGAGGGAGCAAAACCAAGCTAAAGATGGTCAAAAGAAGAGTAAGAAAGATATAGAGTGCTTTAGCTGTAGCAAAAAGGGCCATTATGCTAAAGAATGTCGATCAAAGCCAGTGGACAGGAAGTTCTTCAATTGCGGCCAAGTGGGACATCACAAGGATAAATGTCCATAACCTCCTAAAGAGAAAAAAATTGTGAAAGCATATGCTACAATGTTGTTCATTCTTCGTCGAATTCCCCAACTACGGCGGAGAAAGGAAAGAAAGTCGTTATTCAAGTTATGCTTTCTATTTATGATGTTCCTGTTTGAGTATTTTTTGATACTGGGGCATCCCATTCCTTCGTATTTAGTGACCTAGTAGATAGGTTGGGATTAGAACCCAAGATAGTCGATAGACCTTTAGTTGTGACGAACCCGATCCGTGGTTCGACTAGCCTTAGCATGATTTGTCGAAGTTTGGACTTATCGAGTCATGGATGTATGTTTTCTTATGATTGCTTTGTTTTGGGCTTTACTGGGTTTGGCATTATCTTGGGAGTCGATTGGCTCCAAAGGTACGGAGTGGTGGTAGACTTTGAAGGATTTTCGATGACTATTAGGGCGAATGATGGGCGGAGGGTAGTGTTTGGTGGCCTACCTAGTGATGAGGTGATGGCTAGTTTTTTAAATTCCCTCGACATTCCGTAGGATGAGTTATCAGGGGTTCCCATTGCTGGTCAGTATCCGGATATCTTCGAGGAAGTGACCGGACTTCCACCACACCGAGAGATTGAGTTCCGTATTGATTTAGTGAAAGATGCCAGACCTATAGTGATGCCACTTTGTCGTATGGTGCCAAGGGAGCGGCGAGAGCTCGGGATGCAAGTAAGAGATCTTTTGAAGAAGGGATTTATCAGAAGAATTATTTCCGAGTGGGGGGGCGCCAGTTGTATTTGCCACTAAGGCAGATGGTTCCCTTCGTTTATGTGTGGACTATCGCGATTTAAATAAAGTGACTGAGAAGAATAAGTATCCTCTTCCATGGATAGATGATTTGTTTGATCAACTGGAAGGAGCAAGAGTGTTCTCCCGGTTGGACCTGGCGACAAGATTTCATCAGCTCCGAGTGGCAGCTGAGAGTATTCCTAAAACGGCATTTCGGACGCCGTCTGGATTCTATGAGTGGTTGGTCATGCCATTTGGGCCGATGAATGCACCAACATATTTTGTGGATCTTATGAATAGAGTTTTTAGAGATCAGTTGAATATGTTTGTTCTTGTGTTCGTAGACGATATCTTGGTTTACTCGAGGACAGAGGAAGAACACAAGGAACATTTGAGGATAGTGATGGAGGTGTTGAGGAAACACCAATTGAAAACAAAGTTTACTAAGTGTCACTTCGGAAGGAGGGAAGTGAGATTCTTGGGCCATTTTGTTTCAGAGAATGGTATTGCCATAGACACTGCGAAGGTAGCTACGGTGCAAGATTGGTCCACGACCAAGAATGCAACAGATGTGAGAAGTTTCTTGGAGTTAGCTGGATATTATCATAAATTTATCCAAGATTTCTCCAAGATAGTGACACTGTTAACGCAGTTGACCAAAAAGAATCAAGCTTTCGCCTAGGACGAAAAGTGTGAGCATGCATTTAAGGATCTAAAGGAAAAGTTGACGTCTGCACCATTATTAGTTATTCCTAAGGGGAACGAAGAAATGACGGTATACACGGATGCCGGTGGTACCGGACTAGGTGTTGTATTGATGCAAGGAGGTAGGGTTGTAGCTTATGCTAGTCGACAGCTAAAACCGCATGAGAAAAGATATCCTACCCATGATTTGGAATTGGTAGCAATCATGTTCGCGTTGAAGATGTGGAGACATTATCTCTTGGGAGAAAGATTCGAGTTTTTTTACTGATCATAAGTCGTTAAAGTACATTTTCTCCCAGAAGGATTTAAATCTTCGTCAGCAAAGATGGTTAGATTTCTTGGCTTCGTATGATTTCAATATCGCATACACACCCGGGAAGGGAAATGCGGTAGCTGATGCATTGAGTAGGAGACATGCCAGTTTAGGGGCTGTGTTTCTGGAATGGAAGCAACTGGAGTATATCGCTGGGTATGATTTCAGACCGAAGTGCGAATTGGATCCAGAAATGTTAGCAAGTTTGACGATCAGACCCACTTTGATTGAGCAGATTGGTTCTAGTCAGAGGGATGATCCTAATATATTGGAAGTCATCTCTAAGTTAGAGATAGGTATCGACGAGGAGATGAACAATTATGGGCTTGATCGAGATGGATAGCTTAGAAAGAATGGAAGACTGGTTGTACCCAATGTCAACAGATTGAGAGATGAAGTGCTTGGAGAATGTCATCACTCAAAACTGACTATACATCCCAGTGGTAACAAAGTGTATCGAGACATGAAGCAGACCTGCTACTGGGAAGGAACGAAAAGAGACGTTGGGAAGTTCATATCCAAATACATGAACTGCCAGCTAGTTAAAGCCGAGCAAAAGAAGGCTAGTGGTTTGTTACAGCCGCGGGAAATTCCAGAATGGAAAGGGGAACAAGTCTCAACGGATTTCACTGATGGGTTGCCGAGGACTAGATCGGGTCATGATAGTATTTGGGTGATTATGGATCGATTGACCAAGAGTGCAAGGTTTATACCGGTCAAGTCGACTAGAACGACAGCTAAGTTAGCAGAACTGTATATGAAGTGGGTAGTGAGGTTTCATAGAGTACCCAAAAGCATTGTGAGTGACCGAGATCCGTTATTTACTAGTAGGTTTTGGAAGGGCTTACAAGTGGCTTTAGGGTCAGAATTACATCTCAGTACCGCGTACCATCCTTAAACCAATGGTCAAACAGAGAGGATGAATCGTGTATTAGAGGATCTATTGAGAGCTTGTATAGTGGATTTCGGAGGGTCATGGGATGACCATTTGCATCTAGTAGAGTTTGCATATAATAAAAGTTATCAATCCAGTATTGGTATGGCTCCATTTGAAGCTTTGTACAGAAGACCGTGCAACTCACCATCATGTTGGTTTGAAACTTGTGAGAAATTTGTGCTTGGGCTAGATGTAATAAGAGATACTTCAGGCAAGATCAAGGTTATCCAACAGCGAATGAAGGCTGCCCAAGATAGGCAGAAGAGTTATGCTGATAAGAGGCGAAGAGATTTAAAATTCTCCATTGACAACTTGGTGTTTGTCAAGATTTCTCCGTTAAAGAGCATGATTCGATTTGGTAGGAAAGGCAAGTTAGCACCAAGGTTTGTTGGTCCGTTCCCAGTTCTCGAGAAAGTTGGGAATTTGGCATATAAAGTTGGATTACCTGACAAGATGGCAGGAGTTCACAATGTATTTCATGTTTCCCAGTTAACGAAGTTCGTGCACGACCCGATATGACTATTTCACCGGATCAGTTGGATGATATCGAAGTAGAACCCGAGGCGGTTGGGAACCGCAGACCGAGCTGTATTGTCGAGTATGATACAAAGCAACTTCGAAGGAAGACGGTGCAACTGGTCAAGGTTCAGTGGGGGTGATAACAAGAATGACTGTACTTGGGAAACAGAGGAGAGCATAAGGAAGTTGTATCCAGAACACTTTGCCTGGTAAGATTTCAATTGCGATATAGCTATTCCGCATGCTAGGATAGACTTGTTATGTTATTATGTGTGTTTGATTGTTTGTAAATGGCTGATAGGCATGAGGGATCCTTTGTATGTTTTGGTTAAGGAATTTCGGGGGCGAAATTTCTTAAGAGGGAAGGATTTAACGACCCGCATTCTACGCATTGGGGGATCGTAGAATATTTATTTCATTTTCATATGAGGTCGTATAGTCGTGTAACTTTAGGGGACGACTATTGGGGTCATTTCCCATGTTCATGATTTTTTCCGATTTTTAAATGACCATTTTGCCCCTGACGAATCTTGTTTCGTCTAAAACTTTGGATTGCTAAGGATTTTTGACTTGAAACCACTTCCACTGGATTTAGATGGTGGTTTACCTTTCCGTAGGGTGGTCACATTAGCCAAATGGACTTACCAATTGGGAGATATGGCTGAAACAAGGTTCGGAAGTTGAAAAACAGCTTAACCTGGCCTAATTAGGGTGACTAGCAGCTAAGACCATAACACATTTCAGGATTAGGGTTATGGGGGCTGATAGGGTTAGGAAATTCAATTTTATTCATTTTTCCAGCCGCCATTTACATCCTTGAAACCCTAGCAATGGCCTCCATCCTCTAAATCTCTCCCAAATCACCTTCTAATCACGAATTAAGAAGATCTATGTCAAATCAAGGGAAATTAGTACCAAATCAAGGTTGGAGCTACTGCTATGCATTGGGATTCGTGCCATATCAGTAGAGTTTCAGATCTAAGAATTTATTTGTGGCTAAGGTGAGTGATTTGCATTGCTTTTCACTCATTATGGCTAATTAGGGGTGATTAGTGATTATTAGTGAAATTATGCATGTTAAAATTCTAGAAAAAAATGGAAAAAGTTCTTAAATATTAGTTTAGGGCTCTGATAGAAATTTGGATTAATTTGGATATGTTTTGATAATCATATCATTAGTTATGGTTAAACATGATTAAGGAGAAAATCGTAGTTTTGGGTATGTTTGATCCATTTTAACTTGTCAAATTGTTGCTTTGATGTTTATGGTCATTTCTACATGTTGCTATAACTGTTTGGAATGATTAATAATTGTATAGAAAAGTTAGATCGGTCAAAAACGCCGTCGTATGGCGTAAATAGCTCGCTGGAAAAGTGTAGGAAATGGGATCGGATCGGACCCCCGAACCCGCTCGTGGAGCATTCCACGACCCCGACCCGCTCGTAAATGGTGGCCATGAACCGACCCGCTCGCGTTAGAGTACCCCGAACCGAGCCGCTCCTTCTCAAGCACCACGAACTGATCCGATGAAGGCTCGACCCATGAGCCAATGGAGGACCTCAACCCGAAGTTCGAGTCACGACCCGATGCTCTGGAGAGGACATCACAAACCGAGGTTCCCGACCCGAATCCAATGGGTGCTCATGAACCGACCCAGAGAAGTTGCCACGCATGAACCAATTTGAATGGAGGTGCCCGACCCGACCCGATCAGATAATCACGACCGAACCGAACCTAAGATGGGAAGAAGGCCGAACTGAATGGAAGCTTGTTTCTGAACCAATCCGAAAAAGACCAAACCCGAGATGCAAAGGTAGTCCAAATGAGAAGTTGTAACTCAGGATTCAAACGGGAACCAACGAGTTAACTTCATGAGTTGGACTTTGCTACGGGACATGTGCAAAGGGGTTATCGATGTCTATAGCTTTGACTCACCATTGAGAGACGGATGTTGGCTGTGGATCAGTGCAGTGGAGATGTCATTACTCCATGGGGTAAAGTGATCGTAGCAGGGCTATGAGCCAGTGCAGTGGAGTTTTCATGACTCCATGGGGCAGAGTGGACATAGCAAAGTATTAGTGGTTACAGATCAGTGCAGTGGAGCCGTCATGACTCCGTGGGGCAGAGTGACCGTAACAAAGAATTTGGTGATCAAAGTGGTGGATATCGTATACTTTATGCACTGAGTGAGAGATGTGAGGATGATTGCTATGTTTGATGTTTGCTATCACCATGACATGCACACCTCCCTCCCCATTATTTTTACACCATGTGTTAGTATCACCTTAGAGTATTGTACATCGTGTTGTGCTAACTCTTTGGTTGCAGGTCCAGGTTCAGGTATGGTTATGTATACCTGTTACTGTTCTGTTTTTGCTGCTTATCGCTCATACCAGACTTTTTCTATGACCTAGAGTTTTATGTATCTTCTTATTACTCTAGGTGCTCCTAAACGAGCAGACTAGAGACATGTTAGCTGGTTATGCGCCAGTAGCTGTCTGGAGATGAGGAAAAGGCTTACACGTATTATTCCCATATATTCTCTTTGTGTTGTTGCTAGTCACTACTTTGGGCATTACTAGTGTACCTTCCTATTTTTCTTTAGAGACAGTTTTAAAAGTTGTAATAATGATGGTTTGGATCGTAAGCTGTATTTTGAATTTTCCGCTGCTATGATGGTTTAGTTTTCAGCTTATGCACTGTCTCGCCTGTTATGTATCAAATTATGTCATTCTTATATTTTGTCCTATGCGCTGTGAGGTAAACTACAGATTCTTTGTTGGTTCACCGTTCAAATTCCTTCCCCTTTCCTTTCTTTTGACGACCGTCCCATGCTGGTTGGACGTCGGTACAACGCATTTCATTGGAAATGTCGACTGGTGCAGGGCGGGCCGTCACACTAAGCCTCCACATCACCTTCTCTTCCAGTCCATCCCTTTTGTGATACAGTAGAAGACGCACACTGATTATCACCTGACCTAGCTCTTTACCAGTGGCCGGACCGACATTGAAGACCATCAGATCCTATTGCTAACCCCAGTCCACGATCGGCGCTGCAAGCAAGCTTGATGGGTGACAAGAGTTGGGCTGATGACTGCAAATGAATGGCCGTGGGGACCGATGGCTTGGGACGTCGTATATCGATGTCAGTAGAGACTGCGGTGCAAAGAGCTTAGAAAACAATATGAGAGAGAGGAACGAATATTATTTTGTTTTAATTTAATTTTTTTTTAGTTTGCATTTTTTTTGAAACACGAAGGCTGAGCAGTGCTTTTATAATGAAGTTGTCCTATACGTATCCTTTGTAGAGAAAGTGTGAACAAAGGACTGATGATTTAATTTTTCTTTGGCCGAAATCTTTGGTTGGCCAAAAGTAACATGCCCAAATTTCTTTTCTGATCAACTAGTAAGATTTTGGCACATCTTATTATATTTGCACAGATCCTATGTCGGCTTGAAAATGATATATTTACCTTTATTTAGTCTGCCCGCAATGTTTGAAGATAAGGGATGATTAGCATAAGATTTTATTTTAGATGAGAAGGATATGAGCTGTTTCGAAAGATGGTACATGGACTTGGAAGTTTTTAATAAGTTGATCAATCAAAAAGTTTTGACTAAAGGGTGAAGTCAAATCCTTATTTGAGCTAGGATAGGATGTCGAACGCAGATTTATCACTGTATTCGCAGAAGATAAGGTCCTTAAGACAAATATATAATATTATTATATTTTTCTCAGATATGGTATGGATATCATACGTAATGGTCTTGTAGAAAATTACAAATCGTGTCAAATTCCCATTTACATCGTTTTAAAGATTTATGGACTGAAAATTTGGTAAGGGTTTCTAAAAGCGACTCGCATTTTATAATTTTATTCAACGTGCAAATTTTCATTTGATGGTTAAAGCTCATATAAGCACACACAAATTCTCATTGACCTGAAACTTGAAATCCTACAAAAATCATTCACTACAGATCCAATAAAACTGATTTCATCGAAAACGGAGGTCATTTGCAAAATGGATATTTTTAAGGCTTAAATAAATTGATTAAAATATAAATAAATAAATAAACAATAATAATAATAAATCCATATTATCATATATATCCAAACAGAATATCATATAGCACCAAAAATAAACATATTTGACTTTATAACTCGATAATCAAGTTAAAACGACATTCAGATTATTTAAAATCGATTTATTTATAAAATAAATTGATATAATTTACAAATGATTCCATAGCGACTATCACAATCTATTAGATAAAATCTCAATTTTTATCTTTCATTAGAAAAATATAATCAAATAGATACAAACGTTTCTTGTTTGAAAGAAATCCAACTTGTAACACCCCGCATTTTTAAGTATAATTAAAAATGAAATAAAATATATGAAAATATGCTTATGATAGGTAAATAATGGTGATGCATAAGAAGAATAAATTAATACGTGAAAGAGAAGAAAAATTAGTTCGATAACGGTGTGTATAACGGAAAAGATAGTAAAGTGAGGATAATTAATTTAAGAATCAGGAATTAGGTAAAATGGACATCACCATTTCCTTCCTCTCGAAATTTTACATGAAATAGAGTCCGAGTTTTCGAAAATCGGAGTCCGGATGAAGAAGTTAGGGCCTGTAGAAGATTCAGAAGGTTTCGGTCAGCACAGAACTAGGCAGGTCGACCTGGGGGTCGAACTGGGGCCAGGTCGACCAGGGGGTAGACCTGGGAGTCGACCTCCCCCATGGGGGTCGACTATAGTGTCGACCCCCCTACAGGTCGACCCGGTCGGCCTGTTTCGGTCCAGAACGCGTTTTTGAAGCCCAGGGACGATTTTTGATGGTCTGGATTGGTTATAGGGTTAATCTGATGGCTGAAATGAATTGCTACACCTACAAAAACAACCTGAGACCTAGCTTTCTCTACACACAATTCTATTCTGCTTCTTCTCTGCCTCTGTTCTAAATAAAAAGAAAAACGGCGCCGCTACTCTGTTGGAATCAAAACTAGAAGCTAATCAACATCAACCTAAGCAACTCAATTCAAATTAGAGATTAAAGCTTCTGCAACGATTCTACAACGATTGAAGTTCTTTCTTTAATCCAACCAAGGCAAGTACAGTTATTTTTCAATATAAATGTTAATTCTGATTGTGACATGAATTGTAAATCTGAATCTGAGGTTATATCTGTTCTGTTCTGTTTAGATCTATCTTATTTTGTATCTCTTTCCTCTTTCTGTTCTATAGCCAGGCTACCACGAGCCTGAGCCAATCTCATAAGAGATAAACCTACGCTAAATTGTTTGGGATAGTAAAATGAATGATGCATAAATTGGGCATGACCAATAGGTGACTGATTTGAGGAAAGAACATGGACTGTAGTTAGAACATAAATTTGAGACATATGACTGGACATGTTGTATTTATAATTGGGTATTGAACATATGATTTTTGATAAAAGAATATGGCTTAGGTATAAAGATTTACATGAGAGTAGGGTATCTATTAATGTAAATAAACACCTAAGTAAGGGATCTTTGGGATATATGACATGCATAGTAATAGATGGCTATATTTGGTATATAATCATATTATGAACCATGACAATTATTTAGGCATGCAAACTTAGGCCAAATTTATAATTAGGCAAGATGGGTCAATGAAACCTTAAGGAATAATAAAATCTGCTATATTTGCCTAATTTAGTTCTGCTATATTTGCCTAATCTGCTAGTCTGTTACATTGCTTAATCTGCTAGTTCTGCTCTACTGCCTAGTCTGCTAGATTTGTTCATCTGCCAAATCTGTCATTTGTTAAGTCTGTTGAAAATGCCAAATCTGCTAAACTAAATCTGTTGAGATGCCTAATCTGTTATCTGCTAAATCTGCTAGTTTGCTTAATCTGCTGAATCCGTTAAGACGCCTAATCTGCGAAAATCTATTATCTACTATATCTGTTAAGCTGAGATATTCAATCTGTTATTGACATAATCTGAATTAGCTATGAATAATTGACATGTATATTAGGCGTGGGTATAAATGGTAAATCATTAATTAATTGGCCGCAAAGATAAACACGGCTAACTCGAGGTTAGAATGAGTTTGCGGCGTAATTCTGCCCGGAACCGCCCGACATATTCCAGTGGTCGCAAACAATAGGTTCTAATGTGAGAAGTTAGTCATAACATGCTTGAAACCCGAGGGTAGACTCAGTTTGCGACAGAAACCTGCCCGGAACCAACCGGCCTAACCAGTAGCCGCAAACTGTCAGTCTAACGTGAGAGGTTTGGGCATTTATATTTAATTAATGAAAATCTAAGATAATTATGATGTCTAAAATGTGTTGGGTAAGGTTAAACCAATTGGACCAATGGATCTGATAAACCCGTTTCGTGAATCCATAGGCCCAATACAAAGTTAGATAATCTGTAACCAGTTAATCTGTAAGTCTGTTAATCTGTAACCAGTTAATCTGTAAGCCTGTTAATCCGAACATCTGATCCGTTAGTCTGAAAACCTGTTAACTTGATTGTCTGATCTGTGAACTAGTTAATCTAAATTTTGTATGTCTGAAACTTGTAGACAAGTTAAGATGAAATCTGTTAGTCTGGGGACACAAGGTTAGGAGGGGAATTACTTGTGTCATCTGTTGTTTGGGACCCATATTAGTCAGTAACCCTTTCTGGTATCAAAACTTTGACCCGACAGTAAGTAGGGTCCGGGCACGCTCACTGAACTAATTATAAGCGGTTCATTCTGATAATGGCGAGGGGTGTTGATGGTGCATTCCAACCGGGTCATGTGCGTGCATGGATCCCGGTCTGCCTCTGAGGATGTAAGACGCTGTGACATCTGTAAATAGGTCTGTGCCAATTGGTTGTCACTTTAGGGAGTGATACGCCCTACTGTGGGGCCGACATAGGATATTTATGTATTAGGGAGCCGATCGCTTGGGGTAGGGTTTTAGGGTACACTTAGTTCTGTCTGTTTCTGTTGGTACCGTCTGTTTCTATTGGGTGGTAACACCTGTCTGTTTCTGCGTGGTACCGTTTCTGTTCGGGTGGTAAAGGCCCATTACTAGTGTACACCTAATTCTACATTCCGTTTCCGTAGGGATTAACCTGTTTCTACTTCTGTCTGTTTCTGATCGGGTAGTAAAGGCCCATTATTAGCATTGTTTTTGTTAAATTATTCTGTACCTGTTTCTGTTTTAGTTTAGACATTAGAGTGACACCTAATTCTGTTATACTAGTATTAGTGCAGAGAAGTGTAAAACAATAGCTTATATCATTCTGTTCTTCTGTTATATCTGTTACACCTGTTACAGTTATCTCTCATCCAATTTTATTTTCGTGTCATGTTATTATTATCTGTTCATAACTGAAAATCACTGGACTTGCCAGACTTTTTGTCTGACCCTTGTTGTTTCGCCTCCTTTCTTCCGTTTCCCCCCAGGTTATCCAAGGAGGGAATACTTTAGCTTGATCCAGATTTCTTCTGCTTGAAGTGCTTAAAGAATGGCTTGGCTCTGTATAGCTTCTGTTCTATGGGGATTATGATTTTAAACTATGCATTCTGAAGGCTTTTGTACAAGACTGATATTCTGTACTTGAACTCTGATAATGTGATTTGAAAGGATGTAACCAAGTTTATTTCGGTTTCTGTTGAAATAAAGTTATAAATTTTTCAAGTACTATTCTGTCTGTCTTGTAAGTTTCTGTTTGCTAAAATGCTCCACCAAAGTTAAGGCATTCCCTTTGTGAGTGACCTTAACGGAGGTGGGGTGTTACACGACTTATATTGGATCCTGTATATTCAATTGAAGTTTAAATCGTAAATTACGAACTACCGCGACTATTTCGAGCTCGTTTTAATTTTAAATAAAATTTAATACGTACACCATTCATTTAATAATTAAATTCATTATTATAATCCATTATATTATTCCATTTCAACATTTAATACAATTTAAATGTTCTAAATTTAATGTCCAAAAATCTGGGTCATTATAAAACTACTCTAGGTGTTTCTTCAACAATTGGAGGAGGATTTGAAGATTCTGCTTCCTCTCTCTTACGTTTAGGAAAAGATTTTGGCTTAGGAACCTTGATTTTGATGAAATCAAATTTGTAGGGTTTTGGAGTTTTGAGTTTGATCAGTAAGATGAAGAATGGAGGAAGAAAAAGTAGTGGTTACACTTATATAAAAACTTATTTTTCGTATTTCAGACGTCTGGATTAAAATTCAAACGTCTAATTTAAGGTTATTTTTAGACCAAAAGGATTTTCAAACGTCTGGACGATAATTTCAGACGTCTGTTTTAGAAGAATTTTATACCCGCTAGTATTTTCAAACGTTTGTTCCATTCTTCAGACGTCTAGTTTTAGTTTTTCCTGTTTATATTTTAAATCGATACAATTTTCAGATGTCTCCTTTATTATTTTAGACGTCTGGTTTTATAGTTTGTTGTGTTTTTAATGGTTGAAATAATAGTTTACATATTAAGAACTCTGAAAATTTCTATATTTTTATTACTTATTCAAACTCAAACAAATTTGTCATATTATTTATACAATCACCTCTACTTATTAATTTCTTAATTTATTTGCGACCACGAAGGTCATTTTGGTGAAGTAGATGATTGAGCATCTTCTCGTATTTTCTCGTAAGTAGTTTATTCCTCGGGAGTTTCACAAAATAGAGCAGATTTCTTGTGCAAGCATCTTTTGGTTGGAGAATGATGACACATAGCGTAAAGCACTCTTTAAAGGAAATTTAGATGCAGCATAGTTCCTTCTTTCTTGTAATAAATTTCTCTTTGGACATCCATTCACGTTGATAGTGGGATATTTCATCCATCTTTTCATCGGTTGTTGGCTAATCATTCCTTTTTAATCATTTGAGAAGTTGAGACAATCACCATTTTTGTTATTGAAAATCCGGAGTTGGAAGAAATCCTGGGGGAGATGGAGTTCTTATTGGACTTGAGTCTAGTGTTATGATTTGTTTGGATTCCATTTTGTATGATAATGTTAAACATTATATTGGATGGCTATTTATATCTTTTAAATTTGTTAAAACTGTGTGAATTAGAAACATATTATAAATTGAGAGGTTAATGAACTTCATTTATCCGTGAAACAATGAATTCTATTTTTAGTTACTAGATTGAATTCTTTTGTTACATTAATTCAGAGTAGAAGAAAATTTCTAAGTCACAATGTAACTTAATGATTCATTTAAGGGTTTGGTAAATATATCTGTGATTTGATTTTCGGTATTTACGTATTCTAGAGTTATAAAACCTTTTTCTACATTGTCTCGTAAAAAGTGGTGTCGTACATCTATATGTTTAGTTCTAGGATGGTTAACCGGATTTTTAGACAAATAAACGATTCTTGTATTGTCGCAATAAATGGTGATTTATCAATGATTTTATCGTAATCCCTAAGTGTTTGTTGCATATACATTTCATGTGCACATGCTAGATCAACTGAAATATACTCAGCTTCGCATATTGATAATGATACACAATTTTGCTTTTCACTAAACTATGATATTAACGATTTTCCTATGAAATGGAACGTACCGCTAGTGCTTTTACGACCCTTTTACATCCGCCAGAATCGGCATCGCTACAGGATACTAATTCGAAAGATGATCCTTTAGGATAAAATAAACCATAGTCTCTTGTATTAAATAAATATCGCAGAATTATTTTTGCCATACGTCGATGTGATTCCTTTGGTTTTGCTTGGAAACTAGCACATAAACATATGCTCATCATAATATCGGGTCAACTAGCCGTTAAATATAATAGAGAACCTATCATACTTCTATATAGTTTTTCATCAAAATCTTTTACATTTTCATTTTTTCTAGATGAACACTAGTACTCATTGGTATTGATTTACTTGATGTTTTTTTCAAATCCAAAACTTTGTAATAAATTGTTACAATATTTTTGTTGATGAACAAAATTTCCATTTTCAAGTTGTTTTATTTGTAAACCTAAGAAAAAAATTAATTCACCCCATATGTGACATTTCAAATTCATTTTTCATTATATTTGAAAATTCAATACATTTTTTTTATTAGATCCAAAAGTTGAAATAAACGCAATGTGACTCATTTGATTTAATTGATGTCGTGTTGACACTTTCGTATTTAAATCTCCAATAATTTTATTTGAAGTATGATCTTAATAAATTTGTGTTATTTTCATTATTAGATGTTGTATTATTTCAGTGGATTGTATCGTAATTTCTTCTTCATCGCTATTTTTGTGAGTTAAAAAGTTTTCATGAAAAGAAACATGTAAACTTTCTTCTATATTGTTAGTTCTTTTATTAAAAATTCTTTAAGCTTTACTATGTTCCGAATATGCAATAAATATTCCTTCGTCGGCCTTAGGATCAAATTTTCCTAAATTATCTTTAGTATTTAAAATGAAACATTTAGATCCGAAAGTTCTAGAGTAAGAAATTTTCGGTTTTCTACCAAAACATAGTTCATAAGAAGTATATTTAGTCATAGGTCATATTGATATTCGTTTTAAAACGTAACAAGTTGTTGCAATGGGTTTAGCCCAAAATCGTTTTGGTAAGTTACTACTACTTAAAAGTGTACTATCACATTCCTGTAATGTACGATTTTCCTTTCTACTACACCATTTTGTTGTAGGGTGTGAGGAAAAGAAAAATTGGGACTTATTCTTTTCTTTTCATAGAAATTAGTAAATAGATCATTTTCGAATTCGTTGTTGTTAACGGCAAAAACATATTGTAACACCCAAAGATTCTCCATTACTAGAGAATTATGTTTCGCATGGGAAAAGTAAGTGCAGAAAGCAGTAAATAACACAGTTGATTTATAGTGGTTTGGTCCCGTGAGCGGCCAACTTCCATTGTGAAAGAGATAGCTGATATTTTATTGACAATAATAAGTTACAAGCTTAGGACTATGTTATGACGTCCATTTACAAACATTTCCAAGTATGTTGGTGTCATAATTGTCATATATGAATACTGGGAAAAGTGACTTTTCTACTTCTTCCTCAATGCAAGGATGCCATTAAAGAGCTCACTTGGAGCTCTAGAGGTGTCAAACTAGCCAATTTCCAACCCCTTTGAAGTGTGATCTTGGGAGTATTTGTAGTGGAGTGGTTAGGTGGAAGTAGGTCATATTTGGGGACCACATTGCAGATTTTCTTATCCCTAAAGGCCACATTTATAATTTTGACTTCCTTATATGCGCACGACATAGTTTCGAATCCCCCTGGGGATACAGATGCTCTGTATCCTTTGGAGGTACAAACTCTCATATCCCTCAGGGATACGGATTCGTATCTCAGGGGATATGGTTATCTCGTATCCTCTTTGGGATACGAAGTCTCGTATCCCTTGAGGGATACGAGATCATACCCCATGGATACGTATTCATGTGGTTCTAGAGGGATTTGAAACACTGGGACCAGGGGATATGAAATTAAACGAAGGTGAGGGAGTCCAGATTTATGATACGAAGTGGAGGGGTACGAAGATGGATGAAGCTTGCGCTCTGGGATCCGAACATGGAGGGGTTCGAAGCATATTGTGTGGAGCTTGAAATACTGTGAGTAGGGGATACAAAATATATATACTAAGGGAATCGAAATACGTATATCGAGGGACTCGAAAAATATATATTATGGAATATGACATATGCTAAGTGCACTGGTTTGTGGAGTTGTGAGGCTCTTATTTGCCTGACTTCTTCTGAGCTCGTGTCTCTAACTCTTTGGAGACACTTTGGGCTGTAACGTTACATATGTGTTTAGTCGAGTGTGTATGTGTGCTTTTGGGAACCGGAAGAAAAAGCCAGTTAACATCTACCCCCCAAAATATATCTAGTCCTGACATGATGTGCTTTGAGTTGGAAGAAAAATATTTGTTGAATCTTCTTATTCCTGCTGACTCATGAATGTAAACGTTAGTCGTCAACTTTCGTTTGTGCCATGACATAAACGAGTTGTTGTTGATGTGATGTAAACGAGTTGTTGTCGATGTGGCGTCGCATATATGCTCACACATCTTTATGTAGTTTCGCGTGATGTAAATTGGAGTGTGAAATATAACAGAAAGTGTGTGCATTTATGGAAAAGCGTACATACATATATGCACGAACATATGCGGATATGTTATTGTACATTCACATGTCCGTTACAATTGTGTATATATACACATATATACGTTTATTATTATTATTATCAAAATCCCGTACCCCATGTTTGGGTTGCGAATATTTCGTATCCCTTGTGGGGATACAAAATTTCATGTCCCTGTGGGATACCAGATTTCGTAACCGACTAGGATACGAGAGTTCGTATCCCCATAGGGGATACGAAACGTCATTGGGCCAAGCCCATTTTTCTTTTCCTATAAATTCAAATTCCCTTCCTCCCATTCTTCTTCTTCTACTTTTCCTGAACCCGCAACTTAAGAGAAAAAGAAAACTAGATTAGAAAAACATAAACACTTTTGACTTTGGACGACAGGCGAGGCCTTGATCATTGATCTTAGCCATTGAGGAAGAGTCAAGTCTCGATTCAATCTCGGCCATGGTGCCTAGATGAATCCAAAGGCTAATCTTGAGGAGAATCTGAAGTCGGTCGTGCCCCCTTGGTCCATGTTGGAGTTTGTGGAGCATGAGGCTAGGCTTCAGATTGAATCAAGACCGATCTTTTGGGGAGTTAGTATGGGCTATGGGCATTTTCGAGTTTGAGATAAGTGAGGGGGGTATTTAGGAGAGGAGTTGGAGAAGAAGAAGAGGAGGGAGTCGAAAAAATTTGTCTCGGCGAGGAGGCACGAATTGGAAAAAGGAGAGTCGAGGTTTTCGGGACCGGAGAGATAAATTTCTTATCACCCATTGGGAATTCGAAATCTCGTATCACCTTTAGGGATATGAAGTTTCATATCCCTGGGTAGATATGAAATTTTGTATCCCCAATGGGATACGACATTTTGTATCCCAAATGGAGATACAAAGTTCTCTAGGGGTCGGAGGACGTCGATCCCCTTTCTTGTTATTCGAGGCATTCCCTTTCCGAGACTCCATGTTTGTGAGTTCCTGCTCAGGGTTTGCATTGCCTCTCCCACGTTGTGTGATTGAATCGATACCTATTCTCATTGTGATTGAGTTGTCAGTTCAGCCTGACACATAGGATTAGAGCATACATTTAGAGTGTGACTGAACTTTCGAACTATTGAACATGTTTTATCAATTATAATCATAACGTTGTCGCGACTCGATGCAAACTCAGGAATGTTGGTTGACTGCAACGATGGTTATAGCCTCGGGGACTTATGATCGTTGTTGTGCCCTAAGTTTCTAAATTACATTTGTATTAGCATGGCACTGCACAACACCACATACACATGGTAATTTGCACCAGCAATAAGGGTACAGGTTATACAACGTGATGTCTAATGCAAGTATATTGAAAGTATAACTAGCAATGGATACAAGATCGAAAACACGGAAAATTTTGGAAGCCAAAGCTTTGCAGCATTCATCGACCCATCTGATTCAACTAGAGAAGCTAGCTCGAAAGGAAGCAAGCTTGAGACCTCCGGAGAATCCACTCCTTCTCAAACGATAGGCTCGCCAGAAGCGTCTGATCACGGGATGCAGCCAGAAGAATAACAACTTATGATCAAGCGTTTGACAGAGATACCAGCGCCGAGTAGGCTTGGGACGACCGAGGGTAAGCTTGAAAGGGAAGAGGACTTAGATATTATTGAGGAAAGTGCATTGGTGGCACTGGACATGGTGGTGGGCGCGGTTATTCTTGAGAACCCGTCGGATTCGGTGCCATCGCATATGGATGAGACGGCGGTGAGGCGCACGGTGGTATGGTTCAGCATCCCCCAGAATGATGTTCGTGCGCCCAAGAAGGACGAAAGGGATCACGCACTGCCGGAAGGGTACACTGCCTGAAATAGGTAGGAATGCATTTCTGGGTGTGTGCCCCCAGCTAAAAAATTTATGCGGGATATGCTGCATCATTTCCGCCTTGCGCCATCCCAGCTTCATCCAAATGCGTATGCTTCCCTCTTGGATACCTACATTCTCTACAGAGAGTACATGCAATTAGAACTCACTGGAGATGACATCCGGTACTTGTTTCAGTTGAAGAGGAGAGTTAATATTTCACCATCTCAATATTTCTTGGAAGCTCTGCCCAACATTAAGTCCTTTTATGGGAAGTGGCCTAAGTTGAACATGTATAAGCATGAATGGTTCTTCATGCGTTGTCCTCCTGGGTTTGCGAGGAGATGGTTGGAAGGAAGGAAGTATTCCCTCTTTCTTTTAGCTTGAAACTTGTGGGTTTGACAACTTAAGTTTAACTTCGTTCTAATGTGACAAGAAATCTCGACGCGCCTACACACATCGTGTACCTACAATGTCTTGAGTCTTTGTTGGCCATCACGACCAAGGCTCGCTCTACCAATAGTCTTTTGGATCAAGACCGACTTTGTCATGCGGGATTACTTTCTGCCGATCGAGCGATAATTAGTCCAATGATCGCCAGAGGTCAAAAGAAAGTGGAGAATGGGAAAGAAGCAGGCTCTCCAAGCCGAAAAAGGAAGGCATCCCCTGCCGGGTCTAAGCCGCACATGGAAACAAAGATTCAAGAGTAAGTCGGTGGGGGAGAGACTGGCGATGAGGAGGAAGTTGCTAGAGATGAGAGCCCGATAGTCGCTCCTATCCAACCTGCGATAGGTGAGGCAAGGAAAGAAACGTCGACTAGGACACAGTCTCCAGTGACTCCCTCTGAGACCGCCATCTCCTTGAAAGAGGGTCAATTTGACGAACTTAATAAACTCCCACTCAAAATGTTTCCCTGGCCTAGCGCCATAAGTTCGGAGGAACTAGCTTTAGCTGTGGGGGAGATCACTCCTTCAAGAAGACGACTATCTGGTTTGTTGAGAGAACACTTAGGATACACTTTCATAAACACTGCATGACACAACATTTGTTCGTGCGCACAATATGATTAATGCTGACTTTGGATCTGTTTATTTAGTAGGTGATATGACTCGAGGAGGGAGAATCCGAGGTTATGGATATGGAAGCTGTTGACCCTCAAGGGGTGGATTCGTCTCGAAATTCAAGAAAAGTACAACCTTGTTTAATGAGCCCCCGCCCCTTCGTGACCATAGTAGCGAGTATCGTCGCAGGGAGCGATCTCGTCGTTCTGAGTCTCCTCATTCATAATCTCGGTCTTCGGGGACGAACACAGGGCATGTTTCCACTAGTGTTAGGCGCCCTTCTTCGATGACTTCCCCTTACATTCTGCTTGCTCCGTCTGTCGCTTCATCCAAGGAGAAAGAATTGGCACATACTAGTAGGAAGAAGAAAGTGGTTTCAAAGGAGAAAGGGATAATGCCCATGCTACCCAAAGCTCTAAAACTTAGTGTAGAAGAGAGGAAAGCCCTTCTAAAAGAGAAATTTCCCAAACATTATTTCAACGAAATTATATGGCTTTCTGATCTTAATTCGATTCCTTAGGAGGACAGAGAGATGGTGTGGCAGTAGGTATACTCTTCCTATTATCAATGTGATGAGTATTATAAGTAATCGGGGCATCTCTTGGAGCTTATTAAGAACATTAATGTGGAAATTTCCAACTTAAAGCAGGAGGTTAAGGACGACCAGCTGACTACCCGGAATCGGGAAAATTCTTTGCGTAAGACACATATTTTACGCTGTATCTATTTCTTCATATTTGGGTAGCATAATCGTATGTTAACTTTATGTTGCTGTAAGAGGTGTGCTGAAGGAGAAGTATGCCAAGCTGTTGAAGGATTCAGAGTGTGCTGCTTCATCTTTTAAAGACATTGTAGCCTAGGTTTCAATAGAAAATGCATTACTGAAGAGGGGAAAGCAGAGCTGGAGGAGGTGGACATTCAATTGGCTATAGAAAAGGAAAAAATACACTAGCTCCAGAAGGACAAAGAGGCTTTAAAATTGGATAATGAGAGGCTGAAAGCCGAGAGTAAGGGGTCCAGAGTTGTTGAGGGAGAATGACGAGCTAAGGAGGCAGTTGGAGGTGGCTAAGGAGGAGAAAGAGAAAGTCGAGGCCAATAATAAAGACATTCTGAGCTTGCTGGAAGGGCTAAAGGCCAAGCACTAAAGAGAGGTGGATAGCCATCGGGAAGAGATTGAGGACACCGAGGCGAGGGTGGAGTAATCACTACAGGAGCCTATCCGGGGAATGTATTTCAAGGCATTAAGGTTTTGCAGAATTTCGTGGGGTAGTGACTATTGTAACACACTGAATTTTCTGTGAATAATCCTAAGAATACTTAATCATTAAAGCGAGAATTAAGGGAAATGGGTTACGCCATTGCGTTCGTCTCGGAATTCTGCTTGAGATAGAGTCCTGCGTGAATTGGACTTCGTATGAAGAAGTTATGGCCTTCCGAAGTTACAGAATTCAAATAAATTAAAAACAGTTTAGAATAAATTCGAAATTCAAATTCAAACAGGGAAGTAGGCTGGGCGGGAATTCTCCCGCCCAAGGGCCAGGTCGACCAGGGGGTCGACCTACCCCCCCCCCCCCCCCCGCGGGAAGATCTGAAATGTGATGAATTGTTCCTATGATGATCCAACGGCTTAGGTTGATTCAAACTTCTATAAAAGAGTGCCTAGACTCAAACCCTAAATCAAAACAAAATTTGTCTCATGGCCACCATGCTGCTGCTAGGATAGTTCTCCTTAATAAAGCTTAGGATTTAGCAAGTCAGAATTCCAACTCAAAAGATGAACAAATCATTCTCTTCTCAAACCTCTCTTTGTGAGTACTATTTCTTTCACAATATAATTAATAAATTAATTATGATAGGTTGTAATTGGATTGTGAGAACATGTCTGTTGAATCACATGTTGTTGTTTAACTTTGTAGATCTATTTCATATTTAGCTTGATTCATTTTATGCAAGTTTGGATGTTAAATCATATTCGTATGTGAATCTTATGCAAGTTTGGGATGTTAAATCATATATTAATTCATATGTGAATCTTATGCAAGTTTGGGATGTTAAATCATATGTTAATTCATATGTGAATCTTATGCAAGTTTGGGATGTTAAATCATATGTTAATTCATATGTCAATCTTATGCAAGTTTGGATATTAAATCATATTCGTATGTGAATTCTATGCAAGTTTGGGATGTTGAATTGTATGTTAGTTTGAATATGAATCTTATTCAAGTCTATATGTGAATTGTACACAAGTTTATATGTGAATCAAGTATATACATATGCTAGTTTATATGCAAAACCATGTGATAAATTCATATGCAAGTTGTAGAAATCCATATGCAAGTTTAGGTGAAAAACTATATTCACATTTTTGGGTGAAAATTATATTCACATATGCAAGTTAGGCAAGACCCATAATTTATATATGCAAGTTCACAATTTCATGTTTAGATCTATATTTAGATCCATGGTAGTTTATGCAAATATACGATTCTATATGACCATTTTCTATGCAAATGATTGGGTATGCAATTTTATGTTATAATTCCTATTTGCAAGTTAGATCTATTTTTATGTGTTATGCAAGTGGTGATGTTTCTCTTTTATAAGTTAAACTATTTGCGAGTCTAACATATTCCATATTTGAATGTACGAATAGCGTGGGGACAATAGGAAAATATTAATTTTGTAAATTGTGAGTTGGCATAAAATGGCTTTAAAAGCATATAATTAAATTGAGATATTAATTGGTATAATTTTTGTACCTAAAAAGTATGGACATAATTTAGGTGACAATTATGGACATAATTAATTTGTAAATTATTGACAATTTGAATAGGGATAATTAATTCAAATTGGGGTGAAATAATTTGTAATAATAAATGCCTAAGATACGAGGTTAGACTCATTTGTGGTGTTAGACTGCCCGGACCTGCCCAGCAAATCCAGCAACCACAAACGGTAGTCTAATGTGAGAGGTCGAAGGCATAAATTAAATGCGTAACAGTTGTAAAGACACGAGGTTTGACACGTTTGCTGTATAAGATTGCCCGGACCCGCCCGGCAAATCTAGCAACTGCAAACGGGAGTCTAATGTGGGAGGTCTCACAAGGTTACGGTTATAATGAATTAAGTAACACTTAACCAAGATAAACATGTGGTGGGACATGGGGGTTAAGTGGGTGACATGGGTGGCATGTGAAATATGATTAGAAACACTTAACCAAATTTAAACATGTAAGAAGACATGAATAAGAGTGGCTTAAGTTGAAAATTCTAGTGGGGATCAAGCATAGGTGGAAAGCTTGTGTCAAATATGGGGGACCCATTTCAAACCAGTAACCCATTAAGTATCTTTGTGAGCTCGAATATGATCGAGGATGGGACACGCTTACTGGGTTTGATTGTAAGAGGTCAAAACGGGTTAACGATGGCAATGCAAGTCCAACGGGGTCATGTGCGTGCGTGGGCCCGGGCTGGTAGGTAAGACGTTGTTGCATCATGTAGATATATGTCGTGCATCTTTAGTGGTATCGGGTTGCCACTTTGGGAAGTGATACACCCCACTATGGGACCAGCACGGGTATCTACGAGTTAGGGAGCCGATCGCATGGGGGTAGTGGGTACAACTAGTGGAGGTAGGGGCAGGCGGCACCTATGAAGACAACTAGGGGTACACGAAACTACCATTATGAATATTGTGTTCAGTAGGCGGGATCAACTTTTATGGTGACTAGTAGTGGTGCAGTATAGTAATTATCCTATAGTGATTAGGAGCGAGATTAACGCCAGAATATTTCTCCTGTTTGTTTTGTCTTGCCCACTTGTTTCACAGTCATTCCTTGTTTTACCAGTTTATGCCTTATCCTAGTTACTTTAATAATTATATCGTTAAAGTTATGGTACTCTCTAGACTTTATGTCTGACCCCCTTTGTTTTCGCCTCTTATCTTCCTGCCCCCCATAGGTTCTCAGGGTGGGACTAGTACTAGTGGAGCTTGATCTAGATCTTTCTCTCTCTTTTGGAAGTGCTTGGATTGCTGAAAGTAAAGTTCAGCTCATCTCTTTTATGGCTACTTGTGTTGGGGTTATGCTTTTTACTTTATGTACTCAGAAAACAAATTGTCAAGACGGTTACTAAGTGTACTTGGTTTTTCTGTTGGTTTATGATGTTGTTGTGATCAAACTATTTCTCCGCTGCAGTAAAAGTTGTTTTGAAAATTTTCAAGTACAAATATATGTATCTGTCTTGTTATATTTTGTTCTATTCACCAATAATACTCCATGAAAGTTAATGCATTCCCTTTGAGAGTGACATTAACGGACGCGAGGTGTTACACGTGGTATCAGAGCTAAAGTTAACAAAATAGATAAGAGATTTTGAAAAGCTATTTTTCAAAAGCGTTTTATAAAGAAATACTTTCAAAAGTATGTTTTAAGGAGAGTATTTTCAAGGGAAAGGTTTGTTTTAAAAACATAACCCCCAAGAGCCATATTCTTTCTTTCGAATTCTCTGTTTTGAATCTCTTCATTTTCTTTTCAGCATGTCTAGTTTACCCGAGATACCCGAGGGAATACCGATACCAACCTGGTTCAGAAGGTATCTGGAGGCTAGGGCCACCGCCACAGGCCCAGGAGACATCCCTCCTCCCCCAGGTGTCGCCGCTCCTCCTCCCCCTCCTCGTGTTGATACTTTTTCTAAGATATGCAAAGACTTTCGAGCAATGGGCGGAAAACCTTTTCATGGATCAGAGACGTTTGTTGAAGCTCGAAATTGGCTTAAGGAGATGGAAGACTTGTTTGGCATCTTTGTGGTAGAAGATGGAAGGAAGGTCCAATTGGCCGCTTGGTTAATAAAGGACGAAGCCTCGTTTTGGTGGGAGGTTATGAATGGAGAGCGTCCAATAGAGACGTGGATGGATTTCAGACATAGGTTCGAGATGAAATTTCTCTCACGAGCAGAAGAGAATTTATACATGGAAAGGTTCTTGGCATTGAATCTGGGGAATTTATCAGTAAAGGAGTACGTCAACAAGTTTAATCAGTTGGCGAGGTTTGGCTTAGACTTGGTGAACACACCTGAAAAGAAGGCCCTGAGGTTCGTTAAAGGTTTGAATGAGCCACTACATGGGTTAGCTATGACCCATATTCCTATGGGGGCTACCTTTGAGAAACTAGTTAACATGGCGCTTATGCATGAAGAGGAGAAAGGCGCTAATGCTAATAAGGCACCAGAAAATAAAGGGGAGCAAAAGAAGTCACAGCAGCAACCTAAGAAAGGTGGTAAGGACAACAATAGCAAAGGAAAGAAAAGATGCTTTAATTGTGGAACACCAGGCCATCTGAGCAAGGACTGTAGGAAGAAGAAGAAGACTGGTTGTTTCCACTGTGGAGAGGCAGGACATCTAATTAAAGACTGCCCGAGGAAACAAGGGCAAGGGCAAAGAACAGGGTCTACTTCTGGAGGACAGATTCTGGCTCTCATGGCACCAGGGCAGGCAAGAGGGCAGGTTCACGCTCTCATGGCACCAGAACAGGAGAGAGGTAGAAACATTTCTGTTGAAAGTTTGGTTTTTCTGTTTGATCATCCTGTTCGTACTTTGTTTGATTCTGGCGCTTCATACTCGTTTGTGTCTGCTTCGTTAGTTGAAACACTGCACCTAAATCTAGTCTAGTAACGGATCCCATAGTAGTCTCAAATCCTATTGGTGGTTCGACCCATCTTTCAATGATTTGTCGGGATTTGAGAGTGTCAATCTTGAGCGTTGAGTTTGAATGCAACGCCTTGGTTCTTGGCTTCACGGGCTATGGATTGATTCTAGGCATAGATTGGTTATCCAGTAAAGGTGTTATCCTCGATTGTGAAAAGAGAGTGGTTAGACTTATGACTCACCTCGGCAACAATCTTGAAATCTCTTGTAATCCCATACATTCTGTTATGATTAGCTACCTAGAATCTCTTGATGCATCTGTTGAAAACTTGCAGTTGGTTAGGGTAGTCCGTGAATACTCAGATGTATTTGAAGAGGTGAAGGGCTTACCTCCGAAGCGGGAGATAGATTTCCGCATATACCTTGTTGATAATGCAAAACCCGTAGCTCTACCCGTTAGACACATGGCTCCAAGGGAGAGAAAAGAGCTCAGTAAGCAAGTCAAAGAGCTGCTCGAAAAGGGGTTTATAAGGCGGAGTATTTCTGAATGGGGTGCTCCAGTAGTATTCGCAACCAAAGCGGATAGTTCACTTCGCCTATGCATTGATTATAGGGAGCTAAACAAGCTGACCAAGAAGAATAGGCATCCACTTCCTAGAGTAGATGACTTGTTTGATCAGCATGTAGGTGCGTATGTTTTCTCCCAACTCGATTTGGCTATCGGGTTCCATCAGCCAAGAGTGGCTAAAGACAGCATTAATAAGACCGCATTCAGGACCCCGGATGGTTTCTTCGAATGGCTTGTCATGCCTTTCGGCTTGACAAATGCACCCGCTTACTTCGTTGACTTGATAAGTAGGGTATTTAGAGAATTCCTTAATAAGTTTGTGGTGGTCTTCGTAGATGACATTTTGATTTTCTTAAAGAATGAAGAAGAGCATGCTTTGCATTTAAGGGAAGTCATGTACACTCTTCGTGCACATCAGCTGAAAGCCAAATTTTCCAAATGCCATTTCTGGAGAGAAGAAGTGAGGTTTCTTGGATATGTGGTGTCCAAAGAAGGGTTAGCTGTGGACCCCGCAAAAGTAGTTACGGTTCAAGATTGGAAGGTTCCACGGAATGCAACCGAAGTCCGAAGCTTTCTCGGGCTAGCGGGCTTTTACCGCAAGTTCATTAAAGACTTTGCAAAAATCATAGCCCCACTCACAAGATTAACGAAGAAGAACCTAATTTTTGCTTGGGATTTGGATTGCGATATTGCTTTCCAACGTTTGAAAAGGGCTCTAACAATAGCCCCAGTTCTAACATTGCCGGATGGGAGCAAGATGTTTACCGTATACACGGATGCATGTAGTACGGGACTAGGTGTTGTCTTGATGCAAGAAGGGAAGATAGTAGCTTATGGAGGCAGACAGTTGAAAGTACATGAGAAAAACTACCCGACCCACGATCTAGATTGGCTGCCATCGTCTTTGCGCTTAAGTCTTGGCGCCATTATCTCCTAGGTGAGAAATTTGAATTGTATACTGACCATAAATCGTTAAAGTACCTTTTCTCGCAGAAAGATCTTAACTTAAGACAACAAAGGTGGATGGAATTTCTGGCCTCATATGATTTTGAGATTTCCTATACCCCAGGAAAGGGCAATGTGGTAGCAGACTCCTTAAGTAGGAAGAAGCTGACCTTGAGTCCTCTCTTTGTAGAAAGGCAAAGCTTGGAGTATATAGCAAACTTTAACTTTAGACCGTCCTCTGAAATTGTGCCTGGTCTGTTAGCATCACTAGAGGTGCGGTCTACTCTTTTGGACTCAATAGGAACTGCGCAATGAGAAGACCCTCAGCTAGTTGTGGATAAGCTAGTTAGGGGTGAGACTTCTAGTCACCTCACTAGATATCCATCGATGATAAGGGTTGGTTAAGGCGGGATGGAAGGCTATGCGTTCCACAAGTAAGGGATTTAGTAAAGACGACTCTCGAAGAAGCACACCATTCTAAGCTGACCATACACCCAGGCGGAGACAAGATGTATAAGGATATAAAAAGGGTTTTCTTTTGGAATGGCATGAAGAGTGATGTAGCTAAGTTCGTCGCTAAGTGTTTGATATGCCAGCAAGTCAAAGTGGAGCAGAAGAAGCCCGGTGGTCTGCTTCATCCTCTAGAGGTCCCACAGTGGAAGTGGGATAGCATTTCGGTGGACTTTGTTGATGGGTTGCCTAGGTCGAGAAGGGGAAATACCAGTATTTGGGTAATAGTGGATAGGCTCACTAAAAGCGCTCACTTTATACCTGTTAAAAGTAGAAGGACTGCCTCGTCCCTAGCATCCATTTATCTTAAAGAAATAGTTCGACTCCATGGGATACCCTCCAGCATAGAGAGTGATCGAGATCCTATCTTTACGAGCGAGTTTTGGAAAAGATTGCAAGAGGCAGTAGGCACACAATTATGTTTAAGCACGGCCTATCACCCCTAAACCGATGGTCAGACGGAAAGGGTGAACAGAGTATTGGAAGACCTCTTGAGATTGTGCATTCTTGACTTTAGAGGGTCATGGGAGGATCATCTTCGTTTGGTGGAATTCGCCTATAACAATTGCTACCAAGACACCATAGGCATGGCGCCCTTCGAAGCTTTATATGGAAGACCATGCCGATCACCAACTTGTTGGTGGGAGTCTACAGACAAACTCGTACTTGGGCCGGCCATGATTAGGGAAACCTCAGAAAGGTGGACTTGATAAGAAGACAGATGAAGGCTGCACAAGATAGATAGAAGTCCTACGCAGACAAAAGAAGGACCAACCTTGAGTTTAAGGTTGGAGATAGGGTGTTCCATAAAGTATCTCCTTTGAAGAATGTCATTCACTTTAGGTCCGTAGGAAAGCTAGCACTAAGATTTGTAGGACCATTTCCTATCATTGAAAGGATTGGTACGATGGCTTACAAAGTAGAGTTACCCGAGAGACTGGCTGGAGTTTATAATGTTTTTCATGTTTCCCAACTACGAAAGTGCTTACAGAATCTGCGGATGTGGTGGAGCCAAGTATATTAGAGGAAGTAGAAGTGGAACGAGAAGTGACTATGAGAAGAGTTCCAACTCGTATCTTGGGTACGGAAGTCAAAAAGCTAATCAACTGTGATGTCAAGCTTGTTAAAGTTCAATGGAGTGACGCTGAGGAACACGCGACTTGGGAAACTGAAAGGAAAATACACGCAGCCTACCCTTTTCTCTTTGAGGATACCTCCTTGATCTCTTTTTCCATAAGTCTATTCATGCTTATATCTATCTTTTAAGTATATCTCCTCAGTCCTATTCTTTATCCTTAGTTAGAAACCGATGGATGCAAACATGTATTTGAAACATGTTATGATTGATGGTTGCGAGTGGTTGCTAGTGGTTGCTCGTGGATGCATGTACTCACACTTTAGGCACTAGATTGGCTCAATCACTTTCATATTGCATATAAATGTGTGTGCATATTTAAATTAATGGATGTATAATGGTTGTGTTATCATATGAATGCTGCATTCTGATGAATGGTTGTGCACACATGCAGAAGTAATATGTATCATTAGGATTCTTTTGCATGCATAATGGATGCATGGCACTATCATGATTTGCATTAAGGAGGTCTACTGAACTAGTGGACCGCCTGATTTTGCTTAGATAAGGAACATATACACACACTTTTTGCATATGCTCATATGGCATTAGAAATATTGTAAGGACAATGGATGCTTGTGTTTGATGGTTGAATAGATAGATGATTGGATGTTAGGATATACATTCTCCTTAACTTGAAGATTTCGGGGGCGAAATCCTTTAAGGAGGGGAGAATGTAACACCCTGAATTTTCTGTGAATAATCCTAAGAATACTTAATTATTAAAGTGAGAATTAAGGGAAATGGGTTATGCCATTGCGTTCATCTCGGATTTATGCTTGAGATAGAGTCCGAGTTTGTGTGAATTGGACTCTGTATGAAGAAATTATGGCCTTTCGAAGTTTCAGAATTCAAATAAATTAAAAGCAGTTCAGAATAAATTTGAAATTCAAATTCAAATAGGGAAGCAGGCTGGGCAGGAATTATCCCGCCTAAGGGCCAGGTCGACCAGGGGGACGACCTACCTTCCCTCCCCGGGCAGATCTGGAATGTGACGATTTCTGACTCTCTGCTGAGTCATTAGGCTGATGTGGCTGTTCTAGATAACTCTATCTAGTCATGGATGGTTAGGATTGTTCCTATGATGATCCAATGGCTTAGGTTGATTCAAACTTCTATAAAAGAGTGCCTAGACTCAAACCCTAAATCAAAACAAAATTTGTCTCATGGCCACCATGTTGCTGCTAGGATAGTTCTCCTTCCTAAAGCTTAGGATTTAGCATGTCAGAATTCCAACTCAAAAGACGAACAATTCATTCTCTTCTCTAACCTATCTTTGTGAGTACTATTTCTTTCACAATATAATTAATAAATTAATTATGATAGGTTGTAATTGGATTATGAGAACATGTTTGTTGAATCACATGATGTTGTTTAACTTTGTAGATCTATTTCATATTTAACTTGATTCATTTTATGCAAGTTTGGATGTTAAATCATATTCGTATGTGAATCTTATGTAAGTTTGGGATGTTAAATTATATGTTAATTCATATGTGAATCTTATGCAAGTTTGGGATTTTAAATCATATGTTAATTCATATGTCAATCTTATGCAAGTTTGGATATTAAACCATATTCGTATGTGAATTTTATGCAAGTTTGGGATGTTGAATTGTATGTTAGTTTGAATATGAATCTTATTCAAGTATATATGTGAATTGTACACAAGTTTATATGTGAATCAAGTATATACATATGCTAGTTTATATGCAAAACCATGTGATAAATTCATATGCAAGTTGTAGAAATCCATATGCAAGTATAGGTGAAAAACTATATTCACATTTTTGGGTGAAAATTATATTCACATATGCAAGTTAGGTGAGACCCATAATTTATATATGCAAGTTCACAATTTCATGTTTAGATCTATATTTAGATCCATGGTAGTTTATGCAAATATATGATTCTATATGACCATTTTCTATGCAAATTATTGGCTATGCAATTTTATGTTATAATTCCTATTTGCAATTTAGATCTATTTTTATGTGTTATGTAAGTTGTGATGTTTCTCTTTTATAAGTTAGACTATTTGTGAGTCTAACATATTTCATATTTGAACGTACGAATAGCGTAGGGACAATGGGAAAATATTAATTTTGTAAATTGTGAATTGGCATAAAATGGCTTTAAAAGCATATAATTAAATTGAGACTTTAATTGGTATAATTTTTATACCTAAAAAGTATGGACATAATTTAGGTGACAATTATGGACATAATTAATTTGGAAATTATTGACAATTTGAATAGGGATAATTAATTCAAATTGGGGTGAAATAATTTGTAATAATAAGCGCCTAAGACACGAGGTTGGACTCGTTTGTGGTGTAAGACTGCCCGGACCTGCCCGGCAAATCCAGCAACCACAAACGGTAGTCTAATGTGAGAGGTCGAAGGCATAAATTAAATGCGTAACAGGTGTAAAGACACGAGGTTAGACACATTTGTGGTATAAGACTGCCCGGACCCGCCCGGCAAATCCAGCAACCGCAAACGGGAGTCTAATGTAGGAGGTCTTACAAGGTTACAGTTATAATGAATTAAGTAACACTTAACCAAGATAAACATGTGGTGGGACATGGGGGTTAAGTGGGTGACATGGGTGGCATGTGAAATACGATTAGAAACACTTAACCAAATTTAAACATGTAAGAAGACATGAATAAGAGGGGGATAAATGGAAAATTCTAGTGGGGACCAAGCATAGGTGGAAAACCTGTGTCAAGCATGAGGGACCCATTTCAAACCAGTAACCCATTAAGTATCTTTGTGAGCTCGAGTATGATCGAGGACGGGACACACTTACTGGGTTTGATTGTAAGAGGTCAAAACGGGTTAACGGGGGCAACACAAGTCCAACGGGGTCATGTGCGTGCGTGGGCCCGGGCTGGTAGGTAAGGCGTTGTTGCATCGTGTAGATATAAGCCGTGCATCTTTAGTGGTATCGGGTTGCCACTTTGGGGAGTGATACACCCCACTGTGGGACCAGCATGGGTATCTACGAGTTAGGGAGCCGATCGCATGGGGGTGGTGGGTACAACTAGTTGAGATAGGGGCAGGCAGAACCTATGAAGACAACTAGGGTTACGCGAAACTACCATTATGATTATTGTATTCAGTAGGCGGGATTAACTTATAGGGTGACTAGTAGTGGTGCAGTATAGTAATTATCCTGTAGTGATTAGGAGCGAGATTAACACCAGAATATTCCTCCTATTTGTTTTGTCTTGCCCACTTGTTTCACAGTCATTCCTTGTTTTACCAGTTTATGCCTTATCCTAATTACTTTAATAATTATATCGTTAAAGTTATGGTACTCGCCAGACTTTATGTCTGACCCCCTTTGTTTTCTCTTCTTTTCTTCCTCACCCCCAAGGTTCTCAGGGTGCGACTAGTATTAGTAGAGCTTGATCTGGATCTTTCTCCCTCTTTTGTAAGTGCTTGGATTGCTGAAAGTAAAGTTCAACTCATCTCTTTTATGGCTACTTGTGTTAGGGGTTATGCTTTTTACTTTATGTACTCAGAAAACAAATTGTCAAGATGGTTACTAAGTGTAATTGGTTTTTCTGTTGGTTTATGATGTTGTTGTAATCAAACTATTTCTCCGCTGCAATAAATGTTGTTTTGAAATTTTTCAGGTACAAATATATGTATCTGTCTTGTTATATTCCGTTATATTCAGCAATAATAATCCATGAAAGTTATTGCATTCCCTTTGAGAGTGACATTAACAGACGTGGGGTGTTACAACTATAGTCGAGAGAAGGCTTGAACATGGGAGAGGTTTGTGCCGTTCGAGGCTCGGTTGTGAAATATGGAGGAGGTGGATGAAAAAAACTTATGATGGAGATCTTGATGGAGGATGAGCGCAAGATTTTGGAGGAAGGGAGGACATTGTTAAGGGAGGATGCAGAGAGGGAGAGATTGGCTAAGCATGCAGCTGAAATAGGGAAGTTTGTGCCTACAAATAGTGTGGTTGTCACTTAGGAATTTGCAGAGGGAAGTTCTTAGCAGCTACCAATTCCACCACCTACCATGGTTAACGGTCCCTCTGTCCCAGCTCATGTCTCAGCTCGGTATGACTCCGGACATCCAGGGTTGGGATTGGAGGGCTCCACCTTTTTTACGACATCGAGAACCCTTCCTATAATACCCATGCCATACCTTTCTAGAGGTAAATTTCGTTACTAAGAATACCCAAAGAGGATGAGAGCACTAAATTCTCAAAAACTTAATAGTTGTGTTTTTTTGCTGTGCAGACCCTCTTGGAGCGGAAGTTACACCAGGCATTGCCCTCATGCTTCCTCAAACGTCTGTGTGTGGATTAGGGTTACCGAGAATACAATCTAGGGAGGTAGGAGAACACGTGGATATTTTTTCGGACATGGATTTGGCATCCAGTGCTTATAAGTGTCTTCTTAAGGAAGGAGTGGTTGTGGACGGCCGGAGTGCTCAGGTGACGGGTGTAGCTGATGCAGGTGTATACACAATGAATGATTTGGTGCAGTCGTAGAAACGTAACACCCCATAATTTTAAAACATGACATAAGGGATAATTAAAGTATAATTACATTTTAAAAAAGGAATTAAGTGAAGGGTTACGCCATTGCGTTCGTTTCAGAATTCTGCTTGAGATAGAGTCCGAGTTTGCATAAAACTGATATAGTATGAAGGAGTTATGGGTGATGGAAGTTTGGCAGTACAATCAGGAAACGGGCCAAAACAACTGGCGCACTTGTGAAGTGCACTAGAACAAAATTGCACTGGCGCACCTGGGAAGTGCGCCCAGGCCGAGCCAGATCTACAGAATTCTGGAGAGTTGCATAATGACATGTCTTTTTAATCTGAGTGGTTTTGATGGTTTCTAATCTAATCAAATGGTCCTAATTCACCTAATACATCTATAAATAAACACCTAAACCTAACCCTAATCTCATTCAACCCTAATCCATGGCGCCTCCATGCTGCTGCTCCATCTCCAATTAATTTAGCTTTTCTTCTTCAACAATCAAAAAAGAGGTTATTCAAGATCAGATCTATAAACAACAAAGCCTAATTCTATTTTCTTCTAAGAATCCTATCGCTGTGAGTTTATGTCACTTTCACATATAATTAAATTAAAAAGTGATTGTGATAGGATTGTAAATTGGATCTACTGTAAATGCCTGTAAATAAGATGAATCATATCAAGTTTTTTTATCCTTCAGATTCATACCCAACTGCTATTATCATATGCATATCTGATCTATTTTGTCGTTATTCATTTCACATGCCTGTTTATATGTTTATGCTAATTTTGATGTTTTGATTCTATCCCCTTCTTCTTTTCCTTTTTCTTTTTGATATTAGGCTAACTTCGAGCCTAAGAATATTACGTTGAGATTTATGTACGATTAATGTCGGAATTATTGGGAAAATTGGGAAATATGTAATAAAATGAGATTATTGGCATAAATTGTTGATGAATATGGAAATTGGTTTGGGCATAATCGAGTATAACTTGTATACATGAGATTTGGCATAAACTAGTTTAGGCATAATTGAGTATAACTTTTATACATGAGATTTGGCATAAATTGGTTTGTGCATAATTGAGTATAACTTGTATACATGAGATCTGGGCTAAATTGTTAATAACTACGAAAATTGGTTTGGCATAATTTGGTATAACTTTTATGCATGGGATTATAGACATAAATTGGATTAGAATTATAAGCATAAATTGGACTGGAATTTATGAGTAATTGGGAACCACTTAATCCAAGATTTGAAATTGGGTACGAATTAAGGAAGAGATAATGAACGAAAATTGATTTGGGCATAATTTGGTATAATTTGAATTCATGGGATTATAAATTGGATTAGAATTATAAGCATAAATTGGATTGGAATTTACGGGTAATTGGAAATCACTATAATCCAAGATTTGAAATTGGGCATGAATTAAGAAAAAGATAATGAATGCCTAAGACACGAGGTTAGATTTGGATTGCTGTAGAAGTGTGCCCAGAACCGCCGGACATATCCAGCAACCACAATTTGGTAATCTAATGTGAGAGGTTAAAGGCAGAAATTAGATGCGTAATAATGCTAAAGCATGAGGTTATATTCATATTGCGGTAGAAGTCTCCCCGGAACCGCCCGGTATATCCAGCAACTACAAACAGTAATCTAATGTGGGAGGTCTTGCACGTTTACGGTTATAATAAATTAATAAACACTTAACCAAGATAGGACATGTGGGAAGATATGGGAACAGCAAAAGGGTTAAGTGGGCGACATGGGAAGCATGTATTGCATGGGTAGCATGTATAACATAAATAATAAGCACTTAACTAAGATAAGACATGTGAATAATAAAGGGTTAAGTGGATAACATGGGTAGCATGTGAAGCATAATAAAAGCACTTAACCAAAATGAGACATGTGATAAGACATGGGGATAAAAAGGGGTTAAGTGGGAATTCCTATTGGGGACCAAGCTTACGAGGGAAGCTTGTGTCAAGTGTGTTGACCTTTTTCAACCAGTAACCCATTTTAGTATCTATATGAGCTCGGACTAGGTCGAGGACAGGGACACGCTTATTGGGGTGATTGTAAGAGGTCAAAATCAGAGTTAGCGATGGTAGTGCAAGTCCAACGGAGTCATGTGCGCGCGTGGGTCCGGGCTGGTAGGTAAGACGCCGTTGCATCGTGTGGGTATAAGTTGTGCATTTCTGTAGTATCGGGTTTGCCACCTTAGGGAGTGATACACCCTATTGTGTGACCAACACAGGTATCTACGAGGTTAGGGAGCATATCGAATGGGAAGGGTAGTGGGTACATCTAGTGGTGATAGGTGCATATTGGTTACCTATGATAGCAGCTAGAGGTACATAATCGAATAGGGAGGGTACATCTAGTGGGGATAGGTGCACATTTGTTACCTATGATAGCAGCTAGAGGTACTTAATCTAATAGGGAGGGTACATCTAGTGGTGATAGGTGCATATTGGTTACCTATGATAGCAGCTAGGGGTACATAATCGAACAAGGAGGATAGTGGATACATCTAGTGGTGATAGGTGCACGTTGGTTACCTATGATGGCAGCTAGAAGTACACGAAACCATCATCATTCTATTTAGCCAAGAGGGATCATCTTTTAGTATGAAACTAGTATTGGTGCGGTGCATAGAATATCTTATAGTGGTTAGAAGCACAGTTAATGTTACATCTTATTCATCTTGTTGCCTTGTTATATCTGCTTATGTTACATTCATCTCTTATATCCAGTTTATGTTCTTATCATGTTGCTTTACTAATTATATTGTTAAAGTCACTAGACTCGCCAGACTTTATGTCTGACTCATTTTGTTTCGCCTCTTTTCTTTCCTCCCCCCCCCCCTCCGCGGTTCTCAAGGTGGGCACGTTGAAGCTTGATTCGGACTTTCCTGCTTGATGCGTTGAAAGTAATGCTTATCTTTGTTTCTCTTTCATATGGCATTTTGGATTGGGGATTATGGTTTTAAAAATTATGTACTTTGATTGCTTTTGTACAAGACTGATATTATGTACTTGGTTTTGGTGCGATGGGTTTGAAGATGTAACCAAGCTTATTTTTGTTTCTGCTGCAATAAAGTTATAAAATTTTCAAGTACTATTTTATGTATCTGTCTTGTAATATTCTGTTTTGTTTACTTATAATGCTCCACGAAACTTAATGCATTCCCTTTGTGAGTGACATTAACGGACGTGGGTTGTTACACGTGGTATCAGAGCAAAAGGTTACTGGATCAGGTAAAAGATTTTGAAAGCTGGTTTCAAAACGGTTTTAAAAGAAGTATTTTCAAAAGAAAAGTTTGTTTTGAAAGACATATTCCCCAAATCCTATGCACTATCTTTTGATTTTTCTGTTTGAATCCATATTTTCTTCTTTTCTGAGTCTCCAGGGCTCCTGGCTTTCTGGGAGGTAACCTCATCGCGGCATGGTTTCGTAGGCATGATGAGACTACGGTGCCTGTCGAAGGGAAAAGAAGTGCCTAACTTCCATCTATAGTCGCAGTAGTTTCACCTGCAACTAATTTTCTTTCCAGCTTTGTAGGGTTTTCCGCGCGATGGAGGCAATTTTAGATAGACTTGTTAACATGTTTCACAAGGATGAGAATGAGCGTGAGAACGAGAATGAGGGGGTTGGGGCTAAGGAGCACAACCAAAGAATGAAAAACTCATGGATATAGCCTTGATGCACAAAGAAGATAAAGGAGAAAAGAAGGAGGTCAAGGTTGAAGGATCATAGAATAAGGAAATGGAACCTAAGAAGGATGGAAAGAACTATAGACCCTGAGAAAAGAGGTGTCATTACTGAGGAATGGTGGGTCATATATAGCCAAAGATCGTCGAAAGAAGAAGACTGCTTGTTTTCATTGTGGAGAGATAGGACATCTTATCAGGGATTGTCTAAAGAGGCAAGGGCAAGGGTAAGGACAAAGTACATGATCTTCTGAAGGGCAGATACGTGCTCTCACGGCTGGCATACCTGATAGAGGTAGAAAAAGTTACTGTTGAAAGTTTGATTTTCCTGTTAGAACCTTGTTTGATTCTGGCGCTTCACATTACTTTATATCTGCTTCTTTAGTTGAAACTCTGCACCTAAATTCTAGTCATGGATCCCGTTGTAGTCTCAAATCCTATTGGTGGCTCAGCTCATCTATCTATGATTTATCGAGATTTGAGAGTGTCTATCTTGGGCGTTGGGTTTGAATGCAATGCCTACGTATTTGGTTTCATATGCTATGGTCTGATTCTAGGGATGGATTGGCTAACCAGGTAGAGTGCCATCCTAGACTGTGAAAGGAGGGTGGTTAGATTATTGACTCGTTGTGCAAAGACCCTTGATATTTCATATGACCCTAGGGGTTCGGTGATGCTTAGCTACCTAGAATCTCTTTACGCATCCATCGATGATTTGCAATCTGTTCGAGTAGTCCGTGAGTATGATGACGTCTTTGATGAGGTTCTGGGTTTACCCTGTGGTGCGAGATATATTTCCGTATATACTTAATAGATAATGCAAAGCCAGTTGCATTGCTAGTGCGCCACATGGCTCCGAGAGAGAGGAAGGAACTCAGTAAACAAGTAGGGGAACTGCTTGAGAAAAGGTTCATAAGAAGAAGTATTTTGGAATAGGGTGCTCCGGTTGTTTTCACTACTAAGGCTGATGGTTCGCTTACTATAGGGAGCTGAATAAGCTCACGAAGAAGGATAGGCACCCATTTCCAAGAATACGTGATTTGTTCGATCAGTTGGTTAGTGCTTCGGTTTTCTCACGGTTGGACATAGCTACAAGTTTTCATCAGTTGAGGGTAGCTAAGGATTTTATAGATAAGACTACATTTAGAACTCCAGACGGTTTCTTTGAGTGGCTCGTCATGCCTTTTGGTTTGACGAATGGACCCGTCTATTTTGTAGACTTGATGAGTAGGGTGTTCAGTGAGTTTCTATACAAGTTCGTGGTAGTCTTTGTGGATGATATCTTGGTATTCTCTAGAAGCGAGGAAGGGCATACCTTACATCTTAAGGTAGTCTTAGAGACACTTCGTCTACATCAGCTTAAGGCAAAGTTTTCCAAACGTCATTTTGGAAAGGGAGTAAGGTTCTTAGGACATTGGGTCTCTAAAGAAGGGATAACAGTTGAATCCCGCGAAGGTAGTGGCAATCCTGGATTGGAGGATTCCAAAGAATACAGCGGAAGATTTCTTAGTTGGGTGGACTATTATAGGAAGTTCATTAAGGACTTTGTAAAGATTTCAGCCCTAGTTTTGACTTTGCTAGATGGGAGCAAACCGTTCACTGTATATACCAATGCTTGCCGACAGGGCTTGGAGCAGTTTTCAATGCAAGAGCAAAGGGTGATATGCAAGAGGCGGTAGGTACGCGGTTATGTTTGAGCATCGCTTATCGCCCTCAGACGGACGGACGGACAGAAAGGGTGAATAAAATCCTTAAAGATCTTTTTAGGTTATGTATCCTAAATTTTGGAGGGACATAAGAAGAGAACCTTCCATTAGTAAAGTTCGCTTATAACAACAGTTATTAAGCTAGTATTGGCATAGCACCTTTTGAGGGTTTTTATGGACGACCGTACCGATCACCAACTTGTTGGTGGGAGTCTACGAATAAGATTTTGCTTCAGCCCGAGATGGTTAGGGAAACCTCGGAGAAGATAGACTTGATTCGAAGACGCATGAAGACGACACAAGATCAACAAAAGTTATACGCTGATAAGAGACGAACTGATCTTGAGTTCGATGTTGGAGACACGGTTTTTATTAAAGTGCCACCATTGAGGAACGTAGTTCACTTTGGATCTATAAGGAAATGGGCACCAAGGTTCGTAGGGCCATTCCCCATTACAGAAAGAATTGGACAGATGGCCTACAAATTGAAGTTTACTGAGAAGCTTTGTGGTGTTCTTGAAGTTTTTCACGTATCGCATTTGAGGAAGTGTTTACATGATCCTGCGAAAGTAGTAGAGCCGAGCATGCTTAGAGAAGTGGAAGTAGAGCGAGATGCCATGGTTAGATGAGTTCCTACATGCATCCTTGGATCGGAGGTCAAGAAATTATGCAACTGAGAGGTCAAGTTGGTTAAAGTCCAATGAGGAGATGATCAAGGAGACATGACTTGGGAAACGGAAGACAAGAGACGTGCGTCGTACCCTTTCCTTTTTGAGGATATGCTCTTAACTTCTCCTTTTTCTACCGCTTTGTTTATACTTGTTCTATCGTTAGTGTATTCCCTCGATTATATCTTCGATCTTTAGATGGAAAATCCTATGGTTGTAAACATGTGTTTGAGACATGTTATTGTTGGTGGATGCAAGTGGATGTAAGTGTTTGCTAGTGGTTGCTCATGGATGCATTTACACACACATTAGGCACTAGATCGGCTCAATCACTTTCATATTGCATATGGGTGAGTGTGCATATTTAAATTAATAGATGTATATTGAACGTGTGATCATATGGATGTTGCATTTGGATGAATGGTCGTGCACTCATATAGAAATGATATGTATCATTAGGATTCTTTTGCATACATAATGGACGCATGGCACTATCATGTTTTGCATTAAGAGGTAGACTGAATCAGCAAACCGCGGATTTTGCATTAGGATAAGGACATATACACACACTTTGCATATGTTCATGAAAGCATTAGAAATCTTTTAAGGACAATGGACGCCCATGATTGATGGATGAATAGATGGATGATAGATGGTAGGACACACATTCCATTTAGCTTCGAGATTTCGGGGACGAAATCCTTTAAGTAGGGGGGAATGTAACACCCCATAATTTTAAAAATGATATAAGGGATAATTTAAGAATAATTAATCCTTTAAAAAAGGAATTAGGTGAAACGGGTTACACCATTGCGTTCATCTCGGAATTCTGCTTGAGACAGATTCCGAGTTTGCATAAAACACATACAGTATGAAGGAGTTATGGGCGATGGAAGTTTGGTACAACAATAATGGAATGGGCCAGAACAATTGGCGCACTTGTGAAGTGTGCCAGAACAAAAATGCACTGGCGCACCTAGGAAGTGCGCCCAGGCCGAGCCAGATCTGCAGAATTATGGAGAGTTCCATGATGACGAATCTAATCTAAAGGTCCTAATTCACCTAGTACATCTACAAATAAACACCTAAACCTAACCCTAATCTCATTCAACCATAATCCATGGCGCCTCCATGCGGCTACTCCATCTCAAATTAATTAGCTTTTCTTCTTCAACAATCAAAGAAGAGGTTATTCAAGATCAGATCTACAAACAACAAAGCCTAATTCTCTTTTCTTTTAAGAATCCTATCGCTGTGAGTTTATGTCACTTTCACATAAAATTAAATTAAAAAGTGATTGTGATAGGATTGTAAATTGAATCTAATGTATATGCCTGTAAATAAGATGAACCATATCAAGTTTTGTTATCCTTCAGATTCATACCCAATTGCTACTATCATATGCCTATCCGATCTATTTTGTCGCTGTTCATTTCACATGCCTATTTATATGTTTATGCCAATTTTGATGTTTTGGTTCTCTCCCCTTCTTCTTTACCTTTTTCCTTTTGATATTAGGCTAACTTCGAGCCTAAGCATATTGCGTTGAGATTTACGTACGATTAACGTCGGAATGATTGGGAAAATTGGGAAATATGTAATAAAATGAGATTATTGGCATAAATTGTTGATGGATATGGAAATTGGTTTGGGCATAATTGAGTATAACTTGTATACATGAGATTTGGCATAAATTAGTTTGGGCATAATTGAGTATAACTTGTATACATGAAATTTGGCCTAAATTGTTAATAACTATGAAAATTGATTTGGCATAATTTGGTATAACTTGTATGCATGGAATTATAGGCACAAATTGGGTTAGAATTATAAGCATAAATTGGATAGGAATTTATGAGTAGTTGGGAATCACTTAATCCAAGATTTGAAATTGGGTACGAATTAAGGAAGAGATAACGAACGAAAATTGATTTGGGCATAATTTGGTATAACTTATATGCATGGGATTATAAATTGGATTAGAATTATAAGCAAAAATTGGATTGGAATCTATGGGTAATTGGAAATCACTATAATCCAAGATTTGAAATTGGGCACGAATTAAGAAAAAGATAATAAATGCCTAAGTCGCGAGGTTAGATATGGATTGTGGTAGAAGTCTGCCCGGAACCGCCTGACATATCGAGCAACCGCAATTTGGTAATCTAATGTGAGAGATTAAAGGCAGAAATTAGATGAGTAATAATTCTAAGACACGAGGTTAGATTCGGATTGCGGTAGAAGTCTGCCCGGAACCGCCTGGCATATCTAGCAACCGCAAATGGTAATCTAATGTGGGAGGTCTTGCACGATTACGGGTATAATAAATTAATAAGCACTTAACTAAGATAAGACATGTGGGAAGACATGGGAACAGCAAAATGGTTAAGTGGGTGACAAGGGAAGCATGTATTGCATGGGTAGCATGTATAGCATAAATAATAAGCACTTAACCAAGAAAAGGCATGTGGTAAGACATGTGAATAATAAAGGGTTAAGTGGGTAACATAGGTAGCATTTGAAACATGATAAAAGCACTTAACCGAAATGAGATATGTGATAAGACTTGGGGATAAAAAGGGGTTAAGTGGGAATTCCTAGTGGGGACCAAGCTTAGGAGGGAAGCTTGTGTCAAGTGTGTGGACCCTTTTCAACCAGTAACCCATTTTAGTATCTATATGAGCTCGAACTAGGCCGAGGACAAGGACACGCTTATTGGGGTTGATTGTAAGAGGTCAAAATCAGAGTTAGCGATGGCAATGCAAGTCCAACGAAGTCATGTGCGTGCGTGGGTCCGGGCTGGTAGTTAAGACATTGTTTCATCGTGTAGGTATAAGTTGTGCATTTCAGTAGTATCGGGGTTGCCACCTTAGGGAGTGATACACCCTATTGTGGGACCAGCACATGTATCAACGAGGTTAGGGAGCCGATCGAATGGGAAGGGTAGTGGGTACATCTAGTGGTGATAGGTGCATATTGGTTACCTATGATAGCAGCTAGAGGTACATAATCGAATAGGGAGGGCACATCTAGTGGTGATAGGTGCACGTTGGTTACCTATTATAGCAGCTAGAGGTACAAAATCGAATAGGAAGGGTACATCTAGTGGTGATAGGTGCATATTGGTTACCTATGATAGCAGCTAGGGGTACATAATCGAACAAGGAGGATAATGGATACATCTAGTGGTGATAAGTGCACGTTGGTTACCTATGATGGCAGTTAGAAGTGCACAAAACCATCATCATTCTATTTAGACAAGAGGGATCATCTTTTAGTATGAAACTAGTATTGGTGCGGTGCAGAGAATATCTGACAGTGGTTAGAAGCGCGGTCAATGTTACATCTTGTTCGTCTTGTTACCTTATCATATCTGCTTATGTTAAAGTCATCTCTTATATCCGGTTATTTTCTTATCATGTTTCTTTACTAATTATATTGTTAAAGTCACTGGACTCGCCAGACTTTATGTCTGACCCTTTTTGTTTTGCCTCTTTTCTTTCCTTCCGCCCCCTCCCCCTTCCCTCAGGTTCTCAGGGTGGGCATGTTGAAACTTGATTCAGACTTTCCTGCTTGAGGTGCTGAAAGTAACGCTTAGCTTTGTTTCTCTTTCATATGGCATTTTGGATTGGGGATTATGGTTTTAAAAATTATATACTCTGATGGCTTTTGTACATGACTGATGTTATGTACTTGATTTTGGTGCGATGGGTTTGAAGATGTAACCAAACTTATTTCTGTGTCCGCTGCAATAAAGTTATAAAATTTTGAAGTACTATTTTATGTATCTATTTTATAATATATAACGCTACATGAAACTTAATGCATTCCCTTTGTGAGTGACATTAACGAACGTGGGGTGTTACACGTGGTATCAGAGCTGAAGGTTACCGGATCAGATAAAAGATTTTGAAAGCTAGTTTCAAAATGGTTTTAAAAGAACTATTTTCAAAAGAAAAGTTTGTTTTGAAAGACTTATTCCCTAAAGCCATACGCATTATCTCTTGATTTTTCTGTTTGAATCCTTGTTCCCTTCTTTTCTGAGTCTCCGGGGCTCCTGGCTTTCTGGGAGGTAACTTCATCGCGGCATGGTTCCGTCGGCATGATGAGACTACGCCATCTTTCGAAGGGCAAAGAAGTGCCTAACTTCCATCTATAGCCACAGTAGTTTCACCTGCAGCTAATTTTCTTTCTAGCTTTCTAGGATTTTCCACGCGATGGAGGCAGTTTTAGGGAGACTTGTTAACATGTTTCATAAGGATGAGAATGAGAATAAGGGGGTTTGGGCTAAGGAGCACAACCCAAGAATGAGAAACTCATGGATATAGCCTTGATGCATAAAAAAGTTAAAGGAGAAAAGAAGGAGGTCAAGGATCACAGAATAAGGAAATGAAACCTAAGAAGGATGGAAAGAACTATAGACCCCGAGAAAAGAGGAAGTGTCATTACTGAGGAATGGTGGGTCATATATAGCTAAAGATCGTAGGAAGAAGAAAAAGAAGACTGGTTGTTATTATTGCGGAGAGACAGGACATCTTATCAGGGATTGTCCAAAGAGGCAAGGGAAATGGCAAGGACAATGTACAGGATCTTCTGAAGGGAAGATATGTGCTCTCACGGATGGCATACCTGATAGAGGTAGAAAAGTTTCTGTTGAAAGTTTGATTTTCCTTTTTAATTATCCTGTTAGAACCTTGTTTGATTCTGGCGCTTCACATTCCTTTATATCTGCTTCTTTAGTTGAGACTCTGCACCTAAATACTAGTCATGGATCCCGTTGTAGTCTCAAATACTATTGGTGGCTCAGCTCATTTATCTATGATTTGTCGGGATTTGAGAGTGCCTTTCTTGGGCGTTGGGTTTGAATGCAATGCACGTATTCGGTTTCATGGGCTATTGTCTGATTCTAGGGATAGATTGGCTAGCCAGGTCGGGTGCCATCCTAGACTGTGAAAGGAGGGTGGTTAGATTATTGACTCGTTGTGGAAAGACCCTTGTTATTTCATGTGACCCTAGGGGTTCGGTGATGCTTAGCTACCTAGAATCACTTGATGGATCCATCGATGATTTGCAATCTGTTCGAGTAGTCCGTGATATGATGACGTCACTGATGAGGTTCGGTGTTTACCCCAAGGCGCGAGATAGACTTCCGTATATACTTAGTAGATAATGCATAGCCAGTTGCATTGCTATTGCGCCACATGGCTTCGAGAGAGAGGAAGGAACTCAGTAAACAAGTAGGGGAATTACTTGAGAAAGGGTTCATAAGAAGAAGAATTTCAGAATGGAGTGCTCCGGTTGTTTTCGCTACAACGGATGATGGTTCACTTAGATTGTGCGTGGACTATAGGGAGCTGAATAAGCTCACGAATAAGGATAGGCTCCCACTTCCAAGAATACGTGATTTGTTTGATCAGTTGGTTGGTGCTTCGATTTTCTCGCAGTTGGACTTAGCTACAGGTTTTCATTAGTTGAGGGTAGCTGAGGATAGTATAGATAAGACTACATTTAGAACTCCGAATGGTTTCTTTGAGTGGCTTGTCATGTCTTTTGGTTTGATGAATGCACCAGCCTATTTTGTAGACTAGATGAGTAGGGTGTTTAGGGAGTTTTTAAACAAGTTCATATTAGTCTTTGTGGATGATATCTTGATATTCTCTAGAAGCAAGGAAGGGCATACCTTACAACTTAAGGTAGTCTTAGAGATAGTTCGACTACATCAGCTTAAGGCAAAGTTTTCCAAACATCATTTTGGAAAGGGAGTAAGGTTCTTAGGACATGGGGTCTCTAAAGAAGGGATAGCAATAGAATCCCGCGAAGGTAATGGCAATCCAGGATTGGAGGATTCCAAAGAATACAACAGAATCTTTCTTGGTTGGGCGGACTATTATAGGAAGTTCATTAAGGACTTTGCGAAGATATCATCTCCAATTTTAACTTTGCTAGATAGGAGCAAACTGTTCACTGTATGTCTCGATGCTTGCGGACAAGGCTTGGAGCAGTTTTCGATGCAAGAGGAAAGGGTGATATGCAAGAGGCGGTAGGTACGCAGTTATGTTTGAGCATCACTTATTGCCCTCAGACGGATGGACAGACAGAAATGGTGAATAGAATCCTTGAAGATCTTTTTAGGTTATGTGTCCTAAATTTTGGAGGGACATAAGAAGAGCACCTTCCATTAGTGAAGTTCGCTTATAACAACAGTTATTAAGCTAGTGTTGACATAACACCTTTTGAGGGTTTTTATGGACGACCGTACGATCACTAACTTGTTGGTGGGAGTCTATGGATAAGATTTTTCTTGGGCCCGAGATGGTTAGGGAAACCTCAGAGAAGATAGACTTGATTCGAAGACACATGAAGACGGCACAAGACCGAAAAAAGTCATATGCTGATAAGAGATGAACTGATCTTGAGTTCGATGTTGGAGACACGGTTTTTATTAAAGTGTCACCATTGAGGAACGTAGTTCGCTTTGGATTTGTCGGGGAATTGGCACCAATGTTCGTAGGGCCATTCCCCATTACATAAAGAATTGGATAGATGGCCTACAAAGTGAAGTTGCCTGAGAAGCTTAGTGGTGTTCATGACGTTTTTCACGTATCACATTTGAGGAAGTGTTTACATGATACCGCGGAAGTAGTTGAGCCGAGCATGCTTAGAGAAGTGGAAGTAGAGCAAGATGCCATGGTTAGACGAGTTCCTACATGCATCCTTGGATCGGAGGTCAAGAAATTACGTAACCGAGAGGTCAAGTTGGTTAAAGTCCAATATGGAGTTGATCAGGGAGACGCGACTTGGGAAACAGAAGACAAGATAAGTGCGTCGTACCCTTTCCTTTTTGAGGGTATGCTCTTAACTTCTCCTTTTTCTACCGCTTTGTTTATACTTATTATATCGTTAGTGTGTCATCTCGATTATATCTTCGATCTTTAGGTAGAAAATCCTATGGTTGTAAACATGTGTTTGAGACATGTTATGTTTGGTGGATGCAAGTGGATGTAAGCGTTTGCTAGTGGTTGCTCGTGGATGCATTTACACATGCATTAGCCACTAGATCGGCTCAATCACTTTCATATTGCATATGGGTGAGTGTGCATATTTAAATTAATAGATATATATTGAACGTGTGTTCATATGGATGTTGCATTTGGATGAATGGTCGTGCACTCATATAGAATTGATATGTATCATTAGAATTCTTTTGCATACATAATGGACGCATGGCACTATCATGTTTTGCATTAAGGAGGTAGACTAAATCAGTAGACCGCCTGATTTTGCATTAGGATAAGGACATATACACACACTTTGCATATGTCCATGAAAGCATTAGAAATCTTTTAAGGACAATGGACGCCTGTGATTAATGGATGAATAGATGGATGATGGATGGTAGGACACACATTCCTTTCAGCTTCGAGATTTCGAGGACGAAATCCTTTAAGTAGGGGGGAATGTAACACCCCATAATTTTAAAACATGATATAAGTGATAATTAAAGAATAATTAATTTTTAAAAAAGGAATTAGGTGAAACAGGTTACGCCATTGCGTTCATCTCAGAATTCTGCTTGAGATAGTGTCCAAGTTTGCGTAAAACGGATACAGTATGAAGGAGTTATGGGCGATGGAATTTTGGCAGAACAATCAGGAAATGGGCCAGAACAACTGGCGCACTTGTAAAGTGCACCAAAACAAAAATGCACTGGCGCACCTGGGAAGTGCGCCCAGGCCGAGCCAGATATGCAGAATTCTGGAGAGTTCCATGATGACATGTCTTTTTAATCTGAGTGGTTCTGATGGTTTCTAATCTAATCTAAAGATCCTAATTCACCCCATACATCTATAAATAAACACCTAAACCTAACCCTAATCTCATTCAACCCTAATCCAGGGCGCCTCCATGTTGATGCTCCATCTCAAATTAATTTTGCTTTTCTTCTTCAACAATCAAAGAAGAGGTTATTTAAGATTAGATCTACAAACAACAAAGCCTAATTCTCTTTTCTTCTAAGAATCCTATCGCTGTGAGTTTATGTCACTTTCACATATAATTAAATTATAAAGTGATTATGACAGGATTGTAAATTGGATATAATGTATATGCTTGTAAATAAGATGAATCATATCAAGTTTTGTTATCCTTTAGATTCATACCCAATTGCTATTATCATATGCCTATCTGATCTATTTTTTCGTTATTCATTTCACATGCCTGTTTATATGTTTATGCCAATTTTGATGTTTTGATTCTCTCCCCTTCTTCTTTTCCTTTTTCCTTTTGATATTAGGCTAACTTCGAGCCTAAGCATATTGCGTTGAGATTTACGTACGACTAACATCGGAATGATTGGGAAAATTGGGAAATATGTAATAAAATGAGATTATTGGCATAAATTGTTGATGAATATGGAAATTGATTTGGGCATAATTGAGTATAACTTGTATACATGAGATTTGGCATAAATTGGTTTGGGCACAATTGAGTATAACTTGTATACATGAGATTTGGCATAAATTGGTTTGGGCATAATTGAGTATAACTTATATACATGAGACTTGGCCTAAATTGTTAATAACTATGAAAATTGATTTGGCATAATTTGGTATAACTTGTATGCATGGGATTATAGGCATAAATTGGATTAGAATTATAAGCATAAATTGGATTGGAATTTATTTGTAATTGGGAATCACTATAATTCAAGATTTGAAATTGGGTACGATTTAAGGAAGAGATAACGAACGAAAATTGATTTGGGCAAAATTTGGTATAACTTGTATGCATGGGATTATAAATTGGATTAGAATTATAAGCATAAATTGGATTGGAATTTATGGGTAATTGGAAATCACTAGAATCCAAGATTTGAAATTGGGCATGAATTAAGAAAAATATAATGAATGCCTTAGACACGAGGTTAGATTTGGATTACGGTAGAAGTCTGCCCGGAACCGACCGACATATCCAGCAACCACAATTTGGTAATCTAATGTGAGAGGTCAAAGGCAGAAATTAGATGTGTAATAATGCTAAGACACAAGGTTAGTTTTGGATTGCGGTAGAAGTCTACCCGGAACCGCCCGGCATATCCAGTAACCGCAATCAGTAATCTAATGTAGGAGGTCTTAAACGATTACGGGTATAATAAATTAATAAACACTTATCCAAAATAAGACATGTGGGAAGACATGAGAACAGTAAAAGGGTTAAGTGGGTGACATGGGATGCATGTATTGCATGGGTAGCATGTATAACATAAATAGTAAGCACTTAACCAAGATAAGACATGTGGTAAGACATGTGAATAATAAAGGGTTAAGTGTGTAACATGGGTAGCATTTGAAACATAATAAAAGCATTTAACCAAAATGAGACATGTGATAAGACATGGGGATAAAAGGGGGTTAAGTGGGAATTCCTAGTGGGGACCAAGCTTAGGAGGGAAGCTTGTGTCAAGTGTGTGGACCCTTTTCAACCAGTAACCCATTTTAGTATCTATATGAGCTCGAACTAGGTCGAGGACATGGACACGCTTACTGGAGTTGATTGTAAGAGGTCAAAATCAGAGTTAGCGATGGCAGTGCAAGTCCAACGGAGTCATGTGCGTGCGTTGGTCCAGGCTGGTAGGTAAGACGCTATTGCATCGTATAGGTATAAGCTGTGCATTTCAGTAGTATCGAGGTTGCCACCTTAAGGAGTGATACACCCTATTATGGGACCAGCATAGGTTTCTGCGAGGTTAGGGAGCCGATCAAATGGGAAGGGTATTGGGTACATCTAGTGGTGATAGGTGCATATTGGTTACCTATGATAGCAGCTAGAGGTACATAATCGAATAGGGAGGGTACACCTAGTGGTGATGGGTGCACGTTGGTTACCTATGATAGTAGCTAGCGGTACATAATCGAATAGGGAGGGTACATCTAGTAGTGATAGGTGCATATTAGTTACCTATGATAGCAGCTAGGGGTACATAATCGAAAAAGGAGGATAGTGGATACATCTAGTGGTGATAGGCGCCCGTTGGTTAACTATGATGGCAGCTAGAATTGCACAAAACCATCATCATTCTATTTAGCCAAGAGGGGTCATCTTTTAGTATGAAACTAGTTTTGGTGCGGTGCATAGAATATCTTATAGTGGTTAGAAGCACAGTCAATGTTACATCTTGTTACCTTGTCATATCTGCTTATGTTACAGTCACCTCTTATATCCAGTTTATGTTCTTACCATGTTGCTTTACTAATTATATTGTTAAAGTCACTGGACTCGCCAGACTTTATGTCTGACCCTTTTTGTTTCGCCTCTTTTCTTTCCTCCCCCCCAAGGTTCTCAGGGTGGGCACGTTGAAGCTTGATTCGGACTTTCCTGCTTGAAGTGCTGAAAGTAATGCTTAGCTTTGTTTCTCTTTCATATGGCATTGTGGATTGGGGATTATGGTTTTAAAAATTATGTACTCTGATGGCTTTTGTACAAGACTAATGTTTTGTACTTGGTTTTGGTGCGATGGGTTTGAAGATGTAACCAAACTTATTTCTGTTTCCGCTGCAATAAAGTTATAAATTTTTCAATTACTATTTTATGTATCTATCTTGTAATATTCTATTCTGTTTACTTATAATGCTCCACAAAACTTAATGCATTCCCTTTGTGAGTGACATTAACGGACATGGGGTGTTAAAAGAAAGCTCAGATGTTGGTGAAGTCTGAGGAACAAGAGGAGGCAGGTTGAGGCTGCCATACATGTGGCATAGGAAAAGGCTATACAGGATGCCGAGGAGAAAGCTGTTGCTGTAGTGGTGAAGTAGAAGGCCGATGTTGAAGCAAAGAAGGTGAGGGACGCTGAAGAGGCCAGAAAAAAGAAATCTGTTGGTGAGGATTAGAAGGAGAGAGCCGATGAGGAGACTAGGAAGAAGAAAGCTGCTGACGATGCCAACAAAAGAGGCGAGGAGGCCTTTAAGAAGCTTCAGGCAGATGTGATACACAACTCAAGGCCAAGAATCTAGCCAATCAGAAGGCCACTAAAGATGCCAAGAAGAAAGCGGAATTGGAGGTAACGAAGACTCCGGGGGAGACTAAGGATGTACTAGCCCTTGCTTCTGACGTCACCCCTAAGTCGCTGCAATGTATTCCACCTAGGGAGGTTACAGTAATTACGTGTGGCGAGGATGATTGTGGACGATGCACATCGGTGTCTCACGAGTCCACCCCCATGAAGGGCAGAGGAGGGAAAGGCAGGAGTGGCTCTGGAAGGAAGAGTTCCATAACTGGTGGTAATGGTGACCCACCTCGCACCGAATCTGTCCAGAAAAAGAAAAAGAGAAAGAAGAAGGATGAGTAATCTTAGTGATTATTATAGATATTTTTTTCATGTAGACCGAAGTATACACAAGTACGACCCTTGCTTTTGGTCTTTAGAGGCGTGGTGTGGTTCTCATGTACACCATGTCATTAGAAATAAAGATATTTAAATATGTAGTTTGCTTATGTTATGTGAATGAAAGTATTAGTTAACTTTTCTTACATCACATTTCATGTTAAGTGTTCGAATTTTCGTCTTATGATTTCCAGTTTCCTATACTTACACAAGCGTACTTGTTGTTACACTTAAGCAAACATGATTGAAGACTCCACCCTAGTGTTGCCCCCAGTCGTGCAAAGGTTGTGCGCTGGTTCCACTCTCGGTTTCTCCTTTGGTAAGGAGTCCCGATACGTGTAGAGTCTAGGTCAGGAGCCCTTTCTCTTGGGCCTCCCGAAGGTCATTGGTCCTAAGTTATGAGATGGCATGGACGTCGTGAATTCGTCTATTTTGGCTCTCCTGTCGTTCATTCTGGTCTACAACTCGAAGGCGTCGTTGATTCACCAAGTGGTACCCAGATCCAGACCCAGTATCTGCGGGAGTAGTCGGTTTCACACTAGCTTGGCAGATGGTCTACCCCCAAGTCCAGAGACTTGGGGGGTGAAATGATTTTTATTCGGTCTTGTCGCTGATTCATGATTCGAGTGGTACCCGGATCCGGACCTAGTGGGTTGGACCGAACCACGGGAGTGGTTGGTTTCACACAAGCTTGGCTGATGGGTTGCACCCAAGTCCGGAGTCTTGAGAATGGAATGATTTATACTCGGTCTCGTCATTGGTTCGAGATTCGAGTGGTGTTATTTATACTCGGTCTCGCCGTTGATTCGAGACTCAAGTGGTGTTATTTGTACTCGGTCTCATCCTTGATTCTAGCCTCGAGTGGTGATATTTATACTCGGTCTCATCATTGATTCGAGACTCGAGTGGTGTTATTTATACTCGGCCTCGTCATTGATTCGAGACTCGAGTGGCGGTACCAGCTCCCGTTTTGGGGTGTCGATTCGGTGTTCGTATGATACTGTGTGCAAGCTAGTTATGATCATTGGGGAAACATATCGTGCAGAAGGTAACCACATCGAGAGCATGGAGAACTGAACAATATCTTTACTAATAAATTCGGCAGTAATAGCCTTTACAATGCCTTGAATTAAAACAAAACAAAACATTTTTGGAAAGTGGAAAATATGTGCACTAAGTTATGTTAAGTAGCAATGAGTATGTTCGTTGTTCCATGCCCTCGGGAGTTCAATGCCATCAGTGGTCGCTAGCTTGAAGGTTCCATCTCCGAGCCTTCGTTGTATGACGTATGGAACTTCCCTGCGAGGACTGAAACCAATCGGTGTGGGAAATATCCATTTTAGGACAAGGTTGTCGATATTGAGATCCATACGGCGGACTTTAGAATTGAAGTATAGGGCTACTCGTTGGTGCTGGGCGGTAGCTCTGAGCTCAGCTTCGTTCCTTTTCCTTCGAGCAAGTCGAGTGACTCTAAAAGTAAGTCTTGGTTGGTATTAGGATGGTAATAGGTAAACCGATGAGATTGAAGCTTTAGCTCAATGGGAATGACGGCTTCAGATCCATAGGCAAGGGCGAATGGAGTGTGGCCAGATGCTGACTTATGGGTGGTTCGGTAGGCCTATAGGGCCAGAGGTAGCTGATCTGCCCATAAGCCTCTGGCCTTTTCCAAACGCTTCATGATAATGGATTTAACCACTTTGTTAATAGTCTCGACTTGCCCATTAGCATGAGGATGAGCCACTGCCAAGAATCACTTTCCGATATTGTGCAATTAGCAAAAAGTCTTGAACTCTACACTCTCGAACTAGGTACCGTTGTCGGAGATGATAGCTTAGGGGACTCCATAACAGGTAATGATATTGCGGTGACGAAGTTGATCACTTTTTTGGAAGTTATTGTAGCGAGGGCTTCGGCTTTTGTTCATTTGGTGAAGTAATCAACTGCGATGATGGCGTAGCATGCCCTACCTCTAGCCATTGAAAGAGTTCCGATGATATATATCCTCCATATGGCGAATGGCCAAGGACTGACCATTTGTGTTAGATCGGTAGGTGGGGATCTTAGAGAATCTCCGGCATCTACCACACTTGCGGGCATAGTTTGTAGCGTCTCGATCGAGTGTGGGCCAGAAATAACCATATCTTATAATTTTCCTTGCTAGAGTCTGCCCCACAGTGTGGTCTCCGCACTCGCCTTTGTGCATGTCTAGCATCACATGGTCGGCATCGTTATGGGCTATACGCCGAAGTAATGGAAAAGTGAAAACCCTTCGGTAAAGCACTCCATCCAAGATGATATAGCGAGCGAGTTCCCGTCTTTCTTTGTTGCGTCCAGGGAGGGTTTCATGTTGTGAGTAGTTCTTGATTGGTGTTATACAATACTCGGGCTCCATTTCAGTCTCTGTAGCCGCTACCGAATCAGTCTGCATCTGATCAATGCTCGGAGAGTCAAGTAGTTCGTGTTGGAGAATGGAGTTTTGATGACAACAACCTTATTTCAATTATCATTGATTATAAAATATATACTAACATCTCTATCTAGAATATATAGACATATATATGCAGGTTTTGTATATAGGACTTAAGTACTGAAAACTGTACAATTTTAGAGTTTCAAGATATTCAGAATTCAAGATAAATTCAAGACTCAAGAGTTATCAAGCTCTCAAGATTACAAGATTTCAAGAGTTCAAGAACAATATAGTTATAGACTCTAAATTTTGTAAGACTCTAAATAGCACTCTAGGTTCAAATTCTAACTCTAATTTTCAAATTTTGATTTTCAATTCTATCCTCAATCCTCTCTATTTTATTTTTCTATTTTATTCTCAATCCTCTCTATTTCGTTTTCCTATTTGTTCCTATATTTCTTTGTTTTGAAAATCTAAATTTTTTATATACTTTATATTTATACTTTATATAGTTTCAAACCTTATAATTTTATAAATATATTTATATTGTTTAAAAGTATGTTTTCATATGATTTTCTATCATATAATATTAATTTACAACACTAGAATTTTACTCAAGAATTTCCAGAATTAGTTTTATATCAAAACACTTGAAAAATGCTTTGAAAATAAAAAATACACATAAGTATGTCGACATAGCAAAAAGTGTATGTCGACATATAACTGTTATTTTTTCTAATTTTGAAGGGAAGTGTCTTTTCACTATTTGAAATGCTTCAGAACCATTGCAACCCTTCATACTCTATAAAAAAAAGGTTAAAACCAAATTTTTTAACATGTCTTCTTCTCTAACTTCATCCTCTTTCTCTCCACCATTATTCTTAATCATTTTTATGGGTTTTACACTTATACTCTGCCGAATTCAGTTCTTTTTTGATAAAAATTCTTCTCACTACACTCTCTACTCTTTACTCTCTAAATAAAGTGCTATTGAAGAGTTATAAGGCTAATTTGTAATTGGTTGTGTTGAATTAACCTTGTTGTGAGTCAAAGAGGAGTCGGTGTGTCCTTGTGGGCCGTGAAATCAAGGAAATAGGAGTCGGTGTGTTCTTGTGAGCCGTGAAATCAAGAAAGTAGGAATCGGTGTCTTCTTGTGGGCCGTGGAATCAAGGAGGGTGTAATTGACTATTGAAAGAGTAATAAAACTCTGCAAAATCCAGCATTGTGCGGGACTGGACGTAGGAGTAATCCAAACCAGTATAAAATCCGGTGTGTTCTTCCCTTTTTTGCAATTTTATTTCTGTTTATTTTTCATTTTTATTTGAATCTATGTCTGTGATTGTGTTTGTGTTGTTTGATTCATTCCATAATTCTCTTTAGTTTTGAGTTTTGTTTAAATTCCTACAAACACTATTCACCCCTCCTCTGGTGTTTGCTTTGCCTGAACAATCCATTCCGCAGTCCCTAACAATTGGTATCAGAGCAAGGTCTTTCAAAAAGTTCATAATCTGATTTTTGATAATTTTAAATGGCAAATTTTGAACACTAATTTAAATTTATGTATTGCACCAGTATTAGATGAGTCTGCATTCAACTGTTTTGAAAAGTCTTGTTACTATGATTTGAATTTTGAAAATTGAAAATTTGAAATGTTTTAAATTTTGAAATTTTTAATCTATGGATGTGTTACAAAACTATCATGATAGAATTATGGTTAGTTATTTTGGAAAATCCTTTGATTATATGAAAAGTCATTTGAATATTTGAAAAGACATTTGAATTATTTGAAAAGTTATTTGATTATTTGAAAATTTGTGTTGTTTTACAGGAAAAGATGGGTTATATGGCTATTGGATATTCAAACGTTGAAAATATGGGTGACGTGACTGTTGGCAATTCAAATTCCAAAATAGTGGCCATTGAAAATTCAAATTCCGAAAAGAAATAAAAAAAGAGGGGAAGAGTAACGATGGTTGGTGAAGAGACATCAAGAAGAAATGAATATATACAATGTAAATCAGAGAAGAAATGGGTACCAGATCACTTTATAACTTTAGATTTTCATCTACAACTTATCTTCATATTGTACTTCTCTTCATTTATTTCGCAATTCCACTGGTTTCATGAGATTCCGTCAAGAATTGATCAAGTAATGATCAAATGAAGCTTTGGTGAATAAATAGAGAAGGAAACCAAAATTGTTGACAAATATCTTCAAAGTGCATCCACATGTTAGGTTATGTTGTCCCAAATCCTTTTCTAGATTGTATTTCTCGTTCTTGCGGTCCATTTGATGGGTAGATCGTCAAATTCCGATCAAAATTGAGTGAGATATGGTAGTTTGAACTTAGCGATTCAAAACTTAAAACTGTTACGGGATTTTATTCATACCTCTTAGGTTTCGACTTGCTGCACCCCAATACCATCCAAATTCATCCCCAAACTGCTAATAGATCGTAGTCTTTGGATTCCTCTTTGATTTGCCGCTGATTTCGTCCAATTCCGTTAAGAAACGAAGAAGTTATGCCTCCTGAAAGTTTGATAAAAAGTGAAAAACGAGAGGAAGAAGAAGAGGAGTAGTTATAAAGAGACGTGACTTTTGGGCCTTTATATAGTAGTTGAAGTTTCCATTCATTCAAAATTCAGAATTCAAATTCAAATTTTGGCGCCAAGTTGGTTGAACTACAAAATCTTCATTATCTTTCTCATGCGGTGTTCAAATTCAGCAAATGAATACACTACCCTGATCAAAAAAATGAGCCCGCAGCAATAGAGCAGATCTCATCATCAAATTCCAGAAGATCAATTCAGAATTCAGAGAATATCGAAGAAATGGATCTAAAAACCGGGTATGCCTTAATTAATTTTTAAATTTTTGGTTGAATGGATGTTTTGCTTGCTTGCTTTGTTTTAAATTTAAAATTTAAACTTTGAAATTCAATTTTGAAATTTAAAATTCAAATTTGAAATTTGAAATTCAAAAATAATTATAATAAAATTAATATAATAATAAAATAAATTTTGGATGTTTGTGAGGAATAATATTATTTTAGTAAATAGTTAAACCTGAAATATAAATCGATAATTTAAAACCAACGTCACAAAACCATATTCTCTTTGAAATAATACATATATGTCAACATACATATATCTATATTTTAACATATCAGCCTATAGAATGAAATCCAAAATTTGAATTTCAATGATTTAAGCTTTCAAACTTCCCTCCATCTTTTCAATAAGAAAATGCTAGTTCAAACTCTAGTTATTAACTTTGTCTGTCTACTTATTTTCCTACATCTAGTTTCAATATATATATATATATATATATATATATATATATTAAAAGTATTTAAAATTATATAAACATGTTAATATGATATGAAAAGTTAATATAACTTTTTGATATTGTTGTAAAATATAAATTTATTCATGCATTGTTTAACTTATATATTATTCATATAATTTCATAACAATTTTGGGTTACATTATAATAAATACTATTTGTAACCTCATACTAATTTTGGTTTATATATTTAACTTAATATTTTGGCATAAACAATATATATATATATATATATATATATATATATATATATATATGTGTGTGTGTGTGTGTGTGTGATTTTTATGTCTTAAAAACATATAGTTCAAATATAAAAATTATAACTTTATATATTACTTTATATTATTAGTTTTCATTAAAGTATTTTATTATAACTATAGATTTCTTCTAAAGTATAAATGGTTTTTTTAGCAAATAAATATGTTTTGATTTTTTAAAGTTTGAATTTAAAATTAATTTGTATCAAGAAGATTATTGTATATCTCATAATAAACTTTAAGTTCTTTACAAAATTAGTTTTTATATATTATTATGAATATATATTTATAGCCTACTTTATGTAATTTTATATGCACTCTAAAAAGATCTTCAATTCTTATTATATTTACCCTACTAATATTATTTAACTCCATAAGTATTTTGAATATTTTACTACTTATCATGAATATTTTTTTAAACTCTTATCATTATTATTATTTCAATTACTTTCGTTAGTATAATTAACCTAAGTATAGAAATTAACATTACCTTTGTTTGATTCAGATAATTTATATATATAATAGTTAGATATTACTTTAAATATCCTTCACAACCATACATATCATCATTAAATCATTTTGCATATTATTACACATATTATTTCATATCATACCTCATTTATTACATGTCAAAAATCATTCATATCACAAGCTACATTTCATTCAATATATCACTTCATATAATTAGGCATATGTCAAACTGCATTTTTGCCAACACACTGCATTACATGTTAACTTTAACTCCATATATAACAAGTATACATGACATATTTACTTTGTCTTAATTAATTTGATTGACTTGTTTGGCTTGATTAAATTGATTGGATTGATTGACTTGTTTGGTTTGTTTAACTTAAATAACTTGATTGATTTACTTGACATGGTTAAATTTCATTAGTGTTAATGGGTTTGTTAGAAATATACTTATGCGTTTGTAGTTGATAGGAGCTTTATAAGTTTTAGGATCGATAGAAGTTACAAGAAATGTTGGGTTTTATGTTTGAATTTATGTTTTATGACAACAAAACTTAAATTGATTGATTGAATGGATTGAATTGCTTTACTTATATCATAATTTTAAGGATATCTTATCAGAGTTATTTCGAAGACTAGATTAAGGTCTTATTAAAGTTTTAAGGGAATTAGAGTTTAGGATAGGTATAGTCTTGCATTAGATTAAGGGGGAATTTTAGAGTTTCTAAGGATTAGTTGAAGGTTCTAGAATACTTTGGTTGATTTAATTATTTAGATTGTTTGTTTGAATTTCTTTTTCGTTTGAATTATTTGTTTGAATTAGTTTTTTGTTTGTTTTGATTAATTTGCTTGTTTTGATTGATTTGCTTGTTTTGATTGATTTACTTGTTTTGATTGATTTGCTAGTTTGAATTGATTGGTTTGCTTAGTTTATTATCCTTCTATTAAGGTTATTAGATTAGTGTATTCATAGATTTATGAGGAGTCACATATAGAATTAGGACATTATATAGCCAAAATTTAGGGGAAGTATTTTACAAGGTATAGATACATTTAGTATTCAGCGGGAGTACTTTACTTTAGTATAGGAATTATTTAGATAGATATATGATTTAGGGGGAGTTTGTTTAGAATTTCTTTTTGATAATGACAAAGGGGAAGAAATTATAAAATATAGACATAGTTTATAGGATTCATATACAGGGGGAGTAGTAGAAGGATCATCATCAACTGGTATATACAGGTATGAATACAGGTATTATATTTTATAAACTAAGGTTGTCATCATCAAAAAGGGGGAGATTGTTAGAGAATGGAGTTTTGATGACAACAACCTTATTTCAATTATCATTGATTATAAAATATATTATCATCTCTATCTGGAATATATAGACATGTATATGCAGGTTTTGTATACAAGACTTAAGTACTGAAGACTGTACAGTTTTAGAGTTTCAAGAGATTTAGAATTCAAGATAGATTCAAGACTCAAGAGTTATCAAGCTTTCAAGATTTCAAGAGTTCAAGAACAATGTAGTTATAGAGTATAAATTTTGTAAGACTCTAAATAGCACTCCAGCTTCAAATTCAATTCTAATTTTCAAATTCTGATTTTCAATTCTATCCTCAATCCTCTCTATTTTATTTTTCTACTTTATTCTTAGTCCTCTCTATTTTGTTTTCCTATTTGTTTCTATTTTTCTTTGTTTCAAAATCTAAATTATTTATGTACTTTATATTTATACTTTATATAGTTTCAAACCTTATAATTTTATAAATATATTTATATTGTTTAAAAGTACGTTTTCATATGATTTTCTATCATGTAGTATTAATTTATAACACTAGAGTTTTACTAAAGAATTTATAGAATTAGTTTTATATCAAAACACCTGAAAAATGCTTTGAAAATCCAAAACACACATAAGTATGTCGACATAGCAAAAAGTGTATGTCAACATATAACTGCTATTTTTTCTAATTTTGAAGGGAAGTGTCTTTTCACTATTTGGAACGCTTCAGAACCGTTGCAACCCTTCATACTCTATAAAAAGAGGTTAAAACCGAATTTTTTAACATATCTTCTGCTCTAACTTCCCCCTCTTTCTCTCCACCATTATTCTTGATCATTTTTATGGGTTTTACACTTATACTCAGCCAAATTCAATTCTGTTTTGATAAAACTTCTTCTCTCTACACACTCTACTCTCTACTCTCTGAATCAAGTGCTATTGAAGAGTTATAGGGTTGATTTGTAATTGGTTGGGTTGAATAAACCTTATTGTGAGTCAAAGAGGAGTAGGTGTGTCCTTTAGGCCGTGAAATCAAGGAAATATGAGTCAGTGTATTCTTGTGAGCCGTGAAATCAAGAAAGTAGGAATCGGTGTCTCCTTGTGAGCCGTGAAATCATGGAGGGTGTAATTGACTATTGACAGAGTAATAAAACTCTGCACAATCCAGCATTGTGCAGGACTGGACGTAGGAGTAATCCGAACCAGTATAAAATCCGGTGTGTTCTTTCCTTTTCTGTATTTTTATTTCTGTTTAGTTTGCATTTGTGTTTGAATCTGTGTCTGTGATTGTGTTTGTGTTGTTTGATTCATTCCATAATTCTCTTTAGTTTAAAGTTTTGTTTATATTCCTACAAACGCTATTCACTCCAATCTAGTGTTTTCTTTGCCTGAACGATCCATTCCACAGTCCCTAACAGTTCGGCCGGGGAAATTCTCATAAGTTGTGCATCCTCATAGCTTTCTAATTTGGCTAATGAGTCAGCCTTTTCATTTTGTTCTCAAGGAATATGTGTGATGATGTAGTGGCCGAAGTTGGTGAGTAGTTCGCGAACTTAAGCGAGGTAGGGACCGAACCGTGCCCCTTGGCTTGGTACTCTCCTTGTCCTTGACGCATGATGAGCTGCGAGTCGTAGTAAATCTCAATGGCCTTGATGTTAAGTTTGATTGCAATTCTAAGTCCGACAATTAAGGCTTCATATTCTACATCGTTGTTAATTGCAGGAAAGTTGAGCTTTAAAGCGTAGCATATTGGATGCTCCTCTGGAGTGATGAGCACGACTCCAGCGCCAGAACACTTATTGTTGGAAGATCCATCCACGAACAATGTCCAATGAATGTCAGGAGTTTCAATGTCTTCCGGGGGAGGCTCTTCCAGAACAATGAATTCCACTATGAAATCGGCAAGGGATAGTTCAAGAATGGCTTAGCGAGGAATGAATGTGATCTCGAACTGGCTCAGCTCTACATTCCACTCTAGTAGTCGTCCAGACGCCTCAGGTCATTGTAGAATATGTCGTAGTGGCCAGTCAGTGTAGACTTTGATTGGGTGGGACTGAAAGCATGGTCGTTGCTTCTGGGCGGTAATTGTAACACCCCACATACATTAATGTCACTCACAAAGGGAATGCATTAACTTCTATGGAGCGTTTTAAGTAAGTATAGAACAGAAACTTAACAACAAGACAGATATAAACAGTACTCAAAGATTTAAAACTTTATTCCATTACAGCGGAAAACACATATGTTTGATTACATCATCAAAAACCAGAGTCAAAGTACATAATATTCATCTTGACTACCAAAAGTACATAAATTGGAAGACATAATCCCCAATACAAAATAGCCATAAATAAAAGAGAAGCTGAACTTTACTTCAGCAATCCAAGCAATCTTCTAAAAGCAGTCCAAAATCAAGCTCCACTGGTGCTAGTTCCAACCTGAGCACCTTGTGGGGGGTGGGGGGGGGGGGGAAGGAAGAAAGGAGGAGGAAACAAAGGGGGTCAGACATAAAGTCTAGCGAGTGCGACAACTTTAACAATATAATTAACAAAGTAACTAGGCTAAGGCATAAGTTGGAAAATAAGGAAATGACCATGAACCATTGAGTATGGCAGAGTAAATAAGGAAACAAGATGAACAACGATATCGTTAAAGCGCCCCTAAACCACTATAAGATAAATACTAAACTACACCAACACTATAGGATAATTGCTATACTGCACCACCACTAGTCACCTTAAGGTTGATCCCGCCTACCAAACTTAATAATGATATTGGTAGTTTCGGGCACCCCTAGCTGCCTTCATAGGTGCCGCCTGCCCCTATCTCCACTAGGTGTACCCACTACCCCCAAGCGATCGGCTCCCTAACTCGTAGATACCCGTGCTGGCCCCACAGTGGGGTGTATCACTCCCCAAAGTGGCAACCCGATACCACCAATGATGAACGGCTGATACCTACACGATGCAACAACGTCTTACCTACCAGTCCGGGTCCACACACGCATATGAACCCGTTGGACTTGCATTGCCACCGCTAACTCGGTTTGGCCTCTTACAGTCAAGCCCAATATGCGTGTCCCGTCCTTGACTTGGGTCGAGCCCACAAAGATACGTATGGGTTACTGGTTGAAATGACCCCCCCATTACTTGACACAAGCTATCCACCTAAGCTTGGTCCCCTCTAGTACATCCCACTTAACCCACTTCTTATTCATGTTTCACATTTTGGTTAAGTGTTTCTAATCATATTTCCAAATGCCACCCAAGGCACCCACTAGATTCCACATGCTACCCAAGGCACCCACTTAACCCCCTCATGTCCCACTACATGTTTATCTGGTTAAGTGTTTCTTAATTCATTAAGACCGTAACCTCATAAAGACCTCTCACATTAGACTGGCATTTGTGGCAGCTGGATTTGTCGGGCGGGTCCGGGCAGTCTTACACCACAAACGAGTCTAACCTCGTGTCTTTACAACTGTTACGTATTTAATTTGTGCCTAATACCTCTCACATTAGACTGGCATTTGTGGCAGATGGATTTGCCAGGCGGGTCCGGGCAGTCTTACACCACAAAAGAGCCTAACCTCGTGTCTTAGACGATTAATTACTCCTAATTAATCATTCCCCAATTTGAATTACTTTCCCTATTCAAATTATCAATCAACTCCAAATTTAACGATGTCCATAATTGACTCAATTATGTCCATCCATTTATGGTATGTAAAATCATACCAAATTTCACCACAATTTTATTTTATGCCTTTTAAGGCATTTATGCCAATTAAATCTTTTAATATTATCCCCTTTACCCCACGTTGTACGTTTGTTTGTTTAACGTAAAATATACGTTAGACTCGAATAGTCTAACTCATGGAATAAAGAGAAAACATCACAATATACACATAAATCTAAACATAGGGGTGAACTTGCATGTGTGAATGATGTTCTACATCTAAAACTTTCATAGGCCAAAGTTACAATTTGCATAAACAACATATTTCATAAATCCAAATCTAAAGGTGTGAACTTGTTGAGATAATGGTCACAAGCTTGCATAAATCATGTATGTCATAGATCTACATCTAAAGGTGTAAACTTGCATAGCAATAAACCTAAACTTGCATAACATGATTCACATCCCAAACTCATATATTTATACAAACTTGCATATATGATTTATGCATCATAACAATGGTGTAAACTTACATCTAACATGTAAAGTATCCGCATATAACTCACACATGTCATAGCCTAACTTTTAATCAAATTTTCACATAAACTAGATGTCATAACCATGTAAGGTCACCTATAATTTTACCCAACTTGTATATGATTCATGTTTAAATCAAAATATAAACTTGCATACATATGATTTATCATATGAATCAACATAACCAAACTAGCATATGAAACATGATGATTCAACTAGACATAAGCCAATCATATGATTATAACATGGGTGATAGCATCATAACTTTACATCGTAAATGATAGCATCATAACATAATATCATAGAAATTACAACACAATTCTACAACATAATTACAACATGCCGTCAATAATTCATATCATATCCAAATTATCCACATCATAACTCAATCCAATTAATTTACTAATTATTTTGTTAAAACTATCGAACTCACAACTCAAAAGCAGTCTTGAGTTCTGAATTCTGATTTCTTAAGTTGTATTAGCTCTCCTTTGAAGAAGATTCGTTGTTTGGGTTGAATAGAACTAATTTGATTTGTTGTTCTTCCTCTTTAATATGTGGCGACTACTCTAGGGTTCAAGACGACATAATGTCGGCCATAGTTTCAGTTTTAATTATGATTTAGGGTTTGAGTCTATGGGTCTTTTTATAGAGTTTTGAATTAATTTAGGCCGTCGGATGATCTTAGGGTTAATTAAAACCATTCAGTCATGATGGGGTGATACCTCAGCCCTAATGACTCAGCAAGGAGTCAGAAAGGACTCAGCAACATGGGTCAGACTGAACCAGAAAGCTGTGCAGGCCTGCTGCCTCGGCCTGGGCGCACTTGGCAGGTGCGCCAATGCAAATTTGTGCTGGCGCACTTCCTAAGTGTGCCAGTGCAATCTATTTTTTTTCCTTTCTTTTTTTTGGCCACCAAACTTAGTTCGTCCATAACTCCTTCATCCGGTACCCGTTTCCCGCAAACTCGGACTCTATTTCAACCAGAATTCCGAGACGAACACAATGGCGCAACTCCATTCCCTTAATTCTCACATCTGATTTTTATTATTATTTATTTTAATTAATTCGATTATTCAAAAATCCGGGGTGTTACATTCTCCCCTCCTTAAAGGATTTTGCCCCTGAAATCTCCAGGTTAAGGAGAATGTATATCCTACCATCCAAACAACCATCTACTCAACCATCAAACACAGGCATCCATTGTCCTTATAAAATTTCTAATGCTGTATGAACATATGCAAGAAGTGTGTGTATATGTTCCTTATCTAATGCAAAATCAGGCGGTCTACTGATTCAGTTGACCTCCTTAATGAAAACCATGATAGTGCCATGGTCCATTATGTATGCGAAAGAACCTTATCGATACATATCATTTCTACATGTGTGCACAACCATTCACCAAAATGCAACATCCGTATGATGGTACAACCATTATACTTCCATTACTTAAATATGTACACACATTTATATGCAATATGCGATATGAAGTGACTGAGCCGATCTAGTGCCTAAAGTGTGTGTATATGCATCCACGAGCAACCACTAGCAACCACTTGCATCCACATGCATCCATCATACATAACATGTCTCAAACACATGTGTCAACCATAGGACTTCCCTATCTAAAGGTAAATGGTACTAGCGAGAGGACATACTAAAGATAAGATAAGTACAAGGTAAGCGATAAAGGAGAAATTAAAAGACATACCCTCGAAAAGAAAAGGGTATAATGAACGCATCTTCGCTTCCGTCTCCCAAGTAGTGTTGCTCTCGTCATCTCCCCATTGCACTTTGACTAGTTTGACCTCTCGTTTCCTCAACTTCTTAATCTCCGACCCAAGAATGCGCGTAGGAGCTCGTCGAATCGTCGCATCACACTCGATCTCCACCTCTCTAAGCAAGCTCGGCTCTACCACTTCCGCGGTATCGTGCAAGCACTTCCTCAAATGTGATACATGGAATACGCCGTGTACACCACTAAGTCTCTCGGGAAACTCCACTCTATACGCCATCTGCCCAATCCTTTCCTTAATACGAAACGACCCTACGAATCTTGGTGCTAACTTCCCAACGGACCCAAAGCGAACGACGTTCCGTAATGGAGACACCTTGACAAAGACCATGTCCCCAATATCAAACTCGAGATCTGTCCTCCTCTTGCCCGCATGAGATTTCTGCCTATCTTGCGCCGTCTTCATCCTCCTTCGAATCAAATCGATCTTTTCCGTAGTCTCTCTAATCATATCGGGCCCAAGCAAGATCTTATCTGTAGACTCCCACCATCATGTAGGCGAACGACACAGTCGTCCATAAAGAGCTTCGATTGGTGCCATACCAATGCTAGACTGAAAGCAATTATTATATGCAAACTCCACCAACGGAAGATGTTCCTCCTATGTACCTCCGAAATCTAAGACACACAACCTCAATAAGTCCTCTAGAATACGATTCACCCTCTCGGTCTGGCCGTCCGTCTGAGGATGATATGCGGTGCTCAAACATAACTGAGTCCCTACCGCCTCTTGCAAGCTCTTCCAAAATTCGCTAGTGAAAATAGGATCGTGGTCGCTCACTATGCTAGAAGGAACACCGTGCAAACGAACTATTTCTTAAATGTATACAGAGGCTAACCATGGAGAAGTCCTCTTACTCTTCACGGGAATGAAATGGGCGCTCTTAGTAAGTCTGTCTACCACGACCCAAATTCCCGTATTACCCTTCCTCGATCTTGGTAGCCCGTCAATAAAGTCCATCGAGACGCTTTCCCACATCCATTGTGGGACCTCCAATGGGTGAAGCAATCCACCGGGCTTCTTTTGCTCTGCTTTTACTTGTTGGCACACCAAGCATCTAGCGACAAACTCGGTCACATCCCTCTTCATACCGGCCCAAAAGTAAACTCGTCTCATGTCCATGTACATCTTGTCCCCGCCGGGATGGATGGTCATCTTTGAACGATATGCATCATCAAGAATGGTCTTCCTCAAGTTCTCGTCCTGTGGTACACAAAGTCTACCGTCCCTACGCAACCAACCCTTATCATGTAGGGTATACCTACGAAGATGGCTCGATGACTCCCCTCTTTTGAGCTTTTCTACTAACTCAACCAACTGTGGGTCGTCTCGCTGTGCCTCGCCAATCCGTCCCAAAAGCGTAGGTCCGACCTCTAAGGATGCTAGCAAACCGGGTACAAAGTCAACGGAAGGTTTAAAGTCAAACATAGAGATGAACTCTAAGCTTCGCTGCTCAACAAACAACGGACTCAAGGATAACCTTTTCCTACTTAAGGCATCTGCCACCACGTTACCCTTGCCAAGGGTATATGCTATCTCGAAGTCGTAGGATGCTAAGAATTCCATCCACCTTTGTTGCCTTAAGTTCAAGTCCTTCTGAGAGAATAAGTATTTTAGCGATTTGTGGTTAGTGAATAATTCGAATTTTTCGCCAAGAAGATAATGACGCCAAGACTTAAGCGCGAAGACAATAGCGGCCAACTCTAGGTCGTGTGTTGGGTAATTTCGTTCATGCACTCTCAACTGCCTTCCACCATAGGATATTACCCTTCCCTCTTGCATTAAGCTGCGCCTAGTCCTGTCCTACAAGCATCGGTATAAACGGTAAATGGCTTACTCCCATCTGGCAACACTAAGACTGGGGTTGTGGTCAAAGCTCTCTTTAAACGTTGGAACGCATCATCACAATCTATGTCCCACGTGAAGACTAGGTTCTTCTTCGTCAAGCGTGTTAATGGAGCTGATATTTTTGCGAAGTCTTTGATAAACTTCTTATAGTAGCCAGCTAACCCTAAGAAACTCCTCACCTCGGTAGCATTTTTAGGGACTTTCCTATCTTGGATGGCCACTACTTTCGCGGGATCCACGGCTATCCCTTATTTGGAAACCATGTGCCTTAAGAATCGCACTTCCTTCCTCCAAAAGTGACATTTAGAAAATTTAGCTTTAAGGTTATGCGCTCGAAGAGTCTCCAACACTTCCCTAAGATGCAGGGCATGCTCTTCCTCGCTTTTAGAAAAGATCAAGATGTCATCTACAAAGACTACCACGAATTTATTAAGGTACTTCCTAAACACCCTACTCATCAAGTCAACAAAGTATGCGGGGGGCGTTTGTCAAACCGAAGGGAAACACAAGCCACTCGAAGAAACTGTCTGGAGTCCTAAAGGCAGTCTTGTCTATGCTATCCTCAGCCACTCTCAACTGATGGAAACCCGTGGCTAAGTCCAACTGCGAAAACACTGAGGCGCCAACTAACTGATCGAAGAGAACGTCAATCCTCGGCAGTGGGTGTCTATTTTTCTTAGTAAGCTTATTAAGTTCTCTATAGTCCACACAAAGTCTAAGGGACTCATCCGCCTTCGTGGCAAACACTACTGGAGCACCCCACTCCGATATACTACGTATGATGAACCCCTTCTCAAGCAATTCTTTCACTTGCTTACTGAGTTCTCTTCTCTCTAGTGGAGCCATGTGGCGCACTGGTAATGCAACTGGCTTTGCATTATCTACTAGATATATTCGAAATTCTATTTCATGTTTTGGGGGTAAACCCCTTCTTACCTCATCGAAGACATCAGCATATTCACAGACTATGGGAGCAGAATGTAAATCATCATCGGATGCGTCAAGGGATTCTAGGTAGCTAAGCATTACTGGACCTCTAGGGTCACAAGAAATATCAAGGGTCTTTCCAAAACGAGTCAACAATCTAACTACCCTTCTTTCACAATCTAGGATGGCCCCATATCTAGTGAGCCAATCCATACCTAGAATCAAGCCGTAGCCCATGAAACCAAGAAAAAAGGCATTGCATTCAAACTCAACACCCAAGATAAACACTTTCAAATCCCGACAGATCATAGAAAGATGAGCCAAACCACCAATAGGATTTGAGACTACTAAGGGATCAGTAACAAGACTAGTATCTAGGTGCAGTGTTTCAACTAATGATGTAGAGATAAACGAATGTGATGCTCCAGAATCGAATAAAGTACGGACAGGATGATCAAACAGAAAAACTAAACTTTCAAACGGAAATTGTTCTACCTCGTTCTTGCAGCGGTGGGACCACGAGAGCCTAAACTTGTCCCCTTGCCTGCCCTGGTGCCATAAGAGTCTGCACCTGTCCTCCCGAGGTAGACCCTGCCCTTTCTTTGGGCAGTCCTTAATAAGATGTCCCGCCTCTTCACAGCGGAAACAACCAGTCTTCTTTTTCCTCCTACAATCTTTGCTTAGATGGCCGGGTGTCCCACAGTTAAAGCATCTTTTCTTCCCCTTAGCATTGTTGCCTTTGCCACCTTTCTTGTTCTGTTCTTGCTGTTGCGGCTTCTTTTGATCCCCTTTCTTCTCGGGTGCCTTATTAGCATTGGCACCCTTCTCCTCTTCATGCATGAGCGCCATGTCAACTAGTCTCTCGAAGGTAGCCCCCATGGGAATGTGGGTCATAGCTAACCCATGAAGCGGCTCATTTAAACCCTTAACAAATCTTAGAGCCTTCTTTTCTAGAGTATTCACCAAGTCCAAGCCAAATCTTGCCAATTGGTTGAATTTGTTGACGTACTCTTTCACCGATAGATTCCCTTGCTTCAACGCCAAAAACCTTTCCATGTATAGCTTCCCTTCTTCCCGCGAGAGAAACTTCGCCTCAAACCTCTGCCTAAAATCTGGCCATGTATCGACTGGACGTCCCCCATTAGTGACCTCCAACCAAAACGAGGCCTCATCCTTCATTAGCCAGGCAGCTAGCTGGACTTTTCTTCCATCATCCACTTCAAAGATTCCAAACAATACTTCCACCTCCTTTAGCCGATTACAAGCTTCAACAAATGTCTCCGTCCCGTGAAAAGGTTTTCCACCCATTGCCCTAAAGTCCTTACATATCTTAGCAAAAGTATCGACGCGAGGAGGAGGGGGAGGAGGGGGAGGAGGAGGAGCATTTGCTGGACCTGCGGTGGCGGCCCTAGCCTCGAGGTATTAACGAAACCAACCGGGTACATGAACACCCTCTGGTATCTCAGATGCTTCGGACATACTGAAACGAAAAAGGAAAGATTCAATATAAAAGAACCGAGGGAAAGATATATGGCTCTTGGGGTTATGCTTTCTAAAATATACTTTTCTCTTGAAACTACTTTTCTTAAAACATACTATTGAAGGTACTTCTTTATAAAAATTGTTTTGAAAAATAGTTTTTCAAAATTCATATCTGTTCTGGTAACCTTCAGCTCTGATACCATGTGTAACACCCTACGTCCATTAATGTCACTCACAAAGGGAATGCATTAACTTCTATGGAGCGTTTTAAGTAAGTATAGAACAGACACTTAACAACAAGACAGATATAAACAGTACTCAAAGATTTAAAACTTTATTCCATTGCAGCGGAAAACACATATGTTTGATTACATCATCAAAAACCAGAGTCAAAGTACATAATATCCATCTTGACTACCAAAAGTACATAAATTGAAAGACATAATCCCCAATACAAAATAGCCATAAATAAAAGAGAAGTTGAACTTTACTTCAGCGATCCAACCAATCTTCTAAAAGCAGTCCAAAATCAAGCTCCACTGGTGCTAGTTCCAACCTGAGCACCTGGGGGGAAAGGAAGAAAGGAGGAGGAAACAAAGGGGGTCAGACATAAAGTCTGGCGAGTGCGATAACTTTAACAATATAATTAACAAAGTAACTAGGCTAAGGCATAAGTTGGAAAATAAGGAAATGACTATGAACCATTGAGTATGGCAGAGTAAATAAGGAAACAAGATGAACAACGATATCGTTAAAGCGCCCCTTAACCACTATAAGATAATTACTAAACTACACCAACACTATAGGAAAATTGCTATAGTGCACCACCACTAGTCACCTTAAGGTTGATCCCGCCTACCAAACTTAATAATGTTATTGGTAGTTTCGTGCACCCCTAGCTGCCTTCATAGGTGCCGCCTGCCCCTATCTCCACTAGGTGTACCCACTACCCCTAAGCGATCGGCTCCCTAACTCGTAGATACCCGTGATGGCCCCACAGTGGGGTTATCACTCCCCAAAGTGGCAACCCAATACCACCAATGATGCACGGCTTATACCTACACGATGCAACAACGTCTTACCTACCTGCCCAGGCCCACACACGCATTTGAACCCGTTGGACTTGCGTTGCCACCGCTAATCCGGTTTGGCCTCTTACAGTCAAGCCAAGTATGCATGTCCCATCCTCGACTTGGGTCGAGCCCACAAAGATACGTATGGGTTACTGGTTGAAATGGGCCCCCCATTACTTGACACAAGCTATCCACCTAAGCTTGGTCCCCTCTAGTACATCCCACTTAACCCACTTCTTATTCATGTTTCACATTTTGGTTAAGTGTTTCTAATCGTATTTCCAAATGCCACCCAAGGCACCCACTAGATTCCACATGCCACCCAAGGCACCCACTTAACCCCCTCATGTCCCACTACATGTTTATATGGTTAAGTGTTTCTTAATTCATTAAGACTGTAACCTCATAAAGACCTCTCACATTAGACTGGCATTTGTGGCAGCTGGATTTGCCGGGCGGGTCAGGACAGTCTTACACCACAAACGAGTCTAACCTCGTGTCTTTACAACTGTTACGTATTTAATTTGTGCCTAATACCTCTCACATTAGACTGGCATTTGTGGCAGCTGGATTTTCCGGGCGGGTCCGGCCAGTCTTACACCATAAAGGAGCCTAACCTCGTGTCTTAGACGATTAATTACTCCCAATTAATCATTCCCCAATTTGAATTACTTTCCCTATTCAAATTATCAGTCAACTCCAAATTTAACGATGTCCATAATTGACTCAATTATGTCCTTCCATTTATGGTATGTAAAATCATACAAATTTTCACCACAATTTTATTTTATGCCTTTTAAGGCATTTATGCCAATTAAATCTTTTAATATTATCCCCTTTACCCCATGTTGTACGTTTGTTTGTTTAACGTAAAATATACGTTAGACTCGAATAGTCTAACTCATGGAATAAAGAGAAAACATCACAATATACACATAATTAAAACATAAATCTAAACATGGGGGGTGAACTTGCATGTGTGAATGATGTTCTACATCTAAAACTTGCATAGGCTAAAGTTACAATTTGCATAAACAACATATGTCATAAATCCAAATCTAAAGATGTGAACTTGTTGATGTAATGGTCGCAAACTTGCATAAATCATGTATGTCATAGATCTACATCTAAAGGTGTAAACTTGCATAGGCAATAAACCTAAACTTGCATAACATGATTCACATCCCAATATATTTATACAAACTTGCATATGTGATTTATGCTCATAACAATGGTGTAAACTTACATCTAACCTGTGAAGTATCAGCATATAACTCACACATGTCATAACCTAACTTTTAATCAAATTTTCACATAAACTAGATGTCATAACCATGTAAGGTCACCTATAATTTTACCCAACTTGTATATGATTCATGTTTAAATCAATATCTAAACTTGCGTACATATGGTTTATCATATGAATCAACATAACCAAACTAGCATATGAAACATGACGATTCAACTAGACATAAGCCAATCATAGGATTATAACATGGGTGATAGCATCATAACTTTACATCGTAAATGATAGCATCATAACATAATATCATAGAAATTACAACACAATTCTACAACATAATTACAACATGCAGTCAATAATTCATATCATATCCAAATTATCCGCATCATAACTCAATCCAATTAATTTACTAATTATTTTGTTAAAACTATCGAACACACAACTCAAAAGCGGTCTTGAGTTCTGAATTCTGATTTCTGAAGTTGTATTAGCTCTCCTTTGAAGAAGATTCGTTGTTTGGGTTGAATAGAACTGATTTGATTTGTTGTTCTTTCTCTTTAATTTGTGGCGGCTACTCTAGGGTTCAAGACGACAGCATGACGGCCATAGTTTCAGTTTTAATTCTGATTTAGGGTTTGAGTCTACGGGTCTTTTTATAGAGTTTTGAATTAATTTAGGCCGTCGGATGATCTTAGGGTTAATCAAAACCATTCAGTCATGATAGGGTGACACCTTGGCCCTAATGACTCAGCAAGGAGTCAGAAAGGACTCAGCAACATGGGTCAGACTGAACCAGAAAGCTGTGCAGGCCTGCTGCCTCGGCCTGGGCGCACTTGGCAGGTGCATCAGTGCAAATTTGTACTGGCGCACTTCCCAAGTGCGCCAGTGCAATCTAATTTTTTTTCCTTTTTTTTTGCCCCCAAACTTCGTTTGTCCATAACTCCTTCATCCGGTACCCGTTTCCCGCAAACTCGGACTCTATTTCAACCAGAATTCCGAGACGAACATAATGGCGCAACCCCATTCCCTTAATTTTCACATTTGATATTAATTATTTTTTATTTTAGTTAATTCGATTATTCAAAAATCCGGTGTGTTACAGTAATCAAGAGTCAGATGGCAATTTTTCTGAGCCTCAGATAGTTCTTTTCCACTCTTGTTAACCACTTGCTGATGTAGTAAATGGGTCATTGGACATGGTCTTCAATAGGCACGAGCGCTGAGCTGATTGCCTGCATGGAAATAGCCAAACAAACATGTAAGTCCTCGTGATCTACGGATTTGATTAAGATAGGTAATCGCTCTAAGTGATTCAGAAGGTCCCTAAATGCGGCGACGCACTCCAGTTTCCGTGCGAAGTTGCGCTTCCCTTTTCTGAGCAAGTCGAAAAAGGGAATGCACTTATCGGTGGATTTAGAGATGAATCGACTTAAAACAAATACCTTCATGTTTAAACTTTGAACATCTTTGATGTTCTAAGGGGCCTAAATATCCCAGATGCATTTAATCTTATATGGATTGGCTTCGATGCCTCGCGAATTGACAATGAAACCCAAGAATTTTCCCGATGCAACGCCAAAGGAGCATTTCAAGGGATTGAGTTTCATGCCATATCGGCGGAGGACACTGAACATTTCGGAGAGGTCATGGACGTGGTCGTTTGATACTATCGATTTCACGAGCATATCGTCCACGTATACCTCCATGAATTTTCCAATCTGGTCCTTGAAAATGAAGTTGACCAGTCGTTGACAGGTGGCTCTCGCATTTTTAAGACCAAAGGCATGACGAGATAGCAATAGAGCCCTAGGTCAGTTATGAAAGAAGTGTGATCCAAGTCCGGGAGGTACATCAGAATCTGATTGTAGCCTGAGTAGGCATCCATGAAGGACAATAGCTGGTATTCGGAGGGCTGAATCAATAAGTTGGTCAATCTTTGGAAGTGGGAAGCTGTCTTTAAGGCATGCCTTGTTTAAGCCAGAGAAGTCGACACACGTTTGCCACTTGTTGTTTTCTTTCTTGACCAGGACTGGATTTGAGATCCATTAGGGGTACTAGGCTTCTCGGATGAAATTGTTATTGAGTAGCCTATCCACCTCTTCCTTGAGTGCAGTCGATCGATATTGGGGCCGATGCCACACATATCAAAGAGGGTCCAAGCGAATACGTCAAGGTTGGCCCTTAAGAATTCTACAAGTTTTTCCTTTATTATGGGGTGGAGTTGCAATCCAACTTTCAAGACCTTTATCGGGTCGACGGGGTTGACTGGAACCTCCACCGTAGGTTCTACAGGGGAGCCCTTTTGAAATCGGGATCTTCATCTTCCCTTGGATCAAGATCGTAGAAAAGACGACAGTGGCGCCTAAGCCATGACTCATACGCCTTTGATTGCTGTTCGGAGACGGTCTTGGCACAAGAAGGCGGAGGCTTGGTCTTGCCATTGTCCTTATTGCGCACATTCCTCCACTCTATGAGGTAGAAATCTCTAGTTTTTGCTTGGTCGTCTTTTACGGTGCCGGTCCCATTTTCTGTTGGGAACTTCATTATAAGGGACCATGGTGACATGCAGACTCAGAAATCTACGAGGAAGGGACGTCCAAATAAGACATTGTATAGAGAGTTGATGTTGATGACCATGAAGGTGAGGATTCGGACCTGGCTCTGATCCTCTTCTCTAAGTTCTACAGGTAGGTCAACCATGCCTACTGAGTGATTGGAAGATCCATTGAAGCCATGTATCGTGGCATGGCAGGACTTCAAGTATTTGGCCTCAAGCTTTATCTGGTCGTAGGCTGCCTTAAAGGTGATGTCGGCTGGGCTTCCTAAGTCGATAAGGATTATTCAGACGAAAGATAATCTGATCTGGGCAGAGATGACGAGAGGGTCAATGGTTAGGATATCGACTCCGATGGAATCTCTTTTGTGGAAGAAGAAATTGTCCTGCATTATCTTCTGGAGCTTGGCGGGAACAGACTCATCCAAAGCAGAGCAAGCTTCGTAGGTAGCATGCTTTATAGAGTTGGCATACTCCTCCATCTTGCGGAAGCGGTCGTGTGTGGGGTGAGGTCCGACACAGATAGTAATAATCACAATGCCCTGTGACTTTTGGTTGGATGACTCTAGGGTCGCGTTTGTAGGTGCTGGAAGTGCAGGAGTTGGAGGGCCCATAGCTGCTTCGGGAGGAGCAGGATCTTGAACATATTGTTTGTAACACCCCATAATTTTAAAATATTAAAACTGACAAATTTAAGAATACTTAATTTTTAGAAGAAGAATTGAGTGAAATGGGCCTATAGCGAGGCTTGATTTGGATTTCTCTCTCTCTCTCTACTAGAAGTGCTTGGAAGTGCTGAAAGTAATGCCCAGCTTCGTTTCTCTTTCATATGGCATTTTGAAACGAGATTATGGTTTTGCTTTTATGTACTCTGATAATAATTTTGTTCAAGATGGATATTTGTGTACTTGGCTTTAGTATGTGGTTTTTATGTTGTAATCAGACATGTTTTTCTTTTCCGCTGCAATGAATAAATTTTGAATTTTTAAGTACCATTTTATATATCTGTCTTGTGATGTTCTGTTCAATACTCTTATAACGCTCCATGAAAGATAATGCATTCATTTAGTGAGTGATATTAATGGATGTGGGATGTCACATTGTTCTACGCATTTCTCGTGGATGAGTTTTTAAATGCATCCTTGAGGTGTCGATAGTCATTAGTGTTGTGCCAATATATGTCGTGTAATATGCAGTATTTGTCGGAGTTTTCCTTGCGGTCGGTGGATTCCCTCGTGTTGGGCTTCTTATATAGGAGAGTATTACTATTTTCTAAGTAGATTGTCTCCATATCTCGATTTAGCAGAGTGTAAGTCCTATAATTCTGATAGTGGTCGTGCTTCTTAGGATATACAGGAGCTTGGTTGTTGTTGCGGTCGCCTTGTTTGCTGCTGTTCGGCTTAGGCTTGTAGGGGGTTGCTCCTTTACCCTTATCGGAGGATTCTCTGACCTATTTTCCATTGACATTATCATCGACAGTGCCAGCCTATGGGTTGTTGGAGTGATTGCCCCGAGAAGCTCGATTACGCCTTGCTTCTTCTTGGCACAGGAACTATCCAGCCTTTTCATAGAAAGCCTCTAGGGTCTTAGACTTTTTTCTATTGATCTCGGCCCCAAACTCGGAGGTAGGAAGGACACCTTTTGCAAGCTGGAAGAGTACGGTGCGAGGTTTTGAGTCGTCAACTTCGGCAAGGGCGGTATTAAATCGCGTAAGGCATCTTTTTATTGATTCCACAGGCCCTTGGTAAAGATTGGATAGGGTAAGGGTGTTCTTCGGAGTCAGAATGTGCATTTTCCACTGCTTAACCAATTCCGTGGCCCGCTGGCCGAAGTTGGTGATAGATCAGAGTGAAAGGCGACAAAACCAAAGCAGAGTTGTGCCTGACAAGAAGACTGGGAAGCACTTGCATTTGACCACATCGGTGGCCCAACTGGATTCCATCTGCCACTCATAACGGCTCATAAGGGCATAGGGATCAGTCATGCCATCGTAGAACGCTATATGTGGCATGTTGAAGCATCGGGGACACTCGGGTTCGTATACGACCCTAGTGAAGGGGTTATGCCTCAAGTGGGTTTCCCACGAGTCATTGGCATTTCGCCGCATATCTCTCGTGATCCTTCGGACCATGTCAGGGATATATGCTGGGGGGATTTTCTGGTGGAATCCGTTGGTTTTGGTGAACTTTAGGAGTTCTGTTCCGTGGATGCCTTCTGTGATGCACATCGGGATCGTCTTCTTCCCTGTTATCAACATCGATGGCCTAGTTTTGGGATGGGTGGTGAGGCTGAACAGATTGGTGTGCTTTCCGATTGGGAGGGACTTGGGTTTGCTGGGTTGCCAGAAGTGTGGGCCCCAAGTTCTGAGCGGCGACAGTTGGCATCTGTCGAGGAAGGGTCAGTTACTCGAACCCGGTTCGTCGTTGATAACAAACCGGGAACGATCATGGTACTGTGTTCCCCCATTGTAAGTGACAGTGGTTCTGTCACCGTTTCCATTTTCGTTGTCGTTGTCATTAGTATGATAATTAGAGAGGACGGTGATGTTATTGTTGAGGCTGAACTTCCTTCTTTGATGTGGGCCCCTTAACTCGAAAGAAGAGGTTTCTGATACGTTGCGCCGGGATCGGGCGTTGTTTTGAGCAAGATGAAGTTGAGCGATGATGTGCTGACTGTCTTGAAGTTGACGTATAAGTTTGATGTTGTTATTCAACGCTTGGTTGAGTTCAAGAGCCGTATTTCATATTTCTTATTTAGTGCATAGATCTGTACATGAGTCGAAGGGGCTCTGGGGTCCACAGGAGGAAGAAATTATGTTTCATCCAGGTCTTCTGTCAACTAAGGTTGCTGGGAAGTACCGACATTAGCTGCGGCAGAGAAACCAAGCATCTAATTCTTTATTCGCTTGACCATTGTAAGCAGACTTGACGGTAGGTTATGGAAGAAACCTAAAGCGCATTGAAGTCGAGATTGAAATGTGCAACAAAATACGAGTCTAAGTTCCTAGTGAAAGCACCAGAATGTTGATGGCAAAAAATGTCGTAACACCCAAAGATTCTCCGTTACTTGGAGAATTATGTTTGTTGTGGAAAATGTAGGTGCAGAAAGCAGTAAATAACACGGTAGATTTATAGTGGTTCGGTCCCGTGAGCGGCCTATGTCCACTTTGGAAGAGTTCACTGATATTCTATTGACAATAATAAGTAACAAGCTTAGGACTATGTTATGACATCCATTTACAAACAATTCCAAGTATTTTGGTGTCATAATTGCCATATATGAATATTGGAAAAAGGTAAAAAATTTACTTCTTCGTCAATGCAAGGATGCCATTGAAGAGGTCACTTTGTTCTCTCAAGACTTGTCAAATCAGCCAATTTTCAAACCCTTTGAAGTGTGAGCTTGGGGGTATTTATAATGGAGTGGTTATGTGGGCGTAGGTAGGATTTGGGGACCACACTGCAGATTTTCATTTCCCTGAAGGCCACATCTAGAATTTCGACTCCCCTATATGCGCACAACATAATTTCGAGTCCTCCTTGGGGATACGAATTTCGTATCCCCATTCGTATCCCTCAGGACAAGAATGCTCTGTATCCTTTGGGGGATACGAACTCTCGTATCTCTTAGGGATATGGATTCGTATCCCAGGGGATACAGATATCTTGTATCCCTCTTGGGATATGAAGTCTTGTATCCCTTGAGGCATACGAGATCGTACCCCAGGGATACATATTCGAGTGTGGGGTTTGAAACACTAGGGACCAGGGGATACGAAATTAAACGAAGGCGAGGGTGTAGAGACTTCTGATACGAAGTGGAGGGGTATGAAGCCGGATGAAGTTTGTGTTGCGGGATTCGAACATGGAGGGGTTCAAAGCATATTGTGAGGGGCTCGAAATACAGTGAGTAGGGGATACGAAATATATACACTAAGGGACTCGAAATACGTATATCGAGGGACTCAAAATATATATATTATGGAATACAACATGTGCCAAGTGAACTGCTTTGCGGAGTAATGAGGCTCTTATTTACCTAACTTCTTCTGAACTCATGTCTCTGGCTCTTTGGCGACACTTCGGGCTATAACGTCACGCGATATGTTGAGTCGAGCGTGTTTGGTGTGCTTTTGGGAATCGGATGAAAAAGCCGGTTAATAGCCACCGTGATCACTTCTAATATTTTTTTATTTTTAGATCCATTTGAGTTTTAATTCGTTTGAAAAAAAGTTAAACATACTAAAAGTATCACTTTTATGTTTCAAGAATAACTCCATGTATATCTAGAAAAGTCATCAACTATTACAAAAACATCTTTACTATGTGTTAACCGGCCTTTTGGCTGGTTCGCAAAAGAACGCAAGGCACGCTCGACTCTACATATCGCGTGAAACCAAAGTCGGGAATGTCGCCAAGGAGTGAAGGAACTAAGCTGAGAAGGGACCATGCTAACGAGAACCTCATCGCTCCTCTAAACGTTTCCAAACCAGTACCTCGAACCCCGAAAGGCCTCAAGAATCGACCTCGATCCCCTAAGCCCAATTCAGCATTCCTTTGTACCCCAAGGAGGGCCACGAGGTTTTCGAGCATGTGCTCTATGGGATCCCAACTTCTGGAGGTCGGCTACAGGGGATACAAAATTCCTGGTGTGGTCCCCTAGTTCTACCTACTCCTAACTACTCTTAGCTACTCCCACCTACTCTTAGCTACTCCCACCTAACCACTCCACTATAAATACCCTTGACCTTACACTTCAATGGGGTTGGAATTTGTTGACTTGACATCTCTTCAGAGCTCCAAGTGGCCTCTTTAATGGCATCTCCATTTTGAGGAAGAAGAAGGGCAAAATAATCTTTTTCCTAATATTTTAATATATGATAATTATAACATCATATGACAACATATAACTTAGAAATATATTTAAAGAGATGTCACGAGATGTTCTCCACCACGTTGTAACTCTTTGTTATTAATAATATTCCAACGACTCTTCCAAAGCGGAAGTAGGTAGCTTGCGGGACCGAACCATTATAAATCTCGTGTGTTATTTGTTGCTTTCTGCACTTACTTTTTTGATCGAAACTATAATTCCTAAGTAATCGGAATCTTGGGTGTTTACGACATTTTTTGCCGTCAACACTATGATTTATTGATCTTACTTAAGTCGGACCGATAGATCAAAATGTAAAAGTTCTAATGGTTGTTTTGAAGAAATATTTTTCATATATTTGAATGAACTATTCTTTAATTTTCCAAATTGACAAGCATCGCATAGATTAATAAATTTATAATTTATTTTAGGTAATCCTTTAACTAGTTCGTATTTTGCTAATTTATTAACATATTTGAAATTAACATGACAGAATCATTTGTGCCATAACCAAGGATCATCATGATTAATGATTAGGCACAAATCAGAAATTTGTTTAGCTTTCGTGTTGAGGATATATAAGTTTTTATTTCTAAACCCTTTGAAAGCTAAATTTTTATTGTTATTGAGTGTATTACATTTATCATTTCAAAATTAATTTGAAACCCTTTATCACATAACTAGCTAATACTTAGAAGATTATGCTTTAAGTTCCTAACTAATAAAACATTAAAAATAATGGAAGAATTAGATATATCGATATTGATAACTTCACCAATGCCAATGATATATCCTTTTGAGTTTATCGCCAAATGTTACCATGCCACCATCCGTACATGTTTTGATAACATGCTTTTGCTTCCGATAATGTGCTTGAAGCATCCACTATCTAATATCCATTTTTCTTTTTGTCTTGCTTTGGGTAGCCGCAAGATAAGAAAATTTAATTGGTGCCCACATCCTCCATTAGGGTCCTATATGTTAGGCAGAGAAGGCAGCCATACCCAGGTGGGTTTTGGGCCTAGATTTTTGTCTAATAAGTTTGTTATTGAATTTTGGTATCTATATTTTTACCTCTTTAGGTTTTAGCGTATTTTTATTAAAAGTTTTCATTTTAACCATTTTATAAAGAAAACTATGGTTTTTAGATTTTAAATCCTTTTTAAAACCCAATCCATTTCTATTACCAGAAGGTTTGGAGCTTTTGATAATATTTTCCAGATTTTGTTTTCCTTTGTTGCATTTTGAAACATTTATAATAATATTTCTAACTCATCTTTGAATTTTGAAATTTTTGAAATTGAAACTTCTAGATTACTACTTAAAATTATATTTTTATTTAAAATTTCATTGTTTTCTAGTTTAACTTTTCCTAATTCTTCTTCTAAAATAGTTTTCTCATCTTTTAATAATAGTAACTCAATTTCCAATCTATTTATTTTAGCAATATGATCTTTGTTTATTTATTTTTTTGCTGTCTGTACTTATCATCTAATTCCATATTGATTTCTAGAATTTCATTATAAGTGAGTTTGGGGCATACCTCATTTGTATCTTCCATAAAGCATACATTAGCTTGTTCCGTATCACTGTCGCTTTCGCTTTTTGATGAGGAAGAATCAGAATCGTCCCAAGTGACTTAAAAAGCTCTTCATTTCTTTTTGAATTTTTCATTTTATTTTTTCCTTTTCATTGGGAATCTTTGGACAATCTTTCTTCATGTGACCAAATTCATCACATTCGAAGCATCTGATAGATGTTGAAGTGGCTGAACTTGATTTTCTATCCTTCTAAAACTTGTTCATTTTTTCAAATTTCTTGAACTTTTTATAGTGTTTGGCTATGAAGACAATTTCATCTTCGTCTAAGTCAGAATCTTCTTTGTTGACTTGAAATGATATATTCTTCTTTTCAGTATTTAGTTCTTTTCTAGCCTACAAATTAGCTTCATAGGATAACAAGTTTCCAATTATTTCTTCAACTTTGAGTTGAGAAAGGTCGTTTGCCTCTTCTATGGCTAAAACTTTCCATTTCCAATTATTTGTCAAAGAATTTAAGAGTTGTGTAACTAAATCAAAATCAGTGAATTTGACTTCGAGAGTCATAAGATCATGTTGTATAATTTGAAATCTAGGGTACATATCACTAATGGACTCGCTTGCTTTCATTTTAAAGGATGAAAATTGATTTGGTAAAACTGAGATTTTAGTTTGCTTAAATTATGTGGTACCCACATATGTGATTTGTAAGGTACTATCATAAGTTGTAGTGCACATTATGACACATGAAAATTCATTTTTATCTAATGCACAAAACAAAACATTCATTGCTTTTGAATTGTTAGAAGCTGTGGTTTTTTGAGTATCGGTCCATGCACTCAATTTAGTATTGGTGCTTTATCTTTATTTTGAGTGGAAGACCAAATTTCCAAATCGTTAGGTTCGTAAAAATTCTCATACATGTTGACCAATATGCAAATACAAGTTAGTGTAATTTGATCAAACCTTGCTTTGATGCTAATTTAAAGTCTATGTAAGTGGATCATGTGTAGGAAAATATGAATGTGTATGCAAGAGTAATATAAGAGAGTAAATGATAGTAAGGAAAGTGCACATCAAAGTTTTTATACTGCTTCGTACCTCCCGTCCCACGTCCAATCCCGAAGCTCCCCCGGATATTCTACTATCACAAACCCTCACTTCTCCCGAGGAATAAGCTTAGTTAAAACAGAGTTTCTTGTCAAATGTGTGTTCTTGAATAACACGAATGTTGACTAATTAGTACGCGATCTTCCAAGATATTCCGTGAGTAATAATTGCTTTGAAGTGCAGACATGTACGGAAAAGTAATATGTGGTTGTGAGAGATTTGTATCGCTTGAGTGCTGATAGAGTATAGAGAATACATAATGCGGTAAGAGTGAAAAGGTGATCTTCTCTTTGAGTGATGATGCCTTAAATAGTGATGAGGAGTTGTAGTTTAAGAGTAGCATCCATTAGTCTTCATCCAAAGGTTGCATTGCTTGACATTGAAGAGTTGTGATGAAGAGGAGTGAAAGTGGTTATTCGAAAAGTGACAATTGCGTGTTTTTTCTCCCGAACTCCGGGTCAGACGTCTGGTTAAAATTCTAAACATTTGAATGCTACTTCAAACACATATTTTTTAGGCCGAAAGAAAATTCAGATGTTTGGAATAATATATCTGACCTCTGATCTTTAAATATATTGTTTTCTGGTCCTGGATTCAGACATCTGATAATACATCCAGATGTCTACACACCTGTGTCAGTTGTTCATGTCTTGATTTCTTTTCCTCTTTTCTTAGTGTATACTCTTCTTTCTATTTGTATCTTTTCCTATTTGTCGAACTATGTTTTATGCAATATGTTGAGTCAATCTTGGACATTTTCCTTCATAAACCAATGATATATCTATATGGTTTCCATTGTGTAGTTTCCGTTATCGAAATCAAAGAATGGATTTCCTAACAGGGATTTGAATCAATATTTAGTTTTTTTTAAATAATATTTTAATATGAAAATAACCATTTTTCAACCGATCTCATAATTCAACGAAACTAGTTTCATCGAATCCGAAATGATAAATTATTATAAGATTTCAATTTTCATATCCATCAGAGTTTTTATGTGGTCATGCGCAATATATATGCATATCGATGAACGATTTGAATTTACAATTCGATTTTAAGAACAACTGTTAAATACGATCGAATTAGCTTCCAAAACAAGTTCCATTATTTTCGAAATATGGGTTATTAAATATGGATAACAGTGAGCACGTCATTGACTCGATGAATAGTGTTTTTGAGGAGATTATATAAGTATCTGATTTGTTCACAATCCAAAATTAACCCTAGCCACCATTTTTCTTCAAATAATGGACGAAATATAGTCATTCAATCCGTCCACTATTAGCTAAATCCCCCAATTGGAAAGTTGTTTGCATCATCGTTTGGAGTTAATCCATTGTAGAAACTCAACCATCAGAGGTCGTGGGTGGCCGGAATATCACGAAAACCTGAATAGGATCTTTTTTGGTTTTAGTGGCTGGGCGAAGGTCCTTGAAGGAGATAGTTGCGGAAGTGGCTGGGGATTTCTATTAGTGGTGGTCATGGTCGTTGTGGTTGCCGGTGGCACAAGTTATTCGAAGATGAACATTTTTCATTATTCTTTCAATTCATGATGGTTGGAGGCTCATCGTGGGTCGGGGAAGCAGGCGTAGGGTCAGCTCGCAAGGAGGAAGGCAATGGTGGCACTAGCTTTGGCTCCGATGGCCTATAGCGACGACAGCAACGAGATTTGATGGTGGAGAGTCATTCGTTTGCCCGGGCTTGTATATCGTTGGGTTTAGTTGAATTAATTAGGTGATTAACATCTTAATGAAGTCATTAGTTAATTTATATTTATTTTAGGGTGCATTTGGCTCAGGTCCCTGTTAAGTTTGGGAATTAGGCTCAGGTCCGCTCTTAAACTTATTATAAATTAGGTCCTATTAAAAAATTCATTAAAAAAATAATGAAAATTCATATTTAAATAAAACACATACACGTCAAAAAATTTAGGTGTCAAAACCCAAAAAATCAATGAAACGGCGAAATAACAGTAAAATGCATAAAACAATGCACATATTTGCAAATATATGCATACATTTAAGCATATAATGCAGTTTAACATCAAACTGCAGTATAAGTGCATACACGTATGCAGAAATTGGGAAAAAATGCATCTTTTGATGCATTAAATCAAAATCTGCATACATATATGCACTTATTGTTAAGCCATCCTAGTTTTTACATTTTGCATACATGTATGTAGTTATGAAGAAAAACTACATAAATATATGCACATATTACTAAGTCTGTTTCTATTTTAACATTTCTGCATACATATATATAGTTATTCATAATAAATGCATAATGTATGCAGTTATTCGGAGGCATGCGTATTAGTTCAGATTTACTTGCATACATGTATGCGGTTATTTAGAATAAATGCGTGCAAGTATTGGTCCAGATTTTCAATGTAAAGTACTTTCAAAATATATGCATACATGTATGCAGTTATTCAAAAAAAAATGCATACATGTATGCATTTTTTCTGTTCTTTTCTGAATCCTTCTCGGAATATTTCCGATTTTCCGAATTTTTTTATTCTCCAGCTCCTTATTTTCTTTACAAAACACGTAAGCATGAAAAGAAGGACCCTCTTTACATTTCAAACTATGACTGGATGCCATTCTAATTTGAAACCAAAACAAGGACGTTAGCCTAATTCCACTTTATTTCAATTCATATAAAATATTGTAACAAGTATAACTTTTCATATGAGAACTAAATAGAGCGAAACAAGTTGCGTTTGACTCCTAGCTGCTTATACTACGTGTACGAGTTGGATTGGAGTGAATTGGATCTAACCGAAATTCTAGATAATTTCAAATGCCTGTTTGAAAGTAAATTGAACAACCAAAATTATTGATTTAGAATGGGAATCGATGGTGAATCACACTTTCTGGAGTACTATATTATCATATCGCATAACATAGATATTTATTATTGAATCGATATTTATTTTTGTGATATGTTTGATTAATCGGTTGATTTGCTGCTTTGTTGGTAGTCGTCGGCATATATTCCCATCTATGCATGGATGACCTTTAACATTACCTTCTTTTAAGCGGAATATTCGTCTTAAATGAATTAGATTGTATTATTTGTTCTATATGCATATAAATAACAATTTTGTTGTAGGTTGAAATATAAAATGAAAAGCGTAATGTACGTAGCAAATTAGGTCGTGACCGAACACTTCAAAATATATGCACATATGTGTGGCCGATAAGGAATCAATTGTTCCTTTGTTTATGTTCATATGTTATTCATATTCATCCATTTGTTTATATTTATATTCAGTTTGCATTCATTTGCTTATACTCATTTATTGCCTTCATTTACTTATGTCCCACATTTTTTATATTATCGATAATTGAACTTAATTAAACATTCTATATAATTTAAGCGTGTGTTTTCATAGAATTGATGTTTGATTAAAATTATCATTTTAATTAATGATATGTATAAATCTACTTATTATTCGAGTTAATAATAATAAGATTCAATTATCTATTTCAGCAAATGACAATTGAGTTTGATTTTGCCTATAACTAACTAGTTGAAAGTTGATTATTCGCTCTAATCAATGATAATATAATATAATTAATTATTGGAGTTATTGAAATTTATTTTAATTAATAATTAGTTAAAACTTAAAAATCTTTATAATGTAAGATGCTTTAGTTCCAGTAACATATTTTGACTAGTGAGATTTGATTTGATTGTTCGGTTCTCACTAAGTTGCTTATAAAATAAATTTGTATTGATTTAAGGAAATGAATACAATTAAGTTAATTGATTCAATGAAAAGGATTCAAGAATAAATTAACCTATTTTAATAAAAGGGTTTAAACTTTGATTTAATTAAGTTAATAACTATTTGTATGCAATCAATTTGTCGATTATAAAAGATCACGATTGTGTTTAGCTATATTATTAGATAATTAATGTTGTTTAACAATGTATAAATAAAATTCAACATCCAGTCTGTTTTCTTTTAAAAATTTCAAAGCTTTTCTATAAAATAATTTTTATAAATTGATTTTTAGAATGTTTTTATTTGCTTGAAGTCTATTAAAATATTTAGATCTAATTTATTACTTTTTTGTATAAATAATGGCGTTTAGATCTCATAAGTGATATCTTTAAATGATAATGTTCATTTTAAATAGAAATATTTTGAAATTTAATCTAATAGTTAAGTGTGTTGGATTTTATCAAAATCGATGTTATAAATTAACAATGGTTTTGACTTTCCTTTGAAGTACACTTAGATTTATAATTACCTCTTTAAACTAAAACTTTAAAGAAAATGGTTAAAGTTATTTTCTTTCAAATATCTAAAATGTGAAATCTAAGCATAAATTCACATTTTGAAGTTTATAGTTTTTCGATACGAATACAGAAAGAAATTGCCATAAAAGATATCGCTTATATGGAAAATATTTAGTTATACTCTTATCACCAGATGTCAAAGTATAAAAACTTACCCCTATCTTGAAAGTTGAAAAACATTGTCAGGGCGATGCCTAGAGGTAGCACTACCTCAACGTGTCCGAATTTATTTTTAACCAAGAGATAGTATGAGTTCGAGATCGATAAATAGCAGTAAGAGAATGTGACTTAGTTTCCATATACGATCATCTTGAACATTCCTGATAGTTGATTTAACAACTATTGGTTTAGATTTTTTAATTGTATTGTCAAATTAAATAATTTGTTGCTCTTTGAGTGTTGTTATCCTTTGTTGAAAAATACTAAATCCAAAAAGCGAATGTATATCTATTTATGTGAGTTTGCTCAGATTTGGGTAATTTCACATCTACTCTAGGATAGGTTTGGTTGTATGCACGCAAGATGTGAAATATTCGGATACTTGGAAAAGTTGGCAGGGTCCGGCTAATACATTTCCGAAAATGGTGTGGTTCTCATGTATATTCTAGAGGTGTACTATTCGGTCAGGTGGGTGCACCCTTCTAGCCATTTATTTAAAAATTTCTCATTTTATTCCTTTAATTTCAAATTTACGAGTTTTCCTATTTTAATTGCATTGGGACGATAAAACCTTCTTAATGTTTATATACTTGTATCCATGGTGAGGTTGGAGGTGGTTATAAGTGGTCTAATCTGTAGTAAGTGGAGCAGTCCAATTATTTTGGAAAATTTAACTTTTCTATGTTTGATTCAAATTTTTGGATTAGTTTCTCTATTTCAAATGAGCAATGACGAGCTCTCTCCTCGATGCGTTGTTCTGTATTCCCTTTATATTGGCATTAGTATATATGATACTAATCCATTGCTCATTTCAGTTAGTCATGTTTGTGTGAATGTCATTATGTTGTGTTATTCTTATGAGTTAAAACCCGTTCAAGGATTGGCGGCATGGTCTCATAGAATTATTACATACTTACCTTTACTTGAGTTTTCTCACATTGGTATTCTAGACTGATCCGTGTATTATTTCATTATAATGCTTGGGTCAGACCGAGCTTGTTTCCAGATTATTTTAGTTGGATATGGAGTTCATGGAATATAGTTGCATTTCATCTATCATACTATTTTATTTTCGCTGTATTTTATTTACCTATCAACATTTGTAAGGTCAAAATTTTATAACTGTCCAGCTAAGAAGATTTTTTTTAACTCTGATATACATTGTATCTTGGGGTGAAGTTCATCTGTCAATATTATTATTATATGCTATTGATTCCGCCGTGAGATTCTTCTTTTCTCCTGTTCTTTCATTTTCTTTTTCTTTTGCCCTAACAATCTGCATTTTCGATGATTGAATGTTCGACAGTAAAATACATAGTCATGTTTGGTGTCGATTTTTCGAAGGTCAGAAAGGCAGGTCATTACATTTGGTATCAGAGCTGAAGGTTAGGCAAGAACCTCGGCTCTAGTGGGGTTACTCATTAAGATTGGGTAAGCGAGACCTTGAAATGAGTCTGATAGAGAGTGTGTGTGTGTATAAACATACGAGAGCGTATTTGTTAGTGTTGTATATAACAGTGTTGTATACACAATTATATGATTTTTGTTTGATGATAACAACCAAATATATTTTATCATTGAATGTGTTTGTAACTGTACTGGTATACTACACATCAGACAGGAATAAAATATTTCTATAAAATACAACTATACAGAAATTTAAATATTCACACAGTATTTTAAATATTCACACAGTATTTTATTTGAATAAGAATATTTTATTTCGATATTTAAACAGTACAGATTTACAACTCCACTATTTGTACATACATCACTGATATACATTTCATTATATTCAATTTCGTACTTAGCTCCTCTTTACAACACTTACACTTTCATATACATTACATTTCTATACAGTTCACTCATATATAGTGACACATATGAACATCATCATCTTCAGTCTTCTTGACTTCACAGCATTCCACAGTCAATCCAGTCATCTTCATACCTGTCACATACAGAAGAACACACACAGTAAACTGCAACAAAAATAAAATTAAATAAAAGCAAATAATTTTTTTTTTAAAATTTTATTTGCCTCAGAATTATGGTGTGTTTCTCATCATTTTTCTAGACATGGTCTGATATGCAGGGACAAAAAAAAATCGTCTGATGGCTGCATGTACACATGTTTATACACGTGTGCACTGCCTCGCCAATCAGCGAGCAACTGAGGAGTAGCCATAAGGACCATCTCAATTCAGTGCAAATGGTCGAGCCAAAAGTGCAAATAAAAATAAAAAGCCAGAATGATCGAGCAACAAGGAAAATTCAACATGCATGGTGACACAAAGCATTGTACAGCAGAAAATCGGGGTGTGCATTAATGGTGTAGCAAACATGAACAACGATATCAAAATAAAATGGCAAGATCAAAATGGTCGAGCAAAACAACAAGACAACGCATTCATGGAAATGGTGTACAACATGTTATGCATGAGCAGTAAGCAATTTCAAGTATGGTCATGATGAACACAACAGAAATCAAATGGTTCAGGTCAAGTTAAAGGGTGCAGCCAAAACATGGTCGAGAAAGCATATGGTTAAATGTATATAATAGCAGCTAAAAGAATGGTTCAGCAATACAAGCAAATGTATGATTAGCATGGACATGGCATGTGCATGAATGTGAGCATGTACAAGTGGTGGTAAATGGACAGTACAACTCAGGTGACAACACAAACAGCAATGGAGAATGGACAGTAAATAAGTTCATGATCAAGACTGGTTCGAGATGGTCATACCAGACCAAGTTCACATAGTAACAAGTTTCAGGAATAATTCAAAACAATGCAGTTTTTTTCTTACAACAAAGTGAAGGATCAACTGTAGTATCAGTTCTGTCAATGAAAACATGACGAATACCTCAAAAAGCAATATCAGGTCAAAAAATTGATCAAGTATTATATCCGTTCTTACCAGTTCAAAATCAAGGAAAATAAACATTGAAAAAGCCAAGTTTAAATAAGAAAACTCGGAAGAAAAGTTCAAACCCAAAAATTTCAAAGTCAATGATTTCATCTCGCAGTATATTCCAGAAAGACTGGATATTTCAAACTAGACACAATCATGAACATGGTGCAACAATATTTCAAGGTTCTACAGTAGTATCAGTTCTTAGCAGCATGACAAGTGTAATATTATGATCAAAGAACCATAAAGCAATATTAATTTAAAGATTCAGAAATTGTCTAGAGAACTACAGGAAAGTTCTACCATAGCATTTGTTCGTACCAGTTTATTCAAGACAAATAATCCAATTGAAGTTTTCTTTTGGGAAGTTAAAATTTAAAATGGTCAACCAGGAAATAAAAGATTTAAAGTTACAGAAATCGTGGGATTAATTCAAAGTCGAAAATCCAAGTCCAGAATATAAAGTCTAACACAAGTTACTCCAGAAGGCTTTAACTTTTCAAACCCAGTCAAATTCTAGAAGTTACGAGAAAATATGATTCGAAGAACCAAAATTTCAAAGGAAATAGCAGTTCAAGTATATGGCAAATCATTGTGCAAAAGAACATCACAGGAAGATACAAATGGAGATGAAAATAAAGCATCTATTTATATCACATTTTATATGAAGCAGAATAAAAATGATCAGGGCAGTATCTGTTTAATGATAAGGCAAAGGATTTAGAAAAGATCAGATTGAAATTTTCTAAAAAGAAAGCAAAATCAAAGTTCCAGAAAAAGAGTTCAAGTCTGAAAATATATACGGCAATTATTTCAAGACCAATTCAAAGTTCCAGAAGCATACGAGGCAAGGAAGAATTCATCACGCAAAATATATATTAATCACAAGTTCAAATCAAGGAATTCGAAGTCAAGGAAGACTCAATCAAAAATTCCAGATCAGCCGCAAGAAATTTCCAGAAATTCAAGATCAAATAAAAGCCGATTTCAAAAGCCCCAAAATTTTCAAATCAAGGGTTTCAAAGATCAAGACTTAATCAAAAATACCAGAACATACGATGATTTAAAGTTCCAATATTTCCGTATATATCATAACCAAAGTGTAATATGAAATCAGAGCACAAAATTAGGGTTTCAAAACCCTATAAGAACACCCACATCATCATCGGCTATAATCATCCTAGTTCAAGCACAATTAAAGCATAAAAATCGAATAGTAAAATCATACCAGAAATCGAGAAAACTTGGATCCAAATCAGAGTCCATAAACTCAATCGAAGACGATACAAGTCACCAGAGATTGAAGCCGAAGAATCGAGTAACAGACAACTGATTTTCATCAACCAGGCATCTCGATTCAGTGTGTTCAAGAGAAACCCTAGTTTTCTTTTAGCCGCCATTTCTATTTCCAGAGAGAATTAAAGGAAGTCGGGCTCAAGTAAAAAGTGGTGGAGCAAAATAAAAAAGGGACCGGCCAAAGTCTATATCAAAAGACTAAGTTTTTTTAAAAGAAGGATTTTTAAAAACAAAACTAGGGTTTTAAACTAGGGTCTCCATTTTATTTTTTGTTTTTCAACTTTGTAATCAGTCCAGAGTTTTCTAGTTTGTCTCTAAAACTAGGGAGACGAATTACTGGGTTTGTAATTCGGGGAAATCTGGTTTTGGGGATAAAAACCAGTGCAGGGTTTTGAGCGTAGGGTTAAGAACAGTTGGGAGCGAGTGTCGCGAGTTTACAGGGGATTGTAAGCGTAGAGATTGTTTTAACTCCTAGTAGAAACCTTGGGGAATGCAGTAGTAGGCAGAGTTTTGCCGAAGCTGGGTATATCTGTGTGTTATTTATTTTCTGCATTTATTCTGATCTGTGCTGTGATTATTTAATTACTCTGTGAAAATCTGCAATAAACCCTATTCACCCCCCCTCTAGGGTTAATTTAGATCCTACAGTTAGTGTTAAAAAATGTATTGCGTTAATTAGTCTATTGAGTTATTTATGAATTCTGGTCGAGATGTGGGACGCCATGGGGTCTTTGGGGGTTTCTAAACACTCGAACAAGGACAATAGACACGATATTGATTTTTGAAAACTGGCAAATGAAATATTTTACCTAAGATATATTTTGTATGTATAAAGAAAATTAAATTTTCAAAATCGTATAGTTATTTATGTCCAGCTGTTTATAGATGATAATATTAAATTATTATAATTATTATTTGATTTGTCATGCTCAAATATTTTAGGAGCATTGACTAGTTGATTATTAATTTATGTTCTATTAATCTATGGACATTTGTTGACAATTTAAGTGAATTGGAATTATACCCCATGTGAATTAAGTTTCACAGTTTGACTATAAGGTGTTCAATATAAATATTAAGTTAAAATCAACATATAATAGAACATTAGTTAATATAATCTTAATGGCAAATTGAACTTTTTTTTTGAAAAGGGGTTCTTTATTAATAACGTGAAGAACCAATAGCAAGATTCACCTCCCCAAAATTCCTTACCAATGCAGTAAGGAAAAAGAGCATGACATCCACTATTACACAGGCATATATGCATCTACGTTTGATAACAAAAGAAGAAATACACAAGAAAACAAGTCGTGGGCTACACTGCCCAAAACACTTACACCATCGGACAAAACAAAACAGACGGGCCACAACATCCCCACAAAACAAAAAATAAATGTGTAAATAGAAGCTTCATGCAAATCATCCAGGATCAGTCAACTCTATACCCTACCGTACAATCTTCGCTTCTTCATCCTCTGATACTCGGCTATGTCGAAAACGCCGCTTCAGCTGTAACCTAACATCCGTCTCCACCAATTTAAATCTCTACGCGTGGGATAATTGCTTATTATCAAAAAGCCCCTGATTCCTCTCCAGCCACAAATGATGAACAAGGGTGTTTGCCGCCGTGAAAGTTAAATCACTCCCGACCGACGTCGAAGGATGCCTAAAAGCAGTTCTGTGAGACGATTGTGGAGAGTTTAAGCTGAATAATGCTGCAAGTCCAATTTGTCGTACAACTCCCACAGATAAGTAGAAAATTTGCAATTATTAAATAGATGGTTGTAACACTCTGTAATTCTGCAACACTAAGATTCACAAATCAAGGCAGAATTAAATCTAAAAATCTGAATCAAGGGAAACGGGCTGTGCCATTGCGTTCGTCTCGGAAAAATACGCGAAATAGAGTCCGAATTTTCGAAAATAGGAGTCCGTATGACCAAGATATGGCCCGTCAAAGTTTTCAGAAAATTCCAAGTTCAAAACAGTTTAAAACTAGAGCAAAATTCGAATTCAAACACACAGGGGGCAGGGCGGGAAAATTCCCGCCGAGGTCAAGTCGACAAGGGTGTCGACTGCACAGTCGACACCACCCCCCCATGTCAACTGCCCAGTCGACATGGGTGTCGACCTGGGTCCCGAAATCCAGTTTTCTGCACCCAGTTCGTTCTTCTGTATCTAGACGCCATTCTGACCAGATTCGTCCGCCTAACACTATATAAACAGCCCTGATCTTCTTCTCTATTCACATTTCTTTTCTACCCTTATGCTGCAAAGATTCTTGGCAAACATGGCTTCTCCTCCTCCTCTAAATTAAATAAATAAAATAGTATGTAAAGATAAATCAAGACAAGGAGTGTTGCTCAAGACTTTCAAAAAGGGGTTCAAATCAAGCTAGGATTGCAAGTGAAGATTCAAACGACTGCAACAACTATTTTTCTACGAATCATAGCAACGCCATCTTTCTGTCCTAATATAATTTATGTAAGTCAGTTATTTTTAGATTTGAACGTTTTTCTTTGTTCGTGACATGAAATTAAAGGAATAAAAGAATATGCCAAATCTCTCTCTCTCTATTCGAATCAGTGCCTATATTCTTGGACCTAATCAAGAACTGTTATGATTCAAGGACAAATAAGACCGTGACTATGAAACTATGGACCTTAGAACCATATGCCTCTTTGACTATGAACATTGCCTATGACTGTGAACATTGCCTTTGACTATGAACATTGTCTATGACTATGGACATTGCCTATGACTGTGACTGTGACTATGAGAATTATTTCCTTGACTAGGCTTATGCTTTTGATTTGGAAACATAAACTATTGCCTATGACATAACGAGGACAACTGTGACTAAACACCTATGATTCCTGACTAGGAAAATGTTGCTTAAGTTTTGTGACTGTGAAATTGGGTCTAAACCTGATCTTTCTATTCTATCTATCCTTGGTTTTCATTGGTTTTAGACCTTGGGAATTTACCTATTAAGTTAGGTCTACCCATGTTCTTGAACCTATGTCTCTATTCTGTCTATTCTTGGTTTTGTTTGGTTTTAGACCTTGGGAATTTACCTATTAAGTTAGGTCTACCCATGTTCTTGAACCGACGTCGTTATTTAACCCTTTTTTATGCCAGTTAGTATGTCTATCTTTTGCATAGCATCTTTGGTTCATTCCCTATTTTCTACGAACCTAGCTTTATTTATAACCTAGACTGAATCACGATTATACGAACGGTGGGAATGCGGTTTGGGCAAAATATGAAATTTACTAAAAAACGTAGTTTAACTTGGAAATTGGCATAAATTGGGAACACGCATTATGACATGTTCATAAGAATGCAAATTGGATAAATTTGACATGAACTATAGATTGTGTAACCTGAATCTAGTATCGACATGTAAATCTAGCATTTACATGAATAGTAAACTAGAGTAATAAGTCTAGTTTGACATGAATTAGAATTGTTGAATCGGAATTGGATTAACTAATTTGGCACGGTAAGTATATTAGCATAAATTTGAAATTGGCCATGATAGGGAGTAATTGGCAGGTTTAGCAAAATCATGGTTAATGACACTTGATTTGGTACAATTTACATACCAAAAATCATAAACATGGTTTAGAGGGAAAAATGGGCCCTAGAAATGAATGTAGACAATTTACATTAAAAGAGCAATTGGGAAATAAGTAAATTAGGAATAATTTACTTATAGAATTTGTCCTAAATAAGAAAATGTGAACTTAGACAAATTAAAGGTTTGTTAAACGACATCTCTTTTAATAACACACCAGAAAGTTCTAGGGTGACAGAGAGGATAGTGTCTAGGCTTGGGTTTGGAAAATACCAGTTTCCTGCTCTCCCTGGCTATCCCTAACTGATCCGACGGACGAGATGGTCACTTTCAAAACCTGATTTGAAAACTAATCAAAACCCTTTGAACTTAGAAAACACAAATATGCCTAACCCGAGGTTAGACCGAGTTGCGATGTAAACCTACCCGGAACCAACCAGCACATCCAGTATTTGCAACAGTATCTATCTAATGTGAGTGGTCGCGGCTTTAATCTATTTAATTAAAGCTAGAACAAGAATGGTAGGGTTAAGTTAACTAAGACACTTAACCAATTCAACAAGATAACCAAACCGATAGGCGGGGTTAGGTTCATACAAACACTTAACACAGTTAAGCTAGAATGGGAGGGTTAAGTCCATAGGAACACTTAACCAACTTAACACAGTTAAGCTAGAATGGGAGGGCTATGTCCATAGAGACACTTAACCAGACTCAAGGTAACAAGACAAGATTTGTAGGGGTTAAGTAAAGTTAATACACTTAGCCAAATTAACATGTTAACTAGACTAGAGGTTGGGGTTAAGTAAAGTTAATAAACTTAGCCAAATTAACATGTTAACTAGACCAGAGGTTGGGGTTAAGTAAAATCTAATACACTTAGCAAATTTAATATGTTAGCTGGGCTAGACCGTAGGGGTTAAGTAAACTTGAACACTTAACCATCAGGTTGTGATAAAGGAATGGGGTTAAGTCTAAAACATGAAGGGATAATACTTAACCATTAATAACATGTTAGTTAAAACAGACGGGCAAGGTTAAGTTAAAAGGGAATACTTAACCAATACAGGGTGAAGGGGTAGGGTTAAGTAATAAGAAATACTTAACTAATATAACTTGGTTTGTGGTAAGGTTAAGTCAACATGATTTATTGATAACACTTAACCAGTTTATCAGGATAAACGAAGAGGGTTAAGTTAGCTTGAATTAAATAATGACACTTAACCAACCCAAATTGATGGGAAAGAGAACTAAGTAGTAATTCTAAGTATAACACGGGAAGGAGCGAATGTCCGTCTGAGAAGGCTCCAACGAATTGGGTTACGAAGCCCGAGGCTTCGAGGGGATGTGATGGTACTCTTGGTATCCCTCTGTGAGACTGCAGATGATCCTCCTGGGCTCACAGAGGTTAAGGTCTGCGTAGAAGAACCAGGGGTATGCCTTGGTTGCAATATATATGGCAACCTAAAGACTAGGATGGACTGGCGTGATTCGGCGAGAAAACGGTAGCCTTGTGATAGCAACTCGTCGTCTACCATCCATCTTGAGTCAGTCGAGATACGTGAAGCGAAAAGGCGGAAAACTCCAAAAGACCATATACTTGCTATCTAGTTATGGTTGCGGATGGCCATAGGATAGTGGGGTACCGGGGGCCGGCGTATAGTTCTCATTTTACGAAGTGTGCCTTTCATTAGTTGAGGGAGGGGTCAAGTGGGACCATAGCCACTGGAATAAAAACAGACCTTAGCATCTGCATCGGCAAATATCTGAAAGCTCCCGACCGAGTTCTGTATTCCTTGAGTTGCCCTGTCACAGGACTCGGACCGCACATTTCAGGACATGTGCATCTAGATAAGCGATAACGATTCACGATACATGCGTGGGGAAGTATAGGAACATATACCTCTCTAGATAGTGTGTCCTAGACTTGGGGCATCGTTTGACAGATAGCGTAATCCCTAGTTGTACTAGGTGGCATAAACCCTGAACTCGAGAAGCGTTCAGCAGATAGCGTAAACTCTAGTTAAATCTAGAAAGCACTTGATAGAAAACCCTAGATTAGATCTAGGTAATAAATAATAAATGTATGCCTGAAGGCAATGGAAACTATAGGGGTTGGGATCACGTTATCGTTACTAGTTGGAACACTAGTTAGGTGGTGGAGAGATATAGAAACCAGTATGACAAGAAAATAGCGAAGCGGCGAAAGTATTAGAGCATATCCTGTTTATCTTATCTTAGCATATCTTGTGATTATCTTGTCTAATCTTGCTGACCCTATGGTCATGGTGTAATCTTGTATTTAGTTAATTCATGTCGTTTTGTTTTTCCATGTTCACATGCTAGAAGTTACTGAACTTACTCAGGCTTTATGTCTGACTCTGTTTTCCTTTCGTCTTCTTTTCTTCCGTTCTCCCCCCCAGGTAGTAGAGGAGGGAGTAGTATAACTCAGGTTAAGTTAGACTGTCATTCTTTCCCAGCTTGAAGATTTGTCGAAGTTTTGCTTGGATTCTCTTTTCAGATGCTATGGCTGGTTCTTGCCACATTGGGGAATATAAATGTATTTTTATGCTTCTTTATTTTGTAAGACAGATGACACTCTGATATTGTAAAGAAATCTTTGTACAAACTATTTTATCATTAAAGCAAAGTTTTATTTTCCGCTATTTAAATTCTGTCTGTCTTGAAATTTATCTGCATCTTTTACCCTAAATGCTCCACAGAACTTAGTGCATTCCCTTTGTGAGTGACACTAACGGATGTGGGGTGTTACACGTGGTATCAGAGCTGAAGGTTACAAGATCAGATAAAGGATTTGAAAAATTATTTTCAAACAATTTTAAAAGAAGCATTTTCAAAAGAAAAGATTTGTTTTAAAGGCTTATTCCCCCAAAGCCATACGCATTATCTTCTCTTCCTCTGTTTGAATTCTTGTCTCCTTCTTTCTTGAATCTCTGGGGCTCCTGGCTTTCTAGGAGGTAACCTCATCGATGGGCGAAGTAGTGCCCGACTTCCATCAATAACCGTAGTTGTTTCACCTACGGGCAGTTTGTTTTCAAAGCTTAGTAGGGTTTTCTGTACGATGGAGGCAACTTTCGAGGGATTTGTCAACATGACTACACACGGAAGGGGATGAGGAGTTTGGCTAAGGAGCATAACCCTAGGATGAGGAATTCATGGATATAGATTTAGCTCACGAAGGAGGAAGAAATTATAAAACCTAAGACAAGAGGAAGTATCTTTGCTAGGGTATGATAGGGCATATAATTAAGGACAAGGGCGAGAACGAGGTACAAGATTTTCAGAAGGACAAGTACATACTTTCACCATGAAGCGTACCTAGGAGAAGGGTAGTGAAGTTCTGTTGGAAGAGTCTAGTTTTGCTATTCGTATTCTTTCCTTTGGTTTTAGTGCTTCGCATTTGTTCATATTTGCTTCCATAGTTGAGTCTCTGCACCATAGTACTTGTATAGTAGAAAGATCCCACTAGAGTCTCAAATCCAATTGGTGGTCCGACCAGTCTATTTTTAGTAGGGATTTGAGGATAGCTATCGAGTTTGCTTATATCATCTCACGTAGATCGTCTAAATTCGGAGGAGATATTCCTTGGATGCTTGTCTGATATTGGTTTAGGCCTTTGGCGCTTGTACTTGAGGAATGTCAAGTTCAACTAGGATGGTTTGCGTGAGAGATGAATAGTTGTCGCAGGCACTCTAAAAAGTGCATAGTGACCTTTCGACCCCTATAGTCATGGCATGGCGGATAAGAGGGAGACCTCTAATCATCTTAGTACATACACATGGTATCATAGTTAACATCTGTTTATTTTGGAAAAGGAGATCAGAAAATTCACAATCGTGAAGTTAAATTAGTTAAGACACAGTGGAGTAAAGCTCAAGAAGGCTAGATACTAGCACCATGCCCTTTTTCGTTAAGGGTACATCCTTGATTTCTTTGTTTAGGAGCTTTGCGCATAATTGTTTCTCTCTTTCCAAAGTATATCCTCTAGGATGTATCATCGATCCTTAGGCAGAAGCCAATGGATGTAAACATGTATTTGAAACATGTTATGGTTGAATGGTTGCAAGTGGTTGCAAATGGTTGCTCGTGAATACATATGCATTAGGAACTAGATCAAGTTCGGACGCTTTCATATTGCATTTACAGATATGTATTTGTTTGTAAGTTGAACTTGATATGTTATCATTTGGATGAATGGCTGTGCACGCATGTAGTATTTACATAACTAGGGATGCTTGCATACATGATTGGACGCACGACACTAACATAATTCGCATTGAGGAGGTCAACTGAATCAGTAGACCGCCTGATTTTGCATTAGATAAAGACATATACACACTATGCATATGAACATGAAAGCATTAGAAATCTTTTAAGGACAATGAATGCCTGTGATTGAATGGTTGAGTAGATGGGTGATTGGATGGTAATACACGTTCTTCCTAACTTGAAGATTTCGGGGATGAAATCCTTTTAAGTGGGGGAGAATGTAACACCCCGTAATTCTACAACACTAAGATTCACAAATCAAGGCATAATTAAATGTAAAAATCTGAATCAAGGGAAACGGACTATGCCATTGCGTTCATCTCGGAAAAATACGCGAAATAGAGTCCGAATTTTCGAAAATCGGAGTCCGTATGACCAAGATATGGCCCGTCAAAGTTTTCAGAAAATTCCAAGTTCAAAATAGTTTAAAACTAGAGCCAAATTCGAATTCAACCACACAGGGGGCAGGGTGGGAAAATTCCCGCCCAGGTCAAGTCGACAGGGGTGTCGACTGCACAGTCGACACCTTCCCCCCATGTCGACTGCCCAGTCGACATGGGTGTCAACCTAGGTCCCGAAATCCAGTTTTCTGCACCCAGTTCGTTCTTCTGTATCTAGACGCCATTCTGACCAGATTCGTCCGCCTAACACTATATAAACAGCCCTGATCTTCTTCTCTATTCACAATTCTTTTCTACCCTTATGCTGCAAAGATTCTTGGCAAACATGGATTCTCCTCCTCCTCTAAATTAAATAAATAAAATAGTATGTAAAGATAAATCAAGACGAGGAGGTGTTGCTCAAGACTTTCAAAAAGGGGTTCAAATCAAGCAAGGATTGAAAGTGAAGATTCAAACGACTGCAACAACTGTTTTTTTATGAATCGTAGCAACGCCATCTTTCTATCCTAATATAATTTCTGTAAGTCAGTTATTTTTAGATTTGAACATTTTTCTTTGTTCGTGACATGAAATTAAAGGAATAAAAGAATATGCCAAATCTCTCTCTCTCTCTATTCGAATCAGTGCCTATATTCTTGGGCCTAATCAAGAACTGTTATGATTCAAGGACAAATAAGACTGTGACTATGAAACTATGGACCTTTGAACCATATGCCTCTTTGACTATGAACATTGCCTATGACTGTGAACATTGCCTATGACTATGAACATTATCTCTGACTATGGACATTGCCTATCACTGTGACTATGACTGTGACTATGAGAATTATTTCCTTGACTAAGCTTATGCTTTTGATTTGGAAACATAAACTATTGCCTATGACATAACGAGGACAACTGTGACTAAACACCTATGATTCCTGACTAGGAAAGTGTTGCTTAAGTTTTGTGACAGTGAAATTGGGTCTAAACCTGATCTTTCTATTCTGTCTATCCTTGGTTTTCGTTGGTTTTAGACCTTGTGAATTTACCTATTAAGTTAGGTCTACCCATGTTCTTGAACCTACGTCTCTATTCTGTCTATTCTTGGTTTTCTTTGGTTTTAGACCTTGGGAATTTACCTATTAAGTTAGGTCTACCCATGTTCTTGAACCGACATCGTTATTTAACCCTTTTTATGCCAGTTAGTATGTCTATCTTTTGCATAGCTTCTTTGGTTCATTCCCTATTTTCTGCGAACCTAGCTTTATTTATAATCTAGACTGAATCACGATTATACGAACGGTGGGAATGCGGTTTGGGCAAAATATGAAATTTACTAAAAAAAACGTAGTTTAACTTGGAAATTGGCATAAATTGGGAACACGCATTATGGCATGTTCATAAGAATGCAAATTGGATAAATTTGACATGAACTATAGATTGTGTAACCTGAATCTAGTACCGACGTGTAAATCCATTTACATGAATAGTAAACTAGAGTAATAAGTCTAGTTTGACATGAATTAGAATTGTTGAATCGGAATTGGATTAACTAATTTGGCACGGTAAGTATATTAGCATAAATTTGAAATTGGCCATAATAGGGAGTAATTGGCAGGTTTAGCAAAATCATGGTTAATGACACTTGATTTGGTACAGTTTACATACCAAAAAGCATAAACATGGTTTAGAGGGAAAAATGGGCCATAGAAATGAATGTAGACAATTTACATTAAAAGAGCAATAGGGAAATAAGTAAATTAGGAATAATTTACTTATAGAATTTGTCCTAAATAAGAAAATGTGAACTTAGACAAATTAAAGGTTTGTTAAACGACATCTCTTTTAATAACACACCAGAAAGTTCTAGGGTGACAGAGAGGATAGTGTCTAGGCTTGGGTTTGGAAAATACAAGTTTCCTGCTCTCCCTGGCTATCCCTAACTGATCCGACGGACGAGATGGTCACTTTCAAAACCTGATTTGAAAACTAATCAAAACCCTTTGAACTTAGAAAACACGAATATGCCTAACCCGAGGTTAGACTGAGTTGCGATGTAAACCTGCCCGGAACCAACCGGCACATCTAGTATTCACAACAATATCTGTCTAATGTGAGTGGTCGCGGCTTTAATCTATTTAATTAAAGCTAGAACAAGAATGGTAGGGTTAAGTTAACTAAGACACTTAACCAATTCAACAAGATAACCAAACCGATGGGCGGGGTTAGGTTCATACAAACACTTAACACAGTTAAGCTAGAATGGGAGGGTTAAGTCCATAGGAACACTTAACCAACTTAACACAGTTAAGCTAGAATGGGAGGGCTAAGTCCATAGAGACACTTAACCAGACTCAAGGTAACAAGACCAGATTTATAGGGGTTAAGTAAAGTTAATACACTTAGCCAAATTAACATGTTAACTAGACTAGAGGTTGGGGTTAAGTAAAGTTAATACACTTAGCTAAATTAACATGTTAACTAGACCAGAGGTTGGGGTTAAGTAAAATCTAATACACTTAGCCAATTTAATATGTTAGCTGGGCTAGATCGTAGGGGTTAAGTAAACTTGAACACTTAACCATCAGGTTATGATAAAGGAATGGGGTTAAGTCTAAAACATGAAGGGATAATACTTAACCATTAATAACATGTTAGTTAAAACAGACGGGCAAGGTTAAGTTAAAAGGGAATACTTAACCAATACAGGGTGAAGGGGTAGGGTTAAGTAATAAGAAATACTTAACCAATATAACTTGGTTTGTTGTAAGGTTAAGTCAACATGAATTATTGATAACACTTAACCAGTTTATCAGGATAAATGAAGAGGGTTAAGTTAGCTTGAATTAACTAATGACACTTAACCAACCCAAATTGACAGGAAAGGGAACTAAGTAGTAATTCTTAGTATAACACGGGAAGGAGCGAATGTCCGTTTGAGAAGGCTCCAACGAATTGGGTTACGAAGCCCGAGGCTTCGAGGGGACGTGAGGGTACTCTTGGTATCCCTTTGTGAGACTGCAGATGATCCTCCTGGGCTCACAGAGGTTAAGGTCTGCGTAGAAGAACCAGGGGTATGCCTTGGTTGCGATATATATGGCAACCTAAAGACTATGATGGACCGTCCGTGATTCGGTGAGAAAACGGTAGCCCTGTGATAGCAACTCGTCGTCTACCATCCATCTTGAGTCAGTCGAGATACGTGAAGCGGAAAGGCGGAGAACTCCAAAAGACCATATACTTGCTATCTAGTTATGGTTGCGGATGGCCATAGGATAGTGGGGTACCGGGGGCCGGCGTATAGTTCTCATTTTACAAAGTGTGCCTTTCATTAGTTGAGGGAGGGGTCAAGTGGGACCATAGCCACTGGAATAAAAACAGACCTTAGCATCTGCATCGGTAGATATCTGAAAGCTCCCGACCGAGTTCTGTATTCCTTGAGTTGCCCTGTCACAGGACTCGGACCGCACATTTCAGGACATGTGCATCTAGATAAGCGATAACGATTCGCGATACATGCGTGGGGAAGTATAGGAACATATACTACTCTAGGTAGTGTGTCCTAGACTTGGAGCATCGTTCGACAGGTAGCGTAATCCCTAGTTGGACTAGGTGGCATAAACCCTGAACTCGAGAAGCGTTCAGCAGATAGCGTAAACTCTAGTTAAATCTAGAAAGCACTTGATAGAAAACCCTAGATTAGATCTAGGTAATAAATAATAAATGTATGCCTGAAGGCAATGGAAACTACAGGGGTTGGGATCACGTTATCGTTACTAGTTGGAACACTAGTTAGGTGGTGCAGAGATATAGAAACCAGGATGACAAGAAAATAGCGAAGCGGCGAAAGTATTAGAGCATATCCTGTTTATCTTATCTTAGCATATCTTGTGATTATCTTGTTTAATCTTGCTGACCCTATGGTCATGGTGTAATCTTGTATTCAGTTAATTCATGTCGTTTTGTTTTCCATGTTCACATGCTAGAAGTTACTGAACTTACTCAGGCTTTATGTCTGACTCTGTTTTCCTTTCGTCTTCTTTTCTTCCGTTCTCCCCCCCCCCCAGGTAGTAGAGGAGGGAGTAGTATAACTCAGGTTAAGTTGGACTGTCACTCTTTCCCAGCTTGAAGATTTTTCGAAGTTTTGCTTGGATTCTCTTTTCAGATGCTATGGCTGGTTCTTGCCACATTGGGGAATATAAATGTATTTTTATGCTTCTTTGTTTTGTAAGACAGATGACACTCTGATATTGTAAAGAAATCTTTGTACAAACTATTTTATAAATAAAGCAAAGTTTTATTTTCCGCTGTTTAAATTCTGTCTGTCTTGAAATTTATCTGCATCTTTTACCCTAAATGCTCCACAGAACTTAGTGCATTCCCTTTGTGGGTGACACTAACGGATATGGGGTGTTACAATGGTCTTGATCTTCGGTACTTTTATCACATAACAAACATGAAGTGCTAACATTAATCCCCCATGAAAATAGCTGGTCCACTGTTGGTAAATGTTTTAGACAAGTTAGATATGTAGTGAAAGAAAACTTCCTTGCTGTTTTGGAATTCCATATGATTCTAAAGTTCGTATTATTATATGAATGTTCTCTGATTTCATTCCACACACATGAAAAAACAAATTTATTCTACAGTGCAATTTTCCAGTAACCCTGAGCATGGTCTGAATAAATTTTAATGTGTAAGATGTTCTGCAATCTCCCTGGTATCTGATATAAGTTGAGGCTGAAAAGTACCATTGCGAATTATATGATTAACTTTGTATCCTGCAGTATTGCATACATGCACTCGAGTCCATCCAATTAAATCAACTAACGATCTATGGTTTATCCACGGGTAAAACCATAGATCGATACTATCCCCATTAACTATTGCTATATTCATTATATTTCGAGCTAAGGCGCGTTGGCGTAGAATAGATTTCATTGTACCAAAATAATTGTTGCTAATTGATAAGGTCCATAAATTGTATCCATCTACTCCATAAATTGTCTGGATTGTTACAATTCGTATGCTAAATTTGATCTAATCACTTTTGTTGAATACATAGACTTCACTACAAAACCTATACCACTCATTCGACCTTTCTAGTGTGGACTCCGATCGGGTTTCTCGACTAGAAGATATGTCTTCTTTACATAGCCTCTAATCTTAATGGAAAACTTCTATATCATACCAAAAATCCAAATCAAGTGAAAAATCCTTTTTCTGATTGGTGTAAATATCCATGAAGTTTCGTATCCAAACTCTAGACCATACATCATGCGAAAGAAATAATCTATTTATATCCTACTAACTCAATTTTGACTGGTTTCTAAATTATACCAGCCTTTACTAAATCACTTTCACTATTATATTAAATTAATTTTAATTTATGAACGACCAAATGATGATTTTTTCTGAAATTTGATTTTGACATAACTCAAAATCTACGAGATGTAATATGGATTTTTCTCTTTCATCAAGAAACTATAATCCAATAGATTAGAAAGTTTTTTTTCAAAGAATTCCGACTTAATTGGATCCTATACATTCGTTTGAACTTCAACCCGGAGTTTTTTGAACTACGTCTGTGTGGCAAGCTCGATTTCAGTAAATTTAATCTATATGTTCAAACTTCGTTAAATTAACAAATTATGATTATCATCTCTTAAAATTTTCATAAAAACTAATCTATGTTTCCTTGTTCATCTTGGAAATCTCGGCTATCCAAAATCGCCAAGTATTCCTTTTCATTTAGAAATAAACCTTTGAAACATCATATCAAGTGAAAATCAAAAACCAACTACTCAAATTTGACTTACACTGTATAATACTCTTTTAATTCTTTTTTTGGCAAAGCCGATGGGGTTTTAAAGGACCCCGGCCTTTTTTATTGAAGCAATCGGAGAAAATACAAAGCCATTACAATGAGTACGTCATAATGACGAATACAGAGATAACAATACTTCAATCACAAGAAGCGCAAAAAAGGAAAAACATAATGATAATAGAATATATATATATATATATAGCACCAAATTTATCTTTACTTATCAATTTTTTATTTCATTCAAAAATTTAAATAGGTACCCAAAAAAAATACGAGTTTTCAACTTAGTCGACCCTTCAACACATTTACCTTAGGGTGTCTAAAGGAAAGATATCTGCGGTTTCGATCCACTAAAACCAAATGATTTGTTAAACTGAGATGTTTATGCGAATTTATGGTTTTGATAAATTAGACTTATTAAAACCCTCCTATCCACTTAACTCATCTAAACATGAGCTAATAATGTATTGTGAACAACTTTATAAACTCATTATAAAGAATGGATTTTAACTTAAAGCATTGTTTTATAATGAAACTCAAAATTTTGGAATATCAAAATTCAGAATATTTTTAAGTAAGACAACAATTTCTATTCTAATAAATTCTTTTTTTGCTTTTCAATCAATATCGAGATTATTTTAATCAAAATTATTTTCAAAATATATTTCATCCTCATACTTACTTAATTGCAAATATAAATATGATCAACTTACGCTATAATAAAATATTCTCAAATTTTACTTTTATAAATGTTCAATTAGATATTATACTTTATATTAGAAAGTGAAAAATGGTGGCCATTACAGGCGCTTCAGAAAGATTAACCGCTTCACAAAACTCCCCACTTTCTCAGGTAATTACTACCGAACTGCCTCCCCCCAAGCCCCTTGATCCAACAACACACGTCCAGACATATGACATATCATAGGAGGATGCAGCGAGGAACACAGTCCCTGTGGAAGAAGGTGGTACAAATCTTACTTTTTATGCTTCATTGATCTGTGATACTACACCACGAATTCTTATGCCGGATAGCATGATCAAGGAAAATGCTGGTAAGTGGAGCAATACTGTGATTGTTTATATTATGGGAAGAAGGCCTCTTTATGATCAGTTCAAAAAATTTATTATTAACGTCATGAAACCTATTTCTGAATTTGTCTTGTATTACAAACCAAATGGTTCTATTCTTATAAGATTTTTGTCAACTGTTGACATTGAAACGGTGCTGAAGAATGGACCATATACTATTAATTCCCGAATTATTATTATTAAGAAGTGGAATCCCGATCTAAAATTTACCTATGAGTATTTTACAACTATACCCATATGGATTCGACTAGTTGATTTAAATCTTGCTTTCTGGAGTACTGAAGGAATTAGTAGAATTGCTAGCGCGTTGGGTAGGCCTATATGGCTAGATAACACTACCAGTACCGAAACAAGATTGAACTATGCTAGAGTTTTGGTCAAAATAGAAAATCAGTTTGCGTACCCATAGATGGTTCAAGTACAAAAAGCCAACAATGAGAATGAAGATGTGATAATATCATATGAGCATAAATCAATACCATGTACAATTTGTAAGCTATATGGTCATAATCCATACAATTGTTCAATTATATCCAAACAAACTTGGGTGCGGAAAAATACAGTGCAACCACATGAAGAAACAGACCAGACTCAGACTGAAGATATATCAATGTAACTACACAAACAACCTTCAACTAAGCCTTCGAATTCCTTCACTGCTGTGCCCACAAGTAATGCTTTCGTTTGCCTGACTTCAGTTGTTGATCTTTCTCCTAACTATGATCCTACACTCCACCAAATGGATTATACATCAACTGATAACCCTGCAAACAAGATACAACAATTAGATGAAGTTACTGTGGAAGATTGGAAAAGTGATGATCTAGTGCTGGATATCTCAACCACTCAAAAAAAAAAGAATTTGTGACTGATCTTGCATCAAAAATTTAAGAAATGGGGAATCGGGATGTCCGTGGAAAAAATGTCTCCCCTATGGTTTCGACAAATCCTGAATATAAGAAGAAGCGTCAACCTACTGGCAAATCCCAAAATGTAACAGCTGCTCCTCCAAAAAGAACTACAAGGAGAACTACATCGGGTAAATGAATGTTATGTCATGGAATATTAGAGGTATGAATACCGGTGATAAAGTAGCTCGGTATCCACACTTGTACGTTGTCATAAGCTCTCAATTTTGAGCTTGGTGGGAAATAAATTATCTATGGAAAAAATAGATAAGCTAAAGTATGCTTTCAGACAGTGGGTTTTATTGCACAACAATGGCACCGGTAGCAAAGGCCGCATTTTAGTTCTTATAGATGAAGAAATTTGGAGTTTTACTACTTTGACCGTGTCCCTATAACCCATTACTGTATTACTGACTAACAAAGGTGGTTTGGCATGCAACTGTACTTTTGTATATGCTTGCAATTCATTTACGGAGAGGCAACATCTTTGGAGTTTGCTCTCTAATGACGCTTCGACCATTGACTTGTCGTGGTTTATTATAGGGGATTTTAATAATGCTGTCAACGTCAAAGATAAGAAGGGAGGTTCACCAATTCCGTTCTCATATTTACATACTTTTAAGAATTGCCTTTATAATTGTGGTTTGACAGAAGCTAATTTACAGGGTTGTAAATATACAAGGTGGCATCGATGGATTGCAACAAGTATCGACAAATATGTCAATTACCAAAATTTCCCAATTTCATATCATGCCCAACAATTAACATATATTATGCCAAATTTAACATTTTTCATGCCCAAATCAATCCAATGTATATTATGCCAAATTTAACATTTGTCATGCCCAAATCAATCCAACATATATTATGCCAAATTTCCCAACGTTCCCTAAATTACCATTCGTACGTTCATCTCTATGAGATTTGGCCTAGGCTCGAAGTAGCCCGGCTATAAAAACCAAAAAGGGAAGGAGGAAGGGATAGGATAAAGAACATGTATAATAATAACAATAAAATAGGCATAAGTATGAACTGATCATGAAGATATGATAAAACTGATAAAATTGACGATAATATCAACAGGGGCATATAAGAATCAAGAATCTGATGTATAGGCTAAGACAGAATTGATGAGATTCAATCTTATTATCATATATAATTCCCAAGTCCAATTTACAACATGTCAGGATTATTTTTATTAATTAAATCTAAAAATAGACAATGGACTCAGAAAGATTGGATTAAGGAAAAGAATTAGGCGTTGTAGTTGTCGTAGATTCGATCCCCTTTTACAGAATTCCTTTACTTTGATTTGTTGAAGAAGAAGAAGGACTAGTTTAGGTTGAGGCAGCATGGAGGCACCATGAATTAGTGTAGTGAAATTAGTTTTAGGTCTAGGTATGCTTATATAGGTGTAGTGAGTTAATTAGGGCTTTTAGATTAGGTTAGATACCATCAGAACCACACAGCTCAAAAGACACGTCATCCAGCCAATCCCAGCAAAACACGTCATCACAGAACTCTCCAGAAAATCTGCAGCTTTTTGTCCTCGGCATGGGCGCACTTCCCAAGTGCGCCAGTGTATTTTTGTTCTGGCGCACTTTACAAGTGCGCCAGTTATCCGAGCCTGCTTTCTGATTTTTCTGCCCAACTTCTTTCGTCCATAACTTCTTCATACGATATCCATTTTACGCAAACTCAGACTCTATCTCAAGCAGAATTCCGAGGCGAGCGCAATGGCGTAACCCTTCCACCTAATTAAGCTTTTAAAAATTAATTATTCCTCAATTATCTCTTATGTCATGTTTTAAAATTTTGGGTTGTTACATTCTCCCCTCCTTAAAGGATTTCGTCCCCGAAATCTTCAAGTTAAGAATAATGTATCCTACCGTCTAATCATCCATCTACTCATCCATCATCCACAAGCATCCATTGTCCTTAAAAGATTTCTAATGCTATATGAACATATGCAAAAGTGTGTATATATGTTCCTTATCTAATGCAAAGATCAGGCGGCCTACTGATTCAGTTGACCTCCTTAATGCAAAACATGATAGTGCCATGCGTCTATTATGTATGCAAAAGAATCCTAATGATACATATCATTTCTATACGAGTGCACAATCATTCATTCAGATGCAACATCTATATGATAACACATTCAAGATACATCCATTTACTTAAATATGCACACTCATTCATATGCAATATGAAAGTGATTGAGCCGATCTAGTGCCTAATGTGTGTAAATGCATCCACGAGCAACCACTAGCAGACACTTACATCCATTTGCATCCACCAAACATAACATTTCTCAAACACATGTTTACAACCATAGGATTTTCCTACCTAAAGATCGAAGATGTAATCGAGAGGATATATTAAATGATAAAACAAGTATAAACAAAGCAGTAGAAAAAGGAGAAGTTAAGAACATACCCTCAAAAAGGAAAGGGTACGACGCGCGCATCTTGTCTTCAGTCTCCTAAGTCGTGGATTCTTGCTCATATCCCCACTGAATTTAACCAACTTGACCTCTCAGTTGCGTAATTTCTTGACCTCCGATCCAAGGATGCACGTAGGAGCTCGTCTAATCGTGGCATCTAGCTCCACTTCCACTTCTCTAAGCATACTCGGCTCTACTACTTCCGCGGTATTGTGTAAACACTTCCTTAAATGCGACACATGAAATACGTCATGAACACCACTAAGCTTCTCAGGCAACTTCACTCTGTAGGTCATCTGTCCATTTCGCTCTGTAATGGGTAATGGCCCTACGATCCTTGGTGCCAATTTCCCTACAGATCCAAAATGAACTACATTCCTCAACGATGATACTTTAATAAAGACCATATCTCCAACACTGAACTCAAGATCGGTCCTTCTCTTATCAGCATATGACTTTTGTCGGTCCTATGTCGTCTTCATGCGTCTTCGAATCAGTCTATCTTCTCCGAAGTTTCCCTAATCATCTCGGGCCCAAGAAAAATCTTATCCGTAGACTCCCACCAACAAGTCGGTGATCGACAAGGTCGTCCATATAGAGCTTCAAAAGGTGCCATCCCAATACTGGTCTGATAGTTGTTGTTGTAGGCGAACTCTATTAATGGAAGATGTTCCTCCCATGTCCCTCCAAAGTCCAAGATGCATAACCTCAAAAGATCTTCTAGAATCTGATTCACTCTTTCTGTTTGGCCGTCCGTCTGAGGGTGGTAAGCGGTACTCAAACAAAATTGCATTCCTACTGCCTCTTGTAAGCTCTTCCAAAACTCACTAGTGAAAATGGGATCTCGATCGCTCACAATACTAGAAGGTATGCCATGTAGATGAACTATCTCTCGGAGATAAACAGATGCTAACCATGGCGTTGTTCTCTTACTCTTAACGGGAATTAAATGGGAGCCCTTGGTAAGTCTATCCATTACTACCCAAATCCCCGTATTACCCTTCCTTGACCTCAGCAACCCGTCGACGAAATCCATGGAAACACTTTCCCACTTCCACTGTGGAACCTCTAAAGGGTAAAGCAAACCACCAGGCTTCTTTTGCTCTGCCTTGACTTGCTTGCACATTAAGCATCTAAAAACTAACTCATCCACATGCTTCTTCATTCCAGCCCAAAAGAAAACACGCTTCATGTCCTTATACATCTTGTCACCACCGAGATGTATGGTCAGCATAGAACGATGTGCTTCTTCAAGGATTGTCTTTTTCAAACTCTCGTCTTGAGATACGCAAAGTCTCCCATCCCTACAAAACCAGCCTTTGTCATCTATAGTGTATCTACTAAGATGGATCGAAGACTCCCCTCTGATGAGATGGTCTACTATCTCTATCAACTGTGGGTCATCTCGTTGTGCCGCACCTATCTGACCTAAAAGCATAGGTCGTACCTCTAACGATGCCAACAAACTGGGTACATAATCGACAGAGGGTCTAAAGTCAAAGGTACAGATATACTCTAAACTCTGCCGCTCGACAAACAAAGGACTCAAAGTCAACTTCTTTCTACTCAAGGCGTCAGCTACAACGTTACCCTTTCCAGGAGTATATGCAATCTCAAAATCGTAGGATGCTAAGAACTCCATCCACCTTTGTTGCCTTAAGTTTAAATCTTTTTGGGAGAACAGGTATTTTAGTGACTTATGGTCTGTATACAACTCAAACCTCTCACCAAGCAAATAGTGACGCCAAGACTTAAGTGCAAAAACTATGGAAGCTACTTCTAAGTCGTGGGTAGGGTAATTCTTCTCATGGACCTTCAACTGCCTTCCACTATAGCATATCACCCTTCCCTCTTACATCAAAACTGCGCCATGTCCCGCAAGCATCGGTATACACTGTGAACTGTTTACTCCCAATAGGCAAAGCTAAAACTGGACTTGCCGTTAATGCCCTCTTCAAACGTTGGAAAGCATCGTCACAGTCAATATTCCAAGAAAAGGTCAAATTCTTTTTCGTCAATCGTGTAAGTGGGGCTGATATCTTAGTAAAGTCCTTAATGAACTTTCTGTAATAGCCCGCCAAACCAAGGAAACTTCTTACTTCTGTTGCATTCTTAGGAACCTTCCAATCTTGGATTTCCACCACCTTCGCGGGATACACTGCTATCCCTACCTTAGAGACCACATGTCCTAAGAACCTCACTTCCTTCCTCCAAAAATGACATTTGGAGAACCTAGCTTTGAGTTGATGTGCTCGAAGGGTCTCTAAGACTTCCCTAAGATGTAGGGCATGCTATTCCTCACTTCTAGAAAATATCAAAATATCATCCACAAAGACCACCACGAACTTGTTTAGAAACTCCCTAAACACCCTACTTATCAAGTCTACGAAATATGCGGGTGCATTTGTCAAACCAAAAGGCATGACAAGACATTCGAAGAAACCGTCGGGAGTTCTAAATGCAGTCTTATCTATGCTGTCCTCAGCCACCCTCAACTGATGAAACCCTGTAGCTAAGTCTAACTGTGAGAAAACTGAAGCACCAACCAATTGATCGAACAAATCATCTATCCTTGGCAATGGGTGTCTGTTTTTCTTCGTGAGTTTATTTAGCTCCCTAAAGTCCATGCACAATCTAAGTGAACCATCAGCCTTCATAGCAAAAACAACTGGAGCACCCCACTCCGGGATATTTCTTCTTATGAACCCTTTCTCAAGCAACTCTTTTACTTATTTACTAAGCTCCCTCCTTTCTCTTGGATCCATGTGGCGCACAGGCAATATAACTGGCTTTGCATTGTCCACCAGGTATATACGGAAATCTATCTCGCACTTCGGAGGTAAGCCCCTAACCTCCTCAAAGACATCTGCATACTCATGAACTACTCGAACAGATCGCAAATCATCAATAGACATGTCAAGAGATTCTAGGTAGCTAAGCATAACAGAACCCTTAGGGTCATAAGAAATATCGAGAGTATTACCCAAAATAGTCAAAAGTCTAACTACCCTCCTTTCATAGTCGAGAATGGCACCTTACCTGGCTAGCCAATCTGTTACTAGAATCAACCCATAGCCCGTGAAACCAAGCACATAGGCATTGCATTCGAACTCGACGCCATACACAAATGTTCTCAAATCCCGACATAACATAGAAAGATGAGCCTTACCTCCAATAGGATTTGAGACAACAATGGGATCCATAACTAGACTTGTATCTAGGTGTAGAGATTCAACAACAGAAGTAGATATAAATGAATGTGAAGCACCGAAATCAAACAAAGTACGTACAGGATGATCAAAAAGGAAAATCAAACTTTCAACAGAAATGTTTCTACCTCTCTCTTGCGTAGGTGCCATGATAGCATGAACCTGCCCTCCAGAAGTAGATCATGTCCTCTGCCCTTGTCCCTGTCCTTGCCTCCTTGGGCAGTCTTTAATCAGACGTCCTGTCTCACCGCACTGAAAACAACCAGTCTTCTTCGCCATCTTCTTTCTACAATCTTTAGCTAAATGACCAGGTATACCACATAAATTGCACTTCCTTTTACCTCGGGGTTTCCCACTCTTCTTAGGTTCCACTCTCTTGTTCTGTGATCCTTCAGCCTTCACCTCTTTCTTATCTTGTGCCTTATCAACATTAGCACCCTTCTCCTCCTCATGTATCAGTGCCATGTAAACAAGTTTCTTGAAGGTAGACCCCATAGGAATGTGGGACATAGCCAATCCATGAAGCGGTTCGTTCAGGCCCTTGACAAATCTCAAAGCCTTCTTATGTGGTGTATTAACCAATTCCATGCCAAATCTTGCTAACTGGTTAAACTTATTAATGTACTCCTTCACAGACAAACTCCATTGTTTCAAAGCTGTAACACCCCATGGCCATTATTTCACTCACAAAGGGAATGCATTAATGTCATGAAGCGTTATAGTAGTATAGAACAGATAAATTACAATAATAAATAAATAAAACACAGCGGAAGATAAAACTTATTTCATAGCATCATAACTTCAAAACAAGCTTACATAAGTAGTCTCCAAAAACCATTACAACAGGATCAATTATCTTTTCCAAAAACTTCAAAGTACATAAAGAAGCAAATGCTTAAATAACATAAATGCATAAATCCCCACTGAGCATAAACAAAGCCATAAAGATGAGAGAGTCCAAAGCGATACATCTACTCTCTTCAAGCAACTGAAAGAAATCGACACTAAGCTGTAGTATTCCCTCCTTGCAAACCTGGGGGGGAAGGAAAGAAACGAGGTGGAAACAAAACGGATCAGACATAAAGTCTGGCGAGTCCAGTAATTTTAACAAATAATAGGTAAGGTAAATGATCAAGACATAAATAGGCATCATGATACGGCTGTAACATGGATAAGGTTGATAAAAAGGATGGACAAGATGATTCTGTTCCTAAGTACTAAGACAATCCTACACCTTGGCTAAGCGAACAACCCTCCAAGTACTAACCCCGAAGACCGAAGTCAACATTAGACTAGCACCCAAAGGACTATCCAACTCAACCAACATATATTTCGTTACACCACACTTTTGCTAAGTTACACCACATTACTTAATTACACCGCACATCTGCTAGTCTCTATTTACTAAAGGTTGATCCCTTCCCACTAACTGTACCCACAAGACAAACTTGGTAGTTACTTGTACCAAGCTGCTATCGTAGGTGCCGGCTTGCTCCTACCACCGCTAAGGTACCCTTACCCTACCCATTCGATCGGCTCCCTAAACCCCATAGGCACCCGTGCCGCCCCTACAGTAGGGTGTATCACTCCCCAAAGTGGCAAACCCGATACCAACATAAAATGCACGGCCATACCTACACGATGCAACAACGTCTTACCTACCAGCCAGGACCCATGCACGCACATGAACCCGTTGGACTCGCGTTGCCACCGCTATGCACGTTTTGACCTCTTACATTCAAGTCCAGTAAGCGTGCCCCAACCTCGGCCTAGTACCGGGCCCAATTAGATACTCAAACGGGTTACTGGTCAAAACGGGTCACCCATCCGACACAAGCCTCCCACCTATGCTTGGTCCCCACTAGGTTTTTTCTCCCACTTAACCATTTTAATTTAAATGTCCATGTCTTACACATGTTATGGTTAAGTCCATACTTACATGTCATAATTTACATGTCTTATCTTATTCCGGTTAAGTCCATATTTACATGTCACCCCACTTAACCTTCTAACCATACCCATGTCTTATTATGGTTAGTATTCCTTAATTCGTTCCTTATGACGAACGGTGCATGACCTCCCACATTAGACCGAACGCTTTGTGGCCGTTGGATTAGCCGGGCGTTTTCGGGCAGTCTTACGCCACAAACCGGGTCTAACCTCGTGTCATTAACCGTTGTGCCTACAATTCATTCCTTTGACCTCTCACATTAGACGTCCAATTGTGGCAGCTAGATTTGTTGGGCGGTTCCGGGCAGTCTTACGCCACAATTGCGCCTAACCTCGTGTCAAAGGTTTATTAATAATCGTATTTCACCCATACCCAATTTTCATGTCATGTATATCCAATTAAACATATAATCATGTTTATAATATTGCCTATTCCAAATTGTCACTAATTACATAGTAATTAGCCTCAATTACAAATTTACAATTATAGGCAATTTCATCAATTCCATGTAATTCATACCCAAATATGCCAATTTCACATATTATCCAATTATCCAAAATATCCAATAATATCCAATTTTCCATATTTCACATATTCCCATCGTTCCCACGTATTTGCATTCGCGCATATTTTTAACATAGGCTCGAAGGTAGCCTAGATCCAAAAATAAAAGGAATAGCGATAAGAAGAGAGAATCAACTCACAGAAAATTGGAATTAACACAACATCATGAAATAAAGGGGCATGTAAACTGGCATAGAGGCATAATGATAGATTCAACATGAATAAACTGATAAAGGTATGAACTTTACATAGAAACATAGGCATATGATGACATGAATCAAAAAGGTGAAGACTTGGATGAGATTTAAATTACATACATACATATGAATCCTCTTTACAACTTCATCATGTTACTTCTAATTCCATTATATTGTGAAAATCACCATACTCACCTTTCGTGGTTAAAGAATAGAATTATGCACTGAAATTAGTGTAGAAACATTGCGGTGTTGCTGATTTATCTTCTTGAATTGTTGTAGAAGCTCTAATCTTTAATTTGAGTTGAAGTTAAACACTTGAGATTTGATTTAGAGGCGACGGCTAGGGTTTAAGAGAGAATTTGACAGCATAATGGTGTCATAGATAATATTTATGAATTAGGGTTAGGTCTTAGGGTGTATATATAGGTGTAGGAAGTTATTTAGGCCTTAGGATTAACCCTAGAACTGATATGGACCACTCAGATGCCATATCAGCCCTTAGGGCGAATCGGGCCATGGGTTGGCAGCCAAACACCCTGGATTGACCTCTAGTTGACCCAGCGGAAAATGGTGCGGTTCGGCTATTCCCCCTCCCGATTCGCTGTTTTGAACTTTTTTTTGAATATTTATTAATTTAATTTTTATATATATATCTGTATATATATTTCTCTCATAAGCTTACAAACTTCATGGCTTAATAATTTCTTCATAATTAACCATTTTCACACTAAACCACTTTTTGAACTGCGTTCACACTAAGACATTTTTTAGCCATTCCCCTCAAACAAAAATATGGCGCTGGCGGGGATCGAACTCTGTACCTCTTGTATGCAAGTCACATGTTCTAACCAAATGAGCTACTAAGTCTTTTGCTTACAAACCTTAGAACAATGCTAAACATCATTCTTTTCTCATTCCTCTTTTTCAAATAAATTATTCTTTAATTTGTTATTTTAATATTCTCAGAAAATACGGGGTGTTACATTCTCCCCTACTTAAAGGATTTCGTCCTCGAAATCTCTAAGTCAAGAAGAACGTATCCTACCATCCAATCATCCATCTACTAAACCATCAACCACTAGCAACCATGGTCCTTAAAAGATTTCTAATGCTTTTCATGTACATATGCATAGTGTGTGTATATGTCCTTATACTAATGCCAAATCAGGCGGTCCACTAATTCAGTCGACCTCCTTAATGCAAATAATGATAGTGCCATGTATCCATCATGTATGCAAAGAACCCTGTACATATCATTACTACATGTGTGCACAACAATTCATTTAAATGCAACATCCATATGATACACACATTCAACATACATTCATTTTACTAAATACATCGATTTATATGCAATATGCAATACGAAAGTGACAGAGCCGATCTAGTGCCTAAAGTGTGTGTATATGCATCCACGAGCAACCACTAGCAAACACTTGTATCCACATGCATCCACCATACATAACATGTCTCAAACACATGTTTCGACCATAGTACTACCCCATCTAAAGGTCAAAGATACTAGTGAGAGGACATACTAAAGATAGAACAAGTACAAGCTAAGCGATAAAGGAGAAATTAAAAGACATACCCTCGAAAAGAAAAGGGTACAATGAACGCATCCTCTCTTCCGTCTCCCAAGTAGCGTCGCTTTCATCATCTCACCATTGCACTTTGACAAGCTTGACCTCTCGATTCCTCAACTTCTTAATCTCCGACCCAAGAATGCATGTAGGAGCTCATCGAATCATCACATCACGCTATATTTCCACCTCTCTAAGCAAGCACTTCCAAAACTCCCTAATAAAGATAGTGTAACACCCCGCATTGTTAAGTATAATTAAAAATGAAATAAAATATATGAAAATATGCTTATGATAGGTAAATATTGGTGATGCATAAGAAGAATTAATTAATACATGAAAGAGAAGAAAAATTAGTTCGATAACGGTGTGTGTAGCAGAAAAGATAGTAAAATGAGGATAATTAATTTAAGAATCGGGAATTAGGTAAAATGGACATCACCATTATGTTCCTCTCGAAATTTTACATGAAATAGAGTCCGAGTTTTCGAAAATCGGAGTCCGGATGAAGAAGTTATGGCCTGTAGAAGATTCAGAAGGTTTCGGTCAGCACAGAACTGGGCAGGTCGACCAGAGGGTCGACCTGGGAGTCGACCTCCCCAATGGGGGTCGACTATAGTGTCGACCCCCCTACAGGTCGACCTGGTCGGCCTGTTTCGGTCCAGAACACGTTTTTGAAGCCCAGGGACGATTTTTGATGGTCCGGATTGGTTTTAGGGTTAATCTGATGGCTGAAATGAGTTCCTACACCTATAAATACACCCTAAGACCTAGCCTTCTCTACACACAATTCTATTCTGCTTCTTCTCTGCCTCTGTTCTAAATAAAAATAAACATGGCGTTGCTACTCTGCTGGAATCAAAACTAGAAGCTAATCAACATCAACCTAAGCAACTCAATTAAAATTAGAGATTAAAGCTTCTGCAATAACTAAAGTTCTTTCTTTAATCCAGTCAAGGAAAGTACAGTTATTTTCCGATATAAACGTTAATTCTGATTGTGACATGAATTGTAAATCTGAATCTGAGGTTATATCTGTTTTGTTCTGTTCTGTTTAGATCTATCTTATTTTGTATCTCTTTCTGTTCTATAGCCAGGCTACCATGAGCCTGAGCCAATCTCATAAGAGATTAACCTACGCTAAATTGTTTAGGACAATAAAATGAATGATGCATAAATTGGGCATGACCAATAGGTGACTGATTTGAGGAAAGAACATGGATTGTAGTTAGAACATAAATTTGAGACATATGACTGGACATGTTGTATTTATAACTGGGTATTGAACATATGATTTATGATAAAAGAATATGGCTTAGGTATAAAGATTTACATGAGAGTAGGGTATCTATTAATGTAAATAAACACCTAAGTAAGGGATCTTTGGGATATATAACATGCATAGTAATAGATGGCTATATTTGGTGTATAATCATATTGTGAACCATGACAATTATTTAGGCATGCAAACTTAGGCCAAATTTATAATTAGGCAAGATGGGTCAATGAAACCTTAAGGAATAATAAAATATGCTATTTAGTTCTGCTATATTTGCCTAATCTGATAGTCTGTTACATTGCTTAATCTGCTAGTTCTGCTCCACTGCCTAGTCTGCTAGATTTGCCTAATCTGCTAGTCTGTTACATTGCTTAATCTGCTAGTTCTGCTCTACTGCCTAGTTTGCTAGATTTGTTCATCTGCCAAATCTGTCATTTGTTAAGTCTGTTGAAAATGCCAAATCTACTAAACTAAATCTGTTGAGATGCCTAATCTGTTATCTGCTAAATCTGCTAGTTTTCTTAATCTGTTGAGTCCGTTAAGACGCCTAATCTGCGAAACTCCGTTATCTACTATATCTGTTAAGCTGAGATATTCGGTCTGTTATTGACATAATCTGAATTAGCTATGAATAATTGACATGCATATTAGGCGTGGATATAAATGGTAAATCATTAATTAATTGGCCACAAAGATAAACATGGCTAACTCGAGGTTAGAATGAGTTTGCGGCGTAATTCTGCCCGGAACCGCCCGGCATATTCCAGTGGTCACAAACAATAGGTTCTAATGTGAGAAGTTAGTCATAACGTGCTTGAAACCCGAGGTTAGACTCGGTTTGGGACAGAAATCTGCCCGGAACCAACCGGCCTAACCAGTAGCCACAAACTGTCAGTCTAATGTGAGAGGTTTGGGCATTAATATTTAATTAATGAAAATCTGAGATAATTATGATGTCTAAAACGTGTTGGGTAAGGTTAAACCAATTGGACCAATGAATCTGATAAACCCGTCTCGTGAATCCGTAGGCCCAATACAAAGTTAGATAATCTGTAACTAGTTAATCTGTAAGTCTGTTAATCTGTAACCAGTTAATCTGTAAGCCTGTTAATCCAAACATCTGATCCGTTAGTCTGAAAACCTGTTAACTTGATTGTCTGATCTGTGAACTAGTTAATCTAAACTTTGTATGTTTGAAACTTGTATATTCTGATAATGGTGAGGGGTGTTGATGGTGCGTTCCAACCAGGTCATGTGCGTGCATGGATCCCGGTCTGCCCCTGAGGATGTAAGACGTCATGATATCTGTAAATAGGTCTGTGCCAATTGGTTGTCACTTTAGGGAGTGATACACCCTACTGTGGGGCCGGCACAGGATATTTATGTATTAGGGAGCCGATCGCTTGGGGTAGGGTTTTAGGGTACACTTAGTTTTGTCTGTTTCTGTTGGTACCATTTGTTTCTGTTGGGTGGTAACACCTGTCTGTTTCTGCGTGGTACCGTCTGTTCGGGTTTATTTCGGTTTGAAAGGATGTAACCAAGTTTATTTCGGTTTCTGTTGAAATAAAGTTATAAAATTTTCAAGTACTATTTTATCTGTCTTGTAAGTTTCTATTCTGTTAACTAAAATGCTCCACCAAAGTTAAGGCATTCCCTTTGTGAGTGACCTTAACGGAAGTGGGGTGTTACAGATTGGATCGCGATCGCTCACTATGGTAGAAGGAACACCGTGCAAACGAACTATCTCTCGAATGTATACGGAGGCTTACCATGGGGCAATCCTCTTACTCTTCACGGGAATGAAATGGGCGCTCTTAGTAAGTCTGTCTACCACGACCCAAATCCTTGTATTACCCTTCCTCGATTTTGGCAACCCATCAACAAAGTCCATCGAGACACTCTCCCACTTCCATTGTGGAACCTCCAATGGGTGAAGCAACCTACCGAGCTTCTTTTGCTCTGCTTTTACTTGTTGGCACACCAAGCATCTAGCAACAAACTCGGCCACATCCCTCTTCATACCAGCCCAAAAGTAAACTCGTCTCATGTCCATGTACATCTTGTCCTCGCCGGGATGAATGGCCATCTTCGAACGATGTGCATCATCAACAATGGTCTTCCACAAGTTCTCGTCTCATGGTACACAAAGTCTACCGTCCCTACGTAACCAACCCTTATCATCTAGGGTATACCTACTGAGATGGCTCGATGACTCTCCCCTTATGAGCTTCTCTAATAACTCAACCAACTGTGGGTCATCTCGCTGTGCCTCACTAATCCGTCCCAAAAGCGTAGGTCTGACCTCTAAGGATGCTAGCAAACCGGGTACAAAGTCAATGGAAGGTCTAAAGTCAAACTTAGAGATGAACTCTAAGCTTCGCCGCTCAACAAACAACAGACTCAAGGACAACCTTTTCCTGCTAAAGGCGTCTGCCACAACTTTACCCTTGCCAGGTGTACATGCTATCTTGGAATCGTAGGACGCTAATAATTCCATCCACCTTTACTTCCTTAAGTTCAACTCCTTCTGAGAGAACAAGTATTTTAGCGATTTATGGTCTGTGAAGAATTCGAATTTCTCGCCAAGAAGATAATGGCGCCAAGACTTAAGTGCGAAAACAATATCGGCCAACTCTAGATCATGTGTAGGGTAATTTCTCTCATGCACTCTCAACTGCCTCCTCCATAGGCTATTACCCTCCCCTCTTGCATTAAGACTGCGCCTAGTCCTGTCCCACAAGCATCGGTATAAACGGTAAATGGCTTACTCCCATCTGGAGACACTAAGACTAGGGCTGTGGTAAAAGCTCTCTTTAAACGTTGGAATGCATCATCACAATCTACGTCCCACGTAAAAACTAGGTTCTTCTTCGTCAAGCGTGTCAATGGGGCTGATATCTTTGCGAAGTGCCTGATAAACTTCCTATAGTAGCCAGCCAACCCCAAGAAACTCCTCACCTCGGTAGCATTTTTAGGGACCTTCCAATCTTGGATGGCCACCACCTTCGCGGGATCCACAGCTTTCCCTTCTTTGGAAACCACGTGCCCTAAGAATCGCACTTCCTTCTTCCAAAAGTGACATTTAGAAAATTTAGCTTTAAGGTTATGCGCTCGAAGGGTCTCCAACACTTCTTTAAGATGTAGGGCATGCTCTTCCTTGCTCTTAGAAAAGATCAAGATGTCATCCACAAAGACCACCACGAATTTATTAAGGTACTCCCTAAGCACCCTACTCATCAAGTCAACAAAGTATGCGGGGGCATTTGTCAAACCGAAGGGCATCACAAGCCACTCAAAGAAACCGTCTGGAGCCCTAAAGGAAGTCTTGTCTATGCTATCCTCAACCACTCTCAATTGATGGAAACCAGTGGCTAAGTCCAACTGCGAAAACACTAAGGCGCCAACTAACTGATCGAATAGATCGTCAATCCTCGGCAGTGGGTGCCTATTCTTCTTAGTAAGCTTATTAAGTTCTCTATAGTCCACACAAAGTCTAAGGGACCCACCCGCCTTCATGGCAAATACTATTGGAGCACCCCACTCCGATATACTACGTCTTATGAACCCCTTCCCAAGCAACTCCGCTACATGCTTATTGAGTTCCCTCCTCTCACGAGGACTATGTGGCGTACTGGCAGAGATACGGATTTTACATTGTCTACAAGATAAATACGAAAGTCTATCTCACATTTTGGGGGTAGACCCCTCACCTCATCGAAGACATCAACATATTCACGGACTATACGAACAGAATGTAAATCATCATTGGATGCGTTAAGTGACTCAAGATGACTAAGCATCACCAATCCTCTAGGGTCACAAGAAATATCAAGGGTCTTTCCACTGCGAGTCAACAATTTTACTACCCTTCGTTCACAATCTTGGATGGCACCATGTCTGGCTAGCCAATTCATCCCTAGAATCAACCCATTGCCCATGAAACCAAGCACAAAAGCATTACATTCAAAACCAACGCCTAAGATATACAATCTCAAATCCCTACAAACCATGGATAAATGAGCTGACCCACCAATAGGATTTGAGACCATAATGGGATCCACAACGAGACTAGTGTTTAAGTGCAGTGTTTCAACTAATGATGTAGAGATAAACGAATGTGATGCACCAGAATCGAATAAAGTACGGACATGATGATCAAACAAGAAAATCAAACTTTCGACAGAAATTTTTCTATCTTCTTCCCGCCCCAGAGCCATGAGAGCATGAACCTGCCCTCCCGAAGTAGAACCTGCCCTATGCCCTTGCTTCTTAGGACAGTCCTTGATAGCATGACCTGGATCACCACAATGATAACAAGCGAACTTCTTCTTCTTCCTATAGTCTTTCTTCAAATGGCCGGGTATCCCACAGTTGTGACACTTCCTCTTTTCTTTACCACCTTTCTTTTGTTGTTGGGCTTTCTTTGGATCCTCCTTCTTATCTTGCGGCCTAAAAGTACTTACACCCTTCTCTTTTTCATGCATGTATGCCATATCAACAAGCTTTTAATACGTAGCCCCCATTGGAATGTGGGACATAGCCAAACTATGAAGCGGTTCATTTAGGCCCTTTGCAAACCTCAAGGCCTTCTTGTGAGGCGTATTCACGAAATCTAGCCCAAATTTTGCCAACAGATTAAATTCGGTCACATACTCCTTCACGGTCAAGTTTTTCTGTTTCAATGTCAAGAACCTCTCCATGTACATACTCTCCTCAGCTTGAGAAAGGAATTTCAACTCAAACCTTCCCCTAAAATCTGCCCACGTCTCTACAGCATGCTCTCCATTAGTAACCTCCCACCAAAACGAAGCTTCGTCCTTCATCAACCAAGCAGCCAATTGGACCTTCTTACAATCGTCCAAATCGAAAATGCCAAACAGATCCTCCACTTCTTTCAACCAATTTCTAGATTCAACGAACGTTTCAGACCCACTAAAAGGTTTTCCACCCATCGAACGAAAGTCTTTACATATCTTGGAGAAAGCATCTCCATGCGGAGGAATGACTGGAGCTGGGGGAGGAGGAGGAGAAACGTCGGCCGGACCCGCGGCAGCGGCCCTAACCTCGAGATATTGACGAAACCAACCGGGTACATGAACACCCTCTGGTATCTCAGATGCTCCAGACATGCTAAAAAGAAAAAGAAAGAGTTTTAAAACAAGGGAAGCGAAAGAGAGATGTATGGCTTGCAGGGTTTATGCTCTTTAAAATAAACTTTCCTTGAAAATAGCTTCTTTAAAACAAGTTTTTGAAAATACTTTCTATGAAAATAATACTTTTGAAAACACTTTTCAAAACTTTTTATCTGTTCTTGTAACCATAGCTCTGATATCACCTGTAACACCCTATGGCCATTAATGTCACTCACAAAGAGAATGCATTAATGTCATGAAGCGTTATGGTAGTATAAAATAGATAAATTACAAGAATAAATAAATAAAACACAGCGGAAGATAAAACTTATTTCATAGCATCATAACTTCAAAACAAGCTTACATAAGTAGTCTCCAAAAACCATTACAACATGATCAATTGTCTTTTCCAAAAACTTCAAAGTACATAAAGAAGCAAATACTTAAATAACATAAATGCATAAATCCCCACTGAGCATAAACAAAGCCATAAAGATGAGAGAGTCCAAAGCGATACATCTACTCTCTTCAAGCAACTGAAAGAAATCGGCACCAAGCTGTAGTATTCCCTCCTTGCAAACCGGGGGGGGGGAGGAAAGAAAAGAGGTGGAAACAAAACGGGTCATACATAAAGTCTGGCGAGTCCAGTAATTTTAACAAATAATAGGTAAGGTAAATGATCAAGACATAAATAGGCATCATGATATGGCTGTAACATAGATAGGGTAGATAAAAAGGATGGACAAGATGATTATGTTCCTAAGTACTAAGACAATCCTACACCTTGGCTAAGCGAACAACCCTCCAAGTACTAACCTCGAAGTCCGAAGTCAACATCAGACTAGCACCCAAAGGACTATCCAACTCAACCAACATGTATTTTGTTACACCACACTTTTGCTAAGTTACACCACATTACTTAATTACACCACACATCTACTAGTCTCTATTTACTAAAGGTTGATCCCTTCCCACTAACTGTACCCACATGACAAACTTGGTAGTTACTTGTACCTAGCTGCTATCGTAGGTGCCGGCTTGCTCCTACCACCGCTAAGGTACACTTACCCTACCCATTCGATCGGCTCCCTAAACCCCGTAGGCACCCGTGCTGGCCCTACAGTGGGGTGTATCACTCCCCAAAGTGGCAACCCCGATACCAACATAAAATGCACAGCCATACTTACACGATGCAACAACGTCTTACCTACCAGCCCGGACCCATGCACGCACATGAACCCGTTGGACTCGCATTGCCACCGCTATTCACGTTTTGACCTCTTACATTCAGGTCCAGTAAGCGTGCCCCAACCCCGGCCTAGTACCGGGCCCAATTAGATACTCAAACGGGCTATTGGTCGAAACGGGTCCCCCATCCGACACAAGCCTCCCACCTATGCTTAGTCCCCACTAGGTTTTTTCTCCAACTTAACCATTTTAATTTAAATGTCCATGTCTTACACATGTTATGGTTAAGTCCATACTTACATGTCAAAATTTACATGTCTTATCTTATTCCGGTTAAGTCCATATTTACATGTCACCCCACTTAACCCTCTAACCATACCCATGTCTTATTATGGTTAGTATTCCTTAATTCAATCCTTATGACGAACGGCGCATGACCTCCCACATTAGACCGAACGCTTTGTGGCTGCTGGATTTGCCGGGCGGTTCCGGGCAGTCTTACGCCACAAACCGGTTCTAACCTCGTGTCATTAACCGTTGCGCCTAAAATTCATTCCTTTGACCTCTCACATTAGACGTCCAATTGTGACAGCTGGATTTGCCGGGGGGTTCCGGGCAGTCTTACGCCACAATTGCGCCTAACCTCGTGTCAAAGGTTTATTAATAATCGTATTTCACCCATACCCAAGTTTCATGTCATGTATATCCTATTTAACATGTAATCATGTTTATAATATTGCCTATTCCAAATTGTCACTAATTACATATTAATTAGCCTCAATTACAAATTTACAATTATGGGCAATTTCATCAATTCCATGTAATTCATACCCAAATATGCTAATTTCACATATTATCCAATTATCCAAAATATCCAATAATATCCAATTTTCCATATTTCACATATTCCCATCGTTCCCACGTATTTGCATTCGCGCGTATTTTTAACATAGGCTCGAAGGTAGCCTAGATCCAAAAATAAAAGGAATAGGGATAAGAAGAGAGAATCAAATCACAGAAAATTGGAATTAACACAACATCATGAAATAAAGGGGCATGTAAACTTGCATAGAGGCATAATGATAGATTCAATATGAATAAACTGATAAAGGTATGAACTTTACATAGAAACATAGGCATATGATGACATGAATCAAAAAGGTGAAGACTTGGATGAGATTTAAATTACATACATACATATGAATCCTCTTTACAACTTCATCATGTTACTTCTAATCCCATTATATTGTGAAAATCACCATACTCACCTTTCATGGTTAAAGAATAGAATTATGCACTGAAATTGGTGTAGAAACGTTGCGATGTTGCTGATTTATCTTCTTGAATTGTTGTAGAAGCTCTATTCTTTAATTTGAGTTGAAGTTGAACACTTGAGATTTGATTTAGAGGCGGCGGCTAGGGTTTAAGAGAGAATTTGACGGCATAATGGTGTCATAGATAATATTTATGAATTAGGGTTAGGTCTTAGGGTGTATATATAGGTGTAGGAAGTTATTTAGGCCTTAGGATTAACCCTAGAACTGATCTGGACCACTCAGATGCCATATCATCCCTTAGGGCGAATCGGGCCACGGGTTGGCAGCCAAACACCCTGGATTGACCTCGAGTCGACCCAGCGGAGGCTCGGGTCGAATCCAAAAATGGTGCGGTTCGGCTATTCCCCCTCCTGCTTCGTTGTTTTGAACTTTTTTTGAATATTTATTTATTTAATTTTTATATATATCTATATATATTTCTCTCATATGCATACAAACTTCATGGCTTAATAACTTCTTCATAATTAACCATTTTCACACTAAACCACTTTTTGAACTGCGTTCACACTAAGCCATTTTTTAGCCATTCCCCTAAAACAAAAATATGGCGCTGGCAGGGATCGAACTTTGTGCCTCTTGTATGCAAGTCACATGTTCTAACCAAATGTGCTACTAAGTCTTTTGCTTACAAACCTTAGAACAATGCTAAACAACATTCTTTTCTCATTCCTCTTTTTCAAATAAATTATTCTTTAATTTGTTATTTTAATATTCTCAGAAAATACGGGGTGTTACAAAAGCCAAGAACCTCTCCATGTGTAAACTCTCCTCTGCTTGTGAAAGAAATTTCAACTTGGACCTCCATCTGAAATCCATCCAAGTTTCCACTGCACGTTCTCCATTCGTGATCTCCCACCAAAATGAGGCTTCGTCCTTCATTAACCAAGCGACTAGTTGAATCTTTCTTCCATCATCTACCTTAAAGATACCAAATAAGTCCTCCACTTCTTTGAGCCTTTTTCTAGCCTCAACGAACGTCTCAGTCCCATGAAAAGGTTTTCCGCCCATTGCCCGAAAGTCTTTGCATATCTTAGAAAAACCGTCTACATGGGGAGGAGGAGGAGGAGCTGTATCTGGGGGAGGAGGAACGTTGGCTGGGCCTGCGGCAGTAGCCCTAGCCTCCAGATACCTTCTAAACCAGCTTGGTATCAGTACGCCCTCAAGTATATCGGGTTCCCCAGACATGCTGAAAGGAAAAAGGAAGAGATTCAAAACAGAGAAACGAAAGATAGATATATGGCTTTTGGGGATTATGTTTTCCATAATAAACTTTTCTCTTGAAAATACTCTCTTTAAAACATGGTTTTGAAAAATGCTTCTCTTAAGAATGCTTTTGAAAACAATTTTCAAAATCTTTTATCTGTTCTAGTAACCTTCAGCTCTGATACCACGTGTAACACCCCACGTTTATTAATGTCACTCACAAAGGGAATGCATTAACTTTCATGTAGCATTATAAGTGTATAGAATAGAATATCACAAGATAGGTATATAAAATGGTACTTCAAAATTCAAAATTCATTTATTGCAGTGGAAAAGCAAAACATGTCTGATTACAACATCATATTAAAACCAAGTACACAAATATCCATCTTGAACATGTTTAATATTTGAGTACATAAAAACATAACCATAATCCCACTCTAAATAGCCATAATGAAAAAGAGATAAAGCTGAGCATTACTCTCAACATTTCCAAGCGCTTCAAGAAGAAAGAAATCCAAGTCGAGCTTCAGTGTTTCCTCTTGAGAACCGGGCGAGGGGGGAGACAGAAGAAAAAGAGGCGAAAACAAAAAGGTCAGACATAAATCCTGGCGAGTCCAGCTACTTTTAGCTTGAAAATAAGTAAAGCAATATGACAGGAATAAATTGGATGAAAGATATAACAATTTCATAAGGTAAAGCAGGGTAGTAGGGTGAGTATAAAGGGATATCTAGTGCGCTTCTCAGATTTCTTACTTAATTTAATCCTCGGCACCACCTAGTAGTAATTCTTATCGAAATGATCCCAACCTCGTAATTGGTAGCCCTCAGGCATAACATCTAGTAAGAGGTATCCACCCCATACAATCCTTGACAACCCACTTGCCCATAATAGATACTAGATGTCCCCACACCACCCCTAATCGATCGGCTCCCTAACTTGTAGATACCTGTGCGGGCCCCAACTTAGGGTGTATCACTCCCTAAGTGGCAACCTGTGGGTGCACAACTTTATACCTACTGATGTACAGTGGCTAAATCTTCCAATGTCGGGAACACCTTGTGAACGCTTAACGACCACGTCGGAATCTGCACTGCTACACCCTCGCTCTTATTTGACCGCTTATAATCGGCCGAGTAAGCGTTCCCTAACCCTGCCTAGCTCAGGGTTCTCGATACCACTAAGTGGGTTACTGTCTGAAAAGGGTCCCTACCACTACTATGTTTTTCCACAGGGTTTACCCTAACCCAACCTATATTGGCTAAGTGTTGTCTATCCGCCCAGTTGACTTAACCCCAGCCACTTATCAAATCAATATGTATTATTGGTTAAGCTTGCCTTAACCCTATCCACTTTGTTCATGTAATATTGGTTAAATTGTCATCTTACACAGGCTAATTTAACCCCACCCACCTAACATGTTTATGTATCATATTCATCTTTGATTAGCATTAATTAATTATTAGTGCACAGACCTCCTACATTAAGTCGATTGCTTGTGGCAGCTGGATGTGCCGGGCGGTTCCGGCTAGACTTCTGCCACAAGTCAGACTTAACCTCGTGTCTAAGCATCTTTTAGTTATGCCTACGACCTCTCACATTAGACTGACCGTTTGTGGTTGTTGGTTAGGCTGGTTGGTTCCAGGTAGGCTTCTACCGTAAACGGAGTCTAACCTCATGTCTCAGCATACTTATCTTAGCTAATTTATTCATTTGCAGTTTATGCCAATTTTAGTCTAATTATGTCAATTACCCAAATTTCCCAATTTCATATCATGCCCAACAATTAACATATATTATTCCAAATTTAACATTTGTCACGCCCAAATCAATCCAACGTATATTATGCCAAATTTAACATTTGTCATACCCAAATCAATCCAACGTATATTATGCCAAATTTAACATTTGTCATGCCCAAATCAATCCAACATATATTGTGCCAAATTTCCCAACGTTCCCTAAATTACCATTCATGCGTTCATCTCTATGAGATTTGGATTAGGCTCGAAGTAGCCCGGCTATAAAAACCAAAAAGGGAAGGAGGAAGGGATAAGATAAAGAATAGGCATAATAATAACAATAAAATAGGCATAAGTATGAACTGATTATGAAGATATGATAAAACTAATGATAATATCAACATGGGCATATAAGAATCATGAATCTGATGTATAGGCTAAGATAGAATTGATGAGATTCAATCTTATTATCATGTATAATTCCCAAATCCAATTTACAACATGTCAGAATTACTTTTATTGTTTAAATCTAAAAATAGTCAATGGACTCACAAAGATTGGATTAAGGAAGAGAATTAGGCATTGTAGATTCGATCCCCTTTTACAGAATTCCTTTACATTGATTTGTTGAAGAAGAAGGACTAGTTTGGGTTGAGGCAGCATGGAGGCGCCATGAATTAGTGTAGTGAAATTAGGTTTAGGTCTAGGTATGTTATATAGGTGTAGTGAGTTAAGTAGGGCCTTTAGACTAGGTTAGAGACCATCAGAACCACACAGCTCAAAAGACACGTCATCCAACCAATCCCAGCAAGACACGTCATCACAGAACTCTCCAGAATTCTGTAGCTTTCTGTCCTCGGTATGGGCGCACTTCTCAAGTGCGCCAGTGTGTTTCTGTTCTAGCGCACTTCACAAGTGCGCCAATTATCCCAGCCTGCTTCCTGATTTTTCTGCCCAACTTCTTTTGTCCATAATTTCTTCATACGATATCCGTTTTACGCAAACTCAAACTCTATCTCAAGCAGAATTCCAAGACGAACGCAATGGCGTAACCCATTTCACCTAAGTCTTCATTTAAAAATTAATTATTCTTTAATTATCTCTTATGTCATGTTTTAAAATTTTGGGGTGTTACATAAAGGATAGTATTTCATCCCATTACAAACCCAAAAAATTGAATATAAATAAAAGGCGGAAAATTTTGCAATGCTTTTAGACTGTTGCAAATGAAGGGAAGCACTGGTTTGATTTTGAATGGATATATCCATTTGCAACACTTGTGAAGTATTACAAATGGTAGCGATGTTTAAATGAAAGGACACCTCCTTTCACAACTATAAATAGTAATGCCCTGAGCCGTTGCAAATTAATTCAAGCCTCCATTCTTATTATTCGTAGATTTCTACAACACCGTCATTGTCAACACACTGAAAGTGCTGCAAATTTTGAATTTTAAACGCTTGTAAAGTATTGCAGAATTGTTCTTCTTTTTTCTCTTCACTCTGTTCTCTATTTGCATCATAAGAAATCAAAATTATATAGTGTTCTTGGACGGATCAAGGTCGTGCAAACTTTGAATCTGATTATGTTGTTTCAAGGCTTCATTGAATCCTAAAAGTTGATAGTTCGATAACTCGTTTGTACCTGGTGGGTTGAGCTATTGTCTGAAAAAAATCTATTGCGTAGATTGTTGAAGTTTAAAGTAAAACAATATCTTCCTCATAGTTGTCTCGAATCGCAAAATTCTAATGACCACTTCGATCCTCTGCTCGTGGTTGCCTTAAACTCTATAGGGAACAGAAAACTAACACTATGCCATAAATTGCATACTGCAACACTGGAGAAGTGATGCAGGAAGTGTCAAAAAGTGTTGCTATAGGCAAAAAATGATTTGTGCCAACACTTTCTCGGGGTTGCCTTTTGCCACGTTGCCTTAGAGTCAAAGGCAACACCTTTGCGACTCTATGGCAATATCGGTACAGATGTTGCCACTGGTACCACTACAACAAAAATATCCTTTCACAACTACCAAAAACAGTAGTAATATGTCTAGTTATATCCGCAATCATAATAAAGTCAACCTTTTTACAACTGTTTCTAGCAGTTGTTAAAAGTAATTATACATAAATTGCTGTTAATCAAAAATTTCATAATATTACAATTATAACCGCTATTTCACTAACAACAAACATAATTACTCACATTAAGAGAAAAACAATTTATGTTTGCACCAATTATGAATTTGTAACTTCATTACAGAAAACAGCTGAATTCATTACATATGTCAATAAAAGTACATACACTTATCAAATGAGAAGTTTTCTATATGGTCTCATGACTACTTTACTTTCAGTTATTACACAACGGCATAACACAATAATCATGATAAATTTCTAATAACTAAACATGATCTAATACTACTATATACCAGCATTTCTTCTGCTATACACGTCCAAGTCCAAATAACTGCCCATGAAGTATTCTAGAACACCATACAATTCATATTTTGAAATGGTAGTTATAAGTTATAAACATAATATCATTTTACTGATTATAAGTTACCAGTTACCTGCTACAAAATGCTCATTTGGGGATGCCAATAAATCGAGTATGGAGATCTCTGATTTTTGTATCCTCGGCCATGTACAAAGTAGGATAAAATTAGAACAAGATAAAATCAGAATAGGATATAACTTACAGAGAGAAGCTATGTAGTTTTCCTCTCACTAAATAAAACAAGTATAGGTTAGAGATTGCATTTTCATAGTTTTCATTTTATTCGTGTATTTTCATGCAGTATGCTACTTTAAGGATATTCCGAAGAGGGGATTGTCATACTTGGATTCTGTGGTCGATGGGCCAAGCGCATCTAGTGGTTAATGGCATTTATTTTATCAATGTAACAGTGCAAGCCCATCCAACAAGTAAGAAAACAAAATAGATTGGCTTGCCTTTTGCATAGTCAAACAGTAAGATGCATATTTTTATTAACTATATACACAAAGCATACCTCTTGAACAATTTACATGAAGCTAACGAATAAGGTCAGCTGACACAATGGAAGCAATTTTACACAAAAGCAATAAGAGGGAATTTATTATCTATGTACAATGGAATCAACTTCAACCATTATCTATAAATCAAAAAATAAAAATATTAGCTGAAGCACAACGATTAGAGACTTAATTAGTGTACAGTTATCTATGAAACATTTAGAAGGCCAAAAACAAGTGTAACCGAAGTACTGCTGAAATAGGTCAGGTTAATATAAGAAAGCCTTTGATGATTAACATATATATTGCCATCTCTCCAACTTTGCATTGGTCCAAAATCCGATATAGGTCACTCCCACTTGACACTTTTTTTGTCGTTGACCGATGTTATTATGTCCCCCAGTACCAACCGACCATATGAGTCTCTCTTGGTAGGCACCAAACCCTGTCAAATTCAGAATCATGCATAATCGATAAATACTTTATACCACATAATTTAAGTTTTACCTCGACGTTAAACAGTTTCCCAATATAACATATTTTATACTCCATCTTATTTGTAACTAATCTGGTTCCTAAAATGGAAGAGTTGTTGCTCTATATTAATACACATGTAATAGAATTGGGTGATTGAACTAGAAGTGCAAGGTACGTTCAAAGAATCACCTTCTGGAGAACCACACTCTCTTGAAACCGGTGCAAGAAGCTAGTGAACTTGCATCACCAAACTGTAGTGCAGCAAAAGCCTGTTCTTGCAATTGATGTATTAAAGAAGCAATACCCAATGGAAGGTGAATGCATTTATCAGTAGATACCACTGATATATTTGTCTTGTCTTTCCCAAAAGTATACCCTCCTGCAAAATCCATGGGTTCAATTATCACAAGACCAGAACCAGACTCAATCGTTAGATCTTTCACAAGTGACCGTGCCCAAGTATCATTTTCTTTAGATGCATACCTATAAAATGAAATAGAATTTTTCACCCTAAGACAAAATGCATCCAGAAAAAGAAAAATACATTGAATATGAATGGAGATCAAACATTGATTGGCCTAGAATTATTCAACATGCAATTATAACATGGCACTTTCCCTATATGAAATACAATGCTAATGGAGAAATCTATGATCATCAGCTCCTACTCCCACAACATATTCCACCCAAATATTGGATATATTTCAGCATTTAATTGTGGATTTTTTTTAAAAGATAGGAGGTACTCCGATTAAGCACAGATGATATTGAAAAAAAAAGTAACAACATTTTTTTGAGGTAACCAACTTTATAGAAAAAATGTGCGGTGTTTCATCTTGGCAACTAATTTCACAGTTAGCACCAATTATGTCTTGATGCATAACATAGTATGTTTTGACATCATCACTCAGATATGGCTACAAAACTTACATGAAGCTCATATGAACCCCAAGTACAAGTAGTGTATACAAATTAGAAAACCACAGTAGCTGAACCAGAGTTACCAAATACCATCAACCAATGTAAACATTATCCTAATTATGTTTAACAATCTCATAACCGAGTACGCATGAGTTTCAACTGAACTGTCAGATGATTTAATGGTTTAACTGGGTTTGATGTATAATTAAGACAACAAATTATTAAATCACTTTAGAACTATGCTTGTGAAATCGTCAGAAAAAATAGATGAATCGTAATAAATAGATGAAATTAACGTAATAAACCAAATCAAAACAGATGAATTAATCGAAAAAACAGATGAATCGTAATAAACCAAATATAAAGTTGAAAATTTCTTACCCAAGAAATCAAAGGGAGGTAGAAGATGAAAAGATTTGGTTTTGTCTCAAGTAGCGGTTGAAACATAATCGCTGATTGCAATGTTGGTAGACGTTCCTCTTTGAAGCAATACCTAGATCCATCACAAGAAGATCTAAGAAGGCGGCAGTATCAAATATATTCAATCGATTGTACCCACCGATCTGAGAAAGCAATACCTAATTCCTCTTTCAGAACTTAGATTGAACTCACTGAATGAAAATTTTGACTGATTTTGAAAATTTGGGGACGTTGACGAAATGAAAATGAGCGGCTAAAGGAAAATAATAGTGGGAAATAGAAATGGGTGAGGTGCGGATCATGGGTGTTGATTGAATGGTTGAGATTTCGTTTTAACTAAAGTTGTGAATTACTAAGGTGTCACTAATTTTTTGTTTTTTTAATTTGTTTATATCTATAGCTACTGCAACACAATTTGATATCTATGCTAACACATTGAAGCGTGTACTGCAATAGACAAAAATCAGCATAGTTGTGTCAACATTTTAGCTGGCAACACTTTGGATTTTTGTTGCAGTATGTCATCTATGGCGTAGTGTTAGTGAATTTTTTTACCTTAGTTTTCTATTTGATTTCAAATTATTGTTTACGATAAGATCGAGTTCAAAATTTACCCTATTTGTGTTCGGATCTTGCATACATGATATAATAATTATGCTTACAACTGACTGTATATCTGAAGATTATATCATGTTTAAAGTTTTTCCTATGCTTTTGGGTGCGTGTATGTCCTTGTATAGCTTAGTATAATGTTTAATGCCTCGTCGTTATTGTTTTACAAATGAAATATTGTTTAGATGGAAGTAGTTTATGCAACCACATTTGTTGTTTTTGTGTCATTGTTTGTGAAATTGATCAAATCAACAGCAATGCAGTTTCACATTGATTTTAATTCCATGTTAATTTACAGTTGTATCTTTCCTTTCTATGAAATAGTTAACCAATATAGGGTGGTCAGAATGCTTAAAATGAAGATTAGGAAAAGATTGAGTAAAATTTATTACCATCAACATAAGATTGTGTAACACCCCGCCTCCGCTAGGCTCACTCGCAAAGGAATGCACTAGCTTTAGAGGGGCATTATTGGTAAACATGCACAGAAATATCACAAGACAGAACATATAAAATAGCGGAAGTAAAATCGAACTTTCATAAACATTGATAATTAAGGTCTAAAGCCTTTTACATCAGAGTACATCAAAACCTGTCTTGCAATAGTAAAGAAGCATAAAGACTTTTTCATAAATTATTCCCCAAGTAAGAACAGTAAAGTAACCATAGCCAAGGTAAGTCCAAGCCATCCATGATGACCTTCAAGAAGAAGAAGTCTGAACTAAACAACAGCATTTCCTCCCTGTAACCTGGGGGGGAATGGAAGAAAAGAGGCGAAACAAAACGGGTCAGTCAAAAAGGCTGAGTAAGCCCTATCTACTATCAGCATAAAAACTAGTAAAGTTAACTGACATGAGAAACTGAGATGAACATAAGCATGATAACAAGATAGGTAAGCTAAATCAAAATAACAGGATGAACTACTGAACTTAGATAAACTAAGGTGTCATGATAAATTACAATGTCAAGATAGAACAAGGTATCACATCGTCAGGTTTCTATCAAGTATAATATCCCCAAGATATCTATCACGTATAACGTCCCCCGGTTTCTATCATGTATATTTCTCCTGGTTCTAACATGTATATTTGCTCTGCACCTACCGTACTAGTATCCCTACCGTGTCATGTGTTAACTATGAATGTCCCTTGCCCACTGTCATGTAATGGTCTGTGTCAACCTAATATATGGCATATGTAGTTTTTCCCAACTCGTATGTTTCTTTCCATGTATACATTCAGTCCTTTGCCATGTAAACGTTTTATCCTTGAAGTTGTTTTGGACTGCAACCCTTGATCTAGTTATGTTTCCTTACCATGAACTATCGCGCGTTCACTTAGGATTTATGCCACCTAGGCCCACTAGGGATTATGCTACCTAATGAACGTTTCCATGTCTCGGTTTGGGTTTTGGCCACCTAGGACCACTAGGGATTATGCCACCCGTCAACCGCGCCCTTCATCCCACGTATGTATCGTGAATCGTTTCCCATGTCTAGACGCACATGTTCCCCAATGTGCCATCCGAGTTCCGTGCCAGGGCAAACCAAGAAATACGGAACTCGGTCGAGAGCTTTAAGTCGTCTGCTGATGCAGATATCAAGGTCTGTTTTTGTACCCGTGGCTATGGTCCCACGTGACCCCTCCCTCAACTACTGAAAGGCAACCCACGAAAAATCATGTATGAGAACTACACTAGGCCCATCGATGCCCAATTCCTGATAGCCATCCTCACCCATAACTTGATAGCTAGTATATGGTCTGTTGGGAGTTCCCTGCCTTTCCGTACGTACACGATTGACTAAAGATGGTAGGTAATCGGCGACATGCTATCCCGGGGCGAAAACCAAGAATCGTCGACTCCACGCTAATCCATCCCAGTCTTTAGGTCGCTCGCATAGCAACCAAGGCATACTCTTGGCTCTTCTACCGCAGACCTTAACCCCTGTGAGGCCGGGTTTCATGGACCACTTGCCACCTCACAGAGGGATACCAAGAGTACCCTCACGTTCCCCGAAGCTTCCGCTTCGGCACCCAGTTCGCTGGAGCTTTTATCCAAGTCAGATAATTTGCTCCTCCTCGTATACTAAGCGATGACCTACCGTATCAGGTTACTCATCCCTTTGTGAACTAGTCCCATGTCCTTAGCTAAGAATTATTACTTAGTTACCCTTAACTAAGGTTTACCACTTAGCTTCCTTTCCCGTTATCCTTGATTAACCACGATTTTCTACCTAGTTCCTCTAACTAGGGTTTGTCTATTGGGTTAAGTGTTATCATTCAAGTCCATGACTTAACCCGCCCACGAATCACGTCAAGAACGGTTAAGTATTTAAGTTCAAGACTTAGCCCTACAAGTTGGTTAAGTGTACCCAGAGGCTCATGACTTAACCCTATCGAGTCAAATTGGTCAAGTACCAGTTTACCTTAATCCTATCAGATTATCTTGCTAGATTGATTAAGCATAGATTATCTTAATCCCATCAAATTATCGAGTCGGATTGGTTAAGTATAGGTTGGCTTAACCCCATCCTCTAATCGTACTACAATGGTTAAGTATACTCTAAAAAGGTCTTGTGACTTAACCTTATCAGGTCCGCGTATTAGATGGGTTAAGTGTGGGTCACTTAATCCTCATCAAATCATCATGTATAATTGGTTAAGTATAAGTTGCTTAACCCCATTAGATTATCACGTTAAGTTGGTTGAGTATTGGTTACTTAACCTCATTGAATTACCAAGTTTAATTTGGTTAAGTGTTTAGCTTAACCCCATCGAATTACCATGTTGAGATTAGTTAAGTGTGGATTACTTAACCCCATCTAATTACCGTGGTTAGATTAGTTAAGTATCAATTACTTAACCCCGTCTAATTACCGTGTTTAGATTAGTTAAGCCTTAATTACTTAACCCCATCTAATTACCAAGTCGGATTAATTAAGTGTAAATTACTTAACCCCATCCCCTAATCACCTTGCATGGTTAAGTGTCATTAAGAAATCAAGCCCGGTCCCACTTAACCTACCCATTCGTGTCATATCGGTTAAGTGTCATTAAGAAATCAAGCCCGATCCCACTTAACCTACCCATTCGTGTCATATCGGTTAAGTGTCATTAGTCAAATTTACTTAACCTTATCATGTGGCATTAATTTAATTAATGCACCTCAACCTCTCACATTAGACTTTATTGTGGTTACTAGTTAAGCCGGTCGGTTCCGGGTAGCTTTACACCACAACTTGGTCTAACCTCGGGTTCAAGCACAACATGACCAACTTCTCACATTGAGTCCTATTGTTTGCAACTACTAGTTAGGCCGGTCGGTTCCGGGTAGTTTTACGTTGCAAACTCAACCCAACCTCGAGTTGGCCACTTTCATGTTTAGTCTAGTGTCATGTTCATAGTCAAGTTTTCAAGCAATTGGGTAGACCTAACTTAATAGGTAAATTCCCAATGGGTAGACCTAACTTAATAGGTAAATTCCCAAGCTTATGTTTTTATGCATACTTACATGTCAACTTCCATGTTATATTTCAAGTCATGTTTTCAAGTATAAACACATGTCATATTTAACGTTACATGTTGTCCTGTTTATATCCATTTACCCAAATCATATTCATGTCATTATGTTTCCCCATAATGTGACCCCAACGCTTTTTTTTTTAAACTCGCATATACGTTCGCAACAACGTGATGGATTAAAAGAAGAGACTTGGCAAAGGCATGACAAAAATGGATATTAAGCCACAAGTTAATCATGGTGGCAAATGAGGCACACATGTGTTCATTAACTTGCATGTTACATTCTTACACCTCAAAAACATGCATAAACCCAAACTTGGCACATAAACGAATCATGGTGACAAAAGACATGGAATGATGACTAGTAACTCGCATATATCATCATATAAGGGTTATGACTTCATATGCAAGTTGACATAAAGATTATGAAGGTTCTCATGTTGCATAATGCAACATTTCAACATAAAGGTTGTAGTTTTTTTCTCATAAGATCAAGATAATGACTTCATAAACTTGCATGACATGATAGCATATATCATTCTCAATGATCAAACCCAAACTTGCAACATGAACATTTAACGTCATAGTTAATATCTAAGAGTAGGAAAGGGCTTACATTGCTATGAAGGCCTAAATCGATTAAACTAAAGCTTGTGATGAAGCTTATGCATGCCATCATCCAAAAACCCAAAGATGGATGCTCCAAATCAACAAATACACCATCTTTATGAACAAAATCCAAAACTTTTGCCTTGAAATCAACTTGAGGAGCTCTCATACTAACGTAGGGACTCTCTAATACTCTCATGATCATGAAACCTCTCATAGAAATGAAGTGGAGGCTAGGATAGTTGAGTGGAGGCCATGAGAGTAGAAATTTGGCCATAGTTTAGTTACATGAGTGAATAATGAGGGTTTAGGGGTAGGTTAGGGGTTTATTTATAGAAGATTAGGCTAGTTAGGACCCTTAGATTAACCCTAGGACCAACCTGAACCGTCAGATTTCAAACCAGGCTCAAAAACCTAGCCAAGATAGAAACAGGTGCACCAGGCAAGACTGCTCGTCTGAGCCAGGTCGACAACCAAGTCGACAGGGCTGTCGACTTGGTCAGACCAAGTCGACTCCCAAGTCGACAGGGCTGTCGACTTGGGTACTGTGGCGGGAACTTTTCCCGCCTGGCCCAACTGGCCCAATTTTCCAAATTCAAGTTTGAATTTGAAATCTGTTTTTACTTAGAAATTTTCTGAAAACTTCGTTGGGCCTTAATCGGGTCATACGGACTCCGATTTTCGAAAACTCGGACTCTATTTCGCGTATTTTTCCGAGACGAACGCAATGGCATAGCCCGTTTAACTTGATTCAGAATTTATAATTAAATTCTGCCTTGATTCTCGTCTTAATCATGTGATCGAAATACGGGTTGTTACATTCTCCCCACCTTTTAGGATTTCGTCCCCGAAATCTCCAAGTTAGGAAGAACATATCCTACCATCCATCATCCATCTACTCAAAACATCATCCACAAGCGACCATTGTCCTTAGATGATTTCTAATGCTATATGAATATATGCAAAACGTGTGTGTACATGTTCCTTAGCTAATGCTAATGATCAGGCCTGAATAATCTTTCTAATGCAAAAATATGTATAGTGCCATGAATCCAACATGTATGCAAATAGTCCTAGTCATATAGATACTATATGCGTGCACAATCATTCATTCATATGCAACAACCACATGATAATACATTCGATTTCATCCATAAACAAGTATAAATAATCGTGCATATGCAATATGAAATGTGACCGAGTCGAGCCAGCATCTAATGTGTATTCGCGCATCCACGAGCAACCACTTGCAACCACTTGCAACCATATCAATCATAACATGTTTCAAATACATGTTTACATCCATAGGGTTCTACCTAGGATTCCCTGAAACAGAGTCGAGCAGATAAACAAAACAAACTCCTTACGGGGTTTGTAACAGAAAATAGGACCGAGAGGGTGTCCACAAAAGATAGCCTACAAGTAAGCTCTACAGAAAACAGGGATCAAGGATACACTCCCAAAAAGAGATATCATGCGCGTATCTAGTCTTTGACCATCAAAGCCGTACTTCCTTGAGCTCAATTCCATTGTGCCTTGACCGTCTTTTAACTTCGCGATTTCGTAGCTTCTTATTTCCTGTTTCCATAACATGAGCTGGAACTCATTTCTTCGTCGCCTCTCGTTCCACTTGCACTTACCCTTTTTCTAAAATACTTGACGCAAACATGACTGCGTACTCATGATCTCATGCAAGCTTTCAAAAATTCACTAGTGAATCTCGGACCTCGTACCATAATGTATTCCACGTAGAAGAACTTTCTCTCGAAAGTAAGCAGATGTCAACCAGGTTATCAAGCACACTTACTAGGGTGACTTCTATAACCCATGCATAAGTGAAATAAACTATCCGTCTCATCTGCGAACACCACTCGATCAGGCTTCAATATTTCCAATAAAGGTATCAAGGGATTCTAGGTAACTAATCATGACCGAACCCAAAAGGTTCCACGAGACTTCGAGGGTATTACCAAGGCTAGCCAAGAGTCTGACTACCCTCCTATCAAAACCGAGAGTGGCACCCCTTACTGGATAACCACTTCGTCCCTAGAATCCATCCATAACCGAGGCATGTCATTCTCAAATCCAAACAAGTCATGAATAAATGGACCGATTCTCCACAGGACTTGAGACAAAAATGGGATTCTCTATTACGCTAGTACTTAAGGTGCAGAGACTCAACTATCGAAGCAGACTTAAATGATACATGATACGATGATCAAAACAAAGTCCTGACGGAATGATAGAGAGGAAAAGCTAAACCTTTAACAAGATCGTTACCCTCCTTCCGAGGTACCCTAGAAATGAGAGCATACTACTCCCTTCCCGATGATCTTGTCCTTGTCCCATGATACTTAACTATCCACCCCGTTTTACCGTGCCAAAGGTACTCTCTCGTCATGGGTTTCATTGTTCATCTTTCTCCCTCCTTTGAGGACTAAGCCATACCAACAAGTTGTTCATCCTTAAACTCGTATCCTTTATCCTTTCTTACAACGCGGCCACTGGTCTCTTGGGAACCACCTCCATCGCATGGAAAGCACTTTCGTAAATAGAAAAGACTAGTCGCAGTTAAAACCACTGTGACTACAGATGGGGAAAAGAAAGGAAAAGAGATCCAATCAAGGAAACAAGGATAATGCTAATGGCCTTTGGGGAATAGCCTTTTCTTTTTAAAAGAAAACTTTCTTGAAAAATGCTTCTTTGTAAACGGTTTCTCAAATAGTTTTCAGAAGGTTTTTAAAAACTTTTGCCCAGTCTGGTAACCTTCTGCTCTGATACCAAATGTAACACCCCGCCTCCGCTAGGCTCACTCGCAAAGGAATGCACTAGCTTTAGAGGGGCATTATTGGTAAACATGCACAGAAATATCACAAGACAGAACATATAAAATAGCGGAATTAAAATCGAACTTTCATAAACATTAATAATTAAGGTCTAAAGCCTTTTACATCAGAGTACATCAAAACCTGTCTTGCAATAGTAAAGAAGCATAAAGACTTTTTCATAAATTATTCCCCAAGTAAGAACAGTAAAGTAGCCATAGCCAAGGTAAGTCCAAGCCATCCATGATGACCTTCAAGAAGAAGAAGTCTGAACTAAACAACAGCATTTCCTCCCTGTAACCTGGGGGGGAACGGAAGAAAAGAGGCGAAACAAAACGGGTCAGTCAAAAAGACTGAGTAAGCCCTATCTACTATCAGCATAAAAACTAGTAAAGTTAACTGACATGAGAAACTAAGATGAACATAAGCATGATAACAAGATAGGTAAGCTAAATCAAAATAACAGGATGAACTACTGAACTTAGATAAACTAAGGTGTCATGATAAATTACAATGTCAAGATAGAACAAGGTATCACATCGTCAGGTTTCTATCAAGTATAATATCCCCAAGATATCTATCACGTATAACGTCCCCCGGTTTCTATCATGTATATTTCTCCTGGTTCTAACATGTATATTTGCTCTGCACCTACCGTACTAGTATCCCTACCGTGTCATGTGTTAACTATGAATGTCCCTTGCCCACTGTCATGTAATGGTCTGTGTCAACCTAATATATGGCATATGTAGTTTTTCCCAACTCGTATGTTTCTTTCCATGTATACATTCAGTCCTTTGCCATGTAAACGTTTTATCCTTGAAGTTGTTTTGGACTGCAACCCTTGATCTAGTTATGTTTCCTTACCATGAACTATCGCGCGTTCACTTAGGATTTATGCCACCTAGGCCCACTAGGGATTATGCTACCTAATGAACGTTTCCATGTCTCGGTTTGGGTTTTGGCCACCTAGGACCACTAGGGATTATGCCACCCGTCAACCGCGCCCTTCATCCCACGTATGTATCGTGAATCGTTTCCCATGTCTAGACGCACATGTTCCCCAATGTGCCATCCGAGTTCCGTGCCAGGGCAAACCAAGAAATACGGAACTCGGTCGAGAGCTTTAAGTCGTCTGCTGATGCAGATATCAAGGTCTGTTTTTGTACCCGTGGCTATGGTCCCACGTGACCCCTCCCTCAACTACTGAAAGGCAACCCACGAAAAATCATGTATGAGAACTACACTAGGCCCATCGATGCCCAATTCCTGATAGCCATCCTCACCCATAACTTGATAGCTAGTATATGGTCTGTTGGGAGTTCCCTGCCTTTCCGTACGTACACGATTGACTAAAGATGGTAGGTAGTCGGCGACATGCTATCCCGGGGCGAAAACCAAGAATCGTCGACTCCACGCTAATCCATCCCAGTCTTTAGGTCGCTCGCATAGCAACCAAGGCATACTCTTGGCTCTTCTACCGCAGACCTTAACCCCTGTGAGGCCGGGTTTCATGGACCACTTGCCACCTCACAGAGGGATACCAAGAGTACCCTTACGTTCCCCGAAGCTTCCGCTTCGGCACCCAGTTCGCTGGAGCTTTTATCCAAGTCAGATAACTTGCTCCTCCTCGTATACTAAGCGATGACCTACCGTATCAGGTTACTCATCCCTTTGTGAACTAGTCCCATGTCCTTAGCTAAGAATTATTACTTAGTTACCCTTAACTAAGGTTTACCACTTAGCTTCCTTTCCCGTTATCCTTGATTAACCACGATTTTCTACCTAGTTCCTCTAACTAGGGTTTGTCTATTGGGTTAAGTGTTATCATTCAAGTCCATGACTTAACCCGCCCACGAATCACGTCAAGATTGGCTAAGTATTTAAGTTCAAGACTTAGCCCTACAAGTTGGTTAAGTGTACCCAGAGGCTCATGACTTAACCCTATCGAGTCAAATTGGTCAAGTACCAGTTTACCTTAATCCTATCAGATTATCTTGCTAGATTGATTAAGCATAGATTATCTTAATCCCATCAAATTATCGAGTCGGATTGGTTAAGTATAGGTTGGCTTAACCCTATCCTCTAATCGTACTACAATGGTTAAGTATACTCTAAAAAGGTCTTGTGACTTAACCTTATCAGGTCCGCGTATTAGATGGGTTAAGTGTGGGTCACTTAATCCTCATCAAATCATCATGTATAATTGGTTAAGTATAAGTTGCTTAACCCCATTAGATTATCGCGTTAAGTTGGTTGAGTATTGGTTACTTAACCTCATTGAATTACCAAGTTTAATTTGGTTAAGTTTTTAGCTTAACCCCATCGAATTACCGTGTTGAGATTAGTTAAGTGTGGATTACTTAACCCCATCTAATTACCGTGGTTAGATTAGTTAAGTATCAATTACTTAACCCCGTCTAATTACCGTGTTTAGATTAGTTAAGCCTTAATTACTTAACCCCATCTTATTACCAAGTCGGATTAGTTAAGTGTAAATTACTTAACCCCATCCCCTAATCACCTTGCATGGTTAAGTGTCATTAAGAAATCAAGCCCGGTCCCACTTAACCTAACCATTCGTGTCATGTCGGTTAAGTGTCATTAAGAAATCAAGCCCGGTCCCACTTAACCTACCCATTCGTGTCATATCGGTTAAGTGTCATTAGTCAAATTTACTTAACCTTATCATGTGGCATTAATTTAATTAATGCACCTCAACCTCTCACATTAGACTTTATTGTGGTTACTAGTTAAGCCGGTCGGTTCCGGGTAGCTTTACACCACAACTTGGTCTAACCTCGGGTTCAAGCACAACATGACCAACTTCTCACATTGAGTCCTATTGTTTGCAACTACTAGTTAGGCCGGTCGGTTCCGGGTAGTTTTACGTTGCAAACTCAACCCAACCTCGAGTTGGCCACTTTCATGTTTAGTCTAGTGTCATGTTCATAGTCAAGTTTTCAAGCAATTGGGTAGACCTAACTTAATAGGTAAATTCCCAATGGGTAGACCTAACTTAATAGGTAAATTCCCAAGCTTATGTTTTTATGCATACTTACATTTCAACTTTCATGTTATATTTCAAGTCATGTTTTCAAGTATAAACACATGTCATATTTAACGTTACATGTTGTCCTGTTTATATTCATTTACCCAAATCATATTCATGTCATTATGTTTCCCCATAATGTGACCCCAACGCTGTTTTTTTTTTAAACTCGCATATACGTTCGCAACAACGTGATGGATTAAAAGAAGAGACTTGGCAAAGGCATGACAAAAATGGATATTAAGCCACAAGTTAATCATGGTGGCAAATGAGGCACACATGTGTTCATTAACTTGCATGTTACATTCTTACACCTCAAAAACATGCATAAACCCAAACTTGGCACATAAACGAATCATGGTGACAAAAGACATGGAATGATGACTAGTAACTCGCATATATCATCATATAAGGGTTATGACTTCATATGCAAGTTGACATAAAGATTATGAAGGTTCTCATGTTGCATAATGCAACATTTCAACATAAAGGTTGTAGTTTTTTTCTCATAAGATCAAGATAATGACTTCATAAACTTGCATGACATGATAGCATATATCATTCTCAATGATCAAACCCAAACTTGCAACATGAACATTTAACGTCATAGTTAATATCTAAGAGTAGGAAAGGGCTTACATTGCTATGAAGGCCTAAATCGATTAAACTAAAGCTTGTGATGAAGCTTATGCATGCCATCATCCAAAAACCCAAAGATGGATGCTCCAAATCAACAAATACACCATCTTTATGAACAAAGACCAAAACTTTTGCCTTGAAATCAACTTGAGGAGCTCTCATACTAACATAGGGACTCTCTAATACTCTCATGATCATGAAACCTCTCATAGAAATGAAGTGGAGGCTAGGATAGTTGAGTGGAGGCCATGAGAGTAGAAATTTGGCCATAGTTTAGTTACATGAGTGAATAATTAGGGTTTAGGGGTAGGTTAGGGGTTTATTTATAGAAGATTAGGCTAGTTAGGACCCTTAGATTAACCCTAGGACCAACTTGAACCGTCAGATTTCAAACCAGGCCCAAAAACCTAGCCAAGATAGAAACAGGTGCACCAGGCAAGACTGCTCGTCTGAGCCAGGTCGACAGCCAAGTCGACAGGGCTGTCGACTTGGTCAGACCAAGTCGACTCCCAAGTCGACATGGCTGTCGACTTGGGTACTGTGGCGGGAACTTTTCCCGCCTGGCCCAACTGGCCCAATTTTCCAAATTCAAGTTTGAATTTGAAATCTGTTTTTACTTAGAAATTTTCTGAAAACTTCGTTGGGCCTTAATCGGGTCATACGGACTCCGATTTTCGAAAATTCGGACTCTATTTCGCGTATTTTTCCGAGACGAACGCAATGGCATAGCCCGTTTAACTTGATTCAGAAATTAAAATTAAATTCTGCCTTGATTCTCGTCTTAATCATGTTATCGAAATACGGGTTGTTACATTCTCCCCACCTTTTAGGATTTCATCCCCGAAATCTCCAAGTTAGGAAGAACATATCCTACCATCCATCATCCATCTACTCAAAACATCATCCACAAGCGACCATTGTCCTTAGATGATTTCTAATGCTATATGAATATATGCAAAACGTGTGTGTACATGTTCCTTAGCTAATGATCAGGCCTGAATAATCTTTCTAATGCAAAAATATGTATAGTGCCATGAATCCAACATGTATGCAAATAGTCCTAGTCATATAGATACTATATGCGTGCACAATCATTCATTCATATGCAACAACCGCATGATAATACATTCGATTTCATCCATAAACAAGTATAAATACTCGTGCATATGCAATATGAAATGTGACCGAGTCGAGCCAGCATCTAATGTGTATTCGCGCATCCACGAGCAACCACTTGCAACCATATCAATCATAACATGTTTCAAATACATGTTTACATCCATAGGGTTCTACCTAGGATTCCCTGAAACAGAGTCGAGCAGATAAACAAAACAAACTCCTTACGGGGTTTGTAACAGAAAATAGGACCGAGAGGGTGTCCACAAAAGATAGCCTACAAGTAAGCTCTACAGAAAACAGGGATCAAGGATACACTCCCAAAAAGAGATATCATGCGCGTATCTAGTCTTTGACCATCAAAGTCGTACTTCCTTGAGCTCAATTCCATTGTGCCTTGACCGTCTTTTAACTTCGCGATTTCGTAGCTTCTTATTTCCTGTTTCCATAACATGAGCTGGAACTCATTTCTTCGTCGCCTCTCGTTCCACTTGCACTTACCCTTTTTCTAAAATACTTGACGCAAACATGACTGCGTACTCATGATCTCATGCAAGCTTTCCAAAATTCACTAGTGAATCTCGGACCTCGTACCATAAGGTATTCCACGTAGAAGAACTTTCTCTCGAAAGTAAGCAGATGTCAACCAGGTTATCAAGCACACTTACTAGGGTGACTTCTATAACCCATGCATAAGTGAAATAAACTATCCGTCTCATCGGCGAACACCACTCGATCAGGCTTCAATATTTCCAATAAAGGTATCAAGGGATTCTAGGTAACTAATCATGACCGAACCCAAAAGGTTCCACGAGACTTCGAGGGTATTACCAAGGCTAGCCAAGAGTCTGACTACCCTCCTATCAAAACCGAGAGTGGCACCCCTTACTGGATAACCACTTCGTCCCTAGAATCCATCCATAACCGAGGCATGTCATTCTCAAATCCAAACAAGTCATGAATAAATGGACCGATTCTCCACAGGACTTGAGACAAAAATGGGATTCTCTATTACGCTAGTACTTAAGGTGCAGAGACTCAACTATCGAAGCAGACTTAAATGATACATGATACGATGATCAAAACAAAGTCCTGACGGGATGATAGAGAGGAAAAGCTAAACCTTTAACAAGATCGTTACCCTCCTTCCGAGGTACCCTAGAAATGAGAGCATACTACTGCCTTCCCGATGATCTTGTCCTTGTCCCATGATACTTAACTATCCACCCCGTTTTACCGTGCCAAAGGTACTCTCTCGTCATGGGTTTCATTGTTCATCTTTCTCCCTCCTTTGAGGACTAAGCCATACCAACAAGTTGTTCATCCTTAAACTCGTATCCTTTATCCTTTCTTACAACGCGGCCACTGGTCTCTCGGGAACCACCTCCATCGCATGGAAAGCACTTTCGTAAATAGAAAAGACTAGTCGCAGTTAAAACCACTGTGACTACAGATGGGGGAAAGAAAGGAAAAGAGATCCAATCAAGGAAACAAGGATAATGCTAATGGCCTTTGGGGAATAGCCTTTTCTTTTTAAAAGAAAACTTTCTTGAAAAATGCTTCTTTGTAAACGGTTTCTCAAATAGTTTTCAGAAGGTTTTTAAAAACTTTTGCCCAGTGTGGTAACCTTCTGCTCTGATACCAAATGTAACACCCCGCCTCCGCTAGGCTCACTCGCAAAGGAATGCACTAGCTTTAGAGGGGCATTATTGGTAAGCATGCACAGAAATATCACAAGACAGAACATATAAAATAGCGGAAGTAAAATCGAACTTTCATAAACATTAATAACTAAGGTCTAAAGCCTTTTACATCAGAGTACATCAAAACCTGTCTTGCAATAGTAAAGAAGCATAAAGACTTTTTCATAAATTATTCCCCAAGTAAGAACAGTAAAGTAGCCATAGCCAAGGTAAGTCCAAGCCATCCATGATGACCTTCAAGAAGAAGAAGTCTGAACTAAACAACAGCATTTCCTCCCTGTAACCTGGGGGGGGGGGGGGACGGAAGAAAAGAGGCGAAACAAAACGGGTCAGTCAAAAAGACTGAGTAAGCCCTATCTACTATCAGCATAAAAACTAGTAAAGTTAACTGACATAAGAAACTGAGATGAACATAAGCATGATAACAAGATAGGTAAGCTAAATCAAAATAACAGGATGAACTACTGAACTTAGATAAACTAAGGTGTCATGATAAATTACGATGTCAAGATAGAACAAGGTATCACATCGTCAGGTTTCTATCAAGTATAATATCCCCAAGATATCTATCACGTATAACGTCCCCCGGTTTCTATCATGTATATTTCTCCTGGTTCTAACATGTATATTTGCTTTGCACCTACCATACTAGTATCCCTACCGTGTCATGTGTTAACTATGAATGTCCCTTGCCCACTGTCATGTAATGGTCCATGTCAACATAATATACGGCATATGTAGTTTTTCCCAACTCGTATGTTTCTTTCCATGTATACATTCAGTCCTTTGCCATGTAAACGTTTTATCCTTGAAGTTGTTTTGGACTGCAACCCTTGATCTAGTTATGTTTCCTTACCATGAACTATCGCGCGTTCACTTAGGATTTATGCCACCTAGGCCCACTAGGGATTATGCTACCTAATGAACGTTTCCATGTCTCGGTTTGGGTTTTGGCCACCTAGGACCACTAGGGATTATGCCACCCGTCAACCGCGCCCTTCATCCCACGTATGTATCATGAATCGTTTCCCATGTCTAGACGCACATGTTCCCCAATGTGCCATCCGAGTTCCGTGCCAGGGCAAACCAAGAAATACGGAACTCGGTCGGGAGCTTTAAGTCGTCTGCTGATGCAGATATCAAGGTCTGTTTTTGTACCCGTGGCTATGGTCCCACGTGACCCCTCCCTCAACTACTGAAAGGCAACCCACGAAAAATCATGTATGAGAACTACACTAGGCCCATCGATGCCCAATTCCTGATAGCCATCCTCACCCATAACTTGATAGCTAGTATATGGTCTGTTGGGAGTTCCCTACCTTTCCGTACGTACAAGATTGACTAAAGATGGTAGGTAGTCGGCGACATGCTATCCCGGGGCGAAAACCAAGAATCGTCGACACCACACTAATCCATCCCAGTCTTTAGGTCGCTCGCATAGCAACCAAGGCATACTCTTGGCTCTTCTACCGCAGACCTTAACCCCTGTGAGGCCGGGTTTCATGGACCACTTGCCACCTCACAAAGGGATACCAAGAGTACCCTCACGTTCCCCGAAGCTTCCGCTTCGGCACCCAGTTCGCTGGAGCTTTTATCCAAGTCAGATAACTTGCTCCTCCTCGTATACTAAGCGATGACCTACCGTATCATGTTACTCATCCCTTTGTGAACTAGTCCCATGTCCTTAGCTAAGAATTATTACTTAGTTACCCTTAACTAAGGTTTACCACTTAGCTTCCTTTCCCGTTATCCTTGATTAACCACGATTTTCTACCTAGTTCCTCTAACTAGGGTTTGTCTATTGGGTTAAGTGTTATCATTCAAGTCCATGACTTAACCCGCCCACGAATCACGTCAAGATTGGCTAAGTATTTAAGTTCAAGACATAGCCCTACAAGTTGGTTAAGTATACCCAGAGGCTCATGACTTAACCCTATCGAGTCAAATTGGTCAAGTACCAGTTTACCTTAATCCTATCAGATTATCTTGCTAGATTGATTAAGCATAGATTATCTTAATCCCATCAAATTATCGAGTCGGATTGGTTAAGTATAGGTTGGCTTAACCCCATCCTTTAATCGTACTACAATGGTTAAGTATACTCTAAAAAGGTCTTGTGACTTAACCTTACCAGGTCCGCGTATTAGATGGGTTAAGTGTGGGTCACTTAATCCTCATCAAATCATCATGTATAATTGGTTAAGTATAAGTTGCTTAACCCCATTAGATTATCACGTTAAGTTGGTTGAGTATTGGTTACTTAACCTCATTGAATTACCAAGTTTAATTTGGTTAAGTGTTTAGCTTAACCCCATCGAATTACCGTGTTGAGATTAGTTAAGTGTGGATTACTTAACCCCATCTAATTACCGTGGTTAGATTAGTTAAGTATCAATTACTTAACCCCGTCTAATTACCGTGTTTAGATTAGTTAAGCCTTAATTACTTAACCCCATCTAATTACCAAGTCGGATTAGTTAAGTGTAAATTACTTAACCCCATCCCCTAATCACCTTGCATGGTTAAGTGTCATTAAGAAATCAAGCCCGGTCCCACTTAACCTACCCATTCGTGTCATATCGGTTAAGTGTCATTAAGAAATCAAGCCCGGTCCCACTTAACCTACCCATTCGTGTCATATCGGTTAAGTGTCATTAGTCAAATTTACTTAACCTTATCATGTGGCATTAATTTAATTAATGCACCTCAACCTCTCACATTAGACTTTATTGTGGTTACTAGTTAAGCCGGTCGGTTCCGGGCGGCTTTACACCACAACTTGGTCTAACCTCGGGTTCAAGCACAACATGACCAACTTCTCACATTGAGTCCTATTGTTTGCAACTACTAGTTAGGCCGGTCGGTTCCGCGTAGTTTTACGTTGCAAACTCAACCCAACCTCGAGTTGGCCACTTTCATGTTTAGTCTAGTGTCATGTTCATAGTCATGTTTACAAGCAATTGGGTAGACCTAACTTAATAGGTAAATTCCCAATGGGTAGACCTAACTTAATAGGTAAATTCCCAAGCTTATGTTTTTATGCATACTTACATGTCAACTTCCATGTTATATTTCAAGTCATGTTTTCAAGTATAAACACATGTCATATTTAACGTTACATGTTGTCCTGTTTATATCCATTTACCCAAATCATATTCATGTCATTATGTTTCCCCATAATGTGACCCCAACGCTTTTTTTTTTTAAACTCGCATATACGTTCACAACAACGTGATGGATTAAAAGAAGAGACTTGGCAAAGGCATGACAAAAATGGATATTAAGCCACAAGTTAATCATGGTGGCAAATGAGGCACACATGTGTTCATTAACTTGCATGTTACATTCTTACACCTCAAAAACATGCATAAACCCAAACTTGGCACATAAACGAATCATGGTGACAAAAGACATGGAATGATGACTAGTAACTCGCATATATCATCATATAAGGGTTATGACTTCATATGCAAGTTGACATAAAGATTATGAAGGTTCTCATGTTGCATAATGCAACATTTCAACATAAAGGTTGTAGTTTTTTTCTCATAAAATCAAGATAATGACTTCATAAACTTGCATGACATGATAGCATATATCATTCTCAATGATCAAACCCAAACTTGCAACATGAACATTTAACGTCATAGTTAATATCTAAGAGTAGGAAAGGGCTTACATTGCTATGAAGGCCTAAATCGATTAAACTAAAGCTTGTGATGAAGCTTATGCATGCCATCATCCAAAAACCCAAAGATGGATGCTCCAAATCAACAAATACACCATCTTTATGAACAAAGACCAAAACTTTTGCCTTGAAATCAACTTGAGGAGCTCTCATACTAACATAGGGACTCTCTAATACTCTCATGATCATGAAACCTCTCATAGAAATGAAGTGGAGGCTAGGATAGTTGAGTGGAGGCCATGAGAGTAGAAATTTGGCCATAGTTTAGTTACATGAGTGAATAATGAGGGTTTAGGGGTAGGTTAGGGGTTTATTTATAGAAGATTAGGCTAGTTAGGACCCTTAGATTAACCCTAGGACCAACCTGAACCGTCAGATTTCAAACCAGGCCCAAAAACCTAGCCAAGATAGAAACAGGTGCACCAGGCAAGACTGCTCGTCTGAGCCAGGTTGACAGCCAAGTCGACAGGGCTGTCGACTTGGTCAGACCAAGTCGACTCCCAAGTCGACAGGGCTGTCGACTTGGGTACTGTGGCGGGAACTTTTCCCGCCGAGCCCAACTGGCCCAATTTTCCAAATTCAAGTTTGAATTTGAAATCTGTTTTTACTTAGAAATTTTCTGAAAACTTCGTTGGGCCTTAATCGGGTCATACGGACTCCGATTTTCGAAAACTCGGACTCTATTTCGCGTATTTTTCCGAGACGAACGCAATGGCATAGACTGTTTAACTTGATTCAGAATTTAAAATTAAATTCTGCCTTGATTCTCGTCTTAATCATGTTATCGAAATACGGGTTGTTACAGATTGTTTGAAATTTATTGTAACCCAAGAAGTAGGTACTTGGATTTAAACCCATGATAGTACATTACTCCAAGTGGATTGGAAGATGTAGGCGATGTGAGTTCTGAAGATGTGTTACTGTGAGCATCTTAAAGTATATAGTTTGATGTGTTTACAAATATATGCATTGATTATGAATATGTGTCCAAGACTTTGAATCTTAATGTATCTAATTGTCAATTACTATTTTGCCAAAGAAGCATGATGTATTAGCTGACTATGATAGGATTACTCAACTTTAAACATGTATATATATACATGTGGAGGGAGGAATCAGTTCATACCTGGGCTTTTTGTCTATGACAATGTCATAGAGCTTTATTTCACGACTTGAAAATAAGATCATAATTTATAAGCAATGCAGCGGCCACAAATGAAACTAGACAAGACTAAAATCTACATGCATATAATTTTGATCACTTTATATGCAGCATAAGGTTAAACACTAGCAATCCTTCTTTCAAATTATGTAGTTAAATAAATTATTTTCGTAACATTGGCATCTAATGGTCAATTTCAAATTATCTGCAAATGTACTTCGCTATGTAGGAAAAATATGTTGTGTCTTAGAGTGTATTTGGTTTGCATTTTTCAATTTTGAGTTTTCACACATACAAAAGTACCGACGACGCACAAATATCGTTAAAAATGACTGTTTTACAAAACGATGTTAACACACAAAATCAAAACCAACTTTTTATTATTTTCCATATTTTAAGAAACAACGAAAGGAGGATAAGAAATTCATTTATCCTCCATCATGTGGTCCACTCCGTCATTCCCTTCGCCTTTGATCCGTCACCTCAGCCATACTTCAAATTTTCCCAACTTTTATAATTAATGCTGAAAACTCAAAACTCAAAATACAAAATAAACCAAACACTACCTTATGTTGTAATATGTTCCATTAATTCCTTTCTCTAACAATTATGGATTCCTAAGTCATATCAACTTTACTATTTCTGGAAGTTAATAGTGTGGCGATCTTATATGACATGTCCATATTCCAGAGTGTACTGGAAGAATTCCTATATCGTTAGCTTCTTAGCATTAAATGAGGACCAATTTGTTCAGGAATAGGTTACTTGTAGGATAAATATATTATTAAAATGCATTCACGCTTAAAGAAGTGGTTTATGAAATTTAAAAATTAACTAAGTATTATAAAAATTAACCAAGATTTATAAATATTAAATGAATTTATAAACATTAACTAACTATTACAAAACGTTAACTAGGTTAACTAAGTTTTATAAAAATTAACAAGTTTAGTTTGAATAAAAATTAGCTTAGTTTATAAAAATATAAAATAAATGGCGGATACCCTAGAAAATAGCTTAGATCATTTTAAGATTCATATGCTTGTTAACAAATGAATCTATGTTACTTGCACAATCCCTCTTCTTGGCATTACATCAAAATGTTTTTTTTTTCTATCTTGGGTTGGTGTTAAAAGAAACCGTATAGTTGGGTGTGTAGTCAACCAGCAATAAATAAGTTTAATATAATGCCTTTCTTGGGATCATGTACACAAGTAGCTATGTTTTTTGTCGTTTAGCTTAAGAAACTCAATTAAAATGTAGTCTTCCATTAATGTTTTCCTATTCCACCTGTTGTCCCTTAATTCTAAGATCCTGGTGGATAGAATCAGCTCTTATTGTTGAAAACTTGAAATAGATGAAAGTCTTTATTGACAAGACATTCATATTTAAGATAGCTTATATAAAATTTTGTTGTGGAAATTGAAACCTACGAAATTTGTAATCATCCATATTAGTCATGTATGCAATGAACTAAATCTATATATTTCAGAAAAATATTGGTTACATTGTATCAAATGCCTTTTGAAGGCTATATAATTGATTTGAATCATTTAATGATTTCTTGTTCATGTATTTTGTAACGACCCGCATTCTACTCATCGGGGGATCATAGAATATTTCTTTCTCTTTTGTAAGAAGTCGTATGGTCGTGCAACTTTGGGAAACGACTACTGGGGTCATTTCTCATGTTCATGATTTTTGCCAAATTTTAAATGACCATTTTTCCCCTGGCGGTTTTTTTTGTCTATAACTTTTGATTGGAAAAGAATTTTGATCTAAAACCACTTCCATTGGATTCGGATGATGGTTTACCTTTCCGTAGAGTGGTCACATCAGCCAAACGGACTTACCGTTTGGGAGATATGGCTGAAACAAGATTTGGAAGGTGAAAAACACTTAATTGGGCCTAATTAGGGTAATTAGCTGCTAGGCTCATAATCTATTTCGGGATTAGGGTTATGGGAAGGCTGATAGGATTTGGGAAAATCAGTTTTTGTCATTTTTCAGTCGCCACTTACATCCTTGAAACCCTAGCAATGGCCTCTACCTTCTGAATCACTCCCAAATCAATTTCTAATTGCGTGTTAGCTTCATCTACACCAAATCAAGGAAGATTAGTGTCAAATCCGAGTTGGAGCTGCTGTGTTGCATTCGAAACCGCACCAAAACAGTAGAGTTTCAGATCTAAAGTTTTATTTGTGGCTAAGGTGAGTGATTAGCATGTTTTTACACTAATTAAGGCTAATTAGGGGTGATTAGTGATAATTAGCGAAATTATAACTCAGAAAAATCTGGAAAAATTTGTAAAATTCTAAAATATTATTTTAGGGCTCTGATAAAAATTTTGGTTAATTTGGACATCTTTTGCTAATCATATGGTTAAACCACGATTAAAGAGATTAAGGGGAAAACATGGGTTTTGGGGGTGTTTGATCCATATTAACATGTTATAATTGTTGTTTTGGTGATTATGGTTGATTACACACATTGCTATTACTGTGTGGTATGGTTTGTGTTTGCATAGAAAAGCTAAAATGGTCGAAAACGTCATCGTGTGGCGTAAACATTTGCTGGAAGAAGATGCAAGGAAAGGGACCGGACCGGGTTCGTGACCCCTGAACCGACCCGCTGGTGACCCCGACCCGATCCCTCTCATGGGATACCCCACGAACTGACCCACTCGTGGCCTATGTGCCACGACCCGACCCAGTGTACCAACCACGAACCGGATGAATCTGCTAACCGATGCACCCGTGAAAGGGGGACCACGAACTGTTCAGGTGAGCCACGACCCAACCAGAAGCTCATGAGCTGACATCACTGAACCGGCTACCTTCCCCGAACCGAAGTACACGACTGAACAGACCAGGAGCACCACGAGCCGCCTTTGCTCGAGCTCAACAAACCGACACGAATGGAGATGATCACGAACCGTTGTCAGGGGCGAGTCGCGAGCCGATGCAAGGTGCACCACGAACTGGTGCAAGGACCCACGAGCCCATCTAGATGAAGGAAGAGCACGAACTGTAAACCGTTGCTTCAAACGAATCAAATCCAAGTGATGACTAGAGCACTAAGCACACCCGAACAGAGATGTTGACCAATACCCGAGATGCAAAGGTAGTCCAAATAGGAAGTTAGAACTCAGGATCCAGATGGGAACCAACGGGTTAACTTCATGATTGGATTTTGCTACGGGACATGTGCAAAGGGGTTATCGATATCCATAATTTTGGTTCACCACTGAGAGAAGGATTAGTAGCTATGGATCAGTGCAATGGGGTCATTGTGACACCTAAAGGCAAAATGATCGTACCAAAGAATTTGGTGATCGAAGTGGTGGATATCGTACGCTTTACACACTGAGTGGGAGATGCGAGGATGATTGCTATGTTTGATGTTTGTTATCACCATGTCATGCACACTCCCATATTATCTTTACACTTCATATTAGTGTTATCTTAGAGTACTGTACATCCTGTTGTGCTAACTCTTTGGTTGTACGCCCTGATTCAGGTATGATTTCTTATACCTGTTATTTGTTCATCTTAGAGATGTATACTTGCTACCACTCATACCAGACTATTGTCTGACCCAGAGTTTTATGCTTCTTCTTATTACTCTGGTTGCTCACACGAGTAGACTGGAGATAGGTTAGGTGGTGCACGAGTAGCTGGTCACTACTTTGGGCATTAGTAGTGTATTTTGCTTTAGAGACAGTATTTTGAAGTTGTAATAATGGTATTGGATCATAAGTTGTATTTTAGATTCCGCTGCTATAATGGTTTAGTTTTCAGTTTATGCACTATCTCGCCTGTTTTATGTCAAGTTATTTTATTATTATATTTCATTCCATGCGCTGTGAGATATACTACAGGTTCTTTGATAGTTCTTCATCTTCCTTCTTTTCTTTGGACGACCGTCCCGTGCTGGTCGGCCATCGGCACATCACATTTTGGAGAAATGTCGGTTGGTTCGGGGCGGGCCGCCACATTTGGTATCAGAGCTCTAGGTTGCGTAGTTTACCTAGGGGAAGACATAAGGGAGAGATATTATACGTATATGATAGCGCGTATTTGTGATATTTTGGTTTTCAAAAGCTATATATATACTATTAGTATATCTAAGGAAGAAGTTGCACTGCATGGGCGCCACTAAGGAGATGACTATTCATTTTCTCTTTACAGATTGAACAATGAGCTGATATACGAGGAGTACAGGTTCAGGAGAAAACCATAGGGATGTTCCTGATATGAGGACGATGTTTACCACCTTCATGTGGGAGATGCTTAGGGGTGTTCTAGGAGCAGTTCCTAATGCTGCTATTGGTGGTGATGCAGTAGTGCAGGCGCCTAGGGCCGATTTCGCTAAGCTTAACAAGGATTATACTAGTCTTGGTGGGAAGCCGTTCCATGGAACGTAATCGGCAACAGAGGTTCAAGATTGGCTTGATAGTTGTGAGTGCATCTTTGAGGATTTGGGAATTGAAGATGCAATGAAGAGATAACTAGCATCCCGTCAACTTCAAGGACTAGCAATAAATTGGTGGAATGCTATTAAAGCAGCTACTCCCAAGGATCAAGTTACATGGAATCAGTTTAGGACTCGCTTTAGTGATAAATTTATCCCAGCTGCTCAGGAATTAGAATTGTTTAGGAAGTTTTTGAAACATAAGCAGAGTGGTAGGGTAGTATCAGAATATAATTTTGAGTTCGATAGTTTACCGAAATATGGATTATCTCTTATTGATACTATCGAGAAGAAGAACGAGAAGTTCATAACTGGCTTAAATGGATACTTGGGAGAAAGACTTATAAACCACACTGATGAGACTTTTGAATCTATTGTGGGGGAAAGCATTAAGATCAGAGAGCCATTACCCTAAGTCAAAGACTGAGGTTGCTATTACATCTGTAGAGGAGCCAAAGCTGCAGGCGAGCGGTGGAGGCAAGAATAATTCCCAGAATAATAGGAAACAAGACTAAACCAAGGATGGTCAGAAAAAGAAGAATAAGAAAGATAGAGAGTGCTTTAGTTGTGGCAAGAAGGGCCATTATGCCAGAGATTGTCGATAAAAGCCTGGGGAAAGGAAGTGCTTCAATTGCGGCCAAGTAGGGCATCATAAGGATAAATGTCCGCAACCCCCTAAAGAGAAGCAGATTGTGAAAGCATATGCTATCAACGTTGTTCCTTCTTCATCAAATGCCCCCAACTGCGGCGGAGAAGGGAAAGGGTGTCATTATTTAAGGTATGCTTTCTATTTATGATATTTCCGTTCGAGTTTTGTTGATAGCGAGGCATCCCATTCCTTCATATCTAGTGACCTGGTAGATAGGTTGGAATTGGAACTCGAGATTGTCGATAGACCTTTAGTTGTGACAAACCCGATCGGTGGTTCGACTAGCCTTAGCATGATTTGTCGTGATTTGGTCTTATCGAGTCATGGATGTATGTTTGCTTGTGATTGCTTTGTTTTGGGCTTTGCTAGCTTTGGCATTATTTTGGAAGTTGATTGGCTCCAAAGATATAGAGTAGTATTGGGTACCTACCTAGTGATGGTGATGATAGCTGGAGTTAGTGAGGCTGAGAGATATAAGTAGTTGTTGTGACTTCCATTAAATGATATCTTAGTTTACTCGAGGAGTGATGTGCAGCCGTGACAGAATAAGACTGTTCGATGATATGGACTGCCCCGAGTGGGAATCGGTAGGACTATGAGATGACTCGAGTTGGGCTCGAGAAGGCTGCAAGAAAATGGGTTGGCCTGGGTGTTCGAGTTGAAGATGGAACTTTGGATAGCTCTTCAGATGGAGTTCCAGGGAATCATTGATAGTTTGGAGTGTTCTAAGCGGACTCGAAGCAGGGGTTTCTGGGGACACCCGTTTACCTTGGATCCGTTGGACGTGATCTAGAGGATAAACGTACATTGGACGTACGGTAGTCCGTTTGGAGGCTGGGCTTCCATTAGCCCTTGAGATTGGTTGGACCGGTCATATGGGTATTAACGTATTCACAGTTTTAGCAGGTGATAGATAAGACTTATTCGATGAATGCTATGGATTATTTAGGACCGTATGGTGATGTTCTCTTTGGTTCAAGAATAGTAAAAAATTTGAAGTGATAAGATGTGTTGGTTGATCGTGGAGATGCAACGAAGGTTAGGACGATTCAAGTTGGACTTGAACTTGTAAATAATAGTTGTTCATTGATGTTGGATATGCAATGAGTAGGAAGACGACTCATATTGGACTTGAATTGGTGGGTAATGGATACTTGAGACTGGGTCTGAGTTTACCCATTAGAATTTACGACAATGATAATCCCTTCATAACTCTCGTCGGTGAAGCCGTCGAGAGTTATGAAGGGATTATCGTTGTCGTAAATTCTAACGGGTTCAAAGCAAGTGTACAGTAGGGGAACGACAAGTTGGACTAGTCGAATACCCTGGACCTATTAGATGGGCATAGTTGTCTCTGGGAGGAAAATGTACATTGGATGTGCAGTAGCCTGATTAGGACTGGGGTCATCATTAGCTTTTAGCAGATGGTATGATGAAATAGTCAGTCATACGATTAACGATGGTTTCAAAGCAGGATTCACAGTGATGGCCAAAGTCAGTTATGAGTGATTGGTTTCCTTGTTGAACCGTCTCACGTGGATTGTCCAATGTCGAAGGAGACGTTTCTTAGGTGTTCGTCTGATATTGGTTTAGGCCTCTAGGGCTTGTACTTGAGGGATGTTGAATTCGGTTAGGATGGTTCACGTGAGATGTATAAAATGGGTGTTATGAGTGTTGTTGTTTGATTGCTTTTGATTGCTAGGATTGAATGGGTCATTCTTGTTTTGTCCTGATGTATGGTTGAAATGGTTTGTTATAAAGGTTGTCACTGTTGAATGTGGGGAGTTGGGCTTGTAGTTCTTCTCTAGTAATGTGATTGGTATATTGATGGTTAATCTGCCTATTCTCGTATACTTTATTGATGATGTTAGTTAGTTGTTTTATCGCTTACTAAGACTGGTTGTACCCAATGTTAATGGATTGAGAGGTTGAGTCGTGTAGTAGAGGATCTCCAAAGAGATTGTATGTTGGATTTTGGAGGGTCTGGGGATGACCATTTGCATCTAGTTGAGTTCGTATATAATAATAGTTATCAGTCCAGTATTGGTATAACTCCATTTGAAGCTTTGTACGGAAGACCGTACAACTCACCATCATGTTTATTCGAAACCGATGAGAAAATTTGTGCTTGGATCAGAAGTAGTAAGAGAAACTTCAGATAAGACCAAGGTTATTCAACAGCGAATAAAAGGCTTCCCAAGATAAGCAGAAGATTTATGATGATAAAAGACGAAGAGATTTGGAATTCTCCATTAATGACTTAGTATTTATCAAGATCTCTTCGTTAAAGAATGTGATTCGTTTTGGTAGGGGAGGTAAGTTAGTACCAAAGTTTGTAGGTCCATTTCCTGTTCTCGAGTGAGTTAGGGATTTGGCGTACAAAGTTGGATTGCCTGACAAGATGGCGAGAGTTCGCAACGTATTTCATGTTTCCCAGTTAAGGAAGTTTGTGCACGACCCTAATGTGACTATTTCACCGGATCATTTGGATGGTATCGAGGTAGAATCCGAGGCAGTTGGGATCCGCAGGACGATTTGTATTATCGGACATGATACGAAACAACTTCGAAGGAAGACGGTCAAACTAGTCAAGGTCTAGTAGGGGTGATAATGAACATGACTGTACTAGGGAAACAGAGGAGAACATAAGGAGTTCATATCCAGAACTCTTTGCTTGGTAAGGTTTTAATATCGATATAGAGTTTCCCTTGTTAGTAAACCGCATGCTAGGATAGGCATGTTGTGTTGTTATGTATGTTTGATTGTTGCAAATGATTGATAGGCATGCGGGAACCTTTGTATGTTTTGGTTAAGGAATTTCGGGGGAGAAATTTCTTAAGTGGCGAAGAATGTAACGACACACATTCTACGCATCGGGGGATCGTAGAATATTTACTTCTATTTCGTATGAAGTCGTATGGTCGTGCAGCTTTGGGAAATGACCACAGGGGTCATTTCCCATGTTCATGATTTTTGCCGAACTTTAAATGACCATTTTGCCTTTGGAGATTCTTGTTTCATCTATAACTTTTGATTGGAAAGGAGTTTTGACCTGAAACCACTTCCATTGGATTCAAATGATGGTTTACCTTTCTGTAGAGTGGTCACATCAGCCAAACGGACTTACCGTTTGGGAGTATGGCTGAAACAAGGTTTGGAAGGTGAAAAATCAACTTAATCGGGCCTAATTAGGGTGATTAGCAGCTAGGCCCATAACCCATTTTGGGATTAGGTTATGGGAAGGCTGATAGGGTTTGGAAAAATCAGTTTTTATCATTTTTCAGCCGCCACTTACATCCTTGAAACCCTAGCAATGGCCTCCACCTTCTAAATCACTCCTAAATCACTTTCTAATTACGTATTAGCTTAATATACACCAAATCAAGGAAGATTGGTGTCAAATCAGAGTTAGAGCTACTGTGTTGCATTGAAAACCACGCCAAAACAGTAGATTTTCAAATCTAAAGTTTTATTTGTGGCTAAGGTGAGTGATTAGCATGTTTTTAAACTAATTACGGCTAATTAAGGGTGATTAGTGATAATTAGCGAAATTATAACTTAGAAAAATATGGAAAAATTTGTAAAATTATAAAATATTATTTTAGGGCTCTGATAAAAATTTGGGTTAATTTGGACATGTTTTGCTAATCATATGGTTAAACCATGATTAAGGAGATTAAAGAGAAAACATGGGTTTTGGGGGTGTTTGATCCATAATAACATGTTATAATTGTTGTTTTGGTGATTATGGTTGATTATACACGTTGTTATTACTGTTTCGTATGGTTTGTGTTTGCATATAAAAGCTAAAATGGTCGAAAACGCCGTCGTGTGGCGTAAACATTTGCTGGAAGAAGATGCAGGAAAGGGGACCGGATCGGGTTCGTGACCCCCGAACCGACCCGCTCGTGACCTCGAACCGATCCCACTCGTGGGATACCCCACGAACTGACCCACTCGTGGCCTATGTGCCACGACTTGACCCAGTGTACTAGCCATAAACCAGAGGAAGCTGCGAACCTATGCACCCATGAAAGGAGGACTACGAACCATTAAGGTGAGCCACGATCCGACCAGAAGCTCACAAGCCGACATCACCGAACCGGTTACCTTCCCCAAACCGAAGTACAAGACCGATTTGACTAGGAGCACCACGAGCCGCCTTTGCTCGAGCTCCACGAACCGACACAGATGGAGATGATCATGAACCGATGTCAAGGGGCAAGTCGCGAGCCGATGCAATGTGCACCACGAACCAGTGCAAGGACGCGCAAACCAATCTGGATGGAGGAAGAGCACGAACTGCGAACCGTTGCTTCATACGAATCGAATCCAAGTGATGACTAGAGCACTACGAACACTTGAACAGATATGGTGACCAAAACACGAGATGCAAAGGTAGTCCAAATAGGAAGTTATAACTCAGGATCCGGATGGGAACCAACGAGTTAATTTCATGATTGGATTTTGCTGCGGGATGTGTGCAAAGGGGTTATCGATATCCGTAATTTTAGTTCACTACTGAGAAAAGGATTAGTAGCTATGGATCGGTGCAGTGGGGTCATTGTGACACCCAAGGGCAAAGTGATCGTAGCAAAGAATTGGGTGATCGAAGTAGTGGATATTGTATGTTGTATGCACTGAGTGAGGGGCGTGAGGATGATTGCTATGTTTGATGTTTGCTATCATCATGTCATGCACACTCCCATATTATCTTTACGCTTTATGTTAGTGTTACCTTAGAGTATTGTACATCATGTTGTGCTAACTCTTTGGTTGCAGGCCCAGATTCAGGTATGATTTCTTATACCTGTTATTTGTTCATCTTAGAGATGTATACTTGGTGCCACTCATACCAGACTGTTGTCTAACCCAGAGTTTTATGCTTCTTCTTATTACTCTGGGTGCTCACACGAGTAGACTAGAGACAGGTTAGGTGGTTGCATGAATAGCTGTACCGGAGACGAGCATGAGGCTTCAACGTATGATATATATATATATATATATATATATATATATATATATATATATTCTTCCTATGCTGCAGCTGGTCACTACTTTAGGCATTAGTAGTGTACCTTTTTCTATTTTGCTTTAGAGACAATATTTTGAAGTTGTAATAATGGTATTGGATCATAAGCTGTATTTTAGATTCCGCTGCTATGATGGTTTAGTTTTCAGCTTATGCACCGTCTCGCCTGTTTTATGTCAAGTTATGTCATTATTATATTTCATTCCATGCGCTGTGAGATATACTACAGGTTCTTTGATAGTTCTTCATCTTGCTTCTTTTCTTTTGACGACTGTCCTGTGCTGGTTGGGCATCGGCATAGCGCATTTTGGAGAAATGTCAACTGGTCGGGGGCGGGCCGTCACATATTTTTTAATAACATGTGATAATTTTCAGAATCTTGTAGAAACAGAGATTTCGACGCCTGGGTTCTTAAGTGAACTATTAGATGATTTCTAGTTCTCTCAACGTTATGCATATAGTTAAATTTACATTTAATTTTTTTGCCTTGGCGTTGGCAGCGTATAAGTTAAGACAATTAAAGATGCATAAAAACATGCATCTATTAGGAAAAATGGTTGAACAGATTCATTTTTCATATATACTATATGTTGAAACATAGAATTCAGCACGTCACCTAACTTGCAAAAAATTCAACTGCAAGTCGAAAAAAATCTTTACAAATATTCGAACATGTCACATATGAAAGAGCATTGAAGCATTTTTCTATTTGATGAGGCACAACTGCACTAATAAACCTAAACAAATAATATCCATAATCAAATCGTTTCACATCAATGGATTAACCCTGCATTATCAGAGCAGAGGTGATCCAAGACCTTCATAACTATAGTATAATTATCGATTAATATTAATTAATCATTTGAAAAGCTATAGGTAATTTTTTATGTAGCTATATTATATGTTTATCCTCTATAAATTGTGTGCAAGATGTGTTGTTTTTGGAAGTTAAACCATTTAGGGTTTTCAGGTAATTGCTTTTATGATATTTTTCTTAGATAAGGTCCAATCTCCAACCTAAAACTCACTTCAATGATCATAAGCATGGATAAAGGATTTGAAATCAGTAGTTGTGTTGGCACTTGTTCAAAACAATTGTATTTGTGCAATAAGCTTCTCGTAGATGCCTAGTCAACAAGTTCCATAATTAGAGACAGACACCTATTAGAAGCACTCGAGACTTAACTACCATTTGAACTAGTGTCTGCTTGTTTCGATTTATGTTGGGGAATACACTTTATAAGGTTAAGTTTCGGCATTGCTTGCGTACCGTACGCACTTCACCATGTCTAGCCATCGAATATACAATCTGGTATTGGTAAACACATGTTATAACAAAAGGAATCCCAATGTTACGTGCCATCAATACCATATATATACCACGATCTTTTCTAATTTTTTGCGATGTGAGACTATTGATCCGTTCAATCCGCGCACCCACTTCATTCCAATGTGAGTCACATCTAACATGTAATTCATGAAACTGTAATTTTGACAAGGCTGTTGAGGAGAAATTTTAATTCAAGACCGCTCAAATAAAAATAACCCCAAATCATCTGAAGATGGGATAGTGGTAAACGTGCAAAAACAACCAATCAACATCAAAGACAATCTCAACCTTATCCAAATGCCAATCACAAGCACCACACAAGAGAAATAAATGGGAAATAACGAAAAGTAAATCACATAGGGATTTATAGTTGTTCCACTAACAATTTGTTAGTGTACGTCCACTTCAGAGAGAGAACCTTTTATTAACACCAATGAAGAGTACAAGAGATTGATACCAAGTGTGACGGCCCGCCCTGCACCAGCCAACATTTCCCTAGAAATGCGATGTACCAATGTCCAACAAGCACGGGACGGTCATTAAAAGAAAGGGATTTGAAACTATGAATCACCAAAGAACCTGTAGTATATCTCACAGTGCATGGAACAAAATATAATAACAATATAGCTTGACATAAAACAAGGGAGACAGTGCATAAGCTGAAAACTAAATCATCATAGCAGCGGAATACAAAATACAGCTTATGATCCAAACCATCATTATTACAACTTCAAAATACTATCTCTAAAGCAAAATAGAAGAGGTACACTACTAATGTCCTATGTAGTGACCAGCAACAACACAGGGAGAATATATGTAAATAGTATGTGGAAGCCTCATGCTCGTCCCTGGACAGCTACTCGTCCATATCACCTAACCTATCTCTAGTCCGATGGTTTAGGAGCACCCAGAGTAATAAGAAGAGACATAAAACTCTGGGTCAGACAAAAGTCTGGTATGAGCGATAACAGCAAAACAAAACAATAACAGGTATAAATAATCATACCTGAACCTGGTCCTGCAACCAAAGAGTTAGCACAACAAGATGTACATTGCTCTAAGGTAACACTAACATAAGGTGTAAAATGGGAGTGTGCATGTCATGGTGATAGCAAACATCAAACATAGAAATCAACCTCAGATCTCTCACTCAGTGCGTAGAGTACACAATATCCACCACTTTGGTCACCAAATCCTTTATTATGCCCACTTTGCCTTGGAGTCTTAACGAGCCCATTGCGTTGGTCCATAGCTATTAATCCCTTGCCATGATCACCTTGCCCTTAGGAGTCCTAATGGCCCCATTGCACTAATCCATAGCCATGCTACGATCGCTTGCCCCTGGGAGTCTTAATGATCCCATTGCGTTGATCCATAGCCACTAATCCGTTTCTCAGTGGTGAACTAAAGCTATAGATATCGATAACCCCTTTGCACACGTCTCGCAGCAAAGCCCAGTCATGAAGTTAACTCGTTGGTTCCGATTTGGATCCTGAGTTCTAGCTTCTCATTTGGACTACCTTTGCATTTCGGGTTTTTGGTCGAATTGGTGTTCAAGTACTCTACTCGATTCATGACCCCAAGCTTCCATTCATGCTCACACTTCGGCTCGTGGTTTGTGGCTCCTTCCTCGGCTCGTGATGGATCTAGTCCGGCTTGCAGTTCGCCCCCTGGCACGACTCGTGGTCCTCATCCTGATCCGGCTCATGGTGCTCCGGTTCGTGGTCAAGCCTCGTGCAACTCAGGTTCGTAGAAGGAGTTTCATGACAGGATCCTTGGTACGAGTCAAGGTGCTTCTTTGGTTTGTGATGCATGCTTCACGAATGGGTCGGGTCATGGTACCCTGGTCACGAGCGGGTCGGTTCGTGGGGATGTTTCACGATCGGGTCTGACCAATTTCCTGCAACTTTTCCAGCGAGCTATTTACGCCATACGATGGCATTTTCGGCCATTATAACTTTACCATACAATCACAAAGCATACAAAACAGTAATAGCAACATATAGAATCGCCCATAAATACCAAAACAACAATTTAACATGTTATTATGGATTACCCAAAACCCATGTTTTCCCCTTAATCATGTTTAACTATATCTAGCAATAGGATTAGCAAACTTAATACAAATTAACCCAAATTTCTAACAGAGGCATGAAATAATATTTTAGAATTTCTATATATTTTTCCATATTTTATGAGTCATAATTTCACTAATTATCACTAATCACTCCTATTTAGCCGTAATTAGTGTAAAATATGCTAATCATTCACCTTAGCCATAAATAAATCTCATATCTGAAATTACCTCTGATTTGGTTCGAATTCTAATGCAACACAGCAGCTCTACCTCCAATTTGATGTTAATTTTCTTTGACTTGATGCTGATTAGCTTAATATTGAATTAGAATGTAATTAGGAGGTAGTTTAGAAGGTGGAGACCATTACTAGGCTTGAAGAAATGAAAGTGGCGGCTAAGAAAATGAAATGAGATGGGTTCCTAACTAATTTCAGCCTCCCCATAACCCTAATCCCGAAATGGGTTATGGGCACATCCACTAATTACACTATTAAGCCCGCTTAAGTAGTTTTTCACCTTCCAACCCTTGTTTCAGCCATATCTCCCAAACGGTTAGTCCGTTTGATTAATGTGACCACTTTACGGAAAGGATAACCATCATCCAAATCCAATGGAAGTGGTTTTAGGTCAAAACTCCTTACCGATCAAAATTTATAGGCAAAACAAAATTCGCTAGGGGTCAAACGATCATATAAAATTCGGCAAAAATCATGAATGTGGGAAATGACCCCAACAGTCGTTTCCCAAAGTTACACGACCATATAGCCTCGTATGAAAATAAAATAAATATTCTACGATCCTCCGATACGTAGAATGCGGTGCATTACAACAATAGTCACTCAATTCACTCAAGAATTTTATTTGAGGAGATAAGTAATTGAAGAAAATAGAATTAGTTTAGAAATCCCTTAAACTTGAATGAGTGGTAGAATGAATGAATTGAATTCAATTGCCATTCCTTCTCCCTTTATGCCCCTTTTATAAGACCAATTACTTCATGCCCAAGTTTCTTGACCTCAAAGTAAACTTGGCACCCATATTGTCTATTACTTCATGCCCAAGTTTCTTGACGTCCAAGTAAACTTGGCACCCAAGTTATCTATCCTTTCTTTCCATAAGAAAACTTTCTTTCCATTGATTTAGCACCACCAAAATTAACACTCCACCTTAATGCAAAATCACCTATCTCCAACTCCATGACCTAATGGTATCCATACCATTACTTGTAACCGATAGTTCCAACTATCGTCATATCGACCTTCACCAAGCTTGAATGTTTTCCCAATGAGTCCCGGCAAAGCCACCCCCCATTGCACTCCATCAATGAGTTCAGGCACAGCCCCCACCTGCAAAATAAATTGTTGAAAACACCCAACTCCAAAACTAGTCTCACTAAAAGACAAACATACCAAGAAGATAGAACTTCAACCTCTCGCCGATACTCTTCTTCATCCATGGCCAAGCTTCTCTCTCAACCGTGACACCCCGTGGTATCTAGCACCTCTCCAAGTGAATTAAGTTCGAGAAATGCTCGAACTCCCCAATCGGCAATGCCTTAGTGAACATATCTACCGCATTATCCTTTATGTGCACTTTCTAAAGGCATACTTGCTTGTCTTCGCCCATGGCTACTAGAAATGACTCCCTCACTTCAATATTTTTGGTCCATGAGCTAAATGCCAAATTCTTCGCCAAATGAGTAGCACTTTGGCTATCACATTTAACATTAACACTATCATGTTCAAAGCCCAAGTCACACAACAGTCGCTTCAAATAGATTGCTACCTTTGCTACCTCTATCACAGCTATCAACTCTGCCTCCGCAGTGGATAAAGCAATTACAGTCTGCAATCTCGATCTTGAACCTATAGTTGTACCACCAAGAGTGAAGACATATCCAGAAGTCAATTTTCTTCTATCCCTATCACCAGCGTAGTCCGAATCACAGTAACCAACCAACATGCGATTCTTCTCCTTACTACCCCCAAAAATAAGACCATGATTTTTTGTACCTTTCAATTATATCAAGATAAGCTTTACTATTTCCCAATGCGATTTCCCTAGATTATCCATGAACCGACTAACCATCCTGACGGCATTTGCAATATCGAGTCTTGTACACACCATGGCATACATCGAACTTCCAACCGCACTAGCATATGGCAATTTTGCCATATAATCCTTGTCTTTCTCCTCGATAGGTGATCCCTTACTCGAAAGCTTTACATGTAAATGTAAAGGTGTATTTGATGCCTTTATATCTTCCATGCTAAACTGGCAAAGCATTTTTCTAATGTATTCCTTTTGAGTCAATTTTAACTCAAAATGCTTTCGATCCCTTTCAATCTCCATGCCCAAAATCTTATTTGCTTCTCCAAGGTCTTTCATTTCGAATTCTGCTTTTAATTTCAATTTCAGCATGCTTCCTTGTTTTTAGAAGCAATGAGCATATCATCCACATACAAGAGTAAATAAACCCAACAATCATTTCCCAACTTCTTGAAATAAATGCAAGCATCCTTGATGCTTCGATGGAAGCCACTTTCAAGCATGAAATGATCAAATCTCTTGTACGATTGCCTAGGTGATTGGTTCAAACCATATAGTAATTTCTTCAACTTGCAAACAAGTTTTGACTTACCTTCAACAACAAACCCTTCTGGTTGCTCCATGTAGATGTCTTCATCTAAGTCTCCATGCAAGAAGGCGATTTTCACATCTAGTTGCTCCAATCCAAGTCGTTGAATAACAACTAAGGCAAGTAATATCCGGACAGAAGTATGCCTCACAACCGATGCGAAGATCTCATCATACTCCTTTCCTTTCCTCTGTGCAAACCCCTTAGCCACTAGCCTAGCTTTGTATCTTCCATCGTCCTTCACCTTATATATCCATTTGCACCCAATAGCAAGGTTTCCTTGAGGAAGTGAAACCAACTCCAATGTCTGGTTCTTCATCAACGATTGCATCACTTCCTCCATGGCGCAAATCCACTTCGAGCTATGAATTGAATCCATGATGTCATCAAGGTCCATCGGCTCATCTTGGACTACTTGAAGAGCATAGTCCAAATTCTCAGAAAATCTAAGATAGTTCCAATCACCATATCTTTCGGGTGGCCTTATAGAGCGGCGACCAAACCGAGTAGCAATACCATCACCCGGTCTTCCTTCAGCTCCACTTTGAACTAAATCTTCTCTTGGCTCGTGTACATCACCAACACTACTAGAGGAATCATGTGGACTATGTGATGTAACATCAACCCCATTCACCTCGCAAACACCTCCAACAGCTCTACTCTCCCTAGGCCTGAAAGTGGGAATAACTTCCTTCTCCTTTGATTCACCATGAATCAAATCCGGAACATTCGATGAGCTTTCATTCTCCATGAACATAGCCGACTCATCAAAAGTTACATGACAAGAAACCATAGCCTTCTTCGTTTTCAGATTCCAAATCCGATACCCTTTGACGCCATCCATATAACCGAGAAAAATCCCTTTGAAAGCTCTAGGTGAGAGCTTATCATTTCCCAGATCATGCACATAAAATGGACTGCCGAATACCCGAAGACAACTCAAGTCAATGCTCTTCCCCTTCCACATTTCCTCCGAAATTTTGTTATCAATAACCAAGCACGGAATTCGATTAATAATATGCACCATGGTTGACAAAGTTTCAGCCCAAAATCCCTTAGACAAACCCGATGTCAATCTCAAGCATCGAGCTTTCTCTTGTAGAGTTTGGTTCATTATCTCCGCCACTCCATTAGATTGCGCATCTTTTAGTGTAGCAAAATGCCTCTGAATACCATGATGCTTGCAAAAATTCAGAAATTCTTTGGAAACATACTCGCCGCCATTATCGAACCCAAGAATCTTCAAAGTATTTCCACTCTCATTCTCAATAAGAGACTTCCATTCGTTGAATCTTACAAATGCCTCCGACTTGGCCTTCATTACATACACCTAAACCTTCCGAAAAAAATAATCAATGAAATAAATATAATATCTTACTCCTCCCAAAGAAGCTACAGGCGCTGGTTCCTAAACATCCATGTGCACATACTCAAGAATCCCTCTTAAATTATGTTTTCCTTCACCGAATGACACTCTAGTTTTCTTCTCCATGACACATTCCTCGTAAAACTCCAACTTGTTGAAACTCTCACCATCAATTATCTCCCTTCGATGAAGAACGTCTAAACTCGTATCCTCCTCAATCTTCAAATCTACCGCCTTCATCTTTATTAGCAAATCATCAAACACATTCAAGTGTGCCTTTAGCGAAGTTCCTTCCTTCATCTTGTAGGTAAAGAAAGTACGCAACAAGATTAATCGATTTGTGGGTGATTTCTTCATAAACAACTCCTCTAACTTGTTCCAAATACCTTTAGCAGTCGTCTCACCTCTAATTTTTGAAATAACATTCTCCCCCATGGCAAGTTGAAGTGTAGAGAGTGCCCACTCTTCCATTTCTTCTCTCTCCACATCAAATATGTCCTCTGTCAATAAATGTGTATCAAACACTACCTGATGTACCCGATTCCACCTAAAAATCGCTTTCATCTTCCATTGCCACTTTTTGAACATTATCGCCATTCCACTTGTCGATAACCAATTGTGTGTAACACCCCAAAATTTTAACAATGCTAAAGAGGATAAATTAAAGAATATTTAATTAAATATTCAAAATTAAGGAAAGTGGACTGCGCTATTACGTTCTTCTCGAAATTCTGGTCAAAATAAACACCTGGTTTGCGTAAAACGGACACCGTATGAAGAAGTTATGAAAGTTTGAAGTTTGCATATGCGCTAGAGAATTATATATATAATTAATTCAGAAAATCAAATTTCCGTGGCCGACAAATTTTCCGCTCAGGGGTGTCGACCCTTGGGTCGACCCCATAAGGAAGCTCGACCCCCCTGCGGCAGTATGGGCAGATTAGGGTTTTGGGGTGAAGGCTATAAATATGGCCTCATTTCTCATGTTTTTGCACACCAAAAATAATGGAGAACTAGATTCTGCCTCTGCCCAAATCAAATCAATGCTTTTTCTTCTTCTGCAATCAAGTTATTCAAGCTTAGATATGTGATTCAACGCTAGCAATCTCTTCTCTATTTTTCTAGATCCAAACACTGTGAGTTTAAGTACTTTTAGATCTAAATAATTAAAAGTAAAACTTGATATGACTATAACTTGGATCTATGCGAGTGACTGCTTGAATCATATCAGATCTGTTATAACTTGAGTATCTATGATATGCTGACATGACTATGACTTGGATCTTAACTTTATCATGTCAGATCTTCCTTTGATTGTAGATCTAATTCACTGTTTAGATAACCTTATACCTGTTTTATTACGTTTGTGGCCAAATCAGATATGTTGTTAGTTGGACATCTAAATCATTGTTTAGATCACATCATGCCTATCCCTATTATGTTAGAATCAATTATATTATCATATGTTCATTAGATTTGTTCCTAAATTCCTACCTTATCATTATGCCACTATATGTTTTATGCATGATTATGCCATTATATGTCCATCATGTTAATATGATTATCTCTGTTCTATCCCTCTAGCCTTTCCCTTTTATTTTTATATAGCCAGGCTACCTTCGAGCCTAGGCATGCCGCCGAAATATTTGAATACGTTAGATTGGGAATGAGGGGAAAACGTTAAATTTGGGCATAACCTGTAATTGGGAATTTGGGCATAACTTGAATAAAGTGTAATAATATAAATTTGGGGCATATAGTTTATTATGAACATAACTTGGGAAAAGGGGCATGAAAACCTATAAAGACATAGGTAAATTGGTTAATAATAATGGAATGCTTAGGATTGCAGTAATTAGAAAAATGTAACCGTACCTAGACACGAGGTTACATTACACTTGTGGTGGAAGTCTTCCCGGAACCGCCCGGCATATCCAACGACCACTAGTGGTGAATCTAATGTGAGGGGTCTAGGTGCACAAACACGAGACGTGCTAAGAGAAGAGTTTAAGCCCGACTTGTGGAAGAAGTCTGCCCGGAACCGACCGACATATCCAGCATCCACAAGTAGTAGGCTTAATGTGGGAGGTCTAGCATATTATAACCATAAATGGACATGGTAATGAATTGGAATACTTAACCTAGTTGAATCCATAGGGATGGTATGAACATGAACCTGATTAGGGGTTAAGTAAATTTGTTTGAAACAGTGGGTGAGTTAAGTAAATCTGGGGTAGGTGGGTAATATTTTTATATATAGGCCCACAAACCTAACCTATTGGGATTATGCAATTTTATGACACCAGTAGGTAGGCATAATTTGTGGAAAACCTACTAGTAGGGATGCAAGACAAAGGGGAGGCTTGCATCATCTTGTGTGTGGGACCCATTTCAGTCAGTAACCTATATATAGGTATCAAACGAGTACTATGAACTAGGTCGGAGTTGGTAAACGCTTACTGGGCTAATTATAAGTGATCCAAAAGTGGGGACAGTGTCCGACGGCGGGTTCCATCGGGGTCGTGTGCGTGCATGACTCCGCCTGCTCGGGAAAATAAGACGTTGTGACATCAATAGATTTGGTTGTGCACATCTGGGAAATGAAGGGTTGCCACTTTAGGGAGTGATACACCCTACTGTGGGGCCAGCACAGGGTATCTACGGAGTAGGGAGCCAATTGATTAGGGTGGTAATTATGGTACATCTAGACTCTGGTAAGTTTAAGAGCCTGTTATTGGGATACCTGTTGATTGTATGGGGTTAAAACCTCTCACCAGAAAGTACGCCTAAGTCTACCATCTTACAGTTGTTGGGATCATCTCATTCTGGTTATACTAGTATCAGTGCAGAGAAATCATTAGAGAAGCATATACACTCTATCATGTTTACCTTGTCATACCTGCCTTTTATGCTGTTACCTTTCTTATCCATTTTATATGCCTGTCATGATACTTTTACTTATTTATATGCTAAAAGTAACTGGACTCGCCAGACTTTATGTTTGACCCTTTTTGTTTCCTCTAGGGGTGAGCATTATTTGGTTAAATCAAGTAAACCAACCGAACCAATTTAGTTTGGTCGGTTTGGTTTGGTTTTGAAATTAGATTGGTTTGTAATCGGTTCGGAAAAGATTTAGTTTGCTTATCGGTTTAACCAAATTAACCGATCTTTTATTATATTTTCAAAATTATCTATATTATAGTAAACATTTTAGGTTAATTTAGTTATCTATATAAATTTTAATTATCGCATATGTATCATAATTAATTTTGAGAAGCATAAGAATAAAAAATAATAATATTTTAATCATATATTTACAATTTATTTTAAATTATAGTTAATATTATGAACATAAAGTTTAAAATATTTTAAGTTTGGTTAAATCGGATAACCAACCAATCTTAATTTGGTTGGTTTGGTTTTCATTTTTATCGGTTTTAATTTGGTTTGACAATTTCATAATCGGATAAACCAAACCAACCAAATGCTCACCCTTAGTTTCCTCTTCTTTCTCTTCCGTTCCCCCTCCCCCCCAAGGTTCTCATGGCAGGAATACTCAGGCTTGACCACGATTCTGCTTCCATCTTGCTTGGAGTTGCTGTGACGATCTGCCCTGGACCAGCCGGCATTTCTCCGAAATGTGTTGTGCCAATGCCTGACTAGCACGGGACGGTCATCAAAAGAAAATGTCTGAAACTATTAAACATCAAAGAACCTGTAGTATATCTCACAGCGCATGGGATAAAATATAATAATAACATAACTTTGACATAAAACAGGCGAGACAATGCATAAGTTGAAAACTAAACCATCATAGCAGCGGAATCAAAAATACAGCTTATGATCCATAACCGTCATTATTACAATTTAAAAATACCGTCTCTAAAGCAAAGTAGAAAAGGTGCACTACTAATGCCCAAAGCAGTGACCATCAACAATACAGGAAGAATATATATATATATATATATATATATATCATACGTGGAAGCCTCCTGCTCGTCTCCGGTACAGCTTCTCGTACATACCACCTAAGTTGTCTCTAGTCTGCCCTTTTTAGAGCACCCAAAGTAATAAGAAGAGACATAAAACTCTGGCTCAGACAAAAGTCTGGTATGAGCGATAATCAGCAAAACAGAACAGTAACAGGTACAAATAAATCATACCTGAACTGGGACCTGCAACCAAAGAGTTAGCACAACAAGATGTACAGTACTCTAAGGTAACACTAACATAAAGTGTAAAGGTAATATGGGAGTGTGCATGGCATAGTGATAGAAAACATCAAACATAGCAATCATCCTCACATCTCTCGCTCAGTGCATAAAGCATACGATATCCACCACTTTGGTCACCCAATCCTTTGCTGCAATCACTTTCCCCTTGGGAGTCACAATGACCCCATTGCACTGATCCACAACCACCAATCCTTTATTATGTCCACTTTTCCCCTTTGGAGTCATGACGACTCCACTGCGCTAGCTCATAGCCATGCTACGATCACTTGACCTTGGAAGTCATAATGATCCCATTGCGCTGATCCATAGCCGCTAATTCGTCTCTTCGTGGTGAACCAAAGCTATAGACATCGATAACCCCTTTGCACACGTCCCGCAGCAAAGTCCGATCACGAAGTTAACTCATTGGTTCCCATCTGGATCCTGAGTCCTAACTTCTCATCTAGACTTCCTTTGCATCTCGGGTTTTGGCCGAATTGGAATCGATCTTCAGAAGAACCCATGGTCGTCATTGCTCGTTCGTACTCCATAGAGACCACTGACACTTCCTTCCCTAGCTCGGTTGATCATTCTTCCTTCTCTAGATCGATCGCTCGCTCCTTCTTCCATGGGCTCGCTTCCATTCACATGGGTCAGATCTCATTATAGTCGCTCTCCTTGGAACCGCTCGCTTCCTCACATTCGCATTCCGAGGAACTGCTCGCTCCCCTCAGTCGCTCTCGCAGGAATCGCTCGCTTCCCCAAGGTCGCTCTCCTAGGAATCAATCGCTTCCCCATGGTCAATCTCCTAGAAATCGCTCGATTCCCCATGGTCTCTCTCCTAGGAATCGCTCGATTCCCCACAGTCGCACTCCGAGGAACCGCTCCATGCAACCCAAAACCTGCACCACTTTCCAGCAACCAATTTTCGCCTCTCGACGGCTTTTTAGACCATTCTAACTTTCCTATGCAACCACAAAACATTCCAAACAGTAATAGTAGTATATATAATCAACCATAAACACCAAAACAACAACTTGCCACGATAATATGGATCAAACATACCCAAAACCCATGTTTTCCCATTAATCTCCTTAATCATGATTTAGCCATATGATTAGCAAAACATGTCCAAATTAACCTAAATTTCTAACAAAGGCATAAAATAATATTTAAGAATTTCTGCATATTTTTTCAGATTTTTATAATGCATAATTTCGTTAATTATCACTAATCACTCATAATTAGCCGTAATTAGTGACAAACAATGCAAATCACTCACTTTTGCCATAATTAAATCTCAGATCTGAAACTCTAACTGATATGGGTCTAATCTCTATGTGTTCCAGCAGATCTACCTCGATCTTTATGCTAATCCGCTTTAATTTGACGTTGATTTGGCTAATATGTGATTAGAAAATGATTAAAGATGAATTTAAAAGGTGGAGACCATTGCTAGGGTTGAAGAAATATAAGTGGCAGATGTAAAAATGACAAAAAAGGGTTTATGTAACCCCTTCCAGCCCTTATATAACCCTAATCCCGAAATCCCTAATGGGCCTAGCTGCTAATTACCCTATTAAGCCCGATTAAGCTGTTTTTCACCTTCCAAACCATATTTCAACCCTATCTCCCAAACGATAAGTCCGTTTGATTAATGTGACCCCTCTACGGAAATATAAACCATCATCTAAATCCAATGAAGGTGGTTTCAGGTCAAAACTCATTACCAATCAAAAGTTATAGGTGAAACAAGATTCGCCAGGGGCAAAACAGTCATTTAAAAATCGGCAAAAAATGTGAACATGGGAAATGACCCTAGTAGTTGTTTCCCAAAGTTACACGACCATACGACTTCATATGAAAAAGAAATAAATATTCTATGATCCTCCGATGCGTAGAATGCAGGTCGTTACATTCTCTCCCCTTAAGAAATTTCGTCCCTGAAATTCCTTAACCAAAACATACAAAGGATCCCGCATGCCTATCAATCATTTGCAACAATAAAACATACATAACAACACAACAAGCCTATCCTAGCATGCGGTTTACTAATAAGGGAAAAATCTATATTGCGATTAAAACCTTACCAGGCAAAGAGTTCTGGATACGCCTTCTTTATGTTCTCCTCTGTTTCCCAAGTACAATCTTTCTCATTATCACCCCCACTGGACTTTGACTAGTTTCACCACCTTCCTTCGAAGCTGTTTTGTATCATGCTCGACAATACGAATAGGTTTGTGGTTCCCAACCACCTCGGGTTCTACCTCGATATCATCCAACTGATCTGGTGAAATAGCCATATTAGGGTCGTGCACAAACTTCCTTAACTGAGAAACATGATATATGTGGTGAACTCCCTCCATCTTGTTCGGTAACTCTACTTTATATGCTAAATTCCCAACTTGCTTGAGAATTGGAAATGGACCAACAAACCTTGGTACCAACTTGCCTTTCCTCCCAAATCAAATTACATTCTTTAGCGGAGAGATCATGACGAAAACTAAGTCTCCAACGGAGAATTTCAATTCTCTTCGTCTCTTATCAGTATAACTCTTCTGCCTATCTTGGGCAGCCTTCATTCGTTGTTGAATAACCTTGATCTTATCTAAAGTTTCTCTTATAATATCTGGGCTAAGCACAAACTTCTCACCAATTTCTAACCAACATGATGGTGAGTTGCATGATCTTCCGTACAAAGCTTCAAATGGAGCCATACTGATACTGGACTGATAACTATTATTATATGTGAACTCCACTAGATGCAAATGATAATCCCATGAACCTCCAAAATCAAATATACATGCTCTCAAGAGATCCTCTAATACACGATTCACCCTCTCTGTTTGACCGTTGGTTTGAGGATGATATGCAGTGCTGAGATGTAGTTCTGACCCTAAAGCCTCTTGTAAGCTTTTCCAAAACCCACTACTAAATAATGGATCTCGATCGCTCATAATACCTTTAGGTACTCCATGAAATCTCACTACCCACTTCATATACAGTTCTGCTAACTTAGTCGCTGTTCTATTTGACTTGACCAGTATAAACCTTGCACTTTTGGTCAATCGATCCACAGTCACCCAAATACCATCATGGCATGATCTAGTCCTTGGTAAACCGTCGATGAAATCCATCGATACTTGTTCCCATTTCCATTCGAGAATTTCCAATGGTTGTAACAAACCACTAGGCTTCTTTTGCTTGGCTTTAACTAACTGGCAGTTCATGCACTTGAATATAAACTTTCCAACGTCTCTCTTCATCCCTTCCCAGTAGTAGGTATGCTTCATATCTCGATACATTTTGTTACAACCGGGATGTATAGTCAGTTTCGAGTGATGGCATTCTCTAAGCACTTCATCTCTCAATCCATTCAAATTTGGTACAACCAGCCTCTCATTCTTTCGAATCCATCCTTCTTGATCAAGTCCATACTTGTTCGTTGTCTCACCATCGATACCCATCTCTATCTTGAAGATGATTTCTAATATAGTAGGATCGTTCCTCTGAATGGAACCAATCCGCTCAATCAAAGTCGGTTTGATCGTCAAGCTTGCTAACATAGCTGGATCCATTTCACACTTAGGTCTGAAATCATATCCCGCTATATATTCCAATTGCTTCCATTCCAGAAACATAGCCCTAAACTGGCATGTCTCCTACTCAAGGCATCAGCTACCGCAGTACCTTTCCCAGGTATGTATGCAAGTTGAAATCATACGAACCCAAGAACTCTAACCATCTCTGCTGACGAAGATTTAAATCCTTTTGGGAGAAATGGTACTTCAACAACTTGTTGTCGGTAAACAACTCTAATCCTTCTCCCAAGAGATAATGTCTCCACATCTTCAATGCGAATATAATCGCTGCCAATTCCAAATCATGGGTAGGATATCTTTTTTCATGCGATTTCAGTTGCCAACTAGCATAAGCAACAACCCTACCTCCTTGCATTAGTACAACACCTAATCCGGTACCACAAGCATCCGTGTATACCATCATCTCTTTATTACCTTTAGGAATGACTAACACTGGTGCACATGTCAACTTTTCCTTTAGATTCTTAAATGCATTCTTGCACTTTCCATCCCAAGAAAAAGCATGATTCTTCTTGGTCAACTGAGTTAATGGTGCATCTATCTTGGAGAAGTCTTATATAAACTTAAGATAATATATAGCTAACCCCAAGAAACTTCTTACATCTGTTGCATTCTTAGGCGTAGACCAATCTTGTACCGTAGCCACCTTTGTGGGATCCATGGCAATGCCATTCTCTGAAACAATGTGGCCCAAGAATATCACTTCCCTCCTTCAGAAGTGACACTTAGAAAACTTTGCTTTCAATTGGTGTTTTCTCAACACCTCCATCACTATCCTCAAATGCTCCTTGTGTTCTTCCACTGTCCTCGAGTAGACCAAGATATCATCCATGAACACAAGAACGAACTTATTCAACTGATCTCCGAATACCCTATTCATAAGATCCACAAAATATGTTGGTGCACTGGTCAACTCGAATGGCATGACCAACCACTCATAAAATCCTGACGGCATCCGAAATGACGTTTTAGCTATACTCTCAGCTAATGAAAACCTATCGCGAGATCCAACTGGGAGAACACTCTTGCTCCACTCAACTGATCAAACAAATCATCTATCCGTGGAAGAGGATACTTATTCTTCCTCGTCACCTTGTTCAACTCACAGTAGTCCACACACAATCGAAGGGAACCATCGGCCTTAGTAGCAAATACAACTGGTGCTCCCGACTCAGAAACACTTCTTCTGATAAATCTCTTCTTCAAAAGATTGTTCACTTGCACCTCAAGCTCTTGCTGCTCCCTTGGCGCCATACGAGAAGAGGCATCACTATAGGCCTGGCATCTTTCACTAAATCAATTCGAAACTCGATCTCTCGGTGGGTAGAAGTCCGGTCACTTCCCTGAAGATGTCCGGATACTCGCCAGCAATAGGCACATCTGACAACTAATCATGCGGGATGTCGAGGGAATTTAGAAAACTAGCCATCACCCCATCACTAGGTAGGCTACCAAATAGTACCCTCCGCCCATCATCCGCCCTAACGGTCACCGAAGATCCCTCATAGTCCACCACCACCCCATACCTTTGGAGCCAATCGACCTCCAAAATAATGCCAAACCTAGTGAAGCCCAAAATAAAGCAATAACAAGCATGCATTCATCCATGACTCAATAAGACCACATTACGGCAGATCATAATAAGGCTAGTCGAACCACCAATCGGGTTCGTCACTACTAAAGGTCGATCTCGGGTTCCAATCCCAACCTATCTATCAGGTCACTAGACATGAAGGAATGGGAAGCCCCGGTAGCAAACAACACTCGAACTGGAACGTCATAAATAGAAAGCATACCTTGAATCACGATATTATTTCCCTTCTGCGCCGCAGTTAGGGCATTCGACGAAGAAGGAACAACACTGATAGCATATGCTTTCACGATCTTCTTTTCTTTAGGAGGTTGCGGACATGTATCCTTAAGATGCCCCACTTGGCCACAGTTGAAGTAATTCCTATCCACTGGCTTGGCTCTACAATCTTTCGCATAGTCGCCCTGCTTGCAACATCTAAAGCACTCGATATCTTTCTTGTCTTTCTTTCTCTGGCCGTCCTTGGTATGTTTCTGCTTCCTCTTATTCTGAGAATTATTCTTGCCTCCACCGCTTGCTCGCGGCTTCGGCTCTCCTGTAAATGCAGTAACAACCTCAATCTTTGACTTAGGGTAAAGACTCTCTGATCTCAATGCCTTTCCCACAATAGATTCGAATGTCTCATCGATGTGGTTTATAAGTCTTTCCCCCAAGTACCCACCTAAGCCAGTTATGAACTTCTCGTTCTTCTTCCCGGCAGTATCAATAAGGGATAATCCATATTTCGATAAAGTATCAAACTTAGCATTATACCTCGAGACTGCCCTACCATTCTACTTAAGCTCCAAGAATTTCCTAAAAAATTCCAATTTCTGAGCAGCTAGAATAAAATTTTCACTGAAGCGAGTCTTAAACTGATTCAATGTAACTCGATCCTCTGGAGTAGCTGCTTTAATAGCATTCCACCAATTCATTGCCCGTCCTTGGAGCTGACGTAATGCTAGCTTCCTCTTCATTGCATCATCGATCCCCAAATCCTTGAAGATGCGCTCACAGCTATCCAGTCATTCTTGGACTTCCGTTGCCGATTTCGTTCCGTGGAACGGCTTCCCACCAAGACTAGTATAATCCTTGTTAAGCTTAGTGAAATCGGCTTTAGGCGCCTACACCGCCACACCACCACCGTTGGCAGCATTAGGAGCTGCTCCCTGAGCATCCCTAAGCATCTCCCTCATGAAGGTGGAAAACATCGTCCTCATATCAGGGGCAATCCTATCATTAGCCCTTGATCCCGTACTCCTCGTATATCGGCTCATCGTTCAATCTGTAAAAAGAGAAAATGATTAACCATCTCTTTAGTGGTTCCAGTGCACTGCGACTTCATCCTTAGCTATACTAATACTATATGTATCTTTAGAAAACCAAAATATCACAAATACGCAACCTAGAGCTCTGATACCAAATGTAACGGCCCGCCCTAGACTAGCCGACATTTCTCTGAAATGTGTTGTGCCAATGCCCGACTAGCACGGGACGGTCGTCAAAAGAAAAGGATTTGGAACTATTAATTATCAAAAAATTTGTAGTATATCTCACAGTGCATAGGATAAAATATATTAATAACATAACTTTGACATAAAACAGGCGAGACAGTGCATAAGCTGAAAACTAAACCATCATAGCAACAGAATCAAAAATACAGCTTATGATCCATAACCATCATTATTACAATTAAAATACTGTCTCTAAAGCAAAATAGAAAAGGTGCACTACTAATGCCCAAAGCATTGACCATCAACAAAACAGGGAGAATATATATATATATATATATATATATATCATACGTGTAAGCCTCCTGCTCGTCTCCGGTACAGTTACTCGTGCATACCACCTAACCTCTCTCTAGTCTGCCCGTTTGAGAGCACCCAGAGTAATAAGAAGGGACATAAAACTCTGGGTCAGACAAAAGTCTAGTATGAGCGATAAATAGTAAAACAGAACAATAACAGGTATAAATAAATCATTCCTAAACCTGGACCTGCAACAAAAGAGTTAGCACAACAAGATATACAGTACTCTAAGGTAACACTAACAAAAAGTGTAAAGGTAATATGGGAATGTGCATGACATAGTGATAGCAAACATCAAACATAGCAATCATCCTCACATCTCTCGCTCAGTGCGTAACGCATACGATATCCACCACTTTGGTCACCCAACCCTTTGCTGCGATCACTTTGCCCTTGGGCGTCACAATGACCCCATTGCACTGATCCACAGCCACCATTCCTTTGCTATGTCCACTTTGCCCCTTTGGAGTCATGATGACTCCACTGCGCTGGCTCATAGCCATGCTACGATCACTTACCCTTGGAAGTCATAATGATCCCATTGCGCTGATCCATAACCGCTAATCCGTCTCTTCGTGGTGAACCAAATCTATAAACATCGATAACCCCTTTTCACATGTCCACAACAAAGTTCGATCATGAAGTTAACTCGTTGGTTCCCATCTAGATCCTGAATCCTAACTTCTCAACTGGACTTCCTTTGCATCTCGGAATTGGAATCAATCTTCAGAAGAACCCATGGTCGTCATTATTTGTTCATACTCCATTGAGACCACTCACTCTTCCTTCCCTAGCTCGGTCGCTCATTCTTCCTTCTCTAGCTCGGTCGCTCGCTCCTTCTTCCACAGGCTCGCTTGCATTCACATGGATCAGATATCATTATAGTCACTCCCCTAGGAATCGCTCGCTTCCTCGCATTCGCACTCCGAGGAAACGCTCGCTCCCCACAGTTGCTCTCCAAGGAATCGCTCGCTTCCCCACGGTCGCTCTCCTATGAATCGTTCACGTCCCCACAGTCGCTCTCCTATGAATCGCTCGCTTCCCCACGGTCGATCTCCTAGGATTCGCTCACTTCCCCACGATCGATCTCCTAGAAATCACTCGATTCCCTATGGTCGCTCTCCTAAGAATCGCTCGATTCCCCACAGTCGCACTCTGAGGAACCGCTCCGTGCAACCCAAAACCTGCACCACTTTCCAACAACCAATTTTCTTTCGACGGCGTTTTCGACCATTATAACTTTCCTATGCAACCACAAAACATTCCAAACAGTAATAGCAACATGTATAATCAACCATAAACACCAAAACAACAACTTGACATGATAATATGGATCAAACATACCCAAACCCCATGTTTTCCCCTTAATCTCCTTAATCATGATTTAGCCATAAGATTAGCAAAACATATCCAAATTAACCCAAATTTCTAACAGAGACATAAAATAATATTTAAGAATTTCTACATATTTTTCCAGATTTTTATAATGCATAGTTTCGTTTATTATCACTAATCACCCCTAATTAGCCATAATTAGTGAAAAACAATGCAAATCACTCACCTTAGCCAAAATTAAATCTCAGATCTGAAACTCTAACTGATATGGGTTTAATTTCTATGCGTTCCAATAGCTCTACCTCAATCTCTATGCTAATCCGCTTTCATTTGATGTTGATTAGGCTAATATGTGATTAGAAAGTGATTAAAGATGAATTTAGAAGGTGGAGGTTGTTGCTAGGGCTGAAGAAGTGTAAGTGGCGGCTGTAAAAATGACAAAGAAGGGTTTCTCTAACCCCATCCAGCCCTTATATAACCGTAATCCCGAAATCCCTAATGGGTCTAGCTGCTAATTACCCTATTAAGCCCGATTAAGCTGTTTTTCACCTTCCAAACCTAATTTCAGCCATATCTCCCGAACGTTAAGTCCGTTTGATTAATGTGACTACTCTACGGAAAGGTAAATCATCATCTGAATCCAATGGAAGTGGTTTCAGGTTAAAACTCCTTACTAATCAAAGTTATAGGCAAAATAAAATTCACTAGGGGCAAAACGGTCATTCAAAAATCAGAAAAAATCATGAATTTGGGAAATGACCTTAATAGTCGTTTCCCAAAGTTACACGACCATACGACTTCATATGAAAAAGAAATAAATATTCTATGATCCTCCGATGCATAGAATGCGGGTCATTACATTCTCCCCCCTTAAGAAATTTCGTCCCTGAAATTCCTTAACCAAAACATACAAAGAATCCCTCATGCCTATCAGTCATTTGCAACAGTAAAACATACATAACAACACAACAAGCCTATCCTAGCATGTGGTTTACTAATAAGGGAATATCTATATTGCGATTAAAACCTTACTGGGCAAAGAGTTCTGGATTCACCTTCTTTATGTTCTCCTCTGTTTCCTAAGTACAGTCTTTCTCATTATCACCCCACTGGACTTTGACTAGTTTCACCACCTTCCTTCGAAGCTGCTTCGTATCGTGCTCGACAATACGAATAGGTCTGTTGTTCCCAACCACCTCGGGTTCTACCTCGATATCATCCAACTGATCTGGTAAAATAGCCATATTAGGGTCATGCACAAACTTCTTTAACTGGGAAACATGAAATACGTTGTGAACTCCCGCACTCTTGTTCGGTAACTCTAATTTATATGCTAAATTCCCGACTTGCTCGAGAACTGGAAATGGACCAACAAACCTTGGTGCCAACTTGCTTTCCTCCGAAATCGAATTACATTATTTAGCGGAGAGATCATGACGAATACTAAGTCTCCAACAGAGGATTTCAATTTTCTTCGTCTCTTGTCAGCATAACTCTTCTACCTATCTTGGGCAGCCTTCATTCGCTGTTGAATAACCTTGATCTTATCTGAAGTTTCTCTTATAACATCTGGCCTAAGCATAAGCTTCTCACCAGTTTCTAACTAACATGATGGTGATAGCAGTAGATACCGTAAAGGTAGTTACAGTTCAGGATTGACAGATCTCAAAGAATGCAACGGAGGTGAGAAGTTTTCTTGGATTGGCAGGTTATTATAGGAAATTCATTAAGGACTTCAGAAAGATATCAGCCCCACTCACCAAGCTGATAAAGAAGAATTTGGCGTTTTCATGGGATATAGATTATGATGTTGCTTTCCAATGATTGAAGAGGGCTCTGACAACAGCCCTAGTCTTGACCTTGCCCAATGGGAATAAAGTGTTTATAGTATACACAGATGCATGTGGTACAGGACTTGGTGCGGTTCTGATGCAAGCGGGAAAGGTAGTATGTTATGGGGGTAGACAGCTAAGGGTTCATGAGAAGAACTACCCTACCCATGATTTAGAGCTAACTGCCATAGTATTTGCACTTAAGACGTGGCATTATTATTTGCTTTGAGAGAAGTTCGAGTTGTACACCGATCATAAATCTCTCAAGTACTTGTTTTCATAGAAAGATCTTAATTTAAGGTATAAAGGTGGATGAGGTTCCTAGCTTCTTATGATTTCGAGATTGCGTATACCCCTGGAAATGGTAATGTGGTAGTAGACAAACTGAGTAGGAAGAGGATGGCCTTAGCTCCTCTGTTTATGGAGAGGAAAAGCTTAGAGTTCATATCGACTTTTGACTTTAGACCCTCCACCGAGTTTTTGCCTGGTTTGTTTACATCGCTAGAGATACGACCTACTCTTATGGATCAGATAGAAGCTTCGCAGCGAGATGATCCACAGATTTCAGACATCTTGGATAGGATCAGTTAAGGGGAGACTTCTAGTCACCTCAGTAGATATTTCATAGACGATAAATGGTGGTTGCAATGAGATGGAAGGTTTTGTGTTCCCCAAATTGGGAGTTTGTTAAAGACATTCCTAGAAGAAGCCCATCATTCTAAGATGACTATTCATCCAGGCAGTGATAAGATGTATAGATATATGAAGAGGGTTTTTTTGGGGCAAGGATGAAGAAATATGTGGCAGAGTTTGTTTCTCAATGTTTGGTTTGTTAGCAAGTCAAAGATGAACAAAAGAAGCCCGGTGGTTTACTTCATCTTTTGGAGGTTCCACAGTGGAAGTGGGAGAGCGTCTCTATGGATTTCATAAATGGTTTGCCTAGATCAAAGAAAGGTAACACTAGCATTTGGGTTGTGGTAGATAGGCTCACTAAGAGCGCTCATTTTATTCCAGTTAAGAGCAAGAGGACGACAGTATGGTTGGCAGTGGTTTATGTTCGTGATATAGTGCGTCTTCACGGAGTATCTTCCAGCATCGTAAGTGATCGTGACCCCATTTTCACCAGTGAATTTTGGAGGAGCTTAAAAGAAGCATTAGGTACAAAGTTATGTTTGAGCACCGCTTATCACCCATAGACCGATGGACAGACATAAAGGGTGAACAGAGTTCTTGAGAATCTTTTAAGGCTATGTATCCTAGACTTCGGAGGGACTTGGGAAGACCATCTTCCTTTATTAGAGTTCACCTACAACAACAGATATCAAGCTAGCATTGGCATGGCACCCTTCGAAGCATTATACGGACGACCCTATAGATCACCAACTTGTTGATGGGAGTCTACAGAAAGACAATTACTTGGACCAGATATGGTTAGAGAAACGTTCAATAAGATTGACCTTATTAGACAGCTAATGAAGACCGCTCAAGATAGGCAGAAATCCTATGCATATAAGAGAAGGACTGACATTGAATTTGAAGTAGAAGATATGGTTTTTATTAAGGTGTCACCTTTGAGGAATGTGGTTCGCTTCAGATCTGTAGGGAAATTAGCGTCAAGGTTTGTAGGGCCATTTCCCATAACATGAAGGATTGGCCAAATGGCCTATAGAGTAAAGCTACCAGAGAGACTATCCAGCATTCATGATGTTTTCCACGTTTCTCATTTGCGGAAGTGTTTGCATAATACCGCAGAAGTAGTTGAGCCGGGTATATTAGAGGAAGTAGAGGTGGAACGGGAGGCGACAGTCAGACGAGTTCCTACCCGTATTCTTGGATCAGAAGTTAAGAAGCTACTTAATAGAGAAGTCAAGTTGATAGAAGTTTAGTGGGGAGATAATCCAGAGGATGCAACTTAGGAGACCGAAGACAAGATTCGTGCTTCGTACCCTTTTCTTTTCGAGGGTATATTCTTAGCTTCCTTTCCAAAGCTTTTATTTATGTTTGTTTCTATCATTTAAAGTATATCCTATCGATCAAATCTGCGACCTTTAGGTAGGAATCCCATGGATGTAAACATGTGTTTGAGACATGTTATGTTTGATGGATGCAAGTGAATGCAAGTGTTTGCTAGTGGTTGCTCGTGGATGCATACACACACACACATTAGGCACTAGATCGGCTCAATCAATCTCATACTGTATATGGATGTGTGTGCATTTTTCTTCTTTTAATGGATGAAAATGGATGTATCATCATATGGATGTATGATTGTGCACCCATATAGAACTTACATGTTATAATAGGATTGTTGCATACATGTTGGATTCATGGCACTAACATACATTGCATTAAGGAGGTCGACTGAATCAGTAGACCGCCTGATCTTCACATTAGTATTGGGACATATACACACACCTTTTCAAATGTTCATATAAGAATTAGAAGTCTTTAGGGACAATTGATGCCTGTGATTGGTGGATGAGTAGATGGGTGATGGATGGTAGGATATACATTCTTCTTAAATTAGATATTTCGGGGACGAAATCCTTTGAGTAGGGGAGAACGTAACACCCCAAAATTTTAACAACACTAAAGAGGAAAAATTAAAGAGTATTTAATTTAATATTCATAATTAAGGGAAACGGACTATGCCATTGCGTTCGTCTCGAAATTCTGGTCAAAATAGACACCTGGTTTGCATAAAACGGACACCGTATGAAAAAGTAATGAAGGTTTGAAGTTTGTATACGTGCAAGAGAATCATATATATATATATATATATATATATAACTAATTCAGAAAATCAAAAATCTGTTCGAAAATCAAATTTCCATGGGCGGCTAATTTCCCGCTTAGGGGTGTCGACCCATGGGTCGACCCCATAAGGGGGGGTCGACCCACCGCGGCAGTCTGGGCAGATTAGGGTTTTGGGGTGAAGGCTATAAGTATGGCCTCATTTCTCATGTTTTTGCATACCAAAAATAATGGAGAACTAGATGCTGCCTCTACCCCGATCAAATCAAGAATTTTTCTCCTTCTGCAATTAAGTTATTCAAGCTTAGATCTATGATTCAACGCTAGCAATCTTTCTCTATTTTTCTAGATCCAAACATTGATAGTTTAAGTTACTTTTATACATAAATAATTAAAAGTAAAACTTGATATGACTATAACTTGGATCTATGCCTGTGACTGCTTGAATCATATCAGATCTGTTATAACTTGTGTATATATGATATTCTGACATGACCATGGCTTGGATCTTAACCTTTATCATGTCAGATCTGCCTTTGATTGTAGATCTAATTCACTGTTTAGATCACCTTATACATGTTCTATTATGTTTGTGGCCAAATCAGATCTGTTACTAGTTGGACATCTAAATCATTGTTTAGATCACATCATGCATATCCCTATTATGTTAGAATCAGTTCTATTATCATATGTTCATTAGATCTATTCCTAAATGCCTACCTTCTCGTTATGACACTATATGTTTTATGCCTGTTTATGCCATCATATATCCATCATGTTAGTATAATTATCTCTATTCTATTCCCTCTATCCTTTCCCTTTTATTTTTATATAGCCAGGCTACCTTCAAGCCTAGGCATGCCGCTGAAATATGTGAATACGTTAGATTGGGAACGAGGGGAAAACGTTAAATTTGGGCATAACTTGTAAATGGAAATTTGGGCATAACTTGAATAAAGTGCAATAATATGAATCTGGAGCATATAGTTTATTATGAACATAACTTGGGAAAAGGGGCATGAAAACCTATAACGACATAGGCAAATTGGTTAATAATGGAATGCTTAGGATTGCAGTAATTAGAAACTGTAACCGTACTTAGACACGAGGTTACATTACACTTGTGGTGGAAGTCTGCCCAGAACCGCCCGGCATATCTAGTGACCACAAGTGATGAATCTAATGTAAGGGGTCTAGATGCACAAACACGAGACGTGCTAATACAAGAGGTTAAGCCCGATTTGTGGAAGAAGTCTGCCCGAAACCGACCGGCATATCCAGCATTCACAAGTAGTAGGCTTAATGTGGGAGGTCTAGCATATTATAACCATAAATGGAAATGGTAATGAATTGGAATACTTAACCTAGTTGAATCCATAGGGATTGTATGAACATGAACCTAATTAGGGGTTAAGTAAACTTGTTTGAAACAGTGTTTGGGTTAAGTAAATCTAGGGTGGGTGGGTAATATTTTTATATATAGGCCCACAAACTTAACCCGTTGGGATTATGCAATTTTATGACACCAGTAGGTAGGCATAATCTGCGGAAAACATATTAGTGGGAATGCGACAAAGGGGAGAGCTTGCATCATCTTGTGTGTGGGACCCGTTTCAGTCAGTAACCCATATATAGGTATCAAACGAGTACTCCGAACTAGGTCGGAGTTGGGGCACGCTTACTGGGCTGATTATAAGTGATCCAAAAGTAGGGACGGTGTCCGACGGCATGCTCCATCGTGGTCATGTGCATGCATGACTCCTCCTGCTCGGGAAAATAAGACGCTGTGAAATCAGTAGATATGGTTGTGCACATCCGGGAAATGAAGGGTTGCCACTTTAGGGAGTGATACACCCTACTGTGGGGGCCAGCACAGGGTATCTACGGAGTAGGGAGCCGATCGGTTAGGGTAGTAATTAAGGTACATCTAGACTCTGGTAAGTTTAAGAGCCTGTTATTGGATTGCTTGTTGATTGTATGGGGTTAAAAGCTCTCATCAGAAAGTACGCCAAAGTTTACGATCTTATAGTTGTTGGGATCATCTCATTCTGGTTATACAAGTATCAGTGTAGAGAAATCATTAGAGAAGCGTATACACTCTATCATGTTTACCTTGTTATATCTGCCTTTTATGTTGTTACCTTTCTTATCCACTTTATATGCATGTCTTGATACTTTTACTTATTTGGTAAAAGTAACTGGACTCGCCAGACTTTATGTCTGACCTTTTCTGTTTCCTCTTCTTTCTCTTCCGTCTCCCCCCTAGGTTCTCAGGGTGGGAATACTCAGGCTTGACCAAGATTCTGCTTCCATCTTGCTTGGAGTTGCTTAGATGTATTGCTCGAGCTCTTATCTACTACGGCTTTGTTTTTATTTAGGGAATTATGCTTCTTTTATTTTTGTACTCTGATGTTTTAAGTGCAAGACAAAAGTTTTGATGATGTACTGGTTTTATGTATTTTCAGATATATGATGTTTTGAACCACAATTCTTTATGATAAATAAAGTTTTTGAATTCCGCTGCTATTTTATATCTTTCTTGTAATGTTTTTGCTCTGTTTACCTATAATGCTTCACGAAACTTAATGCATTCTCTTAATGAGTGACATTGACGAACATGGTGTGTCACATTGTGAACTAGAAGCTACATATGACCCACGTATATAAGGAGCTACACCACTTGGATCAACTGTTGAGACATTATTTGAATCCGATTCTGACATTTTTATAGCTATCTACCAACACCAATGCTCTGATACCAAATGTTGAGGAGAAATTTTGATTGAAGACCTCTCAAATAAAAATAACCCCAAATCAGTGGAAGGCGAGATCGTGGAAAACGTGCAAAAACAACCAATCAATTTCAAAGACAATCTCAACCCAATCCAAAAGCCAATCACAAGCACCACAGAAGATAAATAAATGGGCAATAACGAAAAGTAAATCAAAGGCATAAATTAAATGAGTAATAAATGCCTAAGACACGAGATTAGACTCGTTTGTGGTATAAGACTGCCCGGACCCGCCCGGCACATCCAGCAACCGCAAACGGCATTCTAATGTGAGAGGTCGTAGGCATAATTAAAAGATGCTTAGACACGAGGATAGGTCTAGCATGTGGTGGAAGTCTGCCCGGAACCGCCCGACATATCCAGCGGCCACAAGTAATCGACTTAATGTGAGTGGTTTGTGCATTAATAATTAATTAATGCTGATCATAGACATATAAGAATGACAAACGGAAGTTTGGTTGAGTTGAGTAATTCTCTGAGTACCAATCTGATGTTGATTTCGGTCTTCAGGGTTGATACTTAGGGAATTATTCTCTTAACAAATGTATCTGTGAACTAAGATATACTTAATCTAAATTAAGTAAAACATGTTATACGATATGTATATATATAGGATACATAAAAATATGATAAGTGGATAGGGTAAGACCAGCTTAACCAATAATCTGATAAGTAGGTAGGGTTAAGACCAGCTTAACCAATAATATATATTGATAAGTGGGTAGGGTTAAGACCAGCTTAACAAATAATATACATTAATCTGATAAGTGGATAGGGTTAAAACAAACTTAACCAATAATACATATTGATCTGATAAGTGGATAGGGTTAAAACCAGCTTAACCAAATATATATATATATATATTGATCTGATAAGCGGATAGGGTTAAGACAGGCTTAACCAATAACACATGTTGATTTGATAAGTGGGTAACATGGGTGACATATGGGATATAATAATAAATACTTAACCAAGTTGAAACATGTGAGTAGACATGAATAAGAGGGGGTTAAGTGGAAAATCCTAGTGGGGACCAAGCATAGGTGGAAAGCTTGTGTCAAGTGTGAGGACCCTTTTCAACTAGTAACCCATTTAGTATCTAAGTGAGCTCGATCTAGAACGAGGACGGGACACGCTTACTGGGTTTGATTGTAAGAGGTCAAAACGGGTTAGCTGTGGCAACGCAAGTCCAACGGGGTCACGTGCATGCGTGGGCCCGGGCTGGTAGGTAAGACGTTGTTGCATCGTGTAGGTATAAGCCAAGAATCTTTAGTGGTATCGGGTTACCACGTTGGGGAGTGATACACCTCACTATGGGACCAGCACGGGTATCTACGAGTTAGGGAGCCGATCGAATGGGGAAGGTAGTGGGTACGACTAGCGGAGATAGGAGCAGGCGGCACCTATGAGGACATCTAGGAATCCAACTACCATGTTATGAATAAATGTTGTAATTAGAATTTGGAGGGTAGTAGGTACATCTAGTGGAGATAGGAGCAGGCGGCACCTATGAAGACAACTAGGGGTACACGAAACAATCATTATGATTATTATGTTCAAAAGGCGGGATCAACTTTTAGGGTGACTAGTAATGGTTCAGTATAGTAATTATCCTATAGTGATTAGGAGCGAGATTAACGCCAGAATATTCCTCTTGTTTGTTTTGTCTTGCCCACTTTGCCCACTTGTTTCACAGTCATTCCTTGTTTTACCAGTTTATACCTTATCCTAATTACTTTAATAATTATATTGTTAAAGTTATTGGACTGGCCAGACTTTATGTCCGGCCCCCTTTGTTTTCACCTCTTTTCTTCCTCCCCCCCACCCATAGGTTCTCAGGGTGGGACTAGTGCTAGTGGATCTTGATTTGGATCTTTCTCTCTCTTTTGGAAGTGCTTGGATTGCTGAAAGTAAAGTTTAGCTCATCTCTTTTATGGCCACTTATGTTGGGGTTATGCTTTTTACTTTATGTACTCAGAAAACAATTTATCAAGATGGATACTAAGTGTACTTGGTTTTATTGTTAGTTTATGATGTTGTTGTAATCAAACTATTTCTCCGCTGCAATAAAAGTTGTTTTAAAATTTTCCAGTATCAATATATGTATCTGTCTTGTTATGTTATGTTCTATACACCAATAATACTCCATGAAAGTTAATGCATTCCCTTTGAGAGTGACATTAATGGACGTGGGGTGTTACACATGGTATAAGAGCTGAAGGTTAACAGAACAGATAAGAGATTTTGAAGAACTATTTTTTTTTCAAAAGCATTTTATAAAGAAATACTTTCAAAAATAGGTTTTAAGGAGAGTATTTTCAAGAGAAAAGTTTATTTTGAAAAACATAACCCCCAAGAGCCATATATTTTTCCTTCAATTCTCCGTTTTAAATCTCTTTCCGTTTTGAATTTCTTCCTCCACGTATAGACGCTTTTTCTAAGATATGTAAGAACTTCCGTACGATGGGCAGGAAACCGCTTCATGGTACTAGGACGTTTGTCAAAGGTAGAAGGAAGTGGAGGACTTGTTGGTACCTTTAAGATAGACAATGGGAGGAAGGTTCAATTAGCTGCTTGGTTAATAGAGGAGAAGCCTCATTTTGATGGGAGGTCATGAATGGAGAATGTACAGGAGAGACATGGATAGGACACACGATAAGAAATTAGATCCAAAATTAAGGTGGTAAGGATAACAAGGGGCCAAGAGAAAAGGAAGGGCCACACTTGTGAAAGACCTGACTACTTAAATAAAGACGTTAGAAAGAAAAAGAAGGCTAGTTGTTATCGTTACGGAGAAACAGGACATCTTATTAGGACTTTCCAAAGAAGAAAAAGGCAAAGGTAATGACAAAGTACAGGATCTTCTGGAGGGCAGGCACGTTCCCTCACGGCTGGCATAACTGATAGAGGTAGAAATATCTTGGTTGGAAGTTTGGTTTTTCTTTTTGATCATCCTGTTCGAACCTTGTTTGTATTCTGGCGCTTTACACTCGTTTGTGTCTGCTTTGTTAGTTGAAACACTGCACCTAAATACTAGTCTAGTTACGGATCCCATTGTAGTCTCAAATCCTATTGGTGGTTCGGCTTATCTTTCGATGATTTGTTGGGATTTGAGAGTGTCTTGGGCATTAGGTTTGAATGCAACGCCTTTGTTCTTGGCTTCATGGGCTATGGCTTGATTCTAGGCATGGATTGGCTAGCCAGGTGTCATCCTAGACTGTGAAAGAAGGGTAGTTAGATTGTTGACTCGTTGTGGCTAGACCCTTGATATTTCTTGTGACCCTAGAGGTCCGGTGATGCTTAGCTACCTAGAATCTCTTGACGCATCCAATAATGACTTGGAATCTGTTCGTGTAGGGTTTACCCCCGTGGCACGAGATAGACTTTCGAATATACCTAGTAGATAATGCAAAGCCAATTGCATTTCCAGTGCACCACATGGATCCGAGTGAGAGAAGAGAACTCTGTAAGTAAGTAAAAGAGTTGCTTGAGAAGGGGTTCATAAGAAGAAGTGTTTCGGAATGGGGTTGTAACAACCCGAAAATCTGGGCCAGTTTAAATTTTTTATTTTGGCAATTTTAGCGAATTTTGAACATTTAAAATAGATTATTTTAAATAAAATCGACGAGAAATTTATTTTGAATGGAATTAGAACGTATATATTATATACGGCGTCGTTAGAATATAAATAATTATATATAATTATAAATAGAATTGAAAATGGCGCGGTAGTTCGATAATTCGATTTCAAACTTCAATTGAATGTACCCGGTGCAAAACAATCCGGATTTTAGTGAAACCAAAAACAGTAGGATCTAATTGATGATATCTTTCCAACGAATCCGAAAAATCAAAATTTCATAGCGGGAATCAAAAGGTATGTCCAGTTGAAAATTCTGAATAGTCGCTATGGAATTCAGGCCCTTAAAAATGGAAATTTTGCAAACGACCTCGGATTTCGACGAAACCACCTTTGTTGGGTCCGTGGTGTAAAATTATTGCTAGATTCCAAATTTCATAATTTTTTGAATCAATATGCGAGCGTGGCAAAGGAAAACACGTTTGACCAGTTTCAGTTGATTTTAATCGACCGGAAAATGGCCATTTTTCAAACGATCTCAGAATTCGACGAAACTAGTTTTGTTAGGACCGTATCGTCAATAAGAAGCTAGAAAATATTTGTATGGAATTTTTAGAGTTCGTATGTGACCCCGGTAAATTGAAATGCACGTTCAAATTCAATATATAGAGTTATATGTTGATTTTAACGGAAACTGATCGAAACGATCGAATCAGCCTACGATACATATCCCATTGTGTTCGGAATGGGGGTAATTAGCTATGGACGACAGGTGGTGGGCCTCGTTTAGGGGTCGTATGTAAAAGTCAACTTTTTACAAATTAAAATAAAATAAAATAAAAATATTCTCCCTCCCTCCCCTTATTTCTCTCTGCCCCCCCCCCCCCCTTTTCAATCGATTTCAGATCGAAGATAAAAAAAACGCTCGTTCGAATCGAACGCCGCCTCTCCCAACGCCATCGCCCGAGCTCCAACCGCCACCAGAGCCTCTCCGCCCCTCTCCTCCGTCTTCTCCACCTCGAGCTGCTCCTCCTTCTCCCTCCCCTCTCCTGTCAAGGACTGCACCTCCTAGGGAGCACCGCGCCACCCTGAAGCCACCATCGACGACCGCCAACGAGCAAAACCCCCCTCCTACCCGACAATCCTTCCTCCGACCAAGCCTCAACAACCCCCCCTTCTTCCAAAATGTGAGTTTTCTTGTTTCTACTTTACTTTATTTATGTAAGTTCTATTATGAAATAACTTTGTAGAATAACGTTGTTTTTATAAAAAAAAAAAGATTATGTTTTTATAAAAAAAAAGAATAGAATTTCTATTTTTTTTTAAAACTGAAAAGTTGTGGGTTTTAATTAAATAAAATATGATTTTTGTCGTTAAAAAGATTTGAATTTTAGTTTAAAGCAAGTATTTGAATTTTAGTTAAAAGAAAGGTTTGATTAGTTTGATTAGTTTGATTAAAAAGATTAGATTTTTATGTATAGGAATACCATATAAAAATGTGATCTTTTATATGTATGAGGCGAGATAAAGATTTAAATTTTCTTTTTAAAAAGAATTGATTTTTATAAGTAGCATTGATTTTTAATGACAAAGATTATATGAAGTTAGGATTTTCAGTTAAGAAAGTTAGGATTTTTAATATTAAAAATATGATTTTTATATAATGTAGATATTAAAAATATAATTTTTATATAATGAAGAGAATAAAAATATAATTTTTATATTATAGGAAGATACAAATATAATTTTTATATACTAGAGGATATAAAAAAATGTGATATTTAGAAGAAATAGCGAAGGAAAAATTCGATTCTTATTATGAAGTATAAATTATAAAGCTTCGATTTTTATTATGAAGTATAACGATAAAAATTCTATTTTTATAAATATAGTGAAGTGATAAAAATGTGATTTTTATCCATGAAGTGTTGAAATAAAAATGTGAATTTTTATTTATAAACATCGTATTAAAAATGTGATTTTTTAATAATCGACTACGTGAAACAGATCTCGATAGAAGCACGGTGAAGATTTCCTACCCATGAAGAATTGCGTCATTCAGTTTAGCGAAAGGGTGAGAACTTCTCACTCTAAATTTCTTTTTCTAGTTATATATATATATATACTAGGATGCAGACGGTGCTTAGTAGCACCCGACACCCGTCATCCACAGACCATGGATGGCTTGTTTGTTAAATTGTTTGGTTGTGTAGTTGGTTAGATTATTTGGTTTGAACTGAATTTTTTGGTGAAATGAAATTGATTTGATTGATGTGTGAATGGCGTGGGCCTTCACTAGACCGGGGATAAGGCTAGGCCTTGTCCCATTTCTAGTATCGTGCCGTTATGCCGCCAAAATTTTCTAAAATATGTTAGAAAAATAAAAATATCATTTTATTGAATAAATGAACCGAATAGAATATTCATAGTTTGAATAAAATATTTTGATCGTTAAAAATATAATTTTTAACGTGGAAGCGAATAAAATAAAATATTCATTCACAAACCGGACGGTTTGTTTATGCACACCGATTTGACTGACATTGATTGGGACGATAAATTTTACACATCGCCCAACTGCACAAATAAAATCTGTGTTTGATTGTTTGAAACCCCACACGGGTGTTGGGATAAATTTGAAGTTCACTCATCCTGATTGATTAAATATGTCGGTCGATGGATCGACAGGCTGTTATAAGCGTTAGATATCTATATTTGATGCCTATACAGTGTAGTGCACTTTAGATGATGGTTGATTATTTATCGTTGCTATTATATACATTTGTTGTATGGAATCCATATAATTAACTTTATATGGTAATTGATTGGGCCTCATTCCAATCGGAAAAATAAAGAATATTATAAAATAAAGGTTCATGTGTTGACCGTACTCATCCGTTGAGATTAGTCATGTGTTGAACGAAATATTTTAATAATAAAATTTACATCTTTATCAATATAAAATAAAGGTTCATGTGTTGACCGTACTCATCCGTTGAGATTAGTCATGTGTTGAACGAAATATTTTAATAATAAAATTTACATCTTTATCAATATAAAATAAAGGTTCATGTGTTGACAGTACTCATCCGTTGAGATTAGTCATGTGTTGAACAAAACATTTTGATAATAGAAATATTTGAAATAGAAATATTTTGAAATAGAAATATTTTGAAATAGAAATATTTGAAATAAAATATTTAAAAATAGAAATATATGAAGCCGTGTTGATTAGATTGACGCCATTTTGACGTGAACGATATTTATATCGATTTTATTCATTTTAAAATGAATATTGAAAAGTGATTTCGAAATCGAATATTTAGAATTGTATTTGATTCGAATAGAAAACGAATTTGAATTGAATTGAGTAGAAAACGAATTTGATTTGAATCGATTAGAAAACGAATTTGAATTGAATTGAATAGAAAACGAATTCGAATTGAATTGAATAGAAAACGGATTTGATTTGAATCGATTAGAAAACGAATTTGAATTGAATTGAATAGAAAACGAATTTGAATTGAATAGAAAATGAATTCGAATTGAATTGAATAGAAAACGAATTCGAATTGAATTGAATAGAAAACAAATTCGAATTGAATTGAACAGAAAACGAATTCGAATTGAATTGAATAGAAAACGAATTTGAATTGAAAATGAATTAAAATAGAATTGAAATCGATTTGAATTGAAATCAAATGGAAGTGAATGTAGAAAGAATTTATAAGGGAAAATTCAATTTTAATTTGAATTTGAATTAAAGGTTGAAATTGTTTTTAAAACAAATTTGAAATGACTTATAAAATTCGTTTTAAAAAGGTAATCGACGATATATACATATATATAATATATATATATATATATTATATATAATGGCCTGAATAAAATGCGCCGCGCCGCGGCAGTTCGTGAATTTCGACCATTTATTTCAAACGGACATTACGGGAGATCCGACCGTCGGATTCTCCAAAAACTAGAACCGTTGGGTTCGTATCGAAAAGAGCTTTCTAACGAATATTAGAAATTTGAAATCTAACGGTTGGATTTGGAGATACGTCCAAATCAAATTTGGAAAAGGTCGCTGTAAGTGCAGTTCGATGGCCGTTGATGGAAATCGACTGTACGGGCCTTGATAAAATTATTAAAAATAGTAATAATTAGTGTAAAATCATAAGAAATGATTTGGGAAAGATTGGGATGAAAAACTCCATATTTGAAAAGATAAAAATAGATTTCTATCGAAATGAACTAGTTTTGAACTGAAATTAAAACCAATTTATTTTTAAATAAATAAATTGGATTTGAAATGGGTTTAAAACAGAATTGATTCATGGGTTTATCCTGAACTGTGTTTTAAATAACACTAGTTCTTTAACCCGATAATAAATAGAATGTGATTTGGGTTTATCGTGAACTGTGTTTTAAATGACACAAGTTCTTTAACCCAGTAAAAAGAGTTTTGATGACTCTTCAATTAAATTGATAATTTAAATTATCAACTTTAGAAAATAAGCGAGAATGGAGTATCACCAGTTTTGCTCCAAAGCGATAGTTAAATCTTTAATCAGATTTGAACGTGAAATGGTAATTAATTTTACCGAACACTGTGATGTTAAATATGGAGTATTACCAGTTTTGCTTCATGGGATGAATAGGTTGGGATTGGGAAATAAATTAAATAATTACTTCGGTATGGTTCGCTAATCTCGACTAGTTTGGAAAACCATAATTTGGTTTGAAATGACATCCAAAGGAAGATTAAAGGATAAATTTTAAAGAATTTATCTTGGATAAATTTAATGGGAACCTTTCCCTAAGAATTGAAATTTAGAAACTAGCTGAAGGTTAGTTAAGAAGAATGGTTTCTTGGATATTGATCTGATGTTGGTTTCGGCCTTCGGGGTTAATATTTGGGGAATTGCTCTCTTACTGATTTACGGTTAGTAACTAATGAATTGGAATGAGGCGTATGTTGTGTTTGTGTAACATTTATTTTTAATATACGCGGGTTGTTCGGAAAGGCCGGGTTTATTCCCATTCTGAATAACCGATTCGGCGATATGTCGAAGATGAAGACGGAGGTTGAAGGCCGGAAGTCTTCACATCGTTTGGATAATTACTGACGATCCTGATTGGGCTGTACGCCCAAGAGGATGGAAATAGTTGGTGGTCGTCCAGACGTACTTGGAGATGGATGGATATGCGAGGAAAGTGCCTCCGGTTTCGTTCAGACCTAGAACGGACTTGTAAATGGATGGTGTGTCTGACATTGTATTCCTTTATATTGTATTTGTTGATCTCTGCTAAATATATATCTGTTTGGCGGCGGAGAATTTATTCTCTTGCTTAACGCCCTTCTCTGAGACATATGAGCTCAGAGGTTATATATTGGCAGAAATCAGTGGTAGATATGGATTGATAGTGTGGCATGCTGAGATGCAGTGATCCAGACTTTTGTTCAAAAGCAAAGTTTGGTGGTTGATGATCAAAGCGCGGCTGATATAGCATGGCTTTGTGTATAGCGTTGATCTGCGAGCCTCACACCCCGGTATGGTGGTAAACTGGTGGTTTGATCAGTATGCTTTTTAGAGGATGGGCACCTTAGTGGTGTCGTGGATTCGGTCGACCGAGATGAGCCTAGTGCTCAGGGATATATAGAGTAGGTGGTGTTTTCTCTCGCTGGGACGTAAGCCGCGGTGGTACTCTGGTCCTAAATGTGCGGATGTGCAGACGGTGTTTTCTCTTGTTGGGACGTAAGCCGTGGTGAATTGCATTACGCGATCGATCTTTCGAATCAGGAGCCACCATGATGGAAATCCAATTTCCAATACGTGTATTGCGGTTTTATTTGTAGAGCCTAGTATGGAGACATAGTAGCATGGGATGCTATGCCGTCTATGATTTATATTTATGATTGAAATTGTTTTGACACTATACACTTATTATAGTATCAAATGATTTGTTTTAAACGTACCAAGCATGTTTGGCTATTATAAGGGAAAACCCTATCCTCCGGCTTGCGTTGCATTGTGTGATTGGACCTGGGTCTTATAATAGCTTCATTTTTCGAAAAAGCATTGCGTTGTTTATCTATATGCATTGGTATTCTTGGGAGAAAACCCGTTCCGTGTTATACAGCGTGGTCCCTTGAATTACTCTCTTTTAAAAATAAAGTTTTAATAACTGTTTTAGTTCTCACACCAGTCACATGACTGACCTGGAGTTTATTGTTTTAACCTAAACTCTGGGTGCCCTTATTTTCGACACGGGCAGCTCGTAGTTTTGGTTTTGCAGATTTATATTCACAGGATCCTGGTTTACAGCTGGAACGATATCCGGAAAGCTTTGTATCCGTATACCTCCTTCAGTTGTGTATCGTATAATTTTCCGCTACTATGTATTTAAATGTAATTTAAATCTCTGATATTTCCGTGTAATATTCATTTATACTCTGTATATTCTTGTATCTGATGGAATTGTTGTAATAACAATGAAAATGTTCTTTTGTCTGCGTTCTGATTTGTCTTGTCCTCACAGTAATTCGTTCTTTCTCATCTCTTCGGAGACCGGGGGAGTTTCGGGTCGCTTCATTTGGTATCAGAGCTTTAGTTTATAAAGCTCAGAGAACAAGACACCTTAGAACCAAACGAAAGAATTCAGCAGAGATTGGATTAGTAATATCCAATAAGAATGACTCGTTAGAGATGGGATCAGTAGTATCCTAGAACGAGTCACAAGAGTGTTATTTTTAAAATAAACATTTAAACAAACTTTGTTTTGAAAGTTTAAACCATTTTATACGTATTTGAATATTTGATTTATATTGAATTTAGACAATCCAATATATAAAGATTTTGCATATACGCCTTGCAAACGTGTATTCGAAGTTTTAATATATTGAATAGATATAGAATCACACTCTAGTCGCCTGGAGATGATACTGATGATTGAGATCTCATCATCAGTGTTTATGTTCGAGTTTCGAAAGTGAGATATTTATATATTTCCAATCGACTGGTGTGAGAACCAAACTAGATAGGTTTATTGTTGTGATTGGGCATCAAAAACATGATTTTTTAGTATATGTATAAAATAATTATACCTTTGAAAGTTAACCAACACATTGATTCCTAGCTGTGATGATGATTAATTCAACTAATAGAAATACTAGAATGATATATAAAGCATAAATCAAGATATTTGTTAGCGAAAAGTAATGCAAACTCTCTTGATAAAATCCTCAAATATAATGTAGGAGATGGTTCTCTATGGCTTAACTAATGTTGACTTCAGTATGACTCCGAAACAAACAAGGAGGGCCCAGCAGATAACAGAAAAAGAAAGGAAGTTGAACTTAGGAACATATGTGGGTGTTTATTGTCGTATATGCAGAGAAGAAGGGCATTATGCGGTTTGGTGCCCTGAGAGAAAGAAAATCAAGGAGAAAGAGATAAGAATGGACATAGTTTGTTTTAAGTGCAAAGAAACGGGACATTTTGTGGATAAGTGTCCAAACGTTAAGAAAAAATCCAGAAAATTAGGAAAAGAAAAGAAGTGCTTCCGATGCAAAGATATAGGGCATCTAGCCCGAAATTGCCCGTTAAAGAAGGGTGATAAGAAATCCAAAGGAAAGGAGATATCTACTTTGGAAATTATGCAAGAAGGAGGCACGACTTCCTAGAAAGTTGGGTTTTAATGTAATGAACTAGCATTTTGGATATATGTATGGATGTGTATGAACTTAAATATGCTTTTGTTTTAAAATTGTATCAATATTGTATAATATAGCTAGTGTAAGAAGAATGATTGAACTAAGGCGAATTTAGCACCGCATATTTAAATGTTTTGGAATTTGTACATTGAACAGGTCATAGCAAGGAGGCTAGAGCAGAGAATAAAATTTGTTTGCCCGACAAATAGGTACATGTTTACTATAATTTACTGTTTTGTTTGGGTGATGATGATTTTATGAGCCGATTGGCTTTTTCTTTTTCTTTTTGAGATCAGAAGGCCTTTATGGCAATTTCGGGATTTTCCTGTGGCTCCCGGTGCAGGGGAGGTTATGGCGAAATTTTTCGAAAATTTAGGGTGTTAGCCAAATTTTTGAAAAGTTCTTAGAAACTGAAAAGTTGAAGAACTTAAGCCATAATCAAAACAATGGAAGTTGAGTTGAATTGTTAAACAACTTTCGGCATTGTTCCTTTTCGGGGACGAAAAGTTTTAAGTGGGGGAGATTGTAACAACCCGAAAATCTGGGCCAGCTTAAAATTTTTATTTTGGCAATTTTAGCGAATTTTGAACATTTAAAATAGATTATTTTAAATAAAATCGACGAGAAATTTATTTTGAATGGAATTAGAACGTATATATTATATACGTCGTCGTTAGAATATAAATAATTATATATAATTATAAATAGAATTGAAAATGGCGCGGTAGTTCGATAATTCGATTTCAAACTTCAATTGAATGTACCCGGTGCAAAACAATCCGGATTTTAGTGAAACCAAAAACAGTAGGATCTAATTGATGATATCTTTCCAACGAATCTGAAAAATCAAAATTTCATAGCGGGAATCAAAAGGTATGTCCAGTTGAAAATTCTGAATAGTCGCTATGGAATTCAGGCCCTTAAAAATGGAAATTTTGCAAACGACCTCGGATTTCGACGAAACCACCTTTGTTGGGTCCGTGGTGTAAAATTATTGCTAGATTCCAAATTTCATAATTTTTCGAATCAATATGTGAGCGTGGCAAAGGAAAACGCATTTGACCAGTTTCAGTTGATTTTAATCGACCGGAAAATGGCCATTTTTCAAACGATCTCAAAATTCGACGAAACTAGTTTTGTCAGGACCGTATCGTTAATACAAAGCTAGAAAATATTTTTATGCAATTTTTAGAGTTTGTATGTGACCCCGGTAAATTGAAATGCACGTTCAAATTCAATATATAGAGTTATATGTTGATTTTAACGGAAACTGATCGAAACGATCGAATCAGCCTATGATACATATCCCATTGTGTTCGGAATGGGGGTAATTAGCTGTGGACGACAGGCGGTGGGCCTCATTTAGGGGTCGTATGTAAAAGTCAACTTTTTACAAATTAAAATAAAATAAAATAAATATTCTCTCTCCCTCCCCTTATTTCTCTCTGGCCCCCCCTCCCTTTTCAATCGATTTCAGATCGAAGATAAATAAAAAAACCGCTCGTTCGAATCGAACGTCGCCCCTCCCAACGCCATCGCCCGAGCTCCAACTGCCACCAGAGCCTCTCCGCCCCTCTCCTCCTTCTTCTCCACCTCGAGCTGCTCCTCCTTCTCCCTCCCCTCTCCTGTCAAGGACCGCACCTCCTAGGGAGCACCGCGCCACCCTGAAGCCACCATCGACGACCGCCAACGAGCAAAACCCCCCTCCTACCCGACCATCCTTCCTCCGACCAAGCCTCAACAGCCCCCCCTTCTTCCAAAATGTGAGTTTTCTTGTTTCTACTTTACTTTATTTATGTAAGTTCTATTATGAAATAACTTTGTAGAATAACGTTGTTTTTATAAAAAAAAGATTATGTTTTTATAAAAAAAAAAGAATAGAATTTCTATTTTTTTTAAAACTGAAAAGTTGTGGGTTTTAATTAAATAAAATATGATTTTTGTCGTTAAAAAGATTTGAATTTTAGTTTAAAGAAAGGATTTGAATTTTAGTTAAAAGAAAGGTTTGATTAGTTTGATTAAAAAGATTAGATTTTTATGTATAGGAATACCATATAAAAATGTGATCTTTTATATGTATGAGGCGAGATAAAGATTTAAATTTTCTTTTTAAAAAGAATTGATTTTTATAAGTAGCATTGATTTTTAATGACAAAGATTATATGAAGTTAGGATTTTCAGTTAAGAAAGTTAGGATTTTTAATATTAAAAATATGATTTTTATATAATGTAGATATTAAAAATATAATTTTTATATAATGAAGAGAATAAAAATATAATTTTTATATTATAGGAAGATACAAATATAATTTTTATATACTAGAGGATGTAAAAAAATGTGATATTTAGAAGAAATAGCGAAGGAAAAATTTGATTCTTATTATGAAGTATAAATTATAAAGCTTCGATTTTTATTATGAAGTATAACGATAAAAATTCTATTTTTATAAATATAGTGAAGTGATAAAAATGTGATTTTTATCCATGAAGTGTTGAAATAAAAATGTGAATTTTTATTTATAAACATCGTATTAAAAATGTGATTTTTTAATAATCGACTACGTGAAACAGATCTCGATAGAAGCACGGTGAAGATTTCCTACCCATGAAGAATTGCGTCATTCAGTTTAGCGAAAGGGTGAGAACTTCTCACTCTAAATTTCTTTTTCTAGTTATATATATATATACTAGGATGCAGACGGTGCTTAGTAGCACCCGACACCCGTCATCCACAGACCATGGATGGCTTGTTTGTTAAATTGTTTGGTTGTGTAGTTGGTTAGATTATTTGGTTTGAACTGAATTGTTTGGTGAAATGAAATTGATTTGATTGATGTGTGAATGGCGTGGGCCTTCACTGGACCGGGGATAAGGCTAGGCCTTGTCCCGTTTCTAGTATCGTGCCGTTATGCCGCCAAAATTTTCTAAAATATGTTAGAAAAATAAAAATATCATTTTATTGAATAAATGAACCGAATAGAATATTCATAGTTTGAATAAAATATTTTGATCGTTAAAAATATAATTTTTAACGTGGAAGCGAATAAAATAAAATATTCATTCACAAACCGGACGGTTTGTTTATGCACACCGATTTGACTGACATTGATTGGGAGGATAAATTTTACACATCGCCCAACTGCACAAATAAAATCTGTGTTTGATTGTTTGAAACCCCACACGGGTGTTGGGATAAATTTGAAGTTCACTCATCCTGATTGATTAAATATGTCGGTCGATGGATCGACAGGCTGTTATAAGCGTTAGATATCTATATTTGATGCATATACAGTGTAGTGCACTTTAGAAGATGGTTGATTATTTATCGTTGCTATTATATACATTTGTTGTATGGAATCCATATAATTAACTTTATATGGTAATTGATTGGGCCTCATTCCAATCGGAAAAATAAAGAATATTATAAAATAAAGGTTCATGTGTTGACCGTACTCATCCGTTGAGATTAGTCATGTGTTGAACGAAATATTTTAATAATAAAATTTGCATCTTTATCAATATAAAATAAAGGTTCATGTGTTGACCGTACTCATCCGTTGAGATTAGTCATGTGTTGAATGAAATATTTTAATAATAAAATTTACATCTTTATCAATATAAAATAAAGGTTCATGTGTTGATAGTACTCATCCGTTGAGATTAGTCATGTGTTGAACGAAACATTTTGATAATAGAAATATTTGAAATAGAAATATTTTGAAATAGAAATATTTTGAAATAGAATATTTGAAAATAGAAATATATGAATCCGTGTTGATTAGATTGACGCCATTTTGACGTGAACGATATTTATATCGATTTTATTCATTTTAAAATGAATATTGAAAAGTGATTTCGAAATCGAATATTTAGAATTGAATTTGATTCGAATAGAAAACGAATTTGAATTGAATTGAATAGAAAACGAATTTGATTTGAATCGATTAGAAAACGAATTTGAATTGAATTGAATAGAAAACGAATTCAAATTGAATTGAATTGAATAGAAAACGAATTTGATTTGAATCGATTAGAAAACGAATTTGAATTGAATTGAATAGAAAACGAATTTGAATTGAATAGAAAACGAATTTGAATTGAATTGAATAGAAAACGAATTCGAATTGAATTGAATAGAAAACGAATTCGAATTGAATTGAATAGAAAATGAATTCGAATTGAATTGAATAGAAAACGAATTTGAATTGAAAATGAATTGAAATAGATTTGAAATCGATTTGAATTGAAATCAAATAGAAGTGAATGTAGAAAGAAATTATAAGGGAAATTTTAATTTGAATTTGAATTAAAGGTTGAAATTGTTTTAAAAAAAATTGAAATGACTTATAAAATTCGTTTTAAAAAGGTAATCAACGATATATATATATAATATATATTATATATATATAATGGCCTGAATAGAACGCGCCGCGCCGCGGCAGTTCGTGAATTTCGACCATTTATTTCAAACGGACAATACGGGAGATCCGACTGTCGGATTCTCCTAAAACCGGAACCGTTGGGTTCGTATCGAAAAGAGCTTTCTAACGAATATTAGAAATTTGAAATCTAACGGTTGGATTTGGAGATACGTCCAAATCAAATTTGGAAAAGGTCGCTGTAAGTGCAGTTCGATGGCCGTTGATGGAAATCGACTGTACGGGCCTTGATAAAATTATTAAAAATAGTAATAATTAGTGTAAAATCATAAGCATTGATTAGGGAAAGATTGGGATGAAAAACTCCATATTTGAAAAGATAAAAATAGATTTTTATCGAAATGAACTAGTTTTGAACTGAAATTAAAACCCATTTATTTTTAAATAAATAAATTGGATTTGAAATGGGTTTAAAACAGAATTGATTCATGGGTTTATCGTGAACTGTGTTTTAAATAACACTAGTTCTTTAACCCGATAATAAATAGAATGTGATTTGGGTTTATCGTGAACTGTGTTTTAAATGACACAAGTTCTTTAACCCAGTAAAAAGAGTTTTGATGAATCTTCAATTAAATTGATAATTTAAATTATCAACTTTAGAAAATAAGCGAGAATGGAGTATCACCAGTTTTGCTCCAAAGCGATAGTTAAATCTTTAATCAGATTTGAACGTGAAATGGTAATTAATTTTACCAAACACTGTGATGTTAAATATGGAGTATTACCAGTTTTGCTTCATGGGATGAATAGGTTGGGATTGGGAAATAAATTAAATAATTACTTCGGTATGGTTCGCTAATCTCGACTAGTTTGGAAAACCATAATTTGGTTTGAAATGACATCCAAAGGAAGATTAAAGGATAAATTTTAAAGAATTTATCTTGGATAAAATTAATGGGAACCTTTCCCTAAGAATTGAAATTTAGAAACTAGCTGAAGGTTAGTTAAGAAGAATGGTTTCTTGGATATTGATCTGATGTTGGTTTCGGCCTTCGGGGTTAATATTTGGGGAATTGCTCTCTTACTGATTTACGGTTAGTAACTAATGAATTGGAATGAGGCGTATGTTGTGTTTGTGTAACATTTATTTTTAATATACGCGGGTTGTTCGGAAAGGCCGGGTTTATTCCCATTCTGAATAACCGATTCGACGATATGTCGAAGATGAAGACAGTGGTTGAAGGCCGGAAGTCTTCACATCGTTTGGATAATTACTGACGATCCTGATTGGGCTGTACACCTTAGAGGATGGAAATAGTTGGTGGTCGTCCAGACGTACTTGGAGATGGATGGGTATGCGAGGAAAGTGCCTCCGGTTTCGTTCAGACCTAGAACGGACTTGTAAATGGATGGTGTGTCTGACATTGTATTCCTTTATATTGTATTTGTTGATCTCTGCTAAATAAATATCTGTTTGGCGGCGGAGAATTTATTCTCTTGCTTAACGCCCTTCTCTGAGACATATGAGCTCAAAGGTTATATATTGGCAGAAATCAGTGGTACGATATGGATTGATAGTGTGGCATGCTGAGATGCAGTGATCCATACTTTTGTTGAAAAGCAAAGTTTGTTGGTTGATGATCAAAGCGCAGCTGATATAGCATGGCTTTGTGTATAGCGTTGATCCGCGAGCCTCACACCCCGGTATGGTGGTAAACTGGTGGTTTGATCAGTATGCTTTTTAGAGGATGGGCACCTTAGTGGTGTCGTGGATTCGGTCGACCGAGATGAGCCTAGTGCTCAGGGATATATAGAGTAGGTGGTGTTTTCTCTCGCTGGGACGTAAGCCGCGGTGGTACTCTGGTCCTAAATGTGCGGATGTGCAGACGGTGTTTTTTCTTGTTGGGACGTAAGCCGTGGTGAATTGCATTACGCGATCGATCTTTCGAATCAGGAGCCACCATGATGGAAATCCAATTTCCAATACGTGTATTGCGGTTTTATTTGTAGAGCCTAGTATGGCGACATAGTAGCATGGGATGTTATGCCGTCTATGATTTATATTTATGATTGAAATTTTTTTGACACTATTATTATAGTATCAAATGATTTGTTTTAAATGTACCAAGCATGCTTGGCTATTATAAGGGAAAACCCTATCCTCCGGCTTGCGTTGCATTGTGTGATGGGACCTGGGTCTTATAATAGCTTCATTTTTTCGAAAAAGCATTGCGTTGTTTATCTATATGCACTGGTATTCTTGGGAGAAAACCCGTTCCGTGTTATACGGTGTGGTCCCTTGAATTACTCTCTTTTAAAAATAAAGTTTTAATAACTGTTTTAGTTCTCACACCAGTCACATGACTGACCTGGAGTTTATTGTTTTAACCTAAACTCTGGGTGCCCATATTTTCGACACGGGCAGCTAGTAGTTTTGGTTTTGCAGATTTATATTCACAGGATCCTGGTTTACAGCTGGAACGATATCCGGAAAGCTTTGTATCCGTATACCTCCTTCAGTTGTGTATCGTATTATTTTCCGCTGCTATGTATTTAAATGTAATTTAAATCTCTGATATTTCCGTGTAATATTCATTTATACTCTGTATATTCTTGTATCTGATGGAATTGTTGTAATAACAATGAAAATGTTCTTTTGTCTGCGTTCTGATTTGTCTTGTCCTCACAGTAATTCGTTCTTTCTCATCTCTTCGGAGACCGGGGGAGTTTCGAGTCGCTTCAGGGTTGCTCCAGTTGTTTTTTCTACGAAGGCTGATGGTTCACTTAGATTGTGCGTGGACTATAGAGAGCTGAATAAGCTTATAAAGAAGAACAGACACCCATTGCCGAGGATAGATGATTTACTCGATCAGTTGGTTCGTGCTTCGGTTTTCTCGCGCTGGATTTGGCTACAGGATTTCATCAGCTAAGGGTGGCTGAAGACAGCATAGATAAGACTGCATTTAGAACTCTTGACGGTTTCTTCGAGTGGCTCGTCATGCCTTTTGGTTTGACGAATGCACCCGCGTACTTCGTTGACTTAATGAGTAGGGTATTTATGGAGTTTCTAAACAATTTTGTTATAGTCCTTATAGACGATATCTTGATTTTCTCTAGAAGAGAGGAAGAGCATGCCCTACATCTTAGGGAAGTCTTAGAGACCCTACGATCACATCAACTCAAAGCTAAGTTCTCCAAATGCCATTTTTGGAGAAAAGGAGTGAGGTTTTTAGGACACGTAGTCTCTAAGGAAGGGATAGCTGTGGATCCCCCAAAGGTGGTGGAAATCCAAGATTGGAAGATTCCTAAGAATGCAACAGAAGTAAGAAGCTTTCAAGGCTGGCTAGTTATTATAGGAAGTGCATTAAGGATTTCGCAAAGATATCATCCCCACTTACTCGGTTAACGAAGAAGAACTTGACTTTTGCTTAGGATGTTGACTGTGATGATGCTTTCCAACGTTTGAAGAGGGTTTTGATGACAACTCCAGTTTTAGTTTTGCCAGATGAAAGTAAGCCATTCACAGTGTATACCGGTGCTTGCGGGACAGGGTTTGAAGCAGTTTTCGATGCAAGAGGAAAAGGTGATATGCAAAAGGCGGCAAGTACGAGTATCGCTTATCATCAACAGACGGATGGACAGACAGAAAGGGGTGTATAGAATCCTTGAAGATCTTTTGAGGTTATGTATCCTAGATTTTGGAGGGACATGAGAAGAGGCAACAAGCTTAGTGGTGTTCACGACGTGTTACACGTTTCGCATTTACGTAAGTGTTTACATGATACGGCAGAAGTGGTGGAGCCGATCATGCTCAAAGAAGTGGAAGTAGAGCGAAATGCCACGGTTATACGATCTCCTACACGCATTCTCGGATTGGTGGTCAAAAAGCTACGAAAAAAAGAGGTCAAGTTGGTCAAAGTGCAACGGGGAGATGATCAAGGAGACGCGACTTGGGAGATGGAAGACGAGATGCATACGCTGTACCCTTTCCTTTTTGAGGGTATGTTTTTAAATTCTCCTTTTCCTACCGCTTTGTTGATACTTGTCCTATCATTTAGTATGTCTTTGCGAGGATATCTTCGATCTTTAGTTAGGAAAAACCCTATGGTTGTAAACATGTGTTTGAAATATGTTATGTTTGGTGGATGAAAATGGATGCAAGTGGTTGCTAGTGGTTTCTTGTGGATGCATGTACACACATATTAGGCACTAGATCGGCTCAATCACTTTCATATTGCATATAAATATGTGTGCATATTTAAATTAATGGATGTATAATGGTTGTGTTATCATATGGATGTTGCATTTTGATGAATGGTTGTGCACACATGTAGAAGTAATATGTATCATTAGGATTCTTTCGCATACATAATGGACGCATGGCACTATCATGATTTGCATTAAGGAGGTCAACTGAATCAGTGGACCGCCTGATTTTGCATTGGATAAGGAACATATACACACACTTTTTGCATATGTTCATACGACATTAGAAATCTTGTAAGGACAATGGATGCCTGTGTTTGATGGTTGAGTAGATGGATGATTAGATGTTGGATATACATTCTCCTTAACTTGGAGATTTCGGGGGTGAAATCCTTTAAGGAGGGGAGAATGTAACACCCTGAATTTTCTATAACTATTAAAAGAAATAATTTAAGAATACTTAATTGTTAAAGTGAAAATTAAGGGAAATGGGTTATGCCATTGCGTTCGTCTCAAAATTCTGCTTGGAATAGAGTCCAAGTTTTCGTAAATCGGACTATGTATGAGGAAGTTATGGCCCTCGGAAGTTTTAGTAATTTAAATAAATTAATAACAGTTCAGAATTAAAATTCAACATTCAAACGAGGAAGCGGGCTGGGCGGGATTTCTCCCGCCCAAGGCCAGGTCGACCAGGGGGTCGACCTCCCGTATACAGGTCGACCTACCCCGCGGGGTAGATCTGAAATCAGACGATTCTGACTTGTTGCTGAGTCTTTCCTGACCTGTTGCTGAGTCTAGGGCATAGGTGGCAATTCTGGATAACCTTATCTAGTCTGGACGGTTGTGATTGCTTCTATGATAATCTAACGGCTTGTGTTGATTTAAATTTCTATATAAGCACGCATAGACTCAAGCCCTAATCCTAAACTAAATTAATCTCTTGGCCTCCATGCTACTGCCAGGATAGTTCTTCTTCCTAAAACTTAGGAATTGCAAGTCAGAATTCTAATGCAAACGACGAACGAATTATTCTCTTCTCTAACCTGTCTTTGTGAGTACAATTTCTTTCACAAAATAATTAATAAATTAATTACGATGAGTTAAAATTTGGATTATGAGAACATGCATGTTGAATCATGTGACATTACTTAATTTTGTTATCGTCTATTGGTGAACATATGCCAGTTTTGTTAACTTATGTTGTTAGATCCATTTCATATCTAATCACATATGTTTAACTCGATTCATTTTATGACATCAGTTTATATGCAAGTTTGGGATGTAAATTATATGCTAATGAATCTTATGCAAGTCTATTTTTACATATGCTAGTTTGTATGTGAATCTTATGCAAGTCTGTATGTGAATTATACACAAGTTTTTATGTGAATCAAGTATGTACATATGCTAGTTTATATGCAAAACGTGTGATATTAGTTTACATGTTTGATTCATGATATTGGTTCATATGTCTAAACACATATGCTAGATTTGATTCATACATGTCTAAATCATATGCAAGTGTAAATGCAAATCTTAATTTACATGTCTAAATTATATATGCAAGTTTATATATAAGTTTGATGTGAATCATATGCTAGTTTATATGTAATATTTTATGCGAATCATATGTAAGTTTTAATTTACATGTCTAAATTGCATATGCAAGTTTAATACAAGTTTGTACGTAGATCGTATGCAAGTTTATGCGAAAGCCATGTTCATATATGCAAGTTCACCTTTATGTATATAGATCTATGCAAATCATACCTTATATTAATTGATCCATGTCAGTTTGTAGTTTATGCAAATTATGCCTGTTGCCTATGCAAGTTATTGATTATGCAAATTTATGATTATATAAATTATAATCATACAAGTTTTGATCCATGCTAGCCTATTTTTCTTTACAAGTTAGATCAATTTTTATGTGTTATGCAAGTTGTGATGTTTTTGTGAGTTAGGCTATTTGCTAGCCTACGTATTATATGTATTACACGTACGAACAACGTGGGAGCAATGGGAAAATATTAAATATTAATATTGTGAAAATTGGCATAAAATGGCTTAAAAACATATAATAAATTTGAGACATTAATTGGCCTAATTTATATGCATAGAAATTATGGGCATAATTTAGGTGACAATTATGGACATAGATTAATTTGGAAGTTATTGGCAATTCAAATTGGGGTTGAATAAATTAAGTGCATAATAAATGCCTGAGACACGAGGTTAGACTCGTTTGTGGTATAAGACTGCCCGGAACCGCCCGGCACATCCAGCAACCACAAACGATAGTCTAATGTGAGAGGTCAAAGGCATAAATTGTAACAACCCTGAATTTAGGGGTAAATTTAAAATTTTATTTTAACTAATTTTAATGGGTTTTGATATTTTAAATAATTTATTTAAAATAATAATGATTAAAAATTTATTTAAATCGAAGTTAGGATGAATAATTTAATTTTAATTATAAAAGGAGTTAGAAATAACGCGGTAGTTTGAAAAGTCAAACTTGAACTTTGACTGACCGTACAGGATGCAAAATTTAACGGATTTTAGTGAAACAAAAAATATTAGAATCTCTTTTAAAATATCTTTACAACGAATCCGAAAAATCAAAATTTTATAGTGGGAATCAAAAGTTATGGCCATTTGAAATTTCAGAATAGTCGTTGTAGGATTTATATATATTTTTTAATATTAAAAATAGCCATATTTCAAACACCTCTGTTTTCGACGAAACTACTTTTGTTGGATTCAGAATTTCAAATTATTGCTAAGTTTAATTTTTCATAATTTGCAGAATTAATTCGTGACCATGGCAAAAAGATTTCAGTTTGGTCAATTTCGGTCAATTTTAATCGACTTGAAAAAGGCCATTTTTCAAATAGGCTCAGAATTGAACGAAATTAATTTTCCTAGGTCCGTAGCGTCAAAATATAGCTAAATATATTTTTTGGGATTTTTCGAAGTTAATTTGTGGCCCCGGTGAATTTATTCATACGGTTGAATTATAAATAAAAGTAAAAATATTTTAAAATAAAGAAAACTAGGTCAAGACAGTCGTTTGGGCCTGCGGGACATAGCTAGATGAGTCCGGAATAGAGGTTAATAGGTAAGAACGACAGTCATTGGGCTGGAATCGGACAAAGTTGATAAACGGGCCTTAATGGGTAATTAGTGAATATAATAATATAAATATTCACTAAATGACAAAACCCCTAACCCTAATCTATTTGCACCAGCCGCCACTTGCAATTTCCATGGCCTAGAATGGCTGATTCTTCCTTCCACAATTTCTCCCAATCCACAAAATGAAATCAATCCCTCCTTTAGACTTATTTGAAGAGATTCATGAGAGCTTCGATTTCATATGGTTATGATCATCTATAGTTGCACGAATCTCGAGGTAAAACACCCTTAACTCATGCCCAACTCAGCCCCGCCGCACCTCCTAGGGCCCACAGCGGCCACCCATACTTCCGGCGCCGACACCCCTCAGTCCCCTCTCAGATATGCCACCTTCCGATCGTCTTCAAGCCTCACCAATCTCGAGTTATTTTCAAACCTAGTTTTGAAGGTTATGGGTTCATTTTGGGTTTTGAACGTTAGGGAGGAAGAAGGAGGGTGAGTTGACTTTTCAAAGCTTTGACTTTACAAACTAATTAATTTAAATTTTGACCAATCTTAATTTAATCATAACTAATGCGTATGAACTCGTAACTGAACGATTTCAGGTGGGCCACGATCGTGAGACCGAGACCATCGCGATGAAACTGACTAGACCTGATTCTGAGCAAGTTGAAATTTGGCCAATTTTTGGATCTGAACGGCGCAGAAATTCAAAATGATGTGAGAAATTTTATTTTATTTCTTCTTAAATAATTAAATTATTTATATTTGTGTTATCATCACTCTACGGTAAAATTCTGTTTGTTATGTGACGTGATTTGATTCTATGATTGATGTGTTGTATAGATCTGTTAATTGGATGATATCGTGTTGTAATAAAAATTGTTGAAAACAAAAATATAGATTTTTGTTAAATAAATTTGTTAAAACAAATTTGTTATTTTTGTCAAAATAAATTTGTTATTTTTGTCAAGGTAAATTGGTTAAAACATAATGGTCATTGTTGTCAAAATAAATTTGTTGAAACAAAATTCACATTTTTGTCAAAATCAAACTCGTCAAACATAAATATGATTTCCTTTCATTTTGTTGAATTAGGATTTTCAACAGAAATGAAAAGAACCATTTTTATTAAATTAGATTTGTATGAAATAAAAATGACATTTTTATTGAAACAAAAATTGATAAGATAAAGTTAACATTTTTATTAAACTAGAACGGTTAAAATGGAAATGTCATTTATTAGGAAATGTCAGGTAGAAATGAAAATGCCATTTATTAGGAAACACCATTTATTTAGAATAAAAATGTCATTACAGTTAGTGACTTCATGTTAAAATAAAAAGAAATGTCATTTGTGATGGAAATGTTAAATTAGATCAAAATGTCCATTTAGTTGTACTGAAGACATGTTAACGATAAAATTTACATTTTTATCGTATATATAGAATAGATTAGAAATGTACATTTGTTTGTTAATGTTAGGATGAAATTGTCACCGACATGTAAATCAATGTTATGTTATTATGATACTGACACAATCATGCAGTTTGTTATTGTTTGGATGAAAATTACCAGCACAAAAAATGAATACATTTGTTTGTAAATTAATGGAATTTACATTTGGTTGAAAAAAAAAGGAAAAAAAAAAGCAAGATTTTGCATCGTAATCAAAATTACATTTTTATATGTAATTAAAGAAGGAGAATTTGCATTGAAAATAAAATTGCATTGTTATATGTAATTAAAGAATATGTTTTTACATGTAAAATAAAATTACATTTTTATATGTAATTGTAGAAGAAGAATTTGCACTGTTAATAAAATTACATTTTTAATGTAATTAAAAAGTAGGATTTGACGGTGTAATTAAAATCACATTTTTAATGTAACTTAAAAGGTAGAATTTTACATTGCAAATTAAAAAAGCAAGATTTGTCATGTAATATTAATTACATTTTTAATGTAACTAAAAAGTAGGATTTTACATTGCAAACTAATAGACAAATTTGACGTGTAATGTTACTTACATTTTTAATGTGAATAAGGTAAAGAAGAAAATTTTACATTTTTAATGTGGATAAGATTTAAAGTAAGAAAAATTACATTTTCATATATTAAGATTAAAGAGAAAATTTACATATTCATGTAAAAAGAATTAGAGAGAAAATTGATATTTTCATGTAAATAGTACTTAAAGAAGAAAAATTACATTTTCATGTAACTAGATTTAAAGTAAGTGAAATTTACATTTTAATGTAAATAGATTTTCATTAAAAGAATTTAGAAGTGAAATTTACAGAATTAAGAAGAAAATTACATTTTTATGTAATGAAAAGATTAGATTTTGACATTGCAAATTTATTTAATGCAGATTATATTAAAAAGAAAAGTCACATTTTTTTAATGTAGATTATATTAAAAAGAAAAGTTTACATTTTTAATGTGAATAAAAATAATAGAATTAAAATGTATATTTTTATCGTCATTTTAGATGAGATAAAAAGAGTAGAAATGAAATGTATATTTTTATCATCACTTTAGATGCGATAAGAGAATAGAATGAATATTATATATTTTTATCATCATTTTAGAGGCGGTAAGAAGAAGTTACATTTTTCAATGTAAATAAAAGAAAAATAGGAAATTACATTTTTATATGTAATTAGAGAAATATAGAAACTTACATTTTTTTCAATGTAAATAAGGATGAAATAGAAATTATATTTATTTATTTATTTATATGTAAATAAAAGAATTTACATTTTTCAATGTAAACAAAAGAAATAAAAGAATTATTAGGAATTCAATTTTTTCAATGTAAATAGAATATGAAATAAAAGTTACATTTTCAATATAATAATATATTGAAATATAAGTTTACATTTCTCAATGTAAATAAAATAGGAATAGAAATTTACAATTTTTTTTATGTAAATAAAAGGATTAGAAATTTACATTTTAAGGAATGGGTTTTCATTAAAAGGGAATAATGAAACCAAATATTCATTTGGTGTAAATTGAAAGATGAAAGAAGAAAAAAATACATTGTTGGATATAGCCTGTGTGTGTGAATTAAAATAAAATAAACATTATTATGTGCCATGTTATACCTCGATATTATATACACAAATAGGGATATTCGATGTTAACAAAATATAGTGAAATGAAATGGATGACGGAATTATATATAAGTATATATATGTAAATTATAATTAAACGAATCGCACGCGGTAGTTCGCGATTCGACAATCGTAACTTTAAATAGTTATACCAAAATATCCAACCGTCGGATTTTCCCAGAACTGAAACCGTTAGGTTTACCTTGGGAAGATCTTTCCAACGATATAAATGGTGTTAAAATCAAACAGGTAGATTTAGAGAAATGTGTAAAACAAATTTGGGTGAAAACAGCGCCAAGGTCGCTTATTGACATGAAGTGTTGTTGAATAAAATTCAATTATTTTTATGTAAATAAAAATAGAGATTAATCATTATAAATTTATATTAACGACAAGAAATGATTTGAAATGATATGTACGCGAGAAACATTTGAAAGGTCCGAGTTCAATCTCATTTCAAATGATTATTCGTCGATCTAAGTCGAAGAGTTGAAGACGGTGATTGAAGACCGACGATCTTCACGTCGAATGAATGAGTTACCATTGAGGCCCATGATTGAAGTAGCTACCTTGAAGGGGCTACAATGGTGGCTGTCCAGACTACTTGTTGGTTGTTCGGATATGCGAGGTATAAGGTGCCTCCGGTTTCGTTCAGACCCAGAATGGACTAGAAAATGGATTGTATGTCTGACGTTGTATTCCTTTATACGGTATTCGTTGATCTCTGCTAAATATATATCTGTTTGGTGTTTAACACCCTTCTCTAAGACGTACGAGCTTAGAGGTTATATATTGGTAGGAATCAATGGTATGGATTGACAATGTGGCATGCTAAGATGCAAATGATCAAGTCTTTTGTTGAAAAGCAGGCCTTGTGGTTGATGATCAAAGCACAGCTTGTATAAGCATAGCTTTGTGTATTACGTAGCTTCACGTGCCTCACAACCCGGTTGACTCTAAAACGGAGCAAGGGAATACAGGGAGAGCAGCACGTTTCTTTCTAGCTAGAAGTGGTGTTTGGGTTTTACACGGCCCGACATTTTACTAATGTGGATGATGGAATGAGGCGCCTCGGATGATAGGTCCTATAGGACCGGGAAACGTGTGTTCAGGAATTGCCAATCCGCAAAATCGTATGTGTGGACCGGCCCTGCAGGATCCAAGGGTTCACTGCGGGGAATCCTGAGACATTAGCTAGAGTGTCTCGAATCGGTAAGGAGATCGTTCCTAGCCTTGACTCATGATGGAAACCCAATTTCCAATACGACCTCGTGCGATTTTGATTGTAGAACTAGTATGGCGACACAGTAGGATGGGGTACTATGCCGTCTATGATTGATACATTATGATTGAAATGTTTTTATTAAAAACCTATACACCCAAATATTAAACCTGTTCTATCGTATCAAGTATCTATTGACCATTATAAGGTAAAATCCTATCCTCCGGTTTGCGTTGCATTGTGTGATTGGACTTGGGTCTTATAATGGATTCATTTTTTTTCTAAAAAGCATTGCGTTGTTCTACGATTTACTTATTTATTTGTTCAGTCACCTTAAATTATGCACGGCAATCCATTTGAAATAAACCCATTCCGTGTTAGCGGCGTGGTCTTTGGATTTGCCTTATTACTATTAGTTAAATTAGTTAAGAATTCTCACACCAGTCCCATGAATGACCTGTAGTTTGTTTCACTTGCAAACTCGGGTGCCCTCTTTTCTACACGGGCAGTCGAGTAGCTTTTTGCAGATATTTATCTCTTGAGCAGGATTCTGGATCGAAGCCTAAAGCTGTGTCCAGAGCATAGAAGTCTTCCACTGTTTATTGTATTTAATTCATGTAAATTTATCTTCTGCTGTAATTTTATCGATGTACTCTGATATTCAATACTATGATGTAACATTATTATGATGTTTTATAAAAGTTTGCTGTTGTTGTTCTGATGTGTTGTATTCCCAGAGTTAACGTGTTCGGGTTTTGAACGGTCTTAGTCGATTTTGCGATCGATTGGGTCCGGGCGAAATCCGAGCCGTTACATAAATTAAATGAGTAATACATGCCTAAGACACGAGGTTAGACTCGTTTGTGGTATAAGACTGGATGGACCCGCCCGACACATCTAGCGACGGCAAACGACAGTCTAATGTGAGAGGTCGTAGGCATAATTAAAAGATGCTTAGACACGAGCTTAAGTCTGGCTTGTGGTGGATGTCTGCCCGGAACCGCCCGGCATATCTAGCGGCCACAAGTAATCGACTTAATGTGACAGGTCTGTGCATTAATAATTAATTAATGCTGATCAAAGACATATAAGAATGACAAACGGAAGTTTGGTTGAGTTGAGTAATTCTCTGAGTACCAATCTGATGTTGATTTTGGTCTTTGGGGTTGATACTTAGGGAATTATTCTCTTAACCAATGTATCTGTGAACTAAGATGTACTTAATCATAAATTAAGAAAAACATGTTATATGATATGTGTATATATAGGATACATAAAAACATGATAAGTGGATAGGGTTAAGACCAGCTTAACCAATAATCTGATAAGTAAGTAGGGCTAAGACCAGCTTAACCAATAATATATATTAATCTGATAAGTGGGTAGGGTTAAGACCAGCTTAACCAATAATATATATTAATCTGATAAGTGGATAGGGTTAAGACAAACTTAACCAATAATACATATTGATCTGATAAGTGGATAGGGTTAAGACCAGCTTAACCAAATATATATATATATATATTGATCTGATAAGCGGATAGGGTTAAGACAGGCTTAACCAATAACACATGTTGATTTGATAAGTGGGTAACATGGGTGACATGTGGGATATAATAATAAACACTTAACCAAGTTGAAACATGGAAGAAGACATGAATAAGGGGGGTTAAGTGGGAAATCCTAGTGGGGACCAAGCATAGGTGGAAAGCTTGTGTCAAGTGTGGGGACCCTTTTCAACTAGTAACTGTAACACCCCATAATTTTCAATATTAATGTTCACAAATTAAAGAATAACTAATCTCAGATGTGAGAATTAAGGGAAACAGGTTGCTCCATTGTGTTCGTCTCAGAATTCTGGTTGAGATAGAGTCCGAGTTTGCGTGAATTGGACTTCGTATGAAGAAGTTATAGCCATCGGAAGTTTCAGAAAATTCAAAACAAATTTCAAAATTCAAAATTTCAGAGTCAGATGGGCTAGGCGGGAAATTTCCTGCCTGGGCCAGGTCGACCAGGGGGTCGACCTACCCTCACCAGGTCAACCCCCCCCTCCACCCCCCCCCCCCCCCCCGGGGCAGATTTGATTGATGACCTGTTTATGAATGTATGCTGAGTCATTAGGGTTTATGATCTGCTCTGAATGGCTGGGGTTAATTCTAGGTTGATCGGACGGCCTAAACTAATCCTAAACTCTATAAAAACACATGTAGACTAAAATCCTAAAATCAAATTAAAATTAGAGCCATGGCCTCCATGCTGTCACCTTGCAACCTAGAATAGCCGCCACCAATTAGAGAGGAAGAAAAGCTAATCAAAATCAATTCTAATCTAAACTGCAACAACGAATCTACTTCAAAGGAAAGCTAATTCAACTTCAGAACTCATATTTCAGAACTCAAGACCTTCTTTGAGTTGTGAGTTCGATTTCTTTAATAAAATAGTTAGCAATTTAATTGGATTGAGTTATGATGTGGATTATATGGATATGTTGTGAATTATTGACCTCATGTTATTATTTATGTTGTAAAATTGTGATGTTGTCATCTATGTTGTAAATTCTATGATGTTATCACCTATGTTGTAAAGTTGTGATGTTATCATCTATGGTGTAATTCTATGATTGGCTTATGTATGATCAATTCATGATGATATTTCATATGCTAGTTTGTTATGTTGTTGGAACTAATTCATATGATAAATCATATGTATGTATGCAAGTTAGAATGTTAATTGAAACATGGATCATATGCAAGTTAGTGAGAATTATATATAACCTTACATGTTTCATGACATCTATTTTATGTGTAAATTGGATCTAAAGTTAGGCTATGACATGTGTGAGTTATATGCTAATATACAAAATTCTGCATGCTAGTATACATGTTTAGATGTAAGTTTACACCATCGTTATGTTGCATAAATCAAATATGCAAGTATATATGCTTGGGGTATGAATCATGTAATGTAAGTTTGTGGTTATTGCCTATGCAAGTTTACACCTTATGGTTAGATCCATGACATATATGGTTTATGCAAGTTGTGACTATTACCTAAACAAGGTCACACCTTTAGATTTAGATCTATGACATATGTAGTTTTATGCAAGTTTGTGACTTTGGCATATGCAAGTTTTAGATGAAGAACCTCATTCACACATGCAAGTTCACCACTTATGTTTAGATCTAGTTTTATTTCTATGTATGTTGTGATGTTTTCTCTTTATTCCATAAGTTAGACTATTCGAGTCTAACGTATATTTTACGTTAAACGAACAAACGTACAACGTGGGGCAATGGGATAATATTAAAAGATTTAATATTGAGAATTTGCATAAATGCCTTAAATGGCATAAAATAAATTTATGGTGAAAATTGGTATGATTTTGCATACCATAAATAGATGGACATAATTGAGTCAATTATGGCCATAGTTAAAATTGGAATTGATTGATAATTTGAATAGGGAAATTAATTCAAATTGGGGAATAATTAATTATGTGTAATTAATCGTCTAAGACACGAGGTTAGGCTATTTTGTGGTGTAAGGCTGCCCGGACCCGCCCGGCAAATCCAGCTGCCACAAATGCCAGTCTAATGTGGGAGGTCTTAGGCATAAATTAAATGCGTAACAGTTGTAAAGACACGAGGTTAGGCTTGTTTGTGGTGTAAGACTGCCCGGACCCGCCCGGCAAATCCAGCTGCCACAAATGCCAGTCTAATGTGAGAGGTCTTTATGAGGTTACGGTCTTAATGAATTAAGAAACACTTAACCAGATAAACATGTAGTGGGACATAAGGGGGTTAAGTGGGTGCCTTGGGTGGCATGTGGAATTAAGTGGGTGCCTTGGGTGGCATTTGAAATACGATTAGAAACACTTAACCATAATTTGAAACATGTAAGTGAACATGAATAAGAAGAGGGTTAAGTGGGATGTACTAGAGGGGATCAAGCTTAGGTGGATAGCTTGTGTCAAGTAATGGGGCCCATTTCAACCAGTAACCCATACGTATCTTTGTGGGCTCGACCCAAGTCGAGGACGGGACACGCATACTGGGCTTGACTGTAAGAGGCCAAAACGGGTTAGCGGTGGCAACGCAAGTCCAACAGGTTCATATGCGTGTGTGGACCCAGGCTGGTAGGTAAGACGTTGTTGCATCGTGTAGGTATAAGCCGTGCATTATTAGTGGTATCGGGTTGCCACTTTGGGGAGTGATACACCCCACTGTGGGGCCAGCACGGGTATCTACGAGTTAGGGAGCCGATCGCATGGGGGTAGTGGGTACACCTAGTGGAGATAAGGGCAGGCGGCACCTATGAAGGCAACTAGGGGTGCATGAAACTACCATTATCATTATTAAGTTCTGTAGGCGGGATCAACTTTAGGGTGACTAGTGGTGGTGCAATATAGTAATTATCTTATCGTGGTTTAGATGCGCCTTTAACGTTATCTTTGTTCATCTTATTTCCTTTTTTACTCTGCCATACCCAATTGTTCACAGTTATTTCCTTATTTTCCAACTTATGCCTTAGCCTAGTTATTTTGGTAATTATATTGTTAAAGTTATCGCACTCGCCAGACTTTATGTCTGGCCCCCTTTGTTTCCACCTCTTTTCTTCCTCCCCCCCCCCCCCCCCTAGGTGCTCATGGTGGAACTAGCACCAGTGGAGCTTGATTTGGACAGCTGTATTCTGCTTTTAGAAGTTGCTTGGATCGCTGAAGTAAAAGTTCAGCCTATCTTATTTATGGCTATTTTGTACTGGGGTTATGTCTTTCAATTTATGTACTCTGATTTAGTCAAGGTGGAGATTATGTATTTTGACTCTGTTTTTTGATGATGTAATCAAATTTATGTGTTTACCGCTGCAATGAATAAAGTTTTAAATTTTTAAGTACTGTTTATATTTGTCTTGTTGTTAAGTTTCTGTTCTATACACACTTAAAACGCTCTATAGAAGTTAAAGCATTCCCTTTGTGAGTGACATTAATGGACATGGGGTGTTACAGTAACCCATTCAGTATCTAAGTGAGCTCGATCTAAATCGAGGATGGGAAATGCTTACTAGCTTTGATTGTAAGAGGTCAAAACGGGTTAGCGGTGGCAACGCAAGTCCAACGGGGTCACGTGCGTGCATGGGCCCAGGCTGGTAGGTAAGTCGTTGTTGCATCGTGTAGGTATAAGCTGTGCATCTTTAGTGGTATCGGGTTGCCACTTTGGGGAGTGATACACCTCATTGTGGGACCAGCACGGGTATCTACGAGTTAGGGAGCCGATCAAATGGGGAAGGTAGTGGTTACGACTAGCGGAGATAGGAGCAGGCGGCACCTATGAAGACAGCTAGGAGTCCAACTACCATATTATGAATAAATGTTGTAATTAGAATGGGGAGGGTAGTGGGTACAACTAGTGGAGATCGGAGCAGGCCGCACCTATGAAGACAGCTAAGGGTACACGAAACTTCCATTATGATTATTATGTTCAGAAGGCAGGATCAACTTTTAGGGTGACTAGTTATGGTGCAGTATAGTAATTATCCTATAGTGATTAGGAGCGAGATTAATGCCAGAATATTCCTCTTGTTTGTTTTGTCTTGCCCACTTGTTTCACAGTCATTCCTTGTTTTACTAGTTTATACCTTATCCTAATTACTTTAATAATTTATTGTTAAAGTTATTGGACTTGCCAGACTTAATGTTTGACCCCCTTTGTTTTCGCCTCTTTTCTTCCTCCCCCCCCCCCCTCAGGTTCTCAGGGTGGGACTAGTGCTAGTGGAGCTTGATTTGGATCTTTCTCTCTCGTTTGGAAGTGCTTGGATTGCTGAAAGTAAAGTTCAACTCATCTCTTTTATGGCCACTTATGTTGGGGTTATGCTTTTTACTTTATGTACTCAGAAACAATTTGTCAAGATGGATACTAAGTGTACTTGGTTTTACTGTTGGTTTATGATGTTGTTGTAATCAAACTATTTCTCTGCTGCAGTAAACGTTGTTTTAAAATTTTCAAGTATCAATATATGTATCTGTCTTGTTATGTTCTGTTATATACACCAATAATACTCCATGAAAGTTAAAGCATTCCCTTTGAGAGTGACATTAATGGACGTGGGGTGTTACACTTATAGTGGTCCCACTAACAATTTGTTAGTGTACGTCCACTTTAGAGAGAGAGAGAGCCTTTTATTAACACCAATGAAGAGTACAAGAGATTGATTACAATGGTCACTCAATTTACTCAAGAATTTTATTTGAGGAGATAAAAATTGAAGAAAATAGAATTAGGTTAGAAATCCCTAAAACTTGAATAAGAGGTAGAATGAATGAATTGAATTGAATTCAATTGCCTTTCCTTCTCCCCTTTAGGCCCCTTTTATAAGACCAATTACTCCATGCCCAAGTTTCTTGACCTCCAAGTAAACTTGGCACCCAAATTATCTATTACTTCATGCCCAAGTTTCTTGACCTCTAAGTAAACTTGGCACCCAAATCATCTATCCTTTCTTTCCATAATAAAATTTTCCTTCCATTGACTTAGCATCACCAAATTTAATAAAGGCTACATTGTGGTCTTGGTTTTCACATGATTTCTTGGCACAACAGTGCTATCAAGTATTTGATATAGATTTACATAATCAGTTAAAAATAAAACAAATCTATGTCTTCTGTTATTTAGTAGTTGAAAATCAAAAAGGCTATGATTTTATTTATCAAATGCAGTCAAAAATCCACCTACCATTGAAAACAATAGCATAAACAATTATTTTATAAGGGAGGGTAAATGGTGCCTTTTTTCTTTTAGTGTCCGCACATCTCAATTATCTAAAATACCCGAGCAAGCTGAAAGATTCTGGTTATAAATATTAGGACTACTTCAGCCTATCGTGAGATATGAGCTTTAGGGTCTCCATATAACTTGTATATGTACTGACCTGACAGTAGATTTGTGATGTACAATGTAATAATAATATCTTTACATTGTATCAAAACATTAACTTATGATCCAATAACACCTACTAATTCCACCACCATAAAGAATCCTAATGTATCCCACGTTCTTCCTTTCAATCATAAGGGAGATAATTACTTAATGTGGAAGGTACAATTTCTGCCTTGGTTATTTGTCATGACATGTTGCAGTATTGTTGATCGGACAAAATAGTGTCCACCAAAAACAAACAGAACAATTAACCAAACATGCTAATATTACTACTACAGGCTCAGCCACTTTGTCATTGAGCATAAATCTAAAATATATGTAATGGCTCCGGTGTGATCAACTTATATTGAGTTGGATTTTTTTTATTCATTATATGAGGAGTCGTTTCCACCTATTATTGGTCTTCAAACATCAAGAGGTATCTGATGCTCTTGCTGCTTCGTTTTCTCCTCAAGCACAAGCATGAGCATTTCAATTGCATACCAAGCTTTATAACATTTTGTGGGGATATGAATTTATTATAGATTACTTTGAATGTGATAAACTAATTGCTAATCTTTAGTAGAAATATGTCAACTAGTTTCAGATTATGAGTTGCTTGATAACGTACTTGGAGAGATTGGTGCTGAGTTTCAAGCTTTTGTACCTACAACGACAACACATCAAACATCTATGAAATAAGAAGAATTACATGGTCATCTCCTTGTTTACAAAGCATGGCTATCTCGACAAGTAAAGCAGGTTGGTTCACCTTCTATGTTCCCTCTTTTTCACGTTGCCACTAAAAATCAAGTAAATGTCTCAAATCCATCACAACTTTTTTTGATAAACAAATCACACTCGAAGAGACATATGAGGTGGATGTAGACGGGTGTGTGGTCGAGGAGGGGTAAGCTGTCAACTTTGCAGTAGACCAGGTCATATTGCGGGACCTTGCTTGTAACGACCCGCATTTTACGCATCAAGGGATCGTAGAATATTTATTTATTTCTCATGCAAATTCTTATAGCCACTTAACTTTGGGAGACGACTATTGGGGTCATTTCCCATATTCATGATTTTGCCGATTTTTAAATGACCATTTTGCCCATAGCTGATCTTGTTTCGGCCATAAATTTTGACTGGTAAGGAGTTTTGACCTGAAACCACTTCCATTAGATCCAGATGATAGTCTAACTTTTCGTAGAGTGGTCACATTAGCCAAACGGACTCACCGTTTGGGAGATATGGCTGAAACAAGGTTTAGAAGGTGAAAAACAGCTTAACCGGGCCTAATTAGAGTGATTAGCAAGAGGGACCATAACCCATTCCGGGATTAGGGTTATGGGGAGGCTGAGAACAGTAGGAAAACGATCTATTTTCATTTTCTCAGCCGCCTAAAACATTACCCTAACCCTAACAATGGCCTCCAACACCCAAATCACCTTCTAATCACCATTTAATCAAGTTTTAGCTTAATCTCAATCTAATCAAGGCAAATTAGCATCAAATTGGGAATAGAGCTGCTGTGTTGCATAGAGATTTAACCCAAAAAAGAGAATAATTCAGATCTATAGTTTGATTGTGGCTAAGGTGAGTGATTTGCATAGTTCCCCACTAATTACGGTTGATTAGGGGTAATTAGTGTTAATTAGCGAAAGTTTGACTCCGAAAAATCTAGAAAAATTTGTGAAGTTCTCAAATATTATTTTAAGTCTCTATTAGAAATTTGGGGTAATTTGGATAATTTTTGCTAATTGTATGCTTAAACATAATTAAGGGGATTAAAGGGAAAATAAGGGTTTTGGATATGTTTGATCCGTTTTGCCATATTAGCTTTGTTGTTTCAGTGTTTGCGGTTGATTATCCACGTTGCTGTGACTGTTTGGAATGTTTTATGATTGTTTAGTAAAGTTAGAATGGTCGAAAACACCGTCATATGGCGTAAAAAAGTCGCTAGAAAAGTTGCAGAATATCGTGCAGGAACCGTATCGGATCGCCCCCTTCCGAAACAACCCGTTCATGACCCCCAAACCGACCTAGACCCGCTCGCCTGGATGTATCACGAACCGCTTGCTAGGGCCAGGAGGCTTGACCCTGAACCGCTCGTGCTTCGCGTACCCCAAACCGATCCGAAGTGGAGATCACGAACCGATGCTCCGAAGAGGACATCACGAATTAAGGAGCCTGACCCGAACCCAGTGGGTGCACACGATCCGACCCGGAGTTTATGCCACGAACTGATCTAACAGGAGCACCACGACCCGACCCAGACGAGGCAGACCACAAGCCACGAACTGATGTTGGAGCATGATGTCACGAGCCATGAGCTGAAGGAGGGACCACGACCTGGAGCTTGACCACGAGCGGAAGAATACCGAACTGAACCCAGGTAATGATCACGAACCAAATGGAGATCGAAGCCGAAGGAGACCAAAACTCGAGATGCAAAGGTAGCCCAAAGTAGAAGTTTGTACTCAGGGTCCAGTTGGGAACCAACGAGTTAACTACATGGTTTGGACTTTGCTGCGGGACATGTGCAAAGGGGTTATCGACGTCCATAGCTTTGATTCACCACCAAGACAGATGTTAGGCTACAGATCAGTGCAGTGGGGTAGTTATTACTCCATGGGGCAGAGTGATCGTAGCATGGCTATGAGCCAGTGCAGTGAAGTCGTCATGGCTTCATGGGGGCAGAGTGGACATAGCAAAGACTAGTGGCTGTGGGTCCGTGCAGTGGAGTCGCCATGATTCCGTGGGGCAGAGTGATCATAGCAAGGATTTGGGTGATCAAAGCGGTGGATATCGTATGCTTTACGCACTGAGTGAGAGATGTGAGGATGATTGCTATGCTTGATTGTTTGACATCACTATGACATGCACACCCCCGTCCCCGTATCTTTACACCATATGTTAGTGTCACCTTAGAGTATTGTACATCTTGTTGTGCTAACTCTTTGGTTGCAGGTCCAGCTTCAGGTATGGTTTAGTATTACTGTTATTGTCCTGTTTTACTGCTTATCGCTCATACCAGACTTTTGCCTGACCCAGAGTTTTATGTCTCTTCTTATTACTCTGGGTGCTCTTAAACGGGCAGACTAGAGACAGGTTAGGTGGTATGCACGAGTAGCTGTACCGGAAATGATCAGGAGGCTTCCACGTATGATATATATAGATATTCTCCATGTGTCGCTATTAGTCACTACTTTGGGCATTAGTAGTGTACCTTTCTTATTTTGCTTGAGAGACAGTTTGAAAAGTTTTAACAATGATGATGTGGAACATAAGCTGTATTTTGAATTTTCCGCTGCTACCATGGTTTAGTTTCCAGCTTATGCACTGTCTCACCTGTTTTATGTCAAGTATGTTATTACTATATTTTATTCCATGCGTTGTGAGACATTCTAGATGTTCCTTGCTAGTTCAAACTGCCTTTTTTTCCTTTCTTTGCCGACCGTCTCGTGCTGGTTGGACATCGGCACAACGCACTTTCATTGGAAATGTCGGCTGGTGCGGGGCGGGCCGTCACATTGCTTATGCCGTTTTGATCACTCATTTCACCCTACTGAATCATATATTTCATTTCAAACCTGATCACCTGCTTGTGGAAATCAATCTTACAATTCATCACTGGATAGTTATGCTTCTTCAAGTCATCATCCCTCATCACTCAGTTTTCCATCTAATCTGTAAATTCTGTTAATGGCTTCAAGTATTGTGTTCATTTTCCTGATGATTATAGTAAGTATACTTGGGTTTTTCCTTTGCAAAATAAGTCTAATGTGCACAGTGTTTTCAATCATTTTCGTTAATGCGTTGAAAATTATCCGGGAAGAAAATCAAGGCCTTACAGTCCGATTAGGGTGGTGAGTATCGCAGCGTTTCTTGTTCATTGGATTTAGTGGGTATTACTCTTCGGTGCTCATGCCCTAGCTAACACTCATTAACATAATAGTTCAACTGAGCATAAGCATTGTCATATTATTTAACTCTTATATCAACTTCTTATGTTCCAAAGAGCTATTGGGGTAATGCAGTTTCTACTGCAATTTATCTTATAAATTAGATGCCTATAAGTGCTCTCCATTATAAATCTCCAGGAAGATTTATTTGATGACATACCTGAGTTAGAAAATCTTCGTGTTTTTGGATGCGCATGCTTACCCTTTCTTAGCCCATACAATAGGCATAAATCAGAACCACGTTCTTCTCTCTCTGTGTGTTTCTCAGTTTTAGTCCGAGCCATCATGGTTATCGACGTCTTAATTTGGACACAAATCGAGTTTATGTTGATCGTTATGTTATGTTTGATGAGTCTTGATTTCCTTTTGCTGAGAGTACATCCTCAATTGTATAATCAATAGGCACTTATCTTTACATTCCACCTTATTTAACTTTAGCAGCTATGCCATTAGGTCATTTAGCTCCTTTTGAAAGTCCAACGACGCCTTCACAATTTATGCTTTTGCGTTTCATTACGGGTATTGAATCCACATCTAATATCTCCAGTGATACACACCAATCATCAAATTTCACTAAAATCACCAAAGTTTATATTATATCTACATAAAAATCAGAGTCTTCTACCACCATACATGCACCTTCTCTTACTCCTACTCTACCAAATACTTCTAACCTACATAAGCGCTCGTCCTATGACAACCAGGTCAGAAGATGGAATATTTAAACCCAAACTCTATCACTCTACTACATATCCAATTCCACTTTCTTTACTTTATGAAATTGCTAATGCCGTGCCCACATGTTACACTTAAGCATTCAAATTACACATTTGGCAAAATGCAATGGACGAGGAGTTCAATACACTTATTCGAAATGAAATGTGGGCTTTAGTTCCATGCCTTCCTAATATGCTTGTTATTTATTGCAAATGGGTCTTAAAAACAAAAAGGAAAAGATGATGGCTCGACTGAACAATATAAAGCTAGACTTGTAGTTAGGTTTCAAACAACAACATGGAATTGAATATCTTAAAGCTTTCAGATTTGTAGTCAAACCCACTACCATTAGACTTGTTTTTGCAATTGCAATATCACACAATTGCAAAATTAACAGTTGGATGTCTCTAAGGCATTTTCTACATGGGGTACTTGGTGAGATAGTGTTCATGGCCCAATCACTGGGGTTTTTGAATGCACCACATCCTAACTATGTGTGTTATCTTTGTAAATCCCTACACGGCCTTAACAAAACTTTTTTTTTGAAAAAGATAAAAACGTTTGGCCCAAGGCCCGTACTGTTCGAGTAAAACCAAACCCAAAACTCACAACACAAAACAAAAGGCTAACCCTACCCGACATTCATCACTCCAGACAAACCAATCTCTCCCATAAAAAGAAAATAAATGGCAAAAAGGGGGAGAGATTCATCAGCCTTTTTCTTCAAAGTCAAAGGCTTCATGGTGGTTTTCATATGAAGTCTTCTTCTACCATGCTCTTTCCATAAAGCGAGTTAAGGTTAGCAGAAACAATGCTAACCCAATCTTCATATCTCTTATCTGTTGAATCAACATATCCACTCTTCTTTACACTGATTATGCTAAAGTTGCTATCTCTATTTCTCTTCATGTTATGGAAGGCATCAGTCTTCTTACAACACGTGGCCTTAAACAAGCTTTACGTGCATGATTTCTAGTATTTTCTACGCCTATGTGATAAGATTTCAGACTTTGGTTTTCAACCTTCAAAGACAGATACATCCCTTTTTATCATTCATAAATATGAAGTCATGACATATACCTTATTTTATTTTTATTATATGATTATGATAAAAAATGATTCAACATTGATAAATTATTTGATTAAAAATCATGTTATAGGTTTGTTGTCAAAGACCAAGGTGATTTGAATTTTTTTGGGTGTTGAAACTGCTTGAATACCTGATGGGCTATTTTGAAACTAAATGAAATCCATTTATGATCCTTCAACAAAAATACAGCTACATATGGCTAAACCAGTTTCCACTTCATTGGTCTGTATCTTAAAACCAGACATCAGTGTCGAAAAACCAATGGAAGACCCAACAATGTACAGAAGTATTATCAGTGCGCTATAGTATGTATCTCTAACACGACCTGATATTTCTTTTGCAGTTGCACAAGTATGTCAATTCATGCACAAACCAACTATAGAACATTGGACTACAGTTAAACGCATTCTGCATTTTCTAAAACACGCTTTAGGACCAGGTATGGTTTATTGGTTCAGCCATTGTCCCATAATTAACTTTAAGCTTATAGTGATGGAGATTGAGCAAGAGATATCAATGATCGTAACAAGTGGACATGAAATATATTTTGGATCTACTTTTATTTCATGGAGCTCTCACAAACAATCAATTATAGCCAGATCATCCATGGAAGCCGAAAACAAGGCTTTAGCAAATGCCATGACTAAACTTATTTGGCTGCAATCTATTATACATGAACTTGATCTTAAACTTTTTATATGGTATGATAATAGCAGAGCAACATACTTGAATGCGAACCCAACTTTCCATATAAGAACTAAACATGTTGAAGTTGATTTCCATTTTGTATGTGATAAGGTTGTTAGTCAAGATATGGATGTTCTTTATATTTCCACCGTTGGTCAAACTAGGGATATATTCACTAAACCGCTTGCTAGAGCCAAATTTGCAAGATTACAGCCTAAACTCAATGTCCTCCCGCTGACGTCGGGTTTGCTAGAGTTTGTTAGCACATTTTAGTTATCTAATGTATCTGAACATGCAGAAATATCTAAACATGATGAAAGAGCCCAATTGTAAATATTAGGACTTGTTCAAACTATTGTGAGATCCAAGCTATAGGATCTCTATATAACTTGTATATGAGACTTGAGAGTAAAGTTGTAATGTACAAAAAAAATATCCCTACATTTAGCAACCTACTTAATCATACAGTTCATTACAAACCTGATTACCTACTTGTCAAAATCAATCTTACAATCCATCGCTGGATAATTATGCTTCTTCAAGTCATCATCCCTCATCACTCAATTTTCCACCTAACCTGTAAATTCCGATAATGGCTCCAAGTATTGTGCTCATTTCCCTTATGATTATAGTAAGTACACTTGAATTTTTTCCTTTGCAAAATAAGCTTGATGTGCATGTTGTTTTCAATCATTTTCATTAATGCGTTGAAAATTAACCTAGAAGAAAATCAAGGCCTTAAAGTCAGATTAGGGCAGTGAGTGTTGGGGTTTTCTGCGCATTGGAATTGACAAAACGCTCAGGAAAACAACCAGGATCTTTTTCACCCAATTACTTGGAGATGAATATGAATGAAAACAAACAACACAAAAATATCGGAAATATGAACAAATGATGTTCCACCTAACCACCCTCTTTATTGATTCACTAATAAAAAAATGTTTACAACTGATCTCAACTATCGTTACAAACAAACACAACTTGAACCAATAACATTATTGAGAAATAGGTAGAGAATATCTAATGGCTAAACAATTTGAGGAGGAAAACAACGAAGAATAATGATAAATTGTCTACACCTAATGAAGATGTTACCGAGGCCTTTTATAGAGTAAATTGCTTCATACTTAGGTTTTCTTGACACCTAAGTAAACTTGATGCCCAAATCATCTTCATATATGTCAAAAATTTATTGGGATAAGCACCAAATAATCATTGCCTTAAATATCCCACAAATATAGCGACATATATCTCCACAAAATCTGCATAGATAATTTGTTGTCCATGATTGTGATTTGTGTATCACAAATTTCAACACTCCACCATAATACCAAATCACAACATCTCCACCACTCAAAACCAGCAAACTTAGCTCTCACATTCAACCTTCTTTTCTCAATTACAACATTATAAACCTCCACCATCGCCCACTAATGGTGCACCGCCCTCATCTGTGCACTAGGCCAGTAGTGATCTTCATAAGTGTTTGTAATACCACAAGGACCTCCATCTCGTCTTTGTGGATTCCACAACTCGACATCCGTCTTCCGTTTGACATGAACTCTTTATCTCCAGGATCCCTCGAGCATCATCTAGACCCTTGTTGATACCATGATCCTCCACCTTAGGACCACTAGCAGTGACCATATTAACCTCTCCACCTTGTTGTGTATTAGGTTCTCCAACCATCATCCTCCTTCCACTGTCGACCACCGAACCGACCAAACTATATAGGTTTCCCTCCTCCAAAACTCCTCGCATCATCACACGACCATCGTTTTTCATTCTCAAAACTCCACGTCGAGTCTCATAAGTGCAACCGCGGCGATCTAACTAACCGAGAGATGTGAGGTTATGTGAACAAGTGGGTATGCGCCTCACACCGACCACTTCTCTCACCACTCCATCATGCATCCGAAACCTAACAGATCCAACTCCACAAATTGGTGGCTCTACTCCATTGGCTGTGTTTATCATGCCAACACTCCGCTCATACAAAGAAAAACATTTCACATTTCGACATATGTGAAAGGTGGATCCTGAATCCATCTTTCAAGGCTCCACATCACTAAATAGGACATCATATGAAGAATCACTTTCGGTACCTTCAGCAAAGCGTGCCTGTGCCTCATCACTATTATTATCACCTTGCGCCTCCTTCTTCTTCTTCATATCTTATATATATGAATAACAATCATTACGCTTGTGACCTTCCTTCTTTCAATGGAAACAAGTGATTGCACCTTTACCCTTGGTTCCCTTTTTCTTCCAAACCATATCCTTCGAGTCTCTTGCTACCATCGCCTCATTTTGAACCGATTTCAACTCCGACCATTTTCTCCTTATCTTCTCATTCAAAAGACTACTTCAAAATTCAAATTGTTTCCAAAAAGATAGTTCCATTAGCATTGGAATTACTCAATGAAACAACCAAAGTCTCTCAGCTTTCCGAAAGAGAACTCATTAACAAAAGAGCCTACAACTCATCATCAAAATTGACCTTCGAATTTGTCAATTGATTGATCATATCTTGAAATTCGTTCAAATGCTCTGCAACAGACTTATCCTCATCCAATTGAAGTTGTACCAACTTTCGAGCTAGAAAATCCTTACTTGCAGCACTCCTCAACTCATATAGCGATACTAATTTGTCCCACAACGCCTTCGCGGATTCACAACTAGCCACATGGTGCAATACCAAATCATCTAAATATTGGTGAATCAATGTTATCGCCTTTTTGTCCATTTTCTTCCATTTTCCATCATCCATATTTGAGGGTTTCTCCCCATCTCCATCAATGGGATCATGCAAATTATTGAGATATAGGATATCCTCCATCATCGGCTTCCATATACCCAAATTCTTCCCATTAAAAATAGCCATATTCAAAAACGTCATCATCTCCGACATCTACAATCTTCAATCCAATAAACAATCCAAGCTATGCGATGATTTGAGCTCCGATACCAATTGTTGGGGTTTTGTGCGCAGCGGAATTTTGACAAACACCTAGAAAAACAAGATATCTTTTTCACCCAATTACTTGAAAATGAATGTGATTGAAAAACAAACAAAAACACAAACAATATCAGAAATATGAAAACATGATATTCCACCCAACCATCCTCTTTATTGATTCACTAATAAAAATTTGTTTACAACCGATCTCAACTATCCTTACAAATAAACACAACTTGAACCAATGACCTTATTGAGAAATAGGTAGAGAATATCTAATGGCTAAACAATTTGAGGAGAGAGACAACTAAGAATAATGACAAATTTTCCACACCAAATGAAGATGTTACCTAGGACTTTTATAGAATGAATTGCTTCATACTCAAGTTTTCTTAACACCCAAGTAAACTTGATGCCCAAATTATCTTCATATATCTCAAAATTTTATTGGGATAAGCACCAAATAATTTATGCCTTAAATATCCCACAAATATAACAACAAATCTCTCCACAAAATCTTCATAGATAATTTATTGCCCATAAATGTGATTTGAGTATCACAAATTTCAATAGTGAGTATCACAGTATTTCTCGTTCCTTGGATCTAGTGGATATTACTCATCGGTGTTCATGCCCTAACACTAATTAACATAGTAGTTCAGCTGAGCATAAGCATCGTCACATTATTGAAACTGCTTTAGCTCTTTTATCAACTTCTTTTGTTCCAAAGATCTATTGGGATAATGCAGTTTCTACTGCAATTTATCTCATAAATCAGATGCCTATGAGTGCTCTCCATTATAAATCTCCATGACGATTTATTTGGTGACATACCTGAGTTTGAAAATCTTTATGTTTTTGGATGCGCATGCTTACCCTTTCTTCGCCAAATACAACAAGCATAAACTAGAATCACGTTCATCTCTCTCTGTGTATTTCTCAGTTTTAGTCCGAGCCATCGTGGTTATCGATGTCTTAATTTGGACACAAACCGAGTTTATATTGATCGTCATGTTATGTTTGATGAGCGCTGAGAGTACATCCTCAGTTGCACAATCAATAGGCACTAATCTTTGCATTCCACCTTATTTAACTTCAGCAGCTATGCCATCAGGTCATTCAGCTCCTTTTGAAAGTCCAATGACGCCTTCATAATTTACGCTTTTGCGTTTCATTACGGGTATTGAATCCACATCTAATATCTCCAGTGACACACAACAATCACCACAATCCACTAAAAACACCAAAGTTTACAATATATCTACATAAAAATCAGAGACTTCTACCATCATGCTTGCACCTTCTCTTACTCTTACTCTACCAAATGCTTCTAACCTACATAAGTGCTCGTCCTATGACAATCAGGTCATAAGACGGAATATTTAAACCTAAACTCTATCACTCTACTACATATCCAATTCCACTTTCTTTACTTTATGAAATTGATAATGTCGAGCACACATGTTACACTTAAGCATCCAAATTACACATTTGGCAAAATGCAATGAATGAGGAGTTCAATAAACTTATTTGAAACGAAATGTGGACTTTAGTTCCATGCCTTCCTAATATGCTTGTTATTTTTTGCAAATGGGTCTTCAAAATAGAAAGGAAAAGACGATGGCTCGACTGAACGATATAAAGCAAGACTAGTAGCTAGGTTTCAAACAACAACATGGAATCAAATATCTTGAAACTTTCAGCTCTGTAGTCAAAACCCACTACCATCAGACTTGTTTTTGCAATTGCAATCTCGCATAATTGCAAAATTAACAATTGGACGTCTCTAAGGCATTTCTACATGGGGTACTTGATGAGATAGTGTTCATGGCTCAATCATTGGGGTTTTCGGATACACCACATCCTAACTATGTCTGTCATCTTTGTAAATCTCTATACGGCCTTAAACAAGTTTTTTTTTGTAATAGATAAAAGCGTTTGGCCCAAGGCCCATAGTGTTTGGGTAAAACCTAACCCAAAACCCATAACACAAAACAAATGACTAAGCCTACCCGACATTCATCACTCCAAACAAAACAATCTCTCCGAAAAAATGGAGGAAAGGGGAGAGATTCATCATCCTTCTTCAAAGTCGAAGGCTTCATGGTGGTTTCCATATGAAGTCTTCTTCTACTATGCTCTTTCCATAAAGCGAGTTAGGGTTAGCAGAAACAACACTAACCCTATCTTCATATCTCTTATCTGTTGAATCGGGATATCTACTCTTCTTTACACTGATTAAGCTAAAGATGCTATCTCTATTTCTCTTTGTGTTATGGAAGGCATCAGTCTTCTTGCAACACGTGACCTTAAACAAGCTTTACATGCATGGTTTCTAGTACTTTCCATGCCTATGTGATAAGATTTCAGACTTTGGTTTTCAACCTTCAATGACAGATACATCTCTTTTTATCACTCATAAGTATGAAGTCATGACATATACCTTATTTTATATGGATTATATGATTATGATAGAAAATGATTCAACATGGATAAATTCTTTGATTAAAAATCTTGTTATAGGTTTGTTGTCAAAGACTAAGGTGATACGAAACTTTTTGGCTGTTGAAACCACTTTAATACCTGACGGGCTATTTTGAAACTAGATGAAATACATTTATGATACTTTAACAAAAAAACAGCTACATATGGCTAAACCAGTTTCCACTTCAATGGTCTGCACATCAAAACCAAGCATCGGTGTCGGAAAACCAATGGAAGACCCAATAATGTACATAAGTATTATCAGTGCGCTATAGTATGTATCTCTAACACAGCCTGATATTTCTTTTGCAGTTGGACAAGTATTTCAATTCATGCACAAACCAACTACAAAGCATTATACTATAGTTAAACGCATTTTGCATTTTCTCAAACACACTTTAGGACCAGGTATGTTTTTGGGCTATTTTGCATTGTCTCATAATTAAATTTAAGTTTATTGTGATGGAGATTGAGTAAGAAATATCAATGATCATAACAAGTGGACATGCAATGCATTTTAGATCTACTTTTATGTCATGGAGCTCTCACAAACAATCAATTATAGTCAGATCGTCCATGGAAGCCAAAAACAAGGCTTTAGCAAATGCCATGACTAAACTTATTTGGCTCCAATCTATCATATATGAACTTGATCTTAAAATTTGTATATGGTATGATAATAACAGAGCAACATACTTGACTGCGAACCCAATTTTTCATATAAGAACTAAACATGCTGAAGTTGATTTCCATTTTGTATGTGATAAGGTTGCTATTCAAGATATGGATGTGCTTTATATTTCCACTGTTGATCAAACGGGGGATATATTCACTAAACCACTTGCTAGAGCCAAATTTGCAAGATTACAGCCTAAACTCAATGTCCTCCCGCTGACGTCGGGTTTGCTGGAGCTTGTCAGCGCATTTCAGTTATCTAAAGTATCAGAACATGCTGAAATATCTAAACATGATGAAAGAGACCAATTGTAAATATTAAGACTGGTTTAAACTATTGTGAGATCCAAGCTTTAGGATCTCCATATAACTATATGTACCTGACTTGAGAGTAAAGTTGTGATGTACAAAAAAAATATCTCTACATTTAACAACCTTTTTTTATATTCATAGCTAATTACAATTGTTACCATCTAGTCTAAACAACCGTATCTGTTCTTTGCATCTATGAAAAAAACAATGCATACTTTACATCTTCAACTAACTCGGTAAATGACCAATTGCTTTGCCTTGAAAAATTGTCCACCACCAATTTTCTACCCTGTGTCCTATATGCCTAGTAAACTATTTAATTTCCAATAGTTTAGATTTTCTAATCCACATATTCCAAAATATCATTGAATCTTGTAGACTTGTATACATGGCTTAATTACATTTGAATTATTTGCTTTAGCAAATTTCTTTTATTTATTTATTCATTGTTAACGTAAATCAGCCATGGCAATGGAGAAGAAAGAAATCTTTCATTTTATTCATCGAAAGAGAAAAGTATGTTTCTGAAAAGTACAAACATCAGTTTTATGTGCACCCCACAACGTAACCAAACAAAAACATAAACGTGGCAAAACAAAATGAAAAAGAATACTGGATACCAATATTTCAACACCCTGCCTCAAGTTGGAGGATATCACGAATTATCCCCAACCTGAACAATATGCAAGCCAGTTAGCGATTTTGTTAAGATATCAGCCAATTGCTCTTTCATTGGTACATGTGAAAAAGAGATTAAACCTTCCAACAGCTTTTCCCAAACAAAATGACAATCCATATCAATATGTTTGGTTCTTTCATGGTAAACTGGATTTTTGTCAATATAAATCGATGCTTGATTGTCGCATTTTAGATTTATAGGAGTAATTTCTTCTATTCCCAATTCATTCAAAAGCCTACTCAACGAAGCCAATTCAGCACAAACTCTTCTCATAGATCTATATTTGGCTTTTGCTGATAACAGAGACACTGTTTGCTGCTTCTTCGATTTCCAGGAGATGGGACCTTGACCCATGAACACAATAAAACCACTAACTGATCTCCTCATATGAGGGAAAGCAGACCAATCTGCATCATAAAAGGCCTGCAACTTGAACGAAGGAGAATCATTAAGTAATATACCCATTTCCAAAGTTACTTTCAAATATCTTAATGTATGAATAGTTGCATCAAAATGAGGTTGTCGTGGAGCTTGTAGATGTTGACTAAGAAACTGAACAATGAAAGTGATGTCTGGCCTTAAGTGAATCAAAAAATTAGTTTGCCAATGAGTCGTCTGTAAACTGATGGTGTAGATAAAAGTTCTCCATCATCATGTGATAGTTTGCAATTCAGCTCTAAAGGCATAACCAATCGTATTGCTGAAGCACAATCAAACTCATTCAAGAGTTCTGCTATGTAATTTCTTTATGACATGATTATTCCCTCTGGATGACTAACAAATTCAATTCCCAAAAATAAATGTAGAAGACTTAATCTTTTATTGTGAATTCCACATCTAGAAAAGTTTTCAAAGCAGCAATCTCTGATAAATCATCACCAGTCACCAGTATATCATCAACATACATTACCAGAAAAATCGAAGATGAGGATGCCTTTTTATGGAACAAAAAATAATCATTAAGTAATTGATGACATCCTTGAGACTTTAATGCTAAAGATAAATGAGCATACCACTGTCTTGAAGCTTTCTTTGAACCGTACAGTGATTTTTTAAATTTACATACCAGACTTTGATTCGAAACTGTCATGCCCTGTGGAAGCTTCATGTATACCTCGTCGTGTAATTCTCCATGAAGGAACGCATTATTCACATCAAGCTGAAACACACTCCACTTCTTTTTAGCTGCAAAAGCAACCAGGATGCATACCGTTGTTATTTTTACAACAAGGGAAAAAGCCTCTGTATAGTCCATTCCTTCTCTTTGTGTATATCCTTTGACCACAAAGCGAGCTTTAAATCATTCTATGCTGCCATCTGCCCTCTTCTTGATTTTATAAACCTAGGCTTCTTACCTTTAGGTAATGGCACTAAATCCCATGTTTCATTAAGCTATAAAGCTTCAAATTCTTGTGACATTGTATAGATCAATCTAATATCAACAGCAGCTTCTTCATAACTCGTAGGTTCCTTTTCTAAAAATCCAGACTCGGGTACAATTGTGCGGAAAGCAAAGCATTAAGGATAAATGTTGGATAGTGTATGAGGACAAAAAGAAGGTGATGATTCATAGATGGCAGTGGAGCTGCAAACATAATTATCTACGTATGGAGGTGGATGAATGACTCTTGTGGTTCTTCTAAGAATGGGACTGTTAACAGGTAAAGTGTGTGGCTCGACTGGAAAAGTTGATGGGATGGAATATTCATTGTGGGAAGTAGAAGTTGAAGTGTATGAAGTGGGAGGTTCAAATGTGTCAGTGGATGAGATGGCAGGTTCATCTACGGTAGCTGATTAGTAAGGGTAAAGTGGTGTAGAACATGAAGGTTTATTTTCAACGAAAGGGTAGATGGATTCATGAAATATCACATCTGTGGAAACAAAAACGTGTTCGGATTTCAAATTGAGAAGCTTATATTCTTTCTTTCCCAATGGATATCCCAGGAAAACACATTTCACTGCTCTAGCTTCAAATTTATCTCTCCCATGTTTCAAAGTAGAAGCAACTAAAAGATTTAATTGAATTATAATAAGGTTTGGTTCCATAAAGTACCTCATATGGTGAACGGTCCTTTGGAAGCTTGGAAGGAAATCTGTTGATCAAATGTGTAGCAGTCAAAACACATTCTCCCCAATAAAATAAAGGAATAGCTGATTGATGAAAAGTGCTCGATGATGTTTCCTCTCTACAACACCATTTTGCTGTGGTGTTGCTACGCATGAAGTTTGATGTAGAATCCCTTTTTGGTTCAAAAACTCGGAAGGTACAAAGCTAGAACCAAGCTCTAAAGAATTGTTAGATCGTATAATTTTGACTTGTTGTCCAAATTGTCTTTTAGTCATTACAACAAATTTTTTGATAATATCAAAAGCACCACCCTTAGTACTTAACAGAAATGTCCAAGTTGCACGACTAAAATCATCAACAATAGTTAAAAATATATTTGTATCCATTATATGTAGTTGTATGATAAAGTCCCTATATATCTATATGAATAATTTGTTAAACATGTGTAGTATCAATTCTACTGAAAGAAAAAGGAAGTCTATGTTATCTTCCCTTTGCACAAACCTCGCAAGAAATGATAGAATCCAAATCAGAATTATTAATAAAAGAAAAATGCTTCAGCTTATATGCTAGAAGATGACCAAGTCTAATATGCCACAACAAGAAAATATTTGATCACTTATCTATAGTAGACATAGCAGTATAACTTGACACTTGTGCAGGTAACGAATCTAGATGCAAAATGTATAATCCTTTGATTGCTTTACCAATTTCCAGTTGCTTCTTCACTGAAGGGTCCTGTATGACGCAACCATTTTTCATGAACAACAAACTACAATCATTATGTTCAACAAATCTTGCAACTTATAATAGATTGAACTTGAAGAATGGAACATATAGAATATTTTGAAGCACAAATTGATCAGATAGAATAACTTTCCCTTCATATTCTACCATTAATTGATTTCCATTTGGCAGAATAACAAAATATGGAACTTGAAATTTAGTGATAGATGAGAAAAAAACTCATATCACAAAACATATGATTACCGGCTCCACTATCCATGAGCCAAGATCCAATTTAGTAAAAGTGGAAGAAGATATACCAGCCATAGTGAATTGAGCATCTGGTTTAACAACACCGGCATATCCAGAGATAGCTTGGTTGTTTGATGAGTTCAGAATATTTAGAAGTTGAGCATACTGAGCATTTGTAAGGTCTGAAACAGTAATAGTTGCTACTTTACCTTGAACTGCAGCTGTTGTCTTGTTCTTGGGTTTGGTGAACTTGAAATTTGGTGGAAATCCATGAAGATTGAAGCACTTCTTCATCACATGACCAGTATTCTTACAATAGTTGCAAACCATCGTATTTTTAGATTTCTGATTCCTTGCCTGCACCACAACAGCAACAATACTATCCTTTTGTGTATTAACACAAAATGATGAGGTTTCAGTCAAGATTTTGGAATTAGCACTTGCTACTCTTTTCTCTTCTTCTGCAGCTAGAATAGAGTATGCATATGAAACTTTAGATAAAGGTCGCATCGTGAGTAAATTTGCTCTAGCTGCTGCAAAAGTATCATCTAGTTCCATAAGAAATTGAATCAGATGTTGCTCATCATATTGTTTACTCACATCTTGAGCAACACCACATCTGTGACAACAAACTTTTTGTTTCAGACTTGCCAATTCGTCCCAATATGATTTAATATTGGTGAAATAAGTGGAGATTGAAGCTGAATTTTGTGAGATACTTCCCAATTCTCTCTGAATGGAATACAGTTGTGCTACACTTAATACTCCAAATCTACTTTTTAACTCATCCCAGATCTCTTTAGCTAGCTCAATATAAATCACACTACTATGAATTTCTTGACTAAGACAATTCAACAACCATGAAATCACAAGATCATTACATCTCTCCCATTTTTTACTAGATCTGATGTAACGACATGCATTCTACGCATCGGAGGATCGTAGAATATTTATTTCAATTTCGTATGAGGTCGTATGGTCGTGTAAATTTGGTGAACGACTATTAAGGTCATTTTCCACGTTCACGATTTTTGCCAATTTTTAAATGACTGTTTTGCCTGTGGTGAATCTTGTTTCGCCTATAACTTTTGATTGGTAAGAATTTTTGACCTAAAACCACTTCCATTAGATTCGGATGATGGTTTACCTTTCCGTAGAGTGGTCACATTGATCAAACGAACTTGTCGTTAGGGAGATATGACTGAAATAAGGTTTGGAAGGTGAAAAACAGCTTAACCGGGCCTAATTAAGATGATTAACAGCTAGGCCCATAACCCATTTCGGGATTAGGGTTATGGGAGGCCTGATAGGGTTAGGAAAAAAATTTCATTTCAATTTTTACAGCCGCCACTTTCATCATTTGAACCCTAGCAATGGCCTCCACCTTCTAAATCACTCTCAAATCACCGTTTAAGCATATATTAGCCTATCAACATCAAATCAAGACAAATCAACACCAAATCAGAGTTGGAGCTATTGCGTTGCATAGGAATTCGACCCAAAACAGTAGAGAAGTTCAGATTTATAATTCATTTGAGGCTAAGGTGAGTGATTTGCGTTGTTTTTCACTAATTATTGCTAATTATGGTGATTACTGATAATTAGCGAAATTATGCATGTTAAAATTCTGGAAAAATATGTAAAAATTCTTAAATACTATTTTAGGGCTTTGATAAAAATTTGGCTTAATTTGGATATGTTTTGCTAATTGTATGCTTAAATCATGATCAAGGGGAAAAACCATATATTTGGGCATGTTTGATCAAAAATTAACTCATATGATTGATGTTTGGATGTTTATGGTTGATTCTATTTGTTGTTATTACTGTTTGGAATGTTTTATGATTGGTTAATGAAGTTAGAATGGTTGAAAACGCCATCGTATGGTGAGAATGGACGAAAATTTGCTTGCTGGTGTGTAGGGTTTCGGATCAGATCGGATATAGGGCTCGGATCGGATAAGAGAACTGAGCAAGGGGATTCTATTCGGACCGGAACTTGGCATAAGAGACTTGGCAATAAGGAAGGCCATTTGCATAGGGTTGGAGTTGGGGTCGGATCGGAAACGAGGGTGAGGGGGGCTCGGATCGGAAACAATGGCGAGGGTGATCAGATCAGAAATGGTGAGTACAACCTGAACTGGGCCTGGAATGCAAGCACTGAACCAAACCGGATGAGGACACCCAAACCAAACGGAAGCTGGAGCATGGAAAGGAGGACCAAACTGAACCGATGTGACATGGAGGACCCCATATACCGAATTGAACCTATATGACATGAAGGACCCCATATACCGAACCGAACCGGGTGACCGAACTGAATCAAACGTATGTTCCTAGTCTTACGCGATGACTCTTCTGAAGACCAACTCCAATTCGACCAAAACCCAAGATGCAAAGGAAGTCCAAATAGGAAGTAGAACTCAGGATTCAGATGGAAACCAATGAGTTAATTTCATGAATTGGACTTTACTGCGGGACGTGTGCAAAGTGGTTATCGATGTCTATAGCTTTGACTCGCCACTGAGAGACAGATATTGGCTATGGATTATTGAGTTGAGTCGTCAGGACTCCATGGGGCAAAGTGATCGCAACCACTTTCAAATCTCACAAATACCGCCCGAGATCTCCTTCGAGATCTCGTTTTGGGCTCCTTCCGAAACGAAACAGTAAATATCAATCTAAATCTCCTTTTAAATATATTGCCCGAGATATTGCAATATCGGACGATATATCGATCGAGATGAAATACTGGAATATCGTCCGAGATCTTAGTTTTTTTGGTTAGAATTTAAATTTGTGCTTGAACTAGAACTATAATTAATGAACTCAAATCTATCCATATCAATCTTTTGTTGTTTCACATTTTGCATGTTAAATGACTATATTGTATGTTCGTATATGTTTTATAATGCTTATGATTTTCATATTCGTCTTTTTACATACATGTTACTTATGAAATTATGTATTTATAGTCTATTTGTGCTGATTTTTTTTAATGTTTTGGAACCTTTTAATGTTTCATGTCTAACAATATTTCTGTCTTAAGCATATTACGATTTAGAGTATGAATGATCTTTCGAAAATAAAGAATAATAAAGTTATTTTGCATTTTAAATATAAGTTACTATGTTTTTAACAACATTCATAAAAATCATTTTGTTAAAATATCATTTTTAACATATCATGTACCCCGAGATTGTTCTGATATGAACTTTGAGGCCCGAGATGAAAATCCGAGATGAACTCTTGAGTTAGACTCATCTCGTCCGAGATCTCCCCCGATACGAGACCGAGTCTATTAAATCCCTGAGACGAAACGCAACCGATATCCGAGATTTAAAACCTTGATTGTAACAATGCTATGAGCTAGTGCAGTGGGGTTGTTAGGACTCCATGGGGCAGAGTGGACATAGCAAAGTGTTAGTGGTTACGGATCTGTGCAGTGGAGCTGTCATGACTCCACGCGGCAGAGTGATCGTAACAAAGAATTGGGTGATCAAAGCGGTGGATATCGTATACTTTACGCACTAAGTGAGAGATGTGAGGATGATTGTTATGTTTGATGTTTGTTATCACCATGACATGCACACCCCCTCTCCATTATTTTCACACCATGTGTTAGCGTCACCTTAGAGTATCGTACATCCTGTTGTGCTAACTCTTTGGTTGCAGGACCAGGTTCAGGTATGGTTATGTATACCAGTTATTGTTCTGTTTTTACTGCTTATCGCTCATACCAGACTTTTTTCTGACCCAGAGTTTTATGTCTCTTCTTATTACTCTTAGTGCTCTTAAACGGGCAGACTAGAGACAGGTCTGGTGATTATGCACGAGTAGCTGTAACGGGGACGAGCAAGAGACTTCCACGTATGATATATATAATCTCCCTGTGTTGTTGTTGGTCACTACTTTGGGCAATAGTAGTGTACCTCTTTCTTTTGCTTTAGGGACAGTATTTCAAAGTTGTAATAATGTTGGTTTGGATGATAAGCTGTATTTTGGATTTCCGCTACTATGATGGTTTAGTTTTCAGCTTATGCACTGTCTCGCCTGTTTTATGTCAAAGTTACGTTATTATTATATTTTATCCCATGCGTTTTGAGTCATTCTATAGGTTCCTTATTAGTTCAAATTCCTTTTTTTTCTTTCTTTGGCAACCGTCCTATGCTAGTCGGGCATTGGCACAACGAACTTCGTTAGAAATGCCAGGTGGTGCGGGACGGACCGTCACACTTGGTATCAGAGCTCTAGGTTGCATAGTTAACATAGGGAAAGACACCAAGGAGAGATAATACGTATATGAGAGCGCGTATTTGTTATATTTTGGGTTTTCAAAAGTTATAAATATATATATATACACTATTAGTATATCTAAGGATGGAGTTGTACTGCACTGACACCACTGAAGAGATGTTTAATTGTTTTCTCCTTACAGATTGAACGATGAGCCGATATACGAGGAATACTGGTTCAAGAGCTAATGATAGGAATGCTCTTGATATGAGGACGATGTTCACTGACTTCATGAGAGAGATACTTAGGGATGTTCAGAGGGTAGCTCCTAATGCTGCAAATGGTGGTGGTGCAGCAGTGTAGGCGCCTAGGGCCGATTTCGCAAAGCTTTGTAAGGACTACACTAGTCTCGGTGGGAAGCCGTTCCACGAAATGGAATAGGCTACAGAAGTTCAGGATTGGATTGATAGTTGTGAGCATATCTTTGAGGATCTGGGAATCGAAGACACGATGAAGAGGAAGCTAGCATCGCGTCAACTACAAGGACGACCTATGAATTGGTGGAATGCTATTAAGGTAGCTACCCCTGAGGATCAAGTTACTTGGAATCAGTTCAAGGCCCGATTCAGTGACAAGTTTATCCCAACTGCTCAAAAATCAGAATTGTTTATGAAGTTCTTGGAGCTTAAGCAGAATGGTAGGGCAGTCTCGGAGTATATTGCTGAGTTCGATAATTAATCGAAGTATGGATTATCCCTTATTGACACTCCCGAGAAGAAGAATGAGAAGTTCATAACAGGCTTAGATCAGTACTTGGGGGAAAGGCTTATAAACCGTATTGATGAGACTTTTGAATCGATTGTTGGGAAAGCATTGAGATCAGAGAGCCTTTATCCTAAGCCTAAGGCTGAAGTCGTTGTTGCATCTGCAGAAGGGGCCAAAGCCATTGGCAAGCGGTGGAGGCAAGAATAATTCTCAGAATAAAAGGAAGCAGAGTCAGACCAAGGATCGTCAGAAAAAGAAAGATAGGAAAGATGTTGAGTGCTTTAGCTATGGCAAGAAGGGCCACTATGCCAAAGAATGTCGGGCAAAGCCAGCGGACAGGAAGTGCTTCAACTGCGGCCAAGTGGGACATCACAAGGAAAAATGTCCGCAACCCCATAAAGAGAAGCAGATTGTGAAAGCATATGCTACTAATGTTGTTCCTTCTTCGTTGAATGCCCCAACTGCGACGGAGAATGGAAAGAATGTCATCATTCAAAGTATGCTTTCTGTTTGATGTTCCTATTCGAGTATTGTTTGATACCGGGGCTTCCCATTCCTTCATGTCTAGTGACCTGATAGATAGGTTGGGATTGGAACCCGAGATTGTCGATCGACCTTTAGTAGTGACGAACCCGATTGGTGGTTCGACTAGCCATAGCATGATTTGTCGTAATGTGGTCTTATCGAGTCATGGATGCATGTTTGTTTGTGATTGCTTTGTTTTGGGCTTTACTGGGTTTGGCATTATTTTTGGAGTCGATTGGCTCTAAAGATATGGGGTGGTGGTAGACCGTGAGGGCTTTTTGGTGACAGTTAGAGTGGACGATGGGCAGAGGGTAGTGTTTGGTGGCCTACCTAGTGATAGGGTAATGGCTAGTTTTCTATATTCCCTCGACATTCCGCATGATGAGTTGTCAGATGTGCCCACTGCTGGCCAGTATCCGGACGTCTTCGAGGAAGTGACCGAACTTCCACCACACCAAGAGATTGAGTTCCGTGTTGATTTGGTGAAAGATGCCAGACCTATAGTGATGCCACTTCGTCGTATGGCACTAAGGGAGCAAGTGAGCAATCTTTTGAAGAAGGGATTTATCCAAAGAAGTGTCTCCGAGTAGGGAGCACCAGTTGTATTTGCCACTAAGGCAGATGGTTCTCTTCGCTCATGTGTGGACTATCGCGAGTTGAATAAAGTGACTAGGAAGAATAAGTATCCTCTTCCATGGATAGATGATTTGTTTGATCAACTGGAGGGAGCAAGGGTGTTCTCCCAATCGGACCTCGCGACAGGATTTCATCAACTCCGAGTAGCAGCTGAGAGTATTCCTAAAACAGCATTTCGGACGCCGTCTGGATTCTATGAGTGGTTGGTCATGCCATTCGGGTTGACCAATGCACCAGCAAATTTTGTGGATCTTAAGAATAGGATATTCAGGGATCAATTGAATAAGTTTTTTCTTGTGTTCGTAGATAATATCTTAGTTTGCTCGAGGGCAGAGGAAGAACACAAGGAACATTTGAGAATAATGATGGAGGCGTTGAGGAAACACCAATTAAAAGCGAAGTTTTCTAAGTGTCACTTCTGGAGGTAGGAAGTGAGAATCTTGGGCCATGTTGTTTCGGAGAATGGTATTGTCGTGGATCCTGCGAAGGTAGCTATGGTACAAGATTGGTCTACGCTTAAGAATGCAACAGACTTAAGAAGTTTCTTGGGATTAGCTAGATATTATTTTAAGTTTATCCAAGACTTCTCCAAGATAGCGACACCGCTAACTCAGTTGACCAAGAAGAATCAAGCTTTCGTTTGGGACGAAAGGTATGAAAATGCATTCAAGAGCCTAAAGTAAAAGTTGATGTGTGCACCTGTGTTAGTCATTCCTAAAGGGAATGAAGAGACGACAATATGCACGGATGCATGTGGTATCGGACTAGGTGCTGTATTGATGCAAAGAGGTAGGGTTGTAGGTTATGCAAGTCGGCAACTGAAACCGCATGAAAAAAGATACCCTACCCATGATTTGGAATTGGTAGCGATTATGTTCGTGTTGAAGATGTGGAGACATTATCTCTTGGGAGAAAGATTCGAATTGTTTACGGATCATAAATCATTAAAGTATCTCTTCTCTCAGAAGGATCTAAATCTCCGATAGCAAAGATGGTTAGAATTCTTGGCTTCCTATGATTTCGATATCGCATATACACCAGGAAAGGGCAATGCAGTAGCTGATGCATTGAGTAGAAGACGTGCCAGATTAGGGGCTAAATTCTTGAGTGGAAGCAACTGGAGTATATCGCAGGGTACGATTTCAGATCAAAGTGCGAATTGGATTCAGAGATGTTAGCAAGTTTGAAGATTAAACCTACTTTGATTGAGCGGATTGGTTCCATTCAGAGGGACGATCCAAACCTACTAGAAATCATCTCCAAGTTAGAAATGGGTATCGAGGTGAGGAGATGAACAAGTATGGGCTTGATCAAGAAGGATGGCTTCGAAAGAATGGTAGACTGGTTGTACCCAATGTTAATAGATTGAGAGATGAAGTGCTTAGAGAATGTCATCACTTGAAATTGACTATACATCCCGGTGGTAACAAAATATATCGAGTAATGAAGCAGACCTACTACTAGGAAGGGATGAAAAGAGAGGTTGGGAAGTTTATATCCAAATGCATGAACTGCCAGCTAGTTAAAGCCGAGAAAAAGAAGCTTAGTGGTTTGTTGCAACCATTCGAAATTCCCGAATGGAAATGGGAACAATTCTGAATGGATTTCATTGATGGCTTGCCGAGGACTAGATCGGGTAATGATAGTATTTGGGTGATTGTAGATTGATTGACCAAGAGTGTAAGGTTCATACCGGTCAAGTCGAACAGAAAAGCAGCTAAGTTAGAGGAACTGTATATGAAGTGGGTAGTAAGATTTCGTGGAATACCCAAAAGCATTGTGAGTGACCGAGATCCGTTGTTTACTAGTGGGTTTTGGAAGAGCTTACAAGAGGCTTTAGGATCAGAATTACATCTCAGTACCATGTACCATCCTCAAACAGACGGTCAAACAGAGAGGGTGAATCGAGTATTAGAAGACCTCTTGAGAGCTTGCATATTAGATTTTGGAGGGTCTTGGGATGACCATTTGCATCTAGTGGAGTTCACATATAATAATAGTTATCAATCCAGTATTGGTATGGCTTCATTTGAAGCTTTGTATAGAAGACCACGCAACTCACCATCATGTTGGTTAGAAACCGGTGAGAAGTTTGTGCTTGGGCCAGATGTGATAAGAGAAATTTCAGACAAGATCAGGGTTATCCAACAGCGAATGAAGGCTGCTCAAGATAGGCAGAAGAGTTATGCTTATAAGAGGAGAAGAGATTTAAAATTCTCCGTTGGCGACTTGGTGTTTGTCAAGATTTCTCTGTTAAAGAGCGTGATTCTATTTGGTAGAAGAGGCAAGTTAACACCAGGATTTGTTGGTCCATTCCCAGTTCTCGAGCAAGTTGGGGAATTTGGCATATAAAGTTGAGTTGTCAGACAAGATGGCGGGAGTTCATAACGTGTTTCATGTTTCCTAGTTGAGGAAGTTCGTACATGACCCCGATTAGAATATTTCATCGGATCAGTTGGATGACATTGAAGTAGAATCTGAGGCGATTGGGAACTGCATGTCGATCCGTATTGTCTAGAGCGATATGAAGCAACTTCGAAAGAAGGCGGTGAAAATGGTCAAGGTTCAGTGGGGCGAGAATGAGAATGGCTGTACTTGGGAAACAGAGGAGGGCATAAGATAGACGTATCTTTTCCTGTTAAGATTTTAACGACCATTTAGTTATCCTCTTATTAGTAAACCTCATGTTAGGATAGGCTTGTTATGTTGCTATGTATGTTTGATTGTTGCAAATGATTGTTAGGCATGCGGGACCCATTGTTGTTTCTTAGTTAAGGAATTTCGGGGGAGAAATTTCTTAAGGTGGAGGGGGGAAATGTAACGACCCACATTCTACGCATCAGAGGATTGCAGAATATTTATTTCATTTTTGTATGAGGTCGTATGGTCGTGTAACTTTGGGGAACGACTATTGGGGTCATTTTCCACATTCACGATTTTTGCCTATTTTTAAATGACTGTTTTACCCTTGGAGAATCTTATTTCGCCTATAAATTTTGATTGATACGGAGTTTTGACCTGAAACCTCATCCATTGGATTCAGATGAAGGTTTATCTTTCCGTAGAGTGGTCAATTGATCATATGTACTTGCCGTTTGGGATATATGGCTGAAATAAGGTTTGGAAGATGAAAAACAGCTTAACTGGGTGAAACAACCCACCTTCGTTAAGGTCACTCACAAAGGGAATGCATTAACTTTGGTGAAGCATTATAGGTAAAAGATACAGATAATTTACAAGACAGATATATAAACAGCGGAAAAGATGGAATTATTTAATAAGCAGCGTGGTCTAGTCAAAACATTACAACCATCGTCTCAAAACCCAACTTCCAAGTTGTTACAATAAAACTTCTGTCTTGATTAAAAACTCATAATACATAAAGAAGCATAAAGCAGTAGTAAAGTGGCATAAACCCCCAATAAAAGTGCAACCATAGCCATAGCCCAAGAAAAAAGAATCCAAGCAATACATCTACTCTCTTCAAGCTGGAAAAGGTCTGAACTAAGCTGAAGTATTCCCTCCCTGCGGACCTGAGGGGGGGAACGGAATAAAAGAAGACGAAATAAAACGGGTCAGACATAAGTCTGGTAAGTCCAGTGATTTTTTAGCATGTAAACAAGAAAAGGATCATGACATGAATAAACTAAATATAGGACAATACCACAGTGACAAGATAATATAAGGCAAGACAAGGCAAGATAAACCGAATATGCTATCGCACTCATTTCCATTTCTCTGCACCTACTAACAAATGTTTCAACTAGCAACATGTGTTCATAATAAAATGATCCCTTTATCAATCGGCTCCTACTCGCATGCATTTATTACTTGTGTCATTCGGCCCCGCTTGTTTGTAGATTCCTATGCTGGTCCCACCATTAGGTGTATCAATCCCTATGGTGGCAACCCGACACAATTCATGATGCACAGTGTATAACTACTGATGCCCAGTGCCTGATGTTTCCACTCTGGAGTACGTGCATGCCCGTACTCTATCGGAACCTACATTGACGCACCACCCGCCGCTATTTTGACCGCTTATAATCAGCTCAGTAATCGTTCCCCACCCTGCCTAGTTCAGGGTACCATGATACATATATGTGAGTTACTGCTGAAATGGGTCCCCGTTACTAGGGTTTCCTAATCAACATGTTATAAAGGTTAAGTGTTCTCCATTTAACCTAACCCCACCCATCTGTTTAATTAACATGTTGTATTCATTAAATGTTGCCTAAGTTAGCTTAACCCTACCATTCTTAGCATGTCCGTTCATTAGCATTGATTCATTCATTAATTAATGCCTCAACCTCTCACATTAGAACTGTTATTTGCGGTTGCTGGATGTGCCAGGCAGTTCCGGGCAGACTTCTACCACAAACTAATTCTAACCTCGGGTTTTGGGCCTGCGCTAGCCTCTCACATTAGATCTGTTGTTGCGGTCGATGGATGTTCCGGGCATTTCCGAGCAGCCTTACACCGCAACTCAATCTAACCATGTGTTAGGCATGTTAATCTTTTAGTCAATTTACATATTTACCATACATGCCCAAATCCAGATTTTTGTATGTCAATTACCCACAATTGTAGTCAATTCAAGTTATGCCACATTTACTTGTTATGCCCAAAATTACTCAATTAAGTTATACCCAATTCCCCGCGTTTCAATCGTACGTACAATAAGATTCAATCTGGGTTCCAAATGAACTTAGTATTCATAAAATAAAACAAAAAGGGGAATAGAGAAGGAACACAAGAATTGACATAAGAAACAAAATAGGCATGTAAAGGTGTACCCAATCCAAGAATCATGTTTCCAATAGGCATGTTGTACATTAACAATAAGTATGGCCAAACTGAGCAAGTTACATCATAGGCATAAAGATTCGATAGAATTGAACTTAAGAGAATCACCAATTTGGTTTACAACATGATAGGTTCCATTGTTTCAATCACAACAGTCTTATAAGCATAGGTTATTCAGATTTGACAAAAGGTTAAGCATGAATCAAAATTGATTATCTCACAATTAGTCATAGTGGTGTACAACATGATAGGTTCCATTGTTTCAATCAAAACAGTCTCATAAGCATAGGTAATTCAGATTTGACAAAAGGATAAGCATGAATCATAATTGATTATCTCACAATTAGGCATAGTTCTAGATCCGATTAATACAGTCATGATTTCTATTAGGTGTTCAAATCTGAATAATAACTGAACTTACAGTGATAGGATTAGAAAAGTGAATTAGTTGACGTTGTAGCGATTCTAATCTTTCTTTGTTGATTGAAGAAGAAATTCTCCACTTTGATTTGAAGCTCTCTCTCTCTAATTTGATTTCTAATTTGGAGAAGATGGAGGCTAGGCTAGTTTAGAGATGGACAACATGGTGGCATGATAGAATAGGATTATTAGGTTTAGGGTTAAGGTTTGTTGTGATTATATAGAAGTATAGGATTAGTTTGAGCCTTTAGACCAACGTAGGAGTCCTCAGAGCCATCCAGACCAGAGAGAGCCAACCACTTCGCGACACATATGCCCTAACACCTCAGAATTCGTCACCCAGATCTGGGGATATGGGGGTCGACTCCTTGCAGGGGGGTCGACACCTGTGTCAACACCCCCTGGGGGGTCGACACCTGTGTCAACACCCCTGGGGGGTCGACACCCCTGAGCGGGAGATTTCCCATTCAGCTGCTTTCCTGAATTTCGAATCTGTTTTGATTATTTAATTATTATTTTAATTTAATTTTTGTTTACACTTGAAATCTTCTAACCTCCGTAACTTCTTCGTACGAAGTCCGATTCACACAAACTCGGACTCTATCTCAAGTAGAATTCCGAGACGAACGCAATGGCGTAACCTGTTTCGCCTAATTCTTCTTCTAAAAATTAAGTGTTCTTAAATATGTTAATTTTAATATTCATAGAAAATACGGGGTGTTACATTCTCCCCTCCTTAAAGGATTTCGTCCCCGAAATCTCTGAGTTAAGAAGAATGTATCCTAACATCCAACATCCATCTACTCAACCATTAATCACGGGCATCCACTATCCTTAAAAATATTTCTAATGCTTTCAAGATCATATGCATAGTGTGTGCATATGTCCTAATCTAATGCAAAATTAGGCGATCTACTGATTCAATTGACATCCTTAAGGCGAATTATGCAGTGCCATGAGTCCATCATGTATGCAATTATTCCTAATCGTACCTTATAACTTCTACATGAGTGCACAATCATTCATACAAATGCAACATCCATATGATAACACATCAAATTTCAATCCATATACAAATACATATATGCATATGCAATATGAAAGTGACTGAGCCGATCTAGTACCTAATGTGTGTGTATATGCATCCACGAGCAACCACTAACAACCACTTGCAACCATCAATCATAACATGTTTACATCCGTTGGTTTCTACCTAAGGATTAAGAATAAGACCGAGGAGATATACTTAAAAGATAGATACAAGCATGAATAAACTTATGGAAAAAGAGATCAAGGATGTACCCTCAAAAAGATGAAGGTAGGCTGCGCGTGTCTTGTCTTCAGTCTCCCAAGTCGCGTCTTCTTCAGCGTCACTCCATTGTACTTTTACTAGCTTGACCTCACGATTGCGTAGCTTTTTAACTTCTATTCCCAAAATATGAGTTGGAACTCTTCTCATCGTCGCTTCTCGTTCCACTTCTACTTCCTCTAGTATGCTTGGCTCCACAACTTCCGCAGACTCATGTAAGCACTTTCGTAGATGAGAAACATGAAAAACATTATGAACTCCAGCCAATCTTTCGGGTAGCTCTACTCTATAAGCCATCGTCCCAATCCTCTTAATGATAGGAAATGGCCCTACAAACCTTGGTGCCAATTTCCCTACAGATCCAATGGGAATGACATTCCTCAAAGGAGATACTTTAAGGAAAACCCTGTCTCTAACCTCAAAATCAAGGTCGGTCCTTCTTTTAAGGAAAACCCTGTCCCCAACCTCAAAATCAATGGTCTTCATTCGTCTTCGTATCAAGTCCACCTTCTTTGAAATTTCTCTAATCATGTCGGGCCCTAGTATGAGCTTGTATGTAGATTCCCACCAACAAGTTGGTGATCGGCATGGTCTTCCATATAAAGCCTCGAAGGGTGCCATGCCTATGGTGGCTTGGTAGCTATTATTGTAGGAGAACTCCACCAAAGATGATCCTCCCATGTTCCTCCAAAATCAAGAATGCACAATCTTAAGAGATCGTCTAACACTCTGTTCACCCTTTCCGTCTGACCATCGATTTGAGGGTGATAGGCAGTGCTTAAGCATAGTTGTGTGCCTAGAGCCTCTTGCAAACTCTTCCGAAACCCACTCGTAAAGATAGGATCTCGATCACTTACTATGCTAGAGGGTATCCCATGTAGTCGAACTACCTCTTTAAGATAAATGGATGCTAACGTTGAGGCAGTCCTCCTACTCTTAACAGGTATAAAGTGAGCGCTTTTAGTGTGCCTGTCAACCATTACCCAAACACTGGTATTGCCCCTTCTTGACCTAGGCAACCCATCTATAAAGTCCATCGAAATGCTATCCCATTTCCACTGTGGGACCTCTAGAGGATGAAGCAGACCACCAGGCTTCTTCTGCTCCGCCTTGACTTGCTGGCATATCAAGCATTTAGAGACAAATTCAGCTACATCCTTCTTCATGCCATTCCAAAAGAAAACCCTTTTTATGTCTTTATACATTTTGTCTCCACCTGGGTGCATGGTCAACTTAGAATGGTGTGCTTCTTCGAGAACTGTTTTCACCAAATCCCTTGTTTGTGGGACACATAGTCTTCCATCCCGTCTCAACCAACCCTTGGCATCTATGGAGTATCTATTGAGGTGACTAGAAGTTTCACCTCTAGTTAACTTACCCATCATATCAACAATCTGAGGGTCTTCACGTTGCGTGGTTCCTATTGAGTTCAAAAGCGTAGACCGCACCTCTAGTGTTGCTAAAAAGCCAGGTACAAACTCAAAAGAGGGTCTAAAGTCAAAGGTTGCTATGTACTCCAAGTTTTCCCTTTCAACAAAGAGAGGACTTAAGGTCAGCTTTTTTCTACTCAAGGCTCCTGCTACCACATTACCCTTGCCAAGGGTATAAGCAATCTCAAAATCGTATGAGGCAAGAAACTCCGTCCACCTTTGTTGTATTAAGTTAATATCTTTTTGTGAGAAAAGGTACTTTAGTGATTTATGGTCAGTAAACAATTCAAACCTTTCTCCTAGTAGGTAATGACGCCATGACTTAAGAGCGAAAACAATGGCAGCTAGCTCTAAATCATGAGTTGGGTAGTTCTTCTCATGTACCTTCAACTGTCTTCCCCATAACAAACTACCTTGCCTTCTAGCATTAAGACAGCGCCTAATCCTGTACCGCATGCGTTTGTGTATACTGTAAACATCTTACTCCCATCAGGCAATGTCAGAACTAGGGCTGTTGTCAGAGCCCTTTTTAATCGTTGGAAAGCGACATCACAATCAAAATCCTAGGCAAAAGTTAGGTTCATCTTCGTCAATCTTGTAAGTGGGGCTGAGATCTTCGCAAAGCCTTTTATGAACTTTCTGTAATAGCCCGCTAGTCCGAGAAAACTTCGTACTTCGGTTGCATTCCTTGGAATCTTCCAATCTTGCACCACAACTACTTTTGCGGGATCCACAGCTATCCCCTCTTTGGACACCACATGTCCAAGAAACTTTACTTCTTCTCTCCAAAAATGGCATTTGGAGAATTTTTCTTTCATCCGATGTGCTCGAAGAGTATCCATAACTTCCCTTAAATGAAAAGCATGTTCTTCCTCACTTTTTGAGAAAATCAAAATGTCGTCCACGAAGACCACTATAAATTTATTGAGGAACTCCCTGAACACCCTACTCATCAAGTCTACGAAATAGGCGGGTGCGTTTGTCAAGCCGAAAGGCATGACAAGCCATTCGAAGAAACCATCCGGGGTCCTGAACGCGGTCTTATCTATGCTGTCTTCAACCACTCTTAGCTGATGAAATCCGGTGGCCAGATCTAGTTAGGAGAAAACTGATGCACCTACGAGCTGGTCGAACAAGTCGTCTATTCTTGGAAGTGGGTGTCTATTCTTCTTGGTCAGCTTGTTTAGCTCCCTATAATCTACGCATACGCGAAGTGAACCATCCGCTTTGGTTGCGAACACTACTAGAGCATCCCATTCAGAAATACTCTGCCTTATGAACCCCTTTTCGAGCAACTCTTTAACTTGCTTGCTGAGCTCCTTCCTTTCCCTTGGATCCATGTGTCTAATGGGTAAAGCAATGGGTTTTGCATTATCAACCAGGTATATGCGTAAGTCTATCTCTCTCTTTGGAGATAAACCCTTCACCTCTTTAAAGACATCCGAGTATTCACGGACTACTCTAACAGATTGCAAGTTTTCAACAGATGCATCAAGATATTCTAGGTAGCTAAGCATAACAGAATTCATGGGATTACAAGAGATTTCGAGAGTATTACCGTGGCGAGTTGTAAGTCTAACCACTCTATTTTCACAATCGAGGATGGCACCATTACTGGATAACCAATCCATGCCTAAAATCAAGCCATAGCCCGTGAAACCTAAAACATAAGCATTACATCTAAACCCAATGCTTAGTATAGAAATTTCTAAATCTAAACAAATCATTGACAAATAAGCCGAACCCCCAATTGGATTTGAAACAACCATGGGATCCTCTACTATACTGGTATCTAGGTGCAGAGATTCAACTAAAGCAGTAGATATAAAAGAGTGCGATGCGCCCGAATCAAAATGAGTACAAATAGGATGATCAGAAAGATAAACTAAACTCTCAACAGAAACATTTCTACCTCTTTCTCACGGAGGTGCAATGAGAGCATGAATCTGCCCTCCAGAAGTAGATCCAGTCCTCTGCCCTTGCCCTTGCCTTCTTGGGCAATCCTTAGCCATATGTCATGTCTCGCCGCCTTGAAAAAAACCACCCATCTTCCTCTTCTTCTGCATGCAGTCCTTAATCAGATGTCCAGGTATGCCACAAAAATTACACTTCCTCTTGTTGCGGTTTTTGTTATTCTTCCCTCCCTTCTTGGAATCCATCTTCTTATTCTACGATCCCTCCACTTTCTTGTCTAGAGGTCCTTCCACCTTTATCTCTTTCTTCCCATCCTTGTCTTCCTCCTGTAATAGTGCCATATCCACGAGTCTCTCATAAGTCGCACCCATAGGTACATGGGACATAGGTAGGCTGTGTAGTGGCTCATTCAACCCTTTAATGAAACAGAGAGCCTTTTTATGTGGAGTGTTTACCAACTCCAGTCCGAATCTAGCCAGCTGTTTGAATTGGTTGATGTATTCCTTAATCGATAGGCTTCCCTGTTTGAGTGCTAAGAACTTCTCCATCTATAGGCTTCGTTCAACTTGCGAGAGGAACTTCATTTCAAACCTCATTATGAAATCCTCCCAAGTCTCAACTGGTCTTTCATCATTAGTAACTTCCCACCAGAAAGAGGCCTCGTCCTTGAGTAACCATACAGCCAATTGTTTCTTCTGCCTATCGTCCACTACGAAGAAAACAAACAAATCTTCAGTTTCCTAGAGTCAGTTTCTTGCTTCCACGAATGATTCAGTCCCATTAAATTTCTTTCCGGCCATAGCTCGAAAGTCTCTACATATCTTCGAGAAAGCATTCACACGCTGAGGAGGAGGAGGAACAACTGTAGCTAGGGGAGGAGGAACGTCTGTTAGGCCTGCGGCATCAGCCTTAGGCTCCAGATACCTTCTGAACCAACCCGGTATCTGTATGCCCTCGGGGAGATTAAGAACCCCAGACATGCTGAAACGAAAAGAAAAGGTTCAAAATAAAGGATAGAAAGATAATGCGTATGGCTTTGGGGAATATGTGTAACACCCCACACCCGCTATGGTCACTCACTAAGGGAATGCCATAACATCGGTGGAGTATTTTAAGTGAATATAGAACAGAAAAATTACAACAAGACAGATATAAGTAATACTTGAGAATTTAAAACATCATTTCATTTCAGCGGAAAGCAAAAACATGTTTGGTTACATCACACAACCATAATAAGAGTCAAGTACAAAATATCCATCCTGATAAATAAAAATACATAATCCCAATACATGAACTGATAGCCATAAAAGAAAAGGATAAGCTGAGCTTTACTCCTATGGTCCAAGCTCCAAAAGAGAATAAAGCAGCTTGATCAAAGCCCACTCGTACTGGGCCCACTCTGAGAACCTGAGGGTTGGGAAAAAGATAAAAACAACGGGGTCAGACATAAGCCTGAGTGAGCCCTATAACCTTAACAATACAATTATTAAAGTAATTAGGGTATGATATGAACTCGGTACGGTACCTTTGGGGATAATGACTACACTAAGTAGCCAACAAACATAGGATGAACTAAGATAACCGTAAAGACGCATCTACCCACCCAAGGATAATTACTAACTGCACCACACCAGTCATTCCTACTCAAAGATTGATCCGACCCAAGGACTTAAAAGAAAGATATAACTAGTAGTTTCATGTACCCCTAGCTGACCACATAGGTGCCGTCTGCCCCTATCTCCACTAGGTGTACCCCACTACTCCCCAAGCGATCGGCTCCCTAACGTAGATACCCGTGCTGGTCCCACAGTGGGGTGTATCACTCCCCTAAAGTGGCAACCCAATATTATCAATGGTGCACGGCTTATACCTACACGATGCAACAACGGCTTATCTACCAGCCCGGGTCCACACACGCATATGAAACCCGTTGGACTTGCGTTGCCACCGCTAACCCGTTTTGGCCTCTTATAGTCAAGCCTAATATGCGTGTCCCATCACTCGACTAGAGTCGAGCCCACAAAGATACGTTTGGGATATTGGTTGAAATGGGCCCCCACAAGCTACCCACCTAAGCTTGTCATTTCTAGTGTATATCACTTAACCCTTTAATCATGTTTTAATTACATGTTCCACTTTGGTTAAGTATTCTAATCGTATTTTCTATTGCCACCCAAGGCAAACACTAGATTTCCACTTGCCACCCAAGGCACCCACTTAACCCCTCATGTCCCTCTACATGCCAATATGGTTAAGTGTTTCTTAATTAATTAATTAAGATCATGACCTCATAAAGACCTCTCACATTAGACCATCTTTTTATGACCGCTGGATATGCCGGTTGGTTCCGGGCAGACTTCTGTCATAAAAAGGGTCTAACCTCGTGTCTTTACTTTAATCACGTATTTAATTTATGACCAAGACCTCTCACATTGGGCCAATCATTTGTAGCCGCTGGATGGCCGGTCGGTTCCGGGCAGACTTCCGCTACAAAAGGGTCCAACCTCGTGTCTTAGTTGATTAATTACACCTAATTAATCACCCCCATAATTAATTATCCCTAATTAATTACACATTTTTAAGAATATGGGTAGACCTAACTTAATAGGTAAATTCCCAATTCCATAGCATGGGTAGACCTAACTCAATAGGTAAATTCCCATGGGGTAGACCTAACTCAATAGGTAAATTCCCACTTATGTTCATTCATTTTATTTTGTTAATATGCATTTTTAACCCCATCGTTCCCCACGTAAATCGTTCTCATTTCATGACATAATAAAGGGAAGATTCATCACAAATATCATGGGTGTAACCACATCTTAGCATATAACTTTGTCATGGGTTAAGAGGATGTCAACTTGCATATATGAGCATATATTAACCCAACTACATTTAACCCAAACTTGCATATTATCATACACATGACTTGCATAACATGTTGCATATGAACTTGCATATTATCATACACATATCTTGCATAACATGTTGAACTTGCATATAAGCATTCACATAACTTGCATAACATGTTAAACTTGCATATAAGCATTCACATAACTTGCATAAGCATGCATAACTTGCATAACATGTTGAACTTGCATATAAGCATACACATAACTTGCATAAGCATTCACATAACTTGCATAAGCATTCACATAACTTGCATAAGCATGCATAACTTGCATAACATGTTAAACTTGCATATAAGCATACGCATAACTTGCATAAGCATGTTGCATAATAGATCAATGTTCAACTTAGTGTTTTGCATCATAAGCATCATGAAACATAGCACCAAACTTGCATAAAGATGTCATGACTACATAACATTAAGCTTGCATAAAGATGTCATGAACACATACACTAAACTTGCATGACATATAGCATATAACTCGCAAAACACATAACATGCACTATACTAAGCTTGCATAAACACATTGATCCACAAACATAACCATACATCATCATATCCTATCTTAATTAATTTAACAATTGATTATTAAGGGGATAGAAGCTCACCAAAACCAAGATTAGCAAACTAATGAAGAAGATTAAGAGGCTAGAAGTTGATTTGGAATGCTATCCCTTCTCTAATTTTGATGGAGGCTCCTTCAAGTTTCAAAGTGGTGGCATAATGGCCTTAGATCTATTTTTAGTAAGGATTAGGGGGGTATTAGGGTGTATATATAGATTAGTTAGGTGTTTTAGGACCATAGGATTAGCCCTAAATTAGATTAGGACCATCAGATTTCGGAAATCTCTAGAACACAGCCCAAGACTCAACCAAAAACCAGATCTGGTGCACCCAGATCAACAGGGCCGACACCCTGTGTCGACACCCCTGTCGACAGGGCTGTCGACACGGGGCTAGGCAGGAACTTTCCCGCCACCTCCGCTTTTGGCTCCAATCCTGTTTTAGAACTGAATTTTAAATCTGTTTTTAACTTTGAATTTTCTAAAAACTTCTTTGGGCCTTAACTGGGTCATACGGACTCCGATTTACAAAATTTCGGACTCTATTCTGCGTATTTTTCCGAGACGAACGCAATGGCACAGCCCGTTTCCCCTGATTCAGATTTTAGAATTTAATTCTGCCCTGATTTATATTATAATAAGTTATTTTAACATACGGGGTGTTACATTCTCCCCTACTTAAAGGATTTCGTCCCCGAAATCTCTAAGTCAAGAAGAACGTATCCTACCAACCAAACAACCATCTACTAAACCATCAAACACTGGCATCCATTGTCCTTAAAGTTTCTAATGCTGTATGAACATATGCAAAAAGTGTGTGTATATGTTCCCTGTCTAATGCAAAATCAGGCGGTCTACTGGTTCAGTTGACCTCCTTAATGCAAACCATGATAGTGCCATGCATCCAATATGTATGCGAAAGAACCCTATCGACACATACTATCTCTACATGAGTGCACAATCATTCATCGAAATGCATCATCCATATGATAACACAACCATTATACATCCATTAATATAGCTACCTACACACATTTATATGCAATATGAAGTGACTGAGCCGATCTAGTGCTTAAAGTGTGTGTATATGCATCCACGAGCAACCACTAGCAAACACATGCATCCACTTGCATCCATCAATCATAACATGTCTCAAACACATGTTTCAACCATAGGTTTACCCTATCTAAAGGTCAAACAATACTAACGAGAGGATATACGAAAGATAAGATAAGTACTAGACAACGATAGAGGAGAAAGTAAAGACATACCCTCAAAAAGAAATGGGTACAATGAACGCATCTTCGCTTCCGTCTCCCAAGTTGCGTTGCTCTCATCTTCTCCCTATTGCACTTTGACTAGTTGAACCTCTCTGTTTCTCAACTTCCTAGTCTCTGACCCAAGGATGCAAGTAGGAGCTCGTCGAATCGTTGCATTACGTTCTACTTCCACTTCTCTAAGCAAGCTTGGCTCTACCACCTCTGCAGTCTCATGTAGGCACTTCCTCAAATGTGACACATGGAATACATCATGTACCTCACTAAGTCTGTCGGGCAACTCCACTCTATATGCCATCCGTCCAATCCTTTCCTTAATAGGAAACGGCCCCACGAACCTTGGTGCTAACTTCCCAACAGATCCAAAGCGAACCACATTTCGTAACGGAGACACTTTGACAAAGACCATGTCCCCAACTTCAAACTCAAGATCCGTCCTTCTCTTGTCCGCATAAGATTTTTGCCTATCCTGCGCTGCTTTCATCCTTCTTCGAATCAAGTCAATCTTCTCAGAAGTCTCCCTAACCATATCAGGCCCAAGCAAGATCTTATCCGTAGATTCCCACCAACATGTAGGTGATCGACAAGGCCTTCCATAAAGAGCTTCGAAAGGAGCCATACCAATACTGGACTGAAAGCTGTTATTATATGCGAACTCCACCAATGGAAGATGCTCTTCCCATGTACCTCCAAAATCTAAGATACAAAGCCTCAAAAGGTCTTCTAGGACACGATTCACCCTCTCAGTCTGGCCGTCCGTCTGAGGATGATATGCGGTGCTCAGACACAATTGAGTCCCCACTGCTTCTTGCAAACTTCTCCAGAACTCGCTAGTGAAGATAGGATCTCGATCACTCACTATGCTAGAGGGTACCCCATGCAATCGAACTATCTCTCGAAGATATACTGAAGCTAGCCATGGAGCAGTCCTCTTGCTCTTCACAGGTATGAAATGGGCGCTTTTAGTAAGTCTGTCTACCACAACCCAAATTCCCGTATTACCCTTTCTTGATCTGGGTAACCCGTCAATAAAATCCATCGAGACGCTATCCCACTTCCATTGCGGAACTTCCAATGGGTGAAGCAACCCACCAGGTTTCTTTTGCTCCGCCTTCACTTGTTGGCACACCAAGCATTGAGCGACATACTCGGCCACATCTTTCTTCATACCGGCCCAGAAGAAAACCCTCTTCATGTCTTGGTACATCTTGTCCCCACCGGGATGAATGGTCATCCTAGAACGGTGCGCATCATCAAGAATAACCTTCCTCAAACCCTCGTCTTGCGGTACACAAAGTCTACCGTCTCTACGCAAGCACCCCCTATCGTCTAGGGTGTACCTACTCAAATGGCTGGACAACTCCCCCCTTATGAGCTTCTCCACCAACTCAACCAACTGTGGGTCGTCCCTCTGTGCTTCTCCAATCCGCCCCAAAAGAGTAGGTCTAACCTCCAAGGATGCTAGCAAACCGGGTACATAATCAATGGAAGGTCTGAAATCAAACATCGAGATAAATTCCAAGCTTCGTTGTTCCACGAACAATGGACTCAAGGACAACCTCTTTCTGCTTAAGGCGTCCGCCACCACGTTACCCTTGCCAGGGGTATACGCTATCTCGAAATCATAGGATCCTAAGAACTCCATCCACCTTTGTTGTCTCAAATTCAAATCCTTCTGAGAAAACAAGTACTTCAATGATTTGTGGTCAGTGAACAATTCGAATCTCTCACCAAGAAGATAATGGCGCCAAATCTTAAGCGCAAAAACAATAGCGGCCAACTCTAAATCATGGGTAGGGTAATTTTTCTCATGCACTCTCAACTGCCTTCCACCGTAGGCTATTACCCTTCCCTCTTGCATTAAGACTGCGCCTAGTCCTGTCCCACAAGCATCGGTATAGACAACAAATGGCTTGCTCCCATCTGGCAACACTAAAACTGGAGCAGTGGTTAAAGCTCTCTTTAACCGTCGGAACGCATCATCACAATCTACGTCCCATACGAAAACAAGATTCTTCTTCGTTAAGCGGGTTAACGGGGCTGATATCTTCGCGAAGTCTTTGATAAACTTCCTATAATAGCCAGCCAACCCCAAGAAACTCCTCACCTCGGTAGCATTCTTCGGAACCTTCCAATCCTGAATTGATACTACCTTCGCGGGATCCACAGCTATCCCTTCCTTGGAGACCGCGTGCCCCAAGAACCGCACTTCCTTCCTCCAGAAGTGACATTTAGAGAATTTCGCTTTAAGGCTATGTGCTCGAAGAGTCTTTAACACCTCCCCAAGATGTAGGGCATGCTCTTCTTCACTCTTAGAAAATACTAAGATATCATCCACGAAGACCACCACGAATTTATTAAGGAACTCCCTGAACACCCTACTCATCAAATCCACAAAGTATGCAGGGGCGTTCGTCAACCCAAATGGCATCACCAGCCACTCATAGAAACCATCCGGAGTCCTAAAGGCAGTCTTGTCTATGCTATCCTCAGCCACCCTCAACTGATGAAACCCCGTGGCTAAGTCCAACTGAGAAAACACTGAAGCGCCAACCAACTGATCGAAAAGATCATCAATCCTCGGCAATGGGTGTCTATTCTTCTTTGTGAGCTTGTTGAGTTCTCTATAGTCTACACAAAGTCTGAGGGACCCATCCGCCTTCGTAGCAAATACTACTGGAGCACCCCACTCCGATATACTCCGTCTTATGAACCCCTTCTCAAGCAACTCCCCTACTTGCTTATGGAGTTCCCTCCTCTCACGAGGAGCCATGTGGCGCACTGGTAAAGATACAGGTTTAGCATTATCCACCAGATATATTCGAAAGTCAATCTCCCGCTTCGGAGGTAAGCCCTTCACCTCCTCAAACACATCCGAATATTCCCGGACCACTCTAACAGATTGCAAACTCTCGACCGAAGCGTCAAGCGATTCAAGATAACTTAGCATAACGGAATCCATGGGATTACAAGAGATCTCGAGAGTGTTACCCAAGCGGGTCATGAGCCTAACAACTCTCCTTTCGCAATCAAGAACGGCACCATTACTGGATAACCAGTCCATGCCCAAAATTAACCCATAGCCCGTGAAGCCCAAAACAAAAGCATCACATCTAAACTCAATGCTAAGTATAGAAATCTTCAAACCCAAACATATCATGGACAAATAAGTGGAGCCCCCAATTGGGTTTGAAACAACCAAGGGATCGTCTACCAGACTGGTGTCTAAGTGCAGTGACTCAACTAATGATGATGAGATAAACGAATGCGATGCGCCTGAATCAAACAATGTACGGACAGGATGATCAAATAGAAAAACCAGACTTTCAACGGAAATAGTTCTACCTCTTTCCTGAATCGGTGGAACCGCGAGAGCCTGTACTTGCCCCCTAGCCTGACCCGGTGCCATAAGAGCTTGCACCTGTCCTCCTGAGATAGACCCCGTCCTTTGCCCCTTCTTAGGACAGTCTTTCACTAGATGCCCTGCTTCGCCACAGTGAAAGCAACCAGTCTTCTTCTTCTTTCTACAATCCTTGCTTATGTGACCTGGTATCCCACAATTGAAGCACTTCTTCTTCCCCTTGCCACCGTTGCCTTTCCCCCCTTTGTTTTGCTGTTGTTGCTGAGGTCTCTTTTGATCTCCCTTTTTCTCGGGTGCCTTATTAGCATTGGGACCCTTCTCTTCTTCATGCATGAGTGCCATGTCAACTAGCTTCTCAAAGGTGGCCCCCATAGGGATATGAGTCATAGCCAACCCATGCATCGGTTCATTCAAGCCTTTCACGAACCTCAAAGCCTTCTTCTCCGGTGTATTCACCATGTCTAGGCCAAACCTTGCCAATTGATTAAACTTGTTGACATATTCCTTCACTGAGAGATTCCCTTGCTTTAGAGTCAAGAATCTTTCCATATACAAGTTTTCCTCCGCCCTTGAGAGAAACTTTACCACAAATCTTTGCCTAAAATCCGCCCAAGAGTCAACGGGGCGTTCTCCATTAGTGACCTCCCACCAGAATGAGGCCTCTCCCTTCATTAACCAAGCAGCTAACTTGACTTTCTTTCCTTCTTCCATCTCAAAGATATCTATCAACTCTTCCACCTCCTTAAGCCAATCTCTAGCCTCCACAAAAGTTTCAGATCCTTGAAAAGGTTTCCCTCCCATAGCTTTAAATTCCTTGCAAGTCTTAGCAAAAGTATCCGTGCGAGGAGGAGGGGGAGGAGGAAGATCGGGTGCTACGGTTGGTGGAGGAACATTTGCTGGACCCGCAGTGGTGGCCCTAGCCTCCATCAACCTCCTATACCATACTGGTACCGTCACACCCTCCGGAAAGTTAAGATCCTCAGCCATGCTGAAACGAAAAAGGAAAGATTCAAAACGGAGAATTCGAAAGATAAAGATATGGCTATTGGGGATTATGCTTTTCTTTCAAAAACTTTTCTCTTTAAAGACATGTTTTGAAAATATCTCTTCTAAAAATGTTTTTAGAAAAATAGTTTTCTAAAAAATTTATCTGTTCCGGTAACCTCGCTCTGATACCACGTGTAACACCCCACACCCGCTATGGTCACTCACTAAGGGAATGCCATAACATCGGTGGAGTATTTTAAGTGAATATAGAACAGAAAAATTACAACAAGACAGATATAAGTAATACTTGAGAATTTAAAACATCATTTCATTTCAGCGGAAAGCAAAACATGTTTGGTTACATCACACAACCATAATAAGAGTCAAGTACAAAATATTCATCCTGATAAATAAAAATACATAATCCCAATACATGAACTGATAGCCATAAAAGAAAAGGATAAGCTGAGCTTTACTCCTACGGTCCAAGCTCCAAAAGAGAATAAAGCAGCCTGATCAAAGCCCACTCGTACTGGGCCCACTCTGAGAACCTGAGGGTTGGGAAAAAGATAAAAACAACGGGGTCAGACATAAGCCTGAGTGAGCCCTATAACCTTAACAATACAATTATTAAAGTAATTAGGGTATGATATGAACTCGGTATGGTACCTTTGGGGATAATGACTACACTAAGTAGCCAACAAACATAGGATGAACTAAGATAACCGTAAAGACGCATCTACCAACCCGAGGATAATTACTAACTGCACCACACCAGTCATTCCTACTCAAAGATTGATCCCACCCAAGGACTTAAAAGAAAGATATAACTAGTAGTTTCATGTACCCCTAGCTGACCACATAGGTGCCGTCTGCCCCTATCTCCACTAGGTGTACCCCACTACTCCCCAAGCGATCGGCTCCCTAACGTAGATACCCGTGCTGGTCCCACAGTGGGGTGTATCACTCCCCTAAAGTGGCAACCCAATATTATCAACGGTGCACGGCTTATACCTACACGATGCAACAACGACTTATCTACCAGCCCGGGTCCACACACGCATATGAAACCCGTTGGACTTGCGTTGCCACCGCTAACCCGTTTTGGCCTCTTATAGTCAAGCCCAATATGCGTGTCCCGTCACTCGACTAGAGTCGAGCCCACAAAGATACGTTTGGGATATTGGTTGAAATGGGCCCCCACAAGCTACCCACCTAAGCTTGTCATTTCTAGTGTATATCACTTAACCCTTTAATCATGTTTTAATTACATGTTCCACTTTGGTTAAGTATTCTAATCGTATTTTCTATTGCCACCCAAGGCAAACACTAGATTTCCACTTGCCACCCAAGGCACCCACTTAACCCCTCATGTCCCTCTACATGCCAATATGGTTAAGTGTTTCTTAATTAATTAATTAAGATCATGACCTCATAAAGACCTCTCACATTAGACCATTTTTTATGACCGCTGGATATGCCGGTTGGTTCCGGGCAGACTTCTGTCATAAAAAGGGTCTAACCTCGTGTCTTTACTTTAATCACGTATTTAATTTATGACCAAGACCTCTCACATTGGGCCAATCATTTGTAGCTGCTGGATGGCCGGTCGGTTCCGGGCAGACTTCCGCTACAAAAGGGTCCAACCTCGTGTCTTAGTTGATTAATTACACCTAATTAATCACCCCCATAATTAATTATCCCTAATTAATTACACATTTTTAAGAATATGGGTAGACCTAACTTAATAGGTAAATTCCCAATTCCATAGCATGGGTAGACCTAACTCAATAGGTAAATTCCCATGGGGTAGACCTAACTCAATAGGTAAATTCCCACTTATGTTCATTCATTTTATTTTGTTAATATGCATTTTTAACCCCATCGTTCCCCACGTAAATCGTTCTCATTTCATGACATAATAAAGGGAAGATTCATCACAAATATCATGGGTGTAACCACATCTTAGCATATAACTTTGTCATGGGTTAAGAGGATGTCAACTTGCATATATGAGCATATATTAACCCAACTACATTTAACCCAAACTTGCATATTATCATACACATGACTTGCATAACATGTTGCATATGAACTTGCATATTATCATACACATATCTTGCATAACATGTTGAACTTGCATATAAGCATTCACATAACTTGCATAACATGTTAAACTTGCATATAAGCATTCACATAACTTGCATAAGCATGCATAACTTGCATAACATGTTGAACTTGCATATAAGCATACACATAACTTGCATAAGCATTCACATAACTTGCATAAGCATTCACATAACTTGCATAAGCATGCATAACTTGCATAACATGTTAAACTTGCATATAAGCATACACATAACTTGCATAAGCATGTTGCATAATAGATCAATGTTCAACTTAGTGTTTTGCATCATAAGCATCATGAAACATAGCACCAAACTTGCATAAAGATGTCATGATTACATAACATTAAGCTTGCATAAAGATGTCATGAACACATACACTAAACTTGCATGACATATAGCATATAACTCGCAAAACACATAACATACACTATACTAAGCTTGCATAAACACATTGATCCACAAACATAACCATACATCATCATATCCTATCTTAATTAATTTAACAATTGATTATTAAGGGGATAGAAGCTCACCAAAACCAAGATTAGCAAACTAATGAAGAAGATTAAGAGGCTAGAAGTTGATTTGGAATGCTATCCCTTCTCTAATTTTGATGGAGGCTCCTTCAAGTTTCAAAGTGGTGGCATAATGGCCTTAGATCTATTTTTAGTAAGGATTAGGGGGGTATTAGGGTGTATATATAGATTAGTTAGGTGTTTTAGGACCATAGGATTAGCCCTAAATTAGATTAGGACCATCAGATTTCGGAAATCTCTAGAACACAGCCCAAGACTCAACCAAAAACCAGATCTGGTGCACCCAGATCAACAGGGCCGACACCCTGTGTCGACACCCCTGTCGACAGGGCTGTCGACACCCCTGTCGACATGCCTGTCGACACGGGGCTAGGCGGGAACTTTCCCGCCACCTCCGCTTTTGGCTCCAATCCTGTTTTAGAACTGAATTTTAAATCTGTTTTTAACTTTGAATTTTCTAAAAACTTCTTTGGGCCTTAACTGGGTCATACGGACTCCGATTTACAAAATTTCGGACTCTATTCTGCGTATTTTTCCGAGACGAACGCAATGGCACAGCCCGTTTCCCCTGATTCAGATTTTAGAATTTAATTCTGCCCTGATTTATATTATAATAAGTTATTTTAACATACGGGGTGTTACAATATGCCTTTAAAATAAAACGACACTTTTCTTGAAAATGCTTCTTTAAAACTACTTTGTGAAAAATAGTTTTCAAGAATTTTAATCTGATCCGGTAACCATCAGCTATGATACCAAGTGAAACACCCCACCTCCGTTAAGGTTACTCACAAAGGGAATGCATTAACTTCGATGAAGCATTATAGGTAAAAGATAGAGATAATTTACAAGACATACATACAAACAGTGGAAAAGCTGGAATTATTTCATAAGCAGCGCGGTTTAGTCAAAACATTACAACCGTTGTCTCAAAACCCAACTTCCAAGTTAAACATTACAACCGTTGTCTCAAAACCCAACTTCCAAGTTATTACAATAAAACTTCTATCTTGATTAAAAACTCAAAATACATAAAGTAGCATAAAGAAGTAGTAAAGTGGCATAAATCCCCAATAAAAGTGTAACCACAACCATAACCCAAGAAAAGAGAATCCAAGCAATACATATACTCTCTTCAAGCTGGAAAAGGTCTGAACTAAGTTGAAGTATTACCTCCCTGCGGATCTGGGAGGGGGGAATGGAAGAAAATAAGGCGAAATAAAAGGGTCAGACATAAGTCTGGTAAGTCCAGTGATTTTTCAGCATGTAAACAAGAAAAGGATCATGACATGAATAAACTAAATATAGGATAATACCATAGTGACAAGATAATATAAGGCAAGACAAGGAAAGATAAACTGAATATGGTATCGCACTCATTTCCATTTCTCTGCACCTACTAACAAATGTTTTAGCTAGCATCATGTGTTCATAATAAAATGATCCCTTTATCAATCGTCTCCTACTCGCATGCATTTATTACTTGCATCATTCGGCGCTGCTTGTTTGTAGATACCTATGCTGGTCCCACTATAGGGTGTATCAATCCCTATGGTAGCAACCTGACACAATTCAAGATGCAGTGTATAACTATGACGCCCAGTGCCTGATTTTTCCACTCCGGAGTACGTGCACGCCCATACACCAACGGAACCTACACTGACGCACCACCCGCCACTATTTTGACTGCTTATAATCAGCCCAGTAATCGTGCCCAAACCTGCCTGGTTCAGGGTACCAAGATACATCTATGTGGGTTACTGCTGAAATGGATCCGCGTTACTAGGGTTTCCTAATCAACATGTTATAATGGTTAAGTGTTCTCCATTTAACCTAACCCCACCCATCTGTTTAATTAACATGTTGTATTGGTTAAGTGTTGCCTAAGTTAACTTAACCCTACCATTCTTAGCATGTCCGTTCATTAGCATTAATTCATTCATTAATGCCTCAAACTCTCACATTAGAACTGCTGTTTGTGGTTGCTGGATGTGTCGGGCGTTTCCGGGCAGACTTCTACCGTAAACTCATTCTAACCTCGGGTTTTGGGCTTAATGCGCTAACCTCTCACATTAGATCTGTTGTCGCAGTCGCTGGATGTGCCGGGCGGTTTTGGGCAGCCATACACTTCAACTCAATCTAACCTCGTGTTAGGCATGTTCATCTTTTAGCCAATTTACATATTTACCATACATGCCCAAATCTAGATTTTTTATGCCAATTACCCACAATTGTAGTCAATTCAAGTTATGCCACATTTACTTGTTATGCCCAAAATTACTCAATTAAGTTATACCCAATTCCCCGCGTTTCAATCGTACGTACAACAAGATTCAATATAGGTTCCGAATGAACTTAGTATTCATAAAATAAAGCAAAAAGGGGAATAGAAAAGAACACAAGAATTTACATAAGACACAAAATAGGCATGTAAAGGTGCACCCAATCCAAGAATCATGTTTCCAATAGGCATGTTGTACATTAATAATAAGTATGGCCAAACGGGGAAGTTACATCATAGGCATAAAGATTCGATATAATTGAACATAAGAGAATCACCAATTTGGTGTACAAAATGATAGGTTCCATTGTTTCAATCACAGCAGTCTCATAAGAATAGGTAATTCAGATTTGGTAAAAGGATAAACATAGACCAGAATTGATTATCTCACAATTAGTCATAGTGGTGTACAACATGATAGGTTCCATTGTTTCAATCACAACAGTCTCGTAAGCATAGGTAATTCAGATTTGACAAAAGGATAAGCATGAATCAAAATTGATTATCTCACAATTAAGCATAGATCTAGATCCGATTATTACAGTCATGATTTCTATTAGGTGTTCAAATCTGAATAATAACTGAACTTACAGTGATAGGATTAGAAAAGTAAATTAGTTGATGTTGTAGCAGTTCTAATCTTTCTTTATTGACTGAAGAAGAAATCCTCTACTTTGATCTGAAGCTCTTTCTCTAGTTTGATTTCTAATTTGGAGAAGATGGAGGCTAGGCTAGTTTAGAGATAGACAACATGGTGGCATGATAGAATAGGATTATGAGGTTTAGGGATAAGGTTTGATGTGATTATATAGGAGTATAGGATTAGTTTGAGCCTTTAGACCAACATAGGAGTCATCAGAGCCATCCAGACCAGAGAGAGCCAACCACAGCGCGACACATATGCCCTAACACCTCAGAATTCGTCACCTAGATCTAGGGATACGGGGGTCGACTCTTTGTAGGGGGTCGACACCTATGTCGACACCCTATAGGGGGTCGACTCCTACGTCGACACCCCCTGAGGGGTCGACACCCCTGAGAGGGAGATTTCCCGCTCAGCTGCTTTCCTGAATTTCGAATTTCGAATCTATTTTGATTATTTAATTATTATTTTAATTTAATTTCTGCTTACACTTGAAATCTTCTAACATCCATAACTCCTTCATATAGAGTCCGATTCATGCAAATTCGGACTCTATCTCAAGCAAAATTTCAAGATGAACTCAATGGCGTAACCCATTTCACCTAATTCTTCTTCTAAAAATTAAGTGTTCTTAAATATGCTAATTTTAATATTCGTAGAAAATACGGGGTGTTACACCAGGCCTAATTAAAGTGATTAGCAACTAGGCCCATAAACTATTTCGGGATTAGGGTTATGGGAGGGCTGATAGGGTTAGGGAAAACATTTCATTTCAGTTTTTACAGCCACCACTTTCATCCTTTGAACCCTAGCAATTGCCTCCACCTTCTAAATCACTTCCAAATCACCGTTTTTAGCATATATTAGCCTAATCAACATCAAATCAAGGAAAATCAATACCAAATCAGAGTTTGAGTTGTTGCGTTGCATAGGAATTCGACCCAAACAGTAGAGAAGTTCAGATCTATAATTCATTTGTGGCTAAGGTGAGTGATTTACATTGTTTTTCATTAATTAGGGTGATTAGTGATAATTAGCGAAATTATGCATGTTAAAATTCTAGAAAAATATGTAAAAATTCTTAAATATTATTTTAGGGCTCTGATAGAAATTTGGGTTAAATTGGATATGTTTTGCTAGTTGTACGCTTAAATCATGGTTAAGGGGATTAAGGGGAAAACCATAGATTTGGGCATGTTTGATCCAAAATAACTCATATGATTGATGTTTGGATGTTTATGGTTGATTCTATTTGTTGTTATTACTGTTTGGAATGTTTTATGATTGGTTAGTGGAGTTAGAATGGTTGAAAACGCCGTCGTATGGCGAGAATGGACGAAAATTTGTTCGTTGGAAAATGTGCAGGGTTTCGGATCGGATTGGATATGGGGATCGGATCGGATTGGATATGGGGCTCGGATCGGATAAGAGAACTGGGAAACGGGATTCGATTCGGATCGGAACTTGGCATAAGAGACTTGGCAATAAGGAAGGCCATTTTCATAGGTTTGGAGTTGGGCTCAGATCGGAAAAGAGGGCGAGGGGGGCTCAGATCGGAAACGAGGGCGAGGGGGATCAGATCGGAAATGGTGAGTACAACCCGAACTGGGCTAGGATGGCAAGCACCGAACCGAACCGGATGAGGACACCCTAACCGAACGAAAGCTGGAGCATGGAAAGTTGGACCGAACCGAACCGATGTGACATGGAGGACCCTATATACCGAACCGAACCGATGTGACATGGAGGACCCCATATACTAAACCGGATGACTGAATTGAATCAAATGTATGTTCCTACTCTTACATGATGACTCTTTTGAAGACCAACTCCAATTCGACCAAATCCCGAGTTGCAAAGGGAGTCCAAATAGGAAGTAGAACTCAGGATCCAGATGGGAACCAACGAGTTAACTTCATGAATTGGACTTTGTTGCGGGACATGTGCAAAGGGGTTATCAATGTCTATAGCTTTGACTCGCCACTGAGAGATGAATATTGGCTATGGATCAGTGTAGTGGAGTCGTCAGGACTCTTTGGGGGCAAATTGATCGTAGCAAGGCTATGAGCCAGTGCAGTGGGGCTGTTTTGACTCCATGGGGCAGAGTGGACATAACAAAGTGTTAGTGGTTACGGATCAACGCAGTGGAGCCGTCATGACTCCATGGGGCAGAGTAATCATAACAAAGAATTAAGTGATCAAAGCGGTGGATATCGTATACTTTACGCACTGAGTGAGAGATGTGAGGATGACTGTTATGTTTGATGTTTGCTATCACCATGACATGCACATCCCCTCCCCCTTATTTTCACACCATGTGTTAGTGTCACCTTAGAGTATCGTACATCCTGTTGTGCTAACTCTTTGGTGGCAGGTCTAGGTTCAGGTATGGTTATGTATACCTGTTATTGTTCTGTTTTTGCTGCTTATCGCTCATACCAGACTTTTTTCTGACCTAGAGTTTTATGTCTCTTTTTATTACTCTAGGTGCTCTTAAAAGGGCAGACTAGAGACAGGTCAGGTGATTATGCACGAGTAGATGTATTGGAGACGAGCAGGAGGCTTCCAGGTACGATATATATATATATAATCTCCCTATGTTGTTGTTGGTCACTACTTTGGGCATTAGTAGTGTACCTCTTTCTTTTGCTTTAGAGATAGTATTTCAAAGTTGTAATAATGTTGGTTTGGATGATAAGCTGTATTTTGGATTTCCGCTGCTATGATGGTTTAATTTTCAGCTTATGCACCGTCTTGCCTATTTTATGCCAAAGTTATGTTATTATTATATTTTATCCCACAGCGAACTTCGTTAGAAATGCCAGCTGGTGCAGGGCGGACCGTCACATCTGATTCTGGACTAGGTTTTGCAAAAGTTCCGTCAATGAAACAAAGTTTGTTTTTCGCAAACAACACAACCTTAACAGATCTACGCCATTCACTATATTTTTTCCATCAAAAACTTAAGAAATAAGTAGAGAACCGATGATCTGATAGATGAACATATAGTGGATTGCTAGTATCGGTAATTGAAACTCCAGATCCAAATCGAGGCAAGTCACTTTGAACAGAGTCGGAATCTCCCATTGATGTTTGGATGCGATGAAGGAAAATAAAAGGAAGAAAAAAAGATGCAAAATCAAGAGTTAATTGATTTATGCTCTGATACCATGTTAACATAAATCAACCATGGCAATGGAGAAGAAATAAATCTTTCTTTTTATTCATCGAAAAAGTAAAGTAAGTTTATGAAAAATACCAGTATTAGTTTTATATATACCCTACAACGTAACCAAACAAAAACATACACGTGGAAAAACAAAATGAAAAAGAATAGTGAATACTTACATTTTTAGCATATGTGTATGTGGTGCAAAAGAGGGAGGCCAAAGGGGTGCTCCACTATTGAGGTGCCATTGCACCTGCCTATACATATATATGTATATATATGTATATATATATGTGTGTGTGTGTATGTTTAATTATTTCATTTTCATTCCATTTTAAAGCATATACTACAAAATGCCTTGAGATGACTAACCAGTGGTTTTCCAGATATACATAAATATGTGTTCTTAGTTGAATCAGGGTTCTTCTTTATTTCTCTATCAGTTGTTATCAGGCATTCAATTATACGGTGTGAAAAACATCAGATAAGTTGATGGACTATTTAGATTTCATATTTCATGGGTCAGTTTTTGTTATACTACCATAGTTTAGGGAGTCGATGTATACCCATATGAGTAATTTTGGGGCACATAAGAAAATACATTCCATTGTTTGGGGGTCAGTGCCAAAAATGCGAATTTTATCTATGACAATGTAGGTAATGATTGATCATATAGCATTAATAATGAACGCAAGCTGGCAAGTAATGCAAATTTTTTGGGCAAAGCCGATGGAGTTAAAAGGACCATTACCTTTTATTAAAGCAAATAAGAGTGAAAAATATAATGCCAACATGAAGACAATCCCCCATGAGGAAGAAAACAGGGAAAATAATTTCTCCAAACACATGAAGCACAAACAAAAAAACAACATAGCAAGAAGAAAAATAAAACCAAAAAACAAACAATCTAAGAAATAAATTGCTGCTTATCCCTGGTTCAATGGAAAATTGATCATTCCCCATACCCATCTTTATTTCATGCAACAGCCATTTCCTAGTAGCTGCATTTGTTTTCCTCTATTCAGGCTTGAATATAATATTGTTTCTCTCCTTCCAGATGTAAAATAAGAATTTCTTCAAGATGAAATTTAATAGTCTCTTCCTATAATCTTTAGTGCACGTGCCTTTAAACAGCTTATCCCATTCATCTTGACTGTTACCTGCAACAACACATCTTCCTACTTTCAGCATAATAAAGTCCCAGAACCCCTTGATTATGTGAAAACCAAAGAAAAGGTAAGACAATTTTTTCGGGTGCACAACACAGTAACTGCAATGACCATCTATGTGAAACCCTCTACTGATAAAAATGTCTTTAGTCAGCAAGGCACAAGTTAACACCTTCCAAAAAGCAGATTTTCCTTAGCAGGGTTGTCATTCTTTAAAACTTTGTTCCTCCATTTCCACTTCACAAGTTTCACCATCTTTGGTTAGAAAGGTGTATGCTTTTTTTATCTTGATTCTGCCTCCCTCTTTTTCCCTGCTAACAGGGTCTTCATGAAGAGAAAAGGACCAGTTGTCTCTGATCTGCTGCCATAACAGGTTGATCTTAGCATTGGAGATAGCAGAAAGGCAAAGCGCACACTACTACAAAAATGGGAAAATTCGACACAAGTTTTATGTAGCCTTAGATCAAAAAAGCGTTGCATTTTCCCCTTTTTTCAAATAGGCAACACCGGAAGGGCGTGGCATCCACGGCCATTGCCTTAGCCCTCTAAGGCAACGCTTTTGTCCATCTACTTCCACAGAAAGAAAGTGTTACATTATAGACGCAATGCAACACTATTTATACGTAATGCTGCAATATTCAGCGTTGCTTTGAGCATTAGTTAGAGCTTGGCTACCCAGTCACGATAGCGGGGACATATCAGTTTTCCACGTCAGCTGCTTACGTTTCACACGACACATCAGCTACCAACGTGTCACATGCCACGTCAGCTGTGGGGTCAACGTGCCATGTGGAATTACTACTATTTTATGTAATGCAACACCACTATATTATGGAATGCAACACCATTATCTTGAAATACAACATCATGAAAAAAACAAATGCAACAATAAAAGAAGGCAAATACAACGCTTTAATTATAAATTTTGCAATACCAGTTTCGTACATAGAAGAAACACATCCAAAACATTCATTATCACATTCAAACCATCCAAAATATTCTGCATACTATACCAATTCTTCAAATATAACACATAGATCAAATACATAATTTAAAAGTACAATTCAAATATTCTACATACCACAAGTGCCAACACATAGCACCTTCAATACAAGTGCCAACAAATACAATCAGTGTGCATTCTACAAAGTAACAATGCCATGAACTAGAAACTATAACTCTCCATTCATTTCAGGTCCTCCACTTGCCGGCTGTGTCTCTCCTCATCATTTCAGATCCTGCAATTTGATTTTCCCAAGTTATTTGATAATTGCATCTATGCATGTATATCATATAAATATATCATAGCAATTAACCATCTGGCCATCTTAACTTATAACTCTTATGCATACAATTATAACAATTAATCATTCATCAATGGTCACTCGTGCCACCTCAGAATTGAGTATGCTTCGTCTTCCGTGCATAACATTTCCAGCTCACATAAAACCCTACAGTGGGTCCCTCGCATACCCTTTCAAGCTTCAGAACATCGTCACCTCCATATCCCCTAAACCCCAAGTTTCGAAAGTTTCAAAAAAAATCAATGGAGGACTCGTCGCTATACATCACTGCCACTGTTCTTAAAGAACACTGGAATGCTGAAGTTGTTCATCACACGCTTCAGGTGACTCTGAATCATAATTCATGGCCTATGCGGCTAATACCCAATAACTCTTTTCTAGTATCATGCCCATCTTATAGTAAGAATGATCATGCACTAATGTTGAAAGTTTAAAAAAACCTAGAGGTGTTATTTACCTGTAAGCATGATATGATGAAGAATTTGAGCCTGAACCAGTGTTAGAAGTGGAATCCTAGGCTAAAGCTGATGGCTTTCCTAAGTTCCTAAAGAATAATGTTCCTGCTGTTGAAGAAATAATGAAGCCAATGGGACGTGTGCTTGCAATTGACGACTATAACTGGTCTCATTATAACCATAGATCTTTCTACCTGAAAATGAAATTTTATGAAGGCATTGGCTCTATCAATACTTTTGCTTCTCAATTCAATAACAAGGTTTACCTCATTAAGCTTTAGCATTGTACCCATGCTCATCCTGGAACAAGGCCTGAACATCTTTTTGTGAGCAATAAGAAGGAATAGGTGGTTCCATGTTTGTGTGATCACATAGTGGAAATGGATTCAGATGAAATATTTGACACAATGATACATGAAGATTCTTTGCTACCCACTTGCCAAGCTTATTTCCTGAAGCCACCCATGACATACAAGTTGATAACCAAGCCCTAATGAACCAGAGGAATGACCAGTGGGTGGATTTGGAAGTTGAACAGGAATATATTCATTGCGGTTTGCTTCTGTGAATTATATCACTACTTCATTCCGACATTTATGTATTTGTTGGAACAATACCCCGAGAAAGACTGATTTGGATTGGCCAAACTACCTCACCCCTTGTCCTAATGCTACGGGTCCATCACATGTGGCTTCTCACTTCAGATTGGCTCTCCCACAGCCACAAAGCCTTAACGAATCTGTTGGAAGTTCCACAGCCCCGCAAAGCCATGATCTGGTATGAATAGATGCTACTGTAATGTCATTTTTTGGGTGTCTATTTATGTATGTATTAAGCTAAATTTTGCTGCCTTATGATACTTTTGCTACCCTGATCTGGTATGAACTAATATGTAGTATTATATATAACTGCTTTATGATACTTTTGCTGCCCTGATCTGGTATGAACTGATACGTAGTATTATGTATAACTGCTTTATGATACGTAACAAGGAATAACATGGATGCATACCTGAAGTGAGCTAAGTTTGCAAAGCTGAGCATACGTTTCCGAAATCAAAACATTGAAATTGGTAGTTTCCAAAATCAAATGGAAAATACTTGTGCGTGTAGCAGATTAGATACGGGTGAACGACTCGTCCAGATCGGGAAATTGGTAGTTTCCAAAGCCTCTACATAAACACACCGCAGTGCAAACACATTGTGTTAAGTCATAAACATCAGTATCTGCTAACCCATGTATAACATATAAGTTTACTCATATACCATATATAACATATAAGTTTACTCATATACAAATGTTTGTGTTTGAATAATAAACTATGAAACCTTTGTTTATAAATAGAACTGTTTGCTACACATGTATCTCTATCACATAACCTCAAGCGTACACTTATATGTTAATGTAAATGAACCCAAGTTGCAAATCAATTTTGACAGTAAAGTGATTTACCTTTATATAAAAATACCCTTACTTTAAAGGTTTTTGCACGGTATGTTAGTGTACTTGTCAAGACTCTACTTATTTTATAATCAACGCATAAAAAACCAAAAACATGTTATTGATAACCACACACTCACCTAATATATATATTTCACCATGCATCATCTATTATGAACTTCATCTATGCATCTTCTTTGACATATTCATCCATGCACGAAGATGAGCTCGTCGGACCAACATCAGGAGACATGTTTTGGTATTTGATCATTATTGATATTATCACTAGTGATTGCTTGAGATCTCTCCATTAATGCTATGTTATTACATTGTCCATTGGCCCTCTATTTCGGTGCGCACAACGTTTTTCTTGAAAACTCTACATTGTGCATACGAGTCCTGCAAACCCATAGTATCTTCGCATTCCTTATCACCAAGTCGATACTCATGCATAACCCAGTTAGTCCTTGTTCCCTAACGAGCTCGACCTCTATAATAAACCAATGCCTTTTTCATGCCAATAGCCCGGTTCTGATAACAAAACCGCCTGTCTTTTCAAGTAGATTTCTAGTATCCTACTCTAGTTGCTTTGTTCGTTCAGAACCCATTTGGGTACTTCCGATCTCATGGCCCAAAAAAGTACCACTCAGGATCCCTACTTTGCAAAAATGGTTTTTCTGACAAATCCCATGGTTCACATTTATGAACATCAACTTTAGGAACAATATCCAGCTCAATGTTGAGACCATGAACCTTCCTTTTAAGATAATAATTAATAAACTCCTCATCGGTTGGGTGAAACCTAAATCCTGATGGCAAACCCACCGGCGCCATCTCCTTTTTTTGGTTTTTTGCTGGGTACAATTTTCGAATAAACCTCTTCAGCATAATCCCAAATCCCAAATCAACGGTCAAAGCACAACTAATTACTCATAATATAATCTTTCACCAACTAATCACTCATAAGTGAATGGGTTTTCCTAAGTTAGGGATGTCCACGCAACTAATTACTCATAAGCGAATGGGTTTTCCGAAGTGTAACAAATGAACTAATTACTAATTACTCATAATCTAATCTATATTAAGTGCAACTAATTCCTAGTGCTATCCAAACTGAACCTAAGGAAATAATTGGCGATGTCAACGCCCTGAGCAATCAAAGCTAGAAAGTGTTTCAAAGCTTCAACCTTTTCTTAATAAAATTTGCTATCGAGGAGAGGAGCGATACTGACATGAATTTAGGTTTAAATTTTTTTCAATAGTAAAAAGGGGGAAAACGATTAGATGATAGAGAAGAAGAATGATTTATGACCATATTATTTTTACATTATTTCATGAAGGCGAAAGACCGCACCAAAATTTCATCAAAAGAATGCAATGAGGTGGTTGTCATTGATTGGATGATGGCTAATGTTTAGAATCATCAGAACCATAGATTGATTTGAACCGTTGGATTAATCATGCATCTACGGTTGGATTTTTGTTTATGCTGATAATGTGGATCGTTGTGCTATATTGTATATATATGTAAAGCTACGCTTTTAACTGGTGTCGCACGTCAAAGCACTAGAATTCCCACCGCAACGGTGCATTCACGTCTAATGCAACAACATATGAATATTGCTACAAAAGATCAAAGAAAGGATAGCTTTCACCACACTTTTCATGCAACACATACAAATTAGTGTCGAATATGCCGACTTTTGTAGTAGTTGCATGAACCCTAAAAAGACTATTGACGGTGGCATTTACAACGATTCCAGATTGAAGAATATCAGTGTGCATCATACTGCTACCAGTGATGTCACCAAATATCACCCACGGGTCTTGCCAAAATAAGATTTTGTTATTAACATTCACATTGTATTTGATAATAGGGAACAGCACTTCCTTGAGTTTGAACATGTTTCTCCATGTCCAGCTACATTTCTGAGGGGTGACCATGCTCCAAAAGAATTTGTTCTTTATGATGTGCTTCTTAGACTATTGCACCCAAAGGCTATCTTTATTATTGAGAAATTTATCAAGGTTTCGTGCATGAGCAGCTCTATTCCATGCAACAAGATCAAATATGCCTAAGCTACCTTTAGACACAGGCTTTTCAATGAGTTTAAAGGAGATTGGTGTTGTGAATTTGCTTGTTGTGTTTCCCTTCTAGAAAAATCTCATTACAGTCAATCTAATTAGTTTGATTAGCTTCATTGGTAGAACAAATGTTCTAGCTGAGTATAATTTCAAGGAAAAGGCAATAGATTTCATCAAAGTCACACGACCTGCTTGACTTAAAAATCTGGTAGACCAGCAATCCAACTTTATATTTATTTTTTCATAGAGAAGGAGACATTGATTCATAAAGATTTTTGAGGTGACCAATGGCAAACCCAAATAAGACATAGTACCATGATTTCTTTTTAAACCGGTGGCCTAGATAATTTCCTCAATCTGGTCATTGTAGAAAGTTGCATCAACAAATTAAGATTTCTCTAAATTTTTCTTTCGACCGCTGATTTTGTAGAATTCGTCAAGACACTATAAGATGACACTTATAATGTGCAAGTCAGGTTTGCAAAAGATAACAAGGTCATCCGTAAGCATTAAGGATAAGATTTGAGGGTTCTTTCATTTTGGGTGGCGTTTGAATAGATTTATCCTCACTAACTTTTTGAGCTTTTGTGTGAGTAACTCCATAACTATGATAAAGAGATATTCAAATATAGGGTCGCCTTGCCTTATGTTTTCCCTTAAAAAACACAAGATTCATTAAGCACTATGGAGTAATTAACAGAAGAAATACAATCATAAATCCAAGTAATATTTAAAATAGCAAAATTCATATAATCCAAAATCCTAACAATGGAATCCCATTGTATTGTGTTAAAGTCTTTTTGTATGTCTAATTTTAAGATAGCACAAGGAGAAGCTTGAGTATTGTTGTAACCATACATGAGTTCATGAGAAAGTAAGATGTAATCAAGGATATTTCTTTTAGAAATAAATGCGACTTGGTTGCTTGAGATAACAGTGGAGAGGACAAGCTTTAGACTTTTGGCAATGATTTTAGATATGCCTTTATAAATAACATTACAGCAAGAGATGAGATGAAAGGGTTGTACCTTATCAGGGTTTTTGACCTTTGGTATTAATGTAATGTTAGTGTTATTAAAGGATTCCAACATTTTGGCTTTTTTAAAAGTATTTCATAGCCTTTATGAGATCCTTCCCTGTATCAAGCAAATTGTAGAAATGCGAACTATAACTATCAGGACCACTACACGACTTTTTATTGATGGAAGAGAAAGCTTGAATTATTTCATCTTCAATGACTTCGTTGGAAAGAATGGTTTGATCTTGCATGCTTATCCTGGGCAGAACCATTGGATCAATGCCTTCAATGTTAGGGATGAACCTGCCAACATTACCAAGTAAATCATAAAATAAAGAAATAAAGGCAATTTCAATACTAGGAGGAGTAGATTGAAGAAGTCCATCATTGTTAGAGATTTTGAAAATATTATTATGAGTGTGCTTGACTTTCAAAGAAGCATGAAAATATGAAGTGTTTCTATCCCCTTCAATGTTCCATCTCATCCTAGTTTTTTGCTCAATCATCTTATTCTTAGCAATTAGAGCTTCCAAATATTGCTTGCTAGCTTCAGTTTCTTCTTCCTCTACAAGGTGAGTGTAATGGGAATCAAGTTGCATTTTTCTCTAAATGTCTTCAAGCCTTATTTTCCCAGTCTCAAATAGCTTGTTGCCTTTACCAAACTTGTTGTAGGATTATACTTTCAAGATGTCTTTAGCGGCTCTGAGTTTCTTATGCAGTATAAAGATAGGGTTACCAAAAGCAGGTTTTTATCGCTCATTTCTAACAAGAGTGCTAAAGTCTGTCTCCTCAACCCAGTTAGTAGATATCTAATATATGCTTTTCCCCTATTAGTTTCAGTTCCAAGAAGGATAATCCAAGGAGAATGATCAGATAAGAGAGGATATGGTTTATGGTTATTCATTGAGGCTATTTCTTGAGAGCTGAAAGGTTGGAGAAAGAAAAATCAATTTTAGAGAAAGTCCTGATACCCTACCTATTTTTATTATTCCATGTGTAATAAGCCTCTGAGGTCTTGGTCTCTAATAGGTTAGAATCCACAGTGAGTTGATTAAAAGGTCTGATATCATTGACAGAAAGAGGATTACCTCTAATCCTATCAGCTAATTTCAGACAACATTTGAAATCACTACAGATAATCCAAGGTGTGTTTCATGTCTCCAAAAGGGAATGTCTGAAATAAATACCCTCTAGCATTGGCTGTGTTGTCAGCATAAATGAATGTGAGGTAATATGAGGTGATTGTAGGAATATGCCAGTTGTTACAGTGTATCATTTGTCTATTCGAATCAAGGTGAGAGAGTTTATGTATGCTAGGATCATAAATAATGAGAATCCCGCCATAAGGAGCAGAATCTAAATTATGTAACATGTTCCAACTAGATTAACGTTACGGGAAGCTCTATTAGTAAGGGAAAAGTTGAGCTTAGTTTCCAAAATTGCTAAAGTACACAAGTTATGGTCACTTATCAAACTTTTGTATTGATCAAGTTTAACATCAAGGCAAGCACACCTGATGTTCTAGACACAATCTTTTGTGTTATTAATTAAACTTCGAGGTTAAGTTTCTCATTGGCCTTATTTCTAGTAATAGGAGAAGTTGTGCTTGAGTAACCAAGATACGTTGCGGAAAGTGCGAAATTAGCAATTGAGCCCACATTCAGAGAAGACTGCTTCATACTAGGACTGGTTGTTTTGCCAAGATCATCAACAATTTTTCCTTGGTCCTTTTCTTGTTTTTCACCTTGTTCACCATTATCACATGGTAATGGAGGGGGTGGTTAAGCCCTAGGAGGAAGAATGTCCCTATAAGGTACATAAATGATAGCTTTAGCAAAGTTGCTCTGCATCCCATCAGTCATTCCTTGATATGTTTCCTTTGTCACAACTATTGAAGGAGCAATAACTTTGTATTGGCATTGAAAATGCATTTGCTCATCATCAACTTTTTGCTTACTTTTATTTATAATGGAGCAAAGATTAACTTCGGTGAAAGCCAAGTTTAAGCCTCGAGTTTTGACAGATTCGTCACTTATATCATTACTGTTACTTGTGTGATCATCTAATGATTCAGGGTTCACCTTGTCTAGAGGGGTATGTATGTCACTTTCCATCATATTATTGATGTTATCCACACTTTGATTCATAAGTGGAACAACATTAACCATAGAATTTACAACTTGGTTTTTAGTAATAATAAGACAAGCTTGGCTAACATTGTCCTCATTTAATTCATCCACTGCTCCCATGTATTCAGAATTATCTATCTTGTCTTCATCGTCTAATAAGGCATCAAATTTGTTGTGTGTGTCAATTAAGTTGTTCGCTGCAAATGGATCAAGGATCCCAACGTTTTTTACTACCTTTTGTATTATTCACTTTAGCGAATTCACTGTTATGACATGTAGCATTTTCACCATCATGAGATGTTCCTACTGTGCTTTTTATATTGTTAACCACCTTTGTACTTATACACAATTTCTTGACTTGTTCCCTGTTTCTCTACATCAACTGCCTCAGATGCAAGGAATTCATTTCATCGTCCTTTATAATCTCTCCTTCTTCAGTCTCCTCAGTACTACCACATTGTTTAGTTATTGTTTCCTTTCCCTTAATAGTATTTCCACTACTCACCTTTTCCCTATAAATTTTTTCATGTGTGCTTATTCCCTTATTCCCAACTATCTGCCATTTCCTCACTTTAATTTTGTTGACTTCTTTAACCCTTTACCTCTCTGGTTTGATCTAGGGTTCCACCTCCACTCCCTTACTTATCTCAACAACCTTTGCTTTTTCCTCATACATAGTTGTCTTATGACCAAAAGCCTTGCAAATGACACAAATATCAGGCTTCCATAAGTATTCTACTCTGATAATTTGAGGGCCTCCTTGCACTAGTTTGATATCAAACTCCTCACCTAATTCCACATTATCTTTCACTTCAATCAAACATTTAGTATAGGCCAATCTGTTCATTTTCTCAGTCATCTCATCCATTCAAATCAACTTCCCCAACCTGCTGGATAACCAGTTAACACCTGCATGTGACCATGCAAAGATTGGAATATTGTAGAAATGAACCCAAACTGGCAAGGCTCGAATACTATCCAGGATATCACTGATTGCCGAGTCGTATTGCTCAATGATGGAGAGCATGTTTCTCATGAAAATGGGGTCACCTTGCAAAATTTTCTCTTTATCATCAAAGCAAGAGAATTTAAAGAGGAATATAGTACTGTCTGATTTAATCTTTATATCACCTTTCAGCCTCCAGATGATTTTTAATTTTTTTATGACTATAGAGTATGCCAATGGTTGGTTTTAGAGAAGCCAACCAGAGCATCACACCATTGGTTGTTTCCGGTGTTTATGCTGAAAATGGCACAAACACCCCCGAGGAGTAAATTTCTACTTCACAAGGAATATAGATCTAAAAATGGTAGACACAAACAAAGAAAAAAGTAAAGAACAAAGAGATTTATAGTGGCTCGACCTAGAATTGGCCTACGTCCACTACCGAAAGAATTCTCATTATCACCATTGAAGTTACAAGGTATATAATCTCTCTAACTTCACTCATCTTCTCTCTTTTTACAATATTCTTCTCTATTATACTTGATTCGCTTAAATTCACCAAGGAAATGGCTAGATCTCTCTAATTGTGATGATTGTTGATGTAGATCTTCCATAATTGGACACTTGGATGATCTTGGATGATTTCATGGGGGCTGAGAGGTTGAATCTAAGCTTGCAAGAAGTTTAATGGAGGTTTGAGTGATTTGGAGGAGTTAGAAATGATAGGCAGCACTTTGTGGAGAGAAGATTTGGTCCCTTTCATGGTGGAAGTGTGGGGGTATTTATAGGAGTGGATGTAAGGTCGAGAGGCTTGTAAATTATGTGTAGGAAGTTAAGTCATTATAACGACCTGGATCCTTAGGTCTAACAGACTTTGCACCTTAGGTTGGCCGACCTAACTGTCTTGAGCTCCAAGCAACGACTTAGTGACCAACAGCCTGTCCTCCTATTCGTTAGAACGATTTGTACTTACTCTTTAGGTCGTTATATGACCTAAAGATTAAACAACCTGTCTCCTTCTAGCATCAACGACCTGCTTTTCTGGGAATATAACAACCTGATTTAGCTTTTCAAAGAAACGACCTGATTGCTCTATTAGGTCGTAGAGCGACCTAACATTGGAACAACCTGACTTTGTACTTATATGCTCCCAACCACCCAAGGCCTTAATGGACCGAAGTTTGATGACTTGGATGAACGATAGCCTGATGTGGTGTGCTATGTACATGTACTAACTGTCTAGAGCTTGAACGACCTATGATTTCGTATCTCTTTAACAACCCTTAACTTGAGCATATATTTCATAGGTTAACATCTAGCTTGTATCATTTCGGGGGAGACTTCCATCGTTGTTCCATAGAAGGTGGGCACCATGTCAACCGGCATGTACTTCCCAACATTTATAGGTTTATGCTTAAACATGGAAGTCCATGCCAATTGAGCCAATTGACTCACATTGCACACGGCACGTTGAGAGGAACCAGCAGCAGCCAAGAGGGCGACAGCAGGAGGAGGGTCAGGGAGGTCAGTAGGAAGAGAAGGAGCAGTCAGAAGAGGGGGCGATGGGATGGGCAAAGTGATGGGTGAGGAAGAGAGGATAGAAGGAGTAACGGTTTGGAGAATTGACGTTAAAGCGGCAGCCATGAAAATTGAAAAAAGTGCTACGCTATTACTTTATTAACAAAAGAATCCACTAGTTCGTTCTGGTCAGTGATTCCAATCATCTGAACATATCCAGAGGAATGCAATTATATTACCTGATTTTACTTTATTATTAAGAAATGAATGCTTATATTGATTTACATAAAAATATAACTGTATACCATTTTACTTAGAAACATAAAATTGTTATCATTTTACATTAAATTGTAAAACACATCATTTTGTATAAAATTATAAGGGACTTTATGTTTTCATATTCTTTGTTAAAAGATGGGCAAATCATGAAAGCTCGTTGCCTAATTAGATATTGCTTGTAAATTCATTGAAAAATATTACTTCAAATATATGTTTTAAAACTAAAGGCTATATTTTTGAGTCACATATAGAAAAAGTTGGTAGTGATGACGTAGCATGTCATTTCAATGTGTTTGTTATTGCATAGGCTATTTCAGATCATGTGCATGCTCAAGCTACAACCCAAGCATCATGCTTTGTTGATGCATATGCTGCATTTCCATTTCCTTCCAGAAGACATGCCTCCTGCTCTAGCTTTAATCAGTCAAATAAAGTTTTTATTCACACTCTAAACTCCTATCTAGATCAAGAATTACTCACCTCCATCTACGCTCCAGATGCTCACTTCGTTTCAGTAGTTTTGCCATGTTCCATTTCAAATGATTCTAAATATCCTTATGTTCTATTAACTTCTACAATTCCTACACATAATTCTTTGGATGCTCAAAACTTTTTTATGCTACAGTGCATGAATATTTTGTTCTAAGCAAAGATTTTTCTCCCCATGCAAACGTCATTATCATGCCTAGTGTTCTTCCTTTGTTGTTTTTGATTCACAACAGCTTGGTTATTGTGGATCGAACTCCGCTCAGACTTATGCATAGATAGTTTCAGATTATGGCTTATATTGATGTACAACCATGCACCCATCATAAGCATAGCCTATGCATATCTCTCTGGCACATCAATTCAACCACAAGCTTGAAGTGCTGCTGTTTTAATTGAACTTGGGTGGAATCTAGCTGTTATCCTTCAAAATATACATTTTCATATTAGTTTGGGTCTGTCCATGCCAAGTGATGAGGATAACATTTCTCTACCCCACAGCTCACACGGTATTCATTTCTTTAATGAAAATGCTAAAGAATAATCACAAGTTGATGCACTTCGGCAATCTGAAACCCTTTCCACTTCCTCTATTGCACGTTTTATACTTACCTCATTTATTTAATGTAAAATGATTACTTTTATATATTAACTATAGTATGGTGAATGTTCTTTATTCACTTATGTTGTAAATTTTCAAACAAGTTTTGGGCTTAGGTTTGTGTTTTGATGAGGAGAGAAAGAAAGAGAGAAGAAGATTAGTCCCACATTGCAGAAGATGAAAAAGTATTCTACTATATGAATAGCCTTCTCACAAGTGTTTTGGGACCTTGAAGCACCCAAATGTTTGCTTTATTGTGAGAAGGAAGGCCATGCATTACTATTTCACAGACGTGCGTTTCGCTGTCGATATTTTTGGACATAACTTACAAATGGTATTAGACCGAATTTAAATCCATTACGGACCTGAATTCAATTCAAACAAGGGTGAGTTTTGAAACATTTTCAGAACATTGGAAAAGGGCGTGCCCTTTTAGAATTTGCAACGCTATATAACTATTATAGACGAAGAGATGCAGCGTGTGACGACCGCCCACAACCCCTGCACTAAACAAGAGGAATAATGCGCTGAAAGGTGTGCCAGGCAGTTGTGGACCATCATCATAGGTAGATAAGAACAACCGATACCTATCGTAGAACTCACAGCATAAGGATAAAATATAGTAGAAAAATATACAACAGGTAATAATAGTGAAGCATCATATAACAAACTTTTGAAACTTTCACGACATCCTGAAAGATTATCCAAGCATCATAGGAAATATCAAAGTCTGTACATAACGCCTCATTACAACACTCATAGAGCAATTCAAACAGCAGAAACAAAAATATTAAATAGTAATAAAACTGGTACATAAGCCTCCAGATCGCCTTCGAACTGCAACATCGTCCTCACTAAGCTATCACCTGTCACATGCCACCTAGTCTTCTCATCCACAACCGGATGACATCCCAAGGTAATAAGAAGAAAACATAAAACCTTGAGTCAGATAACAGTCTTAGCGAGCAATAAAACAGCTAACAAAGATCAACAATAAAGTATATGAGAAGGGATAGATAAACATGCTAATCTACCCACAACACCAAAGAAGAACTCAAACCTATCTTCGCTGATAGACTTTACAACAGCATTTCAACCACACATCCATGGAAACCAGAACACTCACTCAATCATGGCAAAGCACTTATGACATACAAATTATATATCTTATATAAACCATCCTAATCGAACTCAACATCCATCAAGCACAAGCCTAGAGGCCTAAACCAATATCAGACAATCACCCAAGAAACATCTCCTTCGACGTTAGACAATCTACATGAGATGGTTCAAACAAGGCAACTAATCAACCATGACAGACTCTGGCCATCACCGCCAACCCTGCTTCGAAACCAATGTTAATCGTATGACGACAACCTTGCCATATGTCAAGGGCTAATGGCAAACCCAGTTCTAGCATAAACTCTATACGCCTTTCAACGATACGTATGTTTGTCCAGTCTTGACAACTAGGCCTTTCAACGATACCCAGGGAACTCGACCTATAACCGGTATTTTAGACATCTCTATTATACCCCTGCTTCGAGCCTGCTAGAACTTATGATAACGATAATCTCTTGGCCTTTGTATCTCTAGTCATCCAACCTGACGACTTTTCTTAGCTCAAGCAGCCTTCTCGAGCTACCATTATCCACCAACTCACGACCTTTGAGTTGTCGCCTCATTAGTTGTTCTACACCGTCCAATGAACATCTTTCAACACTTTGATCCTTCCTACTTGAATTTCCTTCGAAGTCACACCATCACCAAGCCAAATTACATCACTGCGCTGCGGCTAGGATTCAGGGGGTTACCCAAAAAAAAAAATTAAAGTTCTTTTGTTCAGATCTAGGTCGTACCCGAAAAATATAATTTTTCAGAAATGACCGACCGACCTGTACTTTTGGAGACGCTGACCGACCGATCTATTTTGAAAGGCTACACCACCGATTGGCTCTTCCTCTAGACTACCGATCGACCCTTCCTCTACACTATCGATCGGCCCCCTGAGCACCACCAATCGGTCCCCTTGAACACCACCGATCTGTCCCCCTGAGCACCACCGATCGGTCCCCTGAGCATCACCAATCGGTCCCCCTGAGCACCACCGATCGGCCCCCATGACTTGTTCCGCAGACAAGATTTTCGACCGATCGGTCCACTTTACAACCCCAATCCAACTCCAATTTTGGCCAAAACTTCGCCAAACGACAAATTCGACGAAACCGACTCATCCAATACATACCATACAATCATAAGCATGTTATGAAACCATTAACATCATAAAAATGACAATTATCATCAAATTATGCAAATTTCACCGAAATCATGATATATGAACATATGATCTAAATTGTGGATCTAACTTGCATAGATATATGAAATGGCATAGGAATTACTGGTTTAAACATGCTAAATTAGATCCTAGGGTGACTCATATAAAAATGAACTTACCAAAGTGTAGACCTATGAAAAAATGCTTGAATTTGATGAAAAACATGATCAAACATTCATATACTTCATTGAATCCATATGAGAGACGCATATCACTCACCGATTCTCCAAATCAAGCTAAAATAAATGTATTAAGATTCCGGACAGCAAGCAACTCGAACCAAACCCTCTGATCCGATGAATTCTCACTTTGAATGATGTAGATCTAGCCTTCAATGGTGTAGATCTTCGATTTCCTTCCTTACATTTTGAATTTTAATGGTGGAAAGGTGTTAGTGGAAGGAGGAACATATGCCACCAAATGAGAAAATGCAGAAAGTAAATCATTCTCCATACCTCTCACCCCCTATTTATAGCTTTCCACCAGCCCACTAATGGGCCTCTACAAATCATCCCATTAAGGCTCCCAAAACCTGATCAGCCAACCAAAAAACCTTAAAACAGTGATTCCCCCCAAACCGCTAAACCAAATATTTAATGTAACCACTCTACGGAAAGGCAATCATCATTTCCTTTCCAATGGCCAAGGTCTCACCACCTGATTCGACCTGAGTCAAAAGTTATGCCATGTATAAGACTGACATTGGCAAAATGGTCACAAATAAAATTGGTAAAAATTATGGACATGTCTCACATCCCCATAAGCAACATATTAATATATGAGAATGATCCAATCCTCAGGGAATAAAATAAAAATATTTTACGATCCTCCGATATGTAAAATGCGGGCTATTACATAACGTTTTGAAATTGAAACGGATATGACCTCTGACGACCGCCCATACCCCATGTACTAAACAAGAGGATTAATGCGCTGAAAGGTATGCCAGGCAGCTATGGACGATCATTAAGGTATGACAATACAATCGGAACCTGTCGTAACTCACAGCGCAAGGATAAAATATAATAGAACATATACAACAGGTACTAATGGTGAAGTAGAAAACCCCAAACTTCCATAACAACTAGAAAGTAATATCCATACACATGGATAACAACAATAGTGTTTATACAACTTTGCCTCACTACAGCACTCAGAGAAGAATAACAAACAACAGAAATCCAAATACTATATAGTAGGTAAGATAATACGCCAGCCTCTTGCTTGCCTCCGAAATGCAACATCGTCCTCACTAAGCTATCAACTGTTACCTGCAACCTAGTCTGTCCATCCAAAAATCGGATGAACAGCCCAGGGTAATAAGAGGGAAACATAAAACCTTGAGTCAGACAAAAGTCTTAGTTAGCAATAAAACAGCTATCTAACATCATCAATAAAGTATATGAGAATGGATAGATATACATACTAATCTACCCACATCACCAGAGAAGAATTCAACTCCCTTCTTCCCCCACATCAGACAGTGATTGCCTTTACAATTCATTCAACCAAAGGAATAACAATCCATTCATGGCAATAGAACAATCAATGATAACACGTATAGCATCCAGACTATATATCTCATGTAAACCATCCTAATCGAATTTGACATCCCCAAGCACAAGCCCCTAAGGCCTAAACCGATATCAGGCAAGGACCCAAGGAACATCTCCTTCGGCGTTGGACAATCTATGTGAGATGATACAAACCAAACAACCAGTCAACCATGACAGACTCTGGCTATCACCGTCAATCCTACTTCGAAACCATCGTTAATCGTACGACGGCCAACCTTGCCATATGTCAAGGGATAATGGTAACCCCAGTTCTAGCATGAACTCCATACGCCTTTCAAAAATACGTATGCTTATCCAACCTTGACGAATAGGCCTTTCAGAGATACCCGGGATTCTCAACCAGCAACCTTCCGGTTTTTAGGTGCCCCTTGTACCCCAACTTTGAGCCTGCTAGAACTTACGACAACGATAACTCCTCAGCCTTCGCATCTCTAATCATCCAACCTTGACGACTTTTCATAACACGAGCAACCTTCTCACGTAGCCATTATCCACCGACCCTTGGTGCGACCGACTTGGAGCCCTTCTAAACCAGCCAAAAATCACGGTCGATCGACCCATACTTAAACACACAGACCGACTGACCACCATCATATCACGATTGACCGAACAGGATCCCCACACCCTGCACGACCGACTTGAACACCTACTTGACTGACCCACCTCCAATCTGCTCGACCAAATTCAAAGTGCACGACCGACCCATCTTGATAAAGTACGACCAACCGTCCTTTCTCACCTTGACTGACCGACCAGCCTTGCCCGTTGACCGACCGACCAGCCTTGCTCCCCACAGAATGACCGAGCAGCTGTAACACCCACATCCGTTAAGGTCACTCACAAAGGGAACGCCATAACTTCAATGGAGCATTATGGGTACTGGAACAGAAATATTACAAGACAGACATATATAAAACAGCGGAAAGTAAAGTAAAAGTATTTCAAATCATTTATTAAATATAATTGTTTACAATAAAAGCCCATCAACTTCCAATACTCAATTACATATCTAAAATATCCGTCTTGATCAAAAACAAAGAAGCATAAAAATAAACTGCAATATTCCCCAATAAAGCAAAGCAAGCCATAGCCAAGAGAAATCCAAGCCGTACATGAAAGAGCCTTGGGGCTTGGTAAGATCCGAACTAAGCTGTATTCCCACCCTGCGAACCTGGGAGGGGAAACAGAAGAAAAAGAGGCGAAACAAACCGGGTTAGTCATAAAGACTGAGTAAATCCTAGTGACTTTCAACATAAAAACAGGTGAAGATAATATGACATGAATAAACTGAAAGTAAACATAAGCATGATGACAAGGTAAGCTACTGGCACGATGAATCAAGTATAACATCCCATGCTTCCTATCAAGAGTATCATCACAAGGTTCCTACCAAGTATCACATTGCAAGGTTTCTATTAAGTATAACATCGCAAGATTTCCAAGCTTCACCATTTCACTATTTTCCTTGATTTCCTAAATTCTCTGCACCACCTAACTAACGTTCCAATTAGTTTACTTAGTTATAATTACAAGATAAGTGATTCCCCATAACCCACATGATAGTTTTATAGGTACATATCCTACGATGAGGGTCCAACCTCATATTGACAGTTTCGTGTCCCCACCGTACCTATTTGATCGGCTCTTACTTATAATGTTTCACATGTGTTATATAGTAAGGTTATCCCAACCCCGTAGTTGTGGTAGCCTTCAGGACTACATGTAATATGAGGGTTTCACCTCAACCAGCCCAATTTCCATGAATGTGTTAGATGTATCCTTACTACCCTAATCGATCGGCTCCTACTCGACCTAGTTCTTGTGGCCCCCTACTTGTAGATACCTGTGCTGGTCCCACCCTAGGATGTATCAATCCCTAGGATGGAAACCCCAACACCATTTTTGATGCACAGCCTTATACCTACTGATGCCTAGTGGCTAAATTTTCCACTCCAGAATGCGTGCACGCCCGTAGTCCGTCGTAACCTGCACTGCTGCATCTCCCGCCGCTGTTTTGACCGCTTACAATCAGCCCAGTAATCGTTCCCCACCCTTCCTAGCTCAGGGTACCGTTGATACCTAATGTGGGTTACTGCTGAAACGGGTCCCGCTACTAGGGTTTTCCTAGGGTCTATTCGTATACCCCACAGGTTGGTTAAGTGTTATCCATTCAAGTTAACTTAACCCCACCCCCCATCATGTTACCTTGGTTAAGTGTTCTTTCTTGTGTTACTTAACCCTACCGCATGTCTTGTTACATTGGTTAAGCGTTTCCCCCTGTGTTAACTTAACCCTTACTACACCTCAAGTTAGATTGGTTAAGTGTATGTTAACTCAACCCCATCCACTGCCATATTATAATGGTTAAGTGTTACCCTCGTGTATTTACTTAACCCTACCACACATCAGGTTATATCAGTTGGGTGTTATCAACCCATTCAAGTTAAACCAACCCATTTAACTTAACCCTCCCATTCGTCAGATTACATTGGTTAAGTATTTCAAGTAATTCATGGCTTAACCCGCCCAAGTATCATATAAAGTTGATTAAGTGTTGTCTAGTGATTCACAACTTAACCCTGCTATCTTAGCATATCAAATTGGTTATGTGTTTTCATGTAGTTCATGACTTAACCCGCCCACGTATCATGCTAAGTTGGTTAAGTATTATCTATATATTCAAGTTGACTTAACCCTGCCACGTGTCATGTTATATTGGTTAAGTATCATTAGTCTAGTCATATTACTTAACCCACCCATTGGTCTGATTAACAATTATGTTGGTTAAGCCCACACTTATAAGTTTTACATGTTCTTAACTCATACCGGTTAGGTCCACATTTACATGTCAAATTTCCATGTCATCCCACCTAACCCTCTAACCATACCCACGTCTTGTTATGGTTGGTATTCCTTAAATTATTCATTATGACAAACGAATCATGACCTCTCACATTAGACCGTTCATTTTGAGGCCACTGGAATTGCCGGGAGGTTCCGGGCATATTTACACCACAAACTGAGTCTAACCTCATGTCATAAATCGTTACGCCTACAATTCGACCTTCGACCTCTCACATTAGACTGACACTTTGTGGCTACTGGATTTGCCGAGCGGTTCCGGGCAGGTTTACACCACAAACCGAGTCTAACCTCGTGTCAAAGGTTCATTAATGGTCGTATTCCATCCAAAACCCCAATATCAGTTCAATGTGTTTAACATATAAAAATGTTCATGTTCGTGTTTCAACCACATTTATATTTCCAGTTATATGCCAATTATCAAGTTCATAATTCACGTTTTTTTCCCCTAAAACGTATTCCCAAATTATTATCATAATTCATTATAAGGTTATGCCAAGTTATAGCCTTTTATTTACAATACATGTCAACTACCCAAAACCCAACTTAGGCGCGTTCATATTAAACCTCTACCAAGTCATAAATTATTATATATGTTTCAACTCCAAATTTTACATAATTAACATATGCCCAAGATCTAGATTTCATGACAGTTTTACATATGCCCAATTCATCCCAAATTTACATATGTTCAATTCATGCTGTTTTACATGTATGCCAATTTTATACCAATTTACATATATACCAAGTTTCATGCCATTTTACATATATCAATATTCTTGCCATTTTACATAGGTCGAGTTTCATACTAAACTACATGTATTCCATGTTTACACCATTTTACCCAAACATACAATCTTAATTATAACGATAATACTCAAACCCCAATATCATGTTATGCCGTCAATTTTACGAAACATATATATCCAATATAGACAACATTCCCATATTTCCCCATATTCAGTCATACGCAAATCGCGGTTTAGGCCTAGGTCCGAAATTGACCTAGGTTCATCGAAAGAAAATAAATAAAGGAAGGTAGAATTTGTATAAAAATCAGCATAGAGAGAAAACTGCCATAAAAACATCATCTCTGGCATAAAAGATAGATCTTGATAATAATATCAATATGAATCAAGAAAAACTGATTTACAACAGGCTGAATAGATCATAAGCTTGACATGAGAACGAACATAGAAAAGTCCCAAAACTCAAGATTCAAGAAGCAACAGAAATAGATCTGAACCAATAAACATACTTAAATCCAATTCCACTTTATTCCATGGCCATATTATAATTAACAAGTTTAAATCTAAAAAGTAACTAGAACTTACAGATCGTGGCTAATGAATTAAGAACTAAATTTGTTGTAGAATGCTCATTTATTGTTTGGACCATTGTTAAAGCTTTGTTCTTTGATTTGAATCGAGTTTGAATGCTTAAGCTTTAATTTGGGGGCGGAGGCCATGGTTCAAGAGGGAGTTCAGCAGCATAACAGTGTAAGAATGTTTTGTTGTAAATTAGGTTAGGTCTAAGGGTGTTTTTATAGGTGTAGCAACTAGTTTAGGCCCTTAGATTAACCCTAGAATCGATCCTGACCTTCAGAAATCGTCCCAGCCCACTGACTCAACCGGTGCACCTTACTAGGCCAACCTGGCCTAACCAGGGAGGTCAGGTCGACCTTATGGTCGACCTGGTCTGGCCAGGTCGACCCCCAGGTCGACCTGGTCTGGTCGACCCTATGGTCGACCTTGTCTGGTCGACCCCCAGGTCGACCTATTGTCGACCTGGGCTCTGGGCGGGAATTTTCCCGCCCAGCCTGCTTCTGGGTCTTGAATTCGAATTTGAATTCGAATTTCTGAGCTGTTTTTTATTCTGAAAATTCGTGAAACTTCTAGAGGTCATAACTCGGTTATACGGACTCCGATTTTCGAAAGCTCGGACTTGATTTCATGCAGAATTCCGAGACGAACGCAATGGCGCAACCCGTTTCCCATGATTCTCAATTTAAAAGTTAATTATACCCTGATTTATAGTTTCAACATGTTATTAAAATTCAGGTTGTTACATTCTCCCCCCTTAAAGGATTTCTTCCCCGAAATCTTCAGGTTAAGAAGAATGTGTCCAACCATCCAATCATCCATCTACTGAATCATCAATCACAGACATTCATTATCCTTAAGAGATTTCTAATGCTGTATGAACATATGCAGAAAGTGTGTGTATTTTTTCCTTATCTAATGCAAATGATCAGGCCTGATTGATCTTCTTAATGCAAAATATGTTTAGTGCCATGAGTCCAACATGTATGCAAATAGTCCTAGTCACATAAACACTATATGTGTGCACAAACATCCATCCATATGCAACATCCACATGATAACACATTCAATTCCATCCATAAACAAATATAAACACTCATGCATATGCAACATGAAAGGTGACGGAGCCGATCTAGTGTCTACTGTGTGTGTATATGCATCCACGAGCAACCACTAGCAATCACTTGCAACCACTTGCAACCATCAATCATAACATGTCTCAAACACATGTTTACACCCCAATTGTTCCTACCTAAAGATATAGTCGAACGATAGAAGCAAGTAAAAACTTTGTGCCCATTAGGCAATGTCAAGACTAGAAATCTATGTCACATATATACTGATTAGGAGAAAAACTCCCTAAGCACCAGCCCCGAAGACCGAAATCAACATCAGAATGATACTCAAAGAATTACTCAACCTAACTAATATATATGATTCTAGGGAACTAAGCATGATGGACTCCTTTTTGATCACAGGAAATCCCTTCCTAAAACCAATCTGTATCCTATAGAACCCAAAAAGTTTAGTCAACCCAACGGACACCCTCAAGCCTCAACATGTATTACCAATAGATGAGTCATACCCCCTATGGGATTTGCAATAGAAATAGGATTGAGAATAAGATCGAGAGGATATACTTAAAAGATAGCATGCAAGTAAGCCCTACAGGAAAAGAGGGATCAAGGATATACTCTTAAAAAAAAGATATGATGTGCGTATCTAGGCTTCAATCTTCTAAGTCTCATTTCCTTGAGCTCAACTCCATTGTGCTTTGACCATCTTTAACTTCATAGTTTCGTAGCCTCTTAATTCCTATTTCCAAAATATGAGTTGGAACTCATTTCACTGTCGCCTCTCGTTCCACTTTCACTTATTCTCTTTCTAGTATACCCGATTAAAACATAACTGCGTACTCATGGTTTCATGCAAGCTCTCCAAAATTCACTAGTGAATCTCGGATCTTGTTCACTTACTAGAAGGTATTCCACATAAATGAATTATCTCTTGAAAATAAACAAATGTCAACCATGTTGCCAAGTGTACTTACTAAGGTGATTTTCTATACCTCATGCATAAGCGAGATGAACCATTCGCCTTAGTGGCGAACACTACTCGAGCGGATCAATAAATGTATCAAGAGATTCTAGGTAACTAAGCATGGCAGAACCCTAAGGGTTACACTAGACTTCGAGGGCATTACCGAGGCGAGTCAAGAGCCTAACTACCCTCTTTTCATACTCGAGAATGGTACCATTTCTGGATAACCACTCCATCCCTAGAATCAACCCATAGCCCAAAGACATAAGCATTACTTCTAAACTCAACACTTAGCATAGACATTCTCAAATTCAAATAAGTCATGAATAAATGAGCCGATTCCCCAACAGGATTTGAGACAAAAAGGGGATCCTCTACTATGCTAGTACTAAGGTGTAGAGACTCAACTATCAAAGCAGAATTAAAAGGATGCGATGTACAAAAACAAAGTTCTAACAGGATGATAGAAAAGAAAGCTAAACCTTTAACAGAAACGTTCCACCTTTCTTAGGTACGCTAGTAGTGAGAGCATACAATTGCCCTCTCGACGATCTTGTCCTTTGCCCTTGTCCTTGTCTTATAATACTTAACTACACGTCCCTTTTTACCATACTAAAGATACTCTCTCTTGTCATGGGTTTTATTATTCCTTCACTTTGGCCTCTTTCCTTTCACCTTTTCCTTCTTCGCGGATTAAGCAATATCAACAAGTTTCTCATCCTTAGGCTTGTGTTCTTTTATCCTCGTTCTTGCTATCCTTGTATAGTTTGTTGTCAAGTCTCTCGAAAGTTACCTCCATCGCACGGTAACTCCACAAAGCTTGAAATAAGATTAGACGCATATGGAACTACTGAAGTTACAAATGGAGGTTGGGCACTTCTTTGCCCTGCTACATGTGTCGTACACCTACAAAACTATGGTGAAAAAGGAAGAGAGAAGAAACTCAAGGAGAGAATCAAAAGATGGTGCCTATGGCTTTGGGGAATATATCTTTCGTAAAATAAAACTTTTCTTAGAAAGATGCTTCTTTGTAAACGTTTTGAAAATAATTTCAGAAGGTTTTTTAAAAGCTTTTGCCCAGTCTGGTAACCTTCTGCTCTGATACCAAATGTAACACCCCACATCCGTTAAGGTAACTCACAAAGGGAATGCCTTAACTTCAATGGAGCATTATGGGTACTGGAACAGAAATATTACAAGACAGACATATATAAAACAGCGGAAAGTAAAGTAGAAGTATTTCAAATCATTTATTAAATATAATTGTTTACAATAAAACCCATCAACTTCCAATACTCAATTACATAGCTAAAATATATGTCTTGCTCAAAAACAAAGAAGCATAAAAATAAACTGCAGTATTCCCCAATAAAGCAAAGCAAGCCATAGCCAAGAGAAATCCAAGCCATACATGAAAGAGCCTTGGGGCTTGGTAAGATCCGAACTAAGCTGTATTCCCACCCTGCGAACCTGGGGGGGGGGGGGGGGAAACGGAAGAAAAAGAGGTGAAACAAACCGGGTCAGTCATAAAGACTGAGTAAATCCTAGTGACTTTCAGCATAAAAAAAGGTGAAGATAATATGGCATGAATAAACTGAAAGTAAACATAAGCATGATGACAAGGTAAGCTACAGGCACGATGAATCAAGTATAACATCCCATGCTTCCTATCAAGTGTATCATCACAAGGTTCCTACCAAGTATCACATTGCAAGGTTTCTATTACATATAACATCACAAGATTTCTAAGCTTCACCATTTCACTATTTTCCTTGATTTCCTATATTCTGTGCACTACCTAACTAGCATTCCAATTAGTTTACTTAGTTATAATTACAAGATAAGTGATCCCCCATAACCCACATGATAGTTTTATAGGTACATATCCTACAATGAGGGTCCAACCTCATATTGACAGTTTCGTGTCCCTACCGTACCTATTTGATTGGCTCTTACTTACAATGTTTCGCATGTGTTATATACTAAGGTTATCCCAACACCGTAGTTGTGGTAGCCTTTAGGACTACATCTAATATGAGGGTTTCACCTCAACCAGCCCAATTTCCATGAATGTGTTAGATGTATACTACCCTAATCGATCGGCTTCTACTCGACCTAGTTCTTGCGGCTCCCTACTTGTAGATACCTGTGCTAGTACCACCCTAGGGTGTATCAATCCCTAGGATGGCAACCCCAACACCATTTTTGATGCACAGCTTTATACCTACTGATGCCCAGTGGCTAAATTTTCCACTCCGGAATACGTGAACGCCCGTAGTCCGTCGGAACCTACACTGCTGCATCTCCCACCACCGTTTTGACCGCTTACAATCAGCCCAGTAATCGTGCCCCACCCTGCCTAGCTCAGGGTACCGTTGATACCTAATGTGGGTTACTGCTGAAACGAGACCCTCTACAAGGGTTTTCCTAGTGTCTATTCGTATACACCACAGGTTGGTTAAGTGTTATCCATTCAAGTTAACTTAACCCCACCCCCATCATGTTACCTTGGTTAAATGTTCTTTCTTGTGTTACTTAACCCTACCGCATGTCTTGTTATATTGGTTAAGCGTTTCCCCCTGTGTTAACTTAACCCTTACCACACCTCACGATAGATTGGTTAAGTGTATGTTTACTCAACCCCATCCACTAGCCATATTATAATGGTTAAGTGTTACCCTCGTGTATTTACTTAACCCTACCACACATCAGGTTATATCGGTTGGGTGTTATCAACCTATTCAAGTTAAACCAACCCATTTAACTTAACCCTCCCATTCGTCAGATTACATTGGTTAAGTATTTCAAGTATTTCATGGCTTAACCCGCCCATATATCATATCAAGTTGATTAAGTGTTGTCTAGTGATTCACAACTTAACCCCACTATCTTAGCATATCAAATTGGTTAAGTGTTTTCATGTAGTTCATGACTTAACCCACCCACGTAACATGCTAAGTTGGTTAAGTATTATCTATATGTTCAAGTTGACTTAACCCTGCCACGTGTCATGTTATATTGGTTAAGTGTCATTAGTCTAGTCATATTACTTAACCCACCCGTTGGTCTGATTAACAGTTATGTTGGTTAAGCCCACACTTGTAAGTTTTACATGTTCTTAACTCATACCAGTTAGGTCCACATTTACATGTCAAATTTCCATGTCATCCCACCTAACCCTCTAACCATACCCACGTCTTATTATGGTTAGTATTCCTAAATTCATTCATTATGACGAACGAATCATGACCTCTCACATTAGACCATGCATTTTGTGGCCACTGGATTTGTCGAGAGGTTCCGGGCAGATTTACACCACAAACTGGGTCTAACCTCGTGTCATAAATCGTTACGCCTACAATTCGACCTTCGACCTCTCACATTAGACTGACACTTTGTGGCTACTGGATTTGCCGGGCGGTTCCGGGCAGGTTTACACCACAAACCGAGTCTAACCTCGTGTCAAAGGTTCATTAATGGTCGTATTCCACCCAAAACCCCAATATCAGTTCAATGTGTTTAACATATAAAAATGTTCATGTTCGTGTTTCAATCACGTTCATATTTCCAGTTATATGCCAATTATCAAGTTCATAATTCACGTTTTTGCCCCCAAAACGTATTCCCAAATTATTATCATAATTCACTATAAGGTTATGCCAAGTTATAGCCTTTTATTTACAATACATGTCAACTACCCAAAACCCAACTTAGGCGCGTTCATATTAAACCTCTACTAAGTCATAAATTATTATATATGTTTCAACTCCAAATTTTACAAAATTAACATATGCCCAAGATCTAGATTTCATGTCAGTTTTACATATGCCCAATTCATCCCAAATTTACACATATTCAATTCATGCTGTTTTACATGTATGCCAATTTTATACCAATTTACACATATACCAAGTTTCATGCCGTTTTACATATACCAATATTCTTGCCATTTTACATAGGTTGAGTTTCATACCAAACTACATGTATTCCATGTTAACACCATTTTACCCAAACTTACAATCTTAATTATAACGATAATACTCAAACCCCAATATCATGTTATGCCGTCAATTTTACCAAACATATATATCCAATATAGACAACATTCCCATATTTCACCGTATTCAATCATACGCAAATCGCGGTTTAGGCCTAGGTCCGAAATTGACCTAGGTTCATCGAAAGAAAATAAACCGGGGAAGGTAGAACTTGTATAACAATCAACATAGAGAGAAAACTGGCATAAAAACATCATCTCTGGCATAAAAGATAGATCTTGATAATAATATCAATATGAATCAAGAAAAACTAATTTACAACAGGCTGAATAGATCATAAGCTTGACATGAGAACGAACATAAAAAAGTCCTAAAACTCAAGATTCAAGAAGCAACAGAAATAGATCCGAACCAATAAACATACTTAAATCCAATTCCACTTTATTCCATGGCCATATTATAATTAACAAGTTTAAATCTAAAAAGTAACTAGAACTTACAAATCGTGGCTAATGAATTAAGAACTGAATTTGTTGTAGAATGCTGATTTATTGTTTGGACCATTATTGAAGCTTTGTTCTTTGATTTGAATCGAGTTTGAATGCTTAAGCTTTAATTTGGGGGCGGCGGCCATGGTTCAAGAGGGAGTTCAACAGCATAATAGTGTAAGAATGATTTGTTGTGAATTAGGTTAGGTCTAAGGGTGTTTTTATAGGTGAGCAACTAGTTTAGGCCCTTAGATTAACCCTAGAATCGATCCTGACCTTCAGAAATCGTCCCAGCCCACTGACTCAACCGGTGCACCTAACCAGGCCAACCTGGCCCGAGCAGGGAGGCCAGGTCGACCCCCAGGTCGACCTGGTCTGGTCAAGTCGACCCTATGGTCGACCTGGGCTCTAGGCGGGAATTTTCCTGCCCAGCCTCTGGGTCTTGAATTCAAATTTCTAAGCTGTTTTTGATTCTGAAAATTCGTGAAATTTCTAGAGGTCATAACTCGGTCATACGGACTCCGATTTTCGAAAACTCGGACTCGATTTTATGCAGAATTCCGAGGCGAACGTAATGGCGCAACCCGTTTCACATGATTCTCACTTTAAATGTTAAGTATACCATGATTTCTAGTTTCTATATGTTATTAAAATTCGGGTTGTTACAGCAGCCATGCTCCTCTCTCACCGACCGACCACCAATCATGTTGACTGATCCAACCCTACACCTAGATGACCGACTGACACGTCCTCCTGAGTCATGACCGACCGACCACTGCTCCTGAGTCACGACCGACCGACCACTGCTCCTGAGTCACGACCGACCCGTATTGCTACCGACCGATCTAACCCTGACTTGCTCCCCAAGCCACACACTGACCGACCCATTCTATCCCGATCCGAAAGTCGACCAAAACTTCACCAAACAATCAAATTCGACGAAACCAATTCGTCTAATTCATCCAATATGACCACAAGCATGTTATGAAATTTCCAACATCATGAAAATGACTGTTATCATCAAGAATCATGTAAAACTCACCAAAATCATGATAAGTGAATATATGGACTAAAATGATGGATCTGACTTGCATAACCATATGAATAGCATAGAAATTGCCGGTTTTAAGTTGTTAAATTAGATCCTATGGCGATTCATATGGAAATAGACTTACCATGATGTAGATCTAAGGAAAACGACTTGAAAAATGATGAAATTAAGATCATACAACTCATATACTTGATTGAATCCGCGTGAGAGATGCATATCACTCACCAATTCTCCAAGACAACCCAAAAACACTTAGATCTAGATCCGGACAGCGATGAACTTGATTCAAACTCTTTAATTCGATGATCTCTTTCTCTTTGATTTGCGTAGTTCTAGCTTCAAATGTTGTAGGTCTTCAATTCTCTAAGCTTTATTGGTGGAAAGATGTAGAAGATGGAGGAAAGGAGGAACTCTAGCTCTTCCAAATGAGAGAATGAGAAAGTAAACTATTCTCTATGCCTCCTACCCCTTATTTATAGGCTTCCACCAGCCCACTAATGGGCTTCTCCAAATAAGCCCATTATGGCTTACCAATCCTGAACAACCAACTATAAAACCTTAAAATGATTCCTCCCAAACCGCTGAGGCAAAACTTTAATGTGACCACTCTACGGAAAGGAAACATCATTTCCTTTCCAATGGAACAAGTCTCAACACCTGATTCAATCCCAGTCAAAAGTTATTCTCCGCACAAGACTGACAAGGGAAAAATGGTAACAAACAATATTAATAAAAAATTATGGACATGTCTCACGTCCCCATAAACAACATATTAAAATATGTGAATGATCCAACCCTTAGGGAATAAAATAAAAATGTTTTATGAACTTCCGATATGTAGAATGCGGGCTGTTACATGACCATTCCAAATGGTCGCGGCTATTCATGAGAGGCACCTCCTTTCATTGGCTATAAATAGCCACACCCAGAAGTGTTTCAGAACAACTTTAAATTAATTCTTCTTCCTCCTCCTCATGAATTCTGCACCATTGCCATTGCAACATCTAGAAAGTGTTGCGAATCTTCAAATTTGCAACACTAATGAACTGTTGCAGAATTTGATTTCTTTCCTCTTCATTTTTATCTTAACTTGCATCATCAGATAATCAATCTTAGAATGTTCTTGATCGGATCAAAGTCATACAAACTTTTATTCCAATTACGTTGTTCCAAGACTTTATTGAATCCTGAAAGTCGATGGTTCGATAACTCGTTTGCACCTGTTGGGTTGAAGTATTGTCTGAAAGAATCTATTATATAGATCCTTAAAATTTGAAGTACGACAATCGTCTTCCTCCAGTAGTCTCAAACCGCAAAATCCCCAACAAATTTTCAGATCATATGCATCAACCATGGAAGGTTTGAGCGCACTACAAGTGATGAATCAGCATTTGACTCGTTTGGAGCGATTTGATGGTGAATATTTCACTCGTTGGCAAGAGACGATGAAGTTCTTTTTGATCAACATCATATTGTTCTATATCCTGGAAGATGGATTGGAAGTGACATCAGAGGAAACCAATAATGAAGATGTCACTCTGAAAGTAAAATGTGCAAAGCACAAAGAGTACGATTTTTTATGTAGAGGGGACATTATGAATACATTGTCTACTCCAGTCAACAATGCTCATAGGACCTTGGAAACTGCAAAGGAGCTCTGGACTACATTGGAGAGAAAGTATCACATATCCGAGGCAAATAATAAAAATTTCTTATTTGTAATTTTATGGATTTCAAAATGGTCGCCAATAAGTCCATAGTTGGACAAGTGAGTGAAATCTTACTGTTGGTGAATCAACTTAAAGAAGCCGGAATTGATCTCCCTGAATCTTTTTTTGTTGGAGTTATTATTTTGAGACTCCCGAATTCTTGGAATGATTATAAGAAATAATTGAAACATGCATAAATGGATTATGATTTAGAAGGTTTCCAGCGTCATCTTCGTATTGAAGAGGATTCTTGTAAATGCAAACTAGTTGATAATCCATAAACCGAGTCTCAAATAATGTTGAAATGACTGAAAAGTTGAAGCCTAATAATGAGACACAGTTTAAGTAGAAAATAATTCCACAAACAACAAAAAGAAGGGTGCCTGTTACTATTGTAACAAACCCAACAGCTATGCCCGAGACTGTCGTATTCGGAAGAAACAACAAAAAGCGAATGTGGTCGAAGAAAAGCTTATGGCTGTTGTAAAAGGGGCGAACTTTGTTAGTGGCATTGATAATGATTGGTGGCTTGATACTAGATCAAACATTCATATTTGCAAAGATCGTAATCTATTCAAGACTTACGAAAAAAATAATGGAGAATCTAGCGAAGTTACTGGTGCAAACAAAGTTGCAAGCAAAGTTCTAGGAAAAGGCACAATTGAACTTACATTCACCTCTGGGAAAGTTCTTACATTAGTCAATGTATTTTATGTACCAGGTATGAGTAAGAATTATTTTCTAGATACTTTCTTAAAAAAGAAGGATTCAAGATGGGGTATGAGTCTGATAAGTTAGTGTTGTCCAAGGACAACAAATTTATTGAACAGGGATATTCTTATAATGACATGGTTAAGTTGAATCTAACAAAAAAATCTTCTGCTTATATTGTTGATTCTGTTAATTTATGGCATGGTAGATTAGGACATTTATTTATAAATCTCTTAAAAATATGCATAAAGTAGGATTAATTTCTGATTGTGATTTTGATTCTATCTCTAAGTGTGAAAGTGTTCAAGCAAAAATACACCAGAAATCCTTTAAATCTGTAGAAAGGAAAACTGATTTACTTGATTTGGTATATAGTTATGCGGGTAACTTAAAAAGTCGTATCACCTATGGTGGTAACCAATACTATATAACATTTATTGATGATTATTCTAGATATACATCCATATATCTAATGAAATCAAAGGATGGGGATTTTGATAAATTCAAAATCTACAAAGTAGAAGTAGAAACACAATTAGGAGTTAAAATTATAGTGTTACATTCAGATCATGGTGGTGAATATTTTTCAAATGAATTTACTTTGTTTTTCAAACAAAATGGTATAATTTACCAATGTACCGCCCCATATACATCACAACAAAATGGTGTCGATGAGTGGAAAAATATAACTTTGGTAGAAATGGTTAATGCCATGCTCATAAGTTCTAATTTACCTTATAACCTATGGGGTGATGCTATGTTATCTGCATGTTACATTTTAAATAGAGTGCACTTAAAAAGGATAATATTTCCCCTTATGAATTATGATTTAATATAAAACCTAACCTTACTAGACTTAAAGTTTGGGACTGCTTAGCATATGTTAGAAAACCAGACCCTAAACAACCAAAGTTAGGTAATGGGGGAATTAAGTGTGTTTTTATAGGATATTCTCTTAAAAATATAGCTTATAGGTTCCTTATTCTTGACACCCTAGAAGTTATAGAATCCGTAGATGTATAATTCTTTGAAAATCAAACTATTGAGAATCCATTGAGATCATTTATTCCAGAACCAACAGTGACTAATGATATCAATGACGATGAATATGCTCCATCTTAAAACAGCAAGGAAGTGTTAGTACCAAATATTAGTACTAAACATAGAAGAAGTAAAAGAGCGAGAATAGAGGAGGGCTATGGTCTTGAATTCATAACATGTCTCATAGAAGGCAATAAAGACGAAGTCCTTAACGTCGATGATGATCCTAAAATTTATTATAAGGCTATGAGTTTTAGAGATTCTAATTTCTGGAAAGAAGCTACTAATGATGAAATGAGTTCCGTAATTTTTTTTATTTACGTGTGGAACCTAAGACTGAAATGAGTTCCATAATTTTATACCAAACTTGGGTTTTAACTGATTTACTTCCTGGTGCTAAACCTCTAGGATGTAAATGGGTATTCAAGAAAAAGTTGAATACAAATGGATCTAAGGAATATAAGAAAAGACAAGGAGTAGATTATTTTGATACATATGCTCCGGTTGCTCGCATATCTTCTATACGCTGTTTCATAAAACTTGCATCAATTCATAATTTGGTCATACATCAAATGGATGTAAAGATAGCTTTTCTAAACGGAGATTTAGAAGAAGAGATATAAATGGAACAGCCTGAAGGTTTCATAAACCCAGGCCAAGAAAAGAAAGTTTGTAAATTAATGAAATCTCTTTATGGTCTAAAGCAAGCTCTTATGCAATGACATGAGAAGTTTGATAAAGTTTCACCGTCATATGGATTCATTGTAATGATGTTGATAAATGTATTTCGAGAAAATCGAATAAAAATGGTTATGTTATAATATCTTTATACGTTGATGACATGCTAATATTTGGTTCTAATATATCTTGTGTAAATGAAACTAAGAAGTTTCTATCTTCTAAATTTGATAGGAAAGATCTAGGAGAGGCTGATGTAATTCTGGGAATTAAAATCATTAGGAAAGCGGGGGAGTTATTACTAACTTGATCTCATTACGTTGAGAAGTTACTAAAGAAGTATGGTCATTATAATGACAAAACAGCTCCAACTCATTTAGATCCAAGTATCAAAATTATAAAAGAACACTAGACGAACCATTTCTCAACTGGAGTATTATAGTGTTACTGGGAGTCTTATGTATGCTATGCATTGCACTGGACCAGACATCACACATGTTATAAGTGTATTGTGTCGATTTACGAGTAATCCTGGTTTCGAACACCGGAAAGCTATTTCCAAAGTTTTAGCTTATTTGAAAGGAACCATCAACTATGGTTTATCTTATAAAGGATATCATGCTGTAATAGAAGGATATAGTGATGAAACCTAGAACAATGTAGAATCCAAATCCAAGTCCATGACTGTTGGATATTTACATTAGGAGGTACTGCTCTGTCTTGGGCTTCCAAGAAATAGTCCCGTATATATGATTCAATTATGTTTTCATAATTGATTGCATTAGCATATACATGTAAGAAAGAGAAATGACTTAGGAATTTGTTAATGGAAATCCCATTATGGAAGAAGCCATCTCAAGCACTCTTGATTAACAGTGATAATCAAGCAACAATATCTAACGTCATGTAACACCCCACATCCGTTAGTGTCACTCACAAAGGGAATGCACTAAGTTCTGTGGAGCATTTAGGGTAAAAGATGCAGAAAATTACAAGACACACAGAAATTAAACAGCGGAAAATAAAACTTTACTTTATTGATAAGATATTTTGTACAATAATTGTTTTCCAATATCAGAGTATCACCTGTCTTGAAAAATAAAGAAGCATAAAAATACATTTATATTCCCCAATGTAGCAAGAGCCCGCCATAGCATCTGAAAAGAGAATCCAAATAAAACTTCGACAAATCTTCAAGCTGGGAAAGAGTGACAGTCCAACTTAACCCGAGCTGTACTATTCCCTCCTTTACTACCTGGGGGGGGGAACGGAAGAAAAGAAGACGAAAGAAAAACAGAGTCAGACATAAAGCCTGAGTAAGTTCAGTTACTTCTAGCATGTGAACATGGAAAAACAAAACGACATGAATTAACTGAATACAAGATAACACCATGATGATAGGGTCAGCAAGATTAGACAAGATTAACACAAGATATGCTAAGACAAGATAAACTGGATATGCTCTAATACTTTCGCCGATTCGCTATTTCCTTGTTATACTGGTTTCTATATCTCTGCACCACCTAACTAGTGTCCCAACTAGTAATGATAACGTGATCCCAACCCCGGTAATTTCGGTTGCCTTCAGGCATACATTTATTATTTATTGCCTAGATCTAATCTAGGGTTTTCTATCAAGTGCATTCTGGATTCAACTAGAGTTTACGCTATCTGCTGAACGCTTCTCGGATTCAGGGTTTATGCCACCTAGTCCAACTAGGGATTATGCTACCTGTCGAACGATGCCCTCTAGTCTAGGACACACTACCTAGAGTGGTATATGTTCCTAAACTTCCCCACGCATGTATCGCGAATCGTTATCGCTTGTCTAGATGCACATGTCCTGTAATATGCGGCCCAAGTCCTGTGGCAGGGCAAATCAAGAAACACAGAACTCGGTCAGGAGCTTTCAGATACCTGCCGATGCAGATGCTAAGGTCTGTTTTTATTCCAGTGGCTATGGTCCCACTCGACCCCTCCCTCAACTAATGAAAGGAACACCTTGAAAAATGAGAACTATACGCAGGCCCCCTATGCCCCCACTAACCTATGGCCATCCTCACCCATAACTAGATAGCAAGTATATGGTCTTTTGGAGTTCTCCGCCTTTCCGCTTCACATATCTCGATTGACTCAAGATGGATGGTAGATGACGAGTTGCTATCACAGGGCTACTGTTTTCTCGCCGAATCACGCTGGTCCATCCTAGTCTTTAGGTTGCCCTATATTGCAACCAAGGCATACCCTGGTTCTTCTAACGCAGACCTTAACCTCTGCGAGCCTAGGAGGATCATCTGCGGCCTCACAGAGGGATACCAAGAGTACCCTCACGTCCCCTCGAAGCCTCGGGCTTCGTAACCCAATTCGTTGGAGCCTTCTTTTTACTCAGACGGACGTTCGCTCCTTCCCGTGTTATACTAAGAATTACTACTTAGTTTTGCTAACTAAGGTTTACCACTTAGTTTCTAGAATCGTTGTTTTCTTAACTAAGGTTTACGACTTAGTTCTCTTTCTTGTCAATTTGGATTGGTTAAGTGTCATTAGTCAATTCAAGCTAACTTAACCCTCTTCATTTATCCTGATAAACTGGTTAAGTGTTATCAGTAATTCATGTTGACTTAACCCTACCACAAACCAAGTTATATTGGTTAAGTATTTCTTATTACTTAACCCTACCCATTCATCCTGTATTGGTTAAGTGTTCCTTTTTAACTTAACCTTGCCCATCTGTTTTAACTAACACTTTATTAATGGTTAAGTATTGTCCCTTCATGTTTTAGACTTAACCCTATTCCTTTATCACAATCTGATGGTTAAGTGTTCAAGTTTACTTAACCCTACGATCTAGTCCAGCTAACATATCAATTTGGCTAAGTGTATTAAATTTTACTTAGCCCCAACCTCTAGTCTAGTTAACATGTTAATTTGGCTAAGTGTATTAACTTTACTTAACCCCACCTTCTAATCTAGTAAACATGTTAGTTTGGGTAAGTGTTTTCTTAGTTACTTAACCCCTACAAATCTTGTCTTGTTACGATGTTAAGTTTGGTTAAGTGTTCCTATGAACTTAACCCTCCCATTCTAGCTTAACTGTGTTAAGTTGGTTAAGTGTTCCTATGGACTTAACCCTCCCATTCTAGCTTAACTGTGTTAAGTGTCTGTATGAACCTAACCCCACCCATCGGTTTGGTTATCATGTTGAATTGGTTAAGTGTCTTAGTTAACTTAACCCTACCATTCTTGTTCTAGCTTTAACTAAATAAATTGAAGCCGCGACCACTCACATTAGACATTTATTGTTGCGAATACTGGATGTGCCGGTTGGCTCCGGGAAGGTTTACATCGCAACTCAGTCTAACCTCGGGTTAGGCATATTCGTGTTTTCTATGTTCAAAGGGTTTTGATTAATTTTCAAATCAGGTTTTGAAAGTAACCATCCCGTCCGTCGGATCAGTTAGGGATAGCCAGGGAGAGCAGGAAACTTGTATTTTCCAAACCCAAGCCTAGACACTATCCTCTCTGTCACCCTAGAACTTTCTGGTGTGTTATTAAGAGATGTCGTTAATTAACCTTTAATTTGTCTAAATTTACATTTTCTCATTTAGGACAAATTCTATAAGTAAATTATTCCTAATTTACTTATTTCATAATTACTCTCTTAATGTAAATTGTCAACATTCATTATTATGGCCCATTTCCCCCTCTATATCAAATTTATGCTTTTTGGTATGTACACTATACCAAATTAAGTGTCACTAACCATGATTTTGCTAAACATGACAATTACTCACAATTATGGCCAATTTCAAATTTATACCAATATACTTATTATGCCAAATTAGCTAATCCAATTCTGATTTAACATTCTAATTATAGTTCATGTCAAACTAGACTTATTATTCTAGTTCACAATTCATGTAAATGCTAGATTTACAAGTCAATGCTAGATTCAAATTACACATCCTATAATTCATGTCAAATTTATCCAATTTGCATTTTTATAAACATGCCATAATACATGTTCCCAATTTATGCCAATCTCTAAGTTTATAACTACGTTTTAGTAAATTTCATATTTTGCCCAAATCGTATTCCCATTGTTCGTATAATCGTGATTCAATCTAGATTATTGATAAATCTAGATTCGTAGAAAATAGGGAATGAACCAAAGATGCTATGAAAAATATAGACATAATAACAGGCATAAAACGATAATTTACTAATTATAGACCTAACGAATTACACTGAAATAAATTGATCTAAAACACCGAAGGCCTATAGATCTGAAAATGTTATGACATAAAAAAAGGGTTGAATAATGGTGTAGGTTCAAGAACATGGGTAGACCTAACTAAATAGGTAAATTCCCAAGATCAAAAACCAAAGAAAATCAAGAATAGACAGAACAGATAATCAGGTTTAGACCCAATTTCACAGTCACAAAACTTAAGCAACACTTTCCTAGCCATGAATCATAGGTGTTTAGTCACAGTTGTCCTTGTTATGTCATAGGCAATAGTTTATGTTTCCTAATCAAAGGCATAGGCTTGTGTTCATAGTCAAAGGAAATAATTCTCATAGTCATGAGTCACAGTCATAGGCAATGTTCATAGTCAAAGTGGCATATGGTTTTAAGGTCCATAGTTTCATAGTCACAGTCTTATTGGTCTTCGAATCATAACAGTTCTTAATTAGGTCCAAGGATATAAGCCCTGATTCGAATAGAGAGATTTGGCATATTCTTTTATTCCTTTAATTTCATGTCAGGAATAGAGAAAACGTTCAAATCTAAAAAGTAACTGACTTACAGAGATTATATTAGATTCGTAGAAAAACAGTCGTTGAAGTCGTTTGAATCTTCACTTGAATCCTAGCTTGTTTTGAATCTCCTCTTGAAAGTCTTGAGCAACATTTCCTCGTCTTGATTTATTTTACATATTATTTTATTTATTTATACATTTTCTCAGAGGCAGCATAAGAATAGAATGAAATGGTGCAGAGAGGAGGAGGCTAGGAGGCTGTTTATATAGGATTAGGTGGACGAATCTAGGCAGAAAACGAGACCAGGTACATCAGAATGCACCCAGGCCAAAAAGTGGGTTTTTGCACCCAGGTCGACACCCATGTCGACTGGGCAGTCGACCTGGTCAGGGGGGAGGGTCGACTACCCAGTCGACTCCCCAGTCGACCTGGGTCTTGGGCGGGAATTTTCCCGCCCAGCCCGCTTCTGGGTTTGATTTCGAATTTGAATTTCGCGCTGTTTTCTGTTCTGAAAATTCCTGAAACTTCGGAGGGTCATATCTCCCTCATACGGACTCCGATTCTCGCAAATTCAGACTCGTTTCCAAGCAAAATTTCAAGACGAACGCAGTGGCGCAACCCGTTTCCCTTGATTTTGATTTTAAAATTTAATTCATCCTTGATTTGTGAATCTTAGTATTACATAATTACGGGGTATTACATTCTCCCCCACTTGAAAGGATTCTGTCCCTGGAATCTTCAAGTTAGGAAGAATGTGTCCTACCATCCAATCACCCATCTACTCAACCATTCAATCACAGCCATTCATTGTCCTTAAAAGATTTCTAATGGTTTCATGTTCATATGCATAGTGTGTGTATATGTCTTTATCTAATGCAAAATCAGGCGGTCTACTGATTTAGTTGACCTCCTTAATGCGAATCATGTCAGTGCCATGCGTCCAATCATGTATGCAAGCATCCCTAGTTATGTAAATACTACATGTGTGCATAGCCATTCATCCATATGCAACATCCATATGATAACATATCAAGTTCAACTTACAAACAAACACATATCTGTAAATGCAATATGAAAGTGTCTGAACTGACCTAGTGCCTAATACGTATGCATATTCATTCACGAGCAACCATTAGCAACCACTCGCAACCATCAACCATAACATGTTTCAAATACATGTTTACATCCAAAAGAGTTTCTACCTAAGGATCGAAGATACGACCTAGCAGATATACTTTGGAAAGAGAGAAACAATTATGCGTAAAGCTCCTATAAAAAAAAGAAATCAAGGATGCACCCTTAAGGAAAAGGTATGATGCTAGTATCTAGCCTTCTTGAGCTTTACTCCACTGTATCTTAACTAATTTAACTTCACGATTGTGAAATTTCTGACCTCCATTTCCAAAATAAACAGATGTTAACTATGATACCAAGTGTACATACCAAGATGGTTTGAGGTCTCCCCTCTTAGCTTATCCATCACGCCATAACTATGAGGGTAAAAAGGTCACTACGTGCTTTTTAGAGTGTCTGCCACAACTTTTCATCTCTCACGCAAACCATCCTAGTCGAACTCGACATTCCTCAAGTACAAGCCCCAAAGGCCTAAACCAATATCAGACAAGCACCCAAGGAATACCTTCTCCGAATTTAGACGATCTACGTGAGATGATATAAGCAAACTCGATAGCTATTCTCAAATCCCTACTAACCAAAATAAACTGGTCGGACCACCAATTGGATTTGAGACTCTAGTGGGATCTTTCTACTATACAAGTACTATGGTGCAGAGACTCAACTATGGAAGTGGATATGAACAAATGCGAAGCGCTAAAACCAAAGGAAAGAGTACGAACAACAAAACTAGACTCTTCCAACAAAACTTTACTACCTTTCTCCTGGGTACGCCTGGTGGCGAAAGTAGGTACTTGCCCTTTTGAAAATCTTGTCCTTTGCCCTTAATTACATGCCCTATTACACCATAGTAAAGATACTTCCTCTTGTCTTAGATTTTATAATTCCTTCCTCCTTTGTGAGCTAAATCTACATCCATGAATTCCTCATCCTCTTCCGTGTGTAGTCATGTGGACAAATCTCTCAAAAGCTGCTTCCATCATACAGAAAACCCTATAAGCTTGAAAGAAAACTGGCCGTAGGTGAAACAACGACGGCTATGGATGGAAGCCGGGCACTACTTCGCCCATCGATGAGGTTATCTCCCAGAAAGCCAGGAGCCCCAGAGACTCAAGAAAGAAGGAGACAAGAATTCAAACAGAGGAAGAGAAGATAGTGCGTATGGCTTTGGGGAATATGCCTTTAAAACAATCTTTTCTTTTGAAAATGCTTCTTTTAAAACCGTTTGAAAATAATTTTTCAAATCCATTATCTGATCTGGTAACCTTCAGCTCTGATACCACGTGTAACACCCCACATCCGTTAGTGTCACTCAAAAAGAGAATGCACAAAGTTCTGTGGAGCATTTAGGGTAAAAGATGCAAATAAATTACAAGACAGACAGAAATTAAACAGCGGAAAATAAAACTTTACTTTATTGATAAGATAGTTTTACAACATTTGTTTTCCAATATCAGAGTATCACCTGTCTTGCAAAATAAAGAAGCATAAAAATACATTTATATTCACCAATGTAGCAAGAGCCCGCCATAGCATCTGAAAAGAGAATCCAAGCAAAACTTCGACAAATCTTCAAGCTGGGAAAGAGTGACAGTCCAACTTAACCTAAGCTATACTATTCCCTCCTTTACTACCCTGGGGGAGGACGGAAGAAAAGAAGACGAAAGAAAAACATAGTCAGACATAAAGCCTGAGTAAGTTCAGTTACTTCTAGCATGTGAACATGGAAAAACAAAACGACATGAATTAACTGAATACAAGATACACCATGATGATAGGGTCAGCAAGATTAGACAAGATTAACACAAGATATGCTAAGATAAGATAAACTGGATATGCTCTAATACTTTCGCCGCTTCGCTATTTCCTTGTTATACTGGTTTCTATATCTCTGCACCACCTAACTAGTGTCCCAACTAGTAATGATAACGTGATCCCAACCCCGGTAATTTCGGTTGCCTTCAGGCATACATTTATTATTTATTGCCTAGATCTAATCTAGGGTTTTCTATCAAGTGCTTTCTAGATTCAACTAGAGTTTACGCTATCTGCTGAACGCTTCTCGGATTCAGGGTTTATGCCACCTAGTCCAACTAGGGATTATGCTACCTGTCGAACGATGCCCCCTAGTCTAGGACACACTACCTAGAGTGGTATATGTTCCTAGACTTCCCCACGCATGTATCGCGAATCGTTATCGCTTGTCTAGATGCACATGTCCTGTAATGTGCGGCCCAAGTCCTGTGGCAGGGCAAATCAAGAAACACAGAACTCGGTCAGGAGCTTTCAGATACCTGCCGATGCAGATTCTAAGGTCTGTTTTTATTCCAGTGGCTATGGTCCCACTCGACCCCTCCCTTAACTAATGAAAGGCACACCTTGAAAAATGAGAACTATACGCAGGCCCCCTATGCCCCACTAACCTATGGCCATCCTCACCCATAACTAGATAGCAAGTATATGGTCTTTTGGAGTTCTCCGCCTTTCCGCTTCACGTATCTCGATTGACTCAAGATGGATGGTAGACGACGAGTTTCTATCACAGGGCTGCCGTTTTCTCGCCGAATCACGCTGGTCCATCCTAGTCTTTAGGTTGCCCTATATTGCAACCAAGGCATACCCCTGGTTCTTCTAACGCAGACCTTAACCTCTGTGAGCCCAGGAGGATCATCTGCGGCCTCGCAGAGGGATACCAAGAGTACCCTCACATCCCCTCGAAGCCTCGGGCTTCGTAACCCAATTCGTTGGAGCCTTCTTTTTACTCAGACGGACGTTCGCTCCTTCCCGTGTTATACTAAGAATTACTACTTGTTTTTGCTAACTAAGGTTTACCACTTAGTTTCCAGAATCGTTGTTTTCTTAACTAAGGTTTACTACTTAGTTCTATTTCTTGTCAATTTGGATTGGTTAAGTGTCATTACTCAATTCAAGCTAACTTATCCCTCTTCATTTTTCTTGATAAACTGGTTAAGTGTTATCAGTAATTCATGTTGACTTAACCCTACCACAAACCAAGTTATATTGGTTAAGTATTTCTTATTACTTAACCCTACCCATTCATCCTGTATTGGTTAAGTGTTCCTTTTTAACTTAACCTTGCCCATCTATTTTAACTAACACTTTATTAGTGGTTAAGTATTGTCCCTTCATGTTTTAGACTTAACCCTATTCCTTTATCACAATCTGATGGTTAAGTGTTCAAGTTTACTTAACCCTACGATCTAGTCCAGCTAACATATCAATTTGGCTAAGTGTATTAAATTTTACTTAGCCCCAACCTCTAGTCTAGTTAACATGTTAATTTGGCTAAGTGTATTAACTTTACTTAACCCCACCTTCTAGTCTAGTTAACATGTTAATTTGGGATAAGTGTTTTCTTAGTTACTTAACCCCTACAAATCTTGTCTTATTACAATGTTAAGTTTGGTTAAGTGTTCCTATGGACTTAACCCTCCCATTCTAGCTTAACTATGTTAAGTTGGTTATGTGTTCCTATGGACTTAACCCTCCCATTCTAGCTTAACTGTGTTAAGTGTCTGTATGAACCTAACCCCACCCATCGGTTTGGTTATCATGTTGAATTGGTTAAGTGTCTTAGTTAACTTAACCCTACCATTCTTGTTCTAGCTTTAACTAAATAAATTAAATCCGCGACCACTCACATTAGACAGATATTGTTGCGAATACTGGATGTGCCGGTTGGCTCCGGGCAGGTTTACATCGCAACTCAGTCTAACCTCGTGTTAGGCATATTCGTGTTTTCTAAGTTCAAAGGGTTTTGATTAATTTTCAAATCAGGTTTTGAAAGTAACCATCCCGTCCGTCGGATCAGTTAGGGATAGCCAGGGAGAGTAGGAAACTTGTATTTTCCAAACCCAAGCCTAGACACTATCCTCTCTGTCACCCTAGAACTTCCTGGTGTGTTATAAAGAGATGTCGTTAATAAACCTTTAATTTGTCTAAATTTACATTTTCTCATTTAGGACAAATTCTATAAGTAAATTATTCCTAAGTTACTTATTTCATAATTACTCTCTTAATGTAAATTGTCAACATTTATTATTTTGGCCCATTTTACCCTCTATATCAAATTTATGCTTTTTGGTATGTACACTATACCAAATTAAGTGTCACTAACCATGATTATGCTAAACATGACAATTACTCACAATTACGGCCAATTTCAAATTTATACCAATATACTTATTTTTCCAAATTCGCTAATCCAATTCTGATTTAACATTCTAATTATAGTTCATGTCAAACTAGACTTATTATTCTAGTTCACAATTCATGTAAATGCTAGATTTACAAGTCAATACTAGATTCAAATTACACATCCTATAATTCATGTCAAATTTATCCAATTTGCATTTTTATAAACATGCCATAATACATGTTCCCAATTTATGCCAATCTCCAAGTTTATAACTACGTTTTAGTAAATTTCATATTTTGCCCAAATCGTATTCCCATCGTTCGTATAATCGTGATTCAATCTAGATTATAGATAAATCTAGATTCGAAGAAAATAGGGAATGAACCAAAGATGCTATGAAAAAGATAGACATAATAACTAGCATAAAACTATAATTTACTAATTACAGACCTAACGAATTACACTGAAATAAATTGATCTAAAACATCGAAGGCCTATAGATCTGAAAATGTTATGACATAAAAAAAGGGTTGAATAACGGTGTAGGTTCAAGAACATGGGTAGAAGTAACTTAACAGGTAAAATTCCAAGATCAAAAACCAAAGAAAAATCAAGAATAGACAAAATAGATAATCAGGTTTAGACCCAATTTCACAGTCACAAAACTTAAGAAACACTTTCCTAGCCATGAATCATAGGTGTTTAGTCACAGTTGTCCTTGTTATGTCATAGGCAATAGTTTATGTTTCCTAATCAAAGGCATAGGCTTGTGTTCATAGTCAAAGGAAATAATTCTCATAGTCATAAGTCACAGTCATAGGCAATGTTCATAGTCATAGGCGATGTTCATAGTCAAAGAGGCATATGGTTTTAAAGTCCATAGTTTCATAGTCACAGTCTTATTGGTCTTCGAATCATAACAGTTCTTAATTAGGTCCAAGGATATAAGCACTGATTCGAATAGAGAGATTTGGCATATTCTTTTATTCCTTTAATTTCATGTCATGAATAGAGAAAACGTTCAAATCTAAAAAGTAACCGACTTACAGAGATTATACTAGATTCATAGAAAAACAGTCGTTGAAGTCGTTTGAATCTTCACTTGAATCCTAGCTTGTTTTGAATCTCCTCTTGAAAGTCTTGAGCAACATTTCCTCGTCTTGATTTATTTTACATATTATTTTATTTATTTATACATTTTCTCAGAGGCAGCATAAGGATAGAATGAAATGGTGTAGAAAGGAGGCTAGGAGGCTGTTTATATAGGATTAGGTGGACGAATCTAGGCAGAAAACGAGACCAGGTACATCAGAATGCACCCAGGCCAAAAAGTGGGTTTTTGCACCCAGGTCGACACCCATATCGACTGGGCAGTCGACCTGGTCGAGGGGGGGGGGGTCGACTACCCAGTCGACCTGGGTCCTGGGCGGGAATTTTCCAGCCCTGTCCGCTTCTGGGTTTGAATTCGAATTTCGCGCTGTTTTCTGTTCTGAAAATTTCTGAAACTTCGGAGGGTCATATCTCCCTCATACGGACTCCGATTCTCGCAAACTCGGACTCGTTTCCAAGAAGAATTTCGAGACGAACGCAATGGCGCAACTGTTTCCCTTGATTTTGATTTTAAAATTTAATTCTGCCTTGATTTGTGAATCTTAGTATTACAGAATTATGGGGTGTTACACGTCTCTAATAAGACATATAACGGAAAGTCTAGACATGTGAGTCTAAGACATCTAATGGTTAAAAGTTACTCAAAAGTAGAGTTATAAGTGTTGACTGCATAGAAACAAAGAAAAACTTCGTTAACCCACTTACAAAAGGTCTTCCAGAGGTAGCGGTTTCTATAAAGTCAAAAGAAATGGGACTAAGGTATGTGAATGAAGATTGATCATTCTTAACAGAAACCCAACTTATGTCTGGAAAAGGATAGACAAAGTTCAGTGGGTACCAACAAGTTAAGAGGATGATTATGGAGCACTAAATTAATTATCCCGTAATATTTAGTGTTGGATTCTATAAGAACAAAGGACGGATAAATATCCTTAATAAGTTTAGAAACCTTGAAAGGTGTATCGTAGAAACACCTTAAGAGACTCATCTATGTGAGTATGGAAATCAAGCCGTTTCCTAGGAAAGTAAGACCACTTTCTAAAGTAGACTCGTGAACCATGATTAAAGCACATGGCCTTTAACATGCTGAGCAATACAAAACACTTTAACTAAGGAAACCAACATGTGTGATTGTTCCAGTTTTATCATTTTGGGATACTTGGTTAAAGATTACTTCAATATAGAATCTCGATAGAACTTTGAATGTAAACACTAAGTAAAGGTTCATATCCAAATGATACCTTTTATTCACGTGTTGTTTCCACAATAATGCAAAATATGATCTTAGAACTACATAGGCTTGATCTCACTTGGGTATGTAGGAAGTCACACCTATGATTCAGCCGTCCACTTTATTTATTTTATTTATTTTGAAAATTGGGGGAGATTTTTGTAAATTTTCAAACAAGTTTTGGGCTTAGGTTTGTTTTTCGAAGTGGAGAGAAAGAAAGAGGGAAGAAGATTAGTCCCACGTTGTGGAAGATGAAAAATTAGTCTACTATATGAATAGCCTTCTCACAAGTGTGTTGGGGCCTTGGGGCACCCAAATGTTTGCTTTGTTGTGAGGAGGGAGGCCATGCATCATTATATCACACACGCCGCCGCCGTCCGAACCGGGCTAGGCCGAGTACTAGTTTTGGGTCTAGATCCAGTAAGTATATTTTTAGACTAAATTTTGAAATAGTAACGGGCTGAATTTAGGCCTATTACAGACTCGAATTCAATTTAGACGAAGAGATGCAACGTTTCAAAATTGAAATGGATATGACCATTCCAAACGGTCGCGGCTGTTCATGAGGAGGCACTTCCTTTCACTAGCTATAAGTAGTCACACCCAGAAATGTTTCAAAACAACTTCGAATTAATTCTTCTTCTTCCTCACAAACTCTGCACCACTGCCATTGCAACATCCAGAAAGTGTTGCGAATTTTTTGATCTGCAACACTAATAAACTGTTGCAGAATTTGATTTCTTCCTCTTCATTCTTATCTTAACTTGCATCATTAGATAATCAAAATCAAAGTGTTCTAGATCAGATCAAAGTCGTACAAACTTTGAATCCTATTACGTTGTTCCAAGGTTTTATTGAATCCTGAAAGTCGATAGTTCGATAACCCGTTTGTACCTGTTGGGTTAAACTATTGTCTGAAAGAATCTATTATATAGATTCTTAAATTCTGAAGTACGACAATCATCTTCCTCCAATAGTCTCAAACCACAAAATCCTCAACAACTTATACCTATCAAATTTATTTCCTTGAATAATTTGGAAAAGAATAGCTCATATCAAAAGATAGCGAGCATAATGATACGAGTATGAGTAGAGATAGAAGATAAATCCAAGTAGCAACATAAATTGGAAAAAGAAAATATTTGATCTTTTATTCAACAGATGAATTATTGTAATTATTGGATACAATAGAGTAAGCAAATATGTGAAGTATATATAGAGATGCAAAGCCAGCGGCTAGTATAAAAATATCCTTAAAAAAGAAAGCCTAATGCCCAAGCCTAAGCTCAATGGGTTTGGCGTACATGCTGAGTAAACAAACCAACATCATCCTTATTGGAGTTATTAGCCTCCATCAATTCGATATAGGGTTTTCTTCATTCCCCATTTCCGTTGCCATCACTAATTTGAGCTCATCTCTTAATCTGACAAATTTTTTGGTTGACAGTGCTTTTGCGATTATATTTGCTCTCTAGTAGTAAGCAAGGATATGAAAAAAATGTTAATTTTACTGCTTGAGTTCTCTCTCGAACGAAATGGAGGTCGATTTCCAAATGTTTCATTCGAGAATGTTGTATGGGGTTGAGAGATAGTGAAACAGTGCTCCGGTTGTCACACCGAACAACTGGTGTTCTATTCGAAGTAAACCCTAGCTCTTCCATTAAAGATTTGATCCATGAAATTTTTGCAATGGTGCTTACGACAGCTCTGTACTCTGCCTATGTGCTTGATCTCGATGTTGTCGTCTGTTTCTTCATGCACCATGAGACAATGTTGTTGCCTATGCAAACATAGTAACCTGAAACTGATCTTCTATCACCCACATCATTTTCCCAATCTGCGTCGCTGAATCCTTGTAAGTGTAATTCTCTCCCTGATTTTAAGTCGATTCCATAGTGTTTTTTCCCTTGCAAATATCTCGGTACTCTTTTCACTGCCTTCCAATGTTCAAATAATGGATTTTGCATGTATTAACTAAGTTTATTAATGTTAACCCTCTTTTTGGCAAGAGTCTCAACAAACATGGCCAAAGCCCAAATGCACAATCAGATATAAGTCGCGCTTCAGGAGGCCCAGCAGGGGCGCAACTTAGAGCAATGGCACATCGGCCCAAATCCAAATCAGTCAGAATGACTGCGCATTACCGGAAGAATCGCTCACCAGGACGACCGAGTTTCTCGCTTCCAAAAAGAACTCATCGACTGGTTATATCGGGCCAGCGAGGAAGATATCTACAGAGGTAGTCCACCTAATATCCTGACTTTCAAGGCAATAAAGGCGGTCAAACCATATACAGACAAAGCTCTACTTTTAATAAACCTCTCTGTGAATGCCACGTAAGCCACAACTTCCGAGGATACTATTTATGAATAGTGGAATTAGTCCTTCAGCCGCAATTCAAGCCAATAGATGGATTCCACGTGTCTAGGCTTTCCAGGAATGGCCAGATCATACCGCAATAACCCAAGCTTCATTCTCCACCTATAAATACCCCTAAGCTTAAAGAGGAAAGAGGACGAAGAAAAGAGAGAGACTTTTGGGGACTTTTGGCCAGACGGCTTTCTCCAAGCTTTTCATCTCTACGCTTCTTTATAACTCCAATCTCTCTCAAAAAGAAGAAGGAAAGACAGTCATTTTCTTTCTCTTCTTCAAGCCGAAAAAGCATTGTACTTGTAATCAAAACAAAAAGAAGAAATAATATATAAAGTGGACGTAGGCATCGTCTTTGCCGAACCACTATAAAAATTCTGTGTGTGCTCCCCACTCTTTTACTTTTTATTGCATTTTTAATCTTTATCCGTGTGTTGATCACGCGATTGGGGGTTGATCGTCACTAGTAACCAACTTTTGACGTCAACAATTAACACTACAGCACACGTCTAGACGTGTGATGGTTGCATATTGTAAAGCTCCAATTATGCCTCTATAATCTTTTTGGTTTTTGTTTGTTTCCTCTTTAAGTTTCGAAATTTGTAGATTACTGATCATTGGAGTTGGTAAAAGTTTTCCTTGATGCACGTTTGCTCTGTGTAGTTTTTCTGAAATGTAGCTTTGTTGAGATAAAAATAGTTCACTGTTGCCCAATTTTCTAATTTGTATTATGAGAAAGTAACTCAATTCGCCCATGCTAAAATAGTAGAAATAGGGAAAAGGAAGATGGATACACATAACTGATTAATTATCCAATAGTAAAGGACTATATTTTACTTATTTCAACGGCATAAGTGATTAATTGTGAAGAACAGACATATCAATTATCTTATAAGCATTGTATATCCTAAACCCAACTTTATTTAACTATCATGATATAGTCTAGATATCATATCTGAAAATAACAGGGAATTCACAGCGGGTCTTGGTGAAGAAGAGAATTGTAGAAAATTCCACTTCTATTCCTTTTGTTGTTGTATTCAAATCTTGTATTTTGAGTTATCTATGTAGATCTAGGCTTCAGCAGCATTCCCCAATTATATAAAATTATATATATATATATAATAGACTCATAGAGACAATAGGTATGAAGAATGTGTGCATTGGAATGAGAGAGAGCTGCATATTTATAGATTCATAGAGTTAACCTTAGCCTTTAGATTCTAGGTTTTTAATCTAATTCGTACATGTAGCGCTGAGTCAGCAACGAACCTGACTACAAAACTAACCAGATACACAATCCGGAATATTCCTTAGATTTGGGTGAGTCGACCCAGCGACCGTCTGGGTCGACCCATAGGTCGACCCAACGTGACTTGGTCGACCCAGGCCCGTTATTAGTCGTCCCATAGCTCCCTAATTTCTGCATTGATTTTGCATTTGTTTCTGCTTTGAATTAATTTGAATTATATTTATATATAAGCCCCTTATATGTATACAAACTTCAAACGCCCATAACTTCTTCATATGTTGTCTGCTTTATGCAGACTTGGGGTCTAGCTGAACCAGAATTCCGAGACCAATGCAATGGTAAAGACGATTTTGCTTAATTCTGAATATTTTATTAAGTAATTCCCAATTTTTATCTTTAAAGTATGGTTATAGTGTATTAAAAATTTTGGGTGTTACATTCTCCCCTACTTAAAGGATTTTGTCCCCGAAATCTTCAAGTCAAGAAGAATGTTACTATCTTAACAACCACCTACAACCATTTACTCATCCATCATCCACATGCATCCATTGTCCTTAAGAATTTATAATGCTTATATGAACATATGCAAAGGTGTTATGTATATGTCTTTACACTAATGCGAAAATCAGGAGTCGACTGATTCAGTTGACCTCCTTAATGCAATATATGTTTGTGCCATGAATCCAAAATGTATGCAAATAATCCTAGTATTACATATAAAACTCTATATGTGTGCACAGTCATTCATCAAAATGCAACATCCATATGTTGATTCGACCATTTCCATCCATAGAAAACTTAAAATGCACGCACATTCATATGCAATATGTAAGTGCTTGAGCCAATCTAGTGCCTAGTGTGTGTATATGACCAACCGCTAGCAAACACTTGCATCCATTTGCAACCATCAATCATAACATTTTTCAGACACATGTTTCCAACCATTAGATTATACCTAAGGATCGAAGGTTCGAATGGTACGATAAACATACTTGAATGATAGAAGCAAATGAAAAGTAAAAGCTTGGAATTGAAGTCAAGAACATACTTTCAAAAAGAAAAGGATAAGAGGCGCAAATCTTATCTTCAGGCCCCACGTTGCATCTTCGCGGTCTTCTCCCTACTGTATCTTTACCAATTTGATTTTGTTGTTGTGTAGCTTCTTGATTTCTTATCCAAGGATATGAGTAGGAACTCTTCTCATTCATGCTTCCCTCTCAACTTCCACATCCTCAAGTATGCTCGGCTTTACTATCTCTGCCGTATCATGTAGACATTTACTCAAATGGGAAACGTGAAACACATCGTGTATGCCCGCCAGTCTATCCGGTAGCTTGATCCTATAGGCCATAAGACCTACTCTCTCCACTATAGGGAATGGTCCTACAAATCTAGACGCCAACTTCCCTATTGAGCCAAAGCGAACAACATTCCTTAGCGGTAATACTTTAGTGAAGACCATATCTCCTAATTCAAATTCCAAATCGGTCCACCTTTTATCAACATATGATTTCTATTTGTCCTGAGCTGCTTTCATTCTCTGGTGGATAAGATCAATCTTCTTAGAAGTATCTCGAATCATCTCAGGTCCAAGTAGAAGTCTATCTGTAGACTCCCACCAACAAGTCGATGATCTGCAATGGCGTCCATATAGCGCTTTGAAGGGTGCCATGCCTATAATCGTTTGGTAACTGTTGTTGTAGGCGAACTCAACCAATGGGAGATGCTCCTCCCAAGTCTCTCCAAAATCTAGGATACACAGTCTTAAAAGATCCTCAAGAACTTTATTCACCCTCTCAGTCTGTCCATCGGTCTGAGGGTGGTATGTCGTGCTCAAACGTAGTTGTGTACTAACGCCTCTTGTAAATACTTCCAAAAATCACTAGTGAAGATGGAGTCGCATTCGCTTACTATACTAGAAGGTACCCCATGCAGTATGACTATCTCTTGAAGATATATTGATGCCAGCCAAATCGTCGTCCTTTAACTCTTGACAGGAATAAAGTGAGCGCTCTTCGTTAGTCTGTCTACCAACACCCAAATACTCGTATTTCCCTTCCTCGACCGGGAAATCCATCGATGAAATCCATAAAGACGCTCTCCCACTTCCATTATGAGATCACTAAGGGCTAAAGTAATCCGCCAAGTTTCCTTTATTCGGCCTTTACTTGCTGGTAGGTCAAGCATCAAGCTACAAATTCCGCCACATCCTTCTTCATGCCAGTCCAAAACAAAATTCTCTTCATGTCTCAATACATTTTGTAGCCGCCCGGATGGATAGTCATCCGAGAATGATGAGCTAACTCAAGCATTGCCTTTAGCAATTCCCCAATCCTAGGGACACTGAAACACCCCACCTCCGTTAGGGTCACTGGCAAAGGGAATGCCCTAATTTTGGTGGAGGTTTATAAGTATAAGTCACAGATACACAAGATAGAAATAAATACACATATTTTTAAATAGTGCAAATAACAGCAACTTTTATTTCATCAAAATACGTGTTACACAAACCATACCATAATTGTCTTACAATACATCCAAAAAAATTACATTTCCATAACTGTCTTGATTTCATAACTTAAAGAAGCATAAAAACATAAGTAAACTGCATAAGTCCCCATAGTTGCTATCCAAAGCCATAGTTCAAAACGAAAGTGATCCAAGCAATACATTCTCTCTCTTCAAGCTGGATGCGAAACTGGTCAAGCTGCGGTATTCCCTCCCTGCGGACCTTGGGGGGGGGGGGACGAAAGAAAAGGAGACGAAAGAAAAATAGAGTCAGACATAAAGCCTGAGTAAGTCTAGGACTATTCAGTATATGAATAAGAAAAAGAGCATGATAAGTACAAACTGGCAATGGGAAAGAACCATAAACTAAGTTAAGTTATCTAGAGTCGAATACACTATCGTACCCCATATTAATCTCTGCACCCCCTATAAACTAGTTCCCAACTGGCACCCCACAACCAGGGTGAAGTGATCCTTTTTAATGATCGGCTCCTACTCGCATAGTTACATTTGTCTTACGGCCCCCGATGTTGTAGCTACCGATGCTGGTCCCACCATGGGGTGTATCAAGTCCCATGGTGGTGGCCTGACACAGTTCTAGAATGCACAGGTATACTACTGGTGCCCAGTGCCTAATTTTTCTGCGCCGGAGTGTGTGCACGCCCGCACCCCGTTAGAACCTACACCGCTGCATCACCGCCGTCGATTTGATCTCTTACAGTCAGCCCAGTAATCGTGCCCCACCCTGCCTAGTTCAGGGTATACTGATAGACCTTGTATGGTTACTGCTGAAAAGGGTCCCCCCGCTACTAGGTTTTCTACTTCTAGACAACATGCTAAGTTGGTTAAGTGTTCTGTATAAACCTAACCCCCAATCAGTCTGTATAGTTTAACATGTTATATTTGATTAAGTATTAATTCAGTTTACTTAATCCTATCAATCCTGACTTAGCCTTAATTGTCTTATTAAAGCCACAACCACTCACATTAGACAGGTATTGTTGTGACTGCCTGTTGCCGGTTGGGTCCCGGCAGTCTTCCGTCACAACTCAGTCTAACCTCGAGTCTTTATTGGGCTTAATGCTTAACCACCCACATTGGATAGGTATTGTTGTGACTACTGGACAGCCGGGCGGGTCCGGGCAGGTTTATGTCACAACGCAATCCAACCTCGGGTTCAGCATGTCGTATTTTCTAATTTTACATATTTTGTCTCTTTTTCTTTTATATGTAAATATTTGCGGCCCATTATTCAAATTCATTATTCTTGGGTATAATAATTTATACCATTTAAAATGTCATGAATCGTTGGCATGTGCCAAACATGCCAACACATATATTTTAATTAACCCCAACGTATTCCCCCCGTTTGTATGTAATAATATAACATATGTTGGGCTTCAACATTTTAGCCCAACATAGCCACATAAAAAGGGGAGGCTTAGAACATGATGTATATATATTCTAAGTAACATCAAAAAGGGGTGTGTAAACGCATGAAATTGCAACATAGCGGTCTAATTAACATAAATTAGGCACTTGTGACCTTGCATTGTAATAGCATAAAATCTTGACATAAAACATACCTAAACATGAATCATGGTTTTAATCTAATCATGTAAACTTTTATTTAAAATATGAATCTAACTTAATTTTGTGCCACATATATTATCATATGGTTTCTAACAACAACATAAGCCTAAAACATATTTTGTTTGGGCATAAAGTTAAACATAAACTAGTCATGTTCATAAAGTCAACACGAGTTCACAGAGGTGTTTACTTTTGTCACTAATACACAAGTATGGTTTTCACTTGAATCATGATGCCTATTCCAACATAAATTCATATGAATCATAATACCCAGTTGGATCCAACTACACTAAAATTGATCATAAAAATATACATAGAAGGATCATAAATCATATTGGCATAATAGTGGATCATATACTTGCATAAGTCTTAACTTGGTTGCAATGAAATATGTATAACTTCTCATTAACCACAACGTATCAAATTTCCAACATGAGTTATATACTTGTATCGCAACTATTCCATAGGTCCAATATCATGTTAATTACACTACCACATCCCAAAATCCATTCATAGCAAATCATAGCAACATACAATTATGAATAAACATCATTATAATTAAAGTACAATCCCATTTCTTATTCTACACAATCAAGTCTCAATTATTCATTCACATTGGAATAGCACTCTACTTACAACGTATGACGGATCTTGTATTCAAGACTCTGAATTCTGAATTTGGTGATGCTATCCTTTGTTGTAGGCATTGTTTTGATTTAATTGTCGTGGCTTTAAGCTTTTGAATCAACTCCTAATCATCTCTCGATTTGACGGCTACTCCTAGTCTTTCTTCAGCAACATGATGGCTCCATACTCATTTTATTCGTGTGAATTAGGTGGAGTTTTAGGTCCTTTTTATACAGTTTGTGAATTGATTAGAGCCGTTGATGGAGCCAAAATTAATATAAGCCGTTCGTTTCAAAGATAAACCAATCAAGAGTTGCCACATAAGCCCTAGTGACAAGACCAAGTCCAGAAATTCGGCCAAGCACAGACCAGGCCAGCCAGGAGGGGCTGGGTTCGACCTGGCTCAGGGGCCAGGTCGACTACCCAGTCGACACCCAGGTCGACTGCCCAGTCAACCTGGGTACCCCAGGTCGACTACCCAGTCGACCTGGGTCTTGGGCGGGAAAATTCCCGCCCAGCCCAATTTGGGTCTGATTTTGAATTTGAATTCGTTTTTCTGAACTGTTTCTGCCTGTTTGAATTTTAAACTGAATTCTAAAACTTCCGGAGGTCATATCTCCCTCATACGGAGTCCGTTTTACGCAAACTCGGACTCTATCTTAAGCAGAATTCCGAGACGAACGAAATGGCGTATCCTGTTTCCCTTAATTCTTTGATGTGGAATTAATTATACTTTAATTTATGAATTTCACTGTTATAGAATATACGGGGTGTTACATTCTCCCCCACTTAAAAGGATTTCGTCCCCGAAATCTTCAAGTTTAGGAAGAATGTATATCCTACCATCCAAACATCCATCTACTCATCCATCAAACACGAGCGTCCATTGTCCTTAAAAGACTTCTAATGCTTCATGATCATATGCGAAGTGTGTGTACATGTACTTATCTAATGCAAAATCAGTCGGTCTACTAATTCAGTTGACCTCCTTAATGCAAATTATGTAAGTGCCAAGAATCCATTATGTATGCAAACCTTCCTATTTATGAATCTACATGAGTGCACAGTCATTCATATAAATGCAACATCCGTATGACAACACCTTAAACTTCAACCACATAAGAATGTAAATACATATATGCATATGCAATATGAAGGGACTGAGCCAATCTAAAACCTAGATTGTGTGTGTATATGCAACCACGAGCAACCACTAGCAATCACTTGCAACCACTTGCAACCATCATCCATAACATGTTTCAATTACATGTTTTCATCCAAAGGGTTTCTACCTAAAAGATAAGGTCGAGGAGATATACCCTAAAAGATAGATAAAACCACAACTTAAGGAAAAAGAAAGATCAAAGATGTACCCTCAAAAAGAGAAGGGTAGGCTGTGCGTATTCTAGCCTCAGTTTCCCAAGTCGCGTCTTCCTCGGCGTCGCTCCACTGAACTTTGACGAGCTTGACTTCGCGGTTGTGTAGCTTTTTCACTTCAGTTCCTAAGATGCGTGTTGGAACTCTTCTCACAGTTGCTTCACGTTCCACTTCGGTTTCTTCCAGAATGCTAGGCTCTACTATTTCAGCAGACTCATGTAAACACTTCCGGAGGTAAGAAACATGAAAGACGTTGTGAACTCCGGCCAGTTTTTTGGTTAGCTCTAATCTATAGGCCATCTTCCCAACCTTCTCGATGATAGGAAATGGTCCTACAAATCTCGGTGCTAGTTTACCCGTGGATCCAAAACGAACAACGTTCCTTAGATTGGATACCTTAAGAAAAACTCTGTCCCCAACCTCAAACTCAAGGTCGGTCCTTCTCTTGTCGGCGTAGGATTTTTGTCTATCTTGGGCCGTCTTCATCCTTCTTCGAATCAAGTCCACTTTTTCTGAGGTTTCTCTGATCATGTCTGGACCAAGAATAACCTTATCTGTAGACTCCCACCAACAAGTTGGTGACTTGCACGGTCTTCCATACAATGCTTCGAAGGGTGCCATGCCTATGGTAGATTGGAAGCTATTGTTGTAAGCAAACTCCACTAAGGGAAGGTGATCCTCCCATGACCCTCCAAAGTCTAGAATGCAAAGTCTCAAAAGATCCTATAAAACTCTATTCACCCTCTCCGTCTGTCCATCGGTCTGGGGGTGATAGGCCGTGCTCAAACACAACTGTGTGCCTACAGCTTCTTGCAAACTTCGCCAAAACTCGCTTGTGAAGATAGGGTCTCAGTCACTAACAATGCTGGAGGGTATCCCGTGGAGTCGAACAATTTCCTTGAGGTAAAGAGATGCTAGAGATGAGGCAGTCCTTCTACTCTTGACAGGTAAAAAGTGGGCGCTTTTAGTAAGCCTATCCACTATTACCCAAATTCTAGTGTTGCCTCTTCTAGACCTAGGCAGCCCATCAATGAAGTCCATTGAAATGCTATCCCTCTTCCACTGTGGATCCTCTAGAGGATGGAGCAGACCACCAGGTTTCTTCTGTTCCGCCTTAACCTGTTGGCAAATCATACACTTAGAAACGAAATCTGCCACGTCCTTCGTCATGCCGCTCCAAAAGAAAGTTCTCTTTACGTCCTTGTACATTTTATCTCTGCCTGGATGTATCGTCATTTTGGAGTGATGTGCTTCCTCGAGAACTGTCTTTACTAAATCTCTTGTCCGTGGGACGCATAGTCTTCCGTCTCGCCTTAGCCAACCCTTATCGTCGATGGAGTATCTGTTGAGGTGACTTGAAGCCTCACCCCTAATTAGCCTATCAATCGTCTCCACAAGCTGAGGGTCTTCACGTTGTGCTGTCCCTATTGAGTCCAAAAGAGTAGGGCGCACCTCAAGAGATGCTAATAAACCCGGTACGAAATCAGAGGAGGGCCTAAAGTTAAAACTGGCTATATACTCTAGTCTTTGCCTTTCAACAAACAACGGGCTTAATGTTAGCTTCTTTCTGCTCAAAGCAGCTGCGACAACGTCGCCTTTGCCCGGAGTGTAGGAGATCTCGAAATCGTACGAGGCAAGAAACTCCATCCACCTTTGTTGCCTCAAGTTAAGGTCCTTCTACGAGAAAAGATATTTCAACGATTTATGGTCAGTGTAAAGTTCGAACATCTCAGCTAGGAGATAATGTCGCCAAGACTTAAGTGCAAAGACGATGGCGGCTAACTCAAGATCGTGGGTCCGGTAGTTCTTTTCATGAACTTTCAATTGCCTTCCACCATAAGCTACTACCCTCCCTTCTTGCATCAAGACAGCGGCTAGCCCTGTCCCACATGCATCTGTATAAACTGTGAACATCTTGCTTCCGTCCGGCAGAGTCAGGACTGGGGCTGTTGTAAGAGCCCTTTTTAGGCGTTGGAAAGCCAACTCGCAATCCAAGTCCCAATTGAATACTAGATTCTTCTTTGTCAGCCTTGTGAGTGGAGCTGAGATTTTCGCAAAATCCCTTATGAATTTTCGGTAGAAACCTGCTAGTCTTAGAAAACTTCGGACCTCAGATGCATTCCTTGGTGTCTTCCAATCCTGTACCGCTACTACCTTAGCAGGGTCCACAGCTAACCCTTCTTTGGATACTACATGCCTAAGAAACCTTACTTCCTCTCTCCAAAAGTGGCACTTGGAGAATTTGGCTTTTAGTTGATGGACTCACAGAGTTTCCATGATTGCCCTTAGGTGCTGAGCATGTTCTTCTTCACTCTATGAGAAGATCAAGATATCGTCTATGAAGACCACCACGAACTTGTTCAGGAATTCTCTGAACACCCTACTCATCAGGTCCACGAAGTAAGCAGGTGCGTTTGTCAAGCCGAAAGGCATGACAAGCCATTCAAAGAAGCCGTCTGGGGTTCTGAATGCTGTCTTATCGATGCTATCTTCAGCCACCCTTAGCTGATGAAATCCGGTCGCCAGATCGAGTTGGGAGAAAACTGACGCTCCTACAAGCTGATCAAACAGATCGTCAATTCTGGGGAGAGGGTGCCTATTCTTTTTCGTTAGCTTGTTGAGCTCCCTATAGTCAACACATAGACAGAGTGAACCATCCACCTTTGTAGCGAACACCACTAGAGCGCCCCATTCTGAAGTGCTCCTTCTAATGAACCCCTTCTCTAGAAGCTCTTTAACCTGTTTACTGAGCTCTTTCCTTTCCCATGGAGCCATGTGTCTAACGGGCAACGCAACGAGCTTTGCATTATCTACAAGATATATGCGGAAGTCTATCTCCCGCTTCGGAGGTAAGCCCTTCACCTCTTCGAAGACGTCCGGATATTCACGGACCACTCTAACCGATTGCAAACTCTCAACAGAAGCATCTAGCGATTCAAGATAACTAAGCATAACTGCATACGAGGGATTATAAGTAATTTCCAGAGTGTTACCGAGTTGGGTCAGAAGCCTAACCACCCTTTTCTCACAATCAAGGATGGCACCATTACTGGATAGCCAATCCATGCCCAAAATCAAACCATATCCCGAGAAGCCCAAAACAAAGGCACTACATCTAAATTCTATGCTTAGAATAGAAATTTTCAATCGTACACAGATCATAGACAAATGAGCTGGGCCCCCGATTGGATTTGAAACAATTAAGGGGTCCTCTACCGTACTAGTTTCTAGGTGCAGAGATTCTACTAAAGCAGATGAAATATAGGAGTGTGATGCGCCAGAATCAAACAAAGTGCGAACTGGGTGATCATAAAGATAAACTACACTTTCTACAGAAGTATTTATACCTCGTTGTTGCAGAGGCGGTGCTTCTAGCGCATGAACCTGTGCCCCTGAGGTGGATCCAGCCTTCTGCCCCCGCCCTTGCTTCTTTGGGCAATCCTTAGCCATGTGGCCTATCTCACCACAAGAAAAGCACCCACCATTCAACTTGGCCTTCTTCTTCCGGCAGTCTTTCACTAAGTGCCCCACTTTGCCACAGAAATTACACTTCCTCTTCTCTTGGGACTTGTTGTCTTTCCCGCCCTTCTTAAAGTCTGTCTTCATAGGCTGTAAACCTTCTTTCTTCCCTTGAGACCCTTCTGCCTTTGTCTCCTTTTTGCCCTTATCCTCTTCGTTCAGCAATGCCATCTGCACCAACCTTTCATACGTAGCTCCCATAGGTATATGGGTCATGGCCAAGCTGTGTAATGGCTCATTCAATCCTTTGACAAAGCGGAGAGCCTTCTTATGCGGAGTGTTGACTAGGTCCAGTCTGAACCTAGCCAACTGATCGAACTGATTAATGTACTCTTTGACTGTCATATTCCCTTGCTTAAGAAATAAGAATTTTTCCAATTGAAGGCTCCTTTCAGCTTCTGAGAGAAATTTAGCCTCAAACCTCGCCCTAAAGTCCTCCCATGTTTCCACTGGTCTTTCTGCATTGGTAACTTCCCACCAGTAGGAAGCCTCGCCTTTAAGTAGCCATACTGCCAGTTGTACCTTCTGCCTATCTTCTACCTCAAAGATGACGAATAAGTCCTCGGTTTCCTTCAGCCAGTTCCTGGCTGCCACGAAGGACTCGGTTCCATGAAAGTCCTTCCCTCCCATAGTTTTGAAATCTTTACATGTCTTAGCAAAAGCATTACCACGCGGAGGAGGTGGAGGAGGAGGTGCTGCTGCAGCTAGGGGAGGAGGATGATTTTCTGCAGCTGGGGGAGGAGGAATAGCGGGACCTGGCTGATTGGCCCTTGCTTCTAAGAATCGTCTGAACCAACCAGGTATTGGTACACCCTTTGGCAAGTTAAGTTCTTCGGACATGCTAAAACAAAAAGGACAGATTCAAAACGAAGGATAAAAGATAGTACCTATGGCTTTGGGGGACTATGCCTTTTTAAAATAAAATAAAATTTTATCTTTAAAAATGCTTCTTTAAATTTTCTTTTGAAAATAAATTTTCAAAACTTTTTATCTGCTCTGGTTAACCTATGCTCTGATACCAAGTGAAACACCCCACCTCCGTTAGGGTCACTCACAAAGGGAATGCCCTAATTTTGGTGGAGGTTTATAAGTATAAGTCACAGATACACAAGATAGATATAAATACACATATTTTTAAACAGTGGAAATAACATCAACTTTTATTTCATCAAAATATGTGTTACACAAACCATACCATAATTGTCTTACAATACATCCAAAAATATTACATTTCCATAACTGTCTTGATTTCATAACTTAAAGAAGCATAAAAACATAAGTAAACTGCATAAGTCCCCATAGTTGCCATCCAAAACCATAGTTCAAAACGGAAAAGATCCAAGAAGTACATTCTCTCTCTTCAAGCTGGATGTGAAACTGGTCAAGCTGCGGTATTCCCTCCCTACGGACCGGGGGGGGGGACGAAAGAAAAGAAGACGAAAGAAAAGTAGAGTCAGACATAAAGCCCGAGTAAGTCTAGGACTATTCAGTCTATGAATAAGAAAAAGAGCATGATAAGTACAAACTGGCAATGGGAAAGCACCATAAACTAAGTTAAGTTATCTAGAGTCGAATACACTATCGTACCCCATATTAATCTCGGCACCCCCTATAAACTAGTTCCCAACTGGCACCCCACAACCAGGGTGAAGTGATCCTTTTTAATGATTGGCTCCTACTCGCATAGTTACATGTATCTTACAGCCCCCGATGTTGTAGCTACCTATGCTGGTCCCACCATGGGGTGTATCAAGTCCCATGGTGGTGGCCCGACACAGTTCTAGAATGCACAGGTATACTACTGGTGCCCAGTGCCTAACTTTTCTACGTCGGAGTGTGTGCACGCCCGCACCCCGTTAGAACCTACACTGCTGCACCACCACCGTCGATTTGACCTCTTACAGTCAGCCCAGTAATCGTGCCCCACCCTGCCTAGTTCAGGGTATCCTGATACTCCTTGTAGGGTTACTGCTGAAAAGGGTCCCCCGCTACTAGGTTTTCTATTTCTATCCAACATGCTAAGTTGGTTAAGTGTTCTATATAAACCCAACCCCCAATCAGTCTGTATAGTTTAACATGTTATATTTGATTAAGTATTAATTCAATTTACTTAATCCTATCAATCCTGACTTAGCCTTAATTGTCTTATTAAAGCCACAACCACTCACATTAGATAGGTATTGTTGTGACTGCCTGTTGCCGGTTGGGTCCGGGCAGTCTTACGTCACAACTCAGTCTAACCACGGGTCTTTATTGGGCTCAATGCTTAACCACACACATTGGATAGGTATTGTTGTAACTACTGGACAGCCGGGCGGGTCCGGGCAGGTTTATGTCACAACGCAATCCAACCTCGGGTTAAGCATGTCGTATTTTCTAAGTTTACATATTTTGTCTCTTTTTCTTTTATATCTAAATATTTGCGGCCCATTATTCAAATTCTTTATTCTTGGATATAATAATTTATACCATTTAAAATGTCATGAATCGTTGGCATGTGCCAAACATGCCAACACATATATTTTAATTAACCCCAACGTATTCCCCCCGTTTGTATGTAATAATATAACATATGTTGGGCTTCAACATTTTAGCCCAACTTAGCCACATAAAAAGGGGAGGCTTAAAACATGATGTATATATATTCTAAGTAACATCAAAAAGGGGTGTGTAAACGCATGAACTTGCAACATAGCGGTCTAATTAACATAAATTAGGCACTTGTGAACTTGCATTGTAATAGCATAAAATCTTGACATAAAACATACCTAAACATGAATCATGGTTTTAATCTAATCATGTAAACTTTTATTTAAAATATGAATCTAACTTAATTATGTGCCACATATATTATCATATGTTTTCTAACAACAACCTAAGCCTAAAACATATTTTGTTTGGGCATAAAGTTAAACATAAACTAGTCATGTTCATAAAGTCAACACAACTTCACAGAGGTGTTTACTTTTGTCACTAATACACAAGTATGGTTTTCACTTGAATCATGATGCCTATTCCAACATAAATTCATATGAATCATAATACCCAATTGGATCCAACTACACTAAAAATGATCATAAAAATATACATAGAAGGATCATAAATCATGTTGGCATAATAGTGGATCATATACTTGCATAAGTCTTAACTTGGTTGCAATGAAATATGTATAACTTCTCATTAACCACAACGTATCAAATTTCCAACATGAGTTAAATACTTGTATCGGAACTATTCCATCGGTCCAATATCATGTTAATTACACTACCACATCCCAAAATCCATTCATAGCAAATCATAGCAACATACAATTATGAATCAACATCATTATAACTAAAGTACAATCCCATTTCTTATTCTACACAATCAAGTCTCAATTATTCATTCACATCGGAATAGCACTCTACTTACAACGTATGACGAATCTTGTATTCAGGACTCTGAATTTGGTGATGCTATCCTTTATTGTAGGCGTTGTTTTGATTTAATTGTCGTGGCTTTAAGCTCTTGAATCAACTCCTAATCGTCTCTCGATTTGACGGCTACTCCTAGTCTTTCTTCAGCAACATGACGACTCCATACTCATTTTATTTGTGTGAATTAGGTGGAGTCTTAGGTCCTTTTTATAGAGTTTGTGAATTGATTAGAGGCGTCGATGGAGCCAAGATTAATATAAGTCGTTCGTTTCAAAGAGAAACCAATCAAGAGTTGCCACATAAGCCCTAGTGATAAGACCAAGTGCAGAAATTCGGCCAAGCACAGACCAGGCCAGCCAGGAGGGGTTGGGTTCGACCTGGCTCAGGGGCCAGGTCGACTACCCAGTCGACACCCAGGTCGACTACCCAGTCGACCTGGGTACCCCAGGTCGACTACCCAGTCGACCTGGGTCTTGGGCGGGAAAATTCCCGCCCAGCCCAATCTGGGTCCGATTTTGAATTTGAATTCGTTTTTCTGAACTGTTTATGCCTGTTTGAATTTTAAATTGAATTATGAAACTTCCGGAGGTCATATCTCCCTCATACGGAGTCTGTTTTACGCAAACTCGGACTCTATCTCAAGCAGAATTCCGAGACGAACGAAATGGCGTATCCCGTTTCCCTTAATTCTTTGATGTGAAATTAATTATACTTTAATTTATGAATTTCACTATTATAGAATATATGGGGTGTTACAGACACATAGCCTTCCATCTCATCTTAGCCACCCTTTCTCGCCTACGATATATCTAGAGTGGTAACTAGAAGTTTCTCCTCTACCAAGTCTGACCAAGATGTCTGATATCTGTGGGTCCTCCCATTGCATAGATCCAACACGCTTCAGTAGAGTAGGTTGCACCTCCAAAGATGCTAACAATCCTAATATGAAATCCTTAGATGGATTAAAATCAAAGGTTGAGATGTATTCAAAGCTCCGCCTTTCTACGAATAGAGGACTCAAAGTCATCCTCTACCTACTCAATGCGTCTGTAACTACATTACCCTTGCCGGGGGTATAAGCTATCTCAAAGTCATAGGATGCTAGGAACGTCATCCACTGTTTCTTCCTTAGGTTGGGATCCTTCTGTGAGAAACAAGTAGTTGAGCGACTTATGATCCGTGTATAGCTCAAATCTTTCTCCAAGTAGATAGTGTCGCCAAGACTTCAATGCGAACACAATTGCAGCCAACTCTAGATCATGGGTAGGGTAGTTCTTCTCATGAACTCTCAACTGTCTGCTACCATAGCATACTACCCTTCCCTCGTGCATCAGAATGACACCAAGCCCTGTGCCACAAGCATTTGTGTAAACCGTGAACATTTTGCTTCCATCAGGAAGAGTCAGAATTGAGGCTATTTTCAGAACCCTTTTCAATCTCTGGAAGGCATCCTCGCAATCAATGCTCCACGAAAAAGCCAAGTTCTTCTTCGTCAATCGGGTGAGCGGGGCTGATACCCCTGCAAAGTCGTTGATAAACTTTATATAATAGCCCGCCAACACTAGAAAACTTATCACCTCCGTCGCATAATCTGGAGCCCTCCAATCTTGAAACGCGACGACTTTAATGGGGTCTACTGCTATCCCATCCTTGGAGACCAAATGCCCTACGAATCTTACTTCATTTCTCTAAAAGTGACACTTAGAAAACTTTGCCTTGAGCTGATGCAACCTGAGGGTGCATAGAACCTCTCCTACGTGTAGGGCATGCTCCTCTTCACTCTTTGAGAAGATCAGAATGTCATCCACAAAGACCACCACAAACTTGTTCAGAAACTCCCTAAACTCCTTACTCATCAAGTCCACAAAATATGCAGGTGCATTGGTTATCCCAAAAAGGCATAAACAACCATTCAAAGAAACTATCTGGAGTTCTGAATGCAGTCTTATCAATGTTGTCCTCTACCACCCTTAATTTATGAAATCTGATGTCCAAATCCATTTGCAAGAAAACTGATGCGCCTACTAGTTGATCAAAAAAGTCGTCAATCCTCGGAAGCGGGTGCTTATTCTTCTTGGTGAGCTTATTCAGCTCCCTACAATCCACACATAGACGAAGTGAGTCATGTGCCTTAGTTGCAAAGACGACTGGAGCTCCTCACTCTGATATGCTTCGCCTAGTAAAAAATTTCTCGAATATCTCCCCTACTTGCTTGCTAAGCTCCCTCCTCCCTCTAGGAGCCATGTGGTGCACTGGTAGAGAAACTGACTTAGCATTCTCTACCAAATAATCCGGAAGTCTATCTCAAGCCTTGGAGGTAGTCTCTTAACCTCATCAAACACGTCCGGATAATCTCTGACTATGGGTACATATCGTAAATCATCAATAGAAGTATCAAGCAAATCTAGGAAACTAAGCATCACCGATCCCCGTGGGTCGCAGGAAAATTCAAGAGTCCTGCCATGACAAGTAAGAAGTCTAACCACTCTTTTCACAATCAAGGATGGCACTATACATGGCAACCCAATCCATTCCTAGAATCAAACCATAGCCTGTAAAGGCCAACATATATGCATCGCATTCGAACTCGACGCCCAAGATATAAATTATCAAAACCCTACATTTAATGGATAAATGAGTCGTACCTCCTATTGGGTTTGAGACCATTCCAGGATCAGAGACTATACAAACATTAAGATGCAGACCTTCTACTCTAGATATAAACGAATGTGAAGCGCCAGAATCAAAGAGTGTTCTAACAGGGTAGTCAAAAAGGGAAATCAATTCTTCAACCATGACTTTCCTACCTCGATCAGGTCCATTAGCCTCAAGAGCATGTACTTGTCTAGAAGTTTTTACCCATTGTCCTTGCTTGCTTGAGCATTGCTTAGTGAAGTATCCCACTTGTCCACAATTAAAGCAGGCTTTCTTTTCCTTTCTGCAATCCTTCACAAAATGACCCATAGCTCTGCAACCATGACACTTGATATCTTTCTTGATCTGAGCCTTGTCAGGCTTTCCTCCTTTTTTTACTTTCCTTTCTTGGGCCACCATTTCTGTTTGTCTCTCTTAGCCTATGTCTCTTCAGTCTTACTGTCTTTCTTCTCACCCTTGCCATCTTCGTGCATAAGTTCCATGTTAACCAGCCTTTCAAACGCCGCAACCATCGATATATAAGACAATGCAAGTCCTTGGAGAGGTTGATTCAACCCTCTCACAAATCTAAGAGCCTTCTTATGGGGTGTATTCACCAAGTCCAGACCAAATCTCGCTAGCTGATTGAACTTATTCACATAATTCATAACAAACATGTCTCCTTGTTTCAAAGCTAAGAATCTCTCCTTCTGTAATCCTTCTTCCGCCTGAGATAAAAACTTCATCTCGAGTCTCTGAATGAAATCATCCTAAGTAGCCACTGGTTTTCCTGCTTGCATTACTCCCCACCAGTAAGAAACTCCATCCTTCAGTTACCATGCGGCCAACTGTATCTTCCTTCTGTCATCGATCTCAAAAAGACCAAACAAATTTTCTGTTTCTCTTAGCCAATTCTATGCTTCTACAAAGCTCTCAGTACCACGGAATAGTTTTTCTCCCATAGCGCAAAAGTATTTACATAGCTTAGAAAAGTTATCTACTTGTGGAGGTGGAGCTACTGTCACTGCAGCTGGGCGTGGGGGATCTCCTTGACCTCCGGCAGGTGTCGTAGCCTGAAGATACCTACGGAACCATGTCGGTAGTGGAATGCCCTTGAGAAGATTAGGTTCCCCAAACATGCTAAAAAGAGAAGAAACAAGAGATTCAACAAGGGATCGAGAGAATATCGAATATGGCTTGAGGGGATATGTTTTTCAAAAACAGGTTTTCATTTGAAAATACTTTTCAAAAAATTTCTCTGATCTTTTAACTTTCAGCTCTGGTAACAAATGTGACACCCCACATCCGTTAATGTCACTCATAAGAGAATGCATTAACTTTCGTGAAGCGCAATAGGTAAACAATACAGAAATTCATGAGATAGATATAAAATAAGCAACGGAAAATTTCAACTTCATTATTTAAAAATAAAACGTAGTCTCAAACAGGTTACATCAAAACAAAGTATCTCAAATCTGTCTCATAAAACAAAATAACAAAGTGTAGTAATATAAAACTATATCCCTCGTAGCAAGCCATAGCAGAGTAGAATGATAAGTCAAAACGGTACGTCTCAGAAAGCCCAAGTCCAAGCTGAAAGAGAAAGTCCTAATCACTGATGAGTGCTTTGCTCTGAGGACCTGGGGGGAAAGGAATAATGAAGCAAAAACAAAAGGGTCAGATATAAAGTCTGGCGAGTTCCAATGATTTTCAATTATGCATAAAATAGAGATACCAAGATAGGTAAACAAGACTGGATGAGAAAGTACAGTATCATATAAGGTAACAGATAAACAAAACAAAAGGATAGACAGGAATAAACGATGATTGAGTAATGTTTCACATTTGTGTCCCTAAAACAGGTTATGTCTGCACCAATACTAGTATAACAGGCTTAGGCGTTAGCCTAATTACTTAACCGAAACAGCAGGATTTAACAGCAGAATTAAACAATAGTATTAGGCGTACCCTAATTCATAACAGGGTTAGGTGTTATCCTAATTACATAACAACAGGATTAGGTGTACCCTAATTATGACCCATGTTATCAGCTCCCTAATACATAAATACCCTGTGTCAGCCTAGAGAGTAAGGTGTACCACTCCCTAACCCAACAACTTATATAACACGTACCTATTTACTGGTGTTACAACGGCTTAGTTTCTCTAATCAGACTCATGCACGCTGGAACTCGCCCGTACCCACCTTCCCCATGTGAACCTCTTACTATCCAGTTCAGTAAAGCGTGCCCTGGCCCCTACCTAGTGTGACGGCCGCTAACAAAATACCAACAGGGATACTGACTGATATGGGTTCCAAACAGCAAATTGGCACAAGCTAAACCCCTAAGATTGTGCCCCCGACTAACCAGCATTTAAGAGTCCCCAAAACTCAATACAACAGTAGAACAAGGGACCTCATAGCTTATTAATAATCAAATTTAACCTAGCAGGTTTAGGTTTACTAATAAGCGTGGTTGTAATATTACATGTTATTATGTGTGTATAACCCTTCCCCAAAACACCTCCCAGATATATGTATAATTGTTATAGTGCTTTAGTTAATTAGCCTACATCTAGTACTTACAATATTCTAGCATGTCATTTAGTTAGTGTCTATATTAAGTCAAATCTAACATACATATGCATACTAGTTCATTCAATTTTACCCTAAATTACAACATGTACAAGTATTATGCATATTATCCATTTCTATTACATTTCCGATTTACAGCAGGTACAAGTACATGCATATTATCCCTTTCCCAAATTATAGTCAAACAATCCATATTTTAACAATATGCCTAAATTCCCCATGTCATGTCATTTCTTAATATCCTAAATTACTATACGCAAACTTTGATCGGATATGGCCTAGTCTTAGCGTAAACGAAAAACGGGAAAATAAAGGAAGGAGAATAGAATCAAATCACATAGGCATATAGGCAAGACTGTAAATAAACTAATATAGTAGAAATATGGAAAAGGAAGATAGATACACATAACTGATTAATTATCCAATAGTATAAGCCTATATTTTACTTATAACAATGACATAAGTTATTAATAGTGAAGAACGGGCATATCAATTATCTTATAAACACTGTATATCCTAAACCTAACTTTATTTAACTATCATGATATAACCTAGGTATCATATTTGAAAATAACAGGGAACTCATAAGGGGTCTTGGTGAAGAAGAGATTAGATCTCTTATATATACATATATATATATATATATATCTGCTATTGTAGAAAAGTCCACTTATATTCCTTTTGTTGTTGTATGCAAATCTTGTATTTTGAGTTAACTCTGTAAATCTAAGCTTCAGTAGCATTCCCCCGTTATTTTTTTTTAGAATAGACTCATAGAGGCAGAAGGTATGAAGAATGTGTGTATTGGAATAAGAGAGAGCTGCCTATTTATAGATTCATGTGTTAACCTCAGTCTTTAGATTCTAGATTTTATTCTAATTTGTACATGTAGCGCTGAGTCAGCAACGAACCTGGCCATAAAAATGACCATATACACAATTCAGATTTTTCCTCGGATCTAGGTGGGTCGACCCATAGGTCGACCCGGGCCCGTTGTGGGTCGTCCTATACCCCCGTAATCCTGTGATGATTTTGCCTTCGTTTCTACATTGAATTAATTTAAATTATATTTATATATAAGCGCCTTATATGTATACAAACTTCAAACGCCCATAACCTTTTCATATGTTGTCCTTTTTACGCAAACTTGGGGCCTATCTGAACCAGAATTCCGAGACGAACACAACGGTGGAGTCAGTTTTACTTAATTCTAAATATTTTATTAGTAATTCCCATTTTTTATACTTTAAGTATGGTTATAGTGTATTAAATTTTTGTGGTCTTACACCTAATGGGACCTTTGGAAAATACCAATGTAGAAAATATATGACTTCATACGAGATGTAGAAAGAGATACCCTTGAGATAGTCTTAGATGTAGGCACATAGAGGCGGTACTCGAGGCGGAGTTTGTGTAACACCCCCCTGGGAATGGGCCTAAATTCCGACCTAGAAAAGGCCCATCAAAACTTAGAGTCACTCTAAATGGATCGTTGGTTCATATAAGGAAACACTAAACAAATATCATAGAGCAGTCTAAACGAAAATCAGAATCTCACAGAATGGAAAGGACAAAATATAATAGCACAAAAATAGATGTACCATTATTAAAACCATAAAGTCAGAACAATGAATTTCACAGATTACGGGTACTTCTTTCAATATCCAAGTACATAACAACAATAATAACAAAACCACTGCCATATTAACTAAATCTTCATTGTAAGGCTCCTCCTCTAAGAAATCATTCATCATCATCAATCAATAGTCCTCACCTGCTAACGTGTTAATGTTAAGAGGAGGGAGGTCATAACATAAAGTTTGGGTGAATGAAATACATATAAGTTTAGGAATGACTATTTCCTATATTTGGTCGTGTAAATTCTTCATTTTATGTCTATGCAACAAGAACATACACAATTAAACATATGAGGCGGACATCCTAACAATCACTTAAGGCTTATATGTAAATCTAAGGGCGAATGCACTTTTTTTAACAGAAGGAAATACATGGCATAACAAAAGGGAGAATCTAGCCATTCTCCAACGGCTCACAAAAACGATTCATGCTAACAGATGAAACCGTGCACACACACGAACAAGAACAACAAAAATCGAAAACAATAAAAAAGAAAAAGAAGCCCAAGACAGGAGGTCAGAGAATGTAGGCTACTCTCTGATCCTATAGGAGGACAAGGATCCCAAATGAAAGAGCTGGTAGAGAAGCTCAAAACTCAACCAAGATCTGGAAAAGCTACCACATCCTCCGCTGATCCAGCGGTGTGCCTAGGAGTAAAGAAACAACCTTCCCTAAGCACTAAATAGTTCCTGCCCAGCTACCTGTACAGCAAGACCTGAACAAAATAGCAAACAATGTCAGCATCGGAGGCGGAGGGGGAGTGTAGGGGAAAAGAAGGACCACTAACGCACGCCACCCACACATAAAAGAAATCGGCCTATACCTTGTCTGGGGTGGCTGTTAACGTTGAAATATCAAAATTAACAGTCAACGTCCTAGACCTGGATCCTATCACACCTGTGAATGACCTACCCTGAAACGATAGGAAAACATCATTCCTAATTCTCCGGATGATGGTCAGAGGGTCCATAGCCTATTCGTCAAAGATTACCTTATTCCGCGCACACCAGATGTGCCAACAAACCAAACCAGGAATCAGTCGAAAGAGGCTAGCACGAAGACTTTTACCTGAGATGCCAGTCCACCAGAATCTCAGGAAGTCTTCAAATGATTTTGAATTACAATGACAACCTAACGGTTCCCGAAGTAATTCCAAACCGACCTAGCACAAACCCCAGAAATCAGCAAGTGAAAGGGGGATTCGGTGCTGCTAGCTCTGCAGCACCGGCATCTGGACACAAGCGGAATACTGATTCTCTGAATATTCTCATCCAGTGGCAAACCATTATGCATGGTTTTCCACATAAATAGAGACACCTTCGGAGGAATACAGACATTCCAAATAAAGGAGAAAAGAGGAAGCTCAGGCGTCGGATTCGGCATAGAATTCCACGTAGCAGAAAGCGAGAAGGGGTTACCATCCCAAGAGGTACCCCCGCCACGAGAATCTGATAAGGCCTTCACGAATTGCATTCGCTTCCACATCTCACTAGCATAGAATGGGATACCAGAGTAATGCATACTTTTCAACCATCGGTACTTGGCGTGAAGGAACGTTGCCCAAAGGGAGTTGTTCTCTTCAACCCTTACCTAGAGCTTGCAAGCAAAGACCACACGGACGTCTTTAGGGTTATGGAGGCCCAGGCCTCCCTCACTCTTGGGACGACAGATAACGCTCCAGGAGATCCAATGATGACAAGAGATTTTATCCTTGGATCCCCAGAAGAAAGAGAACGCTAGTGAACGGTACAAGCGGAAAAAAGAAACCGTGGGAGTCATAGCCGCAAAGATACGATATCCCATAGAATCTAGGACAGACTTAATGAGAACTAGCCTACCAGCCTGAAAAGTAGGGTAGCATTCCATTTAAGGATCTTCCCCCTAACTTTGCCAGTGATAGGATCGAAAATGGCATCGAGCTTCCTCCCTCGATATAAAATAATGCCCAAGTAAGGAAGCGGAAGCGAAGACACCTTGAATCTAGAATAAGACTCGATCCAAGCAGCTCTAGCAGCCGTAAGATCTCGACCAGGAATGAAGCAGCTTTTGGAGGAGTTAACGAGTTGCCCCGAGCATCTCTCATACCGCCGAGTGAGGCCCAAGAGGCCTTGAAAAGACCGACGACTGCCATTAGTAAAAATGATGATGTCATTATCAAAAGAAAGAGAAGAGATAAGAGGAATCCCCTAGGGATGCCGAAATGATGAATCTGCCCACCAATCACAAGGGAGTGCAAGCCCCGAATAAAAGCCTCAGTGGCAAGGACGAATATAGTAGGGGAGAGGTGGTCTCCCTGACGTAGTCCTCTCCTAGACCTGAAAAAACTGGTGGCCGATCCATTGATGAGAACGGAAAACTAGCAGTTGGAAATAAGCCTCCAAACAACATCGATAAGGGGCTCCAGAAAACCGAAAGCCCGAAGGATCTTGATGATGAAGAACCAAGACATGCGATCATAAGCTTTTTCCATATCCAGCTTGACAACCACATTAGACCCGCGGACCTTCCTATCAATTTGGGAAATCAGCTCCTGTGCTAAAAGGACGTTATCAGTGATTAAACATCCTTTTACAAAACCAGCCTGAGAGGAATATATAAGACGTTCAAGAAACGGAGCTAACCTCGCGGTTAGAACCTTCGGAATAACTTTTTTAGAGAAATTACATAAACTAATAGGCCAAAAGTTAGAACAAGAGGTAGAGTGGTCACATTTGGGGATGAGGATCTGGTTGGTAGAAGTCCACCCCAAGGGGAGTTCTACACCGGAGAAGAAGGACTGAATGGAGAGATAGAAGTCTTGCTAGGATAAACACTTTTGTAGAAAATCCCGTTGTAACCATCAGGCCTGGGCACACTGTCCTTACTAAGAGCAAGTACGCAAGCACGTATTTCTTCTGAAGTAGGAGTAAAAAGGTCCGAGTTATCAGACGGGAGGACCAGCCGAGGAATGTAGGCAAGAAGCGAAGGATCAGACACAGAAACAGATGGAGAGCTGAGGAAGGACTGGAAGTGGGATAGGATGGTGTATTTGACCTCAGTAGGAGAGGATGTAAAAGTCATATCCGGACGGAGAATCTGAGAAATGGTGAGACGTATATTCTTCTTACGAATAGAGGAGTGGAAAAAGCTAGAGCTTGAGTCGCCTTCAACAATCCATTTGATCCTGGCTTTTTGGCACAAATGGTCTTGCTCAATGCGAAGCTCAGACGAGTAGGAAAGTTGGGCAACCGCCCACGCCTCCTTATTGGCTGAAGAGGTGCATCATCAAAAGCCACTTCCGCAAGAACAAGGGTTTCTTCAGCAGCTCTGACGCGATCAAAAATGTTCTTGAAAACAAACTTATTCCACGTCTTAAGACACGTTTTAATGCACTTCAGCTTGCGAGAAAACACAACACAGGGGGAACCGCTCAACGGAGAGATCCAAGATTCTTCCACAAGGCTATGAAAGGAGTGATGAGATATCCACATACTCTGGAACCTAAAGGAGGACGGACCGGAAAGAGAAAGGGAGGTGGAGGAAAGAAGCATAGGGGCGTGGTTGGAGAAGGTGCGGTGAAGATGAGAGACGGAGAACGAGAAGGGCAGACTGAACCAGCCTTCTGAAGCGAAGACCCTTTCAAGCCTCAAGAGGATCCGGTTAGGACCTTCTTGGTTGTTACACCAGGTGAATGCCGATCCGATAAAGAACACTTCCGCAAGAACAAGAAGGGCGAATGTACTTACACTCACATAATACCCCCACATGGTAATATAAGGGTGGACATCCTTACGGTCACTTGATATCCTATGGGCAGGCTATACCTAGTCTCTTAAGGCCATTTCTTAATTTATTAAGGGTGGACATCCCTACAGTCACTTAATACCCTATTGAGGAGCCCTAGACACTTAATACCTCATCCTTAACATCAACATCATAAATAATAACTCTCCTTGTTGGTCGAGAAATAGTAACAACCACTTAATACCGGGTTAGGTAGGAACACATTTTCATTTAAGACCCTTCTGGCGGACTATCTTGTTACTATCTAGCTGTTCCTTCGGATGAACTCCTAGCCACTTAATGCTTCCCTTAGACAGCGGTTCCTTTAGGCTATTTAATACTCCTATCTAGTTGTTCCTACGGATGAACTCATACGTTATCGTCTATTATGACAATTTAATACCTTATAGAAGAAAGGCAGACCCAATAACCATTTAAATCCTCGAAGGGCGGATCCCATGACTTGGGTCCTGAACCAAGGAGTGAAGCTTAGGAACGGAACTAGTCTTAACCACTTAATAACCAACAAAAGGTAAGTGATACACTTAATACCTTTTCCTCCCAAGTAGGCCTACTTCATACACTAGACATCTCACATTAGACCGACCACTTGTAAATGCTGCATTTTCCGGGTGATTCCGGGCAGGCTTCTACTATAAATTGGGCCTAACCTCGTATCATAGTGTACTAACTATAATAGCCCATGACACCTAAACCTCTCACATTAACCAGAATTACTTGTAGATGCCGGATATGCTATTCGGTTCCGGGCAGGCTTCTACTGTAGGTAATGTTTAACCTCGTGTCTGTGTGTCATTAATTATAATTCAAGGCCATTAACTCATACACATCCATACAAATTCCTATAAGGACATTTAAATTCTATTTCCTAATTTAAATGTATTTATTACGGACTTAATGTGTGATATACACGCAAATGTGTATATTTTATCTGCTTATTTATCTTTTTTTCCCTTTAAATTAATTGATATTGTGTATTTATAGCTATGTTTTCAGATTGTTGATAAAAAGCATGGTTCAAAGCATTTGATGGATAAATCATAAAGAATTTTCTTTAAAGGTGTGAAGTTTGAAATTACTAAACCTTGAAGAGTTTAAAGCTTGAAGAACGGTTGCAAATAGAGTTCAGTTAGGTAGATTTGGCTCAGTAAAGACTCATGCTGTGTTCACATTGGCTCAGTTGCAAGGCCTCTCACTCTACAGCTGCGTTCACACTAGCTTATGTGTTATTTGGGCTAAATCTTTAGTCGCACAATGTGTAGTTAGCTAATTAGTCTTTGTCATATCAGCTATAAATACACTGTATCTCCTTCATTTGTAATTACATTGGGTTTTATTCTGTATAACTCTTGGAATAAAATTCTTCTCCTTCTCTTCTTAGTTGTTATTTTATTTTATTTCTGTTTATGTTTTTTATTTTTTTTCTTTCTCTTTTCTTTTAGCTATGTCTAGCTAATCCTCTTTAATTAGGGGGTGATGACGCTTAGATTAGATTCGATATGAATCACATAGCCAAAAAGGTTAGAACTTCATGTATATAGATCTAGATCTGAACCAAGGGTTAGATTTGAACCTTCATACTCTGTGTCGTTTAAGATTTGTGCTCCTTCACAGGGTATATTCGAGTTCAATCTAACACTTATCCGATTTAGATCTAATTTTTAGGGTTTTAGAAATAAAGTAGTGAATCTGTCCTGATAGCCTATGGTTGTTTAAGAGCTTAGCTCCTGCATAGGCTATGCTTGTCATTATTCACATGTTTGTTTTTGAAAACCTAATTATTGTTGATTCATGTTTGTGACAGAAACATGGGTTAGATCTAGAATAATTTGTTTGGCTATTGAATCATATTAATCTAGTTTATGTCATTGCTCCCTAATTGTTTTCGTTTATTAATAAAAACTCTCCTTTTGTTTATTTTCTGTTATTTTCAAACAATCAAAATTTCGGAATAAGTTGATTGGATTTATTAGTAAAATAGTTTTTGGTTCCAGACTTCGACACCCTTTACAATAACCCTTATTGTTTAGGAAAGCCGAACGAATTAAACAATTGTCTGCAGATGTTAATTTGTCCGCAAACAATACATGTTAATATTATGTTTGTTATGATACGCGTGAATTATGCGAACGAGATTAATGCCCTAATTGCATTTGAAACATCAATCCTTATTCAAATTAAAGGTTTACAAGTTATTTCCTATATTCCCTTCAATCATGGCATAATTATACATATAAACATGTAACAACCAAATTGGAAAAACAACAACAATATCAACACAAAACTTGTAACCTAGGTTTGATTTAATTATCTCAACAATAAAAGATAAACAAAGTGCCATATATACAAAATATATATATGTAATATTTTAATACAATGTAAGTTTATATGCAAAACCTTAATACCTGGACATCTTGTAAACAATACTTTTAAATGCTCTATTTAGAAAAACAGCGATTTAAACCTATTCAAATTTACAATTTCTCCAAATCTTAACCTTTTGCAACAAAACCACATATATGAATTTACACAAAATAAAATAAGATAAATTCGACCAATATAGAGAATTATATAATACCAACATGCTTCTCTTTTATTATTTTTATAATTCAAACCCACAAATACAAATAGATTGACCATCACTTTGTATAAAACATTAAAAAAATGGAAGATTTGAGGGATTTGATAGTGTTTTCTTTTCATATAAACTCAAATCTTCCTAGGCATAATAATCCAAATCTAGACTAACAAATGATAGAATATAGCAAACTTAAATGAATTCCAATCACAATGATTTAAGAAGGAAAACAATGGAAATATTAGTGGAATTTGATTCGGATTCAACCTTCAAAAAAATCGTGCTCCAATCTTTCTAATATATATATATATATATATATATATATATATATATATATATATTAAGAGTCAAATATTAAAATCTTACATATATAAATCTAAATTCCAAAATCTACATAAATAAAAATATATATTAGAATAGAATAAATAAGATAGAATAGGTTAGGAAGACAGAAGAAAATCAAGACCCTTTTTCTTTTGTGGAATTAGCAATGGCAAAAGGATAGCTTAGAGGCATAGAAAATAATAAATGTAGGGTTTGAATGATGCTTGGGGTCATATTTATAGTTGACATCGTGTTTACATGACTTAGATTCAATAGATTTAATCTAAGTAGTCCGTTTGATGAAAAATATAAATAAGTCTTCCTTTATAAAAACACCTCCACTGGGCAGGGTGGTCGACCGCTCTTATAAGAGGTCGGTCGACCCCCTTCAGGGTTGAGCTGAGGAGATTAATTCTCCCGTACGTTTGTTTTTAATTAATTTTTGAATTGATTAGAATAATTGCTTACCTTATATTGATTATTCTTGTACCCTCTTATACATAATTATATACACAAAAATTCGAATTTAGTTGGAATATTCTCTTCATGCTTATCTAAATTAATATATTCCGGATTTGTATATTTATTTATTTGAAATTCAAATTTTGTGTGTTAAAATTTACGTAAAACTTGTTTTGTTAATATCTTTCACATACGGACTCTACTTTTAGTAAATAAAATACGAAAACAGATTAGAATCTTGCCACAAATGCAACTAAAATACTTTCGTGGCCCAATCCCAAATTATCCAAATTTTCATTTTTAGCCCATTAGCTTATTATTGATTATTAATTACTTATTTTAAATTAAATTACCTTATATCTAATTTATGTTTTTTTTATTAGGCGTTATAGTTTGTAAGAGTTCATCACAGGGATATTTCTTTAACTGCATTAGGTGGTCTAAAGGATCGATGGATGACCAGGTAAGTGAGCGATAAAAAGAGAGCGGTGCCCATTAGTAGGAAAACCAAAAGAATAGTAGATGTAGGTTACAGGTCATTATCGGTCAAATAACGAGAATGGGGAAGGGCATGGGTTCTGCCTCAATGGATCAGGTGATCTTTCACTATCGGGACACTTGGATAGGGGCTATGCAACGCCATGTTGTTGATTTAATTTGTTTTTTAAGGCAAGGTTATTAGCCCGGATCAAGAGATGTCATCTAAACTAGAAAGGAGGTGGTTTCTTGGAGCCTAATTGTGATAAGAAAAGACATATAATAGTATATAATAAATCTCCAACCGAGTTTCTTGTAGCATAGTGACTAAGGCCCTCTGTGAGCGGAATTTAAAAGCATAGATAGAACGATGACATGCATATCCGTAATGTAGACATAATTGAGGCGGCCCTTTGTTGATTTTTTTCACATGTTTATGACATAACATATGTAGTGTAGGAAATCATGAGCGGTCCACTATAGATGTAGGTTCAACGCTCTCATGGTGAGATGATGGAATCCCAGTGATGAGAATGCAATAGAATACTATGGGTAGTATATAGGACGAAGGTAGTCCAAGGGAATATACTTACTTATATATTTGAGTATTGTTTATTGGTTAGATTTACAAGGGATTAGATAGGTTTGATTTATGCATGGAATTAAGAACCTAGCAACATTAATAAACATAATATGACAAAGATGGTAATAGAACAATATATGAAGTGCTCTGTACAAAAGTATATGATTTACCAGTTACCAAAATATTAGTTTTGGACCCATCCTCGAAACAACTCGCATGTTAGATAGAAGGCAAGAGTTGGATCACTTAGAGACACTTGAGTTGAAGGTTGATATTTTCATAAGTTTTTATTTATAATTATATTTTAGATTATATCCACCGTGAGTATTTGTTTGAGTTCAAATATATATATATATATATATATTCATTTGCATGATACTAATCATATTACTCGTTTTCCTTTAGACTTGGGTTTTAGCTTTTTGAGAAAAAAAATCCATACCTGTTGGGGTGTGGGTTGTTATATTTGATATTATAGCTTAGATTAGTAGATCCTATAGAAATAGAGAGTGAATGCATTGTGTAAACATAAATATAATACATATACTAAGATCTTAGGAACCCACTTATATAGGAATAACATATGGAAAGTCTTTGTAAACAAATTTGTACATAACTTTCAAATGGGGTCAAGATGACCCAAGAGAATTAGGTCCATAAGAGACTACTAAGTTATAATGTACAATAAGCCCAGTTATAAAAAAGGTTAGATATCCATATTTTATAAACAGTTAGAATATAGAAGAGAGGTAACAATGATTTAGTAGAAAGAAACAAATTATGTATATAATAAGAATAGATAGTCGAAAGAAAAGAACTTTGGTAAAGAAAATATAGTCAATTTTAGGATAGAATTTGTCTAAGGAATAGTTGGATTTGGAAAACAGGCATTTGTAAGGAAAATGATTTAAGAAAAAATAGACTAAAAGCCCACATTGAGTATGGCCCCATAGATGGATTTTGAAAATGAAAGATTTTAAAATAATGTAAATTAGATTGAAATCCACGATTCAAACCCTTATAAAGCACAAGATTTTCTTAAAATAATTTTGAACAAGACAAAAAGAGTGAACTTATTTAAAAAAAATATGGGGTTGGACAATATAGGTGGGGAAACAAATAAATATGTGAAAGTGAAAAGGGTAAGACATGGATTTGGAATAAGGATATAACAAAAGTATTAAAGATATATAAGCTATACTTAGAGGGTAAAGTAGACCACTGGAACTTTTAGGAAAGTCATAACAATGACTGTGCCATTTAGAGCTGGTTAGGATAGTTCAGCCTTAGGCTAGAAGGAGACAGAAAGAGCTAAGGAAGGAAGGAAAAGAAAAGAAAAAACCTTTTAAGAGGGGAAGGTATACTCAAATACAGGTCGGTCGACTGCTCCTAGAGGCGTCAACTGCTCTGTATAGGCAGTCAACTCGCACCTTTAGAAATCACTTGAAAAAACGTGTTCGTTCATTTTTTCTTTTCCTTCCTCTGTCCAGCTAAAACCCAAACTAAATGAACCCAGCTTCATTCCCTCCTTCCTCAGGGCAAAAACCAGCCAAAAATCCACCAATTCACCTTAAAAAATTACACCAAAGCGAAGAGTACATCCCAATCCATCCATTTCTTGTTTTCCTAGGTTCGATAGTTTTTTTCCATGCTACCCAGGGACCCTTGAGTACAGTTTTTCTCTAACTAACGCCCTAGGAGATAACTTGGTGCTAGGGTTAGAGAAGCACTATCAAGTCATACATGAAGACCGCCAACTACATTATCCTACAGGGCAGAGCAGTTTTCTTTAGAGATTTTGTTATAGTTCAGTTGGAGAGCCTTTTTAAGGATGTGGGATTAGCTCAGATTCTTAGGCACAATACTTTTGAGAGTTATGCCTACCCGCGCCTGGTACATCCTTTTGGCACTAATTTACATGTAGATTTTGGACCCCATGGAGCGACGTTTATGTAGAAAGTTAAGCGAGTCCATACAGTATCGACCGATGCCCGGCTAGGACGGATGTTAGACAGCTGCAAGCCAGGAGAAGGACTAGATGACATTCAGATAACAGACCTTGCCATTTTAGGGTAGATTCTTATTGATCTTCAGCATCCAACATGGCGTGTTGAGCAACATCGCTATAGATCCATATTAATTGTATGCATTCTGTAGTACAACGTCATCCTCAAGGCGAGGAGATATAATCAGATTTTTTTTTAATCAGAACAAAAAGCCACTTATGATATTTTTGGAGACATTCAGGTGAACTGAGCTAGAGTAAATATGGCTCATTATGCGGTAGTGACTGACATTCATAGTACTTCTCTTCCGTAATGCCATCTTTGGACTATGGTTTTTAGGCAGGTAGGGGTTATCTTCACCAGAGAGGCTCGGGTTCAGGTTATACACCTACCTTTGATTGCATCCTCCTTAAGAGGAATGGGTTTATTTAAAACTTAATGCACAAATTTCAAAACAAGCCTTTCTCGCTTTCTTATCAAAACTTCCTTCTTTAATTCCTATTTAAATTTTGAATCATTTCAGTTAATTAATTTCCTCCACCCACCATTATGTGGTTGGTCCAAGCAATAAACTTTTGTGTAAATATCTTATTATATAAACCTTCTATTAAATCACACTAATACATGTATCGATATATGCGAACACAAATCATGTGTATGCATTTAAATAATCAACACCATTAGAAACAATAAATAAATTAACAGTAATATACTAATTTTTTCATATATGTAAATTAGTTTAATCAATTTACAACATTTAACAAATTAATCAAATCGTGTAATTTATGTAAAAATCAAAACGACGGTTGCGCAACTCAGAGGTGCGATATCAATCAGTTATCAATACCGAATAATTCAAATGTCAATGTTTACACATCATCATAATTAGTGTCGGACAGTTTGGCCGAGTTCATCATTTAAATCGGTAAAATCAAATTTCATAAATACTTAAACCGTAACTTTTAATTATAATTATTTATAACAATTTTCTTCGTCAAAACTGTATCATTTTAGACTAATGAAATATGGTAATCGTCAAAATTTCAATATCATCCATATTCAGCTTTAATAGTCCAAGCATAAAATCCTTTGTTTAATAACAATAATAATTATTAACCAAAATGCTCTGGCCATAGATTTTTGCTTTAAGTTGACTTTAGTTTAACGCGATATTAATCTCATGAGAAGACGGATCTTTTCCGGAATAGTGTTCCATTTCCAATGCTTCCGGTTGACACAACTATAGCCGTTTGATGGAGTTAAGCCACAATTCAACTAAAATTCAATCAAAATTTTCACATTGAAAATCAACAGTATTATCAAGTCGACTAAGTTGTGTAAATTAGTCACATCAATATCCCATGTTACATCTTAGTTATATTGTCCAATTAAAAATCATCGAGTGAGTCATTCAATAATATCCAATAACTATCAGCATGTAACCCCTTGATGCCTCTAAAAAGTCATGAGTAATGCACTACTTAGTATTTAAAAAGCGTTACGTACTCTATAATCAATAGATATATCAATATCCAGACTTGATAAATCGTGACAAGGAATATCTAACATATTATATTTATTTTTATTATGATAAATTATTCGTGGTTACAACACTTTGTAACTTTTATCATAAACATTTGTGGATTTTTTGATAATTTTTTAACTGAATTAGTCAATTAATATATAACACATTATATTAAGTATACAATATAAAGAAAATACCTTTTATTATGAACAAGACTGGTTATGTTGACGTCAAAAGTTGGTCTAGTGACAATCAACCCCCAAAGTGTGTAATCCACACACAATTACAATCACAGAATGCAAGAAAAAATAAGTAAACATAGGGAACACACAACAATTTTATAGTGGTTTGGCTTCAACCAAGCCTGCGTCCACTTTATAATCTCAGTTTATACTGCCCATTGCAGGTTACAGTTGCTTTGATTGGAAGAAAGTAGAGAAAGAAGTAGTTTATACACAAAATCCTTGTGTTACAATGTTGTTCGATCGAAGTGTACAGTGGGCTATATTTAGAAAGCCAACTATGAACTTTTTCAAAAGAGGAGATCCTCCTTTTCCATTTCTGGAAAGGTGTATTTATAGGCAAAAATCTGGATTGATCGGAGTGCTATGTGGCAGTCATCCGATCCTGGGTTGGCCATATGTCGCTCGATCCGGAATATCAGCTGTAGGCGGCAGGACCTGGTCTCCTGTTGGGAATAGTTCTTCTCGAGAATTGCAGCGTACGTGGATCTTGATATTTGGTGCATGAAAAGTAGATTAGGTCAGAGAATACTGATTCTGTAGCTTTGGGAATAGGACTTCGTCTTGTAGCGCAAAGTTCGGTCCGATATTTCAGGATCGATCCGACCGATCGACCGAGTTGATTTTAGAAGTCCAGATCAGGCTCGAAGAAGGGCATCTTTGTCTTTGGCTAGGTTGGTTTGGGTCGAACCATCATTAATCGGTCCGGATAAAGGTCAACCCTGGAGATAAAGAGCCAGTTTTGCGGTCTTAGAGAGTGGGTCTTAATCCATTTGAATTATGATGGCTTTTACCAAAAAGCCGGTCAACACTTTGCCCCCTAGAACATATCTTTCTTGGTAAAAGAAGGTGTGTTCTAGATCTTCCAGAAAATGTTGCATAGGGACTCAATACATAGGAATCCATAAAGTCATAGTTACCTCGAACCATATTACGAGATGACCAAAAAGCTAACGATCGTTAATTATTGTATTAAAGCCAGAAGAGAGACAAGAAAACCAAGTACTAGGCCAGCTCGTCCAGCTGCGAGTATAAATTGCACCTGCACAGAAGGATATAAACAAATTTGCCAAATTTTGACAATACTGCTTAATAATTTCGAGCATAAACCATGCTTATAGATCCGTTTGGAGTATAAACTATACTCAAGGAGGGATCGAGTTATTTGCCAAATGCTTGTAGGGTAACTTGATTTGTCAGGTATAAGCCATACCTGGGGATCAAGTATAAACCATACTCAGGTAGTGAAAGGGTTATCTTGCCAAATCCTAGTAAGATAGCCCAACCCTTCAGGCTTAAGCCAAACCTAGAGTCGAGCATAAACCATGCTCAGGTTATGATCCTTACCGAGAGATTGAGTATAAACCATACTTGAGATTTAGTGGTGTTTGCCTTCCAAATCCTGGCAAGGTAGTTTAGTTTGTCCAAGTATAATCCATACTAGATAGTCTGGGTCGAGTATAATCCATAATCATATTGAAAAGAGTTTGTCACATCTTGACAAGTGGAGTTCAAGCATAGGTATTAGCCATACCTTAGGTAGAAGAATGAGTATAAGCCATACTCTGGTTTTGTTTGAGAATCTTGGCAAATCCTAACAAGATACTTACATTGATCAAACATAATCCATGCTTGTGGAAAAAGATTTTATTTATTCCAAAGATTATTACATAACCAAAACAAATCCTGATTGGTTTACGGTTGAATCAAGAGCACGCCTTGGAATTACATCCTAATCTCGTTCTTGTGTACTTCAACCTAACAATTTTATTCATAAGGTAGTTATGCTGTTGAGAATGCGGTATGCCTGAGAGTTAAAACCTAACCCCCTGGTGCATATGAGTCAACATGGTTATTGGAAAATTTAAAAAGTGGTACATTTCTTATATCCTAAGAAATGTAGTAGATTAGGAATGATCTAATCCAGATCAATTAATGTTGATGGCGTGATTTTTAGGCTCAGGACCTTCCCCATTCCGGGGAGCGTGGGAACCATTCTGAGGAGCATGGGAGGGTAGCAGTGGTGGTGTGGATGTCACATTTTTTTAACATACTCAGGTAGCTCTCCACGTCTGATGCGTTCTTCGATGAGATCACACAACTGCCTGTAGTCATTGGTGCCATAACCTGCTATATCATGAAACATGCAGTGCTTTCCTGATTCATGTTCTTTTTGAGTTGGCTCCCTCCTCGGAGGCTTAGAAAAAGGAAGATTTCCTCGCACATTGAGGTATATGTCCAACAGTGAGGAGTTGAGCTTGGTGTATCTATCTTATTTGGGCTCTCTCCAGAACTACACATTCCTGTCATTCTTTTCCGAGATTTCCCTTTTCCTTTGTTTTTGACAGCAATGGATGGTCCTCCATCCTTCGTAAAAAACACATCGAGATTCTCCATCTCGACATTAGCATCCTCTTGTCGGAGGAACCTGTCTGCCTCAAAGTAGAAATCTCCAATATCTTTTGGAGGGTCCCTTTGAAGGGAGATTTTGAAGTTTATTCTATCCAAAACACCGGCCATAGCGGAAATGGGCATCATCGATGGTTCAGGTCGATCGACCGATGCTATAGCCGCGTTGAATCTTTCTAGGAAGGAGCGTAGGGTCTCGCCAGACAGCTGCTTGATGGACCTGAGGAACATGACGCTCTTAGGATAAGATATGTGAACTCAAAATTTCTCGATGAAGCGGGTGACCAACATATTCCAACTGTTGATCGATTCAGTTGTTAGTTGTTAAAACCACATAGCGACGACGTCATTTAAGTAAAGAGGGAAGCACATGGCCATAACATTGACCGATGCAGATAGTACTTCCATATGGCGCATGTAGCGCATGAGATGTATGGTAGGATTTGTCTTGCAGCTATAAGGTTCGAAGGCAGGAAGCTTGAAGTCTGGTGGATTGCGGGAGTTCTTGATTTCCCATACGAAAATACTACAATGGATGTTATCTATGTCTTGCTGAGAAGTAGTGCCTCGGTTGAAGCTTGTAATGACCCGCATTGTCAGGGGTATTATAATTAATTTATTTAATTATATATATCGTGATGTAGTGAATTAAATAGAGGTTTAATTAAATAATATGGAATATTTAATTAAATTAAATAATTAAATAATATATTTAATTCAGAAATAATCAAAATATTGGGAATCACAATATTCTATGAACAGGTTCATCCCTTAGATTTAATTCAGCTTAGAGTTGAATTATATTGACGAATATATTCAATCGACGACAGTTTGAACGTAGAATTTTATTATAATTAAAATCGAGCTCGAAATGGCGCTGCAGTTCGTAAATTGACGATTCGAACTTCCAATGAATGTACATGATTCGTTTTAAGCCGGATTTCTGTGAAACAAGAAACGTTAGGAGCTGGTGTAGTATATCTTTCTAGTGGAAGAGAAAAATTGGGATTTCGTCGTGTAGATTTTGATTTATGTCCAAATCAAATTTCAGAAAAAAGTCGCTGTGGAATTCCTTTATAATCTATAAAGGAATTAATTATATTTTAAAAAGGAATTTCATTATAAATTGCATATCGATTTAAAGCGGGATTTGAAGTATCGAGCTAGAAATTCATATAGGGATATTCTAGAGCTGTATGGTATTCCACTGTGAATATATACGATAATATAAATTTATTTATATTTAATTTAAATATATTTATATATTTAAATGGGTCATCCAGAGCTTTAAAAATAGCCACTTTTGCAAATGAAGTCGGAATTCGACGAAACTAATTTTGTTGGATCCGCAACATCAAATTATTGCTAGATTCCAAGTTCCGTGATTTTTAGAGTTAGTATGTGGCCGCGCGGATTTTTAGAGTGAAAAACAGTCAGTATTTCGATGATTAAAAATACGCTGTGTGAGCATACGAAGTCGGAATTCAACGAAACCAGTTTCGTTGGGACCATAATGTCGAGCTCTAGCTGCATGCCAATTTGCATGATTTTTGGGTATTATATGTGGTTGCACGGATTTTTAAACAGAGATGAAATTCAACGCTTGAATTAAATATTCAATATAAAAATAACCCTATAAATAGTGAACTACCTCCCTCTTAACCCTAGACAATTTCATTCCCAAAGTCAAAGCTATTTCCGCCGCGTTTTACTTTTTCCTCACAGCAAAATTCTCAAACAAAGAAAATCAAAATAAAACCAAAGCAAAATCCATAAATTATTTCATGAATATATATGTTCATAATAATGAACTCTTCAAGCTCGTAGCAATTTTGTGGGGTTCGACGCTAACGTTGGCGTGGTGGTTTTGGCAACAGTAAGATTAGGGTTCCATCAAATTGGCGGTGGAAGCAGCGATGCAGGTTTTTGATATTGGATCTGGGTTTAGGGTTGAAAACCGAACCCCGTGTGCTCATTTGGTGGGTTACGGTGCAGTTCGACGTCGTGGGGTGCCTAGGGGCATCTGAAGTCGCGGTCGAGGTGTCTTGTTCGAGGTTGAGCAAAAGGGTATGAAGAGAAAGGGGATTCAAAGGCGGAGGTGATGGTGAAGTTGGATTTTTAAATCATGAAGGGTTGAGATGGAGAAATGGGAGGCTTTGAGTTCGGTGGTGTGAGCTGGTGTAAAACTGGGAATACGGGATTAATTTGGGGAAGACAAGGCTGAGGTGCGGGTGGGCTTTGAAGGATGTATGGGCCGGAGAATAAAGGTTAAAGCCCGTTAATATATAATCCATGTTTTAAATTTAATTTAAATTAGTTCAGTCTTGTAAATCAAATATGTTGGTCATACAAGATCAGATTGACGAACTGTAAGTTGCGTTGGGATCGTATGGACGGGAGCAACACAATGAGACTGACCGGGAGTGAATCTGAACTCGTTACAACTTATGGTGAAATAATTTGTTCGATCTGAATCAACGACAATTATTGTTAATTAACGATGATAGTCCAATGTGAGTAAATCTCACTAACTCTGAACAGTTTATAATTTCATGTTGTATTTTTAGAACTGTTAAATATTGGCTGATTGACTATGTGTTGATTGTTTGATTGAACTACTAGTCAGTTAGTTGAATTTCTATATTGATTATGTTTAACAGAATGTATCATATGGAACTGGAAGTGATGTTATCTATATTGTTTAACATCTGTGGATGCAGGGAAACAGGTTGGAGGAATCCAACTGGATTCCTCAACAGTTATTTTACTGTGATTTATATATTGTGATATATAATGTGATATATAATCTGACGTTGATTATGTGTGTTTGGACGATAGTTATCGTTGTTATATGGTGTGTCAAATACCATAAGAAATACCAGAAGGTAGAAAGGAGATTTTCAAAGTATAATTTAAAAACAATTTATTTATATAAAATCAATGGATTTTATATTATAAAAGAAAAAGGATTTTGAATAAAAGAATTATATTTGTAAATCAAATATGAAAGAATTATATTTGTAAATCAAATATAAAGGAATTACATTTGTTAATCAAATAAAAAGGGATTTTATTGTTAAACAAATATACAGGAGATATATTTGTGAAATCAAATATAAAGGAAAGTATTTGTAAAACAATATATATAAAGGAAAACATTGTCAAAACAAATAGAAAGAGGGATATTTGTAAACCATTTACAAATAGATATAAAAGGATTTATTTATTTAGGAAATAAATAAAGGTAAAAGAATTTATTATTTAGGGTATAAGTAAAGTTAAAAAAATTATTTATTTAGGGAATAAATAGAATAAAGGAATATTTATTGTTAAACAAATAGGATTTAATCAAAGTGGATTAGTAGAGTTAAACTAAGTGAATTGGTTAAGTAAACAAAGTGGATTAGTTGAGTTAAACTAAGTGAATTGGTTAAGTAAACAAAGTGGATTAGTTGAGTTAAACTAAGTGAATTGGTTAAGTAAACAAAGTGAATTAGTTGAGTTAAACTAAGAAATTTGGTTAAGTTAATCAAAGTGGATTAGTTAAGTTAAATCAAAGTGAATTTGGTTAAGTTAAACAAAGTGAATTAATCGAGTTAATCAAAGTGATTAGTTCAGTTAAATCGAGATAAGCAAAATCAACTGAGGTTAATCGAGTTGAATTAGTTGGTCAAGTTAATAAATTGAGTTAGTCAAACAAAGTAAAATCAATTAAGGTTGACCAGTTAGAATAAATCAATTAGAGTCAACCAGTTATAGTTAACCGGTTAGAGTTATTCAAATGGAGTTAATCGAGTAGAGTTATCGAATATAGTGTATTCGAGAGAAGAGTTAATCGAATATAGTTTATTCGAATAGAGTTAGAGGAGTTAATCGAATATAGTTTATTCGAATAGAGTTAGAGGAGTTATTGAATATAGTTTATTCGACAGGAGTTAAGTGAATAGGGTTAATCAAATAGAGTAAATCAAATAGAGTTAAGCAAATAGGGTTAACCAAAAGGAGTTAATCGAATATAGTTATTTGAAATAAAGATTATCGAATGTAGTTATTCGAATGGAGGAGTTATCGAATAGAGATTATTCGAAAGAGAATTTCGTAAGGAAGTTTGTTTAAGTTTTAAAGGATAAACCTTGTCTATCCCGAAGTTTAAACCGTTGTTCAGTTAAGGTATGAGAGGTAATTATACCCCAACTTGATTGACTTCGTTTTTAACTAAGAAATGACTAAGGTTTGATAGTAAGTGGTGGTTAAGTGAATATAGTTAATAAGTGTAATGATTTGAGTTGGCATCGCGATGGTTTGTTTAAACATCCGCCTAAGTCCAATGTACGAGTTTTGAAAATGTTTTCCAATAAGAACCAGAAATGTTTTCTAATATAGAAAACAAGAAATGGAAATGTCCCCAATGTTAATAACGTATATTTTCTAAATTTAGAAAATAAGAAATATTGAATATAGGGAAAAAGGAGATGAAAATGAACTAAAGAGATTAATGTTAAATGATGTTTGTTCGATATAATTTCCATCTGGAAATAATATCGTTGTTTGCACACTTGTTTTTCTTTGTTAGTTAACTCACAGACTATCGAAGTTTTGACCATTTTAACGTTGTTAATATGGAGAGACCGGTTGGATTTTTATCCAAAGAACCACTCTGTATTGGCATAAGCGTTGCGAACCATTTATGCCAAAGAGAATTGAAGACGGAGTAAAGTGCAAGGGTTGTTGTATAAGTCTTAGATAACAGTGACTAAGATGGATATACTGAATAGTGCCTTCGGTTTGTCCAGTCCCAGGACAACTTGTATGGACGAAGGTCTGACAGAGTATATCCAATGGATCGCGTAAGTTGATTTGTTCACACGTATTCACGTTTGGTGGCGGAGGAATTCGTTTCTCTTAGCTATATACCTGTGTTATTTTTGGATAAGTCAATTTGTGATTTGGCGGGTATGACGATGTGACATTCTAAGTGAATGAGGATGACTTGTATGAATGAATGTATGACAGAGTATTTCCAGAAAGGTCAGGTACATTGATTTCTTCAACCGTACCAAGAGTGGAAGCAGAGAAGGAAACTACTTTTAGCTGACACGTAATGTATGGTTGTAGATGCCAATTAGTGATTTTCGATGGATCTGACAATGTGGCATTCGAAGTGAATCTGATGTGATGATAACGCATAACTTCTTGCCTCATCATCCGGTAAATGACAGAAATTGGGCAGGCAGCATGGCTAAGTCGATCGCACCGAAGTAAGGTCTATAATCACCTATCTAGAGAATATTCATTTGCTTCTTTAATCTATCAATGTTGTCCCATATATATACGGGAACGGTTGCTGATCCCAACCGTTGGTGATATACATTCGATACACTCAAGCGAAATGAATGGTCGGTCATGTGTGGCCGGGTTGCAAGATGTTCTTGTTGAACCCAGTGTATTCCTCTCTAGAGTTACACTAGCAAAAGGTGGTTCCATACCTTGTCATAGTTGGAAACCCATTATCCAATACGTGCTTGCGATTTTGATTGTATACTATATATGTAGAACGTGAGATGAAAGCGTTTCTGCTAGATTGATATCTATTTGTATTTAGACATTATTATAATATCAGAATGATATTGCTTTGTCAAAGATGTTTGGATTCTCATGAGGGAAAAACCCGTTCCGTATTCACGGCGTGGTCTTATGAGATATCATATATCGGTTAAACTGTGTTAAACTATTTTACTCACACCAGTCCCATGACTGACCCGGAGTTTACTTTGTTGTTTTCCCTAAACTCTTGGGTGTCTAAATTTGTACGGGCAGTCAAGTAGTCGGGATTTGCAGATACATTGAAGAGCTGGAGCAGGAGGCTTCAGAATCATATAGCTATAGTTTATTTCCGCTGTTTTGTAAGTGTTGTACTCTGATAAGTGCTATTGTATACATAACTGTTATATTTCAAAGTTATGTTTTATGTTATTCGTTCCGCTGTGAGATTCGTGTTACTCTGATGGTGTAAGTTTTTCTTTTCTTCTTATATTCTAAGTTTCTATCTTATCTATCCTCACCCTCTAATTTCTTTCATTAATTACCAGGATTTTTCGATGTTTTGGTTATTGACATCGTGCTTACGTCGATAACCAAAGTCGCTCAAAAATCTGGGTCGTTACAGTTGGTATCAGAGCTTAAGTTAAGTTTACCTTGGCTCTGTGGCGTGACTCGGTAGAGATAGGGTTAGTAATACCCTAGATTGAGTTGAGTGTATATATACGAGTGAACGTATTTGTATTTGATATAAAAATTTGTTTTATATTGTGGAGATTTATTGGTTAAGTTGTTTATGGATTCTGGTCGAGCAGTTTGATCCACTGTATCGGTAGGAGTTACTAAACACTTGAATACGATGAACCGACACGATATGTTTTGAAAAGAGGGTAAATTAAAATAAGTTTACCCAAGGTATATCTTGATATAGAAAAGATATATATATATATATCAAATTTATAATATATTGGATATATTGGTTGTTATTATAATCGAGTAAGATTATAAAAGTAAAATGGTTATATATATATATAACCAATCAAAATTCGTATAGGTGTTATGAAATGAATTTAATCTGAATTTAAACCAGAAATTGAATTAAAATTCTGGAAATAGGAATAAGTGTTTGAAGTTGATTTGAATTAAGATATGAGAATTTTAAAATCCTGGGAGATTTTTAAATGTGTTTAAAGCATTGCATATGATATTTTGAACTAATTTCAAAATAGAAGTGTTTAGAAATGGTTTTGAAAGTAATATAGTATTGAACTCACTTGATAACTGGGAAATAACCCTGATGAAGAATCGCGACATCATCAGTGCTCATTTTCAAGTTGCTAAGTGACGGATTGCTACCAAAGAGATTGTTTTAGAAATTGTTTAGAAAAGCAAGTTGTTTGAAATCCAAAAAGGAATACTTGGTTTTAGTAAAGCAAAACTATTTAAAAACTCCCAGAACAGATTATTTGAATAAAAACAAGTTAGAGAAATTTGTGAAAGCAAATTTGAAATTGAATATAAAGCCAGCCCAGTGGTAATTGAATTGGATTGGTAGGTTAAGAGTTTGGAATCGAGGATGGAACTCGAATTGGAAATGTTATTGTGGTTTGGATATAAGCGAATAATTGGTTGAGAAGACATTGGTATATGTGGGTTGATAACAAGTGAAAGTGATAGAGTTAATATGCCCGACAAAAAGGTACAAGTTTATATTTGATATAAGCATGAGATTTATGAGCCGATTTGGCAAGCCGCTTGGCTGTTTGATTTTCTTTTGGGTTAGAGAAGGCCTAGAGAGGCGAGTTGTGGTTTTACCGATAGGGCTGTACAAAGGAGGTTATGGTGAAATTTTCTGAAAATTTAAAGTGTTGGAAAATTTTCAGAATTTTTGAAAATTTTAGTTAGTCGGAATGAATTAATATTGAAATCGATATTAATTGGTTCATTTGAAATCAGAAATAAGGGGTAAACCGATAAGCTTTTACCAAATAGATAGGGTCGTCCTCTAACTTAGCAATTTCGAGGACGAAATTATTTTAAGTGGGGAAGAATGTAATGACCCGCATTGTCAGGGGTATTATAATTAATTTATTTAATTATATATATCGTGATGTAGTGAATTAAATAGAGGTTTAATTAAATAATATGGAATATTTAATTAAATTAAATAAATTAAATAATATATTTAATTCAGATATAATCAAAAATATTGGGAATCACAATATTTTATGAACGGGGTCATCCCTTAGATTTAATTCAACTTAGAGTTGAATTATATTGATGAATATATTCAATTGACGACAGTTTGAACGTAGAATTTTATTATAATTAAAATCGAGCTCGAAATGGCGCTGCAGTTCGTAAATTGACGATTCGAACTTCCAATGAATGTACATGATTCGTTTTAAGCCGGATTTCTGTGAAACAAGAAACGTTAGGAGCTGGTGGAGTATATCTTTCTTGTGGAAGAGAAAAATCGGGATTTCGTGGCGTACATTTTGATTTATGTCCAAATCAAATTTCAGAAAAAAGTCGCTGTGGAATTCCTTTATAATTTATAAAGGAATTAATTATATTTTAAAAAGGAATTTCATTATAAATCGCATATCGATTTAAAGCGGGATTTGAAGTATCGAGCTAGAAATTCATATAGGGATATTCTAGAGCTGTATGGTATTCCATTGTGAATATATACGATAATATAAATTTATTTATATTTAATTTAAATATATTTATATATTTAAATGGGTCATCCAGAGCTTTAAAAATAACCACTTTTGCAAATGAAGTCGGAATTCGACGAAACTAATTTTGTTGGATCCGCAACATCAAATTATTGCTAGATTCCAAGTTCCGTGATTTTTAGAGTTAGTATGTGGCCGTGCGGATTTTTAGAGTGAAAAACAGTCAGTATTTCGACGATTAAAAATACGTTGTGTGAGCATACGAAGTCGGAATTCAGCGAAACCAATTTCGTTAGGACCATAATGTCGAGCTGTAGCTGCATGCCAATTTGCATGATTTTTGGGTATTATATGTGGTGGCACGGATTTTTAAACAGAGATGAAATTTAACGCTTGAATTAAATATTCAATATAAAAATAACCCTATAAATAGTGAACTACCTCCCTCTTAACCCTAGACAATTTCATTCCTAAAGTCAAAGCTATTTCCGCCGCGTTTTACTTTTTCCTCACAGCAAAATTCTCAAACAAAGAAAATCAAAATAAAACCAAAGCAAAATCCATAAATTATTTCATGAATATATATGTTCATAATAATGAACTCTTCAAGCTCGTAGCAATTTTGTGGGGTTCGATGCTAACGTTGGCGTGGTGGTTTTGGAAACAGTAAGATTAGGGTTCCATCAAATTGGCGGTGGAAGCAGCGATGCAGGTTTTTGATATTGGATCTGGGTTTAGGGTTGAAAACTGAACCTTGTGTGCTCATTTGGTGGGTTACGGTGCAGTTCGACGTCGTGGGGTGCCTAGGGGCATCTGAAGTCGCGGTCGAGCTGACCTGTTCGAGGTTGAGCAAAAAGGTATGAAGAGAAAGGGGATTCAAAGGCGAAGGTGATGGTGAAGTTGGATTTTTAAATCATGAAGTGTTGAGATGGAGAAATGGGAAGCTTTGAGTTCGGTGGTGTGAGCTGGTGTAAAACTGGGAGTACGGGATTAATTTGGGGAAGACAAGGCTGAAGTGCGAGTGGGCTTTGAAGGGTATATGGGCCGGAGAATAAAGGTTAAAGCCCGTTAATATATAATCCATGTTTTAAATTTAATTTAAATTAGTTCAGTCTTGTAAATCAAATATGTTGGTCATACAAGATCAGATTGACGAACCGTAAGTTGCGTTGGGATCGTATGGACGGGAGCAACACAATGAGACTGACCGGGAGTGAATACGAACTCATTACAACTTATGGCGAAATAATTTGTTCGATCTGAATCAACGACAATTATCGTTAATTAACGTTGATAGTCCAATGTGAGTAAATCTCACTAACTCTGAACAGTTTATAATTTCATGTTGTATTTTTAGAACTGTTAAATATTGGCTGATTGACTGTGTGTTGATTGTTTGATTGAACTGCTAGTCAGTTAGTTGAATTTCTATATTGATTCTGTTTAACAGAATATATCATATGGAACTGGAAGTGATGTTATCTATATTGTTTAACATCTGAGGATGCAGGGAAACAGGTTGGAGGAATCCAACTGGATTCCTCAACAGTTATTTTACTGTGATTTATATATTGTGATATATAATGTGATATATAATCTGACGTTGATTATGTGTGTTTGGACGATAGTTATCGTTGTTATATGGTGTGTCAAATACCATAAGAAATACCAGAAGGTAGAAAGGATATTTTCAAAGTATAATTTAAAAATAATTTATTTATATAAAATCAATGGATTTTATATTATAAAAGAAAAAGGATTTTGAATAAAAGAATTATATTTGTAAATCAAATATGAAAGAATTATATTTGTAAATCAAATATAAAGGAATTATATTTGTTAATCAAATAAAAAGGGATTTTATTGTTAAACAAATATACAGGAGATATATTTGTGAAATCAAATATAAAGGAAAGTATTTGTAAAATAATATATATAAAGGAAAATATTGTCAAAACAAATAAAAAGAGGGATATTTGTAAACCATTTACAAATAGATATAAAAGGATTTATTTATTTAGGAAATAAATAAAGGTAAAAGAATTTATTATTTAGGGTATAAATAAAGTTAAAAGATTTATTTATTTAGGGAATAAATAGAATAAAGGAATATTTATTGTTAAACAAATAGGATTTAATCAAAGTGGATTAGTTGAGTTAAACTAAGTGAATTGGTTAAGTAAACAAAGTGGATTAGTTGAGTTAAACTAAGTGAATTGGTTAAGTAAACAAAGTGGATTAGTTGAGTTAAACTAAGTGAATTGGTTAAGTAAACAAAGTGAATTAGTTGAGTTAAACTAAGAAATTTGGTTAAGTTAATCAAAGTGGATTAGTTAAGTTAAATCAACGTGAATTTGGTTAAGTTAAACAAAGTGAATTAATCGAGTTAATCAAAGTGATTAGTTCAGTTAAATCGAGACAAGAAAAATCAATTGAGGTTAATCGAGTTGAATTAGTCGGTCGAGTTAATAAATTGAGTTAGTCAAACCAAGTAAAATCAATTAAGGTTGACCAGTTAGAATAAATCAATTAGAGTCAACCAGTTATAGTTAACCAGTTAGAGTTATTCAAATGGAGTTAATCGAGTAGAGTTATCGAATATAGTGTATTCGAGAGAAGAGTTAATCGAATATAGTTTATTCGAATAGAGTTAGAGGAGTTAATCGAATATAGTTTATTCGAATAGAGTTAGAGGAGTTATCGAATATAGTTTATTCGACAGAAGTTAAGTGAATAGGGTTAATCAAATAGAGTAAATCAAATAGAGTTAAGCAAATAGAGTTAACCAAAAGGAGTTAATCGAATATAGTTATTCGAAAGAAAGATTATCGAATGTAGTTATTCGAATGGAGGAGTTATCGAATAGAGATTATTCGAAAGAGAATTTCGTAAGGAAGTTTGTTTAAGTTTTAAAGGATAAACCTTGTCTATCCCGAAGTTTAAACCGTTGTTCAATTAAGGTAAGAGAGGTAATTATACCCCAACTTGATTGACTTTGTTTTTAACTAAGAAATGACTAAGGTTTGATAGTAAGTGGTGGTTAAGTGAATATAGTTAATAAGTGTAATGATTTGAGTTGGCATCGCGATGGTTTGTTTAAACATCCGCCTAAGTCCAATGTACGAGTTTTGGAAATGTTTTCCAATAAGAACCAGAAATGTTTTCTAATATAGAAAACAAGAAATGGAAATGTCCCCAATGTTAATAACGTATATTTTCTAAATTTAGAAAATAAGAAATATTGAATATAGGGAAAAAGGAGATGAAAATGAACTAAAGAGATTAATGTTAAATGATGTTTGTTCGATATAATTTCCATCTGGAAATAATATCATTGTTTGCACACTTGTTTTTCTTTATTAGTTAACTCACAGACTATCGAAGTTTTGACCATTTTAACGTTGTTAATATGGAGAGACCGGTTGGATTTTTATCCAAAGAACCACTCTGTATTGGCATAAGCGTTGCGAACCATTTATGCCAAAGATAATTGAAGACGGAGTAAAGTGCAAGGGCTTTTGTATAAGTCTTAGATAACAGTGACTAAGATGGATATACTGAATAGTGCCTTCGGTTTGTCCAGTCCCAGGACAACTTGTATGGACGAAGGTCTGACAGAGTATATCCAATGGATCGCGTAAGTTGATTTGTTCAAACGTATTCACGTTTGGTGGCGGAGGAATTCATTTCTCTTAGCTGTATACCCGCGTTATTTTTGGATAAGTCAATTTGTGATTTGGCGGGTATGACGATGTGACATTCTAAGTGAATGAGGATGACTTGTATGAATGAATATCTGACAGAGTATTTCCAGAAAGGTCACGTACATTGATTTCTTCAACCGTACCAAGAGTGGAAGCGGAGAAGGAAACTTCTTTTAGCTGACACGTAATGTATGGCTGTAGACGTCAATTAGTGATTTTCGATGGATCTGACAATGTAGCATTCGAAGTGAATCTGATGTGATGATAACGCGTAACTTCTAGCCTCATCATCCGGTAAATGACAGAAATCGGGTAGGCAGCATGGCTAAGTCGGTCGCATCGAAGTAGGGTGTATAATCACCTATCTAGAGAATATTCATTTGCTTCTTTAATATATCAATGCTGTCCCATATATATACGGGAACGGTTGCTGATCCCAACCGTTGATGATATACATTCGATACACTCAAGCGAAATGAGTGGTCGGTCATGTGTGGCCGGGTTGCAAGATGTTCTTGTTGAACCCAGTGTATTCCTCTCTAGAGGTACACTAGCAAAAGGTGGTTCCATACCTTGTCATAGTTGGAAACCCATTATCCAATACGTGCTTGCGATTTTGATTGTATACTATATATGTCGAACGTGAGATGAAAGCGTTTCTGCTAGATTGATATCTATTTGTATTTAGACATTATTATAATATCAGAATGATATTGCTTTGTCAAAGATGTTTGGATTCTCATGAGGGAAAAACCCATTCCATATTCACGGCGTGGTCTTATGAGATATCATATATCTGTTAAACTGTGTTAAACTATTTTACTCACACCAGTCCCATGACTGACCTGGAGTTTACTTTGTTGTTTTCCCTAAACTCTTGGGTGCCTATATTTGTACGGGCAGTCAAGTAGTCGGGATTTGCAGATACATTGAAGAGCTGGAGCAGGAGGCTTCAGAATCATATAGCTATAGTTTATTTCCGTTGTTTTATAAGTGCTGTACTCTGATAAGTGCTATTGTATACATAACTGTTATATTTCAAAGTTATGTTATATGTTATTCGTTCCGCTGTGAGATTCGTGTTACTCTGATGATGTAATTTCTTCTTTTCTTCTTCTATTCTAAGTTTCTATCTTATCTATCCTCACCCTCTAATTTCTTTCATTAATTACCAGGATTTTTCGATGTTTTGGTTATCGACATCGTGCTTATGTCGATAACCAAAGTCGCTCAAAAATCCGGGTCGTTACAAAGCTCTTAATGTTGATGGCGATTTGATTCCCATCCTCGAGAAGTCGTTGCCACGAATCCAATTCTGCATCGGTGGCTTCAGCGAGAGTCTCAGTACAAGGTAGAAGCATGCCTTGCGTCCTTGGGTCAGTTCGGTGCGGACCATGAGTGATGAGTGTAGAGGGTCCACAACCTCGGTTATTGGTTCCAGATTGCCCAGGACCCCTTGGTTGGCATGCGTGTTGGGCCGAACCATATCCATGTCGGTAGGATTGGACCGACCTGGATAAGCGTTATCAGCTCGGGGTTCGGCATTGCTTACTCATGGGGCAATATCAAAGTGGTTTATGGTAGAGTTTCCCTCCGTCGCACGGGGAGTTGATGTGGTATTGTGGTCTTAGAGAGACGCAGGGTTGCTGCACCCAGCTGTGCTTGGATCGCCATGCTAGCAAGGTCGAGTGGGAGGCGACATAAGTCCAGTTTGCGGTAAGATGTTGGACCAAACCAAAGGTTGAATCAAAACAAGCTCTGGTCAATCCGAAGATTGCATTGATCGATCTGACCTAAGATTCGGTCGATCTATAAGTTGAGTCGAACCAGATGGTGATAGAGCAATAGACCGATCTAGGGCTTGGATTTCATTGACCTGAACATTAGCTGTTGCCTCAGCTTCGCCTATTGTAATAAGTGATGCTTGGTTGCTCGGCCTTCCTTTCATCCGAGTGAAGAAATTGTTCATCATTTCTTATTTTTTTTGAGGAGTTCATCCTAGTGCGCCATTTGTGATCTGAGATCAGCTAGAACTCCATCCATCTTGTCCCTAGTCAAGTATTGGGATGGTTCTTCATGAGAGGAAGCCTCCAGGCTAGCCTCCGCTGCGGCGTCTGCTGGGCCAGCGGTTTGAGCATTGGAAGATGTTGCATCCTTCTTTTGGCTTTACCATTGTTTCTTCAACAAATAGCTATCCAAATCCTCAAGCTTAGAAATTGCTGAGATTGGTTGCGCGACCCCTACCCGGTGCACTAAAGTGTTAACGTCAAAAGTTGGTCTAGTGACAGTCAACCCCTAAAGTGCGTAATCCACACACAATTACAATCACAGAATGCGTGAAAAAAATAAGTAAACACAGGGAACATACAACAATTTTATATTGGTTCAGCTTCAACCAAGCCTACGCCCACTTTATAATCTCTGTTTATACTGTCGATTACAGGTTACAATTGCTTTGATTGAAAGAAAGTAGAGAAAGAAGTGTTTTATACACAAAATCCTTGTGCTACAATGTTGTTTGATTGAAGTGTACTATACACCATTTTTAGAAGGCCAACCATGAACTTTTCAGAAGAGGAGATCCTCCCTTTTCATTTCCGGAAAGGTGTAGTAATAGGGAAAAATCCGGATCGATTGGAGTGCTATGTGGCAGTCATTCGGTCCTGGGTTGGCCATGTTCGCTCGATCTAGAATTTCCACTGCAAGCGGCGGGACCTGGTCTCTTGTTGGGGAATGGTTCTTCTCGAGAGTTGCGACGTACATGGAGCTAGAGATTTGGTGCATGAAAAGTAAAGTAGGTCAGAGAAAACTGATTCTGTAGCCTTGCTAATAGGACTTTGTCTTGTAGCACAAAGTTCGGTCCGATATTTCAAGATCGATCTGACTGATCGACCGACTTGATTTTAGAAGTCCAGATCAGGCTTGAAGAAGGGAATCTTTGTCTTTGGCAAGGTTGGTTCGGGTTGAACCATCGTTAATCGATCCTTGATAAAGGTCGGCCCTGGAGATAAAGAGCTAGTTTTGCAGTTTTCGAGAGTGGGTCATGATCCACTCGAATTATGACGGCTTTTACCAAAAAACCGGTCAATAGTTATCAAGTTAGATATATGTAACAAATCACATAATTTTTCCTAGGGCATGCCCCTTGCTCTATCACATCCAATTTTATGTCCATATATTCTAGCTGGATTGCTTCCTAAACCTCTACACCTTCACTCGATATATACCATTTGTATATGTCATAAAGGATTTTTACCGCAATGTCTGCATATTATTATATTCATACATATTGAAATCAAGTTAGTTGTTATCTACTTATTGTTTGTTTGTAGAAGTCGACATAGGTTAAGTGCTATTGTAGTGTCTTTAGATAGTCGTGTTGAAGTTTAGTTTTGTTGTTTTGGCAGTTGTAGGAACTCGTTGCTCTTTGTGAAGTGAAAACTGCTCGGTGAAAGTATAAAACGAGTTATAGGATGGAACATAAGACGAGTCCACTTGTTTAATGTTGACTATGTAATCTAGTTTAAAATTTCCATTGTATTTATAATTATGTTCTCTGATTATACATTCCTACATATTTGATTATGGCAATACCACTTTACAGTCCTAGGCCTACTTTACCATTTTCGCGGTTCAACAGATTCTGACCTGTTATTGCTGTTCGATCCTCGATATAATCATCAAGGTTGAACCGAGTTTGTTTAGGACACAATTTCTTTATTTTAAGTCGGAAATGAACAAAAATATGATTGAATAATCCATATTGTTAGTAAGAAGTTTTTATGCCTTCAAATGTTCAACTTGGAAGACGAACATAGTACCTCTCCAAGGAAAGCCAAGCAAAGCTAATTTTGGGATAATCATATCTTCTAGTAGACCATTCAGATTGAGATGGAATTTTGATCAAGGTACAATTTTCGACCATATGCACATTTTACAAACCACTTTTGTTCGGCTCGAGATGACATAAATTTGCTTCTAAATTTTTCCCTGTACTCTATCAAAATATAGCTTACTTCTTGATTATTTGATTTATATTTTTAAAGAAGAAGGCATTCAACTGTTCATAACACAAAAAGAAATTGATTTTAAAAAAAGAATGCAGAATTGGTAAAAACAAAAGAAATAACTATTTTTATATCCATCCATCTATATCATCAATTAACATTTTGGGCTTTATAATATATATTTTTCATGCATTTCAGCCTTGTGTGTGTGTGCACATGTTTTTTTTTTTTTTTTTGTGGTTCAATTTTTTGTGTGTGTGTGTTTTTTTTTCTGACGTAAGAATCCATCCCTTATTTCAAACATAATATTTGGAAAATCATTTTCGAAAATAAGTTTCATGGAACACTCTTTTCTAGATTTTCAACAAACAATACATATTTTAAACTTTTGCAATTAGACCTGCAAATATTTACAATTTAAAACGCAAAGACTTCCATAAATGAAAATTTTGTTGTTCATATCGTAGAATGTATATTTTTTGCAGTACAAACCCAAAAAAGTTCGTTTTACATGAAGATGCAGGTTGAGCTGCAAATATTTATAGTTTGAACTAGGCCCGGCCTTAGGGGTAGGCAGCCGAGCCAACCGCCTAAGGCAGCAGCAGCACAAGTTTAGATATGTAAATTTTGATTTATGATTTTAGTGTAATGACAGAGCCTTTGCTACTTTGTGGACAACCAAGGTTCAATCACTACTGTGTCATTTTACCTCCTTCTCCATAAATCCCTGTTTTCTTCAATTTTTTCTCGTTTGGGGGTAACAGTCGGACCAGACCTAGTTCTAACTGCGAACATATACGGTTTAAATCTCATCTTTTCATTAAAGAAAAAAAATATCCAATGTGCAAGTTCCATAAAACTTAAGAAAAGTATGGAAACTAATTAAATCTATTAAATAATAGTAAAGCAGAAGAATTTCAAGCTCTCTCCTTAATTTTCTCAATTATCTCAATTCTCCATAATTCTCTCAGTTATCTCAATTTTCCTTAACCCTCCTTAAAATTCCAAAGATACTTTTATTAAATCAAATTATTTGAAGAAATCAACCATCCTATTTTTCTTCCTTTTCCCCTATCTGCACACCTGTCCACTTCATTCCTTTTCGTTTCTTCTCAAACCCTCTCTTATTCATCTTCTCTGCTAGCTGTTCAAACCTTGCCTCCTACCCTAAATCAAGTCATGGATCATGACAATTAATCCTCAGATCTCTTCTGTATGTTCCCAAATCACACCCTTCCGACCCTGACCTTCACCTCTCCCTCATCACCAAATCGTTCAAGCTGAATCGACTAGCCAAGAAGAAATTTGGTTGGCTTTCACTGCACACACCCATCTTTGGGGTTGAAGATGACACATCGATTTCAAGTTTAGGCTAAATTCGAATCCTTGATTTTCATTTGTTTCTTCTAATTGTTGAATTTAAATGATTTCAAATCTTACATGTGCTAATCATTCATCTGCCTTCACTGTCAATTTTATGATTTAAATCATTAGTTGCTTTCTTCTCTGGATTCAAACGCGTTTCAGGTAATTGCTTCCACTGTTTGATTTTTTTTTCCATCCCTCTTCCTTCTTCTTTGTATATCTACTCCAAACTTGGTTATTACCATCCTAAATCTTTGGTATAGGTAACAAAGGTAACTTCACCGTAAGCACTAAAGATGTGTTTCCATTATCTTAAGTTAGTAGTTGATGATTACGTATTTAATTTTGTCAGCACTATTTTGGCTTGATTTATTAATATTTTCTATTTATGGTTTACATTGGTTTTATGCCATTAGTTTGGAAGACTTATATTTATGTAACCCCGGGATTTAATAGTGGGAGATCGAAAGCCTGGATTGCATATTGCTATGGTAGATTGATACAAGTCACAACCAGGTAAATAAAGTACAAAAATATTTATTCATGAATGAAACTAATGGTGTTAAATTATTAAACAATAAATATTTTCCATAGTTTTCCATGCTGCTTAATATGACACCCAAGAAATATGTTAACATCTTACATGTTATATAGATTATTAAACAATAAAGATTTTCCTTAGTTTTTCCATGTTATCCAATTTTACTGCCAAGAAATATGGAAAACATCTTGCATATTATAGATTTGTCATCCACCTGAAGCAAGGAATGACCATATGCCTATTTACCAATTTCCATTCAAAGTTTTATGGCTGCTTTTGTTATATCGATTTGCAAGCTAAATTTGGTGCTTCTAATTTTATTGTACCGACTATTTAGCTTTTATGTGGCTTCGTGTAAAATTACCTTTTCTCCAAATTGATTTTCAAATTGTACATGTTAAAAAATCATTATATTCTAATAAGATATATCTAAAAGTATTACATTTCTTATTATATGGTATATTTGTTTTGGAAGCATGAAATTGTTCATGAGGTAGATATTTGATTTACGGAAATTAGGCAATTAGTTATTCTAATAAGATATATCTAAAAGTATTACTACCTCTCCATCGTTTATTACTTCAGTTTATCAGTCATTTTTTCAAGTCAAAAAATATGTTTTCTCTGGGTAATAGACTTGCTAATAGCAAGGAACCAAGTTTTGGAGACATGGATTATCAGCCTATTTCAGACTTCATTTGGAAAATAGAATAATTATCAATTCGAAGTTAGATCGTTGTTTAGATCCTTTTATTTTTTTTCAACCAGGCTTTTCGATAGGTTTATTTGTTTACTTTTTCAACAATACTTTACTTTTATTTGCATTATGAAGCCTATCTACACATGAAAATCAACAGTCCATGCCTTTTTATTATGCCTTCTTAAAGGAGAACCTGATGCATTAGGTTGAAGTATCGCACTGGACAGCTTGAGTAAGTTTTATCATATCTTTTGTTTTTCAATTTGTAATTTATTTTTCTTTCAAATTCTACTCACCCGTTATGACTTCATAAGAAACTATCATGCAATATATTTGTTCAACCGTTCTTATATGTGAGTACTTATATCATGCTCTTCTTAGTTTAATATTTAAGTGATATACTATCCTCTTTTGTCCTGGGTTGTATCTTAGTCTACAGAGTGATGTAGAAGCACTGTCTATCGTGTTTCAGAGCTGTATATATTTCAAAGGTTTGCATTCATATAGGATTTGTGGTAGTTCAGAGTGTAAAATATACTTCAATTTTGAGATTGAACAGTGTTTGGTTTCTTAATATTTGACTTGATCGATATACTATTTATCACATTAACTATGATGAAGCTTCATTCATTTTTTGCACACATTTTGCACGCATTACCTAACATACCAGTTTACAGTAATAAAAGGTTAGCTTATATTTTTTTTTCCCATACGTGTACTCTAAAACGTGCATCAATGTTTTATGTATTACAATGAGAATACTTTCAGATGGAAAATTATTTTCTCCTTAACTGATTTCTACATGCAGCAGTAATTTTTTTTTAATCGTGTTAATTTGTATCTACACAATTTCAAAGTATTAATTGTTAATTACAGCTAGCTTCTTCTTTGATTATTTATCATGTAAGACTTAAGCTTAAACAATTAAATAACTTTTGAAAATAATTATTTATCATGCAAGGCCTAGCTGTAATTAACAATTAAACAATAACATATATTTCTAAAATATTTTTTACCATGTTTTAAGCTGTTCCTTTTATGTTTGTGATTGTGCCAATACTATCAGTTGAACTATTTTAGATAGAATCATCATTTGTGAACACTAAGGCAATGTTTAATGTCAGCTAAAAGGTTCAAATTAAGCTTGGTGCATCGGTCTATTAAAGCGAAACATATGTAACCTGTAAAATGATATGTTATTTTCCACGGGTTGTGCTCACATTATACATATTTAATACACTAATGGGTATAAATTATGTACATAGTACTATAAAATAGACTGATATTTTTCTTATGATTTTTTTTTTTGGGCTAGAATTCAATTTCACGAATGATGTGAATTGATGATAATCAGAGTTCCATAATCTCATCCAGTGCAAGCTTAATAATGTTCAGATCTGGCATTGCTTGCAGCCAGAAATCGCTGGAGCGGTAATCATTTACCAAACGTACTGTTTTTTATTACTGATTTTCTCCTTTTTTTTTATTGTATAAATTATTCTTCGATGCGTTTAATGTCAGGATTTATTTTAGAAATCCCAATTCAATTTCATGAATGATGTGAATTGATGATAATCAAAATTCCATAATTTCATCCAATGCAAGCTTAATGATGTTCGGATCTGGCATTACTTGGAGCCAGAAAGCACTGGGGCTGTAATCATTTACCAAAGGTATTGTTTTTGTTACTGATTTTCTCCTTATATATATATATATATATATATATATATATATATATTGTTCTTCAATGCATTTAATTTCAGGATTTATTTTAGAAATTCCTACAGCCATCATTGCAAACAAAAAAGCATTGCTTTGAGCCAGAAAGCGCTGGAGCGGTAATCGTTTAACAAAGGTACATGTTTTTTTTTTTACTGGTTTTCTCCTTTTTTTTGTTATATAAATTGTTCTTTAATGCTTTTAATTTCAGGATTTATGATATTTTGTCTGAAGCACAGATTGAAAATGACCTTAAACTGTTTGGTAACTCATGACCATACCTAATAGTAAATATCAAATTGAACTGGAAGTATGTGATGATTCAGAGTACATTTTACACTAACATCATCTTTGTGAATATTATAAATAATTAGGCCGAGTAGGTAATTTATCAAGTATAGTACACAGTCGATGCTGTTATAGATTACAGGCCATCTAATATAAATTTTACAGTAATTTAGCAAGTATATTTGATATCATTGTTGATTGAGTTTTATATACAAAAGATGACTGGATTGTATTATAACAAATATATATTAAGAATTCTAAGAAGACTAAAAATTAGTGCATATTTTATGGAAATGTAAATGTAAAATGATTATGTATGACTGCTCATTGTCCAAAAGGGAATATTACCTGATAAGAGAGGAATAACATTGCAAAGCCATATCAACAACCAAAAACATTTCAGTGTTATTTGTTTGATAAAAGTACAGCTGTTAAAAACTACTAGAATGATTAGTGATAATAGACATTGGATCAGTTTTACGAGTCAATTGAACAGTGCACCGGGGAGCTGCTTTTTGACATATGATCGGATAGTTCAATGTTGGTTGTATACATGAACATTGAGTTGATCATGGTAGTCATGGACAAGCAGTTGAACTTCAAGGCAATGTACATGATGAGTAAAAGCTGATAAGCATGTAATTTGGGACAATGAACATGCTGAGAAAACTGACTGCATGGCTTCAGGGACATGTATGCTAGGCTAAACTTCAACAATGTGAGCTTCTGGTTAGTCTGGAAAAGGCAGTTGAACTATGTTGGTGGCATTATTGATTTATCGAGACACTTTAATGGCTACTGCATATAATGTGTAACAACTTCTTGAAACTTAAATTTTAGCTGAAGTACATGTAAAGCGAACAAAAACACTGAAGTGCTTTAGCATAAGAATAACTTGCATAAGCAATATGACAAAGTTGAAGTGCATGGAGCCTAGATTGCATGTCCAGTAAATTGTGACAGATAAGGATCATTCATGTATACTTTTGATATTACTGTAAGACCCATATTGAAATAACTTTTATTACTCATGCTTTGGTGGTTAAGGTAAATAATATCTTCATTATTCCTAACCAAAAGAATGATTAACTGCATTATATGTTTTGTGATTGATGTCAGTTACAAATAGCATAATTTATTCCATATTAAGCCAAGGTTCATATAAACAATAATTGAACAATGCCTATAAACAATAGTTGTACTACGTCCTAATTTTTAGAGACATTATGAAAAAATGTGGGATAACCATTTATAATTTTTTGGCATTTTAATAAGAACCCTATTATTTTTATCGGTAGGCTCAGATTAGTGTCAACTATCTTTTTTTAGTTTTTATTCCCCGTAATACATGATAACTGTTCAAATTATCTCTACCAGTTTTGTTCAACATGGTCTTGAAGTTTATATAGTCATGATAACTTGCTTTGGCTATCTAGACATTTCGAGTTGTTTGCATTCGTCCGAGTTAAACACTTAATGCTCTTTGCTGCTATATATTTTTTGTTTGTATTTTTATTGTCAAGTTTTTACATAACAGCTAAAATCAGTATACATATTGTAATTTCTCTTACAATTGTAACAATATATTAATATATCCGTCTATGCCATTTTTGTAGGGTTATCATACACAAAACCAAAGAATATAAAGGAATTTTATGAAGCGAATTAAGGAAACTACAAAAACAGCTTGAAGCAACAAAGAGAAAACATTTCATCAATCTACCGATTGCTACAGAAGTTACTGCTTGCCGCTGTGGATCTACAACCAACTGGGATGAGATGATTTTGTGTCCATGTATACGGTACAGTTTGCATTTAATTACATCCACTTGCATGATATTGTTTGAGATTAGCCATTGAGACTGTGTGATATCCATTGAGATCTTTGATATAGCCATGTTTATCATTAGAACACATAATATTTAAATGGTTTTTGAGCTAATCTCACATTTCATAATTATATGTCCCTCGATAGCAATGCAACCTTTTATTTAAACTTTGACGATGTGAAAATCAGTTTAAAATTATATAATTATTTGAGTAAAAATGGATTTTTACGTAGAGGTCACTTAGTATGTTTAAAAAATATCGTTTTGATGGATTTGCATTTTCCTCTGAAATTGACACTACGATGTTTTCCAAGTACTATTTTAATTTGCTTAATATGGGATATGGATACTAATGTAAGCATTATAATTTTAATGGAAAAAGAAAAAATGGAAGTAACATCGCTTAAGTGAATAGTTTAGATGTCTGACTATACACTAGAGTTTCGTAATTATCTAACATCCCGTGGTTTCCATTTAAATAAATACACAAATAATACAAATAATCGAACTTTATCTCCCTATCATGAAATATTTATTAGAAGACGGTAAATCTATCTCCTTAAAACAAATAGTTTAGGAAATTATAATCTAACTCTATGCTAGCTTTTTGTATTTATCAAAACATCTTACACTTTTTTTTATTATTATATGTAATACAAATTGTTAAACTTTTAGCACCCAACCATGGAATATGTACTACAAGGAGATAAATCTCTATCTCAGTTCAAAATAGTGGTAAATATACTGGTATAATAGTTCGAGATGTTATACAAATATTATGAAATTATTCTTTTAGCAATTGGGCACTTGTAAGTAAATTTTCTAATATTCTTCCTATTTTGTACATGTTCAGCTGCCTTTCTTAGAGTATAAAATAGGCGTTGAACTTATTATCATGTAACTTTCGGATCTTTTCATGGCATGCTTTTGCAAGATTTCCTACTCAAGTATTAATATTTTTATAAATATTATGTACCATTTTTAATAAAAACAATATATTTGAATATGTTTTCATAGTTCGAATTGAAATGATTGTGTTGTAGATTACTAAACTGATTGTGGGTTCAAGCGATAAAGAAAAAATTTCTTACATAGGCCGTCTTCTTAGTTTAGTGATTATATTCATCAGGGAGCTATAATAGATGGCATTCTGCTAACTGTATTTTTTTTTTTTAATTTGACCATAAACAGGTTGAATCCTAAAAGCATCTTTAGCATTTGAAGTGGTTGATACTTCTTTCCATTTTTTGAACTATGTTCTTATAGACTTTTTAGGAAATGATCTGGATCCGTCACTTTTTTTATCCAGCTGGTAAGTTTTCATTTTTTTAGGATATATATATATATATTTTTTCCATCGTTATTATAGTAGAAAATTTTCAGCATAACTGCTTGGTTTTTACAAACATCGTCTCCGATTTATCTAGCTATTCACTCAATGGGAGGGTAATTATCAGCATTTCTTTCTGATACTACTATATATTTGTTTGTTTTATTTTATAGGTATGAAGGCGACACATGCAACATGCATCTGTTGAAGTTGGCTGAAGTGGTTAAGGAAGGCGTTAAGGAGAGCGGTATGGTTGGATTTAATACCATTGGAGTTAGTGATGCAATATTTATGCGGACAAGGGGAATGTGCTACAGTTTGTAGAGCAGGGATCTAATTGCAGATAGTATCGAGAGTGTCGTGGCTGCACAGTGGTATGATGGGAATATCTCAATCCCCGGGTGTGATAAAAATATGAGAATATGTTTTTTGTTCGAAACAATTGTCAAGTTTCTATGTTTTTTGTCTAATTTTTGAAATGCATCCGATTAAGTTGTTTTGCTAACATTGACATTTTCATATGCATTTATCTATTGTATAAACTATATAAAACTAATGTGTGCATGTGTAGAAACTATATATAGAGCTGACTGTAAATGGATGTTTGTCTCCAGAGACCCAAGTGGTTGAACTATTTGGTAAATTGTTCTTCTATGGTTTATATTTAGTATATTTACCATTGTTATTTGTTGTTATCTAGATACATATTTCTATTTGCAGGTTTTATAGCTATTTTTGTAAATATTTTTTTTGAATATAAGGCTAGGGATATTCTTGAGGTAAGGTTTCACATGTTTTTTCTTTTACAAATAACGGTTCCCCTCTTTCTGATTTATTTTTGGATTTCGATTTTGTCACCTGACATCAATTTTCCCATGGCTTCTATAAATGGGCTTTTTTTTTTTGTTGCACCTGACTGCTGTCTTGCTGCTAGATTTATTTTTAGGTTTATGGTAACCATGGACCTACAATAAATATCATATGTGTTTGGATTACGATCGTTTATTTACAGTGTACCCATGGAACTTCTGAACAAAAGTTGTATAAACTGAATTTATAACTGATTTTGCTTATTTTAAACTACTGAACGAATATAGGCTTCCAATATGTGAAAGTAGTTAGCTACTTTGTTGAATCATATGAAATAAAAAACAAATAGACTGCCGTTTCGATTGCATCACTGCATAAATTGCTGCTTAAATAATAATTTATAATATATTGACTAAGTATTGTTTCAATAAGGAGTGATAACTAATCTTAGGCTTGCATGTGATTTGCATGTAATCATGCACCTACAATTATTTATCTAATTTGTTTGGAAGATATGACATGATTTATGCTGAAGTTTTCACTTTTCTGTTGATGGACAGTAGTATGATTCATCTTCAATGAACCCATAATTCCACATATTTCAGTCATAATAAATATTGTTAAATATGGACATTTCCAGCATTTTACAAACCATTATTTTACTATATAAAATTCATATAGGATGTTTTACTTTAACCCATACATGTCTATTTCATAAATTCAGTTGGTAATATATATTTTCATTACTTTGCTTCACTTAACATGTCTCTTTACACATTTATTCTAAGAGAATATGACTAAGTCTACTACATCTATTCTAAATTCTGTACATATTCACAACAAAATGCAAAAAATTAATGTGATACCACATGTATTCGCAAATACAAATCCAAATTACTAAAAAACCACAACAAGCAGGACAACATTTCGTCACATTTTACATAACAAATTAATTTTTAATCAAATATAAAAACTTATTGAGTACATAATAAAATTTATTAGCATAACCAATAATATCATACTATTCAATTTTTTAATGATCTCTTCTTTGTTTTTTCTTACTATCTGCGCATTTGAGTCCACTATGTAAATAGATAACATAACTAAATATTTAACATATTTTGAAAAAAATCACTGGATTAAACAAGTAAAAACAACAGAGATATTTTCTTTGTCAAACACAAAGTATAATATATATAACATGAAATTATACATTATAATTTAAAAAAGGGGATTTTTCCCACAAGGACAAACTCACCCAAAAACTTGCCCAAAAGGACAAGAGCCCAAAAACTTGCCCAAAAGGACAAGTTTTAGTGCAAATGGTGGAATTCAGGGGGGTCCCATGTTTTTCCACTTTGCACTAAAACTTGTCCTTTTGAACAAGTTTTTTGCCCCTTGTCCTTTTGGGCAATTTTTTTGGTTTTTTTGTCCTTCACAATTTTTTCCTGTTATTATATTATCATTAATAGTGCAACTGTTACATTTTAAAAAATAACGTGTGCAACGGACGGGTTACACACTAGTTTTTTTTTATGTTTGAATAAATATCTTTTATTTTTTGTTGTCTTCTACCCAATTTTTTTCCTCTTGTTCCAACCAAACACGGCGTTGGACCAATGTTCACACATCCAACTAGTTTTCATTCTCCCATGGTAATTTGCTTGCTTTGCTAACTTCCAAATCAAACTCGTTGTTCCCAAACCTTCCTCTCAAATAGTCCCAATTTCAATTGGCAATAAATCCAACCACGTTTACCCTATTCCACCATCAAAAATAAAAACATTTCACACTTTTCCAAATTCAAATGGAATTCACCTTCCTCATCTCCCCAAATAAAACCATATCGTCCACATTTTTCATATCCCAACTCCAAGGAACCAACCAAACACCAAAAAATGGCTTCAACAAGTCATCCTCTCCTCTCATCATCCCTCTTCGGTTCTAAACTCTACTCCAAACCCATCGCCGTCCCTCCGACGATGGCTAAATCCATTATCATATCGGAGCTCCAAAACCCCAAAAGGCTGCTACCATCCCTCGCAACCGCAGCCTTCGTCCTCTCCGCTTCCTCCCCCGCTCTCGCTGACTTGATACCTCAGCCGCTCCCGCAACAACAACCATCCCCCGCCATTCAGTCCGACGCCGCCTCCAAATCTAGCAGTCTTTCCCAAGCCCTACAAACCGCCCCGCAGCCACAGCAAAATCTCGACATCCCCGACGGCTCCAACTGGCGGTACTCAGAATTCCTGAACGCCGTGAAGAAAGGCAAAGTAGAGCGTGTCAGGTTCAGCAAAGACGGCGGTGTGCTCCAGCTGACGGCGGTGGACGGTCGCAGAGCCATGGTGGTCGTCCCGAACGATCCCGATCTTATCGACATCCTCGCAATGAACGGAGTAGACATTTCGGTTTCAGAAGGGGACACGGGTAACGGATTATTCAATCTGATCGGAAATCTCATTTTCCCCGTGTTGGCCTTTGGAGGTTTGTTCTTCTTGTTCAGAAGGTCCCAAGGCGGTCCGGGAGGTGGGCCAGGAGGGCTTGGTGGGCCCATGGACTTTGGTAGATCCAAGTCCAAGTTTCAAGAGGTGCCAGAAACAGGCGTGAGCTTTGCAGACGTAGCAGGTGCAGATCAGGCTAAGCTAGAGCTTCAAGAAGTAGTAGACTTCTTGAAGAATCCAGACAAGTACACTGCTTTAGGTGCTAAGATTCCAAAAGGGTGTTTGTTAGTAGGACCACCTGGTACTGGAAAGACGCTGCTGGCTCGTGCAGTGGCGGGAGAGGCTGGTGTTCCATTCTTCTCATGTGCTGCTTCCGAGTTTGTGGAGCTGTTTGTAGGAGTGGGGGCTTCTAGGGTGAGGGATTTGTTTGAGAAAGCGAAGTCAAAGGCTCCATGCATCGTGTTTATCGATGAGATTGATGCAGTGGGAAGGCAGAGAGGAGCTGGTATGGGTGGAGGAAACGATGAGAGAGAGCAGACAATCAATCAATTGTTGACTGAGATGGATGGGTTTACTGGAAACAGTGGAGTTATTGTTCTTGCTGCTACCAATAGGCCTGATGTTCTTGATTCAGCATTGTTGAGACCGGGTAGGTTTGATAGGCAAGTTACTGTTGATCGACCTGATGTTGCTGGAAGAGTTAAGATCCTACAGGTACAATTCTCAACAATGTGGTCTTTTTTCCCCTTTTTTAAGGCAAGATAATTAAGAGTTCATAAGTTAGATGTGCCTTACATGACTTATGTCAATGCAATCATAAAGTTATGTCACGGTTCACCTCCTGTGAGTCCTGAAAAAGGAAGTTTCACAACGTTTTGGAACTAGCGTTTTGCATCACGAATGAGGTGCGATAGATTTACAATTACATTTCCAAACTTACATCTCAACTTTCCTTATATCCTATAATGCAAGTTCTTCTGCCTAATGTACCCAAAGGCTCATTAACAATCTGTTCCCTAATTTGAAGAGCTACATGTGTATTATCACTAGGTATTCCCACGTAAAGTAAGCTGAGTATAATTAAACAAAGACATCAATTCCCATTCCATGCTACAGGTGTACATGTTCTTTGGATAATGGATAGTAGTAGTCTCAACCATAACTGCCTTTGAAATTGATGATATAGAAACAAAGAAAATGCTAATGTGTAGTAAAAGAGAAAACACTAGCGACCTTGATTGAAACCTGTACCATGTTATGTGCCTTTAACTAGTTAAGAAATGCCTTTAACTAGTTAAGAAATGTTCTGTGCATGTCTACATGTATTCAAGATGTTCACGTACACGCTACACGAAAAATTTATGCAACTGCAGAAGTATGAATGTTGTATTTTTCGTTTAGTGGTTCCACAAAACCAATCATGCTCAATCAAATAACCTCTGACTATGCTTTGTATGATTGTTGAATCAGCAGATACTATTTCAAATGAAGCTGCTTAATTAAAGTGGAATTTTGTAGTATATTTCTTTTGATTAACTTTCTTCATCCTATCTCTCAATGATTGATGGAATTGATTTATGTGATTTTTGTTCTTACTAGGTGCATTCAAGAGGAAAAGCAATAGGAAAAGATGTTGATTTTGAGAAGGTAGCAAGGAGAACTCCTGGTTTTACTGGGGCAGACCTTCAAAATCTTATGAATGAAGCTGCAATTCTTGCAGCAAGACGCGAACTTAAGGAGATCAGCAAAGACGAGATTTCAGATGCTCTTGAGAGGATAATTGCTGGACCGGAGAAGAAAAATGCAGTTGTGTCTGAAGAAAAGAAAAAGCTGGTTGCATACCACGGTATCGTAAAACAGCTTCTTAAACATAAGCATCTGGTTAATGAAATTTATGTTGAGAGACCATTTTTGACATTGTGCTATATTTGCAGAGGCTGGACATGCACTTGTTGGTGCACTGATGCCTGAATATGACCCTGTTGCTAAAATCTCCATCATTCCAAGAGGTCAAGCTGGTGGTCTTACTTTCTTTGCTCCAAGTGAAGAGAGATTGGAGTCTGGTTTATATAGCAGGAGTTATCTTGAAAATCAGATGGCTGTTGCTCTTGGAGGAAGGTTTGTGCATATTCAATAAAAATATACATTTCATTTATATCATATTGAGAATATGTTAAAAATCAACTATTGGGATTAGTAATTTCTCTAGCTATTTGAGTGCTGAACCTAAATTGAAAGATACTGTGTCTACATTGGTTACAGAGTAGCCGAAGAGGTGATATTTGGAACAGAAAATGTTACAACCGGTGCTTCAAATGACTTCATGCAAGTTTCAAGAGTTGCAAGGCAGATGGTTGAAAGATTTGGATTCAGCAAAAAAATCGGGCAAGTTGCTATTGGTAGTTCTGGTGGAAATCCATTCCTTGGCCAACAGGTATACATAAGTCACTCAGATTTATCATTTATGCATATGTTTGAATTGTAAAATATTTAACAACTAATGTACGATTAAAAAGAAAAATAGAAATCAACACTATAGTTTCCTTCTAACACTTTCTTTTATCTAAATTAACTGAATTCTTTTGCATATAAATAAAACAGAGCATCAAACCTTAATTTAGAATTCTCCTAATGATGGTTACGACCATTAATAGCTGACACCGTTTATTAATAACCATTAAATCTTTATCTGCAAAAAATTAAACTGAAATCCAGCTTCAATTCGAATTAATCTAATTTCTATCTGATTCACAAATTCTGAGTCAGTGCTCCACTAACGATGGACAAATGTGTAAGTTTAAATACATAGAAAATAAAGTATTTAAAATCGATACATAAATTGTTAGAATCGAAAGACAATTATACGTTTTCACAAACTTAAATGTCATTCAACAATGTACGTTGACCAAAAGTTTTAGCGTACCAGTATACATACACAGTATAATACGAAGCCTGTGAACCCAACTATGATACAAAGTTCTAAGTTTTTGATTTGGAATTTAATCATGTTTTCGATCTGCAATGACTATACTTCAATATATTTATTTGAATTAATCATGGCCATCCATGTATACATATATGAATATGTATACCGCATATGCATGGGGATGATATTTCTACAAACCAGCCAAGGATCTCAAGCTCAAGTGGTTACAGAAATGTCTTTTTAGATAAAGATTTTAGCTGTCATGGGTTCAAAAAGCCCCTCAGACATCATAGCGAGTGCTCTGCTTTAAATAAAGTATCACACTGGTTATAAATAATATTTTTTTTTCAAAAGAAAAAAAAAAAAAAATCTACAGAACCTAAAACCTATTTGAAAAGGAAGTAAGTCACTGAAACGGTTGTTCTTATAACGAAATGTGACATGGATTTGGTAAAGGTAAGTTAACATTGGAATTTCATGTGCCATCAGATGTCATCACAGAAAGATTACTCAATGGCAACAGCTGATATAGTTGATGCTGAAGTGAGAGAGCTAGTGGAGACAGCTTACTCAAGGGCAACACAAATCATAAATGAACAGATTGATATACTTCATAAACTGGCTCAGCTTCTGATTGAAAAGGAAACAGTAGATGGCGAGGAGTTCATGAGCCTATTTATCGACGGCAAAGCTGAACTGTTTATTGCATAAACCAACACTGGTTATTTAACTATGTTGTGATTCTTGTCTATAACGAGTACATAACAATGTAATTAGTTTTCTTTCACATACTCACAATGCATTGGGTTTTGTCCGAAATACATTATTAGTTTTTATACATCCTCTCATGCTAGTCATATGGACATGGTTCAATGGACTTAAGTAGAAGACCTTGCCTACAAAATGGCTTGCCTAAGATCACAACTGTGTAATTCATAATAAAAGTTCATAAACTTTCTGTCCTAAGCAAAAGTTGAGCTCGGGTCATATAATGTAGTTGCATTGCTAACCGCTGCAAGTACAACAAAGTAGTTCACGTTTGCTTCGAACTTACATTCGTGTTCAAATTTATGCAGTTAAAACCCTGAAAAATCTCCGTTATAGCCCATAGCACTATTTGATTGCTACACTATTTTGATTTAACGCTAAGAACTGTACATCCACTTTAAGCCCTACAATTTTTCACTGTATCCGCTAAATCAAGATTTTTTAGCATCATTTTAACAATATTAAAATACAGAGATAGATTTGACTAGTTTTTTTTAAAACAAATTAAGAAAGCTAGTGTTAAAATGTAATTTTAAGGGGTAAGTGTCCAATATAAGTTAGAAATATATTATAATCGTACAATCTATTGTGCATAATCATGATACTCTTTGAATTTGTTATATAAAATTAAATAATATTAGTTTAATCTATACAAATGTTGTGAGAACAATAATTAGTTAATCTTATATATTTTGTTTGCTTTACATTTAATGCACCTTTTTACACATCCAATGTATCCTCGGTATATCTCGTTTTATCCTCACTACTACCTTTTGCACCTTCACTGCTATAGAACTGCTAAAAGCTTTGACTGCACATGTTCAAATATTTTTGTTGTTTAAATCAGATTCTAAATTATTTGTCTGTAATTCGGAACATCGAAGTCCAACTTTGGAAGGACTTCTCCCTGGTCCGCCCTGTTCAGTTTTTGTATTTGATGATAAAAAGGACGAATCAATTGTACAGTTGAACCAAGGGAAGTAACAAGGTTTTTAAAGTTTCTTTTTAAGGCCGAAAAACAAACTTTAAAAAATATTAGATTGAAGGATAATGCTAAATACAACTAGCATTTTGTACAGTGTAAAACTGAATATAATGCCAATTGTATTTAGCATTTTCTTTTAAACTAATTTTCTTTAAAGTTTGTCCTTCAATATAACAATAAAACTTAATATTTTTCAATTTTTTTTTTTTTTTTAAGTTTGTCCTCTCTAATTACCTCTTTAATTGATCTGTTTAAACAAAAATAATATTCCCCTTCTGGACATAACTTGAAATATAGCTAAACAAATTAAATAATAATAACATTATGTTATTTGTGATTTTTCTACAATTGACGGGTTAGTGAAACAGTGAGGGAATGTAAATTAGGTTCAAAGATGGTTAGACATGAAGCCTGGAAATACAACGATCAAGTACTTATAAATACATATGTATCAATCCATCATATTTCATCATCCGTTCTACACTTCTAGTCCATGGATCCCACATAATTCATAGGTTTAAACATTACGGAAGCTAAGGCATGAGTACAAGGTGACCTATGGACCCTCTGCTTGTTGGCAGGGTCTACAAGGTTATGATTATTAGCCATGAAGTTTTTATCAATTTTGGAAGGAGGAATAAGGTCGAACACTTGGAGAGATTTCCGAGTTTGCGGATGTGGTTATGTAGGTGGAAGGAGATAGTTAGAAAGGGGTAGTTATTCAAGATTTAAGTGGAATTAACAAGAATTGGCAAGAAAAAGAGGAGAATGATGAGTTTGGATAGGTGTTTGTGGAAATGACTAGGGAAATACCCTAGCAAGAAACGAGGAACTAGGGTTGGTTATAGGAAAGAGGGAGTAATGCAGTTGATTCAGGAGGCTAATATGGAGGATTATACTGCAATTACTAGGAAGATTACAACAAGAATAGATTGAAGAATTCAAGGAATTACGGTGTATAACACTGTGGTAATTCAGAAAAGGAGAGTGAGTGGATCAAACATATGCATGCTGATCAAAGCATAGAAATTGAACAAAGATGGTAAACATTTTGCAATAAGAAACAAATCAGATAGTGATCAAGAATTGAAAGCAACAGTTCGCTGATTAATCAACTCACAAGACACTTTTCATCTAAAGCTATAACTAAAAGATTATCCTACAAACATAAGAACAATGCAGGAAAACTAAAAGGAATTAAATTAGGTAAAGGAATTAAACTGGACTGGAAAATAAAGATAAGAAATGGCAGAAATTAGTTAACAAATGAACTGGATTGCTTCAGTATTTGATCACTTTTCTTCATGTGCACAGAATGCCCACAATACCCTTATTTATACATGCACTTACTGCCTCTCCCAACAGGTCGAATTCATACATGAAACAATCCAGTTTTTATGGTCCAAAGCATCACTTATTACATCAAATTTGCATCACAAAAACCCTGGGCCCAAATACAGAAAAACATCAAAATATCACATGTGTACATGAAAAAGATGCACACACTGATACAACCCTTATCCACCTTCCTCATGCTGTGTTGTCCCATGCAATGCTTCTGATAGTTGCCTCTTTTCCTACATCAACCTTCCTAGTGAACTCTGGCCCTCCTCTGACAAACTTGAACTATGACCACCTCCATTGCCATTTCCAGAGTGCTCTTTTACCTCTTTCCATCTCTTTAACCACTTAAGCAAAACCTGGTTATTACAACCCCTCCCTCTTCAAGAATGGACCTTGTCCCAAGGTCCAAGGTAGGGAATCTTCTAATCAATAGCCAATAGTCCTCCCAGGTTGCTTCTTCCTCAGATTTATCCTTCCACTTCACGAGTACTTACACCGCTGCATCATTGTTTCAGGGAATTATTCTCCTGTTTTAAGATTCGTTCAGGTTGTTCAACAATTTCTTCCACAAGACTAGGTGCATCCTGCTACACAAACACTTTATCTCCATCTTCTTCTTGAGTTGTGATACATGAAAAACTGGGTGAATCTTTGCATGGCTAGGTACATGCATACGGGATTAGGATTTAGTCCCCTGGCGTGCTCTGATTCAACGATAAACCCATCAGGATTTGTTTTAGTTTTGTAATAACTTCTGAATTTGATAAAATTGATTTTCAGGTATAGGTTATGTTTGATCAACATAAGTATCTAGTCAAGATGTGACAAGATTCTCAATCACAACTTAAGTATGGATTATACTCGTCTCGGAACCCTAGGTATGGATTATGCCTAGGGCGGACTGTCTTGTCAGAATGTGGCAAGTATAGCTCTATCTCGGTATGAGTATGGATTATACTCAAATTAAATTCATAAGTATGAATTATACTCGAGAAAATCAGATCGTCTTGTCAGGATTTAACAAGGGAACCAATAAAACTTGAGTATAAATTATGCTCAGTTCGAACTTCCAAGTATAGATTATGCCTGAAGGGTTGAGTTACCTTGCCAGAATTTGTCAGGTTGATTCGATCATCACTCGAGTATGAATTATACTCAAAACGGATATCCAAGCATGGTTTATGCTTGAAAGGACCAAATGACATTATCAGGATTTGACACATCTGTTTTCTTGGATTATACTTGAAAGGGCTAAACGGTATGGATTATACTCAAACTAGATAGACCCGGCGAGGCCATGGTTTTCTTGGATTTCTCTTATAATACGATCCAGAGTGATCGTCGGATTTCTGGTTTTCTGGCCTTCTTATAATATAATCTAGAGCAGTCATGGCTTTCTTATAATATGATTCGGAGCGATCATGATCTTCTTATAATATGATCTGGAGTAATCATGGATTTCTTATAATATGGTCCGACGCGACGATGGATTTATGGCTTTCTATTACGATCCGGCACGATCGTGGTTTTTTTAAGCATCATTTAATACGATATGGTGTGATCATGGACTTCTATTTTGGATTCCTTGATTATCCAGAACACATCTTCCTTTCTCAAGAAAGATATTCTAGGGGTAAAGTGTTGACTGGCTTTTTGGCAAGGCCGTCACTACTCAAATTTCTATTAAGTAAAGTACTCAAGACTTGGATATAAACTCCTATTAATTTGATTCACCTGGTTGAAGTGTTAAAGCTCTTGGAAACTTGGAATTTACGTAGCTGGAGTCTCGGTTCGACTAGCTTCTCGGGTCGACTCAGTCGACCCAATTTCTTAGCCCAAAGCTTCGGATCGAAGCACTCCATCAACTTCAGACCAAATTCCCCGGATCGTTACGTTCAGGTCGACATGGCCCTTCCAGCTCACTTCTTATACTTCTGATCGAAATACTTCGAGCCGGCTACCCTGAATCGGCCATACCGATCTGGATTGCACCGACCCAAACCCTGAAGCGTGACTCGAAGCCTGCTTCTATAGGTTATCTCCTTGGTCAAAGATCCTGCTTTAACTCCTATATTTCTTGATAAAATGACATGTGTCCTGCCCAATTCGAGAAAGGCCATTTCTGTTGTGAAAATTTGTCTCCATAACCTCCTAACATCCTGGATCGAATGACACATGGCAGAAGGATGATTCGGGATGACTGCTACAGGGCATACCGACCCGGACACCTCTCTATAAATACTCATTTCAAAGGCTGGAAAGAAGGCTTCTTCTTTTTGGTTCCCCACTCAAGGATATTGCAGCAAGCGAGGTCTAACTCCATCACATTAACACAAGGATTTTGTGTATAAATTAATTCTTTCTCTACTTTCTTATAAACAAACTACTGTAATCTGTAATCGACGGTATAAACAAAGATTATAAAGTGGACATATGCTTGAATTAAGCCGAGCCACTATAAAACTCTTACGTATTCCCTATTTTTACTTTATTTCTTGCATTTCGTGATTATGAAAATATTATGTGATTTGTGTGTGGATTAAGCACTTTGGGGGTTGATTGCCAAGAGTTCCTTTTTGACGTCAATAACTTTAAAGTGAACAGATGATTAAGACTAGTTTTAATTGTTAATTGTTTTTCAATTAACAATGATTTAGAAGTTAATTACTATATGATTAACAACGATCTAGAAGTTAGTTATTATTTAGTTAACAATGGTTTAGAAGTTAATTATTATTTAATTATCAATAATTTAGAAGAAATGCTTTAGAAATAAATTGTTATTAAACTAATAATTGCTTAAAGATTAATTAGTGTTTAAGTAATGATGATTTTAACCAACTTATATTTGTAATTAACGATGGTTAGGAAGTTTAGAACTATTTTAAGTAAAGTTATTTAAGATAATTACATATCAATTTTACTAGGTTTAATTAGTAAATTTCTTCGCAATAATGTATTAAATTGATTAATATTAATAAAAACTATTTAACTTGATTACTAATTTTTATAAGTGAGGTTTGAGTAAATTAGTAGTTTATCAATGATATTTAAATTAATTAAATTAAATTAAATTAAATTAAGAAGTGCTTTAATAAATGTTAAAAGCAAAGGATTTTGGGTTATAAAAGTGATTTACTTGACAATTAAATTAAGTAAAGCAATTTTATAATTAGGAAGAGATTTGGCAAAGTTAATAGCTTATAAAACATTATTTAAAGGGAATTGCACACAGAATTTGTGAAATCATTTAATTGATTCCTAGATATGCGATAACAAGCCTTTATCTATCTTAAAGATAAGAATGTTGTCAGTCAAGATCTGAGAGATAATACCCCGACTTGAATAGTTTCATTGTTATCTGATAGATAGTATTAGTATGATATTGAGATTGATATTTTGGAATTAAATATAATTTTATAAACAAATATGTATAATTAAGGAAGTGAAGTTTATAAGTAAGTGGTTTGGGTTTATAATAGCCAATGTTTTCAAATAACATGCATTTAACCCATTTTACATAACTTGGATGCGAACCTTTCTTAACTATGTCTTAATGTATACTTATATCAAAGGATTAAGTAATATTAATTTTTTTAAGTGAAATAGAACGATTGTTTTTGTACATGAAACAACATCCATCAATCTTATCAGGGCTTAGGTTATTCGACCATGGGGACTGGGGATTTTCTTCCATTCATCAGCCGTCGCTTCTTCCATTTCTTTTTTCTCCATCGATCGAGTGTCCTCCACTACTCTCTCCTCTACCAAATGCCTCATCTCCTTTCTCTAGCTTTCTCTCATGTCCTTTGACCTAAGCTTTTTCCCTACCAATCTCTCCGCTCCTCAGGATTTTAGATCTGAAGACCTCTCACCCTCTGCCCCAACTACTGATACTCTTGAGCACATGTATCGGGATTGATGGTTCAGCATGTCAGTGGTTGGGGTTAGAGCTCTGTTTTTTTCTTTCAAATCTGAAAATCATCTTGAGTTTTTCGGTAGGTTTTCCTCCTTAATTAATCCCCTCGCTCTTCTCTGTCGCCTTCCAATCCTTTACTCGCGACTGACTCCTCCTCCTGACTTCACCACCTTGCCTCTGACGTTGTGCTCACTATTGTATTAAGCAAACTTCATTGCCTGGTTTTAAGTGAAATAGAATGATTGTTTTTGTAGATGAAACAACATCTATCAATCTTATCAGGGCTTAGGTTATTCGACCATGGGGACTGGAGATTTTATTCCATTCATCAGCCGTCTCTTCTTCCATTTCTTTTTTCTCCATCGATCGAGTGTCCTCCACTACTCTTTCCTCTACCAAATGCCTCGTCTCCTTTCTCTAGCTTTCTCTCATGTCCTTTGACCTAAGCTCTTTCCCTACCAATCTCTCTGCTCCTCACGCTTTTAAATCTGAAGACTTCTCATCCTCTGCCTTTGGACCTAGCTTTGTTTTGTTGTTGTCGCTCTTTAAGTTCTCTTGGTTGCTTGTCCTATCTTTAGAAGTGCTTGCTATTGGTTTTTTTTTTTGGGTTTCTTGTGATGAACTGAAGCCTGTTAGAGCATCCCCAACACAGCGTGTTGGGAAACATCCCATCACGCTGTTGAGGAAAGCAACTCACCCCAATGGGTGAGTTGGTTGCTTTGCCTTATCCGGCTTTTATAAAGCCAGATAAGGCAATGCCCGGATTGCAATCGGACAACCGTCCGACTGCAATCCGTGGTGTGGTATGGAGATCAATCCACACCACACACTTAGCCGGCTTTATAAAAGCCGGCTAAGTGCCCCATATAGGACCGGCGTACAGAACGCCGGCCCTAGCCTCCCCCCACTCTCCCATCTCCTCACTCCTTCCTCCCATCTCCTCACTCCTTCCTCCCAGCCAGAAAAAAAATGCGACGTATTATTCGAGCATTTCGAGGTAGCAGGAGCCGCAGCAGCGTTGTGGATCCGGCTGAGGAGCACGCGCCAGTAGAAGAGAACGTACCGAATGTGGGTACGGGTGTCCGTGAAGCGGCGACAGTTTGAAGAAGACGGGGTGCTAGACGAAGGGAGGAGCTGATTTTAGAGTTGCACAAGGACCCAAATTTGAGACCGGATAAACAATTGGCTGATTTTCGTGAGTTGAGCGGCATTGAGCAGCACGCCAGCACTTTAGTTGACGCATCGGTATGTTTTAGTTATTAAATACTTACGTTCGTAGTGTTGATTAAAAAAAATTTAAATCTAGTACATACTGTTAGGCTCGAAGAGAGCGAACGCGTGGGTCTTGGTCTGGTGTAGTTTGTATGTACAGACTGATTCGTGAGTACGACACGGAGGGTACTATTCACGGGTTTTTGCGTACTATCGGGTTTGATGATTTTTTGAGTACGTTTTCTTGTCGTATCTACATACATACTCACGTGTTTATTATTTGCATTGTTACTTACTAACTTATCGTTAAATAGGTGTCGAACATCTTTTGAATAATGATGTTCAGTTATGTGGTGCTTTGGCGGCTTGTTGGTGGAAAACAACACATACATTCCACTTTAGTTTTGGGGAGATGGGGATCACTCCGCTTGACTTTACGATGCTTACTGGTATTGCCATAGGCCAAGGCGCCACCTTGCCGTATGATGAGGTGTTTCAGGACTACGCGCGTTTGAGTGATTTATTTCCACATCTTGATGTAGAAGAAGGTGTCATAGGTACTTTCCATATTAGATGCTCATACATTAAAAGTGCAATCCAGAATTTATTGAGTATGCAACCTAGAGTTCACCATTTGGAGATTGCATGTTTATTTGTTCTGTATATGATGGAAAATTTGTTTTTCACAAATGCTTCGAGCACACTGCCGTGTGGATATGTGGCTGTAGTCGCAGAGTTTTCGTTCGATGCTAGTCCGACGGTGTACGATTGGGGGACACCTATTTTAGCGTACTTGTATAGGTCTTTGGATCTTCAGTGTGTCGTTAGTCCGAAGGTTACTTCAATTACTAGGTTTTGGGAGATTTTACAGTACTGGTACTTTGAGTACTTCCACAACTTGGCATTTCCTACTGTAGATCCGTCATTAGCCAGTTACTACCCCAGAGTTCGAGCGTGGACAGTCACTAACCGAGCCCAGGTGCCTGGAGGACAGGCACAACATGTATTTGCAGTAGCTCGCAATCAGATTGAATTGCGGACGACTCGTGGTGCAGTTATTTGGCATCCCTTTAAGGATTCAGAGTTTCTTCGAGACCCCCCCTTGCATCATGCTCTTTTTCTTTCGTTTAGACGCTTTCCACTAGCTTCCTGCCCTCAGAGTTTAGGCTTCTTCTGGTATTTAGGGGAGCGTTGTTGGAGACAGATATATGATGTGGATGGTGTTCCTGATGATCCACACCCACATACCTCTACTCCCAGAGTCTATACTGATGAGGCTTTACAGGAGCATGTAGACGAGTGGTGGCCAGCTAGTGATTTTATTCTTGATGGCAGGGATTATATTTCATTTTGGAGACAGTATTACTCCCCCCCCCCCCCGCATGGAGGTAATTTTGTGCATGTTGCCTCAGTTGACTTGGTTGGACCTTCTGCACTGCGTAGTGGGCTTGTGCCCCCTATCATTCGTGATGTTTCACAGCCCACCCAGGTTTACCAGGCTCCACCGCCTCCACAGATGCCAGAGTACGGTTGGACTGTAGGCATTCCCACTACTACCGAGGTTGATAGATATGTTGATATACCACGGCCAGAAGTGACGGAGTATCCCGATCCTTCTGTATTTACATACCAGGATCTTTATCAGATGACGCTGGGACTACGAGATGTTATGTACGCTGAGCACCGTCGGAGTTTAGATGAGTTGGCTGAGGTGACAGCCCGTCTTAACGAGCTTACGACCGCCGAGGAGGAGCGTTACAGACACAGACAGAGGGTCGACACACATGATGACGAGGATGAAGATGTGGAGATGGAGCCTGCGGATCTGGATGAGGATTAGCTGTCGCTTGTACATTAAGCATTCATGATGTAGTCGCTTGTATCTTTTGCATATGGAGGTGTCTTTTGTAGTAGCTTATGATATGCATGTATGTTTTGTACTTGTTTTACCTTGTCTGTGTGATATGCTTGTACCTGTTGTGTTGTATTATGTAGTTTGCATACTTGTGCGTTATATGCAATGTATTTGTTCGTTCTCATGCATGTTTGTGCGTTATATGTTATGTGTTTGTTCGTTCTCATGCATACGTTGTGTTGTTATACGGAACCATTTAAACTAATACAAGATAACATCGGGATATTTGATACAAAACAAATACAAGGTTTCTGACAACGATTACGGTTACAGTACAGGAGTAGAAATACTAAAAAACCGAAGGTACAACAAATTATAAAAACACAACAACGGATGCTAGAAGACGCCTAATTACCACGGTTAAACCGCAACTGCTCCATTTCATTTTCGAGTCTTCTAATTGCTTGCTCCTGGTCGTTAGCATATGTTATTGCCCTTGGTGGGAAAGGTTCATCTATCCATTCCGCGTAAGTGCAGCCACTCGGAAAGAGTGGACATTGCTGAATGCGCCTACCTATATCGTTGCCAGTTACTCGAACCACAACTTGAACAGCATAGCCGCAGTAGCAACAAACTGGATGAGAATCAACTTCCTGTTCGTAAGAACTTTGTACATACGGAACTTGTCGTGGCTGAGCGACGGACTGCTCGAACGAAAGTTGCACATGTGGTAGTTGAGCATCATGTCGACGCTGTGCGTTAGCCAGTTCGTTCCTTCGTGGTTCCCAAGGTGTTGGTTCGGTTAGCCATTCAAGTTCGTCTGCGAAATCCTGGTCTTTAATTTGTTTGTATGTCCGTTCATCGGAATCTGTAGAAGATGACATAGGTGTGGGATCAGCAAATGATATTTGGAGATAAAGGTGTATGAGGTAGATGAGGTGTGAGTTGTTTGACAGGTATTTAACGACGATTTCATCAAGAAAATAAAATAACTAAAGAATAGAATTATAAATTGTTTACGAATAACGAGGACGACCCCAATATTGCAAAGGCCAAAGGAGTAAAGGGTGATCCAAAATTGCTCAGAAAAAGATGACATGACTGTATATGAGTCTAAACTAGCTGACATTGATTTGAAAGCATACAGTTCTCGACCCAACTTTATTAACTTATTCGTTCAATTGGCATGTGGGTGGGGACGTCCCCGTATATTTAACTCATCTGTATAAAGTAAAAGCTACTGTACACCTGTGAAACCACTTATTAAAATAAGTAGTGGCAAACAAGCTCGTATCTCAAGGTAATTCGGTCAATCGAACTGGAAACACTGGTTAAATTGATGATTCAAACGTAAACCAATTTAAAAGTACTTCATTCATCCGAACTAGAAACACTTAATAAACAACATAGAACTGAAACCTAGAAAATAAGCAAATGCGAAAACAAACAACCAACAATTTCAAAGTACAACAACAATAAACATGAACTTAGTTTGTAAGCAACGACACTACGAATTTCTGACAAACCCAAGTCTAGTTGCCTCAGCAACTATCTTACTCAAGCGTCTTATTTCCGCTTGCGCTTCCAAGGCGTACTGCAGTCCTCGTTCGCACATTTACGGGTCAAGCCACTGCATAAAATTACAACTTTGGACTTCGTTCGGGTAATACCGGTGGTCCTCGAATCCCGCACAACCAAAAAAACGACGACCAGCATTTTGTTCCGTTTTAGCTACGACCACGACCGATTCGTCTCCACAACGACAAATTGGGTACTCTCCACCCGGTACTGTGGGCCCAATGGGATATAGGGGCTCGACAACACGTCCTTCGTATAATATCTATCTACCAGGCCTTTGATTTGTAATAACTGCGCGTAAACGAGCAGTGTGCGAATTTTTTTTCATCTTCGGCGGAACGGAAGTATCCTCATTATCGTGAACAACTTTTTCCTTGCCCTTCTTACTACGTAGGCCTTGCCGTGACAGTTCAAACGCATCGTAGCATTTGTTCATCTCTTCATCATCAATATCCCAGTTTGCCATTGCTGAATCAGATACGAGTTGAGGGTAAAAAGATAAACTTTAATACGGTATGAAGTGTTGGTTGTTTATAGGATGAAAATATGGCATATTTGTATAAGTATTTGTGAACAAGATGGACACATTATTGGCAGACAACTGCACTTTCACGGGATGACTAGTAGAGCACTAAATTCAAATGTGTTACAGTGTTGAAAAAAGTTATGTCTCCCGAATCAATTAAAGCCTGTAAAGCGATGCGACCTCTCATGTGATTCACATTATTCCAGCAGACATAATAATGCGCTAGAAGACAGTAGTTGGTAAGCTTAATTGGCTACGGTATCAATTGAATGGCTAAAGAACTAAAGGTCCTACGTGACATAAAGTAAAAGGATCTAACCCTAAATACATGGACAGCATGTTACGTAAAGTAACAAATAACACTAAAGGACAGAAACTTTAATTAAGGAGGAAATAGTGAATAGTGAATCAAAGCATGGGACACAATTTTATTGCTATACATAGATGTGCCCTTATTTCAGTCAAGCACAAACTATTTTACAGCAACTACTAAACCGATGAGTGCGTTAAAAAGGTTATGGTGTTGTTCTTCAAGCTCTTCATCCTCTTCAACATCTGACGAGTATATTGACCGCCGTAACAAACAACAACAGGCATTTCAAGAAGAGACAAGATACGCGATAGAACGTGATATTGCTGAAAGCTCAGCTTCAACCCAAGGTGGAAGCGTCGTCGGTAGAAAAGAAGTGCGATATGGACGCGACTACCCCTCTAGTCACAATCAACTAGTCAAGGACTACTTCGTCGCAAACCCAGTATACGGAGAGGTATATTTCCGTCGAAGATTTCGTATGTCAAAAACGGTGTTGGCTCGAGTACTAAGTAAAGTGTCCGCAAACAACGTATATTTCACACATAGAAGAAATGCAATCAACGAACTTGGCATCTCACCACTTCAAAAGGTTACTGCTGCACTACGTATGATTTGTTATGCAAGTTCTGCTGACTCTCTCGAGGACAAAATTAGAATTGGGGAGTCAACTGCAGTGGAATGTATGAAACAATTTTGTAAAACCGTCGTACGAGAGTTCGGTGAAGAGTATCTTCGGTCTCCAACGCCTCATGACACTGCGAGGTTATTAGCAATGGGAGATCAACGCAGTTTTCCAGGTATGATGGGTAGCTTGGATTGTATGCACTGGACATGGAAAAACTGTCCAGTAGCACTGCAAGGCCAATATAAAGGCCATATGAAAAAAGCTACAATGGTGTTAGAAGCTGTTGCTTCATTTGACCTTTACATATGGCAGGCTTTTTTTGGCGTTCCTTGTTCTCTAAACGATATTAATGTTCTACGACAATCTTATTTATTTAACGATTTATATAATGACCTTTCACCTCCTTGCAACTACAAAATCGGTGACAAAGAACATTCTGTTGGTTATTATCTCGTGGATGGAATTTATCCAAAATGGAAGACGTTGGTGCAAGCATACAGAAAACCGAGCAATGCAAAAGAAGCCTTATTCACGAAACAGCAAGAGAGTCTTAGAAAAGATATTGAACGAGCTTTTGGTGTACTACAAGGTAGATTTCATATACTTCGAAACGAAGTTCACTACCACGATAAAGCAGTTATAGCCGACATTATGTACTGTTGTAGTATTTTACATAATATGATTGTTGAGGAGGAACGAGGAGGATATGAACTCCAGCTTCGTAATTACCCGGACATTGCAGTTGAATTTAAGAAAAAACCGTATAAAGACCCAAATACGTTTGCAGAATACTTGCAACGACTTGAAGAAGTCCGAGATCCACAAGCTCATCTAGAATTACGAGAAGAGCTAGTTGAGCACTACTGAGAGTATGCGGGAAACCAATAGTTAATTAACTGCTTAATGTTTCGATTCATGTCTTTATTATCTACATTTGTATGCCAGTACGTCCGGTAGTTTAATAATTCGTTTTAAATTAATGGTTGTATGCTTTGCTCTAAGAATAATTAATACATCTAAATAACATCCATAAAATACAAGAACGTAACTGAAATACTTAAAGTACAACAAGGTCTGCAACCGGTACTAAAATGAAACTGCAACATACTCTGAAAAGGAAACGGACTAATCTACGTTACGTCTCTGGTACTCTTCAAGACGTTTTTCCATGTACCTCCTATGTATCGGATTTAGATCATCTAGCTTGACACTCATAAGAGCGAAATCATCTACATTTTGTTGCCGAGCAAGCTCCGCTTTTCGTAACTCCAATTCATTGATTCTTGTTTGTTGCATCTCTTCGTGTCTTCTTTGCCTTTCCTCCCCTCTCTCTCTTCTCTCTCTCCTAGCCGCTTCCATCGCTTCCATATACTCCCTATTCGATTCCTCTGCAACTGCCATACGTCCATTGAGTTGCTCGTAATACTGACTGTAATCTTTCGTCGGTTTCTTGTTCGCTTTATACCTGCCAGGGGGTCGTCCACCTGAACTTGTTGCAAAAGGTGAGTCTTCAGATGGATTTGTGCTTCCGGGGCTTACATCTTCGGTTGGTCTCAACTGCATAAATCGTTGCGTGGTATGTTCATGTCGCACGTTGCTCCATTTATCTTCCCGACATAGTGTGTCATAGCATTTTTGCAAATTAAACGGTTGGTTTTTTAATTTGGCCATATACACAGCATTTGCTTCGCTAAGCTGCGTAACATTACGTAACATAAAGGAAATAATCTAAAAACACATAAAATAAAACAAGCTTGTTATAATTTATTACCATGTCCATGTCGTTTGCTCCACTTTGCTGTCTACTCGCCAACCCACTCATTATCCCATTCCAAAGTTGACAGCTAGCATTGATTCTCTTCCTTGACTGCTTCAACGAGTCGACCGAGCGTGCAGGATTATGTGGACTTCGACCGTTGAATAATTTACAAACCGAATTCCAAAATGAGCTTTCAGTTTGGCTTGTGCCTTTCACGTTATCTTTGGAACACTGAACCCAGCAAAATGCTAGTTCTGCTTGTTCATCAGGTGACCATTTTACCATTTTCTTCGCAGGAGGATGAATCCCAGCAAATTCAAAAATCTCACTGCTATCATTTCCCATTTCGTCGTTTTCAAGACCATTATCCCCGAATAACATGTTTAAATTCCTGGACAGATTGGGAGAGGTATTCGGAAATGTCGATTGATGTTGGCTGTTAGGGGAAGAATAGGGTTGACTGATATAAGATTGTTGAACAGAGGGGTTACGACCATAGGTGGAAACTTGAGTGTTTTGAAAATGATTAGAATTTTGTTGTGACTGGTACAGGTTAGGATTTTGCTGTGGAAGATAACAATTTGAAGTGTTTTGCATTGTACCTAAACTAAAATGTTCGTTGCGCTGATACAACTTTTGCGTTGGAAACTCTTGCTGATCATGAACATAATCAAACGGCTTCGGAAAGCTTTGGGTTGGCATCGTCGCTTTTCCTTTATTATTCTTGCTGTTTGTTTTCTTCGACATTGCAACTGGATGTTGTAAATTATACTAATTTGATGGTTGAGTAAAAAGATAGAATTTTGTGTGTTTTGAAAGTAAAAAATAGGTTGTATTTAAGATGAAAGGGTATAGGAGAGAGAGGAGCGGGAAGGGAGCAACGGCTAGTAAAATAGCCGTTGGACCTTAGCCGGCTTATTTAAAGCCGGCTAAGGGGGGAGCGGAATTAATTCCAGCCCCCTTAACCGGCTTTAAATAAGCCGGTTAAGGTGAGAAAGTTTATACCTTAACCGGCTTATTTAAAGCCGGCTAAGGTGTCCAACCAAAGCAACCAACCAGGTTGCTTGGGCAACTGACCCCGCGTTGGGGGTCAGTTGCCCATTGACCAACCTCGCGTTGGGGTTGGTCTTATTGTTGTTGCAGTTGGCTTTCCTTAGTTTGCAATTGGCTGTTGAATTTGTTCATGGTTATGTTGTGGCTTGTTGTGTCGTGTTTGTGAGTGATACTGCTTGGGAATGTCTTGTTATGTTATGTAATTGGTTCTCTCCGCGTGAAGACTAGAAACTTGTAGTCTAGGTTTACGTCCTAGCTCCAATGCCTTAAGCTAGTGTGCTCTTTCAATGGCCAGACCACTATAAAAAAATGTAGTCTAGAAATAGTGTTTAGTTCCAGTTCTGTAATCTTGTTAGGATGTAGTGGACAGACGACCGTAAAAAACGTATGTCGTGGTCGGTCCACCATAAAAATAGTTTGTAGTAGGTTGGTAATCTGCCAATATCCTGTAATTTTTGTAATTATTATTTGTTATAACAATAAGTGTTTGCGGTTACTTTAAAAACCGGTTAAACTTGCCAAAAAAATTATTTTAAGTGAAAATAATTGAAGAGATTAAATTGATAAGTAGTAAATTATACGAGGCTTAGTAATTTGCTATGGAAATTTTATATGATTGCTTTCGGTCGGTTGATTGTTAATAACCAGCTACCAATATGGTTTAAAGGAAATAAACTCTTAATTTCTGAAGTTTTTTCATGCTGGTTTTCCGAATGACCTATTTGTTATTCTGCTATAATGCTTGAGTTAAACCAAGCATATTTTCATATTTTTTTGGATTGCTTTGAAGGTTCCGGAGGGAGTAGGAGCTTTAGGACTTATTCTCGTATTTTATATTATTTCTTTGTGTGTGTCCTTCTTGAGATTATTGGAGTTTGTGGGATAACATATATTCATTGTCCAGATTTGATTTGTAATCGTACTCTAATGTGATCATAATTTTTTTTTAGTTTTCTTGTCCATAAATATTGTTGTATATTGTATGTTACTCACTCCGCTGTGAGGTTCTGTTTTTTCTTTTCTCCAAACGATCTATCTTTCCAACACTTGGTTATTCGACATGTAAATACCTAAATGTATTAATGTGGACTTCTAAGGTTAGAAAAGCCGGCTCGTTACAAAAGGAGAAACGAAAAACCCCATAACTTCAATAAAAATAAATTTAGAAAGAAATTAGTTTGTAACTAGTATAGCAAAAAATGAAATTTTTACAAATGTTAGAATTTGGCTATCGAACTTGCACTATTCCATTTGTGGAGATTTAAATTTTCATATATAAAGCTTTTTTTGGTCGAAGTTCAAACAAAACATAGATGTAACTAACTAATGTTAGTTAATATTAACAGTCGCCTAATGCTTAAGCAAGGATAATGTAAATTGGAGTGGAAGGAAATTGCCTTCATTAAGCAACAAAAGAAATTAAATAGACCTAAACAAACAACACTAATTAATTAACCTAACCACTCGTACTCTTTATTTGGATCGGTCAATTGGTTGAAACTGACTAGTAGTGCATAGTAGTCAACCAACGATATATTATGGCGTAAATTGAACCTAGGTCCAATAACCCAGATTGAATTGAATTTAATCTAACAATCTTAACTGGTTTGAACTACTTTAAATACCGGCTAACCCATTCAATATTCTTATTATATTTTTGAAGCAAACACAAAGCTTTCCACAAATTAGTAAATCCAAATAAAAATATAACCTTCATATGTGTGTACAATTGAAGAATAGTGAAAGATAATTGAGAAAAAAAATAAGATCGAATCAAATCAACATAAGCAAGGTAAATTGTGAATCTATATCCAAATCTAAATTCAAATTAATATATCTTCCCAGATCCAAATTTCATATTCCAATAGAAAGAAAAGGAGAGTTAAACAGAAATGATAAGGCTTAGATCTAATGATTTGGCAAGCCTAAAGGTGAATGAGAAATTATATACATTTACTGTATCAGATTTATACCGTTGTAAATATGTTCTTTGTATGCTTGAAATTAATTCTAAAGTTATGTGCTTAATATGCATATGTAATGAACCGAAAACCACTCACGTATATGCCATAAATTGTTAACTTCACTTGGTTATTGCATATACTTGAAACGAAGAAGTAAGAGTGTAATTAGTCCTAAGTTCACAATCACATAATAATTCAGCTTTTCTAGTTGGATAATATACGTGAATAAATAAAAATTATAAGTTACTATAATTCGAACTGGGATTTTAGTGGTGTTTTAGATCTTTGCAATGTAGCGTGTTGCAATGTAGATTCCTATAAATTATCTAGTTTTATAAATATAAAGAAAATTTTGTTGTTTGAAATAATAAGGAACATAACCAAAAGAAAGAGATTTAAAAAGTAGGGATGTTACCTGTTTTGTATTGTCTATTTCAATAATAATAGAAAGATAATTCCATATAGTTCCTAACATAACACCAGATAGGTCATAGAAGTTTATAGTGTTAACATTTCCTTTTAGAAGGATGTTATTCCAATGCAATAAAACGCCGAAGTCCCCAAGTTAAACCAAAGCAACGTAGGTAGCGATAATAAAAATATTTCAAATATAATTCTAATATATGCGATAAGTTAGAAAATAATAATGAGTGCTAAAATAATGGTAAAGCCACAAAAAGAGTAACTAAGAAAGCCATAATAAATAAAAAATGATGGTAGCAATTATAAGGACAATAGAATGCACCTAGTAGCATCAAACAAAAGCCAAGTGTTTAATCTAATAAAGTATAATTTAGTGATAAATGGCAGTTAAGTGGTGTTGATGAACAAGAAGTAAGTTGGGTAAAATGACTAAATATTAACGGTTCAACATAGAAGGCATAATAAGTAAATAAATTTATTAGCCTTAAAAATGTAGTGTTAACAATGATTTTATTTAATTTATCCAATAGCATAAAAGGATATTGTCATTAATATAGGCTGATGTAATGTCCTGTGTTCAACAAATAATTAATTAATATAAATTTAATTAAGAGATTTTAAAATGATGAAAAATGAGTATTTTATAAATGATAGAATTTGTTTATGGAACTTATAATGTTGTGATCTTGGCAATTTTCTGATGAATTGTCATAAATAATGTTAACCAATCGCAGTTCAAACGAAGTGGTTATGACTGTTTAAAGGTTTAATGCCGGAAATAATTACATGTACATATAATCCAATCAATATTATACATTTAAAACTTAAATTTAAAGTGTAAATAAATGATAATAAATATGTACCGGAAGAAAATAATGAAGGGAGGGTAAGACGGTTAAGAAAATAATAAGGAATTGAATGGGATTAATATATATATATATATATATGTGTGTGTGTGTGTGTGTGTGTGTGTGTGTGTGTGTGTGTGTAATACATATGCATATCAGAACAGGAAAATGTGTATGAAGCAATAAGAGTCGGCTCCCCCAACATAAGGGTCAACCGTGGAGGTTGACCGCCTTATCTTAGGTTCAGCTATCATAAGGTCGAAAACATATCCTAAACCTCAATCTTGTGTAGCTCGACTAGACCTGTCAAAATATGACCCACCCTTTTACCCAACCCATTTTACCCTAATTACAACCCTATCGGGTCAACCCTTTTATAATTTTTTATTAAATGAATCATAAAAGGGTTGACCCTTTTTTATAAGGGTTACAAATGGGTAACCCACTTACCCAAATAGTAAAAAAGTAATACTTTAAAATAACGATTTTTAAATGTAAAAAGGTCAAAATTACAAAAATACCCTTTATTTTGGAAAAAGTGAGAAAAAGAAAAAATTCAAAAAATCCAGAAAATTATGAAATGAGAATTAAAAAAAATGAAGTATTCGAAAATAATGATTTTTAAAGCTAAAAGGACCAAAATTACGAAAATACCCTCCATTTTGAAAAAAATGAAAAAAATCCAGAAAATTACGAAATGAAAAGTAAAAAAAGAATTATTCGAAAATTACGATTTCTAAAACTAAAAATGAAAAAATTACGAAAATACCCTTTATATTGGAAAAATGAAAAAAAATGAAAAAATTTCAAAAAATCCAGAAAATTACGAAATGAAAAGTAAAAAAAGAATTATTCAAAAATTACGATTTCTAAAGTTAAAAATGTAAAAATTACGAAAATACCCTTCATATTGGAAAAATGAAAAAATAATGAAAAATTTTCAAAAAATTCAGAAAATTTTGAAATGAAAAGTAATAAAAGAATTATTTGAAAATAATTATTTCTAAATTAAAAAAGGCCAAAATTACGAAAATACCCTTCATTTTGAAAAAAGTGAAAAAAATTCCAAATAATCCAAAAAATTACGAAATGAAAGGTAAAAAAAGAATTATTCAAAAATTACGATTTCTAAAGCTAAAAATGTAAAAATTACGAAAATACCCTTCATATTGGAAAAATGAAAAAAATCCAGAAAATTATGAAATGAAAAGTAATAAAAGAATTATTCGAAAATAATAATTATTAAAGTAAAATAAGGTCAAAATTACGAAAATGCCCTTAACGTTGAAAAAGTGAAAAAAATAAATAAATTTTAAAAAATCCAAAAAATTACGAAATGAAAAGTAAAACACGAATTATTCGAAAATTACAATTTTGAAAACTAAATATGTCAAAATTACGAAAATGCCCTTCATGTTGAAAAAAGTGAAAACAATAATAAAGAAAATTATGAAAAAATAATAATTTTTTCTACTTTACATTTCGTAATTTTCTGAATTTTTTTCACTTTTTTCTACTTTTTCCAAAATAAAGGGTATTTTCGTAATTTTAGCATTTTTAGCTTTAAAAATCCTTATTTTTAAGTAATTCTTTTTTTACTTTTCATTTTGTAATTTTCTGGATTTTCTGAAATTCTTTCATTTTTTTTCACTTTTTCAAATATAAAGGGCATTTTCGTAATTTTACCATTTTAAGCTTTAAAAATCGTTATTTTAAAATAATTCTTTTTTTACTTTTCATTACGTAATTTTCTGGATTTTCTGAAATTTTTTCATTTTTTTCAATTTTTCAAATATGAAGGGCATTTTCGTAATTTTGGTCCTTTTAGCTTTAAAAATCATTATTTTCAAATAATTCTTTTATTACTTTTCATTTCATAATTTTCTGGATTTTTTGAAATTTTTTCATTTTTTTTACATTTTTCCAATATGAAGGGTATTTTCGTAATTTTGGTCCTTTTAGCTTTAAAAATCATTATTTTTGAATAATTCTTTTATTGCTTTTCATTTCATAATTTTTTGGATTTTATGAATTTTTTTCATATTTTTCAAAATAAAGGGTATTTTCGTAATTTTGGCATGTTTAGCTTTAAAAATCGTTATTTTAAAGTAATATTTTTTAAATATGTGGATTAAATGGGTAACCCACATAATATGTGGGTTGGGTCAGGTAAAACGTTATGGTAAAAGGGTCAAAATAAAAGGGTTGCAAAAGGATAGGGTCAAAATTTACTTGACCCTTATACGACCCTAAATGACCCATTTGACACCCCTACTCGAATCTGATGAATTTTCAGCTGGCAATTAGCACTGATCTGAACCTTTATAAATGGACGCATAGGATTTCATTCCAAGCTCATAATTTTCCATATGCAAGCAAGTTTTGCCATTCCTTTCAACTCCAAAACTTCTATAACTAGAAAATTTGGATTTAGGATTCTAATATCTAAATTGGAGGAGAAAATTATAGAACACTAGGAAGTGGATTCTAATCAGCAATCCATGTCAAAGAGGTAAACCTTCTGATTTGGTTTTTATCTTGAACTGATCCTCTTGCTTTTTATCAAAGATAATAGATTTGTATGAACGCCGTCTATAAATTCAAATAGCTTACAAAAGGAAGAATAGATGTAATAGGAACTTATCTAAAAAAATTAGAAATTTGGAAAGCTAATTAGACGAGTGGATAAATTATACGTTTTTTCTCTGTAATGATATATTATATCGTTGCAATCCCATTTCACTTTACCTGTTCAAGAACTGCAATTTATTGTGTTAATTTTATGAACGAAAAGCATAACTATTGATAGAACTGCAATTGTAAAGTTGTTTCCTATAAGATTAAAAATGTAAGAATCCATATAATGTTTATTACGCTTGATGTTTAACCTTGAACTGAAAAAAACAATGTTTGACTTGGACTGGGATAAATGAACAAAATAATATATCTTGAGACTACAATATGAAATAACCTAAATTTCACCATTTGGGGCTTAGTCGATATTTTAATTTATTAGAACGAAGATGCAAACAAGTAATTCTCCATATTTTAAATATTTGTATATGCGATGCATATAATTATAGAAATATAAAGATAAGCACAAAATAGAGATGATTCTTGTATTTTGTGCAATCTATACAAACAAGTAAAAAAGAAATTCTCTTATAATTACGAACATCACGCAAAGCTCGCTTTTATGTGAAAATTAAGGAAATGGACTACGTACAGACCAAACTCCAATTTACTAAAATATTATAGCTTCCAGAAATGGAATATTAAGAGAAAGAATAAATTTATAAGGTTAATGAAACTGGGAATTGGCATAATACTAAAAGTAGAGACAATGGAAAAAAGAAGAAAACTGAATAATAAGAAATAAAGTTAAATAATAAGGGAAAATAACAATGACGTGACTAACCAATAAAAATAAGATTGAGAAATGTTATTGGTTAAAAAGGTAAAATAAACACACAAGAATGGAAATTAGACATAAAGTACAATAAACGCAGAAAGTGCACATGTAACTTTGTATAAGCGTTTAAGATAGAATTTAGGTAATTCTGTGATATAAGTAAAATGGTGCTGACCGTTATACATAATATAGGAGAATTGGGAAGCCCGTCCTAATGATGGTGTGGTAAATATTATCGGCATAAGAAACAAGTGGCTAAAATGGATATTGGGAAGCCTGCCGTGGTGGATTCATAGAAAACCTCGGACTGGGAAACAAGAGACTACATTTGGTAGCCCATACCTGATGATGTTTTTTGAGCGAATATTGAAGTAGAAAATAAGAACATGGGTCCAAATTGTTTACGAGGAAGGATAGCATATCATCGGTCCAAATTGTTAACGAGGACGAACATGGTTTATTTCTGCTGGACCAAACGATCTTACGATATCGTTATGTATAAGTTGGGGCATGCATAGCCAAATGACTTTGTTAGACTATTTTCGTAGGGTCAATGCTAATAACCGATTCCAAGAGATTCCTTCCAAATTAGAAATTGGTAACTTAGTAGAGCTGATCCATGAAAAAAAAAGATAAACTAAAGAGTAAACCGCTGACTCAATTTCCATTCAGCATAGGCAATTGGGTGCTTTATTAACAGGATTCAAATTTATCTACGATAAGGCGGAAGACATGCGCCCTCATGATGAAAGTGTAGCTTACTCGTACTCGTTCCATACGACAAAGATATGGTTACATTGATAAGGGATAGAGCCCGAGGTGATTTCCAAAGGGGATAGGCCGGATAGCAGCCTGGGCTGAGATGGACCAAGGGATACATATATAAACAGTTATTAAATCCACCGGAAAGTAGATGGCAATGGTGAAATTTGAACGTACTTTAACAAAACTTAAATATAATATAAATGGCAGGCAGTTGGTGTATGATTATGGCTGATGCAGTGGCCGAGACCCATTACCAAATTTAAAAAATAATGTAAAATGATACTGCCACAATTTCCTCCAATGAACTCACAAGTAACAGTCAACTTTGCACGGCTGTTCATGGCAGAGCTCTTACCATCAACTTCTACCATGCACCTAAGACTGAACAAGGAAATTAATACAAAAATTCAAAGACAATTAAGTTTATAGATAGACAAGCACTGCACAGATAATAAGTTAGTAATAGACAAGCACTACACAAATATAATAATGATATAGCCATCTTTTACGTTACAGCCCAAAGGTTCCAGCATTAACAAGCTGCATCACATGTATAACAATAAATGATGGCAACTTATAACCGCCAGTCGTCTAAGTGAAGTATGTCATTAGGTCCTGGATAATTAACCTCTTCCGACGCAAAATAAAATGGAAATATCGCTCGCGACGCCCAACGAGATTTATGTCTAAAATTATATGCCTTCTTGAACAACTGAGTTTTGAGATGATAAGAAACAAGCATTCCTTGCAGTTCAACAAAAAGGATTTGGAAATCATCATTAAAAGCAGAAGGTTTGCACACAGACGAGCCAATGCGTTTGTTATACAATTGTCCGCAGTCCTTTTTTATGTCAGCAAGGCAACGGGAACATATCATCTTCCATGTAGACCCTTTAATTTCCTCAATATTATTGTAGTGTTGCCGTTCAAGAATGAATTCCCATATCTGAAATCCTGGTTGAGGATATGAGTACCCAATTGAATAGTATAAATGGCCCTCAGATTGCCACATAAGTCTTGCATTTCTGCGAACATAGCCACTTAAAGGCAACTTTATGAATTTGCTGTAACCATCTTTCAGTCGGTATATGAATAGCCAATCCAGAATAGTATAATAAAGCACGCCTTCAAAAGAAAAGAAAGCATCAAAAGAAAAGAAAGCAGTAAGACTTTTTTTCTTGGACAAACCTTGAACGAATAGATAATTTTGATAACCCAGTTGAAGTGCAACAACTGCTGACATCAAACTCTGACTATGACAAAATGCAAGAGATATCATTTTCTTCTTTCAGCCACCATAAAGAATATCATTTTCTTCTTTCAGCACGCCATCTTCTTTCAGCACCAAAACTAAAGACCACCATAAAGAATATCATTTTCTTCTTTCAGCTACCGTACGCTAAAACAATTAATATGAACAGGCACCCCAATACGGAACGAAAGCTTCGGTTTCTTCCTACCGAATTTACAATCATATTTCGGTTGATAGTAGCCGTACGGTTGCTTCCTGCCGAATTCATATTGTTAATTCGGTTGATTATGGCCGAATGAAGAAAAATGATGTGGTGGCCAGAAGTGTAAAAAATATAATTAAGTTTATTAAATTTTGTGTGGTGGCCAGAAGAGTAAATTGGGATGTGAATAGCAGCACACTAAAAAAAAAGCCGTTTTATAACAGCAAACAGTAAGCCTTTGGTAAAGACAATACAACTGTGCTAACCGGGAATAAATATTTCCAAATGTTTTCACTTATTTATTTTTGCTGATTTGGTCCTAACAGGACTTTATTGTTGATTTGAGAAGTCTTTAAACCTCCACACACATGTAGTTCACCACTGCGACAATCAACTCATTGACTCATACTACTACGGTAAAAAATAGATTCTAGCTTGATCAGTGTTGTTAATAACCAAACAAGAAACAATAAATTGTAAGTAATAATACCGGTAATACCATCATAATTTTTTCATCAAACTCATACTTCCATGCTCCGCAGAATCCATAGATTACAAGTTTGAATTTTCAATTTGTTAGTCAAACACATACTTTCCAAATTATCCTTGCTTTGAAGTTAGGTAATGAGTTTGAAATTCGATTTTTTTTTCTTTTTTTTCAAAAATAAATAATCTTTCGTGATGAACTAGAAATTTGGCATATATGAAGTTACGTGTTCAAACCAAGGTTTTAAATCTCAGATTTCAGTTGTGGCTCGTCAAGGGAGTTCTACATGCAATATCTCATACTGGACGAGATCTTAGGTAAGATGAATGCATTCCAAGTGTATATCGATGATTGACATCTCAGTTTTTAAAGTCCATCCCGGAACTATCTCAGAGTAACTTAAAACTTTTGATATTGAATAAATGAATTCTACACATTTGAATATCTAAAACAAAAAAACAAAAAAGAAGAAGAATTATTATTTTTGCACTCGTTAAGAAATGAAAATAAAATTAGAGAGCTACTTAAATATCATCACAGAACAATTTCTATTAGACCCACAAAAGAAGTTAAATAAGTATATAAATAAAATAAAAAATCTTCGAACAAGATCTATTAATATTTATTTCAGACTACGTTTGAGATATTTATTAATACCTCGGACAATATGAGTGTCAAACATGGTGTAAAGCAAATTTAATGTCTCACATCGCAAAATTCAATTTCGTTCAAGCTCAAAAATGAGATCTCAAGGGAAATCTTGGATGATATAAACAAGATCTAAAATAGTGATACAAATAACATATTTTGATTAAAAAAAATATTTTTATCAATTCAATTACGTTTATTATATTCCCCTATCATTGCATTTCTCAAAATAACCATTTTTCATGTTTAACTTCCATTCATTCATTTAATAGTATACTTGTGTTATACAAACTTAATATTTTTTAAGTTCAACAATTCACTTGTAAACTACAAGAAAATCTGAATCTGTTTTTGATTAATAGTTGTTACAATTTTTAATATGTATATTTTAGGGCGCTAAACACTGAAATGACAGACTCGAAACAATCAAAAATTTGTTGAAGGGAACATACTATGTGTTGTTCAGCCCAATCAGTTTCCTATTTTATCTCCATCAAGGAAATTCGGTAACACATCACCGAAATTTTGCGAGGAAAACGGTATTGGTGTACGCAAATTTTTTATTCGAAAGCGATATGCAATAACCCAAACAGTAGCACGTCAATGGTCCATTGAAAATTGCATAGAAACATAAGAAAATTCTGCTGTTGAATCTGAAATGTCCATAGGAGTAATCATGCAATTGCGTTTAACTTTCTACGAGGAGGACGAAACTTCTATGTACCCCGTAATGATTTTCTTTTTCTTTTTCTTTTAAAAAAAAACTCGTCCCCATATCTATTATATTATATGAAAACACAAAATTTCTCTATTGACCTTTCAGTTCCAATTTTATCTAAAAAACCAGGATGTTGCCATCTGTCGACCTAAATCTAGCAACTACCTTCCCTCTGCCTTCCACAGACAAAAAAGGCCGTCAAAATGGCCTTCTTCACCTTCTCCTGCTTCTGTTTGCCAAATATTTTCACTTATCTCCTCTTCAAACTATCGACCGTCTCTACCTTAGGCCTTTACCTTCCCATTCGTGTTGAGATGCAATTTTCATTTCTCTCCCCATCTAAATCGTCTTAATGCCCTACGTGTCGAAGCCTCCTTCCTGTTTGGCCTAAATTCCAACGATAAAATAATGAATTTCTGTCCTTTTTACTTCTTCCTTTGAGGCGGCGTCAAAAATACCAGAGCTGCAGGTGGTTGTCACAGTGCATTAATTCAATCAGGTAACGGTTTATTTTTGTCGCCTTCATGTACAAGTGCTTCTATTTTGCTGCTGAATGTCTTGAATGTCGTTATATTCTGATAAACAACTTTTGACCTTATACTTCCTCATATTTGGTTCTGATTCATGGGTTAACTGAAGACTAAAAAAATGTTTAATTAATAATTTATCTGCCGTTGTGGATTTGTGATCGATACCTTCTACCTAATAGTAAATCTAGAATTGGTCCAATTGGTAGTTTAACTTGAAAATCAGAAAGTCGACTTTACTTTGTTACAAAGATTTTAATGTAGCAACATTTCTTTTTGTATGTAACTGCAGTGCTGATAATCTATGTTTCATCACCTAAGCAATGCTAACTGAATTGAAGTTGTCCTCATTCCCGATCTCATATGGAGAGTTCGCTGTCTTTGTTTAGTTGTTGTTGTTTTTTTTTTTTTTTTTTTTTTTTTTTTTTTTTTTATAAACGCATTTGTTTATATAAATTTTCTTTGCTTAAGCCTCTTATTGTTTTGTTCCTTTATTTATGAGTTAATCTTAATATATTTTAATGTCCACTTTACAAGCAACATACATTTTCATGTTGGCCTCAGTGAGAAAACATTCTTTTGCTTTTTTGATCATTTCCTACTTTTGGGAATTATTTGTAGGCCTTTTTGGTCTGCTGTTTTATCACACAATTTAACTTTATTTGATACGTGTTTCCCTTAATAAAAAGAAAATTAAACATTAAATTTGCATGTATCTTTTATAATAAACATCATATGCACTGTTGCATTAATGTAGGAGTCTTACTAAATCAATTAAACATTTTTCTTCCTTTTTCCATCCAGATACCATACATAAAATATACATTGTTATGTGCTATATATTTTTAGTTTGTTAAGTTTTATGCATCGCTAATTCATCTTAGTATACTATTGTCAGTTTGTCATTCTCCAATTATAACGTAACTTTAATAAATCTACTGCATTCCAACACTATAAAAAAAATTACCACTTCAGATCTATTGTAATATATATTTCCCTTAATAATTTTTTAATTTTGTTCATGTTTATTGTATATTTTAATTTCAGTTAATGTCATTTTTGACGTCTCAATTAGGCGTTCAAACCGTGGTTCAAACGCATGTACCACAGTTCCTTTTCTGGAGTGTTTTGAAAAGAAAAAAAAACATGTTAAATAAGGTAGGTCCATTACAAGAAACTTTCAAAAGATCCATTCAAAAAGTAAATGAGTTTTTTGGGTCCATCACATATCTGTAATAATGCTAATATTCATACATGAAACAAAATATATGATGATAAAAAATTATTTTTGACAGAAAATATCTATTTATACAGTCATAATATTAAATATTACATTGGTAAAAGATAAATATCATTGATTTTGTGTACTATCTCCGTAAATGTCGAGTTATCATCTTAAATGAATTTGTACCCGTTGTTTAGATTTCCAGTATTTTTTTAGTCTATGGTTTTAGATTCGAGTATTCACAAATAACTCTAGAGGCAATCCATTTGATGTGTTGTATGTATATATAAATAGAGATTGTTAGAGTTTTTGCCATAGAGGCAATCCATTTGAAGTGATTAATAACATTGTTGATGTTATTATTTTATTTGAAGTAAAAATATTCTGTTAATTTATATTTACTGTGTAATATAAATATTTGTCGACGTGAAAAATCGTCGCACGCCAACACCCAACGTGTATGTGTGGTGTGAACACAGCAAATCCAAAATAAGTCAAGTAAATGCGGGAGACACAGCTTTTTTAGTGGTTCGGCACTAACGCATATGTCCACTTTATAATGTTCTGAACATTCATCATATGATATCCAATTACAATGTTGTACAAGTTTAGACGATATCCAAGTACAAAATATTACAATAGAACAACAATGTCCTTTTCTTTCTCCTTTAGATGAGTTGACTTTGTCAACTATGTCCAAGTTTATCCTTAATGTCCAAGAAGTCCAAAAGAGCCCAAGTGTAGCCTTATTATCCTTGTGAACGTCCAAGTGTTGACATGTGCGTCACGTTCTAATGGTATATGTCAATGTCCAATGGCCATGGAGAAGAAGATGGCTGCCATTAATGAGTGTTTTGAGCTCTAAAAGTCCAAAAATTCCAAGGGAGCCCCCCTAAATGAAGGCCAAGGGTTGGGGTATTTATAAGTAGGTTAGGTGGGAGTAAGTAGGAAATGAGGACCACAACCCATAATTTCGGACCCCAGAACAGAACAAATAGCAGGAAACTCATAACGCCCTGGAGGGGTACGAATCTCGTACCCCTCCAGGGGTACGAAACTCGTACTCCCTGAAGGGGTACGAATTTCGTACCCCTCCGGGGGTACAAATTTCGTACCCTTTCCAAGGGATACGAGAAAGCCGAGACGCTGACGCTGGAGGATCCAAAATCTTGCTATTTTAGGGAGTCGTGGTTCTAGAGCATGAAGTGGTGGGACTCGATTTTTCGGTGATCCGAGGTGAAGGGGTCCGAGCTTCCGGTTCTGAGAAAATCGAATGAATCAAGAGGTGCCTACTTATTCAACCTAACCGGCTAGGTCGATTACCGCCGGGACTGTGGGGGCCCGGACCCGCTGACGGCTCGCCTTCGGCTCGGCTGATGGTCCGCCTAAGAGTCATAGTGCAAAGCCTTATAGTAGACGTTCTCGGGGCCAAAAGAGGTCATCTGATAGGAGCTTCGAACCTTCTTATGTTTGCGACACGACTTCGACTAAATTGCTTCGTATTTCCCGACGACGTTCTTCATGCTTGAGCACGTTGCTACCTAAATACTTGACGTGTGACAGCTTTGACTAAAAAGCGTGTCAACAATATTAACATAATAGAAATCAAGGCTTTCAAAATGAGATTCAAATCGAAAATCGTAAGATTCAAACTATAAATCGAAACAAAATTTAAATCGTAAGTCGTGGATTCAAAAAGCATACATTTCAAAGTTTGCACACACTTTGAGATAAATTTCGATGTTAAAACTTCTACATCTAAACTTAAAACATCATTTTCTCTTTTTGTTCCAATTTGAATTTGTTTTTAAATGGTTAAAACTGGAATTGTACCCAAATAAGTACATTGAATATATTAATTTGGATTGAATAACATTTCTAATGTGTAGTATTAGCTTGTTTGGAAACGGAATACAAATCGAATTGTAAAGGAAGAGATTCGATTTAAAATGGGATTCAAATCGTAGGCTTTTAAGATTTTTGACAACAATAATATAAATCCTTTGAATAATAGTACGGAATTATATAGTTCAAGTAAGTGACTTGAACATGAGATTATATAATATATTAAGTATTATAATTCTTAAATGTCCCTAGTCAAGTTTTATTGTTTATATAAGACAACAAAAAATACCGAGACTAGTATGTTGATTGATTGATGATCACGTCTCATTGATCATTAATATATGTGAAATTAATGTCAGTACATGAATACGTATTGGGCTGACCCAACATGAGAAAACTACATGAAATATAATTAACAATATCATAAGTTATTCTCATAGTGACAGTAATGTAATGGTCCTCAGACCTGAAATCATTATAATTTTATTTGAAGATATTTGTGTTTTGATATCATCAAAAGTTGCTTTTAACCGAAAAATCCTTTTACTCAAAACCCTAAATAATGGCGGGTAGTACCTATTTTCCCATTCTTTCTTCGATTCGATCAAAGATAATGCTTTTGTGTGGACTTCTATGGAGGCTCGACACTTGGGGGGCTCGATTTGAATCACCACATCGCAAAATTGATTTCCTAAAATCGTGACGGCATTGACAGGTATATTACTCGATTTATAAATTATTGCATAAGATCATGTTTTTGTACGCTATATAATTTCGTACTATGAGGATAACTTATGATACTGTTAATTATATTCCATGTAATTTTCTCCTTTTGGGTCAGTCCAATACGCTATTCTTCAATATGTATTCATGTATTAACATTAATATCACGTATATTAATGATCAATGAGATGTGATCATCAGTCAATCAGCATACTAGTCTCAATGTTTTATTGTTGTCATATATAAACAATAAAACTTGACTAGGAACATTTAAAAATTATAATACTTAATATATTATATAATCTCATGTTTAAGTCACTTACTTGAACTATATAATTTCGTACTATTATTCTAAGGACTTCTATTATGTTAATATTTATATTATGCAATAAATATAACATAACAGAATCCTTTTATTCCAAATAAAATAATCACATCAACAGTGTTATTAATCACATCAAATGGATTGCCTCTAGGACATAAACTCTAACAATCTCCATTAATAAAGGAAAAAGGTAATGATTGCATACTTTACTAAAATGAGCATAAATGAAATTAAAAAAAAAAATTCGAATAATGATTATCAACTATAATATTTCTGTAATTTTAGGAGAGTTGTTGCATTCTAAATAATATTTTTAATTTTGGTTTTCTTACTTTAGTTCCATGTTTAAAATATGAAAATGTGAATTTTTTTTTTTCATGTAATATTGCATGTTTTGTTTAGTTTTAGTCTGGAGTTCAGAAGATGGGAAAAAATAAGTCTTGCCTTGCCATTATGAAATTGCTAAATTTGAAAGAAAAGATATAAACTTCTTCTAATTTTTGTACTTTTCAAAATTTTCATCCCGTGGTAAATAGTTCTCTTGAATTCTTTTAATCCAACTTTTTTTGTTGTTTCTTCCATATTTAGAAAATGTTTTGTGTATACATACATAGTTTGTAACTCGGTTTCTTTAAATTGTTATTTTTGGAATTCGGCTATTTTAAATTTCTACATTTGTTCTTTGATTTCAAACTTTGATCATTTCTAATTGATAGATTTATGTCTTAATTTTTTAACCCTTCACATTTTAACTTTTATCGTTTGAGAATATTCATTATTCACTTATTCTCACTCTTGATCTGCTGCAAAAAGTTAGCTTATTTAGACATTTGAGTAATATATTTTCTTCTAATGAAAATACATATATCTACAAACTTATTCGATATTAAAAATTAGAGTACCTAGAAAGTTACCTTAAACAGACATTTAAGTAAATGTTTCACTTATGAACCTATCATAACGCTTAATTCTCCGTCTGTTGGTAACATTTGTAAGTAAATTTTGTGTTCCCTTTCCAGACTTATTTCTCCTATATTTTAATAAAAAAATTGTAGTTCTTTTTATAGTTTGAAAAATTCTTTGATCATGCATTTCATTAGTTTTCTTAATTTTATTTATTTATGTCATTCATAATTCAAACATTGCATTGACCCTACTATTTTGATGAAAGAGTGGTAAACGGAGGCTATTGCAATTTATCTTACCATATGATCATAATTTAGAGTTACACTAATTGTACATGGAAGAAGCAAACAATTTATTTAAAATCTCATTGTGCACTTAATGAAATCATATGTAACAAACAGTTCATTTTGAACGCGCTTAAAGCAGTCTGGGCTAACTGCAATATGCTATGCATATGTGAGTGAAGAAATCTGTCCGGCAATATAATAAGTCGGATTTTCATACATGCACTTCACAATCACTCTAATAAGTCATTAGCACATTTGTGGCATTACACTAGCTTTTTGTGATACTATTATACGACCAACTAAAATAATATTATTCTTTAATGGTTTTCGGTGTTATACCCATAATGGAAACAAATAAATACCTCATTTGATTAGCAGTTCCAGAGACTAGGATGTAATAAATAGTAGCGTATCCAAGACTCAAATGACAGACCAACTGTTTACACCAAAAATTGGTATAACAACCAAAGAGGTATTTCTGAACACGTTACCGAATCAGAGGCGAGATGCTTGAAAAGCACGTCACCTTTTCAAAGGCGGGGTGTTAGAAAACCTTTAGAATTATATGAGGCCGTATCCAACATTCAATAAGCATCAAAATACCAAAATTAAGAAAAGAAGGAAAAGAAAACAAGAGTTTATAGTGGTTCGACTCTTATTCGAGTCTACGTCCACTTTGAAGATAGCATTCCATTAATCACCATGAGATTTACAACATTTGCTCCTTTATACATTCATAAAAGCTCCTTTTACATGCATTTGCCTTTGAATTCACATAAGAATGGTAGAGAGCTTAGAGAGATTATGCCAATCCTTCCATGGGAGCCATGATTGAAAGCTTGCTATATCTTCAATGAATTGTGGAGAAGAGATGTTGAAATGTTTGGAGAAATCCAAAAAGCTATTTGACAGCACCTCCTTGTAGTTCTCGGTCCAGTCCCCCTCAAATGGTGGAGGTGGTGTCCTATTTATAGGTGATGGAGTGGCTGGAATCTTCAATTCAGGGTTCTGGTCGGTTTTTTATGTATTTACAAGAATGCCACTGCCAGTTGTCGACAGCTGGCGCATTACCTTACTCATTTCGACCGACCAGGGGGCCTTATTGGAGAAAAGACGACCAGAAAGCAGAAAAGGCGACCCAAAAAGCTTCAACATAAGGCGGACCGATCTAGAGGCCTGGAAAAGAAGCGGGTCGATTAAGTCTCTTGCACTTTGGAGCGACTAGGAATTTCGGTATACTTAGAACGACCAATGATCTTGAATATTTGGAGAGATCAACTCTCTTCCTTATTTGGAATGATCAGAGCCTCCCTTTTAGAGCGATCAAGAGCTTGTGAGTATTTGGTGCGACCAGAACCTTGGGCATTTTGGTGCGACAGAACCTTGGGCACTTTGGTGCGACCAAAACCTTGGGCATTTTGGTGCGACCAGAACCTTGAGCACTTTGGTGCGACCAGAAAGGTCTGTATTTTGGAGCGACCAGAATGACCAGCTAGCATGAAGAAGAGAACGATCGGTTTTAATATTTGGGACGGCCAGAGCTTTTTAGAATTGACTGATCCCGAAGTCTTGAGGTTTGTTGAAGCGTCCAGGTTTTAGCATAAATTTGAGAGCGACCGATTCTGCGAGAGTGACCAGGAATTGAGTAATGCGACCAGCCCCCTTTTGATAATGACAGGACCGATCCCTTTCTTCAAAATGCTAAAAACCGACCCACATTCAATTGGATCGATCAGATGGATAACATTTTGCCCCTCAGAGTTCCATTATTTTTTACGAAAACAATGGGCTTCGAAATATTTGTGGATCGATCTTCTTCAACTATGGGTCGGTTTTGGACATAGTCCACAGAGGTCGGTTCTGGAAGGTGGGTTTCAATACTGGATCAGATGCACTTCCACAACGATTCAGCTCGACTTTTCTGGAACGTAGGAAAATGCCAAACTTCTGGAAGATGATGGGACAATTCTCGAAATACGAAGAGACCAGATTAGGCTTTATATAATTAATTTAACTTATCATTTCTTCCTCCGCATTTTCTCGGTAAGGATCTTTATTAATGGCGACTCTCTTCTTCTAAAACCAATTGCTTAGTTTTTCGTTTACTTCTTCGCAGATTCAAGCCGTTGTTTTGCTACTTCAAGCCTTTGTTTCTTCCAACCGAGCCATTCTTCTAAATCTCAGGTAATTCTTGAGTCAATTCTTCATTGACCACGGTAATCTTTGTAAGTGTTGATATTATTCATCGTTGTAGCGTTCAATCTTGAATTGGTAAATGATGATATGGAAATGAGATCCTCGTATCTTTCTTGATATTGATCACAATATTCTTGTGTACATGCCAGGACGTTCTGAACACGCATGATTCCTTAATTAAACTATTGTTTTCAACATTCATGTTTTTCAGCATGACCAAACTGGTCGATTGCGTTGTTGGTTTCCATATGGGTAGCCCTTCTTTTGACCGACCAGAATAGTTCTGATATTCATCGGATAGGACCGACCTAAATGGATTAGAATCTCGACCGATCAGGTTGAAGTCGGTTTTTGGAATAATTGTAGGGTGTCCGGCCTTAGAATGATTGTAACGACCCATTAGAGGATATCTTTGGGTGACCATGCTCTCTTATAATTTATTGCGATCTGAGCTTGAATGGTTTGGAGCATCCATGTTCTCTATCAGTTTAGAGCGATCGGGGCTTAACTGGCTTGGAGCGACCAGGTTCTCTATTAGTTTAGAGCGACCAGGTGCTTTGCCAGTTTTAGCGACCGAGGCTTGACTGTTTTTAGAGCGACCGGATGCTTTTCCAGTTTTTTAGACTCAATTTTGGACCGAGTTTGACTGATCTGTTACTGAATTTGTCATGATCGATCTCCTTTTACTTAGAACTGGTTATTCATCTTTCTGTTTGAAAAACCTTATTTTGCAGGATGTCAGGAAATTCTGATCAAGAGAGTTCAAGGAAGCGTCAATGCTTAGGAAAACAGCCTGTGGCTGAGCCCCACACTCCTCCGACCGAGCCTTCCTATGCTGATCTCCATGCTATTATCAACAGGCCTCGCTTCCATCCTGTTCCCCATACTTCTGAGCTGGCCAACCGATTTGAAGGTTGGTGTCTCGACGGTCTGCACTTTGATCAATTCAGCTTAGATATATATCCGTCAGATGCTCGATCGGTTTCAGACGACTTGGATACTCTTAGGACTCATTTTGCAGCACAACTTGACGAGACAAAGGCCTGGATGGAGAGGCATTTGGGAGACACTGAGCGATATTACTCACGCAAATTTGGTGAGTGGAAGACTTTTGCATGCGACCTTCAGCGGTTGAATCGGAAGAACCTGGAGCGGGTCGCCTTACTGGAGCAGGACAAGGCTGTGCTTATTCAAGTCTTGAAGTCCCAGGACGTCCTTATTGCTGAACTGTCAAGCTCCGCAGGCAAGGCAAGTCCAGGTGGCTCTCCTTCCAGTTCTCCCAAGTGATGATATCGTCCTCCTATCTTTTTGGCTTTTTGCTTAATATGCTCCTAGCTTAAAACCGGTTTGTATATGTGGGTGTCGGCCCTTATCTTTAACTTTTTAAGTTGCTGATGTTGGAACTTCCTGATCATTGTACTTGTGATATCTGGAGCTTTTTACTCTTCATACGAGTTTTGATGAATAGCTGAATGCTTTTTGAAGAGGCTCCTTGCCAGCGACCCAGTGATAACCTAGTCAAGTTTTATCTGACTTTGAGTTAGTCGACTGAGCATCCCTAGAGAAGTTTTGGGTTAAGAGGCTCGGTTTGCTGACCGAGTACCCTGGAGAGAACTTAGTTTATTATTCGACTAAGAACCCTCGGAGAGACTTGGTTAAAAGACTTGGTTTGCTGACCGAGTACCCCTGGAGAGAACTTAGTTTATTATTCGACTAAGAACCCTCGGGGAGGATTTGGGTTAAGAGACCCGGTTTGCTGACCGAGTACCCCTGGCGAGAACTTAGTTTATTATTCGACTAAGAACCCTCGAAGAGGATTTGGGTTAAGAGACCCGGTTTGCTGACCGAGTACCCCTGAAGAGAACTTAGTTTATTATTCGACTAAGAACCCTCGGGGAGGATTTGGGTTAAAGGACTCGGTTTGCTGACCGAATACCCCTGGAAAGTATCTCAGTTTGGCAATAACAAGGTCAAGTTTTGTCTGACTTCGAGTTATTTGACTGAGAACCTTCAGAGAGTATTTGGGTTGAGCTAGTGCATGTTTTTGGACTTTCCCTTTGGTGAATTTATAGCAAGTTCTTCATAGAAAAGCCGGCCAGCAGATTTATCGTGTCCCGCAACCAAATCTGTGCTGCTTTATTTGCATTCATGTAATCCCATATGTACAACATTTGCCGAAGAATTACAAGTCACAAAGCTATTTGAAATAACGGCGGAGGTGATCGCTGTTCCATGCTCTTGGGAGCTCCTCTCCGTCCGTAGTCTTGAGCTTAAAAGTACCGTCGAGAAGTTTCTGGCTAATGACAAATGGTCCCTCCCAGTTGGGGCCAAAAACTCCTGTCGCGGTCATGATTTTCTTTAGGACTAAATCTCCTTCCTCGAATGTTCTGTGCCTGACCTTCTGATTGAAATGCCGGGCAATTCTCCTTTGGTGGGCGATTATTCTGAGTTCTGCTTCAGTCCTTTTTCCTTCAAGCAAATCCAAAGCTTCAAATTGCAGTCTTTCATTCTCTCTTGGGTCGTAGTGAATTCGGCGATGAGTAGAAACCTCCAGCTCTACAGGAATCATCGCTTCTGAACCGAACACCAAAGAGAATGGCGTATGTCCTGTCGCAGTTTTATGTGTTGTGCGGTAAGCCATAGCGCAAGTGGCAGCTCCTCTATCCAATTACCCTTAGCTTTCTCAAGGCGCTTTTTGATGGTAGATTTCAGGATTTTGTTGACTGCCTCAACTTGCCCGTTTGCCTGCGGATGGGCGACTGCTGCAAAGCTCTTCTGAATTCGATATTTGTTGCAGAAATCCCTAAATTCATCACTTTCAAATTGCATGCCATTGTCGGTGATGATTTTCTGTGGAATCCCAAACCTGCATATTATATTCTTCAGCACGAAGTTTATCACCTTCCTTGATGTGATGGTTGCCAATGGTTCAGCTTCAGCCCATTTGGTAAAGTAATCCACGACAACTATAGCATATTTGAAGCTCGATTTTGCGGTAGGTAGTGCCCCAATCAAGTCTATGCCCCAAACAGCGAATGACCAAGGACTCAACATCTGTGTCAACTCAGTTGACGGAGCCCTTGGAATCATTGCAAATTTTTGGCATCGATCGCATTTCTTAGTAAATGTCATGGAGTCGAGGTTCACATCGGGCCAAAAGTAGCCATATCGAAGGACCTTTTTGGCAAGAGTCTGTCCACCAACATGACCTCCACAATCCCCTTCATGCAGCTCCGCCAAGATTGCCTTAGACTCTTCTTTTGTTACACACCGTAGCAAACGTGTCGAATATCCTCTCCTATACAAACGGCCATCTTGGACGAGGTAAAGGCGAGACTTTAGGAGCAGTTTCCTGCGATCCTTTGGTTTCTCAGGAAGTGTCCCGTGAAGTATATAGTTTTTTATAGGGGTCATCCACGAGTCAGGCTCGTCGGTCGCTTCCATAACCCAGTTTAAACCAGATCCTTCAATGCTGGAACTAGATAATACTTCCACAGGAACTAGACCGAAGATTTGAGGATCTCCGGTGCTAGCCAACTTTGATAAGGAATCGGCCTTCCAATTTTCCCCTCGAGGAATATGAGGGATAGAATAGTATTCCAAATTGTCGAGAAGTTCTTTAGCTTTAAGCAGGTATGTCGGAAGGTTCCCCGTCTTAGCCTGGAACTCACCTTTGATTTGAGAAACCATTAGCTGTGAATCGCTGAATATTAGTAGACTTTTCAGGCTTAATTCTTTTGCAATCCGCAATCCTCCAAGTAAAGCTTCATATTCGGCATCGTTGTTGGTGATGGGGAATTCGAATCGCAGGGCACAACATACTTGTCGTCCTTCTGGGGTTTCGAATACTATCCCTGCCCCAGCACAATATTCATTCTTAGCGCCATCAACAAAAAGCTTCCACCTAACGACCAATTCGTTAGTTTCCTCCATTTCCTCTCCCCTATTAGTGAATTCAGCGATAAAATCGGCCAAAGCTTGCCCATTTATTGCTATTCTGGGGTGGTAAGTAATATCATATTGACTGAGTTCAATATTCCACTTCAGCAGTCTCCCCGAAGTTTCTGGACGGAACAACACCTTTGCTCCAGTAAACCTTTTGCTAATGTAGTATACTGGCCTTTGGACCTTGTCTTCCTCCCTGATAAGTGTTGCGCTCAATGCATGGGATGATACTGCAAGGTATAAGAACAAGCTTTCTCCGTCCTTAGGCTTTGATAGCATCGGAGGGGATTCCATGTGCTTGATGAGATCTTCAAATGCTTGCTGGCATTCGGAAGTCCACTGAAAGCTCTTCCTTTCCTTTTTCAACGCATCAAAGAGGGGAATGCACCTGTCCGTTGCCTTTGAGATGAAGCGGCTCAATGCTGCTACCTTGCCGTTTAAACATTGGAGCTCCTTCTTAGTCCGCGGAGCTTGCATTTCCCGTAAAGCAACCACTTGTGCTGGGTTTGCTTCAATGCCCCGAGCATTTACCAAGAAACCAAGAAATTTTTCTGATGCTACGCCGAATGAGCACTTGAGTGGATTGAGCTTCATGCCGTATCTCCTCAGGATCTGAAACATTTTGTCAAGGTTTCCCATATGATTTTTTGCTTCCTTGGACTTCACCAGCATGTCATCAACATAGACCTCCATGGTTTTTCCAATTTGAGTTTTGAACATCGAGTTCACCAAGCGCTGGTCTGGCTCGTGCATCAAGATCTGATTGTAGCCAGAGTATGCATCCATGAAAGACAGTAATTCATGACCTGCTGTTGCATCGACAAGCTGATCGATTCGAGGTAGGGGGAAACTGTCTTTTGGACAGGCCTTATTCAAGTCAGAATAATCAACACACACTCACCATTTGCCGTTTGATTTTTTCACAAGGACCGGATTGGACACCCAATTGGGATAGGTGGATTCTCGAATGAAATTGTTCTTTAACAGCTTATTTACTTCATCCTCCAAAGCCTCCGATCTCTCAGGGCCTTGCATCCGTCTTTTCTGTTTCACAGGATGAATGCTAGAATTAATATTCAGCTTATGCACAATCACTTCTGGAGATATTCCACACATATCTGAATGGTTCCAAGCGAAGGCATCTAAATTCTTTTTCAGAAACACAATCAATTCCTTTTGCAGCAAAGGATCCAACTGAGAGCCTATTTTTACGACCTTATCTGGATCATCATCGTGGACTTGTATAGAAATGGTAGCCTCAGCTGGTGCTGCCCTTTCCTCCCCTGCACTGGTTTTTCGCGGATCCATATCTTCTTGTATGTCATTGTATTCTCCAGCACAGGGGGAGATCATTAATTGCTATAAGGGAGCTTTACGGATGCGGAGAGGGTCCTCCACATCCTTCTTGGTTTCGTATTTCCGGGCTTCAATCAACTCCTCCATATAGCATTCTCTTGATTCCTGAGGATCCCCTTTGATAACCCCCACCCCATTTGCAGTCGGGAATTTCATCATCAAACACCAAGGAGCGAGAGCTATCCTGAAGGCGGCAAGTGATGGTCTACCCAAGAACGCATTATACCCTGAGGATGAGTCAATTAAGACGAAAGGTTGTATCAGGGAGACTTGCTTTTTTCCTTCGCCAAGTTCTACAAGGAGATCAATTTCGCCTATTGGCTGAGTTGGCACACCGGTGAACCCGTGTATTTTATTTTCGCTAGCTCGCACATTATTTATGGACAGACCCATTTTAGAGAAAGTGCTGTAAAATAGAACGTTCACGGATGCTCCGTTATCAATCAACACCTTTTTCACTATTGTTGGACCCAAGCCAACAGTGATCACCATTGGGTCAACAGTTGGAACCAACATCCCATCAGAATCCCGATCTCGGAATACCACATCTTCCCAGGATGTCTTTGGCATTTTCCAACGAAGTGAGTTGCTGCAAACTCGAAATCCATCTTCTTTCGGAGCACTGCTTAACTCATTTGTATATCTGACAATATCCTCCAAGGTATTTCCTGCAGGATGAGGTCCGCCACCGATTATATTGATAGCAGGTCGAGGAATATTCGCAGGTGTTCTTCCGTCTTGACTTGGATGGACCTGCTGCCCCTGGGCAGGCTCGGTATCTGATGAACGCTTTACATACTCCTGGAGACGATTTTTCCTTATCAATTCTTCAATCAAGTTTTTCAGGTGTCGACATTCATTAGTGTCGTGTCCCAGTCGATTGTGAAATTGACAGAACCTCCCTGAGTTTGCAGCCTCTTCAGACACTTTTATGGGCCTCGGGTCCGGGTAATTTTCCGTTTCCTTGGTTGCCATGAATATGTGCTCAATTGTTTCATTTATCGGAGTAAAAGCCGTTGGCTTGAAGAAACGCCGTTTCTTGGGATCCTTATCGTTCCTAAGATCATTGCTGCTTCCTCTTTTTTGCCCTTCCCCAAAATTTCCTTGATTATTCTTTGTGGGAGCTTCCTTCCTTTCCGGGACCGCCTTAGCTTTGACATTGCCAACGGAGTAGATAGGATCATCTTCAAGACACATGTATTCCTCGGCTTTGTCGTAAAATTTCTCTAACGTTTCTGGCTTCTTTCTCTTCAGCCATCTTCCGAACTCAGAGAGTTTATCTATGCCCCCCTTTAAGGCCATTAGAATTAGCCTTGGCTCGTGGGTCCCCACTTCAGCAGCCGCAGCATTAAAACGATTCAAGAAAGACCTTATCGTTTCACCAGGAGCTTGTTCTAGTTCATTGAGGGACATGATATCTCTGACCTTTGTTACCTGGAGGCGGAACTGGTCTCGGAAGCATCTTGCCAATGTGGCAAAATCATCAATAGATCGGGGAGGCAACCTTGTGAACCATAATGACGCAACCCCTTCCAAATACACCGGGAAGTACAAGCACTTAAGTTCGTCAGTTGCTTGTGCCCCATCCATGTGTTGATCGTATCGAAACAAGAACACATTGGGGTCGCCTGTCCCGTTATAAGCTTGGATTGAAGGAGGTTTGAATTTGCGTGGGAAAGTTGTCTTTTTAATCCTTTCAGTGAGAGGGGTTTTGGACGGTGTGAATTCCCATTCAGCCTCATTATCGTTTCGAGATTGGCTTTCCTTCATAAGCTGTTGGACCATTTTCTTGAGGCGTTCCTTCTCAGGGAGGCTATCTGCGGGGCGGACACCTTTGTCTTGACCGGAGGCTTGCTTGAGCAAACCATCGCGGTTGCGACTTAGGGGCCCTGGCCTTTCTTGGTTGGAAAGTGCCCCTTTGGCAGAATTGGCCGCTTGATGAGAAGTGATCCCTGCATTGCGGTTTCGATCAGCTTGCTTCAAAGTCTCATGCTTTCCTTTATCAGGATCGGAGATCTGTTGGACAGATTTTTCCCGATTCGGATTAGAAGAGGAAGAGCCAGTATCCTCCGCATGAGCACGTTTTGTAGCCACCTTTGTCGTAGCGGCTTGAAGAGCAAAGAGTGAGTCCAGTCTTGCCATGATGGCTTTATTAGCTATCTCCTGCTGTTGTGTCATGCCAGCAACGGCTTGATCAAGCTCACCTCTTGTGACATTCACACCTCCATTAGATGTCTCTCACACTTCAAATCGGTTAGCCATGGGGGTCTCATCCCGATTTTCTCCGTTAGAGGTTCTAATTCTAGCTTCCTTATTTGCTTTTGGCGGCATTATTTCAGAAAGCAACTTGAACTTTGCAGAAAATCCGTCAGAAGGTCCAAATCGCAAGGTGGAGCGAGCTATTTTGAAACTTCAGCTTGAAGATTTTGAGATCTTCGTAGTATATTTGATGTCAGAAAGTAGACCCGGCCCCACGGTGGGCGCCTAATTGTTTACACCAAAAATTGGTATAACAACCAAAGAGGTATTTCTGAACACGTTACCGAATCAGAGGCGAGATGCTTGAAAAGCACGTCACCTTTTCAAAGGCGGGGTGTTAGAAAACCTTTAGAATTATATGAGGCCGTATCCAACATTCAATAAGCATCAAAATACCAAAATTAAGAAAAGAAGGAAAAGCAGACAAGAGTTTATAGTGGTTCGACTCTTATTCGAGTCTACGTCCACTTTGAAGATAGCATTCCATTAATCACCATGAGATTTACAACATTTGCTCCTTTATACATTCATAAAAGCTCCTTTTACATGCATTTGCCTTTGAATTCACATAAGAATGGTAGAGAGCTTAGAGAGATTATGCCAATCCTTCCATGGGAGCCATGATTGAAAGCTTGTTATATCTTCAATGAATTGTGGAGAAGAATTGTTGAAATGTTTGGAGAAATCCAAAAAGCTATTTGACAGCACCTCCTTGTAGTTCCCGGTCCAGTCCCCCCTCAAATGGTGGAGGTGGTGTCCTATTTATAGGTGATGGAGTGGCTGGAATCTTCAATTCAGGGTTCTGGTCGGTTTTTTACGTATTTACAAGAATGCCACTGCCAGTTGTCGACAGCTGGCGCATTACCTTACTCATTTCGACCGACCATGGGGGCCTTATTGGAGAAAAGACGACCAGAAAGCAGAAAAGGCGACCCAAAAAGCTTCAACATAAGGCGGACCGATCTGGAGGCCTGGAAAAGAAGCGGGCCGATTAAGTCTCTTGCACTTTGGAGCGACTAGGAATTTCGGTATACTTAGAACGACCAACGATCTTGAATATTTGGAGCGATCAACTCTCTTCCTTATTTGGAACGATCAGAGCCTCCCTTTTAGAGCGATCAAGAGCTTGTGAGTATTTGGTGCGACCAGAACCTTGGGCATTTTGGTGCGACAGAACCTTGGGCACTTTGGTGCGACCAGAACCTTGGGCATTTTGGTGCGACCAGAACCTTGGGCACTTTGGTGCGACCAGAAAGGTATGTATTTTGGAGCGACCAGAATGACCAGCTAGCATGAAGAAGAGAACATTCGGTTTTAATATTTGGGACGGCCAGAGCTTTTTAGAATTGACTGATCCCGAAGTCTTGAGGTTTGTTGAAGCGGCCAGGTTTTAGCATAAATTTGAGAGCGACTGATTCTGCGAGAGTGACCAGGAATTGAGTAATGCGACCAACCCCCTTTTGATAATGACAGGACCGATCCCTTTCTTCAAAATTCTAAAAACCGACCCACATTCAATTGGATCGATCAGATGGATAACATTTTGCCCCTCGGAGTTCCATTATTTTTTACGAAAACAATGGGCTTCGAAATATTTGTGAATCGATCTTCTTCAACTATGAGTCGGTTTTGGACATAGTCCACAGAGGTCGGTTCTGGAAGGTGGGTTTCAATACTGGATCAGATGCACTTCCGCGACGATTCAGCTCGACTTTTCTGGAACGTAGGAAAATGCCAAACTTCTGGAAGATGATGGGACAATTCTCGAAATACGAAGAGATCAGATTAGGCTTTATATAATTAATTTAACTTATCATTTCTTCCTCCGCATTTTCTCGGTAAGGATCTTTATTAATGGCGACTCTCTTCTTCTAAAACCAATTGCTTAGTTTTTCGTTTACTTCTTCGCAGATTCAAGCCGTTGTTTAATGACAGAGCCTACATTTTTTATGATTTATTGGCGACTGGGGCGTTTTAATCATTAATCCATTTGTCATCATTACGAAGCCCTTGGTTTCTGTATGTTGCATGAGGACTCCAATCAGACATTCTAATTAGCTGCTTCTTTTGAGTTTGGTTAATCGGTTCTTTGCAATTTCAATGCTAGTCTTGAATCTTGTCTTAATCTATTGCACTGCCGTGTTAAGTTCTTTACAAAGAAATTCCTTATTAGGAAGGTGGAATCTCCCTAAATAACGTCATTGTTTCCCAATATGATAAAATAAGCATTTAGAGAATTTTACGGAACACTTTTTTTTTTAAAAAAAAAAAAAAAAAAAAATTACATACAGCAGACCTAGCCTCAAGTTCACAGGAGCTTACATTTTTAGAGTAGGCTGGATAATTTTATATCTTAAACTATTTATGCTGAGCATTTCTTTCCACTAAATATATATAATGAAGTCGTGAACTCAGTTTTGGACGTTACCTAATTTAGCAAATGTATTTCACTATTAACTATATATCCTTTAAAATAAAATTGTAATCCGATCTCACTTATTATCAGTGAACTGCCGTCAGTTGAACTATGTTTAATGGAATTTGATTTCTTATTGAACCAGTGTTATATCTAATATTTGCGTGATTTGTTTTCAACTTTTGTTATGCACTCGACGAACTTATCATAGATCACTGATTTATGTATGTATAATCGTCAAAAAATTACCTCTTTTTCATTGTATTTAATTCTATTTAAAAAAAATCAGAGGCTACATATAATGATTTTTATCATCATTTTTTTTAATATAATTCTGCCATTTACGTCATTGGCCTCATAATTTCATAAACCGTTCAATAAGTTGTAAGTAAACAAACCTGCTGTCATTTTTTACCAAAACACGAACTAGTCTGCACTTTCCATTTCTTATATTCTATATATTACAAACTAATTTGCTTCTTGTCTCTTTATACTAAATTCAATCTTATTATATCCCTTGGTCATGTTTTAATAAGTTCAAATGGAACTATCTAACGTAACATATAGTTTAAAAAAGTGCAAACTAGTTTGCTATTCTTGTGAACTCTGATTTTTGTCATTGTCGGAATGGAATTCCAACCCAGATCCTGGATTGTCTTTAAGGTGCTGCAACATTAGTAAAAATAATGATGAAATAATAGAAAATGGAATAAACATGTAAAATAAATAAAGATGACAAATTATACAGGATTAAAAAAAAAAGATGAACCAACGGAAAATAGTTCTAAAAATTAGCAATATATTTGTCAATTCCGCCCCAATTGGGCTGAAATAACATGAATAAATAGGAAATTTTTGTTTTTGTTTATGATGTATGTATTTAATTTCGATAAATACACTTACAAACTATATCAATGTATTTCACATTAAAAAAAAAACAAGTTTCAAACTGAAATTTCCAGAATTACTCAAAATTTCAGAAATCTAGATCTGTACTATTATTGCCATATCCTATGAACAAATGGCCAAATTTAATTTATCTAGATCTGTACTAATGTTCGGTTGCAAAAAACACATCTGTTAGCATCAAAATTAAAGTAGAGGAACATATATTACAACGCTTTATACCAACAACAAAAACAAATAAGTGGAAGCTGTCTTTCCTATCGAATATTTCAAGAGGCCATGCCAATGACCAATACACAGTATGTATGGACATGTCGATTCAGCCATAAATTTCCTCATGCTTTTAACTCCTTGCAAAAAATTACTAATGTTGTGTATTATAAATTGTGCTAAGTGATAGGGATGCAACGTTAAAATCTTGGTACCATACTTATGAGCAAATGTCCCCACTTATACGCACTCGTGACTTAATTTCTTTACTCCATAAGTGCTGACTATTTTCCTTTCTCATTGTTAGTTGGTATATTTTGAAGCAACATTAACAATTTATTAAGACCACGAATCAGGATGATACTTTTATAGCTATTAGTTGGTTCCAGTAGTTGCTACATTTTTCTCTTTACATATCTCCTTTATTAGTCTTCTACGAGTATGAGTTGTCATTTCGGTTCTTTTTTATTGCATAATTGTTCAGTATTATACTGTCACTAATATCTTTTAAAACCATCCATTGAAAGCTCTGTCTTAAAAAAACGTGCGAAGCATGCCTCCAGGCACCTTCCAGGCAAGGCGCAAGCGAAAATGCGCTGAGGCACATGTCAAAACGCATTTTGCTCCAAAGGCGCACCTCAAAAGGTTGAGCTGCAAAAAACGCATGCCTCATGCCAAAACCAACAATCTGTTCTGTTCACTTCTTCTCTTTCATCCAAACAAACCACAACACAACCAGCAACACAAAACTAGCCACAAACCATTTTAAAAATATATTATATAATACAAACAGTACAAAACAGCAAACACCCCTTCCATCCAATATTACCCCTTTTCACCGCAGCAAACAACGTTTGCATGCTTTTTTATTATTAAAAGTTTATAACGGCAAAGTCTTTGCCGTTATAAATTAAAACGACAAACACTTCGCCGTTATAACATCCAACCTCTGTTCACTCAACCGGACACGAACTAGTTCCAAACTAGCCACGGGGAAGTAAACAAGCCATACCTGATTGCTCCGTGGCTTGTTTAGTAACTAAACAAGCCATTACTGGTTGTGCTCTCATGTTGAAAATTCAGTTAGGCTTAAGCCTCTGAAGCAAATTTTTTTGTGCTACTGTATTTTGAAACCTAGCAATAATTTGACGTCCAGAATCCAACAAAAGTGGTTTCGTCGATTTTCTTTAAAAACGTATTTTATAAATCGTTTTAAATTCGTTTTCAAAACGATTTCAACTTCATATTCAATTTCAAATCAAAATTGAATATTCCATATCATCAATATATAAATGATAGTATTTTCAAAACGTTATATTTTGAAATCAATTCCTTTTCGGTATTCATTATAAAATGAATAAAATTGATATAAATACCGTTCGCATCAAAATGACGCATCTCCAATCAACAAGGCTTTATATCTTTCTACTTCAAATATTTTCTTTCAAATATTTCTTTTCAAATGTTTCTTTTTCAAATATTTCTATTTCAAATATTTCTATTTCAAATATTTCTATTTTAAATATTTCTTTTTCAAATATTTCTTTTTCAAATATTTCTATTTCAAAACTGGAATGAGGCCCGATCAATTACCATAGATCTTATTCCTATGGATTTCCATACAACACATGTATATATCAATAGTGATAAACAATCATCCATCATCCAGAGTGCACTACTCAACTGCATAAGCATTGAATATAAATAATCAACGCTTACAACAGCCTGTCAACCAATGGATCGACATACAACTAAACAATTGGGATTAGTGTACGTCAATATCATCCCAACACCCATGTGGGGTTTCAATCAATCAAACACATATTTTATTTGTGCAGTTGGACGATGTGTAAAATTTATCGTCCCAATCAATATCAGTCAAATCGGTGTACATAAACAAATCGTTCGATTTGTAAATGAATATTTATTTTACTTCAACACATGAATATATATTTTATTTCAACATATGAATTTTATTCTATTTCAACACATGAATTTTATTCTATTCAACACATGAATTTTATTCTATTCAACACATGAATTTTATTCTATTCAACACATGAATTTTTACTCTATTCAACACATGAATTTTTACTCTCCAATCCACCTCACAATCAATTTTCACACAAACAAATCAATCCAAATGCAATCAAACAAACAAGTCGTTCATGGTCTGTGGACGACGGGTGTCGGGTGCTACTAAGCACCGTCTGCTTCCTAGTATATATTTCAAACTCGAAATAAATTAAAAGTGAGGAGTTCTCACCCATAAGCTAAACCAAACGCCACGACTCTTCTTATGTAGGAAATCTTCGTTGCGTTTCTAACGAGATCTGTTTCACATAGTCGATATTAAAAACCACATTTTAACCATCAATCTTTATAAATAAAAATCATATTTTTTATTCTCTACATTATATAAAAAAATCAAATTTTTATCTTCACTTCATATGTATAAAATCAAATTTTTATATTCTCTATTTTATAAAAATCCCATTCTTAAAACGAAGTTATTTAAATAAAAATCATATTTTTATTATCTCTCTAATATAAAAATCATATTTTTTTATTATCTTTCTAATATAAAAATCATATTTTTATTATCTTTCTAATATAAAAATCATATTTTTATTATCTTTAAAAATATTTTCATGTCTCACATTAGTTAAAAATCATATTTTTAATACGGTACTTATATGGAAAAGATTATATTTTTATGCGCTTAAAAATCATATTTCATAACATAGAAAATCATATTCTTTTAATATGAAAAATCATATCTTTCTTATATGAAAAATCTAATCTTTACTTACATGAAAAATCTTATCTTTTCTCACATGAAAAAAAATATTGTCTTTTCTCACATGAAAAAACTTATCTTTTCTATGATAAAAATCTTATCTTTACTTCATAAAAATCTAAAATTCCTAAGAATAAAAATCTAAACCTTACTTTGCTATTAAAAATCTAATTTATTAATAAAAATCTCGGGTTTTTCCTATGTATAAAATATAAACTTTTACATTAAAAAATCAGCTTTTAAAAACCATATTTTTTCTAAAAGAGAAGAAAGAAAAGAAATAAAATAAAACAATAAAAAAACTTACAGCGTTTCAGAGAGAGGGGGGCTCACATCAGTTTTGGAGGGGGAGCAGGTGGTCGGAAAGGGGGGGCGAGCAGGTGGTGGTGGGTTGGCTTGGGCGCGTTTTAAATTGATTTGGGGGTGGGGGTTTCGGGGCTGAGGGCTTCGCGAGTTCGAGGGGAAGGCTGGAGGATGGATCGACGATGGTGGAGGCGCGATAGGGAGGGGCGTCGGCCGGGCGCTGGTGGCGGGGCCTCCTGGAGCGGCGACGATAGGGGGGCGACGGGAAAAAGGGAGGCGCGATTTTTCTTTTTTCTCCCCTTTTTTTTATTTTTGATCTTTAAAAATGAATGGAGAGAGAGGAATAAGGAGAAGGGGTTTGACTAAGTGATTTCTTTATTTATTTAATTAATTTATATTTCAAAAAGTAACCTTTTATTTTGAATCCCAAATCGAACCCACCGACTGTCACCCATAGCTAATTACCCCCATTCCAAACTCAATGGGATATGTATCGTAAGCCAATTCGGCTGTTTCGTTCAGTTTTCGTTAAAATTAAAATATAAATTAATATAATAGTCAATATTGATTTTAACGTACATTTTAATTTACCGGGGCCACATACAGACTCTAAAAATTCGGGAAAAAATATTTCTATTTTCGTATTGACGATACGGTCCTAACAAAACTAATTTTGTCAAATTTTGAGATCGTTTGAAAAATGGTCATTTTCTGGTCGATCGAAATTGATTGAAACTGTCAAAACACGTTTAACTTCTCCACGCTCACATATCAATTCAGAAAATTATGAATTTTGAAACTTAGCAATAATTTGACGTCTCGGATCCAACAAAAGTTGTTTCATCGAAAACCGAGGTCGTTTGCAAAATTTCCATTTCTAAGGGCTTTATATATATATATATATATATATATATATATATATATAATATAGATATAAATTCCACAGCGACTTTTCTGAATTTTAAACTGGACATATCTTCTCATCTCTAAAGTGAAATCTTAGTTTCTTTACTTCGTTAGAAAGATATCATTAAACAGATTCAAATATTTCTTGTTTCGTCCAATTCCAACTTAAAACGAATTCTATATATTCAATTGAATTTCGAAATCGAATTTTCGAACTGCCGCGCCATTTCAGGCTCGTTATATAATTAAAATAAAATTATTATTTTTTTACTTCGTCGAAAATAAATTTCTGGTCGTTATTATTTAAAATAATCCATTTTAAATGTTCAAAATTCATTAAAATCGTCAAAATAAAAATTTTAAATTGGCTTTGAATTTGCGAGTTGTTACACGTAAGTTAAAAGAGGTAACTTTTTACATACTCATGCATTTTTTTGAATCAAGTCGATTACAAATGTTGAAATCGATAGCAGTCTATGTTTTTTTATGTTAACCGAATGATTTGTGTTCCACCTTCTGTGTAGTGTGAACTCCATTGCATGGTTTTAACAACGAAACTGTTTACTGTACGTTTTTACATTTCTTGTTCAATATTTGGCATTTAATGTTACTTTATTTCAAATTTCATCATATGTTCTGTGTTTTTCTTACATCTTGTCGCACGGACCTACAAACGCCTTTCGTACGCTTTCGTCTTTTAAAACAATGGTCGAAGGTGAATTACCCTAATACCTTTGAAATTTTGATTATAAAATAGTATCATTTGATGGAATAGTAGTGAACTTTAAAATACCAATTTTCAGACAAACAAAATAAAAGAACTTTAAGGAGCTATTACGCCTCCAAGAAAAGACAGACATCTCACGAATGTAAAATTTAAAGTTACTAATAAAAACTAAAGTTACCGGTACACCCAGTTTTTGTCGAAGATGCTATTGATGGCATTGGTAGAAGTTAATCAGGAGGTTTAATTGGTTTGATATCTTAAGTCATGGATATCTGTAATTTTTAACCCACATCATTAGTTCATATTACTTGAAAAAATCGGGCTTCCAGCAGGCTCAACCCAAATGACCTTCCTTGTAAGATTTTTCATTTTCAGGTATTTTCCAGCACCAGATACTGTACCACCAGTTCCAGCATCCACTAAAAAATGTCCACCTTGCCTCGTGTATCTTTCCATATTTTTGGTCCTACATTTCATTACCATTCATAATTCCATTTTCAGTCTCAGCATGAACTGAAAACAAACTCTGTAAAATGTTTTTAAATAACAATCACCCTGTGGCATTAGTAGAACAAGTTGAACTTTAAAATATTATGAATTTCATATAAAAGAATTTGGAATGAAAGCTTATCTCCACCACTTAATTATGAATTTAACAAGCTTTTTAAAGTGAAGCACAACAGATATATTTACGGATATATTTCAAATATGGAATCATCAAAAACTTATTTAAAAAATAAGGTTTGTTGGAAATTTACTATAAAAATAAGTCTGACATTTTTTCGTCGTAGTTGTTCTGATCGTCCTATATCTAAAACTGTGCACTATATTTATGTAAGTAATTTTCTTTTTGAATTCAGTGACTTTTCGAAAATTTACTATGATGATATATCTTCATCATTTACACACGCAAATCAAAATATTCTATCGATATACAGTTCACTGATTAACCTCAACTGTTTGACAAAAAAGACTTTTCTTCATAAGATTATCTTCTTTTTACAAACTGGGAAGGAAAGTGATTGTTGTCCAAGTAGTGTGATTTTTTTTTTCTTCCACAGTTTATGGATGAACGTATCTTTCTTTTTTTACAGTTCAAGAAGAAAAATGAATTCCATTATGAAAATAGAAACTCATTCACGGTTTTAGAAGAAAACTGTTCTTCATTTACTATTAATTAGAGAAAGAAGAGTGATATTTCTTCTCAAAAAATGCAAAAAGGTGTTTTTTTGTAGTTTTAAGTATGAAGATAACCTTTCTTCACGGTTTGAGAAGGAAAATGATACTTTTTTCCCATTATTCGATAAAGAGAATGATTTTTCTTTTCTAAAAAAGAAGACATCTCTCTTCATATCATAAGATGGAAGTTTTTTTAACACCTCAAGAAAGTTTAATCTTCTTATGGAAAAAAATAAAGATGAAATTTAATTATAAGCATATTTGAATAGCTTTTGAACCATATATTTCAAGGTGATGATTAGTCATCATTTCGACTTTTATACAAAATAAATAAATGAAAAATTAATACTTAAAACGAAATTCTTACAAATTCGAATCTTATGTAAACAAGGAATCTTATGTATTATGAATACAACGTTCATCATTAGATAGTAATTTATGATCTGACATTGAAAATTGGTTTCTGTCAGGTATTCGTATAAAAATTATGGTGTCATGAAGATTGAGAGAAATGATATTGAATAAAATTAGAAATGTTTATCCCAGATCCCCTCTGCAATTTCGTAAATTTGCATCCAGACCTGCCTCCCCACGCCCATATTTCCAAATCGAGTGGGCCCTACCTTGAGGTTCTCGATGTGCATGGTTTGGCTCTTTAGAGGTTCTTCGACTTTTTACTGCCGATGTAGGCTCGGGAATTGGTTTGGGTGTTTTATGGCAAGCAGGGAGAATCTCAACCAAACAAATGTAAGTTATTTCTTTCTTTTTTTTAATCAAATCTTACACTCATATTTGTTTGAATCCTGTTAAAATATGTGATTAGTATTTTGAAACTTATACATTTAGGATCATTCATACAAACCTGTGTTTTCAAAGCGCGCACTATAGCGCCAAATAGCGCATAGCGCAACCTCAGTACCATGGAACCAAAAATAGCGCAGGGTTCCCTATAGCGCATAAATAGCGCGCTATTTTATTGAAGTGAAAAATAGCACGCTATTTGATTTTTTTAATTTTGTATAGTAATTAAAGCCCAGACCCACTGGGATGCAAACATATCCACATTTTCTGATTCTGCATGCATGCTTTTTCCTTCTATGGTTTTCATATTGCTTTAGCTAGTGTTCCATCAAGTTTTATCAACGCATTTCACAATTTGTTTTTTGTTTTTACTGAGAACTTGACTTGGTTTTACCATTTTTCAGATACACCATTCTGTATATATGTTCTTTGTTTAGGCTATTAGATCCAATATCTAGAAACAATAGAGGCTTTTTTGTTTGTTCGAGCAGCATAAAAAAAAAAGATGCATGCAATATCTAAAAGCAATTCCAATATGTCTAGTATGCTGGACAACAATTTTTTTTTGCTACCCTTAAAGTATCAAAATATTTCCTTCTCTTCTAAATGAGATCTCTAAACAAAAATTAAGGGTGTTGTTGTTGACACTCCAAATATTGTTAGGGGGGGGGGGGGGGGTCAAATTTTAAAAACACTCCAATCAGGAAAAAAATGTTAGGGGGAGTCACGTACTTAATTTTTTGTGCACCCTTTTTTACCCTGTTAATAACATTAGTTACCATCCGAAATCTCAGTCAATTTTAAATGCAAAAAAATCAAATCCCTAAATTATTTTTTAACAAAAAAGGGCGATCGTTTAGAGAGAAATAATGGTGCAAACGAAGAACGCGAAACAAATAAGATTATTGATAATTTAACAAATGAGAAATGAAATTATTAAAAAAAATCGATCGACAGATGAGAAATGAAATTATTTAAAAAAAGCGATCGACAAATGAGATTATTGATATTTTGATATAAAAATCTAATGCAGTTCAACTAATATACCATATTTTTTTTTAATTGACAACTAAAAAAGGATTGCTGTAAAGAAGGCTAATTTGGTAAAATAAACTTTTTTTGATAAGGGGGGTGCTCTCTGCATTGATACTCCCCTTAACAAATTCTTTATTTTTTTAAACTGATCCTCCCCTTAACAATACTTGGAGTGTCAAACACAATCCCCAAAATTAACTTACTGATAATTATAGTTTTTGACTTTTTTTTATTTTTACTTCGTTGCTTTTTGTTGTTTATATTCTTACTTAATTTTGTCACTAGAAAATATTTTACGCCAAAGATTCAAAAAAAAGTAGAATGAGCAATCCTTTTATACAAGAGAGCACTATTTTGATATTTCGGAAATTTTAACGAACCTCTGGGTGGATGAATTTTTACCTACTTATACTTGTTACCTCTGCATGCATGATCTTCTATTGTACATATCTTGTACAGACACAATACCCTTGTGAATTATGATAATAAAGTTTGTTTACTTGCACCACTTTTTTAATTAACTTATACTACTTTTTCCTGGGTTTGGTTTCAACTCTTACCTATGCTACATTTATTAAACAGGAGTTTGATTTCCTAGTTTTTTTCAAAGACAACATGGCTAACAAATAAACATCATTTATTTTATAATATATTGATGATATTGAATATAAATCACATATGTTTTTAACACGTTGTCAAGGTATATATACAACACAGTTCTTTCTTTTTGTATCAACCAGATTTAGTTTTGGATCTTGCAATGTTGACGGTGAAAGAGAATTCCTGCAATTCTAATAACTAACAAAGAAAGAGCTGCTGCTGTCATCATGTTTTCATTTGAAGTAGTATCTTATTTGTTCTAATTTATGTATAGATTCTTGTTGTGTATGTATATGTATGTATATGTTCCACACCATACAACATTTTGATGATGTATGCAATAGATTTTTCTATTAGTAAATCGTTACTTGTTCCTAGATTATGTAATGTTTACAGATTTTGTCATGTTTAGCTGTTTATGAATAAATATGGTTGGATATTTAATAATATTATGTGATTATAGTAGATATATTATTGTGATATATTAATGTTATTGAAACGTAATGGTGCAATGTTGTAATATACGCATGCGCGATGTTTGTCATTAGTTGTAGTGTACGTATTCACAACGTCTATTAAATGAATTAATTTATTTTTATGTTAACGCAAATGTCGTAGAAAATTCATTTACTACGGTGTACAATCAAGGTGGTTGTACAAAATATAATATTAAAAAACAGTTGTAAAACTTTGTTTTGCAATGTTCAAAAACCGACGTATATGAAGTTTAGTTAACGTTTAAATAATGTCGTCTAGTTTGTATTTACAACGTTGGTTAAATATGATTAAAGAATAAAATATTACATTTGAAAAAAGTAAAAAAAAAACTAATACACAACATCTACTAAATGAAGTGACTGATGATTCTACAATGGGTGAATAAAGTTGTTGAAATTAAATTACAATATATGAAAATCATTGAAAAACGGATACACAACGTATAAATATTATCGTAAAAAAGCCATGTCGTAATATTTGAAATATGTTATAACTGGATATCTCATAACATTCAAAAAACGTGGTATTTAGGTTTTCTTTATATTTTTTGGGTGTTTTCACTATATTTAGATTTTGTTGTAACTAACTTTTTAACAACATTTTTACAACATTTAGGTAAATGTTGTAAAAGAAACCCCCTCTTTTATAACAATGAATATAACAACATTATGATAAATGCTGTTAAAATTCATAGACAACGTTTATTCAGTGTTGTAAAATGCAAATTTTGTTGTAGTGACTATACAACTGAAAGAGAGAGAAAACAACTTTGAGTTGCTCCATTTTCTGACTATTATAAATTGGTTGACGTGACTGCTGATTGGGCAAAAACCAGCTTTGTTTGGTAGGGGTGTAAACGGGTCGGACCGGACCGGACGGAGGTGTGTTCAAGCCCTGTCCTATAAGACAGACACGGACCGGACATCATATAGCCTCGGTCCGAGCCGGACAACGGACTGTCCTGTCTGATATAGTCTTGGATAATAGAAAAACATCGTATTAGATCAGACCGAACACTAGTGTGTTCAAGCTCTGTCCTATAAGAGAATCGGACGAACACGGACCGGACACCTTGTAGCTTCAGACCGAGCCGGACAACCGACTGTCCTGTCCGATTTACAAACTTATTGTTTGGTAATAAGTTTTCAAACCAGCTTCGATCGCGAAATTATTTCAAAAACTAGCCCACTTCGAAAATTTGTCCTAAATTTAATGTCAAACACCTACATTTTAATATTTATTCAGTTATTTGCAAAGCAATGCATAACATTGTACATTTAAGTCGATATGCTTAAATTAACTATTTGATTTTGAATTTAACAAATGAATTCAATTAATAAATTATTGTTAATTCATCTAATTAACACGAAGTGCGATGTTATAAAACGTATATCATGTTCATATCAACAAAGATGGCAAAATTAGTTTTTCCTTCTTAATATGAAGTTAAGTCACATAATTTCAATAATATATGTAAATAATAATAATAAAAAGTAACATATTATACACTTATCTCAACAAATTTATCATAAATTAAAAAACAATTTCCGCTTTAAATACCTGTATTTTAACATTTCTACAATTATTTCATGTACTTTTATATTCAACTCATATGTTTAAACTCTTCATGAAAATCTTAAATTATAATTAGTTAAATAATCTTATAAAGTATTTAGTTGATTTTTCTAATAGCTCTTAAAAATATATGCCAAATTTACTGTATATTTACATATTAAAAAAAGATAGTTTTCCATACAACTACAAAGCAAGGTTCAAAATTCTTGTTTCCGGTTCCGTTCCGGTCATATGGATATTTTGAGGTTTTGGATTCGTTTTAGATATTCTAGATATTTCATTTTGATTCTGGTATCAGATTTTATTGTTCTTCGTTGCAATTATATCAATAAAAAAACAATATTTATGTTAGGTTACTCAACTATAACTGGGTTTAATTAAAATAATTCACCAAATTCCAGAATAGGAAAATAATGTGAAGGACAAATTATTTGAAAATTTTAACCACAAGGACAAGAGATTGGAAATTTATTCAAAAGAACAAAATATAGCCCAAATTTATTCAGAAGGAAAATACACATAATTTTTTTTAAATAAAAAAATTTTGGTTTTTATTTTTTGCAGATTTTAGGTATCAGTATTGCATGTCTGTAGGTATTAGTTTTCTCTCTACAGCTAATAGGTAGTAGTTTTGTGTGTCTGAAGGTATCCGTTTTTAGCATACAACTTGTAAGTAGCAGTTTTGTATACTTGTAGGTATCAGTTTTACATGTAACTTTTTTTTTTTTTTTTTTTTACAGAGAATGACAGTGGAGGATGGAAACGTCAGAAGAGAGGAGTTGAACTGTTTGGTAGTGTGATGAGATTGTAGATACATTTGAGGTTTTTATGTTTAACCATTGATGTCTAATAAGATTGCAAAGAGAGGTTTATGGAAGTATAGTGGTGGTTTGTTGGTGGGCTGTTCGTGTATACGATTATGTGGAGATGAAGTTTGCGGCCAACTCATGCCTACAGCTCTAACTCCAGGTTATTATTTACAATGAATTATATTATCTCAGCTTGACTGATTCTGTTATATTTTTCTCATCTGAAGAATTGCTATATACACTATTTTTTTGCACCTATATTGACCAACACCTCACTTATCTACAAGATGTAGGCTAAAAACTGATTCCTTCAAATACACAAAACTGCTACCTATTAGCTGCGGAGAGCAAACTGATGCCTATAGATATACAAAACTGATACCTAAAATCTAAAAAAAAAATGTCATTTGTTTTGTCATTTTGAATAAATTTTGGCATTCTCTATAACATCAGAGAATGACAACTGATAACATCACAGAATGAAAGTGGAGGATCTCATTTTTTTACATGTAACATCAAGCAATCAATTTTTAGTCTCTTGTCCTTGTGGTTAATTTTTTTAAACAGTTTGTCCTTGTAAATTAATTCCCCTTCCAAATATTAGGTTATGCAAGTTCTTCTGTTTCTAAATATCAGGTGATGTTTAGTTTAAAATGAGTTTTTTTTTAGTTTTAGCAATAATTACAAAATATTAAAGATGTGAAGAAACCATGCAAATGATATAAGAAAGATGGAAAGGACCGCGGAGGGAATGGATCAACGATGAAGGGATGGATTGTATTTTGTGCTTCTCTTATTTGTCGAAACATGAAAAACAAATAAAAATTATTTTCTATTTTGTATGTTAACTTTGTTTTCTAAAATAATTGTTTTCCACAATATCAATGTGTGTGTGTGCATTTTTGCATGGAAGGAAATTGAAAAATAAAAAGACTATAACAAACACTATCTTAGTATTTTAGCTTTTTGAGAAAGTTACTAACATAACTTTAAATTAGTTATTCTTAGGATACGATCGATCCGGATATATGTTTCCTGTTGACAAATTTCACTTCATCTCTAATGGATGTATAACTACTATTTTTACGCTCCCATTTTTCTCTAGCTTTCGACTATAGATAACTCGATAACTGCAATTAAAAAAATATACGGTCATTATTTTAATCAAAGTCACCTACTAGGTACTTGATGTTATCAACTTATCGCCATTTTGCTACCTGTCCTTGGTTGGTTGCATAACTCTGATGTAGTCTCATACTTTTTCGAAGGAGAAATTGTTATTTTTGTTTAACATCCATTCCCGATAATTATCATGATAATTTTGATTAACGGTTAATTTTCAATGCTTTCTTTATAAAAGCGGATTACTAATTGTGCTTCAGCATACCACGAGCCAATATTTATAGTTTCTGCAATTTTGGCATTTACATTCCCAAACGAAATAAGACTAATATAATCCCTTTTTTTCAATACGTAATTGATAGTCAATAATCAAACCAAAGGCTAGTACTTTCTCTATTTTAAAGTTCATTCTTAATACTTTTCTTCCAAATTCCCTAGAATTTAATATATGCTTTCATATGCTTAAGTGAGCACAATTAGGCTTTATATTTCAAAACAAAGAACTATTATAATTATATATGTTTTTTGTTAAAAAATGAGGTACGAACCTTATCGGCATAATTTCAAGTCCTTCTACTACTATCCACCATTCGTTCCCTTCCTGTATATTATGTATCCTCTTCAATCGGACATAGCAGCAGCTCTCTCGTTCCAAATTCATTCATTTTTAAGGTGTTTATTTCTAGTTCATTTTATCACAGTAGATGTAACATAAAAATTTCTAACCTTCAATCCATTATTTACAAATTAATGAATAGAAAAAGAAAGAAAAAAATCTCAATCAATATATATATATATATACACATATATAGAAAGAGACAGAAACGAGCGTACTGGGGCACCCCTGTTTTGCAGCACCCCTACTCTACCATGAGCTATACTAATCCAAATCCAACAAGATTTTGTAGATATTCAATCCACATATATAGTATCATCTGTCCAAAATTTGACACTACAACAAAAACACCATATTACAGCTTTAATTTTACAACGGTGGTAAAATAACCGTTGTAATAAATGTTTTTTTTTACAACTTTTTTCCAGAAAAGTTGTAATAAACTTATTTTTAACAACTGTGTTATTGTGACAGTTGTAATAAAAGCCTATCACAACTTTTATTTTTTGACTATTGTAATATATGACTACACTACAACAAAAATACCATATTAATAATTAATAAAAATTCGATAATTAATAAAAATATTAATACTCAGTAACTATTGTTTAATAATAATAATAAATAGTTTATTTGAAAATATGTAATAACTAATATTAATAATTTATTTTCGCTATATAATAATTAATAAATAATAATTATGTATTATTATTAGAAATTAAAAATAAATAAATAAATAATAGTTTTTAGTAATGAATAATTAATTTTAGTAATCAATAAATAAGAAGTAAGAATCACTAATTAAGAAGTAATAATCAAATAATTATTTTTAAATATTTTAATAAAAATTTCAAGTAATTTATATAATATTCTATTACATATATATTACAACGTGACTTATTATAATATAATGATCCAAATGTCGAAAGTGTTCAACCGATCACTACAATAACTAATGTTACGTACATTATTAGAAAACAATAATGAAATGTGGCACTGCAATTATATTTTTTACTAATTGTAACAGATGCTATTACAATCTGTTTTTTAATTGTAATAAATGCGTATTTTTAACAACTATTTTTCTGTTAGAATTGATAAATTCATATTATATTTAAAATAAAGTTTAACTTATTAATTCTTACTTTAACTTATTAATTCTTACTTATTTTTTTATTTCTTTAAAATTCAGTGAAACTTTAATTGTGACCCCACGGAAAACTAGCATGGTATTTCAAAACGATGAAAATGAAGGCGGTAAGTTGAAAATTTGGCTCCCAAGTAATTCGCATTTTGTATTTCCAGTGCCTTCTGTGGGGCCGACCTACCCTATTCTCTACCGTATGTTTGAGTCGATTCCCATTTCCTCCTTCCTCAGAAAAACTTGCGCCTATGAAGAAAAATGAGACCTGGATTTACGTTTCTTTATATTGTCTTCCCATCATCTATTTTCACCTTCAAATCCACTCTCCTTCCTCTTGTATCTCTGATCCTCTACTTCCCTCACCTGTTTTCCTCGTGAAAAGAGGAGATGTTGTGCTTGCCGTTGAGGATTTGAAGGTGAGTCCTTTATCGCATCTAAGTCTAGCTCCAAATCGATGCAGAAAGGTTTCGGCTACTTGCTTGAGGATTTGAAGGTGTGTCCTTTTACCGCATCTGTATTATAGTGGCGAATAAGCAGCTTTTACTGCTGCTTCTTTTCAAAATTACATTACGTTGGGTGTGTTTGTGTAAAAGCTTGTGGCTTTTCAGAATAACATTGCTGCTGTTTTTTTTCTTTCCATTTGGTTTTTTTTATGAATTACATTTCGTTGTTTCCTTTTGTTTTCTTTTTAAGAATACATCATAGTGATCTACTGGATGTGTTGAATTATAATGGTAAAGGCTGTGATAACTTCCGGGCGGTTGGATATAATGAAGCTGTCAAAATTTCCTGTGGCTTAGATGTTTATGTTGGTTGCATAAGAAGTGTTTGAATAAATTCTTATTCAAAAAATCCCCTTTCTATAGTTGGAGATTTTGATTCCGCTTACAATGTCTGATAACTTAGATGTTAATGTAAACAAGTATTGATTCAAAATCTTCAACAATTTATGGATGTATTTTTTACAGGAAACACATAGTACATGTGAAGGTGAACAACCAAGCATTGACAACGAACCCTTCAAAAAGGTATGCATCTACCTTGTATTACCTATTCACATCGGATTTTTAGCTTTCTTATTAAATATTAAATATCATACCAATGTTCCTTTTATATGGTTTTCTTACATAGATCTGAACTCAATACGATCATTCGAACGTGTATTGAGTCACTCTCAGTTTCGTAAATATTAATTAGCAGTCTTCTGTAACATTTTACAAAAATCATATTCTATATTTTCTGGGTGGCATATAAAATGCACAATTTGTAGAACGATTATTGAGAAGAGATCTTTGTTATGTGCGGTAAACATGCATGTAAACAAACATATCATATTGTATTAAGTTTTGATTTTGTATGTAATTTCAATAGACATAAATTAGAATTATATAACGCTACATGTTTGTGTATACATGTTAATTAATTTATAACATTTTGTCTTTTTGGACATTCTTTTACATAGTCTGGTCTCTTGCTAATTCCTTCTTGGAAGTGACTTGTTGGAAGATCCCTCTGTTTTTGGATTGTTAATGTGTCTGATGTTTAGGCGCTGGGTACATATCTCAGCACGAGTATCCACATGCATAAGTCGGCATTTTGTTCCATGTGACTTTAAAAAAAATTGCATTTCATTGCTATTATCAGATTTTAAAAAGGGGCTTTAGACCATATGTAGTTCATGCTATCAGGTACGTTAAGCATTATTGTTAAGTTTTGGTATTGTTGGCTTAAAAAAACACTTTTTGTTCTTTTTTCTAACAATAGACATATTCTTATGCAATAGGTTTGATCACTGCAGTGAACTTACACCAAAAAGATAAATGGCGTAAAGATTTCCTCGTCTTCGACTAGTGTACTCCCGTAGGATATGCAACTTTTTGTGGATAACTTGAGCTTGTACTAAGTTGCTTTGTAACGGTCAAGTATGCAATAACGTACGAAATGTTGTCTAAAACTTATTGTTTGTAATACTGAATATTTGAGTATTTTAATAAATTAGTTTGCAAATAACTGTACTATCGGATTTGCTTATGGAGTATTGCTATATTTAGTGTATTGTTCTTTTCAGTTGCAAAAGAAGTTTATTTTTTTAAAAACCTAAATGTCAATCACAATGGTGCATAACAGTTGTAATAGATTTTATTATAACAGTGCATAACTGTTGTAATAAATTTTATTACAACGATGGAAAAAGTTGTAAAATATACATATTACAACAGTGTAGCAACAGTGCAAAATAGTTGTAAAAGATATGAGTCTATTACAACTTCTTAATACACGACGGTTTGCCCACCGTTGTAAAATGTATATTACAACGGTGTTCCACCGTTGTAATAGGGTCATTTTGTTGTAGTGTGAGCTCATTCCGACATTCTTAATAAATTCAAAATCTTAGGTCAATTATTCACCGTTCATACATTTATTCAGAATGTTAAATTTGAACATCAAATATATTAATCTAAAATTATCGGAACGAGATCAAATTTTGGATAGATGATAATATATATGTGGATTGAGCATCTACAAAATCTTGTTGGATTTGGATCAGTGTAGCCCACGATAGGGTAGGGGTGCTGGAAAACAGAGGTATCGCGGAACGCTCCTCATATATATATATATATATATATATATATATATATATATATATATATATATATAATAATCAAATATAAAATAAAAAAATTAAGTACATATGATTACCTCGCTCAAATAACACTTTTTTAATTCTAAAAAATGTTCTTCTAGAATGACTCTTTCGTGTAAAATGCCAACCTCCGCTTCTTCATAAAATGTCGATAGGGTTTTACCCATTTGTCATTGGTGGTGCTGATCCCTAGGGAAGTGATGGTTATGGTGGTTTTTCTTGCGGGGATGTTTCGGCTTCGGCTATTTGTGTTGCCGTCTCTCCTCAAGAAGCTAGTTTTGATGCAGTGGTTCCTCCTATTCGATTTTTCCTGAAGTTTATTTCGTGTTACTTGTCTCCCTTGTCGGGTTGGTCGGCTCTTGGGTCTTAGATTTGTGCTAAGCGGCGTGGTCGCCAGTTCAGAGGCACTACCACCGCTTGTCACTAACAATTGTTTTGCCCTACTCGACTTAGTTGAGGATGAGGTCTCGAGTTCTTGCGATCTCACTACCTCGATTTCTATTCCTCAAGTCGGTCATGCTTGCTAAGTGGTGGCCATTTCAGAAGACAATGATCCACTTATCGATAGGAGGGCGAGGACCGGTGGGATGTAGCGTTGCAACGGATGCAGCCGGCTGTTCCATACAGTGGTGTGGCATCCATGGCACATTGTCAAGTTGTGGTCGGGGTTTGTGTTTCGATTGTACCACAAAATCGGGTCGATGATTCGAAGCGAAAGCAGTCTGTGCTTCAAGCATTGGCCGTGGCATCCGTGGCATGTTGTCAGGTTGATGCTGGGATTTTATTTACGGGTATACCGTGTTTCTTAACTCCCTGCTGGTGCTCCTTTTAGTTCAACCTTTATTTTCCTCTTGTAACTATGTTTGTGGTTCGTTGCTATTGCCTTCACTGTGATGTTTTACCAGTTGTGACAGTGTTGTGGGTGCTGGCTTTTTGACATTTCTTATATTAGTTTTACTGTTTGTTGTTTGGTCTTGTGGTTATCCACATGCTATTGAGGTGGAAAGTGAGTATTCCCCTCAATTCTTGTTGTACCGTCCTGTAGTTGGGGGGTTTCTCTGTCTCAAGGATGATCCTAGGGGTGTTGGATTTGGTGTTGTTTCTCCTTTTCATTGCAATGTTGTGCCAATTTTCTGGTTTGTGCACTTTTTTTGGGTTAATGATCAGTTTTTTTGGCTCTGGTCATTCTCTCTTTTGTTCCCTTTCGAGTGCAGTTTTGTGGCTTATTTTGTAACTTGTTCTTTTTGTGATTTTTTCAGTTTGTTTGGGCTGACTTATTTTATTGGATTGTTGTTCCATTATGTTCACTTCACACCAAGCAATGATGCATTTGTGCACTGGTTGTGGTGCTCGTGCTTTTGGTGCTTAGGTTGGCATGTTTTTCGGCTTTGTTGGTTGCAGGTTTTAGCGGCTTTTGGTTGACGGCGTATAGCATTGTGTCATGATAATGCCTATACGTTGCTCACCATGTTGGGATTTTCTAGGAAATGCAGGTTTATCGCTATGGTTTGTAGGGGTGGGTTTCCGTTTCTCTTTTGCGGTTGGTCCCTTCAGTATATTACCTTCCATTGTTGTGCAGGATTGTCAGTCTAATGACAATACTACCAACGTGGAGTCCACACAGCATGGCATATCGTCAGTCCTTGACGTTACAACATCTTCGATTGTTCACCCTCTTCCTCGTTTTTCTCATTCATTACCTCTCCTATCGGAGGCTGAGATAAGTGTCATTAATGATCGTTTGTTGTAGCACTCCAGGAACTCTTATTCTTGTCGTTTAGATAATATCTCTTTGTCTAAGCGAGTCGTGCTACCATCGGCATCTTGTGTAATGCCTGTCTCCGATGGTGTTTCTTTTTCTTCCTCTCCTCTCCTAGATCTGCAACCTCTCGCCGTGGTCATCTGCCCTTTGCTTCCCATAGGAATTCACAAGCACGTACTCCCCGTACTATCTATACTCGTTGTCTAGAAGTAGAAGAGAAAATAGTTAGGATGACTCATCGTACTCTCTATCTAATCTGATTTTTAGGCTCTGCTGCTTTCTATCCTGTCTATTTTTTCCCTTATTATCCTATTACGGTGGCTAACCACTTGTTTCGGAATATAAAAGGTGTCAGAAATGATGCCACTTCTTCGCGTCTCAAGCACATCGTTAAGAAACATTCTATCCTGCTTGTGGTGTTTTTGGAGCCTTTCATGGGGCTAGAAACGTATGTTAACCTTGTCCTCCAACTAAATTTTGGTGGAGACTTGTATAACGTCGCCAACAAAATTTGGATTCTTTGGGCCAAAGATGTGTCTATGCGGCCTATTTTCAACTCTTCTCAACTCTTCTCTGTTTAGTGTTCTATCCGTTTGTCCCCTGCTCCTTTCCTTTTCTCCAAGGTCTACGTAATGTGTGACCGTGTAGATCGTCTCCTCTTGTGGCAAGACATTATATCTCTTTCTGAGCTTGGCTTTTCAGCTTTTGTTTTATAGGGGATTTTAACGTTGTATCTACTCAAGCAGATAAACATAGTGGCTCTGCTATTAATCTTGCTTCGGTGAAGGATTTTAACTCCTTCATCCAATCGGGCTCATTGAGGTTTCTTTTGTTGGCTCGGTTTTCACTTGGTAAAATAAACAAGGGGGTCCTAACCGCATTTTGTCCCGTCTTGATTGGGTGTTTGCTTCCGAGAGGTGGCTTGGCCTACCTTTCTCGTTTTTCGTAGAATACCTGCATCACACTAATTCGGATCATGCCCCGCTGCTTCTGAAGTGCATCCCTTTCCCATCCTCGGGACCTACATCTTTCAGGTTCCAATTGATGTGGTTCTCTCATCACTCTTTTTTGGCAACCATAAAGAAATCTTGGGATATTCTTGTCCAAGGTCATCCTATTGCGACTTTCTTACTTAAACTCAAGCGTCTCAAATCTTGTTTTAAAACATAGAATGTCCAAGTGTTTAAGAATACATTTGATAGATTTTGTTCTATGGAGGAATCCCTCATCCTTATAGAGGCTTCCTTCTATACTGATCCTTCTATCCCCAACAAACAGGCTTGGGCCTAGGCTCAACTTGTTTTCAATTCACAGGTTAAGCTTGAGAATGGTTTTCTGAAGCAGAAAGCTCGTATCAAATGGGTCGTCGATGGTGACTAAAACTCGAAGTTCTTTCATTCCTTTATTAGTAAAAAGAACAAGATCCTTTTAATCAGCCAGATTCTTCTCCCCAGTGACTCTATGGATTCGACTCTGTTGATGTCGCCGAGACAATTGTATCCCATTTTCGTTCTTTCCTTCAGTGCTTTTCGGTCGACCTTTCTGATCCTCTTGTCAATTCTCGAATCCCCCGCATTATTCTTTCCTCGGAGGCTTCTGATCTCTTCCAACATCCAGCGTTAGAAGACATTCGTGCTAGTGACTTCTCCCTTAGCAAGGATAGCGTGAGTGGCCTAGATGGTTTCAATGGGGTTCTCCATCGTTATGCATGGGAGATCATTCGGTCTGATCTTTATCTTACGATTCAATTCTTTTCTTTTTTTTGGTCAGGCTCTTCTTAAGAGTTGGACGTCTGCTAACCTTGTAGTTATCTCCTAAATCTAACGTCTTCGTTCTTGCTCTGAATTCCATCCGATTAGCCTTTGCCATTTTTCGTTCAAAGTCTTCTCTAAGATTCTATTTATCAGACTCACGCCTATCTTAGATCGTATCATTTCCTCTTCCTATGCTGGCTTTGTCAAAGGTCGTATAATCATAGATAATGTCATGCTTGCTCAAGAGCTTATTTCCTAGCTTAATAGCAAGATCCATTGTTCCAATGTGGTCGCGAAACCTGATATGGAAAAAGATTATGACCGCATGTCTTGGGTTTTTATCATTCGGGTCCTTCGATCTTTTAGTTTTCCTGAGCCATTGATCGACCTAGTTTGGCGTCTTATTTCCAACTGTTGGAGCGGCCAACGGTTCCTTCCCATCCGAAAGGGGACTGTGGTAAGGTGATCCCTTCTCCCCGTCCCTTTTTGTCATTGCGGCGGAGGCGCTGGTTCATGGGGTCTACGGCCTAACTGCCGTTGGTCAGATTCATCGCTTTGGTATCCCTAGTGGTTGCCCAATGATCTCTTCGTTGCCTTTCGCCGATGACATCATTTATTTTACTAATGGTCATTGTCAATATGTCTGCCGGCTTATTTCTTTCCTTCATCTTTATGAATAGTGTTCTGGGCAACTAGTCAATGCTTCAAGGAGTTGTTTCGTTCCTTCAAGGCACATGGATACTGGGAAGGTCTCATGGATCAAGCCTTTTTCAAGTTTTCGTGTTTTTTCTTTTCCTCTCCCCTATCTGGGGTTGTCCTCTACCGTGACCGTAAGATCAATGCCATTTTCGATCTCATCGATGACAAAGTAAACGGAAAGATTTGAGATAGAAAGTTACCATTTTATCTCAGGAAAGTCTGTTGGTCCTCATCAACTCGATGCTTGACGCGATTAGCTCTCATGTCTTCGCGGCCATAATGCCAACTTTATCCTTTTTTCGGTCCTATCGTTCTTTGGCTTCGTCTTTCTTCGAGAGTGGTAGGGACGATTCTAGGAGACATCATTGGATTTTCTGAGATTCCGTATGTTGGCCGAGCCATGAGGGTGGTTTTAGGTTTCCTAACCCTTGGGACATGTGTAAACCTTATGCTTGTAAGCTTTGAGTCAGGTTCTGGGCTAGCGATTCTCTCTAAGCGTCTTTCCTTCATGCTAAGCATAGGCATCTCTTACCGAACAACTTCTTTGGAACCCCAATTTACGCAAGTGAGACATGTAAACAGATGCAGTCCTTGAAGGTTTTTCTGTATAGTCGTGGTTGTGGCTATGATTGGAATGGTGTTCCTTTCTCCCTCCGTGAATCCCGGAACTCAGTTAGAGTTCCAACTGCTAGGAATCCCAATTTTGCTTTCATATGGGATCGTCGTATTCTTCCGAAGGTTTCGATCACTATATGGAATGTTCTCCACGAGGGTCTCCCATTAGATGATAACCTTATGAGGATTGGCATTCCTCTTATGTCACGTTGTAGATAGTGCTGTCAATGGAAACCAGAAAAATCCGAAATCCGTCTACATCTGTATCTGTATCCGAAAAGAGGATAAATATCCGATATTCAGAAAAGTGAATACAGATATGAAGGTATCCACATCCGAAAATTATCCATTCATATTTTGTAAAAATTATAGCTTATTTTATATGTATTTTTGCATAATAAACTATGATAATTTATTGTTTTCTTAAATTAACGATTTATTTCTCCTCTTGATCGTGCATGCTTTGGGATATGAATGAAAATTTTGTATCCCTTCAACTTGTAATTTTTCCCACATCCTCTCTATTTTTTGTATACCATTCCCCTTTGTAATTTCGTACCCCTAACTCCTAACTCCCAAGTCTCCCATGCATGGCCAGAGCCTATGTCACCATCGTCCACTGGCCCCGCCATCTCAACACGACACAGATTCACAATGAATCAAATCCAATTCGACCAAAAACCATGCATATCGTTCAAAACCCACCTGTTATGTTAGAACAAGGCAAGGGGTCGTAGGTGTACGAGGGTCGAAAGGGCCGGAGGTGGCTTCTTTGGTAATGGCAAGACGTTGTAGGGGAGTTCGAAATGATTTGGGAATTTTGGGTTTTCGGAAATCCTTAAGTCCAGGGAATATGAATGCCAGAAAGAAGAGGGTAAGGCACGTATCATGCTTTTATATTCAGAGAGGGAGAGGGTTTCTTCCAGAAACTCTGGAATTTTCTAAGTACTTCGAGATCGGTACAGACCCTTATTTCCTTTAAAAACTACGGCTATACTCAAAACTACTCTGGATTTTCTAAGTACTCAGGAATTTTCTAAGAGAGAGACAGGAGAGGAAGAAGAAAATAGGACTACTACGAGATTGATGAAGAACTTCTAAACTCAAAACTACAGCTACGGTCGTGCATATGCATTTTCAAAACTCCGGCCATCGAAACCAACTCGAGTTGTTAACCAATATGTACTCACCAATCTAAATGATTTAAGAGTACGCACCTAACGATCAAGTCCAAAGTCGACGGCGTTCTGAAAACTAACTTACATGATCATACGCCCGAAAGTTATAATTTCTATTACGCTTCTTAATATAAACTCTGATCCTATCACATGAAATCACATGCAAACGTGTTAATGCATATGTAACTCTGTGCCGACAACGACTCATTCATGCTCTGGTGTAAACGAAAGTCGACGACTAACGTTTAATTCCATGAATCGACAGAGATTAGACACACATCTAAGTAACCTGACAGGTTCAAATCCAAGCAATGAAGTCCAAAATATTCTCAACAATGCTGGAACTTTGCACTTGTAACGACGAGCTTCAACAAAGCGTTGCAACCGCCTAGAAATAACGTACTATCTGGAATGCACTACCCAATGAAAAGGTCTCTACCATTCGCTATATTCAACTCAGAGATCTTTCCAGTTACTAGAAAGATTTATCTCAATTCAAAGCACGTCATGCTAACACAAGACATACTTTGGAGGGGCAAGTGTTACTCGACCTTTTGGTCCGGCTACCAAAAGTAGTCCAGGCCTACACAACTTGACCATCACATGGCTAAACGACTCAGACTCAGAAGTCAATTCCGAATGGAGTCATGCAAGCAGGTTCGCCTCAGTTCTTTAAAATAGATCCCAAATGGCTAAGTGTTTGGGGATCGGTATTATACCTTTAGGGATTTGTACATATCCCCAAAGCTCCAAGCAACTCAAAGAATCAGTTAAGTGTTACGGGATCAGTATGTATCCTTAGAACATGTAATAGCCCGCATTTTACGTGTCAGAAGATCGTAAAACATTTTTATTTTATTCCCTGAAGGTTGGATATTATCATCTTTTAATATGTTGCTTATGGGGATGTGAGACATGTCCCTAATTTTTACCGATTTTGTTTGTGACCATTTTGCCCCTATCAGTCTTGTACAGGGCATAACTTTTGACTCAGGTCGAATCAGAGGGTGAGACCTGTGCCATTAGAAAGGAAATGATGATTGTCTTCTCGTAGAGTGGTTACATTAAGGATTTGTTTCAGTGTTTTAGAAGGAATAGTTGTTTTTAAGGTTTTTCAGTTGGCTCTTCAGGTTTTGGGAGTCTTAATGGGCTGATTTGGAGAGGCACATTAGTGGGTTGGTGGAAACTATAAATAGGGGGTAAGGGATATGGAAAAATAATAGTCGTAATTAGTAATGACTAGAGAGGTGAAGACCGAGAAATTATCGTTGTCGTAAGGTTCTAGCGAACTCAAAGCAGGGGTACAATTGAAGATCAATTGTAGGTCGAGTGCCTGGGCGTCGTGTATGGCCTAGACACGTATTGAGTATAGCGTGTGGAGTTTTGCTAAAATTGGGGCGTCGAGCATGGTCCTTGACAATTGATGGCGAGTTGTTAGCCAGTCGTACGATTAACGATGATTTCAAAGCAAGGTTGGCGGTGATAGCCAGAGTTAGTCATGAATGTGTGAATACTTTGTTGTGATGATGGTTGAGTTGCTTTTGCTATGTATGAATAGTTGTTCTGATTTCCATGACTGGATTGTTTTTTCCTTTGGATGTATGGATCATAAAGGCTATCACTGTCGGATATGGGGAAGGCAGTTGTGAGTTCTTCTCTAGAGCTGGGTAGATTAGTTCGTTTATTTACCCATTCTCATATACTTTATTGATGAAGTTTGTTTGCTGTTTTATCGCTCACTAAGACTGTTGTCTGACTTAAGGTTTTATGTTTCCTCTTATTACCATGGGTTGTTCATCGGGTTGTGGATGGGCAGACTGAGTAGCAGGTGACAGGTGATGCTTTAGTGAGAATGACAATGCTGATCGATGGTGAGCAGGAGGCTCACGTACCAGTTTTACTACTATCTAGTATTTGTTTCCGCTGTTTGATATTTATCTGAGTGCTGTAGTGAGGCAAATTGTTCAAACACTGTTGTTGACATCGACGTATATGGGAAATACTTTCTAGTTGTCATGAAAGTTTAGTGTTTTCTGCTTCACTATCACTACCTGTTGTATATGTTCTATTATATTTTATCCTTGCGCTGTGAGTTTACGACAGGTTCCACTTATGTACCATACCTTGATGATCGCCCATAGCCGCCTGACACACTTTCAACACATTATTCCTCTTGTATAGTGCGGGGGTTGTGAGCGGTCATCACATTTGGTATCAGAGCTATGTTCATCGATTGTGGACAAATCTCAAGGACGTAATTACGTATAAGAGACGTACTTGTAGATTTCAGTTGGATGATTACTATATATTAGCATATATAGTAGTAGCGGTTGTATTCCTTTAGCAGTTTTCTTAAAAATAGATAATCATTCTAATTTGCAGATTTAGAATGAGTCGATGCTATACTAGACATTCTGCTAGGGAAGAAGCTGTACCTGGACGGGGTAATGGTTGGGCACCTGATTACCGACCATGTTTGAATCTATGATGGAAGCTTGTTTTCGAAGGAACCCCGCTCCAGTGGCAGCTACAGTTGGGGTTGGAGTTCCAGTGCCGACAGCTGTAGATTTTGTAAAGCTGTGCAAAGACTTTACATCATTGGGAGGGAAACGGTTCAAGGGCACTGAACCAGTTGAAGAGGTTCAAAGGTGGATGGATACTTGTATTTGAATCTTCAAGGACTTGAGCATTGATGATGCAACAAAGAGGAAACTCGCATCAAGGCAGTTAGTGGGCAGAGCAATGGACTGGTAAAACTCTATCACACTTGAGACTCCTAAAGAGGATATTTCATGGGAATTATTCCAAGTTAAGTTTGAAGCAAAATTTATCTCCACCGTGCAGAAGTCTGAACAGTTTAAGAGATTCGTGGAGCCTAAACAGAATGGTCGCCCAGTTCTTGACTATATTTCTGACTTCGAGGCTTTGTCGAAGTATGCTCGTTCATATGTGGATACTCCTTATCAAAAGAACGAGATGTTTGTCTTGGGATTGGATGAATACCTTGGGAATCAGCTTGTGGATCATCTCGATGATATCTTTGAGAAGATCGTCGAGAAGGCTTTGAGCCATGGAAGTCTGTTTCCTAAGAAGATGTCTGTTTTTGCAGCTAAAGAGGAGCAGAAACCACAGCAGGGTGGTAATAACAAGAAGAGGAAGCAACAACAACAGAAAGGAAGGGATGGCTAAAACAAACAGATGGGATAAGTGACTTGCTTCAATTGTTGCCAGAAGGGCCATTTTGCTAGTGAATGCAAGAATCCTAAAGCTGAAAAGAAGTACTTAAAGTGTGGGAACCCGGGACATGAGAAGAAAGATTGTTCAGAATCAGCTCACGGGAAGCAACTGGTTAAGGCTTATGCTTTAGGAGCAGTGTCGTCTTCTTCGAAAGCTCCTACTGCAGAGGAGAAGGGAAAGGGTGTCGTGGTGCAAGCTACTCTTTATATTCATGATGTTTCGGTTTGAGTTTTGTTTGATACTAGAGCATCGCATTCTTTCATTTGCAATGAGCTTGTGTGTCGCTTGGTTTGTAACCCGAGATATGTGATAGAACATTGATCGTGACTAATCCAGTTGGGGGTTCGTCCAGTTTGTGCATGTTGTGCCATGGTCTAGTGTTGTCGAGTCATGGTTTCTCTTTTGCGTGTGACTACTTTATTCTTAACTTCGCTGGGTTTGGGATCATCTTGGCCATGGATTGGCTCAAGAGGTATGCGGCAAGGGTGAATTGCGAGAAGCTAGAGGTGAGAGTCGGGGATGTGCAAGGGAGAAAGGTGTTGATAAAGTGTAAGCGTGAAGAGGGTGTCTTCGTTAGCTATCTATATTCGCTTGTGATTCCACAAGAAGACTTGTCATCTGTGCTGATCGCTAAGGAGTACGAGGATGTCTTTGACGAGGTCAAAGGGTTGCCGCCGCATCGTGAAATCGAGTTTAGGATCGATTTGGTCGAGGGTGCTGGACCAATTGTTATTCCTCTTAGGCGGATGGCGCCTAAGGAACAGCGAGAGTTGGAGGTGCAAGTTCGAGACCTTCTTAGGAAGGAATTCATCCGGAGAAGTGTTTCCGAATGGGGTGCACCGGTCGTGTTTGCAACCAAGGCAGATGGCTCATTAAGATTGTGCGTGGACTATCGTGAGCTAAATAAGGTGACTAAAAAGAATAAGTATTCGTTGCCAAGGATTGATGACTTGTTTGATTAACTTCACGAAGCCAAAGTGTTTTCTCAAATGGATTTGGCAACGAGATTTCACCGGTTGAGGGTGGCTAAGGATAGTGTGCCAAAGACTGCTTTTAGGACACCATCCGATTTCTTCGAGTGGTTGGTGATGCCATTCGGGTTGACTAACGCGCCGTCATATTTCTTGGATCTTATAAATAGAGTGTTCAAAGATCAGTTGAATAAGTTTGTTCTTGTGTTCGTGGATGATATTCCGGTTTACTCCGGGAATGAGGAAGAACACAAGACGCACTTGAGAGTTGTTTTAGAGATCTTACGAAAGCATTAGCTGAAAGCTAAGTTCTCGAAGTGTCACTTCTGGAAGGATGAAGTGAAATTCTTAGGCCATGTAGTTTCTGGAAAAGGGATAGCGGTTGACACCGCTAAAGTGGTAGCAATCCAAGACTGGGATATACCTAAGAATGCGACGGATGTACGGAGTTTCCTTGGGTTGGCTGGTTATTACCGATGGTTTATCAAGGATTTCTCCAAGATAGCTGCAGTGTTAACAGGATTAACGAAGAAGAACCAAGTGTTCATATGGGATGCGAAGTGTGAACAAGCATTCAGAATCCTAAAAGAGAGATTGACGAGTGCACCTGTGTTGACCATTCCAAGCGGGAATGAAGAGATGGTGGTGTATACCGATGCATGTGGTACTGGACTTGGAGTAGTACTGATGCAAAAGGATAAGGCGGTGGCTTACGCGAGTCGACAACTAAAGCCGCATGAGAGGAATTGCCTAACTCATGATTTAGAGTTGGCGGCGATTGCGTTTGCTCTGAAGATGTGGAGACATTACCTGTTGGGAGTTCGATTCGAGTTGTTTACAGATCACAAGTGGTTGAAGTATCTTTTCTCCAAAAAGGATTTGAATCTTCGGCATCAACGGTGGCTAGAGTTTCTTGCATCGTATGATTTTGGTATAGCCTATACTCCTGGCAATGGTAACGCAATTGTAGATGTATTGAGTCGAAGACACGCAAGTTTGTGATCGATGTTTTCAGAATGGAAGAGCCTTGAGTATTTAGCAAGGTTTGATTTCAGGCCAAGGTGTGAGTTGGACCTGAGATGTTGGCAAGTTTGTCAATAAGGCCTACTCTTATCGAAAGGATTGGCGAGAGCCAAAAGAAAGATGCAAAGCTTATCGAGTTTATCCAGGGATTAGAACCAGAGGATAAAGAGTTCGATGTCGATCGAGAAGGTTGGCTTCGAAAGCAAGGGCGATTGGTTGTTCTGGATATTGACGGATTGAGAGATGAGGTTCTGCGAGGATGTCATCACTTGAAGTTGACCACTCATCCTGATGGTAATAAGATGTACCAGGACATGAAGCGAGTTTACTACTGGGAAGGGATGAAGCGAGATATTAGAAAGTTCATTTCCAAGTGTATGAGCTGTCAGTTGGTGAAAGCTGAATAGAAGAAGCCGAGTGGGTTGCTTCAGCCATTGGAAGTTCCTACATGGAAGTGGGAGCATATGTCGATGGACTTTATCGATGGACTACCTAGAACCAGGGCAGGAAATGAAGGAATCTGGGTTATCGTGGGTCACTTGACCAAAAGTGCAAGATTCATTCCTGTCAAGTCGACTAGGACGACATCAAAATTGGCTGAACTTTATGTGAAATGGATAGTTCGATTCCATGGTGTCCTAAAGAGTATAGTGAGTGACCAAAATCCATTATTCACGAGTGGATTTTGGAAAAGTTTGCAAGAAGCTTTGGGAACCGAGTTGTGCTTGAGTACGGCATATCATCCCCAAATTGATGGTCGGACCGAGAGAGTCAATCGAGTTTTGGAAGATCTCCAGAGGGCTTGTGTGTTAGACTTCGGAGAATCATGGGAAGACCATCGACATCTGATTGAGTTTGCATATAACAATAGCTACCAGTCTAGCATTGGGATGGCACCATACGAGGCGTTGTATGGGAGACCGTGTAATTCTCCGACATGTTGGTTAGAAACTGGAGATAAGTTGGTACTTGGGCCGGAGATGATTAGAGAGACCTCAGATTGTATAGAGATCGTTCAACAACGAATGAAGGAAGCCCAAGACCGTCAGAAGAGTTACGCCGATAAGCATCGTAATGACTTGGAATTCGACGTAGGCGATATGGTTTTCGTGAAGATTTCGCCATTAAAACATGTGGTTCGATTCGGAAGCAAAGGAAAGTTAGCTCCAATGTTTATTGGACCATTTCCAATAGTCAAGCGAATTGGAAAGCTCGCATATAGATTGGAGTTACCTGAGAAGATGTCGAGTGTGCATAATGTGTTCCATGTGTCGTTTCTATGAATGTTCGTGCATGATTCAAATGTGGTGATATCTCCAGAACAGTACGAAGACCTAGAAGCGGAAACCGCAGTTACGAGACCTCGTATGCCACTTCTTATTTTGGGGAATGACATAAAACAACTTAGGAGGAAAACGGTGAATCTAGTCAAGGTACAATGGAGTGATGATAATAACGATTATACGTGGGAGACGGAAGAGAGCATGAAAGTGACTCATCCAGAACTCTTCATCCGTAGGATCCTATGATATCGTATCATCGTTATATCGTTGTATCTTGTTGTTTAACATAATTCTGCATGCTAGGATAAGGCTATAGATGCATGGCTCGATGGTTGCTAGTTTGGATGATAGAATTGGCTTCTCATGGATGATAGGCATGAAGAATTGTTGTGGTTGCTTGTGTTTGCTTGGAATTTCGGGGGCAAAATTCTTGGGGGGGGGGGGGGGGGAGGGGGATGTAACAGCCCGCATTTTACGTATTGGAAGATCGTAATTTTTTTTGTTATATTCCCTGAGGGTAGGATCATTCTCATCTTTTAATATGTTGCTTATGAAGATGTGAGACATGTCCATAATTTTTACCAATTTTGTTTGTGACCATTTTGCCCCTATCAGTCTTGTACAGGGCATAACTTTTGACTCAGGTCAAATCAGAGGGTGAGACCTGTGCCATTGGAAAGGAAACGATGATTGTCTTCCCGTAGAGTGGTTACATTAAGGATTTGGTTCAGCGGTTTGGGAGGAATCGCTATTTTAAGGTTTTTCAGTTGGCTCTTCAGTTTTTGGGAGCCTTAATGGGCTGATTTAGAGAGACCCATTAGTGAGTTGGTGGAAACTATAAATTGGGGGTAAGGGATATGGGAAATGGTTTTAGCTTTCCATTCTCTCATTTGGAGGCCTTGTGCTCCTCCTTCCTCTAATACCTTTTCACCATTAAAAATCCAAATCCAAGGAGGGAAATCATAGATCTACACCATTGGAGGCTAGATGTACATCAATTGAGGCAAGGATTCATCAGATCAAGGTGTTTGGTGCGAAGTGCTTGCTGTACGGATTCCTATTTCATTGATTTTTGCTTGTTTGGGAGAATCGGTGAGTGGATTACATATCTCACATGGATTCAACGAAGTGTATGAGTAGTTGATCATGTTTTTCATCAAATTCAAGTGTTTTTCCTTAGATTTATGATTTGGTAAGCTCATTTTCATATAGATCACCCTATGATCTGATCTAGCAAGTTTAGATAGGTAATTTCTATGACATTTCATGTGAATGTGCAAGATAGATTCATAGTTTTGCTCATGTGTACATTTATGGTGATTTTGGTGCTTTTTTCATGTTCGTTGATGGAATTTTCATATTGGTGTTATTGTTGATTTTATATCATGCTTATTATCATATTGGATGTATTGGATGAGCTGGTTTTGTCGAACGAATTGTTTTGGCGTAGTTTTGGTCGAAATTGGAGTTGCATTGGAGGATGCAGGTTTTGGGTCGAACATGGTGGTCGGTCGAACATAGTGCGTTGGTCGAACATGGTGGGTCGGTCCTAGAGTGGTGTCATGGAGAAGAATCCAGAAGCCACGCCCGATCGGGTCGGTCATCTAGGTCCGGTCGGGCTGGGTGTGGGTCGGTCAAACAAGTCTGATGATTCTTGTTTTGGAGGAGATTTGGGTCGACCTGGATGTGGATTGAGCAGGTTGGTTAATCCGGTCCGGATGTTGGTTGGGTCGAGCAGAAGGGGTCGGTCGTATCGCGGGGCGGGGGGGGGGGGAGGGTCGGTCGAACATGGTCATTTTTTTGAAAATTTATATTTTTGGGTATGACCCAGATTTGAAGAAAAAATGCTTTTTAAAAAAAATCGGGGGCAACCCCCCGAACCATAACCGCAGCGCAGTGATATAATTGGCTTGGCGATGGTGTGACTTCAAAGTGAATTCCATGGAGGAATGACGAAGTGAGGTGAATTGTTAGTCGGATGTGACGAATGTGGAAACGACTCAAGGATGTATCGAGTTCGTGTGAAGTGATTGCTCTAAATTGTTCTGAGCTAATTAATAGTCGTAACTGATAACGACTAGAGAGGTGAAGGCCGAGAAATTATTGTTGTCGTAAGGTTCTAGCGAACTCAAAACAGGGGTACAATTGAAGACCAATTGTAGGTCGAGTGCCCTGGGCGTCGTGTATGGCATAGACACGTGTTGAGTATAGCATGTGGAGTTTTGCTAGAACCGGGGCGTCGAGCATGGTCAGTTGATGGCAAGTTGTTAGCTAGTCATACGATTAATGATGATTTCAAAGCAAGGTTGGCGGTGAATGCTTTGTTGTGATGATGGTTGAGTTGCTTTTGCCATGTATGAAAGGTTGTTCTGATTTCCATGACTGGATTGTTGTTTTCTTTGGATGTATGGATCTTAAAGGTTATCACTGTCAGATGTGGGGAAGGCAGTTGTGAGTTCTTCTCTGGAGCTGGGTAGATTAGTTCGTTTATTTACCCATTCTCATATACTTTATTGATGAAGTTTGTTAGCTGTTTTATCGCTCACTAAGACTGTTGTCTAACTCAAGGTTTTATGTTCCCTCTTATTACCTTGTGTTGTTCATCCGGTTGGGGATGGGCAAACTGAGTATATGACACCCCACGTCCGTTAATGTCACTCACTAAGGGAATGCATTAAGTTTCGTGAAGCGTTATAGGTAAACAGACATAGAATAATTACAAGATAGATATAAATAAGATAGCAGCGGAAATTTAAATTTTTATTTCAGACATAAATCATAATACCATGGTTCACAATACCATAAGTCACAAAAACCATTACAATAAAATAACTTCTGTCTTGCACCATCAGAGTACATAAGTAAATAAAAAAAACATAATTCCCCAATTAAAAGAGTTAAGCCATAGTAGAGACAAGAACTTGAGCCATACTTCAGAAGCAGCTCCTAGCAAGATGATATCTGAGTCCTGACTAAGTCTGAGTGTTTCCTCCCTGAGAACCTGGAGGGGAGGGGAACGGAAGAAAGAAGGAGAAACAAAAGGGTCAGACATAAATTCTGGCGAGTCTAGTTGCTTTTAGCCAGTAAATAAATAAAAGTAACATGATAGACATATAAAGTGGATAAGAGAGATCACTACATAAATGGCATGTGTGACAAGGTAGACAGGGTAAGGTGTACGTGCTTCACTAATGATTACTCTGCACTATTACTAGTATAACTAAAATGAGATGATCCCTTCCACTATAAGTTGGTAAACTTAAGGCATACATCCGAGTGTACCCTAACCACTACCCTAATCGATCGGCTCCTCATCCCGTAGATATCCTGTGTTGGCCCCATAGTAGGAGGTATCACTCCCTAAAGTGGCAACACTTCATTTCCCAATATGTGCACAAACATATCTACTAGTGTCACGGTCGTCTTATCCCCCTCTGCCCGGCTCATGCACGCACATGGCCCGGTCGGTTTGCGCCGCCAACACTGTATGTCTCGTTAGGATCTCTTATAATCAATCAGTAAGCGTGCCCCTTCTCCACCTAGTACAGAGTTCTTTATTTGATACCTACTCCTGGTTACTGACTGAAATGAGTCCCACACAATATGATACAAGCTCTCCCCTTTGTCTTGTATCCCCACTAGGTTTTCATTGACTATGTATACCCTTAGATGTCTTTAATTACATAGCCCTATGTCAGTTATGCTTACCCTAAAGGGTGTATTTAATTACATAACCATATTGGGTTAAGTTCGTGGGCCTATATGTAAATATTACCCACCCCCTCTAATTTACTTAACCCACCCACTACCCATCCAGTTTTACTTAACCCTGACTTAAGTTCATAATCATACAATCCTTATGGATTAAATTAGGTTAAACAGTCCAATTCTTTACCATGTCCATTTATGGATTATAATGGGCTAGACCTCCCACATTAGGCCTACAACATGTGGATGTTCGATATGTCGGTCGGGTCCGGGTAGACTTATTCCACAGTTAGGCCTAACCTCGTGTCATAGCCTGATTTGTATTTACGTACTTAGACCTCCCACATTAGGTTCAACATTAGTGGCTGCTGGATATGTTGGTCGGTTCCGGGCAGATTTCCACCACTAATGCAACCTAACCTCGTGTCATAAGTACAATTACAATTCCTAATTGTAATTACTAAACATTCCATTTTTATCCAAATCTAGCTATGTCATTATAGATGACTATTTCTATGTTTCCCCATTTGAATTATATGTCCAATTCATATAAATATTACATAAATTATGCCAATTATAAATCCCCTTTCCCCGTTTCCAAACTAACGTATCCGCACATATTTTTGGCGGCATCTAGGCTATAAAGTTGCCTAGCCATAACAATGAAAAGGGAATATGACAAAGGTGATAGTTTCAACATATCTTAGCATAAACATAAACTAGCATGATAACAAGGTGAATGGACATGTAATTAACATCATAATAAAACTGATGAACTTGTGACAACTAAGATGTCAAATCAAGCATAATGAGATCTAAATTAACCATTTAGATGTCCAACTATTTAGATCTATCATAATTTGGGTGACATAGTAACATGTTTAGATCTAAAGATGGCTTTACATGTCAAGTTTACAGCATATCTAGATTGATCACAATATGACAGGTGAAAGGTGATTTACATAAAGAACTAGATCTAGCCAATGTTACAACTGTCCAATTTAATAGATTACATTCACCACACTATAGTTACAAGTCAAGATCCACATAGGCAACATAATAGAATAACCACAATTGTATTAGATCTAGGGAAATAGATCTATCACTACTACAAAATATGCCTGTTGCATCGCCTCAATTGCTTCAGTTATACTCATAACCGAAGCAAATAGCGTCATTTGCTTCTGTTGTGTTAGCAACAGTTCGAAGCAAATAATGTTATCTGCTTCGGTTGTGCTCACAACCGAAGCAAATAATATCATTTGCTTCGGTTGCATTAACAACGAAGCATATGCATCGACGCAAATAGTGTTATTTGCTCCGGTTATTCTCACAACAGAAGCAAATAATGTTATTTGCATCGGTTCCTTAGAAACCGAAGCTAATGCACTGAAGCAAATTGTGTTATTTGCATCAGTTTCTCAAAAACTGAAGCAACTACATATTATTTTAGTAGGAGAAAATGCACATATGAATAGTCATAAACAACAACTTAAATATGCCATTACTCATTACTAATTATAAGCAAATAATTTATGATTACTAGTTATTATGTATAAATCAATAACTATTTTTATATTTATAATGTTGTTGTTATTCACAAAAAAAATAACAAATAATAGTTAATATTTACTAATTACATTTAATAATTAATATTAAATAACTGATAATCAATAATTAATCTTTAATATTTTCCTCCAATATTTAGTATACTTATCATGTGATATTTTGTATTTAATAACTATCATGTGATATTTAATAATTATTGCATTATAAAATAAGTGACTAATAATAAAATCTAATACTTATCATGTGATATTTGGTAATTAATAATTGATTTTAAATAACCGATAATTAATAATGGCTATTTTAATAATAATAATAAACAATACTCAATAAGTAAGTAAGAAGAATATTTAGTAATTCATAATTAATAAGAAAACATAATAATTGAAAGTTTACATCTAACATTTAAAACTTTAAAATTATATGTAAAATTAATACCAAATCTTTTAGTAAATTATTGTTACTAATAATAACAATGTATAACTAATAATACATAAATAATAATGTATACTTAATGTTTTATATTTTATACTTATGAGTTTATTATATTAAATTAGTTATAAATAATAATTTATTATTATTGATTATTAATTTGAAATTATTTATTTATTAGACATGCCAATGATAATCTCATATACTATTTTGAGGTAATTCAGAGGTATTACGCAAGCTAACTGTCGTCTTATATGTCCAAAGCACCTCTATTGTGTTTGGAAAATATATAACCAGGAAAATTTTCCGACCTAATGCTAATGTAATCCTAATACTATAGAAAAAAAGAAAAGCTTAAACACTAGTATATTATGTCATTATTTATAATTTATTACAATTAGTGACTATTAATAAATAATTCATAATTGCTCATTATTTTAAATAATAAGTATTTTTTATATTTAATAATTTATTGTATTTACTTATAATTACCATTTGATGATCGACATTTAATGTTATTTTATAAGTAAAATTTAATATCTAATTGTTATTAATTAAAAATTACTATTAATTAATTATTAATAATTACATGTTAATTAAGACTAATAATAATATTCAAAAAAAAAAATATACTTATGAAGTGTCATTTAGTATGTGATCATTCATTTCAAATATTTTTAACAACTATTAAAAAAAATTATAATTGAAAAATTATCAATAATTAAGGGAAATGTATAATAGTCCATAATTAATAAAAATATTAATAATTGAGAAATAAAATTTAAAAATACCAATTTGAAAAAGTTAAATGTAAAATTACCTAAAAAAATTGACATCATTAATGTTCATTTTTGCCAATTATACGAAAAACTGAAGAAACATAAAAAGAACAAAAGGAATTCCTTAAATTAAGCTAATATTTAAAATATGTAAACAAAAATTATTAATATTTATTAGTTAATTATTTACAACAAAGAGTATATACATTATAGTTGCTAATTAATAATTTATTATAATTAATTATTAATAAATACACCATATTAATCTAGATTAATAATGTTAAGTTATAATATATACTTAATTATTTATTATAATGTTTGTTAGTTCATCTATGCAAAACTGTTATAAATCTTTTTTTCATTCTCTTTTTGTTAATTGCCATCGTTAGGAGCTTTTCAATTTGCAAAGTGTTTTTTTAACCGTGTGAAACAGCTAGCCCATCAGAAATGGGATCCGACCCGATACCCAAACAAAACTAACCCCACACATATCACAGCCGCCACACGCTCTTTCCTCCGATTCCCAGAACCCTAACCAAAAGAAAGAGAATCACGGTAGCTAGTTTTCTCGAATCCTTTTTACCCCTGTCTACGTTCTCAAAGCTATATTCGCCTCTCCTCTACCAAGTTCGTGAAGCAACCTCCATCCTCTAAACCGAATGAGCGTCCGAGGATGCGGAACAGTAACTCGACAGCTCTTTTCTACCAACGGCTGTTCTGTAGAGGCTGATTGTTCAGGGTTCTATTTGCAGATCTAAGGCTACTGGAGGTATTATATATTATCGAGTCTGGTAACTTCTCTGTGTCTTCAGTAGTGATCTTCTTGTAGGCTTTCGTGGATATTTCTAATATATTTAATCCCCTATTTGTTTATTATTGCATTGAGAACATAGAGAGTGGCGACTATATCCTTTTTTCTACGGTTTAACTACTTTTCGTTTTGGATAAGCGTTGAATCTTTCTAGTAACGTAGAGAATTTTTTCTGATTTTTGGAATTAAAATGATTTTACAGTAAGTATTCAATGTTTGCTTTGAAAGATTTGTTTCTTTCCCTCAAAAGAATTGGCTTAAATATATGCATTTAATCATTAGTAAACAGACTAACAGTTAACAGTAACTTTGGGTTGATTGATTTGAGATATTAAAGGATGGCATATGGTACATAATTTTTATTATAACAGGTCTGTGTTCTTTTATATTCAATCCTAATGAAACAAACCTACCCATACTATGTACCGGAAAATAAATGTAGGTTAATGTTTGTTAAATAAAGCAAAGTGTGTTTTCTATTATAGTTAAACGAGTGAGTGTGTTTACTATTTCACCTGTGTGTGTGTTTGTTTATTATTATTATTATTATTTTTTGAAAACTGCTACAAAGCAGCAGCTGCAGATGTTACCACCGCGGCAGATGCTACTGCGGCTATCGCCTGATGGTGGCTGCTGCCACGGGGAACAATCCAAAATTTGCAATGAATTTTCATTAATTGACGTCGTCTGATGGTATGAAAATGGGAGGACATTTTTGAAAAACTTTGTTAATGGATGTTTTAAAAGGTTCAGTTCTCATGCTTGCGTCTTTCAAACCACTTATGATTATATTTCATAAATTTTGGGTTAAATTACTGTTTCTGGATTAAAGGAAATGAAGTAATATTACTGTGTACATTTGCTTTAAAATGATTATTTGTACTTCAGTTTTTGCATCTTTCCGAAAACTAAGAATATGATTTGTTAGTTTGTAGTTTGTGTGTGGTTGGCAATTGAGTTTACCGACTATAACCATATCATACGTTCTTTACTCATACTTTTCTTAATTATGCTTCAACAAATTTTCCTAGGTTAAGCAACAGATGAGATGCCTTATTCTATAAAAATGGAGATGCTTTCTTCTACTATATTTACATTGGAAAAATGGTTGTAAGTATATCGTTAAAACAAATGATATGTGTGTGAAATGATAGAGTAATATTACTGTACGCATTTTATTTAAAGTGCTTATTTGTATTTCAATTTTTGCATCTTAAAAAAATTTGAGAATATGATTTGTTAGTTTGTATTCTGGATGTTATTGTAACAGCTTACAAGAATAGGATGCGCCTAAGATAACATCTGGTCTAACTGTGTTGCAACAGGTGCCCTACAAGCACAAGTAAGTCACCATTTATTTTGATTCCTATGTTGTGTTATTAAGCTTTGTATTTTATTGTTGTTTCATACCCATTGTAATTAGTAACAATCTGATTACTGCTTTGCATTGACAACCATTACTGCTTTGCTCTAGTAACAGTCTGATTATAGATTTCCTTAAATCCTTCAAAACTATCCATAATCAATTAATCATAATATTTAGATAATCTTTATATTTTTTTCATGATTTATGAACACTTGTGCATTTCATCAGTTCTTTGATCTTATTGTACCAAACAATATCGTTGTACACAAAAAAGTTACACAGATTTTTTATATATTTATATTTTTACCTATAAATAAATTAACATCAGCTGATTTAAAATTGTAAAAAATAATTTTGATGTTGTGTTGATATATCGGTGTCTGTTTTGCCGAATTAAACCAGTTTATAAGATAATTTTCGAATTTGAACTATTCTGGATAAAATTCTGACTCATCTCAGACTCATATGTGTATACATAATATTTCTACGCATATATAAACTTGATACCCTCTTAACTTCCTTATACGGTGTCCGTTTTACGCAAATCAAATGTCTATCTTGACCAGAATTTCGTGACGGACGCAATGGTGCAGTCTATTTCCTCTAATTCTGAATTATAAATTAATTACTATTTAATTTATTCTCTTTAATGTCGTTAAAAATTCGGGGTGTTACAGAGTAGCAGGTGACAAGTGATGCTTTAGTGAGAACGACGATGCTGATCGATGGCGAGCAGGAGGCTCACATACCAGGTTTACTACTATTTAATATTTGTTTCCGCTGTTTGCTATTTCTCTGAGTGCTGTAGTGAGGCAAATTGTACAAACACTGTTGTTGATATCCACGTGTATGGGAAATACTTTCTAGTTGTCATGAAAGTTTAGTGTTTTTCGCTTCACTATCACAACATGTTGTATATGTTCTATTATATTTTATCATTACACTGTGAGTTTACGACAGGTTCCTCTTATGTATCATACCTTGATGATCGCCTATAGCCACCTGGCGCACTTTCATCGCATTATTCCTCTTATATAGTGCGGTGATTATGGGCGGTCGTCACATAACACGCGAGATGCGTATCCCCTACATCATCTAGAATCTCTATGAAACACAACTGCTCCAAGATTGGTATTTACGAAGTCTTCCCGGATCGATATTTCTCAAAGCATTCTGGATCGATATTTCTCAAAGCATTCCGAATCGATATTTCTCAAAGCATTCCGGATCTATGTAAATGCAAGACCTTTAGGATCAGAATTTTCACCAAGTTCCTCCCGATTAGTGCAAAACATGAAGTATGCATGATCGGTGTGAATCCTCAACACCACCATTTCCACATCCAAAACCCAACCTGTTATACTCCCCTTTCCACCAACATGCTTTCAACAAGAATCCACACAAAGGAAGAGTAAAGGGAGGAGACGCAAAAACCCAAATCCCAAAAACACATGTGTTTTGGGATCGGTATCGATCTCAATACTTTAGGATATGGATCATGTGCTTCCTGGGCTCCTTCAACTCACCTGCCTGGCCTCTCCTATAAATACCCCCTTCAAATACGAGATTGAGGTTGGTTCCTTGCTCTCTTGACACCTTAGGAAGAATTTATGGCACCTTTGACTCCTTGGCTCACTCAATCACTTTGGGAAGAAGGACTTCAGCACTACCTTGGACGCTTGGACTTTTGGGATCACCTTGGCATTTTGGGAAGAAAAAATAAAGCTTCTTCTTAGACCTTTTTTCCACCATTACCATTGCAGCTACTTGGGAACATTGATCATATCATTGTAATCTTGATTTAGAAGTGAATAAGAGCAAAAATCTTCAGAGTGGACGTAAACTCAATGTCATTTACTTTACTATAATTCTCCACTAAAAATTCTCATTTTACATTTATTTTCGCTTACGTGGAAATCTTTAGGTGTTGTGCCAACTTTTGGACCTCAACATTCAAAATGCTCTTGAATGCTTAAAATTAATCTCTAACAAATAAAAATTATTTACAAATTCATTGTTTATTAATTAATAAAATATAAACTAGACAATCATCCTTGTCTCGGCAGGTTAGTCCGTAGGGGCATGTGCAAGAGATCATGAGTTCGATTTTGTCGAACACCTTTGCCAAGATAGTATGGTTCATACTATCCAAATTTGTATATAAGTATCCTATTTCAAAAAAAGAAAAAGAAACTAACAAAGGATTTGATATTGCAACTTAGAAACAAAACATTCAATTAACAACACGTGATTCCAATATAAATACATGAGTAAATATTTAGGAAAATTAATTTCTCTTGTATGTGTTAGTCATACATAATTTATAGAAAAACAATTTATGTGTCAAAGATACACCATCATCACATGTGAAGTGTGTGCCTTTCAAAAAGATAATCAATTGTTATCTACAGTTAGAATCCAAACGATCAATTTATCAATTCAATCGTTAACATATATATATATATATATATATATATATATATATATATATATATATATATATATATATATTGCATCAATTTCGATTCATTTTTGTATGACCTATTCAAAAATTTAGGTATAATCTAACAAAATTATCATTTATTCTTAACAATAGGAGTATCATTTCAATTATAAACATTTCATCCCCGGTCCAGATATACAATTAGATATATCGTTTCGACCTCTGCGGTCACGACTAAATTCCAATTTAATTATTAACTTGAAATTAATTTCAGTCTATGTTTCTTCATTTTAATATAAAATATACTATATGGATGAAGTAATAGAATCATACATGTGCTAAACAGATTCTCACTCACCTAGAAAGGTGTCTGAAGAAAACGTTCTTTTTGATTTGATTGGTCCCAAACTTTGCAATTGCTCTATTGTTTCCACTTTTATTTTCTTTTTAGTATGAATTGTCTCTTCTCAATATGGTTCCCTTATTTTATTTTGTAGAAATTCGATATACTAATTATTTTGAAGAGATTTGCGAAGATAGAATTGGAGAAATAAATCTGTGTTTTCTTTGGTTAGATGGTCCAAGGTTTCAAATCTCGGAAATCTCGGCCGAGATCTCGTTTTCGAGATCAGGCGATTCGAAACAACAAATGTCGGTCATATCTCGTTTGAACTAAATCTCGACCGAGATTTGAAAATCTCGGTCGAGATCTATTAACGAGATCTTGATTGAAACTATTGTATTTTGATTTTTAATTTTATAATGGGCCTGGTATGTAATATTTTCTTTATTTCTAGGCCTATATTTGTTGTGTTATTTAAATAACAAACTAAAAGTTTCCTATTTCAGTTCTAACCATGATGTCCTGCACCTATCCAATAAGAATATGAATATGCAACTAGAACATGTTGTCATACATCTATACAAACAAGACATCACCCTTTGCGCATTCCAAATGTTGTCCTACACTTGTACAAACAAGAAAATGTTATTTTTATGAATGTTTAGTCGCTAACTCATTGACACTATTTATTATATAAAACAAAAAAATAGCTAATAATTTCTTAACTATGCAATTCTATTTTAACTTGTTTGGTTATACGTGTAACACCCCACACCCGCTACGGTCACTCACTAAGGGAATGCCATAACATCGGTGGAGTATTTTAAGTGAATATAGAACAGAAAAATTACAACAAGACAAATATAAGTAATACTTGAGAATTTAAAACATCATTTCATTGCAGCGGAAAGTAGAACATGTTTGGTTACACCAAAACCATAAACAAGAGTCAAGTACATAATATCCATCCTGATAAAACAAAAGTACATAATCCCACTACATAACTTAATAGCCATAATAGAAAAGATAAACTGAGCTTTACATCCACGGTCCAAGCTCCAAAAGATAGATAAAGCAGTCTGATCAAAGCCCACTAGTGCTAGGCCCACTCTGATAACCTGAGGGTTGGGAAAAAAATAAAAACAACGGGGTCAGACATAAGTCTGAGCGAGTCCTATAACTTTAACAATACAATCATTAAAGTAACCAGAGTAAGACATGAGCTTGATATACGGTAACGACTGGGGATAAATGGCTACACTAAGCAGCCAACTAGACTTAGGATGAACTAAGATAACCATAAAGACGCATTTACCCACCCAAGGATAATTACTACACTGCACCACCCCAGATCTACCCACCCAAGGGTAATTTCTACACTGCACCACACCAGTTCTACCCACCCAAGGGTAATTCCTACTTAAGGTTGATCCCACTAAGTGTACTTAGTAATTTTTAATAGTAGTTTCATGTACCCCTAGCTGACTACATAGGTGCCGTCTGCCCATATCTCCACTAGGTGTACCCACTACTCCCCAAGCGATCGACTCCCTAACGTAGATACCCGTGCTGGCCCCACAGTGGGGTGTATCATTCCCCAAAGTGGCAACCTGATAATATCAACGGTGCACGGCTTATACCTACACGATGCAACAACGTCTTACTTACCAGCCCGGGTCCATACACGCATATGAAACCCGTTGGACTTGCGTTGCCACCGCTACCCCGTTTTGGCCTCTTATAGTCAAGCCCAGAACGCGTGTCCCGTCCTCGACATGGGTCGAGCCCAATAAGATACATATGGGTTACTGGTTGAAATGGGCCCCCACAAGCTACTACTTAAGCTTGTCATTTTATCTAGTGCATCCCACTTAACCCCTTTTTATAATCATGCCCACTTACATGTTAATGTTTGGTTAAGTCATCTAATCATATTTCAATTGCCACTCAAGGCCCCCACAAGCTACTACTTAAGCTTGTCATTTAATCATATTTCAATTGCCACTTAAGGCCCCCACAAGCTACTACTTAAGCTTGTCATTTAATCATATTTCAATTGCCACTTAAGGCCCCCCCACAAGCTACTACTTAAGCTTGTCATTTAATCATATTTCAATTGCCACTTAAGGCACCCACTAGATTTCCACATGCCACCCAAGGCACTTACTTGATTCCCACATGCCACCCAAGGCACTTACTTAACCCTTTAATCATGTTTAATTACATGTTCCACTTTGGTTAAGTATTCTAATCGTATTTTCTATTGCCACCCAAGGCAACCCACTAGTTTCCTCATGCCACCCAAGGCACCCCCACTAGTTACTACATGCCACCCAAGGCACCCACTTAACCCCTCATGCCTCACTACATGCTAATTTGGTTAAGTGTTTCTTAATTAATTAAGATCGTAACCTTTTGTAAAGACCTCTCACATTAGACTGTCTTTTATGGCAGCTGGATATGCCGGTTGGTTCCGGGCAGCCTTACACCATAACAGAGTCTAACCTCGTGTCTTTACACTTGTCACGTATTTAGTTTATGACTAAGACCTCTCACATTGGGCCAATCATTTGTAGCCGCTGGATTTGCCGGTCGGTTCCGGGCAGTCTTATGCTACAAAAGGGTCCAACCTCGTGTCTTAGTCGATTAATTACACCTAATTAATCACCCCCATAATTTGTATTAATTGTCCCTAATTAATTACAAATATTTAAGAATATGGGTAGACCTAACTCAATAGGTAAATTCCCCATTCCATAATATGGGTAGACCTAACTTAATAGGTAAATTCCCAATTATGTCCATCCGCTTTATGGTATGTTTAATCATACTCACTTCACACAATTTTATGTGTTCATTAATTTTTACCCCATCGTCCCCACGTAAATACGTTAACATGACATACTTCAAAAGAGAAGATTCATCATACACACAATGGGTTCAACTTAGCATATCATTATCATTATCATGGGTTTAAAAGGTGTCAACTTGCATATATGACCATAAACCCAACTTGCATAAATAACCAACCCAAACTTGCATGAATCACATATGTCATAAAGATGGTAACTTGCATAAATGTTCATGTCATAGACCTATCATAAAGGTGTCAACTTGCATACATGTCATAGGTCTAAAAGGGACGAACTTGCACATGTACTTATGTCATACAAAGGGGTAAACTTGCATAGCATGTCACATGTTAACTTGCATATAACCAAACACATAACTTGCATAACATGTTACATATGAACTTGCATATGTATGTATGACATACAAAAGTAAACTCGCATATGTTACGCATATCACTAATCCAAACAACTTGCATAGATTATGCATATTATAGATCCAAACTCATAGGTTAAACTTGCATGTCATGTCACTTATTTCACACATGATTCTAGCATAAAACCAAGCATTTAACTTGCATAAAACCAAACACTTAGCATGCATAAAACCGAATACTTAGCATGCATAAAACCCACCACTTAACATGCATAAACCCAAACACTTAACTTGCATAAACATAGTGTCATCATGAATAAGTGTTAAACATAGTGATTAGCAAACTAGCATCATAACATATGACCTAAAACCCATTGATCCGCAAGCAAAACCATATGATCTCATCACATCTCATCTACTTAGCTTAGCAATTGGTTATTAAAGTGATAGAAACTCACAAACTCCAAGATTAGCTCCTTAGATAGTTGCTAGAGTTGAAGTAGAGGTGGATTAGTAGTTGATTAGCTTGCAATCCTCTTCTCAAATTAGTGGAGGCTCCTTCTAAGTTGCATTTTGGCGGCATGATGGCATAGATTCTATTTTTAGTATGAATTAGGGTAGTCTTAGGGTGTATTTATAGGATTAGGTTGTGTTTTAGACCCTTAGATTAACCCTAGGTTAGTTTAGGTCCGTCAGATTTCGTCCCAAGCCCTCCAACCCAGCCCAAAACTCAACCAGGTGCACCCAGGCCAGAATCAGCCGACAGGGCAAGTCGACAGCCCTGTCGACTGCCAAGTCGACAGGCAAGTCGACAGCCCTGTCGACTGCCAAGTCGACTTGGCTGGGCGGGAGTTTTCCCGCCTGGCCTCAATTTCTGCATGTTTCGAAATTCAAATTTCCCCGAAAACTTCTTTGGGCCTTAACCGGGTCATACGGACTCCGATTTACAAAATTTCGGACTCTATTTCGCGTATTTTTCCGAGACGAACACAATGTCGTAACCCGTTTCCACTGATTCTCACATCTGAGATTATTAATTCTGAAATTAGTGAATATCAGTGTTAACTGAAATTCGGGGTGTTACATTCTCCCCTCTTTAAAGGATTTCGTCCCCGAAATCTCCAAGTTAAGGAGAATGCATATCCTACCATCCAAACAACCATCTACTCAATCCATCAAACACGGGCATTCATTGTCCTTAAAACAATTTCTACTGATGTATGAGCATATGCAAAAAGTGTGTGTATATGTTCCCTATCTAATGTATGAACATATGCAAACAGTGATAGTGTCATGCATCCAATATGTATGCGAAAGAACCCTATCGACACATACTATATCTACATGAGTGCACAATCATTCACCAAAATGCATCATCCATATGATAACACAACCATTATACATCCATAAATATAGCTACCTACACACAATTATATGCAATATGCAATATGAAGTGATTGAGCCGATCTAGTGTCTAGCGTGTGTGTATATGCATCCACGAGCAACCACTAGCAAACACTTGCATCCATCAATCATAACATGTCTCAAACGCATGTTTCAACCATAGGTTCACCCTATCTAAAGGTCAAAGGCACTAACAAGAGGACATACTAAAGATAAGATAAGTACTAGAAAAACGATAAAGGAGAAGTTAAAAGACATACCCTCAAAAGGAATGGGTATAATGAACGCATTTTCGCTTCCGTCTCCCAAGTAGCGTTGCTCTCATCTTCTCCCCATTGCACTTTGACTAGTTGAACCTCCCTGTTTCTCAACCTCTTAATTTCTGACCCAAGGATGCGTGTAGGAGCTCGTCGAATAGTCGCATCACGCTCTATCTCTACTTCTCTAAGCAAGCTCGGCTCTACCACCTCTGCGGTCTCATGTAGGCACTTCCTCAAATGTGACACATGGAATACATCATGTACACCACTAAGTCTGTCGGGCAACTACACTCTATAGTTCATCTGTCCAATCCTTTCCTTAATAGGAAACGGTCCAACAAACCTTGGTGCTAACTTCCCAACAGATCCAAAGCGAACCACATTCCGTAACGGATATTCTTTGACAAAAACCATGTCCTCAACATCAAACTCAAGATCCGTCCTCCTCTTGTCCACATAAGATTTCTGTCTGTCTTACGCCGCTTTCAACCTTCTTCGAATCAAATCAATCTTTTCTGAAGTCTCTCTAACCATATCGGGCCCAAGTAAGATCTTATCCGTAGATTCCCACCAACATGTAGGTGATCGACAAGGCCTTCCATAAAAAGCTTCGAAAGGAGCCATGCCAATACTAGACTGAAAGCTGTTATTATATGCGAACTCCACCAATGGAAGATGCTCTTCCCATGTACCTCCAAAATCCAAGATACATAGCCTCAAAAGGTCTTCTAAAATACGATTCACCCTCTCGGTCTGGCCGTCCGTCTGAGGATGATATGCGGTACTCAAACGCAACTGAGTCCCTACCGCCTCTTGCAAACTCTTCCAAAACTCTCTAGTGAAGATAGGATCTCGATCGCTCACTATACTGGAAGGTACACCATGCAATCTAATAATCTCTCGAATGTAAACTGAAGCTAGCCATGGAGCAGTTCTCTTACTCTTCACGGGTATAAAATGGGCGCTCTTAGTAAGTCTGTCTACCACAACCCAAATTCCCGTATTACCCTTCCTCGATCTCGGTAATCCATCGAGACACTATCCCACTTCCATAGCGGAACCTCCAATGGGTGAAAGCAACCCACCGGGTTTCTTCTGCTCCGCTTTCACTTGCTAGCACACCAAGCATCTAGCGACATACTCGGCCACATCTTTCTTCATACCGGCCCAAAAGAAAACTCGCTTCACGTCTTGGTTCATCTTGTCCCCACCGGGATGAATGGTCATCTTCGACCGATGTGCATCATCAAGTATAGCCTTCCTCAAACCCACGTCTTGCGGTACACAAAGTCTACCGTCTCTACGCAACCACCCCTTACCATCTAGGGTGTACCTACTCAAATGGCTGGACGACTCCCCCCCTTATGAGCTTCTCTACTAACTCAACCAACTGTGGGTCGTCTCGCTGTGCCTCGCCAATCCATCCCAAAAGAGTAGGCCTAACCTCCAAGGAGGCTAGCAAACTGGGTACAAAGTCAACGGAAGGTCTAAAGTCAAACATAGAAATAAACTCTAAGCTCCGTCGTTCAACGAACAATGAACTCGAGGACAACCTTTTTCTACTTAAGGCGTCCGCTACCACGTTACCCTTGCCATGGGTATACGCTATCTCAAACTCATAGGATGCTAAGAATCCCATCCAAAATCATCACAACTGTCCATCTCTCACGCAGACCACACTAGTCGAACTCCACATCCCCCAAATGCAAGCCCCAAAGGCCTAAACCAATATCAGACAAACACCCAAGGGATACCTCCTTCGAATTCAGACGACCTACGTGAGATGATACTAGTAAAAACGGCTAAATAATTAAGCCCTTGTCCAACTCTGGATGTCCTTGCCAGTCTCGCTCCAAAACCACCGTTTATCCCATAACTGGCTTTGCTCAACCTATTGAGCACATACGAAAACTTATTTCGCTCCTAGAAAAGACCAAGATGCCATTTACAAAGACCATCACGAACTTATTTAGGTACTCCCTAAAGACCCTTCTCATCAAATCAATAAAGTATGCGGGGGCGTTCGTCAAACCAAATGGCATCACCAGCCACTCATAAAAAAACCATCCGGAGTCCTAAAGGCAGTCTTCTCTATACTATCCTCAGCCACTCTCAACTGACGAAACCCCGTGGCTAAGTCCAACTGCGAAAATACTGAGGCGCCAACTAACTGATCAAAGAGATCATCAATCCTCGGCAATGGGTGTCTATTCTTCTTTGTGAGTTTATTTAGTTCTCTTTAGCCTACACAAAGTCTGAGGGACCCATCCGCCTTCGTGGCAAAAACTACTGGAGCACCCCACTCCGATATACTTCGTCTTATAAACCCCTTCTCAAGCAAATCGCCTACTTGCTTATGGAGTTCCCTCCTCCCACGAGGAGCCATGTGGCACACTGGCCAAGATACTGGTTTGGCATTGTCTACCAGATATATTCGGAAGTCAATCTCCCGCTCCGGAGGTAAGCCCTTCACCTCCTCAAACACATCCGAGTATTCCCGGACCACTCTAACAGATCGCAAACTCTCGACCGACATGTCAAGCGATTCTAGATAACTTAGCATAACAGATTCCATGGGATTACAAGAGATCTCGAGAGTGTTACCCAAGCGGGTCATAAGCCTAACAACTCTCCCTTCAAAATCAAGAACGACACCCCTACTGGATAACCAGTCCGTGCCCAAAACTAACCCATAGCCCGTGAAGCCCAAAAAGCATCACATCTAAACTCACGCTAAGTATAGAAACTTTCAAACCCAAACACATCATGGAGCCCCAATTGGGTTTGAAACAACTAAGGGATCATCTACTAAACTGGTGTCTAAGTGCAGTGACTCAACTAACAATGATGAGATAAACGAACTCGATGCGTCAGAATCAAATAAAGTTCGAACCGGATAATAAAGAAATCCAAATTCCAACCTAGACGGTCCTATCCCCATCTGGTACACTAGCAGTGAGGGAATACAACTACCCTCCAGGAGATTCCATACCTTGCCCATGCCCCTTTGGACAATCCCAATAAGGTGTCCTATTCCTCCAAAAGGATAACTACTAGCCCTCTTCTTCCCATTCTCCACTCGTAACCTCCCATCAAAATGAGGTTTCGTCCTTCATTAAACAACAACTATTTGAGCCTTCCTCCCATCGTCTATCCAATAGGTACCTACAAGTCCTCCTTCTTCTTGAACCAACTTCTAATCTGACTAACGTCTAAGTCCCTTGAAGTGGTTTTTCATTCTTATCTATCTTAGAAAGATCATCTATACACGGAGGGGAAACTCAAAATGAGAGAGGAAGAGATTCAAAATGGAGAATTCGAAAGATAAAGATATGGCTATCGGGGATTATGCTTTTCTTTCAAAAACTTTTCTCTTAAAAGACATGTTTTTGAAAATACCCCTTTCAAAAATATTCTAAGAAAATAGTTTTTCTAAAAATTTTATCTGTTCTGGTAACCTTAAGCTCTGATACCACGTGTAACACCCCACACCCGCTACGGTCACTCACTAAGAGAATGCCATAACATCGGTGGAGTATTTTAAGTGAATATAGAACAGAAAAATTACAACAAGACAAATATAAGTAATACTTGAGAATTTAAAACATCATTTCATTGCAGCGGAAAGTAGAACATGTTTGGTTACACCAAAACCATAAACAAGAGTCAAGTACATAATATCCATCCTGATAAAACAAAAGTACATAATCCCACTACATAACTTAATAGCCATAATAGAAAAGATAAACTGAGCTTTACATCCACGGTACAAGCTCCAAAAGATAGATAAAGCAGTCTGATCAAAGCCCACTAGTGCTAGGCCCACTCTGATAACCTGAGGGTTGGGAAAAAGATAAAAACAACGGGGTCAGACATAAGTCTGAGTGAGTCCTATAACTTTAACAATACAATCATTAAAGTAACCAGAGTAAGACATGAGCTTGATATACGGTAACGACTGGGGATAAATGGCTACACTAAGCAGCCAACTAGACTTAGGATGAACTAAGATAACCGTAAAGACGCATTTACCCACCCAAGGATAATTACTACACTGCACCACCCCAGAACTACCCACCCAAGGGTAATACCTACACTGCACCACACCAATTCTACCCACCCAAGGGTAATTCCTACTTAAGGTTGATCCCACTAAGTGTACTTAGTAATTTTTAATAGTAGTTTCGTGTACCCCTAGCCGACTACATAGGTGCCGTCTGCCCCTATCTCCACTAGGTGTACCCACTACTCCCCAAGCGATCGGCTCCCTAACGTAGATACCCGTGCTGGCCCCACAGTGGGGTGTATCATTCCCCAAAGTGGCAACCTGATAATATCAACGGTGCACGGCTTATACCTACACGATGCAACAACGTCTTACTTACCAGCCCGGGTCCACACACGCATATGAAACCCGTTGGACTTGCGTTGCCACCGCTACCCCGTTTTGGCCTCTTATAGTCAAGCCCAGTACGCGTGTCCCGTCCTCGACATGGGTCGAGCCCAATAAGATACATATGAGTTACTGGTTGAAATGGGCCCCCACAAGCTACTACTTACGCTTCTCATTTTATCTAGTGCATCCCACTTAACCCCTTTTTATAATCATGCCCACTTACATGTTAAGGTTTGGTTAAGTCATCTAATCATATTTCAATTGCCACTCAAGGCCCCCACAAGCTACTACTTAAGCTTGTCATTTAATCATATTTCAATTGCCACTTAAGGCCCCCACAAGCTACTACTTAAGCTTGTCATTTAATCATATTTCAATTGCCACTTAAGGCCCCCCCACAAGCTACTACTTAAGCTTGTCATTTAATCATATTTCAATTGCCACTTAAGGCACCCACTAGATTTCCACATGCCACCCAAGGCACTTACTTGATTCCCACATGCCACCCAAGGCACTTACTTAACCCTTTAATCATGTTTAATTACATGTTCCACTTTGGTTAAGTATTCTAATCGTATTTTCTATTTCCACCCAAGGCAACCCACTAGTTTCCTCATGCCACCCAAGGCACCCCCACTAGTTACTACATGCCACCCAAGGCACCCACTTAACCCCTCATGCCTCACTACATGCTAATTTGGTTAAGTGTTTCTTAATTAATTAAGATCGTAACCTTTTGTAAAGACCTCTCACATTAAACTGTCTTTTATGGCAGCTGGATATGCCGGTTGGTTCCGGGCAGCCTTACACCATAACAGAGTCTAACCTCGTGTCTTTACACTTGTCACGTATTTAGTTTATGACTAAGACCTCTCACATTGGGCCAATCATTTGTAGCCGCTGGATTTGCCGGTCGGTTCCGGGCAGTCTTATGCTACAAAAGGGTCCAACCTCGTGTCTTAGTCGATTAATTACACCTAATTAATCACCCCCATAATTTGTATTAATTGTCCCTAATTAATTACAAATATTTAAGAATATGGGTAGACCTAACTCAATAGGTAAATTGCCAATTCCATAATATGGGTAGACCTAACTTAATAGGTAAATTCCCAATTATGTCCATCCGCTTTATGGTATGTTTAATCATACCCACTTCACACAATTTTATGTGTTCATTAATTTTTACCCCATCGTCCCCACGTAAATACGTTAACATGACATACTTCAAAAGAGAAGATTCATCATACACACAATGGGTTCAACTTAGCATTATCATGGGTTTAAAAGGTGTCAACTTGCATATATGACCATAAACCCAACTTGCATAAATAACCAACCCAAACTTGCATGAATCACATATGTAATAAAGATGGTAACTTGCATAAATGTTCATGTCATAGACCTATCATAAAGGTGTCAACTTGCATACATGTCATAGGTCTAAAAGGGATGAACTTGCACATGTACTTATGTCATACAAAGGGGTAAACTTGCATAGCATGTCACATGTTAACTTGCATATAACCAAACACATAACTTGCATAACATGTTACATATGAACTTGCATATGTATGTATGACATACAAAAGTAAACTCGCATATGTTACGCATATCACTAATCCAAACAACTTGCATAGATTATGCATATTATAGATCCAAACTCATAGGTTAAACTTGCATGTCATGTCACTTATTTCACACATGATTCTAGCATAAAACCAAGCATTTAACTTGCATAAAACCAAACACTTAGCATGCATAAAACCGAATACTTAGCATGCATAAAACCCACCACTTAACATGCATAAACCCAAACACTTAACTTGCATAAACATAGTGTCATCATGAATAAGTGTTAAACATAGTGATTAGCAAACTAGCATCATAACATATGACCTAAAACCCATTGATCCGCAAGCAAAACCATATGATCTCATCACATCTCATCTACTTAGTTTAGCAATTGGTTATTAAAGTGATAGAAACTCACAAACTCCAAGATTAGCTCCTTAGATAGTTGCTAGAGTTGAAGTAGAGGTGGATTAGTAGTTGATTAGCTTGCAATCCTCTTCTCAAATTAGTGGAGGCTCCTTCTAAGTTGCATTTTGGCGGCATGATGGCATAGATTCTATTTTTAGTATGAATTAGGGTAGTCTTAGGGTGTATTTATAGGATTAGGTTGTGTTTTAGACCCTTAGATTAACCCTAGGTTAGTTTAGGTCCGTCAGATTTCGTCCCAAGCCCTCCAACCCAGCCCAAAACTCAACCAGGTGCACCCAGGCCAGAATCAACCGACAGGGCAAGTCGACAGCCCTGTCGACTGCCAAGTCGACAGGCAAGTCGACAGCCCTGTCGACTGCCAAGTCGACTTGGCTGGGCGGGAGTTTTCCCGCCTGGCCTCCATTTCTGCATGTTTCGAAATTCAAATTTCCCCGAAAATTTCTTTGGGCCTTAACCGGGTCATACGGACTTCGATTTACAAAATTTCGGACTCTATTTCGCGTATTTTTTCGAGACGAACACAATGACGTAACCCGTTTCCCCTGATTCTCACATCTGAGATTATTAATTCTGAAATTAGTGAATATCAGTGTTAACTGAAATTCGGGGTGTTACAATATATATTTCTAAATGATTACAGACTCATGTAAAAAAAAAAAAAAAAAAAACTTATTTCCAAACGATTGCATATTGTATATATTTCTTAACTACGTACGTTTATTATACATCTCTTCATGTGATTGTGATGTTATACACTGTGTCGCATACTTGAATGTAAACTAATGTTGAAAATATTAAGTAGTCTGAGATAATTTCGAGATGTACTTTATGATCCGAGACATAATTCTGAGATGAACACCGAATATACATTCATCTCGTCTGAGATCTCACCCGATACTAGATTGGATCCCAAAAAAATTCAAAACGAAACGTGATCGAAATCCGAAGTTTCAAACTTTGGATGGAGACTAGAGTTTCCAGGATGAAAAGGGTGAGACTTTGGTAAGTATTTAGAAAATTAGGTGAACTTTAGATCTAAGAAAATTATTTTTTTGCCAATATCCTTTATCCTAACATAGATAAGCATAATTCTTTTCGTTTTACTTCTTTAAAATAATGCTTCTTCTACCATAATAAATGCCATTATTCAATTCATTATCTAGTATCATGCATATATGTCATTAATCAAAATTAATATCAATCCACCAAATAAAATCATACAGATATGTTATTAATTCAAATCAATTCATCAACTGATATCACACATGTGCCATTGATCGTTCTAATTATTATCTTTTCTTTTAAAATATGTAATGTTTCTTTTATTAACTATAAAAATTAATATTATCTTGGTAATTGATACTTTTTCCTTGAAGCGGTTTAAGTTCAATTAATTCAAATATTTCAATCTTTTCTTTTAAGGTGCATAACACAAATATAATGCTAAGGGCACCAAACTGAATGTTAAGGCCTACCGCATCAGTTATGGTCGATAATTTTCTACAAACTGCAGTTAATTTTTCTTCTTCTATTCGATCATTAATGGATGAACACTATAGCTAGCAGTAGAAAATGAGATTCCTTTAGCACCACACTAAAGCAGTTGCATTCTACGAAAGTGATTCAAAAACATTCATGACATCGATTCTTAAACTTAAATTTTAAAAAATTCGCTAACTCAAAATGTGCTCTACAGTAAGCCATTTCTATCTCGTTCATCCATCCGGTGCTTGTTTGTGAAGTCTTATGAGTTTGGGGCAGAAAAATCTAAACAACACGAAAAAGTATGGTTTAACAAATTATTCTATTTCTAAATATTAGGTGATGTTTGGTTTAAAATGAGTTTTTTATTTTTAGTTTTTAGCAGTAATTACGAAATATTAAAAATGTGAAGGAATGATGCAAATGAAATAAGAAAGATGGAAGGGACGACGGAGGGAATGGATCAACAATGGAGGGATGGATTGTATTCTGTGCTTCTCTTATTTGTAAAAACATGAAAATAAATAAAATTTGTTTTTTATTTTGTATGTTAACTTTGTTTTCTAAACTAATTGGTTTCCACAATATCAATGTGTTGCGTGCATTTTTGCACGGACGAAAATCGAAAACTGAAAAGACGATAATAAACACTGTAACGACCCGATAGATTTTCGACCTCGAAAATCGATATACAACACCAAGTCGACTATTCCAGAATCGAAAATACCGAAACGTCAATAGAAAGAAGTTAGAGGGTGAGAAAAAGAAAGAAAGAAAATTAGAATAGAAGAAGAAGAACATTAATACAACATCAGAGTAAACACGAATCTTACAATGGAACAAATAAATATATTATATAACACAACTTTGAAATAAAACCAGTATTTGTATACAATACAATTATTGGAGTACAACACTTACAACACAGCGGAAATAAACAATAGCTATATAATCCTGAAGGCTCCTTCTCCAAGCTCTCCCAAGTATATCTGTAAAATCCCGACTACTTGACTGCTCGTACAAATTTGGACACCCAAGAGTTTAGGGTAAAACAAAACAAAATAAACTCTGAGTCAGTCATGAGACTGGTGTAAGTAAACTTCAGTCACTTTGTTTAACTTTAAAAATCCCTTTTAAAGAAAGGATAATCGTAAGACCGATCCACACATAAACAGGGATGGTTTTTACTTTACAATAAACCAAAACATTTTTTAAAATCCATACTCTTTTGGTATTATAATAATGTCTAAATCAAATAAATAGCAATCTAGTGCAACGCTTTCATCTTACGTTCCACATATATAATAAAAAGCAGCGGCGCATATTGGGTAATGGATTCCAACTGACAAGGTATGGGACCACCTTCCAACAGTGTATCTCTAAAAAGGAATACACTGGGTTCAAAAGAACATCTTGCAACGTAGGCTAAACATGACCGATCATTCATCTCGCTTGAGTGTACCAAATGTATTATCACCAATGGTTGGGATCAGCAACCGGTAGAAAATATGCGACTCATTGTGCAACAATAATTTCAACAAAACAAGGTGCTTTTCTAACAATGCAAACACACATGCTTCAGTTATTTTTTCTAATATACCTGCGCATGTACCAACATATATACCCAACCATTCCATGCCCCAACCCCATAACATACATGCAAACATATAATGTACACACACACGCATGAACACTAACACACATACGTAACACAATCAATGCACTCACACTTCCTCATGCACAGTAAATCATACTACAGGAAGGGCTTACGAAACAAGCAAGGAAGAATGCTTCAGTTATTTATAAATGCATGTCTTCTTTATTAAAAGCAGAGACTTTTGGACCATAAAGTTGCACGCAGAAACCATATATGTTAAAACAAAAGATGTACATTTTTATACTATATTATCCTTGCATGTTAGTATAAATTAGTGCTTGGTAAATCTATCCAACGTTTCATAGTGTAAAAGCTCATTTACGACATCCAGTTTTCATCAAAAATCTGAAGATGGTAATGAGCGTGATAATCAGAAAGTGAACTAATCATACTCAGTACGGTACTAAATAGTCGGCAAATAGGAAGCACATACGGCAGCCAATCAATCATAAGCAAGATAAACAACCCAAGTAATCATCACAGTCAAAACACAAAGGAAACCAATACTATTTTCAGTTTCATATTGAAGTTAACATCTTTGAACAAGGTGAATCGTGAGCAAAGAACTCATCTTTGCATCGATGAAAGAACGCAGTTGCTTCGAATGATGGTTCTGGCCAGGCACGTTGATTTGGTGATGGAGGGACAATGATGGTGAGAGACAGCTCTTCGAGGTGGCTGCGGTTTCAAAGGGGAGAATGGGTTCACGGAAGACATGCAGCATAAAGACATGGTGCGAGGTGGAACTGGTGGCGATGAAGAAACTGGGTGGCCTCGATGACGGGCGATGGAGATGATTTTGGGGAGGCAGTATTTATTTCGGAGGCCATTTAGGTGAATTTGGGGCAAAATGAATTTGGGGAATAAGGCTTAATTTTGTCGGCTGATAAACCCAAATCTTTTTTTTTATCGCAATAATTTTCTTCAAAGTATCGCTTAGAATAAAGTTACCCATAGTTTTTGATTTAGTCTCCACTTCCTAAATGATAATTTATTCTTTTGCTTCAGAAAGGTAGATTGGCACTTTTTTGCAGAATTGGAACCGTAAAGTGAATTTATCTGCTGAACTATGGCGGCTAACTGTGTTCTGAATACCGCTACAGGTTAATTTTTGTTTATTTTGGTATAAATTTGCAATTAGGAATGTACTGCTGGATGGATTTGTTCTAGCTGTTAGCTGTATTTCACACATTTAACCTAATTATTATACAGTAACCATGAATGTGCTAGAATATGCAACATCATGTTCTTTAACCATAAATGCAATTTTATAAAATCATAGTTCGCTTTCTATGTTCTTTGTTGTATAGATTATGAATCTTCAAAATATATATATTTACATTTTTATAGTTGTTCACTATGTTTTGTACATGAGCCGAGGATGAATTTTATTTCACTTGTGTTCTTAATTACAAAGTTATGAAAGTGAAAAACAAAAGCCACTTTTTTGTTTTCAGCATTCATAATTCAAAATTAAATCTAGCTTTTAGAATATTAAACAAAAGCAGTCTAAATCATGAATATAGTATATAATCACCATTAGAAATTGGATTTATATTTTGTTTATTTTTATTTTTTATTGAGGAAATAAGGAGCTTTAAATAACCTGTTATATCATTTTGAGGTATAAGGTAGTGTTCGGTTTATTTTGTGTTTTAAGTTTTTAGTTTTCAGTGTTAATTATGAAAATTGCGAATATTTGATGTATAGCGGAGGTGATGGATCAAAGGTGAAGGGAGTGACGGACGGGACGGAAGGACGGTGGATTAAGGGTGAGCGTTTAGTTGATTTGGTTTATCCAATGATAAATTCGTCAAACTAAACTAAAACCAATAAAAATGAAAACTAAACTAAACCAACCAAATTAAGTTTGGTTGGTTATCCGATTAAACTGAACATGCTTTATACTTTGTGTTTGAAATATTTACTATAATTTGAAACAAATTATAAATATATGATTACAACATTATTATTTTTGATTTTTATGCTTTTTGATATTAATTTTGACACATAGCTGATGATTAATATATACTTAAATAGCTAAACTAACCTAAAATATTTATTATAATATCGATAATTTAAAAATATAGTAAAAATTCGGTTAATTTGGTTAAACCAATAACCGAACTTAATATTTTTTCGGACCGATTGCAAACCGATTTAATTTCAAATTCTGAACCAAACCGGCCAAAATAAATTGGTTTGGTTGGTTTATTTGGTTTAATCGAATAATGCTTATCCCTACGGTGGATGGATGAATTTGTTATCGTCCTTTCGTTGATTCTTAAAATATGGAAAATATTAAAAAGTTGTTTTTGGTTTTGTGTCTTAACTTCGATTTGTAAAACAGTCGTTTTTCACGATGTGTGTGCGTCGTTTGTACTTTTGTATGTGCGAAAACTCAAAATTTAAAAATATAAACAAAACACACCCTTTTATCTTTTGCATTTTTTTAATACTTCTAATAAGTGTGAATCTGTAATTGCATATGATTGAAGAAATCTTATGTTTACTTATTAGGAACCTCTAATTAAAAAGTAAGAATAAAGTTACCCAAACATATATGGAACAAAGATTTATTTTCTATGTTCTAATCATTGATGAAATAATTTTAATAAGTTCCTAATGTTGAACAAATAATAGCCAATGAACACTTCATATCTGTATGTTCAACGATTTGTTACTATATACATTTCATGGAGCATGCATGGTTTTGGCATGAATAATGTTCTTTGAAGTGTGAAAGGAATCACATGGAGAAGTTGGTGAAACATCAAATGCACCCCAAAAAAGCATGATTATACGTAAACATATGATAATTTAGTTAAACAAATAAATTTTCCCTATCATAGTGAACGCTTACAAATAGATAGAAGGATTAAATCATATTATTGTTGCCACCTTAAGGTCAGTTTAACGCATAATTCTACATCTATCATTTTTTTGGTTAGCAACGTGCCTTTGATATGCTGCGCTTGATCCCAAAAGAGAAAAGACGAGAGTGCTACTTAGTTAATTGAATAATTGAATAATTGGAATAAGCTACTTATTTTTTTACCGACCAAAATCATATTTCTTTCTAAGAAAAGAACTTATGAATCAATTTTACTCATTAATCTTCTATGCTCAAGCAATGTCATTCATAGATTCATTTTTTAAATTATTCACTTAATTTTTTTTTTCAGTTATGCACTTTAAGTCAGTAATTAATAACTATAAGAGAATGACCATAATATATAACATTTGTTAACCTACTTTTTTGCAGTTTTTTTTTTTTTCCATTTTCGGTTTTTAGCCCGCTCTTTTTAGTTGTTTTACATTGACTAGGAGTGTATATGATCCTCATAAATTTGCAATATATGTAATTGTTTATACATTTTTCTATATTGTAAGCCCTCTGGCATTTTTTCTAAATTTATCTTTGGTATTGCAGATTTGACTTTTTTTTACCTACTCATTAATTCATAAGTTTGTAAGAAGCAAAATTTGTCATCATTTCAGCTCTTTTTTACCAACTCACTATCTTTAATATTTTTTCATTGCATGCGTTGCCCTAGGTTTCGTCATAGTCCCATGGAATCAGACTAAATGTGTTGCTTACCTTATGCAGTTGTACACATTCTTACTATATCAACCAATGGTGTTGTTACATATATTTTCTGTTCTTCAACTTAAGCAGCTAATTTTAGGGGAATATTACATTAATACGCGTTCATTTATTAGGATGGACAATTTTAGATTCCTTTATAAACCATAAGTGGGGTGATAGCTAAAAATGTAAAAAATGAGCCATTATTATATGAAAATGGGCATTAATGGACATAAATTAGTGGCTAGGTGCATTTTATAATCCTCTCATGATGAACTAAAGCGATTCATGGTTATTCGTATTGTTTTCCTTCAAAGGTTCTCTTCTAAAAGACAATAAGATATATTTGTGGGAATTATGGGGTTATGATGGACTATTCTACCATGAATATTGTCTTTCATCATAAATGCATGGAGAAAATGCAAGTTTTCACCCGTAAATGTTGCCTTTTAATCCACTTCAATTCATTTTTCCTATGTTTAGTTTAAATTTTGAGCTTTTCTTAAGTCCTTTGTGCTTACAATTCCTGCGTATCACTGAAACTAATATCAAGGCATAATCTAATGCATGTCAAGTTTATTGAGTTGTAGGAATGTAGTGTACATTTATTTGCATTTCTGTTTTTTCTCCACATTAATATTTGTTAAAAATGTTAAGCTTCTTTACCCTTTTATGGTTTCAAATTTTCATGAAATTTTACAGCTGATTTTAAATACAATTCACTGAGTTAATTTTTATTCCCATGCTTAGTTAGTGGACTTAAATTAGTGTGCACACGTGTCTTATAATCTTCCCATGCCTAATTAAAGTAATTCTTGCTTATTCACATTGTTTTCCTCCAAAAGATTCTCTTTTAATATATGTCAAGATATATTAGTTGAAAATATGGGGTTATGGTGTATTATTCAAGTATGAATGTTGCCTTTTATTTGTCATAAATACACAGATAAAATGCATGTTTTCAACCATGAATTATGTCTTTAATTTCACTTTCATCTTTAATTTTGTTGTTGTAGATTAACAAGGCATAATGTGCACAGTTCCAGTTGGTAATTACAAACACTATTGTATCATTGGACAAATTCTTAATGCTTCTTAGCCTTTTCTCAGTATGATCATATGCATAGTTTTTCAAATAAAAACAAATTTATGTTATCGAAATTTCTATTGAAAGACCAAAAGTATGATTTACCTGTCTCTTATAAATTTTTAAGATCATCTAATATAATGTACAGATTAGTGAACTTTTAAAGTTGTTTGTAACCCTTCATCACGAGTTCATATATAATGCAAGCATGTGGCGACACCCTATAATTTATTATATTAAATCAAATCTAAATAAATGCATGGTACTATTGTATTGAAATTATTAGGACATTGGGTTTGAGGTAACTTCTCATGACATAGCCAATAACATGCCAATAAAGGCATGGTATTAATGCATCAATTTTTCGTGTATGGTCCCACTTTCGAATCTCTTCCACTTTGCTTTCCTAACATGGTAATATTTATTGGTGTATTTTAATTTCATTTTATTTTTGAACTGTTCATGTTTTTCCCTCTTTTTGTTTTGCTAGAAATCCGCAATCATGTCTAATGCTTATATAGCGCAAGGTATTCAATTTAGCATCACAAAAATGAAAGTATAGTTCTAATGCTTATATAACGTCGTTTTCTCTGTTTATGGATATACATATATAGAATGATTGAGTTCACATATACATTAATTTTGTATACAATACCCTGCAATTAACTTTTCCCCTAAACAAAATCATGTCACAAAACCTGCTTTCTTCTATATTATTATAAGTGAAACCATAAATGGAAACAGATGGATGGTTTTCTTTGTGTGTGTTAATAAATTTGGCCTTTTTGTTGCCTTAGATATAGAAAGTTTTTGTGTTTTTATCAAAATTTAGACAAGAGGTAGCTAGGAATGTTGAGTTTTTATATGGTATTTCTTCTTATAAATTGGATAAAATTATTTTAAATGATTGACTGTTATTTTAGCTTGGATATAGCATAGATTTATTGTTATCTATTTAAAAATTGCATTTCAACCAATGAATTTTTCATGTTAATCTATGATAACAAATGCTTCAGTAATATCATAAATTAAAAAACATTAGTCTTATACTAGATTAGATTTTTATTTATTTAAAAAATTCAATTCAAATATGAATATATAAGTATTAAAACAATGTACAAGTGACAATTTGCATATCCTTGTATAACTTTAATTTGTGAACACTGATTGCATATGACAATATCTCTTATTGCTTTTAGAATTCAATGCTGCACTTTTCTCTTTTATTAGGTTCCGAATCAATATTTCTATTTAATCCTTCAAAGGCTCTTTTTATCAAATCATTATTTTTTGTAAGGAAATGATTTGCATAGGTAATTATTAGCGTTCTCACAGTCACCTTCTTTGAATAATTTTCATTCCATATTGAACTACTACGAAAAGAAATTCCATGCAATTTTTCTAAAATTAGTTTCATACGTGATTAGTTTTTTAATTACTCATTAATATTGCCAATTTGCTTTTGGCATTGATAAGCATGCTATATTTGATTGAGCTAAAAATAGGAAAAAGATAATTGCATTATTGTTGTCAATATGGTGGAAATTCTAACTAAAAGAATAGTTAATTCCAGGCTAATGTTTTAAGATCCACCGCCCACTAAAACACAAAAAAGCACATCATGACCTGTGCTATAATGGAGAAATATTAGAAACTGTTTGACTGTCAAATTTTCTTTTTGAGGATAAGAGTTGACAGGAAAGGCATATGCTCATCGTTAGAGCACAATATGACTATAGAAGTTCTTCTGAATTAACTGCAATTAGCCAATGTAATTTGTCGCAATGATGATGTAGATGTTGAGCATATATTACTTTGGATGAATTATCAAATAGAACCTGGATAATCCGTTGACTTGAATTTCACAATATTTCCCAGAAAAACACTTTGTTGATGTAATTTTTTCTATTTGTAATATCATCTGAATTTATATTATATTTATGCTATTTTAACCTCTAGATTTCACTTATTTTATTTTGTATTCAAAGACCAATACACACACACATATATATATATATATAATACATATACATACATAAATACACACACACACACACACACACACATATATATATATATATATATATATATATATATATATATACACATATCATGATTGAAATCCGCAATGTGAATAATCGTGTTAATATTTTCCCTCAACGGCATCCTCCATATGCATAGGTATTCATACATAAACGTGCATACTTATATATATATATATATATATATATATATATATATATATGTACATATATCTGTGCATGTATGTCTATTATACGTTCTTCATATGGTCATAATATATGCACACTTCATTTCTTTTTCCCCTTCAATTTTATGACCTTTTTTCATTTCCAGTGGTTCCATTTGAATAAATTAACTTTGCAAATGGCCTAAATTATTGGAATAACATGCGTATTATGCGTATGACGAAGAGTAAATCGAATAGCTGTCTAGAACAAAAAATAAGTGCATGTTTTGCATAACAATTAGAAGACTATATGTTCGCTTTTTTGTGGTAGCATGTAGTATATAGACCGTAATATAAGTGAAAGCAATTTTGGGTATTATAGGCAAACACATTTCTTTATCGGGTAGGTATTTATAAAAAATATGGTACCAACACTCTATTTATAACCACAGCACATTCTTTGTCTCAAACTTAGCTAATAATTTTGGATCATGATGTTACAGGTGCTAACTTATACCCTTTAATTTCTTCCCTATTGTGAAAATTATTGTCCACTTTCAACACTAGGCTTTGTTTACAGTTAGTTTCATCATGGGATGCCAACAGGTTGAGCTTTATGGAAAAATCTACTCTTGCTTCCAAATCTTATTGGCAACTGTTTCAGTTTCACTCCCCTATGCCATGCTAAAAGGATTACATATGAAGATAAAAAGGTGATTATTCTTATGCTGCTACTTCTCTTTAAATGTTCCAAAGCGTTGTTTCATTTGTTAATCTACATCATACTACCACTGTTAAATTTTTTGACGATTGTCCCCTGTAGGAATAGGAAAAAGGCAAGCAGTTGAGTGAAGAGTTTTGATTTGTAGCCTAAAAACTTGAAGAACAATTCCAGCTATCCGACATCACTAATAAACTACATGCAGGTTTAAAGAGTAGTAATGAAAAATCAGTTTGGACTTTTACCTACTTTTATTCACTTATTTTCTACCTTTTGAATGGCCTTTTTGACATGAAAGTATTCTAACCCGCTGCTTACTGTGTAGCCAAGTTTTATATTCATCTATCATGGTAATATCCAACTCAGATTTTCGTAGTTAAAATTCAACAGTGTTTATTTTAGTTTTGTTACGTCATGGATTAATGTTTCGGTCTTTTGTATGGTTATATTTCTCTATTTTACATGGGAATTGTTAGTATTGAGGACATTATATGGTCTTTTTATTCTGTTTTAATGGTAATTTAAAAGTCTATTATATTCAAATGTTTCGCATAATACAAGCTTAATCTTTTATTCATTTATCATTTAACATAAGATACCTATTTAAAATGGTGAAATATATTTATCATGCATGACATTATAAAATTCTACATTTAACTTAAAATACCTATTTTAAAATTATCATAATTATCTACAAAACTCACCCACTTTTTCGTATGCTTTACATTTCAGTTCATATGTTCAAATTAATTATGTAATCTTAAGTTTAAAATAATAAGATAATGTAATTAAGCGATATTCAATAGTTTGGATGACAATATGAAAAATTCAATAATATACGTCACACTCATATTAGTGAAATATGATAAAATTGCTTTTTGATTAAACTAAAACATGTAAGTCACGCGACATATAATATAACATAAACAATAGGGACACTCTTTAAATTTTGAAATACCCATACATTTTTCTCAAAAAACATGCTTTAAAAACATTGTCACTTTTAGTTCCAGCCAATCTATGAATAATTGCAGTCATTTTTGCCAAAAAAAAACATTTGTGCAAAGAAAATAATAATAATGTTTATAGAAATGTGTGACTAAGTACAAATTTAATTTTTGAAATAAAACAGAAAATAATAGCAAAAAATATCAGAAAGAGTATCAACAATTCTGTCATGCATTGCAAAAATATGTTTTTTTAAGCAAAAACCTTAATTTTAACTTTTTACCGAGCTATCTCAATTCTGTTATAATATTTTATATCTAACTTCATACATTAGAGTTAATCACAAATCTTAAAATTATAATTAAATTTAGCGAACTATTAGTTGTTGATGTGTCAAATAAATCGTTAAAATATGATTATTTATTTGTTTGCACAATATTCATATTAAATAAATGATATAAAATTCATTTGGATGTATAAGTACATCGGTCACATAACATAATTATATACGTAAACAATAATCATAAGTTTAATTTATGATTCATTTATATGTATACATGAATGCATTACACTGTAAAAAAATTTATTTTAACTAACGTGCACCTTCTGAAGATTTTAAAGTTGCCCAAAAAACCATCTCAATATCACATAATTTTGTATAATTACATCCATATATTTTCAATTAATCATGTAAATGTTGGTTTTAAATTATTTGAATAAATTTAATTAATAATTATTCACTAATTTATCTAATAAATCCTTAAATGTGATGGTTTCAATATGTACATCATATTCATATTAAAATAAGGGAAAGTTCATCTAGACACAAAATTTTGGTATAATTGGTGACACGGTTAATCTCCACCATTAGAACACCATCTGAATTTTAACTCTTTATATAAGGATAAAAAGATCCAATGTCTCAGATCTTTTGTACCACGAACTATGTCTAATTTTGTGTCCAAATAGGCGGTCTCTTAAAAAAATAGTCAAGTGAATTTTTTGTTCAAATATATAATATATAATTCAGGTATCATAAATAGTATACATGAGTAACATCAACAAAGATAATTTATTATTCATTTATCTTAATAAATTTATTTCTATTGTAAAATTCTATTTTTAACTTTAAATATCCATATTTCGATATTTCTGTACTTATAAGCACTTCATCGACGGTTTACTAATTTTTTATATTTAGATCCTATGCATTTAAATTGCTTACGAAATTTCGAATTTAAAGCATTTTAATAATCTATGTATTAGTCACATATGTGTAGACCTACATATTAATAAAAACCATAATAAAAATTTTGTGTTTAACTACGTAGATGTATAGATCACATGCATACATTTATATACATAAAAAAACAATAAGAAAGTTATTTTGTAAATAACTATGATCGTTTATGTACATAAACAATAAATTTATTGCACACTACATTAAAATAATATACTATTTTTAACTTCAAATAACTCTACAATAAGACCTATATAATTTTGTTATAAAATCCTTCTCAATTTATTCAGATTATTTACCCTTAAGATAATATATTTTAACCAATTACACAATTTCAAAGTTAACATATTTTTAAAAGAAGCAAATAATATTTTTTAATATATCTAAAATAATAAAAAAATATGTTAGTTTTAACATAAACACTTGCTCATAGTAATAAGAACAATAAAATTATTTTTTTACTTCAAACAAATAAAAGTTACATAAACTACAACAACAATAATTTATAGGTAATTTATTTTGTCAGATTCATCAGATGTTATATAATAAAGTTTAATTTTTAACAATAAAATTCTAAATACTATATTCTATAATATTATCGTGTGCAACGCACGGGTTACACACTAGTGGAAAAGGGATGGGAAAAAATGTAGAAAAGAAAGGAGATGCATGCAAAGTTGAGGGACACGACACGATAAACTATGGTAACACGTGTTTACAGTTCAGCCCAAATTGAACAAGTGGCAACAACAAATATTTTCCAAAATATTTGACATTTGTTTACCCTATGTACAAATACCATTTGTAATACTAAGTTTTATACAAAATTACAAATACAAGTCTAACATAAAATCTCAAAACCAAATTCAAATTTAAGATAAAATTTTAAATCAATCTCAAGTTTAAATAAAAAAAATCAATTTTATAATTTCTCAAACAACAGATTTTAATTAATTTAAAAATAGTAATATCGTTTAATTTCAAACAAACCATTTGAATTCAAAGATAAAAATTTTAATTTCACTTACAAGTTAAACCAAAACTAAATTAAAACAGACTCAATTTCAAAATTATAAACAACTATAAATATCTTAAATACCGAATTCAAAACAATTTCAATTTTTTATATGGTAAAATCTTGGTTCATTACAATCTCCCCCCTTAAGGCTTTTCGTCCTCGAAAAGGAGTGATTGTTAAAACCATACATATATAAAACAAAATATTTACCAATACTTGATTTAATTTAAAACAAAATAAACAATAGAATTTAAAATTTGAAAACCAAAGCATGGTATTATTTCTTCGACGAAAATCCCAATTTATTTTCAAATTGTTCGAAATACTATATTAGTTTCATATCGAATCATAATTTCTTCGGGATTTTCAAAACCAAAACCATTTCGAAATTTCAAATATTTACGATAGACGACATAAAACATATATGTCCCAATTCGAGAGGTTTCTCCCAGTGACAAGGCCACAAGGTACGGCCTACGCATGCATCGATTTTGAATAATGATGTCTCCCGGGACCCTAGAGCAGACCATCATTAAGGGTTTACACCCACGTCATACCTTTCTTTAGTCACGGGTTACTCGAATCTTAGTACGAATCATTTCATTTCATATCCCCAAGTTAAAAACATTTTGAAATCATAATTTACAAATTCTTCCAAATCGTTTTGTTATTGTTTCTAAACATTTCAAAATACCGGGATTTCAAGTCTTCGAACATTCTGCGCTTATAAACCACTTTATAAACTATTGAAATTTTCAAGCCATAATAGATTTTGAAACATTTTTGAAACATCCTCAAAATAAAATTTCGAACAACAACACAAATGATAATTTTTTCAAGAGATTCATACTGTCATATAATATTCCTTTTCAAATTTCATTTTCAAAATCACTTGCACAAAAATATAGGACTTTATTCATTCTGGTTCGAAATATTAAATCTCATTCGAAAAGGCTACACTATTCGAATAGTCAAAAAACTTTTGAAAACAATTAATTCGAAAATATTTTCACGCTTTCACTGCGCTACTCAGATTTAGTATATATTTTTCAAGTATATTTTGCTTCCAAATTTTTCTAAAACATTAGAAATCGATTCCAAAATCTTAAAACCTGCATTCTCAAATAAATAATTTTTACAAAATTCACTTGTTCATAGATTTGGTCGATGCAAGCCAAAGGAAAGGGTTCGGGATAAGGCTTGACGGCAAGTCACGACAAACAAACACAACAAGCGAAACGGCAAAATTGTATTTCAAAACATTCATTCAAGTTAAATTTTACTTCAAATTTATCCTAATTCATTTGCGATTTCCGTTTATATTCTACAACAATGAATACATCACTTTATTTAATTCCCGCTTATCTATTCAAGTTCTCATTTGCTTATCAAAACATTTTATTTGAATTTATTCAAATCTTATATCAAAGATCTCCAATTTTCTGTTAATTCAATTTCAAGCTCAATTTATACTTTACACATTTATTTCGCTTATCCATTCTAGTTCATAACAATTTATGAAAACATTTTCAAACACTTATCTATACGGTTTTAAGTATTTCTCGACGTTTAAATCGGTACCATATAGTCATCCCATTTTCGAAACCCGAAAATAAATTCTTGATGATGTTGCAGTCATCAACAGAACCATCTTCAAGTGACTAGAATGTGATTTTATATCTATCTAGTATATATTGGACTTCATATATACGCTGATCAGGCGTATATTCAAAAATTCGAACATACTAAATAGTCCAATTTCGACATTAATAAATACTCAAAAACACTTATCATAAATTATATTCCAAAAATAACCATGTTTTCCAAACGATTTATTTAATTTCAAAAAAAAAATTACATATCTAACTCTTTTAGTTATAAGACAGTTATAAAATTTTAATTTACACTAATTACATATAAGCTCAAAATTTTCATGTTAGAACTTTAGAAAACGTATTTCAAAGCTGTGAACTTGTAAAATCTTTAAAACCCTTTTCCTTAGTTTATTTGTTGAAGTTATACAAGTTTTACTTTCATAATATTGATTTGTTATTTAAAGGTCAAAAATACTCGACAACTCGAAGTTTAACAAGTATACTTTTGTTCTTACAGAAATTTAAGCATACGTGGATCCAACGCATGACTAAAAATTTCCATGTACTAAATATATACTTGTTTCAACTTCCAGTGAACATACTTTAAAATCTTTTAGAAAATAGATATGGAAAGTACAATCCAAACAAATCGAATCATGGATCCCGGATACACAATGGTTACGTCTGGTTCCCCATATAACATCGGTACCCTTGAGCAATCACTGCCCTACGAATTACGCCATGACACACAACACAACCATAGATCGCAGATACACAATTATTTCGTCTGGATCCCTCAGAAAACATCTGTACCTTTAAGCAATCTCTGCACTACGAACTACGCTATGTGGACCGCAGATACACAACGGTTAAGCCTGGATCCCCCAAGAAACATCCATACCCGTAGGCACTCCCAACCCTTCAGATTACGCCATCACAAATCATCCATAAATCACAGCAAACACAATGGTTTCGTTTGGATCCCCCAGGAAACATCCGTCGCCGTAGGCGCTCCCAGCCCTGCGAATTTCGTTATGTAGTCGAGTTCATAAGACCATGGGTTACCCCACGGAATTCAAAGGACTACTCGAGTATTATATCCGGAAAACCTAATCAAGATAAGATGAATCGATAGAATCAATCCACGATGTGGCCACAATGCGGATATCAAGCAGAATGCACCTCCATATCCTTAGTTCAAAAACATATATACTATGCATATAGTACTTCATTTCAAATCACATTTATATAAATATCCATTTACATAAATTTTCCAAATCTCATTTTCAAATATGTCATTCTCATATAAATTCATTATATAAGAGTATCAGTTCCACATCGATTGTATTCCAAATCAATAGTTTTCGAATCTCATACTTATATAAGTCATATATAAGTTCCAAAATTTCATGTCAAAATATTCATATATCGATAATCTTCAAAATTTCCATTTTCAAGATCAAATTAAATTGATTTCAACGATTCGAGTACTCAACATCATTTCAAAATTTAAGTTCACATTCATAACTCGATTTGAGTATTCAATATCCTTCCAAAAGTTAAATCCACATTACAAATTGATTCATGGTCGACATTCATATCCAAATTTGGATTTCACATTACGATTATCGATATTCAATTGAGTCTTTACATTCAAACATTTGGATCTTAATTTATCCGGATTGGATATATACATTTATCAAAATAACTAAGTTACATAAAAGTAATTTTTGGAAAAATAATAGCTCGATATAAAATTAACTTGAATAAATAGATTTTTTTAAAACGGGTTTGAAATAAATAAATATGCTTTGTAAAATAAATAGCTTGATATACAATATACTTAAACAAAAAGATAGCTTTGGAAAAATAAGTTAAATGAGTATATAGATTTTACAAATGGTTTGAAATAAATATGCTTTGGAAAAGTAAGTTTGATTTTTTTTTTTTTTTTTTTGAAAATAAAGATAATTAGGCTTACAACTAAAATAATACAATAAATCTAATACCATAATTTCAAATAAAATAGTTTTATAATAATATTGCTTTTTAAAAATAATCCAATCTGAATCGATTATCCAAATTCCAATTTCTTAACCATTGTCGATTTTCAATTTCAAGATTAAACTCGCTTTAACCTCAAATTCACTTCATTTCCATTTCTAGTCGGACTCAAGGTTCAAATTAGCTCAATAGTTGAGTTTTCCTTTAGCATTTTCAATTTCAAACAAGTTCAAAACGTAAATCTCAATTTCAGTTATATTCCAAATTGAACTAATCATTCAAATTCATATTCAATTTCCTTAGAGATATTCATTCAAGATTCACATATTAGATAATCCCGATACCATATGATTTACATCATCCAGTTCATACTAGAGAATCAATTCCGAATCATTGCAAATTTTCCCTTCAGAACATATACATATTTGTATATTCAAAATATTTCCGAAATTAAACTCGTTTTATCAAAACAAACTAGTAGAAATATTGCTAACATGGTCTCCTTCACTCTGAAACTTGATAATAAATCTCGACAACGTAAAATTATCATGGAAATTATTATCTAGTGAAAAAGCGGGTTCTCCATTTGAATATATATTTTTCCAAAACATTTTGAAAATCATTCAAAATATTTTCATTTGAAAATACTTATATAATTTACTAGCACTTTTAAATTGCTTGGAATAATTTAATTTCAGACATTTGAAACCAATTTCAAAAATTTCCGGAATTAAATTCTCCAGTTTCAGTCAAACAATTTCTTTTAGTCGTAGCTAAATCAGTACGTCGACGGATATACATTTCATAATTTCTCAATGGTTTAATATCTTCAATTTTATCTATCAGCTATTAGTTATCATTCATTAATATTTTTAAGTATACAACAATCGAAGACAAAGACTGATTTTTTTTCTCTTCACATTCATAGCTTCAACCATTTTTCCCGGTCGAATCTAAAATCGATTCAAGACGAAAGCCGAGGAACCCTATCGAATAACGGCAATCAAAGATTCAGATTCGAAGAGTGGAGATCTCTAAAGGTTTTTCAATTCCAAATTAAATTATGTTCAAAATAATTTATTCTCACGTCATAGGTTAAATACCGAATTTATTAATTGTACACATACTTATATTATCAAGCAACTTACATATACATTTGATTCAACCTGAATATTTAATCAGTTATTTCACATATGTTTATATTTCTAAATACTCAAACCGCAATCCTAATTATGCATGCGAGATTTTTTCTCTGTTTAAATGATATTTTATATAATATCCAAAATTTATTTAACTCTTATTTATTTCCAAAGATTTATTTATATTTTACAATACTTTAGTTCTTCGAATCAATTTCAAAATTCTTTATTTTCATTTTCAAAAATATTTTTCTTTTCAATAAATTTATATTCAAAGTGCTTAAGTTTCAAAATATACTCTAACTTCTAAATCAACTAAAATTCCAGAATATTTTACATTTCAAAGACACTTTATAATTTCAATTTCCAAAATATATCATTTCAAATTAATTTCAAATTCAAAATCATTACGCTTTTCAAAACAATTTATTTAATTTCAGAAACAATTTATATTTTCAAACTACGCTCTCTCTATAGTTATTCTTGTGTCAATTCCACTCATTCTAGAGTATTGGTACTTTATCTCTAATGAGCTTTTAAACCTGATAGGTTAAGCTTTGTCAAACCAAAGCTCTGATACCACTTTATAACAACCTGCCTTTTTGACCGCTCCAAGTTGGTATTTAAACCAACTCGGAGTGTTCAAAAACGACGGGTAGTTATTTTTAGCTTACGGGTCTAAACAGAATAAACACAAAAATCACAGACATAGCAAAGATAACAGTATCTCACAACGGAAATTTTATACATAAAATCAGAGTTTACAAAAATTTATATACAGTGGAAGAATAAAAATATACAATACATAATTTAAATAAAATAAAAGTTTACAGTTCAGTCGGGCCTATCAGCTTAAATTTAAGTATAGCATCTGCTCAATCAGTTTACCTACGCACAAATCTAGTGTAGCATTCGTTCAAATTCAAGTAAAATATCAGCTTATCAGTTTTGCTTCGGGGACAAACGTTCATAGAAGCCTGCATGTACACAAAATTGGAAGGGCAATGTGTATAATAGGTAAATCCTACATGGCATCATACAGAAAAGTTTAACATAGTATGTAACAAAATATGTTTCAAGTTACAGAGCAGGAAGAAGCTAAATGGCACCATATACGTGTGCACATGCCAGTAGAAAATATGAGACTCATGGTGTAGCAATAATTTCAACAAAACAAGGTGCTTTTCTAACAATGCAAACACACATGCTTCAGTTTTTTTTTCTAATATACCTGCGCATGTACCAACATATATACCCAACCATTTCATGCGCTAACCCCATAACATACATGCAAACATATAATGTACACACACACACGCATGAACACTAACACACATACGTAACACAATCAATGCACTCACACTTCCTCACGCACAGTAAATCATACTATAGGAAGGGATTATGAAACAAGCAAGGAAGCATGCACCTAGGTTTTAAACAAGGTAGGCTAACTCATGCATAGTTAAGTCAGATGGTTCCATCAGCAAAATAGGTCCTTACAAACAGTTCAATATCAAAATTTTGCTACATTATTTCAACATGTGCATGCAAATATAGCAAACTTCACATGAGTGCCCAAAGGTACAATATATAAATGCCTGTCTTCTTTATTAAAAACAGAGACTTTTGGACCATAAAGTTGCATGAAGAAACCATATATGTTAAAATAAAAGATGTACATTTTTATACTATGTTATGCTTGATGTTAGTGTAAATTAGTGCTTGGTAAATCTATCCAACGTTTCATAGCTTAAAAGCTCATTTACGACATCCAGTTTTCATCAAAAATCTGAAGATGGTAATGAGCGTGATAATCGGAAAGTGAACTAATTATACTCAGTACGGTACTAAATAGTCGGCAAATAGGAAGCACATACGGCAGCCAATCAATCATAAGCAAGATAAACAACCCAAGTAATCATCGCAGTCAAAACACAAAGGAAACCAATACTATTTTCAGTTTCATATTGAAGTTGAAACCTTTGAACAAGGTGAATCGTGAGCAAAGAACTCACCTTTGCATCGATGAAAGAACGCGGCGGCTTCGAATGATGGTTCTGGCCAAGCACGTTGATTTGGTTATGGCGGAACAGCGATGGTGAGAGGCTGCTCTTCGAGGTGGCTGCGGTTTCAAAGGGGAGAAGGGGTTCACGGAAGACATGCGCGTAAAGACATGGTGCGAGGTAGAACTGGTGGCGATGAAGAAACTCGGCGGCCTCGATGACGGGCGATGGAGTTGATTTTGGGGAGGCAGTATTTATTTCGGAGGCCATTAAGGTGAATTTGGGGCAAAATGAATTTGGGGAATAAGGTTTAATTTTGTAGGCTGATAAACCCAAATGGAAAAGGGATGGGAAAAAAATACAGAAAAGAAAGGAGATGCGTGCAAAGTTGAGGGACACGACACGATAGACTATGGTAACACGTGTTTACAGTTTAGCCCAAATTGAACAAGTGGCAACAGCAAATATATTCCTGAATATATGATACTAGTGTGTAAGCCGTGCATTGCACACGATAGTATTATTAAAAATAGTATTTTAATTTTAATATTATGATGAGAAAGTTGTTAAAATATATGATAAATTTTGTGTAAAATATATAAACTATAAATTAAAATTATTATTATTATTATTTGTGTGTAATTTATGTTATAAGCTTACACACACAATATGTATATGTATGTATTTCGAGAAATAATATAATATTATCAATTTGTTAATGTGTATAAACTATTCGTATTGATGTTGATGCATGTTAGTAATTTATTGGATGAATTAACAAATGTTATTTAACGTAATTTGTTTCAATAAGTTAAACTTAAATTATGAAATTATTCAAGTACGTAGATTTATAATAGGAAGAATTGAGAAGAAATTTGTAAAAGAAGTATATAAATTTGTTGTTGATTTATTAATGTTAAAATGGATTTTATGATAGAATGTATAATAAATAAATTCTTAATATGAACGAATTATAATTGATTTACAAAATAACTTTGCTATTATTGTTGATTTACATAATTTGTATTAGCGATTTATACATCTTCATAGTTGAATAAATAAATTTTGAAACGTAAATGTTTGACGTTAATACTACAACGCAATTCTGGATGAACATATTGCTGTAAATGAACTAAACTTTAAATTTGTGATTATTATTTATGTATAATTTATGTTATGTGATTCATGTATTTATATATTTGAATGGTTTTTTTTTTCATTTTTGTTAATATGAATATGATTAATGTTGATGTGATTTATTAGAAGAATCAGTGAATAATGGTATGTTAAAATTATCATAATCCTAATATTATGTAGTCAATTATAATATATGGCCTTGAATGTAAAATAGAAAAGAATTAACTAAAGCTTTGTGACAAATTATAGAAAAAGGTATTCGGAGCAAAAAACTAAAATTTGTCATCGTTTAGTATTTATAAGAAATATTAGTTAGTTAAATTTATTTAAATAACTTAAAATTTGGATTATGTATTAATTTAAATACATGGATTTAAATATAAAATATTAGGAACTAATGATGTATTATATGTATATAATTATACAAACTTTAAAATATTCATACTAAAATGTAAAATGATGAAATAGGTAAAATAATATGAGAGAATTAGTAGATATCTATAAAGTGATAAACTAATTTGAAAATTAATTATTGAGATGGAATGAAGGAAAAGAGAGGAAAATCATAAAGTTGAAAATTTTGTTGTCTACTTATAAGGGTATTGTGGCTTCTGCACATACTGCCCTATAGAATCTGCGGTATCTGTGTTGAAAAGTAACACCAGGTGTGATTAAATATTAGTATTAAGTAATGTTATTAAACGTTGGATACATTAAAAATTTCTTTGAAATAGTGAGTGTTTTTTTGAATCAACCTTTTATACCCACTCTAAAACTATTCAAGATCTTGTAATGGGAAAAACCAAGGAGTATGAAAAAGAATAAATATTTTTACACATCTAACTCTTTGTGATTTGATTCAAAACCACGAAAAATAGGAACGAATTGAAAAACTAATATGATGAAGATTCATATGTCTATTGAATGATGATGGCATATCTTTATATTCTGAATTTGAAATAGGTAGGAACCTTGGCTTAGATTTTATAACATATAGTTGGATTTGTGGATTTGCATGAATTGAACTATTCATGTACGAAAACAACGAAAAATGCATGCTACATATTCCATGATGGACGGAAATAATAAAATAATAATTATATCTAGAAACTTAACATTCACTACTAATAACTAAAATTATTTGGTGTATCATCAATGAGTAATTGTATGTGCTTATATCACACATGTAGCACAAAATAGCATATGAGAACCCACTCTCTATCTTTGATAATTATTCAACCGATGGAGTAAAAGTATGATATCATATCCCAAACATTGAACAATGAATAGTCAAACCATGATATTGACTTTACATTTCCTATGAAAAATAAATAAATAAATAAGGTTTCATTAATTTATGCATAATGTAAACAGTAGTCGATCAACATGGCCACTGATTTAGCAGTAACCAGCATATCAATATTATGATATGTATCAGCATCTCACTAAACTAAATGTCATATCAGATATTGGAAAGTAAGTTCTATTTAAATTTACAGGCATCACCATATTTCACCGACTTTACAATGTGGTATGAGACTTCTAATTCTATATCGGTTAATTTATTTGATAACAGATGAAGCATTTCAAGCACTACTGAATTAAATATCAAATTACTCCCCACAAATTCAGCAAACTAAATTTTAATATCTGCAGCCGGTGCTCAAAAGTTAAATTATCCCTTCAAATAATTATATTTATTATAATGTTGTAATGTATTTGAATAATAAAAAGGACTGTAATGTTGATATTAAATACTGCAGTAGTACTTTAAAATAAGCAATATCTAAGTTTTTATAATAAATATGTCTCTAGTGTTTTAGTTAGATATGGCTTAATTGTTTTGAACATTAAATATTTGTGTTTTATTCTTAATATTACAGATCAATATTGTTGTAGCATTTATCACATAATATTAGCAGTGTAATGCTTACCTTTTAGTAATGTAAGCAAGTTCTTACGTGTTTTAATTAATAGTGGTTATGCTTTTGAGTATATTAAATTGATGGTTGGGTAAAAAATCACATATAATTATTAAAGTGTTAGCTCATGCTACGCACACAGATCACATCATGCTATGACACAGCGGAATTGCTAAATAATTCTGTTGTCCATGAATAAATAACAAAAAGTAGAGTAACAATTTATTTTGATAACGTCTGAACTATATATAAAAGTATAAAAATTTATGGCATCAGCAAAAGAGAATCATAAATTGAAATTATTTCCTTGAATATGTAATTTACACATAAAAAGTTAATAGATATATGTTTATATCTTAACAACTATAAAATATACAATACAAAGCATTAATGTCAAGAAATGCTTATTTTGAAATTTCTTGAACATGATCTGTTGTACTTCATAATTATTTGCTCTTCCCCACTTCTTGAATTTGAAGTTGTTGCCATCATGACATATTGAACATCATGCTGTCATTATTAAGATTCACCTATGAACTGAACTTATATAAGTATGTTGTAAAAAGTTCTCAACACATAAATTATTAATTACTAAAATGAATTCAAAATAATAATTATTGACTTCTCATGCGTCCATGCTTTAGTTGCTGATTGTATTAATATTTCAGTATTAAGTAATTTACCTTAGAATTTTGTTTTGGGACGTCCGTACCAATGTGTCATTTTATGGGAAATTCTAGTCTCCTTATCTTGCTGTCTGCGATGCAAATTCTGGTCTAAATAGATTAAACCATTAACTGTAGCAACCAAAGACCATCCACTTGCATGCACCTAAGAAATCAAGGTTAAAATTTAGAACTTCTTAAAAGATTTAGAAAATCAAAATGCACAATGTAAATATTTTGATTTTTATGAAATCGTGTGAAGTGGATTTCCAATTTTAAACGCCACCAGTCAACACCCTTCATTTTAACGTTAGGATTGCTTCACAGGACACACCATTTCTTACATGAAAATTTGGCAGAACACAAAAATTGAGATGAGAATATATTTTTAGGTGCATAAAAGTTAACTTGTATGTGTCATAGATATCGGTAAACATCCCAAGATAAATTAAACTTAAAATAAGTAAACGATTACGGAGGTAATGATAAGATACTGAAAGGACCCTGGTTGTTCTGTTCAATGATTTAAGATTTCGTTATGTTTATTTCGTACAGTAATGCAAATATGGCAATTTCCAGCTCTTTGCTTATGTGTTTGGAAAAAATAATATTAGCAAAAATTAATGCATGTTGTTCATTTTACCACATGACTGTTATACGTATAGAATCATCATCACAAAACTTTCATTGATTTAGTTGGTTATATGAAGAATGGGAGGATGGCAAATGTGTACAACAATAATAAATAATTTGAATATTAAATAGATCTAACAACATAAGTGAACATCTACCAACAAAAAATTAGTTAGAAAAAGGGTTGCTATTTAAGTACATAAACTAAAGGATGCTAACAAATATCACAGAAAAAACTTAAATTATAACATATGGAATAAATACCATCTTGGTTACCTAGAAATCTGGTAGAAGTGGAGCACTACTGTAAACGTTTGTTTATTCATATTTCACACTTAATTTTAACGTGCATCATCTCAAGTTCGATCTCCATAGACTCACATCCTCTTTACTTGCACCCCTCACCTTAATAATCATCTTGTACAGTAAATTGTTAGTAGGATTTAATAGTTACTTATGTATCAATAAAATGAATTATGAATTATTACACTCACTTTTAATCCTTGTATTATTTCTTTTGGAAGTTCGGCTTATGCTCTGCTACAATGTATACCGTCTGTTCCAAATTCATTGTCACGCTTTGTTAAACGATGGATATGGTTAATTTATGATTATTTACTGGTTACATAGAGTTTGCCTTTTAAACTTGTCATGTTGATTACAAAGATCATATAAATTTTCTTTTAGATTAACTTGTAATTTAATACGCAATTTACAGGAAAATATGTTACAATTGGCCAGTTGATTCATTTCATGATGAAAACGTGTAAGCATGTAGCATATTAAAAACTCAACACATATTTTATAGTACTGTTCCAAAAACATATGGACACATGAAAATTCAGTTAAAACCCGAATGAGTAACACAGAAATGAATGATTAACTCATATCCAATGTAGGAAAGAAGCAAAACTGGAAAGATGTGCAAGAACAATCATTATCACAAAATAGTATACTTTGTACTATTACGAAAACGTATTTTGGGTGTGGAAATAATTGAAACTAGGTGATGTTAACTTTATAATGGGTTTCCTATAATTACCATTAACTTGCATGAAGAAGCCTTTTGATATCTAGTTCTGCAAAAATGCTCAAACAAAACTATGTTGGAATCACACATTAATGGGATAAATGGGTATAGCAATGTGATATCACAACATAAGTACGTGAAGTTTGACATGATCATAACGTTCAAGCATAATAGTAAAGATAGATGACACTTTTAAAGGAAACACCATGAGCATCATAAATAGATTCAAGTATATTAACATGGGTATATATAAAATACATCTAAAATACTTAAGCTCGTAAGTACAGATGAATACAAAAATGGCAGTGATATAGATGGAAAATGAACTTGTTCGCAGCTTAATGTTAAGAAGTAAATCAAAGATAATAGGCTAACAACTGGGTGTCAAGCAGCCTACAAAAATCTTACAGGAATTAAGTTAGGAAAAAACCCTATGAATTATGTGATGATTTTTGGTCAGTGCATATTGAAAGCAGGTTCATGTCATTGAAGAATGGGGCATAAGAAATGGAAAATCAAAGAGAATAAAATTTGAAAAAAGGTAGGAAAATAAAAGGAATTAATTTGATGGTGGGACTGTAAAACCACCAACACACAGTGTAAAACCATGATTTGACAAAGCTCCATGATCCTAGGATCTAAGTAGGCAATACATTCTCATAATTTGTTACAAATATCAAATACATGGACATCCAAAATTTTAATCAACATTAGACACAAAAATAATTTTAACAAAAAAACTTACATGCAAGAACCAAGCAACTGCGGATCACACTACATCATAATTAGCCGATGACTGAAAATCATAGTTACGAATTCAAAGTTTGGTTAACCTAAAGAAAACAACCGAACCATTATCAATTTGAAATCACATAAAACAAAAATTAAATAAAATTAAAGTCATCGATAGTCTAAAATTAACCGTATTAATTCCATGTTGTTCGAAGAAAAATGAAAAAATTCTACGTATTTTGAAAATAGATAGTCTAAAGTTAATAAAAAAAAGCCTGCAAATAGATAGAAATTAAAGTCGATCGAGGAAAGTCAATGATGGTCCAAAATCCTAAATAGGAAAATAAATAAATAAAACCTAAATAGATATATCGAAAATTAAGCAGACATTAAATACTGAAAACTTAATTTGACATTGGTGATCAAAAACCTTCATTACGAAAACCATCCAATTAAAAAATGAAGTTACCTGCAGTTTTAAGAACCAATTGAGGCTGGGGGAAGTTGTAAGCTAGATTAGAACAAATGGCTGGAATGATTGAGCAGGTTGCAATCGTCTATCCATAATCGGATTTAGTGCGGTGAGCAACCGAAATTTAGTTAGGGTTTCTATTTGCTGAAAGAAAGGAGAATGAAAAAAGAGTAATCATTTGAAACGAAAAGATGAGAAAGAAAAAAGGGGAGCGAACCTGAAGAGAACGACGAAGTCTAAAGGAAGTAGAGATATCAGCAATAGAAGAGAACATAATAGCGACCCTTGATTTAAAAAAAAATCAGAATGGCTTGTGCGCCCTTGATAGGAAACTGGATAATAATATAGCAGTATAAATTAGGATTGTTCATGAGATTAAATTTTAAATTAATATTCTGAGAGTTTTAAGGTCAGAAAAGAGAACCGAGAGAATTAAGGGGAATTGAGAGAATTGAGAGAATCAAGGAGAGAGCTAGAAATTCTTCTGCTTTACTATTATTTAATAGATTTGTTTACCCCATGTACAAATACCATTTGTAATACTAAGTTTTATACAAAATTACAAATACAAGTCTAACATAAAATTTCAAAACCAAATTTAAGATAAATTTTTAAATCAATCTCAAGTTTAAATAAAAAAATCAAATTTGTAATTTCTCAAACAATAGATTTTAATTAATTTAAAAATAGTAATATCGTTTAACATCACACAAACCATTTGAATTCAAAGATAAAAATTTAAATTTCACTTACAAAATAAATCAAAACTAAATTAAAATAGACTCAATTTCAAAATTATAAACAACTATAAATTTCTTAAATACCAAATTCAAAACAATTTCAATATTTTTTTATGTTAAAATCTTGGTTCGTTACACTAAAATTCTTAAATTAATACCCACTTCAAAAATTCCTCGTTATATTTTAATATTACTTATGGTATTTAAAATACCAAATAAAAAGGCCCAATACCATCCAAACACACATAATCAATAACAGATATATATATATATATATATATATATATATATCACATCATATATTACAATATGAAAAACAGTACATAAATGTTGAGGAATCTAGTTGGATCCCTCCAACCTGTTTCTCTGCATCCACAGATGTTAATCACATAAATTATATCAATTTCATATCGATATGAAATTGTATAACAAAAGAACTCAATATTTAAACAACGACTTACATATATAACGATATATATAAATTATCCCAACCAATTATCGACAATTCATCCAAACAATCATCACTCACAGTATTCAATCATTTTTATCAATATTAAATTATGTTTATAAAAATATAAACTGGACAGAGTTAGTGAGTTTTACTCACTTTGGTCGTTTATCGTTAAATAGCGATAAACTATCGTTGATTCAGACAGACGTTTAATTCTTCCGTAATTTGTAATGAGCTCCAATTCACTCATAATCAGTTCTATTGTGTAGCCGTCGTCCATACGATCCCAACGGATCTGACCGTTCGAAATTCTGATACAGTATGATCGAGCTATAGATTTTACAAGTTTTTAAGCAATTTAAATGTTATTAGTTAATAAACTAATTATTTAATTAATTCTAAAACATAATTACCCTAATCTCATCGACTAATCCTTCTCCTTCCAGGAAATACCGCATGTTGCTCCTCCTTATTTTTGCCATTGTCGATTTTTTATTCCTCCATAACTCCTTGTCCTCATGATGAAACATCACCAAAACACCACCATTTCTCAACTCTTCATCTCGTCTTCCATCCTATCACCACCAAACAGATCACGATCTCACTAGGCAAATTCCATCGTAGCAGTTTCCTTCCGCGGCTACTATAAAAATCACGGTCAAAATTTTCATCGTACTTCATGAAATTTACAAGCACAAGTGCGGTTTCACCTAACAATCCCAAAACTAACATCCATCTCTCCTCTAGATGCTTCAAACTGAAATGTATTCGAACCCTAGAACCCATACTGTTCGCTGACCGTATTTCCATCGAACTAAAATATGTTCGAGCAACCCAAAACCCATATTATTTTGAAGAAAAACACTCCAGGAGGCTAAATATTCATGTATTGGAATTTACTGGTTTTATTTGGATTTGATTTGGTTTTTAAAGATCAATGATCTTACGTTTGTAAGAAGAGGAGCAACGGATTTTCTGTTGACTAATGAAGGAAATTGTTTAGGGTTAGATAAAGATTTTGGGGTATTTATAGGATAGAGTAGCTTACACTGTAAGCTTCGTATATTTTTATATTAATTTATATTTTTAACTCAATTTATCAATTAAAAATTCCTATGATCACATACAATATCCAAATTCGATGAAAATGGACATGTAGCTATGGTTTGACATTACGTACCCAACGAAACTTGTTTCGTTGAATTCCGAGTCTGTTTGCTCACACATCGTATTTTTAAAGTCAAATTATTGACTGTTTTTGACATTAAAATCGCATACGGCCGCATACTGACTCAAAAATCAAGAGATTTGGAATATAACAATAATTTAATATTCTGGATCCAACAAAATTAATTTCATCGAAAACAGAGGTCATTTGCAAAAATGGCTATTTTCTAAGGTCTAAATAAACCAATTAAATGTTAATATATTTAAAAACAAATTTAATTAAATATTAATAAATTAATATTATTGTAAATATCTCAACATAATATCATATAGCTACAAAATAAACATATCTGGATTTATAACTCGATATTTCAAATCCCGGTTAAATTGATATTTAGTTTATATAAAAATCCCTTTTTGATATATAATAAATCGTTATAAATTATAAACGAATTCCACAGCAACTTTCGGGATATTTGGTTCAGACATAACTAACAATCTACAAGACGAAATCCCAAATTTTCTCTTCCATTAGAAAAATATCGTTCAACAAATTCGAACGTTTCTTGTTTTAAAGAATCTGACTTAAAACGGATTCTGTATATTCAATTGAAGTTCGAAACTCAATATTACGAACTACCGTGCCATTACGAGCTCGATTATAATTATAATATAAATTATACGTTCTAATGTCATTTATTAAATAGATTCGTTATTAAAATTCGAACCTAAACTTAACTAAATCTCTTATACTATCTAATTCACACAATATTGTCAATTCAACTTAATTCCAAAATAATCAGAATTAAATATATTATTCTATTATTCATATTAATTAAATATTAAATATTATTTAATTTAAGTCGTTCTAAATTACCAAATCAACATTTAAATAATTAAATAAATTAATTATTAAACCGTTAAAAATACGAGACGTTACAAACACTGTCTTAGTATTTTGGGTTTTTAAGAAAGTTAAATTAGTTATTCTTAGGATACGATCGATCCAGATATATGTTTCCTGATGAAAAATTTCACTTCATCTTCAATGGTTGTATAACTACTACTTTTATGCTCCCATTTTTCTCTAGCTTTCGACTATAGATAACTCGAGTAACTGCAATTAAAAAATAGGCGGTCATTACTTTAATCAAAGTCACCTACTAGGTACTTGATGTTATCAACTTGTCGCCATTTTGCTACCTGTCCTTGGTTGCTTAACTCTGATGCAATCTCGTACTTTTTTGAAGGATTATTTTTTATTTTTGTTTAACGTCCATTCCCGATAATTATCTTGATAATTTTGATTAACAGTTAATTTTCAATGCTTTCTTTATAACAGTGGATTACTAATTGTGCTTCAACATACCACAAGCCAGTATTTATAGTTTCTGCAACTTTGGCATTTACATTCCCAAATGAAATAATACTAATATATTCCCTTTTTTCAATACGTAATTGATGGTCTTCTCCTTAGTATAGTGCAGTCTCTTTGAATGCAGCCTGTGGTGGTGCACTCGTTTGTGCACTGCCACTGCTTGTCACTAGCAATTGTTTTTCCGGGCTTGACTTTTGAGGATAAGGTCTCAAGTTCTTGTGCTATCACTGCGTCGACTTCTATTCCTAAGGTCGGTAATGCTTGGCTTAGGGGTGGCCATTTCAGAAGACATTTAGCCATTATTCGAGGGGGTGAGGACCGGTGGGATGTAGCATTGTAATGGATTCAGTTGGTTGTTCCAGCTACTGGCGTGGCATCCAAGGCACGTTTTCGGGCTGTGTCTAGGGTTTGTGTCTCGGTTGTACCGCAAAAGCGGGTCGATGAGTCGAAGCGGAAGTAGTCGGATGCTTCAAGAATTGGGCGTGGCATCCGAGGCATGTTGCCAGGTTGATGCTGGGCTTTTATTTGCGAGTATACCACCTTTCTTAACTCCAGGATGATGCTCCTTTCAGGTTTGGCCTATATTTTCCTCCTGTAACTATGTTTGTGGTTCATTGCTCTTGCCTTCACTGCAATGTTTTACAAGTTGTAATAGTGTTGTGGGTGCCGACTGTTTGTCATTTCCTACATTGGTTTCACTGTTTGTTGTTTGGTCTTGTGGTTATTCGCATTCTATTGAGGTGGCAAGCGAGTATGCCCCCCAATGCTTGTTGTACCTTCCTGTAGTCGGGGGTTTCTCCGCCTTTGTGACGATCCAAGGGGTATTGGGTTTGGTATTGCTTCTCCTTTTCATTGTGGTGATGTTGTGCCAATTTTTTGGTTACTGCACTTTATTTGGGTGCATGATCATTTTTTGGCTCTGGTCGTTCTCACTTTTGTTCCCTTTCGACTGCAGTTTTGTGGCTTCTTTTGTAACTTAATCTTTTTGTGATTTTTTCAATTCTTTTGGGCTGAGGTTTTTTTATCGGATTGTTGTTCCATTATGTTCAATTCACATCAAGCAATGATGTGTTTGTGTACTGGTTGTGGTGCTCGTGTTTTTGGTTCATAGGTTGGTCAGTTTTTCGCCTTTATTGGTTGCAGGTTTTAGCCGCTTTTGGTCGACGGTGTTGGAGGATAGAATTTTGATGACAACAACCTTGTTTCAATTATTTACATTATAGATTATAAAATATATACTAACACCATTGTCCAGAATATATATATGTAGATGCAGGATATAAATATTGAAGACTGTACAATATTAGAGATTCAAGATATCAAGGAATTCAAGACTCATGAGCATCAAGATATCAAAATTTCAAGAGCTCAAGATTATCAAAGTAATAGAGTATAGATTATATGTAAAACTCCGGTTAGCAGTTTCAAATTATGTTTTCAAATTCCTATTCAAATTAAATTCAAAATTATTTCAAATTCCTTTCTAACTAATTTCAAATTATTAAGGTTTTACTTATGATTTCATATATATATGTTTTATAGTCTTATATCATATAATTTTATAAATATGTTTATATTATATATTACTATGATTTTATTATGTTTTCACACTTTATAAAATTAATTTGAAACACTAGTTTTGATTCAAGAATTTCCAGAATATATATATATATATATATATAAACTAATTTAGACACTTGTTTTAAAATTCAAAAAACTATATATATGTGTCGACATACAATTTGGACATGTCGACATATAACTAACAATTTTTCAAATTTCAAGAGAAGTGTCTTTTAATATTTTGAAACGCTTCAGAAACATTGCAACTTTTCAAACTCTATAAATAGGGGTGAATTTCGAATTTTTTTATCACTTTTCATCTCCTTCTTCATCAATTCTCTTACCACCAATATTATACTTTAATTTTTTGATTTCTACACTTATACTCTGCTGATTTCAACACAAATTATATCAATCGTCTTCTATTCTCAATCTCTATCAAATACTCTCTGATTAGTAGGGGTGGGCATAAATGGACCGCTAAACGGAAACCGCCCGACCCAAACCGAAGAAATGGTGCGGAAAACCGCTCCGTTTTTTTAATCTAAACCGAATATACAAAACCGATCCGAACCGTTTCTATACGGTTCGGTTGCGGTTTGAAGGGTGAAACCGGCCGTATTAAACCGGACCGAATTGCTTTGCAAGAAAAATTATCTACAGCCTATTTGCTTTATTCAATGTAATTGTTAACAGCGAGACAACAGCCCAACATTTATTTTTATTCACATCCCAAGCCCACTTACTGAGTATTCACGGTCTTGACTCTTATCTTCTAGTCAAAAACTCAATTGTTCACTTCATTTCTGTATTACTTCTACTAATTAAGTTGATCGAGAGACATGCTCCTGAGGTACTGTACTGCTGCTACAAAATGCATAGAATATTGATTCGGGCTATGCTAGAACGACCGCTTTTTTTGCGGTAGAATAGACCGGATGAACAAATACACGGCAGTAATTCAACGGGCAAAATTCATCCAACGACTGCTACACAAGCCGCGGTATTTAACTTACGTATTTCCGGTTGAATAAGCTTTTTCCTATTGATTCCCTTCCTTGTGTCCATACGGTAACTGTGACTCTCTCATTTGTGCAATGATACGTGTCCAACATGATCGTTTCTACCTTAGAATGGTAGCAGCAGGATGCCTTTTCTGTCTTATATATTAAAATGGTATATTATGTTGCATTAGGATGCCTTTCTACCTTAGAATGTCTGCATCTTTTTGGAGTCAGTGGACTATTTTGGATTGTTGTTTTCATATACTGTGTTGGCTTTATAAGCTGTTGCAGCAAGAGTGTGTTGGCATTACCCGATTGCATTTGTATAGAGATGTATGTTTCAAAATCAAACCGGACCGAACCGAAACCGGAACAAATGCACTTGAAACCAAACCGAAACCGAACCGAAGTAAAATATAGCATTACGTTCTTCATTTTCGTTTAACCGTATGTTGCGGGCCGGTAACGGTTTGAGCTTCAAACCGGACCGAACCGACCCGCGCCCACCCCTACTGATTAGAAGTGCTATTGAAGAGTTCTAGGGCTATTGTAATCATTTGACAATTGTTTGGGAAAGGGTGTGTGCCTTATAGCCCGGAAATCAAGGAAAGAGAGCGGTGTTAACCTTGTAGCCATGAAATCAAGGGTGGTGGAATCGGTGTTAACCTTGTAGCCGTGAAATCAAGGGTGTTGTAAGATTGATACTAGTATTAATAAAACTCTACGCAATCCAACGTTGTGTGAGACTGGACGTAGGAGTAATCCGAACTAGTATAAAATCTGGTGTATACTTTTGTTCTCTGTATTTTATATTTACTAATATTTGTGTTTGTGATTGTTTCCGTGTTTGTGATCATTTCTGGTGTGATAATCATTGTGTGATTCATATAGTAATTCGGGTTAGTTAAAAAAAATTGTAAATTTTTTTTAAACACTATTCACCCCCCCTCTAGTGTTAATTCTTCCTTAACATCCTTATTATGCATCCCTAACAGACGACGTAAAACATTGTGTCATGATAATGCCTATACGTTGCTCACCACGTTGGATGTTTCTAGCGAATGCAGGTTTATCGCTGTGTTTTGTGGGGTGGGTTTCAGTTTCTCTTTTGCAGTTGATCTCTTCAGTAGATGGCCTTCCATTGTTGTGCAGGATTGCCAATCTAATGATAATACTGCCAACATGGAGTCCACACAACATGGTGTAACATATATCCTTGATGTTATAACATCTTCGACCGCTCTTCATATTACTCGCTTTTCTCATTCTTATTTCTCCTATCAGAGGCTGAGATAAGGGTCATTAATGGCCGTTTGTCGCAGCTCTCCAGGAAATCTTATTCATGTCATTAGATATTCTCTCCTTGACCAGGTGAGTTGTGCTACCATCGGCATCTTGTGTAATGCCAGACTCCGAAGCAATTTCATTTCTCCTTCTTCTGGATCTGCATCCTCTCATCGTAGTCGTCCGCCCTTTGCTTCTTGTAGGAGTTCGCTAGTGCGTCCTATCTGTACTCGTTCTTTAACAGCGAAAAAGAAGATAGTTAAAACGACTAGTCGTACTCTCTATATGGTATGATCTTTAGGCTCTGTTACTTTCTATCCCGACTGTTTTTTCCCTTATTATCCTATTGTGATGGATAACTACTTGTTTTGGAATATAAGAGGTGTTGAAAATGATGCCTCTATTTGGCGTCTTAAGTGCATCGTTAAGGAACATTCTATCCTGCTTGTGATGCTTGTGGAACCTTTTATGGGGTCGGAAACACTCGCTAACCTAGTCCTCCAACTAAATTTTGGTGGGAGGCTTATATAACGTCTCCAATAGAATATGGATTCTTTGGGCAAAAGATGTGACTATGCAGCCTTTCCGACTCTTCTCGACTCTTCTTAACTCTTCTTTTGTGAGAGTTTTATCCATTCATTCCATACTCCTTTCCTTTTCACCTAGGTCTACGCAAGGAGTGATCGTGTAGACTGTCTCCTCTTGTGGAAGGACATTATCTTTCTTTCTGAGGTAAGCTTTCCCGCTTCTGTTTTAAGGGGGGATTTTAATGGTGTATCTCAAGCAAAGAAACTTAGTGGCTCTGCTATTAATTATGCTTTGTTGGAGGATTTCAACTCTTGCATTATCCAATCAGGCTTGTTCGAGGTTTCTTCTGTTGGCTTGGCTTTCACTTGGTGTAATAACCAAGGGGGTCCTAGCCCCATCTTATCTCATCTTGACAGGGTGTTTGCCTCCAAGGGGTGGCTTGGTCTACCTTTCTCGATATAAAGATATCGAGGAATTCAAGACTAATGAGTATCAAGATATAAAGAGCTCAAAATTATCAAAGTAATAGAGTATAGATTATATGTAGAACTCCCGTTAGCACTTTCAAATTCTTTTTTTTTATAATTCCTTTTCAAATTAAATTCAAAATTATTTCAAATTCCTTTCTAACTGATTTCAAATTATTACGGTTTAACTTATGATTTCAAATATATATGTTTATAGTTTATAAATTTTTATAATATATATATATATATATATGTTTATAATATATGTTTTACAGTCTTATATCATATAATTTTATAAACAAGTTTATATTATATATTACTATGATTTTATTATGCTTTTACACTTTATAAAATTCATTTGAAACACTAGTTTTGATTCAAGAATTTCCAGAATATATATATTAATTTAAACACTTTAAAAATGTTTTAAAACTCAAAAAACTATATATTTGTCGACATATAGTTTGGACATGTCAACATATAACTATCATTTTTTTTTAAATTTCAAAGGAAATCTTTTCATATTTTGAAACGCTTCAGAAACGTTGCAAACTTTCAAACTCTATAAATAGGGATCAATTTCGAATTTTTAATCACTTTTCATCTCCTCCTTCATCCATTCTCTCACCACCATTATTATACTTTAATTTATTGATTTCTACACTTATACTCTGCCAATTTCAACACAAATTATATCAATCTTCTTCTATTCTCAATCTCTATTAAATACTTTCTGATTGGAAGTTCCATTGAAGAGTTCTAGGGCTATTGTAATCATTTGGGATTTGTTTGGGAATAGGTGTGTTCCTTGTAACCCGAAAATCAAGGAAAGGGAGCGGTGTTAACCTTGTAGTCGTGAAATCAAGGGTGGTGGAATCGGTGTTAACCTTGTAGCCGTGAAATCAGGGATGTCGTAAGATTGATACTAGTATTAATAAAACACTGCACAATCCTACATTGCGTGGGACTGGACGTAAGAATAATCTGAATCAGTAGAAAATCTGATGTGTTCTTTCCTTTTCTAAATTTTATATTTACTAATATATGTGTCTGTAATTGTTTCTGTGTTTGTGATCATTTATGGTGTGATAATCATTGTGTGATACATATAGTAATTTAAGTTAGTTAAAGATTCTTGTAAATTTCTTATAAACACTGTTCACCCCCTCCCCCATCTAGTGTTAATTCTGTCTTAAGATCCTTATTCTGCATCCCTAACAATTGGTATCAGAGCATAGGTTTTCAAAAGTTCATCATCTGAATTTTGGAAATATTAAATGGCAAATTTTTAAATGATTTATAACACTAGTTTAAATTCATGCGTTGCATCAGCATTAGATGAGTCTAAATTTTATTCTATTGAAAATTCAAGTTATCGTATTCTGATTTTTTGAAAAGTTTGAATGGCAATTTTTTAAAATACTATTTTTGAAAGTATATGTCACAGAATCATCATGATATTGTTATTACAATTAGTTATTTTGAAAAGTCACTTGATTCTTTGAAAAGTTGTGTTGGTTTGTAGGGGAAGAGTTATGTTTGATGACTACTGGCCAAAAGACACCAAGATGACCGTTCATCCATCAAGAAGGAAAAGATGGATATATATAATTGACAATCTACAATGAAATTGGTACCTGATCAATACAAAACTTTTACTTTTCTTCTATAACTTGATTCAATACAATTCTTCTCTCCATCCGTGTAACAATCCACATTTTATGTATCGGAGGATCCTAAAATATTTTTAATTTATTCCCTAAGGGTTGGATCATTCTCATATTTTAATATGTTGTTTATGGGGATGTGAGACATGTCCATAATTTTTACCAATTTTATTTGTGACCATTTTGCCCCTGTCGGTCTTGTACAGGGGATAACTTTTAACTCGGGTCGAATCAGGTGTTGAGACTTGTGCCATTGGAAAAAAAATGATGTTTCCCTTTCCGTAGAGTGGTCACATTAAAGATTTGGCTCAGCGGGTGGGAGGAATCGCTATTTTAAGGTTTTACAATTGGTTGTTCAGGTTTGGTAAGCCATAATGGGTTGATTTGGGGAGGCCCATTAGTGGGCTGGTGGAGGATATAAATAGGGGGTGAGAGGCATGGAGAAAAGTTTACTTTCTCCATTCTCTCATTTGGAAGAGTTAGAGGTCTCATTCCTCCATTGCCTACAACTTTCCACCATTAAAGCTTAGAGAATCGAAGATCTACATCGTTTGAAGCTAGATCTACGCCATTTCAAGAGAGAGTTCATCGAATCGAAGAGTTTGGATCGAATTCTTCGCTGTTCGGAATCATATTTCAATCATTTTGGGCTGTTTTGGAGAATTGGTGAGTGATATGCATCTCTCACACGGATTCAATTAGGTATATGAGTGTTTCATCTTGTTTTTTTTTAACCAAATTCAAGTGTTTTCTCTTAGATCTAAATCATGGTAAGTCTATTTTCATATGAATCAACATAGGATCTAATTTAGTAACTTAAAACCGGTAATTTCTATGCTATTTCATATGTTTATGCAAGTTAGATCCGTAATTTTATTCATATGTTCATTTATCGTGATTTTGGAAAATTTATATAAATTGTGATGAAAATCGTTGTTTTCATGTTGTTGGTGATTTCATATCATGTTTGTGATCTTATTTGATGAATTGTTTGAGTAGAATTCGTCGATCTTGTCATTTGGCAAAGTTTTGGTCAAAATTGGACTTAGGTTGGAGCTGTGCAGACCATGGGTCGGTCGGTCGGTCGGAGTTCTTGTCTTAGGGAGCAAGTCAGGCAGGTCGGTCGGCCAGTGGGGAGGCGGATAGGTTGGGTCGGTCACATGGGATTCTTCGGGTAGGTCATACCGGGTCGGTCAGAGCAAGAGGTGGATGGGTCGGTCGTGACTCGGGGGAAGGGTCGGTCAGGTCGATCACATGGGGTTGGGTCGGCCACATGGGGTCGGTCAGGTTGGTCATATAGGATCGGTCGGGTCGGTCACATGGGTCGGTCGGTCAGGAATGGTGACGATGGGTTGGTCAGGAACACATGCCGCAGCGCAATGATGTTGTGAATTCAAGTAGGAAGGTTCGAAGTGTTGAAATATGTTTGTTGATCGGTGTAGAACAACGAATGAGGCGACAACTCAAACGTCGTGAGTTGGTGGATAATGGTTGCTCGAGATGGTTGCTTGAGCTATGAAAATTCGTCGGGCTAGATGACTAGAGATGTGAAGGCCGAGAGATTACCGTTGTCATAAGTTGTTGCAGGCTCAAAGCAGGGGTACAATGGGGGCACCCAAAAGACTGGAAGGTCGTCGGTAGAGTACCTTGGGTATCGTTGAAAGGCCTAATTGTCAAGGTTGGACAAACATGCGTATGGTTGAAAGGCATATGGAGTTTATGCTAGAACTAGGATTACCGTTAGCCCTTACATATGGCAAGGTTGGTCGTCATACGATTAACGATGGTTTCAAAGCAGGATCGGCGGTGATAGCCAGAGTAAGTCATGGATGATTGGTTTCTTTGTTTGAACCGTCTAATGTAGATTGTCCAACGTCGAGAAGATGTTCCTTGGGTGCTTCAAGACATACGACTAGAGAGGAGCTTGTGCCTGGAGGGGGAAATGATGGTATACCATATTACCTAGCCATGTTCGAAGCCATGGCGGAAGCATTCATGCAAAGGGCACCCGCTCCAGTGGCAGTCACGGTAGATATAGGTGTGCAAGTTCCTAGAGTAGTGGAATTCGCAAAGCTATGAAAGGGCTTTACATCTCTAGGAGGAAACCATTCAAAGGAACTGAGCCAACTGAAGAGGCTCAGAGGTGGATGGATTCTTGTGTCCGTATTTTTGGAGACTTGAGTTTGGATAATGCAACCAAGAGAAAGCTTACGTCAAGGTAGGGCCAAGGAATGATGGAATTCAATTACACTTGAGACTCCAGAGGAAGAGATTTCATGGGAGCAATTCCAAGCTAAGTTTGAAGCAAAGTTTATCTCCACTAGTCTTCTTTGTTCAAGAAGTTCGTAGAGATGAAACAGAATGGTCGTTCTGTGCTTGATTATGTTTCTGATTTCGAGGCCTTGTCCAGATATGCTCGTTCATACATTGACACACCCTATTAGAAGAACGAGAAGTTCGTCATGGGTATGGATACCTATATTGGAAGGCCATTAGTGGATCATCTTGACGATCCAATTGAGAAGATTGTGGAAAAAACTGTTCGCCACGAGAGCTTGTTTCCTAAGGAAGCAAATGTTGCCGGTGTAACCAAGGAAGTTTAGAAACCACAACAAGGTGGTAATAATAAGAAGTGGAAGCAACAATAACTGAAAGGAAAGGATGGCCAGAAGAAGCCAAAGAGTGAGGTGGTCTGCTTTAACTGCCAACAGAAAGGTCATTTTGCTGATGAGTGCAACAATCCTAAAGCTGAGAAGAAGTGCTTCAAGTGCGAAAAGCCTGGGCATGAGAAGAAGGATTGTCCAGAATTAGCTAAGGGAAAGCAGGTTGTGAAGGCATATGCTTTGGAAGCCGTGCCATCTTCTTCAAGAGCTCCTACTGCAGAGGAAAAGGGAAAGGGTATCGTCGTTCAAGGTACTCTTTCTGCCCAAGGTGTTTCAGTTTGAGTTTTGTTTGATACTGGAGCATCACATTCATTCATTTGCAATGAGCTTGTGTGTCGCTTGGGTTTGGAACCCAAGATTTGTGATAGACCTTTTGTAGTGACTTATCCAGTTGGGGGTTCATCCAATCTTTGTATGATTTTTCGTGGTCTAGTGTTGTCGAGTCATGGTTGCTCTTTTGTGTGTGATTTATTTGTGTTGAACTTCGGTGGATTTGGGATCATGTTGGGCATGGATTGGCTCAAGAGATATGCGGCAAAAGTGAATTGCGAGAAGCTAGAGGTGAGGGTCGGGGATGTGGAAGGGAGAAAGGTGTTGATTAGATGTAAGCCCGAAGATGGTGTCTTCGTAAGTTATCTATATTCGCTTGTGATTCCACAGTAAGACTTATCATCTATGCTAATCGCTAACGAGTATGAGGATGTCTTTGACGAGGTCAAAGGTTTGCCGCCACATCATGAGATCGAGTTTATGATCGATTTGGTCGAGGGTGCTAGACCAATCGTTATGCCTCCTAGGCGGATGGCACCTAAGGAACAGCGAGAGTTGGAGGTGCAAGTTCGAGACCTTCTAGGAAAGGGATTCATTCGGAGAAGTGTTTCCGAATGGGGTACACCAGTGGTATTTGCAACCAAGGCAGATGGCTCATTAAGATTGTGTGTGGACTATCGTGAGCAGAACAAGGTGACCAAGAAGAACAAGTATCCGTTGCCAAGGGTTGATGACTTGTTCGATTATCTTCACGAGGCCAAAGTGTTTCCTCATATGGATTTGGCAACGGGATTTCACCAGCTAAGGGTGGCAAGGGATAGTGTGCCAAAGACTGCTTTTAGGACACCATCTGGTTTCGTCGAATGATTGGTGATGCCATTCGGGTTAACTAACGCGCCAGCGTATTTTGTGGATCTTATGAATAAAGTTTTCAGAGAACATTTAAAAAAGTTCGTGGTTGTGTTCATGGATGACATTCTGGTTTACTCTTGGAATGAGGAAGGGCACAAGACGCACTTGAGAGTTATGTTGGAAATCTTGCGAAAACATTAGCTGAAGGCTAAGTTTTCGAAATGTCACTTCTGGAAGAGCGAAGTGAGTTTCTTAGGTCATGTTGTTTCTGAAAATGGAATAGCGGTTGACCCCGCTAAAGTGGCATCAATCCAGGACTAGGATAGACCTAAGAATGCAATGGATGTGAGGAGTTTCTTTGGATTGGCAGGATATTATCGATGATTTATCAAGAATTTCTCGAAGATAGTTGCACCGTTGACAGGACTGACGAAGAAGAACCAATTGTTCACAAGGGATGCAAAGTGTGAGCAAGCTTTTGGAATCCTGAAGGGGAGACTAGCGAGTGCTCTTGCGTTGACTATTCCAAGTGGGAAGGAAGAGATGGTGGTCTACACTGATGCATGTGCCACTGGGCTTGGAGCAGTGCTAATGCAGAAAGATAAGGTTATGGCATACGCGAGTCGACAGCTGAAGCCGAATGAGAGGAATTATCCAACTCATGATTTGGAGTTGGCAACGATCATGTTTGCTTTGAAGATGTGGAGACATTACCTGTTGGGAGTCTGATTCGAGCTGTTTATGGATCACAAGTCGTTGAAGTATCTTTTCTCCCAAAATGATTTGAATCTTCGGCAGCAAAGATGGTTGGAGTTTCTAGCATCGCATGATTTTGATATAGCCTATACTCCTGGTAAAGGTAACGCGGTTGCAGAGTCGAAGACACGCAAGTTTGGGAGCGATGTTTTTAGAATGGAAGAGCCTCGAGTATTTGGCAAGACTCGATTTCAGGCCACCATGTGAGTTGAAACCTGAAATGTTAGCAAGCTTATCGATAAGACCTACTCTTATCGAAAGGAATGGAGAGAGCCAAAAGCGAGATGTAAAGCTCGTCAAGTTTATCCAAAAGTTGGAACCAGAGGATAACGAGTTCGAAGTCGATCGAGAAGGTTGGCTTCAAAAGCAAGGACGACTGGTTGTTTCTGATATCGACGGATTAAGAGATGGGGTTCTGAAGGAATGTCATCACTCGAAGTTGATGATTCATCCCGGTGGTAATAAGATATATTAGGACAAGCGAGTTTACTACTGGGAAGGGATGAAAAGAGATATTGGAAAGTTCATTTTCAAGTGCATGAACTGTCAGTTGGCGAAAGCTGAACAGTAGAAGCCGAGTGATTTTCTTCAGCCATTGGAAGTTCCTACATGGAAGTGGGAGCAAGTATCAATGGATTTTATCGATGGACTACCTAGAACCAGGGTAGAAAATAAAGGAATTTGGGTCATCATGGATCGTTTGACAAAAAGTGCAAGGTTCATTCCTGTCAAGTCGACTAGGACGACATTGAAGTTGGATGAACTTTATGTGAAATGGATAGTTTGATTCCATCGTATCCTGAAGAGCATAGTGAGTGATCGAGATCCATTATTTATGAGTGGATTTTGGAAGATTTTGCAAGAAGCTTTGGGAACCGAGTTGTGTTTAAGTACGGCTTACCATCCCCAAACTGATGGTCAAACCGAGAGGGTTAACCGAGTTTTGGAAGATCACCTAAGAGCTTGTGTGTTGGATTTTAGGGGATCATGGGAAGACCATCTACATCTAGTTGTGTTTGCATATAATAATAGCTACCGGTCTAGCACTGGGATGGCACCATGCGCGGGGTTGTATGGTAGTAATTCTCCAGCATGTTGTTTAGAAACAAGACAAAGTTGATACTTGAGACAGAGATGATCAGGGAGACCTCGGATTGTATCGAGATCGTTCGGCAACGAATGAAGGCAGCTCAAGATCGACATAAGAGTTATGCCGATAGACGTCGAAAGGATTTAGAATTCGACGTTGGCGATATGGTTTTTGTGAAGATTTCGCCGTTGAAGCACGTGGTTCGATTCGGAAATATAGGAAAGTTATCTCCAAGGTTTGTTGGACCATTTCCGATAGCCGAGCGAATTGGAAAGCTCGCATTTAGATTAGAGTTACTCGAGAAGATGTTGGGTGTGCATAATGTTTTCCATGTGTCGTTTCTACGGAAGTTCGTGCATGATTCGAATGTGGTGGTACCTCCAGAGCAGTACGAAGACCTAGAAGTAGAGACCGTAGTAGCGAGACCTCGTAAGCCACTTCGTGCTGTGAGGAATGACACGAAATAGCTTAGGAGGAAAACAGTTAAGCTAGTCAAAGTACAATGGAGTAAGGATGACGACGATTGTACGTGGGAGACGAAAGAGAGCATAAAGCCGACCCATCCAGAACTTTTCGTCGGTACGACCCGTTAGTATCGTATCGCTTATATCATTGTAACTTGAATTATTATGTTTGCTTTTAGAGTTTCGCATGCTAGCATAGGGTTATGGATGCATGGTCTGATGGCTGCTAGTTTGGATGATAGAATCGGTTTCTCAAGAGTGATAGGCATGCAGAACTGTAGTGGTTGCTTGTGTTTATTGGAATTTTTGGGGCGAAATTCCTAAAAGGAGGGGGGAGGGGAGGGAGAATGTAACAGCCCGCATTTTACATATCAGAGGGTCGTAAAATATTTTTATTTTATTCCCTGAAGGTTGGATCATTCTCATATTTTAATATGTTGTTTATGGGCATGTGAGACATGTCCATAATTTTTACCAATTTTGTTTGTACCCGTTTTGTCACTGTCAGTCTTGTACAGGGGATAACTTTTGACTCGGGTTAAATCATGTGTTGAGACCTATGCCATTGGAAAGGAAATGATGTTTCCATTTCCGTAGAGTGGTCACATTAAATATTTGGCTCAACGATTTGGGAGAAATCGCTGTTTTAAGGTTTTACAATTGATTGTTCAGGTTTCGTAAGCCATATTGGGCTGATTTGGAGAGGCCCATTGGTGGGCTGGTGGGGGCTATAAACAAGGGGTGAGAGGCATGGAGAATAGTTTACTTTCTCCATTCTCTCATTTGGAAGAGCTAGAGTTCCTCCATTCCTCTATTGCCTACACCTTTCCACCATTAAAGCTTAGAGAATCGAAGATCTACAATGTTTGAAGCTAGATCTACGCCATTTCAAGAGAGAGTTCATCGAATCGAAGATTTTGGATCAAATTCTTCGCTGTCCAGAATCATATTTCAATCATTTTGGGTTGTTTCAGAGAATTGGTGAGTGATATGCATCTCTCACATGGATTCAGTCAAGTATATGAGTGTTTCATCTTGTTTTTCATCAAACTCAAGTGTTTTCTCTTAAATCTGCATCATGGTAAGTCTATTTTCATACGAATCACCATAGGATCTTATTTAGCAATTTAAAAATGGTAATTTCTATGATATTTCATATGTTTATGCAAGTGGGATCCATAATTATGTTCGTTTATCATGATTTTGGAAAATTTATATAATTTGTGATGAAAATCGTCGTTTTCATGTTGTTAGTGATTTCATATTATGTTTGTGGTCATATTTGATGAATTGGTTAAGTAGAATTCGTCGATCTTGTCGCTTGGTGAAGTTTTGTCGAAATTGGACTTGGGTTGGGTCTGTGCAGACCATGGGTCGGTCAGAATTGGCTCAGTTGGTCAGAGTCTTATCAGCAAGTCAAGCGGGTTAGTCGGCCAGTGGGGAGGCGGATCGGTCGGGTCCGTCACATGGGATCGGTTGGGTCGGTCAGAAGAAGATGTGGACGGGTCGGTCGTGACTCGGGGGAACGGTTGGTCGGGTCAGTTACATGAGGTCGGTTGGGTTGGTCACATGGGGTCGGTCGGGTCGGTCATAAGGAATTGGTCGTGTCGGTCACATGGGTCAGTCGGTCAGGAATGGTGATGATGGGTCGGTCAGGAACCCATGCCGCAGCGCAGTGATGTTGTGACTTCGAAGTGAATTCAAGTAGGAAGGTTCAATGTGTTGAAATGTGTTCGTTGATCGGTGTAGAACAGAGAATAAGGCGACAATTCAAAGGTCGTGAGTTGGTGGATAATGGCTGCTCGAGAAGGTTGCTTGAGCTATGAAAAGTCGTCGGGTTGGATAACTAGAGATGTGAAGGCCGAGAGATTATTTCTAGCAGGCTCAAAGCAGGGGTACAGTGGGGGGCACCCAAAAGACTGGAAGGTCGCTGGTCGAATACCATGGGTATCATTGAAAGGCCTAGCTGTCAAGGTTGGACAAACGTGCGTATCTTTGAAAGGCGTATGGAGTTTATGCTAGAACTGGGGTTACCATTAGCCCTTGACATATGACAAGGTTTCCCGTCATACGATTAATGATGGTTTCTAAGCAGGATTGGTGGTGATAGCTAGAGTCAGTCATGGATGATTGGTTTCTTTGTTTGAACCGTCTCATGTAGATTGTCCAACGTCGAAGGAGATGTTCCTTGGGTGCTTGTCTGGTATTGGTTTAGGCCTCTGGGGCTTGTGCTTGAGGGGTGTAGAGTTCGATTGGGATGGTTTATATAAGATATATGATTTGGATGTCTTGAGTGTTTTACCATGATTGAATGAGTGTTCTGGTTTCCTTGGATGTATGGTTGAAATGTTATTGTAAAGGCTATCACCGTCCGATGTGGGGAAGATAAAGTTGAGTTCTTCTCTGATGTTGTGGGTAGATTAGTTGTAACGATTCAGATTTCGCCCACACCTAATCGATCGAAAAATCGACTAAGACCGTTTAAAAACCCGAATACGCTAACTCTGGGCATACAACACAACAGACTTTTATTAACATTATAATAACGTTACATCAGAGTATAGAATATCAGAATACATCAAATATAATACAGTGGAAGATTAATTTACAATAAACTTAACACAAAGCAACGGAAGACCATCATTGCTCTGGACACAGCTTTAAGCTTCGATCCAGAATCCTGCTCAATATACCTGTAAAACAAGCTACTCATCTGCCCATGTGGAAAAGAGGGCACCCGAGTTTGCAAGTGAAACAAACTACAGGTCAGTCATGGGACTGCTATGAGAAATCTTACTTAACCTATTTAATAGTAAGGCTAACCACAGGACCACGCCGCTAACACGAAACAGGTTTACTCCATTGGATTGTCAGTGCATAAACATCAACCATAAATAAACATATGGATCTACAATGTATCAATCAACATGCAATTCCTTAATCTATCCATTTAGGCTTAATCCCTAAACTTAGATTTCAAAATCCAATTCATTTTACAGAAATTATTTCTTTGTACTTTATTTTCCGATTTCTTTTATTTCAAATCTTTTGAAATACATATCTAGCTTTTATAATAAATTAGATTTCACTTTGGGATTTCAAAACAAAACATTTGGGAATATGAATTCCAAGACGTAACAATGTATACAAACAAGTATGCAACTAAATATCGGTCATGTTCCCTCAGGACCGGGCAGTACGCACCCTAACCGAACCAATATATATATATATATATATATATATATATAGAGAGAGAGAGAGAGAGAGAGACACACACACACATACATATGTGCACCTGACGGCTACACTGACAATACACCATCCCACCAATTGGGGAAGACATGCACGCCATTGCACTGTTAGTCAATTTCGGGTCCCCGCATCTTCAGCCACATACTTGCTAAATCATTTTATATCCCGAAGTAGGAAAAATCATTTCACAACATAATAATCACAAGTACTTTCAAATCTATATAGATTTCTACTTCCAAATCATTTCGAAATCACCAGGTATAGTCCTCGAAATCCTTTCTGTTTTATAAAACATTTTATAAAACATTCCCTATCCAGAATCGGGAATACTATTCCTTTAACTTAAGAAATCACTTTTCAAAATCATTTATTAAATTTTGAAATAAACAACATCGCTAACACACCTTATAGTCAAATCGTGAAGTGTTTCACAAGGTGTTAGCATACATATATTTATACCCACCCAATGCTAAATGTAAAAACATATTTTGCTCATAAACTGGTCGAGCACAATCCATTTAATCAATCAACCATAACATGTCAATTTTATATGTTGCATACAATAAAAGAATATTTTATTGTTAACACATTTTTACATTAAGAAATGTAATTTCTTATGTTAACATATTTTATCAAACGATACATCTTTTAATGATTCATTTTACATTAACAAATGTAATTTCTTATGTTAACATATTTTATCAAACGATACATCTTTTTGATGATTCATTTTACATTAACAAATGTAATCTCTTATGTTAACATATTTTATCAAACGATACATCTTTATACATCTTTTTAATGATTCATTTTACATTAACAAATGCAATTTCTTATGTTAACATATTTTATCAAACGATACATCTTTTTAATGAATCATTCTTTACATTCAATAAAAATGTAAATTTTCAATGTTGAATTTTTCTATTTCAAATAATGATCATTTCTCATTACTTCTTACATACAATAAAAATGTAAATTTTTATTGTTAATCTTTTCTATGTATTCTAATGACAAATAAAAGAATAATTTATTTGTACACATTTTTCTATGTATTCTAATGACAAATAAAAGAATAAATTATTTGCACACGTTTTTCTATGTATTCTAATGACAAATAAAAGAATAATTTATTTGCATACATTTTTCTATGTATTCTAATGACAAATAAAAGAATTATTTATTTGCACACATTTTTCTATGTATTATAATGACAAATAAAAAAATTATTTATTTGCACACATTTTTCTATGTATTCTAATGACAAATAAAAGAATAATTTATTTGCATACATTTTTCTATGTATTCTAAAGACAAATAAAAGAATAATTTATTTTACACATTTTTCTATGTATTCTAATGACAAATAAAATAATAATTTATTTGCATACATTTTTCTATGTATTCTAATGACAAATAAAAAAATATTTTATTTGCATAACAATTTCTATGTTAACACAGTTTTATCAAACAATCATCTTTTATCACTTTTGAACCTTTTTAATGATTCACTATACATAAAAATGTAATCTTTTATGTTAAACATTTTATCACTTTTGAATCTTTTTAATGATTCACTGTAACATAAAAATGTAATCTTTTATGTTAAAACATTTTTACCACTTTTGAATCTTTTCAATGAACCATTATTACATAAAAATGTAAATTTTTATGTTACATCATTTTAAACAAGCTATGAATCATTTTAATGAATCATTATTACATAAAAATGTAAATTTTTATGTTACATCATTTTTAAACAAGCTATGAATCATTTTAATGAATCATTATTACATGAAAATGTAAATTTATATGTTACATACAAATTTCCTACAATGTATCGTTTAGTACGATCCATACATACATTAAAATGTATATTTTAATGTAAACACAAATTTATTAACATTTCTATTCAAACAAATGTTCATTTTTCATATTTTCTCCTTTATAATATAAATATAAACTTTTTATTATTTAACTTTTTAATTGGACAAATGAATCATTTTTCATATTTTCTCATTTACAATAAAAATGTAAACATTTTATTGTTTAATTTTTTAATTCAACAAATGAATCATTTTTCATATTTTTTCATTTACAATAAAAATGTAAATTGCTATTTCATCCAACGAATCACCACAAACATAATAAATCAATTCAAATCTCGTACCACCTACAACTGAATTTTTAACGGCGTATACATAAATAAATCTATCAACGCAGTAAAAATTAATTTTAATTTTAAAAAGAAATCTCACTTTGATTTTACTCCTTCTGGATTTGTAGCTAGCTCCGTTTTTGTTCCAGTTAGTGCCATATTGTAGATCTCTTTTCTGCGATTCCAACGGATTCAAAATCGTTCGATTCCGTTTCCGTATGAACAAGATATCGTTAATTAAACATTTTGATTACGTAATTTATTAATTAACTATAATTAATCAAACTTAATTACATGATTAGGGCTTAACCCTTTCTCTCCATCGTTCGTTTTACTGTAACCATCGAACCCAAAAGCTCCGTCCATCTCTCCAAATCACACATCATCAGAACCTCCCGGTACCCGATCTGAATACACCACATCGAAGGCCTTCTTCTTCTCCACCTTCACCATGAATAGCTTTGAATTTGAGCTCCCCCGTGGTCATAAATTTGCAGCCAAACCGCAGCCCTTGAGGCCTGAGAGTCGCTAAAAACACTACCCAAAACATGATCTTAACCGTATGAATTTGTAGAGCATGTGAATCTCTACAACTTTCATGCAGAAATCATCTTATAATTCTTGATGGATTGAGAGAAAAGAGGGAAAGAAAATCAAATTACTTCAGCCATAAAATGAAACCAGTGGCTAGGGTTTTGATAATGAGGGTTTGGGCTAAAGATGGGCTATTTATACCCAATTTTATATTGTTATTTAATTCCATTATCTCCAAAAAGTGAAATGTTGCGTCCGATCTCCAAACGAACTACAACGACTTTTGTTCCTAACCAAATACCCCCATTCCGGACACAATGAGATATGTTTCGAAAGCCAATTCTACTGTTTTGATCAATTTTTATCAAAATTAAAATATAAATTAATATAACGGTCAATATTGAATTTGAACGTACATTTTTTAATTTATCGGGGCCACATACTGACTTCAAAAATTCCTGAAAAATAAATCTAGCTATGTTTTGACGATACAGTCCTAAAAAAAATTAATTTCATCGAATTTGGAGACCGTTTGAAAAATGGCCATTTTCTGGTCGATCGAAATTGACTGAAATTGACAAAACACATTTTCATTTGCCACGCTCACATATTAATTCCAAAAATTATGAAAATTGGAATCTTGGAATAATTTGACATTCTGGATCCAACCGGGGTGGTTTCGTCGAAAACGGAGGTCGTTTGCAAAATAGCTATTTCTACGGGCTATATACTATATTAAATTCCATAGCGACTATTCTGAATATTCAACTGGCCATAACTTTTGATTTCCGCTATGAAATTTCAATTTTTCGGATTCGTTGGAAAGAAATTTTTAAACAGATTTAAATATTTTTGGTTTTACTAAAATCCAATTTATTTTGCATCCTGTACATTCAGTCAAAGTTCAAAATCAAATTTTCAAACTATCGCGCTTTTTCTAACTCCTTTTAAAATTAAAATAAATATATTCGTTCTAACTTCGATTTAAATAAATTTTTTAATCGTTATTATTTAAAATAAATTATTTTAAATATTTAAAATTAAATAAAATAGCCAAAATAAAATTTTTAATTGGTTCCAAAATTCCGGGTTGTTACACTAGTATATTTATCTATCCATTCTCATATACTTCATTGTTGATGTTTGTTAGCTATTTTAACGCTCATTAAGACTGTTGTCTGACACAAGGTTTTATGTTTCCCTCTTATTACCTTGGGATGTTCATCCGGTTGTGGATGGGCAGACTAGGTAGCAGATGACAGGTGATAGATTAGTGAGGACGATGTAGTTGTTCGGAGGCGAGCAGAAAGCTGGCGTACTACCTTTCTTACTATATATTATTTTGATCTCCGTTGTTTATTCTTTGAGTGCTATAGTGAGGCAAATTTGTATAAACACTACTATTGTAATCCAAGTGTACGAATATTACTTTCTAGTTGTATTGAAAGTTTAGTGTTTTCTGTTTCACTATTAATACTTGTTGTATATGTTCTATTATATTTCATCCTTGCGCTGTGAGTTTACGACAGATTCCGATGGTGTTATCATACCTTGATGATCGTCCACAGCTGCCTGGCACGCCTTTCAACACATTATTCCCCTTGTTTAGTGCAGGGGTTGTGGGAGGTCATCACAATCTGCTTTGCAATGCCACTGGTTTCATGCGAATCCATCGAGAAATGGCCAAGTTATGATCAAATGAAGTTCTGGTGCACAAAGGGAAAGAGAAACGAAAACGGCCTCTGTTATTTCTCATATTTCGTCTAGATATTTGAAATATATCGTTCTAACTCCTTTTCCAGATTTAAGTTCTTGTTCTCGCGGTCGTTTTAATGGGTAGATCATCAAATTCTGATCAAAATTGAGTGAGATATGGTAGTTTGAAGTTGATTATCCAAAACAGAAAATTGTATACTGGATTTTCTATTTTCCTCTCAGTGATTCAGCCTATTGCACCATAATATCATTCAAAATCTTCACCAAACTATTACTGAATTGTAGCCCTTGCCTTCCTCTTCGATCTGCCATTGTTTTCATCCAATTCCGTTAAGAAACGAAGAAGTTATGCCTCTCAGAAGATTGATTGAAAGGGGGAAAACAGGAAGAAGAAGAGAAATGGTTGTGAAGAGACATGACTTTTGGGCCTATTTATAGTAGTTGAAGTGTCCATTCATTCAAATTCAAATTTTTGGCTCTAAGATGGTTAAACTACTAAATCATCAATATCTTTCTCATACGTTCTTCAAATTCAGCAAATGAGTATACTATGTTGATCAGAAAAACGAGCCCGTCACAATAAAGAAGATCTCATCGTCAAATTCTGAAAGATGTGAACGTGTGGTTCATAACAATGGAAGGACAACAAAATAGAGGATTGCAAAAGGAGGCATGCTTTACAATTATTTTATAATTATCATTGAATTTAGGAATATACATATATGCACACAGTTATGTATAGAAATTGATCTGTTTTATAATTTTAGATACTTTGGATCATATGTCGATACACCATAGTATACATATCAATATACCAATCTAATTAAAATCTCTTCTTATTTTAAATTTCATTTCTCTTTAAATTGGTTTTGAAAAATTGAAAGGGCATTTTTCAAATATGAAAATGTCAGTTTAAACTCTAGTTATCAATTTTGATCATCTACTTATGTTTCATATATTTTATTTCAATATATATATATATATATATATATATATATATATATATATAAAGAGAGAGAGAGAGAGAGAGAGAAAGAGAGAGAGAGAGAGAACATAGATATGTTAATATGATTGAAATAATTTAAATTTTTCAAACATTTGATATTGTTATGAAATATAAATTTATATCTTTTATATGTAGTTTAAACATAAATAGTTTAACTTATATATTTTTCACATATGATTTCATAACAATTATGGGTTACATTATCACAAATACTATTAGTAACTAAATACTAATTTTGATTTTTCATTTTATTTTATTAAGATTTATAAAACTTGTATATTTAACTTAATATTTTGGTATTATATATATATATGTGATTTTTATGTCTTAAATATGTAGTTTAAATATAAGAAGTCATAGTTCTATAATTTACTTTATATTACCATATTTCATCAAAATAATTTTGTTATAACTATAGATTCCTTATAAAGTTTTAACATATAAATGGTTCTTTAGAAAATTAATATGTTTTGATGATTTATATCAAAAGATTGATGTGTATCTCATAATAAATTAAATTTTAAGTCCTTTTTAAAATTAGTTTTTATACAATTATGAATATATGTTTATAATTTACTTCATATAATAAAAAATCTATATTCTCTTTAAAAAGATCTTCGATTATATTTTTTTAAAAAGAAGCACCCTACTAAGATTATAAATCTCCATATTTCCCATAAAATTATTCTGAATATTTCACTACCTATTATGAAAATATTTTTAATTACCATTAAACTCTTATCTTTACTATATTTCAAAATCTCTTCCATTAGTATCATTAATCTAAGTTCAGAAATTAATGTATCTTACCTTTGTTTGATTAAAATAATTTATATTATATATGTATATGCATAATAGTTAGATAGTACTTTGAATATCTTTTACCAAAATAGATATCATCACCAAATCATTCTGCATATTATCATTACTCATCTTATTTCATATCATACATCATTATCATAAATTAGCGCATCTAAAATTAAAAACATTCATATCACAAGTTGCATTTCATTAAATATATATCATCTCGTATTTCTTTGCATGTGACATACATTTCATACTGCATTATAACCGACATACTGCATTACTTTTACTTGTTTGGCTTGATTTATTTCTTTGACTTGTGTGAATTATTTGACTTAATTGATTCGTCTGACTTGTTTGACTTGAATAACTTGATTGACTTGTTTGACATGGTTGAATTTCATTTATGGTTGATAGGTTTGTTAGAAATATACTTATGCATATGTAGGTATTAAATAATATATTTCTTATAGTATTAGATTAAAGCAGGAGCTTTATAGGTTTTTAGAACAAATAGAAGTTACAAGAAATGTTTGGCTTTATGTTTAAATTTATTTGAATTAATGTTTTGTGGCAACAAAACTTAAATTGGTTGATTGTTTGGATTGATTGTTTGAATTGCTTGTATATTTGTTTGGATTGTATGTATAGATTGTTTATATTTTTATATTTAATAGGATTACATAGTTTAAATAATGTTAATTTTCTCTAGTTAGTAGATATACAATAGTATAGATTTAATACTACAAAACAAGTTAAGCATAGATTTAGGGGAGTATAATTTAGTTTAGTCTATTAAAGGTATAATATAGTATAGTATTGGATAGTTTTTTGAAAATCACAAAGTGAGGAGAAATTATAAAATAGATATAGTCAAATAAATATAGTTAAGATAGATATAGTTTAGGGGGAGTTAGAAGGACTTCATGGCGAAAGGGGGAGTAATCAAGGAATCGGATCAATAGGTAATATCAGGTATGAATATTTTATAAACCAAGGTTGTTATCATAAAAAAGTGGGTGATTGTTGGAGAATGGAATTTTGTTGACAACAACCTTGTTTCAATTATTTACATTATAAATTATAAAATATATACTAACATCATTATCCATAATATATATATGTAGATGCAGGATATAAATATTGAAGACTGTACAGTATTAGAGATTCATGATATCAAGGAATTCAAGACTCATAAGCATCAAGATATCAAAATTTCAAGAGCTCAAGATTATCAAAGTAATAGAGTCTAGATTATATGTAAAACTCCAGTTAGCTCTTTCAAATTCTGTTTTCAAATTCCTTTTCAAATTAAATTCAAAATTATTTCAAATACCTTTCTAACTGATTTCAAATTATAAAGGTTTTACTGATGATTTTAAATATATATGTTTATAGTTTATAAAGTTTTATAATATATATATATATATATATATATATATGTGTGTGTGTGTGTGTGTGTGTGTGTCTATAATATATGTTTTATAGTCTTATATCATATAATTTTATAAATATGTTTATATTATATATTACTATGATTTTATTATGTTTTTACACTTTATAAAATTCATTTGAAACACTAGTTTTGATTCAAGAATTTCCAAAATATATATATATATATTAAATAAAACACTTTAAAAAAATTAAAATTCAAAAAACTATATATATGTCGACATACAGTTTGGATATGTCGACATATAAATAACATTTTTTTTTTAATTTCAAAGGAAGTGTCTTTTCATATTTTGAAACGCTTCAGAAACATTGCAACCTTTCAAACTCTATAAATAGGGTGAATTTCGATTTTTTTTAATCACTTTTTCATCTCCTTCTTCATCCCTTCTCTTACCACCATTATTACACTTTAATTTCTTGATTTCTACATTTATACTCTGCCGATTTCAACACAAATTATATCAATCTTCTTCTATTCTCAATCTCTATTAAATACTCTCCGATTGGAAGTGCTATTGAAGAGTTCTAGGGCTATTGTAATCATTTGACAATTGTTTGGGAAAGGGTGTGTTCCTTATAGCCCGGAAATCAAGGAAAGAGAGCGGTGTTAACCTTGTAGCCATGAAATCAAGGGTGGTGGAATCGGTGTTAACCTTGTAGCTGTGAAATCAAGGGTGTCGTAAGATTGATACTAGTATTAAAACTCTACGCAATACAACGTTGTGTGGGACTGGACGTAGGAGTAATCCGAACTAGTATAAAATCCGGTGTATTCTTTTGTTTTCTGTATTTTATATTTACTAATATTCGTGTCTGTGATTGTTTCCGTGTTTGTGATCATTTCCAGTGTGATAATCATTGTGTGATTCATATAGTAATTCAGGTTAGTTAAAAAAAATTGTCAATTTCTTTTAAGCACTATTCACCCCCCTCTAGTGTTAATTCTTCCTTAACATCCTTATTCTGCATCCCTAACAGACAACGTATAACATTGTGCCATGATAATGCCTATACGTTGCTCACCACGTTGGATGTTTCTAGCGAATGCAGGTTTATCACTGTGTTTTGTGGGGTGGGTTTCAATTTCTCTTTTGCAGTTGATCTCTTCGGTAGATGGCCTTCCATTGCTGTGCAGGATTGCCAATCTAACGATAATACTGCCAACATGGAGTCCACACAACATGGTGTAACATATATCCTTGATGTTACAACATCTTCGACCGCTCTTCATATTCCTTGCTTTTCTCATTCGTTATTTCTCCTATCGGAGGCTGAGATAAGGGTCATTAATGACCGTTTGTTGCAGCTCTCCAAGAAATCTTATTCATGTCGTTAGACATTCTCTCCTTGACTAGGTGAGTTGTGCTACCATCAGCATCTTGTGTAATGCCAGACTCCGATGGAATTTCATTTCTCCTTCTTCTGGATCTGCATCCTCTCATCGTAGTCGTCCGCCCTTTGCTTCTTGTAGGAGTTCGCTAGTGCGTCCTATATGTACTCGTTCTTTAATAGCAAAAAAGAAGATAGTTAAGACGATTAGTCGTACTCTTTATATGGTATGATCTTTAGGCTCTGTTACTTTCTATCTCGACTGTTTTTCCCCTTATTATCCTATTGTGAAGGCTAACTGCTTGTTTTGGAATATAAGAGGTGTTGAAAATGATGCCTCTATTTGGCGTCTTAAGTGCATCATTAAGGAACATTCTATCCTGCTTGTGACGCTTATGGAACCTTTCATGGGGTCAGAAACACTCGCTAACCTAGTCCTCCAACTAAATTTTGGTGGGAGGCTTATATAACGTCTCCAATAGAATATCGATTCTTTGGGCAAAAGATGTGTCTAAGCAGCCTTTTCGACTCTTCTCGACTCTTCTTTGGTGAGAGTTTTATCCATTCATTCCATGCTCCTTTCCTTTTCTCCTAGGTCTACGCAAGGAGTGATCGTGTAGACTGTCACCTCTTGTGGAAGGACATTATCTCTCTTTCTGAGGTTAGCTTTCCCACTTCGGTTTTAAGGGGGGGGGGGGTTTAATGGTGTATCTCAAGCAAAGAAACTTAGTGGCTCTGCTATTAATTATGCTTTGGTGGAGGATTTCAACTCCTGCATTATCCAATCAGGCTTGTTCGAGGTTTATTCTGTTGGCTTGGCTTTCACTTAGTGTAATAACCAAGGAGGTCCTAGCCCCATCTTATCTCATCTTGACAGGGTGTTTGCCTCCGAGGGGTGGCTTGGTCTACCTTTCTCGATATAAAGATATCGAGGAATTCAAGACTCGTGAGTATCAAGATATAAAGAGCTCAAAATTATCAAAGTAGTAGAGTTTAGATTATATGTAGAACTCCGGTTAGCACTTTCAAATTCTGTTTTCAAATTCTTTTTCAAATTAAATTCAAAATTATTTCAAATTCCTTTCTAACTGATTTCAAATTATTATGGTTTAACTTATGATTTCAAATATATGTTTATAGTTTATAAAGTTTTATAATATATATATATATATATATATATATATGTTTTACAGTCTTATATCATATAATTTTATAAACAAGTTTATATTATATATTACTATGATTTTATTATGCTTTTACACTTTATAAAATTCATTTGAAACACTAGTTTTGATTCAAGAATTTCCAGAACATATATATTAATTTAAGCACTTTAAAAATGTTTTAAAATTCAAAAAACTATATATATGTCGACATATAGTTTGGACATGTCGACATATAACTATCATTTTTTTTAAATTTCAAAGGAAGTCTTTTCATATTTTGAAACGTTGCAAACTTTCAGACTCTATAAATAGGGATCAATTTCAAATTTTTAATCACTTTTTCATCTCCTCCTTCATCCATTCTCTCACCACCATTATTATACTTTAATTTATTGATTTCTACACTTATACTCTGCCAATTTCAACACAAATTATATCAATCTTTTTCTATTCTCAATCTCTACTAAATACTCTCTGATTGGAAGTGCTATTGAAGAGTTCTATGGCTATTGTAATCATTTGAGAATTGTTTGGGAAAGGGTGTGTTCCTTGTAGCCCGGAAATCAAGGAAAGAGAGCGGTGTTAACCTTGTAGCCGTGAAATCAAGGGTAGTGGAATCGGTGTTAACCTTGTAGCCGTTGTAGCCGTGAAATCAAGGATGTTGTAAGATTGATACTAGTATTAATAAAACTCTACGCAATCCAACGTTGTGTGGGACTAGACGTAGGAGTAATCCAAATCAGTATAAAATCCGGTGTGTTCTTTCGTTTTTTGCATTTTATATTTACTAATATTTGTGTCTGTGATTGTTTTTGTGTTTGTGATCATTTCTGGAGTGATAACCATTGTGTGATTCATATAGAAATTCAAGTTAGTTAAAAAAATTTGTAAATTTCTTATAAACACTATTCACACCCCCCCCCCCTCTAGTGTTAATTCTTCCTTAAGATCCTCATTCCGCATCCCTAACAGACGACGTATAGCATTGTGTCATGATAATGCCTATACGTTCCTCACCATGTTGGGTGTTTCTAGCGAATGCAGGTTTATCGCTGTGTTTTGTGGGGGTGGGTTTCAATTTCTCTTTTGCAGTTGGTCTCTTCGGTAGATGGCCTTCCATTGCTATGCAGGATTGCCAATCTAATGACAATACTGCCAACATGGAGTTCTCACGGCATGGTGTAACATATATCCTTGATGTTACAACATCTTCGACCGCTCTTCCTCTTCCTCGATATTCTCATTCGTTGCCTCTCCTATCAGAGGCTGAGATAAGGGTCACTAATGACTGTTTGTCATAGTTCTCTAGGAACTCTTACTCATGTCGTTAGATAATCTCTCCTTGTCAAGGTGAGTCGTGCTACCATCGGCATCTTATGTAATGCCAGTCTCCGATGCAGTTTCATTTCTCCTTCTCCTGGATCTGCAACCTCTCGTCGTGGTTGTCCGCCCTTTGCTTCTCGTTGGAGTTCGTAAGCGCGTCCTATCCGTACTCGTTATCTAACAGCAAAAGAGAAGTTAGTTAAGACGACTAGTCGTACTCTCTATCTGGTATGATCTTTAGGCTCTGTTACTTTCCATCCCAACTGTTTTTTTCCCCTTATTATCCTATTGTGATGGATAACTGCTTGTTTTGGTATATAAGAGGTGTTGAAAATGATGCCTCTATTTGGCATCTTAAGTGCATCGTTAAGGAACATTCTATCCTGCTTGTGACGCTTATGAGCCTTTTATGGGGATGGAAACACTCGCTAACCTAGTCCTTTAACTAAATTTTGGTGGGAGGCTTGTATAACGTCTCTAACAAAATTTGGATTCTTTGGGCAAAAGATGTGTCTGTGCAGCCTTTTCGACTCTTCTCAACTCTTCTCTAGTGAGTGTTTTATCCATTCGTTCCATGCTCCTTTCATTTTCTCCTAGGTCCACGCAAGGAGTGATCGTGTAGACTGTCTCCTCTTGTGGAAGGACATTATCTCTCTTTATGAGGTTGGCTTTCCTGCTTCTGTTTTAAGGGGGGATTTTAATGGTGCATCTACTCAAGCAAAGAAACGTGGTGGCTCTGCTATTAATTATGCTTCGGTGGAGGATTTCAACTCCTTCATTATCCAATCAGGCTTGTTCGAGGTTTCTTTTGTTGGCTCGGCTTTCACTTGGTGTAATAACCAAAGGGGTCCTAGCGACATCTTGTCTCATCTTGACAGGGTGTTTGCCTCTGAGGGGTAGCTTGGTCTACCTTTCTCGATTTTCGTAGAACACCTACATCACACTAATTCGGATCACGCCCCACTAATTCTTAAGTGCGTCACTTTCTCATCCTCGGGACCCACATCTTTCAGGCTCCAATAGATGTGGTCCTCTCATCACTCTTTTCTGGCGATCGTGAAGGAATCTTGGGACATTCCTGTCTAGGGTCATCCTATTACGGTTTTCTTCTTTAAACTGAAGCATCTCAAATCTTGTCTTAAAACCTGGAATGTTCAGGTGTTTAAGAATATTTTTGATAGGGTTCGTTCTACGGAGGAACCCCTCATCCTTGCAGAGGCCTCCTTTGATGCTGACCCTTCTATCCCCAATAAGCAGGCTTGGGTCCTGGCTCAACTTGTTTCCAATACGGAGTTTAAGCTTGAGAATGATTTTTTGAAGCAAAAAGCTCATGTCAAACGGGTCGTCGATAACAACTCAAACTCGAAGTTCTTTCATTCCTCTATTAGGAAGAAGAACAAGATCCTTTCAATCAGCCAGATTCTTCATCCCGATGACTCTACGACTTCGAATCTAGTTGATGTCGTTGAGACCATTGTATCCCATTTCCGTCTTTCCTTCAATGCCCTTTGGCCGACCTTTCTGATCCTCTTGTTGATTCTCAAATCCACCGCATTGTTCTTTCCTCGAAGGTTTCTGATATCTTACAGCCTTTACCGTTAGAAGAGATTCGTACTTGTGTCTTCTCCCTTGCAAGGATAGCGTGAGTGGCCCAGATGGTTTCAATAGGGCTTTCTATCGTTGTACTTGAGAGATCATTAGATTCGATCTTTATCTTGCGATTCAATCCTTTTTTCTGGTCAGACTCTTCCTAAGAGTTGGACGTCCATTAAACTTGTGTTTATCCCTAAAGTCGATCGTCCTCGTTCTTGCTCTGAATCCCAGACTCGCGCCTGTCCTTGATCATATCATTTCCTCTTCCCAAGCTGGCTTTGTCAAAGGTCGTCTGATCATGGATGATGTCCTACTTGCTCAAGACCTTATTTATCAGCTTGATCGCAAGATATGTGCTTCCATTGTGGTCATTAAGCTTGATATGGATAAAGCTTATGACCGCATGTCTTGGTTTTTATCATTCGGGCCCTTCGATCTTTTGGTTTTCCTGAGCCATTCATCGACCTTGTATGTCTTCTTGTTTCTAACTATTTGTTCTCCGTCCTACTAAATGGAGCGACCAATGGTTTCTTCTCATCCAAAAGGGGGCTATGGCAAGGTGATCCCCTCTCCTCGTTTCTTTTCGTCGTTGTGTCGGAGGCGCTGGTCCGTGGGGTCCATGCTCTAACGTTAGCTGGTCAGGTTCATCGCTTTGGTATCCCTAGTGGTTGCCCAATGATTTCTTCCTTGACTTTCTCCATTGACATCATTATTTTTACTAATGGCCATCATCAATCTGCCTATCGACTTATTTCTTTCCTTCAACTTTATGAACAGTGTTCTCGTTAACTAATCAATGCTCCTAAGAGTTGTTTCGTTCCTTCAAGGCACATGGAAACGGAGGTCTCATGGATCAAGTTTTTTTGGAATTTCCGTGTTTCCTCTCTTCCTGTCCCCTATTTGGGGGTTGTCCTCTATCGTGGCTATAAGCTTAACGCCATTTTCGATCTCATCGCTGACAAAGCAAATGGAAACATTTTGAGATGGAACACTACTCTTTTATCTCAAGCTGGTCGGTTGGTCCTCATCAACTCGATGCTTGACGCGATTGGCTCTCATGTCTTCGTGGCCATGAAGCTGACTTCGTCCTTTTTCCGGTTCTGTCGTTCTTTGGTTTCGTCTTTCTTCTAGGGTAGTAGGGACGATTCTAGGAGACATCATTAGGTTTCCTGTGATTCCATATGTCAATCGAGGCATGAGGATGATCTTAGGATTCGTGACCCTCGAGTTATGTAAAGCTTGCGCTTGTAAGCTTTAGGTCATGTTCCGGGCTAACGACTCTAGCTGAGCTTCTTTCTTCATGCTAAGTATATGCATCTCTTATCGAACGACTTTTCTGAAACCCCATCTTACGCAAGTGAGACGTGGAAATGGATGCAGTCCATGAAGGTTTTTCTGGATAGTCATGGTCGTGGCTATGGTTGGAATATTGGTCACTTCTCCATCCGTGCAGCCTGAAACTCAGTTAGAGTTCCAACTGCTAGGAATCTCACTTTCTCTTTCATATGGGGTCGTCGTATTCTTCCGAAGTTTTCGATCACTATGTGGAAGATTTTCACGAGGGCCTCCCATTGGAAGATAACCTTATAAGGATCAGCAATCCTCTTGTGTCGCATTGCAGATGTTGTAGTTTCAGGGCCTTAGAGTCATCTGCTTACTTATTTAGGGAAGGTGTGTGCGCGATTGCGGTTTGGTCCCATTTCGACGTGTTGGTGGGTTTGCAAGGTCAACCAGCTTTGCTTATCGATGTCCTTAAATCCTAGTGGGCCAGGGATCTGGGCAAGGATCTTCGGTCCATTCTTCCCGTGATGTTATCTTATCTGATCATCTGACATTTATGGTGCTCCCAGAACAAGGCGGTTTTTAATGAGACCTCCAAGTCTTTGGGATCGATCGCTCGTCGTGTGTCAGACGATATTCTTTTCTCTTTCAGTGGGAGACCTTTTACGGGTATTCTGAATTCTGCTTCCTCCGCCCGGGCTTGTGCCTTCTTGGTAACTCGAGGATCGTGTTTTCGAGTTGGAGCGGGTTGAGGCTTTTTTTTTTTTTCACGTCCCCTTGGAACTTGATTTTGGATTGATGGTGCTTGCTGGTTTTTCCTCTTGAGATTTCCTTTTTTTCAACTGGTTAGCACTGGTTGTTTCTCGCTTACTCCGAATGGGTTGGTGGGATGGTAGGTTGGTTGCTAATTTTTTCCTTCTGTGAGGCAGTTTTCATTTGCGCAAGCTATGATGGTTGGTCTTCTAGCTGGTGAGGCAAGGAGTTTTCTTTAATCGGTTGCCCCTTGCATTTTGGGCTTTTGTTGGAGCGCTCCGACTTTGACATGTTGGCTTATGTGGCTTGCGGTGTTAGGCCTTCGTTTTTTTGTTTGCGTAAGTTTCCCATGTTTTGTGGTTAGTTAAGGAAAGGAGATTGCTATGCCTGTATTTTGTTTCTTCGATTTTTGCGTAGTGCTCAGTTTTATTTGATCAGCTTGTAGTGTGCGCCTCACATCAAATTGTTTTTTTTTTTTTTTGGCGAACCATTAAAAAAAAAAAAATGTTTTAGTCCTTGTTATATTATGTTGTTTGTTAAAAATAAGCCTCACTCAAATAACTAATGGTCAATTAGGACCGACTATTACAGGAATAGGACAACATTAACACACGATTAGAGCAGAATGAACATGCGAATAGGAAGCAGGCCCGACCCTGGGGATAGGCGGCCGCCTAGGGCCTCAGGTCCGGGAGGAGGAGGAGGAAGGAGAAGGGGGGCTTCAGCCCTTTGGTTTAAGAATGATACTGATAGAGCTTATTTGTTTGCATTGTTGTGAAACTGCTGTGGCTTAGTGGTAACATATTCAAATCATTAGCTTGCAACCTGGGTACGATTCCTGTTTTTCTTATCACCAAATTCTGTTTTTACTTTTTAGCTTCTACATGTAAGCTTGGGGCCTAAAAAAAATTTTTTGCCTAGGGCCCCGACTTCGTCAGGGCCGGCACTGATAGGAAGTACGATTTAAGATTATGAGTTACAACTGAAGATGAACCACAATTTAAGCTTAGGCATAACCGATATTACAGCATTTTTTCTATTTCATGCTATTTAAAAACGGAAGGGCAAAATTTCAAAATTAAAAAGCAAAAACATCGTACCATATGCAACAAAGATGTAAAATATGGTTTGCAAATGGTCAGGCAATTTAAAAATAATAAGTTTTAAGTTTTAAAAATATGAACGTCGACCAAGGACTATTAGGTCTGGTGACAAATTGTGTGACACTTCAGACCGTGACCCTACAACACGAACCCTGAGGTATTAAAACATATACTCTGTTTAAAACCAGTCTTACTATTTTTTTTTTTTTAAAAAAAAAAAAAAAAAAAAAAAAAAAGGAGGAAAATGTCCCCCATAATTTCCACTAAATTTAAATCCAAAATCTTCAAATTAAGTTCGAAGCTGCTAATTTAAATTGCCGGACCATTTAAAATGCAAGGTACAAAGCAACGAACAAGACAGCACAATCAATAATCTTAAACATGCAGCATGTTCACATCATTTAACTGTAATGAAATATATCATTTCTATAAATATTAAAATTAACGGTGACTTCCAAATTTGGGTTCATCATGAAAGTTCACACTATGATAATGCATCGAAGCGCAGGTGGGTTATGCTGCAGCATCATACAATGAAACAACCAAAATTACACAGACACATAATAAAACGAGCACTTGGCAAGTTTACAACATTTAACATTATTCAGCATGCCATTTTAATGGCTTAATAAAACATTTTTGTACTAAATTCACAAATTTTCAATAGACTGCACTGTAGGAGTACAACGTAGAAATTTTAATAATTTGTATTAATATTTTGCTTCATTTTACAACACAAAACCAAAATTCCTAGAGAAAACAAAAAAATGAACAAAACTTGTAGGTACACACTGCAAATGTATAATAAAGTTCTCTTTTTGCATTATAATTTGATAAGTTAAGAAAGATATTGACTTTTTGGGAAAATGGAGGAAACAGAAACATAATTTCTACTGTTGAAATAAATGTTGGTAGTGAAATGTTTATTCCAGAAACATCAAAGGCTCGTTTAGATGACTAAGATAAATCATCTTTTAATCTTGTGAACTCTAAAATCAATTCGGTTTGGCTTTCAAACAATGGAAAAGCTATTTATATAAGTCTATCTAAACTGGCCTTAAGCTAAATTACAGTGCGTAAGCCTATTGTTGGGAAGCTCAATACTAACATCTTTAAGAATGTGTCCTTAATAACATGGCTGTTGGAGGAAGGCCTTCCGCGCACTCATAGTGCATTCAAAAACTTGCACAGGCGCAGATACATTATGTTCATAGATTAATTTCAGGTAAAAGCATTACCAAATGGTTACCAGGCTTAGAACAAAATTACATTTGCCCGGTAAAACGGGCAGTAAAAAACATATGAGACCTGCTAATTGACTTTGCTACTTTACATTGATAAAGGAAGCAGCATTCTACGTTTGCTCTTCCTGTTTTGCCTTACTTGCTTGGTAATCTTCATGCACACGAGGCAGATGGTGGTAAGACATATTAACAAGAAAGCTACCTTCATATAGGAGAAGTATAAAGAAACAGCAGAAAATACCAGGAAAGCAAACATCAACAACTCCCACATCACATACAGCACATCCACCCTGCATATAAATCAGTATTATCGTTATTCACTATTAAGGTTTACTTGAAGGCCTAAAGATTTATAAATAGACTAGCTTGCAATGTTACCCAAAGCTTACAAAACATGAACACACAGTGCCAAATAACATAAGCAATTAATTCTGCAGAACCCCACTATAACAGATTTATCTAAATAAAGAGAGAACCTCCCACTTCACTCTTGGTGTCGCACACCAAGGTTAATGGAACGTATTACCCGTCTATGCATGGTACAACTACTAGATTTGTTTTTTTAAAGTGGAATTCAAGGGAGATCTAACGGTTGAGATTTGTTGTATCTACATTTATGTCACCGTATTATGTCTAAATAAGCATACCCTTTTCCACACACACACACGCGCGCACGCACGCGCGCGCGCGCGCACGCACGCACGCACGCACGCACGCACGCACGCACGCACATATATATATATATATTAGACCAAAATCTGGGCCTAACACCCAAATGCAGATCACAGATAACAAAAATGCAGAAAATAGTAAATAACAGAAGACACACGAAGTTTTTATAGTGGTTCGGCTCAAACCAAGCCTACGTCCACTTTATCTCTTCTTAAATCCTAAAAAGTTACAAGTACAATTCTCTTGTTTTATACACGAAGCCCTCGTGTTTACAATGAAAAAGAAGTGAGAAAAATGAAGATTATACACGAAATCCTCGTGTTGTAGTGTGGAATTTGGCTCCTTTGTTGTTGAAAATGTTTTGCAGAGAGTAATGGTGGAAGACATAAGGAGTTAGAGCCAAAAGATCCTTGAAAATGCCTTCAAATGGTGTATTTATAGCTGCAGGAGAGCTTCTGGGAAGACCGGTTCGTGATGGGGTACGTGGCACCCGATCCGGAAAAGTAAGAGCAAGATGTGGCATGAGAACAGGTCAAAACAGTGAGTGTATCAGCAGGTGCAGGGGTCGGTTCGCGGTCATGAGATCAGATCGTGATATGAGCTCCATGAACCGAGGTCTGATCGTGAGCTGTATGGTGAAGCTGGTGTGTCACGAGCGGGTCGTGATCAGGAGGTGTACCACGAACGGGTCGTGGTCTGAGGGTGCACCACGATCCGAAGGGGGGTCGATCCGATGAAGGGCGGACCGAGGGTGCACCATGAGCCAGAGAGGATGCACAAGCCGTACTCCGATCGTGTGACGCTTCGTCGCTTTATCCAGGAAATTGTCAGATTACACCCATTCACGGAAACAGACGTAACTTTCAAACCATAAGTCCGATTGAGCCAAACCAAAGCTCAAACTGAAGCTAATTCAGAGATCTACAAGATTTACAAAGCTCAACTCCGTAATTGCTGTTTTCGGGCCCAAAAAAGGTCATCTGGTAGGAGTTCCGAGCAGTTCTTTGTTGATGATGCGACTTTGACCAAATCGCTGTCTGTCTTCTGATTTGTTCTCCATATCCGAGCGCGATGCTATCCAGATATTCAGTGTGACAGCTTTTACCAAAAAGTGTGTCAACAATATATATATATATATATATATATATATATATATATATATATATATATATAGACACATACATATATTAAAATTGACGTATATTTTCAAGACCTATTAGAAAATCGAACTTAATGTTCGCTAAGATTATTTAAATAATATGAATTTAAGATTCATGAGTAGGTTAAAAATATGAATTTAAATATAAAATATACTAAAAGAATTGAAGAGGGTCATTAAATAATTTCAAAATGTAGGTATTTGAAACTGTTTTTTTTTCTCTTTAGTGTATGATAAATTATTGAGATAATTGAATAAAATATTTGATTTGTTATTAATTACGTATATTATTTATATTTTGTCACTTAATTAATTTTATATTTGAATGAAAACCTAATTTTATCATCTTCACTGATATGAATATGGCATTCGTTTTAAAACATATTATTGATTGAATTTATTTATTATATCCAATATCACATAATTAATTTAAACATACCGACTTAAACATATAATGTTAAGTGATGTTGTAGAGAGTTTTGTAAATAACCAAATAAAATTTGTAATGTAGACGCTTTTAATATTACAATGCACTAATGCAAAAACGGGTAAATATATTGATAAAATAAATCAAAATCTAAACTTGCTATTATTATTTATGTGCATAATCTATGTTATGTGATTGACATATTTACATATTTAAATGATTTTTTTCTCATTTATGTTATTATGAGTATGTATAATATTGATGTGATTTACTGGCGAATCAATGAATAATAATTTGCTAAGATCATTCAAACAGTTTTCATATTATGTAATTAATTATAACATATGGTCTTAAATGTACAAAATTAGAAAAGAAATGAGAAGCATTTTGTAAACGATTATAGAAATTTTAAATTGCAGGTATTTGGACTAGAAACACACAATCTTGTCATTCTTTAGTATTATAAACAATATTAGTTAATTAAGTTATCTTTGACAACTTCAGTTTTTGGTAATGTAGTTAATTTATATATGTGGGCATAGATTAAAAAAACATTAAGAGTTGAGTGAAAATTTGTCTATATATAGCTGTATAAACTTAATAACATCCATAACTATACGTAAAATGCAGGGAGAGGTAAAATGATAGAGAGAATCGTTAAGTAATTGTAAAGCAATAAACTAATTTGGAAATAAAAAATCAAGAAAGAATTAAGGAGAAGAGAGAAGGCGCCTAAAATTAATGGGAGAGCTTCAAATTTGTCAGCTTTACTATTATTTAATATATATGTATATACATATATATATGTGTGTGTATATATATATGTGTGTGTGTATATATATGTATATATAGGGGTTATATGGCACCCCATTTTTTTGGCTTTCCTTTTGCATCTCATTTGTGACCAAGTATTTATAGTTAAATAAGTTAGCGGAGGGAGAGAGAATTAGTGGAATGAGAGAGAAACTAGAATGTGTGGTGGAAATCAGAGGGGCTAAAGGGGTGCTACACTATTTGGGGTGCCATTGAACGCTCCTCACACACACACATATATATATACACACACACACACACACGGAGGTTATATGATACTCCTTTTGCACTCGAATAATAGCCATGCATTAAGCTAGGTTTTACAGCACCCCAAAATGGAGCACCCCTGTTGACCTCCCCATTTTCCACCACAAATTCATCTTCTCTCTCCTTCCACTCATTCTCTCTCTTTTCACTCAACATATTTAAATATAAATTCGTGGTGGAATTCAGGGGGGCTAGCAGGGGTCAAGGTTATCACGACGCCAAGTCGAGCCACTACCGTCTAGAGACTAGTCGACAAATCGCCCGACTAGTCGACAAGTCTTTTATATACATATATTTATTAGACTTAGACATATAATATAATTAAATATAATTATAAATTTATAATAAGTTCAAATTCAACAAAGATAACATAATAATAACAAGTTCAAACTGTACAGAATTCTATCTAACTAAAATTTTCTTTACATTCAATTTAATAACAAGTTCGGCTTTAATTAAACAAAAACTTAAAACCTAATAATAAACGGTACAGTCCACAGAAATGCCTCCAAGCCCAACTCAACAAAATCTTAGCCCAATCAAAACATATACAAATAAATCAGCCTCTCAGAAACCAACCGCTCTCGCTCGAGCCTCACAGAAAACAGCCGCATCTCAAAATCTCAAGTGTCGGATCTTCAAGAAAAAAAATTCATTTTCAACGTGGATCTCAAAACCACTGTCACTCCCAAAATCGAATGTCGCGAGCTGCTAAGCAGCCGAAGACGAAGCTACTGCTCTCAAAATGGAGTCGAAGATGCTAGGGTAAGGAAAAAATTGAGTCGACAATGCTAGAATTGAGGTAGAGTATGCTGATTTAAAATGGATTTTTGATTTCGATTTTTTTTTTTCTAAAACCCTAACTGAAACCGGTATTTGCCCAGGGTTTCGGCTCGGTTGTCGTCGAATTGAACAAGTCGACTGTCGTCGAACTTGATCGACCGACTGGTCGACTTGTCATCGACGTGATAACAGTGGCAGGGGTGCTCGGACTCTCGGCCTTTTGTTATAGTGCATTTCTCTACCTATCTAAGTTATGTTCCTCTTTTTCTTTTATAGTGTATATTAACACAATGCAACATGTAAGCATAAAGCAACATGGTATCCTCTCTCTCTCTCTCTCTCTCTCTATATATATATATATATATATATATATATATATATATATATATATTTGGTTCTACAAAGTCTCGGACTCTCGGCCTTTTGTTATAGTGCATTTCTCTACCTCTCTAAGTTATGTTCCTTTTTTTCTTTTATAGTGTATATTAACACAATGCAACATGTAAGCATAAAGCAACATGGTATATCCTTTGAACTTCTTTTCCATTATTTCAGTGGCTAAGCTGGCTTAATATTTCATCTAGGCAGTATTTCTGCTGCCTAAAAAATATAGTAATTGGAAAACTTATTTGCATAACATTAATCAAAACTTGAATTTATGTACATTTAAAGGAGAAATTTTATATGAACAGTAATTTATTTTGATTTGAATTTTGAAAAGTGAACGGAAAAAAAGCAGACTGAAGTAGAGGAAAAAGAAAGTAAATACCAAGGACTACAATTCTTTATACAATGCAACTAATAGGGCGGTCAACGGATACCCGAAAAATCCAAAATCCGTCTGCATCCGTATCCGAAAAGCGGATAAATATCCGATATCTAGAAAAGCGGATGCGGATATAGCCATATCCGCATCCGAAAATTATCCGTCCGCTATTTTTTCCGATTATAGCTTAAATTATATGTATTTTAACATAATTAAATAAACTAATTTATTAATTTACAAAATTAAAAGTCTACTAAGCGCATGTTAATTGCTCAAAATTATATATTATCATCATATTTATTTATTTTTAGCACTTTAGTAATCAATTAGGTTGAAAAAGCTTAATATTAAGCTAAAAAATTCATTTATGTTCATTGATTTATCGATCGTTGGCTGAGAGGATAATTATCCGATATCCGTTCGTATCCGCGGATGCGGATATCCGATATTCGAAAATGGTTTCGGATGTGGATACGGATATAGCACTATCTGCATCCGAAAGTATTCATTGACGGCCCTAACAACTAAAATGGGTCTAAAAATTTCATTTATTTTACGTATGGCCCAGACAAAATAATCAAATAGGGTCCAATATTAAAATTTCCTATCTTGAAATAAGTATTGCATTTTTCAGCTAGGGCAGCAACCTTAGCTAGCGCAATAGTGGCTCCGCCTTTGCATTATGTGTAATCCAAGACTAGGGCAAATGGGTAGTACAACAACTGGTGGTCCTACGTCCATTGAAAATCACAGGTCCTTCTACAGTGTTATTAATGGCGCACGGCGCAAAAAAGCGCACCCTCTTTGGACTCTTGGCGCAAGGCGCGGCAAATGACACGCGCCTTTTTAATTTGCTGCGCAAATTTAATTTTTTTAAATAAATTTAATATTTTAACAGAAAAATAAAAATATTCGATATTTATTTTGCTAAAACAAATGCAACAAAGATTTTTATGCATTTAAAAAAAGCATAAAATTTCAAGCACAATAGTTTTCAAATCCAAAATAATAATACACATTATTGATAAATTAGAAATCTAAATCTGATCAAGAAATTATATTTTACAAAACAATGTCTGTATCATCAGATTCGTAAGCTTCAGCGTTTTTCTCATCCAAATTATTTAGATTTGTTTTTTCTTTGTGAACATGTATAAGTGCTGAGAAACCTCTCGATGTGGATGTTCTTTCACTTGGATATCTAGCTTCCTCCACTTCTACAGCTCCGCTAGCAATACCCTAAGTCATGTCATCCTCATCGTCAAATACAAACTTATCTTTAGCATCAGATGCATCATTCATATTTGCAGTTAACCATTCATTACAATCATCAATATCATTCAAATATATTGGATCAACGGTGTCACGAATATTATACCCTTTTTTAATGTTCGACTGTACTTAACAAATACCAAATCATAAAAATATTTTTATGTTGCGGACAAATCATACAAAGATATTGGACATATTCACATGTATACAAAAATAATTCTATTCAAGGGTATATTTCAAAGCTGCTTGAATGTTTATTTTTCTGAGAATGCTTTCTCTTCCTTCAAAACTGCTTCTCTTGATTTATCATTCACGGGTTCTCAGTCTCATTCATTTGCTTTTGCATCTATGCTAGGTAATATTTTATGATCTTTTATACATTACATTATATACTTCTGACAATATTAAAATGAATCTAAACTATGTTAGATAATAAAACATGTCAATTCTAAATATCGACAGGCTAAGGTCAGTCAATTATATAATTGTAAGGTTATTAACTCGTTGATGATAATCAAATAGAAAAAAATAATGATGAAATTATGTTTTCATATAACTGAAAAAGATATTAAAAAAGTTATTCACATTTCATGTTATTATGATAATAACAGTAATAGTAGTACTGATGGTGGTTCTAGTGATGGTAAGAGTATTTGTAGTAGTAGTTATTGCGGTTTGATATGCGAAAAAACAAAAAACCGTAAAATAAAGAAAAAGCGCGTTATTTCGCGCCGTGTGCCATTTTTGCGCCGCGCGCTATTTGCGTCATTTGGTGCGTCTTTTCATATGCGTCACGCCGCAAGCAAAAATGGCGCAAACGCCGAGCCGCGCCGTGCACCATAGTATGCGCCTAGGCGTGCCTTTCACAACTATGCTTCTAGATGTGAACTTTAATTAGTTTTCATACCAAGTAGAGTTGTCAATGAGTACACGAAATTCCTGAAATCCGTCTGATCCGTATTCGAAAACACAAAAAATATCTGATATCCGAAAAGCGGCTATGGATATCCAATATTCAAAAACGTTTCTGAATATGAAATATGCTACTATTTGTATCCAAAAAAAAAAAATATGTCCGCATTGAAATCAAATAGTCCATTTTTATTTTCAGATCATGCTTAATTCTTCAATTTTAAACAATTATAGATCGGTCTACATGACTATAAAACTGTTGATTATTTTCAGTGATCGATACAAATAAATCATGTTCAATTTGACGAATGTGGATACTTTCGGATATTCGTATCCGCCAAAGCCGATATAGATAATTTTGGATCCACGGATACAAATATTTTTTTGACATATCCACGGATACGGATCTTCTTTTTGAAATATTCACCGATAGCAATACGAATGTGGATTCTAATTTTCGAATACGAATGCAAATACAACACTATCTGCATCTGTTTGTTTCTTTTTACATTCCTACTACCAAGTTATGTCTCTAAGCACTCTCTCATATGCTTTTCCTAATTCTATGAATATATATATATATATATATATATATATATATATATATCTTTATTTGCTTATGAATTGTTTAACTAATGAGAGTAGCTATTGGAATACAAAAATAAACACAGGATAAAGACACAAACTCTGGGTCGTATGATTTGTTTGTCTTTATGTAGAACGTGGAATTCAGGGGAAGATCTAATGATTGAGATTGTTTATGTCTAAATTTATGTCACCATTTTGTGTTTAAATAGACTTTTCCTTTATTAATTCAACAATTATCATATGTTCTTGCTAGTATTTTTATCTAAAGGCTATCATCAATTCTTCCCTTTTGGTTTTTTTTTTTTTTTCAACATACGACCAATTTAAACTCATTGCAAAACACACGTGCTGGTGTTGATCCAACGATGTATGATTTAAGATTGCATGAATCAATCCCATCACCAAAAGATAAAAAAATTATTAAAAAAGGAGGAAAAAGAAGACAAAAAATACAGCAACAGCATACATGCCCACACACATATCACAATAGCGGGATTTGAGAAGGACTTTAATTAGCATTGGTTACTTTATGTTCTAGCAATTAAGGATCTCCATTTATTTAACTTACTATATGAGCGTCTTTAGAAGATAACAAACAGCGCATTGAATCAGAGATCCCATTAATACAAGAGGGGGAAAAATGGGCTACTGTATCATCCGTCAAAGGCAAAGATTTTTTTTTTTTTTTTTTCACTCAACAATGACCACTCTGTTAATTAATTCAACCAAAATCCGTTGAATGGGTTTGAAAAAAGCACGCCCATTATCTGCTAACCATTAATAGTTTATGTCAAAAAGAATTAAAACATAATAATAAAAATAAAAGAAAAGGAGCGAAATTATGTGGTAATGCAGCAGTGAAGCATATAACCCTAACTGTAATTATTATCTCAGTAAATTAGCGTAAATACCTTGAGGAGACATTGGAAGTAGCGGAAAAGAAAGAAACGGAAGCCCAATCATACTTGGATCGGATTTGATATTCGCGCAACTGCTCTGCCAGATTTGAACGCGTAATCATCTTATCTCCTCCTCTGATCTTAATTTATTTCCAATACGTTGAAAAATGCGATAATAGTGAGAGCTGAACTAAAAATTAAACCAAACTTTCCTACGGATTCGTATCTCCACCAGGTCACCCGCCTAATTTAATTTGATGAAGCCAGCCGATTTCCAAACTAAATCGGCCGGTTTGACTATATCTGATGTAGGAGAAGGGTGAACTTTTCCTTTTGTCGAGGAAATATGTATATAAAGGAAACGGCAATTTACTGGAAACCCCCTCGTATTTGTTCGTAATTAATTTCTTTAAAGCAGCAGAAATCAAATGCGGAGATCCAATTGAAATGGGACGTCTTTTTTTTTTACAACAAGCGTACTAGATTACATAAAAGATAGTTATAGGGCCAAAAATATTACAACAAATACTACTAGTATTACCGTACCGTTAAGTCATATAATACTAAAAAAAACATCATTGCCTTTTTTAATTAATTATCAGTTTTGATGAAAAATTAACTATACTGCTTGAAAAAAAAATGAAAATATTTGAAAAAGTGTAAATAAATAACATTAAAGTACAATTGTCATTAACAATAAATAACATAGCCATTATAAAAAAAAAGAAAAAAACCTAAACTTTGAATTCTACCATTGTTGATATATATTTCAACAAGAAGTTTGATTCCATTGAGTAGTCAATAATTGATTGAAACATAATAGTTATTTTTTCCTTTTTTGCGTTCATTTACTCAATCTAGGCAACACTAATACTAAACAAACGGGAAGTCCATAACAAACGAGCAATTTATGTTAACTTTTCTACTTAATTTTAACTGAAATGTTCATCCTTAACTTGGATGCAAGACATTTACCATTATTGTAAGTGCATTCAACCAAAAGATCGATATGCAGGAACCAAATCAACAAATCAACAATAATACGAACATAAATGCTTTTCAATTTCAATATCCGCAAAATTCATGTACTTCATGTCCCACTAAATCACAAGTATTAATTGCATTCCGCTAATTGATTAGTTACTTAATCGTTCAACAAATATGATTTTTGGGAACAGGGTTTTGCTCTAAGATGATTCGGTGATACCTTCATCAGACTAAACGAGTAAGAAATCAAATAATTAATTTCATTAGTCACGTTTTTACACTAAATTTTTCAGTACATTGACAAACTAAGAAAGTGAAATGGTTATACAATGAAAAACTAAGAAAAAAATAAAATAAAATAAATGAATGTATAAACTGATTGATTTAAATGATCAAAGATACTGTGGATTAGGAGACAGAATGTGGATGCATGCAAAATTCACTTTTTGTATATATGTACATGCCTGGGTATATATATAAAGGCATTTCATGCATATATTGGTATGCTTTTCAGGTGCTGCAAAGATGGCTGGAGCGTAACTATATATATTTATATTCAGTTTTGATATACAAATAACTACGGCATTTCCATAAGCAAGAAGCAAACATAAAATGTCTAAGCTCCAAGGAAGAATAATCCTCTTTTAGTACATTGACAGTAAAACATAAATAAGCAAAGACCACTGCTTATTTAAATGAAACCATACAAAACATTTATAAATACAACAAGCCAGGATTATATCTTCAGTTGTTACATCGCGGCCTGAGGCTGAAGAAGATGAACTTTGTGGGCCCTTACTTGGCTTCACTTGTTTGCTGAAAATTGAATAATCTCTCAATTCCAACTTTGCTTCCTAAGGAATGCCAGATTTACTGATTGAGCATTTAAAGTCTTCAGCAAAAGTATAGTTTACTTCCCTAGGAATTGCTAACTGATAAACATCTCTACTCACCAGCCCTACGACTTGCTACTGTAATGGTAAAACTGATAAACATATTTAATCACTAAGTAAAGCAGTAGTAATGGCCACTAACCAAGAACACCAAGCCCACCATGGTCTAAATAAAATATTAATATATGGTCAGTAGGGCCGTTATCAACAACTTTTCCACTTCCTCCGGTTAAAGCACTTTTGTTTTCAAGGAGAACACCGAATAAGTTATTAACATTAACATCCTCACCAACATAGTCCTAAAATTATAAGAATATATCATTGAAGTTAAATACAAAAATGCTATGAAGTTGCAAAAAAATTCTAGGATTAACCGGTGTAAAACTAACTTTGGGAACTCCAGCGCAAACATCTCGACCATTTGGGTGATTGATAATCACTCCAAGTCTAGGATTTTCCTCATTGTAAGCAATATCATAGTACATAAAGATAATGATGTTTTCATCTTTCAAGCCTTAATTTTTCATGATTTAATACGCATGGCAAACATCAGCCTGAGACAAAGATATATAATTGTAATTATTTGAATTGATATGAAACATCAGCCCTTTTTCCTTTATGTAAATCTTCTCTTAGATTTCTTTCTTATAATTATATCATCTCTATCATAATGCAAACTATCAAGCAAATTAAAAACAAAATAAATTAGAGCAATGATATGTATAAGGAGGCAAATTTACAAAGAAGACCAAATCAATTAGGGATGCCAAGGGCCCAAGAGCAGCATATATGCATGAAAATGAAAGCCCACATAGTATACACATCCATAGAAAAGTATGCAAGTGTAATTGAGTGATAAGGAGAGATGCTAAATTATGTTCACCAATGGCATAAATTCATTGTTGCTGTAAAAGTCTCCATTTTAATGTTTTTTTTTTTTTAAATTTCCGCAGTATTATAACCTAATATATTTTGATACAAATTAGCATCAATCGAACCCTCCATTTTTCAGCTATTTTGATAATTATTTTAAATTGATAATAAAAGATGCCAAATCAAGTTCACCAATAAATCGAATTCACTAATTTGCAAGAACGTGGCTCTGGCTTTGTTTATTGTAGCAAAAAAAATAAAATAAAAAAATGATTAAAATCAAAGGCGTCATCAAAGCGGCTCAATTTTTGTAAGAGGGGATAAAATTTATGCAAAAATAAATTTATAATTGGCGGGATATGATAAATAAAATAAAACTAGACGATATTTTACCTTTGTTCAGAGCAAATTTGGAATCCTAGGATTTTCTAGAGAAAAGTCATGAAGCCAAGACTTCCAATTGTCGTCGTACAACAACAAACCCTATAGGCTGACGCCACAAATTCCACCCTTATGAAGAACGCAATCAAATGAATCTTTATTTAGCAGTGGAATCAATCGATCTATTTCAACTAAATCAATTTTAGGATCCAACGATAGATTTATATACCTTTTTATTACATAAATCGGATCCAGTCACCTTAGATTCTCAGCATGTGGAAATAGTAGGCAAAAGAAAAGAATCAAATTGAAAAGTAGCAAAAATCAACTTACATTTGTGAAACCTAAGCGATTCTTCAACAAGTCAAACCCTAAATTTCCAGCGGTGGCGGTCGTGACGGCATTCGGCAAAGATGATTGTTGTTGATGCGATCGATTCGGAGATGTCGGGTGATGGTCCTTCATCGATCAATGATCCAATGGAAGAGATCAATCAGGAGGCTGAGCAAGTAGCGCAAATTTAAAAATTTCAGGCATGATATTCAAAGGTTGGGATATGAGATTGACAGCATTGAATTGGAATTTAAGGCATAAGTTCTGTGAGTGATGGAAAAGGAGAAAGAATTACGAATCTGAAAGAAAACAGCGGGACTTCGTATTAAATTCGGAAAGAAGACGAAGAAAGAAGAGAAACGCGGTGAAACACAGAGCATGTTTTTTGGTTTCAGAAAAATTGATTTTGGCCAACTGACAATAAGCAAACCTCCCTGGCCTCTAATGGTCGGTTTGATAAAAAAAGAAATAAAAGCCAACTCAAACATTAGAAAACATAAAAGATTATCATACTTTAGTAAGTATTAGATAATCAAACTAATTCATGTTGTTTTCAATAATGCGGAGAGGGACAATAATAAATAGCTATATGAGCGACAATAATTCAAGCTATGCAACAAAAATCGATATTAATTACTTATAAACACTTTTCATATTTCACTATTCATTGTGCAAATTTTATTTAGAACGTCTTTCTATGAATGAATGGATTCATGTAGCCTTATTTTTCTAACCCTGTTACTCTGTTAGCATGTGTTGATTCTTATTTTTGCATTTTTAAATATTATAAAACATAAAAGAGTATCATACTTTAATAAGTACTAGAATATTAAAAACTAATAGGTCCATCTCTTTTTCACTATAGTATATAAATTTCTAATAAGTATACAAAATGAATTACAAAATAAAATGTCTACATTAAGAAAATGAATTTGCCAAACCATTTATAAGTCGACGCTGGTATTGGAAAAGAAAAGATAACAGATTATCTTAACTATGAGTTTTATTTTATCAACAATTTTCGCAAAAAAATAACTTACAGTATAAACTCCCTTTTACTGTTCAATTTGACTAAAAAAGTAAATTTTACGAACTCATCAACATATTTTATATGAAGTGGCCATCAGAAAAGAAAACTACTGACTACTACTTAAATCTAAACATTATATGAAATCAGTGCTTATTTTACAATCACTCGGAAGTAACAATTATTCCAAATTAACAGATAGTTACGAATCAAAAATTAGAATTTCAGCACCTTCCACCTTTTTTTAATTCCTCCACCGTCCACTATGCTGGTACTAATTTTGATGAAGAATTGTGATTGATGCCTATATCTATGAAAATGTATTGGTATTTTCCCTCTACTCACCAGAACATCTATCAGCTCGTGACTTAGAGCCCTCCGAATCAAGGCATCGAGCATCCATATGTTGTGAATTTTCCGACCATGTTTGCCATTATTCTAGCTGCCGATGTCGATCTAGAGACTTGGAGTTTCGGCTGCTTCAAGCCTTCGCGATCTGTAGTTTCTGTTTTGTGATTTGAAGTCGTGATTTAATTATTTTTCAATCGTTTATGGTTGCGCATGAGCAGAGGAAAAGGGGTGCCCTATTTTTTAGGAGGCCCAAAGAAAGCGACAGCTTCTCTCGCTTTACCGAAAGGTCGGGCCTAGAATTGACAACACAACAACATTCAACACAGAACAACAACTCCCAGTACAAAGATAGAGAGTAACCCTCACAACAATACACATAAACAATCAAAAACCAAAAAAATCTCCAAAAGGACCAGAAGCCAACACCAAACACAAAATCACTTTTATAGATTCCTCCATTCATAATACCACCAGTTGAACGCCCATTATCCTTAGCCTTTTTTGCTTTTGATTTTGTTTGAATCTGGGAAATTAATTTGACCCACTTCAGGTTTGTTTCAACTAAAGGGATATCGTTCATTACTTTACTATTCCCTTTAAACTTATTATTCTTGAATTTTGGTCTTCTTCTCTTAAAAATAGTCATAGAACTATCTGATTCTTCAGCCAATATTTCTCTGTTAGCAATGTCATCACCTAACTACATACCATTGTTATCTTCACACATACTCTTATTGTCTACATCATTACACCTATGTTTGTTAACCCAGACAAAAACTCCATCCTTAAAACAATTAAGCGATGATAAGGGTTTTTGCACCTCGTTTCGAGACTTTTTTGAATGAGTTTTTGAAACAGAAACTCGTTTATGTATGTTTATAAAAACTAAAAACGTCGATTTCTTCTACTGATTGCTGAAGATATAGAAGAAATCAACACATTTATTTCATCTCCTCTTCTCGTTTTTCTATAGAACTGCTAGAGATGCTCTAACAACTTTCAAGTATCTATTGGGTTTGCCATCAGTGACATGTGAAATGGTTATGCATAAAATAACCAACTCACATCTTGTCGAAGTTGATGTCAGCTAAGCTCATTTTCCATGTTCGATGTGAACCCTCTAAAATCCACTCCTTCGTTTCTTTTCTATTTTATTTCTTCGTAAATAAGAAAGTGAGAATGAGGGATGGAGACTGGCATAGTTCATGGGGACCATGGAAAACAAGTTCAAGGGATTTACCCTCGAATAATAGATAAACGCAAACAAACTATTTTGCTATGATAGTAGGAAGAGCCTAAACTATATCGCTATACTTTAAGAACACGACGACCACATATCATGGCTTATTTCAATATTCGGTCTAAACCATCAAACCATGCAGTGTAAAAGACACCACGCTGGCTGGTATGAACTTGTCCTCTGACCTTAAACTTTATTGAATTTCTTCCAACAGCTACATCCATAAAAGTTTCAAGTATCAGCACAATGGCTAAACATTAGCCACCAACAACATTATGTCTAGTTCACCATTGATCATAATCCATAACAGGCTGAGACCACAACATCTTACTCCTATATTTTCCTAGTAACTAATCGCTCTACAACCATAAATTTGTCATGCACGAGCCAATCAACGGTTTGGATCCACGTACACCAAAAAGACAATAACATCACTAGTTCAGTAGACAAAAGCATGATTAAATAAAGTCAATCTGACAAGGACATATGGTTGAGGACATTGACCCATGCCAGCTCCTTTACAAATGGCATGCCAACATCGGAGAAACAAGTGATATGTGGATTATTTCAAAACATTACGCTAAAAAATGTTTGAAGCGCAAGACACACATTTGGACAATTCAAAACTCATTTCAAACCGTTGTTTAAAGACTACAACCTGTGTTTGAAGAAATGATTGAATTTATAACCAAAAAAATCTCTTTTTAAATACTTTAATCAAGCCACTCCAAAAAATCGATCTTATTTACTTTTCAAGCCATTATCATCACAGAGACGACCCAAACTCGCCCTTACGGGAAAGCTCGGATTGAGTTGAGAACACGACAAATCAGAATACAAACGACATAACATTTCATTTACTATTACAACAATTTACATCAGAGTACAAGAATATACAGAGTATGAATAAATATTACACATTGGAAAATACCAGATTTTGAAATAATTTCCTTTTCGATATTCATTATAAAAATGAATAAAATCGATATAAATACCATTCTCGTCCACATGGCGTTAATCTAATCAACACGGCTTTATATATTTAAATATTTTCGTGTCCATCCAAAATTGGACATCAAAATTATATTTTGATCCATTACTGAATATTATTTTAAAATATTAGTTATTTTAAAATATTTATTACTCATCATTTTAAAATATTCTTTAATTTAAAATATTCATTCTTTCCGAATTGGAATCAGACACAGTCAATTACCATATAATTTTATTTATATGGATTTCATACACACATGTACACAACAATAATCATACACAGTCAGCCATCATTCAGAGTGCAATTTACAACTGTATAAGTGTTAAAAATAAATAATTAACACTCATCACAGCCTGTCAACCCGTCGATTGACATACAACTAAATATTGGGATTAGTGTATGTCAAATATCATCCCAATACCCGTGCGAGGTTTCAACCAACAAATATTGAATATTATTTGTGCAGTTGGGCGATGTATAAAATATATCGTCCCAATCAATATTAGTCAAATGTGTGTACATAAACAGATCGTCCGATTTGTAAATGAATATTTTATTTTATTCATATACTCGTTAAAAAATATATTTTTAACGATAAAATATTCATTTCAACATATGAATATTTTATATATTTTATTCATTCAATAAAGATGATATTTTTATTATTCGAATATTTTATTCAACACATGAATATTTTATATATTTCATGTATACAATAAAAATGATATTTTTATAGTTCATATATCTTTATTCAACACAATACAATCAACAATCACAATACAGTCCATTTCCATAACACAATACAATCAAACAAGTTGTCCATGGTTTGTGGACGACGGTTTCAAGAGCTACTAAGCCCCGTCTGCAACCTAATATATATATTTAACTGTAAAATAATTAGTGAGAAGGAGTTCTTACCTTTGGTTTTCACTCCATCGGTCTTTATGGGACGGTTTGGATTCTGTCCGCTTCCATCGCCATCTGTTTCACGCAGTTGATATTAAAAATCACATTTTTACAACGCTACCATATATTTAAAAATCACATTTTAATCAATGATATTTATATTTTTTTTAAATCACATTTTTAAACCGCTATATATATATATTTATATATATATATTTATTTATTCATATATAAATCACATTTTTCTATTATGTTTATAACTGAAAAACAATTCTATTTTTAGACAATGCTATTTTTATTTTTAAAAACAAAGTTATTTTTATTATTCAAAACATTGTATATTTTCTTTTTTTAAAATAAAGTTATTTTTATTATTCTAATAAAGTATATTTTTTTTTTAAAAACAAAGTTATTTTTATTATTCAAAACAGTGTATATTTTCTTTTTTAAAAACAAAGTTATTTTTATTTTTCTAACAAAGTATATTTTCTTTTTTAAAAACAAAGTTATTTTTATTTTTCTAACAAAGTACATTTTAATTTTTGAAAACAAAGTATATTTTCTTTTTTGAAAATAAAGTTATTTTTATTTTTCTAACAAAGTATATTTTTATTTTTGAAAACAAAGTATATTTTTATTTTTCTAACAAAGTATATTTTTATTTTTGAAAACAAAGTATATTTTTATTTTTCTAACAAAGTATATTTTTGAAAACAAAGTATATTTTTATTTTTAAAAACAATGATAATTTTATTTCTAAAAACAATATAACATTCTAATGATAATTAATTAAATTAATTTTAAACTAATGATAAAATTAAGGGTTAATACCCTTCTTTATCCCGTTTTCTATTTCACGCTTAAGGCCACCGAGAAACCCAACCTCTCGATTTGAAAATCCAACCGCCGCTGCCTGTCAGGTTGATTGGACATCCATCGTTGACCGCCGCCTGGAGCGCCTTCGCGACGCCATCCTCCACCCACCACCAATCGCCACTCGGTGGCCCCCACAACCGGAAAACCCAACTCGAAGTTGGCTTGATTTAGCTTCGATTTCTCCATATCCGAGCAACTAAACTTCATCAAACCACTATCAATTGGAAGATCGTGAATTGCTCTTGCGTTTTTGTTTTAAAATCATAAACAAATTCGACGTGTTTTGAGAGGAATTTAACGATTTAGTTTCGAACATTTTTAGCCGTTCAATTGGGAACGACGGTGCTGGGAAAAAATAGGGTTAGGGTTTCTCGTTGGCCTTATATATAATAATATTTTTGTATTTTAATTCGTTTTAAAAGTCAAAGCCATCACGAACTCCGAATCAAACCCAACGAATGTCGCTCGTAGCCAAACACCCCCATTCCGGACACAATAGGATATGTCCCATAAGCCAGTTCAACTGTTTCGATCAGTTTCCCTTAAAATTAAAATATAAATCAGTATATATTGAATTTAAACATACATTTTAATTTACTGGGGCCACATACTGACTCCAAAAATTCCCGAAAAATAAATCTAGCTATGTTTTGACGATATGGTCCTAACAAAACTAATTTCGTCGAATTTGGAAACCGTTTGAAAAATGGGCTTTTTCTGGTCGATCCAATTCAAGTTTAAATTGACCAAACACGTTTAAATTCACCACGCTCACATATTGATTTCAAAAATTATGAAAATTGGAATCTAGCAATATTTGACATTCTAGATCCAACAAAAGTGGTCTCGTCAGAAAAGGAGGTCGTTTTGCAAATTCTCCACTTTTAATGGCTATATTTTATATCCATAGCGACTATCCTGAATTTTCAACTGGACATAACTTTTTATTCCCGCTATGAAATTTGGATTTTTCACATTCGTTGGAAAGATATTTTCAAACAGATTCAAATATTTTTGGTTTCACTAAAATCTGATTTATTTTGAATCCTATACATTCATTTGAAATTTGAAATCGAATTTTCAAACTACCGCGCCAATTCCAATTCCTTTTATAGTTAAAATAAATATTTATATTCTAATTTCGATTTAAATAAATTTATACGTTCCAATTCTATTCAAAATAATTTTCTCGTCATTATTATTTAAAATAAATCATTTTAAATATTCAAAATTCATTAAAATTCCCAAAATAAAAATTTTAAATTGGTTTTGATTTTCCGGGTTGTTACAATCTCTCCCACTTAAAATCTTTTTGTCCTCGAAAAGGAACGGAGCTGAAAGTTGTTTAACTAACCAATTCAACTTTCATTCTGGCGTTCATTCTTCAACTTTTTAGTTTCTAAGAATTTTCAAATTTTTCAAAAATTTGGCTAACACCCTAAATTTTCAAAAAATTTCGCCATAACCTCCTTTGTACGGGGAGATATTTAAAACCTCAACTAGCCACGCAGAGTCCTCATCAATCCAAAAGAAAAAGAAAAAGCCAAGCGGCTCATAAAATCATCCAAACCCAATAAATTAGTAAACATATACCTATTAGCCGGGCATACAATTTCATTCCTCTGCTTAGCTTCCTTGCTATGACCTGTTCAATGTATATACATGTATATGCATGCAATTTCAATCAATTTTCAATTCAGTTCAATAATTTGATTCAATTTGGCTAAATTTACCATACATTCTTATATTGGTTTTAATTAATTACCATTCCAATATTTTTATTAGTTAAACTAATAATCAAATAACAAAACCAGCAATCAATTGGTTAATCAAATTTTCAAATGCATAACTTTGATATATATACACAAAATCATGTTTTTGATGCCAAATCACAACAATAATCCCTATATAGTTTTGATTCTCACACCAGCCAATTGGAAATATATAGATATCCCACCTTCGAAACTCGAACATAAATACTGATGATGCCATGGCGATCATCAGAATCACCTCCAGGCGACTAGAGTGTGATTCTATATCTATCCAGTATATTTGAGACTTCATACACACGCTAGCTATGCGTATATGCAAAATCTTCATATACTAGATTGTCCAAATAAATTTAAAATAATATATTCAAATACGTATAATAAGGTTTAAATTTTCAAAACAAAATTTGTTTTCATTTTTATTTTAAAAATAACACTCTTCGGACTCATTCTAGGATACTACCGATCCTATCTCTAACGAGTCATTCCTATTGGACATTACTAATCCATTCTCTGATGAATTCTTTCATATGGTTCTAATGTGTCTTGTTCTCGAGCTCTGTAAACCAAAGCTCTGATACCAAATGAGACGACCTAAACTCGCCCTTACGGGAAAGCCCGGATTGAGTTGAGAACACGACAAATCAGAATACAAACGACAGAACATTTCATTTCCTATTACAACAATTTACATCAGAGTACAAGAATATACAGAGTATGAATAAATATTACACATTGGAAAATACCCGAGATTAAAATACCTTACATAGCAGCGGAAAAATAATACATAACACAACTGTAAGAAATAAACGGATATAGAGCGTTCCGAATATAGCTCCAGCTATACACCAGGATCCTATGAATGTAATATCTGCAAAACCAAAACTACTAGTTGCTCGTGTGGAAAATAGGGGCACCCAGAGTTTAGGTTAAAACAGTAAACTCCGGGCATGTGACTGGTGTGAGAACTAAAACAGTTATTAATCTGATTTTATAGTTAAGTAAATCAAGGGACCACGTCGTATAACACTGAACAGGTTTTTCCCCAAGAATACCAGTGCATAAAACAAACAGCGCAATGCTAAAGAGAAAAATGAAGCTATTATAAGGCTTAGGTCCCATCACACAATGCAACACAAGCCGGAGGATATAATTTTTACCTTATAATAGCCAAAAATGCTTGGTACGTGAAATTTCATATCTTATTATTACTATAAGTGAAGAAATCAACTTCAAATATAAATGTATCAATCATAGGCGGTGTAGGTACCCATATATTACGTCGCCATACTAGTTCTACAATTAAAACCGCACAATGTCGTATTGGAAGTTGGATTCCATCTGTGAACCAAGGCAAGGGATCATCCTGTGCACATTCGAGACACCCTAGCAAGAGCCTTAGGATTCAGTTGCAACTGCACCCGAATTGGTAGGGTCGGTCATCCGTCGATGATTAGTTATACCATAAACTATATGTTAGCCGGTTCTATCGAACCTCTAAAATGGTCAGTATGTCGACCATATCCATCAGTCCCGTAGTGACCGATATAATATCCATCAGCCCAGATGAGCCGATATATCCGATGTACCTTGTCTCCCATCAAGTAATAATAGTGTGCAACATCCACATGAGTAAACAGCCTGGGCTCCATACCTTGACGTTACTCGTAGCTAGAACTAACATATATCCATTTCCCTACCGTCCTTCCGTTTTTTGTTCACACTGGGGTGTGAGGCTCGCGAATTAATGCTACACAAAGCTATGCTATTTAAAGTCGTGCTTTGATCATCAACCACAAGACTCTGCTTTTCAACAGAAGCCTTGATCATTTGCATCTTAGCATGCCACATAGGCAATTCATGTCATGCGACTGATGTCTATCGATATATAACCTCTGAGCTCGTACGTCTCAGAGAAGGGCATTAAGCAAGAGAATAAATTCTTCACCACCAAACAGATATATATTTAATAGAGGTCAATCAGCACAGAATAAAATCCAATGTCAGACACACATCCATTTACAAGTTCGTTTTAGGCCTGAACGAAACCGGAGGCACCTTATTCCTCGTCCTATATGTCCAATACAAGAGAGAGGTCGTCGCATATCCGGTCGACTCCAAGTACGTCTGGACAATCACCACTTGTTACCTTGTCTTGGGTGTACAGCCCAATCATGACATCAGTAATCATCCAAACGATGTGAAGACCTCTGGTTTTTAACCACCGTCTTCATCGTCGACTTATCGTCGTATCAATTATTCAGAATGGAATAAACCCGGTCTTTCCGAATAACTCGCGTATTTTATAAACAAGTGCTATGAAAACACAACTTACGCCTCATTCTAATTCAGAATATTCTTTTATTCAAATATTCATATCATTAGGGAAAGGTTCCCATTAATTTTATCAAAGATAAATTCTTTAAATTTATTCTTTAATCTTCCTTTAGATATCAATTCAAACCAAATTAAGGTTTATCCAAACTAGTCGGGATTAGCGCACCTTACCGAAGTAATCATTTGTTATATTTCCCAATCCCAACCTATTCATCCCCTGGAGCAAAACTGGTAATACACCATAACTAACACCACGGTGTTATCTGTAAATTTAATTACCATTTCACGTCCAAATCTAATTAAAGATTTAAATATCGCTTGGAGCAAAACTAGTGATACTCCACTTTCGATCATTTCCCAAATTTGATAATTTAGATTATCACATTCTCATTCAATCTAATTAAAGATTCATTAAAACTCCACTTCGTTTTAATCTTCCCAAAAATCAATATTAATGATTATTAAGATTATCACATTCTCATTTCAATCTAATTAAAGATTCATTAAAACTCCACTTGGTTTTTATCTTCCCAAAAATCAATATTAATGATTATTTAACTTTGGAAAATCAAACATGTCGCATCGACAATCTACACCGTACTATTGATCTCTGCCTATATATAACCTCTAAGCTCGTACGTCTTAGAGAAGGGTGTTAAGCAAGAGAATAAATTCTCCGCCACCAAACAGATATATATTTAGCAGAGATCAACCATACAGTTCGAAATACAATGTTAGACATGTAATCCTGCTTTTAACTGGGTTAAAGAACCAATGTCATTTAAAACACAGTTCACGATAAACCCAAAATCCTATTCCATTAATTATGGAATCTTCACAGAAAAACAGATCAATATATAGTCGATATCAATTTCCGTATCAGACTAATAATATAAATGGAATAACGACAAAGCCTTTTAAATTCCATATATATTAACAGTCTTCCTCCACAGAAGCTCACTTTGATTATTACCAAATCGAATTCCATTCAATCCTAATTTATTTATATTAAATTGGAAAACTTTACTTTGGAAAATTCTCGTTAAATCTTATTAAAAGATTTATAAATTCCAAATTACATTTCCTTGTTAATCGGGTTAAAGAACAAGTGTTATTCAAAACAGCGTTCACAATAAACCCTAAAATCCAATTCTATTCAATTCCAATTAAATATTAATTAATTGGAAAATTTCACTAAATCTTAATTAATAGATTTATTCTTTTCTTAATTGGGTTTAAGAACATTGTTAATAAAGACACCGTTCACGACAGACCCAAAATCCAATTTGATATTAAATACAAGGCTATGAATAGAAATCATATCGGCTTATATTCAATATCAAATTCTGAAATCAACAAATATCGTATTGGAAATAACGATATAAATATATCTTCCAAATTCCCATAACAATATCCGTATAATCACGGAATCCAATATCGAAATATTTCGAAGATTATTTCCATTCCAATTTATTCATTGGAAAATTTTGGTTATTTTTAAAACCATTTCAATCCAATTTATTTATTTAAAAATATTGGATTATTATTTCTAGTTAATAACTAGTTCATTTTGATAAAAATATATTTTTATCTTTTCAAATATGGATTTTTTCATCCTGATTCTTTCCAAATCATTTATTATGATTTTACACAAATTATTGATATTTTTAATAATTTTATAAGGCCCGTACAGTCAGTTTCCAATAACGGTCACCGAACTGCACTTACAGCGACCTTTTCCAAATTTGATTTGGACATATCTCCAAATCCAACTGTTAGATTTCAAATCTCTTGTATTCGTTGGAAAGCTCTTTTCGATACGAACCAAACGGTCTGGTTTAGAAGAATCTGACGGTCGGATCTCCCGTAATATCAATTCGAAGTCAATGGTCGAAATTCGCGAACGGCCGCGACGCAGCGCGTTCTATTCAGGCCATTAAATATATATAATATATATATTATATATATTTCGTCGATTTCCATTTAAATCGTATTTTATAAATCATTTTAATTTCGTTTTAACAATGATTTCAACTTCATTTTCAATTTTAAATCAAAATTGAATATTCTATATCATTAATGTATAAATGATAATATTTTCGAAATATCGGATTTTGAAATAATCTCCTTTTCGATATTCATTATAAAAATGAATAAAATTGATATAAATATCGTTATCGTCCAAATGGCGTTAATCTAATCAACACGGCTTTATATATTTAAATATTTTCGTGTCCATCCAAAATCGGACATCAAAATTATATTTTGATCCATTACTGAATATTATTTTAAAATATTAGTTATTTTAAAAAATTTATTACTCATCATTTTAAAATATTCTTTAATTTAAAATATTCGTTCTTTCCGAATTGGAATCAGACACAGTCAATTACCATATAATTTTATTTATATGGATTTCATACACACATGTACACAACAATAATCATACACAGTCAGCCATCATTCAGAGTGCAAGTTACAACTGTATAAGCGTTAAAAATAAATAATTAACACTCATCAAAACCTGATAACCCATCGATTGACATACAACTAAATATTGGGATTAGTGTATGTCAAATATCATCCCAATACCTGTGTGAGGTTTCAACCAACAAATATTGAATATTATTTGTGCAGTTGGGCGATGTGTAAAATATATCGTCACAATCAATATCAGTCAAGTGTGTGTACATAAATAAATCATCTGATTTGTAAATGAATATTTTATTTTATTCATATACTTGTTAAAAAATATATTTTTAACGATAAAATATTTATTTCAACATATGAATATTTTATATATTTTATTCATTCAATAAAAATGATATTTTTATTATTCAAATATTTTATTCAATACATGAATATTTTATATATTTTATGTATACAATAAAAATGATATTTTTATAGTTCATATATCTTTACTCAATACAATACAATCAACAATCACAATACAGTCCATTTCCACAACACAATACAATCAAATAAGCTGTCCATGGTCTTTGGACGATGGTGTCGAGAGCTACTAAGCCCCGTCTGCAACCTAATATATATTTAACTGTAAAATAATTAGTGAGAAGGAGTTCTCGCCTTTGGTTTCCACTCCGTCGTTCTTTATGGGACGGTTTGGATTCTGTCTGTTTCCATCGCCATCTGTTTCACGCAGTTGATATTAAAAATCACATTTTTATAATGCTACCATATATTTAAAAATCACATTTTAATCAAAGATATTTATATTTAAAAAAAATTACATTTTTAAACCGCTATATATATATAAATCACATTTTCTACTATGTTTATATTTGAAAAACAATTCTGTTTTTAGACAATGCTATTTTTATTTTTAAAAACAAAGTTATTTTTATTATTCAAAACAATGTATATTTTCTTTTTTAAAAACAAAGTTATTTTTATTATTCTAACAAAGTATATTTTCTTTTTTAAAAACAAAGTTATTTTTATTATTCAAAACAATGTATATTTTCTTTTTTAAAAACAAAGTTATTTTTATTTTTCTAACAAAGTATATTTTCTTTTTTAAAAACAAAGTTATTTTTATTTTTCTAGCAAAGTATATTTTTATTTTTGAAAACAAAGTATATTTTCTTTTTTAAAAACAAAGTTATTTTTATTATTGAAAATAATGTATATTTTCTTTTTTAAAAATAAAGTTATTTTTATTTTTCCAACAAAATATATTTTCATTTTTTTTTAAAAAGTTATTTTTATTTTTCTAACAATGTTTATTTTTATTTTTGGAAACAAAGTATATTTTTATTTTTCTAACAAAGTATATTTTTATTTTTGAAAACAAAGTATATTTTTATTTTTCTAACAAAGTATATTTTTGAAAACAAAGTATATTTTTATTTTTAAAAACAATGATAATTTTATTTATAAAAACAATATAACATTCTAATGATAATTAATTAAATTAATTTTAAACTAATGATAAAATTAAGGGTTAATACCCTTCTTTATCCCGTCTTCTATTTCACGCTTCAGGCCACCGAGAAACCCAACCTCTCGATTTGAAAATCCAACCGCCGCTGCTTGTCAGGTTGATCGGACGTCCATCGTTGACCGCCACCTGGAGCGCCTTCGTGACGCCATCCTCCACCCACCACCAATCGCCACTCGGTGGCCCCCACAACTGGAAAACCCAACTCGAAGTCGGCTTGATTCAGCTTCGATTTCTCCCAATCCGAGCAACTAAACTTCATCAAACCACTACCAATTTGAAGATCGTGGATTGCTCTTGCGTTTTTGTTTTAAAATCATAAACAAATTCAAAGTATTTTGAGAGGAATTTAACGATTTAGTTTCGAACATTTTTAGCCATTCAATTGGGAATGACAGTGCTGAGAAAAAATAGGGTTAGGGTTTCTCGTTGGCCTTATATATAATAATATTTTTATATTTTAATTTGTTTTAAAAGTCAAAGTCGTCACGAACTCCGAATCAAACCCAACGAATGGTGCACTTAGCCAAATACCCCCATTCCGGACACAATGGGATATGTCGCGTAAGCCAGTTCGACTGTTTCGATCAGTTTCTGTTAAAATTAAAATATAAATCAGTATATATTGAATTTAAACGTACATTTTAATTTACCGACGCCATATACAGATCCAAAAATTCCAGAAAAATAAATCTAGCTATGTTTTGATGATACGGTCCTAACAAAACTAATTTCATCGAATTTGGAGACCGTTTGAAAATTGTGTTTTTTCTGGTCGATCCAATTCAAATTTAAATTGACCAAACACGTTTAAATTCACCACGCTCACATATTGATTTCAAAAATTATGAAAATTGGAATCTTGCAATAATTCGACATTCCGGATCCAACAGAAGTGGTCTCGTCGAAAAAGGAGGTCGTTTGCAAAATCTCCACTTTTAATGGCTATATTTTATACAAAATTCCATAGCGACTATCCTGAATTTTCAACTGGACATAACTTTTTATTCCCGCTATGAAATTTGGATTTTTCACATTCGTTGGAAAGATATTTTCAAACAGATTCAAATATTTCTGATTTCACTAAAATCCAGTTTATTTTGAATCCTGTACATTCATTTGAAATTTGAAATCGAATTTTCAAACTACTGCGCCAATTCCAATTCCTTTTATAGTTAAAATAAATATTTATATTCTAATTTCGATTTAAATAAATTTATACATTCTAATTCTATTCAAAATAAATTTCTCGTCGTTATTATTTAAATTAAATCATTTTAAATATTCAAAATTCATTAAAAATGGCAAAATAAAAATTTTAAATTGGTTCTGATTTTCCGGGTTGTTACAATCTCCCCCACTTAAAATCTTTTTGTCCTCGAAAAGGAACGGAGCTGAAAGTTGTTTAACTGACCAATTCAACTTTCATTCTGGCGTTCATTCTTCAACTTTTCAGTTTCTAAGAATTTTCAAATTTTTCAAAAATTTGGCTAACACCTTAAATTTTCGAAAATTTTCGCTATAACCTCCTTCGTACAGGGAGATATTTAAAACCTCAACTAGCCATGCAGGGCCCTCATCAATCCAAAAGAAAAAGAAAAAGCGAAGCGACAAGCCAATCGACTCATAAAATCATCCAAACCCAATAAATTAGTAAACATGTACCTATTAGTCGGGCATACAATTTTATTCCTCTACTTAGCTTCCCTGCTATGACCTGTTCAATGTATATACATGTATATGCATGCAATTTCAATCAATTTTCAATTCAGTTCAATAATTTGATTCGATTTGGCTAAATTTACCATACATTCTTATATTGGTTTTAATTAATTACCATTCCAATATTTTTATTAGTTAAACTAATAATCAAACAACACAACCAGCAATCAATTGATTAATCAAATTTTCAAATGCATAACTTTGATATATATACACAAAATCATGTTTTTGATGCCAAATCAAAACAATAATCTCTATCTAGTTTTGGTTCTCACACCAGCCAATTGGAAATATATAGATATCCCACCTTCGAAATTCGAACATAAATACTGATGATGCCAGGGCGATCAACAAAATCACCTCCAGGCGACTAGAGTGTGATTCTATATCTATCCAGTATATTTGAGACTTCGTACACACGCTAGCTAGGCGTATATGCAAAATATTCATATACTAGATTGTCCAAATAAATTTAAAATGATATATTCAAATACGTATAATAAGGTTTAAATTTTCAAAACAAAATTTGTTTTCATTTTTATTTTAAAAATAACACTCTTCGGACTCATTCTAGGATACTACTGATCCCATCTCTAACGAGTCATTCCTATTGGACATTACTAATCCAATCTCTGATGAATTCTTTCGTATGGTTCTAATGTGTCTTGTTCTCGAGCTCTGTAAACCAAAGCTCTGATACCAAATGAGACTACCCAAACTCGCCCTTACGGGAAAGCCCAGATTGAGTTGAGAACACGACAAATCAGAATACAAACGACAGAACATTTCATTTCCTATTACAACAATTTACATCAGAGTACAAGAATATACAGAGTATGAATAAATATTACACATTGGAAAATATCAGAGATTAAAATACATTTCATAGCAGCAGAAAAATAATACATAACACAACTGTAAGAAATACACGGATACAGAGCGTTTCGAATATAGCTCCCCAGGGTCCTATGAATATAATATATGCAAAACCAAAACTACTAGCTGCCCGTGTGGAAAATAGGGGCACCCAGAATTTAGGTTAAAACAATAAACTCCAGGTCAGTCATGTGACTGGTGTGAGAACTAAAACAGTTATAAATTTGATTTTACAGTTAGGTAAATCAAGGGACCACATCGTATAACACGGAACGGGTCATATTCGACCAGGCCATCGGATCCGAAGAGACCGAACTAACCGAGGCACCTCGCAATCCATCATCCACATAAGTAAAATGTCCGGGCGTGTAAAACCTAAAACACCACTCCTAGCTAGAAGGAAACGCATGCCCTCCCTGATGTCCTCTCCCGTTTCTGGTTCACACCGGGGTGTGAGGCTCGCGAATTAACGCTACACAAAGCTACGATGTATTAAAGCCGTGCTTTGATCATCAACCACAAGACTCTGCTTTTCAACAGAAGCCTTGATCATTTGCATCTCAGCATGCCACACAAGCAATTCACGCTATGCAACCGATATCAATCACACATAATGAAATCCGATGTCAGACACACATCCATTTACAAGTCCGTTCTGGGTCTGAACGAAACCGGAGGAACCTTATTCCTCGCATATCCATCGATCTCCAAGTATGTCTGGACGATCACCAACTGATTCCCTCCTCTTGGGTGTACAGCCCAACAAAGATCATCAGTAATTATCCAAACGATGTGAAGACCTCCGGTCTTCAACCACCGTCTTCATCGTCGACTTATCGTCGATTCATTTATTCAGAATGGGATAAACTCGGCCTTTCTGTATAACTCGCATATATAATAAACAAGTGTTATAAAACACAACATACGCCTCATTCCAATTCAGAATATTCTTTTATTCAAATATTCTTATTCTTTAGGAAAGGTTCCCATTAATTTTATCAAAGATAAATTCTTTAAATTTATTCTTTAATCTTCTTTTGGATTTCAATTCAAACCAAATTATGGTTTATCCAAACTAGTCGGGATTAACGAACCTTACCGAAGAAATCGTTTGTTTTAAATTTCCCAATCCCAACCTATTCATCCCATGAAATAAAACTGGTAATACTTCATATCTAACACCACGATGTTATCGGTAAATTCGATTACCATTTCACATTCAAATCTAATTAAAGATTTAATTATCGCCTGGAGCAAAACTGGTGATACTCCATTCTCGATCATTTCAATCTAATTAAAGATTCATTAAAACTCCACTTGGTTTTAATCTTCCCCAAAAATCAAGATTAATGATTGTTTAACTTGGGAAACCATATCCTGTCTTTAATTGGGTTAAAGAACCAATGTCATTTAAAACACGGTTCACTATAAACCCAAAATCACTTTCCATTCCATCATCCTTTAACCGTAAATTAGCAAGTGAACAATTCCCTAAGTATTAACCCCGAAGGCCGAAACCAACATCAGATCAATACCCAGGAAACCATTCAACTTAACTAATCTCCGGTTAGCTTCTGATTTTCTTAACTCCGTTGGGTCTAAGGACAGTATTATTAAAGATACCATTCACGACAACCCAAAATCACATTCCATTAGCAATGGAATCTTCATGGAAAACAAATCAATATACATATAATCGATATAAACTTCCATATCCGACCAATAATATAAATGGAATAACGACAAGGCTTTTTAAATTCCATATATATTAACCGTCTTCCTCTACAGAAGCTTACTTCGATTATCGCCATATCGAATTCCATTCAACTCCAATTTAATATGTTAAATTGGAAAACTTTACTTTGGAAAATCTCCTTTAAATCTTAACACAAAGATTTATAAATTCCAAATCCCATTTCACCGTAAATCGGGTTAAGAACGAATGTCGCTAAAACACAGTTCACGATAAGCCCAATTCACATTCCATTAATAATCGGGATAAAGAACAAGTGTTATTTAAAACACCGTTCACGATAAACCCAAAAATCAATTCCAATTCAATTCCAATTCAATTCCAATCTAATATTAATTAATTGGTATACTTCATTAAATCTAAATAAAAAGATTATTCTTTTTCTCAACTGGGTTTAAGAACAGTGTTAATGAAGACACCATTCACGACAAACCCAAATCCCATTTGATATTAAATACAAGGCTCTGAATAGAAAATATAACAGCTTATATTCAATATCAAATACTATAACCAACAAATATTGTATTGGAAATAAAGATATAAATAAATCTTTCAAATTTCCATAACAGTATATGTATAATCACGAAATCCCACATCGAAATATTCCGAAGACAATTTCGATTCAAATCCATTCCAATTTATATATTGGAAATTCTGGTTATTTTTAAAACCATTTCAAATCCAATTTATTTATTTTAAAAATAAATGGATTAAAATTCTAGTTCAAAACTAGTTCATTTTGATAAAAATCTATTTTAATCTTTTCAAATATGGGATTTTTCACCCCAACTCTTTCCAAATCATTTCTTATGATTTTACACTAATTATTGATATTTTTAATAATTTCTCAAGGCCCGTACAGTCGATTTCCCTAAACGGCCATCGAACTGCACTTACAACGACCTTTTCCAAATTTGATTTGGACATAATTCCAAATCCAACTGTTAGATTTCAAATTTCTAAAGCTCTTTTCGATACGAACCCAACGGTTCCGGTTTTAGGAGAATCCGACGGTCGGATCTCCCGTAATCTGTTTGAAGTCAATGGTCGAAATTCGCGAACTGCCACAGCGCGGCGTGTTCTATTCAGGCCATTATATTATATATATAATATATATATTTCGTCGGTTTCCATTTAAAACGTATTTTATAAATCGTTTTAAATTCATTTTCAAAACGATTTCAACTTCTTATTCAATTTCTAATCAAAATTGAATATTCCATATCATCGATATATAAATGATAATATTTTCAAAATATTAGATTTTGAAATCAATTCCTTTTCGATATTCATTATAAAAATGAATAAAATCGATATAAATATCGTTCACGTTCAAAATGGCGTTAATCTAATCAACACGGCTTTATATATTTAAATAAATTCGTGTCCATCCCAAATCGGACATCAAAATCAGATTTTGATTCTTTTCTGAATATTATTTGAAAATATTCGTTATTTTAAAATAATCGTTATTTCAAATTATTTATTCTTTCTGAACTGGAATCAGACACAGTCAATTACCATATAATTTGATTTATACGGATTTTATACACACACGTATACAACAACAACCAAACACAATCAACCATCATCCAGAGTGCATTCTACACCGCATAAGCATCAAATATAAATATTTAACGCTTACAACAGCTTGTCAATCAATCGATCGACATACAGCTAATTATTGGGATTAGTGCATGTCCAATTTCATCCCAATACCCGTGTGGGGTTTTCAAACAACAAACACAGATTTTATTTGTGTAGTTGGGCGATGTGTAAAATTTATCGACCCAATCCATATCAGTCAAATGTGTGTACATAAACAAATCGTTCGATTTTTTTATAAGTATTTATTTTATATACATGTTAAAAATTATATTTTTAACTATAAAATATTTATTCATTCCCTATCACACAATCAATTTTCACAACACATCAATCAACCAAACAAGTCATCCATGGTCTGTAGACGATGGGTGTCGGGTGCTGCTAAGCACCGTCTGCATCCTAGTATATATTTCAACTGGAAAACAAAATTAACGTGAGGAGTTCTCACCTTTGGGATCCACTCCGCCATTCTTTATTTCTGAATGGTTCGGATTTCGTTTTTAATTCCAGTCGGTTCCATCGTAGTCTGTTTCACTCTGTTCATAGTAAAAATCACATTTTTATTATTCAGTTTTATATATAAAAATCATATTTTTACATTGCTACTTCGTTATAAAAATTATATTTTTATATCGTTCTTCTTCTAATAAAGATTATATTTTTATTGCTCTACATGAATAAAAATCATATTTTTATTCTATATAAAAATCGTATCTTTATCTCGTTATTTCATATATATAAAAATCGAATTTTTATAACTTCAACTTCGTATTTTCCTTCTAAATAAAAATATATTTTCCCTATGATGAAAAAAAATCAAACCTTTTTCTAATTAAAAATCATATCTTTTCATATAGAAAAATCATACCTTTTTATAACTAAAAATCAAATCTTTTTATAACTAAAAATCAAACCACTTTATAAAGAAAAAAATTTAAATCTTTTTATAAAGAAAAATCACATCTTTTAAATTAACAAAATCATATTTTTGATTATGTAAAAATCCTATCTTTGTTTATCTTTTATATATAAACTGATTTTATATTTTTATAAAACTAATTACTTCATATATATAAATAAATAAATAAAACAAAAATAAAAATAAAATCTCACCGGCTGAACGAAGAGGGAGGAGCTACACCTCCGGACAGCAAAGGCCAGCGGCGAACGGTGGGCTTGGCGGCGCTGTTGTGGGCGAGCGTGTTAAGGAGGAGGGGCGGAGGACTGTTTGAAGGTGAGAGAGGGAGGGGGTGACTTCGCCTGCGGTGCTGGAGGTCGGGGAAGGTGGCATAAACGGCGGCGGTGGCCCCATTGGCTGGAGATGCGGTCTTCAGGCGGGGTTTGGGCGTGGGTGGTCTCGATTTAGGGGATGTCGACGGGGGTTTCAGAGGAGAGAGAGCGCGAGAGGAGGGGAGGGAGGGGGGAAGGTGTGGCGCCGTCGTCGGAGGTGGAGGGTGGGGTCACGGCACTGGCGGCGCGGTGGATGGTGGAGTAGCGACTCGAATTAGGTTTTGAAAGAAAGGGGGATGCGAGTTAGTTCTGAGAGGAAAAAGGGGAAATAGGGGTTTTAAATAATTATTAAATTTATTATTATTTTCCTCTCCAAAAATTGACCTTTTCACCCGAACCCCAAATCGAACCCAACGACTATCGGCCCTAGCGTATTACCCCCATTCCGAACGCAATGGGATATGTATCGTAAGCTGATTCGGCTGTTTTGATCAGTTTTCGCTAAAATCAAAATATAAATCTATATATTGAATTTGAACACATATTTCAATTTACCGGGGCCACATACAGACTCTAAAAATTCCCAAAAAATATTTTCTAGCTTCGTATTGACGATACGGTCCTAACAAAACTAATTTCGTCAAATTCTGAGATCGTTTGAAAAATGGTCATTTTCTGGTCGATCGAAATTGACTAAAACTGTCAAAACACGTTTTACTTCGCCACGCTCACATATTGATTCAAAAAATTATGAATTTTGGAATCTAGCAATAACTTGACATCCCGGATCCAACAAAAGTGGTTTCGTCGAAAACAGAGGTCGTTTGCAAAATTTCCATTTTTAAGGGCTAAATTTTCCATAGCGGCTATTCTGAATTTTCATCTGGGCATAACTTTTTATCCCCGCTATGAAATTTCAAATTTTCGGATTCGTTGGAAAGATATTTTCAAATAGATTATAATATTTTTGGTTTCGCTAAAATCCGGTTTATATTGAATCCTGTACGTTCATTTGAAATTTGAAATCGAATTTTCAAACTACCGCACCATTTCCAATTCCTTTCATAATTAAAATAAATATTTATATTCTAATTTTGATTTATATAAATATATTTTTTCAAATTCTATTCAAAATTAATTTCTCGTCGTTATTATTTAAAATAAGTCATTTTAAATATTCGAAATTCATCAAAATTGCCAAAATAAAGTTTTTAAATTGGTTCGGATTTTCCGGGTTGTTACAATCTCCCCCACTTAAAACTTTTCGTCCCCGAAAAGGAACGAAGCTGAAAGTTGTTTACTAATCAACTCAACTTTCATTATTTTCATTATGGCTTAAGTTCTTCAACTTTTCAGTTTCCAAGAGCTTTTCAAATTCTTCAAAAATTTGGCTAACACCCTAAATTTTCGAAAAATTTCGCCATAAACTCCCCTGCACGGGAGCACCGGGAAAATCCCGAAATTGCCATACAGGCCTCTCCAATCCAAAAAGAAAAAGAAACAGCCAATCGGCTCATAAAATCATCAAAAACCCCAAGAAATACAATAAACATGTACCTATTTGTCGGGCATACAATTTTATTCCTCTGCTTAGCTTCCCTGCTATGACCTGTTCAATGTATATACATGTATATATACGCAATTTCAAACAATTTTCAATACAGTTCAATATTTGATACAATTTGACCTAAACGGTTAAAAATATCAAACCAATAATCAAACAACACAACCATCAATCAATTAGTAAATTAGGATTTCAAATGCATAACTTTGATATATAGTCAAAAAATCAGAGTTTTGATGCAAAATCACAACAATGGGCCCTATCTAGTTTTGGTTCTCACACCAGTCTAACGGAAATATATAGATATCCCACTTTCGAAACTCGAACATAAATCCTGATGATGTACATACTATAACGATCATCAGAACCATCTCCGGGCGATTAGAGTGTGATCCTATATCCATCCAATATATTAAAACTTCAAATACACGTGGATCAGACGTATACGCAAAGTCTTTATATACTGGATTGTCCAAATCAATATAAAAAGAATATTCAAATACGAATAATTGATTTAAATTTTCAAAACAAAGCTTGTTTTCTATTTTATTTTTAAAAACATCACTCTTCACACTCGTTCTAGGATACTACTGATCCTATCTCTAACGAGTCATTCTTATTGGATATTACTAATCCAATCTCTGATGTATTCTTTCGTTTGGTTCTAACGTGTCTTGTTCTCCGAGCCTTGTAAACCAAAGCTCTGATACCAAATGTAACGATATCGCAAAATTCGGTAGGCTTTGCAACCATCCCTTCATCCTCCACTACAGCAGGTAAAGCCCGGATTGCTTTGAGGACAAGACGAATCAGAACACAAACAGAAGAACATTTCATTGTTAATTAAAACAATTCCATCAAAATACAAGAATATACAGAGTATGAATAAATATTATGCATCAGAAAAATATCAGAGATTTAAATACATTACTACAGCGGAAAAATAATACAATACACAACTGAAGGAGATATACGGATACAGAGCTTTCTGAATATCATTCCAGCTGTAAACCAGGTTCCTATGAATAGAAATCTGCAAAAACCCAACTACTAGCTGCCCGTGTCGAAAATAAGGGCACCCAGATTTAGGTCAAAACAATAAACTCCAGGTCAATCATGTGACTGGTGTGAAAACTAAAACAGTTATTTAAAACATTACTTTAAAGATAAAGTAAATCAAGGGACCACGCCGTATAACACGGAACGGGTTTCCTCCTAAGAATACCAGTGCATATAACAAAACAGCGCAATGCTTTTTGGAAAAATGAAGTTATTATAAGACCCGGGTCCTATCACACAATGCAACGCAAGCCGGGGGATAGGGTTTTTACCTTATAATAGCCAAAAATGCTTGGTACGTGAATTTCATATTTTACTATTACTATAAGAGTATAGTGTCAATACAAATTCAATCATAAGTATTAATCATAGACGACATAAGTGCCCCATACCACTATGTCGCCATATATAGGTTCTACAATCAAAGCCGCAAATGTCACGTACTGGAAGTTGGATTTCCATCTGTGAACCGAGGCAAGGGATCGTCCTCACCGCTTCAAGACGCTCTAGCCCGCCCCTCAGGACCCAGACTCAGGTGGGGCCTTGGATCGTCAGGGCTGGTCCACTCGATGTGGATTAAAATGCCTGAACACCGCGTTTCCCCACCCTATGGGGTGTAAACTGGTCATATCCGACCAGGCCATCGGCTCCGAAGAGATCGAACTAATCGAGGCGCCTCTCTATCCATCATCCACATAAGTAAAATGTCTAGGCATGTAAAACCCAAAACACCACTCCTAGCTAGAAGGAAACGCATGCCCTCCCTGATGTCCTCTCCCGTTTTTGGTTCACACCAGGGTGTGAGGCTCGCGAATTAACGCTACATAAAGCTACACTATATTAAAGCCGTGCTTTGATCATCAACCACAAGACTCTACTTTTCAACAGAAGCCTTGATCATTTACATCTCAGCATGCCACATAGGCAATTCACGCTATGCAACCGATATCAATCACACAGAATGAAATCCGATGTCAGACACACATCCATTTACAAGTCCGTTCTGGGTCTGAACGAAGCCGGAGGAACCTTATTCCTCGCATATCCATCGATCTCCAAGTATGTCTGGACGATCACCAACTGATTCCCTCCTCTTGGGCGTACAACCCAATCAAGATCATCAGTAATTATCCAAACGATGTAAAGACCTCCGGTCTTCAACCACCGTCTTCATCGTCGACTTATCGTCGATTCAGTTATTCAGAATGGGATAAACCCGGCCTTTCTGAATAACTCGCGTATATAATAAACAAGTGTTATAAAACACAACGTATGCCTCCTTCCAATTCAGAATATTCTTTTATTCAAATATTCTTATTCTTTGGGAAAGGTTCCCAATAATTTTATCAAAGATAAATTCTTTAAATTTATTCTTTAATCTTCTTTTGGATTTCAATTCAAACCAAATTATGGTTTATCCAAACTAGTCGGGATTAACTAACCTTACCGAAGTAATCATTTGTTTTAAATTTCCCAATCCCAACCTATTCATCCCATGAAGTAAAACTGGTAATACTTCATATCTAACACCACGGTGTTATCGGTAAATTCAATTACCATTTCACGTTCAAATCTAATTAAAGATTTAACTATCGTGTGGAGCAAAACTGGTGATACTCCATTCTCGATCATTTCAATCTAATTAAAGATTCATTAAAAATCCACTTGGTTTTAATCTTCCCCAAAAATCAAGATTAATGATTGTTTAACTTGGGAAACCATATCCTGTCTTTAACTGGGTTAAAGGACCAATGTCATTTAAATCACGGTTCACTATAAACCCAAAATCACTTTCCATTCCATCAGCCTTTAACCGTAAATTAGCAAGTGAACAATTCCCTAAGTATTAACCCCGAAGGCCGAAACTTACATCAGATCAATACCCAGGAAACCATTCAACTTAACTAATCTCCAGTTAGCTTCTGATTTACTTAACTCCGTTGGGTCTAAGGACAGTATTATCAAAGATACCATTCACGACAACCCACAATCACATTCCATTAGCAATGGAATCTTCATGGAAAACAAAACGATATATAAAAATATAATCGATATAAACTTCCATATCTGACCAATAATATAAATGGAATAACGGCAAGGCTTTTTAAATTCCATATATATTAACCGTCTTCCTCTACAGAAGCTTACTTCGATTATCGCCATATCGAATTCCATTCAATTCCAATTTAATATGTTAAATTGGAAAACTTTACTTTGGAAAATCTCCTTTAAATCTTAACACAAAGATTTATAAATTCCAAATCCCATTTCACCATAAATCGGGTTAAAGAACGAATGTCGCTAAAACACAGTTCACGATAAGCCCAATTCACATTCCATTAATAATCGGGTTAAAGAACAAGTGTTATTTAAAACACCGTTCACGATAAACCCAAAAATCAATTCCAATTCAATTACAATCAAATATTAATTAATTGGTATACTTCGTTAAATCTAAATAAAAATATTTATTCGTTTTCTCAACTGGGTTTAAGAACAGTGTTAATGAAGACACCATTCACGACAAACCCAAATCCTATTTGATATTAAATACAAAGCTCTGAATAGAAAATATACCGGCTTATATTCAATATCAAATACTATAATCAACAAATATTGTATTGGAAATAACGATATAAATATATCTTTCAAATTTCCATAACAATATCTGTATAATCACGAAATCCCACATCGAAATATTCCGAAGACAATTTCGATTCAAATCCATTCCAATTTATATATTGGAAATTCTGGTTATTTTTAAAAACATTTCAAATCCAATTTATTTATTTTAAAAATAAATGGATTAAAATTCTAGTTCAAAACTAGTTCATTTCGATAAAAAATTATTTTTAACTTTTCAAATATGGGATTTTCACCCCAACTCTTTCCAAATCATTTCTTATGATTTTACACTAATTATTGATATTTTTAATAATTTTCTCAAGGCCCGTACAGTCGATTTCCATAAACGGCCATCGAACTGCACTTACATCGACCTTTTCCAAATTTGATTTGGACTTAATTCCAAATCCACCGTTAGATTTCAAATCTCTAATATTTGTTAGAAAGCTCTTTTCGATACGAACCCAACGGTTCTGGTTTTAGGAGAATCTGACAGTCGGATCTTCCGTAATGTCTGTTTGAAGTCAATGGTCAAAATTCGCGAACTGCCGCAGCGCGTTCTATTCAGACCATTATATTATATATATATTTCGTCGGTTTCCATTTAAAACATATTTTATAAATCATTTTAAATTCGTTTTTAAAACGATATCAACTTCTTATTCAATTTCTAATCAAAATTGAATATTCCATATCATCGATATATAAATGATAATATTTTCAAAATATTAGATTTTGAAATCAATTCCTTTTCGATATTCATTATAAAAATGAATAAAATCGATATAAATATCGTTCACGTTCAAAATGGCGTTAATCTAATCAACACGGCTTTATATATTTAAATATATTCGTGTTCATCCCAAATCGGACATCAAAATCAGATTTTGATTCTTTTCTGAATATTATTTGAAAATATTCGTTATTTTAAAATAATCGTTATTTCAAAATATTTATTCTTTCTGAACTGGAATCATACACAGTCAATCACCATATAATTTGATTTATACGGATTTCATACACACACGTATACAACAACCAAACACAATCAACCATCATCCAGAGTGCATTCTACACCGCATAAGCATCAAATATAAATATTTAACGCTTACAATAGCTTGTTAATCAATCAATCGACATACAGCTAATTATTGGGATTAGTGTCTGTCCAATTTCATCCCAATACCCGTGTGGGGTTTTCAAACAACAAACACAGATTTTATTTGCGTAGTTGGGCGATGTGTAAAATTTATCGTCTCAATCCATATCAGTCAAATGTGTGTACACAAACAAATCGTTCGATTTGTTTATAAGTATTTATTTTATATACACGTTAAAAATTATATTTTTAACTATAAAATATTTATTCATTCCCCATCACACAATCAATTTTCACAACACATCAATCAACCAAACAAGTCATCCATGGTCTGTGGACGACGGGTGTCGGGTGCTGCTAAGCACCGTCTGCATCCTAGTATATATTTCAACTAGAAAACAAAATAAAAGCGAGGAGTTCTCACCTTTGGGATCCACTCCGCCATTCTTTATTTCTGAATGGTTCGAATTTCGTTTTTAATTCCAGTTGGTTCCATCGTAGTCTGTTTCACTCTGTTCATAGTAAAAATCACATTTTTATTATTCAATTATATATATAAAAATCATATTTTTACATTGCTATTTAGTTATAAAAATTATATTTTTATATCGTTCTTCTTCTAATAAAGATTATATTTTTATTGCACTACATGAATAAAAATCATATTTTTATTCTATATAAAAATCATATCTTTGTCTCGTTATTTCATATATATAAAAATCAATTTTTTATAACTTCGTATTTTCCTTCTAACTAAAAATATATTTTCCCTACGATAAAAAAAATCAAACCTTTTTCTAATTAAAAATCATATCTTTTCATATAGAAAAATCATACCTTTTTATAACTAAAAGTCAAATCTTTTTATAACTAAAAATCAAACCTCTTTATAAAGAAAAAAAATTAAATCTTTTTATAAAGAAAAATCACATCTTTTCAATTAACAAAATCATATTTTTTATCATGTAAAAATCCTATCTTTGTTTATCTTTCATATATAAACTGATTTTATATTTTTATAAAACTAATTACTTCATATAAATAAATAAATAAATAAAAAATAAAAGAAAAATCTCAACGGATGAACGAAGAGGGAGGAGCTACACCTCCGGACAGCAAAGGCCAGCGGCGAACGGTGGGCTTGGCGGTGCTGTTGTGGGCGAGCGTGTTAAGTAGGAGGAGCGGAGGACTGTTTGAAGGTGAGAGAGGCAAGGGGTGACTTCGCCTACGGCGCTGGAGGTCGAGTAAGGTGGCATAAACGGCGGCGGTGGCCCCATTGGCTAGAGGCGTGGTCTTCAGGCGGGGTTTGGGCGTGGGTGGTCTCGATTTAGGGGATGTCGATGGGGGTTTCAGAGGAGAGAGAGCGCGAGAGGAGGGGAGGGAGGGGGGAAGGTGTAGCGCCGTCGTCGGAGGTGGAGGGTGGGGTCACGGCACTGGCGGCGCGGTGGATGGAGGAGTAGCGACTCGAATTAGGTTTTGAAAGAAAGGGGGATGCGGGTTAGTTCTGAGAGGAAAAAGGGGAAATAGGTATTTTAAATAATTATTTAATTTATTATTATTTTCCTCTCCAAAAATTGACCTTTTCACCCGAACCCCAAATCGAACCCAACGACTGTCGCTCCTAGCGTATTACCCCCATTCTGAACGCAATCGGATATGTATCGTAAGCTGATTCGGCTGTTTTGATCAGTTTTCGCTTAAATCAAAATATAAATCTATATATTGAATTTGAACGCACATTTCAATTTACCGGGGCCACATACGGACTCTAAAAATTTCCGAAAAATATTTTCTAGCTTCGTATTGACGATACGGTCCTAACAAAACTAATTTCGTCAAATTGTGAGACCGTTTGAAAAATGGCCGTTTTCTGGTCGATCGAAATTGACTGAAACTGTCAAAACACGTTTTACTTCGCCACGCTCACATATTGATTCAGAAAATTATGAATTTTGGAATCTAACAATAACTTAACATCCCGGATCCAACAAAAGTGGTTTCATCGAAAACAGAGGTCGTTTGCAAAATTTCCATTTTTAAGGGCTAAATTTTCCATAGCGACTATTCTGAATTTTCATCTGGGCATAACTTTTTATCCCCGATATGAAATTCCAATTTTTCGGAATCGTTAGACAGATATTTTCAAATAGATTCTAATATTTTTGGTTTCGCTAAAATCCGGTTTATTTTGAATCCTGTACGTTCATTTGAAATTTGAAATCGAATTTTCAAACTACCGCGCCATTTCCAATTCCTTTTATAATTAAAATAAATATTTATATTCTAATTTCGATTTATATAAATATGTACGTTCAAATTCTATTCAAAATAAATTTCTCAACGTTATTATTTAAAATAAATCATTTTAAATATTCGAAATTCATCAAAATTGCCAAAATAATTTTTTTTAAATTGGTTCGGATTTTCCGGTTTGTTACAAATATGGTCTGAATAGGACTAGTGGCGCAGCGGCAGTTCAAAGATTTCAACCACAAACTTTAAACGATCATAACAAATGCAATTCAAATTGGATTGACGTAAAACAAAAATGTTTGATTTCTAATAAAAATAGTTTTTCAATTGGAAAAATAATATTTAAGTTCCAATATATGAATTTCAAGTTATGTTTAAATCTATTTTCAAATAGAATCGCGGTTTTGCAGTTCGAGGACCGTAATTGGAAATCGAATAAAATGGCTTTATAAAAATTATTAAAAATTTAGAAACTTCTAATAAATCATAATTAATTACTTGAAAGTTATTTGAATTGGAAATACAAAGTTTTGGATAATTTAGAGTCTATTTTGATTAAACTAGCTATTTTGTAACGCTTTTGGAACATTTTCTGAAAATGATATATTTTAAAGTCTTAAACTTATTAATTATTATTCGAATCTTATAAAATTGTTTTAAAATGATTGATAAAATACTTTTGGAAGTTTATACCTTGAAACTTATTAGTTTAAGTAGAAATCCAATTTATCTTAAAATAAAAAGGTTTTCCAATTACTAACAGAATCGGAAATGGTTGAAAGTAATCTTCGAATGTCGACATTAATTCCATAAATAAATTTGTACTATTTGGGGAATTCAAAAGGTAGATTTAACGTCATTCCGCTTGTTGCATCGGTTGAATATGGAAATTGATATCGAACATAAGCTAATATAACTTCTATCCAGTTCCTATATATTATGATTTCAGTCTAATATTTTGGAATAAAGGTCTTCAAGTTTGATGGGTTTGGATAGAAATAATCTTCGGATATTGATATTAAATTCTGTTATTAGACATATACTATCCGAGGAATTTGAAAGATATTTATATCATTATTCTGCTTAAATTATTCGCTGATTTTTAGAATTGGAACCAAATATAAGATGATATAATTTCTATTCAAATCTTATATTCAATATCAATCAGTATTGCTTTGACTTGATTTATGGATTAAAAGATATGTTTAAATTTGTGAACTTATGAATAAATCTTTTATTAAAATTTAAACGGGAATAAGAGATTTAAAGAAACTTTGGGCTAAAAAGATTTAAAGGAATGAATCATTGATTTTTGAATTTGAAAGAAATGGTTTTTTATTAAAGGATAAGAAGGTTAAAGGAAGATTTTAATTAACTAAGTGAAAGAGAGACTTAATTAGGATCCAATGAAATCCATAATGGTTTTTAAATTTCGCTGATTATTTTAAAAGTCCAGAATTAATGTTCTATCCAAAAACCATTTCGAATGATTATATGATACAATGGAGCAATTGAAGACGATTATTGAAGATCGGAGATCTTCACATCGAATGGATTACTCGTGTATGTCTCGGTTGGGCAATACTCTCAATATGAGGTTACATATATAGCAGTGGTCTAGACATACTTGGAGATTTTTCGAATTTGCAGGGGCTTTTCTCCTTTATTGGACGAGGAATAAAGCGCCTTCAGTTTTGTTCAAACCCAGAACAGACTTGTATGGATGTGTGTATGACATTGTATTTTGTAATATATTGATTGATCTTTACTAAATATTTTTGTTTGGTGGTGAAGAATATATTCTCTTAGCTTAACACCATTCTTTGAGACGTATGAGCTCAAAGACGATATGGTTAGTGATTATAAATTATATGTTACGAAATGACAGTGTGGCATGCTAAGTGATTGAGATATTGATGATCAAAGCATGGATTTAGGGTAAAGAGAGTTTGTAAAGCCTCACACCCCATTAATGGCCTAAAACAGGATGAATGCGGCAAGGTTATGTGGTCGTTCCCATTAGGGTATGGTCATTCCCTTCTAGATAAAAAGGAATACCATGATGTGGAGCCTAGGTCTTATGTGGAAATCTACTTTATATGGATGATGGAAACGAGCGCTCGGTTAATGATTGGCTACGACCGGGGAATATCATATTCGGTTCCATCCAACCAGTCAGTGTATAGAGATGGTCCAGCCTTGTGTTGGTAGGAGATTCATCAGTTGTTTCTTTGGAAACATCCCTCTAGAGGTGTTTCCTTTAATAAGGAAGATCCTTTGCTTTGGTCTTTGTTGGCATCCAATTCTCAACTACGATCTCATGCGGATTTAGTTGTATACCTATATGTCAACATAATATGATGGGGGTATTATGTTGGCTAAGATTGATACATTAACTTGCAAAATGAATTTTCACACTATTTAAGTTATTACCAGATTTTGATACCAAAAATAAATTGAAGTGAAGAGGTATCGGGATGAAGCTTACACCAGAATGGATGCCTGGAAAGCCTTCGGTTGATACAAAAGCACCAGGAAGTGCCGATATCGGAAGTAGAAGGACTAAAAGACTAAGTCATTAACGGAAGTAAGAAGGATAAGATTTGGCCCATATGCTATTGGTACCAACATAGGGAGCAAACGTCTTGGTGTTGATACCAAGAGGATTGCAACAAAGGCACCATTCCGATACCAATGTGCAATAAGCAATCAGACTTGGTGTCGGTTTTGACATAGAAAGACAGATGCATTAGGGCCAAACCAAGAAAAGAAAGGCGAAAGCACGAAGAAGATACCAAAATCGAATGCATAAAAGAGGAAGCACAAGACTAATAATAAGTGAGCTGGAGCAAAAGGGTGTTATCAACACCAACATGCTTGGTGTCGGTACTACAATATATGGGCGATACCGAAGTTATGAAAGAAAGAGCATGTAAGCAACACCCATAAAGTGCTAGCAACACAGGATTGAAGTCGGTACAAAAACCGGAGGTCGTTAATGTGGACAGATACTCAGAAGACAATGCAAGAGGGAGCAATTCATGCTAACATGCTTGGTGCCGACACCTAGAAGTTGCTACCAAAACCAAAAGTTACCAAAGCAGTCGATACCGACATATAGCCACCAAAATCAGATGCAATCCAATACCAGTGGGAAGATGCGGAACTGAGCTTCCCACTTGATTGCCATCAAAAGGGGCCCAAATCTTCTATAAATAAGACCCCAGGGGTCACATTTTAAAGGAATTCTCCTCGTTCGAAAAACTTTTATTCATTTCTAAGGTCGGTAAGTCCTTAGGTCCTGCTTAAGAATAAGCTAGCCAAGCGCAACAGACACACAATGCCCAGAGAGTGGCTCACAAGGCTGAAACGGCAAATCAAAGCCCAATAGTGGCTCATCAATCGAATTAAAGCCTAGAGAGTGGATCACAAGGTTGAAACGACTAATCAAAGCCGAAATGGCAATTCAAAGTAAAGACCATTAAATACCCAAATCTGGGTTTCAGTTTAGTACTTATATTATTGGAACATGTGGATTTCTGGTCTTCAATTAAATACCAGAATCTAGGTTTCGGTTCGGGACTTCTATTATTGCCAGATGTGGATTTCTGGTTTTCTATTAATAAATACCCAAATTTTGGTTTCAAGTCTTCTATTTGTAATTCCCAGAAGTAGGTTTCTGGTCCTCTATTTCGAATGCTCGAATATAGGGTACAATACTTCTATCTATGCTTTTGGAAGAAAATTTATGAATCTCTATTTCTAGTACCCAAATCTAGGTCTAAAAACTATGATGTCTATCTCCTGAAAAATGGGTTATTGAAATTCTATTACACAAACTCAAGTCAGAGCTTTGGACATTTTCCTCATAATTCCAAAGGGATATCCTGGACCAATAATACTTTTTATATTTGCATTATACCTAAGCCAGGGTCACAAACTTCCTACTTTTCATAATAGAGTTTCTAGATTTTCATTATCATGCCCAAGTATTGTATTCAGGCCTACTCTATTATTTTTGAAAAGAAGATTTTTTAGTTGATGCTAGGGTTGGTATCTCGAGTCATTTGTTTGAAACCTTCTAACGAAGGTTACGTTTCCTCAACATCTCACATAGGGAGATTTTCTAAGCCTATATTATGCAAAAATTGATGTCCATTATTCCGGCAAAATGTATAATACGAATGATCGTATTATCTATCACAAGCTTTATCTATTACTTGATTTCAATCTAGACAGTGTCTCACATAAGTTGAACAAATTATCATATGTATCCTACTCTAAGAAAATACTAACACAAGGATGTTATGTGTTGAATTTTATGCAAAATAATGTAGTGGAACTCCTAAACAAGGATGTTCTAAACACAAACAAGGATTACACACCAGGTGATATCTATACAATTTACGAATTTAATTACAAAATCATTTCATTGATTGCCGAAGCACAAAAGTTGGATCTTAATATCACAACCACATCAAATGTCTTACACCTCCTCATTTACATCATCATCAGTTAACGGAGGATTAATAGCATGACGAATTGCGATACACAAAAGCACTTTAAGCATTTGCTCCTTTTTCCTAATCTCGTTGGAGCTATCTGTGGATCTAATCCGAAATTTTAGAGTTTTGTTGAAATCTCTACATATAGCTTTTAAAGCCTTGTTCTCTTTCTCTAAATCACAGACACGCTTCTGCAAATTATGCCTCTCCTCCTGTAATTATTTGATTCAGGAGAGGTCACAGTTATTACATCGAAGCGTATCATACTTATACCGTGTTTCATAAAAAATATTGATTTGAACTTTGCTCCTTTTACACCACCTAAGAACAACTGATTCATCTAATTCATGAGGGGGGATTTACTAAATGAGGATACTTTTTAGCAGCTGACGTTTTTGACTTAGCCGTGGCCTTGGAAGGCCTTGTGAAGCTATATTGGGAATAATATTCCCTAAGGCGAACTCTCAAGCCTTGCAATTTGCTTTTGCGTTATCTAGCTCAATTTCCAACTTAGCAGTCTGCTGATGCAATCTACTTATCGCTTCTTAAAAATGAATGGAAGGAGTGACATTTATCTGTCCCTTTAATTTAAGGATAGTTTTATCCTTTTCTTTCAATAGACCTTCTAAAATAGTTACTTGTTCATTCGAATGCTTGATGGCCAACTTCTGAAGTAAAATTATTCTTTCTCGAGTTGTAGTAGGTACATCTTTGGGAGCATCCCTTCGCTCTTCAACTGTTTATGATTCATCCTTGGGTTGGGGGTGCAGTTTCGTGTTGATCTCCCTATTATCAACAAAATAAGGTACAGTTATTTACAAGTTCTATTTTCATAGAATGGTACTAACAAAATTATACTTTTCATTATCATAAGTACTTAATAAAGGAACTGTTATATCTATTTGATCAAGCATTGAGCTATTTTGGTAATACACACATAAAGATTCCAGCGGCTAATCCTGTTTGTCAAAACACCTACTGTTTAAGTTACATATCAACTCAGCATGTCGGGTCCTAAGTCTCTTTAAAATTATTTCCTGGTCATCACCCAAAAAGTCAAAAGGAAGTTGAGGGTATTTCATGGAAACAAGTCGAAGGTCTCCTAGAAAGTGATCCCTTCCAAATCTTGATGTTGTTTGAGAAACAGTTCTTATCGAACATTCTCTCCTTAATTTAAAAAATGAGTGTAAGGCATCTTTGGACACTACATCTTTGTGATTCTGCCATAACAAGAAATAAAATCAGAAATCATGGATATAAGTTGTCATCAGAAGGATGCATTCATAATTCTATAGTTTTACAGATATTCATCCCATTTATACAATATTGACTTTTTTAATAACTCTGAGATAAATCTGGTCTTATTATACTTGAGCTTTTTTGGGGATAAGTCCCTGAGGATTAAATGAACCGTTGGTAGGTTCCTGCAAGCCCCGGAATGGAGGTCAACTGTAATGACCCGCATTTTCCAGGGGTATAATTAATTTATTTAATTATTTAAAATAGTGATTTAGGGAATTAAAAGGTCGGTAAATTAAATAATGGTGAATATTGAATTAAAATAATATTTTAATAATATATTTAATTCAGAAATAATCAAAAATATTGGAAATCACAATATTCTGTGAACGGGGTCGTCCCTTAGATTTTATTCAGCTTAGAGTTGAATTATATTGACGAATATATTCAATCGACGTCAGTTTGAACGTAGAATTTTATTATAATTAAAATCGAGCTTGAAATAGCGCTGTAGTTCGCGATTTGGCGATTTGAACTTCAACTGAATGTACAAGATTCGTTTTAAGCAGGATTTCTGTGAAATAAGAAACGTGTGGAGCTGGTGGAGTATATCTTTCTAGTGGAAGAGAAAAATCAGGATTTCGTCGTGTAGATTTTGATGTACGTCCAAATCAAATTTCAGAAAAGTTGCTGTGGAATTCCTTTATAATTTATAAAGAAATTATTTAAATTTTTACAAAGGAAATTCATTTTAAATCGAATATCGATTTAATCGGGATGTGAAGTGTCGAGTTATAAATCCCAGTGGAGCTGTATGATATTCTGTTGTGAATATATACGATAATATTTAATTTAAAATATTAAATTTAATTATATTTAAATATATTTATATATTTAAATGGGTCATCCAGAGCTTTAAAAATAGCCACTTTTGCAAACGAAGTCGGAATTCGACGAAACTAATTTTGTTAGATCTGCAATGTCAAATTATTGTTAGATTTCCAGTTTCGTGATTTTTAGAGTCACTGTGTGGTCGTACCGATTTTTAGAGTGTAAAACAGTCAGTATTTTGATGGTAAAAATACGCTATGTGAGCATACGAAGTCGGAATTCGACGAAACCAGTTTCGTTGGGACCGTAATGTCGAACTTTAGCTGCATGTCCAGTTTCGTGATTTTTAGGTAGCGTGTGTGATGAACACACGGATTTTTAGAAGATAAATTAAACAAAAAGAATATTCCCAGAATATTCCCCAACTAAAAATATCTAAATATTTAGATCCATTATAAATACCCCCCTTACAAATTTTCTAAACCTAATCAGTTTTCTTCTTTGGTCAACACCCAAAAACCCGCCGTTGCTTTCTCTCCAATCTCTTCCAATATCGCAAGTTCTAAATTCACAAACAAATCAATAACAAAATCTATAAATTCCTAGATAGATGTATTCGGATTCCTGTTGGTTTTCTCTTTAGATTCATATGAATTTTTCTGGGTTTCTAACAGTTTTTGTTCGCTGTAATTTCGGGTCAGCATACGATTGGGATTCTAGGGTTCAAGATCGCGAGATGTTGGAACTATTATTCACGAAGTCGAGCTTGGATTGAGGTTTGTGGCGTCGGTTAGCAGGTGTTGTGAATTTTTAGTGGGTGATGATGATAAAAATGTTCGGATATTTTACTGTGTGTGTGTGGCTATTTTGGGTTTCGACGCAACTCAAATGAGGACGACGAGTTGAGGGTTGAGGGGGTGGGTATGAAGAGAGTTCGAAGAGGAGTTAAATGGGAGAGTCGATTTTGAATTTAGTGGATTTTGGAGGGAGGACGAGGTGATCAGAACTTTCGGCATGGGTATCTGGAGCTCGCGTTTGCTTTCAACGGGGAGGATAGGAGATGAATACTGTGTGGAGTGGAGCGAGGTTTTAAATGGGCTGATGGGCCGGGATAAAAAGAAAAAAAACGTGAATTGGCCATTGTAGTTCACGGCAGAACATGGAAGGAGAAGAATGAGAGGAGGGCTTAAAGTTAGTAACGTTTTGCATTGGGTAAATGAAGGTTCAAAGTGGGGATTTATGGTGGAGACCATTTGTTGAACTCATGGAAGAATGAGGAGAAGGGATTGGAAACAATTCAGTCATGGTTATGTCTATAGGTGGTTTACTGGAGCAAGGAGTTTAACTAAGGATGAGGTGATTTATATATGTATGAATGATTAGTTCCATGGTAATTAATATATTCTGAAGTATGAGTTAATAATGGTGATTTGGATTGTGAAACAATGAAGGAATTTGTCCGGTTGGAGCTTCAGAAAGCAGGAAGAAGAATGAGGAGGGTGATTGGGTTGATATTGGCTGGGTTAGTTTGGTAAAGCCCAAACTCAATTAAAACTTAGTTTAATTTATTTTAATCAGTATATATGATTGTAAATTTTTATCTTTCCCATAAGGTATCAGAATTAGACGAAACAAGATCCGATAGGATCGTATGGACGGGAGCAACACAATGAGACTGATTGGGGGTGAATCCGAGCTCGCTACAATTTATTGTAAAATAAATTGTCCGTCTGAATCAAATCAAAGACAGTTAATCGTTTTAACGATAACAGTCCAATGTGAGTAAATCTCACTAACTCTGAACAGTTTATAATTTCATGTTGTATTTTTAGAACTGTTAGAAGTTGTCTGTTTGATTGTGTGTTGACTGTTTGATTGAATTGCTAGTCAGTTAATGAAATATTATAGTTATATATATATATTAATTCTGTTTATCAAAATAATTCATATTGAACTGAAAGTGATGACAATCATGTTGTGTAACATCTGTGGATGCAGGGAAAACAGGTTGGAGGAATCTGACAGGATTCCTCAATAGTTATTTTATTGTTTTTTTATATATTTGATATATGATGTGAATTATAACCTGTTGTTGATTGTGTGTGTATGGACGATATTGAACATCGTGATTTGATATGTTAAAATACCATAACATGCCGAAATGTTGATAAGGGAATTTTCAAAGTGATATTGAAAATAGAATATTTATAAATTGGAATATTTATAAATAAGAGATATTTATAAAGTGGAATGTTTATAAATAAGAAATATTTATAAAATTGGAATATTTATAAATAGGAGATATTCAAAAAGGAAATAATTTCAAACCATTTTCTTTTTGAATGGAAAGGCCTGTGTGGCGGGTTTGGGGATTTTCCCGATGCTCCCGTTACAAAGGAGGTTATGGTGAATTTTTCAGAGAATTTAAGGAGTTAGAATATTTCAAGAATAAATTTGAAAAGGAAATATTTGTAAACCATTTACAAATAGAATTGAAAAGGAAACGTTATAAAAGGGAAATCATTTTTAAAGTGTAGAACCGTTATTTAAAAGTAAATCTTTTCAAATGAATAAAACGTTGTTAAAAAGGAAATCTTTATAAAGTGAATAAAGTAAATCGAATATGGTATTCGAAAGGAGTTAAATCGAATATGGTATTCGAAGGGAGTAAATCGAATATGGTATTCGAAAGTTAGTAAAACGAATATGCTATTCGAAAAGGGGTTAGTCGAGTTGAGTTAGTTGAATAGAGTTAACCAGTTCAGTAGAGTTAACCAGTTGGGTTAAGTAAGTCGAGTTTACCAGTTGGGTTAAGTAAGTCGGGTTAACCAGTTAGAGTTAACCAGTTAGAGTTAATCAGTTAGAGTTAATCGATTAGAGTTAAAACGAACTAGAGTTAATCAAATATAGTTATTTGAGACAGAGTTAGTCAAACAGAGTTATTCAAGATAAGTTGCCATCTCGTACGACTGCTAGCGTAATTCGCAGGGTTGTAAATAGCCTACGGCGGTCGGATGTTTCCTGAGGGAGTCAGGCGTAACCATTGTGATCGCTGCGATCTAGAGTCAAGCGAATGGAGTTAAATCGAATATTAGTTATTCGATAGGAGTTAATCAACTTGAGTTAGATTATCGAGATAAGTTAATCGAGTTAAGTTCTTGAGTTAGATTATCGAGATAAGTTAATCGAGTTGAGTTCTTGAGTTAGATTACCGAGATAAGTTAATCGAGTTAAGTTCTTGAGTTAGATTATCGAGATAAGTGAGTCGAATTATGTTCGTCGAGTTAAATTAATCAATGTTAGTTTCATCGAAAGGAGTTAATCGATGTTAATTTCATCGAAAGGAGTATCGATGTTAGTTTCATCGAAGGGAGTTATCGATTATAGTTTAATCAAATGGAGTTATCGATTAGTTAAATCGAAAGGAGTTGTCAAATTTAGTTATTCGAAAAGGAGTTATCGATTTGTTAAATCGAAAGGGAAGATTATCGAATATCGTTTATTCGAGAGGAGATTATCGAATATAGTTATTCGAAGGAGTTATCGATTATTAGTTAATCGGAGTGGTTTATTCGAATATAGTAAAGGAGTTAATCAAATATAGTTTATTCGAATATAGTAAAGGAGTTAATCGAATATAGTTTATTCGAATAGAGTTAGAGGAGTTATCGAATATAGTTTATTCGACAGGAGTTAAGTGAATGGGGTTAATCAAATAGAGTTAATCAAATAGAGTAAATCAAATAGAGTTAACCCAATAGGGTCAGTCCAATAGAGTTAATTGAAAAGAGTTAATCGAATATAGTTATTCGAAAGAAAGGTTAAGTAAGGAAGTTAGTTAAAGAAATATAAAGTGAACTTTGCCTATTTCAAGGTTTGAAGTGTTGTTCAGTTAAGGTCTGAGAGGTAGTTCTACCCCAACTTGATTGGCTTCGTTTTTAACTGAGGAATGGTTAAGGTTCGGCAGTAAAGGATGGTAAAGTGAATTTAGAAATTAAAGAAAATGGTTGAGTTGGCATAGCGATGTTTTTTCTAAACATTTGTTTAATCCAAACGTAGAAGTTTGGAAATGTTTTCCAAACAAGAATCAGAAATGTTTTCTAAATACAGAAAACAAGGAATGGAAATGTTTCCAGTGGTAATAACGTATATTTTCTAAATATATAAAATAGCAAATGTTGAATATAGGGAAACAGGAGATGTAAAATGAACTAAAGAGATAAATGTTAAATGATGTTTGTTTGATATAATTCCCATCTGGAAATAATATCGTTGTTTGCACACTTGTTTTCTTTGATAGTTAAATCACAGACTATCGAAGTTTTGACCATTTTAACGTTGTTAATATGGAGAGATCGGTTGGATTATTATCCAAAGAACCACTCTGTATTGGCATAAGCATTGCGAATCATTTATGCCAAGAAAATTGAAGACGAAGTAAAGTGCAAGGGCTGTTGTATAAATCTTAGATAACAGTGACTAAGATGGATATACGGAATAGTGCCTTCGGTTTGTCCAGTCCCAGGACAACTTGTATGGACGAAGGTCTGACAGAGTATATCCAATAGATCGCGTAAGTTGATCTGTTCAAACACATTCACGTTTGGTGGCGGAGGAATTCGTTTCTCTTAGCTGTATACCCGTGTTATTTTTGGATAAGTCAATTTGTGATTTGGCGGGTATGACGATGTGATATTCTAAGTGTGTGGATGAATGTCTGACAGAGTATTTCCAGAAGGGTCACGTACATTGATTTCTTCAACTGTACCAAGAGTGGAAGCGGAGAAGGAAGCTTCTTTTAGCTGACACATAATGTATGGTTGTAGACATCAAGTTAGTGATTTTGATGGATCTGACAATGTGGCATTCGAAGTGAATCTGATGTGATGATAAAGCGTAGCTTCTAGCCTCATTAACTAGTAAATGACAGAAATCGGGCAGGCAGCATGGCTAAGTCGGTCGCACCGAAGTAGGGTGTATAATCACCTATTTAGAGAATATTCATTTGTTTCTTAAATCTATCAATGATGTCCCATATATATACGGGAACGGTTGCTGATCCCAACCGTTGGTGATGTACATTCGATACACTCAAACGAAATGAGTGGTCGGTCATATGTGGCTGAGTTGCAAGATGTTCTTCTTGAACTCCAGTGTATCGTTCCTAGAGTACACTGATCGGAAGGTGGTTCCATACCTTGTCATAGTTGGAAATCTATTATCCAATACGTGCTTGCGATTTTGATTGTATACTATATATGTAGAACGTGAGATGAAAGCGTTTCTGCTAGTTGATATCTATTTGTACATAGACATTATTATAATATCAAAAGGTTTTGATATAAAGATATTTTGGATTCTCATAAGGGAAAAAACCGTTCCGTTCTGCGGCGTGGTCTTATGAGATATCGTTTACTTGTTCATATACCTGTTTAAACTGTTTTACTCACACTAGTCCCATGACTGACCTGGAGTTTACTTTGTTGTTTTCCCTAAACTCTTGGGTGCCTAAATTTGTACGGGCAGTCAAGTAGTCGGGATTTGCAGATACATTGAAGAGCTGGAGCAGGAGGCTTCAGAATCATATAGCTATAGTTTATTTCCGCTGTGTTGTAAGTGCTGTACTCTGATAAATGCTATTGTATACATAACTGTTATATTTCAAAGTTATGTTATATATTATATGTTATTCGTTCCGCTGTGAGGTTCGTGTTACTTTGATGTTGTGTTCTCCTTCTTCTTCTATTCTAAGTTTCTATCTTATCTATTCTCACCTTCTAATTTCTTTCATTAATTACCAGGATTTTTCGATGTTTTGGTTATCGACATCGTGCTTATGTCGATAACCAAAGTCGCCGAAAATCCAGGTCGTTACAGTTGGTATCAAAGCTTAAGTTTAGAATTACCTTGGCTCTGTGGCGTGACTCGATAGAGATAGGGTTAGTAATACCCTAGATTGAGTTTGAGTGTATATATACGAGTGCGTATTTGTATTTGATATAAAAATGGTTTTATATTGTGGAGATTCATTGGCTGAGTTGTTTATGAGTTCTGATCGATCAGTTTGATCCACTGTATCGGTAGGAGTAAATAAACACTTGAATACGATGGACCGACACAGTATGGATATGTGATATATTATCATATATAGGATGTGTTGGTAGTGATGTTAATCAGATAAGATTATAAAATGTGAAAAGGTTATATCTGACCAATCAGAATTTATATAAGTAAAATATATGAAATAAGATGAATTAAATATGAATTTAAATCAGATTTGGAATTAAAATAAGGAAATTTTAAGTTCCTGGGAGATTTTAAATTGTTTACAACATTGTAAAAGGGTATTTTGAACTGATTTCAAAATGGAAATATTCAGAAATGGTTTTGAAAAATGATATAGTATTGAACTCACTTGGATAGCTGGGAAATAATTCTGATAATGACTGCAACATCCTCGGTGTTTATTTTCAAGTTGATAAGTAATGGATTACTACCGAGGATTTTGTTTTTGAATAATTTGAGAAAAACAAATTGTTTTGGTACTTTGAAATAAACACTTTGATTTTTGATATGATAAAGTGATTTAAAATTCCCAGAAAAAGATTGTTGAATTAAAACCAATTAGAATTGAAGGTTGAAAAAGCAATTGGAATTAAATTTGAAATCAATTAGGTGAAAATTGAATTAAATTGGGTTGTAATGATATCAAGACAAATAGGATTGATGAGTTAAGAATTTGAAATCAAGAATTGGACTTTGATTTGAAATGAAATTCGACTTAGGTATAAGCGAATGGTTGAATTTGTGGATAAGAATTGATTGGAGTTTGATTGGAAATACATTGGTATATGCTGAATTGACAGCAGGTGAAAGGGATAAAGTTGATATACCCAACAAAAAGGTACAAGTTTATATTTGATATAAGCATGAGATTTATGAGCCGAATTGGCAAGCCGCTTGGCTGTTTGATTTTCTTTTGGGTTGAAGAAGGCCCAGAGAGGCGAGTTGGAGTTTGAGCTATTGACCAGTACAAAGGAGGTGCTGACGAAATTTTCCGAAAATTTAAAGTGTTAGAAAATTTTCAAATTTTTTGAAAATTTTAGTTAGTCGGAATGAATTAATATTTTAATCGATATTAATTGGTTTAGTTGAAATCAGAAATAAGGGGCGAACAAATCATAGGAATTCCAATAGATAGGGTCGTCCTCTAACTTAGTAATTTCGAGGACGAAATTATTTTAAGTGGGGAAGAATGTAATGACCCGCATTTTCCAGGGGTATAATTAATTTATTTAATTATTTAAAATAGTGATTTAGGGAATTAAATGGTCGGTAAATTAAATAATGGTGAATATTGAATTAAAATAATAATTTAATAATATATTTAATTCAGAAATAATCAAAAAATATTGGAAATCACAATATTCTGTGAACGGGGTCGTCCCTTAGATTTTATTCAGCTTAGAGTTGAATTATATTGACGAATATATTCAATCGACGTCAGTTTGAACGTATAATTTTATTATAATTAAAATCGAGCTTGAAATAGCGCTGCAGTTCGCGATTTGGCGATTTGAACTTCAACTGAATGTACATGATTTGTTTTAAGCCGGATTTCTGTGAAACAAGAAACGTGTGGAGCTGGTGGAGTAGATCTTTCTAGTGGAAGAGAAAAATCCGGATTTCGTCGTGTAGATTTTGATGTACGTCCAAATCAAATTTCAGAAAAGTCGCTATGGAATTCCTTTATAATTTATAAAGAAATTATTTAAATTTTTACAAAGGAAATTCATTTTAAATCGAATATCGATTTAATCGGGATGTGAAGTGTCGAGTTATAAATCCCAGTGGAGCTGTATGATATTCTGTTGTGAATATATACGATAATATTTAATTTTAAATATTAAATTTAATTATATTTAAATATATTTATATATTTAAATGGGTCATCCAGAGCTTTAAAAATAGCCACTTTTGCAGACGAAGTCGGAATTCGACGAAACTAATTTTGTTAGATCTGCAATGTCAAATTATTGTTAGATTTCCAGTTTCGTGATTTTTAGAGTCACTGTGTGGTCGTACCGATTTTTAGAGTGTAAAACAGTCAGTATTTTGATGGTCAAAAATACGCTGTGTGAGCATACGAAGTCGGAATTCGACGAAACCAGTTTCGTTGGGACCGTAATGTCGAACTCTAGCTGCATGTCTAGTTTCGTGATTTTTAGGTAGCGTGTGTGAACACATGGATTTTTAGAAGATAAATTAAACAAAAAGAATATTCCTAAAATATTCCCTAACTAAAAATATCTAAATATTTAGATCCATTATAAATACCCCCCTTACAAATTTTCTAAACCTAATCAGTTTTCTTCTTTGGTCAACACCCAAAAACCCGCCGTTGCTTTCTCTTCAATCTCTTCCAATATCGCAAGTTCTAAATTCACAAACAAATCAAAAACAAAATCTATAAATTCCTAGATAGATGTATTCGGATTCCTGTTGGTTTTCTCTTTAGATTCATATGAATTTTTCTGGGTTTCGAACAGTTTTTGTTCGTTGTAATTTCGGGTCAGCATACGATTGGGATTCTAGGGTTCAAGATCGCGATATGTTGGAACTATTATTCACGAAGTCGAGCTTGGATTGAGGTTTGTGGCGTCGGTTAGCAGGTGTTGTGAATTTTTAGTGGGTGATGATGATAAAAATGTTCGGATATTTTACTGTGTGTGGCTATTTTGGGTTTCGACGCAACTCAAATGAGGACGACGAGTTGAGGGTTGAGGGGGTGGGTATGAAGAGAGTTCGAAGAGGAGTTAAATGGGAGAGTCGGTTTTGAATTTAGTGGATTTTGGAGGGACGACGAGGTGATCAGAACTTTCGGCATGGGTATCTGGAGCTCGCGTTTGCTTTCAACGGGGAGGATAGGAGATGAATACTGTATGGAGTGGAGCGAGGTTTTAAATGGGCTGATGGGCCGGGATAAAAAGAAAAAAAAACGTGAATTGGCCATTGTAGTTCACGGCAGAACATGGAAGGAGAAGAATGAGAGGAGGGCTTAAAGTTAGTAACGTTTTGCATTGGGTAAATGAAGGTTCAAAGTGGGGATTTATGGTGGAGACCATTTGTTGAACTCATGGAAGAATGAGGAGAAGGGATTGGAAACAATTCAGTCATGGTCATGTCTGGGGGTGGTTTACTGGAGCAAGGAGTTTAACTAAGGATGAGGTGATTTATATATGTATGAATGATTAGTTCCATGGTAATTAATATATTGTGAAGTATGAGTTAATAATGGTGATTTGGATTGTGAAACAATGAAGGAATTTGTCGGGTTGGAGCTTCAGAAAGCAGGAAGAAGAATGAGGAGGGTGATTGGGTTGATATTGGGCCGGGTTAGTTTGGTAAAGCCCAAACTCAATTAAAACTTAGTTTAATTTATTTTAATCAGTATATATGATTGTAAATTTATATCTTTCCCATTAGGTATCAGAATTAGACGAAACAAGATCCGATAGGATCGTACGGACGGGAGCAACACAATGAGACTGATTGGGGGTGAATCCGAGCTCGCTACAATTTATTGTAAAATAAATTGTCCGTATGAATCAAATCAAAGACAGTTAATCGTTTTAACGATAACAGTCCAATGTGAGTAAATCTCACTAACTCTGAACAGTTTATAATTTCATGTTGTATTTTTAGAACTGTTAGAAGTTGTCTGTTTGATTGTGTGTTGACTGTTTGATTGAACTGCTAGTCAGTTAATGAAATATTATAGTTATATATATTGATTCTGTTTATCAGAATAATTCATATTGAACTAAAAGTGATGACAATCATGTTGTGTAACATCTGTGGATGCAGGGAAAACAGGTTGGAGGAATCCGACAGGATTCCTCAACAGTAATTTTATTGTTTTTTTTATATATTTGATATATGATGTGAATTATAACCTGTTGTTGATTGTGTGTGTATGGACGATATTGAACATCGTGATTTGATATGTTAAAATACCATAACATGCCGGAATGTTGATAAGGGAATTTTCAAAGTGATATTGAAAATAGAATATTTATAAATCGGAATATTTATAAATAAGAGATATTTATAAAGTGGAATATTTATAAATAAGAAATATTTATAAAATTGGAATATTTATAAATAGGAGATATTCTAAAAGGAAATAATTTCAAACCATTTTCTTTTTGAATGGAAAGGCCTGTGTGGCGGGTTTGGGGATTTTCCCGATGCTCCCGTTACAAAGGAGGTTATGGCGAATTTTTCAGAGAATTTAAGGAGTTAGAATATTTCAAGAATAAATTTGAAAAGGAAATATTTGTAAACCATTTACAAATAGAATTGAAAAGGAAACGTTATAAAAGGGAAATCATTTTTAAAGTGTAGAACCGTTATTTAAAAGTAAATCTTTTCAAATGAATAAAACGTTGTTAAAAAGGAAATCTTTATAAAGTGAATAAAGTAAATCGAATATGGTATTCGAAAGGAGTTAAATCGAATATGGTATTCGAAGGGAGTAAATCGAATATGGTATTCGAAAGTTAGTAAAACGAATATGCTATTCGAAAAGGGGTTAGTCGAGTTGAGTTAGTTGAATAGAGTTAACCAGTTCAGTAGAGTTAACCAGTTGGGTTAAGTAAGTCGAGTTTACCAGTTGGGTTAAGTAAGTCGGGTTAACCAGTTAGAGTTAACCAGTTAGAGTTAACCAGTTAGAGTTAATCAGTTAGAGTTAATCGATTAGAGTTAAAACGAACTAGAGTTAATCAAATATAGTTATTTGAGACAGAGTTAGTCAAACAGAGTTATTCAAGATAAGTTGCCATCTCGTACGACTGCTAGCGTAATTCGCAGGGCTGTAAATAGCCTACGGCGGTCGGATGTTTCCTGAGGGAATCAGGCGTAACCATTGTGATCGCTGCGATCTAGAGTCAAGCGAATGGAGTTAAATCGAATATTAGTTATTCAATAGGAGTTAATCAACTTGAGTTAGATTATCGAGATAAGTTAATCGAGTTAAGTTCTTGAGTTAGATTATCGAGATAAGTTAATCGAGTTGAGTTCTTGAGTTAGATTACCGAGATAAGTTAATCGAGTTAAGTTCTTGAGTTAGATTATCGAGATAAGTGAGTCGAGTTAAGTTCGTCGAGTTAAATTAATCGATGTTAGTTTCATCGAAAGGAGTTAATCGATGTTAATTTCATCGAAAGGAGTATCGATGTTAGTTTCATCGAAGGGAGTTATCGATTATAGTTTAATCGAAAGGAGTTATCGATTAGTTAAATCGAAAGGAGTTGTCAAATTTAGTTATTCGAAAAGGAGTTATCGATTTGTTAAATCGAAAGGGAAGATTATCGAATATCGTTTATTCGAGAGGAGATTATCGAATATAGTTATTCGAAGGAGTTATCGATTATTAGTTAATCGAAGTGGTTTATTTGAATATAGTAAAGGAGTTAATCGAATATAGTTTATTCGAATATAGTAAAGGAGTTAATCGAATATAGTTTATTCGAATATAGTAAAGGAGTTAATCGAATATAGTTTATTCGAATATAGTAAAGGAGTTAATCGAATATAGTTTATTCGAATAGAGTTAGAGGAGTTATCGAATATAGTTTATTCGACAGGAGTTAAGTGAATGAGGTTAATCAAATAGAGTTAATCAAATAGAGTAAATCAAATGGAGTTAACCCAATAGGGTCAGTCCAATAGAGTTAATTGAAAAGAGTTAATCGAATATAGTTATTCGAAAGAAAGGTTAAGTAAGGAAGTTAGTTAAAGAAATATAAAGTGAACTTTGCCTATTTCAAGGTTAGAAGTGTTGTTCAGTTAAGGTCTGAGAGGTAGTTCTACCCCAACTTGATTGGCTTCGTTTTTAACTGAGGAATGGTTAAGGTTCGGCAGTAAAGGATGGTAAAGTGAATTTAGAAATTAAAGAAAATGGTTGAGTTGGCATAGCGATGTTTTATCTAAACATCTGTTTAATCCAAACGTAGGAGTTTGGAAATGTTTTCCAAACAAGAATCAGAAATGTTTTCTAAATACAGAAAACAAGGAATGGAAATGTTTCCAATGGTAATAACGTATATTTTCTAAATATATAAAATAGCAAATGTTGAATATAGGGAAACAGGAGATGTAAAATGAACTAAAGAGATAATTGTTAAATGATGTTTGTTTGATATAATTCCCATCTGGAAATAATATCGTTGTTTGCACACTTGTTTTCTTTTATAGTTAAATCACAGACTATCGAAGTTTTGACCATTTTAACGTTGTTAATATGGAGAGACCGGTTGGATTATTATCCAAAGAACCACTCTGTATTGGCATAAGCGTTGCGAATCATTTATGCCAAGAAAATTGAAGATGGAGTAAAGTGCAAGGGCTGTTGTATAAATCTTAGATAACAGTGACTAAGATGGATATACGGAATAGTGCCTTCGGTTTGTCCAGTCCCAGGACAACTTGTATGGACGAAGGTCTGACAGAGTATATCCAATAGATCGCGTAAGTTGATCTGTTCAAACGTATTCACGTTTGGTGGTGGAGGAATTCGTTTCTCTTAGCTGTATACCCGTGTTATTTTTGGATAAGTCAATTTGTAATTTGGCGGGTATGACGATGTGATATTCTAAGTGTGTGGATGAATGTCTGACAGAGTATTTCCAGAAGGGTCATGTACATTGATTTCTTCAACTGTACCAAGAGTGGAAGCGGAGAAGGAAACTTCTTTTAGCTGACACATAATGTATGGTTGTAGGCGTCAAGTTAGTGATTTTGATGGATCTGACAATGTGGCATTCGAAGTGAATCTGATGTGATGATAAAGCGTAGCTTCTAGCCTCATCAACCAGTAAATGACAGAAATCGGGCAGGCAGCATGGCTAAGTCGGTCGCACCGAAGTAGGGTGTATAATCACCTATCTAGAGAATATTCATTTGTTTCTTAAATCTATCAATGCTGTCCCATATATATACGGGAACGGTTGCTGATCCCAACCGTTGGTGATGTACATTCGGTACACTCAAGCAAAATGAGTGGTCGGTCATGTGTGGCTGAGTTGCAAGATGTTCTTCTTGAACTCCAGTGTATCGTTCCTAGAGTACACTGATCGGAAGGTGGTTCCATACCTTATCATAGTTGGAAATCCATTATCCAATACGTGCTTGCGATTTTGATTGTATACTATATATGTAGAACGTGAGATGAAAGCGTTTCTGCTAGTTGATATCTATTTATACATAGACATTATTATAATATCAAAAGGTTTTGATATAAAGATATTTTGGATTCTCATAAGGGAAAAACCCGTTCCGTTCTGCGGCGTGGTCTTATGAGATATCGTTTACTTGTTCATATACCTGTTTAAACTGTTTTACTCACACTAGTCCCATGACTGACCCAGAGTTTACTTTGTTGTTTTCCCTAAACTCTTGGGTGCCTAAATTTGTACAGGCAGTCAAGTAGTCGGGATTTGCAGATACATTGAAGAGCTGGAGCAGGAGGCTTCAGAATCATATAGCTATAGTTTATTTCCGCTGTGTTGTTAGTTGTAACACCCCGTATTTTCTGTGAACTTAAGAATTACAAATCTGAGTATAATTAAAATATAAAATCAAAATCAAGGGAAACGGGCTGTGCCATTGCGTTCGTCTCGGAAAAATACGCGAAATAGAGTCCGAAATTTCGTAAATCGGAGTCCATATGACCAAGTTATGGCCTTCCAAAGTTCAGAAAAAAAAATTAAACAGCACAGACCAGGTCGACTGGGGAGTCGACCTGCCCCCAGGGGGTCGACCCTAGAGTCGACCTGCCCCCCGGGGGTCGACCCTAGAGTCGACCTTGGGGTCGACCTGCCTCCCGAATCTGCTTTTCTGCCTGGGTGCGTTCTGATGTATCTGGTCTCGTTTTCTGTCTAGATTCGTCTGCCTAAACCTATTTAAACAGCCCTAAACCCAGCCTTCTCTGCACACAATTCTATTCTGCTTCTACTCTGCCTCTGTTCTAAATTAAAAATAAAAATGGCGTTGCTACTCTGCTGGAATCAAAACTAGAAGACAATCAACATCAACCTAAATTCAATTAGAGATTAGAGCTTCTGCAACGGTTCTACAACAACTAGAGTTCTTTCTTTAATCCAATTAAGGCAAGTGCAGTTATTTTCTGCTATAAACGTTAATTCTGATTTTGACATGAATTATGAATCTGAATCTGAGATTATATTTGTTCTGTTCCGATTTGATTTATCTTATTCTGTACCTCTTTCCTCTTTCTGTTCTATAGCCAGGCTACCACGAGCCTGAGCCAATCTCATAAGAGATTAACATACGCTAAAATGTTTGGGACAGTAAAATGAATGATGCATAAATTGGGCATGACCAATAGGTGACTAATTTGAGGAAAGAACAAGGACTGTAGCTAGAACATGAATCTGAGACATATGATTGGACATGTTATATTTATAACATAAAAAGGTATTGAACATATGATTTGTGGACATGACATAAAAAGGTATATAATTGAACATAAATATAGACTGTATTGAACACATGATTTGGGATAAAGAGAATATGGCCTAGGTATAAAGATTTACATGAAAGTAGGATATCTATTAATGTAAATAAACACCTAAGTAAGGGACCTTTGGGATATATGACATGCATAGTAATCTATGGCTATATTTGGTATAAATTATATGGATCTTCTGTACTATGCAAGTTTAATAAAAATTTGGAACATATGATATATGGTAAATTTATGACCATAATCTGTGCTATGTAAATTTAATACAAACACAGGGTATATGATAATATTGTGAATCAAGACTATTATTTATGCACGTGAACTTAGGCAAGGTTTATAATTAGGCAAGGTATGAAACTTTAAGAAATAAGTAAATTTGTTATATTTGCCTAATTTGCTAGTTGTGTTACATTGCCTAATCTACTAGTTCTGTTATATTGCTTAATCTTCTAGTTCTGCTCTACTGCCTAGTCTGCTAGATTTGTTCATCTGCCAAATCTGTCATTTGCTAAGTCTGTTGAAAATACTAAATCTGCTAGTTTGCTTAATCTGCTAAGTCGCCTAACCTGAGAAATCTGTTATCTGCTATATCTGTTGAGTTGGTATAATTAGTCCGCTATTGACATAATCTGAATTGGCTATAGTTATGAATAATTGACATGTATATTAGGCGTGGGTATAAATGGTAAATCATTAATTAATTGGCCGCAAAGATAAACATGGCTAACTCGAGGTTAGAATGAGTTTGCGGCATAATTCTGCCCAGAACCGCCCGGCATATTCCAGTGGTCGCAAACAATAGGTTCTAATGTGAGAAGTTAGTCATAACGTGCTTGAAACCCGAGGTTAGACTTAGTTTGCGACAGAAACCTGCCCGGAACCAACCGGCCTAACTAGTAGCCGCAAACTGTCAGTCTAATGTGAGAGGTTTGGGCATTAATATTTAATTAATGAAAATCTGATATGATGTCTAAAACGTGTTGGGTAAGGTTAAACCAATTGGACCAATGAATCTGATGAACCCGTTTCGTGAATCCGTAGGCCCAATACAAAGTTAGATAATCTGGAACCAGTTAATCTGTAAGCCTGTTAATCCGAACATCTGATCCGTTAGTCTGAAAACCTGTTAACTTGATTGTCTGATCTGTGAACTAGTTAACCTAAATTTTGTATGTCTGAAACTTGTAGACAAGTTAAGCTGAAATCTGTTAGTCTGGGGACACAAGATTAGGAGGGGAATTACTTGTGTCATCTGTTGTTTGGGACCCATATTAGTCAGTAACCCTTTCTGGTATCAAAACTTTGACCCAACAGTAAGTAGGGTCCGGGCACGCTTACTGAACTAATTATAAGCGGTTCATTCTGATAATGGCGAGGAGTGTTGATGGTGCGTTCCAACCGGGTCATGTGCGTGCATGGATCCCGGTCTGCCTCTGAGGATGTAAGACGCCGTGACATCTGTAAATAGGTCTGTGCCAATTGGTTGTCACTTTAGGGAGTGATACACCCTACTGTGGGGCCGACACAGGATATTTATGTATTAGGGAGCCGATCGCTTGGGGTAGGGTTTTAGGGTACACTTAGTTCTGACTGTTTCTGTTAGTACCGTCTGTTTCTGTTGGGTGGTAACACCTGTCTGTTTCTGCGTGGTACCGTCTGTTCGGGTGGTAAAGGCCCATTACTGGTGTACACCTAATTCTACATTCTGTTTCCGTAGGGATTAATCTGTTTCTGCTTCTGTCTGTTTCTGATTGGGTAGTAAAGGCCCATTATTAGCATTCTGTTTCTGTTAAATTATTCTGTACCCGTTCCTGTTTCAGTTTAGACATTAGGGTGGCACCTAATTCTGTTATACTAGTATTAGTGCAGAGAAGTGTAAAGCAATAGTTTATGTCATTCTGTTCTTCTGTTATATCTGCTACACCTGTTACAGTTATCTCTCATCCAGTTTTATGTTCATGTCATATTATTATTATCTGTTCATATGCTGAAAGTCACTGAACTTGCCAGACTTTTTGTCTGACCCTTGTTGTTTCGCCTCCTTTCTTCCGTTTCCCCCCAGGTTATCCAAGGAGGGATTACTTTAGCTTGATCCGGATTTCTCTTTGCTTGAAGTGCTTAAAGTATGGCTTGGCTCTGTATAGCTTCCGTTCTATGGGGATTATGATTTTAAACCATGCATTTTGAAGGCTTTTGTACAAGACTGTATTTTGTACTTGAATTCTGAGATTTGAAAGGGTGTAACCATATTGATTTCTGTTTCCGCTGTAATAAAGTTAAAAATTTTCAAGTACTGTTTTATCTGTCTTGTAAGTTTCTGTTCTGTTTACTAAAATGCTCCACCAAAGTTAAGGCATTCCCTTTGTGAGTGACCTTAACGGAGGTGGGGTGTTACATAAGTGCTGTACTCTGATAAGTGCTATTGTATACATAACTATTATATTTCAAAGTTATGTTATATATAAAATGTTATTCATTCCGCTGTGAGGTTCGTGTTACTCTGATGTTGTGTTCTCCTTCTTCTTCTATTCTAAGTTTCTATCTTATCTATTCTCACCTTCTAATTTCTTTCATTAATTACCAGGATTTTTCGATGTTTTGGTTATCGACATCGTGCTTATGTCGATAACCAAAGTCGCCGAAAATCCGGGTCGTTACATCAACCCCATGATCATCGAAGATCGTCTATGAAGACGTCGAAGTAAACCACCACTAAACTCCCACAAGAAAGAAAAAACTACTATTTCAAGTCAGTTATATACCTTATATAAGAACTTTATCAAAATATCCCTATCTTCTATCAACATCCAAAATAAAGTCATCAACTCCTCATTTTCCTTAAGAATTTTTTCTCTTCGAAGTCATGTTGCCTTTAATCTTGGCCCGAATTCATGTTCTTTATAAGATATCAGTTTTGAAGCACTTTTATCAAGATCGTAATATTTTTGAGATAAAGTGTTATAATCTTTCAGCAACTTGTCATGCTCTATATGAGACCGAATTATTTCCCTCTATTTCTTATCTTATTCTGCCTTATAAAATAAGGCAATGTTTTTCCCGAACTATAAATTATAGGGAATCAGTTAACATGAATTCAAGAGGGAAGTAAGCACTTTAAAAGTGAAGGCGATACCTAAGAAATAGGGACTTCAGACTAAAAAGGTTGTTCTGTTCCTTTATGCCCTTTGTTGGAGGGGCTACTATCAATAGTAAAAGTTTCAGCCATATCTTGATTAGTAGGAGCATCTGAAGGATCAGGGATTGCATCCTCGGAACCATGGGTGCCAGTAGAAGCAGGAGAAGGGTTGCCATCTCCTCCACCAAAGTCTTCCTAACAACCCTCGTCTCGGGGCCCAAAATCATTGTCGTCGTCATCATCATCCTCATCGTAACCAGTGGTAGCAGTATCACCCTCCTCTCCTTCATACGAGTCATAATCATCTGGGAGATAATTAATATACAGAAGCTTATCAGGCTCCATTATATCTCTCTTAGGAACTTGAATCCTCTCCTTAGCTTTCTCAATTTTGCTCATAACTTTTCCCATAATGGAAAGGGTAATGAAAGGGATTTCAACCTTGGGATATTTCTGATCATTTTCAGAATACGCTAGGAAGAGAGCGCCTTCATAGGAATTTAAATTTTCTTCTAGGAAATTTCAAGAAAGAAGAGAACCGTTCTTTGGAAACAAAAAATATTCGCTTATCATTGGAGAGTATATCTTAGGCCTTGAAAAGGCGGTCGTCATTCTCTTTTAACTTTTCAACATTGTCACCTACCATTCTCACTTATTCATCCTCGATCTCTTGTCTAGATAACTCAAGAGCCATAACTTTGTCAGACATAAGGTTTTTAGCTTCTCTCCTCCGCAAGCTCCGACTTATCCTTTTCAAGAGAATTTTTTTAATCTGCATATTCTTCCTCGTGTTCCTCCTTCGCCGCATTCAGAGCATTGACTTTGGACTCCAAGGCTGATTTCTCCTTTTTAAGATTTACAATCTTAGAGGAAGACGAAATAGTCATCTCCTAAAGAGAGAACCTTCTTTTGGTTATTTGAAAATAAGAAAGCAAAGTCAGCATTTATGTAAAAACAGAAGACAAAAGAAACTAAGAAAGACTAGGTTGTGCTAAAAGCTGTTTCTCGACGAGAGATTGTCGCAAGTTCATCAAGTCTAAAGATGAAGAAGGCAGTGAAATGTTGGTAATATCTTCAGAGGAAAGAGCAAGCCTTACGATTTTATAAAAATATTGAATCTGTGAAGAAGGCCCAGATGGACTAGCATGTTTGGGAGATGAATGCAAATTTAGCTAGCGTTCCACCAAAGTCAAAGATCTTGGAGAGTCAGGGAAAGAAATTCGATTAACAAAATCGCTTCCCATGGTCGTTGTCTGGGAAGAGCCCACGTCAAGAGTAATACCAGCAAAAGGAGCAATAAAATCAGGAGTATGCTGCTCAGCGGACACAATAACAATTTCCTTGCAGATAGAGGAAGGAGTAGAAGTTTTGTCCTTTTGCCTTTTGGGATCTGGTTCATCAATGGTTTGTGTTCCAAGCCTTTTCTTAGCTGCTGCCTTGGATTGGGCTACAACAGCCAAAGCAGATTGCTCCACTGGCGGGGTCGACGAAGGTTCAGAAGCTAATAACATCAGGAAAACAAAGTCGGGCAGATAAGAAATAAGATTCCGTGAATGCTTTGGAAGAACTATTTTACTTGAAGTTCCCGAAAACAAAGGAGTCAGTTGAGTACACACTGGCACCCAAAGACAAATGCTTGGCACCAAAGAAATGATAAGGTGGCTACCCCAAAATTCTTTGTCCTAGAGGAAGAAGGGAGGAGATTGCCCTTAGTCAGCAAAAGGGATCGCCTTCCCTATTTCTCAGAAGCCTTATAAATTGCATCGATGATCTTAGCCTCCTTAGTACTCAAGCTTTTCTTCATGGGAGTATAAGTTGAAAAGGAACAAAGATTAGACAAAGCATTGGAGATGAAATAATAAATCTAGAAAATAATAAAAAGCTCACCAGGATTGGCAAAAGTGCCCGTGACACATGGGGGCACCTGATATAGAAAAATTGTGCTTCTCTGTTTGATACCATCCTCGATCAACTTCTTAATAGGATTCGCACGAAAGATGGGCGAATCTGCTCCTTTAGCTATGGACAGTCGTAGAAAATGGAGAAGAATGCGGGCACTAAAGGAAGATTGTCCAGACTCAAGCGCTAGAAGCTCGGGACATAAAACATAAGTATATGTGTTCGGAGTCATCTGAATTGGAGCGAGATGAAGATGCTGCAGAAGCCTAGAAATGAAATCTTGGAAAGGGAAGAAGACGCCATGCTAGATGTTGATAGTCGAATACGCAAAGAATCCTTTCGGTGGATTAGTATTATTGTAAAAAGAAGGAATAATATCCACTCCAATCATACCAAAGTCCTTGATAATCGTATCCACTTCATCTTGGGACGAATGAGAAAATGCTATAGAGCGGTTTTAGTCTTTTGTTGGGGAGTAGAGGAGCCGTTTGGATTCGATTCATCTACAACTTTCTCTTTACTCATGATTTTTCCAGGTGATATTGTTCCATAAAATTGCATTACGTAGATATTAGCATAATTGTTTGATAAAAATTAAAAAAAACAAGCAATTTATTTGAAGCCAATATAAACCATTTGCAAGCTTAGGACAATAGTTAAAGTCCATCATAATCATTTGACAACCCTTATAAGATGTTGAAGTACATCACTTGACATTAGAGTAAATTTTCAATAAAGTTCATATAGTGTCACAAAATTATGATTTTTCAAAAATATAGTTGAGTTTTAGTATCGATTGCATTGGAAATGGCAAAACCGAAACCAAGAACAGCTTAATTCCAAGTGTCAGAGATGCCAAATCCAAATAGCTAATTGTCGATACCAGAAATTTAACCAACACCAAAGAAATTTATGGTTTAGCACCAATGAAATCGAAATTAAGAATACCTCGGTATCGGTAATGGTCTAACCGACACCAAAGTTCCAAACTTAACTGATAGCAGAACAAAGAAAATATGACTTTCGTTGTCAATTTAACACAATTTTGGTATCGATTAAGCCGAAATTAAAAGGGCCATGAACTTCAGTAACGGTAAAACAGAAGCCGGAAGAAGTTAGAAACTGTTAATCTCGATTTCATCGGCATCGAAGAGGATTCCATCCTTACAGCAAAAATTAAAATTCTTCATCTCTAACACTATACTTCGACCCAGAAAAATATTTAACTCCAGTTTATCAGGAATAATAGATAATAGCTTCTCATGATTCATCATTAGAATCCAATTTAAGCTAATATCAATGTATTCGTTTTCATCTAAATGAGAAATTCGAGCTCAAGCGATCTCGTTTGAATTAGTAATTAGGTTTGGAAGGAAAAAGATTTTTCGACTTTCAACTTGAAATCGATTAGCATAAATAAAAATTTACATGGGAAGGTCGAAATTTTTGATTCAGGAAACTTGCAGAATTTTGAGAGCTCTGATTCTTTCTCGAGTTATATTGCTTGCAGGTGAAGAAAAGGGAGAAAGGAGAAGAAAAGGCTTTATATTAAAGCACATCCAATGATAACCGTTCAAGAAAGTACAAACCAGCAGTCTGGATCAATCATAAAAGCCCAAAAGGTGGTGAAATCATGTGTTTTAAGGCGATGCAGAGCAAAAGCCAAAGCTATTGACTTGGAAAGTCGAAGACACCCCTTCACTAGGGGGTAAATGTTACAACCATATTTTAATACTAAAACCAAATTGGGGGTGAAGGGGTATTGGGATGAAGCTGACACCATAATGGAGGCCTGGGAAGTCTTCGGTCGATACTAAAGCACCGGGAAGAGCCGATACTGGAGGCAGAAGGACTAAAAGACTAAGTTGTCATCAAAAAAAGAAGGATAAAAATTTTCTCACATGCTATCGTTACCAACATAGGGAGAAAACAACTTGGTGACGATACAAGGAGGATGGCAAAAAAGGCACGATACCGATATCAATGTGCAATAAGTAATAAGGCCTTGTGTCGGTATCGACATAGAAAAACAGATGCATGAATGTAACACCCCAGAAATTTAAAATGCTAAAAAATAATTAATTGGGAATAACTTAATTAAATATTTAGAATTAAGTGAAACCGGCATTACCGTTGCATTCATCTGGGAATTCTGGTTCAGATAGACCCTTAGTTTGCATAAAACGGATAACGTATGAAGAAGTTATGGACCGTAGAAGTTTGTATACACATAAGGGGTTTATATAAATATAATTCAAAATTCAAACCAGAATAATAAATGTCGAAATCAACGCACATTGATTGCAACATGGGCGAACCATGTCCTGACCTGGTTGACCCAGGGGCATGTAGGTTGACCTACCCCAGATCCGAGCAGATTCCTACGAGGTATTTTGGATTGTTTTGTGTCTGTGTTCATGCTGACTTAGCATGACTTGTACGTTCAGATTTAAAACCTAGATCTAAGGGTTGATGTTGGCTCTGCAACTCTATAAATAGACGGCTTCCCTCATTGTGAAATTCAAACAAAATCTTCACCTCTTACTCTACTTCTAAATTATTATGAAAATTTTATATGTGTAATGGGGGAATGCTGCTAAAGACTGGATCAAACATCAACAACATCAACCAAGACCTGCATATGTATAACTTGGATTCGATTTAGACATTCTATGGCGTATTGTTATACATATTTATCTTCACCAAGACTCATTGTGAGTTACAATTATTTACAGATCTGATTTCTTAGGCCTTGAACATGACATTTAAATAAAACTGGCTAGGATCTACAGTAAAATAAATATACCTGATTCATTGTTATCACCTAGGCCGTTATAAACTTGTTATACATATGCCTGTGATGTCGTTATAAACCTGTTATACATATGTCTATGATGTCATTATAAACCTGTTATACATATGACTGTGATGTCGTTATAAACCTGTTATACATATGCGTGTGATGTTGTTAGTTGAACCTGTTATACATATGCCTGTTATGTTGCAATTGAACAAGTTATACATATGCATGTAATGTTGAAAAGATTAACAAGTTATATGTATCTATCTTCCTTTTCCCATTTTCTATGTTTGTTTCCAGTCTTGCCTATATACATACTTGATTTGATTATGTTCCTCCCCCTCTATTTTCCTTTTTATTGTATGCCAAGCTAGGCCTTAGAAAGCCTAGGCTATATCCAATTAGAATGGGCATACACTTGGGGAAATAATGAATAATATGAAAGAGGAATTTAGGCAGGTTATTTACTTGGACTAAATTGATTATAATTTGGGAAAAATGATAAATATACACATGTTTATACTTGTTGTGAACTGATAAAAAGGGGTTACATGTGTATATCTGTTGTTATTGTAAACACCTACTGTCATTTTAGAAATGTAATTATGCATACCTGCCGTCATTCTAGAAATGTAAAATATGCATATATGTTGTCATTTAAGAAATGTAATTATGCATGCCTACTGTCATTTTAAAAATGTAAAATATGCATATATGTTGTCATTTAAGAAATGTAATTATGCATACCTGCTATCATTTTAGAAATGTAAAATATGCATATATCCTGTCATGTAATTATGCATACCTACTGTAATGTAAGAAATGTAATTATGCATACCTACTGCCATTTTAGAAATGTAATTATGCATACCTGCTGTCATTTAATAAATGTAGTTATGCATATATGCTGTCATTTAAGAAATGTAATTATGCATACCTGCTGTCATTTAAGAAATGTAATTATGCATACCTGATGTCAGTTTAGAAATGTAAATTATGCATACTTGCTATCATTTAAAAAATGTAATTATGCATACCTGCTGTCGTTTTAGAAATGTAAATTATGCATACCTGCTGTCATTTTAGAAATGTAAACTATGCATACCTGCTGTCATTTTAGAAATGTAATTTACTTCATTCACTTCTGTTTTGTGTTATCTAATTTGTTCTTACTTTACATTTTGAATCTAGGAAAATAACATTACACTAGGGTTCTTACATGTATCTTTATCTTTGTTCCTATCACTTAACCTTGCAACTTAATTTATATCCCATGGGTTTCTTCTGAGTACATTTGGCATCAATTTTGCATTGTTAGAGTAATGCCCTAGAGGAAATCCATTTGATGTGATTAATAACACCGTTGATGTTATTATTTTATTTTTGAATAAAAATTCTATCATGTTATATTTACTGCGTAATATAAACATTAACATAATAGAAGTCCTTAGAATAATAATACAAAATTATATAGTTTAAGTAAGTGACTTGAACATGAGATTATATAACATAATAATAAATATTATAATTCTTAAATGTCCCTAGTCAAGTTTTATTGTATACAGGACAATAATAAAACATTGAGACTAGTATGTTGATTGACCGATGGTCATATCTCATTGATCAATAATATGCATGATATTAATGGCAAAACATAAATATATATTGGAGAATAACATATTGTGCTGACCCAACATGCGAAAACTTCATGGAATATAATTAATAGTGTCATAATTTATTCTCATAGTGACAGTGATGTAATGGTCCTCTAACGTGAAATCATTATAATTTTATTCGAGGGTATTTGTGTTTTGATATTGTGATGACCCATCTTTTTTCCCGGTTCGAATCGATCGTTAAACCGACTTAAACTTATCAACAAGATGTATCGCTTGGGATTACGACTAATAAGTATTAAGAAAACAACAATTCCATTAATATCATTTCAATGTTACATCAAAGTACAAGATTATCAAAGTACATAAATTAAAACAATACACAGTGGAAACATAATTACATTCAGTAGAAGACTCCCAAATGCTCTGGACACAGATTTACGCTTCAATCTAGGATCCTGCTTTAAAAATACTCCAAGTGTATCTACAAAACGAAACTACTAGCTGCCTGTATGGAAAATTATGGGCTCGTACAGTTGAGGTAGGAAATAACAAACTCCAGAATAGTCATGGGAATGGTGTGAGAACTAAAGTAGTTACTAACTTTTATTTTTTAAAGTAGGGTAAATCACAGGACCATGCCGCATAACACGAAACATGTTTTCTCCTCATGAATACCAATCATAAACAACTTGCAATGCTTTTTTAAAATGAATCTATTATAAGACTCAAGTTCCATCACACAATGCAACACAAACTGGAGGAAAGAATTTTACATTATAATAACCAAACATGCTTGATACGCGAAAAACAAATATTTTTGATATTATAACTAATGCATAGTGTGGAAATCATTTTCACAAATATATGTATCAATCTTCAATGGCATAATACCCGATCCTATTATGTTGCCAAATAGGTTTACAATTGAAAACGCAAAGCTCGCATTGGAAGTTGGATTCCATCAATGACCAAGGCAATGGATCTTCCTTAACCGTTCAGACTACCCCTAGAAAGGTGTCCAGGACTCACACGCATGTGATCCTTTGGAGCGGCAAAGCCAACCCACCAATTCCCGGTGAGTTCAGGTTATTCCTGAACATAACATTCTCGTCCTAGACGTATTTGACCGTCAACCTGGTTGTATTTGACCAACATCCGAGGTGCCTCGGTTCCATCATCCACATAAGTCAATCCCGCCTAGGCTCCATACCATGACATCACTTTTCATCTAGTCGGGAATGTTAGTCCTTACTCTGTGGTCCATCATCCTGTTTTCGGCCATTCATGGGTGGTGACGCTCTACAGTCACGTTTCAACACAAAACTACGTTGTATCCACCATGCTTTGATCATTATCCACAAAGCTCTGCTTTCCAAAAGAAAGATTTGGTCTATAAGCAATTAGCGTGTTACATTGTCAATTCACAATATATAATCGATGTCTATTAGTATATAACCCTCCGAGTACCTAAGTCTCAGAGGAGGGTATTAAGCTAAGAGAATAAACCCTCTGCCACCGGCTGATATAACATCAATAGAAACCAATTTGTTATGTAGTAAAATTCGATGCCAGACACGCCTCCATTTACGAGTTCGTTCGAGGTCTAAACGAAACCGAAGGCACCTTATTCCTCGTCCAATTAAGGAGAGAAGCACTTGCAAATTCGATCAATCTCCAAGTACGTCTGGACGACCGCCACTTATAACCTCGTCTTGGGTGTACCGCCCAATCAAGACATCAACAATAATCCAAACAATGTGAAGATCTCCGGTCTTCAACCACCGTCTTTAAGCATCTTCAATACTCATCATATATTTATTCAGAATAAGTCGAAATCCAGTCTTTTTAAAATAAATATCGCCTCTTTCAAAAGAATTGATATATAAACATATCTTGAATCTCATTCCATTTCGGAATATTTATGTACTCAAATTTTGCTTTACATTGGGAATTACTCCCATCCAAATCTTATCAATGATTTACATTATTTAAACTCTTGTTTAAACATTTCCTTGGAAATCGTTTCAATAGATTATAAAAATATCATTTCCCAACTTTAACTCAAATCGAGTTTTCCAAACCTTATCGGGATTATCGAACCTTATACAAAGGTAATTTCTCAAATTGTTATCTCATTCCCATCCTATTTATTCCATGGAGTAAAACCGGTGAAACTCCATATCTAAGAACCTTCGTGTTTTGGTAAATTTAATTACCTTCTTTCATTTTAATCGAATTTAAAGACTTCAATTATCGACAAATCTTGGAAAATAATCTTTTCCTTTACATTGGTTAAAGAACAAGCGTTATTCAAAACGTCATTCACGACAAACCCAAAATCATACTTCCGTTTGAAATGGAATCTTCACGGAAATCAAACAGTCTATAATTGATATAAATTCCCATATCGGACTAATACTATAAACGGAATAATGGCGAAGCCTTTTAAATTCCTTAAATAGTATAGGTCTTCATCCATAGGGTTCCATCTCAATTATCACTTAAATCGATTTCCATTCAATTCCAATATAATTTATTAATTGGAACTCTTCATTATTCTTAGTTAAAAGATTTATTCCCTACTTTTCATCTTTAACTGGGTTATAGAATAGTGTTATTCAAGGCACCATTCCTGACAAACCCCAAACCAATTGGTATCAAATATAATAATTCAAATAAAATGTATAAACCTATATTCAATACCAATTCTCCTAATCAACGACTATTATAAGTGAAAAACAATGTAAAACATCTTCCAAATTCCACTGAATAGTAACCGTCTAAACAACAGGAATCAATACCAAATATCCGAAGATCATTTCTATCCAAATGCATTTTCAATTTATCTTAATTAAGAGATTTCCCAAAACTCATCTTTCAAATCCAGTTAATAATAAATTGGAAATCGGTATTTTGTTTAACTAATTTCACAAAAACGTCGTTTTAACAGGGTGCCTCTAAGATGGTTGCACTTCCAAACTCGTCGAGAGCATGATTGTCTCCTACTCCCCTCTTCTCATCCTCATCCATGTAAATTTAACCTCTAGATGATTCTGCGCTCTCATGAATTTCTATCTCGAAGTCTGAGCCAGCACTATCCCACTCTGGATCTGAATTTGACGAGATTGTCTCAAGATCGGGGTCGCTAGATAATCCTAGAGCTGCAGTCTTCTCGGACAATCTTCCTGAACATCTTCCAGACATATTTATCGTACTATCTGTAGCACCCCACGTCCATTAATGTCACTCACTAAGGGAATGCATTAACTTTCATGGAGTATTATAAGAGTATAGAACAGAATATCACAAGACAGATATATAAAATGGTACTTAAGAAAATTCAAAATTAATTCATTGCAGCGGAAAAGAAAATCATGTCTGGTTACAACATCAAACCACATACTAAAGCCAAGTACACAAATATCCGTCTTGTACAAAATTATTATCAGAGTACATAAAAGTAAAACCATAATCCCACTCCAAATAGCCATAATGGAAAAGAGATAAAGCTGAGCATTACTTTCAACACTTCCAAGCACTTCAAGAAGAAAGAAGTCCAAGTCAAGCTCTGTTCGACGACGGAAATTCTATCGAATTAAAAAACCGCCGCGAAGTGTAATAAACCGCAAGCGCACGGCGTACACTTGTAGTACGTTTGCGAGTACGAGTCGATCCACAGAGAAAGAAATAATTTTAAATATATTCAATCAAATTAAACCAAAGTCGAGTGAAGATTTTAACTACAACTACAACTAAACTAAACTAACAAACTAAAATAGCTAAGAATATGAGAGTTAAATAACAACTTAGGAATAACTCCACTCTCAAGATCACATGAATCAACATAAAATGAAACCATAATCTCTCTTCTTTTGGTCATTTGTGAATTTAGTTGATATGATTATTATAAGCATAGCTTATTCATGCTATTAATTAGCACAAAATAAACTATCAAACTATAACATACACACTAAATCACCATACTAGTTCAAATGAAAAATGAACAAGTTGAAATTGAAATATACTTTAAGCATGGCCTATGAACTATAAATTAGAACTATAGACCATCAAATTTTTATTTCAACCTCCACTTAATCACCATCATCATATGTAGATGAAGAGGTAATTAGTGAATACATGATTAAGCATAGCCTATTTGGTGTCAACAATATAGGTTATCAAATTCAATAATGAACACAAAACCAATAACATCAACATGACATGAAACACAAAAAGAGAGCATGAATAAACAAATTATGTTGCATCTACATAATCAAGAGAGCATCATTACCCCTAAGTTGAAAGGGATTAGCCTCTAATGTATGTAATCATGACAACAAATTTAGATTTAAACATAAACAAGAACAAAGAGGAAAATGAAAGCAAAGTAACAAAAACTAACTACACTACTTGCATGAAATAAAGAGATTTACTACAACAAGAAGTAAAAACATGTAAATAAAAGAGAACTAGATTACTAACATTGCATAAAAGAAAATGAAATTACATGAAAAATGGCTAAGTAGCCATGAAAATAAAAGAGAGCTTTTGATCCTCTAACTAAACTAAAGAAGGGGATAAAAGAGAAGAGACTATTTACATCACACAAAGGGGTATATATACATGTTTGAAACCCTAAAACCCTAATCATTTTTGTTGGGAACTCCCCAAAGTACCCCTTCGTGAAGCTTCTAATCTTGGTTTAGCCACTAATAATTCATGTAGAATGCATGAAGCCTTTTGTCTCATCCAATTAGTCTCTAATTGAAGCTTAAGAGGAAGAGTGAGAGTGGATGGGGTCCTCTACTAAGTAGTGTATGAATTAATTCCATCTCCTTTTGTGTATATGCATGCTTTTCTTCATATCTTCATGTGTATGCATCATTTTTGCTCCTAAATTCCTACAAGACTCTACTACAAAGAACAAGTAAATGATGACACAAATTTAAACATGCACAATTTACCGTTTTACACCTTAAATGAGGATGAATGCGTGACAATTTGTGAATTTTAGGTTTTTGGTTAAAAACATGTAAAAATAGCCAATTATGTTATTTATTTAATTAAAACAAGAATAAATGTTTGAATACAAATGTGCACATTTACGTGCACATCAAATACCCCCACACTTATCTTTTTATTCGTCCTCGAATAAAATAACAAAAAAAACTAAGATAAATCCGTTTTCGTAGGGTGCACGATTGCATAAATCGTATGCAACAAGCCGTTAAACCTCTGGGTGTCCCCAGTAGGACGAGTGTTGTCTCGTGAGGGTTTTCAGCGGATACTACTCACAAAATCCAAATGTTAAATGCAAAAAATATTTACAAAATGCAAGATTAAAGAATATGTACAGGATGAATGTAAGATTATTTACAAATGGGAAATTTACTTTTAAATTTTACATGAAGGAGTTAACACAAGTTTGGGTCGTCACTATGAAATTTAAGTCCGTTACTAATCAAAACTTCAAACAAAAGTCAGTTATCACTACAAACTCCTCCAGCTTGGCCAGTTGTTTTAGTAGAAACATAGTGCAAATATGAAATGAATTCTGTAATCGATAGCAACAATCGTACATTGACATCTTTATTTACTTTTGGTTAACAAGTTAGGTCAAATAAGTGAAGAGTGTGCTTGGATTTCAAGGGCTAACTCTCTCTTTATTACAAATTATTTACATTATTATTATTTACAAATACCTAGGTATACCACCCCTACACTGCACTACGACTTACGTGAGGGTCAGTAATCCTAAGGTGTCCAATCTCATGAAATGATACCATGGTATACCGACGCTAACTTTGTCAACAAGGTGTCGGAAAGAGCTTAGCGGGTTTGCACACCAACGCCAGATGTACCAGCAATTGTTGGATACCCTTGGATTATTAGATATATACATATTCTTTTTTTCTTTTTTTTTCTTTTTACATAAGAAAGAGAGAGAGTTTAGCGAGAATATCTTAGCACAACTTCACTTAAAAGATCTAAAATGTTATCGCAAGTAATCTATATTAACCATTCATTTAATTAGATTACAATTTAGAAAACATTTCATACTCATCACCTACGAATCTCCCTATATACCAGTTACACTAAATTTGCTCATAATTCAAACTTTCCTTTCGTTATCCGTTAAGAGAAGTAAAATTCCAAATATTTTAATCGTACGACCAAAACCATATATTTACTTCATCGTGCCCATTTAAAGTAAACTAAAATGCAAATATTTTTTTATTTTTATTTTTTGAAGAAAGAAAGAAAAGAAAAGAGAAATTTATGCAAAACCAAATTAAATATGAAACTCCCCCCCCCCCCCCACACTTGATTTTGACTGTATCCCCACAGTCAACCAAGGTGGAAGGAAAAAAGAAAAGATTTTTTGTTGAAAAGATGCCCTATATTTACAAAAGAAAAGAAAAAAAAGTATTTACAGTATATCAGAAAGTATATTGACAAGAAGTAAACGTAACGGTCTTCTAAAGACCGATTCATTTGTCTCCTCAAGTATGAGAGACACAGCTTAAGATCGAAAAACCAAATCATAAAAGATTTCGAAGTTAAACGTTTGTTTGGAAAAACGAATGTCGTTTTATTAAATATCGAATGAGTTGGTTTGTTTTCGATGGTTTTTTGGGTAGATTGAATAATGGATTGAATTTCATGTTTATTTCCACCAAATTGAATTTCAAAGTTATCGTTGAAAAAGTCTTTTGAATAATCAATTTCAAAATTAAAATGGTGATTCCAACCTACCTCTTTAAAATTCAACTCATTTTCGGAAAGACCAAAAAATTTATTTTCATCAAATTCGTCTTCCTTTAGTGAATTATAAACAACTTCACTACATGTATTATTTTCAAAATCCAAAGTTGTTGTTTTCAAATTTTCAGAAAAAGGAAGATCAAATTTTGAGATTTAGTTCCACCCTCTCAAAAGAATTGAAATCCAACTCAATTACCGTATTATTAACAACTTCGTTAAGATCGTCATTTTCAATTTCAAAAGTTGTTATCTCAAAATCGTCGATTGTGGGCAAAGGTGGATTATTATTCGAATCGTCATACGTTTGGATTTGACTGTGTTTCCCACGAAACTTCAAGTACATTTCATATGGCAAATTTGCGTAAGTTTCCTCATCAAGATCAATTTCATGATTATTTACTTGAGAATTCCCAATTTGAAATTGTTGAGAACAAATATTTCCAGTTGCACCATAATTGAAGTTATTTTCATCGCCAAAATCATTTGAAAATTCATTCACATGTCCATTTTGAATTTGAAATTCGTTTTGGAGCTCAAAATTGAATTGGCAAGGGTTATAATCAAAATTATTTGAATTTGAATTTGGAAATGAGTTCCAAATTGATTCATTTAATCGTCGACTTTCTTCCACTAGAGATTGCATTATTTCAAGTCTTGAGTGTTGGTCATCATTTTGACGTGTTTCTATTAAAGATTGAATACTTATTTCAAGACTTGAGGGTTGATCATCATTTTGAAAATTTGGTGGTGTAAAATCAGGATTATTTTTAAAATTTTGAAAAGTCGGTGGAGCAAAATCCAAATTGTTTGTACAATAGTTGTTATTAAAGTATCCATATGAATTTGGTGTAAAATTATATGGATTATATTGATTTTCACAACTATCGTAAAATCTGTGGGAATAAGGAAATTGAGACATTTTCAAGAAAGTTCTTTTTTTTTTGGTTTTTTATTTAAACATGCATGAACCTAATGCAACTATATGAATGCAAACTAAATATTTACCAATTTTCTAAAATTATATAATGACGGTTAGATTAATTTCAACAAAAAAATTTCTCAGCCAGTTAATGGACAGGAGTTATCGGTGCACCAGGAATCACCCTAGCAATGCAACCGAAGGTTTAAGTACCTTCAGAGGAACAACCAATATAATATTTACGAATCACCGTAATATTTATACATGGTTATTACTCTGCCATAGTCTAGACACCGAGAGATAAATCGTTGGAAAGAAACCAATTTGTCATTATATAATAATGTCCTTAAAAGCAACAAAAAAAACTAAATGAATGCAAAACAGAAATTAAACGTGAATTAACGATGCAACTACAAATGAATTTTTATTTTGTTTTTGGATTTTTGAAATGCAAATGCAAGCAAAAAACAATGCAAAAGAGTAAAAACAAGGGAGAAGAGAACAATACCAGAGGGTCTGAATTTATTAGCAATTTTTTTTTAGCGGCGATTTTTAGCAAGCAAAGCAGAGTGCGGTTCCAAGCGAGCAAAGCAATTATCCTTCTCGTGCAACCTAAAAAGAACTTGTATACAAGGACAAAACAAAAGGAAAACGATTCTTTTTTTTTTTGATATTGAAGACCAGAAATGCTAAGTTTAAAATGAAAAAAGCAAAAGATTAAACAGAAGAAATCAATTTTTTTTCAAAATCAGATTGTTAGCATACTTCAAACCAAGACAAAGCGGTTCAATCCCACACATAAGCAAGGCCCGACCCATAATTAATAAATTCGTTTAACAAATGCCTTCCCAGATTAATAAACTTCACGCACTCTTGCCCTGGCCCAATATCTAATAAGCAAGCACATTATAAAAATCGCTCAAAGCAGATAAACGTTATCACGCAACTCAATTGAACAGATACGAAAATTCCAGAAACTCAGAAAATTTTACAAAATTAAAAATTAGAAATATCAAAATTGCAACCTTTAGAATCTCAGACTTTGGATATGGGGATTCGCAGGTGAAAGCGGGTTTGTGAAGGTGATTTGGGGATTTGTAATTTTGAAGTCGCGATAGGTGATTTGAGTTCTGGTATGGGATTCCGGCGTTCGGGTTACTGGGGTTTGATGCTTAGGAGGAATTGGAGTCCGGATTTTTGGGGGTTTACTGAGTTCGAAGTAGGTGATTGGAGTTCAATTTCACAGTTCGAATGCAAAAGGGTTTGTGGATTTCTAGGTTTCGAATTACGGTTCGCTCAATTGGAGCGACTGGGTGTGGAATTGGTGATGTGATTCGCTGGCTTTCTAGGGTGGTGCGGGACGTGGAAGGACTATTCCACGTAGTTCGGAAGTTTGAGTTGTGTTCGGCTTTGTGACAGTGTGAAGCTGAGGGTGGTTTCGAGTAGAATTTTATGTGAATAGGAAGTTGGCAGTTGTGTGTGAGGATGTAGTGTGGGCTGAGTGACAGAGTTGTTTATGTGTATTGTAAGAGGTCCGTCACATCTGTGGAGATGAAAACTGGGTTGAAGTGGTACTGTGTTGACAGTGGGGATAGGATGATCAGTTTGTATGGAGAAGAGGATGAAGGTTGTTTGGTCTGGAGGGGTGATTGAAGCTTGGCTCGATGAAGCTGCTGACTGTGGTAGAGGAAGTGGTTCGGACTTTGTGGTATGAATTGGCAGATTAGTTTTGTTTGAAGAAGAGGACGCTGAGTGTGGATAGTTTGATGAGGTTACTGTAAGGGGGTTGCACAGAAATTATGGGTTGGTTGCTGGAAGTTGTTTTGGGTGAAGAAATGGTCGAATGAATGGTGACTTGAGAACAGAGAAAGGAGAGGGAACAAATATGTATCAAAAAAAAATTTGATAGTAAAGTGATTGGGGAGTTGAGTGTTCACGGTGTGTATGCAAGTGGTTTTGTGTGTGGTCTGAGGGGGTGTTGAAAGTGGTCTGTTGTGGCCTTGAGGTTTAATGTTATTGGCAGTATGGTAGGAGTTTGTGATGTAGTTGGTTGGAGTTCAGCTAGGAAGTGAATATGAAGTGATGGAAGGAGGTCTGTGTATGAATGGGTTTGAGGTTTTGTGATTTGAAGTGGTTTTAGGTTGTTTGTTTGGAAGCAGGGGATGCAAGGTTGAGGTTGCGGATGGTGATGACAGAAAGGAGATAGAGTTGGAAGTGAATGTGAAGAATCAAGACTGATATTTGGATGTGGTAGATTGTAGGCAGTTGGTTTGGGGTGGACTTGTGAACGATGGCCGTGACTGATGTTATGTATGGACTAGGTGAAAGTGGTGAACTATGAAGGTGGAAAAGGGCAGTTTAGAGAGGAGATGTCTTGGGTATGTGATGAATAGGCTATTGTGTGACTTGTATGCAGAATATGGTGGTAGTAAAAGGGATGGCAGGAAGAAGTTTGGAGTGTTGGATTTGTATGGTGTTGATGAAGTGTCTGTCAGGCAGTTGTTGTGATAGTCAATAGTTGATGAAAACCGAAATAAGAAGTAATGTAAATGTAGGGAAATGTAATACAGTACCTTGTTGTGTGAAATCTTGAAATGCAATGAATCAGTGGCCAGTTTTGTGTTTCCAACTGTGAGCAGAAATTGAAATTGAAACTGCAGTGTTTTTTTTCTTTGCAAACTGAAATGAAAAACAATCTGCAATCAAAACAAATTAAAATAAATCAAACAATGACGCAAATTGCAATTGAAATGAAAGGAAATGATGGATGAAACAATAAGCCTATCCTCATAAAACAGGAATGAAGAACTAGAACTAGTCACAAAAACAGTAAGCAGAAAGCACAAAAACACAAAAATGCACAAGAACACAAAAGTTTTTTTTTAATTTATTAAATAACACAAAAACTAAACTGAACTACATATAAACAGTGGACAAAAATAGAGCAGTGAACAGAAATGACAATGAGCATGCACAGTTTTTTTTTTTTTTTTTGTAACAAGATTAAAGAAAATAAAAACACAAATGGAACAAATAACACGAAATAAAAATTAAACACAAAATCAAACACACAAAAAATGTACAACTAGACACAAATGAAAATTGAAACAAAGTGGATGAATTTTTTTTAAAGAGAAAGAACACCACACAAAAGCAAACACAAACAAAAACAAACAATGCACAAATTAAAACACAACACAAGAACAACAAATCAAAACACAAGTTTTTTTTAAAAAAAAAAACTAACACAAGTGAAAATTAATTCGAAGAATAAAACGAAAATTAAATTCCTTCCCCGGCAACGGCGCCAAAAACTTGTTCGACGACGGAAATTCTATCGAATTAGAAAACCGTCGCAAAGTGTAATAAACCGCAAGCGCACGGCGTACACTTATAGTACGTTAGCGAGTACGAGTCGATCCACGGAGAAAGAAATAATTTTAATTATATTCAATCAAATTAAACCAAAGTCGAGTGAAGATTTTAACTACAACTACAACTAAACTAAACTAACAAACTAAAATAGCTAAGAATATGAGAGTAAAATAACAACTTAGGAATAACTCCACTCTCAAGATCACATGAATCAACATAAAATGAAACCATGATCTCTCTTCTTTTGGTCATTTGTGAATTTAGTTGATATGATTATTATAAGCATAGCTTATTCATGCTATTAATTAGCACAAAATAAACTATCAAACTATAACATACTCACTAAATCACCATACTAGTTCAAATGAAAAATGAACAAGTTGAAATTGAAATATACTTTAAGCATGGCCTATGAACTATTAATTAGAACTATAGACCATCAAATTTTTATTTCAACCTCCACTTAATCACCATCATCATATGTAGATGAAGAGGTAATTAGTGAACGCATGATTTAGCATAGCCTATTTGGCGTCAACAATATAGGCTATCAAATTCAATAATGAACACAAAACCAATAACATCAACATGACATGAAGCACAAAAAGAGAGCATGAATAAACAAATTATGTTGCATCTACATAATCAAGAGAGCATCATTACCCCTAAGTTGAAAGGGGTTAGCCTCTAATGTATGTAATCATGACAACAAATTTAGATTTAAACATAAACAAGAACAAAGAGGAAAATGAAAGCAAAGTAACAAAAACTAACTACACTACTTGCATGAAATAAAGAGATTTACTACAACAAGAAGTAAAAACATGTAAATAAAAGAGAACTAGATTACTAACATTGCATAAAAGAAAATGAAATTACATGAAAAATGGCTAAGTAGCCATGAAAATAAAAGAGAGCTTTTGATCCTCTAACTAAACTAAAGAAGGGGATAAAAGAGAAGAGACTATTTACATCACACAAAAGGGTATATATACATGTTTGAAACCCTAAAACCCTAATCACTTTTGTTGGGAACTCCCCAAATTACCCCTTCATGAAGCTTCTAATCTTGGTTTAGCCACTAATAATTCATGTAGAATGCATGAAGCCTTTTGTCTCATCCAATTAGTCTCTAATTGAAGCTTAAGAGGAAGAGTGAGAGTGGGTGGGGTCCTCCACTAAGTAGTGTATGAATTAATTCCATCTCCTTTTGTGTATATGCATGCTTTTCTTCATATCTTCATGTGTATGCATCATTTTTGCTCCTAAATTCCTACAAGATTCAACTACAAAGAACAAGTAAACGATGACACAAATTTAAACATGCACAATTTACCGTTTTACACCTTAAATGAGGATGAATGCATGACAATTTGTGAATTTTAGGTTTTTGGTTAAAAACATGTAAAAATAGCCAATTATGTTATTTATTTAATTAAAACAAGAATAAATGTTTGAATATAAACGTGCACATTTACGTGCACATCAAGCTCCACTAGTCCCACCCTGAGGACCTGGGGGGAGGGGGGAAGAAAAGAGGCGAAACAAAAAGGGTCAGGCATACGTCCGGCGAGTCTAGTGACTTTAACTATATAATCAATAAAGTAACAGGATAAGAACATAAACTGGATATAAGAGATGACTGTAACATATGCAGATATGACAAGGTAAACAAGATGAACAAGATATAACGTTGATTGCGCTTCTAATCACTATAAGATAACTCCTACACCGCACCAATACTAGTTCCATACTGAAAGTTGATCCCTCTTACTAAACATAATAATGATAATGATGATGGTAGTTTCGTATACTCCTAGCTGATGTCATAGGTGTCGCCTGCTCCTATCTCCGCTAGTTGTACCCACTACCCTCTCCATTCGATCGACTTCCTAACTCGTAGGTACCCGTGCTGGTCCCACAGTAGGGTGTATCACTCCCTAAAGTGGAAATCTGATACTATTAAAATGCACGGCTTATACCAACACGATGCAATAACGTCTTACCTACCAGCCCGGACCCACGCACGCACATGACTCCGTTGGACTTGCACTGCCATCGCTAACTTTTTATTGACCTCTTACAATCAACCCCAGTAAGCGTGTCCCGTCCTTGAACTAGTTCGAGCTCATATAGATACTAAAATGGGTTACTAGTTGAAAAGGGTCCACCCACTTGACACAAGCTTCCCTCTTAAAATTGGTCCCCACTAGGAATTCCCACTTAACCCCTCTTTATCTCCACGTCTAATCACATGTCTCATCTTGGTTAAGTGTTTTAATTATGTTTCACATGCTACCCATGTTACCCGCTTAACCCTTTTATCATTCCCATGTCTTACCACATGTCTTATCTTGGTTAAGTGTTCATTAATTCATTATAATCGTAATCTTGCAAGACCTCCTACATTAGATTGTCATTTTGCGGTTGCTGGATATGCCGGCTGGTTCCGGGCAGTCTTATACCGTAATCCGAATCTAACCTCGTGTCTTTGCATTATTACATATCTAATTTCTGCCTTTGACCTCTCACATTAGATTACCAAATTGCAGTTACTGGATGTGCCAGGCGGTTCAGGGCAGTCTTATACCGCAATTCGAATCTAGCCTTGTGTCTTAGGCGTTCATTATCACTTTCTTGATTCAAGTCCCAATTTTAAACCTTGGATTAAAATATATTTCAATTACCCATAATTTCCAATCTAAATTATGTTTATAATTTTAATCCAAATTAGGCCTATAATCTTATGTATACATGTTATACCAAATTACGCCCAAATTAATTTGCGTTCATTATTATTAACAATTTATGCCAAACCTTATGTATACAATTTATATCCAATTATGCCCAATCCAACTTATGCCAAATCTCATGTATATAATTTATACACAATTATGCTCAAATTGATTTATGCCAATAATCTTATTTTATTACAAATTTCCCCCAAACTTTTCCCAATCGTTCAAACGTTATTCGTATGCAAATCTCAACACAATATGTTAGGCTCGAAGTTAGCCTAATCTCATAACAAAAAAGGAAAAGAAGAGGAGAAGAGAATCAACATCAAAATTGGCGTAAACATAAGAACATACAAATGAAACATAAATAGGCATATAACGATAAACTGGATCAGAAAGGCATATGGAAAATTTATGGGTTTGAATCTAAAAGATAATGATTTACAAACTTGATAAGATTCATCTCAGTCACAGGCATATACATTAGATCCAATTCACAATCTTACCACAATTACTTTTAATTTAATTATATGTGAAAGTGACATAGACTCACAGCGATAGAATTCTTAGAAAATTAGGCGTTGTTGTAGCAATTCAGATCTTGAACAATCTCTACTTAATTGATGTAGATCTGATCTTCTAATTTGATTGTTGAAGAAGAACTATCTCTAAATCTCTACTTTGATTTTGGTTGGAGAAGAAAGGCTAGGCTAATTTAGATTAGAGCAGCATGGAGGCGCCATTGATGAATAACAATGAGATTAGGGTTAGGTTTAGGGGTATTTTATAGATGCTCTAGGTGAATTAGGACCCTTAGATTAGATTAGGATCCATCTGAACCATCCAAACCAGAAAAACACGTCATCCAGCCAATCCCAGAAGGACACATCAGCCCTAGACCACCAAAACTCGTCTGCCAGATCTGGGCAGATGGGGGGTCGACACCTCTATAGGGGGGTCGACACCCCTATAGGGGGGTCGACACCCCTATAGGGGGGTTGATACCTATGTCGACTCCCCTAGGGGGGCCGACACCCTAGAGCAGGAGATTTCCCTCTCACCCAGCTAAATCTGATTTTGATTTTTGAATTCGTTTTTGATTTTTATTTATTATTTAATTTAAATTCTGCTTAAACTGAAATCTTCTAAGCTTCGTAACTTTTTCATATGATATCCGATTTATGCAAACTCGGACTCTATTCCAAGCAGAATTTCGAAGCGAACGCAATAGCGCAACCCGTTTCCCTTAATTCTTCTTATAAAAATTAAGTATTTTTTAATTATCTCTTATGTCATGTTTTAAAATTACGGGGTGTTACATTCTCCCCTCATTAAAGGATTTCGTCCCCGAAATCTTCAAGTTAAGAAGAACGTATCCTACCACCCATCATCCATCTACTCATCCATCATTCACAAGCATCCATTGTCCTTAAAATATTTCTAATGTTGTATGAACATATGCAAAAGCGTGTGTATATGTTCCTTATCTAATGCAAAGATCAGGCGGTTTACTGATTCAGTTGACCTCCTTAATGCGAAACATGATAGTGCCATGCGTTCATTATGTATGCAAAAGAATCCCAATGATACATATCTTTTCTATATGAGTGCACAACCATTCATTCAAATGCAGCATCTATATGATAACACATTCAATATACATCCATTAACTTAAATATGCACACTCATTCATATGCAATATGAAAGTGATTGAGCCGATCTAGTGCCTAATGTGTGTACAAATGGATCCACGAGCAACCACTAGCAAATACTTACATCCACTTGCATCCACCAAACATAACATGTCTCAAACACATGTTTACAACCATATGATTTTCTATCTAAGGGTCGAAGATATAATCGAGAGGATACACTAAACGATAGAACAAGTATAAACAAAGTGGTAGAAAAAGGAGAAGTTAAGAACATTCCCTCAAAAAGGAAAGGGTACGACGCACGTATCTTGTCTTCAGTCTCCCAAGTCGCATCTCCATGATCATCTCCCCATTAGACTTTAACCAACTTGACCTCTCGGTTGCGTAACTTCTTGACCTCCGATCCAAGGATGCATGTAGTAGCTCGTCTAATCGTGGCATCTCGCTCCACTTCCACTTCCCTAAGCATGCCTGGCTCTACTACCTCCGCGGTATCATGTAAACATTTCCGCAAATGCGACACATGAAATATGTCATGGACACCACTGAGCTTCTCGGGCAACTTCACTCCGTAGGCCATCTGTCCAATTCTTTCTGTAATGGGGAATGGCCCTACGAACCTTGGTGTCAATTTCCCTACAAACCCAAAACGAACTACATTCCTCAATGGTGATACTTTATTAAAGACCATGTCTCCAATACTGAACTCAAGATCAGTCCTTATCTTATCAGCATATGACTTTTGCCGGTCCTGTGTCGTCTTCATGCGTCTTCGAATCAAGTCTATCTTCTCTGAAGTTTCCCAAATCGTCTCGGGCCCAAGAAAAATCTTATCCGTAGACTCCCACCAACAAGTCGGTGATCGGCAAGGTCGTCCATATAGAGCTTCAAAAGGTGTCATGCCAATACTAGTCTGGTAGCTGTTGTTGTAGGCGAACTCTACAAATGGAAGATGTTCCTCCCATGTCCCTCCAAAGTCCAAGATACATAACCTCAAAAGATCTTCTAGAATCTGATTCACTCTTTCTGTTTGGCCGTCCATCTGAGGGGATAAGCAGTGCTCAAACACAATTGCGTTCCTACCGCCTCTTGCAAGCTCTTCCAAAACTCACTAGTGAAAATGGGATCTCGATCGCTTACGATACTAGAAGGTATGCCGTGTAGACGAACTATCTCTCGGAGATAAACAGATGCTAACCATGCCATTGTTCTTTTACTCTTGACGGGAATGAAATGGACGCTCTTGGTAAGTCTATCCACTACTACCCAAATACCCGTATTACTCTTCCTTGACCTTGGCAACCCGTTGACGAAATCCATGGAAACACTTTCCCATTTCCACTGTGGAACCTCTAAAGGGTGAAGCAAACCACCAGACTTCTTTTGCTCAGCCTTGACTTGCTGGCACACTAAGCATCTAGAAACGAAATCAGCCACATCCTTCTTCATTCTGGCCCAAAAGAAAACTCGCTTCATGTCTATGTACATCTTGTCACCACCGGGATGTATGGTCATCTTAGAACGATGTGCTTCTTCAAGGATTGTTCTCCTCACACTCTCGTCTCGTGATACGCAAAGTCTCCCATCTTTACGCAACCAACCTTTGTCATCTATAGTATACCTACTAAGATGGCTCGAAGACTCCCCTCTTATGATCTTGTCTACTATCTCTATCAACTGTAGGTCATCTCGCTGTGCTACACCTATCTGTCCCAAAAGCATAGGTCGTACCTCTAACGATGCCAACAAACCGGGTACATAATCAATAGAGGGTCTAAAGTCAAAGGTAGAGATATACTCTAAACTCTACCGCTTGACAAACAAAGGACTTAAAGTCAACTTCTTTCTACTTAAGGCGTCAGCTACAACGTTACCCTTGCCAAGGGTATATGCAATCTCAAAATCGTAGGATGCTAAGAACTCCATCCACCTTTGTTGCCTTAAGTTTAAATCTTTTTGGGAGAACAAGTACTTTAGTGACTTATGGTCTGTATACAACTCAAACCTCTCACCAAGCAAATAGTGACACCAAGACTTAAGCGCAAAAACTATGGTAGCTAACTCTAAGTCATGGGTAGGGTAATTCTTCTCATGGGCCTTTAACTGCCTTCCACCATAGCATATCACCCTTCCCTCTTGCATCAAAACTACGCCAAGCCCTGTCCTGCAAGCATCGGTATACACTGTGAACGGTTTACTCCCATCCAGCAAAACTAAAGCTGGAGCTATCGTCAATGCCCTCTTCAAACGTTGGAAAGCATCGTCACAGTCAACATCCCAAGAAAAGGTCAAATTCTTTTTCGTCAACCATGTAAGTTGGGCTGATATCTTAGCAAAGTCCCTGATGAACTTTCTATAATAGCCCGCCAAACCAAGAAAACTTCTTACTTCTGTTGCATTCTTAGGAATCTTCCAATCTTGGATTGCTACCACCTTCGCGGGATCTACTGCTATCCCTTCCTTAGAGACCACGTGCCCTAAGAACCTCACTTCCTTCCTCCAAAAATGACATTTGGAGAACTTAGCTTTTAGTTGATGTGCTCGAAGGGTTTCTAAGACTTCCTTAAGATGTAGGGCATGCTCTTCCTCACTTCTAGAAAATATCAAGATATCATCCACAAAGACCACCACGAACTTGTTTAGAAACTCCCTAAATGCCCTACTCATCAAGTCTACGAAATATGCGGGTGCATTCGTCAAACCAAAAGGCGTGACGAGCCATTCGAAGAAACCATCGGGAGTCCTAAAAGCAGTCTTATCTATACTATCCTCAGCTACCCTCAACTGATGAAATCCAGTAGCTAAGTCCAACTGCGAGAAAATCGAAGCACCAACCAACTGATCGAACAAATCATCTATCCTCGACAATGGGTGTATGTTCTTCTTCGTGAGCTTATTCAGCTCCCTATAGTCCACGCACAATCTAAGCGAACCATCTGCCTTTGTAGCAAAAACAACAGGAGCACCCCACTCCGAGATACTTCTTCTTATGAACCCTTTCTCAAGCAACTCTTTCACTTGTTTACTAAGCTCCCTCCTCTCTCTAAGAGCCATGTGGCGCACAGGCAATTCAACTGGCTTTGCACTGTCCACTAAGTATATACGGAAATCTATCTCGCATTTTGGAGGTAAGCCCCTAACCTCCTCAAAGACATCTGCATACTCACGGACTACTCGAACAGATTGCAAATCATCAACATATGCGTCAAGAGATTCTAGGTAGCTAAGCATAACAGAACCCTTAGGATCGCATGAGATATCGATAGTATTACCCAAACTAGTCAACAGTCTAACTACCCTCTTTTCACAGTCGAGAATGGCACCATACCTGGTTAACCAATCCATTCCTAGAATCAACCCATAGCCCGTGAAGCCAAGCACATAAGCGTTGCATTTGAATTCAACGCCATACACATATACTCTCAAATCCCGACATAACATAGAAAGATGAGCCATACCCCCAATAGGATTTGAGACAACTACGTGATCCATAACTAGACTAGCATTTAGGTGCAGTGTTTCAACTAACGAAGTAGATATAAACGAATGTGAAGCGCCAGAATCAAACAAAGTTCGAATAGGATGATCAAAAAGGAAAATCAAACTTTCAACAGAAATGTTTCTGCCTCTCTCCTGTCCTGGTGCCATGAGAGCATGAACCTGCCCTCGAGAAGTAGGTCCTGTCCTTTGCTCTTGTCCTTGCCTCCTCGGGCAGTCTTTAATCAAATGTCCTGCCTCACCACATTGGAAGCAACCCGTCTTCTTCTTCTTCCTACAGTCCTTTCTTAAGTGGACCGGTGTTCCATAATTAAAACACCTTTTCTTCCCTTGGCCCTTGTTATCCTTACCACCTTTCTTTTGTTGTTGCTGTGCTTTCTTTGGATCCACTTTCTTATCTTGTGCCTTAACTACACTAGCACCTTTCTCTTCTTCATGTATCAACGCCATGTCAACAAGATTCTTGAAAGTAGCCCCCATTGGAATGTGGGACATAGCCAACCCGTGTAATGGTTCATTTAGACCCTTGGCAAATCTCAAGGCCTTCTCATGTGGTGTATTAACTAATTCCATACCAAATCTTGCTAATTGGTTAAACTTGTTAACGTACTCCTTCACAGACAAATTCCCTTGTTTCAAAGCCAAGAACCTCTCCATGTATAAACTCTCCTCCACTTGTGAAAGAAATTTCAACTAGAACCTTCGTTTGAAGTCTATCCACGTCTCTACTGGACGTCCTCCATTAGTTACTTCCCACCAAAAGGAAGCTTCATCCTTCATCAACCAAGCAGCTAGCTGAACTTTCCTTCCCTCGTCTATCTCAAAGATACCAAAAAAATCCTCCACTTCCTTAAGCAAATTCTACGCCTCAACAAACGTCTCAGTCCCATAAAACAGCTTTCCGCCCATCGCACGGAAGTCTTTGCATATCTTAGAATAAGCGTCTACACGGGGAGGAGGAGAAGGAGGAGCAGCTACAGCTGGGGGAGGAGGAACGTCTGCTGGGCCTACGGCAGTAGCCCTAGCCTCCAGATACCTTCTGAACCAACCTGGTATCTGTACGCCCTCGGGTATAACGGTTTCCCCAGACATGCTGAAAGGAAAAAGGAAGAGATTCAAAACAGAGAATCGAAAGATAGATATATAGCTTTTGGGGATTATGTTTTTCATAATAAACCTTTCTCTTGAAAACACCTTCTTTAAAACATGTTTTTGAAAATACTTCTTAAGAAAAATGCTTTTGAAAATAGTTTTCAAATTCTTTTATCTATTCTGGTAACCTTCAGCTCTGATACCACGTGTAACACCCCACATCCATTAATGCCACTCACTAAGGGAATGCATTAACTTTCATGGAGCATTATAAGAGTATAGAACAGAATATCACAAGACAGATATATAAAATGGTACTTAAGAAAACTCAAAATTTATTCATTGCAGAGGAAAAGCAAAACATGTCTGGTTACAACATCAAAACCATATACTAAAGCCAAGTACTCAAATATCCATCTTGTACAAAATTATTATCAGAGTACATAAAAGTAAAACCATAATCCCACTCCAAATAGCTATAATTGAAAAGAGATAAAGCTGAGAATTACTTTCAACACTTCCAAGCACTTCAAGAAGAAAGAAGTCCAAGTCAAGCTCCACTAGTCCCACCCTGAGCACCTGGGGGGGGGGAGAAAGAAAAGAGGCGAAATAAAAAGGGTCATACATACGTCTGGCGAGTCTAGTGAATTTAACTATATAATCAATAAAGTAACAGGATAAGAACATAATCTGGATATCAGAGATGACTGTAACATATGCAGATATGACAAGGTAAACAAGATGAACAAGATATAATGTTGATTGCGCTTCTAATCACTATAAGATAATTCCTACACCGCACCAATATTAGTTCCATACTGAAAGTTGATCCCTCTTACTAAACATAATAATAATAATGATGGTAGTTTCGTGTACTCCTAGCTGCTGTCATAGGTGCCGCTTGCTCCTATCTCCACTAGTTGTACCCACCACCCTCCCCATTCGATCGGCTCCCTAACTCGTAGATACCCGTGCTGGTCCCACAGTAGGGCGTATCACTCCCTAAAGTGGCAACCCGATACTACTAAAATGCATGGCTTATACCTACACGATGCAACAACGTCTTACCTACCAGCCCGGACCCACGCACGCACATGACTTCGTTGGACTTGCACTGCCATCGCTAACTTTTTATTGACCTCTTACAATCAACCCCAGTAAGCGTGTCCCGTCCTCGACCTAGTTCGAGCTCATATAGATACTAAAATGGGTTATTGGTTGAAAAGAGTCCATCCACTTGACACAAGCTTCCCTCTTAAGCTTAGTCCCCACTAGGAATTCCCACTTAACCCCTCTTTATCCCCATGTCCAATCACATGTCTCATCTTGGTTAAGTGTTTTAATTATGTTTCACATGCTACCCTTGTTACCCACTTAACCCTTTTATCATTCCCATGTCTTACCACATGTCTTATCTTGGTTAAGTGTTCATTAATTCATTATAATCGTAATCTTGCAAGACCTCCCACATTAGATTGTCGTTTTGCGGTTACTGGATATGCCGGGCGATTACGGGCAGTCTTATACCGTAATCCGAATCTAACCTCGTGTCTTTGCATTATTACGTATCTAATTTCTTCCTTTGACCTCTCACATTGGATTACCAAATGCGATTGCTGGATGTGTCGGGCGGTTCTGGGCAGTCTTATACCGCAATTCGAATCTAACCTCGTGTCTTAGGCGTTCATTATCACTTTCTTGATTCAAGTCCCAATTTTAAATCTTGGATTAAAATATATTTCAACTACCTATAATTTCCAATCTAAATTATGTTTATAATTTAAATCCAAATTAGGCCTATAATCTTATGTATACATGTTATGCCAAATTACACCCAAATTAATTTGTGTTTATTGTTATTAACAATTTATGACAAACCTCATGTATATAATTTATATCCAATTATGCCAAATCTCATGTATACAATTTATACACAATTATGCTCAAATTGATTTATGCCAATAATCTTATTTTATTACAAATTTTCCCCAAACTTTTCCCAATCGTTCAAACATTTTCGTACGCAAATCTCAACACAATATGTTAGGCTCGAAGTTAGCCTAATCTCATAAAAAAGGAAAGGAAGAGGAGAAGAGAATCAACATCAAAATTCGCGTAAATATAAGAACATACACATGAAACATAAATAGTCATATAACGATAAACTGGATCAGAAAGGCATATGGCAGATTTATGAGTATGAATCTAAAAGATAATGATTTGCAAACTTGATAAGATTCATCTCAGTCACAGGAATATACATTAGATCCAATTCACAATCTTATCACAATTACTTTTAATTTAATTATATGTGAAAGTGACATAGACTCACAGCGATAGGATTCTTAGAAAATTAGGCGTTGTTGTAGCAATTCAGATCTTGAACAATCTCTACTTGATTGATGTAGATCTGATCTTCTAATTTGATTGTTGAAGAAGAACTATCTCTAAATCTCTACTTTGATTTTGGTTGGAGAAGAAAGGCTAGGCTAATTTAGATTAGAGCAGCATGGAGGCGCCATGGATGAATAACAATGAGATTAGGGTTAGGTTTAGGGGTATTTTATAGATGCTCTAGGTGAATCAGGACCCTTAGATTAGATTAGGATCATCTGAACCATCCAAACCAGAAAAATACGTCATCCAGCCAATCCCAGAACACATCAGCCCTAGACCACCAAAAGTCGTCTACCAGATCTGGGCAGATGGGGGGTCGACACCCCTATAGGGGGTCGACACCTCTATAGGGGGTCGACACCTATGTCGACTCCCCTAGGGGGGTCGACACCCTAGAGCGGGAGATTTCCCGCTCGCCCAGCTAAATCTGATTTTGATTTTTAATTCGTTTTTGATTTTTAATTATTATTTAATTTAAATTCTACTTAAACTGAAACCTTCTAAGCTTCATAACTTTTTCATATGATATCCGATTTACGCAAACTCGGACTCTATTCCACGCAGAATTCCGAGATGAACGCAATGGCGCAACCCATTTCCCTTAATTCTTCTTATAAAAATTAAGTATTCTTTAATTATCTCTTATGTCATGTTTTAAAATTACGGGGTGTTACACTATCCAAGAGATATCAAGGATCAGAGTGTAGTTGCATGTGTCCCCTCTCGTATGTATGTGAACTAATCTATGCCAGTGTGTGCAATGCTGAAATCAGAAGCTATAAAGTAAGTAGAAAAGAAAGCAGTAGATCAATGTGTGATGAATAATCAAGAAATCATATGTTCATTAAGTCCAGATTGTCTAGTTTAGAGGGATCTATCCTAACTGCCCGCGAATCTGTAAGTTGTGTTTGATTTTGGTTGAATTATATACAAGTTTGTGTTACAAGTCTTCATCGTCAAAGTCCTAGTTTCAACCAAGTCTGATAGCATTAGGTAGTGCATATGCTCCATTTTGAAGGCGCGCGGGTCGGATTGGGGTTTCATGGGGAAGTTACATCGGGTTGGATCGGGGTAATCACAAACCACCAAAGCGGATCGAAGGGATCCTAAGCGATCCAGTCCAATTTATTGTGACCCGCTTCCTCCGCACAAACATTTCTGCCTTTGTTTTAATGTCAAATACCCCGACACGATCAGTCCATGTTCCTTCTGATCCACCGTATTCCTTCTTCTTTTATTACACCAAGGACCAAATCGCCATTATCTCCTTTTCATCAAAGTAAGAGGAAAACCCATGCATCTAGCTCCTCAACGCCGAGCATAGTTCATCTGAGCCGCCGCTTTGAGGAGACGATGACGTCGACATCGATAGCGGCATACCAAATGACCTTGATACTAGTGTCGCCATAGATTTGTGCAGAGAAACATAGATTAACACAAGAATTTGAATATAATTTAGTCAAAATCAAAGATTAAAGAATATGAGTTAAGAAATCTAAGCCCACCTGTGTTCGAATCTGAAAATCGAGACAGAATTAATGAAAAAGGAACTAGGGTTTCAATGGATTAAAGGTAAATTAGAAGCAGTAAAAGTGAGGAGAGAAAAAAGATTCATAGATTTATATACTAAGTTAAGTGGGGCATTCGTATTCCTGAGGTAATGGCCTAATCCGACCCGTTAGGCTAAAAACAAAAATTACCCGAAATTTGATCGGCTCGGGTATGTAAGCGGGTCAAACAATCTTGACTCGATTCACTGTGCAAACTTCAATCCGATAGTATAAAAATGAAGTCGAGCAAGGTGGGAAACAAGTAAAATTAACATAAATTACTTGAAGTTGCATAAATGTGTGAAGGAAGATTGACGGGGAAATTTAACCAAGTCGGGTAATTATAACCTTTTGAGGCGACAGAAGTCAAAGAATTTACCTGGAAACTCGTCTATATTCTGGTTGAAAGCTCCAGATTGCTGAATGCAACAGAAATGACCATGAATCAAACCTCGTATTTATACATGACACAAGAACCAAGAAACACGGTTTCACCAAGCGTCACGACTCTATAGACAGACACGACTATTGATTACCACCAATTCAAGAACATACAGGTTGGCAATTTCGAAGCACGACTTATCTCCAGTAAAACGTACTTCGAGGAGGCAAAATGTTGGCCCACCGGGCCACACAATGTCTAGATAATCGTTCATGAGAATCGAAATTGGATCGGATTGATAAAGAAGTCTCGAGCCAAAGAGAGAGAATTGCCCACCAGTATCGGGTCGAGTCAGGGAATTTATGATCCAGTCCCCCAAGCAAGAAAATGGTTACATTCCAGAAGACTAGTGGCGGGTCGGAGTGAGATACCACGAACCGATCCGCTCGATAAATGAAGCTCGCAAAACACTCTGGAAGCACTGCTCCGGGTCAAAGTGCATCCCTACCCGATCCTCCTTGAATGGAACCATAACACCCTGAAGCCCTCGAAGTGGAGCGGAAGACAACCCTATCCGATCCACTTCCTATCTGCTACAATGAAACAATTACTCCACATTCCTGCAAAAGATGGATGGTGACTACCTACGAAACCACGAAGCTGATGCACTGGAACCACTTTAGCACATCCAAATCTGAGATTTATGAGATGGGACCCACGTGGTACCCATCCCGCCTTCCCTCTAGGCCTATAAACACACCAGAATTCAGCATTTGAAGGGATCTTTTGGCATTCTGATAATCAAGCTCCACTATTAACAACATTTATCTATTTTATTCAAATTATACTTTAGATTTTCAAGTATAAGTTTAAAGATTTGGAGAGATCACTAATTGTACTTGTGAGGTTGAGTGACTATCTATATTGTACTTCTAATCAACTTGTCAATCAAAGAATTATAAACTAGGCATAGGCTCGTTAACACCGAACCACTATAAATCTTGTGTGTTGATCGTTTTTTATCTTTTTTCAGATTATAATTCTCCACAAATTCTAGTCAGTTGGGTGTTATAACCACCTTTTGGTCTAACACTGACTGAAAAACTCAGGTTGACCGGAGCACCAATGAAAATACAAAAATACTCAGATCAGAACTAAAATATTCACATATCAGTCAAATCAAAATCAAGTAATAATATGAGTGTCACGGCATCAGAGATGCTTACAGTAATCCACATCTCCTACCCAAATGTGTTCGTGAGTGCAATAACTTAAGAGATGTTACAGAAATTTCCATCTCATAAGAATCCATTAAACTAGATAGTATATAATATAATTTCGCTATTATAATATTGTTTATCAGTAAAGTAAAGTATCATAATAGCGTAAGCAGAATTACATTTTTACCCTTACACCGTTTATAAACATTACAGTACTATAAACTCCACCAAACCAGCGGGCCATCAGGGAGCACTCCATGGGTACAATGCAAAACAAAATCATAGTTGGCGCGATCAGGATAATATGACAAGGCACCAAGGAATACCTAACGAGGATTCTACCAGATTGCAGGAACGGGCTGGTGGTAACGCATAGCAGCTACTACCGCCTACCTCGAACAACACTCTGAAAATCGCGGTTGGCCACCAATTAAATCACAAAGGAATAGATATGGTATCGAAGAAGTGTGTTTGATCGAATGAGCGGCCTCTCATTGGCCTGGTCATGGCTCCTATTTTAGTCATTTAAATTATGACCCGAAGATCAAGGCTATCCATCATAGTTCTCAAATCCAATAATCTCCTCCAAATCCATCCCACTTCATTCTTAATTCATCCACCACGTACATAGTTGTTAAAGTGGTTTTCGGTATTGGCAGAGAGTATGACAATATTCGATCCCATTCTCTTTAACAACCAAACGTTTACATTTTCCACACCGGTCGAATTTATTCATTTCAAACGGTTCATACTTCATAGTAAAATTTCAGGTTTTTCTTTAAAACCATTTCATATCCAAAATAGAATATAACTTCATATTAAATCTCCAGTTAAACCAACTTAAAATCTTGAAACAATTCCAACCTTAAAATAATTTAACTATTAAAAATAGTTAAAAGTATATTTAAATAGTTTAGATAAATATTTGAAATAATTTGAAAATAAATAGTTTGTATTTAAAGTAGAATTAACAAAATTTAGTAAATTTTACAACTAAAATATTATAGTGGTTTATAAAATAAATAGTTAATTGTTAAAATAGTTTATTTAAAATAATGTATATACATAAGTAAAAAAATAGATAGTTTAAAATGCAAAATAGTTATTTATTAAAGTTTTTAATTAATATAGTCACCATGTATAAATCAAAATAGCATAGTTTATAAAGTAAAATAATTGCTCGGGAAAACTAGTATATATATATAAGGTTTAAATAAATAAATTTGAATTAGAATTGTTTCTTCCAAATTTTGAACAAATCGGAAATCATATCCAGTTTCAAATAAATTCAACTAAATTTCGATATCCCAATTCAAATCGATTCAACTTCCAATTTATTTTTCAATTCGATTCAAATAATTCTATTTAAAAAATTCGATTCAAATATTTGAATTTAGATTATATTTCTCACTTTGAATTATTACAGTTTATAAAATCTCGAGTTCACAGTTCAACTGTTACTTTGAATCAAGTAAATTTAAAGTAAATTTTAGAGATGGATAAATAATTCAATTACAATATATTCGATTCATATTCAATTTCTTTTTATAACTTCAGTTAACAACATTAACAAATTTCCTTTAGCTTTTATATTTCAAAATCCAACATTCAAGTTTAAAGGAGATCGATTTATAAAACATCGTTTATAACGTTTTTAAACAACATTTCAAGACTCATGGTTAAAACAATTTTTATTTAACTAACCGATGTCCGTATATAACTTTATGTCCTATGGCCAAGTAATACTTAATATTTAATTTTAGCATTTCGGGAAAGGATATATATCATTTCAATCCAAATCAAGGTTCGCAGGTATATATCATTTCAACCTATGCTCTTTATTCATTTTAACGATTACTTCCGGGTTTATTCGATGCCCGTAACATCTAGGGTAAATGGTTGGGATTAGTCAACATAAATAATGTTTATATAAAATCAAGGTGAATAACGGGTAAATTCACATAAATAAGCATCAATATGTCAAACATGTCAAATCCAAGCCATTCATCACATCAATACATCCAAACAATTCAATATCGTATAAATTTACTAGTTATCAGATGTCGGGTTTTAAATTGGCAATTATATGTCAAATTCTAACTTAACTGTAAAATTAAATCTGACAGTCAAATTAAACTACACTATCGATGCAAATCAATATAAGTATGCAATTTAAACTACCAAACATCAATCAATATAATCATATCATAACATGATATTAATTTAACTAATAATTGAATACTTTAGTTAAGCATGAGTGGGTATAATTACTCACCTTTGGTTTTGAACTCGTTTTGAAATCCAAAATAGGCCCAAATTTCAACAGTCTAAGAAGCAGTCCACTACAACTCTATGTTGTTCGGAATTTTGATACGATCCCAAAAAATCTAACCGCACATCAATCTAAATTTGTATGAAAAGTTATTAGTGTTTTACTATTTAAAATTTAATTATATAAAATAATATAATAATTCACCTTCCCTTAAACGATGCTACCATATCAGCAATATATCCTCTTTAACGCATCGTGTTTCTAGGAGAGAAGACAAACCCATCGCATGCCTTAAAATCCTGATCGACGTGCCCCCATATCATGACTGGTCTCCGATCCATAATAACAACCAGATGCATCATCTCGTGCTCTGCCTACATCCCAATTCCAATCACCTCCGGTGGTCCAAAACGCTTCGAAAAGACCATAAACCGCATGCAATATCAAGGCTGATTCTGGTGAATTGAGAATGACATAGCCACCATAATCTGTATGGATTTGAAGCCCTCACCTAGATCTATGATTTTCATTTTGGAAGTTTTGAATTTCATTGAACCGACTGGAAGAAACTAATGACTAAAGTTTTGAAAATGTTGGCCACTGAAAATAAAAGAGGCGGCGACATGAATACGTTACTAGGGTTTCAGATATTTTATTAATAAATTTATTATTTTACGTGAATAAAAGCCAAAAACGGGTCTGTTTCTAAATGAGGCCTGCTTACAACTAACTTATCTATAGGTTTTATGACCTTCTAAAAGAAATAGAACTAGTGGCGAAGCCCAATTCAGAAGTGTACAACAGTTGCACGTGAAATTCCATTATTATGATTAAATTATACACATAAATTTACGCACGTTTTAAATTCGCACAATCAAACGACAATTTCGATGGCTACGAAATTTAAAACCTTACAATAATTCAACATTCTGAATTCGATGAAACTGATTTCATCGAATTCTGAGATCATTTGTAAAATGACTATCTTAATAGGTTCATTAATATAATAGAATATCCAATTTTCAATTCAAGAGTTTTATTAACTTTACTCAAATCAAAATGGAATTCATTTAAACCTTATAAATTAAACTTTCATTTATTTTGAATTCAGTTTTGATTATTTTTCAAATCCAATTTGGATATCAATTATAAATTAATCAAATCAATTTCATTCATATAATTTAATATTAAATTCAAACACCAATATTTAACAATCCAAACCAAAATCATAGTTATGTTTATAATCAACGCAAGTTCCTTATTATTATAACTAGTTGAAATTGCTTACATCATCAATTCAGTAAAGTTTACAATAAAACTTATGTAATTAAACTATAAAATTTTATTTCTAACCATAAAATATTCCAAAATCATATTAAATCTAATAATTTAAATATTCAAAAATACGGGTTGTTACACTCTCCCCCACTCAAAACTTTTCGCCCTCGAAAAGGCGTAGTAAGGAAGTTGTCAATTTATAGGTTGAACCATATGATTTAAATTCTACTTAGAAAACATTAACTTACATAAGTAGTTTAATATAGATTTAAAAACTCAAATTTCCATAAAATTTCTAAGTCTTAAATTACGAAAAATTTCGGCAGAGTTCCTTTGTATGGCTAGGTCTAGAAAAACAACAATATATATAACTTTAAATATACTTCTCATCACAATGGTGAGGCATCCCAAACCATGAGGAAACAATATATATAACCCAAACATTATATATAATCCAAGATACATACCTTTTATTGGCGTATTAGCGATTTAGCTTATTTTAAGCAAGCAAAAACAATATTATGCACAAGTGGCTCCAAAAGCATGCAAATGTCATCGGTACCTACTAAAACACTTAAGAACATATAAATATATATGAGAATAAGTCCACACATAAAAAATAAATGTATATGTAATAACTATTTCAGCTATAGAAACAAATAAACATTCAACAATCACATTCATCCAAGCAAGCACAGTAAAAAAATTCAATGTCAATATATTATTTATATAATTTCATTTGGGTCATTCCATTTATATAAATGTTGTAGCGACCCAAGGATTTTCGACCCTGGAAATCGACATAAAACACCATATCGACTATTCAAGCATCAGAAATACCAGATCATTAGTAGAAAGAAGTTAGTGGGTGAGAAATAGAAAGAAAGTTAGAATAGAAGAAGAAGAAGATCATAACACAACAATATCAGAGTAAACACGAATCTCACAACGGAACACACAAAATATATTATATAACAAATTTTGAAATACAAAACTGTATTTGTACTTACATATATCATCAGTGTACATACCATATATATCACAGCGGAAATAACTCTACATACATCAAACATTGAAGACTCCTACTCCAAGATGCTCTAAGTATATCTGTAAAATCCTGACTACTTGACTGTCTGTACAAATTTTGGGCACCCAAGAGTTTAGGGTAAAACAAAACAAAATAAACTCTGGGTCAGTCATCGGACTGGTGTGAGTAAACCCCAATAATTTGGTTTAACTTTTAAAAATCCTTTTTAAAAGAAAGGAAAATCGTAAGACCGATCCACACATAAATAGGGATGGTTTTTTACTTATGATAACCTAAAAAATTCTTCAAAACAATATTATTCTGATATTATAATAGTGTCTTATACAAGTAAATAGCAATCTAGCAGAACGCTTGCATCTCACGCTCTACATACCTAATATACAATCAAAACCGCGGGCTTCTATTAGAGAATGGATTACCAACTATAACAAGGTATGGAACCACCTTCCGATCAGTGTATTCTAGAGGGGATACGCTGGAGTTCAACTAGAACATCTTACAACTCAGCCACATATGACTGGCCATTCATTTCGCTTTAATGTTCCGAATATAGTGTCACCTTACGGTTAGTATATCAACATAACCGTTCCCGGGAGATACAAAAGCGAAAAAAGAACAAAAAATGAATATTCTCTAGATGGTGACAATATACCCTAATTGGGAGCGACCCACTTGATCATGTTGTCTTCCCGATTTCTGTCATTTTCTGGTTGATGAGGCTTGAGGTCATAACGTATCCTTGGACGGAGCACACCTTCATTTAATTTGAATGCCATATCGTTATACCCACCAAATCACAAATTGATTTCTCCAAAAATACCATAGGTATAATGCTAAGAGAAACGAATTCCTCCACCACCAAATATAAATACGTTTGAAGATACCAACTTAAGTGATCTATAAGATATACTCTATCAGACATCCGTCCATTCAAGTTGTCCTAGCTCTGGACAAATGGAAGTCACCATTCTGTAAATCCATCTTATGCAATTTCTACCTAGGATTGCCAAAACAGCCCCTGCATAAACTCCGTCTTCCATTATCTTCATCATATTTGATTCACAATGCTAATGCCCATACGGAGTGGTTTTCAGATAATAAATCTGATCTCGGTCTCTCTGTATTAACAATGGAAAAATGGTCAAAAACTTTGATAGCCGGTTATTTAACTATCAAAGGAAGACATCCATACAAACAATGATCTTATTTCCTGAAGGAAATTTATCAATCCACAATTAATCAACACTGACCCCCTTTATATAAATTTATCAATAATCATTTCATTTCCCAATTTCCCTTAAATATCTTTACCCAAGTATTTTTCCAACTCGCTTAGCCTCTCGTAAATTCTTGGAAAACATTTCCATATATTCACAACTCCTTATTTCCCATATTTTGAAAATGTATGTTATTAATATTGGAAAACATTTCCATTTCTATTCATGCATCACTACCCTTCCACATCCATTAGTCCTTAACTGTAAACTAGTAAGAGAACAATTCCCTAAATATCAACCCCGAAGGCCGAAATCAACACCAGATCGACACTCAGAAGGTTGTTCAACTTGAATATTCTCTAGTCAGTTCCTAATTTCCCTAATCCCATTTCTTAATTTCTCATCCAATCATTTCTTACGCATCCCTCGGATTCGATTTACAAATCCACTTCTATACGGAAAAATAATAATTATAATGATGGCATTATAATCCCTGTTTCCAAAAAATTAACAATAAAAAATATAACTTTGATTTGTTAGTTTGAATAAATAAATAATACTTAATAAATTCATTAAATAAATAACCTTTATTTAAAAACAGAAACTAAATCTTGCTTTCCTAAATTCAACATCTAACTCTCTTTCGAATAATTTCTATTCGATTAACCATTCCGAACTTCGGAATAAATTAAAGTTTCAGGTCAACTCAATTTCTAAATTCATTTTTGAATTTATCACTTCCAACATTTACCAATTTCCTTTATCACCATTCCAATTTTGCAAAAACGTTTGCTTTTAAACCATTATTCACTTTAAAATGTGAATATTATTCCTTTACAGAATTCTGGACTCGTGTTATTAAATAAATCTTGATTTAAATAGATAATTCCATTACAGTTTAAAATTTCATCTATCTAGTTATTTTATAAATTCATACTTCATATTTCATTTCATAAACTCCGTTTACAAGTCAACTTCTTGTTAATTATATATTAAGTTTATAACTAAATCTCGATTACACACTCGATTATAAATTATTGTTTTTTAAACCAAATATTACTTATCTTGTCAAAATTTGAATTATACAGTATAATTTCTAAAAATAAATTATTCTAATAATGATCGACATAGTCGAATTATAACTCCTTATGGATTTATTTCCACTCTATTTATATTTCGTGCATGAAAATAATTTCATCATTTACTTTTTAAAATCAATTCCCAATTTCCCTTTTACATTTCACTCTAGAATTCACATTTCCGTATTATCCAGTGATAATTATTCCACTTCATTTATAAGTATCATTTGTAAATTAAACCATTTATTTATCTATTTAAAATAAGTTATTATATTCTCGCCTAATCAAATTTCCATTTCTATTTTAAAATAGATTTTCCTTTTTAAAACCCCAAACTCTTTTCCAATATATTCGAATATATTTTACGGTATTCAAATACAAATTATTTTAGGTTCATTGTTATTGAACATCCCAAACACACATTAATCAACCACGGATTATTTGTCACATCATATAATGCAATATATGAAAGACAACAATATAATTGTTGAGGAATCCAGTTGGATCCCTCCAACCTATTCCTTGCATCCACAGATCTTACTCAACAAAAATAACACCAATTTCATATCAATATGAAATATTATAATAATAGAATCTATATTCAACTAACGACTTATATATATATATATATATTATTTCAACCAATTAATTAGCAATTCATACAAACAACCATTACACAACATTCAATCATTACTTATCGATATTAAATAATGTTTATAATATTATAAAACTGGACGGAGTGTAACACCCCACCTCCGTCAAGGTCACTCACAAAGGGAATGGCTTAACTTTGATGGAGCATTTTAGTAAATAGAATAGAAACTTACGAGACAGATAAAACAGTACTTGAAAGATTAATAACTTTATTACAACAGAAACCGTAATAAGTTTGGTTACATCCTTTCAAATCACAATTTCAGAATTCAAGTACAAAATATCAGTCTTGTACAAAAGCCTTCAGAATGCATAGTTTAAAATCATAATCCCCACAGAAGAAGACAAGCCATACTTTAAGCACTTCAAGCAGAAGGAATTCGGATCAAGCTAAAGTATTCCCTCCTTGGATAACCTGGGGGGGAAACGGAAGAAAAAGGGGCGAAAACAAGCAAGGTCAGACATAAAGTCTGGCAAGTCCAGTGATTTTCAGTTATGAATAGATAATAATAACATGACATGAAAATAAAACTAGATGAGAGATAACAGTAACAGGTGTAGCGGATATTACAGAAGAACAGAATGACATAAGCTATTTCTTTACACTTCTCTGCACTAATACTAGTATAACAGAATTAGGTGTCACCCTAATGTCTAAACTGAAACAGAAACAGGTACAGAATAATTTCCACAGAAGAGAGTGCTAGTAATGGGCCTTTACCACCCGAATAGAAACAGACAGAAGCAGAAACAGATTTATCCCTACGGAAACAGAATGTAGAATTAGGCGTACACTAGTGATTGGGCCTTTACTACCCGAACAGACGGTACCACGCAGAAACAGACAGGTTTTGCCACCCAACAGAAACAGACGGTACCAACAGAAACAAACAGAACTAAGTGTACCCAAAAACCCTACCCCAAGCGATCGGCTCCCTAATACATAAATACCCTGTGTCAGCCCCACAATAGGGTGTATCACTCCCTAAAGTGACAACCAATTGGCACAGACCTATTTACAGATGTCACAGCGTCTTACATCCTCAGAGGTAGACCGGGATCCATGCACGCACATGACCCGGTTGGAACGCACCATCAACACCCCTCGCCATTATCAGAATGAACCGCTTATAATTAGTTCAGTAAGCGTGCCCGGACCCTACCTACTGTTGGGTCAAAGTTTTGATACCAGAAAAGGTTACTGACTAATATGGGTCCCAAACAACAGATGACACAAGTAATTCCCCTCCTAACCTTGTGTCCCCAGACTAATAGATTTCCGATTAACTTGTTTACAGGTCCAGACATACAGCATTCAGATCAACTAGTTCACAGACAAGTTTTCAGACTAACGGATCAGATATACAGATTTAATAGACTTACCAATTAACCAGTTATAGATTAACAAACTTACAGATTTGTCTAACTTTGTAATTGGGCCTACAGATTCACGAAACAGATTTATTAAATTCGTCAGTCTAGTGGGTTTAACCCTATCCGCCCAACACATTTTAGACATCATATTTATCTCAGATTTTCATTAATTAAATATTAATGCCCAGACCTCTCACATTAGACTGACAGTTTGCGGCTACTGGTTAGGCCGGTTGGTTCCGGGCAGATTTCTGTCGCAAACTGAGTCTAACCTCGGGTTTCAAGCACGTTATGACTAACTTCTCACATTAGAACCTATTGTTTGGGGCCACTGGAACATGCCGGGCGGTTTCGGGCAGAATTACGCTGCAAACTCATTCTAACCTCGAGTTAGCCATGTTTATCTTTGCGGCCAATTAATTAATGATTTACCATTTATACCCACGCCTAATATACATGTCAATTATTCATAACTAATTCAGATTATATCAGTAACAGACTGAATATATCAACTTAACAGATATAACAGATAACAGGTTTAGGCGACTTAACGGATTCAACAGATTAAGCAAACTAGCAGATTTAACGGATAACAGATTAGGCATCTCAACAGATTTAGTTTAGCAGGTTTGGCATTTTCAACAGACTTAGCAGATGACAGAATTGGCGGATGAACAGATCTAGCAGACTAGGCAGTAGAGCAGAACTAACAGATTAAGCAATATAACAGAACTAGCAGATTAGGCAAATATAGCAGAACTAGGAAATTAGACAAATATGACAGATTTAATCATTCCTTAAAGTTTCACAAACGTATCTTGCCTAATTATAAATCTTGTCTAAGTTTACATGCATAAATAATAGTCATGATTCACAATATACCCCATGTTTGCATTAAATTTACATAGCACAGATTATGGTCATAATTTACCATATATCATATGTTTCAATTTTTATTAAACTTGCATAGTACAGAAGATCCATATATAAATCATACCAAATATAGCCATCGATTACTATGCATGTCATATATCCCAAAGATCCCTTACTTAGTCGTTTATTTATAGATATCCTACTTTCATGTAAATCTTTATACCTAAGCCATATCCTCTTTATCTCAAATCATATGTTCAATACTGTCTATATTTATGTCCAATTATGTGTCCTCAAATTTATGTTCTAGCTACAGTCCATGTTCTTTCCTCAAATCAGTCACCTATTGGTCATGCCCAATTTATGCATCATTCATTTTACTGTCCCAAACATTTTAGCCTATGTTAATCTCTTATGAGATTGGCTCAGGCTCGTGGTAGCCTGGCTATAGAACAGAAAGCAGAAAGAAATACAGAATAAAACAGAACATAACAGATATAATCTCAGATTCAGATTTACAATTGATGTCAGAATCAGAATTAACGTTTAAATCGGAAAATAATTGCACTTGCCTTGATTGGATTAAAAAAAGAACTTTAATTGTTGCAGAATCGTTGCAGAAGCTTTAATCTCTAATTTGAATTGAGTTGCTTAGCTTCTAGTTTTGATTTCAACAGAGTAGTGATGCCATTTTTATTTTTATTTAGAACAGAAGCAGAGAAGAAGCAGAATAGAATTGTGTGTAGAGAAGGCTAGGTCTTACGATGTATTTATAGGTGTAGGAACTCATTTAGGTCCTCATATTAACCCTAGAACTCATCAGGTCCGTCAAAACACGTCACAACCTTCAAAATCGCATACACACGCACCAGGTTCGACCAAGGCTCGACCCCCAGGTCGACTGCCCAGTCGACCTGGTCTGTGGGGTCGACTGCCCAGTCGACTCCCCAGTCGACCTGGGTCCTAGGGGGTCGACTGCCCAGTTGACTCCCCAGACGACTTGGGCCCTGGGCGGGAAAATTCCCGGCCAGCCCGCTTCTGGGTTTGAATTCGAATTTTGAACTTGAATTTTGAGCTGTTTTCAATTCTGAAATTTCCTGAAACTTCGGAGGGTCATATCTCCTTCATACGGACTCTGATTCTCGCAAACTAGGACTCGTTTTCATGCAGAATTCTGAGACGAACGCAATGGCGCAACCTGTTTCCCTTGATTCTTATTTTTCAAAATTAATTATCCTCTGATTTTTTACTTATACGTTCACAAAAAATATGGGGTGTTACATTCTCCCCTCCTTAAAGGATTTCGTCCCCGAAATCTTCAAGTTAAGAAGAATGTGTCCTACCATCCAACATACATCTACTCAATCATCAATCACTGGCATCCATTGTCCTTAGAAACTTCTAATGTTGTATGAACATATGCAAAAGTGTGTGTATATGTTCCTTATCTAATGCAAAGATCAGGCGGTCCACTGATTCAGTTGATCTCCTTAATGCGAATTATGTCAGTGCCATGAGTCCAACATGTATGCAAATTTTCCTATTTGATACATGTCATTTCTATATGAGTGCACAACCATTCAGTCATATGCAACATCCACGTGCTGAATCAATCATTTTGCATCCACAAAAATTGAAAATGCTCACACATCCATATGCAGTATGAGAGTGTTTTTGAGCCGATCTAGTGCCTTGTGTGTGTATATGCATCCACGAGCAACCACTAGCAACCACTTGCATCCACTTGCAACCATCAAACATAACATGTCTCAAACACATGTTTACACCCATTAGTTTCTACCTAAAGTTCGAAGATTCGATCGATAGGATACAGTCGAATGATGGAAGCGAGTACAGATAAAACAAAAACTTGGTTCCCATTAGACATGGGTCCTAAGTATCGGCCCCGAAGACCGAAACCAACATCAAATTGACACCCAGAGGATTACCCTCTTTAGACAATGTCAAAACTGGAAATCTTATCAGAAGTATTCAGATATTTACAGACTACTGGTACAGATCAGGTTCCCTAATGATTCTTAGGAAGCTAAGCATGATAAAATCATACCCCACAGAAACTCAGAATGTATGCGTCATACTTGACGCCTAACACAGATATCCCTCAAACCCCAATCTATCAAAAACAGATGAGTCATAACCCTTATGGGTTTGAGTTTACAACGAAATCAGAAACATTACTAGTATTAAAGTGCAGAGTATCGATTACAGAATCAAAATGCCAAAATCAGGAGGAGTCTTAACTCCATAATCAGATAAAAAATTAAACCTACTATAGGAATTTCCTATTTCTATCCTAGCCACTAGCCTCAAGAGTGTTCGCCTGCCCTCCTTGCCCTCGTTTCTTCGGGCAGTCCCTAGTGAAGTGTCCCATCTCTCCACAGTTGAAGCAAGTGCCCTTCCTTTTTCTGCAATCCTTGTTCAGATGAGTCGAGCTCCCACAAGTAAAGCATTTTTTCCCCTTCTTATCTTCAGACTTCTCATCCTTCTTTTGTGTTTCCTTTTTAGGCCATGCTTTCTTATTCTGTGGTTCTTCCTTCTTTGCCTCTTTCGGGCCCTTGTCTTCCTCGTGCAGTAGTGCCATGTCCACCAATTTCTCGTAAGTCGCTCCCATGGGTACATGGGTCATGGCTAGGCTGTGCAGTGGCTCGTTCAATCCTTTAACAAAGCGGAGAGCCTTTTTATGCTGAGTGTTGACTAAATCCAATCCGAACCTAGCTAGTTGGTTGAACTGGTTGACGTATTCCTTGACCGTCATACTTCCTTGCTTAAGAGATAAGAACTTTTCCAGTTGTAAACTTCATTCAGCTTGCGAGAAAAATTTTGTCTCGAACCTTGTTCTGAAATCCATCCATGTCTCAACCGGCCTCTCGGCGTTAGTGACTTCCCACCAGTAGGAAGCTTCGTCTTTGAGCAGCCATACCGCCAACTGTACCTTCTGCCTATCGTCCACCTCGAAGATAACGAATAAATCCTCAGTTTCTTTGAACCAGTTCCTCGCTTCTACGAATGATTCAGTTCCCTTGAAATCCTTTCCACCCATGGCCCTAAAATCTCTACAGATCTTTGAGAAAGCAATTGCACGAGGAGGGGGCGGAGGAGGGGGATCATTTGCTGGACCTGCGGCGGCGGTCCTAGCCTTAAGATATTGACGAAACCAACCGGGTACATGAACACCCTCTGGTATCTCAGATGCTTCAGACATACTGAAACGAAAAAGGAAAGATTCAATACAAAAAGGACTGAAGGAAAGATATATGGCTCTTGGGGATCACGTTTTTCAAAATAAGCTTTATTTTTGAAAATACTTCCTTTCAAAACCTTTTTGAAAATAGTTTTCAAAAACTTTTATCTAATCTGGTAACCTTTAGCTTTGATACCAAGTGAAACACCCCACCTCCGTTAAGGTCACTCACAAAGGGAATGCCTTAACTTTGATGGAGCATTTTAGTAAACAGAACAAAAACTTACGAGACAGATAAAACAGTACTTGAAAGATTTATAACTTTATTACAACAGAAACCGAAATAAGTTTGGTTACATCCTTTCAAATCACAATTTTAGAATTCAAGTACAAAATATCAGTCTTGTACAAAAGCCTTCAGAATGCATAGTTTAAAATCATAATCCCCACAGAAGAAGACAAGCCATACTTTAAGCACTTCAAGCAGAAGGAATTCGGATCAAGCTAAAGTATTCCCTCCTTGGATAACCTGAGGGGAAACGGAAGAAAAAGGGGCGAAAACAAGCAAGGTCAGACATAAAGTCTGGCAAAGCCAGTGATTTTCAGTTATGAACAGATAACAATAACATGACATGAACATAAAACTGGATGAGAGATAACAGTAACAGGTGTAGCGGATATTACAGAAGAACAGAATGACATAAGCTATTTCTTTACACTTCTCTGCACTAATACTAGTATAACAGAATTAGGTGTCACCCTAATGTCTAAACTGAAACAGAAACGGGTACAGAATAATTTCCACAGAAGAGAGTGCTAGTAATGGGCCTTTACCACCCGAACAGAAACAGACAGAAGCAGAAACAGATTTATCCCTACAGAAACAGAATGTAGAATTAGGCCTACACTAGTAATTAGGCCTTTACCACCCGAACAGACGGTACCACGCAGAAACAGACAGGTGTTGCCACCCAACAGAAACAGACCGTACCAACAGAAACAGACAGAACTAAGTGTAACCAAAAACCCTACCCCAAGCGATCGGCTCCCTAATACATAAATACCCTGTGTCGGCCCCACAGTAGGGTGTATCACTCCCTAAAGTGACAACCAATTGGCACAGACCTATTTACAGATGTCACGGCGTCTTACATCCTCAGAGGTAGACCGGGATCCATGCACGCACATGACCCGGTTGGAACGCACCATCAACACCCCTCGCCATTATCAGAATGAACCGCTTATAATTAGTTCAGTAAGCGTGCTCGGACCCTACCTACTGTTGGGTCAAAGTTTTGATACCAGAAAAGGTTACTGACTAATATGGGTCCCAAACAACAGATGACACAAGTAATTCCCCTCCTAACCTTGTGTCCCCAGACTAACAAATTTCAGATTAACTTGTTTACAGGTCCAGACATACAACATTCAGATCAACTAGTTCACAGACAAGTTTTCAGACTAACGGATCAGATATACAGATATAATAGACTTACCAATTAACCAGTTACAGATTAACAGACTTACAGATTTGTCTAACTTTGTAATTGGGCCTACAGATTCACGGAATAGATTTATTAAATTCGTCAGTCTAGTGGGTTTAACCCTAACCGCCCAACACATTTTAGACATCATATTTATCTCAGATTTTCATTAATTAAATATTAATGCCCAGACCTCTCACATTAGACTGACAGTTTGCGGCTACTGGTTAGGCCGGTTGGTTCCGGGCAGATTTCTGTCACAAACTGAGTCTAACCTCGGGTTTCAAGCACGTTATGACTAACTTCTCACATTAGAACCTATTGTTTGCGGCCACTGGAACATGCCGGGCGGTTACGGGCAGAATTACGCCGTAAACTCATTCTAACCTCGAGTTAGCCATGTTTATCTTTGCGACCAATTAATTAATGATTTACCATTTATACCCACGCCTAATATACATGTCAATTATTCATAACTAATTCAGATTATATCAGTAACAGACTGAATATATCAACTTAACATATATAACAGATAACAGGTTTAGGCGACTTAACGGATTCAGCAGATTAAGCAAACTAGCATATTAAACGGATAACAGATTAGGCATCTCAACAGATTTAGTTTAGCAGGTTTGGCATTTTCAACAGACTTAGCTGATGACAAATTTGGCAGATGAACAGATCTAGCAGACTAGGCAGTAGAGCAGAACTAACAGATTAAGCAATATAACAGAACTAGCAGATTAGGCAAATATAGCAGAACTACCAAATTAGGCAAATATGACAGATTTAATCATTCCTTAAAGTTTCACAAACATATCTTGCCTAATTATAAATCTTGTCTAAGTTCACATGCATAAATAATAGTCATGATTCACAATATACCCCATGTTTGCATTAAATTTACATAGCACAGATTATGGTCATAATTTACCTTATATCATATGTTTCAATTTTTTTTAAACTTGCACAGTACAGAAGATCCATATATAAATCATACTAAATATAGCCATCGATTACTATGCATGTCATATATCCCAAAGATCCCTTACTTAGTTGTTTATTTATAGATATCCTACTTTCATGTAAATCTTTATACCTAAGCCATATCCTCTTTATCTCAAATCATATGTTCAATACCGTCTATATTTATGTCCAATTATGTGTCCTCAAATTTATGTTCTAGCTACAGTCCATGTTCTTTCCTCAAATCAGTCACCTATTGGTCATGCCCAATTTATGCATCATTCATTTTACTGTCCCAAACATTTTAGCGTATGTTAATCTCTTATGAGATTGGCTCAGGCTCGTGGTAGCCTGGCTATAGAACAGAAAGCAGAAAGAAATACAGAATAAAACAGAATAGAACAGATATAATCTCAGATTCAGATTTACAATTCATGTCATAATCAAAATTAACGTTTATATCGGAAAATATCTGCACTCGCCTTGATTGGATTAAAGAAAGAACTTTAATTGTTGCAGAATCGTTGCAGAAGCTTTAATCTCTAATTTGAATTGAGTTGCTTAGGTTGATGTTGGTTAGCTTCTAGTTTTGATTTCAGCAGAGTAGTGACGCCACTTTTATTTTTATTTAGAATAGAAGCAGAGAAGAAGCAAAATAGAATTGTGTGTAGAGAAGGCTAGGTCTTAGGATGTATTTATAGGTGTAGGAACTCATTTAGGCCCTCAGATTAACCCTAGAACTCATCAGGTCCGTCAAAACACGTCACTGCCTTCAAAATCGCACACACACGCACCAGGTTCGACCAGGGCTCGACCCCTAGGTCGACTGCCCAGTCGACCTGGTCTGGGGGGTCGACTGCCCAGTCTACTCCCCAGTCGCCTGGGTCCTGGGGGGTCGACTGCCTAGTCGACTTGGGCCCTGGGCGGGAAAATTCCCGCCTAGCCCGCTTCTGGGTTTGAATTCGAATTTTGAACTTGAATTTTGAGCTGTTTTCAATTCTGAAATTTCCTGAAACTTCGGAGGGTCATATCTCCTTCATACGGACTCTGATTCTCGCAAACTCGGACTCGTTTTCATGAAGAATTCTGAGACGAACGCAATGTCGCAACCCATTTCCCTTGATTCTTATTTTTAAAAATTAATTATCCTCTGATTTGTTACTTATACGTTCACAGAAAATACGGGGTGTTACACGGAGCTAGTGAGTTTACTCACCTTGGTCGTTAATCGTTGAAAAATGATTAATGTTCGTTGATTATATCGGACGTTTTATTTTTCCAAAAATGGTAACGACATCTAAATCACTCCAGACTGGTTCCATTGTGTAGCCTGCGTTCGTACGATTCCAACATGACAAAAGATTTGTAAAACTGACCACGTATGCACAAGACATAACATTAACAAGTTTATACATATATAAGTCTTAAAATTGAACTTAATTTAATTTATATCGGGCCTTACTATTTTAATATCGGCCCATCAGATACCCAGACTTGCATGCCCCTTCTTCCCAATATAACTGTTCGAAATACGCATCCCCCTTCTTCCTAGAATATGGCAATCACAGATACATTCGTCACCCCATTCTCACTCTGCACTCCACCAAAGCAGCAACATCTCCACCATATTCTTGTCCACCTTTTCATGTGTGCTGCTATTCCACGTCCCCCCTTTATAGGCTTTTCTTTTTCCTTTTTTGTTTGGCTTACTTCGGCCCAAAACCCATTTGAAATTTCCACCGGTACCGTTATAACTACAGTAACCTTCCTTCTTCTTCCCCAAAAAAACCAACCCGCATGCCTTTTCTTTAAACGCAAATGGCTATTTCGTTCCCCTCTTCTCCACATTCTCCTTCCACATCCCAGGCAAATTCAAAGGACCGTTATCATTATTATTTAACTCGCACCCTATATACAAAAGCCGACTTCATCTTCTACATCACGTGGCATGTATCCTTCCATTGCCATTAGAACCCCATCTTTGAACCAACCTTCCTCCTTCCATAATCAACTACTCCACCAATCACAAAGCACCATTAACTTTCTTGCTTGCTCCTCTTCGCGTATCACGACTCACCACCTCCGCGACTTCTAGTTAGTTTTCACATTGTTCATAAAGACAGCCCACGCTGGTCGTTTAGACAACGAACCAATATGTGTTGATTCCTTCACAAATTGTGTGAGTGTAGAGAAATGTTGCGGGAATAATATATATATATATATGTTTTGAACTTTTTTTTGAAAGATTTCATAGGTTTGGATCTTTAAAAGCCATGAAAAATACTAGTTTCGATTTTCCTTGAAGCAGAAGAGAACGGAGGAGGCATCCATCATGTATTTATAGAGCTTCACCCCTTGGAGGGAAAGTAATAGAGTTTCGTAGATTAGAATCGGTTTGGCTGTACATTCACATGCTATAGTACACCTTGTTTCCATGCAGAATAGGAAGTAGGGTAGATTTGAAAATACAATGCTGCTATTTTTTATTCGATAGCCTACATTGGACTGTTCCAGTTTCCAAGATATATGACGCGTCCCAATTCATGTTGACAAGGCTTAAATACGTCCAGTTAATAGGGTAGGCACATGTTTAGTTTGCAGAATATTGTTTAGGACTGCGTTACATTTATTTTTCTTACCACTTAAGCAATGCAGCATAGGGTAAGACTTAGGAAATAATTAGATCGGCTCAATAATTAGATTAGACCAGTTAAAATAGAATTTTAGGGTACCCTTATTAAGTAAAACTCTGTTTTCCATACAGGTCGCTATGGACAATAATAAACATACAATCCAGACAAGCAGTATGTCACGATTCCAAAAATATAATAAAATAGACAAGTTAGCTTATTTTGTGTAACCCCAAAAATACTAATATAGGTTGCAAAATACGTTGAACAAAAAGTTACATATTTTCCAAATTAAAAATCATGGAAAAATTATATAAACTAAATTAAAGATAGGTCTTCAAAACCTTGTCCAAATTCGAAACCAATATTTAATTATATTAAATAAATCGTTATCGTTTATCATAACGATTTTTTTCAAAAATTTGATTTAGACATAACTCATAATCTATAAGATGAAATCTCGATTTTTCACTGTCATTAGAAAAATATATTAGATAGATTCAAACGTTTCTTGTTTTACTGAAATCCGACTTGTAACGAATCCTATATATTCATTTAAAGTTGAAACGTAATATTACGAACTATTGCGACGTTATGAGCTTGATTATAATTTACATTATAATTAATACGTTCAATCGTCGTTTAAATATATTCGTTATTTAACTCGAATTTAAACTCAATTAAATATCATCTATTATTCAATTCATACAATATTGCCAATTTGCAAATTTTGACTATTTCGAAAATAAATATATTATTATTCCATAATTAAATATTCAAAATATTTGAATTCAAATCATCAAACCAGCATATTAAATTATTAAATAAATTAATAATTACATCGCAAAAAATCTGGGTCATTACATTCCTTCCCCTTTAAAAGAATTTCGTCTTTGAAATTACTAAGGTAGGAAAAATGCTACAAATCTTTATTAACCAGGTTAAAAATCATTTGTTTCACTTTTTAATTTCAATTTTAACTGAATCAATTAAGTAAAATATATTTATTCTTATTAACGAAATTTTTTTGAAAATTTTCTAACATCTTAAATTTTCGAATTTTTTTGCCAGCGTCTCCTTTGCAAGGCTCAATCGGTACATCCACAACTCGCCTCTCTAGACCTTCTTCAATCCAGAAGAAAATCAAACAACCAAGCGGCTTGCCATATAGGCTCATAAAAATCTCATACTCAATATAATACAAACATGTACCTTTTTGTCAGGCATCCAACTCTATCTCTTCCATTTGCTACCAATTCAGCATATACAAATGCATTTCCAATCGATCTCCAATCAAATTATCCTTAAATCCAATCGATCTCTTATACCCAAGCCAAATTCCATTTCAAACTCCAGTTCCATTCTCAATTCCAAATTCTTAACTCATCAGTCCAATATACTTAACCAAGTTATGTTCCATCCACATATTTTGTTAACTAATTAATTTCTTTAATCAGTTATCTTTATCTCAAAATTCAAAATATGATTTTTATTTCAGAAATCAATCCATTTACTCACCTGAGTCTAATTATATTCCAGAATCCAATTTTACATGATATGATTCTATTCCAAATAAATTTTCACTTAACTTGTTTCAATTTAGTTTCTATTTGCTTTCGCACATTATATTTAACTTGCTTAAGTTAATTCTTATTTCTGTCATTACAAATTCATCATGTATACTTGTTTTTAATTCAAAACAATCACTTCCTGGGGTTTTAAACAGCTTAGATTTTTCTCAAAATTCAAATATCCCCTTTTGGAATTTCAAAACAACTTGTTTTCTCAAAACAATACCTTTGGTAGTAATCCATCACTTAGAAACTTGAAAATGAACACTGATGATGCTGCAGTCATCATCAGAATTATTTTCCAATGACCGAAGTGTGTTCAATACTATATCATTTCGAAAACTTATTTTTAAACACTTTCTATAACGACCCAAGGAATTTCGACCCCGAAAATCGACATAAAAATGCCTTGTTGACTATTCAAGCATCGAAAAACACTGGATTGTTAATAGAAAAAAGTTAGAGGATGAGAAGTAGAAAGAAAGAAGTGTTAGAATAGAAGAAAAAGAAGAATTCATCAGAATCTTATAGCGGAATGAATAAAATATAATATAGCAAATCTCTTTATAAAAGAAATTTGTATATACATACCAATCATCATAATACAATATATATCTGTCATAGCGGAAACTAACTCTAAGTAACTACCGGTGAAGCCTCCTACTTCCAGCTCCTGGGATTCCAAGCGGAAAACCTAACCTGCAATATACTCAGTCTGACCCGAGCACATTTGAAGTGAAGCAAAATTCACCCGGATCAGTCTTGAATACTTTCAGAGATAAATTCACAGCACAAACAACTTGTATAACTTTAGAAATCCTTTTTGAAAGAAAAGGATAATAGTAAGACTAGCCCACACATAAACACGGATGGTTTTTACCTTACTATAACCCAAAACAGTTTTGAAATCAATAAATTTTCTGATATTATAATAATGTCTATCAAACCACAAATAAATATTAATCTAGCACAATGCTTGTGTCTCACGCTCTACATAAATAGTATACAATCAAAATCGCGGGCTCTTATTGGAGAATGGATTTCCTGGCAAGGTATGGGACCACCTCTCAACAATGTACCTCCGAAGATGAATACATTGGGGTTCAACAAGAACGTCTTGCAACCTGGCTACACATAACCGGCCCCTCATTTCGATTGAGAGTACCGAATATATCATCACCACGGTTGGGGGCCAGCCAACCGAACCGATAGCATATAAATAAAATAAAGGGACAATCGAAGGCATTCGATTTCTCCAGATCAGGTAATGACATACCCTTTTAATGGGTGCGACCCACATAGCCATGCTGCCTACCCGATTTTGTGCCATTTCCCGGTTGATGAGGCTTGAGGTTACGTTTATCTCTTAGCACATCTCCATTCACTTTGAATGCCACATCGTCAGATCCGTCAAATCACTAATTGACGTCCACAAATATATTCTGGGTGTTAAGCAAGAGAATTTCTCTTCCACCAAACTCGGTATATTTGTAAAAATCAACGTACATGATTCTTAAGGAAATACTCTGTCAGACATTCGTCCATACAAGTCATCTAAGAACAAGATGAATCGAAGGCACCCTCCTACCGCATCCTATATAGGAATCACCCCAAGGATCAGTAGTGAGAAGTCCTTGCAAACCCGTGGATTTCAATCACGATAGAATCACAATCAAAAGGTCTCTGGTTGCAACACAGAGAAATTTATCAAGCAGTTCTTCCGCTCATGAAGATCAACGGTCTTCAATGCTCCATCTTTAAAGCTGTACATTAGTTGCGTTCGCATAGTTGATTCGAAGTGGTTTTGGGTTTAGTTCCCATCCCGGTCTCTTCGAAAACAACACTTTAAAAGGTACAGTAAATAATTCATTTGATAGTCGGTTGTTTAACTATTAAATCATAACAGTATTGTTAAGTACATTGGCAGCTAAGGTCTTTTATATAAATATTTCATTTAACAATTTCATCAATTCTTGTAATCGATTCCATACATTTATCTTATCAAAAATCTTCTGGTTTCGTTACCTTGAAAACATTACTCAAATTTTTTTTAAACAACTTCTCTTTTTATTTCTTTTGTCTGGAAATATTACTATATTTTATAAAACATCTTTTATTTTCCTTATCTCGGAAATGTCGTTTATATATTCTCAAAACCCTCCTTATAATTTCTTATGTTAAAAATTATCGATATAGCTTCTTAACTCACCTTCCATTTTCTTTACCATTTGGGAAAAACGTAATATTTCTATTTAGTCAAACAGCATATGATTCATTACCAAAATCCTTTCCTTATTTCGATTACCGTTTCACTTAATTAAATTCCGAGGTGAACGCTTAAATTTAATATCATCGTCTTGGGTAAAATCTCTTTTTACAAACTTCGTTTATATAATTTGAATTAACTTCAACTCCTTTTCACACCCGTACCTTCCCTATCCTTTATTTCGTTTTTTTTTTAAAAAGAAGAATTCCAATTGTAAAGAACTTGCTTTAGTTATCATTAAATAAAAGTAGTTATCTTTCCGATTAACTAAAACTAGCATAGTTAATCCGTTTTAAAAGGTTATTTAAATATTGATAAATTTCATTAATCATTAATAACACGATAATCACTCTTCTACCCATTACAAACAAATATTGTCTCTCAATAATAGTGAAGCCGTTCAAGTTGGGGTATTCTAGTTTCCTCTCAGACCTTCATCGACAACGTTCTTATCTTAAGATAATACAAGTTTGCAATACCCAAATCAGATACATCATTCCCATTAGTATGGTTTTATAAACCATTTTCTTTTCTTTGAAAACCCGCTTTTACATGCTAATTCCTTTTTACTTCATTGAGTAAACTTTCCAATCTTATTCACCATTCGAATTCCATATGATTTTTATAAACCATATCTTATATTGGTAATTGCCTTATAATCTCGTTATTAAACAATTTAATATCCTTTTGTGCGAATCCCTTTAACCATCTTCTTTTACAACAAAAATTTTTAACTTTGGATTTTATTCCAAAAGTTCATTTACCAATATTTAACACAAAACTATTGTTTGTATTTTCCCTTGCATTGAAATCCTTATTTCAATTTCAGTGTTTCACTTAATCCAATTCTTTAACATTTCAAGTCATTTTTTTGGTTTGAAACCCCTTTTTAAAACCTTTTTTTGGTTTTCTTCCAAATCACTTACACTAATCCATTTAGCATCTTATAACAACAGCTTAGGTTTTATTCTAAATCCATTACCCTATTTTAGTCTATTACTGACCTATTAATCATCTCTCTTAAACATTTCATTTCAATTGAATCCACTTTACTTAATTTAATAATTAAGTAAAATCTTATTTCATTCACTTACAAATTCCATTTCCAAATCTCATTTGAACACTTGGATTATAAATCCCTTTATAACACTCTTATTGCCCTTACTCGATTCTTAATTGAATTCCAATTAAAAATCATCGCTTTAATTATTATTAAAAATAATTAACTTTAACCTTAACTACGTTAAAAATAGTTAACTCTGATATTAACTAAAAATAGAATGATTATCATTTTTAAAAGCATATTAAATAATAATTAACTTTATTAACCCTAAACAATTTGATAATTACTTTACAATATAATTAATCGAAGATTAACTAACTATTAATAACATTCGTTAGGTTTAACGAATATTTTGAAAACTGTTGATTTGATTAATTTAAATCCAACTAACCCGTTCGCCAATTTCAATTTAAAACAGTTGAGTTTGCCATCTGTAACCATCAGTTAAATTGTTAACTGATTTTCATTCCTCTTTCCCCTTAAATTAATTAAATAACTTAATTAATTTAAACATCATTATTTAATTGTTTTATAAAACAGTTATTCAAGTTGACTAACCAGTAGGTTAGTTCTTGATTCTGTTTATAAACGATACAAGAATTCATTATACAATTGTTTAAGTAAATTCTTCAATAAAACATGATTATAAATAATAATTGATAAAACTTCTAATTTCATTAGCTTATATAAAATAAATCAGAAAACTCTAATTCAGTTATAAAATAGATTTTTTTTAACTTTAAACTACGTCAATTCGCCTAATGACAAGACGACGTCATGAAAACAAGGTATTTTAGGCCATTGCTGCCAACCACCTAATCAATACTGTCGATTGATTAAAATCACAACAATAATCACTTCCATTTAACCATTAACATTCAAACAGGGCTCAGTGTCATTTGGGGTGAACAATTCATATAAATGATATGAACAACAAATAATATATAATTTATCTGAGGAATCCGGTTGGATTCCTCCAACCTGTTCTTCTCTGCATAACAGATTATCGTTATAACATATCATGATAGCATAATATTTTAAATAAATTAACGACGATAATATAATTGACAACAACCATTAAATCAACCATAAGTATTCAAGGCATCCAATCAACCAATTATTAATGGTATTTTAGTTATATGAATTTATCACATGATAGCAGTCCAGAAAAGTGTGAGAGTTAACTCACCATTATATTTTGATCGATGATCGACGCGTTGTTTATATAACTTCAAACGAGCGTTTGAAATTATACAAAAATCCAATAGCTTCTGTTTCCAACCATTTATGCTCGATAGCGTGGTGCTCGTCGCTATGATCCCAATGGGTCCTGTTTCGTGGAATTTCGTTAACGTATGAACAAGTTATCATGTTTACAAGTTGTATCAATTTAATCGAATTATAAATTATAAGTTAATAATTAATTTATTACCTTAATAAAACTATTTATCCACGTCAGCTTAGAATCACGCGTTTTCCTCATCGTCCAAATTGTTGAGGCCGATTCCTCCTCTTCCCAAAACACGACCAGCCTCAATAAAAAACACGACTTCATCTACCCTCCAGAAGACCGCGGCGCCGCCTCCTTACCTCACCAGACTCCACCCTCCGACATCACCATAACCCTTTACTTTGCGATCTCCTCCCTCGCAACCCCCCCACAGTCACGACTTTGAGCTTCCATGATAGGCAGCGCGCCTCTTTGTCCATTCGCCTCCACCACTTCATTGCTGTCGAAACCCCTCTCTGTGCTTCTTCTTCGCGCTTCAGGCACCCTTTTCTCCTCTGGCACCAACAATCCGAACGTGAGCGGCACGTCACCTTCGCCGTCCACCCTACTTCTTCAATCCCGCTACCAACTCACGGACCCTCTTGAAACAAACGAACCCACTGTCTTCCCTTACCACTATCACCAGACTTTAACTGGATACCCCATCTCCCATCACCGAACGCCACATCACCGCCCCTCTATACTTTAGTCCAGTAACCACTTCTTCCATAATACCAACGTGCTTCCCCTAGTAACACACTCACACAACCAAAATTCCCATCCTGACTGCACCGTCCTTCCCCATGCGCCTTCGACACAGCGGGCTTAAACCAACCCCGAAATTGATACGTGAACCCACGCACTCCTGAACCCGTCACCTGAGACCACCTTACCGAAAGCCATCACCCATTACAGTTGTTATGAACAGTGCCTCACCCATGTCATTTTCACAGTCCAAACTTATGCTGCAACTTACACGCCACAGCCACACTTCCCGAACCGCACATTTTCTGATGCCTCCTTACTCCGGCACCATCGATAACTACACCTCACGGTTGGAATGATCTTATGAAGTTTTGAGCTAATTTGGTGTTTTCCGTGTATACTAGAGAGAAGAAAGGGTTGCTTTGAATATATAAACATTCAGCAGGTTTCGAATTTACTTGTATATATAATAAGGAGTGGGTGATGAACAAGATAGCAGATGAGTCTTATTTATAGGGGACGAAACCGTGGCTTCCAAGGAAAAGTAAATAAGACAAATGCAGCGTCGGTTTCTTTCGTACAGGTAAGGTTAGCATTTAAATTGTTCACTTCATTTGCAGGAGTACACAGTGGTTATTCATGTGCTTTAAGATATGATTGGTACACGAAAAATTTCGGTGGTAGGATGCTAAAAACGATAGGTTTTTGTAACACCCCGTATTTTCTGTGAACATAAAAATAACAAATCAAGGGATAATTAATTTTTAGAAAAATAATTAGGTGAAACGGGTTGCGCCGTTGCGTTCATCTCGGAATTCTGCTTGACATAGAGTCCGAGTTTGCGTAAATTGGACTCCGTATGAAAAAGATATCCTTAAATTAAATATTGCAGCAAAACATGAAAAAAAAGGAATGAGAAAAGAATAATGTTTAGCATTGTTCTAAGAATTTTAAGCAAAATACATAATAGCTCATTTGGTTGGAACATGTGACTTGCATACAAGAGGTACAGAGATCGATCCCCGCCAACGACATATTTTTTATTTTAGGGGAATGGCTAAAAAGCGGCTTAGTGTGAACGCGGTTCAAAAAAAAATTTAAATAAATAAATAAAATAAAAATAGTTAAGTGAGAAAATGGTTAATTGAGAAGATAAATACAGTCAATTTATTTGGAGGGAAAGATTTATGCATAAATAGATATGTATGCATGTATGTAACTTCATTATGCATTGATTTTGCATGTTGCAAGGAAAGTAGAAAGAAAAGGGGAAATTAAATTATATGCTCAATTTCTTTTTTTTAGGCAAGCAATTAATTTGCATTATTTGAATTTATGAATAGGTGTGTGTGTATATATATATATATATATATATATATATATATATATATATATGGGCAGTTAATGTAAGCATAAATAGATTGAAATTAGTTTGTAGATGAGTGTTAATTTGTCATTGATATTAATTAAAAAGAGAAATATATATATATATATATATATATATATATATATATATACTAAGTAGGCATAATTTGGGTAATTGGTATAATTGGTATACCGTTAATTAGGAACATAATTAATGTTATAATTTAATGGTGAATGATTTAAATATGAACCATAAATATGTAAATCAGTAAAAGATGAACATTTAGTACAAATAGAAGTTTATTAATTTGCTGAGTCATAAGGGCTGAGGTGTCACCCTATCTTGGTTGAGTGGTTGTGGTTAATTCTAAGGACATCCGACGGCTACAATCAAATTGAAACTCTATAAATAAGTGGGTAGTCTCTAACCCTAAATAACTTGAAAAATTAGAGAACCTACCATCATGCCGTCGCCATGGAGTTCAGCGTAGCTGTCACAAATTAAAAGAAGGAGAAAACCTAATCAACAAACTAAATCTACTCAACAACAAATCTAGTTTCTCTTTCTCTTCTTAAATTGTGAGTATGATGATTCTCACAAGATTATTATTAAACTAACTAGATTTAGTTATGAATGGATCACAAGAAAGTGATGTGAATTGTTATATGTTATTGTAAATCTTATGCTATTATGTTATAGATCTTATGCTATTATGTTATTGTAAATCATGCTATGTCATATGTTGTAAATCATGTTATGTCATATATTGTAAATCATGTTATGTCATATGTTGTAAATCATGCTATGTCATATGTTGTAAATCATGCTATGTCATATGTTGTAAATCATGCTATGTCATATGTTGTAAATCATGCTATGTCATATGCTATAAATCATGCTATGTCATATGCTATAAATCATGCTATGTCATATGTTTTAAATCATGCTATGCCATATGTTGTAAATCATGCTATGTCATTATATACATATGTTGTAAATCTTATGTTGTTATATATGTTTTAGATCTCATGCTATATTATCACATATGTTGTAATTCTTATGTTATGTGATAATGATGTCATATATGTGTAATTCTCTATGTTAAGTTGTGATGAATCATACATGTTACAAAATCATGATGTTATTATTTATGTGAATTAGTTCATGTTTAAAGTTGATGTTATTAAATTAAATGGATCTTGATTATGGGAATTTGCCTATTAAGTTAGGTGTGCCCATATACATGAATCTACGATTTAAATGGATCTTGATTATGGAAATTTGTCTATTAAGTTAGATGTAGCCATATATATATGGACCCATATTGTTAAGTTAGATGATGTTGATTCACATGTGTACCTATACAAGTTAATGAAATTGGGTTAGGATCATATTATGTGAATTATGACAAACAAGTTGACACCTTTAGATCCATGACATGTATAATCTTATGCAAGTTGTATTTTTTTTGACATATGCAAGTTTCACCCCTTGTTATGATCTATTTAGTCACATATATATGTTGTTGTTGTGATAATTTCTTTTATGCTATGAGTTAGACTATTCGAGTCTAACATATATCTTGCGTTAAACGAATGAACGTTCAAACGTGGGGTAGGGGTAATATTAAGTAATTAATAAATTGGGGTGCAATTGATATGATTTTGCATACCTTGAATGGATGCCCATAATTGATTCAATTATGGACATTATTAAAATTGGAATTAATTAATAATTCAAATAGGGAATTATTAAAATTGGGGAAAATGGATTATTAATAATAATCAATGCTTAGGACACGAGGTTGGACTCGTTTGTGACGTAAACCTGCCCGGACCCGCCTGGCAAATCCAGTAGTCACAAATGTCAGCCCAATGTGAGAGGTCCTAGGCCCAAACTAAAGCATAACAGTTGTAGAGACATGAGGTTAGACTCTTTTATGGTGTAAGACTGCCCGGACCCGCCCGGCAAATCCAGCTGCCATAAATGCCAGTTTAATGTGAGAGGTCTTTATGAGGTTATGGCCTGAATGAATTAAGAAATACTTAACCAGATAAACATGTAAAGTGGGACATGGGGGTTAAGTAGGTGCCTTGGGTGGCATGAGGAATGTAGGGGGGGTGCCCTTAGTGGCATATGAAATACGATTAGTAAGACTTAACCAAACACACATGTAAATGAGCATGACTAAGAGGGTTAAGTGGGATATACAGTGGTGACAAGCTTAGGTGGGTAGCTTGTGGGGGCCCATTTCAACCAGTATCCCAAACGTATCTTTGTGGGCTCGACCCAAGTCGAGGACGGGACACGCATACTGGGTTTGACTATAAGAGGCCAAAACGGGGAGCGATGGCAACGCAAGTCCAACGGGTTTCATATGCGTGTGTGGGCCCGGGCTGGTAGGTAAGACGTTGTTGCATCGTGTAGGTATAAGCCGTGTATTCTCAGTTGTATCGGGTTGCCACTTTAGGGGAGTGATACACCCCACTGTGGGGCCAGCACGGGTATCCACGAGTTAGGGAGCCGATCGAATGGGGTAGGGTAGTAGGTACACCTAGTGGAGATGGGAGCAGAGGGCACCTATGTAGTCAGCTAGGGGTAAACGAAGCTACCATTATTAATCAGTTATCAAGGGGGTACACCTAGTGGAGATAGGAGCAGACGGCACCTATGACGTCAGCTAGGAGTACGTGGAGTTACAATTATTAAGTGGATACGTCTAGTGGAGATAGGTACACGTTGGGTACCTATGATAACAACTAGAGATATACAATCAAACATGGGGGATAATGGGTACATCTAGTAGTACACGAAGCTATCATCATTCTATTTAGCCAATGGGGATCAAATTCCAAGAGTGACTAGTAGGGGTGCAGTTAGTGCTAGTACAGTACGGTATGGTACAGTACGGTAGAGTACAATAATTATCCTATGTTGATTAGGAAGCGCCATTAACGTTAGTGTTAGTGGACGGGCGTGGTGCAGTGTAGTAATTATTCGTTAGTAATTAGGTGTGCCTTTACCATTATCTTTAACGTTATTTTGGTTCATCTCATTTCCTTTGTCTGTTCTGCCACACCTAATAGTTCATAGACATTTACTTGTCTTCCAGCTTATGCCTTAGTCTAGTTATTTTGATAATAGTTTTGTTAGAATTATCATACTCGCCAGACTTTATGTCTGACCCCCTCCATTTCTATCCTTTTTCCCCTCCAGGTCCTCAGGTTGGACCCAGCTCTAGTGGAGTTTGATTGGATTGCTTTATCTCTCTTGGAAAGCTTGGACCGTTGAAGTAAAGTCCAGCTTGTTATCTTTTTCATGGCTATTTGTATAATGGGATTATGTATTTTGTTTTTATCAAGATGGATAATGTACTTGACCCTGTTTAATGATTTTGTGATGTAATAAACATATTTAATTTCCGCTGCAATAAAATGAAGTTTTAGATTTCCAAGTACTGCTAATTATCTGTCTTGTTGTAGTTTTTCTGTTCTATATTCACTATTAACCTCCATGGAAGTTAATGCATTCCCTTTGTGAGTGACATTAATGGAAGTGGGGTGTTACACGTGGTATCAGAGCTTAAGGTTACCAGAACAGATATTTTTTTTAGAAAAACTATTTTTCTAAAGTATTTTTAGAAAAAAAATTGTTTTCAAAAACATTTCTTAATGAGTAATTTTAAGAGAAAAGTTTTCGTGAAAAACATAATCCCCAATAGCCATATCTTTATCTTTCGAATTCTTCGTTTTGAATCTCTTCCTCCTTTTCTTTTCGAACTTTCCCCTCCGCATATAGACATTTTTTTAAGGGCTTCCGTACGAAGGACGGAAAACCACTTCAAGGGACTTTGACGTTTGTCGGGCTAGAAGTTAGTCCAAGGAGGTGGAGGGCTTGTGGGTACCTTTAAGATAGATGATGGGAGGAAGGTTCAAATAGCTGTTTGGTTAATAAAGGGCGAAATCTCATCTTGGTGGGAGGTCACGAATGGAGAATGTGAAGAAGAAGGCTAGTTGTTTTGGGAGAAATGGGACACCTTATTAGGATTGTCCAAAGAGGCAAGGACAAAGCACAAAATCTTCTGGAGGGTAGTTGTATTCCCTCACGGCTGGTATACCTGATAGGGGTAGGACCGTCTAGGTTGAAATTTGGTTTCCTTTATCAACCTGTTCGAACTTTGTTTGATTCTTGCGCTTCATACTCGATAGTATCTGCTTCGTTTGTTGAAACACTGCACCCAAATACTAGTCTAGTTACGGATCCCATTGTAGTCTCAAATCCTATGGGTGGTTCGGCTCACTTATCTATGGTTTGTCAGGATTTGAGAGTGTCTAGCTTGGGCGTTGGGTTTGATGCAATGCCTCTAATTTTTTTTTATTTCACGGGCTGTAGTTTGATTCTAGGGATGGATTGGCTAGCCAGGCGTGATGCCATCCAAGATTGTGAAAGGAGGGTAGTTAGACCAATTGATTCGTTATGGAAAGACCCTCAATATTTCTTGTGACCTTAGGGGTTCGATGATGCTTAGCTGCCTAGAATCTTTTGACGCATCCAACGATGATTTGGAATCTGTTTGTGTGGTCCGTGAGTATGGAGACGTCTTCGATGAAGTGCGGGGTTTACCTAGAGGTGCGAAGTAAGCTTTCGTGTGTGCCTAGTGTATAATGCAAAGCCAGTTATGTGATTAGTGATGGTTTTGGGGCAAGACTGGCGAGGACAGCCAGAGTCGGTTAAGTGCTCAATTATTTGGCCGTTTTATTAGTATCATCTCATGTAGGTCATCTGAATTCGAAGGAGGTATCCCTTGGGTGTTTGTCTGATATTGGTTTAGGCCTTTGGGGCTTGCACTTGGGGGATGTCGAGTTCGACTAGGATGGTCTGCGTGAGAGATGGACAGTTGTGACAAATTTTACATGGGATAATATCCTGGTTTTCTCTAGAAGCGGAGAAGAGCATGCCCTACATCTTAGGGAAGTCTCTGGGGAAGGGTGATGTGTTATGGAGAAAGACTATCGAAAGTCCATGAGAGGAATTGCCCTACTCGCAACTTAGGATTGGCTGCCATAGTTTTTGCGCTCAAGTCTTGGCAGGAAGGTTGAGTTACTTACAGACCATAAGTCGCTAAAGTATTTGTTCTCTCAGGAAGATCTGAACTTGAGGAAGCAAAGGTGGAGGGAATTCTTGGCGTCCTACGATTTCGAGATAGCATATACCCTTGATAAGGGTAACGTTGTGGTGGATGACTTAAGTAGGAAAGGATTGACATTGAGTCCTTTGTCTGTTGAGTGGCGTAGCTTAGAGTTTATCTCTACCTTTGACTTTAGACCATCCAGTGATTTTGTACTTGGTTCGCTAGCATCCTTAGAGGTCAGACCTATGCTTTTGGGACGGATTGGAGAGGCACAGCGAGCTGACCCACAGTTGGTTGAGTTAGTAGAGAAGCTCACAAGAGGGGAGTCATCAAGCTATCTTAGTAGGTATACCCTAGATGATAAGGGTTGGTTGCGTAGGGACGGTAGACTTTGTGACGAAAGTTTGAGGAAGTGTTTACATGATACGGCGAAAGTGGTGGAGCCGAACACGCTTAAGGAAATGGAAGTAGAGCGAGATGCCACGATCAAACTAGCTCCTACATGCATTCTTGGGTCGGAGATTAAGAAGTTGAGAAACCGAGAGGTCAAGCTAGTCAAAGTGCAATGGGAAGAAGATCAAGGAGATGCTACTTGGGAGACGGAAGAGAAGATTCGTTTGTTGTACCCCTTCCTTTTCGGGTAATGTCTTTTAGATTCTCCTTTATCGCCTAGCTTATACTTGTCCTATCTTTAGTATATCCTCTCGTTTAAGTCTTTGACCTTTAGAAGGGTAGTCCTATGGTTGAAACATGTGTTTGAGACATGTTATGTTTGATGGATGCAAGTGGATGCAAGTGTTTGCTAGTGGTTGCTCGTGGATGCATATACACACACTTTAGGCACTAGATCGGCTCAGTCACTCTCATATTGCATATAAATATGTGTGCATATTTAAATTAATGAATGAATAGTGGTTGTATTATCATATGGATGCTGCATTAAGATGAATGGTTGTGCACGCATATAGAAATAATATGTATCATTAGGAATCTTTTGCATACATAATGGACGCATGGCACTATCATGGTTCGCATTAAGGAGGTCAACTGAATCAGTAGACCGCCTGATTTTTGCATTGGATAAGGACATATACACACACTATGCATATAAACATGAAAGCATTAGAAGTCTCTTAAGGACAATGGATGCCTGTGCCTGATGGTTGAGTAGATGGATGATTGGATGGTAGGACACATTCTTCCTAACTTGAGGATTTCCGGGACGAAATCCTTTAAGGAGGGGAGAATGTAACACCCCGTATTTTCTGTGAACATAAAAATAACAAATCAAGGGATAATTAATTTTTAGAAAAATAATTACGTGAAACGGGTTGCGCCGTTGCGTTCGTCTCGGAATTCTGCTTGACATAGAGTCCGAGTTTGCGTAAATTGGACTCCGTATGAAAAAGATATCCTTAAATTAAATATTGCAGCAAAACATGGAAAAAAAGGAATGAGAAAAGTATAATGTTTAGCATTGTTCTAAGAATTTTAAGCAAAAGACATAATAGCTAATTTGGTTGGAACATGTGACTTGCATACAAGAGGTACAGAGTTCGATCCCCGCTAACGACATATTTTTTATTTTAGGGGAATGGCTAAAAAGCGGCTTAGTGTGAACGCGGTTCAAAAAAAAATAAAAAAAAATAAAATAAAAATAGTTAAGTGAGAAAATGGTTAATTGAGAAGATAAATACAGTCAATTTATTTGGAGGGAAAGATTTATGCATAAATAGATATGTATGCATGTATGTAACTTCATTATGCATTGATTTTGCATGTTGCAAGGAAAGTAGAAAGAAAAGGGGAAATTAAATTATATGCTCGATTTCTTTTTTTTAGGCAAGCAATTAATTTGCATTATTTGAATTTATGAATAGGTGTGTGTGTGTATATATATATATATATATATATATATATGGGCAGTTAATGTAAGCATAAATAGATTGAAATTAGTTTGTAGATGAGTGTTAATTTGTCATTGATATTAATTAAAAAGAGAAATATATATATATATATACTAAGTAGGCATAATTTGGGTAATTGGTATAATTGGTATACCGTTAATTAGGAACATAATTAATGTTATAATTTAATGGTGAATGATTTAAATATGAACCATAAATATGTAAATCAATAAAAGATGAACATTTAGTACAAATAGAAGTTTATTAATTTGCTGAGTCATAAGGGTTGAGGTGTCACCCTATCTTGGTTGAGTGGTTGTGGTTAATTCTAAGGACATCCGACGGCTACAATCAAATTGAAATTCTATAAATAAGTGGGTAGTCTCTAACCCTAAATCACTTGAAAAATTAGAGAACCTACCATCATGCCGTCGCCATGGAGTTCAGCGTAGCCGTCACAAATTAAAAGAAGGAGAAAACCTAATCAACAAACTAAATCTACTCAACAACAAATCTAGTTTCTCTTTCTCTTCTTAAATTGTGAGTATGATGATTCTCACAAGATTATTATTAAACTAACTAGATTTAGTTATGAATGGATCACAAGAAAGTGATGTGAATTGTTATATGTTATTGTAAATCTTATGCTATTATGTTACAGATCTTATGCTATTATGTTATTGTAAATCATGCTATGTCATATGTTGTAAATCATGCTATGTCATATGTTGTAAATCATGCTATGTCATATGTTGTAAATCATGCTATGTCATATGTTGTAAATCATGCTATGTCATATGTTTTAAATCATGCTATGTCATATGTTGTAAATCATGCTATGCCATATGTTGTAAATCATGCTATTTCATTATATACATATGTTGTAAATCTTATGTTGTCATATATGTTGTAGATCTCATGCTATATTATCACATATGTTGTAATTCTTATGTTATGTGATAATGATGTCATATATGTGTAATTCTCTATGTTAAGTTGTGATGAATCATACATGTTACAAAATCATGATGTTATTATTTATGTGAATTAGTTCATGTTTAAAGTTGATGTTATTAAATTAAATGGATCTTGATTATGGGAATTTGCCTATTAAGTTAGGTGTACCCATATACATGAATCTACGATTTAAATGGATCTTGATTATGGGAATTTGTCTATTAAGTTAGATGTACCCATATATATATGGACCCATATTGTTAAGTTAGATGATGTTGATTCACATGTGTACCTATACAAGTTTATGAAATTGGGTTAGGATCATATTATATGAATTATGACAAACAAGTTGACACCTTTAGATCCATGCCATGTATAATCTTATGCAAGTTGTATTTTTTTTGACATATGCAAGTTTCACCCCTTGTTATGATCTATTTAGTCACATATATATGTTGTTGTTGTGATAATTTCTTTTATGCTATGAGTTAGACTATTCGAGTCTAACATATATCTTGCGTTAAACGAATGAACGTTCAAACGTGGGGTAGGGGTAATATTAAGTAATTAATAAATTGGGGTGCAATTGATATGATTTTGCATACCTTGAATGGATGCCCATAATTGAGTCAATTATGGGCATTATTAAAATTGGAATTAATTAATAATTCAAATAGGGAATTATTAAAATTGGGGAAAATGGATTATTAATAATAATCAATGCCTAGGACACGAGGTTGGACTCGTTTGTGACGTAAACCTGCCCGGACCCGCCCGACAAATCCAGTAGTCACAAATGTCAGCCCAATGTGAGAGGTCCTAGGCCCAAACTAAAGCATAACAGTTGTAGAGACACGAGGTTAGACTCTTTTATGGTGTAAGACTGCCCGGACCCGCCCGGCAAATCCAGCTGCCATAAATGCCAGTTTAATGTGAGAGGTCTTTATGAGGTTATGGCCTGAATGAATTAAGAAATACTTAACTAGATAAACATGTAAAGTGGGACATGGGGGTTAAGTAGGTGCCTTGGGTGGCATGAGGAATGTAGGGGGGGTGCCCTTAGTGGCATATGAAATACGATTAGTAAGACTTAACCAAACACACATGTAAATGAACATGACTAAGAGGGTTAAGTGGGATATACTAGTGGTGACAAGATTAGGTGGGTAGCTTGTGGGGGCCCATTTCAACCAGTATCCCAAACGTATCTTTGTGGGCTCGACCTAAGTCGAGGATGGGACACGCATACTGGGTTTGACTATAAGAGGCCAAAACGGGGAGCGGTGGCAACGCAAGTCCAACGGGTTTCATATGCGTGTGTGGACCCGGGCTGGTAGGTAAGACGTTGTTGCATCGTGTAGGTATAAGCCGTGTATTCTCAGTTGTATCGGGTTGCCACTTTAGGGGAGTGATACACCCCACTGTGGGGCCAGCACAGGTATCCACGAGTTAGGGAGCCGATCGAATGGGGGTAGGGTAGTAGGTACACCTAGTGGAGATAGGAGCAGACGACACCCATGTAGTCAACTTAGGGTAAACGAAGCTACCATTATTAATTAGTTATCAAGGGGGTACACCTAGTGGAGATAGGAGCAGACGACACCTATGACGTCAGCTAGGAGTACGTGGAGTTACCATTATTAAGTGGGTACGTCTAGTGGGGACAGGTACACGTTGGGTACCTATGATAGCAACTAGAGATATACAGTCAAACATGGGGGATAATGGGTACATCTAGTAGTACACGAAGCTATCATCATTCTATTTAGCCAAGGGGGATCAAATTCCAAGAGTGACTAGTAGGGGTGCAGTTAGTGCTAGTACAGTACGGTAGAGTACAGTACGGTATCCTATGTTGATTAGGAAGCGCCATTAACGTTAGTGTTAGTGGACGGGCGTGGTGCAGTGTAGTAATTATTCGTTAGTAATTAGGTATGCCTTTACCATTATCTTTAACGTTATCTTGGTTCATCTCATTTCCTTTGTCTGTTCTGCCACACCTAATAGTTCATAGACATTTACTTGTCTTCCATCTTATGCCTTAGTCTAGTTATTTTGATAATAGTATTGTTAGAATTATCATACTCGCCAGACTTTATGTCTGACCCCCTCCATTTCTATCCTTTTCCCCCTCCAGGTCCTCAGGTTGGACCCAGCTCTAGTGGAGTTTGATTGGATTGCTTTATCTCTCTTGGAAAGCTTGGACCGTTGAAGTATAGTCCAGCTTGTTATCTTTTTCATGGCTATTTGTATAATGGGATTATGTATTTTGTTTTTATCAAGATGGATAATGTACTTGACCCTGTTTAATGATTTTGTGATGTAATAAACATATTTAATTTCCGCTGCAATAAAATGAAGTTTTAGATTTCCAAGTACTGCTAATTATCTGTCTTGTTGTAGTTTTTCTGTTCTATATTCACTATTAACCTCCATGGAAGTTAATGCATTCCCTTTGTGAGTGACATTAATGGAAGTGGGGTGTTACAGTTTTCCTTTTCTTTTATTGGCAGACACACATGCATGCTACGAAAACTTCGATGGGACTGAAAAATAAATGTCATTGCTACTGTGCTACATGGTTTTTTTTCTTTCTTTTTATTTTATGGTTGCTGTGAGTTGTAGAAATGAGGCAGGTTTTTGAGTTACTGGTTAAATTTTGAAAGAAAAAGAAATAGACAAGGCAAGGGAAAATGTCAGAATTCCATGTGAATATCAAAGATTTCATAGCACAAAATGTGAACCAAGTTCAGAGAAAAGATTTAAGAGAAACAACCTAGGACTGAATAAAGATGCGCCGAGATTTCCTTCCAGATTTTGAAGATTTTGACTGACTTGTTTTAAACTTCCAAAAGCTTTCGAGTTAAGACATGCTAGGATTAAATAAAAGATTTTTTTTCTTCCTTTAAAAACAACAGGCCAAGATTATATTTATGTTCCCGCAATGTTTGACCAAGAAAATGCAGATATTAATATGCCGACATATGCAAGATAAGGCGGTGCTGAGACTATTCAAGGATTTGAAAATGACAATACAAGTTTGGACAAAATTTGATTAAGGAGAGTGCAAAGCTTATGCGAAGACAATATAAGATTTCGCAGAGGGTTATGAATTGATGTGCAATAAGTTTACGGTGATTTATTCACTTTTGAAAACGACCACAGTTTAATTATTTAACGCGTGATTAATGTTCGCATTTCTATTTCGTACGGGCACACACACATGAGCTTGTTTTCATTATATTATAAATTCAACACTTTCCGACTGTCTTGAAGATAAAATATTATTATATAGTTAATAACATATTCAAAATTAAATGGTTAAATTATTTAAATTCAAATCAATATTTTTTTACTAATGAAATAATTTAAATAGTTGGTCAGAAAATACGGGACGTTACACTTTCATTTGAAAATTACTTCAAAATATTCTTCAAATGCTTGGAAAACATTTCCAAATTCACCTAGGATCTTAAAATTTCCATATATTAACCCAAAATTCATTTCAAACATTTTTCCAAGTTTCCAAAATTTTAATTCCCAATTCTGATTTAATTCCAAATTTAGTCCATCTGATTTCATATATTATGCTAATATGAATTCTAATTGGTTATTTATAACCATTTCAATTATAATATTAATCGATTATAATAACAACCAGCACATCCAATATATATAATAAATCCAATATATATAATAAATCCAAGATATATACTTCTTTTATATCAAACTATAATTTAGTAAAATTATTTCATTTACCCTCTTTCAAAACATACTGTGCCGGTTGATCATATTCGAGCGTTTAGAAACCCCTATTGATATTATGGTTCCCAACCGTCGACTAGAATTCATAAGCCACTCAACCAATAAATCTCCACAAATAAAACCATTTTATATAAATTTACAAATATGCTCTCTTGTATATATACACTCAAACTCAATCTTGGGTATTACTAACGCCATCTCTACTGAGTTACACCACAGAGACAAGGAAATTACTAAACCTTTAGCTCTGATACCACTGTAACGACCCAAGGATTGTCGACCCTGAAAATCGATATAAAACACCATATTGACTATTCAAACATCAGAAATACTAGATAATTAGCATATAATATAAGTAAATAACAATCTAGCAGAACGCTTGCATCTCACGCTATACATACATAATATATAATCAAAACTGTGGACTCCTTTTGGAGAATGAATTTCCAACTTTGACAAGGTATAGAACCACCTTCCGATCAGTGAAATCTATAGGGGATACGCCGGAGTTCAACAAGAACATCTTGCAACTCAACCACACATGATCGACCATTCATTTCGCTTGAATGTTCCGAATATATTATCATCTTATGGTTGGTATACCAACATAACCGTTCCCGGGAGATGCAGAAGCGAAAAAAGAATAAAAAATGAATATTCTCTAGATGGTGACAATATACCCTAATTGGGAGCGACCCACTTAACCATGTTGCCTGCCTGATTTCTGTCATTTCCTGGTTGATGAGGCTTGAGGTCATAACGTATCCTTGGACGGATCACACCTTCATTACTTGGAATGCCACATCGTTATACCAACCAAATCACAAATTGATTTCTCTAAACATACCATGGGTATAAAGCTAAGAGAAATGAATTCCTCCACCACCAAATATAAATATGTTTGAAGTGATCAACTTACATGATATATTAGATATACTCCGTCAGACATCCGTCCATTCAAGTTGTCCTGGGTCTGGACAAATGGAAGGCACCATTATGTAAATCCATCTTAGGCAATTTGTACCTAAGATCCCCAGAACAACCCTTGCATAAACTTCGTCTTCAATTATCTTCATCAAATTTTATTCGTAATGCAAATTCCCATACGGAGTGGATTTCAGATAATAAATCTGATCCCCGTATCTCCGTATTGACAATGGGAAAATGGTCAAAAACTTTGGTAGCCAGTATTTAACTATCAAAGGAAGACATCCATACAAACAACGATCTTATTTCCAAAAGGAAATTTATTGATCTACAATCAATCAACACTGATCCCCTTTATATAAATTTATCAATAATCATTTCATTTCCCAATTTCTCTTAAATATCTTTAGCCAAATATTTTTCCAACTCGCTTAGCCTCTCACGATTTCTTGGAAAACGTTTCCATATATTTACAACTCCTTATTTCCTGTATTTCGAAAATATACGTTATTGATACTGGAAAACATTTTCATTTCTATTCACGCAGCACTACCCTTCCACATCCATTAGGACCTAACTGTAAACTATTAAGAGAACAATTCCCTAAGTATCAACCTCGAAGGCCGAAACCAACATTAGATCGACACTTAGACGGTCATTCAACTTACTAGACTCCAGTCAGATCCTAATTTCCCTAATCCCATTTCTTAATTTCTTATCCAATTATTTCTTATGCAATTCTCAGATTTCGTTTACGAATCAGCTTGTTTTACAGAAAATATTGATTATAACGATAGCGTTATAATCCCTTTTTCCAAAAAAGTTAACTTTAAAAATTTAACATTGATTTGTTACTTTGAATAAATAAATAATATTTAATAAATTAAATAAATAACCTTTATTTAAAAATGAAAAGTAAATTACTTTCCTAAATTCAACGTCTAACTTTCCTTCAAACAATTTCTATTCGATTAACGTTCCGAACTTTGGAATAATTTATCCTTTCAGGTCACTCAATTTCTAAATTCATTTTTTGAATTTATCACTTCCAACATTTACCAATTTCCTTTATCACCATTCCAATTTTGCAAAAACGTTTGTTTTTAAACCATTATTCACTTTAAAATGTGAATATTATTCTTTTATAGAAATCTAGACTTGTTTTATTAAATAAATCTTGATTTAAATAGAAAATACCATTACAGTTTAAAATTCCATCTACCTAATTATTTTATAAATTCATACTTCATATTCAATTCATACACTCCGTTTACAAGTCAACTTCTTGTTAATTATATATTAAGTTTATAACCAAATAGTGATTACACACTCAATTATAAATTATTGGTTTTTACCAAATATTATTTATCCTGTCAAAATTTGAATTATATAATATAATTTCTAAAAATAAATTATTCTAATAACGTTCGACATAGTCGAATTATAATTATAACTCCTTATGGATTTATTTCCATTCTGTTTATATTTCGAACATCGAAATAATTTCACATTTACTTTTTACAATCGATTCCCATTTTCCCTTTTTTATTCCACTATAGAATTCACATTTCCGAATTATCGAATGATAATTATTCCACTTCATTTATAAACATCATTTATAAATTAAACAATTTGTTTTATCTATTTAAAATAAGTTATTATATTCAAGCCCAATCAAATTTCCATTTCTATTTTAAAATAGGTTTTCCTTTTTAAAACCCCAAATTCCTTTCGAATATATTTTATGGTATTTAAATACCAATTATTTCAGCGTCATTGTTATTCAACATCCCAAACCCACAATATTCGACCACGGATTATTTGTCACATCATATAATGCAATATATGAAAGACAACAATATAATTGTTATGGAATCCAGTTGTATCCCTCCAACCTGTTCCCTGCATCATAGATGTTAATCAACATAAATAACACCAATTTCATATCAATATGAAATATTGTAATAAATAGAATCAATATTCAACTAATGACTTGTATATATATACATATATATATATGTATATGTATATATATATATATATATTATTCCAACCAATTAATTAGCAGTTCATCGAAATAACCGTTACACATCATTCAATTAGTGCTTATCAATATTGAATAACGTTTATAATATTATAAAACCGGGCAGAGTTAGTGAGTTTACTCACCTTGGTCGTTACTCATTGAAAAGCAATTAACATTCATTGATTATATCCGATGTTTTATTTTGCTAAAAATGGTAATGACATACAAATCACTCCAAACTAGTTCCATTATGTAGCCTGCGTCCATACGATTCCAATGTGACAAAAGGTTTGTAAAACTGACCAAGTATGCGTAAGATATAACATTAACAAGTTAATACATATATAAGATTTAAAACTGAACTTAATTTAATTTAAATCGAGCTTTACTATTTTAATATCGTCCCATCAAATACCCAGACTTGCATGCCCCTTCTTCCCAATATAACTGTTCGAAACCCGCATGCCCCTTCTTCTAGGAAAAGGCCATCATAGATATATTCATCACCACATTCTCACTCTGCACTCCACCAAAACGACAACAGCTCCGCCATATTCTTGTCGGCCTTTTCATGCGTGCTGCTATTCCACAGCCCCCCTTTATGGGCTTTTTTTTTTCTTTTTTTGTTTGCGCTTACATCGGCCTAAAGACCATTTGAAATTTCCATCGTTATAACTATAGTAACCTTCCTTCTTCGTCTCCAAGAAATCCGACCCGCAAGCCTTTTCTTTAAACGCAAATAGCCATTTCAGTCCCCTCTTCTCCACGTTCTCCTTCCATATCCCAGGAAAATTCAAAGGACCATTATCATTATCATATAACTCGCACACTGTATACAAAATCCGACTTCATCTTCTACATCAAGTGGCATGTATCATTCCAGTGCCATTCGAACCCCATCTTTGAACCAACCTTCCTCCTTCATTGATCAACTACTCCACCAATCACAAAGCACCATTAACTTCCTTACTTACTCCTTTTCGCGTATCACGACTCGCCACCTTCGCAACTTCCCGTCAATTTTCACGTTGTTCATAAAGATAGCCCACGCTGCTCGTTTAGAAAGCGAACTAGTATGTGTTGATTCCTTCACAAATTGTATGAGTGTAGAGAAACATTGCGGGAATAATATTTATATGTTTTGAACATTTTTTTGAAAGATTTCACATGTTCGGATTTTTAAAAGCCACGAAAAACACTAGTTTCGGTTTTCCTTGAAGCAGAAGAGAACGGAGGAGGCATCCATCATGTACTTATAGAGCTTCAACCTTTGGTGGGAAAGTAATAGAGTTTCGTAGATTAGAATATGTTTTGCTGTACATCCACATGCTATGGTATACCTTGTTTTGATGTTTTGCAGATTGGCAGTAGGGTAGATTTGAAAATACACTTTGCGATTTTTTATTAGATAGCCATCACTGAATTGTTCTAGTTTCCAAGATATATGATGCGTCCCAATTCATGTTGACAAGGCTTAAATAGGTCCAGTTGATAGGGTAGGCACATGTTTAATTTGCAGAATATAGGTTATGACTGCGTTACATTTATTTTGCTTACCACTTAAGCAACGCAACATAGGGTAGGACTTAGGGAATAGTTAGGTCGGCTCAAAAATTAGATTAGACCACTTAAAATATATTTTTAGGGTACCCTTACTAAGTAAAATTCTGTTTTCCGTATAAGCCGCTATGGACAAAAATAAACATACCTTGAGACGACCAGTATGCCATGATTCCAAAAATATAATAAAATAGACAAGTTAGCTTATTTTGTGGAACCCCGAAAATACTGATCTACGGTGCAAAATACATTGAACAAAAAGTTTCATATTTTCCAAATTAAAAATTATGGAAAAATTCTATAAATTAAATTAAAAATACTTCTTAAAAATCTTGTCTAAATTTGAAACCAATATTTAATTATATTAAATAAATAGTTATGGTTTATAAATGATTCCATAGCGATTTTTCGAAAATTTAATTTGGACATAACTTACAATCTATAAGACGAATTCCTCCTGAAAGTATTATGGGTATAAAAAGCTAAAAGAAACAAATTCCTCCACCACCAAAAGTAATACCCTGAAAAGGTCGTCTTTTGTGATCTGTTTGGCATACTCTGTCAAACACTCATCCATACAAGTTTTCATGGGACTGGACAAACTAAAGGCACTATCCTATAAATAGAACATCCCTTGCATTTTACTCCGTCTTTAGTTATCTTCAACATAATCTAATTTGTAACGCCTATGCCTATACGGAGTGGTTTTCAAATACTAAATCCAACTGATCTTTCTATATTGACAACGATGGTCAAAAACTTTGTTAGTCAGCTATTTAACTATCAAAGAAAACATCCATTCGAATTTCCGATTGGAAATATTATTGACTAAGGATCATACAATCACTTGCCCTTTCTAATATTTCATAATTAAATCACTTCCCAAATTCCTTTCGATATTCTATATATTTTGATATATTGATTTCTAGTTATCAAAATTTCTTATAAATATTCTAACTCCTTAAATTTTCGGAAAATTTCACCAGCGTCTCCTTTGTACTGCTCAATCGATATAACTACAAATCTCCTTTCTAGGCCCTTCCCATTCAAAAAGAAAATCAAAATCCAAGCGGCTTTCCTAATAGGCTCATAAAATCTCCTATGGAATTTAAACATGTACCTTTTCGTCGAGCACTCAAATTATAGTCTTTATTCTCTTCACTCCAAACCTATTTAACATATATACATCCATTCCCAATTTATTTCAATCAATTCAATCCCTTTTTGTTCCATTATCTAATTAGCTTCTTTGCTCAATCTACTTTTAATATGAACATGTCACATTCAAATATATTTGTATTCACTTATACACAAGTCAAAATCAAACTTCTTGCTTGCTCCAAATTCTAAACCAAGTTTTCATATTCGAATTCCCAATAACTAGTTTCTTTTACTAATTAGTTAATATCATTCGATAATCCAAAAACTGATTTTTATATCAAAAGAAATTTCATTCACTACGCTTGAGTTCATATTTATTTCATAAGTCAAGTCCGGATTCTTGTAATGAAAATCCAAATTTTATTAACTTAAAATCCTTCGATTTTATTACAAAACCATTATGGTTTAAAAACGATTATAGCGCTGCATTTTTGAAAATTTGATTTTGACATAACTAAAAATCTATAAGACAAAATCAAGAATTTTCTCTTCCATTAGAAAACTATCATTCAATAGGTCCGAGCGTTTCTTGATTCATCAAATTCGACTTATATTGTAGACGACCCGCATTTTTACTCACATCAAACCAACAAAAACCCGAACCCACGTCGATTCAGTGCAAGCAAAAATACATTTTTTAGAGTTCAACAGAGAAAAAACATAACAAAGTACAAAACTCACAGTAGAACAGATAAAATAAAATATGAAAATATCATTGCAGTGGAATTTTTTTTGAAACTAAAACATTTTAAAACAAAAGTTTGATTTTGCAAGAGTTAACATAATATACCGATAATAGAGTACATTCGGCTTCCATATGAAGCCCTGCTTTTCAACAAAAGCCCTGATCATTGCTTAACACTTAGCATGTCCCATGGTCATTCCATGTCAGACATGCAATCCATCCACAAGTCCGTTCCGGGAATAGGAGCGAAACCAAAGGCACTTGAATCCACGTCCCCGCCTGGGAGTGCAAGTCCTTGCAATCTGATACGCTTCAAGTACGGTGAGATAATTTCGTTACTTTAACCTCTTGAGGAGCGACCCCGAGGCATCAACAAGCTATCCATCTGATGTAAAGAATATCGGTCTTCAACCATTATCATTGAGAACTTAATCCTTTTACTTCATATAATTATTCGGAATGAGTAAAAACCAGGCCTTTCCAAATAATTAGCGCATCTTTTAGAACCAAACGGTTTACAGGATCTCATGAACCTCCTTCCATTCTTTTATTCAATCCATTCATTAAAACTATATTAAGTTTTAAGACATCAAAACTCTTTATTTCTATCTCATGGAGCAAAACTGGCATCACTCCATTTTTAATCATCTTATGTTTTGGTAATTTTAATTACCTTTCAAATCCTATTCCTTTAAATCTTGTTGAAAGATTTCAAATCAAATATTCTAATTACTTATCTTCAAATTCCAAGTTAAATCTTTCCAATAATCCTTATCGATTATTCGCCATTTGCCTCATGTAAAAACATGTTCATTCCTTTCCCAAAAAACTTTATAAATAAAGATTTCATTTTCTTAACTTGGAAAATTATCTTACCTTTTATGGGACAAAGAACAATGTTATTGAAGACATCATTCACAATAAACCCAAAATCATATTTCCTTTTATATTGGAATCTCTACAGAAATCATATTGGTTTATAATCGATATAAACCTCCATATCCAACAAATATTATAAGCGGGACAACGGCACATCCTTTTAAATCCCTCGAATAGTCTAAGTCATCATCTATAGAGACTTATCTCAGCAATGACCAATATGGTTTCTATTCAATTTCAATTTAACTAAATAGATTGGAAACTTGGATTCTAATTTACCCTTATTAATAATCTCATTTATTAATAAATATAGGGAAATTCTATTGGGACACAAAATTTAAACACAATTGGTGACAAACTAATCTCCACCATTGGACCACCTCATGAATTACATCTCTCCACATAGAGATAAAAAGATCCAACGGTTGAGGCTTTGTGTCTCCAAGTTTGTGTCTAATTTTGTGTTCAAAAAGCCGCCCCCATAAATAAGCTCCTTTATGTTTAAATGAAGATCTTATTAACGGATTATATTGATGTCGACAAGTGAACTATTCATGCATTGCAGATACACAATAGTTTCGTCTGGGTTCCCCGGAAAACATCCATATTAGTAGGAAGCCGCTTCCCTACAAATTGGATAGATCAACTGAAGAAATATTTATATTTAAATAAAGGTTTTATTAAAAGTCAAAACTGGATTTCTTGAAGAGTTTACTTTAGTTGCTAAATAACTCACTTTAACACGATTCAGTTTTATCTTATGAAATATTAATATATTCGGTTCAAAACACTTTTAAAACATTTAATACGATTTATCGTGATTTTTCCATATTTTTATATAATTTATAAACACCTTTTTACGAAAAATCCGAATTTGGCACTTGAACTGCTACAACTGGATTTTCTGGCCAAACTGATTTAGACTAGTAGGAAAATCCGACTGGTGAAAAATGTTTCTTCTTCTTTTGTTGGAAAGCTATTCAAATTTCGGACAAAATGTGATGTGTATCAAGAAAATTTGATGGTTAGATCTCCCGGAATTTCATTTTCAAATTTCAGGTCGTAATTCGTGAACTATCGCTACGCGATGAGTCCTATTCGAACACAAAAGTGAATTATTATTAAAATTGAGTCGAAATACTTCCGAATAAGTTCAGTAATTATTCAAACCATATTAAATAACTTTTTGAATTCAATTTCCACATTTTTGACCTTTAGATCATTATTCCACATTTAAATATTTAAATTAATATTTAAATCATTAAAATAATATTATTCTCCAAAAAAGATTATTAAAGTCTCAAAGTTAGCGGACGCCCATTATAAAATAAGTAAGAACATTAAAACCATTATTTCGCAAAACCGAGTCCGTTTGATAGGCAAACGCAACTTCAATTTACTATTCATCGTAAAATCGATTTACTATTCGTTTCAATATTCAATAAGCCATAACTTGTTCTTAACTTCTTCAAAACTAGTTTGTTCTTTTGCAAAAGTTCATTGTTATGAACTCAATTTCATTTCTGAAAGGTATTGGAACTTAAATTCAATACTTTATTTTCCTCGATTATTTTATTAATAAAATAATCATTTAAAATCCAATTTCTGGAATGAGACTCATTCAACTCATGTATAACCCGAGGATTTGGGTATATACAAACTTCCAATAAAAATAAACAAGTTGTCATGTATCTAACGATTTGCAACCAAACTTGTTAGTTATTTAACCATATATGTCAGTGTCAATTTGGTTTCTAGATTTCCAGAAATTTTTGCCATAACCTCCCCTATACGGCAGCATTGATACAACCACATTATTGCCTTAAAAGGCCATCCAAGTCACATATCAAACCAAATGGTGTTCATAACCATTGGTCAACCCAATCCAAATATCAGACACTATAACATTCGCAAAGAAACCATATACACAATTTAGTGAACACTTGGGACTGGTATGGGTCATCATCCCAATAACCTGGGTTTACTGATAAATAGCAATCCACGTAATAAACACATTGGACTAGTGTAATTTCATCCCATAACTTGTGTAGGGTTTACAAACAATATCAAACATTTCAAGCCACACAACAACATGCATGTTATCGTCTCACACAAACAAATACCACAAGCAAATGTGAGAGGATAAACCACTCACCATCCCAGTAGGTTCCTTCAATTCCTTCACTATAGGACCATCTAAGCTTTGCGCTCTCTCTCGAATGTTTAACAACCTAGCCATTAAGGGTTATAATTAACATTATCCCCTGTAATATTAATACCTTTTCAAAATAACATTAATATACTTTTAAATTAATATTGATTTCCAAATCTAACTATATGCATACATGAGAATAACTTCTCCATGCACTTAGCTAACTTAAATTCATGATTACGATTTTCAAAGGTCCTTATAGCTTTCACAATATTACATCTAATTTTGCTTATCACTTAAATAGGTAATTAGCTTGTTACCTTTAGGATCTAACTTCTAATCTCAACAGATTCATATATAAACTTCATTGAAGTGATAAGCTATTAACTACAACCTTAATCCATGAATATTCACCACAAATTAACTTTAGTTTTCTCTTTTAGGAATTTGTACAAACACCTTGTATGCATATTAATAAAACTATTTTTAAACACTTTAAATCAAACTATTTCTTACCCCAGAAGCTTGCAGATCTTAGCCTAAGGTATATAGGTCCTTCCCTTAGGTTTTCTCCTTCCATTATCTTCTTCTTTTCCCTTGAAAATCCCTTTTTTTATTTGATAAAGGGGAAAAACATGAGCAACAAGTGGGAGGTGGGAGGAAATTTTATGGAGGAGGAGTTTTCAAGAAGAAAAGAGATGTTAAAATAAAGATAAGGATAAGCTTAAGGCTTATTCATAATAAAGGCAAATGCAAGGATGAATGACACGTGGCTTGTGGATAAGCATGGAAGAATGAGTGACCCATATTCATCCTTATCCTAAGGAATAGTAACTTGTGTTTTCTTAAGCACCTTCCGGCCTCGTGTCGGAGTATCAAACGATAACGGTTTTCAGAAACTATTCAACCATAAGGTCCGGTTTCTAACGCACTTCAATCCAATGTGTTCAAATAATCTGAGTTTGTTTTCATTTTCAAACAATTTATTTTAGTTTTGTTTTGTTAATAACTTTTTCTATTTGATACGAATTTTCCTCAGACTTTGTACATAGCTAATATCCTACGTTTAGAATTTTCCTGGATAGGTCTTAGGTTCTAGTTTTGCAGTTATCACTATCAAATTCCAATTACCATCAAAATTTTGTTCAAATTTTGTCTTTTTAATTTTTCTTTTCCACATACGGATGCCGTTTTACGAGAAATTTCCTTGAGTACTAAAATTTACTATGTCGGATCCAATGGAGGTGGTCTCACGATCTAGTGATATCCCGTTCTCAAGATATCCTCAAAATCATCCGTGTTTAGTTCAAATTTTAACCTTTCAATCTTTAATCAATATTAAACGGATTCTGTTTTTGGCCAAACTTGGTCGGTTACCTAATTTCACTACGGAACCAAACTTAGGTTCTGGAAATAAATATTTCTTATAATTCCTTTGTAAACATGCTATTTTTGCATTAAGACTCATTATTATAACCCTGTTCTAGTTATATCATTATCCATTTTCAATTTTATGTGGAAACCGGTCCGATAAATGAACGGATCGTCCTCAGATCTATGTAGGTCCGAGGTTTTTAGGACTGGACGAGGGTCTGGTCGGACTGAGGTGGTGCGGTGGTGGTGGTGGAGGATTCTGCCATCGAGGATGAAAGAGGAGGAAGAGGAGAAGTGGATCTTCATTTTTTTCCCACTCTTTCTTCTCCCTTTTCTCTTTTCCAATTTCTTTTTATTTTTCTTTGTTGCTGCCATGGATGGCCCATTGGAGAAGATAAAAGAAGAAGGAGGGGATAAGAATGAAGAGGGGATAACAATGGAGGATTTAAATAATGGAATTTAAGCCGCGGATCGCTGACCGTGCAGTACTAAAACACAAATGGGTTTTCTCAGCTCTATTCGGACGTTTGACTTACTTATTGATATCTTATTTAAAATGTTTTTTCACCATATTGTTCAATTTTTCTTGCTCTTCAATAACATATAAAAATATTTCAAATTCGAATTTGTTTGAATTTTCAAATAACTTAAATTCGATTCAAAATAGTGTTTTCTGCCTAACTTAATGTCCAGAACTCCGAATTGGACCAAACGTAAAGTGTATCCACCTAATTACCCCTATTCCGGAATCAGTGGAATAGGTTTCAAGGATAAATTCATCCATCTAAATAGGTTAATTTCAAAAACAAATTATTTTTAGCTCAAATTTAACTCTTTTTGACACTTTTTCCATCACACAGTTGTATACTGACATGAATTGACTTGAATCTTCACCCACTACTATATTTTGACGTAATAGATCCAACGAAACTAAAAGTGTCGCAATTCGCGACCTTTTGAAAAATGCCTATTTTTAAGGTGACCAAAATATCATGTTTCTATTAATTTTCAACCGATTTCTGTTAATTATCAATTCTGAAAAAAAAAACTTTATTAACACATAATTCAACTTGAAAACTTATTTTCAATTGCTTCTGGGTTCAAATCTCTTATTCAAATCATTTAAAATCCTTTCGCATTTATTTAAAACTACATTTTGAATTAACAGAAAATCCGGGTCGTTACATTCACCCCCACTTAAAGTGTTTTCGTCCTCGAAATCGAAGTCCGAACTAATGGTCATATACCTAACCAACACCTCGATTATTAACCCAAGAGCCTAGAGCTCTGTTGGTTAACTCCACTATTTAACTTTATCTATTTATTCATTAAAAATGAAGTCCATTCAAGTTGGTGTAATATTACCCCGCAAATCTCAAATGTTCAACATTTCTTACTTCAAAACATCAAAGTTTTAACTCATATCTCTCATTTGGGTTACCTATTTTACCTATCCTATTCTTTCAATATAATTGAACAAAAGTTTACCCAAAAGATATTATATTAACAGGTAGATTCGTACATCCATAGAAGCATTTATATATGTATACATACAAACATCAAACATCCATACAACCATCCAAATACACACATCTGGAAAATCTTCCTTGTATATTCCCAAAATATTAGTTTCAACCTTAGGATAATATTACTAATTAAATGACCATTTCATTCTGGAATATTCTTGGATTCTTATCCATTCTAGGATTCTTATCCTAATTCATCATTAAATAGTAAACTCATTTTTTCTTATTGCAACTCTTGACAGTATGTCCTATTTCCTTACCCGGAAACATCTTATATCCTTTCTGGGTTTCTTTTTCCTTTTTGGACAATTGTGAACATAATGCCCTTTAGCTTACATCGGTAGCAAGTTATATCTTTTTTGTACCTTTTCCTTGCTCTCCTTCTTATTCTATTTTTTCTGGAGTAACTATAAATATACCTGTATAGGTCCAACCTATTTTCTTTTTCAGTCTACTCATAAATCCTTTTCTCTTATTTCCAACTCATCATCTTAGGTTTAACTCCAGATAGACTACAGTTATCCATACTCTACAACATTTAAGACTTTTTCAAAAAGTTTTATAAAAAAAATTCAAATACCTTGACCATCCAAAATCGTTGAGAACTCAAGTTTCTTAATTTGGTTAATTTAATTAGCACACCCCTTAATTAATTATTGGATTAAATTTTCCAAAACATAGCTTTCATCAAAACATATAACCTTTTTAGGAAAATATACTTTTGGAAAAAACCATTTCTTTCATCCATAAAACAGGGTTAGACTACTCTGTTTAAGTGTTTAGAAGCACCTATCGATACAGTGATCCAACTGTACCGACCAATGTTCATAACCCACTCAACAAATTAATCCAACACAAAACCATTTATATATCAAATTACAAATATGTCTCTCATATATATATATACACACTCACACACAACTAATTATAGGGTATTACTAACCCTATCTCTAACGAGTTACTTATCCTAGGATACTACTGATCCTATCTTTGACAAATCTATATTCCACAGAGCCAAGGTTCGAATTGGAATTTGGATTCCATCATGATAGTTGTTGATCGAAAGATCTCTCGGGCATTTAGCGGATACCATTTTTGTACACAACACCGCACCCATTTTCTCAAGTTGGCGGAATTGAATCCCTGCAACCAATCAGTAGGCATGCCACCTCACATATTGGGTCGACCGAATCCGTGCAAAACATAAAGTCATCCTGATCTGACCATCAACATACCGTCATACTGGGGTGTGAGGCTATCACGAGGTCCCGTCACACACAAAGCTACGTATTTAAGTCATGCTTTGATCATCACCACAGAGCCCTGCTTTCCAACAAAAGCCCTGATCATTGCTCAGCACATAGCATGCCCCATGGTCATTCCATGTCAGACATGCAATCCATCCACAAGTCCATTCCCGGAATAGGAACAAAACCGAAGGCACCTGATTCCACGTCCCTGCTTGGGAGTGCAAGTCCTTGCAATCCGATACGCTTCAAATATGGTAAAAAATGCAATTACTTTAACCTCTTGAGGAGCGACCGCAAGGCATCAATAAGCTATCCATCCGATGTGAAGAATATCGGTCTTCAACCATTATCATTAAGAACTTAATTCTTTTACTTCGTATAATTATTCGGAATGAGTAAAAAACCGGCCTTTCCAAATAATTAGCACAACTTTTTAAACCAATCAATTTACAGGATCTCATGAACCTCATTCCGTTCTTTTATTCAATCCATTCATTAAAACTATATTAAGTTTTAAGATGTTAAAACTCTTTATTTCTACCTCATGAAGCAAAATTGGTAATACTCCCATAATCATCTTATGTTTTGGTAATTTTAATTACCTTTCAAATCCTATTCCTTCAAATCTTGTTGAAAGATTTCAAATCAAATATTTTGATTACTTATCTTCAAACTCCAAGTTAAATCTTTCCAATAATCCTTATCGACTATTCACCATTTGCCTCATGTAAAAACATGTTCATTCCTTTCCCAAAAATCTTTATAAATAAAGATTTTATTTGCTTAACTTGGAAAATTATCTTACCTTTTCATGGGCTAAAGAACAATGTTATTGAAGACATTATTCACAACAAACCCAAAATCATATTTCCTTTTATATTGGAATCTCTACAAAAATCATATTGGTTTATAATCGATATAAACCTCTATATCCAACAAACAATATAAGCGGGATAACGGCATAGCCTTTTAAATCCGTTGAATAGTCTAAGCCATTATCCATGGAGACTTATCTCAGTCAATTACCAATCTGGTTTCTATTCAATTTCAATTTAATTAAATAGATTGGAAAATTGGATTCTTATTTACCCGTATTAATAATCTCATTTATTAATAAATAAACTCCGTTATGTTTAAATGAAGATCTTATGAAATGTTTAAACCGAATTATATTGAGGTCGACTGGTGAACTATTCATGAATTGCAGATGCACAATGGTTTCAACTGGGTTCCATAGAAAACACTAATATCAGTAGGAAGCCGCTTCCCTACAAATTGGATAGAACAACTTAAGACACCTTTATATTTAAATAAAGGTCTTACTAAAAGTCAAAACTGGATTTCTTGAAGAATTCACTTTAGTTGATAAATAACTCACTTTAACACGATTCATTTTTATCTTACCAAATATTAATATATTCGGTTCAAAACACTTTTAAATCATTTAGTATGATTTATCAAGATTTTTCCATATTTTTATATAATTTATAAACACCTTTTTACGAACAATCCGAATTCGGCACTTGAACTGCCAAAACTAGATTTTCCAGTCAAACTGATTAAGACTTGTAGGAAAATCCAACCGTTGAAAAATGTTTATTTTTCTTTTGTTGGAAAGCTATTCAAATTTTGGACAAAACCGATGTGTTTCAAGAAAATCCGAAAGTTAATCTCCCGGAATTTCAATTTAAAATTTTTGGTCGAAATTTGCGAACTGTCGCTATGCGATGAGTCCTATTCGGACCCAAAAGTGACTTATTATTAAAACTGAGTCGAAATACTTCGAAATAAGTTCAATAATTATTCAAACCATATTAATCAATTTTTGGAATACAATTTCCACATTTTTGACCTTAAGATCAATTATTCCACATTTAAATATTTAAATTAACATTTAAATCATTAAAATAATATTATTCTTCAAAAATGATTATTAAAATCTCAAAGTTGGATGATGCCCATTATAAAAATAAGTAAGAACATTGAAACCATAATTTCGCAAAACCGAGTCCGTTTGATAGGCAAACGCAACTTCAATTTACTACTCATCGTAAAATCGATATACTATTCGTATCAATATTCGATAAGCCATAACTTGTTCTTAACTATTTCAAAACTAGTTCGTTATTTTGCAAAAGTTCATTATTATGAACTCAATTTCATTTCCGAAAAGTATTGCTACATAAATTCAAACTTTTATTTTCCTCGATTATTGTACTATTAAAATAATCATTTAAAATCCAATTTCTAGAATGGGACTCATTCAACTCTTGCATAACCCGAGAATTTGGGTATATACAAACGTCTAATAAACATAAACAAAATGTCATGTGTCTAAAGAGTTGCAACCAAACTCGTTAGTTATTTAACCATATATGTCAGTGCCAATTTGGTTTCTATATTTCTAGAAATTTTTGCCATAACCTCCCCTATACGGGAGCATCGATACAACCACACTATTACCTTAAAAGGCCATCTAAATCACATATCAAACCAAATGGTGTTTATAACCATTGGTCAACCCAATCCAAATATCAAAACATTATAACATCCACAAAGAAACCACATACACAATTTAGGGAACACATGGGACTGGTGTGGGTCATCATTCTAATAATGTGTGTAGGGGTTTACTAATAAATAGCAATCCGTGTAATAAACACATGGGACTAGTGTAATTTCATCCCACGACTTGTGTAGGGTTTCCAAACAATATCAAACACTTCAAGCCACACAACAACATGCATGTTATCATCTCACACAAACAAATACCACAAGTTAATGTGAGAGGATAAACCACTCACCAAGCCAGTAGGTTCATTCAATTCCTTCACTTTAGGACCATCACAGCTTTGCGCTCTCTCTCAAATGTTTAACAACCTAGCCAATAAGGGTTATAATTAACATTATCCCTTGTAATATTTATACCTTTTCTAATTAACATGAATATATTTTTAAATAAATATTGATTTCCAAATCTGACTATATTCATACATGAGAATACCTTCTCCATGGACTTAGCTAACTTAAATTCATGATTACAATTTTCAAAGGTCCTTATAGCTTTCACAATATTACACCTAATTTTGCTAATCACTTAAATAGGTAATTAGCTTATTGCCTTTAGGATCTAACTTTTAATCTTAGCAGATTCACATATAATCTTCATGGAAATGATGAGCTATTAACTACAACCTTAATCCATTAATATTCACCACAAATTTATTTAGGTTTTCTCTTTTATGAATTTATACAATCACCTTGTACGCATATTATTAAAACTAGTTTTAAACACTTTAAATCAAACTATTTTTTACCCCAGAAGCTTGCAAATTTTAGCCTAACGTGTATGGGTCCTTCCCTTAGCTTTTCTCCTTCCATTATCTTCTTCTTTTCCCTTGAAAATCCTTTTTTTATTTGATAAAGGGAGAAAACGTGAGCAATAAGTGGAAGGCGGGTGGAGATCTTATGGAGGAGGAGTTTTCAAGAAGAAAAGACATGTTAAAACGAAGATAAGGATAAGCTTAAGGCCTATTTATAACAAAGGCAAATGCATGGATGAATGACATGTGACTTGTGGATAAGCATGGAAGAATGAGTGGCTCATATTCATCCTTATTCTTAGGAATAGTAACTTGTGTTTTCTCAAGCACCTTCTGGCCTCGTGTCGGAGTATCAAACGATAACGGTTTTCAGAAATTCTTCAACCTAAGGTCCGGTCTAACGTACCTCAATCGTATGTGTTCAAATATAAAATATAAGTTAGTTTTCATTTTCAAATAATTTTTTTTTGTTTTTTTTGTTAATAACTTTTTATATTCGATAAGGAATTTCCTTAGACTTTATGCATAGCTAATATCCTCCGTTTAGAATTTTCGTAGATAGGTCTTAGGTTCCAGTTTTGTCGTTAGCACTATCAAATTCCAATCACCATCAAAATTTAGTTCAAATTTTGGCTTTTATTTTTCCCTTTTCCACATACGGATGGCATTTTATGCGAAACTTCCCTGAGTACTAAAATTTGCTATGTAGGATCCAATAGAGGTGGTCTCACGATCTAGCAACATCCCGTTCTCAAGATATCCTCAAAATCATATGTTTTTAGTTCCAATTTTAATCTTTCAATCTTTAATCAATATTATACAGCTTCTTTTTTTGGCCAAACTTGGTTGGTTACCTAATTTCATTATTCCGGATTCAATGAATCAATTTCAGGATCTGGGAATAAATATTTCTTTTACTTCCTTTGTAAACGTGCTATTTTTATATTAAGACTCATTATTATAACCCTGTTCCAATTATATCATTATCCATTTTCAATTTTATTTTGATTCTTATGAAATTTGGAAGTTCTAAATTGGTTCCAAACTTTGGGGTCATTACATTCTCCTCCACTTAAAAGATTTTGTCCTCAAAATCGAAGACGAAACCAGAGATTGTCTACTCAATCATGTTATAAAAATGTTTATCAAAAAAGATACCATAATATTATATCCATACATCCATACAACCATTCAAATACATACATCCGAGAAAACTTCCTTATATATTTACATACATTCTCAAAATATTAGTTTTAACCTTAGGATAATATTACTAATTAAACGACCATATCCTTCTGGCCTACTCTAGGATTCTTATCCTAATTCTTCATTAAGTGGTAAACTTGATTTTTCTTTATTATGGTACTTGACACTATGTCCTGCTTCCCTACACCGGAAGCATCTTATCTCCGCTCTAGGTTTCTTTTTCCTTTCTGGACAATTATGGACATAATTCCCCTTCTGCTTACATCGGAAACAAGTTATGTCTTTTTGTACCTTTTCCTTGCTCTCCTTCTTATTCTTGTTTTTCATTGGGCATAGGACTGCATAGTGTCCCTCTTTATGGCATTTATAACAGCAAACACCTACAAATTTTCCTTTATTCTTATGTTTCCTGGAGTAGCTACGAATATACTTGCATAGTTCCAACCTATTTTCTTCTTCTATTTTCTCATAAATCCTTCTCGTTTGTTTTCGAGTCATCTTTCTAGGTTTAACTCCAGATGGATCGCAGTTATCCATACCCTACAACATTTAATATTTTATCAAAAGAGTTTTGTAATTCCTTAACAAATACCTCGACTGTCCAAAATTGTCAACAATCCAAATTTCTTAATTATTTATACTAATTATTATCTCTAGCAATCAATTAGTGGATTAAAATTTCCAAAACATGACTTTCATCAAAACATATCCTTTTTACGAAAATATACTTTTAGCCAAAATCATTTCATGAAAACTGGGTTAGACTGCTTTATTTAAGTGTTTAGAAACACCTATCGATACAGCGGTACCTTACTGCACTGAATAATTTTAATTACTCACTCAACAAATCAATCCAACGTAAGCAAAAATACGTTTCTTTAGGGTTCATCAGAGCAAAACACAACAAAGTACAAAACTCACAGCGGAACAGATAAAATATAATATGAAAATATCATTGTAGAGGAAAATTTTTTGAAACAAAAACACTTCAAAATAAAAGTGTGATTTTGCATACGTTTATCGACTTAACATAATATACCGATAATAGAGTACGTCCGGGCTTCATATGAAGCCCTGATTCTCTGCGAGATTCCAAGACTTCAAGCTTTCATCCTGGAAACAATCGCTCGTATCTGACCCAAACGTAAACACTCGGGTCAGGCTTGGGTTATATCAGTTATAAAATAATGTAATCAAACCTAATCATAGCGACCATAACCATTCACAGCAACCATTTATCCATATCTACTATAAACCAAGTTTGAAACATGACTTTTTAGAAAAATGAACGATTATAAGCCCCAGGTCCCATCACACAATGCAAGCACAAGCCGAAGGATGGGTTTTGCCTTATAATCACAAAACATCTTGATATAGTTTAAACAAAACATTTCATATTATAATAATGTCTAGGGTGTGGAAAAATCCTTCCGAAAAATAACTTATAAATCTTAGCTCGCATAGTGTCCCATACCACTATGTTGGCTACGTAGGTATGCAACTGAAAACCGTAAAAGGGTTTGTATTGGAGTTTGGATTCCATGATGATGGTTACTGATTCGAATGATCTCTCGGGCATTCAGCGGATACCATGTTTGTACACCACAACGTACCCATTTTCTCAGGTTGGCAGAATTTAATCCCTACAACCTATTAGTAGGCAGGCCACCTCACCTACTGGGTCGACCGAATCCGTGCAAAACATAAAGTCATGCTAATCTGACCATCTGCATACCATCATACCGGGGTGTGAGGCTATCACGAGGAACCGTCATACACAAAGCTACGCGTTTAAGCCATGCTTTGATCATCACCACAGAGCCCTGCTTTTCAACAAAAGCCCTGATCAATGCTCAGCACCTAGCATGCCCCATAGCCATTCCATCTTAGACATGCAATCCATCCACAAGTCCGTTCTAGGAATAAGAACGAAATCGAAGGCACTTGATTCCACATCCCCGCTTAGGAGTGCAAGTCCTTGCAATCCGATACGCTTTAAGAACGGTCAGATAATGCCATACTTTAACCTCTTGAGGAGCGACCCCGAGGCATCAACAAGCTATCCATCTGATTTGAAGAATACCTCTCTTTAACCATTATCATTGAGAACTTAATCCTTTTACGTCGTATAATTATTCGGAATAAGTAAAAACCCGGGGTTTCCAAATAATTAGCGCATCTTTTAAAACCAATCGGTTTACAGGATTTCATGAACCTCATTCCATTCTTTTATTCAATCCATTCATTAAAACTATATTAAGTTTTAAGGCATCAAAACTCTTTATTTCTATCTCATGGAGCAAGACTGGTAATAATCCATTTTAATCATCTTATGTTTTGGTAATTTCAATTACCTTTCAAATCCTATTCCTTCAGATCTTGTTGAAAGATTTCAAATCAAATATTCTGATTACTTATCTTCAAATTCCAAGTTAAATCTTTCCAATAATCCTTATCGATTATTCGCCATTTGCCTCACGTAAAAACATGTTCATTCCTTTCCTAAAAATCTTTATAAATAAAGATTTCATTTTCTTAACTTGGAAAATTATCTTACCTTTTCATGGGATAAAGAACAATGTTATTGAAGACATCATTCACAACAAACCCAAAATCATATTTCCTTTTATATTGGAATATATACAAAAATTGTAACGACCCGGATTTTGAGCGACTTTGGTTATCGACGTAAGCACGACGTCGATAACCAAAACATCGAAAAATCCCGGTTGTTAGTGAAAGAAATTAGAAGGTGAGAATAGATAAGATAGAAACTTAGAATAGAAGAAGAAGAAGAACATAACATCAGAGTAACACGAACCTCACAGCGGAACGAATAACATATAATAGATAACATAACTTTGAAATATAACAGTTATGTATACAATAGCACTTATCAGAGTACAGCACTTACAACACAGCGGAAATAACTATAGCTATATGATCTTGAAGCCTCCTGCTCCAAGCTCTTCCAGTATATCTGTAAATTCCTGACTACTTGACTGCCCGTACAAAATTAGGCACCCAAGAGTTTAGGGAAAACAACAAAGTAAACTCCGGGTCAGTCATGGGACTGGTATGAGTAAAACAGTTTAAACAGGTATATGAACAAGTAAACGATATCTTATAAGACCACGCCGCAGAACAGAACGGGTTTTTCCCTTATGAGAATCCAAAATATCTTTATATCAAAAACCTTTTGATATTATAATAATGTCTATGTACAAATAGATATCAACTAGCAGAAACGCTTTCATCTCACGTTCTACATATATAGTATACAATCAAAACCGCAAGTACGTATTGGGTAATGGATTTCCAACTATGACAAGGTATGGAATCACCTTCCGATCAGTGTACTCTAGGAACGATACACTGGAGTTCAACAAGAACATCTTGCAACTCAGCCACACATGACCGACCACTCATTTCGCTTGAGTGTATCGAATGTACATCACCAACGGTTGGGATCAGCAACCGTTCCCGTATATATATGGGACAGCATTGATAGATTTAAGAAACAAATGAATATTCTCTAGATAGGTGATTATACACCCTACTTCGGTGCGACCGACTTAGCCATGCTGCCTGCCCGATTTCTGTCATTTACCGGTTGATGAGGCTAGAAGCTACGCTTTATCACTACATCAGATTCACTTCGAATGCTACATTGTCAAATCCATCGAAATCACTAATTTACGTCTACAACCATACATTACGTGTCAGCTAAAAGAAGTTTCCTTCTCCGCTTCCACTCTTGGTATAGTTGAAGAGATCAATGTACGTGACCGTCTGGAAATACTATGTCAGACATCCATCTTCATTCACTTAGAAATGTCACATCGTCATACCCGCCAAATCACAAATTGACTTATCCAAAAAATAACACGGGTATACAGCTAAGAGAAACGAATTCCTCCGCCACCAAACGTGAATACGTTTGAACAGATCAACTTACGCGATCCATTTGATATACTCTGTCAGACCTTCGTCCATACAAGTTGTCCTGGGACTGGACAAACCGAAGGCACTATTCTGTAAACAGGATAGCCCTTGCATTATACTCCGTCTTCAATTATCTTTGGCATATATGATTCGCGACGCTTATGCCAATACAGAGTGGTTCTTTGGATAATAATCCAACCGGTCTCTCCATATTAACAACGTTAAAATGGTCAAAACTTCGATAGTCTGTGAGTTAACTATCAAGGAAAAACAAGTGTGCAAACAATGATATTATTTCCAGATGGAAATTATATCGAACAAACATCATTTTACATTAATCTCTTTAGTTCATTTATTTACTTATCTCCTGTTTCCCTATATTCTAAATTCTTATTTTCTTTTATCAGAAAACATTTCTGATTCTCGTTTGGAAAACATTTCCAAAACTCCTTTACGATCAAACCTTACCATTTCTTAGTTAAGAAGGAAGTCACTCAAGTTGGGGTAAAATTACCTCTCAGACCTTAACTGAACAACGTTATAACTTCGAAATGGTCAAAGTTTATCTTTTAATCTTTAACAACTTCTTTACACCTTTCTCGGATTCAATTTTACTAATCTACTTCTATATTTAAAACATTGGTTATAACGATAACGTTATAATCCTTACTTTCGAATTATCTAACTTTAATTATAACTTCTATTCTTATTAGTGAATAACTAACCTAACACTTATTTATTTATAAATAAATAAATCCCTATTTAGACACTGGAAAGTATAAGTACTTTCCCGAATTTGATATAATCGAATTTGCCGATTAACTCTCTTCGAGAAATCTCTATTTGATTAACTCTTCTTCGAATAACCTATATTCGACAAACTTCTTCCTTTTCAAATATCTCATATTTGAAAATCTTACTTTCGAATAAACTATATTCGAAAATCTCTTTTCGAATAACTCTTGTTCGATAAATCTCACTTCGATCAACTAATATTTGATAACTTTTCCTTTTCAAATATCTCATCTTTGAAAAACCTCACTTCGATTAAACTATAATCGATAACTCCCTTCGATGAAACTAACATCGATAACTCCTTTCGATGAAACTAACATCGATAACTCCTTTCGATGAAACTAACATTGATAACTCCTTTCGATGAAACTAACATCGATAACTCCTTTCGATGAAACTAACATTGATAACTCCTTTCGATAAAACTAACATCGATAACTCCTTTCGATGAAACTAACATCGATAAATCCTTTCGATGAAACTAACATCGATAAATCCTTTCGATGAAACTAACATCGATAACTCCTTTCGATGAAACTAACATCGATAACTCCTTTCGATGAAACTAACATCGATAACTCCTTTCGATGAAACTAACATCGATTAATTTAACTCGACGAACTTAACTCGACTAACTCGACTTACTTGGTTCGACCAATTCAATTCGATTAACTAGGCTCGACTAACTTGACTAACTTAACTCGACTTACTTGGTTTACTCCTATCGAATAACTAATATTCGATTTAACTCCATTTAACTCTATTCGAATAACTACTATTCGATTAACTCTATTCAACTCTATTTGAATAAACTATATTCGACTAAGTCTATTTAACTCCATCCGAACAACTACTATTCGACAACTCTATTTAACTCCATTCGCTTGACTCTAGATCGCAGCGATCACAATAGTTATGCCTGATTCCCTCAGGAAACATCCGACCGCCTTAGGCTATTTGCAGCCCTGCGAATTACGCTAGCAGTCGTGCTAAATGGCATATTATTTGGATTAACTCTAACTGATTAACTCTATTGGTTTAACTCTATTGACTAACTCGACTCGACTAACCCCTTTCGAATAACATATTCGATTAACTAACTTCGAATACCATATTCGATTAACTTCTTCGAATGTCTATATTCGATTAACTAACTTCGAATACCATATTCGATTAACTTCTTCGAATGTCTATATTCGATTATCTAACTTCGAATACCATATTCGATTTCTCTAACTTCGAATACCATATTCGATTAACTTCTTCGAATGTCTATATTCGATTAACTAACTTCGAATACCATATTCGATTTCTCTAACTTCGAATACCATATTCGATTTACTTCTTCGAATGTCTATATTCGATTAACTAACTTCGAATACCATATTCGATTTCTCTAACTTCGAATACCATATTCGATTTACTTCTTCGAATGTCTATATTCGATTAACTAACTTCGAATACCATATTCGATTTCTCTAACTTCGAATACCATATTCGATTTACTTCTTCGAATGTCTATATTCGATTAACTAACTTCGAATACCATATTCGATTAACTTCTTCGAATGTCTATATTCGATTAACTAACTTCGAATACCATATTCGATTAACTTCTTCGAATGTCTATATTCGATTAACTAACTTCGAATACCATATTCGATTTCTCTAACTTCGAATACCATATTCGATTTACTTCTTCGAATGTCTATATTCGATTAACTAACTTCGAATACCATATTCGATTTCTCTAACTTCGAATACCATATTCGATTTACTTCTTCGAATGTCTATATTCGATTAACTAACTTCGAATACCATATTCGATTAACTTCTTCGAATACCATATTCGATTTACTTTATTCACTTTATAAAGATTTCCTTTTTAACAACGTTTTATTCATTGGAAAAGATTTACTTTTAAATAACGGTTCTACCCTTTAAAAATGATTTCCCTTTTTATAATGTTTCCTTTCCAATTCTATTTGTAAATGATTTACAAATATTTCCTTTTCAAATTTATTCTTGAAATATTCTAACTCCTTAAATTCCCGGGAAAATTCGCCATAACCTCCTTTGTATCGGGAGCATCGGGAAAATCCCCAAACTCGCCACACAGGCCTTTCCAAAAAAAAAGAAATTGATTTGCAGTTATTTTCCTTTTTGAATATCTCCTATTTATAAATATCCCAATTTATAAACATTTCTTATTTATAAATATTCCACTTTATAAATATTCTATTTTCAATATCACTTTGAAAAATCTCCTTTATCTACATTCCGGTATGTCATGGTATTCAATCATATCAAATCACGATGTCTAATCTCGTCCATACACACACAATCAACAACAGGTTATAATTCACATCATATATCAAAATATATGAAAAACAATAAAATAACTGTTGAGGAATCCAGTCGGATTCCTCCAACCTGTTTCCCTGCATCACAGATGTTAGACAGTATAGATAACATCACTTTCAGTTCCATATGATATATTCTGTTAAACAGAATCAATATAGAAATTTAACTAACTGACTAGCAGTTCAATCAAACAATCAACGCACAGCAAATCAGACAATTTCTAACAGTTCTAAAAATACAACATGAAATTATAAACTGTTCAGAGTTAGTGAGATTTACTCACATTGGCGCGTTAGCCGTTACATAACGGTTTGCGTTCTTTGATTGAGTCAAACAATTTATTTCAGCATAAATTGTAACGAGCTCGGATTCACTCCAGGTCAGTCTCATTGTGTTGCTCCCGTCCATACAATCCTAACGCAACCTACGCTTCGTCAAACTGGTAACGTATGAGAGAGATATGATTTTCACAAGTTATACAAGTGTTTGAATTTAATTTAAACTTAACTATTACTTTACTTTGGGCCTTAACAAAATACCTTGGCCCATCAAATCCTTATAAACCCATACCGCTCCTGCCTTATCCTCCCCAAACACCGATTTTGCTGCGCTCCTCTTCCTCAGCCATTACGGCTTCTTTCCATCCTCCTATCTCAAGCACCACTCAACCGAAACCCAAAGTAACACCATCATTTTACTCTCCTTGAAATCCTCTTCAACTTCACACCCAAATCCTGAAGCTCGACGAAGTCCCACGACTTCCGTTCAAACCCGACGTGCGACAGCTACTAACACCGAATCCCCTCAAATCTACATGTATGATGCTAAATCCTCCCTTCAATCCAAACATACAATCTACTTCATGATTCGATGCTTCAATCTCAAGCAAAACTCAACCCTAGCTTGCGCTGAAGCTCGCATCACACAGTCGAGATCATAAAACAAGAATCGCACCCTTCAAACCCGATACCAAACTGAAGAGAAACCATCACTGAATTCAAATACATGAATGAAATGATTTATAGTATTTACTTGGATTTTATTTTGAATTAAAAAGAAGAGGATTGCTCACTTTTTCGCTGAAGAACACGAGGAAGAGAACGGTGGATTTTGGTTGACTTCTGAAGTGAATTAGGTTTAGGAATTGGAATGTGAGGGTATTTATAGCCATTCAAAATATCTAGATATTTTTGGGGTAATTTTAGATATTTTTGTTTTGTCATTTATATTCGTTTCCGTCTTCTAAAAATCCGTGTGATCACACACGATACCTAAAAATCACGAAACTGGACGTGTAGCTACAGGTCGACATTACGGTCTCAACGAAACTGGTTTCGTCAAATTCCGACTCCGTATGCTCACACAGCGTATTTTTAACTGTCAAAATACTGCTTGTTTTTCACTCTAAAAATCCGTACGACCACACAGTGACTCTAAAAATCACGAAACTGGAAATCTAACAACTATTTGATATTGCGGATCCAACAAAACTGGTTTCGTCGAATTCTGACTTCGTTTGCAAAACCGGCTATTTTTAACGCTTTGAATGACCCATTTAAATATATAAATATATTTAAATTAAATTAAATTAAATATAAATAAATTTATATTATCGTATATATTCACAGTGGAATACCATACAGCTCCAGTATATTTGTATACTCGCTATTCCGAGTCCAGATTGATTCGATATTCAATTTACATCGAAAACCCCTTTATAACGTATATAAAGCGTTGCAAATTATAAAGGAATTCTACAGCGACTTTTCTGAATTTTGATTTGGACGTAAATCAAAATCTACACGACGAAATCCTGATTTTTCTCTTCCACTAGAAAGATATACTCCACCAGCTCCACACGTTTCTTGTTTCACAGAAATCCGGCTTAAAACGAATCTTGTACATTCAGTTGAAGTTCAAATCGCCAAATAGCGAACTGCAGCACCATTTCGAGCTCGTTTATAAATATATTATAAACTATACGTTCAACTGTCGTCGATTCAATATAATCGTTATTATATTTCGAATCGAAACTCCACCAAATCTCGTATGCTATCAAATTCACACGATATTGTGAATTTCACTATTTCCGACTATTTCGACATTATAATATATTATTATATTATAATTATTAATTAAATATTCAATATTATTTAATTAAACGATCATTAACTTCTCTAAGTCACCAGTTATATAATTAAATAAATTAATTATATATCTCAGAAAATGCGGGTCATTACAAAAATCATATTGGTTTATAATCGATATAAACCTCCATATCCAACAAACACTAAAAGCGGGATAACGGAACAGCCTTTTAAATCCGTTGAATAGTCTAAGTCATCATCCATGGAGACTTATCTCACTCAATGACCAATCTGGTTTCTGTTCAAATTGAATTTAATTAAATAGATTGGAAACTTGGATTCTAATTTACCCTTATTGATAATCTCATTTATTAATAAATAAACTCCTTTATGTTTATATGAAGATCTTATTAAATGTTTAAACCGGATTATATTGATGTCGACATGTGAATTATTCATAAATTGTAGATACACAATGGTTTCGTCTGGGTTCCCCAGAAAACATCCATATCAGTAGAAAGCCGTTTCCCTATTAATTGGATAGATCAAATGAAGACACCTTTATATTTAAATAAAGGTCTTATTAAATGTAAAAACCGGATTTCTTAAAGAGTTCACTTTAGTTGCTAAATAACCTACTTTAACACGATTCATTTTTATCTTACCAAATATAAATATATTCGGTTCAAAACACTTTTAAATCATTTAATATGATTTATCATGGTTTTTCAATATTTTTATATAATTTATAAAAACCTTTTAATGAAAAATACAAATTTGGCACTTGAACTGCCGAAACTGGATTTTCCGGTCAAATTGATTTAGACTTTAGGAAAATCCGACCATTGAAAAATGTTTCTTTTTCTTTTCTTGGAAAGCTATTCAAATTTCGGACAAAACATGATGTGTTTCAAGAAAATCTGAAGGTTAGGTCTCCCGGAATTTCAATTTCAAATTTTGAGTCGAAATTCGCGAACTATCGCTGCACGATGAGTCCTATTCGAACCGAAAAGTGACTTATTATTAAAACTAAGTCGAAATACTTCAAAATAAGTTCAATAATTATGCAAACCATATTAAACAACTTTTGGAATTCAATTTTCATATTTTTGCCCTTTAGATCAATTATTCCACATTTAAATATTTAAATTAATATTTAAATCTCTAAAATAATATTATTCGTCAAAAATGATTATTAAAGTCTCAAAGTTGGCTGAAGCCCATTATAAAAATAAGTAAGAACATTAAAACAATATTTTCGCAAAACCGAGTCCGTTTGATAGGCAACCACAACTTCAATTTACTATTCATCGTAAAATCGATATATTATTCGTTTCAATATTCGATAAGCCATACTTCAAAACCAATTCGTTCTTTTGCAAAAGTTCATTGTTATAAACTCAATTTCACTTTCGAAAAGTATTGGAACTTAAATTCTAACTTTTATTTCCCCTGATTATTTTATTATTAAAATAATCATTTAAAATCCAATTTTTGGAATGAGACTCATTCAACTCCTGTATAACCCGAGAATTTGGGTATATACAAACGTTCGATAAACGTTAACAAGATGTCATGTGTCTAATGAGTTGCAACCAAACTCGTTAGTTATTTAACCATATATGTCAGTGTCAATTTGGTTTCTATATTTCCGAATTTTTTTGCTATAACCTCCCTATACCGGAGCATCGATACAACCACACTATTGCTTCAAAGGCCATCAAAATCACATATCAAACCAAATGGTGTTCATAACTATTGGTCAACCCAATCCAAATATCAGACACTATAACATCCGCAAAGCAACCACATACATAATTTAGTGAACACTTGGGACTGGTGTGGGTCATCATCTCAATACACTGTGTAGGGGTTTTCTAATAAATAACAATCCGTGTAATAAACACATGGGACTAGTGTAATTTCATCCCACGACTTGTGTAAGGTTTCCGAACGATATCAAACATTTCAAGACACACAACAACATGCATGTTATCATCTCACACAAACAAATACCACAAGCAAATGTGAGAGGATAAACCACTCACCATCCCATTAGGTTCCTTCAATTCCTTCACTGTAGTACCATCACAGCTTTGCACTCTCTCTCGAATGTTTAACAACCTAGCCATTAAGGTTTGTAATTAACATTATCCCTTGTAATATTAATACCTTTTCTAATTAACATGAATACTTTTATATAAATATTGATTTCCAAATCTAACTATATTCATACATGAGAATACCTTCTCCATGGACTTAACTAACTTAAATTCATGATTACAATTTTCAAAGGTCCTTATAGCTTTCACAATATTACACCTAATTTTTCTAATCGCTTAAATAGTTAATTAGCTTATTGCCTTTAGGATCTAACTTCTAATCTCAGCAGATTCACATATAAACTTCATGAAAGTGATAAGTTATTAACTACAACCTTAATCCATGAATATTCGCGATAAATTCACTTAGGTTTTTCTCTTTTAGGAATTTATAAAAACACCTTGTTTGCATATTATTAAAACTAGTTTTAAACACTTTAAATCAAACAACTTCTTACCCCAGAAGCTTACAAATCTTAGCCCAAGGTATATAGGTCCTTCCCTTAGCTTTCCTCCTTCCATTATCTTCTTCTTTTCTTGAAAATCCCTTTTTATATTTGATAGTAGGGAAAAACATGGATGAATGACATGTGGCTTATGGATAAGCATGGAAGAATGAGTGGCTCATATTCATCCTTATCCTTAGGAATAGTAACTTGTGTTTTCTCAAGCACCTTTCAGCCTCGTGTCGGAGTACCAAACGATAACGGTTTTCAAAAATTCTTCAACTATAAGGTTCGTTCTAACGTACCTCAATCCTATGTGTTCAAATATAAAATATGAGTTCGTTTTCATTTTCGAATAAATTTTTTTATTTTGTTTTGTTAATAACTTTTTATATTCAATAAGGAATTTCCTCGAACTTTATACATAGCTAATATCCTACGTTTAGAATTTTCCTGAACAGGTCTCAGGTTCCAGTTTTTCCATTCAAATTCCAATTACCGTCAAAATTTAGTTCAAATTTTGGCTTTTTCTTTTTTTCTTTTCCACCTACAGATGTCGTTTTACGCGAACCATCCTTGAGTACTAAAATTCACTATGTCAGATCCAATGGAGGTGGTTTCACGATGTAAAGATACCCTATTCTCAAGATATCCTCAAAATCATTCGTTTTTAGTTCTAATTTTAACCTTTCAATCTTTAATCAATATTAAACGGATTCTGTTTTTGGCAAAACTTGGCCGGTTACCTAATTTCATTATTTCGGATTCAATGGAATCAGTTTCAGGGTCTGGAAATAAATATTTCTTATACTTCCTTTGTAAACGTGCTATTTTTTACATTAAGACTCATTATTATATCCCCGTTCCAATTATATCATTATCCATTTTCAATTTTATTTTGATTCTTATGAAATTTGGAAGTTCTAAATTGGTTCCAAATTTCCGGGTCGTTACATATTGAGTTTGATATACCAAATTTAAGTTCGAATCGTTAAATTACGAACCACCGCGATGCGACGAGTTCGTTTTAATTAAATTAATATAAACGTTTAAACTTCATTTAGTAAATAATTTTCATCTCCATTTCGATATTTTAAAATAATTTAAGCCTGTTATCCAAATCTCACCTAACAATTCTGATTACTCAAACTCGTAGATTATTTTATTTCATATTCATAACTTAGTTATGAATTTATTCGAACTCCAATTTCTATAATCAGTTCCAATTCACATGTAATTAGATTGTTTATCAAATTCGATATAATGGAATTCCAATTGTAAATCCTTCGACTTATCTCAACTCATTTTATGTTCCAAATTCCGAAATAAAATCCATCGTTCTCTTTTTGAAACGATTTCTAATTCACTTGAATTTAATTTCAAAATTATCCTATGATAATTTCTTTGCTACATTTAAAAAAACGTTTATAAATAATTTCCTTGTTCAGATACAATGAACAAGTTTTTCTTTTCAAATTCCATTTGAAATAAAATTCCTATTTTGGAATATTTTTATTTTTATAAACTTATCTATATATACATAGAATTTATTTCATATTTAAATTCAAAATACAGTTCCAATAACTTTTCTGGGATATATTTATTTTTATAAATTCGATATAGTCAAATTCTATTTATAAATCCATACGGATTTATTCCAATTCAATTTACATTCCGAACATCGAAATAAATCACATAATTTCCTTTGAAAATGATTCCCAATTCCCTTTCTAAATTCATACTTGAATTTAAAATTTAATATTATCAAATGAATTTTTTTCTTTCCATTTATTCAGTTACTAGTTTTTATTACTGAAAACAAGTTAATATTTTCTAAACTATTCGAAATTCAATTTCTATTTCAAAAAAAAAACTCCTTTTTAAATCTAAGAAATCCCTTTTTATGATACTTTTAAATATCATTATCTAGGGCCAGTGATATTCAAACATCCAAATACCCAAACCATCAATTCTATTTAACCCATCACATATATATAAGTAACAATAAATAAATTTGTGAGGAATCTAATTGGATCCCTCCAACCTGTTTTTCATGCATCCACAGATGTTAGTCAACATAAATAACACCTATCCTGCTTTAAGGCAGGATATCGCGGTATAGAAGGTCATCCACGATATATACTGTGGGATGCATAGGGTCATCCACTAATGGTATTGCGGGAAATATCCTATATATATATATATAACACCCCGTATTTTCTGTAATCATTAAAGTTATGAATTAAAGAATACTCAATTATAAATGTGAGAATTAAGAGAAACGGGTTATGCCATTGCGTTCGTCTCGGAATTCTGCTTGAGATAGAGCCCGAGTTTGCGTAAATCGGACTCTGTATGAAGGAGTTATGACCTTCAGAAGATTCAAGAATTTAAATAATAAAACCAGCCCGAAATTTAAATTTCAGTTTCGAAATTCAAAAACCCCGAAGCAGGCTGGGCGGGAAATTTCCCGCCCAGAGACCAGGTCGACCAGGGGGTCGACCTGGGTGTCGACCTACCCCCCTCGCCCAGATCCAAAACAGTGACGATTCTGACTTGTTGCTGAGTCTTTTCTGACCTGTTGCTGAGTTACTAGGACATAGGTGGCAATTCCGGATAACTCTATCTAGTCTGGACGGTTGTGATTGCTCCTAGGATGATCTAACGGCTCACATAAGATTAAACCTCTATAAAAGCAACCTTATTCCTCAACCCTAAATCACACAAATTCATTCCAAGGAGCCACCATGCTGTCAATGATCGTCCTAACCTAGCCACCATTTCGTCTCAAACTAGAAAACAAGATTAAAGCTACGAATCAAAACTAACTTGGAGAATTGATAGTCTTTGTCAAGGGATTTCTTTTCAGTTTCAAAAAACAAGACTTTCTTTTGTTTGTAAGTCCTGTTATTATTTAGATGTGAACGATTAAAAGTTATGATTTGTAATAAAGTGAAAACTAGAGTAATTCCTAGTTGTAAGATAATGACGATGCTGATTTATGCTTATTCTTGTAACGATTCTATCGTATATGCTTGTGAGATTATTGTGGTTATTATGTTTACATTAAACCAATCGTATATTATGTAAATTTGGTGACTTTTTCATGTTATGTAACATGCAAGTTGTTAAGCTAAGACATGTATTATGTTTAGATCTATGAAAATTGGATCCAAAATGAACGTTTACATTTACATACCTAGTGGATTTGTGTAATTCCATATGCTTAAGATTCATGTTTATTATATCCAAAATAAAAGTTCACATTCACATGCATAGTTAAACTTGTGTAATTCTATATGCTTGAGATTCATGTTTATTGGATCCAAAATGAAAGTTTACATTTACATGCCTAGTGGATTTGTGTAATTCCATATGCTTAAGATTCATGTTTATTAGATCTAAAATAAAAGTTCACATTTACATGTCTAGTTGAACTTGTGCAATTCTATATGCTTAAGATTCATGCTTATTGGATCCAAAATAAAAGTTTACATTTACATGCCTAGTTGGATTTGGGAAATTTCATATGTTTTAAGACTCATGTTAATTGGATCCAAAAATGCAAGTTCATTATTTTATGCCACATTTACATGACACATGTTCTGTTAGACCCTTATTATTTTATGTTGTATGGATGGTACATGTTCCCTTCTTTCCCCTTTTGTATATAAGTTAGGCTATGTTGCGAGCCTAACATTCTGTGGTAATTTTGCGAACGTAAAACGGGGGTAACGTTGGGAAAACCTTAAATATCATATTATTGGCATAATTTGGCCATTAATACATGAATGATTAGTAGCATAAAAGTGGTATAATTTATATACCTAAAATTATGAACATGATTTAGAGAGAAATTGGGCATGACTTGAATGACAATAATTTACATATAAACATAAAAGGTAAATATGTAAATTTAGAAAAAGACGAATATGCCTAACCCGAGGTTAGATTGAGTTACGGTGTAAGACTGCCTGGAACCGCCCAGTACATCCAGCAACCGTAACAATATATATCTAATGTGAGAGTTTAGTGCATTGAGCCCAAAAGAACCCGAGGTTAGACTGAGTTGCAGTGTAAAACTGCCCGGACCCGACAGGCACATCCAGTGACCGCAACAATACCTGTCTAATGTGAGTGGTTGGTGCTTTAATGAATGAATTAAAGCTAAGACAGGAATGGTAGGGTTAAGTTAATTAAGGCAACACTTAACCAATACAACATGTTAACTAAACTGATGGGTGGGGTTAGGTTAATTTGGACACTTAACCAATTTAACATGTTGATTAGGAAACCCTAGTAACGGGGACCCATTTCAGCAGTAACCCACATAGATGTATCATGGTACCTTGAACTAGGACGGGTGGGGCATGATTATTGGGCTGATTATAAGTGGTCAAAACAATGGCGGGTGGTGCGTCAGTGTAGGTTCCGACGGAGTGCGGGCGTGCACGTACTCCGGAGTGGAAAAAGCAGGCACTGGGCATCAGTAGTTATATACTGTGCATCTTGAATTGTGTCGGGTTACCACCATAGGATTTGATACACCCCATGGTGGGACTAGCACAGGTATCTACAATCAAGCGGGGCCGAATGACACAAGTGGTAAACGTATACGAGTAGGAGCCGATCGATAAAAAAGGGGATCATTTATCTTGAACACATGGTGCTTGTAATGACCCAAAAATCCGGTCCAATTTGAGCTGACTAAATAACACAAGTCCAACCCCAAATTGCACTGGAAATCAGGAAATTAATAGAAAGAAGATAAAGGGTGAGGGAAGATAAGGTAGAAACTTAGAACAGAAGAAGAAGAACACAACATCAGAGTAACACGAACCTCACAGCGGAACGAATAACATATAATATATATAACATAAATTGAAATATACATCTGTATTTGAATATACATCATTATCAAAGTACAGCACTTACAACACAGCGGAAATAAACTATAGCTATGATCCTGAAGCCTCCTGCTCCAGCTCTTCAAGTATTTGTAAATCCTGACTACTTGACTACCCGTACGAAATTGGGCACCCAAGAGTTTAGGGAAAACAACAGAATAAACTCTGGGTCAGTCATGGGACTGGTATGAGTAAAACAGTTTAAAACAGTTCAAGCAGGTAAATGATATCTCATAAGACAACGCCGTATAACGGAATGGGTTTTTCCCTTATGAGAATCCAAATTATCTTTATCAAAAACCCTTTTGATATTATAATAATGTCTATCAACCACAATATAATAATCATCTAGCAGAAACGCTTTCATCTCACGTTCCACACACACACACACACACATATATATATATATACAATCAAAACCGCAAGCACGTATTGGGTAATGGATTTCCAACTATGACAAGGTATGGAACCACCTTCCGATCAGTGTACTCTAGGAACGATACACTGGAGTTCAACAAGAACATCTTGCAACTCAGCCACACATGACCGACCACTCATTTCGCTTGAGTGTATCGAATGTACATCACCAACGGTTGGGATCAGCAACCGTTCCCGTATATATATATGAGACAGCATTGATAGATTAAAGAAGCAAATGAATATTCTCTAGATAGGTGATTATACACCCTACTTCGGTGCGATCGACTTAGCCATGCAACCTGCCCGATTTCTGTCATTTACCGGATGTGAGGCTAGAAGCTACGCTTATCTTTTCACATACCACATCTTCATTCACTTAGAATGTCACATCATCATACCCTCTAAATAACAAATTGATTTTCCCAAAAATACCATGGGTATAAGCTAAGAGAAACGAATTCCTCCGCCACCAACGTAAATACGTTTGAAACGATCAACTTACGTGATCTACCAGATATACTATGTCAGACCTTCGTCCATACAAGTTGTCCTGGGACTGGACAAACCGAATGTACTATTCAGTACATCCATCTTAGGCACTGTTATCTGAGACTTATACAATAGCCCTTGCACTTTACTCCGTCTTCAATTATCTTTGGCATATATGATTCGCAACGCTTATGCCAATACAGAGTGGTTCTTTGGATAATAATCCAACCGGTCTCTCCATATTAACAACGTTAAAATGGTCAAAAACTTCGATAGTCGGTGAGTTGACTATCGAAGAAAAACAAGTGTGCAAACAACGATATTATTTCCAGAAGGAAATTCTATCAATCAATCATCAATCTCTACCATTCCATAACTATCAGACTCTAACTGTAAACTAATAAGAGAACAACTTTCCAAGTATAAACCACGAAGGCCGAAACCAACATCAGATCGATACTCAGGAACCCATTCAACTTACTAATTCTAGTCAGTTTCTAATTTTGCTTGACTCTATATCTTTAACTCTATTTGATTAACTCTAGTTCGTTTTTAACTCTAATCGATTAATTCTATTTGATTACCTCTAACTGGTTAACTCTAACTGATTAACTCCTTTCAAATAAACTATATTCGATTTACTCCTTTAACTCTATTCGAATAAATTATATTCGATTAACTTCTTTAACTCTAATTGATTAATTCTAACTCCTTATATAATATGGTATTTATATTCTATATAGATATTTCCTTTATTCTATTTATTTTCTCAAATAAATATTCCTTTATTCTAATTCTATTTATTCCCTACATAAATAAATAATCCCTTTTAATCTATTTGTAAATGTTCTACAAATATTTCTTTTATAATTCTATTTTATTTGTAAATGGTTTACAAAAATTTCTCTTCTTATTTGTTTGACAAATATTTCCTTTTATATTTGTTTTACAAATATTTCCCTCTATATCTTTTTAACAAATTCTTTCCCTTATATTTGATTTACAAATATAATTCCCTTATATTTGATTTACAAATATAATTCCTTTATTCAAAATCTTTTTTCTTTTATAATATAATATCCCTTGGTTTTATATAAATAAATTATTTTCAAAATATACTTTGAAAATCCCTTTTTCACATTCTGGTATTTCTTATGGTATTTAACACACCATATAACAACGATAAATATCGTTCAAACACATATAATTAACGTCAGATTGTATATCACATTATATATCACAATATATAAATCACAGTAAAATAAATGTTGAGGAATCCAGTTGGATTCCTCCAACCTGTTTCCCTGCATCACAGATGTTAAACAATATAGATAACATCACTTTTAGTCCATATGATATATTTTGTTAAACAGAATCAAATATAGAAATTCAACTAACTGACTAGCAGTTCAATCAAACAGTCAACACACAGTCAATCAGACAATATTTAACAGTTCTAAAAATACAACATGAATTTATAAACTGTTTAGAGTTAGTGAGATTTACTCACATTGGACGATCATCGTTAATAATGATAACCATCACTCGATTTGATTCAGATGGACAATTTATTTTGCGATAAATTGTAACGAGCACCATCTCACTCCCAGTTAGTTCCATTGTGTTGCGCTCGTCCATACGATCCCAATGGATCTGACGGTTCGTGATTCTGATTTTATATGAATAAGTTATTGACATTCGAAGTTAACACACATTTAAAATAAAATAAAACTTGATTTAATTTCCTCAAATGGGCCATAACCTTTTGATGAAGCCCATCTCCCTTCATAAAGTACCATACCCGTACCCGAACTCTCTCTTCTTCCCCGATGAACTCACGCAACACCAGGATACCACTCACGCCATTTACCACTTTCAAACCCAAACCGAACTTCCAACTCTTCATGAAATTCCAAACAAAAATCACCCAATCACTTCTCTTCCACTTCCGCATCTCCTCATCACCTTCACATCGCACTAGCAACAGTACCCAACGTGACTACGGATTTTCTTTGATCGACATAAGTTGGTGCGGAAATCGCTAGGAAGTTGAGTACAAGCGCGGAATTCACTCACGAGTCTGAAACTGACCTCGAAGACATGAACAAAGGTGTTAATCTCCAACCGACGTCAACCCTAGTTATTTGCTATAGACGGCTTCAACGGAAATTACAATCGGTCTCAGTAAAATTCATACCAGCGCGAAGATCACCTCACCACGAATCCATACATATATGTTTCTCGATTTACAGCTTTTTATTTGAATTCTTCTTGGTTTTTCTTTTTGGGATTTTGTCTGCTGTGTACTGCTTATACAGTATATATATATTGTCTATGTGTAGGTAGCGTTTGTGGTTGTGGAGAAACACAGCGTGGCCTTCATGTGGTCCACAGAAAATGTTAGATATTTTTATTTATTGATTTTCTATTTTATTTTAATGATTTTATATTCGTTCTTAGTCCTTAAAAATCACTGCGACCGCATATGATACCCAAAAATCACCAAACTGGACATGTAGCTAGAGTTTGACATTAAGGTCGTAACGAAATTGGTTTCGTCGAATTCCGACTTCGTATGCTCACACAGCGTATTTTTAAAGGTCACTTTATCGACTGTTTTCCACTCTAAAAATCGGTACGGCCATATACTAACTTCAAAAATCACGGAAATTGGAATCTAGCAATAATTTGATGTTACGGATCCAATAAAATTAGTTTCGTCGAATTCCGACTCCGTTTGCAAAACTGACTATTTTTAAAGCTTTGGATGACCCATTTAAATATATAAATATATTTAAATAAAATTAAATTAAATATAAATAAATTTATATTGTCGTATATATTCACAGTGGAATACATTACAGCTCAGAAAAATCCTATATTGATTCCTAACTCGATATTACATCGTCAGAGTTATATCGATGTTCGATTTCTATTTAAATCCTTATATAAAATATAATTAAATCATTATGGTCAGGGCGCTGCATTTCTGAGAATTTGATTTGGACATAACTCAAAATCTACACGACGAAATCCCGATATTTCTCTTCCACTAGAAAGATATACTCCACCAGCTCCACACGTTTCTTGTTTCACAGAAATCCGATTTAAAACGAACCCTGTATACTCAGTTGAAGTTCAAATCACCAAATAGCGAACTACCGCGCCATTTCGAGCTCTATTTTAATTATATTATAATTCTACATTCAAACTGACGTCGATTGAATATATTCGTCAATATAATTCAACTCTAAGCTGAATTAAATCCTAGGGACGACCCCGTTCACAGAATATTGTGATTTCCAATATTTTCATTATTTCTGAATTAAATATATTATTTAATTAAATTAATTATTCCATATTATTTAATTAAACGACGATTTAATTCACTATATCACTATTTGTATAATTAAATAAATAAATTATAATACCTCTGATAATGCGGGTCATTACAATCTTCCCTACTTAAAATAATTTCGTCCTCGAAATTGCTAAGTTAGAGGACGACCCTATCTATTGGAATTCCTAAGATTTGTTTACCCCTTATTTCTGATTTCAACTGAACCAATTAATATCGACTAAAATATTTATTCATTCCGACTAAATAAAATTTTCAAAAATTCTAATTTTTTTCTAAAACTTCAAATTTTCGGAAAATTTCGCCATAACCTCCTTTGTACAGCCCTATCGGTAAAACCACAACTCGCCTCTCTAGGCCATCTCCAATCCAAAAGAAAATCAAACAGCCAAGCGGCTTGCCAATTCGGCTCATAAATCTCATGCTTATATCAAATATAAACTTGTACCTTTTTGTCGGGCATATCATTATATCCTTACCATTCGTTACCACTTTTGCATATAACAATGCAATACCAACTTGATTTCCAATCAGTTCATTCTCAAAACCAAATCATTCGCTTATACCTAAGTCGAATTTCATTTCAAACTCAAGCACTATTCTTGATTTCAAATCCATAACTCACCAGTCCAATATAATTCGAGATTATCTCTAATCAAGTCTAATTCTACTTGACACTAATCCATTTCAAATGATTTTCACTTACTGGCTTTTAATTCAATCCCAATTCTATTGGATTTTACAAATTTTACTTTAATTTGTTTAAATTCAAACAACCTTTTCTTCCTGGAAGTTTTTAAACAGTTTACCTCTTTCAAAAAAATCAAATTTTTCTTTTTGAAATTCAACACAACTTGTTTTCCCAAAACAAAATCCTTGGTAGTAATCCATCACTTACGTACCCGAAAATGAACACCGATGATGTCATGATCAACATCGGAATCTATTTTCCAGCTACCGAAGTGAGTTCAATACTATAGCACTTTTAAAACCCATTTTTAAACATCTCCACTTTGAAATCAATTCCAAATATCCTTTTATAATGTTGTAAACAAATTTAAAATCTCCCAAGATCTTAAAATTCACATATATTAAATCCAGATTCATTTACAAACACCTTTCCCATTTCTGGGATTTTAAATTCCAATTCTGATCTAAATTCAGATTTAATTCATTTCAATTTCATATAATTCACTTGTATAAATTCTGATTGGTTATATATAACCATTTCACATTTTGTAATCTTATCTGATTATAATTACTACCAACACATCCTATATATGACAATATATCACATATCCATACTGTGTCGGTCCATCGTATTCAAGTGTTTATTTACTCCTATCGATACAGTGGATCAAACTGATCGACCAGAACTCATAAACAACTCAACCAATGAATCCCCACAATATAAAAACCATTTTAATATCAAATACGAATACGCACTCGTATATACACTCAAACTCAATCTAGGGTATTACTAACCCTATCTCTACCGAGTCACGCCATAGAGCTAAGGTAATTCTTAACTTAAGCTCTGATACCAACTGTAATGACCCAAAAATCCGGTCCAATTTGAGCTGACTAAATAACACAAGTCCAACCCCAAATTGCACTGTAAATCAGGAAATTAATAGAAAGAAGATAGAGGGTGAGGGAAGATAAGGTAGAAACTTAGAACAGAAGAAGAAGAACACAACATCAGAGTAACACGAACCTCACAGCGGAACGAATAACATATAATATATATAACATAACTTGAAATATACATCTGTATTTGAATATACATCATTATAAAAGTACAGCACTTACAACACAGCTGAAATAAACTATAGCTATGAACCTGAAGCCTCCTGCTCCAGCTCTTCAAGTATCTGTAAATCCTGACTACTTGACTGCCCGTACGAAATTGGGCACCCAAGAGTTTAGAGAAAACAACAGAATAAACTCCGGGTCAGTCATGGGACTGGTATGAGTAAAACAGTTTAAAACAGTTCAAGCAGGTAAATGATATCTCATAAGACAACGCCGTATAACGGAATGGGTTTTTCCCTTATGAGATTCCAAATTATCTTTATCAAAAACCCTTTTTATATTATAATAATATCTATCAACCACAATATAATAATCATCTAGCAGAAACGCTTTCATCTCACGTTCCATATATATATATATATATATATATACACAATCAAAACCGCAAGCACGTATTGGGTAATGGACTTCCAACTATGACAAGGTATGGAACCACCTTCCGATCAGTGTACTCTAGGAACGTTACACTGGAGTTCAAAAAGAACATCTTGCAACTCAGCCACACATGACCGACCACTCATTTCGCTTGAGTGTATCGAATGTACATCACCAACTGTTGGGATCAACAACCGTTCCCGTGTATATATATATATATATATATATATATATATATATATATATATATATATATATATATATGGGACAGCATTGATAGATTAAAGAAGCAAATGAATATTCTCTAGATAGGTGATTATACACCCAACTTCGGTGCGACCGACTTAGCCATGCTGCCTGCCCAATTTCTGTCATTTACCGAATATGAGGCTAGAAGCTACGCTTATCTTTTCACATACCACATCTTCATTCACTTAGAATGTCACATCGTCATACCTCTAAATAACAAATTGATTTTCCCAAAAATACCATGGGTATAAGCTAAGAGAAACGAATTCCTCTGCCACCATCGTAAATACGTTTGAAACGATCAACTTATGTGATCTACCAGATATACTCTGTCAGACCTTCGTCCATACAAGTTGTCCTGGGACTGGACAAACCGAAGGTACTATTCAGTACATCCATCTTAGGCACTGTTATCTAAGACTTATACAATAGCCCGTGCACTTTACTCCGTCTTCAATTATCTTTGGCATATATGATTCGCAACGCTTATGCCAATACAGAGTGGTTCTTTGGATAATAATCCAACCGGTCTCTCCATATTAACAACGTTAAAATGGTCAAAAACTTCGATAGTCGGTGAGTTGACTATCGAAGAAAAACAAGTGTGCAAACAACGATATTATTTCCAGAAGGAAATTCTATCAATCAATCATCAATCTCTACCATTCCATAACTATCAGACTCTAACTGTAAACTAATAAGAGAACAACTTTCCAAGTATAAACCCCGAAGGCCGAAACTAATATCAGATCGATACTCAGGAACCCATTCAACTTACTAATTCTAGTCAGTTTCTAATTTTGCTTAACTCTATATCTTTAACTCTATTTGATTAACTCTAGTTCGTTTTTAACTCTAATCGATTAATTCTACTTGATTACCTCTAACTGGTTAACTCTAACTGATTAACTCCTTTTAAATAAACTATACTCGATTTACTCCTTTAACTCTGTTCGAATAAATTATATTCGATTAACTTCTATAACTCTAACTGATTAATTTTAACTCCTTTTATAATATTGTATTTATTTTCTATATAGATATTTCCTTTATTCTATTTATTTTCTCAAATAAATATTCCTTTTTTCTAATTCTATTTATTCCCAACATAAATAAATAATCCCTTTTAATCTATTTGTAAATGTTCTACAAATATTTCCTTTATAATTCTATTTTATTTGTAAATGGTTTACAAATATTTCTCTTCTTATTTGTTTGACAAATATTTCCTTTTATATTGGTTTTACAAATATTTCCCTCTATATCTGTTTAACAAATTCTTTCCCTTATATTTGATTTACAAATATAATTCCCTTATATTTGATTTATAAATATAATTCCTTTATTCAAAATCCTTTTTCTTTTATAATATAAAATCCCTTGGTTTTATATAAATAAATTATTTTCAAAATATACTTTGAAAATCCCTTTATCACATTCTGGTATTTCTTATGGTATTTAACACACCATATAACAATGATAAATATCATTCAAACACATATAATCAACGTTAGATTGTATATCACATTATATATCACAATATATAAATCACAGTAAAATAAATGTTGAGTGATCCAGTTGGATTCCTCCAACCTGTTTCCCTGCATCATAGATGTTAAACAGTATAGATAACATCACTTTTAGTCCATATGATATATTTTGTTAAACGGAATCAAATATAGAAATTCAACTAACTCACTAGCAGTTCAATCAAACAGTCAACACACAGTCAATCAGACATTATTTAACAGTTCTAAAAATACAACATGAATTTATAAACTGTTTAGAGTTAGTGAGATTTACTCACATTGGACGATCATCGTTAATAACGATAACCATCGCTCGATTTGATTCAGACGGACAATTTATTTTGCGATAAATTGTAACGAGCACCATCTCACTCCCAGTTAGTTCCATTGTGTTGCGCTCATCCATACGATCCCAACGGATCTGACGGTTCGTGATTCTGATTTTATATGAATAAGTTATTGACATTCGAAGTGAACACACATTTAAAATAAAATAAAACTTGATTTAATTTCCTCAAATGGGCCATAACCTTTTGATGAAGCCCATCTCCCTTCATAAAGTACCAGACCCGTACCCTAACTCTCTCTTCTTCCCAATGAACTCACGCAACACCAGGATACCACTCACGCCATTTACCACTTTCAAACCCAAACCGAACTTCCAACTCTTCATGAAATTCCAAACAAAAATCACCCAATCACTTCTCTTCCACTTCCGCATCTCCTCATCACCTTCACATCGCACTCGCACCAGTACCCAATGCGACTACGGATTTTCTTTGATCGACATAAGTTGGTGCGGAAATCGCTAGGAAGTTGAGTACAAGCGAGGAATTCACTCAAGAGTCCGAAACTGACCTCGAAGACATGAACGAAGGTGTTAATCTCCAACCGACGTCAGCCCTAGTTATTTGCTGTAGACGGCTTCGACGGAAATTACAATTGGTCTCAGTAAAATTCATACCAGCGCGAAGATCACCTCACCACGAATCCATACATATATGTTTCTCGAATTACAGCTTTTTATTTGAATTCTTCTTGGTTTTTCTTTTTGGGATTTTGTCTGCTGTGTACTGCTTATACAGTATATATATATTGTCTATGGGTAGGTAGCGTTTGTGGTTGTGGAGAAACGCAGCGTGGCCTTCATGTGGTCCACAAAAAATGTTAGATATTTTTATTTATTGATTTTCTATTTTATTTTAATGATTTTATATTCGTTCTTGGTCCTTAAAAATCACTGTGACCGCATATGATACCCAAAAATCACCAAACTGGACATGTAGCTAGAGTTTGACATTACGGTCCTAACGAAACTAGTTTCGTCGAATTCCGACTTCGTATGCTCACACAGCGTATTTTTAAAGGTCACTTTATTGACTGTTTTCCACTTTAAAAATCGGTACGGCCACATACTGACTTCAAAATTCACGGAAATTGGAATCTAGCAATAATTTGATGTTGTGGATCCAATAAAATTAGTTTCGTCGAATTCCGACTCCGTTTGCAAAACTGGCTATTTTTAAAGTTCTGGATGACCAATTTAAATATATAAATATATTTAAATAAAATTAAATTAAATATAAATAAATTTATATTATCGTATATATTCACAGTGGAATAACATACAGATCAAAAAAATCGTATATTGATTCCTAACTCGATATTACATCGTCAGAGTTATATCGATGTTCGATTTCTATTTAAATCCTTATATAAAATATAATTAAATCGTTATGGTCAGGGCGCTGCATTTCTGAGAATTTGATTTGGACATAACTCAAAATCTACACGATGAAATCCCGATATTTCTCTTCCACTAGAAAGATATACTCCACCAGCTCCACACGTTTCTTGTTTCACAGAAATCCAATTTAAAACGAACGTTGTATACTCAGTTGAAGTTCAAATCGCCAAATAGCGAACTACCGCGCCATTTCTAGCTCTATTTTAATTATATTATAATTCTACGTTCAAACTGACGTCGATTGAATATATTCGTCAATATAATTCAACTCTAAGCTGAATTAAATCCTAGGGACGACCCCGTTCATAAAATATTGTGATTTCCAATATTTTGATTATTTCTGAATTAAATATATTATTTAATTATTTAATTAAATTAATTATTCCATATTATTTAATTAAACGACGATTTAATTCACTATATCACTATTTATATAATTAAATAAATAAATTATAATACCTCTGATAATGCGGGTCATTACAATCTTCCCTACTTAAAATAATTTCGTCCTCGAAATTGCTAAGTTAGAGGACGACCCTATCTATTGGAATTCCTAAGATTTGTTTACCCCTTATTTCTGATTTCAACTGAACCAATTAATTTCGATTAAAATATTTATTCATTCCGACTAACTAAAATTTTCAAAAATTCTGAAATTTTTCTAACACTTTAAGTTTTCGCAAAATTTCGCCATAACCTCCTTTGTACAGCCCTATCGGTAAAACCACAACTCGCCTCTCTAGGCCATCTCCAATCCAAAAGAAAATCAAATAGCCAAGCGGCTTGCCAATTCGGCTCATAAATCTCATGCTTATATCAAATATAAACTTGTACCTTTTTGTCGGGCATATCATTATATCCTTACCATTCGTTACCACTTCTGCATATAACAATGCAATACGAACTTGATTTCCAATCAGTTCATTCTCAAAACCAAATCATTCGCTTATACCTAAGTCGAATTTCATTTCGAACTCAAGCACTATTCTTGATTTCAAATCCATAACTCACCAGTCCCATATAATTCCAGATTATCTCTAATCAAGTCTAATTCTACTTGACACTAATCTATTTCAAATGATTTTCACTTATTGGCTTTTAATTCAGTCCCAATTCTATTGGATTTTACAAATTTTACAACTTGACCAAATCCATGAGATATCTTCAATCAACTCTAAATATACTTCCATTAGCCCCAAACATTATCTCACCCATTTTGGCATTTCATCGAACAAGCCATTGTCAATCTCTACATTCATTTTTCTATCATTCACATCCATTAACTTATGCCCTACACTATCTAAACGACCTCAATATTGCTTCTTATCCACTGTCCAGTCACCTCAACCCTCCTCCTCACCACCATCGCCAGCGTACTAATCTCCTACATCAATACAATGCAATATCCATGCTACATTGTCTCCAGAACCATCATAGTCCTAAACTCCGCTCTAAACACTCCACTGTCGAACAAAATAACGTCTTTCATCACCAGAAAACTTGAACTCCCCTCGGTTCTCATGTCCATACTAGTTTTGTAACGACCCGTCTTTTTTCCTGATTTTTGCTGGTAATTAAACCAACAAAAACCGTTCACAAAGACGAATTGTTATGGGTACATAAATATATTGAACAAAATAGAAGCAATTTTCATTGCATAATACAATATTACATCAAAGTTACGTGGAATATCAGAGTTACAACATATACAGCGGAAGAAAAGTAAATATACTCTAAGCGGAATAACCATATGATATAGCGAAAGCTCCAAACCCTGGCGTGAACTTCAACTCTAAAAGCGCTCTGAATCCTACTCCAACGATCTAAAACTGCAAAACTAAACTACTAGATGTCCGTGTGAAAAATTAATGGGCACCCAGAGTTTAGGAAGGAACAATAAACTCCAGGTCAGTCATGGGACTGGTGTGAGAACAAAACAGTTGTTTATAGGATTTATTTTAAAGTTGGGAAATTCACCGGACCACGCTGCTAACGCGGAACGGGTTTTGTAACGACCCGCATTTTCAGCGATAGAATAATTAATTAATTTAGTTATTTAAATAGTAATTTAGAGAATTTAATGGTTGTTTAATTAAATAATATTGAATATTTAATTAATATAAATAATAGAATAATATATTTATTTCCGAAATAGCCGGAAATAGTAGAATCGACAATATGGTGTGAATTGGACAATTTATAATATATAATTCAGTTTAGAGTTGAATTATATTAACGAATATATTATATAAACGACAGTTGAACATATTATTATAATATAATTATAATCGAGCCCGTAATGGCGCGATAGTTCGTAATTGGCGATTCAAACTTTAAACGAATATACAGAATCCGTTTTAAGCCAGATTTCTATGAAACAAGAAACGTTCGGAGCTGGCGAAGTATATTTTTCTAATGGAAGAGAAAAATTAGGATTTCATTGTGTTGATTTTGAGTTATGTCCAAATCAAATTTTAAAATAGTCGCTATGGAATTCCTTTATAATTTATATCGATTTATTTATATTATAAATAGATTTTCAATATAAATTGAATACTGATTTAACACTGGATTTGAAATATCGAGTTATATATTCAGATGGGAATATTTTGGAGCAGTATTATATTCTGTATGAATATATATATGATAATATTAATTTATTAATATTTAATTTAATTATTTTTAAATATATTAATATTTAAAATGGGGTTATTTGGAGCTTTAAAAATGGCCATTTTTGCAAACGACCTCCGTTTTCGACAAAACTAATTTTGTTGGATCCAGAATATTAAATTTTTGCTAGATTTCAATTTCCATGATTTTTAGACTCAGTGTGTGGCTGTACGGATTTTTAATGTGAAAAACAGTCGGTATTTTGACGATTAAAAATACGCTGTGTGAGCAAACGGAGTCGGAATTCGACGAAAGAAGTTTCGTTGGGTCCGTAATGTCAAACTCTAGTTGTATGTCCTTTTTCATGATTTTTGGATATGGTATATGATCATAGGGATTTTAAGGGATAAATAGAATCAGCGGTTCATTAAAATTGAATATTAAATCGAATATTAAAATATTTAAAATACACTATAAATACCCTCACATTCTGTTTCCTAAATCTAAAATTCATTTCCTTCTGGTCAAAAAATACATAGACGCCACTCAAAATAAAATAACCATAAGCAATTTAATCTTCAAAAATTCAAAACAATTCCAAATCTCAAGGAAATCGATTAGATTTTGATCTGTTGGCACCTTATTTACTTCCACTTCAAACTCGTGTATACAGTTTCCTGTTCGACGGTTACTCATCTCGTTCCAGTTCGTTTCAACTAAGCTAGGGTTGACCGAGACTGTCGATTCAAGGGGCTGGAGACCGGCGCAGATGTGGCATCGCATTTGTAGTGAGGAGGTGCTCGTGATGAACGATGTAGGGGGTATACGGTGAGGAAAAGCTTCGCTGTTTCACAAGGGTGCGGAAGCTCAGTTTGAGCTGCGATGAAGTGTGGAGCTGAGGTATGGGCAGGTCAACACGTAGGGATTGGAATGGGAAATCACATTGAAGGGAGGATGGCAACGAGGGATGACCGGAAAGTCTTGAAATCATGGTAAAATTTCACGGTTAGGGAGGAAGGATGGGTTCCAATATTCGGTTAAGAAAAGAAGATGAGTTTAACGGATTGGAATTTCATTTACTGGAAGTATTGTTTTTTTTGTGCGTGTTTCTTATGATAGTTGTTTCAAGTATTTTCGTGTGGAAGAATTGTTGAGATGGAAGCAGGAAAATGTGGGTTAGTTGGTGATTTATTTGATTAACAAGATAGAGGAGGAAACGATGGGGGTTTTGGTGATTTTTATTTTATTTTAAATGATGGAGAAAAGAAGAAGTAGGAGCTTGGAAGATCAGAAATGGAGGAAGTAACGAGTAGGAATTTTTATCCCAGGGGAGGAAGAAAGGATGCAGATCCTTTTTTAAGTGGGCCGAGTTTGTAAAAGTAAGCCCAATTGAATTTTAGTAAAAATAGAGTTTGTTTTTAATTATGTAAGGTATACCCACTTGTAAACATCATTACTTGTACATACATTATCAGTTTTGCGAACGGTCAGATCCGTTGGGATCGTATGGACGGTGGCTACACACTGGAACTGACTGGGAGTGAATTGGAGCTCGTAACAATTTATTGCAAAATAAAACGTCCGTCTGAATCAAAGAAAGTTAATCGTTATTTAACGATAATCGTCCAATGTGAGTAAATCTCACTAACTCTGTACAAATTATATTTTATAAATATAATCTAGTATTGATAAATGATGATTGATTGCTGTGTGTTGATTCTTGGTTGAACTGTTAATTAATTGGCTGAAATTATATATAGAGTTATATATATATAATCGTTAATTTTATATTGATTATGTCTATCAGAATATTTCATATAGAAATGAAATTAATGTTAATTATATTGTTTAACATCTGTGAATGCAGGGAGACAGGTTGGAGGGATCCAACTGGATTCCTCAATATTATAATACTGTTTGTTTTCATATATTGTGATATATGTTGTGATATATAATCTATGATTGATTATGATGACATTAGTCATGTTATTTGATATTTTAAATACCATATGAAATACTGGAATGTAAAAAGTAATTTTCCAACGTGAATATTGAAAATGAAATATTTATATATATAATAAATAGAATTATATAAAAGGATTTATATAAAATAAATAGAATTATATAAAAGGATTTATATAGAATAAATAGAATTATATAGAAGTATTTATATAGAATAAATAGATTTATATAAAAGGGAATTATAAATGAGATTTAAATGTTGGAAACGAAATAAGATTTATATGAATAATTCTACAAATAAAAATATAAATAGAATTTGGGTATGAGATATTGTTTTTAAATACGGAATCAAACTATTTGATTATATAAAGAAATATTATCCACATTCTATGTGGAAAATAGATTAAAGTAAATATTTTGCAAATAAAATATTATAAAGGAATTTGGGGTTTTGAATCAGGAATTTAAAATGGAGTTAAAGGAATTAGAAACTGACTAGAAATTAGTTGAGTTGAACAGCTGTCTGTATATTGATCTGATGTTGGTTTCGGCCTTTTGGGTTAATATGTAGGGGTTGTTCTCTTACTAGTCTACAGTTAGAGACTGATATATGTGAGAAGATAGTGATGCATGAATTAGAAATGGAAACGTTTTCCAAAGTTAATAACGTATATTTTCTAAAATTAGAAAATAAGGATTTGATGAATATATGGAAACGTGAAATGGGGAAATGAATAAATGTTGATTGATGATTGATCGATAGAATTTCCATCTGGAAATAATATCGTTGTTTGCATACATGTTTTATTTGATAGTTAAATCACCGACTATCGAAGTTTTTGACCATTTTTCCGTTGTCAATACGGAGAGACTGGGATCAGATTCATTATCTGAAAACCACTATGTATGGGCGTTAGCGTTGCGATCAAATATGATGAAGATAATTGAAGACCGAGTTACGCAAGGGTTGTCCTATTTACAGAATAGTGCCTTCAGTTTGTCCAATCCCTGACGACCTGTATGGAAGAATGTCTGACGGAGTATATTTAATAGATCGCGTAAGTTGATCTCTTCAAACGTATTTACGTTTGGTGGCGGAGGAATTCGTTTGTCTTAGCTGTTTACCCGTGATATGTTTGGAGAAATCAATTTGTGATTTAGCGGGTATGACGATGTGACATTCAAAGTGAATGAAGATGTGGTTTGTAAAGGATACATTATGGCCTCTAGCCTCACAACCGAAAATGGTATAAAAATCGGGTAGGTCGCATGGCTAAGTGGATAGCTGCCAATTAGGGTGTATTATCACCTGATCTAGATAAATTCCATTTACTTCTATAATCTATTTCAATGCTGTCCATTTCGGGAAACGGTTGCTGATCCCAACTGTTGGTGATAATACATTCGGTACACTCAAGCGAAATGAGTGACCGGTCATGTTTAGCCTGGGTAGCAAGATGTTCTTGTTGAACCCGGTGTATTGCTCTCTAGAGATACATTGTCGGAAGGTGGTCCCATACCTTGCCAGTTGGAATTCATTTACCAATAAGCGCCCACGGTTTTTGATTATGTATGTGGAATGTAACAACACGTATTTTAACAACATGTTATAACCATAAATCAAGGCAGAATTTATTTTTAAGATAAGAATCAAGGACAACGGGTAACACCATTACATTCGTCTCGAAATTCTACTAGGAAACGAGTCCGAGTTTTCGAAAATCGGAGTCCGTATGACCAAGTTATGGCCCTCCAAAGTTTCAGAAATTTTCAGAGTTCAAAACAGTTCGAATTTGAATTCAAAATTCAAATTTAAACCCAGAACAGACTGGGCGGGAAAATTCCCGCCCAGGACCAGGTCGACTGGGTGGTCGACCCTAGAGTCGACCTTCCCAGGACCAGGTCGACCATAGAGTCAACCTGGGTGTTGACCTGGTACCCAGAACCCACTTTTTGGTCAGAATTCATCCTGATGTACCTGGTTCGATTTCAGTCTAGATTCGTTGGTCTGACCCTATATAAACAAACCCCCTAGCCCCTTCTCTCTACACATTTCTCTCTGGCCTTATGCTGCTTGAATTCTGGTTGAAAAATTAGAGAAAGGGACTTCTTCTTCTACGTCGAGACTACATTTAGAGAATTTGCTGAATTGGGGGGATTTCTAGAGCTTCTACATTGTTTCTTTAATCTCTAATTCTCTAAACCACGATCTGTAAGCCCCAGTTACTTTTAGATCTAAACTCTAAATTTAACGGGGACATGTTGTAAATTGTAATTGAACCTAAGTGACGATTATCTAAGATCTATTATTATAAACCTTGGATCTAGCATTGTACACCTTGGACTTGTTATTGTTCATATTGGACCTATTATTGCCACATTGAACCTAGTACCGTTCATCTTGAATCTTGACTTGTGGAAATGTTATATGAAATTGATTTGGGGCTTATATATGTTGTAGATCCAAAAAGAAAAACCCCTCATGACCTTTATCTTGACATGCCTGTGATGTTGAAACTATTATTGGGGTTGTTATCTTATATTGCCATGTCTATCACCCTATTTCGCTAAGTTTGATATTTGAGATCCTATTTCATATGCCAGTAATGCTATAATCATCATGCTTAACTTGTAATCACCTTTGCCACCTTATGCCTATCCCTTTTGTGTTATTCCCTATTTTGATATATTGTATTGATTCGAATTCACGTGCGTTGGGAATACGTTTTGGGTAGTTTTAGGAAAACCTGAATTGGCTATGAACTTGACATGATTTGACATGAAGCATGACATGAAAATTTGGCATGAAATTATACTTGAAAACTTGAACATGGACATGACACTTAGATAAACTTGAAAGTGGCCAACTCGAGGTTGGGTTGAGTTTGCAGTGTAAATCTGCCCGGAACCGGCCGGCGAATCCAGTAACTGCAAACAATAGGATCCAATGTGGGTAGTTTGTCATATAGCACTTAAAATCCCGAGGTTAGACTATATTGTGGTGTAAATCTGCCCGGAACCGCCCGGCGAATCCAGTTACCACAACGACTAGTCTAATGTGAGAGGTTGGGGTGCATTAATTTTTTTAATGCCACATGATAGGGTTAAGTCATGAACCACTTGAATATACTTAACCAAATTGGATACGGTGATTTGATAGGGTTAAGTCATGAACCACTTGAATACACTTAACCAACTTGATACATGATTTGGATAGGGTTAAGTCACGAATTTAAATGACAACACTTAACCCATTAGAAACCCTAGTTACGCGGTCCTTTTCAGCAGTAACCCACTTAGACGTATCACGATACCCTGGGACTAGGCAGGGTGGGGCACGATTACTGGGCTGATTGTAAGCGACCAGAACGACGGCTGAGTAGGTGCTCCATTGTAGGTTCAGACGGACTATGGTCGTGCACATAGTCCGGAGTTGAAAAAGCAGGCATTGGGCACCCGTAGGTTTATACTGTGCGTGCTTGATTCGTGTCAGTGGTTGGCACCCTAGGGCTTGATACACCCTATGGTGGACCTAGCACAGATGACTACATTTCATGATAGGGCCATATGACACAGACACACGACGAGCTAGAACTTGTAGGGAGCCGATCGATTAGTAGATCGTTCTGTAGGACCCCGAATTGGGTCACTTCATGATATTGGGCCAAGGGATCATTTCATGGTTAATACTTGACATGGGTTAGGATACTAGTATAGTTGGTGCAGCGAATTTAGAATATGCGATGCTAGACTTGACTTATCTTGTTATCTCAGTTATCATACCTATCATGTTATTATCCTTATGTTTAATTCCAGTTTTCACATGTCATGTTACCTTTACTAGTTTATATACTTAAAGTCACTAGGGCTTACCAGTCTTTTCGACTGACCTTTTTCTTTCGTTCCCCCCGGTTCTCAGGGAGGAAACTCTAGCTCTTAGCTTGGATCTAGCTTGCTTTCTGACAGCTCATGTACGGTTTGGTCTTGAGCTTTGCTATAGCTGCACTACTGCTATTTTGAGGAATAATTTACTATTGCTATTTTGAGTTTATGCTTCTTTATTTAGAACTTGATGTAATGGAATAATTTGTACTTTGGATATATGAGGTTTTGACTCTTTCCACGAAAGTAATGAAATTTGGTTTTTATTTCTACCGCTGCTTTATTTATGTTATGTCTTGTGATATCTCTGTGTATGTATACCTATATAATGCTCCACTGAAACTAGTGCATTCCCTTTTGTGAGTGACCCTAGCAGAGGTGGGGTGTTACATTTGGTATCAGAGCAGAAGGTTACCAGACTGGGCAAAAGTTTTAGAAACCTTCTGAAATTATTTTCACAACCATTTATAAAGAAGCATTTTTCAAGAAAAGATTTAAATTTTAAGAAAAGGCTTTTCCCCAAAAGCCATTAGCACTTTCCTTTGTTTCCTCATTTGAATCTTTTTCTTTTCGCTTTTCAGCATGGCCGATCTTAACCTTCCTGAGGGAGTACCCATACCTGGATGGTTCCGAAGGTACTTGGAAGCTAGGGCCAATGGCGCGGGCCCGACAGACATCCCTCCTCCTCCTCCCCCAGTGGTTGAGGTTCCTCCTCCTCCTCCTGGTACCGCCTTTGCCAAAATATGCAAAGACTTTAAAGCAATCGGCGGCAAGAACTTCGTTGGAACTGAAACCTTCGCTGAGGCTCGAAACTGGCTAAAGGAGACTAAAGACTTGTTCGTTATTTTCGATATGGAGGATCATAGGAAAGTTCAGTTGGCAGCATGGTTGTTGAAAGAAGAAGCTGCATTTTGGTGGGAAGTCACCAATGCTACCAGGCCAGTTGAGACTTAGGCAGACTTTAGAGAGAGGTTTGGACTTAAATTCTTATCATCAGCAGAAGCGAACCTTCAGATGGAGAGGTTCCTGGCACTCAAGTAAGGGGACATGTCTGTTAGGGAGTACGTGAATAGGTTTAATCATCTTGCTCGGTTTGGTTTAGACTTGGTCAACACAGCTGAGAAGAAGGCTCTACGCTTTGCTCGAGGATTGAGCGAGCCACTCCACAGTATGGCCATGACTCATGTACCCATGGGGGCGACCTTTGAAAGCCTGGTGAATATGGCCCTGCTTCACGAGGAAGACAAGGGTGACAAGAAGGAGGTTAAGCCTAATGAGACTCAGAACAAGAAAGCTGACTTCAAAAAGGGAGGCAACAAGAATAACAAGAACAACAACAACAATGCTAACAAACCACGTGAGACAAGGAAGTGCAACTTTTGTGGTATTACAGGACATCTGGCAAAAGATTACAGAAGGAAGAAGAGAAAGTTGGGTGAATGCTTTCATTGTGGGGATACTGGACACTTCCGCAAGGATTTCCCTAAGAAGCAAGGACAAGGGCAAGGGCAGACCCAGCGAGCAGGACCTTCTGGATGGCAGTTGCATGCTCTCAACACCACTCTAGCACTTGATCGAGGTAGTAATATTTCCGTAGAAAGCCTTGTTTACATTTCTGAATTTCTTGTTCGAACCTTATTTGACTCTGGCGCATCGCATACTTTTATCTCTTCTGATATTGTTGAGAATCTACACCTAAGTACTAGTCTAGTTGATGATCCCATTAGTGTTTCAAACCCGATTGGGGGCTCCGCCCATTCATCTATGATTTGTGTTGATTTGAGGATTTCTATCTTAAGCGTAGAATTCACGTGTAATGCTTATGTTCTCGTATTCATGGGATATGGTTTAATTCTGGGCATGGATTGGTTGTCCAATTATGGAGCCATCCTTGATTGTGAACGAAGGGTTGTGAGGCTCATGACATGCCTTGGTAATACCCTTGAACTTTCTTGTAACCCGAAGGGTCCGGTCATGTTATGTTATCTTGAATCTCTTGACTCGTCCGTCGACAATCTGCACTCCGTGATATTGGTCTGGGAATATCCAGATATCTTTGATGAGGTGAAGGGGTTACCCCTTAAACGCAAGATAGACTTCCGAATTTATCTTGTTGATAATGCCAAGCCTGTTTCATTGCCCGTTAGGCACACGGCCCCGCGAGAAAGGAGAGAGCTCAGTAAACAAGTCAAGGAGTTGCTTGAGAAAAATTTCATAAGACGAAGCATTTCTGAATGGGGTGCTCCGGTGGTATTCGCTAATAAGGCGGATGGTTCGCTTCGTCTGGGCGTAGATTATCGTGAGTTAAACAAGCTGACAAAGAAAAATAGGCACCCACTACCAAGAATCGACGATCTTTTTAACCAGCTTGTAGGAGCATCTGTTTTCTCTCAACTCGATCTAGCCACAGGTTTCCATCAGCTCAGAGTGGCTGAGGATAGCATTGACAAAACCGCGTTTAGGACTCCAGATGGGTTCTTCGAATGGCTCGTCATGCCGTTTGGGTTAACGAATGCACCCGCGTACTTTGTAGATCTGATGAGTAGGGTGTTTCGGGAGTTCCTTAACAAGTTCGTGGTGGTTTTCGTGGACGATATCTTAATCTTCTCAAAGGATGAAGAAGAGCATGCTAGACACCTCAAGGAAGTCATGGATACGCTTAGAGCACACCAGTTAAATGCGAAGTTCTCCAAATGCCATTTTTGGAGGGAGGAAGTTCGGTTTCTTGGGCACGTAGTTTCTAAGCAAGGTTTAGCTGTGGACCCCGCAAAGGTAGTTGCGGTGCAAGACTGGAAAATTCTTAAGAATGCAACAGAGGTGAGAAGCTTTCTCGGTTTGGCGGGCTTTTATAGGAAGTTCATTAAGGACTTCGCTAAGATTTCAGCCCCTCTTACTAAGTTAACAAAGAAGAACCTAGTGTTTGCATGGGACATAGAATGTGAGATTGCTTTTCAGAGACTCAAGAGAGCCCTCACCACAGCTCCAGTTTTAGCATTAGCCGACGGAGGTAAGATGTTTACGGTGTACACAGATGCGTGCGGCACGGGTTTAGGCGCTGTCCTAATGCAAGATGGAAGAGTGATATGCTATGGGAGTAGACAACTTAAAGTTCATGAGAAGAACTATCCCACACATGACTTGGAGTTGGCGGCGATTGTTTTTGCACTTAAAGCTTGGCGTCATTATCTCCTAGGGGAGAGATTCGAGCTGTATACCGACCACAAATCACTTAAATACCTCTTTTAGCAAAAAGATTTAAATCTGAGACAACAGCGGTGGATGGAATTCTTGGCATCATATGACTTCGATATAACTTATACCCCTGGCAAGGGTAACGTGGTGGCGGATGCGCTAAGTAGAAAAAGGTTGACCTTGAGCCCCTTATTTGTTGAAAGGAAAATTCTAGAGTTTATAGCAACCTTTGATTTTACACCTGCTGTTGAGTCGTTGACTGCTTCGCTAGCATCCCTTGAATTAAGGCCTACACTTCTAGATCAAGTAGGGACTTCACAGAAGGAAGACCCACAGATGATCGAAATCATGGAAAAGTTGATTAGTGGTGAGACGTCAAGTCACCTCAGTAGGTATGCCATGGCAAGGGATGGCTAAGGCACGATGGAAGGCTATGTGTCCCACAAGTGGGAGGCTTAGTATGGAAAGTCCTCGAGGAGGCGCATCACTCGAAGGTGACCATACATCCCGGAGGGGATAAGATGTACAGGGATATGAAACGCATTTTCTTTTAGGCTGGAATGAAGAAGGACGCGGCGGAGTTCGTTTCGAAGTGCATGGTGTGCCAACAAGTAAAGGCCGAGTCAAAGAAGCTCAGTGGGCTATTACACCCTTTGGAGATTCCGCAATGGAAATGGGAAAGTATCTCGATGGATTTCGTGGATGGACTGCCTAGGTCAAGGAAGGGAAATACTAGCATATGGGTCATAGTTGATTGACTCACGAAAAGTGCCCACTTCATTCCGGTGAAAAGCAAGAGGACTGCACCATGGCTAGCGTCTATTTACCTTCGAGAGGTAGTACGGTTGCACGGGGTTCCTTCTAGTATAGTAAGTGATCGTGATCCGATTTTCACTAACCAGTTCTAGTATAGTCTACAAGAAGCAATGGGTACACGACTGAATTTAAGTACAACCTATCACCCACAGACGGATGGACAAACCGAAAGGGTAAATAGGGTACTGGAGGATCTTCTGAGGCTATGCATTCTTGACTTTGGTGGTACTTGGGAAGACCATCTCCCTCTCATGGAGTTTGCATATAATAATAGTTACCAGGCTAGCATCGGAATGGCACCGTTCGAGGCCTTGTATGGAAGACCGTGCAAGTCACCAACTTATTGGTTGGAGACGACATACAAGCTTATACTTGGGCCCGACATGATAAGGGACACTTCTGAGAAGATTGAGTTGATACGAAGACGGATGAAAGCGGCCCAAGATAGACAAAAAAATCTTATGCGGACAAGAGAAGGACAGACCTAGAGTTCAAAGTCGGAGATATGGTCTTTATAAAAGTCTCTCCTTTGCGCAATGTGGTTCGTTTTGGAGCGGTTGGAAAGCTAGCACCGAGGTTCGTAGGACCGTTCCCTATCACTGAGAGGATTGGGCAGATGGCCTATAAGGTAGAATTACCCGAGAGGCTGGCCGGAGTACACAATGTCTTTCACGTCTCGCATCTCAGAAAGTGCTTACATGAGTCAGCCGAAGTGGTTGAGCCAAGCATCCTTGAAGGTGTAAAAGTGGAGAAAGAAGCAACTTTGAGGCGAGTTCCGATTCGTATCTTAGGAACAGAGATCAAAAAGCTAAGGAATCGAGAAGTCAGGCTAGTCAAAGTACAGTGGAATGAAGCCCAAGAAGACGCAACTTGGGAAACCGAAGAGAAGATACGCGCACTATACCCATTTCTTTTTTGAGGGTACATTCTCGATCTTTTTCCTATAAGTTTGAAAATATTTTCGTATCATGCTATGTTTGTCTTGTTATCTTCTCGACCTTATCTTGAGAACCTTAGGTAGAACCATATGGATGTAAACATGTGATTGAAAAATGTTATGGTTGATGTTTGCAAATGTTTGCAAGTGTTTGCAAGTGACTGCTAGTGGATGCATGACACACATTAGGCACTAGATCGGCTCAGTCACATTTTCATATTGCATATGCATGAGTGCTTATACTTGTACATGGATGGAACTTGTTATGCTATCACTTGGATGTTGCATATAAATGAATGTTTTGTGCACTCATGTAAAGATTATAAATTATGTTAGGAATTTGCATACATGTTGGACTCATTACACTAACATATTTTCCATTAAGGAGGTTTACTGAATCAGTAACCGCCTGATCTTTTGCATTAGATAAAGTACATATACGCACACTTACTGCATATGTTCATAAGGCATTAGAAATCTTTTCAGGACAATGGTTGCCTGTGGATGATGTTTTGAGTAGATGGATGATTGGATGGTAGGACATACTTCCTAACTTAGAGATTTCGGGGACGAAATCCTTTAAGGAGGGGAGAATGTAACAACCCGTATTTTAATAACATGTTATAACCATAAATCAAGGCAGAATTTATTTTTAAGATAAGAATCAAGGACAACGGGTTACGCCATTACATTCGTCTTGAAATTTTTCTTGGAAACTAGTCCGAGTTTTCGAAAATCGGAGTCCGTATGACCAAGTTATGGCCCTCCAAAGTTTCATAAATTTTCAGAGTTCAAAACAGTTCGAATTCGAATTCAAAATCCGAATTTAAACCCAGAACAGACTGGGCGGGAAAATTCCCGCCCAGGACCAGTTCGACTGGGTGGTCGACCCTAGAGTCGACCTGGCCAGGACCAGGTCGACCATAGAGTCGACCTGGTAGTCGACCTGGTACCCAGAACCCACTTTTTGGTCAGAATTCATCCTGATGTACCTAGTTCGATATCAGTCTAGATTCGTTGGTCTGATCCTATATAAACAAACCCCCTAGCCCCTTCTCTCTACACATTTCTCTCTGGCCTTATGCTGCTCGAATTCTGGTTGAAAAATTAGAGAAAGGGACTTCTTCTTCTACGTCGAGACTACGTTTAGAGAATTTGCTGAATTGGGGGGATTTCTAGAGCTTCTACATCGTTTCTTTAATCTCTAATTCTCTAAACCACGATCTGTAAGCCCCAGTTACTTTTAGATCTAAACTCTAAATTTAACGTGAACATGTTGTAAATTGTAATTGAACCTAAGTGACGATTATCTTAGATCTATTATTATAAACCTTGGATCTAACATTGTATACCTTGGACCTGTTATTGTTCATATTGGACCTATTATTGCCACCTTGAACCTAGTACCGTTCATCTTGAATCTTGACTTGTGGAAATGTTATATGAAATTGATTTGGGGCTTATATATGTTGTAGATCCAAAAAGAAAAACCCCTCATGACCTTTATCTTGACATGCCTGTGATGTTGAAACTATTATTGTGGTTGTTATCTTATATTGCCATGTCTATCACCCTATTTCGCTAAGTTTGATATTTGAGATCCTATTTCATATGCCAGTAATGCTATAATCATCATGCTTAACTTGTAATCACCTTTTCCACCTTATGCCTATCCCTTTTGTGTTATTCCCTATTTTGATATATTGTATTGATTCGAATTCACGTGCGTTGGGAATACATTTTGGGTAGTTTTAGGAAAACCTGAATTGGCTATGAACTTGACATGATTTGACATGAAGCATGACATGAAAATTTGGCATGAAATTATACTTGAAAACTTGAACATGGACATGACACTTAGATAAACTTGAAAGTGGCCAACTCGAGGTTGGGTTGAGTTTGCAGTGTAAATCTGCCCGGAACCGGCCGGCGAATCCAGTAACTGCAAACAATAGGATCCAATGTGGGTAGTTGGTCATATAGCACTTAAAATCCCGAGGTTAGACTATATTGTGGTGTAAATCTGCCCGGAACCGCCCGACGAATCCAGTTACCACAACGACTGGTCTAATGTGAGAAGTTGGGGTGCATTAATTTATTTAATGCCACATGATAGGGTAAAGTCATGAACCACTTGAATATACTTAACCAAATTGGATACGGTGATTTGATAGGGTTAAGTCATGAACCACTTGAATACACTTAACCAACTTAATACATGATTTGGATAGGGTTAAGTCACGAATTTAAATGACAACACTTAACCCATTAGAAACCCTAGTTACGCGGTCCTTTTCAACAGTAACCCACTTAGACGTATCACGGTACCCTGGGACTAGGTAGGGTGGGGCACGATTACTAGGCTGATTGTAAGTGACCAGAACGACGGCTGAGTAGGTGCGCCATTGTAGGTTCAGATGGACTATGGTCGTGCACATAGTCCGGAGTTGAAAAAGCAGGCATTGGGCACCCATAGGTTTATACTGTGCGTGCTTGATTCGTGTCGGTGGTTGGCACTCTAGGGCTTGATACACCCTATGGTGGACCTAGCACAGATGACTACATTTCATGACAGGGCCGTATGACATAGACATACGACGAGCTAGAACTTGTAGGGAGCCGGTCAATTAGTAGATCGTTCTGTAGGACCCCGAATTGGGTCACTTCATGATATTGGGCCAAGGGATCATTTCATGGTTAATACTTGACATGGGTTAGGATACTAGTACAGTTGGTGCAGCGAATCTAGAATATGCGATGCTAGACTTGACTTATCTCGTTATCTCAGTTATCATACCTATCATGTTATTATCCTTATGTTTAATTCCAATTTTCACATGTCATGTTACCTTTACTAGTTTATATACTGAAAGTTACTAGGGCTTACCAGTCTTTTCGACTGACCCTTTTTCTTTCGCCCCTTTTTCTTTCGTTTCCCCCTCAGGTTCTCAGGGAGGAAACTCTAGCTCTTAGCTTGGATCTAGCTTGCTTTCTGACAGCTCATGTACGGTTTGGTCTTGAGCTATGCTATGGCTGCACTACTGCTATTTTTGGGAATAATTTACTATTGCTATTTTGAGTCTATACTTCTTTATTTAGAACTTGATGTAATGGAATAATTTGTACTTTTGATATATGAGGATTTGACTCTTTCCACGAAATTAATGAAATTTGGTTTTTATTTCTACCGCTGCTTTATTTATGTTCTGTCTTGTGATATCTCTGTGTATGTTTACCTAGATAATGCTCCACTGAAACTAGTGCATTCCCTTTTGTGAGTGACCCTAGCAGAGGTGGGGTGTTACATGGAACGTGAGATGAAAGCGCTCTGCAAAATGATTATTAGTTGTTGTTGACAGACACTATTGTTATATCAGAAGAGATTTGGTATAAAGAATAATTTGGTTTATCGTAAGGTAAAAACCGTCCCTGTTTATGTGTGGATCAGTCTTACGATTATCCTTTCTTTTAAAGTGATTTTAAAAGTTAAACAAATGGTTGGAGTTTACTCACACCAGTCCCATGACTGACCCGGAGTTTATTTTGTTTTGTTTTCCCTAAACTCTTGGGTGCCCAAATTTGTACGGGCAGTCAAGTAGTCGGGATTTTACAGATATACTGAGAGCTTGGAGCAGGAGGCTTCAGGATTATATAAATATTGTTATTTCTGTTGTGTTGTAAGTATTGTACTCTGATAATGTTACTATATACATATACTAGTTTTATTTCAAAGTTATGTATCTATTATATATTGTTCATTCCGCTGTGAGTTTCGTGTCACTCTGATGATGATGTATGTTCTTCTTCTTATATTCTAAGTTTCTATCTTATCTATTCTCACTCTCTAATTTCTTTCATGTACTATCCGGTGTTTCCGATGCTTGGATAGTCGACATTGAGTTTATGTCGATTACTCAGGATTGCGAAAACCCGGGTCGTTACAGTGGTATCAGAGCTAAAGGTAAGTAATTTCCTTGGCTCTGTGGCATGATTCAGTTGAGATGGGGTTAGTAATACTCCAGATTAAGTTGAGTTTATATATACGAGAGAACGTATTTGTAGATTTAATAAAAATTGTTTTATATTGTGGAGATTTATTGGTTGAGTTGTTTATAAGTTCTGGTCGATCAGTTTGATCCACTGTATCGGTAGGAGTTTCTGAACACTCGAACACGATGAATCGACACAGTATGTTTTGAAAAAGAGGGTAAATGAAATAATTTTACCCGAATTATATTTTGATATAAACAAAGTATAGATATTTGAAGTATTATAGTATATTAGATGTGTTGGTTGTGATTATAATCAAATAAGATTATAAAATGTGAAATGGTTATGTAAATAGCCAATCAGAATTCATATAAGTGAAATACGTGAAATCAGATGAATTAAATATGAATTTAAATCAAATTGGAATTAAAACCCTGGAAGGTTATAAAACTGTTTATAAATGAATCTGGGTTAAATATATGTGAATTTTAAAATCCTGGGAGATTTTAAATTTGTTACAAGCATTAAAAAGGATATTTTGAAATGGATTTCAAAATGAAAGTGTTCAGAAATGGTTTTAAAAGTGATATAGTATTGAACTCACTTCGATAACTGGGAAATAACACTGATGATGAATCGCGACATCATTTGTGTTCATTTTCGAGTTGTAAGTGACAGATTACTACCAAGTTTTTGTTTTTGTTTTTGAATTGTTTTGAGAAAACACGTTGTTATTATTTTCCAAAATGAATATTTTGATTTTTGGAAAAGGCTAAGCTGTTTAAAAATTCCCAGGGAAAGATTGTTTGAATTAAAACAAATTAAACTAGAATTTGTAAAAGAAAATAGAAATAGAAATTGAATTGAAACTAGTTAAGTGGAAAATGAATTGAGATAGAACGTATCAAATTAGATTGGATTAGAGATAATCCGAAATGGAATTTGACTGGTAAGTTAAGAGTTGAACTTAAAAATGGAATCTGAGTTAAGAACAGAATTTGTCTTGGGTATAACCGAATGATTGGAATGACATTGTTATATGCAGAATTGGTAACACATTGAAAGGATATATTGATATGCCCGACAAAAAGGTACCAGTTTATATTATATATGGGTTTGAGATTTTGATGAGCTGAATTGGCAAGCCGCTTGGCTATTTGATTTTCTTTTGGGTTGGAGAAGGCCTAGAGAGGCGAGTTGCAGTTTGAGCTATTGACCAGTACAAAGGAGGTGCTGGCGAAATTTTTCGAAAAATTAAAGTGTTAGAAAATTTTCAGGATTTTTGAAAATTTTCGCTAGGAAGGAATAAATATTTAATTGAAATTAAATTGGTTCAGTTGAAACTGAAGTTAGGAAGTGAACAAATAAGTTCTAACCAGTCAATAGGGTTTGTTTTCTACCTTAGCAATTTTGAGGACGAAATTATTTTAAGGGGGGAAGAATGTAACGACCTGCATTTTCAGCTATAGAATAATTAATTAATTTAATTATTTAAATAGTAATTCAGAGAATTTAATGGTTTTTTAATTAAATAATATTGAATATTTAATTAATATAAATAAGGATTAATTGTCAAGAATAATCCGAAGTTTAATGTGTCTTCCCATAATAATCCCAAGTTTGGATTATTTATGAATAATCCGAAGTTTGGGGGGTGTCTTCCCATAATGATCCCGATGACTTTTTGACGTGTTATTTTGGGATCAATATGGGAAGACACCCCAAAACTTCGGATTAATATGGGAAGACACAAGTAAATGGGATTAATATGGGAAGACACCCCCAAAACTTCAGATTATTCAGGAATAATCCAAACTTGGGATTATTATGGGAAGACACGTTAAACTTCGGATTATTCTTGACAATTAATCCTATAAATAATAGGATAATATATTTATTTCCGAAATAGCCGGAAATAGCAGAATCGACAATATGGTGTGAATTGGACAATTTATAATATATAATTCAGTTTAGAGTTGAATTATATTAACGAATATATTATATAAATGACAGTTGAATGTATAATTATAATATAATTATAATTGAGCCCGTAATGGCGCGACAGTTCGTAATTTGGCGATTCGAACTTTAAACGAATATATAGAATCCGTTTTAAGCCGGATTTCTATGAAACAAGAAACGTTCGAAGCTGGCGAAGTATATTTTTCTAATGGAAGAGAAAAATTGGGATTTCATTGTGTAGATTTTGAGTTATGTCCAAATCACATTTTAAAATCGTCGCTATGGAATTCCTTTATAATTTATATCGATTTATTTATATTATAAATGGATTTTCAATATAAATTGAATACTGATTTAACACTGGATTTGAAATATCGAGTTATATATTCAGATGGGAATATTTTGGAGCAGTATTACATTTTGTGTGAATATATATACAATAATATTAATTTACTTATTTTTAAATATATTAATATTTAAAATGGGGTTATTTAGAGCTTTAAAAATAGCCATTTTTGCATATGACCTCCTTTTTCGACGAAACTAATTTGGTTGGATCCGGAATATTAAATTATTGCTAGATTTCAATTTCCATGATTTTTGGAGTTAGTGTGTGGCCGTATGGATTTCTAATGTGAAAACAGTCGGTATTTTGATGGTTAAAAATACATTATGTGAGCAAATAGAGTCGGAATTCGACGAAACAAGTTTCGTTGGGTCCGTAATGTCAAACTCTAGTTGTATCTCCATTTTCATGATTTTTCGATATGGTATATGATCATAGGGATTTTAAGGGATACATAGAATCAGCGGTTCATTAAAATTGAATATTAAATCGAATATTAAAATATTTAAAATACACTGTAAATAACCTCACATTCTATTTCCTAAACCTAAAATTCATTTCCTTTTGGTCAAAGGATACACAGCCGCCACTTAAAATAAAATAACCATAAGCAATTTAATCTTCAAAAATTCAAAACAATTCCAAATATCAAGGAAATCGATTAGATTTTGATCTGTTGGCACCTTATTTACTTCCACTTCAAACTCGTGTATACAGTTTCCTGTTCGATGGTACTCATCTCGTTCCAGTTCATTTCAACCAAGCTAGGGTTGACCGAGACTCTCGACTCAAGGGGCTGGAGACCGGCGCAGGTGTGGCATCGCATTTGTAGTGAGGAGGTGCTTGTGATGAACGACGTTGGGGGTATAAGGTGAGGAAAAGCTTCGCTGTTTCACCAGGGTGCGGAAGCTCAGTTTGAGCTGCGATGAAGTGTCAAGCTGAGGTCTGGGCGGGTCAACACGTAGGGATTGGAATGGGAAATCACATGGAAGGGAGGATGGCAACGAGGGATGGACAGAGAGTCTTGACATCATGGTCAAAGGTCACGGTTAGGGAGGAAGGATGGGTTCCAATATTCGGTTAAGAAAAGAAGATGAGTTTAATGGATTGGAATTTCATTTACTGGAAGTATTGTTTTTTTTTGTGCGTGTTTCTTATGATAGTTATTTCCAGTATTTTCGTGTGGAAGAACTGTTGAGATGGAAGCAGGAAAACACAGGTTAGTGGTGATTTATTTCATTAACAAGATAGAGGAGGAAACGATGGGGGTTTTAGGTGATTTTTATTTTATTTTAAATAATGGAGAAAAGAAGCAATAGGAGCATGGAAGATCGGAAATGGAGGAAGTAAAATGTAGGAATTTTTATCCCAGGGGAGGAAGAAAGGATGCGGATCCTTTTTTAAGTGGGCCGAGTTTGTAAAAGTAAGCCCAATTGAATTTTAGTAAAAACAGAGTTTGGTTTTAATTATATAAGGTATACCCACTTGTAAACATCATAACTTGTACATACATTATCAGTTTTGCGAACGGTCAGATCCATTGGGATCGTATGGATGGTGGCTACACACTGGAACTGACTAGGAGTGAATTGGAACTCGTGACAATTTATTGCAAAATAAAACGTTCGTCTGAATCAAAGAAAGTTAATCGTTATTTAAAGATAACCGTCCAAAGTGAGTAAATCTCACTAACTCCGTACAATTTATATTTTATAAATATAATCTAGTATTGATAAATGATGATTGATTGTTGTGTGTTGATTGTTGGTTGAACTGTTAATTAATTAACTGAAATTATAGACAGAGTTATATATATATAATCGTTAATTTTATATTGATTCTGTTTATCAGAATATTTCATATAGAAATGAAATTGATGTTAATTATATTGTTTAACATCTGTGAATGCAGGGAGACAGGTTGGAGGGATCCAACTGGATTCCTCAATATTATAATACTATTTGTTTTCATATATTGTGATATATGATGTAATATATAATCTGTGATTGATTATGATGACATTGGTCATGTTATTTGATATTTTAAATACCATATGAAATACTGGAATGTAAAAAGGAAAATTTCAAAGTAAATATTGAAAATGAGATATTTATATATAGAATAAATAGAATTATATAAAAGGATTTATATAGAATAAATAGAATTATATAAAAGGATTTATATAGAATAAATAGAATTATATAAAAGGGAATTATTAATGAGATTTAAATGTTGGAAACGAAATAAGATTTATATGAATAATTCTACAAATAAAAATATAAATAGAATTTGGGTTTGTGATATTGCTTTTAAATACGGAATCAAACTGTTTGATTATATAAAGAAATATTATTCACATTCTATGTGAAAAATAGATTAAAGTAAATATTTTGCAAATAAAATATTATAAAGGAATTTGGGGTTTTGAATTAGGAATTTAAAATGGAGTTAAAGGAATTAGAAACTGATTGGAAATTAGTTGAGTTGAACAACTGTTTGTGTATTGATCTAATGTTGGTTTCGGCCTTCGGGGTTAATACGTAGGGGGTTGTTCTCTTACCAGTTTGCAGTTAGAGACTGATATATGTGAGAAGATAGTGATGCGTGAATCAGAAATGGAAACGTTTTCCAAAGTTAATAATGTATATTTTTTTAAATTAGAAAATAAGGATTTGATGAATATATGGAAACGAGAAATGGGGAAATGAATAAATGTTGATTGATGATTGATCGATAGAATTTCCATCTGGAAATAATATCGTTGTTTGCACACATGTTTTCTTTGATAATTAAATCACCGACTATCGAAGTTTTTGACCATTTTTCCGTTGTCAATACAGAGAGACCGGGATCTGATTCATTATCTGAAAACCACTTTGTATGGGCGTTAGCATTGCGATCAAATATGATTTTAATGTCCCGTACTTGTACGATCAAATAATTAATTTATTAATTATTTAAATCGTGATTTAGAGATTTAAATGGGTTGTTTAATTAAATTATATTGAATATTTAATTACTTTAAATAATAGAATAATATATTTAATTCTGAAATAGTCGGAAATAGGGAATTGACTATATTGTGTGAATTCGGCAAATTCAAAATATATAATTCAGTTTAGAATTGAATTATAATAACGAATATATTATATAAACGACAGTTGAACGTATAATTATATTATAATTAAAATCGAGCTCGAAATGGCGATGCAGTTCATAATTAGGCGATTCGAACTTTAAATGAATATACAGAATCCGTTTTAAATTGGATTTATGTGAAACAAGAAACGGTCGGAGCTGGTGAAGTATATTTTTCTAGTGGAAGAGAAAAATCGAGATTTCATTGTGTAGATTTTGATTTATGTACAAATCAAATTTTCGAAAAGTCGCTATGGAATTCCTTTATAATTTATAACGATTTATTTATATTTGAAATGAAAATTTTCAATATAAATTGAATATCGATTCAACCGGGATTTGAATATCGAGTTATAAATCCAATTGGAGCTGTATGATATTCTATTATAAATATATATATGATAATATTAATTTATTAATATTTAATTTAATTATTTTTAAATATATTTATATATTTAAAAGGGTTATTTAAAGCCTTAAAAAATAACCATTTAGCAAACGACCTCCAAATTCGAGGAAACTAATTTTGTTGGATTCATAATGTTCAATTATTGTTAGATTTCAATTTGCATGATTTTTGGGGTTAGTGTGTGGCCGTACGGAATTTTAATGTGAAATACAGTCGATAATTCGACTTTAAAAATACGCTATGTGAGCAAACGGAGTCGGAATTCGACGAAACCAGTTTCGTTGGGTCTGTAATGTCGAACTGTAGTGACATGTCCATTTTTGTGATTTTTGGGTATTGTATGTGATCACAGGGAATTTTAAACACGAATGGAAATAATGATAGCATATAAATTAATATAATATTCGAATATAAAAATATTATAAATAACCTATAATTACCTTCACCTTCTAAACCTAAGTCTTCATTTTCTCTAGTCAAACTAAAATCCGCCGTTAGTAATTTTCCACGCAACAAAAATCATCTTCAAAAATTAATAACAAATCAAAGAGAAGCATAAAAATCATGAACCCTCTTTTGTTGAGTTCCTCTTTCAAAGAGCTTTTATCTTATACCAGTTTGGGTTTGTGCGATGCGTTTTTGGTGTATACAAAGTTTCCTAGGGTTGCGATTATCGACTGATGGAGGGGGGGATAACGACGACTTTCGGAAGAGAAATGGTAGTGGAGGCGGAGACGCACCCAACGGTGCAGGTGCGATCAACTCCGGTGATCGGAGGAGGCAGGGTCCGGCAGTCGAAGACATTTGGTTCAGTAGTGGTTTCTAGAAGCATGAGACCGATAAATCAATTGGAGGAGGAGGGTGACCCTCCGGCGAAGCCGGCGGTGATGGCCAGTCAGATTCCGGTCATCGTAGTTTGGCGTAGAAGTTGGAAGTGTCTGTAATGGCATGCGCAAGTTTGAAAACTGAATGGAAGGGGTAAGCTTCGGATTTGCTAAGATGAATATGTGATCGGAGAGGGTGCTGATTCAAAAGTTTGGATGGAAAAGGACCGGTGGGAAGAAGTATTAACAATATGGTGGTTAGTTTTCTCATTAATGTATTAATAGGTTTTATCGTGATATTTATTGAATTATCAAGGATGGAAAGTAAAGTAACGGAGGTGTTGTTTTGAATGGAAAATAAGGAGGGAGGTCAGCCTGTTGTGTACCGTGACTAGTCCTTGTTGGTACAGAAAATCCATTTTTTTGGTATGATTTAATGATAAGTCCGTGTATTGGTTCAAAGAAGTATGAGAGTGTTAGCATGTGAGTTGGTTGTGGGAATTGATAGCGGATTTATGATGTTTTTGGTTGGGTGATTTCCTATAGCATGGCATGAAGTCTGATGACGAAGTGGTTGTTCTAAGTCTGGGAAGCAAGGGGAAAAAGTGATTTTGAATTTACTGGAAGAAGACATGAACTAAGGCCGCGTTTATTTTAATAAGCATGGTAATTGATAACTAATAATATCATTAAAGAGATAGTTAACTAGTTCAAATCATGTAAATGTTATAATGACCATAACTATCTCATATATGAACAGAACTGAACCAAACCGGTCATGTTGGTTCATAGCAACGAAATCTACAATGGAACTGACTGGGAGTGGATTGGAGCACGTTACAATTTATAGCAAAATAAATTGTCCGTCTGAGTCAAGCGATAATTATCGTTATTTAACGATGATCGTCCAATGTGAGTAAAATTCACCAACTCTATCAGTTATATTTTTATGACGTATTTTTAGAACTGATAAATGATGATTGATTGCTGTGTGCTGACTATTTGGTTGAATTGCTTATGTATTGGTTGAAATTTTAGATAACGATATATATATATATAAATCATTAATCAAATATTGATTCTGTTTATCAGAATATTTCATATTGAAATGAAGTTGATGTTAATTATATTGTTTAACATCTGTGATGCAGGGAAACAGGTTGGAGGAATCCAACTGGATTTCTCAATATTTATAATACTGTTGTTTTCATATATTGTAATATATGATGTGATATATATTCTGTGTTGATTATGTGTGTTTGAATGATATCAGTCATTGTTATTTGGTATTTTAAATACCGTAAGAAATACTGGTATGTCGAAAAGAGGATTTTCAAAGTGTATTTTGAAAATAAATTATTTATATAAAATCAATGGATTTAATATATAAAAGGAAAAGGATTTTATAAAAGAAAATAATTATAAAATCAAAGGAGTTATAAAATAAATATTTATTTGTTAAATAAATAGAATTGAAAAGAAATATTTATTTGTTATATAAATAGAATTGAAAAGAAATATTTATTTGTTAAATAAATATAAAGAATTGAAAAAAGAAATATTTGTAGAACATTTACAAATAGAATTGAAAAGGGAATATTTATTTGTTAAATAAATAGAATAGAAAACGAATATTTATTTGTTAAATAAATAGAATTGAAAAGGAAATATTTATTTGTTAGATAAATAAAAATAAATAGGATTATAAAAGGGAATTAACGAGATATAAAAGAGTTAATCAATTAGAGTTATCGATTAGAGTTAATCGAATAGTGTTAATCAATTGGAGTTATCGATTAGAGATGACCAAATAGAGTTAATTGAATAGAGTTATCGATTAGAGTTATTCGAATAGAGTTAATCAATCAGAGTTAATCGAATAGAGTTAATTGAATAGAGTTATAGATTAGAGTTAATCGAATAGAGTTAATCAATTAGAGTTATCGATTAGAGTTAATCGAATAGTGTTAATCAATTGGAGTTATCGATTAGAGTTAATCGAATAGAGTTAATTGAATAGATTTATCGGTTAGAGTTAATCGAATAAAGTTAATTAATTAGAGTTATCGTTTAGAGTTATTGAATAAAGTCAATTGAATAGAGTTAATTGAATAGAGTTGATCAAATTAGAATTAATCGAATAGAGTTAATTGATAAAGTTAATCGATTAGAGTAAATCGAATATAGTTTATTCGAAAGGAGTTAATCGAATACAGTTTATTCGAAGAAAGAAGTTAATCGAATATAGTTTATTCGAAAAGGAGTTAATCGAATATAGTTTATTCGAAGAAAGAAGTTAATCGAATATAGTTTATTTGAAAAGGAGTTAATCGAATATAGTTATTCGAAAGGACTTAATCGCATATAGTTTATTCGAAGAAAGGAGTTAATCGAATATAGATATTCGAAAGGATTTAATCGAATACAGTTTGTTCGAAGAAAGGAGTTAATCGAATATAGTTTGTTCGAAGAAAAGAGATTATTGAATATAGTTTATTCGAAAGAGAGATTATCGAATATTAGTTATTCGAAGAAAGATTAACGAATATAGTTTATTCGAAAGAGAGATAATCGAATATTAGTTATTCGAAGAGAGTTAATCAAATATAGCTTATTCGAAAAGGAGTTATCGAATAGAGATTATTCGAGAGAGAATTATACATTGAATTCGATTATATCGAATTCGGGAAAGTACTATTCACTTTCCATTTTTAATCAAGATTTATTTATTTATAAATAAATTTGTTGTTTGGTTTATTTTTCCAAAATAATAAATAAAAGTTATACTTAAGTTATTATATTTCGGAAGCATAGGATTATAACACTATTGTTATAATCAAATGATTTCTGTAAAAGAAGTGGATTCGTAAATAGAATCTGAGAGTTACATAAGGAAGTTTGTTAAAGATTTAGAAGGTGAACTTTGTAACACCCCTCATTTTTAATATAATTAAAAATATGTAAACATATGTATATATGCATAGATAGGTAAATAATGGTGATGTACAATGAGAATTAATTAATACATGGAAGAGAAGGAAAAATTAATTCAATAACAGTGTGTGTTACGGAAAAGGTAATAAAATAAGGATACTTAATTTAAATATCAGGAATTAAGTAAAACAGACATCACCATTGCGTTCATCTCGGAATTCTTCTTGGAGTAGAGTCCAAGTTTGCATAAATCGGACTCCGTATGAAGGAGTTATGGCCTTTAGAAGATTCAACAAAAATTCAAAACAGTTCGAAATTTGACCAAGGCAGCTGGGCGGGAAATTTCCCGCCAAAACCAGGCAGGTCGACCTGGGGGTCAGGTCGACCAGGGGGTCGACCTACCCCTAAGGAGGTCGACCTACCCCCCAGATCTGGGCAGAATTCATTTTCTGCACCTGGACGCGATTTCTGGCCACATACGTTGATCTAAACCTATATAAACAACCCCTAGGCCTCATATTTTCTCCGCACAACTCTCTAATGCTTCTATGCTACTCCTTTCTTCTTCTTCCCCCTAGATCTTAGATCTATCTTCTCTCCACTCTCTCTCTATAAATCTATTCCTAAATTAAAAATAATTAGATTTAGGAATTCAACTACCGCGAATAAAACAAAGGAGAGATTAAGATCTAAAGTACTACACAAGAATAGAAAAGAGATTCAGATTTGTAATTCAAGCTATGGAACAAAAAGGGGGAAAATCAATCAAAGATTAATCTAATCCATGAATTGAAGAAGAAAATCAAAGATTTACGAATTGGAGCGCAAAAACACTGTGAGTGGGATTACAATAAACTTGTTGCATAATAGTATTATTATCGTTCATCATTCCCCAATTATAAATTCAATTCAAGATTCATGTTATAATAATTGTTCTTTTATTCTCCTTCCCCTTTTTAATTTTGGATCTAGGTTATCTCGTACCTAGACGAAAATCTTATTATACATGCGTACGGTTGGAATAGGGGAATATTGGGCATAATCTATTTTATGCAAGAATATAATCTGTAATTTGGGGTTTGTGGCATAACAATTATTATTGCAAATATTGGGAAATCATTGTGATATAGTTTGTAATTGGTAATTTTGGAGTGTAATCCATAATGAATCTTTGGATATGATTTGGGAACGTGAATAGAGCATAATCATGAATTCTGATTTATGATGTTGACATGAAATTATGTAAATTTAATTGGAATTGTTGAATGTGGGATAGGATTGGGAAAAAGGTGATTTATTTCAAATCTAAATATTATGGGATTGAGGGTTTAAACTATAAATTGAATTGGAATAATAGGTATAGCCTATTAACGGGATTATAAGCATGAACATAAATAAGGGTTTTTGGGTAAAGCTTGAATTTGAGACTTGAAAATTGGATATGCCGTTAAGATCCTATAAACATAATTAAAAAAGTGGAATATGTTGGACAAACCATGTTTTTAAATAATTATGGAACTCGACACATAACATGAAATTGACAATAGTGGCATAACTTGAACATGAACATGCTTGTGAATTGATAATTGACATTTGATATCTAGAATGAACAAGAACATGCTCGTAAATTTATAATTGGCCTATGACACCTAGAATAGACATGAATTGTTAATTGGCTAACTCGAGGTTAGAATGAGTTTGCGGTGTAATCTGTCTGAACCGCCCGGCACATCCAGTGACCGCAAACAATAGGTTCTAATGTGAGAAGTTTGTCATAACGTGCTTGAAACCCGAGGTTAGATTGAGTTGTGGTGTAATCCTGCCCGGAACCAACCGGCACATCCAATGAGCACAACAATAGGTATAATGTGAGAGGTTGGGCATTAATAATTAATTAATGCTAATAACACATGCTAGTATGATAAGGTTAAGTCAACATGAAATACTAGACAACACTTAACCAATTTGACATGATATATGAGTGGGTTACGTCAACGTGAACCGCTAGATAACACTTAACCAATTTGACATGATATATGGGTGGGTTAAGTCAACGTGAACCGCTAGATAACACTTAAGCAATTTGACATGATATATGGGTGGGTTAACCCAACATGAACTGATAGAGAACACTTAACCAATTTGGCACGGCACATGGGTTGAATTGAATACGTGATTGGGGGTTAAGTGAACTTCGACACATGGGAAAACTTAACCAATATAACAGTATCAAAGCAAGGAAAAGTGGGGAATGATAAGATTAAATAATAGATAAACTTATCCTAGGGATAAGAAATGAATATGACTTAAGATGTAATACAAGACTCGAAGGGTGGGACGACTTATACCATGAAATAAGTTAATCTAAGCTGGAAATGTGGGAAAACACCGGTACGCTATCATTTGATAAAGAGAACTTAAGTCATGCTTGAATTCATTGGTAAACCTTAGTTAAAAGGAACTAAGTAACAAACCTTAGTTAAAGAGAACTAAGTATCAAACCTTGGTTAAGAGAACCAAGTAATAAACCTTAGTTTAGAGAACTAAGTAAATAACGAGAAAGAGAACTAAGTAGTAAACCTTAGTTAAGAGGACTAAGTTGTAAACCTTAGTTAAGAAAACGAACGATTAAGAAAACTAAGTAGTAAACCTTAGTTAAGAGAACTAAGTAGTAAACCTTAGTTAAGAAAGCTAACGATTCAGGAAACTAAGTAGTAAACCTTAGTTAAGAGAACTGTGTAGTAAACCTTAGTCAAGAAAGCCAAGTAGAACAAAGGAGGAGCGAACGTCCATCTGATCATGAAGAAGGCTCCAACAAACTGGGTTACGAAGCATGCGGCTTCGAGGGGACGTTTGGGTACTCTTGGTATCCCTCTGTGAGGTTTCTGATGATCCTCCTGGGTTCACAGAGGTTTAGGTCTGTGCTAGAAGAGCCAAGGGTATACCTTGGTTGCAATATAAGCAACCTAAAGACTAGGATGGGTCGGCATGAGGCGGCGTGTAACGCCCCGTATTTCTGTTAATACTAATATTCTCAAATTAAAAGAATTAATATTGAGAATTTGCACGAAATAGCCTTAAAAAGGCATATAACAAATTTGAGATATGTGAATTGCCTTAAAAGGCGAAAAATGGAATTAAGACATTAATTGGAAAATTAATGTGTAGAAATGGTCATAAGTTAATTATGGATTAATTTGAATTCATGAATAGGTGTGTGTATATATATATATATATATATATTTATATATATGGGCAGTTAATGTAAACATGAATAGAAGTTTATTAATTTGCTGAGTGTTTGCTGAGTCACTTCTGACTCATTGCTGAGTCAATAAGATAAACCCTATCTGGTCTGAATGGCTGCGGTTATTTCTAGGTTAAATCTAATGGCCTAAATGAATCCTAACATCTATAAATAAGTGGGTAGACTCTAACCCTAAATCACTTGAAAAATTGGAGAGCTACCGACATGCCGTTGCCATGGAGTTCAGCATAGCCGTCACAAACTAAAGAAGAAGAAGGCCTAATCTAAAAACTAAATCTACTCAAATCAAATCAAAAGCTCTCTCTCTTTCTATTTCTCTTCTTTAAAGTTGTGAGTATGATGAATCTCACAATATTATTATAAAATAATTTGATTAAGTTATGAATGGATCACAAGAAATGATATGAATTGTTATGTATTTGTAAATTATGTTGTGGATCTCTTGTTATGCTATTATGTTATCATATATATGTTGTTATGTTGTAGTGATTATGTTGTAAATAATCCTATGCTATGTCATATGTGATTAATCATGCTATGCTATGTTGTAAATCATATCATGCTATGTTGCAAATTATGATATGCTATGTTGTAAATCTTATATATGTTGTATATCTCATATTATCACATATGTTGAAATACATATGTTATATGATAATGATGTCATGTTAAGTTGTGTTGAATCATACAAGTTGTAAAATCATGATGTTAGTATTTATGCGAATTGGATCATGTTTAAAGTTTATGTTTTTTTATAATAGATCTTGATTATGGGAATTTGCCTATTGGGTTAGGTGTACCCATATACATGAATCTACAAATTAATTGGATCTTGAATTTGGGAATTTGCCTATTAAGTTAGGTGTACCCATATACATGAATCTATGATTAAATGAATTTTGATTTTTGGGAATTTGCCTATTGAGTTAGGTGTACCCATATAAAACCATATTGTTAATGATGTTGATTCACACATGTCCTATACAAGTTTATGAAATTTGATCAAAATCATATTATGTGAATTATGAATAAGTTGACACCCTTAGATCCATGACATGTATAACCTTATGCAAGTTGTAATGTATGCAAGTTTTACCCCTTGTTATGATTTATTTAGTCACATATATATGTTGTTGTTGTGAATATTTTCTTTTATGCTATGAGTTAGACTAATAGGGTCTAGCATACATTTTGCGAATAAACGTTCAAACGTGGGGTAGGGGTAATATTAGGAAATTAATAAATTGGGGTGCAATTGATATGATTTTGCATGCCTTAAATGGATGTCCATAATTGAGTCAATTATGGACATTGTTAAATTTGGAATTAATTAATAATTCAAGTAGGGAATTATTAAAATTGGGGAAAGTGGATTATTAATAATAATCAATGCTTAGGACACGAGGTTGGACCCGTTTGTGACGTAAACCTGCCCGGACCCGCTCGGCAAATCCAGTTGTCACAAATGTCGGCCCAATGTGAGAGGTCCTAGGCCCAAACTAAAGCATAACAGTTGTAAAGACACGAGGTTAGACTCTTTTGTGGTGTAAGACTGCCCGGACCCGCCCGGCAAATCCAGCTGCCATAAATGCCAGTCTAATGTGAGAGGTCTTTATGAGGTTATGGCCTTAATGAATTAAGAAATACTTAGCCAGATAATCATGTAAGGTGGGACATGGTGGTTAAGTAGGTGCCTTGGGTGGCATAAGGAGTCTAGTGGTTGCCTTTAGAGGCATTTGAAATACGATTAGACTTAACCGAATACACATGTAAATGAACATGACTAAGTGGGTTAAGTGGATGGACTAATGGGACAAGCTTAGGTGGAATGCTTGTGGGAAATAATGGGGGCCCATTTCAACCAGTATCCCAAAACGTATCTTTGTGGGCTCGACCCAAGTCGAGGACGGGACACGCATACTGGGTTTGACTATAAGAGGCCAAAACAGAAAGCGGTGGCAATGCAAGTCCAACGGGTTTCATATGCGTGTGTGGACCCGGGCTGGTAGGTAAGACGTTGTTGCATCGTGTAGGTATAAGCCGTGCATCTCCGTTATATCGGGTTGCCACTTTAGGGGAATGATACACCCCACTGTGGGGCCAGCACGGGTATCTACGAGTAGGGAGCCGATCGAAAAATGGAAAGTGGGGTACACCTAGTGGAGATAGGGGCAGGCGGCACCTATGTAGTCAGCTAGGAGTACGTAAAGCCATTAAGAAAGTTTCTAAGTGAAGCTAAGTGGAATCAATCTTTAGGGTGACTGGTGTGGTGCAGTATAGTGTTTATCCTTTAGTATTTAGGAGCGCCTATAACATTTCCTTTAGCGATTGTCTATGTCCTTAATCTGCTCTTTCATAGACATTTCCTTGTTTTCCAGCTTATGCCTTAGTCCAGTTATTTTGATAATAGTATTGTAGAATTATCATACTCGCCAGACTTTATGTCTGACCCCCCTCTTTTTCATCCTTTTCTCCCTTCAGGTCCTCAGGTTGGGCCAAGTTCCAGTGGAGTCTGATTGGATTGCTTATCTCTTGGAAAGCTTGGAGTGCTGAAGTAAAGTCCAGCTTGTTATCTTTCTTTTTAATGGCTATTTATGTAATGGGATTATGTACTTGTTTTATCAAGATAGATATTGTACTTGACTTTGATTATGGTGTTATGATGTAATCAAACATGTTTTGACTTCTGCTGCAATTGAAATAAAGTTTTTAAATTTCCAAGTACTATTTTATATCTGTCTTGTTGAAATTTTACTGTTCTATATTCACCTAAAACCTCCATAGAAGTTAATGCATTCCCTTTGTGAGTGACATTAATGGACGTGGGGTGTTACACGTGGTATCAGAGCATAAGGTTACCAGAACAGATAAAAGTTTTAGAAAAATATTTTTCTAAAGTGTTTTTGGAAGAAGTGCTTTCGAAAACATGTTATTTAGAGAAAGTTTTTATGAAAAACATAATCCCAAATAGCCATATCCTTATCTTTATCTTTCGAATTCTCCATTTTGAATCTTTCCTTTTTCGTTTCAGCATGGCTGAAGATCTTAATCTCCCAGAAGGTGTGACGATTCCAGGGTGGTTTAGGAGATATTTGGAGGCTAGGGCCACCACTGCAGGCCCAGCAGATGTTCCTCCACCCCCAGTTGCACCCATTCCTCCTCCTCCTCGTGTTGACACTTTTGCAAAGACGTGCAAGGAATTTAAGGCTATGGGAGGAAAAACTTTTCAAGGGACTGAGACGTTTGTGGAGGCCAGGGACTGGCTTAAGGAGACTGAGGATTTGTTGGATATCTTTGAAGTGGAAGATGGGAGGAAAGTCCGTTTAGCTGCTTGGTTAATGAAGGGAGAGGCCTCGTTTTGGTGGGAGGTCACTAACGGGGAACGTCCAGTTGATTCATGGGCGGATTTCAGACGAAGGTTTGAGGCAAAGTTTCTTTCAAGGGCAGAGGAGAATTTAAATATGGAAAAATTCCTGACATTAAAGCAAGGGAGCTTATCAGTGAAGGAGTATGTCAATAAATTTAATCAGTTAGCAAGGTTTGGCTTGGAGTTGGTGAACACGCCAGAGAAGAAAGCTTTGAGGTTCGTTAGAGGCTTGAATGAACCGTTGCAAGGGTTGGCTATGACCCACATCCCTATGGGAGCCACCTTTGAAAGGCTAGTAGAAATGGCACTTATGCATGAGGATAAGGCAGTTGAAAAGAAAGGGGATCAGAAGAAACCCCAACAACAAAATAAGAAGGGTGGTAAAAACAATAATGGCAAAGGGAAGAAGAGATGCTTCAATTGTGGGACGCCTGGCCATCTCAGCAAAGATTGTAGAAAGAAAAAGAAGACTGGTTGTTTTCATTGTGGAGATGCGGGACATTTGGTGAAGGACTGCCCAAAGAAGGGGCAGAGGGCAGGGTCTACCTCGGGAGGACAGGTGCAGGCTCTTATGGCACCAGGGCAAGGGGGCAAGTTCAGGCTATTGCGGCCCCACCGCTGCAAGAAAGAGGTAGAACAATTTCTGTTGAAAGCTTTGCTTTTCTGTTTTTCATCCTGTCCGTACCTTATTCGATTCTGGTGCATCTCATTCGTTTATCTCTGCATCATTAGTTGAATTACTGCACTTGAACACCAGTTTAGTAGAGGATCCCTTGGTTGTTTCAAATCCAATTGGGGGTTCGGCTCATTTGACCATGATATGTTTGGATTTGAAAATCTCTATACTTAGCGTTGAATTTAGATGTGATGCTTATGTATTGGGCTTCACGGGCTATGGGTTAATTTTAGGAATGGATTGGTTATCTAGAAATGGGGCCATTCTTGATTGTGAAAGGAGAGTAGTTAGGCTTGTGACTCGCCTTGGTAATGCTCTCGACATCTTTTGTAGTCCTATAAATTTCGTTATGCTAAATTATCTTGAATCGCTTGACGCGTCTGTAGAGAATCTGCGAACGGTAGAGGTGGTCCGGGAATATCCGGATGTGTTTGAGGAGGTGAAGGGCTTACCTCCAAAGCGGGAGATAGACTTTCGAATTTATCTTGTGGATAATGCTAAACACGTATCTTTGCCAGTGCGCCACATGGCTCCTCGTGAAAGGAGGGAACTCAATAAGCAAGTGAAGGAGTTGCTTGAGAAGGGGTTCATAAGACGTATTATATCAGAGTGGGGTGCTCCAGTAGTATTTGCTACAAAGGCGGATGGGTCCCTTAGACTTTGTGTGGACTATAGAGAACTAAACAAGCTTACTAAAAAGAACCGACACCCACTGCCGAGGATTGACGATCTCTTTGATCAGTTAGTTGGCGCCTCAGTGTTTTCGCAGTTGGACTTAGCCACTGGCTTTCATCAACTGAGAGTGGATGAGGATAGTATAGATAAGACTGCTTTTAGGACTCCTGACGGATTCTATGAATGGCTAGTGATGCCCTTTGGTTTGACAAACGCCCCCGCATATTTTGTTGATTTGATGAGTAGGGTGTTTAGGGAGTACCTTAACAAATTCGTGGTAGTCTTTGTGGATGACATCTTAGTCTTTTCTAAGAATGAAGAAGAGCATGCCCTACATCTTAGGGAAGTGTTGGAAACCCTTCGAGCGCATAACCTTAAGGCAAAATTTTCTAAGTGTCACTTTTGGAGGAAAGAAGTACGGTTCTTAGGGCACGTGGTTTCCAAGGAAGGGATAACAGTGGATCCCGCAAGGTGGTGGCCATCCAAGATTGGAAGGTCCCTAAAAATGTAACCGAAGTAAGAAGTTTCTTGTGGTTGGCTGGCTATTATAGGAAGTTTATCAAAGACTTCGCAAAAATATCAGCTCCATTAACACGGTTAACGAAGAAGAACCTAGTTTTTACGTGGGACGAAGATTGTGATGATGCGTTCCAACGTTTAAAGAGAGCCTTAACTTCAGCCCCAGTCTTTGTGCTGCCAGACGGGAATAAACCGTTTACCGTCTATACTGATGCTTGTGGGACGGGACTTGGCGCGGTCCTCATGCAAGAGGGAAGAGTAATAGCCTATGGTGGAAGGCAGTTGAGGGTTCATGAAAAGAATTACCCTACGCATGACCTTGAGTTAGCTGCAACTGTTTTCGCGCTTAAGTCTTGGCGTCACTATCTTCATGGTGAGAAATTCGAACTGTTCACTGACCACAAATCATTAAAATATTTATTCTCTCAGAAGGATTTGAATTTAAGGCAGCAACGGTGGATGGAATTCCTAGCCTCCTACGATTTTGAAATAGCATATACCCCGGGCAAGGGTAACGTGGTAGCAGACGCCTTAAGTAGGAAAAGGTTGTCCTTGAGTCCGTTGTTTGTTGAACGACGAAGCTTAGAATTCATCTCCATGTTTGACTTTAGACCCTCCGTTGACCTAGTACCTGGTTTGTTAGCATCCTTGGAGGTTAGACCTACACTTCTAGGACGAGTTGGTGAGGCACAGCAAGACGACCCCCAGTTGGTTGAGATAGTAGAAAAGCTCAAAGGAGGGGAGTCGTCTAGCCATCTTCGTAGGTATACCCTAGACGATAAGGGTTGGTTACGAAGGGATAATAGGCTTTTTGTACCACAAGACGAAGACTTAAGGAAGGCCATTCTTGATGAAGCTCATCTCTCAAAGATGACCATTCATCCCAGCGGAGACAAGATGTACAAAGATATGAAGTAGGTTTTCTTTTGGGCCGGTATGAAAAAGGATGTGGCCGAGTACGTCGCTAGATGCTTGGTGTGCCAACGAGTAAAAGCGGAACAAAAGAAACCCGGTGGGTTGCTTCACCCATTGGAAGTTCCACTATGGAAATGGGAAAGCGTCTCAATGGATTTTGTGGATGCATTACCAAGATCAAGGAAGGGTAATACGGGGATTTGGGTTATAGTAGATAGACTTACTAAGAGCGCCCATTTTATTCCCGTGAAAAGTAAGAGGACTGCTCCGTGGTTGGCTTCTGTATACATTAAAGAGATAGTTCGTTTGCACGGTATTCCTTCTAGTATAGTAAGCGACCGTGATCCCATCTTCACTAGCGAATTTTGGAAGAGTTTACAAGAGGCGGTAAACTCAACTATGTTTGAGCACCGCATATCATCCTCAGACGGACGGCCAGACCGAGAGGGTGAATCGTATTCTAGAGGATCTTTTAAGGCTTTGTATCCTAGACTTTGGGGGTACATGGGAAGAGCACCTTCCGTTGGTAGAATTCACATATAATAATAGCTTTCAGTCTAGTATTGGCATGGCACCTTTCGAAGCTCTTTATGGAAGGCCTTGCCGTTCGCCTACATGTTGGTGGGAATCTACCGATAAAATCCTACTTGGGCCCGATATGGTTAGGGAAACCTCGGAGAAGATTGATTTGATTCGGAGGATGAAAGCAACACAAGATAGGCAGAAATCGTATGCTGATAAGAGGAGGACAGATCTTGAGTTTGACATTGGGGACATGGTTTTTATCAAAGTGTCTCCGTTACGGAATGTTGTTCGCTTTGGGTCCGTTGGGAAATTAGTGCCAAGGTTGGTAGGGTCGTTTCCTATAAAAGACAGGATTGGGAAGATGGCGTATAGGGTGGAGTTGCTTGAGAAACTTAGTGGAGTACACGACGTATTCCATGTATCACATTTGAGGAAGTTTTTGCACAAGACCGCGGAGGTGGTAGAGCCGAGCTTGCTTAAAGAGGTGGAAATAGAGCATGATGCAACAATTAGACAAGCTCCTACATGCATTCTTGGGTCGGAGATCAAAAAGTTGAGAAATCGAGAGGTCGGACTAGTTAAAGTGCAATGGGGAGATGATGAGAGCAACGCTACTTGGGAGACAGAAGGGAAGATGCGTTCGCTATACCCTTTTCTTTTTGAGGGTATGTCTTTTAATTTCTCCTTTATCGCTTATCTTATCTTATCTTATCTTTAGTATGTCCTCTCATTAGTATCTTTGACCATTAGTTAGGATAATCCTATGGTTGAAACATGTGTTTGAGACATGTTATGTATGATGGATGCAAAATGGATGCAAGTGGTTGCTAGTGGTTGCTCGTGGATGCATATATACACACACTTTAGGCACTAGATCGGCTCAGTCACTACATATTGCATATTGCATAAATGAATGTATTTAGTATAATGGATGTATAATGGTTGTACCATCATATAGATGCTGCATTTGGTTGAATGGATGTGCACGCATATAGAAGTAGTTTGTAAGCAATTATGATCTTTTGCATACATAATGGATGCATGGCACTATCATGAATTGCATCAAGGAGGTCAACTGAATCAGTGGACCGCCTGATTTTGCATTAGATACGGACATAGACACACACTGTGCATTTAAACATGAAAGCATTAGAAGTCTATAAGGACAATGGATGCCAGTCTTTGTTGATAGAGTTGATGGTTGATGATAGGATATAAACTTGAAGATTTCGGGGTCGAAATCCCTTAAGGAGGGGAGAATGTAACACCCCGTATTTCTGTTAATACTAATATTCACAAATTAAAAGAATTAATATTGAGAATTTTCATGAAATAGCCTTAAAAAGGCATATAACAAATTTGAGATATGTGAATTGCCTTAAAAGGCGAAAAATGGAATTAAGACATTAATTGGAAAATTAATGTGTAGAAATGGTCATAAGTTAATTATGGATTAATTTGAATTCATGAATAGGTGCGTGTGTGTGTATATATATATATATATTTATATATATATATATGGGCAATTAATGTAAACATGAATAGAAGTTTATTAATTTGCTGAGTGTTTGCTGAGTCACTTCTGACTCATTGCTGAGTCAATAAGATAAACCCCATCTGGTTTGAATGGCTGCGGTTATTTCTAGGTTAAATCTAATGGCCTAAATGAATCCTAACATCTATAAATAAGTGGGTAGACTCTAACCCTAAATCACTTGAAAAATTGGAGAGCTACCGACATGCCGTTGCCATGGAGTTCAGCATAGCCGTCACAAACTAAAGAAGAAGAAGGCCTAATCTACAAACTAAATCTACTCAAATCAAATCAAAAGCTCTCTCTCTTTATATTTCTCTTCTTTAAAGTTGTGAGTATGATGAATCTCACAATATTATTATAAAATAATTTGATTAAGTTATGAATGGATCACAAGAAAGTGATATGAATTGTTATGTATTTGTAAATTATGTTGTGGATCTCTTGTTATGCTATTATGTTATCATATATATGTTGTTATGTTGTAGTGATTATGTTGTAAATAATCCTATGCTATGTCATATGTGATTAATCATGCTATGCTATGTTGTAAATCATATCATGCTATGTTGCAAATTATGATATGCTATGTTGTAAATCTTATATATGTTGTAGATCTCATATTATCACATATGTTGAAATACTTATGTTATATGATAATGATGTCATGTTAAGTTGTGTTGAATCATACAAGTTGTAAAATCATGATGTTAGTATTTATGCGAATTGGATCATGTTTAAAGTTTATGTTTTTTTATAATAGATCTTGATTATGGGAATTTGCCTATTGGGTTAGGTGTACCCATATACATGAATCTACAAATTAATTGGATCTTGAATATGGGAATTTGCCTATTAAGTTAGGTGTACCCATATACATGAATCTATGATTAAATGAATTTTGATTTTTGGGAATTTGCCTATTGAGTTAGGTGTACCCATATAAAATCATATTGTTAATGATGTTGATTCACACATGTCCTATACAAGTTTATGAAATTTGATCAAAATCATATTATGTGAATTATGAATAAGTTGACACCCTTAGATCCATGACATGTATAACCTTATGCAAGTTGTAATGTATGCAAGTTTTACCCCTTGTTATGATTTGTTTAGTCACATATATATGTTGTTGTTGTGAATATTTTCTTTTATGCTATGAGTTAGACCAATAGGGTCTAGCATACATTTTGCGAATAAACGTTCAAACGTGGGGTAGGGGTAATATTAGGAAATTAATAAATTGGGGTGCAATTGATATGATTTTGCATGCCTTAAATGGATGTCCATAATTGAGTCAATTATGGACATTGTTAAATTTGGAATTAATTAATAATTCAAGTAGGGAATTATTAAAATTGGGGAAAGTGGATTATTAATAATAATCAATGCTTAGGACACGAGGTTGGACCCGTTTGTAACGTAAACCTTCCCGGACCCGCTCGGCAAATCCAGTAGTCACAAATGTCGGCCCAATGTGAGAGGTCCTAGGCCCAAACTAAAGCATAACAGTTGTAAAGACACGAGGTTAGACTCTTTTGTGGTGTAAGACTGCCCGGACCCGCCCGGCAAATCCAGCTGCCATAAATGCCAGTCTAATGTGAGAGGTCTTTATGAGGTTATGGCCTTAATGAATTAAGAAATACTTAGCCAGATAATCATGTAAGGTGGGACATGGGGGTTAAGTAGGTGCCTTGGGTGGCATGAGGAATCTAGTGGTTGCCTTTAGAGGCATTTGAAATACGATTAGACTTAACCAAATACACATGTAAATGAACATGACTAAGTGGGTTAAGTGGATGGACTAATGGGACAAGCTTAGGTGGAATGCTTGTAGGAAATAATGGGGGCCCATTTCAACCAGTATCCCAAAACGTATCTTTGTGGGCTCGACTCAAGTCGAGGACGGGACACGCATACTGGGTTTGACTATAAGAGGCCAAACCAGGGAGCGGTGGCAACGCAAGTCCAACGGGTTTCATATGCGTGTGTGGACCCGGGCTGGTAGGTAAGACGTTGTTGCATCGTGTAGGTATAAGTCGTGCATCTCCGTTATATCGGGTTGCCACTTTAGGGGAATGATACACCCCACTGTGGGGCCAGCACGGGTATCTACGAGTAGGGAGCCCATCGAAAAATGGAAAGTGGGGTACACCTAGTGGAGATAGGGGCAGACGACACCTATGTAGTCAACTAGGAGTACGTAAAGCCATTAAGAAAGTTTCTAAGTGAAGCTAAGTGGAATCAATCTTTAGGGTGACTGGTGTGGTGCAGTATAGTGTTTATCCTTTAGTATTTAGGAGCGCCTATAACGTTTCCTTTAGCGATTGTCTATGTCCTTAATCTGCTCTTTCATAGACATTTCCTTGTTTTCCAGCTTATGCCTTAGTCCAGTTATTTTGATAATAGTATTGTAGAATTATCATACTCGCCAGACTTTATGTCTGACCCCCCCTCTTTTTCATCCTTTTCTCCCTTCAGGTCCTCAGGTTGGGCCAAGTTCCAGTGGAGTCTGATTGGATTGCTTATCTCTCGGAAAGCTTGGACTGCTGAAGTAAAGTCCAGCTTGTTATCTTTCTTTTTAATGGCTATTTATGTAATGGGATTATGTACTTGTTTTATCAAGATAGATATTGTACTTGACTTTGATTAAGGTGTTATGATGTAATCAAACATGTTTTGACTTCTGCTGCAATTGAAATAAAGTTTTTAAATTTCCAAGTACAATTTTATATCTGTCTTGTTGAAATTTTACTGTTCTATATTCACCTAAAACCTCCATAGAAGTTAATGCATTCCCTTTGTGAGTGACATTAATGGACGTGGGGTGTTACACGGCGATATCTTGTTTAGCCCTGTGATTACACGTTGTCGTCTACCTACCATCTTGAGTCAATCGTGATACGCAAGCGGAAAGGCGGAGAACTCCAAAAGACCATATACTTTGCTATCTAGTTATGGGTGAAGTTGGCCAATAGGTTTGTTGTGGCATAGAGGGCCTGCGTACAGTTCTCATTCTTGATTTTCTTGGGTTCCTTTCATTAGTTGAGGGAGGGGTCAAGTGGGACCATAGCCACACACAGATAAAAATAGACCTTAGCATCTGCATTGGCAGATAACTTAAAGCTCCCGATCGAGTTCCGTGTTTTTTGATTAGCCCTGGCACGGGGCTCGGGCCGCACATATAGAGGACATGTGCAACTAGACATCGATAACGATTCACGACACATACGTGGGGAAAATCTAGGAACATATATCGCGCTGGGTAGTGTGTCCTAGACTAGGGGGCATCGTTCGATTGGTAGCATTATCCCTAGTTGGACCCTGAATCCGAGAAGCGTTCAATAAGTAGCATAAACCCCAGTGGCCCTGGGTAGCGTAAACCCTGGTTGAATCTAGGAAGCGCTCGATAGTAAACCTTAGATTAGATCTAGATGATACACGGAATCTAGCAAGATCAAGAGTGGTAGTCCCAACGATTTCGAGAATGGTGGCACTACACTAAAGTAGTATAGATTTACATGATGAAGCTCGTACGACATACGGCAATGGACTGTATATATACAACGGAAAGGATCAGACGAGTTGGGGGTATCTACATATACGTTGTATTAGGTTAACCTACTAGTGGGACATGAGTATAGCCTAGAGAGCTAATACCGCGAATGACCTAATAAGCAAGAAAATATAACTTAGGATTATACAGAAGTTTATTCTAAGTCCAGTCACCAGAACTTAAGTTCTGACCCCCTCCTCATTACATACTTCTAGGTTAGGTTCATGACAGATATGGTATAGCTTTGGATAATGGTTAGACAGTATGACATATTAGGTAAAGCTATTTTTGAATATATTATATTTTAATTCCTTCCGCTGAGAGATGCTTTGCGAGTTTTGACATGTTTCTTTATCTTTGTCTTTTTTTGCAGGATACCAGAGCACCCAACTCGGGTTTTGATGGATAGAATTTGAAAAATTCGGTCTGTCGGAATCCGGGTTGTCACATCTGGTATCAGAGCTTCGGTTTAGTGATCTTAGGGCGATAATGAGTGAACGTATTTGTATTTTCAAAAGTATAAATATATATATAAACCTAGATCCATATAGTGGCCCACTAGACATGAAAAGAGTTGGGATATCTAGTTTGTACACTCAACAAATGAACATAGAAATTTTGAGACCCCTAAGAGGATTGGTCGGAAAGTGTACAATATGACTTGGCATTGGAGAAAGAAAGTATCCCATAAAGTGGAAACTGAAATGTTAGAGTAGTGGGTTTAGAAGTGTAACCTTAGAAATTAGAAAAGGTTGAAAAATGAAAAATGGATTAGGAATATATATAGTCGAGATAATTGAATTCGCGAAAGTGCCTAGGAAAGCCTAATGAGTTGAAGACCGGCTTTGAGTCTAACCCAATGATAAGCTTTTAAGGACTTGAATCTGTAAAAGAGTTTATGGTATTTTTTCCAAGTTTTGATCTTAAAAGTATTTTGATGTTTTTGGTGCATGATGGGTTTTAAAGTAAAGTGGGGTATATTGTGTAAAACAATGATTTCTTGTTTTAAAAGAATTCTCTCATGAAAAGGTGCATATTATAGCGCATGTATAGCTCGCTAGTTTTCATATATGAAAGGATTGAAAAGAAGTTTTGAAATCTTTATTCTGTTAACAATAAATTTTGATTATTGTTTTAAAAAGAAATTTTTGTTGGGTGAACAAAATAAGCGCTAGAGTGTAAGAACAGAGCAGATGCTTGCACCTTAGCAGCCAAAGTTAACATTGTAAATAGGAACAATGTAACCTTGATAGTTGTCCTTGTCTACTCCAGTTTCGTGATTTGAAGAAAATGTTTTGCATTTTATTTTGTGACATGTTTTTTTTATGGTTTGGCAAAAGCAAGTTTTTGAGAAAAGAATGAAAGTTTTACCACTTTTAGTTTTTGGAAGAAGAATGTAATAAAAAGAAAAAAAGCCAAACCATGTTTTAAAAATGGAGAAGTTAAGGATTAAGTCCTAGGAAGAACGAGATAAAGTTAAAGCTATTTGAACCAACTGGGGATTGGTTGAGTTGAGTAATTCTCTGAGTGTCAATCTGATGTTGATTTCGGTCTTCGGGGTTGATACTTAGGGAGTTATTTTCTTGCCAATTTACAGTCAGGGGTTAGATAATATTGAACTAATGGAAAATTTCCCATAGAATGCATAAGCCGTATGAGTCTAGGATTGTTGCTTGAAAGAGAAGTATAGGCTAGTACTACACAGGATGGACTAGTAGTGACTACTAGGTAGTGAAGGGCAAGCAAGTGCATAGATCTTGTTGTGTGGACTCGCGATTGTCAGAGGTAACAAAGTCCTAATATTCTTGGCCCATAGTTGTAGCTGTGTAGGATACTGTTTGAGTTGAAAACAGAAGAGCTTGTTTGAAAAACAAACTTAAGAAGAAGACTAGCCGAATTAAAAAGAAAACAACAAATTCAGTAAAGCAACAAAATGTGATGGTAAAAGAAAATGAAAATCTTAAGAAAAAGATGAATAAATATAAAATTTCTTCCAAGATAAGTTGAAAGACAAAAGGAAGCTTTCTTATGTGATTGTACTTGGATAGGAAAATAGGAAATCTTTATAGAATAGTTATGTAAAAATCCAAGTGCAATTAGTAAAGAAAAACGGAGGATGTAAATTTTTCCGTTTTCATAACGTAAGAAATCGAATTTGGAAAATTAGATTTTTCTAAATTTCGAATTTAATAATGGTTGGTAGGGTTTTGGATGCGAAAATTGGATGAACTATGCTCTTACTCTGTAAGAGTGTAGGAAAATTTGGATGAAAAACATTTTGATTTTTCAAAAATATTGCATTCATATAGAACTGCAAGTATATTTAGGATGTGAGCATCATGTTTTGAAAGAGTTTTTAAATTTTGCATACATATATGTGGATCCAAATTAGGCATACATGATTTGCTATGATGTAATTCACTTTGCACATGTGCATAATGTTTGCAACAATTGGATGCGCACTTGATGGATGGATATTGCGAGGGATTTTCTACTTTACTCTTATCAAATTTCGAGGACGAAATTCTTTAAGGATGGGAGAATGTAACTCCCTGCATTTTTAATATAATTAAAAATATGTAAACATATGTATATATGCATAGATAGGTAAATAATGGTGATGTACAATGAGAATTAATAAATACATGGAAGAGAAGGAAAAATTAATTCAATAACTGTGTGTGTAATGGAAAAGATAATAAAATAAGGATACTTAATTTAAATATCAGGAGTTAAGTAAAACGGATATCACCATTGCATTTGTCTCGGAATTCTTCTTGGAGTAGAGTCCAAGTTTGCGTAAATCGGACTCCGTATGAAGGAGTTATGGCCTTTAGAAGATTCAATAAAAATTCAAAACAGTTCGAAATTTGACCCAGGCAGCTGGGCGGGAAATTTCCCGCCAAAACCAGGCAGGTCGACCTGGGGGTCGACCTACCCCTAAGGAGGTCGATCTACCCCCAGATCTGGGCAGATTTCATTTTCTGCACCTGGACGCGATTTCTGGCCACATACGTTGATCTAAACCTATATAAACAACCCTTAGGCCTCATATTTTCTCCACACAACTCTCTGATGCTTCTATGCTGATCCTTTCTTCTTCTTCCCCCCTAGATCTTAGATCTATCTTCTCTCTACTCTCTCTCTCTCTATAAATCTATTCCTAAATTAAAAATAATTAGATGTAGGAATTCAACTACCGTGAATAAAACAAAGGAGAGATTCAGATCTAAAGTACTGCGCAAGAACAGAAAAGAGATTCAGATCTGTAATTCAAGCTACGCAACAAAAAGGGGGAAAATCAATCAAAGATTAATCTAATCCATGAATTGAAGAAGAAAATCAAAGATCTACGAATTGGAGCGCAAAAACACTGTGAGTGGGATTACAATAAACTTGTTGCATAATAGTATTATTATCGTTCATCATTCCCCAGTTATAAATTCAATTCAAGATTCATGTTATAATAATTGTTCTTTTATTCTCCTTCCCCTTTTTAATTTTGGATCTAGGTTATCTCAAACCTAGACGAAAATCTTATTATTCATACGTACGGTTGGAATAGGGGAATATTGGGCATAATCTATTTTAAGCAATCGAGGAATATAATCCATAATTTGGGGTTTGTGGCATAACAATTATTATTGCAAATATTGGGAAATCATTGTGATATAGTTTGTAATTGGTAATTTTGGAGAGTAATCCACAATGGATCTTTGGATATGATTTGGGAACGTGAATAGCGCGTATTCATGAATTCTGATTTATGATGTTGACATGAAATTATGTAAATTTAATTGGAATTGTTGAATGTGGGATAGGATTGGGAAAAAGGTGATTTATTTCAAATCTAAATATTAAGGGATTGAGGGTTTAAATTATAAATTGAATTGGAATAATAGGTATAGCCTATTAACGGGATTATAAGCATGAACATAAATAGGGGTTTTTGGGTAAAGCTTGAATTTGAGACTTGAAAATTGGATATGCCGTTAAGATCCTAGAAACATAATTAAAAAATGGAATATGTTGGACAAACCATGTTTTTAAGTAATTATGGAACTCGACACATAAAATGAAATTGACAATAGTGGCATAACTTGAACATGAACATGCTTGTGAATTGATAATTGACATTTGATATCTTGAATGAACATGAACATGCTTGTAAATTTATAATTGGCCTATGACACCTAGAATAGACATGAATTGTTAATTGGCTACTCGAGGTTAGACCGAGTTTACGGTGTAATCCTGTCTGGAACCGCCCGGCACATCCAGTGACCGCAAACAATAGGTTCTAATGTGAGAAGTTAGTCATAACGTGCTTGAAACCCGAGGTTAGATTGAGTTGTGGTGTAATCCTGCCCGGAACCAACCGGCACATCCAGTGATCGCAACAATAGGTCTAATGTGAGAGGTTGGGCATTAATAATTAATTAATTCTAACAACACATGCTAGAATGGTAAGGTTAAATCAACATGAAATACTAGACAACACTTAACCAATTTTACATGATATATGAGTGGGTTAAGTCAACGTGAACCGCTAGATAACACTTAACCAATTTGACATGATATATGGGTGGGTTAAGTCAACGTGAACCGCTAGATAACACTTAACCAATTTGACATGATATATGGGTGGGTTAAGCCAACATGAACTGATAGAGAACACTTAACCAATTTGGCACGACACGTGGGTTGAATTGAATACGTGATTGGGGGTTAAGTGAACTTCGACACATGGGAAAACTTAACCAATATAATAGTATCAAAGGAAGGAAAAGTGGGGAATGATAAGACTAAATAATAGATAAACTTATCCTAGGGATAAGAAATGAATATGACTTAAGATGTAATACAAGACTCGAAGGGTGGGATGACTTATACCATGAAATAAGTTAATCTAAGCTGGAAACGTGGGAAAACACCCGTACACTATCATTTAATAAAGAGAACTTAAGTCATGCTTGAATTCATTGGTAAACCTTAGTTAAAAGGAACTAAGTAACAAACCTTAGTTAAAGAGAACTAAGTATCAAACCTTGGTTAAGAGAACCAAGTAATAAACCTTAGTTAAGAGAACTAAGTAAATAACGAGAAAGAGAACTAAGTAGTAAACCTTAGTTAAGAGGACTAAGTTGTAAACCTTAGTTAAGAAAACGAACGATTAAGTAAACTAAGTAGTAAACCTTAGTTAAGAGGACTAAGTAGTAAACCTTAGTTAAGAAAGCTAACGATTCAGGAAACTAAGTAGTAAACCTTAGTTAAGAGAACTAAGTAGTAAACCTTAGTCAAGAAAGCCAAGTAGAACACAAGGAGGAGCGAACGTCCATCTGATCATGAAGAAGGCTCCAACAAACTGGGTTACGAAGCACGCGGCTTCGAGGGGACTTGAGGGCATTCTTGGTATCCCTCTGTGAGGTTGCAGATGATCCTCTTGGGCTCACAGAGGTTAAGGTCTGCGCTAGAAGAGCCAAGGGTATGCCTTGGTTGCAATATAAGGAACCTAAAGACTAGGATGGGTCAGCGTGAGGCGGCGATATATTTTTCATCCCTGTGATAGCACGTCGTCGTCTACCTACCATCTTGAGTCAATCGTGATACGCAAGCCGAAAGGCGGAGAACTCCAAAAGACCATATACTTTGCTATCTAGTTATGGGTGAGGTTGGCCAATAGGTTTGTGGGGGCATAGAGGGCCTGTGTACAGTTCTCATTCTTGATTTTCTTGGGTGCCTTTCATTAGTTGAGGGAGTGGTCAAGTGGGACCATAGCCACACACAGATAAAAACAGACCTTAGCATCTGCATTGGAAGATAACTTAAAGCTCCCAACCGTGTTCCGTGTTTTTTGATTAGCCCTGTCACGGGACTCGGGCCGCATATATAGAGGACATGTGCAACTAGACATCGATAACGATTCACGACACGTACGTGGGGAAAATCTAGGAACATATATCGCTCTGGGTAGTGTGTCCTAGACTAAGGGCCATCGTTCGATAGGTAGCATAATCCCTAGTTGGACATAGGTCGCGTAAACCTTGAATCCGAGAAGCGTTCAATAGGTAGCATAAACCCCAGTGGCCCTGGGTAGCGTAAACCCTGGTTGAATCTAGGAAGCGCTCGATAGTAAATCTTAGATTAGATCTAGATGATACACGGAATCTAGCAAGATCGAGAGTGGCAGTCCAAACGATTTCGAGAATGGTGACACTACACTAAAGTAGTATAGATTTACGTGATGAAGCCCATACAACATACGGCAAGGGACTGTATATATACAACGGAAAGGATTAGACGAGTTGGGGGTATCTACATATACGTTGTATTAGGTTAACCTACTAGTGAGACATGAGTATAGCCTAGAGAGCTAATATCGCGAATAACCTAATAAGCAAGGAAATATAAATGAACGGTATATGTAGGATTATACAGAAGTTTATTCTAAGTCCAGTCACCAGAACTTATGTTTTGACCCCCTCCTCATTACATACTTCCAGGTTAGGTTCATGACAGAGATGGTATAGCTTTGGATACTGGTTAGACAGTATGATATATAAGGTAAAGCTATTTTTGAATATATTATATTTTAATTCCTTCCGCTGTGAGATGCTTTGCGAGTTCTGACATGTTTCTTTATCTATGTCTTTTTCTGCAGGATACCAGAACCCCCAACTCGGGTCTCGATGGATAGAATTTGAAAATTTCGGTCTATCGGAATCCGAGTTGTCACAAAATTTGCCTATTTCGAAGTTAGAATTGTTGCTCAGTTAAGGTCTGAGAGGTAGTTATACCCCAACTTGATTAACTTCGTTTGTAACTAAGGAATGGTTAAGGTTTGATAGTAAGGTTGGTTAAGTGAATTTAGTTGATGAAGGTAAGGATTTGAGTTGGCATAGCGATGTTTTATTTAAACATCTGTTCAAATCCAATGAATGAGTTATGGAAACATATTCCAAATATAATCAGAGATATTTTCTAATCATAGAAAATGAAATGTTTGATGATAAAGAATACTGGAATGACAGTGATACATGAAAAAGGGATGGAAATGTTTTACAATGATTAATAACGTATATTGTCTAAATTTAGAAAATAAGGAATGTTGAATATATGGAAACAGGAGATGAATAAATTAATGAACTAGAGAGATAAATGTTAAATGATGACTGATCGATATAATTTCCATCTAGAAATAATATCGTAGTTTGCACACCTGTTTTCTTTGATAGTTAACTCACCGACTATCGAAGTTTTTGACCATTTTTCCGTTGTCAATACGGAGAGACCGGGATTAGATTCATTATCTGAAAACCACTCTGTATGGACGTTAGAGTTGCGATCAAATATGATGAAGATAATTGAAGATGGAGTAATGCAAGGGCTGTTCTAGCGATCCTAGGTAGAAATTGCCTAAGATGGATTTACATAATAGTGCATTCGGTTTGGCCAGTCCCAGGATGACCTGTATGGAAGAATGTCTGATAGAGTATATTTAATAGATCACGTAAGTTGATCTCTTCAAACGTATATATGTTTGGTGGCAGAGGAATCCGTTTCTCTTAGCTGTATACCTGTTGTATTTTTGAGGAAATCTATTTGTGATTTAGCGGGTATGACGATGTGACATTCAAAGTGAATAATTGTGAGATCCGTCAAAGATAAGCGTTGCCTCTAGCCTCACAACCGGAAAATGACAAAATTCGGGAAGGCAGCATGGCTAAGTGGTTGGCTGCCAATTAAGGTGTATTATCACCTATCTAGAGATATTCATTTCATTTTTTAGTTTATTCGATTCTGTCCCATTCGGGAAACGGTTGCTGATCCCAATCGTTGGTGATATACATTCGATGCACTCAAGCGAAATGAGTGGTCGGTCATGTGTGGCCGGGTTGCAAGATGTTCTTATTGAACCCAGTGTATTCCTCTCTAGAGGTACACTATCAGAAGGTGGTTCCATACCTTGTCATAGATGGTAATCCATTATCCAGTAAGTGCTCGCGGTTTTGATTGTATACTATATATGTGGAACGTGTGATGAAAGCATTCTACAAGATGATTATTATATTGTGGTTGGTAGACACTATTATAATATCAAAAGAGTTTTGATACAAAGGATCATTGCTTCTTTCAAAATGATTTGAAAGTTAAATCAAATTGATTTGGATTCTCATAAGAGAAAAACCCGTTCCGTTATACGGCGTGGTCTTATGAGATATCGTTATTTTCTCAAACTGTTTTAAATTGTTTTACTCACACCAGTCCCATGACTTACCTGGAGTTTATTTTTTTTGTTTCCCTAAACTCTTGGGTGCCCAATTTTGTACGGGCAGTCAAGTAGTCAGGATTTTACAGATATACTTGGAGAGCTTAGAGCAGGAGGCTTCAAGATTATATAGCAATAGTTATTTCCGCTATGTTGTAAGTGTTGTACTCTGATAATGTAATTGTATACATATACTGATTTTATTTCAATGATATGTTATCTATTATATGTTGTTCGTTCCGCTGTGAGATTCGTGTTTACTCTGATGTTGTATGCTCTTCTTCTTCTTCTATTATAAGTTTCTATCTTATCTATTCTCACCCTCTAATTTCTTTCATGGACTATCCGGTATTTCCGATGCTTGAATAGTCGACATAGTGTTGTATGTCGATATCCAGGATCGCGAAAACACGGGTTGTTACAGTGGTATCTGAGCTTAAGGTTAAGTAATTACCTTGACTCTGTGGCGTGACTCAGTAGAGATAGGGTTAGCAATAACCTAGATTGAGTTGAGTGTATATATATGAGCGCGTATTTGTTATTCAATGTAAAATTGTTTTATATTGTGGAGATTTATTGATTAAGTTGTTTATGAGTTCTGGTTGATCAGTTTAACCCACTGTATCGGTAGGAATTTCTAAACACTTGAATACGATGAACCGACATGGTATGTTTTGAAAGGAGGGTAAATGAAATAATTTCACCCAAATATATTTTGATATGAAAGAATTGGAATTTTTATAATATACTGGATGGGTTCGTTGTTATTATAATCTAATGAGATTATAATTGGAATGGTTATATAAATAGCCAATCAGAATTCATATAAGTGTAATATATGAAAGCAGATGAATTAAATCTGAAATTTAAATCAGAATTGAAATTAAAACTCTGGAAACATGAAAAGTATTTGTAAATGGAATTGGATTAAATATATGAGAATTTTAAAATCCTGGGAGATTTTAAATTGTTCTACAAACATTGGAATGGTATTTTGAAATATATTTCAAAATGGAAGTGTTTAGAAATGGTTTTGAAAAGTGATATAGTATTGAACTCACTTCGATCGCTGGAAAATAAATTCTGATGATGACAGCTGCATCATTAGTGTTCATTTTCAAGTTGCTAAGTGACGAATTACTACCAAAGATTTCGTTCTTGAATTGATTTGAGAAAAACAAGTTGTTTTGAATCCTGAAAAGGGAAGTTTGATTTTCGATATAGTAAACTGTTTAAAATTCCAAGGGAAAGATTGTTTGGATTAAAACCAAATTTGAATTGAAATTTGGGAAAGCAAATTGGAATTAAAATAAAGTCAGTTAAGTTGTAATTGAAATAGAATTTGGTTGAGTTATAAGAGAATGATTGTGTTGAGAATGAATTGATTGGAAATTGAATTGGAATATAATATATCAAGTAGAATCAGATTTTGGATTGTGAAATAGGAATCTGGAATGGTATTGGGTTGGTGAGTTAGAGTTCGAAATCGAGACTGGAACTCGAATTTGAAATGAAGTTTGACTTGGGTATAAGCTTATGGTTTGGTTTGAGGATAAAAACTGATTTGGAGTTTGATTGGGATAACATTGGTATAAGCAAAATTGGTAACACATGGAAAGGAAATATTGAAATGCCCAACAAAAAGGTACACGTTTATATTCTAATTGGATATGAGATTTATGACCCGAATTGGCAAGCCGCTTGGCTGTTTGATTTTCTTTTGGGTTGGAGAAGGCATAGAGAGGTGATTTGTTGTTGTACCGATTGAGCAGTACAAAGGAGGTGCTGGCGAAATTTTTCAGAAATTTCGGGTGATAGAATATTTTTGGGATTTTTGAAAATTTTCATTAATTGAAATAAAGTAATATTTAGTTGAAATTAAATTGGTTTAGTTAAAACTGAAGTTAAGAAGTAAACAAATAATTTTAACCCAGCAATAGGGTGTGTTTTCTACCTTAGCAATTTCGAGGACGAAATTATGTTAAGGGGGAAAGAATGTAATGTCCCGTATTTGTACGATCAAATAATTAATTTATTTAATTATTTAAATCATGATTTAGAGATTTAAATGGGTTGTTTAATTAAATTATATTGAATATTTAATTAATTTAAATAATATAGTTAATTCTGAAATAGTCGGAAATAGGGAATTGACTATATTGTGTGAATTGGGCAAATTCAAAATATATAATTCAGTTTAGAATTGAATTATAATAACGAATATATTATATAAACGACAGTTGAACGTATAATTATATTATAATTAAAATCGATCTCGAAATGGCACTGCAGTTTGTAATTAGGCGATTCTAACTTTAAATGAATATACAGAATCTGTTTTAAATCGGATTTCTGTGAAACAAGAAAGTTCGGAGCTGGTGAAGTATATTTTTCTAGTGGAAGAGAAAAATCAGGATTTCACTGTGTAGATTTTGATTTACGCCCAAATCAAATTTTCGAAAAGTCGCTATGGAATTCCTTTATAATTTATAACGATTTATTTATATTTTAAATGAAATTTTTCAATATAAATTGAATATCGATTCAACCGAGATTTGAATATCGAGTTATAAATCCAATTGGAGCGGTATGATATTCTATTGTAAATATATATACGATAATATTAATTTATTAATATTTAATTTAATTATTTTTAAATATATTTATATATTTAAAAGGGTTATTTAAAGCCTTAGAAAATAGCCATTTTGCAAACGACCTCCAAATTTGACGAAACCAATTTTGTTGGATTCGTAATGTTTAAATATTGTTAGGTTTAAATTTGAGTGATTTTTGGGGTCAGTGTGTGGCCGTACGGAATTTTAATGTGAAATACAGTCGATAATTCGACTTTAAAAATACGCTGTGTGAGCAAACGGAGTCGGAATTCGACGAAACCAGTTTCGTTGGGTCCGCAATGTCGAACTGTAGTGGCATGTCCATTTTTTGTGATTTTTGGGTGTTGTATGTGATCACAGGGATTTTTAAGCATGAATGGAAATAACGATAGCATATAAATTAATATAATATTCGAATATAAAAATATTATAAATAACTAATAAATACCCTCACCCTCTAAACCTAAGTCTTCATTTTCTCTAGTCAAACTAAAATCCGCCATCAGTAATTTTCCATGCAACAAAAATCATCTTCAAAAATTAATAACAAATCAAAGAGAAACATAAAAATCATGAACCCTCTTTTGTTGAGTTCCTCTTGCAAAGAGCTTTTATCCTATACCAGTTTGGATTTGTGCGATGCGTTTTTGGTGTATACAGAGTTTCCTAGGGTTGCGATTATCGATTGATGGAGAGGGGAATAACGACGACTTTCGGAAGAGAAATGGTAGTGGAGGCGGAGACGCACCCAGCGGTGCCGGTGCGATCAACTCCGGTGATCGGAGGAGGCAGGGTCTAACGGTCAAAGACATAAGGTTCCGCAGTTGTTTCTAGAAGCAGGAGACCGATAAATCAATTGGAGGAGGAGGGTGACCCTCTGGCGAAGCCGGCGGTGATGGCCAGTCAGATTTCGGTCATCATAGTTTGGCGCAGAAGTTGGAAGTGTCTGTAATGGCATGCACAAGTTTGAAAACTGAATGGAGGGGGTAAGCTTCGGATTTACTAAGATGATATGTGATTGGAGAGGGTGCTGATTCAAAAGTTTGGATGGAAAAGGACCGGTGGGAAGAAGTATTAGCAGTATGGTGGTTAGTTTTCTCATTAATGTATTAATAGGTTTTATCGTGATATTTATTGATTTATCGGGGATGGAAAGTAAAGTAATGGAGGTGTTGTTTTGACTGGAAAATAAGGAGGGAGGTCAGCCTGTTGTCTACCGTGACTGGTCCTTGTTGGTACAGAAAAATCAATTTTTTTGGTGTGCTTTAATGATAAGTCTGTGTATTGGTTCAAAGAAGTATGAGAGTGTTAGCAGGTAAGTTGGTTGTGGGAATTGATAGCGGATTTATGATGTTTTTGGTCGGGTGATTTCCTATAGCATGGCATGAAGTCTGATGACGAAGTGGTTGTTCTAAGTCTGGGAAGCAAGGGGAAATAGTGATTTTGAATTTACTGGAAGAAGACATGAACTAAGGCCGCGTTTATTTTAATAAGCATGGTAATTGATAACTAATAATATCATTAAGAGATAGTTAGCTAGTTCAAATCATGTAAATGTTATAATGACCATAACTATCTCATATATGAACAGAACTGAACCAAGCCGGTCACATTGGTTCATAGCAACGAAATCTACAATCGAACTGACTAGGAGTGGATTGGAGCCCGTTACAATTTATAGCAAAATAAATTGTCCGTCTGAATCAAGTGACAATTATTGTTATTTAACGATGATCGTCCAATGTGAGTAAAACTCACCAACTCCATCAGTTATATTTTTATAACGTATTTTTAGAACTGATAAATGATGATTGATTGCTGTGTGCTGACTGTTTGGTTGAATTGCTTATGTATTGGTTGAAATTTTAGACAACGATATATATATAAATCGTTAATCAAATATTGATTCTGTTTACCAGAATATTTCATATTGAAATGAAGTTGATGTTAATTATATTGTTTAACATCTGTGATGCAGGGAAACAGGTTTGAGGAATCCAACTGGATTCCTCAATATTTATAATACTGTTGTTTTCATATATTGTAATATATGATGTGATACATAATCTGTGTTGATTATGTGTGTTTGAATGATATCAATCATTGTTATGTTGTATTTTAAATACCGTAAGAAATACTGGGATGTAGAAAAGGGGATTTTCAAAGTGTATTTTGAAAATAAATTATTTATATAAAATCAATGGATTTTATATATAAAAGGAAATGGATTTTATAAACGAAAATAATTATAAAATAAAAGGAGTTATAAAAGAAACATTAATTTGTTAAATAAATAGAATTGAAAAGAAATATTAATTTGTTATATAAATAGAATTGAAAAGAAATATTTATTTGTTAAATAAATATAGAGAATTGAAAAAAGAAATATTTGTAAAACATTTACAAATAGAATTGAAAAGGGAATATTTATTTGTTAAATAAAGAGAATTGAAAAATAATATTTATTTTTTAAATAAATAAATTGAAAAGGAAATATTTATTTGTTAAATAAATAAAAATAAATAGGATTATAAAAGGGAATTAACGAGATATAAAAGAGTTAATCAATTAGAGTTATCGATTAGAGTTGATCGAATAGTGTTAATCAATTGGAGTTATCGATTAGAGTTAATCGAATAGAGTTAATTGAATAGAGTTATCGATTAGAGTTAATCGAATAGAGTTAATTAATTAGAGTTATCGATTAGAGTTAATCGAATAGAGTTAATCGAATAGAGTTATCGATTAGAGTTAATCGAATAGAGTTAATCAATTAGAGTTATCGATTAGAGTTAATCGAATAGTGTTAATCAATTGGAGTTATCGATTAGAGTTAATCGAATAGAGTTAATTGAATAGAGTTATCGATTAGAGCTAATCGAATAGAGTTAATCAATTAGAGTTATCAATTAGAGTTATTGAATAAAGTCAATTGAATAGAGTTAATTGAATAGAGTTGATCGAATTAGAATTAATCGAATAGAGTTAATTAATAGAGTTAATCGATTAGAGTAAATCGAATATAGTTTATTCGAAAGGAGTTAATCGAATATAGTTTATTCGAAGAAAGGAGTTAACCGAATATAGTTTATTCGAAAAGGAGTTAATTGAATATAGTTTATTCGAAGAAAGGAGTTAATCGAATATAGTTTATTCGAAAAGGAGTTAATCGAATATAGTTATTCGAAAGGAGTTAATCGAATATAGTTTATTCGAAGAAAGGAGTTAATCGAATATAGTTATTCGAAAGGAGTTAATCGAATACAGTTTGTTCGAAGAAAGAAGTTAATCGAATATAGTTTGTTCGAAGAAAAGAGATTATCGAATATAGTTTATTCGAAAGCGAGATTATCAAATATTAGTTATTCGAAGAAAAATTATCGAATATAGTTTATTCGAAAGAGAGATAATCGAATATTAGTTATTCGAAGAGAGTTAATCAAATATAGCTTATTCGAAAAGGAGTTATCGAATAGAGATTATTCGAGAGAGAATTATACGTTGAATTTGATTATATCGAATTCGGGAAAGTACTATTCACTTTCCGTTTTTAATCAAGATTTATTTATTTATAAATAAATTAGTTGTTTGTTTATTTATCCAAATTAATAAATAAAAGTTATACTTAAGTTAATATATTTCGGAAGCATGGGATTATAACACTATTGTTATAATCAAATGATTTCTGTAAAAGAAGTGGATTCGTAAATAGAATCCGAGAGTTACGTAAGGAAGTTTGTTAAAGATTTAGAAGGTGAACTTTGTCTATTTCGAAGTTAGAACTGTTGTTCAGTTAAGGTCCGAGAGGTAGTTATACCCCAACTTGATTGACTTCGTTTGTAACTAAGGAATGGTTAAGGTTTGATAGTAAGGTTGGTTAAGTGAATTTAGTTGATGAAGGTAAGGATTTGAGTTGGTATAGCGATGTTTTATTTAAACATCTGTTCAAATCCAATGAATAAGTTTTGGAAACATATTCCAAATATAATCAGAGATATTTTCTAATCATAGAAAATGAAATGTTTGATGATAAAGAATACTGGAATGACAGTGATACGTGAAAAAGAGATGGAAATGTTTTCCAATGATTAATAACGTATATTTTCTAAATTTAGACAATAAGGGATGTTGAATATATGGAAACAGGAGATGAATAAATTAATGAACTAGAGAGATAAATGTTAAATGATAACTGATCGATATAATTTCCATCTGGAAATAATATCGTTGTTTGCACACGTGTTTTCTTTGATAGTTAACTCACCGACTATCAAAGTTTTTGACCATTTTTCCGTTGTCAATAAGGAGAGACCGGGATCAGATTCATTATCTAAAAACCACTCTGTATGGACGTTAGCGTTGCGATCAAATATGACGAAGATAATTGAAGATGGAGTAATGCAAGGGCTGTTCTAGCGATCCTAGGTAGAAATTGCCTAAGATGGATTTACAGAATAGTGCCTTCGGTTTGTCCAGTCCCAGGACGACCTGTATGGAAGAATGTCTGACAGAGTATATTTAATAGATCGCGTAAGTTGAACTCTTCAAACATATATATGTTTGGTGGTAGAGGAATTCGTTTCTCTTAGCTGTATACCCGTTGTATTTTTGGGGAAATCAATTTATGATTTGGAAGGTATGACGATGTGACATTCAAAGTGAATAATTGTGAGATCTGTCAGAGATGAGCGTGGCCTCTAGCCTCACAACCGGGAAATGACAAAAATCGGACATGCAACATGGCTATGTGGTTGGCTGCCAATTAGGGTGTATTATCACCTATCTAGAGATATTCATTTCATTCTTTAATCTATTCGTTGTTGTCCCATTCGGGAAACAGTTGCTGATCCCAACCGTTGGTGATATACATTCGATACACTCAAGCGAAATGAGTGGTCGGTCATGTGTGGCCAGGTTGCAAGATGTTCTTGTTGAACCCAGTGTATTCCTCTCTAGAGGTACACTTTCGGATGGTGGTTCCATACCTTGTCATAGTAGGTAATCCATTATGCAATAAGTGCTCGCGGTTTTGATTGTATACTATATATGTGGAACGTGAGATGAAAGCTTCTGCAAGATGATTATTATATTGTGGTTGATAGACACTATTATAATATCAAAAGAGTTTTGATACAAAAGATAATTATTTCTTTCAAAATGATTTGAAAGTTAAATCAAATTGATTTGGATTCTCATAAGAGAAAAACTCGTTCCGTTATACGGCGTGGTCTTATGAGATATCGTTATTTTCTCAAACTGTTTTAAATTGTTTTACTCACACCAGTCCCATGACTAACCCGGAGTTTATGTTGTTTTGTTTCCCTAAACTCTTGGGTGCCCAATTTTGTACGAGCAGTCAAGTAGTCAGGATTTTATAGATATACTTGGAGATCTTGGAGCAGGAGGCTTCAGGATTATATAGCTACAGTTATTTCCGCTGTGCTGTAAGTGTTGTACTCCGATAATGTAATTATATACATATACTAATTTTATTTCAAAGATATGTTATCTATTATATGTTGTTCGTTCCACTGTGAGACTCGTGTTTACTCTGATGTTGTATGTTCTTCTTCTTCTATTCTAAGTTTCTATCTTATCTATTCTCACCCTCTAATTTCTATCATGGACTATCCGGTATTTCCGATGCTTGAATAGTCGACATAGTGTTGTATATCGATATCCAGCATCGTGAAAACCTCGGTCGTTACAATGATGAAGATAATTGAAGATGGAGTTATGCAAGGGTTGTCCTGTTTACAGAATAGTGCCTTCGGTTTGTCCAGTCCCAGGACGACTTGTATGGAAGAATGTCTGACGGAGTATATTTAATAGATTGTGTAAGTTGTTCTCTTCAAAGGTATTTACGTTTGGTGGTGGAGGAATTCGTTTCTCTTAGCTGTTTACCCATGATATGTTTGGAGAAATCAATATGTGATTTAGCGGGTATGACGATGTGACATTCAAAGTGAATGAAGATGTGGTTTGTAAAGGATACGTTATGACCTCTAGCCTCACAACCGGAAATGGTATAAAAATCGGGTAGGTCGCATGGCTAAGTGGTTAGATGCCAATTAGGGTGTATTGTCACCTGATCTAGAGAAATTCCATTTACTTCTATAATCTATTTCGATGTTTTCCCTTTCGGGAAACGGTTGCTGATCCCAACCGTTGGTGATAATACATTCAGTACACTCAAGCGAAATGAGAGACCAGTCATGTTTAGCCTGGGTTGCAAGATGTTCTTGTTGAACCCGGTGTATTTCTCTCTAGAGATACACTGTCGGAAGGTGGTCCCATACCTTTCCAGTTGGAATTCATTTACCAATAAGCGCCCGCGGTTTTTGATTATGTATGTGGAACGTGAGATGAAAGCGTTCTGCTAAATGATTATTAGTTGTTGTTGATAGACACTATTGTAATATCAGAAGGGATTTGGTATAAAGAATAATTTGGTTTATCGTAAGGTAAAAACCGTCCATGTTGATAGACACTATTGTAATATCAGAAGAGATTTGGTATAAAGAATAAGCGCACGGAGTTTATTTTGTTTTTTTCCCTTAAACTCTTGGGTGCCCAAATTTGTACGTGCAGTCAAGTAGTCGGGATTTTACAGATATACTGAGAGTTTGGAGAAGGAGGCTTCAGGATTATATAGCTATTGTTATTTCCGTTGTGTTCTAAGTATTGTACTATGATAATGTTACTGTATACATATACTAGTTTTATTTCAAAGCTATATACCTATTATATATTGTTCGTTCCGCTGTGAGTTTCATTTTACTCTGATGATGATGTATGTTCTTCTTCTTCTTCTATTCTAAGTTTCTATCTTATCTATTCTCACCCTCTAATTTCTTTCATGGACTATCCAGTGTTTCCGATGCTTGGATAGTCGACATTGAGTTTATGTCCATTACTCAAGATCGCGAAAACCCGGGTCATTATAGGTTTACACCATGTGAACACCCATGCATATAAATTCGCAATGACTTTAAGAAAAATGAAGCTATCATAAGCTCGCCCCACATCACACAATGCAACCGCACACCAAATGGATGAGTTTTATCTTATGATAACCAAACACGCTTTCATACGTAAAAAATCCTCTTTCGATACTTAAAATATAGTATGGAAAACCATTTCGCAAATAAATATATTAATCCTAAACAGCATAATACCCATAATATTATGATGCCACATATATATATATATACACACACAAATCAAAGTCGTATGGCTTGTATTGGTGATTTGGGTTTCCTACATGATGATTCCTGGCACGAAAGATCAATCGGAATACAAACGAAATGTAACACGACCTTTCCATCCAGACACGGACACCAACTACAAATCGCAAGGCAGATCAACGGTTTTTGTCCAGACACGGACCCACGAACATAAACTATTCCTCAAGTTCATAAGTGGTACCACCGCAACTTTCGTCATCAATCATATATAAGTATACAACCTAACCGCCAGTTTCTCATCAATCCGGGGTGTGAGGTTTGTCGATGTCATGTCATACACAAAGCCATGCTTAAATAATCAGTGCCTTGATTGTACAAGCTCATTTCATATCTTAAGTATGTCGCATTGTCCATTCATAACATGATCACTGATTTCCATCATTACATAACCACTTCGAGCTCATACATCACAAACCGGATACATATCAACAGAAATCAGTGTTATGCCGTCAATTACAATGTCAGACACACAATCCATACAAGTCCATTCTGGGTCTGAACGGAACAAAATCTGAAAATCTTCAAATATACTCAGACATCATGCCACTTATAACCTCGAATCAGGTGTACGACCCGATTCGAGACATCAGCAATCAATCCGAATAATTCAAAGATCCCGGTCTTCATTCGACGATTCCAAGTCTTGGATTTGCTTCATGCGTCATATTATTACTTGGAATGGTTTTGGGACCTAAATCTGATCCCGGTCTTTCCAAGTAATAAGCGAATTCTTAGAATATTAGTTATGGACCACACAGATTTTTCAATTCAATCTCCTTCCAATCGTTATCAGTTCATTTACAAATCAAGGTCGGATTTATCATAAATTCTGTTATCATCTTAACTTTTCTTTGGGAATCAATATTTGATTTACCAACCTTTTATTTCAAACATAACCCTTCAATTATTATACTTAAAAACATACCTCTTTATTCCTTTCCTTACGTCTTCCAATTTACCAAATCTTTATTCGGATTACAATTCCATTTACGATAATCCAAACAACTTATATTCAAACATAAATTTGATAGAGTTAAATTGACTTATATTTGATATAAATTCATAACTCAACAAGCACTATCAAAATCTTGATGTAAATAATTTATAATGCTTCTAATAGTATTTGTCCAACATGACATTACATATCGAATATCCGACACAAACTCTATCCAATTCATTTCCTTCTAAATTCTAACCTTTAGAATTAATAAATAATTCCATATACAAATATTTAATCACTTAAAAATCCTTCCAAACTATTTTACGATCCTTTTAACCATTTGAAATAACGGATCATGATTTATAAACTCCAAAACCCATTTATCTTTGGAAATGTGATAACAACATTTGGAAACGTTACTAAAAAGTGCTGTTGTAAAGTAGCCATTAAAATCAAGTAGATTCCTAATCATTCAAAACTCATATATTTCAGTTCTAACTACTTTAAATTAATAAAGTAGATTTATCATAAATTTATCTCAAATTTTCAAAACTTATTTTATTTGAATTTCGTTACGGTCCCCGAACTGCACATACAACGACCTTTTCTAAATTTGTTTTAAATATAACTTGCAAATCATACGTTGAAATTCAAAATTTTCTTTTCTATTCGAAAACTGTTAATATTTGAAAATCAACGTTTCTTATTTCAAGTCAACCCGATTTCAAACCATCAAGATATAGCCATTCAAAATTTGAAATCGATATTTACGAACTGTCGCACCGTAGCGCGTTCTAAATCGATTTAAATATAAATCGTTCGAATCCTTTTTCAAATTGGATTTATATTTCCATTTCCAATTTCAAAACTTAATTTCAAATCGATTACTAAATTTAGTCTAAAATCATTTCGTATTCCAAGCCTTTATGTCTTTCAAACCTTATTTCATCATCTACTAATAATTGTTAAAATTATTTGCATCAACACATATTTGAATCTCTTCTTGATTAAATTTCCAAACTTAACTTAAATTAAATAAGCTGTGAATAATAGGAATTCCAAAAACCCTTTGAAATTTATTTTTTATATTCATGCATGCCACAATGCGACGTTTTATTTATTTTTAGTTAAATTCAAATTTGTTTCTAAGTTTTAAACAACTTCAAAATATATTTTGAATTAACCGTCTCGTCCGTCGGACCAGTTAGGGATAGCCAGGGGGAGCTGGAAACTGTATTTCCAAACCCAAGCCTAGACACTATCCTCTTTTTCATCCTAGAACTGTCTGGTATATATACTTATAAAATTTATATTTAAATTGTCAAGTCTCTTTTCAAATTAAACTGGACTTAAAATGAATAATATTTTAATAATTGAAAATCAATCTTCATTTATACGGAAGGAAGATTAAATCGATCATCTGTACAATTCCACAACTATGGTATTGTGTGCTTTCATGCAATCATAATAAATCAACCAAATAAATTAGATGATCATGAATTACAATCACAACTAATAAACAAAAAATTCAGTTGTGCATAAGCGTTACAGTCAATAACGCTTATCAGTGTTCAGTGTGTTATCTAATTACATGCACATCAATTCACACATTAACATCCATATCCAACCAATTATCATTAATCCAACACAACTCATTATTTAATCACTACTAATTAAAATAAATGATTAAATTAAGTGTTCTCACCATTTTTATCCAAAATCTTCAATACCAGGACGAACAAGCCAACGAACACTGATATTGCCACTCGTATTGCTTTCAATCCCATTTCCATTAGCAGCCAGTGATTGTTCCCAAATCAAAGAAGGCTCAACCCAACACAATGCACCAATCCAAACCTCAAAACCCATGGTCCGCGTTCTCTTCTTCTTCCACCCTTTCGCGCCTTCTCCTTTCTCACCTTTCCTATACCCATTCACGCGGGCCACCGTGCATATGCACACACCCAATACTCCACCGATCATCAAACCGAGACCATCTACCAATTTCTCTTCTTCTCCACATTCGTTTGCACCGCACCACCATGATTATAGTCCCTTCCATAAAAATTCGATCATCACGTGAACCTGGACCGAACTGAAAATTCCGTGAATCACAATATGTCGCACCACCCATTCATGCACCGAACTCCGCCGAATTTTGCCACACGAAAGCTCGCTCCATTCTCGTTGCAACGCCACTCTTCGCTCTGACTATCGCTGGTCGGTTCTCCGATGATCTCCAACCCTAAATTTCAGCTTCTCAAATCATCGATACCGAATCGAACCAAACTTACACCCAAAATACTACATCTCTAGCAGATCACAACGGCACAGACGGCGCAATCTAATTCTTTTCGGCTTGAGAGATACGATTTTTCGAAATTTCCTACACCAATTTCCATTTCTCTATAAATTGGGAATAATTCTCTCGATGATTGACGAAATCCTGATCTGCTAATTTCTAAAAATCAAAAATGAAGATCCGGACAACATTCATGCTAGTCATCTTGGCTAGAATCGAATGGATTAAGAGATGGATTTTTTTTTGATTGAAGTGGAAAAATGGTTTTCATTTTACTGGAAGTGAAAACAAGAGACCAGGAGAAGGACCTTAGGAAGATGATGTTAACAGCAGAATGTATGTAGAAAATGAAGCCTTGGTTGACCTTAAATATAAATGTTTCAAAGGTAAAATAGTAATTTAATAACGGACACGTGTTTCTCTCATGAAACTTATTACATGCATACATTACACCTAAGGGGCTACTTGGCTTTCTCTTATGAATCTCTCCATGCATGAATACACCTAAGTGGACAACTCATTATCTAAGTCTTAATTTATTAATTTATATTAGCAACATAAGTTGTAAAACTTATAAATGTAGCCACTTTCCAATGCTTATAAGTGTAACCAATATATTACTTAAAGTTTATCAAAATACTTATTCATATCATTTATCAAATATAACTTATTAAAATGAGATTTAGATACTCAAAAAATCTTTATGGAAATCATTATATTTTATAAAAATTAAATAATATTATTACTTATTAATATTTAAAAATATTTGTTTCAATTAAATCTCTAATGTGGCCTTAAAAATAAGTTATTCATATCCTAATAAATCAAAACAAAAATATTTATTCAACTCATATATATAATATTTTTAAAACAATATTTATATTTAAACCTTATTAAATTCACTTGATATTCAAAAAAAAATTATATCATATGTTAAACATAAAAAAATCTTGGATCGTTACAATCTCCCCCACTTAAGACTTTTCGTCCTCGAAAAAGCGAGTTCGTAAAATTATACCTAAGCAAAATAAGTCTTACCTATAAATTTTGGTTTAACCAATTTTATTAACCTTTGAAACTTATCAAAATGGCTTACAGGAACACAATTTCCATATGATTAAATTGGTAAAACTCTTATATCAAATGCTTATTTATACAAACTTAGATCGTTATATTAGAAAGATAAAATTTGTTGGAAAGGTCAATTTAAGGAAGTTTGAGTTTAATTAAAATTGCAAGCATTTGGAACCTTAAAATGATTTTTTGGACTTAGAATCCCATTTTCCATTTCATTGAAATACTATATATTTATATAGAGAATCATACTTTACTTCGGCACTTTCAAAACCAAATTTGCTTTCAAAACTTCAAACATATTATGATGAAATTTATATGTTATTAGTTCGATAAGTTCATCCTCATGACAGGGCTACTGAGTATCACCCATCGCACGAAATCCTTTATTACAACCCAGTTTTAGTCATAGTTACTCAAACAAACCAAATCATTTCATATTCCAAAGTTGTAAATCATTTTGCAACCATAATTTACAAATACTTATTGTTTTCTAAACATTTTAAAATATCGGGATTCTTGTCGTCGAAATTTCTTTTATTTATAAGTCATTCATCACGTCCAAAATAATTGGATAATTCTTTCAATTGAGAATAAAATTTCAACTTCAAACGTACAAAATTATGTTTCAAAATTTCGAAATCAAGTATCTTATTCAAACGTTTCAAATTCTCTAAGTCGAATTTTTTTTAATAATCAAATTCATAAGTTTTAATTTATTTCGAAACATCTAATTATTTACATAAGTTAATGTTCATATAACCATACGATTTTCCCTTTAATCAAATTTGATCAATATAATTCCTTTCGCGGCTTTTCATATAAGCCTTTCTACATTCTATAATTTTAAATGGACATTTACTATGTAAGTCCTTTTTACTTCCTTTAGCTCTAATTCTAAATTGTTTCAAATATTTCCAACATCTCTGGTAAATCTTCATATCTTCAATGGTCAGATTTCATAATTTAGTTGTCATATTCACGTAATCGAATAAATGCTTTTCTTTCTAAATTCGTTTGAAATCCGAAGTATATAATTTTTCTTCTTCCTTCAAATATTGAAGCTCATTTGGGAAAATTTCTTTACTCAACTAGTCGGTAAAATCATTTCTATTTAAAATAACATCACTCTTCTGCTATGCTACTCTGATTCAGCATATTTCAAACTAGTATTATTTCAAGCATTTATTTTAAATTTGAGGTAAATTTTCAAAATCAACTAATATTTATAAATCCAAATTCCTTGCATTAGTTAGACCCTTTATTTCAAACACTTTCAATTACAACGCAATGTTTATTTATTGAGATTTTGTTAACATAATATTTTGGATAGACCACCATTATCTAGTTTGAATTTAAAACTTGGCTTCGTTCGACAAATCAAATTGCATGTGCTCAAGTTGAGTTATAGATAAGAGTTTAGTATTAGAATGAGGGTTCGAATCAAATTACTTGACCAAGTTCATAAGAAAAAAAGGGTATGAATGACGTTTTTCAAGAACGAATGGTTCGAAAATGGAACTAGCGTAGGTCAAGATAGAAAAATCGAGTGCACCTAAAGATATGATTATAGACATTTCAATTAAGGTAAATCTTACTTTAATATTTCCTTTGCGTCATAGGCGATTGCTTGGTAAATAATTTCCAGTTGACTTACTCATACCGTCTCAATAGGGAAGAGTAGTTTTCTCCCCACTTAGATGTTAGTTACAATTTAAATCATCTTTTAAAACAAATTCTTAACTTAAGCCAAGAATTACCTTTAAATTTCTTAAGGGGTTTGTTTGGACAAAATAGTTTAACTTGCATATTATCATTTACAATTCATGCTAGGTATCAACTCAAATCTATTGCTTACATTATCTTGTTTAACATTCATCAAGAAGTATGATATCTTCTCTGTTTACAACTTATTAGATTTCAAAATTCATGTTCGTTATAATTCGATCAATTACACTTGTCAATTTGGGATATAAGTAAATTGTCCTTCTTACGTGCATTTTCAACAATTCATTTCCCAATTCTTTAAGTAAGATTTACTCCTTAAATATATCTTTTTAATTATTCAAGTACTTATTGTTTACCATATTCAAGGTTTTAAGGGTTCAAAGTCTTGAACTATTTTAAGCTAATCTCAGTTTTTTTTTCGAAACTTATAGTTGTGTTTTTTCCAAATTAAATTTCTATATTAATTTATCAAACCATTTATTAAGATTTATTCATAAAAATACTTAGCAAGATGTTTTAAGTATTCCACGACATTTAAACTGAAATTATATAGTCATCCCACCTTCGAAACTCGAAAATGAATGACGATGATGCTGCAGTCATCAACAGAATCATCCCTAAGCGATTAGAGTGTGATTCTATATCTATCTAATATATAATGGACTTCGTATATACGTTGATCAAGCGTATATTCAAATTCCTTACATACTCGATAATCCAATCGTGACGTCGAATAAAATACTAGAAAATTCATATTAAAAGGTATCTTTCAAAAATGGTTACGTTCTTTAAAACAACTTACTTTTGTTTCAAAATAATCTATTTTCATATATGCTTTCTCTCAAACATAATATTCAGAATCTCATTCTAGGGCATTTCTAACCCTATCTCTAATGAGATATTACAACTCTGATGAGTCCTATCTTTCGCTTAAATATGTCGTACCACATAGATTTGTATAACCTAGCTCTGATACCAACTGTAACGACTCGTCTTTTTGCCCGATTTTCGCCGGTAATTAAACCAACTACAACCGTTCACAAAAACGAATTGTTATGGGTACATACATATATTGAACACAATAGCAGAACTTTTCATTGCATAATACAATATTACATCAGAGTTACATGGAATATCAGGGTTACAACATATACAGCGGAAGAAAAGTAAATATACTCTCAGCGTAATAACCGTATGATATAGCGGAAGCTCCAAACCCTGGCGTGAACTCCAACTCTAAAAGCGCTCTAAATCCTACTCCAACGATCTAAAATAGCAAAACTAAACTACTAGCTGCCCGTGTGAAAAATTAATGGGCACCCAGAGTTTAGGATGGAACAATAAACTCCAGGTCAGTCATGGGACTGGTGTGGAAACATAAAATAGTTGTTTATAGGATTTATTTTAAAGCTGGGAAATTCACCGGACCACGCCGCTATCCCGGAACGGGTTTACTCCATGTGAATACCCGTGCATATAAATTCGCAATGACTTTTAGAAAAATGATGCTATCATATGCTCGTCCCACATCACACAATGCAAGCGCACATCAAATGGGCGAGTTTTATCTTATGATAACCAAACATGCTTTCATATGTAAAAAAAAATCCTCTTTCAATACTTAATATATAGTATGTAAAACCATTTTGCAAATAAATATATTAATCCTAGACGGCATAATACCCCATAATATTATGTCGCCATATATGTATACAAATCAAAGTCGTATGGCTCGTATTGGTGATTTGGGTTTCCAACTTGATGATTCCTAGCACGAAAGATCAATCGGAATACAAACGAAATGTAACATGGCTTTTCCATCCAGACATGGACACCAACAACAAATCGCGAGGTAGATCAACGGTTTTCATCCAGACACGGACCCCCGAACATACCCTATTCCTCAAGTTCATAAGTGGTACCACCGTCGTAGCTTTCATCATCAATCATATATAAGTATACAACCTAACCGTAAGTTTCTCATCAATCCGGGGTGTGAGGTTTGTCGATGTCACGTCATACACAATGCCATGCTTAAATAAGAAGTGCCTTAATCGTACAAGCTCATTTCATATCTTAAGTATGTCACATTGTCCATTCATAACATGATCACTGATTTCCATCATTACGTAACCACTTCGAGCTCATACGTCACAAACCGGATACATATCAACGGGAAACAGTATTATGCCATCAATTACAATGTCAGACACACAATCCATACAAGTCCATTCTGGGTCTAAACAGAACAAAATCCGAAAATCTTCAAATATACTCAGACATCATGCCACTTATAACCTCGAACCAGGTGTACGGGCTGATTCGGGACATCAGCAACCAATCCGAATAATTCAAAGATCCCGGTCTTCATTCGACGACTCCAAGTCTTGGATTTGCTTCATGTGTCGTATTATTACTTGGAATGGTTTTCGGACCTAAATCCGATCCCGGTCTTTCCAAGTAGTAAGCATATTCTTAGAAAAATAGTTATGGACCACACAGATTTTTCAATTCAATCTCCTTCCAATCTTTATCAATTCATTTACAAATCAAGGTCGGATTTATCAAAATTCTGTTATCATCTTAACTTTTCTTTGGAAATCAATTCGACTTACCAAACTTTTATTTCAAACATAACCCTTCAATTCTTATACTTTAAAACATACTTCTTTATTCCTTTCCTTTTTTTCAGTTGCCCCCAATTGATCGGGGTCGCCTTAGCCGCGTAGTTTTGAAGCAACAAAGACCGTGCGCGCAAGGCGCCAGTATAAACATTGGGGAGGTATAAACATTAGGGAGCAAGCAACGGCTTTCTTAGTTGCTATTAGCGCAGCCTAAAGCTGGGGAACGCAAGTTTGATCTATTTGCTATCATGGAAGCCATTGATGGGAGATAAGAGTTGAAGAATAATTTCGGCAGCGTAATGGTAGCTAGAAGTGGAGATCCCCTTTCAATGAAGCCGGAGCCCCTCCTCGGGCGGATTCCTCCTTTTGCTCCTCAGCCTACGGGGTATTAGCAACCGTTTCCAGTTGTTGTTCCCCTCCCAAGGGTAGGTTCTTACGCGTTACTCACCCGTCCGCCACTGGAAACACCCTTGATCAGCTTGAAGAAAAAAGAGATGAAGCCGAGCTCCGAATTGCAGCACACTAGAGAAGGATAGCCAGGCACTTCAACACAAAGGTCCGACTTAACCCAACACCTTACGGCACGAGCTGACGACAGCCATGCACCACCTGTGTCCACGTTCCTGAAGGTACCCCTCTCTTTCAAGAGGATTCGCGGCATGTCAAGCCCTGGTAAGGTTCTTGGACTAATTACCAGTCCAAAATATCTTTTAATGCCAAAAATATTAATTACCCTTGTAATGGCAATTGGAATGATATTAACTCCTATTTATTTATTATCTATGTTACGTCAAATGTTCTATGAGGTATTTCGAGCAACGGAATGAATCGGAGAAAACCAATTCCAGGATCGGCTAAGGCAGTAGTAGAAGCCTAGTAATTTACGCCATAAGGACTGGGGCTCACGGCAATCCTAACTAGAAAATGAAGTGGAGATGCGGATAATGCGGGTCTTAATTTACTGTGTTCACCAGAGAAGAGGAAATCATGAGAATAGAGGTGAGCGGGAGGTGGGCGCCGCTCGCTCCCAGCAACGTTCTACTACAAGGAGAGGCAAACATAGCATTTCTTGATCTCAGATGTGCCCATATCAATGGAACGGGTGACTCACCCCTGCTCCCAGGTAAGAACCCGGTCGAGTGCCTTTGCCCTGCCTGGGAACAAACAGTCATACCTGGAGTCGGAGTAGCTCTAAGACATCCTCCCTTGTTAGTTGTTGTTTGGTTAACGTTCTTAATTTGAAATGTTTGTTACAATATTTTATTTAAAGGTGTCTCTTTCATCTTAAATCTGTTTTCTGTAATCCATAGGTCTAAATTGACCAGAAAATCGCCACGGGCGCAGTGACGCTAATCCCATGAACTCTCTTCTTCGGATAAGGAGTGAGGAGTGAAGCCCTTGCCTAGTCGGCACGGGCGAGTGACTCCATCATCTCTTCCAAATGGATGTTTACGTCTTCCAATTTATCAAATCTTTATTTGGATTACAATTCCATTTACAATAATCCAAATAACTTATATTCAAGCATAAGTTAGAGTTAAATTGACTTATATTTGATATAAATTCACAACTCAACAAACACTATCAGAATCTTGATGTAAATAATTTATAATGCTTCTGATAGTATTTGTCCAACCTGACATTACATATCGAATATCCGACACAAACTCTATCCAACTCATTTCCTTCTAAATTCTAACTTTTGGAATTAATAAATAATTCCATATACAAATATTTAATCACTTAAAAATCCTTCCAAACTATTTTACAATCCTTTTAACCATTTGAAATAACGGATCATGATTTATAAACTCCAAAACCCATTTATCTTTGGAAATGTGATAACAACGTTTGGAAACGTTACTAAAAAGTGATGCTGTAAAATAGCCATTAAAATCAAGTAGATTCCAAATCATTCAAAATTTAAATATTTCAGTTCTAAGTACTTTAAATTAATATAGTAGATTTATCATAATTTTTTCTCAAATTTTCAAAACTTTTTTTATTTGAATTTCGTTACGGTCGCCGAACTGCATATACAACGACCTTTTCTAAATTTGTTTTAAATATAACATGCAAATCATACGTTGAAATTAAAAAAATTCTTTTCTATTCGAAAACTGTTAATATTTGAAAATCAATGTTTCTTATTTCAAGTCAAACTGATTTCAAACCATCAAGATATAACCATTCAAAATTTGAAATCGATATTTACGAACTGTCACACCGTAGCGCATTCTAAATCGATTTAAATATAAATCGTTCGAATCCTTTTTCAAATTGGATTTATATTTCCAATTCCGATTTCAAAATAACTTAACTTCAAATCGATTACTAAGTTTAGTATAAAATCATTTCGTGTTCCAAGCCTTTATGTCTTTTAAACCTCGTTTCATCATCTACTAATAATTGTTAAAATTATTTGCATCAACACATATTTGAATCACTTCTCGATTAAATTTCCAAATTTAACTTAAATTAAATAAGTTGTGAACAATAGGAATTCCAAAAACCCTTTGAAATTTAAATTTTATATTCATGCATGTTACTATGCGACGTTTTTTTAGTTAAATTCAAATTTGTTTCTAAGTTTTAAACAACTTCAAATTTATATTTCAAATTATATTTTGAATTAACCGTCTTGTCCGTCGGACAAGTTAGGGATAACCAGAGAGAGCAGGAAACTATATGTAACAACCCGTATTTTCAATAACCTATTATAACGTAAATCGAGGCAGAATTTAATTTATAAATCTGAATCAAGGGAAACGGGCTATGCCATTGTGTTCGTCTCGGAAAAATACGCGAAATAGAGTCCGAGTTTTCGAAAATCGGGGTCCGTATGACCCGATTAAGGCCCAATGAAGTTTTCAGAAAATTTCAAGTTCAAAACAGATTTCGAATTTCGGGTTCAAAATTCGAATAAGGGTCAGATTGGGCCAGGCGGGAAAATTCCCGCCAGAGCACCCAAGTCGACAGCCCTGTCGACTTGGGAGTCGACTTGGTTGGACCCAAGTCGACAGCCCTGTCGACTTGGCTGTCGACTTGGTTCAGCCGGGCAGTTTTGCCTGGTGCACCATTTTGGGAGTTGTGTTGAGTTTGGGGGCCAGATTCGGTTTTGAGGGCTGAGATTGGAATTAGGGTTTAATCCTAAGGTTGAAACTAATCCTAATCTCTATAAATAAGCCCCTAACCTAACCCTAAATCATCATTATTCATTCAAGTAACTAAACTATGGCAAAATCATTCCTCTCATGGCCTCCACTCTCTTCATAAAATTTCTAAGATATTTCTATGAGAGATTTTCCATGCATACAAGTGTTTTCAAGCTTGTATGAGCATCATTAGCTTGCATTCAAGTCAAGTTTCCATATTTACATCATAAAGCAAGGGTTTTGATCATTTTGGCTCAAGGGTTTTTCTATTGGAGCTTGCATTTTGGGTTTATTTGAATGCATAAGGGCTTTGTCTCAATCTATATATATATATTTGTCTTCATAAGCATTGTAAGCCCTTTTCTACTTTCATATTTAAACTCTAAAGTTAAATGAATGATGCAAGTTTGGTTGATCATTATGATATGCAAGTTTGCCATGTTATGATATGCAAGTTTATCATGTTATGTTATGCAAGTATGCCATGTTATGATATGCAAGTTTACCATGTTATGCTATGCAAGTTTGCCATGTTATGATATGCAAGTTTATCATGTTATGTTATGCAAGTTTGCTATGTTATGATATGCAAGTTTATCATGTTATGTTAAGCAAGTTTGCTATGTTATGATATGCAAGTTTTCCATATGATATGCAAGTTATGTTATGCAAGTTTGGGTTGACCATTTTGCTCATGTTATCATGTTATGCAAGCTTATCTTGGGTTTATGAGCTTAAAGCTTCAAGCTTTATGCTAAAGGTTGCATTTTGGCAACATGTAAGTTATCATATCCCTTATGATAACTTGCATGAGAGGCTAAATGCGAACTTATGGCAACTTCTACATGTCATTTACCACCATGTATCACTTATATGCTAAGTTTGGTTTTATGCATACTTTCGAGGCCTAATGATGCAATATGCAAGTATATGAACATATGTACATTTCATATGCCACCATGTTAAACTTGTGGCTTCAACACCTTTATGTCATGATTATGCCAAGTTCCCTCTTTCTATCCTTTATGCGCTATTGCGATATGTAAGCGATGGGATTGCGTTTGGGGTTGGGTAAACTTAAAAGACATAAAAACATAAGATTGGGAATTTGCCTATTAAGTTAGGTCTACCCATTGGGAATTTACCTATTAAGTTAGGTCTACCCATTGGGAATTTACCTATTAAGTTAGGTCTACCCAAATTCTTGAAAACTTGTAATATGTTTTGGAAATATGATGGACATGACACTTAGAAAATATAAGTGTGACCAACTCGAGGTTGGGTTGAGTTTGTAGCGTAAAACTACCCGGAACCGACCGGCTTAACTAGTTGCTACAAACAATAGGACCCAATGTGAGAAGTTGGTCATGTTGTACCTTGAACCCGAGGTTAGACCAAGTTGTGGTGTAAAGCTACCCGGACCCGCCCGACTTAACTAGTAACCACAACAAGGTCTAATGTGAGAGGTTAAGGCACATTAAATTAATTAATGCCTCATGATTAGGGTTAAGTCATGGTCCACTTAATACTTAACCAATTTGGGCTTGGTAGATTAATCAGGGTTAAGTCGTGAACCCATCGTTACACTTAACCTAGTTAATCCATGACTAGTAAAAGGGTTAAACCGTACTTAACCCACTAGAAAATCCTAGCAATGGGGGTCCACTCCAGCAGTAATCCCAAGTTTGTATCATTAAGACCCTAGGGACTAGGCTAGGGTGGTGGGCACAATTACTGGACTTGAGGTAAGTGCCCAAAAACGACGGCAAAGTGGTACGCCGATGTAGTTCCGGACGGACTATGGTCGTGCACGTAGTCCGTATTTGGAGAAGTCAAGCATGGGTACCAGTAGATCGAGACTGTGCACTTATGTTTATGGTGTCCAGTGGTTGACACCCTAGGGCTTGATACACCCGACGGGAGACCCGGCACAGTCCGACTACAATTATGTTTGGGCCGTATTGACACCAACACGTGACGAGTTAGGCTTAGGGAGCCGATCGATTAGACCGTTTGGTTGGACCTCGTATTACGGTCACTTCATGTTATTGGACCTCGTATTAGGGTCACTTCATGTTATTAGACCTCGTATTAGGGTCACTTCATGTTATTGGGCCAAAGCTTGGGCCAAGGGATCAATACGTGTTTATTCAAGTCATGTTAGTTTGCTAGTACACCTGTGGTGCAAAACCTTAAACCTGATTATGCGATGACACCTTTATCTATCATGCCAGTATGTAGTTATCCTTATGTTCATCCCTGCTTCTCATGCCAGTTAACTTTATCAGTTTACATTGATTGTAGTAGGGCTTACTCAGTCTTTTTGACTGACCTGTTTTTCTTTCGCCTCTTTTCTTCCGTTCCCCCCCCCCGGTTCTCAGGGTGGGAATATTGGAGCTTAGCCTGGATTTCTGATCGCTTGCTTGTGGGATTTTAGCTCATGTACGGTCTTGACATGAAGCTAGCTATGGTTATCACTTATTTTGGGGATAGTACTTATGTATTTCAGTTTTTCAGTGATATTGTTTTTATCTAGACTTGTGTATTTGGAAAGTTGACATTATGTTGTACCAGACTTGTTTTTGAAATAGTTTGAAATCTTCCGCTGTTTTACTTATCTTATTTACTCTGTTTACATATATACATATGTTCTTGTTCTTCCTTGATATATCATTATGCATGTTTACCTGATTCAAACGCCCCTCCAAAGTCTGAGTGCTTGCAAGAGCCACCCTGGCGGAGGTGGGTTGTTACATTTGGTATCAGAGCATATGGTTTACGAGAAGGAACAAAAAGGTTTTTAGAAAACTTTTGGAAAACTATTTTCAAAACCAAGTATAAAGTATTTTCCAAAGAAATGTCTAGTTTATTTTAAAGGCTATTCCCCAAAAAGCCATTAGCAAAATTCCTTCGTTTTTCCCATTCTGAATCAATCTTTTTCTTCGTTTTTGGTATGGCCGATAACTTTGCCATTCCGGAAGGCGCTCAAGTACCTATTTGGTTTAGGAGATACATGGGGGAAAGGGCAAGTGAAGCCAACCCCGCGGACATTCCTCCTCCCCCTCAGCATCCACAAGCGGATTTCGCGGAGATTTGCAAAGACTTTAAGGCGATGGGTTGCAAGAATTTTGTTGGGATGGAGACTTCTGTTGAGGCAAGAAACTGGTTAAAGGAAACTGAAGACCTCTTTGCTATCTTAGATGTAGAAGATCGTAGGAAAGTTCTGTTGGCGGTATGGTTATTGAAAGGGGAAGCTGCTTATTGGTGGGTAGTCACCACCAGTACTAGACCAATTGAGACTTGGGATGAGTTCAAAAGAAGGTTTGGACTGAGGTTTTTATCGTCAGCAGAGGAGAACCTTCAGATGGAGAGGTTCCTATCACTAAAGCAAGGGGACATGACTATTAGGGAATACGTGGATAAGTTTAATCAACTTGCTCGGTTCGGTTTAGACTTGGTTAACACAGCTCAGAAGAAGGCCATGCACTTTGCTCTAGGACTAAACGAGCCATTGCGCGGTTTGGCCATATCCCATATACCCATCGGAGCAACCTTCGAGAGTTTGGTAAATATGGCCCTGCTTCAAGAGGAAGATAAGAAGGAAAAAAGGTGCTTTACTTGTGGAAGCTCGACTCATCTAAACAAGGATTGCAGAAAAAGGAAGGGCACTTGCTTTAACTGTGGAGAAATGGGACACTTCACTAGGGATTGCCCGAAGAAGCAAGGGCAAGGCCAGGGTCAGACTCAGCGTGCTGGACCTTCAGGAGGGCAAGTTCATGCTCTCAACGCCGCTCCAGTTCCCGATCGAGGTAGTATTTCTGTTGAAAGCCTTGTATATATTTTTGATTTTCCAGTTCGTACCTTGTTTGATTCTGGTGCATCGCATAGCTTTATCTCATCTGATCTTGTTGATAGTTTGCACCTAAGTACTAGTCTAGTTAATGATCCCGTGCGTGTTTCAAATCCAATTGGGGTTTCCGCCCATTTGTCTATTATCTACGTGGATTTGAAAATCTCTATCTTGAGTGTAGAGTTCTCGTGTGATGCTTATATTCTTGGTTTCATGGGGTATGGGTTGATTTTGGGCATGGATTGGCTGTCCAGTTTTGGAGCCATCTTTGATTTTTTGAGCATAGGGTTGTGAGGCTCATGACTCGCCTCGGTAATACCCTAAAAATTTCTTATAACCCTATGGGTCCCGTCATGTTGTGTTATCTTGAATCCCTCAACTCGTCTATCGATAGTTTGCAATCGGTGAGGGTGGTCCGAGAATATCCTGATATCTTGGGTGAAGTGAAGGGGGGTTACCCCTAAACGAGAGATAGATTTCCGCATTTATCTGGTTAATAATGCCAAGATAGTTTCGTGGCCGGTTAGGCACATGGCCCCGCAAGATGAGAGTTAAGAAAGCAAGTCAAGGAGTTGCTTGAGAAGAACTTCATTAGACGAAGTATATCTGAATGGGGAGCGCCTGTAGTATTTACTACCAAGGCAGATGGTTCTCTTCGACTTTGTGTTGATTATCATGGGTTAAACAAAGAGAATAGACAACCATTACCAAGGATCGATGATTTGTTTGATCAGCTTATAGGAACATCTGTTTTCTCTTGATCTTGCTACTGGATTCCATCAGCTCAGAGTAGCTGAGGATAGTATAGACAAAACTGCATTCAGAACTCCAGATGGATTCTTAGAATGGCTAGTCATGCCATTCGGTTTAACTAATGCACCCGCCTACTTCGTGGACTTGATGAGTAGGGTGCCTAGGGAGTTCCTGAACAAGTTTGTGGTAATCTTTGTAGAAGATATCCTGACTTTCTTAAAGAACAAGGAAGAACATGCTAGACATCTCAAGGAGGTGATGGATACGCTTAGAGCGCATCAGTTGAAAGCCAAGTCCTCCAAATGTCATTTTGGAGAAAAAGGAGTTAGATTTCTTGGGCACATAGTTTCTAAGCAAGGCTTAGTGGTGGATCCTGCTAAAGTGGTCGCGGTTCAAAACCGAAAAGCTCCGACGAGGACAATTGAAGTAAGAAGCTTTCTCAGTTTAATTAGTCAGTTAGCGTCCCTTGAGTTTAGACCTACCCTTCTGGATCAAGTAGGGACTTCACAGAAGGAAGACCCGCAGTTAGCCGAGATCATGGACAAGTTGATTCGAGGCGAGATGTTAAGTCACCTCGCTATAGATGACAAGGGATGGCTAAGACGCGATGAGAGAAAGAAGGTTCTTAAAGAGGCACATCACCCGAGGAGGTGGCCGAGTTTGTCCCAAGGTGCATGTTGTGCCAACAGGTTAAAGGCCGAGTCATAGAAGCCCGATGGGCTATTATATCCATTGGAGGTCCCCGCAATGGATGAGGGAAAAGCGTCACGAAGGATTTCGTGGATGGACTGCCTAGATCAAGAAAGGGAATAAGAGCATGTGGGTCATAGTAGGTAGACTCACGAAGAGTGCTCATTTTACTATGGTAAAGAGCGAAAGGACTGCATCATAGCTAGCGACAGTTTACTTTCAAGAAATAAAGCGGTTGCACGAGGTTCCCTAAAGTATAGTTAGTAATCATGACTCAATCTTCACTAGCCAGTTTTGGGATAGTCTACGGGAAGTCATGGGCAAGCAACTGAATCTAAGTACGGCCTATCATTCGCAGGCAGATGGTTCATTTCGTTCAAGCATGAGTTATAAAAAATCACGTTAGTAAGAGCAATTGGTAACATGGATTGGTATTTCCAAGAAAAGTTCTGCTGCGTGGAATACTTTATAGTAAGTAAACGAGATCCAGGATTCACTAGTGAATTTTGGAGAGCTTGCAGGAAACCATGAGGTCACAGTTATGTTTAAGCCAAGAATGATAGAAGAGTAAGTGAAAGAGGAAGACGAGAGGCAACAATGAAATGGGTTCCAACTCATATTTGGAAATAAGAGTTAAGAAGCTAAGAAATCATGAGGTAAAAGACGGTCAAAGCACAGTGGAGTTAAGCTCAAGGAAACGTGACTTAGAAGACTGAAGGCTAGATACGCGCATCATATCTCTTTTTAAGAGCATATCCTTGATCCTTGTTTTCCTGAGGAACTTACTCGCATGTTATCTTTTTACGTATATCCTCTCGGTCCCATTCTCGGTCCTATTTCTGTCGGGAGGTATGACTTATTGGCTAGTAATACATGTCAGGGTTTGAAGGGGTCCGTTAGGTTGACTAAACCTTTTGGGCTTTTATAGAATATGGGTTGGGTTAGGAAGGGATTTCTTGTAATCCGAAAGGAGTATATCCTGCTTATCTTCCCGATCTCTTTGTAGCATATCTTTTGCTATCCATGTTTGTCTTGATTATCTAGTTTATCATGTTAATCTTGTCATGAGAACCTTAGGTAGAAACCCTTTGGATGAAACATGTGTTTGAAACATGTTATGATTGATGGTTGCAAGTGGTTGCAAGTGTTTGCAAGTGGTTACTCGTGGATGCATTATACACGTTAGGCACTAGATCGGCTCACACACTCCTCATATTGCATATGCATGAGTGTTTATGCTTATTCATGGATGAAAATTTTTGTGTTATCACATGGACTTTGCATATGGATGTATGTTATGTGCACACATATAGATGTTATACATTATGTTAGGAATTGCATACATATGGATTCATTTCACTAACATAATTTGCATTGATGATATTTGCATTAGATAAGTACATATACACACACCTTTGCATATGTTCATACAACATTTAGAATCTTGTAAGGACAATGATTGCTCGTGGATGATGTTTTGAGTAGATGGATGTTGGATGGTAGGATACGTTCTTCCTAACTTGAAGATTTCGGGGACGAAATCCTTTAAGGAGGGGAGAATGTAACAACCCGTATTTTCAATAACCTATTATAACGTAAATCGAGGCAGAATTTAATTTATAAATCTTAATCAAGGGAAACGGGCTATGCCATTGCGTTCGTCTCGGAAAAATACGCGAAATAGAGTCCGAGTTTTCGAAAATCGGGGTCTGTATGACCCGATTAAGGCCCAATGAAGTTTTCAGAAAATTTCAAGTTCAAAACAGATTTCGAATTTCGGGTTCAAAATTCGAATAAGGGTCAGATTGGGCCAGGCGGGAAAATTCCCGCCAGAGCACCCAAGTCGACAGCCCTGTCGACTTGGGAGTCGACTTGGTTGGACCCAAGTCGACAGCCCTGTCGACTTGGCTGTCGACTTGGTTCAGCCGGGCAGTTTTGCCTGGTGCACCATTTTGGGAGTTGTGTTGAGTTTGGGGGCCAGATTTGGTTTTGAGGGCTGAGATTGGAATTAGGGTTTAATCCTAAGGTTGAAACTAATCCTAATCTCTATAAATAAGCCCCTAACCTAACCCTAAATCATCATTATTCATTCAAGTAACTAAACTATGGCAAAATCATTCCTCTCATGGCCTCCACTCTCTTCATAAAATTTCTAAGATATTTCTATGAGAGATTTTCCATGCATACAAGTGTTTTCAAGCTTGTATGAGCATCATTAGCTTGCATTCAAGTCAAGTTTCCATATTTACATCATAAAGCAAGGGTTTTGATCATTTTGTCTCAAGGGTTTTTCTATTGGAGCTTGCATTTTGGGTTTATTTGATTGCATAAGGGCTTTGTCTCAATCTATATATATTTTTGTGTCTTCATAAGCATTGTAAGCCCTTTTCTACTTTCATATTTAAACTCTAAAGTTAAATGAATGATGCAAGTTTGGTTGATCATTATGATATGTAAGTTTGCCATGTTATGATATGCAAGTTTATCATGTTATGTTATGCAAGTATGCCATGTTATGATATGCAAGTTTACCATGTTATGCTATGCAAGTTTGCCATGTTATGATATGCAAGTTTATCATGTTATGTTATGCAAGTTTGCTATGTTATGATATGCAAGTTTATCATGTTATGTTATGCAAGTTTGTTATGTTATGATATGCAAGTTTGCCATATGATATGCAAGTTATGTTATGCAAGTTTGGGTTGATCATTTTGCTCATGTTATCATGTTATGCAAGCTTATCTTGGGTTTATGAGCTTAAAGCTTCAAGCTTTATGCTAAAGGTTGCATTTTGGCAACATGTAAGTTATCATATCCCTTATGATAACTTGCATGAGAGGCTAAATGCGAACTTATGGCAACTTCTACATGTCATTTATCACCATGTATCACTTATATGCTAAGTTTGGTTTTATGCATACTTTCGAGGCCTAATGATGCAATATGCAAGTATATGAACATATGTACATTTCATATGCCACCATGTTAAACTTGTGGCTTCAACACCTTTATGTCATGATTATGCCAAGTTCCCTTTTCTATCCTTTATGCGCTATTGCGATATGTAAGCGATGGGATTGCGTTTGGGGTTGGGTAAACTTAAAAGACATAAAAACATAAGATTGGGAATTTACCTATTAAGTTAGGTCTACCCATTGGGAATTTACCTATTAAGTTAGGTCTACCCATTGGGAATTTACCTATTAAGTTAGGTCTACCCAAATTCTTGAAAACTTGTAATATGTTTTGGAAATATGATGGACATGAAACTTAGAAAATATAAGTGTGACCAACTCGAGGTTGGGTTGAGTTTGTAGCGTAAAACTACCCGGAACCGACCGGCTTAACTAGTTGCTACAAACAATAGGACCCAATGTGAGAAGTTGGTCATGTTGTACCTTGAACCCGAGGTTAGACCAAGTTGTGGTGTAAAGCTACCCGGACCCGCCCGGCTTAACTAGTAACCACAACAAGGTCTAATGTGAGAGGTTAAGGCACATTAAATTAATTAATGCCTCATGATTAGGGTTAAGTCATGGTCCACTTAATACTTAACCAATTTGGGCTTGGTAGATTAATCAGGGTTAAGTTGTGAACCCATCGTTACACTTAACCAAGTTAATCCATGATTAGTAAAAGGGTTAAACCGTACTTAACCCACTAGAAAATCCTAGCAATGGGGGTCCACTCCAGCAGTAATCCCAAGTTTGTATCATTAAGACCCTAGGGACTAGGCTAGGGTGGGGGGCACAATTACTGGACTTGAGGTAAGTGACCAAAAACGACGGCAGAGTGGTACGTCGATGTAGTTCCGGACGGACTATGGTCGTGCACGTAGTCCGTATTTGGAGAAGTCAAGCATGGGTACTAGTAGATCGAGACTGTGCACTTATGTTTATGGTGTCCAGGGGTTGACACCCTAGGGCTTGATACACCCGACGGGAGACCCGGCACAGTCCGACTACAATTATGTTTGGGCCGTATTGACACCAACACGTGACGAGTTAGGCTTAGGGAGCCGATCGATTAGACCGTTTGGTTGGACCTTGTATTAGGGTCACTTCATGTTATTGGACCTCGTATTAGGGTCACTTCATGTTATTGGACCTCGTATTAGGGTCACTTCATGTTATTGGGCCAAAGCTTGGGCCAAGGGATCAATACGTGTTTATTCAAGTCATGTTAGTTTGCTAGTACACCTGTGGTGCAAAACCTTAAACCTGATTATGCGATGACACCTTTATCTATCATGCCAGTATGTAGTTATCCTTATGTTCATCCCCGCTTCTCGTGCCAATTAACTTTATCAGTTTACATTGATTGTAGTAGGGCTTACTCAGTCTTTTTGACTGACCTGTTTTTCTTTCGCCTCTTTTCTTCCGTCCCCCCCCCCCCCCCAGGTTCTCAGGGTGGGAATATTGGAGCTTAGCCTGGATTTCTGATCGATTGCTTGTGGGATTTTAGCTCATGTACGGTCTTGACATGAAGCTAGTTATGGTTATCACTTATTTTGGGGATAGTACTTATGTATTTCAGTTTTTCAGTGATATTGTTTTTATCTAGACTTGTGTATTTGGAAAGTTGACATTATGTTGTACCAGACTTGTTTTTGAAATAGTTTGAAATCTTCCGCTGTTTTACTTATCTTATTTACTCTGTTTACATATATACATATGTTCTTGTTCTGCCTTGATATATCATTATGCATGTTTACCTGATTCAAACGCCCCTCCAAAGTCAGAGTGCTTGCAAGAGCCACCCTGGCGGAGGTGGGGTGTTACACTATATTTCCAAACCCAAGCCTAGACACTATCCTCTCTGTCATCCTAGAACTATTTGGTATATATGCTTATAAAATCTATATTTAAATTGTCAAATCTCTTTTCAAATTAAACTAGACTTAAAAAGAATAATATTTTAATAATCGAAAATCAATCTTCATTTATATGGAAGGAAGATTAAATCGATCATCTGTATAATTCCACAACTATGGTATAGTGTGTGCTTTCATGCAATCATAATAAATTAACCAAATAAATCAGATGATCATGAATTATAATCACAACCAATAAACAAACAATTCAGTTGTGCACAAGCGTTATAGTCAATAACGCTTATCAGTGTTCAGTGTGTTATTTAATTACATGCACATCGATTCACACATTAACATCCATATCCAACCAATTATCATTAATCCAACACAACTCATTATTTAATCACTAGTAATTAAAATAAATGATTAAATTAAGTGTTCTCACCATTTTTGATCCAAAATCTTCATTACCAGGTTGAACAAGCCAACGAACACTGATACCGCTACATGTATTGGTTTCAATCCCATTTCCATTAGCAGTCGGTGATTGTTCCCAAATCAAAGAAGGGCCAGCCCAAAACAATGCACCGATCCAAACCCCAAAACCCACGGCCCGCGTTCTCTTCTTCCTCCCTTCCGCGCCTTCTCCTTTCTCACCTTTCCTATACCCATTCACGCGGGCCACAGTGCATATGCACACACCCAATACTCCACCGATCATCAAACCGAGACCATCTACCAATTTCTCTTCTTCTCCACATTCGTTTGCGCCGCACCACCATGATTCCAGTCCCTTCCATAAAAATCCGATCATCACGCGAACCTGGACCGAACTGAAAATTCCGTGAATCCCAATATGTCGCACCACCCATTCATGCACCGAACTCCGCCGAATTTTGCCACACGAAAGCTCGCTCCATTCTCGTTGCAGCGCCACTCTTCGCTCTGACTATCGCTGCTCGGTTCTCCGATGATCTCCAACCCTAAATTTCAGCATCTGAAATCATCGATACCAAATTGAACCAAACTTACACCCAAAATACTACATCTCTAGCAGATCACAACGGCACAGACGGCGCGATCTAATTCTTCCCGGTTTGAGAGATACGATTTTTCGAGGTTTCCTACACCAATTTCCATTTCTCTGTAAATTGGGAATAACTCTCTCGATGATTGACGAAATCCTCTTCTGTCAATTTCTAAAAATCAAAAATGATGATCCGTATAACATTCATGCTAGTCATCTTGGCTGGAATCGAATGGATCAAGAGGCATGGATTTTATTTTTGATTGAAGTGGAAATATGGTTTTCATTTTACTGGAAGGTGAAAACAAGAGACCAGGAGAAGGACGTGAGGAAGATGATGTTAACAACAGAATCTATGTAGAAAATGAAGCCTTGGTTCACCTTAAATAGAAATGTTTCAAAGGTAAAATAGTAATTTAATGATGGACACATGTTTCTCTCATGAGACTTATTGCATGCATACATTACACCTAAAGGGCTACTTGGCTTTCTCTTATGAATCTCTCCATGCATGAATACACCTAAGTGGACAACTCATTATCTAAGTCTTAATTTATTAATTTATATTAACAATAAGTTGTAACACTTATAAATGTAGTCACTTTCCAATGCTTATAAGTGTAACCAATATATTACTTAAAGTTTATCAAAATACTTATTCATATCATTTATCAAATATAACTTATTAAAATGAGATTTACATACTCAAAAAATCTTTATGGAAATCATTATATTTTATAAAAATTAAATAATATTATTACTTATTAATATTTAAAATATTTATTTCAATAAAATCTTAAATGTGGCCTTAAAAATAAGTTATTCATATCCTAATAAATCAAAACAAAAATATTTATTCAACTCATATATATAATATTTTTAAAACAATATTTATATTTAAACCTTATTAAATTCACTTGATATTCGAAAAAAAATTGAAATTATATCATATGTTAAACATAAAAAAATCTTGAATCGTTACAAGTTCCCCCATTAACATACATTCCCATCTTCATCACCCAAAAAAGAAAAAAAATATTAATTCCCTCATTCAACACAGTTCAAACCCCACTCAAAAGGACCTCAATACACCATGATAAAATCCCTTTAAGCCCAGTACATCGTAGATTCGCACCACTTAGTTGTTTTGAAACGTGCTCCAGCGTGAAGTCAAGCATCAGAAAATCCATGATTTCCTATCGAGATTGGATTTCATTTTCTTATACGAGGAAGAGGTTCGAATTGATTTCGAAAGGGTTGGAGGCTCGCGTTTGTGTATCTAGGATGGTAGGTTTCAGGGAGGCACACTCGAGCATCGAGATTAAGGTATTCGCGATGGTGGTGGTTGGCTGCAAGTCAACATGAGATGGAGAAGGAGTTTTCAATTTTTCGAGAGGAAGGGAGAATGCAACCATTTTCTTTTGGCTAGAAACTTTCGATTTAGACTGAGGAATGAAATAAGAAACGAGGAAGGGGTTCACAATTTATATAGACGGAGATGGGGAACCATAAGTATAAATGCCATTAATTTGATGTTTGCTTGATATTGAAGGTAGAAGGAAATTTTGTTGGCTTGAGGGAAAGAAATTAAGTCTGGTGAATCAGTATTTAGGTCGGTTTCAATACGAGATGTAGGGTGGCTCGATAGGAAATTTTGGTTTAAAGTTGATTTGAATTTATATATTTTTAATTTGAAAATATCCCGCAGTTCCAAACTCCTATTTAAGCCTAATGACCGGCGTTTCTAGGGTTTAACCACTATTATGAACACACTGGAGCAGGTTCCGTGGCCTGATTTGATCGTATATGGAAGATATTAATTTAAACCGATGATTAAATTAAAGTGAAAATTAGTCTCAGGTCTCTAATGGTTTCAAAATTCACGTCACATCCTCCCCTAAATTTTTTATAAATTAGGTCCCTATTTTTCAAAAAATCATGTAAACAAATCGCATAAATTCATAATTGAATACAACAACTAATCGTCATCAAAATCATGCGTTAAAACCACCAAAAAACGCACCAAAAACAAAAAACAGCGAAATGACAGTATTACGCATCAAAATATGCATATATTCGCAATATATGCATACATTTCTGCATAAATTGCAGTTATGCATCAAACTGCACTATTTATCATAAATGTTTGCGGTTAAACTGCAATATATGCATCCTTTGATGCATTAATTCAATCCTGACTTGTTTTTTCAAGCATACGTCTTTTATGCATATATAGTCAATAAATGCATACATGTATGCACATTTTCGTGTCCTTCATCCTTTTAACTTTTATGCATACATTTCTGCATTTAAACAGAATATATGCATACAATTTTGCAACAATTAGTAGCCCATGAACATTAGTTCATTATATGCGTACATGTCTGCATATAATATAGAATGTGAATATTAGGCACAGGTCCCTGTTAAGTTTGGAAATTAGGCTCAGTTCCGGTCCAAAACTTATTATAAATTAGGTCCCTATTTTTCGAAAATTCATTAAAAAAATTATTTAAATTAGTATTTAATTAAAACATGTAAACATAAAAAAAATTCAGCCCAAAAAACAACCGTAAAAAGCACCAAAAACAAAAAACAATGAAACTCCAGTTAATTGAATCAAAGGATGCATATATTTGAAATTCTTGCATTCGTCTGTGCAACTATTTCAGTCATACATCTGCGTTGGATTTTTTGCATACACGCATGCAAGTAATACAGAAGTCTTGCGTACAAGTATGATATAATTCGTAGGCATGCAAATCAGTTCATATTTACTTGCATACATGCATGCAAGTATTCAGAATAAATGCACATATGTATGCAACAATCCGTAGGCATGAATATCAGTTCATTTTTACTTGCATACATGTACGCAAGAAAACAGAATACTTGCATATATGCATGCAAGTATTCACGCAGATTTTTCAATGTGAAACCTTCATGAATTATTTGCATACATATATGCATGTATTTAGAATACTTGCATACATGTATGCAGGTTTTCATGCAAATTTTCAGTGTAAACTGCTTCAGGAATTCTTGCATACATGTGTGCAACTATTGTGTATACTTACACATGTGTGCAAGTTTTTTTTCCCCCGTGGCCTTCCGAGAACATTTGCAGCTTTTAGAAGAAAAAAAATTACTGGATAGTGCGTTTTTTTTATGAAAAACACGTAACACCAATTCTAGGGACCCGCTTTGCAATGAAAGTTGGGCAGGGAGGCCGTTTGTATTTTAAAACTTTCCAGGGATGTGTAGAAAACGGACCCATACAGAATATATGCATACATGTATGCATATATTGGTCTAGATTTTCAATCTAAAACATTGGATGAATATATGCATTCATGTATGCATATATTCAGTATTTATGCAGAGATGTATGCAACTTTTTATTTTAGATTTCTTCTGGGAATATTTCCGATTTTTTGATTTTTTTTTATATATACCAGCGGTATTTTTCTTTCAAAAACACGTAACATGGCAAAATAGGGACTCGCTTTCAATTTTAATGTTGTATTGTATGTCGTTTGTATTTTGAACAGTAACAGGGACGTGAGCCAAATCTACCCTAAATTAAATTCCATCTAATTTATTTCTAAGCGTTTTCTAACCGTACGATCAAACGATAAATCCAACCGCTACGAAATTTTAAATTTGGTAATAATACACTATTTTGGATCTAATGGAACTAGTTCCGTCAAATTCTGAGACTGTCTGAAAAATTATTATTTCTAAGGTCTAAATTAAATTGATTAAAATATAAATCGATCCGAAACAATTAAATTCATCGATAATAAATCATTATTCTCATTATAATTCAAATATAATTTATATTGATCGCCGGAATCGTTTTGATTTAGTTTTAACTACGAATTCAATTATTTTCGTTTTCATATCAATATATTCGATATTAAATCGTATATCAATTATTAAATCGATAAATTCAATATAAAGATCCATTTATTATTCCAATTCAGCATTTAAAATAAATTTAAATGTTCAATATTAAATGACCGAAAATCAGGGACATTACACATATATCGTTTACAGTCAAACTTAAATTTTATTCATATTTATAAACCATCAATTTTATTCACCTTTCATTATTCTTACCAATACTTGTATATTATTCAATTTGATATTCCTATAAAATTTTAACTTCTGAAATAATTGGTAATTTATATATGCTATAGAAAAGGATTGTTTATTACAGAAGTTCAAATGTCTTAGTTTGTTCCGAATTCATTATTTCAAATTTCTAAGGGTTTCTTCTTAATTTATTTCTCTTAGGTTCATTTCTTATTTCACAATTCAGTAGTTTATAAAATTTAAAATTTTAATTCATTTTAATAATTTTAAAATCATTAATTATTATAGAACTTAAGAATTCAAACACTTGTCATTTCCAAAACCTTCAAAATATTATATATATTATATCTTTTATATCAAAACATACTATAGAAGATTTAAATGAAACTAAATTTCTCCAAACAAAGTATAAAAGTTTCCAAGTGGTCTTCCTATAACGACTCGAAAGAATTCAATGCCCGAATTCTGACAATAATACATAAATCCCATATTACTTGCCAAAACTCAAGTATCGAAAGCACATATATTTATTAGAAAGAAATTAGAGGGTGAGAAAAGAAGAAAGAAACATTAGAATAGAAGAAGAATCAACATAACACAGAGTCTCACATCGCAGCGGAACAAAATATAATATAGAAATAAATTTTTATTAAGAGCTTGAAATAAAACTTACAATCATCAGAGTACATCAACACATCTGGATAGTTATAATAATCTGTCCTCATATACAACACACTGCTGAATACACCAAATATATATCATACGTATGAACTCTTCCAGCACGTCTCTGGATTTCGCAGCATCCAATAACCTGGACCTGTACAACCCGGTCTAACCTGAGCAATACAAATTTCGGATCAGTCTGGTGAACTAGAGTGAGAAAAACACACTAAGTTTAAAGTTACCACCCAACTTGATTTTAAAGTTAAAAAAAATTATTCAAAGAAAAGGATAATCGTAAGACCAAATCCACATATAAATACGGACGATTTTTACCTTACGATAACCAAAAACATTTTTGAAATCAATATCTTTTCTGATATTATAATAGTGTCCAAATACAAATAAATATCAATCTAGCAGAATGATTGCATCTTACGCTCTGCATACATAGTATACATTCAAAACCAAGGGGGATTATCGAAGAATGGATTTCCTAGCAAGGTATGGGACCACCTTCATGACAATGTACCTCTGGAGATGTACACATTAGGGTTCAATAAGAACATCTTGCAACCCAAGCTAAACATGAGGGTCCCCTCACTTCCCTTGAGAGTACCGAATATATCATTACCACGGTTGGGGGCCATCCAACCGAACCGATAACATATATACACTAATAAAAAGGGACAACCGAAGGCATTTGATTTCTCTAGATCAGGTAATGATATACCCTTTTGATGGGTGAGACCCACATAGCCATGCGACCTACCCGATTTTGTACCATTTTCCGGTTGATGAGGCTTGAGGTTATAATCTTCTTTTGGAATATTTGGTCACCATTCACTTTGAATGCCACATCGTCAAACTCATCAAACCACTAATTGATTTCCTAAAAATATTACGGGTATAAAGAGCTAAGTGAAACGAATTCCTCCGCCACCAACATAATACCTTTAAGAGGTCAATCGTAAGTGATTTTTGTAAGGCATACTCTGTCAGACATTTGTCCATATAAATCATCTAGGAACAGGATGAACCGAAGGCACTCTTCTACCACATCCTATATAGGTATCACCCCAAGGATCAGTAGCGAGTAGTCCTTGCAAACCGTAGATTCCAATTACGACAGAATCGCTGTCGAAATATCTCTGGCTGCTAAACCAGAGAAATTCAACAAGTAGTTCTTCCACTCAGAAAGATCAACGCTCTTCAATTGCTCCATCTTCTACGTATTTGCTAGTTCGGAATGGTTTTAGAATATAAATTCAATCCCGATCTTTCCGTACCAACAATCGTATTGACCAGATTTGATAGTCGGTTATTTAACTATCAAATAAATAATCATGAGAACAAAATGAGTTCACTGATTCAGTACTCATCATTACATGGCCTTTTAATTAAAAGTAATTAACGAACAGTTAATTAAACTTCTAAATATCCCGATATTTTTAACATAGTATTTACTTCTTATTTAACATAAGATATATTTTCAAAACTATTTCAAATACATTAGAATTAAATTATATATATTCCCAACCTTGGTTTTAACAAATTTCACGTAAAACATTGTTACTTGAAAACAATATCAAATATCTATTATTAGAATAAACTCATTCCCAAAAACTTAACCTTTTATTTCCTTTTACTTTTGGAAATATTATTATATATATAAATATTCTCAAACCTTCCTATTTCCGTTACTTTGGAAATCTCATTATAAATATTCTCAAATCTTACGATTAACATTGCGTTATTATTTCACATATGGAAATAATAAATTATTCTTAATCTCTTTCCCATTACAAACTAATACCATCCTCAGATAATCCCGAAGTCGCTCAAGTTGGGGAATTTATTTACCTCTCAGACCTTGATCAACAACGTTCTTATCTTAAGATAGGTATGAGTTGTAATTTAAAAATCGATATTCATTATAACAACAAACACATCTCATTTAACTATTTCATTTAAAATATGGTTTAATAAAATTTTCTTGCTTTTGAAAATCCCCTTCTCGAATATAACTAATATTTCTTAATTCATTAACTAAGTAAGTGCTTATTAAAAACATCACCTTTTCACCCTTCTTTAACAACTCGTTTAATAACACGTTATCCGCTCCTTTACCAAATTCACTTTCAAAAATCCCTTTTCTAATACATTCACTCATTTCCAGCTTGAAAATCTTATTTCAATTTTCCTCATTTTACCTAATTCCATTATTAAGCAACATTAATTTAAAATTAACGATTCAACACCTCATCTCTTTGTATAAACTTTATTTATATAATTCTGGTTTAATATAAAACCTTTTATTCTCAATTTCCTTTTTCTTAATTCAAACCTTAAGTCAACAATAATTTAAGCTATCGCTTAAAATTCCTTTTATAACTTTGTTATAAGAACTTGGGTTTGAATATAAAACCATTCGTAAACTCCTTCACAATTCAATTCGATTTCATTTTAACTTCGATCACTTTTTAGATGCATTTCAATTAAAATTTAGTCTTTTAAATTATCATTAAAATAATAATTTACTTCAATCATTAACTGTTATAGCAATAGCTAAACTTTTTTATTTAACTAAAATAAATAGTAAATTCCTTTTTAAAATCTTCTAAAATTTAAAACAAATATTCGTTGAACTATTTCATTAGATTAATTCAAAACAAATTAATTTAATAATAAATCCCAGTTGAAACGGTTGATGTGACAGCCCTCCCCGCACCTGCTGACATTTCCAATGAAATGTGTTGTGCCTATGTCTAACCAACACGAGACAGTCGTCAAAGGAAAAAGAAAAGGAAAGGGATTTGATACAATGAATCATCAAAGAACCTGTAGTATATCTCACAGTGCATGGAATAAAATATAATAATAACATAAGTTGATATAAAACAGGCGAGACAGTACATAAGCTGAAAACTAAACCATCATAGCAGCGGAAAATTCAAGATACATCTTATGATCTAGACCATCATTATTACAACTTTTGAAACCGTCTCTAAAGAAAAATAGGAAGGTACACTACTAATGCCCAAAGTAGTGACCAGCAACAACACAGGGAGAGCATATGGAAATGATACGTGTAAGCCTCCTGCTCGTCTCCGGATATCTACTCGTGCATAATTGCCTGACCTGTCTCCAGTCTGCCCGTTTAAGAGCACCCAGAGTGATAAGAAGAGACATAAAACTCTGGGTCAGACAAAAGTCTGGTATGAGCAAAAATAGAACAATAACAGGTATACATAACCATACCTGATCCTGGGCCTGCAACCAAAGAGTTAGCACAACAGGATGTACAATACTCTAAGGTGACATTAACTCATGGTGTGAAAATAATGGGGAGGGGGTGTGCATGTCATGGTGACAGCAACATCAAACATAGCAATCATCCTCACATCTCTCACTCAATGCGTAAAGTATATGATATCCACCACTTTGATCACCCAATTCTTTGTTACGATCACTCTGCCCCATGGAGTCATAACAGCTCCACTACACTGATCCGTAACCACTAATACTTTGTTATGTCCACTCTGCCCCATGGAGTCATGACAACTCCACTGCACTGGCTCATAGCCCTGCTACGATCACTTTGCCCCATGGAGTCATGATAACTCCACTACACTGATCCATAGCCAATATCATTCTCTCAGTGTTGAGTCAAAGCAATAGACATCGATAGCCCCTTTGCACTCATCCCGCAGCAAAGTCCAACTCATGAAGTTAACTCGTTGGTTCACATCTGGATCCTGAGTTCTACTTCCTATTTGTACTACCTTTGCATCTCGGGTTTGATCTTCTCCGGATCGGTTCAGAAACAAGCTTCCATTCGGTTCGGCCTTCTTTCCATCTTCGGTTCGGTTCGATCGTGGTTACCCCATCGGGTCGGGTTGGGCTCCTCCATTCAAATCAGTTCATGCATGGAAACTCCTCCGGGTCGGGTTGTGAGCACCCATTGGGTTCTGGTCGGGCTCCTCGGTTCGTGATGTCCTCTCCAGAGCATCGGGTCGTGACTACAACTTCGGGTTGGGGTCCTCCATTGGGTCGTGGGTCGAGCCTTAATCGGATCGGTTCGTGGTGCTCGAGTAGGAGCGGCTCGGTTCGGGGTACTCTGATGCGAGCAGTTCGGTTCGTGGCCACCATTCACGCGCGGGTCGGGGTCGTGGAATGCTCCACGAGCGGGTTCGGGGGTCCGATCCGATCCCATTTCCAACGAGCTATTTACGCCATACGATGGCGTTTTCGACCAATCTAACTTTTCTATGCAATCAAAAATCATTCCAAAGAGTCATAGTAACATGTAGAAACGACCATAAACATCAAAGCAACAATTTAACAAGTTAAAATGGATCAAACATATCCAAAACCATGATTTTCCCCTTAATCCCTAATCATAATTTAATCATACGATTAGTAAAACATGTCCAAATTAACCCAAATTTTTATCAAAGCCCAAAAAATAATATTTAAGAATTTTTACATATTTTTCTAGAGTTTTAACATGCATAATTTCGCTAATTATCACAAATCACCCCCAATTAGCCGTAATTAGTGAAAAACAATGCAAGTCACTCACCTTAGCCACAATGAAATATAGATCTGAACTTTACTACTGTTTTGGGGCGGTTTCCAATGCAACACAGCAGCTCCAACTCTGATTTGATGCTAATTTGACTTGATTTGGCGATGATTTGCTTATTTATTGATAAAAAGGTGATTTGGAAGTGATTTAGAAGGGGAAGGCCATTGTTAGGGTTGAAGAGAGTTAAGCGACGACTGTAAAAATGACAAAGAAAGGTTTCTCTAACCCTTTTCAGCCCTTATGCAACCCTAATCCCGAAATCCCCTAATGGGCCTGGCTGCTAATCACCCTATTTGGCCCGGTTAAGCTGTTTTTCACCTTCCAAACCTTATTTCAGCCATATCTCCCAAACGGTAAGCCCGTTTGGTCAATGTGACCACTCTACGGAAAGGTAAAGCATCATCCAAATCCAATGGAAATGATTTCATGTCAAAATTCCTTACCCATCAAAAGTAATAGGTGAAACAAGATTCGCCAGGGCAAAACGGTCATTTGAAAATCGGCAAAAATTGTGAACATGGGAAATGACCCCAATAGTCGTTCCCCAAAGTTACACGACTATATGACCTCATATGAAAATGAAATAAATATTCTATGATCCTCCAATGCGTAGAATGCGGGTCGTTACAGTTGACTTAGTCAATTCAATACACGATTAATTCGTCAACCAATTCCAATTAGTTCTCCCTTTAATATAATTAATTTAAATAATTCCATTTAATTGTTTTCTCAAAAATAGTTATTCAAATCTTAACCATTAGGTTAATTTTCTAATCAGAATTTGCTTTATAAAATCGTTTAATAATTAAATATAAACTTAAATAATAAATATTTATTTCATTTTTACAACTTCCATTTAAAATAATAGATTTAAAAATCTATCTTTAGTTATAAAATAAATTTTTTAACTTCACTTCTAACGATTCACCTGATGGTAAATCTGTATTTAGAAAACGATTGATTTATAGCCATATACTTCCACTTACTCAAACAATATTGCACATTGGTTAAGATAAAACAACCGTTGAACTCTAGGTGTAATGACCCGGATTCTTATGGGTTAATTTTAAATATTTAATACAGATTTAAATATTGGGTGGATAATATAAATGGAATTTTATATTAAGTTATCAATTTAATAATCGATTTTGATTTAATGTCGAATAAATTAAATTATCGTAATGCAGTAATAATTTAATTTAAAAATATACAGCTGAATCGTATCAGTTCAGATGATCAATACAAACTTCTGTTTGAATTGGAATAATAATATTTATTTATTATCGAAGAAATTAATGGTTTTGAATTTAATTTATATCAATTTAAATTAATATCTTCTTCATATGATCAAATGGGGTTTCGATACTTGTCCCAGTGTGTTCGGAATAGCGGTTTTACCCTAGAAATGTCGGTTGTTGGGTTCAGAAAGGAGTTCGAAATCATGGGGTATTCTAATTGAAGTTGGACCGGTTAATCCAAACTAAAATAAATTAAATTAAATTTTAATTAATTCCTTCAAGCCTAAGCTTCTTCCCACGCTTATAAAGACAGAGTGATGCCTGTATTCATTTTATCCATTCATTCAAAAGGCAAAAAATACATGGACGGAAACAAACCACCAAGGAGGAAAAATATAGACCTCGCTGTTCAATTCAAAACCTCTCCCTTCCTTTATAAAATCGCGGCTATTTCCTCTTTTGTTCTTTTCATTTACATCTTCTGTAAATTTCAAAGCAAATCAAAAGCTATGCAAAATATAAACCGTGTTTCCCCTTCCCTTTTCTACTTTAATCCTCTTCAAATTCAAAATCACTTCTCTCTGATACTCGTTGATTATAAACCCGTATGTCCCTTTTCATTATCATTTGCGAATTGAATCAAGACCCCGAGGTCTCCTGTGCTCGGTCCATGGTGAAGAGCGATATCGTTGTAGGTTAGGAGTCTTGAATTTGAAATCAAAATCGCGAATGGAAGCTCATCGTCAGATCGAAGATAAGGAGATCTGTAAAGCTCGACTTAAACTAGTATGATTTCAATTAACAGAAGTCATGATTTTAACTAGTGGTTCTCGTGGGTTGAGAAGGACGCAGTCAACACTGGAGCAGTGCATTTGAAATGATAGTGTTGTTCGATCTTGCATAGGGGTTGAAACCATGAATGTTAAGGGGGAGTGTGTTCTCTTTTGAGATGGCGGGATGTTGATGATGAGGAGGTATTCTGGCAGTGCGACAATTTAATGACAGTGGAGGAGTAGAGATGTCGACATTTGGGTTAAGAGTTGATTAGTTCAGAAGGAATGGCAGGAGTTCGAACTGTTAACAGTGGTGGATTTTTGTGAACAAAGGCAATGCAAGGTAGTGGGTTTGGGATGCTGTTCTTTGGACTGGAGAAGTAAGCTTAGGCGCTGGTGTAGGAAAAGGAGTAAGATTCGAGCAAGGCGAAGTACATTGGAACCAGAACAACGATTACTTCGAAATAAACTTGGTTTGAACTAGACTGGAGCTTGTAGGTGTTTTTGATTAAATTAAACACTCGTTTGATTTAATCAGAAACCAATGGTTATTTCGACAAATAAAAATCACGGTGAGTAAATCTCACTCATCTGTTAATTAGAATTATTTTTATGTCGTTAAAAATAATTGTTGTTGCTTGTTTGAATGCTATCTGGTGTATTAAATATATTAGTTATTTAGGGTTGATTATTATATATATATTGGGTGGATGATTGGATTGTTCCCGCAGTCTCATTTGCGGATGCCCGCAGTTTCATAGCAGATGATTTCCCTATGAGCCCCACGCTATGATAGTGGATGACCTTCATACCGCGATATTCTGCCACGAAGCAGACTGGGTATTATTTATGTGCTAACATCCGTGGATGCAGGAAAACAGGTTGGAGGAATCCAACAGGATTCCTCAAAAATATTATTATCTGTTTGTTCATATATATTATCATATATGATATGTTAGAAATCCCGTGATTTGATAAGTGACTGTCTGGGGTATTTAAATATCACTGGGGCTTGAATATTGATTTATAAAAATATCAAAAAGGGTATTTGAGATTTAAAAGGGGAATTCTATTTTTATAAATAGAATTTGAATTTTGGATGAACTATAGAAAATATTAACTTGTTTGAATATATATAAAACAAGAATTGAATTTATAAACTCTGTTTATAAATTAAAATGTGGGATTTGAATTGAATTTATAAACTTTGTTTATAAATATATAATGTGGGATTTTAAGTGAAGTATAAACCTTGTTTATAAATTTAATAATGCAGAGAATTGAAATGGAAGTTGAATACAGAAAATTCAAATATAGAATTTGAATAAAGAGGATTCAAATAGATTTGAATATATAGAATTTGAATAAAGAGGATTCAAATAGATTTGAATATATAGAATTTGAATAATGAGGATTCAAATAGATTTGAATATATATAGAATTTGAATAAAGAGGATTCAAATAGATTTGAATATATAGAATTTGAATAAAGAGAATTCAAATAGATTTGAAAATATAGAATTCGAATAAAGAGAATTCAAATAGAATTGAATATAGAATTTGAATAGAGAATTCAAATAGAGTTGAACATGGAATTTGAATATGGGAAATTCAAATAGAATTGAATTGGAATTTGAATATAGAAGTCGATAAGGAAACGAGCTAAAAAAATAGAATTAGATTTGGTTCATGAGTAGTTAAAATATATTTGAATATGTTATATTCAAATATGAAAGTGAAATAGGCAAGGGAGTTTGATTAACAAATTTATTAGCGAGTTGAGTTAAAACAAGGGTATTAAGTTGAAATGAATTAGAAATGAATAGATACAGGAGACAGGTATGGGATAAAGTTAATGAAGGTATAAATAGAATGCTCGACAAAAAGGTACGTATTTAATTCATATATCAGATTTTATGCGCCGTATCGGCTAGCCGCTTGGCTTTTTCTTTTTCTTTTGGATTGGTGAGGGCCATGGGAGGCTATTTGAAATATCCCGATGCTCCCGGTACAAAGGAGATTATGGCGAATTTTTCCGGAAATTTAAGGAGTTAGAATATTTTTAAGAAGTTTGATAACTAGAAATCTATATATCAATATATATAGAAGTCGATAAGGAAACGAACTTAGAAATAGAATAGTATAATCAAAAAGGAAGACAAGGAATAAAATCTCGTAAGAATAGAAAGAGAAAGTGTATATGTGTTTAAAAGTGAAGAAGTAGTTGTATGGTATTGATTATTCGAGTAAGTAGTCATATCTGTTTTGACGTTATAAATGTTATTCAGTCAAGGTCTGAGAGGTAGTTATACCCCAACTTGATTGATTTCATTTTTAACAGATAAATAGTAAGATTTCAGGCTCGGAGATCAATATTGGATAAGAGTTAGTTGAATATAGTATTTGGGTTGTCGTAACAATGTTTTACACAACATCCGTTTTAACCCAAATAAGTGTAAGCTTGGAAATATAATAAAGAATATTTCCTAAGTATAGAAATAAACGATATCGGAAAAGAGATAAGTAATTGGAATATTTTCCAATTATAAATAGCATATATTTTCTGAAGTTTAGAAAATAAAGGAAGGCGATATTCGGAAATGTTTTCCAAATAACGTAAAAGGCCAATATGGTTATTGAAAATATTTGGTTAACAAATATTGATAAAGAAATAGAGAAGTGATTTAATTAATGGAATATTAATGAAGGGCTCAGTGATTGTTTGATAATTGGATGAACACTTGTTTTCTTCGATAGTTAAATCATCGACTATCGAAACACTTGTTTTTATTCGATAGTTAAATCACAGACTATCGAAGTTTTTGACCATCGTTGTCAATATGGAGAGACCGGTTGGATTATTATCCAAAGAACCACTCTGTATTGGCATAAGCGTTGCGAATCATATATGCCAAAGAAAATAGAAGACGGAGTAAAGTGCAAGGGCTGTTGTATAAGTCTTAGATAACAGTGCCTAAGATGGATGTACTGAATAGTGCCTTCGGTTCATCATGTTCCTGGATGACTTGTATGGATGAATGTCTGACAGAGTGTTTTCAAAAAGGTCACGTACATTGATTTCTTCAACCGTACCAAGAGTGGAAGCGGAGAAGGAAACTTCTTCAGCTAACACGTAATGTACTGTTGTAGACGTCAATTAGTGATTTTCGATGGATCTGACAATGTGGCATTCGAAGTGAATCTGATGTGATGATAAAGCATGACCTCAAGCCTCATCAACCGGTAAATGACAGAAATCGGGCAGGCAGCATGGCTATGTGGGTAGCTTCCATTAGGGTGTATAATCACCTATCTAGAGATTCATTTAATTCCTTATTCTATTCGATGTTGTCCCATTCGAGAAACCGTTGCTGATCCCAACCGTTGGTGATATACATTCGATACACTCAAGCGAAATGAGTGGTCGGCCATGTGTGGCTAAGTTGCAAGATGTTCTTGTTGAACTCGGTGTATTCTCCTCTAGAGATACACCAGCGGCAGGTGGTTCCATACCTTGTCATAGTTGGAAATCCATTACCCAATAAGTGCTTGCAGTTTTGATTGTCTATTATATATGTGGAACGTGAGATGTAAACGTTCCACTAGATTGTTATTTACTTGATTTAGACATTATTATAATATCAAAAGAGTTTTGATACAAAGATTATCGTTCCTTTCAACGAGGAATTGAAAGTTAAATCAAGTGTTTGGATTCTCATAAGGGAAAAACCCGTTCCGTGTTATACGGCATAGTCTTATGAGATATCATTTAGTTTTCTGAAACTGTTTTAAACTATTTACTCATACCAGTCCTATGACTGACCCAGAGTTTATTTTGTTTTGTTCTACCAAAACTCTTGGGTGCCTAAATTTGTATGAGCAGTCAAGTAGTTCAGGAATTTATAGATCTAACTAAAGGAGCTTGGAGCAGGAGGCTTCAACGTTAGTTATATAGAGTTTTGTTCCGCTGTGTTGTAAGTGTTGTACTTTGATAAGTGTATGTTATACAGTTAAGATTTTGTATTTCAAGGATATGATATATTATATATTGTTCCGCTGCGATGTGAGATTCTGTGTTGTTATTTCTGTTCTTCTTCTACCTTTTTCTTCTAAAAAAAATGTTTCGTATTTTCGTGATATTTGGGTTGGACGTATGATGTATATAGTCAACTTTGATTATACGGATTTTCGGGTCATTACAGTTGGTATCAGAGCTTAGGTTGAGTGAATACCTAGGCTTGTTGGAATGTGCTCATTAGAGATGGGACCAGTAGTACCCTAGAATGAGTTGAGTGTATATATATATATATATACGAGAGAGTGTATTTGTTATTTGATATAAAAATTGTTTTATATTGTGTTGACTAGTCTGTTGGGTGAATTATGAATTCCGATTGAATCGTGGGACGCTACAATGTCGATATGAGTTTATAAACACTTGAACAGAAGATTGGACACGATATTGTTTTAAATGGTTGGGTTGATTGTTAGGATTATAATCAAATTAGATTACAAAAACTGAAATAGTTATATATATAACCAATGGAATTTGTATATGAAATCAAATATACAAATGTGATAAATTGACATTGAATTCCAACCAGAATTCAGAATTTCAAATCCTGGGAAGTTGGAAAATATTTTCCGAATTTTATTAAAATAATATAGCTTTATTTTGGAAGGATTTTTGAATAAAAATCATTTGAATGGATTTTGAATATGATAAAGCACTGAACTCACTTTAGCGGCTGGGAAATAAATCTGATGATGGTCGCAACATCATCAGTGTTCATTTTCGAGTTTCTAAGTGATGAATTGCTGCCTTAGAAAAGTTTTTGATGGAAAATTTGTTTGAAAAGAAAAAAAGTTGTTTGAAAATTCAAATGTTTTGAATTTGAGATGGATATAAATATATGTATATATTTATATTACTTCAAAGGAGTTTTGAAATAAAACCCTGGGAATTTGAATGATTGAAATTAAATTTAACTTAAGTAAGTTAAATGGATCGAAATGAATAAATTGAGTAAAATCAATGTGAATGAAATATGAATTGGGTGTGAATAAAGGAAAAACCAAAAGAGTTAAAAAGAAAATATATTTGTAAAACAAATATAAAGGAAATATATTTGTAAAATAAATACAAAGGAAGTTATGTGCAAACAAATAGAAGGAGAATTATTTGTAAAAACATTTACAAATAGAATTTAAAAGGAAATATTTGTAAAACATTTACAAATAGATTAAATGGAAATATTTATTTATAGAAAATAAATAGAATGTTATAAATGAGATATTTATTTGTTAAATAAATAGAATTTAATCAAAGGAATATTTAGAAGATGAATAGAAAATGGAAATCTGTTTTTAACAGATAAATAGAAAAGATTAATTTATAAATAACAGTTTATAAATTAAATTAAATATTTATCATCCGGTAAATGGAATATATAAGTCTGAACTTATATAGAGAAGAGATATTGGTTTTTAACACCGATAGTTTTAAATAGAAGGGGTACACAACACTTGTATAAGTGAAGTAACGTTATTAAAGAGAACATTTATAAAGTGAAGAACCGTTACTAAAAGTAAATCTTTATAAATGAATAAACGTTATCCAATAGGAGTTATTCGAATAGGAGAAGTCGATTAGAGTTAGAAATAATCGATTAGAGTTAGAATAAATCGATTAGAGTAAGAATTAACCAGTTAGAGTTAATTAGTTAGGGTTAATCCGTAGAGTTAATTGAATATTAGTTATTCAATTAGAATTTATCGAATATTTGTTATTCAAATTAATAGTTAACTAGATAGAGTTAATTGAACATAGTTAATCGAATTAGGATTTAATTGAATGTTAGTTATTCAATTAAAGTTGATCAAATATAGTTATTGAAATAGAGTTAGTCCAACATAGTTACTCAAGATAAGTTGCCATTTCGTATGACTGCTAGCGTAATTCGCAGGGCTGCAGATAGCCTAGGGCGGTCGGATGTTTCCTGAGGAAATCAGGCGTAACCATTTTGATCGCTGCGATCTAGAGTCAAGCGAATGGAGTTAAATCAAATATTAGTTATTCGAATAGAATTAAAGGAGTTAATCGAATATAGTTATTAGAATAGAGTTAAAGGAGTTATCGAATATTAGTTATTCGAATAGAATTAAAGGAGTTAATCGAATATAGTTTATTCGAATAGAGTTAAAGGAGTTATCGAATATAGCTTATTCGGAAGGAGTTAAGTGAAAAGAGCTAATCAAATAGGGTTAATCGATAAGAGTTAAATCAAATAGGGTTAATCGATAAGAGTTAAATCAAATAGAGTAAATTGAATAGAGTAAATCGAATATAGTTTATTCGAAGAAAGGTTTTCGAATCTAGTTATTCGAAAGAGAGATTATCAAATATTGTTATTAGAAGGGAGGAGTTATCGAATAGGGATTTATTCGAAAGAGAGTTACGTAAGGAGTTTGAAATGTTGAGTATCAACATAAATAAGTTCTGAAAAGATAAATGGGTTTGTAGCACTTTTTCTACCTTAGCAATTTCGAGGACGAAATTATTTTAAGTGGGGAAGATTGTAATGACCCGGATTCTTATGGGTTAATTTTAAATATTTAATACAGATTTAAATATTGGGTGGATAATATAAATGGAATTCTATATTAAGTTATCAATTTAATAATCGATTTCGATTTAATGTCGAATAAATTAAATTATCGAAATGCAGTAATAATTTAATTTAAAAATATACAACTGAATCGAATCAGTTCAGATGATCAATACAAACTTCTGTTTGAATTGGAATAATAATATTCATTTATTATCGAAGAAATTAATGGGTTTTGAATTTAATTTATATCAATTTAAATTAATATCTTCTTCATATGATCAAATGGGGTTTCGATACTTGTCCCAGTGTGTTCAGAATAGCGGTTTTACCCAAGGAATGTCAGTTGTTGGGTTCAGAAAGGAGTTCAGAATCATGGGGTATTCTAATTGAAGTTGGACCGGTTAATCCAAACTAAAATAAATTAAATTTTAATTAATTCCTTCAAGCCTAAGCTTCTTCCCGCGCTTATAAAGACAGAGTGATGCCTGTATTCATTTTATCCATTCATTCAAAAGGCAAGAAATACATGGACGGAAACAAACCACCAAGGAGGAAAAATATAGACCTCGTTGTTCAATTAAAAACCTCTCCCTTCCTTTATAAAATCGCGGCTATTTCCTCTTTTGTTCTTTTCATTTACATCTTCTATAAATTTCAAAGCAAATCAAAAGCTATGCAAAATATAAACCGTGTTTCCATTTCCCTTTTCTACTTTAATCCTCTTCAAATTCAAAATCACTTCTCTCTGATACTCGTTGATTATAAACCCGTAGGCCCCTTTTCATTATCATTTGCGAATTGAATCAAGACCCCGAGGTCTCATGTGCTCGATCCATGGTGAAGAGCGATATCGGTGTAGGTTAGGAGTCTCGAATTTGAAATCAAAATCGCGAATGGAAGCTCATCGTTAGATCTAAGATAAGGAGATCTGTAAAGCTCGACTTAAACTAGTATGATTTCAATTAAAAGAAGTCGCGATTTTTACTAGTGGTTCTCGTGGATTGAGAAGGACGCAATCAACACTGGAGCAGTGCATTTGAAATGATAGTGTTGTTCGATCTTGCATAAGGGTTGAAACCGTGAATGTTAAGGGGGAGTGCGTTCTCTTTTGAGATGGCGCGATGTTGATGATGAGGAGGTAATCTGGTAGTGCGACAATTTAATGACAGTGGAGGAGTAGAGATGTCGACATTTGGGTTAAGAATTGATTAGTTCAGAAGGAATGGCAGGAATTCGAACTGTTAATAGTGGTGGATTTTTGTGAGCAAAGGCAATGCAAGGTAGTGGGTTTGGGATGCTGTTGTTCGGACTGTGGAAGTAAGCTTAGGCGCTGGTGTAGGAAAAGGAGTAAGATTCGAGCAAGGCAAAGTACATTGGAACCAGAACGACGATTACTGTGAAATAAACTTGGTTTGAACTAGACTGGAGCTTGTAGGTGTTTTTGATTAATTAAACACTCGTTTGATTTAATCAGAAACCAATGGTTATTTCGACAAATAAAAATCACGGTGAGTAAATCTCACTCATCTGTTAATTAGAATTATTTTTATGTTGTTAAAAATAATTGTTGTTGCTTGTTTGAATGCTATCTGGTTGATTTAAATATATTAGTTATTTAGGGTTGACTATTATATATATATTGGATGGATGATTGGATTGTTCCCGCAGTCTCATTAGCGGATGCCCGCAGTTTCATAGCGGATGATTTCCCTATGCGCCCCACGCTATGATAGTGGATGACCTTCATACCGCGATATTCTGCCACGAAGCAGAATGGGTATTATTTATGTGCTAACGTCCGTGGATGCAGGAAAACAGGTTGGAGGAATCCAACAGGATTCCTCAAAAATATTATTATTTGTTTGTTCATATATATTATCATATATGATGTGTTAGAAATCCCGTGATTTGATAACTGACTGTTTGGGGTATTTAAATATCACTAGGGCTTGAATATTTATTTATAAAAATATCGAAAAAAGGGTATTTGAGATTTAAAAGGGGAATTCTATTTTTATAAATAAAATTTTAATTTTGAATGAACTATAGAAAATATTAACTTGTTTGAATATATATAAAACAAGAATTGAATTTATAAACTCTGTTTATAAATTAAAATGTGGGATTTGAATTGAATTTATAAACTTTGTTTATAAATATATAATGTGGGATTTTAAGTGAAGTATAAACGTTGTTTATAAATTTAATAATGTAGAGAATTGAATTGGAAGTTGAATACAGAAAATTCAAATATAGAATTTGAATAAAGAGGATTCAAAAAGATTTGAATAAAGAGGATTCAAATAGATTTGAATATATATAGAATTTGAATAAATAGGATTCAAATAGATTTGAATATATAGAATTTGAATAAAGAGAATTCAAATAGATTTGAAAATATAGAATTCGAATAAAGAGAATTCAAATAGAATTGAATATAGAATTTGAATAGAGAATTCAAATAGAGTTGAACATGGAATTTGAATATGGGAAATTCAAATAGAATTGAATTGGAATTTGAATATAGAAGTCGATAAGGAAACGAGCTAAAAAAATAGAATTAGATTTGGTTCATGAGTAGTTAAAATATATTTGAATATGTTATATTCAAATATGAAAGTGAAATAGGCAAGGGAGTTTAATTAACAAATTTATTAGCGAGTTGGGTTAAAACAAGGGTATTAAGTTGAAATGAATTAGAAATGAATAGATACAGGAGACAGGTATGGGATAAAGTTAATGAAGGTATAAATAGAATGCTCGACAAAAAGGTACGTATTTAATTCATATATGAGATTTTATGCGCCTTATCAGCTAGCCGCTTGGCTTTTTCTTTTTCTTTTGGATTGGTGAGGGCCATGGGAGGCTATTTGAAATATCCCGATGCTCCCGGTACAAAGGAGGTTATGGCGAATTTTTCCGGAAATTTAAGGAGTTAGAATATTTTTAAGAAGTTTGATAACTAGAAATCTATATATCAATATATATAGAAGTCGATAAGGAAACGAACTTAGAAATACAATAGTATAATAAAAAAGGAAGACTAGGAATAAAATCTCGTAAGAATAGAAAGAGAAAGTGTATATGTGTTTAAAAGTGAAGAAGTAGTTGTATGGTATTGATTATTCGAGTAAGTAGTCATATCTGTTTTGAAGTTATAAATGTTATTCAGTCAAGGTCTGAGAGGTAGTTATACCCCAACTTGATTGATTTCATTTTTAACAAATAAATAGTAAGATTTCAGGCTCGAAGATCAATATTGGACAAGAGTTAGTTGAATATAGTGTTTGGGTTGTCGTAACAATGTTTTACACAACATCCGTTTTAACCCAAATAAGTGTAAGCTTGGAAATATAATAAAGAATATTTCCTAAGTATAGAAATAAACGATATCGGAAAAGAGATAAGTAATTGGAATACTTTCCAATTATAAATAGCATATATTTTCTAAAGTTTAGAAAATAAAGGAAGGCGATATTCGGAAATGTTTTCCAAATAACGTATAAGGCCAATATGGTTATTGAAAATATTTGGTTAACAAATATTGATAAAGAAATAGAGAAGTGATTTAATTAATGGAATATTAATTAAGGGCTCAGTGATTGTTTGATAATTGGATGAACACTTGTTTTCTTCGATAGTTAAATCATCGACTATCAAAACACTTGTTTTTATTCGATTGTTAAATCACAGACTATCGAAGTTTTTGACCATCGTTGTCAATATGGAGAGACCGGTTGGATTATTATCCAAAGAACCACTATGTATTGGCATAAGCGTTGCGAATCATATATGCCAAAGAAAATTGAAGATGGAGTAAAGTGCAAGGGCTATTGTATAAGTCTTAGATAACAGTGCCTAAGATGGATGTACTGAATAGTGCCTTCGGTTCATCCTGTTCCTGGATGACTTGTATGAATGAATGTCTGACAGAGTGTTTCCAGAAAGGTCACGTACATTGATTTCTACAACCGTACCAAGAGCGGAAGCGGAGAAGGAAACTTCTTTAGCTAACACGTAATGTACTGTTGTAGACGTCAATTAGTGATTTTCGATGGATCTGACAATGTGGCATTCGAAGTGAATCTGATGTGATGATAAAGCATAACCTCAAGCCTCATCAACCGGTAAATGACAGAAATCGGGCAGGCAGCATGGCTATGTGGGTAGCTTCCATTAGGGTGTATAATCACCTATCTAGAGATTCATTTAATTCTTTATTCTATTCGATGTTGTCCCATTCGGGAAACGGTTGTTGATCCCAACCGCTGGTGATATACATTCGATAAACTCGACCGAAATGAGTGGTTGGTCATGTGTGGCTGAGTTGCAAGATGTTCTTGTTGAACTCGGTGTATTCTCCTCTAGAGATACACCAGCGGCAGGTGGTTCCATACCTTGTCATAGTTGGAAATCCATTACCCAATAAGTGCTTGCGGTTTTGATTGTATATTATATATATGGAACGTGAGATGCAAACGTTCCACTAGATTGTTATTTACTTGATTTAGACATTATTATAATATCAAAAGAGTTTTGATATAAAGATTATCGTTCCTTTCAAAGAGGAATTGAAAGTTAAATCAAGTGTTTGGATTCTCATAAGGGAAAAACCCGTTTCGTGTTATACGGCGTGGTATTATGAGATATCATTTAGTTTTCTGAAACTGTTTACTCATACCAGTCCCGTGACTGACCCGGAGTTTATTTTGTTTTGTTCTACCTAAACTCTTGGGAACCTAAATTTGTACGGGCAGTCAAGTAGTTCAGGAATTTACAGATCTATCTAAAGGAGCTTGGAGCAGGAGGCTTCAGTGTTAGTTATATAGAGTTTGTTCCGTTGTGTTGTAAGTGTTGTACTCTGATAAGTGTATGTTATACAGTTAAGATTTTGTATTTCAAGGATATGATATATTATATTTTGTTCCGCTGCGATGTGAGATTCTGTGTTGTTATTTCTGTTCTTCTTCTACCTTTTTCTTCTAAAAAAAATGTTTCGTATTTTCGTGATATTTGGGTTGGACGTATGATGTATATAGTCAACTCTGATATTACGGATTTTCGGGTTATTACACCAGGACAACGGTCAACAATCAAATCAATCATTCAATCAGAACGGTTCATATAATGATAATATGAAAACAAATTTCATGAGATATATTTGAGGAATCTCGTTGGATCCCTCAAACCGGCTCTTCCCTGTATCAAAATAGATTATCTCACATAAATTCATTCAATTCAATTTAACTGATAATTTCTATAATAGTAAATAATGATTATTTAATATCAACCAATTACAAAACAATTTAAACAACTAAACACATTTATTTAATAAACGTGACCAACAAGATAAGTTACCTTCATTGGGTCTAATCGTTAAATAACGATTTGGTTTTTCACTGAAATAAAACAACCTTTAATTTCGGGGATTCAATCAATGTTTTAATATATATTTTTAACAAAACAAATAAACAGTCAACCATTAGCAAGCATAGCACACAATTAACAAAACCCAACTTATTTGAATATAAGGAGGAAGAACTAAGTGAGTTTAACTCACCTTGATTTGATTTATTTCTGAAACTATTCGGTTACAATTAAATTAAACAGTCGTTTAATTTAATTGTAAATTCCTGTCGTCTCCATTTCTTTCCAAATGAGTTCCAATGTGAAGTGCTCACCACCATGATCGTAACGCAAGTTGTTTTGTCCGATTCTGTTAATATTCGGACAAGTCATTGATTTTATAAACAATACAGTTTAATTTAACTATAAATTTCTTTAATCCAATTTTAAACCTAACTAACCATTTTATTTTAAACTTACAGGTTTAGCCGATTTATTTAACTAACCATATTTATTTTAAAGTCAGCTAAAATATTGGTTGAATCTTCATTACATTCGTATATAATTATCAGGTCAAACTGTTGTTTATCTCCTGCTCTTCGTTTTGCTCCCAAAGGCCTGTAAATGTTGGTAATTTAGTTAATAAAATAACCCTTTATCATATCATTTATAACATAACTACGTTTACTTCCTTGGAAATTTGAACTAATCCCTTTGTTCTTGCTTCCCCCTTCTACTTTCTGCAATTTCCAGTACCCAAGAGTTTGTACTAGTTGCCCAAAACCAATTTGCCTTCGTGACTCCCAAACGTACGTTACTCCCCATGCAACATGTCGTTTGCTTCCTTTCCCTGCTCTTGTCACGCGCCATCGCTTCCCTAGACAATGGCCTTCCCCGTTCTTTCTCCATTTACACCATGCAACTCTCCATCGTTTTCACATCCAACCCTTTTTTTAATATATGTTCGAACTTGCTGCTACACACCCACGCTCACCACGTTCAACCACAACGTGCCACCGCTGCGCCATCCTCCAACATCTAGATGACGATCAACTGCGGCCAAAACGTGCACCTCACTGCTGCTAACTTTTGCCTCCACGAGCTCGTCACCCGACACATCCCTCCTTACGTAAATCCACATGAATCGGTGCCCCTTTAAATCGAGATACTGGCCTCCAGAGACCAAGATTTCATATCACCACAGGTAGATTAGAAGACCTCATCTAGCTCTAGGGTTTTGCTATTAGGAGTTTTTGGAATTACTTTGTGGATACAGAGATCGAATGGAAAGAAGGTTGGAAGCTTTCAGACCGTTCATTTTTAGGTGGACGCGCAGGTTTCTTTTAGGTAAACCATGCGAAAATTTGACTTAGGTTACCCAACGTTGGCTATTTATAGTGCAAGGGGTATTATATAATATTATTAAACAAACTTCATCGCAAAGTATCAACTTAAAACTTCCATATATGATCTCCAATCGAGATGAAACTCCTAATCCCAACGTAGAAAAATATTTCGGACTCGATGGGATAGGTTTTTTCGAATTCCGAGGTCGTTTGTAAAATGTCCTTTATAAATCACAAGGTAAAAGTCATGTGTTTAAATTTCCCACGGTCACAAAATAAATCCAATCAACTTGAAACTTTGAAATTATACTAGACCTTATCCTTATGGATCCAATGAGATTTGTTTCGTTAAAATCGGAGTTCATTTGGCCAGTCGGTTATTCCATTAAAGTTACCCCTGTCTAAATTGGTAAAAATAATAAAAATGATTAAGGCGTTTATTGTTGCCACGATCAAACGGTAAGTCTGATTGACATGAAAATTGAAATTTTATAATAATTAATTAATACAAATCCAACGGCATAAATTTCGCTGCATTTAGAGACTGTTTCCCAATATGCTATTTTTACATGCCAAACAACGCCATTTTGGACAACAAAATACCCGACCTTCAAAATAACAAACTACCTTCCTATTCTGACTCTAAACGTAGATATGAACTTTGGAATTGGTTTTGTTGCTTAATTCGATCATTTTCTCAAGTTATACGCAAATATCCCTTCCTCAAATTAATTTAATTTAATTACACACTAAAGAAAATGACTAGGCGTTTACGACTGCCGTTGTTATATACGACATCGGTTTGCCACGAAATTTAATACCGTATAATAATTTAACGTTACAGTTCCAATGAAACTAATTTCGTTTAAAACAGACTCTGTTTGCAAAATGGCCACTTTTAAGGCTGATTTAAAATATTATAAAAATCCAAAATAATTAAATAAAAAATATTAAATTATTATTATCATAATTACCCAACTAGAAATACATATAGCTTCAAATATAAATTATACAACTCAATATCATCAATTTCGAATTAAAGGATGTCCAAATTATATTAAGACCCCTTTAAATATATTAAATAAACGTTATAATTAAATAACAATTTCCATAGTGACTATTTTAACATTTTATTTGGACATAACTAACAATCTGTAACACGGAATCTGGATTTTTCTCTTTCATATGAAAATTATAATCAATAAGATTCAAACGTTTCTCGTTTCATAGAATTCCGACTTTGTACACCCGAACCGAACCGATTGGAGATCACAACCAGGAGGATGATGACCAAAATCCGAGATGCAAAGGTAGTCCAAATAGGAAGTATAACTCAGGATCCAAATGGGAACCAATGAGTTAACTTCATGAATTGGACTTTGCTGCGGGACGTGTGCAAAGGGGTTATCGATGTCTATAGCTTTGACTCACTACTGAGAGACGGATCGTTGGCTATGCATCAGTGCAGTGGAGTTGTCATGATTCCATGGGGCAAAGTGATCTTAGCAGGGATATGAGCCAGTGCAGTGGAGTTGTCATGACTCCATGGGGGCAGAGTGGACATAGCAAAGGATTAGAGGCTATGGATCAGTGCAGTGGAGCCGTCATGACTCCATAGGGCAGAGTGATCGTTGTAAAGAATTGGGTGATCAAAGTGGTAGATATCGTATACTTTACGCACTAAGTGAGAGATGTGAGGATGATTGCTGTGTTTGATGTTTGATATCACCATGACATACACACCCCCTCCCCATTATTTTCATACCATGTGTCAGTGTCACCTTAGAGTATTGTACATCCTGTTGTGCTAAATCTTTGGTTGCAAGTCCAGATTCAGGTATGGTTATGTATACCTGTTATTGTTTTGTTTTTGCTGCTTATCGCTCATACCAGACTTTTGTCTGACCCAGAGTTTTATGTCTCTTCTTATTATTCTGGGTGCTCCTAAACGAGCAGACTAGAGACAAGTTAGCTGGTTATGCACGAGTAGCCGTCTGGAGACGAGCAGGAGGCTTACACGTATTATTCCCATATATTCGCCCTGTGTTGTTGCTGGTCACTACTTTGGGCATTAGTAGTGTGCCTTCCTATTTTGCTTTAGAGACAGTTTTAAAAGTTGTATTAACAATGGTTTGGATCATAACCTGTATTTTGAATTTCCCGCTGCTATGATGGTTTAGTTTTCAGCTTATGCACTGTCTCGCCTTTTTTATGTCAAGTTATGTTATTATTTTATTGTGTTCCATGCGCTGTGAGATATACTACAGGTTCTTTGTTAGTTCATCGTTAAAACCCTTTTTCCTTTGACGACCGTCCCGTGCTGGTTGGACATCGGCGTAGCGCATTTCAGGGAAATGTCGGCTAGTGCGGGGCGGGCCGTCACATTTGGTATCAGAGCTCTAGGTTGCGTAGTTAACCTAGGGGAAAGACATCAGGGAGAGATAGTATACGTATATAAGAGCGCGAATTTGTGATATTTTGGTTTTCAAACGCTATATATATACTATTAGTATATCTAAGGATGAAGCCGCACTGCACTGGCACCACTAAGGAGATGGTTAATCGTTTTCTCTTTACAGATTGGACGATGAGCCGATATATGAGGGGTACGGGTACATGGGCCAATTATAGGAATGCTCCTGATATGAGGACGATGTTCACTACCTTCATGATAAAGATGCTTAGGGATGTTCAGGGAGCAGCTCCTAATGCTACTGATGGTGGTGGTGCAGCTGTGCAGGTGCCTAGGGCCGATTTTGCCAAGCTTTGCAAGGATTACACTAGTCTTGGGGGGGATCCGTTCCACGGAACGGAATCGGCTATGGTTGTTCAAGATTGGCTGGATAGTTGTGAGCGCATTTTCGAGGACTTGGGGATCGAGGATGCGATGAAGAGAAAGCTAGCATCCCGTCAGCTGCAAGGACGGGCTATGAATTGGTGGGATGCTATTAAAGCAGCTACTCCTTAGGATCAAGTTACTTGGAATCAGTTTAAGACCTGCTTCAGTGATAAGTTTATCCCAGCTGCTCAGAAATTAGAATTGTTTAGAAATTCTTGGAGCTTAAGAAGAATGGTAGGGCAGTCTTGGAATATATTGCTGAATTCGATACTTTATCGAAATACGGATTATCTCTTATCGATACTGCCGAGAAGAAGAACGAGAAGTTCATAACTGGCTTAGATGAGTACATGGGGGAAAAGATTATAAATCACATCGATGAGATATTTGTGTCCCTAGTGGGAAAGGTAATGAGGTCAGAGAGCCTTTACCCCAAGTTGAAGCCCGAGGTTGTTGTTACATCTGCAGGGGAGCCAAAGCTGCAGGTAAGCGGTGGAGGCAAGAATAATTCACAAAATAAGAGGAAACAGAACCAAGCTAAGGATGGTCAGAAGAAGAGTAAGAAAGATATAAAGTGCTTTAGCTGTGGCAAGAAGGGCCATTATGCTAAAGAATGTCGAGCAAAGCCAAAGGACAGGAAGTGCTTTAATTGTAGCCAAGTGGGACATCACAAGGATAAATGTCCACAACCTCTGAAAGAGAAGCAGATCGTGAAAGCATATGCTATCAGTGTTGTTCCTTCCTCGTGGAATTCCCTAACTGCGGCAGAGAAAGGAAAGAATGTCGTTATTCAAGGTATGCTTTCCATTAATGATGTTCCTATTCGAGTGTTGTTTGATACCGGGGCTTCCCGTTCCTTCATATCTAATGACCTGGTAGATAGGTTGGGATTTGTAACGACCTAGCTTTTTGACCGATTTTTCGCTGGTAATTAAACCAACTCAAACCGTTCAAAAGGACAGATTGTTATCGCTTATGAAGTTGAAATACAAATCATCACAGCGGAAGAAAATCTATACAATGTTACAAAATCCTTTAAATTTACATAATATCAGAGAACATAAGATAAATTACAGAACCAGCGGAAGACTGAACGTAGAATCATACTGACATCAGTAATAAGTAGAGATGGGCCTAACTGCGGTGGAAATAACAGGCGGATGACTGGAACTCCAACGAATTTCATGCTCTAAGCGATAAATCTCCAAACTGGAATACTCGGTCTGACCCGGGCATTTGCAAGGAATAAAACAAACAAATACTCGAGTCAGGACTAACATCCTCATATAAGTGAATTAACTCAAGTGACATGTTTAAATGAAATGTAACAGTAACTTAAGGGATGTTTGGGATTCACATCCCCTAAGGATCCGTGAAACTAATACATATAGTATAATACGCTATTATGATAATGTCTATTCAGTAAAATAAATTATATCAAAATAGCGTAAGCGGGATTACATTTTTACCCTTACACCGTTTATAATACCGCAGTCTATACAATACCGTAAACCCACCGTAAACCGATGGCATCAGAGGGCACTCCATAGGTACGATACAAATCAAAATCGTAGAGGGCTCGCTAAGGATAATATGACAAGGCACTCGAGGCAATACCCAGGGTAGGATTCTACCAATTGCACTCCCGGACCGGTGGTGACGCATAGCAGCCACTACCGCCCACCTCGGAACACACTCCCATAATCAAAAAGGGCGCCCAAATCATCAACATAGTCATAGAAATGGTATCGAAGAAGTGCGTCCGATCAAAGGTGCTACCTCAATTAGTCACGGTATAGCTCCTATTTTAGTCATTTCAATTATGACCCAAAGGTCAAGGCCATTTCGTTATCGTTCGCCTTCTTCAATCCAGTAATCGCCTCCACGTCATCATGCTTCGTTCTGGATACATCATCACGTACATGGTTGTTAAAGTGGTATCGGCACTGACAGAGAGTATGCCACTTACCGACTCCGGTCTCTTTAACAACTGAACGCTTACAATTTCCCGCCGTGGTTATTAGATTTGAAATCATATTTCGAGTATCCCAAATTTATTTGTCTCAAATATTCCCAAAACCGATTTATCAAATAATTCATTTTTTTTGATTTGGTTGAGATTTCAAATCCGACATTACAAATATTCCTTGTCATCCATTTGAGTTTAGATTTCACTTTTCCACAAATCCCAATTTCTTGAAATCTTTATTTTTAAATCACTTATCAATACCATACCAGTTTCGATTCCACTTTTACTCGAAATATCATTTTCACCTGATATCCTCAGTCTAATTCTTCGGATTTAGTAGCTTGGATGGGACATGAATTTATTTAAATTTATAAAATACTCTTAAATTAGAAAAAAAATTAAAATAGTGTAATATATTAAGTTTTAAACAACATATATATATATACTTATGAAGATAATTGTAAAATGGCATAAAATCAATAGTATGAAATTTCTAATTGCTAAAATGGTCGTAAGTCATATATTGGATAAAAGAACATAATTAACATGGTTAAATTTGAAAATATTATATACGTGTGTATACTTGAAAAAAAAATAGATATAAATAGTTGTGAAAATATTTATAACTTTAGAATAGCCAAAATAGTTTAACTTTAAATAGTTATAAGTAGTTTTGTTAAAATCTAGTAATCAGGTAAGATTTGGTTGTACAGCAATGAAATTTGATCTAGTAACATGATCCCATCCAAACCGAATCTGTATTTCGCAAGTTCAACTTCATTCACTTCTCATCCCACTAACTTCTCACTTATTGGTTCAGATTCAAATATTTCAAACCATTCTTTTCCGATTCAAATCATTTCCCACTAGAATTTCATATTAAACACAATTCTCTTGATTTTGTTTAATTTCAACACTTCATCGTTAAAACGGTTCTCGAATCATTACTTAACTTGAAATCCACATATCCATTCGTAGAATAAATTCCCAACCCACTTTAGCGTTAGCTATGAATCAAAATATTTTGTATGCATTCTCATGGTAAATATCTATTTGACAAATCATAAAAAAAATAAGTTTGGAAAATATTTATCAAAGCTTTGCAAATATTTGACATCAATTCAAAGATCGTCATACTATTAGATTCAAGATGTAAATCATAAAGGTATAAAGAATTTATTTAAATAACTTAAACTTGGTGTTAACTTGCGAAATCACTTTAAACTTAATTTAATACAAATTGGATTTCATGAAATTCCAAGTAAAATTTTGAACAAAATCCCTTTTTAACTTTCTTTACACTATATGAGAAGTTTCTTCCAAACTCGACTTACAAAATTGATAAATATTTAAAATATTTTATTTTATTAACCACGGTGTCCGTATATAATTTTCTACCTTATGGTCAAGTGATACGGATATTTATCATTTCAATCCGTTCTTTAAAATATTCGAATTCTGGGTATGTATCATTTCAACCCGCATCCCAAATCAATTCGAATACACAAGGGGTTCAGGTATGTATCATTTCAACCCGTAATGTTTTCTAATCTAAAGGGGGGCTTGCATGATGATAAAATAACATAGCATCTCAATATACATCCATATTGTGTCATAGGAAATAACGGTGTGTGTCGCACGTGCACAATCACGAAGCAAACAATTCTAGGGCAACTAACATTTCATTCAATATTTCAAATCATTAAGTTCACTTAATGAAAATATTAGTCTGTGAGTGAGTAGAAACTCACCTTTCGAGGCTAGAAGATGAACGATGAACGCAAAATTGGCACATAAATGTGTGAATGAAGCTCGATATCCAAACGATGAATATACCTCCAATAAATCCATATACATATATACATAAGTATACATGTACACAAATGTAGTATTAGGAGCGAGCGTACCCCATCCGAACTCGACCCTCGACATGCATGACAAGCAAACTTGAATCGCTTATTTGATTCCATCGACACTCAACTATAGTCAACCAAAACATCGATTTCAAATTGATATTTGAAATGGAACGGTGACATGCATACAAATATTTTTCGAAAAATCAATGTAAAACTCACCTCCTAAGGTCAAACAGACAACAACTGAACCATACATGCAGACTCGAGACAGAATGCTACTCGCAGCTTAGACAGTTAGCCTCAACCCTTCCAGTAGCCTTCTCACAGGCAATTTATCAAGCACCTGAAGTGCATGTTGAAATGAACTTGACCCTTTAACTAATGGGCTTTGCTGGACTCATAGAAAACAAAGGTTTGGGAAAAAAGGAAAGTTGTCGGACCACTAGGGTGGTGTGCAGTCGAGGTCGTTGGTTGCTGGTGAACTAACAAAAGGAAGTGAAACTTCACTGTCGACTTTAATTTAACTTTGATCCGGCTCTCTTGCTGGAAGAAGATGCTCCGTGAGTTGAAGAGGTGGAGGAGGTCGTCCGGTTGTCGAGGTCGGATGTTCCATCGGATGGCGGTCACAGTGGTTCAAGTAGCGCCTTTGGTTGCTGCATCTGTAGCAGATCGACGGCGATGGTTGTCGAGCGAGGTGAAACGAGGTCAGACGGTGGAGGAGCAAAGCGAGGCATCGGCAACACCGTGGAGAGGGAGGACTCGATTTGGGTGCTAGGTGGTCTCCGATCTTGGAGCTTCGAAACATCTTTGGTGGCGGACAAGAGCAGAAGGCGGAGAGCTCGTCGGTGGTTGAAGAAGGCGGCGCTCAAACGAACGGTGGCCATCTCGATTTAGGAAGAGGAAGACCGAAATGTAGATTTGGGGAAAAATAAACGTTTTTCTCTTCTGTGTATATTTTTATAATGAAGGCACCGTTCTTATTTACAGAGAGTAAGGGAGAAGCTTCGAAGAAAACAACGCATGTAAAAGGGTTGATACGTGTCCCTTTTTTAGCTACTGATGCTTGCGAGAGACAAAGGGGAAAGGACGCGTACACACACAAGAAGTGGAAATCAAAAATTAAATAGACAACCAAATCAAAAAAGTATATCCCTTTGTTATGAATACAAACACAATACATTGTGTTTATATATATTACCAAATAAAATTCTTAAATTATTATTATTAAGACCAATTTAAATCTACATAAATTAACATAAATCACAAGTTCATTTATAAAACAAATTTTATAATTTCTCAAATATTAAATTTCCAAATTTAATTCAATTTTAAATATTTAACGTCAAATACAAGCATCGGTTGTCTCCACCATATCAGTCGAGTAAACTGATTTAACCGTATTGACGAGCTTCACATTTCACGACAAAATTAATTAGGTTTCTTCCATGTTACATATTTAAAAATTTCACTGACTGAACGGTTTGTAATTTATCGATTTAGCATTAAATTCAATGAACCAAAATTTAATAGAACTTGCGCTTACATTACATATATTTCAAACAATATTAGAAATTCAAATTAAGGTTATAAACATCCAACTAAACATCTAATCTTTAAATTAAATTCTAATTTTAATTTGTCAAAATTGCTGGTTCGTTATAGGATTGGAACCCGAGATTGTCGACAGACCTTTAGTTGTGACGAACCCGATCAGTGGTTCGACAAGCCTTAGTATGATTTGTCGTAATTTGGTCCTATCGAGTCATGGATGTATGTTTGCTTAAGATTGCTTTTTCTTGGGCTTTGCTGGGTTTGGCATTATTTTGGGAGTCGATAGGCTCCAAAGGTATGGGGTGGTGGTAGATTGTGAGGGATTTTCGGTGACTATTAGGGCGGATGATGGTCGGAGGGTAGTGTTTGGTATCCTACCTAGTGATGAGGTGATAGTTTTCTAAATTCCCTCGACATCCCGCAGGATGAGTTATCAGGGGTTCCCATTACTGGCCAGTATCCGGATATCTTCGAGGAAGTGACCGGACTTCCACCACACCGAAAGATTGAGTTCCGTATTGATTTAGTGAAAGATGCCAGACCTATAGTGATGCCACTTCGTCGTATGGCACCAAGGGAGCAGCAAGAGCTTGGGGTGCAAGTAAGTGATCTTTTGAAGAAGGGATTTATCCGAAGGAGTGTTTCCGAGTGGGAGAACTAGTTCTATTTGCCACTAAAGCAGATGGTTCCCTTCGTTTATGTGTGAACTATCGCAAGTTGAATAAAGTGACTAGGAAGAATAAGTATCCTCTTCCACGGATAGATGATTTGTTTGAGCAACTGGAAGGAGCAAGAGTGTTCTCCTAGTTGGACCTCGTGACAGGATTTCATCAGCTCCGAGTGCCAGCTGCGAGTATTCCTAAAACGGCATTTCGGACGCCGTCTGGATTCTATGAGTGGTTGGTCATGCCATTCGGGTTGACCAATGCACCAGCATATTTTTTGGATCTTATGAATAGGGTATTCAGGGACCAATTGAATAAGTTCGTTCTTGTGTTCGTAGACGATATCTTGGTTTACTCGGGGACAGAGGAAGAACACAAGGAACATTTGAGGATAGTGATAGAGGTGTTGAGGAAAGACTAATTGAAAGCGAAGTTTTCTAAATGTCACTTCGGGAGGAGGTAAGTGAGGTTCTTGGGCCATGTTATTTCAGAGAATGGTATCGCCGTGGATCCTGCGAAAGTGGCTACGGTATAAGATTGGTCTACGCCCAAGAATGCAAAAGACGTAAGAAATTTCTTGGGATTGGCTGGATATTATCGTAAGTTTATCCAAGACTTCTCCAAGATAGCAACACAGTTAACTCAGTTGACCAAGAAGAATCAAGCTTTTGCTTGGGACGGAAAGTGTGAGAATGCAATCAAGAGTCTAAAGGAAAAGTTAACGTGTGCACCAGTGTTGGTTATTCCTAAAGGGAATGAAGAGATGACAGTATACACGGATGCCTGTGGTACCGGACTAGGTGCTGTACTGATGCAAGGAGGAAGGCTGTAGCTTATGCTAGTTGGCAATTGAAACCGCATGAGAGAAGATATCCTACCCATGATATGGAATTGGCAGCGACCGTGTTCGCATTGAAAATGTGGAGACATTATCTCTTGGGAGAAAGATTCGAGTTGTTTACTGATCATAAGTCGTTAAAGTACCTTTTCTCCAAAAAAGATTTAAACCTCTATCAGTAGAGATGGTTAGAATTCTTGGCTTCCTATGATTTTGATATCGCATATACACCAGGAAAGGGCAATGCGGTAGCCGATGCATTGAATAGGAGACACGCCAGTTTAGGGGCTATGTTTCTTGAATGGAAGCAACTAGAGTATATTGCGGGATACGATTTCAAACCAAAGTGCGAATTGGATCCATAAATGTTAGCAAGTTTGACGATCATACACACTTTGATTGAGCGGATTGGTTCCAGTCAGAGGAACGATCCTAACTTATTGGAAATCATCTCCAAGTTAGAGATGGGTATCGATGCGGAGATGAACAAGTATGGGCTTGATCGAGAAGGATGGCTTTGAAAGAATGGGAGACTGGTTGTACCCAATGTCAATGGATAGAGAGATGAAGTGCTTAGAGAATGTCATCACTCAAAACCGACTATACATCCCAGTGGTAATAAAATGTAATGAGACATGAAGCAGATCTACTACTGGGAAGGGATGAAAAGAGACATTGGGAAGTTTATATCCAAATGCATGAATTGCCATCTTGTTAAAGCCGAGCAAAAGAAGCCTAGTGGTTTGTTACAACCACTGGAAATTCCAGAATGGAAATGGGAACAAGTCTCAGTGGATTTCATTTATGGTTTACCAAGGACTACATCACGCCATGATAGTATTTAGGTTATTGTGGATCGTTTGACTAAAAGTGCAAGGTTTATACCAATCAAGTCGAATAGAACGACAACTAAGTTAGCAGAATTGTATATGAAGTGGGTAGTGAGATTTCATGGAGTACCTAAAAGCATTGTGAGTGACCGAGATCTATTATTTGCTAGTGAGTTTTGGAAGAGCTTACAAGAGGCTTTAGGGTCATAATTACATCTCAGTACGGCGTACCATACGCAAACCGACGGTCAGACCGAGAGGGTGAATCGTATATTGGAGGATCTCTTGAGAGCTTGTATATTGGATTTTGGAGGTTCATGGGATGACCATTTGCATCTAGTTGAGTTCGCATATAATAATAGTTATCAATCCAGATGTAATAAGAGAAACTTGAAATTCTCTGTTGATAAAAGAAACTTCAGATAAGATCAAGGTCATTCAACAGCGGATGAAAGCTGCCCAAGATAGGCATAAGAGCTATGCTGATAAAAGGCGAAGAGACTTGAAATTCTCTGTTGGCAACTTCGAGTTTGTCAAGATTTCTCCGTTAAAGAGCATGATTCGATTTGGCATGAGAGGAAAGTTGGCACCAAGATTTGTTGGTCCATTCCCAGTCCTCAAGCAAGTGGGGAATCTAGCATATAAAGTTGGATTACCTGAAAAGATGGTGGGAGTTCACAACTTATTTCATGTTTCCCAGTTAAGGAAGTTCGTGCACAACCTAAATATGACTATTTCACCTTATCAGTTAGATGATATCGACGTAGAACCCAAGGTTGTTGGAAACCGCAGACCTATTCGTGTTGTCGGGTACGATACGAAGCGACTTCGAAGGAAGGCGGTGAAACTAGTCAAGGTTCAATGGGGTGATAACGAGAATGATTGTACTTAGGAAACAAAGGAGAACATAAGAAAGTTATATCCATAACTCTTTGCCTGGTAAGATTTTTATAGCAATAGGGTTATTTCCTTGTAAGTAAAATGCATGCTAGGATAAACTTGTTGTGTTATCATGTATGTTTGATTGTTTATATGGCTGATAGGCATGCGGGACACCTTTGTATGTTTTGGTTAAGGAATTTCGGGGGCGAAATTTCTTAAAGGAGGGGGGGGGGGGGGAGAATGTAACGACCATCATTCTACGCATCGGAGGATCGTAGAATATTTATTTTATTCTCATACAAAGTCGTATGGTCGTGTAACTTTGGGGAACGACTATTGGGGTCATTTCCCATGTTCATGATTTTTGCCGATTTTTAAATGATCGTTTTACCCCTGGTGAATCTTGTTTTGCCTATAACTTTTGATTAGTAATGTAACGACCCGAATTTTTAGCCGTTGAATTTTGAATATTTAAATTTGTTTTAAATATTTTATTTGAGTTATATATAGTAATTTATAAGAATTTATTTAATAAAATGATATTTAAACGTATAATTTATAATATAATTTAAAACGAGCTCGTAAAGTCGCGGCAATTCGTAATTTAACGTTTTGAACTTCAATTAGATATACAGGATTCAAAATAAGTCAGATTTCTTTGAAACAAGAAATGTTCGGTTCTGTTTAACTATATTTTTCTAACGAAAGAGAAAATTCGAGATTTCGTCTTATATATTGGGAGTTATGTCCAAATCAAATTTTCAGAAAGTCGTTGTGGAGTCGTGTATAAGCCATAACGGTTTATTTAATATAATTAAATATTGGATTCGAATTTGGACAAGATCTTTGAGATGTAGTTATAATTTAATTTTTAGCATTTTACTGTAATTTTAATTACTTAAATACGCAACTTTTTATTTGGAGTATTTTACACCCTATATCAATATTTTGGGGTTTCATAATATAAGTTAAACTACCGATATTATTATATTTTTGAGATCATGGCACCTCGCTCGACACGATCGCATTTTTATTTTTTTTCCGTGGCAGCTCGTATGCGAACATAATTTTGTATAATTTGGTATCGCAAGTACACTGATCTGCTATATTTATATAGCGGTTCTGTTTAACTCAAACCATAGCAAATTATAAAATATAAATAAAATCAAATTAATATGTACATATATAAATATTTCTAAATTTGAATCCTTGGTGTTGAAGGAATTGAAAGTGGACACTAGCTCCTATAATTCACATGCCTATGTGCTAATCTAAGAAAAACGTACACTGCAAAAAGGAAAATTTGAGCCATCTTGAATCCGTGCCTACAAAGCCAAGTTTTAAGAATCGTGCATAGCAAGGAATTTCATAACCGTGCGGCCCAAGTAATTTAACTCCGTGTCCCCCAAGTTGCTATGCCTTTAAATACGGTTCAAGCTTTTTCTCAATTCTGGTTCTCAGATCCAAAACAAAAGCTCCTCCCTCAACACAACCAAATCACGCCTTTTAAATCCAATAATAAAATCGAATTCAAAACGAAAATTGGTAACTCCGAATTCCTTGATTTCTTTTCTCAAACTCTTCAATCCAGTATATATTTCAATTGACTCGGTTGCGATTTACGTCGTTCATTCAAAGACAGAGCACCTAGTACTTCAAACCGATTTCAACATGGGGCGAACTGGGCTGAATCGAAGGTGGAGTCGGATTACTGGCAGCAAGGTGGACGCGCTTTGATTTTTTTGTGGGATTCTGGGTGAATTTTGCTCGCACCCTGTTGCTGTGAGGGGAAGTATAAGGTTGTTCGACGTTGTGGGGGTGGTGGTGCGAGTTGGGGTTGGCAGCAATGGTCAGAAGAAGATTGCGAAGGGGAGACGATTGGCGTTAACGGTGGGTTGAACGGAGTAGTAATGAGAGAGGATGGATGGGGGATACGCATGGTGATGGTGGAGTTTTGAGCAGGCTTTCGCTCTTTCCTTTGAATGAAGAAGTGGATTGGTTTTAGTCTTGAATGAAGATAACAGGAAAGAAATTTGTTGGGTGAGGTATATTTCTGGAAGTAGAAATTAACGCGGGGAGGAAGGATTTTCGGAGAACGTGGCAAGGTGGCAAATGATAAAGAACGGTGATGGGTTTTTGGTTTAGGCACAACAATGAAGTAATTCGTATTTTTCTGAAGGAGAAGGACTAAGAGATTTCAGCAATGGCAGTACTGTTGTATGAATTTTTGCCTAGGAAGAAGGAATTTAACCGCCTAGTGACGGTGTTTAAGGGAGGGCTATTATTAAAAACATGGTTAAGTATCACCGTGTCAACTTGTGTTTCCTGGAGATCTAATGAATGATTAATGAAGAAGTTAATCGGATTTATCCTGGAGTTTGGAAATGGTGAAGACACTGTTCATGTGCCTTTCATCAAGGAAAAGGTATCAGCGTGTAGAAGAAAGAAAGCCGGGTGTTTTCAGCTGAGGTCCTGGAAGGAGTAATCATAAACTATTTTTGGGTTAGATTTTGACGGCTGCTGTTGAAGGTTTGAACATGATGGAAGCAACCAATTTGAACAAAATATAATTGGCATGGGTAACTAAGGGTACAAGTTAATCGCTGTAATTTATATAAACCTATTTATTTTATTTTAATTCGTCTAGAATTGTAATGAATATAATTTATCCATCCGTAATCAGAATCAAGCGAAAGCAGTTATGTTGGAATTGTAGTAGCAAGATCTACGTTGTGGAGCTATTTTCCTAAGACCAAAGCTATTAGAATTTCTTGATCAAATCAAACACTGTTGATTTTAAAACGAAACGGAAGTAGAACCGTCAGCTGCGAAATAAGGTGAGTAAACTCACTAATTCTGACTCGTTTATATTTTTATATAAATGAGTTTTAAATTTAATTATAGTAAATTTTTACTGTGTCATGATTGTTTGGTTGAAATGGTTGATAGTTGATCGATTATTAGTTCTGTTTACTATGATATCTCATATTTACGTGAAATAAATGTGGATTAACATCTGTGGATGCAGGGAAACAGGTTGGAGGGATCCAATTGGATTCCTCAACATTTATATTATTGTTTGTTATTTACTATGATATGTACTATGACTAATTATGCTGTGCTAAATTACCCTGGCCCTAGAAACTTGGTATTTATATATCGTAAAATATTTTCGAAAATAGAAAATGAAATTTGAGTTAAAAAAAAGAAGTTTATTGCAAAAACATAGAAATGTAATTTTGAATAGGGTTGAAATTTAAAAACATGTTAATGAAGAAAACAAGTAATTATTTATAAACGAGAGTATAAATTAAGTGAGTTATGTAAATTGAAATATAAATTCAAAGGTGAACTTATATGAAAAAGGGGAAAATGATTTTGAAACCAATATTTATAATGAGATTTGAACTTAGCAAATTATGAAGGAAATTATAAACGAGATTTTAAATGATTAGAATACAAATGAGATTGGTAAGGAAAAACATGAATAGAAGTTATAAATAGGATTTGGGTTTAAGATATTATTTATAAGTATGAAATTAAACTGATTTGATTGTATATAAAAGAGATATATTCACGATTAAAGTGAATAATAGTTTAGAGTAAACGTTTTGCAAATGAATTATCTCTAAAAGAAATTTAGATTTGAAATATGAAATCCAAATTGGATCTTGAATGGAAAACGGAAACGGGAAATCGTTTTAAAAGAAAACGATGAGTTTTAGTTCAAAATTTGGAATGCGAAATAAAATGTGATAACATCTGTAGACCGGAATGGTTATAAAAGAATATGGTAATGATTTGGAAAGGATAAATTCAATGGTGAATTTAGAATTTGAATCAACCTGAAATGGTAGATGAATTCCAAAGTTCGGAATATAAGTCGAATATAGATTATTGAGAGAAAGTTATTTATTGGAATTCGATTATATCGAATTTAGGGAAGTAGTTACTTTTACTTTCCGGTTTGAATCAAATTTAATTATTTCTTTATTTATTTACTTATTGATTTATTTATTGAAATGAATAAGTACAAGTTATATTTTTATAAACCAAAATGTTTGTAAACAGTGATTATAACGCTGCCGTTATCATAAATGTTTTGTAATTCTAAACAGCGATCTTAACGCTATTGTTATAATAAATGTTCTGTAATTCTGCCAGCGATTGTAACGCTGTTGTTAAAAGTAATGTTTTATAAATCAAATATTTGGAAACAACGATTGTAACGCTATCGTTATAATCAATGTTTTTCCGTAAAAGAAGTGTCTTCTTAGATTGAATCTAATAGGCGCGTAAGCGATATTTTGTTTGAAGTTGTGAGCTTTGACTATTTCAAAATTAAGAATGTCGTTCAGTTAAGGTCTGAGAGGTAATTATACCCCAACTTGATTGACTTCATGATTGATGGAAAAATGATTAAGGTTCGATAGCGAAGATTGGTTAGCAATATGGTTAGTTAATAAATGATTAATGGTTTAAGTTATAATAACGATGTTTTATAACATCGCGTTAATTTGAAATGTTTCCCCAAATAAAATGAGAGATATTTTTCTACACATAGAAAATGAAATGAATTGGTCAACGAGGAATTTAGAAAGGGAATTTGGAAATATTTTCCAATATTAATGCGGTATATTTTCTGATTATAGAAAATGAGGATGCGTGAATATTTATAAATGTTTTCTAACTGAAATAAGAGATATTTTCTCGAATTAAAAAATTGGGATATTAGGGATGTTTTTCCAAGGATCAAGGGAGAAAATAGAGCTTTGGAAGGATACGAAAGATAGGGAAACAGGAATTGGAAATAATAATTTGATAAGAAATTAATTTAAAAGGGGCCCAGTGTTGTTTGATGCTTGATCGGTAGGATTCCCAATTGGAAATAGGACCGTTGGTTGTATGGATGTTTCTTTGATAGTTAAATCATCGACTATCAAAGTTTGATTTATTTTATACCTCCGTTATTAGTATGGAGAGACCGGTATCAGATTTAATTTCCGAAAACCACTCCGTATTGGTATAAGCGTTATGAATCAACTTATGCTGAAGATAATTGAAGACAGAGAAAAATGCAAGGGGTTGTTCTATTAACCCTAGGTAGAAATTGCCCAAGATGGATTAATAGAACGGTGCCTTCAGTTTTTCCAGACCCAGGGCAACTTGTATGGATGAGTGTCTGACAGAGTATTTCCAAATGGATTACGTACGTTGATTCCTTCAAACGTACGAAGTTGGTGACAAAGAAAGGAAACTTCTTTAGCCTAAAAATCTGAGTATTTTTTGGGAATCAATTAGTGATTTCCGATGGATCTGACGATATGGCATTCAAAGTGGATGGTGGCCAGATGTTCTGGAAGATAATTCAAACCTCAAGCCTCACAACCGGAAATTGATAAAAATCGGGCAGGCAGCATGGCTATGTGGGTCGCTCCCATTAGGATGTATAATCACCTGTCTAGAGAAATTCCAATTGCTTCTTTAATCTATCGATGTTGTCCCTTTCGGGAAACGGTTGCTGATCCCAACCGTTGGTGATATACATTCGACACACTCAAGCGAAATGAGTGGTCGGTCATGTGTGGGCTGGGTTGCAAGAAGTTCTTGTTGAACCCAGTGTATTCCCCTCTAGAGATACACTATTGGAAGGTGGTTCCATACCTTGTCATGTTGGAAATCCAATCTCCAATAAGCGCCCTGCGGTTTTTGATTTTATATTATATATGGAGCGTGAGATGCAAGCGTTCCGCTAGATTCTATTTATTTGTTGTAGACACTATTATAATATCACTGGATTTGATATCAAAAATATTTTTGGTTATCGTAAGGTAAAAACCATCCGTGTTTATGTGTGGATCGGTCTTACGTTTGGCATTTCTTTCAAAAGGCTTTTGAAAGTTAAACAAATGGTTGGAGTTTACTCACACTAGTCCCATGACTGACCCAGAGTTTATTTTGTTTTGTTTTCCCTAAACTCTTGGGTGCCCAAATTTGTACGGGTAGTCAAGTAGTTGGGATTTAACAGATTCACTTGGAGGAGATTGAAGCAGGAGGCTTCACCAGTTAGCTATAGACTATCATATTTTCCGCTGTGATCCATGTTGTATCTGGAAACAGGTGTTTATAACTGTTCCAGGAATAACTATCGTGCTTTGATATTGGTATGTATATGCAGTTACTGATTTGTATTTCAAAAAGTTATGTTATCCAATATATTTTATTCGTTCCGCTGGGAGTTTGTGTTCTTCATTTTCTTCTATTCTAATATTTCTTCCTTTATATTTCTCATCCTCTAACTTCTTTCTAATAATGATTTGTATTTCTGTGCAACTTGGGTTGGACATGTGGTGTTATGCGTCGACTCAAAGAGTATGGAAATTTGGGCCATTACATTTGGTATCAGAGCCAGGTTGAGTAGTAACCTTGGATCTGTGGCGTAACTCAATAGAGATGGGGTTAGTGATACCCTAGATTGAGTTTGAGTGTGTATATGAGCGCGTATTTGTAGATTTAATATAAAATTGTTTTATATTGTGTTAATTGGTTTGTTGAGTGGCTTATGAATTCTGGTCGATATAGGATGTACAACTGCATTGATAGGTGTTTCTAAACTCTCGAACAAAGTAATTCGATACGGTATTGTTTTTAAAAACAGGGTAAATGAAATAATTTTGCCCAAATTTATTTTGATATAAAAGGAATAATTTCTGAGATATTATAGTATGTGAATGTTTTGATTGTTATTATAATCAAATGGGATCATAATATTGAAATGGTGATATAAAACTAAATTTAATTTGTATAAGGATGGAATATACAAATAAGCTTAATTGCAATTGGATTCAGATCAGAGTTGTGGATTTAAATCCCAAATATTTAGAAAATGTTCTTGAAGTATTTTAAAAAATAATATAAACTTTAAAGTATTTTTGAATAAGGATGGTTTAAATGGATTTTTAAAGGGATTAAGCACTGAAATCACTTCATTGACGAGAAAATAATTCTGATAATGGGTTGCGACATTATCGGTATTCATTTTCGAGTTTCTGAGTGATGGATTGCTATCATAGTAATTTAGGAATGAAAAATTTGTTGAAAAGGACATGATGATTTAGAAATTCAAATGTTTTGAATTGAGTTGATTATAAATATGTGTATAAATATATATGATTTCAAACTAATTTGAAATAAAACCCAGGAATTTTGAATTCTGATTGTAAAAGTTGAGTAGATTGAAAATGATCAAAATGTATCAAATGAATTGAAATTTAACTTAAGTTAAGTTAAATAAAATTGGACTGGATTAAAAATAATCCAGAATGAAATCAAACAAGTTGAATATATATTAGATGTGTTGTTTGGAATTAAACTGTGATGGAATTGAACTCAAGCAGAATAAGAGTTTTGATTTTGGGAAATAGAACTCAGTTTGGATTAATGAATAGAAGTGAACTAATCAGAAAGTTGATTAGAAAAGTTAAAGACCAAAGGTTGAATTGATTTGAAGTCGATTGGAAATATATACATATGTTGAGCAGGTACTGTATGGAAGCAAATGAAAGATATAGAGTTGGATGCCCGACAAAAAGGTACATGTTTACAATACTACTTAGGTTTGATGGTTTTATGAGCCTATGGGGCAAGTCGCTTGGCTTTTTGATTTTCTTTTGGATTGGAGAAGGCATAGAAAGGCGAGTTGTGGTTGTACCGATTGAGCCATGCTAAGGAGATGCTAGCGAAATTTTTTGAAAATTTAAAAAGTTAGAAAATTTTCAAGAATTTTTTATGATTTAAAATCGAATGTTAATTGTAATTGAAATAGGAAAACCAGAATTGGTTAATAAAAATTTCAAGTGAAATAATAAAATTTATAAATGGATTTAAAATCAATTGGAATGGGTATAGATATGCAGAAGAGCATATGCACTGAAGACAAGAAGGTGATGATGGGTTGTCCAAAAATGGTGGACAGATCATTTGGAAAGAATTATGAATGGTCGAGTATTGGTATGAGAATTCGAAGGTCGGGTAAGAACTGGGTTATGAAGATATTGAATATGAGATGGAGTTAGAATTATAGCATTTTTACTACTTAGCAATTTCGAGGACGAAATTATTTTAAGGGGGAAGGAATGTAACGACCCGGATTTTTAGCCGTTGAATTCTGAATATTTAAATTTGTTTTAAATATTTTATTTGAGTTATATATAGGAATTTATAAGAATTTATTTAATAAAACGATATTTAAACGTATAATTTATAATATAATTTAAAATGAGCTCGTAAAGTCGCGGTAGTTCATAATTTAACGTTTTGAACTTCAATTAGATATGCAAGATTCAAAATAACTCGGATTTCTTTGAAACAAGAAATGTTCGGTTCTATTTAACTATATTTTTCTAACAGAAGAAAAAATTCGAGATTTCGTCTTATATATTGGGAGTTATGTCCAAATCAAATTTTCAAAGAGTCGTTGTGGAGTCGTGTATAAGCCATAACGGTTTATTTAATTTAATTAAATATTGGATTCGAATTTGGACAAGATCTTTGAGACGTAGTTATAATTTAGTTTTTAGAATTTTACTGTAATTTTTAATTAATTAAATACACAACTTTTTATTTGGAATATTTTGCACCCTATATCAATATTTTGGGGTTTCATAATATAAGTTAAACTACCGATATTATTGTATTTTTGGGATCATGGAACATCGCTCGACACAATCGCGTTTTTATTTTTGTCCGTGGTAGCTCGTATGCGAACATAATTTTGTATAACTTGGTATCGCAAGTACACCGATCTACTATATATATATATATATATATAGCGGTTTTGTTTAACTCAAACCATAACAATTTATAAAATATAAATAAAATCAAATTAATATATACATATATAAATATTTATAAATTTGAATCCTTGGTGTTAAAGGAATTGACAGCGGACACTAGCTCCTATAATTCACATGCCTATGCGCTAATCTAAGAAAAACGTACACTGCCAAAAGGAAAATTTGAGCCATCTTGAATCCGTGCCTACCAAGCCAAGTTTTAAGAATCGTGCATAGCAAGGAATTTCATAACCGTGCGGCCCAAGTAATTTCACTCTGTGTCCCCCAAGCTGTTGTGCCTTTAAATACGGTTCAAGCTTTTTCTCAATTCTGGTTCTCAGATCCAAAACAAAAGCTCCTCCCTTAACACAACCAAATCACGACTTTTAAATCCAATAATAAAATCCAATTCAAAACGAAAATTCGTAATTCTGAACTCCTTGATTTCTTTTCTCAAACTCTTCAATCCAGTATATATTTCAATTGATTCGGTTGCGATTTACGTCGTTCATTCAAAGACAGAGCACCTAGGGCTTCAATCCGATTACAACATGGGGCGAACTGGGCTGAATCGAAGGTGGAATCGGATTACTGGCAACAAGTGGACGCACTGTGATTTTTTTGTGGGATTCTGGGTGAATTTTGTTTGCACCCTGTTGCTGTGAGGCGAAGTATACGGTTGTTCGACATTGTGGGGGTGGTGGTGCGAGTTGGGGCTGGCAGCAATGGTCAGAAGAAGGTTGCGAAGGGGAGATGATTGGTGATAACGGTGGGTTGAACGGAGTAGTATTGAGAGAGGGGATGGGGGATACGCATGGTGATGGTGTAGTTTTGAGCAGGCTTTCGCTCTTTCCTATGAATAAAGAAGTGGATTGATTTTAGTCTTGAATGAAGATAATAGGAAAGAAATTTGTTGGTGAGGTATATTTCTGGAAGTAGAAATTAACGCAGGGAGGAAGGATTTTCGGAGAACGTGGCAAGGTGGCAAATGATAAAGAATGGTGATGGGTTTTTGGTTTAGGAACAACAATGAAGTAATTCGTATTTTTCTGAAGGAGAAGGACTAAGAGATTTCAGCAATGGCAGTACTATTGTATGAATTTTTGCCTAGGAAGAAGGAATTTAACCGGCTAGTGACGGTGGTTAAGGGAGGGTTATTATTAAAACATGGTTAAGTATCACCGTGTCAACTTGTATTTCCTAGAGATCCATTGAATGATTAATGAAGAAGTTAATCGGATTTATCCTGGAGTTTGGAAATGGTAAAGACACTATTCATGTGCCTTTCATCAAGGAAAAGGTATCCGCGTGTAGAAGAAAGAAAGCCGGGTGTTTTTCAACTGAGGACCTGGAAGGAGTAATCATAAACAATTTTTGGGTTAGATTTTGATGGCTGCTGTTGAAGGTTTGAACATGATGGAAGCAACCAATTTGAACAAAATATAATTGGCCTGGGTAATTAAGGGTACAAGTTAATCACTGTAATTTATATAAACCTATTTATTTTATTTTAATTCGTCTAGAATTGTAACGAATATAGTTTATCCATCCGTAATCAGAATCAAGCGAAAGCAATTATGTTCGAATTGTAGCAGCAAGATCTACGTAATGTGTGATGTTATTTATAAGTAATCCGTAATGAGATTTGAACTTAGCAAATTATGAAGGAAATTATAAACAAGATTTTAAATGATTACAATACAAATGAGATTGGTATGGAAAAACATGAATAGAAGTTATAAATAGGATTTGGGTCTAAGATATTATTTATAAGTATGAAATTAAACTGATTTGATTGTATATAAAAGAAATATATTCACGATTAAAGTGAATAATAGTTTAGAGTAAATGTTTTGCAAATGAATTATCTCTAAAAGAAATTTAGATTTGAAATATGAAATCCAAATTGGATCTTGAATGGAAAAGGGAAATGGGAAATCGTTTTAAAAGAAAACGACCAGTTTTAGTTCAAAATTTGGAATGCAAAATAAAATGTGATAACGTCTATAGACCGGATTGGTTATAAAAGAATTTGGTAATGATTTGGAAAGGATAAATTCAATAGTGAATTCATAATTTGAATCAACCTGAAATGGTAGATAAATTCCGAAGTTCGGAATATAAGTCAAATATAGATTATTGAGAGAAAGTTATTTATTGGAATTCGATTATATCGAATTTAGGGAAGTAGTTACTTTTACTTTCCGGTTTGAATCAAATTTAATTATTTCTTTATTTATTTACTTATTGATGTATATATTGAAATGAATAACTACAAGTTATATTTTTATAAACCAAATGTTTGTAAACAGCGATTTTAACGCTGCCGTTATCATAAATGTTTTGTAATAGTTATAATAAATGTTCTGTAATTCTAGACAGCGATTGTAACGCTGTTGTTAAAAGTAATGTTTTATAAATCAAATATTTGGAAACAGCGATTGTAACGCTATCGTTATAATCAATGTTTTTCTGTAAAAGAAGTGTGTTCTTAGATTGAATCTGAAAGTCGTGTAAGCGATGTTTTGTTGGAAGTTGTGAGCTTTGACTATTTCAAAATTAAGAATGTCGTTCAGTTAAGGTCTGAGATGTAATTATACCCCAACTTGATTGACTTAATGATTAATGGAGAAATGGTTAAGGTTCGATAGCGAAGATTGGTTAGCAATATGGTTAGTTAATAAATGATTAATGGTTTAAGTTATAATAACGATGTTCTATAACATCGCGTTAATTTGAAATGTTTCCCCAAATAAAATTAGAGATATTTTTCTACGCATAGAAAATGAAATGAATTGGTCAACGAGGAATTTAGAAAGGGAATTTGGAAATATTTTCCAATATTAATGCGGTATATTTTCTGATTATAGAAAATGAGGATGCATGAATATTTATAAATGTTTTTTAACTGGAATAAGAGATATTTTCTTGAATTAAAAAATTGGGATATTAGGGATGTTTTTCCAAGGATCGAGGGATAAAATAGAGCTTTAGAAGGGTACGAAAGATAGGGAAACAGGAATTGGAAATAATAATTTAATAAGAAATTAATTTAAAAGGGGCCCAGTGTTGTTTGATGCTTGATCGGTAGGATTCCCAATTGGAAATAGGACCGTTGATTGTATGGATGTTTCTTTGATAGTTAAATCACTGACTATCAAAGTTTGATTTATTTTACACCTCCGTTATCAGTATGGAGAGACCGGGATCAGATTTAATATTTGAAAACCACTCTGTATTGGTATAAGCGTTACGAGTCAACTTATGCTGAAGATAACTGAAGACGGAGAAAAATGCAAGGGGCTGTTCTGTTAACCCTAGGTAGAAATTGCCCAAGATGGATTAATGGAACGGTGCCTTCAGTTTGTCCAGACCCAGGGCAACTTGTATGGATGAGTGTCTGACAGAGTATTTCCAAAGGGATTACGTACGTTGATTCCTTCAAACGTACGAAGTTGGTGGCAAAGAAGGGAAACTTCTTTAGCCTAACAATCTGAGCATCTTTTTAGGAATAAATTACTGATTTCCGATGGATCTGGCGATGTGGCATTCAAAGTGGAAGGTGGCCAGATGTTCTGGAAGATAATTCAAACCTCCAGCCTCACAACCAGAAATTGACAAAAATCGGGCAGGCAGCATGGCTATGTGGTTTGCTCCCATTAGGATGTATAATCACCTATCTAGAGAAATTCCAATTGCTTCTTTAATCTATCGATGATGTCCCTTTCGGGAAACGGTTGCTGATCCCAACCGTTGGTGATATACATTCGATACACTCAAGCGAAATGAGTGGTCGGTCATGTGTGGGCCGGGTTGCAAGAAGTTCTTGTTGAACCCAGTGTATTCCCCTCTAGAGATACACTACCGGAAGGTGGTTACATACCTTGTCATGTTGGAAATCCAATCTCCAATAAGCGCCATACGGTTTTTGATTTTATATTATATATGGAGCGTAAGATGCAAGCGTTCCGCTAGATTCTATTTATTTGTTGTAGACACTATTATAATATCACTGGATTTGATATCAAAAATATTTTTGGTTATCGTAAGGTAAAAACCATTTGTGTTTGTGTGTGGATCGGTCTTACGATTGTCATTTCTTCCAAAAGGGTTTTGAAAGTTAAAAAGATGGTTGGAGTTTACTCACACCAGTCCCATGACTGACCCAGAGTTTATTTTGTTTTGTTTTCCGTAAAATCTTGGGTGCCCAAATTTGTACGGGCAGTCAAGTAGTCGGTATTTTACAGATTCACTTGGAGGAGCTTGAAGCAGGAGGCTTCACCAGTTAGCTATAGACTATCATATTTTCTGCTGTGTTCCATGTTGTATCTGGAAACAGGTGTTTATAAATGTTCCAGGAAAAACTATCGCGCTCTGATAATGGTATGTATATGTAGTTACTGATTTGTATTTCAAAAAGTTATGTTATCTAATATATTTTATTCGTTCCGCTGTGAGTTTGTGTTCTTCGTTTTCTTCTATTCTAATATTTCTTCCTTTCTATTTCTCATCCTCTAACTTCTTTCTAATAATTATTCGTATTTCTGTGCAATTTGGTTTGGACATGTGTTGTTATGCGTCGACTCAAAGAGTATGGAAATTCGGGCCATTACAGGTAAGGAGTTTTGACCTGAAACCACTTCCATTGGATTCGGATGATGGTTTACCTTTCCGTAGAGTGGTCACATTAGCCAGACGGACTTACCGTTAGGGAGATATGGTTGAAACAAGGTCTGGAAGGTGAAAAACCGCTTAACCGGGCCTAATTAGGGTGATTAGCAGCTAGGCCCATAACCTGTAACGAACTGGGTTTTCAAATCAGAAAAAAAATATTTAACGATAAATTCCTAGAAACAAACAAGCAAATAGATTAAAACTATAAAATTTAGTTATTATAATGAATATATTCAAAGTTTATTGAATTTAAAATAAAAATTAAATATTTGTATGCAAAGAATTTGAAAATGAATTTGTAATCAAAACATTATAAGTTCACTCCGTATAATTCTGGTAATTTAAACTAAATAAATTTAAGTGACCGCTAATTAAACTCGGTGAAATTAAATATACAAATAGATTTTTTATAAAATGTTCAAATCACTGATAATTGTGTGCTGTTGTGTTCGTCTCGACGTCCTGATTCCAATGGTATATTTATACTAATATTATGGTGTCCGTAAAGACAAATGGGTAGACATTTATTTCCATACAGGTGCCCGTGTAAAGAAGTGCAACGTAAATAATCGGACTAAAATAAACCTACGGAGGCTTACAGACAAACCAAAAGAAAAAGTAAATATCTCCACAAATCCAATAAGGAGGGTATGGAGCATTTATGAGGAGCAATGTACATGACACATTTTTCTTCTTCGGAGCATTAAATGAGGCGTGCACGCATCATTTTACCTAACACATCAATTCACCTACCACCTTTACAATATATCATCCCCCAAACCACATCCTCTCTCACTTCATTTCTTATTCTCTTCTTCATTTTAATTTTTCTTGCTTCAGCAAGATTTTCTTCCGAAAGGAAAAAAAATAATACAACATAGGAAAAAAAACAACAAAAGAAGATGCCAAACGCATGCATGAAGTGAAGCAGCATCCATTCTCTTGTTGGCTCCCTCTCACTTTCCCTTCTCAGCCCACACTATCCTTCGCTTATCTCTGACAGCCCGCATCAAGCTCCGACATCAACCGTGATAGCAACTCAAGCTCCACTAAATTTCCATAGTCGTTCGTTCTTTCGCTGTGTCCATCTCGTCATCATCATTTAGCTTTCGGAACCCGAATGTGAGTTGTTACTCACGTCTAAACTTCTCTAAATGTGTTTTCTATATATTTATACACCTATGAACGTTTGTGTGTGCATGCGGCTTGTACGTGTATGTGCATGTGTAGATGGAACCAAGCATGTGTTTCATAATGTGTGTCTTGTTGAGTTTGGAATGCACTGTGAGTTGCTGTGTAACAAAAAAAAAAGAGCCACATTATTTTCCCTCTTCTCAGGAGGACCCTTCATGCATGGAAATAAATTTCCATTACTTTCATTTTATTGAAGCTAAAAAAATGCCTTCGTTCACTATTCTTTTCAAAACATGCATATACATGCGTTTTCATGTAAGAGACATGTCTGGAGAGGTATTCATTTTGCATGCAAGCAACAGGGAAGAGAAAAACGATTTTTTTTCTTTTCTTGGCAACATATTTTTGTTATTCTTCACCCCCGGGCAAAGCCCTTCCCTTTCCATCTTTTCTACTTCACATTTCTCTTCTCTAACAACAAAAATCATTCCTTTTTCTCTTCAAATATACTCCCACCCACCTGATTAATTCTCTCCTACCTTCTCACTATCTACCTCTGGCAATGGAGGAACATGAGTGAGGGTATAAATATGCTTGAGGTGCATGTGCATTGCATATGTGTTTAAATGTGTGTTATGCATGTGTGTTTAAAAGTGTGTTAGTTTGTGGTGTTGTGTATATGCATGTGAGTTAGTGCGTGCGTTAAATGTGTGCATGAATGCATGTGTGTTATGCGTGTGTGTATATGGGCTGGTATGAGATATGCATGTAAATGAATGTGGGGGAAGATTTCTTTTTGGCACAAACTCACTTACCAGTAAACTAACTAAAAAAAACAATAATAATAAATGGGATGAAAGGGATGCATTCAGTTAACAAAACAAGACACTAAGAAAACAATGTATGCATGTGTGTTTAAATGTGATGTGTGTTTTGTGTATTAATATATGGAAGCAGGAAAACGTGATTTTAGTAAAAAGGAAAAAAAATGTGAAAATGTGAACATCCATGATTTACGTAAAAAAAAGAGAAGTAGTAAGGTGAATGCAAACTTTGCCTACTTCCATCTTTCCATACACTACACGCATGGATCCAAGAAAGGAGAGGAGGGACATTCATTTTGACATTTTCTTCTTTCTGGTAGTGATTTCTCCCTTCCCTTTTTTAAAACAAATGGCAAGGATAAGTAACGTATGGTTTAGTAAAATGGTGCATGGTTTTAAAATGAACACATAGCTTAAATATGTTACATTCACTATATTTTGAAAAAATAATAATTAGTTAGTTTAGTAAAATAAAAAGACATCTTTTGCAGACCCAAAATATTTAGAAAGATATGTAAGATCGTAAAAGGGACACATTGAACTCAAATGACTCTGTTTCAAAAATGAATTGTGCAAGCTTTTTCATAGTTTCAGCGCAAACCAAACACCGAAACTGACAAATAAATATATTTCGGTAATTAGCGCGACGACACAACGGTATATAATTTGCAGTGTCTGCATGCTCCGTTCAAAAACGCGTTACGGACCCCATTAACGTAAAAATGCGGATGTCAAACGTAGGTCAAAACGTCCGATTTTCGCAAAATGAATTTCACAGTTGGATTACTGTCAACGAATAGAATAATTTTCATGTTTGTTCGAACTTGTTTCGGAGAGATTTTAAAATCGCTAAAATTTAAACTGTTATGCGCAGCTTGGCACTGAAAATTGCGCGGTCGGCGATATTCAAATTTTTCGACGAAATTTTCACAGCTGTTATATTTCACTATACGTATTTCAAATTCCTATTTTGAAAAACCATAGAATATTTTCAAATTTCGAAGATTTAAACTTTGGTCTAAATTATATATATGAAAATTTGATTAAAATTGATGAATAAAATATTAAGTGATTTAAATTTTTATTTAAACTTATTGAAATAACCATTGTTGAACCTCTTATTGAAAAAGAAAACATTAACCTTAGTATTTAAGGAAATAAAATTCAAAATTGTAAATCTTGGATACAAATTTAGTTGAGAAAAACAATTTAGTTAAATGAAGTAAAATTATGAAATTTGAAAGTGAACTTAAGTGAAATATTCAATATTTGGAAATTGTAAATTTTAGAAAAGAAAAATACAACTTTAGTTTATTAATTTGGAACTTAGGAATTAGACACGAAGTTAAGTGTATAATTGTAAACAACAAAATACCGTTAATATTTCAAAGTGGAATATTTGATAGTTAAAATTTATATAAGGAGGTTGAAATACAAATTATGTTTGATCTATTCGACAAATTAATAAATGGAAATTGAATGACGTTAGTTGTCAAAGAGACCGGAGCCAGTTATGGACACATTCTCTGTCGATACTGGAACCACTTTGATATCTACCCTCGTGAAGTGATAATCCAGAATGAAGTGATTGTTTTGGTGTACGTTTGCTGGATTGAAGAAAGTGAACGATAATGGATGACCGACACTTGTGTTAATTTGAAATGACTAAAACAAGAGCCGTGCCGGACCATTGGGGCTAGCTACCTCTAGCAGACACTCTTCTTCATATATTCTATCTTTGTTATTTGGTGATCCCCCTTGATTTTTGAAGTGTTGTGTTGCGGTAGGCCGTTAGGGGTTACCACCAGTCCGGATCAGGCAAACTGGTAGTATCCTACCTTGGGCATTGCCTCATGTGCCTTGTCATACGTTTTATCCTTATGCGCGACCACTACGAGTTTCTATTTAACATGTGCCTATAGGAGACTCACTGGCTACCGACGTTTTACTGGTTGTGTTACAGGACCTGTATAGACCACATTGTTTAAAAATGTGTTAAGGGCGATCAATGTAAAGCCTTAACGCTATTTTAAATATTTTATATTACTGATAGACATTACATATAATAGCGTATCATACTATATATGGATAGTTTAACGGATCCTTAAGAGATAGAAAATACCATAACATCTCTTGAATTATTTGCATTTGAGTTTAGATCTAATCACATTAGAATGTTTAGACCTGACTCGAGTGTTTTGTGTTTTTCTCATTTTGCTCGGGTCAGACTGAGTATTGAAGTGTTCTCGAGGAGCACTTTATCTGGAGCCGAAGACCTAGTCGAAGACTCCATCCTATCCAGTATTAGTTCCTATTTCGTCTAGCTTGTATTTGCGAAATTTATGAGTCGCTATATTTTATAATTAAATTGTAACTGTTTAAGTAGCTTCATGAACTGCTTATGTATATTATTTCATTTCCGCTGCGAGATTCTGTGTCATTCTGTATATGTGATTCTATGTTCTGATTCTATTATACACCCTAAATTGACTATCTGTCAATTTTGAATCGTTCGAGTTGGACATGTGTAGTTTTATTGTCAACTTGGATTATTCAGAAAAGGCAGGTTGTCACAGTTGGTATCAGAGCTGAGGTTTAGAAACACCTTAGCCTGGGGGTAGAACTCATTATAGATAGGGTTAGAAATGCCCTAGAATGAGTAGAATCATTTCCGAGAGAGCGTATTTTGAAAGTATAAAATTTTTTAAAATCAAACCTATTTTCAAAATTTCTTTTTAAATTTCGGCCTATTTTCTTTAAATTAGGATTCTCTTTAGTTTAAATTTCTCAAATCTTATTCTTATCTCATCCTGGACTTTTCAGGATGAATCGAGGAAGAGGTAATTTCCTTACCACCTCATCGTGAAATCGAATTTCGTATTGATCTCATTCAAGGAGCTAGACCCATTGTACTTGCTCCAAGAAGAATGGAACCTAAGGAGAAGATTGAATTAAAGGTGCAAATTGAAGATCTATTCTCTAAAAAATCTAATTCGCCGAAGTCATTCAGAATGGGGAGCTGCAGTTGTATTTGTTACTAAGTCAGACGGTTCTCTGAGAATGTGCGTAGACTATCGGGAACTAAATAAGCTTACTCACAAGAATCGATATCCAATGCCTCGCATTAATGACCTATTTGATCAACTGCACGGAGCCAAGATATTTTCTCAACTCGACCTTGCCACGGGTTTTCACCAACTTCAAATTTCTGAAGATAGTATTCCCAAAACAGCTTTTCGAATAGAAGACGGTTACTATGAATGGTTAGTTATGCCATTTGGTTTAACTAATGCCCCAGCTTACTTTGTTGACCTCATGAACAGAGTATTCCGGGATGTTCTGAATAGGTTTGTCCTTGTCTTTATTGATGATATTCTAGTCTTTTCTAAGACTAAAGAAGAACATGAGGAGCATCTCAAGTTTGTTCTTAAAACTTTGAGAGATCATCAACTGAAGGCCAAGTTTTCTAAATGTTATTTCTGGAGAGACGAAGTTAGATTTCTTGGACATCTTATTTCGGAGAATGGGATTTCGGTCGATCCAGCTAAGATCGCCGTAATCAAAGTATGCCATTAATTTAAAACATCCATTCATTCTTATTCGATTCATCTTATCTCTCTTATATAGGTATTCATAAATTCTTTAACTTTTAGGATTGGAAAACTCCTGAAACTCCAACCGATATTTGTAGTTTTCTCGGCTTAGCTGGTTATTATTGGAGATTCATCGAGAATTTTGCTTGAATTTCTTCACCACTCATAGCTTTGACTAGAAAGAATGTTAAGTTCGATTGGAGCGATAAGTGTATAAAAGCATTTAATGAACTTAAACGCAAGTTAACTTCTGCTCCCGTTACTGTTCTGGATGGAAATGAAGGTTTGACTGTTTATACCGATGCTTGCGGAGAAGGTTTGGGAGCTGTTCTTATGCAACATGGTAAAGTTACTGCTTATGCTGGTAGACAACTTAGAGTCCATGAGGTTAATTATGCAGCGCATGACTTAGAATTACTTGCTGTAGTTTTTGCTCTTAAGTTGTGGAGGCACCATCTTTTAGGAATAAAAATTTTAATCTTCACTGACCACCATATTATTGAAGTATATCTTTTCTCAGAAGGATCTGAATCAGAGGCAAGTCAGATGGCTCGAGTTCTTAGCATCCTATGACCTCGACATTAACTATACCCCCGGAAAGGCTAATGTGGTAGCCGACGCTTTGAGTAGAAACAAAGCAATGTTATTCTAAATTACTGCTTCTCCATCTCTTATGGATCGCATTATTGCTAAGCAAGAAGAAGATGAAATGCTTAGGCGAATAAAGGAAAGCGTTCTCAATAGAGAAGTTGTAAATGTGCAGAAGGGATGGGGTGCTGAAATGGGTACCAATGGAATTTTGAGGATCAACAATCGTATTTGCGTTCCGAATGTGGATGGTATAAGACATGAGGTGCTTAGGGAAAATCATCAGTCCGAACTTTCTATTCATCCTGGGATCACCAAGATGTATCAGAATATAAAGAAGCTTTATTGGTGGAGTGGAATGAAGAGAGACATTTCTATTCATATCAGTAGATGTGCCACTTGCCAGCAAGTAAAAGCTGACCATCAGAAGACTGCAGGTTTTTACAGCCTTTAGAGATTCCTAACTGAAAATGGGATCAAAATTTCTATGGATTTCATAGATGGATTAACAAGGACCAGGAGGGGAAATGAAAGCATCTGGGTTATTGTTAATAGACTAACCAAATCAGCCCACTTTATTCCTGTGAAGACAACTCGAACTGCTTCAAGTTTAGCCGAGCTCTATATGAAGGATATAGTCCGACTTCATGGTGTTCCGTCTAGCATAGTATGTGATAGAGATCCCATTTTTACTAGCAAATTCTGGAAAGCTTTCCAGATAACTTTGGGAACTGAATTGAACCTGAGCACCGCCTATCATCCTCAGACAGACGGTCAGACCGAAAGAGTAAATCAGATTCTGGAGGATTTTCTTCGTGCTTGTGCTTTAAATTTTGGGGGATCTTGGGAAGATCATCTCCATCTCGTTGAATTCACCTATAATAATAGCTATCAATTAATTTAATTCAAAAAAAATCATGTTTAAATAAAGGTAAATCTTAAATTAATCTTTGAAATTCAGGCAAGTATTAAAATAGCACCGTTCGACGCTCTATATGCATAGACGACCATGTAAATCTCCATCTTATTGGATTGAATCTCGGAATCGACTTGTTCTGGGCCCCGAAATGATTTTGGAAGCTTCAAAAAAAAGTTAGAGAAATCAGAAGGAGGATGAAGATTGCCCAGGATAGACAAAAGAAGTATGCAGATGGAAAGAGGAGACATTTGGAATTTGTAGTTGGTGATCTTGTATTTCTGAAAATTTCACCTTTGAAGAACGTGATTCGTTTTGGAAAGAAAGGAAAGCTTGCTCCGAGATTTGTTGGTCCTTTTCCTATCTTAGAAAAGATTGGCGGTTTGGCTTATAGGGTTGATTTACCAGAGAAACTATCGGGTGTGCATAATGCATTCCATGTTTCACATATTCGTAGATATGTACATGACCCGTTAGCTATAGTCCAACCTGCTTTATTTGAAGATATGAACATTGAGCCAAATCTTACTATCGAAAGAAGACCACTTTGTATAGTCGATAAAGATATGAAGCGACTTAGAAGGAAGATAGTTAATCTCGTCAAAGTTCAATGGAGTAGTGATGATCGAGATTGCACTTGGGAAACTGAGGAGAGTATCCGTGCCTCAAATCCTGAATTGTTTGCATAAGGTACCCAATTCATCTTTAAATCATTCATATGTTTCTGCTTATTTTTTTATTTTTCCTTGTTTCGTTCTTTTTGAGGACGAAAAGGTTTGAGTAGGGGAGAATGTAACGGCCTGGGTTTTCAAATCAGAAAAAAAAATATTTAACGATAAATTCCTAGAAACAAACAAGCAAATAGATTAAAACTATAAAATTAGTTATTATAATGAATATATTCAAAGTTTATTGAATTTAAAATAAAAATTAAATATTTGTATGCAAATAATTTGAAAATGAATTTGTAATCAAAACATTATAAGTTCGTTCCGTATAATTCTAGTAATTTAAACTAAATAAATTTAAGTGACCGCTAATTAAACTCGGTGAAATTAAATATACAAATAGATTTTTTATAAAATGTTCAAATCACTGATAATTGTGTGATGTTGTGTTCGTCTCGACATCCTGATTCCAATGGTATATTTATACTAATATTATGGTGTCCGTAAAGACAAATGGGTAGACATTTATTTCCATACAGGTGACCGTGTAAAGAAGTGCAACGTAAATAATCGGACTAAAATAAACCTACGGAGGCTTACAGACAAACCAAAAGAAAAAGTAAATATCTCCACAAATCCAATAAGGAGGGTATGGAGCATTTATGAGGAGCAATGTACATGACACATTTTTCTTCTTCGGAGCATTAAATGAGGCGTGCACGCATCATTTTACCTAACACATCAATTCACCTACCACCTTTACATTATATCATCCCCCAAACCCCATCCGCTCTCACTTCATTTCTTAGTCTCTTCTTCATTTTAATTTTTCTTGCTTCAGCAAGATTTTCTTCCAAAAGAAAAAAAAGGGAAATGCTACACGGACCGACTGGCAATCGGTCTAAAAATACGGCATAGTGTATTTCAGTTAATCCACGAGGGTAAAAACGTAATTTCAATCAGCTTGCTGTGGGGACCTCCGAAAAAATAGTTTCTGGTGCACGTTTTCACTTACTGCATATTCGGTCCAAGAAGCATTTTCGAAAAAAAAATAATACAACATAGGAAAAAAACAACAACAAAAGAAGATGCCAAACGCATGCATGAAGTGAAGCAGCATCCATTCTCTTGTTGGCTCCCTCCCACTTTCCTCTCTCAGCCCACACTATCCTCCGCTTATCTCTGACAGCCCGCATCAAGCTCAGACATCAACCGTGACAGCAACTCAAGCTCCGCTAAATTTCCATAGTCGTTCGTTCTTTCGCCGTGTCCATCTCGTCATCATCATTTAGCTTTCGGAACCCGAATGCGAGTTGTTACTCACGTCTAAACTTCTCTAAATGTAACAACCCGTATTTTTCAATAACCTGTAATAACATAAATTGAGGCAGAATTAAATTATAAAATCTGAATTAAGGGAAACGGGCTATGCCATTGCGTTCGTCTCGGAAAAATACGCAAAATAGAGTCCGAGTTTTCGAAAATCGGAGTCCGTATGACCCAGTTAAGGCCCATTGAAGTTTTCAGAAAAATCCTAGGTAAAAACAGATTCAAATTTAAAGAATTGGGCCAGCTGGGCCAAGGCGGGAAAATTCCCGCCAGGGGCCCCATGTCGACAGGCCTGTCGACAGGGTCCCCAGGGAGTCGACTGCCCTGTCGACAGGGGGTGCCCAGGCAGTCTGGCCTGGTGCACCATTTCTGGTTTGGGCTTGATTGGGTGGCTTGGTTCTAGAGAGTTCCGAGATCTGACGGGCCAAAACTATCCTAGGGTTAATCCTATGGTCTAAATCACTCTAATCTTCTATAAATAAGCCCCTAATCCTACCCTTAAACCCCATAAATCATTCTAGCAACAAAACTATGCCAAAATCTAAACTCTCATGGCCTCCACCCTCTTCATACAATTCCTAATTTAAATCCCTAAGAGATTTCCATGCATACAAGGGTATTTAGGCTTGTATGATCCTCCTTAGCTTGCATTAAAGGCTTATTTTTCTATTGGCATCATAAAGGAGGAGTCTTGATCAAGTTTGCTTGCATTTGGGGGCTTTAATTAGTTGCATAAGGGGTTTCTTGCATTGGTTATACTCATTTGAGTCCGCATAAGCATTGTAAGCCCTCTTACCTTCATTTTAGAAACTCTAAAGTTAATGTGTGATGAAAGTTGGGGTTTATGTATGTTTATTGAGTTGTGCATGTTTATGCAAGGGTACTAAGCCATGATTTGTATGTCTATTGAGTTATGCATGTTTATGCAAGTTTGCTAAGCCATCATTTGTATGTTTATTGAGTTATGCATACTTATGCAAGTTTAAAATGACAAGTTGTGCATGTTTTGACAAGTTGTGCATGTTTATGCAAGTTTAAAATGACAAGTTGTTCATGTTTTGACAAGTTGTGCATGTTTGACAAGTTGAGCATGTTTATGCAAGTTTAAAATGACAAGTTGTGCATGTTTTGACAAGTGGTGCATGCTTATGCGAGTTTAAAATGACTAGTTGTGCATGTTGACAAGTTATGCATGCTTATGCAAGTTTAAAATGATAAGTTGTGCATGTTTGACAAGTTATGCATGATTATGGTAATATGCAAGTTCATTATGCTAAGTTATGCTAGTTTAACATGTTATGCAGGATTATGGTAATATGCAAGTTCATTATGCTAAGTTATGCTAGTTTAACATGTTATGCATGTTTTATGGTAATATGCAAGTTCACTACGCTAAGTTGTGCAAGTCTAACATGTTATGCATGACTGTTGTGCAAGTTTATGTTGTGCCAAGTTCCCTCTTCCTATCCTTTATGCGTTACTACGAATATGTAAGCGATAGAATGACGTTGGGGGTTTTGGGGTAAACTTAAAATACATGAAAATATAAGATTTGGGAATTTGCCTATTAAGTTAGGTCTACCCCTTGGGAATTTACCTATTAAGTTAGGTCTACCCAAGTAATTGTTGACTTGTAATTATGTTTTGAAATAAAGTGGACATGACACTTAGAAAACATAAGTGTGGCCAACTCGAGGTTGGGTTGAGTTTGTAGCGTAATTCTACCCGGAACCGACCGGCTTAACTAGTGGCTACAAACAATAGGACCCAATGTGGGAAGTTGGTCATGGGGTGCCAAGACCCGAGGTTAGACCAAGTTGTGGTGTAAAGCTACCCGGACCCGCCCGGCCTAACTAGTAACCACAACAAGGTCTAATGTGAGAGGTTAAGGTGCATTAAATTAATTAATGCCTCATGATTAGGGTTAAGTCAGGGTCCACTAATACTTAACCAATTTGGGGATTCGAGGGATTAGAATGTGGTTAAGTTCTGAACCGTTGGTTACACTTAACTAGTTTAATCCATTTGGGAGTTCAAGGGATTAGAACGGGGTTAAGCCACACTTAACCAGTTTAATCCAGGATTAGTGAAGGGTTAAATCCCACTTAACCTCCTTAGGAAACCCTAGCAGCGTGGTCTGTTCCAGCAGTAATCCCAGTTTGGTATCATTCACAACCCTAGGGGCTAGGCTAGGGCGGGGCACGATTACTGGACTGATGTAAGCGACCAAAGCGACGGCTGAGTGGTACAGCGGTGCGGGTCCGGCGGGCTACGGACGTGCACGTAGTCCGATGTTGGACAAACTCGAGGCACGGGTACCAGTAGGTTAGGGCTGTGCATTATTGCTTAAGTGTCCGGGGTCGACAACCGAGGGCTTGATACACCCAAAGGTGGGCCCAGCACAGACTACCTACATCCATATGTGGACCGTATGGACATCAACACTTGACGTGTTAGGCTTATAGGGAGCCGGTCAACTAGACCGTTGGGTTGGACCTTATACTAAGGTCACTTCATGTTATTGGGCCAAAGTTTGGGCTAAGGGATCAATACCTGTTATGTTGGTTTGCTAGTACACCGTGGTGCAAAACTTAACCTTGTTTTATGCGATGATACCTCTATATATCTTGTAGGTAATTTACCATGCCAGTATGTTGTTATCTATGATCATCTCAGTTTCCATCATGATGTTAACTTTATTAGTTTATAGACTGATCGTAGCAGGGCTTACTCAGTCTTTTTGACTGACCCGTTTTGTTTCGCCTCTTTCCTTCCGTTTCCCCCCCCCCCCAGGTTCTCAGGGAGGGAATACTGGAGCCTAGCTTGGATTTTAGCTGCTTCCTTGGATAGCTCAAGTATGCTTTGGACTTGAGCCGCTATGGTTTATCACTCTTATTTGGGGATAGTACTTATGTATTTTCAGAGTATCAGATGATGTATTTATCCAGACTTGTAATTTTGGGAAATTGACATTCTGATGTACCAGACTTGTGTTTTGAAATGGTTTTAAATCTTCCGCTGTTTTATTTACTTACTCTGTTTATTTACATATATATATATATGTGTCATGTCCTGCCTTGCTATATCATTATGCATGTTTTACCAATAATGCCCCTCCAAAGCTAGTGCATTCCTTTGCGAGTGACCCTGGCAGAGGTGGGGTGTTACATTTGGTATCAGAGCATATGGTTTACGAGAAGGGGTAAAAAGGTTTTAAAAACTTTTGAAAAACTACTTTCAAAACCAAGTATTAAGTATTTTCCAAAGAAAAGTCTAGTTGTTTTTAAAGGCTATTCCCCAAAAGCCATTAGCACTATCCTTTGACTCCTCGTTTGAACTCTTTTCTTTTCGTTTCCAGCATGCCTGATAATCTCGTCTTGCCCGAAGGAGTAACGATACCCGATTGGTTTCGTCGGTACTTGGAAGTCACGGCACCGGTCCCGGATGTCCCTAATGTTGTTCCCCCAGTCGAGGCCGCTGTTCCTCCTCCTCCTCCCGTAGCTGATGTTCCTCTTCCCCCTCAGCCTCCACAAGCGGATTTCGCGGATACTTGCAAGAATTTTAGTGGAACAGAGACTTTAGTAGAGGCGGGGAATTGGTTGAAAGAGACCGAAGATCTTTTAGCCGCCTTTGATATAGGTGACCGTAGGAAAGTTTTGTTAGCAGTATGGTTGCTAAAGGAAGAAGCTTCACGTTGGTGGGTAGTCACCACCGCGATCAGGCCAATTGAGACTTGGGATGACTTTAGAGGAAGGTTTGGACTGAGATTCTTATCACTGAAGCAAGGGGACATGACTATTAGGGAATACATAGATAAGTTTAATCAACTGGCTCGTGTCAATTTAGACTTGGTTAGTACAGCCCAGAAGAAGGCCCTACACTTTGCTCTAGGATTAAACGAGCCATTACATGGTTTGGCCATGTCTCATATACCCTTAGGGGCGACTTTCGAGAGTTTAGTGAATTTGGCCCTACTTCAAGAAGAAGATAACAATGACAAGAAAGAGGTCAAGGCAAATGAGTCTCAAGGCAAGAGAGTAAATTCCGGGAAATGGGGCAAGAATAACCACAACCGCAAGGACAAGCCAAGAGGGAATATAAAATGTAACTTCTGTGGTAACGTTGGACATATGGCTAAGGAATGTAGGAAGAAGGAAAAGAGAAAGCGGGGCGAATGCTTCATTTGTGGTGAGTTTGGACATTTCAGCAGGGATTGCCCGAGGAAACAAGGGCAAGGTCAGACTCAGTGTGCAGGACTATCTGGAGGGCGAATTCATCCCCTCAACCCCGTTCTTCCAGTTCATGATAGAGGTAGTGTTTCTGTTGAAAATCTTGTTTACATTTTCTGATTTTCCCTGTTCAAACTTTGTTTGATTCTGGCACATCGCATAGTTTTATTTCATCTGATCCAGTTGAAAGTTTTGCACCTAAGTACTAGTGTAGTTGATGATCCCGTATGTGTTTCAAATCCAATTGGGGGGTTCTGCCCGTTTGTCTGTGGTCTGAGTGGATTTGAAAATTTCTATCTTGAGTATAGAATTCTCGTGGGATGTTTATATTCTCGGTTACGGGGGATATGGGTTGGCTTTGGGCATGGAATGGTTGTCCTATTTTGGAGCCATTCTGGGTTTTTGTATATAGGGTTGTGAGGCTCGTGACTCGCCTCAGCCGTACCCTTAGAAATTTCTAGCAACCCTAGGGGTCCCGTCATGTTATGTTATCTTGAATCCCTCAACTCGTCTATCGATAGTTTGAAATCTTTGAGGGTGGTCCGAGAATATCCTGATATCTTGGTAAAAGTGAAGGGGTTACCCTTAGACGTGGGATAGATTCCCGTATTATCTGGTTGGTAATACCAAGCCAGTTTCGTGACCGGTTAGGCACGTGACCTCACGAGGTGAGAGTAAGAAAGCAAGTCAAGGAGTTGCTTGGGAAGAACATCCTGAGACGAGGCATTTCCGAGTAGGGTGCTCCAGTAGTATTCGTTACTAATATGGATAGTTTGCTTCGCTTACATGTTGAAAAGAATAGACAACCGTTACCAGGGATCGATGATTTGTTTGATCAGCTGGGAGGAGCATCCGTTTTCTTTTGACCTAGCTACCGGATTCCATCAGCTTAGGATGGCTGAGGATGGAATTGACAAGACTGCGTTTAGGACTCTAGATGGATTTTTAGAATGGCTAGTCATGCTATTTGGTTTGGCTAATGCACCCGCATATTACGTAAACTTGATGGGTAGGGTGTTTAGGGAGTCCTTGAACAAGTTTGTCGTGATCGTCGTAGACGATATTTTGATCTCCTCAAAAGAACGAGGAAGAACATGCTATATATCTCAAGGAGGAGATGGATACGCTTAGGGCCTCCTGTAGAAGGTCAAGTTCTCCAAATGCCACTCTGGAGGAAAGAAGTTGGATTTCTTGGGCACATAGTTCTTAAGTAAGGCTTAGCGGTGGATTCCGCTAAAGTGGTTACGGTTTAAAACCGGAAAACTATGAGGAGGGCAATTGAAGTAAGAAGCCTCCTCCGTTTGGCTAGTTAGTTAGCATTCCCGGAGCTTAGACTTACTCTTCCGGATCAAGAAGGGGGTTTCACGGGAAGAAGACCCGCAGTTGGTCAAGAACATGGACCAGTCGACTCGAGGCGAGATGTTAGGTCACCTCGATAGGTATATTATAAAGGATGACTAAGGCGCGATAAGAGATTATGTGTTCCTCGAGTGAAAGACTTGGTAAAGAAGGTTTTTGAAGATGCGCATCACTCGAGGAGGTGGCCGAGTTGGTTTCGGAATACATGTGCCACCAGGTTGAGGCCAAGTCATAGAAGCCCAGTGGGCCATTACCTCCATTGGAAGTTTCGCAAGGGAAGTGTGAAAACATCTCGATAGATTATGTGGATAGATTACCTAGATCAAAGAAAGGGAATACGGGTAGGTGGGTCATAATAGGTAGACTCACGAAGAGTGCTCATTTCAGAGCAAGAGAACTGCATCATGGTTAACAGCGGTCTACCCTCAAGAAGTTGGCCAGTTTTGAAATAGCCTACAGGAAGCCATGAGTAGACAACTGAATCTAGGTATGACCTATCACTCATAGGCAGATGGTTCATTTCGATTTAAGCATGAGTTATAGAAAATCACGTTTAGCAACATGGATTGGTATTTTCAAGAAAAGTTCTGTTGCATGGAATACTTTAGAGTAAGTAGACGAGATCCAAGATTCACTAGTGAATTTTGGAGAGCTGGCAGGAGATCATGAGGTTATAGTATGTTTAAGCCAAGTATACAGAAGAAGAATAAGTGGGAAAGAAAGACGAGAGGCAATAATGAAATGAGTTCCAACTCGAATTTGGGAAATAGGAGTTAGGAAGCCAAGGAATCATGAAGTGGAAGATAGTCAAAGCACAGTGGAGTTAAGCTCAAGGAAACGTGGCTAAGAAGAGTGAAGACTAGATACGTGCATCATATCTCTTTTTAAGAGTGCATCTTTGATCCTTGTTTTCCTGTGGAGCTTGCTTGCAAGTTATCTTTTGTATATATCCTCTCGATCCCATTCTCGATCCTATTTCTGTTGTGAACTCCATAAGGGGGTTAAGACTCATCGGTTAGTACTATATGTCAAAGTTTGAACGGATTTCTTGTAATCCAAAAAGGAGTTTATCTAGTTTATCTAGTTTATCGTGTCTATCTTGTCATGAGAACCTTAGGTAGAAACCCTTTTGGTTGAAACATGTGTTTGAAACATGTTATGCTTGATGGTTGCAAGTGGCTGCAAGTGTTTGCAAGTGGTTGCTCGTGGATGCATTATACACGATTAGGCACTAGATCGGCTCACACACTCTTCATGTTGCATATGCATGAGTGTTTATGTTTATCCATGATTGAAACTTGTCGTGTTATCACATGGATGTTGCATATGGGTGGATGTTATGTGCACTCATATAGATACTATGAATTTAGGAATTTGCATACATATGGATTCATTTCACTGACATACATATGCATTAAGGAGGTTTACTGTATCAGTAACCGCCTGACTTTCACTGACATACATATGCATTAAGGAGGTTTACTGTATCAGTAACCGCCTGATCTTTGCATTAGATAAGTACATATACACACACTTTTGCATATGATCATACCACATTTAGAATCTTTTAAGGACAATGATTGCTCGTGGATGATGCTTTGAGTAGATGGATGATTGGATGGTAGGATACGTTCTTCCTAACTTGGAGATTTCGGGGACGAAATCCTTTAAGGAGGGGAGAATGTAACAACCCGTATTTTTCAATAACCTGTAATAACATAAATTGAGGCAGAATTAAATTATAAAATCTGAATTAAGGGAAACGGGCTATGCCATTGCGTTCGTCTCGGAAAAATACGCGAAATAGAGTCCGAGTTTTCGAAAATCGGAGTCCGTATGACCCAGTTAAGGCCCATTGAAGTTTTCAGAAAAATCCTAGGTAAAAACAGATTCAAATTTAAAGAATTGGGCCAGCTGGGCCAAGGCGGGAAAATTCCCGCCAGGGGCCCCATGTCGACAGGCCTGTCGACAGGGTCCCCAGGGAGTCGACAGCCCTGTCGACAGGGGGTGCCCAGGCAGTCTGGCCTGGTGCACCATTTCTGGTTTGGGCTTGATTGGGTGGCTTGGTTCTAGAGAGTTCCGAGATCTGACGGGCCAAAACTATCCTAGGGTTAATCCTATGGTCTAAATCACTCTAATCTTCTATAAATAAGCCCCTAATCCTACCCTTAAACCCCATAAATCATTCTAGCAACAAAACTATGCCAAAATCTAAACTCTCATGGCCTCCACCCTCTTCATACAATTCCTAATTTAAATCCCTAAGAGATTTCCATGCATACAAGGGTATTTAGGCTTGTATGATCCTCCTTAGCTTGCATTAAAGGCTTATTTTTCTATTGGCATCATAAAGGAGGAGTCTTGATCAAGTTTGCTTGCATTTGGGGGCTTTAATTAGTTGCATAAGGGGTTTCTTGCATTGGTTATACTCATTTGAGTCCGCATAAGCATTGTAAGCCCTCTTACCTTCATTTTAGAAACTCTAAAGTTAATGTGTGATGAAAGTTGGGGTTTATGTATGTTTATTGAGTTGTGCATGTTTATGCAAGGGTACTAAGCCATGATTTGTATGTCTATTGAGTTATGCATGTTTATGCAAGTTTGCTAAGCCATCATTTGTATGTTTATTGAGTTATGCATACTTATGCAAGTTTAAAATGACAAGTTGTGCATGTTTTGACAAGTTGTGCATGTTTTGACAAGTTGTGCATGTTTATGCAAGTTTAAAATGACAAGTTGTTCATGTTTTGACAAGTTGTGCATGTTTGACAAGTTGAGCATGTTTATGCAAGTTTAAAATGACAAGTTGTGCATGTTTTGACAAGTGGTGCATGCTTATGCGAGTTTAAAATGACTAGTTGTGCATGTTGACAAGTTATGCATGCTTATGCAAGTTTAAAATGATAAGTTGTGCATGTTTGACAAGTTATGCATGATTATGGTAATATGCAAGTTCATTATGCTAAGTTATGCTAGTTTAACATGTTATGCATGATTATGGTAATATGCAAGTTCATTATGCTAAGTTATGCTAGTTTAACATGTTATGCATGTTTTATGGTAATATGCAAGTTCACTACGCTAAGTTGTGCAAGTCTAACATGTTATGCATGACTGTTGTGCAAGTTTATGTTGTGCCAAGTTCCCTCTTCCTATCCTTTATGCGTTACTACGAATATGTAAGCGATAGAATGACGTTGGGGGTTTTGGGGTAAACTTAAAATACATGAAAATATAAGATTTGGGAATTTGCCTATTAAGTTAGGTCTACCCCTTGGGAATTTACCTATTAAGTTAGGTCTACCCAAGTAATTGTTGACTTGTAATTATGTTTTGAAATAAAGTGGACATGACACTTAGAAAACATAAGTGTGGCCAACTCGAGGTTGGGTTGAGTTTGTAGCGTAATTCTACCCGGAACCGACCGGCTTAACTAGTGGCTACAAACAATAGGACCCAATGTGGGAAGTTGGTCATGGGGTGCCAAGACCCGAGGTTAGACCAAGTTGTGGTGTAAAGCTACCCGGACCCGCCCGGCCTAACTAGTAACCACAACAAGGTCTAATGTGAGAGGTTAAGGTGCATTAAATTAATTAATGCCTCATGATTAGGGTTAAGTCAGGGTCCACTAATACTTAACCAATTTGGGGATTCGAGGGATTAGAATGTGGTTAAGTTCTGAACCGTTGGTTACACTTAACTAGTTTAATCCATTTGGGAGTTCAAGGGATTAGAACGGGGTTAAGCCACACTTAACCAGTTTAATCCAGGATTAGTGAAGGGTTAAATCCCACTTAACCTCCTTAGGAAACCCTAGCAGCGTGGTCTGTTCCAGCAGTAATCCCAGTTTGGTATCATTCACAACCCTAGGGGCTAGGCTAGGGCGGGGCACGATTACTGGACTGATGTAAGCGACCAAAGCGACGGCTGAGTGGTACAGCGGTGCGGGTCCGGCGGGCTACGGACGTGCACGTAGTCCGATGTTGGACAAACTCGAGGCACGGGTACCAGTAGGTTAGGGCTGTGCATTATTGCTTAAGTGTCCGGGGTCGACAACCGAGGGCTTGATACACCCAAAGGTGGGCCCAGCACAGACTACCTACATCCATATGTGGGCCGTATGGACATCAACACTTGACGTGTTAGGCTTATAGGGAGCCGGTCAACTAGACCGTTGGGTTGGACCTTATACTAAGGTCACTTCATGTTATTGGGCCAAAGTTTGGGCTAAGGGATCAATACCTGTTATGTTGGTTTGCTAGTACACCGTGGTGCAAAACTTAACCTTGTTTTATGCGATGATACCTCTATATATCTTGTAGGTAATTTACCATGCCAGTATGTTGTTATCTATGATCATCTCAGTTTCCATCATGATGTTAACTTTATTAGTTTATAGACTGATCGTAGCAGGGCTTACTCAGTCTTTTTGACTGACCCGTTTTGTTTCGCCTCTTTCCTTCCGTTTCCCCCCCCCCCAGGTTCTCAGGGAGGGAATACTGGAGCCTAGCTTGGATTTTAGCTGCTTCCTTGGATAGCTCAAGTATGCTTTGGACTTGAGCCGCTATGGTTTATCACTCTTATTTGGGGATAGTACTTATGTATTTTCAGAGTATCAGATGATGTATTTATCCAGACTTGTAATTTTGGGAAATTGACATTCTGATGTACCAGACTTGTGTTTTGAAATGGTTTTAAATCTTCCGCTGTTTTATTTACTTACTCTGTTTATTTACATATATATATGTCATGTCCTGCCTTGCTATATCATTATGCATGTTTTACCAATAATGCCCCTCCAAAGCTAGTGCATTCCTTTGCGAGTGACCCTGGCAGAGGTGGGGTGTTACACTAAATGTGTTTGCTATATATTTATACACCTATGAATGTTAGTGTGTGCATGTGGCTTGTACGTGTATGTGCATGTGTAGATGGAACCAAGCATGTGTTTCATAATGTGTGTTGTGTTGAGTTTGGAATGCACTGTGAGTTGCTGTGTAACAAAAAAAATGAGCCACATTATTTTCCCTCTTCTCAGGAGGACCCTTCATGCATGGAAATAAATTTCCATTACTTTCATTTTATTGAAGCTAAAAAAATGCCTTCATTCACTATTCTTTTCAAAACATGCATATACATGTGTTTTCACGCAAGAGACATGTCTGGAGAGGTATTCATTTTGCATGCAAGCAACAGGGAAGAGAAAAACGATTTTTTTCTTTTCTTGGCAACATATTTTTGTTATTCTTCACTCCCAGGCAAAGCCCTTCCCTTTCCATCTTTTCTACTTCACATTTCTCTTCTCTGACAACAAAAATCATTCCTTTTTCTCTTCAAATATACTCCCACCCACCTGATTAATTCTCTCCTACCTTCTCACTATCTACCTCTCGCAATGGAGGAACATGAGTGAGTGTATAAATATCACTACAAGAAAGGGTGAGTTTGGCGACAGAGTGTGGCGACGGTTGGTGACGACCAAAAAAGCGGCCCTCACCAGCCGTCGCCAATCGTCGCCCAAAAACAAATATACCGCGAGGCTACAAGATTTTTTTTCCCATTCTGCTATCGATCGAGAAGATAAAAAGAACACGAACCCAACCGCCGCCAGTTCACCACCGCCGACGCCAACCGCCGCCAGTTCTCCACCGCCGACGCCAACCGCCACCTCTTCTTCGCCGCCTCCTCTCATCCCATCTCAATCAGCTGCTTCTTCCTCTCCCAGTATAATTTCTAACCTATTTCTTCAATTAATTAGTTAATAATGATTTAAATGCATATGTTATGTGATTATATGATGATTGTTGAGTTAATGTAGTTGATTTAGTAATGACTGAAACCCTAAAATGTAGATTTAGTTGTTTATTAGCGAATATTTTGGTTAGTGAAACGACCCAAACTCCCCCGGTCTCCGAAGAGAAGAGAAAGCGCGGATTGTTTTGAGAACACGACAAAACAGAATGCATACAAAAGAACATTTCATTGTATATTACAACAATGCACCAGAATACAAGAATATACAGAGTATAATTGAATATTACACAGAAATATCCGAGATTTAAATTACATTTAAATACATCACAGCGGAAAATAATACAATACACAACTAGAAGAGATATACAGATACAAAGCATTCCGGATATCATTCCAGCTGTAAACCAGGATCCTGTGAATATAAATCTGCAAAACCAAAATTACTAGCTGCCCGTGTCAAAATAGGGGCACCCAGAGTTTAGGTCAAAACAATAAACTCCAGGTCAGTCATGTGACTGGTGTGAGAACTAAAACAGTTATTAATCTTTATTTTAAAATTAGGTAAATCAAGGGACCACGCCATATAACATGGAACGGGTTTCCTCCCAAGAATACCAGTGCATAAAACAAACAGCGCAATGCTAAATAAGGAAAATTGAAGCTATTATAAGACCCTGTTCCCATCACACAATGCAACGCAAGCCGGAGGATAGGGTTTTTACCTTATAATAGCCAAGAATGCTTGATACGTTTAAAACAAATCATTTGATACTATTATAAGTGTATAGTGTATAAAACAACTTCAAATCATAAGTATCAATCATAGGCGGCATGAATGCCCCATACCACTATGTCGCCATATATAGGTTATACAATCAAAATCGCAAAGTCACGTATTTGGAATTTGGGTTTCCATCTATGAACCGAGGCCAGGGATCGTCCTCTACTGATTCGAGACTCTCTAGCTCGAGCCTCCGGAACAGCCGCAACTGCCCCTTGGAGCGACAGGGCCGGTCCACTGATGTGGATTATAGTGCCTGAACAATACGTTTCCCCGCCCTTTGGGGCGTAAATGAGCCAACGAATGAATCCATCGGACCTGGATCGTCCGATCTAACCGAGGCGCCTCGCAACAGCAACAACCACACAAGTGAAAAGTATATAAATGTCAGGGCTGGTAGGTCATTGACACCACCCTAGCTAGAAAGAAACGCATGTCCTCCCTGAGGTCCTCTCCCGTTTTTGGTTCACAACCGGGGTGCGAGGCTCGCGAATTCACGTTACACAAAGCTGTGCCACACAGGCTGTGCTTTGATCATCACCACAAGACTTTGCTTTTCAACAGAAGCCTCGATCAATTGCCACTTAGGCATACCACACAGGAAATTCACTCCATGCGTTTGATATCCATCAATATATAACCCCTGAGCTCGTACATCTCAGAGAAGAGCGTTAAGCAAGAGAATAAATTCTCCACCGCCAAACAGATATATATTTAATAGAGATCAATCACACAGACTAAAATCCAATGTCAGACACACAGTCCATTTACAAGTTCGTTTTGGGTCTGAACGAAACCGGAAGCACCTAGTACCCCGCATATCCATCGATCTCCAAGTACGTCTGGACGATCACCAACTGCTCCATCTTCTTAGGTGTACAGCCCAATCAAGATCATCAGTAATCACCCAAACGACGTGAAGACCTCCGGTCTTCGACCATCGTCTTCATCTTCGACTTATCGTCGTATCAGTTATTCAGAATGGGATAAACCCGATCTTTTCGAATAACTCGCGTATATTTTAAATAAGTGTTACACAAACACAACATACGCCTCATTCCAATTTATCAGTCACTAACCGTAAATTAACAAGTGAATAATTCTCCAAACATTAACCCCGAAGGCCGAATCCAACATCAGAACAATATCCAGAAAACCATTCTGCTTAGCTAACCGACAGTTAGTTTCTAAATTTCACATTCATGGGAAAGGTTCCCATTAATTTTATCAAAGATAAATTCTTTATATTAATTCTTTAATCTATCCTTTTGAATTTCAATTCAACTAGTCGGGATTAACGAACCTTACCGAAGTAATCATTTATTTTAATTTCCCAATCCCAACCTATTCATCCCATGAAGTAAAACTGGTAATACTTCATATCTAACACCACGGTGTTATCGGTAAATTCAATTACCATTTCACGTTCAAATCTAATTAAAGATTTAACTATCGCCTGGAGCAAAACTGGTGATACTCCATTCTCGATCATTTCAATCTAATTAAAGATTTATTAAAACTCCACTTAGTTTTAATCTGTGACTGGGTTAAAGAACGAGTGTTATTTAAAACACCGTTCACGATAAACCCAAGAATCAGTTCGAATTCAATTCCAATTAAATATTATTTAATTGGTATACTTCATTAAATCTAAATAAAAGATTTAATCTTTTCTCAACTGGGTTCAAGAACAGGGTAAACGAAGACACCATTCACGACAAACCCAAATCACATTTGATATTAAATACAAGGCTTTAAATAGAAAATATTCCGGCTTATATTCAATATCAAATTCTACGACGAATAAATATCGTATTGGAAATAACGATATCAATATATCTTTCAAATTCCCATAACAATATCTGTATCGTCACGAAATCCAACATCGAAATATTCCGAAGACAATTTCGATTCGAATCCATTCATTGTAAATTCTGGTTATTTTCAAAACCATTTCAAATCCAATTTATTTATTTAAAAATAAATAGAATTATAATTCTAGTTCAAAACTAGTTCATTTCGATAAAAATCTATTTTTATCTTTTCAAATATGCAGTTTTTCATCCCAATTCTTTCTAAATCATTTCTTATGATTTTACACAAATTACTACTATTTTTAATAATTTTATCAAGGCCCGTACAGTCGATTTCCATCAACGGCCATCGAACAGCACTAACAGCGACCTTTTTCAAATTTGATTTGGACATAATTCCAAATCCAATCGTTAGATTTCTAATTTCCAATATTCGTTAGAAAGCTCTTTTCGATACGGACCCAACGGTTCCGGTTTTAGGAGAATCCGACGGTCGGATCTCCCGCAATATCCGCTCGAAGTCAATGGCCGAAATTCGCGAACTGCCGCGGCGCGGCGCGTTCTATTCAGGCCATTATATTATATATAATATATATATGATATATATACTTCGTCGATTTTCTTTTCAAAACGGTTTTTTTATTCCATTTCCATTTGTTTTCAATTCAATTTGAATTTCAAATTAATTCAATTTCAATTCAAATTCATTTCTATTCAATTTCTATTCGAATTCATTTTAAAACGATTTCCATTCTATTTCAATTCTATTCGAATTCATTTCAAAACGATTTCAATTCTATTCGAATTCGTTTCAAAACGATTTCAATTCTATTCGAATTCATTTCAAAACGACTTCAATTCTATTTCAATTCTATTCGAATTCATTTTAAAACGATTTCAATTCTATTTTAATTCTATTCGAATTCATTTTAAAACGATTTCAATTCTATTTCAATTCTATTCGAATTCATTTTAAAACGATTTCAATTCTATTTCAATTCTATTCGAATTTCAAACCCTTTCAGTTTATTTCGAATTTCAAATCAATTCAATTAAATTCGAATTTCAATTCACTTTAATATTCACTTCAATTTGAATAAAATCGATATAAATATCGTTCACGTCCAAATGGCGTCAATCTATCAACGCGACTTCATATATTTCAATTTTCAAATATCCTACTTCAAATATTTCTTTTCAAATATTTCATTTCAAATATTTCTATTTCAAAACTGGAATGAGGCCCAAACAATTACCATATAATGTTATTTATATGGATTTTCTACAACACATGTATATATCAACAACGATGAATAATCAACCATCATCCAAAGTGCATTCTACACTGTATAAGCATCAAATATAAATATTCAACGCTTATAACAGCCTGTCAATCAATCGATCGACATACAACTAAACAATCGGAATTAGTGTACGTCAAATATCATCCCAATACCCGTGTGGGGTTTCAAGCAATCAAACACAGATTTTTTATTTGTGCAGTTGGGCGATGTGTAAAATTTATCGTCCCAATCAATATCCTTCAAATAAGTGTACATAAACAAACCGTCCGGTTTGTAAATGAATATTTATTTATTCACATTCACGTTAAAAATTATATTTTTAATGATCAAACTATTTTATTCAACCTATGAATATTCTATTCGGTTCATTTATTAAATAAAATGTTATCTTTATTTTTCTAACTTATTTTTAGAAAATTTCGGCGGCATAACGGCACGATACTAGAAACGGGACAAGGCCTAGCCTTATCCCCGGTCTAGTGAAGGCCCACGCCATTCACACATCAATCAAATCAATTTCATTTCACCAAACAATTCAATTCAAACCAAATAATCTAACCAACTACACAACCAAACAATTAAACAAACAAGCCATCCATGGTCTGTGGATGACGGGTGTCGGGTGCTGCTAAGCACCGTCTGCATCCTAGTATATATATAACTAGAAAAAGAAATTGAAGAGTGAGAAGTTCTCACTGATAGCTATCCCAAATTCACGACACTTCATTTATAGAAATCTCCGCCGTTCTCGCCTTTCGTCAATTTCGTTACCCGTAGCCACTACATATGTAAAAATCGAATTTTTACTTTGCTATTCAATATATAAAAATCGAATTTTTACTACGTTGTTCAATATATAAAAATCAAATTTTTACTTCGTTGTTCAATATATAAAAATCGAATTTTTACTTCGTTGTTCAAAATATAAAAATCGAATTTTTACTTCGTTGTTCAATATATAAAAATCGAATTTTTACTTCGTTGTTCAATATATAAAAATCGAATTTTTACTTCGTTGTTCAATATATAAAAATCGAATTTTTACTTCGTTGTTCAATATATAAAAATCGAATTTTTACTTCGTTGTTCAATATATAAAAATCGAATTTTTACTTCGTTGTTCAATATATAAAAATCGAATATTTACTTCGTTGTTCAATATATAAAAATCGAATTTTTACTTTGCTATTCAATATATAAAAATCGAATTTTTACTTTGCTATTCAATATATAAAAATCGAATTTTTACTTTGCTATTCAATATAGAAAAATCGAATTTTTACTTTGCTATTCAATATATAAAAATCGAATTTTTACTTTGCTATTCAATATATAAAAATCGAATTTTTTACTTTGCTATTCAATATATAAAAATCGAATTTTTACTTTGCTATTCAATATATAAAAATCGAATTTTTACTTTGCTATTCAATATATAAAAATCGAATTTTTACTTCGTTATTCAATATATAAAAATAGAATTTTTTACTTTGCTATTCAATATATAAAAATCGAATTTTTACTTTGCTATTCAATATATAAAAATCAAATTTTTACTTTGCTATTCTATATATAAAGATTTCGCCTTTTCCATTTCAAAAATCTAATCTTTTATGTTTTAAAAATCTAATCTTTTATGTTCTAAAAATCTATTCTTTTCTATTCTAAAAATCTAATCTTTTTTTTTGTTTTAAAAATCTAATCTTTTCTAATAAAAAATCTAATCTAACAACCATGTATACTAATTATTTACTGTTTTTAAAACAATGAAAATATATTTAAAACTAAATTAACTAAAAAGAAACTCACCGACGAAGAGGGAGGAGACGGGATCATCGGAGGGGGTGCCTGAGGATCGCTGGAGGGGGCGGTCAGCGTCAGGGTTCGGCGGCGGTAGGCTTTTTGTGTCGGGTGGTGGCTGTAGGCAGAAAGAGGGAGGGAGATCGGACTAGGGTGGACCTGGATGAGGGATAGACGGAGGGGAGGGTCTGGGTGCGGTGGTCCTTGGCGGTGACTTCATGGTGGCGGGCTTGGGCTCTGGCGGCGCGGTTTGGGGTTGCGAGGAGGGGAGGTTCTCGTGAATCAGGGAGAGAGGAGGGTGCGCTCGTGTGGAGAGAGGAGGAGCAAGGAAGGGGGACAGAATTCCGATCACCGATGGTGGGGGGGGGGGGATTTCCGGCGCCTCGATCGATTTAGGGATCCATTTTTTTTTAAAGAAAGAACTGACGGAAGAAAAGAAGGGGGGCATATAAAAGGTTTTTATATTTTATTATTTTAATATTTTATTCTCCTTTATGTTGACTTTTTATTTGACCTCGAAAACAAGCTCACCGCTTGTCGTCCATAGCTAATTACCCCCATTCCGAACAAAATGGGATATGTATTGTAAGCTGATTCGACCGTTTCGATCAGTTTTCATCAAAATCAACATATAACTCTATATATTGAATTTGAACGCGCATTTCAATTTACTGGGGTCACATACGAACTCTAAAAATTCCAGAAAAATATTTTCTAGCTTCGTATAGACGATACGGTCCTAACAAAACTAGTTTCGTCGAATTCTGAGACCGTTTGAAAAATGGCCGTTTTCCAGTCGATTAAAATCAACTGAAACTGGTCAAACGCGTTTTCCTTCGCCACGCTCACATATTGAGTCGAAAAATTATGAAATTTGGAATCTAGCAATAACTTTACATCACGGACCCAACAAAAGTGGTTTCGTCGAATTCCGAGGTCGTTTGCAAAAATTCCATTTTAATGGGCCTGAATTCCATAGCGACTATTCAGAATTTTCAACTGGACATATCTTTTGATTCCCGCTATGAAATTTCAATTTTTCGGATTCGTTGGAAAGATATTCTCAATTAGATCCTAATGTTTTTGGTTTCACTAAAATCTGGATTGTTTTGCACCCGGTACATTCAATTGAAGTTTGAAATCGAATTATCGAACTACTACGCCATTTTCAATTCCTTTTATAATTATATATAATTATTTATACTCTATTGTCGATCTATATAACTATATACGATTGAATTTTATTCAAAAAGAAATTTTCTCGACGATATTATTTAAAATAATTCATTTTAAATAATCAAAATTTGCTAAAATTGCCAAAATAAAAATTTTAAACTGGCCCAGATTTTCGGGTTGTTACAGTTAGTAATTGATTTTGTGCATATGTATGTGTTTATGAACCCTTATTTTATAGATAATAATCAATTATTGATGTTGAATTAATAAAAATCAATTTATATTTATTTTAAATGGAGTAACTATGAAAGGATGTGATTGTGAATTATTGGTTGTAGTGGTATGAAATTGGATGTGGTTGTGAATGATTGGTTGTAGTGGTATGAAAGGATCATGATATGGAAATATTAATTGAATATGGGTTTGGCAACCCTATTCCAGAGTGATTGGTTGAAAATAGATTGTAGGGTGAGGATATGAATTGAAATTGATTAGTTTAAGGACATGATTCGTCTGCATACGAACTAGATTATTGAAATTTCCCCATTGTCAAAAGCTGCGAGGCTTCAAGGTAGCGCGAGGAGCCGTACATCGGGACGGTGCCGGTTTTAATTACCCTGCCGTTATGCTGCCGAAATTTCCTGAAATATTTACATATGTTTTTTTGTTTTGTTTATAGCTTATATAAAATGTTCATATGTTAGATAAAATGCTAGAACAAAAAAAATATCATCTTTATTATATATATATAGCTTTCTAAAAATATTTTCATTATAACAACATCATCTTTATTATATATATAGCTTTCTAAAAATATTTTCATTATTATCTATATAGCTTTATAAAAATATTCTAGTTATAAAAATCTTATCTTTATAATATATATATCTTAGTAAAAATGTTCATGTGTTGGATAAAATTCTAGAATGTTAAAAATATCACTTTTAACATGTGTAGGAGCTATTAAAAATAGCTAGACCTTGAAATAAATTCTAGTATGTTAAAACCATCACTTTTAACATGTGTAGGAGCTATTAAAAATAGCTAGACCTTGAAATAAATTGTCGTATGTTAAAACCATCACTTTTATTGTACGTATGAACCATTAAAAATATTCGTGCGTTGAATAAATTCTTTGAACAACATATATATGTGTTATCGAAATCACGGACATCTATTTTTGAATCAGGAAAAATGTCCAATTATTACATTGACCGTAGTTGGATGTATGACGTTAGAATTGGAATGAAAGGCTCAGTGAAAGAAGATTTCTATAATGGTGTAAATGAATTTGTTAGATTTGCAGTATCTAATAATCGAAATTACGAGGAGCTTCGTTGTCCGTGTAGTAAGTGTAAACTGATGAGGTTTCATAAACCAGACATCGATAAAGTACATTTGTACAAATCAGGTTTTGTGCCAAATTATTATTTATAGGATCGTCATGGAGAACTTGTTGCGCCTACAGTAAATCCTGCAGCGTCGGAGGTCGAATTAGTTACGACGAATCCAATAGAAGATATGGTGGAAGATGCAGCACGGTCAATATTCCCTATCGGCCAGGTCGACGACGATGACGTCAATATTGAAGAAGAACCGAACACGGAAGCCAGAAAAATATATGATTTATTGGCTTCAGCTAAGCGGCCATTGTGGAATGGTTGTGAAAGTGGAACTGAATTATCGGTAACCGCTGAGTACATCACCATGAAATCAAAATTTAACCTTACAGAAGCTGAATTTACAGCGGTTGTATAAGCTGCGAAAAGACATATGCCACCCGATAATCTAATGTGCGATAGTCATTACAAAGTGAAAACACTAATGTCGGCTTTTGGTTTGCCGTACCAAAAAATAGATACTTGTGTTAAAGGTTGCATGTTGTATTGGAAAGATGATATTAATCTTAGAAACTATAAGAAATGTGGCGGGGAAAGGTATAAACCTAGAAAAAAGAAAGGTAAGGAAGTTCCGTATACAAGAATGCATTATTTACCAATCATCCCTAGACTACAACGGTTATATGCATCCTCAGTCACTGCATGTCATATGCGATGGCATAGTGTGTGAACACAAGAAGATGGAACTTTGACACATCCATCGGATGGAGAAGCATGGAAACATTTTGATAGGACGTATCCAACATTTGCCACAGAGAGCCGTAACGTCAGACTTGGTTTATGTACAGATGGGTTTTCACCATTTTCTCAGTTTGGTAGTAAATATTCATCTTGGCCTATTATCGTTACTCCTTATAATTTACCTCCGTGGATGTGTATGAAAACTCCATATATGTTTCTCACTGTTGTCGTTCCTGGTCCTAATGATCCAAAACAAGGCATCGATGTTTATCTACAACCATTAATCGAAGAGTTGAAAAAACTATGGGATGACGGAGTTGAAACCTACGACATTTCAAAAAAAAAAATCATATGTTCGCTTGTTTGTTATGGACGATTAGTGATTTTCCTGCATATGGGATGCTTTCAAGTTGGAGTACCGCCGGTCGTCTATCTTGTCCTTTATGCATGGAAGAATCACAAGCATTTTTCTTATGGTATGGAAGGAAGCATTCGTGGTTTGATTGTCATCGTTGTTTTCTGCATACCAATCATACTTTTAGAAGAGATAAAAAAACTTTAAAGCTAACAGCGGAATGACTTTGCAAGCACCCAAAATTTGGACAAGTGAAGAAATATATGATATTGTAAAGGATTATCCGAAGATCCATGAGACAGGAGAGGAGACGGAAATTCCGGGTAAATCTGACATTCATAATTGGTGTAAACAAAGCATATTCTGGGAGCTACCTTATTGGAAAGATCTCAAACTTCGACATAATATCGACGTTATGCACAATGAAAAAAATGTATTTGATAACGTGTTTAATACTGTTTTGAATGTCAAAGGAAAAACAAAGGACGATATACATTCGAGACGTGACATAGAAGAATATTGTAAACGTCCATAACTTCATATGAACCCCAATGACAATAAAAAACCCAAAGCGTGCTATGAACTGACAACAAACAAATAAAAATTGTACTGAAATGGGTTGAGGGACTGAAATATCCGGATGGGATTTCTTCTAATCTTCGTAGATGTGTTGACTATAAAAACAATAAACTGAGTGGGATGATAAGTCATGATTGTCATACAATGATGGAATATTTATTACCAGTGGTGTTCAAAGAATTCTTGCCTGTAAAAGTGTGGGGTGTTTTAACAGAGTTAAGCTTATTCTATAAAAAGATTTGTTCGGCAACGTTAAAAATTGATCATCTCCGTAAACTTGAAGTCAAAATTCCGGTATTGATTTGCAAATTAGAGAAAATCTTCCCTTTGGGATTTTTTAATGTAATGGAGCATTTACCTATTCATCTTCCATCCGAAGCTATTCTTCGAGGTCCAGTGCAATATGGATGGATGTATCCTTTTGAAAGGTAAAATTTATGCTTACAATTCAAAGTGACATTAGTGCATATAAAGTGAATTAATTTTATTTTAGGTATTTGAATCATCTGAAGAAAAAAGTACGACAAAAAGCATGAGTTGAAGGTTCGATTTGCAAATCTTATCTTGAAGAAGAAGCTTCGTTCTTTTTTCTCATTACTTCAGTGATCATGTGAACCTATCATTTGTAAGTGGTCCTCGTAATGATGAAACCGTGGAACCCAATTTTTGTCCGACAATGTTATCTGTTTTTAGACAACATGGACGATCTTCTGGAAAATGTGTAGAAATATGGTTAAATGATACAGATCACCATGTAACACACACATATGTTCTTCTAAATTGTGCTGAAGTTGCACCATTTGTTAGGTACTAAATTTTTAACTTTATTACAGTTATGCGTACATCAATTGTTAGCTAGTGATAAAATTATTTATATTTGCAGTATTTACGAATCGGAAAATCCAAATGGCGATCTCAGTAAAGATTTTGCTAAATGGTTCTCGAAGTACGTTTTTGATCCAATAAACTGCGTCAATGACGAGGGTTTGCAACATCTTGCGCTTGGACCAAAAAGAAATGTTAAGACTTATCCAATATTCTTCGTCAATGGATTTAAATTCAACACCAAAGACCGTGGTACTGACAGATTAACATATAACAGTGGTGTATTTGTCAAAGGTAGTGATGATCCTGAAGAGCATATAAAAGACTTTTATGGCGTCTTGACACAGATTTTAGAGTTGACATATTATGTACAACCCATAGAAAAAGTTGTTCTATTCAAGTGCAACTGGTTCAACAATGTTCCTGGTACTGGAATCAACATGCATAAAGATTATAAGCTTATAGTAATAAAGCACACATCACATTACTATAAGTATGATCCTTTTGTATTGGCAAAGCAAGCATTACAAGTTTACTTTGCTCCGTATCCGTCGTTAAAAAGAGATAAAGTAGATTGGTCTGCTGTAATTAAAACAAAGGCAAGATTTACATTTGAAGGAATTGCTATTCCAGACGATGCAGCGTATCAAACAGACGCAAATCAAAACGATGAAATAATAATTGCTAATAATGTCCATTTAGAGTCTTTAAACGATGAATCAAATGAATTAATAGAAGCTTTTGAGAGTACAGAGGACAACGATATAGAGTATGAGACCGAGACTGAATCAGAAAATGAAGAAGAATAATATTATTTGTATATGATGTGCTATGTTGTGAACTTATATGATGTGCTATGTTGTGAACTTATATGATGTGCTATGTTGTGAACTTACATGATGTGCTACGGTTATCTATTATATGGTTCTTCTTCTTTTATGTAAATGATTCTTGTAGTTGCATTTGATAATATATGCTGTATGAGTTTATTTGATAATGGATGTGCATAATGATATATGAGTTTTTAATTTCGTGACAGATATGCCTTCTAGACGCCGACCTACCCACAGTTCAGAGGCAGGTGCGAGCGGTACAGCACCGGATACACGTCCGATTGTAGAGGTCGTGCCCAAGTCCGTAGGGTAAGTTTTTAATTTCGTAAATGCTTAGTATTCAAAAGTTATTAAATGCTAATATCGTACTTTCTGCAGGGGGTTTGATATTATTCCAGGAGAGCTTGTTTTACGTGTGTCTAGACAAGCATATGTCGCTAGGTGGACAGAGGTGTGGCCTCACTGGGATGATATTCCTATGCAGATTAGGAATGCCATCCTCGCGGAGGTTCTTGTAAGTATAAACATTTGCAAAATTATATAAAATATGTAATACTCTTTGTTTGTTAATTTATAGTGTTCTGTACGGGTCCGGGAAGAAGATATGGATGTTTTCCTCACCGCATGGAACCAGAAGTTGAGGAAAAATTATTCAGGCAATATATACAAGGCAAGGAAAGCAACAAAGAGGCCTCAGTGGATGAGCGAGGAGGTCTACGCCGATTTCCAGAAATTGTGAGCCACGGAAGCTGCTAGGGTAAATTACTTAAGCTTGTTTTAAAATTTTATTTTGTATATCCATCAATTAATCATATAATTAAATATACAGGAGCTTTCAGAGCGAAATCAAGCAAACAGGCTCAAAAATCCTGCTTTGCATCGGGCTGGGTCTAAGTCCTTCTCCCAGCATCGTCGCGAATTGGCACGAAAGATAAATCACATTTACAAATAGTTCTAAACTTTTTAAATCGTATTAATTAATTCCAAATATATATTTTATCATTTCAGATGTTGACTCTCCAGCAAGAGCCTACACTTGCTGAGGTGTTTACCCAGACTCATGTCGTCGAGCGGACAGATCAGGAGCGTAAATCCTCATATACGTGGTCGGACCCTAAGTCCTGCGAAATGATGGTTAGCATTTCTAATAATTTGTATAACACAAATATATTTCTAATAATTTGTATTTCGCAGGACAAATACATGGCGGCCTTAGACGCTCGAGCGATGGAGTTAGGCCAAGAGCCGGACGTGGAGGAGTGCAATCGCATCTGGAACAGAATCATCAACCCGCCTACCAGGGGTAGACGCTACGGCTTCGGGGACATAGAGGTAAAGCATGAATAATTACTACAAATTGGTTCCATTAATTGGTGTGCATTTATATCGACAACTCTATTACAATAATTGTATAAAGCATGTATAGTATATAAAAAAAACTTTTGACAATGGTTTCTAACTATTTTAATATAATTACAGATGGCGGGGACTTAGGCCTCTTATACGAGGCGTCGGGATGAGGAGGAGATCCACATGCTTCGACAACGGGTTGCAGGCTTAGAAGATTTTCAGAAGAACATGCTCGAGACCGTGCTGGATGCGCGGATTGCTGCATATCTTCAGGAGCATGGTGTGATGCCGCCGAGTGATCCCGTGGATGAGGATGATGAGGACGAGGATGATGATGATGATGAGTAGGTAGGTACTTGTTTTTTTTGTTTTATCTTGGACTTGTTATGTAAATATAAACCTTGGTGATGGACTTGAAATGTTTGTGGTATTTTGTGGAGACGATCGATGATGGTATTTTGGACATGGATTGTTTTATGTGAACGTATTGATGGTTTTTTGATAATTTATCGTTTTTATTTTTGGACACATTGATGGTATGAGTTGATTTATAGTGTTGATGAGGTGATTGAATGTGAATTTGAGTTGATGGAATGTGAAATCGAGTGTATATGAGTTCCAGATGAACTGCATTTTGAGTTGTGTTGTTTGATGGCTTGTTAGTTGCTGGAATATAAAAAAAGTTACAGTTTGGCGACGGCGAGCGACGGGGTTATGGTCACGCAGGGCGACGGTTGGCGACGGCTTACGAGGGTGTTTTACCCAGTTTTGCCACATATGGCGACGGTTGGCGACGGCTTATTTGTAAGGTATAGTGACGGTTGACGACGGCTTGTTAGGGCCAAAAGGTGACGGTTTGTGACGGCTTATAGCCGTTGTTATGAATTGTAACTGCTTGTCCACATGGCAACCTTGCCGTCGCTAGCCATCGCAAAAGTGGTGTCCACAGCCGTCACCATGGCCGACGCTATATGCTTAGCGTCCACATTTTTTGTGACGGCAAATGGCGACGGCTGGCGACAGTTTTTTGCCGTCACCATTTGAGCTGTTTCTTGTAGTGTATGCTTGAGGTGCATGTGCATTGCATATGTGTTTAAATGTGTGTTATGCATGTGTGTTAGTTTGTGGTGTTGTGTATATGCATGTGAGTTAGTGCGTGCGTTAAATTTGTGCGTGAATGCATGTGTGTATATGGGCTGGTATGAGATATGCATGCAAATGAATGTGGGGGAAGATATCTTTTGGGCACAAACTCACTTACCAGTAAACTAACTAAAGAAAACAATAATAATAAATGGGATGAAAGGGATGCATTCAGTTAACAAAACAAGACAGTAAGAAAACAATGTATGCATGTGTGTTTAAATGTGATGTGTGTTTTGTGTATTAATATATGGAAGCAGGAAAACGTGATTTTAGTAAAAAAGGAAAAAAAAAATGTGAAATGTGAACACCCATGATTTACGTAAAAAAAAAAGAGAAGTAGTAAGGTGAATGCAAACTTTGCCTACTTCCATCTTTCCATACACTACACGCATGGATCCAAGAAATGAGAGGAGGGACATTCATTTTGACATTTTCTTCTTTCTGGTAGTGATTTCTCCCTTCCCTTTTTTTAAAACAAATGGCAAGGATAAGTAACGTATGGTTTAGTAAAATGGTGCATGGTTTTAAAATGAACACATAGCTTAAATATGTTACATTCACTATATTTTGAAAAAATAATAATTAGTTAGTTTAGTAAAATAAAAAGACATCTTTTGCAGACCCAAAATATTTAGAAAGATATGTAAGATCGTAAAAGGGACACATTGAACTCAAAAGACTCTGTTTCAAAAATGAATTGTGCAAGCTTTTTCATAGTTTCAGCGCAAACCAAACACCGAAACTGACAAATAAATATATTTTGGTAATCAGCGCAACGAGACGGACACAACGGTATATAATTTGTAGTGTCTGCATGCTCCGTTCAAAAACGCGTTACGGACCCCTTTAACGTAAAAATGCGGATGTCAAACGGAGGTCAAAACGTCCGATTTTCGCAAAACGAATTTCACCGTTGGATTACTGTCAACGAATAGAATAATTTTCATGTTTGTCCGAACTTGTTTCGGAGAGATTTTAAAATCGCTAAAATTTAAACTGTTATGCGCAGCTTGGCACTGAAAATTGCGCGATCGACGATATTCAAATTTTTCGATGAAATTTTCACAGCTTTTATATTTCACTATACGTATTTCAAATTTCAAATTCCTATTTTGAAAAACCATAGAATAATTTCAAATTTCGAAGATTTAAACTTTGCTCTAAATTATATACATGAAAATTTGATTAAAATTGATGAATAAAATATTAAGTGATTTAAATTTTATTTAAACTTATTGAAATAACCATTGTTGAACCTCTTATTGAAAAAGAAAACATTAACCTTAGTATTTAAGGAAATAAATTGCAAAATTGTAAATCTTGGATACAAATTTAGTTGAGAAAAACAATTTAGTTAAATGAAGTAAAATTATGAAATTTGAAAGTGAACTTAAGTGAAATATTCAATATTTGGAAATTGTAAATTTTAGAAAAGAAAAATACAACTTTAGTTTATTAATTTGGAACTTTGGAATTAGACACGAAGTTAAGTGTATAATTGTAAACGACAAAATACCGTTAATATTTCAAAGTGGAATATTTGATAGTTCAAGTTTATATAAGGAGGTTGAAATACAAATTATGTTTGATCTATTCGACAAATTAATAAATGGAAATTGAATGACGTTAGTTGTCAAAGAGACCGGAGCCAGTTATGGACACATTCTCTGTCGATACTGGAACCACTTTGATATCTACGCTCGTGAAGTGATAATCCAGAATGAAGTGATTATTTTGGTGTACGTTTGCTGGATTGAAGAAAGTGAACGATAATGGATGACCGACATTTGTGTCAATTTGAAATGACTAAAACAGGAGCCGTGCCGGACCATTGGGGCTAGCTACCTCTAGAAGACACACTTCTTAGTATATTCTATCTTTGTTATTTGGTGATCACCCTTGATTTTGGAAGTGTTGTGTTGCGGTGGGCCGTTAGGGGTTACCACCAGTCCGGATCAGGCAAATTGGTAGTATCCTACCTTGGGCATTGCCTCATGTGCCTTGTCATACGTTTTATCCTTATGCGCGACCACTACGAGTTTCTATTTAACATGTGCCTATAGGAGACTCACTGGCTACCGACATTCTACTAGTTGTGTTACAGGATCTGTATAGACCACATTGTTTAAAAATGTGTTAAGAGGGATCAATGTAAAGCCTTAACGCTATTTTAAATATTTTATATTACTGATAGACATTACATATAATAGCGTATCATACTATATATAGATAGTTTAACGGATCCTTAAGAGATATAAAATACCGTAACATCTCTTGAGTTATTTTCATTTGAGTTTAGATCTAATCACACTAGAATGTTTAGACCAGACTCGAGTGTTTTGTGTTTTTCTCATTTCGCTCGGGTCAGACTGAGTATTGCAGTGTTCTCGAGGAGCACTTTATCTGGAGCCGAAGACCTAGTCGAAGACTCCAACCTATCCAGTATTAGTTCCTATTCCGTCTAGCTTGTATTTGCGAAATTTATGAATCGCTATATTGTATAACTAAATTGTAACTGTTTAAGTAGCTTCATGAACTGCTTATGTATATTATTTCATTTCCGCTGCGAGATTCTGTATCATTCTGTATATGTGATTCTATGTTCTGATTCTATTATACACCCTAAATTGATTATCTGTCAATTTTGAATCGTTCGAGTTGGACATGTGTAGTTTTATTGTCAACTTGGATTATTCAGAAAAGGCAGGTTGTCACAGTTGCCATTTCGGGATTAGGGTTATGGGAGGGCTGAAAGGGTTAGGAAAAACATTTCATTTCTGTTTTTCAGCCGCCACTTTCATCCTTGAAATATTAGCAATGGTCTTCACCTTCTAAATTCATCCAAAATCGCTCTCTAATCGCGTATTAGCTTAATCTACATCAAATCAAGGCAAATCAACATCAAATTGGAGATAGAGCTGCTGTGTTGCATTGGGAACCACGCCAAAACAGTAGAGTTTCAAATCTAAGATTTTATTTGTGGCTAAGGTGAGTGATTTGCATATTTTTACACTAATTACGATTAATTAGGGGTGATTAGTGTTAATTAGCGAAATTATGCATAGTAAAATTCTGGAAAAATATGTAGAAATTATAAAATATTATTTTATGCCTCTAATAAAAATTTGGGTTAATTTGGATTAAGTTTACTAATCGTATGGTTAAACATGATTAATGGGGATTAAAGGGAAAATCATGCTTTTTGGGTATGTTTGATTTAAAATAACCTATATGCTTGGTGTTTTGATCTTTTTAATTGAACCCGTATGTTGTTACTGTTGTTTGTGATGTTTTATGATTAATTAGAAAAGTTATAATGATTGAAAACTTCGTCGTATGGCGAATATGGACGATATATGCTCGTTGGAAATTATGCAGGGTTTCGGATCGGGTCGGGTTAGGGGGCTCGGGTCGGAAATGGAGAACTGAGTATGGAGGAACCCGAACCGGACTGGAATCTGGCGCAAGATATTTTGACAAGAAGGAAGGCCACTTGTATAGAGTTGGATTTGGGTGGGGATTGGATTATAACACCGAACCGAGCAGACAAAGATGGACCGAACCGAACGTATAGAGTATCATGATCGAACCGACCCGGTGAGGTGGAACGATCCAGAGTGCCATTCACGTCCCGTGCCTGCATTTTCGAACCGACCCGTTGTTGGAGAGGAAGACCGAACCGGAGTGCTACTCTGAATTGAACTGTTTCGTCCTGCTGGCACCACGAATGGAGATCACGAACCAGAGTATGCCGCGAACCAAACCGAAGAGGTACACCCGAACCGAACCGATTGGAGATCACGACCAGGAGGATGATGACCAAAACCCGAGAAGCAAAGGTAGTCCAAATAGGAAGTAGAACTCAGGATCCAGATGGGAACTAATGAGTTAACTTCATGAATTGGACTTTGCTGCGGGACATGTGCAAAGGGGTTATCGATGTCTTTAGCTTTGACTCACCACTGAGAGACGGATCATTGGCTATGGATCAGTGCAGTGGAGTTGTCATGATTCCATGGGTCAAAGTGATCATAGTAGGGCTATGAGCCAGTGCAGTGTAGTTGTCATGACTCCATGGGGAAGAGTTGACATAGCAAAGGATTAGAGGCTATGGATTAGTGCGGTCGTCATGACTCCATGGGGCAGAGTGATTATAGCAAAGAATTGGTAGATCAAAGTGGTAGATATCGTATACTTTACGCACTGAGTGAGAGATGTGAGGATAATTGCTATGTTTGATGTTTGCTATCACCATGACATGCACACCCCCTCCCCATTATTTTCATACCATGTGTCAGTGTCGCCTTAGAGTATTGTACATCTTGTTGTGCTAACTCTTTGGTTGCAGGTTCAGGTGTGGTTATGTATACATGTTATTGTTCTGTTTTTGCTGCTTATTGCTCATACCAGACTTTTGTCTGACCCAAAGTTTTATGTCTCTTCTTATTACTCTGGGTGCTCCTAAACGAGCAGACTAGAGACAGGTTAGCTGGTTATGCACGAGTAGCTGTCCGGACACGAACAGGAGGCTTACACGTATTATTCCCATATATTCTTCCTATGTTGTTGTTGGTCACTACTTTGGCCATTAGTAGTGTACCTTCCTATTTTTCTTTAGAGACAGTTTTAAAAGTTGTAATAACAATGGTTTGGATCATAAGCTGTATTTTGAGTTTTCCACTGCTATGATGGTTTAGTTTTCATCTTATGCACTGCCTCGCCTATTTTATGTCAAGTTATGTTATTATTATATTTTGTTCCATGCGTTGTGAGATATACTACAGGTTCTTTATTAGTTCATCGTTAAAACCCTTTTTCCGTTGACGACCGTCCCGTGCTGGTTGGACATCGGTGCAACGCATTTCAGGGAAATGTCGGCTGGTGCGGGGCACCTTATTCCTCATCCCATATGTCCAATATAGGAGAGGTCCTCGCATATCCGGACAATCAACATGTACGTCCGGACAACTACCACTATAACCTTTTCAAGGGAGCTACCCATATCGAAGGCATCAGTAGTAATCCATTCGATGTGAAGATTGTCGGTCTTGCACCGTCTTCATTTCTTTGACTTTTAGTCGTCGTTTAATTATTTGAAATGAGAATTAACTCGTTCTTATTAAATAATCACCGCATATATAAATCAATTCAGTTCTTCCTTTTTGGTTAAGTCGTTGGCATTTACAATTCATTTCACTACTTTATTTAAAAGGTTTAATTGAGAATTTAATACGATCATCGAATTAAATACTTCGTCTCAATATACCCAAAATTCATTTAATAAGTTTCATGCCAAATCACATTTAACCACTTTCATTTTTATAAACCAATCATAATCGGTTTACTCACATTCTAAATTGCATATTTTAGTTTAAAACGATCCTTCACTATTTTTATATATATAGTAATTATTTTAATATAGTAGTTCGATAATTTAAAAGGTTTGAATTCAAATATTTTGAATTGATTTAAATAGTGGAATAATATATTTTATTTCCGAAATGATCGTAAATAATTGAATTTACAAAATTATGTGGATTGGATAATTTAAAAGGATTTGATTCAGTTATAATTGAATTATAGTAACGAATATATTATTTAAATGATAGTTTGAACGTATTAATTATAATATAATTTAAATCGAGCCCGTAACGTCGCGATAGTTCGTAATATGGAGTTTTGAACTTCAAACGACTTTGCAGGATCCGTTATTAGTCGGATTTCTTCGAGACAAGAAACGTTTGAAGCTATTGAACTCTATCTTTCTAGCAGAAGTGAAAAATGGAGATTTCGCGTTATAGATTGTGAGTTATATCCAAATCAAATTTTCAAATAGTTGCTATAGAATCGTTTATGGACCATAACGGTTTATTTAATATAACTAGATATTGGTTTTGAATTTGGACAAGAACTTTGAGGCATAGTTGTATTTTAATTTTTAGAATTTTATTGTAATTTTTATTTTAGAAAATAAGCTAATTTTTATATGGAGTATTTTACACCCTATATCAGTATTTTGGGGTTTCACAAAATAAGTTAACTTATCTATATTATTATATTTTTGGGATCGTGACACATCGCTCGACACGGTCGTAATTTTATTTTTGTCCATAACAGTCCGTACGTAAACCGAATTTTCCGTAGCGGGTACGTTTAACTTTGAAAATAAATAAAGAAAAGGATATTTGTATCCCTTCTTCCCCAGTTCGTACTAACCTCATACTTTTCGAAACGTGAGCCATATGTGTTTTCTTTTCCTAGCAGACCAACTTCTAAAATGTAGACATATATAATTAATCACACGTATGCATCTGTGAATAGACTTCCTCAAATTTAATGAAGCTGTTTGTATTTTCAAATCATGCATGCCTACAACCATGTTGCTTCAGTTGAAAACAATACACCCTAAACAACAGACCTCGTTTGATATTTTGACCCAACGTTGTACTATCAGAAAGAGACGTGTTCTAATCCTTTCTTTCTCATTATATATATATCGAGTACATGTTTTCAACTATAAAAAAATTATTTAAACAATTCTGAAGCTTCTATTGAAAACCAATGCGTTCCTTTCACTGGAAGCCACCCAAAATCTTCTATGCCAATCCAAGCTCTCCTTTATATATATATATCTGACATCGTTTCTTCTTCTATGCAAGGCTAAGCTCGTCTTTATATACATATATATCCGATATCATTTCTTCATCCATTTTCTTTTTACAAGTCGGCATCTCTCTAGGAAAACAAAATGAAATTGTGCATTACACTACACCATATATGCTAATTAGGCTGTGTTTTTAGCTGTATCTAAAGCATATAGGCATGGTAAATATCCATATCAAAAAAATGGTTTGTTAAATTTTTAGAAACGGCTCAAAACCGTATCCCAATGTGATAACATACGACTATTGGCTGTATCTAAAGCATAAGTAGATACGGTTATAAACCGTATCTTATACGTGTGTGTGTGTAAGCAGAAACTACAGCACATATTATTTGTAACACAAAGCATATATAACATAGGATACACTAATTCACAATTGTAACAATAAATGAAACAATTGTATGAAATATTTCATTACATTACAATATATAATGATACATGTTATTTGATTACATTATACACGTTGTTTCATTACATTTACAATAAAGAAGATACGTACCGTTTCATAATTACATTAAAATAAAGAAGGTAAACTTCAACGATCAACCACTCTCCGCTTTTTAACTCCGGCGATTGACCACTTCGATCCTTCAAGATGAACATCCTCCAAAACAGACAAAAGATCATAAACCAGCCAAGAACCCTCAGAAAACAATACCAAGGTAATCTCAAACCAAACAAGAACCACTGGCAAAACCAAGCTTATTAGCTTCATCCAAAACCCATCAAATAAAACTCAAAGCAGAGAAAACCGACAACTAAATTCGTGCTTATTAGCTTCATCCAAATCCATGCGTATTAGCTTCATCCAAATCCATGCTTATTAGCAGCATGAATTCTAGGTAACACACGCAACTATCTTTCACTCATATTTTTGAACTAAGGCATGGAAATTCAAATTAAACCCAATTTAAACCCAATTCGAATTCAAATTAAACCCAATTCATATTTAAATTTAACCGTCATCTAGTACTCACCTCCAGTGGTGATGAGAAGGATGGACATCGATGGATTAAGGCTTTGCTGGTCAGTTGAAGGCAGCACGAGCTGACGATAACTCATGGACTGCGGTGGATGGCTTATTGACAAAGGAAGTCGGCTGAGTACCAAAACCCTAATTTGGGTATTCGGTGGTCGCCATTGTAAAATAAAAAGAGGGATAATTCGGCCAAAATTTTTGATGTGGGAAAACTCGATTGTGACAGAATGGACGTATGGAGGGAAAAATTTGATATGCATTTCATACGGTCTAAAGCCGTATCAAATGAACTGATCTAGGTCTTCGTCTATGGACGGTCAGATTAAGGGTGTTTGGGGTGGTGCGGATCGCAAAATGTAGTTTGATACAGGTTTGAGCACTATCAAATTTGATATGGATTATAGCCGAATTGTATACCCGCATCCCCGTGTGCCAAATTCGTTGATATGGTATAGTGTTATAAAATCCACAGATATTAAAATAAAATCCAAAAAATCTTGAAATAAATATCGTTGTGGCCCTCATAATTTTTCCTTATTTCTGTGTGCTCTATGTCGAATTCGAACCAAATTGGGTTTGATGTTCGATGAAAACGAGAGTCTACGGTTAGTAATTTTGGAGGATTCAGGGCAAATGAGGTTCGGTAATTTTCCTGTACCATGTTTTTTCAAACAGGAAACCGCAATTTCAATGGCTGATGCATGATGAAGGTTGTTGTATTGGAAATATGGAGATTATATGTGAAAGGAGTGTAAGATATTTGGCAAAGAATGGTGGATGGAAGATTCAAGAAGAAACACAAAGAGGAGCAAACCACGAAAATGGAGAAGAAAATGGAATAACATAGGGTGTGCAAGGGGGAACAAGAAAATAAATGTTTGCACATGTGAGAGTTAACATGTGCATGGGAAGGGTGTCATTTTGTTATCAAGACATGAAGTATATTATGCATTGCGGATAGGGTATTTTGTGGAGTACGTGAAACGAAGGGGCATGTGAAAGTCCATGCGTGAACAACTTGAAGAGTGGAAAGGTGACAATCAATGTAAGTGGAACTATAGAAGTGCGGTTTACAGAAAGAGATGCATATGAAGGATCAGGGAAAGATTAATGCGTGGGAAATTTGTGAAATGGGGGGAACAGTTTCAGTTGTTCGTGAGTTGTGTACCTGGGAGGAAGGAGTAGTGGCGGACATAGGGTAGTAGAGAGGCATTTATGCCAAATTAAAATGATGAAGCCCAAGTACTAAAAAAAAGTTAATGATGGAGTTCAAACAAAATTGGAGGGGGTCTGGTTGGAAAGGCGGTGGCAGCGAATATAGGGGTTCGTTATCCGGCAACATGATGGAAGCACGGTGGTAATGCAAAAGCATTGATCGAGTTCAAACCTGGAACAGGAGTAGCTAATCACGTTTTAACGATGGTTAAGGGTTAGTGCATAATTGATTAAGTAAAAACGGTAACTAATGGATTAATAAAATAGTTAATGACTTACTTAAGGTTATTTTGAAATCGTTAACTTATAATATATGTATTTTGTTCGTTCGTAAATAGAATGGGACCAAATCAGTTGCATTGTAATCATAGCGAGGAGATTTACGTTGTAGAACTAACGTGGCTAAGAACGAATCTACTGGAATTTCGTGATAAAATCAAACACTCGTTTGATTTTAAACAATAATGTAAGCAGAATAGTCAACAACAAAATAAGGTGAGTAAACTCGCTAACTCTGATCATTTTTATAATATTATCATCGTTATTTAATATTGATAAATAATGGTTAAATGATGCGTGATGGTTGTTTGGATGAATTGTTGATAAATTGGTTGAAATAGTATATACAGTCATTGTAACAACCCGGAAAATCCGAAACAATTTAAATTTTTTATTTTGGCTATTTCAGTAAATTTTGAGTAGCTAAAATAATTTATTTTAAATAACAACGATTAAAAATTTATTTTAATCGAAGTTAGAGCAAATATATTCATTTTGATTTCTAAAGAAATTAGAAATAGCACGGCAGCTTGAAGAGTCAAACCTGTACTTTAACCGAATGTACCGGATTCAAAATTTATTAGATTTTAGTGAAACCAAAAATATCTAAATCTGTTTGGAAATATCTTTCCAGCAAATCCGAAAAATCGAAATTTCATAGCGGGAATCAAAAGTTATGGCCAGTTGAATATTCAGAATGGTCGCTATAGTATAATATATATCCCGTATAAAAGGGCCATTTTTCAAATGACCTCCGTTTTCGATGAAACCACTTTTGTTGGATTCAGAATGTTAAATTACTACTAGATTTCAATTTTCATAATTTTTCGAATTAATATATGAGCGTGGCAAACGAAAATGTGTTTTGTCAATTTCTGTCAAATCTGATCGACTTGAAAATAGCCATTTTTCGAACAGTCTCAGAATTCGACAAAATTAATTTTGTTAGGACCGTATTATCAAAACAAATCCAGAAATAATTTTTTTGGATTTTCCTAAGTTCGTATGTGGCCCCGGTGAATTTAAATATACGATCAAACTAATTATTTAAATGATTTAAATAATAAATTAAAGATTTCAGGCCACAGACAATCGTTTGGGCTGACGAGGCCTAGCCTATTGGATCCGAAACGGGGGCTATTGGCTGGGGTCAACTCTGGTTGGACTAAAATCGGATTAATTTAAGATGTAAGGTTTTATTTGTAAAAATTACATTAAAATATTATAAAAATAGTGGAAATTCATTTCAAACCCTAAACCCATCGTGTAGCCACCGCCATCCACATTTTTCATCGCTGAAAACTTCCTGACTTCAACCACTAATATCCACCAATACTCTCAATAAAACTCCTCACTCCAGTTCAAACTTTCGAAGAGATTTTCCTCCTCTTTGATTCTGTACGGTTGGATCGTATAACCATCAAGTCTTCGACGAGTTTTAGCACCCCAAACACCGGGTATTCCCGCCGCCGCCGTGGTCCAAGGCCACCATCGAGTGGGCTCCCCTTGCTGCTGTTTGTGCGCCTCCCCTAGCCGGTCGAGGTGCCGTCTCCTGATCGCTGTCCGACAGCTTGAGGTGTTCGGAAAATCTAAACCTAGGATCGGACTTATTCGTGAAAACAACGGCCTTAGTCTGTATAGAGGAGGAAGAAGAGTATGACACCTTCTTTTTTTATTTTATTAATTTAAATTGTTACAATCTAAATTAAATCGTAACTAATACATACGATATCGAAACTGAACAATTTCGGATCCTATTCAATCGTGAAATTGAGATCTACACTGCTGTCCAGACTAGATCCAATTCCGAGCAGTTCAAATTTTGGACCAATTTGCGTTACGACTGTGAGATTTCTTCTTTTATATAATTAATTAATTATTTAATTTAATTGTTATGTGACGATTGAATGTGTATAATTCAGATCTGTTATGTGATGAATTGTGGATGTTTTATCTGTTTGTTCGTGATGTATAAACACAGATTTGTTTGTGTTACATTAAATAAATCATTATTGTTTATTTATTGATTTGGATTAGAATTTCCAAATCAATAAAAATAATCACTTTGTTGGGTTATTGATTTGGATTAGAATTTCCAAATCGATAAAAATAATGACTTTGTTGTGTTATTGATTTGGATTAGAATTTCCAAATTGATAAAAATAATCATTATTGTTTATTTATTGATTTGGATTAGAATTTCCAAGTCAATAAAAATAAATCATTTTGTAAAATTATTGATTTGGAATAGAATCGCCATTTCAATAAAATAAATCATTTTGTAAAGTTATTGATTTGGAATAGAATTGCCATTTCAATAAAATAAATCATTTTGTAATGTTATTGATTTGGAATAGAATTGCCATCCCAATAAAAATAAATCATTTTGTTATGTTGAATTGCATTAGATTCCCAATTCAACATCAAAACATTATTTGGATTATTTTTGTTGAATTGAATTAAATTGTCAATTCAATATAAAATTATTATCTTGATCATATTTGTTGAATTGAATTAGATTGTCAATTCAATATTAAAAATATCTTTTTATCATTTTCGAGCATTGAAATAGAATTGTCAATTTAACATAAAACATTATTTTATCATTTTTATTGTATTGAAATAGAATTGTCAATTCAGTGGAAAATATATTATTTTTGTATATATCATTGAATCGAGATAAAGTTATTCCTTTATTTGCATTATTTGATGCAAATATATATTGTGTTGAAAAAAGTTGTTCTTTTATTTGCATTCCTCAATGCAAATAAACACTAAAAAAAAGTTGTTCTTTTATTTGCATTCCTCGATGCAAATAAACACTGAATATAAAAGTTGTTCTTCTATTTGCATTCCTTGATGCAAATAAACATTGAATTAAAAAGTTGTTCTTTTATTTGCATTCCTTGATGCAAATATTCATTGAATAAAAAGGTTGTTCTTTTATTTGCATTCGTTGATGCAAATATTCATTGAAATAAAAAGCTATACTTTTATTTGCATTCTTCTATGCAAATATGCATAGAAAATAAAATGTCTTTTATTTGCATTCTTCTATGCAAATATGCATAGAAAATAAAAATGTTCTTTTATTTGCATTCTCTAATGCAAATATACATTGAAATATAAAATGTTCTTTTATTTGCATTCTTCTATGCAAATATGCATAGAAAATAAAAATATTCTTTTATTTGCATTCTCTAATGCAAATATGTATTGAAATGAAAATGTTCTTTTATTTTCCCTCTCCGTTGCAAATAAACATTAAAATGTAAAATTGCGTTTTTTTTTGTTTGCAATTTTAGATGCAAACAAAACATTAGAAGTAAAACTATAATTTGTTTGCAATTTTAGATGCAAACAAACATTAGAGTTAAAATTACATTTTTGCAATTATAGATGCAAACAAAAACACTAAAATGGATATGACATTTTTATTTTGTATTTTAGATAGAAATAAAAATATGATTTAAAGAGTTACATTTTTGTTTGTAAATTTGGTCGCAAACAAAACATTTAATAACGATTATATTTTTATTTGCATATTTAGATGCAAATAAACATCGTAGTTAAAAGATTATATTTTCATTTGCATATTTAGATGCAAATAAACATCGTAGCAAAAGATTATATTTTTATTTGCATATTTAGATGCAAATAAACATTGTAGTAAAAGATTATATTTTTATTTGCATATTTAGATGCAAATAAACATCGTAGTAAAAGATTATATTTTTATTCGCATATTTAGATGCAAATAAACATCATAGTAAAAGATTATATTTTTATTTGCATATTTAGATGCAAGTAAACATCGTAGTTAAAAGATTATATTTTTATTTGTATATTTAGATGCAAATAAACATCGTAGTTAAAGATTATATTTTTATTTGTATATTTAGATGCAAATAAACATCACAGTTAAAGATTATATTTTTATTTGCATATTTAGATGCAAATAAACATCGTAGTTAAATAGTACATTTTATTTGCATATTTAGATGCAAATAAACTTCGTAGAAAAAGATTACATTTTTATGTGCATTTTTAGATGCAAATAAACACCGTAGGAAGAAGTTGCATTTTGTTTGAAAATTTAGTTGTAAACAAAACATTATAATAAAAGTTACATTTTGTTTACATTTTAGATGTAAATAAGGACATGAATTAAATGGTTACATTTTTATTTGAAATTTTGATATAATTGAAAAGCATAGAAATAAAAGTCATATTTTTATTTACATTCTAGATGTAAATAAAAGAATAGATTATAGTGTCGCACTTTTATTTACATTTTTGATGTAAACAAAAGTTAGTATTTTAAGAGTCACATTTTTATTGATATTTCATATGAAATAAAAGAATTGTTTTAAATGTTAAAAATGTTTATTGTTACTTTAAATACAATAAAAATAGTAGGAATCGCCAAATGATTTATATTTATATTTATATATAAATTAAAATTTAAACAAATCGCGCGCGGTAGTTCGCGTTTCGGCAGTCGTAACTTCAAACGATTATACCGTAAGATCCAACCGTCAGATTTTCCCAAAACCGGAACCATTAGGACCGCTTTGGGAAGATCTTTCCGATGATATAAACTTTACCAAAACCCAATGGTTAAATTTCAAGATATGTGTAAATCAAATTTTGGTAAAAACAGCGCCAGGGCCGCCCATTGACCCGAAGCGTCGTTTAATTATATTGAGCTATTTTTAAATAAATAAAAATAGCGATAACTTGTTATATATTAATATTAACGATATCAAGTGTTCTAAATGATAATAATTCGAAAAATTATTTGAAAAGACCGAGTTCAACTCATTTCAAATAATTTTACGGCGATTTAAAGTGAAGAAATCGAAGACGGCGATTGAAGACCGGCGATCTTCACGTCGAAAGGATAACGACTAATGTCTGGCATTGGCTAGCTACCAATAAAGGGTTAAAGTGGTAGTTGTCCGGACGCACTTGTTGATCGTCCGGATATGCGAGCACTTAGGTGACTCCGGTTTCGTTCAGACTCAGAACGGACTTGTAAATGAATGCATGTCCGACATTGAATTTCGTGCCATGTAATTTAATTGATATCTATTAATATATTTCTGAGGTGGCGGAGGATTTATCCTTTTGTTATACACCCTTCTTTGAGATGCACGAGCTCGAAGGTTATATATTGGTAGTTATAAATCGCATGGTATGGACTGTCAATGTGACATGCCAAGATGCAATTGATCAAGGCTTTTGTTGAAAAGCAGGGCCTTGTGGATGATGATCAAAGCATAGCCTATTTAGGCATAGCTTTGTGTATTACGTTACCTCACGAGCCTCACACCTCGGTAGAGTCAAAAAAGGGACAAGGGAACGCAGGGAGTGCACACGTTTCTTTCTAGCTAAAAGTGGTGTTTGGGTTTAACACGGCCCGACATTTTACTTATGTGGTTGATGGAATGAGGCGCCTCGGATTTTTATTGGTCGCCAATGGCCAATTTATAAGTCCAATAGGATCGGGAAGCGTGTGTTCAGGAATTGACAATCCACTAAAGTATTTGTGGACCGACCCTGCAGGATCCAAGGGTTCGCCAGCGACTGAATCCTGAGACATTGCTAGAGTGACTCGAATCAGTTAGGAGATCGTCCCTAGCCTTGATTCATGATGGAAACCAACCTCCAATACGACATTACGGTCTTGATTGTAAACCTAAATATGGCGACATAGTAGGATGGGGTACTATGCCGTCTAGGATTGATACATTTACTTTGAAGTATTTTTGAAACATATTAGACACTAATAATAATATTAAAAATACTATTTTCCACGTATAAAGCATTTTTGATCATTATAAGGTAAAACTCTATCATCCGTTTGCATTGCATTATGTGATGGGACCTGAGTCTTATAATGATTTCATTTTCTAAAAAGCATTGCGTTGTTTTTTACTTTAAAAATTATAAACTTATGTACGGGCAATCCAATGGAATTAAACCCGTTCCGCGTTAGCGGCGTGGTCCAGTGATTAGCCATATTATTAGTTTAGTAAGAATTCTCATACCAGTCCCATGACTGACTCGTAGTTTGTTTCACTTTGCAAACTCGGGTGCCCTCTTTCCATATGGGCAGCCAATTAACAGGTTTCAAGTAGGGATGTTTTCTGGACTAGAGCTTGCTGATGGAGATGTTGGAAGATCTTTTCTTTTATCTTTATTTTCTTCTTGAGTTTATGAGACAGTATTGCATATTGATGTATTTAGGAGATTGAGACTTTATTTCTTTCCCTGTTCTAGACATCTGTTTTTGCTAAGTGTATCCTGTACTGCGTACTCTGATGTTCTGTGATGATGTTTTGTAATGACATTCCATTTCCGCTGCAATGATTCATATGTTCTGCTATGTAATTGTGATATGTTATTGTTTTAATTCTGTTATACTCCTATGATTATCCTTACTTTCGTTCTATGGAAGTTTGGATCGTCACATTATATCTAAAGCAATGAATGAATATTGATTCTGATTATTATTCTATTTCATATTGATACGAAAATAGATGTTATTTATGTTGACTAATATCTGTGGATGCAGGTAAACAGGTTGGAGTGATCCAACTGGATTCCTGAACAATTATATCGTTGTTTTTCATATATTATGTTATGTAATGTGATAAATAATTTGTCGTTAATTATTGTTTATTTGGAATGTGGAATTACACTGGCATGAAATAAACTGGCATTTAAATACCTGGGAATCATATTAAAGAATTTGAATTTTAAAAAGGAAAATCTATTTTTAAATGAGAATTGAATTTCGATTAGGTTAGATATGATGACTTGTTGGGTTTATAAAATAGTGTTATAAATGAAATGAAATTATTATTATTAATAATAATTTAAAAATTCAAGAATGATTTCTGAAATTGGGAAATCGGTTAAAAAGGGGAACGATGAAATTTATTTAAATGTTCGAAATATGAGTACAATGGGATAAATCCATAATGATTTATAATGAGAATTCGACTATGTCGAATGGGTTAAAAATAATTTAATTTTATAAATTTTATATATTATAAATTTAGAATTTGATAAGGTATTAAATATTTGTTTTAAAACTAATAATTTGTAATAGAATATGTAATCGAGATTAATGTATAAACTAGATCAATAATAAGGAGAAATTGACTTGCAGAAATAACTTAATGGATGGAATTTTAACCGGTAATGATATTTATTTTTAGATTTAATGAAATCAGATTTCGATAAGAAATTATATTCACATTTCAAAGTGAATAATGTTTTTAAAAGCAAATGATTGCAGATAAAATAGTTATAATGGAAATTGGAAATGTTTTCTGATATAAATAATGTATATTTTTGAAATACATGAAATAAGAAATGTGAAAGGACGGAAATGTTTTTCGAACGTTAATAATGTATATTTTCTGGAATATGAGAGATTAAGGGTTTATAATAACTGGAAATGTTTTTCCAAGAAGTGTAAAAGGCTAAACAGTTTTAAGAAAAATCTGGAAAGATATGGGGAAAGAGGAAGTTAATAATAATTAAAAAGGGCCAGTGATTGGTTGATGCATAGTTGCAGATTTGAATGGATGTTTATTTTTCTCTGATAGTTAAATCACTGACTATCAAAGATATTTGACCATCATCGTCAATACGAAGAGACCGATCGGGTATAATATCCGAAAAACACTCTGCATAGGCATAAACATTACAAATTAGATTATGCCAAAGATAATTGAAGACGTAGTGAAATGCAAGGGTCGTTCTGTTAAAGAATAGTGCTTTCAGTTTGTCCAGTCTTAGGATAACTTGTATGGACAAATGTCTGACAGAGTATTCCTAATAGATCACACAAGATAATCTTTACGAGGTATTACGTCTGGTGGCGGAGGAATTCGTTTCTCTCAACTTTTATACCCATAATATCTTTGGGAGATCAACTAGTGATTTGACGGGTTTGACGATGTGACATTCAAAGTATATGGCGGCCAGATGTTCTAAAGGAAAACAGAGCCTCAAGCCTCACAACTGGGAAATGACAAAAAATCGGGCAGGCAACATGGCTAGTTGGGTCATACCCAAGCAGGGTATATTGTCACCGGTTTAGAGAAAATTCATATTGATCTTCTTTCGATTATGTATCTTACGATTACGGTTGGACGGCTGACAACCGTGGGTGACAATATATTCGCTACACTCAAGCTAAATGAGTGGGCAGTCATGTGTGGTCGGGTTGCATGATGTTCTTGTTGAACCCCAGCGTATCCCCTTTAGAGTACACTAATCGGAAGGTAGTCCCATACCTTGTCATAGTTGGAATCTAATCTCCAATAAGCGCCCTGTGGTTTTTTATTTTGTATATATATGTAGAGCGTGAGATGCATGCGTTCTCCTATTTGGTTATTTATTTGATTAGACATTATTATAATATCACTGGATTTTGATATCAAAATTGTTTGGGTTATAGTAAGGTAAAAACCGTCCGTGTTTATGTGTGGGTGGTCTTACTATTACCCTTTTCTATCAAAAGGATTTTCAGAGTTAAACAATATGGTTGGAGTTCACTCACACTTGTCCCATGACTGACCCAGAGTTTATTTTGTTTGTCTTTCCCTAAATTCTTGGGTGCCCAAATTTGTACGGGCAGTCAATGTTTCAGGCCTTTACATATACACTTGGAGGAGCTTGAAGCAGGAGGCTTCACCGTTAGTTATTCAGAGTTATTTCAGCTATGGTATATATGTGTTGTACTCTGATATGGTATGTATATTAAAATTCAGATTTGCATTTCAAAGTTATGTTATATAATATATTTTATTCGTTCCACTGTGAGATTCGTGTTTACTCTTATTCTGTTCTGTTGTGTTCTTCTTCTTCTATTCTAATTTTCTTTCTTTCTATTCCTTAACCTCTAACTTCTTTCTATTAATGACCCGGTATTTTCGATACTTGAATAGTCAACATTGTGTTTTATGTAGATTTTCAGGGTCGAAAATCTCGCGGGCCGTTACAGTGGTATCAAAGCCGAAGGTTAAGTTATTACCTTGGCTCTATGGCGTGACTCAGTAGAGATGGGGTTAGTAATACCCTACATTGAGTTTGAGTGTACATACACAAGAAAGCGTATTTGTAGATTGATTAAAAATGGTTTTATATTGTGTTGATTGGTTTGTCGAGTGGTTTAAAAATTGTGGTCGATATGGTAGTGCACATTATATTGAAAAGTTTTTCTAAACTTTTGAATAGAGTAATTCAACTTGATATTGTTTAGAAAGAGGGTAAATGAAATAATTTTACCCAAAATATATTTTGGTGTAGAAGAAGTATATATCTTGGAATTATTATAAATATTGGGTGTGTTGGGTGTTATTATAATTAAATAAATTATAATTGAGATAGTTATAAATAACCAATCAGAATTCGTATAAGTGTTATGTATAAACTAGAAGGATTAAAACTAAATTTAAATAGATTTGGAATTAAAACTTTGGGGAATTAGAAAAGAGTTTGGAATAATATTTGGATTAAATATATGGAAAATTTAAAATCCTAGGGAAATCTGAAATGTTTTTCCGAGCAATTTGGAAGATATTTTGAAATCATTCCAAAATTGAAGTGTTTGAAAATAAGTTTTGAAAGTAATATAGTATTGAACTCACTTCGATCGCTGGAAATAATTCCGATGATGACTGCGCAACATCATCGGTGTTTATTTTCAAGTTTCTAAGTGATGGATTACTACCAAGAATATTGTTTTTGAAGTGTTTTGAGAAGATAAGTTATTTTGAACCCTTAGAAGGGAAATTGGTTTTTTAAAAAGAAAAGTTGTTTAAAACCGCAGGAAGAAATTGTTTGAATTAAAAAAAACAAGTATACAAGGTGGATTTGTAATGATGGAGATAAAAATTACTTAAGGAAGTTAAATAGGGATTGTGAAAGCAAACAGAGATTTACCTGAACTAGTTAAGTGGAAATTAAAATTTGATATTATAATGAAATCAGGTCGAGCTTAAGATAAAGATAACTAATTTAAGAAATTTAATTAATAAACTGTAATGTCCCGGATTTTGACGATCTTGGTTATCCGATATACAACACATATCGAACATCCAAGTATTGAAAATAACCGAATGGTTAATGAAAGAAGTTAGAGGGTGAGAATAGACAAGATAGAAACTTATAGAATAGAAGAAGAAGAAGAAGAAGAAGAAGAAGAAGAAGAAGAAGAACATAATCATCATAGTAAACACAAATCTCACAGCGGAACGAATAAAATATAACATAACTTTTGAAATACAAACAATATATGTATACAATAACATTGCAGAGTACAACACTTACAACAACAGCGGAAATAAACAATAGCTATATAATCCTGAAGCCTCCTGCTCCAAGCTCTCCAAGTGCATCTGTGAAATCCCGACTACTTGACTGCCCGTACAAATTTAGGCACTGATTAACATAGAAATGTGTTTATTTTATGCTCTTATATCTTATCTTTTGTATATAAATAAATATTACTTGGGTATTGTTTTGTTACTTTTACAGATATTCCAACCCAACCCGCATGCAACCAGAAAAGTAGAGAAATGGAGATCAGATTGCTATATATTTACATTTTGGAGAATTGTAGATGAAGATCTCACATCTAGTTGCTGTTGGACAAGAAAATGATTGATAAAAAGGCCATGCACATCTCAAATTAAAGGAGGCTTGCAAGAGAAAAGGAGAAAAGGCCTAGAACTTGTTCCAAATGACAAAAGGCCCAAATTTACTAGATTTCACTAAGGCCCATTTGTAATTCTCATTGTAAACTCTTTTGTGAATTCCCTAAGGCTCATTTATCATTGTATTAGGGTTTGGGTTAGGGTTTGGTTATCTCCTATAAATACCCTTGTAATATCATTGTAGCCACCATCCTATTTTCTCTTCTTCTACATTAATAAAGTTTCTAGTTCCCTTTTATTTTTCTGCATTTTTCTTTTTCTTAGCAATCGGTGTTGTCTTCATAATTAGTTTTGGAAGAACACCAATTGTATTTTACATTTTTTTATTAGTGATTAGTCGTTTGATTAGTTTCAACGACAATCCTAATTTACTTTTTGTTGTTCTTCTGTTCCTGCAATTTTAATTTCTGCATTTTATTTCTGTTTTGCATTTTAGTTTCCAATTGATAATTGTGATTTGATCGTCGGTTCAATTAGATTTGTTCTGAATCGGATCGCAATTTCAATTTTTATTGTTTTTCAAAATCAATCCCCAAGCTTCGTCTAACTCTCCCAAGAAATTATTTAAATAATTTGATTTAATTTGCCTCCCTATGATTCGACCTGTATGCTACACACTTGTGCGCTTGCAGTATTTATTTTAAAATTCGCGCTTTTCTAGTTCATAGGAAAGTGACGATCAAGTTTTTGGCACCATTGTCGGGGAGGTAACAATTAAATTTTATTATTTGTTTAATTTCTGATTCGTGTTAGTTTTTATTTTTATTTTTATTTTTATTTTTATTTTTTTGTTTTCATGTATATATAGAATAAAAAAAATCTTGATTAATTGATTGACTATTACATAGTGAAACTACAATCACTAATCCAAAAGGAAAAAAAGATTCTTGCCATTTTTCTGCCTTTAATTTCTTTTTCCTTTTTCGCATCTTCCCTTCTTTATTCCTTTCCTGTTCTCTTTACATTTGTTGCCTTTTCTAATTCTTCTTTTCTTTTACAAGTTTTTTCAAAAAAAAAAGTTTCCTTTTCTTCTTTTATTTCCTCTTTTGTGTTTCTTCTTGTCGTTTTTCCTCTAGTCAGTATTCTCCCCTTCTTGATTTCTTTCTGTTTCTTCTCGATACAAATTCCAGCAACAATCCAAAAACAAACCACAACTTCAGTCAATAACCATCTGTCACCTCAAATTCACGCAAGCAAACCAAACACCCCAACAACCTCATTACAACTTCAAGCATCCACCCTTTCATCAAATCTAAGCATTTTCCGTCCAATTCTCTGAACTGACACAAGCCATCTACTGCAGTTCAACAAACATTTACCACTGTTCAAATCAATTCACAGAAAATCCGCAACCATCCTCTGCAGCACTACTGCTCTTCTAACATCCACATCAACACCGATCTACCTCAAAACTCCCAGTATCGATCACTCACAAATCCACAAGCAATCTCGCAGCAACTAACTTCCACAACCTTGTGGTACCTTTCCGATCTCCCAGTTCATCATCATAAAATCCACAAAATCATCTCAAACCCTTCTTTATCAACAAAAATCCAACGTATTGATCATCACATCCCCACCGCGACCATCGATCACTTCGCTCCAGTCCATATCCTTCCTTTCAATTCCACCCTCTTCTCCAATACCCTTCTTCGTCCGTCCCTAAAACCATTAGTTCGGAAAATGCCACTACAAACCAAAATCAAACCCGAACCCGCAAATTTCACAACCAATCTGAAACCCTGTTCGCAACCAATTTGAACACGTGAACACAGCCCCTTTTCATCCGACCAAACTACGTTTTCACTAGTATCACACTTCCACAGAACCCTTCTAGACATAACCGTTCACCACGCAAAACGCCTCAACAAACATTGAGCATCACCCACCAATAGATAATCTTCCACCACCACGCTGCCCTTACCATCTCCAGTCTCCACCAAAAAACTGCAAACCAGTCAGAGCACCAACCCTCTTCCTACCACATACACAAACCCAGATCGACATTTCCCAATTCGAAAACAACTGTTTACCTACCCAGATCGCAGTAGCCAAATCCTCTCCCTGAAATCCGAACCACTTCCATCTTCAACAACAACCACACCCATAACCGAAAGCCCCTCAACAAAGATCCGAAAACCAAAATTGAAATCCAAAGCCGATCGGAATCTTCAGAAAAGAAAAAGGAGGGGATCAGTTTGATTTTTTTTTGTTTAATTGGATTTTTTTATATAACGAAAGAAAGGGACGCGAGATTGAATTTTGGGATTTATTTCCAGAATTAAACAGTTTCGATTTATATTATTGGATTCTGGAAAACAAAAAGAAAAATAGGCGTGGTTGATTTTGTTTAAGGACGCCAGTTCTGTAATTTTGTGGCTCATTTATTGTGGTTTTCTTAGAGTATTTGTGGTGTTATATAGTCAATACCAAAAGAAAAAAAATAGAAAGAATGGAAGTAGTGCGATTCACGATTTTTGTTTGAGTAGGTAAGGATTGAGAAATCCTTTTCCTGGCTAACTAGGTTTTAGTCGGCTTGAACACTTTTATTTTTGGTTTAGTCAAGTTGTTTCAGTTATTTTTATTTGTATTGAGTGATTGAGTCTTTTGTTTAGCTGTTGGTCTTGTTTTGTTTCCAATTCACTATTTCTTCTTTTTCAAAAAAAAAATAAAAAAAAAGGAGAAGAAGAGAATTTTAAGAAATCGAACAGGGGATTCAAGAGTCAAGAAATTTGCAAACACTGTGATAAATCGCTCGCACTGCTCAACTGCTCTCGACAAACTGCCACATCCCACTGTAAAATTTTCTCTAACTCTACAGGTGCTCTGTTGCAAAGAAAAGAATATAGAAATTGCTTGTAAAAATCTTCTGTAGGGGCAGCGACTTGCTTGTACAATGTTTTAAATTTCTGCAGTTGTTATTGTTTGATTTTTGTGGTTGACTGATATTTCCATAACTGAAATCTTCATTCTCATTGTTTGCAACAATAAAAATAGACGTTGCAAAATAATATAATTGAAAAGTGATGCTTTGTGAAGTTGATTGTCTTGTATAATTGGATCGCGGATATATAGTAGTTCAATTTATTGAACTATTAGCAAAAGAGGTTGCATACTACCCGTAAAACATTGGTCGTATCCCTTAGTATTTATACTATACTTGAATGGCCATAAGACCCTCTTCCCCCTTCTAATCGAGTTAGTTAATTAATAGAGCACAACCCATTCTTTTATACTATTTTGAACTGAGAATAATTTCTGTCTTGCCGTGACTTCTTTAAAATGTCTGATTCAAAAAAATCATTGCGAGAATTGTGGGATAATAACCGAAGTAGGCGTCCTTTGGAAGAGTATGAGTATGAATTACAACTCATGAGGCATGATTTTCCCAAATTTTTGTGAGCCCAATGCCAACAATTTTCAAAATTTTCCAACTGACCAACATTTTCAAAATCAGATAAATGATCGAAATTGCGACTTCAATTCAAATTTCAATAATTTTGATTATGAGCCACATCCACATCAAAATAGCTTTGAATCCCAATATAGCTTTGATTCACATCAATATGAGGTTGAAAACCAAAATTTTCAAAATTATAGCCCATATCAACATCTTGAAAATAACCAAATTGCAATTTTCCCTTGAATTTCAATAGTTTTTGTTACGAACATAATTTTTACAATCAAGATGATTTCCAATATCAAAATGAAAATTCAAACAACCACCACATTGGAAATAATTTTGATTGTGAAATTGATGTGGACTATAATTTTGAGAATCAAGAAATCCAAAATGAGAGCTCTCAAATCAACGATTATGGAGAATGTCATTTTGATGAGAGGGAAGAAAGGCTAAATAAAAAGATGGATGAACTTCTTTGTTTAATGGCATCTTTAAAAGAACAACGAGAGCAACAAAATCAAATTCAAACAAGCGATGATTCAGAAAATAATCCATTCTTTACTGATAGTGAAAATTTTCAAACAACAACTTTCGAAATTGAGAATAATGATCTAAATGAAGTTGTTCACAATTCAGTAAATGATTTGGACTTCGATTCTTTTCAGGAAAAAGATTTAAGCTTAGATTTTGATCTTCCTCTTTCAAGCTGCGAGAAACTTGAAATTTTTGAATTTGAATAAAATGAAAATGTTGAATTTTTCAAAAACTCAGAATTGGAAAAGGATTTTAACGAACATGAATTTTTTGGATTATATGAGGATGATTTGCCAAATGAGGAAGAAGTAGATTCACATCACGAGTTCGAAAATTTTAACTTTGAGAAAATTTCAAACGAACTTGAAATTGTCAGTGTCGAAAATACGTTGTCAGTTGATGATGAGAAATGTGATCACATAGTCTTGAACAACACTCAGATTTCAAATTTCACTGAATTTATATACGATCACAAATTTTTGAAAAATTATACTGATAAATTTGTTGAACACATGAACTATTTTTGGAATGTTAGCTTTGTTGTAAAACTTCATGTTAGGACGACCCTGAACATTCATTTACTGGACTATAAATCGAGGTATAAAGATGAGATGGTTTTCAAAAACTCTTGCTTGTTAGAAAACATGCCTAGACACAGTGGGAATGGGACTCATAGGGCTAGAACCAAGTGTGGGGGAAAAAGTTGGTGGCACTCTTTGCATCGCATGCATCGCAAACACATATATCATCGTACATATGATTTTCATTCACATATAGTGGCTAAACTTCACTTCATTTTACAAATAATTTTGCATTTAATCCATCTTTGGGTTTTATCGTTCAAATTTAGGAAATGCTATAGTGTGGAAACTGTTTAGATCTAGTGTGTGGGGGGGGGGGGAGTCTGCATTACATTCATTTTCGTTTTTTCTTTATTTTTCTTTCTTTTCATTTTCAGCCATTTAAATAGGACCATCATGCATTTTGGATCGTAGTAACATACCATTTTTTTGAAACATGACTCATTTTAGTTTGATACAACAAAATAAGTTAACAATTATTAGTCAGTTGATAGTATTTTTTTCTCTCAGCTAAGATCAAATAAGAAATATAATGAAAAGTTTAATTTTGAGGGATAATAGTGTAACCGGTACATAGGGAGATTCTTAGGTGATGGCCATGAAGTTTATTCTATATTGTAGTCTTTGTTTAATGAGTGGAGGACTTAAAATACTTATATTGGCTTTTCGAATCTTTAAAACTAAGTTGTGTTAAGCTGAATTCGTGTAACTCTTTCCTCTTCTTATATTACAATAATAATAATAATCCAAGGGTATCCAACATTGCTTGTATATCAAGCGTTGGTGTGGAAACCCACCAAGCTCTATCCGACATGTTGTTGACAAAGTCAGCGTTGGAATATCTTGGTCTCATTTTATGAAATTGGACACCTAAGGATTACCGACACATTGTTGACAAAGTCAAAGTCGGTCTGCACAATCCGCCAAGCTCTTTACCCACTCTCCGTTAGTCCGCGAGGCAGTGCTTGGGTGGTAAACCTTGGTCATCTGAGTTAGGTGTATGTACTTAATCATAAATTTTAATTTTATAGCGATAGAGGATAAGCGATGGTGCCCAAACACTTCTTGACCTTATTGATTTGACTAGCTATACACAAGGAAATTAGAATACCACTTCACAAACTATGACAAGCAAACTAAGAATTTACTTCATGGCTGCACTATGTTATCAACCGAACCAACTGGCCAAACTGGAATTTAACATTTGAAAACTTGAATTGTGTTGAAATTTGTGACAAGTTGAGGTATCTAAAATAAAATCAACTGATTAAAATTTGTCAACTTAATTTGTTGTACCACTTTCCTGAAACAAGTCGTGTTTTCATTTTTCGTTTGCATATGTCCATTGCATTCATGTAGTTACATTAAAGTCATAGCATACTGCATTTGGATTTTGTGGGTAGTATCCGCTGAAAACCCTCACGAGACACCACTCGTCCTACTAGGGACACCTAGAGGTTTAACGGCTTGTTGCATACGCTCAATGCAATCGTGTTTCCTACAAAAGTGTGACCTATCTAGTTAGTTTTCAAATTTTTTTTACTCGAGTACGAGTAAAAGATAAGTGTGGGGGTATTTGATTAACATAGAAATGTGTTTATTTTATGCTCTTATATCTTATCTTTTGTATATAAATAAATATTACTTGGGTATTGTTTTGTTACTTTTACAGATATTCCAACCCAACCCGCATGCAACCAAAAAAGTAGAGAAATGGAGATCAGATTGCTATATATTTACATTTTGAAGAATTGTAGATGAAGATCTCACATCTAGTTGCTGTTGGACAAGAAAATGATTGATAAAAAGGCCATGCACATCTCAAATTAAAGGAGGCTTGCAAGAGAAAAGGAGAAAAGGCCTAGAACTTGTTCCAAATGACAAAAGGCCCAAATTTACTAGATTTCACTAAGGCCCATTTGTAATTCTCATTGTAAACTCTTTTGTGAATTCCCTAAGGCCCATTTATCGTTGTATTAGGGTTAGGGTTAGGGTTTGGTTATCTCCTATAAATACCCTTGTAATATCATTGTAGCCACCATCCTATTTTCTCTTCTTCTGCATTAATAAAGTTTCCAGTTCTCTTTTATTTTTCTGCATTTTTCTTTTTCTTAGCAATCGGTGTTGTCTTCAAAATTAGTTTTGGAAGAACACCAATTGTATTTTACATTTTTTAATTAGTGATTAGTCGTTTGATTAGTTTCAATGACAATCCTAATTTACTATTTGTTGTTCTTCTTTTCCTGCAATTTTAATTTCTGTTTTGCATTTTAATTTCCAATTGATAATTGTGATTTGATCGTCGGTTCAATTAGATTTGTTCTGAATCGGATAACAGTTTCAATTTTTATTGTTTTTCAAAATCAATCCCCAAGCTTCGTATAACTCGCCCAAGAAATTATTTAAATAATTTGATCTAATTTTCCTCCCTGTTATTCGACCTGTATGCTACACACCTGTGCGCTTGCAGTATTTATTTTAAAATTCGCGCTTTTCTAGTTCATAGGAAAGCGACGATCAGGCACCCAAGAGTTTAGGGAAAACAAAACAAAATAAACTCCAAGTCAGTCATGGGACTGGTGTGAGTTAAATAGTTTTAAACAGTTTAAACAAGTAAATGATATCTCATAAGACCACGCCGTATGGAATGGGTTTTTCCCTTATGAGAATTCAAAATATCTTTATATCAAAAACCTTTTGATATTATAATAATGCCTATCAACCACAATATAATAATCATCTAGCAGAAACACTTTCATCTCACGTTCTACATATCTAGTATACAATCAAAACCGCAAGCACGTATTGGGAAATGGATTTCCAACTATGACTAGGTATGGAACCACCTTCTGATCAGTGTACTCTAGGAACGATACACTGGAGTTCAACAAGAACATCTTGCAACTCAGCCACACATGATCGACCACTCATTTCGCTTGAGTGTATTGAATGTATATCACCAACGGTTGGGATCAGCAACCGTTTTCCCATATATATATGGGACAACATTGATAGATTAAAGAAGCAAATGAATATTCTCTAGATAGGTGATTATACACCCTACTTCGGAGCGACCGACTTAGCCATGCTGCCTGCCCGATTTTTGTCATTTTCCGGATGTTGAGGCCAGAGGCTACGACTACTTTCCATTCATTGATAACACGATCACTTTGAATGCCACATTGTCAGATCCATTAATCACTAATTGGTTTACACAAATATTCTGGATGTTATGCTAAGGGAATAAATCTGTTGCAACCATATATATTTATAAAGACCAACCCATTCGATCATTGGAAATATTTTGTCAGACATTCGTCCATTTACGTTCGTTCTGGGATTGAACGAAACCGAAGGCACTATTCAGTACATCCATCCTAGGCAATCTCTACCTAGGACTTATACAACAGCCCTTGCATTTTACTCCGTCTTCAATTTTCTTTGGCATATATGATTCACAACGCTCATGCCAATACGGAGTGGTTCTTTGGATAAGAATCCAACCGGTCTCTCCATATTAACAACGTAAATATGGTCAAAACTTGATAGTCTGGTATTTAACTATCAAATGAAAACATGTCGGTGTACAAACAACGATCTTATTCCCAAATGGAATTATCGATCAAATCACCCAACATATAAATATACATATAGTCACATTTCCTTATTTTCTCTAATTAGAAAATATACATTATTAACATTGGAAAACATTTCCAATCCTCATTCATGCATCACTACCATTCCACAACTATTAGTCCCTAACTGTAAACTAGTAAGAGAACAATTCTCTAAGTATAAACCCCGAAGGCCGAAACCAACATCAGATCGATACTCAGGAAACCATTCAACTTACTAATCTCTAGTCAGTTTCTAATTTTGCTTAACTCTATTTCTTTAAATCTATTCGATTAACTCTATTTGATTAACTCTAATTTGAATAACTAATATCTATTTTAACTTTATTCCGAATAACTATATTCGATTTAACTCCATTCGCTTGACTCTAGATCGCAGCGATCACAATGGTTACGCCTGATTCCCTCAAGAAACATCTGACTGCCGTGGACTATCTGCAGCCCTGCGAATTACGCTAGCAGTCGTGCTAAATGGCAACTTATCCTAAATTAACTATGTTTGATTAACTCCTTTTGATAAACTACGTTTGATTAACTCCTTTGATAAACTACGTTTTGATTTAACTCCTTAATATCTCATCAATTTCCTTTTATAATCCTATTTAGTTTCCAACTAAATACCCTTTTATAATTCTATTTATGTTCTAAACAAATATCCTCCTTTATAATATCCTATGATTTTATAAATGCTTTATTTTCAAATTATTTCCTTTTTATAAAATTGGTTGATTTTATAAAATTCCTTTATTTCAATATACATTGAAATATTCCTTTTTACATCCCAGGGTTTCTTATGATATTTAAAAATATCGAATAACAATGATCAATATCATTCTAACACACATAATCCATAACAGATATACATCACATCATATATCACAATATATGAAAACAGTAAAATAAATGTTGAGGAATCCAGTCGGATCCCTCCAACCTGTCTCTCTGCATCACAGATGTTAAACCATATAATTAACATCAACTTCATTCCAACATGAAATATACTGATACAGAATCAAATATTGATTGTCGATTTTTATCTATGACTAGATCTATATTTTCAATCAAATCTATTTAACAGTCCAAACAATCAATACATAACAATCAATAATAAAGTACAGTTTATAAAAATATAAACTGAGCAGAATTAGTGAGTTTTACTCACTTTGTCCATAATCGTTAAACAATGATTTACGATCGTTGATTCGGATCAAGCAATTTATTTTGTAATAAATTCTAGATGAGCTCCAATTGATTCTGAACTGATTCCCATGTTGTTACACTCGTCCATACAATCCTAAGGCATCCTGTTTCGTCAATTTTTGATAACGAATGACAGATATGACATCTTAAAGTTAATATACTTCTTATTTTAATTTAAAGCTAGATAAATTCATATGGGCTTTTACCATTCTTATCGGCCCACTTCCCAAAAACAGATCCGCTCACTTGTACATGTTCTTCCCTCCATTTTCCAACATCAGTTCCACCGCCCTCTTCATGCTCACCTCACATCCAAATTCTTTTCTTTCTTTCTTGTAAACTGGGCCTCACCATTCAAATGATCAGCCCACTCGCAAATTTGTATCATTATTTATCAAAAATCTCGGCCCATACACGTTCTGACCCGCCTAAACTGTATCTCCTTCCTCCAATTTGTCAAACGCTGCTACTGTTAACCCCCTCCATAACCGTACGTTCAAACTCTCCATCAATCCATCCTAACCTCCTTCAATTCGAAGCCCCTACGCAAATCCCTTTCTACAACATTAAACCGCAAATACCCATACACGTTCTCCTTCATCGATATCCTTCTTCTCCGATAAACAGTTGCTCCTAACAAACTCCACTTCCATCTCATGCCTGCGCCCCAAAACAAATCTCCCCACCAGAATTCCATCCTCCATTACTTCCCTCGCACACGTCCAACTTCGCACAGCTGAGTTCGAAAATACCTACAACTTCCGACTCCTTCCCAACACCTTTCTACAAATCTTCAAACTCCCCAACGAAGCCATACTCCACCACAAACTCGGCTAAACCCCAGCAAACTCGAATCGCTGTTTGAATCTTCCTTTGATCCCAACCCTAGCTTCAACAGACAAAATGAACGTCGCCCAAAATAGGGTCGAACACGACATAAAGGGCACGAGATCGAAGAACAATCTGCAGCGATCTCGTATATATTTATTACTTTAATTTAGGGATTTTAATTGGGTTTCTTTTGATTTTGTGAAGGTGATTTCTGAAGGGGGAATTTCAATTTTCCAGTTTTCGTTTTTAAGAGGAAAAGCGGCGGAATTTCAGAAAGTTTAGATTAGGTTTAACATTGAGTAAAAGATGTATTTATAGAGATGGGTTTTGGGGTGGTCCTAGGAGTTTCAATTATTTTTATTATTTAAAGAATGCTATCGACAAACATAAAAATAGCAGTGAGATGAGCAATGTCCCACGATCCCAAAAATATAATAATACCGGTAGATTAACTCATATTGTGAAACCCCACAATTGCTGATACAGGGTGCAAAATACTCCAAATAAAAGTTGCGTATTTAATTAATTAAAAATTTCGGTAAAATTCTAAAAATTAAATTATCATTATGTCCTAAAAGAACCTTGTCTAAATTCAAACCCGATATTAAAATATTTTTAAATAACCGTTATGGCCACGAACGAATATACCGCTGTTTTTCTGAATATTTAATTTGGACATAACTAAAAATCTACACAACGAAATCCCGATTTTTCTCTTCCACTAGAAAAATATACTTCACCAGCTCCGTACGTTTCTTGTTTAACAGAAATCCGATTTAAAACGGCTTCTGTATATTCAGTTGAAGTTCGAATCGCCAATTTACGAACTGCAGTGCCATTTGGAGCTCGATTATATTTAATTATAATATTAATTAAATATTCCATCATTGTTTTAATTAAATGGCCATTTGAATTCTAAATCACTAATTATATAATTAAATAAATTAATTATAATATCACTAAAATACGGGTCATTACATTCTTCCCCACTTAAAATATTTTCGTCCTCGAAATTGCTAAGGTAGAAAACAAACCCTATTTAGAACTTATTTGTTCACTTCTTAACTTCAGTTAAACTGAACCAATTTAATTTCAATTAAATTATTAATTAATTCTTATCAACGAAAATTTTCAAAAATCCTGAAAATTTTCTAACGCCTTAACTTTTTGAAAAATTTCACCAGCACCTCCTTTGTACTGGTCAATCGGTCAAACTCCAACTCGCCTCTCTAGGCCATCTCCAACCCAAAAGAAAATCAAACAGCCAAGCGGCTTGCCAAATCGGCTCATAAATTCCAAACTCATATAAAATATAAACTTGTACCTTTTTGTCGGGCATATCACTATATCCCTTCCATCTGTGAACAACTTAGTATATACCATTGTAATCTCAATCAAACTCCAATCAATTTCTTGATTCTAAATCCTGAACCCTATCAATTTAATTCTGTTCCAAATTATATTTAACTTTGTCTAAGTTAAATTCAAATTTATTTATTCACTTTTACCTTCTTAATCTATTTAACTTCATAAGTTAAATTTAAATTCCAGAATTTAAATTCCCGGGTTTATTTCAAATCAATTTTAAATCATAATACCAATTCAAAACCTTTGAATTTCTAAACAACTTGTTTCCTCAGAACAATTTGAAAACAAAACCTTTGGTAGTAATCCGCCACTTAGGAACTCGAAAATCACACCGACGATGTATCGATCCATCCTCGGAATTATTTTCCAGTCATCAAGGTGAGTTCAATACTATATCAATTTCAACTGAAAAACATTTTCAAAATCTCCCAGGAACTTAAAATTTCCTTATTTTAATTCCTAATTCTGATTTAAATTCAGGTTTAATTCATCTTACATATACTTTACTTATATGAATCCTGATTGATTATTTACATAACCATTTCACTTTTTGTAATCTTACTCGATTATAATAACAACCAATATATATTATAATAATTCCAATATAAATCCTTTATATCAAAATATAATCTTGGGTAAAAATTATTTTGTTTACCCTTTTCAAAATATACCGGGACGGTTCATCGTATTCGAGTGTTTACCAACTCCTACCAATACAGTGGATCAAACTGATCGATCAAAACTCATAAACAACTCAACCAATAAATCTCCACAATATAAAACCATTTTTATATCAAATAACAAATGCGTTCACTCGTATATATACACTCAACTCAATCTAGGGTGTTACTAACCCCATCTCTACTGAGTTACCCTACAGAGCCAAGGTAAATCACTTAACTTAAGCTCTGATACCAACTGTAACGACCCGGATTTTGACGATCTTGGTTATCCGATATACAACACATATCGAACATCCAAGGATTGAAAATAACTGAATGGTTAATGAAAGAAGTTAGAGGGTGAGAATAGACAAGATAGAAACTTATAGAATAGAAGAAGAAGAAGAAGAAGAAGAAGAAGAACATCATCATCAGAGTAAACACGAATCTCATAGTGGAATGAATAAAATATAACATAACTTTTGAAATAAAAACAGTATATGTATACAATAACATTGCAGAGTACAACACTTACAACAACAGCGGAAATAAACAATAGCTATATAATCCTGAAGCCTCCTACTCCAAGCTCTCCAAGTGCATCTGTGAAATCCTGACTACTTGATTGCCCGTACAAATTTAGGCACCCAAGAGTTTAGGGAAAACAAAACAAAATAAACTCAGGGTCAGTCATGGGACTGGTGTGAGTAAAACAGTTTTAAACAGTTTGAACAAATAAACGATATCTCATAAGACCACGCCGTATAACGGAACGGGTTTTTCCCTTATGAGAATTCAAAATATCTTTATATCAAAAACCTTTTGATATTATAATAATGCCTATCAACCACAATATAATAATCATCTAGCAGAAACGCTTTCATCTCACGTTCTACATATCTAGTATACAATCAAAACCGCAAGCACGCATTGGGAAATGGATTTTCAACTATGACAAGGAATGGAACCACCTTCCGATCAGTGTACTCTAGGAACGATACACTGGAGTTCAACAAGAACATCTTGCAACTCAGCCTTACATGACCGACCACTTATTTCGCTCGAGTGTATCGAATGTATATCACCAATGGTTGGGATCAACAACCGTTTTCCCGTATATATATGGGACAGCATTGATAGATTAAAGAAGCAAATGAATATTCTCTAGATAGGTGATTATACACCCTACTTCGGAGTGACCGACTTAGCCATGCGGCCTGCCCAATTTTTGTCATTTTCCGGATGTTGAGGCCAGAGGCTACGACTACTTTCCATTCACTGATAACACGATCACTTTGAATGCCACATTGTCAGATCCGTTAATCACTAATTGGTTTACACAAATATTCTGGATGTTATGCTAAGGGAATAAATCTGTTGCAACCATATATATTTATAAAGACCAGCCCATTCGATCATTGGAAATATTTTGTCAGACATTCGTCCATTTACGTTCGTTCTGGGATTGAACGAAACCGAAGGCACTACTCAGTACATCCATCCTAGGCAATCTCTACCTAGGACTTATACAACAGCCTTGCATTTTACTCCGTCTTCAATTTTCTTTGGCATATATGATTCGCAACGCTCATGCCAATACGGAGTGGTTCTTTGGATAAGAATCCAATCGGTCTCTCCATATTAACAACGTAAATATGGTCAAAACTTGATAGTCTGTGATTTAACTATCAAATGAAAACATGTCGGTGTACGAACAATGATCTTATTCCCAAATGGAATTATCGATCAAATCATCCAATATATAAATATACATATATTCATATTTCCTTATTTTCTCTAATTAGAAAATATACGTTATTAACATTGGAAAACATTTCCAATCCTCATTCACACATCACTACCATTCCACAACTATTAGTCCCTAACTGTAAACTAGTAAGAGAACAATTATCTAAGTAAAAACCCCGAAGGCCGAAACCAACATCAGATCGATACTCAGGAAACCATTCAACTTACTAATTTCTAGTCAGTTTCTAATTTTGCTTAACTCTATTTCTTTAACTCTATTCGATTAACTCTATTTGATTAACTCTAATTGATTTACTCTAATTCGAATAACTAATATCTGTTTTAACTTTATTCCGAATAACAATATTCGGTTTAACTCCGTTCGCTTGACTCTAGATCGCAGCGATCATAATGGTTACGCCTGATTCCCTCAGGAAACATCCGACCGCCGTGGACAGGATAGCGAATGGAACAAAAAGGAGTTGGATGCCCGACAAAAAAGGTACATGTTTAAATTATATTAAAGAGATTTATGAGTTGTTTTGGCAAGCTACTTGGTTGTTTTATTTTCTTTTGGATTGGAGAAGGCCCAGAAAGGCGAGTTGTAGTTGTACCAGTTGAGTTATGCAAAGGAGGTGCTGGAGAAATTTCTTGGAAATTTAAAGTATTAGAAAATTTTCAGAGTTTTTGATAATATTCGTTACTAAGAATAAATTAATATCTTAATTAATTGGTTCAGCTAAACTGAAGTTAAAATGTAAAACAAATGATTTTAATCTGGTTATAATAGGGATTGTAGCATTTTTCCAACTTTATTAATTTCAAGGACGAAATTCTTTTAAGGGGGAAGGAATGTAACATTCCAGAATTTTAACGATTTAATAATTAATTTATTTAATTATTTTAATATAGTTGTTCGATAATTTAAATGGTTTGAATTCAAATACTTTGAATTGATTTAAATAGTGGAATAATATATTTTATTTCCGAAATGATCGTGAATAATTGAATTTACAAAATTATGTGGATTGGATAATTTAAAAGGATTTTGTTCAGTTTGAATTGAATATAGTAACGAATATATTATTTAACGATAGTTTGAACGTATTAATTATAATATAATTTAAATCGAGCCCGTAACATCGCGGTAGTTCGTAATATGGAGTTTTGAACTTCAAACGACTATACATGATCCATTATTAGTCGGATTTCTTCAAACCAAGAAATGTTCGAAGCTATTGAACTCTATAATTATAGCAGAAGTGAATAATAGAGATTTCGCATTATAGAATGTGAGTTATATCCAAATCAAATTTTCAAATAATCGCTATAGAATCGTTTATGGACCATAGCGGTTTATTTAATATAACTAGATATTGGTTTCGAATTTGGACAAGGTATTTGAGGTGTAGTTGTAATTTAATTTTTAGAAATTTACTGTAATTTTTATTTTGGAAAATAAGCTATTTTTTATTTGGAGTATTTTACACCCTATATTAGTATTTTGGGGTTTCACAAAATAAGTTAACTTGTCTATATTATTATATTTTTGGGATCGTCGCACATCGCTCGACACAGTCATAATTTTATTTTTGTCCATAGCAGTCGGTACATAAACCGAATTTTTTGTAGTGGGTACGTTTAACTTTGAAAATAAATAAAGAAAAGGATATTTGTATCCCTTCTTCCCCAGTTCGTACTAACCTCATACTTTTCGAAACGTGAGCCATATGTGTTTTCTTTTCGTAGCCGACCAACTTCTAAAATGTAGACATATATATTTAATCACATGTATGCATCTGTGCATAGTCTTCCTCAAATTTAATGAAGTTGCGTGTATTTTCAAATCATGCATGCATACAACCATGTTGCATCAGTTGAAAACAGTACACCCTAAACAACAGACCTCGTTTGAAATTTTTGACCCTACGATGTACTATCAGAAAGAGATGTGTTCTAGTCCTTTCTTTCTCTTTATTATATATATAAATATATTGAGTTCATATCTTCAGTTATAAAAAAAATTAAACAATTCTGAAGCTTATATTGAAAGCCAATGCGTTCCTTTCACTAGAAGCCACCCAAATTCTTCTATGCAAAGCCAAGCTCTTACGAAGCTTCTATTGAAAGCCAATGCGTTCCTTTCACTAGAAGCCACCCAAAATCTTCTATGCAAAGTCAAGCTCTCCTTTATAACCCAACGCTGTACTATCAGAAAGAGATCTGTTCTAATCCTTTCTTTCTCTTTATTATATATATATATATATATATATATATATGAATATATTGAGTTCATGTCTTCAGTTATAAAAAAATATATTTAAACAATTCTGAAGCTTCTATTGAAAGCCAATGCGTTCCTTTCACTGGAAGCCACCCAAAATCTTCTATGCAAAGCCAAGCTCTCCTTTATATATATATATATATACACATATATATATATATATATATATTTGACATCGTTTCTTCTTCAATACAAAGCCGAGATCTTCTTTATACATAACCGATATCATTTCTTCATCCATTTTCTTTTTACAAGTCGGCCTCTCTCCAGGAAAATAAAATGAAAATCGTGCATTATAAAATCCACAGAAATTAAAATAAACTCCGAAAAATCGCGAAACAAATATCGTTGTGGCCCTCATAATTGTTCTTTATTTTTGTGTGCTTTTTATCGGATTCGAACCAAATTGAGTTTGATGTTCGGTGAAAACGAGAGTCTACGGTTAGTAATTTTGGAGGATTTAGTGCAAATGAGGTTCGGTTATTTTCCTGTACCATGTTTTTTCAAATAGGAAACCGCAATTTCAATGGGTGATGCGTGATGAAGGTTGTTGTATTGGAAATATGGAGATTATATGTGAAAGGAGTGTGAGCTGTTTGGCAAAGAACGGTGGATGGAAGATTCAAGAAGAAACATAATGAGTAGCAAAGCATGATAATGGAGAAGAAAATGGAATAGCACAGGGTGTGCAAGGGGAAATAAGAAAAGCAATGTTTGCACAGGGGAGAGTTAACGTGTGCATGGGAAGGGTGCCATTTTCTTGTTAGGATATGAAGTATATTATGCATTGCGAATAGGGTATTTCGTGGAGTAGGTGAAACATAGGGGAATATGAAAGTCCATGCGTGAACAACTTGAAGAGTGGAAAGGTGACAATCAATGTAAGTATAACTTTGGATGTGTGGTTTACAGAAAGAGAATCATATGAAGGATCAGGGAAAGATTAATGCATAGGGAAGTTTGTGAAATGGTGGGAACGGTTTCAGTTGTTCGTGAGTTGTATACTAGAAGGAAGGAGTAGTGGCGGACATAGGGTAGTAGAGAGGCATTTGGGCTGAATTAAAATGATGAAGCCCAAGTACTAAAAAAAAGTTAATAATGGAGTTCGAACTGAATTGAAGGGGGTCTAGTTGGAAAGGCGGTGGCAGCGGTTAGAGGGGTTCGTCATCCGGCAGCATGATGGAAGCATGGTTGTAATGCAAAAGCATTGATCGATTTCGAACCTGGAACGGGAGTAGCTAATCACGTTTTAACGATGGTTAAGGGTTAGTTCATAATTGATTAAGTAAAAATGGTAACTAAGGGATTAACAAAATAGTTATTGACTTACTTAAGGTTATTTTGAAATCATTAACTTATAATATATGTATTCTGTTTGTTTGTAAACAGAATTGGACCAAATCAGTTGCATTGGAATCATAGCGAGGAGATTTACGTTGTAGAACTAACGTGTCCAAGAACAAAGCTACTGGAATTTCATGATAAAATTTAACACTCGTTTGATTTTAAACAAAAATATAAGCAGAATCGTCAACAGCAAAATAAGGTGAGTAAACTCACTAACTCTGATCATTTTTATAATATTATCATCGTTATTTAATATTGATAAATAATGGTTAAATGATGCGTGATGGTTGTTTGGATGAATTGTTGATAAATTGGTTGAAATAATATATACAGTCATATACCTAAAGCATTGAATGAATATTGATTTTGGTTATTATTATATTTCATATTGATATGAAAATAGATGTTATTTATATTGACTAATATCTGTGGATGCAGGGAAACTGGTTGGAGGGATCCAATTGGATTCCTCAACAATTATATCGTTGTTTTTCATATATTGCGTTATATGATGTGATAAATAATCTTTCATTAATTATTGTTTGTTTGGAATGTGAAATCACACTGGCATGAAATAAACTGTTATTTAAATACCGGGGAACATATTAAAGAATTTGAAATTTTAAATCAGAATTGAATTTCGATTGAGTTAGATATGATGACTTTTTGGGTTTATAAAATAGTGTTATAAATGAAATGAAATTATTATTATTAATAATAATTTAGAAATTCAAGAATGATTTCTGAAATTGGGAAATCGGTTTAAAAGGGGAACGATGAAATTTATTTCAATGTTCGAAATATGAGTACGATGGGATAAATCTATAATGATTTATAATGAGAATTCGACTATGTTGAATGGGTTAAAAATAATTTACTTTTAGAAATTATATATATTATAAATTTAGAATTTGATAAGGTAGTAAATATTTGGTTTAAAACTAATAATTTATAATAGAATATGTAATCGATATTAAAGTATGAACTAATTCAATAATTAAGGAGAAATTGACTTGTAAAATGGAGTTTATGAAGTGAAGTTGGGCTTTAAATTTTGGAAATAACTTAATGGATGGAATTTTAACCGGTAATGATATTTATTTTTAGATTTAACGAAATTAGATTTCGATAAGAAATAATATTCACATTTCAAAGTGAATAATGTTTTTAAAAGAAAACGATTGCAGATAAAATAGTTATAATGGAAATTGGAAATGTATTCCAATATAAATAATGCATATTTTCTAAAATACAGGAAATAAGAAATGTGAAAGGACAGAAATGTTTTTCGAATGTTAATAACGTATATTTTCTGGACTATGACAGAATAAGGTCTTATAATAACTAGAAATGTTTTTCCAAGAAGTGTAAAAGGCTAAAAAGTTTTAATAAATATCTGGAAAGATATAGGGAAAGGGGAAATTAATAATAATTAGAAAGGGCCAGTGATTGGTTGATGCTAGTTGTAGATTTGAATGGATATTTATTTTTCTCTAATAGTTAAATTACTGACTATCAAAGATCTTGGACCAATACGGAGAGACCGGTCGGATTTAATATCCAAAAAACACTCCGTATAGGCATAGGCGTTGCAAATTAGATTATGCTGAAGATAACTGAAGACGGAGTGAAATGCAAGGGTCGTTCTGTTACAGAATAGTGCTTTCAGTTTGTCCAGTCCCAGGACAACTTGTATGGACGAATGTATGACAGAGTATTCCTAACAGATCACACAAGACGATCTTTTCGAAGTATTACGTCTGGTGGGGGAGGAATTCGTTTCTCTTTGCTTTTATACCCATAATATCTTTGGGAGATCAACTAGTGATTTGATGGGTTTGACGATGTGACATTCAAAGTGTATGGCGGCCAGATGTTCTAAAGAAAAACGGAGCCTCAAGCCTTACATCCGGCAGGCAACATGGCTAGCCAGGTCATACCCAAGCAGGGTGTATTGTCACTGGTCTAGAGAAAATTCATATTGTTCTTCTTTCGATTCTGTATCTTACGATTACGGTTGGACGGCCGACAACCATGGGTGACAATATATTCGCTACACTCAAGCTAAACGAGTGGGCGATCATGTGTGGTCGGGTTGCATGATGTTCTTGTTGAACCCCAACGTATCCCTTCTAGAGTACACTGATCGGAAGGTAGTCCCATACCTTGTCATAGTTGGAATCTGATCTCCAATAAGTGCCCCATGATTTTTGATTTTGTATATATATGTAGAGCGTGAGATGCAAGCGTTCTACTATTTGGTTACTTATTTGATTAGACATTATTATAATATCACTAGATTTTGATATCAAAATTGTTTGGGTTATAGTAAGGTAAAAACCATCTGTATTTATGTGTGGGCTGGTCTTACTTTTACCCTTTTCTTTCAAAAAGATTTTCAAAGTTAAATAATATGGTTGGAGTTTACTCACACCAGTCCCATGACTGACCCAGAGTTTATTTTGTTTGTCTTTCCCTAGACTCTTGGGTGCCCAAATTTGTACGGGCAGTCAAGTGTTTTAGGCCTTTACAAATACACTTGGAGGAGCTTGAAGCAGGAGACTTCACCGTTAGTTATTCAGAGTTATTTCTGCTGTGATATATGTGTTGTACTCTGATATGGTGTGTATATTCAAATTCAGATTTGCATTTTGAAGATATGTTATATAATATATTTTATTCGTTCCGCTGTGAGATTCGTGTTTACTCTGATTCCATTCTGTTGTGTTCTTCTTCTATTCTAATTTTCTTTCTATTCCTCACCCTCTAACTTCTTTCTGTTAATGACCCGGTATTTTCGATACTTGAATAATCAACATTGTGTTTTATGTTAATTTTCGAGGACGAAAATATCGCGGGTCGTTACAAATATAATTCGTTCGACGACTTCCAAACTATTTGTTTTTTAAATATTTGGCTAACGCCTTAAATTTTTGGAAAATTTCTCCATAACCTCCTTTATAGGTAGGGCTTCGAAAAATCGGAAATGGCCTAAAAAGGCTCCAATAAATCACAGTATATCCATAAAACATGTGTACACTAAGAGATGTGTAAAAATAAATCATCTCAATGCCCGTGTGGGAATTAAAAGTCATGTGAACAACATTGTTCCTTACACATCGCTCCCATGCGATGTGTACAATTTAATTACCCAGTCCCCATGTACCGTAACTACGCAAGAGTGACGTGTATATTTTTGTCACTTCCCGACCTATGTAGGATTTATTATTAATCTTGGAAATTTATTTATAAGTTCAATTAAGTCCAAATCATGTTTTTTTCCATATCTGATCAATATGCAATATATCTGGCCTCCAGTCATTGTTCTCCTCGTATAGCATCAAATAAATGAATACAATACGGTTCACATCATATAAGCATCAAGCAGCTACATGCTTATATGGGTATGTCCATATATGCTTATGTAATATAGTCCAACACCTGCTTCCTATCCTATAGTGACCTTTAATTAATCCGGAGTCCATCACTCGCATCCAATGCACGGACAAAAATCAGTCAGAAATAAGTAGGTACTCAACATCCAATGCCTTTTAAGGCACCCCAAGTGTCCATCTACGTTGCATGTCATGCGAGTGTCGCATATTCGTACAATGCTTATGCAAATGAGTTGTGAATAGTTCGTGTGTTGAACTAACAAGAAATATATGCATGCATGTATGAAATAATGAACATCAACAAACATGATTAAATCTTTCTAATCACCAACCACCCAAATCTAATACACTTACTCGCATAATGATTAAAAATAATATTTTTACATCGTTTTCGCTTACCAATCGTCTTAATAAATTTTATTATCATTTTACTCTGTAGTTGATTTTATTTATTCTTGTTACAAATCCATAATATCGATATATTTTCATTCACATCATTGTGCAAATTACATTGCACACATTAGTTAAAAATCACATTTTTAACTAATTAAAATTCATTCCATATCATACATTAGTTAAAAATCATATTTTTAACTTGCTAAAAATATTCTCATGTCATATACTAGTCAGAAATCATATTTTTTTAACTTGCTAAAATTATTCTCATGTCATATACTAGTTAAAAATCATTTTTTTTAACTTGCTAAAAATATTCTCATGTCATATACTAGTTAAAAATCATATTTTTAACTTGCTAAAAATAATTTCATGTCATATACTAGTTAAAAATCATATTTTTAACTTGCTAAAAATATTTTAACAACTCTATAAATCTACCTACCCCTTTTTAAAGTGAGATAAAATTTCTCACTCTGAGTTCCACTCTGCCTAATCTTTAAATGCGGAAGAATGCAACCTTGCTAAGCTTGCATGCGGGAATCCAAAGACCCAGAGTGCTCGAGCTTCGCTCCAATGCCCAATGGAGATGAAATCAAGCTCGTGCAGGGTGCTCGAACCATTATCTCCGTTATCCGGACTTTGAGGAGGAGTTAAAAGGGATAAGAAGGTGGAAATGGTGTTTAGAGGAGGTAGGAAGAGGTGTAGGAGGTGTACACTACACTATAATGGCCATTTGGCAACCCTTTTTTCTCACAATCGCCAACACTTATTTGTGTTGTAGTGTAATAACAATAATAAGCGTTGCTATATTAAAAAAGCGTCGCCAAAAATACATAATTATAATTTTTTTATTGGCAACGCTTATATGGGTTGTTAGCGCTGATTTCTAAGGGTAAAAACGTAAACTTCCTTCTGTAACCCTATTTACCATGTGCCAATCGTTTGCCCAACGCTTATCCATGAAGCGGCCGCCCAAATCATATTATCCAAATTCGATTTCAGAGGAAAAAACAGCAGCTTGCCGAAGATTTATCCGCGAGTAGTTTTCAATCCCGTCAGTCTCGATTTCAATCCAAATCCGAGTTCATTATCCAAGAAGCGGCCGCCTGAATCATTATCCAAATCCGATTTCCCACTCGATTTCAATCCCATTCAGTCGCTTCAGGTATATTTTTATTTTATTTTTGCTCACTTAAATCCTATTTTTGTTGATTTGTTTCTACGTGTCTCATCTTGGGTTATGTGGTCTGATTTTTGCATAATCGAGAACTGGAGAGATCATAATCGAAGATTTAATCGAGATCTCAAAAAGGGATCATTATTTCAGGCTTAGTTTTGATTCCTCAAACTAGAGATAAATTTAGTAGTAGATTTATTTACGCAAGTTTCCATCAACATGATTCAATAATAACGTGCCACTGTGAATTGTTTCCCGGTTTTGTTAATTGCTTGCGGTAATAAAGACATATGTTAGGTTCATACCTCAATATCCAAAGATATTCAGCTTACCATTTAATTGGTTGTGCTAACTTTTAATGATTTAAAAAATTGTGTTAACTTTTGAAGTACAGAGATTTGATAAAGCATACACACACTCACATAGGTAAGTCCCTTGTATTTATGGTGGTAGAATGTACTTAAGCTCTGTACCACTTGAACCCATGTAGGGAAGTAACACAGGCCATGCAGGGATCATTATGGAAATAAAAGACTTGACCTTGCTGGTCCTTTACTTGGTGCCTTCTAATTTTTTTCTTTCTGTTTTCAGTTATTTAGAAAATTGACAAGAGATGTACGGTCTTATGTTCAGAAGGTTAGTACTCTAATGAATGTGTTATTACATGTTATGTGGCTTCGGCAATTCACTTGGTCATTTCATGATGATGTTTGCTAATTTTCAGTGATTTTTAACAGTGTGTTGACAGTGGGAAAGATGTTAATTTGCAATTTGCAATTAAAGCCAAGACCATCACAACCGGTCTGAAGTATTCTCTTGCTATGGGAAACTGGGGAGCTGCTAATAATGCTGGTACCAGGGCAGGGGTTTCACAGGTAACTTTGTTCTCTACATTTGTCTTGTGCTACCCTTTGTCTCTCTTTCTTAACATTCTTCGTTTATTTTGACTTGATAGGTGCTGAATCGCTTGACATATGCATCAACTCTTTCTCATTTGCGGAGGCTGAACTCTCCTATTGGTCGAGAAGGTACTCAATTACTTAGCATTTGATTACCATCATCTGTATGAAAAGCATTATTCTGATGGAAGGATGATTTACACAGGAAAGTTGGCAAAACCTCGCCAGCTTCATAACTCACATTGGGGTATGATGTGCCCTGCTGAGACACCCGAAGGACAGGTAGGATAGTTTGATCAACAATGATCTTACTAATTTGTAAGTATAAAACAGATATGGTATAGCACACATGCTTGGTAAAAATTACAGCTTTTAGATCATACATGTTCAGCCTAGATATAAAAGCAAAGAGATATCGTCCAACACAGTCTGATTGCACGTTCTTATATTTCCTTTTTGTGCGTGCAAGGCTTGTGGATTGGTGAAAAATCTTGCCTTGATGGTATACATTACCGTGGGATCAGCTGCTAATCCAATATTGGAGTTTCTGGAGGAATGGAGTACCGAAAATTTTGAGGTATTTCTTACACCTTAGATGCTTGCTGTTCTCAGGTGATATTGGTGTTGATTGTTATGTAGGATCGTGTTATTTTCATTGGTGGAGTAATATACAAATAATGTACTGATCTCTTGTCATTTCAGGAAATATCTCCCGCTGTTATTCCTCAGGCAACAAAAATCTTTGTCAATGGTTGTTGGGTCGGCATTCATAGGAATCCCGACTTACTAGTGAAGACCTTGAGACAGTTGAGGAGACAGGTAGATACCTTTGATTCTCATTAGCGGTGATGCCATCTTTGCATATATGCATATGTAAATGTTGTTTGTTGTTGCCGTGTTGCTATTAGCCTAAACTTTCTACATACCATCATTTCTCTTCTTTGCGCGATGCACAAGTTACTCAGTATTTTATAATAAAGTCAGTTCCCCAATGTTTCTGCTATGGTTTAGGTTCAAATATTTTGAACATTGTGGTTTTATCACTTCACCGCCGTCCCACTCTATATTTCATGACAAAGTGGTGATCTCATAACACAAGTGCTTACATGTCGGTATGCCTGTGAGCTAGAAACAGTGGGGACTAGTGTGTGTGTGTCATGTATCTACGCCAACATGACACAGACGTGATATCCCGCGCACTAGGCCTTGCATATGCTATATTTCCAAATTGGTTAAAGAATTTATGGTTGATGTGTCAATCTATATGTTATTTTTACATCATGAAAGGGGATTAACGGTGATAAATCAGAGAATGCAGTGATACCCTGAACACCACAATCTTTTTCTCTCTCTAATGACATTTAATTTTAGGTGCAGTACATGTAATAGTATGTGTAATACATCTAGTAAAGACGTAACTTCTGTTTCTTTATTGAATTCCAGATTGATGTGAATGCCGAGGTAGGAGTTATCCGAGACATTCAAAACTGAACTGAGACAAGCTCAGTTTTGCTGCGAAACTGAGCCTTTCGGCTCAGTTTAGAAATGAAACTGAACCACAGCCATTAGAAGTATTTCAATCCCTAAGATAGTAGTAGTCAACTTAATGAATCCTATCATGTAGTTCATCAAGGTTCCTTTTTTTTTGAACTTGTTATGCTGATACTGTTGCAAGGAGAATAAAATTTGGAAAGAATATTTGTTGACAGAAACAATGAGAAGCTCAAATTAATATGTTTACCACATTAAAAATCAGTATAAGCAAAGTCAAGTGTATGCATACTGACACTTGTAAACCCTGACATCATCTGGTTATAGTTATATAACTTGCGGAGGAATACTGGAGCATGAACATGTACAAGACAGAGCAGTCTGATTCCAAGTGGGGGTGGCAGTCCTATTGCTAATGCTTAAATGATTAGTGGTCACCTTGGACAGTTGGACTCTCTATAGCTGCTTCACAACAGGTAATCAAATATTGCATTAAGAGTTATTTTTTATACAATTTGATGAATATACCCTATATAAATATGTCACTCTGATACAGTATATATTAATGTTACTTATCAGGCAAATGATATGTAAGTAAACAATAGCTCGGTAAATATCAACTCTTTTTCAAATCTATTTTTTATTTAGCTATGACGTTTTAGTTATTCCAACACTGTGTTGCATGTGAAAACAGAGCAAGTGTAAAATTATAATGCTCAAGAAAAAAGCAGTGACCCTGACATTTGAGTTATCCAGGGACCTATAACGATCTCTGTGTTTTTCTTTAGTGGAGTTTGTTTTACTTGACCGCACTTTCATATTAGTAATATTGAAATCTATACTATTGCAGTTAATTTATGATACACAAACCAGAAGAAGCAGAGGTCTCGGATTTCCGGCAATGACTACTGTTCATGATGTCAAAGAAGTTGTACAACAGTTCAGTGGATACGCGAGTGTTTTTTTTTTGTTTCTCTACTTTATCACGGGTTCAACAACTTTTGAAACCTGGTTATTAATCATTCACGAGTTCCTTATTATTTTATCTCCTAATGGACTTTGCAGCAGTTTGACCTTTGCATATAATGGAACTCTGTGCATGTTTGCGGATGATGGAAAGAAGAACATAGATTACACACAAAATCTATGCTATGCAAATCCAAAAGCAAATATTTCGTGAACGACGATATGGAAGGCTGGACGTAAAAGAAATTCGAGAGAAGTACTACCATGTTTTGTATTTGGTATTTGTAGAATTTCATTTATCTATTGAATTTTGCGACTTAATTATGTATCGAATTTAGCAACTTATTTATGTATTATACTTGTATACTGTTAACTGATATTAATTATATGTCGTTCTTAATTATGAACGTTGTCTATTGGTATTCATTGTATCATACTTTTTAAATCGAGAATAATATCTATTTTGGATTCATATTAAATATCGTCTATATTATAATCATGTTAGTTATTGTGAATGAAAATCTTGCAACTTGTATAAGCGTTGCAAACAAAAATATTGCAACATGTATAAGCGTTGCAAACAAAAAACTACCAACGCTTATAAGCGTTGCGAATGAAAATATACCAACGCTTATAAGCGTTGTTAGGGAAAATCTACCAAAGCTTATAAGCGTTGGTACTACATTGCCACCCCCTCCGTAGCAACACTAATAAGCGTTGCTGAAATTATTTGCGACGGTTATACTCGTTGGCAATCACCTGTTTTGGTGTAGTGGTATGAAGCTTTGGAGGGAAGAAAGGAGGAGTTTTGAAGTGGTGGAGAAAGAGGAAGAGGGGGGTGCGCGTTGGCTGTTGAGGGGGGCCTGGTACGCCGTGAGTAGGGGGCGACATGGGGTAGGGGAGGGTGGGGGAGGAGCTAAGCGGCTAGGAGGAGGAAGGAGGAGCTAGGGTTTAGTAATTTGGGGGAGGTCATTGATTTGATTTGGAGAAGGAGGAAATGAAATGAAGTTAAGAGAAAGAGGAGAGGAGCTAGAGTTATATAGGAATTTATCTCCCGCTCTTTCCGACTGTCTGACTGCAAACTGTCTCCATTTGCTCTATAAATTGGACACGAGATAATACAAGGTCATACGAATCCAACGAACCAAGTTTCGTCGAATTCCGAGTTCGTTTGACCTTTCGTTTTAATTTTCTCTCCAGCTCAAATAAGCTCCAAAAATGCGATTTTTGCGTACCTTTTCGTCTTGCACGCTCAAACATTAATTTCAAAAATTATGGGCTTTTGGATTTAGCCATTATTCAATGATACGAATCCAAAAAAACGGAATAGAATTCTGAGATCATCTCAGCAATGTCCCTTTATAAACTGAATGTTAGTTTATTAGTAAATGTGTTTTCCCTGCACGGCTACATGCTAATTCCGTTTGACGCGCATTTTGGAACTCAACAATGATTTGTCATTATGGATCCAAAAAAAATTATCTCGTCGAATTCTGAGCTTCCTAGCAAAATTTCACTTTTTAAGGGCTATGCGATGACTTAAAAATCGAAATTTTTAAATTCTGACGCATTTTTCCTTAAAATTATAATAAAAGTAATTTTTAAATTTATTGTGAAATTCCGAGTTGTTACACTTTTACTTTTGGAAATACCATTATATATAAATATTCTTAAATCTTCCTATTTCCGTTACTTTGGAAATCTCATTATAAATATTCTCAAATCTTGCGATTAACATTGCGTTATTATTTCATATATGGAAATAATTGATTATTCTTAAGTGGAAATAAGGGTCCACCCCCTGTTTTAGTTTTAAATATAACTCACGTCCCTCCCTAAGTTTCAATGCATTTCCGGTCCCTGTTTTCCATACTTCCGCCTTTTACGTTTTTGTGCCAATAAAAAATGCGCTATTAGGTAAATAAAATAAAAAAATTCTAAATTCTGGAAACGTCCATAGAAGTCCACGCAAATTTAAAAAAAAGTCGCATACATGTGTGCAACTTTTACCAATAGTTGCACACATGTATGCAACGATTGCGTACGCTGGTTTGTGTTGAAAAATCTGGACGGAAAATTGCATACGTGTGTGCAATTATTCTGAAATACTTGCAGACTTGTATGCAAGTATTTCATGAAGAAAAGTTAACTGAATTTTTGCTTGTGGATTGTTGCATGCATGCGTGCTACTTTTATGTTTTATCTGCACACGTGAATGCAGAAAAATTCGAACTGATTTGCAAGTGTGTGAATTATTGCATATTTTCATGCAAGAATTATGCTATACTTGCACAGATGTTTGCAAATGTTTTCAACAAAGATGCATAAGTGAAATTCTTGCACAGATGTATGCATGAAAATCCAAATATGTGCATACTAGTATGAATTTAACTGCTGTTTTCGCTGTTTTTTTTTGTTTTGACGTGGTTTTTGATGTTTTTTGGGCTAAATTTTTTTCTGTTTACCGATTTTAATAAAATACGAATTTACGTGATTTTTTTTACTGAATTTTCAAAAAATAGAGACTAAATTTACAATAAGTTTATGACCGGATGTAAGCCTAATTTTAAAACTTAATAGGGACCTATGCCAAACGGACTCTATTCTTAATCTCTTTCCCATTACAAACTAATATCATCCTCAGATAATCCCAAAGTCGTTCAAGTTGGGGTATTTATTTACCTCTCAGACCTTGATCAACAAAGTTCTTATCTTAAGATAGGTATGAGTTGTAATTTAAAAATCGATATTCATTATAATAACAAACACATCTCATTTAACTATTTTATTTAAAATATGGTTTAATAAAACTTTCTTGCTTTTGAAAATCCCCTTCTCGAATATAACTATTATTTCTTAATTCATTAACTAAGTAATTGCTTATTAAAAACATCACCTTTTAACCTTCTTTAACAACTCGTTTAATAACTCGGATTTTTGTTACAAAATCCTATTACTTGCTCCTTTACCGAATTCACTTCCAACAATCCCTTTTCTAATCCATTCACCCATTTCCCGCTTGAAATCTTTTTTCAATTTTCTTCATTTTACTTAAATTCATTATTAAGCAACGTTAATTTAAAATCAACGATTTAACACCTCATCTCTTTGTATAAACTTTATTTATATAATTCTGATTTAATATAAAACCTTTTATTCTCAATTTCCTTTTTCTTAATTCAAACCTTAAGTCAACATTATTTTAAGCTATCGCTTAAAATTCCTTTTATAACTTTGTTATAAAAACTCGGATTTGAATATAAAATCGTTCGTGAACTCCTTTCACAAATAAATTTGATTACATTTTAACTTCTGTCACCTTTTAGACGAATTTCAGTTAAAAAGTACTCTTTTAAATTATCATTAAAATATTAATTTACTTCAATCATTAACTACAATAGCAGTAGCTAACTTCTTTATTTAACTAAAATAAATAGTAAATTCCTTTCTAAAATCTTCTAAAATTTAAAACAAATATTTGTTAAACTATTTCATTTGATTAATTCAAAACAAATTAATTTGATAATAAATCCCAGTTAAAACTGTTGACTTAGTCAATTCAATACACGATTAGTTCGTCAACCAATTCCAATTAGTTCTCACTTTAATATAATTAATTTAAATATTTCCATTTAATTTTTTTCTTAAAAACAATTATTCTAATCTTAACCTTTAGGTTAATTTTCTACTTCCTTGCTTATAAATCTGATTAATATCAGAATTTGCTTTATAAAATCATTTAATAATTAAATATAAACTTCAATAATAAATACTTATTTCATTTTAATAACTTTCATTTAAAATAATAGATTTAAAAATTTATCTTCAGTTATAAAATAAATTTTACAATTTCACTTCTATCGATTCGCCTGACGGTAAATCCATATTTAGAAAACGATTGATTTATAGGCCATATACTGCCACTTACTCAACCAATATTGCCTATTGGTTAAAACAAAACAACCATTGAATTCCAGGTCAACGGTCAACAATCAAATTAATCATTCAATCAGAACAGTTCATATAATGATAATATGAAAACAAATAACATGAGATATATTTGAAGAATCCCGTTGGATCCCTCCAACATGTTCTTCCCTGTATCAAAATAGATTATCTGACATAAATTCATTCAATTCAATTTAACTGATAATTTTTATAATAGTAAATAACGATTATTTAATATCAATCAATTTAACAGAACAATTTAAACAATTAAACATGTTTATTTAATAAACATGACCAATATGGTAAGTTACCTTCATTGGGTCTAATCGTTAAATAACGATTTAGTTTTTCACTGACATTAAACAACGTTTAATTTCAGCGGTTCAATCAATGTATGAATATATACTTTTAACAAAACAAATAAACAGTCAACCATTAGCAAGAATAGCACACAATTATAAAAACCCAACTAATATGAAATATAAGTGGGAAGAACTGAGTAAATTTAACTCGCCTTGATTTGATTTATTTCTGAAACTACTCGGTTACAATTAAATTAAACAGTCATTTAATTTAATTGTAAATTCCTGTCGTCTCCATTTCTGTCCAAATGACTTCAAACATGAAGTGCTCGCCACCACGATCGTAACGCAAGTTGTTTTGTCCAATTCTTTCAATATTCGGGCATGTCATTGATTTTATAATCAATACAATTTAATTTAGCTATAAATTTCTTTAATCCATTTGTAAACCTGACTAACCATTTTATTTTATAATAATAGGTCTGGCCCGATTTATTTTAACTAACCATTTTTTTTTAAAGTCAGCTAAAATATAGGTAGAAGCTTCATTACATTCATATATAATTATCAGGTCAAATTGTTGTTTATCTCTTGCTCTTTGTTTTGCTCCCAAAGGCCTATAAACGTTGGTAATTTAGTTAATAAAATAACCCTTAGTTATATCATTTATAACATAAATACGTTTACTTCCTTGGAAATTTGAACTGATCCCCATGTTCTCTACTTTCTGCGATTTCCAGTACCCAAGAATTTGTACTAGTTGCGCAAAACCAACTTGCCTTCATGATTCCCAAACTGACGTTACTCCCCATGCAGCATGTCGTTTGCTTCCTTCCCCTGGTCATGTTGCGTGCCATCACTTCCCCAGACAATGGCCTTCCCCATTCTTTCTCCATTTACACCATGCAACTCCCTATCATATTCACGTCCATCCCTTTCTTAATATATGTTCGACTTGCTGCTACACACCCACGCTCAACAGGTTCAACCACAACTCCCCACTGCTGTGCCGTCCTCCGACATCTAGATGACGATCAACTACTGCCAAAACGTGCGCTTGCTGCCGACTTTCGCTTCCACTAGCTCGTCACGCGACACTTCCCTCCTTACGTGAATCCACAGGAACCAGCGCCCCTTTAAATCGATATACTGGCCACCAGAGACAAAGTGTAACATCCCGTATTTTTATGGTATAATAATTAATTTATTTAATTATTTAAATAGCGATTTAGAGATTTAAATGGTTGTTTAATAAAAAAATATTGAATATTTAATTAATATAAATTTTAGAACAATGTATTTATTTCCAAAATAATCGGAAATAGTGGATTGGAATTTTTATAAGATTTAATTCAGTTTAGAATTGAATTATAATAACAAATTTACTATTTAAACGAAGTTTGAACATATAATTATAATATAATTATAATCGAGCTCGAAATAGCACGGCAGTTCGTAATTTTGCGATTTGAACTTCAGTTGAATATACAGAATCCGTTTTAAGTCGAATTTCTTCGAAATAAGAAATATTTGAATCTATTGAACTGTATTTTTCTAGTGGAAGAGAAAAATGGAGATTTCGTTTTGTAGATGGTAAGTTATGTCCAAATCAAATTTTCAAATAGTCGTTATGTAATCGTTTATAAACCATAATGATATATTTAATTATAATTAAATATTAGTTTTGAATTTGGAAAAGATCTTTGAGACGTAGCTGTAAGTTAATTTATAAAAAAATTATGTAATTTTTATTTTAGAAAATAAGAACTTTTTATTTTTGGAATATTTCACACCCTATATTAGCATTTTGGGGTTTCACGAAATGAGTTAACTAGTCTATATTATTGTATTTTTGGGATCGTGGCACATTGCTCGTCATAATAGTATTTTTATTTTTGTCCGTAGGTGCTCGTACGCTAATAGAATCTTATATAACCTGGTATACTTCATTTTATATGCAAGTTAGATTTTTTTTTCTATTCAATGTTCATAGCACAATAACGCGATCATCGATGCAGGATTGAAATGGTGCGAACATGATAGGGCAACGTTAATAATATTGATTATACTACTATATATAACAAATTTACTACGGTGGGGAGAAGAAAATCATAAAGGGTTTCGCATCCGAGAGATCAAACCTTGGTCGTTATACTGATGCGCCTTGATGAAAGAATTTCACAATTTGTTTAGAGTGGTATGAAATATCATAGTTTAATTATGCATATAATTTAATGACTGCATAGTAGGGTTTCACGTAGACCGTCAATAAACAACCGATCCAATGTCAACTACCGTACTTCAATAAAAACAGTACAAGCTTTAATATTTGAATCATGCACATTTTCTCTCCTACTAGTATATGCCAATCTCTTGGCCAAACTTAAGGCAACCAATTATTTTAATTAAAATAAAATTAGATAAAATAAATGTGCATATTACTATTACCATTTATTTACATTTCTTTTGTCGAGAACACCACTAGGAAGCTCAGGTCTATTTTGTACGATCATCTTATTATTTAATATCTAAATTGAATCAGAAACTAACATGGCATGCAAATGCAAGACGTACAAACCATGCCATCAGATGTTCATCTGCATGCTATATTTCAAAATAGACTTAAGAAGAAAAATGTGTACACACTTTCACATGCCTACAGTTTTTTTCTAAGCCTATATACGTCAAGTCCCTTCCCTCGACAGACGCTTATATATTTATATATTATAGAAGCTTCGTGTTGAAGGAAACTACTGTACAATTCTTAAGGTTTAAGCATTCGCATATTTAAATACATCATCACGCCTAAGTCATTTCTTCTGTTTTCCTGAAAGTTGCCACAACCTTTAATGGCAATTAAAATGTCTAAAACAAATCATTCCTCCACTATATTTTAAAAGAAAAAAATATGATTTGAACCCATTTCAGTCCACTGGTTTAAAAGCAGCGTACACGGCTCATGTTTTTGAGAGCTTGGTGCATCGACCATGAAAACTTGCGTGAGTTAGTGGTTTGTGGCATGTCGGGTTTGGGTTTACGAGATAAAATGGAGAAGAACGAGGCTATCTAAATTGTGAATATATTTACTAGATGAAGGTGTTGTAAAGAAGAAAATACCGTTAAAGTTGGAGTTTGTGAGTTTCTATGAATTAGAACTTGCGTGAAAATGACATGGAAAAAGGATGGAGGAGTTCATTCTGGGTGTGCGTGTGAGTGGTTTGAGAGAAGCTAGTGTTTGTAAATTTGTAGTGTATGGGAGGAGGAAACAATGAATTGGAGTGAATTGCATTAGCGAGTGAGGAGACGTGTTTACTGGAAATGGGAAATGCGTGAGGCTATTTGTTTGTTGTGATGTGATGGCAAGGAGTGTTGCGGCTTACAGCTGGGAGACGCGGGTTCACCTGAAACCGTGACAAGGGGAGTTTGGGGGTATGCTGTGTTCCGCGATGATGGAAGGATGGAGTGGTAAGTGGAGTTGAGTTGAAAAGATGCTGGAGCACTTGTGGAAAATGGGGTGCGTAAGGATGAAAATGGTGTTTGAACCATATACAGGGGAGTGGGTTTCCACGGTGACATTAAGGAGGCTTCAGGTAGCCGTGAGTAGTGTGCTGCATGATAGTGGGAGTTCACTCTTGAGCACAAGTGGATTTTCAACATGAAGAATAGAATGATGAGAGGAGTAGTGTATTATAGTATATCATGGGTTCACTGTGTGGGATGCAAGATTTTTATGGTGGGGAGTCGCGTTCTTCATTTGGGAGGAGGATTAGCGCAGGTGTAAATCAGGTGGAACAAGTTGCGGTGTGTAGAAGAGTAGAAAAGAGAAAAAAGAAAAAAAAAAGTGATTTTAAATATATCGAATTGTATGGAATTGCGGTTTGATGAGGAGCAGCTATAAGCGTGGATCCTGTACACATACACGGAGAAGAAGTTTTTAGTGAATCGGGTAGAAGGGAATATGGGCCGCTGAAAGAAAAGAAAATGGTGAGCCCAATATTTATTAATAATTTAAGTGTAAGTTCAATTTATATAACGAATTAAATTGTAGATATCATAATTTAGTCATACGATATCCAAATTCAACAAAACATGATCCTATAGGATCGTATGGACGCAAGCTATGCAATAAAGCTAGTTTGAAACCATTGGGAGCTTGTTTGAATTTATGGCAGATTAAAACGCCAGATTCAGTTAAATCGGACGTTAATTGTTATTCAACAATTTATGATCAAGGTGAGTAAAACTCACTAACTCTGCACAGTTATATTTTTATAACGTATTTTTAGAACTGATAAATGATGGTTCATTGTTGTGTGTTGATTGTTTGGATGATTTGTTAATTGATTGGTTGAAATTATAGATCTAGCGATATATATATATATATCGTTAATCAAATATTTATTCTGTTGATCAGAATATTTCATGTTGAAATGAAAGTAATGTTAGTTATATTGTTTAACATCTGTGGATGCTGGGAAATAGGTTGGAGGGATCCAACTGGATTCCTCAATATTTATAATGCTGTTTATTTTCATATATTGTGATATATGATGTGATATAAAACTTGTGATTGATTATGATGACACTGGTCTGTTTAGTTGGTATTTTAAATACCATAAGATATACTGGAATGTAAAAAGGGAATTTTCAAAGTGTATTTTGAAAATGAAATATTTATAGGAAATAAATATGATATTATAAATGAAATATTTATAGGAAATAAATATAATTATAAAAGGAATATTTATTTGGAAAATAAATATAATTATAAAAGGAATATTTATTTGGAAAGTAAAAAGAATTATAAAAGGAAATATTTGGAAAAGAATAGAATTTTATAAAAAGAGAATTTTACATTAGGAAGGTTTAGACCCGTGCTTCGCACGTGGGTGTTACATGATATTGATTTGAAGTAAATATTTAATAGAAATCTGTTTTAACAGATAAATTGAGGAGAATAATTTATAAACGATGTTTATAAATTAAGGAAATATTTATCATTTGATAAATTGAATATATAAATCTGAATTCATATAGAGAAGTAAAATCGGTTTTTACACCGATAATTGAAATGGAATGTGAACGTAGTAGTTATAAAGGAAATTTGCAATGAGATTATAAATGTTGGAAATGAAATAAGATTTGTATGAATAATTCTGCAAATAAAAATATAAATAGAATTTAGGTTTGAGATATTGTTTTTAAATACGAAATCAAACTGTTTTGATTTTATAAAGAAATATTATTCACAATCTATGTGAAAAATTAGATTAAAGTAAATATTTTGCAAATAAAATATTATAAAGGAATTTTGGGTTTGAATTAGGAATTTAATTGGAATTACTGAAATTAGAAACTAATTGGAAATTAGTTGAGTTTAATGGCTTTTTGTTTATCGATCTGATGTTGGTTTTGGCCTTCGGGGTTTATACTTGGGAAGTTGTTCTCTTACTAGTTTACAATTAGAGACTGATAGAGGTGGGAAGATATTTATGCGTGAATCAGAAATGGAAACGTTTTCCAAAGTTAATAATGTATATTTTCTAATTTTAGAAAATAAGGAATTTATGAATATATGGAAACGATAAATGGGAAATTGGGAAATAAAATGATGATTGATCGGTAAGATTTCCATTTGGGAATACGACCGTTGTTTGTACACATGTTTTCCTTTGATAGTTAAATAACCAACTATCAAAGTTCTGACCATTTCTGTTGTCAATACGGAGAATCCGGGATCATATTTATTATCTGAAAACCACTCCGTGAGGGTATTATCGTTTCGAATCAAATATATCGAAGACAATTGAAGACGGAGTTTATGCAACGTTTATTCTGGCGATCCTAGGTAGAAATTGCCTAAGATGGATTTACAGAATAATTCCTTCGGATTGTCCAGTCCTAGGACAACTTGAGTGGACGAGTGTCTGACAGAGTATATCTGGTGGATCGCGTAAATTGATCATTTCAAATGTATTTACGTTGGTGGCAGAGGAATTCGTTTCTCTTAGCTTATACCCGTGGTATTTTTGGGAAAATCAGTTTTGATTTGACAGATATGACAATGTGGCATTCAGAGTAAATGAAGGTGTGATCTATCGAGATACATTATGACCTCAAGCCTCATCAACTGGGAAATGACAAAAATCGGGCAGGCAGCATGGCTAAGTGGATCGCACCCAATTAGGGTATATTGTCACCATCTAGAGAATATTCATATTTGTTACTTCTTTCAATTCTGTATCCCCCGGGAATGGTTATGTTGGTATACCAACTGTAAGGTGATAATATATTCGGAACATTCAAGCGAAATGAATGGCCGGTCATGTGTGGCCGAGTTACAAGATGTTCTTGTTGAACTCCAGTGTATCGCTTCTAGAGTACACTGATCGGAAGGTGGTTCCGTACCTTGTCATAGTTGGAAATCCATTACCCAATAAGAGTCTGCGGTTTTTGATTTGTATATTATATATGTAGAGCATCAGATGAAAGTGTTCTTCTAGATTGCTATCTACTTGATTCAGACATTATTATAATATCAGAAAATATTGATCTTAAGAAATATTTTGGGTTATCGTAAGGTAAAAACCATCCGTATTTATGTGTGGATCGTTCTTATGATTATCATTGCTTTTGAAAAGGATTTGGAAAAGTTAAACCAACTGCTTGGAGTTTACTCACACCAGTCACATGACTGACCCAGAGTTTATTTTGTTTTGTTTTCCCTAAACTCTTGGGTGCCCAATTTTGTACGGGCAGTCAAGTAGTTGGGATTTTACAAATACTTGGAGAGTTGGAGCTGGAGGCTTCAGGATTATATAGCTATTGTTATTTCCGCTGTGTTGTAAGTGTTATACTCTGATAATAGTATTGTATACCGATACTGTTTTATTCCAAATTTATGTTACATAATATATTTTATTCGTTCTGCTGTGAGATTCGAGTTGCTCTGATGTTGTTGTAGTTGTGTTCTTCTTCTTCTATTCTAATTTTCTATCTTATCTATTCTCACCTTCTAACTTCTTTCTATTGACGTTCCGGTATTTCCGATGCTTGAATAGTCGACATTGAGTTTATGTCGATTACCAAGGTCGCAAATTCCCCGGGTCGTTACACTGGTATCAGAGCTGAAGGTTAAGTAATTACCTTGGCTATGTGGCGTGACTCAGTAGAGATAGGGTTAGCAACACCATTGAGTTTGAGTGTATATATATGAGCGCGTATTTGTTATTCAATATAAAATTGTTTTATATTGTAGAGATTTATTGGTTGAGTTGTTTATGAGTTCTGGTCGATCAGTTTGATCCACTGTATCGGTAGGAGTTTCTAAACACTTGAATACGATGAACCGACACAGTATGTTTAGAAAAGAGGGTACTGAAATAATTTTACCCGGTATATATTTTGTTATAAAAGAATTATATATCTTGGAATTATTATAGTATATTTGATGTGTTGGTGATTATTATAATCGAATGAGATTATAAAAGTAAAATGGTTATGTAAATAGCCAATCAGAATTCATGAGTGTAATTTATGAAATCAGATGGATTAAATCTGAATTTAAATAAGAACTGGAATTTAAATCTAGAAATGTGTAAAAGTGTTTGTAAATAGATCTGGTTTAAATATATGAGAAAAATCCTGGGAGATTTTAAATTGTTTTACAAGCATTGTGAATAATATTTTGAAATGTATTTCAAAATGGAAATGGTTAGAAATGGTTTTGAGGGTGATATAGTATTGAAATCACTACGGTCGCTGGAAAATAATTCCGATGATGATCCAGACATCATCGGTGTTCATTTTCGAGTTTCTAAGTGACGGATTACTACCAAAAATTTTGTTTTTAAATGGTTTTGAGGAAACAAGTTGTTCAGAAATTCAAAGGTTTTGAATTGTTATTATGATTTCAAATTGATTTGAAATAAACCCAAAAACTGAAATTCTGGAATTTAAAATTTAACTTATGAAGTTAAATAGATTGAGATAGTAAAGGTAAATAAATTAGAATTTAACTTGAACTAAGTTAAATAAAACTGGATTTGATTTGAGAATAATCTAGAATGGAATTGAGTTGATAAGTAAGGAGTTTGGAATTTGAGATTGGAGTTTGAATGGAATTTGGCTGGGTTATAAGCGAATGATTGAGTTTGAGGATAAAAACTGATTGGAGTTTGTTTGGGATGGCATTTATATATGTTGAATGGGTAACAGATGGAAAGGATATAATGATATGCCCGACAAAAAGGTACAAGTTTATAGTTTATATTGAGTTTGGTGATTTTATGAGCCGATTTGGCAAGCCGCTTGGCTGTTTGATTTTCTTTTGGATTGGAGATGGCCTATAGAGGCGAGTTGTAGTTGTACCGATTGAGCCGTACAAAGGAGACGATGGCGAAATTTTCAGAAAATTTAAGGTGTTAGAAAATTTTCAGAGTTTTGAAAATTTTGGTTATTCGGAATGAATTAATATTTTAATTGAAAGAAATTGGTTCAGTTAAAACTGAAATTAAGAAGTAAACAAATAATTGTTAACCCAGTTAATAGGGTTTGTTTTCCACCTTAGCAATTTCGAGGACGAAATTATTTTAGGAGGGGAAGAATGTAACGTCCCATATTTTTACAGTATAACAATTAATTAATTTAATTATTTAAATAGTGATTTCGAGATTTAAATGGTTTTTTAATATAAAAAATATTGAATATTTAATTAATATAAATAATAGAATAATATATTTATTTCCGAAATAATCGGAAATAGTGGAATTCACAATATTATGTGGATTGGAATTTTTATAAGATTTAATTCAGTTTAGAATTGAATTATAATAACAAATTTACTATTTAAACGAAGTTTGAACGTATAATTATAATATAATTATAATCGAGCTCGAAATAGCACGGTAGTTCGTAATTTGGCGATTTGAACCTCAGTTGAATATACAGAATCCGTTTTAAGTCGGATTTCTTCGAAACAAGAAATGTTTGAATCTATTGAACGATATTTTTCTATTGGAAGAAAAAATGGAGATTTCATTTTATAGATGGTAAGTTATATCCAAATCAAATTTTTGAATAGTCATTACGTAATCGTTTATAAACCATAACGATATATTTAATTATAATTAAATATTGGTATCGAAATTGGACAAGATCTCTGGGACGTAGCTATAATTTAATTTATACAATTTTTCTGTAATTTTTATTTTGGAAAATAAGCACTTTTTATTTTTGGAATATTTCATAGCCTATATCAGCATTTTGGGGTTTCACGAAATGAGTTAACTAGTCTATATTATTATATTTTTGGGATCGTGGCACATTGCTCGTCATAATAGTATTTTTATTTTTGTCCGTAGGTGCTTGTACGCTAAAAGAATCTTATATAACCTGGTACACTGCATTTTGTATACAAGTTAGATTTTTTTCTATTTAATGTTCATAGCACAATAGCGCGATCATCGGCGCAGGATTGAAATGGTGCGAACACGATAGGGCAACGTTAATAATATTGATTATACTACTATATATAACAAATTTACTACGGTGGGGGAGAAGAAAATCAATCATAGAGGGTTTCACATCCAAGAGATCAAACCTTGGTCGTTATACCGATGCACCTTGATGAAAGAATTTCAGAATTTGTTTAGAGTGGTATGAAATATCATAGTTTAATTATGCATATAATTTAATGACTGCATAGTAGGGTTTCACGTAGACCGTCAATAAACAACCGATCCAATGTCAACTACCGTACTTCAATAAAATCAGTACAAGCTTTAATATTTGAATCATGCACATTTTCTCTCCTACTAGTATACGCCAATCTCTTGCCCAAACTGAAGGCAACTAAGTATTTTAGTTAAAATAAAATTAGATAAAATAAATGTGCATATTGTTGTTACCATTTATTTACATTTCTTTTGTCGAGAACACCACTAGGAAGCCAGGTCTATTTTGTACCATCATCATATTATTTAATATCGAAATCGAAACAGAAACTAACATGGCATGCAAATGCATGACGTACAAATCATGCCATCAGATGTTCATCTGCATGCTATATTTCAAAATAGACTTAAGAAGAAAAATGTGTACACACTTTCACATGCCTACAGATTTTTTTCTAAGCCTATATACGTCAAGTCCCTTCTGAAACACCCCACCTCCGTTAAGGTCACTCACAAAGGGAACGCCTTAACTTTGGTGGAGGTTTATAGGTAAAAGTCACAGATAAAACACAAGACAAATGTAAACACATATATATAAGCAACGGAAAATAAACAGACTTTCATTAACAAATACGTGTTCATACAAAACATTTCCATAATTGTCTCACAATAACTTCCAAAACATTACAACATCATTTCTAACTTCATTATTGAATAAAGAAGCATAAAACATAATTAAAACTGCATAAATCCCCATAGAGTGTGTCCAAAAGCGATAGCCAATGAAGGAGAGTCCAAACTATACATCTACTATCTTGAAGCTTGCAAAGAGTCTGACTAAGCTGGGTTGTTTCCTCCCTGTGGACCTTGGGGGGGGGGAACAGAAGAAAAGAAGACGAAAGAAAAACAGAGTCAGACATAATGCCTGGTAAGTCTAGTGACTCTTTAGTATGTGAATAAGAAAAAGAGCATGGCAGGAATAAACTGTAAATAGGAAAGTATCATAACTAAGATAAAGTAGTTTAGAACCGAATATACTATCACACCCACACTATATCTCTGCACCTACTTGTATTTATTCCGACTGGCGCCCCATGCTGAGGGTGAGGTGATCCCCTTTCTAAAGATCGGCTCCTACTCGCATAAACATATGTGTCATACGACCCCCAATGATTGTAGACACCTATGCTGGTCCCACCATGGGGTGTATCAAGTCCCGTGGTGGCGGCTCGACACAATTCTAGAATACATAGGTTATACTACTGATGCCCAGTGCCCTGTCTGTCTGCTCCGAAGTGTGTGCACGCCCGCACTCCGTTAGATCCCACACTGTTGCACCAACCGCCGTCGCTTTTTACCACTTACAATCAGCCCAGTAATCGTGCCCCGCCCTGCCTAGTTCTAGGGTACCATGATACCTAATTTGGGTTACTGCATAAACGGGTCCCTCATTACAAGGGTTTCTAATCAAACATGTTAAGTGGTTAAGTGTCTGTATTAACCTAACCCCACCCATCAGTTTAGTTAACATGTTGAATTGGTTAAGTGTTTTAGTTAACTTAACCCTACCATCCTGACTTGTCTGTCCTTAGCCTTTTTAAAGCACCGACCACTCACATTAGACAGATATTGTTACCGTTACTGGATGTGCCAGTCGGTTCCGGGTAGGTTTACACCGTAACTCAGTCTAACCTCGGGTCCTTATTGGGCTCAATGCTTAACCACCCACATTAGATAGGTATTGTTGTGATTACTGGACAACCGGGCGGGTCCGGGCAGGTTTACATCACAACTCAATCCAACCTCAGGTTAAGCATACTCGTATTTTCTAAATTTACATATTTGTCTCTTTTACTTGTTATATGTAAATTTGTTAACTATTAAATGTTATGGCCCACATTCCAAGTTCATCTTTTTTGGTATAAGAATTTATACCATTTAAGTGCCACCAATTTTGGCATGTGACAAACATGCCAATTTCATATATTTTCACCAATTTATGTCAAGTTTCCTATAATTGCCAATTTTTCCCAACGTTACCCCGTTTAAGTATTAGGCTAACAATCTTAGCCTAATTTTCATCTGCATGATTTTTAACATATAATATTAGGCTAAAAACTTAGCCTAATTTGGCGTACACAAAATTGGCATAAAGAAATTCATTAACATAAACATGACATAGGTGTAAACTTGGCATTTTCGGCATAGTCAATATGAACATCATAGGTGTGAACTTGCAACGTAGACTAAATCAACATACATATATATGGATTTGCAACATAGACTAAATCAACTTACATATATGTGAACTTGCATTGAAATAGGGATATAACTAAATAGGTGTCACATGAATTAGCATATGATTTAGACAACATAAGCCTAAACATGTTTAGATCTAGGCATAACATCGAACATCACTAGCATATGACAAGAATATGACATGTCCATAAAGTATGTAAAATTTTATCACATGTGTGAACAAGATCCAATCATGTTTATTACTATAACATGAAACTTGCATTAAAATGGATCTTGGCATGGATCCAATTATGAACTTGCAACATTTGTATAAACATATGAGCATGTATATGAACTTAATCATTTAGGTATAGAAGTTTCAGCATAAAGTATATACATGAGATCTTAGCATGGACATAACACATACACCCTATATTATCACATAAACATATAGGTGTAGATTATAACATGAACTATACAACTTGCATGTGATGTTGTTTTCAATCTAAATGTACAATAGGATCAACATCAACTTAATTATACCACAACATCCCAATACCATTCACAACACAATCATTTCAATACATAGATATGAATTAACATCGTCGTTATACAATAGCACAATTCCATTTCCATTTTACATCGAATCAAATTCTAATTTTTATTCACATCGGAAAAATCACTATACTTACAACCAACGATGATCTTGGTTTCTGATTTCTGAGTTCTAAATTTGCAATGCTTTCCTTTGGGTAGATAAACGTTGTTTGATTCTTGTTTTACTTTAGTTTTGCTCGTCTCTAAGTTTTCTCTAACTGACGGCTACTCTTAGTTTTCTCCCAGTAGCATGACGGCTCTAGTTCTATTTTATTTGTGTGAATTTAGGTTGAGTGTTGAGTTGTATTTATAAAATTTCAAACTAATATTTAGATCCGTCGATGAAGCTAGAGTTAATCAAGGCCATCCATCTCAACAGAAGCCAAACAGAAAGTGACAAATAAGCCCTAGTGACACACCAGAGCTCAGAAATTCGACCAGAACCTAACCAGGCCAGTCAGGGCCTGACCAGGTCGACTGGGCAGGTCGACCCCTAGGTCGACCATGTGGTCGACCTGGTCACCCAGGTTGACCCCCCGGTCGACCTGGGTCCTGGGCGGGAATTTTCCCGCCCAGCCCAGTTTGGGTTGTTTTTCAAATTTCGAACTGATTTTGAACTGTTTGAATTTTAAACTGAATTCTAAAACTTCCGGAGGTCATAACTCCTTCGTAGGGAGTCCGATTTACGCAAACTCGGACTCTATCTCAAGCAGAATTCCGAGACGATCGCAACGGCGAAACCCGTTTTCCTTATTTCTTTCATTTAGAATTAATTATACTTTAATTTGTGAAACTTAATATTATAGAATTATGGGGTGTTACATTCTCCCCCTCTTAAAAGGATTTTGTCCCCGAAATCTTCAAGTTAGGAAGAATGTGTCCTACCATCCAATCACCCATCTACTCAACCAACAAACACAGGTGTCCATTGTCCTTAAAAGACTTCTAATGCTTCATGATCATATGCATAGTGTGTGTATATGTCCTTATATAATGCAAAAATTAGGCGGTCTACTGATTTAGTTGACCTCCTTAATGCAAATCATGTAAGTGTCATGAATCCATTATGTATGCAAATTTTTCCTACTCATAATTCTACATGAGTGCGCAACTATTCGTAGAAATGCGACATCCATGTGACAACATATCAAGTTTTCAACCACATACAAATATGAATACATATATGCATATGCAATATGGAAGTGAATGAGCCGATCTAAAACCTAGGGTGTGTGTGTATGCATCCACGAGCAACCACTAGCAATCACTAGCAACCACTTGCAGCCATCATCCATAACATGTTTTCAAATACATGTTTGCATCCAATAGTTTTCTACCTAAGGAGTTAGGAAAAAGGACCGAGAAGATATACCTAAAAAGATAGATACAAGCATAACTTAAGGAAAAAGAGAAATCAAAGATGTACCCTCAAAAAGAAAAGGGTAGGAAATGTGTATTCTGTCCTCAGTTTCCCAAGTTGCGTCTTCCTCGGCGTCGCTCCATTGAACTTTAACGAGCTTGACTTCACGGTTGCGTAGCTTTTTGATTTCAGTTCCCAAGATATGAGTTGGAACTTTCCTCACAGTCGCTTCTCGTTCTATTTCAACTTCCTCTAGGATGCTTGGCTCCACCACTTCCGCAGACTCATGTAAACATTTCTGGAGATGAGAAACGTGAAAGACATTATGGACTCCAGCCAATATTTTAGGCGGCTCTACTCTATAAGCCATCTTCCCAATCCTCTCGATGATAGGGAACGGCCCTACAAATCTTGGTGCTAGCTTTCCTTCGGATCCAAAGCGAACGACGTTCCTTAAAGGAGAGACCTTAAGGAAAACCCTATCCCCAACCTCAAACTCAAGGTCCGTCCTTCTTTTGTAGGATTTCTGTCTATCTTGGGCCGTCTTCATCCTTCTTCGTATTAAGTCCACTTTCTCCGAAGTCTCTCTAATTATGTCTGGCCCAAGTATAAGCTTATCTGTAGACTCCCACCAATAAGTTGGTGATCGGCATGGTCTTCCATACAAGGCTTCGAAGGGTGTCGTGCCTATGGTGGCTTTGTAGTGTTGTTGTAGGCGAACTCCACTAAAGGAAGATGATCCTCTCATGTCCCTTTAAAGTCAAGAATGCAAAGTCTCAAAAGATCCTCGAAAACTATGTTCACCCTTTCCGTCTGGCCGTCGGTTTGGTGGTGATAGGTCGTGCTCAAACATAACTGTGTGCCTACAGCTTCTTGCAGACTCCGCCAAAACTCACTTGTAAAGATAGGGTCCTGGTCACTAACAATGCTGGAGGGTATTCCATGGAGTCAAACTATCTCTTTAAGATAAAGAGACGCTAGAGATGAGGCAGTCCTTTTACTCTTAATAGGTAAAAAGTGGGCGTTTTTTGTGAGCCTTTCCACTATTACCCAAATGCTAGTATTGCCCCTTCTTGACCTAGGCAGACCATCAATGAAGTCCATTGAAATGCTATCCCACTTCCAATGTGGGACCTCTAGAGGATGAAGCAGTCCTCCAGACTTCTTCTGTTCCTCCTTGACCTGTTGGCAGGTCATGCACTTAGAAACGAAATCTGCCACGTCCTTCTTCATGCCACTCCAAAAGAAAGTTCTTTTTATATCCTTGTACATGTTATCTCCGCCAGGGTGTATAGTCATCTTGGAATGATGTGCTTCCTCGAGAACCTTCTTTATCAACTCCCTTGCTTGTGGGACGCATAGTCTTCCATCTCGCCTCAGCCAACCTTTATCATCGATGGTGTATCTGTTGAGGTAACTAGAAGTCTCACCTCTAATAAGCTTATCAATCACATCATCAAGTTGAGGGTCTTCTCGTTGTGCAGTCCCTATTGAGTCCAAAAGAGTAGGGCGCACTTCAAGAGATGCTAATAGACCCGGTACAAAATCAGAGGAGGGCCTAAAGTTAAAACTGGCTATATACTCCAAGTTTTGCCTTTCTACAAAGAGAAGGCTTAGTGTCAGCTTCTTTCTACTCAAGGCGTCTGCTACTACATTGCCCTTGCCAGGAGTGTAGGAAATCTCGAAATCATACGAGGCAAGAAACTACATCCACCTTTGCTGCCTCAAGTTAAGATCTTTCTACGAGAAAAGATACTTCAAAGATTTATGGTCAGTGTATAGTTCGAACCTCTCACCTAGGAGTTAATGGCACCAAGACTTAAGTGCAAAGACGATGGCGGCCAACTCAAGATCGTGGGTTGGGTAGTTCTTTTCATGAACTTTCAATTGTCTTCCACCATAAGCTACTACCCTCCCTTCTTGCATTAGAACAGCGCCTGGTCCCGTTCCACATGCATCCATGTATACTGTGAACATCTTGCTTCCGTCAGGCAAAGTTAGAACTGGGGCTGTTGTAAGAGCCCTTTTTAAGCGTTGGAAAGCAAACTCGTAATCCAAGCCCCAAGCGAACGCTAGATTCTTCTTTGTTAGCCTTGTGAGTAGAGCTGAGATTTTCGCAAAATCCCTGATGAACTTACGGTAAAAACCTGCTAGCCCTAGAGAACTTCGGTCTTCGGTTGCGTTCCTTGGTGCCTTCCAATCTTGTACCGCCACTACTTTCGCGGGGTCCACGGCCAACCCCTCTTTGGACACTACATGCCCATGAAACCTTACCTCTTCTCTCCAAAAGTGGCACTTGGAGAATTTGGCTTTTAGCTAATGTGCACGGAGAGTATCCATGATTTCTTTTAAATGCTGGTCATGCTCTTCCTCATTCTTTAAGAAGATCAAAATATCATCTACGAAGACAACCACAAACTTGTTGAGGAACTCTCTGAACACCCTGCTCGTTAGGTCTACGAAATAAGTGGGTGCGTTTGTCAAGCTGAAAGGCATGACAAGCCACTCAAAGAAACCATCTGGGGTTCTGAACGCCGTTTTATCAATGCTATCTTCAGCTACCCTGAGCTGATGGAACCCAGTAGCCAGATCAAGTTGGGAGATAACCGACGCACCTACAAGATGACCAAACAAATCGTCGATTCTGGGAAGAGGTGCCTATTTTTCTTGGTCAGCTTGTTTAACTCCCTATAGTCAACACATAGGCGAAGCGAACCGTCCGCTTTGGTTGCGAACACCACTGGAGCACCCCATTCTGAAATGCTCCGTCTAATGAACCCTTCTCGAGAAGCTCTTTAACTTGCTTACTGAGCTCTTTTCTCTCCTTTGGAGCCATGTGTCTGACCGGTAAAGCTACGGGCTTTAAATTATCAACCAGATATATGCGGAAGTCTATTTCCTGCCTCGGAGGTAAGCCCTTCACCTCCTCAAAGACATCCGGATATTCACGGACCACCCAACTGATTGCAAATTCTCAACAGAAGCATCAAGCGACTCTAGATAACTAAGCATAACAGCATTCAAGGGATTACAAGAAATTTCTAGAGTGTTACCGAGCCGAGTCAAGAGTTTAACCATTCTCTTCTCACAATCAAGAATGGCACCGTTACTGGATAACCAGTCTATTCCTAAGATCAATCCATATCCTGAGAAACCCAAAATAAAGGCACTACATCTAAATTCGACGCTTAGAATAGAGATTTTCAAACCCAAACAAACCATTGACAAATAAGCTGAGCCCCCAATTGGGTTTGAAACAACCAAGGGATCCTCTACCATACTGTCTAGGTGCAGAGATTCTGCTAAAGTAGATGAAATAAAGGAGTGTGATGCGCCAGAATCAAAGATAGTGCGAACTGGATGATCATAAAGATAGACTACACTTTCTACAGAAATATTACTACCTCGTTCATGTGGAGGTGCCACCAGTGCGTGAACCTATCCCCCTAACGTGGATCCAGTCCTCTGTCCCTGCCCCCGCTTCTTTGGGCAGTCCTTAGCCATGTGTCCAGTCTCTCCGCAATGGAAACAACCACCATTCATCTTTGCCTTCTTCTTTCTGCAGCCTTTCACTATATGTCCAACAATGCCGCAGAAGTAACATTTCCTTTTCCCATGTGTCTTGTTATTATTGTTGTGGTCCTTTCCTCCTTGACTATTATCCGTCTTCTTGTTCTGCAATTCTTCCGCTTGCTGGTTCACGTAGAGGAGGAGGAGGAGTAAAAGCGTCTGTAGCTGGGGAGTAAGGTCACCAGACATGCTAAAATGAAAAAGGAAAGATTCAAAACGAAGGATAGAGAGATAGTGCATATGGCCTTGGGGGATTATGCCTTTTTAAAATAACAACACTTATTCTAAAAAATGCTTCTTTAAACTTCTCTTTTGAAAATAGTTTCAAAAACTTTTATCTGATCTGGTAAACCTATGCTCTGATACTAAGTGAAACACCCCACCTCCGTTAAGGTCACTCACAAAGTGAATGCCTTAACTTTGGTGGAGGTTTATAGGTAAAAGTCACAGATAAAACACAAGACAGATGTAAACACACATATACATATAAGCAGCGGAAAATAAACAGACTTTCATTAACAAATATGTGTTCATACAAAACATTTCCATAATTGTCTCACAATAACTTCCAAAACATTACAACATCATTTCTGTCTTGATTATTGAATAAAGAAGCATAAAACATAATTAAAACTGCATAAATCCCTATAGAGTGTGTCCAAAAGCCATAGCCAATGAAGGAGAGTCCAAACTATACATCTACTATCTTGAAGCTTGCAAAGAGTCTGACTAAGCTGGGTTGTTTCCTCCCTGTGGACCTGGGGGGGGGAAACAGAAGAAAAGAAGACGAAAGAAAAACAGAGTCAGACATAAAGCCTGGTAAGTCTAGTGACTCTTCAGTATGTGAATAAGAAAAAGAGCATGGCAGGAATAAACTGGAAATAGGAAAGTATCATAACTAAGATAAAGTAGTTTAGAACCGAATATACTATCGCACCCCACACTATATCTCTGCACCTACTCGTATTTTTTCCGACTAGCACCCCATGCTGAGGGTGAAGTGATCCCCTTTCTAAAGATCGGCTCCTACTCGCATAAACATATGTGTCATACGGCCCCCAATGATTGTAGACACCTATGATGGTCCCACCATGGGGTGTATCAAGTCCCGTGGTCGCGGCCGACACAATTCTAGAATACATAGGTTATACTACTGATGCCCAGTGCTCTGTTTGTCTGCTTCGAAGTGTGTGCACGCCCGCACTCCGTTAGAACCCACACTGTTGCACCAACCGCCGTCGCTTTTGACCACTTACAATCAGCCCAGTAATCGTGCCCCACCCTGCCTAGTTCTAGGGTACCATGATACCTAATTTGGGTTACTGCTGAAATGGGTCCCTCGTTACTAGGGTTTTCTAGTCAAACATGTTAAGTGGTTAAGTGTCTGTATTAACCTAACCACACCCATCAGTTTAGTTAACATGTTGAATTGGTTAAGTGTTTTAGTTAACTTAACCCTACCATCCTGACTTGTCTGTCCTTAGCCTTTTTAAAGCACTGACCACTCACATTAGACAGATATTGTTACGGTTACTGGATGTGCCGGTCGGTTCCGGGTAGGTTTACACCATAACTCAGTCTAACCTCGGGTCCTTATTGGGCTCAATGCTTAACCACCCACATTGGATAGGTATTGTTGTGATTACTGGACGGGCGGGCGGGTCCGGGCAGGTTTACATCACAACTCAATCCAACCTCGGGTTAAGCATACTCGTATTTTCTAAATTTACATATTTGTCTCTTTTACTTGTTATATGTAAATTTGTTAACAATTAAATGTTATGGCCCACATTCCAAGTTCATCCTTTTTGGTATAAGAATTTATACCATTTAAGTGCCACCAATTTTGGCATGTGACAAACATGCCAATTTCATATATTTTCACCAATTTATGTCAAGTTTCCTATAATTACCAATTTTTCCCAACATTACCTTGTCTAAGTATTAGGCTAACAATCTTAGCCTAATTTTCGTCCGCATGATTTTTAACATATAATATTAGGCTAAAAACTTAGCCTAATTTGGCGTACACAAAATTGGCATAAAGAAATTCATTAACATAAACATGACATAGGTGTAAACTTGGCATTTTCGGCATGGTCAATATGAACATCATAGGTGTGAACTTGCAACGTAGACTAAATCAACATACATATATGTGAATTAGGAACATAGACTAAATCAACTTACATATATGTAAACTTGCATTGAAATAAGGATATAACTAAATAAGTGTCACATGAATTAGCATATGATTTAGACAACATATGCCTAAACATGTTTAGATCTAGGCATAACATCGAACATAACTAGCATATGACAAGAATATGACATGTCCATAAAGTATATAAAATTTTATCACATGTGTGAACTAGATCCAATCATGTTTATTACTATAACATGAAACTTGCATTAAAATGGATCTTGGCATGGATCCAATTATGAACTTGCAACTTTTGTATAAACATATGAGCATATATATGAACTTAATCATTTAGGCATAGAAGTTTTAGCATAAAGTATATACATGAGATCTTAGCTTGGACATAACACATACACCCTATATAATCACATAAACATACAGGTGTAGATTATAACATGAACTATACAACTTGCATGTGATGTTGTTTTCATTCTAAATGTACAATAGGATCAACATCAACTTAATTATACCACAACATCCCAATACCATTCACAACACAATCATTTCAATACATAGATATGAATTAACATCGTCGTTATACAATAGCACAATTCCATTTCCATTTTACATCGAATCAAATCCTAATTTTTATTCACATCGGAAAAATCACTATACTTGCAACCAACGACGATCTTGGTTTCTGATTTCTGAGTTCTGAATTTGCAATGCTGTCCTCTGGGTAGATAAACGTTATTTGATTCTTGTTTTACTTTAGTTTTGCTCATCTCCTAGCTTTCTCTAACTGACGGCTACTCTTAGTTTTCTCCCAGCAGCATGACGACTCTTGTTCTATTTTATTTGTGTGAATGTAGGTTGAGTGTTGAGTTGTATTTATAGAATTTCAAACTAATTAGAGTCATCGATGAAGCTAGATTTAATCAAGGCCATCCATCTCAAGAGAAGCCAATCAGAAAGTGACAAATCAGCCCTAGTGACGCACCAGAGCTCAGAAATTCGACCAGAACCCGACCAGGCCAGTCAGGGCCTGACCAGGTCGACCTGCAGGTCGACCCCCAGGTCAACCAGTGTCCTAGGCGGGAATTTTCCCGCCCAGCCCAGTTTGGGTCTGTTTTTCGAATTTCGAACTGATTTTGAACTGTTTGAATTTTAAACTGAATTCTGAAACTTCCGGAGGTCATAACTCCTTCATACGGAGTATGATTTACACAAACTCGGACTCTATCTCAAGCAGAATTCTGAGACGATCGCAACGGCGAAAACCATTTCCCTTAATTATTTCATTTAGAATTAATTATACTTTAATTTGTGAAACTTAATATTAGAGAATTACGGGGTGTTACACCTTCCCTCGACAAACGTTTATATATTTATACATTATAGAAGTTTAATGTTGAAGGAAACTACTGTACAATTCTTAAGGGTTAAGCATTCGCGTATTTCAAATACACCATCAAGCCTAAGTCATTTCTTCTATTTTCCTGAAAGTTGCCACAACCTTTAATGAAAATGTGTAAAACAAATCGTTCCTCCACTATATTTTAAAAGAAAAAAAATTCGAACCCATTTCAGTCCACTGGTTTAAAAGCGGCATACACGGTTCATGTTTTTGTGAGCTTGGCGCATCGACCATGAAAACTTGCGTGAGTTAGTGGTTTGGGGGATGTCGGGTTTGGGTTTACGAGATAAAATGGAGAAGAACGAGGCTTTCGAAATGGTGAATATATTTACTGGAGGAAGGTGTTGTAAAGAAGAAAATACTGATAAAAGTTGGAGTTTGTGAGTTTCTGTGAATTAGAACGTGCGTGAAAATGACATGGAAAAATGATGGAGGAGTTCATTCTGGGTGTGCGTGCGAGTGGTTTGAGAGAATCTAGTGTTTGTAAATTCGTAGTGTATGGGAGGAGGAAACAATGAATGGGAGTGAAGTGCGTTGGTGAGTGGGGAGACGTGTTTACTGGAAATGGGAAATGCATGAGGCCATTTGTTTGTTGTGATGTGATGGCAAGGAGTATTGCGGCTTGCAGCTGGAGAAGCGAGTTCACCTGAAACCGTGATAAGGAGGAGTTTGGGGTATGTTCTGTCCCGCAATGATGGAAGGATGGAGCGGTAAGTGGAGTTGAGTTGAAAAGATGCTGGAGCACTTGTGGAAAATGGGGTGCGCAAGGATGAAATTGGTGTTTGAACCGTGTACAGGGGAGTGGGTTTCCACGGTGACATTAAGGCGGCTTCAGGTAGCCGTGTGTAGTGTGTTGCATGATAGTGGGAGTTCACTCTTGAGCACAAGTGGATTTTCAACATGAAGAATAGAATGATGAGAGGAGCAGCGTATTAGTGTACATCATGGGTTCACTGTGTGGGAAGCAGGATTTTTATGGTGGGGAGACACGTTCTTCATTTGGGAGGAGGATTAGCGCAGGTGTAAATCAGGTGGAACAAGTTGCGTGCGGAAGAGTAGAAAAGAAAAAAAAGTGATTTTACATATATCGAATTGTATGGAATTGCGACTTGATAAGGAGCAGCTATAGGCGTGGATCCTTCACACATACATGGAAAAGAAGTTTTTAGTGGATCGGGTAGAAGGGAATATGGACCGCTGAAAGAAAAAGAAAATGGTGAGCCCTTAATAATTCAAGTGTAAGCTCAATTTATATAACGAATTAAATTGTAGATATCATAATTTAGTCATACGATATCCAAATTCAACAAAACAGGATCCGATAGAATCGTATGGATGCAGGCTATGCAATAAAGCTGGTTTTAAATCATTGGGATCTTGTTTGAATTTATGGCAGATTAAAACGCCAGATTCAATTAAATCGGATGTTAATTGTTATCAACAATTTACGATCAAGGTGAGTAAAACTCACTAACTCAGCACAGTTATATTTTTATAATGCATTTTTAGAACTGATAAATGATGGTTGATTGCTGTGTGTTGATTGTTTGGATGATTTGTTAATTGATTGGTTGAAATTATAGATCTAGCGATATATATACAAATATATATATATATATCATTAATCAAATATTGATTCTGTTGATTAGAATATTTCATGTTGAAATGAAAGTAATGTTAATTATATTGTTTAACATCTGTGGATGCAGGGAAACAGGTTGGAGGGATCCAACTGGATTCCTCAATATTTATAATACTGTTTGTTTTCATATATTGTGATATATGATGTGATATAAAACATGTGACAGCCCGCCCCGCACCAGCCGACATTTCCCATGAAGGTGCGCTGTGCCAATGTCCAACCAGCACGAGACGGTCGCCAAAGAAAGGAAAAGGAAGAGAACTTACTATTGAACTAACAAAGAACCTGTAGAATATCTCACAACGCATGGAATAAAATATAGTAATAACATACTTGACATAAAACAGGTGAGACAGTGCATAAGCTGAAACTAAACATCATAGCAGCGGAAAATCCAAATACAGCTTATGTTCCACATCATTATTATTACAACTTTAAAACTGTCTCTAAAGCAAAAGAAAGGGAAGGTACACTACTAATGCCCAAAGTAGTGACCAGCAGCGACACATGGAGAATATATGTAGATAATACATAGGAGCCTCCTGCTCATCTCCGGATCAGTTACTCGTGCATAACCAGCTAACCTGTCTCTAGTCTGCTCGTTTAGGAGCACCCAGAGTAATAAGAAGAGACATAAAACTCTGGGTCAGACAAAAGTCTGGCATGAGCGATAAGCAGCAAAACAGAATAATAACAGGTATACTAAACCATACCTGAACCTGGACCTACAACCAAAGAGTTAGCACTACATACTGTACAATACTCTAAGGTGCCATTAACATATGGTGTAAAGAATACGGGGGTGGGGGTGTACATGACATAGTGATGGCAACAATCAACCATAGCAACCATCCTCACATCTCTCACTCAGTGCGTAAAGCATACGATATCCACCGCTTTGATCACCCAAATCCTTGCTATGATCACTCTGCCCCATGGAGTCATGACAACTCCACTGCACTGATCCATAGCCACTAGTCCTTGCTATGTCCACTCTGCCCCATGAAGTCATGACGACTTCACTGCACTGGCTCATAGCCATGCTACGATCACTCTGCCCCCATGGAGTAGTAACTACCCCCACTGCACTGATACGTAGCCTAACATCCATCTTGGTGGTGAATCAAAGCTATGGACGTCAATAGCCCCTTTGCACACGTCCCCAGCAAAGTCCAATCATGAAGTTAACTCGTTGGTTCCCAACTGGATCTTGAGTTCTACTTCCTATTTGGACTACCTTTTCATCTCGGTTTTGGTCTTCATCCGGATCAGTTCGGATATGTGTAGTGCCTCGATCGTCATCGGTTCGGTTTGGTGCCCGTAGGTCACGTCTGGGTTTGGCTCATGGAGTTCCTCGTGCAGCTCAGTTTGGAGGAGGCAGTGGTACACAGTGCTCATCCCTCCTTGGTTCGGTTCGGTGGTTGCTTCCTTGTTCAGTTCAGTGGTTGCTTCCTCCGAGATACTCCGATCCGATCCCACTCTCCTTCATTAGCCCGATCCGATCTCACCCTCCTTCATTAGCCCGATCTGATCCCAATCCAACTATAGTGGCCTTCCTTTTCGCCATGCTTTATCTTATGCCAAGTTCCAGTTCGGTTCGGTACTCCCTTGCCCAGTCCACTATCCGATCCGAGCCCTTTCAACCGATCCGATCCGAAACCCTGCACAATTTTCCTGCGACTGTTTTACGCTATACAACGGTGTTTTCGACCATTCTAACTCTTCTAATCACTCACAAAGCATACCATACAGTCATAGCAACATGTATAATCAACCACAAACACCAAAACAATAATTTGATAGGTTAAAACGGATCAAACATAGCCAAAATCCCATATTTCCCTTAATCATGTTTAAGCATAACTAATGATAGGATTAGTAAAATTTAACCAAGTTAACCAAATTTTCTAAAGAGGCCTAAAACAATATTTCAAAATTTATAAATATTTTTCCAAAATTTAATCATGTTCAAATTCGCTAATTAACACTAATTACCCTTAATTAACCATAATTAGTGAGGAACTATGTAAATCACTCACCTTGGCCAAAAATTAAAACTTTCAAAACTGAAACTCCGCTGATTTGGGCGAATACTGATGTCTAACAGCAGCTCCAACCTTGCTTTGGTGCTATTTCCCTTAGATTTGACGTAGATTAGGCTAATACTTGATTAGAAAGTGATTAGAGGTGATTCTAGATGTTGGAGGCCATTGTTAGGGTTCCTAGAATGAAAGTGGCGGCTAGAAAACTGAAATGAAATGAAAACCTAGCTCATCTCAGCCTCCCCATAACCCTAATCCCGAAATGGGTTATGGGTCCATTCACTAATCACCTCATTTGGCCCGGTTAAGCAGTTTTTCTTCTTCCAAACCTTATTTCAGCCATATCTCCCAAACGGTAAGTCCGTTTTTCACATATGACCACTCTATGGAAAGGTAAACCATCATCCGGATCTAATGGAAGTGGTTTCAGGTCAAAACTCCATTCCAGTCAAAAGTTATGGCCGGAACAAGATCAACTAGGGGTAAAACGGTCATTTAAAAATCGGCAAAAATCATTAATATGGGAAATGACCCCAATAGTCGTCTCCCAAAGTTACATGACCATACGACTTCGTATGTGAAAGAAATAAATATTCTACGATCCTTCGATGCGTAGAATATGGGTCGTTACATTCTTCCCCCCTTAAGAAATTTCGTTCCCGAAATTCCTTAACCCAAAACATACAAAGGATCCCGCATGCCTACCAATCACTTACAAATAATCAACCATGCATAACAACCAAGTCTATCCTAGCATGCAGAAAACTAAATCGCAATTAGAATCTTACCAGGCAAAGAGTTCTGGATACGTCTTCCTAATGCTCTCCTCTGTCTCCCAAGTACAGTCATTCTCATTCTCGCCCCACTGAACCTTGACTAGATTCACCGCTTTCCTTCGAAGTTGCTTCGTATCGCGCTCGACAATACGAATCGGCTTGCGGTTCCCAACCGCCTTGGGTTCTACTTCGACATCATCCAACTGGTCAGGTGAAATAGTCACGTCAGGGTCGTGCATGAATTTTTTTAACTGGGAAACATGAAATACGTTGTGAACTCCTGCCATCTTCTCTGGTAATTCAACTTTATATGCCAAATTCCCAACTTGTTCGAGAACTGGGAATGGCCCACAAATCTTGGTGCTAACTTGCCTCTCCTGCCAAATCGAATCACGCTCTTTAGCGGAGAAATCTTGATAAACACCAAGTCGCCAATGGAGAATTTTAAATCTTTTCTCCTCTTATCAGCATAACTCTTCTGTCTATCCTGAGCAGCTTTCATCCGTTGTTGGATAACCCTGATTTTTTCTGAGGTTTCACTTATCACATCTGGTCCAAGCACAAACTTCTCACCAGTTTCTAACCAACATGATGGTGAGTTGCACGGTCTTCCATACAAAGCTTCAAATGGAGCCATACCAATACTGGATTGGTAACTGTTATTATATGCAAACTCCACTAGATGTAAATGGTCATCCCATGATCCACCAAATCCAATATGCAAGCTCTCAAGAGATCTTCTAGCACTCGATTCACCCTCTATGTCTGTCCGTCGGTTTGAGGATGATATGCGGTACTGAGATGTAATTCTGATCCTAACGCCTCTTGTAAGCTCCCACTAGTGAACAACGGATCTCGGTCACTCACAATGCCTTTGGGTATTCCATGAAACCTCACTACCCACTTTATATACAGTTCCGCTAACTTAGTTGCCGTCCTGTTTGACTTGACAGGTATAACCCTTGCACTCTTAGTCAATCGGTCCACAATCACCCAAATGTTATCATGGCCCGATCTAGTTCTTGGTAACCCATCAATGAAATCCATTTAGACTTGTTCCCATTTCCATTCTGAAAATTCTAATGGTTGCAACAAACCACTAGGCTTCTTTTGCTTAGCTTTAACTAGCTGGCAATTCATGCACTTGGATATAAACTTCCTAACGTATCTTTTCATCCCTTCCCAGTAGTAGGTCTGCTTCATGTCTCGATAGATTTTGTTACCACCGGGGTGTATAGTAAGTTTTGAGTGATGACATTCTCTAAGCACTTCATCTCTCAATACATTGACATTGGGTACAACTAGTCTTCCATTCTTTCTAAGCCATCCATCTCGATCAAGCCCATACTTGTTCATCTACTCATCGATACCCATCTCTAACTTGGAGATGACTTCCAATAAGTTAGGATCGTTCTTCTGACTGGAACCAATTCGCTCCATCAAAGTGGGCCTGATCGTCAAACTTGCTCATATTTCCGGATCCAATTCGTAATTTGGTCTGAAATCATACCCTGCGATGTACTCCAGTTGCTTCCATTCTAGAAACATAGCCCCTTAACTGCCATGTCTTCTACTCAATGCATTAGCTACCGCGTTGCCCTTTCCTGGCGTATATGCGATACCGAAATCATAGGAAGCCAAGAATTCTAACCATCTCTGTTGTCTGAGGTTTAGATCCTTTTGAGAGAAAAGATACTTTAGTGACTTATGATCAGTAAACAACTTGAATCTTTCTCCTAAGAGATAATGTCTCCACTTCTTCAATGCGAATACGATCGATGCTAATTCCAAATCATGGGTAGGTGTAATGACCCGGGATTTTGGCGATCTTGGTTATCCGATATACAACACATATCGAACATCCAAGGATCGAAAATACCGGTCATAAATGAAAGAAGTTAGAGGGTGAGGAAAGATAAGATAGAAATTTAAAATAGAAGAAGAAGAAGAAGAACACAACATCAGAGTAACACGAACCTCACAGCGGAACGAACAACATATAATATATGTAACATAACTTTGAAATATACATCTGTACTTGAATATACATCATTATCAAAGTAAAACACTTACAACACAGCGGAAATAACTATAGCTATATGATCCTGAAGCCTCCTGCTCTAGATCTTCAAGTATCTGTAAATCCCGACTACTTGACTGCCCGTACAAAATTGGGCACCCAAGAGTTTAGGGAAACAAAACAAAATAAACTCCGGGTCAGTCATGGGACTGGTATGAGTAAAACAGTTTAAAACAGTTCAAGCAGGTAAATGATATCTCATAAGACCACGCCGTATAACGGAACGGGTTTTTCCCTTATGAGAATCCAAATTATCTTTATATCAAAAACCTTTTGATATTATAATAATGTCTATCAACCACAATATAATAATCATCTAGCAGAAACGCTTTCATCTCACATTCCACATATATATATATACAATCAAAACCGCAAGCACGTATTGGGTAATGGATTTCCATCTATGACAAGGTATGGAACCACCTTTCGCTAGTGTACCTCTAGAGAGGAATACACTGGATTCAACAAGAACATATTGCAACCCGACCACACATGACTGACCACTCATTTCGCTTGAGTGTATCGAATGTATATCACCAACGGTTGGGATCAGCAACCGTTTCCCGAATGGGACAGTATCGACAATAAATTTTTAGAAATAAATGAAACTCTAGATCAGGTGATTATACACCCTACTTCGGAGCGACCGACTTAGCCATGTTGCTTGCCCGATTTCTGTCATTTACCGATTGATGAGGCTAGAAGCTACGCCTTATCATCACACCAGATTCACTTCGAATATCGCATCGTCAAATCCATCAAATCACCGATTGACGTCCCCAACAATACATTATGTGTTAGCTAAAAGAAGTTTCCTTCTCTTCTTCCACTCTTGGTACGGTTGAAGAAATCAATATACATGACCTTTCTGGAAATACTGTCAGACATTCATCCATACAAGTCATCTAGGAACAGGATGAACCGAAGGCACTATTCAGTACATCCAGCTTAGGCACTGTTATCTAAGACTTATACAATAGCCCTTGTACTTTACTCCGTCTTCAATTATCTTTGTCATATATGATTCGCAACGCTAATGCAAATACAGAGTGGTTCTTTGGATAATAATCCAACCGGTCTCTCCATATTAACAACGTAAATTGGTCAAAACTTCGATAGTCTGTGATTTAACTATCGAAGGAAAATACATGTGCAAACAACGATATCATTTCCAAATGGAAATTCTATCAATCAATCATCAATCACATATATATCTATATATATATTTCCTTATTTTCTATGTTTAGAAAATATACGTTATTAACACTGGAAAACATTTCCATTTGTTATTTACATATCACTATCATTTCACAACTATCAGTCCCTGATTGTAAACTAGTAGGAGAACAATTCTCTAAGTATAAACCCCGAAGGTTGAAACCAACATCAGATCGACACTTAGAAAACCATTCAATTTACTAATCTCTAGTCAGTTCCTAATTTTGCTTAACTCTATTTGATTAACTTTGTTCGATTAACTCCTATTTGATTAACTCTAATTGAATAACTCTATTCTGTTTTAACTTTATTTTCGAAAAACTATATTCGATTTAACTCCTTCGAATATAAACTATATTCGATTAACTGCTTCGAATATAACTATATTCGATTAACTACTTCTTGATATACTCAAATCGAATAACTTTATTTGATTAACACTATTCCCTTTTAATAATTCTATTTGTTTATGGTTTAACACTATTTCCCTTTCAATCCTATTTGTAAATGGTTTACAAATATTTCCTTTATTCTATTCTATTTATTCTAACCAATAATATTTCCCTTTATCTTTTCTATTTATTCTAACAAATAAATATTTTCTTTTATAAAAACCATTTTCCTTTTCGATATAAAATCCATCGATTTATATAAATAATTCATTTTCAAAATACACTTTGAAAATCCACTTTCCCACATCCAGTATTTCTTATGGTATTTAACATACCATATAACAACGATAAATATCGTCCAAACACACATAATCAACAACAGATTATATATCACAATATATGAATCACAGTAAAATAAATGTTGAGGAATCCAGTTGGATTCCTCCAACCTGTTTCCCTGCATCATAGAAGTTAGACAATACGATTAACATCACTTTCAGTTCCATATGATATATATTCTGTTAAACAGAATCAATATAGAAAATCAACTAACTGACTAGCAGTTCAATCAAACAGTCAACACACAGTCAATCAGCCAATATTTAACAGTTCTAAAAATACAACATGAAATTATAAACTGTTCAGAGTTAGTGAGATTTACTCACATTGGACTATCATCGTTAATTAACTATAATTGTCGTTGATTCAGATTAGACAATTTATTTTGCTATAAATTGCAACGGACTCCGATTCACTCCCGGTCAGTCTCATTGTGTTGCTCCCATCCATACGATCCCAAAGCAACTTGTTTCGCTGGATTTCGTTCCCGTATGACACAGTTATGATATTTACAATTTTATATAACAATTTAAACTAAAATTATCTAAATTATTATTCAATGGGCCTTACCCATTTCAATTTCCACGGCCCATCCTCCTTTCAAAAGGTCCAGACCCGACTCCTCTTCTTCTCCAGAATACCACGCGAGCTCCAAACCAAAACCAACCCCATTCCGCCGATTTCAAACTCCACCACATCTTGTTTTCTTCCACCGAACCTCAAACGAGAATCACCACCGAGACCCCCTTCAATTTCCGCATCCACTCCTCCCCATTTTGATCAACTCGCGTCTGCTTTCCCCAACGCAACAGTTCCCCTTCCAGTACACATCGCGACCACCATCAGCACCGGATTCCACTACAAAATGCACGCAAGTGCAATATCGTGAGCTCAACCCAAATCTGAACTCGAAAACTTGAATTATTGCTTCATTTTGTAGAATACCGGAACCCTAAGTTCTAAACCTCATCGCTGAAACTATCGAGACCTCCCAGACCCGATCGTAACCACTCAAACTCATACGGTGGAAAGCTCTTAGCTTTGTGAACTCAAAAAATACCATCTTCATAATTTATAGTAATTTATTTCTTTCTTTTTTGGATTTTTCTTTCCCATGAAAACTTTACTGGAGGAATGAATAATTTGTGGCGGCTCAACATTCTTGCATTGACCAGAAAATGAAAGTAAATTTAGGGTTTAGGGTAAGGTGATGTATTTATAGAAAAATATTAATATTTTTATATTCATTTTTATTCAGTCGCTGCTTGTATATCCCTTCTAAAAATTCACACAATCACACACGATACCCAAAAATCACCAAACTGGACACGCACCTACAGTTCGACATTGCGGACCCAACGAAACTGGTTTCGTCGAATTTCGACTTCGTATGCTCACACAGTGTATTTTTAACTGTCAAAATACTGAATGTTTTTCACTCTAAAAATCCGTACGACCACACAGTGACTCTAAAAATCACGAAACTGGAAATCTAACAACTATTTGACATTGCGAATTCAACAAAATTAGTTTCGTCGAATTCCGACTTCGTTTGCAAAAGTGGCTTATTTTTACAGCTCTGAATGACCCATTTAAATATATAAAATTATTTAAATATAATTAAATTAGATATTTATAAATAAATATTATCGTCTATATTCACAGTGGAATACCATAAAGCTCTAGAATATCCCTATATGAATTTCTAACTCAATATTCACTTCTGGGTCAACCCGATATTCTATTTATATTGAAATCCCTTTTTTAAAATATAAATAATTCTTTTTTTTATAAAGGAATTCCACGGTGACTTTTCTAAAATTTGATTTGGACGCACATCAAAATCTACACGACGAAATCCTGATTTTTCTCTTCCACTAGAAAGATATACTCCACCAGCTCCACACGTTTCTTGTTTCACAGAAATCCGGCTTAAAATGAATCCTGTACATTCAGTTGAAGTTCGAATCGCCAAATTACGAACTGCAGCGCCATTTCAAGCTCGATTTTTAATTATATTATAACTCTACGTTTCAAACTGTCGTTTATATAATATATTCGTTATTCAAATTAAATTCCAAGCTGAATTAAATATCACAGATGATCCAGTTCACACCATATCGCCATTTCAGCAAATTTTGATTATTTCAGAATTAAATATATTATTTAATTTATTATTTTAATTAAATATTCACCATTATTTAATTCCGCGACCATTAAATCCTTTTTATCACCTTTTAAATAATTAAATAAATTAATTATAATACCTCTGCCAATGCGGGTCATTACAATCTTTCCCACTTAAAATAATTTTGTCCTTGAAATTGCTAAGGTAGAAGACGACCCTATCGACTGGTTAGAACATATTTGTTCACTTCTTAACTTCAGTTTCAACTGAACCAATTTAATTTTAATTAAATTATTAATTAATTCTTATCAACGAAAATTTTCAAAAATTCTGAAAATTTTCTAATGTCTTAACTCTTCGAAAAATTTCGCCAGCACCTCCTTTGTACTGGTCAAAACGTCAAACTCCAACTCGCCTCTCTGGGCCATCTCCATCCCAAAAGAAAATCGAACAGCCAAGCGGCTTACCAATTCGACTCATAAATCTCATATCCAATAGAAATATAAATTTGTACCTTTTGTTGGCATATCATTATATCCTTTCCAGCTGTTATCAATTCAGCAGGTACAAGGGTCATCCCAATCAAATTCCAATCTGCTTTTATCCATAACACAACCATTCGCTTATATCCGAACCAAATATCATTTCAACCCGAGATTCTTCTCGATCCCCAACTCTTAACTTGATTATCCAATTACACTTCAAATTTGAATCTCACAATCTAATTTGTCTTTATATCATTCTAATTCAATCTCAGTTACCACTTTACTGGCTTTACTTTAATTCGAATTTGCTTTCACAAATTTCTGTTAAATTTATTTTTAATTCAAACAGTCTTTCCCTAGGAGTTTTTAAACAGTTTACTCTTTTCAAAAATCAAATTTTCCTTTTTGAAATTCAACACAACTTGTCTTTCCCAAAACAAATTCAAAACAGTATCTCTGGTAGTAATTCGTCACTTACAACTCGAAAATGAATACTGATGATGCAGCTGTCATCATTAGAATCTATTTTCCAGCGATCGAAGTGAGTTCAATACTATAAAACCATTTCTAAACATTTCCACTTTGAAATCCATTTCAAAATATAATTCACACTGCTTATAAAACAATTTAAAATTTCCCAGGATCTTAAATTTTCCTTATTTTTAATCCAAATCCATTTACAAACACCTTTCAAATTTCCAGAATTTTAATTCAATTTCTGATTTAAATTCAGATTTAATTCATTTCGATTTCATGTATTTCACTTATATGAATTCTGATTGGTTATTTACATAACCATTTAATTTATAATCTTACTCGATTATAATAACAACCTATATAAATCCTTTATATCAAAATATACTTTGAGTAAAATTATATCGTTTACCCTCTTTTCAAAACATATCGTGTCGACCCATCGTATTCGAGTGTTTATAAACTCCTACCGATACAGTGGATCAAACTGATCGACCAGAACTCATAAACGACTCAACCAATAAATCTCCACAATATAAAATTATATTTATATCAATAACAAATGCGTTCACTCGTATATATACACTCAACTCAATCTAGGGTATTACTAACCCTATCTCTACCGAGTCACGCCACAGAGCCAAGGTAATTCACTTAACTTAAGCTCTGATACCAACTGTAATGGCCCGGGATTTTGGCGATCTTGGTTATCCGATATACAACACATATCGAACATCCAAGGATCGAAAATACCGGTCATAAGTGAAAGAATTTAGAGGGTGAGGAAAGATAAGATAGAAATTTTGAATAGAAGAAGAAGAAGAACACAACATCAGAGTAACACGAACCTCACAGCGGAACGAACAACATATAATATATGTAACATAACTTTGAAATATACATCTGTACTTGAATATACATCATTATCAAAGTACAACACTTACAAAACAGCGGAAATAACTATAGCTATATGATCCTGAAGCCTCCTGCTCCAGCTCTTCAAGTATCTGTAAATCCCGACTACTTGACTGCCCGTACAAAATTGGACACCCAAGAGATTAGGGAAACAAAACGAAATAAACTTCGGGTCAGTCATGGGACTGGTATGAGTAAAACAGTTTAAAACAATTCAAGCAGGTAAATGATATCTCATAAAACCACACCGTATAACGGAACGGGTTTTTCCCTTATGAGAATCCAAATTATCTTTATATCAAAAACCTTTTGATATTATAATAATGTCTATCAACCACAATATAATAATCATCTAGCAGAAACGCTTTCATCTCGCGTTCCACATATATATACACAATCAAAACCGCAAGCACGTATTGGGTAATGGATTTCCAACTATGAAAAGGTATGGAACCACCTTTCGCTAGTGTACCTCTAGAGAGGAATACACTGGATTCAACAAGAACATCTTGCAACCCGGCCACACATGACCGACCACTCATTTCGCTTGAGTGTATCGAATGTATATCACCAACGGTTGGGATCAGCAACCGTTTCCCGAATGGGACAGTATCGACAATAGATTTTTAGAAATAAATGAAACTCTAGATCAGGTGATTATACACCCTACTTCGGAACGACCGACTTAGCTATGCTGCTTGCCCGATTTCTGTCATTTACCGATTGATGAGGCTAGAAGCTACGCTTTATCATCACACCAGATTCACTTCGAATGTCACATCGTCAAATCCATCAAATCACCGATTGAAGTCCCCAACAATACATTATGTGTTAGCTAAAAGAAGTTTCCTTCTCCGCTTCCACTCTTGGTATGGTTGAAGAAATCAATATACGTGACCTTTCTGGAAATACTCTGTCAGACATTCATCCATACAAGTCATCCAGGAACAGGATGAACCGACGGCACTATTCAGTACATCCATCTTAGGCACTGTTATCTAAGACTTATACAATAGCCCTTGTACTTTACTCCGTCTTCAATTATCTTTGGCATATATGATTCACAACGCTTATGCCAATATAGAGTGGTTCTTTGGATAATAATCCAACCGGTCTCTCCATATTAACAACGTAAATTGGTCAAAACTTCGATAGTCTGTGATTTAACTATCGAAGGAAAATACGTGTGCAAACAACGATATCATTTCCAAATGGAAATTCTATCAATCAATCTTCAATCACATATATATCTATATATATATATATATATATATATATATATATATTTCCTTATTTTCTGTGTTTAGAAAATATACGTTATTAACACTGGAAAACATTTCCATTTGTTATTTACATATCACTATCATTTCACAACTATCAGTCCCTGACTGTAAACTAGTAGGAGAACAATTCTCTAAGTGTAAACCCCGAAGGCTGAAACCAACATCAGATCGACACTTAGAAAACCATTCAATTTACTAATCTCTAGTCAGTTCCTAATTTTGCTTAACTCTATTTGATTAACTCTGTTCGATTAACACCTATTTGATTAACTCTAATTGAATAACTCTAATTGAATAACTCTATTCTGTTTTAACTTTATTTTCGAATAACTATATTCGATTTAACTCCTTCGAATATAAACTATATTCGATTAACTACTTCGAATATAACTATATTAGATTAACTACTTCTTGATATACTCAAATCGAATAACTTTATTTGATTAACACTATTCCCTTTTTATAATTCTATTTGTTTATGGTTTAACACTATTTCCCTTTCAATCCTATTTGTAAATGGTTTACAAATATTTCCTTTGTTCTATTCTATTTATTCTAACCAATTATATTTCCCTTTATCTTTTCTATTTATTCTAACAAATAAATATTTTCTTTTATAAAAACCCTTTTCCTTTTCTATATAAAATTCATCGATTTATATAAATAATTCATTTTCAAAATACACTTTGAAAATCCCCTTTCCCACATCCAGTATTTCTTATGGTATTTAACATACCATATAACAACGATAAATATCGTCCAAACACACATAATCAACAATAGATTATATATCACATCATATATCATAATATATGAATCACAGTAAAATAAATGTTGAGGAATCCAGTTGGATTCCTCCAACCTGTTTCCCTGCATCATAGAAGTTAGACAATACAATTAACATCACTTTCAGTTCCATATGATATATATTCTATTAAACAGAATCAATATAGAAATTCAACTAACTGACTAGCAGTTCAATCAAACAGTCAACACACAGTCAATCAGCCAATATTTAACAGTTCTAAAAATACAACATCAAATTATAAACTGTTCAGAGTTAGTGAGATTTACTCACATTGGACTATCATCGTTAATTAACGATAATTGTCGTTGATTCAGATCAGACAATTTATTTTGCTATAAATTGTAACGGACTCGGATTCACTCCCGGTTAGTCTCATTGTGTTGCTCCCGTCCATAAGATCCCAATGCAACTTGTTTCGCTGGATTTCATTCCCATATGACACAGTTATGATATTTACAATTTTATATAACAATTCAAACTAAAATTATCTAACTTATTATTCAATGGGCCTTACCCATTTCAATTACCACGTCCCATCCTCCTTTCAAAAGGCCCAGACCCGACTCCTCTTCTTCTCCAGAATACCACGCGAGCTCCAACCCAAAACCAGCCCCATTCTGCCGATTTCAAACTCCACCACATCTCGTTTTCTTCCACCGAACCTCAAACGAGAATCACCACTGAGACCTCCTTCAATTTCCGCATCCACTCCTCCCCATTTTGATCAACTCGTGCCTGCTTCCCCAACGCGACAGTCCCCCTTCCAGTACACATCGCGACCACCATCAGCACCGGATTCCACTACAAAATGCACGCAAGTGTAATATCGTGAGCTCAACCCAAATCTGAACTCGAAAACTTGAATTATTGCTTTATTTTGTAGAATACCGGAACCCTAAGTTCTAACCCTCATCGCTGAAACTATCGAGACCTCCCAGACCCGATCGTAACCACTCAAACTCATACGGTGGAAAGCTCTTAGTTTTGTGAACTCAAAAAATACCATCTTTATAATTTATAGTAATTTATTTCTTTTTTTTTTGGATTTTTCTTTCCCATGAAAACTTTACTGGAGGAATGAATAATTTGTGGCGCCTCAATATTCTTGCGTTGACCAGAAAATGAAAGTAAATTAAGGGTTTAGGGTGAGATGACGTATTTATAGAAAAATATTAATATTTTTATATTCATTTTTATTCAGTCACTGCTTGTATATCCCTTCTAAAAATTCACACAATCACACACGATACCCAAAAATCACCAAACTGGACACACACCTACAGTTCAACATTGCGGACCCAACGAAACTGGTTTCGTCGAATTCCGACTTCGTATGCTCACACAATATATTTTTAACTGTCAAAATACTGACTGTTTTTCACTCTAAAAATCCGTACGACCACACAGTGACTCTAAAAATCACGAAACTGGAAATTTAACAACTATTTGACATTGCGGATCCAACAAAATTAGTTTCGTCGAATTCCGACTTCGTTTGCAAAAGTGGCTTATTTTTACAGCTCTGAATGACCCATTTAAATATATAAATATATTTAAATATAATTAAATTAGATATTTATAAATAAATATTATCGTCTATATTTATAGTGGAATACCATACAGCTCTAGAATATTCCTATATGAATTTCTAACTCGATATTCACTTCTGGGTCAACCCGATATTCTATTTATATTGAAATCCCTTTTTTAAAATATAAATAATTCGTTTTTTTATAAAGGAATTCCACAGCGACTTTTCTAAAATTTGATTTGGACGCACATCAAAATCTACACGACGAAATCCTAATTTTTCTCTTCCACTAGAAAGATATACTCCACCAGCTCCACACGTTTCTTGTTTCACAGAAATCCGGCTTAAAACGAATCCTGTACATTCAGTTGAAGTTCGAATCGCCAAATTACGAACTTCAGCGCCATTTCAAGCTCGATTTTTAATTATATTATAACTCTACATTTCAAACTGTCGTTTATATAATATATTCGTTATTCAAATTAAATTCCAAGCTGAATTAAATATCACAGATAATCCAGTTCACACCATATCACCATTTCAGCAAATTTTGATTATTTCAGAATTAAATATATTATTTAATTTATTATTTTAATTAAATATTCACCATTATTTAATTCCACGACCATTAAATCCTTTTAATCACCTTTTAAATAATTAAATAAATTAATTATAATACCTCTGCCAATGCGGGTCATTACAATCTTTCTCACTTAAAATAATTTTGGCCTTGAAATTGCTAAGGTAGAAGACGACCCTATCGACTGGTTAGAACATATTTTTTCACTTCTTAACTTCAGTTTCAACTGAACCAATTTAATTTTAATTAAATTATTAATTAATTCTTATCAATGAAAATTTTCAAAAATTCCGAAAATTTTCTAACGTCTTAACTCTTCGAAAAATTTCGCCAGCACCTCCTTTGTACTGGTCAATACGTCAAACTCCAACTCGCCTCTCTGGGCCATCTCCATCCCAAAAGAAAATCAAACAGCCAAGCGGCTTGCCAATTCGGCTCATAAATCTCATATCCAATAGAAGTATAAACTTGTACCTTTTGTTGTCATATCATTATATCATTTCCAACTGTTATCAATTCAGCAGGTACAAGGGTCATCCCAATCAAATTCCAATCTGCTTTTATCCATAACACAACCATTCGCTTATATCCGAACTAAATATCATTTCAACTCGAGTTTCTCCTCGATCCCCAACTCTTAACTTGATTATCCAATTACACTTCAAATTTGAATCTCACAATCTAATTTGTCTTGATATCATTCTAATTCAATCTCAGTTACCACTTTACTAGCTTTACTTTAATTCGAATTTGCTTTCACAAATTTTTGTTAAATTTGTTTTTAATTCAAACAGTCTTTCCCTGGGAGTTTTTAAACAGTTTACTCTTTTCAAAAATCAAATTTTCCTTTTTGAAATTCAACACAACTTGTCTTTCCCAAAACAAATTCAAAACAGTATCTCTGGTAGTAATTCGTCACTTACAACTCGAAAATGAATACTGATGATGCAGCTGTCATCATCAGAATCTATTTTCCAGCGATCGAAGTGAGTTCAATACTATAAAACCATTTCTAAACATTTCCACTTTGAAATCCATTTCAAAATATAATTCACACTGCTTATAAAACAATTTAAAATCTCCCAGGATCTTAAATTTTCCTTATTTTTAATCCAAATCCATTTACAAACACCTTTCAAATTTCCAGAATTTTAATTCAATTTCTGATTTAAATTCAGATTTAATTCATTTCGATTTCATGTATTTCACTTATATGAATTCTGATTGGTTATTTACATAACCATTAATTTATAATCTTACTCGGTTATAATAACAACCTATATAAATCCTTTATATCAAAATATACTTTGGGTAAAATTATATCGTTTACCCTCTTTTCAAAACATATCGTGTCGACCGATCGTATTCGAGTGTTTATAAACTCATACCGATACAGTGAATCAAACTGATCGACCAGAACTCATAAACGATTCAACCAATAAATCTCCACAATATAAAATTATTTCTATATCAATAACAAATGCGTTCACTCGTATATATACACTCAACTCAATCTAGGGCATTACTAACCCTATCTCTACCGAGTCACGCCACAGAGCCAAGGTAATTCACTTAACTTAAGCTCTGATACCAACTGTAATGGCCCGGGATTTTGGCGATCTTGGTTATCCGATATACAACACATATCGAACATCCAAGGATCGAAAATACCGGTCATAAGTGAAAGAATTTAGAGGGTGAGGAAAGATAAGATAGAAATTTAGAATAGAAGAAGAAGAAGAACACAACATCAGAGTAACACGAACCTCACAGCGGAATGAACAACATATAATATATGTAACATAATTTTGAAATATACATCTGTACTTGAATATACATCATTATTAAAGTACAACACTTACACCACAGCGGAAATAACTATAGCTATATGATCCTGAAGCCTCCTGCTCCAGCTCTTCAAGTATCTGTAAATCCCGACTACTTGACTGCCCGTACAAAGTTGGGCACCCAAGAGTTTAGGGAAACAAAATAAAATAAACTCCGGGTCAGTCATGGGACTAGTAAGAGTAAAACAGTTTAAAACAATTCAAGCTGGTAAATGATATCTCATAAGACCACGCCGTATAATGGAACGGGTTTTTCCCTTATGAGAATCCAAATTATCTTTATATCAAAAACCTTTTGATATTATAATAATGTCTATCAACCACAATATAATAATCATCTAGTAGAAATGCTTTCATCTCACGTTCCACATATATATATACAATCAAAACCGCAAGCACGTATTGGGTAATGGATTTCCAACTATGAAAAGGTATGGAACCACCTTTCGCTAGTGTACCTCTAGAGAGGAATACACTGGATTCAACAAGAACATCTTGTAACCCGGCCACACATGACCGACCACTCATTTCGCTTGAGTGTATCGAATGTATATCACCAACGGTTGGGATCAACAACCGTTTCCCGAATGGGACAGTATCGACAATAGATTTTTAGAAATAAATGAAACACTAGATCAGGTGATTATACACCCTACTTCGGAGCGACCGACTTAGCCATGCTGCTTGCCCAATTTCTGTCATTTACCGATTGATGAGGCTAGAAGCTACGCTTTATCATCATACCAGATTCACTTCGAATGTCACATCGTCAAATCCATCAAATCACCGATTGAAGTCCCCAACAATACATTATGTGTTAGCTAAAAGAAGTTTCCTTCTCCGCTTCCACTCTTGGTACAGTTGAAGAAATCAATATACGTGACCTTTCTGGAAATACTCTGTCAGACATTCATCCATACAAGTCATACAAGAACAGGATGAACCGAAGGCACTATTCAGTACATCCATCTTAGGCACTGTTATCTAAGACTTATACAATAGCCCTTGTACTTTACTCCGTCTTCAATTATCTTTGGCATATATGATTCGCAACGCTTATGCCAATACAGAGTGGTTCTTTGGATAATAATCCAACCGGTCTCTCCATATTAACAACGTAAATTGGTCAAAATTTCGATAGTCTGTGATTTAACTATCGAAGGAAAATACGTGTGTAAACAACGATATCATTTCCAAATGGAAATTCTATCAATCAATCATCAATCACATATATATCTATATATATATTTCCTTATTTTCTATGTTTAGAAAATATACGTTATTAACACTGGAAAACATTTCCATTTGTTATTTACATATCACTATCATTTCACAACTATCAGTCCCTGACTGTAAACTAGTAGGAGAACAATTCTCTAAGTGTAAACCCCGAAGGCCGAAACCAACATCAGATCGACACTTAGAAAACCATTCAATTTACTAATCTCTAGTCAGTTCCTAATTTTGCTTAACTCTATTTGATTAACTCAGTTCTATTAACTCCTATTTGATTAAATCTAATTGAATAACTCTAATTGAATAACTCTATTCTTTTTTAACTTTATTTTCGAATAACTATATTCGATTTAACTCCTTCGAATATAAACTATATTCGATTAACTACTTCGAATATAACTATATTCGATTAACTAATTCTTGATATACTCAAATCGAATAACTTTATTTGATTAACACTATTCCCTTTTTATAATTCTATTTGTTTATGGTTTAACACTATTTCCCTTTCAATCCTATTTGTAAATGGTTTACAAATATTTCCTTTATTCTTTTCTATTTATTCTAACCAATAATATTTCCCTTTATCTTTTTTATTTATTCTAACAAATAAATATTTTCTTTTATAAAAACCCTTTTCCTTTTCTATATAAAATCCATCGATTTATATAAATAATTCATTTTCAAAATACACTTTGAAAATCCCCTTTTGCACATCTAGTATTTCTTATGGTATTTAACATACCATATAACAACGATAAATATCGTCCAAACGCACATAATCAACAACAGATTATATATCACATCATATATCACAATATATGAATTACAGTAAAATAAATGTTGAGGAATCCAGTTGGATTCCTACAAACTGTTTCCCTACATCATAGAAGTTAGACAATACAATTAGCATCACTTTCAGTTCCATATGATATATATTCGGTTAAACAGAATCAATATAGAAAATCAACTAACTGACTAGCAGTTCAATCAAACAGTCAACACACAGTCAATCAGCCAATATTTAACAGTTCTAAAAATACAACATGAAATTATAAACTGTTCAGAGTTAGTGAGATTTACTCACATTGGACTATCATCGTTAATTAACGATAATTTTCGTTGATTCAGATCAGACAATTTATTTTTCTATAAGTTGTAACAGACTCGGATTCACTCCCGGTCAGTCTCATTGTGTTGCTCCCGTCCATACGATCCCAATGCAACTTGTTTCGCTGGGTTTCGTTCCCATATGACACAGTTATTATATTTACAATTTTATATAACAATTTAAACTAAAATTATCTAACTTATTATTCAATTTGCCTTACCCATTTCAATTACCACGGCCCATCCTCCTTTCAAAAGGTCCAGACCCGACTCCTCTTCTTCTCCAGAATACCACACGAGCTCCAGACCAAAACCAACCCCATTTCGCCGATTTCAAACTCCACCACATCTCATTTTCTTCCACCGAACCTCAAACGAGAATCACCACCGAGACCCCCTTCAATTTCCGCATCCACTCCTCCTCATTTTGATTAACTCGCGCCTGCTTTCCCCAACGCGACAGTCCCCCTTCCAGTACACATCGCGACCGCCATCAGCACCGGATTCCACTATAAAATGCACGCAAGTGCAATATCGTGAGCTCAACCAAAATCTGAACTCGAAAACTTGAATTATTGCTTCATTTTGTAGAATACCGGAACCCTATGTTCGCTGAAACTATCGAGGCCTCCCAGACCCGATCGTAACCACTCAAACTCATACGGTGGAAAGCTCTTAGCTTTGTGAACTCAAAAAATACCATCTTCATAATTTATAGTAATTTCTTTCTTTCTTTTTTGGATTTTTCTTTCCCATGAAAACTTTACTGGAGGAATGAATAATTTGTGGCGGCTCAACATTCTTGCGTTGACCAGAAAATGAAAGTAAATTTAGGGTTTAGGGTGAGATGATGTATTTATAGAAAAATATTAATATTTTTATATTCATTTTTATTCAGTCGCTGCTTGTATATCCCTTCTAAAAATTCACACAGTCACACACGATACCCAAAAATCACCAAACTGGACACGCACCTACAGTTCGACATTACGGACCCAACGAAACTGGTTTCGTCGAATTCCGACTTCGTATGCTCACACAGTGTATTTTTAACTGTCAAAATACAGACTGTTTTTCACTCTAAAAATCCATACGACCACACAGTTACTCTAAAAATCAAGAAACTGGAAATCTAACAACTATTTGACATTGCGGATCCAACAAAATTAGTTTCGTCGAATTCCGACTTTGTTTGCAAAAGTGGCTTATTTTTACAGCTCTCAATGACCCATTTAAATATATAAATATAATTAAATTAAATATTTATAAATAAATATTATCGTATATATTCACAGTGGAATACCATACAGCTCTAGAATATTCCTATATGAATTTCTAACTCGATATTCACTTCTGGGTCAAATCGATATTCTATTTATATTGAAATCCCTTTTTTAAATATAAATAATTCTTTTTTTTATAAAGGAATTCCACAGCGACTTTTCTAAAATTCGATTTCGACGCACATCAAAATCTACATGACGAAATCCTGGTCTTTCTCTTCCACTAGAAAGGTATACTCCACCAGCTCCACACGTTTCTTGTTTCACAGAAATCCGGCTTAAAACGAATCCTGTACATTCAGTTGAAGTTCGAATCGCCAAATTACGAACTGCAGCGCCATTTCAAGCTCGATTTTTAATTATATTATAACTCTACGTTTCAAACTGTCGTTTATATAATATATTCGTTATTCAAATTAAATTCCAAGCTGAATTAAATATCACAGATGATCCAGTTCACACCATATCGCCATTTCAGCAAATTTTGATTATTTCAGAATTAAATATATTATTTAATTTATTATTTTATTTAAATATTCACCATTATTTAATTCCACGACAATTAAATCCTTTTAATCACCTTTTAAATAATTAAATAAATTAATTATAATACCTCTGCCAATGCGGGTCATTACAATCTTTCCCACTTAAAATAATTTCGTCCTTGAAATTGCTAAGGTAGAAGACGACCCTATCGACTGGTTAGAACATATTTGTTCACTTCTTAACTTCAGTTTCAACTGAACCAATTTAATTTTAATTAAATTATTAATTAATTCTTATCAACGAAAATTTTATAACGTGTTAACTCTTCGAAATATACCGAGTATGGACGAATGTCTGACAGAGTATTTTCCTTAGAACCACGTACGTTGATTTTTACAAATATACCGAGTTGGTGGCAAAGAGGGGCACTTCTTTAATACCTAGAGTATATTTGTGGATGTCAATTAGTGATTTGACGGATCTGACGATGTGGCATTCAAAGTGGATGATGGCCAGATGTTCGAAGAAATGAGTTCTAGCCTCAAGCCTCATCAACCGGGAGATGACAAAAATCGGGCAGGCAGCATGGCTATATGGGTCACTCCCATTAGGGTGTATGATCACCTATCTAGAGAAACTCCATTTGCTTCTTAAATCTATGTTTCGATGCTGTCCCTTATCGGTAGGCGGTTGTTGATCCCAACCGGTGATATACATTCGATACACTCAAGCGAAATGAGTGGTCGGTCATGTAAGGGCCGGGTTGCAAGACGTTCTTGTTAAACCCAGTTTATTTGCCTCTAGAGATACACTATCGGCAGGTGGTCCCATACCTTGTCAAGGTTGGAATCCAATATCCAATAAGCGCCCGCGGTTTTGGTTTGTATACTATATATGGGGAGCGTGAGATGCAAGCATTCCTCTAGATTGTTATTTATTTGTATTTAGACATTATGATAATATCAGAGCAAGTATGATTTCAAAAACGTTTTGGGTTATAGTAAGGTAAAAACCATCCGTGTTTACGTGTGGGCTGGTCTTACTATTATCCTTTGATTTCAGAAAGGATTTCCAAAGTTAAATAAGAGTGTGTTCTGTGAATTTATCACTGATAGTATTCCACACTGACCCGGTGTATTTTGTTTTAAATCAAATGTGCTCGGGTCAGACCGAGTATATTCCAGGTTAGGTTTCGCTTGGAGTTTCAGGAACTAGAAGCAGGAGGCTTCACCGCTAGTTATATAGAGTTATTATTCCGCTGTGTCTGATATATGTTGTACTCTGATGATTGGTATGTATATACAGTTTTTGTATAAAGGATTTGTTATATTTTATTTTATTTGTTCCGTTGTGAGATTTTGATGTGTTCTTCTTTTTTCTTCTATTCTAATACTTCTTTCTTTCTATTCTCACCCTCTAAATTCTTTCTCATGACAATCTGGGGGTTCGATACTTGGGTTTTTGGCAAGTAATACGGGTTTATGTATTGTTGCCGAAGACTCGAGCGTCGAGTTTTTCCCCGGGTCGTTACAACGTATATTTTTTAATTTTAGAAAATAAGTAATTTATGAATATATGGAAACGATAAATGGGAAATTGGGAAATGAAATGATGATTGATCGGTAAGATTTTGCATTTGGGAATATGACCGTTGTTTGTACACATATTTTCCTTTGATAGTTAAATAACCAACTATCAAAGTTTTGACCATTTCCATTGTCAATACAGAGAAACCGGGATTAGATTTATTATCTGAAAACCACTCCGTATGGGCATTATCCTTTCGAATTAAATATATTGAAGTCAATTGAAGACGGAGTTTATACAAAGTTTATTCTGGCGATCCTAGGTAGAAATTGCCTAAGATGGATTTACAAAATAATTCCTTCGGATTGTCCAGTCCCAGGACAACTTGAGTGGACGAGTGTCTGACAGAGTATATCTGGTGGATCGCGTAAATTGATCGTTTCAATATATTTACTTTGGTAGTGGAGGAATTCGTTTCTCTTAGCTTATGCCCGTGGTATTTTTGGGAAAATCAGTTTGTGATTTGACGGGTATGACGATGTGGCATTCAAAGTAAATGAAGGTGTGATCTATTGAGATACGTTATGACCTCAAGCCTCATCAATTGGGAAATGACAAAAATCAGGCAGGCAGCATGGCTAAGTGGGTCGCACCCAATTAGGTTATATTATCACCATCTAGAGAATATTCATATTTGTTACTTCTTTCAATTATGTATCTCCCGGGAACGGTTCTGTTGGTATACCAACCGTAAGGTGACAATATATTCGGAACATTCAAGCGAATTGAATGGCCGATCATGTGTGGCCGAGTTACAAGATGTTCTTGTTGAACTCTAGTGTATCGCTTCTAGAGTACACTGATCGGAAGGTGGTTCCATACCTTTTCATAGTTGGAAATCCATTACCCAATAAGAGTCTGTGGTTTTTGATTCGTATATTACATATGTAGAGCGTGAGATGAAAGTGTTCTTCTAGATTGCTATCTACTTGATTTAGACATTATTATAATATCAAAAAATATTGATCTTAAGAAATATTTTGGGTTATCGTAAGGTAAAAACCATCCGTATTTATGTGTGGATCGGTCTTACGATTATCATTGCTTTTGAAAAGGATTTAGAAAAGTTAAACCAAGTGTTTGGAGTTTACTCATACGAGTCACATGACTGACCCAAAGTTTATTTTGTTTTGTTTTCTCTAAACTCTTGGGTCCCCAATTTTGTATGGGTAGTCAAGTAGTCGGGATTTTACAGATACTTGTAGAGCTGGAGTAGGAGGCTTCAGGATTATATAGCTATTGTTATTTCCGCTGTGTTGTAAGTGTTGTACTCTGATAATGTATTGTATACCGATAATGTTTTATTCCAAAGTTATGTTATATAATATATTTTATTCGTTCCGCTGTGAGATTCGAGTTGCTCTGATGTTGTTGTAATTGTGTTCTTCTTCTTCTATTCTAATTTTCTATCTTATCTATTCTCACCCTCTAACTTCTTTCTATTGATGTTCTGATATTTCCGATGCTTGAATAGTCGACATTGAGTTTATGTCGGTTACCAAGGTCGCAAATTCCCCGGGTCGTTACACAAAGATTTCATTTCACCACCGGTAGATTGGAAGACCTCATCTAGGTATAGGGTTTTGCTATTAGGAGTTTTTGGAATTTTTTTGTGGATACAGAGATCGAATGGAAAGAAGGTCGGAAGCTTTCAGACCATCCATTTTTAGGTGGAGGCGCAGGTTTCTTTCAGGTAAACCATGCGCAAAATTTGACTTAGGTTACCTAACGTTGGCTATTTACAGTGCAAGGGATATTATATAATATTATTAAATAAACTTCATCGCGAAGTATCGACTTAAAACCACCATATACAATCTCCAATCGAGATGAAACTCCTAATCCCAGCATAGAAAAATATTCTGGACCCGATGGGACAGGTTTCGTCGAATTCCGAGGTCGTTTGTAAAAAGTCCTTTATAAATCACAGGCTAAAAATCACACGTTTAAATTTTCCATGGTCACAAAATAAATCCAATCAACTTGAAACTTTGAAATTACACTAGACCACATCCTTACGGATCCAATGAAATTTGTTTCGTTAAAATCGGAGTTCATATGGCCAATCGTTTATTCCTTTAAAGTTACCCCTGTTTAAATTGGTCAAAATAATATAAATGATTAAGGCGTTTATTGTTCACACGATCAACGGTAAATCCGATTGATACAAAAATTGAAATCTTATAATAATTAATCAATTCGAATCCAACAACACAAATTTCGTCGCATTCCGAGATTGTTTCCCGGTACGCTATGTTTATATGCCAAACAACGTCATTTTAGACACCAAAATACTCGACGTTCAAAAATAATAAACAACTTGCCTATTCAAACTCTAAACGTCGATATGAACTCAATGGATTTGGTTTCGTAGCTTAATTCAATCGCCTGGTCAAGTTATACGCAAATATCCCTTTATTGAATTAAATTAATTTAATTACGCGCTAAAGAAAATGACTGGGAGTTTATGGCTGCCGTTGTCACATACGACTTCGGTTTGCCACATAATTTAATACCGTACAATAATTTAACGTTAGGGTTCCAATGAAACTAATTTCATTGAAAACGTACTTTGTTTGCAAAATGGCCACTTTTAAGGCTGATTTAAAATATTATAAAAATCCAAAATAATCAAATAAAATAATATTAAATTATTATTATCATAAATACCTAACTGGAAAACAACTCAATATCATCAATTTTGAGTTAAACGATGTCCAAATTATATTAAAACCCCTTTAAATATACTAAATAAGCGTTATAATTAAATAACGATTTCCATAGCGACTATTTTAAAATTTGATTTGGACATAACTAACAATCTATAACACGGAATCTGGATTTTTCTCTTTCATATGAAAATTATAATCAACAAGATTTCAACGTTTCTTGTTTCACAGAATTCTGACTTAAATCGGATTATGTATATTCGATTAAAGTTCAAAACTCAATATTATGAACTACTGCACCATTTCGAGCTCGATTATAATTATATATAAATTTAACGTTCAAACTTCATTTAAATAAACAAATTTAATATTAAAATCCATTAATATTCCGAATAAAATATTTAAAATATATTAAATATTCGACTAGAAAAATATGGGACATTACGCTTCCCCACCCAGATTCTCAAAAATAAACATCGATGATGCGTGCACTTATCACCAAAATCATTTCCAAAGCAAGGAGGGGAGTATACACTTACAATTTCATTAGTAAACAATTTCTATCGAAACTAATTTTAAAATATAATTATATTATTTCAAAACCATTTGTAAATCAATACTTCAAAAACACCAGAATTTAAATCCTCAATTTCTTATTTAAATTCATTTTATTTCATTATCAATTAATTTTCAATATTTCATTTTCTAAAATCATTCAATAATCAATAGTTAAAACATTGACTAATCGAACAACAAATGCTGAAAATTTAATATTTTCATTTTTAACAACCAACATAATCAAATTTATAAACTACCAGTATAATTCATTATATATAAAGTATAATTCAAAATGATATTGCGTCGATCGGTCCTATTCGAGTGTTTAGAGATCTATGTCTATGCCTTGGCATCCCAAGTATCAACCAGAACTCATAAATACTCAACAGAACAAATTAACATAACACAAACCCATTTCTATATCAAAAATACAAGTAAGCACTCTCATATACACAAACTCGTTCTACGGTATTACTACCCTATCTCTAATGAGCTAATCCCAAATAGGGCCAAGGTTATCACCAAAACAAAGCTCTGATACCAACTGTAACAACCCATATTTTTGACTGTTCAAATCAACAAATAATCCTCACATGTCGACTCAAACAAATCTAAAATACGAATTGTTATTGGGATTAATATAAGAAAAGAAGAAAAACAATCATAGAGTCTCATCGCGGAAGAAAAAATATAATAATCAAATAACAGTTCATGAAGCTGTTAAATTACACATTTTATTATACATTACAACAATACATCAGAGTTAACTATCATAAATTATACCAATATATACAGCGGAATATTACTAGCAATTACGTCTGTCAAGCTCCATCTTCATCTTCAACATAATGTACTCTTCGCTAACAGAAAAACTTAGGCTGACCCGAGCACTAATGAAGATACAAAATACTCGGATCAGAACTAAAATATTCTCATATCTGTCAAATCAAAATCAGGTAATAATATGAGTGTCACGACGTTAGAGATGCTTACAGTAATTCACATCTCATATCCAATGTGTTCGTGAGTGCAATAACTTAAGAGATGTTACGGGAATTTCCATCCCTTAAGGATCTATCAAACTAGATACTATATAATATAAATTCGCTATTATAATAGTGTCTACCAGTAAAGTAAAGTATCAAAATAGCGTAAGCGAAAATACATTTTTACCCATACACCGTTTATAAACATTGTAGCCTATACAGTACTGTAATCTCCACCAAACCCGTGGGCTATCAGGTAGCACTCCATAGGTACGACACAAAACAAAATCGTAGTGGGCGCGATTAGGATAATATGACAAGGCACCGAGGAATACCCAACGGTAGGATTCTACAGGGTTGCGGGACCGGGATAGTGCTAACGCATAGCAGCTACTACCGCTACCTCGAACGACACTCCGAAAATCGAGGGTGGCCACCAATCAAATCACAAAGTAATAGATATGGTATCAAAGAAGTGTGTCTGATTGAAGGAGCGACCTCCCATTGGCCCGACCATGGTTCCTGTTTTAGTTATTTCGATTATGACTTGAAGATCAAGGCTATCCATCATCGTTATCTTTCTTCAAATCCATTAATCGCCTCCAAATCCATCCACAGCATGCTTGATTCATCCATCACTTACACAGTTGTCAAAGTGGTTCTCGGTATTGGCAAAGAGTATGACAATATCCGATCTCGGTCTCTTTAACAACCAAATGTTTACATTTTTCACATCAGTCGGATTTATTCATTTCAAATGGTTGATACTTCATAGTAAAATATCACTTTTTGCTTTAAAACCATTTCATATCCAAAATAGAATATACCTTCATATTAAAACCAACTTAAAATTTTGAAACAATTCAAACCTTAAAATAATTTGAATATTAAAAATTGTAAAAAGTATATTTAAATAATTTAGATATATATTTGAAATAGTTTTAAAATAAATAGCTTGTATTTAAAATACAATTATCAAAATTTAGTAAAATTTATAGTTATAATATTAAAGTAGTTTGTAAAATAAATAGTTAATTGTTTAAATGGTTTATTTAAAAAAGGGTATATATGTATAAGTAATAAAAATAGATAGTTTAAAATGTAAAACAGTTATTTATTAAAGTATTTATTAATATAGTCACTATGTATAAATAAAAATAACATAGTTTATAAAGTAAAATAATTGCTAAGTAAAAATAGTATATATATAAGGTATAAATTAAAAAATTTGTTAGAATTGTTTCTTCTAAATTTTAAAAAAATAAATCATATTCTAGTTTCAAATCAATTTAACTAAATTTCGATGTCTCAATTTAAATCGATTCAACTTCCAGTTTATATTTCAATTCGATTCAACAAATTGATTCAAACAATTTGATTTAACAAATTCGATTCAAATATTTGAATTTCAATTATAATTATCACTTTGAATCATTTCAGTTTATAAAATCTCGAGTCCATAATTCAACTATTACTTTGAATCAAGTAAATTTCAGAGGTGAATAAACAATTCAATTTCAGTAGATTCAGTTCATATTCAAATTCATTTTATACCTTCAATTAACAATGTTAACAAATTTCCGTTATCTTTTATATTTCAAAAATCCAACATTCAAGTTGAAAGGAAATCGATTTGTAAAACATTGTTTATAATGCTTTTAAATAATATTTCAAGACTCGTTGTTAAAACAATTTGCATTTAACCAACAGGTGTCCATATATAATTTTCTATAATATTCCCAAGTAATACTTTATATTTAATTCTAGTATCTTGGGAAAGGATATATATCATTTCAATACAAATCAAGGGTCACAGGTATATAACATTTCAACCTACATTCTTTATTCATTTTAATGACTAATCATGGGTTTATTCGATGCAAGTAACATCTAGGGTAAATGGTTGGGATTAATCAACACAAACAATGGTTATATAAAATCAAGGTGAGTAACAGGTAAATTCACACAAATAAAAATCAATATGTCAAACGTATCAAATCCGAGCCATTCATCACATAAATACATCCAAACAATTCAATATCATACAAATTTATTTACTATCAGATGTTATGTTTTAAACTAGCAATTAATTGTCAAATTTTAACTTAAATGTAAAACTAAATATAACAGTCAAATTAAACTTCATTATCGATGCAAATCAATATAAATATGCAATTTAAACTGTAACAACCCAGATTTTTAGAATATGCTAAGACAAGAATCAAGGCAGAATTTAATTATAAAATCTGAATCAGGAGAAACGGGTTGCGCCATTGCGTTCGTCTCGGAAAAATACGCGAAATAGAGTCCGAGTTTTCGAAAATCGGAGTCTGTATGACCCAGTTATGGCCCGTCAAAGTTTTCAGAGAATTTCAAGTTCAAAAACAGTTCAAATTTGAATTCAGAATTCAAATACAGGCCCAGCAGGACAGGCAGGAAAATTCCCGCCATCCCCAAGTCGACTGGGGAGTCGACTTGGGAGTCGACACACCCCAGGTGGTGTCGACTGCCCAGTCGACACCCCTGTCGACTTGGGTGGTCGGCCAGTTTGGCCTGGGTGCACCTGACTTGTTCCTCAAGACATGTTTTAAGGCCTGTGACGGATTTTGAGGGCTCAGATCTATCCTAGGGTTTATCCTATGGCCTAAACTACTCCTAATCTCTATAAAAACACCCTAGGACCTAGCCTAAATCACTAAAAATCATTCTAGCAACTAAGTGTTGCAAAAATCTATCTTGATCATGGCCTCCATCTCCACCTTCAAGAGCCTATGCATTCAAACTAGATCCAAGACGAAGGTGCAAGCTTTCTACACCAAATCAAGGGTTTTGATCATCGTCTCAACATGGATCCTTCGACAAGACGATTCATGCTCCTAAATCCCTAAGCCTCGTTATGTAAGTTCTAGCTACTTGTAGATTCTAACGGTGGTTCTAATGTGACATGGAATAAAATGCAATGAAACATAAGTATGCTAGCCTATGTGAACCTAATTTTGTCCCTTTTCTATGATCTATGACCTTGGGCTAAGTTTTAGTGACTTAATCATGCCACTCATGTTATGTTTAACCTAGTTTATATTGCAAGTTTGAATCTTTATCTATGGAATGTTAGCATGAACCTTTGGGAACCATTTGACTTGTGAAACATTGGCAAAGACTTGACTTTGGGGCTTATGCATGTAAATGAACCCAAACTCCTTATGTTATCATGCATGTTTGTGGCCAAATTCCCTTATGATACTATGCATGTTTGTGGCCAAATTCCCTTATGATACTATGCATGTTTGTGGCCAAATTCCCTTATGATACTATGCATGTTTTTGGCCAAATTCCCTTATGATACTATGCATGTTTGTGGCCAAATTCCCTTATGATACTATGCATGCTTGAGGCCAAATCCTTTAGGATAATATTCACATTTGCGGCCAATCCCTTTATGATATCTCGCCTGTTTGAGGCCAATATGTTGGCATAGTACCCCTACTATGTGACTCGCTTCCACTTGGGCTGGAAATACGTTTGGGTAGCTTAGGAAAAACGTGAATATGACACGAAAACTTGACATGGGGTTTACATGAGAACATGACATTCATGATACATTTAAATGTGGTCATGACACGTAGGAAAACATGGAACTTGAACTAGACATGTGTGGGTTGTAAGTGTAATAAGACACTAGACTAAACATGAAAGTGGCCAACTCGAGGTTGGGTTGAGTTTGTAGCATAAATCTACCCGGACCCCCCGGCTTAACTAGTGGCTACAAACAATAGGACCCAATGTGAGTAGTTGGTCATATAGCACTTAAAACTCGAGGTTAGACTAGGTTGTGGTGTAAAACTACCCGGACACGCCCGGCTTAACTAGTATCCACAATAAAGTCTAATGTGAGAGGTTGGGGTGCATTAATCTAATTAATGCCACATGAAAAGGTTAAGTAATTTTGACTAATGACACTTAACCGATATGACACGAATGGGTAGGTTAAGTTAAACCGGACTTGATTTCTTAATAACACTTAACCATATAAGACAACTAGGGGATGGGGTTAGGTAATTTACACTTAACTAATCCGACTTGGTAATTAGATGGGGTTAAGTAACTTAGACTTAACTAATCTAAACATGGTAATTAGATGGGGTTAAGTAACCTACACTTAACTAATCTAAACACCGTAATTAGATGGAGTTAAGTTAACCTATACTTAACTAATCTAAACACGGTAATTCGATGGGTTTAAGTTAAACACTTAAACAATCTAAACATGAAAATTCAATGAGGTTAAGTAACCAATACTTAACCAATTTAACATGATAATTCAATGAGGTTAAGTAACTTATACTTAACCAACTATACATGATGATTTGATGAGGTTAAGCAACCACACTTAACCAATCTAATATGAGAACTTGATAGGGTTAAGTCACAAGACCGTTTAAATATACTTAACCATTCTAATACGATTAGTGGATGGGGTTAAGTTAACCTATACTTAACCAATCCGACTCGATAATCTAATGAGGTTAAGATAATCTATGCTTAACCAATCTAACATGATAATCTGATAGGGTTAAGATAAATAAATACTTAACCAATTTGACTTGATGATTGAATAGGGTTAAGTCATGAGCTTCTTGGTATACTTAACCAACTTGTAGGTCTAAGTCCTGGACTTGAATACTTAGCCAAAGCTTGACATGATTCGTAAGCGGGTTAAGTCATGAACTTGAATGACAACACTTAACCCATTAGACAAAATCCTAGCTCAGGGGACTAGGTTGAAAATCGTAGTTAACAAGGATAGCGGGAAGAGAAGCTAAGTGGTAAACCTTAGTTAAGGATAACTAAGTAATAATTCTTAGTCAAGAAAATTGGACCAGTTCACAAATAGATGATTAACCCGACATGGTAGGTCATCGCTTGAACACACGTGGAGGAGCGAATTATCTGACTTAGATAAAGGCTCCAACGAACTGGGTGACGAAGCGGTAGCTTCGGGGGACGTGAGGATACTCTTGGTATCCCTCTGTGAGGTTGCAGATGATCCGCCTGGGCTCACAAGAGGTTAAGGTCTGCGGTAGAAGAACCAAGAGTATGCCTTGGTTGTTATGCGAGCGACCTAAAAACTGGGATGGATTAGCGTGGAGTCGACGATTCTTGTTTTTGCCCTGGATAGCGCATCGTCGACTACCTACCATCTTTAGTCAATCGTGTACGTACGGAAAGGCAGAGAACTCCCAATAGACCATATACTTGCTATTGAGTTATGGGTGAGGTTGGCCAATAGGTAAGTGGGGCATAGTGGGGCCGGGATGCAGTTCTCATACATGATTTTTCTTGGATTGCCTTTCAGTAGTTGAGGGAGGGGTCACGTGGGACCATAGCCATGGATACAAAAACAGACCTTGATATCTGCATTGGCAGATGACTTAAAGCTCCCGACCGAGTTCCGTATTTCCTGATTTGCCCTGGCACGGAACTCGGATGGCACATTGAGATACTTGTGCGTCTAGACATGGAAAACGATTCACGATACACACGTGGGATAAAGAGCGCGGTTGACGGGTGGCATAATCCCTATTGGCCCTAGGTGGCTTGAACCCAAACCGAGACACGGAAATGTTCATTAGGTAGCTAATCCCTAGTGGTCCTAGGTGGCATAAATCCTAAGTGAACACGCGATAGTTCATGGTAAGAAAACATAACCAGATCAAGGGTAGCAGTCCAAAACAACTTCAAGGATAAAATGGTACTACGTTGAGGTGGTATAGACTTGCATGGGAAAGCCCGTACGGCCTACAGCAAAGGACTGAACTTATACATGGAAGAAAACATACGAGTTGGGAAAAACCTACATATGCTATATATATTAGGTTGACATGGACCATTACATGACATTGGGCAAGGGACATTCATAGTTAACACATAACGCGGGTTGGGATACTAGTACGAGAGGTGCAGAGCAAATATACATGATAAATACCGTGGGATGTTATACATGATAGATACCTTGGGATTGTATACTTGATAGAAACCTGATGATGTGACACCTTGATTTATCTTGACACCGTAGTTTATCATGATACCTTAGTTTATCTTACTACAGTAGCTCATCCAGTTATCTCGGTTTAGCTTATCTATCTTGTCGTCATTCTTATGTTTACTTTTAGTTTATGCATGTCATGTTACCTTTACCTGTTTTTATACTGGAAGTTGATAGGACTTACCAGTCTTTATGACTGACCCCGTTTTCTTTCGCCTCTTTGTCTTCCGTTCCCCCCCCCCCCCAGGTTTCAGGGAGGAAATGATGTTGTTTAGTTCGGACCTCTTATGCTTGAAGGTCATCATGTATAGCTTGGTCTTCTTTTGGCTATGGCTGCTTCACCACTTTATTTTGGGGAATAATTTATGAAAAGGTTTTATGCTTCTTTACTATTGCAAGACAGGTTTTGATGTATTCTGATGTAAAAGGCTTTAGACCTTATTTTATAAGGTAATGAAATTTGTTTTACTTCCGTTGTTTTGTATATGTTCTGTCTTGTAATATTTCTATGCATGATTACCTCGATAATACTTCACCAAACCTAGTGCATTCCCTTTGTGAGTGACCCTAGCGGAGGTGGGGTGTTACATAAACTACCAAACATCAATCAATACAATCATATCATAACTTGATATTAATTTAACTAATAATTGAATACTTTAGTTAAGCGTGAGTGGGTTTAATCACTCACTTTGGTTTCGAACTCGTTTTGAAATCCAAAATAGTCCCCACTTTCAATAGTCTTAGAAGCAGTCCATGACAGCTCCATGTTGTCTGGAATTTTGATACAATCCCAAAGGATCTAACCGCACGTCAATCTGAATTCATATGAAAAAGTTATTTTTGTTTACTATTTAAAATTTAATTTGTTCAAAATAATATAATAATTCACCTTCCCCAAAACGATGTTGTCACGTCAGCAATACATATATCTTCTTCAACGCATGGCATTTCCAGGCCGAGAGAAAGCAAACCCATCGCACGACTTAAAATACCGATCGACGCGCCCCCATACCGCGACTGGTCTTCGATCCATAATCACCACCAGACGTGCTATCTCATGCTCCGCTTACAACCCAATTCCGATCACCTCCGGTGGTCCAAAACGCTTCGAAAAGACCATAAATCGCGCGCAATATCAAGACTGATTCTAGTGAATCGAGGACGACATAGCTACCATTATCCCTATGGATTTGAAGCCCTCACCTAGATCTACGATTTTTGTTTTGAAAGTTTCAATTTCGTTGAACCGATTAGAAGAAACTAACGATTAAAGTTTTGAAAATTTTGGCCACTGAAAATAAAAGAGGTGGCGGCCTGAATATGCTACTAGAGTTTGAATATTTTATTAATAAATTTATCGTTTTACGTGAATAAAAGCCAAAAATGAGTTTGTGTCCTAATCAGGCATGCTTATAGCCTATCTATACGTTAAGGCCTTATGAACGCAATGGAACTAGTGGAGAAGCCCAATATGAATGTCTACAACAGTTGCACGTAAAATTCCATTATTCTGATTAAATTGTACATATAAATTTACACGTGTTTTAAATTCGCACAATCAAACGACAAGTCCGATGGCTATGAAATTTAAAACCCTACAATAATTCAACATTGCGGATTCGATGAAACTGATTTCATAGAATTCTGAGATCGTTTGTATAATGACTATTTTAACTGGTTCATTAATATAATAGAATATCCAATTTTCACTTATTCACCATTTAATCCAATTCAAGAGTTTTATTAACTTTATTCAAATCAAAACGGATTTCATATAAACCTTATAAATTAAACTTTCATTTATTTTGAATTCAGCTTTGATTATTTTCCAAATCCAATTTGGATACCAATTGTAAATTAATCAAACCAATTTCATTCAAATAATTTAGTATTAAATTCAAACTCCAGTATTTAACGATACAAAGTGAAATAATAATTATGTTTACAATCAACACAAGTTCCTTATTATTATAACTAGTTGAAATTTCTTACATAATCAATTCAGTAAATTTTAAAATAAATCTTACATAAATAAATTATAAAATTTTATTTCTAATCATAAAATATTCAAAAATTATTTTAAATTTAATAATTTAATTATTTGAAAATATGGGTTTTTACACCGACCACATAGAACCAACCATTCATTCAACTTGATTGTACCGAATATAACAATACCATGGTTGTTGCCACCAACCGCTCTCATTCAAAAGCATACAAAGTGGGCAATCGATTTCTCTAGATCGGGTGATGATATACCCTAATGGGTATGACCTACATAACCCTGTTGCCTTCCCGATTTCAGTCATTTCTCGATTTATGAGGTTTGAGGTCACGATTACCTTTTATGAAAGATCACATTCAACTTTGAATGCCACATTATCAGATCCATGAAGCACTAATTGATTTGCATAAATATCCTCTGGGTGTTAAGATAAAATGTAACGGCCCGAGATATTCGACCTAGAAAATTGACACCAAACACCATGTCAATTATTCAAGCATCGAAAACACTGGAATGTTAATAGAAAGAAATTAGAGGTGAGATAAGAAAGAAAGAAATATTAGACTAGAAGAAACAAGAAGAAAAAATACAACACAGACTCTCACATCACAGCAGGACAAAATATAATATAGAAACAAATCTTTATTTAGAGCTTAAAATAAAACATACAATCATCAGAGTAAATCAACACATCTAGACAGTTATAATAATCTGTCCTCATATACAATCCCACAGCGGAATAAATACTAGATATTATACATCTGAACACTTCCAGCTCGTCTCAAGATTTTGCAGCATCCGGTAACCTGGACCTATACTACTTAGTCTAACCCAAGCATTACAAACGCCGGATCAGTCTGGTGAACCAGAGTGAGAAAAACACATTAAGTTTAAAGGTATCACACAAATTGATTTTAAAGCCAAAATCTTTTTGAAAGAAAAGGATAATCGTAAGACCAAATCCACACATAAATATGGATGGTTTTTACCTTACGATAACCTAAAACATTTTTGAAATCAATATATTTTCTGATATTATAATAGTGTCTAAATACAAGTAAATATCAATCTAGCAAAACAATTGAATCTCACGCTCTACATATATAGTATATAATCAAAATCGTGGGCTCTTATTGGAAAATGGATTTCCATGGCAAGGTATGGGGAACCACCTTTCCGATAATATACCTCTGGAGATGAATACACTAGGGTTCAACAAGAACATCTTGCAACCCAAGCTAAACATGACTGACCCCTCACTTCGCTTAAGAGTACCGAATATATCATTACCACGGTTCGGGGCCAGCCAACCGAACCGATAGTATACAAATAAAATAAATGGACAACCGAAGGCATTTAATTTCACCAGATCAGGTAATGATATACCCTTTTGATGGGTGCGACCCACATAGCCAGGCGACCTACCCGATTTTTTCCATTTCCCGATTGATGAGGCTTGAGGTCAAATTTTATTTATTTATTTACCTTTGTTATTATTTTTAGAATATCTGGGCACCATTCACTTTGAATGCCACATAGTCAGATCCGCCAGAAAATCACTAATTGACGCCCACAAAAATATCTAGTTGTTAAGCTAAGAGAAGTGCGCGCTTCTCCGCCATCAACAAAAATACATTTGAAGAAATCAACATACGTGATCCTATTGGAAATACTTTGTTAGACACTCATCTAGAAACAGGATGAACCGAAGGGACTCTCCTACGTACCGCACCCTTGAATTACCCTCTGGATCAGTAGCGAGAAGTCCTTGCAAATCCGTAAAATCCCACTCACGACCGAATCACGTTAGAATACTTCTGCGTTGCAACACAGAGTATATTCGACAAGCAATTCTTCCGCTTATGAAGATCCACGGTCATCAATTGCTCCATCTTGATCAACTTCTTCATGTATTTGCTGGTTCGGAATGGTTTTCGAATATAAATTTGATCTCGGTCTTTCCGTACCAACAATCGTATAGGTCAGATTTGATAGTCGGTTATTTAATTATCAAATAGAAATCATGAGAATAAAATGAGTTTGCTGATTCACTACTCAGCATTACTTGGCCTTTCTAATTAAAAACAGTTAACAAATGTTAATTTATAACTCTTAAATCTTTTAATATAACGAATATAGCTTTTCATTTCTTATTTAACATAAGGTTATTTTCAAAACTATTTTATTATATCATTTCTCATTATCTATAATTAGATAAATCACTTCAGCTTATTATAAAATAATGTTACGAAATCTCTTTTGTTTTATTATTTGAAAACAATAACTAACATTTATTCTTTCGAATAAACTCATTCCAAAACTCCACATATCATTTCCTTTTACGTCGAAAGTATCGTTATAATTTCACACCATCTCCTTTTATTTCCTTTACTTCGGAAATATTACTATATATATATGTATATTCTCGATTCTTCTCATTTCCGTTACCTTGGAAATTACATTGTATATATTCTCAAATCCTTTTTATTTCCGTTACTTTGGAAATCTCAATATATATATTCTCAAATCTTGCGATTAACATTGCATTATTATTTCATATATGGAAATAATAAATTATTCTTATCCTCTTTCCCATTACAAACTAATATTAACCTCAGATAATTCTGAAGTCGTTCAAGTTGGGTTATTTGTTTACCTCTCAGACCTTGATCAACAACGTTCTTATCTCAAGATAGATATGAATTGTAATTCACAAACCAATATTTATTTTAATATCACACAAATCTCATTAAACTGTTTTATTTGAAATATGGTTTATAAAAACCTTCTCACTTTTGGAAATATCTCTTTTTAAATATAATTTATTATTACTTAATATGTTAATTAAGTAATTCCTTAATAAAAATAACTTCTTAACCTTGACTCCTTTCAAGAATTCATTTTATAACTCGACTTATTATTACCAATCCACTACTAAATCCTTTATCATATTCAATTACAAATCCCTTTTAATCATTCCTTTTTTTGAAATTCTCAATCCGATTCCATCCCTTTCTCAATTCCATTATTTAATAACGTTGATTTGAAATTAACGCTTTTACTTCACATCTCTTTTTATAAACCTTTTTTATTAAACTCGGGTTTAATATCAAACCCCTTTTTATCTTTATTCCCTTTACTTAATTCAAATATTACTAAACATTTATTTCAGCTATCGTATTCACTTAAAATCCCTTTTATAACTTCATTATAAAAACACGGGTTTAATATAAAACCCGTTTGTCAACTCCTTTAATAATTCAACTAGATTTCATTTCAACTCGATCTACTTTAAAAAATGAATTTTATTTAAATAGCACTTTTTAAATTATTATTAATTAAATAATAATTTACTGCAATCAATAACTATTGTAGAAGTAGTTAATTTCTTTAATAACTAAATAAATAGTAAATTCCTTTTTAAAACTTATTTAAATTAAAACAATTATTCGTTAAACTATTTTACTAGATAAATTCAAGACAAACTGATTAAATAATCAGTTCTAGTTAAAACAATTGACTTAATCAAGTCAATACACGATTTTTCTTTAACCAATTCCAATTAGTCCTTCCTTTAAATTAATTAATAATATAATTAATTTAAATAATTTTATTTAGTTGTTTCTTTAAACAAACAATTTTCCAACTCTTAACCGTTAGGTTACTTTCTGCTCATTTGCTTATAAATCTGATTTAACATCAAAATTTTACTTTATAAATCATTTAATAATTAATTATAAACTTAAATAATAAATGATTTTTTCCTTTTTATAAACTTGTATTCAAAATAATATATTTCAAAAAATCTATCTCTAGTTATAAAATAAATTTTATAACTTAGTTCTATCGATTCGCCTGACAGTAAATCAGTATTTAGAAAACGATTGATTTACAGGCCATATACTACCAATTACTCAACCGTTATCACCCATTAGTTTAAACAAAACAAATGTTGAATTTCAGGTCAACGGTCAATAACCAAATCAATCGTCCAATCAGAATAGTTCATATAATGGTAATATGAGAATAATTAACATCTTATAAATTTGAGGACTCTAGTTGGATCCCTCCAACCTGTTCTTCTCTACATCAAAATAGATTATCGCCCATAAATTTATTCAAATCAATTTAACTGATTATTTCTATAATAGTTAATAACGGCTATTTAACATCAACCAAACAATTCATTAAACTTAACACGTTTATTTTATAAACGTGACCAACAAGGTAGCTTACCTCCATTGGATCCATCCGTTAAACTAACGATTTGGTTTTCCATTGAAATTAAACAACGTTTAATTTCATTGGTTCAATCAATATATGAATATATATTTAACAATCAATCAACCAGTAGCAGTCATAGCACACAAAATAAAAACCCAACTTATATAAAATATAAGTGGGAAGAACTGAGTGAGTTTAACTCACTTTGATTTTTGATTCATTGAAACGGTTCAATTACAGTTAAATTAAACAGTCGTTTAATTTAACTGTAAATTCCCTTTGTCCTTATTTCTGTCCAGAACAGCTTCGTGATGTTGTGCTCGCCGCCACCATCGCAACGTAACTTATTTGACCCAATTTTGTAATCATATATACTAGATATACTAATTTAAGCAATCGTGATTTTAATTTAAATTAATTATATTAATATATTAATTAATTTCTTATTTACCATAACCTTAATTGGCTAATGACGTGTTTAACACAATCTGGGCTGACTGTTTCCTTTTACAGCTTCTTTCCTTCCCGTATGCTACACAATTTCACGGTTTAACATATGATTAAATTACCATAGTTTAATATGTATTAAAGTTTTTAATTAGGTTACATAATTATTTTGTTTACTGATTTCACGGTTCTCCAGTCTTTGTTCACAAAAACTAACCCATTGTCTTCATAAAACACGTTGCCTCTTCAACGTCGGAATGCCGCATCACCCTATACAGATTTAATTAGTTAACCGTTCCTTAATTATTTACTAAATAAACACTTAATTACTTTATTAGAGAATTAAACAGCCCACTACTCGTTCATGTTCACTGATTCCTTTGCTCACGTTCTCAAGGTACTGCAAGCTTCCATTTAGTCCAGTACGCGCATCCTTCTAATTTGAAAACAACATGGCATGTTACCCTTCTTTGTCTTCGGTTATCAGGCCTATGCTTTATGCATTGAAAATAAAGGGCTGACTTTGTTTTAGTCCACAAAACAACGTCATGCTTTATTTCACCAACTGCTTCGTTTCAAAACCTGTAGCCGCGCACGAGATAATATCCACCCGCCGCTCCTCAAATCCAGTCATCGAGCGCCCATCAAAACACCTCAACGCACGCGCCTCATCACCATCGACAACCGCCCAAAACGCCATGAACTGCGATGCCCCCACTCGCCTGTGATAATCCATAAACCGCGCCTCCTTCTCGATGTAGATTCGGTCGCTACAGACCTCCAAATCTGATTGTAGCCATCGGTTATGTCGATCTCATTGAGATCTAAAACATCAGAGTTGGAAGATTTTCATGTAAGTGAATGGATTTGAAGAAGAATTAGGGAGAAGTGAGGTGAATATCTGGCATTCAATAGTTTGTGGAGGTGGAAGACTAGCACTGACCGTGCATGAGCGAAAAGTTAAGGTTGGAACAATTTGTGTTGTATTTATAGGATGGTATAATATTATTATATTATTAAATTTTACTTTCGAATTAACGTATTAAAACCGCTATTAAGAACTTCAATCAAGACGAAACTCCTATTCCTAGCGTAGAAAAATATTCTGGACACGATGGGACAGGTTTCATCGAATTCTGGGGTCGTCTATGAAAAGTCCTTTATAATTCACAAGCTAAAAGTCACGCGTTTAAATTTCCCACAATCACAAAATAAATCCAATCAACTTGAAAATTTGAAATTATACAAGACCATTACCTTATGGATCCAACAATTTGTTTCGTTAAAATCGGAGTTCATTTGGCTAGTCATTTATTCATTTAAAGTTACCACTGTTAATAATATAAACGATTAAATAAAAACAAGGGCGTTTGACGCTGCCACGATCAAACGGTAAGTCTGATTGACACGAAAATTGAAATCTTATAATAATTAATTAATACAAATCCAATGGCACAAGTTTCGCTGCATTCCGAGACTGTTTCCCGGTACGCTATTTTTATTCGTCAAACAATGTTATTTTGGACACCAAAATACCCTATGTCTAAAAATAACAAACTACCTACCTATCCTGATTCTAACCGTCGATACAAACTTAACCGAATTTGTTTCATGGCTTAATTCGATTGTCTGCTCAAGTTATACACAAATACCCCTTTATTAAATTAAATAAATTTAATTACGTGCTATAGAAAATGATTGGGCGTTTACGGCTACCGTTGTCACATACGACATCGGTTTGCCACGAAATGTAGTACCGTACAATAATTTAATGTTTCGGTTCCAATGAGACTAATTTCGTCGAAAACTGAGCCCTTTAGCAAAATGGTCATTTTTAAGGCTCATATAATATTAATAAAATATTAAATAAATTCCAAAATATTCGAATTAAATAATTATAAATTATTATTATCATAAATATCCAAATAAATTCATCGTATGGTTTCAAATATAAACCAGTATAGATTATACAACTCAATATCATCAATTTCGAGTTAAAACCGTATCGAAATTATATTAAAACCCTCTTTAAACGCTATGTTTTAATAACCATTTCCACAGCGACTATTTTAAAATTTGAATTGGACATAACTAATAATCTATAACACGAAATCTGGATTTCTCTCTTTCGTATGAAAATTATAATCAATAAGATTCCAACGTTTCTTGTTTTACAGAATTCCGACTTAAAACGGATTCTGTATATTCAATTTAAGTTCAAAACTCAATATTACGAACTACCACGCCATTTGGAGCTCGTTTTAAATTAAATATAAATTTAACATTCAAACTTCGTTTTAAATTAACAAGTTCAATATTAAAATCCATTAATATTCCAAATATAGTATTTAAATCAATAAGTTAAATTAAATATTTGACTACCAAAAGTACAGGACATTACATTCTCCTCCCCCCCCCCCCAATATAATTTCTTCCCCGAAATTACTGAGGTAAAAAGAATGTTACAAACCCATTTACTATTATAATATCCAATTTATATTAAATCGAAAACTAATTCTTATAATCAATATAAATTTTCAAAAATCTCGAAATTTTTCTAACACTTTTAAATTCTCGGAAAAATCGGCAAAGTCTCCCCTGTACGGAGTGACATCGGTGATACCGCAGAAACAAATAATATATATACATCGACCTACACGGTCGGAAAACAAAACCAAAAACTCAAAATTTATATTTTCGCATAGGCGTACTTTTTATGAGCGCTATTGAGCATACTTGCTCAACTTATGTGCAATCTACGCTACCACACTCAAATCTTATAGCCATCTGGCACCTGTACTTAACTCAATTCAACATGTAAGTAACAATTACACATAATTCTTAAATAATATTTCACTAATCAACTAGTATAACTACACCAATGTCCAAAATCAAATATGAAGTATCAATTCATTTGCAATCACAGGGTTAAGTCCTTAATTTCAATTTATATGCAGTTTTATTCCAATTTTTATTATGCTGGAATCTGTTTTCAATTTGTTCAACACTATTAAATCGTTGATTAAATTTATTCAAACAATCCATCAAACAATCAACAACCAACTTAATTCGATTGAATTTACATTCAATACTAATATTTACTTTGGTTTAATAGGTTCAAACAATAGTCAATTAATATTCGATTTATTTCTGTTTAATTATTATTCATTCAATTTCCAATTTCTATGGTTTATTTTATTTAATTTCACAATAATTTCTAAATTTAATTTCACTTAACCAAATTAAGTTAAAATTCAAATATTTAATAAAATTTGAATTCCATTCAAGTTAAACACACCAATATCTTAATAGTTTTAGAAAAAAAATTTATATACAAAAAAAAATTTGACTAAAATTATTTCATCTACCCTCTTTAAAAAATAATATTGTATCCATTACTAGTTCCATGCTTCTCAATACTTGAACCGATCAAATACCACAAAACAAAATATTAGTAAATAAAATATACAAATACACTCTCATATATATATATACACTCAACTCAATCTAGGGTATTACTAACCCCATTTCTATCGATTTATACCATATATCCAAGGTTATTACTAAACCAATAGCTCTGATACCACTGTGACGGCCCGAGAGATTTTCGACCCCGAAAATCGACACCAAACACCATGTCGACTATTCAATCATCGAAAACATTGGAACGTTAATAGAAAGAAATTAGAGGGCGGGATAAGAAAGAAATTAGAGGGTGAGATAAATAAATCTTTATTTGGAGATCAAAATAAAACTTACAATCATCAGAGTACATAAACACATTTGGACAGTTATAATAATATGTCCTCATATACAATCCCACAACGGAATAAATACTAGATATCATACATCTGAACACTTCCAGCTCATTTCAAGATTTCGCAGCATCCGATAACCTAGACCTATACAGCCCGGTATAACCCGAGCATTATAAATGACGGATCAGTCTGGTGAACCAGAGTGAGAAAAATACAATAAGTTTAAAGGTATCACACAACTTGATTTTAAAGTCAAAATCTTTTCGAAAGAAAAGGATAATCATAAGACCAAATCAACGCATAAATACGGACGGATTTTACCTTATGATAACCCAAAACATTTTTGAAATCAATATATTTTCTGATATTATAATAATGTCTAAATACAAGTAAATATTAATTTAGCAAAATGCTTGCATCTCATGCTCTACATATATAGTATACAATCAAAATCGCGGGATCTTATTGGAAAATGGATTTCCATGGCAAGGTATGGGCAACCACCTTTCTGACAATGTACCTCCGGCGATGAGTACATTGGGGTTCAACAAGAACATCTTGCAACCCAGGCTAAACATAACCGAACCCTCACTTCGCTTGAGAGTACCGAATATATCATTACCACGGTTTGGGGCCAGCCAACCGAACCGATAGCATACAAATGAAATATAGGGATAACCGAAGGCATTTAATTTCACCAAATCAGGTAATGATATACCCTTTTGATGTGGGTGACCCGCATAGCCATGCGACCTACCCGATTTTTTCCATTTCCCAGTTGATGAGGCTTGAGGTCAAAATTTATTTATTTATTTATCTTTGTTATTATTTTTAGAATATCTGGCCACCATTCACTTTGAATGCCACATCGTCAGATTTGCCAGAAAATCACTAATTGACATCCACAAAAATATCTAGTTATTAAGCTAAGAGAAGTGTGCACTTCTCCGCCATCAACAAAAATATGTTTGAAGAAATCAACGTACGTGATTCCATTGGAAATACTTTGTCAGACACTCGTCCATATAAGTCATCCAAAAACAAGATGAACCGAAGGCACTCTCCTACCGCACCCTTGAATTACCCTCTGGATCAGTAGCAAGAATTCCTTGCAAATCCGTTTATGACCGAATCACGTCAGAATACTTATGCATTGCAACACAGAGAATATTCGACAAGTAATTCTTCCGCTTATGAAGATCTACGGTCTACAATTGCTCCATCTTCATCAGCATCTTCACGTATTTGCTGGTACGGAATGGTTTTCGAATATAAATTCGATCCTGGTCTTTCCGTACCAACAATCGTATAGGTCAGATTTGATAGTCAGTTATTTAACTATCAGATAGAAATCATGAGAATAAAATGAGTTCACTGATTCACTACTCAACATAACTTGGCCTTTCTAATTAAAACAATTAACAAACGTTAATTTAAAACTCTTAAATCTTTTAATATAACGATTATTGCTTTTCATTTCTTATTTAACATAAGGTTATTTTCAAAACTATTTTATTATATCATTTCTCATAATTTATAATTAGAAAATTCAATTTAGTTTATTATTCATAAAATAACGTTATGAAATCTCTTTTGTTTTATTATTTGAAAACAATAACTAACCTTTATTCTTTCGAATAAACTCATTCCAAAACTCTACATGTCATTTTCTTTTACGTCGAAAGTACCGTTATATTTTCACACTATCTCCTTCTATTTCCTATACTTCGGAAATATTATATATATATATATATATATATATATTCTTGATTCTTCTCATTTCCGTTACCTTGGAAATTACATTGTATATATTCTCAAATCCTTTTTATTTCCGTTACTTTGGAAATCTCAATATATATTTTCAAATCTTGCGATTAACATTGCGTTGTTATTTCACATATGGAAATAATAAATTATTCTTAACCTCTTTCCCATTACAAACTAATATCATCCTCAGATAATTCTAAAGTCATTCAAGTTAGTACCTCTCAGACCTTGATCAACAACATTCTTATCTCAAGATAGATATGAGTTGTAATTCACAAACCGATATTTATTTTAATATCACACAAATCTCATTAAACTGCTTTATTTAAAATATGGTTTATAAAACCTTCTTACTTTTGGAAATATCTCTTTATAAATATAACTCATTATTACTTAATATGTTAATTAAGTAATTCCTTAATAAAAACATCTTCTTAACCTTGACTCCTTTCAAGAATTTATTTTATAACTCGAGTTATTATTACCAATCCCATTACTAAATCCTTTATCAAATTCGATTACAAATCCCTCTAATCATTCCTTTTTTTGAAATTCTCAATCCGATTCCATTCCTTTCTCAATTCCATTATTTAATAACGTTAATTTGAAATTAACGCTTTTACTTCACATCTCTATTTATAAACCTTGTTTATAAAACTAGGGTTTAATATCAAACCCCTTTTTATCTTTATTCCTTTTACTTAATTCAAATACTAAGTAAACATTTATTTCAGATATCGTATTCACTTAAAATCCCCTTTATAACTTCGTTATAATAACACGGGTTTTAATATAAAACCCGTTCGTAAACTCCTTTCACAATTCAACTAGATTTCGTTTCAACTCGATCTACTTTAAAAAATGAATTTTATTTAAATAGCACTTTTAAATTATTATTAATTAAATAATAATTTTTTGCAATCATTAACTAATGCAGAAGTAGTTAATTTCTTTAATAACTAAATAAATAGTAAATTCCTTTTTAAAACTTATTTAAATTAAAACAATTATTCATTAAACTATTTTACTAGATAAATTCAAGACAAATTGATTAAATAATAAGTTCCAGTTAAAATGGTTGACTTAGTCAACTCAAGACATGATTTTTCTTTAACCAATTCCAATTAGTCCTTCCTTTAAATTAATTAATAACATAATTAATTTAAATAATTTTATTTAATTGTTTCTTTAAATAAACAATTTTCAATGCTTAACCATTAGGTTAATTTCTGCTCATTTGCTTATAAATCTGATTTAACATTAGAAATTTACTTTACAAAATCAATTAGTAATTAATTATAAACTTAAATAATAGATAATAAATATTTATTTCGTTTTTATAAAATTTTATTTAAAATAATATATTTCAAAAAAATCTATCTCCAGTTATAAAATAAATTTTATAACTTCAGTTCTATCGATTCACCTGATAGTAAATCGGTATTTAGAAAACGATTGATTTACGGGCCATATAATGCCAATTACTCAACCAATGTCACCCATTGGTTTAAACAAAACAAATGTTGAATTTCAGGTCAACGGTCAATAACAAAATCAATCATCTAATCAGAACATTTCATACGATGATAATATCAGAATAATTAACATCTAATATATTTGAGGAATCCAGTTGAATCCCTCTAACTTGTTCTTCTCTACATCAAAATAGATTATCTCCCATAAATTTATTCAAATCAATTTAAACTATTATTTCTATAATAGTAAATAACGGCTATTTAACATCAACCAAACAATTAAAACAATTCATTAAATTTAACACGTTTATTTTATAAATGTGACCAACAAGGCAAGTTACCTCCATTAGATCCGAACGTTAAAATAACGATTTGGTTTTCCACTGAAATTTAACAACATTTAATTTCATTGGTTCAATCAATACATGAATATATATTTAATAAACAATCAACCATAAGCAATCATAGCACACAAAATAAAAACCCGACTTATATAAAATATAAGTGGGAAGAACTGAGTGAGTTCAACTCACTTTGATTTTTGTTTCATTGAAATGGTTCGATTACAGTTAAATTAAAAATTCGTTTTATTTACCTTTAAACTCCTGTTGTCCTTATTTCTTCCAAAACAGCTTCGTAATGTTTAGCTTGCTTCCACCATCGCCACGTAATTTATGTGGTCCAATTCTGTAATCATATGTACCAGATATACTAATATAAGCAATCACAATTTTAATTTAAATTAATTATATTAGTATATTAATTAATTTCTTATTTACCATAACCTTAATTGTCTAATGACGTGTTTAACACAATCTGGGCTGACTGTTCATTTTACAACATCTTTTCCTTCTGGTATGCGGCACAATTTCACGGTTTAGCATATGATTTAAATTAACACAGTTTAATACGTAAATAAAGTTTTAAATTAGGTTACAAAATTACTTTGTTTACTGATTTCATGGTTCTCCAGTCTTTGTTCACGAAAACTAACCCAATGTCTTCATAAAACGCGTTGCACTCTTCAACGTCAGAACATCGCATCACCCTATACAGATTTAATTAGTTAACCATTCCTTAATTATTTACTAAATAAACACTTAATTATTTTTTTAGAGAATTAAACAGTCCATTACTCGTTCATGTTCATTGATTCCTTTGCTCACGTTCTCAAGATACTGCACGCTTCCGTTTAGTCCAGTACGCGCACCCTTTTAATTTGAAAACAACATGGCATGTTACCCTTCTTTGTCTTCGGTTATCAGGCTGATGCTTTATGCATTGAAAATAAAGGGCTGATTTTGTTTTAGACCACAAAGTAACGTCATGATTCTTCATTTATTTCACCAACTGCTTCATTTCAAAACCCACAGCCACACACGAGATAATATCCACCCGCTGCTCCTCAAATCAAGTTATCGGACACCCATCAGAACACCTCAATGCACGCACCTCATCACCATCGACAACCGCCCCGAACGCCATGAATTGTGATGCCCTCACTCGCTTGTGATAATCCATAAACTGCGCCTCCTTCTTGATGTCGATTCGGTTGCTATAGAGCTCCAAATCTGATCGTAGCCGTTGGTTATGCCAATCTCACTGAGATCTAAACATCATAGTTGGTAGATTTTCATGTAAGTGAATGGATTTGAAGAAGAATTAGTGAGAAGTAAGGTGAATTTCATCCATCCAATAGTCTGTGGAGGCGGAAGACTAGCGTTTGAGAGAAAAGTTAGGGTTGGAACAATTTGTGTTGTATTTATAGAATGGTATAATTTTATTATATTATTAAATTTTACTTCATCATGAATTAACGTACTAAAACCGCTATTAAGAACTTCAATCGAGACGAAACTCCAATTCCTAGCAGAGAAACATATTCTGGACACGATGGGATAGGTTTCATTGAATTCCGAGGTCGTCTATGAAAAGTCCTTTATAATTCACAAGCTAAAAGTCACGCATTTAAATTTCCCATAATCACAAAATAAATCTAATCAACTTGAATTTTTTAAATTATACTAGACCTTTACCGTACGGATCCAACAAAATTTGTTTCATTAAAATCAGAGTTCATTTGGCTAGTCGTTTATTCATTTCAAGTTACCCATGTTAAATATATAAACAATTAAATAAAAACAAGGGCGTTTGACACTGTCACGATCAGACGGTAAGTCTGATTGGCACAAAAATTGAAATTTTATAATAATTAATCAATACGAATCCAATGGCACAAGTTTCGTCGTATTTCGAGACTGTTTCCCTGTACGCTATTTTTATACGTCAAATAACGCTATTTTGGACACCAAAACGCCCTATGTCCAGAATGTAACACTTTTAATTTATAATGAAATTAAAAATGTGGAAATATGTATATATATTATATACATAGATATATTTAAGAGAAAAATTAAATAATGACAATAAAATTGCATGTAATAAGTTCATGCAGTGAAATGAAGGAAAAAGATTAATAAAAGAAATTAAATGCAATACATGAAATGCATGCGAACAATTAAATAGAAATGAAAAGTAAATTTGAAGAGCTTCAGTAATTTGGTCATGAAATTTGCGTCATTGCGTTCATGGCGATTTTCTAGTCAATTTAGACCTATAGTTTGTAGAAAATTGATTTAAAATGAAGAAGATATCTTTAAATTAAATATTGTAGCAAAACATGAAAAAGAGGAATGAGAAAAGAATAATGGGTAGCATTGTCCTAAGTCTTGTTAGCAAAATATTTAGTAGCTCATTTGATTAGTACATGTAACTTGTACACAAGAGGTACAGAGTTCGATCCCCACTAGCATCATATTTTTGTTTTAGGAGAATGGCTAAAAAGTGGCTTAGTCTGAACGCAGTTCAAAAAGCGGTTTAGTGTGAAAAGGGTTAATTGGAAAGATAATTAAAAAGAAAAATATATATATAATATATGACACGTGGGTGTCAACACCGCTGCTGCTGCGCATCATGTTGCACACATGGAGCATTTTTGTTGGTCAATGACGATTTTTGATGGATTAGGGAATATGTGGCATCCTCTGATTGGCTGGGTGATGTGTCATTGTGAATTGGATGGTTTAGATTGATCCTAAACTAATCTAAGGGCTCTAATTAATCCTAAACATCTATATAAGCACACATAAACCTAAACCCTAATCCAAACTAAGTCCATTCATGAGCCTATATGTTGCTGCATCCTAAACAAACCTAGCCACCACCATAACAAATCAAATTCAAGCTAGAAGATAAAAATCAAAGTCTACAACAAGGGTTAAGCTTAACAAATTCAGAAATTAGATCCCAGAATTTAAGATCCGTTTTTTTCTATGAGTGCTAGTCACTTTTAGGTTTAAATAGATAAATGTAAATTGTGGTAGACTATGAATTGGGTATATGCTGTAAATCATGAACTTATGCAAGCATACTATGTCATTTTCCCTAGATCTAATATATGGACATTCTACTATGTTTCCTATGTGAATCTTGAATTACAATTATATTGTGGTACATGTGAACTTGTTAATACAGATCTAACTTTTTTAGATCTGATTGTGGTGATTCGATATGACGTTTATATGAACATTGATTTGTAACCATGTTAGGATGATAGTACATCCATTAATTTGACATTACTTTGATCTAGATTTTGGTGTTAATCACCTTTCACTTGTTATATTATGATACCTTGGTATATGTGGTAAACTTGACATGTGAATCTAAACTTGTTATTATGCCACCCTGTCTATGCTAGACTTAGGTAATTGGACACCTAATATTGAATCTAGATCTCATTATGCTTGCCTAAACACAAGTTATTAATTTGATGTCCACTTTATTATGATAATTATCACATGTCCATTCACTTAGTTACTATGCCAGTTATGTTAATATTTATGCCAAAACATGTTGAACTGTCACCCTTATCATGTTCCCTTTTTATTGTTATGACGAGGCTACTTTATAGCCTCGATGCCGCCAAAATACGTGTGAATACGTTAGTTAGGAATGGGAATAAAAGGGAATTTGTAATTGGCATAGTTTATATACTATTTATATGAAATGTGCATATAATTCAAATGGGGAAACATAGAATTAATTACCTATAATGACATAGGTAAATTTGGGTAAAGATGAATTAATTACCTATAATGACATAGGTAAATTTGGATAAAGATATAATGTTTAGTAATTAAAATTAATAATTTTAATTGTACTTATGACACGAGGTTAGGTTACATTAGTGACGGAAGTCTGCCCGGACCCGACCGGCATATCCAGCAGCCACTAATGTTGAACCTAATGTGGGAGGTCTAAGTACGCAAATACGAATCGGGCTAAGACACGAGGTTAGGCCCAACTGTGGAATAAGACTGTCCGGACCCGACCGGTACATCCAGCATCCACACGTTGTTGGCCTAATATGGGAGGTCTTGCCCATTATAACCATAATTGGATAGGGTAAAGAGATGGACTACTTAACCTAATTTAATATGAATATGGACTTAAGTTAGGGTTAAGTAAAATTGGCTGAATAAAAGGGGAGGGTTAAGTAAATCATGGGCAGGTGGGTAATATTAGTATATATAGGCCCACAAACTTTACCGTTAAATAAACATGCTTGAATCAGTGGGAGGGTTAAGTAAATCTTGGGTAGATGTGTAATATTAGTATATATAGGCCCACAAACTTAACCTGATAAGGTTGTATAATTAAAGACACCTAGTGGTATACATAACCGAGGGAATAATAAAGTTATATAATTGAAGACACCTTTTAGGGTAAGCATAACTTATAGAAATGGTAGGGTTATGTATTAAAGACACATATAGGTAAGCATAACCGGTAGAAAGATTGAGGGTTTTGTATTAAAGACACCTGTAGGTAAGCATAACTGACATAGGGCTATGTAATTAAAGACACCTAAGGGTATACATAGTCAGTGGAAAACCTAGTGGGAATACAAGACAAAGGGGAGAGCTTGTATCATATTGTGTGGGAGTTATGTAATTAAAGATCACCCTTAAGGGTATACATAACTAGTATATGGTTATGTAATTAATGATCACCCTTTTAGGGTATACATAGTCAGTAGAAAGCCTAGTAGGGATACAAGACAAAGGGGAGATCTTGTATCATATTGTGTGGGACCCATTTCAGTCAGTAACCCGAAGTGGTAACAAGTAAAGACCTCCGTACTAGGCGGAGGAGGGGCACGCTTACTGATTGATTATAAGAGATCCAAAACGTGATGGGTGGTGTAGACGATGCAAACCGACCGGGGACATGTGCGTGCATGGGCCGGGCAGAGGGGGACAAGACGACCGTGACACCAGTGGATATGGTTGTGCACATTATAGGTTGCCACCTTAGGGAAGTGATACCCACTACTGTGGGGCCAGCACAGGATATCTATAAAGTAGGGAGCCGATCGATTAGGGCAGTGGTTAGGGTATACTCGGACGTATGCCCTGAGTCTACCGACTTATAGTGGAAGGGATCATCTCATTTTAAATTATACTAGTGATAGTGCAGAGTAGTCATTAGTGAAGCATGTATATACCTTACCTTATCCGCCTTGTCACACCTGCCATTTGTATAGTGATCTCTCTTATCCACTTTATGCCTGTCATGATTACCTTTATTTATTTACTGGCTAAATGTTACTAGACTCGCCAGACTTTATGTCTGACCCCTTTTGTTTTTCCTTCCCTCTTCCGTTCCACCCCCCTCCCTAGGTTCTCAGGGAGGAAACACCGAGGTTTAGCCAGGATTTGGATATCATCTTGCTAGGAGCTACTGTTGAAGTATGGCTCGAGTCTTTGTCTCTGCTATGGCTTACTCTTTTATTGGGGAATAATGTTTTCTTTTAAATTCCTATGTACTCTGATTATGCATTTGTTGTAATGGTTTTATGACTTATGGTATGTAAACCACGGGATTATGATTTATGTCTGAAATAAATTTTTTGAAATTTCCGCTTCTATCTTATTTATATCTGTCTTGTAATTATTCTGTGTTTGTTTACCTATAACGCTTCACGAAACTTAATGCATTCCCTTAGTGAGTGACATTAACGGACGTAAGGGTGTCACACTTGGTATCAGAGCAAGGTTACCAGATTGGATAAAGTTTTTGAAAATTATTTTCAAAAAGGTTTTAAAAGAAAGCATTTTCAAAAGAAAAGCCTGTTTTGAAAAACATATTCCCCAAAGCCATATGTAATATCTCTCGATTCTCCGCTTGATTCCTTCTTCCCTTTTTGTATGGGGAACCGATTCTTCCCCAAAGGTGTCCCCATTCCAACAGGATGCCGTAGGCTTGTTTAGCACATGTCGAAGGGCAATTAAGTGCCTAACCTCCATCCGTAGTCGCAGTGGTTTCACCTGCGGTTAATTTTCTCGAGCTTCGTAAGGATTTCCGTGCGATGGAGGCAACTTTCGAAAGACTTGTTAGCTTGTTACACAAACGTGGGTAAAAAGGAGTATAAGGAAGTTAGGGCTAAGGAGCACATCCCAAGGATGAGAAAAAGGTATGGCCCAAGAAAGGACAGCAAAAACAACAGAAGAAGGGCAAAAATAATGACAAGGCTAAGGATAAGGGGAAGTGCCATAGTCGTGGGTGAGAGGGTCACTTGGCCAAGGACTGCAGGAAAAGGAAGATTGCTTGCTTCGTTTGTGGAGAGGTTGGACACTATTTTGGGGGAATGCCCAAGGAACCAAGGGCAATGCCAAAGGATAGGAACCTCTGGAGGGAAAGCGAATGCTCTCGTGGCTAGTGCACCAGATAGAGGTAGGAAAGTTTCCATGGAAGGATTTGATTTCCCTTTCTAATCAACTGGTTAGAACTCTTTTCGATTCTGGTGCGTTCACTTTCGTTTATATCTAGTTCTGTAGTTGAATCTCTGCACTTAATTACTAGTATGGTAGTGGATCCCTTTGTTGTATCAAACCTCATTGGTGGTTCGGCTCATTTATCTGTGATTTGTCGGAGTTTGAGAATATCTGTGTTAGGCGTCGAGTTTGAGTGCGATGCACATCTAGTTTCATGGGCTAGGGGTTGATTCTAGGGATGGGTTGGCTTACTACATATTGTAACAACCCGTATTTTTATAACATGTTAAAACAAGAAATCAAGGCAGAATTAAATTTTAAAATAAGAATCAAGGGAAATGGGTTGCGCCATTGCGTTCGTCTCGGAATTCTGCATGAAATCGAATCCGAGTTTTTGAAAATCGGAGTCTGTATGACCAAGTTATGACCCTCCGAAGTTTCAGAAATTTTCAGAGTTCAAAACAGCTCGAATTCGAATTCAAAACCCAGAACATACTGGGCGGGAAATTTCCCGCCCAGGACCAGGTCAACTGGGTGGTCGACCCTAGAGTCGACCTGCCCAGGACCAGGTCGACCATAGAGTCGACCTGGGTGTCGACCTGGTACCCCGAACCCATTTTTGGGCCAGAATTCATTCTGATGTTTCTGGTTCGATTTCTGTCCGGATTCATTGCCCTGACCCTATATAAACAGCCCCTAACCCTAGTCTCTCTACACAAATTCTCTCTGGCCTTATGCTGCTAGAATTCTGGTTGAAAAGATAGAGAAAATGGGGCTATTTCTTCTTCGTCAAGACTACGTGTAGAGCTTTGCTAATTGGGGGATTTCTAGAGATTCTACATCGCTTCTTTTATTCTCTAATTCTCAAAACCACGATCTGTAAGCCCCAGTTACTTTTAGATCTAAACTCTAAACTTAACATTAACATGTTGTAAATTGAAATTGAACGTATGTATGATAATTATCTTGGATCTATCATTGTATATTTTGGATCTATTTTTGTTCACCTTGGATCTATTATTATTCATATTGGATCTATTATTGCCCACCTTGAACCTAGTACCGTTAATCTTGAATCTTGACTTTTGGGTAAATTGTTATGAACTTTATTTGGGGCCTATTCATGATATAAACCTAAACCCCTCATGTCTATTATATTAACATGTATGTGATGTTGAACCTGTTATTATTCACAAATTGGGGTTATTATCTTATGTCAACTATTGCCATGTCCATCACCCTATTTTGCTAGATTTGATATTTGAGACCACTATTTCATAAGCCAGTAATGTTATAATCATATATCTCAAGTTGTACCATGATTAACTTGTAATCACCTTTGCCACCTTATGCCCATCCTTTTTATGTTATTCCCTAATTAGATCTATTGTATTGATTCGAACTCACGTGCGTTGGGAATACGATTTGGGTAGATTAGGCAAAACCTGAATTTACTATGAACTTGACATGAATTGACATGAAACCTGAATTGGTAATAAACTTGAAAACTTAAACATGGTCATGACACTAGAATGAACTTGAAAATGGCCAACTCGAGGTTGGGTTGAGTTTGCAGTGTAAATCTGCCCGGAACCGCCCGGCAAATCCAGTTACTGCAAACAATAAGATCCAATGTGGGTAGTTGGTCATTTCGCGCTTGAAACCCGAGGTCAGACTGAGTTGTGGTGTAAATCTTCCCGGAACCGCCCGGCATATCCAGTGACCACAACAACAGGTCTGATGTGAGAGGTTAGGGTGCATTAATGAATTAATGCCACATGATAGGGTTAAGTCATGAACATGAAAGATAACACTTAACCAACTTGAAATATGATTGGTAGGGTTAGGTCATGAACTTGAACGACAACACCTAACCAACTTAACACGTGAATGGTAGGGCTAAGTCACGAACTTAAATGACAACACTTAGCCAACTTGATATGCTAGACTAATGGGGTTAAGTCTCGAATTTAAATGACAACACTTAACCTATTAGACGGAAACCCTAGTTACGCGGTCCATTTCAGCAGTAACCCACTAGATGTATCATGGTACCCTGTTACTAGGCAGGGTGGGGCACGATTACTGGGCTGATTGTAAGCGACCAGAACGACGGCTGTGTGGGTGTGCCAGTGTAGGTTCAGGCGGGCTATGGTCGTGCACGTGGTCCGGAGTTGAAAAAGCAGGCATTGGACATCAATAGGTTTATCTGTGCATTCTTGATTCGTGTCGGTGGTTAGCATCATAGGGCTTGATACACCCTATGGTGGACCTAGCACAGGTGACTACATTCGTGATAGGGCTGTATGACATAGAAACACAACGAGCTAGAACTTGTAGGGAGCCGATCGATTAGTAGATCGTTCTATTGGACCTAGTTATGGGTCATTTCACGACATTGGGCCAAGGGATCATTTCATGATTAATACTTGACATAGGTTAGGATACTAGTACAGTTAGTGCAGTGAATCTTGAATATGTGATCCTAGGCTTTATTTATCTTGTTAGCTTAGTTATCATGCCAGACTTATCATCATCCCTATGTTTACTTTGAGTTTATTCATGTCTTGTTAATTTTACTAGTTTTTATACTGAAAGTCACTAGGCTTACTAGTCTTTATGACTGACCCTTTTTCTTTTGCCTCTTTTTCTTTCGTTTCTTCCCCCAGGTTCTCAGGGAGGAAACTCTAGCTCTTGCTTGGATTTAGCTTGCTTTCTGTCAGCTCATGTACGGTTTGGTCTTGAGCTATGCTATGGCTGCACGTCTGCTATTTTTGGGGAATAATTTACTTTTGTTATTTTAAGTTTATGCTTCTTTATTTAGAACTTGATGTAATGGAATAATGGCAACTTGTACTTTGGATATATAAGGTTTTGACTCTTTTCTTGAAAGTAATAATATTTGGTTTTTAATTTCTTCCGTTGTTTCATTTATGTTCTGTCTTGTGATATCTCTGTGTATGTTTACCAAGATAATGCTCCACCAAAACTAGTGCATTCCCTTTGTGAGTGACCCTAGTGGAGGTGGGGTATTACACATATGGTGCCATTCTGTGCGGTGAGAGGAGGGTCGTTAAGCTTCTAACTTGTCATGGGAGGACCCTCGAAATTTCTTGTGACCCACAAGGGTCTATTATTCTTAGTTTTCTAGAGTCTCTTGATGCATCTATCGATGATTTGCAATCTGTTCCAATAGTCCGAGGTTATTCTGATGTTTTTGATGAGGTTCAGGGTTTACCCCAAGGCACGAGATTGGTTTTCGAATATACTTGGTGGATAATGCAAAGCCAGTTGCATTTCCTGTACGACATGTGCCTCCTAAAAGAAAATAGGGAACTTGATAAGCAAGTAGGGGAGCTACTTGAGAGGAGGTTTGATAGGTGAATCAAATCAGGATGGGAAACCTATTAAAGACAGTCCTTGAGGAAGCCCATCATTCGAAGATGACTATTCATCCAAATGGTGATAAAATGTATAGAGTTCGAGGAAGTGAAGCCAAACTTGCGGAAGGAAGTAAAAGTAGAGAAGACAGCGAGGATGCGACTTGGGAGACTGAAAATAAAGATCACGCTTCATACCCTTTCCTTTTAGGACTATGTTCTTAACTTCTTTTTTCAAAGCTTTTTATTCGCATTTGTGTCTATCATTCGTCTGTGTCCAATCGATCAAATCTTTGACCTTTAGATAGGGAACCCATGGATGTAAACATGTGTTTGAGACATGTTATGTTTGATGGATGCAAGTGTTTGCTAGTGGTTTCCTGTGGATGCATATACACACATTAGGCACTAGATCGGCTCAATCACTCTCATACTGCATATGGATGTGCGTGCATTTTTCTTTCTTTAATGGATGAAAATGGATAAGTTAGCATATGGATGTTGCACATGGACGAATGGACATGCACACATATAGAACTTACATGTTATAATAGGATTATTTGCATACATATTGGATTTATGGCACTAATCATACATCGCATTAAGGAGGTCAACAGAATCAGTAGACCGCCTGATTTTTGCATTAGTATTGGGACATATACACACACCTCTGCATATACTCATATAAGCATTAGAAATCTTTTAAGGACAATGGATGCTTGTGGATGATGGATGAGTAGATGGATGATGGATGGTAGGATACATTCTTCTTAACTCAGAGATTTCGGGGACGAAATACTTTAAGTAGGGGAGAATGTAACACCCCGTGTTTTTAATGAAATTAAAAATGTCGAAATATGTATATATATTATATACATAGTTATATTTAAGAGAAAAAATAAATAATGACAATAAAATTGCATGTCATAAGTTCATGCAGTGAAATGAAGGGAAAAGATTAATAAAAGAAATTAAATGCAATACATGAAATGCGAAGAAATGCATGCGAATAATTAAATAGAAATGAAAAGGAAAATTTGAAGAACTTCAGAAATTTGGTCACGAAATTTGCGTCATTGCGTTTGTGGCGATTTTCTAGTCAATTTAGACCTATAGTTTGTAGAAAACTGATTTAAATTGAAGAAGATATCTTTAAATTAAATATAGCAGCAAAACATGAAAAAGAGGAATGAGAAAAGAATAATAGGTAGCATTGTCCTAAGTCTTGTTAGCAAAAGACTTAGTAGCTCATTTGGTTAGTACATGTGACTTGTACACAAGAGGTACAGAGTTCGATCCCCATTAGCATCATATTTTTGTTTTAGGGGAATGGCTAAAAAGTGGCTTAGTGTGAACGCAGTTCAAAAAGCGGTTTAGTGTCAAAAAGGTTAAATGGAAAGATAATTAAAAAGAAAAATAAATATATAGATATAATATATATATATATATATATGACATGTGGGTGTCAACACCCCTGCTGCTGCGCATCATGTTGCACACATGGCGCATTTTTGTTGGTCAACGACGATTTTTGATGGATTAGGGCATATGTGGCATCATCTGATTGGCTGGGTGATGTGTCATTGTGAATTGGATGGTTTAGATTGATCCTAAACTAATATAAGGGATCTAATTAATCCTACACATCTATATAAGCACACATAAACCTAAACCCTAATCTAAACTAAATTCATTCATGAGCCTATATGCTGCTGCATCCTAAACATACCAAGCCTCCGCCATAACAAATCAAATTCAAGCTAGAAGATAAAAATCAAAGTCTACATCAAGGGTTAAGCTTAACAAATTCAGAAATCAGATCCCAGAATTCAAGATCCATTCTTTTTCTATGAGTGCTAGTCACTTTTAGGTTTAAATAGATAAATATGAATTGTAGTAGACTATGAATTGAGTATATGCTGTAAATCATGAACTTATGCAAGCATACTATGTCATTTTCCCTAGATCTAATATATGGACATTCTACTATGTTTCCTATGTGAATTTTGAATTACAATTATATTGTGGTACATGTGAACTTGTTAATACAGATCTAACTTTCTAGATCTGATTGTGGTGATTCGATATGACGTTTATATGAACATTGATTTGTAACCATGTTAGGATGATAGTACATCCATTAATTTGACATTACTTGGACCTAGATTTTGGTCTTAATCACCTTTCACTTGTTATATTAGGATACCTTGGTATATGTGGTAAACTTGACACGTAAATCTAAACTTGTTATTATGCCACCCTGTCTATGCTAGATTTAGGTAATTGGACACCTAACATTGAATCTAGATCTCATTATGCTTGCCTAAACACAAGTTATTAATTTGATGTCCACTTTATTATGATAATTATCACATGTCCATTCACTTAGTTACTATGCCAATTATGTTAATATTTATGCCAAAACATATTGAATTGTTACCCTTATCATGTTCCCTTTTTATTGTTATGACGAGGCTGCTTTATAGCCTCGATACCGCCAAAATACGTGTGAATACGTTAGTTAGGAAAGGGGATAAAAGGGAATTTGTAATTGGCATAGTTTATATAATATTTATATGAAATGAGCATATAATTCAAATGGGGAAATATAGAATTAATTACCTATAATGACATAGCTAAATTTGGGTAAAGATGAATTAATTACCTATAATGACATAGGTAAATTTGGATAAAGATAGAATGTTTAGTAATTAAAATTAATAATTTTAATTGTACTTATGACACAAGATTAGGTTACATTAGTGGCGGAAGTCTGCCCGGACCCGACCGACATATCCAGCAGCCACTAATGTTGAACCTAATGTGGGAGGTCTAAGTACGCAAATATGAATCGGGCTAAGACACGAGGTTAGGCCCAACTGTGGAATAAGATTGCCCGGACCCGACCGGCATATCCAGCATCCACACGTTGTAGGCCTAATGTGGGAGGTCTAGCCCATTATAACAATAATTGGACAAGATAAAGAGATGGACTACTTAACCTAATTTAATATGAATATGGACTTAAGTTAGGGTTAAGTAAAATTGGCTGAATAAAAGGGGAGGGTTAAGTAAATCATGGGTAGGTGGGTAATATTAGTATATATAAACCCATAAACTTAACCGTTAAATAAACATGCTTGAATCAGTGGGAGGGTTAAGTAAATCTTGGGTAGGTGGGTAATATTAGTATATATAGGCCCACAAACTTAACCTGATAAGGTTATGTAATTAAAGACACCTAGTGGTATACATAACCAAGGGAAATAATAAAGTTATGTAATTAAAGACACCTTTTAGGGTAAGCATAACTTATAGAAATGGTAGGGTTATGTATTTAAGACACCTATAGGTAAGCATAACCGGTAGAAAGATTGAGGGTTATGTATTAAAGACACCTATAGGTAAGCATAACTGACATAGGGCTATGTAATTAAAGACACCTAAGGGTATACATAGTCAGTGGAAAACCTAGTGGGGATACAAGACAAAGGGGAGAGCTTGTATCATATTGTGTGGGAGTTATGTAATTAAAGATCACCCTTAAGGGTATACATAACTAGTATATGGTTATGTAATTAAAGATCACCCTTTTAGGGTATACATAGTCAGTAGAATGCCTAGTAGGGATACAAGACAAAGGGGAGATCTTGTATCATATTGTGTGGGACCCATTTCAGTCAGTAACCCGAAGTGGTAACAAGTAAAGACCTCCGTACTAGGTGGAGGAAGGGCACGCTTACTGATTGATTATAAGAGATCCAAAACGTGACGGGTGGTGTAGACGACGCAAACCGACCGGGGACATGTGCGTGTATGGGCCGGGCAGAGGGGGACAAGACGACCGTGACACCAGTGGGGATACAAGACAAAAGGGAGAGCTTGTATCATATTGTGTGGGAGTCATGTAATTAAAGATCACCCTTTAGGGTATACATAACTAGTATAGGGCTATGTAATTAAAGATCACCCTTTTAGGGTATACATAGTCAGTAGAAAGCCTAGTGGGGATACAAGACAAAGGGGATAGCTTGTATCATATTGTATGGGACCCATTTCAGTTAGTAACCCGAAGTGGTATCAAGTAAAGACCTCTGTACTAGGCGGAGGAGGGGCACGCTTACTGATTGATTATAAGAGATCCAAAACGTGACGGGTGTTGTAGATGGCGCAAACTGATCGGGGACATGTGTGTGCATAGGCCGAGCAGAGGGGGACAAGACGACCGTGACACCAGTGGATATGTGTAACGACCCGTATTTTTCAGCGATATAATAATTAATTTATTGTAATGACCCGCATTTTTCAGCGATATAATAATTAATTTATTTAATTATTTAAATAGTGATTTAGAGAATTTAATGGTCATTTAATTAAACAATAGTGAATATTTAATTAAACTAATAAATAAATAATATATTTAAATTCCAGAATAGTCGGAAATAGTAGAATTCACAATACGATGTGAACTGGATCATATATAAGCTATAATTCAGTTTAGAGTTGAATTATAATAACGAATATATTATATAAACGATGGTTGAACGTATAAATTATATTATAAATAAATTCAAGCTTGAAATGGATCGGCAGTTCGCTATTTGGTGATTTGAACTTCAACTGAATATACAGGGTCCGTTTTAAAACGAATTTCTGTGAATCAAGAAACGTTAGGAGCTGGTGGATTATATTTTTCTAGTGGAAGAGAAAAATCGTGGTTTCGTCGGGTAGATTTTGAGTTACGTCCAAATCAAATTCTCAGAAAAACAGCGCCATAACCATAACGATTTAATTATATTTTAAAAAGGATTTAAAATATAAATCGAATATCGATATAACTCGGATAATGAAATATCGTGTTAGAAATCCATATAGGATTATTATGGAGCTGTAGGGTATTCTAGTGTGAATATATACGATAATATAAATTTATTTATATTTAATTTAATTATATTTAAATAAATTTATATATTTAAATGGGTTATTTAGAGCTTTAAAAATAGCCACTTTTGCAAACGAGTCGGAATTTGACGAAACTAATTTTGTTGGATACGCAACATCAAATTATTGTTAGATTTCAATTTCCGTGATTTTTGAAGTCAGTATGTGGCCGTACGGGATTTTAGAGTGAAAAACAGTTAGTATTTCGATGGTTAAAAATACACTGTGAGCAAACGGAGTCGGAATTCGACGAAACCAGTTTCATTGGGACCGTAATGTCGAACTCTAGCTACATGTACAGTTTCGTGATTATTAGATGTTACATGTGATTACAGGAATTTTTAAGGATGAGTACCAGCAGCGTAATAATATAATAATAATATATAAAAATATCCTAACTGATTTCTGATCCTTAAGAGGCCACATCCTTTCCTTTGACAGCCACAAATGTTACCAACCCTCAATGTAAATATATAGGATCAGCCGAACACATTTTTTCCTTCCAAAAGCAAATGGAGCAAAAGAAAATAAAAAAACAATTCAAATAAAAATCCATAAATTCAGAAACAAGTATACATGGATTCAGCATCGTAAGGGCTTCGATTCCGTATACTATTTGTTGGGTTCGATGTAGATTTTGGGGTTGCTGGTTTTCAACAGGAAACCTAGGGTTGACGGATTCGTGGATTTCAAGCATCAATCGATGAATTCGAGTTTGTCGTGGTGTTCCTGACGTCGAATGGAATGTATTGGCAAAGTTCGGTGAATTTCTGGAAACAAAAGTGTCACTCGAACCGTGAGCTGTGCGTGGAAATTGCTGATGAACGCACTTTGAAGGGGAACCGCGAGTTGTATAAGGTTTATACGAGGTGAAAGGGTTTGAGAAAAGATGAATCATGGTGGTATTTGTGTGTGAAACAATGGAGTGGTGAGTTTGGGATTTCCGATTGAAATGGAAGGAGCAACGTGCGGTTTTTTCCATTTCCTGGAGTTGCGTTAAGGAGTTGAGGTAGAAGAAGGGTGCGGGTGGGCTTTGATGAGTGGGCCGACAGTTTTATAAAGGTTAAAGCCCAATGATAAAAGAGTTAGTTTTAATTTAAGTTTAAATATTCGTATTAACTTATAATGTCAATAACTTATTCATATGAAATCAGAATCACGAACCGTAAGTTGCGTTGGGACCGTATGGACGAGAGCTTCACAATGAAGCTGACTGGATGTGGATTGGGGCTCGTATGAATTTATGGTGAAATAAATTGTTTGATTCAAATCAAACAACAGTTTATCGTTCTTTAACGATGAGCTGCCAAAGTGAGTAAAACTCACCAACTCTGAACAGTTATATTTTTATAACATATTCTTAGAACTGATAATTATCTGTTGATTGGTGTGTGTTGACTGTTTGATTGAACTGCTAGTCAGTTGGTTAAAATTATATATATAAATATATTTATAAAAATTGTTAAATATATGTTGATTCTGTTTAGCATAATATTTCATATTGAAATGAAATCGATGTTAATTATGTTGTTTAACATCTGTGATGCAGGGAAACAGGTTGGAGGAATCCAACTGGATTCCTCAACATTTATTTTACTGTTTTCATACATTGTAATATATGATGTGATATAAAATCTGTTGATGATGATGTGTGTTTGAATAATATCAATCACTGATATTTGGTATTTTAAATACCGTAAGAAACATTGGAATGCAGAAAAAGGAATTTTCAATGTGTATATTGAAAATAAAATATATTTATATAAAATCAAATGATTTTATATAAAAGGATTTCAAATAGAATTGAAATGGAAATATTTGTAAAACATTTACAAATAGATTTGAAAAGGGAATATATTTGTAAAACAAATATAAAGGAAAATATTTGCAAAACAAATAGAAAAAGGAATATTTGTAAAAAGTTTACAAATAGAATTTAAAAGGAAATATTTGTAAAACATTTACAAATAGATTAAATGGAAATATTTATTTAGGAAATAAATAGAATAAAGGAATATTTATTTAGGAAATAAATAGAATTAATAAAGGAATATTTATTTAGGAAATAAATAGATTGATAAAAAAAGGGAAATTGACGAGATATAAAAGAGTTAATCGAATTTAGTTAATCGAATATGGTTAGTCGAATAGAGTTAGTCAAACATAGTTATTCAGGATAAGTTGCCATTTTTGCACGACTGCTAGCGTAATTCGCAGGGCTGTAGATAGCCTACGGCGGCCGGATGTTTCCTGAGGGAATCAGGCGTAACCATTGTGATCGCTGCGATCTAGAGTTAAGCGAATGGAGTTAAATCGAATATTAGTTATTCGAATAAGAGTTAAACAAATAGATTTATTCAAATAGAGTTAATCGAAATAGAGTTAAACAAGATTAGAAATTGACAAGAGATTAGTTAAGTTGAATAGTTTTCTGAGTATCGATCTGATGTTGGTTTCGTCCTTCGGGGTTTATATTTAGAGAATTGTTCTCATACTAGTTTACAATCAGGGACTCATAGTTATGGAATGATAGTGATATGTAAATAAACAAATGGAAATGTTTTCCAGTGTTAATAACATATATTTTCTAAACATAGAAAATAAGGAAATGTGAATATATATATATATATGTTAAATGATGATTGATCGATATAATTTCCATTTGGAAATAATATCGTTGTTTGCACACGTGTTTTTCTTTGATAGTTAAATCACAGACTATCAATGTTTTGACCATTTTACGTTGTTAATATGGAGAGACCGGTTGGATTATTAGCCGAAGAACCACTCCGTATTGGCATAAGCGTAGCGAATCAAGTACGCTGAATATATTGAAGACGGAGTAAAGTGCAAGGGCGGTTGTATAAATCTTAGATAACAATTGCCTAAGATGGATGTACTTAATAGTGCCTTCGGTTTGTCCAGTCCCAGGACGACCTGTATGGAAGAAGGTCTGACAGAGTATATCTAATAAATCGCGTAAGTTGATCTCTTCAAACGTATTCACGTTTGGTGGCGGAGGAATTCATTTCTCTTAGTTGTATACCCATGGTATTTTTTGGGAAATCAATTTGTGTTTTGGCAGGTATGACGATGTGACATTCAAAGTGAATGAAGATGCGGCATGTAAAAGATAAGCGTAGCTTCTAGCCTCACATCCGGTAAATGACATAAATCGGGCAGGCAGCATGGCTAAGTCGGTCGCTCCGAAGTAGGGTGTATAATCACCTATCTAGAGAATATTCATTTGCTTCTTTAATCTATCAATGTTGTCCCATATATATATATATATATATATATATATATATATATATATATATATATATATATATATATACGGGAAACGGTTGCTGATCCCAACCATTGGTGATATACATTCGATACACTCAAGCGAAATGAGTGGTCGGTCATGTGTGGCTGAGTTGCAAGATATTCTTGTTGAACTCCAGTGTATCGTTCCTAGAGTACACTAATCGGAAGGTGGTTCCATACCTTGTCATAGTTGGAAATCCATTATCCAATATGCGCCTGCGGTTTATGAATTTTATATTATATATGTGGAACGTGAGATGCAAGCGTTCCGCTAGATTGTTATTTACTTGATCTAGACATTATTATAATATCAGACAAGTATTGATTTTAAAGTTGTTTGGATTCTCAAAAGGGAAAAACCCATTCCGTTTTCACGGCGTGGTCTTATGAGATATCCTTTATTTAACCAAGTGTTTGGAGTTTTATTCACACCAGTCCCATGACTGACCCGGAGTTTATTTGTTTGTTTTCCCTAAACTTTTGGGTGCCTAAATTTGTAGGGGCAGTCAAGTAGTCGGGATTTTACAGATACACTTGGAGAGCTTGGAGCAGGAGGCTTCAGGATTATATAGCTATTGTTTATTTCCGTTGTGTTGTAAGTGTTGTACTCTGCAATGTTATTGTATACATATACTGTTTGTATTTCAGAAGTTATGTTATATTTTATTCGTTCTGCTGTGAGATTCATGTTTACTCTGATGATGTATGTTCTTCTTCTTCTATTCTAAGTTTCTACCTTATCTATCCTCACCCTCTGTTTTCTTTCATTAACCATTCGGTTATTTTCGATCTTTGGATATTCGATATGTGTTGTATATCGGATAACCAAAGTCGACAAAATCTGGGTCGTTACATTTATTTAATTATTTAAATAGTGATATAGAGATTTAAATAGTTGTTTAATTAAATAATAGTGAATATTTAATTAAATTAAATAATAGGATAATATATTTAAATTCTGAAATAATCAGAAATAGCTGAATTCACAATATTGTGTGAATTGGATTATTTATAATATATAATTCAGTTTAGAGTTGAATTATATTCACGAATATATTATATAAACGAAGTTTGAACGTATAATTATATTATAAATATAATCGAGCTCGAAATGGCGATTTGAACTTCAATTGAATATACAGAATCCGTTTTAAATCGGATTTCTGTGAAACAAGACACGTTCGGAGCTGGTGAAGTATATTTTTCTAATGGAAGAGAAAAATCGGGATTTCATTGTGTAGATTTTGATTTATGTCCAAATCAAATTTTCAAAAAGTCGCTATGGAATTCCTTAATAATTTATAACGATTTATTTATATTTTAAATGAATTTTTCAAAATAAATTGAATATCGATTCAACCAGGATTTTGAATATCGAGTTGTAAATCCAATTGGAGTTGTATGATATTCTATTGTGAATATATACGATAATATTTATTTTTAAATATTTAATTTAATTATTTTTAAATATATTTATATATTTAAATGGGTTATTTAGAGCTTTAAAAATAACCAGTTTGCAAACGACCGCCGTTTTGACGAAACTAATTTTGTTGGATCCGCAATATTAAATTATTGCTAGATTTCAATTTTCGTGATTTTTGAAGTCAGTATGTGGCCATACGGATTTTTAATGTGAAAAACAGTCAGTATTTTGACGGTTAAAAATACGCTGTGTGAGCAAACGGAGTCGGAATTCGATGAAATCAGTTTCATTGGGTCCGTAATGTCGAACTGTAGCTGCATGTCCAGTTTCGTGATTTTTGGATGTCATGTGTGATTACAGGAATTTTAAAGGACAAATAAAAACAGTAGTTGATTATAATTTAATATAATATTCGAAAAAAATATCTAAATCCTCTATAAATACACCTTAACTTTTTCTAAACCCTAACCTAATTTTTCTGTGGTCAAATAATGCGCCACTATTCTATTTCTTTCTACAGTGAGGGAAAATGATCTTTGAAATTCAAAATCAAATGAGATAAAACCCTATAAATTCCAAAATATATATCGTTGGATTCAGAAAAGGATTCTCTTCGATCCTATGTTCATCTTATAGCGAGCGACAGCATTTCTGGGTTCGACATTTTGCGTACAGCAGCCTAGGGCTGAGTTTTTCTCGGTAGCAAAGGAGTTTTAGCTCCATTCGAGTTTTGATTTGAGTTCGGTGTTCGATTTGGCACCTATTGTGTATTTTTGGGAATTTTTCCGAATTAAAGATGTCGATCCAAATACGGGAATCGTGACTTGGAGCTGAGAACCGCTATGAGGCCGAAGTGATCGAGTGCATCGGTTTTAGTCTAGGAGGATGGATATTTGCAAGGAGAAGAGAATGGTGGTGTTCGCATGAATTATCGTTGATCATTGGAGGAGCGGTGGGGGTATAAATCGTCGGCTAATGGTGAAGGGAAGGAGCAGGCATCGGGAGTTTTAATTCGGTGAAGAAGAAGGGGAAAATATATGAAGCGAGTCGGGTTCAAATAGTAGGGAGTGGGCCGGTCAAAAGGGTAAAAGCCCAATTTAAATTAGAATTTTAGTTTTAATTTAGTTTATAATTATCGTATAACTTGTATAATGTGTAACTCTATCATACGGTATCGAAATTCAGCGAAACAAGATCTTACAGGATCGTATGGACGGACACTACAACATGGAACTGACTGGGAATGAATTGGAGCTCGTTACAATTTATAGTGAAATAAATTGTCCGTCTGAATCAACTGACGCAAATCGTTATTTAACGATTAACGCGCAATGTGAGTAAATCTCACTAACTCTGATCAATTTATATTTCTACAAATATAATCTGGTATTGATAAATGATAATTGACTGCTGTGTGATGATTGTTTGGTTAAATTGTTGATTGTTTATTGAAATGTTAGAAAACGATATATATATATATAAATCGTTAACTAAATATTGATTCTGTTTATCAGAATATTTCATACTGAATGATATTGATGTGAATTATATCGTGTAACATCTGTGGATGCAGGGAAATAGGTTGGAGGGATCCAACTGGATCCCTCAATATTTATAATACTATTCTTTTCATATATTGTAATATATGATGTGATATATAATCTGTTGTTGATTATGTGTGTTTGAATGATATCAATCATTGTTATTGGTATTTTAAATACCGTAAGAAATACTGGGATATAGAAAAGTGGATTTTCAATGTATTTTGAAAATAAATTATTTATATAAAATCAATGGATTTTATATATAAAAGGAAAAGGATTTTATAAAAGAAAATAATTATAAAATCAAAGGAGTTTTAAAAGAAATATTTATTTGTCAAATAAATAGAATTGAAAAGAAATATTTATTCGTCAAATAAATAGAATTGAAAAGAAATATTTATTTGTCAAATAAATAGAATTGAAAAGAAATATTTATTTGTCAAATAAATAGAATAGAAAAGGAAAATATTTGTGAAACAAATAGGAAAGGAAATATTTGTGAAACAAATAGGAAAAGGAAATATTTGTAAAACATTTACAAATAGATTTGAAAAGGAAATATTTGTAAAACATTTACAAATAGATTTGAAAAGGAAATATTTGTAAAACATTTACAAATAGAATTGAAAAGGAAATATTTGTAAAACATTTACAAATAGAATTGAAAAGGGAATATTTGTAAAACATTTACAAATAGATTTGAAAAGGGAATATTTGTAAAACATTTACAAATAGAATTGAAAAGGGAATATTTGTAAAACATTTACAAAGAGAATTGAAAAGAGAATATTTGTAAAACATTTACAAATAGAATTGAAAAGGAAATATTTATTTGTTAAATAAATAAAATTATAAAAGGAATATTTATTTGGAAATAAATAGGATTAAAAAAGGGAATTAACGAGATATAAAAGAGTTATCGATTAGAGTTATTGAATATTAGTTATTCGAATAGAGTTAAAAGGAGTTATCGAATATTAGTTATTCGAATAGAGTTAAAAGGAGTTATCGAATATTAGTTATTCGAATAGAGTTAAAAGGAGTTATCGAATAATTGTTATTCGAATAGAGTTAAAAAGGAGTTACCGAATATTATTTATTCGAATAGAGTTAAAAGGAGTTATCGAATAATTGTTATTCGAATAGAGTTAAAAGGAGATTAATTGAATGTAAATCATTTGAAGAGAGTTAATCGAATGTAAATCATTCGAAAGAGAGTTAATTGAATGTAAATCATTCGAAGAGAGTTAATCGAATATAGTTATTCGAAGAGAGATTATCGAATATAGTTTATTCGAAAGGAGATTAATCGAATGTAAATCATTCGAAGAGAGTTAATCGAATGTAAATCATTCGAAGAGAGTTAATCGAATGTAAATCATTCGAAAGAGAGTTAATCGAATGTAAATCATTCGAAGAGAGTTAATCGAATATAGTTATTCGAAGAGAGATTATCGAATATAGTTATTCGAAGAAAGAGTTATCGAATATAGTTTATTCGAAGAGGAGTTACCGAATAGAGATTATTCAAAAGAGAATTATACGTTGAATTCGATTATATCGAATTCGGGAAAGTAATATTTACTTTCCGTTTTTAATCAAGATTTACTTATTTATTTATAAATTAGTTGTTTAGTTATTTAGTTAAATTAAGGAATAAAAGTTATACTTTGAAGTTAGATATTTCAGAAGTAGGGATTATAACGCTATAGTTATAATCAATGTTTTCAAATAAGAAGTGGATTCGTAAATAGAATCCGAGAGTTACATAAGGAAGTTCGTTAAAAATTCAAAGGTGAACTTTGTCTATTTCGAGGTTAGAAATGTTGTTCAGTTAAGGTCTGAGAGGTAATTATACCCCAACTTGATTGACTTCGTTTTTAACTAAGGAATGGTTAAGGTTCGATAGTGAAGGTTGGTTAAGTAAATTTAGTTAATGAAGGTAATGGTTTGAGTTGGCATAACGATGTTTTATACAACGTTAGTTTGAATCCATATAAATGAGTTTTGGAAACGTTTTCCAAATATAGAATCAAGGGATATTTTCAAAACATAGAAAATGGAATGTTTTATTTATAAGGAATTGAGAAATGGAGTTAAGCTAAATTAGAAACTAACTGGAGATTAGTTAATTTGAATGGTTTTCTAAGTGTCTATCTGATGTTGGTTTCGACCTTCGGGATTGATACTTAGGGAATTGTTCTCATACTAGTTTACAGTCATGGACCGATAGATGTGGAAGAATAGTGATGAGTAAATAAGCAATGGGAATGTTTTCCAATGTTCATAACATATATTTTCTGGATATAGAAAATAAGGAAATATGAATATATATATATATATGATGATTGATCAATAGAAATATCCAATTGGAAATAAGATTGTTGTTTGCACACGTGTTTTCATTTGATAGTTAAATCACCGACTATCAAAGTTTTTGACCATTTTTACGTTGTTAATATGGAGAGACCGGTTGGATTATTATCCGAAGAACCACTCCGTATTGACATAAGCGTTGCGATCAAATATGATGAAGATAATTGAAGACGAAGTTTATGCAAGGGTCGTTCTGTCAAATCCTAGGTAGAAATTTCCTAAGATGGATTTACAGAATAGTGCCTTCGGTCTGTCCAGTCCCAGGACGACCTGTATGGAAGAATGTCTGATAGAGTATATGTAATGGATCACGTAAGTTGATCTCTTCAAATGTATTCACGTTTGGAGGCGGAGGAATTCGTTTCTCTTAGCTGTATACCCGTTGTATTTTTGGAGAAATCAATTTGCGATTTGGCGGGTATGACGATGTGACATTCGAAGTGAAAATGTGTGATATGTCAGAGATAAGCATGGCCTCTAGCCTCACAACCGGGAAATGACAAAAATCGGGCAGGCAACATGGCTAAGTGGTTGGCTGCAAATTAGGGTGTATTATCACCTATCTAGAGATTTTAATTTCATTCTTTAATCTATTCGATGCTGTCCCATTCGGGAAACGGTTGCTGATCCCAACCGTTGGTGATATACATTCGATACACTCAAGCGAAATGAGTGGTCGGTCATGTGTGGTCGGGTTGCAAGATGTTCTTGTTGAACCCAGTGTATTCCTCTCTAGAGGTACACTATCGGAAGGTGGTTCCATACCTTGTCATAGTTGGTAATCCATTATCCAATAAGTGCTCGCGGTTTTGATTGTATACTATATATGTAGAACGTGAGATGAAAGCGTTTCTACTAGATGATTATTTAGTTGTGGTTGATAGACATTATTATAATATTAAAAGAGTTTTGATATAAAGTTTATCGTTTCTATCAAATTGATTTGGATTCTCATAAGGGAAAAACCCGTTCCATTATACGGCGTGGTCTTATGAGATATCGTTATTTTCCCAAACTGTTTTAAAGTGTTTACTCATACCAGTCCCATGACTGACCCAGAGTTTTTTTTTTTTTTCCTAAGCTCTTGGGTGTCCAATTTTGTACGGGCAGTCAAGTAGTCGGGATTTTACAGATATACTTGGAAAGATGGAGTAGGAGGCTTCAGCAGCGTTTATATAGCTATTGTTTATTTCCGCTGTGTTGTAAGTGTTGTACTTTGAAAATGATATGTATATTCAAGTACAATCTTTTATTTTAAAGTTATATTTTATTCGTTCCGCTGTGAGATTCGTGTTTACTCTGATGTTGTATGTTCTTCTTCTTCTTCTATTCTAAGTTTCTATCTTATCTATTCTCACCCTCTATTTTCTTTCTATTAGTTTTCTGGTTTCCAGTGTAATTTGGGTTTGACTTGTGTTATTTGGTCAGCTCAAATTGTACCAGAATTTCTGGACACTACAGTTGGTATCAGAGCTTAAGGTTAAGTAATTACCTTGGCTCTATGGCGTGACTCAGTAGAGATGGGGTTAGTAATACCCTAGATTGAGTTGAGTGTATATACGAGTGAACGTATTTGTTATTTGATATAAAATGATTTTATATGGTGTAGATTTATTGGTTGAGTTGTTTATGGGTTCTGGTCGATCCACTGTATCGGTAGGGGTTTCTAAACACTCGAATATGATGAACCGACACTATATGTTTTGAAAAGAAGGTAATGATATAATTTTACCCAAACATATCGTGATATAAAGAAATATATATATTGGAATATTATAGTATATTGGATGTGTTGGTTGTGATTATAATCCAATAAGATTATAATTGAAATGGTTATGTAAATTACCAATCAAAATTCGTATAAGTATTATGAAATGAATAAAATATGAATATAAAATCAGAATTTGGAATTAAAAACCCTGGAGATTGGAAAAGTATTGGTAAATGAATATGGATTAAATATATGAGAATTTTAAAATCCTGGGAGATTTTAAATTGTTTTAAAGCATTATAAATGGTATATTGAAATATATTTCAAAATGGAGATGTTGAAAGATGATTTTGAAAAGTGATATAGATTTGAACTCACTTCGGTCGTTGGAAAATAAATTCCGATGTTGATCCGGACATCATCGGTGTTCATTTTCGAGTTTCTAAGTGACGGATTACTACCAAAGATTTTGTTTTTGAATTGGTTTGAGAAAAACAAGTTGTATTGAAATTCCAGAAAAGGATATTTGATTTTTGGAAAGGCTAAGTTATTTGAAACTCCCAGGTAAAGATTGTTTGAAATAAAAACAAATTAAATAGAAATTTGTGAAAGAAAGTTTGAAATTGAAACAAAGGCAGTTCAGTGGTAATTGAATTGAATTGAATTAGAATGGTATCAAGAAAAATTGGATTGGTGATATAGGAATTTGAAATGGAATTTGGTTGGTATAAGCAGAGGATTTGGTTTGGATATAAGCGAATAGCTGTGTTGAATAGATATTGATTGGAAATTGGTTGAGATGACATTGGTATATGTTGGATTGATAACATGTGAAAGTGATAAAGTTGATACGGCCGACAAAAAGGTACAAGTTTATATTTGGTATAAGCATGAGATTTATGAGCCGATTTGGCAAGCCGCTTGGCTGTTTGATTTTCTTTTAGATTGGAGATGGCCTAGAGAGGCGAGTTGTAGTTGTACCGATTGACCAGTACAAAGGAGGTGCTGGCGAAATTTTTCAAAAATTTCGGGTGTTAGAAAATTTTCAGAATTTTTCGAAATTTTCGTTAGTATAATAAATTAATATTTTAATTGGAATTGACTGGTTCAGTTGAAGCTGAAGATAAGAAGTGAACAAATAATTTTAACCAGGTTAGTAGGGTTTGTTTTCTACCTTAGCAATTTCGAGGACGAAATTATTTTAAGGGGGGAAGAATGTAACAACCCGTACTTTTCAGCGATATAATAATTAATTTATTTAATTATTTAAATAGTGATATAGAGATTTAAATAGCTGTTTAATTAAATAAAAGTGAATATTTAATTAAATTAAATAATAGGATAATATATTTAAATTCTGAAATAATCAGAAATAGCTGAATTCACAATATTGCGTGAATTGGATTATTTATAATATATAATTCAGTTTAGAGTTGAATTATATTCACGAATATATTATATAAACGAAGTTTGAACGTATAATTATATTATAAATATAATCGAGCTCGAAATGGCACGACAGTTCGTTAATTGGCGATTTGAACTTCAACTGAATATACAGAATCCGTTTTAAATCGGATTTCTGTGAAACAAGAAACGTTCGGAGCTGGTGAAGTATATTTTTCTAATGGGAGAGAAAAATTGGGATTTCATTGTGTAGATTTCGATTTATGTCCAAATCAAATTTTCGAAAAGTCGCTATGCAATTCCTTTATAATTTATAACGATTTATTTATATTTTAAATGAATTTTTCAAAATAAATTGAATATCGATTCAACCGGGATTTTGAATATCGAGTTGTAAATCCAATTGGAGCTGTATGATATTCTATTGTGAATATATACGATAATATTTATTTTTAAATATTTAATTTAATTATTTTTAAATATATTTATGTATTTAAATGGGTTATTTAGAGCTTTAAAAATAACCAGTTTTGCAAACGACCTCCGTTTTTGACGAAACTAATTTTGTTGGATCCGCAATATTAAATTATTGCTAGATTTCAGTTTTCGTGATTTTTGAAGTCAGTATGTGGCCATACGGAATTTTAATGTGAAAAACAGTCAGTATTTTGACGGTTAAAAATACGTTGTGTGAGCAAACGGAGTTGGAATTCGACGAAATCAGTTTCGTTGGGTCCGTAATGTCGAACTGTAGCTGCATGTCCAGTTTCGTGATTTTTGGATGTCATGTGTGATTACAGGAATTTTAAAGGACAAATAAAAATAGTAGTTGATTATAATTTAATATAATATTCGGAAAAAAATATCTAAATCCTCTATAAATACACCTTAAATTTTTCTAAACCCTAACCTAATTTTTCTATGGCCAAATAATGCGTCGTTATTCTATTTCTTTCTACAGTGAGGGAAAATGATCTTTGAAATTAAAAATCAAATGAGATAAAACCCTATAAATTCCAGAATATATATCGTTGGATTCAAAAAAGGATTCTCTTCGATCTTATGTTCATCTTGTAACGAGCAACAACATTTTTGGGTTCGACATTTTGCATACAGCAGCCTAGGGCTGAGGCTTTCTCGGTAGCAAAGGAGTTTTAGCTCCATTCGAGTTTTGATTTGAGTTTGGTGTTCGATTTGGCACCTATTGTGTATTTTTGGGAATTTTTCTGAATTAAAGATGTCGATCCAAATACTGGAATCATGACTTGGAGCTGAGAACCGCGATGAGGCCAAAGTGATCAAGTGCGTCGGTTTTAGTATAAGAGGATGGAGATTTGCAAGGAGAAGAGAATGGTGGTGTTCGCATGAATTATCGTTGATCATAGGAGGAGCAGTGGGGGTATAAATCGTCGGCTAATGGTGAAGGGAAGGATCAGGCATCGGGAGTTTTAATTCGGTGAAGAAGAAAGGGAAAATATCTGAAGCGGGTCGGGTTCAAATAGTAGGGAATGGGCCGGCCAAAAGGGTAAAAGCCCAATTTAAATTAGAATTTTAGTTTTAATTTAGTTTATAATTATCATATAACTTGTATAATGTGTAACTCTATCATACGGTATTGAAATTCAGCGAAACAAGATCCGACATGATCGTATGGACGTACACTACAACATGGAACTGACTGGGAATGAATTGGAGCTCGTTATAATTTATAGTGAAATAAATTGTCCGTCTGAGTCAACTGACGCAAATCGTTATTTAACGATTAACGCGCAATGTGAGTAAATCTCACTAACTTTGATCAATTTATATTTCTACAAATATAATCTGGTATTGATAAATGATAATTGACTGCTGTGTGATGATTGTTTGGTTAAATTGTTGATTGTTGATTGTTGATTGAAATGTTAGATAACGATATATATATAAATCGTTAACTAAACATTGATTCTGTTTATCAGAATATTTCATATTGAATGATATTGATGTGAATTATATTGTGTAACATCTGTGGATGTGTGACGACCCAAACCCCGTAACACGGCGGCAAGGGTAATCTTTGGGAATATAACACATAAACAGATAACAACGGATACAGAAATAAATAAATACACCAAATAATGTACAACATAATATACTGGATAAAATAAACATTAGAGTTACACAATATACAGGATCATACTTAGTACAAATACAGTTCAGCTATACATAAATGTCCACAGCGGAAAACAACATATTATGTACAATAGGAGCTGAACATCATAAAAGAGATAAATGATAGAATCCATCTTCAGCTCCAGCTATCCAGAAAGATCCTGCTAAAACCTGAATACAAGGCTGCCCATGTAGAAATAGGGGCACCCGAGTTTGCAAGTTAAACAAACTACGAGTCAGTCATGGGACTGGTATGAGAAATCTACTTAACACATTTACAATATGGAAAATCATAGGACCACGCCACTTTCGCGGAACGGGTTTACTCCAGTGGTTGCCAGTGCTTTAAAACAAGTAAATCATTTAAACATCGCTATGCTTTTTATAAAAATGAAGCCATTATAAGACTCAGGTCCCATCACACAATGCAACACAAACCGAAGGATAGAGTTTTACCTTATAATGGCCAAAATATGCTTGATACGATCAAAACAAATCATTTGATATTATTGCTAGTGTTTATATGTTTCAAAAAGAATTTGAATCATAACTATCAATCATAGACGGCATTAATGCCCCATACCACTATGTCGCCATATATAGGTATACAATCAAAATCGCACGATGTCATATTTGGAAATTGGATTTCCGTCATGAACCGAGGCCAGGGATCGTCCTCACCGCTTCGAGACAATCTAGCCCATGTCTCAGGCAAGTACTCAGTCAAGCCTTGGATCATCAGGGCCGGTCCACCGATGTGGATTAAAATGCCTGAACAATACGTTTCCCCGCCCTTTGGGGCGTAAATGAGCCAACGAATGACTCCATCGGTCCCGGTTCGACCGATATAACCGAGGCGCCTCGCAACAGCAACAACCATACAGGTGAAAGTAATATAAATGTCAGGGCTGGTAGGTCACTGACACCACCCTAGCTAGAAGGAAACACATGTCCTCCCTGAAGTCCTCTCCCATTTTTGGTCCATACCGGGGTGTGAGGCTCGCGAAACAACTATAAACACAAAGCTATGCCACACAGGCGGGCTTTGATCATCAACCACAAAGCTCTGCTTTTCAACAAAAGCTTTGATCACAGCATCTCTGTATGCCACGTTGTCAATATACAACGTCAGACACACGTCCATTTACAAGTCCGTTCTAGGTCTAAACGAAACCGGAGGATCTTTATTCCTCGTTCATCCGTACAATCAACACGTACGTCCGGACGGTTACTACTTCAGCCCCTTCTAGGTAGCTACTCCCATCATGAGCATCCGTAGCACCCTTCCATTCGACATGAAGATCATCGGTCTTGCACCATCTTCATATCTTCGACTTTTAATCGCCGATCAATTATTTGAAATGAGAATTAACTCGGCCTTTTCAAACAATTCACGTATATTTAATATTTCAAATCAATTCATTTCAATGGTTAAATTATTCGACATTGTTAATTCAGTTCATTAATTGTAATTTTCACGGCAAACACATTCAACCATCAAATCTCTAACAAACCGAGCAAAAGCAGTTTATTTTCATTCCATATCATTTATAATATTTTATCTCGAATTATCGCTATTTTTATTTATTTAAAACTAGCCAATTCATTCAAACGACGCTTCACGCCATAACGCGGCTGTGGCGCTGTTTTTCTTCAGATTTGATTTACACATATCTGAAAATCTAACCGTTGGATCTTCACGAATTTTATATCATTAGAAAGATCTTTTCAAAATGAATCCAATGGTTTTAGTTTTGGGAAAATCTGATGGTCGGATCTCCCGGTACAATCGTTTGAAGTTTCGATTTCAAATATCGAACTGCAGCATCGTTATTCGATTTATTTTAATTATAATTATATATATAATTATAATCGATTATGGCGCTTTTTTTCTTTAGATTTGAATTAAACATTCCAGACAATACAACCGTTGGATCTTCACAAAGTTGGTGCCATTGGAAAGATATTTCCAGGGCGAACCCAGTGGTTGTAGTTTCAGGAAAATCCGATGGTCGGATCTCCCGCAATAATCGTTTGAAATCACGGTTTCAAAATACGAACTGCAGCTTCGTTATTCGATATATTATAATTATATATATATTTCTGTATAGTTCATTCTTTGATTTCAAACCCATATTCACTTCGCACTATCGATAAAAATGATATTTTTATCCAACAGATATTTATTTCTACACATCACCATTTTCAACAGTTCATGTATATAGTAAAACTGTGATGAATTTTTTATTTTGTAAAACAATTTATTTCAAAACACGATTATTTTATATAGTTCAAACAGGTGATAAAATGTGATTTTTAATATAAAACAATTTATTTTAAAACACGATTATTTTATATAGTTCAAACAGGTGATAAAAATGTGATTTTTAATATAAAAAAATTTATTTCAAAACACGATTATTTTATATAGTTCAAACAGGTGATAAAAATGTGATTTTTAATATAAAACAATTTATTTCAAAACACGATTATTTTATATAGTTCAAACAGGTGATAAAAATGTGATTTTTAATATAAACAATTTGTTTCAAAACACTATTATTTTATATACATGAATTTCTATTCAACAAATGAAAATAAACCAAACACAGAAAGATTTCAGGAAATTTCGGCAGCATAACGGCAGGGTAGTTAAAACCGGGACCGTATCGATGTACGGCTCCTCGCTCTACCTTAAAACCTTGCGGTTTTTGACAATGGGGATTCATGTATCTAATTCGCACGCAGGAGTCATGTTTTATTTTCATTTCCACAACCTAATCTATTTTTGTTTTCAACCACAATCAATCATATCAACCATTCACATTATTCACCAAATTTCACATCAACCAAATAATCCAAACAACAACACAACCAATAAATATCGTCCATGGTCTGTGGACGAGGGGAGCAAATATATATATATATATATATATATATATTCGTATATAAATATATTTCAATTCAATTCACTTCAATTCAATTCAATATCATTTCATTGCATATATAATTTTTACAACGCATATATAACTTATACATCGAACATACAACTTATACAACGCTTATACAAGAGGTGTACAACGCTTATATAACTCATACATCGACTATATAATTTATACATCGTTGTTTTCCATAACGTTTATAATTTAGATATCTCACATTGGGTTCCACTCCGCCAAAAATAGCAGAAGGCTCAGAAAAATATGCGGTCTCTTCTAAAATGTTGAAGACGTCCTCACGGTCTCGATGCTTCCTGTTTCATCGAATTTCGTTAACGTAGCAAAAAGATACGATTTTTTCAAAGTTGGCAACACTTAAAAGTGTGAAAATCAATTTAAAATAGAACAGCCGAATACCTCGTTTTACTGTTCGAAACTAGGTATGGGTTTTTCTTTCGATTCGTTGCACGGTATGAAGATCGGGTTATATGGTGTCGAAGAGGGGAGAGAGGCGCTCCAGGCCATGGTGGTCGCTGCCAGTTCGGTGGTCGGAGGAAGGAGATCCGGCAGCGGGAAGTTCGAAACTTCCTGGGTCTCGTTCTCGTCGATGGGGAGGAGGGAGAAGGCGAGGGTGGGTCGGATCTGGAGAGGAGGGTCGGCGCTGTCGAGATCGGGTGGTGGCGGCGCTTGTAGGTGGCTGAGGCGGCGGGAAAAGGGTCAGGAAGGAGGGAGCGCGAGCCGCCGTCGAGAGCAATAGGTTACGGGGAGAGAGAGAGTGTTTTGTTGACCAATGATTTTTTTTTATTTATATATTTTAAAATCTCAAAAATACCCTCTTCCACACACAAACTCCAATCCAAACCCAATGACTGTCGTCCCTAGCTAAATACCCCCATTCCGACCACAATGGGATATGTTTCGTAGGACCATTCGACTGTTTCAGTCTGTTTTCCTTCAAATTAATATATAAAACATTCAATATTTGATTTGAACGTACATTTCAATTTGTCGGGGCCACAAACTGATTCGAAAAATTCCAGAAAAATAAATCTAGCTATGTTTTGACGATACGGTCCCAACAAAACTAGTTTCGTCGAATTCTGAGACCGTTTGAAAAATGGCCCTTTTCTGGTCGATCCAATTTAACTGTAATTGACCAAAACTCATTTTCCTTTGCCACGCTCACATACTAGCTTCAAAAACTATGAAATTTGAAATCTACCAATAATTTGACATCCCGGATCCAACAAAAGTGGTTTCGTCGAATTCTGAGGTCGTATGCAAAATGTCTATTTTCAAGGGCGATATAATTTCTATAGCGACCTTTCTGAAAATTCATTTGGCCATAACTTTTTATTCCCGCTACGAAACTTCGATTTTTCAGATTCGTTAGAAAGATATTCACCAACAAATTTAACTATTTTTGGTTTCACTAAAATCCGTTTTATTTTGCACACGGTACAGTCAGTTAAAGTTTGAATTCAATTTTTGAAACTGCAGCGCCATTTCAGGCCTTGTTTATAATTTATATTTATTTTCAAACTTCGATTCAAACATATTTTTCACCACTATTATTTAAATATTTATTTTAAATATTTAAAATCCACTATTTTAGCCAATTTAAAATTTTTAAACTGGTTCAGATTTTCCGGGTTGTTACAATCTCCCCCACTTAAAACTTTTCATCCCCGAAAAGGAACAAAGTCGAAAGTGGTTTGATTTCCCAACTCTTCTTTCAATCTGGCTTCCATTCTTCAACTTTTCAGTTTCTAAGAATTTTCAAATTCTTCAAAAATTTGGCTAACACCGAAAATTTTCGCCATAACCTCCTTTGTACGAGGAGGGGTTTGGAAATTTATTGGGCCGTATTAGGTACCCAATAAATCCTATAAAGCATACACATATTTATAGTGATATATTCTAGTGTTTACAGGGGAGCGTGTATAGATAATAACTCCAGAGAATAAATTCTCGTCACCCTGTCTAAGCCTGAGGGAGTGTGTATTTTTAATTGCTCCAGAGAATAAATTCTCGTCACCTCGTCCCGTGTGAGAAATAAATAATCCATGTGCCGTATCTAATGACTAGAGAGACGTGATTATTGTCAACTCCAGACCCGTGTGGGGTTTCTATTAATCTGGCAATTTTTACCGTTACAATTTAAATAGTCCATATCAGTCATCAGTTCAACCTGTAATATATAGTCATCGCCATACAAGCCTCTCGCTCGTATGGTAAATCTTCCACCTCGTCACACAAGCTCCAAATGCTTGTGTGGTATATGAGGGAGTATGCTATCTTCAATAAGTATGCCATCTTCAAGAAGTATGCCATGCAGTGTAGTTCAAAATTAATTGTTACTATCCTATGGCGACATTTATTAATTACACACAGAACAACCAGCACTCCGCATCCAATGGCACTCACAGGAGTTGATATAATAATAAAAGTGCGCATCCAACTCATTAAGGTTTACCTATTTGTCGGGCACGCAAATAAAATCTTTACTCAACAGCTAATCCATTTACCTGTTCAAACATATATAATACACATGTATATATTTCTAATTAATTCTCTAATCAGTTCAATGTGTGATCTATTCGAATAAATTCTACCATTCATTCTCTTATTGATTTAATTTAATTACCATTCTAATAATTTAATTAATCCAATCCACAATCACACAACTCAAACATCACTCAATTTATTTTTAACTTTTCACAAATATATTAGTTAATTCATATATCCTTTTAAATCATTCAGATTATATAATTAAAATTCTACATCCATGAAAAGAAACATCAACAAAATATAGAACACAATGGTAATTGCAAAGTATGGTAAATGTACCTTGCACCAGAGTCAATCAAAGATATCCACCCTGCACTTAGGATTGGCTTTCATAATACTTTCCTCTGTTTCCCAAGTACAGTCTCGCGGATCTCCACTCCATTGCACTTTGACTAAGTGAACCTTCTTGTTCCTCAGCTCTTTGGTTTCTTTGCCAATGATTTTGATTGGCTCTCTTCTCACAGCTAATTCTGGAGTAATTTCTATATCCCATTGAGCTGCTTCTTCCACGATCAAATCGGGATCATGGACATGCTTTCGAAGCTGAGATACGTGAAATACATCATGTGCTCCAGGCAACCAATCAGGTAACTGAACCCTATAAGCGAGAGTTCCAATCCGTTCTAGAATAGGAAACGGGCCAATGAATTTAGGCGCCAATTTCCTTGTTTTACCGAATCACTCCTCTCATCGGAGATACCTTCAAATAAACATAGTCGCCAACAGCTAATGATATATCTCTTCTCCTCTTATCTGCATAGCTCTTTTATCATCTTTGAGTGGTGAGTAATCGTTTCTTAACGAAGTCGACTTTATCTGCAGCCTCGCGAATCATATCTGGCCCCAATACTAGTCTATTTCCTGGTTCTACCCAACAAGCAGGGGATCGGCACGGTCTACCATACAATGCTTCGAATGGTGACATTGTCAGGCTAGCTTGGTAACTGTTGTTGTATGAGAACTCAGCCAAATGCAAACGGTCTTCCCATGAACCGCCAAAATCAATAATACAAGCCCGCAATAAATCTTCTAGAATACGATTCACCCTCTCAGTCTGACCATCTGTCTAAGGATGATAAGCGGTGCTAAAGTTCAGTTTCGTTCCCAATTCTGCTTGGAATGCTTCCCAGAATTTACTGGCAAAAATCGGGTCACGATCACTAACGATGCTCATGGGAACTCCGTGCAGTCTAACTATTTCCATGAAATATATCTGCGCCAGACTCTGAGCAGTTCTGTTCGATCTGACAGGTATGAAATGGGCGGTCTTCGTGAAACGATCTACGATCACCCAAATACTGTCATTTCCTTTCCTGGTTCTGGGCAAACCATCTATGAAATCCATAGAAATCTGTTCCCATTTTCCACCTGGAATTTCTAAAGGTTGCAACAATCCAGCGAGTTTCTGTTGATCGCTTTTGACTTGCTGACAGGTGGGACACCGGCTAACATATATAGAGATATCTCTTTTCATTGCCTTCCACCAGAAAGTTCGCTTGAGGTCATTATACATTTTGCTAACCCCTGGGTGGATACTCAGCTTGGACTTGTGGCATTCATCAAGAACTTCTCTTTTGAACTCGGAGACGTCAGGAACACAAATCCTTCCTTTTAATCTAAGAATTCCCTCGTTATCCACTTGGAAACTGGATGCGTCGCCTTTTTGAATTCTTTTGATCATCTCCTTAACAAAATTATCATCTTTCTGTAGAATGGAGATCTTGTCAATTAAGGAAGTCGTAACGATAAAGCTGGCGATTATTACGTTCTTTCTACTCAGCGCATCGACCACAACATTGGCTTTCCCTGGGGTGTATAAAATCTCAAAATCGTACGCCGCAAGAAACTCTAGCCAACGCTGCTGCCTCAGATTTAAGTCTTTCTGAGTGAGCAAATATTTCAATGACTGATGGTCTGTGTACAGTTCAAATTTCTCACCCAAAAGGTAGTGTCTCCAGATTTTCAAAGCAAAGACGATGGCTAACAACTCAAGATCATGAGTAACATAGTTCTTCTCATGTGGTTTCAACTGACGGCTTGCATAAGCAATCACTTGACCTCTTTGCATTAACACTGCACCAAGGCCTTCTCTAGATGCGTCAGTCCAGACTTTCAAGTCCTCATTGCCATCTATTATTGTTAGCACCGGAGCAGTTATCAGTTTCAGCTTCAGCTCTTGGAAAGCTTCCTCACATATCGGAGTCCAATTGAACCTCGAATGCTTCTTGGTCAGTTTCGTTAAGGAACTGGATGTCTTCGCAAAATCCTTAATGAATTTCCTATAATAACTGGCTAACCCGAGAAAACTTCTGACTTCTGTGGGTGTACGAGGCTGTTTCCAATTCTGAATAGCAGTGATTTTACTGGGATCCACTAAAATTCCTTCTTTTGACACGACAAGGCCAAGAAATTTGACTTCTTCTTACCAGAATATACATTTGGAGAACTTCGCTTTTAAAACATTTCTTCGCAGAATTTCTAACACTTGTTCCAAATGCTTTTCGTGCTCGCTCTTTGATTTAGAGAAGATCAGGATATCATCAATGAAAACCAGAACAAATTTATTCAAAACTCCTCTGAATACCCTATTCATCAGATCGACGAAATAAGCTGGAGCGTTACATAAGCCGAACGGCATTACTAACCACTCGTAGAATAAGTCTGGACCTCTGAATGCTGTCAAAGGAACACATTCTTCAGCAATACGAAGTTGATGGAAACCTGTAGCTAGGTCCATTCGTGAAAACACTTGCGCGCCATTCAATCGATCCAACAAATCATCAATCCGCGGCAATGGATATTTGTTTTTCAATGTCTGCTTATTCAAGTCACGATAATCCACACACAGTCTGAGAGTACCGTCTGACTTCGGGACAAATAACACTGTTGCTCCCCAATCAGAGAAACTAGGTCTGATCAGACCCCATCCATACTAGTTGTCGAGTTTGATTATCTAACTCATCTTTCTCTTTCAAGGTCATCCTTCGAATGGCGTGAACTAATGGCCTTGCATTAGGGACTAAAGAGATTTTAAAATCAATTTCTCTCTGCGGAGGTAAGCTGACAACTTCTTTGAACACATTCGCATAGTTCTTGACAACTGGTATATTTTCGATGTCGACCGGAATATTCTCCGCAACGACAGGAATAGGTTATATCTGAGCAGGAGAATCATCTAAAGCTGCCCAGAAGTCTTTTCTATTAGAATTCGGACCTTCACAGGGAATGGTTGTATATTCTCCGAACTTTGTCTTTGCCTTAACAATTCTTTCGGCGCATTTAACCTCAGCTTCATATTTGGTTAACCAATCCAATCCCAAGATGAGATCGAATTCGGTAAAATTCATAACTATCGCGATAGTGGGGGAACCGATAACGAGAAAAAGAAACATGAACTCCACAAACCCAACTAAGATCGAGGGAACCCCCAACCGGATTATGAACAGTCATTGGCTCTTTGAGCTTTTTCAAATTCAAATCTAACTTCTTAACTGCATTCTTTGCAACAAAGCTTCGCGACGCGCCTGTAACAAATAATACTTTTATTGGAATATCTATGACATTAAGCGTGCCTTCTAAAACATCTGGCCTCGCTTGACTACTCGAGGGCTTAGAAGTTTCTGTTACTTCATTGACTTGCACTGTTTTAGATTCCTTTGTTAATCGGCAACTTCTAGCAAGATGACCCATCCTGTGACACTTATAGCATTCCCGGGTACTATGAGATTTCCTTTTCCCCTTTATGGGTTGAGATCCGGCATTCCTTTCTTTCTTTAAGGATTTGCGTTTCCCCTGGAAATGCCCTGGCTTTTTGCAGTTATTGCATATTGCCTTCGTTACGGGTCCTTTCTCTGCTATAACCTTTTCTCGACTCGATCTAGGCTTCTTTCTGACCCCAGACGTCGTACTTGACTCTGGGCTATTAGTTTTGAGTTTTCCTTTATTGCTAGAACTACATTCGTCTTCATCTCGCAACATACCTTTCTTATCGAGATCTTCATATTGATAAGCCATGTATATCATTTCAGAAAAAGGAAGCTTCACATGTCTTATTACACTATTCTGATACTTTCTTCGAAGGCCATGAATAAACCTCAGATTCTTCCTCTTCGGATTCTCAATTAGATGAGGGGAAAAACGAGAAAGTTCATTGAATTTCTTATGATAATCTGGAATATCCATATCTCCTTGGATCAGATAGTAGAATTCATCACATAACCGCTCAGTTGCTTCTGGAGGAATAAATCTTTCATTGAAAATCAGTTTGAATCTATCCCAGGTGATATCACCCTCTGGATTGTCTTTAACAATTGAATCCCACCAGAACAAAGCTTCGTCTTTGAGTGCCCAAGATGCTAGTAATCTTTTCTGGTCATCCCGCAGCTTTAAACCTTCAAAGATTTTCTCAGCGGAACGAATCCAAGCTTGTGTTTTAATAATGGATTCTTCGCCAAAGAATGGTACTCCACCCAGATTTCTATATTTCTTGAATAGAGCTTCTATATCTGGGTCTGTATTACTTCTTCTGCTTCTGACACTCATTTTCTAGTGTCTCTGCAAATAGCAGAACAAGTGTCAGGTCACAGAAAAGATATTATATAGCATAGAGACATATACTTGAATGTAAATGTGTCTATTGAGGTGTATTTCATTCTGCTCTCTCATACTAGGATATTACTGATCCTATCTGTAAGGAGTTACTTGTCCTAGAACACTACTGGTTCTATTTCTGACGAGTTCGTTCATATGTTATATTCCAGGCTTAACCAAAGCTCTGATACCACGTTTGTGACGACCCAAACACTGTAAGACGGCGGCAAGGGTAATCTTTGGGAATATAACACATAAACAGATAACAGTAGATACAGAAATAAATAAATACACCAGATAATGTACAACATAATATACTGGATAAAATAAAGTTACATAGTATACAAGATCATACTTAGTACAAATACAGTTCAGCTATACATAAATGTCTACAGCGGAAAACAACATATTATGTACAATAGGAGCTGAACAGCATAAAAGAGATAAATGATAGAATCCATCTTCAGCTCCAGCTATCTAGAAAGAGCCTGCTAAAACATGAATACAAGGCTGCCCGTGTAGAAATAGGGGCACCCGAGTTTGCAAGTTAAACAAACTACGAGTCAGTCATGGGATTGGTATGAGAAATCTACTTAACACATTTTACAATATGGCAAATCATAGGACCATGCCACTTTCGCAGAACGGGTTTACTCTAGTGGTTGCCAGTGCTTTAAAACAAGTAAATCATTTAAACATCGCTATGCTTTTTATAAAAATGAAGCCATTATAAGACTCAGGTGCCATCACATAATGCAACACAAACCAGAGGATACAGTTTTACCTTATAATGGCCAAAATATGCTTGATACAATCAAAACAAATCATTTGATATTATTGCTAGTGTTTATATGTTTCAAAAAGAATTTGAATCATAACTATCAATCATAGATGACATTAATGCCCCATACCACTATGTCGCCATATATAGGTATACAATCAAAATCGCACGATGTCGTATTTGGAAATTGGATTTCCGTCATGAACCGAGGCCAGGGATCGTCCTCACCGCTTCGAGACAATCTAGCCCATGTCTCAGGAAAGTACTCAGTCAAGCCTTGGATCGTCAAGGCCGGTCCACCGTTGTGGATTAAAATGCCTGAACAATACGTTTCCCCGCCCTTTGGGGCGTAAATGAGCCAACGAATGACTCCATCGGTCCCGGATCGACCGATATAACCGAAGCGCAACAGCAACAACCACACAGGTGAAAGTAATATAATTGTCAGGGCTGGTAGGTCACTGACACCACCCTAGCTAGAAGGAAACGCATGTCCTCCCTGAAGTCCTCTCCCGTTTTTGGTCCATACCGGGGTGTGAGGCTCGCGAAAAAACTATAAACACAAAGCTATGCCACACAGGCGGGATTTGATCATCAACCACAAAGCTCTGCTTTTCAACAAAAGCTTTGATCACAGCATCTCTGTACGCCACGTTGTCAATATACAACGTCAGACACACGTCCATTTACAAGTCCGTTCTGGTTCTGAACGAAACCGGAGGATCTTTATTCCTCGCTCATCCGTACAATCAACACGTACGTCCGGACGGTTGCTACTTCAACCCCTTCTAGGTAGCTACTCCCATCATGAGCATCCGTAGCACCCTTCCATTCGACGTGAAGATCATCGGTCTTGCACTGTCTTCTTATCTTCGACTTTTAATCGCCGATCAATTATTTGAAATGAGAATTAACTCGGCCTTTTCAAATAATTCACGTATATTTAATATTTCAAATCAATTCATTTCAATGGTTAAATTATTCGACATTGTTAATTCAGTTCATTAATTGTAATTTTCACGCCAAACACATTCAACCATCAAATCTCTAACAAACTGAGCAAATGTAGTTTATTTTTATTCCATATCGCTTATAATATTTTATCTCGAATTATCGCTATTTTTATTTATTTAAAACTAGCCAATTCATTCAAATGACGCTTCAGGTCATAACGCGGCTGTGGCAGTGTTTTTCTTCAGATTTGATTTACACATATCTGAAAATCTAACCGTTGGATCTTAACGAATTTTATACCATTAGAAAGATCTTTTCAAAACGAATCCAACGGTTTCAACTTTGGGAAAATCCAACGGTCGGATCTCCCGGTACAATCGTTTGAATTTTCGATTTCAAATATCGAACTGCAGCATTGTTATTCGATTTATTTTAATTATAATTATATATATAATTATAATCGATTCTGGCGCTGTTTTTCTTCAGATTTGAATTAAACATTCCAGACAATCCAACCGTTGGATTTTCACAAAGTTGGTGCCATTGGAAAGATATTTCCAAGGCGAACCCAATGGTTGCAGTTTCAGGAAAATCCGATGGTCGGATCTCCCGCAATAATCATTTGAAATCACGGTTTCAAAATACGAACTGCAGCTTCGTTATTCGATATATTATAATTATATATATATTTCTATATAGTTCATTCTTCGATTTCAAAACCATATTCACTTCGCACTATCGATAAAAATGATATTTTTATACAACAGATATTTATTTCTACACATCACCATTTTCAATAGTTCATGTATATAGTAAAAATGTGATGATTTTTTTTTGTAAAATAATTTATTTCAAAACACGATTATTTTATATAGTTCAAACAGGTGATAAAAATGTGATTTTTAATATAAAAAATTTATTTCAAAACACGATTATTTTATATAGTTCAAACAGGTGATAAAAATTTGATTTTTAATATAAAACAATTTATTTCAAAACACGATTATTTTATATAGTTCAAACAGGTGATAAAAATGTGATTTTTAATATAAAACAATTTATTTCAAAACACGATTATTTTATATACATGAATTTCTATTCAACAAATGAATATAGTTTCAACAAATGAAAATAAACCAAACACAGAAAGATTTCAGGAAATTTCGGCAGCATAACGATAGGGTAGTTAAAACCGGGACCGTATCGATGTACGGCTCCTCGCTTTACCTTAAAACCTTGCGGTTTTTGACAATGGAGATTCATGCATCTAATTCGCACGCAGGCGGCATGTTTTATTTTCATTTCCACAACCTAATCTATTTTATTTTTCAACCACAAATGGGTATTTTTCAACCACAATCAATCATATCAACCATTCACATTATTCACCAAATTTCACATCAACCAAATAATCCAAACAACAACACAACCAATAAATATCATCCATGGTCAGTGGACGAGGGGAGTGTATATATATATATATTCGTATATAATTATATTTCAATTCAATTCAATTCAATATCATTTCACTGCATATATAATTTTTACAACGCATATATAACTTATACATCGAACATACAACTTATACAACGCTTATACAAGAGGTGTACAACTCTTATATAACTCATACATCGACTATATAATTTATACATCGTTGTTTTCCATATCGTTTATAATTTAGATATCTCACATTGGGTTCCACTCCACCAAAAATAGCAGAAGGCTCAGAAAAATATGCGGTCTCTTCTAAAATGTAGAAGACGTCCTCACAGTCTCGATGCTTCCTGTTTCATCGAATTTCGTTAACGTAGAAAAAAGATACGATTTTTTCAAAGTTGGCAACACTTAAAAGTGTGAAAATCAATTTAAAATAGAACAGCCGAATACCTCGTTTTACTGTTCGAAACTAGGTATGGGTTTTTCTTTCGATTCGCTGCACGGTATGAAGATCGGGTTATATGGTGTCGAAGAGGGGGGAGAGGCGCTCCAGGCCGTGGTGGTCGCTGCCAGTTCGGTGGTCGGAGGAAGGAGATCCGGCGGCGGGAAGTTCGAAACTTCCTGGGTCTCGTTCTCGTCGATGGGGAGGAGGGAGAAGGCGAGGGTGGGTCGGATCTAGAGAGGTGGATCGGCGCTGTCGAGATCGGGTGGTGGTGGCGCTTGTAGGTGGCTGAGGCGGCGGGAAAAGGGTCAGGAAGGAGGGAGCGCGAGCCGTTGTCGAGAGCAATAGGTTACGGGGAGAGAGAGTGTTTTGTTGACCAATGAATTTTTTTATTTATTTATATATTTTAAAATCTCAAAAATACCCTCTTCCACACACGAACTCCAATCCAAACCCAACGACTGTCGTCCCTAGGTAAATACCCCTATTCCGAACACAATGGGATATGTTTCGTAGGCCCATTCGACTGTTTCAGTCTGTTTTCCTTCAAATTAAAATATAAAACATTCAATATTTGATTTGAACGTACATTTCAATTTGCCGGGGCCACAAACTGATTCGAAAAATTCGAGAAAAATAAATCTTGCTATGTTTTGATGATACGGTCTCAACAAAACTAGTTTCGTCAAATTCTGAGACCGTTTGAAAAATGGCCCTTTTCTGGTCGATCCAATTTAACTGTAATTGACCAAAACTCATTTTCCTTTGCCACACTCACATACTAGCTTCAAAAATTATGAAATTTGAAACCTAGCAATAATTTGACATCCCGGATCCAACAAAAGTGGTTTCGTCGAATTCTGAGGTCGTATGCAAAATGTCTATTTTCAAGGGCGATATAATTTCTATAGCGACCTTTCTGAAAATTCATTTGGCCATAACTTTTGATTCCCGCTACGAAACTTCGATTTTTCAGATTCGTTAGAAAGATATTCACCGACAGATTTAAATATTTTTTGTTTCACTAAAATCCGTTCTATTTTACACCGGTACAGTCAGTTAAAGTTTGAATTCAATTTTTGAAACTACAACGCCATTTCAGGCCTTGTTTATAATTTATAATAATTATATTTATTTTCAAACTTCGATTCAAACATATTTTTCACCACTATTATTTAAAATATTTAATTTAAATATTTAAAATCCACTATTTTAGCCAATTTAAAATTTTAAACTGGTTCAGATTTTCCGGGTTGTTACAGGATGTAGGGAAACAGGTTGGAGGGATCCAACTGGATCCCTCAATATTTATAATACTGTTCTTTTCATATATTGTAATATATGATGTGATATATAATCTGTTGTTGATTATGTGTGTTTGAATTATATCGATCAATGTTATTGGTATTTTAAATACCGTAAGAAATACTGGGATATAGAAAAGGGGATTTTCAAAGTGTATTTTGAAAATAAATTATTTATATAAAATCAATGGATTTTATATATAAAAGGAAAAGGATTTTATAAAACAAAATAATTATAAAATCAAAGGAGTTATAAAAGAAATATTTATTTGTCAAATAAGTAGAATTGAAAATAAATATTTATTTGTCAAATAAATAGAATTGAAAAGAAATATTTATTTGTCAAATAAATTGAATTGAAAAGGAATATTTATTTGTCAAATAAATAGAATAGAAAAGGAAAATATTTGTGAAACAAATACGAAAGGAAATATTTGTGAAACAAATAGGAAAGGAAATATTTGTGAAACAAATAGGAAAGGAAATATTTGTGAAACAAATAGGAAAAGGAAATATTTGTAAAACATTTACAAATAGAATTAAAAAGGAAATATTTGTAAAACATTTACAAATAGAATTGAAAAGGAAATATTTGTAAAACATTTACAAATAGATTTGAAAAGGGAATATTTGTAAAACATTTACAAATAGATTTGAAAAGGGAATATTGTAAAACATTTACAAATAGAATTGAAAAGGGAATATTTGTAAAACATTTACAAAGAGAATTGAAAATGGAATATTTGTAAAACATATACAAATAGAATTGAAAAGGGATTAAAAAGGAAATATTTATTTGTTAAATAAATAAAATTATAAAAGGAATATTTATTTGGAAATAAATAGGATTAAAAAAGGGAATTAACGAGATATAAAAGAGTTATCGATTAAAGTTATCGAATATTAGTTATTCGAATAGATTTAAAAGGAGTTATTGAATATTAGTTATTCGAATAGAGTTAAAAGGAGTTATCGAATATTAGTTATTCGAATAGAGTAAAAAGGAGTTATCGAATATTTGTTATTCGAATAGAGTTAAAAAGGAGTTATCGAATATTAGTTATTCGAATAGAGTTAAAAGGAGTTATCAAATATTTGTTATTCGAATAGAGTTAAAAGGAGATTAATTGAATGTAAATCATTCGAAGAGAGTTAATCGAATGTAAATCATTCGAAAGAGAGTTAATCGAATGGAAATCATTCGAAGAGAGTTAATCGAATATAGTTATTCGAAGAGAGATTATCGAATATAGTTTATTCGAAAGGAGATTAATCGAATGTAAATCATTCGAAGAGAGTTAATCGAATGTAAATCATTCGAAGAGAGTTAATCGAATGTAAATCATTCGAAAGAGAGTTAATCGAATGTAAATCATTCGAAGAGAGTTAATCGAATATAGTTATTCGAAGAGAGATTATCGAATAAAGTTATTCGAAGAAAGAGTTATCGAATATAGTTTATTCGAAAAGGAGTTTTCGAATAGAGATTATTCGAAAGAGAATTATACGTTGAATTCTATTATATCGAATTCGGGAAAGTAATATTTTCTTTCCGTTTTTAATCAAGATTCACCTATTTATTAATAAATTAGTTGTTTAGTTATTTAGTTAAATTAAGGAATAAAAGTTATACTTTGAAGTTAGATATTTCAGAAGTAGGGATTATAACGCTATAGTTATAATCAATGTTTTCAAATAAGAAGTGGATTCGTAAATAGAATCCGAGAGTTACGTAAGGAAGTTCGTTAAGAATTCAAAGGTGAACTTTGTCTATTTCGAGGTTAGAAATGCTGTTCAGTTAAGGTCTGAGAGGTAATTATACCCCAACTTGATTGACTTCGTTTTTAACTAAGGAATGGTTAAGGTTTGATAGTGAAGGTTGGTTAAGTAAATTATTATTAATGAAGATAATGGTTTGAGTTGGCATAACGATGTTTTATACAACATTAGTTTGAATACATATAAATGAGTTTTGGAAACGTTTTCCAAACATAGAATCAAGAGATATTTTCTAAACATAGAAAATGGAATGTTTTATTTATTATAAGGAAATGAGAAATGGAGTTAAGCTAAATTAGAAACTGACTGGAGATTAGTTATGTTGAATGGTTTTCTAAGTGTCTATCTGATGTTGGTTTCGACCTTCGGGATTGATATTTAGGGAATTGTTCTCATACTAGTTTACAGTCAGGGATTGATAGATGTGGAAGAATAGTGATGAGTAAATGTAACACCCCAGATTTTTGAATAATCGAATTAACTAAATTAAAGAATAATTAATCTCAGACGTGAGAATTAAGGGAAACGGGTTGTGCCATTGTGTTCGTCTCGGAATTCTGGTTGAGATAGAGTCCAAGTTTGCGTGAATTGGACTTCGTATGAAGAAGTTATGGCGATCGGAAGTTTCAGAAAATTCAAAACAGATTTTCAGAATTCAAATTTCAGAGTCAGACAGGCTAGGCGGGGAAATTCCTGCCAGGGCCAGGTCGACCTGGGGGTCGACCTGCCTTAACCAGGTCGACCATAGAGTCGACCTACCCCCCCCCCCCCCCGGGCAGATTTGATTGATGACCTACTTGTTACTATGTGCTCACTCATTAGGGTTTCTGATCTGCTCTGATTGGCTGGGATTAATTCTGGGTTGATCGGACGGCTTAAACTAATCCTAAACTCTATAAAAACACCTATAGACTCAAACCCTAAAATCAAAACAAATTGGATTCATGGCCTCCATGCCGTCACCTTGCAACTCAGAATAGCCGCCGCCAATTAGAGAGGAAGAAAGCAAATCAAATTCAATCCTTTTCAACTTTAACAACGAATCTTCTTCAAAGGAGAGCTAATACAACTCTAGAAATCAGAATTCAGAACTCAAGACCGCTTTTGAGTTGTGAGTTCGATCACTTTAACAAAATAATTGCTAAATCAATTATGATGTGATATACATTGGATTATAAGTTGTGGTTGTGAATCTAATTCATATGTTTAATCATGTATGATGTTATGCAAGTTTTATATATAATGTTATGCAAGTTTCATGTATGATTATGCAAATTTCACATATGATGTTATGCAAGTTTTATATATGATGTTATGCAAGTTTCACATATGATGTTATGAATGTTTTATATATGATGTTATGCAAGTTTCACATATGATGTTATGAAAGTTTTATATATGATGTTATGCAAATTTCATGTATGATGTTATGCAAGTTAATATTATTATGCAAGTTTCATATATGATGTTACGCAAGTTAATATGATTATGCAAGTTGTACATAGGAAGTTATGCGAGTTAATAAGATCACGCAAGTTGTATGCGAGTTATATGATGTTATGTAAGTTTGGATCTAAAATATATGCTAGTAGTTCATGATGTTAACTTGTGTCAATGAATCCCTTTTTATAATCTATTCACCTAGGTTTATAACGTCAGTTTTTATGAGAATATGGATGTGGAACATATGCTAGTTCGTATAGGTATTATGTTCATATGCAAGTTTAAGTGATAATTAGATTCATATATATGCAAGTTCACACCTTTAAAGTTTAGATCCATATTCAAGTTGACATTTTTATGTTGAATCTATGACATGCCTAGTTATGCAAGTTTGCACCTTTATGTGGATCCATAGTTTACTCAAGTTAACACCTTTATTGGATCTATAGTTATGCAAGATGACACCTTTATGATTAGGTTGACGACATACACAGTTTATGTAAGTTTGTGATAATTACCTAGGCTAGTTGGGTGTAAAACTATGTTCATACATGCAAGCTCACACCTTTTAGATCTATGATTTTAGGATTCTTGATAATACAAAGACTATGCAAGTATGTTGTAGTTCTTAATTGCAAGTTATATGCAAATTAGATCTATTATTGTGTGTATGTGACTTTGTGACGTTTATTCCTTTTTTTTTTAAGTATTAGACTATTTGCTAGTCTAATATGTATATATCATGATAAGCGAACGAATGACGGGGGTACGATGGGGATAATAGTGGATACACACATATTGTGAATTTGGCATGTAATGGCCTAAGAAGGCATTTAATTAATTTTAAGGAATAAAATTAATTAGTAATTGGTATAATTTATATACCATAAATAGATGAGCATAAATGCCTTAAAAAGAATAAAATATAATTGTGGTGAAAATTGGTATGATTTTACATACCATAAATGGATGGACATAATTAAGTCAATTATGGACATCATTAAATTTGGAATTGATTGATAATTTGAATAGGGAAAGTAATTCAAATTTGGGGAATGATTAATTAGGAGTAATTAATCGTCTAAGACACGATGTTAGGCTCTTTTGTGGTGTAAGACTGCCCGGACCCGCCCGGCAAATCCAGCTGCCACAAATGCCAGTCTAATGTGAGAGGTCTTAGGCACAAATTAAATACGTAACAGTTGTAAAGACACGAGGTTAGGCTCGTTTGTGGTGTAAGACTGCCCGGACCCGCCTGGCAAATCTAGCTGCCACAAATGCCAGTCTAATGTGGGAGGTCTTTATGAGGTTACGGTCTTAATGAATTAAGAAACACTTAACCAGATAAACATGTAGTGGGACATGAGGGGTTAAGTGGGTGCCTTGGGTGGCATGTGGAATCTAGTCGGTGCCTTGGGTGGCATGAGGAAATACGATTAGTAACACTTAACCAAGTTAAAACATGTAAGTGGGACATGAGGGGTTAAGTGGGTGCCTTGGGTGGCATGTGGAATTACTAATAGGAACCCTTAACCAAATTTAAAAACATGTAAGTGGACATGAAGTGGGTTAAGTGGGATATACTAGAGGGGATCAAGCTTAGGTGGATAGCTTGTGTCAAGTAATGGGGGCCCGTTTCAACCAGTAACCCACTCGTATCTTTGTGGGCTCGACCCAAGTCGAGGACGGGACACGCATACTGGGCTTGACTGTAAGAGGCCAAACCGGGTTAGCGGTGGCAACGCAAGTCCAACGGGTTCATATGCGTGTGTGGACCCGGGCTGGTAGGTAAGACGTTGTTGCATCGTGTAGGTATAAGCCATGCATCATTGGTGGTATCGGGTTGCCACTTTGGGGAGTGATACACCCCACTACGGGGCCAACACGGGTATCTACGAGTTAGGGAGCCGATCGAATGGGGCAGGGTAGTGGGTACACCTAGTGGAGATAGGAGCAGACGGCACCTATGTAGTCAGCTAGGGGTACACAAAGCTACCACTATTATTAATAATTATTAAGGGGGTACACCTAGTGGAGATAGGAGCAGGCGGCACCTATGACGTCATCTAAGAGTACGTGGAATTACCATTATTACTTATTGAAGGGGTGCATCTAGTGGGGATAGGTACACGCTGGGTACCTATGATAGCAACTAGAGGTATACAGTCAAACATGGAGGATAGTGGGTACATCTAGTAGTACACGAAGCTATCATCGTTCTATTTAGCCAAGAAGGATCAAATTTCTAGAGTGACTAGTAGGGGTGCAGTTAGTGTTGGTACAGTACAGTATGGTACAGTACGGTAGAGTATAGTAATTATCCTATATTGATTAGGAAGCGCCATTAACGTTATCTTTGTTTCTCTTGATTGCCTTGCCATACCCATGTGGTTTACACAGTCATTACCTTATTCTCCAGCTTATATCTTATCATATTGCTTTAATAATTATGTTGTTAGAGTTATCGCACTCGCCAGACTTTATGTCTGACCCCCTTTGTTTCCTCCTCTTTTATTCCTTCCCCCCCCCCCCCCCCAGGTTCTAAGGGTGGGACTAGTACTAGTGGAGCTTGATTGGGATCTCTTTGGGAGCACTTGGATCTGGATTGCTAAAGTGAAGTTCAGCCTATCATTTTCCTTATGGCTATTTGTAGTAGTGGGATTATGTACTTTGTTTTATCAAGATGGATATTATGTACTTGACTTTGGTTTATGGTTTTTGATGATGTAACCAAACATATTTACCTTCTGCTGCAATAAATAAAGTTTTAAATTTTCAAGTACTACTTTATATCTGTCTTGTTGTGATTTTATGTTCTATATTCACTAAAAATGCTCCATGGAAGTTAATGCATTCCCTTTGCGAGTGACATTAATGGACGTGGGGTGTTACACGTGGTATCAGAGCTGAAGGTTACCAGAACAGATAAGATATTTTGAAAAACTATTTTTCAAAGGCATTTTTATAAAGAACACTTTCAAAAATATGTTTGCAGAAGAGTATTTTTGAAAGAAAGGTTTATTTTAAGAACATAATCCCCAAGAGCCATATATCCTTCCTTCGATTCTCCGTTTTTGAATCACTTCCTCTTTCTCTTTTTGAGTTCTTTCCCCCTCCGCATATAGATGCTTTTTCTAAGATAAATAAGGACTTCCGTACGAAGGACGGAAAACCACTTCAAGGGACTTAGACGTTTGTCGGGCTAGAAGTTAGTCCAAGGAAGTGGAGGGCTTATTGGTACCTTTAAGATAAACGATGGGAGGAAGGTTCAAATAGTTGTTTGGTTAACAAAGGACGGAACCTCATCTTGGTGGGAGGTCACGAACGGAGAATGTGAAGAAGAAGGCTAGTTGTTTTGGAGAAATAGGACACCTTAGGATCGTCCAAAGAGGTAAGGACAAAGTACAGGATCTTCTGGAGGGTAGTTGTATTCCCTCACGGCTGGTATACATGATGGGGGTAGGACCGTCTAGGTTGAAATTTGGTTTTCTTTATCATCCTGTTTGAACTTTGTGTGATTCTGGCGCTTCATACTCGTTAGTATCTGCTTTGTTAGTTGAAACACTGCACCTAAATACTAGTCTAGTTAAAGATCCCATCCTAGTCTCAAATTATGTTGGTGATTCGGCTCATCCTTCAATGGTTTGTCGGGATTTGAGAGTGTCTATCTTGGGCGTTGAATGCAACGCCTTCGTCCTTGGTTTCACAGGCTATAGTTTGATTCTAGGGGTGGATTGGCTAGCCAGGCGGAGTGCCATCCTAGATTGTGAAAGGAGGGTAGTTAGACTATTGATTCGTTATGGAAAGACCCTCATATTTCTTGTGACCCTAGGGGTTTAGTGATGCTTAGCTGCCTAGAATCTTCTGACGCATCCAACGATGATTGGGAGTCTGTTTGTGTGGTCCGTGATTATGGAGACGTCGTTGATAAAGTGCGGGGTTTACCCAGAGGCACGAAATAAGTTTTCTTATGTGCTTAATAGATTAATCAAAGCCAGTTATGTGATCAGCGGTGGTTTTGGAGCAAGACTGGCAAGGACAGCCAGAGTCGGTCAAGTGCTTAATTGGTTGGTCGTCTTACTAGTATCATCTCACGTAGGTCGTCTGAATTTGAAGGAGGTATCCCTTGGCTGTTTGTCTGATATTGGTTTAGGCCTTTGGGGCTTGCACTTGGGGGATGTCGAGTTCGACTAGGATGGTCTGTGTGAGAGATGGATAGTTGTGACGATTCTGCATGGGATAATATCCTAGTTTTCTCTAGAAGCAGAGAAGAGCATGCCCTACATCTTAGGGAAAGCTTAGGGACCCAAAAAGTGCACCAGCTTAAAGCTAAGTTCTCCAAAATACCATTTTTGGAGGAAAGAAGTGAGGATTTTAGGGCATGTGGTCTCTAGGGAAGGGTGATATGTTATGGTGGATGGAGTTCTTGGCATCCTACGATTTCGAGATAGCATATACCCCTGACAAGGGTAACGTTGTGGCGGATGCCTTGAGTAGGAAAAAGTTGACATTGAGTCCTTTGTTGTTGAGCGGCGTAGCTTAGAGTTTATCTCTACCTTTGACTTTAGACCCTCCATTAATTTTGTACCCAGTTTACTAGCGTCCTTGCGGTCAGACCTACGCTTTTGTGACGGGTTGGAGAGGCACAGCGTGATGACCCATAGTTGATGGAGTTAGTAGAGAAGCTCATAAGAGGGGAGTCATCAAGCCACCTAAGTAGGTATACCCTAGATGATAAGGGTTGGTTGCGTAGGGACGATAGACTTTGTGTACCACAGGACGAGAATTTGAGGAAGACTATTCTTGATGATGCACATCGTTCGAAGATGACCATTCATCCCGGCGGGGACAATAGGTACATGTACATGAGAAGAGTTTACTTTTGGGCCGGCATGAAGAAGGATGTGGCCGAGTATGTCGCTAGATGCTTGGTGTGCCAACAAGTAAAAGCAGAGAAAAAGAAGCCCGGTGGATTGCTTCACCCATTGGAGGTCCCACAATGGAAGTGGGAAAGCGTCTCGATGGATTTTTTTGACGGATTACCAAGATCGAGTAAGGGTAATACGGGGATTTGGGTCGTGGTAGACAGACTTACTAAGAGCGCCCATTTCATTCCCGTGAAAAGTAAGAGGACTGCTCCATGGTTAGCCTCCGTATACATTCGAGAAATAGTTCGGTTGCCCGGTGTTCCTTCTAGCATAGTGAGCGACCGCGATCCTATTTTCACTAGCGAATTTTGGAAAAGCTTGCAAGAGGCGGTAGGGACTCAGTTATGTTTGAGCACCACATATCATCCTCAGACAGACGGTCAGACCGAGAGGGTGAATCGTATTATAGATGACCTATTGAGGTTATGTGTCTTAGACTTCGGAGGTACATGGGAGGAACATCTTCCGTTGGTGGAGTTCGCATATAATAATGGCTTTCAGTCAAGCATTGGCATGGCACCGTTCGAGACTCTATATGGACGGCCGTGTCGTTCGCCTACATGTTGGTGGGAATCTACAGATAAAATCTTGCTTGGGCCCGATATGATTAGACAGACTTCGGAAAAGATCGATTTGATTTGAAGGAGGATGAAGACGGCGCAAGACAGGCAGAAATCTTATGCGGACAAGAGAAGCACAGATCTCGAGTTTGATATTGGGGACATGGTCTTTGTCAAGGTGTCTCCATTACGGAATGTTGTTCGCTTTGGGTCCGTTGGGAAGTTAGCACCAAGGTTCGTAGGGCCGTTTCCTATTAAGGAGAAGAGTGGGCAGATGGCGTATAGAGTGGAGTTGCCCGAGAGACTTAGTGGTGTACACGACGTATTCCATGTATCACATTTGTGGAAGTGCTTGCACGAGACCGTGGAAGTGGTAGAGCTGAGCTTGCTTAGAGAGGTGGAGATCGAGCGTGATGTGACGATTCGATGATCTCCTACGCGCATTCTTGGGTCGGAGATTAAGAAGTTGAGGAATCGAGAGGTCAAACTAGTCAAATTGCAATGGGGAGATGACGAGAGCAACGCTACTTGGGAGACGGAAGAGAAGATGCGTTCGTTGTACCCTTTTCTTTTCGAGGGTATGTCTTTTAAATTTCTCCTTTATCGCTTACCTTGTACTTATCTTATCTCTAGTATGTCCTCTCGGTAGTATCTTTGACCTTTAGATAAGGTGGTCCTATGGTTGAAACATGTGTTTGAGACATGTTATGTATGATGGATGCACGTGGATGCAAATGTTTGCTAGTGGTTGCTCGTGGATGCATATACACACACTTTAGGCACTAGATCGGCTCAGTCACTTCATATTGCATATCGCATATAAATGTGTGTGCATATTTAAGTAATGGATGTATAATGGTTGTACCATCATATGGATGTTGCATTTTGGTGAGTGGTTGTGCACACATGTAGAAATAATATGTATCGATAGGGTTCTTCGCATACATAATGGACGCATGGCACTATCATGGTTTGCATTAAGGAGGTCAACTGAATCAGTAGACCGCCTGATTTTGCATTAAATAAGGAACATATACACACACTTCTTGCATATGTTCATACAGCATTAGGAATTTATAAGGACAATGGATGCCTGTGTTTGATGGTTGAGTAGATGGTTGTTTGGATGTTAGGATATGCATTCTCCTTAACTTAGAGATTTCGGGGGCGAAATCCTTTAAGGAGGGGAGAATGTAACACCCCCGATTTTTGAATAATCGAACTAACTAAATTAAAGAATAATTAATCTCAGACGTGAGAATTAAGGGAAACGGGTTGCGCCATTGTGTTATCTCGGAATTCTGGTTGAGATAGAGTCCGAGTTTGCGTGAATTGGACTTCGTATGAAGAAGTTATGGCGATCGGAAGTTTCAGAAAATTGAAAATAGATTTTCAAAATTCAAATTTCAGAGTCATACAGGTTAGGCAGGAAAATTCCCGCCAGGGCCAGGTCGACCATAGGGTCGACCTGCCTTAACCAGGTCGACCATAGGGTCGACCTTCCCCCCCCCCCCCCCCGGGCAGATTTGATTGATGACCTGTTTGTGACTATGTGCTGACTCATTAGGGTTTCTGATCTGCTCTGATTGGCTGGGATTAATTCTGGGTTGATCGGACGGCTTAAACTAATCCTAAACTCTATAAAAACACCTATAGACTCAAACCCTAAAATCAAAACAAAATTGGATTCATGGCCTCCATGCCGTCACCTTGCAACTCAGAATAGCCGCCGCCAATTAGAGAGGAAGAAAGCAAATCAAAATCAATCCTTTTCAACTTTAACAACGAATCTTCTTCAAAGGAGATCTAATACAACTCCATAAATCAGAATTCAGAACTCAAGACCTCTTTTGAGTTGTGAGTTCGATCACTTTAACAAAATAATTGCTAAATCAATTATGATGTGATATACGTTGGATTATAAGTTGTGGTTGTGAATCTAATTCATATGTTTAATCATGTATGATGTTATGCAAGTTTTATATATAATGTTATGCAAGTTTCATGTATGATTATGCAAATTTCACATATGATGTTATGCAAGTTTTATATGTGATGTTATGCAAGTTTCACATATGATGTTATGAAAGTTTTATATATGATGTTATGCAAGTTTCACATATGATGTTATGAAAGTTTTATATATGATGTTATGCAAATTTCATGTATGATGTTATGCAAGTTAATATTATTATGCAAGTTTCATATATGATGTTACGCAAGTTAATATGATTATGCAAGTTGTACATAGGATGTTATGCGAGTTAATAAGATCACGCAAGTTGTATGCGAGTTATATGATGTTATGTAAGTTTGGATCTAAAATATATGCTAGTAGTTCATGATGTTAACTTGTGTCAATGAATCCCTTTTTATAATCCAATCACCTAGGTTTATAACGTCAGTTTTTATGCGAATATGGATGTGGAACATATGCTAGTTCGTATAGGTATTATGTTCATATGCAAGTTTAAGTGATAATTGGGTTCATATATATACAAGTTCACACCTTTAAAGTTTAGATCCATATTCAAGTTGATATTTTTATGTTGAATCTATGACATGCCTAGTTATACAAGTTTACACCTTTATGTGGATCCATAGTTTACTCAAGTTAACACCTTTATTGGATCCATAGTTATGCAAGATGACACCTTTATGATTAGTTGACGACATACACAGTTTATGTAAGTTTGTGATAATTACCTAGGCTAGTTGGGTGTAAAACTATGTTCATACATGCAAGCTCACACCTTTTAGATCTATGATTTTAGGATTCTTGATAATACAAAGACTATGCAAGTATGTTGTAGTTCTTAATTGAAAGTTAGATGCAAATTAGATCTATTATTGTGTGTATGTGACTTTGTGACGTTTATTCCTTTTTTTTAAGTATTAGACTATTTTCTAGCCTAATATGTATATATCATGATAAGCGAACGAATGACGGGGGTACGATGGGGATAATAGTGGATACACACATATTGTGAATTTGGCATGTAATGGCCTAAGAAGGCACGCAATTAATTTTAAGGAATAAAATTAATTAGTAATTGGTATAATTTATATACCATAAATAGATGAGCATAAATGCCTTAAAAAGAATAAAATATAATTGTGCTGAAATTTGGTATGATTTTACATACCATAAATGGATGGACATAATTGAGTCAATTATGGACATCGTTAAATTTGGAATTGATTGGTAATTCGAATAGGGAAAGTAATTCAAATTTGGGGAGTGATTAATTAGGAGTAGTTAATCGTCTAAGGCACGAGGTTAGGCTCTTTTGTGGTGTAAGACTGCCCGGACCCACCCGGCAAATCCAGCTGCCACAATACCAGTCTAATGTGAGAGGTCTTAGGCACAAATTAAATACGTAGCAGTTGTAAAGACACGAGGTTAGGCTCGTTTGTGGTGTAAGACTGCCCGGACCCGCCCGACAAATCCAGCTGCCACAAATGCCAGTCTAATGTGAGAGGTCTTTATGAGGTTACGGTCTTAATGAATTAAGAAACACTTAACCAGATAAACATGTAGTGGGACATGAGGGGTTAAGTGGGTGCCTTGGGTGGCATGTGGAATCTAGTGGGTGCCTTGGGTGGCATGAGGAAATACGATTAGCAACACTTAACCAAGGTAAAACATGTAAGTGGGACATTAGGGGTTAAGTGGGTGCCTTGGGTGGCATGTGGAATTACTAATAGGAACCCTTAACCAAATTAAAAAACATGTAAGTGGGCAAGAAGTGGGTTAAGTGGGATATACTAGAGGGGACCAAGCTTAGGTGGATAGCTTGTGTCAAGTAATGGGGGCCCGTTTCAACCAGTAACCCATTTGTATCTTTGTGGGCTCGACCCAAGTCGAGGACGGGACACGCATACTGGGCTTGACTGTAAGAGGCCAAACCGGGTTAGCGGTGGCAACGCAAGTCCAACGGGTTCATATGCGTGTGTGGACCCGGGCTGGTAGGTAAGACGTTATTACATCGTGTAGGTATAAGCTGTGCATCATTGGTGGTATCGGGTTGCCACTTTGGGGAGTGATACACCCCACTGTGGGGCCAGCACGGGTATCTACGAGTTAGGGAGCCGATCGAATGGGGCAGGGTAGTGGGTACACCTAGTGGAGATAGGAGCAGACGGCACCTATGTAGTCAGCTAGGGGTACACGAAGCTACCACTATTATTAATCATTATTAAGGGGGTACACCTAGTGGAGATAGGAGCAGGCGGACCTTTGACGTCAGCTAGGAGTACGTGGAATTACCATTATTACTTATTGAAGGGGTACATCTAGTGGGGATAGGTACACGCTGGGTACCTATGATAGCAACTAGAGGTATACAGTCAAACATGGAGGATAGTGGGTACATCTAGTAGTACACGAAGCTATCATCGTTCTATTTAGCCAAGAAGGATCAAATTTCTAGAGTGACTAGTAGGGGTGCAGTTAGTGTTGGTACAGTACAGTATGGTATAGTACGGTAGAGTATAGTAATTATCCTATATTGATTAGAAAGCGCCATTAACGTTATCTTTGTTTCTCTTGATTGCCTTGCCATACCCATGTGGTTCACACAGTCATTACCTTATTCTCCAGCTTATATCTTATCATATTGCTTTAATAATTATGTTGTTAGAGTTATCGCACTCGCCAGACTTTATGTCTAACCCCCTTTGTTTCCTCCTCCTTTCTTCCTTCCCCCCCCCCCCCCAGGTTCTAAGGGTGGGACTAGTACTAGTGGAGCTTGATTGGGATCTCTTTGGGAGCACTTGGATCTGGATTGCTGAAGTAAAGTTCAACCTATCATTTTCCTTATGGCTATTTGTAGTAGTGGGATTATGTAATTTGTTTTATCAAGATGGATATTATGTACTTGACTTTGGTTTATGGTTTTTGATGATGTAACCAAACATATTTACCTTCTGCTGCAATAAATAAGGTTTTAAATCTTCAAGTACTGCTTTATATCTATCTTGTTGTGATTTTCTGTTCTATATTCACTTAAAATGCTCCATGGAAGTTAATGCATTCCCTTTGCGAGTAACATTAATGGACGTGGGGTGTTACAGTAAATAAGCAATGAGAATGTTTTCCAATGTTCATAACATATATTTTTTGGATATAGAAAATAAGGAAATATGAATATGCATATATATATATATATGCTGATTGATAAATAGAAATTTCCAATTAGAAATAAGATTGTTGTTTGCACACGTGTTTTCATTTGATAGTTAAATCACCGAATATCAAAGTTTTTGACCATTTTTACGTTGCTAATATGGAGAGACAGGTTGGATTATTATCCGAAGAACCACTCATATTGACATAAGCTTTGCGATCAAATATGATGAAGATAATTGAAGACGGAGTTTATGCAAGGGTCGTTCTGTCAAATCCTAGGTAGAAATTGCCTAAGATGGATTTACAGAATAGTGCCTTCGGTCTTTCCAGTCCCAGGACGACTTGTATGGAAGAATGTCTGACAGAGTATATGTAATGGATCGCGTAAGTTGATCTCTTCAAATGTATTTACGTTTGGTGGCGGAGGAATTTGTTTCTCTTAGCTGTATACCCGTTGTATTTTTGGGGAAATCAATTTGTGATTTAGAGGGTATGACGATGTGACATTCGAAGTGAAAATGTGTGATCTATCGGAGATAAGCGTGGCCTCTAGCCTCACAACCGGGAAATGACAAAAATCGGGCAAACAGCATGGCTAAGTGGTTGGCTGCCAATTAGGGTGTATTATCACCTATCTAGAGATATTCATTTCATTCTTTAATCTATTTGATGTTGTCCCATTCGGGAAACGGTTGCTGATCCCAACCGTTGGTGATATACATTCGATACACTCAAGCGAAATGAGTGTTCGGTCATGTGTGGCTGGATTGCAAGATGTTCTTGTTGAACCCAGTGTATTCCTCTCTAGAGGTACACTATCGGAAGGTGGTTCCATACCTTGTCATAGTTGGTAATCCATTATCCAATAAGTGCTCGCGGTTTTGATTATATACTATATATGTAGAACGTGAGATGAAAGCGTTTCTGCTAGATGATTATTTAGTTGTGGTTGATAGACATTATTATAATATCAAAAGAGTTTTGATATAAAGTTTATCATTTCTATCAAATTGATTTGGATTCTCATAAGGGTAAAACCCGTTCCATTATACGGCGTGGTCTTATGAGATATCGTTATTTTCCCAAACTGTTTTAAAGTGTTTACTCATATCAGTCCCATGACTGACCCAGAGTTTGTTTTGTTTTCCCTAAACTCTTGGGTGCCCAATTTTGTACGGGCAGTCAAGTAGTCGGAATTTTACAGATATACTTGGAAAGCTGGAGTAGGAGGCTTCAGCAGCGTTTATATAGCTATTGTTTATTTCCGCTGTGTTGTAAGTGTTGTACTTTGATAATGATATGTATATTCAAGTACAATCTTTTATTTCAAAGTTATGTTATATTTTATTCGTTCCGCTGTGAGATTCGTGTTTACTCTGATTTTGTATGTTCTTCTTCTTCTTCTATTCTAAGTTTCTATCTTATCCATTCTCACCCTCTGTTTTCTTTCTATTAGTTTTCTGGTTTCCAGTGTAATTTGGGTTGAACTTGTGTTATTTGGTCAACTCAAATTGTACCAGAATTTCGGGACACTACAATATGGTTGTGCACATTATAGTTGACACCTTAGGGAAGTGATACCCCTACTGTGGGTCCAGCACAGCATATCTACAAAGTAGGGAGCCGATCGATTAGGGTAGTGGTTAGGGTATACTCGGACGTATGCCCTAAGTCTGTTGACTTATAATAGAAGGGATCATCTCATTTTAAATTATACTAGTGATAGTGCAGAGTAGTCATTAGTGAAGAATGCATATACCTTACCTTATCTGCCTTGTCACACATGCCATTTGTATAGTGATCTCTCTTATCCACTTTATGTCTGTCATGATTACCTTTATTTATTTACTGGCTAAAAGTTACTAGACTCGCCAGACTTTATGTCTGACCCATTTTGTTTTTCCTTCCCTCTTCCGTTCCCCCCCCCCCCCCCCCCAAGGTTCTCAGGGAGGAAACACCCAGGTTTAGCCAGGATTTGGATATCATCTTGCTAGGAGCTACTGTTGAAGTATGGCTCGAGTCTTTGTCTCTGCTATGGCTTACTCTTTTACTGGGGAATAATGTTTTCTTTTAAATTCCTATGTACTCTGATTATGCAAGACAGAAATATCTTGTTGTAATGGTTTTATGACTTATGGTATTGTAAACCAGGGATTATGATTTATATCTAAAATAAAAATTTTGAAATTTCCCCTGCTATCTTATTTATATTTGTCTTGTAATTATTCTGTGTTTGTTTACCTACAACGCTTCACGAAACTTAATGCATTCCCTTAGTGAGTGACATTAACGGACGTGGGGTGTCACACAGAAATAACAAATTATCTACCTATCCTGACTCTAAACGTCGGAACGAACTTAACAGAATTGGTTTCATGGCTTAATTTGATCGTCTGCTCAAGTTATACACAAATGACCCTTTATTAAATTAAATAAATTTAATTACACGCTATAGAAAATGACTGGACGTTTACGGCTACCATTGTCACATACGATATCGGTTTGCCACGAAATTTAATACCGTACAATAATTTGACGTTACGGTTTCAATGAAACTAATTTCATCGAAAACTGAGCCCATTTGCAAAATGGCCATTTTTAAGGCTCATATAATAATAATAAAATATTATATAAATTCCAAAATAATCGAATTAAATTATTATGAATTATTATTATCATAAATATCCAAATAAATTCGTCATATGGTTTCAAATGTAAACCAATATAGATTATACAACTCAATATCATCAATTTCAAGTTAAAGCCGTATCGAAATTATATTAAAACCCTCTTTAAACGCTATATTTTAATAACGATTTCCATAACGTTTATTTTAAAATTTGAATTGGACATAACTAACAATCTATAACATGAAATCTGGATTTCTCTCTTTCGTATGAAAATTATAATTAATAAGATTCCAACGTTTTCATAGAATTCCAACTTAAAACGGATTATGTATATTCAATTGAAGTTCAAAACTCAATATTACGAACTATTGCTCCATTTCAAGCTCGTTTTAAATTAAATATAAATTTAACGTTCAAACTTCCTTTTAAATAAACGAGTTCAGTATTAAAATCCATTAATATTCCAGATATAATATTTAAAATAGTAAATTAAATTAAATATTTGACTACAAAGAATACGGGACATTACATAAAAGAAGTTGCCTTCTCCGCCACCATACTCGGTATATTTGTAAAAATCAACTTACGTGATTATTGGAAATACACTGTAAGACATTCTTCCATACAAGTTCGTTCTGGGACTGAACGAAACCGAAGGTACTATTTCCTATTAATCCATCTTAGGCAATTTCTACCAAGAATTAACAGAAATAACCCTTGCATTTTTACTCCATCTTCGATTATCTTGTATATAATCTATTGGCAACGTCTATGCCAATACAGAGTGATTTCAGATAATAAATCTGATCTTGGTCTCTACGTAAGGACAACGATAGTATTAAATTGGCTAGTACTATGATAGTCAGTTATTTAACCATTAAAGAAACAAACATTTGATCAAACTTCCATCTTAATATCCAACTAAGCAACATTGAGCCCTTTTTATTTAAAATTAATTAAATCCTTTCCCAACATTTATCTCAAATATCTTTTTCTGCGATATTTTTCAAATCCCTTTTTCTTTTCCTCTTACGACATTTGGAAAACCTTTCCATTTTTCACAAACTCTTTATTTTCTATACCTAGAGAATATATCTTATTACGGTTGGAAAACATTTCCATTTACTTATTTCTCTCACAAAACCATTCATTTTCTACACTTATAAAATATTCACTATTATATTTCCAAACCATACTTACTTGGGTTAGAATGAATGTTGCGTAAAACATCGTTAGAACAACCCAAAATATGCATATTTTAACTAGCTGTAATTTACATCGATATTCGATATCGAATCTTTTCTATTTCTTTGTTAACAATGAAATCAATCAAGTTGGGGTATAATTATCTCTCAGACCTTGCCTGAGCAACATTCTTAATGTCAAAATAAATAAGATTACACATCTCTAATATCAACATCATATATAGCATGTATATCTTAATCCCATATTTAACCTAAACCATTTCCTTTTTGAAAATCATTCACTATAACAAAAGTGTTATAGCTAATGCTTTTCTATTATTCGAAAAATGTCTATTACAACAACAAATGTTGAAACCTACGTTTCTGATACTGAGTTCATTTCAAAAACTCTTCACCCAAAAATAATTTAAGCTCAAAAATAACAACTAGTCAATTATCCATTTTTAAACCTGTTTTGCTTTCTAACATTCCAAGAATAAATTATCAAAAATAAGTTTGATTTCCCATTTATAAACCACTATTTATAAACCACTTTATACTGAATAAAATTCCATTATAAAATTCATTTAATAAGCAAAATTTCCATTTTGGCTCATTGACCAAAGTTCATAAGTTTCTTTCTCATGAATTCATTTGGCTTTAAAATCCATACTTCGCTTACAAAGCAAACCACTTTAATCTTCCTAAAAATATTTCCAAAAGTCATAAAAAAATTTGGCAAGGCGAAAAAAAGTCATAAATTTTGTAATACTTAAAAATACCCGTTTATTTTATTTTCATAAAACCTTACTCATTCATTACTTCCGCTTTAAGATAAAATTGTATTATTACAAGCTTATATATAAAAACATACGATTTATTTTCCTACTTTAAATATTGAAATATTTAAAACATTTAAATTTTAAATTATAGTTACTACTAAATAAAATTCAAATATCCTTTCTGAAAAATGAATCATTTCTTTATAAAATTTGACATAGTCGATTTCCAATTATACATCCTTCTACATCTATCCCTATTCCATTTACATTCTGAACCTCAAAATAAAATTCTTCATTTTCAAATTCACACTAGAATTTATATGCCCAAATTATCCAATGATAATTATTCATCTCATTTATAACATCGTTTATAATTTAAAGTCCTTTTTTTATTTATTAAAACAAGTTTACATTTCCATGTCCTTTTGAGTTTCAACTTCTATTTGGAAAAAATAAATTTCTTTTTGAAATTCTTTTATATATCTCAAATTACTTTTTTTACATTTGAATAAATATATTATGGAATTTAAATACCAATATAAGGGCCAATGTTATTCAAGCATCCAAATATACACAATAATCTATCACATATTAGTTATCACATCATATAACACTATATATGAAAATAAACAATGTATTGTTGAGAAATCCAGTTAAATACCTCTAACCTATCTTCCTACATCCACAAATGTTAATCAACATAAATAATATCAATCCCACTTCAAGGAGGGATATCACGATATAAGGGGTCATCCACAATTATGCGGGGCACATAGGGCCTCATTCGCTAAAAGGTGCGGGAATATCTAACAACCAAACCTATATCTACTATATAATAATAGCAAACAGTCGATAATAAACTAATTAATTCATCCAAACAACCCACAATTATTTTTAACAATAAATATAATTTTAAATATAAAATCTGAGTGAGATTTACTCATCGTGGTTTTAATCATCGAATAACAAATTAATTTTTATTAAATTAAATATATGTTTAATTTAACCAAAAATTTAGTTGGCCCTAATCGAGTTCCAATTTCATTGCGAAATATTCATTTCTACTATTCTAGCATACTTCGTCTCACTCGAATCTGGTATCATATGAACAAATTATGGATTTTACAAGTTTACATACATTTTATAAAATCAAATCATAATTAGCATAATCTAATTACCTTAATTACTTATAACTCCAGCTTCCCCACATTTTCAAATTCATGCTCCAGGAATTTAAACTCAGGAACTCACCCTCTCTCTTCGAACCTTCTACTCGTCATTGACCACCATTCCCTGTTGACCGACCAACTTTCAACCACGCACCTCCCCCTTCATTTACCACCTTCATATCAACACTCGACTGCCCCTAATTGCTCATGACCCTGATGGTCATGCACAGCAAGCATGAAACATGCGACAGTTTTCGAAGCTCGATTCCCCTTAAAACTTCACAGTGGATGCCAAACACTTTCGCGAGCACGAAAACACACTTTAATCCTCAATCGACGACCGTTTTCCCCAAAAATCATGAACCCTAATTTTCACTGTCTACTGGTTTGACCATACCAAGTCATCATGCACCATATACGAAGCATACTGGAATGAAGCTTGCTCTTGTGTGGCTATCCATATCCATAATTTTTGAATTTCGTTATGTATTTTATTTTATAAAATTTGTTGAAGAATTTAAGGGAGGACAACTTCGATTTTGACTGAGTAAAAGAGTTGACGACGGATGAAGGGGTTAGTGATATTATATAGGTGTAGGATTTTAATTTTATATTTGATTATAATCACGCATTATTTCCATTTTGACATTTTTAATTCGTACAATCACATACGAAATCCAATTGCGACAAAATTTGACACCTGCTATAGTTTGACGTTCCAGACCCAATGGAACTGATTTCATCGAATTATGATACCGTTTGCAAAAACCATGTTATTTTGATTTTAAAATCGTTGATTGTAACACCCCAACTCCGCCAGGGTGGCTCTTGCAAGCACTCTGACTTTGGAGGGGCGTTTGAATCAGGTAAACATGCATAATGATATATCAAGGCAGAACAAGAACATATGTATATATGTAAACAGAGTAAATAAGATAAGTAAAACAGCGGAAGATTTCAATCTATTTCAAAACAAGTCTGATACAACATAATGTCAACTTTCCAAATACACAAGTCTAGATAAAAACAACATTACTGAAAAACTGAAATACATAAGTACTATCCCCAAAATAAGTGATAACCATAGCTAGCTTCATGTCAAGACCGTACATGAGCTAAAATCCCACAAGCAAGCGATCAGAAATCCAAGCTAAGCTCCAATATTCCCACCCTGAGAACTTGGGGGGAAACGGAAGAAAAGAGGCGAAAGGAAAACAGGTCAGTCAAAAAGACTGAGTAAGCCCTACTACAATCAATGTAAACTGATAAAGTTAACTAGCATGAGAAGCAGGGATGAACTTAAGGATAACAACATACTAGCATGATGATTAACTAACAAGGTAGATAAAGGTGTCATCGCATAATCAGGTTTAAGGTTTTGCACCACAGGTGTACTAGCAAACTAACATGACTTGAATATACAAGTATTGATCCCTTGGCCCAAGCTTTGGCCCAATAACATGAAATGACCCTAATACAAGGTCTAACCAAACGGTCTAGTCGATCGGCTCCCTATAAGCCTAACTCGTCACGTGTTGGTGTCCATACGGCCCAAACATAATTGTAGTCAGACTGTGCCGGGTCTCCCGTCGGGTGTATCAAGCCCTAGGGTGGCAACCCCTGGACACCATAAACATGCGTGCACAGTCTCGATCTACTGGTACCCGTGCATGTTTTCCCCGGCTTCGGACTATGTGCACAACCATAAGTCCGCCCGGAACTACACCGGCGTACCACTCTGCCGTCGTTTTTGGTCACTTACCTCCAGTTCAGTAATCGTGCCCCACACCCTAGCCTAGACCCTAGGGTCATGATGATACAAACTTGGGATTACTGCTGGAGTGGACCCCCGTTGCTAGGATTTTCTAGTGGGTTAAGTACGGTTTAACCCTCTTGCTAATCATAGATTTACTTGGTTAAGTGTAACGATGAGTTCACGACTTAACCCTGATTAATCTACCAAGCCCAAATTGGTTAAGTATCAAGTGGACCATGACTTAACCCTAATCACGAGGCATTAATTAATTTAATGCGCCTTAACCTCTCACATTAGACCTTGTTGTGGTTACTAGTTAAGCCGGGCGGGTCCGGGTAGCTTTACACCACAACTTGGTCTAACCTCGGGTTCAAGGTACAACATGGCCAACTTCTCACATTGGGTCCTATTGTTTGTAGCAACTAGTTAAGCCGGTCGGTTCCGGGTAGGTTTACGCTACAAACTCAACCCAACCTCGAGTTGGTCACACTTATCTTTTCTAAGTGTCATGTCCATCATGTTTCCAAAACATGTTACAAATTTTCAAGCAATTGGGTATACCTAACTTAATAGGTAAATTCCCAATGGGTAGACCTAACTTAATAGGTAAATTCCCAATCTTATGTTTTTATGTCTTTTAAGTTTACCCAACCCCAAACGCAATCCCATCGCTTACATATCGCAATAGCGCATAAAGGATAGAAAGAGGGAACTTGGCATAATCATGACATAAAGGTGTTGAAGCCACAAGTTCAACATGGTGGCATATGAAATGTACATGTGTCCATATACTTGCATATTACATTTTTAGGTCTCAAAAGCATGCATAAAACCAACCTTAGCATATTGGTGATACATGGTGATAAATGACATGTAGAAATGGCCATAAGTTCGCATTTAGCCTCACATGCAAGTTATCATAAGGGATATGATAACTTACATGTTGCCAAAATGCAACCTTTAGCATAAATCTTGAAGCTTTACGTTCATATACTCAAGATAAGCTTGCATAGCATGATAACATGAACAAAATGATCAACCCAAACTTGCATAACATACTTGCATATCATATGACGAACTTGCATCTCAAACTTGCATAACATAACATGATAAACTTGCATATCATAACATGGCAAACTTGCATAACATAACATGATAAACTTGCATATTATAACATGGTATACTTGCATAACATAACATGATAAACTTGCATATCATAACATGGCAAACTTGCATAACATGACATAGTAAACTTGCATATCATAACATCTCAAACTTGCATAACATGACATAGTAAACTTGCATATCATAACATCTCAAACTTGCATAACATGACATAGTAAACTTGCATATCATGGCAAACTTGCGTATCATACATTTAACTTTAGAGTTTAAGTATGAAAGTAGAATAGGGCTTACAATGCTTATGAAGACACAAAAATATGACAAAGCCCTTATGCAATCAATTAAACCCAAAATGCAAACTCCAAATCAATAAAAATCCTTGCTTTATGATGCAAATATAGAATCTTGACTTGAATGCAAGCTAATGATGCTCATACAAGCTTGAAAACACTTGTATGCATGGAAAATCTCTCATAGAAATTTATTTAGAATTTTATGAAGAGAGTGGAGGCCATGAGAGGAATGATTTTGCCATAGTTTAGTTACTAGAATGAATAATGATGATTTAGGGTTAGGTTAGGGGCTTATTTATAGAGATTAGGATTAGTTCTAGCCTTAGGATTAAACCCTAGTTCCAATCTCAGCCCTTAAAACCGAATCTGGCCCCCAAACTCAACACAAACCCAAAATGGTGCACCAGGCAAAACTGCCCGGCTGAGCCAAGTCGAAAGCCAAGTCGACAGGGCTGTCGACTTGGGTCCAACCAAGTCGACTCCCAAGTCGACAGGGCTGTCGACTTGGGTGCTCTGGCGGGAATTTTCCCGCCTGACCCAAACTGGCCCAAATTTCCAAATTCAAACTTGAATTTGAAATCTGTTTTTACTTTGAAATTTTCTGAAAACTTCGTTGGGCCTTAATCGGGTCATACGGACTCCGATTTTCGAAAACTCGGACTCTATTTCGCGTATTTTTCCGAGACGAACGCAATGGCATAGCCCGTTTTCCCTTGATTCAGATTTTACAATTAAATTCTGCCTCGATTTATGTTATAACAGGTTATTGAAAATACGGGTTGTTACATTCTCCCCTCCTTAAAGGATTTCGTCCCCGAAATCTTCAAGTTAGGAAGAACGTATCCTACCATCCAACATCCATCTACTCAAAACATCATCCACGAGCAATCATTGTCCTTACAAGATTCTAAATGTTTTATGAACATATGCAAAGGTGTGTGTATATGTACTTATCTAATGCAAATATCATCAATGCAAATTATGTTAGTGAAATGAATCCATATGTATGCAATTCCTAACATAATGTATAACATCTATATGTGTGCACATAACATACATCCATATGCAACATCCATGTGATAACACAAAAATTACCATCCATGAATAAGCGTAAACACTCATGCATATGCAATATGAGGAGTGTGTGAGCCGATCTAGTGCCTAACGTGTATAATGCATCCACGAGTAACCACTTGCAAACACTTGCAACCACTTGCAACCATCAAGCATAACATGTTTCAAACACATGTTTCATCCAAAGGGTTTCTACCTAAGGTTCTCATGACAAGATTAACACGATAAACTAGATAAACATGGATAGCAAAGGATATGCTACAAAGAGATCGGGAAGATAAGCAGGATATACTCCTTTCGGATTACAAGAAATCCCTTCCTAACCCAACCCATATTCTATAAAAGCCCAAAAGGTTTAGTCAACCTAACGGACCCCTTCAAACCTTGACATGTATTACTAACCGATGAGTCATACCCCCTTATGGAGTTTACAACAGAAATGGGATCGAGAACGGGACCGAGAGGATATACGTAAAAAGATAACATGCGAGTAAGTTCCACAGGAAAACAAGGATCAAAAATATACTCTTAAAAAGAGATATGATGCGCGTATCTAGCCTTCAGTCTTCTAAGTCACGTTTCCTTGAGCTTAACTCCACTGTGCTTTGACCGTCTTTTACTTCATGATTCCTTGGCTTCTTAACTCTTATTTCCAAATATGAGTTGGAACCCATTTCATTGTCGCCTCTCGTCTTCCTCTTTTACTTACTCTTCTATCATTCTTGGCAATGGTTGTCTATACTCCTTGTTTAACTCATGATTATCAACACAAAGTCGAAGAGAACCATCTGCCTTGGTAGTAAATACTACAGGCGCTCCCCATTTAGATATACTTCATCTAATGAAGTTCTTCTCAAGCAACTCCTTGACTTGCTTTCTTAACTCTCATCTTGCGGGGCCATGTGCCTAACCGGCCACGAAACTATCTTGGCATTATCAACCAGATAAATGCGGAAATCTATCTCTCGTTTAGGGGTAACCCCCTTCACTTCACCCAAGATATCAGGATATTCTCGGACCACCCTCGCCGATTACAAACTATCGATAGACGAGTTGAGGGATTCAAGATAACACAACATGACGGGACTCATAGGGTTACTAGAAATTTTTAGGGTATTACCGAGGCGAGTCATGAGCCTCACAACCCTATGCTCAAAAATCAAGGATGGCTCCAAAACTGGACAACCCATCCATGCCCAAAAATCAACCCATACCCCAAGAAACCGAGAATATAAGCATCACACGAGAACTCTACACTAAAGATAGAGATTTTCAAATCCACTTAGATAATAGAAAAATGGGCGAAAACCCCAATTGGATTTGAAACACACACGGGATCATTAACTAGACTAGTACTTAGGTGCAAACTTTCAACTAGATCAGATAAAATAAAGCTATGCGATGCACCATAATCAAACAAAGTACGAACAGGAAAACCAGAAATGTAAACAAGACTTTCAACAAAAATACTACCTCGATCGGGAACTGGAGCGGCATTGAGAGCATGAACTTGCCCTCTCAAAGGTCCAGCACGCTGAGTCTGACCCTGGCCATGCCCTTGCTTCTTCGGGCAATCCTTACTGAAATGTCCAGTCTCACCGCAGAAAAAGCATTCACCATTCTCCCTTTTCCTCTTCTTACAATCCTTAATAAGATGCCCAACTGAACTGCAATAATGGCACTTCCTCTTTTTGTTATTGCCCTTGTTGTTGTTCCCCTTGTTGCCTTGACTCTTGTTCTTGTTCTTATTTCCTTGACTGCTCTGACCGCTTGGATTACCCTGATTTCCTTTCCACTGGGATTCAGTCTTCTTGGCTTGAGTATCATTCATCTTGATCTCCTTCTTGTCACTCCTATTCTCTTCATTGAGTAGGGCCATATTCACCAAGCTCTCGAAATTTGCCCCCAAGGGTATATGAGTCATGGCTAAACCATGTAATGGCTCGTTTAATCCTAGAGCAAAGTATAGGGCCTTCTTCTGAGTTGTGTTAACCAAGTCTAAACCGACCCGAGCCAGTTGATTAAACTTATCTATGTATTCCCTAATAGTCATGTCCCCTTGCTTCAGTGATAGGAACCTTAGTCCAAACTTTCCCCGAAAGTCATCCCAAGTCTCAATTGGCCTAGTAGCGGTGGTGACCACCCACCAACGTGCAGCTTCTTCCTTTAGCAACCACACTGCCAATAAAACCTTCCTACGGTCATCCATATCGAAGAAGGCAAAAAGATCTTCGGTTTCTCTCAACCAATTCCTTGCCTCTACATAAGTCTCGGTTCCAATGAAATTCTTGCCACCCATCGTCTTAAAGTCTTTGCAAATCTCCGCGAAATCCTCTTGTGGATGCTGAGGGGGAGGAGGAACATTAACTACCGGAGGAGGAGTAACATTTGCGGGGCCGGCTTCGGTCGCCCTAGCCTCCAAAAGTCTCCTATACCAAACAGGTACGTGTACTCCCTCCGGAATGGCAAAGTTATTGGCCATACTGAAAACGAAGAAAAAGATAGATTCAGAATGGAGAAAAACGAAGGAATTTTGCTAATGGCTTTTTGGGGAATAGCCTTTAAAATAAACTAGACTTTTCTTTGGAAAATACTTTATACTTGGTTTTGAAAATAGTTTTCCAAAAGTTTTCTAAAAACCTTTTTGTTCCTTCTCGTAAACCATATGCTCTGATACCAAATGTAACACCCCACCTCCGCCAGGGTGGCTCTTGCAAGCACTCTGACTTTGGAGGGGCGTTTGAATCAGGTAAACATGCATAATGATATATCAAGGCAGAACAAGAACATATGTATATATGTAAACAGAGTAAATAAGATAAGTAAAACAGCGGAAGATTTCAATCTATTTCAAAACAAGTCTGATACAACATAATGTCAACTTTCCAAATACACAAGTCTAGATAAAAACAACATTACTGAAAAACTGAAATACATAAGTACTATCCCCAAAATAAGTGATAACCATAGCTAGCTTCATGTCAAGACCGTACATGAGCTAAAATCCCACAAGCAAGCGATCAGAAATCCAAGTTAAGCTCCAATATTCCCACCCTGAGAACCGGGGGGGGAACGGAAGAAAAGAGGCAAAAGGAAAACAGGTCAGTCAAAAAGACTGAGTAAGCCCTACTACAATCAATGTAAACTGATAAAGTTAACTAGCATGAGAAGCAGGGATGAACTTAAGGATAACAACATACTAGCATGATGATTAACTAACAAGGTAGATAAAGGTGTCATCGCATAATCAGGTTTAAGGTTTTGCACCACAGGTGTACTAGCAAACTAACATGACTTGAATATACAAGTATTGATCCCTTGGCCCAAGCTTTGGCCCAATAACATGAAATGACCCTAATACAAGGTCTAACCAAACGGTCTAGTCGATCGGCTCCCTATAAGCCTAACTCGTCACGTGTTGGTGTCCATACGACCCAAACATAATTGTAGTCAGACTGTGCCGGGTCTCCCGTCGGGTGTATCAAGCCCTAGGGTGGCAACCCCTGGACACCATAAACATGCGTGCACAGTCTCGATCTACTGGTACCCGTGCATGTTTTCCCCGGCTTCGGACTATGTGCACGACCATAAGTCCGCCCGGAACTACACCGGCGTACCACTCTGCCGTCGTTTTTGGTCACTTACCTCCAGTTCAGTAATCGTGCCCCACACCCTAGCCTAGACCCTAGGGTCATGATGATACAAACTTGGGATTACTGCTGGAGTGGACCCCCGTTGCTAGGATTTTCTAGTGGGTTAAGTACGGTTTAACCCTCTTGCTAATCATGGATTTACTTGGTTAAGTGTAACGATGAGTTCACGACTTAACCCTAATTAATCTACCAATCCCAAATTGGTTAAGTATTAAGTGGACCATGACTTAACCCTAATCACGAGGCATTAATTAATTTAATGTGCCTTAACCGCTCACATTAGACCTTGTTGTGGTTACTAGTTAAGCCGGGCGGGTCCGGGTAGCTTTACACCACAACTTGGTCTAACCTCGGGTTCAAGGTACAACATGGCCAACTTCTCACATTGGGTCCTATTGTTTGTAGCAACTAGTTAAGTCGGTCGGTTCCGGGTAGGTTTACGCTACAAACTCAACCCAACCTCGAGTTGGTCACACTTATCTTTTCTAAGTGTCATGTCCATCATGTTTCCAAAACATGTTACAAATTTTCAAGCAATTGGGTAGACCTAACTTAATAGGTAAATTCCCAATGGGTAGACCTAACTTAATAGGTAAATTCCCAATCTTATGTTTTTATGTCTTTTAAGTTTACCCAACCCCAAACGCAATCCCATCGCTTACATATCGCAATAGCGCATAAAGGATAGAAAGAGGGAACTTGGCATAATCATGACATAAAGGTGTTGAAGCCACAAGTTCAACATGGTGGCATATGAAATGTACATGTGTCCATATACTTGCATATTACATTTTTAGGTCTCAAAAGCATGCATAAAACCAACCTTAGCATATTGGTGATACATGGTGATAAATGACATGTAGAAATGGCCATAAGTTCGCATTTAGCCTCACATGCAAGTTATCATAAGGGATATGATAACTTACATGTTGCCAAAATGCAACCTTTAGCATAAAGCTTGAAGCTTTACGTTCATATACTCAAGATAAGCTTGCATAGCATGATAACATGAACAAAATGATCAACCCAAACTTGCATAACATACTTGCATATCATATGACGAACTTGCATCTCAAACTTGCATAACATAACATGATAAACTTGCATATCATAACATGGCAAACTTGCATAACATAACATGATAAACTTGCATATTATAACATGGTATACTTGCATAACATAACATGATAAACTTGCATATCATAACATGGCAAACTTGCATAACATAACATGATAAACTTGCATATTATAACATGGTATACTTGCATAACATAACATGATAAACTTGCATATCATAACATGGCAAACTTGCATAACATGATAGTAAACTTGCATATCATAACATCTCAAACTTGCATAACATGACATAGTAAACTTGCATATCATAACATCTCAAACTTGCATAACATGACATAGTAAACTTGCATATCATGGCAAACTTGCATATCATACATTTAACTTTAGAGTTTAAGTATGAAAGTAGAATAGGGCTTACAATGCTTATGAAGACACAAAAATATGACAAAGCCCTTATGCAATCAATTAAACCCAAAATGCAAGCTCCAAATCAATAAAAATCCTTGCTTTATGATGCAAATATAGAAACTTGACTTGAATGCAAGCTAATGATGCTCATACAAGCTTGAAAACACTTATATGCATGGAAAATCTCTCATAGAAATTTATTTAGAATTTTATGAAGAGAGTGGAGGCCATGAGAGGAATGATTTTTCCATAGTTTAGTTACTAGAATGAATAATGATGATTTAGGGTTAGGTTAGGGGCTTATTTATAGAGATTAGGATTAGTTCTAGCCTTAGGATTAAACCCTAGTTCCAATCTCAGCCCTTAAAACCGAATCTGGCCCCCAAACTCAACACAAACCCAAAATGGTGCACCAGGCAAAACTGCCCGGTTGAGCCAAGTCGACAGCCAAGTCGACAGGGCTGTCGACTTGGGTCCAACCAAGTCGACTCCCAAGTCGACAGGGCTGTCGACTTGGGTGCTCTGGCGGGAATTTTCCCGCCTGACCCAAACTGGCCCAAATTTCCAAATTCAAACTTGAATTTGAAATCTGTTTTTACTTTGAAATTTTCTGAAAACTTCGTTGGGCCTTAATCGGGTCATACGGACTCCGATTTTCGAAAACTCGGACTCTATTTCGCGTATTTTTCCGAGACGAACGCAATGGCATAGCCCGTTTTCCCTTGATTCAGATTTTACAATTAAATTCTGCCTCGATTTATGTTATAACAAGTTATTGAAAATACGGGTTGTTACATTGATCGATACCATTTTATATTGTGCACGCTCACATAATAACTCCGATTGATACAAAACTTGAAATCTAGCCGTAATAAGTTATTATGGATTTTATAAATTGGTTCCGTTGAAATCCAAGATCGTTTGAAAATGACTATTTTCACGTGTTAAATTAAATCAATAAATTATAAATTGATTTCAAACAATCAAATTCATCGATGATAAATTATTATCAATGTTCTAGTTCAAATAGAATTTATGTCAATCATTCCGATTCATTTTTAACTTAGAATTCAATTATTTCTCATTCTCATATTACGATAATTCGATATATTCGAAATTAAATCATGTTTTGTTTATTAAATCGATAAACTCGATATTAATTGCCTTTTGTATTACTAATTCTACATATAAAATAATTTTAAATGTTTAAAGTTATACTACTAAAAATCCAGGTTGTTACAAGTCGACTTCCTATTCATGGAGAATAGGGCATTTTTTATCTCTTCATTGGTAATTTTACAAATAAGACTCTTGGATTGGCTACTCTAAAGGTAAGCATAGGGAAGATCATTGATGGGAGAAAGGGTAGAGAGAAAATCAGTGGAATCACCCAAAAGATTAGAAAAATAATTTAATAAGGTGTCAACTTCATGATGTTTATCATAAAATATACCTTATTCATCCATTATAGTATGGATGTGCTCCTTTACTTGTTTGATTTTCACATCAACATGAAAGTATATGGTATTTCTATCCCCTTCACTTATCCATTTGTAATTAAGTTGCTGCTTTCTCATGCTCGCCTCAACCTCCGGTGCTTTGTTCAATTCACAAAACAACATGTTTTCTTCCTTATCCAACATTGGATTATCAGGATGCTCAATCATGTTGTTATGTTCCTGCAATAAATTGGCTTTAATTTTTTAGAAATAGCAGAAACATTACCATATTTATTCTTTGCCCAAAGTCTTAGGGCAAACTTTGTTGCTTTTAATTTCATACAAAAGATGTGCATAGGGTAACTAAAGAATTTAAGAGACTAGGAAATGTAAATGATGTTTAAATACTCTGGATTAGAGGTCCAAACATTGTAAAATTCAAAATTCTTTTATCGCCCATACATAGCAACCTTTTTGAAAGAATAATTGGGGAGTGATCTGACAAGATTGGGTGAGATAAAAAGCAACGGATGGAAGGCCAGTTTGAGATGGTTTAGAAGTCACAAAAGGCATGATCAATGGTAGTGAAAGTTCTCATACCAGTTCTACTTCTATTATTCTAGGAGTAGAAAGCTCCAGATTTATTAATTCAGATGAGGTTAGCATCATTAACAATATTATAGAGTGGATAAATATCCTTATGAACAAGAAGGACCTCTCGATGCTTTTCAAGAAGGGAATATCAATAATTGAAATCCCCAAGATTAATCCAAGGATAAGTATCTTGTCTAAAGGCATGTAGGAGGTTGAAAAGGGCTTGCCTATAATTCAAGGAGTTATCAACAGAAATAACAGTAAGGCAGTATTTGGATTTATTGATAAGGTTGGTAATAAGGAAGTGTATGTGTCGTCTATTAGACATGGTGATGTTAATGGAAAGAAAAGAAGGGTTATGGATAATTAAAAATTCTTCCATACTTAGCATCATGTAGGTTATGATTGAGCTGCCAAGAAGAATTGATTTATTCTACATCTTTTTGTATTAACTAGAGATTAAGCATAGTTTCACGAATAAAAATTAATTCTAAGTTATACTGGTGAACAAGGGTTTTGACTTGATTCAGTTTTAATGGATTGTGAGCTCCTCTGATGTTTCATGAAGCAATATTGTAACACATTAGGAAACTCTAAAAGGTTAAGGTTAGCAAGTGTTATACTTCTAGTAATAGATGTATTGGTATTTGGCACAGAGTTGGATTTTGGTTTCATCTTGGAAGATTGTTTTGAATGTGAAGGAGAATCATAAGAAGTGGTAGTTGGAAAATAATAACTGGACCAACCAGACATTGTTCCATGGTAAGTGTAAGGGAAAAGTTGGGAAGCAACATTTAGGTTAGGCAAGAAAATGAAGCTTGAATTAGAAGGGAGTTGCATGGTTATTGGGGAAGAGATAGAATTGCATTGAGTAGTTGTGTAGGAATTAGGCAAAGAACCAGATTCATGAATTGGTTGAAGTGGAGATTTAAAGTGATCAAGAGGAAAGGATGGTTGACATAATTGCAATACTTCATTTTCTAAGAAGTCATAAAAGGAACTTTCAAAATTGCTCAGATTATGGCATAAGTTGATAGAAAGGTTGGTTTTATTATAAAGAAAACGTTCACTTGCATTGGGAACAATTAATAAGTCAGGACTAGATGCAGATTCATTAATATTGTGTACGTGCACAGGTAATTCCATAGAATCGTTCGTTGGATCCTGCTTTATAGCAGTTTGATTATGACAACTATACATGTACATTTATCAGTATCGACTAACTTTGTTTTGCAGGAAGAAACTCTACAACAAATTCCAAGAGCTTAAATGAAGATTATATATGATCAGAGTTTGTATGTAATCAATTCCCTATAAAATAGTCGACTTAGTTACTCAAAACACGGTTATCCCTTTAATCTATTCCAATTTGTTTTCCCTTTTAAATTAATTAATAGTATAATTAATTTAAATAATTCCATTTAATTGTTTCTTAACAAAACAATTATCCAATTTTAACCATTAGGTTAATTTCTATTCACTTGTTCATAAATCTGATTAACATCAGAATTGACTTTATGAAATCAATTTACAATTAATTATAAAAATAACTATTTTCTTTTAATAAAGTTTTATTCAAAATATATATTTCAAATTCTATCTTTAGTTATAAAAATAAATCTTATAACTTCAATTCCATCAATTTACCTAACGGTAAATCGATATAAATAAAATAATTAACTCTTAGGCCATTTACTGCCGATTACCCAACCAATCTTGCCCATTGGTTAAAATAAAACACAGGTTGACTTTCCAATCAATAATCAATAATCAAATCAATCACCCCAAACAGGAAAGTTCATATGATGATATGAAATAAATAATATATTTTGAGGAATTCGGTTGGATCCCTCCAACCTGTTCTTCCCTGTATACAAATGGTTATCTCAAATCAGATCATTCGGTCTCACTTAAATGATAAAACCTAACAACCATTTAACCTCAATCACAAGTAATTCAAACAATTCAACCAATTAAACACGTTTATTTTATAAACGTGACCAACAAGGTAAGTTACCTTTATTGGAACCAATCGTTAGAATAACAATTTGGTATTTCACTGAAATTAAACGACGGTTTAATTTCATCAGTTAAATCAACAAATAAATATATAATTAGCAAACAGTCAACCATTGGCAAGCAGAGCACACAAAATCAAAACCCAATTTATATAAAATATAAATGGGTAAAACTGAGTGAGTTTAACTCAACTTGATCAGATTTATTTCTGAACTGTTCGGTAACAATTAAATTAAACACTCATTTAATTTAACTGTAAATCTCTGACGTCTCCATATCTGTCCAGATTAGTTCCAGAATACAGTACTCATCGAGTTTGTTCCGTTCAGTTCTGTTAATATATGAGAGCTATACAACTATAAGCACATGATATAAATTAAAAATATTAATCCCTTTATTATATAGTTAAGTTTTTAAATAATTACTTTGTCAAAGAATTAAACAAGGCCGATGTATTCCATCTTCATTCCCGCTATTCATGGTTCCTTTTAAAATCGATATTAGTACCATATTCATTTTAATAAAATATACTTGACTTCTAAAATTAATATTAACTAAAAGTTTATCACTCTTGACCAGTTATCTTCAGTCAAAACAATACAGTTCGACTTCCTTGTTCATCCAAGCAAAACGCGGTTTGTCCCCCTTGTATCATTCCTGAACAAAGTTAAATTGGACTAAAAATCCTTCAGTTAATACATACTTAGGCCAGCTATTACTTCGTTTCTTTCCTCCAGCTTCATATACAGATATACTGTTCGCGTTCCCTCTTCTGTTTCCCTATAACCATGCACAAATATATATACATTTTTATTAACTAATTAAATATAATTTTCCTTAACTAATAGTTGATATCGTTAATAACCTATGTTGGGCAAAATCAGGCCGATCCCTTCGGCAATCAGTTTCTTCCCAAAACTGCTCTTCACGTGTCCTCATTCCCGAAATCCCGTTGTTTTGAATTCTGCTTCAGGAAAATCAAAAGCTTCCCGTTCATATATCCTTCCGTCTGAAATTAAATTGCTTCGCAACCGAGCTCCATCTCCACTCCTCACCGCCACGCCAACGTTGGTCCACCGGGTTCTGATCTGCCAGCGCCAAACGATGCGCCCCAGCGCGTCTTGCCTCCGCCCTAAGCCTCAAACAGTTCGATGCCCTAAATCGCCTGATACAAGGCCAAAACTGCAACCCCTTTTGAGACCAAAATCGGCCACCATAGTGACCCATATCAGATCATAGCCGCTCATCTCAGAGTACTTGCCAAGCTCGACGTAATTGTTGTTGGAAGCAGGTTAAAATGATCATTGGATTTCGAGATTTCAGAGGGGAAAGTTCTGATCATTTCTAGCCGTGTGTTTAATTTGTGGAGGCGGTCAAGTGCGTTGACCATGGATTGATGAAAATAGGGTTTCAGCCTTATACGGGAATGTATATATATAGGTTTTGGGGAAAATTTAATAATATTTAATTATATCGAAACTTCGCGGTAAAGTAACGCATAAAACTATCTACAATTGACTTCTGTTTTCTGATAAAAAAGCTAATCCTAGCATAGAAAAATATTCCGGACCCAATGGGACAGGTTTCGTCGAATTCCGACATCGTTTGAAAAAAATTCCTTTATAAAACCAGCGGAAAACACGCGTTTAAATTTTCCACGGTCACTAAATAAATCTAATCAACTTGAAACCTTGAAATCGTATAATAATTAGTGAATATTAGGCTCACATCCCTATTTCCAAACTAAATTCACCTCACATCCGGTCAAAGTATCACATACGTTTCCGGTCCCTAAAAATGAGATGCCGCTCCAGTTTTCTACCAGGTTCCGCCTGTTTTGCTTCTACCCTTCGCGTTTTACTGTTTTGAAAAAAAAATTGCGCTATGGCATAAAAAAAATGCTAAATTCTGGAAACATCTCCAGAAGGCCACGCAAAGAAAAAAAAATAGTTGCATATATGTATGCAACTATTGCCTATAGTTGCATACATATATGCAACTATTTGAATACACATGCACATATTTAAGCATGCCTATTTAATTAATGCATACATATATGTATTTTTTCTATATAACTGCATATATGTGTGCATATAAGTCAAAGTATGTGCAAAACTAAACAAATTGTACGTATGTGTGTAGTTTTTAATTAAATGCATCAGAAGATGCATGTTTTCAAAGTGTGTGCATACATGTATGCATTTACACTTCAGTTTTGAAGCGAAATTGAAATAAATGCATACATGTATGCAATTAATTGAAATATATGCATCTTTTGATGCATTTTCCTGCATTTCGTTGTTTTTATGTAATTTTTGATTTTGACATTGTTTTTGATCTGATTTTTTTAACGATTATTTGTTTTAATTAATTATGAATTTATGTGGTTTTTTTATATATTTTTTATATTTTTTTTGTGTACTTTCAGAAAATAGGGACCTAATTTACAATAAGTTTATGACCGGATGTGAGCCTAATTTAAAACCTTAATAGGGACCTATAAAAAACGCACCCTAATAATTAATTAATACGAACCCAACGACACTAGTTTCGTCGCATTCTGAGATTGTTTTCCCGGTAGGCTATTTTTATATACACCGTAATGCCATTTTAGGCACCAAATTACCCGGTCTTCAAAAATAACAAACTATATACCTCTCCTGACTATAATCAACGATACGAACTCAGCAAAACTGGTTTCGCGGCCTAATTCGATCATCTGCTCAAGTTACACTCAAATATCCCTTTATTAAATTAATTTAATTTAATTACGCGCCATAGGAAATAACTAGGCGTTTACGGCTGCCGTGGTCACATACGACATTGGTTTGCCATGCAATTCAACATCGTACAATAATTTAATGTTACGGTTCCAATGAAACTAATTTCGTCAAAAACGGAGTCCGTTTGAAAAACGGCTATTTTAAAGGCCTATATTTTAATAACGATTTCCATAACTATTATTTTAAAATTTGATTTGACCATAACTTTCTATTTATAACACGAAATCTGGATTTTTCTCTTCCATATGTAAATTATAATCAATACGATTACAATGTTTCTTGTTTCACAGAAATCCAACTTATATCGGATCCTGTATATTCAATTGAAGTTCAAAACTCCATATTACGAACTGCAGCGCCATTTCGAGCTCGATTTATAATTATATAAATATATAACGTTCAAACTTCGTTTTAATAACGAATTCAATACTAAAATCCATTAATATTCCAAATAAAATATTTAAAACAATAAATAAAATAAAATATTTGACTACCAAAAATACGGGTCGTCACAACCGACTAAGCTGTTAATCACAATGCCTTTCTATTTTTTCTGGGCAGTGGCTCTAGGAGTTGTCTGACCTTGTCGATTAAGGTCTGATGCCCCTACCCTCATCCCTTGGGGCAATTGTATATTCATCCAACTTTCAATCACGAATCAACTTTCAACAATGTCCTGAAATGATGGCATTCGTTTATTGTATGGTAGTACATTTCATGAAACAAACAAAACTTTTCCATACTGTTTTTCTTTCTTATTGGAATCTCTTGATGCAGGCATTTTGTAGTGCATCGTATTATATGTATCCAAATAGACATTCTCTAGTGAATCATTTAATGGCGTGTAATAATCAAACGTCGGGAATCTGGGTCAGTTCATAGTGCCCCTCTTCTAATCGCGACCGCCTCCATTATCCCTTTATGGAATTTAGCATTTCTCTTTTTTAGATTTTAAACATTCCCCTAAAGTTTTCCAAAATTGTCTCCAAATTGCTTCACTTCCGCATTACTCTGTATCCCCCTTATTCATTGGATCGTTAATTATCCTTTTTGAGTTCTCTCAACTTCCTCAATATGTAAGAACTAGGAAGCTTTCTCATAGAAATGATCCAAAGTAGATAATGGATTTCCATTCAAACATTTTCCAAACTCTGTATGGGGGTCTACTCAGTTTATTAATGCCATCAAAATGGTTTCATGGTTTGGATTACTAACTTCGGTGACAACATTAATAAATCATTCCATATATTCCTTTAGTGGTTTCCGGGGTGGCTAGTGTATAAGAGTGTGCCATAACATGTTTAGATTTGGCAGCATGGAGACGGAATTGACTCATGGACTTTCTGCTAAGATCCTCAAATGAGGGAACCAGTCTTAGTGGTAGCCTTGTAAACCACATGAGAGCCGCACCATCCAAGTAAATTCAGAAAGCCTTGCACTTCACGGCGTTAGAGGCTTAAGACGATTCCGTACACCATTTGTATCGCATAGATGCCGATAGAGATGAATCTTTCATGAATAGAGTGATATTGTGGCAAACTGAACCTACTCGGGAACTCGGCATTTAGAATATCATCAGTGAAAGCAGTATGTCTACAAACAATTCACTAATCTTCATTGATGAAGCCTCGGCTGTCATGTTTAATCTTCCTAACCATTGCAGTCTAATCTGCGGTTCGGATGAGAGGTCCATACTCTGAGTCAACATCAAGTCTAGGCCTCCTCGTCTCCCTTGCAGGCAATGTCGCCTACGCCACCGTCTAAACAACGGTTTCTCGATCTATGTTTCCCTGGTCAATCACAGGGCTTAGGGAGAAGTGTTGGAGCGCGAGAAGGTCCTAGAGCATCGCAATCACGTGATGGAGCAGCAACATTGGGTCATCGGTAGGTAGCTTGGTTCGGTTCAGCATGGTCAGGCCGAACCAGATCGGTAGATAGAAGTTGTCTCGATTCAGCATGTTGGACCGAGCTTGGGCCAAGTCGGACTAGGCGAGAGTTTTCTAGAGTATTTCCAATCCTGGTTTGTCATTGCAGCGCCTCTCTACATCTGTCAAAGGAAATGACTCCTCAAAATGGTAATGCGATGGAATAAAAGCTCTCGGACTCTTGAAAAATCATTGCATTGCCTAACCATCCTATTCATGTCCCGTCTTAGCACGGTGTTCTCACGTATTTTCTCATTTAAAGAACTACTATTCTCATTCAGCTTTCTCATGATCTCCATGAGATTGTCGTGCATCATTGGTGCAGAAGTCGGCGTGGTGGTAACTGGTGTCGGGGCAACAGTTGGAGCGGTTGCAGTAGTCGCAGTTGTGTTTCCAACGTTGGCAGGCTGCTATCTTGCATCATCCTAAGACTGATTATTGCTAGTTTGGAGGAGTAATAGCTCTTTTGGACACTATTGTAATAGAAATTAAAGAGAACATGATCTACTCAGCGAATTTGGAAATCCGCTAGTAGAAACAAAGATCTTAGGGATGAGATTCAAGTTTCTCAGTAAAAGCACAAAAAATGTTGACCCCAAAAATGGTTCAACACCCAAGATTATGAAAATAGAGAATAAAAACTAAACAAAGTTAACTAAAGCGAAGAGAACGAAAGAAACACATGATCTATAGTGATTTGGCTTAGATTTTCCTACGTCGACTTAATAACTCTCACTAATTTATCACAATTTTTGTGTTTATAGATGGTGGAATTGAGAAAATCCTCAACATATTGAAATAAAATTGGTTTAGAGTGCTAAAAAAATAAAGAAGAAGTAAATAAAGAAGAAGTCCTCCAATGATGCTCCAAAGTGGTATTTATAGGTGAAGTTCGAATCTGGTACATCTAGGAGAGTAGACAGGAAAGTAGGAGTCGTGAAGTGGGTGGGTAGAGTGGTGTAAAGGAGTGGGCTATGCCAGCCATGCACACAGATCTGTTTCGGTTATGTCCGGTTCGACATGAGAACATGCCAAACCACATGCCGAACCCGGTCTATGTCGATCCGGGTGGAGATGCGCTATGTATGTTACTTTGAAGGCCATGTCAGAGCCATGCTGAGCCAGCTGTGCTACTTCTATTTTGATTTCATCTAGCCGAACCGAGAAAGTTCCAACCCGAAGAGTTTGGGTTTTACGAACCAAAGCTACATGTTTCGACTGATCCGAAGTCAGGTCGAGCCGAGACCACCCGTTCTTGATCACCAGGAACTTGAGTTTAGTTCTGCTCGAGTCTTGAACAATCCAGCTATGAAAGATTAAGAATGTGACAACTTTTTCAAAAGGCAGTTCAATACACTTGAATTAGAATAAACCTTTGCAATTCAATTTTAGATATGCTTTTGCTTTTTTTGGATATAAAAACCTTTATTACTTTAGATTTAAATGGAAAATTTGATGTTTCAATGCTTTGTTTCTAAAATTTAGTTGTTCCTTTTTTCCATGGAGAATTTGCTTTACACCATCCCAAATTCATTCCCATTTAGCTAGAACCTTATATATATATATATATATATATATATATATATATAATTTTTTGTATTATCTTATTTTTTGCCTTTTCGATTTTGTTAGCCTAACTGAGGTGAACTTTTATATGGTTTCGTTTTTTTCGATTCATTCTTAATCTTTCCACTTAATACATGATAGTCAACCTATTTTTTAATCCTTGGTTATATACCAAATAAAATTTGATAAATTACATCTAATTAAAATTTATTCGTCCCTATTAATTATTTTATGGAGTAAGAACCTTGGATTTTTTTTCAGTTTATGTATAATTATCATGAATATGATTGCATTTGAACTAGGATAACTAAACATATTTGTTACTTTATTAACGTGGGTGGAAATTTTTATACTCCTTATGCAAACTTTGTTTCAAAAATTACAAATCAGGATAAGCATCCTTTTTTATATATAATATATTCATTAGTTTAGACTATGCACTTCGCATATTGGTACAGTTTTGCCTTTTAGCTCATAAATCATAACTCGATCAATAAATTTCCAATTTTATTTACTTATGTGTTCATTTGGAATTTATATTGAATGTGGTTATTGGAAGTGTTATTTTAGCAATGTTGTGATGTTGTTTGTTTACTAAATTGATAAGGTTGTAATGTGAAAGGATATGCATTAATGGTTATATTAAATCCTTGATATAGAAATAAATTTGTCTTCTAAATTTTGAAATTTTTGTTTTATGGAGTTTGATGCTATTTTAATAGTTTAGTTTTATTTCAATTGATGTTACTGCTGATAAAAAGAGAATTTTTACTCAAATGGCTTATTTGTTTAGACTAATAAGTTTTAAGGATAACACTTTTGAAAAAAAAATAGTTTAAAGATAATTTATAGAAAAAGATAAATGCATTTATCATTTTCGGTTATATAGAAATAATGATAAAGGAATTTGCAATTTTGCTATAAAATTGTCCTTGAAACTTATTATTCAAAAGTGTGGTTCTTAAAACTGATTATCCTGAAAAAAGAAGCCCTACAATCTAATTTCCACTTTTAGAAGTATATGTTTCTTATTCTGTTATAATTATATCTCCTTTTCTGTTGTGAATTAATTATAATGGTGATACAACTATAATAATACAAAGCACTATAGCAATGTTTTTATGGCTCAGTATGATATTCAGAGTTATCCCAAATTGTGAAGAGTTTGAACATCATATACATATTCAATAGTATTAAAGACCATTGATTATTGTTAAATATTTATTATCCTCTTTTCATTGATAAGCATCGCACATTTTGTTTGTGTTCTTCTTTTCAAGCTTATCTCGGTTTTCCAATATATTCTCCAGTTTCCAATTGGGATTTGATTTTGCATTCAGGACATTGGTTTTTCTATCTTCAAATTAAAAATTATGCTTTAATTTGTAAATTTTTCCATATTAAGATTTGTATTATACTCTTATTTTAAGATACAAGTTTTCCCTCTTATTCTAATGTACACTTTATTACTTAAGTGATCAATTATTCTTAATCCATTGATATTTAAATCAATGTCTACGTGCTCTACTATCTATTTAGTACATTTATATGGTTGTGTTAGGGATGCAGATTAAGAATCTTAAGGCAGGTTAAACACTAAAGGGGGGTTAATAGTATTTAATGGAATTTATAATTTTTCTTTAAATCTTTTTGAATTAAACACACAGTATGCAGATCACAGAAACAAACAAACACGGTATCAATCACACAACACAGAAAAAAGAGAGTAAAAGCAATAAAAGGAAAGTACACACCGAGATTTTATACTGGTTCGAGACTCCCCTACATGAAGTCTCACACAACGCTGGGTTGGTATGGGTTTTTATTCAACAAATCCGATTACAATCCTTGATTTTATGGATACAAAGGCACACCCCAACTGATTCAAAGTACAGTGAGACTTAGTTGATTTACTAGGCCACAACTTTGCATCTAAACAATTTACGGGATACAATCGCACCCAGTTACTTTATACAGGACAAGACCACACCTTTCTCTTTTCATTTTTTGTAGTATTGACTCTATAGGACTTGATCTTGAGATCTTTGATTATAAATAGCCTATAACTGTTGAGAAGCAGTTGAATCAGAGAGATTTTGATTTAGAATTGAAAGAGAAGAAGGGTGATATGATTTCTATTGAAATTGGAAGAGTATAAGTGTATAAAATCAAGAATTAAAGTAGTATAATGATAGGATGTTGAGAGAGAAAGAAGAAGATGAAAAATTGTTAAAAAAAATCGAATTTTGGAAAGTATTTTTAGGTTTCCAATAGTCACAACATTTCTGAAAAGATTTAAATTCAAAAGACACTTCTTTTACAAATGCCCTAACGGCAAGTATGTCGACATGCCTATTTCTACATGTCGACATGGGATAGGCAATATTCAAAAATAAAAGTTTAAATCAATTCAAACAATATTTAAATAAACTATCATGAATCCAGAGTTAAAACAAATTAAATTCCTTTGTATTTAAACATTCTTTTCAAAGTAAAATATATTTTAAAAACTTATACTAAATTGTACTTAAAATATTTAAGAACTTAAAAATAAAAGGATATAAAAGTATAGATATATAAAACTATATATATATATTAAGAAACTTGTTATAAACAAGAAAATTAAAATACTTAAGCAAAACTTAAATTTGAAAAATAACTTTGAATATAAACTTAGTTTTTAGAAGTTTAGAAAATAATTATCAGTAGTTAAAATATTATTAAAACATAGAAGTATATATTTTGAATAATGAAGTAATTTTGAAATCATTTGAAAACAAGATTTAAAATCAAGAAAATAAATTTGAAATTATTTTGAAATCAAGTATAAAATCAGGATTTGAATTTTAAAATCAGAATTTGGATTTGAAAATAATATCAAGTGCTAACCAGAGTTTTAACAAAATTTCTAGACATACCGACTCTATAATTCTTGGACTCTTGAACTCTTATATTATTGAAACTCATGAGTCTAGAAACTTGAAATCTTCTATTTGAAATCTTGATTCTTGTAAACTGTACAATTTTAAAATACTTGCATATTTTTCCTCTGTATATATACATATATATATATATTCTAAAGAATTATGTTAGTATATATTTTATAACAATAATAATAGAATTAAAGTAGAAACACGATTGTTGTCATCAAAACCATCATCATCACCATCCTAGTCCTTAATAGGTTGTCTTTAACTTTAATTAATAGAAATTTTGGGTATTGCTGTAACAACCCGAAAATCTGGGCTAGTTTAAAAATTTTATTTTGGCAATTTTAGCAAATTTTGAACATTTAAAATAGATTATTTTAAATAATAGCGACGAGAAATTTATTTTGAATATAATTCGAACGTATATATTCATTTGAATCGACGTTAGAATATAAATATTTATTTATATATATAAATAGAATTGAAAATGGCGCGGTAGTTCGATAATTCGATTTCAAACTTCAATTGAATGTACCGGGTGCAAAATAAACCGGATTTTAGTGAAACCAAAAACAATAGGATCTATTTGATGATATCTTTCCAACAAATCCGAAAAATCAAAATTTCATAGCGGGAATCAAAAGATATGTTCAGTTGAAAATTCTGAATAGTCGCTATGGAATTCAGGCCCTTAAAAATGGAAATTTTGCAAACGACCTTGGATTTCGACGAAACCACTTTTGTTGGATCCGGGATGTAAAGTTGTTGCTAGGTTTCAAATTTCATAATTTTTCGAATCAATATGTGAGTGTGGCAAAGGAAAACGTGTTTGACCAGTTTCAGTTGATTTTAATCGACTGGAAATTGGCCATTTTTCAAACGGTCTCAGAATTCGACGAAACTAGTTTTATTAGGACCGTATCGTCAATACGAAGCTAGAAAATATTTTTCTGGAATTTTTCGAGTCAGTATGTGACCCTAGTAAATTGAAATGCGCGTTCAAATTCAATATATAGAGTTATATGTTGATTTCAACGGAAACAAATCGAAACAGTTGAATCAGCCTGTGGTACATAGACATTGTGTTCGGAATGGGGGTAATTAACTATGGACGACAGGCGGTGTGTCTCGTTTAGAGGTCGAAGGTAAAAGTTGCTTTTTGGGTTAATTAAATATTAAATAAATAAAATATAAAAATACCCTTTCACTCTTTAACCCCCTCATTTCCCTCTCTCTCCTCAGTTCGTTCTGAAAGATTAAAAAAAAACCGCTGCTTGCCTCGTCGATGTCGCCCCCTACCGCCCTCGCCGGAGCGCCGCCCCATCACCAGATCGCCACGCCCCCCCCCCATCTCTCCGATCCTCCTTAAATCGACGTTCCTCCGACCAAAACCCGAACCCTACACCCCCGAACTCACTAAGCAGCCACCTCCAGTCAATTGGGGGGCCCGCCTCTGGCCATCTGCCACCCCCCTCCGACGCTCCGACCCCCTGTGCGCCCTCAGCCTCTTCTCCAACCCCAAAGCACCCAAAAACAGTGAGTTTCCTCCCTTTCTTTCTTGTTTATAAATGACATTGTTTTCTTTTAATTCAGTTTTGTTTGTATAAATTAAAAGTACTATAAAAAGGTAATTTTCATTATCATATGGCGAATATATAAGAATTTGATTTTTTTTATATTAAATATAGAAAAGAATAGATTTTTAGTTGGGATTTTTATATATTAAAAATATAATTTTTATAAAGTAGAAGCAATGGAAATATTATTTTTATACAGTAGAGGCAATAAAAATATAATTTTTATAATACAGAAAGGTTAAAAATATAATTTTTATATCGTAGGGATTATAAAAATATGATTTTTATATATTGAACAGCAAAGTAAAAATATGATTTTTATATATTGAATAGCAAAGTAAAAATTCGATTTTTATATATGGAATAGCATAATAAAAAAATTCGATTTTTATATATGGAATAGCATTATAAAAAATTCGATTTTTATATATTGAATAGCGAAGTAAAAAATTCGATTTTTATATATTGAATAGCGAAGTAAAAATTCGATTTTTACATATGTAGAGAATACGGGCAACGAAGGTGACAAAAAGGCGATAACGACGAAGATTTCTATAAATGAAGTGTTGTGAAGTTGGATAGCTATCGGTGAGAACTTCTCACCTTTCAATTTCTTTTTCTAGTTATATATATATACTAGGATGCAAATGGTGTTTAGTAGCACCCGACACCCGTCATCCACAGACCATGGATGGCTTGTTTGTTAAATTGTTTGGATGTGTAGTTGGTTAGTTTATTTGGTTTGAATTGAATTGTTTGGTGAAATGAAATTGATTAGATTGATGTGTGAATGGCGTGGGCCTTCACTAGACCGGGGATAAGGCTAGGCCTTTTCCCGTTTCTAGTATCGTGCCGTTATGCCGCCGAAATTTTCTAAAATAAGTTAGAAAAATAAAAATATCATTTTTATTTTGTAAATGAACTGAATAAAAATTCATGTGTTAAAATAAAATATTTGATCGTTAAAAATATAATTTTTAACGTGAATGTGAATAAATAAATATTCATTTACAAACCGGACGGTTTGTTTATGTAAACCTATTTGAAGGACATTGATTGGGACGATAAATTTTACACATCGCCCAACTGCACAAATAAAAATCTGTGTTTGATTGCTTGAAACCCCACACGGGTATTGGGATGATATTTGACGTACACTAATCCCGATTGTTTAGTTGTATGTCGATCGATTGATTGACATGCTGTTATAAGCGTTGAATATTTATATTTGATGCTTATACAGTGTAGAATGCACTTTGGATGATGGTTGATTATTCATCGTTGTTGATATATACATGTGTTGTAGAAAATCCATATAATTAACATTATATGGTAATTGATTGGGCCTCATTCCAGTTTTAAAATAGAAATATTTGAAAAAGAAATATTTGAAATAGAATATTTGAAAATAGGAATATATGAAGCCGTATTGATTAGATTGACGCCATTTTGACGTGAACGACATTTATATCGAAAGTGATTTCAAAATCTGATATTTTGAAAAGAATTGAATATAAATAAATTCGAATTGAAATTGAATATAAATAAATTCGAATTTAAATTGAATATAAATGAATTCGAATTTAAATTGAATAGAAATGAATTTGAATTGAAATTGAATTGAAAACGAACTGAAATTGAATTAGAAATCAATTTGAATTGAAATCAATTTGAAATGAATTTAAAATGAATTTAAATTGGAATATTCAATTTTGATTTGAAATTGAATATGAAGTTGAAACCGTTTTGAAAATGAATTTAAAAACGATTTATAAAGCACATTTTGAATTGAAATCGACGAAGTATATATTATATATATTATATATATTATAATGGCCTGAATAGAACGCGCCGCGCCGCGGCAGTTCGCGAATTTCGACCATTGACTTCAAACGGATATTACGGGAGATCCGACCGTCGGATTCTCCTAAAACCGGAACCGTTGGGTTCGTATCGAAAAGAGCTATCTAACAAATATTAGAAATTTGAAATCTAACGGTTGGATTTGGAATTATGTCCAAATCAAATTTGGAAAAGGTCGCTATAAGTGCAGTTCGATGGCCGTTGATGGAAATCGACTGTACGGGCCTTGATAAAATTATTAAAAATAATAATAATTTGTGTAAAATCATAAGAAATGATTTGGGAAAAATCGGGATGAAAAACTCTATATTTGAAAAGATAAAAATAGATTTTTTTATCGAAATGAACTAGTTTTGAACTAGAATTATAATTCATTTATTTTTGAAATAAATAAAGTGGGTTTGAAATGGTTTTGAAATATAACCATAATTTCCAATAATCATATTGGAATGGATTTGAATCGAAATTGTCTTTGGATTATTTTGATGTTAGATTTCGTGATTATACAGATGTTGTTATGGAAATTTGAAAGATATATATATATATATATCGTTATTTCCGATACGATATTTGTTGGTCGTAGAATTTGATGTTGAATATAAGCCGATATATTTTCTATTCAGAGCCTTGTATTTAATATCAAATGTGATTTGGGTTTGTCGTGAATGGTGTCTTCATTAACACTGTTCTTGAACCCAGTTGAGAAAAGATTAAATCTTTTTATTTAGATTTAATGAAGTGTACCAATTAAATAATATTTAATTGCAATTGAATTGATATTGATTTTTGGGTTTATCGTGAACAATGTTTTAAATAACACTCGTTCTTTAACCCGATAATTAATGGAATGTGGTTTTGGGTTTATCGTGAACCGTGTTTTAAATGACACTGTTTCTTTAACCCAGTTAACGATTAAAACTAAGTGGAGTTTTAATGAATCCTTAATTAGATTGAAATGATCGAGAATGGAGTATCACCAGTTTTACTCCAGGCGATCGTTAAATCTTATTTAGATTTGAACGTGAAATGGTAATTGAATTTACCAATAACATCGTGGTGTTAGATATGAAGTATAACCAATTTTACTTCATGGGATGAATAGGTTGGGATTGGAAATTAAAACATATGATTACTTCGGTAAGTTTCGTTAATCCCGACTAGTTGAATCAAAATTCAAAAGGTGATTAAAGAATAAATTCAAGGAATATATCTTGGATAAAATTAATGGGAACCTTTCCCTATGAATGTGAAATTTAGAAACTAACTGTCGGTTAGCCAAGCAGAATGGTTTTCTGGATATTGATCTGATGTTGGTTTCGGCCTTCGGGGTTAATGTTTGGGGAATTATTCTCTTGATTAATTTATGGTTAGTGACTGATGAATTGGAATGAGGCGTATGTTGGGTTTATGTAACACTTATTTAAAATAATACGCGAGTTATTCGGAAAGACCGGATTTATCCCATTCTGAATAACTGATACGACGATAAGTCGAAGATGAAGACGATGGTCAAAGACCGGAGGTCTTCACGTCGTTTGGGTAATTACTGATGATCTTGATTGGGCTGTACACCCAAGAAGATGGAAACAGTTGGTGATCGTCCATACGTACTTGGAGATCGATGGATATGCGGGGTACTAGGTGCCTCCGGTTTCGTTCAGACCCAGAACGGACTTGTAAATGGATTGTGTGTCTGACAGTGGATTTCATTCTGTGTGACTGATATCGGTTGCATAGAATGGTTTGCCTGTGTGGCATGCTAAGATGCAAATGATCAAGGCTTCTGTTGAAAAGCAAAGTCTTGTGGTGATGATCAAAGCACAGCCTGTGTGGCACAGCTTTGTGTAACGTGAATTCGCGAGCCTCACACCTCGGTTGTGAACCAAAAACGGGAGAGGACCTTAGGGAGGGCATGCGTTTCTTTCTAGCTAGGGTGGTGTCAGTGACCTACCAGCCCTGACATTTATATACTTTTCACCTGTGTGGTTGTTGCTGTTGCGAGGCGCCTCGGTTTGATCGGACGATCCGGGTCCGATGGAGTCATTCGTTGGCTCATTTACGCCCCAAAGGGCGGGGAAACGTAGTGTTCAGGAATTTTAATCCACATCGGTGGGCCGGCCCTGACGATCCAAGGGTCGATGCGCTCTGACCCTGAGGCTTGAGCTAGAGAGTCTCGAAGACGGTGAGGACGATCCCTAGCCTCAGTTCACAGACGGAAACCCAATTTCCAAATACGTGACTTTGCGATTTTGATTGTATAACCTATATATGGCGACATAGTGGTATGGGGCATTCATGCCGCCTATGATTGATACTTATGATTTGAAGTTGTTTTATACACTATGCACTTATAATAGTATCAAATGATTTCTTTTAAACGTATCAAGCATTCTTGGCTATTATAAGGTAAAAACCCTATCCCCCGGCTTGCGTTGCATTGTGTGATAGGACCTGGGTCTTATAATAGCTTCATTTTTCTTTATTTAGCATTGCGCTGTTGTTTTATGCACTGGTATTCTTAGGAGGAAACCCGTTCCGTGTTATACGGCGTGGTCCCTTGATTTACCTAACTTTAAAATAAAGATTAATAACTGTTTTAGTTCTCACACCAGTCACATGACTGACCTGGAGTTTATTGTTTTAACCTAAACTCTGGGTGCCCCTATTTTGACATGGGCAGCTAGTAGTTTTGGTTTTGCAGATTTATATTCACAGGATCCTGGTTTACAGCTGGAACGATATCCGGAAAGCTTTGTATCCGTATATCTTTTCTAGTTGTGTATTGTATTATTTTCTGCTGCTATGTATTTAAATGTAATTTAAATCTCTGATATTTCTGTGTAATATATATTCATTGATACTCTGTATATTCTTGTAATCTGATGCATTGTGGTGATATACAATGAAATGTTCTTTTGTATGCGTTCTGATTTTGTCGTGTTCTCAAAACAATTCGTTCTTTCTCTTCTCTTCGGAGACCGGGGAAGTTCGGGTCGTTTCATCGTGGTATCAGAGCTTTGGTTTACAAAGCTCAGAGAACAAGGCACCTTGGAACCGTACGAAAGAATTCATCAGATATTGGGTTAGTAATATCCAATGAGAATGACTCGTTAGAGATGGGATCAGTAGTATCCTAGAACGAGTGTGAAGAGTATATTTTTAAAATGAAAACAATTTTTGTTTTGAAAATTTAAATCAACTATTCGTATTTGATTATTTATTTCATATTGATTAGGACAGTCCAGTATATAAAGATTTTGCATATATGTCTTGCAAACGTGTATTCGAAGTTTTAATGTACTGGATGGTTATAGAATCATACTCTAGTGCCCGGGGATAATTCTGGTAATGGGGCACTGTCGCCAGTATTTATTTTCGAGTAACGAAAGTGAGATTTCTATAAATTTCCAATTGACTGGTGTGAGAACCGAAATTAGATAGGGCCTATTGTTGTGAATTGGCATCAAAAACATGATTTTTTGTACATGTATCAAAATTATGAATTTGAAACTCTAATTCACTAATTGATTGATGTTTGTGTTGTTTGTATTTGTTTGATAATTTTGAACCATTATGCCTAATTGTATCAAATATTGAATTGTATTGAAAATTGGTCGCATTTTCTTGCATATGCATGTACTTACATTGAACAGGTCATAGCAAGGAGGCTAGAGCAGAGAATAAAATTTGTTTGCCCGACAAATAGGTACATGTTTACTACATAATTTACTGTTTTGTTTGGGTGATGATGATTTTATGAGCCTATTGGCTAGCCGCTTGGCTTTTTCTTTTTCTTTTTGAGATCAGAAGGCCTATATGGCAATTTCGGGATTTTCCCGTGGCTCCCGGTGCAGGGGAGGTTATGGCGAAATTTTTCGAAAATTGAGGGTGTTAGCCAAATTTTTGAAAATTTGAAAATTCTCAGAAACTGAAAAGTTGGAGAATGGAAGCCAGTTCGAACGTAGAGTTGATTAATCAAACCACTTTCGACTTTGTTCCTTTTCGGGGACGAAAAGTTTTAAGTGGGGGAGATTGTAACAACCAGAAAATTTGGGCCAGTTTAAAATTTTATTTTAGCAAATTTTGAACATTTAAAATAGATTATTTTAAATAATAGCGACGAGAAATTTATTTTGAATATAATTCGAACGTATATATTCATTTGAATCAACGTTAGAATATAAATATTTATTTATATATATAAATAGAATTGAAAATGGCGCGGTAGTTCGATAATTCGATTTCAAACTTCAATTGAATGTACCGGGTGCAAAATAAACCGGATTTTAGTGAAACCAAAAACAATAGGATCTATTTGATGATATCTTTCCAACGAATCCGAAAAATCAAAATTTCATAGCGGGAATCAAAAGATATGTCCAGTTGAAAATTCTAAATAGTCGCTATGGAATTCAGGCCCTTAAAAATGGAAATTTTGCAAACGACCTCGGATTTCGACGAAACAACTTTTGTTGGATTCGGGATGTAAAGTTGTTGCTAGGTTTCAAATTTCATAATTTTTCGAATCAATATGTGAGTGTGGCAAAGGAAAACGCGTTTGACCAGTTTCAGTTGATTTTAATCGACTGGAAATTGGCCATTTTTCAAACGGTCTCAGAATTCGACGAAACTAGTTTTATTAGGACCGTATCGTCAATACGAAGCTAGAAAATATTTTTCTGGAATTTTTCGAGTCAGTATGTGACCCCAGTAAATTGAAATGCGCGTTCAAATTCAATATATAGAGTTATATGTTGATTTTAACGGAAACAAATCGAAATAGTCGAATCAGCCTGTGGTACATAGACCATTGTGTTCGTAATGGGGGTAATTAACTATGGACGACAGGCGGTGGGTCTCGTTTAGAGGTCGAAGGTAAAAGTTGCTTTTTGGGTTAATTAAATATTAAATAAATAAAATATAAAAATACCCTTTCCCTCTTTAACCCCCTCATTTCCCTCTCTCTCCTCAGTTCGTTCTGAAAGATTAAAAAAAACCGCTGCTTGCCTCGTCAATGTCGCCCCCTACGGCCCTCGCCGGAGTGCCGCCCCATCACCAGATCGCCACGCCCCCCCCCCCTCATCTCTCCGATCCTCCTTAAATCGACGTTCCTCCGACCAAAACCCGAACCCTACACCCCTGAACTCACTAAGCAGCCACCGCCAGTCAATTGGGGGGCCCGCCTCTGGCCATCTGCCACCCCCCTCCGACGCCCCGACCCCCTGTGCGCCCTCAGCCTCTTCTCCAACCCCAAAGCACCCGAAAACAGTGAGTTTCCTCCCTTTCTTTCTTGTTTATAAATGACATTGTTTTCTTTTAATTCAGTTTTGTTTGTATAAATTAAAAGTACTATAAAAAGGTAATTTTCATTATCATATGGCGAATATATAAGAATTTGATTTTTTTATATTAAATATAGAAAAGAATAGATTTTTAGTTGGGATTTTTATATATTAAAAATATAATTTTTATAAAGTAGAAGCAATGAAAATATTATTTTTATACAGTAGAGGTAATAAAAATATAATTTTTATAATACAGAAAGGTTAAAAATATAATTTTTATATAGTAGGGATTATAAAAATATGATTTTTATATATTGAATAGCAAACTAAAAATATGATTTTTATATATTGAATAGCAAAGTAAAAATTCGATTTTTATATATGGAATAGCATAATAAAAAAATCGATTTTTATACATGGAATAGCATAATAAAAAATTCGATTTTTATATATTGAATAGTGAAGTAAAAATTTCGATTTTTATATATTGAATAGCGAAGTAAAAATTCGATTTTTACATATGTAGAGAATACGGGCAACGAAGGTGACAAAAAGGCGATAACGACGAAGATTTCTATAAATGAAGTGTCGTGAAGTTGGATAGCTATCGGTGAGAACTTCTCACCTTTCAATTTCTTTTTCTAGTTATATATATACTAGGATGCAGACGGTGTTTAGTAGCACCCGACACCCGTCATCCACAGACCATGGATGGCTTGTTTGTTAAATTGTTTGGATGTGTAGTTGGTTAGTTTATTTGGTTTGAATTGAATTGTTTGGTGAAATGAAATTGATTAGATTGATGTGTGAATGGCGTGGGCCTTCACTAGACCGGGGATAAGGCTAGGCCTTGTCCCGTTTCTAGTATCGTGCCGTTATGCCGCCGAAATTTTCTAAAATAAGTTAGAAAAATAAAAATATCATTTTTATTTTGTAAATGAACTGAATAAAAATTCATGTGTTAAAATAAAATATTTGATCGTTAAAAATATAATTTTTAACATGAATGTGAATAAATAAATATTCATTTACAAACCGGACGGTTTGTTTATGTACACCTATTTGAAGGACATTGATTGGGACGATAAATTTTACACATCGCCCAACTGCACAAATAAAAATATGTGTTTGATTGCTTGAAACCCCACATGGGTATTGGGATGATATTTGACGTACACTAATCCCGATTGTTTAGTTGTATGTCGATCGATTGATTGACAGGCTGTTATAAGCGTTGAATATTTATATTTGATGCTTATACAGTGTAGAATGCACTTTGGATGATGGTTGATTATTCATCGTTGTTGATATATACATGTGTTGTAGAAAATCCATATAATTAACATTATATGGTAATTGATTGGGCCTCATTCCAGTTTTAAAATAGAAATATTTGAAAAAGAAATATTTGAAATAGAATATTTGAAAATAGGAATATATGAAGCCGTATTGATTAGATTGACGCCAATTTGAAGTGAACGACATTTATATCGAAAGTGATTTCAAAATCTGATATTTTGAAAAGAATTGAATATAAATAAATTCGAATTGAAATTGAATATAAATAAATTCGAATTTAATTTGAATATAAATGAATTCGAATTGAAATTGAATAGAAATGAATTCAAATTGAAATAGAATTGAAAACGAACTGAAATTGAATTAGAAATCAATTTGAATTGAAATCAATTTGAAATGAATTTAAAATGAATTTAAATTGGAATATTCAATTTTGATTTGAAATTGAATATGAAGTTGAAACCGTTTTGAAAATGAATTTAAAAACGATTTATAAAGCACATTTTGAATTGAAATCGACTAAGTATATATTATATATATTATATATAATATATTGTCCTGAATAGAACGCGCCGCGGCAGTTCGCGAATTTCGACCATTGACTTCAAACGGATATTACGGGAGATCCGACTGTCGGATTCTCCTAAAACTGGAACCGTTGGGTTCGTATCGAAAAGAACTATCTAACGAATATTAGAAATCTAACGGTTGGATTTGGAATTATGTCCAAATCAAATTTGGAAAAGGTCGCTATAAGTGCAGTTCGATGGCCATTGATGGAAATCGACTGTACGGGCCTTGATAAAATTATTAAAAATAATAATAATTTGTGTAAAATCATAAGAAATGATTTGGGAAAAATCGGGATGAAAAACTCTATATTTGAAAAGATAGAAATAGATTTTTTTTATCGAAATGAACTAGTTTTGAACTAGAATTATAATTCATTTATTATTGAAATAAATAAAGTGGGTTTGAAATGGTTTTGAAATATAACCATAATTTCCAATAATCATATTGGAATGGATTTGAATCGAAATTGTCTTTGGATTATTTCGATGTTAGATTTCGTGATTATACAGATGTTGTTATGAAAATTTGGAATATATATATATATATATCGTTATTTCCAATACGATATTTGTTGGTCGTAGAATTTGATGTTGAATATAAGCCGATATATTTTCTATTCAGAGCCTTGTATTTAATATCAAATGTGATTTGGGTTTGTCGTGAATGGTGTCTTCATTAACACTGTTCTTGAACCCAGTTGAGAAAAGATTAAATCTTTTTATTTAGATTTAATGAGGTGTACCAATTAAATAATATTTAATTGCAATTGAATTGATATTGATTTTTGGGTTTATCATGAACAGTGTTTTAAATAACACTCGTTCTTTAACCCGATAATTAATGGAATGTGGTTTTGGGTTTATCATGAACCGTGTTTTAAATGACACTGTTTCTTTAACCCAGTTAACGATTAAAACTAAGTGGAGTTTTAATGAATCCTTAATTAGATTGAAATGATCGAGAATGGAGTATCACCAGTTTTACTCCAGGCGATAGTTAAATCTCTAATTATATTTGAACGTGAAATGGTAATTGAATTTACCAATAACATCGCGGTGTTAGATATGAAGTATAACCAATTTTACTTCATGGGATGAATAGGTTGGGATTGGGAAATTAAAACATATGATTACTTCGGTAAGGTTCGTTAATCCCGACTAGTTGAATCAAAATTCAAAAGGTGATTAAAGAATAAATTCAAGGAATATATCTTGGATAAAATTAATGGGAACCTTTCCCTATGAATGTGAAATTTAGAAACTAACTGTCGGTTAGCCAAGCAGAATGGTTTTCTGGATATTGATCTGATGTTGGTTTCGGCCTTCGGGGTTAATGTTTGGGGAATTATTCTCTTGATTAATTTACGGTTAGTGACTGATGAATTGGAATGAGGCGTATGTTGGGTTTATGTAACACTTATTTAAAATAATACGCGAGTTATTCGGAAATACCGGGTTTATCCCATTCTGAATAACTGATACGACGATAAGTCGAAGATGAAGACGATGGTCGAAGACCGGAGGTCTTCACGTCGTTTGGGTAATTACTGATGATCTTGATTGGGCTGTACACCCAAGAAGATGGAAACAGTTGGTGATCGTCCATACGTACTTGGAGATCGATGGATATGCGGGGTACTAGGTGCCTTCGATTTCGTTCAGACCCAGAACGGACTTGTAAATGGATTGTGTGTCTGACATTGGATTTCATTCTGTGTGACTGATATCGGTTGCATAGAATGGTTTGCCTGTGTGGCATGCTAAGATGCAAATGATCAAGGCTTCTGTTGAAAAGCAAAGTCTTGTGGTGATGATCAAAGCACAGCCTGTGTGGCACAGCTTTGTGTAACGTGAATTCGCGAGCCTCACACCTCGGTTGTGAACCAAAAACGGGAGAGGACCTCAGGGAGGGTATGCGTTTCTTTCTAGCTAGGGTGGTGTCAGTGACCTACTAGCCCTGACATTTATATATTTTTCACCTCTGTGGTTGTTGCTGTTGCGAGGCGCCTCGGTTTGATCGGACGATCCGGGTCCGATGGAGTCATTCGTTGGCTCATTTACGCCCCAAAGGGCGGGGAAACGTAGTGTTCAAGAATTTTAATCCACATCGGTGGACCGGCCCTGACGATCCAAGGGTCGATGCGCTCTGACCCTGAGGCTCGGGCTAGAGAGTCTCGAAGACGGTGAGGACGATCCCTAGCCTCAGTTCACAGACGAAAACCCAATTTCCAAATACGTGACTTTGCGATTTTGATTGTATAACCTATATATGGCGACATAGTGGTATGGGGCATTCATTCCGCCTATGATTGATACTTATGATTTGAAGTTGTTTTATACACTATGCACTTATAATAGTATCAAATGATTTCTTTTAAACGTATCAAGCATTCTTGGCTATTATAAGGTAAAAACCCTATCCCCCGGCTTGCGTTGCATTGTGTGATAGGACCTGGGTCTTATAATAGCTTCATTTTTCTTTATTTAGCATTACGCTGTTGTTTTATGCACTGGTATTCTTGGGAGGAACCCCGTTCCGTGTTATACGGCGTGGTCCCTTGATTTACCTAACTTTAAAATAAAGACTAATAACTGTTTTAGTTCTCACACCAGTCACATGACTGACCTGGAGTTTATTGTTTTAACCTAAACTCTGGGTGCCCCTATTTTGACACGGGCAGCTAGTAGTTTTGGTTTTGCAGATTTATATTCACAGGATCCTGGTTTACAGCTGGAACGATATCCGGAAAGCTTTGTATCCGTATATCTCTTCTAGTTGTGTATTGTATTATTTTCCGCTGCTATGTATTTAAATGTAATTTAAATCTCTGATATTTCTGTGTAATATATATTCATTGATACTCTGTATATTCTTGTAATCTGATGCATTGTGGTGATATACAATGAAATGTTCTTTTGTATGCGTTCTGATTTTTTCGTGTTCTCAAAACAATTCGTTCTTTCTCTTCTCTTCGGAGACCGGGGAAGTTCGGGTCGTTTCAATTGCCTTTATTCTATACACAATTTTGTCTATAGTTTGTATAATTCGTTTTCTTTATAGCTAGGATTACTATAATACAGTCGTTGATTCGTTTGTCTTCAATTCAAGGCTTTGTTCTCCTTTTTTTGTTATATGTTAATAGAGTAATGAAGTTATATATTAATTATTATTGGTTGCATGTTAGAAATTTTGAGTTTGCCTCTACTGTGACTCTAACTATAACCACACCACTTGCAAAATAAAGAATCATTAACGTGCAATCAACTTTTAGCAAATTTGGAAAACCTTATAATTACTAAATGCTATGATGCTTCTCTTATAGTGTGATGCTAAGAGCACCCCAATATCCTCTTCCTAATACCGCAATTAAAAAAAATTACTAAATTTTGTATGCTTCCTAATACCACATTACTTCTTCGTTATAATCTGTCACTCAACTAGTATTTGTCGAACTAATCACGCAGTCGGCCCTGATCTGGAAGCCCCAATCAACAACAATCGTTATCTACTTCATCTTTCCCGTGGGAAAATTCAAATTTTTATCATTTGAAGCCCAAAACTTACTTGATTGAGTTGACCGTGGTTGAGACAACGATGTATCTGTAGCTTTCTTCTTTCTCAGCATTGCTGCGGCATCGAACAATTTATCGTTAATCAATCGATTGAAGAACTAGAGTTCTAAAATGGAATGAAAGAGAAAAAATAAGAGATGAGAGTAAAACAAAGTAACGGTGGTGTGGTATCCTCTATTTTTTACGTGAGGTATCATAAAGAGTGTAATGATAATTCTTGTGGTAATTTTTAACAGTGGTAATAAGAAGAATAAATTGGGGTGCCCATAGCACCACACCTCCAAGTTTTATCGATGGTTTATGTAAAATAATTTTTTGTACATAATAAATATTAATTTTATTTTAATTTTTTTTTTCACATTCCTTTTACCATTTTAAAACTACTTTGCAATAAACTTGGGTATTAAATAACGGTGCTTAATTTTATTATTAGCTACGCGAACAATTGAGTTAAGCAAATAATTTATGTATTATTGAAATTTACTAAAACATGGAAAGAGCAAATGAAAATATTGAAGTCTCTTGGTTTCTTTTTGTATAGACGCATAGATCATTATATGTCTTAAATTCACTACATATAATAAAACAATGCTGGATATGTTTCGTTATTGTTTGTATATGCAGAGGATTTGGATAATAGAATCATTATTCCATTTTGAATGTGGAATCTTACACTGTCAAAATTTTAGGGTGCGTTAGGTTTTATTTTTTAGTTTTTAGTTTATGTACATACAAAAGTACGAATGACGCACAAATATCATAAAAACGATCATTTTATAAAACGAAGTTAATACACAAAAAATAAACAATTTTTTTATAATTTTTGTATTTGTAACACCCCGTAATTTTAACAACACTAAAAGAGGATAAATTAAATAGTAATTAATATAATACTCAGAATTAAGGGAAATGGACTGCGCGATTGCATCCATCTCGAAATTCTGGTCAAGATAGACATTTGGTTTGCGTAAAACAGACACCGTATGAAGAAGTTATGAGGGTTTGAAGTTTGTATACGCACAAGTGAATTGTGTGTGTGTGTGTGTATATATATATATATATATATATATATATATATGGTCCAAGAATTCAAAATCAGGTCCAGAAAGTTCAAAAAAGTTCAAAATTCCAGAATTCAGGGTGAGCGGGAAAATTCCCACCTAGGCGAGTCGACCCCTTAAGGGGGGTGTCGACACCAGGGTCGACCCCCTAAGGGGGCCGTCCAGGGTGGGTCGACCCCCATAGGGCTGACGTGGCTAAGTCGGTTCTGGGGCTGGCAGCTTTAAACATAGGCTCATTTCTCTTGTTTTCTTCACTAAAAATCAATGGAGGCCTAAATGATGCTGGTGCCTGGATTGAATCAAAACTCTTTCTTCTTCTGCAATCAAATTTAGATATTCAAGTGTAGATCTGAGACTCATCAACTGCTTTTCTCCTTCAATTTCTTTAGATCCGAACACTATGAGTTTCAGTTGCCCTTAGATTTAAATAAATAAAAGTAAATATGATATGACTGTAAATTTGGATCTATTCTTGTGACTGAATCATATCAGATCTATTATAATTTGTAAATCCACGATATTGTAATTTGGATCTATGCATGTGATTAAATCATATCAAATCAATTGTAATTTGCGAATCTATGACATTTTAAATTGACTAAGACCTGGATCTCAACCCTTATCATGTCAGATCTACTTTTAATTACATATCTAATTTGTTATTGGATCATCTTATGATTATCATGTTGTGGTCAATTTAGATCCGGCATTAGTTGGACATCTTAATTCTTATTTAGATCTAATCATGCCTATAATGACATCCCTGCTATGTTAGAACTTGTTTTATTATCACAAGTTCACCGATCTGTTCTTATATGTTCATCCTATCATTATGCCATCATATGCTTATGTCAGTTTGTTAGATTAAACATCTCTGTCATCTTCCCTTCACCCTTTTCCTTTTTATTTTATATACCCAGGCTAATTTCGAGCCTAGGCATGCTGCTAAATTATGCGATTGCGTTGGTTTGGGAACGAGGGGAAAACATTGAAATTGGACATATCTTGTGAATTGGGAATTTGGGCATAATTGGTAAAAAGGTGAAAATTTGCATAATTTGAATAATGTTTATATATATGAATTCGGACATATAATTCACTATGAACATAATTGGGGAAAAAGGGGCATGAAACCTATAACCAATAACGACATAGTTGAAAATTGGCTAATAATGAAATGCCTAGGATTACAGTAATTAGAAACTGTAACTGCGCCTATGACACGAGGTTAGATTACACTTGTGGTTGAAGTCTGCCCTGACCCGTCCGGCATATCCAGCTACCACAAGTGGTGAATCTAATGTGGGAGGTCTAGGTGCAAAAATACAAGACGTGTTAAGACACGAGGTTAAGCCCAATTTGTGGAATAAGTCTGCCCGGACCCGCCCGACATGTCCAGCATCCACAAATGGTAGGCTTAATGTGGGAGGTCTAGCATACCATAGCCATAAATAAAAATATGGTAATAAACCTTGAATAATTAACCTAGTTGAATCCATAGGGATTGTATGAATATAAACTTAAGTTAGGGTTAAGTAAATTTGGTTGAACAGTGGGTGGGTTAAGTAAATCTGAGGGGGTGGGTAATATTTACATATAGGCCCACAAACTTAGCCCGATAAGGTTATGTAATTAAAGACACCTAGTGGTATACATAACCGATGGAAATATTAGAGTTATGTAATTAAAGACACCATTTTAAGGTAAGCATAACTTGTAGAAATGATAGGGTTGTGTAATTAATGACACCTAGTGGTATACATAACCGATGGAAATCCTAGTGGGGATACAAGACAAGGGGAGAGCTTGTATCAAATTGTGTGGGACCCATTTCAGTTAGTAATCCTTAATAGGTATCAAACGAGTACTCCGAACTAGGTCGGAGTTGGGGCATGCTTTCTGGGCTGAATGTACGAGATCTAAACGAGGAGGACGGTTGGGCGGCACGCCGACCGGGGGCATGTGCGTGCATGGGCCGAGGAGAGGGGGCTAAGACGACCGTGACACCTGTAGATATGGCTGTGTATATCAGCAAAGGGTTGCCACTGTAGGATGTGATACATCCTATAGTGGGACTGGCACAGAGTATCTACGCGGAGTAGGGAGCCGATCGATTGGGGTAGTGGTTAGGATACATCTGTACATATGTCTAAGTCTACCATATTATAGTTGTTGGGATCACTCATTCCGTTGATACTAGTATTAGTGCAGAGCAATCTTTAGAGAAGTATACACTCTATCATGTTTACCTTGTCATACCTACCTTATATGTTGTTATCTCTCTCTTATCCACTTTATATACCTATCATGTTACTTTTACTTATTTACTTGCTAAAAGTAACTGGACTTGCCAGACTTTATGCCTGACCCTTTTTATTTCCTCTTATTTCTTTTGTCCCCTCCCCCCTCCCCCCCCCCCTCTCCCTAGGTTCTCAAGGTGGGAATACTCAGGCTTGACTGTGATTCTGCTTTCATTTTGCTGGAGCTGCTTAGATGTATGGCTCAAGCTCCTATCCTTGCTACTATGGCTATATTTTATTTAGGGAATTTTGCTTCGTTTATGTACTCTGAAGTTTTAAAGCACAAGACAGTAGTTTCAATGATGTAATGGTTTTTATGTATTTCAGACATGCGATGTTTTCAAACCACGTTGCTTTATGTGGAATACAGTTTTTAATTCCGCTGTCATTTTTATATTTGTCTTGTAATATTTTCGTTTCTGTTTACCTATAACACTCCACGAAACTTAATCCATTCCCTTTGTGAGTGACATTAACGGACGTAGGGTGTCACACTTGGTATCAAAGCCGAAGGTTACTAGATTAGATAAAAAAAATTGAAAATGATTTTCAAAAAGGTTTTAAAAGAAAGTGTTTTTCAAAAACAAAAGTCTGTTTTGAAAAACACATTCCCCAAAGCCATATGTAATATCCTTCGATCTTTTGTTTAAATATCTTTCCTTTTCGTTTCAACATGTCTGGGGAACCTAACATTCCAGAGAGCATTACAATACCTGGCTGGTTCCGTAGCTATCTAGAGGCTACGGCGCCTGCCGAAGGCCAAAGGAACGTTCCTCCCCCAGCTGCACCCGTCGTTCTTCCTCCTCCTTGTAACAACCCGGAAAATACGAGCCAATTTAAAAAATTTAATTTGGTTATTTTATTGAATTTGGAGTAATTGAAATAAAATATTTCAATAAAATAACGAGTTAGAACTAATGAGGCAGTTTAAAATTTTGAATTCTAACTTTGACTGAACATACAGGATGCAAAATATAACAGATTTTAGCAAAACCAAAAATATTTAAATCTGTATAAGAATACCTTTCTAACGAATCTGAAAAATCGAAATTTCATAGCGGGAATCAAAAGTTATAGCCAGTTGAATATTCAGGATGGTCGTTATAAAATAAATATAGCACTTGAAAATAGACATTTTGCAAACGACATCTGTTTTCGACGAAACCACTTTTGTTGGATCCGGGATGTCAATTAATTGCTATGTTTCAAATTCCATAATCTTTGGAATTAATATGTGAGCGTGGCAAAGGAAAATGTATTTGGTTGATTTTAGTCAAATTGGATCGACCAGAAAATGACCATTTTTTAAACGGTCCCAGAATTCGATGAAACCAGTTTTGTTGGGACCGTATCGTCCCAACATAGCCAGATTTATTTTTCGGGAATTTTTAGAATCAATGTGTGGCCCTGGCAAATTAAAATGTACGTTCAAAATAGAATTTGAATGTTTTATATTTTAATTTGAAGAATAACTGACTGTAACAGTCAAATGGGCCTACGAAACATATTCCATTGTGTTTGGGATGGGGGTTTTTAGCTAGGGGCGACAGTCGTTGGGTTTGAATCGGAGTTCGTATGGAAAAACCTTTAATTTCTGAAATAATATAAATATCGGCGAATAGGATTTATTCTTTCATTAATTAAAATTATAAAAATATTCAGAAAATCCCGCCACCACCCCCCCCCCCCCCCCGATCGACGGCGAAACAGCTTTCCTCCGTTCCCGATCATTTTCCGGCCAAACCACTTCGAATTTGACCCTGCCCCTTTGGAACTTTTTGAAGCTCTCCATCTCCTCTTCAAATCCATATGAGGTTTGAGATTTTTCGTTGAGTGTTGTGTGAGAACCACCTCCCCGAAGTCAGGAAGTTCAATGCGCCGCCGCAGCTCAACCCCACCATGGAGCTCCTTTGGACCCCCCCCCCCTCCCTCTGACGCGCGACTCGGAGCACTCCACGGTGGTAAAACCTGATCGCTCCCTCGTGCGACGGATCAGAAGTTAATCGAAACCCTAGTTTCGAACCTCAGCTGAAAGGTATACGACCTTGATTTTTATAAAGAAAATAACACTTCTAAGGGTTGCAAATCGTGATTTTCAAATAAAAATCATATCTTTTTGCTATGTTGACGAAATTCGATGAAACAGGAAACATCGGACTCGTAGCGACATCATCTACATTCTAGAAGAAGCTAGAACGTGTTCCGAGCTCGCTACAAATTTCAGAAGAATTAAAATCAATGTGAGATATCTATATTCAATATGGAATGGAAATGCAGTGTATAAATTATATGAGTGAAATATAAATTATATATGCGTTGTACACCACATGTATGAGCGTTGTATAAGTTATATGAGCGATGTATAAATTATACATGCATTGTAAAAATCATATATGTGTTGAAATGGAAATGAAATATATTTAAATACGAATATATATACTCCCCTCATCCACAGACCATGGACGATATGAATTGATTGTGGTTGACATGAAATTGATTGAAAATGCGAATGGTTTAAAATTAGTTGAAATGTGAATGGTTCGAAATAACTGTTTGTGGTTAAAAGAAATTGTTTGCGGTTGAAACAATGAGAATTATTGTGGAAAATTCATATGATATGAAATTGATCTTAGATCATTTAGATAAGCCCCTTATGGAACCCCGCGAGGCCTAAGGTAGTGCGAGGAGCCGTACTTGAGACAGTGCCGGTTTTTAACCCCCTACCGTTATGCTACCGAAATTTTCAGTAATATCTATGTGTTTGAATTATTTTCATGTATTGAATTATATTCATGTGTTGAATGAATTTTTTAGATAATAAAAATCACATTTTTATTATGCGTGTGAAGTATATGAAGTGTGCACGTATGAGATATTCATATGTTGAGATATTCATACGTTGGACAACATTCATGTGTTGAATAAATTGTTTGAAAAATAAAAATTAACATTTTTATCTTATGTATGAAGTAAATAAAATATTCATGTTTCAAATAAATTGTTTTAACGATAAAAATATCATTTTTATCATATGTATGAACTATTTAAAATATTCATGTGTTGAAAAGAATTCATGTGTTGAATGAAAGGATTGAACAATAAAATTTACATTTTATTGTGAACATGAAGTGCTGAAAACATTCATGTGTGGAATAAATATTTTTAATGATAAAAATATCATTTTTATCATGTATACGACTCGCTAAAAATACACCTGTGTTGAAACATATTTTTATTCGCCAAAAAAATCATTTTCATCCTATGTATGAAGTGTTAAAAATAACCACATATTGAAACAAACATTTATTCGCTAGAAATATTACTTTTAGTTTAGTTCTGCATATATATACATGTGTTGATCAGGAATATGGATTAGCTGTTGAGTAAAGAATATATTTGCATGCCTGACAAATAGGTAAGCCTTAATGAGTTAGCCACGCAATTTTATTATTATATAAACTCCTGTGAATGCCATTGGATGCAGAGTGCTTGTTGTTCTGTGTGAAATAATAAACGTCGTCATAGAATAGTAACAATTAATTTTGAACTACACTACATGGCATACTTCTAGAAGATGGCATACCCTATCATATACCACATAAGCATTTGGAGCTTATGTGACGAGGTGGAAGATGTACCATACAAGCGAGAGGCTTGTATGGCGATGACTATATTTCAGGTTTAACTGAAGACTGATATGGACTATATAAAATATAACGATAAATTGCCAGATAATAAAAACCCCACACGGGTCTGGAGGTGACAATAAACACGTCTCTTTAGTCATTAAGGCACAAAAACCATTTATAGGGTGACGAGAATTTATTCTCTAGGGTTATAATCTATACACACTTCCTTGTGGACACTGGAATATATCACTATAAATATGTGCATGCTTTTTAGGATTTATTGGGTGCCTAATACGGCCCAATAAATTTCCAAACCCCTCCCCGTACAAAGGGGGTTATGGCGAAATTTTCTAAAATTTAAAGGCGTTAGTGAAATATTTGAAGTGAAAAACGATATGGAAATCGTCAAATGAATTATATATATAATTATTTTTTTGAAAATTGGTTCACTTTATTGCTTAAAACCAATAAAACCGCCTTTATGAGCCTCGTTAAAACCCTATAATCCCCCTAGTGGGTACCTTATAGGGAAAAAGAGTACTCATAAGATTGGTATACAACATAGAAATGACAAAGGTCATATTCGAAAGAAAATACAACAAAAATCTTCAAAATTAAACTAAAACCAAGACCAGCTCTTCTCAGCCCAAACAAACAGGCCCATCATCCACTTCCACTTCAAAAAGCTAATATTCTCTTCAACCTGTGTAACAACCCGGAAAATCCGAGCCAATTTAAAAAATTTATTTTGGCAATTTTAATGAACTTTGAATATTTAAATGAATTATTTTAAATAATAACGACGAAGATTTCATACATATGAAGAGTCGTGGCATTTGGTTTAGCTCTCGGTGAGAACTTCTCACTTTAACTCTTGTTTTCTAGTTAGAAATATATACTAGGACGCAGACGGTGCTTAGCAGCACCTGACACCCGTCGTCCACGGACCATGGATGACTTGTTTGATTGATTTATGTGTGGTGAAAATTGATTGTGATGTGAAATGAATGGAAATATATTCATGTGTTGAAATAAAATATTCATTTACAAATCGAACGATTTGTTTATGTACACCGATTTGACTGATATGGATTGGGACGATAAATTTTGCACATCGCCCAACTGTACAAATAAAAATCTGTGTTTGTTGATTTGAAACCCCACACGGGTGTTGGGATGATATTTGGCGTACACTAATCCCAATTATTTAGTTGTATGTCGATCGATAGGTTGACAGACTGTGTAAGCGTTAATTATTTATATTTAATGCTTATGCAGTTGTGTGGTGCACTTTGGATGATGGTTGATTATTTGCCATTGCTATTATATACATGTGTTGTATAGAATCTATATAAATAACATTATATGGTAATTGAGTGGGTCTCATTCCAATTTAGAAAATAAATTATATTCATGTGTTGAATAAACAAAATAGTCATGTGTTGACAATGCTCATGTGTTGAGAATATTCATGTGTTGAAACCATTCATGTGTTGAAAATACTCATGTGTTGAGAATATTCATGTGTTGAAAATATTCATGTGTTGAATAAAGTATATATTCATGTGTTGAATAAAATATTCATTTGTTGATAGAATAACGAAGTTATTGAAATATATAAAGCCTTGTTGATTAGATATGCGCCATTTCGACGCGAACGATATTTATATCGATTATATTCGTTTTTATAATGAATATAGAAAAGGAAGTGATTTCAAAATATAACGTTTTGAAAATATTATCATTTATATATTAATGATATGGAATATTCAATTTTGATTTAAAATTGAATATGAAGTTGAAATTGTTTTAAAAATGAATTTAAAACGAATTATAAAATACGTTTAGAATTGAAATCGACGAAATATATATAATATATATATTAAATATATTAAATGGCCTGAATAGAACGCGCCGCGCCGCGGCAGTTCGCAAATTTCGACCATTGACTTCGAATTGACGTTACGGGAGATCGGACCGTCGGATTCTCCTAAAACCGGAACCGTTGGGTTTGTATCGAAAAGAGCTTTCCAATGAATATTATAAATTTGAAATCTAACGGTTGGATTTGGAATTATGTCCAAATCAAATTTGGAAAAGGTCGTTGTAAGTGCAGTTCGACGACCGTTATTGGAAATCGACTGTACGGGCCTTGATAAAATTATTAAAAATATCAATAATTTGTGTAAAATCATAATAAATGATTTAGAAAGAATTGGGGTGAAAAATCCCATATTTGAAAGGATAAAAATATATTTTTATCGAAATGAACTAGTTTTATAATCCAATATTTTTGAATAAATAAATTGGATTCGAAGCGGTTTTAAAATAATCAGAATTTTCAATATATGAATTGGAATGGATTTGAATCAAAATTATCTTTGGAATATTTCGATGTTGGATTCCGTGGTTATACAGATATGGTTGTGGAAATTTGAAAGATATATTTATATCGTTATTTCCAATGCGATATTTGTTGGTTTCAGAATTTGATATTGAATATAAGCCGATTTATTTTCTATTCAGAGCCTTGTATTTAATATCAAATGGGATTTTGGGTTTGTCGTGAATGGTGTCTTAAATAACACTGTTCTTGAACCCAGTTTAGAAAAGAATAAATCTTTTAATTAAGATTTAGTGAAATTGTCCAGTTAATTAGTATTTAATTGGAATTGAATTTAAATTGGTTTTTGGGTTTATCGTGAGCGGTGTTTTGAATAACACCTGTTCTTTAACCCGATTAACAATGGAATGTGATTTTGGGTTTATCGCGAACCGTGTTTTAGATGACATTGGTTCTTTAACCCAGTTAAAGACAGGATATTGATTTTTGGGAAGATTAAAACTAAGTGGAGTTGTAATGAATCTTTAATTAGATTGAAATGATCGAGAATGGAGTATCACCAGTTTTGCTCCAAAGCGATAGTTAAATCTTTAATTAGATTTGAACGTGAAATTGTAATTAATATTTACTGATAACACCGTGGTGTTGGATATGGAGTATGACCAGTTTTGCTCCATGGGATGAATAGGTTGGGATTGGGAAATAAAATAAATGATTACTTCGGTGTGGTTCGCTAATCCCGACTAGTTTGGAAAACCTTAACATGGTTTGAAATGATATCCAAAGGAAGATTAAAGAATAAATTTAGAAGAATTTATCTTTGATAAAATTAATGGGAACCTTTCCCTAAGAATGTGAATATTTGAATAAAGAATATCCTGAATTGGAATGAGGCATATGTTGTGTTTGTGTAACGCTTGTTTATTATATATGCGGGTTATTCGGAAAGGCCGGGTTTATACCCATTCTGAATAACCGATTCGACGATAAGTCGACGATGAAGACGGTGGTTGAAGACCGGAGGTCTTCACATCGTTTGGATGATTATTGATGATCTTGATTGGGCTGTACACCCAAGAGGAGGGAATCAGTTGGTGATTGTCCAGTCGTACTTGGAGATCGATGGATATGCGAGGAATAAGGTTCCTCCGGTTTCGTTCAGACCCAGAACGAACTTGTAAATGGACTGTGTGTCTGACATTGGATTTTATTCTATGTGATTGATTTCTATTAAATATATATCTGTTTGGCGGCGGAGAATTTATTCTCTTGCTTAACGTCCTTCTCTGAGATGTACGAGCTCAGAGGTTATATATTGATGGATATCAATCACATGGAGTGAATTTCCTGTGTGGCATGCCTAAGTGGCAAATGATCAAGGCTTTTGTTGAAAAGCAAAGTCTTGTGGTTGATGATTAAAGCATGGACTATGTGGCATAGCTTTGTGTATAGCGTTAATTCACGAGCCTCACACCTCGGTATGAGTCAAAAACGGGATAGTGACTGCAGAGAGAGCACGACGTTTCTTTCTAGCTATGGGTGATGTCAGTGACCTACCAGCCCTGACATTTATATACTTTTTACCTGTGTGGTTGTTGGAATGCGAGGTGCCTCGGATATAGGTCCTATAGGACCGGGAAACGTGTGTTCAGGAATAACTAATCCTCAAAAGTAAGAGAGGACCGGCCCTGAAGATCCAGGATCGCTGTGTGTGGTCCTGAGATATTTGCTAGAGTGTCTCGAACGGAGAGGAGCTTGCCCCTTGCCTCGACTCATGATGGAATCCAATTTCCAATACGTGATAATTCAGTTTTATTTGCAGAACCTAGTATGGCGACATAGTAGATGGTAGCTATGCCGTCTATGATTGATACTTATGATTGAAATTGTTTTGACACTATACACTTATAGTAATATCAAAATAATCTATTTTTAAACGTATCAAGCATTATTTGGCTATTATAAGGTAAAACCCTATCCTCCGTCTTGCGTTGCATTGTGTGATGGGACATGGGTCTTATAATAGCTTCATTTTTCTTTATTTAGCATTGCGCTGTTTGTTTTATGCACTGGTATTCTTAGGAGGAAACATGTTCCGTGTTATACGGTGTGGTCCCTTGATTTACCTAACTTTAAAAATAAAGATTAATAACTGTTTTAGTTCTCACACCAGTCACATGACTGACCTGGAGTTTATTGTTTTAACCTAAACTTTGGGTGCCCTTATTTTCCGCACGGGCAGCTAGTAGTTGGATTTTGTAGATTTATATTCACAGGATCCTAGTTTACAGCTGGAATGATACTCGGAAAGCTCTGTATCTGTGTATTTCTTTCGGTTGTGTGTTGTATTATTTTTCCACTGCTATGTATTTAAATGTAATTTAAATCTCTGATATTTATCAAATGTGTAATATTGATTCATACTATGTGATATTCTTGTATTCTGACGGAATTGTTGTAATAAGCAATGAAATATTCTTCTGTTTGTGTTCTGATTCGTCTTGTCCTCAAAGCAATTCGTTCTTTCCTTTACGGGGAAGTTACGGGTTCTTACAACCTGTGTCATTTAACTCGATGCCCCACTTCTCTAGAACACGCTCATTCCTCGAACTTCGAACAGATCTAGAACCATTGTTTTGAAAAAGCAAAACAATTTCTCGTTCAATTTTAAAGAGGGTTGATGCTGAATGACTCTTCCTTCCCTGAAAAACCCTCAAATTCCTTTCTCTCCATATGAAATAAATGGTTGTTGCAAAAGATCCAAACGCTAAATCCCTCAATTGGTCTTTTGCTGAGAAATCTAAGAATAACAATCTGGCTTCTTCCTTCAAATCCAATGAAATAGATAGTGGAAGTTCCAATTTTTTCTTCAAGGAAAACCAGATGAAGGATGCAAAATCACACAAAAAAAACAAATGGTTTATGGATTCTGGATAATTTTCACAAAGAGGGCAAAGAGGAGTTACATAAGAATTATAACGCAAGACTCTATCTTTAGTATTCAATCTCCCCAAAACCGCAAGGTATGATATAAATGGCATTCTTTTACTGTTCTTTTTGTGCCAAATGACTCAAAAGATTGGATCTGAAACTTCATGAACTCGAATAAAGTCCCAAACTTTATGAAAAGAAAAAGCACCACCTTCACACCATTCATATCTATCATGATTTAAATCAGGATAAGATTTAATTGAACTAATTTCATCAAGTAATTCTCTTGTTGCAGGATGAACTTGAGGATGGAAGACTTCATTTCTGATAATTTCAGCAACTTTCTCCTTAGGATTATAAATTAAATAAAACGAATAACGATGCTGCAGTTCGTATTTTGAAATCGTAACTTTAAACGATTATATCGAGAGATCCGACCGTCGGATTCTCTTGAAACCGGAACTGTTGGGTTCGCTTAGGAGAGATCTTTCCAATGGAATCAACTTCGTTAAGACCCGACGGTTAGATTTTGAGAAATGTGTAAATTAAATTTAGAGAAAAACAGCGCCAGGGCTACGTTATGGCCTGAAACGTCGTTTAATTAAACGGCGCTATTTTTAAATAAATAAAAATAGCGATATATCGTTATAAAATATTATAGGCGATATGGAATGGAAATAAACCGATTCTACTTGGTTTGCTTGATGTTTGATGGTTGAATGTGTTTGACATTAAAATAATATAAGGAACTGAAATGTAGATGTCGAATAATTTAACCATGGACAGAATTGATTTGAATTCTAATATACGTCAATTATTCGAAAAGGTCGAGTTAATGCTCATTTCAAATAATTGATCGACGAATAAATGTCGAAGATATGAAGACGATGCAAGACCGGTGATCTTCACATCGTGCAGATTACTACTGATGCCTTTGAGATGGGTAGCTCCCTTGACGAGGTTACAGTGGTAGTAGTCTGAACGCACTTGTTGATCGTCCGGATATGCGAGGGCCTTTCTCCTGTATTGGACATATGGGAGCAGGAATAAGGTGCCTCCGGTTTCGTTCAAACCCAGAACGGACTCGTAAATGGATGTGTGTCTGACGTGTATTCTGTGCTGTATTCGTTGATCTATACTAAATATACATCTGTTTGGCGGCGGAGAATTTATTCTCTTGCTTAACGCCCTTCTCTGAGACGTACGAGCTCAGAGGTTGTATATCGGTAGACATCAGTGGTATGGTGTGGATTGACAGCGTGGCATGCAAAGATGCAAATGATCAAGGCTTTTGTTGAAAAGCAGAGTCTTGTGGTTGATGATCAAAGCCAGGCTTTGAGATAGCGCAGCTTTATGTATGACGTTGATTCGCGAGCCTCATACCTCGGTATGAGTTAAAAACGGGATAAGGACCGTTGGGAGAACACGATGTTTCTTTCTAGCTATGGGTGGTGTCACCGTTTTACTATCCCTGACATCGTTGATTATTATACCTTTGTAGATGTTGGAATGCGAGGCGCCTCGATATATCGGTTTCTACGGAGCCGATGGATAGGTCCGATAGGACCGGGAAACGTGTGTTCGGAATAACTAATCCTCAAACGTAAGAGAGGACCGGCCCAGCCGATTCCAAGGGCTTCCCAGAGTGTGTAGTCCTGGGGCATTTGCTAGAGTGTCCCGAAGCCGGTGAGGTGCTTGCCCCTTGCCTCGACTCATGACGGAATCCAAATTTCTAATACGAAATCACGAATTTGATTGTAACTTATATATGGCGACATGATATATGGTACCCATGCCGTCTAGGATTGATATTTATGATTGAATTTGCTTTTGAAACATATATGCACTAGTAATAATATCAAATGATTTTGCAGTACACATATTAAGCATATTTTGACCATTATAAGGTAAAATCCTATCCTCCGACTTGCGTTACATTGTATGATGGAACTTGGGTCTTATAATAGCTGCATTTTTATAAAAAGCATTGCGTTGTTTAAATGATTTGCCTTGTTAGTGTTGTTTATCCAGTTAAGTAGATTTCTCATACCAGTCCCATGACTGACTCGTAGTTTGTTTCACTTTGCAAACTCGGGTGCCCTTATTTTCACACTGGCAGCCTAGTGACAGGTAGCAGGATATATTTTGTCTTTTGCACTACAGCATGGAGTGCATATTTTGGCTTGTATGGAGAGGACTTGACTTCTCAGTATTTTGGTTATGTGATATTCCGCCATTAGTACTCTATGTATATGATTACCGCTTATCGCGATGTAGACAGATTTATTTCTATTATGTATATATGATGTATATGTACCAGTGATCTTGATGTAGATTGATCATTCCCTTTCATGCACTAAGTTGTATCCTACACTATGCTACTCTGATGTTTATTACATGTTATGATTCCACTGTCATATTGATGTAAATTATTCTATTTTCTGTTTATGCTATTATATGTTCTCTACTAATGATGATTAATGTGTTATATTCCAATGATTATCCTTAATTTCATCGTACGGAGTTTTGAGATCGTCACAGGTGGTATCAGAGCTTTGGTTAATCTTAGTTCTGGAATTTAACACATTAAACACCTCGTCAAGATAGAATCATTGGTGTTCTAAGGCGAGTAGCTCATTAGAGATAGGATTAGTAATATCCTAGAGTGAGCTAAGCAGAATAGTAAAATAACTTGATCAGTACATTGTTGTCTTTTCGTATATTCTTCTGCTTTTACCATATCTTAAAATTATCATTTGTGTGATCTTGACTCTTTTCTTGCTTGTACAGAACTTGACTAGATGGCTACCCGAGCAGCTGCAGCTAGAGGTAGAGTAGGCCGAGGAGGCCGAGGACGGGGGAATATCCCTGTTGTCCCAGAGCCTTTGGTTCAGCCATAGCCACCACAACCCCCTCGATTGTTTGAGTTAGACCGAGTGGGAAAGACATATAGGAATCTGGGAGGCAAGCCATTCTCAGGCACTGGTACTAATAAGCAATTGAAGCCTTGGGCTGGTTGAACACTTGTGAGAAGATCTTCAGGGGCATAGGTCTTGAGGATAGGAGGAAAAGCTTTATGGGTGCTTGGCTATTACAGGACGAGGCCCAACTCTGGTGGGACGCCATCACCTTAAATGAGGATGAGGTGGAGATGACATGGGATGAATTCAAAACACTGTTCAAAGAGAAGTTCGTTCCAGAGCAAGAGATGGAGCGCTTGCATGATGAGTTTGCCAATCTCCAGCAGGGAGATCGCACCATCCAGGACTACCTCAATAAGTTAACTCAGCTATCCCGCTACGCTCCAGAGCTTATTCAGACTGTGAAGACAAAAAATAAGAGGTTCATTCATGGACTTCAATGCAAATATCAGGATACGGCAATGAGTCATGTTAACCTTACATTCGCCGAGATGGTGGAAATGGCTTGCAATTATGAGAGCCTAGATCAGAGGAACATGCAAATAGACCGCACAAAGAATCAGGCAGGAAACAAGCGCAAGACTTCAGAAAGTCAGCCCGAATCCAGCAACACAGCAGCTGATGCCAAGCCACAAACAACTAGCCCACCCAGAGGAAGCTGCTACAACTGCGGTCAAGCTGGCTATTACTCCAATGTGTGCACCGCTCCAAAGCGGTAGAAGACCAACCAACCCAGCTCGAGCCAGAACCCACGCAAACCTGTTGAGTGTTTCAACTGCCACCAGACTAGACACATCAGAAAGAACTATCCTTTGTTGAAGAATTCACAGGTTGCACATGTATACGAAGGGGCGAATCCGCCTGCTATTACCGATGGCACAGGTAAACCCGATGTTTTGGGAGGTACCCTTACTATTAAAAATATTCATGTTTCCGTACTATTTGACACTGGTGCATCACAAAGTTTTATTGCAAGTAACATTATTAAAAAGTTAAAGTTAAATCTAAAGAACCTTAAATAATCGATAAGAGTTCACAATCCGATAGGAGGTTCTACTGTTCTCAGTTCAAATTGTAAGGTGCCTATCTCTTCTTGTCGATACCGATTCCCTTTCAAATTGGTTGCCCTAAATTTTTCCGAATTCGATATTATACTTGGACTGGACTGGTTAACCAAATACGAGGCCGAAGTGAAATGTGCCGAGAGGATTATTATAATTAAAATGAAGCTTGGAGATATATTTATACCGTGCCATGGCTCAGACTCAGATAGAAAAGAGTTTTGGTCTGCGCTGGAAGTTATTCCCACTTTGTTGGAAAACATTCTGGTCGTTAAACATTATGCGGATGTGTTCGAAGAAGTCGAAAGCTTACCTCCGCAAAGAGAAATTGAATTCCGAATCGATCTAATTCCGAATTCCAGGCCGGTAGTGCATTCAATTCGAAGAATGACTCTAAAGAAAAAGAAGAATTAGGCGATCAAACTCGTCAACTACTATGGAAGGGTCTGATCCGACCTAGCTTTTCTAATTGGGGTGCAGCTGTAGTGTTTGTTCCTAAGTCAGACGGTACTCTCCGATTGTGTGTTGATTACCGAGACCTCAACAAGCAGACGCTCAAGAATAAATATCCATTACCGTGCATCGATGATTTGTTGGATCAATTAAATGGAGTGAGAGTATTTTCAGAATGGACCTAGCTACATGTTTTCCATCAACTGAGAATTGCCGAAGAGTGTGTTCCTTTGACAGCTTTCAGAGGTCCAGACATATTTTATGAGTGGTTAGTGATGCCGTTCGGCTTATGCAACGCTCCAGCAAACTTCGTCGATCTAATGAATAGAGTGTTCAGAGAAGTCCTGAATAAATTTTTTCTGGTATTCATCGATGATATTTTAATCTACTCCAAGTCAGAAAGTGAGCATGAAAAACATTTAGAACAAGTGTTGGGGATTCTGAGAAAGAATGTCTTCAAAGCTAAATTCTCTAAATGTATCTTCTGGCAAGATGAAGTGAAGTTCCTTGGCCATGCCGTGTCAAAGAAAGGAATTTCTGTAGATCAAGCAAAATTACAGCAATTCAAGAGTGGAAGCAGCCTACTACACCCACAGAAGTCCAAAGTTTTCTGGGATTAGCTAGTTATATTAAGGATTTTTCGAAGATATCCGGTTCATTAACCAAACTTACCAAGAAGCACGAAAGATTTAAGTGGACTCCCGAATGTGAGGAAGCTTTCCAGGAACTGAAATTAAAATTGACAACCGCTCCAGTATTAACAATTATTGATGGCAATCAAGATTTGACGGTTTGGATAGATGCTTCGATTAGAGGTCTTGGTGCAGTATTAATGCAAAGAGGCCAAGCAGTCGCTTATGCTAGCCGTCAGTTGAAGCCACATGAGAAGAATTATGCAACTCATGATCTCGAATTATTAGCCATTGTGTTCGCTATGAAAATATGGAGGCACTATCTATTGGGTGAGAAATTTGAATTATATACCGATCATCAATCATTGAAGTATTTGTTCACCCAGAAAGACTTGAATATGAGACAACAACGCTGGCTAGAATTTCTGGCAGCGTATGAGCTAGATATTCTGTATACCGCGGGAAAGGCCAATGTGGTAGCATATGCGCTTAGCAAAAAAAACCGCAATCATCGCCAATCTTATTATTACGCCTTCATTAATCAACAAGATCATCATTCTTCAGAAGGACGATGAATTTATTCAGAGGATTGGCAAAAAGATCAAGGAAGGTGAACCCTCGAGCTTCCAGATTGATAACCAGGGGTTTCTGAGGTTAAAGGGCCAAGTGTGTGTTCCGAACATTTCTGAACTCCGGAGGGAAGTACTGGATGAGTGTCACACCTCTAAACTTAGTATCCATCCGGGAGTAGGCAAAATGTATAATGATATCAAACGCACCTTCTGGTGGAGGTCCATGAAGAGGGACATTTCTTTATATGTTAGCAGGTGCTCCACTTGCCAACTAGTCAAAAGCGGCCAACAGAAACTGGCTGGACTGTTGCAACCGTTGTAAATTCCAAGCTGGAAATGGGAACAAATTTCTATGAACTTCATAGATGGTTTGCCCCGAACCAGGAAAGGAAATGACAGTATTTGGGTGATTGTAGATCGTTTCATGAAGACCGCCCATTTCATACATGTCAGATCCAATAGAACCGCTCAAAGTCTAGCGTAGATTTATCTCAAGGACATTGTTAAGCTACATGGAGTGCCGATCGGCATAGTCAGTGATAGAGATCCATTATTTACTAGAAAATTCTGGGAGGCATTTCAAGTGGAATTGGGAACGAAACTGAATCTAAGCACCGCCTACCATCCTCAAACAGATGGCCAAACTGAGAGGGTAAACCGTATTCTAGAAAATTTACTACGGGATTGTATTATTGATTTTGGCGGATCATGGGAAGACCACCTACATTTGGCTGAGTTCTCATACAACAACAGCTATCAAGCAAGCTTGGAAATAACACCGTTCGAAGCATTATACAGTAGACCATGCAGATCTCCTACATGTTGGGTAGAACCTGGCAATAGACTTCTATTGGGACCCGATATGATTTGCGAAGCTTCAGACAAAGTCGATTTCATTAAGAAACGATTGCAAATAGCTCAAAGCCGATAAAAAATTTATGCATATTCTAGAAGAAGAGATTTAGAATTTGCTATTGGTGATTATGTTTATTTGAGAGTTTTTCCGATGAGAGGAGTAATCTGATTCGGTAAAACTGGGAAATTGGCACCCAGATTTATTGGTCCCTTTCCTATACTTGAACGAATTGGAACTCTTGCTTATAGGGTTCAATTACCTGATTGGTTGCCTGGAGTACATAATGTGTTTCATGTATCTCAACTTATAAAGCATGTACATGATCCAGATCTTGTTGTAGAAGAAGCAGCGCAACAGGACTTGGAAATTACTCCAGAATTAGCAGTCAGCCGGTAAAGATTATTGGCAAAGTGACTAAAGAGCTAAGGAATAAGAAGGTTCATTTAGTTAAAGTACAGTGGAGTGGAGATCCTAGAGACTGTACTTGGGAGACAGAAGAAAGCATTAAGCAAGCTTATCACAAATGCAGAGTGGACATCTCTGACTAACTTCGGTGAAAGGTACATTTACCATACTTTGCATCTCCATTTTGTTTCCTACTTTACTGTTGTTTCCTTTTCGGGGACGAAAAGTTTTAAGTAGGGGAGATTGTAACAACCCGGAAAATACGAGCCAATTAAAAAAAAAATTAATTTGGTTATTTTAATGAATTTGGAGTAATTGAAATAAAATATTTCAATAAAATAACGAGTTAGAAATAATGAGGCAGTTTAAAATTTTTAATTCAAACTTTGACTGAACATACAGGATGCAAAATATAACGGATTTTAGAGAAACCAAAAATATTTAAATATGTATAAGAATACCTTTCTAACGAATCTGAAAAATCGAAATTTCATAGCGGGAATCAAAAGTTATGGCCAGTTGAATATTCAGGATGGTCGTTATAAAATAAACATAGCCCTTGAAAATAGACATTTTGCAAACGACCTCCGTTTTCGACGAAACCACTTTTGCTGGATCCGGGATGTCAATTAATTGCTATGTTTCAAATTCCATAATCTTTGGAATTAATATGTGAGCATGGAAAAGGAAAATGTGTTTGGTTGATTTTAGTCAAATTGGATCGACAAGAAAATGGCCATTTTTCAAGCGGTCTCAGAATTCGATGAAACCAGTTTTGTTGGGGCCGTATCGTCCCAACATAGCCAGATTTATTTTTCGGGAATTTTTAGAATCAATATGTGGCCCCGGCAAATTAAAATGTACGTTCAAAATAGAATTTGAATATTTTATATTTTTATTTGAAGAATAAATGACTGTAACAGTCGAATGGGCCTACGAAACATATTCCATTGTGTCCGGGATGGGGGTATTTAGCTAGGGGTGATAGTCGTTGGGTTTGAATCGGAGTTTGTATTGAAAAAACCCTAATTTTTGAAATAATATAAATATAGGCAAATAGGATTTATTCTTTCATTAATTAAAATTATAAAAATATTCAGAAAATCCTGCCACCCCCCTCGATTGACGGCGAAATAGCTTTCCTCCATTCCCGATCATTTTCCGGCCAAACCACTTCGAATTTGACCCTGCCCCTTTGGAACTTTTTGAAGCTCTCCATCTCCTCTTCAAATCCATATGAGGTTTGAGATTTTTCGTTGAGTGTTGTGTGAGAACCACCTCCCTGAAGTCAGGAAGTTCAACGCACCACCGCAGCTCAACCCCGCCGTCGAGCTCCTCTGGACCACCCCCCCCCCCCTCTGAAGCGCGACTCGGAGCACTCCACGGTGGTAAAACCTGATCGCTCCCTCGTGCGACGGATCGGAAGTTAATCGAAACCCTTGTTTCGAACCTCAGCTGAAAGGTATACGGCCTTGATTTTTATAATAGAAAATTATACTTCTAAGTGTTGCAAATCGTGATTTTCAAATAAAAATCATATCTTTTTGCTATGTTGACGAAATTCGATGAAACAGGAAACAGCGGACTCGTAGCCACATCATCTACATTCTAGAAGAAGCTAGAACGTGTTCCGAGCTCGCTACAAATTTCAGAAGGATTAAAATCATTGTGAGATATCTAAATTCAATATGGAATGGAAATGCGGTGTATAAATTATATGAGTGAAATATAAATTATATATGCGTTGTACACCACATGTATGAGCGTTGTATACGTTATATGAGCGATGCATGCATTGTAAAAATCATATATGTGTTGAAATGGAAGTGAAATGTATTTATATACGAATATATATATATATACTACCCTCGTCCACAGACCATGGACGATATGAATTGATTGTGATTGACGTGAAATTGATTGATAATACGAATGGTTGAAAATTAGTTGAAATGCGAATGGTTGGAAATAATTGTTTGTGGTTGAAAGAAATTGTTGTGGTTGAAACAATGGGAATTATTATGGAAAATTCATATGATATGAAATTGATCTTAGATCATTTAGATAAGCCCCTTATGGAACGCCGCGAGGCCTAAGGTAGTGCGAGGAGCCGTACTCGGGACGGTGCCGATTTTTAATCCCCTACCGTTATGCTGCCAAAATTTTCAGTAATATCTATGTGTTTGAATTATTTTCATGTATTGAATTATATTCATGTGTTGAATGAATCGTTTAGATAATAAAAATCACATTTTTATTATGCGTGTGAAGTATATGAAGTGTGCACGTATGAGATATTCATATGTTGAGATATTCATACGTTGGATAACATTCATGTGTTGAATAAATTGTTTGAAAAATAAAAATTAACATTTTTATCTTATGTATGAAGTAAATAAAATATTCATGTTTCAAATAAATTGTTTTAACGATAAAAATATCATTTTTATCATATGTATGAACTATTTAAAATATTCATGTGTTGAAAAGAATTCATGTGTTGAATGAAAGGATTGAACAATAAAATTTACATTTTATTGTGAACAAGAAGTGCTGAAAACATTCATATGTGGAATAAATATTTTTAATGATAAAAATATCATTTTTATCATGTATATGACTAGCTAAAAATACACCTGTGTTGAAACGTAATTTTATTCGCCAAAAATATCATTTTTATCCTATGTATGAAGTGTTAAAAATAACCGCGTATTGAAACAAACATTTATTCGCTAGAAATATTACTTTTAGTTTAGTTCTGCATATATATACATGTGTTGATCAAGAATATGGATTAGTTGTTGAGTAAAGAGTATATTTGTGTGCCCGACAAATAGGTAAGCCTTAATGAGTTAGCCGCGCAATTTTATTATTATATAAACTCCTGTGGATGCCATTGGATGCGGAGTGCTTGTTGTTCTGTGTGAAATAATAAACGTCGCCATAGGATAGTAGCAATTAATTTTGAACTACACTACATGGCATACTTCTAGGAGATGGCATACCCTATCATATACCACATAAGCATTTGGAGCTTATGTGACGAGGTGGAAGATGTACCATACAAGCGAGAGGCTTGTATGGCAATGACTATATTTTAGGTTGAACTGAGACTGATATGGACTATATAAAATATAACGATAAATTTCCAGATAATAAAAACCCCACATGGGTCTGGAGATAACAATAAACACGTCTCTCTAGTCTTTAAGGCACAAAAACCATTTATAGGGTGACGAGAATTTATTCTCTGGAGTTATAATCTATACACACTCCCCTGTGGACACCGGAATATATCACTATAAATATTTGCATGCTTTTTAGGACTTATTGGGTGCCTAATACGGCCCAATAAATTTCCAAACCCCTCCCTGTACAAAGGAGGTTATGGCGAAATTTTCTAAAATTTAAAGGCATTAGTGAAATATTTGAAGTGAAAAACGATATGGAAATCGTCGATTGAATTACATATAAATATAAAAATATAAATTAAATAAAACGAATAACGACGCTGCAGTTCGTATTTTGAAATCGTAACTTTAAACGATTATATCGAGAGATCCGACCGTCGGATTCTCCCAAAACCGGAACCGTTGGGTTCGCTTTGGAGAGATCTTTCCAATGGAATCAACTTCGTTAAGACCCGACGGATAGATTTTGAGAAATGTGTAAATTAAATTTAGCGAAAAACAGCGCCAGGGCCATGTTATGGCCTGAAACCTCATTTAATTAAATGGCGCTATTTTTAAATAAATAAAAATAGCGATATATCGTTATAAAATATTATAGGCGGTATGGAATGGAAATAAACCGATTCTACTTGGTTTGCTTGATTTTTGATGGTTGAATGTGTTTGACATTAAAATAATATAAGAAACTGAAACGTAGATGTCGAATAATTTAACCATGGACAGTATTGATTTGAATTCTAATATACGTGAATTATTTGAAAAGGCAGAGTTAATGCTCATTTCAAATAATTGATCGACGAATAAATGTACAAGATATGAAGACGGTGCAAGACCGATGATCTTCACATCGTGTAGATTACTACTGATGCCTTTGAGATGGGTAGCTCCCTTAACGAGGTTACAGTGGTAGTAGTCTGAACGTACTTGTTGATCATTCGGATATGCGAGGGCCTCTCTCCTGTATTAGACATACGGGAGCAGGAATAAGGTGCCTCCGATTTCGTTCAAACCCAGAACGGACTTGTAAATGGATGTGTGTCTGACGTGTATTCTGTGTTGTATTCGTTGATCTCTACTAAATATTCATCTGTTTGGCGGCGGAGAATTTATTCTCTTGCTTAACGCCCTTCTTTGAGATGTACGAGCTCAGAGGTTGTATATCGGTAGACATCAGTGGTATGGTGTGGATTGACAGCGTGGCATGCAAAGATGCAAATGATCAAGGCTTTTGTTGAAAAGCAGAGTCTTGTGGTTGATGATAAAAGCCAGGCTTTGAGATAGCACAGCTTTATGTATGACGTTGATTCGCGAGCCTCACACCTCGGTATGAGTTAAAAACGGGATAAGGACCGCTGGGAGAACACGACGTTTCTTTCTTGTTATGGGTGGTGTCAGCGTTTTACTAGCCCTGGCATCGTTGATTATTATACCTTTGTGGATGCTGGAATGCGAGGCGCCTCGATATATCGGTCTCTACGGAGCCGATGGATAGGTCCGATAGGACCGGGAAACGTGTGTTCAGGAATAACTATTCCTCAAACGTAAGAGAGGACCAACCCAGCCGATTCCAAGGGCTACCCAGAGTGTGTAGTCCTGGGGCATTTGCTAGAGTGTCCCGAAGCCGGTGAGGAGCTTGCCCCTTGCCTCGACTCATGACGGAATCCAAATTTCCAATACGAAATCACGAATTTGATTGTAACTTATATATGGCGACATGATATATTGTACCCATGCCGTTTAGGATTGATATTTATGATTGAATTTGCTTTTGAAACATATATGCACTAGCAATAATATCAAATGATTTTACTTTACACGTATTAAGCATATTTTGACCATTATAAGGTAAAACCCTATCCTCCGGCTTGCGTTGCATTGTATGATGGGACTTGGGTCTTATAATGGCTGCATTTTTATAAAAAGCATTGCGTTGTTTAAATGATTTGCCTTGTTAGTGTTGTTATCCAGTTAAGTAGATTTCTCATATCAGTCCCATGACTGACTCGTAGTTTGTTTCACTTTGCAAACTCGGGTGCCATTATTTTCACACAAGCAGCCTAGTGACAGGTTGCAGGATATATTTTGGCTTTTGCACTACAGCATGGAGTGCATCTTTTGACTTGTATGGAGAGGACTTGACTTCTCATTATTTTGGTTATGTGATATTCCTCCATTAGTACTCTATCTATATGATTACCGCTTATCGCGATGCAGACAGATTTATTTCTATTATGTATTTATAATGTATATGTACCAGTGATCTTGATGTAGACTGATCATTCCCTTTCATGCACTAAGTTGTATCCTACACTGTGCTACTATGATGTTTATTACATGTTATGATTTCGGTGTCATATTGATGTAAATTATTCTATTTTCTGTTTATGTTATTATCTATTCTCTGTTAATGATGATTAATGTGTTATATTCCAATTATTATCCTTAATTCCGTCGTACGGAGTTTTGAGATCGTCACACTCCTACTCCAAGAGCAGATAATTTCGCTAAGATATGCAAAGATTTCTGAGCCATGAGAGGGAAGCCATTCAGTGGAACCGAAACATTCGTAGAGGCAAGGAATTGGCTCAAGGAGACCGAGGACTTGTTTGTAATCTTTGAAGTAGAGGATCGAAGGAAGATTCAGTTAGCTGCCTGGCTACTAAAAGATGAAGCTTTGTTTTGGTGGGAAGTTACCCAAATTGGACACCCGGTAGAGGGATGATTTTAGACAAAGATTTGAAGTGAAATTTCTTTCCGAAGCTGAGAAAAGCATGTAGATGGAGAGGTTCTTGGCGCTCAAACAAGGAAACATGACTGTTAAAGAATATGTGAACAAATTCAACCAGCTAGCAAGATTTGGATTGGAATTGGTAGATACTCCGCATAAGAAAGCTTTGCGGTTTGCTAAAGGGCTGAATGAGCCCCTTCATGGGTTAGCTATGTCCCACATCCCAATGGGGGTGACTTTTGAAAGGGTTGTTGATGTGGCCCTGATGCATGAGGAAGACAAGGGAGAAAAGAAGGAAGTAAAAGCGGAGGAAACAACGCAAAATAAGAAGGCATAGCCCAAGAAGGGACAACAACAACAAAAGAAAGGTGGAAATAACGACAAGGCTAAGGATAAGAGGAAATGTCACAGTTGTGGGTGAGAGGCTCACTTGGTTAAAGACTATAAAAGGAGGAAGAATACTTGCTACAATTGTGGAGAGGTCGGACAATTTGCTAGGGAGAACCCGAAGAAATAGAGACCACAGGGACATGGTCAGAGGGCAGGAGCTTTTGGAGGGTAGGTGGATGCTCTCACGATCAGTGCTCCGGATAGAGGTAGGAAAATTTCTGTGGAAGGTTTGTTTTCTCTTTCTAGTCATCCTATTAGAACTCTTTTTGATTCTGGCGCTTCACATTCATTTATATCTAGTTCTGTGGTTGAATCTATGCACTTAAATACTAGTATGGTAGTGGATCCCGTTATTATCTCAAACCCCATTGGTGGTTTTGCTCATTTATCCATGATTTGTTGGGGTTTGAGGATATCTATCTTAGGCGTCGAGTTTGAGTGCGACGCGTATTTGCTCGGTTTTATGGGCTACGGTTTGATTTTAGGGATGGATTGGCTAACCATGTATGGTGCCATTCTAGATTGTGAGAGGAGGGTCATTAGGATTCTGAACTGTCATGGGAGGACCCTCGAGATTTCTTATGACCCACAAGGATCTGTTATGCGTAGTTTCCTAGAGTCTCTCGATGCATCTATCGATGACTTGCAATCTATTCCAGTAGTCCGAGATTACTCTGATGTTTTTGATGAGGTACGGGGCTTACCCCCGAGGCACGAGATCGATTTTTGTATATATTTGGTGGACAATGCAAAGCATGTTGCATTGCCAATGCGCCATATGGCTCCAAGGGAAAGGAGGGAGCTAAGTAAGCAAGTAGGGGAGCTACTTGAGAAAGGATTTATCAGGCGAAGCATATCTGAATGGGGTGCTCCAGTAGTATTCGCAACTAAGGCGGATGGTTCGCTTCGGTTGTGTGTGGACTATAGAGAATTGAATAAGCTCACTAAGAAGAATAGGCACCCACTTCCGAGGATAGATGACTTGTTCGACCAGCTTGTTGGTGCCTCGGTATTTTCTCAGTTAGACCTGACCACGGGGTTTCATCAGTTGAGGGTGGTTGAGGACAGTATAGATAAGACCGCTTTTAGGAATCCAGATGGTTTCTTTGAATGGCTCGTAATGCCTTTTGGGTTGACGAATGCACCTGCCTATTTTGTTGATCTGATGAGTAGGGTGTTTTGGGAGTTTCTAAATAAATTCGTCGTGGTCTTTGTTGATGATATCTTGATCTTCTCAAAGAGTGAGGAAGAGCATACCCAACATTTGAGGGAAGTTTTGAAAACTCTCGGTGCGCATCAGCTTAAGGCAAAATTCTCCAAATGCCACTTTTGGAGAAAGGAGGTGAGATTCGTAGGGCATGTGGTTTCTAAAGAAGGGATAGCAGTAGATCCGGCAAAGGTGGTTGCAGTTCAAGACTGGCAGATTCCAAAGAATGCAATGGAGGGGAGAATCTTTTTGGGGTTGGCAGGCTATTATAGGAAGTTCATTAAGGACTTCGCAAAGATATCAGCCCCACTCACCAGGCTGACAAAGAAGAATTTGGCATTTTCGTGGGATATAGATTGTGATGTTGCTTTCCAACGACCGAAGAGGGCTCTGACAATAGCCCCAGTCTTGACCTTGCCCGATGGGAATAAATGTTTACAGTTTACACCGATGCATGTGGTACGAGGCTTGGTGCGGTTCTGATGCAAGAAGGGAAGGTAGTGTGTTATGAGGGTAAACAACTAAGACTCCATGAGAAGAACTACCCAACCTATGATTTAGAGCTAGCTTCCATAGTATTCGCGCTTAAGATGTGGCGTCATTATTCGCTTGGAGAGAGGTTTGAGTTGTACACCGATCATAAATCTCTCAAGTATTTGTTCTCGCAGAAGGATCTTAATTTAAGGAAACAAAGGTGGATGGAGTTCCTAGCTTCTTATGATTTTGAGATTACTTATACCCCTGGCAAGGGTAATGTGGTGGCAGATGCACTGAGTAGGTAGAGGATGGCCTCAAGTCCTCTATTTGTGGAAAGGAAAAGCTTGGTGTTTATATTGACCTTTGATTTTAGACCCTCCACCGAGCTTTTGCCTAATTTGATTGCATCGCTAGAGATACGACCTACTCTTATTGATCAGATAGGAGCTTCGCAGCGAGATGATCCATAAATTTCATACATCTTGGATAGGCTCGGTAAAGGGGAGACTCCTAGTCACCTCAATATATATTCCATTGATGATAAAGGGTGGTTGCGATGAGATGGAAGGCTTTGTGTTCCTCAAACTGGAAGTTTGCTAAAGGCAGTCTTAGAGGAAGCCCATCATTCTAAGATGACTATTCATCCAGGCGGTGATAAGATGTATAGGGACATGAAGAGGATTTTCTTTTGGGCCGGAATCAAGAAAGATGTGGCAGAGTTTGTTTCTCAATGTTTAGTTTGTCAGCAAGTCAAAGCTGAGCAAAAGAAGCCCGGTGGTTTACTTTATCCTTTGGAGGTTCCACAATGGAAGTGGGAGAGCGTCTCTATGGACTTCATAGATGGTTTTCCTCGATCAAAGAAAGGCAACACCAGTATTTGGGTGGTAGTAGATAGACTTACTAAGAGCGCTCATTTTATTCCAGTTAAGAGTAAGAGGACAGCAGCTTAGTTGGCAGCAGTATATGTTCGAGAGATGGTCTGTTTTCATGGAGTGCCTTCCAGCACGTAAGCAATCGTGACCCCATCTTCACTAATGAGTTTTAGAGGAGTTTGCAAGAAGCATTAGGTACATAGTTACGTTTGAGCACCGCTTATCATCCTCAGACCAATGGGCTGACGGAGAGGGTGAACAGAGTTCAAGAAGATCTTTTGAGACTGTGTATCCTAGACTTTTGAGGGACTTGAGAAAAGCATCTTCCTTTAGTAGAGTTTGCCTATAACAATAGTTATCAAGCTAGCATTGGCATGGCACCCTTCGAAGCGTTGTACGGATGACCCTGTAGGTCACCAACTTGTTGGTGGGAATCTACAGAAAGACTATTACTTGGACCAAATATGGTTAGAGAAACGTCCGAGAAGATTGATCTTATTAAATGACGAATGAAGACTGCTCAAGATAGGCAGAAATCCTAAGCAGACAAGAGAAGGACTGACATTGAATTTGAAGTAGGAGATATGGTTTTCATTAAAGTGTCACCTCTAAGGAATGTGGTTCGCTTTAGATCTGTAGGGAAGTTGGCACTAAGATTCATAGGGTCATTTCCCATAACAGAAAGGATTGGCCAAATGGCCTATAGAGTAAAGCTGCCAGAGAAACTATCCGGCATTCATGATGTTTTCCATGTTTCTCATTTACGAAAGTGCTTGCATGATACAACAGAAGTAGTTGAGTCGAGTGTATTGGAAGAAGTAGAGGCAGAACGGGAGGCGATAGTCAGACGAGTTCCTTCCCATATTCTTGGATCAGAAGTTAAGAAGCTACGCAATAAAGAAATCAAGTTGGTGAAGGTTCAGTGGGGAGATAACCCAGAGAATGCAACTTGGGAGACTGAAGACAAGATTCGTGCTTCGTACCCTTTACTTTTTGAGGGTATGTTCTTAACTCCTTTTCCAAAGCTCTTTATTTATGCTTGTTTCTATCATTTAAGTATGTCCTATCGATCGAATCTTCGACCTTTAGGTAGGAGTCCCATGATTGTAAACATGTATTTGAAACATGTTATGTTTGATGGATGCAAGTTGCTGCTAGTGGTTGCTCACGGATGCATATACACACACATTAGGCACTAGATCGGCTCAATCACTCTTATACTGCATATGGATGTGTGTGCATTTTCTTTTCTTTTAATGGATGAAATTGAATGTATTGTCATATGGATGTTGCATTTGGATGGATGCTTGTGCAAATATATAGAACTTACGTGTTATAATAGGATTATCAGCATACATGTTGGATTCATGACATTAACATACATTGCATTAAGGAGGTCGACTGAATCAGTAGACCGCCTGATCTTCGCATTAGTGTTGGGATATATACACACACCTTTGCATATGTTCATATAAGCATTAGAAGTCTTTAAGGAAAATGGATGCCAATGATTGATGGATGGGTAGATGGGTGCTGGATGGTAGGATATGCATTCTTCTTAAATTGAAGATTTCGGGGACGAAATCCTTTGAGTAGGGGAGAATGTAACACCCCGTAATTTTAACAACACTAAAAGAGGATAAATTAAATAATAATTAATTTAATACTCGGAATTAAGGGAAACGGACTGCACCATTGCGTCCGTCTCGAAATTCTGGTCAAGATAGACATTTGGTTTGCATAAAACGGACACCATATGAAGAAGTTATGAGGGTTTGAAGTTTGTATATGCGAGAGAATTATATATATATATATATATATATATATATATATATATATATGTGTGTGTGTATATATAGGGTCCAAGAATTCAAAATCAGGTCCAGAAAGTTCAAAAAAGTTCAAAATTCCAGAATTCGGGGTGAGCGGGAAAATTCCCGCCTAGAGGAGTCGACCCTTTAAGGGGGTATCGACCCCTAGGTCGAACCCCAAGGGGGTGTAGACACCAGGGTCGACCCCCAGGGCTGACGTGGTTAAGTCGGTTCTGGGGCTGGCAGCTATAAATACAGGCTCATTTCTCTTGTTTTTTCCACTAAAAATCAATGGAGGCCTAAATGCTGCTGGTTCCTGGACTGAATCAAAACTCTTTATTCTTCTGCAATCAATATAGAGATTCAAGTGTAGATCTGAGAATCATCAACTGCTTTTCTCCATCTATTTCTTTAGATCCGAACACTATGAGTTTCAGTTGCCTTTAGATTTAAATAAATAAAAGTAAATATGATATGACTGTAAATTTGGATGTATGCCTATGACTGAATCATATCAGATCTATTGTAATTTGTGAATCCATGATATTGTAATTTGGATCTATGCCTGTGACTAAATCATATCAGATCTATTGTAATTTACGAATCTATGACATTTTGATTTGACTATGACCTGAATCTCAACCCTTATCATGTCAGATCTACTTTTAATTACGGATCTAATTTGTTATTTGGATGATCTTATGATTATCATGTTGTGGTCAATTTAGATCTAGCATTAGTTGGACATCTAAATTCTTATTTAGATCTTATCATGCCTATTATGACATCCCTTCTATGTTAGAACCTGTTTTATTATCACAAGTTCATCGATCTATTCTTATATGTTCATCCTATCATTATGCCATCATATGCTTATGTCTGTTTGTTAGATTAAACATCTCTGTCATCTTCCCTTCACCATTTCCTTTTTTATTTTATATATCCAAGCTAATTTCGATCCTAGGCATGCCGCTAAATTATACGATTACGTTTGTTTGGGAACAAGGGAAAAAACATTGAAATTGGGCATATCTTGTGAATTGGGAATTTGGGCATAATTGGTGAAAAGGTGAAAATTGGCATAATTTGAATAATGTTTATGTATATGAATTTTGACATATAATTCACTATGAACATAACTAGGGAAAAAGGGGCATGAAACCTATAACCAATAACGACATAGGTGAAAATTGGCTAATAACCAAATGCCTAAGATTACAGTAATTAGAAACTGTAACTGCGCCTAAGACACGAGGTTAGATTACACTTGTGGTGGAAGTCTACCCGGACCCGCCCGACATATCCAGCGACCACAAGTGGTGAATCTAATGTGGGAGGTCTAGATGCACAAATACGAGACATGCTAAGACACGAGGTTAAGCCCAATTTGTGGAATAAGTCTGCCCGGACCCGCCCGGCATGTCCAGCATCCACGAATGGTAGGCTTAATGTGGGTGGTTTAGCATACCATAACCATAAATAAAAATATGGTAATAAACCTTGAATACTTAACCTAGTTGAATCCATAGGGATTGTATGAATATAAACTTAAGTTAGGGTTAAGTAAATTTGGTTGAACAGTGGGTGGGTTAAGTAAATCTGAGGGGGTGGGTAATATTTATATATAGGCCCGCAAACTTAGCCCGATAAGGTTATGTAATTAAAGACACCTAGTGGTATATATAACCGATGGAAATATTAGAGTTATGTAATTAAAGACACCTTTTTAGGGTAAGCATAACTTGTGGAAATGATAGGGTTGTGTAATTAAAGACACCTAGTGGTATACATAACCTATGAAAATCCTAGTAGGGATACAGGACAAGGGGAAGAGCTTGTATCAAATTGTGTGGGACCCATTTCAGTCAGTAACCCTTAATAGGTATCAAACGAGTACTCCGAACCAGGTCGGAGTTGGGGCACGCTTACTGGGTTGAATGTAAGAGATCCAAACGAGGATGACGGTGTGGGCGGCGCAAACCGACCGGGGACATGTGCGTTCATGGGCCGGGTAGAGGGGGCTAAGACGACCATGACACTTGTAGATATGGCTGTGTATATCAGCGAAGGGTTGCCACTATAGGACGTGATACATTCTATGCTGGGGCCGGCACAGAGTATCTACGCGGAGTAGGGAGCCGATCGATTGGGGTAGTGGTTAGGATACATCTGTACATATGCCTAAGTCTACCATCTTATAGTCGTTGGGATCATCACATTCCGGTGGTACTATATTAATGTAGAGTAATCTTTAGAGAAGTATACACTCTATCATGTTTACCTTGTCATACCTACCTTATATGTTGTTATCTCTCTCTTATCCACTTTATATGCCTGTCATGCTACTTTTACTTATTTACTTGCTAAAAGTAACCGGACTCGCCAGACTTTATGTCTGACCCTTTTTCTTTCCTCTTCTTTCTTCTGTCCTCCCCCCCCCCCTCCCCCAAGGTTCTCAGGGTAGGAATACTCAGGCTTGAGCGTGATTCTGCTTTCATTTTTCTGGAGCTGCTTAGATGTATGGCTCAAGCTCCTATCCTTGCTACTATAGCTATATTTTATTTAGGGAATTTTGCTTCTTTTATGTACTTTGATGTTTTAAAGTACAAGACAGTAGTTTCAATGATGTAATGGTTTTTATGTATTTCAGACATGTGATGTTTTCTAACCACGTTGTTTTATGTTGAATAAAGTTTTTAATTCCCCTGTCATTTTAATATCTGTCTTGTAATATTTCTGTTTTTGTTTACCTATAACGCTTCACGAAACTTAATGCATTCCCTTTGTGAGTGACATTAGCGAACGTGGGGTGTCACAGTATTTAAGAAACAACGGAAGAACGATAACAAATTCATTCATTCACCATCTTTCTATCCCCTCCATCACCGCCTTCATCTTTAGTCCGCCACCTCCTCTATCCTTTAAAACTTAGCATCTTTCAAAATTAACGTTGAAACTCAAAACACAAAATAAACCAAACACTGCCTTAATGTTTGGCCCGATAAGGTAAATAGAATTAAATTCCGCCTCTTATTTGGTAAAGTCGACCGGTTTTTATAGTGACCCAAACATTTATTATTACAACAAATAATAATTACAAATAATGCAGGTGATTGACAGAATATCAACCGGCTATTTCATTTTTTAAGGTGGATCGTCCACCACTGACGTTTTTAAAGTGGAATATCCACTGCTACAAGGCTAGCCAATAACACAAGAGTGAGCGATAGAGAATTGACTGCTATTTTTTTTCTCAATGCAGGAAGATACATTTCATTTGTCAAAATAGAAAAAAAAACTTAGAACATACCAATCTACAGTAAATCCTATTCTATGTACACTGCATCACATATAACATAAACAAACTTACATACTACCCTAGCTAGTACAAGCGGCGAAAGCAACTTACAAAAACATGGATACACGGTGTGCCATAGGGACATCACATCCAGAGGACCAAACTTTCGTCCTTCACATGAAGGTCACCACCAAGAAAGCAGACCAAACATTTCACCCCAAAGTGTACCCAAAGGTACATCTCACCAAGGCAGAACGATCAACAAACGATCACGCCACCTACTAGCTGACATGAAGCCATAACACACCAATGTAACTTTGAACTTTGACATCGCAGCTGACATTATAATACCATCCGCCTTCCAGCCCAGACAAATCATTAGAAAAACAACATCACAAAATTGCAGCCAAACCTCACAACCACAATAGCTACTTCTAAGACAAGTCAAACACCACCCAACCAACAACTGAATACACAGCCAAACAAAACACCGAGGGAACCCCAACAAACTCCACGACCAACCAAAACATAAGGAAAATTATGTCATAGCAAAGAGCCACAAACCTAACTGTCACACCAAGACTGGAGGCAAGCTCGAAGCCAGTTCCAAACCACCCACTGAAGATGAACCGACCATTCTTGTAGTTTTATGCACTTATGGGTGAGTGGATTTGAGATGGAGTTTGAGCTGTAGAGTGGACAAAAAGGACCCAGCGAATGTTCATAGATGGAAAGTCACCAAAGCAAGCCCACTGCAACGTTGAAAGGAGAATGGAGATTGAGTGACTGGTCAACCACGAATTAGAGGAAGAAGATGGAAGCAGAAAAGGGGCTAACAATCAAGGTAGGTGATGGCAGTAAGATTGATCTAGATCTGGCAAGGTGAAGAGACAAAGACCGGTATGCACAAGCAGGAGTTTAAGAAAAAGAAACCAAATTGAACCACAAAATTAAACACAAGACCATTGTAGTAATGCTATCACCGTAGCCAAATCGTAGAGTAGCGCAATAGCATGGAGTGAAGCAACGTTGAACTCTTCTAATGCCCACCCACAGGCAGATCCAATGCAAAAGAAAAAGAAGATGTAGTACAACCCCTACTCAATCAAAGACACCAGAAGAAAATGGAAGCTTCGACCAAATAAAAGGAGTTGGATCTAAAAGGGAGAAAAATAGGCGGAGAAGATCCAACACAAGCATAAGATGGGAATAAAATTAGTAGAGAAGATTAGAAGAGGACGGGGAGCGCTGAGGGAAGAGAAACGAAAATGAGGGGTTACGGTTTGGAGCGGAGAGAAAAATGCGAAGAAAAGGGGATATTCTTTCTAGACGCCATGGGAGGATAGTTCCGTGTTTTAATCAAAAAATTTACATGTTAAATTCCGCCTCTTCAAAAAAAATTAACATTGACTTTCTTTATATTTTCCGCAAAACCTATAGGCAAAAACAAATATGGATGGTCACCCAAATTAGGAACCTTTGCCCTATATATTGTCGATCGTTATATCTATTTCCTTTTTCAACTTTTCCCTTGCATCCACATCGACTTTAGGTAACCGTTGATTTCTAACTTTACCATTTTCCCTTTGTTAAATATGTTTTCATCCAGTAGATTTGCGTTAACACTTATCCTTTTCTTCATTTATTTTGTATCACAATAAAGTTTGGATAATTTATTGTGGCCTCTATCGTGTATATTTCCTATAGTTCAGGTATGCTTTTGTTCCCTCTGTCTGATTATTGTTTACCTTTATTTCGTTCTATTCCTCTACCGGCTGCTTTTATCCAATCAACAGTAAAAAAAATATCTTTTATGGTGAATTCCTTATTGTAGTAAAATTGTTATATTACACCATGTCTTCCTGGGCCTTTATGTATGCTTAAGGGAAAATTGTATATAAAGTTAGCCTATATATCTTTAAATACTTAAAGTCGTGATGAATTTAACTTCACCGTTGCATGAAAATAAACATTTTTCTATGGTTTTCTTCCTTCCGTCTTTGATCAGTTTGCTTTCTTTAGAGGTGCAATGCATAATTTGAGACTAAATATTATCCTTCTTGGTGCTTACAGTGTAAGTTCTAAAAATCACACTGCATGAGGAAAAATATTGTAAAAAGGATTATTTGTTATCTTCAAATTATTTATCGGTATAAATTGTAGGGTAAAAGGTTAAATAAACTGAAAACATTATTTAATTATGTCTTTATCACCCCCACTGTATATGAAATAAATTGTTGTAAACGAGAGCTCACATGGACTTCTTTAATTTCTATTTGACATGCTTATAATTATGATTGGAGAAAGTCCGAACATGTTGCACATGCATAATTGAAAATCCATCATTTTCTATTTGATAATATGTGATTTATTTCTATGTCCTTTATCCATTCAAGACTTAAAATAGTGTATACTTTACAACAAATTGATTATGGTGGTAAAAATATAATGTCGTTTTTGCAATTACATCTTTTGTAACGGCCCAAGGATTTTCGACCCCGAAAATCGACATAAAATTCCCATGTCGACTATTCAAACATCGAAAACACTGGAACGTTATTAGAAAGAAGTTAGAAGGTGAGAAGAAGAAAGAAAGAAATGTTAGAATAGAAGAAAGAAGAAGAACACCACATCAGAATCTCACAGCGGAACGAATAAATATAATATATCAAACCTCTTTATAAGAAGAAACTATATATACATACCAATCATCAGAGTACATCATATATCAGACACAGCAGAAATAAACTTTGTATAACTAACGGTGAAGTCTCCTGCTTCCAGCTCCTGAAACTCCAAGCGAAACCTAACCTGGAAATATACTCGGTCTGACCCGAGCACATTTGAAGCAAAGCAAAATTCACCCGGATCAGTCTGGAATACTTTCAGTGATAAATTCACAGCACAAACAACTTTTTTAACTTTGGAAAATCCTTTTGAAAAGAAAAGGATAATAGTAAGTCCAGCCCACACATAAATACAGATGGTTTTTACCTTATTATAACCCAAAACATTTTTTGAAATCAATATCTTTTCTGATATTATAATAATGTCTATCAAACCACAAATAAATAATAATCTAGCAGAACACTTGCATCTCACGCTCTACATATATAGTATACAATCAAAACCGCGGGCTCTTATTGGAGAATGGATTTCCTGGCAAGGTATGGGACCACCTTTTCGACGATGTACCCCCGGAGATGAATACATTAGGGTTCAACAAGAACGTCTTGCAACCCGGCTCACACATGGCCGACCCTCATTTCTGTTGAGAGTACCGAATATATCATTACCACGGTTGGGGGCCAGCCAACCGAACCGATAGCATATAAATAAAATAAAATGGGACAACCGAAGGCATTTGATTTCCCCAGATCAGATAATGATATACCCTTTTAATGGGTGCGACCCACATAGCCATGCTGCCTACCCGATTTTGTGCCATTTCCCGGTTGATGAGGTCAGAAGTCACGTTTATCTTCGCATCTTCGCAATCTCCATTCACTTTGAATGCCACATCGTCAGATCCATCAAATCACTAATTGACATCCACAAATACACTCTGGGTGTTAAGCAAGAGAATTTCTCCGCCACCAAACTCAGTATATTTGTAAAAATCAACGTACGTGACTCTAAGGAAATATTCTGTCAGACATTCGTCCATACAAGTCATCCAGGAACAGGATGAACCGAAGGCACCCTCCTACCGCATCCTAGGAATCACCCTATAGATCAGGTAGCAAGTAGTCCTTGCAATCCGTAGATTTCAACCATGACAGAACCCCAATATATCTCTGCGTCGACTCAGAGATTTTAAGTGGTTCTTCCATTTATGAAGATCTATGGTCTTCAATGCTCCATCTTCATAGTTTGCAAGTTAGTCGCGATCGCACAGTTGATTCGAAGTGGTTTTGGGTCTAGTTCCCATCCCGGTCTCTTCGAAACAACACGTCAAAAGTCCAGTAGAATAATTCATTTGATAGTCATTTAGTTAACTATCAAATCAAACAGTATTGTTAAGTACATTGGCAGCTCAGGTCCTTTATGTTAAAACACTTCATTAAACCATTTCATCGATTCTTATAATCGATTTCAAAAATTCTATCTCGACAAACTCTTCTACTTCATTACCTTGAAATATTTTAATCCATACCCTCTTTAGAATAATGTATTTACCCAACTTCCCTTTTTTCCTTAGTCTGGAAATATTACTATATTTCATAAAAACATCTTCCCTTTACCTTTTATATTCTCAAACACTTTTCGTATTCTCCTATTTTTGAAAATATCGCTATAGTTTAATAAACCCCTTTCCATTTCTTTTACTATTGGGGATATCGATATATATATATATATACACACACACATATACTTAACCAAAATATATAAGTTTAATTACAAATCTTTATGGTCAAAATAACATCAACGACGCATTCTTCAAAGTATAGCCTTGAACAGTTTCATTAACTTGAGCTTTATCAATTAATATTTACAAATCATGCTTGAGGAAATTTATATTTTCATTTCCAACTAACATCACTTGTTATTTCTCAATTTCCATGAAAACAATATTATCGACCTATCTCTTTGAATTAAATGCACTTACCCGCACTGTACTTTTACATCACTTCGAAAATAGTGCTATATATTTAATCACATTATATAAGTACAATCATATTTCATATCTGGCTCAAAGAGTGACAAATAATAGTCCGGTTGTTTAAAATTCAATGTTTTTAATTATATTACTAAATCCTTACGAATTAATATTGCAATATTTTCCTCAATAAATTATTCCATCATTCTCTATCATTACAAACTAATGTCATCTTTTGATAATAGTGGAGTCGTTCAAGTTGGGGTATTTTAATTACCTCTCAGACCTTGATCGACAACGTTCTTATCGCAAGACAATAAAAGCTTACAACTCGAAAATATAATATACCATTTCCATTTCCATTTACTATGATTTTACAAACCATTTTCTTTTATATGAAAACCCCTTTACATGTAAATTTCCTTTTCCAAATCAAATAAACTTCCTCTAAACAAACCTTATTAACCATTGGATTCCAATACGGTTTTATAAACTATTTTGTACGTTGGTAACCTCCTCATAAATCTCTTTACTTAATTTATTAAGTAAATATTTACCAAAAACCCCTTTTTAAGTCTTATTTTAACCATACCCATTTTACTTAATTAAATAAAACCTTATTCAGACTCTCGCATTAGCTTACAAATCCCATTTACACACCTTATTTGTAATCATGGATTATAAATTCTTTTATGAACTCTTACTATACTGAAATCGAAACATATTTACATTTGATCACATCTTAATTTAATTTATGATTAAAAAGTAATCGCTTTAATTATTATTATTTAAAATAATAATTACTACAACATTTCATTAACTACGTTAAAAGTAGTTAATTCCATTACTAACTAGAAATACAATAATTAATTATTTTTTTAAAGGATTATTAATATTATAATTGACTTTATTAACAATAATTTACTTGGTAATTACTTTTAAAAATATAGTTAATCAAAGATTGACCAACTTGTAACAACATCTGTATATTTGGAAAACCATCGATTAGATTAAATCAAATTAAACTAATCATCAACTTCAATTAAAAACAGCCGACTTTGTCAACCGTAAACATCAGTTAAACTGTTATTGATGTCCATTTCATATTTCCCTCATAAGTCAATTAATAGCTTCATTAATTTAAAAACACCATTTAATTGTTTTATAAAACAATTATTCAATTCTACTAACCCGTATATTAGTTTCTGAATTCTTGTTCTTTAAACAACATAATAATTCGTTTAGTATATTCTTTTATAAAATATGATTATAAATATATTTATAAAACTTTTATTTTTATTAACTTGTATAAAACAACGTAAAATTTCATTTCAGTTATAAAATAAATTTATAACTTAATCTTTGTTAGTTCGCCTAACGGCAAAACGACGTCATAAATAATAGATTTTAGGCCGTCACTGCCAACCACTTAATCAATACTGTCGATTGATTAAAACCACAACAACGATTAGCATCCATCCAATCCGAACCGGTTTTGATATCATTTTGGGGTAACAATTCATATATATGAATAATATGATCAATAAATAACATATAATTTATTTGAGAAATCCGGTTGGATTCCTCCAGCCTGTTCTTCCCTGCATCACAACAACTATTGATAATAATATATGACAATGCATTAAACGATGAAATATAAATAATATCAACCAATCAAACAATAACAACCAATAGCAGCCATAATATCCAATCAACCAAGTTATATTATCAATGGTGTTGTAAATATATGAATTTAGCACATCACGGTATTCCAGTAAAGTGTGAGATTACTCACATTTTGTTTCCATTCGACGATTTGCACATCGATTTATATAGTTTCAAACAGACGTTTGAAAATATATAAAAATCCAGTTAGTTCCAAAGCCCATCTATCCAGCACATACTCGAAAAATTCATCGTCTTGATTCCAAAGTCTCTCGTTTCATTTAATTCTGTCAACGAACGAACATAATATTTACTTTATACGATCGAACATATATTATCTAATTTAAAATTATCATTAACTTTTTAACCAATTTTAATTATGTATTTACCCTAATCTATTGGTAGTTGCATAATCATTAGTTTAAAAATGATTAATTATTTACCTTAACCACGTTGTAACCCATCTTCCAATTTGTAATACTATGAAGCACCTTCTGTGATTAATCAACTTGCATAAAGCAACCATGTGTGGCCTACCTATTACAATGCACTGTCAATGATGGAACTTTCCCAAGCACAATCTCTCTCCCATACTCCACATCCTATATTTGGTTGGATTCCTTCTTCCATGCATCGAACTACCTCACTTATCTTCCTCTTTAAATTTAATTATTTTTTTTAATTTTAAAGGCCCAAGACCACAAACGGAAATCGGTCTGCCTTCCACATTCTTCTTCCACATAAAATCACTGCTCCAAATATTCCACTCCAGTTTACTGAACTCTTCCATTTCCTTTTTAAAAACCGAACCAACGTTGTCCTCTTTGAACCCCTTCCGTCGCCTCACTGATCGACCGAAGCCGACCCTGACTCGTCCACCGCCTCGCCCTCTCTGAGGCGCACTGCTACCTGCTACGGTGGCTTCTAATTCGCCATCGATCCCGTCTTTACCCAATATGAACGGAATTCGCCTCGTACTTCTTTTCTCCATCCCTGAGCCGCCACAAGTGACTACACCACCACCAATGTGACAGCTGCGCCTCCTCCTACAATCCCTCTTCAGATTTTCAACCTCCTCGGCAACTCTACCTCCCTCCAGATTAATTCGAACCCTGCTGTTCTCACATCGTTTAACTGAAGAAAAGAATTGATGCATAAGCTTTTATGCTTTGTTAAAGAATTCACATTGTAGTTTAATATTTTGTTTGATTTAGATAATGGTTTGTTTGTAATTTAGGAGAGCAAAACAGTTTGTATTTGCTGGGAAGAGTGAGGATCATAGGATGAAATGTAGGTGTATTTATACTACTAGTAGAATACTCGGCTATAGAACATGCAAATGTCGGTAACAAGGACAGATTATTATCTTTCTCATTTATTGCCACATGCTTTCTCTGGGATGAATGCTCATATTTGCACATGGTTTGTACGAGTATGCAGCAGCGTATGCTTACCTTAGACGTTTTACAAAGATTTGCTTGATCACTTGAATACGATGGCTGCAATACATTGGACCGGGAGATTTTCATTGACATGATAAGGATTTGCTGGTTCTAAGGGGTACATGTAATGAAGTAGCAGATGTTTAAAAACAGCTCGCGCTTTATATCACATCTATCGAAAATTTGTAAAATATTATTTCATGAAGCTGGAAAAGACCGCATATAGATTTTCAAGGATTCAGTGAATGATTTAACATCCCTAAAAATGACGTTGGTTTTATAAAATATCATGTGGTTACAGGCTTCAATCAAAACACCGCTATCGACAAATTTAAGCTTTAATTGTATTTTAAACGCACGGGGACAAGTCTCGAGATTTAGTTCTAATGTATGGAGAAGATATAAGATTTTAATCGGTGAGTTGAATTTGATTTCAATTAAATGATTCCTAAGCGTTCCTAATTCGTACGACCAACCGATAACTCTAAACGTCACGAAAACATGAAATCCGGTAATATTTACTACTACGGATTCAATGGAACTGGTTTCTTCAAATTTCGATATCGTTTGCAAAAATACTATTTAAATTTCATAATAAATTCCTTCTATTTATGTATAAATAAAACATTATGCTTTATAAATGAATTCCATAGCGATCTTTTGAAAATTTGATTCGGACATAAAACAAAATCTACAACACGAAAACTAAAATTTTCTCTTCCATTAGAAAAATATTATCCAATAGATTCGGATGTTTCTTATTTTGAAGAAATTCGACTTATATTGGGTTCTGTACAACCATTTAAAGTTCAAAACGCAACATTACGAGCTACCGCGTCACTGCAGTTCGTTTTATAATTAAATTATGAATTAAACGTTCAACCGTCGTTTATTAAACGAATATGTTAATATAATCCCAATATAAACAATATTAAACCCCTTTGTATTGCCAATTCACATTACACTGCAGATTCAACATTTTCCAAATATTTTAGAATTAAAATATTATTATATTATTTATATATTACTAGAATATTCAAAATTACTATTATTCAAGTTATTTAAATTCGAGTCAACATTTTAGAACCATTAAATTAATTTAAATAATTGACCAGAAAATACGGGACATTACATCTTTATACTTGCTTGCGCTTATGAAATTTTGCAAAATGTCTCCCTCTGCTTTTATACATGCTTAAAGGTAAATTTATGTAACGTTAGCATGAAAAGAAATGCATTTCATTGTTCTGCCTTAAATAAAAAAATTAGGTTATAGGTTAATTATTAAAAAAATTCTCTATTTATACTTTTATCACCTTTATCTATCTACTATATGTAAAAAATAAATAGGCATAAATGAGAATTAACAAGTTTGTCTTTTTCCTTAATTTATGTTTGGTTATAAAAGGTTTATTTAATTCCTATTTAGTCATAAAAGGTTAATGAGATTCAACACAATTGATGCACATACTTTATTTTAGTATTCTAACTATGTATAATATATGGCAAGAACTTCAACCTTTAATTGATATGTATAATGTTTACTAATACATATGATACATCATTCATACCACTTTATTCCCCACACTGTACGAGTTATGTTAATTTATGTAAAAAGGAAGTCGGATTTATAAATCATACATTATATTATACTATTTCACAAAAACATGTGCATCCTTTATTACAATTTTTTCTTCCATATTTCAAGAAGCACATGATATAAACTACCTTAATTTTATGAAATAGTAATAACGATCATATTAGAACTATAATTTTTAAATTATTTATCTACATTTGTGAATGTGTATTAATAAAAGTGGCATTGATTTAAGATTCTGAACAGTTTATTAACATTTCTCATTTTTTATTTTCTTACATAATGTATTGTAGATTATTATATAAGATAAATCCTTCAAGGCATGAATGAATTACTGTCTTTCAAAAGTAATTTCCCTTTTTTTATCATAACGGGTTGAATGAAAACTTTTTACAATGGAGATTATCTATGTGAGTTGTTATTACTTGCACAAATTATAATAGCACTCAGAAGTCTTATATGATGATGCTTATTTGTTTTGATATTTCAAATCAGAAAAGAACAATGTTTCTCTATGTTAATGGAGTGTATAGTTATAAAGGGAATGAAACATCTGTTTGTGTACAAGTGCCTTTTGGGTTGAATGGTCACGACCGTTAAAAAATAGATATTACTAATGGTTTTTGAATTCATATTCAACAGCTAACAGAACGTACCATTTCGGATAGGATGATGCATTCTGAACCCTTCCAACGAACCTGGTTAGCAGGGGCAACGCCTCCACCCTGGGGGTTCCACTTCCTTTGAATCCCCCTCCGTAGAGGATAACATTTGACAAAAATTTTGAAAAACTTCAACATAATGTAACAAGCATTTTTTGTGTTTGACTGTTTTCTTCAACTAAAATATTTCGCATACTAAATGTAGTACAAGTCTGGATTCCTTTGTTTTTTTTATGTACTTCATATATCTAAAATGTTAAAGACAAGTTAACTATGCCTTTTATATAACTAACATAAATTTTTAATAAAAGAGTATTAGAGTTGTGCGCATAAAGATTCACTTCACAATGTAATTTACTTTCTAGACGTTGATCGCAATGTATTAATTTAGTTTTGATTTTTTTTGTCTTGTAAGTGTCAAATATATAAGTAGAAGCATTCAACTGTGCCAACCTATGTTACTTTTTTTTCCAATTTTATGGTTTTGTAATCAAAACATTACGGCAACAACTGATTCACTTTTTTTCTATTTTGGGTTTTCGTCAATGTAAAAGTACGGAAGATGTATGTATGTTGTGACAAACGATTAGTTTAAAAAACATAATTAACATACAAAATAGATTTTTTTTCTTCATGTTTTGAGAAATGTATGATAAAACCATGAAAAATAGTTCATCGCTTCCTTCATTTGTCCACTCTTCACATTAATGTTGAGAACTCAAAATACAAAATAAAAAACAATAAAATAAACCAAATGGTCCTTAATATTTTATAATCTTTCTGCATTTGTGTTAACATGTGTGCACATGAAGGGTACAAACTTCATTGTTTGATTTATTCTATAATGTAAGACTACAACCTAACAACTTATTTTTTAAAAGCATTTGATTTCCACTCTTTGTCGTACCTTACTCTGCTTAAGTATTTGTTTCTGAGAGAAAATTATCCAAATTTAGAGAACGTTACCGACATATCATAATCGATCATATTTTGTTTTCCCTTAACGTTTTTCTATTCTTTAGGTGTTGACGTCAAAAGTTGGTCACTAGTGACGGTCAATCCCCAATTGCACGTAGAACGCACGAACAACAATCACAAAGTACGGAAAAGTAAGTAAAAACAGGGAACACACAGGGTTTTTATAGTGGTTCGGCAAAATCTGTGCCTACGTCCACTTTATATTTACTGCTTTTTGAGGATTGCAGAATACAATAGATTTTTTTTCAATGGAAGAGAAGTAGAGATTACAATATCCTTGTAATATTTGAAGTGCACCAGTTGGAAGTTTTCCAGTATACCGAGCATAGGTTAAAAGTGGAGAATTCAATATGACTTTCCATTTTCAACAATGGGGTATTTACAGTTGGAGGAGTGGGATGAGCTGCGTGCCACGTGGCTTTCCTCTTTTGCGAAGCTTGGATACATGGAGCTCAATCCAGCTGAATAGTTGCGGCGGTGGGACCCGGTCTACTGCTAAGTAATAGTTCTCTCGAGAATTGTGGCTTGCGTGGCACTTGAACTATGATGTATCAAAAGAAGTATTTTGGCCGGAAGTGTTTAACCACTTTAATTGCCTTGAGAATCGAGCTTCGTTGGGTGACTCCTATGGATATTTCCGAGTAAATCCGATCGATCTGAATTTTAAGGAGTGGTCGACTCGGTCGGTTGGGAGAGCGATTATGCAAGGAAGAGATATGCCGCTGCTGGAAGGAATTTGGACAGGGTCGAGCCTTATTTGAATTTTCTGGAATAAAGGGTCGTCCGTTGGGATCCGTCGGTACTGTTTGGCAAGCCTTTTGACGTTGGACTTTGATCCATTGAGTTGTGACAGCTTTTGCCAAAAATGTTGGTCAACACTTTGCCCCCCAGAATACATCTTCTCTGGTAAAGGGAGATGTGTTCTAGATCTTCTAAAGAATGTTGCATCGGAGCTCAATGTGCATATTAGCTATAGTTACGCCAAATCATATTAAGGATAGAAATCCGACGATCCCGATGGTTCTATTAAGGCTGGAAAACTGACAATCGGTGTAGATCGTACTAAGGCTAGAAAACTGACAATCACCGAAGACCGTATTAAGGCCGAGAATACCATGAGATTATTCGACGACATACTTTGTCATGATATCCGCCCGCATAGAGAGTATAGGCCATTCTCGGTTTAGAGAGATGGTCGCGAGCTTGGTCGAGAAGTGGTGGCGAGTATTAACCATACTTGGCTTAAAGAGTTGGCGAGTATAAATCATACTCAGCTTTGCCTGGCGAGACGGTATGGTCGGTTGTTCTAGGGTTTCTAAGGTCAGATCTTGACCATGTTTTAGTGAGTAATTAGAAGGTTTGAGCATAAACCGTGCTTTTGAAAATGTATTGTGAAGTTTGGCGAGTGACAATTACACTCGGCTTAAAGAAGTGGTGAGTATCAACCATACTCAACTTGTGGAGGTGGCGAGTATTAACCATACTCGGTTTATGGAGTGTTGACCATACTCGGCTTGTGGAGTTGGTTTAGATATGGTGGCAGGCATAAACCATAACTTAGAAATGGTGGCTAGCACTGACCATATTTGGGTTGGCGAGCGCCAATCATTCTCGGCTTGAATCGTTTCAAACATAATCCATGTTTGGGAAAGAAAATTTATTGTTGCTAAAGTGCTATTACAGGAAAATGAAAATAAATTCTAAGTGGGGAGACAGATGAATCCAAAGCACGCATAGGAGCTAAATCCTAACTCCATATGTATGTACTTCAACATACCCATATTATGGAAAGAAATAATAAAAGTACATTTCTCATATCTTAAGAAGTGGGAGAAATCTAAATCTTATTAATTAATGATGATGTCACGATTTCTGGGCTCAGGGTCCTTTCCGTTTCTAAGAGCTCGAAGACCGGCCTGAGGAGCTTGGGCAGAAGACTATGGCGGCATGGCCTGCGTAGGTTTCTTGACGTACTCAGGCAGTCCTCCATGCCTAACTCTATCCTCGATGAGATCGCGCAAGTATCTACATTCACTGGTGTTGTAGCCCACCATGTTGTGGTACATGTAGTGCTTTCCAGAGTCAAGTTCCTTTTGGGTTGCCTCTCTTCGAGGAGGTTTTGGGAAGGGTAGGTTTCTCGTACGTCAAGGTAGAAATCGAGTAGGGAGGAGTTGAGCTCGGTGTATTGATCATATTTGTTCTCACTCTCTGAAGTCGTACGTTGCGATCATTCTTTTCCGAGACTTTCCTTTGCCTTTGTTCCGGCCACTGGTGTTGGCTGGACCTCCGTCCTTGGTGGCAAGCACCTTGAGGCTCTCAATCTCGATGCTGAAATCCTATTGTCGGAGGAATCAGTCTGCTTCGGTATAGAAGTCGTCAATGTCCTTGGGAGATCCCTTGTTAAAGAGATCCTGAATTCCGATCGGTTCTGAACCCCTGCAATAGCGGCTATAAGCACCATCGATGGCTCAGGTCGATCGACTGATGCTACGGCCACATTGAATCTTTCAAGGAGGGATTGGAGGGTCTCGCCGGGTTGCTGTTTGATGGTGGTGAGGAACATGATGCTCTTTGGTCGGGAGATGTGAACTCTGAATTGCTCGATGAAACAGGTGACCAACATATTCTAGTTGTTGATCGACTCAGCTATTAGCTGTTGGAACCACATACCAGCTATGCCGGTGAGGAAGAGAGGGAAGTACTTGGCCATAACGTCGGTCGATGCTGAGAGTACTTCCATGTGACGCATGTATCAGATGAGAAGAATGGTCAGGTCGGTCCGTTGTAGGGCTTCATGACCAGAAGCTTGAAGTCTAGAGTATTTTAGGAGTTTCTGATTTCCAGTGTGAATGGACTGCGATGGATGTCTTCCATATCCTGCTGAGAAGAAGTGCCCCGGGTGAAGCGTCTGATGATACTTGCAAGCTGGCTTCCGTCTTCAAGGAGTCATTGCCACGAATTCAATTATGTACTAGGGACATTAGTGAGAATCCCAGGATTGTGGTCCGCCAAAAGCATGCTCGGAAGGGGAACGGTCGGTTATGTTCGACCTCTGAGAGTTGAGTGAAGGTGAGGTAGAGGGTGTATCCTAACCTTGGGACCTAGTTCAGCTGCTGCTGGAGTCGCCTGGTTGTTATTGGACTGAACCATACCTGTTCCTGTTGGGGGTAATGGGCTCAGGCGAGTGGTACATATCTGGAGCTCGGTGTTGCCCCCGCTCGGAGCAATGTTAGAAGGGCTTACGGTACTGTTTCCCTCCATCACGTTGGGGACCGATATGGTAGAGTGGTCTTGGTGACACAAAGGGTTGTCGACACCAACTCTTTGTTGAAGGGGAGGCGGCATAAGACAAGTTTGCAGTAAGACATTGGGTCGAACCGGATGTAACAACATTCCTAGTTTTTGCTGACCCACTGGTTGCACTGGATCTGGAGCTATCTATCCAGGGGGTTGAGTCGAGCCCTCGAGTGGAGGCAAGGTGGTCGGCTGATCTGGAATTTGGCCCCGGTCGACTTATGAATCTGCGACTATCAGAGCTTCGTTTAGTACCGGCAGTGATGATCCTAGCACTGGTCGATCGGGAAGTGAAGTTGAGCCAGGAGGAAGTAAAGGTATGGACTGATCTGGGACTTGGATTTCTACAGACCGAGGATCAGCTGTTTCCCCAGTCCCACTCAGTGTAGGAAATGGTACTAGAATCATGACGCCATAGATGGCCTACTGCAACGAAAATCCAAGGTGTTGCTAGCTACAATATAACGATAGGTATGTTGATTGTTGTCAATTGCAACACACACTTCAAGGTGTTAGCATAGAAAATTCAAGGTGTTGCAGTGGCCAAATGAATTACATTATCAATCCGGGAGATTAAGATCCAACGGTCCACGTTACCAATCCGCATGAAATAATCTTTTATGCGGGACGCAAAAACAAAAAAACAAAGCGGCAAAACACTTGGCAGAATATTCAAGGGTTTCAATCTAACACTTAACAAAATACTCCACCGCTCAACCTCTTAGACACTCTCACTCGTAGGTTTAATTAGGGCTAAAAGTTCAAGTTTACAAGCATAGTTGGGTTTTGATTACGGCAAGTTCGAGTTCAAGTTCATTTAGGGCTTCGGTGTTTCAATTAGGTCTTCAATTGGGGTTCGTTTGGGTTTCAAATTTCAGTTAGGGCTTCAATTTAATCTGCTGCTTAAGGTACGTATCACTTAATGTATATTTCAAGTATTTCTTGATTTGATTGTTGTGTTGCCTAATTTACTGATTTACCTGTGCGTTCAGGTGTAATCATATTATTGATTTTATTATTATGTTTGTCTTTGTAACAAACTTATGTTAAGTGGTGCTTATATGATATTACTGTGTTTTTTTCCCTTATAGTCATGGCTAAATAATATTTGTGTATGTTTTATTGTGTGTAAATTAGTGATGAATGAGGAAAAAATATGGGCAGAACTTCCTAAGTTCAGATGACTGCATGTTATTTTTGTGTAAATTTATACCTCGATCACCAAAGAATACATGCATGTCCAAATGACTGCATGCTATATTGGGTAGAAAATGAAAAGGAAAATAACTATAAAACTTGTGGTGTTTCAAGGTGAGCTATATCGGAAAAATGTACCAAATTTAAGTAAGAAAATGTTGTTTCTGCCTTGATTAAATGTTGTAACTGATGTATCATATTTGTGGCTTCTTTTTGTATCTTTTTTTAATGTTTCTGCCGATATTACATTTTAGTGAAGTGGTTGTTTTATTTCATAATGCACTTGGTTTATTTCATTTTGTAATTATGTCATTCTAATGTTAATTTCTCCATTTTGTGTAGGATGAAGGAGGCAAACCTTAGATTCCACCACAAGGGAAAATTTGGTAAGAATGGATATGTTGGTGGAGAAGAGGCTATTGTCAAGAGAGTTGACCTAGATAGGTTTTCATACACAATGCTGATGGAATTTGTCAAGGATTAGCTACAGTACACCGAAATTGGAAGAGTATATGCATGGAAAGGTCCAACGAGTGGGTGGAAATTGGTGGCCGATGATTTAGAGCTGTTGTTTATGATGCAAATAAAAAACAATGGTGGTTACGTTGATTTCTATATTGATACTGTGTTCGATGATAAAGCTGAGCCAGTGAAATAAATGCAGCCACATGTCATCGTACACCCAAGAAAGAATCTGTTTCCAAGTATAAACATATCTTCTCATTTGTACTATTTTGATGAATTTGTTCATTTTGCTGAATCTCTTAGTCATTTTGCTGCTTTTAGTGTACATAATTTTTTTGTGCATTTATGTTTGAATATTAGGACTTGTTTGATTTTTAGTGCACTTTGTAGAATAATAAAGAACTTGTATGTTGCAGCTGCGAAATCACAGAAATGGCGTTTGTCACTGCTTACCATCTGCAATAGGCAGCAAAAAAAACAGACTGATCAAATATTTACTATTAGAAAGTCCGCACGGCTAAACAATCCACAAGTGATCAGCGAAGCTGCTGAGAGTCCACCTATCAACAACAAGCAGACTGAAGTCTTTACTCTTAGAAAGTTGGCACGGCTAAATAATCCAGTTACCAACAATCCAGAAGTGATCAGCGAAGCTGCTACGATTCCATGTCTCAATAAGAAAAAGGTGGTCAACAAGAAGTCAATTGGAGTCAGTAGTCCAACGAACTTATCAGAGAAGGAAAATCCAACTGAAGTCAGCGACGTAACTTTGAATATCAACTCAGCAAGTGTCAGGAGTAAATTGGATTTCAATAATTCTCCACATGAAGAGGAAAATACGGATGAAAATGAGATTTTGGTAAGAAGAATACAATCTGATCTTCTAATATGATCTACATATTTTGCTAATATTTACAATAATGTCTTGTTAATTAACTTTCAGAATGATGATCTATCACCTCCGCCACCTCCACCGCTTATACAATACGAAAGGGAGAGAGACAAAAATGTCTCGTAGAAGAATAATTTTTTGAAAAACTTGGGATGCCTAAATCAGTTATTGGGCTGAGAAATGAATTTGAAAAAAACAAAGCAAAATCAAAGATGCCTGCTGAGGATAGCGAAGATTATGTTCCATAATTTGATGAACTTAGTGAAGGTGATACTTCAAAAAATCAGGCAAAGGTGCGTTATAGCTGAAGATTTAATTTTACACTGGTAATTATAGACTAGCTTCATTTTTTTATTTTATTGTTTTTGTGTCCGTATTTTAGAGAACCAAAAAGGTTACGGTTACAAAGCCTCAGTCTTGACCAACAACATGTTTACTAGCCAATGTTGAATCTGCAACTGATAAGCATGCAACTCCGAAGGCAGGGAAAAATCCAGTTCGTACACAAACTGATGATCCACCATGTAGCGTTGAGTTACCACACAATGAAGGAATAGGAACAATGGCTGCTTATTTGGCTATGCGAGAACGCCAGAAGAATAAAAGTAGTGGAAGTGCAAGGAATAAGGTTGTTGTCTAAAATGTCTCAACAAATATTGAAAACGAAGAAGATGAAGTAGAAGAAGTTGAAGGTATTATCTAATTGAGTTCGGATTTTAATAGTTTAAGTGTAATGGCCCGAATTTCCATACTCTTTGAGTCGACTAATAACACCACACGCCCAACTCAAATTGCACAGAAATACGAATCATTATTAGAAAGAAGTTAGAGGATGAGAAATAGAAAGAAAAAAAATATTAGAATAGAAGAAAACGAAGATCACAAACTCACAGCGGAACGAATAAAATATATTAGGTAACATAAACTTTGAAATATAATTCAGTAACTTTATATATACATACCATCATCAGAGCACAGCAGCTATTTTTGGAACAGTTATAAACACCAGTTTCCAGATACAAACATGGTACACAACGGAATATATAATAGTCTATAGCTAACTGGTGAAGCCTCCTGCTTCAAACTCCTCCAAGTGAATCTGTAAAATCCCAACTACTTGACTGCCTATACAAATTTGGGCACCCAAGAGTTTAGGGAAAACAAACAAAATAAACTCTGGGTCAGTCATGGGACTGGTGTGAGTAAACTCCAACCATTTGTTTAACTTCCAAAATCCTTTTGAAAGAAATGATAATCGTAAGACCGATCCACACATAAACATGGATGGTTTTTACCTTACAACGACCAAAAATATTTTTGATATCAAATCCAATGATATTACAATAGTGTCTAAATCAAATAAATAGAAATCTAGCGGAGCGCTTGCATCCCACGCTCCATATATAATATTAAATCAAAAACCGCAGGGCGCTTATTGGAGATTGGATTTCCAACATGACAAGGTATGGAACCACCTTCCGATAGTGTATCTCTAGAGGGGAATACACTAGGTTCAACAAGAACATCTTGCAACCCAGCCCACACATGACTGACCACTCATTTAACTTGAGTGTACTGAGCATATTATCACCAACGGTTGTGATCAGCAACCTTTAACGAAAGCATATAGCAGCGAATAGAATAAGAAGCAAATGAAATTTCTCTAGATCAGGTGATAAGACCCCTAATGGGAATGACCCACATGGCCATGCTGCCTGCCCGATTTCTGTCATTTCCCGGTTGATGAGGCTTAAGGTCACGATTATTTTTTAGAACATCTTGCCACCATTTACTTTGAATGCCACACTATCAAATCCGTCCATATACGTTGTCCTGGGACTGGGCAAGCCGAAGGCCCCATTTTATTAATCCACCTTGGGCAATTTCTACCTAGGATTAACAGAATAGCCCTTGCACTTTACTCCGTCTTTGATCATCTTCAGCTTAAGTTGATTCGTAACGCTTATGCCTATACGGAATGGTTTTCGGATAATAAATCTGATCCCGGTCTCTCCGTATTGACAACGGAGGCATAAAATAAACAAAAACTTTGATAGTTGGTGATTTAACTATCAAAGGAACATCCATACAATCAATGGTCCTATTTCCAAAAGGAAATTCTATCGATCAAGCATCAAACAACACTGGCCCCTTATTAATTCCTTATTATATTATCATTTCCAATTCCCATTTCCCATCTTTCGTATCCTTTCGAAGCTCGATTTCTCCTCTCGATTCTTTGAAAAACATCTCCAATATTATAATTTCTTTATTCGAGAAAATATCTTTTATTCCAACAAGAAAACATTTCTATATATATATATGTATATATATATATATATATATATATATATATATATATATATATATATTAACGAATCCTTATTTTCTATATTCAGAAAATATACCTTATTAATATCGGAAAATATTTCCGCATTCCATTCTTAATTCCTCGTTGACCAATCCATTTCATTTTCTACACGTAGAAAATATCTCTCATTTTATTTGGGAAAAACATTTCAAAATCTTTTAAGTTTACGCGATGTTATAAAACATCGTTATTATAACTCAAACCATTAATCATTTATTAACTAACCATATTGCTAACCAATCCTCACTATCGAACCTTAACCATTCCTCCATCAATCCTGTAGTCAATCAAGTTGGGGTATAATTACCTCTCAGACCTTAATTGAACAACATTCTCAACTTTGGTATAGTCAAAGCTTACAACTTCAAACAAGACATCGCTTACGCAACTCTCAGATTCAATCTAAGAATACACTTCGTTTATGGAAAAACGTTGATTATAACGATAGCGTTATAATTGCTGTTACCAAATATTTGATTTATAAAACATTTAATTTAATGGCAACGGTAAAATCGCTGTTTAGATTTATAAAACATTTATAATTACAATAGCATTATAATCGCTGTTTAGATTTATAACACATTTATTATAACCATAGCGTTATAATCGTTGTTTCCAAATATTTGTTATTTTAAAAACAAAACTTGTACTTATTAATTCAATTAATAAGTAAATAAATAAATAGTTAAATAATTAAACTTGATTCAAAATGTAAAGTAAAAATAACTACTTCCATAAATTCGATATAATCGAATTCCAATAAATAAATCCCTCTCGAATAAACTATATTCGTTTTATATTCCGAATTTTCGGAATTTATCTACCATTTCAGGCAAATTCACATTCCAAATTTACTTTAGAATTTATCCTTTCCAAATCATTACAAAATTCTTTTATAACCATTCCAGTCTACAAAACGTTATCACACTTTATTTTCTATTCCGAATTTTGAACTGAAACTCATCGTTTTCTTTTAAAACGATTACCCATTTCCCTTTCCATTCAATTTCCAACTTGGATTCATATTTCAAATCTAAATTTCCTTTAGAGATGTTTTATTTGCAAAATATTTCCTTTAAACCTTATTCACTTTAATTGTGAATATATTTCTTTTATATACCATCAAATCAGTTTGATTTTCGTACTTAAAAATATTCCCTTAAACCCAAATTCTATTTATCACTTCTATTCAGAATTTTTCAAACAAATCTAATTTTATTCCAATCATTTATAATCTCATTCACAATTTTCTTTATAACTACTAAGTTCAATCCAGTTACAAAATATCGATTTTCAAACCCGATTTCCATTTTCTATATAAATTTAAAATTTGAATTTATATTTCAATTTATTCCAAAATGGATATTTACTAAATTTATAAATGTCGTTTATAAGTTAATCTTCTCAAATTATCTATCAAAACAGATTTCTATTTTAAATCTCTTTTTAAAACCTTATAGTGGTTCTACATTTGATTATAAAATACCGATTTCAAACCAAACATTAATTATCCAATGATAATCCATAAACATCATTTATGATTTCAGTTAATCGTTTTATTCATTAAAACAAGTTTCAATTCTCCAATCTATTCAAAATTCAATTCCTATTTTGGAAATAATTAGCCTTTTTTTAAAGTTTAAATTCTTCTTCTACATCCAAAATATTTTTCGGTATTTTGAATACCAAAATTCTAGAGCCAGGGTAACCCAAACACAACATAATCAATCATCGATCATATATCACATCATATATAACAAATAAATTAAAAACAGTAAATAAAATGTTGAGGAATCCAGTTGGATCCCTCCAACCTGTTTCCCTGTATCCACAGATATTAATGAACATCAATAACATTAGTTTCAAATCAATATGAAATATCATGGTGAACAGAATTAATAATCAATTGATGATATAACTATATCAACCAATTTTATCAACCATGCAACCAAACAACCGTCACACAGTATAGAATTACTATAAATAAATTTAAATCTCGTTTATATAAAAATATAAACGAGTCAGAGTTAGTGAGTTTACTCACTTTGTTTTGCAGTTGACGATTCTGCTTTTGTTCCGTTCAAAATCAAACGAGCATTTGATTTTACTATGAAACTTCTATAGTTCTGTTTTTAACCACGTCGGTTCTGCAATGTAGAACTCATTGTCATGATTCCAATGTGATCAGTTTCGTTTAATTTAGATAACAAAATATAAAGTAATCTATGTTATAAAGTTTAATTCAAAGTAGTCTAAACTCCTTAATTAAGTCATTAAAATATTAATACCTCATTAAGAATTACTAAATCATGTATTAAGCCTTAACCCATAATGAAAATCGCATCTACTACTTTCCTTTCAATCCGAAAACACTTTTCCATCTCTCCCTTTAGATATTGTTGAAAACGAACCAACATCCATCATAAACGAGAATTGTAGATGCTTCCCTTCCTCCATCTACAAAATGGCCCATTCATCTTTTTTTCTTCTTTTTTTCTTCTTCGTGTTTCGAAATATCCCTGTACAGTTTCATAGCCATCTCAACTTTTAAACAAATCAAGCATTACTTTCTTAATTAAATATAATTAATTAATTTTAACCCTTACGTTAACTGTATGAATACTTAGACATGTTGCCTCCTTATTACCATAATCCCGGTTCCATGTGTACACTCCAGACATGTTCAAAATCCCATAGTGTTTCTTCCTTGTTTTCTTCAAACTGCTACAGTTGAACTTGTTCATTATGATGAACACTACTCCACGGACCACGACAGACAATCAAATCACCACCAAACAAACCATTTACTCATCCCCAAACTCCCTAATCACGTTAATTATAACGTTGACCCATCTTCCTCCATGTACCCATCGTCCATTCCCATCCCAGGAAAGCCACCTTCAATGTTTTAAACCCCATTAATTCCCTTTTTCTGTCTTCATTCTCCTTCTTCTTGCCATTTGAAAACACAGAGCCTCCCCCTTCACACTATCAGCAGAAACCCAAACCAACAGGCAACAATGAACTTCTTAACGTTAAAATCCCTGACTTCAACAAACCCATCTCTTCCGCGAAACCTACCTCAAAATCACCACCATTCACCGAACTCCCACTTCTATATTCATCGTTCTCCTCTGCTGAAAACACCTTAGTGTTGACCCTGGCATACTCTACCCAAACGACCCTCATCCCGTCACCATCGGCTCCCACTCGCAACCCCACCTCGGTACCCGACCCTCATACATCATCAAGAAACGCGATCGGGATCCTCCCTGATGGCCGCGAGTTGGTGCCAACCTCCCACCGACTTCGATTTATTTTATCATTTATTATTAAGTCACGAAACAGAGGAGAGACATGCGGTTTCAGTTGAGGAATTTGGGGACAATGTGGGTTATATTATTATTATTATTATTGTTGTTTTACCTTGAATTTACTTGGCTTTGTTGCTTTGCGTTCTGCAGAATGATGAACAGAAGAAATAGTCTATATATAAGGTTAGAAAACTTGGCATTCACGTAATAGAGCAGGGTAGGTTAGCAGGCTAAGTTGGAACAAAAAATGTATGAATAATCCACGCATGTGCATTCATTTATTTGATAAGGACGGTTTGTACAGCCGACAAGCATGCTATATTACTCTAGGTCTGCCAATTTACTGCGTTAGGCATGTGCAAGACTGTCTTTGGTTTCATTCTGTAAGCATAGGCATGTGAAAAATATCAGTAAGAAAACAACAGTTGTTTTAGGACAGGCACATGGTTCATTTATGTTTAATTTCATTTACGTTTAACTGTTGTAAATACATACAGTAATTTGTGATCGTATTTGTGTATTTTTTTAATTTAGCCATGAATGTGTTAATTACGTACTTAAGTAACTGTCTCAAACTACATTAGATTCCTGTGTTAACTAAATCGGAGAGCTTCAGACGTTGTCTTATAACAGCTCTTGTTCACTTAACATAACACCATCTACCTAATTCATTGTTAAAATTTTAGCACTAGTATAATACTAATGAATATATGGAATTCGAACATCCGCTTCGTCAGCATACAACCTTTTAACCTTTTAGTGTTTCGGCCATCCTGCTTAGAATACTAGCAACAATATAGATCAACTATGAAGATAATGGTTCTAAACGGTTATCAGGAATTTGGCCGAAGTAATAAGTGGCGTTATATGGCAAATGTAGTGAAAATATATAGGCTAATTGTTTTATATGGATAATAATGGGAAGACTGAGTTAATAACAAAGCTCGTGCATGTACGAAATTGAGCTCTTCGTACACCTTTCATGAAAATTCATCAATTAAAGCTGCAACGTTACTTGTAATAAAAATAAAATCCTCATATTTATTTTTGAGAAAACCCAAACCCCTAAGAAGGGAAAAGTAGAAACCTAATTACTACATGCATAAAGGTGTTACATGATTTTCGCTTATATTTACAAAACTATGTCCTTACGTTACAACAAGACTGTATTTATGCGGTATTACATGCGGTTATTGCTGTCTAACTACAAATGGGTTTTTATTTGTTGTTCTGAACAAGTGTCGGCTATAGTTCCATATTAGGTGAACGGTTTACTGATTTCTTGGTCAACGTAAGATTGGAATCGCCGAAACAAACGGACAACATTTTATATTCATGAAACAAGTCCGGAAACATCTTTAATTTGGCGACGTTATGAGCTCTATTATAACTATATTATAAATCATACGTTAAAACTTTGTTTTTAATAAATAAATTCCTTAAAAAATCCGTTTTATATTCAAATAAAATATTTAAAACCAATTTAAATATTCAGAATTAAATGGCTCAAAAATTCGGATCGTTACATTCCTTCCCCCTTAAAATAATTTCGTCCTCGAAATTGCTAAGCAATGAAAATGCTATAACTCTAACTCCTCGTAACCTACTTAGTTGAAATCTTATATTCCATTTCTTCATAACCCAGTCTTTATATGACCTTCGAATTCTCACACCAATACTCGACCATTCATAATTCTTTCCAAAGTATCTATCCGCAATTTTTGGACAATCCATCATCACTTTGTTGTTTTTCAATCCATATGCTCTTCTGCATATCCACACTCATTCCAATTGATTTTAAATCCATGTATCGATTTCATTATTCCACTTGAAATTTTATTAACCAATTCTGGTTTTCTTATTTCAATTATAATTAACAACTCAGTTTTTAATTATCAAAAAAAAAAGATTCCTTGAAAATTTTCTAACTCTTTAAATTTTCAGAAAATTTCACCAGCATCTCCTTTGCACGGCTCAATCGTTACAATCACAACTCACCTTTCTAGGCCTTCTCCAATCTAAAAGAAAATCAAAAAGCCAAGCGGCTTGCCCCATAGGCTCATAAAATCATCAAACTCAAGTAATATTGTAAACATGTACCTTTTGTCGGGCATAAGTTCTATCTCATGCATTGTTCCCATTCAATATCTGCTCGGCATACATTCATCCATTTCCCGTTGGTTTCAAATCAATCCAACTTCCAATTTCACTTTTTTTTTTCTTTTACAACTTCTAATTGGTTCACTTCCATTTCATCAATCCAAATATGATTTCTATTTAAGTCAATCCACTTATTATACTTGAATCCAATTCAATTCCAATTAATAACATTCAATATATATTCAACTTGCTTATTCATAAGTCGAATTCATAATAATAATTCAAAACTCAACATTTCACTTTATTTAATTTCATTCGGAATTATTTCTAATTCAATCCAATTTTATTTAACTTAAGTTAAATTTCAATTCATTTGATACATTTTTACCATTTCAATCTATTCAACTTATACAAGTTAAAATTTAATTTCAGAATTCAAATTTCTGGGTTTTATTTCAAATTAGTTTGAAATCATATATATTTATATACATATGTTTATAATCAACTCAATTCGAAACATTTGAATTTCTAAAACATCTTGTCAAACAAATTTTTCATTCCCAAATTACTAAGGTAGCAATCCATCACTCAGAAACTTGAAAATGAATACTGATAATGTCGCGGTCCATTATCAGAATTATTTTCTCACCACTGAAGTGATTTCAGTGCTTAATCACTTTTAAATCCATTTAAAATCATTCTTATTCAAAAATTCTTCAAACTAATGTTATATTACTTTTTAAAAATATTTCAGAAAATATTTCCAATCCTCCGGGATTTAAATTCCAAATTCAGACCTGAATCCAATTATAATTCAGCTTATTTGTACCTTCCATTCCTATACAAATTCAATTTGGTTTTATATAATCGTTCCAATATTATAATCCCATTTGATTGTAATAACAATCAACGCATTCATATATAATAATATTTCAGAAATTATTCCTTTTATATCAAAATAATTTTTTTGGGCAAAACTATTTCATTTACCCATTTTAAAACAATACTGTATCGAATTGCTTTGTTCAAGAGTTTAGAAACACCAATTGATGTAGTTGTACATCTTGTATCGACCATAATTCATAAACTACTCAACAAACCAGCCAACACAATATAAAACAGTTTTTATAGCAAATCCACAAATACGTGCTCAGATATACACTCAAACTCAATCTAGGGTACTACTAACCCCATCTCTATTGAGTTACGCCACAGAGCCAAGGTTACTACTCAACCTTAAGCTCTGATACCAAAAGTAATGGCTCGAATTTCCGTACTCTTTGAGTCGACTAATAACACCACACGTCCAACCCAAATTGCAAAGAAATACGAATCATTATTATAAAGAAGTTAGAGGATGAGAAATAGAAAGAAAGAAATATTAGAATAGAAGAAAACGAAGATCACAAACTCACAGCGGAACGAATAAAATATATTAGGTAACATAAACTTTGAAATATAATTCAGTAACTTTATATATACATACCATCATCAGAGCACAACAGCTATTTCTGGAATAGTTATAAACACCTGTTTCCAGATACAAACATGGTACACAACGGAATATATGATAGTCTATAGCTAACTGGTGAAGCCTCCTGCTTCAAACTCCTTCAAGTGAATCTGTAGAATCCTGACTACTTGACTGCCCGTACAAATTTGGGTACCCAAGAGTTTAGGGAAAACAAACAAAATAAACTCTAGGTCAGTCATGGGACTGGTGTGAGTAAACTCCAACCATTTGTTTAACTTCCAAATTCCTTTCGAAAGAAATGATAATCGTAACACCGATCCACACATAAACACGGATGTTTTTTTTACCTTACAATGACCAAAAATATTTTTGATATCAAATCCAATGATATTACAATAGTGTCTAAATCAAATAAATAGAAATCTAGCGGAACGCTTGCATCTCATGCTCCATATATAATATTAAATCAAAAATCGCAGGGCGCTTATTGGAGATTGGATTTCCAACATGACAAGGTATGGAACCACCTTCCGATAGTGTATCTCTAGAGGGGAATACACTGGGTTCAACAAGAACGTCTTACAACCCGGCTTACACATGGCTGACCACTCATTTAACGTGAGTGTACCGAGCATATTATCACTAATGGTTGTGATCAGCAACCGTTACCGAAAGCATACAGCAGCGAATAGAATATGAAGCAAATGAAGTTTCTCTAGATCAGGTGATAATACCCCTAATGGGAATGACCGACATGGCCATGCTGCCTGCCTGATTTCTGTCATTTCCCGGTTGATAAGGCTTGAGGTCACGATTATTTTTCAGAACATCTTGCCACCATTTACTTTGAATGCCACGTCATCAGATCCGTCCATATACGTTGTCCTAGGATTGGACAAAACGAAGGCACCATTTTATTAATCCACCTTGGGCAATTTCTACCTAGGATTAACAGAACAGCCCTTGCACTTTACTTCGTCTTCGATCATCTTCAGCATAAGTTGATTCGTAACACTTATGCCTATACGGAGTGGATTTCAGATAATAAATCTGATCTCGGTCCCTCCGTATTGACAACGGAGGCATAAAATAAACAAAAACTTTGATAGTCAGTGATTTAACTATCAAAAGAACATCCATACAATCAACGGTCCTATTTCCAAAAGGAAATTCTATTGATCAAGCATCAAACTACACTGGCCCCTAATTAATTCCTTATTATATCATTTCCAATTCCCATTTCCCATCTTTCGTATCCTTTCGAAGCTCGATTTCTCCTCTCGATTCTTTGAAAAACATTTCCAATATTATAATTTCTTTATTCAAGAAAATATCTTTTATTCCAGCAAGAAAACATTTCTATATATATATATATATATATATATATTAACAAATCCTTATTTTCTATATTCATAAAATATACCTTATTAATATTGTAAAATATTTCCACATTCCATTCTTAATTCCTTGTTGACCAATCCATTTCATTTTCTACGCGTAGAAAATATCTCTCATTTTATTTGGGAAAAACATTTCAAAATATTTTAAATTTACGTGATGTTATAAAACATCGTTATTTTAGCTCAAACCATTAATCATTTATTAACTAACCATATTGCTAACCAATCTTCATTATCGAACCTTAACCATTCCTCCATCAATCATGAAGTCAATCAAGTTGGGGTATAATTACCTCTCAGACCTTAATTGAACAACATTCTCAACTTTGGTATAGTCAAAGCTTACAACTTCAAACAAGACATCGCTTACACTACTCTCAGATTCAATCTAAGAATCCACTTCATTTATGGAAAAACGTTGATTATAATGGTAGCGCTATAATTACTGTTTCCAAATATTTGATTTATAAAACATTTATTTTAACGGTAGCGTTAAAATCGCTGTTTAGATTTATAAAACATTTATAATTACAGTAGCATTATAATCGCTGTTTAGATTTATTAAACATTTATTATAACCATAGCGTTATAATCGCTGTTTCCAAATATTTGGTGTTTTAAAAATAAAACTTGTACTTATTAATTCAATTAATAAGTAAATAGTTAAATAATTAAACTTGATTCAAAATGGAAAGTAAAAATAACTACTTCCCTAAATTCAATATAATCGAATTCCAATAAATAACTCCCTCTCAAATAATCTATATTCGTTTTATATTCCGAATTTTCAGAATTTATCTACCATTTCATGCAAATTCACATTCCAAATTTACTTTAGAATTTATCCTTTCCAAATCATTACCAAATTCCTTTATAACCATTCCAGTCTACAAAACGTTATCACATTTTATTTTCTATTCCGGATTTTAAACAAAAACTCATCGTTTTCTTTTAAAACGATTACCCATTTCCCTTTCCATTCAATTTCATATTTGGATTCATATTTCAAATCTAAATTTCCTTTAGAGATGTTTTATTTGCAAAATATTTCTTTTAAACCTTATTCATTTTAATTGTGAATATATTTCTTTTATATACCATCAAATCAGTTTGATTTTCGTACTTAAAATTATTCCCTTAAACCCAAATTCTATTTATCACTTCTATTCAGAATTTTTCAAACAAATCTAATTTTATTCCAATCATTTATAATCTCGTTCAAGATTTTCTTTATAACTGCTAAGTTCAATCCAGTTACAAAATATCGATTTCAAACCCGATTTCCATTTTCTATATAAATTCAAATTTTGAATTTATATTTCAATTTATTCCAAAATGGATATTTACTAAATTTATAAATGTCGTTTATAAGTTAATCTTCTCAAATTATCTATCAAAACAGATTTCTATTTAAATCTCTTTTTAAAACCTTATAGCGGTTCTACATTTGATTATAAAATACCGATTTCAAACCAAACATTAATTATCCAATGATAATCCATAAACATCATTTATGATTTCAGTTACTCATTTTATTCATTAAAACAAGCTTCAATTCTCCAATTTATTCAAAATTCAATTCCTATTTTGGAAATAATTTCCCTTTTTTTAAAAGTTTAAATTCCTCTTCTACATCCAAAATATTTTTCGGTATTTTGAATACCAAAATGCTAAAGCCAAGGTAACCCAAACACAACATAATCAATCATCGATCATATATCACATCATATATAACAAATAAATTAAAAACATTAAATAAAATGCTGAGGAATCCAGTTGGATCCCTCCAACCTGTTTTCCTGCATCCACAGATGTTAATGAACATCAATAACATTAATTTCACATCAATATGAAATATCATGGTGAATAGAATTAATAATCGATTAATGATATAACTATATCAACCAATTTTATCAACCAAACAACCATCATACAATATAGAATTACTATAAATAAATTTAAATCTCGTTTATATAAAAATATAAACGAGTCAGAGTTAGTGAGTTTACTCACCTTGTTTTGCAGTTGATGATTCTGCTTTTGTTCCGTTCAAAATCAAACGAGCATTTGATTTTACTATGAAGCTTCTATAGTTCTGCTTTTAACCACGTTGGTTCCGCAATATAGAACTCATTGTTATGATTCCAATGTGATCAGTTTCGTTTAATTCTAATAACAAAATATAAAGTAATATATGTTATAAAGTTTAATTCAAAGTAGTCTAAACTCCATAATTAAGTCATTAAAATATTAATACCTTATTAAGAATGACTAAATCATGTATTAAGCCTTAACCCCGAATGAAAATCGCATCTACTACTTTCCTTTCAATCCGAAAACACTTTTCCATCTCTCCTTTTAGATATTGTTGAAAATGAACCAACATCCACCATAAACAAGAACTGTAGATGCTTCCCTTCCTCCATCTACAATATGGCCCATTCATCTTTTTTTCTTCTTTTTCTTCTTCTTCGTGTTTCGAAATATCCCTGTACAGTTTCATAGCCATCTAAACTTTTAAGCAGATCAAGCATTACTTTCTAAATTAAATATAATTAATTAATTTTAACCCTTATGTTAATTGTATGAATACTCAGACATGTCGCCTCCTTATTTCCTTAATCCCGGTTCCATGTGTACACTCCAGACACGTTCAAAATCCCATAGTCTTTCTTCCTTGTTTTCTTCAAACTGCTACAGTTGAACTTGTTCATTATGATGAACACTACTCCATGGACCATGACAGACAATCAAATCACCACCAAACAAACCACTTACTCATCCCCAAACTCCCCTAATCACGTTAATTATAACGTTGACCCATCTTCCTCCACGTACCCATCGTCCATTCCCATCCCCGAAAAGCCACTGTAATGACCCGGTTTTTTAGGGATCTTGGTTATCCGATATACAACACATATTGAACATCCAAGGATCGAAAATAACCGAATAGTTAATGAAATAAATTAGAGAGTGAGAATAGATAAGATAGAAACTTAGAATAGAAGAAGAACACAATATTAGAGTAACACGAATCTCACAGCGGAATGAACAACATATAATAGATCACATATCCTTGAAATAAATCAGTATATGTATACAGTAACATTATCAGAGTACAACACTTACAACACAGCGGAAATAACTATAGCTATATAACCCTGAAGCCTCCTGCTCCAAGCTCTTCCAGTATATCTGTAAATCCCGACTACTTGACATCCCGTACAAAATTGGGCACCCAAGAGTTTAGGGAAACAAAACAAAATAAACTTCGGGTCAGTCGTGGGACTGGTGTGAGTAAAACAGTTTAAAACAGTTCAAGCAGGTAAATGATATCTCATAAGACCACGTCGTATAACAGAACGGGTTTTTCCCTTATGAGAATCCAAATATCTTTATATCAAAAACCTTTTGATATTATAATAATGTCTATCAACCATAATATAATAATCATCTAGCAGAAACGCTTCCATCTCATGTTCTACATATATAGTATACAATCAAAACCGCAAGCACGTATTGGGAAATGGATTTTCAACTATGACAAGGTATGGAACCACCTTTCGCTAGTGTACCTCTAGAGAGGAATACACTGGGTTCAACAAGAACATCTTGCAACCCGGCCACACATGACCGACCACTCAGTTCGCTTGAGTGTATCGAATGTATATCACCAACGGTTGGGATCAGCAACCGTTTCTCGAATGGGACAGCATCAACAATAGATTTTTAGAACTAAATGAAACTCTAGATCAGGTGATTATACACCCTAATAGGTGCGACCTACATAGCCATGCTGCCTGCCCGATTTCTGTCATTTACCGGATGTGAGGCTAGAAGCTACACTTATCTTTTACATGTCACATCTTCATTCACTTAGAATGTCACATCGTCATACCCGCCAAATCACAAATTGACTTATCCAAAAATATCACGGGTATACAGCTAAGAGAAACGAATTCCTCCGCCACCAATCGTGAATACGTTTGAAGAGATCAACTTACGCAATCTATCAGATATACTCTGTCAGACCTTCGTCCATGCAAGTTGTCCTGGGACTGGACAAACCGAAGGCACTATTCAGTATATCCATCTTAGGCACTGTTATCTAAGACTTATACAATAGCCCTTGCACTTTACTCCGTCTTCAATATATTCAGCGTACTTGATTCGCAATGCTTATGCCAATACGGAGTGGTTCTTCGGATAATAATCCAACCGGTCTCTCCATATTAACAACGTTAAAATGGTCAAAAAGTTCGATAGTCGATGAGTTAACTATCAAAGAAAAACACATGTGCAAACAACGATATTATTTCCAAATGGAAATTATATCGATCAATCATCAACCATATATATATATATATATATATATGTATGTATTTCCTTATTTTCTACATTTAGAAAATATATGTTATTAACATTGGAAACATTTCCATAGCTTAATTATATATCACTATTCTTCCACATCTATCAGACTCTAACTATAAACTAACAAGAGAACAACTTCCTAAGTATAAACCCCGAAGGCCGAAACCAACATCAGGTCGATTCTCAGGCGAACACTAGACTTAGTGGCAAGCACTACTCGAGCGGATTGATAAATGTGTCAAGAGATTCTAGGTAGCTAAACATGGCAGAACCCTAAGGTTACACTAGACTTCGAGGGCATTACCAAGGCAAGTCAAGCGTCTAACTACCCTCTTTTCATACTCAAGAATGGTACCATTTCTGGACAACCACTCCATCCCTAGAATCAACCCATAGCCCAAAAACATAAGCTTTACTTCTAAACTCAACACTTAGCATAGACATTCTCAAATCCAAACAAGTCATGAATAAATGAGCCGATTCCCCAACGGGATTTGAGACAAAAATGGGATCCTCTACTACGCTAGTACTAAGATGCAGAGACTCAACTATCGAGGCAAAATTAAAAGGATACGATGTATAAAAACAAAGTTCCCATGGTATGATAGAAAAGAAAAGCTGAACCTTTAACAGAAACGTTACCACCTCTCTTAGGTACGCTAGTAGTGAGAGCATACAATTGCCCTCTCGAAGATCTTGTTCTTTTCCCTTGTCCTTGTCCTATAATACTTAACTACATGTCCCTTTTTACCATACTAAGGATACTCTCTCTTGTCATGGGTTTTATTATTCTTTCACTTTGGCCTCTTCCCTTTCACCTTTTCCTCCTTCGTGAATTACGCCTTATCAACAAGTTTATCATCCTCAGGATTGTGTTCTTTATCCTCGTTCTTACTATCCTTGTATAGCTTGTTGACAAGTTTCTCGAAAGCTACCTCCATCGCATGGCAACCCTACAAAGCTTGAAATAAGATTAGTCGCAAGTAAAACTACTGCGGCTACAGATGGAGGTTGGGCACTACTTTGCCCTCCGACATGTGTCGTATGCCTACAAACTATGGTGAAAAAGAAAGAGAGAAGAGACTCAAGGAGAGAATCAAAAGATAATGCATATGGCTTTGGGGAATATGCCTTTTGTAAAACAAAACTTTTCTTAGAAAAATGCTTCTTTGTAAACGTTTTGAAAATAGTTTCAGAAGGTTTTTAAAAGCTTTTGCCCAGTCTGATAACCTTCTGCTCTGATACCAAATGTAACACCCCACATCCGTTAAGGTCACTCACAAAGGGAATGCCTTAACTTCAATGGAGCATTATGGGTACTGGAACAGAAATATTACAAGACAGACATATATAAAATAGCGGAAAGTAAAATGGAAGTACTTCAAATCATTTGTTAAATATAATTGTTTACAATAAAAGCCCATCAACTTCCAATACCCAATTACATAGTTAAAATATCTGTCTTGTTCAAAAACAAAGAAGCATAAAATAAGTTGTAGTATTCCCCAATAAAGCAAAGCAAGCCATAGCCAAGAGAAATCCAAGCCGTACAAGAAAGAGCCTTGGAGCTTGGTAAGATCCGAACTAAGCTGTATTCCCACCCTGCGAAACTGGGGGGAGGGGGGAACGGAAGAAAAATAGGCGAAACAAAACGGGTCAATCATAAAGACTAAGTAAGTCCTAGTGACTTTCAGCATAAAAACAGGTAAAGATAACATGGCATGAATAAACTGAAAGTAAACATAAGCATGATGACAAGATAAGCTACAGGAAAGATAACTAAGAATAACCTCATATGATTTTTGTCAAGTATACCATCGCAAGGTTCCCATTCAAGATAAACTAAGTATAAATTCGCAAGATTTCTATCAAGCATCGCAAGATTTCTCTGCTTCACCATTAAAATATTTCTATGATATCTATTTGCTCTGCACCACCCGTACTAATATCCCAACTCGTGCCATGTGTTGATTATAAAATGATCCCTTGCCCAATGTCAGGAAATGATCCATTACTTGGTCTCACGAAACGATCTATTAATCGATCGGCTCCCTACAAGTCCTATCTCGTTCATGTGTCTATGTCACACGGCCCTATCACGAATGTAGTCACCTGTGCTAGGTCCACCAGAGGGTGTATCAAGCCCTAGGGTGCCAACCACCGACACAAATCAAGCACGCACAGTGTAAACCTACTGGTGCCCAATGCCTGCTTTTTCAACTCCGGACTACATGCACGACCATAGTCCGCCTGAACCTACAATGGCGCACCAACTCAGCCGTCGTTCTGGTCGCTTACAATCAGCCCAGTAATCGTGCCCCACCCTGCCTAGTTCCAGGGTACCATGATACATCTAGTGAGTTACTGCTGAAAAGGACCTCGTAACTAGGGTTTCCGTCCAGAAGGTTAAGTGTTGTCATTTAAATTTGAGACTTAACCCCATCAGTCTAGCATGTCAAGTTGGTTAAGTGTGGTCATTCAAGTTCGTGACTTAACCCGTCTACGTGTCATGTCAAATTGGCTAAGTGTTGTCGTTCAAGTTCATGACTTAGCCCTACGAATCATGTGTCAAGTTGGTTAAGTATGTTTAAGCGGTTCATGACTTAACCCTACCAAATCGTCGTGTCAAATTGGTTAAGTATATTCAAGCGGTTCATGACTTACCCTATCAAGTCATCGTGTCAAATTGGTTAAGTATATTCAAGCGGTTCATGACTTAATCCTACCAAATCATCGTGTTAAATTGGTTAAGTATATCCAAGCGGTTCATGACTTAATCCTACCAAATCATCGTGTCAAATTGGTTAAGTATATTCAAGCGGTTCATGACTTAACCCTATCAAGTCATCGTGTCAAATTGGTTAAGTATATTCAAGCGGTTCATGACTTAACCCTATCAAGTCATCGTGTCAAATTGGTTAAGTATGTTTAAGCGGTTCATGACTTAACCCTATCAAGTCATCGTGTCAAATTGGTTAAGTATATTCAAGTGGTTCATGACTTAACCCTATCATGTGGCATTAATTCATTAATGCACCCCAACCTCTCACATCAGACATGTTGTTGTGGTCACTAGATATGCCGGGCGGTTCCGGGCAGGATTACACCACAACTCAGTCTGACCTCGGGTTTTCAAGTGCAATATGACCAACTACCCACATTGGATCCTATTGTTTGCAGTAATTGGATTTGTCGGGCGGTTCCGGGCAGAATTACACTGCAAACTCAACCCAACCTCGAGTTGGCCATTTTCAAGTTCATTCTAATGTCATGTCTATGTTCAAGTTTCATGTCAAGTTCTGTCAAGTTTCTAAGCGAGTTTCCTGTCAAGTTTTCATGTCAAGTTTTCAGGTTTCAACTTATGCCTATTATCAAGTTCATGATTCATATTCATAACCAATTCATGTTTTGCCTAATTTTCCCAAATCGTATTCCCATCGCACGTAAACGTGAATCAATCCATACTACAAATAAATCCAAATCTCAGAATAAAGGGAATAACATCAAAACTATGATAGGCAAGAGGGACGAGCATAAAGCGATAAGAGGGGTTATAGGACTAGCATGACATAACTTGAGATAATTGGTTACAACATCACTGGCATATAGGATTTCAAATCTAGCAAGATAAGGCGATAGTCATGGTAAACGCTGACATAAAAGAATAGGCATGCAAAAGCAAGCCAAATACAAGGATAATGGATCCAATGGTTTTGGCGTACATAATAGCGAATAAACTAAGCAAGTCACACCCTAGGTATACGATCCAACAAAATGCCAATTCGGTGTACAACTTGGTTTTCAACTATAGTGTTATGAACAATCAACTATAATAGTCAATTAACCGCAACAGTCATAGTCATAGTGAATCATGAACAATTAATCTCAATAGTCATGGATAATTATCCAAAATAATTATAGGCAACTACCCTAAATAGTCATAGACAATTAACTGTAATAGTTTCAAAGTCATGGTCATAGACGATAGACTTATGTTCATAATCATAGGCAATAATTCATAGTCATGAGTCATAGGTGATTAGCCACAATTGTCCTTGTCATAGTCATAGGCAATAATCTTATGTTCACAGTCATAGGCATAGGCGTAGTCTTATGTTCACAATCATAGGCATAGGCATAGTTTTATCATCAAGTCAAGATCCAAGAATTCATTTTACAATCTAGCGTTTGAATAATAAACTAGGTCCAACAACATGAATGGGCATGATTCAGTCGATAAGAAATAACCCAAAATCATAGATTCAAGAAGAGACAAGAACAGATTCAAATGGATAATCAAGCCTAGGTCCAATTTCATTTTATTCCATGTCCATATCAAATTTAACAAGTTTCAATCTCAAAGTAACTAGAACTTACAGATTGTAGTCTAAGAAATTGAGATGCAGAAGTTGAATCTAGAAACTAGTCGTCGATTGGTTGATTCGATGGATTCTGATCCGATAGCAGAAGCAAGCCCCCAATACGCAATTCCTAGCCGTAGTCTTCAAGAATTAGCCTTCGTGTTTTACTTTAATTTATTTATTTGTTTTTCTCAGAGGCAGCATAAGGACAGAAAGAATTGGTGTAGAGAGAATGAGGCTAGGAGGCTGTTTATATAGGTTTAGAGTCACAAATCTAGTCAGAAAATTGGTCCAAATACATCAGAATGAACCCAGGCTGAAAACCAGTTTTTGGTACCAGGTCGACTCTATGGTCGACCTGGTCCTGGGCAGGTCGACTCTAGGGTCGACCACCCAGTCGACCTGGTCCTGGGCGGGAAATTTCCCGCCCAGTCTGTTTTGGGTTTTGAATTCGAAATTTGAATTCGAGCTGTTTTGAACTCTGAAAATTTCTGAAACTTTGGAGGGTCATATCTTGGTCATACGGACTCCGATTTTCGAAAACTCGGACTCGATTTCATGCAGAATTCCGAGACGAACGCAATGGCGCAACCCGTTTCCCTTGATTCTTATTTTAAAATTTAATTCTGCCTTGATTTATGGTTTTAACATGTTATTAAAATTCGGGTTGTTACAGTTGACGTCAAAAGTTGGTCACTAGTGACGGTCAACCCCAATCGTGCGTAGAACGCACGAACACCAATCACATAGTACATGAAAGTAAGTAAAAACAGGGAACACACAAAGTTTTTATAGTGGTTCGGCAATATCGGTGCCTACGTCCACTTTATATTTACTGATTTTTGAGGATTACAGAATACAATATATTTTTCTCAGTGGAAGAGAAGTAGAGACTACCATATCCTTGTAATATTTGAAGTGCATGGTTGGAAGTTTTCTAGTATACCGAGCATAAGTTGGAAGTGGAGAATTCAATATGCCTTTCCATTTTCAGCAATGGGGTATTTATAGTTGAAGGAGTGGGATCGGCTGCGTGCCACGTGGCTTGCCTCTTTTCCGGAGCTTGGATATGTGGAGCTTGATCCGGCTGAATAGTTGCGGCGGTGGGACCCAATCTACTGTTGAGTAATAGTTCTCTCAAGAATTATGGCTTGTGTGACACTTGAACTATGGTGTATCAAAAACAGTGTTTTGGCCGGAAGTGTTTGACCACTTTAATTGCCTTGAGAATCGGGCTTCGTTTGGTGACTCATATGGATATTTTCAAGTAAATCCGATCGATCTGAATTTTAAGGAGAGGTTAACTCGGTCGGTTGGGAGAGCGATTATGCAAGGAAGAGATATGCCGCTGCTGAAAGGAATTTGGATTGGGCCGAGTCTTGTTTGGACTTTCTGGAATAAAGGGCCGTCCGTTGGGATTTGTCGGTATTGTTTGGCGAGCCTCTTGACATTGGACTCTGATCCACTGAGCCGTGACAACTTTTGCCAAAAAAATTGGTCAACACTACGTAAAATCACATTGTTTTTTTTTTCTCTCTCTCTTCACATTGCATGTATTATTGTTATTACCGATTCCATCTAATGAAAATGTACTAAATCATTAGATGTAGTTGATGTACCATCAATATTCAATGATACTTGTGCTCCTTGCTTTGCTGACAAAAGATAATATTATGCTTTCGCCATTTATCTGATTCTATCACATGATTATCTATTGTACCATTGCTTAAATCATAATATATTATGTTTCTTGATTTGTAAAGTCAAACTTTTCATTGTACTAAATTGTTAAAATTGTTAGCATGCATAATGTTATATAAAAGAGTGACTTTTAGACACTATTACATATTTGAATTTTTTTCAATGTCATAAAGTTAAATCTTAACCACAATTAGAATTCAAAACGTAGTTGGTTCTTACTTGTACGTCTGTTTGTAAGGGCATCTATAGTTGTATATAGGATATATGTACACAAATGAGAAAAATCATTTGTCTACTTTTGAAAAACAAACTTCATTGAAAAATTACTTTAACCATAACAATTTTTAAACAATGTTTTAGGTATTTATCTATAAACATAGTATAAATACTTATTTATAAATTTGTTGCTATTAGAACATCTGGTATTTAACTAGATTTATCATCAACTGTTTGTCAAAAGTATTTAAATAAAAAAAATTCTCTACTGCGAACATTCCAAATGGAGTAAACCCAAAAGGAAACTGCTAGCAACAGTTGTGTACATGACTGTTGCTGTGCAGTTGCGTGCCCCACTAGAGAGAAATGGTGGGATCCACCGTGATTTTTTTTTTTTTAATTAGTGTGGATCTCTGAATTCTTCTCGGGTACGGCCGACTGCACAGCAACAGTTTCATGCGGACTATTGCTAGTAGTGCTCAACTTAAAATTGTCCTGGTAATCCCGTGTAAAGTTTCCCCTGTGAATACCCTACGGCCCTGGCCTCCATATGTTCTCTGCGTTTTCAATTCATTTGGAAACCTCTTCTCTTCTTCCTTCAAACATCTTGAATCATGAATTTCTCAAATTAACAAATCAACAGTTGGCAAAATCTCATATACCCGATTGATTGATTGATTTATTGTTTTCATTTTGATAAAAAGTTAATGACTATCCAATCATCATCGTTATCTTCAACCCTAGCGCCAGGGTTCCGTTTCCACCCAACCGACGACGAACTCGTAAGCTACTACCTAAAACGCAAGAAATCCAACTCCCCTCTTCTTGTAGATGCGATTTCTTACATCGACCTCTACAAATACGAGCCATGGGATCTCCCATCTCTCTCCAAGCTCAAAACCCGCGATATGGAATACTACTTCTTCACCACTTTAGATCGAAAACATGATAGCCGAATCCGAACCAGCCGAAGGACTTTGGAAGGGTATTGGAAGACTACAGGGAAGGATAGGGAGGTTTATGGTGTGGGAAAGGTGGTTGTGGGGATGAAGAAGACACTGGTTTATCATTCTGGGCATGCGCCTACTGGTGCCAGGAGTAATTGGGTCATGCACGAGTACAGATTAAATTCTGATTCCTCTTCTACAGCAGATGATCCTCAGGTGTGTTAGTTGAAATCTGTGATGTTTGGTTTTACAATTTAGATTATCTGTTTTATATTTGTGTGGTGACATTTTATTTGGTGAAATGGGGGAAGGAAACCCTTGTTTTATGCAGGATATTTCAGAAGAATGGTTCTGGGCCGCAAAATGGGGCGCAATACGGTGCACCTTTTCAGGAGGAGGAGTGGGCGGACGGTCAGGGTCTTGGTCCTAAAGCAAATGAAGGTGAACTGAATGGTTTAATACATGCCAATAATATAGAACAGGTAATTGTGCAATTATATAATTTGATTCCGTGTGCATAACCAGTGCTAAGTAGTATGTCATTTGATTTGTGATTTTCTTCCCTTGGTGTACTTGTAGGATTTTGTAAGTAGGCTGCATAATTTACTTTTGTTCAAAACTCTCTTATGTGTTTTGGTGGAAGGATGTATTTACCAGAAGTTGAATATCATTATTGGCATTGTATTGTAATTTTCTGAGTCGATATTTTAAACTATGGAGTATATTATAGAAATTTGATATCGGTTGTCATACATATGCATATCGTCATCATTATCATTGCCTTTTCTCAAATGAATGGAGTTGGCCACATGAATTTCGTTCTCCATGAATTTTTTATCTTGAATCGTATTTTAATTATGTTTTGTTTTATAATACCAATTTTAATATTTTCCTCCCATGATAATTTTAGTCATCATTTTTTGTTTGTAATTTTCTTCTACACATATGTTATCTACTCTCCTTACCGCCACATCACTTTATCCTCTTTATATATGCCTATGCCCTCTAAGTCTATTTTCTTTGTAATTTTCATTTGTAGTTGTCACTTCTGGTGTCCTTCTTACCTTATCGTTTGTATTCATATTTTTATTACTGTCATTCCACTTAACATTTACATTTTCTTTAAACATTTAACCGTTTTCTTGTTCTTCTTCAAAGGCGAACATTCTCTTTCATACAATATAGCTGGTCTAATCGATGTTTGATAAAAATTTCCGTTCACTTTGTTATTTTCTTATCACATAAAACAATGGTAGTTCATATATATTTGATCCGTTTTGTATTAACTTTGTTTATTATATCCTTTTCCATCTCTCCATCCTTCTGTATTATTAATCCTACATTTTTACACAAGTTCATTTATTGATCCTATCATTTTGTGGGCATATCGAATAATATAATCTAAACTTCTTTATTAAATTACATGTGTATGTATGTGTGCGTGCGTGTATGTTCTGTTTTTTTTTTTTTTTTTTTTTTTTTTTTTTTTTTTTACTAAGTTTTACTTTCGATTCTAGTGTAGTTTCCAGTTATTCAACATCCATTCAACCTTTTTTCTGAGGTGTCAATTAGCACAATATCATTTGCAAATATCATGCTTTATGGTATATTCTTTTGGACTGCTTTTGTTATCTCATCTTATACTAATGCAAAGAAATAAGGATTTGAAATTGATCCTTGGTGCAATCCTACTTTCGTTGAAAACTCACTGGTACAAACACATGCAGATCGAACTTTCATCACAGAGTTTCCATAAATATCTTGAATATGTATTCAGCTTGTTGATATTATTTTTTTCCGCTCAAAGCTCACCAAATTACGTCTATTGCACCTTCGTATGCTTTTTTAACGTATGTAAAGGCTATATTGTTTTATTAGTCGTCTTATTAAATGTAGCATAACTGCATCGACCTAATTAGCATAGAACCAAATTGATTATCTTTCTTTGTTGATTCATTTTTTTAGTATTTGTTCTATTACCTTCACCCATAATTTTAATTTTTTGCTCATTAGTTTAATTCTTCTATAATTACCACAATTTTGCATCTCTTTCATCTTTAAAAGTTGGGACCATCTACTCTTTCTTCACCCATTCAACATTTATCATATTTCTATTTTGTTCTATTAATTGTCTTATTAAATGTATAGCCTTCACTGTCAACCTACTTAGCATGAAAAAGCTGGTTATCTGATACCGCTGTATCATTTTTAATATTTGTTGTGTTACGATCCATAATTTCATTGTCTGGCTCACTGGCTTAGTTCTTCAATATTTACCACAATTTTGAATCTCCTTTATTTTTCAAATTTGGGACCATCACTTTTTTTTCTACCCGTTCAGCACTTGTCCAGCTATTAGTATAATTATCTGGACCTACTACCGTATTCTTTCCCTTTTTCGATAGCTTCTTCTCCTTCACATTCCTTTCTATATATCATGCCATCAACTTGCTTTACATCTTCTCCCGTGTTTTGTTTAACTAAGCAATTGTTCAAAACAATTTAGCGTGTTTCTTTTATCTTTCTCTCTATACAGACACACACATGCATGTATATCATGTGTTTTACTTGTTCAAAATCATGGTTTATCTCTCTATTTTATGCTAATTTATAGATGTACACACCCCTTTTTTTTGGTACTTAGTTTATCATACATATTCTTATAAGCATTTTATTTAGTTACAAAACATTTTTTGGTTTCATACTTTTTTTTTTACTTCTCTAAATTTTTGTGTTGTCTACTATATTCTCATGCTTTAATTTGTTTTCTTTAACTCTACAACACGTTGGACCTCTTTCCCTGCCACCATGTTTCTCTTTTAATTAATGTGCTCATAATATATACAAAAAAAATACTTGCATAGTTGCATACATGCATACGTAAATAATACTTACAATTGGTGGTTTTTTATGTAGTATGAAATTTAACCATTACGTAAATTGACAGTATGGTACGTAGGAAATATATATGCATTTTCTTGTTATTTTGCATTCAAAGTGGGCCAATTATTTTACTATTTGAAAGGTTATTACATATATATATATATATATATACATAGAGAGAGAAGAGCGTTCCGGGGCACTCCTGTTTTGCAGCACCCCTACCTTACCGTGAACTACACTAATCCAAATTTAACAAGATTTTGTAGATGTTCAATCCACACATGTATTATCATCCATCCAAAATTTGAGTTCGTTCCGACATAATATATTTGATGTTTAAATTTAACGGGTTGAATAATTGTTTGAACGATGAATAATTGAGCTAAGATTATAATTCACCGTTCAAACCGTTAAATTTAAACATCAAATATATTATTGTACGAATGTCGGAACGAGCTCAGATTTTGGATAGATGATAATATATATGTGGATTGAACATCTACAAAATCTTGTTGGATTTGGATTAGTAGCTCACGGTAGGGTGGGAGTGCTGCAAAAAAGTGGTTCTGCGGAACGCTCCTCATATATATATATATATATATATATATATATATATGTGTGTGTGTGTGTGTGTGTGTGTGTGTGTGTTCACCACATATTACGCAGGTACAACATGTACTACTTATTCAGTCCACGTGAAGTGCATGTGCTGTTGTACCGATTCTTATAATTGAAACGCTCTAGAAACCTAGTATTTTGATATGCATGTGAGTGCACATACTGATTTGAAATAATTGTCATTCGATTGTGAATAGTATTAGTTGCCTTTAATTCAAACTTAAACTACAGAAAACAATTTTTGTAGTTTGAACATTGAAGTGATTTAAGAACTGTCGAATTCTGTGATTTTTTTTCCAATAAATGTGTGTGTCATGATTGTTTCTCAAAATCATTATTCTTATGTGTATGTATTTCATTATAAAAATAGTTTTCTTTTTTTAATATAACTTTGTAGTTCTATAAAGATATATTTTTGAATTACCAAGATAATAGTCAAGATAATACATCTTTATTTCAAATTAAAAAATTATTTTTTATTATATGTGATTCAAGATATATTTTTGAATTACCAATTACATATGTAATCTTTCAATATTCTAGTTTAATAAAGTTGATCATTTTATCATATGAGCTATCAAAAGGTACTTCGAGGTGAATTTTGAAATTTGTGATGTATATTGAAGTTATACCATCTTGTCTGGGATCACTGAAATATCGTGATGTACGTTGAAGTTATATCAACCCGTCATGTACGTCGAAGTTATACCAATCTGTGATGTACGAGCAGTAGACATAACATTAAGCAAAGTTCAAGATTCTGGTTGGACCTTCAGAATTCCAACCTTGCTGTACCAATTTCGACCATTATTGTTATGGCTTAAAACATTAGGGCCACAACTTAGAAGAATGGCTACTAATAACGATAAATTGTATGGGTGGTTATACTTCATTGTTTTAAATGTAAATGAGATTACTGGATCAGATATTGTGGTTTAACTTGGTCGTGCTTGTGATGTTTGTGGATAGTTTGTGTGGATTGGGTTCTTTCTATGTAATTTGAAGGACAGTCTACGAATTTACGCTGGTATTGGATGTTCAATGACTTATTTATATAAGAATTATACCGGAATCTCCCGGAATTATTGTGGAATTTCCGAAAATGTTAAAACGAAATAGTAATTTCTAAATTTACAGTGGACCGGAACAAAAAAAGTAATTTTGAACCTTGGTCTTCTCTATTAGAATTAAAATATTATATTATCTATGTCATATTTTATTATTTTCACACTATCCTCTTAGCCAACCTTAAACATTTTTATTTTTATCTTTTTATGTTGTGATGATAATATAACCGAAGTCATGTATTGTTTAAAAACTGTTGATTTAGATGTATACTTTACACTTAGGAAATGGTTTATTTTCAACAAGTACTTCTTCACCTTTTTGTTTGTGTGTGTGTGTATGCACGCTCTCGTTTGTGTTTTGCAACATATCATATGTGGGTTGGAGTTTAATAAACTTATAGCTTTGAACAAGCATTTTATTGCTGTTGCAATCATGAATAATTATAATTATGATTATAATTCATACTCAACAGAGAGATCCTTATTAGCCCATGGTTTTGTTTATCTGAACTCAACGGAGATATCCTTATTAGCCCATTGTTTTGTTTATCTGAACTCTAGCTTATGTTAAACAAGTGAAGACTCCTTGAAGGATGGCAGTGGCAGTTAAATAATGACCATGTTAAGTTTTTCATATGAATCATATCTAGCTGCCTTGCGTTAAATAGTCTTTACTGTTTGGTTTTCATCAATGCTTCATAGCTAGTAATCATGTTTGGTTATGGTAGGTGAATGCTTATTGTCTTATAATTTATAAGCAAAAAGAAGTTTACACCACATGTGGTTGCAATAAGAGTTCTTTTAAGTGATTGAATTTCTTTCTAACTAATAAGTGGTGGATACCCAGTGCCAAAGGCTCCCGTACTCGAGCGCGAGAGGACTTCCCAGGTCAGTCTCTCATCCCGGTACTATTCTCACGGCTTTCCGGGCTCTGGGGGTGGTTGAGTAGTGCGCACAGCCTTTCCCTCACATATGTGAAGAGGCCGGGACTCGAACCTGCGCGCTCCAGATTACCAGCCGGGTAATCTTACATTGCGCCAGGCACCACCTTTGTCCAAGTAATAAGTACTAATGAAAAATTGTTTCAATAGATACCTCATAAAATTAGTGCTACAGTCGTATTTCTTTATGTATATTTTATGGTTTGTAGTCTTAAAATATGTTTCTTCAACTTTGCATCTCTTTTCCAAATCTCACCTCTTGCATGCCCTTCAAAAAAGCCTTCAGCTACTTCGTTCGGAAGGAAGCTGTTCCTTTCCTTTTATCTTGTCAAACGTTGTGGTAGATGTTTAGTGAGTGAAAGAAAAAGATGAGGTTGAGAGGGAATAAAACGTGCGAGATAGAAATATAACAAGAGTGAGATGGTGAGTACAACTGAAATTTGTTGTAAATGTTTTCTTTACGACACTGATCGTATATGTGTGAAAATAAGAAAACAACGAATGATTTCACGTTTTCTGTAATTATTTCACATGTTTGACTATTTAATTTCTTATTCTAACAGTCATTTAAGTTAAGATTGCAAGGACTTGTCTTATTTGTCTTATTAATAAAGAAAGGATAATTTTGGGAAGATACTATATAATTTAATAAATAAATTTATATTCAAAATATTAATAACGAACAACTATTTCAACTTTCACTGTTCAACAACAAGCATCAAGGGTTCAACATTTTAAACAAACGCAACATTAACCTGTAAACAACGTATTTGCGTATTCTGGAACCATATCTTCTTGTATTGAAGACTAAAATCAACATTTAACTCTATAACATTTTGCTATTAATGAAATTGTAGTCTGTTTGCATATTTGGGCTTTTTTACATTTTAGTTTATTTTTTATTTACCTTTTTTATTTTTGTGTTAGATTGTTATAACTCTATTTTATTGAGTTATTACAAAGTTATATTTATAACATGTGTAAAATCGAGAGGATATAATAAATTAATCTTTAAATGAAACAAAAACAGTAGAAGTGAAGACAAATTCTTCACATGTAGTTAACAACTCCAATTTTCAAGCTCTTGCTTCTGACCTGCATTTTTAATTTGGTTCTTTAGTTCAAATTCTTATCGCTCTAAACAGTGACCTCTCGATTTTTTGAATCTTATCTTATCATAAGAACGTTATAATGTGTGTGTGTGTGTGTATATATATATATATGTGTGTGTGTGTGTGTGTGTGTGTGTGTGGTGTAGTAGGTGAGGTACACATCATTGGAATAATAATTGTTACTAATACTCTTGTTTACTCAAGTAACTTGTTATTGCGTTTATTTTCAGTAACCACATATCGGTAACATACGAGTGTAATACAAAATGATGAAAAAATGATATTCTTAAACAAAGGTTTGTGGGTATTCTCTGCCTACTGTATAGGTGCATCACTATTAAATACACAACAACCGAATTCTATGTTGTAAGGTTCAAAAATTTTAGTTTCAATGATTTTGTTCTATTTTTGCTACAAAGTGAATTTCATACATGCAGTATAATAATATGTGAATTATAATTTTCTCTCCTTATTAGCACTCTTTCATTTCATTGTTAAAATATCATGTAATAGAAGTGAGAAAATACTCAAAATAGTATACAAAGTAGGAATAATTCCCATATTTGTATTTAAAGTTGTGGATCTGGCTTGTTACATATTTCGGTCATTACTGAAGCGTAAAATTAAATGGCTAAGGGAACTGTATTTATTTGAAAAACATGAAAAATATAATATTTAATCAGGGATATTTTCATTATTTTATGTTTCATTTCAATTCGAGAATGACAAGTATCCTCTTTTGGTCTGACTCTTAAATGCACATGATGCCCTTCCATCTTCTCCAAGTCCTTAATTTCTTCACCAAATCTTCTATTGTCAAATCACTAATCTTATATTGTCAAATCCCTAGCTTAGCAATTTCATCAGATATCATCAATTTTTTTTTTTAAGTAATTGTACTAATTTTTTTTCTGTTGTTAGTACACATAATTTGTCTTTGTTCCATTATTGTCTTCATGTAAAGTTGTCATAATTTTTTTTCTTCATAAACCGAAAATTTTGATAAAACAGTATAGCTTTTCTTTTCTTGGACAATGGTATTCAAATTGTAGGATCTGAGAATATTAGACAATGGAATATAGTTCACATGTAACTGGAACACTGTAACTTTGTTAGCACCAAAATATATAGATTTCATTTATAACAAGTATTGGATATTAGTCATAGCTTGTAAATGCAAATGTTCCGTTGGAGTACAAACCAAGGTTCGAGAACTCGGTTTCGGTCTCAGTTTCGGCCGTTTGAAAATTTGTTAGTTTCGGTGGGTTTCGTAAATTTTGGTGGTTTCGGTTTTGTTTCAGTTTCGGTTTAGATTTCAGTTTTAAATGACTTATTAATAAAAACGTACCAGTAAACCTTGTTGATAAAATATATTCTTCAAAAATGTAATAGGATTATTGTTCTAATAGTTAACTAACTGTTATTTAATTGAAATAGGCCCAACTCAGTTCAAACTGCGCAAAATAAAAAATGACGCAGCCCAGGTTAAAACAGCCCAATATCATATTATGCGATAATTCACTAAACCCTAGCCGCAAATACACCACTTTCTGTTTCTGCCAACATAAAAAATAAACATGAAAAACGAGATAAGCTCATCGCTCTCAGCTGCAAACTCAGGAAAAAAGACCAGATGGAGAAAAAAACAGTTCGATCATGAGATTCGAACCCTAGCATGAAGTTGATGAGGGGTTGAACGTGGAGTTGAAATCGCCGATGATATTATGACCGATGAAGGGGATGAAGCTTTGATTTCTGATTCGAATCTCTAATTTCAGGTATGTATATAAGTTAATAGCAGTAAATTTCGAAAATTTCGAAACAAAATCCTCTCTTCTCAACCGAAACCGAATTTTAGCTAGGGTTTCGTCCCGGAGGCTGATGAAACCGAACCGAGGTGGCCGGAATTTCGATATTCCGGTCGAAACCTCGAACCATGGTACAAACCTAATTCGATCACTTTCTATAGTTCCTTCAAAAAAATCCTACTTTGTTTCTTAATGAAAGCCTGCAGGAACTTTATTTGTGCTTTTCAAAGAGGCCAAAGTGGTAATTTCGTTGCCTTTTTTTATAATTAAAATAACAAATATTTTTTCACCCTTACTGATTTTTTGAATTCAAAAATAAAAAAAATCACTTCTCTATGCGTTTGTTTTTCACATTAGTAATGACCTATTTTTGGTATTCAAATAATAATAAAATATATATGAACTATTTAATTGATAACTAAATGCGATGCAATATATTATGCAATCGTTTATAGATTACAAATTAAAGTCTTGAGTACTCTATAGTCTCAAATATTTCCGACAATATTCAAGAATATTTGGTTTCGGGCATGGTTTTGGTCATTTGAATTTTTCTTAGTTTTTTTTCGATTTTGAAATTACGATTTTGGTTTCAATCCTATTTTGGTTTTGTTACTCATGACCCTTGTTATTTCAGCCTAGCGTAAGCTGCGTAACCCAAAACATAACGAACCCAACCCCGATCATCCCCCCTCTCCTACCCCCCTTACGTCTCCAAAATATTGATTAAACTAGGGCAACATAGAAAATATAATAAAAGCAACAAAAAATAATAATAATACCTGCTTGAGTCGACTTAAGAAATAAGGCTCAATTGATGTAAAGAGATCTCAAGTATATGCGAATAGCTACTTGTTTAGGGGTGTGGAAAATAGGGTTCCAGCTCAAAAGGAAATTACGGTTTTGGAGTCGCATGGCATCATACATGGTTATCACGGCGGTAAGTCGAGTCGAGTCGACAGAGGTCCAATTAGTCGACTAGTGGACTAGTCGTAGACTAGTCGAGACTAGTCGATAAATAAATATATACATACATATGCATATGCATATTTCCATCCAATATTTCCATCTTTTTTATTTAAATTAGGCCAAAATCCATATTTCCATCCAATATCTGTTGATTTAGCCTTTCGCTTTGAATCCTTAGAGGGATCATACGCTTCAATACTTGCTATTGGTAATGGTATTTCTGTAGCCATCTGAAGAAAAAAAAAGCAAGAATTAAATTACAGTGTTTAGGCTGTGTAAAATAACAACTAACAGGAACTAAACCTAAAATAAACAGTTAACAGGAAAAAATAAAAAATAACTCAGGTACGTCGAATACAGGAATAGAAATACCATTAATTTGTATAAAGTACTAAGGCTAAATTCACAAAAGCAAAAGAACTAAGCCTAAAAAGAAAGTCTGTTTAAAAAATAGAACTAAGGCTAAACATACAGTTAACAGAAAAAGAAGAAGACAAAGCAACGAAAAAGAAGAAGAAGCACCTGAGTCGATTGCAGGGAGAAGGGAGAGCGGCGGCGGCAGGAGAAGAGCGGTGGCGGCACAAGAAGAGTAACGGCTGGAAGGCTAGGGTTACTCGAAGTTGAACTATCGGGTTTCTTCTGATCGATGTCTTCTATTTTGTTGGATACGTCGAATACGTATTTTTGAGTTGGACTCTCCCTTCTGATCTTTCTTTTTTTTTTTTTCTTTTTTTCTTTTTTTTTTTGGGCCCAAATTTGAAACCATTCTGTTAAGTCGAACCGCCAAGTCGACTGACTAGTCGTTCAAGTCGCCCGACATATTGACAAAATCCATGTCGAGAGCACTAGTCACTGACTACTGACCGACCGACTAGTCGGTCGCCGTGATAACAGTGGCATCATATGAAATGAAAATCAAAATCCAAACACCACTTATTTTCCAATTTGATGAGTGTCCTGTTATATTTTATTTGGAGAGATTAAAATGATTCAATGTTGAATTGAAATATATTTGACTACGAAAAAATGGGGCGAAATTGTTCTTGAGTAAGCGTCTTGTTTTAATTGCAAAATAAACATGTGCAATATTTTTGGTATTCTTAAAAGTTTGGGTTAGTGCTGAAAAGGAAAAATTCTGAAAGTAGTCTTTGTTGGCTATAAATTTCAAATTCATCATCGAGTATCAATTAGTTAGTCTAAAATGGTCTCTAGGAAAACCGTTCCTTGGCAAATTTTATTATGGAAGCAAAAATAAAATTCTAAATATAACTTCTATATATTGCATTGAACCGCACGTAGAAAGATGTAATACTGTAAATATAGTTTTATTCTAGAGTATAGGTGCCATGAGTTTACCGGTCTGCAAAAAATAGTTCTATTCTAGATACAACATTTCTCGCAGAAAAAGGTACCCGGGGATTATAAGTGTCATGAGTTGAAATGGACATGCACAACTTAATCCATCTCAGGAATTTACCGATCCGTCAGGTTCTCTTAGAGTATAATTCAAAATAAAATATATAGTTCTATACTTTTATTTTTGATGGTACTAAAAATGTTATCCAGTTTATTGTACCTTGCTTGTGGTCAAAGGTGTTTGATGTATATTGTGCTTTGTGTTTTGAGTTTTCAACATTAATTATAAAAAAATAGAAGAGTTGGAGGACGGTGCAGGGAATGGAAAGAAGATAGAGGGGAAAATGGAGGGGATGGAGGGCCGACGAAAGGATAGATTATCTCTTGTTCTTCTTTTACTTCCGAGAACACGGAAAATAATTATAAGTTGTTTTTTATTTTGTGTATTAACTTCTTTTTCTAAAACGGTCGTTTTTCACGATATGCATACATCGTTCGCATTTTTGCACGGGTGAAAACCCAAACTTTAAAAGGGTAAACCAGACACCACCTTATCTTTTTATTGTCTTCTATCTCAAAACCATGACATATGTTCTCTTCCATATCATCATCATCATTTTATTATAGAAGAACCAATCTTATCCAGATCTCAAAGCCAGTATTAAAGCTTACCTTTTTAATCCGAAAACTATAAACTATCACCTGAAAGTGGTTTTTTTTCCTCTCAAAGCTTCTCATTGATACGGAAAACCACTATTAAGTACTGTTTAATTATACCAGTACGTTAGACACGTCCATTGGATGTGTTTGATAAAACTATGACCAAATTCATTTTATTATAAAATCTGGTTTGTATGCATGTACAAAAATAATCATTATATCTTAATTCATTTTAAAATGAATAATATAGTGACAAAATAACCACAATATGTAGTAGAAACTGTAAATGGCATTATGGGCAATGTAGAAGCTTCAAATGGGAAAACGTTATAAAAGACGCTAATGATACTAATGAATCATATATTTTAAATATAAGTATTTTTTTTGAAACCATAAAAAATCATATATTTTGGGGGGAAAACACGAATGTGGACCGGCACAACTTATTTCCCCCTCAAGAGGGTACCAGTCCCATCGGGTTCTCCTACGGTATATTCGAAAAAAAAAAGAAAAAAAATGAAGCCATCTCGGATCAGCCAAACTTATGCTAGCCCATGATAAATGATTTTACATATTGGCATAACCAAACTAATCTACAGTAATATTAGCCCAGCCAAAGCAATCTACAGTGAAAATTGAGTGGTTTAACTTGCATTGGATCATACTAAAAAGACAGTCATGTGTGAACCATCGAATATAAACTGACATATATCCATATAGAAATACTCACATATATAGTTAACATCCAAATCTTTCTATGCATATATCACAACCAAATTCTTTTACTTATTGGTAGTTAGGATCAAGATAACTTTCTATTGAAGTATTAAGCCTTAGCTCTACGTATTTTTTCAGGCATGAATGGTAGATCGCTCAAATGCAGCTTTCCAACTATACTAATATTTTCAAAATATATAATTGGCAACTGACTATTAAAACAATAAAGAGCCACAAACATAGACATATAAAGTTACAGCTTGCACTTCTTTAATTCCAGAAAATGCAGAAATCTAAAAACTTCGCATGATTCTCTACATTTGGTAATTAAGATCATGATATATAAGGGTCAAAGGTGATCTAAGCTGCCCATTTTTGTCAGATTTTATATGTGTGCATTTTCTCAAGTAAGATATGTAGCCTAACTCTTTCGTGTTCTATTTCAGAATCGGAGAAGATAATTGAAACTATGAGTAAAGCGTTTCATACTTCATTTTCTTCCTATATTCCTTGTTAGATGCGAAACAAAATTATGGCAGCTTTACTAATATTAGTATTCAACCACATGTAAAAAAATACTTCTTGTATATTTGAGACCAATCCTTACAACATAGTCAAATTATAATTATAGCAACCATCTAATTTCACACTTCTCCATGATGTTAAACGCAGTTGACCACCAATGTTTATTTGGAGTTTCAAATACCGATCAGTATCTTACTGTATCTTTAGGATATGGGATTACATCTTCTAGAACCTTTTTATTGTTTTTCAATCATCGTATTCGCTAATAAAGAAATAAAATGAATAGTTAATTAAGTAAGAAGTGGCATAATTTTATAAGTAATCAAGGACTGGTCAATAAATAAAAGATGCACTGTAAATTTAACAAGGTTCGAAAACTCGGTTTCGGAAATTTCGGCGGTTTCGGTTTTGGTTTTGGTCAGATTTTTTTATTTTCACTGTTTTATTAATGAAAATATAACTATGGCCCATCTGACTTGAATATAAAATATTATAATCTAATAATATTCTACCAAATTAAGCAAATTTGATTTAGATTGTACTGAAGCGCATTAAATTAAGTAAACTAGCCTAGTCCAGTTTGTCTCATTACATTTTGTTTTTATTCAATTAAAATGCTATTAGTTTCGTTTAAGGACCAGCCCAAGATCTATTTTAATCAAACCCTTTAAGCCCTTGGTTTACAATGACAACCCCCACACGCACACACTATTCTGAATAGAATTAGGGCACATCGGAAATTTATGTAAGGCGGTAAGATTAACGATGGTAAAAAAATGGAATGGATTTGCATCTTGAGATCTCAATCGCGTACTTTGAAATCGACGACATAAAATACACGAAAATCTCGTTTCGAAATCGAATCTCAAATCTCAAATCTGAGGTTAGCAATTTACGGTTTTTTCCGCTCTTCTTCTTCGCTGAATTTGTTTCCTTCTTCGCTGGTTGCTCTTCTTCTTTGCCCCTTATTCTTTTTCTTCCATCTTTTTTTTTTCTATTGTCGGCTAGCGAGACGAGATTTTACCTTAATCTCGTCTCGCTAGTGGCCGAAACCGAACCGAGATGGATGGAATCTCGCGCTTCCGGCCGAAATCTTAAACCATGAAATTTAAGTAGGGATGTAAACTGAAGCAGATGGTTACCCCAATCTGAACACTACAAAGAAGAGGAGAGCCGGTTGATTTGGTACTGAGATAAATGGAGATCTAGATTATACTTGGAAGTGAGATAAGGTTTGCAAGGTCTTGTACAAAATGTGCATGTGGGGGTGAAAACGACCAAATTGGCCATAGGTATTGTTGCACTTGATAGGGTTATTTTTGTAATTATAAAAGCTTCATTTGAGGGTTTCCTCATTATATATAGATTGTTAAAATCTTTTCGAGTATTCTTAACATTTAACTTCTCTTCCTTTGAATCTTTTGGGTGGGAAAAAAATCGGTTTAACGTGCCTAGACATCTGCTCAACTTTAAGGTTTGACATCCATAGAATCGTGAATGAACCTGGGATCATATCATATGGCATGTGATTCCCACTAGCTAGATGTCCTGTTTTTCAGATCCTTTTGTGAGCGTTAAGCACAAAATTTGACCAAAATTCTTCTCTGACAGACAATGTTATCAGCTTGACACATTTAAATTATGAGTTCGTATGTCCTTTTCTTTGGGGTGAGGGTGAGGGTGGGGGTGGGTCGATATACTGAACATTGAACACTGTTTATAAAACACCTAGGAAATGCATCCGAACATATTTAGGATTTTTTTTTACGCCTCTAAGGCTTACACCTTATCAGCTTAAGGAATGCAAGACGTACAAAAACATATGCATCACACGACTTAAGAGCATGGGGCGTAAGCCTCTAAGGTAAAAGACCATGCTTAATTGAGAAGGATTATTTAAATTTGAGAAAATATCTTAAATTATTTGATGCGTCAAAAATTCAATATAAATTCAGGGTTGATTTTGAAATGGAATCGTTTTAGGATCGATAAGTTTCAGAATAGGTTCTAGAAATCATTTGTTTATTCGGTTTTTGAAATCGATTATCGAGAAATAGCATGTTGAATCGAAATTGTAGAAGTCAATTCTTTAATCATTTTTTTTCAAATAAAATTGAGCAATTAGTACTAAAATCCTAAAAATTACAGAATTCTTTGAATTTCAACTTCAGTTCATATTCATCACTTCATAACACCACAAACTTTTTTTTTAATATAAATATATAACCATAGTCCATAACAGCTGCCAACATGCCTGACAGGTAACCAAAAGGACATAACCATTTCAGACTATGGCCGTATGTGTAGGAAAGTAGATAGATGAGCTCCAGATAAACCATTATTGCCCATCATACTTCAAAATCAAGTTCTGGCAAGGCCACCACCCGATAGTGAAGTATATCTACTCCTACACACAACAATAGTCTGCCCAAAAATATAAGCAAAATACATGAAAACAATACATCTCACTGTAGAAAATGACTCTCCCGAGCTGCTCCACAATAAGCTCGCTAACATAAAGCAACCACCTGTAGCCTGATCTAGTCGCGAAGCATCCATACAGTAGCAAACGAGAAAAACCCCATCCTACTGAGCTCTCTTGAAACTTCCGGACCAATCAGACCAACGCAAGTAACCCATAAGCGGTCTTCCGATAAGAACCTATAAATTCAGGTCCTGCAACACTAGCAAACAATATCAGCAGATAAGACAACCTAGCGAAAGAGGTTCACCCGATTCCTGCTCTGGTGGTAGGTGGTAGATAGAACTGATGTAACATCAAAGGTACCAGCCAACCTCCTAGAGCGGGAACCCACTGAGCCTTTAAAAGGCCTACCACGAAACGCAAGGAAAACGTCATTCCTTACCTTTCAGATAATAACAGGAGGATCCATAGGGACCTCATCAAAAATTGCCTTGTTCCGCGAGCACCGGATATGCCAGCAGATAAGACAAGGGATAAGCCGAAACATGATCGACCGGATTGATTTACCTAAGATTCCATCCCACTAGGGTCTCAGTAAATTAGAAAGCGAAGCTGCATTACTTTGGATTCCTACCAAGTTCCCGAAGTAATTTCATACTGCTGTGGCAGAGAAATCGAAGAAAAACAAGTGACTAGTCGATTCTGTTTCACTAGTCCCACAACACCGACAACGGGACACAAGAGATATTCCAATCCTCTGAAGATTCTCGTCCATCGGAAGCCCATCATGTAGGGCCCGCCACATAAGCAAAGACACCTTTGGGGGAATTCGTACATCCGATGAAGGAGAAAAGATCAAGATGTGGAGTCGGCGATCTTGTCGACTTCCACGCCGCCGAGATTGAGAAAGGATTGTCATCCCACCCTGATCCTCCTCCATGAGAATTGGAGAAAGCCTTGACCGACTGCATCTGTTTCCATGTCTCACTTGCGTAGGACGGGACACCTGAGAAATTCAGTGTCTGAAGACTGGTACTTGGCATGAAGGAACATTGCATACAAGGAATCGTTAGCATCAAACCGAGCCCACGCTTGCAAGCGAAAGCAATACAGGTATCCTTAGGATTAAGCAGGCCTAAACCTCCTTCACTTTTGGGACGACAAACAGTGTCCCAAGAGATCCAATGGTGACGATTGGCATTGTCCTTTTTATCCCAGAAAAAGGAAGAAGCCAAAGACCGGTAAGACCGGAAGGAAGAGGTAGGAGTCTTGGCAGCAAAGACGTGAGATCCTATAGAGTCCAGAACCGACTTTATCAGAACAAGTCTACCTGCCTAAGAGAGAAGCACCACATTCCATCGGATGATCTTATCCCTGGCCCTATCTGTCAGGGGATCGAAGATGGCATTTAGCCTACGGCCTCTGTAAAGAACAATACCGAGGTACGGTAAGGGAAGGGTGGAGGCTTTGAAACCGATGATCTTATACATATAGATCTAAACTGAGACAAGTCTCTATCCTCGACGAAGCAACTCTTATCAGAGTTAACGAGTTGGGCAGAACACCTCTCGAACTGCTGAATGAGGCTGACAAGGCGACGGATCGACTGACGACTATCATTCGTGAAAATGATAATATCATCAGCAAAGGATAAGGAAGTGATGATAGGGCATCCCGAAGGGATACCTAACTGTTGAATCTGGTTAGCTATCGTTAGGGAATGCAAACCGCGAACGAAAGCCTCAACAACGATAACGAAAAGAGGAGATAGAGGATCCCCTTGACGAAGACCTCTTCCCGCCTTGAAGTACCCGTTGATTGATCCGTTGATGAGAACGGAGAACCAACAGTTGGAGATAAGCCTCCAGACAAGGTCAATAAGGGTTTCGGGAAATCCGAAAGCCCTTAGAACCCGAATGATGAAAAACAAGGACATGCGATCGTACGCTTTAGCCATATCCAGCTTCACGACCACATTAGAGCCCCTAACCTTCCGATCTAATTGAGACATCAGTTCCTGAGTTAAAAGGACGTCCGTAATCAAATGTCCTTTTACAAACCCAGTCTGAGAGGAAGAAATAACACGCTGAAGAAACGGAGCTAACCTGCTGTCTATAACCTTAGAAATAACTTTGTTAGAGAAATTACACAAGATCGGTCGAAAATCCGCGCACGAGCGAGGATTCTCGCACATGGGTATAAGAACCAAGTTGGTGGAAGTCTACCCCTATGGCAGCTCTCCACCAGAGAAAAAGAACCGGATAGCAAGGCAGAAATCGACCTCGATGATCGGCCAAACCTTTTGAAAGAAGAGCCCATTGTAGCCATCAGGCCCACTCACACTATCCTTACTAAGAGCAAAGACATAAGCGCGTATCTCTTCCGAAGACGGAGGTACGACAAGGTCTACACTCTCCGAGGGTAGTACCAACCTAGGGATGAAGGCCAAGAAGGACGGATCAGAAACAAACACAGAATGAGCACCAAGGAACGATTGAAAGTGAGACAGAATGGTCTCCTTGACTTCCACCTCATTGGAAGCCATAGAGAGATCAGGACGCTGAATCTAAAGAATCGAGATTTTCTTTAATCATTTAATAGCAATCACAACTGTTTTCACAATCCATTAAAGAAAGAGCAGAGAGAAATAAAAAGAGAAACTTAAATGCTGCAGTTTGTAAGTTGAAATGAAAAGTTTTCATTCATTCATTGCTTACGTTTTTTTCTACGTTCTTTTTGTATAATCAGTTTGAGTGTTGCTTCTATTTAGTGTTTAGTGTTTTTTGTTATATGTTTGATCATTTGAATGTTCAGAGTTGTCTGTTTCAGTTTTTGGTTTTATCATGTTATATATTTTTTACAAATATAATTTTGTAATGTTTGCCCAAACCAACTCATTGGGGACATGGTAACCTTGAGGGGAGCACAAACCATCTTGAACAGTGCATATGTCTTTGTCTTTGATGTATACTAGTGTGTGACCCATGTATTGCCAAGGTTTGAAAACTTGGTTTCGGTTTCGGTCATTTGAAAATTTACTGCTTTTGGGCGGTTTCAGTTTTTGTTTCGGTTTTGGTCCAAAAATCACACTGTCCTATTTTTGTATTTGAAAGTATGTTTGATATACACATATATTATTACTATAACTGTTTGCTGCCCATTTATAGGCCTGTAACTTTGGAAGTATGAAATAATAAGGATTGTTGAGCTGAGTTTACCAATACCATAATAACAGTACATCCCATTTTCTCTTTTAAACAGCCCATTTTCTCTCTCTTTTTTTTTAATACTAATTTGATACAGCCCATCCTCTCAAGTATTATAAACCCTAAATACCTCTTACGCACCTTCACAGCTGCAGCCACAACACACACTTATTCGATGAATAAATTAGCGAATAAGAAAAACTGCAGCATTCAAAATCAGGGTTCACAGCTGCGGCCGCAGCACGCTTATTCCATGAATGAAATTATCGCAACATTCGAAATTAGGGTTCTCAAATCTAGGGTTCGGGTATGTTTTAGTCCATTCATACTACTTCTATTTGAATTTTTTTCTGCATCTAATTTTTAAAATAAATTGAATGTAAATTATGAAATTATTTTAACTATATAGACTTATTAAAACAGGAAGAATTGAAAAGAAACTTATAAAAAATATATAGGTTTGTTGTAAAGTTACTGATGTTAAAAAAGAATCTTATGATTATATATATATATATATATATATATATATATATATATATATATACACACACACACACACACACACTTAATAATTAATATACACAAATCATAACTGATTTACAAATTAACGTTGTTATATGTGTGTGTGTGTATATATATATATATATATATATATATATATATATATATATATATATAGTAAAATTAAACATTTTGTAATACAAGTATATGTAGTAAAATTGTCGTATATTTTTAACTATTAGAAAAATGGACTGAATATTCACTAAGATTATTTAAATAATTTGAATTTCAGATTTCATCAGTAACTCAAACATATGTATTTAAATATAAAATATCAGGAAAATATGGAGGGGGTTCAGTAAATAATCATTGAAATTATAAAATGCAAGTTTTTGAAGTTCAAATGTACGATAAATTTATTGAGATACATGGGTGAAGTACTGTATTTTCTACATATATCGTTTATATTGTGCAACTTATTTAACTATATATTCGAATGAAAAACGATATTTGCCGCTTTTATTGATATGAATATGGTAATACATTTTGAAACGACATATTTAGTATTAATTGAATGAACTTACAACAATTTACCGGTTGAATTTGTTTAAATCACATAATTAATTTAAACATATTAACTTAAATGTACAGTGTTAGGTGATATTGCGAAATGTTTTTGTAAATGACTAAGTTAATTTTGAAATATAAGTGTTTGACTTTATTATTTCAATGCAATGCAGGTAAATATATTGATGTGAATGAATTGAACTTTGATCTTATGATTATTATTTGTGTGTATGTATGCTATGCGATTGACATACTTATATACTAGAATGATTTTTCTTCTTCTCATTTTTGTTAATATGCATATAGTTAATCTTGATGTGATTAATTGGGCGAATTAATGAAAGATAGAGTTTGCTGAAAATATTTAAATAGTTTTAATATTATGTAATCAACTATAATATATGGTATTAAATGTAAACTATTAGAAAAAAAATTGAGAATTGCTTAAATGATTATATAAAATTTGATGCGTAGGCATTTGAAGCCAAAAAAAAAAAAATCTTTAGTATTTAAAAGAAATTTTAGTTAATTAAATTTATTGAAATTATTTAAAATTTGGATTGTGTAATTAATTCAAATACATGGGCTAAAATATAAATTATTAAGAGCTAACTGTTAAACTTTATGTAAATAATTGTGTAATCTTTAAAATGTCCCTACCAAAATGTAAGATGAGCGGAGAATTAAAGTGATGAAAGAGAATTAGCAAGTAAATGTTAAGTGATAAACTAATTTGAAAATAAAATATCGAGAGAAGATCAAGGAGAAGAGAGAGAACTCCTAGAATCAATGAGAGAGCTTCAAATTCTTCCGTTTTATTATTATTTAATAGATATGAGCCTTTCTAAAAAATAATCATTTGCTCTTGAAATTGTATCTTTTTTATTCTTATATTAAGCGAAACCTTTTTCTCTGGCCATGAGCTTAATATGGGCCATCCTGACGAATGCTAATTTTTCCGTGAAGTCATTTTTAGTTCTTAAGAAAAACCTTTTCAAATTTTCAGCCTGACTGGTAAATGCTGTCCAAGTTTGACACAATCACATATTTTTTTCAATTTATGGATCACTTGTTATTTATTAACCAGATTTGAAGAGACGGCCATTTATTTAATTACGAGCATTGTCGTGTCGTCTCCCACTTAAATGATGAGCAAAACATGTTTGCCATTTAACCGATAAGTTACTCCCAGCTGCTACATAATATTTATCTTTCATGTTCATTTTGTGCATAGAATCAAGCTCTGGCTGATGGTCGGGGAAGCACAGATATCATTGCAGACTTCGATGAAAATGTTGGCAGTCAGGCAAGAAATCCAAGCAATCTTGAATTAGATGAAGGTGTTGATGTAGCTGAACCTCAGATTGCGGACAGTAATATTAAAGCAATGTACACCTTTGAAGAACAAGTCGAAAATAACTCAAGCCAAAATGATGGATATCTTGAACTAAAGGATTTTCACAATGATGAATCTTTTGGTCAGATGGGAGAAAATTTTACGAATGAGCGCACCGCAGTGCCACAAGTTGATTACGCCAGTTTATACTTGGACAATGCAGATGAAAAAGTGAATTCCAACTTATTTGGAATAACCGATCCTAGTCCTATTTCTTATGACTATCATTCTGCTCAGTTAGTTGCTGCTGATGAAAATAATTTTTTTGATGCATTAAACAACTTCTCTTTTACAGAAGAAATTTTTGATGATATGAATAATGCATCTGGATATGATATGATGGATGACTTATTTGCTTATTTCGACGCCACTGAGAACAACTTGCAGAACGATATGGAGATTTTCAATTCATCTACCACTGTGCAAGTCAATGTCAAATCAGAGGTATTCTACTCGATCTTGAGTTTTATGTTCATTCTCCTATAGGAAAGCTTTTTTAATCATGTCTACTTGATTCATTGTATATGTTCATGGTAATTTCAGGTTAGTAGTAGTCATGTTAAATCATCACATTCAATTTCCAGTAGTGAAAAAGAAACATTGAATAAGGGCAACAATGCTGTACCAGGTATGTTTGCTTTTGCACCTTTTTTTTTTGGGGCATCATGTTCTTGCAAATAAGCCATTTGATAAATTTTTGCTTCAGAAGTGCAATCGAACACGGGTTGGAAAAGTGCTGTTCAAAATAAGGTTGTGAATATGTTGGGCTCAATCTCTGCACCTCCTGCCATGGCTGAAGAATGCTCTACAGCGATCAAAGCGATTCCTGTTCCGACTTCATCTATTCATGCTACTTCGGGCATTGTCAAAATTCAAAACATATTACTTAGTGAAAGCATGGACTTCTGGTCTACGAAAAAGATGATTGAACGCTCAGAATTCGGGTTATCCTCCTATGAGCCGGTTAAAAAGGGTGATGGGGCTCTCTCAACTGTGCTTAGATGTGGGTTTTACCTTTTTGGTGCATCTGTGCTGGTCTTTTCTGCATGTTTGAAAATTGGAATGTGTTTATATAACAAGTAAATTTGTTCGGTGCATTATCACCGAGAAATAAATATGCCTTTGAGGGAATTTTTTTTGAGGAGAAGAATCTTCCTAAGCTAAATATGCTAAACTCTGTAATTTTTACTACATTGAATGTTCTCAAGCAAAGTTGTAGCTGATGAATTGGTTATGAAATTGATCTCTGACTGTTAGTGAACCCAATTTTCAACTGACCTTAATAATATTAAACAGTGGTTGTTTATTTAGTTATGCATAAATGTGAATTTTCACCAGTGGCATTGCAGTTCAGATTGGAGATTGTAATTCAGATCTGTTTTGAGTTGTTTGATGGTATTTTTGCTTAGGAAGGGAAATTAAAGGTGGTTTTCACTTTGGAAACCATAAAGCAAAGTAATATTCATGTTTCTACGGAAATGTTTTTTGATTGGCAAATTCTATTTAGATTCAGAAATTTGTTGAGTATACCCAGAAAAAACGATGACAAAACCGTCTTTGCTTTGCAATATTTTTTTCATTTTTTTTTTAAAAATTTTTTAGCATACTTCGTAGAGCCATTACGAGATTTTTTAGTCTACCTCGTAGAGCCCTTACGGAATTCTTTAATTTACCTCGTAAGGACTCTACGAGGTAAAGTAAAAAATCTCGTTAGGGATCTACGAGGTAGACTATAAAATCTCGTAGTGTCCCTACGAGGGAGGGTAAAAATGTCTTTTTTTAATAATACATGGGTGAACTCAGCAAAATACGGTTCACCTTGTTTTTTAAGATTTGCTGGGTTTACTTAGCAAATTCTTGGGTACAAATAGAATTTGCCTTTTTGATTTGGTTCGCCGTGATGAGCGTGTAATCACTTCGTTGGGCATGCTCAGGTTGATCAAGTAATATTATTCTCCTCTTTTGATTGCAATAATATTCATTGCATTTTGAAGTGCAATCTATATCAATTTGTTGGATTTTTCACTCTATGACCATGCTTGCTGTTTACGAAGTAGTTTATAGTATACAAGTATATAGGCATGTCCAAGTGGGTTTGTATTAGGTGGGCTCGCATCTAATCATAATATGTATGCGTTAATTCAACCATGTGTGGAGTATCTATAGTAAACTTACATGATGTGATATGAAAATTTTCAAATTGAACACCAATTTATTTCCAAACAAAATTTTCTTTTGTAATATGTAGATTTCCAAATATTTTATATGTAGTTTTTGAGTGTAATAAATGCAGATTATTTCCAAGCATAAACTTACTGGTTATGTAGGTTTTAAAAACTTAGAGGATATGTTATATATATATTGTATAAATTACAAAAAATCATTTTTCGATGGAAAACGCAAGATATTTAATAGCCAAAACATCATTAATAGCACTATATATATACGATAGGCTAATGAAAACAAAATTGAAAATGAATGCAACACCTAATGAGTTAGTGATAAAATAATATAGTCAATTCACATATAAGAAATGAAACACAATGAATCATACTTAGTTAAATTACAAAGACACATGAGATATTCAATAGCCAAACATTTTGCTTGAGATTCTATACTAGAAAGTGTTAACAGTTTTTTATTTCAAATCTAATTGGATTTCGAATTTGATCCGATCTAAATGTGGATTTAAATGGAGTTAGGAAGATAGTTAGCAAACAATATGCAATGAACCACCATTTTCTGATGTTACAATTGTCATTAGAGAAGAATGATTAGTGTTAAGAATTAATAATGAATTATGTGATCATATTAACCTTATTACATGGATGAATGTGATGAATAAGGTATATATATTCATGCATTACCTTGTTTAAATCAATCTTTATGATTCCTCTGTAGATTTACATTTTTAGGTAACTGACATAGAAATTTCAAAGCCCATGAAATATATATTTTCAACTCTTTATTCATACTTTACGGATGGAGTTGCTTATAAGTCAATTCAGAATATTTTACCATATACTATTTAATGAGTGGATGAATGTGGAGTTGTCTGACGTTAAATTATTTCATTATTGCATATTATAGTTTATTAACTACTGTTCATCATTTATTCGACCATTGAAATTCTCCTTTATCCAATCATTCATATTCAAGGTGAACATTTATTTGTTTTTCTTATGTTCATTTATTTCATTTTATTTCAACATAGATTGTTTCAATTTCATTTAGTGTCCATTACTATATCAGTTACAATTGATTTTCATTTCCCACTTCAACTCAAGTGCAAGTTCAAAAAAGTGTACATTGCTCTTAGCTGAAGATAGTAGTGTTTTAATACTTTTGTGAACTCAAATATTCAAAATTATGATTTAATTACACTAAGACATAGGACATATGAGCGTCAAATAACGATAGAGATTAATGTGTAGACAGAATCACAAAATCACTGTAAATATATAAAGAAAAAAGTAATAGCAATGATGTTACCCCATGACTATTAAAATTTGATGTCATCTCTTTTGCATTTCTAATATGAGCGACGGGAGACAATTACCAAGCTTTTTAAGGTAAACAGAAAATTATTTAACACAAATGATGAAGTGTTACATTTAAGCTCAACAAAACAAAGTCAATTTCTATAAAGTTGTATCATTTCTTCCTACATTGCAATGATGAGTAGTAAATTCGTCCTTCCATTTCGGTCGATTCCTCAATCTCCATGCTTCCCATCTCCAAGCTTTAGTGAAAACGATGACTTCTATCACACGTATTTCAAATCCCGGTTTCATAAACCTCTTTAAAGAGCATCTCTAACGTATCCCGCCAAACAAATATGATATTTAACGGCTTTGGGTTTCAAATTGATGTCTCCATTTCAAAGCTAGAAAGAAGAATTCATGATCTCTATGATGATGATGTTGAGGACTGTTCAATTTGTTTGTCTGCGATGAAGAAGGAAGATACATTTGTTAGAACACTATGCTTGCATCAATTTCATTATCACTGTGTTAAGACGTGGCTGAATCATATACTAACTTGTCCATTGTGTCGCTACGATCGTCTTGTGTAAGACTTAAATTCAATAAGTTCTTGTTGTTTAATTGCTATGCTGGTGATTTTTTTATGTTCCTTGTATTTTTGTTTTGAGTCGTGCATGTATAAGATGTTTGTATTTCCGTGCTGGTAAAAAATAAGCTTGTAGCGCAGGTTTGGGCTGATATGTGCCAAGCATAATCCACTGGCGTTATTTTTAATGCATATGATCTTCAAGCACTTTTTCTTTATGATATATGCTTATATGTGACATAAGAATCAATTTTACTTGCTGATTTTAGAATGAGGAAACCCATAAATTGTTAATAAGTACAATAAACTGTTAATCGTGTCTAAATTTGTGGTAAACAAAGTCAATTTTCGGTGGAAGTCTCATTCGGTTTCGAGGCAGTATGAAGAAATTACTGCAATTTTTACAAATAAATAGCGACTTTGCTTGTAGGCAGAGTTCAAATATGCGAATATAATATGTTATTTCTAAGTAAAACTGTTAGTCACCTTGGAGATCTACAGTGTTCGTTCAGAGGACGAAACATTCGAGTATTCCATATTGTCCGTAATTTAGGTGAGAGTCTACCGGTTGAAGTCTCGTCCGGTTCTGAGGTAGTATGAAGAAATTACTGTAGTTTTACAAAAAAAATAGCGACTTTGTATGTAGGCATAGTTCAAATATGAGAATATAACATGCTGTTTTCTAATTACAACTAGTAGTCACCTTGGAGAGCTACAGTGTTCGATTACAGGGCAAACGTCCGAGTATTTCACACTGTTAGTAATTTAGGTGGGAATATATCAGTTGAAGTCTCATCCGGTTCCGAGACAGCATGAAGAAATTACTGCAATTTTTACAAAAAAAATAGCGACTTTGCTTGTAGGTAGAGTTCAAATATGCAAATATAGCCTGTTATTTTCTAAGTATAACTGTTAGTCACCTTGGATACCTACAGTGTTCGTTCACAGGACGAAACATTCGAGTATTCCATACTGTCCATAATTTAGGTGAGAGTCTACCGGTTGAAGTTTCGTCTGGTTCCGAGACAGTATGAAGAAACTACTGCGTTTTTACTAAAAAATAGCGACTTCGTATGTAGGCAAAGTTCAAATATGAGAATATAGCCTGCTATTTTCTAAGTACAACTGATAGTCACCTTGTAGAAATGCAGTGTTCGATCGCAGGGAAAAACGTCCGAGTATTTCATACTGTCTGTAATTTAGATAAGAATATACCGGTTGAAGTTTCATCTGGTTCCGAGGCAGTATGAAGAAATTACTGTAATTTTTACAAAAAAATAGCGGCTCTATGCGTAGGCAGAGTTCAAATATGCGAATATAGCCTGTTATTTTCTAAATACAACTGTTAGTCACCTTGGAGACCTACAATGTTCGTTCACAGGACGAAACAATAGAGTATTCCATATTGTCCGTAATTTAGGTGAGAATCTATCAGTTGAAGTCTCGTCCGGTTCCAAGGCAGCATGAAGAAATTACTGCAGTTTTTGCAAAAAAATATAGAGACTTCGTATATAGGCAGAGTCCAAATATGTGAATATAGCTTGTTATTTTCTAAGTACAACTGGTAGTCAACTTGGAGAACTACAGTTTTCAATTACAAGGCAAAATGTCCGAGTATTTCACACTGTCAGTAATTTAGGTGGGAATATATCGGTTGAAGTCTCATCCGGTTCCGAGACAGTATGAAGAAATTACTGCAATTTTTACAAAAAAATAGTGACTTTGTATGTAGGTAAAGTTCAAATATGCAAATATAGCATGTTATTTTCTAAGTACAACTCTTAGTCACCTTGGGGACTACAGTGTTTGTTCATAGGACGAAACATTCGAGTATTCTATAATGTCCATAATTTAGGTGAGAGTCCACCGGTTGAAGTTTCGTCCGGTTCCGAGGCAGTATGAAAAAATTACTGCGTTTTTACAAAAAAATAGCGACTTCATATGTAGGCAAGGTTCAAATATGAGAATATAGCCTGTTATTTTCTAAGTACAATGATAGTCTTGTAGAACTACAATGTTCGATCATAGGGAAAAATGTCCGAGTATTTCATACTGTCTGTAATTTAGATGGGAATCTATCGATTGAAGTCTCATCTGGTTCCGAGATAGTTTGAAGAAATTACTGCAATTTTTACAAAAAAAATAGCGACTTTGTACGTAGGCAGAGTTCAAATATGCGAATATAGCCTGTTATTTTCGAAGTACAACTGTTAATCACCATGGAGACCTACAATGTTCGTTCATAGAACGAAACAATTGAGTATTCCATATTGTCCATAATTTAGGTGAGAGTCTATCAGTTGAAGTCTCGTCCGGTTCCGAGGTAGTATGAAGAAATTATTGCAGTTTTTACAAAAAAAAAGAGACTTCGTATGTAGGCAGAGTTCAAATATGAGAATATAGCTTGTTATTTTCTAAGTACAACTGGTAGTCAACTTGGAGAACTACAGTTTTCAATTACAAGGCAAAACGTCCGAGTATTTCACACTGTCAGTAATTTAGGTGGGAATATATCGGTTGAAGTCTCATCCGGTTCCGAGACAGTATGAAGAAATTACTGCAATTCTTACAAAAAAATAATAACGACTATATATGTAGGTAAAGTTCAAATATGCGAATATAGCACGTTATTTTCTAAGTACCATTGTTTGTCACCTTGGAGACCTACAGTGTTCGTTCAAAGGACGAAACATTTGAGTATTCCATTCTTATTCTGTAGTGTAGATTTGGATTGTTATGTCTAAAGGGGGTTTGGATTTTCATGAAAATAAAATATAAACGAATCTTCTAAATCCCTTATAATTTGCGGAAATGGTCAATCAATTGTTGCATATGGGGTTTTGGTTATTGATGTAATAAAAGATAGGCTTTTGGATGTTGTAAAATTTTCGATAATGGTCTGATTCACTTCCTTGCAAAATTATAAAAATTATGTTTGCGTGTGCAAAGGCATAATACTTGACTATTGCAGATTTAATAGGTTTATGCATTTATATTTAAAATAGATAGTTTGAATGTATTATATACAACACTAACGTTTTAAGTTTTTGTGTGTGTGTATATATATATGTATGTATGTATGTATATGTATGTATATATATATACATATATATATATATATATATATATATATATCACATGAAAGGTGAAGCAGTACCAAAAAGGAGATTTATATTGCACCTTGTCTTTCATTTATTATTGAAATAATTTTTTAAACCTTCGTTACAAGTTTTATGTATATGTTGTTATTTTTTCTGTTGTTGATTTAATGTGAATATATTTATTTCATGTTGACGAAGTTAGGGAAATAAACTTGTAAACCTTATTTTGATGTTAGGATTAACATTTCAACAGTTTAGGACGTTTCTCACGTGCGCTTAATTTACGTTTTATTTATTAATATTTATAATGTATTATCGTATTACAAATGCCTATTAAATTCGTACTAAGAGTGTATTAAATATGTTAAAATAGGAAAATATATTTATAAATGTTCCCATAGGAATTTGTATATGTGTGAGTATTAATAGCCTTCATTAGTATTAATGACATGTAGACACGAAGTTAATCCGAACTTGTAGCAGCAGTATGCCCAGACCCGACCGACATATATAACATCTAGAAGTTAGTTGGGTTAATGTGAGAGGTCTAGGTGCCATGAGCTATTATAATTATTACACAAAGACGTGAGGTTAAGCCGAACTTGTGGGAGAAGCATGCTCGGAACCTCCCGGAAAACCTAGCATATAAAAATGGTATTTTTAATGTTAGTTGTCTTATGTACAATTTTTTGTGTGTAACGAACTGGGATTTTCGACCCCGAAAATTGACATAAAACTCATGTCAACTATGCAAGAATCGAACATACCAGATCATTAATGGAAAGAAGTTAGAGGGTGAGAAATAGAAAGAAAGAAAGTTAGAATAGAAGAAGAAGAAGATCACAACATAACAGAATCAGAATAAACACGAATCTCACAACGGAACGAATAAAATATATTATATAACATAACTTTGAAATACAAACCAGTATATGTATACAATATCATTATCAGAGCAGCAGAAATAAACAATAGCTATAAAATCCTGAAGCTTCCTGCTCCAAGCTCTTCCAAGTATATCTGTAAAATTCCGACAACTTGACTGCCCGTACAAATTTGGGCACCCAAGAGTTTAGGGTAAAACAAAACAAAATAAACTCTGGGTCTGTTATTGGACTGGTGTGAGTAAACTCCAACCACTTGGTTTAACTTTTAAAATCCTTTTAAAAGAAAGGATAACCGTAAGACCTATCCACACATAAACACAAATGTTTTTACCTTACGATAACCCAAAACATTTCTTTTAAATCAATATTCTTCTGATATTATAATAATGTCTAAATCGAATAAATAACAATCTAGTGGAACGCTTTCATCTCACGTTCCACATACATAATATATAATCAAAAACCCGCGGGCGCTTATTAGGCAATGGATTCCAACTAGCAAGGTATGGGACCACCTTCTGACAGTGAATCTCTAGAGAGGAATACACCGGGTTCAACAAGAACATCTTGCAACCCATGCTAAACATGACCGGTCACTCATTTCGCTTGAGTGTACCAAATGTATTATCACCAACGGTTGGGATCAACAACCATTTCCCGAAAGAGACAGCATCGAAATAGATTAAAGAGGCAAATGGATTTTCTCTAGATCAGGTGAAAATACACCCTAATTGGGAGCTACCCACTTAGCCATGCGACTGTTGACGTCAAAAGTTGGTCATTAGTGACGTTCAACCCCCAATCGTGCGAAGAGAACACGAATACTGATTAAAATGTACAGAAAAAGTAAAGAAAACGGGGAAAACACACAGACTTCTTATAGTGGTTCGGTAAAGACTGTGCCTACATCCACTTTATATATTATTTCTGCTTTTAGACTACAAGTATAATGCTTTTTCTATTTGAAGAAAAGAGAGAAGACGACTATCTTTCTCTTCCAAATAAAGTCTCGCTGGGAAGTAGAAGAAGTTGAAGTCAAAAAAGGAGGTCCCTTTCCTCTTTAAGCTTTGAGGTATTTATAGGTGGAGATGGCGACTTGGGCTGTTGTGACGTGGCCCGGCCTTTCTGGAAAGTCCTGGACGCATGAAGTCCATTCCTTGGATAAAATAACGGCTGGAAGACTTGTTCCACTATTCATAAATAGTATCCTCGGAAGTTGTGGCTTACGTGGCATCCACAGTGAGGTGTATTAAAAGTAGAGCTTTGTTCGGATGTGGTTGAACGCCTTTTCTTCCTTGAAAGTCGGGCTAAGTATTTGAACAACTCAGTTGGATATTTCCAGGTAGATCCGAAACATTCGGTAGATATGCCCTATATGAGAGCGGTTCTCTCGGTCGACTGGGAGAGCGAGTCATCTGGAGTGAGATATTGGTTTGTTTGAGAAGCGGCTCGGCCCAATACCTGATGTCCTCGTACCAAGTTTCTGCTGGACTTCCTGGAGTGCGATCTGTCTAATTGGGTTGGCTGCGCATTCTGGGCTTCGATCTGACCCGTTGCGGCTTTTGCCAAAAAGAGGACTAACATTTTGCCCCTCACAATACATCTTCTTCTACAGAGGGAGGTGTGTTATGAAGTATGAATCGAAGCACATTCGTTCGAGTTGTCATTGTCACGCCGGACCGTATTAAGGCCAGAAACCCGACGATTCCGATGATTGTATTAAGGCCAGAAAACCGACAACCGAATTAGGTTGTATTAAGGCTGGAAAACTGACAACCATCGGAACCGTATTAAGGCCGAGATGATTATCGCCTTTATGAGAGTTAGTTCCTGCAAAGATAAAAATAAACCGTTCTCGGCTTGGAGAAGGCTGATGGATCGAGCAGTTTATTTCACTTGGCTTTGAGGGGTGGCGAGTATCAACCATACTCGGTTTAATGGCGAGCAATAACCATGCTCGGCTTAGTGGCGAGCATTAACCATGCTCGGATTAGTGGCGAGCATTAACCATGCTCGGCTTAGTGGCGAGTATTAACCATACTCGGCTTAGGGCAAGTGTTTTTCATGCTCGACTCATGTTAGATTAATGTGTCCAGCGAGCAGTAAATGCTCGTGGTATAGAAAAAGAAGGGGCGAGTATCATCCATACTCGTCTTAAGGAAATATACCACACTCGGCTAGGGGAGCAGGTGTTTAGAAGTAGTGGTAGGCTTTCGCACTGACCACATTAAGGGGGAGGGGCGAGCATTATCCATACTCGGATTTAGAGTTTCCCAAACACTATCCATATTTGCAAAAGAAAATTCATAGCTACAAAATAATTGTTACAAAGAAAAGAAATTCTAAGAGGACATCAATTGATTCCAGAGCATGCCTAGGAGCTAAGTCCTCACCCCGTACATGTGTACATCAAGGTGTCCTTTTTATTGAAATAAACACATCAGAAAAAAGAAATCTAATTAATGATAATGCCACGAGTGCTGGTCTCAGGGTTCTTTCCGTTTCTAGGAGCTCGTGGATCGACCTGAGGAGCTTGGGCAGAAGATCGCGGCGGCAAGGCCGGGGCGCGATTCTTGACATATTCGGGTAGTTCCCCCATTCTGACTCGATCCTCAATGAGATCGCGCAAATGCCGGCATTCATTGGTGCTATGTCCAGCTACGTTGTGGAATATGCAATGTTTACCAGATTCAAGCTCCATCTGCGTCGGCTCTCGTCGAGGTGGTCTCGGAGTGGGCAGGGACCCTCATATGCCAAGGTAGATATCGAGAAGAGAGGAATTGAGTTCGGTGTACTGATCGTACTTACTTTCGATTTGAGGTCGCACGTGACGCTCGCTTTTTTCTGGGGCCTTCCCTCTTCCTTTATTCTGGTCGTCGCTTTTGGATGGACCTTGTTGCTTGATGGCTAAGATCTCTAGGCTCTCCATCTCAATGCTGGCATCTTCTTGTCGGAGGAATCGCTCGACCTCGAAATAGAAATCATCTATATCCTTGTGGGATCTCTGGTTCAGGAGATTGAGAATTATGATCGGTTCTGAACTCCCTCAATGGCGGCCATAAGTACCATTGATGGCTCGGGCCAATCGACTGACGCTACTGCCGCGCTGAACCTTTCGAGGAAGGATCTGAGCGTCTCTCCTGATCGTTGCTTGATGGTGTATAGGAATATAACACTTTTTGGTCGGGAGATATGTACCCTGAATTGCTCGATGAAGCGGGTGACCAGCGTGTTCCAACTGCCGATTGACTCCCTCGTTAACCGTCAAAACCACATTCCAGCTATGTCTATGAGGAAGAGCGGGAAGCACTTTGCCATGATGTTGGTCGATGCACCAAGCACTTCCATGTGTCACATGTATCGCATGAGGTGGATGGTTGGATCAGTGCGACCATTGTATGGTTCAATAGCTGGGAACTTGAAGTCCGGAGGGTTTCAGGAATTTTTGATTTCCTTGGTAAAGGGGCTGCGATTGACATTATCTATGTCGTGCTGCGAGGAAATGCCCCGAGTAAAGCGTCGTATGATGCTTGCAAGCTGGCTTCCATCTCTGAGGAGTCGTTGCCATGAGTTTAGTTCGGCATCCGGAAGAACTTCGGTGCGAGGATCTGGCAAAAGCATGATCGGAAGGGCGGCCGTTGGTTGGACCCGTCTTCCGAGAGTTGAGTGAAGGTGAAAGGGAAGGTGAGCCCTGGTAGGTGGCTCTGGGGAGAGTGTCCCCTCTTGAACCTGATGAGTATTGGGTCGAGCCGTATCCATATTAGAGGGCCTAGGCTGATCCAGCATAGCATGTGATGTTCGGGGATCGGGGATACCCCCGGTAGGGGCAAGGTTAGGAGGGTCTACGGTAGCATTTTCTTCTGCCACAGTGTGGACCGGTACGGTGGGGTGGCCTCCCTGGTTCGAAGGGAAGGCCGTACCAGCTCTTCGTTGAGGGGGAAGAGTGGTTAGACTGGTCTGTGGTAAGATTACGGGTTGTAATGGGAATGGTGTTGATTCCGATGGGCCCGGTGGTTGCTCGACTGGTTCGATAGGTCGAGCTGTTTCTAAGAGTGGAGGCAAAGTGTTTGACCAATCTAGATCTTTATCGCGAGCCTCCTGGGGTTCTGCTGCTGCAGCTGCGCTGGTCGCTGGGAGCGATACTCCTGGCTGTGATTGATCAGTTGGTGTGTAACACCCCGTATTTCTGTTAACACTAAAGTTGCTAATGCAAAAATAATAATAAACGTGTAAAGGGGAGATGTATCTAATGTGCATGCAAAAATAATAACAAACGTGTAAAGGGGAGATGTATCTAATGTGCATGCAAAAATAATAATAAACATGTAAAGGGGAGATGTATCTAATGTGCATGCAAAAATAATAATAAACGTGTAAAGGGGAGATGTATCTAATGTGCATGCAAAAATAATAATAAATGTGTAAAGGGGAGATGTATCTAATATGTACGTATTTATATGGATTGACAAATAATGGTAAATGTTGATTAAGAAAGTAATTGTGAACATAATTGGCTTCTCTTTAGAACGGACGACTCTGGTTTAACCTAGCTTCATCGACGGCTCAAATTAACTTGCAACTCTATAAAAAGACCCTAGGTCTCCAACTAAATATTCACATGAAAATAAGAACTAAAGCCGCCATACTGTTGGGTGAGAACTAGAGAGAGCCTCCACTTGAAAGAGACGAACAACAAAGCTAAAATCAAATTAAAGATTAAAGCTACAACAAATTAAGATCAAAGCAACGTCTTCCCAAAGGAAAGCTTTGCAAATTCAGAACCTCAGAACTCAGAAAACAAGACCGTCTTACGTTGTAAGTTTAGCTACATTTGTGGAATGCGAAATAAGATGAATATCATGTTTTGCGATGAAATGATAATAGTACGATCCTCGTTATGTTATTAATATACGTTTGTGATTTAATTCTATTATCATGTTGAATTGGGAATTATTAAGTATGATGTTTGTTATGTTGTATAATATTAATCTATGCCAGCGATTTGATTCTATTATTAGGTTGAATTGGAAATTATTTGATAAGTTTATTTGTATAAGTATGGACTTGGATTTGTGATATCTTATGAGGATTGTATAATCTATTATGCAAGTTTATGTTGTAAAGTCATGCGATCAATTGTCAAAATCTATATGTTTATGTTTATGCGAAACATATGCCATATCTCAAGTTCACACTTATCATATGTTGTGATTAATTTGCAAGTATGTTGAATCCATGTTACCAAGTAACACATGTGTATGTTGATTAGCCTATGTCGCTAACTCACATTTACGTATGTTGATTTGTCTACGTTGCAAATTAACATATGTATATGGATTAGTTCATATTGCTAATTCTCATGTATGTCGTTAATATAGCCTATGTTAAAAATACACATATATGTTGAATTGGCTTATAATTGCAAGTTCACACCTATGACATTTTAATGTTCATATTAGTCATTTTGCAAGGTCACCCCTGTAATGTTCATGATGGCTATTATGCAAGTTCACCCCATTATGTTCATATTTATTATGTCATCAATGCCAAAATTATACCATGTCATGTTTATGCTAATTTATGCCAATTTGTTATGTTCATATTTATTATGTCATCAATGCCAAAGTTATACCATGTCATGTTTATGCTAATTTATGCCAATTTGTTATGTTCACATTTATTATGTCATCAATGCCAAAATTATACCATGTCATGTTTATGCTAATTTATGCCAATTTGTTATGTTCATATTTATTATGTCATCAATGCCAAAATTATACCATGTCATGTTTATGCTAATTTATGCCAATTTGTGTACATAAATTAGGCTAAGATTTTAGCCTAATATGTATACCAAAAACCATGCGAACATAAATTAGGCTAAGTTGGTTAGCCTAATGTTAGACGGGGTAACGTTGGGTTAAAAATGGTAATTTTAGGAAGACTGCCATAAATTAGTCATTAATCACATAAGTGATTGATGGCATAAATGGCGTTAATTATATACCTAAATTAATGAGATTTATTGATAATAAATGTGGCAGTAATTTGAATTTGAATAATTTACATAAATAAAATGTAAATTAGAAAAACACGATTATGCTTAACCCGAGGTTAGATTGAGTTGTGACGTAAACCTGCCCGGACCCGCCCGGCTGTCCAGTTGTCACAACAATACCTATCCAATGTGAGAGGTTAAGGCAATTGAGCCCAATAAAGACCCGAGGTTAGACTGAGTTGTGGCGTAAGACTGCCCGGAACCAACCGGCATACAGGCAGCCACAACAATACCTGTCAAATGTGAGTGGTTGGTGCTTTAATTAATAAATTAAGGCTAAGTCAGGATTGAGAGGGTTAAGTCAATTAAATTAATACTTAACCAAATTCAACATGTTAACTAAAATGATGGGTTGGGTTGAGTTTAATCTGGACACTTAACCAATTTAATATGTTGACTAGGTGAGTGGCTAAGGTTAAGCAAATGTTTAACCATTATAACATGATTAACTGGACTAGTGACTGAGGTTAAGTTAATTAGAACACTTAACCATAAAAAAAACATGTTAGTTAGACAAGTGACTGAGGTTAAGTTAATTAGAACACTTAACCATGGAAACATGTTAGTTAGACAAGTGATTGAGGTTAAGCAAAATTTGAACTCTTAACCATGATAACAAGTTGATTTGACAAGTGGGTTAGGTTAAGTAAGTTAGAAACACTTAACCGCTGTAACAGGTTAGTTAAACAGATGGTGAGGTTAACTTAACACCAGGAGGCAACACTTAACCAGAGTAACATGATAAGTAGGAGGGTTAAGTTAACTGGAATTTATTAATAACACTTAACCAACTTAACACAGTTAAGCCAGAATGGGAGGGTTAAGTCCATAGGAACACTTAACCAACTTAACATGGTAACAAGACAAGACTTGTAGGGGTTAAGTAACTGAGAATACACTTAGCCAATTTAACATGTTAACTAGACCAGAAGGTGAGGTTAAGTAAACTAGAACATGTACAGAGGTTAGGGTTAAGTTAACTAAGGGAAACACTTAACCGTTAAAACATGTTAGCTAAACGGATGGGCAAGGTTAAGTTAAAAGGAACACTTAACCAATACAAGATGAATGTGTAGGGTTAAGTAATAAGAAATACTTAACCAATATAGCCTGGTTTGTGGTAGGGTTAAGTCAACATGAATTACTGATAACACTTAACCAAATTAACATGACAGATGGATGAGTTAAGTCAACTTGAACTGACTAATGACACTTAACCAATCCAACTTGACGAGGAAAAGAACTAAGTAGTAATCCTTAGTTAAGATAACAACGATTCAGGAAACTAAGTGGTAAACCTTAGTTTGGAAAACTAAGTAGTAATTCTTAGTATAACACGAGAAGGAGCGAACGTCCATCTGATTTTAAAGAAGGCTCCAACGAATTGGGTTACGAAGCCCGAGGCTTCGAGGGGACGTGAGGGTACTCTTGGTATCCCTCTGTGAGGTGGCAGATGATCCTCCTGGGCTCACAGAGGTTAAGGTCTGTGTTAGAAGAACCGAGAGTATTCCTTGGTTGCAATACAAGGCAACCTAAAGACTAGGATGGACCAGCGTGATTCGACGAGATTAGTTTTTGCCCTGTGATAGCAACTCGTCGTCTACCTATCATCTTTAGTCAATCGTAGTTCGCATGCAGAAAGGCAGAGAACTCCCAACAGACCATATACTTGCTATCTAGTTATGGGTGAGGCTGGCCAATAGGAAAGTAGGGCATAGGTGGCAAAAGTACAGTTCTCACGCTTGATTTTCTTGGATTGCCTTTCATTAGTTGAGGGAGGGGTCACGTGGGACCATAACCACTGGTAGAAAAACAGACCTTAGCATCTGCATCGGGAGATATCTGAAAGCTCCCGACCGAGTTCCGTGTTTCTAGAGTAGCCCTGCCACGGAACTCGGGCCGCACATTACAGGTCATGTGCATCTAGACAAGCGATAACGATTCGCGATACATACGTGGGGAAAGTCTAGGAACATATACCACTCTAGGTAGTGTGTCATAGACTAGAGGACATCGTTCGACAGGTAGCAAAAAGGGATCACTTCACCCCAATCACGGGGTGCCAGTTGATATAAGAATTAATAGTTTCAGAGATAGAGATTTAAAATGGGGTACGAAAGGATATTCGGTTTAAGATACCTTATCTAGTTCTAAGTTAGACTATTATTCTGACATTCGTCCTGTTCTCACTTTATGCAAGTCATGATCTTTTTATTATTTCCATACTAGAAATAGAGCTAGACTTACCAGACTTATGTCTGACCCAATTTTCTTTCGTCTTCTGTTCTTCCGTTTCTCCCACCCAGGTAGTCAGGGAGGGAATAACTCAGGTTAGATTGGACCATCACTCTTCCCAAGCTCGAAGATTCTTTGACAAAGTGCTTTGGATTCTCTTTATCTGCTGCTATGGCTGGCTTATGCTACATTGTGGAATATAAATGTATTTTTATGCTTCTTTACTTTGTAAGACAGATGATACTCTGATATTGGAAACAATTGTTGTACAAACTATTTATCAATAAAGTAAAGTTTTATTTTCCCGCTGTTTTAAATTTGCCTGTCTTGTAATTTATCTGCATCTTTTACCTTAAATGCTCCACAGAACTTAGTGCATTCTCTTTGTGAGTGACACTAACGGATGTGGGGTGTTACACGTGGTATCAGAGCTGAAGGTTACCGGATCAGATAAAAGATTTGAAAAATTACTTTCAAGACGGTTTTAAAAGAAGCATTTTCAAAAAGAAAAGTTTTTGGCATATTCCCCAAAGCCATATGCACTATCTTTTGATTCTCTGTTTCAGTCCTTATTTCCTTCTTTCTTGAGTCTCTGGGGGCTCCTGGCTTTCTAGGAGGTAACCTCGTCGAATGGCGAAGTAGTGCCCGACTTCCATCTGTAGCCATAATAGTTTCACATGCAGCTAGTTTTCTTTCAAGCTTTGAAGGGTTTTCTGTACGATGGAAGCAGTTTCCAGAGATTTCCAGCATGATTACACAAGGAAGAGGATGAGGAGTTTTGTTAAGGAGCACAACCCAAGGATGAAGGATTCATGGATATGGACTTAGCTAAGGAAGGAGGAAGGAATTATAAAACCTAAGACAGTAAGAAGTAGCTTTTCTATGGTATAATAGGGCATATAATTAAGGTCAAGAAACTTCGCAATCGTGAAGTTAAATTAGTTAGGGTACAGGGGAGTAAAGCCCAAGAAGGCGCGATATGGGGGAATTGAAGATAAGACACACGCGCCCTACTCTTTTCTTAAGGATATACCCTTAATCTCTTTTCTTGGAGTGTTGGGTATACTTGTTTCTAGCTTTTAAGGTATATCCTCTAGGTCGTATCTTCGATCCTTAGGTAGAAATCCTTTTGGATGAAAACATGTATTTGAAACATGTTATGGTTGATGATTGCAAGTGGTTGCTCGTGGATGCATATATATATCATAGGCGCTAAAACGACTCAGTTACTTTCATATTGCATTTACAAATATGCATCTGTTTATGTATTGAAATTTGATATGTTGTCATATGAATGTTGCATTTATATGAATGATTGCGCACTCATGTAGAATTGTGAATAGGAAGAAAGATTGCATACATAATGGATTCATGACACTTACATAATTTGCATTAAGGAGGTCAACTGAATCAGTAGACCGCCTGATTTTGTATTAGATAAGGACATATACACACACCTTCCATATGATCATGAAGCATTAGAAGTCTTTTAAGGACAGTGGACGCTCGTGTTTGATGGTTGAGTAGATGGACATTTGGATGGTAGGATATATGTTCTCCTAGACTTGAAGATTTCGGGGACGAAATCCTTTAAGGAGGGGAGAATGTAACACCCCGTATTTCTGTTAACACTAAAGTTGCTAATGCAAAAATAATAATAAACGTGTAAAGGGGAGATGTATCTAATGTGCATGTAAAAATAATAATAAACGTTTAAAGGAGAGATGTATCTAATGTGCATGCAAAAATAATAATAAACGTGTAAAGGGGAGATGTATCTAATGTGCATGCAAAAATAATAATAAACGTGTAAAGGGGAGATGTATCTAATGTGCATGCAAAAATAATAATAAATGTGTAAAGGGGAGATGTATCTAATATGTACGTATTTATATGGATTGACAAATAATGGTAAATGTTGATTAAGAAAGTAATTGTGAACATAATTGGCTTCTCTTTAGAACGGACGACTCTGGTTTAACCCAGCTTCATCGACGACTCAAATTAACTTGCAACTCTATAAAAAGACCATAGGTCTCCAACTAAATATTCACATGAAAATAAGAACTAAAGCCGCCATGCTGTTGGGTGAGAACTAGAGAGAGCCTCCACTTGAAAGAGACGAACAACAAAGCTAAAATAAAATTAAAGATTAAAGCTACAACAAATTAAGATCAAAGCAATGTCTTCCCAAAGGAAAGCTTTGCAAATTCAGAACCTCAGAACTCAGAAAACAAGACCGTCTTACATTGTAAGTTTAGCTACATTTGTGGAATGCGAAATAAGATGAATATCATGTTTTGCGATGAAATGATAATAGTACGATGCTCGTTATGTTATTAATATACGTTTGTGACTTAATTCTATTATCATGTTGAATTGGGAATTATTAAGTATGATGTTTGTTATGTTGTATAATATTAATCTATGCCAGTGATTTGATTCTATTATTAGGTTGAATTGGAAATTATTTGATAAGTTTATTTGTATAAGTATGGACTTGGATTTGTGACATCTTATGAGGATTGTATAATCTATTATGCAAGTTTATGTTGTAAAGTCATGCGACGAATTGTCAAAATCTATATGTTTATGTTTATGCGAAACATATGCCATATCTCAAGTTCACACTTATCATATGTTGTGATTAATTTGCAAGTATGTTGAATCCATGTTACCAAGTAACACATGTGTATGTTGATTAGCCTATGTCGCTAACTCACATATACGTATGTTGATTTGTCTACGTTGCAAATTAACATATGTATATGGATTAGTTCATATTGCTAATTCTCATGTATGTCGTTAATATAGCCTATGCTAAAAATACACATATATGTTGAATTGGCTTATAATTGCAAGTTCACACCTATGACATTTTAATGTTCATATTAGTCATTTTGCAAGTTCACCCCTGTAATGTTCATGATGGCTATTTTGCAAGTTCACCCCATTATGTTCATATTTATTATGTCATTAATGCCAAAATTATACCATGTCATGTTTATGCTAATTTATGCCAATTTGTTATGTTCATATTTATTATGTCATCAATGCCAAAGTTATACCATGTCATGTTTATGCTAATTTTTGCCAATTTGTTATGTTCATATTTATTATGTCATCAATACCAAAATTATACCATGTCATGTTTATGCTAATTTATGACAATTTGTTATGTTCATATTTATTATGTCATCAATGCCAAAATTATACCATGTCATGTTTATGCTAATTTATGCCAATTTATGTACATAAATTAGGCTAAGCTTTTATACCAAAAACCATGCGAACGTAAATTAGGCTAAGTTGGTTAGCCTAATGTTAGACGGGGTAACGTTGGGTTAAAAATGGTAATTTTAGGAAGACTGCCATAAATTAGTCATTAATCACATAAGTGATTGATGACATAAATGGCGTTAATTATATACCTAAATTAATGAGATTTATTGAGAATAAATGTGGCAGTAATTTGAATTTGAATAATTTACATAAATAAAATGTAAATTAGAAAAACACGATTATGCTTAACCCGAGGTTGGATTGAGTTGTGACGTAAACCTGCCTGGACCCGCCCGGCTGTCCAGTTGTCACAACAATACCTATCCAATGTGAGAGGTTAAGGCAATTGAGCCCAATAAAGACCCGAGGTTAGACTGAGTTGTGGCGTAAGACTGCCCGGAACCAACCGGCATACAGGCAGCCACAACAATACCTGTCTAATGTGAGTGGTTGGTGCTTTAATTAATAAATTAAGGCTAAGTCAGCATTGAGAGGGTTAAGTCAATTAAATTAATACTTAACCAAATTCAACATGTTAACTAAAATGATGGGTGAGGTTGAGTTTAATCTGGACACTTAACCAATTTAATATGTTGACTACGTGAGTGGCTAAGGTTAAGCAAATGTTTAACCATTATAACATGATTAACTGGACTAGTGACTGAGGTTAAGTTAATTAGAACACTTAACCATAAAAAAAACATGTTAGTTAGACAAGTGACTGAGGTTAAGTTAATTAGAACACTTAACCATGGAAACATGTTAGTTAGACAAGTGATTGAGGTTAAGCAAAATTTGAACTCTTAACCATGATAACAGGTTGATTTGACAAGTGGGTTAGGTTAAGTAAGTTAGAAACACTTAACCGCTGTAACAGGTTAGTTAAACAGATGGTGAGGTTAAGTTAACACTAGGAGGCAACACTTAACCAGAGTAACATGATAAGTAGGAGGGTTAAGTTAACTGGAATTTATTAATAACACTTAACCAACTTAACACAGTTAAGCCAGAATGGGAGGGTTAAGTCCATAGGAACACTTAACCAACTTAACATGGTAACAAGACAAGACTTGTAGGGGTTAAGTAACTGAGAATACACTTAGCCAATTTAACATGTTAACTAGACCAGAAGGTGAGGTTAAGTAAACTAGAACATGTACAGAGGTTAGGGTTAAGTTAACTAAGGGAAACACTTAACCGTTAAAACATGTTAGCTAAACGGATGGGCAAGGTTAAGTTAAAAGGAACACTTAACCAATACAAGATGAATGTGTAGGGTTAAGTAATAAGAAATACTTAACCAATATAGCCTGGTTTGTGGTAGGTTTAAGTCAACATGAATTACTGATAACACTTAACCAGTTTAACATGACAGATGGATGGGTTAAGTTAACTTGAACTGACTAATGACACTTAACCAATCCAACTTGACGAGGAAAAGAACTAAGTAGTAAACCTTAGTTAAGATAACAATGATTCAGGAAACTAAGTGGTAAACCTTAGTTTGGAAAACTAAGTAGTAATTCTTAGTATAACACGAGAAGGAGCGAACGTCCATCTGATTTTAAAGAAGGCTCCAACGAATTGGGTTACGAAGCCCGAGGCTTCAAGGGGACGTGAGGGTACTCTTGGTATCCCTCTATGAGGTGGCAGATGATCCTCCTGGGCTCACAGAGGTTAAGGTCTGCGTTAGAAGAACCGAGAGTATGCCTTGGTTGTAATACAAGGCAACCTAAAGACTAGGATGGACCAGCGTGATTCGACGAGACTAGTTTTTGCCCTATGATAGCAACTCATGTTCTACCTACCATCTTTAGTCAATTGTAGTACGCATGCGGAAAGGCAGAGAACTCCCAGCAGACCATATACTTGCTATCTAGTTATGGGTGAGGCTGGCCAATAGGAAAGTAGGGCATAGGTGGCAAAAGTACAGTTCTCACGCTTGATTTTCTTGGATTGCCTTTCATTACTTGAGGGAGGGGTCACATGGGACCATAACCACTGGTAGAAAAACAGACCTTAGCATCTGCATCGGCAGATATCTGAAAGCTCCCGACCGAGTTCCGTGTTTCTAGAGTAGCCCTGCCACGGAACTCGGGCCGTACATTACAGGACATGTGCATCTAGACAATCGATAACGATTCGCGATACATACGTGGGGAAAGTCTAGGAACATATACCACTCTAGGTAGTGTGTCCTAGACTAGAGGGCATCGTTCGACAGGTAGCAAAAGGGATCACTTCACCCCAATCACGGGGTGCCAGTTGATATAAGAATTAGTAGGTTCAGAGATAGAGATTTAAAATGGGGTACGAAAGGATATTCGGTTTAAGATACTTTATCTAGTTCTAAGTTAGACTATTATTCTGACATTCGTCCTGTTCTCACTTTATGCAAGTCATGATCTTTTTATTATTTCCATACTAGAAATAGAGCTAGACTTACCAGACTTATGTCTGACCCATTTTCCTTTCATCTTCTGTTCTTCCGTTTCTCCCCCCAGGTAGTCAGGGAGGGAATAGCTCAGGTTAGATTGGACCGTCACTCTTCCCAAGCTCGAAGATTCTTTGGCAAAGTGCTTTGGATTCTCTTTATCTGCTGCTATGGCTGGCTTATGCTACATTGAGGAATATAAATGTATTTTTATGCTTCTTTACTTTGTAAGACAGATGATACTCTAATATTGGAAACAATTGTTGTACAAACTATTTATCAATAAAGTAAAGTTTTATTTTCCCGCTGTTTTAAATTTGTCTATCTTGTAATTTATCTGCATCTTTTACCTTAAATGCTCCACAGAACTTAGTGCATTCCCTTTGTGAGTGACACTATCGGATGTGGGGTGTTACACGGTGGGACCAAACCAGGATGAAATAAAGGTGTAGCCTGATCAGTGGCCTGATTCTGTGCAGACCGAAGATCAGTTATTTCCCCAGTCCCGGCCGGTGGATGAATTGATGTTGAAGTGTTCAGTCCTGTCTCCAGTCGACCGAGAAGGTGATCCATCAACTGCTGTTGTTGTTCGAGGAGTTTACCCAGAGATGTCATATGGTCTCTGAACTCGACCATAATTTTATCCATGTCGTCCTGGGTAAGAAATCGAGACATATCTTCATGAGAGGAAACCTCGTGGCTTGCTTCTGCAGCAGTAGTATCGGCTGGATCGGTGTTTGTGGGACGAGAGGATGTTGCATCTTTCTTTCGTTTGTTCGCCATGGACTGAGGAAAGCTCGCCCTACCTGGCGCGCCAAAGTGTTGACGTCAAAAGTTGGTCACTAGTGACGTTCAACCCCCAATCGTGCGAAGATCACACGAATACTGATTAAAATGTACAGAAAAAGTAAAGAAAACGGGGAAAACACACAGACTTCTTATAGTGGTTCGGCAAAGACTGTGCCTACGTCCACTTTATATATTATTTCTGCTTTTAGATTACAAGCACAATGCTTTTTCTATTTGAAGAAAAGAGAGAAGACGACTATCTTTCTCTTCCAGATAAAGTCTCTCTGGGAAGTAGAAGAAGTTGAAGTCGAAAAAGGAGGTCCCTTTCCTCTTTAAGATTTGAGGTATTTATAGGTGGAGATGGCGACTTGGGCTGTTGTGACGTGGCCCGGCCTTTCTGGAAAGTCCTGGACGCGTGAAGTCCATTTCTTGGATAAAATAGTGACTGGAAGACTTGTTCCATTATTCATAAATAGTATCCTCGGAAGTTGCGGCTTACGTGGCATCCACAGTGAGGTGTATCAAAAGTAGAGCTTTGTCCGGATGTGGTTGACCGCCTTTTCTTCCTTGAAAGTCGGGCTAAGTATTTGAACAACTCAGCTGGATATTTCCAGGTAGATCCAAAACATTCTGTCGATATGCCCTATATGAGAGCGGTTCTCTCGGTCGACTGGGAGAGCGAGTCTTCCGGAGTGAGATATTTGTTTGTTTGAGAAGCGGCTCAGCCCAATATGTGATTTCCTCATACCAAGTTTCTTCTGGACTTCCTGGAGTGCGATCTGTCTAATTGGGCTGGCTACACATTTTGGGCTTCGATCTGACCCGTTGCGGCTTTTGCCAAAAAGAGGACTAATAGGGACCTACCCGATTTTATACCATTTCCAGGTATGAGGTTTGAGGCCATAACGTATCTTTTTGACAGATCACACATTTATTTACTTTGAATGCCACATCGCCATACCCACCAAATCACAAATTGATTTCTCTAAAAATATCGTGGGTATAAATCTAAGAGAAATGAATTCCTCCGCCACCAAACGTAAATACGTTTGAAGAGATCAACTTATGCGGTCTATTAGATATACTCAATAAGACATTCTTCCATACGAGTTGTCCTTGGACTGGGCAAACCGAATGTACTATTCTATAAACTCATCTTAGGCAATTTCTACCTAGGATTTGCCAGAACAACCCTTTCATAAACCCCGTCTTCAATTATCTTCATCATATTTGATTCGCAATGCTAATGCCCATACGGAGTGGTTTTCAGATAACAAATCTGGTCCCGGTCTCTTCATATTGACAACGGAAAAATGGTCAAAACTTTTATAGTCGGTTATTTAACTATCAAAGAAAAACATCCATACACACAACGTTCTTATTTCCAAATGGAAAATTTTCCGATTAATCATCAATCATCATTTTTCCCTTTAAATTAATTTGTCATTAATTTATTTATTTCCCCATTTCCATATATACATAAATTCTTATTTTCTAAATTTAGAGAATATACGTTATTAACATTAGAAAACATTTCCATTTATTATTCACACATAACTATCCTCCCACATCTACCAGTCTCTAACTGCAAACTAGTAAGAGAACAACTTCCTAAGTGTCAACCTCGAAGGCCGAAACTAACATCAGATAGACACTCAGAAAGTCGTTCAACTTAACTAATCTCCAGTCAGTTTCTACTTCCCTATACCCTATTTAAATTCCTATTTCAAAACAAATTTCCTTTATAAAAGTCTTTATTTGCAAATATTTACTTCCACCCATTATTCACTTTAAACGTGAATAGTATTTCTTTTTATAAAATCAATCAGTTTGATTTCGCATTTAAAACAATATCTCAAATCCAAATTCTTTTTATACTTCTATTTATAGACTATTCATAAAAATATTATTTTATTTCCAACACTTATAATCTCATTGATAATTCCCTTTATAACTGCTACGTTCACATTCAATTTCAAATATCGGTGTTAAAACCGATTTTTTAACTTCTCTATATAAATTCTGGTTTATATTTCTAATTATCCAATGATAAATATTTTTCTTAATTTATAAACATCGTTTATAAATTATTCTTCTCAATTTATCTGTTAGAAACATATTTCTATTTAATACTCCTTTAAATTAATCTTCTCATAATTCTTTTATATCTCGCAAAGTCCTATTTTTAATTCTATAAATTATAAAACAAATCATATGAATTCCATATAACTATTAATAACTTCCTACAGAAGTTTATTATTTAATTTCAAAATATTTCCTTTTTATAAAATCTATTGATTTTATAAAATTCTTAAATTTAATACCCTCTTCAAAAATTCCTCTTTATATTCCAATATTACATATGGTATTTAAAATACCAAATATAAAGGCCCAGTACCATCCAAACACACACACACAATCAATTATAGATAATATATCACATCATATATCACAATATATGAATAACAATAATATAAAAGTTGAGGAATCCAGTTGGATCCCTCTAACTTGTTTCCCTGCATCCACAGATGTTAATCAACATAAATAACACGAATTTTATATTAATATGAAATATTATGATAAACAGAATCAATATTTAATTAACGATTTATATATAAATATAACTATACCTATATGTTTGACCAATTTATTAGCAATTCATCCAAACAACCATCACACAGAAATCAATCATCATTAATCAGTACTAAATTACATTTATAAAATTATAAACTGGACAGAGTTAGTGAGTTTACTAACTTTGGTCGTTTATCGTTAAATAATGATAACCATTCAATGGATCCGACTAGACCTTTTATTTCGCCATAAATTGTAACAAGCTCCAAATTGCCCCAAACCAATTTCATTGTGTAGCCTTCATCCGTACGATCCCAATGGATCATGTTTCGTCAAATTCGGACCACGTACGACAAAGTTATATATTTTATAAGTTTGAGTACATTAATAGGTCATTAAAAATTGAATAAATATAATATTAACCTTACTAATCCTTGTTTAAATTATTAACTCGTCGCTCATCTTATTTCTTCCACGACAGGTGAAATCAGCTCGAGCCTTTTACACGCTATGGTTGCTGCTTTCAAGGCCAATACCTCATTCTCTACTTCATTATAATACAAATTGAAACCACCTCTAGCATCCTTTTCAAAATCTCATTCTTCCCATATCATTTTTGTAAAACCCGAAACAATCATGCTCATCACGTTCGATAGCCAGTAACCCATGGAACAGTAAAGTTTGACATTTTTTCCAGCGATATTCACCCAAAAATATCACACAAGTTCTAAATCTCCTGCTAAGCTAAAAAAACAACCTTGAATTCAAGTAAAAATGCTCCAAAACTCCACAACATGCAATCCTACCTCACGTTACTTCACAATGTCCATTTTATAGTGAATAAGAATGCAACCGCATCTTATAAAATTTATGTAGGAAGGATGCTCTCATCTTTGCAAACTCGAAAATCATAGTTTCATGATTTATAGATTTTTATTCGAAATTTAATTGAATTATAAACTCATGCAATTCTCCCGTGTTTGCTGTAAGTGGCAGCCTTGACTTGTTTGACCACGCTGAAGAAAATTAGTTAGGGTATAAGTTAGAAGTATATTTATAGGATAGAAATAATACTGATTTATTTGATTTTATATTAATATTTATTGCATCGTTATCTTCGTTCAGCGTTTAAAAATTCATATGATCACATACGATTCCTATTTATAGTGAAAGTGAACATGCAACTATGGTTCGATATTACGGACCCAACGAAACTTGTTTCATCGAATTCCGAGTCCGTTTGCTCACACAACGTATTTTTAAAGTCAAAATATTGACTGTTTTTCACATTAAAATTGTGCACGGCCACATACTGACTCCAAAATCATGAAATTTGAAATTTTACAATAATTTAATATTCCGGATCCAAGAAAATTAATTTTGTTGAAAATGGATGTCGTTTGCAAAAATGTCTATTTTTAAGGGCTTACAAAATATAAAAATATTCAAAAACAATTAAATTAAATATTAATAAATTAATATTATCATATATATTCACGTAGAATTTCATACAGCTTCAAAATACACATACTTGGATTTATAACTCGATATTTCAAAATCCAAGTAAATCGATATTCAATTTATAACAAAATCCTTTTATTATATAAATAAATTATTATAAATTATAAACAAATTCTATAGCGACTTTCTGAAAATTTGATTTGGACATAACTCATAATTTATAAGACGAAATCTCGATTTTTCTCTTCCATTAGAAAAATATCGTTCAATCAATTCGAACTTTTCTTATTTTAAAGAAATCCGACTTATAACGAATCCTATATATTCAGTTAAAATTGAAAACATAATATTACGAACTACCACGGCGTTACGAGCTCGATTATAATTATATTATAATTAATACGTTCAAACTTCGTTAAATAAATAAATTCGTTATTATAATTAAATTCTAAACCGAATTAAATCTTATAAATGATCCAAATTAAACAATATTGCGAATTCTACAAATTCCGACTATTTCAAAATTTAAATTTATTGTCCCATTATAAATATTAATTAAATATTCCAAAATTATTTAATTCAAGTCATTTATATTGCCAAATTGATATATAAATAATTAAATAAATAAATTATTCATTCGTCAAAAATACGGGACGTTACATTTTGAGTGAAATAGGCTTGCCTTGAGAATGTATTTAGTGGTTGACCTACCTTGTTTAGGTATTAAGTGGTTAGGACATTAGGCTTATTGTAATATTTATTCTTTAGAAGGTCTAAAGTCACTAGACCCGCCTGTAACAACCCGGAAATCCGAGCCAATTTAAAATTTTTATTTTGGCAATTTTGATGAATTTTGAATATTTAAAATGATATATTTTAAATAAAAACGATGAGAATTTTATTTTGAATAGAATTCAAATGTATATTTATATAGAGCGTCATTGGAATATAAATAATTATTTTAAATTATAAAAGGAATTGAAAATGGTGCGGTAGTTCGAAAATTCGATTTCAAACTTCAAATGGATGTACAGGATTCAAAATAAACCGGATTTTAGCGAAACCAAAAATAATAGAATCCATTTGAGAATATATTTCCAATGAATCCGAAAAATCAAAATTTCATAGCGGGAATAAAAAGTTATGGTTAAATGAATTTTCAGAATAGTCGCTATGGAATTCTAGCCCTTAAAAATAGCCATTTTGCAAATGACCTCGGATTTCGACGAAACCACTTTTGTTGGATCCGTGATGTCAAGTTATTGCTAGATTCCAATTTTCATAATTTTTCGAATCAATATGTGAGCGTGGCAAAAGAAAACGCGTTTGACCAGTTTCAGTTGATTTTAATCGACTGGAAAATGACCATTTTTCAAATGGTCTCTGAATTTGACGAAACTAGTTTTGTTAGGACCGTATCGTCAATACGAAGCTAGAAAATATTTTTTTGGAATTTTTCTAGTTAGTATGTGGCCCCAGTAAACAGAAATACATGTTCAAATTCAATATATAGAGTTATATGTTGATTTTGACGAAAACTGATCGAAACGATCGAATCAGAGTACGATACATATCCCATTGTGTTCAGAATGGGGGTAATTAGCTAGGGATGACAGTCGTTGGGTCTCGATTGGGGTTCGAACAAAAAGTCAACTTGGAGGAGAATTAATATATATATATAATAATAATATAAATTTACATTTAACCCCCACCCCTCTTCATTTTTCTCAAACCAGAAAATCGATCCCCCCAAATCTGAAATTAGCCAACGTCCTCCTCCCTCCACCGCACCGCCGACGTCGAGCTACCCCCACGCCTCCTCCTCCTTTCCGATTCCTTTCTCCACCGCCTCCTTCCTCGCTTCAGCATCACGCACGGTCCACGAACCCCGCGCCCCCCGTTCTCTCCTCCCTCCATCTCGACCTCGCGAAGAACCCCACGTCCACCGCACCTCTTCCACAGCCAAACCCGTGTCGCCTACCCATTGAGAAGCCGTCTCCGATCACCCACCTCGCCTGCGCCGCTCCCCTCAGCCACCATTTCCGCCAATGGCCCCCCCTCTGCGACTGAAGAATCCTCCATCCCGCGAGTCCTTCTAGGAAGTCTCCAATCAACTCCCAGTGTGCTCCGGTAGAGACGCTGAGCTAATGGAGGTGGCGAGTGTTCCTTCTAGCTCTGAATGATGGAGAAAACTGAATAAAAAAGTGAGTTTTTATATATTTTCCTTTCATTTTATAAAATCTGAGTTTTCCTTTATACATATTATAATATAGAAAGGATAAAAATATAATTTTTATAATATAGAAAGGATAAAAATATAATTTTTACATAATAGAAGTGTCAAAGATTTGATCTTTATTTTGTAGAAGGAGCAAAGATGTGATTTTTATATAAATGGCGATATAAAAATATGATTTTTATCATATGTGAAATATAAAAATGTGATTTTTATTAAGTAGAAGTATTAAAAATATGATTTTTATATAATAGAGAATATAAAAATGTTATCATTATATATGTAGCGAAAAAAAAATCTGATTTTTATTATATATATAGTGAAGTAAAAATGAGATTTTTATAGCGATGAAATAAAAATTCGATCTTTATATAAGAAGCAGAAATATAAAAATATAATTTTTATATAGAAAGAAGCATTGTAAATATATAAAGTAGAAATAAAAATACAATTTTTATTTATCAGAATGTAGTAATAAAAATATAATTTTTATTATAAACAGCGGGACAAGAACTGCATAGGAATTTCAAGCGGATTCAGGCGATTCAGCAGTTCAAAAGCAAAGCACGGCGGAGTGGAACCCTCTGTGAGAACTTCTCACCTTTTAATTTTGATTTGTAGTTAAAATATATACTTGGATGCAGACGGTGTTTAGTAGCACCTGACACCCGTCATCCACAGACCATGGACGGCTTTTTTGATTGATTGCATGTTGTTGTGAAAATTGATTGTGTGATGTGACGTGAAATAAAATATTTATATAAGAAATATTTTATAGTTAAAAATAGAATTTTTAGCGTGTATATAAAATGAAAAGGATATTTATAGACAAATCAGATGATTTGTTTATATCCACACATTTGACTGATATTGATTGGGACGATAAATTTTACACATCGCCCAACTGCACAAATAAAAACTGTGGTTGATTGATTGAAACCCCACACGGGTATTGGGATGAGATTTGACATACACTAATCCCGATTGTTTAGTTGTATGTCAATCGATTGATTGATAGGCTGTATAAGCGTCGAATATTTATATTTAATGCTTATACAGTGTAGCAGGCACTTTGGATGATGGTTGATTATTTATCGTTGCTATTATATACATGTGTTGTAGAAAATCCATATAATTCACATTATATGGTAATTGATTGGGCCTCATTCTAATTTGGAAAATAAAGAATAGAAATATATATTCATGTGTTGAATAAAAGCCGTGTTGATTAGATTGACGCCATTTTGACGTGAACGATATTTATATCGATTATATTCGTTTTTAAAATGAATATAGAAAAGAAAGTGATTTCAAAATCTGATATTTTGAAGTGAATTAAAATTCGAATTAGATTGAAGTGAATTAAAATTCAAATTATATTGAAGTAAATTGAAATTCAAATTAGATTGAAGTGAATTGAAATTCGAATTAGATTGAAGTGAATTGAAATTCGAATTAAATTGAAATAAAATTGAAATCGATTTGAAATGAATTTAAAACGAATTTATATTAGAGAATTCAATTTTGATTTGAATTTGAGATGGAAGTTAAAATCGTTTTGAATTGAAATCGACGAAATATATATTATATATATAATATAATGGCTTGAATAGAACGCGCCGTGCTGCGGAAGTTCGTGAATTTCGACCATTGACTTCGAATTGACATTGCGGGAGATCCGACCGTTGGATTCTCCTAAAACCGGAACCGTTGGGTTCGTATCGAAAAGAGCTTTCTAATGAATGTGAGAAATTAGAAATTTAACGGTTGGATTTGGAATTATGTCTAAATCAAATTTGGAAAATGTCGCTGTAAGTGAAGTTCGATGGCCGTTGATGGAAATCGACTGTACGGGTCTTGATAAAATTACTAAAAATTGCAATAATTTGTGTAAAATCATAAGAAATGATGTGGAAAGAATTGGGATGAAAAACTCCCTATTTGAAAAGATAAAAATAGATGTTTATCGAAATGAACTAGTTTTGAACTAGAATAATAATTTATTTATTTTCAAATAAATAAATGGGATTTGAAATGGTTTTAAAAATAACCAGGATTTCCAATATATAGATTGGAAATGGATTGGAATCGAAATTATCTTCGGAATATTTCGATGTGGGATTTTGTGATTATACAGATATTGTTATGGAAATTTGGAAGATATATTTATATCGTTATTTTCAATACGATATTTGTTGGTCGTAGAATTTGATATTGAATATAAGCCGATATATTTTCTATTCAGGGTCTTGTATTTAATATCAAATGTGATTTGTGGTTTATCGTGAATAGCATCTTCATTAACGCTGTTCTTAAACCCAGTTGTGAAAAAGATTAAATCTTTTTGTTTAGATTTAATAAACGGTACCAATTAAATAATATTTAATTGGAATTGAATTGGAATTGATTTTTGGGTTTATCGTGAACGGTGTTTTAAATAACACTTGTTCTTTAACCCGATAATTAATGGAATGTGATTTTGGGTTTATAGTAAACCGTGTTTTTAAATGACATTGGTTCTTTAACCCAGTTAAAGACAGGAGGTGATTTCCCAAGTTAAATAATCATTGATATTGATTTTTTGGAAGATTAAAACTAAGTGGAGTTTTAATGAATCTTTAATTAGATTGAAATGATCGAGAATGGAGTATCACCAGTTTTTCTCCAGGCGATAGTTAAATCTTTAATTAGATTTGAACGTGAAATGATAATTGAATTTACTGATAACACCGTGGTGTTAGATATGAAGTATGACCAGTTTTACTTCATGGGATGAATAGGTTGGGATTGGGAAATAAAATAAATGATTACTTCGGTGTGGTTCGCTAATCCCGACTAGTTTGAATTGATATTCAAAAGAAGATTAAAGAATAAATTTAAAGAATTTATATTTGGTAAAATTAATAGGAACCTTTCCCAAAGAATAAGAATATTTGAATAAAAGAATATTCTGAATTGGAATGAGGCGTATGTTGTGTTTGTGTAACACTTGTTTAATATATACGCGAGTTATTCAGAAAGACCGGGTTTATCCCATTCTGAATAACTGAATCGACGATAAGTCGAAGATGAAGACGGTGGTCGAAGACCGGAAGTCTTCACATCGTTTGGGTGATTACTGATGATCTTGATTGGGCTGTACACCCAAGATGAGGGAATCAGTTGGTGATTGTCCAGACGTACTTGGAGATCGATGGATATGCGAGGAAAGTGCCTCCGGTTTCGTTCAGACCCAGAACGAACTTGTAAATGGACTGTGTGTCTGACATTGGATTTCATTCTATGTGACTGATATCGGTTGCATAGAGTGGTTTGCCTGTGTGGCATGCTAAGATGCAAATGATCAAGGCTTTTGTTGAAAAGCAAAGTCTTGTGGTTGATGATCAAAGCACCGCCTGTGTGGCATAGCTTTGTGTAACGTGAATTCGCGAGCCTCACACCCCGGTTGTGAATCAGAAACGGGAGAGGACCTCAGGGAGGGCATGCGTTTCCTTCTAGCTAGGGTGGTGTCAGTGACCTACCAGCCCTGACATTTATATACTTTTCACCTGTGTGGTTGTTGCTGTTGCGAGGCGCCTCGGTTATATTGGTTTCGGCCGATGCATTCTGGTCGACAGACGGACCAGACTTACACCCCAATGGGCGGGGAAACGCAGTGTTCAGGAATTTTAATCCACATCGGTGGACCGGCCCTGACGATCCAAGGGTCACTCGAGCTCTGATCCTGAGACATAGGCTAGATTGTCTCGAATCGGTAGAGGACTATCTTTTGCCTCGGTTCATAGATGGAAATCCAACTTCCAAATACGTGATTTTGCGGTTTTGATTGTAGAACTAGTATGGCAACATAGTGGTATGGGGCATTCATGCCGCCTATGATTGATACTTATGATTTGAAATTGTTTTGACACTATACACTTATGGTAATAATAAAACATGAAATTTCACGTACCAAGCATTCTTGGCTATTATAAGGTAAAAACCCTATCCTCTGGCTTGCGTTGCATTGTGTGATGGGACCTGGGTCTTATAATAGCTTCATTGTTCTTTATTTAGCATTGCGCTGTTGTTTTGTGCACTGGTATTCTTGGGAGGAAACCCGTTCCATGCTATACAGCGTGGTCCCTTGATTTACCTAACTTTAAAATAAAGATTAATAACTGTTTTAGTGCTCACACCAGTCACATGACTGACCTGGAGTTTATTGTTTTAACCTAAACTCTGGGTGACCCCTTTTTGACACGGGCAGCTAGTAGTTTTGGTTTTGCAGATTTATCTTCCCAGGATCCTGGTTTACAGTTGGAACGATATCTGGAAAGCTTTGTATCCTTATATCTCCTTCAGTTGTGATTTGTATTATTTTCCGCTGCTATGTAATTTATTGTAATCTCTGATGTTTTATATTGTGTAATATTGATTTATACTCTGTATATTCTTGTATTATGATGGAATTGTTGTAATATACAATGAAATGTTCTTCCGTTTGTGTTATGATGTGGTTATTTCTCAACTCAATCCGTGATTTCCCGTAAGGGGGATTTCGGGTCGTTTCAGCGTGGTATTAGAGCTTTGGTTTACAAAGCTCAGAGAGCAAGACACATTAGAACCATACGAAAGAATTCATCAGAAATTGGATTAGTAATATCCAATGGGAATGACTCGTTAGAGATGGGATCAGTAGTATCCTAGAACGAGTGTGAAGAGTATATTTTTAAAAAAAGTGAAAACCAATTTTGTTTTGAAATTTAAATCGTTTTATACGTATTTGAATATTGATTTATATTGAATTTGGACAATCCGATATATAAAGATTTTGCATATACGTCCTGCAAACGTGTATTCGAGGTTTTAATATACTGGATAGTTATAGAATCATACTCTAGTTGCCCGGGGATAATTCTGGTGATGGGGCAATGTCGCCAGTATTTATTTTCGAGTAACGAAGGTGAGATTTCTATATATTTCCATTAGACTGGTGTGAGAACCAAAACTAGATAGGATACATTATTGTTGTGGATTGACACCAAAATTTGATTTTTGACTATATATCAAAATTATGAGTTTGAAATGATAATTCACTAATTGATTGATGGTTGTGTTGTTTGATTATTGTTTGAATAATTAAATGTTGAACCTTTAGCCAAATTGATCAAATATTGAACTGTATTGAAAATTAGTCGCATTTGCATACATGTACATGTATATCCATTGAACATGTCATAGCAAGGGGGCTAGAGCAGAGGAATAAAATTGTTTGCCCGACAAATAGGTACATGTTTATTGTATTTCTTGAGTTTTGGGTGATTTTGTGAGCCGATTGGCTAGCCGCTTGGCTTTTTCTTTTTCTTTTGGATTGAAGAAGGCCATGGGAGGCTATATGAAATATCTCGAAGTCCCCGGTGCAGGGGAGGTTATGGCAAAAAATTTCGAAAATTTAGGGTGTTAACCAAATTTTTGAAAAATTTGAAAAGTTCTTAGAAACTGAAAAGTTGAAGAACTTAAGCCGTAGTCCAAATTATGAAAGTAGAGTTGGTTAATCAAACCACTTTCAACTTTGTTCCTTTTCGGGGATGAAAAGTTTTAAGTGGGGGAGATTGTAACAACCCGGAAATCCGAGCCAATTTAAAATTTTTATTTTGGCAATTTTGAATATTTAAAATGATATATTTTAAATAAAAACGACGAGAAATTTATTTTCAATAGAATTCGAATGTATATTTATATAGAGCGTCATTGGAATATAAATATTTATTTTAAATTATAAAAGGAATTGAAAATGGTGCGGTAGTTCGATAATTCGATTTCAAACTTCAAATGGATGTACAGGATTCAAAATAAACCGGATTTTAGCGAAACCAAAAATAATTGAATCTATTTGAGAATATCTTTCCAACGAATCCGAAAAATCAAAATTTCATAGTGGGAATAAAAAGTTATGGTTAAATGAATTTTCAGAATAGTCGCTATGGAATTCTGGCCCTTAAAAATAGCCATTTTGCAATAGACCTTGGATTTCGACGAAACCACTTTTGTTGGATCCGTGATGTCAAGTTATTGCTAGGTTCCAATTTTCGTAATTTTTCGAATCAATATGTGAGCGTGGCAAAGGAAAACGCGTTTGACCAGTTTCAGTTGATTTTAATCGACTGGAAAATGGCCATTTTTCAAACGGTCTCAGAATTTGACGAAACTAGTTTTGTTAGGACCGTATCGTCAATACGAAGCTAGAAAATATTTTTTTGGAATTTTTCTAGTTTGTATGTGGCCCCCATAAATAGAAATACACGTTCAAATTCAATATATAGAGTTATATGTTGATTTTGACGAAAACTGATCGAAACGATCGAATCAGAGTACGATACATATCCCATTGTGTTCGGAATGGGGGTAATTAGCTAGGGATGACAGTCGTTGGGTCTCGATTGGGGTTCGAACAAAAAGTCAACTTGGAGGAGAATTAATTAATATATACATAATAATATAAATTTACATTTAACCCCCACCCCTCTTCATTTTTCTCAAACCAGAAAATCGATCCCACCAAATCTGAAATTGGCCAACGTCCTCCTCCCTCCACCACACCGCCGACGTCGAGCTACCCCCACGCCTCCTCCTCCTTTCCGATTCCTTTCTCCACCGCCTCCTTCCTCGCTTCAGCATCACGCACGGTCCACGAACCCCGCGCCCCCCGTTCTCTCCTCCCTCCATCTCGACCTCGCGAAGAACCCCACGTCCACTGCACCTCTTCCACAGCCAAACCCGCGTCGCCTACCCCCTGAGCAGCCGTCTCCGATCACCCACCTCGCCTGCGCCGCTCCCCTCAGCCACCATTTCCGCCAATGGCCCCCCCTCTACGACTGAAGAATCCTCCATCCCGCGAGTCCTTCTAGGAAGTCTCCAATCAACTCCCGGTGTGCTCCAGTAGAGACGCTGAGCTAATGGAGGTGGCGAGCGTTCCTTCTAGCTGCTGAATGATGGAGAAAACTGAATAAAAAAGTGAGTTTTTATATATTTTCCTTTCATTTTATAAAATCTGAGTTTTCCTTTATACATATTATAATATAGAAAGGATAAAAATATAATTTTTATAATATAGAAAGGATAAAAATATAATTTTTATAATATAGAAAGGATAAAAATATGATTTTTACATTATAGAAGTGTTAAAGATTTGATCTTTATTTTGTAGAAGGAGCAAAGATGTGATTTTTATATAAATGGCGATATAAAAATATGATTTTTATCATATGTGAAATATAAAAATGTGATTTTTATAAAGTAGAAGTATTAAAAATATGATTTTTATATAATAGAGAATATAAAAATGTTATCTTTATATATGTAGCGAAATAAAAATCTGATTTTTATTATATATATGGTGAAGTAAAAATGAGATTTTTATAGCGATGAAATAAAATTTCGATCTTTATATAAGAAGCAGAAATATAAAATATAATTTTTATATAGAAAGAAGCGTTGTAAATATATAAAGTAGAAATAAAAATACGATTTTTATTTATTAGAATGTAGTAATAAAAATATATTTTTTATTATAAACAGCGGGACAAGAACTGCATAGGAATTTCAAGCGGATTCAGGCGATTCAGCAGTTCAAAAGCAAAGCACGACGGAGTGGAGCCCTCTGTGAGAACTTCTCACCTTTTAATTTTGATTTCTAGTTAAAATATATACTAGAATGCAGACGGTGTTTAGTAGCACCCGACACCCGTCGTCCACAGACCATGGATGGCTTGTTTGATTGATTGCATGTTGTTGTGAAAATTGATTGTGTGATGTGAAATAAAATAAAATATTTATATAAGAAATATTTTATAGTTAAAAATAGAATTTTTAGCGTGTATATAAAATGAAAAGGATATTTATAGACAAATCAGATGATTTGTTTATATCCACACATTTGACTGATATTGATTGGGACGATAAATTTTACACATCGCCCAACTGCACAAATAAAAACTGTGGTTGATTGATTGAAACCCCACACGGGTATTGGGATAAGATTTGACGTACACTAATCCCAATTGTTTAGTTGTATGTCAATCGATTGATTGACAGGCTGTATAAGCGCTGAATATTTATATTTAATGCTTATACAGTGGAGAAGGCACTTTGGATGATGGTTGATTATTTATCGTTGCTATTATATACATGTGTTGTAGAAAATCCATATAATTCACATTATATGGTAATTGATTGGGCCTCATTCTAATTTGGAAAATAAAGAATAGAAATATATATTCATGTGTTGAATAAAAGCCGTGTTGATTAGATTGACGCCATTTTGACGTGAACGATATTTATATCGATTATATTCGTTTTTAAAATGAATATAGAAAAGAAAGTGATTTCAAAATCTGATATTTTGAAGTGAATTAAAATTTGAATTAGATTGAAGTGAATTAAAATTCGAATTAGATTGAAGTAAATTAAAATTCAAATTAGATTGAAGTGAATTGAAATTCGAATTAGATTGAAGTAAATTGAAATTCGAATTAAATTGAAATAGAATTGAAATCGATTTGAAATGAATTTAAAACAAATTTATATTAGAGAATTCAATTTTGATTTGAATTTGAGATGGAAGTTAAAATCGTTTTGAATTGAAATCGACGAAATATATATTATATATATATAATATAATGGCTTGAATAGAACGCGCCGCGCTGCGGAAGTTCGTGAATTTCGACCATTGACTTCGAATTGACATTGCGGGAGATCCGACCGTTGGATTCTCCTAAAACCGGAACCGTTGGGTTCGTATCGAAAAGAGCTTTCTAATGAATGTGAGAAATTAGAAATTTAACTGTTGGATTTGGAATTATGTCCAAATCAAATTTGGAAAAGGCTGCTGTAAGTGCAGTTCGATGGCCGTTGATGGAAATCGACGGTACGGGCCTTGATAAAATTATTAAAAATAGCAATAATTTGTGTAAAATCATAAGAAATGATGTGGAAAGAATTGGGATGAAAAACTCCCTATTTGAAAAGATAAAAATAGATGTTTATCGAAATGAACTAGTTTTGAACTAGAATAATAATTTATTTATTTTCAAATAAATAAATGGGATTTGAAATGGTTTTAAAAATAACCAGGATTTCCAATATAGATTGGAAATGGATTGGAATCGAAATTATCTTCGGAATATTTCGATGTGGGATTTTGTGATTATACAGATATTGTTATGGAAATTTGGAAGATATATTTATATCGTTATTTTCAATACGATATTTGTTGGTCGTAGAATTTGATATTGAATATAAGCCGATATATTTTCTATTCAGGGCCTTGTATTTAATATCAAATGTGATTTGGGGTTTGTCGTGAATAGCATCTTCATTAACGCTGTTCTTAAACCCAGTTGTGAAAAAGATTAAATCTTTTTGTTTAGATTTAATAAAGGGTACCAATTAAATAATATTTAATTGGAATTGATTTTTGGGTTTATCGTGAACGGTGTTTTAAATAACACTTGTTCTTTAACCCGATAATTAATGGAATGCGATTTTGGGTTTATAGTGAACCGTGTTTTTAAATGACATTGGTTCTTTAACCCAGTTAAAGACAGGAGGCGATTTCCCAAGTTAAATAATCATTGATATTGATTTTTGGGAAGATTAAAACTAAGTGGAGTTTTAATGAATCTTTAATTAGATTGAAATGATCGAGTATGGAGTATCACCAGTTTTGCTCTAGGCGATAGTTAAATCTTTAATTAGATTTGAACGTGAAATGGTAATTGAATTTACCGATAACACCATGGTGTTAGATATGAAGTATGACCAGTTTTACTTTATGGGATGAATAGGTTGGGATTGGGAAATAAAATAAATGATTACTTCGGTGTGGTTCGCTAATCCCGACTAGTTTGAATTGATATTCAAAAGAAGATTAAAGAATAAATTTAAAGAATTTATCTTTGATAAAATTAATGGGAACCTTTCCCAAAGAATAAGAATATTTGAATAAAAGAATATTCTGAATTGGAATGAGGCGTATGTTGTGTTTGTGTAACACTTGTTTAATATATACGCGAGTTATTCAGAAAGACCGGGTTTATCCCATTCTGAATAACTAAATCGACGATAAGTCGAAGATGAAGACGGTGGTCGAAGACCGGAAGTCTTCACATCGTTTGGGTGATTACTGATGATCTTGATTGGGCTGTATACCCAAGATGAGGGAATCAGTTGGTGATTGTCCAGACGTACTTGGAGATCGATGGATATGCGAGGAAAGTGCCTCCGGTTTCGTTCAGACCCAGAACGAACTTGTAAATGGACTGTGTGTCTGACATTGGATTTCATTCTGTGTGACTGATATCGGTTGCATAGAGTGGTTTGCCTGTGTGGCATGCTAAGATGCAAATGATCAAGGCTTTTTTTGAAAAGCAAAGTCTTGTGGTTGATGATCAAAGCACCGCCTGTGTGGCATAGCTTTGTGTAACGTGAATTCGCGAGCCTCACACCCTGGTTGTGAACCAGAAACGGGAGAGGACCTCAGGAAGGGCATGCGTTTCCTTCTAGCTAGGGTGGTGTCAGTGACCTACCAGCCCTGACATTTATATACTTTTCACCTGTGTGGTTGTTGCTGTTGCGAGGCACCTCGGTTATATCGGTTTCGGCCGATGCATTCTGGTCGGCAGACGGACCAGACTTACGCCCTAAAGGGCGGGGAAACGCAGTGTTCAGGAATTTTAATCCACATCGGTGGACCGACCCTGACGATCCAAGGGTCACTCGAGCTCTGATCCTGAGACATGGGCTAGATTGTCTTGAATTGGTAGAGGACTATCTTTTGCCTCGGTTCATAGATTGAAATCCAACTTCCAAATACGTGATTTTGCGGTTTTTGATTGTAGAACTAGTATGGCGACATAGTGGTATGGGGCATTCATGCCGCCTATGATTGATACTTATGATTTGAAATTGTTTTGACACTATACACTTATAGTAATAATAAAACAAGAAATTTCACGTACCAAGCATTCTTGGCTATTATAAGGTAAACACCCTATCCTCCGGCTTGCGTTGCGTTGTGTGATGGGACCTGGGTCTTATAATAGCTTCATTGTTCTTTATTTAGCATTGCGCTGTTGTTTTGTGCACTGGTATTCTTGGGAGGAAACCCGTTCCGTGCTATACGGCGTGGTCCCTTGATTTACCTAACTTTAAAATAAAGATTAATAACTGTTTTAGTTCTCACACCAGTCACATGACTGACCTGGAGTTTATTGTTTTAACCTAAACTCTGGGTGCCCCCGTTTTGACACGGGCATCTAGTAGTTTTGGTTTTGCATTTTTATCTTCCCAGGATCCTGGTTTACAGCTGGAACGATATCCGGAAAGCTTTGTATCTGTATATCTCCTTCAGTTATGATTTGTATTATTTTCCGCTGCTATGTAATTTATTGTAATCTCTGATGTTTTATATTGTGTAATATTGATTTATACTCTGTATATTCTTGTATTCTGATGGAATTGTTGTAATATACAATGAAATGTTATTCCGTTTGTGTTATGATGTGGTTTGTTCTCAACTCAATCCGTGATTTCCCGTAAGGGGGATTTCGGGTCGTTTCACCGCCTTTATTAAGGTCTTAAGTGGTCATTGGGTCCGCCTTTCTCTTATATGATAATAATGGTCTTAATTGAAGTGAAAGATGTATGAGTAAGGAAGTTTTTCGAAAGTTGTCCGCTTCTTATCTAGGGGCTATGTGAGGGCATACCTAGGGATGGGTCAATAAAAGTTACTAATAACACGTTAAAGGGACGACCTGTCTAGGGGAAGTATTAAGTGGCTTGGAGTTCACTTGTAATGGCAGTTAGATAGTAACAAAGAGGTTCGTCGGGGGATGGTCATAAATGAGAGAGTCGTCTACCTAGCCTATAGGTAATAAGTGACTGCTTACTATCTCTCGATTTACATTGAGAGTATATTTAATAACGTTGACGATTATAAGATGATGTCTTAAGTGACAAGAGTCTGCCATAGAGTATTAAGTGACAATGGGAGTCCACCCATAATTAAATACAGAAAATGGCCTTAAGTGACCAAATGGTAGTCCACCTCATAGGGTATTAAATCATAATAGAATCCATTCTTATAAATAGACATGTGGGCCTTAGGTAACTTTAGAATAGTCCGCCTAATTAATACATATAGTTGTGTGTTGAATTTGTATAGACATAATTTGTTGAACTTATATTGTCAAGTATAGGAAATAGACGTTCCTTAAACTTATTTGATTTTTATTCACTAGAACTTGTTGTTCTGACCTCCGTCCTCATAACACTTAAATATGTTAGTAGGTGGGAATGTTTGAGTGATGAAGTCATGGGGACTTGAGCTTAATGAAGGAGGAGCTATAGTTATTATTATCATGTTTGGTAGTATTGTTGTACCCATGGGGTATTATTACTATTGATGTACCTTTTATGGAAATTAAGATTTGATGTAATGGACATTATTGTGATTTTAATTAATGGTACATTTATTTTCTGTTGTCATATTTTATCTTTTCCGCTTTGGAATTCTGATTTTGTTTTAGTTGGCTCTATTTATGTAATCCTTATAGCAACCAATGATCCATTTAGAATGGATCTAAGTTCCGATGGCCCTTTTCTGGGTCAAAATTTAGGCCCATTCCGGGCGGGTTATTACAGATATGCCACCTAGGCGTATTGTGAATGAATAGGATGATGGGATTTAGGCGATTGCTGTTGATCAGCCGCAAAGGAACAATCACGAAGCTATTGAGAAAATGGTCCTTCCGAAGTTAGGGGAACCTTAGTATCATGAGACAAACCGAGAGCGTTTCCCAAACCAAACACTCGAGCAGATCATGGCTACCACCCAATGGAACCCCATGAGTTGGACTTGACTGACATGGTTAGAAGACTCGTAAGAGAGAGTCACCACCATACTAGCGATGATTAGGTTACCTTCCCAAATCGAAATCGTTTTAATGAGGCAATTTCGTGTGAGGAGTACTTATGAAGGTTTAACATGTCAATAATGCCATCATGTGCTGGAAAGGTAGATCTAAGTTAACATCTCATGAACTTGAATGATGTATAAATTATGCTAAAGAAACTGATGTTAAATGTCGATGTTACTTGATACGCCTTAAGGGAGTGGCGATAGTGCATCCAAGATTCATATCATTTTCAATCATTTAACGAGGAAGTTTAGAGAACAATTTTGGGTTGCATATATCACGTCCAATTGCATATAACACATCTAATGGATATTAGGAGAGGGTGAGTCATTGAGGCACTTTTTGCAGAGGTTCAATGTTGTTATGACTAAAGTACGCATTCCAAACAGGGATATTATTTTACTGGCATTGATTAGAGGAATACACTCAATACAGACTTCAAGGAATGATTACAAAGAAACCCCTCTAAATTTGGATTAATTATATTAGAAAGCAACCTAATGCTTGTTCTTGGAAGTGGTAAGACAAGCCAGTAAGAGAGATGATCTCGACCACTCGGTAGAAAGGATCTAGAGTAACATAGATATGAAACATTCCAGATGGAGTTCCAGCAAAATTGATGTGAACATAGAGAACGTAGGTGGTGATAAGAACAAGAGCGAAATAGGGCCTGAAATAAAAAGCAAGGTTTAAGGAAGTGTCCAAGAATTCCAACATTTTATAGTTACACTCCTCTCAATAACTTGATCAAATATATTTATCTTGCTAGTCGTGGTATAAAACAATAAAGAAAGCATCCTCCAAGATCGTCAACAGAGAAGGAGAAGTAATCTAGGTAATTTTGTTGATTTCGTAAGACACATGGCCATAAAACAAATGAGTGTAGACACATTCATGACATAATCAAGTAAATAAGCTAAAATAATAAGTTTCAGAAATATGTGAAAGACCCGTAGATGGTGGGAAATGTACCTCTGACTCCCAAAGGGGCCGAGCTGCTCTTGGTTCTAACGAACCTAGGTGACCTGAAAAAAAAATGGTTATCAATACCATCATAGTCATCCCTCATCCATCTGATATGAGTTGGAATGAGATGGATAGATTTGTGAATACTATGAACATGCAAAGAACGAAAGTTGCTTAGTTATGGTGCCTCAATAAAGCAACACAGAACAATGACCGACGACATCGTATTGTGAAACAAAGATACAAATGAGGTCAAAACCTCGACCATCAATCCACTTGTAATTTCTTCCATGACTAGCCCTTCTTTGGTAAGTAAAGCGTTAGTTGACTTTGGAAGCACAATCAACATTCTGTTTAAAAGAGCCATTGACTAGATTCTTTTGGGGTGAAAAGATTTGAAACTTATTAAGCTCAAATTCTAGAATGTAACTGTACAACTACTAAACCAATGTGATACATGAAACTACCAGAAGTGTTAGGTGAGAGAAACCCAAGAGAGTACAAATCATGCCTTAATGGTATGAGATAATCTATACAATGCCTTCTTAGGTCAATCGACCTGAACTGAATTTAGAGCGACCATAGTTTCATGATGCTTAATAATGAAGTTCCCAACTAAGATTGGCTTGGGAATAGTACAAGGAGATCAGGTAGTGGGCCATGAGTGTTATATCGTTGAGATAATAGATACAAAGCAAAAAGGGAATGGAAAGGAAGTAGAGACGAGACCCTGCATCAAGGCTTGTGATGCATAGCAACCAACGTCCAAGTCCTAAATTGGACAACACGATTGGTTCCACAAGGATATGGATCTGAGTAAGGAGCCAGAGTACTCGAGGAATGTACCTGCTCAGTTGACAATTGACATCACATTTATGATGACCCTTCATGTGTCTTGAAGATCAGATCTTAACTCAATGCAAAGATAATGAAAGAGTTGGCAACTTTTCACTGGATGAATTTGGATTTATTCTCTTGGATTCACCCTGACATGTATGGGGATCTCGTCGGAAATACAAAGTAATGCATTAAATATAAATCCTAAGTACATTCTAGTGTAGTAGGAATGTCACAACCTGGGTCTAAAGAGATCCACTACTTAAAGAGGATGTGGATATGCTAAAAGACAACAACTTTATCTGTGATTCCCTCTACCTTAAATGGGTATCAAACCAGTCCTAGTGAAGAAAGATTACGGGAGATGGAGTACATGCACTAACTATTTATATGCGAGTAAGGTATGCATAAAAGATAGCTTATCACTCCCAAGAATTGACCAATTAGTGGACTTAACGATATGATATAAATTGCTTTCATTCATTGATGCAAACTCCTTATACAATCAGAATCCAGTGCACGTCCTAGACCCAAAAAAAAACCAGCTTCATTACAAACTTATTGTTATCTTGTCATGCCTATTGGATTAAAGAATGCTAGAGCGACTTACCAAAGGCTACTCAACAAGAAATTCAAGGAAAAGATCAGATGCTCGACATAAGTCTTTGTAGATGATATACTCTTCAAGTCATGATGAACAACAAACCACATAAAAGATTTGTCAAAGATGTTCGGTATTATCCAGAAGTACAAAATGAAACTTAATCCTATGAAATGTTCTTTTGGTGTTGAATTAGGGAGGTTTATAGGCTTTATCGTTAAATCTAGTAAAATTAATGTTAATCTGAAGATGAATGAGGCAATAAGAAATGTCAAAGCCCCTAAAACAATCAAGAAGTTCCAATACTTAAATGGGAAGGATGCTCCTTGAGTCGATTCATCTTTAGAACCATAGATGAATGCATTCCTTCCTTTGAATTGATTAATAAAGGAAGAAGGAATTTTGTGTAGGCGCAAGAATGTATAGATGCATTCCAAGGTTTGGTGGACCATTAAGAAAGATCGTCTATTTTATCAAAATCACTAGATGATGAAGGCTTATATGTTTATCCGGCGACGTCGATGCATATCTAAAGTTTTCGCACTTGTATACAAAGAGTGCCGAATCTAGTGACCAATTTACTGCATTGACAAATGATCGACACGAGCAAAGAGAAACTACCCGAAGCCAAAAAAGCTTTCATATTTCTTGTTGTTTGCTTTAAGAAAGATCCACCGATACTTTCATGCTCATCCGATCAAATTTTTGATCGACTAGCCATCGAAATAGGTCTTGTAAGGACCCTAGACTTATGGAAGGATGTTGAAATAGAATATAGAATTGAATTAATTCGACATTACTCACCACGTTCGGAGAGCAGCCTAAGGACAAACTTTGATGGGCTCCATTGTTGAATTTTTATGAAAATCAAATTGTATAAATTTTACACTGCTTTTTTCAATCAAAAACCAAACTATATAACAAAAGGAGAATCAAGCCATTCACCAATGGCTCACAAAAACAAATTATGTAGAGAAGTCTCCATAATCTGTATACACACATACGTAAGAAAAACAAGGTCATACAAGACAGAGCAACGGACGAAAACAGGAGTACAATCAAAACCATACGATGAAGAGAGCCAATCCAAGCGGATCCTCTGAAGACAGAATACACCAACAAGGTAAATACCAAAGCCTCCGCACGTCCAAAGAAAATGGCAGAGTAGTAACGATCCAGGAGAAGCCTATGAAAAGGGAGAAAGACTAAGCCATACAACAGAAACCATCTGCTCCCAGACAAGAATCCGTCGGACTGAAAGCTTCAGCTCAATAACCAATACCCTATCTCTCACAAGCTCCAGATCAGCTCCTCCAGCCCCAAGAAATAGATGGCTCCAGAAAAAAGAAAGGAACTCCAAAACAAGAAACTCCAAAGTCCAGCGATCCCTGGAAAATCTATAAATCCAGGCCCTGAAGTACTAGCTAACTACATCTGTAACAAAAAGGGGGAAGGTGTGAAGGAAGAAGCGGGATGCATCCCACTAGCCAAAATCAGAAGGTTCAACTGCTTTATTATACGTTTTATTATTTATATGGATTTCGTATTGTTTTGTATTGCAGTTTCTTAATTTTGAGAAAATGGAGAAACTGTTGAAGAATGGACTTAAAAATAATGATTTAAGTTCATGATTCGTTGATAAGAATTAAATGTATTCATAAACAAATAATATTATAGCTTATTTGGTTTGAAGGCGTGCATTTATTAAGAGATTCAAGTACAAATCCAATCTAACATGTTTTTAAACACCAACTAAATCTCCTTGAGGCGGAGCCTTCCAAAGAAGGTCAAATCAAGAAGTTTGTAGAGTATCTTAGAGAAAGGGATTCTAGAACAATATAGAGTGCACAAAAGTATAGGAGTTCCTAGAAGATATTTCTAGAATAAATGGAAGCAAATCTAGAGATGGACTTGGTCAACAAGTTCTAAAGCAAACTTATTTATTACATGGATCTATATAGATATATGAATACTTTTCTTAGCATTTATGTGCCATTAATGCATTAATTTAGGGTTTTTCTTGTATTTTCTTTTCAATTTATTCTCAAATTTTATGTCAGCAATAAAATATTTGTTTAAATTTTTTCCATTCTCTATCATATTCCCTTTTTTTTTGGGATCCATTGGTTTACCAAAAGACCAATGCATCTTCTTTATATTTCATCGAACTTATGCTGCTTAATTCTTATTTAAAATTCATCGCTCTATTTTTAGTTATTCTATTAAATTTCTCAATTATTTCTTTTGCTGATTTATGTAATTCCAGTTTTTTCAAATTTAGCAATTTTCTGTTTTAACTCAATCAGATCTAACACTCAATTTCATCTACCTGGCTTAAAATTTAAATAAATCACAGTAATCATACAACTCCCTGTGAATTTGACTCGTGTTCACACAAAAACTATAATCGACGTCATGTAAGGATGTCAACGGATACTTTCAGATACAAATAGTGTTATATCCATGTCTGCATCTGAAATCATTTTTGGATATTAGATATTTGTATCCACGGATACGGACGGATATCAGGTAATTATCCAATCCGCAAACGATCAATAAATCAAGAAATGTAAATGAATTTTTTTAGTTTAACGCAAATGTTTTTCAATGCCGTTGACCACAAAAGTATTAAAAATAAACAAATATGATAAAATCAAATATATTTAAGTAGCTAATATGCATTTAGTGCATATAATATATACCTTTGACTTAATAAAGCAATAAATAAATCTCATTTATTGTACTAAAATACATATACTTTTGAGCATAATGTTAAAAAAAATGAACGGATAATTTTCTAATGTAGATATCTATGTATCCATATCTACATCTATTTTTTCGGATATCGGATATTTATTCGCTTTTTGGATACGGATGCAGACGAATTTCAACTTTTCGGGTATCCATTGACAACCTTAACATCACGTGCTTGCTCTAAAATAAAATCATGGTTTTTGTTCACAAGGAAAACCATGGATTAATTTTTTTGTGCCATTGTCGAAGAATAAGATTACTTTCTATTATTTATTTAATATTTGATTCATGTTAGCTGTTATTTTACTTTGTTTCCTTCCTGTTTATTTTGTATTTTTTGCTTTTTTTATTTGCTTATATTGAAAAAAGACGTTTTAAATTTGTTTTTCCTGTTCTATTTCTTTTTGCAGTTTTTGTTGTTATCTTCGACATATACTTTAAAAAAAATTCAATATTTTTGTAAGAACATTGTCAGTCATAATTCCTTAAAAAAATCCCTTGCTATTTCTCCTTCACATCATCTTAATTTTCCAAACTTCATAATTTAGCTCAGATTCACGCAAAATTTACACTCCTCCATTGCATCTCATCCACGCTGCAGCAATACACATCACGACCGAGCCTCCACCTCTTCCACACTCATTCAACCCTCTGCCAACTCCGTCATCTTACATACCCTGCAGAACAACATTACGATTATAAACCATCCTGAATTCAAGCAAAAATACTAGCACTTACATCTAACCACATCTCGTTACCCCAAATAAAATCCAACACACCAATTCCAAACCCTAAATTACATCAACCTCCACTGTAGAAAACTTCTTCACCGCCACTTAATACCAAGTCCAAGACTTGCCTTCGCCATTTAGTCAACCCTCCCAGGCGCATAACCTGCCAAAGCCCACCAATCACATACCCTTGAACCACCAAAACACATCCACCTACATGCCTACCTTCACCAAAACTATGAAATTCGAACCCATGTCAATCACACTACCACTTTATCAACAAAACTCACTGCTTCTGCACATCTCACCAATTGCAAAACTAGATCAACATAAGCTGAAATTCTAGATCTTTCTCTAAAGTATCGACTAGTAAGCACCATCTCGCGAAAGGCTAATTCACAAATTTCAGAAGGAACGAAAAGAAAAAAGGAGGAGTCCGCAACATTAGCCCTGCGGATAAGGACTTGCTTTGAGGTAACAACGGCGCGAAGGAACATAACTGGCGAATAAAAGGGAAATGAAGGTCTGATATTGAGAAGACCGGATGATTTCTTTAAATGAAAAGGGGTTGCTATTAGAACAAATAATATGAGTTAGGACCTCTCTTTGAAGGTCAATGGATAAAAAAAGGGACAGTTTAACTCAGGTTCCTGTTAAATTTCAAAATACAAAAAAACACTCCCTGTCTAAAAGCTTTATAAATTAGGTTCCTATTTTTTGAAAATCATTAAAAAATCAATAAAAAACAACGTAAAAATTTACCAAACTTCAAAATTATTTCAACATATAATTATCATCATATTCATGCATTAAAACTACAAAAAAATGATTCAAAAACAAAATAAAATAAAAAATATGCATGCTCTAGTATTTTTCTGCAATTTTCCGTATAATTGTTGATATTGCAACAATTATATCAAAAAAGTTGGAGAATTTCATGCAACATTTGCTGATTTGCGTGAAAAATTCAAACTCAAAGCTTATACTTATTAAGTCATTCAAGTATTACGGGGAAACTATAATAAAAATTGCATGTGTATTAAAAATATTTCATCTCCAGTAAATTGCTGTAAATAATGCAACTATATCTGCAATATTTGCTGATATTTCAACAGCTTTTTCATTTAGTTATATCAATTGTAAAATAGTTACTGATATATCAGCAATTATATATAAATCATTGCTGATATATCATCAATTATGCATCCACCTTTCAACATATGCATGTACTCTGTGAATAATTGCAGAAATGTCTGCAGTTATTTACAAAAATTGCTGATATTTCATCAATTTTTTTTATGCAGAATTATTCCATGAATATTTACAGTTTTTAGAATTTTTTTATGTAACCGTGCAAAAAATAGAAAAACACGTTGCTACAGTAAATAGGTACCCGCTTTACATATAAACTTGCACAAGGATGCACAGTGAATTAAAGTTGAAAAGAAGGATGCACACCAAATTTCCACTAAAAAAAGTAACTCAGGGGCAGCTAAGAAGAGCCATAAGCATTAAAGATTGAAGCATCATGGAAATAGGCTTTAAATTTTATACGAACGTCTAATGTATGTTCCTGTCCATGACTGAAATACATCCGTTCGAGTCTGTTCTATTTTTATTTAGGATACAAGTTAAGACAAAAAAAATTTATCCAATAAAAAATCATGTCTGGTCCGCATTCGTACGAATTCCCTGTAATTGAGTATACAATTGAGAGAAAATCTAATAAAATTTATAAAAGTTGATGTAAATAGTTATGTCCAACCAGATCTATTCATACCCATGACCGAAAAACACATGTCTTTGTATGAATATTTCATTTAGGACACAAGTTAAGACAACTAAATTTGTACGAGAATTTTTTTTCGTCTAGTCCATGTCCGATCCAATTTTATTTGGAACAGAAATTGAACACACTTTTATTCAGTCCAGTCCGATCGATTTACACCCCTACATTAGAATCGAGCAATCTAGATTGTAGTGGATAACGATTTAATTCTGTAAGTATTTACTTATATTTAATTATATTTACACTCTTGTGTTGGGATTAAACCGTGTCATTAAAAATTAAAACATGTCCGGGGACCAATGTAACCATTTTTTGTCAAATGATCATCCAATTTTTTTTCCCAAAGGGTTAATTCATGATTTAAATAACCAAAGTTGAAAATTTAAAAATAATCCAAATAATAGTTTCTATTCTAATTATAATAATTTTGATTATGCGCCCAATCTACATCAAATAATTTTATCAAAATCAATTTGGGTACGAAGATTATTTTAAAGATGATTTTGATGGTGGGAGTTACTTTAGTAACAGTACAAAGAAAATAATATTTTCAAAATAATCCTAATCAAAATTTTGAAAATAACCAGAATTATAATTACTCTAACAATTCTAACAATTTTTATTATGTACTTAATTCTCATCATCAAAATGATTTCCACAATCAAAATAACAGTTTCATTTTCAAAATAATTTTCAACATCAATATTTTTTTATGAAAATGGAAATGAAGGTAGGTGTGATGACCCGGATTATAATTGTAGAAATAATTTTATAAAGAGCCATCAAATAGAAGATTTGGAATATGATGAAAAGCTATATTATTCAAAACTTTGCATGATTTTATATTGAGAATGAAGGAAGCAAGAGAGAATCTGGAAAATCCAATGAATCAAAAAATAATTTTTTGTCAAAATCAACATGAATATAAAAATCATTTTAAAGATGATCCCCAATTTGAACAATATTTTAAAAATAATTCAAGTCAAAAATGCAAAAATAACCAAAATTATAATTTCTTTTCCAACTTTAATAACTTCAGTTACAATTCCGACTCTTAGTATCAAAATATTTTCCTTTATAAAACAGAATTTCTGTCCCAGACCTATATAATTTACAGAATACAAAAGTAAAATGGAAATGGTTTTTATAACGAAAACGACTTAATTTATAATGTTGGGAATAGCTCATATAAAGAAAATTACATGAATGAAAGTTAAAACAAAACTAAATTTGGAAATAATTTTGATAGTGAAAATTTCTTTGAATATACCTTTGAGAATAAATTTTATCAAGAAGACTATGCTTATCTCAAGAGACAAATTAACACTGAACTTGAACAAATTCAAAAAGTCAAACAAAAAATTCGATCAACTTCTACACATGATAAAAAATGTATCAATATACAAAGAGAAGGAAAAATTATCAACCTCGACATTCAATGAATCAAACGATATTCTAAATCTTATTCACAGTGTAATTTCCAAATAATAACTTATGAAATTTAAAACGATAACTATAATGACCCTGACCCAAACTTCCCCGGTACGGAAAAGCCCGGATTGAGTTGAGAACACGATGCATCAGAATACAAACAATAGAACATTTCATTGCTATTAGAACAATTACATCAAAGTACAAGAATATATCAGATACGAATAAATATTACATAGCGGAAAATAATATCAGAGATTAAAATAAATAGCAGCGAAAATTTAAAATGTATAAATACATAAACTAACACAACTAAAAGGAATACACGGATACAAAGCTTTCCGAATATAGATCTAGCTGTAATCCATGATCCTGGGAAAAGCAATATCTGCGAAAACCAAAACTACAAGCTACTATGTGGAAAATATAGGCACCCAGAGTTTAGGTTAAAACAATAAACTCCGAGTCAGTTATGGGACTGGTGTGAGAACTAAAATAATTATTAAATCTTTATTTTAAAAGTTGGGAAATCATTGGACCACACCGTATGTCACGGAACGGGTTTACTCCACATGAATCTCGGTTTAAAATAAAACAACGCTATGCTTTTTTTAAAAATGAAGCTATTATAAGACTTATGTCCCATCACACAATGCAATGCAAGCCGGACGATATAGTTTTCCCTTATAATAGCCAAACATGCTAGTTACATTTAAAACAAACCATTTTGATATTACTATAAGTGCATAGTGTATCAAATAACTTCAAATATAAATGTATCAATCATAGACGAAATATGTACCATATATCATGTCGCCATACTAGTTTACAACTAAAACCGAAAGGTCGCGTGTTGGAAATTGGATTTCCATCTATGAGTCGAGGCAAGGGATGGCTCCTCACCGATTCGAGACACTCTAGAAAATGCCTCAGGATCACACCTACGGGCAACCCTGGGAACGGTAGGGCCGGTCCACACATACTTTAGTCGATTGGTTATTCATGAACAAAACGGTTCCCGGTCCTATTAGACCTCCAAACAGGTCAGTACGTTGACCCTATGAGCATATAGACCTATATCCGAGGCGCCTCGCAATCCATCATCCACATAAGTAAATATGTTTGGGCTCCATACCATGACACCACTTCTAGCTAGAAATAAACGCAAGTTCTCACTACGGTCACTATCCCGTTTTTGACTCTTACCGGGTGTGAGGCTCACAAATTAACGCTATACACAAAGCTGAGCTACTTAAAGCTGTGCTTTGATCATCATCCACAAGACTCTGCTTTTCAAAAAAAGCCCTGATCATTTGCATCTCATCATGCCATACTAACAATCCACGCCATGCAACTGGCGTCTATCAATATATAACCTCTAAGCTCGTACATCTCAAAGAAGGTTGTTAAGCAAGAGAATAAACTCTCCGCCACCAAATAGATATATATTTAATAGAAATAAATCAATACGGAATGAAATCCAACGTCAGACACACATCCATTTACAAGTCTGTTCTAGGTCTGAACGAAACCGGAGGCACCTTATTCCTCGTCCCATATGTCCAACACAGGAGAGAGGCCCTTGCATATCCGGTCTATCTTCAAGCACGTCTGGACGATCACCCCTTATTACCTTGTCTTGGGTGTACATCCCAATCAAGACATCAGTAATCATCCAAATGATGTGAAGATCTCTGGTCTTCAACCACCATCTTCATCGTCGACTTTTAGTCGTCGTATTAGTTAATCAGAATGGGATAAACTCGGTCTTTTCAAATAATTTTCATATTTTATAATCAATAATCAAGTGTTATAAAAACACATCATATGCCTCATTCCAATTCAGAATATTCTTTTATTCAAATATTCACATTTTTGGGGAAAGGTTCCCATTAATTTTATCAAAGATATTTTTTTTTTATAAAAATTATTCTTTAATCATCGTTTGGATATCATTTCAAAAGATTTTATTATATCTTTTCACAATTCTAAACCAAATTAAGGTTTATCAACTAGTGGTAATTAGCGAACTTTACCGAAGTAATCATTTATTTTATCTTTCCAATCCCAACCTATTCATCCCATGGAGCAAAACTGGTAGCACTCCATATCTAACACCCACTGTGTTCTGGGTAAAATTAATTACCATTTCATGTTCAAATCTAATTAAAAATTTAACTATCGCTTGGAGTAAAACTCATGGTACTCCATTCTCGATCATTTCATGAGTTCGATAAATTTAATTCTCTTATTCACATTACAATCTAATTAAAGATTCATTAAAACTCCCCTTGGTTTCAATATCAAAAATCATTACTTAATGATTGTTCAATTTTATGGAAATTAATCCCGCCATTTACTGGGTTAAAGAATCAATGTCATTTAAAACAAAGATCACTATAAACTCAAAATCATCTTCCATCAAAATGGAATCTTCACGGAAATCATAACAGTATATAATCGATATAAATTTCTGTATCAGACTAATAATATAAATGGAATAACGATGAATCTTTTTAAATTCCACATATAGTAACGGTCTTCCTTTACAGAAGCTCATCTCGATTATTACCAAATCGAATTCCATTCGATTCCAATTTAATATATTAAATTGGAAAACTTTACTTTGGAAAATTTGCATTAAATTTTAATAAAATGATTTATAAATTCCAAATCATCTCTTCACTATTAATTGGTTATAGAACAAATGTTATTTAAAACACTGTTCACGATAAACCCAAAAATCCAATTTTTATTCAATTCCAATTAAATATTAATTAATTGGTAAACTTCTCTAAATTTTAATTAAAAGGTTTATTCTTTTCTCAACTGGGTTTTTAAGAACAGTGTTACTAAAGACACCATTATCGACAATCCCAAAATCCAATTTGATATTAAATACAAGGCTCTAAATAGGAATTATATCGGCTTATATTCAATATCAAATTCTGAAACTAAAAAATATCGTATTGGGAATAACAATATATATGTTAGTCCTCTTTTTGGCAAAAGCCGCAATGGGTCAGATCGAAGCCCAAAATGTTCAGCCAACCCAATTAGACAGATCGCACTCCAGGAAGTCCTGTAGAAACTGGTACGAGGAAATCACGTATTGGGCCGAGCCGCTTCTCAAACAAACCAATATCTCCCTCCGGAAGACTCGCTCTCCTAGTCGACCGAGAGAACCGCTCTTATCTAGCGCATACCGACCGAATGTTTTGGATCTACCTGGAAATATTCAGCTGAGCTGTTCTAATATTTAGCCGGACTTTCAAGGAATAAAAGGCGGTCAACCACATCCGGACAAAGCTCTACTTTTGATACACCTCACTGTGGATGCCACGTAAACCGCAACTTCGGAGGATACTATTTATGAATACCGGACAAGGCTTCCAACCGCTATTCTATCCAAGGAATGGACTTCACGTGTCCAGGACTTTCCAGAAAGGTCGGGCCACGTCACAACAACCCAAGTCGCCATCTCCACCTATAAATACCTCAAAGCTTAAAGTGGAAAGGGACCTCCTTTTTCGACTTCAACTTCTTCTACTTCCCAGAGAGACTTTATCTGGAAGAGAAAGATATTCGTCTTCCCTCTTTTCTTCAAATATAAAAAGCATTGTACTTGTAATCTAAAAGCAGAAATAATATATAAAGTGGACGTAGGCACAGTCTTTGCCGAACCACTATAAAAAGTCTATGTGTTTTCCCCGTTTTCTTTACTTTTTCTGCACTTTTCAATCAGTATTCGTGTGCTCTTCACATGATTGGGGGTTGAACGTCGCTAGTAACCAACTTTTGACGTCAACACTTTGGCGCGCCAGGTAGGGGCGAGCTTGCCTTAGTCCATGGCGGACAAACAAAAGAAAGATGCAACATCCTCTCGTCCCGCAAACACCGATGCAACCGACACTAATGCTGCAAAAGCAAGCCACGAGGTTATCTCTCATGAAGATACTTCTCGATTTCTTACCCGGGACGACATGGATAAAATTATGGTCGAGTTCAGAGGCCATATGACATCTTAGGGTAAACTCCTCAAACAACAGCAGCAGTTGACGGATCACCTTCTCGGTCGACTGGAGACAGGACTGAATGCTTCAACATCAATTCCTCCATCGGGACTAGGGCAACAACTGATCTTCGGTTTACACAGAATCAGGAAACTGATCAGGCTACACCTTTATTTCATCTTGGTTTGGTCCACCAACCGATCAATCACAGCCAGGAGTATCGCTTCTAACGACCAGCGCAGCTGCAGTAGCAGAAACCCATGAGGCTCGCGATCAAGATATAGATCAGTCGAACACTTTGCCTCCACTCTTAGAAACAGCTCGACCTATTGAACCAGTCGAGCAACCAGCGGGCCCATCGGAATCAACACCATTCCCATTACGACCCGGAATCTTACCATAGACCAGTCTAACCACTCTTCTCCTTCAACGAAGAGCTGGTATGGCCTTCCCTTCGAACCAGGGAGGCCACCCCACCGTACCGGTTTTCACTGTGGTAGAAGAAAACACTACCGTAGACCCACCTAACCTCGCCCCTACCGAGGGCTTCCCCGAGCCCCGAACATCACATGCTATGCTGGATCAGCCTAGGCCCTCTGTTATGGGCACGGCTCGACCCAATACTCATTAGTTTCAAGAGGGGCCAATCTCCCCAGAGCCACCTACCAGGGCTCACCTTCCCTCGAACCTTCACTCAACTCTCGGAAGACGGGTCCAACTAACAGCCGCTCTTCCAAGCATGCTTTTGCCAGATCCTCGCACCGAAGTTTTTCCGGATACCGAACTAAACTCATGGAAACGACTCCTCGGAGATGGAAGCCAGCTTGCAAGCATCATCCAACGCTTTACTCGGGGCATTTCCTTGCAACAGGACATAGATAATGACAATCGCAGCCCCTTTACCAGGGAAATCAGAAATTCGCGAAACCATCCGGACTTTAAGTTCCTAGCTATCGAACCATACAATGGTCGCATTGATCTAACCATCCACCTCATGCGATACATGCGACACATGGAAGTGCTTAGTGCATCGACCAACGTCATGGAAAAGTGCTTCCCGCTCTTCCTTATAGACATAGCTGGAATGTCGTTTCAATAGTTAACGATGGAGTCAATCTGCAGTTGGAACACACTGGTCACTCGCTTCATCGAGCAATTCAGGGTACATATCTCCCGACAAAAAAGTGTTATGTTCTTATCTACCATCAATCAGCGATCAAGAGAGACGCTCGGATCCTTCCTCGAAAGGTTAAGCGCGGCAGTAGCGTCAGTCGATCGGCCCGAGCCATCGATGGTACTTATGGCCGCCATTGCGGGAGTACAGAACCAATCAGATTTCTCAATCTCCTCAACCAGAGATCCCCCCAAGGATATAGATGATTTCTATTCCGAGGCCGAGCGATTCCTCCGACAAGAAGATGCCAGCATTGAGATGGAGAGCCTAGAGGTCTTAACCGCCAAGCAACAAGGTCCATCCAATAGCGACGACCAGAATAAAGGAAGAGGGAAGTCCCTGGAAAAAAGAGAGCGTCACGTGCAACCTTGAATCGAAAGTAAGTACGATCAGTACACCGATCTCAATTCCTCTCTGCTCGATATCTACCTTGACATACGAGGGTCCCTGCCCACTCCGAGACCACCTCGACGAGAGCCGACGCAGATGGAGGTTGCTGGTAAACATTGCATATTCCACAACATAACTGGACATAGCACCAATGAATGCCGACATTTGTGCGATCTCATCGAGGATCGAGTCAGAAAGGGGGAACTACCCGAATATGTCAAGAATCGCGCCCCGGTCTTGCCACCGCAATCTTCTGCCTAAGCTCCTCAGGTTGATCCATGAGCTCCTAGAAACGGAAAGAACCTTGAGACCAGCACTCGCGGCATTATCATTAATTTGATTTCTTTTTTCTGATGTGTTTATTTCAATAAAAAGGACACCTTGATGTACACATATACGGGTTAGGACTTAGCTCCTAGGCATGCTCTGGAATCAATTGATGTCCTCTTAGAATTTCTTTTCTCTGTAACAATTATTTAGTAGCTATGAATTTTCTTTTGAAAATATGGATAGTGTTTGGGAAACTCTAAAGCCGAGTATGGATAATGCTCGCCCCCCTTTAATGTGGTCAGTGCGAAAGCCTACCACTACTTATAAACACCTGCTCCGCTAGCCGAGTGTGGTATATTTCCTTAAGACGAGTATGGATGATACTCGCCCCTTCTTTTTCTATACCACGAACGTTTACTGCTCGCTGGACACATTAATCCAACATGAGTCAAGCATGAAAAACACTTGCCCTAAGCCGAGTATGGTTAATACTTGCCACTAAGCCGAGCATGGTTAATGCTCGCCACTAATCCGAGCATGGTTAATGCTCGCCACCAAACCGAGTATGGTTAATGCTCGCCACTTAGTCGAGCATGGTTAATGCTCACCACTAAGCCGAGTATGGTTGATACTCACCACCCCTCAGAGCCAAGTGAAATAAACTGCTCGATCCATCAGCCTTCTCCATGCCAAGAACGGTTTATTTTTATCTTTGCAGGAACTAACTCTCATAAAGGCGATAATTATCTCGGCCTTAATACAACCTAATCCGGTTGTCGGTTTTCTGGCCTTAATGCAATCATCGGAATCGTTGGGTTTCTGGCCTTAATATGGTCTGGCGCGACCATGACAACTCGAACGATTGTGCTTCGATTCATACTTCAGAACACACCTCCCTCTGTCGAAGAAGATGGACTCTGAGGGGCAAAATGTTAGTCCTCTTTTTGGCAAAAGCCGCAACAGGTAAGATCGAAGCCCAAAATGCGCAGCCAACTCAATTTGACAAATCACACTCCAGGAAGTCCAGCAGAAACTTGGTACGAGGAAATCCCGTATTTTTCCGAGATGCTTCTCAAACAAACCAATATCTCACTTCGGAAGACTCGCTCTCCCAGTTGACCGAGAGAACCGCTCTCATCTAGGGCATATCGACCGAATGTTTCGAATCTACCTGGAAATATCCAGCTGAGCTGTTGAAATACTTAGCCCGACTTTCAAGGAAGAAAAGGCCGTCAACCACATCCAGACAAAGCTCTACTTATGATACACCTCACTGTGGATGCCACGTAAGCCGCACCTTCCGAGGTACTATTTATGAATAGTGGAACAAGTCTTCCAGCCGCTATTCTATCCAAGGAATGGACTTCACGCGTCCAGGACTTTCCAGAAAGGCCGGGCCACGTCACAACAACCCAAGTCGCCATCTCAACCTATAAATACCACAAATCTTAAAGAGGAAAGGGACCTCCTTTTTCAACTTCAACTTCTTCTACTTCCCAGAGAGACTTTATCTGGAAGAGAAAGATAGTCATCTTCTCTCTTTTCTTCAAATGGAAAAAGCATTGTACTTGTAATCTAAAAGGAAAAATAATATATAAAGTGGACGTATGCACAGTCTTTGCTGAACCACTATAAAAAGTCTGTGTGTTTCTCTGTTTTCTTTACTTTTTAATCAATATTCGTGTGCTCTTCACACGATTGGGGGTTGAACGTCACTAGTGACCAACTTTTGACGTCAACAATATATATCTTCCAAATTCCTCAATAATATCCGTATAATCATGGAATCCAATACCGAAATATTCCGATGATTATTTCCATTCAAATCCATTCCAATTTATACGTTGGGAAAATTATGGTTATTTCATAACCAATTTCAAATCCGATTTATTTGTTTAAAAACATTGGATTATAATTCTAGTTAATAATTAGTTCATTCAGATAAAAATATCTTTTATCTTTTCAAATATGGAATTCTTCATCCAAAATCTTTTCAAATCATTTATTATGATTTTACACAATTTTTTCATATTTTTAATAATTTTATTATCGCCATTTCAGTCGGTTTCCAATAACGGCCACCGAACTACATCCATAGGGACCTTTCCCAAAATTGATTTGGACATAATTTAAAATCCAACCGTTCAAATTTAAATCTCTTATATTCATTGGAAAGATCTTTTTGATACAAACCCAATGGTTCTGGTTTTAGGAGAATCCGACGGTCGGATCTCCCATTACGTCCATTTGAAGTTAATGGTCGAAATTCACGCACAGTCGTTGCGCGACGCGTTCTATTCAGACCATTATATATATAATGTATATATCATCGATTTCCATTTAAAACGTATTTTATAAATCGTTTATAAATTCATTTTCAAATTTAAATTAAAATTGAACATTCCATATCATTTTAATATTAAAATGATAATATTTTCAAAATATCGGATTTTGAAATCCATTTCCTTTTCGTATTCATTATAACATGAATAAAATCGATCGATAAACCCGTTTGGGTTAAAATGGCGTATATACTTAACACGACTTCTATATTTCAGTATTTTCGTGTCCATCCGAAATCGGACATCAAAATCATATTTTAATTCTTCACTGAATATTATTTTAAAATATTTGTTATTTTAAAATATTTGTTATTTTAAAATATTCCTTATTTTAAAATATTATTTATTTTAAAATATTCTTTATTTCTGAATTGGAATCAGACTCAATCAATTACCAAATAATTTTATTTATATGGATTTCATACATTGCATGTATTCGAAAATAGTGATAAACAACTATTAAATAGTCAATTCACATCGAGAGTGCAATTTACTACTGCATAAGCATTAAATAATTAAATAACGCTTATCATAGTCTGTCGATCAACTGATTGATATATAATTAAATTTAGGGGAGATGTGAATAAATTATCGTCCCCAGACCCGTGTGTGGTTTCCAAACAACAACAGTCGATTCAAAATAATCACTGGTTTATAAATTTAGCCAGTTCTGATTCGATTTGAATTATTTTTCTAATTAGCCAATTTTCACTGTTTAAATTATAAATATTTATAATTTAATTTCAACTACCACAAAATAATATTAAATTATTTTTAATATTTTAAACATTTCAACATCACAATCAAAACACAATACAGTCAATTAAATCGTCCATGGTCTGTGGACGAGGGAGGTAAGCTAATAGGCATCGTATAAAATTTATAATGATTAAAACTGATAAAAATCTACACTGGAAATTCTATATATTTTTGTACATGAATACAATAACATGATAAAATAATTTTGAGTGAGAAGGAGTTCTCACTTTGGGTTCCACTCTGCCATTCTTTTATTTCTGAATTTCAGTTCTGTTTGGATTTAAATTGCCTGAAATTCTAACGTACTTCGTTTCCGTTCAAGTTAGTTCCATTGCGTAGTGTTCGACTTCACGATCGCAATGCAATTTGACCCATTCGATTTTGTCATGTGTCTTCCTCATTACATTCCAGGAACAAATTAGTTCCCTTCAACCCATAGCCGCCAGTCTAGGGCACCAAATTGCTCGTTCTCGTGTTGACTGGAGGTGAATCAGAGGGGCCCACGTCGATGGTCTTCGAGCGTGCCACCACCGCCTAGAGAGGCGCCGAACTCGGCGGCTTCTGGTGATGGGAAAACCGCTGCGAACGGTCAGCGTTCAAGCCACAAAATCAAACCCATTTCTTAACGAAAACCGATCATGGCCTTATCAAATTGAAGCTTGTGAATAGATCTTTAATTTTTACTTAGAAATCATTTGCTAATTATGTATGGATTGAGAACGATTTTGAATTGAATTTTGGAGCTTTTGGGCCATCGGTTTTCTGTGTGGCGGCGGGTTCTTTGGATTGTGATTAGGGTTTTCCCATTGGAGAATATATATATATATATTGTAATTAATTCCAATAATTTCCGTTATTTGATCCTAACTCCAAACCAAACCCAACGACTGTCGCCCCTAACCAAATACCCCCATTCCGAACATAATGGAATATGTTTTGTAAGCAATTCGACTATTTTGATTAGTTTCTATCAAAATTAAAATATAAATCAATATACTGAATTTTAAACGTACATTTTAATTTACTGGGGCCACATACTAACTCTAAAAAAATTAGAGAAAAATTATTTCTAGCTATGTTTTGATGATACGGTCCTAACAAAACTAATTTCGTCGAATTTGGAGACCGTTTGAAAATTGGCCATTTTCCAGTCGATTAAATTAAAATTAAAATTACAAAACACGTTTAAATTCACTGGGCTCACATATTAATTCAAAAAATTATGAAATTTTAAACCTAACAATAATTTGACATTCTGGATCCAACAAAAGTGGTTTCATCGAAAACGAAGGTCGTTTGCAAAATGGCTATTTTTAAGGGCTATATATTATTTTAAAATATATATAAATTCCAAAGTGATTATTCTAAAATTTTAAATTGGACATAACTTTCAACATATTATGAAATCTGAATCCTTCACATTCATTAGAAAGATATAATTAAACAGATTCTAACGTTTCTGGTTTTGCTGAAATCGGATTTATATTTCATTATGTACATTCATTTAAAGTTCAAAATCGAATTTTCAAACTACCACGCCATTTCGAGTTCGTTTTATAATTAAAATAAATTTATACGTTCTAACTTCGAAATAAATAAATTTTTAGTCGTTATTATTTAAAATAAATCATTTTAAATATTCAAAACCCATTAAAATAGCTAAAATAAAATTTTTAAATTGGTTCAGAAATTCTGGGTTGTTACAATAACCTTACTGAACTTGTTGAAATTCATGAATGGATTTAGATTAAATTCTTTTAAACAAAACAATTAAATCTGAATTTTGATCTCCTTTTATTTGACATAAATAAAAATGGAAACAATGATTTTTGAGGTTGAAAGTTAAAAAGATAATAAAATGGTTAATGATTTAGTTATAGAAGAAAGATTTAGTAAGTACAAATTTTATGGATTATTCGAGAATAAATCATCTTATAAGGATGAGTTATATTCAATTACCACTCTAGTTTTAGATTTTTAGGAGACAAATCTCCTAAGGAAGGAGAATTCTCATCAATGGAAGAGTTCGATCAATTAATGATTAATAGTAATTTAGTTAAAATTAAATTGAGTAATAAGTTTTCGCTTGGTATAATGGTAAAGATAATCCATCTATGACCCTATTGAACAATTTTTTTATTAGTGATGAATTAGAAGACAAGTTTCCAATTTGTAATGTTGTTGGTTTACCAATTTTATTTTCAGATCATTGAGCTATTATTCTTTCTTTTTCTAATTTGAAATATTAAAGAAAATAGATTTGAAAAGATGAAGTTAGTTGAGAATAATTTCAAAGATTTATTACCGAAAATATGTCTCTCTATGAATACTTATAAGTGTAAATTTCTTAGTAACAACACTAAAGTTTTAGTCTGCAAATTCAAGGAGCTTAGAAGTTTTCTAAAAAAATGGAATAAAGATGTGTTCGATAACTCAAATTATAGTGTTAAATAAAATCAAGGAAATGATGATGCAAATATTTGACTAACTCATCAATTTGAGTGTTACATTGCCTGTGATAATTAAATCATATATATATATATATATATATATATATATATATATATATTAGTATGTAAATTATTGATACATTATTGACCTTGATGAACAAAGAGTGGTCAGATTTGGTAAACTGAAAGCTCTTATCAATGAGTACTGCTTTTGGTTTATCAAACCACACTCTAAAGCTTGTTTAAGCCCATAGGTGGCTTTCTTAAGTTTGCAGACCATGTTTTTATTCTACACACAACCTTGAGGCTGATGCATATAGATTTCTTCCTGTAAATCCCCATTTAAAATGGCATTATTGACATCTAACTGTCTCATGCACTAGTTATTATATACAATAATAGTAAGAACATGCCTTATAGTGGTTTATTTAACTACAAGAGAAAAGGTTTCAGAAAAATCAAACCTGTATTCTTGTGTGTACCCTTTGGCCTCTAGTCTTGCCTTATACGTGTTTACAGGACCATCTGGGTTCTTCTTTAACTATAGGTCCACTTGGAGTTGACTATATTCTTATTGTTTGGACTTGTAACCAAATCCTAGGTTTTATTTTTGACAAGAGCGTTAAACTCCTTATCTATAGCTGTCTTCCAATTGATATTACCGATAGCTTGATTTAAGTTATCAGATTCCTCTAGTGTTGATGAAGTAGTGAATATTTTTGGCTTGAATATGCCACTTTTGGTTCTTGTAATCATTGGATGGTCATCTCTGATATGTCATGAGCCTCTTTCATTTTCTTGATCAGTGTTAACTTCTGGTCTGCTAAATTCAACTATAGGATAGTCTTCATTGTGATCATTAACATTGTTTGATGATGTTGCAGGAGTTTGAGGTGAGTAGCTGGATTGATGATCAGATTCACGACCTGACCTCAATCGTAATGTGAGTTGTGATTCTGAAGATTCTCTTGCCCTCTCAGTCTTCACATTTACAGTATCAGTATATAATAGTAAGTCTGGAACATACTTCTTTATATTGTAGATTTTATTTGTGGTCTTTATATATGATCTGTGGAATAGGAATACATGTTCATTGAAAACAACATGCCTACTTGTGATGACCTTCCCTTTCTCATTAAGGCACTTGTATCCCTTTTGGTTGATTCCATACGTAATAAAGGTATGGGGTGTGGATCTAAAATTCAGTTTATTTTTGTTATAGGGTCTAATACAGGGAAAGCGCAAACATTCAAAGTTTTTCAACATTTTATAATCTAGCCTAACTCCTGGTAATTTTTAACAGCATTCAAATCGTTTAACAACTTACTAGGTAGCCTATTGATTAAGTACACAGTAGTATTGAAGGCATCAGGCCAAAATTTTAGAGGCATAAATGCATGATCTAATAGGGATAACCCTATTTCAACAATATGACTGTGTTTTCTTTTTGCTAGCCCACTTTGTTCAGAGGTGTAGAGACATGTAGTCCTATGTATAGTACCCTATTTATGAAAAAATTCACTAATGGGTTTTTATTCACTAACACCATCTGTCTAGAAACTATTGACCTAACTACTTGTTTGTTTTCTCAACCATGTTAATGAAGTTAGTAACTGCATTGCACACATCTGATTTGAACTATAAAAATAAATCCATGTGTGTTTGGAAAAGGAGTCAACAAAACTGATATAATATTTGTAGCCATAGTCAGAAATGATGGGTGCAGGATCCCACAGGTCTGAGGTAATTAGTGCAAGTGGTTGCTTATACTTAGTCTCTGAATCAGTAAATGGTAACTTGTGACTTTTTCCAAGTTGGAAATATGTACAAACATATGGAAATGCACAATCATTAATGGGAATATTATTTTCAATTATAATCTTTCTGACAGTTTTATCATGAGGATGACCTAATTTGTTGTGCCATAAATCAAATACATTTTTACATCTACTGCTAGCAAACATTTAAGAAAAATTATTGTTACTATCAGTATTTTCAGAATTTTTTTTTTATAAATAACAGATTTGAACTTATAAAGTCCTTTGTTTGCTTTACCCCCAAGAGAATTTCTCTAGTTAGTATGTCTCTAACTAGGCAGTAGCTAGGAAAGAATTCAAAGAACACATTATTATCACTAGCAAATTGTGACATAGTAACTAGTTTTTTTTCCTTTTGATTTTGAGCACTCTTAAAAGATTGTTTAAATATAACTTCCTTTTTTCCTTTGATATGAGCATTTACAATATGTGTTATATTTAAACAACTACAATTTCGTAAACACATTAATTGTTTACCTTTGTATTCCTTGTTACCAACATTTAAATTCTCTAAGTTGCTAGTAATGTGATTAGTAGCACCCATGTCTGGATACCAAGATTCATCTAGTATGTGCTCTGCTTTGGCTATTTCACTTAGCTGGCAGCTTTTGGTATTACTTTGATCACCATCAACTTTGAGTTAGTGTGAGATTTGCACTGCCATTATTGTTCTTTTGACTGGTTGATGTTTGATCTGGCATGTAACTTTGATTAAATCTGAAATAGCAATTTGCTGTAGTATGACCCAACTTCTCACAAATATGACATTTAGGTTTGGAATTGTTATTATTCCATCTCCACCTACCTCTGGACCTATTAGAGAAACTTCCCCTCTGATTACCTTTATCATTTCTTGGATTCTTGTTTTTTACTACTTGTAGTATAGTTGATAGACATGTCGCTATTGACTGATTTGTTATGATCAATTCTTGACTCATGAGCAAGAAGTGTTGAATGAACAAATTGCATGTCAGGGATGGTTTTCTTTGTAGATAGTATTGCAACTACTGCTTCATACTCATTGCCTAACCCATTTAGAACAGTTAAGACTTGTTCATCTTCACTAACTTTATGATCAGCAGACTCAAGAAGATTGTATAGTTTTTTTATCTTTGCAAAATAGTCTTTCATGGCTTCATCTTCTCCTTTTCTTATGTTCTGCAATTTTCTTTTATGGTGCATGGCTTTGGCTGTAGATTGGGTACTAAAGGCCCTTCTGTGATCAACCTTATCTCATTTCCAGATTTACAACCTATAACCTGTGGCAGAAGGCTAGAACTGATGGATGAAAGTAACCAAGAACTTATAAGCCAATCTTTCCTATAGTATTTGGTGTATTCACCATTGCTAACTATCATGTTTTCATTGTCAATGAAGAATTTCTATGTTATGGTGATAGTACCAAGGATGAAGCCTTCATGACCGTACCCCCGAACAATGGTTTCAACTTGCGATCTCCAAAGGAGTTAATTGTCCTTTTCAAGATGGACAATAATTAGTTGGCTCTGCGTGCTAATTACTGTCTTTATTAGACTGTTGGCATCAAATCCAAGATCAGGCTGCATGGATAGGGTTGGATGATAAGGCAATGTGGGATGAGTGGAATCAACTCGATATGTTCCTGATTGATTATCTTTGACCATGGCAGAATCGAAAATTAGACATAGAAGCTTCGAAAATGATTGAAAGCAACTGAGCCTTCAGGTAATTGAAAATTTCTTTTACGAAAGGTGATGTAGTTTGAGGCATAACTGTAACGACCTACGGGAATTCGATGCCCGAATTTTGACAATAATACATAAATCCCGTATTACTTGCCAAAACTCAAGTATCGAGATACAGATACTTATCAAAAAGAAATTAGAAGGTGGGATAAGAAAGAAAGAAATATTAGAATAGAAAAGGAAACCAAAGAACCAACGCAAAACAGAGTCTTACATCACAGCGGAACAAAATAGAACATGGAAACAAATCTTTACTGAGAGTTTGAAAATACTTACAACCATTATAGTACATCAAAGCATTTGGAAAGTTATAATAATCTGTCCTTATATACAACACACAGTGGGATACACACCAAAATATATCATACGTCTGAACTCCTCCAGCACGTCTTCTAAAATTCGCAGCATCCAAATCTAAACCTATAAAACCCAGTCTAACCCGAGAATTAAAAACGCCGAATCAGTCTGATGAACCAGAGTAAGAAAAACGCACTAAGTTTAAACGTATCATCTAACTTGATTTTAAAGTCAAAATCTTTTCGAAGGAAAAAGATAATCGTAAGACCAAATCCACACATAAATACATAAGGTTTTTACCTTATGATAACCCAAAATATTTTTGAAATCATATCTTTTTTGAAATTATAATAGTGTCTAATACAAGTAAATATAAATCTAACAGAACGCTTACATCTCACGCTCTACATACGTAGTATACAATCAAATCTGCAGGCGCTTATAGTAGAATGGATTTCCATGGCAAGGTATGGGCAATCGCCTTTTCGACAATGTATCTTCGGAGATGAATACATTGGGGTTCAACAAGAACATCTTGCAACCTAGGCTAAACATGACCAGCCACTCACTTTGCTTGAGAGTACCGAATATATCATTACCACAGTTGGGGGCCAGCCAACCGAACTGATAACATATAAACTAAAATAAAAGGGACAATCAAAGGCATTTAATTTCTCCAGATCAGGTAATGATATACCCTTTTGATGGGTGCGATCCACATAGTCATGCGACCTACCCGATTTTAACCATTTCCCGATTGATGAGGCTTGAGGTCATAATTACCTTTAGAATATTATATCATTATTCACTTTGAATGTCACATCGTCAGATCCGCCAGAAAATCACTAATTGGCATCCACAAAAATACTCTAGTAGATAAGCTAAGAGAAGTGTCCATCTCCACCACTAACTATGGTACGTTTGAAGAAATCAACGTACGTGACTCTTTTGGAAATACTTTGTCAGACATCCGTCCATACAAGTCATCCAGGAATAAGATGAACCGAAGGCACCCTCCTACCACATCCTATATAGGTATCACCCCAAGGATCAGTAGCGAGTAGTCCTTGCAATCCGTAGATGTCAACTTCAACAGAATCATAAATCAAATAACTCTGGTTGCAGCACCAGAGAAATTCAACAGTAGTCCTTCCGCTTATGAAGATCTATGGTCTTCAAGTGCTCCATCTTCAATCAGCATCTTCACGTGTTTTCTGGTTCGAAATGGTTTTCGAAAATAAATTCGACTCGGGTCTTTCTGTACCAACAGTTGTATGGTCAGATTTGATAGTCGGTTATTTAACTATCAAATAAACAAAATAAAATAAGACCTGATTCGGTACTCGGCATTACTTGGCCTCTTTAATTAAAAATAATTAACGAATGTAAATTCAAAACTCAAAAAATCTTTTCAATATATCAACATAGCATTTCACTTCTTATTTAACATAAGATTAAACTACTTTATTTATTTAGAATTAAATCGTATATATATATATATATGTTTGTGTGTGTGTGTTTCCACTTTGGTTTTTGACAAATTTCACATAAAACATCGTTACTTGAAAACAATACCCAACTCTTACTCTTTTAAAATAAAAACATTCCAAACTCAACTTTTCATTCCCTTTTGCTTTGGAAAATATCATTATAGTTTCACACAGTCACCTTTTATTTCCTTTACTTTGGAAAATATCATTATATATATATATATATATATTCTCACATCTTTCCATTTTTGTTACTTTGGAATCTCATTATATGTTCACAAATCTTGCAATTAACGTTAGGTTATTATTTCTCATATGGAAATAATAAATTATTCATAACCTCTTTCCCATTACAAACTAATATCATCCTCAGATAATCCGGAAGTTGTTCAAGTTGGGTTATTAATTTACCTCTCAGACCCTGATCAACAACGTTCTCATCTTAAGATTGATATGAGTTGTAATTCAAAAACTGAAATTTTTTCTAATATCAAACCAAATCCCATCAAACTATTTTATTTAAAATATGGTTTATAAAACCTTCTTACTTTGGAAAATATCACTTTTTATATATAACTTATTATTAGTTAATATTTTAACTAAGTAATTTTTTAATAAAAATCACATCTTAACCTTAAATTCTTTCAAAGAATTCACTTTATAACTCGAATTATTATTACCAAATCCCATTACTGAATCCTTTACCAAATTCAATTACAAATCCCTTTTTAATCCTTCCTTTTTGAAAATCTCATTTCGATTCTGTTCATTTATCTCCATTCCATTATTATTTAATAACGTTAATTTAAAATTAACGCTTTAACTTCACATCTCTTTCTATAAACCTTGTTTATAAAACTCAGGTTTAATATGAACCCTTTTTATCTCAGCTTCCCTTTACTTAATTCAAATATTAAGCAAACATTTAATTTAAATTATCATATTCATTTGAAATCTTCTTTTATAACTTCATTATAAACCTCGGGTTTTTAATGTAAAACCCGTTCATAGCTCCTTTCACATTTCAATTAGATTTCATTTCAACTTCAATTACTTTTTAAATGAATTTCAATTAAAAGGTAATCTCCTAAATTATTATTAATTAAATAATAATCTACTTCAATCATTAACTATTGTAGACGTAGTTAACTTCTTTATTAACTTAAATAACTAATAATTTTCTTTTAGAATCTTATTAAAATTAAAATAAGTATTCATTAAGCTATTTTATTAAAAAAATTCAAAATGAAATAATTTAATAATCAACCACAGTTAAAATGGTCGATTTGGTCAAATCGAAACACGATTAATTCGTTAGTCAATTCCAATTATAGTCCTTCCTTTAAATTAATTAATAATATAATTAATTTAAATAGTTCCATTAAATTATTTCTTAGAACAATTATTCAATTCTTAACCGTTAGGTTAATATTCTACTCTCTGGGTTATAAATCTGATTAACATCAGAATTTATTTTATAAAATCATTTAATAATTATTTATAAACCTAAATAATAAATATTTATTTCCTTTTAATAACTTCTATTCAAAATAATATATTTCAAAATCTATCTTCGAGTATAAAAATATATTTGTTAACTTCAGTTCTTTCGATTCACCTGACGGTAAACCAATATAAACAAAACATTGATTTTTAGACCATTTACTGCTAATTACTTAACCAATTCTGCTCATTGGTTAAAACAAAAAAACGTTGAATTTACAGTTAACGATCAACAACCAAATCAATCACTAAATCAAAACAGTTCATATGATGAAAATAAATAACATCTAATATATTTGAGGAATCCAGTTGGATCCCTCCAACCTGTTCTTCCCTGCATTCTCATAGATTATTTCCAATAATATCATTCAATTCAATTTAACTGATAACTTCAATAATAGTAAATAATTATTGTTTAACATCAACCAATTTATTTAACACAACAAACAATTCACTCAATTAAACACATTTATTTCATAAATGTGACCAACAAGGTAAGTTACCTAAATTGGTTCCAATCTTTAGAATAATGATTTGGTTTTAACTGAAATTAAGCACCGTTTAATTTCATCGGTTCAATCAATATATGAATATATAATTAACAGACAATTAACCATTAGCAGCCATATCACACAATTATAAAACCGACTTGTATAAAATATAAGTAGGAAGAACGGAGTGAGTTTAACTCACCTTGAGTTAATACCGTTGTTTGAACGGTTGGTTTTAATTAAATTAAACAAGTGTTTAATTTAATTAAAAAAATCCCGGTTGATTTCAATTCCATCTAGATCTGTTCCATGGTGTCGGGGTCGTTATAACAATTCTAACGCTACCTGGTTTGTACGATTCTGATCACATATGGATTACTTATAATTATTTTAAGTTTAGGTAATTTAATTATTAAATAAATTCCTAATTACTATTAACTATCAACTAGTTACATTTTAAAATGTTAACGCTGACTCTTCTTTCCAGCTTTGGTTCGTTCGTTCTGGCTTCTCAATATGCATGTACAAATCGTAATTTAATTAATATCACTAATTCCGAATCCCCATTAGTTTCACGTTAATTGCAATGTTCTAGAAAATTAATTACTTCTAATAACTAGGATTAGGCTGACCCTTTCTCTTTCGTTGCGGGTTTGCTTCCTGTAACATGCTGAAAAATGATTTAATTAGCTATAAATTTATTCTTATAATTTTATTAACAACAATTCTCTGTTTAAACATACTGGCCCGATACCCTTATTTGTTTCAGTAACACCCCGAAATTTTAACGACGCTAAAGATGATGAATTAAAGAATAATTAGTGTGAAATACACTGTTAACAATGAATTAAGGAAAACTTAATTAAATATTCATAATTAAGCAAAACTGACCATGCCATTGCGTTCGTCTCGGAATTCTAGTCAAGATAGACACCTGGTTTGCGTAAATCGGACACCGTATGAAGAAGTTATTAAGGTTTGAAGTTTGTATGCATATAAGGAAGACATATATACATGTAAATTCAAAAATATTCAAAAATTAGCAAAAACAGAAATCCGACGCACAAATCGAGGAAGGGCCGACATTTTGAAGTCAACCCAAGACCCGCTGGGTCGACCCAGGGGTCGATCCAGGGTCGACACCCCTGAAGGGGGGTTGACCCACTTGTGGTTCTGGAAGCTTATCTAACGTGGACGATTCAGATGGCTTCTGGTCCAATCTGAAGGTCTTGGTTGCCCCGCTACTCCTATATAAAGGACCTAAAACCTAGGTTTTATCTATCTAATAATGCTGACGGCGAAGCTCTGCTGCAATGAAAAATTAAGATGGCTTTTCTTCTTCTTCTTCTTCTTCTTCTAAATCAATTCAAAGAAGATTATACATATTCGAATGTTGCTACAACAAATTCAACGGTGGCTACAACAACTTATTCAACATGTTCTTCGTAGTAGTTTGGATCCGTTTCCTAAGGTCTATGTGAGTTCATGTTATTTTTAGATCTGAATATTTAAATAGTAATCTTGATATGTGTATAAAAATTGGATCTTGAATCGGTGCCTAATCAGTTCTATTATGACATAATTATTAGATCTGCTTTTATATGTTCATATCGCCACCATGTTAAATCTTGTCATAATATGCCTATTCAGTTTATGCCTATTTATACCAGTTTATTATTGATTCGTTATTATGCCTATTCTTGATTCTCTTCTCTCCCTCTTTCTCCCTTTTTATTTTTATATAGCCAGGCTACCTTCGAGCCTAGGACTAATGCTGAAAAATGCGAACATACGAAATTGGGAACGATTGGGAAAGACATAATTTGGGGCATAATTGATATTGGAAAATATGGATCTAAATTTGGGCATAAATTTGGAAATATACGAATATGGGTTTGGGGGCATATGTCTTGTTGGATAATATGAATTTAGGCACACATTGGAATAAATGTAAATATGGAATTGGGTATAAAATGAGACATGTCTAAATACTGATTTTGGACATAAATTGGGACGTATGTGAATATGAATTTTAGGCATACACTGGAAAATATGCGAATATGGATTTAGGTATAACTTGTATTGAAATGGGTGAATATGGACTAGGGATATAAATTGGAAAATATGTAGATTTGGGTTTGTGCATAACATATATATATATATATGTATGTATATGCCTTGACTTATAACTTGGGAAAAAGAGAATATGGTGCATAATTAAAAGGTTAATTGAAAAGGGCTGTAAAATTTTATGATTTGAATAGTGAATTGGGCATATAATTAAATATGGGGAAAAAGAGAAATAATCACCTATAATGACATAGGTAGATTTGGATAAAGATGGAACGTCTAGTAATTACAATTAGAAATTGTAATTGCACTTATGACACGAGGTTAGGTTGCATTAGTGGTGGAAGTCTGCCCGGACCCGACCGGCATATCCAGCAACCACCAATGTTGAACCTAATGTGAGAGGTCTAAGTGCGCAAATATGAATCGGGATAAGACACGAGGTTAGACCCAACTGTGGAATAAGACTGCCCGGACCCGACCGATATATCCAGCATCCACATGTTGTAGGCCTAATGTGGGAGGTCTAGCCCATTATAACCATAATTGGACATGGTAGTGAATTGGACTACTTAACCTAATTTAATCCATTAGGTTGTATGATTATGAACTTGAGTTAGGGTTAAAACTGGATGGGTAGTGGGTGGGTTAAGTAAAATAGAGCGGGTAGGTAATTTTTACATATAGGCCCACGAACTTAACCCAATAACGTTATGTAATTAAAGACACCTAGTGGTATACATAACCGGTGGAAAAATATAATAAAGTTATGTAATTAAAGACACCCTTGTAGGGTAAGCATAACTTGTAGAAATGATAGAACTAAATATGTGTAATAATCTGCTAAGTAAACAACGATAAGTTGTAGTGATGGTGTAAATTGAATTTATTATTAAATGAGAAAGAATGAAGAAAACTTATAAAATAAATAAGTTATATTTAATCATAAATGGTAAGTGACATATTAATTAGGAAACATGTGAATTAAGATATACTTAACAACGTATTAAGGAGAACATGTTATTGTAATGATGTAACCAAGTAAGAATATAAGATAGATTATGGATTACAGACCTTGGGCCACAATCTAGAAAATAACATGTTGTGGGCTTATTAATAAACTTAAATGGATTAAGTTATATGAATGAAATTAATAAGCAAGAGAAACTTGGTAATTTGAATAAGAATTCAATATGAATGGGAATAACCAAGTTAAATGGAAACCCGATGAGGTAAGGCAAGCGCATAAAAGAATGTTTAGACATAGGGTCTAACAACATATTAAAGAAAAGGCGCTTGGACCAGTCCGTACGTTTGAGGATGAATAACCCAACGGTGTAGATCATCCAGGTGTTATAAGACACGAGGCGAGCGCGCATTCATCTGATTGTTATGACAGCTCCAAAGGAATGGGAAGGGAAAGCACGCGGCTTCCTGAAGTACATAAGGTGCTCCTAGTAGTCCTTTGTGCGATGACAGATGTCTTAGGCTGTACTCGCAGTGGTTGGGTATGCGCGTAACTACTAGGTGAATAGGCCTTTACTGCAGATGTAGCTATGTAGTCAGAATGCTGTGACGAGGTAACATCAGGGTGATTCGACAGTTGCCTCACGAGGAGGTAGAGAGGGTCACGACCAATAAGGATAGTAGACCGTTGGATATCCGTCATCGACAGCCAGCGGGATGCGAAAAGACTAGAGCTAAACCCAAGATATTATTTCACCTTTCACGATCGAAGTACGGGGTTGAGGGTAGACGCCACACAGATGTTTAGATTGATTGTTATTAGGGGCGGTCGCTTAGCTCTGTAGTCTTTACTAGTTGAGGGAGGGGCCGAGGTGGGGCCATAGCCACCATGAAAAACAGACCCGAGGAATATCAGTAATTGAAGGCACTTAAAGGCGGCCTGTACAGGTACGGAAAAGCTCATGGCCGAGTTCCGTGTTTCTTGTTTAGCCCTGCCACGGAACTCGGTGCACATTAGAGGACGTGCGATTGAGGCATCGAGCTACAATTACAGTACATACGTGGGACAGTCTAGATACATGCATATCTGCTCTGGGTGGTTTATCGTAGGCTAGAGGGCATTATTTCGATATGGAATCTGATTCAATCGATGGTGGCATTCTGTATGCTTATGTAGTAATGGTAGATATATGCGGAACGTAACATTTTATATAGAGATCTGTACGTCACTCTGGCGTAGGATTAGGGACTGCGTTCATTACGGTCGAGACCGTGCGAGTAAGTTACCTTGGGGTGTTTCTTAATATTGAGAGATATCTACATATGTTGTATTAGGTGAATCCATGGGAAAGTAAATGGGTACAATGCGCGTATAAGTCTTGAGTGCTATTAACCCAAGTAACCTAATAACCAAGAAAATGTAATGGAACGGTATTAGTAGGGATCATTCTATTTATGATATACTAGTATCTGCGCGGTACAGAGAAATGCATTGAAGAAGCGCAATATATCATGTTCATCTTATCTTGCTCAGTTCACACTTGTTATTTTTACTGTTATCTTGTTCTTCTAGTTTTATATACCTGCCATGATACTTTTATTTATTTATATTTAAAAGTAACTGGACTTGCCAGACTTTATGTCTAACCCTTTTTGTTTCCTCTTCTCTCTCTTCCATTACCCCTCCCCAGGTTCTCAGGGTGGAAGTGCTTAGAGTTGATTTGGATTCCTTCAGCTTAGCTTGGATTTCGGATATAGATGTATCGCTTTGACTGCTTGTCAACTCTCTTATGGCTTTGCAAGGGAAATATGGTTTATGCTTTTGTACTCTATATTTTTGGCAAGACAGATTATTAATGTAATTAGTTACTTATGATGTAAACTCAGTATTTGGGACCATGATGTTCTGATTTAAATAAAGTTTTTAATTCCGCTGCTATTTTACATGTCTGTCTTGTGCTATTATGTTATTATTTATCTATAACGCTTCACGAAACTTAATGCATTCCCTTACTGAGTGACATTAACGGACGTGGGGGGTTACATTTGGTATCAGAGCACATGGTTATAAGATCAGATAAAGTGTTTTGAAAATGGTTTTCAAAAAGGTCTCAAAAACAAAGTATTTTAAAATAAAAAGTCTGTTTTTGAAAAGCATATTTCCCAAAGCCATAAATATCTTCTCGATTCTCCGCTTGTTCTGCTGCAAACTATGGTGATGGCGAAGTTCTGCTGCAACGAAGATTGAATGGCCTAATCTACACCAAATCTAATTCCACAAACGTTATACAAATTCAACGATTGCTACAACGAATTCAATGTGTTCTTCGCAGTAGTTTGGATCCATTTCCTCAGATCTATTCACTGTGAGTTCATGTTATTTTTAGATATGAATATTTAAATAGTAATTGTGATATGTATATAAAAATTGGATCTTGAATCAGTGCCTAATCAGTTCTATTATAACATATTCCTCTGATCTGTTCTTATATGCTTATATCGTCATCAAATCCAATCTTATCATAATATGTTCATTCATTTTTTATGCCTATTTCTAAGTTATGTTATTGATTCGTTATTATGCCTGTTCTGATTCTATTCTCTCCCTCTTTTCCCTTTTATTTTTATATAGCCAGGCTACCTTCGAGCCTAGGCCTAACGCTGAAAAATGCGAACGTACGAGATTGGGAATGATTGGGAAAGATATAATTTGGGGCATAATTGATATTGGAAAAATATGAATATAGGTTTGGGCATAAAATGTGGAAATATACAAATATGGATTTGGGGACATATATTGTGTTGTATAACATGAATATGAATTTAGGCGAACGTTGGAAAATATGATTTGGCATAAATTTTGTAAAATATGATTTGGACGTAGATTGGAATATATGTTAATATGAATTTGGGCATAACTTGTATTGGAATAAATGTAAATATGGAATTGGGTATAAAATGGGACATGCCTAAATATTGATTTGGCACATAAATAGGAACATATGTGAATATAAATTTTAGGCATAAATGGGAAAACATGGGGGTTTGGGTTTGTGCATAATACATACATATATGTATATGCCTTGATTAATGACATGGGAAAAAAAGGAGCGTATGGTGCATAATTAAAAGGGGAATTAAAAAGGGGTGTAAAAGTCTATGATTTGAATAGTGAATTGGGCATATAATTAAATATGGGGAAAAAGAGAAATAATCACCTGTAATGACATAGGTAGATTTGGATAAAAATGGAATGCCTACTAATTACAATTAGGAATTGTAATTGTACTTATGACACGAGGTTATGTTACATTAGTGGTGGAAGTCTGCCCGGACCCGACCGGCATATCCAGCAACCACTAGTGTTGAACCTAATGTGGGAGGTCTAAGTACGTAAACACGAATCGGGCTAAGACACGAGGTTAGACCCAACTATGGAATAAGACTGCCCGGACCCGGCTGGCATATCCAGCATCCACACGTTGTAGGCCTAATGTGGGAGGTCTAGCCCATTATGACCATAATTGGACATGGTAATGAATTGGACTACTTAACCTAATTTAATCCATAAGGATTGTATGATTATGAACTTGAGTTAGGATTAAGTAAAACTGGATGGTTAGTGGGTGGGTTAAGTAAAATAGAGGGGGTGGGTAATATTTACATATAGGCCCATGAACTTAACCCAATAAGGTTATGTAATTAAAGACACCTAGTGGTATACATAACCGGTGGAAAATATAATAAAGTTATGTAATTAAAACACCCTTGTAGGGTAAACATAACTTGTGGAAATGATAGAATTAGATATGCGTAATAATCTGCTAAGTAAACAACGATAAGTTGTAGTGACGGTGTAAATTGAGTTTATGATTAAATGAGGAAAGAAAGAGGAAAACTTGTAAAATAAATAAGTTATATTTAATCATAAATGGTAAGTGACATGTTAATTAAGAATCATGTGAATTGAGATATACTTAACAACGTATTAAGGAGAACATGTTATTGTAATGATGTAACCAAACAAGAATATAAAATAGATTGAGGATTACAGACCTTGGGCCACAATCTAGAGAATAACATGTTGTGGGTTTATTAATAAACTTAAATGGATTAAGTTATATGATTGAAATTAATAAGCAAGAAGAAACTTGGTAAATTGGAATAAGAATTCAGTATGAACAGGAAATAACCAAGTTATATGGGAACCTGGTGAGGTAAGGCAAATGCGTAAAAGAATGTTTATACATAGGGTCTAACAACATATTAAAGTGAGGCGCTTGGACCAGTTCGCACGTTTGAGGGGGAATAAGCCAACGGGGTAGATCATCGAGGTGTTATAAGGCATGAGGGGAGTGTACATTCATCTGATTGTTCGACGGCTCCAAAGGACTGGAAGGGGAAGCATGCGGCTTTCTGAAGTACGTAAGGTGCTCCTAGTAGTCCTCTATGCGGTGGCAGATGTCTTAGGCTGTACTCGCATGGGTTGGGTCTATGGTAACTACTAGGTGGGTAGGCTTTGACTGCAGATGTAGCTATTCAATCAGAATTCTGTGACGAGGTGACACAAGGGTGGTTCAGCGGCTGCCTCACGAGGAGGTAGAGAGGGTCACGACCAACAAGGATAGTAGACCGTCGGATATCCGTCATCGGCAGCCAGCGGGATGCGGAAAGACTAGAGCTAACCCCAAGTATCATTTCACCTTTCACTATCGAGGTACGGGGTTAAGGGGATACGCCACATGGATGTTTAGATTGGTTGTTATTAGCTGTGGTCGCTTAGCTCTTGTAGTCTTTACTAGTTGAGGAAGGGCCGAGGTGGGGCTATAGCCCCCATGAAAAACAGACCCTAGGATTACCTGTACATAGAGGTTCATAAAGTCGGGCCTGTACAGGTATGGATAAGCTCCCGGCCGAGTTCCATGTTTCTTGTTTGGCCTTGCCACGGAACTCGGTGCACATTAGAGGACGTGCGATTGAGGCATCGAGCTACAATTACAGTACATACGTGGGACAGTCTAGATACACGCATATCTACTCTAGGTGGTGTATCATAGACTAGAAGGCATTATTCCAATATGGAATCTGATTCGATCGGTGGTGGCAGTCCATACGCTTACGTAGCATAGTAATGAAAGATATATGCGGAACGTAACATTATTATATAGAGATATGTACGTCACTCTGGCGTAGGATGAGGGACTGCGTTCATTACAGTGGAGACCGTGCAAGTGGGGGTACCACGGAATGTATCTCAATATTGAGCGATAGCTACATATATTGTATTAGGTGAATCCAAGGAAAAGTAAATGGGTGCGATGCGCGTATAAGTCTTAGTGCTATTAACCCAAGTAACCTAATAATCAAGAAAATGTAATGGAACGATATTAGTAGGGATCATTCTACTTCTGACATACTAGCATCTGTGCGGTGCAGAGAAATGTATTTAAGAAGCACAATATATCATGTTCATCTTATCTTGCTCAATTCACACTTGTTATTATTACTGTTATCTTGTTCTTCCAGTTTTATATACCTGCCATGATACTTTTATTTATTTATATTTAAAATTAACTGGACTCGCCAGACTTTATGTCTGACTCTATTTGTTTCCTCTTCTCTCTCTTTCGTTTCCCCCAGGTTCTCAGGGTGGAAATGCTTAGAGTTGATTTGGATTCTTTCAGCTCTGCTTAGATTTTGGATATAGATGTATCACTTTGACTGCTTGTCAACTCTCTTATGACTTTGCAAGGGAAATATGGTTTATGCTTTTGTACTCTGATATTTTTGTCAAGAAAGATTAATGTAATTAGTTACTTATGATGTAAACTCAGTATTTGGACCATGATGTTTTGATTTAAATAAAGTTTTTAATTCCGCTGCTATTTTACATGTCTGTCTTGTGCTATTATGTTCTTATTTACCTATAACGCTTCACAAAACTTAATGCATTCCCTTAGTGAGTGACATTAACAGACGTGGGGTGTCACATTTGGTGTCAGAGCATATGGTTATAAGATCGAATAATGTATTCTGAAAATGGTTTTAAAAAAGGTCTCAAAAACAAAGTATTTTAAAATGAAAAAGTCTGTTTTTGAAAAGCATATTTCCCAAAGCCATAAATATCTCTCGATTCTTTGCTTGATTCCTTTTCCTTTTTGATCGGGGAACCGTTTTTTCTCGAAAGGGTATCCCCATTTCGGCATGGTTCCGTAGGCATGTTAAAACTACGGTTCATGTCGAAGGGCAGAGAAGTGCCCAACCTCCATCTGTAGCCGCAGTAGTGTCACCTACGGCTTATTTTCTTTCGAGCCTCGTAAGGATTTCCGTGCGATGGAGGCAACTTTCAAGAGACTTGTTAGCATGTTGCATAAGGATGGTAAAAATGAGAATAAGGGAATATAGATGAAAGAAGAACAGAAGAAATGCCATAACTTCAGAACGGTGGGTCATCTGAAAAAGGATTGCTAAAATAGAAAAGGCGTTTGTTATCACTTTGGTATGGCGGGACACCTTATTAAGGAGTGCCCAAAGAGACAAGGACAAGGCCAGAGGGCAGGAACTTCTAGGGAGCAAGCTATCGTTCTCATAGCTGGTGGACAGGATAGGGGTAGGAAAATTTCCATCGAAGGATTGATTTCTATTTTTGATCATCCTATTAGGATTCTTTTCCTGGCGCTCTGCATTCTTTTGTATCTGATCTTTTATTTGAGTCTCTGCACCTAAATACTAGTATGGTTTTGGATCCCGTTAGTGTCTCAAACCCATTAGAGGTACGGCTCATTTATCGAGGATTTGTCGGGGTTTGGGAATCTCTGTGTTAGGCGTCGAGTTTGATTGCGACGCATATGTTCTCAATTTCATAAGATACGGTTTGATTCTAGGATGGATGGGTTAACCATATATGGAGCCTTTTTAGATTGTGAGAGGAGGGTCGTTAGACTTCTGACTTGCCATAGAAAGACTCTCAAGATTTCTTATGACCCCAAAAGGGTCTGTCATGCTTAGTCTCCTTGAACCTCTTGATATATCTATCAATGATTTGCGACATGTGACTCCTAAAAGGAAAGAGGGAACTTGATAAGCAAGTAGGGGAACTACTTGAGAAGATGTTTGATAGGTGAATCATATCGAGATGGGAAACCTATTGAAGATAGTCCTTGAGGAAGCCCATCATTCTAAGATGACTATTCGTCCAAGCGACGATAAAATGTATAGAGATCGAGGTAGTGAAGCCAAACTTGCGAGAGGAAGTGAAAGTAGAGAAGGAAGCAATGATTGGATGAGTTCCGACTTGCATATTTGGATCGGAGGTTAAGAAATTGTGCAACAAAGAAGTGAAGCTAGTAAGAGTGCAATAGGGAAAGGGCTGCGAGGATGCTACTTGGGAGGCTGAAGACAAGATTTGCGCTTCATATCCTTTCCTTTTCGAGAATATGTTCTTAACTTCTTTTCCAAGCTTCGAATTAATACTTGTATCTATCATTTGAATATCTCCTATCGATCAAGTCTCTAGGTAGAAAACTAATGAATGTAAACATGTTTTTGAGACATGTTATGTTTGAAGGATGCAAGTGTTTGCTAGTGATTGCTCGTGGATGCATATGCACACACAATAGGCACTAGATCGGCTCAATCACTTACATTTTGCATAATGATGTGTGTACATTTTAAATTTTATGGATGAAAATGGGTGTATCGTTGCATTGATGTTGCATGTGGATGGATGATTGTGCACACATATAGAACTTACATGGATTAGGGTGATTTGCATACATTTTGGTTGCATGGCACAAACACACATTGCATTAAGGAGGTCAACTGAATCAGTAGACCACCAGATCTTTCGCATTAGTTTACGGACATATACACACACTATTGCGTATGTTCATAAAAGCATTAGAAATTCCTTAAGGACAATGGATGCTTGTGATTGCTAGATGGATGTATGATTGTTGGATGTTCGGATATACGTTCTTCTTAACTTAGAGATTTCGGGGACGAAATCCTTTGAATAGGGGAGAATGTAACACCCCGGAACTTTAACGACACTAATGATGATGAATTAAAGAATAATTAGTGTGAAATACACTATTAACAATGAATTACGGAAAACTTAATTTAATATTCAGAATTAAGTAAAACAGACTACGCCATTGCATCCGTCTTGAAATTCTGGTCAAGATAGACACCTGGTTTGCGTAAATCGGACATCGTATAAAGAAGTTATTAAGGTTTGAAGTTTGTATTCGCACAGGAAGAATATGTGTACATATAATAGGTTCAGAAATTCAAAAATGGGTCCAGAAATTCGAAATTCGGTTCAAAATTCAAAATCTGGGAAGGCGGCAGATTCCCGCCCAGGTGGGTCTACCCACTCAAAGGGGGGTCGACCCACCCGTGAACAAATTTGGGCGAAATACTTCATTTTGTATCTGGATACCTTTCTGAGCAAGATTCATTGATCCTAAGGCTATATAAAGGACCCTAGACCTAGGTTTTATTCATCTAAAAACAATGGCGATGGCGAAGTTCTGCTGCAACGAAGATTGAATGGCCTAATCTACTCCAAACCTAATTCAGCAAACATTATACAAATTCAACGATTGCTACAGCGATGGCTATAACAAATTCAACGTGTTCTTCGTAGTAGTTTGGATCCGTTTCCTCATATCTATTCACTGTGAGTTCATGTTATTTTTAGATCTGAATATTTAAATAGTAATCGTGATATGTATATAAAAAATTGGATCTTGAATCGGTGCCTAATCAGTTCTGTTATGACATATTCCTCTGATTTGTTCTTATATGCTTATATCGTCACCAAATCCAATCTTGTCATAATACGTTCATCCAGTTTTTATGCCTATTTCTACCGTTATGTTATTGACTAGTTATTATGCCTATTCTGATTCTATTCTCTCCCTCTTTTCCCTTTTATTTTTATACAGCCAGGCTACCTTCGAGCCTAGGCCTAACGCTGAAAAATGCGAACTACGATATTGGGAATGATTGGGAAAGACATAATTTGGGGCCTAATTGATATTGGAAAAATATGAATATAGGTTTGGGCATAAAATGTAGAAATATACAAATATGGATTTGGAGACATATATTGTGTTGTATAACATGAATATGAATTTAGGCGAACGTTGGAAAATATGATTTAGCAAAAATTATGTAAAATATGACTTGGGCGTAGATTGGAATATATGTTAATATGAATTTGGGCACTACTTGTACTGGAATAAATGTAAATATGGAATTGGGTATAAAAGGGACATGCCTAAATATTGATTTGGCACATAAATTGGAACATATGCGAATATAAATTTTAGGCATAAATGGGAAAACATGTGGGTTTGGGTTGTGCATAATACATATATACATACATACATACATATATATATGCCTTGATTTATGACATGGAAAAAAAGGAGCGTATGGTGCATAATTAAAAGGTGAATTAAAAAGGGGTGTAAAAGTCTATAATTTGAATAGTGAATTGGGCATATAATTAAATATGGGGAAAAAGAGAAATAATCACCTATAATGACATAGGTAGATTTGGATAAAAATGGAATGCCTAGAAATTACAAATAGGAATTGTAATTGTACTTATGACACGAGGTTAGGTTACATTAGTGGTGGAAGTCTGCCCGGACCCGACTGGCATATCCAACAGCCACTAATGTTGAACCTAATGTGGGAGGTCTAAGTACGTAAATACGAATCGGGCTAAGACACGAGGTTAGACCCAACTATGGAATAAGACTGCCCGGACCCGACCGGCATATTCAGCATCCACACGTTGTAGGCCTAATGTCGGAGGTCTAGCCCATTATAACCATAATTGGACATGGTAATGAATTGGACTACTTAACCTAATTTAATCCATAAGGATTGTATGATTATGAACTTGAGTTAGGGTTAAGTAAAACTGGATGGGTAGTGGGTAGGTTAAGTAAAATAGAGGGGGTAGGTAATATTTACATATAGGCCCACGAACTTAACCCAGTAAGATTATGTAATTAAAGACACCTAGTGGTATACATAACCGGTGGAAAATATAATAAAGTTATGTAAATAAAGACACCCTTGTAGGGTAAACATAACTTGTAGAAATGATAGAATTAGATATGCGTAATAATCTGCTAAGTAAACAGCGATATGTTATAGTGACGGTTGAAATTGAATTTATGATTAAATGAGGAAAGAATGAGGAAAACTTGTAAAATAAATAAGTTATATTTAATCATAAATGGTAAGTGACATGTTAATTAAGAATCATGTGAATTGAGATATACTTAACAACGTATTAAGGAGAACATGTTATTGTAATGATGTAACCAAACAAGAATATAAAATAGATTGAGGATTACAGACCTTGGGCCACAATCTAGAGAATAACATGTTGTGGGTTTATTAATAAACTTAAATGGATTAAGTTGTATGATTGAAATTAATAAGCAAGAAGAAACTTGGTAAATTGGAATAGGAATTCAATATGAACAGGAAATAACCAAGTTAAATGGGAACCTGGTGAGGTAAGGCAAGCATGTAAAAGAATGTTTAGACATAGGGTCTAACAACATATTAAAGCGAGGCGCTTAGACCAATCCGCACGTTTGAGGGTGAATAACCCAACGGGGTAGATCATCGAGGTGTTATAAGGCACGGGGGGAGTGTACATTCATCTGATTGTTTGACGGTTCTAAAGGACTGAAAGCGGAAGCACGCGGCTTCCTGAAGTATGTAAGGTGCTCCTAGTAGTCCTCTGTGCGGTGACAGATGTCTTAGGCTGTACTCGCAGGGGTTAGGTCTGCGCGTAACTAGTAGGTGGGTGGTGCTCGACTGCAGATGTAGCTATGCGGTCAGAATGCTGTGACGAGGTGACACAAGGGTGGTTCGGTGGTTGCCTCACGAGGAGGTAGAGAGGGTCACAACCAACATGGATAGTAGACCGTCGAATATCCTTCATCGGCAGCCAGCGGGATGCGGAAAGACTAGAGCTAACCCCAAGATATCATTTTACCTTTCACTATCCAGGTACGGGGTTGAGGGGAGACGCCACATGTTTGTTTAGATTGGTTGTTATTAGGGGCGGTCGCTTAGCTCTTGTAGTCTTTACTAGTTGAGGGAGGGGCTGAGGTGGGGGCCATAGCCACCATGAAAAACAGAACCTAAGATTATCTATACATAGGGGTTCATAAAGACGGGCCTATACAGGTATGGATAAGCTCCCGACCGAGTTTCGTGTTTCATGTTTGTTTAGATTGGTTGTTATTAGGGTGCACATTAGAGGATGTGCGATTGAGGCATCGAGCTACAATTACAGTACATACGTGGGGCAGTCTAGATACATGCATATCTGCTCTGGGTGGTGTATCATAGACTAGAGGGCATTATTCCGATATGGAATCTGATTCGATCGGTGGTGGTAGTCCATACGCTTACGTAGCATAGTAATGACAGATATATGCGGAACATTACATTATTATATAGAGATCTGTACGTCACTCCGGCATAGGATGAGGAACCGCGTTCATTACAGTGGAGACCGTGCTAGTGGGGTACCATGGAATGTATCTCAATATTGAGAGATAGCTACATATGTTGTATTAGGTGAATCCACGGAAAAGTAAATAGGTACGATGCGTGTATAAATCTTGAGTGCTATTAACCCAAGTAACCTAATAATCAAGAAAATATAATGGAACGGTATTAGTAGGGATCATTCTACTTCTGACATACTAGTATCTGCGCGGTGCAGAGAAATGTATTTAAGAAGCGCAATATACCATGTTCATCTTATCTTGCTCAATTCACACTTGTTATTGTTACTGTTGTCTTGTTCTTCCAGTTTTATATACCTTCCATGATACTTTTATTTATTTATATTTAAAATTAACTGGACTTGCCAGACTTTATGTCTGACCCTTTTTGTTTCCTCTTTTCTCTCTTTCGTCCCCCCAGGTTCTCAAGGTGGAAGTGCTTAGAGTTGATTTGGATTCTTTCAACTTAGCTTGGATTTTGGATATAGATGTATCACTTTGACTGCTTGTTAACTCTCTTATGGCTTTGCAAAGGAACTATGGTTTATGCTTTTGTACTCTGATATTTTTGGCAAGACAGATTATTAATGTAATTAGTTACTTATGATGTAAACTCAGTATTTGGGACCACGATGTTTTGATTTAAATAAAGTTTTTAATTCCGCTGCTATTTTACATGTCTGTCTTGTGCTATTATGTTCTTATTTACCTATAACGCTTCACGAAACTTAATGCATTCCCTTAGTGAGTGACATTAACGGATGTGGGTTGTCACAATTGTGCACGCATATAGAACTTACATGGATTAGGATGATTTGCGTACATTTTGGTTGCATGGCACATGCATACATTGCATTAAGGAGATCAACTGTATCAGTAGACCGCCTGATCTTTCGCATTAGTTTACGGACTATACACACACACCATACGAATGTTCATAAAAGCATTAGAAATTCCTTAAGGACAATGGATGCTTGTGATTGCTAAATGAATGAATGATTGTTGGATGTTAGGATATATGTCCTTCTTAACTTAGAGATTTCGGGGATGAAATCCTTTGAGTAGGGAAGAATGTAACACCTCGAAATTTTAACGACGCTAGAGATGATGAATTAAAGAATAATTAGTGTGAAATACACTGTTAACAATGAATTAAGGAAAACTTAATTAAATATTCATAATTAAGTAAAACTGATTGTGCCATTGCGTCCGTCTCGGAATTCTGGTCAAGATAGACACCTGGTTTGCGTAAATCGGACACCGTATGAAGAAGTTATTAAGGTTTGAAGTTTTTATGCATATAAGGAAGACATATATACATATAAATTCAAAAATATTCAAAAATCAGCAAAACAAAAAATACAGCATGCAAATCGAGGAAGGGCCGACATTTTGAAGTCGACCCAAGACCTGCTGGGTCGACACCCCTGAAGGGAGGTCGACCCACCCGTGGTTCTAGAAGCTTCTCTAACGTGGACGATTCTGATGGCTTCTGGTCCAATCTAAAGGTCTTGGTTGCTCCGCTACTCCTATATAAAGGACCCTAAACCTAGGTTCTATCTATCTAAAATAATGTTGACGGCGAAGCTCTGCTGCAATGAAAAATTAAGATGGCTTTTCTTCTTCTTCTTCTTCTTCTTCTAAATCAATTCAAAGAAGATTATACATATTCGAATGTTGCTACAACAAAATCAACGGTGGCTACAACAACTTATTCAACATGTTCTTCACAGTAATTTGGATGCGTTTCCTCAGATCTATTCAATGTGAGTTCATGTTATTTTTAGATCTTAATATTTAAATAGTAATCTTGATATGTGTATAAAAATTGGATCTTGAATCGGTGCCTAATCAGTTCTATTATGACATAATTATAAGATCTGGTTTTATATGTTCATATCGCCATGTTAAATCTTGTCATAATATGTCTATTCAGTTTATGCCTATTTTCATCAGTTTATTATTGATTCATTATTATGCCTATTCTTGATTCTCTTATCTCTCACTTTTTCCCTTTTTATTTTTATACAGCCAAGCTACCTTCAAGCTTAGGCCTAATGCTGAAAAATGCGAACATGCGAAATTGGGAACGATCGGGAAAGACATAATTTGGGGCATAATTGATATTGGAAAATATGGATCTAAATTTAGGCATAAATTTGGAAATATACGAATATGAGTTTGGGGGGCATATGTCTTGTTGGATAATATGAATTTAGGCACGCATTGGAATAAATGTAAATATGGAATTGGGTATAAAATGGGACATGTCTATATACTGATTTTGGACATAAATTGGGACGTATGTGAATATGAATTTTAGGCATACATTGGAAAATATGTGAATATGGATTTGGGTATAACTTGTATTGAAATGGGTGAATATGGACTAGGGACATAAATTGGAAAATATGTAGATTTGGGTTCGTGCATAACATATATGTATATGCCTTGACTTATATCTTGGGAAAAAGAGCATATTGTGCATAATTAAAAGGTTACTTGAAAAGGGGTGTAAAAGTCTATGATTTGAATAGTGAATTGGGCATATAATTAAATATGGGGAAAAAGAGAAATAATCACCTATAATGACATAGGTAGATTTGGATAAAGATGGAATGTCTAGTAATTACAATTAGGAATTGTAATTGCACCTATGACACGAGGTTAGGTTACACTTGTGGTGGAAGTCTGCCCGGACCCGACCGACATATCCAGCAGCCACTAATGTTGAACCTAATGTGAGAGGTCTAAGTGTGCAAATACGAATCGGGCTAAGACACGAGGTTAGACCCAACTGTGGAATAAGACTGCCCGGACCCGACCGACATATCCAACATCCACACGTTGTAGGCCTAATGTGGGAGGTCTAGCCCATTATAACCATAATTGGACATGGTAATGAATTGGACTACTTAACCTAATTTAATTCGTAAGGATTGTATGATTATGAACTTAAGTTAGAGTTAAGTTAAACTGGATGGGTAGTGGGTGGGTTAAGTAAAATAGAGGGGGTGGGTAATATTTACATATAGGACCACGAACTTAACCCAATACGGTTATGTAATTAAAGACACCTAGTGGTATACATAACTGGTGGAAAAATATAATAAGGTTTTGTAATTAAAGACAACTAGTGGTATACATAACCGTGGTAAAATATAATAAAGTTATGTAATTAAAGACAGCCTTGTAGGTTAAGCATAACTTGTAGAAATGATAGAACTAAATATGCGTAATAATCTGCTAAGTAAACAACGATAAGTTGTAGTGACGATGTAAATTGAATTTATGATTAAATGATAAATAATGAGGAAAACTTATACAATAAATAAGTTATATTTAATCATAAATGGTAAGTGACATGTTAATTAAGAAACATGTGAATTGAGATATACTTAACAACGTATTAAGGAGAACATGTTATTGTAATGATGTAACCAAGCAAGAATATAAGATAGATCGTGGATTATAGACCTTGGGCCACAATCTAAAAAATAACATGTTGTGGGCTTATTAATAAACTTAAATAGATTAAGTTATATGACTGAAATTAATAAGCAAGAGAAACTTGGTAATTTGAATAAGAATTCAATATGAATGGGAATAACCAAGTTAAATGGAAACCCGATGAGGTAAGGCAAGCGCATAAAAGAATGTTTATACATAGGGTCTAACAACATATTAAAGAAAGGCACTTGGACCAGTCCATACGTTTGAGGATGAATAACCCAACGGGCTAGATCATCGAGGGTTTATAAGACACGAGGGGAGCGCACATTTATCCGATTGTTATGACGGCTCCAAAGGAAAGGGAAGGGAAGCACGCGACTTCCTGAAGTACGTCGGTGCTCTTAGTAGTCCTCTGTGCGGTGACAGGTGTCTTAGGCTGTACTCGCAGAGGTTGGGTCTGCGCGTAACTATTAGGTTGGTGGGCATTGAATTCAGATGTAGCTATGCAGTCAGAATACTGTGATGAGGTGACATAAGGGTGATTCGACGGTTGCCTCACGAGCAGGTAGAGAGGGTCACGACCAACAAGGATAGTAGACTGTCGGATATCCGTCATCGACAGCCAGCGGGATGCGAAAAGACTAGAGCTAAACCCAAGATATCATTTCACCTTTTACTATCGAGGTACGAGGTTGAGGGTAGACGCCACATGGATGTTTAGATTGATTGTTATTAGGGGCGGTCGCTTAGCTCTATAGTCTTTACTAGTTGAGGGAGGGCCGAGGTGGGGCTGTAGCCACCATGAAAAACAGACCCGAGGAATATCTGTATTTGAAGGCACTTAAAGGGGGCCTGTACAGGTATGGAAAAGCTTCCGGCCGAGTTCCGTGTTTCTTGTTTAGCCCTGCCACGGAACTCGGTGCACATTAGAGGACGTGCAATTGAGGCATCGAGCTACAATTATAGTACATACGTGGGACAGTCTAGATACATGCACATCTGCTCTGGGTGGTGTATCGTAGTCTAGAGGGCATTATTCCGATATGGAATCTGATTCGATCGATGGTGGCAGTATGTACGCTTACGTAGCATAGTAATGGTAGATATATGCGGAACGTAACATTTTATATAGAGATCCGTACGTCACTCCGGCGTAGGATGAGGGACTGCCTTCATTACGGTGGAGACCGTGCGAGTGGGTTACCATGGGGTGTATCTTAATATTGATAGATATCTACATATGTTGTATTAGGTGAATCCATGAGAAAGTAAATGGGTACGATGCGCGTATAAGTCTTGAGTGCTATTAACCCAAGTAACCTAATAACCAAGAAAATGTAATGGAACGGTATTAATAGGGATCATTCTATTTCTGATATACTAGTATCTGTGCGGTGCAGAGAAATGTACTGAAGAAGCGCAATATATCCTATTGATCTTATCTTGCTTAGTTCACACTTGTTATTGTTACTGTTATCTTGTTCTTCCAGTTTTATATACCTGCCATGATACTTTTATTTATTTATATTTAAAAGTAACTGGACTCGCCAGACTTTATGTCTGACCCTTTTTGTTTCCTCTTCTCTCTCTTCCGTTTCCCCTACCCCCTAGGTTCTCAGGGTGGAAGTGCTTAGAGTTGATTTGGATTCTTTCAGCTTAGCTTGGATTTCGGATATAGATGTATCGCTTTGACTGCTTGTCAACTCTCTTATGGCTTTGCAAGGGATATATGGTTTATGCTTTTGTACTCTGATATTTTTGGCAAGATAGATTACTAAAGTAATTAGTTACTTATGATGTAAACTCGGTATTTGGGACCATGATGTTTTGATTTAATTAAAGTTTTTAATTCCACTGCTATTTTACATGTCTGTTTTGTGCTATTATGTTTTTATTTACCTATAATGCTTCACGAAACTTAATGCATTCCCTTAGTGAGTGACATTAACGGACGTGGGGTGTTACAGTTTCCATCTTCGCGTTCAAAAATATATCCAACTTCTTACTTTTATTTCACCACAATGCAAACCCATGACCACTCTTCGCTCCAGAAGAAAGAATCCACGGCCGCCCGCCCTTTTTTCCCTATACTGTCCTGTTGATATATAACGATGGTTTTAAATAACTTATGATATAATAATAGCTTTAATTAAATATAACTTTTTATCTTAATAATTCTTAATTACTTTTTTGTACGTTACTTATCAGCACGACCGATTTCTCTCTACTTCACTCTCATACAGAAGAATACACCAGCACGTCTCCAACAAATCCATCGTCACCCCATTTGTTTATTCATACAACATCGCTCGGCATATTCTTCCCGTCCATACACATTACACAGTGCTACCATGTTGATTTCTGCCGTCACGCGTCCATTTAGTTTTGTTCCCTTCCTCCTTTTGTTTTCCTGCTTCAACACAAGAGCACGCATGAACTTCTCAACACTGGCCGACTTCCAGAATGATAGTCACAGATTAAATCGCTCCAGTTCGAGCGCCATGAGCTCCTCCGTTATTGACCCAAATCCCGATGACCCCAGACCCACCGTTCGCCTGTACTTTGACCCAAACTGTCGCGACTTCTAGTTGTAATTCCGGTCTCCTCAGGATGAAATATTCGATCTTACCCATTCAGATTCAAGAGCTCGGCTAGATGATTAAGTTTGTTATTAAACAATTAGTGAATTGGTGAACAGATTTGGCGTGATTGGAGGAGCAAGTTGGAGAAATTTGGTGCGTTGTTTTATGATAGGGTGACATAAATTTTTACTTGCGTGGACCAGGAGAAAAAAGAATTAGGGTTGTCACTTTAGTATGGGTATACATTGTGTAAACCAATAAATAAAATATTATTTATGAAACTTCAACACGAAGTATCACATAAAAACATTCACATACGACTTCCAATCGAGATGAAACTCCTAATCCTGACATAAAAAAATATTCCGAAACCGATGGGACAAGTTTCGTCGAATTCTGAGGTCATTTATGAAAATCCCTTCATAAGTAATAGTTGAAAAATCACGTGTTTAAATTTCCCATGATTTCAAAATAAATCCAATCAACTTGAAACTTTGAAATTCTACTAGACCTTTCCCTTATAGATCCAAAGAAATTTGTTTCGTTAAATTTGGAGTTCATTTGGCCAGTCGTTTATTCCTTTAAAGTTAACCCTGTCTAAAATGGCCAAAATAATATAAACGATTAAGGCATTTATCGTTGCCATGATCAAATGGTAAATCCATTTGACACGAAAATTGAAATCTAATAATAATTAATCCAAATCCAATGGCATAAATTCCATCGCATTTCGAGACTATTTCCTGATACACTATTTTTATATGCCAAACAACGCTATTTTGGACACTAAAATACCCGATGTCCAAAAATAACAAACTACATGCCTATTCTGACTCTAAATGTCGATACGAACTCAACAGAATTGATTTCGTACCTTAATTCAATTGTCTTCTCAAGTTATACACAAATACCTCTATATTAATTAAATTATTAAATTACACGCTATAGAAAATTACTAGGCGTTTACGGTTGCCGTTGTCACATACGACATCGGTTTGACACAAAATTTAATACGTACAATAATTTAACGTTACGGTTCCAATGAAACTAATTTCATTGAAAACGGACTCTATTTGCAAAATGGCCCCTTTTAAGGCTTATAATAATATCTAAAAATCCAAAATAATCAAATAAAATAATAATAAATTATTATTATCGTAAATTTCCAAATTGAAATATCATATATCTCCAATTATAAACCAATATGGATTATACAACTCGGTATCAACATTTTGAGTCAAATGATATCCAAATATATATATATATATATGTATGTATGTATATTAAAAACCTAATCATTAATTAATAAACGTTATCGTTTATTAACGAAATCCATAGGGACTATTTTAAAATTTGAATTGGACATAACTAACAATCTATAACACGAAATCTGGATTTTTCTCTTCCATATGGAAATTATAATCAAATAGATTCCAACGTTTCTTGTTTCGTAGAATTCCAACTTAAAACGGATTCTATATATTCAATTGAAGTTCAAAACTCAATACTACGAACTGCCGCGCCATTTCGAGCTCGATTTATAATTATATATAAATTAACATTCAACTTTGTATTAAGTAAACGAATTCAATATTAAAATTCATTGATATTCCAAATATAATATTTAAAATAATAAATTAAATATTTGGCTACCAAAAATACGGGACATTACATTCTTTCCCCCTTAATAGATTCGTCCTCGAAATTACTAAGGTAGGAAAAATGTTACAAATCTTATTATCTTTAAAATCCAATCTATTTTAAATTGAAAACCAATTCATTATCATAAATAGATATTTTTCAAATATATCAAAAAAATTCTAACATCTTAAATTCTCGGAAAAATTCGGTAGAGTCTCCCCTGCATGGAGTGACATCTACGATATCGCTGGAACAAACAATATGTATACATCAACCCACATGGTCGGAAAACAAAATTCAAAACCAAATTTAATTTTTCACATAGGCGTACCTTTTACGAGAGCTATTAAGCGTACTTGCTCAATATACGTGCAATCTACGCAACCAAATTCAAACTCGTAGCCTTCTAGCACCTGTACTTAACTCAGATTACCATGTAAGCACAAATACATGTAAATTTTAAATAATACAACATTAATCAACAAGTACAACTACACTAGTTCCAAAATCAAATATGGACATCAATTCAATTTCAAATGCAAGGTTGAATCATCAATTTTAATTCATATGTAGTTCCGTTCAGTTTGTTTTTTTGGAATTTATTTTCTTCATCTCTATTAAATTGTTGATTATTTCAATTCAAACAATCTATCATCCAATAACAAACAATTCACAATCAACAACCAACCAAATCAATTGAATTTATATTCAATATAAATATTTAATTTGGTTTAACATTTGAACATCAATCGGTTAATTTTCGATTGATTTCTATTTAATATTATTCATCAAAATTTCAAACCCAAATCAATTTTATTTACTTCTAGTATAATTCTTAACTCCACTTAACCTAGTTAAGTTCCATTTCAAATCTAATTAACTAATTGATTTCTCTAATTATTTTATCTTAATTTTACAATCCAAATCCTGGTTTATTCAGTTTCATCTAGCTATAATCAACCACTTCAAAATATTAATCAAATTTGAATTTCATTCAAATTGACCAAGCACACCAATATCTCAATAACTTAATAAAATTATTTCTTTTCTATACAAAAATATAATTTAGGTAAAATTATTTCATTTACCCCCTTTATAAAATAATATGGTATTCATTTCCAGTTCAATGCTTCTCAACACTTGAACCGATCAACAACACAATACAAAACATTTTTATATAAAATTTACAAATACGCTCTCAAATATATGTACACTCAACTCAATATAGGTTATTACTTACCCCATCTCTATCGAGTTACACCACATAGCTAGGGTTTTTACCAAACCAATAGCTCTGATACCACTGTAACGACCTGCGGGAATTCAACGCCCGATTTCTGACAATAATACATAAATCCCGTTTTACTTGCCAAAGCTCAAGTATCGAAACACAGATAGTTATTAGAAAGAAATTAGAGGGTGAGATAAGGAAGAAAGAAATATTAGAATAGAAGTGGAAACATAAGAACCAACACAAAACAGAATCTCACATCGTAGTGGAACAAAATATAGTACGAAAACAAATCTTTACTAAGAGCTTTAAAATACTTACAATCATTAGAGTTCATCAACACATCTGGACAGTTATAATAATCTATCCTCATATACAACATATAGTGGAATACACACCAAAATATATCATACGTCTGAACTCCTCCAGCACGTGTTCTGAAGTTCGCAACATCCAAATTTAAACCTATTGTTAAAGTCAAAATTTGGCCACAATGCCAAAGGTATCTTCACAACACTTCATCAAGAGGTATGAAATAGAAAAACGAAGCCAAAAGCACAAAATGAAAGGGAAAAAGCAGAGAACACAAATTTTAGAGTGGTTCGATTTGGAAATAGCCTACATCCACTATAAGAATAACTTTCATTATCATTTTTAGATTCACAATGTACATATTCTCTCTCATTACGTTCATTCTCTCTTCTCACAAATATTTCTCTTTGATCTATTCAAATCAGCCAAAGAACTTATTGGAATTCTCTAAATGTGGTGAGTGGTGATGTAGATCTACAACTTCTTGGATATTTGAGTATTTTGGATGATTCCATGGCGGATTTGGTGTTAGATCTTCGTTTGGAGACGATTAATGAAGGTAGAATCACTTAGAGTGGTGGAGAAAGTAGTTGGACAGAACTTCGTGATCAGGAAAATCGATCTGCATTAATGTAGAGGTCATGGCCTATTTATAGGTGAAGTCCCTATGACGTGGTGAGCCAAAACCCATATAGACAGACAAAGGTTGTTCGTGAAGTAATTACGAAAATGCCACTGCTGCTGTTGCCAGTTGCCTTGACCAAATGTGCACGAGCGACCCTTACAATGTGCGAGCAACCCCTACAATGTGCGAGTGTCCCCTAGCATACACGAGCTCCCTGTGCTCGGCCGACCTAAGATGCTGTGCGAGCTCCCTGTGCTCGACCCTGTGATGTGCGAGCTCCTTGCTAGTGCTCGACCTTGTGATGTGACAGACCAGGAGTTTATATGCACGAGCGACTCATGATTCTAATGCGCGAGTGTACCATGTTTTGTTCTAGTTTTAATCCATCAACATGTGCATGATTTTTAATGGATAAACATTTGCCCCTCGAATTTTATAATTTTTGATATGTAAAAGATTACAAGCATTGAAATGATTGAATATAGCACAATTTGATGAATTGAATCTGGCTTTACATAGGACAGTTGCATGTAACATGATCGGGTTGCTCTTGCACATATATCCCCATAGGTCGATCACACTCGTGTATGAACGTACAAGCTATTGGTCGAGTAAGTCAGTGTTTATGAACGACCGAGCTACGGGTCAGGCAAGTCAACATGTATCGGGTCGGACTAGCCCACTTAAGTCCATCTGGTCGACCTTAACCCACTGTGTCGAGCTGACCATCCATCTTCCTTACTTTATATTGCCTCTTGCCCTTCGTATCTTCATTTCTTTTCTGGAAAAAGCAATTTAATGGCGGCCTAACCCTCTTGAAGAACCCCGCACCTTCTGTAATTGATTCCTCACAAATTGCAGTCATGTCCTCATCACAAACCCCAAGCTTGCTGATCGCGCTCGATCCCTACAACCAAACTCAATCAGATTTCAAATTGAATTGGAGCAATTTCCTTGGATTTGAAGCTCCGCGCCTGTTGTAGGTGATTCTCCTTTTATTTTTGTAATGATTTCATTGGTTTGCTTTGTAGAGACCTTAATTTTGAACCAAAATGTATGGGGTACAGTTCGAACTTGAATCAAATTATTAGGGTTGTAATTATTGGAATTTGGAATGGATTTAATTGAATTGGGGATAAGGATGTGTATTTGAATGTTTTAGTACTCGAATTGTATAGGATCCCCTAATTTTTTTAATTTAATTTAGACACACATGTAGCGCTCGATGAAATGCTTGAGACATAAAACCTTGTATTTTAACATGTTTTAGCTTCTTTATAGTGCACAGAGTCTCTGGTAGGAACAGTTTCAAGCTTGTTTTCATTCATATACTTTAGTTGTCTGGCAATTCGTGCTTGCCATATATGAATTCACGGCTATGAATGGTTTGGGAATTAAAAGCTTGCATGTTTTAATCATTATTTGAATTCATAGTTACTGTGCTTGTTGTAGTTGCGTGCTATGTTTCTTTGATTGCATTTACTCGCGAACAACGGTTTTTCTTGAACTTCAGTCATTGCCATGATAACTTTTGGTCTCGAAAAATGCTTAAATTGACACTTATAATGTAGAAACCCTCAATTTGTGTTCAGAAGCATTGAGTGTTGTTTATGTATATCAATTGTCTGGTGGTTTCTAATTTTATCAAACGACTCTGTATAGTCTTCAAAAAGTCTACACAGCCAATCACAGTTGTCCATGCTCGACCGTCTGGAGTTGACCATGGGCGACTCCTATAGGGTCGGTCATGCTCGACTACACTGGGGTCGAGCATGCTCGACCCCTATTGAGGTCGAGAATGCTCAATTCATACTGGGGCCAGTCATGCTCGACCCCTATTGAGGTTGGCATGTTTGAATTTGTTTGGAAATTTTGTTAAGGCTTTCTATTGATTACCAAGTCTTCCAGTTGTGCTATACCTGCAATAACTAGAACACTTGTATGTTTTTAGCTATTATTTTGCTGTCAATTGCTCACAATGACAAGAGGTTAGTGTAAAAAGTTAGGAATGCAATGTAGCTTAGATTGAACGATATACTTGCGCAGAGTTGTTTTTATTTGATCGTTCATAATTTGGTTGAATATTCTATGTGCAAATATAGTTGTTCCAGAACCAACTTTCAATGACACTTGGAATCGGATAATCAGTACATGTTGATTTCAAATCCCGAGTCTCATTTTATAGTAACGTACACAATTCCCCCTTTGAATTAGGAAGCATGTAACTGTGATTCATTTCAAATATAACTATTTGTGTAGAAATGGTTTCTAGACAACAGTCACGCCAAAATCTTGAGGAAACCACTTTGCCTAGTGAAGTTAGCACTTCTGTTCAAGTTACCGAAACTACATCAGCTATTTCCCTGGGAATGAACGTAAATCAGGATTTTCCTCTACCTCGGCCTCTTGTCAATGTACCTCTCGAAAGACATGAAACAACTGTTTCTTTTAGTTCATGCCAGAAAATGTGTAAGCAATTCGGGATCTCAGAAAAGGACGAGGCCAAATTCCCGGGGAAAGAGGACTTCACTGACCTTCCACCTGCTGGGTATGTTGTAGTTAATCGTCATATGTTATTAAGCGGAGAAATTCCTCCCTTCAATTCTTACCTAGAATCAATCCTTCGGCGCTTGGCTATTGCCCATATCAACTGCACACAAATGGTTACTTCATTTTAATGGGCCTTTATGTACTTTTTATGAGGGTCAAATAGTGCGCGCCTAGGTTTCAAGATATTTGTTCTTTGTACTCTTTTAAAAGGAGGAAGAAAAATCGTCCGTTAATTATTTTTGTTGAAAGCCGGGGCTCCAAGATTATTACTGATCTAGTGGAGAGTGTTCTAGGATTTCCGAACCAATATTTCTTCGTCCGGTGTCCCAATTTTTTTTACGGACGATGGATGGAAGGAGGTGAATTTATTTACTTAGAATCTTTTGTTTCTTTCTCCTTCTAGATTTCAGTCCTCATATCTTTCTTTATTCTATAGAAGTTCATTCTGATCAAGATACTACCTTTGATCAAGCCCTTCTTGATTCTTTAAAGGCTGTTAGTGAGAATGAACAGAGTAGAAAGTTCTTGGTTGCCGAAGAATTCCTTCGCCGATGTCGTATGCTTCTTCCTTCATGATCTCTTGCGATAGATTCAGCCGATAAGAAAGATACCATTAGCAAATATCCAGCTAAAAAAGTTCATCTAAAGAAGTGCTCCAATCATGTGAGAAGCAGTAAGACACCTCCCAAGTCTAAATTGACCCCTATCGATGAAGAAGCATTCAAACAGCGCAGGGGTAAGAGTCTTATGACCATGTATGAATAGATCCAGAAGGAAGGCACTATCCTGGGTCCTATGGAGGAAACCGAACAGGTTGAAGAGGATGAAACTGCTTCGAAAACCGTTTCAGACCCGATGAAGGATAATGAGCGGTCTGGAGAAGCTGGAGTAACTTCTAAGGACAATTTAGGTGCTGAGGAAGTCGACAAGAATCCCATCATTCAAGATAGTCAAGGAGAAGGTATCTCAGACACTTTTAGGAATCCCGGTGACCTTAGCTCGACTAAAGATCTTATCCCGAGTGATATTGTTGACCAAACACTTAAACCCCAGGCCACAAATACAAGAATTACTACACTCGGGGCTCCCATCTCTTTACTAGGAAAAATGCTTGCGGATCTAGGAATTGACTAAGAAGCAGCTGTAAAAATTGGTTCATTATTGGATACATACTAGCAAATGTTTTACTTATCTCATAAGTTTCCAATGTTTTGTGTAAGCCTTTTCAATTCGCTTCAGTGCTTTCCAATTTGAGTACTGAGATTTTGCTCTGCTCTTTTCTTTTTAGGTCCAGAAATGAGACCCCATTTGTGAAGAATTTTGAACAAAGCACCAAGTATTACAATCCAAATCATCTCCTATGACCTCAGTCATCACAATACCCAAAACAATCTCATCAATTCCATCATTCCCAGAATCCGCAATCTCCCCATCAACCTCAGCAAATTCCTGAGCTCTCGGAGACTAATGAGCAAAGGAGGAGGAGGCATCTCCAAGACAAAGAAGATGAGGTGGAAAGGAAATGATATGCTTGGCTTGGTGACGAATATGAGCACCTAGATATGTTAGAGGCAAAGAGGAGGAAAGAAGAAAAGAAGCAAAAAAGAAAAGCATAAATGAAGAGAAACAGGGATGATAAAGGCAAAGGTGACTCTCAAAGCGTCACAAGTCGGGCATACTTCCAATGCCATATTTCCCAATGCTGGATATTCAGAATACTTGTGATCAACCGTCCCTGGCTTCTCCATCCGTTACTCCAACTCATGCTGATACCCAGGCGATTATAAATAGGCCTCGTTATATTCCTGAACCAGCTGACTTTAGTCTTGCTGACCGATTCCCGGGTTGGTGTTTAAGAGGGATGTACCTCAATTTAGACATATATCCTTCTGATAAGTGGTACATTCTTGAATCATTCGATACCTTGAAGAGTCGCATGTTTACACATTTTGACACAGCCAAGAGTCAACTTGAAGTTCAGTTAGATACAATTAGAGGACATGCTGAGAAGCAACTGGGCCAATGGCATGTTTTTGCACATGAACTTCAAAGGCTAAATGGAATCAATATTGATTGAATTGCCACACTAGAGAATGACAAAGCTGAACTTCTCAAGGTTATTGAATCTCAGAACAAAACTATTGCATTTTGCAGACTTAGAGGCTGGGAATAAGAGGCTCAAGGAAGAGCTTGTTGCTGCAAAACAGAAGGAAAGAATGCTAGCGGCACAAGTTCAAGAAGCTCAATCTGCTTAACAACTTGCTGAATCCCAACTAGCTATAGAAAGGAGTGCTTCCGCTACTTATCAGCAAGAGAATGTGATCCTCCAACACAAGATCACTTCTCAAAGTATGGCTCTTGAAGTGCTAACTACCAATGTTGAATTTCTTGAAGAGGATAAAGCCAAAGCTGTGGCCGCTTATAAAAATGCCAAGGAAATTACATACGCTACTTTATTCAAATTCTATGTCTACAGCGTCATGAGCCGTGGGAGCCTATGCTACTTGGGAAATAATTTCGATGTAACTTTAGCTCTTGTCTGGGAAGAGGTACTTAAGATTGATGAAGGCAATCACAGTGAAGATGACCTTATTGAGGATCTCTTATATGAAGAACCCAACGAGGCCTTAGCTGAGGTAAAGGTTCGGTTAAAGAAAGTACGAGGACTGCTAAGTGACGGAGCTGGACCTTTGGGGGAGCAAGCCCAGGGTACGACCAATGTTGATTCCCCTACCATTCCTGCTAATGTTGAGGCTGCAGGCTCGCAAACTCCTGATGATCCTAATATTGCTCTCAAAGAGAAGGACATAGTTGCCGAGGAACACAATATTGAAGGAGGCACTACCCGGGAGTACAACGGGGATGATGAAGGAGATGATAATGATGCAGATAACTTTGAGGTTGACTATAGAAATATCCAAGCGAATCTTGAAGCCATAAGTAAAACTTAAATTGTCCAAGCTATGTTATACTTAGACTTCCTATGCCCTTTACCTGGAACACTACATTCTATGCTTATTGTTCATCTGTTTTAGGTTTAATCTCACCACAACCTCCCCTACTGTAGGCAAGACAATGACAACTGACGTCATTGTTACTGATTATACTTTGACGTCGATTCCTCCCGCCCCAGTAACTACTACTCCTCCGGGTGATGCATCTTTGCTTGGCGCTAAGACCCTAGGATCACAAGATACTCAGATTAGAGCAATTGCGAACTTGGATGATGATCTTGACTATATCCTCAGCGATGAAGATTCTGACAACGCCGACGAAACTCCAGGAAAAGATGCTGAGGATGCTGAGAAGCAGAAAACCAAGCTTCCATCAACTTCGGGATGTAGGAGAAGAAAGTGCACCGTTAAGAATAGAGGAGGAGTCATCAATCTATCCTCCCAAGAGAGTCCCAGTGGCCCGATGAGTAAAGATGGGAGCCAGCCAGCTAGTACTCCTCCTCCTTCTTCTACCAAGTTATCTTTGAGGTCTGGTGACTCCAAGAATGGGAAGAAGAAGAAGTAGCGCTTATGACCAGCTTTCTTTACTTTCCGTTATCTCCTTTTATGCGCTGCATTTAGACCGGTTGTATATGCAAGTGTCGGTCCTCGCTCATCATTTTATGCTTATTAATTTACGCACATTTGTGTCTGAGACTCTTGTACTTGACTTTATATCTGACTTGTGTTGTTGCTGATGTAATGAAACTGTGTTCTGCTTGTTGTACTTAAGCTTTTTTACTTTAGATTTACTGCACCTTCTTGCTTTGCATTCCACGCCTGTTTCTCTATACATTTACAACACATGTTATTTTTGTTTAGTAGGTTGTAGCGATCTTGTGGTATGTTTTGAGAGCGTTATTGATTTTTTAATGCAGTGGTGATTACCCCATACCAAAAGGTCGTTACAAGCTTTATAGGCTGGATGTGATCAACTATACTAGAGTTCCTTGGTTATGGCTAAAATATGGGAAGTTCCTGCTTTAATGGTTAAGTCTGTTGCTTTCACCATTATGCTTATAACTTCTTGGTCTGCTTATTAGCCAAGGATTCCAGCTTAGTTCACCGGATTCATGCCTTTTTAGTTTGAGGAATTCCCTTGTTTTTGTGATTCTGCTTGAGAGGTCTTATATTTTTGGCTCAATGCTTATCTTTTTCCAACTAGTTAATTCAGACATATGAGATGATCACTAGGCTGATGTATTCTAGCGTCAGTGATTTCATTGAGTGCCTCTGAAGAGGAGGTCTTTGGTTAAAATCCAACATTCGTTGTGGTTCGAACAAGTTAGATGCTAATCGAATTAATTGGACGCCTTTGAAAAGGTCTTTTAAGTTCGCCGATTGACGAGTTTGGAATAATCGGACTCTAATCTGTTCGGATGCCTCCACGGAGGTCTTTTGCCTTTGAAGAGGTCTTTGAAGCCCAATGTTTGTCAAAATCGGACCAGGTAATTCCTGGTACTAATGATCAACTGGGGTGCCTCCAAAGAGGTCTTTTACCCCCTCTCCCCCGAAAGGCTGTTTTGGGGCTTGTTAATTATTGGGTTTGTGATTAGCATACACTAACGAACTAATCAGGTGCCTTCGAAGAGGTCTTTGTTGCCCGCCGATTGCTGAGTCTGTGGTCAGCAGACCCTAACAAACTGATCGAATGCCTCAAAGAGGTCTTTGATTAGCTTCATTATGAGGGGCTTGATTATTGCGCAGTTCCACGGGCGGAGCCTGTTCCATTACTAGATGCCTGTCTTAACAAGCTAATCTAGTATGGGGCTAAGGTCGCGAGTCTCTCTTTAAGGAGTTTCCCCTTTGTTGAAACTTGCAATTATCTCGTCTTTAAGTTTGACGTTGCACCATTTAACTGTCTGAATCTCAGCGGTTTCCATTTTTCTTGGCAAGATGGTGCTTTACATCTTCGTATTTTCTGCGAATGGTGCTTATGGCACTCGTTGCTTAAGCTGTCCCTTCCGGGATTTGCTGCAGAGGTCATCAGATTTTGTTTAAGTTGTTAATAGGCAATCATTTGATGGCCTGCAATCAAAAATCATTTTTAGCAACTTTGAATGATTAATCAATGGTTTGCACATATAAGATTTAAGCGAGCAACTTCACTTCTTCATTCATATGTACACAAAGTTTAACTACAATGCATATGGAAAGTATTTACAACTTTTTATAGGAACATGAATGAAAAGTTAATTGTAGTAGCGGCGTAGATGACCGCTATTCCACGCCTTTGGGATTACGTCTCCATCCATTGTCTTCAATTTGAAAGTACCATCCAAGAGTTTCTGACTTATAACAAAGGGTCCTTCCCAGTTGGATCCGAAAACCCCTGTTCCAGTCATTATTTTCTTCAACACCAGATCTCCCACTCCATCGGTTCTCTGTTTGACTTTCGAATTGAAGTTCCTGGTAATCCTCATTTGGTGGACAACGACTCTCAGTTCTACCTCAGTTCTTCTCTCCTCAAGTAGGTCAAGTGCTTCGAGCTGTAGTTTCTCATTCTCTACTTGATTAAAATGAATTTTACGGTGAGTAGGTACTTCTAGCTCTACCAGAATCATAGCTTCGGACCTAAAGGCTAGGGAGAATGGAGTATGCCCCATCATAGTTTTGTGAGTTGTGCGATACGCCCATAGTGTAAGTGGAAGCTTGTCTATCCAACTACCTTTGGCTTTTTCAAGACGCTTCTTGATAGTTGATTATATAATTTTGTTCACTGCTTTGACTCGCCCGTTGGCCTGCGGATGAGCAATTACTAAAAAACTCTTTTGAATCTTGTACCTGTTACAAAAGCTTTTGAACTCGTCGCTTTCAAATTGTGTTCCATTGTCTATGATTATCTTCTACGGCACATAGAATCTGCATATGATATTATTCAAGACAAAGTTGATCACCTTCTTTGAAGTAATGTTCACCAATGGCTCTGCTTCAGCCCATTTATTGAAGTAATCTACGGCGACAATGTCATATTTGAAGTTGGACTTTGCTGTAGGGAGTGCTCCAATTAAGCCGATGCCGTAGACTGCAAATGGCCATGGACTGACCATTTGAGTTAGTTATGTAGATAGTGCTCTAGGGATTTCTGCGAACCTCTAACATCGATAACATTTCTTGGTGTAAGTTGCGGAGTCCAAGTTAATGTCAGGCTAGAAATAGCCGTATCGCAGAATTTTCTTGGCTAATGTTTACGTAACACCCCGCATTTTTAATATAATTAAAAATGAAATAAAATTTATGAAAATGTGCTTAGATAGGTAAATAATGGTGATATATAATGAGAATTAATTAATACATGGAAGGGAAGAAAAATTAATTCGATAATAGTGTGTGTAACGGAGAAGATAGTAAAATAAGGATATTTAATTTAAATATCTGGAATTAAGTAAAATGGACATCACCATTGCGTTCCTCTCGAAATTTTGCACGAAATAGAGTCCAAGTTTTCAAAAATCGGAGTCCATATGAAGGAGTTATGACCTTCTGAAGTTTCAGCGAAAAATCAGAAAACAGCCCAGCCCAGAATAGAAAAAAAATGACCACCATAGGGTCGACCTCCTAGGGGGGAGGTCGACCATAGTGTCGACCCCCCCTGGGGAGGTCGACCTGTAGCGACCTGGAGCGGGAATTTTGGTCTAGAAGCGGGAAATTCGCCCCAGAAGCTGTCCAGGTTCATTTTTGAGCACCTGGATGAGTTTTTGGGCCTGGTACGTTGGTCTAACACCTATATAAACATCGTAGGCTCATTGTAAACTCCACAACAATTCATGGCAAGGCCATGGCTCTCTTCTAACTTTATATCTTCTTCCTACTCAAGCTATTGATCTAAATAAATCTTCGATCTATTCTTCTCTCTTTTCTCTACAACATCTATTTTTAAAATTAAAAAGAATGAGATCTAGAATTACTACAACCATGAATAAAAAGAAAAGAGGCTTAGATCTAAATCACTGCGCAAAGAGAAGGAATTCAGATCTGCAACCTACATCGCATATGAAATCAAAGATAAATTGAATTGGACATGAAATCAATCAAAGATGAATCAAAAGCAACAAAAAAGGGGAAATCAGTTCGAAGATTAATCTCGTTACTATTTTGAAGATGACAAACACTGTTAGTGGAGTTATAATACACTTTTTGTGGAAAATTATTATTTACCGTTCAAACATTCCCTATGTAAACATGAAATGAAATTATTGAATTCATAATGTTTAATATTATCATGTGCTCGATTTTAATTATTATGCCTACTATTATGTGTCTCCTTTTATTCTTTTCCTTTTTGATTGTTAATAGCTAGGCTATCTCGAGCCTAGATCTATCATAAAATAAATACGATTGAATGATTATTGCAAGCAAAAAAGGGAAACGCTCGGTTTTGGGCTATGACATGAACTGGAGGGTTTGGTTATAAATTACAAAGGGGGTTGGGCGTAATATAACATTGAAAAAACCTGAATGCGTAAACCAAATTTAGAATTACACGCATGAACATGATTTGGGGTTTGGCGTAGGATTGACACCATTGATTTAAGCATGAAATTAACTTATGGATTTGTTAATGGGCACATGTCACTAGAATAAAACCTATATTATAACTTGAATTTGGATAAGAACACAAACTTGATATGAATCGACATCTGGAATTTGACATGAAGTTTACATCTAGAACTTGAACATGAAATTAACATGAATATGAATTTTGAATTTAATGATAGACGTAACCTGTTAATGGGATGAATATAAATTGGGGTTTTTGGGTAAAGCTTGGATTTGGGGAATTGACACTTGACATCTAGATTGAACATGATACTTGAATTATGGCACTATTGAAATGCATTGAACATGAACATGGTTGAGTAATTTGTGTAAATATGGACAAGATTATGAAACTTGAAATATGAAATTTATAATATGCTTATGAACTTGACATCTAAAACGAACGCGAACATGGCATGAATTGGTAGTTGACATTTATAAGAACATGCTTGTAAGTTGGGTAATTGGCATAACGTGAACTTAATATTTTTGACATGATTATGAACTTGACATATGCCAATTAGAATAGACATGAACCAAACATGAAACGTGGCTAACTCGAGGTTAGGATGAGTTTGCGATGTAATCCGGCCCGGAACCGCCCGGCCTAACCAGTGGTAGCAAACAATAGGTCCTAATGTGAGAAGTTAGTCATATCGCGCTTGAAACCCGAGGTTAGACTGAGTTGTGGGGTAATTCTGCCCGGAACCGCCCGGCATAACCAGTGACCACAACAATAGGTCTAATGTGAGAGGTTGTGGCGCATTAATAATTAATTAATGGCACATGATTCGCAGGGTTAAGTCATGAATTCAAAGACAACACTTAACCAAATTTGTGAATGAACGTTATAAGGAGATGGGGTTAAGTCGACACGAACATAAGAACAAACTTAACCAAAAACGGAAATAGGGAATGTTAACTACCTTTTATAAATCGAAGTTGAAACAGTCGAAGGGTTAATTAGGGGGTAAACCTGTCCTAGGGACAGAGAAAGACTATGACTTAAGATGTAATGTAAAACCTGAAGGGTGGGATAACTTATAATATTGGGTAAGCTAAGCAAGAACTGTGGGAAAACACCGATGCGCTATCACCGAATAAAAGAGAACTTAAGTCATGCTTGAATTCATAGGAAAACCTTAGTCAACAAGTTGAATTATAAAGTGAGAATATGTGGTCTGATGTCTAAGGTAACGAGAATTGACTAAGTAAAACAACGAGAATGATAACTAAGTAACAAGCCTTAGTTAATAGGAACTAAGCAGTAAAACCTTAGTTAAGAAAACGATCGAGAACGGGAACTAAGTTGTAATCCTTAGTTAAAGGAACTAAGTGGTAAACCTTAGTTCACAAGATTAGCGGGAAAGGAAACTAAGTGGTAAACCTTAGTTAAGAACAACTAAGTAATAATTCTTAGTCAAGGAAACTGAGCCAGTCCATAAATAGATGAATAACCCAATACGGTAGATCATCGCTTAACAAACACACGAGGAGGAGCGAACGTTTATCTGATTTCGAAAAAGGCTTCAACGGACTGGGTTACGAAGCACGTAGCTTCGGTGAACGTGAGGGTACTCTTGGTATCCCTCTGTGAGGTTGCATATGATCCACCTGGGCTCACAGTGGTTAAGGTCTGCGGTAGGAGAACCAAGAGTATGCCTTGGTTGCAATATAAGGCAACCTAAAGACTAGGATGGACCAGCGTGAGGCGGCGATATCTTGTTTAGCCCTGTGATAGCACTCGTCGTCTACCTACCATCTTTAGTCAATCGTAGTACGTATACGGAAAGGCAGAGAACTCCCAACAGACCATATACTTGCTATCTAGTTATGGGTGAGGCTGGCCAATAGGAAAGTGGGGCATAAGTGGAAGGAGTACAGTTCTCGTGCTTGATTTTCTTGGACTGCCTTTCATTAGTTGAGGGAGGGGTCACGTGGGACCATAACCACTGGTAGAAAAACAGACCTTAGCATCTGTATCGGCAGATAACTTAAAGCTCCCGACCGAGTTCCGTATTTCTTGATTTAGCCCTGTCACAGGACTCGGGCCGCACATATAGTGTACATGTGCACCTAGACATCGGAAACGATTCGCAATACATACGTGGGAAAAGGGCGCTGTTCGACAGGTAGCATAATCCCTAGTGGTCCTAGGTGGCATAAACCCTAATCGAATCTAGAAAACGTTCAATAGGTAGCATAATCCCTAGTGGTCCTAGGTGGCATAAATCCTTGTTGAACACTCGATAGTTCATGATAAAGAAACCTAGCCAGATCAAGGGTAGCAGTCCAAACGATTTCAAGAATGGTGGCACTACGTTGAAATAGTATAGAATTATGTGATAAAGCCCGTACGATGTACGGCAAGGGACTGTACATATACATGGAAAGGATTATACGAGTTGGGAAAAAAAATACATATACGATGTATTAGGTAAAGTCTACTAGTAAGTGGACGAGAATGACATGGGTTTGGCCTTGGGTGCTAATATTGTGAATAACCTAATAAACAAGAAATTATAACTGAACGGTATATGTAGGGTTACACAAGAGTTTATTATAGTCCAGTCACACAGAACTTATGTTCTGACCCCCTCCTCACAACATGCGCAGGTTAGGTTCATGACAGAGATAGTATTGCTTGACTACTGGCTTAGCAGTATTATTATTAAGGTAATGCTATTTTGAATAAATTATATTCCTTCCGTTGTGAACTGCTTTTCGAACTCTGACATGTTTCTTTCTCTCTGTCTTTTCTGCAGGATACCAGAGCACTCAACTCGGGTCTCGGCAGACTGGATTTTGAAAAAAAAAACGGTCTGTCGGAATCCGGTTTGTTACATCTGGTATCAGAGCTTCATTTTAGTGGACTTAGGGCGATAATGAGTGAACGTATTTCTATTTTCTAAAATATAAATATATTATATATATAAACCTAAATCCATATAGTAGCCCACTAGACATGTAAAGAGTTGGGATATTGGTTTGTACACTAAAGGCATTGACATAGAAATTTTGGAAACCATTAGGTGGTTGGGAAAGTGTACAATATGACTTGGAGCTAGAAAGTATCCCATGGAATGGAAACTGAAATATTAGTATCTCAGAGTAGTGGGTCTAGAAGTAAAACCTTAGAAATTAGAAAAAAAGGTTAAAGTGTGAAAATGGATTAGGAATATATATAGTCGAGAAAATTGAATTTGTGAAAGTACATAGGAAAGCCTAGTTGAGTGGAAAACCCGCTTTGAGTCTGACCCAATAATAAACTTTTAAGAACTTGAATTTGTAAAAGAGTTTGTGGTATTTTCTGAGTTTTGATCTTAAAAGTATCTTGATGTTTGAAAAGTGCATATTGGGTTTTAAAATAAAGTGGGGTATATTTTGTAAAACAACGATTTCTTGTTTTGAAAGAATTCTCTCATGAAAAGGAGCATATATATAGCTCACTAGTTCTCATATATGAAAATCTTGAAAGGAAAATGTTGTATTTTGTAAAAGGAGTTTTTGAAATCTCTATTCTATTAAATTTTGATTATTGTTAAAATTTTGGGTAAACAAATTTCCCGTAGAATGAATAAGCATTGAGGCCTAGAATTGTTGCTTGAGAAAAAGAAAAGGATAGGCTAGTAATACACAGCATGGACTAGCAGTGACTACTAGGTGATGAAGGGCAAGCGAGTATATAGACCCTGTTGGGTGGGCTCGCGATTGTCAGAGGTAATAAAGTCTTAAGATTCTTGGCCCATAGTTGTAGCTGTGTAGGATACTGTTTGACTAGAAAACAGAAAAGCTTATTTGAAAAGATAAATAAATAATATAAACTTGAGAAACTGGACTAAGTCAAATAAGTCAAGAAAGTGAATAGCCTAACTAACGAGAAAACAACAAATTTAGTAAGGCAACAAAACAAGACGGGGCAAAGAAAATGAAAATCTCAAGAAATAGATGAATAAATATGAAATTATTCCAAGATAAAGTCGAAAATACGAGAAAGAAATTTTCTTATGTGATTGTGCTTGGATAAGAAAACAGGAAATCTTAATAGAATAGTTATATAAAAATCCAAGAACAAATAGAAAAGAAAAACGGAGGATGTGAATTTTTCCGTTTTATACCTTTTCGTAACATAAGAAATCGAATTTGGAAAATTAGATTTTTCTAAATCTCGAATTAAAAGATGGTTGGTAGGGTTTTGGATGCGAAAATTGGATGAACTATGCTCTTATTCTATAAGAGTATGGGAAAATTTGAATGGAAAATGTTTTGATTTTTCAAAAATATTGCATCCATATAGAACTGCAAGTATATTTAGGATGTGAGCATCATGTTTTGAAAAGTTTTTTTTAAGTTTGCATACATATAGGTGGATCCAAATTAGGCATACATGCTTTACTATAATGTACTTCGCTTTGCACATGTGCACAATGTTGCAACAATTGGATGAACACTAATTGGATGTTGCGAGGGATTATCTATTTTACTCTTATCGAATTTCGGGGATGAAATTCTTTAAGGATGGGAGAATGTAACACCCCGCATTTTTAATATAATTAAAAATGAAATAAAATTTATGAAAATGTGCTTAGATAGGTAAATAATGGTGATATATAATGAGAATTAATTAATACATGGAAGGGAAGAAAAATTAATTCGATAATAGTGTGTGTAACGGAGAAGATAGTAAAATAAGGATATTTAATTTAAATATCAGGAATTAAGTAAAATGGACATCACCATTGCGTTCCTCTCGAAATTTTGCATGAAATAGAGTCCAAGTTTTTGAAAATCGGAGTCCGTATGAAGGATTTATGACCTTCTGAAGTTTCAGCGAAAAATCAGAAAACAGCCCAGAACAGAGGAAAAAAAATGACCAGGTCGACCATAGTGTCGACCCCCCCTTGGGGAGGTCGACCTGTAGCGACCTGGAGCGGGAATTTTGGTCCAAAAGCGGGAAATTCGCCCCAGAAGCTGTCCAGGTTCATTTTTGAGCATCTGGATGAGTTTTTGGGCCTGGTACGTTGGTCTAACACCTATATAAACATCGTAGGCTCATTGTAAACTCCACAACAATTCATGGCAAGGCCATGGCTCTCTTCTAACTTTATATCTTCTTCCTACTCAAGCTATTGATCTAAATAAATCTTCGATCTATTCTTCTCTCTTTTCTCTACAACATCTATTTTTAAAATTAAAAAGAATGAGATCTAGAATTACTACAACCATGAATAAAAAGAAAAGAGGCTTAGATCTAAATCACTGCGCAAAGAGAAGGAATTCAGATCTGCAACTACGCCGCATATGAAATCAAAGATAAATTGAATTGGACATGAAATCAATCAAAGATGAATCAAAAGCAACAAAAAGGGGGAAATCAGTACGAAGATTAATCTCGTTCCTATTTTGAAGATGACAAACACTGTGAGTGGAGTTATATTACATTTTTTGTGTAAAATTATTATCTATCGTTCAAACATTCCCTATGTAAACACGAAATGAAATTATTGAATTCGTAATGTTTAATATTATCATGTGCTCGATTTTAATTATTATGCCTACGATTACGTGTCTCCTTTTATTCTTTCCCTTTTTTATTTTTAATAGCTAGGCTATCTCGAGCCTAGATCTATCATAAAATAAATACGATTGAATTATTATTGTAAGCGAAAAAGGGAAACACTCGGTTTTGGGCTATGACATGAACTGGAGGGTTTGGTTATAAATTACAAAGGGGGTTGGGCATAATATAACATTGACAAAACCTGAATGCGTAAACCAAATTTAGAATTACACGCATGAACATGATTTGGGGTTTGGCGTAGGATTGACACCATTGATTTAAGCATGAAATTGACTTATGGATTTGTTAATGGGCACTTGTCACTAGAATAAAACATGTATTATAACTTGAATTTGGATAAGAACACAAACTTGATATGAATCGACATCTGGAAATTGACATGAAGTTTACATCTAGAACTTGAACATGAACATGAATTATGAATTTAATGATAGACGTAACCTGTTAATGGGATGAATATAAATTGGGGTTTTTGGGTAAAGCTTGGATTTGGGGAATTGACACTTGACATCTAGATTGAACTTGATACTTGAATTATGGCACTATTGAAATGCATTGAACATGAACATGGTTGAGTAATTTGTGTAAATATGGATAAGATTATGAAACTTGAAATATGAAATTTAGAATATGCTTATGAACTTGACATCTAAATCGAACGCGAACATGGCATGAATTGGTAGTTGACATTTATAAGAACATGCTTGTAAGTTGGGTAATTGGCATAACGTGAACTTAATATTTTTGACATGATTATGAACTTGACATATGCCAATTATAATAGACATGAACCAAACATGAAACGTGGCTAACTCGAGGTTAGGATGAGTTTGCGATGTAATCCTGCCCGGAACCGCCCGGCCTAACCAGTGGTAGCAAACAATAGGTCCTAATGTGAGAAGTTAGTCATATCGCGCTTGAAACCCGAGGTTAGACTGAGTTGTGGTGTAATTCTGCCCGGAACCGCCCGGCATAACCAGTGACCACAACAACAGGTCTAATGTGAGAGGTTGTGGTGCATTAATAATTAATTAATGGCACATGATTCGTAGGGTTAAGTCATGAATTCAAAGACAACACTTAACCAAATTTGTGAATGAACGTTATAAGGAGATGGGGTTAAGTCGACACGAACATATGAACAAAACTTAACCAAAAACGAAAATAGGGAATGTTAACTACCTATTATAAATCGAAGTTGAAACAGTCGAAGGGTTAATTAGGGGGTAAACCTGTCCTAGGGACAGAGAAAGACTATGACTTAAGATGTAATGTAAGACCTAAAGGGTGGGATAACTTATAATATAGGGTAAGCTAAGCAAGAACTGTGGGAAAACACCCATGCGCTATCACCGAATAAAAGAGAACTTAAGTCATGCTTGAATTCATGGGAAAACCTTAGTCAACAAGTTGATATATAAAGTGAGAATATGTGGTCTAATGTCTAAGGTAACGAGAATTGACTAAGTAAAACAACGAGAATGATAACTAAGTAACAAGCCTTAGTTAATAGGAACTAAGCAGTAAAACCTTAGTTAAGAAAACGGTCGAGAACGGGAACTAAGTTGTAATCCTTAGTTAAAGGGACTAAGTGTTAAACCTTAGTTAACAAGATTAGCGGGAAAGGAAACTAAGTGGTAAACCTTAGTTAAGAACAACTAAGTAATAATTCTTAGTCAAGGAAACTGAGCCAGTCCATAAATAGATGAATAACCCGATACGGTAGATCATCGCTTAACAAACACACGAGGAGGAGCGAACATTTATCTAATTTCGAAAAAGGCTCTAGCGGACTGGGTTACGAAGCACGTAGCTTCGGGGAACGTGAGGGTACTCTTGGTATCCCTCTGTGAGGTTGCAGATGATCCGCCTGGGCTCACAGAGGTTAAGGTCTACAGTAGGAGAACCAAGAGTATGCCTTCGTTGCAATATAAGGAAACCTAAAGACTAGGATGGACCAGCGTGAGGTGGCGATATCTTATTTAGCCCTGTGATAACACTCGTCGTCTACCTACCATCTTCAGTCAATCGTAGTACATATACGGAAAGGAAGAGAACTCCCAACAGACCATATACTTGCTATCTAGTTATGGGTGAGGCTGGCCAATAGGAAAGTGGGGCATAGGTGGCAGAGGTACAGTTCTCGTGCTTGATTTTCTTGGACTGCCTTTCATTAGTTAAGGGAGGGCTCACGTGGGACCATAAAAACTGGTAGAAAAACAGACCATAGCATCTACATCGGCAGATAACTTAAAGCTCTCGGCCGAGTTCCATATTTCTTGATTTAGCCCTGTCACGGGACTCGGGCCGCACATATAGTGTACATGTGCACCTAGACATCGGAAACGATTCGCAATACATACGTGGGAAAAGGGCGTTGTTCGACAGGTAGCATAATCCCTAGTGGTCCTAGGTGGCATAAACCCTAATCGAATCTAGAAAACGTTCAATAGGTAGCATAATCCCTAGTGGTCCTAGGTGGCATAAATCCTAGTTGAACACTCGATAGTTCATGATAAGGAAACCTAGCCAGATCAAGGGTGGCAGTCCAAACGATTTCAAGAATGGTGACACTACGTTGAAGTAGTATAGAATTACGTGATAAAACCCGTACGATGTATGACAAGGGACTGTACATATACATGGAAAGGATTATACGAGTTGGGGAAAAATTACATATACGATGTATTAGGTTAAGTCTACTAGTAAGTGGACGAGAATGACATGGGTTTGGCCTTGGGTGCTAATATTGTGAATAACCTAATAAACAAGAAATTATAACTGAACGGTATATGTAGGGTTACACAAGAGTTTATTATAGTCCAGTCACACAGAACTTATGTTCTGACCCCCTCCTCACAACATGCGCAGGTTAGGTTCATGACAGAGATAGTATTGCTTGACTACTGGCTTAGCAGTATTATTATTATTAAGGTAATGCTATTTTGAATAAATTATATTCCTTCCGCTGTGAACTGCTTTTCGAACTCTGACATGTTTCTTTCTCTCTGTCTTTTCTGCAGGATACCAGAGCACTGAACTCGGGTCTCGGCGGACTGGATTTTGAAAAAAAATCGGTCTGTCGGAATCCGGGTTGTTATAGTTTGTCCCCCTGTATGACCTCCACACTCTCCTTCATGAAGTTCTGCTAAGATTGCCCTAGATTCCTCTTTAGTCACACATTGAAGTAGGGGCATAAATAAGCCTCTTCAGTATAAACGATCGTCCTAAATGAGATATAAAGATGCTTTTAGGAGCAATTTCTTCCGTTTCTTGGAATTATTTGGGAGCTCTCCTGTGAGGAAATAGTTTCAGATCAGAGTCATTCATGAATCTGGATCAATAGCGGTTTCCATGATCCAATCTATGTCATTATCGTCAATGCTGGGGTTTGAAAAGACTTCGACAGGAACTAGTCCCAGCATCTAAGCATCTCCTGTACTAGAAAGTTTGGCAAGTGAATCTGCTTTCATGTTTTCTTCTCTAGGAATATGTGATATTACATAGTACTCCTGATCATCGAGAAGTCCCTTAGCCTTGGACAGATAAGATGGAAGATTTCATCCTTTGGTTTGGAAATCTCCTCGAACCTAAGATACCACCAGTTGCGAGTCGCTGAAGATTCGCAAGGCTTTCAAACTCAACTCTTTTGCAATTTTTAGCCTAGCGATTAGTGCCTCATACTCTGCCCTGTTGTTAGTTACAGGGAACTCCAACCTTAGAGCACAACATATTGATCGACCTTCAGGAGTTTCTAGAACCATCCCTGCCCCAGCACAATAATCATTTTTTGCTCTATCGACGAACAACTTCCATCTGGTAATTTTTTCAACAGGTTCTTTCTTATCCTCCCCTCTATCTGTGAATTCTGCGATGAAATCAGCTAAAGCTTGCCATTTATTTCTCTTCGAGGATGGTAAGTGATGTCGTATTGACTAAGTTCAATATTCCACTTTAACAACCTTTCTGAAGTTTCTGGGCGGAATAAGACTTGCTTTAGAGGTTGATCTGTGAGAACTCTGATAGAGTGGGCTTGGAAGTATGACCGGAGTTTCTTCAAGGATATGTGTAAACTGTACGCAAGCTTTTCCAATTTAGGATGATTCAGTTCTACCCCGGTAAGTCACTTACTAATGTAATACATTGGCCATTGAACCTTGTCATCTTCTCGGACAAGAGCTACACTTAAGGCGTGAGATGATACTACCAGGCATAGGAATAAGCTTTCTCCATCTTTGGGCTTTGATAACATAGGTGGTGATTCCATGTGTTTAATTATCTCTTTGAAAGCTGCTTGGCACTCGGGAGTCCATTGGAAATCTTTCTTCCCCTTCTTTAATGCATCAAACAGTGGAATACACCTGTCTGTTGCATTTGAAATGAACCGACTCAAAGCAGCTTCCTTACCATTTAGGCTTTGAAGTTCTTTCTTTGTTTTAGGAGCTCACATCTCTCGCAAAGCTGAGATCTGAGTGGAATTGGCCTCGATGCTTCTGGCATTGACCATGAGCCCAAGAAATTTTCCAGATGCGACTCCGAATGAGCATTTGAGCAGGTTTAAATTCATCCCATACTTCCTGAGAATGTGGAACATTTCAGCGAGATTCTCCAAGTGATCTTCTGCCTTTTTTGACTTAACCAACATGTCATCAACATATACTTCCATGGTTCTACCAATCTGTGCTTTAAACATTGCATTCACAAGACGTTGGTAAGTCGCTCCCGCGTTTTTCAATCCGAATGGCATGACCTTGTAACAATATAAGCCTAAATATGTTATAAAACTTGTGTTTTCCTGGTCTGGCATGTGCATCATTATTTGGTTATACCCCGAATAAGCGTCCATGAAAGATAAAAGCTCATGTCATGCGGTTGCATTAACAAGCTAGTCAATCCTGGGCAGAGGAAAACTATCCTTCGGGCATGCTTTGCTATGGTTAGAATAATCGATACACACTCGTCATTTGCCATTGGATTTCTGTACAAGTACTAGATTAGAGACCCATTTTGGATAGGTGGATTCACATATGAAGTCATTCACTATTAATCTATCCACTTCCTATTTAAGTGCTCTAGATCTCTCAGGTCCTTGTGTTCTACTTTTTTGTTTCACAGGAGCCATATTCGGATCAATATTCAATTTGTGCATATTACACCAGGAGAAATTCCACCCATATCAGAATGATTCCAAAACATCCAAATTAGCTCTTAAAAACATAGTTAAATATTTTTGTAGCTTGAGGCCCAACTGAGAGCCTATCTTTAATACCTTATCTAGATCATCGTCATGAACTGGGATCAAGATTGTGGCTTCAGTTGGTGTTGCGTGGTCTTCCACTATACTGGTCTTCCTTGGATCCATCTCCTCTTGGGCCTCGCTATGTTCACCAGTACAGGGCCCCCACCCTAGTTGCTATAAGGCGGTGTCGCGAATGCAGAGGGGAGACCCAACATTCTTTCCCATCTCTTTCCTTTTGGCTTCAACCAATTCTTCCATATAGCATTCCCTAGCCGTTTTTTATCACCTTTAATCACACCGACCCACCTTTCAGTCGGAAATTTCATGGTTAGGCACCATGGAGCTAGTGCAATCCTAAAAGCGGTCAACGCTGGTCATCCAAGGAATGCGTTATAAGCTGAAAGTTCGTCCACCACTACAAAGGTATGTATCATGGCAACCTTTTTCTCTCCTTCGCCAAGTTCCACAAGGAGGTATTACGCTAATTGGTTGAGTAGGTTGCCCGGTGAACCCGTGTATCTTATTCGGGCAAGCTCGCATATCCGCCATGGAAAGCTTCATTTGGCTAAATGCATTATTGAAAAGCACATTGACGGATGCCTCGCTATCAACTAACACCCTTCTCACTATAGTCGTACCGATGCCAACGGTAATAACCATGGGATCTATAGTTGGCGTTAGTAATCCGTCGGAGTCCTTGTACTTAAACACCCCATCCTCGCTTGAAGTCTTTGGCATTTTCATTGGAAAGGTGTTGCTTAGGACCATGCATTTCTCCTACTCCGAGGGTTTTTTCAATCCATTAACATACTTCTCAATTTCTCCCCATCTTCCTTCAACTGGATGTGGTCCTGCTGAGATCGAATAAATGATTGGTCGAGGATTGACAGGGGCTTGGGATCTCTCTCCTGATCCCGATTGATCCTTGGAAGTATTTTTCCCCAAAACAGCTGGAGCATTTTGTGGATTTCTTACATATTGTTGTAGTCTATTTTTCCGGATTAGTTCCTCAACCAAACTTTTCAAGTGCCTACACTCGTTCGTGTTATGACCCGTCTGGTTATGGAAGCAACAGAACCTTCCCGAACTTATATTAGAATCATTGACTTTCAGCGGCTTCGGCTGCAGATAATCTTTAGTATCTTTAGTAGAGAGAAACACATGTTCCAAGTATCCGTAAGCGGAGTCAAGTCTGAGTTTTTGAAAAAGCGGAGCCTCTTATTATTTCGATTATCCCTAGCATCATTGCCCCTCTTCCGACCTCCAAAATTCTTTTGATTATCTGGAACATCATTTTCCTTCTTTGATGGAGCCTTGCTTCCCTCATCTTTATCCATGGCATAGGATGTATCATCTTCCACTCCGATATATTCTTTGGCCTTCGCATAGAATCTCTCCAAGGTTTTTGGATTTTCCATTTTCGGCCACTTCCCAAATTTCGATTTCTTGATTATAGCGCCTTTCAACGCCATTTGAATTAATCGGGGATCCGGATCTGCCACTTCCGCCACCGCAGCGTTGAATCAATCTAGGAAAGCTTTGATTGATTCTCCTGGCCTTTGCTCCCTGTCATTCAATGACATCACATCTTTGACTTTTCTAGATTGCAACCTGAACTATTCTTTATATTTCTTAGCCAAAGAGGAGAAGTCATCCAAAGACCTTGGTGTAAGCTTAGTAAACCATAGCGAGGCTACTCCTTCTAGGTAGACGAGGAAATACAGACATTTGAGTGCATCTGTGGCCCTTGCCCTGCCCATATGTTGTTTATACAGAAACAAGTTAGGATCTCCAGTTCCATTATAAGCTTGGATCGTAGGTGGATTGAATTTTCGTGGGAACTTGGTGAATTTGATCCTTTCTATGAGTTGAGTTTTGGATGGAGCGAACCTCCACTCCTTCTTGTCATTTTCTCGACCAGCACTTTCTTTCGTGATCTCTCGGACCATTTTTTTGAGATACTCCTTATCATTGCGGTGATCCACGGGACGAACACTGTCACTTTCACCGGATGTTTGCTTGTGCAAATGATCTCGACTATGGATTTAGGGACCAATGCCTCCCTTTTGGGGAAGTGCCCCTTTGGTGGAGCTTATCGCTTTATGAGAAATTACTTTCACAATATAGTTCTAAGCAAACGGTTTTGAATATTCATGATCGACTTCATTTGAATCATCAATTTCATGAACGGATTGATTTCGATTTGGAGTAGAGACAGAAGAATTATCAGCTTTGGTATGTGTGGCGTTGGTAGTAACTTTTGTCGTGGCGGCTTAAAGAGCGAACATGGTTTCTAGTTTCTTTATCATAGCATTTGTTGAAATTACCATTTGACTTGTCAATCTAGCGACAGCTTTATCCAACTCTTCCCTAGTTACACAAGCTCCAGCCCTAGAGGATTCATCAACTTCAAAGTGGTTGGTAAGTGGCGTAGCTTCGTTGGCAACATTGTCAGTTTCTCCGATGGTCTTACTTGGAGTTTTCTTCGGTCTTGCCATTATCTCGGTCAAGGTTTTGAACTTTGAAGAGAGTTCGCCAATTAGGCGGGACGTTAGATTTGAAGGATCTATAGTAGGAACGGGCTTCAAACGTTATCTCCACAAAGCACTTAGAGAATGAGAGTGCGAACGTCGTCCCACTGTTGGCGCCAAATGTTGAAGTCAAACTTTGACCACAACACCAAAGGTAACTTCATAGTACTTCACCAAGAGGTATGAAATAGAAAAATGGAGCCACAAGCACAAAATGAAAGGGAAAAAGTAGAGAACACAAAATTTAGAGTGGTTTGACTTAGAAATAGCCTACATCCACTATATAAATAGCTTTCATTATCATTTTTAGATTCACAAAGTAAATATTCTCTCTCATTACATTCATTCTCTCTTCTCACAAACATTTCTCTTCGATCTATTCAAATCAGCCAAAGAACTTATTGGAATTCTCTAAATGTGGTGAGTGGTGATGTAGATCTACAACTTCTCGGATATTTGAGTGATTTTGGATGATTCCATGGTGGATTTGGTGTTAGATCTTCATTTGTAGACGATTAATGAAGGTAGAATCACTTAGAATGGTGGCGAAAGTTGTTAGACAACACTTCGTGATCAGGAAAATCGATCCCCATTAATGTGGATGTCATGGCCTATTCATAGGTGAAGTCCCCATGAAGTGGTGAGCCAAAACCCATACATACAGGCTACGGGTCGTTCGCGAAGTAATTACGAAAATGAAACTGCCAGTTGTTACCAATTGTCTTGACCAAAGGTGCACGAGCGAACCCTACAATGCGCCAGCGACCCCTACAATGTGCGAGCGACCCCTAGCATGCACGAGCGACCTGTGCTCGACCGACCCAAGGTGATGTGCGAGCTCCCTGTGCTCGACTGTGTGATGTGCGAGCTCCTTGCTAGTGCTCGACCCTGTAATGTGACCGACCAGGAGTTTATATGCATAAGCGACTCATGATTCTAATGTGCGAGCGTACCATGTTTTGTTCTAGTTTTAATCCATCAACATGTGCATGATTTTTAATGGATAAACACCTGTAAAACTCGGTTTAACCCGAACATTACAAACATCGGACCAGTCTGGTGAACCAGAGTGAGAAAAACACACTAAGTTTAAACATATCATTCAACTTGATTTTAAAGTCAAAATCTTTTCGAATGAAAAGGATAATCGTAAGACCAAATCCACATATAAATACAGACGGTTTTTACCTTACGATAACCCAAAATATTTTCGAAATCATATCTTTTCTAATATTATAATAGTGTCTAATACAAGTAAATATCAATCCAGCAGAACGCTTGCATCTCACGCTCCATATACATAGTATACAATTAAATCTGCGGGCGCTTATTGGAGAATGGATTTCCATGGCAAGGTATGGGCAACCACCTTTCCGACAATGTACCTCCGGAGATGAATACATTGGGGTTCAGCAAGAACATCTTGCAACCCAAGCTAAACATGACCGGTCCCTCGCTTCACTTGAGAGTACCGAATATATCATTACCACAGTTGGAGCCAGCCAACCGAACCGATAGCATATAAACAAAAATAAAAGGGACAATCAAAGGCATTTGATTTCTCCAGATTAGGTAATGATATACCCTTTTGATGGGTACGAACCACATAGCCATGCAACCTACCCGATTTTAACCATTCCCCAGTTGATGAGGCTTGAGATCATAGTTACCTTAGAATATCATATCATCATTCACTTTGAATGTCACATCGTCAGATCTGCCAGAAAATCACTAATTGACGTTTACAAAAATACTCTAGTTAGTAAGCTAAGAGAAGTGCCCCTCTCCACCACTAACTATGGCACCTTTGAAGAAATCAACGTAAGTGACTCTTTTGGAAATACTCTGTCAGACATCCGTCCGTACAAGTCATCCAGGAATAGGATGAACCGAAGGCACTGTAACACCCCGAATTTTCTGTGATCATAAGAGTAATAAAACAAAGTATATTTAATTTTTAAGAGAAGAATTAAGGAAAACGGGTTATGCCATTGCGCTCGTCTCAGAATTCTGCTTGAGATAGAATCCGAGTTTGCGTAAATCGGACTCCGTATGAAGAAGTTATGGCCTTCGGAAGTTTCAGAAATTAAATAAATTAAAAACAGCTCAGTTCAAAATTCAAATTTCGAAATAAGAAGCAGAAGCGGGCTGGGGAGGAAAATTCCCGCCCAAGGCCAGGTCGACCAGGGGGTCGACCTCCCTCCCATAAAGGTTGACCTGGGGGTCGACCTAGGTGTCGACCTGGGCCCTGTTCTGGCCAGATCCAACTGCGACAAATTTTTGGCTTGTGTTGTGTCTTTAGGGCTTGTGTGGCAATTTCTGATCGGTTCCTTTTGACATGAATGGCCCTAATTGTTCCTATGTTGATCTGACGGCTTACATTAACTTAAAACTCTATATAAGCAACCTAAATCTAAACCCTGAGCCACACAAAAATATTCCTAAAGCCGTCATACTGTCAACACTCAACCTAGGGTAGCCACCATTCTCCATCAACTCAAAAGCAAGATAAAAGCTTAAAGAATCAAACTAAATCAAATCTAAATTTGAAGAACAACTAGTCCACATCAAAGGAGCGCTATTCAGTTTTAGAATACAGATCCTAGAAGTCAAGATTTTCCTTTTTGTTTGTGGGTACAGTTATTTTCAGATATGAAATTTAATTATTATCTTGACATTTTTGTGAATCTGAATCTGAGGTTATGCATACTTTGGTTTATCAGATCTGTTTTTCTGTGGATCTATCTTGTTAATATTATTGTGACTGTTCTGTATCTTTTCCCTCTTTTCTTCCTTTTTGATTTATAGCCCAGCTACCACGAGCCTGAGTCAATTCTCATAAGAGATGAACGCACGAACGCTAAATTTGGTAAAATATTGAACGACGCATAATTGGACATAGCTGATTTATGACTGATTTGAGAACACAACATATATTGTAATTTAAGATCTAGATCTGGGCATGCTATATATGACGGTGTATGATTTGGGAGAAGGAGAATTATGCTATGATAACATATGACTTGTAATTTGGGAACATAATGCATGTTATAATTCAAGATCTGATTTTGGGGACAAAATGCATGTTATAATTTAAGATCTAGGTTTGGGCATATTTTATATCATGATCTATGACTTGAAAAAAAAGGATATGTAACTTAGGCGTAAAGATCTACATTAAAATTAGGATAACTATTAAATGTGAATACGCCTAAAAGGGGATTTTTGATATCTAGCATACGCTGAAAGCAAAGGCTATAAACTGGCATAATTCATATTGTATATCATGATTTGGGGCTTTTGGAGAATATTCTGTATTGTGCAAAATTTAACTAAATTTGGGCATATGTTATATTGTGAATTATGACCATAATTTGGGCATGTAAAATGAGGCTGAATTTATGATTAGGCAAGATATGTTAATGGAACTTTAAGATATGTTTAAATCTGTTAAATTGCCCAATCTGCTAGATATGTTGGAACTAAATACTGTGATTTGGGTATGTAGTCTGTAGGCTCGATCTAAAATTGAGCAAAACATGTTAATAGAACCTTGAATAATCTGTTGTAACTTGTAAAGAAGTTAATTTGTCGAATTGGCTTAATTAGTCTGATATTGGCATAATCTGTGAATGAATACTTTAGCTAAAATAAGAATGCTGAGACACGAGGTTAGACTCTTTTTGCGGTAAAAGCCTGCCCGGACCTAACCGGCTTAACTAGCAACCGAAAACTGTCAGTCTAATGTGAGAGGTCGTAGGCATTAAGATGCTTAGACATGAGGTTAGGTCTGGCTTGTGGCAGAAGTCTTCCCGGAACCGCCTGGCACATCCAGCGGCCACAAGCTACCGACCTAATGTGAGAGGTCTGTGCATTAATATTTAATTAATGTAAATCTAAGATAAATGTGATACCTAAAACTTGTTGGGTGGATAGGGTTAAAACAATTGGACTGATGAATCTAATAAGCCCGTTTCGTAAATCTATAGGCCCAATACGAGGTTAGTTGAAACAATCTGTAAGTCTGTTAATCTGTATATCTGATCCGTTAGTCTGAAAACTTGTTAATCTGTATATCTGATCCGTTAGTCTGAAAACTTGTTAACTTGTATGTCTGATCTGAGAACTAGTAAATCTGGACTTTGTACATCTGAAATCTGTTAGTCTGGGGACACAAGGTTAGGAGGGGTAATTACTTGTGTCATTTGTTGTTTGGGACCCATATTAGTCAGTAACCCTTTCTAGTATCAAAACTATGACCCAACACTAAGAGGGGTCCGGGCACACTTACTGAACTAATTGTAAGAGGTTCACTCTGATAATGGCGAGGGGGTGTTGATGGCGCATTCTAACCGGGTCATGTGCGTGCATGGATCCGGTCTGCTCTGAGGATGTAAGACACCGTGACATCTGTAAATAGGTCTGTGTCTATAGGTTGCCACTTTAGGGAATGATACACCCTTTTGTGGGTAGGGAGCCGATTTCTTGGGGTAGAATTTAGGGTACACTTAGTTCTGTCTATTTCTGCTAGGGTACCGTCTGTTTCTATTGGGGTGGTAACACCTGTCTGGTTCTGTGTGGTACCGTCTGTTGGGGTGGTAAAGGCCCATTACTAGTGTACACCTAATTCAAATATTCTGTTTCCGTTCCTGCATTCTGTTTCTGTATTGTCTGTCTCTGTTCGGGTGGTAAAGGCCCATTACTAACGTCGTATTTCTGTTTCCATTTCTGTTTCAGTTTAGACATTAGGATAACACCTAATCCTGTTACACTAGTATTAGTGCAGAGAAGTGAAAACTAAGTAAGAAGCTTAGCTTAGCCTATATCATTCTATTTCTTCTGTTAACCTGCTATTCCTGTTACAGTTATCTCTCATCCAGTTTTATTTACATGTCATGATACTATTATCTGTTTATATGTTGAAAGTCACTGGACTCACCAGACTTATGTCTGACCTAGTTTACTTCGCCTCTTTTCTTGCCGTTCCCCCTCCCCAGGTGCTCAGGGTGGAAGCATAGGACCTTGATTCAGATTCTCTCTGCTTGAAGTATATGAAGTATTGCTTGGCTTTGACTCTATCTTTTCATGGTAGTTTATGTTGGGGATTATGACTTTAAAAATTATGCATTCTGAAGGCTATGCACAAGACTGATATTTATGTACTTAAATTCCGATATTGTGGTTTTGAAAGATGTAACCAAAATTATTTCTGTTTCTGTTGTAATAAAGTTATAAATTTTTCAAGTACTACTTTATCTGTCTTGTAATATTATGTTCTGCTTACTTATAATGCTTCATGGAAGTTAATGCATTCCCTTTGTGAGTGACATTAACGGACATGGGGTGTCACACTTGGTATCAGAGCTGAAGGTTACTAGATTTGATAAAAACATTTTGAAAACTACTTTCAAAAAGGTTTTAAAAAGGAAGTATTTTCAAAAGTAGAGTTTATTTTGAAAAACATAATCCCCAAGAGCCATATATCTTTCTTTCGATTCTCCATTTTGAATCTCTCCCTTTTTCTTTTTAGCATGTCTGGGTTACCCGAGATACCTGAGGGAATACCGTTACCAACTTGGTTCAGAAGGTATCTAGAGGCTAGGGCAACCGCCGCAGGCCCAGCAAACGTTCCTCCTCCTCCCCGCGTTGATACTTTTTCGAAGATATGCAAGGACTTTCGGGCGATGGGCGGGAAACCTTTTCATGGGTCAGAGACGTTTGTTGAAGCTCAAAATTGGCTTAAGGAGGTAGAAGATTTATTTGGTATCTTCGAGATAGAAGATGAAAGGAAGGTCCAACTAGCTGCTTGGTTAATGAAGGACGAAGCCTCGTTTTGGTGGGAGGTCACGAATGGAGAGCGTCCAGTGGAGACATGGAGGGATTTCAGGCATAGGTTCGAGATGAAATTTATCTCACGAGCAGAAGAGAATTTATACATGAGAGGTTCTTAGCATTGAAGCAAGGGAATTTTCGGTAAAGGAGTACGTCAACAAGTTCAACCAGTTGGCGAGATTTGGCTTAGACTTGGTGAACACACTTGAAAAGAAGGCCCTGAGATTCGTTAAAGGTTTGAATGAGCCGCTACATGGGTTGGCTATGACCCACATTCCCATGGGGGCTACCTTCGAGAAATTGGTTGACATGGCATTACGCATGAAGAGGAAGCCAAAAGCGAGAAGAAAGAAGAAAAGCTCGAAGGACCACAGAACAAGAAAGCATAGCCCAAAAAGGAAACACAAAAGAAGGATGAAAAGTCTGAAGATAAAAAGGAGAAAAAGTTCTTTACTTGTGGAAGCTTGACTCAACTAAACAAGGATTGCAGAAAGAGGAAGGGCGCTTGCTTCAAATGTGGAGAAATGGGACACTTCACTAAGGACTGCCCGAAGAAACGTGGGCAAGAGCAGAGGGCAGAACCTACTTCTGGAGGGCGGGCGAATGCTCCTGTGACTGATGGATAGGATAAAGATAGGAAAATTTCTGTATAAGGATTACTTTCCTTATCGAATTATTGAGTTAAAACTCTCTTTGATTTTGGCATTTTGATTCTGTAATTGAGACTCTACACTTTAATACTAGTCTTGTTTCTGATCCCGCTATAGTCTCAAACCCCATAAGGGTTACGACCCATCTGTTTGTGATAATTTGGGGTTTGAAGGTATCTGTGTTAAGAGTTAAGTTGACTGTGACGCATACATTCTGGTGTTTTTGTGGGATATGGTGGGGTTTTATCATGCTTAGTTTCCTAAGAATCGTTTGATAATCTGATCTGTACCAGTAGTCTGTAAGTATCTGAATATTTCTGAAAAAGATAGGGGTTTTTACTCAAAGCGTGAAGTAGATTTCCAGTTGGACATTTGTTTAATGGGAGTAATTCTCTGAGTGTCAATCTGATGTTGATTTCGGTCTTCAGGGTTGATACTTAGGGGGTTATTCTCTTAAACCGATGTCCAATGGGAACAAAGCTTTTGTTTTAATTGTACTTGCTTCTATCGCTCGGCTGTATCATATCGATTGAATCTTCGACCTTTAGGTAGAAACTAATGGGTGTAAACATGTGTTTGAGACATGTTATGTTTTATGGTTGCAAGTGGATGCAAGTGGTTGCTAGTGGTTGCTTGTGGATGCATATACACACACTAGGCACTAGATCGGCTCAAAAGCACTCTCATACTGCATATGGATGTGTGTGCATTTTTCAATTTTTGTGGATGCAAAATGATTGACTCATCACATGGATGTTGCATTTGGATGAATGGTTGTGCACTCATATAGAAATGATGTGTATCAAATAGGATTTCTTGCATACATAATTGGACTCATGGCACTGACATAATTCGCATTGAGGAGGTCAACTGAATCAGTAGACCGCCTGATCTTTGCATTAGATAAGAGACATATACACACACTTTTTCATATGTCCATAAAACATTAGAAGTTTTTTTTAAGGAAAATGGATGCTTGTGGATGATGTTTGAGTAGATGGGTGATTGGATGGTAGGACACATTCTTCTTAAACTTAAAGATTTCGGGGACGAAATCCTTTAAGGAGGGGAGAATGTAACACCTCGAATTTTCTATGATCATAAGAGTAACAAAACAAAGTATATTTAATTTTAAGAGAAGAATTAAGGAAAACGGGTTATGCCATTATGTTCGTCTCGGAATTCTGCTTGAGATAGAGTCCGAGTTTGCGTAAATCGGACTCCGTATGAAGAAGTTATGGCCTTTGGAAGTTTCAGAAAATAAATAAATTAAAAACAGCTCAGTTCAGAATTCAAAATTTGAAATCAGAAGCAAAAGCGGGATGGGCGGGAAAATTCTCGCCCAAGGTCAGGTCGAACAGGAGGTCGACCAGGGGGTCGACCTCCCCCCCATACAGGTCGACCAGGGGGTCGACCTGGGTGTCGACCTAGGCCCTGTTCCGGCGAGATCCAACCGCGACGAAATTTTGGCTTGTGTTGTGTCTTTAGGGCTTGTGTGGCAATTTCTGATTGGTTCCTTTTGACATGAATGGCCCTAATTGTTTCTAGGTTGATATGATGACTTACATTAACTTAAAACTCTATATAAGCAACCTAAATCTAAACCCTAAGACACACAAAAATATTCCTAGAGCCATCATACTATCAACACTCAACCTAGGGTAGCCACCATTCTCCATCAACTCAAAAGCAAGATAAAAGCTTAAAGAATCAAACTAAATCAAATCTAAATTTGAAGAACAACTAGTCTACATCAAAGTAGCGTAATCAGTTTCAGAATACAGATCCCAGAAATCGTACAGTTATTTTCAGATATGAAATTTAATTATTATCTTGATATTTTTGTGAATCTGAATCTGAGGTTATGCATACTTTGGTTCATCAGATCTATTTTTCTGTGGACCTATCTTGTTAATATTATTGTGACTGTTCTGTATCTTTTCCCTCTTTTCTTCCTTTTTGTTTTATAGCCAGGCTACCACGAGCCTGAGCCAAATTCTCATAAGAGATGAACGCACAAATGCTAAATTTGGGAAAATATTGAACGATGCATAATTGGACATAGCTGATTTATGACTGATTTGAGAACACAACATATATTGTAATTTAAGATCTAGATCTGGGCATGTTATATATGACGGTGTATGATTTGAGAGAAGGAGAATTATGCTATGATAACATATGACTTGTAATTTGGGAACATAATGCATGTTATAATTCAAGATCTGATTTTGGGGACAAAATGCATGTTATAATTTAAGATCTAGGTTTGGGCATATTTTATATCATGATCTATGACTTGAAAAAAAAGGGATATGTAACTTAGGCATAAAGATCTACATTAAAATTAGGATAACTATTAAATGTGAATATGCCTAAAAGGGGATTTTTGATATTTGGCATACGCTGAAAGCAAAGGCTATAAATTGGCATAATTCATATTGTATATCATGATTTGGGGCTTTTTGAGAATATTCTGTATTGTGCAAAATTTAACTAAATTTGGGCATATGTTATATTGTGAATTATGACCAAAATTTGGGCATGTAAAATGAGTCTTAATTTATGATTAGGCAAGATATGTCAATGGAACTTTAAGATATGTTTAAATCCGTTAAATTGCCCATTCCGCTAGATCTGTTGGAACTGAATACTGTGATTTGGGTATGTAGTATGTAGGCTCGATCTAAAATTGAGCAAAACATGTTAATAGAACCTTGAATAATCTGCTGTAACTTGTAAAGAAGTTAATTTGTCGAATTGGCATAATTAGTCTGATATTGGCATAATCTGTGAATGAATACTTTAGCTAAAATAAGAATGCTGAGACACGAGGTTAGACTCTGTTTGCGGTAGAAGCCTGCCCGGACCCAACCGGCTTAACTAGCAACCGCAAACTGTCAGTCTAATGTGAGAGGTCGTAGGCATAAAGATGCTTATACACGAGGTTAGGTCTGGCTTGTGGCAGTAGTCTGCCCAGAACCGTTCGGCACATCCAGCGGCCACAAGCTACCGACCTAATGTGAGAGGTCTATGCATTAATATTTAATTAATGCAAATCTAAGATAAATGTGATACCCTTTCTGGTATCAAAACTATGACCCTACACTAATAGGGGTTCGGGCACGCTTACTGAACTAATTGTAAGAGGTTCACTCTGATAATGGTGAGGGGTGTTGATGGCGCATTCCAACCGGGTCATGTGCGTGCATGGATCCGGTCTTCTCCGAGGATGTAAGACACCGTGACATCTGTAAATAGGTCTGTGTATATAGGTTGCCACTTTAGGGAATGATACACCCTTCTGTGGGGCCGGCACAGGGTATTTATGTATTAGGGAGCCGATCGCTTGGGGTTGAATTTAGGGTACACTTAGTTTTGTCTGTTTCTGCTAGGGTACCGTCTGTTTCTGTTGGGGTGGTAACACCTGTCTGGTTCTGTGTGGTACCGTCTGTTGGGGTGGTAAAGGCCCATTACTAGTGTACACCTAATTCAAATATTCTGTTTCCGTCTCTGATTCCGTTCCTGCATTCTGTTTCTATACTGTATGTCTCTGTTCGGGTGGTAAAGGCCCATTACTAACGTCGTATTTCTGTTTCAGTTTAGACATTAGGATAACACCTAATCCTGTTACACTAGTATTAGTGCAGAGAAGTGAAAACTAAGTAAGAAGCTTAACTTAGCCTATATCATTCTGTTTCTTCTGTTAACCTGCTATTCCTGTTACAGTTATCTCTCATCCAGTTTTATTTACATGTCATGATACTATTATCTGTTTATATGCTGAAAGTCACTGGACTCACCAGACTTATGTCTGACCTAGTTTGCTTCGCCTCTTTTCTTTTCGTCCCCCCCTCCCCAGGTGCTCAGGTTGGAAACATAGGACCTTGATCCAGATTCTCTCTGCTTGAAGTATTGCTTGGCTTTGACTATATCTTTTCATGGAAGTTTATGTTGGGGATTATGACTTTAAAAATTATGCATTCTGAAGGCTATGTACAAGACTGATATTTATGTACTTAAATTCCGATATTGTAGTTTTGAAAGATGTAACCAAACTTGTTTCTGTTGTAATAAAGTTATAAAATTTTCAAGTACTACTTTATCTATCTTGTAATATTCTGTTCTTCTTACTTATAGTGCTTCATGGAAGTTAATGCATTCCCTTTGTGAGTGACATTAACGGACATGGGGTGTTACAGGCACCCTCATACCACATCCTATATAGGTATCACCCTAAGGATCAGTAGCGAGTAGTCCTTGCAATCCGTAGATTTCAACTACGATAGAATCACAAATCAAATAACTCTGGTTGCAGCGCCAGAGAAATTCAACCAATAGTCCTTCCGCTTATGAAGATCTATGGTCTTCAAGTGCTCCATCTTCAATTAGCATCTTCACGTATTTGCTGGTTCGGAATGGTTTTCGAATATAAATTTGATTTCGATCTTTCAGTACTAACAATCGTATGGTAAGAATTGATAGTCAGTTATTTAACTATCAATTAAATAAAATAAAATAAAGTGAGTTCACTAATTTAGTACTCGGTATTACTCGACCTCTTTAACTAAAAATAATTAATAATGTAAATTCAAAACTCAAAAGATATTTTCAATATAACAACATAGCATTTCACTTCTTATTTAGCATAAGATTCTTTCAAAACTATTTTATTTACTTAGAATTAAATCATATATATATATATATGTTTCCACTTTGGTTTTTAACAAATTTCACATAAAACATCGTTACTTGAAAACAACACCCAACTCTTATTCTTTTAGAATAAACCCATTCCAAACTCAACTTTTCATTCCCTTTTGCTTTGGAAAATATCGTTATAGTTTCACACAGTCTCCTTCTATTTCCTTTACTTTGGAAAATATCATTATATATATAAATATATTCTCACTCTTTCCATTTCTATTACTTTGGAATCTCATTATATATTCTCAAATCTTGCAATTAACGTTACGTTATTATTTCTCATATGAAAATAATAAATTATTCATAACCTCTTTCCCATTACAAACTAATATCATTCTTAGATAATCCTGTAGTCGTTCAAGTTGCGGTATTAATTTACCTCTTAGACCTTGATCAACAACATTCTCATCTTAAGATAAATATGAGTTGTAATTCAAAAAATTGATATTTATTCTAATACTAAACAAAATCCCATTAAATTATTTTATTTAAAATATGGTTTATAAATCCTTCTTACTTTGGGAAATATCTCTTTTTAAATATAACTTAATATTTTGATTAAGTAATTTATTAATAAAAATCATATCTTAACCTTAACTTCTTTCAAAGAATTCACTTTATAACTCGAATTATTATTACCAATTCTCATTACTGAATCCTTTACTAAATTCAATTACAAATCCCTTTTTAATCCTTCCTTTTTGAAAATCTCATTTCGATTCCATTCATTTCTCTCCAATCCATTATTATTTAACAACGTTAATTTAAAATTAATGCTTTAACTCCAAATCTCTTTTTATAAAACTCGTTTATAAAACTCAGGTTTAATATAAACCCTTTTTATCTCAGTTTCCCTTTACTTAATTCAAATATTAAGTAAACATTTAATTTAAACTATCATATTCATTTAAAATCTTCTTTTATAACTTCGTTATAAATGTAACACCCCGTATTTTCTATGAACATTAAAGTAACGAATTAAAGAATACTTAATTTTAAAAGTGGAAATTAGGGGAAACGGGTTTCGCCATTACGTTCGTCTCGGAATTCTGCTTGAGATAGAGTCCGAGTTTGCGTGAATCGGACTCCGTATGAAGAAGTTATGGAGTTCAGAAGATTTCAAGTTTAAACAGAAATTAAATATAAATAATAATTAAATCAAAAAGCAGTTCGAAATTCAAAAATTCCGAGAACCAGCTGGGCGGGAAAATCCCCCCCCCCCATAGGGGTCGACTCCCCCATGGGGGGTCGACATAGGTGCGACCCCAAAGAGGGGTGTCGACTGGGGTGTCGACCCCCCTGTAGGGGTCGACCCCCTCGGCCAGATCTGGCTTGTTTTGTCCAGTGACGTTTTCTGAGTCATTAGGGCATATGTGGCAACTTCCAGTTGGCTCTATTTGGTCTGGATGGCTCTGATTTCTCCTAGGATGATCTAACGGCTCTCATTAATCTAAACTTCTATATAAACAACCCCAACCCTCAACCCTAAAACCTCATAAACTTGCTCTCTGAAGCCGTCATGTTTTCCATGGCCAAACTAGCGTAGCCTCCATTTTTCTTTAAACTAAAAATCAAGTTAGGAAGCCCCAAATCAAGTCAAAACTAGAGAATCAGTGTTCTACATCAAAGGATAGCTTTTCAATTTCAGAAATCAGATCCCAGAAAACAAGATTTGTTCTTTTGTTTGTAAGTTCAGTTATTCTTTAGATTTGAACAAATAAAAGTCATGACCTGCAATGAAGCGAAACTAGAACTGTGCCTAGTTGTAAGATAATCGTATTCAGATTCATGTAGCAATTCTGAAATTACCTATGCCTACGTGACTATTGTGATTTGATACAACTTATCATGTTGTATATTAATTGGTGATGAACCTATCACGTTTTATATTAATTTGGTAATGAACCTATCATGTTGTATATTAATTTGGTGATGAATGTATCATGTTGTATATTAATTTGGTGGTTCTTTTATGATAAGTTATATGCAAGATCATAAGCTAAGTCATGTTCATATATGCTTATAAGTCTAGATCTACATGCTTAGATGTTTAGATCAATGTTCATTTGGTACAACTCAAATGCAAGTTCACATTTACATGCTTAATTAAATTTGTGTAGTACTATGCCAAATTTATATCACACATGCTTATTTGATCTATACTGTTTTGTGCCATTGGAATGTTACATGTCCCTTTGCTTTTCCCTTTTGTTTATAAGTTAGGATAATTTGCGAGCCTAACGCTCTATGTAATTTATGTGAACGAATAATGGGGGATACGTTGGGAAAAATATTAAATTACATGCTATTGGCATAGATTGGTTCATAATCATGTAAATGGTTAGTGGCATGAAATGGTATAATTTGTATACCTAAGAATTATGAACATAATTTAGAGGGTAAATGGGACATGACTTGAGTTGACAACATTGGTAGATAATTTACCTATAAACATAAATGGTAAATATGTAAATTAATTAAAAGATGAATATGCCTAACCCGAGGTTAGATTGAGTTACGGTGTAAGACTGCCCGGAACCACCTGGCACATCCAGCAACCGTAACAATACAGATCTAATGTGAGAGGTTAGCGCATTAAGCACAATAACCCGAGGTTAGACTGAGTTGCAGTGTAAGACTGCCCGGAACCGCCCGACACATCCAGCGACCGCAACAATATAGATCTAATGTGAGAGGTTGGTGCTTTAATGAATGAATTAAAGCTATGGAACATGCAGGCTAAGAATGGTAGGGTTAAGTTAATTAAGGCAACACTTAACCAATACAACATGTTAACTAAACTGATGGGTGGGGTTAGGTTAATTTGAGACCACTTAACCATTTTAACATGTTGATTAGGAAACCCTAGTAATGGGGACCCATTTCAGCAGTAACCCACATAGATGTATCATGGTACCCTGAACTAGGCAGGGTGGGGCACGATTACTGGGCTAATTATAAGCGGTCAAAAATAACGGCGGGTGGTGCAGCAGTGTAGGTTCCGACGGAGTATGGGTGTGCACGTACTCCGGCATGGACAAATCAGGCACTGAGCATCAGTAGTATACACTGTGCATCTTGAATTTGTGTCGGGTTGCCACCATGGGAATTGATACACCCCATGGTGGGACCAGCACAGGTATCAACAATCAAGCGGGGTCGAATGACACAAGTCATAAATGCATGCGAGTAGAAACCGATCGATAAAGGGGATCATTTTATCATGAACACATGGTGCCAGTTGAAACACTTGTTAGTAAGGGCAGAGAAATAGAAATAGGTGCGATAGTATATTTAGTTTATCTTGCCTTATCTATTGTTATCTTATTTCTAGGGTATTGTCCTAGGTTCAGTTTTGTAACGACCGGGAATTTCGCTCGATCCGAATCAGTCGCTAAACCGATCAAGACCGTTCGAAACACCTGATTGTTTCGAGAACACGACAAAATAGAACACAGACGGAAGAACATTTCATTGTTATTACAACAATTCCATCAGAATACAAGAATATACAGAGTATAACTGAATATTACACAATCAATTTTCACAACAACATGCAATCAATCAAACAAGCCGTCCATGGTCTGTGGACGACTGGTGTCGGGTGCTACTAAACACCGTCTGCATCCTAGAATATATCACATAACTAGAAAACAAAATTGAAGGTGAGGAGTTCTCACAGAGGGTTCCACTCCGCCGTGCTTTGCTTTTCAACTGCTGAACTGTCTGGATTCCTTTGAAATTCTACTGCAGTTCCATCTCATTTCCTTTTACGCTGTTCAAATAAAAATTATATTTTTATCACTTCATTCAATAAATAAAAATCATATTTTTATTTCTTCTTCTTTATATATTTTTACAATGCTTATTTCATTTATAAAGATATCGCCTTTTCATATATAAAGATCATATTTTTACTCTCTAAAAATATAAATAAAAATCCTACCTTTTTAATGTGCAATCTCTACATATAAAAATCGCAATTCTATTTTAAATCTCCTTATATAAAAATCGCCTTTTTATTTTAAAAGATTACATACGAAAATCTAATCTTCTACTATAATAAAAATTATATTTTTAACTTTTCTATATTATAAAAATTATATTTTTAATTCACTTTCAAAACAAAAATCATAATATTCCTCATTTGCTACATACATTAAAAAAAATCACATTTTCATATAAAAATATGATCTTCCCTCTTCTTACTTTCATATAAAAATCAAAGCTTTTCCATCGTTGTTTACATATAAAAATCAAAGCTTTCCCGTCGTTGTTTACATATAAAATTCAAAACGTTTTATACTTCAAAACCCAAAATTTTACTTCAAAGAAATAAGTAAAAATTCGGAAAATAGAGACTCACATTGTTTTTTCAGCGAAGGGGGGGGGGGGAGGTGGATTTCCAGTTGCTCACGGGTTGCAGGGGGTCTGGGCGCGGGTGGCTGCGGTCGAGGCAGATGGGGGTTGAGGAGAAGGGGGAAGGAGATGGATGCGCCGCCCTGGCGGCGGTGGAGGGCGCCAGTCGCACTAGGGCGCATTTTTTTATTATTTCGATTAAACTATCGGGGAGAGAGAAACTGAGGGGTGGAGGAGTTATATATATATATATATATTATTTTAATTTATTTTCTAGAGGGTTGACTTTTTAATTCAAACACCAATCGAGACCCAACGACTGTCGTTTATAGCTAATTACCCCCATTTCGAACACAATGGGATATGTATCGTAAGCTGATTCGATCGTTTCGATCAGTTTTCGTCAAAATCAACATATAACTCTATATATCGAGTTTGAACGTGCATTTCAATTTACTGGCGTCATATACTAACTCGAAAAATTCCAGAAAAATATTTTCTAGCTTCGTATTGACGATACGGTCCTAACAAAACTAGTTTCGTCCAATTCTGAGACCATTTGAAAAATGGCCATTTTCCAGTCGATTAAAATCAACTGAAACCGGTCAAACGCGTTTTCCTTCGCTATGCTCACATATTGAATCGAAAAATTATGAAAATTGGAATCTAGCAATAACATGACATCACGGATCCAACAAAAGTGGTTTCATTGAAATCCGAGGTCGTTTGCAAAATGGCTATTTTTAAGGGCCAGAATTCCATAGCGACTATTCTGAAAATTCATTTGGGCATATCTTTTGATTCCCGCTATGAAATTTCGATTTTTCGGATTCGTTGGAAAGATATTATCAAACAGATTCTATTATTTTTGGTTTCACTAAATTCCGGTTGATTTTGCACCCGGTACATTCATTTGAAGTTTGAAATCGAATTATCGAATTGCAGGGCCATTTTCAATTCCTTTTATAATTTAAAATAAATATTTATATTCTAACGACAATTTATATAAATATATTCGTTCGAATTATATTCAAAATAAATTTTCCTTCGATATTATTTAAAATCATTCATTTTAAATATTCAAAATTCACTAAAATCGCCAATTTAAATTTTTTTAATCTGGCTCAGAATTTCGGGTTGTTACAAATTTATTCATGTCATGATCCTTTTACCTGTTTACATTCTATTCACTGGACTTACCAGGTCTATGTCTAACCCGTTTTCTTTCGTCTTCTTGTCTTCCGTTCCCCCCCCCCCCCCACAGGTCCGCAGGGAGGGAATACTTCAACTTAGTCCAGACCTTTTCCAGCTTGAAGAGAGTAGACATATTGCTTGGATTCCCTTTTCTTGGGCTATGGCTATGGTTACACTCTTAATTGGGGATTTATGCTGCTTTATTATTGTTTATGCTTCTTTATGTTTTAGTCAAGACAGATGCTTTATTGTACTGATTTGGAAGTTGGTTTTTAAGACAGTTGTTGTATTGTTTTGACTGGACCACGTGCTTATGAAATAAAATTTAGTTTTTCCGCTGTTTATATGTCTGTCTAGTAAATTACCTGTACCATTTACCTATAATACTCCACCAAAGTTAACGCATTCCCTTTGTGAGTGACCTTAACGAAGGTGGGGTGTTTACACTTGGTATCAGAGCGAGGTTTACCAGATCAGATAAAAGTTTTTGAAAACTATTTTTTAAAAAGAAGTTTAAAGAAGCATTTTTGAGAAAAATGTTGTTTTATTTTAAAAAGCATAATCCCCAAAGCCATATGCACTATCTTTCTATCCTTTGTTTTGAACCTTTTCTTTTCGTTTCAGCATGTCTGGGGATCTTAATCTTCCTGAGGGCATGCCAGTACCTGGATGGTTCAGAAGGTACCTAGAGGCTAGGGCTAATAATGCAGGCCCAGCAGACGTTCCTCCTCCCCCAGTTGCAGCTGTTCCTCCTCCTCCTCCTCGTGCAAATGCTTTCTCGAAGATATGTAGAGACTTTCGAGCCATGGGTGGAAAGAACTTTAATGGGACTGAGTCATCTGTGGAAGCAAGGAACTAGCTCAAGGAAACAGAAGATTTGTTTGTTATCTTCGAAGTGGACGATATGCCAAGATACAATTGGCTGTGTGGTTACTTAAGGACGAAGCCTCTTATTGGTGGGAAGTTATTAATGCTGAGAGACCAGTTGAAACTTGGGAGGATTTCAGAATGAGGTTTGAAATGAAGTTCCTCTCGCAAGCTGAACGAAGCCTACATGTGGAAAAGTTCTTAGCTCTCAAACAAGGAAGCCTATCGGTCAAGGAATACGTCAACCAATTCAACCAGCTGGCTAGATTTGGATTGGAGTTAGTGAACACTCCACAAAAGAAGGCTCTCCATTTCGTTGAAGGGTTGAACGAGCCACTGCACATCCTAGCTATGTCCCATATACCTATGGGTGCGACTTATGAGAGACTAGTAGACATGGCACTGTTACAGGAGGAAGATAGGGATGGCAAGAAAGAGACAAAGGTGGAAGTGCCTCAAGACAAGAAAGTGGAGGGATCACAGAACAAGAAGACGGATTCCAAGAAGGGCGGGAAGAATAACAAACCCCGTAACAAGAGGAAGTGTAATTTTTGTGGCATACCTGGACATCTGATTAAGGACTGCAGAAAGAAGAAGAGAAAGACGGGTGGTTGTTTTCAGTGCGGCGAGACATGACACATGGCTAAGGACTGCCCAAGAAAGCAAGGGCAAGGGCAGAGGACTGGATCTACTGCTGGAGGGCAGGTTCACACTCTCATAGCACCTCCGCAAGAACAAGGTAGAAATATTTCTGTTGAGAATTTAGTTTATCTTTTTGATCATCCTGTTCGTACTCTCTTTGATTTTGGTGCATCGCACTCTTTTATATCTACTGCTTTAGTTGAATCTTTGCACCTAGACACCAGTATAGTAGAAGATCCCTTGGTTGTTTCAAATCCAATTAGGGGTTCGGCTTATTTATCAACGATTTGTTTGGATTTGGAAATTTCTATACTAAGCATTGAGTTTAGATGTAATGCCTATGTTTTGGGCTTCATGGGCTATGGGTTGATTCTAGGCATGGATTGGCTATCCAGTAATGGTGCCGTCCTCGATTGTGAAAAGAGAGTAGTTAGATTTATGACTCGCCTCGGTAACACTCTCGAAATCTCTTGTAATCCCATGAACTCTATTATGCTTAGCTACCTAGAATCTCTTGATGCGTCTATTAAAAACCTGCAATCTGTTAGAGTATTCCGTGAATACTCTGATGTCTTTGAAGAGGTGAGGGGTTTACCTCCAAAGCGAGAGATAGACTTTCCCATATACCTTTTTGATAATGCAAACCCCGTTGCTCTACCCGTTAGACACATGGATCCAAGGGAAATGAAAGAGCTCAGCAAGCAAGTTAAGGAGTTGCTTGAAAAGGGGTTTATAAGGCGGAGTATTTCTGAATGGGGTGCTCCAGTGGTGTCTACAACCAAAGCGGATGGTTCACTTTGCCTATGCGTTGATTATAAGGAGCTAAATAAGCTGACCAAGAAGAATAGGCATCCACTTCCAAGAATAGACAACTTATTCGATCAGCTTGTAGGTGCATCGGTTTTCTCCCAAGTAGATCTGGCTACCGGGTTTCATCAGCTAAGAGTGGCTGAAGACAGCATTGATAAGACCGCATTCAGGACCCTGGATGGTTTCTTTGAATGGCTTGTCATGCCTTTCGGCTTGACAAACACACCTGCCTATTTCGTTGACTTGATGAGTCAGGTGTTCAGGGGGTTCCTTAATAAATTTGTAGTGGTCTTCGTGGACGACATTTTGATCTTCTCAAAAAGTGAGGAAGAGCATGCTTTGCATTTAAGGGAAGTCACGGATACTCTTTGTGCACATCAGCTGAAAGAAAAATTCTCCAAATGCCATTTTTGGAGAGAAGAAGTAAGGTTTCTTGGACATGTGGTGTCCAAAGAGGGGATAGCTGTGGATCCCGCAAAAGTAGTTACGGTGCAAGATTGGAAGGTCCCCCGGAGTGCAACTGAAGCACGAAGTTTTCTCAGGCTATCAAGCTTTTACAGAAAGTTCATTAAAGACTTTGCGAAGATCTCAGCACCACTTACAAGATTAACGAAGAAGAACCTAACTTTTGCTTGGGATTTGGATTGCGATGTTGCTTTCAACGACTGAAAAGAGCTCTAACAACAGCCCCTGTTCTGACATTGCCTGATGGGAGTAAGATGTTAAATGTACATACAGACGCATGCATGACAGGTTTGGGCGTTGTCTTGATGCAAGAGGGCAAAGCAGTTTGTTATGGGGGAAGGCAGTTGAAGGTACATGAGAAGAACTACCCAACTCATGATTTGGAGCTAGCTGCCATTGTTTTCGCTCTTAAGTCATGGCGTCATTACCTACTAAGAGAAAGGTTTGAATTGTTTACTGACCATAAATCGTTAAAGTACCTTTTCTCACAGAAGGATCTTAACTTAAGACAACAAAGGTGGATGGAGTTTCTCGCCTCATATGATTTTGAGATTGCTTATACCCCCGGCAAGGGCAATGTGGTAGCAGATGCCTTGAGTAGGAAAAAGCTGACCCTAAGTCCTCTGTTTATAGAAAGGCAAAGCTTGGAGTACATAACAAACTTTCACTTTAGACCTTCCTTTGAGTTTGTACCTAGCTTGTTAGCAACACTAGAGGTGCAACCTACGCTTTAGGACTCAATAGGAACCGCGCAACGTGAAGACCCTCAGCTAGTTGATGTGATGGATAAGCTAATTAGAGGTGAGACGTCTAGTCACCTCAATAGATACTCCATCGATGACAAGGGTTGGTTGAGACGGGATGGAAGACTATGCATCCCGCAAGCAAGAGATTTGGTGAAAACCATTCTCGAAGAAGCACACCATTCTAAATTGACTATACACCCAGGTGGGGACAAGATGTATAAAGACATAAAAAGGGTTTTCTTTTAGAATGGCATGAAGAAGGATGTAGCTGAGTTTGACTCTAAATGCTAGATATGCCAGCAAGTCAAAGCGGAGCAGAAGAAGCCTGGTGGTCTGCTTCATCCTCTAGAAGTCCCACAATGGAAATGGGATAGCATTTCGATGGACTTTATTGATGGGTTGCCTAGGTCAAGAAGGGGAAATACCAGTATTTGGGTAATAGTGGACAGGCTCACTAAAAGCGCTCACTTTATACCTGTTAAGAGTAGGAGGACTGCCTCATCGTTAGCATCCATTCATCTTAAAGAGGTGGTTCGACTGCATGGAATACCCTCTAGCATAGTAAGTGACCGAGAACCTATATTTACGAGCGAGTTTTGGAATAGTTTGCAAGAGGCTGTAGGCACACAGCTATGCTTAAGCACTGCCTATCACCCTCAAACCGATGGTCAGACGGAAAGGGTGAACAGAGTATTAGAAGATCTTTTGAGATTGTGCATTCTTGATTTTGGAGGGACGTGGGAGGATCATCTTCCTTTGGTGGAATTCTCCTATAACAATAGCCACCAAGCCACCATAGGCATGGTACCCTTCGAGGCTTTATATGGAAGACCATGCCGATCACCAACTTGTTGGTGGGAGTCTACAGAAAAGCTCGTACATGGCCCGGGCATGATTAGAGAAACTTCAGAGAAGGTGGACTTGATACGAAGACGAATGAAGACTGCACAAGATAGACAGAAGTCCTACGCTGATAAAAGAAGGACCGACCTTGAGTTTGAGGTTGGAGACAGGGTTTTCCTTAAAGTATCTCCTTTAAGGAATGTCGTATGCTTTGGGTCTACAGGAAAATTGGCACCAAGATTTGTAGGGCCATTTCCTATCATTGAGAGGATTGGGAAGATAGCTTATAGAGTAGAACTGCCCGAAAGATTGGCTGGAGTTCATAATGTTTTCCAGGTCTCTCACTATGAAAGTGCTTACATGAGTCTGCGGAAGTTGTGGAAGCAAGCATACTAGAGGAAGTAGAAGTGGAACTAGAAGGGACGGTGAGGAGAGTTCCAACTCGTATATTAGGGACAGAAGTCAAAAAGCTATGCAACCGTGAAGTCAAGCTTGTTAAAGTTCAATGGAGTGACGTTGAAAAAGACGCGACTTGGGAGACTGAAGACAAGATACGCGCTTCCTACCCTTTTCTTTTTTAGGGTACATCCTTGATCTCTTTTCCATAAGTTTATGCATGCTTATATCTATCTTTTAAGTATATCTCCTCGGTCCTATTCTTGATCCTTAAGTAGAAACTAATGGATGTAAACATGTATTTGAAACATGTTATGATTGATGGTTGCAAGTGGTTGCAAGTGGTTGCCAGTGATTGCTCGTGGATGCATATACACACACATTAGGTACTAGATCAGCTCAGTCACTTTCATATTGCATATGCATATATGTATTTGTGTATGGATTGAAACTTGATGTGTTGTCATATGGATGTTGCACTTGTATGAATGATTGTGCACTCATGTAGAAGTTATAAAATACGATTAGGAATAATTACATACATGATGGACTCATAGCACTGACATGATTCACATTAAGGAGGTCAACTGAATTAGTAGACTGCCTGATTTTGCATTAGATAAAGACATATACACACACACTATGCATATGATCAAGAAAGCATTAGAAATCATTTTAAGGACAATGGATGCCTGTGATTGAATGGTTGAGTAGATGGACGTTGGATGTTAGGATACATTCTTCTTGACTTAAAGATTTCGGGGACGAAATCCTTTAAGGAGGGGAGAATGTAACACCTCGTATTTTCTGTGAACATTAAAGTAACAAATTAAAGAATTCTTAATTTTAAAAGTGGAAATTAGGAGAAACGGGTTTCACCATTGCGTTCGTCTCGGAATTCTACTTGAGATAGAGTTCGAGTTTGCGTGAATCGGACTCCGTATGAAGAAGTTATGGAGTTCAGAAGATTTCAGGTTTAAACGGAAATTAAATATAAATAATAATTAAATCAAAAAGTAGTTCGAAATTCAAAAATTTTGAGAACCAGCTGGGCTGGAAAATTCCCTCCCATAGGGGTCGACTCCCCCCATGGGGCGTCGACATAGGTGTCGACCCCCAAAGAGGGGTGTCGACTGGGGTGTCGACCCACCTCCCCCTTATAGGGGTCGACCCCCTCGGCCAGATCTGGGCTGTTTTGTCCAGTGACGTTTTCTGAGTCATTTGGGCATATGTGGCGACTTCCGGTTGGCTCCATTTGGTCTGGATGGCTCTGATTTCTCCTAGGATGATCTAACGGCTCTCATTAATCTAAACTTCTATATAAACAACCCCAACCCTCAACCCTAAAACCTCATAAACTTGCTCTCTGAAGCCGTCATGCTGTCCATGGCCAAACTAGCGTACCCTCCATTTTTCTCTAAACTAAAAATCAAGTTAGGAAGACCCAAATCAAGTCAAAACTAGAGAATCAATAGTCTACATCAAAGGATAGCTTTTCAATTTCAGAAATCAGATCCAAGAAAACAAGATTTGTTCTTTTGTTTATAAGTTCGATTATTCTTTAGATTTGAACAAATAAAGTCATGACTTGTAATGAAGCGAAACTAGAACTGTGCCTAGTTGTAAGATAATCATATTCTGATTCATGTAGCAATTCGGAAGTTACCTATGCCTACGTGACTATTGTGATTTGATACAACTTATCATGTTGTATATTAATTTGGTGATGAACCTATCATGTTGTATATTAATTTGGTAATGAACCTATCATGTTGTATATTAATTTGGTGATGAACCTATCATGTTGTATATTAATTTAGTAATGAACCTATCATGTTGTATATAAATTTGGTGGTTCTTTTATGATATGTTATATGCAAGATCATAAGCTAAGTCATGTTCATATATGATTATATGTCTAGATATACATGCTTAGATGTTTAGATCTATGTTAATTTGGTCCAACTCAAATGCAAGTTCACATTTACATGCTTAATTAAATTTGTGTAGTACTATGCCAAATTTATATCACACATACTTAGTTGATCTATAATGTTTTGTGCCATTGGAATGTTAAATGTCCCTTTGCTTTTCCCCTTTGTTTATGAGTTAGGCTAATTTGCGAGCCTAACGCTTTATGTAATTTATGTGAACGAATAACGGGGGATACGTTGGGAAAAATATTAAATTACATGCTATTGGCATAGATTGGCTCATAATCATGTAAATGATTAGTGGCATGAAATGGTATAATTTGTATACCTAAGAATTATGGACATAATTTAGAGGGTAAATGGGACATGACTTGAGTTGACAGCATTGGTGGATAATTTACATATAAACATAAATGGTAAATATGTAAATTAATTAAAAGATGAATATGCCTAACCCGAGGTTAGATTGAGTTACGGTGTAAGACTGCCCGGAACCGCCCGACACATCCAGCAATCGTAACAATACAGATCTAATGTGAGAGGTTAGCGCATTAAGCCCGAAAACCCGAGGTTAGATTGAGTTGCGGTGTAAGACTGCCCGGAACCACCCGGCACGTCCAGCGACCGCAACAGTATAGATCTAATGTGAGAGGTTGGTGCTTTAATGAATGAATTAAAGCTAAGGAAAAGGAAGGCTAAGAATGGTAGGGTTAAGTTAATTAAGGCAACACTTAACCAATACAACATGTTAACTAAACTGATGGGTGGGGTTAGGTTAATTTGAGAACACTTAACCATTTTAACATGTTGATTAGGAAACCCTAGTAACGGGGACTCATTTCAGCAGTAACCCACATAGATGTATCATGGTACCCTGAACTAGGCAGGGTGGGGCACGATTACTAGGCTGATTATAAGCGGTCAAAAATAACGGCGGGTAGTGCAGCAGTGTAGGTTACGACGGAGTATGGGTGTGCACGTACTCCGGCATGGACAAATCAGGCACTGGGCATCAGTAGTATACACTGTGCATCTTGAATTTGTGTCGGGTTGCCACCATGGGAATTGATACACCCCATGGTGGGACCAGCACAGGTATTTGCAATCAAGTGGGGCCGAATGACACAAGTCATAAATGCATGCAAGTAGAAGCCGATCGATAAAGGGGATCATTTTATCATGAACACATGGTGCTGGTTGAAACACTTGTTAGTAAGGGAAGAGAAATAGAAATAGGTGCGATAGTATATTCAGTTTATCTTGCCTTATCTATTGTTATCTTATTTCTAGGGTATTGTCCTAGGTTCAGTTTATTCATGTCATGATCCTTCTACCTGTTTACATGCTAAATAATCACTGGACTTACCAGGCCTATGTCTGACCCGTTTTATTTCGTCTTCTTGTCTTCCGTTCCCCCCTCCCCCCAGGTCCGTAGGGAGGGAATACTTCAACTTAATCCAGACCTTTTCCAGCTTAAAGAGAGTAGATGTATTGCTTGGATTCTCTTTTCTTGGGCTATGGTTATGGTTACACTCTTAATTGGGGATTTATGCTACTTTATTATTGTTTATGCTTCTTTATGTTTTAGTCAAGACAGAGGCTTTATTGTACTGATTTGGAAGTTGGTTTTTAAGACAGTTGTTGTAATGTTTTGACTGGACCACGTGCTTATGAAATAAAATTTAGTTTTTCCGCTGTTTATATGTTTGTCTTGTAAATTACCTGTACCTTTTACCTATAATACTCCACCAAAGTTAATGCATTCCCTTTGTGAGTGACCTTAACGGAGGTGGGGTGTTTACAATAAACCTCGGGTTTTTAATATAAAACCCGTTCATACCTCCTTTCACATTTCAGTTAGATTTCATTTCAACTTCAATTACATTTTGAATGAATTTCAATTAAAAGGTAATCTCCTAAATTATATTAATTAAATAATAATTTAATTCAATCATTAACTACTGTAGACATAGTTAATTTCTTTATTTACTTAAATAACTAATAAATTTCTTTTAGAATCTTAATAAAATTAAAACAAGTATTCATTAAGCTATTTTATTAAAAAAAATAAAAACGAAATAATTTAATAATCAATCCCAGTTAAAGGCGGTCGACTTGGTCAACTCGAAACATGATTAATTCGTTAATAATTCCAATTATAGTCCTTCCTTTAAATTAATAAATCATATAATTAATTTAAATAATTCCATTAAATTGTTTCTTAGAACAATTATTCAATTCTTAACTGTTAGGTTAATTTTCTACTCTCTAGGTTATAAATTTGATTAACATAATAATTATTTATAAACCTAAATAATAAATAATAAATAATTATTTCATTTTAATAACTTTTATTCAAAATAATATATTTCAAAATCTATCTTCATGTATAAAAATATATTTTATAACTTCAGTTATGTCGATTCACCTGACGGTAAACCAATATAAACAAAATGATTGATTTTTAGGCCATTTACTGCCAATTACTTAACCAATTCTGCTCATTGGTTAAAACAAAACAATCATTGAATTTATAGTCAACGATCAACAACCAAATCAATCGCTAAATAAGAACAGTTCATACGATGAAAATAAATAACATCTAATATATTTGAGGAATCCAGTTGGATCCCTCCAACCTGTTCTTCCCTGCATTCACATAGATTATTTCCAATAATATCATTCAATTCAATTTAACTGATAATTTCAATAGCAGTAAATAACGATTATTTAACATCAACCAATTTATTTAACACAACAAACAATTCACTCAACTAAACATGTTTATTTTATAAACGTGACCAACAAGGTAAGTTACCTAAATTGGTTCCAATCGTTAGAATATATGAATATATGAATATATAATTAAACAAAGTTTAATTTCATTGGTTCAATCAATATATGAATATATAATTAACAAATAATTAACCATTAGCAGGCATAACACACAATTATAAAATCCGACTTATATAAAATATAAGTGGGAAGAACTGAGTGAGTTTAACTCACCTTGAGTTGATACCATTGTTTGAACGGTTAGTTTTAATTAAATTAAACGAGTGTTTAATTTAATTAAAAAAATCTCGGTTGATTCCAATTGCATCCAGATCTGTTCCATGACGTCGTGCTCATTATAACAATTCCAACGCTACCTGGTTTATCTGATTCTATTCATATATGGATTACTTATCAATATTTTAAGTTTGGATAATTTAATTAATAATTAAATTCCTAATTACTATTAACTGTCAACTAAATACATTTAAAAATGTTAAGGCCGACTCTTCTTTCCAGCTTTAGCTCATTCGTTCAGACTTCCCAATATACATGTACAATTCACAATTTAATTAATATAACTAATTCTTAATCATCGTTCGTTTCACGTTAATCAAAATGCTTTAGAAAATTAATTACTTTTGATAACTAGGATTAGGCTGACCCTTTCTCTTTCGTTGCCAGGTTTGCTTCCTGTAACGTGCTGAAAAATGATTTAATTATCTATAAATTTCTTATTATAATTTAATTAACAACAAATTCTCTGTTTAAACATACTGGCCTGATACCGTTATTTCTTTCAATCTTCACATTCAAAAATATGTCCACCTTCTTACTGTTATTTCACCACAATGCAAACCCATGACCACGCATCGCTCTAGAAGTAAGAACCCACGGCCGCCCGCCCTTTTTTTCTGATACTGTCCTCTTGACATATAACGATGGTTTTAAATAACTTATAATATAATAGCTTTAATTAAATATAACTCTAATCTTAATAATTCTTAATTACTTCTTTGTACGTTACTAATCAGCACAACCGCTTTCTCTCATCCCCTTCCCTGCTTCACTCTCATACACGAAGAATACACCAGCACGTCTCCAACAAATCCACCCTCACACCATTCGTTTATCCATACTGCATCGTTCAGCATATTCTTCCCATCCATACACATTACACAGTGCCATCACATTGATTTCTCCCTTCGCGCATCCATTTTGTTTTGTTCCCAACCTCCTTTTGTTTTCCTGCTCTAACACAAGCGCACGCATGAACTTCTCAACATCGGCCGACTTCCAGAATGACGGTCACTTATCAAATCACTCTAGTTCGAGCGCCATGATCTCCTCCGTTATTGACCCGAACCCTGATGACCCCGAACCCACCGTTCGCCTGTACTTTGACCCAATCGTCGTGACTTCTAGTTATAATTCCGTTCTCCTCAAGATGAAATATTCGATCTTACCCGTTCAGATTCAAGAGCTCAGCTAGATGATTACGTTTGTTATTGAACAATTAGTGAATTGATGGACATATTTTGCGCGATTGGAGGAGGGAGTTGGAGAAATTCGGTGCATTGGTTTATTATAGGGTGGCGGCAGAAATTTTTACTTGTGTGGACTAGTAGAAGAATGAATTAGGGTTGTCACTTTAGTATGGGAATATATAGTGTAAACCAATAAATAAAATATTATTTATAAAACTTCAACGTGAAGTATCATGTAAAAACATTCACATACGACTTCCAATCGAGATGAAACTCCTAAACCTGACATAAAAAAATATATTTCGAACCTGATAGGACAAGTTCCGTCGAATTCCGAGGTCGTTTGTGAAAATCCCTTTATAATTCACAGGTAAAAAAATCATGCGTTTAAATTTCCCACGATCACAAAATAAATCCAATCAACTTGAAACTTTGAAATTCTACTAGACCTTTTCCTTACAGATCCACTGAAAATTGTTTCTTTAAAATCGGAGTTCATTTGGCTAGTCGTTTATTCCTTTAAAGTTACCTTTGTCTAAAATGGCCAAAATAATATAAACGATTAAGGTGTTTACCGTTGTCATGATCAAACGGTAAGTCCAGTTGAGACGAAAATCAAAATCTTACAATAATTAGTTATTACAAATCCAACGACACAAATTCCATTGTATTTCAAGACTATTTCCTGGTATACTATTTTTATATGCCAAACAACGCTATTTTGGACACCAAAATACCCGAATGTCCAAAAATAACAAACTACTTGCCTTTTCTGACTCTAAATATCGATACGAACTCAACAGAATTGGTTTCATGGCTTAATTCGATCGTTTGCTCAAGTTATACACAAATACCTCTTTGTTGAATTAAATTAATTAAATTACGCTCTATAGAAAATTACTGGGCGTTTACGGCTGCCGTTGTCACATATGACATCGCTTCGCCACGAAATTTAATACCATACAATAATTTAACATTATGGTTCCAATGAAACTAATTTCATTGAAAATGGACTCTGTTTGCAAAATGCTCCATTTTAAGCCTTATAATAGTATCGATTAAAATATTATAAAAATCTAAAATAATCAAATAAAATAATAATAAATTATTATTATCGTAAATATCCAAATTGAAATATCATATATCTCCAATTATAAACCAATATGGATTATACAACTCGATATCAACATTTTGAGTCAAATGATATCCAAATATATATATTAAAACCCTATTATATTAATTAATAAACGTTATCGTTTATTAACGAAATCCATCGAGACTATTTTAAATTTTGAATTGGATATTACTAACAATTTGTAGCGCGCAATCTGGGTTTTTCTCTTCCATATGAAAATTATAATCAACTAGTTTCCAACGTTTCTTGTTTCATAGAATTCGGACTTAAAACGGATTCCGTATATTCAACTGAAGTTCAAAACTCAATATTACGAACTACCACGCCATTTCTAGCTCAATTTATAATTATATATAAATTAACGTTCAACTTCTTTTTAAATAAACGAATTCAAAATTAAAAATTTATAATATTACAAATGTAATAATATAATAAAACGGGACATTACAATAACGCAACCAGTTTTGAAAAACTTGGATCACTCTATCTTTGATTCTGATTTTTTTAAAAGAATTTTTCAAAGCTTGAACTGGCTTTCTTGATTTCCAATGGTGGATTGCTTCAAGAACCAATGTTGTAGCCAAGAAATTTGAATATCGAGTTCTTGGCATGACTCTTTGAGTCTGGATGTGATTTGCCTTGACTCCCAAATAATGAAATCGGAATCTTATGAGAGAAAAACTTAATTAATATAATACTTGCTCTGATTTTAATACCATCCGGCTAAATGCAGAGATAAGTTAAAGAAAGAACGGGTTATTGGAAGGATCTTAGTTGCTGCAAAGCTTCTGCTCTGATACCATGATGAAGTTTTGATTAATTTGAGAGAACAAGGTGCAGAAATGAGAGGAGAATTGAAACTAATGTGTTGAGAATAATTTCAGTAATGTATTATTGATGAAATGATAGAGTATGTACACCGATATTTATAATGTGTAATGGCCAACATAGCGGGCCCTAGCCCATTACAATATGGGTTGTTACATAACAAATAAAAGTATGGTGTTACTATTTGCACTCTGATCTCCACATCCCGCCACCACACCTCGTTCGACCGTTCCCCGCCGAACGGAATTTTACAAAAAAATAAACTGTTCGACGGCCGTTAACGACCGAATAACGTGAACGTTGTTCGACCGTTCACAACCAAACAGATTTTTGTGGTGGTCGGGAGGGGAATCCGGATGCAAATAGCCTCAACCTAAAAGTATACATTGACTCCACATTGAGCCGACATCCAACACTCAACACAACTTTTATTCTTTACAGAATTCAATCCGCTCATTACCTATTGTTAATTCATGTGTCATCTTCACCCTATACATTACAACAATGCTCTTTCATCTCAAATAACTCTAGCATATCAACTCTGCAACCAAAGAAGATGTTGCATCTATACATCCCAGATTCTAACAAATTACAAAATATCTTAAAGTTTCAAACAAGATCTGTGAGTTCGATTTCAACGTATCAAAAAAAAAAGAGAAGATGGATCTTTACACATTCATCTTCAGAGATTTTCAAACTCAAAATCAAGAAATCAGAAATGAACATTGTCACAGCGATCTTCAGTACATGCATTCCAAGTCACCGAGCAGAGAATGATAGCAAGACTTTCATCGAACAACGTGTTCTGGGGACATAGCAAACTTGAAGAATTGGTAAGCCAATATTAACACTAGATCGTAAAATAATACATTTTAGGTTAAAAATCTTGGCGTTCGATTAACTGCATGACTATTCAGATGGAGCAACATTTGTGTAGCTACTCAAGCTATGCAAAATCTTTGACGATGATCTTTGGTCTCAACAACAACTACAACTTTAGATCAAGGCTCGGAAATCAATGTTTTGAGATCTAAGTACGACAGAGAACGAAGCAAAATCTAGAAATTACAATGCATCAATTGCTATTGCTGGCTATTCAGTCTACAAGTTTGTCAAGAGCACTGCTCCCATTTTTGGGGATTTGAAGGAGTTTTTTTTTTTCCTGAAAGAGAGTCATTTTTTCCAGAAAGGAAGCAATAAGAGAGGTCACATGATAGGACTGTATATCAGTCTTGGGACATCTTTCATTGTTGTATTCTAATTTTAAGTTTTTTTCTTGTGTTGTTTGTTATGTTTCAAACACTTTTAAAATGAGCTACTCGTTATAGTTCAGGAATTCTGATTTTAGGCTTTGAGTTTAGGCAAAACTATTAGGCACAGGGTTTGAATATTTGTAAGCATCTAAATATTTAACAGTAATGATACTTTTATAGGCACCAGCAGGCGTTAGGCCGAAGCTGGATCCATCATATGTTATCTTTTTTGCATTTAAGATTTCATTGGAATATCTTTGATTCCAACCCCCCCGGGTATATTGCACAATCATAACAAGTAATATCGAAGCTTAGGTGTTATTTTTACTCTAGCAATCTGTCTAGTTATAATAATGCTTTTTCTAAGAGTCAATCAATAGGTAGACCACCTGTATTTAATGGAACTGATTTTTCTTATTGCAAGGCTATGATAGAAATCTATTTAATCATTGATTATGATGTTTTGGGATACAATAGAGATATGGTACACACTCCACCCACAATGATAATCAATGACGTGGAATTTCCTGAACATAAAAATAAGTGGGATATAGCTGATAAGAAACTAGCTTCATTAAATGCAAAAGTTATGAATGCTCTTATTTACGCTTTTGATAAGTATGAATTTAATCGAGCTTCTCACTGTTTGACTTCTTAGAAAATTTGACATATTATGAAAGTTACACACAAACGTACATCTTAAGTCAAGGGATCATACGTTGCTCTACAACAAATATGAGAATTTTGCAATGTTAAAAGAAGAAAGCATGAAAGAGACATAATGATGCTTTTCGTGCTAGTGTACAATTCAAGGGCTTTAGGAAAAGTGTATACTAAAGTTAAGTTAGTTAGAAAAATTCTAAGAATTATTCCTAATAATTTTGAGAGAAAGGCGACCACTATACAATAATCCAAAGATCTGAACAAACAAATCATGGAGGAATCAATTGGAAACCCCATGATCTATGAATTGGAAATCATAGCAAGAGAAGACCCAGAAAATTCTAAATCTAAAAGGAAATCAATTGCACTTAAAGGCATTCTTGATAACAATGATGAATATAATGTGATCACTACTCTAGCATTGTTGGTGAAAGGTTGTAAGATGTGGTCCAAAAGGAATTTTAAATCCTCAACCAAAAGGAAAGGTACATATCAAGATAATTTAAGAATTCAAGTAGATCAGACGAAGAAATAAAGTGCTATAGATATGGAAATGCAGATTATATCAAGATCAGTTATCCCTTATCCCAAAAGGAGAAAGGAAAGAAAGAGAAAAGAAGAACATTTGTTGCGACATGGGACAATGAAGAAGGAGAAGAGTTCTCTGACAGTATTAAAGCGGAGGCAAATTTACGTTTGATATGGCACTTTACTCATGATGGTAGTGATGACGGTTCTAGAGAGGTATCTAATAATACTTATCAAATTTTGCTTTTAATGTTTCATGAACTTATTGGAACAAGCGACAGTCTTAGTCTTAAAAACAAAAAAAACAAAATCTGAAAAAGTCGAGCTGCTAAATGGTAATTTCGAAATTAAACTTCAGAAAATGAAGGATGTTAATGATCACGAATGTGAAAAGCATCAATCTTTAAAAGAATAATTGGATGAATGCAAGAGAAATCTTGAGATTCTTAAAGAAAAGATTATGGATTTAAATAAAAATGATGATAAAAAAAGAGAAAAAATTAAAGGTGCACCATACTTGTGGAAGAAAATACATTACCTAAATCAAAATTTTACACCCTTGAATCAACTGTCAGTAAATTTTCTGGAGATGAGCAATCACTGAATATGATTTTGAAAATCAACTATTCTGCAAATGATCGAAAAGGTCTTGGTTTGGGAAATCACAACATAAGATGGAAAACAAAATTGATAATGCTCGTGGTAGAAGTGTTTTTCCAAGATGTGTAGGCTATTGTAAAATTAGACATAGCTTTGATAAATGTTGATATAGGAACAAATATAAACACATTAGACAAATATGGATTTCTAAAGGTTCTCTTGATACAACTGGTTTAGATGCTCATTTGTTGCAAATGCTAATAGACCCATGAATTTTTCTAGGTTATCCTTTTTTCCTATGTGTAGGTATGTGGGTAGCTAAGGAACAACAAGAACGGTACTCAGATTCAAGTTGTTCCAGACATATAATTCGTGATAAGTCAAATTTCCTTACCCCAGAAAATTACAGCGGTGAAAGTGCCACTATAAGCGACAATGGTAAATATAAAATTATAGGAAATGGTAAAGTAGGTAACAATCCTTTTTCCTTAACTGATGTTCTTTATGTTGAAAATTTACATCATTGCTTCATCTCAATTAGCCAAATTTATGGTAAAGGTATGATAGTACACGTTGAGATTGATGTATGCAAGATAGAGATAATTAACAAGTCTACGAGTGAGGTTGTATTTATGCATCAAAGAAAAAGGAACATCGACACTCTCTTTCATGTGATGACGTAACCATGTCTAGATGCTTAGTGGCAAAAGATGGGGACGCTACATTACAGAATAGAAGGTTGGGACATGCTAGCATGGAACTATTGGAGAAGCTAGAGGAAAAGGAGTTAGTCAGAGGGTTGCTTGGTCAGAATTTCAAGAACAATAAACTATGCAAAGATTATACAATGGATAAATTTACTAGATCATCTTTTCAACCTAAAAACACTACGAGTAGCTCTAAATTTCTTAAATTAATTCGTATGGATATATTTGGTCCTGATGATGTTCCTAGCTTGAATTGTTATAAATATTGTTACGCATTGGTGGGCGATTATTCTAGGTATACAAATGTTTATTTTCTAGCCAAAAGGTCTAAAACTTCTGATTAATTTTCAAAATTTGTAAAGCTCATTCGAAATAGGAAGGAAATTTCAATAATAACTATAAGAAGGGATCATGATGGGGAATTTGAATTGGAATTTTGAAAGATTTAATGCAAAAATGATTTTAAACATGAATTCTCTGCACTACGAACACCTCAACAAAATGGGGTAGTCAAAAGGAAGAATCGCACATAGCTAGAATTGGTCAAATCTATGCTTAATTAATATAGTCTTCCCTTATCTTTTTTGGGGAGAGGCTATTAACACTTAATGCCATATGATGAATAAAGTAGTGATTAAACCTGTACTTAACAAGACTTCTAATGGATTATGGTTCAATAGGAAAGTTAATAATGCATATTTCAAGGTATTGTCATGTAGGTGTTTTATTCTTAATACAGGTGATCAGCTATAGAAATTTGAGTCCAAAAGAAATGAAGGAATTCTTATGGGGTTCTCGTTAAGGAGTGAAACTGTAACGATCCAGAATTTTTAACCAATTTAAAGTTGGAATTTTTATTACTTAATTAGAATTTAAATTTGAATTTGACATAAATATATATGGTTAAGAATATTTAATAATTTTGATAAGTTAGATGATAAATTTTATTTGAATTATAAATGAGAATGATTATTAATGAGTTTGGATTTATTAATACTATTTGTCATTCGATCGGATTTGTCAAACCATAACATGAACTAGTAGCATTAGAATTAAGTGTTTCCCTTAGTTTTCATAGCATTTAAGGGAAAATGCTACCAAAAGTTCACCTTCTCTTCTTAAGACAAGTGTATGGACACTTGTAATTTTGCATGTAAGCTTTCATGCATGGTTTCCACTTGTCCCCTTATGTGTCTTTACCTCCTTACTCCTCCTTTCCTATATACGGAGCTCTTTACTTCACTTTTTATCATCCATTTTCATTTTTCCTACCTTTCTTCTTCTTCTTAAGCCTATGGCAATGGTTTCCATGGCATAAGTCTTCCTCTTTTCCACCACCACCTTACCGAAGTTCGTAGTCATCCTCCTCCTCCTTCTCTTATAATATAAAGAGAGAGAGAGAGAGAGAGATAGATCAGCGTATATTATATTATATATATTTTGGTGAAGAAGACGGTGCGCCAAAATACTGTCGGACGATTCACTCAGCTAGGCTCGCCTACCGTGAAGATTTAGAAAGCTGTTAGGTGAGAACTCTTTAACCACAATTTATATAGTAGTTCGACTAATTTAAATATAGTGATGAATTATTAGTGGTTAATGATGGTTGATGTTTGTTATGATGGATGATGGATGCGTAGTTTAGAATACATACACTATCAAGTGTTAGTGTTATAACGCTTGTGCACAGTTATGATTTATTTAATTATGTTGATGATGGTTGCCATAGATGTTTATAATGGTTGTTGATGCTGTTTTGCACACACTATGACACAAGTATGGTATCCATTGGTGATCGAAAAATCTCCTTCGTAATTAGAAGCAATATCATTATTGAAATTGAAGGTTAATAATTGGGAAAGACCATACGTATGAATTCATATATATATATATATATATATATATATATATATTGATAAAGTTCTTTAAATGAATAAATAAACACCGGAACGTTCTAGGATGACAGAGAGGATAATGTTTAGGCTTGGGTTTTGAAAATATAGTTTCCTGCTCTCTCTGGCTATCCCTAACTGATCTGATTAATGGGATGGTTAATTTGAAATTATTTGAATTTAGAAATGAATTGGAATTTGATTTATTAAGTAAAAAATGAAAGTTGATTTTGAACTCAAAATAAATTTGGAAAGTCAATGTAAATTACTTTAAACGGTTTTAAATAATTTACATGAGTATATAATGGTTTTCTAAGGTATTTTGAAGTACTGAAGAATAATTTTTATTCCGATCTAAATAGAGCTTGTCGCACAATGGTAATTTGCGTATTTTAGTTACAAACTTTAAACGCTTATAACTTTTGCAATCTAAATCGAATTTCCAAGAAATGATAAACAATTGATTTATATTAACAAGAGCTTTTAAATGAGTGAAAGCGGATTTTAATTTCGGGTTGTAATTTTCAAGTTATGTTTAAACCCGTTTCGGGAAAAGATCGCTATAAGAGAAGTTATCGAACATAACCATAAGCAGCCATTTTTAATCTTTCTAAAAATATGGAAAAAATGGTAAAATCATTATAAATTATGTAAAAATGTTTTGAATTGTAAAGTTTAGGTAGTGTTTGGTTTACCATTTTAAGTTTTGGGTTTTTGTCCATACAAAAATTCGCACAACGCATGCATATCATGGAGAACAACCATTTTAGAAAACAAAGTTAACACACAAAATAAAAAACAACTTTTATCTATTTTTCATGTTTTGAGAAATGAGAGGAACACGGAGATCAATTTTTCCTTCCATGATTGCTACATCCCCTCCGCGGTCCCCTCCATCTTCCTATCATTCTAGCATTCCTCCTTTCACACCTTTAATATTTTGTAATTAATTTTGAAAACTAAAAACCCAAAATTTATTTTTAACCAAACGCACCCTTAAGTTTTGGCTAAGATAAACGATATTTTGATCAAAGTAGTTAAGATAACTGTTTTGTAACACTTTTGTAACGATTTTTAAACACTATGATAACTCTTTCTTTGAAAACAATCGATTTTGAAGTAGTAAACCGCGAGCTGTTTGCCGAACTATGATTAATCATTTTTAAATGACAGGTGGGATATTTTCAAAGATTAAAAAGTATTGAAAATGTTTTCTATGGAAATTAAATTGACTTATTTGATACTAAAACGGGGTTTTCAATTTTAAATAATTGGATATGGTTGGAGACAAATCTTCGGATGTTTGATATTAATCCGGTAGACGATAAATCTTACTATTTGAGGAATTTAAAAGGTAATTCACTATTATTCCGTTTATAGTGTGAGTTGGATACAGAGATAAAAATTAAGTATAGGGGGATGATATTTCTATTCAGATCAAATGTCAAAGAGTTGGATAAATCTTTTAATTAAGATATGGGTTTCCCAATTTGATTAGGGGAAGTTGGATAGAAATAATCTTCGGATATTTGATATGAAATTATGTGGTGTAAATGTATATTATTTGAGGAATTGGAAGATATTATTATTATATTGATTCCACTTATAGTATTCGTTGATTATGAGAATTGATATCGAATATAAGTAGATATGATTTCTGTGTAACTTATGTTCAATATCGATTTATTTGGGTTTTGTCGTGAATCATATCTTCAATAATATCATTCTTGAAACCCAATGAGATTGAGTTGTGGAAATTCATATCATAATTTGGAGATTTAATCAAAATTTTGATTTGTGAAAAATAAAAAAAGGAATTAGGAAGGAAGTATATTCTTTTAGTTAAGATTACAGAATTGAATGTTGGAAAACCAATTTAATTGAAAACTAGGGTTGAAATGTGGGGTAAGGGTTTTCAAAGGAAATTGGATTTTGATAACGTGTTATCAAATGGAAAATTAATTACGGCTTTAAGGAAAAATTATCTTTCATTTAAGGGATGTAAAAGAGAAAGGTTAAATATGGATTTTGTTATAATTTGAGAATGGATTTAAAGAAGTTTAATTTAACAAAATCCAAGATGGAAGGAGATTTGGTTGAAAGCCTATGTGTTCCATAATAGTATTTTTTAAATTGTGCTTATATTTTGAAAGACCGGGATCAAAATTATGTATGAAAACCATCCCAAGTAATAATACGACGCTGTGGAGCAATTGAAGACATTGGAGGCGGCATTGAAGACCGGGACCCTTCATGTCGTAAGGGCGACTTGCTGAATGTCTCAAATGGCTGGCTCCCATTCGCAGATGAATTTTACATATCAGTTAAGTGGCAAGAAGCCCGAACGTATGTGAAGGAATTCCGGATTGTTGTTTCGTTCAGACCCAGAACAGACATGTATGGATTGTGTGTCTGACATTGTTATTGACTGCGTAGCAATGATCTTTATTAACATATATCTGTTTGGTGGCGGAGAATTTATTCTTTTTCTTAACACCCTTCACTAAGACGTATGAGCTTAGACGTTGTATATTGATGGAAATCAGTGATGCATAGTGAATGGACAATGTGGCATACTTAAGTTATGTGATGAGCTATGGATGATCAAAGCATGGCTTATTTAAGCGTAGCTTTGTGTATATCGTGACCTCGACGAACCTCACACCCCGGATTGATGGTAAACTGGTGGTCAGATTTTTATGTTCATTTCGTATGTTCAGTGCACCGAGATGTGATGATGAAAGGGTACTACGAAGTCCCCAGTCTGTGATGCTATTTGTTGGGTACTCTGATTCATGTATGGTGGGTTAGTATAATGGAGTCCGAGTCTGGACGTTATCCCCGAGTACTGGGATGATGCACGCAAGAAAGTTTGTGAGGCCATGAATGATCTTTCATACCAGGAACCATCATGTTGGAAACCCAATCTCCACTACGAGCCCATACGGTTTTGATTGTATAGCTTGCTGGTTACTGGCAGGATTGTCAGTATAATGGGATGGGGCATTATGCTGGCTAGGATTAATACATTTATTTGATAAAAATGGTTTTCACACCATATATAGTAGTAAAAGAGGATTTTCACGTGTGAAGGCATTTTTGGTTATCATAAGGCCAAACTCGCCCATCTGGTGTGTGCTTGCATTGTGTGATGTGGGGACGAGCTTATGATAGCTTCATTTTTCAAAAAGTCATTGCGGATTTATATGCACTGGTATTCACATGGAGTAAACTCGTTCCACATTAGCGGCGTGGTCTGGTGAATTACCTAACTTTAAAATAAACCCTAAAACAACTGTTTTGAGTTCTCACACTAGTCCCATGACTGACTTTGAGTTTATTGTTCCCACACCTAAACTCTGGGTGCCCATAATTTTTACATGGGCAACCTAGTAGTTTGGTTCGCAGATTTAGCCTTGGAGTTAGTTGGAGCAGGATTCTGGTTTTAGCTGAAGCTATTATATCTTGGAGCATTTGCATTCTTCCATTGAGTTTAGTATCTTTTCCGTTGTGTAACCGATGTACTATGATGTACCTCTTGTAACTCTGTTGTAATATTATTTTAATGATAATGGAAAAGTTCGTTTTATTTTGTGCAAATGTGTAAGTGCCCCTAACAATCCGTCTTTATAAACGGTTTAAGTTGGTTTAACTACTGGCGAAACCCAGGCAAAAACTGGGTCATTACATTTGGTATCAGAGCTTTGGTTTATAAAAAGCAATGGGGTACGACACATTTGAACAAAAGGAAAGACTCATCAGAGTTATATATCTCATTAGAGATAGGGTTAGTAATGCCCTAGAATGAGATTTTGGAGTATTACATTTGAGAGAGCGTATTTGAAATGAGTTTTGAAAAGTTATATTTTAAGAAAGAAACATATTTTGGAAATAAATGGTTAATTATAACTTGGATACTTAATCAAACGATTAAGGTTAAGTTTGCATTTTGTGATTATAATTACACATAAAATACTTCTTATGGCATGGTAATTAAGCCCCTTCCACTGATCAGGAAAATTATCCGACTACAAATGCCTATTGGATTTAATTTCACTATTGGATAACATTTCGAAATATCGATAAACTTGGGTCAAATTTGTTAAGGTAACTATTCTATATGGTTAGAAATTAAAAACTAGAATTTGAGTATTTTATTTTATGTTGAGGTTGGACTATCAAGTATAAGAAGATTTTGCATATACGTTTGATCAACGCATATACAAAGTCTTAAGTATACTAGATAGATATAGAATCACACTCTAGTCGCTTGAAGATGATTCTGTTGATGACTTCAGCATCATCAGTATGTATTTTCGAGTTTCGAAAATGGGATGACTATATGATTCCGATTATAACATCAATATATACTTAAACCCATTTAGATAAGTGTTTGAAATTGTTTGGTAAATTGATGTGAACTTAAATAAAAAAGTGAAAAGTTGATTGGGTTGTAAGAATTATACCAGGTAAACTTGTTAGTAAGGGATAAGCCAGTAAATTAATTGGAGAGTAACCTAGACTTTTCAGCAAAATTTCCTTGTAAGAACAAAGATGGAGTTTGATCTATCAGGTACAGAATGGTGGATGACCCTAAAATAAGCAAGAAAAGCTCATAACCGAAAAGAAAAGAAGTGTTATCAATGTAGAAAAGTAGGGCATGTAGTGTAGGATTGTCAGTTAAAGAAGGGGGAAAGACCAGCTAAAGCAACACCACCCGCAGTCATAAGTGAAGAAGAAGGAATGCAAAGTTATGTAATCAAAGCAAACAATTTGACCCCTAGGGAATTATCTCCAAAAGTTGGATGCATGAATAAATGTATGTATATGATGTTAATTATATATATATATAAACATCTTTTATAATTTTTTTTAATGTATTCTATCATATATCCAAATAGATCTGATTCTAATGAAAAAGTTATTGAATTTAATTGAAGGCATAGATAGGAAGATTTGAATTATCGACGATTTTGGACAAGTTGATAAGTTCTAAACTATATTGTGGAAACAAAAGGAACTATTTAAGTGAGCATAAATACCTTGTGAGTTAAGTTTCACAATTGGATTAAAGGATATTTGGCAAGTAGGAATAGTAAAGAAAAATTATCTAAACTGAAACGTTTAGATAAGCTGAGTTCAGAGATGATCAAGTTTTTCGTGTAAAGAATAATAGTAATTTTAGGGAACTGAAAAGGGGTAGGTTTCATAACCTTTGTATTTGCAAGATAAGATCTAAGAGATTAAATTTATAACTCTGATTTTTTTTAAAGAAGTAAATGGTTGAGTATAAGTAATTGGTCCAGTAAACGGTGAATCAAATATAAAGGGTAATTGAAAGTTATCATTGGAGGACATGGTAGATATGGTTGTCCGTAAATATGTGTGTAAGAATATTCTACCTGGTATATTCATTATGAGAACAGGGAGCTTTGGTACAAAGAATTTTAATCTTGAGTCTGAAAATCTACAGATGTCAAATGAGTTGTTGTGATTCCCTTTCCTTTTCGAGGACGAAAAGTTTTGGGGGGGGGGTGAATGTAACGATCAAGAATTTCTAACCAAATTAAAATTGGAATTTTTATTACTTAATTAGAATTTAAATTTGAATTTGACATAAATATATACGGTTAAGAATATTTAATAATTTTGATAAGTTATATGATAGATTTTATTTGAATTATAAATGAGAATGATTATTAATGAGTTTGGATTTATTGATACTATTTGTCGTTCGATCGGATTTGTCAAACCATAACATGAACTAATAGCATTAGAATTAAGTGTTGCCCTTAGTTTTCACAGAATTTAAGGGAAAATGCTACCAAAAGTTCACCTTCTCTTCTTAAGACAAGTGTATGGACATTTGTAATTTTGCATGTAAGCTTTCATGCATGGTTTCCACTTGTCCCCTTATGTGTCTTTACCTCCTGACTCCTCCTTTCCTATATAAGGATCTCTTTACTTCACTTTTTATCATCCATTTTCATTTTTCCTACCTTCCTTCTTCTTAAGCCTATGGCCATGGTTTCCATGGCATAAGTCTTCCTCCTTTCCACCACCACCTTGTCGAAGTTCGTAGTCATCCTCCTCCTCTTATAATATAAAGAGAGAGAGATTGGTGTATATTATATTATATATATTTTTGGTGAAGAAGACGGTGCGCCGAAATACTGTCCGACGGTTCACTCAGTTAGGCTCGCCTACCGTGAAGATTTGGAAAGCTGTTAGGTGAGAACTCTTTAACCACAATTTATATAGTAGTTAGACTAATTTAAATATAGTGAGGAATTATTAGTTGTTAATGATGGTTGATGTTTGTTATGATGTATGATGGGTGCGTAGTTTAGAATACATATACTATTAAGCGTTAGTGTTATAACGCTTGTGCAGAGTTATGATTTATTTAATTATGTTGATGATGGTTGCCATAGATGTTTATAATGGTTGATGATGCTGTTTTGCACACACTATGACACAACAAGTATAGTATCCATTGGTGATCGACAAATCTCCTTCGTAATTAGAAGCAATATCATTATTGAAATTGAAGGTTAATAATTGGGAAAGACCATATGTATGAATTCATATATATATTGATATGGAACGTTCTAGGATGACAAAGAGGATAGTGCCAAGGCTTGGGTTTGGAAAATATAGTTTCCTGTTCTCCTTTGCTATCCATAACTGATCCGACGAATGGGATGGTTAATTTGAAATTATCTAAATTTAGAAATGAATTGGAATTTGATTTATTAAGTAAAAAATGAAAGTTGAATTTTAACACAAAATAAATTTGGAAAGTCAATGTAAATTACTTTAAATGGTTTTAAATGATTTACATGAGTATATAATGGTTTTGTAGGGTATTTTGAAGTACTGAAGAATAATTTTTATTTCTATCAAAATAGAGCTTGTCGCACAATGGTAATTTGCGTATTTTAGTTACGAACTTTAAATCCTTATAACTTTTGCAATCTAAATCGAATTTCCAAGAAATGATAAACAATTAATTTATATTAACAAGAGTTTTAAATGAGTGAAAGCGGATTTTAATTTTGGGTTATAATTTTCAAGTTATGTTTAAACCCGTTTTGGGAAAAGGGTATCGTAAGAGAAGTTGTCGACCATAACCATAAGCAGCCATTTTTGATGTTTCTAAAAATATGGAAAAAAAATGGAAAAATCATTATAAATTATGTAAAAATGTTTTGAATTGTAAAGTATAAGTTTTGGCTAAGATTAACGATATTTTGGTCAAAGTAGTTAAGATAACTATTTTGTAACGCTTTTGTAACTCTTTTGAAACACTATGGTAACTCTTTCTTTGAAAACAATCTATTTTGAAGCTGTAAATCGCGAGCTGTTTCCCAAACTATAAGTAATCATCTGTAAATGATTGGTGGGATGTTTTCAAGATTAAAAAGTATTGAAAATGTTTTATATGGAAATTAAATTGATTTATTTGATACTAAATCGGGGTTTTCAATTTTAAATAATTGGATATGGTTGGGGATAAATCTTCAGATGTTTGATATTAATCCGGTAGATGACGAATCTTACTATTTGAGGAATTTAAAAGGTAGTTCACTGTTATTCCGTTTATAGTGTGAGTTGGACACAGAGATTAATATTAAGTATAAGTGGATGGTATTTCTATCCAGAACTAATGTCAAAGAGTTGGATAAATCTTTTAATTAAGTATAAGTGGATGATATTTCTATCCAGAACTAATGACACAGAGATTAATATTAAGTATAAGTGGATGATATTTCATGTCGTAAGGGCGACTTGCTGAATGTCTCGAATGGCTGGCTCCCATTCGCAGTAGAATTTTATATATTAGTTAAGTGGCAAGAAGCCCAAACGTATGTGAAGGAATTCCGGATTGTTGTTTCGTTCAGACCCAGAATGGACATGTATGGATTGTATGTCTGACATTGTTATTGACTGCGTTGCACTGATCTTTATTAATATATATCTGTTTGGTGACATAAAATTTATTCTCTTGCTTAACACCATTCTCTAAGACATATGAGCTTAGAGGTTATATATTGATGGAAATCAGTGATGTGTAGTGAATGGACAATGTGGCATACTTAAGTTATGTGATGAGCTATGGATGATCAAAGCATGGCTTATTATGCATAGCTTTTTGTATATCGTGACCTCGACGAACCTCACACCCTAGATTGATGGTAAACTGGTGGTCAAATTTTTATGTTCGTTTCGTATGTTTGGTGCACCGGGATGTGATGATGAAAGGGTACTACGAAGTCCCCAGTCTGTGTAACACCCCACTCCCGCTTCGGTCACTCACTAAGGGAATGCCATAGCATTGGTGGAGTATTTTAGTGAATATAGAACAGAAAAATTACAACAAGACAGATATAAATAGTACTTGAAATTTTAAAACATCATCTCATAACAGCGGAAGTAAAACATGTCTGGTTACATCATAAAACCACAATAAAGGTCAAGTACAATATCCATCAAAATAAAGAAGTACATAATCCCACTCTCATACAATAGCCAAACAAAAGAAAAGATAACTGGATAACTGGAGCTTTACATCTATCCAAGCTCCTAAAGACTGGAACAGCAATCCGATCAAGCTCCACTACTGCTAGGATCCACCGTAGGACCTGAGGGTTGGGAAAAAGATAAAAACAACAGGGTCAGACATAAGTCTGAGCGAGTCCTATAACTTTAACAATACAATCGTTAAAGTAACCAGAGAAGACATAAACTGATATACGGTAACATATAGGGATGAATGGCTACCCTAAGCAGTCAACTAAACGAAGATAAAGGATAAAGACGCATCTACCCTCCCTAAGGTAAATTACTAAACTGCACCACACCAGTCGTTCCTAACTTAAAGGTTGATCCCACCCAAGGACTTATAAAATTTACTAATTAGTACCTGCGTACCCCTAGGTGACCAAGTAGGCGCCACGGGGCCCTACAATCCACTAGGTGTACACACTACTTCCCATTCGATCGGCTCCCTAACGTAGATACCCGTGCTGGCCCCACCGTGGGATGTATCATTCCCCAATGTGGCAACCTGATGTAACTAAAGGTGCACGGCTTATATCTACTCGATGCAACAACGGCTTACCTACCAGCCCGGGCCCACTCACGCATATGAAGCCCGTTGGACTTGCGTTGCCACCGCTAACCCGTTTGCCTCTTACAGTCAAGCCCAGTATGCGTGTCCCGTCCTCGACATGGGTCGAGCCCACAAAGATACGTATGGGTTACTGGTTGAAATGGGCCTCCACAAGCTACCCACCTAAGCTTGTCCCTTTTTCTAGTATATCCCACTTAACCCTTTAATCATGTTTTAATTACATGTTCCATTTTGGTTAAGTATTCTAATCGTATTTTCTATTGCCACCCGAGGCAACCACTAGATTTTCTCATGCCACCCGAGGCACCCACTTAACCCCTCATGTCCCTCTACATGCTAATATGGTTAAGTGTTTCTTAATTAATTAATTAAGAACGTAACCTTTGTAAAGACCTCTCACATTAGACTGTCTTTTATGACCGCTGGTTAAGCCGGTTGGGTCCGGGCAGCCTTATGTCATAACAGAGTCTAACCTCGTGTCTTTACATTAATTACGTATTTAGTTTGTGCCTAAGACCTCTCACATTGGGCTAACATTTGTAGCAACTGGTTAAGCCGGTTGGGTCCGGGCAGTTTTACGCTACAACTGAGTCCAACCTCGTGTCTTAGTCAATTAATTACACCTAATTAATCACCCTCATAATTTTATATTAATTATCCCTAATTAATCAAGTTTTCTTAACATGGGTAGACCTAACTTAATAGGTAAATTCCCATGGGGTAGACCTAACTCAATAGGTAAATTCCCAACACATAGTATGGGTACACCTAACCAAATAGGTAAATTCCCATACTATGTTTATTTATTTTGTGTTATGCATAATTATAGTAATTTCACACAATCTTATTAACTTATGCATTTAATTACCCCATCGTTCCCACGTAATTTCGTTCATGATATAACACATATAAAAGGTGTCAACTTGCATATGAATGAACATGTTTCAAAGGTACCATCTTGCATATTAACAAACACATAACTTGCATATGAACTTGCATAACATGTCACATAACTTGCATATAATATGTCACATAACTTACATATTCATTTTGCATAACAAACTTGCATATTAGCTTATAGACTTGCATAATGTGTCATCATGAACTTGCATATTAATAAACATGTAACTTGCATATTTACATACATGTAACTCGCATATTAACAAACATGTAACTTGCATATAAAGAAACATGTAACTTGCATATTTACATACATGTAACTTGCATATTAACAAACATGTAACTTGCATATTAACAAACATGTAACTTGCATATTTACATACATGTAACTTGCATATTAACAAACATGTAACTTGCATATTTACATACATGTAACTTGCATAGCATATTACCATGAACTTGCATAACATGCATATGATTACATAGCCCACAACTTGCATATTTAGCATCATGCAAACATAACATACATCATATTAAACTTGCATAAGCTTACATACTCAACATGCATAAACATAAGATTAATGCTAACATCATATCATATGATTCAAAGCTCATTAACCCACATACAAAACCATAAATCTCATCACATCTCATCTAATTAGTTTACCAAAAGATCATCAAAGTGATAGAAACTCACAACTAGCAACTTTGAACACCAAATGAAGAAGATTAAGATGCTAAGAAGGGATTAGAAGTTGATTAGAGAGTGATTAGTATGCAACCCTCTTCATAAAATTAGTGGAGGCCATGAGAGCTAGCATTTTGCCATAGTTTAGTCACTAGGTTTAATTATGAATGAATTAGGGTAGGTTAGGGTCTTATTTATAGATTAGGCAAGTGTTTTAGGCCATAGGATTAACCCTAGATTCAATCCAAGCCATCAAAGCATGTCTTGGGGAAGAAGTCAAGTGTAGGAACCATCTAGGGCCTTTAGATTAAAGATGGACCATGAGAACCATTCAAATGCAAAATCTGCACTTGAGCGAATCGGCCCACGGGTTGACAGCCAAACACCCTGGATTAACCCCTAGTCGACCCAGCGGGCTCGGGTCGACTTCAAAAATCGGCCGGTTCGGTTATTCCCCTCTCCCAATTCGCTGTTTTGAGCATTTTTGCATATTTATTTATTAAATTTTCAATTATATATATATATATATATCAATATATATATATATATATATATATATATATATATCTACACAACCCATTTCACTTAATTAAGTATACTTTAATTTGGGAATTTTCGTGAAACTTCGCGAGGCCATATCTTGGTCATACGGACTCCGATTTTCGAAAACTCGGACTCTATTTCGCGTATTTTTCCGAGACGAACGCAATGGCATAGCCCGTTTCCCTTGATTCCCATTTTAGAATTAAATTCTGCCTCGATTTATGTTATTACAGGTTATTGAAAATACGGGTTGTTACAGTCTGGGACGCTATTTGCTGGGTACTCTGATTCATGTATGGTGGATTAGTATAACAGAGTCCAAGTCTGGACGTTATCCGCGAGTACTGGGATGATGCGCGCAAGAAAGTTTGTGAGCCCATGAATAATCTTTCATACCAGGAACCATCATGTTGGAAACCCAATCTCCACTACGAGCCCGTACGGTTTTGATTTTATAGCTTGCTGGTTACCGGCATGATTGTCAGTATAATGGGATGAGGCATTATGCTGGCTAGGATTAATACATTTATTTGATAAAAATGGTTTTCACACTATATATAGTAGTAAAAGAGGATTTTCATGTATGAAGGCATTTTTGGTTATCATAAGGCAAAACTCGCCCATTTGTTGTGCACTTGCATTGTGTGATGTGGGGACGAGCTTATGATAGCTTCATTTTCCAAAAAGTCATTGCGGATTTATATGCACTGGTATTCACATGGAGTAAACCTGTTACGCATTAGCGGCGTGGTCTGGTGAATTACCTAACTTTAAAATAAACCCTAAAAACAACTGTTTTGAGTTCTCACACCAGTCCCATGACTGACCTGGAGTTTATTGTTACCACACCTAAACTCTGGGTGCCCATAATTTCTACACGGGTAGCCTAGTAGTTTGGTTCACAGAATTAGCCTTGGAGTTAGTTGGAGCGGGATTCTGGTTTTAGCTGGAGCTATTATGTCTTGGCGCATTTGCATTCTTCCGTTGAGTTTAGTATCTTTTTCGCTGTGTAACCGATGTACGATGATGTACCTCTTGTAACTCTGTTGTAATATTATTTTAATGATAATGGAAAAGTTCTTTTTATTTTGTGCAAATGTGTAAGTGCCCCCCACAATCCGTCTTTATGAACGGTTTAAGTTGGTTTAATTACCGGCGAAACTCGGGCAAAAAGCCGGGTCGTTACAAAAACTTACAGAATTTACAACAAATGTTTCAAAATAATTGTGGAATGAATAAATGTGAAGTTCAATGAGAAAAATATCCATGCAATTATAAATAAAAATAAAAGCGATGATGAACACAATAATACATGTAACAATCCGTCTGGAATGAGCCTAAATCCCGACCTAAAAAAGGCCCACCGGTACTTGTAGTCATTCTAAATAGATCGTTTGCTCTTATAAGGAAATACTAAAAAAATGTCATAGAGTAATCTAAACAAAATCATAATGCCACACAGTAGAAGTGGTAAAATATAGTATCTCAAAATAGATGTACCGTAAATAAAACCACCATAAATGTCAGATACAATGAGTTTAAGTAACAACAAATGAAGTTACATCAATAATTATCCCAATAACAACATGATAATAATAATACTGCCATAAAATAACTAAAGCTTCCACCATCGGGCTTCATATCCAAAGCATCACCAATCATCGTTGATTTCAAGCATCCTCACCTACTAACATGTTTATGTTAAGAGGAGGGAGGTCAGAACATAATGTTCTGGTGGATGAAAATCATATAAGTTTAGGAATGACTATTTCCTATATTTGGCAGTGTAAATTCTTTATGATATGCCTATGCAAGCAATCATACACAACTAAATATATGAAGTGGACATTCCTATAATCACTTAAGGCCTATATGTTGATTTAAGGGTGAACGTCCTTACAGTCACTAAATACCCTAGGTGGGATTTTCCTGGTCACTTAAGGCCATTACATAGATTTATTTAAGGGTGAATACCTGCTTATCACTTACTACCCTATGGAGGATCCCTATCCACTTAAGACCTCGTCTTTAACGTCAGCATTATCAAATATAATCTCCTTGTAGGGAGGGAGATAGTAAACAGTCACTTACTACCAGGTTTGGGTAGGAGCACCACATCATTTAACACCCTCCTGGCAGACCCCCTCATTACTGTCTAACTGTCCTTATGCGTGAACTCCTAGGCACTTAATACTTCCCTTAGATGGTGGTTTCTTTTAAGCCCCTTATATAAACCATCCCTAGGTCAGCCCTTACTAGCCCCAAGATAAGAAGCTGACACTTCTGGAGAACTACCCTACTCATATGTCATCTTGTACTAGGATCATTTAATACCTTATATAAGAGAGGCGGACCCAACAACCATTTAAGACCTAGTAGGGCGGGTCCCATGACTCTGGCCCAGAACCAAGGAGTGAACCTTAAGAGCGAACCTAGTCCTAACCACTTAATACCCAACAAGACAGGTCAGCCACTTAATACCTTCTCAAGGCAGGCCTACTTCGTGTGTATGTGTATATATATACTAGACATCTCACATTAAACCGACCACTTGTAAATGCTAGATTTGCTGGCCGGATCCAGACAAGATTTACTACAAGTTAGGCTCAACCTCACGTTTTAGTATATTAGTTATAATGGCCTATGACACATAACCTCTCACATTAACCAGTCTTACTTGTAGATGTTGGATATGTCAGTCGGTTTTGGACATGCTTTTAATACAAGTAATGGTTAACCTTGTATCATGTGTCCTTAATTATAATGAAAAGCCATTAACTCACACACATACAAATTTCTATGGGGAAATTTAATTCCTATTACGTAATTCAAACATATTTATTACGCATCTAATACGCATAATATTATGTTTCATTACGCTATATATATAAAAGCAAATATGACGTACGTGAATAACGACCTAATACATTTGAAATGTCAATCCCAAATTACTTCAATTAAGGTATACAAGTAAATTTTACCATCAGTAATCATGTTCCAAACATGCATATCTTCATTCAAATAATAAAATGTGAAATTAAGACACATACGATTAAACTTGCAACTTAGGCTTGAATAATTGTTTTGAATAATAAAAGTATAAGCAATGTGCAATGAATCTAACTACATATGTAAAAACCCTTCTTTTGGTGATGCTTCACTTTTTATTTTATGTTGCATACAAAAACTTAAGATCCTAATATATTTTATATAATACGTTCAACCAAACCTATTTAAAATAGGTGATTAAACCAATTATTTTACAATACAAAAATCTTATGTTTTAATACACAAACATTTATGAACAATTAAATAAGAATCAAGTGAATCAGATCTAAACCAAGCATTTTACAACACACAAAGCCTAACGTTTATTATTCAAATAACACAAACCCAAATATGTTATTTTTGATTGACCATTTCTGAAATAAACAAACTATAAGATTTAGAGGGTTAAAGTGTTTTATTCTCGTTTTAATCCAAATCCCATACAGGCATAATAATCCAAATCTATACTACAAATATAGAAAATAGAAACTTATAGGGGTTCCACTCACAGTGATTGCGATAGAAGAACAATAAGATTTGTTATAGAATCGAATAAGGATTCTTCCTACGAAACTATGCTCCAATCCTTCTAATATATGTGCATAAATATAAGAATCAAAATCTTACAATCTCACATATATATATATATATATATATATATTTGTGTCTGTGTATAAACTAAATTCTAGACCCTAAATCTGTAGAAATCTAAATTAGAGAACACAGAATGGAGGTTAGATAAATAGAAGAGAATCCAAACGTTTCTCTGGAATTAGCAATGGTAGAATGACATTATAGAGGCATAGAGAGGAATTAGAATAAGGTTTAGAGTGAGGATAGGGAGCATTATTTATAGTTGCAAGTGGGTGTATAGATCGTTGGACTAGTCTGATTTAATATAGACGGTCTATTTGATGCAAAACTATATAAACCTCCCTATAAAAATACACATTCACTACCCATCCTCCAAGAGGGCAGTCGACCCATTTTATAGAAGGGCGGTCGACCCCCTCTTATAGGGGTGGTCGACCCCCCTTCTAGGATCAGCTAAGAGAATTTGAATCTCCTGTGACGTTGTTTCCAATTAATTTCTTAATTAATAGCCTTGATTTCTTTCCTTATGATGATTATCTTTGTCCCTTTTGCATATGAATATACAAACAACTTCAAATCCTCTTGGAATATTCTTTTATGCCAATCTATAATTAATTGTACTTCATATTTATATTTAATCTATTTGAATTTCAAACTGTGTGCGTGTAAATATTAACGCATAACTTGATTTATTAATATCTTTTACATACAGACTCCGTTTTCAATAAACAAAAATATGAAAATGGATCAAAATGTCGCTACGAACGCAAAAGCAATAATTTCATGGTCCAATTCTGAATTATCCAAAATCTTAATTTCATCCCATTAATTTATCATTAATTATTATTATTTTTTAAATTGAATTATCTTATGTCTGTTTAATTATTATTTTACAGGGTGTTGTATTCTTCCCCTCACAATGAGATTTCGTCCCAACTTGTTAAAGCGAGCTCAGTCTTAATATGTAGGTGTAATAATTGAGGCCGTATGTATACAAAATATCATAATATGGAGAGGAAATAATTACCCAAGAAAGCTCTAAATGAGTTTTCCTAATCTTCTCCTCGGTTTCGTAGGTTCTTTCCGCAAGGTAATCTCCCCATTGTACTCGGACTAGGCGAATAAATTTGTTGCGGAGTCTTTTGATTTTGTGCTCCACGATCATTGCCGTGGCATGGGGAACCCTAGACTACAACTCGTAGTTCCCTAAATCCTCAATACCATTTAGCTCTATTCTTGTGGCGGAATTATGAAGACATTTTCGAAGATGAGAAACATGGAAAATGTTATGGGCCCCCGATAAACGCTTAGGAAGATCCATACAATAAACCATTTTCCCAATCCCATCCACAAACTTAAACAGCCAAATAAATCTAGGACCAAACTTCCTAGTCTTTCCAAACCGGATTGTTTTCCTAAGAGGGGAAACTTTCACAAAGACCAAGTCTCCAATGCTAAATTCAGGTTCCTTCCACCTATTTAGCGTAGAACTTCTGCTGTTTTTGGGCAGCCTTCATCCTCTGTCGAATCAAAGCGATTTTCTCTATAGATTCAGGAATAAGGTCTAGTCCGAGTAATTTTTTTTTGATAGTTTCCCACCAACAAGTAGGCGCTTTGCATGGCCTCCCATAAAATGCTTCGTACGGGGCCATACCAATCATCGCTTGGTAACTATTATTATGCAAAAACTCTACAATGGGAAGTGTTTCTCCTAAGTTCCTCCAAAGTCGATGATGCAGGCTCTAAGCAGATCCTCTAGAACTCTATTGACTCTCTCCATTTGACTGTCAGTTTGTGGGTAATAGGTTGGACTCAAACTTAGCGACGTCCCTAAGGCTACTTGTAGGCTCCTACAAATTCACTAGTAAATAAAGGGTCTCTATAACTAACTATACTAGTTGGAACCCTATGCAATCTAGCCATCTCCTTGACATACAACTGATCTAATAAAGTGACAGTCCTACTCTTCTTGATCAAGATAAATGGGCATTCTTCGAAAATCAATCCACAATGACCCAAGTGACTGCATTTCCCTTCTGACTCCTAGGAAGCCCATTAATAAAAACAATAGAAATGTGTACCCATTCCCAAGTCGAAATCTCTAGGGGTAACAACAACCCTCTAGGCCTACCTTGCTCCGCCTTCACTTTTTGACAAGTTAAGCATCTAGTCACAAACTCTACAACATCCCTATTCATTCATTCCCAATAAAAACTCCTTTTCGTGTCCCTAAACATTTTATCTCCTTCGGGGTATATGGCCATCCTCGACCGACGACACTCCTCTAGGATTTCTCTTTTAAGGTCTCCATTCTACGGGACACAAAGTCGATTTTCCCTTCTCAAACTACCACTTCTATCAAAGGAATATTTATCTGAATGAAAAAAAGATTCTCCCATAGAAATATTTTCCTTTAATGCCCTCAACTCATCATGACACTCTTGCTCAGTCTTAATCCTTTCTATTAAAACTGGTCTCATTTCCATAGCTCTAAGAAATCCTTGAGTTACTTTAAATGGCGGCTGCAAATTGAAACTAGAAAGAAATTCTAACTTATTCCACTTGGTTATTACACCTAGAGTAGCATGCCATCGACTCAAAGCATTGGCCACGACATTACCCTTCTTTGGGGTATTCTGAATACCAAAGTCGAATGATGTAGATATTCTATCCATCGTTGTTGTTGAAGGTTCAGATCTTGCTAAGAAAACAAATATTTAAGAGACTTATGGTTGGTAAAGAGTACAAACTTTTCTCCTAAAATGTAATGTCTCCACATCTTTAGGGGAAAGACCACAGCTGCTAACTCCAAGTTATAGACGGGGCACCTATTCTCATGGTCCTTAAGTTGTCTACTTGCGTAGGCAACTACTCTACCCTCTTGCATTAATACCACTCCTAAACCAGTTCCACAAGCATCGGTGAAAACAGTGAACATCTTTGTTCCATCTGGAATAATAAGAATAGGCGCATTTGTGAGAGATTCTTTAAATTTCTCAAAGGTAATATCACACTTCTTACTTCATACAAACTCCAGATTTTTTTTATTAATTGCGTTAGAGGGGTTGCAATCCTCACTAAGTCCTTAATAAATTTCCTATAGTAACCAACTAACCCAAGAAAATTTCTAACCTCCATTGCATTGCGAGGTATCTTTCACTCTTGAACAACCTCTACCTTAGCGGGGTCTACCGCCAATCCTTTCCCCAAAACAATATGTCCAAGAAATTTGACTTTTTTCTTCCATAAGTGACATTTAAAAAACTTGGCCTTAAGTTTATTTTCCCTTAGAATTTCTAAGGACTTTCTCAAGCGATCTTCATGTTCCATAAAGTCCTTATAAAGATAAGAATATCATCTACAAACACTACTACTATCTTGCTGAGTATGCACCTAAATACTCTACTCATAGGATCTAAAAAGAAAGCAGGGGCATTTGTCAAACCGAAGGGTATAACTTCCCACTCAAACAATCTATCTGGCATCCTAGATGCCTTCTTAGGCTTACTCTCTTTGAAAATCCTGAACTGGTAAAACTCGGTAGCCATATCTAACTAAGAAAAGATTTGGGCACCTCCCAAATGGTCAAACAGGTCGTCAATCCTAGGTAGGGGTTATCTATTCTTCTTAGTCATCTTGTTAAGTTCCCTATAATCCACGCACAATCTTAATGACCCATCAGATTTGGTGGAAAACACTGCTGGCGTACCCCAATCAGATTTACTCGTCCTAATAAACCCTTTCTACAATAACTCAGATATTTGTTTATCCAGCTCTCTCCTTTCCTAAGAGCCATGTGCCTCAACGGCAATGCTACTGGCCTTGCTTCCTTCTCGAGGTCTATCTTAAATAAAATTCCTCTATAGGGTGGAATTCCTATGACTACCTTAAAGATATCTGGAAACTCATACACGATAGGCACAGAAGATGGTCCTTCTAAAATAGACGATAACGAATGCAATAAGGCCGAACCCTATTCCTAGTTCTATAAGGGATCTCTAAGCTACGGCCTCCGCGACTTCTTAAGTAAACAACCCTCTTATCAGAGTTAAGGACGACCCCATAAAATGATAGCCAGTCCATTCCTAATATGAGAACATACCCCTCAAATTCAAGTACATACGCATCACAAAAGAAATCGATATCACTGATGTCTAATACTAGGTCTTTACACATAAGCAAAAGTTGCATAGCACCTGCGATAGTGTTAGACACTTTTATCTGACAGTTATCAAAGGTTAAGGGAAGTTTTACAGAATCAACCATCTTTCTGGCAATGAAGGAGTGGTTTGCCTTGAATCAAACATGGTACACATAGAAATTCTTATAATATAGATTATACCTTCCACAGCTGGCTGTTCTTGATCTCTAGGGGGTTGACTTCGAAGCGGTGCTACCTCGACAACATAATTTCATCCACTTTGACCTCTTCTGAGTTTAAAGAAGTTTCTTGCTAAGTATCCATCCGCATAACCATTGAAGAAATTTCCTTTGAATTCCTGCTTTACTAGGTTCACCCTACAGTCCTTGGCTACATGACCCTTTTTGTGGCACATCGAACTCCTTAACCACCTTCTTAAATTTCCCTCCTTTCTTCTACTTAAGCCAAAAACTTTTCATTTTGTTCTTTCCAAAACTAGAAGCACCTTCCCCTTTCTTATTTTTAACTTCGTTCCCTTCCTCAGCCTTGTACAGGATAGTTGTTTCAACAAGGGCCTCAACGTAGCTCCAAAAATTACTTGAGCCAATAACATTTCCCTTAGTGGATAATTCAGCCCCTTAACAAACCTAAATGTTTTATTCATAGGGGTTTTCAAAATCCTCCCTTAAGTTTGGATAACTCCATAAATCGCACCACATACTCTCTTAAACTTAACTCCCTTTGCTTCAACTGAATGAACTTGTCCATCTGTAGGCTTATCTCAGCACTAGGTAAGAACTTGGTCTCAAAATGGGTCTTGAACTCTTCCCAAGTAAACACACTAAAGATGGCATGCCTCCCAAATTCACAAAATCTTTGCAAAGTCGAGGAAAGTTGAAAACCTAGTCAGTGGATTGAGTTGTTGGTTCTTCTGGGGCTAGATTGGAAGTAGGGACCTGTTCCATAGTCCTAAGGTACTGTTTGAACAATTTAGGCAATTATTGAGGCCTTGCTGGGTTCCCCCGCTCGGGTTGATTATCAGCCATTTCTACTATCTGAAAAAGGACAAACCCTTTAGTGGACTTCCTAAGATAGTATTTAGGCCAAAAAGGAAGAAAGATAAAGGTTGCCTGGTATAATTGTGTATGTCTTTGGGGTATAATATATATATACTTTTAAAAACCTTTTCAAATAACAAATACGTCTCTCTTATGTATATTTTCTCGTAATCGAGTAACTTATACTCTGATACCACATGTAACAACCTACGTGGAATAAGCCAAAGTCCCGATCAAGAAAAGGCCCATCGGAACTTAGAGCCATTCTAAATAGATCACTGGTAGCTATAAGAAAATACTAAAAACAGATGTCAGAGAGCAATCCAAACGAAATCAGAATCTCACACATTGGAAGGGATAAAGTATAATATCTCAAAATAGATGTACGATTAATAAAACCATCATAAATCTTAGATACAACGAGTCTGAGTAACAAAAAATAAAGGTGCGTCAATAATTATCCTAATAACAATGTGATAATAATAATACTGCCATAAAATAACTAAGCCTCCATCATTTGGCTCCACCTTCAAAGCATCACTAATCATCGCTGGTTCTAAGCATCCGTACCTACTAACCTATTTATCTTAAGAGGAGGGAGGTCTGACATAAATTACCGGTAAATGAAAATCATATAAGTTTAGGAATGACTATTTCCTATATTTTCCAACATAATTATTCATGTTATGTCTATGCAAGAAATCATACACAACTAAACATATGAGGCAGACATCTTTACAATCACTTAAGGCATATAAGATGATATAACGGTGAACATCCTTACAGCCACTTAATACCCCAAAAGTAGGCTTTTCCTGGTCACTTAAGGCCACTACATAGAATTATTTAGGGGCGAAATCCTACTTATCATTTACTACTCTATGGTGGACCCCTAGCCACTTAAGACATCGTCTCTAACGTCAACTTTATCAAATATACTCTCCTTGTAGGGCGAGAGATAGTAAGTAGTCACTTACTACCAGGTTTGTGTAGGAACATCACATCATTTAAGACCCTCCTGGTGGACCTTCTCATTACTATCTAGTTGTCCCTATAGGTGATCTCATATTCACTTAATACTTCCCTTAGACGGTGGTTCCTTTAGGCCTTTTATATAAATCATCCCTTGGTTAGCTCTTACTAGCCCCTGGATAAGAAGCTGACACTTCCGGGGAACTACCCTACTCATACGTCAACGTGTCTATGACCATTTAATACCATATATAAGAGACGCAGACCCAATGACCATTTAAGACCTACTAGGGCGGGTCCCATGACTCTGATCCAGAACAAAGGAGTGAATCTTAGGAGCGGACCTAGTCCTAACCATTTAATACCCAACAAGGTAGATCGGCCACTTAATACCTTCTCAAGGCCAGCGTGCTTCACACACATACACACACACACACACACACACACACACATATATATATATGCTAAACATCTCACATTAAACCGACCACTTATAGTTGTTGGATTTGTCGGGCGAGTCCGGGCAGGCTCCTACTATAAGTTAGGCTCAACCTCGCATCTTAGTGTACTAATTATAACGTCCCATGACACCTAGACATCTCACATTAACCAGTCTTATTAGTAAATGTTGGATATGTTGGTCAGTTCCAGGTAGGTTTCTACTACAAGTAATGGTTAATTTGTGTCTATGTGTCATTAGTTATAATAAAAAGCCATTAACTCACACATATACAAATTTATCTAATTTAAACGTATTTAGTACGCATCTTATATGAAATAACATTACATTTTATTGTGCTATAAAAATATATGTAAATGTAAATTTGATGCACGTGAATAACGACCTAATACATTTGAAATATCCATCCCAAATTACTTCAATTAAGGTATACAAGTTAATTTCCCTATCAGTAATCATGGTCCAAACGTGCATATCTTTATTCAAATAATAAAATGGGAAATAACAACACATACAATTAAACTTGCAACATAGGCTTAAATAATTATTTAAATAATAAAAGTATAGGCAAGGTGCAATGAAACTAACTACGCTTGTAAAAACCCTTCTTTCTATGTTGCTTCACTTTTTATTTTATGTTGCATACAAAAACTTAAGATCCTAATATATTGCATATAATACGTTCAACCAACCCTATTTAAAATAGGTGATTAAACTTATTATTTTACAATACACAAATATTATGCTTTAATACACAAACATATACGAACATTTAAAATAAGAATCAAGTGAACCATACCTAAACAAATCATTTTACAACACCTAAATTCTAACGTTTATTATTCAAATAACACAAAACCAAATATATTACTTTAGACTGACAATTTCTGAAATAGACAAAATATAGGAATTGGAGGGTTATAGTGATTTATTCTCATTTAATCCAAATCTCATACAGGCATACCAATCCAAATCCATACTGCGAAAATAGAAAATAGAAACATATAGGGTTTCCATAGTGGGAGAGAAGAACAGTAGAATTTATTGTAGAATTGAATCAGGATTCATCCTATGAAACTGTGCTCCAATCCTTCTAATATATAGAAGAATTAAAATGTTAGAGCCTTATATATATAAACTAATTTTCAAAATCTATAGAAATATAAATTAGAGAAGATAGAATGAAGGTTAAAGAAATAGAAGAGAATCCAAACCTTTCTCTGGAATTAGCAATGGTAGAAGGACAATATGGAGGCGTAGACTGGAACGAGAATAGGGTTTAGAGTGTGGCTCGAGAGCTTTATGTATAGTTCCCAATGTGTGTTAGACCGTTGGATTAGTTTGATTTAATCTGGACGGTCTTTTTGATGCAAAACTATATAAACCTCCCTATAAAAATACACACTCACCACCCATCCTCCAGGAGGGCGGTCAATCCCTCTCCTATAGGGGAAGCCGACCCCTCTTCTGGGGTCGGGTAGGAGAATTTGAATCTCCTGTGATGCTGATTACAATTAATTTCTTTATTAATAGCCTTGATTTCTTTCCTTATGTTGATTATCTTTGTCTCATTTGCATATGAATATATACACACAACTTCAAATTCTCTTGGAATATTCTTTTATTCCAATCTATAATTAATTATATTACGAATTTATATTTAATCTATTTTGGATTTCAAACCGTGTTGTAAATATTAATGCATAATTTTTTTATTGATATCTTTTACATACAGACTCCGTTTTCAGTAAATAAAATATGAAAATGAATCAGAATCTCGCCATATAACACAATAGCAACACTTTCATGGCCCAATTCCAAATTGTCCGAAATTGTAATTTTAGCCCATAATTTATTATTGATTATTGTTTTAAATTAAATTATCTTATGTCTATTTAAGGATTATTTTACGAGGTGTTACATCAAACGAGAAATGTGGTGAAGATAAAAAAGAAGAGATTTGAGTGCTATTGATTCCTCGAGATCAAAATTTTGAAACTAAGAATTTGAAATTTGAAGCAAGTTGTAACACCCCATGTCCGTTAATGTTACCCACAAAGGGAAAGCATTAACTTCCATGAAGCATTATAAGTAAGCAGAACAGAATATTACAAGACAGATAAAGTAGTACTTGAAAATTTTATAACTTTATTACAACAGAAACAGAAATAAGTTTGGTTACATCTTTCAAAACCACAATATCGAAATTCAAGTACATAAATATTAGTCTTGTACATAGCCTTCAGAATGCATAATTTTTTAAGTCATAATCCCCAACATAAATAGCCATGAAAAGATAGAGTCAAAGCCAAGCAATACTTCAAATACTTCAAGCAGAGAGAATCTGAATCAATCTCCTATGTTTCCACCCTGAGCACCTAGGGGGGACGGAAAGAAAAGAGGCGAAGCAAACTAGGTCAGACATAAGTCTGGTGAGTCCAGTGACTTTCAGCATATAAACAGATAATAGTATCATGACATGTAAATAAAACTGGATGAGAGATAACCGTAACAGGAATAGCAGGTAAACAGAAGAAACAGAATGATATAGGCTAAGCTAATCTTCTTACTTAGTTTTCACTTCTCTGCACTAATACTAGTGTAACAGGATTAGGTGTTATCCTAATGTCTAAACTGAAATTGAAACGGAAACAGAAACACGACGTTAGTAATGGGCCTTTACCACCCGAACAGAGACAGACAGTACAGAATGCAGGAACGGAATCAGAGCCAGAAACAGAATATTTGAATTAGGTGTACACTAGTAATGGGCCTTTACCACCCCAACAGACGATACCACACAGAACCAGACATGTGTTACCACCCCAACAGAAACAGACGGTACCCTAGCAGAAATAGACAGAACTAAGTGTACCCTAAATTCTACCCCAAACGATCGGCTCCCTAATACATAAATACCCTATGCCGGCCCCACAGAAGGGTGTATCATTCCCTAAAGTGGCAACCTATAGACACAGACCTATTTACAGATGTCACGGTGTCTTACATCCTTAGAGGAGACCGGATCCATGCACGCACATGATCCGGTTGGAATGCGCCATCAACACCCCTCGCCATTATCAGAGTGAACCTCTTACAATTAGTTCAGTAAGCGTGCCCAGACCCCTCTTAGTGTGGGGTCATAGTTTTGATACCAAAAAGGGTTACTGACTAATATGGGTCCCAAACAACAGATGACACTAGTAATTACCCCTCCTAACCTTGTGTCCCCAGACTAACAGATTTCAGATTAACTTGCTTACAGATTTCAGATGTACAAAGTTCAGATTTACTAGTTCTCAGATCAGACATACAAGTTAACAAGTTTTCAGACTAACAGATCAGATATACAGATTAACAAGTTTTCAGACTAACGGATCAGATATACAGATTAACATGCTTACAGATTGTTTCACCTAACCTTGTATTGGGCCTACAGATTTACGAAACATGTTTATTAGATTCATCAGTCCAGTTGTTTTAACCCTATCCACCCAACACGTTTTATGTATCACATTTATCTTAGATTTGCATTAATTAAATATTAATGCACAGACCTCTCACATTAGGTCGGTAGCTTGTGGCCGCTGGATGTGCGCGGCGGTTCCGGGCAGACTTCTACCACAAGCCAGACCTAACCTCGTGTCTAAGCATCTTTATGCCTACGACGTCTCACATTAGACTGACAGTTTGCGGTTGCTGGTTAAGCCGGATGGGTCCGGGCAGGCTTCTACCGCAAACAGAGTCTAACCTCGTGTCTCAGCATTCTTATTTTAGCTAAAGTATTCATTCACAAATTATACCAATATCAGACTAATTATGTCAATTCGACAAATTAACCTCTTTACAAGTTACAGCAGATTGTTCAAGGTTCTATTAACATGTTTTGCTCAATTTTAGATCGTGCCTACAGACTACATAACCAAATCACAGTATTCAGTTCCAACAGATCTAGGGGATTGGGCAATTTAACGGATTTAAACAAATCTTAAAGTTCCATTGACATATCTTGCTTAATCATAAATTAAGCCTCATTTTACATGCCCAAATTATGGTCATAATTCACAATATAACATATGCCCAAATTTAGTTAAATTTTGCACAATACAGAATATTCTCTAAAAGCCCCAAATCATGATATACAATATGAATTATGCCAGTTTATAGCCTTTGCCAGTTTATAGCCTTTGCTTTCAGAGTATGCCAAATATCAAAAATCCCCTTTTAGGCGTATTCACATTTAATAGTTATCCTAATTTTAATGTAGATCTTTACGCCTAAGTTACATATCCCTTTTTTTTCAAGTCATAGATCATGATATAAAATATGCCCAAACCTAGATCTTAAATTATAACATGCATTTTGTCCCCAAAATCAGATCTTGAATTATAACATGCATTATGTTCCCAAATTACAAGTCATATGTTATCATAGCATAATTCTCCTTCTCCCAAATCAGACACCGTCATATATAGCATGCCTAGATCTAGATCTTAAATTTCAATATATGTTGTGTTCTCAAATCAGTCATAAATCAGCTATGTCCAACTATGCATCGTTCAATATTTTCCCAAATTTAGCGTTCGTGTGTTCATCTCTTATGAGAATTTGGCTCAGGCTCATGGTAGCCTGGCTATAAAACAAAAAGGAAGAAAAGAGGGAAAAGATACAGAACAGTCACAATAATATTAACAAGATAGATCCACAGAAAAAAAGATCTGATAAACCAAAGTATGGATAACCTCATATTCAGATTCAAAAAAAATGTCAAGATATTAATTAAATTTCATATCTGAAAATAACTGTACTCACAAACAAAAAGGAAAATCTTGATTTCTGGGATCTGTATTCTAAAACTGAATAGCGCTCCTTTGATGTAGACTAGTTTTTCTTCAAATTTAGATTTGATTTAGTTTGATTCTTTAAACTTTTATCTTGCTTTTGAGTTGATGGAGAATGGTGGCTACCCTAGGTTGAGTGTTGATAGTATGACGGCTCTAGGAGTATTTTTGTGTGGCTTAGGGTTTAGATTTAGGTTGCTTATATAGAGTTTTAAGTAAATGTAAGCCGTCAGATCAACCTAGGAACAATTAGGGCCATTCATGTCAAAAGGAACCAATCAGAAATTGCCACACAAACCCTAAAGACACAACACAAGCCAAAAATTCGTCGTAGTTGGATCTGGCCAGAACAGGGCCTAGGTCGACACCCAAGTCGACCCCCAGGTCGACTCCCTGGTCGACCTGTATGGGAGGGAGGTCGACCCCCTGGTCGACCTGGCCTTGGGCGGGAATTTTCCCGCCCAGCCCGCTTCTGCTTCTGATTTCGAAATTTGAATTCTGAACTGAGCTGTTTTTAATTTATTTAATTTCTGAAACGTCCGAAGGCCATAACTTCTTCATGCGGAGTCCGATTTACGCAAACTCGGACTCTATCTCAAGAAGAATTCCGAGACGATCGCAATGGCATAACCCGTTTTCCTTAATTCTTCTCTTCAAAATTATATATACTTTGTTTTGTTACTCTTATGATCACAGAAAATTCGGGGTGTTACATTCTCCCCTCCTTAAAGGATTTCGTCCCCGGAATCTTTAAGTTTAAGAAGAATGTGTACTACCATCCAATCACCCATCTACTCAAACATCATCCACAAGCATCCATTTTCCTTAAAAAAACTTCTAATGTTGTATGAACATATGCAAAAGTGTGTGTATATGTCTCTTATCTAATGCAAAGATCAGGCGGTCTACTAATTCAGTTGACCTCCTCAATGCGAATTATGTCAGAGCCATGAGTCCAATTATGTATGCAAGAAATCCTATTTGATACACATTATTTCTATATGAGTGCACAACAATTCATCCAAATGCAACATTCATGTGATGAGTCAATCATTTTGCATCCTCAAAAATTGAAAAATGCACACACATCCATATGCAGTATGAGAGTGCTTTTGAGCCGATCTAGTGCCTAGTGTGTGTATATGCATCCACAAGCAACCACTAGCAACCACTTGCATCCACTTGCAACCATCAAACATAACATGTCTCAAACACATGTTTACACCCATTAGTTTCTACCTAAAGGTCGGAGATTCGATCGATAGGATACAGCCGAGTGATCGAAGCAAGTACAATTAAAACAAAAGCTTTGTTCCCATTAGACATCGGTTTAAGAGAATAACCCCCTAAGTATCAACCCCGAAGACCGAAATCAACATCAGATTGACACTCAGAGAATTACTCCCATTAAACAAATGTCTAACTAGAAATCTACTTCACGCTTTGAGTAAAAACCCCTATCTTTTTCAGAAATATTCAGATACTTACAGACTACTGGTACAGATCAGATTATCAAATGATTCTTAGGAAACTAAACATGATAAATCCCCACCATATCCCACAAAAACACCAGAATGTATGCATCACAGTCAACTTAACTCTTAACACAGATACCTTCAAACCCCAACTTATCACAAACAGATGGGTCGTAACCCTTATGGGGTTTGAGACTATAGCGGGATCAGAAACAAGACTAGTATTAAAGTGCAGAGTCTCAATTACAGAATCAAAATGCCAGAATCAAAGAGAGTTTTAACTCAATAATCAGATAAGGAAATTAATCCTTCTACAGAAATTTTCCTATCCTCTATCCTATCCATCAGTCACAGGAGCATTCGCCCGCCCTCTAGAAGTAGGTTCTACCCTCTGCCCTTGCCCACGTTTCTTCGGGAAGTCCCTAGTGAAGTGTCCCATTTCTCCACAGTTGAAGCAAGCGCCCTTCCTCTTTCTGCAATCCTTGTTCAGATGAGTCAAGCTTCCACAAGTAAAACACTTTTTCTCCTTCTTATCTTCAGACTTTTCATCCTTCTTTTGTGTTTCCTTTTTGGGCCATGCTTTCTTGTTCTGTGGTCCTTTGAGCTTTTCTTCTTTCTTCTCGCTTTTGGCTTCCTCTTTATGCATTAACGCCATGTCAACCAATTTCTCGAAGGTAACCCCCATGGGAATGTGGGTCATAGCCAACCCGTGTAGCGGCTCATTCAAACCTTTAACGAATCTCAGAGCCTTCTTTTCAGGTGTGTTCACCAAGTCTAAGCCAAATCTCACCAACTGGTTGAACTTGTTGACGTACTACTTTACCGATAAACTCTCATGCTTCAATGCTAAGAACCTCTCCATGTATAAATTCTCTTCTGCTCGTGAGAGAAATTTCATCTCGAACCTATGCCTGAAATCCCTCCATGTCTCCACTGGACGCTCACCATTCGTGACCTCCCACCAAAACGAGGCTTCGTCCTTCATTAACCAAGCAGCTAGTTGTACCTTCCTTCCGTCTTCTATCTCGAAGATACCAAATAAATCTTCCACCTCCTTAATCCAATTTCGAGCTTCAACAAACGTCTCTGACCGTGAAAAGGTTTCCCGCCCATCGTCCGAAAGTCCTTGCATATCTTCGAAAAAGTATCAACGTGGGGAGGGGGAGGAGGAACGTCTACTGGGCCTACGGCGGTTGCCCTAGCCTCCAGATACCTTCTGAACCAAGTTGGTATCGGTATGCCCTTGGGTATCTCGGGTAACCCAGACATGCTGAAAAGAAAAAGGGTGAGATTCAAAATGGAGAATCGAAAGAAAGATATATGGCTCTTGGGGATTATGTTTTTCAAAATAAACTCTACTTTTGAAAATACTTCCTTTTTAAAATCTTTTTGAAAATAGTTTTCAAAAACTTATTATCAAATCTAGTAACCTTCGGCTCTGATACCAAGTGTATCATCTGGTATCAGAGCTTCGGTTTAGTGATCTTAGGGAGATAATGAGTGAACGTATTTGTATTTTATAAAATATAAATATATTATATATATAAACCTAAATCCATATAGTAGCCCACTAGACATGAAAAGAGTTAGGATATCTAGTTTGTACACTCAAGGAATGAACATAGGAATTTGGAAACCATTAGGTGGTTGGGAAAGTGTACAATCTGACTTGAAGCTAGAGAAAGAAAAATATCCCATAGGATGGAAACTAAAATATTAGTATTTCAGAGTAGTGGGTTTAGAAGTGTAACCTTAGAAACTAGAAAAGGTTGAAAAATGAAAAATGGATTAGGAATATATATAGTCGAGAGAATTGAATTCGCAAAAGTGCCTAGGAAAAGCCTAGTGAGTTGAAGACCCGCTTTGAGTCTAACCCAATAATAAACTTTTAAGAACTTGAATCTTTAAAAGAGTTTGTGGTGTTTTTCAAGTTTTAATCTTAAAAGTATTTTTGATGTTTGAGAAATTAATTAGTGCATGTTGGGTTTTTAAAGCGGGGTATATTTTGTAAAACAATGATTTCTTGTTTTAAAAGAATTCTCTCATTAAAAAGGTTCATAATATAGAGCATATATAGCTCGCTAGTTTTCATATTATAGCATATGAAAGGACTGAAAAGAAAGTGTTGCGTTTTGTAAAAGAAATTCTATTCTGTTAACAATAAAATCTGATTATTGTTTTAAAAAGAAATTTTTGTTAGGTGAACAAAATAAGCGGTAGAGTGTAGGAATGGAATAGATGTCTGCACCTTATAGTGAGTAGTTAAATTAACAATTGTAAATAGGAACAATGTAACCTCGATAGTTGTCCTTGTCTACTCCAGTTTCATGATTAGAAAAAAATGTTTTGCATTTTATTTTGTGACATGTTTTTTTATGGTTTGGCAAAAGCAAGTTTTTGAGAAAAGAATAAAAGTTTTACCACTTTTAGTTTTTGGAAGAAGAATGTAATAAAAAGAAAGAAGGCCAAACCATGTTTTTAAAAAAATAGAGTAGTTGAGGATTAAGGCCTAGAAAGAACGAGATAAAGTCAAAGCTATTAGAACCAACTGGGGTTTGGTTGAGTTGAGTAATTCTCTGAGTGTCAATCTGATGTTGATTTCGGTCTTCGGGGTTGATACTTAGGGAATTATTTTCTTGCCAATTTACAGTCAGGGATTAGATAATATTGAAATAATGGAAAATTTCCCGTAGAATGCATAAGCATTGAGAAACCTAGGATTGTTGCTTGAGAAAAAGAAAAAGGATTGTTGCTTGAAGGAGAAGTATAGGCTAGTAATACACATCATGGACTAGTGGTGACTAATAGGTAGTGAAGGGCAAGCAAGTGTATAGATCCTGTTGAGTGGACTCGTGACATAAGTCCTAAGATTCTTGGCCCATAGTAGTAGCTGTGTAGGATGCTGTTTGAGTTGAAAATGAAAAGCCTTATTTGAAAATAATAAACTTAAGTAATTTGATTAAGTCAAATAAACTAAGAAAGAAACTAGCCTAACTAAAAAGAAAACAACAGAATCAATCAAGTAGCAAAACAAGACGGGAAAAGATGAATAAATATGAAAATTTTCCAAGATAAGTGGAAAAAGAGAAGAAATTTTCTTATGTGATTGTGCTTGGATAGGAAAATAGGAAATCTTCATAGAATAGTCATATAAAAAAATCCACGTACGATTAGAAAAGAAAAACGGAGGATGTGAATTTTTCCGTTTTATACCTTTTCGTAATATAAGAAATCGAATTTAGAAAATTAGATTTTTCTAAATTTCGAATTTAATGATGGATGGTAGGGTTTTGGATGCGACAATTGGGTGAACTATGCTCTTATTCTATAAGAGTATGGGAAAACTTGGATGAAAAATATTTTGATTTTTCAAGAATATTGCATTCATATAGAACTGCAAGTATATTTAGGATGTGAGCATCATGTTTTGAAAGAGTTTTTAAAAGTTTTCATACATATAGGTGGATCCAAATTAGGCATACATGATTTTCTATGATGTAATTCACTTTGCACATGTGCACAATGTTGCAACAATAGAATGAACACTAATTGGATGTTGCGAGGGATTTTCTATTTTGCTCTTATCGAATTTCGGGGACGAAATTCCTTAAGGGTGGGAGAATGTAACACCCCGCATTTTTAATATAACTAAAATGTATATATATGCATAGATAGGTTAATAATGGTGATGTACAATGAAAATTAATTAATACATGAAAGAGAAGGAAAGATTAATTCAATGACAGTGTACGTAATAGAGAAGATAATAAAATAAGGATACTTAATTTAAATATCAGGAATTAAGTAAAACGTACATCACCATTGCGTTCGTCTCGAAATTCGGCTTGGAAAATAGTCCAAGTTTTCAAAAATCGGACTCCGTATGAAAGAGTTGTGGCCTGCGGAAGATTCAACAAAAATTCAGAATTTACATAGGAAAATACCCAGGCAGGTCGACCTGGGGGTCGACCTCCCCCCTGATTTTTCCAGATCTGGGCAGTGACGATTTTTGATGTGATGGACGGACCGGATGGCTTCTAGGGCGATCTAATGGCTTTAAAACACTCTCTACACCTATAAAATAGTGCCTAGACCTAACCTAATTCTTAAACAATTCCTTCTGACGCCTCCATGCCACCAAACTTCAACCAAACATGGCCGCCGCCCCATAACCCTAAACTAAATTGCAAGTTCTTCATCAACTTTGGAGTTTAATCAAATCAAGAAACAAAATTCTTCATCAACGATTCAAGCTCTTCACCAATAATCAAATAAGAAGATTAAATCAGCGTTCTACATCAACAAATCTTTTATTTTCCCAAATCCAATCAAGGCGAGTGGAATTATAATAAATTTATTGTATAATAGTATTATTATCGTTCATCATTCCCCATTTATTAATTTAATTCAAGATTCATGTTATAATAGTTGTTCCTTTTATCCTCCTTCCCCTTTTTATTTTCGGATCTAGGTTATCTCGAACCTAAACGAAAATCTTATTATGCATACGTGCGGTTGGAATATGGAAATGTTGGGCATAATCTATTTTATGCAATCGAGAAATATAATCTGTAATTTGGGGTTTGTGGCATAACAATTGTTGTTGCAAATATTGGGCATAATTCATTTTATGCAGTCGAGGAATATAATCTGTAATTTGGGATTGGGGCGTAACAATTATTATTGCAAATATTGGGAAAATTGGCAAATTGTATATGGGAATTATTCAATGAAATAAAGTTTGAATTGATAATTTTGGGGCGTAATTCATAATGAATCTTTGGGTATGATATGGGAACATGAAACTATGGTGAATAGCGCATAATTATGAATTCTGACTTATGATGTTAACATGAAATTGTGTAAATTTAATTGGAATTAGTGAATATGGAATGTGATTGGGAAATTGGAATAATAGGTATAACCTATTAACGGGAATATGAACATGAACATGCTTGTAAATTTATACTTAGCTTATGACACCTAGAATAGACATGAATTGTAATTATGTTGAATTTGGAACACATGACATGAATTTGGGGTTCGGGTGAAAGACGATTGTTAATGAACACCTATGATACGAGGTTAGGCGTGTTTGTGGTGAACGTATTTGAGTTTGAGGTCGAGAGAAATGAATTTGCGAGAGTGCCTAGGAAAGCCTAGTGAGTTAAAGACCCACTTTGAGTCTAACCCAATGATAAGCTTTTAAGAACTTGAATCTGTAAAAGAGTTTGTGGTATTTTTCCAAGTTTTAATCTTAAAAGTATTTTGATAAAAGCATGTTGGGTTTTAAAGTAAAGTGGGGTATATTGTGTAAAACAATGATTTCTTATTTTAAAAGAATTCTCTCATTAAAAAGGTGCATAATATAGAGCATATATAGCTCGCTAGTTTTCATATTATAATATATGAAAGGATTGAAAAGAAAGTGTTGCGTTTTGTCAAAGAAATTCTATTCTGATTATTGTTTTAAAAAGAAATTTTTGTTGGGTGAACAAAATTAGCAGTAGAGTGTAGGAATAGAATAGATGTCTGTACCTTATAGCGAGTAGTTAAATTAACAATCGTAAATAGGAACAATGTAACCTCGATAGTTGTCCTTGTCTACTCCAGTTTCGTGTTTTGAAGAAAATGTTTTGCATTTTATTTTGACATGTTTTTTATGGTTTGGCAAAAGCAAGTTTTTGAGAAAAGAATAAAAGTTTTACCACTTTTAGTTTTTGGAAGAAGAATGTAATAAAAAGAAAGAAGGCCAAACCATGTTTTAAAAATGGAGTAGTTAAGGATTAAGGCCTAGAAAGAACGAGATAAAGTTAAAGCTATTAGAACCAACTGGGGATTGGTTGAGTTGAGTAATTCTCTGAGTGTCAATCTGATGTTGATTTCGGTCTTCGGGGTTGATATTTAGGGAGTTACTCTCTTGCCAATTTACAGTCAGGGATTAGCTAATATTAAACTAATGGAAAATTCCCGTAGAATTCATAAGCATTGAGAAACCTAGGATTGTTGCTAGAGAAAAAGGATTGTTGCTTGAGAGAGAAGTATAGGCTAGTAATACACAGCATGGACTAGTGGTTACTACTAGGTAGTGAAGGGCAAGCAAGTGTATAGATCCTGTTGAGTGGACTCGTGACATAAGTCCTAAGATTCTTCGCCCATAGTAGTAGCTGTGTAGGATGCTGTTTGAGTTGAAAACAAAAAGGCTTATTTGAAAATAATAAACTTAAGTAATTTGATTAAGTCAAATAAGCTAAGAAAGAAACTAGCCTAACTAAAAAGAAAACAACAGAATCAATCAAGCAACAAAACGAGACGGGAAAAGAAAATGGAAATCTTAAGAAAAAGATGAATAAGTATGAAATTTTTCCAAGATAAATGGAAAAAGGGAAGAAATTTTCTTATGTGATTGTGCTTCGATAGGAAAATAGGAAATCTTCATAGAATAGTCATATAAAAATCCAAGTACGATTAGAAAAGAAAAACGGAGGATGTGAATTTTTCCTTTTTATACCTTTTCGTAACATAAGAAATCGAATTTGGAAAATTAGAATATTCTAAATTTCAAATTTAATGATGGAAGGTAGGGTTTTGGATGCGACAATTGGGTGAACTATGCTCTTATTCTATAAGAGTATGGGAAAACTTGGATGAAAAATATTTTGATTTTTCAAGAATATAGCATTCGTATAGAACTGCAAGTATATTTAGGATGTGAGCATCATGTTTTGAAAGAGTTTTTAAAGTTTGCATACATATAGGTGGATCCAAATTAGGCATACATGATTTGCTATGATGTAATTCACTTTGCACATGTGCACAATGTTGCAACAATTGGATGAACACTAATTGGATGTTGCGAGGGATTTTCTATTTTGCTCTTATCGAATTTCGGGGACGAAATTCCTTAAGGGTGGGAGAATGTAACACCCTGCATTTTTAATATAATTAAAAACATACAAATATGTATATATGCATATATGGGTAAATAGTGGTGATGTATAATGAAAATTTATTAATACTTGGAAGAAAAGGAAAGATTAATTCAATGACAGTATACGTAACAGAGAAGATAATAAAATAAGAATACTTAATTTAAATATCAAGAATTAGGTAAAATGGACAACACCATTGCGTTCGTCTCGAAATTCTTCTTGGAATAGAGTCAAAGTTTTCGAAAATCGGACTCCGTATGAAAGAGTTATGGCCTGCGGAAAATTCAACAAAAAATCAGAATTTACATAGGAAAATACACAGACAGGTTGACCTGGGGGTCGACCTACCCAGGGAGGTCGACCAGGGGGTCGACCTCCCCCCTGATTTTTCCAGATCTGGGCAGTGACGATTTTTGATGTGCTGGACGGACCGGATGGGTTCTAGGGCGATCTAATGGCTTTAAAACACTCTCTACACCTATAAAATAGTGCCTAGACCTAACCTAATTCATAAACAATTCCTTCTGACGCCTCCATGCCGCCAAACTTCAACCAAACATGGCCGCCGCCCCCAAAACCCTAAACTAAATTGCAAGTTCTTCATCAACTTTGGAGTTTAATCAAATCAAGAAGCAAAATTCTTCATCAACGATTCAAGCTCTTCACTAACAATCAAATAAGAAGATTAAATCAGCGTTCTACATCAACAAATCGTTTATTTTCCCCAATCCAGTCAAGGTGAGTGGAATTATAATAAATTTGTTGTATAATAGTATTATTATCGTTCATCATTCCCTAGTTATTAATTTAATTCAAGATTCATGTTATAATAGTTGTTCCTTTTATCCTCCTTCCCCTTTTTATTTTTGGATCTGGGTTATCTCGAACCTAGACAGAAATCTTATTATGCATACGTGCGGTTGGAATATGGAAATATTGGGCATAATTTATTTTATGCAATTGAGGAATGTAATCTGTAATTTGGGATTGGGGCATAACAATATTATTGCAAATATTGGGAAAATTGGCAAATTGTATATGGGGATTATTCAGTGAAATAAAGTTTGAATTGATAATTTTGGGGCGTAATTCATAATGAATCTTTAGGTATGATTTGGGAACATGAATCTATGGTGAATAGTGCATAATTATGAATTCTAACGTATGATGTTAACATGAAATTGTGTAAATTTAATTGGAATTAGTGAATATGGAATGTGATTGGGAAATTGGAATAATAGGTATAGCCTATTAACGGGATTATGAACATGAACATGCTTGCAAATTTATAATTGGCCTATGACACCAAGAATAGACATGAATTGTAATTAAGTTGAATTTAGAACGCATGACATGAATCTGGGGTTTGGTTGAAAGACGATTGTTAATGAATGCCTATGACACGAGGTTAGGCGCATTTGTGGTGTAAGACTGCCCGGAACCGCCCAGCAAATCCAGCAACCACAAGGGGACGTCTAATGTGAGAGGTCAACAGCAAGAACTAAAGGCGTAATGGTTTATGACACGAGGTTAGGCGTGTTTGTGGTGTAAGACTGCCCGGAACCGCCCGGCAAATCCAGCAGCCGCGAACGGACGTCTAATGTGAGAGGTCATACATCATTACGGCATAATAAATACATTAAAAAATACTAACCATAATAAGACATGTGGGTGACATGGGTATGGTTAGAGGGTTAAGTGGGTGATATAAATGACATGTAAAGCATGACTAATGTGGACTTAACTGTTGTAAGACATGTGATGTAAAACATGACTAAGGTAGACTTAACCTTAGTAAGACATGTGTAAGACATGGAAACTATAATAAAGGGGGTTAAGTGGGACACATGTGACATGTGAAACAAAAATTTAGATATGCTTAACCAAATGGGACCCATAACGGTATCATAAATTAATTGAATTGGGTAAAGTTTAAGAAACAGGTTAAGTAAATGGAAGGGTTAAGTCAAATCTAAAATTAATGACAAGAAATGGGGAATGATAAATAACTCATTATGAATAAACTTGAATAAGGCAAGAAAGGATAATAGGTGGAAATTATAACTTATGGGACAAGATAAGATATAGGAAACGATAAGGAAGATGAGATAACACTTAACCAATTTGACATGATATATGGGTTGGTTAAGTCAACATGAACTGATAGATAACACTTAACCAATTTGACATGACGCGTGGGTTGAATTGAATACGTGGTTAGGGGTTAAGTTAACTTGAACACATGGGCAAACTTAACCAATATAACAGTATCAAAGCAAGGAAAAGTGGGGAATGATAAGATTAAATAATAGATAAACTTATCCTAGGGATAACAAATGATTATGACTTAAGATGTAATACAAGACTCGAAGGGTGGGACGACTTATACCATGAAATAAGTTAATCTAAGCTGGAAATGTGGGAAAACACCAGTACGTTATCATTTGATAAAGAGAACTTAAGTCATGCTCGAATTCATTGGTTAACCTTAGTTAAAAGGAACTAAGTAACAAACCTTAGTTAAACAGAACTAAGTAACAGAAACTAAGTATCAAACCTTGGTTAAGAGAACCAAGTAATAATCCTTAGTTAAGAGAACTAGGTAAATAACGAGAAAGAGAACTAAGTAATAAACCTTAGTTAAGAGGACTAAGTTGTAAACCTTAGTTAAGAAAACGAACGATCAAGAGGACTAAGTAGTAAACCGTAGTTAAGAGGACTAAGTAGTAAACTTTAGTTAAGAAAGCTAGCGATTCAGGAAACTAAGTAGTAAACCTTAGTTAAGAGAACTAAGTAGTAAACCTTAGTCAAGAAGGCCTAGTAGAACACGAGGAGGAGCGAACGTCCATCTGATCATGAAGAAGGCTACAACAAACTGGGTTACGAAGCACGCGGCTTCAAGGGGACGTGAGGGTACTCTTGGTATCCCTCTGTGAGGTTGCAGATGATCCACCTGGGCTCACAGAGGTTAAGGTCTGCGTTAGAAGAGCCAAGGGTATGCCTTGGTTGCAATATAAGCAACCTAAAGACTAGGATGGGTCAGCGTGAGGCGGCGATATCTTGTTTAGCCCTGTGATAGCACGTCGTCGTCTACCTACCATCTTGAGTCAATCAAGCACGTGAAGCGGAAAGGAGGAGAACTCCAAAAGACCATATACTTGCTATCTAGTTATGGGTGAGGTTGGCCAATAGGTTTGTGGGGGCATAGGGGGCCTGCGTACAGTTCTCATTCTTAATTTTCTTGGGTGCCTTTCATTAGTTGAGGGAGGGGTCAAGTGGGACCATAGCCACACACAGATAAAAACAGACCTTAGCATCTGCATCGGAAGATAACTTAAAGCTCCCGACCGAGTTCTGTGTTTCTTGATTAGCCCTGCCATGGGACTCGGGCTGCACATATAGAGGACATGTGCAACTAGCATCGATAACGATTCACGACACGTACGTGGGGAAAGTCTAGGAACATATATCGCTCTAGGTAGTGTGTCCTAGACTGGGGGGCATCATTCGATAGGTAGCATAATCCCTAGTTGGACCTAGGTCGCGTAAACCCTGAATCCGAGAAGCGTTCAATAGGTAGCATAAACCCCAGTGGTCCTAGGTAGCGTAAACCCTGGTTGAATCTAGGAAACACTCGATAGTAAACCTTAGACTAGATCTAGATGATACACAGAATCTAGAAAGATCGAGAGTAGCAGTCCAAACGATTTCGAGAATGGTGGCACTACACTAAAGTAGTATAGATTTACATGATGAAGCCCGTACGACATACGGCAAGGGACTGTATATATATATAGGAAGGATTAGACGAGTTGGGGGTATCTACATATACGTTGTATTAGGTTAACCAACTAGTGGGACATAAGTATAGCCTAGAGAGCTAATATTGCGAATAACCTAATAAGCAAGAAAATGATAACTGAACGATATATGTAGGACTATACAGAAGTTTATTCTAAGTCCACTCACACAGAACTTATGTTCTGACCCCCTCCTCATTACGTACTTCCAGGTTAGGTTCATGACAGAGATGGTATAGCTTTGGATACTGGTTTAGCAGTATCGTTAATAAGGTAAAGCAATATTTGAATATTATACTTTATTTCCTTCTGCTGTGAGATGCTTTACAAGTTCTAACATGTTTCTTTATCTCTGTCTTTTTCTATAGGATACCAGAGCACCCAACTCGGGTTTCGACAGATTGGATTTTTGAAAAAAAATTCGGTCTGTCGAAATCCGGGTTGTTACATCTGGAATCAGATCTAGTAACATCAAATTCAAATCTAGTATCAAATCCATGTTAATGTTGCATAGATCTACATCTGGTATCAAATCTAGTAACCTGGCTCTGATACCAAGTGTAACACACCATGACCGTTAATGTCACTCACAAAGGGAATGCATTAACTTCCATGAAGCATTATAAGTAAGCAGAACAGAATATTACAAGACAGATAAAGTAGTACTTGAAAATTTTATAACTTTATTACAACAGAAACAGAAATAAGTTTGGTTACATCTTTCATAACCACAATATCGTAATTTAAGTACATAAATATTAGTCTTGTACATAGCCTTCAGAATGCATAATTTTTAAAGTCATAATCCCCAACATAAACTGCCATGAAAAGATAGAGTCAAAGGCAAGCAATACTTCAAGCAGAGAGAATCTGAATCAAGCTCCTATGTTTCCACCCTGAGCACCTGGGGGGGAACGGAAAGAAAAGAGGCGAAGCAAACTAGGTCAGCCATAAGTCTGGTGAGTCCAGTGACTTTCAGCATATAAACAGATAATAGTATCGTGACATGTAAATAAAACTGGATGAGAGATAACCGTAAAAGGAATAGAAGGTTAACAGAAGAAACATAATGATATAGGCTAAGTTAAGCTTCTTACATAGTTTTCACTTCTCTGCACTAATACTAGTGTAACAGGATTAGGTGTTATCCTAATGTCTAAACTGAAACAGAAACGGAAACAGAAACACGACGTTAGTAATGGGTCTTTACCACCCGAACAGAGCCAGACAGTACAGAAACAGAATGCAGGAACGGAAACAAAATATTTGAATTAGGTGTACACTAGTAATGGGCCTTTACCACCCCAACAGACGGTACCACACAAAACCAGACAGGTGTTACCACCCGAACAGAAACAGACGGTACCTTAGCAGAAACAGACAGAACTAAGTGTACCCTAAATTCTACCCCAAGCGATCGACTCCCTAATACATAAATACCCTGTGCTGGCCCCACAGAAGGGTGTATCATTCCCTAAAGTGGCAACCGATAGACACATACCTATTTACAGATGTCACGGTGTCTTACATCCTCAGAGCAGACAGGATCCATGCATGCACATGACCCGGTTGGAATGCGCCATCAACACCCCTCGCCATTATCAAAGTGAACCTCTTACAATTAGATCAGTAAGCGTGCCCGGACTCCTCTTAGTGTTGGGTCAAAGTTTTGATACCAGAAAGGGTTACTGACTAATATGGGTCCCAAACAACAGATGGCACAAGTAATTACCCGTCCTAACCTTGTGTCCCCAGACTAACAGATTTCATATTAACTTGCTTACAGATTTCAGATGTACAAAGTTCATATTTACTAGTTCTTAGATCAGACATACAAGTTAACAAGTTTTTAGACTAACGGATCAGATATACAGATTAACAAGTTTTCAGACTAACAGATCAGATATACAGATTAACAGACTTACAGATTGTTTTACCTAACCTTGTATTGGGCCTACAGATTTACGAAACGGGTTTATTAGATTCATCAGTCCAATTGTTTTAACCCTACCCACCCAACACGTTTTAGGTATCACATTTATCTTAGATTTTCATTAATTAAATATTAATGCACAGACCTCTCACATTAGGTCGGTAGCTTGTGGCCGCTGGATGTGCCGGGCGGTTTCGGGCAGACTTCTGCCACAAGCCAGACCTAACCTCGTGTCCAAGCATCTTTATGCCTACGCACTTCTTCCTAGAATAGGAACTTATTGGTCTTTTCATATAAACTTCCAAAGACATGGGTTGTTTTCTATTGCTCCAAACCCTAAACTCGAAATCAGGTAGTACGCCCTTGGCAAGTTGAATAAGGACAGTGCGAGGCTCGAGGTCTTTGACATTAGCAAAAGCATTACTGAATTGTTTGAGGTAACTCTTGAGAGTTTCCCCAGTACCTTGGTAGATGTTCGAGAGGGATCAAGTGTCTTTCGACCTCACGATATGCATTCAGAACTACTTCACAAACTCGGTAGCCAACTGGCCAAAATTTGCTATGGCTGTCGGGGGGGGGGGGGGGGTCAAGAGAACCAAAGAAGAGTCGCGCCTTCGAGAAAGATGGGAAAGCACTTGAACTTCGTAGCATTGGTGGCGTGACTCAAGTCCATGTGCCACTCATAATAGTTAAGAAAGTTTCGAGGATCAGTCTTCCCCGAGTAAGCCATTAGTTGTGACAAATTGAAGTGCCTTGACCATTCGGCATTAAGGGCAACTGGAGTAAAGAGGTTATGTCTCGTGCTTGTTTCCCAAATGTCGTTTACGTACTCCCGTGTTTCTTTCATGACCCTTCAGACCATGTTGGTGAGAATCACAGGCTGGACCTATACTAGATTCCATCGGTCGTGGTCCGCCTCGGGTATTTATGGCCTTGAGCGCGAATGAACATCTGCATTATCTTCACATATGTCATCAACCTCGATTCTTAGATTTTGTGGAGGTTAGTTAAGAGGAACTTTATCCTATTACGCAGTTGGTTGAGTCGACACCAAGTTCTGTATGGAACCAGGCGGAGGCTGCCTTGTTGAGGATTGGGCTCTAGTTCCAGGATCGAGACTAGTGTTAACGAACGCAGAATGTTGATCTTAAGGAAAAACTAACACTACAGGGGGGTGAATAGTGTTTTCAAGGGATTTAAGAAAATCTAAAACTTATATGATCTACTATATGAATCACACACTACAAAGATAATTATAGACACAGAATCAAACACAAACACGGAAATAAACAAAAATAAAATGCAGTAAAGGAAAGAACACACCGGATTTTATACTGGTTCGGATTGCTCCTACGTCCAGTCCCACACAACGCTGGATTACGCAGATTTTTATTACTAGATCAATATCTCAGTACAGTCCCCTTTATTTCATAGCTACAAGGTTAATACCGTTTCCACCACCCTTGATTTCCCGGCTACAAGGTTAACACTGTTTCATTTCCTTGATTTCACGGCTACGAGGAACACGCTGTTTCCAAACTATCCCAACTGATTATAACAGCCCTATAACTCTTCAATAGAACTTCAATTCAGAGATTAATGAGTAGAGAGTGAGAAGAGAAGAAGTTTTATGTATTTAGAATAGAAATCGGCGGAGTACAAGGGTAGAAATCATAAAAATATGAAATAATAATGGAGGAATGAAAAGGGATAAAGATAGAGAAGATGAATGAATACAAATTCAAAACCAACCCCTATTTATAAGATTTGAAAGGTTGCAACGCTTCTGGACCGTTACAAAAGGTGATAGACACTTCCTTTCAAAACTAAAAATATGACAATTGTATGTCGACATCCCTATATATGTATATCGACATATGTGTTTAAAATTCGAAATTTGAGTATTTTTTAAGTGTTCTAATATATATATATATATATATATATAATTTTGGAAATTCTTGAATTAAAACATAGTGATATAAATAAGTATTATAAAGTAGAAAATCATATGAAATCATAAATATACTTTATATAAGCATATTTTTAAAATTATAAAGTTTAAAACCATATAAATATAAAAGTATGTAACTTATATACATATGTATAAACTTAAAATATTTGAAACTCAAGTTTAAAATCAAAGATAAGATAGAAGAACTTAATAGGAATTTAAATTTTGAAAATCAGAATTTGAAAAACAGAATTTGAATTTAAATCTGAAGTGCTATTCATAGTCTTACATATAAACTAGACTCTATTATTATATTTATCATGAAATCTTGAACTCTTGATTTCTTGATTACTCATGAGTCTTGAATCTTCTTTGAGTATATATCTCTTGAATCTCTAAAACTCTAAAATTGTACATTCTTCAGTATTAATACATGTATACAACTCTTGCATATATGTGTGTGTATATATATTGTAACGGCTGGAAATTTTCGACTCCTCGAGAGTCGAAAATCCCGAGAACGTTAGTGAAAGAAAGTAGAGGGTGAGGAAGAAAAGATAGAACTAATAGAATAGAAGAAGAAGAAGAAGAACTTACATCATCAGAGTAAACACGAATCTCACAGCGGAACGAATAAAATATAACATAACTTTGAAATACAAATCAGTACTCGTATATACATACCATTTCAAAGTACAACACTAAACAACACAGCGGAATAATAATAGCTATAATCCTGAAGCCTCCTGCTCCAAGATCTCCAAGTGTATCTGTAAAATTACGACTACTTGACTGCCCGTACAAATTTAGGCACCCAAGAGTTTAGGGAAAACAAAACAAAATAAACTCCGGGTCAGTCATGGGACTGGTGTGAATAAAACTCCAACACTTGGTTAAATAAAGGATATCTTTCTGATATTATAATAATGTCTAAATACAAATAGATATCAATCTAGCAGAACGCTTGCATCTCACGTTCCACATACATAGTATACAAATAAAACCATGAGTGCTTATTGGAGATTGGATTCCAACAGACAAGGTATGGGAGCACCTTCCGATCAGTGTACTCTAGAGGAGATACACTAGGGTTCAACAAGAACGTCTTGCAACCCGGCCACACATGACCGTCCACTCATTTAGCTTGAGTGTGACGAATATATTATCACCGATGGTTGGGATCAGCAACCATCCTTCCCGATAAAGGACAACATTGAAATAGATTATAAAGAAGTACAATTGAATATTCTCTAGATGGTGATAATACACCCTGCTTGGGTATGGCCCAACTAGCCATGCTGCCTAGCCCAACTTCTGTTATTTTCCGGTTGTGAGGTTTTGAGGTCACGTTTATCACTTTGACAGATTATTTCTTCAATTACTTTGAATGCCACATCGTCATACCCGCCAAACCATTATCGATTTCTCAAGGCATCACGGGTATAAAAGCTAAGAGAAACGAATTTCTCCGCCACCAACGTAATACGTTTAAAGAGATCAACATATATGATTCGTTAAGAATACTTTTTCAGACACTCTTCCATATACGTTGTTCTGGGACTGAATAAACCGAAGGCACTATTCAGTGAATCCATCCTACCTAGGCTTTTCACAATAGCCCTTGCACTTCACTCCGTCTTCAATTATCTTCAGCGTACTTGATTCGCAACGCTTATGCTAATACGGAGTGGTTCTTCGGATAATAATCCAACTGGTCTCTCCATATTAACAACGTAAAAATGGTCAAAACTATGATAGTCTGTGATTCAACTATCAAATGAAAACATGTCGGTGTACAAACAACGATCTTATTTCCAAATGGGAATTCGATCGATCAATCATCATATGTTCATATTTCCTTATTTCATATATTTAGAAAATATATGTTATTAATCATTGGAAAACATTTCCATAGCTTATTCTCACATCACTATTATTTCGCAACTATCAGTCCCTAACTGTAACTAGTATGAGAACAATTCTCTAAGTATCAATCTGGAAGGTCGAAACCAACATCAGATCGTCACTTAGAAAACCGTTCAACTTACCCTCTCTAGTCAGTTTCTGAATTTGCTTAACTATATTTCTTAAATTCTTATCATGAAAACATTTCATTTTCTATGTTTAGAAAACATATCTGACTATATTTGGAAAACGTTTCCAAAACTCATTTAAGGATATCCAATGAACGTTGTATAAAACATCGTTTCGCTTAATCCATTTATCGCTTATTCCTTAACTTTATCCCTAATCAACCTTTTAGATCGAACCACAACTATTCCTTTGTCAATTCTGAAGTCAATCAAGTTGGGGTATAATTACCTCTCAGACCTTAATTGAACAACGTCCTTTACTGTGAAATAGATGAAGCTCATCACTCACTTTTTCCAATCCTCTGTTTACGCAAATTCTCGGATTCAGGTTACGAATCCACTTCTTATATGACAACGTTTGATTATAACTATAACGTTATAATTCCTACCCCTAAAATATCTAACCTAAATTATAAATTTATTCCCTAACTCGAATAATTTAACAGGCACCTAATTTCTAAATCAATAACTAAATCTTGATTTAAACCCTGGAAAGTAAATAGTACTTTCCCAAATTCGCTATAATCGAATTCGACGTATAACTCTCTTTCGAGTAATCTCTATTCGATTAACTCTCCCTTTTTAATAACTGATATTCGATAACTCTATTTCGATTAACTCCTATCGAATAACTAATATTCGAATAACTCTTCTTGGTTGGCTCTATTTCATTAACTCTTATCGAATAACAAATATTCGATTTTCTTAAATGTGTCAATTCTTATCGAATAACTAACATCCGATTTAACTTAAATGGATTTACTCTTATCGAATAACTTTTTCGATTAACTTAACTTGATTTTCTTAACTCGATTATCTCAACTCGATTACTTAACTCGATAACTTAACTTAACCGAAATCGATTAACTCAACTCTAATCGATTAACTTAATTTGATTTACTCCTTCGAATAACTAATTCGAATAACTTAATTGATTAACTCCTTTGAATAACTAATTCGATTTACTCTTCTCGAATAACTAAATTCGATTAACTCAAATTGAATAACTAATATTCAATTAACTCTTCGACTAACTCCTTTGGATTAACTAACTTCGAATAACTCCTTTGGATTAGCTAACTTCGAATAACTCCTTTGGATTTAACTAACTTCGAATAACTCCTTTGGATTAACTAACTTCGAATAACTCCTTTGGATTAACTAACTTCGAATAACTCCTTGGGATTAACTAACTTCGAATAACTCCTTTGGATTACTAACTTCGAATAACTCCTTTGGATTAACTAACTTCGAATAACTCCTTTGGATTAACTAACTTCGAATAAATAATATTCGGTAACTCTTCTCAAATGAATAACATTTGATTTCTCCACTCGAATAAACTATATTCGATTACTCTTCCCTCGAATACACTATATTCGATAACTCTACTTCGAATAAGTGATATTCGGCAACTCTACTCAATTAACTCCACTTGGATAACTCTAACTGGTCAACTCTAACTGGTCAACTCTAACTGATCAACTCTAACTGGTCAACTTTAACTGGTCAACTTTAACTGGTCAACTCTAACTGTTTATCTTTAACTAGTAAACTTTAACTGGTTAACTCAAATGGTTTAACCTAACTGGTTAACTCAAATGGTTTAACCTAACTTGATTTACTTGTCTCGATTAACTGAACTAATCCACTTAGTTTAACTTAGTTAATTCACTTTGATTAACTCTAACCGATTTACTTAGTTTAACTCAGCTAATTCACTTTGTTTGACGCAACTAATTCACTTTGATTTACAAATTAGTTTAACTTAACTAAGTCACTTAGTTTGACGCAACTAATTCACTTGGATTTACCAATTAGTTTAACTTGACTAATTTACTTCGATTAACCGCTTAGTTTATCTTAACTAATTTACTTTGGTTAACTTAACCAATTAATTTGATTAATCCTTTTATCACACTCTGGTTATAATTCCTACTTCTACAATATCTCCTTAAAATCCATATCGTGTTATACTTGTGTGCGAAGCACGTGTTTAAATCTATCCTTGTATAATTCTATTTATTTTCCGAACAAGTGTTCCTTTATTTATTCGCTAAATAAATATTCCTTTATTCCATTTATTTATAATCTAAATAAATGTTCCTTTATTTATTTCCTAAAATAAATATTCCTTTATTCCATTTATTTATAATCTAAATAAATGTTTCCTTTTTCATTTATTTATTTCCTAATTAAATAAATGTTTTCCTTTTATAAAATCCTATCGATTTTATAAATAAGATTCATTTTCAATATAAACATTGAAAATCCCCTTATCAACATTTCGGTATGTTATGGTATTCAATCATATCAAATCACGATGTTCAATATCGTCCAAGCACATATAATTTCCCACAGATTTTATAACATATCATATAACGATATATGAAAAACAATAAAATAACTATTGAGGAATCCAGTCGGATTCCTCCAACCTGTTTCCCTGTATCACAGATGTTAGACAATATAGATAACATCACTTTCAGTTCCATATGATATATTCTGTTAAACAGAATCAATATAGAAATTTAACTAACTGACTAGCAGTTCAATCAACCAATCAACACACAGTCAAACAGACAATTTTAACAGTTCTAACAATACAACGTGAAAATAAAACTGTTTAGAGTTTGTGAGATTTACTCACCGTTGTGCGTTAGCCGTTAAATAATGGTTTACGATTGACAGTTCAATTCAGGCGTTTTCCTTCGTCATAAATTCCAACGATCTCCGCGTCATTCCACATCATTCTGTATTCGTAGTGATTACTGATACGATTCCAACGTGCCAGTTTTCGTCATATTCTTTTCCATCTTCCTTTCCCAAACATATGAACTCGACCTCCTCTTCGAATATTCCACCTTTATTAGAACATAACAGCGGCCAATCTACTTCAAAACTCCTCTATATCACTTCGAAAAGAAACACCAACAAGGCACCAAACTCACCCAGTAACTCCTTTCTTAATTTCAAACTAAAACACCAGAAACCCCCTTAACTAAAACTCAACATTCCTTCTCCAGTTCAGTTGAATCCAAGCAAAAACAAAACTCCATCTGAATTCACTTTCACTAACTACTGCAACACCTTCATCGTCATGACCCTTTTCAAATACACAGATAGTCTAAATATTTCCAGCAATTTCCACCAAGACTGAACTTCCTTTGGTCCAGTTTTCGAAATAAAACTTGTATCCCATATTCAGCTTCACAAACCCAAAAGTACAGTGTATATTTCACCTTATTAAACATCCGAGCCTCCGAGTCAATGTCTAAAAGTTTGGAGCTGTTTCAAACCTGGGTTTTCTGCTCGAAATTAAACAGGGTAGGAGCATCTTCGATCTTGTGAACCCCATGTCCTCGGAAACACCAGCCCCGCCTACACAGCTCCGTTCTTCTCCCGAAACACCACCCATATCCACAGTACAAAACTCGAACGCCCCCTTATCAATTCCTCTTGTTTTCAGCAGTCATCCTCCCTCAACATTGAACCCGTAGCCTTCCTTCCCACTCCAGTCGACCTTGTCAAACCCGCAGCCACCAGTATCGCCATCTAACTCCATACGCAAGGCACAACTCCAGCTCTTCTCAGTTCGGAGACTCCTTGACGCAGCAAATAGGAGCTCGCGACCCCTGGAACTCGACAGAACAACAAAAGACCCTCCATGAGAACGTCACTCTAGTTCGGATTCCATTTGCTTTTGATTTGTTTGTGATTTTTCAAAGATCGAAAAATGTTTTCGCTGTAAAAAGGAACGGCGGAATTGAAGAAATGGTTGACTGCGTGGGATAATGAACTAGGGTTAGCATGGAAAGGATATTATATTTATATAGGGGATAGGTAGACTGGTGGCTTGTTTCGATCCAGGAAGGATGTGCGGCTGAAAACAAATGCGTCGTGGACGTTATACTTATGGTTAAAGTGATTATATAGGCTTAGATATTGTATATCCATTTTTGTAAATTCCATTCATATACAACTGCTAGAGACAGAGTTGATCATACCATTGTGATGACCAACGTACCACGATCCCAAAGATATAAAAATACCGGTAGGTCGACTCATATTTTGAAACTTCAAAATGTTGATTTCAGGGTGCGAAATACTTCAAATAAAAAGTCACATATTAAATTAATTAAAAATTACCATAAAATTCTAAAAATTAAATTATCACTATATCCCAAAAGAACCTTGTCTAAATTCAAGCCCGATCTCTAGTTATATCGAATAAACCATTACGGTCGATAAACGATTCTATAGCGACTTTTTCTGAAATTTGATTTGGACGTACATCAAAATCTACACGACGAAATCCCGATTTTTCTCTTCCACTAGACAGATATACTGCACCAGCTCCACACGTTTCTTGTTTCACAGAAATCCGGCTTAAAACAAATCTTGTATATTCAGTTGAAGTTCAAATCGCCAAATAGAGAACTGCAGCGCCATTTCAGGTTCGTTTTAATTATAATTATAAATTATAAGTTCGAACGTTGTACTTTAAGTTATCGATATCACCAAATCGATATATAAATAATTAAATAAATTAATTATTCGACAGCTAACAAAACGCGCCATTACATATATATATATATATTCTAGATAGAGATGTTAGTATATATTTTATAATTAATTAATATTGAAATAAGGTTGTTGTCATCAAAATTCCATTCTCCAACAATCTCGCCCTTTTTGATGATGACAACCTTAGTTTATAAAATATTCATACCTGTTGATGCCGATCCTTCTAATACTCCCCCTGTCAATATGAATCCTATATACTCTACTTAAACTAAGTATATATTTTATAATTTCCCCCCCTTTGGCATCATCAAAAAGAAATTCTAAAAATACTCCCCGTAAATCCTAAATCTCTCTCTCTCTCTCTCTCTATATATATATATATATATATATATATATATATATATACACACACACACACACTCATACTAAAGTAAATTACTCCCCCTAAATTCATGGCTATACAATAATCAATATATAGAAATCAATTTGAATATCATAATTACATATGTTTTAAGTCATATATACAAACAAGCAAACCAATCTAAGTAAATTTACATATGTTTCAATATATACATGTTTTAAGTCAAGCAATTCAAACCAATCAATACATATGTTCAAACAAATCAAACCAATCAAATCATACCAAACAATCAGACGTTCTTGGGACTTCTACCCAACCATCTTCTCCAAAGATAGGATCCTTCTTGTTGACCTCCCAATCTTCATCTTCTTTTGTCTGTGGTGCCTTAGCGAGATTGTTGTCTTCATCTCTGAAAAGAAAAGAGATTAGCCAATGGATGACATCATAGTGCTTCACTTGTTGTTCAAACATCTTTATTTGGCTTAATTCAAGATGACGCTGGTGCTAGTACAATAGAAAGGATGTTCTTGTAGGAATTCAATGTCTATTCAAGATTTTCACTTAAGTTATGAATTGGATTTGTCATAGTTTTGATAAGAATTGAATAGAGAATAAGGAGAAATGAAGTAATGAATTTTTCTGGAAGAAGTAGGCTTAAATAGGGTATGGAATTCATTGGATTTGAATGGACATTAGTTAGTTATTTTAATTTTAATTTTTGAAACATTTTGAAAAACTGGCAGTTATATGTCGACATAAGCAATTATTAATGTCGACATCCATAAGAATTTTTTTGAAAATTTTCAATTTTGAGTTATTTGTTAATATATTATACTAATATATTTAACTCTAAGGTTTTTACAGTAACTTAAAGATTGTTTTGACATAAATAAAACTCCATTCATTACTACTTAAAAAGCAAATACATCCAACTAATTAAGACATACTAAATACGAGATTCGAAAGCAAATACTAAAGATAGCTTGAACTAGATAAGCTAGATATCAACGGATGATGAGGAGGAAGATGAAATTCCAATTTTTCTTCTTATCTTGCTCATGAACTTAGTCATTTTGATAAAACTCTTTTTAAGCTTCTTTTGATTTTTGATGATTTTCACTTGATTTTGAATAATCATCTCTTTGGAAATGGTTCTAGTGTTGATTGGACACTCAACACTTTCCAAAGAAGTTTCTTCTTCTTCGATTTCCATAGGCTCTCATAAGGTTTGAAAGTGAGCGGAATTTTCATAAGGTGTATGTTTATGGAGTCAAACACCTTTCTTGGCACAAATTCTTCTCCATGAAGATCAACTCTGAAATACTTGAAAATACGAGTGAGATATACTATATAATAAAGAGTGTTTTCTCTTGTTTATGTTTCTTTGGTCTTGAATTGTTCTAAGATCATGTCGACCCAATTGATGTCATAGCCACCAATAATAGCAAAGAGTGCTTTTTGGACCCTGAGAGTTGGGTTGTTTAAATTTTCGGAACGAGGAGTGAATGTATGTTGAAGGAGAAGGTTTAAGATTCTTGTTTTCGGACGGGAAAAGCGGTTTTTGAATTCCATGTAAGCATTTCAAATATGTTGTGATAAGTTTCTAAATCGGTTTCATCAATTTCGAAATCCGAAAAATCCGAGCCCGTGCTTCTACAATTCAAGATATTGCCCAAGATTTTACAATCTAGAACAATGTGAGTGCGTTTAATGCTACTCCAAATTTGGTCTTCATTTCCTTCATAAAAACCGCGATTAAGATTCACATAGAACATCTTGATAAGGTTCGGGTAACACACTTCATCGTTACCCCGAAAATCAATCAACCTTAATACTTCATTATGATTGAAAAGAGAAATAAGATCATAGGATGGAAAGTCTCCAAAGATGGCGAAAGCACCCATATTGACTTTTGCATTAGCTATATACATAGGTTTCGATTGATTCTTTATAATTGTGGAGATAACCTTTGATGGTTTTGGTTAATTTCAATTTCTGAGATGAACTTGAGGAAACCATTAGAATGTTTGTTTTGAAGAGTATAGATATGAAGAATATAGTTAGAATTGTGAATGAGAGGTAGAGAGAATAGATGTATAAATAGAAATTGAATGGATATGAATTGAATAGGCACAAGTTTTCAGAAATCAACGACACTTTTTCAGACCTTAGGAGTTAGTGAAAAGTTGGAGGGAAGTTCGAAAGTTTAAACCTTTGAAATTCAATTCTTAGGCTGATATGTCGACATACATGGGTAAATTTCTCAAGGAATATGATTTTGTGACTTTTGGTTTAATTTATCGATTTATATTTCATATTAAACTATTTCCTAAAATAATACTAATTCTAGCAAACATCCAAAATTTATTTTTACTACTTTATTAATGATTATTTAATTATTATTATTTTGAATTTCAAATTTCAACTTTTGAATTTCAAATTTCAACTTTTGAATTTTAAATTTCAAGTTTGAATTATAAAGTTTAATTTTCAAAAACTAAACAAAGCAAGAAATCAAAGCATCCATTCAACCAAAAAATTAAAAATTAATTAAGGCATGCATGATTTTTAGATGCATTTCTTTGATATTTTCTGAATTTTGAATTGTTGTGAACATATTTGAATTTCCGGTTATTGGCTCTTCATCGCTCGATGATGAATCTGAATCGTCTAAAGTTGCTGCGTATGCCCTCTTTCTTTTCTTTGATGAATTACTATTGTCTGTCTTGTTGATTTGATTTATCTGGATATGGACACATTCTCTTTATATGCCCTGGCTTGTTGTAGTTATAATCTTCCATTGTCATGAACCATACATTTACAACTTTCAGAATTTGACAATTAGATCGATGATTTGGTAGTTTAACCAACTTGGCGTCAAAATTTTGAATTTGAATTTTGAATAAATGGACACTTCAACTAAAATAACCCCAAAAGTCATATCCCTTCATAAACTCATCTTTTCTTGATAGATAAATAATCATCTTGGTGTCTTTTGGCCAACAGTCATCAAACATAACTTCTTTTCCTGCAAAACAACATACCTTTTCAAAGAGTCAAGTGACTTTTCAAAATAACTAATTGTAATTTGAAATAATAACATCATGATGATTCTGTGATATATCCATTTAAACTTTTCAAGAAATCATATCATGATAACTTGATTTTTTTCAAGAAAATTGAATGCAGACTCATCTAATATTGATGCAATGCATGAATTTAAACTAGTGTTCAAATTTTGCCATTTAATATTTTCAAAAATCAAATTATGAACTTTTTGAAAAACCTTGCTCTGATACCAATTGTTAAGGAACACGGAATGCGGATCTTAAGGCAAAACCAACACTAGAGGGGGGTGAAGAGTGTTTTCAAGGAATTTAAGAAAATCTAAAACTTATATGATCTACTATGTGAATCACACACCACAAAGATAATCACCGACACAAAATCAGACACAAACACAGAAATAAAAAAGTAAAATGCAGAAAAGGAAAGAACACACCAGATTTTATACTGGTTCGGATTGCTCCTACGTTTGGTCCCATGCAATGCTGGATTGAGCATACTAGATCAAAATCTCAGTACAATCCCCATGATTTCACGGCTACGAGGTTAAAATTGTTTCCACCAACCTTGATTTCCCGGCTACAAGGTTAGCACCATTTCCTTTCCTTGATTTCACGGCTACAAGGAATACACCATTTCCAAACTATCCCAAAACAATCTAAAATGGTTACATTAGCCCTATAACTCTTCAATAGCACTTCAATTCAGAGAGTAATGATTAGAGACTGAAAAGAGTAAAAGTTTTATGTATTTAGAATAGAAATCGGCAAAGTATAAGTGTAGATATCATAAAAATATGAAATAATAATGGAGGATGAAAAGGGATGAAGATAGAGAAGAAGAATGAATAAAAATTTCAAAATCAACCCCTATTTATAAGATTTGAAAGGTTGCAACACTTCTGGAATGTTACAAATGGTGAAAAGACACTTCCTTTCAAAACTGAAAATATGACAATTGTATGTCGACATCCCTATATATGTATGTCGACATATGAGTTTGAAATTTTGAAATTTGAGTATTTTTCTAGTGTTTTAATATATATATATATAATTCTGGAAATTCTTGAATTAAAACATAGTGATATAAATAAGTATTACAAAGTAGAAAATCATATGAAATCATAAATATACTTTATATAAACATATTTGTAAAATTATAAAGTTTAAAACTATATAAATATAAAATTATATAACTTATATAAATATGTATAAACTTATAAGCTTTGAAACTTAAGTTAAATCAAAGATAAGATGGAAGAACTTAACTAGAATTTGAATTTTGAAAATAGAATTTGAAATTTGAAGATCAGAATTTGAAAAACAGAATTAGAATTTGAAGCTAGAGTGTTATTCAGAGTCTTAAACTAGACTCTATTGCTATATTTATATTGAACTCTTGATTTCTTGATTACTCATGAGTCTTTAATCTTCTCTGAATTCCGAATCTCTAAAACTCTACGGTCTTCAATAATAATTCCTGTATACAACTCCTGCATATATGTGTATATATATATATTCTAAATAGAGATGTTAATATATATTTTATAATCAATTAATATTGAAATAATGTTGTTGTCATCAAAACTCCATTCTCCAACAACTAGGCCCTGACCAGGAGAAGTCGGAACGATGGGCTCCCTCTTTGATTTTAAGCGTAGCATTATTGTCGTTAGTTCTCTCCCTTTGGCTATGGTTGCTACGAAAATTATCGGAAGAATAGCTTTTGAAAATGTACTGAACGGGCTGAGCGTCCCTACTGGCTTCAAGGTGCATGATATCCTTATGGGTATTCAAGGTGCGTGATATCCTTATGGGTATTCCAATGTAGCTTTTGCATCAAGTCAGTATTTTTCTTAACCTACTCGTTAAGCTGCAGTTGGGTTTCCTCCAATTTTTTGGTCATCTCGAAAAATTAAGCTTGTGTGATAGGGCTTCCGGGTTAGAGGATGTAATGACCCGGATATTTCATCGGTTAATTTTAAATATTTAATATGGATTTAAATATTGAGTTGATAATATAAATGAATTTTTATATTGAGTTATCGATTTAATAATCGATATACGACTTAATATAGAATATATTAAATTATCTTAATACGAAGTTAATTCAATTCGAAGTTAAAACTAAACTGAAAACAGTTCGGATGATCAATACAAAATTCAGTTTGAATTAGTATAATAATATTAATTTATTATTGAGGAATTAATGGTTTTAAATTTAATTAATATCGAATTAAATTAATATCTTCCACAGACGATCGATTGAGGCTTTGAAACCTGTCCCGGTGTGTCCAGAATAGGGGAATAACCCTAAAAATGTCAGTTGTTAGGTTCAGATAGGAGTTCGAAATCATGGGGTATTATAATTAAAGGATATCGGTTCAAAACAAATAAAAATAAAAATAAAATCTCATAACTTTGTGGATAGAAACAAAGCAGCAAGGAGAAATCGAACTCGCCACACAGTTCATTTTTATGCTACACCCTTCTCTTTAAAATCACAGCCATCTCGTTTCCATTCCTCTTCAAATCGATCCAAACCAAATCCACAAATTTAAAACCAAATCAATTCCGTAAAATAAGAGATCGCGATGCTTTCTCGCGAGTTCCTGGAGCTCGATAGTCTCACGTTTGGGAGTTCGAGTTGCTCGCGAGATCTAGGGGAGCTCGACATCACCGGAGACCTGCGGTTGATCGAAGACTGACTCGCGATGGAGTTTGAAGATGGATTTCGATCTAGGGTTGAGTAGCGATTACAAACGGGGCTTGACTTTGATTTACGTACGATTGGAAGGGGGCATGGTAGTTCCTGAAGAGGCCGACTCTTGTGATAAGGAGACTGGAGGGTCCGTGAATTTGTGGTGGAGTTCGATGTTGAGTCTCCTGTAGCCGCATGTGTTCAGGGAGGAAAGGCAGAGTAGTTGATGGAGTTTGGGATTTTCAGCAAAGATGAAATCTGGAGATGGAAATGGTTGTGCGCAGGTCAGGGTCTGGGGGGGGGGGGGGTTGAGAACACGTAGTTGAAGTTGTTCGAAGGTCAAGGGGGTACTGTCACGGGTATAAAGGAATTTGTCTGGGCAATGGAGCATTTATCGGATGGAGTCTAGAATGATGGTGGCGGTGGTGGTGGTTTGTTTATACAGGAGTTGGCCTATAATTTTCTAATGAAGAAGAAGTTAAAATAATTAAGATCTTATCAAACTCAAGTCAAGCAAATTCATAGCTGAAAATGCGAACTAGGATGGATTCAAGTTTTTCCGACACTAGTCGTTCGATCACGGTGAGTAAATCTCACTCACCTTTTATTTAGAATTATTTTTATCAGTTAAAAATAAATGTTTGTTGCTTGTTTGGTTGCATTTAATATTTTTGTGCATCTTAAATATATTAGTTATTTAGGCTTAGTGTGCTATTATATATATATATATATATATATATATTGGTGGTTGGATATTCCCGCAGTCTCATTAGCGGATGCCCGCAGTATCATTAGCGGATGCTTTCCCTATGCGCCCCACAAATATATATTAGTGGATGACCTTCTATACCGCGACATCCTGCCTCGAAGCAGGATGGTATTATTTATGTGCTAACGTCTGTGGATGCAGGAAAATAGGTTGGAGGGACCCAACTGGATCCCTCAAATTTATTTATTGTTTGATTTCACATATGTCATCATATATGCTATGTTAAAAACCTGTGATTGTTAAATTAGGTGTTTTGTGTGTTTAAATACCACTGGGCCTAAATGTTGATATTTAAAAATATCGTGAAAAGGATTTTAGAGATTTAAAAGGAAAATTCTATTTTTCTAAAAATAAAATTTGAGTTTTGAATGGACTTGATATATTAACTTGTTTTGAATAATGGAAACAAGCAGTTCATTTATAAACAAAGTTTATAAATGAAGTGAAATGAATTATCATTGGATAATTCGGGGAAAAATAAATACAAGTGTGAATTTGAAAAGGGAAATTTATTTTTCCAAAGTAGAAATATTTATTTCAAATGAATTTGAAAGCGAGACTTGTTTAATATATAAACAAGTAAAATAAATGGTGTTTGTAAATAAAAAGGAAAAATTATCATTTGGATAATTTAAATTCAAATGTGAGTTTAAAATGAGAGCTCAGAATCATTTTAAATAATAAACGATAGATTTTATTCTGGAATTCGGAATATAAATGAAGTTGAATAAATCCTTAGGATATGTTTGAATTCGACTATGTCGGATTTATAAAAATAGATTTTTCCCTATTTGGATTTTTAAATTATATTAAATAGAAATTGAGATAAAACATGAAAATAGGTTCTATATTTATATAGATAAGTATTGATAAAGAGAATACTCCAAAATAAGATTTTGGTTTTTAATAGATTTCGAAATGGAAACTTGTTTTAACCTTATAAAACAAGGAAGTTAAATTATAAACGATGTTTATAATGTAGTGAGATAAATTATCATTAGATAAGTTAGAAGTTTAAATTCAAGTATGAATTTAAAAAAAATGAATTGAGAATCGTTTCGAAAAGGGGACGATAGATTTTATTCCGGAATTCGGAATATAAAATGAAGTGAGATAAATCTAAGGATTTATAATTAGAATTCGATTACATCGAGCTTTATATATAATTTATAAAGGAATTGGATTGTAGTATAAAGGATGGAGTTATAAATGAAATTATAACTGAGTAGAGAGACAATCGACAACTAAGGAAAATCAGAAATATAAGTTGAAATTAGGAAAATGGTTTAATATATATTGAAATATATTAGAATGAAGTTAGAGTTTATATATAAACGAAGTTAAAACGTTTATATATTAAAAATAATTAAAACGAACTCGTCGCGGCGCGGTAGTTCGTAAATTGGCGTTTCGAACTTCATTTGAGTATATAGAACTCAATTGAAATCGGAATTCCTTGAAACAAGAATCATCGGGACCGACTGAATAATAGTTTTCAAATGGAAGAGAAAAATCTGGATTTCATCGTATAGGTTTTGAGTTATGTCAAAATCAATTTTTCAGAAAAACTGCGCCATAATCGTTATAAAACTATAACGGTTCATTTAAGTAAATAAAAGGATTTTAAGCAAATAAAATCCGAATGTCCATTAGAAAAATCCAGACTTGAGTTATAACATAAATATGAACTCAAGTAAAGTAAATGAATAGATTGTTGAAACAAAAATCATATTTGTGATTATTGAATAGCATTAACTAAGTAAGAGGAAAAAAATAGTCAATCGAGTTTAGATTGAAATAAGGCTTCGGATAAGTAAATGAGATTTGTGAATCCATATTCGAAATCGAATATGGAACTTGAATTGAAAATAGAATTTAATTAGTTTATAAGCAAGTTAAAATATATTTGAACATGTTATGTTCAAATATGAAAGTGAAATAGGCAAAAGAGTTAATTAGCGAATTAACTAACGAATTGAGTTAAAATGATTAGGTTGAGTTGGAATAAAGTGGAAATGATTAGATATATGCTAAGCAGGTATGGAATGAAGTGTTATAAGAGATATAAATAGAATGCTTGACAAAAAGGTATGTATTTAAATTGAATATGAGGTTTTATGCGCCGTATCGGCAAGCCGCTTGGCTTTTTGATTTTCTTTTTGAAAGGAGAGGGCCTGTGTGGCAAGGTTTGAATTTTTCCGGTAACCCCGTACAAAGGAGGTTATGGCGAATTTTTCCAGAAATTTAAGGAGTTATAATTTTTTTAAGAAAATTTGATAACTCGAAATCTATATATCAATATATATATAGAATTCGATAAGGAAACGAACTTAAAAATAGAATAGTATAAACAAAAAGGAAATCTATGAATAAAATCTCGTAAGAATAAAAAGAGAAGCATGTTCATGTTTAAAAATGGAATAATTGGTTTGTATGGTATTGATTATTCGAGTAAGTAATCTTGTCTGTTTTGACGTTATGAATGTTATTCAGTCAAGGTCTGAGAGGTAGTTATACCCCAACTTGATTGATGTCATTATTAACAAATAATTAGTAAGATTCAGGCTCGAAGGTAAATGTTGAATAAGATTTAGTTAAATACAGTATTTGGGTTGTCGTAACGATGTTTTACACAACATCCGTTTTAACCCAAATAAGTGTAAGTTGGAAATAGAATAATAAATATTTCCTAAGTATAGAAATAAACGAGTCGGAAAAGAGATAAGTAATTGGAATATTTTCCAAGTATAAATAGAAGATATTTTCTAAGTACAGAAAATAAAAGAAGGCGATATATGGAAATGTTTTCCAGTGTTAATAACATATATTTTCTAAACATAGAAAATAAGGAAATATGAATATATATATATATATATGTGTTTGATGATTTGATCGATAATTCCATTTGGAAATAAGATCGTTGTATGTACACGGACATTTTTCATTTGATAGTTAAATCACCGACTATCAAAATTTTTGACCATTTTAACGTTGTTAATATGGGGAGACCGGTTGGATTATTATCCGAAGAACCACTTCGTATTGGCATAAGCGTTGCAAACCAAGTATGTTGAATATATTGAAGATGGAGTAAAGTGCAAGGGCTGTTGTATATGTCCTAGGTAGAGATTGTCTAGGATGGATGTACAGAATAGTGCCTTCGGTTTCGTTCCGTCCCAGAATGAACGTGTATGGACGAATGTCTAACAGAATATTTCCAATGATCGCATTTTGGACTGTACAAATATATATGGTGGCAAGGTATTTATTCCTTTAGCATAATATCCAGAATATATTTGTGTAAACCAAACTAATGATTAACGGATGTGATAATGTGGCATTCAAAGTGATTGTGCTATTAATGAATGGAAAGTAATCGTAGCCTCAGGCCTCAACAACTGGGAAATGACAAAAATCGGGCAGGCAGCAAGGCTATGTGGTTAGCTCCCATTAGGGTGTATTATCACCTATCTAGATATTTATTTAATTCCTTATTCTATTCGATGTTATCCCGTTCGGGAAACGGTTGCTAATCCCAACCGTTGGTGATATACATTCGATACACTCAAGCGAAATGAGTGGTCGGTCATGTGTGGCCGGGTTACAAGATGTTCTTGTTGAACCCAGTGTATTCTCCTCTAGAGGTACACTATCGGAAGGTGGTTCCATACCTTGTCATAGTTGGAAACTCATTACCCAATAAGTGCCCGCGGTTTTGATTGTATTTATGTATGTGGAACGTGAGATGCAAGCGTTCCACTAAGATTCTATTTATTTGATTCAGACATTATTATAATATCAAAGAGTTTTGATGTAAAGACCTTTTGGATTCTCATAAGGGAAAACCCGTTCCGTGTTATACGGCGTGGTCTTATGAGATATCGTTTATTTCCTCAAGCTGTTTTAAACTGTTTATTCATACCAGTCCCATGACTAACCCGAAGTTTATTTTTCTATGTTTTCCCTAAACTCTTGGGTGCCCAAATTTGTATGGGTAGTCAAGTAGTTCAGGTATTTCCAGATATTCTTGGAGGAGCTTGGAGCAGGAGGCTTCAGCGTTAGTTATCTAGTGTTATTTCCGATGTATTGTAAGTGTTGTACTCTGATAATGATGTATGTATATACAGGTAAAATTTGGTATTCTAAAATCTGTTATATATATTATATTTTGTTCCGCTGTGATGTGAGATGTTGTGTTGTTGTTTATGTTCTTCTTCTTCTATTCTAATTTCCTTTCTTTCTATTTCTCACCCTCTAACTTCTTTCTATTAATGATTCGTATTTTCGTGATATTTGGGTTGGATGTGTGATGTATTTAATGAACTCAGATAGTACGGATTTGTGGGCCATTACAGTGGAAGTCGCCATATCAATGGCGGTCGTACCTTTCAAAGTTTGTCATTGCGGAGAGGTTTCTGATTCGACGGTCGATGGCCCAGCCAAAGTAGCTTTTCCTTTCTTCACCATATCGGCAAACTTGATTGGTAAGTCTAAGGAGACCTAAGTTGCACTTTCATGTTTCGGTTGAAGAACGGTACGAAAGATGAAGTCCCCGAGTTCAAATCTCAATGAAAGCACCAAAATATTCATGTGCAAAAGTTAGGACAATGACCAAAGAGTTCCAAGAAAATAAAACTACATGTCTGGAGTGGAAATTATGTAGGAAAGTAAATTAACATAATATTTTATAGTGGTTCAGTCAGCAAAAACCTATATCCACTTCGAAGGTTTTGCTCTTTTATTAACTTTTAGTCAAAGTACAATGGTGGGAAAAACGTTTCCATATGAATACATTGGCAAGGTGGAAAGTAAATAAGCAACTTTTTATTTGGAGTATTTGGCACCTTGAAATCAACATTTTGAGGTTTAAAAAATAAGTTTATTTACCGGTATTATTATATTTTTGGAATCGGGATACCTTGCTGAACACAAAGGTACTTTTATTTTTGTCTGTAACTGTCCGTAAAACGAATGAGATTTCGTATCGAAGACCGTAAGAACATTACTTTAGGAATCAAAGCAATATAAATGTAAAAGTCAATACCTTTGCATCTAAGTTATGATAAGAAAATAAAAGAGAAACATTCCCACATGCCATGTCTTTTACACGTGCTCTGAAATTTTATACAAACAGATGATGTTATCATCTGAGCATACGTGGGGAAAAACTCAGCCTACCCAATATCAAATATAATATACATAAAGACATTGGACACGGCAACGCCACGCAGACCCCTACAAACCTTCACTGTTAAGTTTCTTCAATCTTAAATACGAACGCAGGATGACCATTTCTCCTTCTTCTTGCGTAGTGGAGACCGCAGCTCCCAATGAAAAAGAAAAAGAAAAAAAAGAGAGATCCAAAACTAAATACACAGCAAAATATCTTAGCAAATAAAATTATTCTAAACAAATCAAGTGAACCTCTATAAATCATCAGATACAAATATCTGAGATCCTCATCGAGTGCTAAATTCGTTGGTGCTATTTTTAAATGGATCGATGCAGTTTTGGTCACGCAACTTTTGGAACAGTGCGTAACATTTTCGCACCAGTTTCTGAAGCACGGTTTGGTGCTGACATGGTGGATTTCGAGTTCAAATCGAAGGAAGGTGGTAAGACTGGAAGTTGTGATGATTTTAGTTTGGAGTATTATGAAGTGTGAAGTAAGGTGTTACGGGTAGGACAAAGTCGGCCATGGGGAGAGCTGTAAATCGCGTGTTAATCAGTGAAGAAGGAGATGAGGAGAAAGTCGGAAATGGTGTTGAGAGGCAGACGTGTTTTACTGTGATGATGTTGGAAGTTCGATGATGGGGGTTAAGCTGTAGGGATTTCAGTGCTAAGGAGTTTAATGGTGGACTCAGTCTTGAGTTTCATTGAGTAGAGATGGAGGAATGGGAGGTTCGGAAGGTTGCGGCTATGGCATTTGGTGGAGAAGGTTTTACTGGAGCGTAACATTTGGGGAAGGAGCACTATTCATGTGGGCTAGTGGTAGTGGGCCGGAGTTTTTAAATTGGTAAAGCCCACTTAAAAGTTCTGTTTGGTTTTGTTTTAAAATGTTTACTAACCTGAAAATGGTATAACTTCACCATACGGTATCGGAATTGGACAAAACTGGATCCGTTAGGACCGTATGGACAAGCACTACACAATGGAATTAACTGGAAGTGGATTGGAGCTCGTTTGAATTTACGGCGAAATAAATTGTTTGATTCAAATCAAATAAATAGTTTGTCTTTCTTTAACGATGAACTGCAAATGTGAGTAAATCTCACTAACTCTGAACAGTTTATAATTTCATGTTGTATTTTTAGAACTGTTAAATATTGGCTGATTGACTGTGTGTTGACTGCTTGATTGAACTGCTAGTCAGTTAGTTGAATTTCTATATTTGATTCTGTTTAACAGAATATTTCATATGGAACTGAAAGTGATGTTATCTATATTGTTTAACATCTGTGATGCGGGGAAACAGGTTGGAGGAATCCAACTGGATTCCTCAACATTTATTTTATTGTGATTCATATATTGTGATATATGATGTGATATATAATCTGTTGTTGATTATATGTGTTTGGACGATTTTTATCGTCGTTATATAATGTGTTAAATACCATAAGAAATACCAGAGTATAGAAAGAGGATTTTCAAAACATATTTTGAAAATAATTTATTTATATAAAATCACTGGATTTTATATATAAAAGGAAAAAGGATTTTATAAAGAAATAATTATAAAAATCAAAAGAGTTTAAAAGATATATATTGTTAAACAATTTTAAAAGAAATAATTTGTAAAACAAATATAAAGGAAAATATTTGTAAATAGAAATAAAAAGAGAATATTTGTAAAACATTTACAAATAGGATTCAAAAGGAGATATTTCTAAAACAGTTACAAATAGATTAAATGGGATTATTTATTTATTTAGGAATATTTATTTGTCAATAAATAGAAAAGAAAAGGAGATATTTATTTGTTAAATAAATAGAGATGAAAAAGGGAATAGTTATTTGTTAAGTAAACAAATAGAAAAGGAATAAATTAAAGGAACTAATCGAGTTAGAATTAATCAATTAGAGTTAACCGAATATAAAGTTATTCGAAATAGAGTTTATCAAATATTAGTATTCGAAATATAATTAAATCAAATGGAGTTAAACAGAAATTGGAAAACTGACTAGAGATTAATAAGTTGAATGGTTTCCTGAGTATCGATCTGATGTTGGTTTCGGCCTTCGGGGTTTATACTTAGGAAGTTGTTCTCTTGTTAGTTAGAGTCTGATAGATGTGAAAGAATAGTGATATGTAAATAAACAATGGAAATGTTTTCCAGCGTTAACATATATTTTCTAAACATAGAAAATAAGGAAATATATATATATAGAGAGAGATAGATATATATATGATTGATGATTGATTGATATAATTTCCATTTGGAAATGATATCGTTGTTTGCACACGTATTTTCCTTCGATAGTTAAATCACAGACTATCGAAGTTTTGACCAATTTACATTGTTAATATGGAGAGACCGGTTGGATTTTTATCCAAAGAACTACTCTGTATTGGCATAAGCGTTGTGAATCATATACGCCAAAGATAATTGAAGACGGAGTAAAGTGCAAGGGATATTGTATAAATCTTAGATAACAGTGCTAAGATGGATATAGTGAATAGTGCCTTCGGTTCATCCTGTTCCTGGATGACTTGTATGGACGGATGTCTGACAGAGTATTTCCAGACGATCACGTATATTGATTTCTCCAACCGTACCAAGAGTGGAAGCGGAGAAGTAAGCTTCTTTTAGCTAACACGTAATGTATTGTTGAGGACGTCAATCGGTGATTTGATGGATTTGATGATGTGGCATTCAAAAGTGAATCTGGTGTGATGATAAAGCGTAGCTTCTAGCCTCATCAACCGGTAAATGACAGAAATCGGACTGGCAGCATGGCTAAGTTGGTCGCTCCGAAGTAGGGTGTATAATCACCTAATCTAGAGTTTCATTTATTTCTAAAAATCTATTGTCGATACTGTCCCATTCGGGAAACGGTTGCTGATCCCAACCGTTGGTGATATACATTCGATACACTCAAGCGAAATGAATGGTTGGTCATGTGTGGCCGGGTTGAAAAATGTTCTTGTTGAACCCAGTGTATTCCTTTCTAGAGGTACACTAGCGAAAGGTGGTTCCATACCTTGTCATAGTTGGAAATCCATTACCCAATACGTGCTTGCGGTTTTGATTGTATACTATATATGTAGAACGTGAGATGAAAGCGTTTCTGCTAGATGATTATTATATTGTGGTTGATAGACATTATTATAATATCAAAAGGCTTTTGATATAAATATATTTTGGATTCTCATAAGGGAAAAACCCATTCCGTTATACGGTGTGGTCTTATGAGATATCGTTTACTTGTTCGAACTGTTTTAACTGTTTTACTCATACCAGTCCCATGACTGACACAGAGTTTATTTTGTTTTGTTTTCCCTAAACTGTTGGGTGCCCAATTTTGTACGGGCAGTCAAGTAGTCAGGAATTTACAGATAGTTGAAGAGTTGGAGCAGGAGGCTTCAGGATCATATAGCTATAGTTATTTCCGCTGTGTTGTAAGTGTTGTACTCTGATAATGTTATTGTATACATATATCGATTTTATTACAAGGATATGTTATCTATTATATGTTATTCGTTCCGCTATGAGATTCGTGTTACTCTGATGTTGTGGTCTTCTTCTTCTTCTATTCTAAGTTTCTATCTTATCTATTCTCACCCTCCAATTTCTTTCATTAATGACCGGTATTTTCGATCCTTGGATGTTCGATATGTATTGTATATCGGATAACCAAGATCGTCAAAAACTCGGGTCGTTACAGTTGGTATCAGAGCAGAAGGTTAATTGATTTACTTGGCTCTGTGGCGTGACTCAGTAGAGATAGGGTTAGTAATGCCCTAGATTGAGTTTGAGTGTATATATACGAGTGAACGTAGTTGTTATTGATATAAAAATTGTTTTATATTATGGAGATTCATTGGTTGAGTAGTTTATGAGTTATGGTCGATCAGTTTGATCCACTGTATCGGTAGGAGTTGGTAAACACTCGAATACGATGAACCGTCATGGTATGTTTTGAAAAGAGGGTAAATTAAAATAAGTTTACCCAAGGTATACCTTGATATAGAGAAGATACATATATCAAAATTATAATATAGTGGATATATTGGTTGTTATTATAATCGAGTAAAGATTATAAAGTAAAATGGTTATGTAAATAATCGATCAGAATTCATATAAGTGAATTATATGAAATCGAAATGAATTAAATCTGAATTTAAAACCAGAAATTGAGTTAAAACTCTGGAGAATTGGATAAGTGTTTGTAAATGGATTTGGATTGAAAATAAGGAAAATTTAAGATCCTGAGAGATTTTAAATTGATTTACAAGCAATGTGAATTATATTTTGAAATGAATTTCAAAGTGGAAATGTTTAGAAATGGTTTTATAGTATTGAACTCACTTCGATCGCTGGAAAATAGATTCTGATGATGACAGCTGCATCGTCAGTATTCATTTTCGAGTTGTAAGTGACGGATTACTACCAGAGATACTATTTTGAATTTGTTTTGGGAAGAACAAGTTGTGTTGAATTTCAAAAAGGAAAATTTGATTTTTTTTAAAAGAGTAAACTGTTTAAAAACTCCCAGGGAAAGACTGTTTGAATTAAAAACAAATTTAACAGAAATTTGTGAAAGCAAAATTTGAATTAAAGTAAAGCCAGTTAACTGGTAATAGAAATTGATTTGAAATGATATTGTGTTGGTGAGTTAAGGATTCAGGATCAAGTAAGAAACTCGAGTTGAAATGATATTTGGCTCGGATATAAGCGAATGGTTGTGTTGTGGATAAAAGCAGATTGGAATTTGATTGGGATAACCCTTGTATCCGCTGAATTGATAACAAGTGGAAAGGATATAATAATATGCAGACAAAAGATACAAGTTTATTTTTCTATTGGATATAAGATTTATGAGCCGAATTGGCAAACTGCTTGGCTGTTTGATTTTCTTTTGGGATGGAGATGGCCCAGAGAGGCGAGTTGGAGTTTGACCGATTGACCAGTACAAAGGAAGTGTTGGCAAAAAATTTCGAAAAGTTAAGGTGTTAGAAAATTTTCAGGATTTTTGAAAATTTTCGTTGCTAAGGATTAATTAATATTTAATTGAAATTAAATTGGTTCAGTTAAAAACTGAAGTTAAGAAGTGAACAAATAAGTTCTAACCAGTCAATAAGGTTTGTTTTCTAACTTAGCAATTTCGAGGACGAAATTATTTTAAGTAGGGAAGAATGTAATGACCCGCATTTTTCAGCGGTATAATAATTAATTTATTTAATTATTTAAATAGTGAATTAAAGGATTTAATGGTCGTGGAATTAAATAATGGTGAATATTTAATTAAAATAATAAATTAAATAATATATTTAATTCTGAAATAATCAGAATTGGTTGAAATGGCGATATGGTGTGAACTTGATCATCTGTGATATTTAATTCAGCTTGGAATTGAATTTGAATAACGAATAAATTATGTAAATGACAGTTTGAACGTAGAGTTATATAATAATTAAAATCGAGCTCGAAATTGCGCTGAAGTTCGTAAATTGGTGATTCGAACTTCAACTAAATGTACAGGATTCGTTTTAAGCCGGATTTCTGTGAAACAAGAAACGTGTGGACCTGGTGGAGTATATCTTTCTAGTGGAAGAGAAAAATCAGTATTTCATCGTGTAGATTTTGAGATATGTCCAAATCAAATTTTAAAATAGTCGCTATAGAATCGTTTATCGACCGTAACGGTTTATTTGATATAACTAGATACCGGTTTCGAATTTAGACAAGGTTCCTTTGAGACGTAGTGATAATTTAATTTTTAGGATTTTACTGTAATTTTTGTTTAATTAAATAAGCAACTTTTTATTTGGAGTATTTGGCACCCTGAAATCAACATTTTGAGGTTTCAAAATATGAGTTAATCTACCGGTATTATTATATTTTTGGAATCGGGACACCTTGCTGAACAAAAAGGTACATTTATTTTTGTCTGTAACTGTCCGTAAAATGAATGAGATTTCGTATCAAAGACCGTAAGAACATTACTTTAGGAATCAAAGCAATATAAATGTAAAAGTCAATACCTTTGCATCTAAGTTATGATAAGAAAATAAAAGAGAAACATTCCCACATGCCATGTCTTTTACACGTGCTCTGAAATTTTATACAAACAGATGATATTATCATCTGAGCATACGTGGGGAAAAACTCAGCCTACCCAATATCAAATATAATATACATAAAGACATTGGACACGACGACGCCACGCAGACCCCTACAAACCTTCACTGTTAAGTTTCTTCAATCTTAAATACGAATGCAGGAGGACCATTTCTCCTTCTTCTTGCGGAATGGAGACCGCAGCTCCCAATGAAAAAGAAAAAGAAAAAAAGAGAGATCCAAAACTAAATACACAGCAAAATATCTTAGCAAATAAAATTATTCTAAACAAATCAAGTGAACCTCTATAAATCATCAGATACAAATATCTGAGATCCTCATCGAGTGCTAAATTCGTTGGTGCTATTTTTGAATGGCTCGATGCAGTTTTGGTCACGCAACTTTTGGAACAGTGCGTAACATTTTCGCACCAGTTTCTGAAGCACGGTTTGGTGCTGACATGGTGGATTTCGAGTTCAAATCGAAGGAAGGTGGTAAGACTGGAAGTTGTGATGATTTTAGTTTGGAGTATTATGAAGTGTGAAGTAAGGTGTTACGGGTAGGAGAAAGTCGGCCATGGGGAGAGCTGTAAATCGCGTGTTAATCAGTGAAGAAGGAGATGAGGAGTAAGTCAGAAATGGTGTTGAGAGGCAGACGTGTTTTACTGTGATGATGCTGGAAGTTCGATGATGGGGGTTAAGCTGTAGGGATTTGAGTGCTGAGGAGTTTAATGGCGGACTCAGTCTTGAGTTTCATTGAGTAGAGATGGAGGAATGGGAGGTTCGGAAGGTTGCGGCTATGGCATTTGGTGGAGACGGTTTTACCGGAGCGTAACATTTGGGGAAGGAGCACTATTCATGTGGGCTAGTGGTAGTGGGCCGGAGTTTTTAAATTGTTAAAGCCCACTTAAAAGTTTTGTTTAGTTTTGTTTTAAAATGTTTATTAACCTAAAAATGGTATAACTTCAGCATATGGTATCGGAATTGGACAAAACTGGATCCGTTAGGACCGTATGGACGAGCACTACACAATGGAACTAACTGGAAGTGGTTTGGAGCTCATTTGAATTTATGGCGAAATAAATTGTTTGATTCAAATCAAACAAACAGTTTGTCGTTCTTTAACGATGAACTGCAAATGTGAGTAAATCTCACTAACTCTGAACAGTTTATAATTTCATGTTGTAATTTTAGAACTGTTAAATATTGGTTGATTGACTGTGTGTTGACTGTTTGATTGAACTGCTAGTCAGTTAGTTGAATTTCTATATTTGATTCTGTTTAACAGAATATTTCATATGGAACTGAAAGTGATGTTATCTATATTGTTTAACATCTGTGATGCAGGGAAACAGGTTGGAGGAATCCAACTGGATTCCTCAACATTTATTTTATTTTGATTCATATATTGTGATATATGATGTGATATATAATCTGTTGTTGATTATATGTGTTTGGACGATTTTTATCGTCGTTATATAATGTGTTAAATACCATAAGAAATACCAGAGTATAGAAAGAGGATTTTCAAAACATATTTTGAAAATAATTTATTTATATAAAATCACTGGATTTTATATATAAAAGGAAAAAGGATTTTATAAAGAAATAATTATAAAAATCAAAAGAGTTTAAAAGATATATATTGTTAAACAAATTTAAAAGAAAAAATTTGTAAAACAAATATAAAGAAAAATATTTGTAAATAGAAATAAAAAGAGAATATTTGTAAAACATTTACAAATAGGATTTAAAAGGAGATATTTGTAAAACAGTTACAAATAGATTAAATGGGATTATTTATTTATTTAGGAATATTTATTTGTTAATAAATAGAAAAGAAAAGGAGATATTTATTTGTTAGATAAATAGAATTGAAAAAGGGAATAGTTATTTGTTAAGTAAACAAATAGAAAAGGAATAAATTAAAGGAATTAATCGAGTTAGAATTTATCGATTAGAGTTAATCGAATATAAAGTTATTCGAAATAGAGTTTATCAAATATTAGTATTCGAGATATAGTTAAATCAAATGGAGTTAAACAGAAATTGGAAAACTGACTAGAGATTAATAAGTTGAATGGCTTCCTGAGTATCGATCTGATGTTGGTTTCGGCCTTCGGGGTTTATATTTAGGAAGTTGTTCTCTTGTTAGTTATAGCTAGAGTCTGATAGATGTGAAAGAATAGTGATATGTAAATAAACAATGCAAATGTTTTCCAGCGTTAACATATATTTTCTAAACATAGAAAATAAGGAAATATATATATATAGATAGATATATATATGATTGATGATTGATTGATAGAATTTCCATTTGGAAATGATATCGTTGTTTGCACACGTATTTTCCTTCGATAGTTAAATAACAGACTATCGAAGTTTTGACCAATTTACGTTGTTAATATGGAGAGACCGGTTGGATTTTTATCCAAAGAACCACTCTGTATTGGCATAATCGTTGTGAATCATATATGCCAAAGATAATTGAAGACGGAGTAAAGTGCAAGGGCTGTTGTATAAATCTTAGATAACAGTGCCTAAGATGGATATACTGAATAGTGCCTTCGGTTCATCCTGTTCCTGGATGACTTGTATGGACGGATGTCTGACAGAGTATTTCCAGACGATCACGTATATTGATTTCTCCAACCGTACCAAGAGTGGAAGCGGAGAAGTAAACTTCTTTTAGCTAACACGTAATGTATTGTTGAGGACGTCAATCGGTGATTTGATGGATTTGATGATGTGGCATTCAAAAGTGAATCTGGTGTGATGATAAAGCGTAGCTTCTAGCCTCATCAACCGGTAAATAACAGAAATCGGGCAGGCAGCATGGCTAAGTCGGTCGCTCCGAAGTAGGGTGTATAATCACCTGATCTAGAGTTTCATTTATTTCTAAAAATCTATTGTCGATAATGTCCCATTCGGGAAATGGTTGATGATCCCAACCGTTGGTGATATACATTCGATACACTCAAGCGAAATGAGTGGTCGGTCATGTGTGGCCGGGTTGCAAGATGTTCTTGTTGAACCCAGTGTATTCCTTTCTAGAGGTACACTAGCGAAAGGTGGTTCCATACCTTGTCATAGTTGGAAATCCATTACCCAATACGTGCTTGCGGTTTTGATTGTATACTATATATGTAGAACGTGAGATGAAAGCGTTTCTGCCAGATGATTATTATATTGTGGTTGATAGACATTATTATAATATCAAAAGGTTTTTGATATAAAGATATTTTGGATTCTCATAAGGGAAAAACCCGTTCCGTTATACGGCGTGGTCTTATGAGATATCGTTTACTTGTTCGAACTGTTTTAACTGTTTTACTCATACCAGTCCCATAACTGACCCGGAGTTTATTTTGTTTTGTTTTCCCTAAACTCTTGGTTGCCCAATTTTGTACGGGCAGTCAAGTAGTCAGGAATTTACAGATAGTTGAAGAGTTGGAGCAGGAGGCTTCAGGATCATATAGCTATAGTTATTTCCGCTGTGTTGTACTCTGATAATGTTATTGTATACATATACTGATTTTATTACAAGGATATGTTATCTATTATATGTTATTCGTTCCGCTGTGAGATTCGTGTTACTCTGATGTTGTGTTCTTCTTCTTCTATTCTAAGTTTCTATCTTATCTATTCTCACCCTCTGTTTTCTTTCTATTAATTTCCTGATTTCCAGTACAATTTGGGTTGGACGTGTGTTATTTAGTCAGCTCAAATTGGACCGGATTTATGGGTCATTACATACTATTAGGTCCAAAATGAAGACTAAGTCATTCTTCTCGAAATGCTTATGCTTTCCAAAAAGTCCAAGGTTGTTCGAAAATAGGTAAATTTATTCTTTTCAGAGCAATGAAGCAATCAAGAAGGAAATATCTTCTTCCAAAAGTGTCAAATGAGCAAGTTTCAACCTTTTCTTGGAGCAAAATGAGGGTATTTATGGGAAGAAGGAGCAGGGGTGGCAAGCACGTGCTCCATAATTTTCGTACCTCGGGATCGGTACGTATCTCAGGGACTTGGTTTATTCTGCATCTTCATTGTCTTCGTACCCCAATGCTTTGTTGCTTTTCATATCCCGTGATATGAAGTCTTCTATCCCAATCCTGGAAACTTGAAGGAATTTGATAGACTTTGGAGGATACGAAATCGGGGAGTCGTATATGGGGATACAAAATCCTGATAGATAGTGAATACCCCTGAACATTTAGGTGAATTTGAGAAGTTTCGACAAGCTGCGATGAGTATACTTTTACCACTCCATCTGGGTTTTGTTCCTAGGAATTCTGGCGACACTTCTCGGCTGTTTGACCGTGCGATGGGCCAAGTAACGTGGGCCTGGACTACTTCAGGTATCCAGGACAAAAGGTCTGGTAACAGATGAGGAATTGAAGTATTTCTTAACGTTTTAAATTGAGCAAAGTAGCAAAGAAATCTTCATCACTCAAACCAAATACGTAAATGAATTGCTCAAAAGATTTGGTATCGAGAATGCAAAGACACTTTGAACTCCAATAAACCTTTCAGCCAAGCTAGATAAAGATGAAAAAGGAATTGATCAAAAAAAGTACCAAGGTGTAACAGACTCACTTCTTTATCTTACCGCTTTAGATCCGATAATATGTTTTCTGTCTGTCATTATGCACATTTAAAGCAAACCCTGATGTTGATTACGTTGGTATCTTGAGGATAGAAAAGTACTAGGGAACAAGTTCTTATTAGGTCATTCATTAGTTTCACGGTCGAGTCGAAAACAAAACTATGTTGCACTATCTATTACCAAAGCAGAATATATTATCTTTGGTAGTTGTTGTGCTTAAATTATTTGGATGAAACAAACTTTAGTAGACTTTGATGTAGTAATTTGGTGTATTCCCTTAAATTGTGATAATAAAAGTGCAATTTAATTGGTAAACAATCTCGTTCACCGCTCATGTGCTAAACACATATATGTATAACACCATTTCATACCAGATCATCTTTTAAGTGAGGATACTTGCATTGAGTTCATTTCTACTAATGTTCAACTTGCTGACATCTTTACAAACCCTCTTTCTGAAGATAGATTTTCATATTTACATCTGGATTTGGGAATCATGGATATAAATTATATAATTTTTTTTCTTTTGTTCTTAGCTTTCTTTTAAAAAAACCTAGAAAAGGGATTTAATCTTTTTTGTTTTTCCTCTCTTTCTCTTGAAATTTCTTTAACCTTCCTAAACATTTTTTTCCTTTGGAAAGAAAAGAGAAAAAAATACTCCTAGGAATTTCTAAATTTTTTGATTCTGGAAGTTGGCTATGACAAAGATGTAACTATTTGTGCTTAGCGAATCCTTGAGCACCGATTACACAGTTACGAGAGAATAAATCGTTGCGGTTTAGAGATTAATACATTATTATATATCATAGCCTAAGTTAAACCTAAGTAACTAGCATTCTACTTTGTATTATTCCATATTCCACAATATTTTTTTCTTATCACTATCTATCGCTCCATTTTATATCTATAAATACGTGGGTAAGGTTAACATTAATCAGAATGCGGCAAAATTTGAATAAAAAAGAGAGTATCGAGGATAAGTCGTATACACGCTCCATATGAAAAGTAAATCACCTGAGTAAATAAATAAGAACATAAAATTCAATAGTAAAAGGCCTATGCATGAACAATGGATGTGATATGGACGTAGAGTTATATAACTAAAAGGTATCTAACATATGCTGAAAAATCTTTAGTGTTTGTTTATATCAGGCCATCAAGCAACGCTTATTTTCGCTCATCTAAGAGACCTTATGGCGGTGTAATGGGAATAAGTAGGTTGATCTCATTTTTTTTAATGAGTGAGGGGTAAACCTATCTTTATATAAATACTTCACTTGCAAAATAAAATTGTCATAAATAGTGTTTATTGTTGACTAAACCACATGTCATGGAATTAACCATTTTTTTAAGAAAAATACATCCATATTTAGAGTTGGTATGTGCTTGATCGATATTGAATGTTATAATTCATTTTTGATGTCAAACCAGAAGTATGTGATTTGGTAATCAATACTCTTAGGTTATAACAATTTATTTTCCCTTTGACTTTGTTTATTGTTCAGTCATACTTTTAATGAAAATAAAAGGGGAAAAGTGGTTAAGGTTTTGTGGTTGCAAGTGATTTGACGATATCTAAGATGTTTTCTCTCTCTTGTTTTCCTTTCATCCTTCTTCCCTCTTGGTGTAACTAATTTCCAATGTCGTTCTTTTACCCACTATGGTGTAACCACTTTTCTTAGTCATTCTTCCTATTTTACCAACCATTCCAACTGTTTAGAGCATGTGTGTCAAAATATCATATGAATAGGAGGAGTATGTGTGTAGATGTGGCTATTCTAGGTTTCATCAAGTGTCACACACCACTTTCACTCGCTACAAACACATATGTAATTTCTTGGTAAACCTTAACATACATTTGATATCATCATAAGGGGAAGATTATGGAAAAGTGCAATTCCATGAATTCCATTTAATGACAATAAACGTGTATTTTATTTAACTTGTATCTTCATTGTAATTTTCCATGTTGGTTTAAATATCTTTTCTTGGAGTAATAAAAACTACATATACAAAAAATTAACAAGGTTAAAGCAAAAGGAGGAAATATATCTGTGTACAGTCAAAGGCTATGTACATAAGGAGAAAAAAAATAGATATAGAAAGCACAGACACAATCATATGGAGAGATTCATATGAATTGTTTTCTATGGAAAGATACATACAATCATATGGAAATAAATTTGTCTACAATCGATATATTTTCTCATGTACTTCATATCATATCTATTTCTGATTTACACATATATTTATGTCCCTCCTCATGACCCTATATAATCCATGCTCTCACACATCTAATCTCATCAGATTCATTATACAATATCTTCTTTATAGAATTCTATCTGTTCATTAGCTAATCTCAAGACCTATATCATCTTCATTGTTGTTGACCTTCCTTTTGAAAAGGCCATCAAACTTCCAACTCCTCATAGTTAGATCATGCAGGACTCGAATACGTTCATACTCAAGCTTGGAGTGGACAAGAACAGAAGACATACTCCCTAGATTCTTATAGCCAAGCCTTCATTACGCCATAAGTGAGCAAATTTGACAATTTTTTAATGTGTTCGTAGATCGACATAGCGTTGCCATAAGCCCTTTTTCAAATAGGCAATAACAGAGGGGCGTGGCATCCGCTGCCATTGTCGTTGCTCTCTAAGGCAACACATTTGGCCTTCTATTGCCACAGAGAGAAAGTATAGCATTTTAACTGTATTGCAACACTATATGCAAGTAATGCAACAATATCCAGCGTTGCCTTAAGCATAAGTTAGAGCCTGGCTTTCAGGGGGCCACGTCAGCTTTCCACGTAAGGTGCCATGTGTCACATGCCACATCAACTCCCCACATCAGCTGCCCACGTGTCACATGTCACGTCAGCTGTGAGACCCACGCGTCATACCATAGTGGGATTAATGATATTTTATGTAATGCAACACAACTGCATTGTGTAACACAACACCATTATCTTGAAATGCAACATCGAAAAAAAATCAAATGCAACATTAGAAGAAGGAAAACGCTACATTAGAAGAAAGCAAATACAACGCTTTAATTAAAAATTCTGCAATATTAGTTTTGTACATAGAATAAACCCATCTAAAACATTACACATAGAATAAACCCATCCAAAACATATATCATCACATTCAAACCATCCAAAACATTCTACATACCATACCATTTCTTTAAATATACCACAAGTGCCAACACATATGATCAAGTACATAATTTAAAAGTACTATTCAAATATTCTATACATACCACAAGTGCTAGCACATTACCATCCAATAAATTCACTCAGTTGTAGGAGTTGCAGGAGTACCAATGTGATCTTCATCACTTGTTGTGGTGACACAAAAGTCTCCAACATCTAAATTAAGATATGGATTAGCTTCACCTAACTTTTTCAACACCCATAACACATTCTCCTCCATTTTTCTGTTCACCTTTGCTTCCAAATTAGCCTCAAGCTCTTCCCTTATTTTTTCTGGGCAGCTCTTGCATATAACTAACTTCAGGAGCAGAACTTGGATAGTTTTCAAATATTTTACCTTGCCTTCCCACAAGCCAGTTCCGTCCATGAGTCTTCCCACCAGTGACAATTGCGTCTGCCTCAGCAATATATTCTGCATCTACTATTTCTTGGATCTTCGCCTACAAAATTGGTATTTCACTATCAAATGACAAATAAGAATACTTGTTACACCAGAGAACTGAGAATACCCTATCATACCTATTTAATTTGTATAACCCTGCTGTGATACATAGTCTACTAAGTGTTGACTAATCACCAAACACAAGCAGGTATATAAAATGAAAAACAAAACCAGGGAAAGCAAAATTTACAAAAAATATAGAGGTTTTGAGTTTCATAAATAAACTAGCTAATGAAAAATTATTTTGTTCATTCTTCTTTAACCAAACATAGGCAGGAAGGAATGAATTCTATGAAGCATCAATGCCTCAGCGATCTCTTATTTGTTTGATGTAATAAGAAGCTCCAATGTGCCTACTATACTAACAGAAGTATTGATTTATAATTCATTAATAGAACTGGTTATCTAATGTACTTATATAGGCTTTTAGTTCATTTATATTTGTCTTATAAGTTCTCTCCGGTTCTCATTTATAGGTTTCCAAATAGACCAAGGCATCAGATGGGCTGGCTTTTTCCAGGTCCTTCTTTGTTTGTCAAGTATTAGGATTATCCAAAATTAAACATAGTTTTTAACATTCAATCTTAAGAATTTACAAATCAAGTTGCTGCCTATGAACATTGTGACAGTGATATAAAATATAATTCAATGATATGACAAATTAAAATTATCATGTGGCCGATTCAACTCAATCACATGAAAAATAACTTAAAATTCAGAAAAACACATACCATCTTTTCTTTAGCTAGTGCATGAGTTTTGGGACCCATGGTATGTGTCTCACTTAATGAATTATGATGCGCTGAATTAGTCTCGGCTAAGGCCTAGAAATCAAAAAAAAAAGAGAGAGAGAGAGAGATTAGCACTAAACAAGATAATGTGAACTACTAAAGAAAAGATTAGCACTAAATAAGATAATGTGAACTACTAAACAAAATAAATGTGAATATCATTAATTTAATTTATTTCTTTTTTTTCATCTGTTGCATGATTAAAATAGCATTATACACATTAGTTTACTTTGTGGTCACATTTAAGCCATACCTGAACTGATTCATCCCCCCAGTATTTCAAGAGAATTTGAAGATCCTCCAACGGAATTGTATTGGGAATATTCGCAAGCCTTTACTCATCAGTTGGATATTTTTTATAATACCTTGCTTTCATACGAGATTTGTACTTCCTCCAAGAGTCATTAAGTTTGTTCGAGACCCACTTGTGTCCTTCATCCGTAATGACATACCTAGCCTACAATATATCAAACACAAAATTCAAGAAACAAACCAATTAATTAAAACCATACATTTAGGAAGTCAATTGAACTACGGTTTAGGGTGATAGATTTTACTAACGTATATTCCAACATTTGCTGCTTTAATTGATCAGAAACAACATGCCAATTGATGTAAGTAAGAGACACATTTTCTTTTGCTAGAGTCCCACGAAAATTACTTAACTCCGTAATATTATCAGAAACAGGCTGACCATCCTCATTCAAAGAATTGACTACTTTATCAAAGGGGCTTCTATCATGCATTTCTCATTTTACACTTCCCTCTAAGTTTTTTTGGAGCTCATACTTTATATACCAAGTTCAGGAAAATGAATAGAAAGTTGATGTATAGCCCTATAGAAACATGTAATATGCATGCAAAAATTATTATAGACACACTCAACAGTGCAATGCACAGATAAAGAAACATTTTACCTGCTTCAACTTCCTCTGCAATCCATTCCTGGTCAATTAATTGATCAGTAACATTTTCCATTGTTGGAGCTACAACATTCTGCTTTTGACGTTCCCGCATCGCTAACTAAGCAGCGACCGAACCAGCAGCTTCACAATTGCTTTATTGTTTGAACACTTTGTTGCATATAGGTTTTAAAACTGGTGGGTGAGACGTTGTAGGTTTTAAAACTGCTTGATGAGACAATACAGGTTTCATCAATTTCCTTATTGTTTCTGCAGTTTTATCCATGTTACCGGTTTACTTTGGAGTGGGAGTGTGTGTCATCACTCCTTGTTAGAGCCAGCTTTCTTTGGAGGGGGAGTGTGTGTCATTGTTTCCTTCTCAATTTCAAGGGCTGCATTGGCTCGCGAACGAGTTCCCGGTCCAGGTAAAGATTTCTTTGACTTAACAACTTTGATTCTCTATAGTTAAGTCAAAGTTCAAGATTATTAGTTTGAGACTTTTTACGTTTATAAAGGCAAATACAATAAGTAGTAAGCAAATAACCTTTTTTATATCTCCTATTAATCATCATTGTCATCTTCACCATCATTTTCTAGGATGTATTGATAACATGCCTCAATAACTTTTCATTTTCCTTTCCTATTTCGTAATGCAGCCTTTCTCATACTAGTAACCAATGAAGGCACCCCAAGTGATCTACTAACTGCATCATTTTCTTGCATACGCGCGATTATGTCTTGTTCATACTTCGTTAACACTGGTGGTTGTGAGAACTACAAGAAGAATATCATTATTATTCACCATCGATTATAAATTTAAGCTAGTTAGCCAAATAGGGTTGACGTATAAACATTTCTTGCATTTTCGATGGAATATGCATATAATGTTATTGCACTTGGAACCCCAGTACAACATAGAATGCAGGAACAAAGAACCGATAGTTACTTCAATTAGCTGCAGCCTTCATGGTCGGAATAGGAAATCAACACAGTAACAGAAAAAAATTAAAACCAGCAGGACTAATTATGTACTCTGCAGTATATAATTTTAATATAATTTTTCTTGCTTTTACGTGCATAATTTTTATAAAAAGTCGTTTGCAATACAAGATATCAACCTGATTAATAAATCTAAAAAGTACCTCAACATCAGCTTTATTCTCTGGGGTATCATCATCATTATCTGTTTCATTTTCTACTTTTAATTTCCTCATGGTTCCTTTGTCCGTCACAGTGACATCTTCTTTACCAGTATTCATATCAGGCACCGGTGAAAGTTTCATCTTACCCACTCGAGGTGACTTTCTTTTTATCATTTTGTGTTGCTGCTAAAGTCTATGTGCGGTAGTATACTTGCACTTTGTCGGTTTCTTAGCAGAACCTGTTACGATAAAAGTAATAACGATGGCCTTCATAGTTCATTTTATACACACACACACACACGCACACACACATACACACACGCGCACACACACATGCGCGCACACACACACATATATATATATATATATATACACGAGAATGGATCTATATTAAATATACATATATACCTTGAATAATGTTTTTCCTTGATCGTGTGATTACATGTGGCTGCATTTGAACCAACAGCTCAGTGTCTTTGTCAACGGTGTTCTCAATGTAAAAATCAACTTCTTCTTCCTTATTGCAGCCATTTACATATTCATTTACGTCATTGTCATCAACATCAGCTGCCAGCCACCCCTATTTCCTTTGTCGATATAGACTCCTCTTATTTTAGTGTAATGGAGGAAATCTTTTACAAACTCCATAAGCACACTATATGAAAAGCACTCCACATCAAATCGTTTAACTAAGAAAGATTTTTCACCCATGCAACATATACTTTGAAACTCTCTGTCGTAGTGCAGCCAGATATTAAAAAGTTCATCCATCCTGTATAAAATGAATACATTAGAACAAGGTACATGCATACTAAAATGGATAAAAAAACAACAATTAACATTCTAGACTATAACAAATTTAGATGACAGTAAAGAAAGTCGTTAAATCATAAAATATGCGAAGAGTGTAAATTGTATTATGAAAAAAAGAGTGACAAATACATTAATTAAAGATAATAATTTATAGCTAAAACAAAAAGTGCCAAATACATCATAAATTAGACAATATATTATACCAAAATAAAGCAATAACAAAGAGCTATTTTTTTGTCCTAAGGAGACGGAACTGAGGAACTTCTGTTTTTAGCTATATTATGGGGACATCATCGCTAATCCAACCCCCTTCAACAACTTCTGGTTCTTGTTCACCACCTATTCCTATATCATGTGAATGCAGTTTGCTCATGTCTTCTTCCATTACATTCTGATTTTCAGTATCACACCAATCTCTTGGCAATTTTTCAATAATGTAATGACTGTTCTTTTCAACTGCATCTTCCACATAAAATACTTGCTGGACTTGCAACGACAGGACATAAAGATTAGCTTTATGGAACTTACTAAAATTTATTCGAGTGAAACTTTTTCCTCTTGGTACCAACAACACATAAAAAGGACCATTGTGAAAGCTCCCTAATAATCAAGTTCAAAAATTTCTTCGATTGATCCATAGAAATTGACATCACCAACAATTGGGTTTTGTTCTTTCGAATTTGCAAAGCTGGTGGTTTTGGCAGTAAAAAATACGCTACTATTTTGTGTGGTACATCGAGAATCTCTAAATTTTGTGTGGAATAAATATCCATTTATTCCATAACTGGTAAACTTCTTAGCTACTCGATTAGGACCTAATGCAAACATCTCTAAATCTCTTGAAATATTGTCTTTTTTCAGAACCTCATCTTTTAATGAATTCCAAAACTCTTCGATATGTGCTCGTTCCCTCTTGTATCTTCTTGGATTTCCAAGACCATCTATAAAAGCTCGATGCTCCCTAAATAATAATTAAGGTCAAAAACTATGAAATGCAGATATTAATTTATAGTTAAGGAAAATGAAACAAAAACTTAATAACTTACTTGATCAAACTCTCAATTTCCTTATTACCAGAATTGAACAGAATATAGCAATGCGTTGCCTTCCAATCTGCATCTTTCAAACTGAATATCTTTCCTTCTTTATTCTTCTTTGTTCCAATATGATATTCCAAATATGTTGGACATCTTCCAAAATCAGTCCACATATTTTATGTTCCTCCATCAATGCTTAAAATCTTGAACAGAATGTCACACAATCTTATGCCAAGTAACCTTCTGCAATGGAACCTTCCGGTCTGCTTCTATTTCAAACATAAGATTTCAACTTTCCAAGATATCGCTCAACTGGAAACATGCATCTAAGGTATTCAGGCCTGGTGTATTCGATTTCTCTGCATAAATGAACAGGCAAGTGTACCATTATATCAAAAAAATCCTATGGAAAAATCATTTCAAAATGACTAAGTATCTCGACAGTTTCATTTTGCAGCCTCTTGATATCATCCAATTCAATAACCTTGCTCTATGGTCCTCTAAGAAATGCACTAAATCAGATCATTGATAATGCAACCTTGGGTTTTGATGCTTTATTGACGACAAATTGTAACAAATATTGGAGTATGAAATAAGCATCATGGCTTTTATATCCCACAATCATTCTCCCTTTTATGTGCACGCACCGACTAACATTTGAGGCACAACCGTGGGGCAGTTTGGCGTTCTTCAATACAGAGCAAAAGATTTCTTTTTCCTTATTTGTCATATCAAATATTGCAGCTCTAATTTCAAAATGCTTTCCATCATCACATTCAATAGGATGAAGAGCCTTCCTTATGCCCAACTCATGTAAATTCGAATGAGCATTTAGGTGATCCTTCGACATGCGACCTATATTAAGTAAAGTACCTAATATTTTGTCACATATGTTCTTCTATATATGCATAGCATTCAGGTTAAGTCGAACCAGGTTATGACACCAATATGGTAAGTCAAAAAGTATTGACTTTTTTTTGAAGGGGCCATCACTATAACTTATTTTCTTGTTCTTATCCCCAAACTGATTTTTGTACCCCTACAATAACTCCTCAATATATGTTCCTGATAATATTTCTGGACTGCTCCCTATTTCAATTTCACCTTTAAATCTCCTCTTATCCAGCCTCCACTTATGTGTCGGATCAAGAAACTTTCTAAGGTTCATATAACACATTTTTTTGCTATGCTTCAAATAATTTAGAGAAGTTTCATAATGCCATACTGGACACAATAGTTTCCACTTCGTGCTCCAACCTGACAACATGGCATATCCCGAAAAGTCACTAATGGTCCATAAGATGTTTGCTCGTAAATTAAAATTCCCATCAGTCGAGGGATCACAAGTTTCGACGCCAACATTCCATAACGCTTTCATTTCCGCAATTAAAAGTTGCATATATACATCAATATTGTTCTTGGGAGAATCTGGAGCAGATATTAATGTTGAAAGAATCAAATTCTCTTGTTTCATACATAACCAAGGTGGAAGATTGTAGTTTACCAACACAATTGGCCATATACTATAAATTGAATTCATTTGACGATATGGATTAAATCCATCAGCTGCTAAAACCAATCTAACATTCGATTTTTTGATGAAAATTCAGGATAGCGAGCATCCATCGTCTTCCATGCCACATCATCAACGGATGTCTTAGTGTTCCATCTTCTTTTCGTTCCACTGGTTGCCATCTCATAAGTTTGGAAAATTCTTTGCATATAAACATCCCGTGTAACCTTGGTCTTAGTGGAAAGTAACTCATAACATTTGTTGGCACTTAGGGAATCAACTTTGGTGGATCATTATTATCAGCGATGTCTTTTTTCTTTTGCAACCCACCTCGAAAAATCCATAAGTGTCACAAACTTCTTTATCTTTATTCTTTTCTCAATATAACATGCAATTGTTTGGGCAGGCAAGTATTTTATGGTAATCAAAACCTAAATCCTTAATGGCACTCTTTGCAAAGTTGGAAAACAAAGGCAGCTGGACATCAGGAAAGGCTTCTTCTGTCATCTTTTTGTAATTCCCCAAATGCATACTCATTAATTCCATAAGCACACTTTAAATGATAAAGCCTGATCAAGAAACTTAGTCGAGAAAATTTAGTGTAGGTAGGATATAATGGGTGTTTTCCTTCTTTAACATGGCGATAAAATTTCTCACGCTCTGGATTTGGTTCTATTTCAAAGTCCCCTGGGTTTTGAAATTTGTAACCCGTACATTTGAACATCACATCTAAATTATCCTTAAAATCCATCTTCGTTTTACAATCCACAAGATCATCAACACCTATTAATTTTGTTTCCTCACAAATTTACCCGGTGTGTAATGGAGATGGTCCATTAAAAATAAGATGATCGTATATGACACTTTCACAATACCAATCACCTTTTGTACATGTTTTGCAAGGGCACTCATCTCATCACCCACTTTATAAATGGGAAATCCATTTCTTAGAAGTGTTTTTAGCCCTCTTACATATTCTACACTCGATCTCGGAATTGCTATCCATATGTAATACTCATTATCCATTGCCACAATATAACCATGGCCCAGTAAGACTAAATTTGATACCACTAATAGTTTCAAGACACGAACAAGGGATATCCTCTAAGGTTTGATTAAATTAGAAAATAACAACACAACAAGTTGCACATATACATGCAACAATCAAATTAATAATTTATAAATATACATAATCAGTGTGGTCAAATCAGTGTGTGGCTAAATCAACGATTGTTTTGAGTTGAATTATCACTAACTTTTGGAACTAAATTATCAGGATAATACACGGAATAAGAAACTGAGGATGCTAAACACAAATCCATAACATTACATGGCTGCACTAAAACAAAACTGTATAGATACAAAAAAAGAGATAAGTGGATACAAAGACGATATAGTTGGATATACACAAAGAATGAAACAATAATTTAATTTTGTTTTCTAATGTTTAGCCCGTGAAGCTGGTCGTTAAGTCTACTAATTTCATTTCGAAAAACAACAAATCGAGTTTGCACCGTTGTAAGTTGATGTTGTAATTCATTTGTGTATTCAACGGCTTAACTTGGAAACGAATAGTCAATCCACTTCCAAAAGGTACATCCGGTGGGATAAACACGACATCTAAAATAACGAAGACCAATATTAACTCCAATCAAAATATCATCTTCAATAGCAGCATTCCCACACTCACACATTATGATTGTTGAGTCAACTTGTTGTTCATTTTCCACTTGGTTGTTTTGATGCTGACGACACAAGGCAGCATGACTTTGCCGTAGACGTAGCCTTTCTTCACGTCGTCATTGTTTTTGGTTTTGTCTTTGGAGTTCTTCTTACTCTAGTTCATATTCACGCAAATCTTCGTAGTGCCTTTCTTGCATATCTATATAGAAATCAATAGGAGTTTTTGGTGATGATGGGTTTGACAGTCCTGGATCACCCATGCCCAGGGTATCTTCATAGTTGTATAATGTAGGAAGAGAAATAGGCATTGTTTTAGTGCAAACTAAAATAGACATTGTTTTAAATTCGAAAAGTTCCTTTTCTTTTAATAAGTTAATTTTTGAAGTTGTTTAAAATTAAGTTTCTTTTTTCTTTTGTCCTCTAATTTTTTTTCCACTTTTCGCAATTTGATATTTAAATATATTAGGTCAGTGTTAATTTATTTACCAGTACATCACTGGATTGGCAAAGATAAAAATACAAAACTTACACAATTTCAACATATGCAAACATATAAATACAAAACTTCAAGTGTAAAAAACCTGAATTATTCAAATAAAAAACCCCAAACATATAAACATTCATATAAAAAATGAGCAGAAAATCCCTAATTTAAGGCAAATGTAACACTCCACCCCAAGACCCACCGTAATAAAGAGTATTACAGAGTAATACTGTCTATTAAGCGGAGAATAGGGCTGGATATGAGCGACCTCTTGTAATCTTGTATTAAACAAGTCCTAAGTACGTCGATTAAGGATCTAGTTTTTTTTTCATTTGTGCTTCGACATACTTATTACTCAGTTAATACAATATCACTAGGGTTTCAGGATCGATTCAGAACAAGACAGATATAATATAAATCACAGAATAGAACACAGTCATGTATATATAATTTTTACACACATCAGGTACAGTACAAATACATATACACTGTTACATTCCTACGAAAGAATATATATACATCAAAAGGTGTCAAGCTCGAAAATGAGTACAACAAAACTTCTCCAAGAAATATATAAAGCGAAGAAGTCCAATACAAAAGGGCAAGCCATGAAGTAAAGAGCAACTTTCATAATTTCACGCACATACTCGGTCTGACCCGAGCATTAACACACATGGATCAGTCTTGTTGAAATAATAGAACATCATATAATAAATAATAAGCACATATAAGTGATATTCTCTAGAGGATAATATGACATGAAAACTCCACGTCATGACGATTAGAGATTCACACAAGTTGATCACCATAATAAATTCCAAGAGTTATAATCTCCAGAGTATATCAAAAGTGAGGAAATAACACAATCATCATCGTTAAGTATGCGACTTATACTTGCATATGAGTTGTCCACCAGAAGTGAACACTCCATTAAATATCAAGGACTAGCCAAGAAAGACTAAGGATCAATAAGACAACACAAACGGATTTAAAGCATCACTAACATTCCTTAATAAAAACTAACCACTGGTCTTGAAGCAACAAGGTTGCTTCATATAAAATAGTATACAATAGCCTAAAGGCTAAGAATCAACGAGACATGGATATGGATCCAAAAAATAGTTTGTCCTGCATTAATACAATAAGGATGGATCCTACGGCAACCCTATTGCACCATCATCTATAGAAATAATTACTAGCCAAGTACTTTATATACATAATTCACTACGCTCTGCCTCGATCAAGTAAGATGATCCGTCTCGGTCTAGCTAATTTCTACTGTGACCTGTCACGATCAAGTAGGCTCAACCCGTCATGATCGAGTATAATTAATACAATGACCCGTCTCGGTCTGGTGCACACCCATACTACAACCTGTCTCGGTCGATTATATGACTCGCCACAGTCCTACATAATTTTACCGCAACCCACCTCGGTTGGGTATACTTGACCACTTCGATCAAGTAAGTGCATATATGTAAGGCTCCTCTCGAGTCTGGTACTAACACAACAACAAGATGTGTCACATACTTACGAATAATAACTCGAAAAGTGAAATTAGTACGTCCTCTACCTTATGTTTCACTAATCGATTTACCACAAGTTAGTCTAATCCACACTAGCAATCTCAAAACAACATAGAAAACCCATAAGATCATAGGAATACCCCACTTCAACGGAAATACCCAACATGGGGAAACATCAATTTGGTTTTGATTGACGAGTATGAAATTAACCGATATTATATACCTATGTGTCCCATAACACAAGGTTTACAATACCATTTAATTGCAAACACGTCTTCTCGAAAGGTGCAATAATGCGTGTATACTTTTATAAATTTAGAAAATAACTTTCAAAGAAAGCAAGTTATAAAACAGTTTTCCAAATAGTATATGTAATTATTTACTTAGAAATCTTTCCCTCTATAGTGGGAATAAAATAGGATTTATATTAATAAAATACACAAAAAAATATAATAATTAGTTGTTAATTTCATAAATCATTTGGAAATATTTTATTAAAACCAGTTTTCAAAACGTGTAAAGAGACGGCAAGATTCAATGAGATTACACCATCGATTTTCACCCACAACAAAATTGATTAAAAAAATATGAATCATAGCTAAATGTGGCTTTCCTTGCTAGAAAAATGCCATTCACATGACGATCATCGAAGCCAAAAAGATGCAAAACAATTTTAAGCGGTATGGGGATAACTAATGTAACAACAACACGAAGCAAAATACAAGACAGCGGACAAAATCCGTTGTTTCGAGCTACCAAACAACAAGATATTTAAAAACACTATTAATAAAATTTGTTGCATATAATTCAAGTTTCCAGAATGTCCAAGATAATCGAATTCCAATCAGTAGTTCCAAACTTATGGTCATTTTACTAACAATCTAAAATTTAGCCTGCTGCATGTATTCGACACGACAGCGATAAATGATGATGATTTTAGCTTAGAAAACTTCAAAATTTTGCAGAAAACATTAAACGAAAGATGTAGCTTAGATTTTCAGATTTCCAAAACATTAAGAATTATCAAATTCCGATCAAGGATGAAAAATTTATAGTCATTTTACTAACAATCTAAAACTCAGCCTGCTGCATGTATTCGACAGGACAACGACAAACAATGATGATTTTAGCGTAGAAAACTTCAAAATTGTGCATAATGCATTAAACAAAAGTTATAGATTAGATTTTCAGCTTTCTAAAACATTAAGAATTATCAAATTCGAATCAAGGAAGAAAAAGTTATGGCTAAAACAATTTCAGGTTTCAGCTCAAAAAATTAGGCAAAAGACAGAATTATACCATCATTTTGAAATATGTTTCAGGCCTATCAAATGGAAATTTTTCGAAAAACAATCTGAATAGAAAATGTTGCTTATTGAGTCTAATTTTTAGAAAAATAATTGAGCTAAATCGGATAAGGAACATGGAAGATATGCTTGTTTTACTACATTGCATTTTTAGGATTACGGGATGTAACTCAGAAATAATCCACTAACACCAAATCGAATCAGATCATCTCAAAAACTCAATAAATTCAGAGAATATCACTTGTAAATGATTTCAACTAGAAGTTGTGAGGTTCACTCAGCTGAAATGAGAACCAATAGCAAGAATTTGATGCAAATTTGATACTTAGAGCTTTAATTTACCTTCTCAAAGCCTGCTGAAGCTTTTACAGTAACATGCAATGGCTATGACACAAATACTGTAAAAAGAATTACAATTACAGATTGGAGATGAATTGAGTCTTGGTTTTAGAGGGATTGCTTGCTGAAGATCTTCATTTTCTCTCTAATTACGCTAATTTGAGAATTAAAATTTGTGGCTTGGGTAGAAAATTAGTTTTTCCGGTGTTTTTCTCTTTTTTCATTTGAGAAGAAGGAAGGGTGGAAGAGTACGTATTCTCCTTCCTTTTTCCAGAAACATCCCCCTTTAATTATCAAATTAAAAGCCCCTTAAGTCAAATGAAGCCGTTAATGGAGATTTAGGCCTTAATTAGCCAATTAACACCCCTCAAGTTGATTACGTCATGTTAAACCACCTTTTACACACTAACAACTATTGTTTGTTGTTCATTCTATCATTTACACACAATAAGAGTATTAAAACAATTTTATTTACTTCTTTTAAAATTATTTCTAATGATTAACTATTAAAAGTTTACAAATTTTAACATTTGCAAACAAATTTCAATTCTTTAGAAACATTGGCAATTTAAATGTTTTAAAGACCAAAAGCTTTATTTTGCTTATGGAAAAGTTTTAGCAACTTATAAAAATCTATTTTCAACACATCCATTTTTATTTTTGCGGCAAAAATTAACATTTTACATTTTATTTCCACAAAATACTCAAGAACAATCGTTAAACATTAAATTTACTCTTTACTCACATTTTACAATTTACCTCAACAAATTTGCCAAAAATCTTAAATATCTATATTTTGTCTTGGAACCCATTTACAAAATATTTTTAACACTTGTTCTTCATCTAGGCCGTTAATTTTACTTATCTCAAAACCCAGTATGCACATAAATATTTTTATGTTAATTTACGTTATAAATTCTCATGGAAAAAAGAAAATCTTTTTTATCTTAACTTCACACTTATTTTCTATATATACATGTATATGCATATTTCACCAGCACCCCAACGATAACCAAATATTCTCTTCTCAAGTTTTCACTTTTAAATTAATAAATTCCCAATCTCCCCAACCAAGCACAAATTTTTTTCTTCAAAACATGGATTTCATTATTAACCAACAAAATTCCCTATTATAATTAATTAATCTCTATAGCAGGTAATCAACTAAAAATAGGGTTGTTACACAATCGGTATACCCAGATCACACAGAGACTTTGAATGTAAATCAAAATAAGTTAGAGATGAAATCACCTAAATAAAACCCAAATGAAGCCCTAACTGCTAGTAATTGCCCTGATTGATTCAAATCGGAGGCGTAAAGTTTATAAAATAGGAGAAATCAGAGGTACAGAGTTTGTAATCGGAGGTACGGAAGCAATCAGAGGTGTTTTGAAGGTGTTTGTACATATTTCATCGGGAGAGTTTACAGTGATTTTGTCGAGAGAAAGAGAATAGAGTAGAGAGGCAGAGTTTGTTTTTTGAAGTATGTCGTGAAGGGGGAAACGTCACGCCAAAATTTCACATAATGGAAGCAGAGATTGGTTTGAACCATTGGATTAATCACGCATCTACGCTTGCGGCTTAAGTTGATAACGCAGATCGATGAGCTAGATTGTATATATGTAAAGCTATGCTTTTAACTGGTGTTGCACGTCATAATATTATAATTCCTACCTCAATAGTGCACTACGTCTAATGTAACAACTTTTGAGTATTGTTGCAAAAGATCAAAAAAAAGCCTAGCTTATGCAACGCTTTTCTTGCAACGCCCACAAAAAGTGTCAAATATGCCCACTTATGGTGTAGTGCTTCTCATATCTGAATCAGCCTAGTCAGATTGCCTAATTCAGCATGCTCTTTGTTTGATTGAGTCAAATCTTCTCAGTTCTACATGGTTTTGGTTTGGCCAAGTGGACCTGATACAAATCAGCCTAGCTCCGGTTTAACTTGCACAGCTCAATCAAAGTGCCCCCTATCCAGGTCAATATAGATCTGTATCAGCATGACCTTCGCCAATCCAGACTTGGCCGACACGATTTGGGGATGTGGGTGACGTGGCCTACTCCATTGCACCACTTTGTTCACTCAATCCACTTTTCCAGCTTACTCGCTTTGCTAAACCGAATTTAAGGCTCACCTATAAAAGCCACTCCGGAGCACCATTTGATAGATCTTCTTCAACATTAGACTCTCTAATATTTTTGTTTTATGTTGTACTCGAGGTCATCTCGACATAATAGTCTATAATCATAAAAAATAGTTAGAAACAAGTAGAAATCATTAAGTGGATGTAGGCAAATCCAAGTCGAATCAATATAAACAATGTGTAGTTGTTATTTTGCTCGTTTTTCATTTATTATTTATTTACGTAATTTGGGGGGTTGAACCCCTTCTGACATCAACATTTAGGTGCTTTCACTTAGAAGACGAGTTTCTTAGCTGTAGCACATTTACATCTATTATCAGATTCCGAGATCCACTAAGAAGATCTCATCTCCTTCATTCCCACAACAATAGTGTCCAAGAAAGGTGTTTTTCCTCCATACCAGCAAATCAACCACAAGATGAAGCAAGCCGTAAGACTAGCAACACCGGAAACATGGTCGCAACCACTATGACCACCACTTTCATGCCATCTTCTGCTATGTGATGCGCGACGACCTTATGGGAGCCCTGGGAAAGGTAGAAGAGTTCAGTAGTGCATTGAACCAGCAGATGCACTAAAACATCGCATCAAGGGGGGACACAAACTTGATGACTATGCAATTGAATGAACTTAGGGTCAGCAATCTCCGACTCCACCACGTTATCACTCGGAGGATTCGTCGTCATCCGACAGAAGTGGGGAGGTGCCGCAGCAGAGAGAAGGCTCTGAAAGAGTTATAAAAACAAGATGCCCAATCCGACTCAGGGCTGAGGTAGGACAGTCGGCCTCAGCCGATCCAGTTTGGCTCGACCATGTCAAACCAGGGAGTGCTGAATAGGATCGGGCGACCACTCAATGACCTAACACTACTGTAACTATGCCCTAAGACCTTCTCGTGCTTCTATGCTTCCTTCTTTACTTTCTGTGACTGACCGAGGCAACATGGGTCAAGGAATTTCCACCCAAACGGCGGAGCAGACGACGTTTCCTATGTAGGAGACGAAGAGGCATCAACGTGGTAGTGACTCGGAGTATGGACCTATAATCCAAACTCTGAACATAACTTCTATAGTCTGGAAGATTATGTACAACGGTTTTTTAATAGCGAGGATTGAGGAATTTATCAAAGCCATACCCTTTCACCGATGACATATTAAATGTTGAGTTCCCATACAGATTCAATTTGCTGCAGTCATCACATGATTCGGGAAAGACTGATACCGATCAACATCTGATGCGCTATAGATGGTGCATGGAATAAACCCAAGCCTTTGACTCCATTAAGTGCAAGGCTTTTCTGATTTATTTGGATGGTGTAACCTTTATGTGTTTCACAAGATTATCGCCAAGATCGATACCCTCGTTCAATGATCTCGGCAGAAAGTTCATGATTCAATTTCGTCTCCATACTGCTCGATCAAAGCATGTTATGACACTTTCCCACATGCATTAAGCTATTGGGGAACCACTTAAAGACTATCTGGAGTGATTTAATGTTGCTTTCACCGAAGTTAGTAACCCTAACAATGAAACGATTCTGAAGGCATTAATTGAAGCTATAAACCTTGATATAGAGTTTGAAAAATGGTTGATGCGAAAACTGCCATCTACCTTAGACAAATTTTATGAGAAAGCTTCCCAATTCTTGTGAATTGAGGAAGCCTAGAAGAATCCAAAAAGGAGAATTGATGATCCTATGAATGAGGTGATATAGAGAAATGTTGCAGTTAAGCAGTCTAGAGACAATTGGAAAAGTTCGGGTGAATGTACAGAATTCGAATAGGAGAAATGGCAATCAGCGAAAGGGTGGAAATGAGGGTTGCCATAACCAGAAAAGGGACGTTAGGAAATGACCTAAGTTCCCTACTTATGACAATTATACGTTGTTGAATGATTCATTAGAGAATTTTATTTGGACACCTGTAACACAATGTAGTACCTAAATCCTGCACCAAGAGAGTCGACAGAGAAGGAGAAACAAAAAGTAAAGTTTTTCCTTCTCCACGAGCATATGGCCACAAGACAAATGGATGTTGTCATCTCTAGGACATCACTAAAAAAGCTTATTCATGATAGGAAGATAGATGAGTATAGAGTTACCCCCAAGGGACGAGGCAAAGAACTTCAGATCATAAGGTCAGGGGGCTCCTTAAGGTGCTACCCAGTGAATGCAAAAAGGAATCGTTATCAAAACTATAGTCGACGGACCACACCCGACTGGGTTCAGTTTAAGGACAATGGAACAGTGTGTAAATACAGTGGAGAATGCTGAGGAAGAGGAGTTCAACACTGTAGAAGAATCTATTCCGATGAAGCAGAGAAGGACGATGCCAGATAATGTCGCCTTTCGAGACAGAGACAAAGAGGTTGTGGGGACCCCATGAATTGGTCCCTTAGTAATATCGACCTTAATTAGACCTGCCTTAGCATGAAAAATCCTTGTGGACTGTGAGAGTTTCTTAAATATTTTGCTTAATAAAGCCTATGACCAGACGATGTTAGAGACTAAAGACCTAAAGCCATGGAACGCCAGGATACATAGGTTCAATGGATTAGAAAACGAGTCTGTAGGTATGGTTGAACTATCGGTAGAGCTTGGCCAAGAGAGGTTGTATGAGAGTATGGATCATCTCATTTATTGTGTTGGATATGTACTCTTCATATAATGCCATTTTGCACCAACCGGCTCTTGCTGACTTTAGAACTTGCATTGTTCCTAAGTGTTTCTCTTGAAATTCCTGACAGAGAGCAGAGTAGGGATTGTACGAGGAGACCAAGTGGCTAAAAGGGCGTGTTACATGCCATAATGGAAGGGCACCCATAGAAAAAGAATGGGAAGGCTATTGATAACTTGCATTAAAGGTGCTGACGTATAACAATCACGGAACAAATCCTGGACCGAACTACATAGTCGACATTTCAAAGATTGATCCTAGAAAAAACGGGGAGCCAGGATACCAAAAGGCAACACTCAATGAGACTAACGACGACCCCTCAAAGGTTTTGGATGTCTGTTCCCAACTTAGACTCCTCCGATGGAGGGGAACTGATTAACTTTCTCTTGCAAACCCCAACATGTTTGCATGCACCAAAGCTAACATGTATGGGATCTTGCCGACCATTATAAGTCACTCACTTAGCATTGACCCAAAACATGTTCTAGTGAAATAGAAGAGATGTATGCTTGATCCCAAGAGTTCGGCCACATTGAAAGAGGAAGTGGAAAAGCTCAAGAGCAATGGATTCATTCAAGATTCGTTATACCTTGATTGGATATCGAATCCGATCCTTGTAAAGAAATCCAATGGAAAGTGGCGGACGTGCATTGATTTCTCTAACTTGAATAAGGCCTATCCCAAAGAAAGTTTCTCACTTTTGAGAATTGACAACTTATAGAGTCCACAAATGGATACGAACTTCTCTCCTTCATGGATGCATACTCTAGGTACAACCAGATTCCAATGCAGGCATCCAATCACAAACATACGAGTTTCATTACAAAACTTGGAATGTACTATTACGTGGTCATGCCTTTTAGTTTGAAGAACGCTGGAGAAACATATCAACAGTTGGTTAACTACAAGTTCAAAGACCTGATTGGTAGGTCGATGGAAGTTCACGTAAATAACATGTTCATAAAATCAAGACGATTAACCGACTACGTAGATGACTTAGCGGATATGTTCAGTGTTCTCCGCCAATACGACATGAAATCAACTCCCTGAATTGTTTATCCAGTTTTACATTGGGAAAATTCTTAACTTTCATTGTACACTCTCAAGGAACTGAAGTAAACCCCAAGCAAATTGAAGCCATCAGGAACATTCAAGATCCCAGAAGGATTAAAGACGTACAAAGGATGAATAGAAGGGTGGCCGCTCTGAGCCGATTTATGTCCATAGTAACAGACAAATGTATTTGGTAACATCCCGTAAAACATACCCCAAATAGACAAAGATAATTAAATTTAATATAAACAATAATAAATAAATAAAATATTAATGGATAAAAAATAGAATTTTGAATAATTGAGAATCGAGCCACGAAAATATAACCATTGTGTTCGTGTCAAGATTCTAGTCCATTTTCAAATTTTATCTGTCGAAAACGGAGTCCGTGTGAAAAAGTTATTAACAAAATAAGTTATACGAAAATTATATACACACAGAATTTGAAATTCAAATTGTAAGAATATAAATTAGGAATAAAATAATATACTTTTGGCGTAATGGAATATTCCTTGGGAATTTGAAATTGTGTGTATATATAAGTATATATGAGGGGACAAGAATAAAGAAATAACAAAAAAATCATAATTAATTAACTTAATTTTTTTTAACAGACACCGAATACATATAACCAAAAAGGAGAAAAAACCATTATTTGGTGGCGTACAAAAACAACCGAAGTTGTACAAAAAGACCCTACAACCAACAAAAGATACAACACACACAAACAACCAAAAAAAACGAGCAACCCCACTCTCATGCACCAAATACAACAAACGGAGCCGAACAAAGACATAAGAGGCATCTCAAAAACAACCCACACAACACACTCCTACCAGTAACACCAAGGCTAATGCCTGCTCCATCTCTAAAAGAAACAGATTTTTCAGCAAGATGAGCTCTAAATCAAAGGTTCCTCGCTAGAGCCTCCTCCACTCTACAACAAAGGAACCCTCCTACCAAGGAGGCTCGGCAACACCTCTACAAAGAGAAAGCTAATCTAGCACCTAGATAAGGTTACATAAGGTTAGCCAGGGGGAGGGAAGGAAGACCACACAAACACAGACAACACCTTCCACACACCCAGACAAAACAAATCAACCAATACCAGCATGGGGAAAGGACCCGACGAAACATCAAAAATAGAAGCCAAATCCTATGAACAAGAATGAATGACACCCAAGAAAGTACTACCAAGAAAAGCAAGGAAAACATCATCCTTAACCTTGCGAATGATGGAAGACGAGTCCATCGGAGAACCTCATCGAAAATAGCCTTGTTCCTCGAGAACCAAAGATGCTAACAGATCAGGCAAGGAATCAGGCAGAAAATGATAGATCGAAGAGACTTAACTGAAATTCCTTTCTACTAGAGATGAAACAAGCCAATAAGAGAAATGGCATTACCACGGAGACCAACTAGGTTCCCGAAGAAAGACTAGACAACGCAAGCATAAGACCCTTAGAAGAACAAATGAGCAATATATTCCACATCGCCTTCTCTACAACACCAACAACGAGACAAAATAGGGATACCGATCCTCTAAAGATTAACATTTAGTGGTAAAACAACATGGAGGGTTTTTCACATAAGAATAGAAACTTTGGGAGGGATTCAGGAGTCCCAAATGAAAGCGAATGCGGGAATCCTAGGAATTGGGATTCTAGCGGAATTCCAAGCAGCTCCAAGAGAAAAAAGACCCTCGTTCCAGCCAACACCACCACCGTGAGAGTCGGAGAAGGACCTCATGGATTGCTTCCATTTCCATGTCTCAATAGCATAAGAAGGGGTCCCACAGTAACCCATGGTCCACAGACGACGGTACTTAGCACGAAAAAACGATGCCCAAAGGGGTTGTATATAACATTATGATTTATGTTTGATGATAACAAACTAATATATAATATAAATGTGTTTGTAATTGTACTATTCTATTTCATCACATACATAAATAAATATTTATATTTAAATAGAATACTATTGCATAAGAATTCAAATATTTAAACAGTGTTTTATTCAAATATAATATTCTATTATAACATTTGAATAGAACAATCCTCTAACTCCATTATTGTACGTCTCAGTGATTTATTACATTCAGTCCTCACTACAACACTCAGGTTTCACTCGGTTTACATACGCAGACTCTGTTACATACATTCATACATTGACACACTCACTGACTCACACATTGTCTTCAGTCTACTTCAGTGTCAGTCCAGTCACTTGCATTCCTGTCATAGAAACACACACAGTAAACTAAAACAAAAATAAATTTAAAATTCCAGTAGATATAAATTAATTTTAAATTTTATTTGTCTCGGGATTTTGATGTGTTTTTCATCATATTTCTTGACTTGGTCTGATACGTATATACACATCTATCTATGTCTATACTATACTTCTTGTGATATTCACACTGATTCACTGTAAATACCACAAGGTAGACTATATAACCTGTGCCTGTAGATCAGCCCCAACACAACTATACTGGTTTGCTGATTAGAACCAACATTTAAATTTTGCTGATTCTGAACAGCCACAACTCAGATATTATGGTATGCTAATTGAAAATTCATGTCTTCCATTCAAACAGCTCACATATATAATTACACATGTACTGTACATGTATACACATACATGTATATGTATATACACATATATATTTTATGTGCAGGGGCAATATTATAACACCCCACCTCCGTTAAGGTCACTCACAAAGGGAATGCCTTAACTTTGGTGGAGCATTTTAGTAAACAGAACAGAAACTTACAAGACAGATAAAACAGTACTTGAAAATTTTATTACTTTATTACAACAGAAACCGAAATAAGCTTGGTTACATCCTTTCAAATCACAATATCAGAATTCAAGTACAAAAAATGAATCTTGTACAAAAGCCTTCAGAATGCATAGTTTAAAATCATAATCCCCACAGAAGAAGACAAGCCATACTTTAAGCACTTCAAGCGGAAGAAATCAGGATCAAGCTAGAGTACTCCCTTCTACAAAACCTGGGGGGAAACGGAAGAAAGGAGGCGAAACAACAAGGGTCAGACAAAAAGTCTGGCAAGTCTAGTGATTTTCAGTTATGAACAGATAATAATAACATGACATGAAAATAAAACTGGATGAGAGATAACAGTAACAGGTGTAGCGGATATAACAGCAGAACAGAATGATATAAGCTATTTCCTAACACTTCTCTGCACTAATACTAGTATAACAGAATTAGGTGTCACCCTAATGTATAAACTGAAACAGAAACGGGTATAGAATAATTTTCCACAGAAGAGAATGCTAGTAATGGGCCTTTACCACCCGAAAAGAAACAGATTTATCCCTACGGAAACAGAATGTAGAATTAGGTGTACACTAGTAAATGGGCCTTTACTACCCGAACAGATGGTACCACGCGGAAGCAGACAGGTGTTACCACCCAGCAGAAACAGACGATACCAACAGAAACAGACAGAACTAAGTGTACCCTACGACCCTACCCCAAGCGATCGGCTCCCTAATACATAAATATCCTGTGCCAGCCCCACAAAAGGGTGTATCACTCCTCAAAGTGGCAACCTTTAAATGACACAGACCTATTTACAGATGTCATGGCGTCTTACATCCTCAGAGGCAGACCGGGATCCATGCACGCACATGACCCGGTTGGAACGCACCATCAACACCCCTCTCCATTTATCAGAATGAACAGCTTATAATTAGTTCAGTAAGCGTGCCCAGACCCTACCTACTGTTGGGTCAAAGTTTTGATACCAGAAAGGGTTACTGACTAATATGGGTCCCAAACAACAGATGACACAAGTAAATTCCCTCCTAACCTTGTGTCCCCAGACTAACAGGTTTCAGATTAACTTGTTTACAAGTTCAGACATATAGATATCAGATTTACTAGTTTACAGATCAGAAAATCAAATCAACAAGTTTTCAGACTAACGGATCAGATGTACAGATTTAACAGAATTTCAGATTTGTCTAACTTTGTATTGGGCCTACAGATTCATGAACGGGTTTATTATATATATTAGTCTAGTTGGTTTAACCCTATCCACCCAACACGTTTTAGACATCATTTTTATCTCAAATTTGCATTAATTAATTATTAATGCACAGACCTCTCACATTAGGTCGCTAGCTTGTGGCCGCTGGATGGGTCGGGCGGTTCCGGGCAGACTTCTGCCACAAGCCAGACCTAACCTCATGTCTAAGCATATTATGACTAACTTCTCACATTAGAACCTATTGTTTGCGGCCATTGGATGTACCGGGCGGTTCCGGGCAGGATTATGCCGCAAACTCATTCTAACCTCGAGTTAGCCATGTTCATCTTTGCAGCCAATTAATTAATAATTTACCATTTATGCCCATGCCTATTATACATGTCAATTATTCATAACTATAGCCAATTCAGATTATGTCAATAACAGACTAATTATATCAACTCAACAGATATAGCAGATAACAGATTTGGCATCTCAACAGATTTAGCAGTTTAGGCATCTCAACAGATTTAGTTTAGTAGATTTGGCATTTTCAACAGACTTAGCAGATGAAAGATTTAGCAGATTTAATATTTCTAAAGGTTCTATTTACATGCCTTGCTTAATCATGAATTAGGCCTAAATAATTGTCATGATTCACAGTATGATCATATACCCCATGTTTGCATAAATTTACATAACACAGAATATGGACATAATTTACCATATAACATATGTTCCCATTTTGGTTAAACTAGCATTGTACAACAGATTCATCTATAAATTATACCAAATATTACAATGCATGCCATATATCCAAAAATCCCTATTTAGGTGTATTCACACTTAATAGTCCTCAAATCTTATTATATATTTTAATTTCTACACCTAAGTCACATATCTTCCCCTTCTTAAAATGTGCCACAAATCTAGGTTTTGATCATGTATCATATTCTTAAAATCAGATATTGAATTATGTCCCCAAATCACAGATTATCATACATAGCTTGCTCAGATCCAGATCTAGTTTACAACATGTAATATGTATCTAAACTAATTACATGCCTACGGTCAAATTTATGCCCCAATTCCTAAGTCATATGTCCAATGTAAATTTTATGCCTCAACTTCTCAAGTCGTATGTTCAATATTCTTTATGCCACAAAACTCAAGTCAAAGGTTCAATTATACGCCTTAGATTTATGTCCTAAGTTCCAAGTTCAACCTATGTTCTTTCCCCAAATCAGTCGCATATCGGTCATGCCCATTTCATGCATTATTCATTTAATTGTCCCAAATATTTTAGCATATGTTAATCTCTTATGAGATTGGCTCAGGCTCGTGGTAGCCTGGCTATAGAACAGAAAGCAGAAAGAAATACGGAATAAGGAGACCTAAACAGAACAGAACAGACATAGTCTCAGATTCATATTTACAATTCATGTCACAATCAGAATTAACGTTTATATTGGAAAATAACTGTACTTGCCTTGATTGGATTCTAAAAGAAAGATAGTTGTGGCGACATTAGTTGATCTTCTTTAACCGTTGTTGAAGTTTCAAGCTTGAATTGAGTTGCTTAGGTTGATGTTGATTAGCTTCTAGTTTTGATTCCAGCAGAGTAGCGACGCCATTTTTATTTTTATTTAGAACAGAGGCAGAGTAGAAGCAGAATAGAATTGTGTGTAGAGAAGGCTAGGTTTGGGGCTGTTTAAATAGGTTTAGGCAGACGAATCTAGGTAGAAAATGAGACCAGATACATAAGAATGCACCCAGGCCCAAAACCAGGTTCGGGGACCAGGTCGACCCCCAGGTCGACTGCCCAGTCGACCTGGTCAGGGGGGTCGACTGCCCAGTCGACTCCCCAGTCGACTTGGGCACTGGGCGGGAAATTTCCCGCCCAGTCTGTTCTGGGTGTTGAATTCAAAATTTGAATTCGAATTCGAGCTGTTTTGAACTCTGAAAATTCTTGAAACTTTGGAGGGCCATAACTTGGTCATACGGACTCCGATTCTCGCAAACTCGGACTCGTTTCCAAGCAGAATTCCGAGACGAACGCAATGGCGCAACCCGTTTTCCTTAATTCTTCTGTTACAATTTAATTATTCTCTGATTTGTTATTAATACGTTCATAGAAAATACGGGGTGTTACAAATATGGTCAAACATCAGTGAGTGCGCATGAACCAAGAAATTCAATATAAGTGAAAAAGCAATCCAAGAACACACACACACACATATTATATATATACACACACACAGCTATGCATATATACGTATATATGCAGCATGTATGATATGATCAGCAGATGATCAAGGTTAAGAGCACAAAGGCAGGTGATAACATGGAACAGCCAGGTTCACAAACAATACAAATCTGAAACAAATCAAAGAAAGTGCAGCAAGTAGGTGCATCAAGCTCAAGTGACATGCACATCATGAATCAAGAGATTGCAGTTCCCAAATACATGCATGAGTACAACATGCCAATGTATACAAGATAGTGAAGATAAAACTATGCAGTGAAATGTATGGACACATTAAGGAGGAACTCAAGTTAACAAGGAATTGTGTGCACTGCATATATATAGGCACAAAAGTATGTGGATATACATATATATATATATGTATGTATGCATTCATGCATACGCAGTTATGGACAAGGTCACAACATGGTTCAGCATTGCTCACACACAAAGGTACAGTAAAACATTCAGGAGCATCTCAAATTGGTCAAGCCAGACAAAGGGTCTAGCTTCATGCACAAGTTCAACTGGTTCAGATATGGTTACACAAATGCAAGTATTCAAGGTAGGAAAAAATCATATGCACAAAGACATGGGACAAATGAGCACTGCAATATTAATAAGTGAACAAACACAATGCATTGAGGTTCAAACATAACAAGCTAGTATAGTATTTGTTCCTATCATGCAGCATGAATAAGAGACAGTGCATTCATGCAGAAACGTACAAGCTACAAGGAAGTGGTTATGTACACTGCAGCATGGTGCAGACAAGCATGCAAGGAATGGCTCGAGTACTTTTTTTTGCACCAAAACTAGCTCAGTGAAAAACATGGTTAAATTGAATGGTGCAAGATCAAAATGTACAAGTCTAGGGTTCAAATGCAACTCAGAAGATGACACAAGCATGTCAATGTACAAGACAACATGATGAACACAAAGCAGAGGAGCTAACAAGCTACACCGATGCAACATGTCGACTCGAGAAACATGGAGATACATTAAGACGTATGCAGAAGAAATTGGAACAATGAAGCTATACACATGTACAAACAACAAAGAGTGCAAGCAACAAGTATGTACAGGAAGGCAAGGATGATCTAAGTAGATCAAACACAAATTCACACTTATTTACACTAGTTTCATGAACAAGTAGAAATGGCAGTAAACAAGTGCATGTTGCATTAAAAAAATGTCATGACAAATCAAGTGAAAAATCTTTCGAACAACATGCAAGAATAAAGAGCCGATTGGTTTTTAAATTCAAGCAATTTCAATTATGGAGAGAATTATTTCTCCAAATGCACAGTTGATAGAATACGGCCAAATACATTTCCAGAAAATCAAGCAAGAAGTTATTTGGGTGATGAAGGAATTAACTTATGGCATGAATTAATTCACTTTTTCAAATGTTTCCAAATATTCACAAATGGGGTGTTTTAGGCAAATAAATCATTCGAATTGTTTCCAGAAATCAATAGCGGATTCTTGGCATTTTAATCATGAAAAAATCATGCAATAAATCAAGACCAAATCATATGAGTGAAATCATAGGTTGAGTGGGGTTTCTAAAACCCATTTATGGCACATAATTCATCATCGGCTAATGCATCGAAACTACAAGCAAACAAGAGAGAAACAAATTTTGGAATACTCACAATTAATAGAGAGTTTTGATCGCAAGGAAAAATCATGGATTAGAGTGCAACACGAATGGAGAGCCATCAGAAGAATATTTCTATCAACAAATTTTAAGTCACGATTTGGAGATAGAGCTGCAAAACCCTATGTTATTAATCAACATCCATCAAGGGAAGAAGAGGAAGTCGTCCCTTTTTAAGTGATAAAGAAATAAGGAGAATTCGATTATTTTATTTTACATAAGGGGTTTTGAGTAGTTTTTTATTTAAGTGTTTTTTATTTTTCATAAACATTGTATAGGTTTAATAATTTACATTAAACAAGGGGTTACAAGTTACGAGTTTGTAATTCAGGGAAAATCTAATCTCGGGTATAAAGATCAGTCTAGGGTTTTAAGCGTAGGATTAGAGCAGTAGCACGGTTTGCGAGTTACTGGGTTTTGTAAGCGGGAATATATTTTAATACCTAGTAGAAATCTTGGGAATGCAGCAGTAGGCGGGGTTTGCTGAAGCTAGGTAAAATCTGTATCATTGATTTTCTCTACTGCAATCTGTGTTGTGATAATTTAATATCTCGTAAAACTCCAATAAACCCTATTCACCCCCCTCTAGGGTTAATCTAGATCCTAGAAAAGGGAGTCGTTCGAGCGGAATCTAACCCAAACTTACAAGCATAAGCCATGCAAACATCTTGTGGATTCCGAAGGCCCAGACCACCCTCGTGTTTGGGACGACAAACAACATCCCATGAAAGCCAATGGTGCCGACTAGAATTATCCTTTCCTCCCAAAAAAGACGATGCTAATGAACTGAAAAATCGAAAGAAAAAAAGGAAGTGGGAGCCATGGCAGCGAAGACATGAAACCCAATGGAATCAAGCACTGACTTAATAAGAACAAGTCTACCTACTTGAGAAAGGAGAGAGGTGGTCCAACAAATAATCTTATCCATAGCTTTGTCAGTCAGAGGATCAAAGATCGAATTGAGCTTGCGACCTCTGTAAAGAACTATATTGAGGTAAGGAAATAGGAAAGAAGCCACCTTGAAATCGGAGTTGGTTTTCATCCAAGACACCCTCTCAGGAGCCATTAACTTGGCAGGAACGAAACAACTTTTAGAAGAGTTAACGAATTATCCCGAACACCCCTCGTACTGATGGATAAAAGCAAGGAGTCGACAAAAGGAGTGTAGGTTCCCATTAGAGAAAATAATGATGTCATCCGTAAATGATAAGGACAAGGTAATCAACCACTCGGGATACCAAATCGGTGAATTTGTCCCCTTTTGTAAGTGTATGCATACCATGAACGAAATCCTCAACGGCGGTGACAAATAGCATCGGCAAAAGGGGATCACCCTGACAAAGTCCCCTTCTTGACTTGAAATAACCGTTAGCTGGTCCGTTGATGAGAATGGAAAACCACCAGTTTGAGATTTGCCTCCAAACGATATCAATAAGAGGGTCAGGGAAGTCGATAGCCCGAAGGACCCTAATGATGAAAAACTAAGACATAGGATCATAGGCCTTAACCATGTCGAGCTTGATAACCACATTGGATCCCCAAACCTTGAGATCAATTTGAGAAATAAGCCCCTGAGCTAAAAGAACATTGTCTGTAATAAGAAAACCTCAAACAAAACCAGCTTGCGAGGAAGAAATAACATGATCTAGAAGACAACACCTTAGAGATGACCTTGTTAGAGAAATTACACAAGCTAATGGGATGAAAATCTGAGAACGAACGCAAATTTTTGCACTTTGGGATAAGCACCAGATTGTGGAAGTCCATCCCTAAGGAAGCTCACCCTCTAAGAAGAAAAATTGGATTGCCAAGCAAAATTCCGATTGAATGATTGGCCTGACACTCCGATAGCAAACCTCGTTGAGTCCGTCTGGATCACTCGCACTATCCTTACTCAACGAAAACACACAAAACCTAACCTCCTCCCAAGAAGGAGGACTGAAAAGCTCACCACCATCGATAGGAGGGATCAACCTTGGGATAAAACCCAACAACGCCAGATAAGAAAAGGTAACCGACGGGAAACCAAGAAAGGATTGAAAGTGGGAAAGGATAGCCTCATTGACTTCCGCAGGGGTGGAAGCCAAAGAAAGATCTTGGCGAAGAACATTCTGAATAGATAAAAGGTTATTCTTCTTCCTAATAGAAGAATGAAAGAATTTGGAGTTGAATTTCCATTGACAATCCATTTGATCCGAGCTTTTTGCCGAATGAATTCGTTCTCGACACGCAGTTCGGAAGAAATGGCAAGTTAGGCCTACGCCCACTCCGCCTTGTTAGAAGTGGAAGGATCTTCATCGAATGAAGACTCTACAAAGATAAGATTCTCTTCTACCATCCAAAAACGGTTGAAGATATTCTTAATAACCTGCACATTACAAACCCAAAGACAAGATTGAAACGTTTAAGTGAAAACACAGCGAAAGGGTTACCAGAAGCAGGATTGGACCAAGAGTCCTCCACAACTGGATGGAACGAATGATGGGATAGCCACATTTCCTAAAACTGGAAAGAATATAGTCTGATAAGGCGAGGGGCGAACACCGAAGCACCATCAGAGTGTGGTCAGAGAGAGCGGTGTAGATGGGTATCAGAGAAGGTGAAAGGGAGTGTAAACTATCCCTCAAAGCCAAAAAACTTGGCCAGGAAGAGAAAGGGTCTGATTGGGCCCTCCTTGGTATTTACTCCAAGTAAAAGTAAAGCCCATAAAAGACACCTCCGTTAAACCAGAATAAATGATGAAAGAACTGAAATCCCAAACTGTTGCGTGGTTAATATAGGATCCACCATGCTTCTCAACTTGATAGGAGGCAATGTTGAAATCACCACCAATGACCGAGGCCTCAAAGTCCAGGTAAGAAAGAGAAAGAATATCTTCCCAAAGGGACACCCGCTCAATCCTACCACATTTTGGATAAATAGCCGAAAATAGGAAGGATGAAGAGAAAGGACACAAACAAACAATAGACAGAAGTTGAGTAGAATCGAAAAGAGGACGAACAGAAACATCCTTAGCCTAAAGAATCCAAATTTTATTGGATATATTGGCTAAACCTCCCCCAAAACCAAGGGAAAGAAGAGAACTGAAGATCACCTCAGAGCCCATAAATGGCTCTAAAAGTGCCACCAGACAAACCGAGTACTTCTTGACGATGCGTTTAAGCCTTTGACAATGAAGCATGGTTGCCCATACACACAGAAAGATGACTCCAGATAGACAGAAAAAAGGAAGTACAACGACCAAAAAAAGTGAAGAATGAAAGAAATAGAGATTGATGCACCACCAAGAACCCTACTTAGACTAGATAGAGAGTGTGTTGAGTATATCTAACAATCTGCTAGGTCGTCGCTATAGAGTGTGTACGAATGGTGCGGGGAGTGCGAGGCAAGGATCTCGGTCTCCCACGTGAATGACGAGAGGAGGAGGCAGAAGAACGAGCAGATGCTAGCCCCATGCTGGGGAACACATGGCCTGGAGGATGGGGAGAGACCGAATAAGGAGCCCAGGAATTCTTCGTAAGGCGAGATAATCGACCATTAATGATCGAAATATCCTCCTTGCTAAGAAGAAGGAAAGAGTGCGAGGAAGAGGGATAACACTAAAGAGGAAAAAAGGGAGAAACTGCAGCAACAAAAAAGAAGGAAGGGTGACATGCAAAACCATAAACAGAACACAATACACTTTGTTGTAAGGAACTTTTCACTGCCGAATTGTCATCATATTGACAATCCCTCACTACCGATAGCATCCTACTAACTAAGGGACACAAAAACAGATGAAACACACGAAATGGAGAAAAATCCAACACTGCACCTAATCCCAAAAAAAAACCGAGTCGACCAAGGTCGAGAAACTCTGATAGTGATTGAATAGCACTCAATGAAATTGCTTGATAATTGGCTACTCCAGGTTTCAAAAAAAAAAAAAAAACCAAAGTCAGACATCGTGAAAAATTCATTGACACACAGGACAAAACCAAAACCAAACGCACATGAACACAAACAATTCATCGCTTGAATTGCTGTGCCAAAACCAATGCAAATTGTTTCAAAGAAAGAACCAACAACCAGAGCCATACAGGGAAAAGACAACCGAGGCCATAGCCGTCGGGTATGATCCCGAAGAGAGCTAAGCATCGAAGGCAAAACTACGGAAGCTACAAGTAGTTGGTTCAACAAATGGAAACAAGACAGAGCAACCAACACAAACCTAAGGAAAGGAAAAAACCGAAAGGGCTAAGAAATAGGAGGTGAAAAACAAATAAACAACACAGCCTGCAGCGATGGAACAAGCAACAAAACCCCAAAGGACGAGTAGCAAATCCCCTACGGCCCTCAAACGCCAACCCAAAAAGATCACCCAACAAGGGGGAGAAATGCAACATGGAAAATCCATCATCACAACAGCCGAAAACTAAACAAACAACATGGCAGGTACTAGACAGTAAAAACGAAAACTAATCGAAGGGAGGGAGCCATGCTAAACCAATAGATCCCAAAAAAAAGGTCAAAGCGACAAAGCCCAACCACCAACGAATCACCACCCACCACTGCCTTACTCTCCGCTGCCTCGCTAGTAGCAGCAACATATGGAAACTAGGCAAATCCCAAAACCCCTTCACATGAACGTTGTCAAGTAGCCAAATCCAAGCAGCGAAATGCCTGACCTGATTCGGAAAAACAAAACTACTGCTGGCGGATGGCGAGGGAAGAGCAAGGACCAGAGCACCGCCCTTAACCATCAAAGGGAACCCATCACCAATATGCCATTGCTTCTTAACAAAGCAGACTTCCACCTCTACAAATGGGAAAACAAATTCCCCGCCAGCTGCCGAGCAGACCAGCTGCATCCGTAAAGACGAAACATCTCACTTCATAAGTAAATTAGTGGAAAGAAAGGAATGAGATCTTCTAAACTCACTACCCCTTAACCACTTACGCAGAGGCAATAAGAGAGCAACAACAATACAACCGATCGAAGGCCCCTTGTAACACCCCACGTCCATTAATATCACTCACAAAGGGAATGCATTAACTTTCATGGAGCATTATTAGTGTATAGAACAGAATATAACAAGACAGATACATATATTGGTACTTGAAAATTTTAAAACAACTTTTATTGCAGCGGAGAAATAGTTTGATTACAACAACTTCATAAACCAACACTAAAACCAAGTACACTTAATATCCATCTTGACAAATTGTTTTCTGAGTACATAAAGTAATAAGCATAACCCCAAGTAGCCATAAAAGAGATGAGCTGAACTTTACTTTCAACAATCCAAGCACTTCCAAAAGAGAGAAAAAGAGATTCAAGATTAAGTTCCACTTGTACTAGTCCCACCCTGAGAACCTGGGGGGGGGGGGGGAAAGGAAGAAAAGAGGCGTAAACAAGGGGTCAGACATAAAGTCTGGCGTGTATAATAACTTTAACAATATAATTATTAAAGTAACTAGGATAAGGCATAAACAGGTAAAACAAGGTATGACCGTGAAACAAGTGGGCATGACAAAACAAACAAGAGGAATATTCTAACGTTAATCTCGTTCCTAATCACTATAGGATAATTACTATACTGCACCGCTACTAGTTACCCTAAAAGTTGATCCCGCCTACAGAACATAATAATGATAATGGTAGTTTCGTGTACCCCTAGCTGCCTTCATAGGTGTCGTATGCCCCTATCTCCACTAGTTGTACCCACTACCCCCATGCGATCGGCTCCCTAACTCGTAGATACCCGTGCTGGTCCCACAGTGGGATGTATCACTCCCCAGAGTGGCAACTCGATACCACTAAAGATGCACGGCTTATATCTACACGATGCAACAACGTCTTACCTACCAGCCCGGGCCCACGTATGCACATGACCCCGTTGGACTTGCGTTGCCACCACTAACCCATTTTGACCTCTTACAATCAAACCCAGTAAGCGTGTCCCGTCCTCGACTTGGGTCGAGCTCACAAAGATACTTAATGGGTTATTGGTTGGAAAAGGGCCCCCATGCCTGACACAAGCTTTCCACCTATGCTTGGTCCCCACTAAGATTTCCCACTTAACCTCATTCTTATTCATGTCTTCTTACATGTTTCAACTTAGTTAAGTGTTTCTAATCGTATTTCACATGCCACCTAAGGCCACCCACTTAACCCCCATGTCGCACCACATGTTAATATGGTTAAGTGTTACTTAATTCATTAGAACCGTAACCTTGTAAAGACCTCCCACATTAGACTATCGTTTGCGGTTGCTGGATTTGCCGGGCGGGTCCGGGCAGTCTTATACCGCAAACGAGCCTAACCTCGTGTCTTTACAATTGTTACACATTTAATTCGTGCCTTTGACCTCTCAAATTAGACTACCGTTTGTGGTTGCTGGATTTGTCGGGCGGGTCCGCGCAGTCTTACACCACAAACGAGTCTAACCTCGTGTCTTAGGCGGTTAATTATTACACATAATTATTTAACCCCAAATTGGATTAATATCCCTATTCAAATTTGTCAATAAATTCCAAATTTATTTATGTCCATAATTGTCACCTAAATTATGTCCATAATTTTAGGTATATAATTTATACCAATTAATGTCTCAAATTAATTATATGCCTTTTAAGGCCATTTTATGCCAATTCAAAATTATGTATATTCAATATTTTCCCATTGCCCCCACGCTATTCGTACGTTTTGATATAACATATGTTAGACTCGCAATAGTCTAACTTATAAAAAGAAAAGCAACATCACAACTTGCATAACACATAAAATAGATCTAAGAATCATGACATAAGTTTACATAGCCAATAACTTGCATAGGCAATACACAAATTTGCATAAACTATCATGGATCTAAATATAGATCTAAACATAAAGATGTGAACTTGCATATATGGATATGGTTTTCCTATAACTTGCATATGAATTTCATTCAAACTAGTATATGATTCACATACAAAACTAGCATAGGCAATGGGCATATAGAACATAAATTTCCATAACTATGTACTACCATGGATCTAAATATAGATCTAAACATAAAGATGTGAACTTGCATATGGATCTAAACACAAAGATGTGAACTTGCATATGGATCTAAACATGTAAATCAATGTCACCTGTTTTGCATATAAACTAGCATATGTATCTACATGATTCACATATGAACTTGTGTATAATCCACCTATAGACTTGCATAAGATTCACATATGTTTTAACATCCCAAACTTGCATAAAATTCATAAACTAGCATATGATTTAACATCCCAAACTTGCATAAGATGAATCAAGTTAAACATGTACAACTGAACATATGAAATAGATCCACAACAACAAACATCACATGATTCAAAGTCATATTCTCATAATCCCAATTATAACTTATCACAATTAAATTTATTAATTAATTTGTGAAAGAAATTATACTCACAAACAAAAGAATAGTCCTTTTTTTCTGGGATCTGTATTCTGAAACTGAATTGCTCGCCTTTGATGAAGACTAATTGTTATTTTGATTAGATTTGATTTGATTTTTATTCTTGCTTCTATCTTGGCTGCTACTCTAGGTTCACCATTGACGTCATGGCGGCTCTTGGTATGAATTAGTGTGATTTTAGGTTGAGAGTTAGGTTGCTTATATAGAATTTTAATTAATTAAGAGCCGTCAGATTAACCTAGAATCAATCAAGACCATCCAGTCAAGATAGAATAACACCTCAGCCCTAATGACTCAGCAACGAGTCAAAACAGCGTCATCTTTAAGATCTGCCCGGGGGGCAGGTCAACACAAGTCGACCCCCTGGTCGACTTGTATGGGTAGGTCGACCCCCTGGTCGACCCCCTGGTCGACTTGTATGGGTAGGTCGACCCCCTGGTCGACCTGGCCTTTGGGCGAGAATTTTCCCGCCAAGCCCGCTTCCCTGTTTTGAATTTGGATTTAAAATTTTCTGATTCAAGCTGTTTTTAATTTATTTAAATTCTGAAACTTCTGAAGGCCATAACTTCTTCATACGAAGTCCAATTCACACAAACTCGGACTCTATTTCAAGTAGAATTCCAAGACGAACGCAATGGCGTAACCCGTTCCCCTTAATTCTCATATTTGAAATTAAGTATTCTTTAATTTTAATATTTAAAATCACGGGGTGTTACATTCTCCCCTCCTTAAAGGATTTCGCTCCCGAAATCTCGAAGTTAAGGAGAATGCATATCCTAACATCCAATCATCCATCTACTCAACCATCAAACACAGGCATCCATTGTCCTTACAAGATTTCTAATGCTGTATGAACATATGCAAAAAGTGTGTGTATATGTTCCTTATGTAATGCAAAATGTAAGATACCCGTAACTTCCTCGATAAGGAAAGAGAGGATACTTTGGGAACAACACACAAATGAACGCAGACGGAAGAACATTTCATTGCTATTACAACAATTCCATCAGATACAAGAATATACAGAGTATAAATGAATAAATTACATTCGACAAATATCAGAGATTACAATAAATTACATAGCAGCGGAAAATAATACAAAGCACAACTGAAGGTGATATACAGATACAGAGCTTTCCGGATATCATTCCAGCTGTAAACCAGGATCCTGTGAATATAAATCTGCAAAACCAAAACTACTAGCTGCCCGTGCGAAAAATAGGGGCACCCAGAGTTTAGGTTAAAACAATAAACTCCAAGTTAGTCATGTGACTGGTGTGAGAACTAAAACAGTTATTTAAAACTTTACTTTAAAAGAGAGTAATTCAAGGGACCACGCCGTATAACACGGAACGGGTTTCCTCCCAAGAATACCAGTGCATAGAATAAACAACGCAATGTTTTTTTTCGAAAAATGAAGCTGTTATAAGACCCAGGTCCCATCACACAATGCAACGCAAGCCGGAGGATAGGGTTTTACCTTATAACAGCCAAACATGCTTGATACGTTTAAAACAAATCATTTGATACTATAATAAGTGTATAGTGTCAAAACAATTTCAATCATAAATATAAATCATAGACGGCATAGCATCCCATGCTACTATGTCGCCATACTAGGCTCTACAAATAAAGCCGCAATACACGTATTGGAAATTGGATTTCCGTCATGAGTCGAGGCAAGGGGCAAGCTCCTCTCCGCATTCGAGACACTCTAGCAAATGCCTCAGGGCTACGCACTCTGGGCAACCCCTGGATCTTCAGGGCCGGTCCTCACTTACGTTAGAGGATTAGTTATTCCTGAACACACATTTCCCGGTTCTTACAGACCTATAATCGAGGCGCCTCATCCAACAACCACAAAGGTGAAAAGTATATAAATGTTAGGGCTGGTAAGTCACTGACTCCACCAAAGCTAGAAAGAAACGTCGTGCTCTCCCTGCAGTCCGTATCCCGTTTTTGACTCATACCGAGGTGTGAGGCTCGCGAATTCACGCTATACACAAAGCTGCCACATAGGCCGTGCTTTGATCATCAACCACAAGACTTTTCTTTTCAACAGAAGCCTTGATCATTGCATCTTAGCGTGCCACACGGGCAATTCATGCCATGTGACTGATGTCCATCAATATACAACCTCTGAGCTCGTACGTCTCAAAGAAGGGCGTTAAGCAAAAGAATAAATTCTCCGCCGCCAAACAGATGTATATTTAATAGAAATCAATCAACACAGAATAAAATCCAATGTCAGACACACAATCCATTTACAAGTCCGTTCTGGGTCTGAACGAAACCGGAGGCACTTTCCTCGCATATCCATCCATCTCCAAGTACGTCTGGACAACCACCAACTATTTCCATCCTCTTGGGTGTACAGCCCAATCAGGATCGTCAGTAATTACCCAAACGATGTGAAGACTTCCGGTCTTCGACCACCGTCTTCATCTTCGACTTATCGTCGAATCGGTTATTCAGAATGGGTATAAACCCGGACTTTCCGAACAACCCGCGTATATTAAAAACAGATGTAACACAAACACAACATACGCCTCATTCCCATTCAGAATATCCCTTTTTTTCTTTCACAAAATCACATTCTTAGGGAAAGGTTCCCATTAATTTTATCCAAGATAAATTCTTTAAAATTTATCCTTTAATCTACCTTTGGATGTCGTTTCAAACCAAATTATGGTTTTCTAAATTAGTCGAGATTAGCGAACCACACCGAAGTAATTATTTATTTTATTTCCCAATCCCAACCTATTCATCCCATGAAGCAAAACTGGAAATACTCCATATCTAATACTATGGTGTTATCGGTAAAATTAATTACCATTTCACGTACAAATCTAATTAAAGATTTAACTATCGCTTTGGAGCAAAACTGGCGATACTCCATTCTCGCTCATTTCTAAATTTGATAATTTAGATTATAGATTCACATTTCAATCTAATTACAGATTCATTAAAACTCCTTTTACTGGGTTAAAGAACTAGGTGTTATTTAAAACACAGTTCACGACAAACCCAAATCACATTCTATTTATTATCGGGTTAAAGAACTAGTGTTATTTAAAACACAGTTCACGATAAACCCACAAATCAATTCTAGTTCAATTCAAATCAAATACATTAGGAATTCCGATTATTTAAAACCCCTTTTTTAAATCTAATTTATTTATTTAAAAATAAAAACCCGGGTTTTAAATTGAGTTCAAACTAGTTCGTTTCGATAGAAATCTTCATCGTTAACGCATCTTTGTCATCTTCGTTGCCCGTAGTCACTACATATATAAAAATCACACATTTTTATTGTGCTATTCAATATATAAAAATCGAATTTTTACTATGCTATTCAATATATAAAAATCGAATTTTTACTATCCTATTCAATATATAAAAATCGAATTTTTACTATGCTATTCAATATATAAAAATCGAATTTTTACTATGCTATTCAATATATAAAAATCAAATTTTTACTATGCTATTCAATATATAAAAATCGAATTTTTACTATGTTATTCAATATATAAAAATCGAATTTTTATAATGATGTTATATAGATAAAAATTCTATTTTTATCCGGCTATTCTTCATATAAAGATTTCGCCTTTTCAAAAATATAGATGTCGCCTTTCTATAATATAAAAATTATATTTTCTCGAAGTAAAAATCATATTTTTAAATCTTCTACTTTATAAAAATCATATTTTTACATCTTCTACTTAGTAAAGATTATATTTTTACTATCTATATAATATGAAAATTATATTTTCTACCTTTACATACGATAAAAATTATATTTTTATCTTTCTACTCCATGAAAGATTATATTTTTAATACTTTAAAAATATAAAAATCCTATTTTTTTTAAAACAACGATATCTATATTCTCAAAACAATTTTAAACTAATTTGAAAATAATTTTTAAACTGATTTTAAACTGATTTTAAAACTAATTTCATATAACACTAACTAGTACATATAAAAACTGACTTTCATTAAGTAAAAACTAAGACCAAATAAAATAAAATAACACAAAAAAAACTTACTTTTGCTTTTTCTATCTTCTTGTTCGCAGAGGGGGGTGGTTTCTGTCATCGAGCTACTGCGCGAGGGGGGCATCGGGAAGTGGGTCTTGGCACGGCGAGGAGAAGGAGGGGTTTGGGGAGGTGGTGCGATGACGAACTCGACGAGGTCTGGGAGGGGTTAGGGTTTGGCGGCGGAAATGGAAGTGGAGAGGGAGTTCGCGAGCAGGGGGGTCGAGGCCGATGGCGAGGGGATGGTGGGCTTGGAGGACAAGGCGGAGCGTCGATAGGGGTAGGGAGGTGCGCGCCACCATCGGTGACGGAGGGGGTGGGCTTCGACGAGTTCTGGCGATTTCCATTTTTTTTTCTTCTTTGATTCCTGAAATGAAACGAACATGGGGGGGCCAGAAAGATAAAGGGAGGAGGGGATATTTTTTTTTAAATATTTTTTTTAACATATACATATATATACACTGTACAAAATTGTCATGTATATGAAATATTCGATTTTGATATAAAATAGAAAAGGAATTCGAATTGAATTGAATAGGAGACGAATTCGAATTGAATTGAATAGAAAATGAATTCGAATTGAATTGAATAGAAAATGAATTCGAATTGAATTGAATAGAAAACGAATTCGAATTGAATTGAATAGGAAACAAATTTGAATTGAATTCAATTGAAAACGAACTGAAATAGAATTGAAATCGATTTGAATTGAAATCAAATAGAAATGAATGTAAAAAGAATTTATAAGGGAAAATTCAATTTGAATTTGAATTTGAAATGAAAGTTGAAATCGTTTCGAAAAAGAATTTAAAAACAATTTATAAAATTCGTTTTAAATAGAAATCGACGAAATATCTATTATATATAATATATATATAATATAATGGCCTGAATAGAACGCGTCACGCCGCGGCAGTTCGCGAATTTCGACCATTGACTTCGAATGGATATTGCGGGAGATCCGACCGTCGGATTCTCCTAAAATCGGAATCGTTGGGTTCGTATCGAAAAGAGCTTTCTAAGGAATATTAGAAATTTGAAATCTAACGGTTGGATTTGGAGATACGTCCAAATCAAATTTGAAAAAGGTCGCTGTAAGTGCAGTTCGATGGCCGTTGATGGAAATCGACTGTACGGGCCTTGATAAAATTATTAAAAATATTAATAATTTGCGTAAAATCATAAGAAATGATTTGTGAAGAATAGGGTTGATAAACTCCATATTTGAAAAGATAAAAATAGATTTTTATCGAAATGAACTAGTTATTAACTAGAAAAATAATCCAATGGATATAAATAAATAAATTGGATTAGAGTTAAATTGAAATTATCTTTGGATATTTTCGATATTGGATTCTGTGATTATACAGATATTGTGATGGGAATTTGGAAGATTTCGATATCGTTATTCCCGATATGATATCTGTTGGTTTCAGGCTTTGATGTTGAATATAAGTCGATACTATCTCTATTCAAAACCTTATATTTAATGTCAAATTTGATTGATTGATTGTTTGGATTGGGCTCGACCAGTTCATGAGCAAAATATGTATTTACATTTAGCATTGGGTTGGGTTGAAAATATCTGTGTGCTAACGCCTTGTGAAACACTTCACGATTTGACGATAAGGTGTTTAGCGATGTTGTGTTCATTTCAAATTTAATGAATGATTGTGAAATGATATTTTTCTTAAGTGAAAACAAATGTATTCCCGATTTTGGACAGGGAATGTTTTATAAAAATGTTTTATAAAACAGAAAGGATTTCGAGGCCCAAAACCCGATGATTTCTAAAATGATTTAGAAATGTATTATATGTTACATTGTGGTTCATCGCATATTCGATTAGTTGCTATTGATGATGTATCTGTTTGGTGGCGGAGAATTTATTCTCTTGCTTAACACCCTTCTTTGAGACGTACGAGCTCAAAGGTTATGTGATTAATAGTGACTGATCATATGCGTGAATTACTGATGTGAAGTACTATATTTTGAAAGTACTTGTGATTATTACGTTGTGAAATGATTTTCCCTACTTCGGGATATGAAATGATTTAGTATGTGGCTAAAGAGTCGGGTAACCCTGAGACTAAAAGTATGGGTGAGAGGGCAGTGTATGCTCTCCATGTGTGGGAGGTGCATCGTTGGTGTAGCCTACTCCTATGTGGGGTAGGTGCACATTTACATATCGAGTTGCGAGGTGCGTACCCTTTGCCTTGTCGATGGGGAGCACGATATTTGGTTGCATACTTGTTTGTATGCATTGTTATGTTTTGGAATTCACATTTACAAACGATTTGATTTGAGATCCTGAAGTGAAATCTACTTTGATATAGAAAGTTAGATATGTATTTCAAATGATTTGAAATAAGAAATCGGAAATAAAATCCAAAGGAATAATTTCTGTAAATTGAATTGGATTTAGAAAATCTAAGTGTAATGATTAATCTAAGGGGGTAGATTGGGATATTGCATGTTGATTGATGCATAGTAGATCCATATATCTATATTGATTGTTGTTTATACACTGGTATTCATGGGGGTAAACCCGTTTCGCGTTAGCGGCGTGGTCCCGTGATATACCACATTATTAATTAAGTTAATTATAACTGTTAGAGTTTCTCACACCAGTCCCATGACTGACCTGTAGTTTTCTTTTCCCTTGCGAACTCGGGTGCCCCTATTTTCCACACGGGCAGTCGAGTAGTTTTATTTTGCAGATGTATTGAGCAAGATTCTGGATTGAAGCTTTAAGCTGTGTCCAGACATTTACAGTCTTCTGCTGTGTAGTTTATATTTCCGCTGTGCATTGTATTACATTTATGTAAATTTATCTTCCGCTGTGTATTATTTTCGAGATACTCTGATATTCTGTACTCTGATGTAACATTATTATGATGTTTATTGAAGTCTTCTGTTATTTGTTCTGATGTGTTGTATACCCAAAGTTAGCGTATGCGGGATTCAAACGGTCTTGGTCGGTTTAGCGATCGATTAGGTCCGGGCGAAATCCGGTGTCGTTACACGTGGTATCAGAGCTTTGGTTAAACTCAAATCTTTGGGGTACAACTCGTTAGAACAGAATAAAAGACTCATCAGAGGTAGGATTAGTAATGTCCTATAAAAGAATCCTCATTTGAGATAGAATCAGTAGCATTCTAGAATGAGTGACTCGTTAGAGATGGGGTTAGAAATGCCCCAGAATGAGTCGAGAGGTATTTGTTTATAAATAACGTATTTGTGATTATATATATAATCTGGTTTTAGAAAATATGATTTTAAATATATAAATTATATATTTGAAAATATAATCAATTAATTGATTGATGTTTGTGCTCTTGGTTTATTTGTTTGATAATTTTGAACCATTATGCCTAATGGAATCAAATATTGAATTATATTGAAAATTAGTCGCATTTGCTTGCATATACATATACTTACATTGAACAGGTCATAGCAAGGAGGCTAGAGCCGAAGAATAAAATTTGTTTGCCCGACAAATAGGTACATTTTTGCTACATAATTTACTGTTTTGTTTGGGTGATGATGATTTTATAAGCCTATTGGCTAGCCGCTTGGCTTTTTCTTTTTCTTTTTGAGATCAGAAGGCCTTTCTGGCAATTTCGGGATTTTCCCGTGGCTCCCGGTGCAAGGGAGGTTATGGCGAAATTTTTCGAAAATTTAGGGTGTTAGCCAAATTTTTGAATTTTTGAAAATTCTCAGAAACTGAAAAGTTGGAGAATGAAAGCCAGATCGAACGTAGAGTTGATTAATCAAACCACTTTCGACTTTGTTCCTTTTCGGGGACGAAAAGTTTTAAGTGGGGGAGATTGTAACAACCCGAAAATCTAGGCCAGTTTAAAATTTTTATTTTGGCAATTTTAGCGAATTTTGAATATTTAAAATGAATTATTTTAAATAATAACGACGAGAAATATATTTTGAATAGAATTCGAACTTATATATTATATACGTCGTCGTTAGAATATAAATATTTATATATAATTATAAATAGAATTGAAAATGGCGCGGTAGTTCGATAATTCGATTTCAAACTTCAATTGAATATACCGGGTGCAAAACAATCCGGATTTTAGTGAAACCAAAAACATTAGGATCTAATTGATGATATCTTACAACGAATCCGAAAATTCGAAATTTCATAGCGGAAATCAAAAGATATGCCCAGTTGAAAATTCTGAATAGTCGCTTTGGAATTCAGGCCCTTAAAAATGAAAATTTTGCAAACGACCTCGGATTTCGACGAAACCACTTTTGTTGGATCCGGGATGTAAAGTTATTGCTAGCTTTCAAATTTCATAATTTTTCGAATTAATATGTGAGCGTGGCAAAGGAAAACGCGTTTGACCAGTTTCAGTTGATTTTAATCGACTGGAAAATGGCCATTTTTCCAACAGTCTCAGAATACGACGAAACTAGTTTTGTTAGGACCGTATCGTCAATACGAAGCTAGAAAATATTTTTCTGGAATTTTTAGAATCAGTATGTGGCCCCGGCAAATTGAAATGTACGTTCAAATCAAATATTGAATGTTTTATATTTTAATTTGAATAAAAACTGGTCGAAACAGTCGAATTGACCAACGAAACATATCCCATTGTGTCCGGAATGGGGGTAATTAGCTGGGGGCGATAGTCGTTGGATTTTATTTGAAGTTCGTGATATTAAACAAGTAAAATTAGAATTAAATATTAAATAAATTAAAATATAAGGGTATAAAGGGAAATGTCTAAACCCTCATCTCCTATATTCAGAACGCAGCCGCCACGATAAAAAAAACGATGGCCAAAATTTCGCGACCGATCCTCCCCTAATTCTCGGAATCCGTCAATCGAATCGAGGAAATTCTTCTGCAACCTTGTCTCGCCGAGGCCCTTCAGATCAACGGCCATGATCAGGATTTACAACGTGTGGCGACTGGATTGCTTCCTCGAAGTCCCTCCGTTCAAACTATGTTTTCTGGCCGAGATGGACATCGGGTTCGCCGGCGTTGAGGTTGTAGGGTAGCGGCGCCCCTGCGCTTCGAGGGTTGGCTTCAGATCGAACTCCGATGGCCGTTGGGGAGGTGCGGCAGAGGATTTGTGGAGTGTCGATGTTGGGTTCGTTCGGTTGTTACGGGGAAGACGCGTTCAACAGCGTGATTAAGGAGGAACGGCCAGATTCTTTCTGAGGTGGATAACCAGAAGTAATTAGTTAATTAATTACTTTAATTAATTTTTATAATGTGATTAATGTTCAAACTATAATATCTTGAGTAAATCAATACAGATTTCAGTGAACCGAACTGCGTTGGAATCCTCATGAAAAACTCTACGCCTTGAAATCAGTTCAGACAAGAATGAAGCAAATTCAAATCTGAACCAAAATAAAACAGAAAGTCGAACCAATCAAAGTGAGAATTCTCTCACTTTAAATTTTATGTTCAGTTATTTATTTCATAACTGCATATATGAACTGTTCCCCGTCGTCCACAGACCATGGACAACTTGTTTGATTGTAATCTGTGTGAAAGTTTATCGTGATATTGAAAGTGAAAATATCGTATATATTGAAAGTGAATATATATATATATATTGAAAGTGAAAATATCGTATATATTGAAAATGAAATATATATATTGAAAGTGAAAATATATATATTGAAAGTGAAAATATCGAATATATTGAAGGTGAAAATATTATATATATTGAAAGTGAAAATATCGAATATGTTGAAAGTGAAAATATCGTATATATTGAAAGTGAAAATATTGAATATATTGAAAGTGAAAATATCGAATATATTGAAAGTGAAAATATCGAATATATTGAAAGTGAAAATATCGTATATATTGAAAGTGAAAATATTGTATATATGAAATGTGAAAACGATGTATATATGAGATGAAAACGATATATATATATATATATATATATATATATATATATATGAAACGTGAAAATTATTTGATTGTTAAAATTTTTTTTAATTTTATTTAATTTTTTAATTTTCCACCAAAAAGCAACTTTTATTTTCGACCTCAAAACGAGGCCCACCGCCTGTCGCCCATAGCGTTTTACCCCCATTCCGAACACAATGGGATATGTATCGCAAGCTAATTTGATCGTTTCGATCGGTTTCCGTTAAAATCAACATATAACTCTATATATTGAATTTGAACGCGCATTTCAATTTACCGGGGTTACATACTAACTCGAAAAATTCCCGAAAAATATTTTCTAGCTTCGTATTGACGATACGGTCCGAAAAAAACTAGTTTCGTCGAATTCTGAGACTGTTGGAAAAATGGCCATTTTCCAGTCGATTAAAATCAACTGAAACTGGTCAAATGCATTTTCCTTTTCCACGCTCACATATTAATTCGAAAAATTATGAAATTTGAAAGCTAGCAATAACTTTACATCCCGGATCCAACAAAAGTGGTTTCGTCGAAATACGAGGTCGTTTGCAAAATTTCCATTTTTAAGGGCCTGAATTCCATAGCGACTATTCAGAATTTTCAACTGGGCATATCTTTTGATTCCCGCTATGAAATTTCGAATTTTCGGATTCGTTGCAAGATATCATCAATTAGATCCTAATGTTTTTGGTTTCACTAAAATCCGGATTGTTTTGCATCCGGTATATTTAATTGAAGTTTGAAATCGAATTATCGAACTACCACGCCATTTTCAATTCTATTTATAATTATATATAAATATTTATATTCTAACGACGACATATATAATATATAAGTTCGAATTCTATTCAAAATATATTTCTTGTCGTTATTATTTAAAATAATTCATTTTAAATATTCAAAATTCGCTAAAATTGCCAAAATAAAATTTTTAAACTAGCCCAGATTTTCGGGTTGTTACACAAAATCAGGCGGTCTACTTATTCAGTTGACCTCCTTAATGCAAATCATGATAGTGCCATGCATCCATTATGTATGCGAAAGAATCCTATCGATACATACTATTTCTACGTGTGTGCACAACCATTCATCAAAATGCAGCATCCATATGATAACACAACCATTATACATCCATTAATTTAGATATGCACACACAGTTATATGCAGTATGAAGGTGATTGAGCCGATCTAGTGCCTAATATGTGTGTACATGCATCCACGAGCAACCACTAGCAACCACTTGCATCCATTTGCATCCACCAAACATAACATGTCTCAAACACATGTTTGCAACCATAAGGTTCTTCCTAACTAAAGATCGAAGATGTCATCGCAAAGATAATACTAAAAGATAGGACAAGTATCAACAAAGCGGTAGAAAAAGGAGAAAATAAAACATACCCTCAAAAAGGAAAGGGTACAGCATACACATCTTGTCTTCCGTCTTCCAAGTCGCGTCTCTTTGATCATCTCCCCATTGCACTTTGACCAACTTGACCTCTTTGTTACGTAGCTTTTTGACCTTCGATCCGAGAATGCGTGTAGGAGCTCGTCTAACCGTGGCATTGCGCTCTACTTCCACTTCTACGAGCGTGCTCGGCTCCACCACTTCCGCCGTATCGTGTAAACACTTACGCAAATGCGAAACGTAAAACACGTCATGAACACCACTGAGCTTCTCTGGCAACTTTACTCTATACGCTATCTGCCCAATCCTCTCTGTAATTGGAAAGGGTCCTACGAACCTCGGTTCCAACTTCCCTATTGATCCAAAACGGACTACGTTTCTCAACGGTGACACCTTAATAAAAACCATGTCCCCAATATTGAACTCAAGATCGGTTCGTTTCTTATCAGCATATGACTTCTGTCGGTCCTGCGCCGTCTTCATTCGCCGTCGAATCAGGTCTATCTTCTCCGAAGTCTCCCTAATCATGTCGGGTCCAAGTAAAACCTTATCCGTGGATTCCCACCAACAAGTAGGTGACCGGCACGGTCGTCCATAAAGAGCCTCAAAAGGTTCCATGCCAATGCTAGCCTGAAAGCTGTTATTATGGGCGAAATCCACTAATGGAAGATGTTCTTCCCATGTTCCTCCAAAGTCTAGGATGCATAGCCTCAGAAGGTCTTCTAGAATCTGATTTATTCTCTCGGTCTGGCCGTCCGTCTGAGGGTGATAAGCGGTACTTAAGCATAATTGTGTTCCAACCGCCTCTTGTAAGCTTTTCCAAAATTCGCTTGTGAAAATGGGATCTCTATCGCTCACAATGCTAGAAGGTATGCCGTGCAGACGAACTATCTCTCGAACGTAAATAGATGCTAACCATGCGGCGGTCCTTCTACTTTTAACGGGAATAAAATGGGCACTTTTGGTAAGTCTGTCTACAATTACCCAAATCCCCGTATTACCCTTCCTTGATCTTGGTAACCCATCTACAAAATCCATGGAAACACTTTCCCATTTCCACAGCGGAATCTCTAAAGGGTGGAGCAAACCACCGGGCTTCTTTTGCTCCACCTTGACTTGCTGGCACACTAAGCATCAAGAAACGAACTCAGCCACGTCCTTCTTCATTCCGGCCCAAAAGAAAACTCACTTCATATCCCTATACATCTTATCACCACCGGGATGTATGGTCATCTTAGAGCGATGTGAGTCTTCAAGAATTGTCTTCTTCAAACTCTCGTCCTGTGGTACGCAAAGTCTCCCATCTCTACGTAGCCAGCCTCTCTCATCTATAGCATATCTATTAAGATGACTCGAAGACTCCCCTCCTATAAGCTTGCCTACTATCTCAACCAACTGTGGGTCATCTTGTTGTGCCTCTCCAACTCGACCCAAAAGTGTAGGTTGCACCTCTAATGATGCCCACAATCCGGGTACATAATCGACAGAGGGTCTGAAGTCAAAGGTAGATATATACTCCAAACTCTGCCGCTCTATGAACAAAGGACTTAAAGTCAACTTATTTCTACTTAAGGCGTCAGCTACAATGTTACCCTTGCCAGGGGTATATGCGATCTCAAAATCGTAGGATGCCAAAAACTCCATCCACCTCTGTTGCCTCAAGTTTAGGTCTTTCTGAGAGAATAAGTACTTTAACGACTTATGGTCTGTATACAACTCAAACCTTTCGCCAAGCAAATAATGACGCCATGACTTAAGCGCAAAAACTATGGCAGCCAACTCTAAGTCGCGGGTAGGGTAATTTTTCTCGTGGGCTTTCAACTGCCTTCCACCATAGCATATCACCCTTCCCTCTTGAATTAAAACTGCGCCAAGCCCTGTCCCGCAAGCATTGGTATATACTGTGAATGACTTACTCCCATCCGGCAAAACTAAAATTGGAGCTGTCGTCAAAGCCCTCTTCAGACGTTGGAAAGCATCGTCATAGTCAACATCCCAAGCAAAAGTCAAGTTCTTCTTCGTTAACCGAGTAAGTGGGGCTGATATCTTCGCGAAGTCCTTAATGAACTTCCTATAATAACCAGCCAGCCCTAAAAAGCTTCTTACTTCTGTTGCATTCTTCGTAATTTTCCAATCTTGGACTGCCACCACCTTTGCGGGATCCACAGCTATCCCTTTCTTAGAAACCATGTGTCCTAAGAACCTCACTTCTTTTCTCCAAAAATGGCACTTGGAGAACTTATCTTTAAGTTGATGTGCTCGTAGGGTCTCTAAGACTTCCCTAAGATGTAGGGCATGCTCTTCTTCATTTTTAGAGAAAATCATGATATCGTCCACAAAGACTACCACAAACTTGTTTAGAAACTCCCAAAACACCCTACTTATTGAGTCAACATAGTATGCGGGTGCATTCGTCAAACCAAAAGGCATGATGAGCCACTCGAAGAAACCGTCAGGAGTTCTAAATGCAGTCTTTTCTATGCTGTCTTCAGCCACCCTTAGCTGATGAAACCCTGTAGCCAAATCCAGTTATGAGAAAACCGAAGCACCCACTAACTGATCGAATAAATCATCTATCCTCGGCAACGGGTGTCTATTCTTCTTTGTGAGCTTATTCAGCTCTCTATAGTCCATGCACAATCTAAGTGAACCATCTGCTTTCGTAGCAAAAACGACTGGAGCACGCCACTCCGAAATACTTCTTCTTATGAACCCCTTCTCAAGCAATTCTTTCACTTGCTTACTGAGTTCTCTTCTCTCTCTCGGAGCCATGTGGCGCACTGGTAAAGCAACTGGCTTTGCATTATCTACTAGGTATATTCGAAAGTCTATCTCGTGCCTCGAAGGTAAACCTCGAACTTCATCAAAGACGTCACTATATTCACGGACCACAAGAACATATTCCAAATCATCATTGGATGCGTCAAGGGATTCTAGGTAGCTAAGCATTACCGGACCTCTAGGGTCATAAGAAATATCAAGGGTCTTTCCACAACGAGTCAACAATCTAACTACCCTACTTTCACAATCTAGGATGACACCGTATCTAGCTAGCCAATCCATGCCTAGAATCAAGCCGTAGCCCATGAAGCCAAGAACGAAGGCATTGCATTCAAACCCAACGCCCAAGATAGACACTCTCAAATCCCGACAAATCATTGAAAGATGAGCCGAACCACCAATAGGATTTGGGACTACTATGGGATCCGTAACTAGACTTGTATTTAGGTGCAGTGTTTCAACTAACGAAGCAGATACAAACGAGTGTGAAGCGCCGGAGTCAAACAAAGTACGAACAGGATGATCAAACAAAAAAAACTAAACTTTCAACGGAAATGTTTCTACCTCTCTCCTGTCCTGGTGCCATGAGAGCCTGAATCTGCCCTCTTGCCTGCCCTGGTGCCATGAGATCCTGGATTTTCCCTCCAGAAGTGGACCATGTTCTTTGCCCTTGCCCCTGTTTCCTTGGGCAGTCTTTAACTAGATGTCCTGCCTCTCCATAGTGGAAACAACCAGTCTTCTTCTTCTTCCTACAGTCCTTGCTCAAATGGCCTGGTGTTCCACAATTAAAGTACTTTTTCTTACCTTTGCTATTGTTGTTCTTCCCGCCTTTCATGTTTTGCTGTTGTGGTTTCTTTTGATCCCCTTTCTTCTCCGGTGCCTTATTGGCATTAGCACCTTTCTCATCTTCATGCATAAGCGCCATGTCAACCAGTTTCTCAAAGGTAGCCCCCATCGGAATGTGGGTCATAGCCAACCCATGTAGCGGCTCATTCAAACCTTTAACGAACCCTACGGCCTTCTTCTCAGGTGTGTTTACCAATTCCAAGCCAAATCTCACTAACTGATTGAACTTGTTGACGTACTCCTTTACTGATAAATCCCCTTGCTTCAATGCTAAGAACCTCTCCATATATAAATTCTCTTCTGCTCGTTAGAGAAATTTCATCTCGAACCTATGCCGGAAATCCATCCATGTCTCCACTGGACGCTCTCCATTCGTGACCTCCCACCCAAACGAGGCTTCGTCCTTCATTAACCAAGCAGCCAATTGCTTCCTTCCATCTTCTACCTCGAAGATACCAAATAGATCTTCCACCTCCTTAAGCCAATTTCGAGCTTCAACAAATGTCTCTGATCCGTGAAAAGGTTTCCCACCCATTGCCCGAAAATCTTTGCATATCTTTGAAAAAGTATCAATGCGAGGCGGGGGAGGAGGAGAAGCGACTGCAGCTGGGGGAGGAGGAACATTTGTTGGGCCTGCGGCATTGGCCCTAGCCTCCAGATACCTTCTAAACCAGCTTGGAATCGGTATGCCCTCGGGTATCTCAGGTTCCCCAGACATGCTGAAAAAGAAAAAGGAAGAGATTCAAAATGGAGAATCGAAGGAAAGATATATGGCTCTTGGGGGTTATGTTTTAAAACAAACTCTTCTCTTGAAAATACTTTCCTTAAAACATATTTTTGAAAGTATTTCTTTATAAAATGCTTTTGAAAAAAATAGTTTTTCAAAATCTCATATTTGTTCTAGTAACCTTCAGCTCTGATACCACGTGTAACACCCCACGTCCATTAATGTCACTCACAAAGGGAATGCATTAACTTTCATGGAGCATTATTAGTGTATAGAACAGAATATAACAAGACAGATACATATATTAGTACTTGAAAATTTTAAAACAACTTTTATTGCAGCGGAGAAATAGTTTGATTACAACAACTTCATAAACCAACACTAAAACCAAGTACACTAACATCCATCTGGACAAATTGTTTTCAGAGTACATAAAGTAAAAAAGCATAACCCCAACACAAGCAGCCATAAAAGAGATGAGCTGAACTTTACTTTCAGCAATCCAAGCACTTCCAAATGAGAGAGAAAGAGATCCAAGATCAAGCTCCACTAGTACTAGTCCCACCCTGAGAAACTTGGGGGGCGGGGGGAAGGAAGAAAAGAGGCGAAAACAAGGGAGTCAGATATAAAGTCTGGCGAGTATAATAACTTTAACAATATAATTATTAAAGTAACTAGGATAAGGCATAAACTGGTAAAACAAGGTATGACCATGAAACAAGTGGGCATGACAAAACAAACAAGAGGAATATTCTGGCATTAATCTCGTTCCTAAACATTATAGGATAATTACTATACTGCACCGCTACTAGTCACCTTAAAAGTTGATCCCGCCTACAGAACATAATAATGATAATGGTAGTTTCGTGTACCCCTAGCTGCCTTCATAGGTGTCGTCTGCCCCTATATCCACTAGTTGTACCCACTACCGCCATGCGATCCGGCTCCCTAACTCGTAGATACTCGTGCTGGTCCCACAGTGGGGCGTATCACTCCCCAGAGTGGCAACCCGATACCACTAAAGATGCACGATTTATATCTACACGATGCAACAACGTCTTACCTACCAGCCCGGGCCCACGCACGCACATGACCCCGTTGGACTTGCGTTGCCACCGCTAACCCGTTTTGACCTCTTATAATCAAACCCAGTAAGCGTGTCCCGTCCTCGACTTGGGTCGAGCTCACAAAGATACATAATGGGTTATTGGTTTGAAAAGGGCCCCCATGCCTGACACAAGCTTTCCACCTATGTTTGGTCCCCACTAAGGTTTCCCACTTAACCCCATTCTTATTCATGTCTTCTTACATGTTACAACTTGGTTAAGTGTTTCTAATCATATTTCACATGGCACCCAAGGTCACCCACTTAACCCCCATGTCCCACCACATGTTTATCTAGTTAAGTGTTACTTAATTCATTAGAACCGTAACCTTGTAAAGACCTCCCTCATTATACTACCGTTTGCGGTTGTTGGATTTGCCGGGCCGGTCCGGGCAGTCTTATACCGCAAACGAGCCTAACCTCGTGTCTTTACAATTGTTATGCATTTAATTCATGCCTTTGACCTCTCAAATTAGACTACCGTTTGTGGTTGCTGGATTTGCCGGGCGGGTCCAGGCAGTCTTAGACCACAAACGAGTCTAACCTCGTGTCTTAGGCGGTTAATTATTACACATAATTATTTAACCCCAAATTGGATTAATATCCCTATTCAAATTTGTCAATAAATTCCAAATTTATTTATGTCCATAATTGTCACCTAAATTATGTCCATAATTTTAGGTATATAATTTATACCAATTAATGTCTCAAATTAATTATATGCCTTTTAAGGCCATTTTATGCCAATTCACAATTATGTATATTCAATATTTTCCCATTGTCCCCACGCTATTCATACGTTTTGATATAACATATGTTAGACTCGCAATAGTCTAACTTATAAAAAGAAAAGCAACATCACAACTTGCATAACACATAAAATAGATCTAAGAATCATGACATAAGTTTACATATACAATAACTTGCATAGGCAATATACAAATTTGCATAAACAATCATGGATCTAAATATAGATCTAAACATAAAGATGTGAACTTGCATATATGGATATGGTTTTCCTATAACTTGATGAATTTCATTCAAACTAGCATATGATTCACATATAAAACTAGCATAGGTAATGGGCATATAGAACATAAATTTCCATAACTATGTACTACCATGGATCTAAATATAGATCTAAACATACAGATGTGAACTTGCATATGGATCTAAACATAAATATGTGGACTTGCATATGGATCTAAACATAAAGATGTGAACTTGCATATGGATCTAAACATGTAAATCAATGTCACATGTTTTGCATATAAACTAGCATATGTATCTACATGATTCACATATGAACTTGTGTATAATCCACCTACAGACTTGCATAAGATTCACATATGTTTTAACATCCCACACTTGCATAAAATTCATAAACTAGCATATGATTTAACATCCCAAACTTGCATAAGATGAATCAAGTTAAACATGTACAATTGAACATATGAAATAGATCCACAACAACAAACATCACATGATTCAAAGTCATATTCTCATAATCCCAATTATAACTTATCACAATTAAATTAATTAATTTGTGAAAGAAATTATACTTACAAACAAAAGAATAGTCTTGTTTTTCTGGGATCTGTATTCTGAAACTGAATTGCTCGCCTTTGATGTAGACTAATTGTTATTTAGATTAGATTAGATTTTGATTCTTGCTTCTATCTTGGCGGCTACTCTAGGTTCACCATTGATGGCATGGCGGCTCTTGGTATGAATTAGTGTGATTTTAGGTTGAGAGTTAGGTTGCTTATATAGAATTTTAATTAATTAAGAGCCTTCAGATTAACCTAGAATCAATTAAGACCATCCAATCAAGATAGAATAACACCTCATCCCTAATGACTCAGCAACGAGTCAAAACAGCGTCATCTTTCAGATCTGCCCGGGGGGGGGGGGGGTCGACACCCAGGTCGACCCCCTGGTTGACCCGTATGGGTAGGTCGACCCCCAGATCGATCCCCTGGTCGACCCCCAGATCGACCCCCTGGTCGACCTGGCCTTTGGGCGGGAATTTTCCCGCCCAGCCCGCTTCCCTGTTTTGAATTTGAATTTCAAATTTTCTGATTCGAGCTGTTTTTAATTTATTTAAATTCTGAAACTTTTGAAGGCCATAACTTCTTCATACGAAGTCAAATTCACACAAATTCGAACTCTATTTCAAGAAGAATTCCGAGACGAACGCAATGGAGTAACCCATTTCCCATAATTCTCACATTTGAAATTAAGTATTCTTTAATTTTAATATTTAAAATCACAGGGGGTTACACCCCTCATCAAGAACATAAATCTACTCGAGAAGAGCAAAATAGTTACTAGTAGCTAGAGGTGGCAAAGCATGGGGAGAGAAACACCGGAGTTTGCAATCCTATCGGTTCTCTTGACAATAAGAGGAGAACAACAATGAGAAATGGCCTTAGGTGTCTTCGCCCGCCTCATACACCTCCTTCGGCTACCCAGAGAACAACCAACCCCTTCTAGAAACCCAATCGCATACCCACACCTTAGAAGACAGTGAGTAACAGGAAATACTCTTGGGAAGAAAACATATAAAGGGGAGCAATTCCCCTTTACTTTTTCCACCTTTAGCATCCGAAGTCACCGCACTAAAACTACAAGAGGCAAAACGACCAACATATGCACTGACAACATCCAACAAAGAACCACAAGAACCATTAACAACCTCTACAGGCAATAACCTCCCGACCATAGATTTTGGTCGAAATCGGATAGAGGGATCAATTCCCATATATTATCACTATCCACCAAACGCAATGAAGCACCGAAAGCGTTCCCCAAAACAAACACACCAACCACCTAATCACAAAACCCCTACTTATGGGGAAAGCGAAGCACCAAAGAAGCAAAGACAAAAGGCTCAGATGAAACAAAATTACAGGGCCATAATTCCAAGAAGGAACATCTAACAATAATAAATCTATGGCGTGAAATGATCTCAAATTCGGCCAAAGATACAACTCGCATAAATTTTTTTGAGATGCTAGTCAATGCCACAACCATGCAGAAGCCAACCAAAACACGAATCGCCTCCAAAATCGAAATGATGGCTGGGTATGGTCCCACGGATGAACCCACTGCACAGAAAAACCCATCAGAGCCGATCGAAGACATAACCCTAAAATCGATCGAATGAACTTCAACGGAAAGCCACAATCAATCGAGAGTCGAAGAGAAGAAACTCCAAGATTGGGAGAAACCAGGAAGCAGCAAATTAGCAAAGAGAAAACGATGCCGAGAGAAAATCGCTATTATAGGGATTAAGAGGAAGGCATGAAGGTGGATATAATTGAATCAATTAATATTTATAAAATATTAGTTGTAAATAATTAATGTAATTAATAAAATAGGAACGCCAAGGAAATAAATATCCTTGTGCTTGACTCAAGAGAGGGGTCAATTGCTCCCTAAGAGGGAGGTCGACTGACAATCGACCGCCCTCCTAGTCGAGGGTGGGGGAGAGGCAGCTATTGTTAAGGGTTTTTATTTATTTTTGCTCAAACGGACTATCTAGATTTTATATAATTAATCCTACAGTCCACATACACTCTAGCAACTATAAATAAACTCTCAACTTCTCCCCTAAACCCTATATTCATTCTCTTCCTCAACTCTACTTCTCCACCTTATTCTTAATTCTAGAAATTTGGCAGGTTAGGATTCTTCTTCCTTGACCTATTTCTTTACCTTTCTAATGTATTTTTCTTAAAAGAGTTTGGAACTAGAATATATATATATAAGAATTTAATAAAATTCTTAAATGTATATATTAGATTAGGAGGAAGTTTGGAAAATGGTCATTGCGAGGAAACAATTTAGAAGCTGATTCTACATGGCGTCTTCATCCTTATTCTTGTGTTACCGTAAGCGGAAATTGTATAAGTTTAATATTTTGTATATCTTGATAGTATAGATTTGGATTTTTATGCCTAAATAGGTTTGGATTTGCACAAAACACAATGTAAATAGATCCTCCAAATCTCTTATAATTTACGAAAATGGTTGATTATTGATGTGTATTGGGTTTTGGTAATGAATGTAATAAAAATTGGTCTTTTGGGTGTTATATAGTCTTGATAATGGTCTGATTCACTTTCTTATGAGTTGTAAATCTCATATATGTGAAAAGCATAAAATTTGGGGGTTCGTAATTAAATTAGTTTAAGCTTCTATTTTTAAATAGATAGTTTGAACGTATTATAACACAAATTAGAAAAGTCTTGAGATTTTGCATAAAGATCATATGAAAAGTGAAGCAGTACCAAAAAGAGATTGTACATATATTGGTAAATTACACATCATCTTCAATTTATTATTAAAGTAATCTTTTAAGCCTAGGTTACATGTTATTCCAGGTATGTTTGTTATTTTCCTATTATCGATTGAGTGTGAATATACATTTTATGCTATGTCGATGAAGTTAGGGAAATAAACTTGTAAACCTTAAGCCTTGCCAAAAAACTTGTAAACCTTAATCTTGTAGTTAGGATTGACAATTCTATGTTTTAGGACTACATGAGCTCAATTTACGTTTTATTTATTACTATTTATAGCGTAGTTAACGTATTATAAATGCGTACTAAATACCTTAAACTAAGAAATTAGAATCATAAATGTCCCCACAGGAAATTTGTATGCATGTGAGTATTCATGGCAATCAATTAATGTTAATGACACATGGACTCGAGAATAACCCCAACTTGTACTAGAAGCATGCCCGGAACCGATCGACATATCTAGCGTCTACAAGTAAGTCGGTTTAATATGAGAGCCTAGGTGTCATAGGCCACTATAATAAGTACATAAAGATGCAAGGTTAAGCCCAACTTGTAGTAGAAGTCCACTCGGAACAGCCTGGAAAATTCCGCATCTATAAGTAGTTGGTTTAATGTAGGATTCCTAGTGTGTGTGTGTGTATATGTGTGTGTGTGTAAAGTAGGCCTGCCTTGAGAAGGTATTAAGTGGTTGACCTACCCTGTCTGGGTATTAAGTGGTTAGGACTAGGTCCGTTCCTAAGGTTCACTCCTTGGTTCTGGACCAAAGTCATGAGACCTTCCCTTATTAGGTTTTAAAATAGTCACTGGGTATGCCTTTCTCTTATAAGATATTAAATAGTCTTAATTAAAAAAATAGACATATGAGTAGGGTAGTTCTCCGGAAGTTGTTCGCTTCTTATCTTGGGGCTATGCGTGGGTATACCCAGAGATAATAAAATAGTTCCTAAAGGACCACCTATCTACGGGAAGTATTAAGTGGATAGGCATTCACTTATAATACCAGTTAAATAGTAACACATGGGTCCAAGAGGTCTTAAATGGCAATAAGTGTCTGCCTTCACCCGGTATTAAGTGGTAGATTATTGTTTCATTACAAAAGAGAGATTATTTGATAACATTAAGACGATGTCTTAAGTGACTAGAGTCTGTCATAGGGTATTCAGTAATAGTAGGAATACACCCATAACTAAATATAGATAATGGCCTTAAGTGACCAAATGATAGTCCGCCTTACAAAGTATTAAGTGATAATAGACATCCGCCTTTATATAAGCATGTGAACCTTAAGTGAGTTTAGAATTGTCTGCCCTATTAGCACATATATTTGTGTGTTTAAATTGCGTAGACATAATTTAATGAATTCGTACTGCCAAGTATAGAAATAGACATTCCTTAAACTTATGTGATTTTCATTCACCAGAACTTGTTGTTCTAACCTCCCTCATCATAATAATAAGCAGGTTAGTAAATGGGAAAGCTTGAGTGATGAAGTCATGGAGACTGGTGCCTGGCAAAAGAGATTCTATAGCTTATTATTATTATTATTATCATCATCATGTTTGGTAGTTTATTGTAATCATGGAATATTATTATTGATGTACCTGGATATGAAAGTTGGTATTTGATGTAATTGGCATTATCATGGTTTTATTTAATGGTACATTTATTTTCAACTATTATATTTTATCCTTTCCACTGCGAGATTCTGATTTCATTTTTAGTTTTTTTTGTTTATGTATTCCTTATGTGAACGAACGATCCATTTAGAATGGCTCTAAGTTCTGATAAGCCATTTATGGGTCGGGATTTAGTCCCATTATGGGTGGGTTATTACATGTGATATCAGAGTATAGATTACTCGATTACAGGGAGATACGCATATGATAGCGTAGTTGGTATTTGAAAAGATTTTTAAATTATATATATATATATATATACACACCCACACCCCCAAAGTCATTTTTTATTATATTACGCAATATCGATCTTTCTTCCTACTTTCTTTTGGCTTAAATACTATCTTACGAATTTCTACCGAAGGTCTTTCCTTTTTCAGATAGTATAAATGACTGATAATCTTCTTGGTTAAGGGAATCAGGTAAGACCTCAATACTTGCCCAGTGGTTCCAGTAGTACCTAAGGACTGTGAGAAAGTTCCCATTGCCCTTCCGGCCCCAGCAGAACTAGTAGCTCAACCCAGTGATGTGGTTCTCAACATTTTCATCTCTGTAAGAACTTCATTAATCTGGGAGGCAAGCCCTTTATCAGAACTAAAGGATTTCTTGAAGCAAAGGCATGGACATATGAATGTGATCATATCTTCAAAGCTTCAAGATGGGAGTACCCGCTGAAACATAGGGTAGACGCTTGGGATCTTAAAGGCGAAGCGTTGGAATGATGGAATATTATTTTCGAGGAGAACGTGGCCAAGGTATTTACTTGGAATGAGTTTAAGGCCCAATTTGAAGCTAAGTTTTTTCCCAACGCAGGGTCTGCAAATAGAGAAGTTTATCCAATTTAAACAAGACGAGTTAGGTCTGAGGGCTTACATTGAAAAGTTTATGAAGTTGTCCAAATCTGGAAGAGGTGTTGTGTATACGCCTATGAATAAGGTGTTAAGTTTCATAAAAGTCCTTAATTCCCCCTTGAGAGAGATGTTGTTAGCTCAAGTAAATTTTGGAGCAACTTTTGAGGCGCTTGTGGAGACTGCTATATGATGCGCTATAGAGGAAAGGAAGAATACTACGAATAAGAAAGGTGAAGGTACTTCTGGATTTGGAAAGAACAAGAAGAAGAACTTTTGGCTAAAGAAGAAGTAAAGTGAGAAGTTTAAGAAAGAGGCTAAAGTATCTGGGAGATGGCGTAACAAGAGCCATGAGGCCAAAGACTATAGGGCCAGTTCGGCGAAGCTGGAATTCAAAGGGAAATGTATAACTGTCACGAGGAAGGACATCTTGTTAGGAACTGCACTAAGCTTAAGGAAGGATCGAGTGGGTAGAATTATGCTTTGGAAATAACACCTCTTTAGAGTCAACCACTGAAGGACCAAGGATAGCTAACCCTAGAAGGTATAATTTCTATTTTAGGTACTTCTATTCGTTTCCCATTTGATTCTGGAGCATCTCATTCCTTCGGAGCAAGGAACATTGTTGATTTCTTAAAACTTCCAATTTCTATTGCTAGTGCTCTGATAATGGGGTCCAACCCTATCGGAGGAGTTAAGAAACTCTTAGTGATTTGTAAATGTCTAGTACTAGGTATCGTCTATGTTGTTTTATCATATGATGCTTATGTCCTAAGTTTCGAAGGGTATGGACTTATCTTAAGTATGGATTGGATATCTTATTACGGGGCCATCCTAGATTATGATAGAAAGGTCATTCTTTTGAAAAGCCGTGGAAGTCGAGTTTAGAAGTGTTGACCCACATTTTAGCAAAAGATGTCACAGTTCAACGGATCAAAGCCTAATGTCAAAAGACTCGCCGACCGACCCCAGAGGTCGACCCCTACTTCTGAAATCCAGAATAAAATTTGGCTGGAGCCAGTTTCCCTCGAATAGCGGCATCACATGCCCCGACATAATCGTTCCCCAAACCGACTGAGTCAACCTTAAAGATCGGATCGATCAGATGTCTTCGGATATACGTGGAAATATCCAATTGAATTATTCATTGCTTATCCCGAATCTCAAGGCACTAAAGGCGGTTAACCACTTCCAGCCAAATCTCTACTTTTGATACACCTCATCTCGAGTGCCACACAAGCCACAATTTTCGAGGATACTATTAATCAGCAGTAGACCGGGTCCCACCGCCGCAGCTATTTCAAATGATCAAGCTCCACGTGTCCGAGCTCTATAGAAAAGGCAAGAACGTTGCAGCTCGCTTAGCGCCTCTCTTCACCTATAAATACCTCCATGCTCAAAATAGAAAGGGACTCTTTTTCTCCACTTCAACTTCTCTTGGGAACTTCCTCTCTCAAACATAAGTTCCACGACTAACTCCAAAAATAGGCAATTCTTTTTCTTTCTTCAAAAAGATAATGTGTTGTACTTGTAATCAAAAGCAAATCAACATATAAAAAAGTGGATGTAGGCACCATCTCCTGCCAAACCACTATAAAAATTCTGCATGTTCCCTATTTTTACTTACTTTTATCATATTCTGTGATTGTTATTCGTGTGCTCAACACGCGATTGGGGGTTGACTATCACTAGTGAGGAACTTTTGATGTCAACACTTTGGCGCGTTAGGTAGGGGGCACGCACCGACATACCCCATGACCTTCAATGATTTCCGATCAATGGAGAACAAGTGGAAGAAAGATGCAACATCTTCCCGACCCACAAACGTTGATGCAGCCGAAACAAACGCTGCAGAAGCAAGTCAAGAAGCCTCCTCTCATGAAGACGTGTCCCGATATCTTACTCGAGACGACATTGATAAGATTATGGTCGAGTTCAAAGGCCAGATGACATCTTAGGGTAAACTCCTCGAATAACAACAACAGCTGATGAATAACCTTCTCGCTCGGATGGAAAAGGGATCAAACGCTTCAACATCAATTCCTCCACTGGGCAAAGCCAGGGCAACAACTGATCTTCAGTCTGCACAAATACGAGTCACAATCAAACCATACCTTTGCTTCATCCTGGCTCGACACCACCTTTCGACCGGCCATTGCCAGGAGTATCGCTCCCAGCGACCAGTGCAGCCGTAGCTGCAGATTCACAAGAGGCCCGTGATCAAGGTCTAGGTCGTTCGACCATATTGCTTCCACTCCAGGGAACAGCTCAACTCCCTGGATCGACCAAACAGCAGCAGGGTCAACCAGGAACAGTGCCATTCCCATTACAACCCGGCATCTTACCACAGACTCATCTTATGCCTCCTCCCCTCCAACGAAGAGCTGGTGGAGCCTTCCCTTCGAACCAGGAAGATCACTCTACGATACCGGTTCTCAACATGGCGGAGGAAAATGCTACTATAAACCCTTCTAACATCGCTTCGAGCAGGGGCACCTAAGAGCCTCGAACACCACATGCTATGCTGGGTCAGCCTGCTGCCAACCAAACTCGAACTAACCCAGCAGGAGCAGGTATGGTTCAGTCCAATAACGATAGGGAAATGCCCATAGCGGCCGAACCAGGCCCCAAAACTGCGATGGACCCTCACCCTCACCTTTACTCAACTCTTGGAGGTCGAGCCCAGCCAACGACCATCCTTCCGAGCATGCTTTCGGCGGACCCTAGTACTGGATTTCTTCCAAATGCAGAGCTGGGTTCATGGCAATGACTCCTCAGAGATGGAAGCCAACTTGCAAGTATTATCAGATGCTTCACCCGGGGCACTTCTTCTCAAAAGGATAGATGATATCCACTGCAGCCCATTCACCAGGGAGATCAGAAACTCCCGCAATCCTCCAGACTTTAAGTTTCCGACCATAGAGCCCTACAACGACTGGACCGACCCGACCATTCATCTCATGCGGTATATGCGGTATATGCACCACATGGAAATACTCTCTGAATCGACCAATGTTATGGCCAAGCGCTTCCCACTCTTCCTCATAGATATAGCCAGCATGTGGTTTCGACAGCTAACAACAGAGTCGATCAGCAGTTGGAACATGCTGGTCACCTGCTTCATCGAGCAGTTCAGATTTCACATCTCTCGACCAAAGAGCGTCATGTTCCTAACCTCTATTAAACAGAAACTCGGTGAAATCCTTCGATCCTTCCTCGAAAGATTCAACGTGGTCGTAGCATCAATCGATCGACCTGAGCCATCGATGGTGCTTATGGCCACCATTGCAGGAGTTCAGAACTGATCAGAATTCAGGATGTCTTTAACCAGAGATCCTCCCAAGGACATAGAAGATTTTTATGCCGAGGCCAAGTGATTCCTCCGACAAGAAGATGCCAGCATTGAGATGGAAAGCCTCGAGGTGCTTGCCACCAAAGATGGAGGTCCATCCAACACCAATGGCCAGAATAAAGGAAGAGGAAAGGTCTCGAAAAAGAATGAATGCAACGTACAACTTTGGAGAGAGAACAAGTACGATCAGTATACTGAGATCAATTCCTCCATGCTCGACATCTACCTTGACATACGAGGATCTTTGCCTTTACCAAAACTCCTCGAAGAGAGCCGACCCAACAAGAGCTCGACTCTGGAAAAAACTGCATGTCAACATTATCGGTCACAGCACCAGTGAATGCAGGAACTTGCGCGATCTCATCGAGGATAGGGTCAGGTGGAGGGAATTGCCCAAGTATGTCAAGAAAACAATACTGGCCATGTCTCCACAATCTTCTGTACAAGCTCCTCAGGCCTGTCCTCGAGCTCCTAGAAACGAAATGGACCCTGAGCCCAGCAATCATGGAATCATCGTCAATTAATAAGATTTAGATTTCTTCCTTCGGATGTATTTTTGTTTCTTTCAATAAAATGGGTAAGATGAAGTATACGGGGTTAGGATTTAGCTCCTAGGTGTGCTCTTCATTCAGTTATCACCCATGTAGAATTTATTTTCATTTACTTGTAATAGCTCTTTAGCAGCAATAAACTTTCTTTTGCAAACATGGACTATGTTTGAATGATTCAAGCCGAGCGTGACTGACGCTTGCCGACCCGAATATGGTTAGTGCTAAGTCACCGTCTACAAGACATGGTCAAAGCCTGCCACCATATCTAATCCTACTCCTCAAGCCGAGTATGGTCAAATTTCTCTAAGCTGAGTATGGAAGAAACTCGCCTCTTCCCTGAGTTGGGTGAACTCACCACCCGCCAAAACTTCACAAGTTCTCGATAGAAGTGCGATAACCACTTAAGTCTTGCTTACCCATCACTACATATATCTGACTCCATTAGCCGAGTACGAATAAAATTACATAAGCCGAGCATGATTAACACTTTCCATAACTCGAGTATGGTTTATACTCACCATTTCTATAAGTCGAGTATGGTTAATACTCGCTACCTCCATATGCCGAGTATGGTTAATACTCGCCACATCCGTAACCCGAGTATGGTTAATACTCGCCACCTCCGTAAGCCGAGTATGGTTAATACTCGCCATCTCCATAAGCCGAGTATGGATAATACTCGCCACCAGCCTATGCCAAGTGTTACTACTGGTCACCAATTCTTTAAGGCGAGTATGGTTAATACTCTCCCGATCAAGACCAAAGCCATCTCTAAATCGAGAATGGTCACCACAATGTTTGAAGGTATTGGACCTTGCGACCAAAGCTGTCAGCTACTTTCATTGCGTTCTCGGCCTTAATACGGTCCTCGACAATCGTCGGTTTTCTGGCCTTAATACGACCTACAATGATCGTTGGTTTTCTGGTCTTAATACAACTATTGGGATCGTCGGATGTCTGGCCTTAATAAGGTTCGGCGTAACCATTGCTGCCTGCACATGGGACTTGATTAACATGAAAATATGTTTATTTTATACTCTTATATCTTATCTTTTGTATATAAATAAATATTACTTGGGTATTGTTTTGTCACTTTTACAGATATTCCAACCCAGCCCGCATGCAACCAGAAAAGTAGAGAAATGGAGATTAGATTGCTTTATATTTACGTTTTGAAGAATATATGAAGATTTCACATCAGATTGCTTTTTGGGTAAGAAAATAATTGGTATAAGGGCTATGCACATCACAAATCAATGAAGAAGTGTCAAGGAAGCAAGAGGAAAAGAGGAAAGGACCAAATTTACTAGATTTCACTAAGGCCCATTTGTAATTCTCATTGTAAACCCTTTTGTGAATTTCACTAAGGCCCATTTGTCATTTGTAATTAGGGTTAGGGTTTGGTTATCTCCTATAAATACCCTTGTAATATCATTGTAGCGACCATCCCATTTTCTATCTTCTTCTCCATTAATAAAGTCCTTCTTCTTCATTTTATTTTCTGCAATTTTCTATTTCTTAGCAACTATTGTCATCTACAAAATTAGATTTGGTAGAGTATTAGTTGTATTTTACATTTATTTTCATTAGTGATTGACCGTCTGATTAGATTCAGCGGTAATCCTAATATTAATTCATGTTTGTTATTTCAATTTCTGTTCTTTTTATTGCATTCTTAGGTCATATTGGATTGAATATAGATTTGATTAGATTCAAATCTGTACTCAATTCAATAATAGTTTATTGTTTTTCAAAATCAATCCCCAAGCTTCGTCTAACTCGCCCAAAAAATTATTTAAATAATTTGATTGAATTTGCGTCCCTGTGTTCGACCTGTATGCTACACACCTATGCGCTTGCAGAACTTATTTTAAATTTTCACGCTTTTCTAGTTCATTGAAAAGTAGCGATCAAGTTTTTGGCGCCGTTGCCGGGGAGGCAAATATTAAATTTTATTATTTATTTAATTTCCGATTCGTGTTAGTTTTTGTTTGTTTTTCCATTTGTTTTCCTATACATATAGAAAAAAATTGTTGGTTGATTTGGTATTGATCATTGATACCGTAATCACTAAAACAAGAAAAAAAATCTTGCCAAATTTTATTGATTTTATTTCTTTCCTTTTCATTTATTCCTTTTCCTTTTTACAGATTTGTTTCCCTTTTACAAATAATAAATTAATAAGAAAAAAAGCCAAAAAAATTTGACTTCCAATTATTCTTTTCTTTCCTCCCTTGCGTTTCTTTTGCCTTGAAGTTCTCTGCTCAGCCTCCACTTTTCACCTGTCTTCTCCAATTAAAGAGTCAATCCCACGTTTCTACAAAACTCTCCATTATTACAGCCAATTAAACCATCAAGTCCATCCACCTCCTTTCCAAAACCGTGTTCATCCTTCCTTCCATTACCTGACAATCCTCCACTCACGTTCAACCTCAGGCACCCAACCTGAACACCATCGACCTCTTCAACAAAATAACCCATTGTAACTCCTGTACATCTTTCTTTCACCACTTTTGTAACACCCCGTATTTTCTGTGAATGTATAATTAACAAATCAGAGAATAATTAAATTATAATAGAAAAATTAAGGGAAACGGGTTATGCCATTGCGTTCGTCTCGAAATTCTGCTTGGAAACGAGTCCGAGTTTGCGAGAATCGGAGTCAGTATGAAGGAGATATGACCCTCCGAAGTCTCAGGAATTTTCAGAATCGAAAACAGCTCGAAATTCGAATTCAAAATTCGAATTCAAACCCAGAAGCGGGCCAGGCGGGAAATTTCCCGCCCAGGACCCAGGTCGACTGGGGAGTCGACCCCCCCCCCTGACCAGGTCGACTGGGGAGTCGACCCCCCCCCCCTGACCAGGTCGACTGGGTAGTCGACCTAGGGGTCGACCTGCTCCCGAAATCCAGTTTTTAAACCTGGTTCGTTCTGATGTATTTGGTAACGTTTTCTGCCTAGATTCGTCCGCCTAATCCTATATAAATAGCCCTCTAGCCTCATTCTCTCAACACCATTTCATTCTGCCTATACTCTGCCACTGTTCTAATTAAAATAAAAATGGCGTCGCTACTCTGCTAAAATCCGAACTGGAACTAGGACTAAAGCATCTTCTTCCAATCTGAATAGAATTCAAAAAAGAATCAAATTTCAAGCATTCAACAACAATTAAAGAAGAGTAATTCAGCCTTTCTGCATCAACACCAGTTTATTTTCCTTTCATAAACCACGAAAGGCAAGTGCAGTTATTTTCCGATATAAACTTTAATTGTGATTATGACATGACTATAACTCTGAATTTGAGGTTATGTATGTTCTGTTCTATTTGGATCTATCCTATTCTGTATCTCTTTCTGTTCTATAACCAGGCTACCACGAGCCTGCGCCAAATCTCATAAGAGATTAACGCACGAACGTTAAACTTTGGGACAAATAATGAATGATGGCATAAATGAGGCATGGCTAATCTGTGACTGATTTAAGAAAAAAGACATAGGTTGTAAACTAGATTTAGATCTATGCATATTATGTGAATTGGAAGAAGAGTAACCATTGTATGTTAACATGTGATTTGAGACATTGGACATAACGCATATTTTGAATTAAGATCTGTTATAATTTAAAGTTCTAGATTGTTGGGCATATTGTTTATATAACAATTCATGATTTGGGATAAAAAGAGAATATGACTTAGGTGTGAAGGTCTATATTAAGATTTGATAACTATTAAATGTGAATAACACCTAAGTGGGAGATTTTTGAATATATGATCATATTGGGAATCATGACAACCATTTAGGCATGCAAACTTAGGCCAAATTTACAATTAGGCAAGATATGTCTATGAAACTTTAAGAAATGATTAAATCTGTTATACTGCCTAATCTGCTAGTTCTGTTATATTGCCTAATCTGCTAGTTCTGTTATATCGCCTAATTTGCTAGTTCTATTATATTGCCTAATCTGCTAGATCTGTTCATCTGCCAAATCTATCATCTGCTAAGTCTGCTGAAAATGTCTGATCTGTTATATGTTACATCTGCTAAGTTGCTTAATCTGCTATATCCGTTAAGTCGCCTAATCTGCGAAATCTGTTATCTGCTATATCTGTTGAGTTGATATATTTAGTCTGTTATTGACATAATCTGAATTGGCTATAGTTATGAATAATTTACATGTATTTTAGGTGTGGGCATAAATGGTAAATTATTAATTAATTGGCCACGAAGATAAACGTGGCTAACTCGAGGTTAGAATGAGTTTGCAGCGTAATCCTGCCCGGAACCGCCCGACACATCCAGTGGCCGCAAACAATAGGTTCTAATGTGAGAAGTTAGTCATAACCTGCTTGAAACCCGAGGTTAGACTCAGTTTGTGGCAGAAACCTTCCCGGAACCAACCGGCCTAACCAGTAGCCGCAAATTGTCAGTCTAATGTGAGAGGTCTGGGCATTAATATTTAACTAATGAAAATCTGAGATAAATATGATGTCTAAAACGTGTTGGGTGGATGGGGTTGAACCAACTGGACTAATGACATTAAGAAACCCGTTTCATAAATATGTAGGCCGAATTACAAAGTTAGACAAATCTATAAATCTGTTAAATCCGTATATCTGATCCGTTAGTCTGAAAACTTGTCTGATCTGTGAACTAGTTGATCTGAATTCTGTATGTCTGAACTTGTAAACAAGCTAATCTGAAATCTGTTAGTCTGGGGACACAAGGTTAGGAGGGGAATTACTTGTGTCACCTGTTGTTTGGGACCCATATTAGTCAATAACCCTTTCTGGTATCAAAACTTTGACCCAACAGTAGGTAGGGTCTGTGCACGCTTACTGAACTAATTATAAGCGGTTCATTCTGATAATGGCGAGGGGTGTTGATGGTGCGTTTCAACTGGGTCATGTAAGTGCATGGATCCTGGTATGCCTCTGAGGATGTAAGACGCCATGACATCTGTAAATAGGTCTATGTCATTTAAAGGTTGCCACTTTGGGGAGTGATACACCCTTTTGTGGGGCTGGCACAGGGTATTTATGTAGTAGGGAGCCGATCGCTTGGGGTAGGGTTTTAGGGTACACTTAGTTCTGTCTGTTTCTGTTGGTACCGTCTGTTTCTGTTGGGTGGTAACACCTGTCTGTGTCTGCGTGGTACCGTCTGTTCGGGTGGTAAAGGCCCATTTACTAGTGTACACCTAATTCTACATTCTGTTTCCGTAGGGATTAATCTGTTTTTGTTTCTGTGCCTTCTGTTCGGGTGGTAAAGGCCCATTATTAGCATTCTGTTTCTGTCTGTTTCTATTGGGGTGGTAAAGGCCCATTACTAGCATTCTCTTCTGTGGAAATTATTCTGTTCCCGTTTCTGTATCAGTTTAGACATTAGGGTGACACCTAATCCTGTTATACTAGTATTAGTGCAGAGAAGTGTAAAGAAATAGCTTATATCATTCTGTTCTTCTGTTATATCCGCTACACCTGTTATTGTTATCTCTCATCCAGTTTTATTTTTATGTCATGTTATTATTATCTGTTCATAACTGAAAATCACTGGACTTGCCAGACTTTATGTCTGACCTTGCTTGTTTTCTCCCCTTTTTCTTCCGTTTCCCCCTCCCCCCGCAAGGTTATCCAAGGAGGGAATACTTTATCTTGATCCGGATTCCTTCTGCTTGAAGTGCTTGGAGTATGGCTTGGCTATGTATAGCTTCTGTTCTGTGGGGATTATGATTTTAAAGTTTTGTACTCTGATGGTTTCCTAAACAAGACTGATATTATGTACTTGAGTTTTTTTTAGTAATGATGTAACCATACTGATTTCTGTTTCCCGCTGAAATAAAGTTATAATTTCTCAAGTATTGTTTATCTGTCTTGAAATTTTCTGTTCTGTTTACTAAAATGCTCCACCAAAGTTAAGGCATTCCCTTTGTGAGTGTCCTTAACGGAGGTGGGGTGTTACACTTGGTATTAGAGCTGAAGGTTACCAGATTGGGTAAAAGTTTTTGAAAACTATTTTCAAAAAGGTTTTGAAAGGAAATATTTTCAAAAATAAAGCTTATTTTGAAAAACATAATCCCCAAGATCCATATATCTTTCCTTCGGTCCTTTTTGTATTGCATCTTTCCTTTTTCGTTTCAGCATGTCTGAAGCATCTGAGATACCAGAGGGTGTTCATGTACCCGGTTGGTTTCGTCAATATCTTGAGGCTAGGACCGTCGCCGCAGGTCCAGCAAATGATCCCCCTCCTCCGCCCCTTCCTCGTGCAATTGCTTTCTCAAAGATCTGTAAAGATTTTAGGTCAATGGGTGGAAAGGATTTCAAGGGAACTGAATCATTCGTAGAAGCGAGGAACTGGCTCAAAGAAACTGAGGATCTGTTCGTTATCTTCGAGGTGGACGATAGGCAGAAGGTACAGTTGGCGGTATGGTTACTCAAAGACGAAGCTTCCTATTGGTGGGAAGTCACTAACGCCGAGAGGCCGGTTGAAACATGGATGGATTTCAGAACAAGGTTTGAGATGAAATTCCTCTCGCAAGCTGAACGAAGTCTACAACTGGAAATGTTCTTATCTCTTAAGCAAGGAAGTATGACGGTCAAGGAATACGTCAACCAGTTCAACCAACTGGCTAGGTTTGGAATGGATTTAGTCAACACTTAGCATAAAAAGGCTCTCCGCTTTGTTAAAGGATTGAACGAGCCACCGCACAGCCTAGCCATGACCCATGTACCCATGGGAGCGACTTACGAGAAATTGGTGGACATGGCACTACTACATGAGGAAGACAAGGCCAGAAAGAGACAAAGAAGGAAGAACCACAAAACAAGAAAGCATGGCCCAAAAAGGAAACACAAAAGAAGGATGAGAAGTCTGAAGATAAGAAGGAGAAAAAGTGCTTTACTTATGGAAGCTCGACTCATCTGAACAAGGATTGCAGAAAAAGGAAGGGCACTTGCTTCAACTGTGGTGAGATGGGACACTTCACTAGGGACTGCCTAAAAAAAGAGGGCAAGGGCAGAGGGCAGGACCAACTTCTGGAAGGTAGGCAAACACTCTCGAGGCTAGTGGATAGAATAGAATTAGGAAAACTTTCTGTGGGAGGTTTAATTTCTTTATCTGATTGTTAAGTTAAAACTCTTTCTGATTCTGGCATTTTGATTCTGTAATCGATACTCTGCACTTTAATACTAGTATTGTTTCTGATTCCGTTGTGGACTCAAACCCATAAGGGTTATGACTCATCTGTTTGTGATAGATTGGGGTTTGAGAGATATCTGTGTTAGGCGTCAAGAAGGACGCAAACATTCTGGGTTTTTGAGGGATATGGTGGGATTTTCCCATGCTTAGTTTTCTAAGAATCATTCGATAATCTGATCTGTACTAGTAGTCTGTAAGCATCTGGATATTTCTGATAAGGTTAAGATTTCCAGTTTTGACACTGTCTAAAGAGGGTAATCCTCTGGGTGTCAATCTGATGTTGGTTTTGGTCTTGGGGATTGATACTTAGGGGAATTATTCTCTCAACCAATGTCTAAAGGGAACCAAGATTTTGTTTTACCTGTACTCGCTTCCATCATTCGACTGTATCCTATCAATTGAATCTTCGAACTTTATGTAGAAACTAATGGATGTAAACATGTGTTTGAGACATGTTATGTTTGATGGTTGCAAGTGGATGCAGGTGGTTGCTAGTGGTTGCTCGTGGATGAATATACACACACTAGGCACTAGATCGGCTCGAAAACACTCTCATACTGCATATGGATGTGTGAGCATTTCCAATTTTTGTGGATGCAAAATGATTGACTCAACACATGGATGTTGCATATGACTGAATGGTTGTGCACTCATATAGAAATGATATGTATCAAATAGGAAAATTGCATACATGTTGGACTCATGACACTGGCATAATTCGCATTAAGGAGGTCAACTGAATCAGTGGACCGCCTGATCTTTGCATTAGATAAGGAACATATACACACACTTTTGCATATGTTCATACAACATTAGAAGTTTCTAAGGACAATGGACGCCAGTGATTGATGATTGAGTAGATGGATGTTGGATGGTAGGAAACATTCTTCTTAACCTGAAGATTTCGGGGACGAAATCCTTTAAGGAGGGGAGAATGTAACACCCGGTATTTTCTATGAACGTATAATTAACAAATCAGAGAATAATTAAATTATAACAGAAAAAATAAGGGAAACGGGTTACGCCATTGCGTTTGTCTCGAAATTCTGCTTGGAAACGAGTCCGAGTTTGCGAGAATCGGAGTCCGTATGAAGGAGATATGACCCTCCGAAGTTTCAGGAATTTTCAGAATCGAAAACAGCTCGAAATTCGAATTCAAAATTCGAATTCAAACCCAGAAGCGGGCTGGGCGGGAAATTTCCCGCCCAGGACCCAGGTCGACTGGGGAGTCGACTGGGTAGTCGACCCCCCCCCCTAACCAGGTCGACTGGGTAGTCGACCTGGGGGTCGACCTGCTCCCGAAATCCAGTTTTTAAACCTGGTTCGTTCTGATGTATTTGGTCACGTTTTCTGCCTAGATTCGTCCGCCTAATCCTATATAAACAGCCCTCTAGCCTCATTCTCTCTACACCATTTCATTCTGTCTATACTCTGCCTCTGTTCTAATTAAAATAAAAATGGCGTCGCTACTCTGCTGAAATCCGAACTGAAACTAGGACTAAAGCATCTTCTTCCAATCCGAATAGAATTCAAAAGAGAATCAAATTTCAAGCATTCAACAATAATTAAAGAAGAGTAATTCAGCATTTCTGCATCAACACCAGTTTATTTTCCTTTCATAAACCACGAAAGGCAAGTGCAGTTGTTTTTCGATATAAACTTTAATTGTGATTATGACATGACTATAACTCTGAATTTGAGGTTATGTATGTTTTGCTCTGTTTGGATCTAACCTATTTTGTATCTCTTTCTGTTCTATAACCAGGCTACCACGAGCCAGCGCCAAATCTCATAAGAGATTAACGCACGAACGTTAAACTTTGGGATAAATAATGAATGATGGCATAAATGAGGCATGGCTAATCTGTGACTGATTTAAGATAAAGGACATAGGTCGTAAACTAGATTTAGATCTATGCATATTCTATGAATTGGAAGAAGAGTAACCATTGTATGTTAACATGTGACTTGAGACATTGGACATAACGCATATTTTGAATTAAGATCTGTTATAATTTAAAGTTCTAGGGCATATTGTTTATATAACAATTCATGATTTGGGATAAAAAGAGAATATGACTTAGGTGTGAAGGTCTATATTAAGATTTGATAACTATTAAATGTGAATAACACCTAAGTGGGAGATTTTTGAATATATGATCATATTGGGAATCATGATAACCATTTAGGCATGCAAACTTAGGCCAAATTTACAATTAGGCAAGATATGTCTATGAAACTTTAAGGAATGATTAAATCTATTATATTGCCTAATCTGCTAGTTCTGTTATATTGCCTAATCTGCTAGTTCGGTTATATCGCCTAATTTGCTAGTTCTGTTATATTGTCTAATCTGCTAGATCTGTTCATCTGCCAAATCTGTCATCTGCTAAGTCCGCTGAAAATGCCTGATCTGTTATATGCTAAATCTGCTAAGTTGCTTAATCTGCTAAATCCGTTTAGTCGCCTAATCTGCGAAATCTGTTATCTGCTATATCTGTTGAGTTGATCTATTTAGTCTGTTATTGACATATCTGAATTGGCTATAGTTATGAATAATTGACATGTATATTAGGCGTCGGCATAAAGGGTAAATTATTAATTAATTGGCCGCGAAGATAAACATGGCTAACTTGAGGTTAGAATGAGTTTGCGGCGTAATCCTGCCCGGAATCGTCCGGCACATCCAGTGGCCGCAAACAATAGGTTCTAATGTGAGAAGTTAGTCATAACCTGCTTGAAACCCGAGGTTAGACTCAGTTTGTGGCAGAAACCTGCCTGGAACCAACCGGCCTAACCAGTAGCCGTAAACTGTCAGTCTAATGTGAGAGGTCTGGGCAATAATATTTAATTAATGAAAATCTGAGATAAATATGATGTCTAAAACGTGTTGGGTGGATAGGTTTAAACCAACTGGACTAATGAAATTAAGAAACCCGTTTCATAAATCTGTAGGCCCAATTACAAAGTTAGACAAATCTGTAAATCTGTTAAATCCGTATATCTGATTTGTTAGTCTGAAAACTTGTCTGATATGTGAACTAGTTGATCTGAATTATGTATGTCTGAACTTGTAAACAAGTTAATCTGAAATCTGTTAGTCTGGGGACACAATGTTATGAGGGGAATTACTCGTGTCACCTGTTGTTTGGGACCCATATTAGTCAGTAACCCTTTCTGGTATCAAAACTTTGACCCAACAGTAGGTAGGGTCCGGGCACGCTTACTGAACTAATTATAAGCGGTTCATTCTGATAATGGCGAGGGGTGTTGATGGTGCGTTCCAACCGGGTCATGTGCGTGCATGGATCCCGGTCTGCCTCTGAGGATGTAAGACGCCGTGACATCTGTAAATAGGTCTGTGTCATTTAAAGGTTGCCACTTTGGGGAGTGATACACCCTTTTGTGGGGCTGGCACTTGGTATTTATGTATTAGGGAGCCGATCGCTTGGGGTAGGGTTTTAGGGTACACTTAGTTCTGTCTGTTTCTGTTGGTACCGTCTGTTTATGTTGGGTGGTAACACCTGTCTGTGTCTGTGTGGTACCGTCTGTTCGGGTGGTAAAGGCCCATTTACTAGTGTACACCTAATTCTATATTATGGTTCCGTAGGGATTAATCTGTTTCTATTTCTGTGCCTTCTGTTCGGGTGGTAAAGGCCCATTATTAGCATTCTGTTTCTGTCTGATTCTATTGGGGTGGTAAAGGCCCATTACTAGCATTCTCATATGTGGAAATTATTCTGTTCCCGTTTCTGTTTCAGTTTAGACATTAGGGTGACACATAATCCTGTTATACTAGTATTAGTGCAGAGAAGTGTAAAGAAATAGCTTATATCATTCTGTTCTTCTGTTATATCCGCTACACCTGTTATTGTTATCTCTCATCCAGTTTTATTTTCATGTCATGTTATTATTATCTGTTCATAACTGAAAATCACTGGACTTGCCAGACTTTATGTCTGACCTTGCTTGTTTTCGCCCCTTTTTCTTCCGTTTCCCCCCCCCCCCCCCAGGTTATCCAAGGAGGGAATACTTTAGCTTGATCCGGATTCCTTCTGCTTGAAGTGCTTAAAGTATGGCTTGGCTCTGTATAGCTTCTGTTCTGTGGGGATTATGATTTTAAAGTTTTGTACTCTGATGATTTCCTAAACAAGACTGATATTATGTACTTGATTTTTTTTTAGTAATGATGTAACCATACTGATTTCTGTTTCCCGCTGAAATAAAGTTATAATTTCTCAAGTATTGTTTATCTGTCATGAAATTTTCTGTTCTGTTTACTAAAATGCTCCACCAAAGTTAAGGCATTCCCTTTGTGAGTGTCCTTAACGGAGGTGGGGTGTTACAACTTCAATTCGAAAACCTCCCCACCACCTTCAGAAAAAGTCACCATCTCCATAAACCAGTTTTCACCATGCCATGTTCACTGAAACCACCATCCAAACCCTTGCAACAAATCCCCTCAACAAACTACCCTCCATCTTCAAACGTTACCTGCAAAATTTCATACCCAACCACACCAATCCTCCAACAGCCTCACCAAACCATTGGCACAAGTTCATCCCAATCGCCCCATACTTCTCTGTTTCACACATCAACAGTTCATGCAAGACCTATCACACATCCACAAAAATTCTCAACCAAAAGTTCTCCGGCTTCCAATACCACAAACAGACATCCAAACCATTCACCGACCATCAACCCTGCTTAAATACTCCAACATCCGAACTCCAATAATCACCAATCATTGTCTGTTCCGAGTTCAGACCAACCTTCACAAACAAACAGATCTACAGATCGTAACACCCCCTGAATAGCCAGATTCGAACTCCTGAAACCCCAAATTTTCGATCTAGAATTCCCGATTCGCAAACGATCACATACCCAAATCGAAAAGCCAAGTTTTGAAGCTTTGTTTCTTGTATTCTCAAATCGTGATACAACTTGCGTGTGTGAAAGAAACAAGGGGATTTGTTTCTGAAATTGAAATTTTGCTTCCTGAAAGTTTTGCAGCAGGCGTGATTCTTTTTAAGAAGAGGGGCGTGATTTGTTTACTTATATAAAGGGAGCGTGTTATTCTTTGTATTGGGAGAGAGAGGGTCAGTAGTTAACTAATTTGAGTGCCCCAAATTTTGTTGGTGCGTAAGTTATATCATTATTAGGATTATATATTTTGGAAAGTTTGTATTAGGAGAGGGGGTCTATAGTTCGTTTATTTGCTGAGAGGCAAGTGCGTAAGTTTTATTTTTTAAAAAAAGTTATTTTTTTCTTTTTTTTTCTTTTTGTTGAGTTAGTTTCTTTGTGTTGGTTTAGTTTTGTTGAGCCTAGTTTATCTTTTGTTTGTTTTTAGTTATTTGCTCTATCTCTCTATCTCTTTCGTTCACAAAAAAAAGCCCAAACGAGAAAAGAGCTCAAGCATCAAAACAAAACAAAATTTAGAGGACAAGCAGTGGTAAATAGTTGACTTGAATTGGCAGTGCTACTCAATATTTCTGGACGGACTGCCATACCCCACTGTAAGATTTTATGAACTCTACAGGTGCTCTGCTGCGAAGAAAAAATAATATAGACATTGCTTGTAAAAAAAATCTGCAGGGGCAGCGGCTTGCTTGTACAATAGTTTAAATTTCTGCAGTTATTATTGTCTGATTGTTGTGGTTGATTGATATTTCCATAGCTAAAATCTGCATTCTCATTGTTTTCAACAATTAAAATAGACATTGCAAAATAATATAATTGAAAAGTGGTGCTTTGTGAAGTTAACTGTCTCGTATAATTGGATCGCGGATATATAGTAGTTCAATTTATTGAACTATTAGCAAAAGAGGTTGAATACTACCTGTAAAACATTGGTCGTATCCCTTAGTATTCATACTATACGTGAACGGCCATAAGACCCTCTTCCCCCTTCCAATTGAGTCAGTTAATTAATAGAGCGCAGCTTAGTATTTTATACTATTTTGAACTGAGAATAATTTCTGTCTTGTCTTGATTTCATTTCAAATGTTTGATTCAAAAAAATCCTTGACAGAATTGTGGGATAATAGTCGAAGTAGACGTCCGCTTGAAGAGTATGAGTACGAATTACAACTCATAAGGCAAGATTTTCCAAAATTTCGTGAGCCCAATGCCAGCAATTTTCAAAATTTTCCAAATGACCAACATTTTCAAAATCATGGATATGATCGAAATTACGATTTCAATTCAAATTTCAATAATTTCGATTATGGGCCACATCCACATCAAAATGGCTTTGAATCCCAATATAGCTTTGATCCACATCAATATGGGGTTGTAAACCAAAATTATCAAAATTATAGCCCATATCAACATCCTGAAAATAACCAAAATCACCCAAATTTTAACAGTTTTAGTTACGAACATAATTTTTATGATCAAAATGATTTCCAATATCATTGCCATTTTTTTGAACATTCAAACAACCACCACATTGGAAATAATTTTGATTGTGAAATTGATGTGGACTATAATTTTGAGAATCAAGAAATCCAAAATGAGAGCTCTCAAATCAACGATTATGAAGATTGTCATTTTGATGAGAGGGAAGAAAGGCTAAATAAAAAGATGGATGAACTTCTTTGTTTAATGGCATCTTTGAAAGAACAATGAGAGCAACAAAATCAAATTCAAACAAGCGATGAATCAGAAGATAATCCATTCTTTACTGATAGTGAAAATTTTCAGATAACAACTTTCGAAATTGAGAATAACCATCTAAATGAAGTTGTTCACAATTCAGTAAATGATTTGGACTTCAACTCTTTTTAGGAAAAAGATTTAAGTTTAGATTTTGATCTTCCTCTTCCGGGCTGCGAGAAACTTGAAATTTTAGAATTTGAACAAAATCAAGATGTTGAATTTTTCAAAAACTCAGAAGTGAAAATGGATTTTAATGAACATGAGTTTTTTGGATTGTATGAGGATGAGTTGCCAAATGAGGACAAAATAGAATCAAGCCACCAATCCAAATTTGAAAATTTTGATTTTGAGGTTTCAAACGAGCCTGATATTGTCAGTGTCGAAAATATGTTTTCCAGTAATGAAACTGAGAAATGTGATCACATAGTTTTGAACAACACTCAGAATTCAAATTTCACTGAATTTATATACGATCACAAATTTTTGAACAATTACACTGATAAATTTCTTGAACACATGAATTATATTTGGAATGCTGGCTTGGTTGAAAAACTTCATGTTAGGATGACCTTGGACATTTATCTGTTGGACTATAAATCTAGGTATAAAGATGAGATGGTTTTCAAAACCCTTTGCTTATTAGAAAACATGCCTAGACATTGTGGGAATGGGATTCATCGGGCTAGAACCAAGTGTGGGGGGAAAGGTTGGTGGAATTCTTTGCATTGCATGCATCGCAAACACATATATCATTGTACATATGATCCATTTGTACATATAGCTAGACTGCATATTTACGTTTTGAAGAATTGTAGATGAAGATTTCACATCAGATTGCTTTTTGGATAAGAAAATAATTGGTATAAGGGCTATGCACATGACAAATCAATGAAGAAGTGTCAAGGAAGCAAGAGGAAAAGAGGAAAGGACCAAATTTACTAGATTTCACTAAGGCCCATTTGTAATTCTCATTGTAAACTCTTTTGTGAATTTCACTAAGGCCCATTTTGTAATAACACGGAAATCTGAGCCAATTTAAAATTTTTATTTTGGTAATTTTAGTGAATTTTGAATATTCAAAATGAATTATTTTAAATAATAACGACGATAAATTTATTTTGAATAGAATTCGAACATATATATACTTATTTGAATCGTCGTTAGAATATAAATAATTATTTATAATTATAAAAGGAATTGAAAATGGCGCGGTAGTTCGATAATTTGATTTCAAAGTTCAAATGAATGTACAGGATTCAAAATAAACCGGGTTATAGTGAAACCAAAAATATTAGAATCTAATTGATAATATCTTTCCAACGAATCCGAAAAATCAAAATTTCATAGCGGGAATCAAAAGATATGCCCAGTTGAAAATTCAGAATAGTCATTATGGAATTCTGGCCCTTAAAAATGGAAATTTTGCAAATGGCCTTGGATTTCGATGAAATCACTTTTGTTGGATCCGGGATGTCAAGTTATTGCTAGATTCCAATTTTCGTAATTTTTTGAATCAAAATGTGAGCGTGGCAAAGGAAAACGCGTTTGACCAGTTTCAGTTGATTTTAATCGACTGGAAAATGGCCATTTTTCAAACGGTCTCAAAATTCGACGAAATTAGTTTTGTTAGGACCGTATCGTCAATACGAAGCTAGAAAATATTTTTTTGGAATTTTTCGAGTTAGTATGCAACCCCAGTAATTTGAAATGCGCGTTCAAATTCAATATATAGAGTTATATGTTGATTTTGACGAAAACTGATCCAAACGATCGAATCAGCCTATGATACATATCCCATTGTATTCGGAATGGGGGTAATCGACTAGGGACGACAGTCGTTGTGTCCCGATTGGAGTTTGAATGAAAAGTCAACTCTAAAGGGAAATTAAAATAATATTATATATATTATATCACCTTTATACCCCTCTCCCCCATTCCTTATTCTCCAATCAAATTCAGAAAATAAAAAGGAAAAAAAACTGCGTCTCCTCCTCTGACCTCGTCGCGTGCCTCCTCCGCCGGACCCTCCACCCACCGCCGCTTCTCCGATCAGCTCCCCCCCCTCTCCTCTCGCCTCCAACTCCCTCTCCTCCTCTATTCTCTCTCCTCTTCTCTAACTGAAACCGCCCTCAATCCCACCCAAACCCGCCAAGGCCGACCACCTCACCGCCAGACCTCCCTCCTCCCTCCTCCCGTTGCTCCCTTTCTCCTCTGAACGATGCGACCCCCCTTCCCTCTCTGGCGACGGACGACTCCGAGACCCCACCGCCGACGCTCAGGCGCGCCTACCCCCTGCACAACATCCCCAAAATCCTTTTGAAATCCCCCCTCTTCGCTGTAAAACAAAGTGAGTATTTTATTTAATTTAAAAGCATGGTTTTCTTTTGAATCCTTCTTAGGAAATGGTTTAACATGAAAGGATTTGAATTCTTATATGTTTAAAGGTTATATTTTTATAATAAAAAGTTAGATTTTTATAACATAAAAGGTTTGATTTTTAACATTAGAAGGATTCGATTTTTAAAATGAAAAAGATTTCATTTTTATATAAGGAAAAATTCGATTTTTATTATATAGGAGACGATGTAAAAATTAGATTTTTATAACTAAGAACGATGTGATTTTTATAAGATCAAAGAAATGATTTTTATACATATACTAAAATAATAAAAATATGATTTTTATATCATAGGAAGGATAAAAATGTGATTTTTATACTATAGGAAGAATAAAAATATAATTTTTATAAAGTAGAAGTATTAAAAATATGGGTTTTATATAAAAATATTATCTTTATATATGTAGCAAAAATAAAAATATGATTTTTATTTATTGAATGAAGCAGTAAAAATATAATTTTTATTTGAACAGCGTGAAAAGAACTACATTGGAATTTCAAACCGATCCAGACGGTTCAGCAGTTCAACAGCAAAGCGCAGCGGAGTGGAACCCTATGTGAGAACTTCTCACTTTTAAGTTTTGTTTTCTAGTTAAAAATATATACTAGGATGCAGACGGTGTTTAGTAGCACCCGACACCCGTCGTCCACAGACCATGGACGGCTTGTATGCTTGTTTGTTTGATTTTGATGTGTAGTTGATTGTGTGATGTGATGTGAAATGAAATAAAATATTTATATAGTTAAGAATATTTTATAGTTGAAAATAGAATTTTTAACGTGTATTTAAAATGAAATAAATATAAACAAATCGAAGGATTTGTTTATATACACACATTTGACTGATATTGATTGGGATGATAAATTTTACACATCGCCCAACTGCACAAATAAAATCTGTGTTTGATTGTTTGAAAACCCCACACGGGTATTAGGATGATATTGGGCATACACTAATCCCAATAATTAGTTGTATGTCAATCGATTGATTGAGAAGCTTTATAAGCGTCGAATATTTATATTTAATGTTTATACAGTGTAGAATGCACTCTGGATGATGGATTGTTGTTTCACTATTGTTATGCACATTTGTTGGGTGAAATCCATATAATCACATTATATGGTAATTGACTGTGCCTGATCCCAGTTCAGAATTAACGAATATTTTAAAATATTTGAAATGGAATATTTGAAATGGAATATTTGAAATGAAATATTTGAAATGAAATATTTGAAATAGAAATATTTGAATAGAAATATATAAAGCCGTGTCGATTAGATTGACGCCACTCTGACGTGAACGATATTTATATCGATTTTATTCGTTTTTAGAATGAATATCGAAAAGGAATTGATTTCAAAGTATAATGTTTTGAAAATATTATCATTTATATATCGATGATATGGAATATTCAATTTTGATCTGAAATTGAATATGAAGTTGAAATCGTTTTGAAAACGAATTTAAAACGATTTATAAAATATGTTTTAAAAGGAAATCGACGAAATATATATAATATATATATAATATATATATTATATATATAATGGCCTGAATAGAACGCGCCGCGCTGCGGCAGTTCGTGAATTTCGGCCATTGACTTCGAATGGATATTACGGGAGATCCGACCGTCGGATTCTCCTAAAACCGGAACCGTTGGGTTCGTATCGAAAAGAGCTTTCTAACGAATATGAGAAATTAGAAATCTAACTGTTGGATTTGGAATTATGTCCAAATCAAATTTGGAAAAGGTCGTTGTAAGTGCAGTTCGATGACCATTGATGGAAATCGACTGTACGGGCCTTGAAAAAATTATTAAAAATATCAATAATTAATGTAAAATCATAAGAAACGATTTGGAAAGAATTGGGATGAAAAACTCCATATTTAAAAAGATAAAAATAGATTTTTATCGAAATGAACTAGTTTTGAACTAGAATTATAATCCATTTATTTTTGAAATATATAAATTGGATTTGAAAGGGTTTAAAAATAACCAGGATTTCCAGTATGTCGATTGGAAATGGATTTGAATCGAAATTGTCTTCGGGATATTTCGATGTGGGATTTTGTGATTATACAGATATTGTTATGGGAATTTGAAAGATATATTTATATCGTTATTTCCAATACGATATTTGTTGGTCGTAGAATTGGATATTGAATATAAGCCGATATATTTTCTATTCAGAGCCTTTTATTTAATAACAAATGGGATTTTGGTTTGTCGTGAATGGTATCTTTAATAATACTGTTCTTAAACCTAAATGGAGTTATGAAAATTAGGAACTAACTGGGGATCAGTTAAGTTGAATGGTTTCTTGGATATTGATCTGATGTGGGTTTCAGCCTTCGGGGTTAATATTTAGGGAACTGTTCTCTTACTAATTTACGGTTAGAGACTAATAGAATGGAATGTGATGTGGGTTTATCGTGAACCGTGTTTTAAATGACATTGGTTCTTTAACCCAGTTAAAGATTAAAACTAAGTGGAGTTTTAATGAATCTTTAATTAGATTGAAAAGTGAATTTGATAATTAAAATTATCAAATTCAAGGAATGATCGAGAATGGAGTACCACCAGTTTTACTCCAGACGATAGTTAACTCTTTAATTAGATTTAAACGTGAAAGGGTAATTGAATTTACCGATAACACCGTGGTGTTAGATATGAAGTATTACCAGTTTTACTTCATGGGATGAATAGGTTGGGGTTGGGAAATTTAACAATTGATTACTTTGGTAAGGCTCGTTAATCCCGACTAGTTTGGATAAACCATAATTTGGTTTGAATTGATATTCAAAAGAAGATTAAAGAATAAATTTAAATAATTTATCTTTGATAAAATTAATGGGAACCTTTCCCTAAGAATGTGAAATTTAGCAACTAAGTGAAGATTAGTTAAGATGGATGGTTTCCTGGGTATTGATTTGATGTTGGTTTCGGCCTTCGGGGTTAATATTTAGGGAATTGTTCACTTACTAATTTACGGTTAGTGGCAGATGAATTGGAATGAGGCGTATGTTGTGTTTGTGTAACACTTGTTTATTATATACGCGAGTTATTCGGAAAGACCGGGTTTATCCCATTCTGAATAACTAATACGACGATAAGTCGAAGATGAAGACGGTGGTCGAAGACCGGAGGTCTTCGCATCATTTGGATAATTACTGATGATCTTGATTGGGCTGTACACCCAAGAGGAGGGAATCAGTTGGTGATCGTCCAGACGTACTTGGAGATCGATGGATATGTGAGGTACAAGGTGCCTCCGGTTTCGTTCAGACCAAGAACGAACTTGTACGGACTGTGTGTCTGACATCGGATTTCATTCTATGTGATTGATATCGGTCGCATAGCATGAATTGCCTATGTGGCATGCTGAGATGCAAATGATCAAGACTTCTGTTGAAAAGCAAAGTCTTGTGGTTGATGATCAATGCACGGCCTTTGTGGCGTAGCTTTGTGTAACGTTTAATTCGCGAGTTTCACACCCGACGTGAACCAAAAACGGGAGAAGGACCTCAGGGAGGGCATGCGTTTCTTTCTAGTTAGAAATGGTGTCAGTGCTTGAACTGGCTGACATTGCTTATGTGGATGATGGAATTTGAGGCGCCTCGGTTAGATCGAACGATACGGGTCCGATGGAGTCATTCGTTGGCTCGCTTATGCCGCATTGGGCGGGGAAACGCAGTGTTCAGGAATTATAATCCACATCGGTGGACCAGCCCTGACGATCCAAGGGTCACTCGAGCTCTGATCCTGAGACATGGTAGACTAGATTGTCTCGAATCGGTGAGGACGATCCCTAGCCTCGGTTCATATCATAGATGATAATCCAACTTCCAATACGACATTTTGCGGTTTTGATTGTAGAGCCTAGTATGGCGACATGATATATAGTACCCATGCCGTCTATGATTGATACTTATGATTGAAATTGTTTTAAACACTATACACTTATTATAGTATCAAATGATTTGTTTTAAACGTATCAAGCATGCTTTGGCTATTATAAGGGAAAACCCTATCCTCCGGTTTGTGTTGCATTGTGTGATGGGACCTGTGTCTTATAATAGCTTCATTGTTCTTTATTTAGCATTGCGCTGTTGTTTTATGCACTGGTATTCTCGGGAGGAAACCCGTTCCGTGTTATACGGCGTGGTCCCTTGATTTACCTAACTTTAAAATAAAGATTAATAACTGTTTTAGTTCTCACACCAGTCACATGACTGACCTGGAGTTTATTGTTTTAACCTAAACTCTGGGTGCCTTTATTTTCGACACGGGCAGCTAGTAGTTTTGGTTTTGCAGATTTATATCCACAGGATCCTGGTTTACAGCTGGGACGATATCCGGAAAGCTTTGTATCCGTATATCTCCTTCAGTTGTGTTTTGTATTATATTCTGCTGCTATGTAATTTATTGTAATCTCTGATAATTATCGAATGTATTTTATTCATTCATACTCTGTATATTCTTGTATCTGATGGAATTGTTGTAATATACAATGAAATGTTCTTATGTCTGTGTTTCGATGTGTGTGTTCTCAATTCAATCCGTGATTTCCCATAAGGGGGATTTCGGGTCGTCTCATCGTGGTGTCAGAGCTCTGGTTACAGAGCTCGAGAACAAGACACATTAGAACCATACGAAATAATTCATCAGAGATTGGATTAGCAATATCCAATAGGAATGACTCATTAGAGATGGGATCGGTAGCATCCTAAAACGAGTGTGAAGAGTATATTTTTTAAAATAAAAACCAACGTTGTTTTAAAATTTAAATCGTATTATACGTATTTGAATATTTATTTATATTGAATTTCGACAATCCGATATATAAAGATTTTGCATATACGTCCTGCAAACGTGTATTCGAGGTATTAATATACTGGATAGTTATAGAATCATACTCTAGTTGCCCGGGGATAATTCTGGTGATGGGGCACCATTGCCAGTATTTATTTTCGAGTAACGAAAGTGAGATTTCTATATATTTCCATTAGACTGGTGTGAGAACCAAAATATAGCTAGAATACATTGTTGTGAATTGGCATCAAAACATGATTTTCTGTATATATATTAAAATTATGAATCTGAAAAGCTATTCACTAATTGATTGCTGGTTGTGTTGTTGATTATTGTTTGAATAATTAAATGTTGAACCTTTAACCTAATTGGTCAAATATTGAACTGTATTGAAATTATTTGGGATTGCATGTATTTACATGTATATCTATTGAGGAGGTCATAGCAAGGAGGCTAGAGAAGAGGAATAAAATTGTTTGCCCGACAAATAGGTACATGTTTATTGTATTTCTTGAGTTTTGGGTGATTTTATGAGCTGCTTGGCTTTTTATTTTTCTTTTGGATTGAAGAAGCCCATGGGAGGCTATATGAACTATCCCGAAGTCCCCGGTGCAGGGGAGGTTATTGCGAAATTTTTCGAAAATTTAGGGTGTTAGCCAAATTTTTGAAAAATTTGAAAAGTTCTTAGAAACTGAAAAGTTGAAGAACTTAAGCCGTAAAGAAAAAAATAATGAAAGTTGAGTTGGTTTGTTAAACAACTTTCAGCTTCGTTCCTTTTTGGGGACGAAAAGTTTTAAGTGGGGGAGATTGTAATAACCCGGAAATCTAAGCCAATTTAAAAAATTTATTTTTGCAATTTTAGTGAATTTTGAATATTCAAAATGAATTATTTTAAATAATAACGACGATAAATTTATTTTGAATAGATTTCGAACGTATATACTTATTTGAATCGTCGTTAGAATATAAATAATTATTTATAATTATAAAAGGAATTGAAAATGGCGCGATAGTTCGATAATTCGATTTCAAAGTTCAAATGAATGTATAGGATTCAAAATAAACCGGGTTATAGCAAAACCAAAAATATTAGAATCTAATTGATAATATCTTTCCAACGAATCCGAAAAATCAAAATTTCATAGCGGGAATCAAAAGATATGCCCATTTGAAAATTCAGAATAGTCGCTATGGAATTCTGGCCCTTAAAAATGGAAATTTTGCAAACGGCCTCGGATTTTGACGAAACCACTTTTGTTGGATCTGCGATGTCAAGTTATTGCTAGATTCCAATTTTCGTAATTTTTTGAATCAAAATGTGAGCGTGGCAAAGGAAAACGCGTTTGACCAGTTTCAGTTGATTTTAATCGACTGGAAAATGGCCATTTTTCAAACGGTCTCAGAATTCGACGAAATTAGTTTTGTTAGGACCGTATCGTCAATACGAAGCTAGAAAATATTTTTTTGGATTTTTTCGAGTTATTATGTAACCCCAGTAATTTGAAATAAGCGTTCAAATTCAATATATAGAGTTATATGTTGATTTTGACGAAAACTGATCGAAACGATCGAATCAGCCGACGATACAAATCCCATTGTGTTCGAAATAGGGGTAATCAGCTAAGAACGATAGTCGTTGGGTCTCGATTGGAGTTTGAATGGAAAGTCAACTCTAAATTGAAATTGAAATTAAAATTAAAATAATATTATATATATTATTTCACCTTTATACCCCCTCTCCCCCATTCATTATTCTCCAATCAGATTCAGAAAATAAAAAGGAAAAAAAACCGCGTCTCCTCCTCTGACCTCGTCGCGTGCCTCCTCTGCCGGACCCTCCACCCACCGCCGCTTCTCTGATCAGCTCCTCCCCCACTCCTCTCGCCTCCAGCTCCCTCTCCTCCTCTATTCTCTCTCCTCTTCTCTAACTGAAACCGCCCTCAGTCCTACCCAAACCTGCCAAGGCCGACCACCGCACCGCCAGACCTTCCTCCGCCCTCCTCCCGTTGCTCCCTCTCTCCTCTGAACGATGCGACCCCCCCTTCCCTCTCTGGCGACGGACGACTCTAAGACCCCACCGCCGACGCTCTGGCGCGCCTACCCCCTCTACAACAGCCCTTAAATCCTTTTGAAATCCCACCTCTTCGCTGTAAAACAAAGTGAGTATTTTATTTAATTTAAAAGCATGGTTTTCTTTTGAACCCTTCTTAGGAAATGGTTTAACATGAAAGGATTTGAATTCTTATATGTTTAAAGGTTATATTTTATAATAAAAAGTTAGATTTTTATAACATAAAAGGTTTGATTTTTAACATTAGAAGGATTCGATTTTTAAAATGAAAAAGATTTCATTTTTATATGAGGAAAAATTCGATTTTTATTATATAGGAGGCGAAGTAAAAATTAGATTTTTATAACTAAGAAAGATGTGATTTTTATAAGATCAAAGAAGTGGTTTTTATACATATACTAGAATAATAAAAATATGATTTTTATATCATAGGAAGGATAAAAATATGATTTTTATACTATAGAAAGAATAAAAATATAATTTTTATAAAGTAGAAGTATTAAAAATATGGGTTTTATATAAAAATATTATCTTTATATATATGTAGCAAAAATAAAAATATGATTTTTATTTATTGAATGAAGCAGTAAAAATATAATTTTTATTTGAACAGCGTGAAAAGAACTACATTGGAATTTCAAACCGATCCAGACGGTTCAGCAGTTCAACAGCAAAGCACGGCGGAGTGGAACCCTCTGTGAGAACTTCTCACTTTTAAATTTTGTTTTCTAGTTAAAAATATATACTAGGATGCAAACGGTGTTTAGTAGCACCCGACACCCATCGTCCACAGACCATGGACGGCTTGTATGCTTGTTTGTTTGATTTTGATGTGTAGTTGATTGTGTGATGTGATGTGAAATGAAATAAAATATTTATATAGTTAAGAATATTTTATAGTTGAAAATAGAATTTTTAATGTGTATTTTAAATGAAATAAATATAAACAAATCGAAGGATTTGTTTATATACACACATTTGACTGATATTGATTGAGACAATAAATTTTACACATCGCCCTTCTGCACAAATAAAATCTGTGTTTGATTGTTTGAAAACCCCACACGGGTATTGGGATGATATTGGGCATACACTAATCCCAATAATTAGTTGTATGTCAATCGATTGATTGACAAGATGTATAAGCATCGAATATTTATATTAAATGTTTATACAGTGTAGAATGCACTCTGGATGATGGATTGTTGTTTCACTATTGTTATGCACATTTGTTGGGTGAAATCCGTATAATCACATTATATGGTAATTGACTGTGCCTGATCCTAGTTCAGAATTAACGAATATTTTAAAATATTTTAAATGGAATATTTGAAATGAAATATTTGAAATGAAATATTTGAAATAGAAATATTTGAATAGAAATATTTGCAATAGAAATATATAAAGCCGTGTCGATTAGATTGACGCCATTTTGACGTGAACGATATTTATATTGATTTTATTCGTTTTTAGAATGAATATCGAAAAGGAATTGATTTCAAAATATAATGTTTTGAAAATATTATTATTTATATATCGATGATATGGAATATTCATTTTTGATCTGAAATTGAATATGAAGTTGAAATCGTTTTGAAAACGAATTTAAAACGATTTATAAAATACGTTTTAAAAGGAAATCAATGAAATACATAAAATATATATATTATATATATAATGGTCTGAATAGAACGCGCCGCGCTGCGGCAGTTCGTGAATTTCAACCATTGACTTCGAATGGATATTACGGGAGATCCGACCGTCGGATTCTCCTAAAACTGGAACCGTTGGGTTCGTATCGAAAAGAGCTTTCTAACGAATATGAGAAATTAGAAATCTAACGGTTGGATTTGGAATTATGTCCAAATCCAATTTGGAAAAGGTCGCTGTAAGTGCAGTTCGATGACCATTGATGGAAATCGACTGTACGGGCCTTGATAAAATTATTAAAAATATCAATAATTAATGTAAAATCATAAGAAACGATTAGGAAAGAATTGGGATAAAAACTCCATATTTGAAAAGATAAAAATAGATTTTTATCGAAATGAACTAGTTTTGAACTAGAATTATAATCCATTTATTTTTGAAATAAATAAATTGGATTTGAAAGGGTTTTAAAAATAACCAGGATTTCCAATATATCGACTGGAAATGGATTTGAATCGAAATTGTCTTCGGGATATTTCGATGTGAGATTTTGTGATTATACAGATATTGTTATGGGAATTTGAAAGATATATTTATATCTTTATTTCCAATACGATATTTGTTGGTCGTATAATTGGATATTGAATATAAGCTAATATATTTTCTATTCAGAGCCTTGTATTTAATAACAAATGGGATTTTGGTTTGTCGTGAATGGAATCTTTAATAATACTGTTCTTGAACCCAAATGGTGTTATGAAAATTAGGAATTAACTGGGGATCAGTTAAGTTGAATGGTTTCTTGGATATTGATCTGATGTGGGTTTCAGCCTTCGGGGTTAATATTTAGGGAACTGTTCTCTTACTAATTTACGGTTAGAGACTAATAGAATGGAATGTGATGTGGGTTTATCGTGAACCGTGTTTTAAATGACATTGGTTCTTTAACCCAGTTAAAGATTAAAACTAAGTGTAGTTTTAATGAATCTTTAATTAGATTGAAAAGTGAATTTGATAATTAAAATTATCAAATTCAAGGAATGATCGAGAATGGAGTACCACCAGTTTTACTCCAGACGATAGTTAAATCTTTAATTAGATTTAAACGTGAAAGGGTAATTGAATTTACCGATAACACCGTGGTGTTAGATATGAAGTATTACCAGTTTTACTTCATGGGATGAATAGGTTGGGGTTGGGAAATTTAACAATTGATTACTTCGCTAAGGCTCGTTAATCCCGACTAGTTTGGATAAACCATAATTTGGTTTGAATTGATATTCAAAAGAAGATTAAAGAATAAATTTAAATAATTTATCTTTGATAAAATTAATGGGAACCTTTCCCTAAGAATGTGAAATTTAGCAACTAACTGAAGATTAGTAAAGATGGATGGATTCCTGGGTATTGATCTGATGTTGGTTTCGACCTTCGGGGTTAATATTTGGGGAATTGTTCACTTACTAATTTACGGTTAGTGGCAGATGAATTGGAATGAGGCATATGTTGTGTTTGTGTAACACTTGTTTATTATATACGCGAGTTATTCGGAAAGACCGGGTTTATCCCATTCTGAATAACTAATACGATGATAAGTCGAAGATGAAGACGGTGGTCGAAGACCGGAGGTCTTCACATCGTTTGGATAATTACTGATGATCTTGATTGGGCTGTACACCCAAGAGGAGGGAATCAGTTGGTGATCGTCCAGACGTACTTGGAGATCGATGGATATGCGAGGTACAAGGTGCCTCCGGTTTCGTTCAGACCCAGAACGAACTTGTATGGACTGTGTGTCTGACATCGGATTTCATTCTGTGTGATTGATATCGGTCGCATAGCGTGAATTGCCTGTGTGGCATGCTGAGATGCAAATGATCAAGACTTCTGTTGAAAAGCAAAGTCTTGTGGTTGATGATCAAAGCACGGCTTTTGTGGCGTAGCTTTGTGTAACGTTTAATTCGCGAGTTTCACACCCGACGTGAACCAAAAACGGGAGAAGGACCTCAGGGTGGGCATGCGTTTCATTCTAGTTAGAAGTGGTGTCAGTGCTTGAACTGGCTGACATTGCTTATGTGGATGATGGAATTTGAGGCGCCTCGGTTAGATCGGACGATCCGGGTCTGATGGATCATTCGTTGGCTCGCTTTGTAATGACCCGCATTGGCAGAGGTATTATAATTAATTTATTTAATTTTAAAAATGGTGATTAAAAGGATTTAATGGTCGTGGAATTAAATAATGGTGAATATTTAATTAAAATAATAAATTAAATAATATATTTAATTCTGAAATAATCAGAATTGGCTGAAATGGCTATATGGTGTGTACTGGATCATCTGTGATATTTAATTCAGCTTGGAATTGAATTTGAATAACGAATATGTTATTTGAACGACAGTTTGAACGTATAATTATATTATAATTAAAATCGAGCTTGAAATGGCGCTGTAGTTCGTAAATTGGCGATTCGAACTTCAACTGAATGCACAGGGTTCGTTTTAAATCGGATTTCTGTGAAACAAGAAACGTTAGGAGCTGGTGAAGTATATTTTTCTAGTGGAAGAGAAATATCGGGATTTCATTGTATAGATTTTGAGATATGTCCAAATCAAATTTTAAAATAGTCGCTATAGAATCGTTTATCGACCGTAACGGTTTATTCGATATAACTAGAGATCGGGTTTGAATTTAGACAGGGTTATTTTGGGAAATAGTGATAATTTAATTTTTATAATTTCATTGAAATATTTAATTAATTAAATAAGCAACTTTTTGTTTGGAGTATTTTGCACCCTGTAGTCAACATTTTGGGGTTTCACAAAATGAGTTCACCTACCGGTATTTTTATATTTTTGGGATTGTGGCACCAAGCTCGTCTCAACGGTGTACTTATTTCAGTCCGCATCACTCGTACATGGATAATGGTTCATAATAAGAGAATATAATATTAATAATATCTAGATATTTTCACTCCTTAATCTAACCGCTACATTTCTCTGATCAGAAGGGAGGCCATGCATGCTTTCTTTCAGCCGCTTATTCCTATATCCAAACGGGAAATTCAATCTTCTCAAAATCAAAATGTGGAATGCTTTTATCCTCTAAATCCAAAATCTATACTATAAATACACATCACATTCTCTAAACCTAATTCTTTCTTTCTCTTTGGTCTAAACAATTTCTGCCATCAGTTCTACTCTTATACACCCAACGCAACTTTCTAAAATCCTTAGAAAAAGAAATCAAATACTATAAAATCCAAGATATGTATTTATAGATTCGAGAATCCATTCTGTCATTTCTGCTATATGATTTGTTGGGTTCGTTGGGTGTTTTATTCGTTGGAAAAGTACACAGCGACGCTAGGGCTGTGATAATCTTCGGATTAGGGGATTCTGAGCTCGTTTGAAGTGTGTTATTGCGTTTGTGGTGGGATTTGAGTTAGTCGATGAAGTATTTGTGGGGTTTTGTTCGAAATGGGGTCGCTGGTTTTCTCCAGCAATGCGTTGAGGGACGTGGTGATGAACTGTGGAAGCTGCGACTTCCACTATAGGCTGAGACGAGTGGATGAAAAGTGCGTATGCACTTATCTGAAGGGTAACGATGTGAAGGGGTCGCGATGTGGGTTGGTCAGCATAGTCGAGACTAGAACCGTGGATTGGGATGTAAGTAACGTTGATGGGAACGTACAACTGGTTCGAAGTTTTACCCTTTCAGTAGCGAGAGAATTAGAATGAAGAAGAAGGGTTTAAATTCTTGATTAGCTTAATTAAGATGATTATACTAAAAAAGGAAGTTGAGGTGGTTCATTCACAGAAGACGTGAGGATGTTGGCTTCTTTGGTCCTGGCGTATGAATTTGTTGGAGAAGGTGCACTCGAATTCAATGCATTTGGTATTAGAAGATAGACGAGTTGAGGAAGAAAGCAGTTGTACAAGGTTTGGGATTTAGTAGTGAAGTTGGGCTGAACTGCGATATGCGAGACCCAGATAGGTGAAGATGGAAATTGGGGTTCGTTACAATTTATCGCAAAATAAATTGTCCGTCTGAATCAAGCGATGGTTATCGTTACTAACGATGATCGCCCAATGTGAGTAAATCTCACTAACTCTAAACAGTTTATAATTTCATGTTGTATTTTTAGAACTGTTAAATATTGGCTGATTGACTGTGTGTTGACTGTTTGATTGAACTGCTAGTCAGTTAGTTGAATTTCTATATTGATTCTGTTTGAAAGAATATATCATATGGAACTGAAAGTGATGTTGATTTTATTGTGTAACATCTGTGGATGCAGGGAAACAGGTTGGAGGAATCCGACTGGATTCCTCAACAGTTATTTTATTTTTTATTTTTTATATATTTTGATATATGATGTGAATTATAACCTGTTGTTGATTATGTGTGTTTGGACGATATTTATCGTTGTTATATGATATGTTAAATACCATAAGAAATACTAGATGTGGGAAAAGGGGATTTTCAAAGTGTATTTTGAAAATGAATTATTTATATAAAATCGATGGATTTTATATAGAAAAGGAAAAGGGTTTTTATAAAGGAAATAGATTTATAAAATCGAAGGATTTCATAAAAGAAGGAATTTTTATAATTAAAGGATTTTAATAAAGGAGATATTTATTTAGAGGAAATAAATAGGATTATAAAGGTTATTAATTTAGGAAATAAATAGAATAAAATAAAGGAGATATTTATTTGTTAGAATAAATAGAATAAAATAAAGGAGATATTTATTTGTTGAATAAATAGGATGAGATAAGGAGATATGTATTTGTATAAATAAGTAGAATTAAAAGGAGATATTTATTTGTTAAATAAATAGAGTTAAAGGGGAGTTATTCGAATATAGTTTAATCAAATAGAGTTAAAAAGAAATAGAGTTAAACAAAATTAGAAACTGACTAGAGATTAGTAAATTGAATGGTTTTCTAAGTGTCGATCTGATGTTGGTTTTGGCCTTCGGGGTTTATACTTAGAGAATTGTTCTCCTACTAGTTTACAGTCAGGGACTGATAGTTGTGAAATGATAGTGATATGTAAATAAACAATGGAAATGTTTTCCAGTGTTAATAACGTATATTTTCTAAATGTAGAAAATAAGGAAATATATATATATATATGACTGATGATTGATTGATAGAATTTCCATCTGGAAATAATATCGTTGTTTGCACACCTGTTTTTCTTTGATAGTTAACTCACCGACTATCGAAGTTTTGACCATTTGAACATTGTTAATATGGAGAGACCGGTTGGATTATTATCCAAAGGACCACTCTATATTGGCATAAGTGTTGCGAATCATATATGCCAAAGATAATTGAAGACGGAGTAAAGTGCAAGGGCTATTGTATAAGTCTCAGATAACAGTGCCTAAGATGGATATACTGAATAGTGCCTTCGGTTCATCCTGTTCCTGGATGACTTGTATGGATGCATGTCTGACAGAGTATTTCCAGGCGATCACGTACATTGACTTCTCCAACCGTACCAAGAGCGGAAGCGGAGAAGGAAACTTCTTTTAGCTAACACATAATGTATTGTTGAGGACGTCAATCGGTGATTTGATGGATTTGACGATGTGACATTCGAAGTGAATCTGGTGTGATGATTAAGCGTAACCTCAAGCCTCATCAACCGGAAAATGACATAAATCGGGTAGGCAGCATAGCTAAGTCGTTCACTCTGAAGTAGGGTGTATAATCACCTGATCTAGAGTTTCATTTATTTCTAAAAATCTATTGTCGATACTGTCCCATTCGGGAAACGGTTGCTGATCCCAACCGTTGGTGATATACATTCGATACACTCAAGCGAAATGAGTGGTCGGTCATGTGTGGCCGGGTTGCAAGATGTTCTTGTTGAACCCAGTGTATTCCTCTCTAGAGGTACACTAGCGAAAGGTGGTTCCATACCTTGTCATAATTGGAAATCCATTACCCAATACATGCTTGCGGTTTTGATTGTATACTATATATGTAGAACGTGAGATGAAAGCGTTTCTGCTAGATGATTATTATATTGTGGTTGATAGACATTATTATAATATCAAAAGGTTTTTGATATAAAGATAAATTTGGATTCTCATAAGGGAAAAACCCGTTTCGTTATACGGTGTGGTCTTATGAGATATCATTTACCTGCTTGAACTGTTTAAAACTGTTTTACTCATACCAGTCCCATGACTGACCCGGAGTTTATTTTGTTTGTTTTCCCTAAACTCTTGGGTGCCTAAATTTGTACGGGCAGTCAAGTAGTCGGTATTTACAGATATACCTGAAGAGTTGGAGCAGGAGGCTTCAGGATCATATAGCTATTGTTTGTTTCCGCTGTGTTGTAAGTGTTGTACTTTGATAATGATGTATATTCAAGCATAGATGTATATTTCAAGTTATCTTATATATATTATATGTTATTCGTTCCGCTGTGAGGTTCGTGTTACTCTGATGTTGTGTTCTTCTTCTTCTTCTATTCTATGTTTCTATTTTATCTATTCTCACCCTCTAATTTCTTTCATTAATCATCCGGTAATTTTGGATGTTTGGTTAGTCATCATTGAGTTTATGGTGATAACCAAAGTCAACAAAATCCCGGGTAATTACAGTTGGTATCAGAGCTTAAGTTAAGTATTACCTTGGCTCTGTGGCGTGACTCAGTAGAGATAGGGTTAGTAATACCCTAGACTGAGTTTGAGTGTATATATACGAGTGCGTATTTGTAATTTGATATAAAGTGGTTTTATATTTTGGAGATTCATTGGTTGAGTTGTTTATGGGTTCTGGTCGATCAGTTTGATCCACTGTATCGGTAGGAGTTTATAAACACTCGAATACGATGGGTCGACACGGTATGTTTTGAAAAGAGGGTAAATTAAAATAAGTTCACCCAAAGTATATCTTGATATAGAGAAGATATATATGTCATTATAATATAGTGGATATTGGTTGTTATTATAATCGAGTAAAGATTATAAATAAAATGGTTATGTAAATAACCAATCAGAATTCATAAGTGAAATACGTGAAATCAGATGAGTTAAATCTGAAATTTAAACCAGAAATTGAGTTAAAACTCTGGAGAATTGGATAAGTGTTTGTAAATGGATTTGGATTAAAAATAAGGAAAATTTAAGATCCTGGGAGATTTTAAATTGTTTTACAAGCAGTATGAATTATATTTTGAAATGAATTTCAAAGTGGAAATGTTTAGAAATGGTTTTGTACTATTGAACTCACTTCGATCGCTGGAAAATAGATTCTGATGATGACAGCTGCATCATCCGTATTCATTTTCGAGTTGTAAGTAACGAATTACTACCAGAGATACTGTTTTGAATTTGTTTTGGGAAAGACAAGTTGTGTTGAATTTCAAAAGGGAAAATTTTGCTTTTTGAAAATAGTAAACTATTTAAAAACTCCCAGGGAAAGACTGTTTGAATTAAAAACAAATTTAACAAAAATTTGTGAAAGCAAAATTGAATTAAAGTAAAGCCAGTAAAGTGGTAACTGAGATTGAATTAGAATGATATCAAGACAAATTGGATTGTGAGATTCGAATTTGAAGTGTAATGTGATAATCAAGTTAAGAGTTGGGAATCGAGAAGAAAACTCGAGTTGAAATGATATTTAGCTCGGATATAAGCGAATGGTTGTCTTATGGATAAAAGCAGATTGGAGTTTGATTGGGATAACTTTGGTATATGCTGAGTTGATAGCATATGAAAGTGATAGAGTTGATATGCCCAACAAAAAGGTACAAGTTTATATTTCATATGGTATGAGATTTTGATGAGCCGAATTGGCAAGCCGCTTGGCTGTTTGATTTTCTTTTGGGATGGAGATGGCCCAGAGAGGCGAGTTGGAGTTTGACCGATTGACCAGTACAAAGGAGGTGCTGGCGAAATTTTTCGAAAAGTTAAGGTGTTAGAAAATTTTCAGGATTTTTGAAAATTTTCGTTGATAAGAATTAATTAATAATTTAATTGAAATTAAATTAGTTCAGTGGAAACTGAAGTTAAGAAGTGAACTAGTAAGTTCTAACCAGTCGATAGAGTCGTCTCTAACTTAGCAATTTCGAGGACGAAATTATTTTAAGTGGGGAAGAACGTAATGACCCGCATTGGCAGAGGTATTATAATTAATTTATTTAATTTTAAAAATGGTGATTAAAAGGATTTAAAGGTCGTGGAATTAAATAATGGTGAATATTTAATTAAAATAATATATTTAATTCTGAAATAATCAGAATTGGCTGAAATGGCGATATGGTGTGAACTGGATCATCTGTGATATTTAATTCAGCTTGGAATTAAATTTGAATAACGAATATGTTATTTGAACGACAGTTTGAACGTATAATTATATTATAATTAAAATCGAGCTTGAAATGGCGCTGTAGTTCGTAAATTGGCGATTCGAACTTCAACTGAATGCACAGGGTTCGTTTTAAATCGAATTTCTGTGAAACAAGAAACGTTAGGAGCTGGTGAAGTATATTTTTCTAGTGGAAAAGAAAAATCGGGATTTCATTGTATAGATTTTGAGATATGTCCAAATCAAATTTTAAAATAGTCGCTATAGAATCGTTTATCGACCGTAACGGTTTATTCGATATAACTAGAGATCGGGTTTGAATTTAGACAGGGTTATTTTGGGAAATAGTGATAATTTAATTTTTATAATTTTATTCAAATTTTTAATTAATTAAATAAGCAACTTTTTGTTTGGAATATTTTGCACCCTGTAGTTAACATTTTGGGGTTTCACAAAATGAGTTCACCTACCGGTATTTTTATATTTTTGGGATTCTGGCACCAAGCTCGTCTCAGCGGTGTACTTATTTCAGTCTGCAGCACTCGTACATGGATAACGGTTCATAATAAGAGAATATAATATTAATAATATCTAGATATTTTCAGTCCTTAACCTAACCGCTACATTTCTCTTATCAGAAGGGAGGCCATGCATGCTTTCTTTCAGCCGCTTATTCCTATATCCAAACGGGAAATTCAATCTTCTAAAAATCAAAATGTGGAATGCTTTTATACTCTAAATCCAAAATCTATACTATAAATACACATCACAATCTCTAAACCTAATTCTTTCTTTCTCTTTGGTCAAAACAATTTCTGCCGTCAGTTCTACTCTTCTACACCCAACGCAACTTTCTAAAATCCTTAGAAAAAGAAATCAAATACTATAAAATCCAAGATATGTATTTATAGATTCGTGAATCCATTCTCTCCCTTCTGCTATATGATTTGTTGGTTTCGTTGGGTGTTTTATTCGCTGGAAAAGTACACAGCGACGCTAGGGCTGTGATAATCTTTGGATTAGGGGATTCTGAGCTCGTTTGAAGTGTGTTATTGGGTTTGTGGTGGGATTTGAGTTAGTCGGTGAAGTATTTGTGGGGTATTGTTCGAAATGGGGTCGCTGGTTTTCTCCAGCAGTGCGTTGAGGGACGTGGTGATAACCTGTGGAAGCTGCGACTTCCACTATAGGTTGAGACGAGTGGATGAAAAGTGCGTATGCACTTATCTGAAGGGTAACGATGTGAAGGGGTCGCGATGTGGAGTTGGTCAGTGCAGTCGAGACTGGAACCATGGATTGGGAAGTAAGTAACGTTGATGGGAAAGTACAACTGGTTCGAAGTTTTACCCTTTCAGTAGCGAGAGAATTAGAACGAAGAAGAAGGGTTTAAATTATTGATTAGCTTAATTAAGATGATTATACTGAAAAAGGAAGTTGAGGTGGTTCATTCACAGAAGACGTGAGGATGTTGGCTTCTTTGGTCCTGGCGTATGAATTTGTTGGAGAAGGTGCACTCGAATTCAATGCATTTGGTATTGGAAGATAGACGAGTTGAGGAAGGAAGCAGTTGTACAAGGTTTGGGATTTAGTAGTGAAGTTGGGCTGAACTTCGATATGCGAGGCCCAGATAGGTGAAGATGGAAATTGGGGTTCGTTACAATTTATCGCAAAATAAATTGTCCATCTGAATCAAGCGATGGTTATCATTATTAACGATGATCGCCCAATGTGAGTAAATCTCACTAACTCTAAACAGTTTATAATTTCATGTTGTATTTTTAGAACTGTTAAATATGGGTTGATTGACTGTGTGTTGACTGTTTGATTGAACTGCTAGTCAGTTAGTTGAATTTCTATGTTGATTCTGTTTGACAGAATATATCATATGTAACTGAAAGTGTTGATTTTATTGTGTAACATCTGTGGATGCAGGGAAACAGGTTGGAGGAATCCGACTGGATTCCTCAACAGTTATTTTATTGTTTTTTTTCATATATTTTGATATATGATGTGAATTATAACCTGTTGTTGATTATGTGTGTTTGGACGATATTTCTCGCTGTTATATTATATGTCAAATACCATAAGAAATACTGGATGTGGGAAAAGGGGATTTTCAAAGTATATTTTGAAAATGAATTATTTATATAAAATTGATGGATTTTATATAGAAAAGGAAAAGGGTTTTTATAAAGGAAATAGATTTATAAAATCGAAGGATTTTATAAAAGAAGGAATTTTTATAATCAAAGGATTTTAATAAAGGAGATATTTATTTAGAGGAAATAAATAGGATTATAAAGGTTATTAATTTAGGAAATAAATAGAATAAAATAAAGGAGATATTTATTTCTTAGAATAAATAGAATAAAATAAAGGAGATATTTATTTGTTGAATAAATAGGATGAGATAAGGAAATATGTATTTGTATAAATATGTAGAATTAAAAGGAGATATTTATTTGTTAAATAAATAGAGTTAAAGGGGAGTTATTCGAATATAGTTTAATCAAATAGAGTTAAAAAGAAATAGAGTTAAGCAAAATTAGAAACTGACTAGAGATTAGTAAATTGAATGGTTTTCTAAGTGTCGATCTGATGTTGGTTTCAGCCTTCGGGTTTATACTTTGAGAATTGTTCTCCTACTAGTTTACAGTCAGGGACTGATAGTTGTGAAATGATAGTGATATGTAAATAAGCAATGGAAATGTTTTCCAGTGTTAATAACGTATATTTTCTAAATGTAGAAAATAAGGAAATATATATATATATATAAAATTGATGATTGATTGATAGAATTTCCATCTGGAAATAATATCGTTGTTTGCACACCTGTTTTTCTTTGATAGTGAACTCACCGACTATTGAAGTTTTGACCATTTTAACGTTGTTAATATGGAGAGACCGGTTGGATTATTATCCAAAGAACCACTCTGTATTGGCATAAGCGTTGCGAATCGTATATGCCAAAGATAATTGAAGACGGAGTAAAGTGCAAGGGCTATTGTATAAGTCTTAGATAACAGTGCCTAAGATGGATATACTAAATAGTGCCTTCGGTTCATCCTGTTCCTGGATGACTTGTATGGATGGATGTCTGACAGAGTATTTTCAGACGATCACGTACATTGATTTCTCCAACCGTACCAAGAGTGGAAGCGGAGAAGGAAACTTCTTTTAGCTAACACATAATGTATTGTTGAGGACGTCAATCGGTGATTTGATGGATTTGACGATGTGACATTCGAAGTGAATCTGGTGTGATGATAAAGCGTAACCTCAAGCCTCATCAACCGGTAAATGACAGAAATCGGGCAGGCAGCATGACTAAGTCAGTCGCTCCGAAGTAGGGTGTATAATCACCTGATCTAGAGTTTCATTTATTTCTAAAAATCTATTGTCGATACTGTCCCATTCGGGAAACGGTTGCTGATCCCAACCTTTGGTGATATACATTCGATACACTCAAGCGAAATGAGTGGTCGGTCATGTGTGGCCGGGTTGCAAGATGTTCTTGTTGAACCCAGTGTATTCCTCTCTAGAGGTACACTAGTGAAAGGTGGTTCCATACCTTGTCATCGTTGGAAATCCATTACCCAATACGTGCTTGCGGTTTTGATTGTATACTATATATGTAGAACGTGAGATGAAAGTGTTTCTGCTAGATGATTATTATATTGTGGCTGATAGACATTATTATAATATCAAAAGGTTTTTGATATAAAGATAAATTTGGATTCTCATAAGAAAAACCCCTTCCGTTATACGGCTTGCTCTTATGAGATATCATTTACCTACTTGAACTGTTTAAAACTGTTTTACTCATACCAGTCCCATGACTGACCCAGAGTTTATTTTGTTTGTTTTCCCTAAACTCTTGGTTGCCTAAATTTGTACGGGCAGTCAAGTAGTCGGGATTTATAGATATACCTGAAGAGCTGGAGCAGGAGGCTTAAGGATCATATAGCTATAGTTTATTTCCGCTGTGTTGTAAGTATTGTGCTTTGATAATGATGTATATTCAAGTACAGATGTATATTTCAAGTTATCTTATATATATTATATGTTATTCGTTTCGCTGTGAGGTTCGTGTTACTCTGATGTTGGGTTCTTCTTCTTCTTCTATTCTAAGTTTCTATCTTATCTATTCTCACCCACTAATTTCTTTCATTAATCATCCGGTATTTTTCGATGTTTGGTTAGTCATCATTGAGTTTATGGCGATAACCAAAGTCGACAAAAACCCGGGTCATTACACACTTACGCCCCGTAGGGCGGGGAAACGCAGTATTCAGGAATTATAATCCACATCGGTGGACCGGCCCTGACGATCCAAGGGTCACTCGAGCTTTGATCCTGAGACATGGTAGACTAGATTGTCTCGAATTGGTGAGGACGATCCCTAGCCTCGGTTTATATCATAGATGATAATCCAACTTCCAATACGACATTTTGCGGTTTTGATTGTAGAGCCTAGTATGGCGACATGATATATGGTACCCATGCCGTCTATGATTGATACTTATGATTGAAATTGTTTTAAACACTATATACTTATTATAGTATCAAATGATTTGTTTTAAACGTATCAAGCATGCTTTGGCTATTATAAGGGAAAACCCTATCCTCCGGTTTGTGTTGCATTGTGTGATGGGACCTGGGTCTTATAATAGCTTCATTGTTCTTTATTTAGCATTGCGCTGTTGTTTTATGCACTGGTATTCTCGGGAGGAAACCCGTTCCGTGTTATACGGCGTGGTCCCTTGATTTACCTAACTTTAAAATAAAGATTAATAACTGTTTTAGTTCTCACACCAGTCACATGACTGACCTGGAATTTATTGTTTTAACCTAAACTCTGGGTGCCCTTATTTTCGACACGGGCAGCTAGTAGTTTTGGTTTTGCAGATTTATATCCACAGGATCCTGGTTTACAGTTGGAACGATATCCGGAAAGCTTTGTATCTGTATATCTCCTTCCGTTGTGTTTTGTATTATTTTCCGCTACTATGTAATTTATTGTAATCTCTGATAATTATCGACTGTATTTTATTCATTCATACTCTGTATATTCTTGTATCTGATGGAATTGTTGTAATATACAATGAAATGTTCTTCTGTCTGTGTTCCGATGTGTGTTGTTCTCAATTCAATCCGTGATTTCCCATAAGGGGGATTTCGGGTCGTCTCACATTTGTCATTTGTAATTAGGGTTAGGGTTTGGTTATCTCCTATAAACACCCTTGTAATATCATTGTAGCAACCATCCCATTTTCTATCTTCTTCTCCATTAATAAAGTTCTTCTTCGTTTTATTTTCTGCAATTTTCTATCTCTTAGCAACTAATGCCATCTACACAATTAGATTTGGTAGAGTATTAGTTGTATTTTACATTTATTTTCATTAGTGATTGGCCGTCTGATTAGATTCAACGGTAATCCTAATTTTAATTCCTGTTTGTTATTTCAATTTCTGCAGTTTTAATTTTTGTTCTTTTTATTGCGTTCTTAGGTCATATTGGATTGAATATAGATTTGATTAGATTCAGATCTGTACTCAATTCAATAATAGTTTATTGTTTTTCAAAATCAATCCCCAAGCTTCGTCTAACTCGCCCAAGAAATTATTTAAATAATTTGAAGGAATTTGCCTCCCTGTGTTCGACCTGTATGCTACACACATGTGCGCTTGCAGAATTTATTTTAAAATTTCGCGCTTTTCTAGTTCATAGAAAAGTAGTGATTAGGACTCTAATGCAATATTCAGAACACACCTCTTTTATCAAGAAGGATGTATTCTGAGGGGAAAAGTTTTGACCCACTTTTTGGCAAAATATGTCATGGTTCAACGGATCGAAGCCCAATGTCAAAAGACTCGCCGACCGACCCCAACGGTCGACCCCTACTTTAGAAAGCCCGAATAAAATTTGGCCTCAGCCAGTTTCCCTCGAACAGTGACATCTTACACCCCAACATAATCGTTCCCCCGGACCGACCGAGTCAACCTTAAAGATCGATCGATCAGATATCTTCGGATCTACGTGGAAATATCCAAATGAATTATTCATTGCTTAGCCCGAATCTCAAGGCATTAAAGGCGGTCAACCACTTCCGGCCAAAGCTCTACTTTTGATACACCTCATCTCGAGTGCCACGCAAGCCACAATTTTCGAGGATACTATTAATCAGCAATAGACCGGGTCCCACCACCGCAACTATTTCAAATGATCAAGCTCCACGTGTCCGAGCTCCGCAGAAAAGGAAGGCCACATTGCAGCTCGCCTGGCGCCTCTCTTCACCTATAAATACCTCTATGCTCAAAATAGAAAGGGACACTTTTTCTCCACATCAACTTCTCTTGGGAACTTCCTCTCTCAAATATAATTTCCACGGCTAACTCCAAAAATATCTAATTTTTCCACTTTCTTCAAAAAGAAAACGTGTTATACTTGTAATCAAAAGCAAATCATATATAAAAAAGTGGATGTAGGCACCATCTCTTACCGAACCGCTATAAAAATTCTATGTGTTCCCTGTTTTTACTTACTTTTACCGTATTCTATGATTGTTATTCGTGTGATCAACACGCGATTGGGGGTTGACTGTCACTAGTGACCAACTTTTGACGTCAACAGGTAGTCCCTTGTAAGGTAGGGAATATAAGAGATTTTTCCTTATTTCATTCTTTATCTTCTTATTTGGAAGGGCCATCTACAGTGCCCATTGTTTGTGAATTTTTGGATGTCTTTGAAGAAGTTACGAGGGTTTCACCCCATAGGGAGATCGTATATATAATAGATCTTGAGAAGGAACATTAGGCAAATAGCTCTGCCAATAAGGCATATGGCTCCTAAGGAAAGGACAGAGCTGGATAAGCAAATTCCCGAATTGCTACAAAAAGGATTTATTCGACGGAGTACTTCAGAATGGGCAGCGTCCATGGTTATCGCCATGAAGACCGATGGATATTTGAGACTATGCATTTATTATAGGTAACTAAACAACTTAACCAAGAAAAACAAGTATCCCTTACCTAGGATAGATGATCTATTTGACCATTTGGGAGGTGCCCAAGTCTTTTCTCGGTTGGACCAGGCGACGGGATTTCACCAGTTAAGAATTATTGAGGAAAGCAAACCGAAGACAACTTTTAAGATGCCTAATGGTTTATCTGAGTGGAAAGTGATTCCGTAACGACCTGTATTTTTACGGTATAATAATTAATTTATTTACTTATTTAAATATTGATCTGGTTATTTATAATGACTTGAATTAAATAATTTATAATATTTAATTAATATAAATAATTAAATAATATATTTAATTTTCGAAATAGTCAGAAATAGCTGAATTAACAATATTGTGTGAATTGGATTTTTTATAATATTTAATTCAATTTAGAATTGAATTATAAAAACAAATTTATTTTTAAATGTCATTTGAACGTATAAATTATATTATAATTATAATCGAGTTCGAAATGGTGCGGCAGTTCGTAATTTGGCGATTCGAACTTTAAACGAATATACAGAATCCGTTTTAATCTGGATTTCTGTGAAACAAGAAACGTTCGGAGCTGGTGAAGTATATTTTTCTAATGAAACAGAAAAATCGAGATTTCGTCACATAGATTTTGAGTTATGTCCAAATCAAAATTTCAAATAGTCGCTATGGAATTCCTTCATAATTTATAACGATTTATTTATATTATAAAAGGATTTTCAATATAAATTGAATACTGATTTAATCTAGATTTGAAATGTCTAGTTATAAATTCAAATAGGAATATTTTGGAGCTGTAATATATTCTATGTAAATATGCACGATAATATTAATTTATTAATATTTAATTTAATTATTTTTAAATATATTAATATTTAAATGGGTTTATTTAAAGCTTTAAAAATAGCCATTTTTGCAAATGACCTCCGTTTTTTACGAAAGTAATTTTGTTGGATCTGGAATATTAAATTATTGTTACATTTCAATTTTCGTAATTTTTGGAGTTAGTATGTGGCCGTACGGAATTTTAATGTGAAAAACAGTCGATAATTTGAACTTTAAAAATACATTGTGTGATCAAACAGAGTTGGAATTCGACGAAACAAGTTTCGTTGGGTCCATAATGTCGAACTGTAGCTATATGTTCATTTTCATGAAATTTGGATATCGTATGTGATAACAGAGATTTTTTAACAACAAACACAAGTAGAAATACAATAAAAATTAATACAAAATTGATTATAAAAATAATATTTTTCTCCAATAAATATACCACCTAACATTTCTAACCCTAAACTTTTTCCTTGGCTAATCAAATACACTGCGCCTCCATTCTCTCAATAAAACATGAAAGATTCATCATTTGAAAATCCATAGAAGTTCCTACAAAATTCGATAAATTATAAAACTTATATAATTGGATTTTGGTACTCAAACTCTTCAATTCTATATGTAATACGCTGAGCTACATGGATTTTTTTTCTGGCTCGCGGTGTTCTTCAGGAGGCTTGGGTTACTGATCAAGCCACGCACAAGCGTTTATATGGATTTTGAGTGTTGTATTCATGATTGGTATAGAGATTGGCATCGATTTGAAAATTCTGGGTTGATTTGATGAAATTATTGTTCGATGTTTATCGCGGGTCTGAGCTGAATGTCGCGACTCCAAGTCTGCGTTCGGGTTGAAGTTCAAGGATTGGAGATGGAATCTTGTGCGAAGAGATGCAGTATGGTGGTGGTCCCATTGAAATCAGTGAAAGGGAGGAGGAGATGTGGTGGTAGGAAGTGGCGGTTATGGTATTCGTGAGGAGTATGGATATTGTAAATGACGGGGAAGATGAGCAACAAAATAATAGTGGTTTAGGGAATAATATTGATAATTAACTTTAAATTGGTGAAGTCCATCTTTGCGTTGAAACATGATGAGGACAGAGTGGTTGAGCTTGTTTTTGAATGGTGGAGAACAACAGAAAGATGTTTATGGGTGATACATTTCTGAAATGGATATATTGCGTGAAATAAAGGGAAATGGGTGTTGTGATGTCAGGTTCGAAGACGAAGGGCATAGGTGTGTGGGTGCAGACGTATGCAGGAGACTTTGGAGTGGAGTATGGTGATTTTAGTATTGGAATCAATTGAGAATATAATGGTGGTAAAAGCTGTCAATTTACAGGAATGGTAGGGAACGTGAGTTCCTTTGTTTCGATGAAGATGATAAGAAAATATTCATAAGCGTGGATTAAGAGATAAAGGTGATTAATGAAGTATTAAAATGTTAATTAATTTCTTATGGGGTTAATGTGTAATTGTAGAAAATTAGGATATTATAACTTGATCGAATAATTACGAAAGGTTTAAATGGTATAGGATTTAAGCAAGTTAGGGGATATAAATTCTGGATTTTTTTGACTCAACTACAGACCCGAGAAGAAAGGATTAGGATTACTAATTAGGGTAATTAAACTATTAATTAATGTGTTAATAACTATTTAATTTAATTGATATTGTAACGTGTATAACTATTTCATTCGTTATCAGAATTGAGCGAAACAGGATCTGTTGGGATCGTATGGACGAGGGCTACATAATGCAACCGACTAGGAGTGAATTGGAGCTCGTTACAATTTATAGCGAAACAAATTGTCTGATCTGAATTGACGATCAATTATCGTTATTTAACGATAACCTTCCAATGTGAGTAAACCTCACTAACTCTGTACAGTTTATATTTTTATAAATATAATCTAGTGTTGATAAATGATGATTGATTGTTGTGTGTTGATTGTTTGGTTGAATTGCTGATTTATTGGTTGAAAATATAGATAATGATATATATAAATCGTTAATCAAATATTGATTCTGTTTATCAGATTATTTCATATTGAAATGAAATCGACGTTATCTATATTGTTTAACATCTGTGGATGCAGGGAAATAGGTTGGAGGGATCCAACTGGATTCCTCAATATTTATAATACTGTTTGTTTTCATATATTGTGGTATATGATTCGATATAAAGCATGTGATTGATTATGATGACACTGGTCTGTTTAATTGGTATTTTAAATACCACAAGAAATACTGGAATGTAAAAAGAGAATTTTCAAAGTGTACTTTGAAAATGAAATATTTATAGGAAATAAATAGGATACTATACATGAAATATTTATAGGAAATAAATATAATTACAAAAGGAATATTTATATGGAAAATAAATATAATTATAAAAGGAATATTTATTTGTAAAGTAAATATAATTATAAAAGGAATATTTATTTGGAAAGTAAATATAATTATAAAAGGAATATTTATATGGAAAATAAATATAATTATAAAAGGAATATTTATTTGGAAAATAAATATAATTATAAAAGGAAAGGAAATATTTGGAAAATGAATAGAATTTTATAAAAGAGAATATTACATTAGGAAGGTCTAGACCCGTGCTTCGCACACGGGTGTAACATGATATTAATTTAAAGTAAATATTTAATAGAAATCTATATAACAGATAAATTGAGGAGAATAATTTATAAACGATGTTTATAAATTAAGGAAATATTTATCATTTGATAAATTGAATATATAAATTTGAATTTATATAGAGAAGTAAAATCGGTTTTAACACCGATAATTGAAATGGAATGTGAACATAGTAGTTATAAAGGAATTTTTCAATGAGATTATAAATGTTGGAAATGAAATAAGATTTGCATGAATAATTCTCCAAATAAAAATATAAATAGAATTTGGGTTTGAGATATTGTTTTTAAATATGAAATCAAACTGTTTTGATTATATAAAGAAATATTATTCATATTCTATGTGAAAAATTAGATTAAATTAAATATTTTGCAAATAAAATATTATTAAGGAATTTGGGGTTTGAATTAGGAATTTAAATGGAATTACTGAAATTAGAAACTGACTGGAAATTAGTTGAGTTGAATGGCTTTCTGGGTATCGATCTGATGTTGGTTTCGGCCTTCGGGGTTTATACTTGGGAGGTTGTTCTCTTACTAGTTTACAGTTAGAGACTGATATAGGTGGGAAGAAATTGATGTGTGAATCTGAAATCAAAACGTTTTCCAAAGTTAATAACGTATATTTTCTAATTTTAGAAAATAAGGAATTTATGAATATATGGAAACGATAAATGGGAAATTGGGAAATGAAATGATGATTGATCGGTTAGATTTCCGTTTGGAAATACGACCGTTGTTTGTACACATGTTTTCCTTTGATAGTTAAATCACCAACTATCAAAGATTTTGACCATTTCCGTTGTCAATACGGAGAGACCGGGATCAGATATATTATCTTAAAACCACTATGGTTGGCATTAGCGTTGCGAATCAAATATGATGAAGATAATTAAAGACAGAGTTATGCAAGGGCTGTTCAGTAAATACTAGGTAGAAATTGCCTAAGATGGATTTACATAATAGTGCCTTCGGGTTGTCCAGTCCCAGGACAACTTGAATGGACGAGTGTCTAACAGAGTATATCTAGTGGATCGCGTAAGTTGATCGTTTCAAACGTATTTACGTTGGTGGCAGAGGAATTTGTTTCTCTTAGCTTATACCCGTGGTATTTTTGGGAAAATCAATTTGTGATTTGACGGGTATGACGATGTGGCATTCAAAGTAAATAAAGGGGTGATGTGTTAAAAGATACGTTATGACCTCAAGCCTCATCAACTAGGAGATGACTGAAATCGGGCAGGCAGCATGGCTAAGTGGGTCGCACCCAAGTAGGGTATATTGTCACCATCTATAGAATATTCATATTTGTTACTTCTTTCAATTCTGTATCTCCCGGGAATGGTTATGTTGGTATACCAACCGTAGGGTGACAATGTGACGGCCCGCCCCGCACCAACCGACATTTACTCCAAAAATGCGTTGTACAGATGTCCAATTAGCACGGGACGGTCGCCAAAGAAAGGAAAGAAGACGAAGAATCAACAAAGAACCAGTAGAATGTCTCACAGCGCATAGAACAAAATATAATAACAACATACTTGACATAAAACAGGAGAGACAGTGCATAAGCTGAAAACCAGAACTAAGCATCATAGCAGCGGAAATCCAAAATACAGCTTATTACAATTATTAGAATACCGTCTCTAAAGAAAAAGCAAGATAAAGAAGGTACACTACTAATGCCCAAGTAGTGACCACCAACGACACAGGGAGAATATCTATATATCATACGTGGAAGCCTCCTGCTCGCCACCGAATCAGCTACTCACACATCAGCAGCTAACCTGTCTCTAGTCTGCTCGTGTGAGCACCCAGAGTAATAAGAAGAGACATAAAACTCTGGGTCAGACAAAAAGTCTGGTATGAGCGATAAGCATCTAAACAAAACAATAACAGGTATACTAAACCATACCTGAACCTGGACCTGCAACCAAAGAGTTAGCACTACATACTGTACAACACTCTAAGGTGACATTTCAAATGGTGCAAGATAACGGGGGTGGGGGTGTGCATGTCACAGTGATGGCAAACAATCAAGCATAGCAACCATCCTCACATCTCTCACTCAGTGCGTAAAGCATACGATATCCACCACTTCGATCACCTCAACACCTTGCTATGATCACTTTGCCCCATGAAGTCTTAAATGACTTCATTGCACTGATACATAGCCACTAATCCTTCGCTATGTCCACTTGCCCCATGGAGTTATTCACCCCATCTGCGCTGGCTCATAGCCTTACTAGCTCTTTACTATGTCCACTTGCCCCATGGAGTTGTTCACCCCATCTGCGCTAGCTCATAGTCCTACTAATCCTTTACTATGTCCACTTTGCCCCTCGAGTCATGACGACTCTACTGCACTGGCTCATAGTCTTACTACGATCACTTTGCCCCTCGAGTCATAGTGACTCTACTGCACTGATAACGTAGTCCTATCATTAATGGTGAATCGAAGTTATGAACGTCAACAACTCCTTAGCACACGTCCCGCAGCAAAGCCCAACCATGAAGTGAACTCATTGATCCCCAACTGGATCCTGAGCTCTAACTTCCATTTGGACTACCTTTGCATCTCGGGTTATTGGTCGTCACCGGGTCGGTTCGGATCTTCCCTTGTCCATCGGTTCGGTTCGGTCATAGATATTCCCCTCTGGCGGTTCGGTTCGGGTGTATGCATCTCGTTCAGTGTGACGCTCCAGCAACCGGTTCGGTTCGGGTTTGATTGCTCCATCGGTTCGGTTCGGGTCCCCTATCACCATCCGGTCCGTCCTTCTCTCTTAGCTCCTGGCTTGGCCTTTTGGTCCGATCCGATCCCATTCCTTATTCCCATCCACTCCGATCCGATCCCTATTCCTATTCCCATCCGCTCCGATCCGATCCCCCCTTCCTTAGCCCGATCCGATCCTAGTTCAACCTTTGTAGCCTTCCTTTTTGCCATACTTTCTCTTGTGCTAGGCTACGGTTCGGTTCGGTGATCCTTTGCCCAATCCGAGCCCATCCATCCGATCCGATCCGAAAGCCTGCACCGTTTTACTGCAACTTTTCCAGCAAGTATTCTACGCCATTCGACGACGTTTTCGACCATTCTAAGTATTCTAATCAATCACAAAGCATACCACAAAGTCATAGCAACAAGTAGAAGTGACCTCAATCACCAAAACATCAATATGATAGGTTAAAATGGATCAAACATAGCCAAAACCCCATATTTTCCCTTAAGCATGTTTAGGTGAAACTAATGATATGATTAGCAAAACTTAACCAAATTAACCCAAATTCATATCAGAGGTCTAAAACATTATTTAAGAATTTATAAGCATTTTTCCAGAATTTATTAATGTATAAATTCGCTAATCTTCACTAATTACCCTTAATCAACCATAATTAGTGAGGAACTATGCAAATCACTCACCTTAGCCACAAATAAAACTTAGATCTGAAATAAATCTCTAATTTGGTGTGAATCCCAATGCTAAACAGCAGATCTAATGTTGATTTGGTGGTGATCTCTCTTGATTTGATGTTGCTAAGCCCAATCTTCAAGTAGAAAGTGATTTGGAGGTTATTTAGAGGTTGGAGGCCATTTTTAGGGTTTCTTAGAGGTAAGTGGAGGCAAGAAAACTGAAATAGAATGAAACCCTAACTCATTTCAGCCTCCCCATAACCCTAATCCCGAAATGGGTTATGGGCTCATTCACTAATCACCCTATTTGGTCCGGTTAAGCAGTTTTTCACCTTCCAAACCTTATTTCAGCCATATCTCCCAAATGGTAAGTCCGTTTCTCACATGTGACCACTCTACGGAAAGGTAAACCATCAAACGAATCTAATGGAAGTGGTTTCAGGTCAAAATTCCTTTTCAATCAATAGTTATGGCCGAAACAAGATCAGCTAGGGGCAAAACGGTCATTTAAAATTCGGCAAAAATCATGAACATGGGAAATGACTCTAATGGTTGTTTCCCAAAGTTACATGACCATACAACTTCATATGGGAAAGAAATAAATATTCTACGATCCTCCGATGCGTAGAATGCGGGCTGTTACATTCTCCCCCCCTCAAGAAATTTCGCCCTCGAAATTCCCTAACCAAAACACACAAAGGGTCCCGCATGCCTATCAGTCATAAACAACAATCAAACATGCAAAACAAACAAAACAAGTCTATCCTAGCATGCAGAATAACTATATCGTAAAGTAAATCTTACCAGGCAAAGAGTTCTGGATGCATCTTCCTAATGCTCTCCTTTGTCTCCCAAGTACAGTCATTCTCGTTCTCGCCCCACTGAACCTTGACTAGCTTCAACGCCTTCCATTCGTCGTGTAGATTTTGAGTTATGTCCAAATTAAATATTCAAAAGAACAGCGGTATATTCGTTCGTGGCCATAACGATTATTTAAAAATATTTGAATATCGGGTTTGAATTTAGACAAGGTTCTTTTGAGACATAACGATAATTTAATTTTTAGAATTTTTCAGTAATTTTTAATTAATTAAATACGCAACTTTTTATTTGGAGTATTTTGCACCCTGTAATCAATATTTTGGGGTTTCACAATATGAGTTAATCTACCAGCATTATTATATTTTCGGGATCACAGCACCTCACTGAACACGACTATATTTTGATTTCAGTCTGCAACGTGAAATTTTGAATAAAGAATTGAATAATAGAAAATATCAAAACCCCTTCCTATAAATAAACATTTTTCCATCCCTTAAGACCAAAAGCAAGGACAGAAACCGGCCGCGTTTCTATCTCCTCAGCAACACAATCAAAATGAGAAAATCAACGTGGAAATCAAATCCTCCACTAATTAAGAAAATATCTAAAAGAAAAATCCTATAAATACCCTCGTTAGCATCCTTAAGACCTAGTTCTATCCTTCTGTTACTCAAATGAAAACAAGCCGCCACCAATTCTTTCATTCCTCATAAGAAGTGAGCTTTAAAAAAATCAAATAAAAATCCTATTTGTTTCTAAAAACAATTTGTTGTGAGTCTGCAAGCCTACGCCTTCGATTCGGTGTCATTGTTTTGGGTTCGGTGCTGTTGGGAAGAGGGTCCGACCTCAACAGTCGACACGGGTAGATCGTCAACGCCAGTAAGGAGAAGATTTAGGGACTGCGGATGATGGTTCTACGGTGGAGGTATGGAGGATGGTATGAAGGAGGACCCGTTCGTGTGGGAGAAGGGGAAAAAGGGTATGAGCAGTAGGATTTTCGAAGTGGGTGATGTAATGGAAAGATCGGGTGTACTGTTGATGGTGGTGACAGGGGAGACAGCTCACCGTGGTATTTCTTTTTGTTTCATGAAGCGTGTAAGGGGAATTTGCGAACAAGGGATGAACATGTGAAAATGGGATGGTGAACAACTGTTGTGGTGAATAAGTGTGGTGAATACACAGTAGCATGAAGTAACGTGGAATGGGGTTCAAAGATTTGGCAAGATGAAACGTGTACTGGGAGCTTGCATACATATTGGATGATGGTTGTAAGGCTTCGAACTGAACTGGAGGGATGATGGTCACGGAATTCTGGTTTGGGGAAGGTGTAGTACTGTGCGGTGAAGGCCTGGGTCATTGGGCCAAAAAGGAGAAAACGGTATGGGTTTTTAGAACGTGTGCAGTCTTCGGCCTGAGAACTATTTATAGCGGATTTGATATTAAAGAGAAGATGGCCCTTGTTGTGAAATTTTATAAAGGAGAAGGGAAGGCCCGAGGAGTTTAACGACCTGGTAGGACTGATGAAGCCCAAACATGAAAAGCAACATGGCATTGGGCCAGTTTTTAATAGTAAGGCCCAATGGTAAATTAGTAATGATTTATTTAATTTAAATGACATGTATAACTTATTAAATTGATAGCTCTATCATACTATATCAGAATCTGACAAATTCAGATCCGAGAGGATCGTATGGACAGACACTACACGAGGGAACTGACTGGAAGTGTATCGGAGCTCGTTTGAATTTACGGCGAAATAAATTGTTTGATTCAAATCAAACAAAAGGTTTATCATTCTTTAGCGATGAACTGCCAATGTGAGTAAATCTCACTCACTCTAAACAGTTTATAATTTCATGTTGTATTTTTAGAACTGTTAAATATTGGCTGATTGACTGTGTGTTGACTGTTTGATTGAACTGCTAGTCAGTAAGTTGAATTTCTATATTTATTCTGTTTAACAGAATATATCATATGGAACTGAAAGTGATGTTATCTATATTATTTAACATCTGTAATGCAGGGAAACAGGTTGAAGGAATCCGACTGGATTCCTCAACAGTTATTTTATGGTTTTTCATATATTTTGATATATGATGTGAATTATAACCTGTTATTGATTATGTGTGTTTGGACGATATTTATTATTGTTATATGGTGTGTTAAGTACCATAGAAATACCAGAATGTGGAAAAGGGATTTTCAAAGTATATTTTGAAAATATTTTATTTATATAAAATCAATGGATTTTATATTATAAAAGAAAACGGATTTATAATAAAGGAATTATATTTGTAAATCAAATATAAGGGAATTATATTTGTAAATCAAATATAAAGGGAAAGATTTTGTTAAATAGATATAGAGGGAATAATTGTAAAACAAATATAAAAAGAAATATTTGTCAGACAAATAAGAAGAGAAATATTTGTAAACCATTTACAAATAAAATAGAATTACAAAGGAAATATTTGTAGAACATTTACAAATAGATTGAAAGGGGATTATTTATTTATTTAGGGAATAAATAGAAATAGAATAAAGGAAATATTTATTTAGAAAATAAATACGATATTTTAAAAGGAGTTAGAATTAATCAGTTAGAGTAAAAGGAGTTAGAATTAATCAGTTAAAGAAAAGGAGTAAATCGAATATAGTTTATTTGAAAGGAGTTAATCAGTTAGAGGTAATCAAATAGAGTTAATCGATTAGAGTAAAAACGAACTAGAGTTAATCGTATAGAGTTAAGAAATAGAGTTAAACAAGATTAGAAACTGACTAGAGATTAGTTAAGTTGAATAGTTTTCTGAGTATCGATCTGATGTTGGTTTCGGCCTTCGGGGTTTATACTTAGAGAATTGTTCTCCTACTAGTTTACAGTCAGGGACTGATAGTTGTGAAATGATAAGTGGTATGTAAATAACAATGGAAATGTTTTCCAGTGTTAATAAAATATATTTTCTAAACATAGAAAATGAGGAATTGAGGAAATATATATATATAGATATATATAGATGATTGATGATTGATTGATAGAATTTCCATTTGGAAATGATATCGTTGTTTGCACACTTGTTTTTCTTTGATAGTTAACTCACAGACTATCGAAGTTTTGACCATTTTAACGTTGTTAATATGGAGAGACCGGTTGGATTATTATCCAAAGAACCACTCTGTATTGGCATAAGCGTTGCGAATCATATATGCCAAAGATAATTGAAGACAGAGTAAAGTACAAGGGCTGTTGTATAAATCTTTGATAATAGTCCCTAAGATGGATATACTGAATAGTACCTTCGGTTCATCCTGTTCTTGGGTGACTTGTATGGACGGATGTCTGACAGAGTATTTCCAAACGATCACGTATATTGATTTCTCCAACCGTACCAAGAGTGGAAGCGGAGAAGGAAACTTCTTTTAGCTAACACATAATGTATTGTTGAGGACGTCAATCGGTGATTTGATGGATTTGACGATGTGACATTCGAAGTGAATCTGGTGTGATGATAAAGTGTAACCTCAAGCCTCATCAACCGGTAAATGACCGAAATCGGGCAGGCAGCATGGCTAAGTCGGTCGCTCCGAAGTAGGGTGTATAATCACCTGACCTAGAGTTTCATTTATTTCTAAAAATCTATTGTCGATACTGTCCCATTCGGAAAACGGTTGCTGATCCCAACCATTGGTGATATACATTCGATACACTCAAGCGAAATGAGTGGTCGATCATGTGTGGCCGGGTTGCAAGATGTTCTTGTTGAACCCAGTGTATTCCTCTCTAGAGGTACACTAGCGAAAGGTGGTTCCATACCCTGTCATAGTTGGAAATCCATTACCCAATACGTGCTTGCAGTTTTGATTATATACTATATATGTAGAACGTGAGATGAAAGCGTTTCTGCTAGATGATTATTATATACTGTGGTTGATAGACATTATTATAATATCAAAAGGTTTTTGATATAAAGATATTTTGGATTCTCATAAGGGAAAAACCCGTTCCGTCATGCGGCGTGGTCTTATGAGATATCGTTTACTTGTTCGAACTGTTTTTAAACTGTTTTACTCATACCAGTCCCATGACTGACCCGGAGTTTATTTGTTTGTTTCCCTAAACTCTTGGGTGCCTAAATTTGTACGAGCAGTCAAGTAGTCAGGAATTTATAGATATAGTTGAAGAGCTAGAGCAGGAGGCTTCAGGATCATATAGCTATAGTTATTTCCGCTGTGTTGTAAGTGATGTACTTTGATAATGATGTATATTCAAATACAGATGTATATTTCAAGTTATGTTATATATATTATATGTTATTCGTTCCGCTGTGAGGTTCGTGTTACTCTGATGTTGTGTTCTTCTTCTTCTTCTATTCTAAGTTTCTATCTTATCTATCCTCACCCTCTGTTTTCTTTCTATTAATTTCCTGATTTTCAGTTTAATTTGGGGTTGGACTTGTGTTTTTGGTCAGCTCAAATTGGACCGGTTTTTGGGTCATTATAGTTGGTATCAGAGCAGAAGGTTAATTGATTACCTTGGCTCTGTGGCGTGACTCAGTAGAGATAGGGTTAGTAATACCCTAGATTTAGTTGAGTGTATATATACGAGTGAGCGTATTTGTAGATGATATAAAAATTCTTTTATATTGTGGAGATTTATTAGTTGAGTTGTTTATGAGTTCTGGTCGATCAGTTTGATCCACTGTATCGGTAGGAGTTTATAAACACTCGAATACGATGGGTCGACACGATATGTTTTGGAAAGAGGGTAAACGATATAATTTTACCCAAATTATATTTTGATATAAAGGAGATATATTGGTTGTTATTATAATCGAGTAAGATTATAAGTAAAATGGTTATGTAAATAATCGATCAGAATCCATATAAGTAAATTATACGGAATCGAAATAAATTAAATCTGAAATTTAAATCAGAATTGGAATTAAAGTCCCAGAAGTTGAAAAAGTGTTTGTAAATGAATATGGATTAAGTATAAGGAAATTTTAAAATCCTGGGAGATTTTAAATTGGTTTAAAGCATTGTGAATGGTATTTGAAATATATTTCAAAGTGGAAGTGTGTGAGAAATGATTTTGAAAGCTGATATAGTATTGAACTCACTTCGATCACTGGGAAATAACTCTGATGATGATGGCCAAATCATCAGTGTCATTTTCGAGTTGTAAGTGACGGATTACTACTAAAGAGGTTGTTTTTGAAATTGTTTAGAAAAGCAAGTGTTTTGAATCTTGAAAAGGGAAGTTTGATTTCGATGTGGCAAGCTGTTTAAAATTCCCAGGAAAAGATTGTTGAATTAAAACCAATTTGAATTAAAAGTTGGAAAAGCAATTGGAAATTTAAGTTGAAATCAATTATGTGGAAATCGAATTGGATTAGAATAAAGGATATCGAGTAAATTGAAGTGTTGAGTAAGAATTTTGAATTGAGATTGGAATTTGAGTTTGAATTGAATTCGACTTAGGTATAAGCAAAAAATCGGTTAAGATGACGTTGGTATATGTTGAATTGATAACAGGTAAAGTGATAGAGTTGATATGCCCGACAAAAAGGTACAAGTTTATATTCGATATAAGCATGAGATTTATGAGCCGAATTGGCAAGCAGCTTGGCTGTTTGATTTTCTATTGGGTTGGAGATGGCCCAGAGAGGCGAGTTGGAGTTTGACCTATTGACCAATACAAAGGAGGTGCTGGCGAAATTTTTCGAAGAATTAATGTGTTAGAAAATTTTCAGGATTTTTGAAAATTTTCGTTGTTAAAGAATTGATTAATATTTAATTGGAATTAAATTGGTTCAGTTGAAACTGAAGTTAAGAAGTGAACAAATATGTTCTAACCAGTCGATAGGGTCGTCCTCTACCTTTTAGCAATTTCGAGGACGAAATTATTTTAAGTGGGAAAGATTGTAATGACCCGCATTGGCAGAGGTATTATAATTAATTTATTTAATTATATAAAAAGTGATATAGTGAATTAAATGGTGGTTTAATTAAACAATGGTGAATATTTAATTAAAATAATAATTAAATAATATATTTAATTCTGAAATAATCAGAATTGGCTGAAATGGCGATATGGTGTGAACTGGATCATCGGTGATATTTAATTCAACTTGGAATTGAATTTGAATAACGAATATATTTATATAAACGACAGTTTGAACGTAGAATTATAATATAATTATAATCGAGCTCGAAATGGCGCTGTAGTTCATAAATTGGCGATTCGAACTTCAACTGAATGTACATGACTCGTCTTAAATCGGATTTCTGTGAAACAAGAAACGTGTGGAGCTGGTGGAGTATATCTTTCTAGTGGAAGAGAAAAATCGGGATTTCGTCGTGTAGATTTTGAGTTATGTCCAAATTAAATATTCAAAAGAACAGCGGTATATTCGTTCGTGGCCATAACGGTTATTTAAAAATATTTGAATATCGGGTTTGAATTTAGACAATGTTCTTTTGAGACATAACGATAATTTAATTTTTAGAATTTTTCTGTAATTTTTAATTAATTAAATACGCAACTTTTTATTTGGAGTATTTTGCACCCTGTAATCAATATTTTGGGGTTTCACAATATGAGTTAATCTACCGGCATTATTATATTTTCGGGATCACAGCACCTCACTGAACACAACTATATTTTGATTTCAGTCTGCAACGCGAAATTTTGAATAAAGAATTGAATAATAGAAAATATCAAAACCCCTTCCTATAAATAAACATTTTTCCATCCCTTAAGACCAAAAGCAAGGACAGAAACCGGGTGCGTTTCTATCTCCTCAGCAACACAATCAAAATGAGAAAATCAACATGGAAATCAAATCCTCCACTAATTAAGAAAATATCTAAAAGAAAAATCTTATAAATACCCTCGTTAGCATCCTTAAGACCTAGTTCTATCCTTCTGTTACTCAAATGAAAACAAGTCGCCACCAATTCTTTCATTCCTCATAAGAAGTGAGCTTTAAAAAAATCAAATAAAAATCCTATTTGTTTCTAAAAACAATTTGTTGTGAGTCTGCAAGCCTACGCCTTTGATTCGGTGTCAATGTTTTGGGTTCGGTGCTGTTGGGAAGGGGGTCCGACCTCAATAGTCGACACGGGTAGATCGTCAACGCCAGTAAGGAGGAAATTTAGGGACTGCGGATGATGGTTCTACGGTGGAGGTATGGCGGATGGTATGAAGGAGGACCTGTTCGTGTGCGAGAAGGGGAAGAAGGGTATGAGCAGCAGGATTTTCGAAGTGGGTGATGTAATGGAAGGATCGGGTGTACTGTTGATGGTGGTGACAGGGGAGGCAGCTCACCGTGGTATTTCTTTTTGTTTCATGAAGCGTGTAAGGGGAATTTGTGAACAAGGGATGAACGTGTGAAAATGGGATGGTGAACAATTGTTGTGGTGAATAAGTGTGGTGAATACACAGTAGCATGAAGTAACGTGGAATGGGGTTCAAAGATTTGGCAAGATGAAACGTGTACTGGGAGCTTGCATACATATTGGATGATGGATGTAAGGCTTCGACCTGAACTGGAGGGATGATGGTCATGGAATTCTGGTTTGGGGAAGGTGTAGTACTGTGCGGTGAAGGCCTGGGTCGTTGGGCCAAAAAGGAGAAAACGGTATGAGTTTTTAGAATGTGTGCAGTCTTGGGCCTGAGAACTATTTATAGCGGATTTGATATTAAAGAGAAGATGGCCCTTGTTGTGAAATTTTATAAAGGAGAAGGGACAGACACTACACGATGGAACTGACTGGAAGTCCATCGGAGCTCGTTTGAATTTACGGCGAAATAAATTGTTTGATTCAAATCAAAAAAAGGGTTTATCGTTCTTTAGCGATGAACTGCCAATGTGAGTAAATCTCACTCACTCTAAACAGTTTATAATTTCATGTTGTATTTTTAGAACTGTTAAATATTGGTTGATTGACTGTGTGTTGACTGTTTGATTGAACTGCTAGTCAGTTAGTTGAATTTCTATATTGACTCTGTTTAACAGAATATATCATATGGAACTGAAAGTGATGTTATCTATATTGTTTAACATCTGTAATACAGGGAAACAGGTTGGAGGAATCCGACTGGATTCCTCAACAGTTATTTTATGGTTTTTCATATATTTTGATATATGATGTGAATTATAACCTGTTATTGATTATGTGTGTTTGGACGATATTTATTATTGTTATATGGTGTGTTAAGTACCATAAAAATACCAGAATGTGGAAAAGGGATTTTCAAAGTATATTTTGAAAATATTTTAATTATATAAAATCAATGGATTTTATATTATAAAATAAAAAGGATTTATAATAAAGGAATTATATTTGTAAATCAAATATAAGGGAATTATATTTGTAAATCAAATATAAAGGGAAAGAATTTGTTAAACAGATATAGAGGGAATATTTGTAAAACAGATATAAAAGGAAATATTTGTCAGACAAATAAGAAGAGAAATATTTGTAAACCATTTACAAATAAAATAGAATTATAAAGAAAATATTTGTAGAACATTTACATATAGATTGAAAGGGGATTATTCATTTATTTAGGGAATAAATAGAAATAGAATAAAGGAAATATTTATTTAGAAAATAAATATGATATTTTAAAAGGAGTTAGAATTAATCAGTTAGAGTAAAAGGAGTTAGAATTAAACAGTTAAAGAAAAGGAGTAAATCGAATATAGTTTATTTGAAAGGAGTTAATTAGTTAGAGGTAATCAAATAGAGTTAATCGATTAGAGTAAAAACGAACTAGAGTTAATCGTATAGAGTTAAGAAATAGAGTTAAACAAGATTAGAAACTGACTAGAGATTAGTTAAGTTGAATAGTTTTCTGAGTATCGATCTGATGTTGGTTTCGGCCTGCGGGGTTTATACTTAGAGAATTGTTCTCCTACTAGTTTACAGTCAGGGACTGATAGTTGTGAAATGATAAGTGGTATGTAAATAACAATGGAAATGTTTTCTAGTGTTAATAACGTATATTTTCTAAACATAGAAAATAAGGAAATGAGGAAATATATATATATAGATGATTGATGATTGATTGATAGAATTTCCATTTGGAAATGATATCGTTGTTTGCACACTTGTTTTTCTTTGATAGTTAACTCTCAGACTATCGAAGTTTTGACCATTTTAACGTTGTTAATATGGAGAGACCGGTTGGATTATTATCCAAAGAACCACTTTGTATTGGCATAAGCGTTGCGAATCATATATGCCAAAGATAATTGAAGACGGAGTAAAGTACAAGGGCTGTTGTATAAATCTTAGATAACAGTGCCTAAGATGGATATACTGAATAGTACCTTCGGTTCATCCTGTTCCTGGGTGACTTGTATGGACGGATGTCTAACAGAGTATTTCCAGACGATCACGTATATTGATTTCTCCAACCATACCAAGAGTGGAAGCGGAGAAGGAAACTTCTTTTAGCTAACACATAATGTATTGTTGAGGACGTCAATCAGTGATTTGATGGATTTGACGATGTGACATTCGAAGTGAATCTGGTGTGATGATAAAGCGTAACCTCAAGCCTCATCAACCGGTAAATGACATAAATCGGGCAGGCAGCATGGCTAAGTCGGTCGCTCCGAAGTAGGGTGTATAATCACTTGATCTAGAGTTTCATTTATTTCTAAAAATCTATTGTTGATACTGTCCAATTCGGGAAACGGTTGCTGATCCCAACCATTGGTGATATACATTCGATACACTCAAGCGAAATGAGTGGTCGGTCATGTGTCGCCGGGTTGTAAGATGTTCTTGTTGAACCCAGTGTATTCCTCTCTAGAGGTACACTAGCGAAAGGTGGTTCCTGTAACAACCCGCAAAATCAGGACCAATTTAAAAATTTTTATTTTAGAAAATTTTAATGAATTTTGACAATATAAAATAATTTATTTAAGTATTAATGATCAAATGTGATTTAAATCGAAGTTAGAATGAATGATTTAATTTTTATTATAAAAAGAGTTAGAAATAGCGCGGTAGTTTGAAAAGACAAACTTGAACTTTGACTGACTGTACAGGATGCAAAATTTAACGGATTTTAGTGAAACCAAAAATATTTGAATCTATTTAAAAATATCTTTCCAACGAATCCGAAAAATCGAAATTTCATAACGGGAATCAAAAGTTATGGCCAATTCAATATTTAGGAGGGTCGCTATGAAATTTATAAGGGCCGAAATGCTACTTTTTGCATACGAAGGAATTTGAACTCGAAACCACTTCCATTGAGTTCAGAATGATGTTTCTACATTGAAAAACAGTAAACACTTATATATTTTGAGATTCGGGATTTATTTGTTTAAAAATGTATTTTTAATATTAAATATATTGGCCTTAAAAATAGTTTTTTTTCAAACGACCTCGGTTTTCGACGAAACCACTTTTGTTGGAACCGGAATGTCAAAATATTGTTAAGTTTAATTTTTCATAATTTTTAGAATTAATTTGTGGCCGTGGCAAAAAGATTTCTGTTTTGTCAATTTACGGTAAATTTTAAACGACTTGAAAAAAGGCCATTTTTCAAAAAGTCTCAGAATTCGACGAAAATAATTTTGTTGGATTCGTATCGTCATAAGAAAGCTAAAAATATTTTTTTTAGAATTTTCTGAGGTCGTATGTGGCCCCGACACATTTAAATGTGCAGTAGAAATTAAATAATTAATTTAATATTGTATTTTAAATTAAAACCGAAAAAAAAAAACGTGTAGACATCAGAATTGGACCTTGGGACATAGCCCATCGCGTTCAGAAGGCCTCAAAACGTTAAGATCGACAGTAAGCAGGCCCAAATCCGAGAAAGTCCGAATATCCACTTTATTTCACGAATTTCGAAATTTATATTATTAAAATATTATTAAATTTCTGGCCGAAACCCTAATCCTATTCATGGTCAGCCGCCACCCTTAATTTCAAAGGCCAGAAATCACCGAACTTCAAATGCTAATATCTTTTGATCCGCTCAACGAAAATTGGCAAACTTGGTACCAAATCGAAGAGGATTTCGAGAGCTTCAGATCTATATGGCTATGATCATCATTAGGTTCACGGATTTCACGAATTTCGAGGCCAAAGCCGCTGCGTTCGGGCTCGATTTCGGGAGCATGGGTCCCACCGAGATGGCCGTGGGTATGGGCGAAGATGGAGTCGAGGTAGGTGGTTCGGGTGGTGGTCTCGGATCGGACGATGGTGGCTTCTAGAGGGGTGCGGCCAGAAATTGGAGAGAGGATGTTGGGTTCGGCCGTGAGGAAGAGCGACGTGAGGAAGAAAGAACCCGTTTCTTTTTTTAATATTATTTTATTATTTAATTATTTAATTAACCGATCTTTAAAAATTCATAACTCTTTCATACGAGGTCCGTTTGACGAACCGTAAATTGCGTTGGAATCACAAAATTAAGAGCTTCGCGATGGCGCAGACCGCAGTTGAAAAGGAGACAGTAAAATTTCAGCCAAAAATCTATGTGAGAATTCTAATTTTATTTATTTAATCAATTATTAATTATTTTCTCGCGCTAAAAATAATTGTATTATCATATTGATTCAGATCTGAAATGTTCTGTGTTGTTTGAATTGTTGATTGTTGCTTGTTGTATGTTTTGTTGTTCATGATACGCTAAATTCGCATTGGAATTTTATATATTGTTGAATTCATTTGCAGTTAGAAAGTTAGATCTAAATCATATTTATGCAAATCAAGTTATTATAATTTCATGTTATAAAAAAAAAAAAAAAAATTTATTTACTCTGTAATGAACAATAGAATGGGAACGACAAATAAAAACTTATATTTTTATTTGTTGGCATAACAAAAGAAATTGATCGCCAAATAAAAAGTTTATTTTTATTTGTTGATATTAAAATTTGAAAATGGACAATGAGTAAAATCTCATTTTTATTTGTTTATATTACAACAGAGATTGTTCAACAAATAAAAACCTTATTTTTATTTGTTTGTATAACAACAGAATTTGAACGACAAATACAATATTATTTTTAATTTGTTTATTTACAATAGAAATTGAACAATGAAAAATATTATATTTTTAATGTGGATTTGTTTATATTAAAGAGGAATGATTAAAAAGAATAAATTTTTATTGTAAATTTGTTACATTAAGAATAGTGGATTAAAAAGTATATAATTCTAATATGAATTTGTTTCATTAAAAAAAGAATGAAAATAAAAGATTATATTTTTATGAAAAAAAAATAGTGATTTCAATAAAGAGTCATATTTTATTTGTCACCTTGATTTCAATAAAAGTTGTAACATTAAAAATCTCACTTTTAACGTAATGTTATTTCGATAAACGAAGTAACATTAAAACTTCATTTTTAAGGTAATAGTGATTTCAATAAAAGAAGCAATGTAAAAGATTATATTTTTATGTGCTGATTGTTTTCAATAGAAAGATGTTGCATAAAAAGATTATATTTTAATGTGATGTAGATTTCACTGTAAAGACGAAAATAAAAAGATTATATTTTTATTTTCATTTTGTCGCAATGAAAAGTTCATAAGCTAAGATTACATTTTTATTGTAATTTTATTCATTGTAATAAATAGAAAAGATTACATTTATATGCAATGAAAGAATGAATAAAGAAGTTATTATTTTCATTGTAAAATAGAAAAGGTCAATATTTTTACATTGTAAAATAGGTAAAGACATATTTTCTTTGCATAACAAAAGTTACATTTTTATATGTACTTTATATATGAATTTGCACTGTATGACAAAAATTGCATTTTTCTATGATATAAAAATGTAAATTTACATTGCATGATTTAAATTACATTTTTCTATGTAATTTAGAGATGAATAATAACGGTAGAATGAAAATTACATTTTTTGCATGTAATTTAAAAGGTGAATTTGCGTTGTAGGATAAAAACTACATTTTTAGATATAATTTAAATATGAATTTATGTCGTATGATAGGAATTACATTTTTCTATGTAATTAAAATATGAATTCCCATCGCATAATAAAGATTACATTTTTCTATGTAATTTAGAGGTGAATTAGAACGATAAAATAAAAATGACATTTTTCTATGTAATTTATATATGAGTTATAACGGTATGATAAAAATTTAGAAATATATTTGTTTACATTTTCTTATGTAAGTAAAAGAATAGAAATTGAAAATGCAATTATTTACATTCTCTTATATAAATAAAAAGAATAGAATTTAGAAATATATTTATTTACATTTTTCTAAATGCGGTAAAAATAGAATTGTTAATATTGAATATTTTATCGTCATTTTGTATGCGGTAAAAATGGAATTGTTAATATTGAATATTTTATCGTCATTTTGAATGCGGTAAAAATAGAATTGTTAATGCTGAATATTTTATCGTCATTTTGAATGCGGTAAAAATAGAATTGTTAATGTTGAATATTTTATCGTCATTTTGAACGCGGTGAAAATAGAAGGGTTAATGTTGTCATTTTTATCGACATTTTTTAGTGCGATAGAAATAGACAATGTTAGTGATTCATTTTTATCGACATTTTTAGTGCGATAAAAGTAGACAATGTTAGTGATTCATTTTTATTGACATTTTTAGTGCGATAGAAATAGACAATGTTAGTGATTCATTTTATTCGACATTTTTATGCGATATAAATAGCGATGTTAATGGTACATTTCTATCGTCTTTTAGTTGTGATAAAAAAAATAAAAAATGAGAATCTTTTTATTTACATTTTCCTTTGTAAATATAAAAAGAACAAAATAATGTGAATCCTTTTATTTACATTTTCTATTGTAAAGAAAATAACAAAATTGTGTGAACCATTTTATTTACATTTTCTATTGTAAAGAAAAGTAAAAAGAGAGTTATATTTCTTATTTGCATTTTTAGATGCAAATAAAGCATAGAAAGAAAATTATACTTTTATTTGTCATTGTTTTGTTAAATAAAAGTAAAAGAGTTTAAAAGACATTTTATTTACCATTGTTTTGTTAAATAAAAGTACAAGATATAAAAGAACATTTTTATTAACATTGTTTTGTCAAATAAAAAGACAAATACATGAGATACACTTTTATTTGTGTTTTTATGTACAAACAAAAGTACAAGATTAGAAACACACTTTTATTTACATTGTATTTGTTGAAATAGAATCGTTAACAAAATGAGTATATCACTTTCACTCATCTTTGTAGGAAACAGAATTTATGTGAAAATATAAGGATTACTTTTATTTGCATAATATACCGTAGAATTTATACGCAAATGTAAAATCCAATTTTTTTTATTTGCAAACTTGCACTAGAATTTATATTCTAATATACAATTGTATTGTTGGTCAAAATATACAATGAAAAGTATTGGTAAGAAACTTCATACAAATATAATGGAATATATATTCCATTTGTCATCCGCAATAAAGCTGTATAAATAAATTACTGTTTTATGTAACTTTAGAAGTATATAGGGAAGTCATACGAGTAAAATATATTTTACTCGATATAAGTGACATGTTTAGTGATATTGAAATTGGTTAAACCTATTAACCAATTATTTATTTATTTATTTATTTATATGAATTGTTGTTGGCTGAAAACCCCACACGGGTATTGGGACGATACTTGACTGACACAAATCCCAATGTTTAATTATATGTCTATCGATTGATCGACAGGCTGCGATGAGCGTTATCGTTTTATTTTAATGCTCACACAGTTGACATTGTCACTCTGGTTGTTAATGGATGGATTGAGGATTATTTCCTGGTATTACCATATACATGAAATGTATGAAACCCATATGACCCAAATTATATGGTACATGGTTGAGTCGCATTCTAATGTAGAATTTCTTTTTTATAAATAAAGAATTTTTATATAATAAAAAAAAATTTGTAAAATAAAGGATTTTGTATTATAAAGAATATTTTACATTCAGAATCTTTTATATATAGAATATTTTATTGATTATTTTAAAAATGTTTTTTTTTATATAGTAATGAATTAATATCTTTAAGATAAATCTTTTATTTAAGATTATTAGATCTTAACAATTATGGTTGGTAATTGATATGTAGATTGGATTTGTAGTGGACGATGTTTTAAATAACATTTATCCTTTAATCCAATTTACATTGAAATTACTATTTGAAATTTATAAATCTATTTTATAAATTAAATCAAAATTGGAATATTAATAAATCTTTTTAGAAAGATAAAAATGTAATTTATTTTATCTTTGATAAAATTAATGAGAACCTTTTAACATAAATAATGATTTTTATTTAAAAGGATATTCAAAGTTGGAATGTGGCGTATGGTTGATTTTAATTACAAATACGCGAGTTGTTCAGAAAGACCGGGTCTAACCCATTCTGAATAATCATCACGACGATCAAGAGTCGAAGATGAAGACGGTGACTGAAGACCGGAGAGCTTCACATCGTTTGGTTGATGGTGACTAATATCTTGAATTGGGACTGATCCCCCAAGGCAAGGTAAAAGTGATGATCTTCCAGACGTACTGGAGATCGACGGATATGTTGTTTCGTTCAGACCCAGAACGGACTTGTAAATGGATAGCATGCCTGACATTGAAATTTATTTCATGTAATTAAATCGGTTTTTATTTAATATATAAATGCATGGTGGCGGAGGATTTATTCTCTTGCTTAACACCCTTTTGTATGTTAAATAATTACCGATCGCATGATATGAGTTGTTGATGTGGCACGCCAAGTTGCAATTGAACAAAGCTTATTGTTGCAAAGCAGAGCCTTGTATGATGATCAAAGCATAGTCTGGTATGGACATAGCTTTGTGTAATACGTTACTTCGCGAGCCTCACACCCCGGTTGAGTCTAAAACGGAGCAAGGGAACGCAGTGAGTGCGCACGTTTCTTTCTAGCTAGAAGTGGTGTCGGTGCTTAAACTGGCTGACATTTTACTTATGTGGTTGTTGGATTTGAGGTACCTCAGGTATATTGGTCGTATTGTGGCCAATCAGAGATCCGTTAGGATCGGGAAACGTGTGTTCAGGAATAACTAATCCAGTCCATTGCACCAGTTGGACAGAGTACCAACACGGGGACGGACCGGCCCTGCAGGATCCAAGGGTTGGACAGAGTACCAATCCTGGGGCATTGCTAGAGTGTCTCGAATCGGTAAGGAATTCGCTCCTAGCCTTGACTCATGATGGAAACCCAACTTTCCAATAGGTAACGACGAATTTGATTGTATATTTATTATGGCGACATAGTGGGATGGGGCACTCATGCCGTCTAGGATTGATACATTTACTTTGATGTATTTCAAATTGGTTGCACACTATTATTATATAATACCGTGTTTATCGTATCAAGCATCTTTTGATCATTATAAGGTAAAACCCTATCCTCCGGTTTGCGTTGCATTGTGTGATGGGACTTGGGTCTTATAATGGTTTCATTTTTCTAAAAAACATTGCGCTATTTTGACGATTTACTTTAGTCATGCACTGGCAATCCATAGGAGAAAACCCGTTCCGCGAAAGTGGCGTGGTCCTGTGATTAGCCTTATTATATTATATAGGTTAAGTAGAATTCTCACACCAGTCCCATGACTGACCTGTAGTTTTGTCCACTGGCAAACTCGGGTGCCCATATTTTCCACACGGGCAGTCGAGTAGCTATTTTTGCAGATATATTAAACAGGATTCTGGGTTGAAGCTTAAAGCTGTGTCCAGAGATAGAAAGTCTTCCGCTGTGTTCTTCCGTTGCAGTATATTACATTTTTGTATTTATCTTCCGCTGTAATTATATTCCAATATACTCTGATATGTATATTCTGTACTCTGATGTAACATTATATGATGATATGTTATAAAAGTCTCCTGTTGTTGTTTTAATATGTTGTATGCCCAAAGTTAAAGTATTCGTAGATTTTCACTTTTTGGGTCAGACCTGTGTGGTTTATGGTCGATTCAAAGGGTGGGAATTTGCGGGTCTTTACAGTTCCATACCCTGTCATAGTTGGAAATCCATTACCCAATACGTGCTTACGGTTTTGATTATATACTATATATGTAGAACGTGAGATGCAAGCGTTTCTGCTAGATGATTATTATATACTGTGGTTGATAGACATTATTATACTATCAAAGGTTTTTGATATAAAGATATTTTGGATTCTCATAAGGGAAAAACTCGTTCCGTCATGCGGCGTGGTCTTATGAGATATCGTTTACTTGTTCGAACTGTTTTTAAACTGTTTTACTCATACCAGTCCCATGACTGACCCGGAGTTTATTTGTTTGTTTCCCTAAACTCTTGGGTGCCTAAATTTGTATGGGCAGTCAAGTAGTCAGGAATTTACAGTTATAGTTGAAGAGATGGAGCAGGAGGCATCAGGATCATATAGCTATAGTTATTTCCGTTGTGTTGTAAGTGCTGTACTTTGATAATGATGTATATTCAAATACAGATGTATATTTCAAGTTATGTTATATATATATTATATGTTATTCGTTCCGCTGTGAGGTTCGTGTTACTCTGATGTTGTGTTCTTCTTCTTCTTCTTCTATTATAAGTTTCTATCTTATCTATCCTCACCCTCTGTTTTCTTTCTATTAATTTGCTGATTTTCAGTTTAATTTGGGGTTGGACTTGTGTTTTTGGTCAGCTCAAATTTGACCGGATTTTGGGGTCATTACAGTCGACCTGCCCTGTTTTTTCAGATCCGAGGCAGAATTCATTTTTATGTATCCGGGCTGATTTCTGGACCAAATTCATGAGTTCTACGCTATATAAACGCCCCCAAACTTCGCTTTCTCCACACAATTTTATTCTTCCTATACTCTGCCTCTATTCTAATTAAAAAATAAAAATGGTGTCGCTACTCTGCTGGAATCAAAACTAGGAGTAATGCATTTTCTTCCAAACTGAATAGAATTAAAAGAGAATCAAGTTAAAGCTTCAAGTTGGACCGTAGGCATTCTGCTTCAAACAACGTCACGGGAATCATAGCAAATCGCCACAACGCTGTCTTATTATCCTCTTCTAAACCGATCACTGTAAGTTCGGTTATTCTTTGGATTTGAACGTGTAATTGGAATCGTGAATGTAATAAATCAAAATATAGAACTGTACCTGTTTGCAAGTTAATTATCTTTGATTCATGCTTATGTCAAATCTAGAGTTATCTATGCCTTTGGATCTGATTCACGATTATGACTATGAGACTTTTTCCTAAGACTATGACTATGAAATTGTTGCCTATGAAACTATCGCCTATGACTATGATTCATGACAAAGAGACTATTACATATGACTATGACTATAAGACTGTTGCCTATGACTATGACTATGATTCATAATTTTGAGACTATTGCATATGATTCATGACTATGAGACTATTACCAAGATTCATGACTATGAGACTATTGCCTATGACATCGATTAAGAAACTATTGTGATTAGTCACCCATGATTATTGTGGTTAATTGCCTAAACTATTGTAGTCAGTGGCTTATGCCTATTCCCATTAGCCTATTAGGTTGTACTTAACTGGCATTATGTTGGACCAAATCACCTATGCCTATTCCCTTAATTATGTTGGATCTCATTTTGTGGGGTGTAACTTGTCTAGTTTATTCCTATTTACTGTTATGTACATCAAACCCATTGGAACCATTATTTTTGTATTTGGTTCATTCTTGCATGGCTATTCTTTTATGTCAATTCTCGTGCTTATCCCCTATTCCTTGCTTTGATACTGTTAGTATCATTTCATGAGTACTTAGAAACCTGTGAAATCATGTTTTACGTACGATTACGGCGCGGGAATTTGGGCGTAGCTTAATTAAGTTAATTTGGCATAATAAATATGTTGGCAAAATCTGAATTGGCTATAATAGTGAATAATTTACATGCATATTAGACTTGGGCGTAAATAGTAAATTGTTAATTAGCCGCAAAGTATGTAATTGGCATGTAAACCAAGTTTTGGGCATAAATTGTAAACTAGAATATTAAATCTAGTTTTGACATGAACTGTAAATGGGAATATTAAGTCTAAATTGGTGTAAATTGCAAGTTGGGTGAATTGATAGGTAAATCAAGTTTTGGGCCTAGAATATAAGTATGTTAATTGGCATGACAAATGAATATGATCTAGGCTAAATTGATTTATGGAAAATTTACATAAATAGTAAATATGTAAATTAGAAAAGATGAGAATGCCTAACCCGAGGTTAGATTGAGTTGTGATGTAAAACCGCCCGGAACCGCCCGGCACATCCAGTAACCACAACAACACCTATCTAATGTGAGAGGTTAGTGCAACATGCCCAAGAAAACCCGAGGTTAGATTGAGTTATGGTGTAAAACTGCCCGGAACCGCCCGGCATATCCAGTAACCGCAACAACACATATCTAATGTGAGAGGTTGGTGCATTAATAAATTAATTAATGCTAATGACACATGTTAAGTATGGGAGGGTTAGATTAATGATACTTAACCAATATGACATATGGGTGGGTTAAGTTAAACATGAATGGACAAAGGACACCTAACCTACAAGACATGATGTAGGGTAGGGTTAAGTTAACTAAGGGAACGCTTAACCGTTATAACATGTTAATTAAGCAAATGATAGGGTTAAGTTAACTAAAGTAACCCTTAACCAAAATATATAATGACTTGTGGTATGGTTAAGTAACACAAGAGGATACACTTAACCAATATATAACATGTGGTGGGGTTAAGTAATACAAGAGGATAACACTTAACCAATGTATGGGAAGGGTTAAGTTAACACGAGTGGGTAGGTTAAGTTAACTTGAATTGATTAATGACACTTGACCACTATAACTTGATGAACGAATGGGGTTAAGTTAAATGGGAAATACTTAACCAATATAACCTGATGTATGAACAGGGGTAAGCTGAGTAAATCACACTTAACCAATCCAACATGATAAGTAAGAAAGGTTAAGTTAATAAGAACCACTTAACCAACATGACATGACGAGTAGGAGGTTAAGTACACGTCGGGTTGGTGGGTAATATTAGTAAATATAGGCCCATAGAACTTAACCATTAAACAAACATGCTTGAATCCGTGGGAAGGTTAAGTACACATCGGGTTGGTGGGTAATATTAGTAAATATAGGCCCACAGAACTTAACCATTAAACAAACATGCTTGAATCCGTGGGGAGGTTAAGTAAATATCGGGATTGGTGGGTAATATTAGTAAATATAGGCCCACAAACTTAACCATTAAATGAAAATTCTTGGATCAGTGGGAGGGTTAAGTACATATCGGGTTGGTGGGTAATATTAGTAAATATAGGCCCACAAACTTAACCAGTAGGAAACCCTAGTAACGGGGACCCATTTCAGCAGTAACCCACAAAGATGTATCATGGTACCCTGAACTAGGCAGGGTGTGGCACGATTACTGGGCTGATTATAAGCGGTCAAAATAGCGGCGGGTGGTGCAACAATGTAGGTCTCGACGAAGTACGGGCGTTCATGTGCTCCGGAGCCGGAAAAGCAGGCACTGGGCATCAATAGTTATACACTGTGCATCTTGATTCGTGTCAGGTCGCTATCATAAGGATTGTACACCTTATAGTGGGACCAGCACAGGGTATCTACAAGCAAGAGGGGCCGACTGACATAGACACAAGAGAAATTAATACATGTAGGGAGCCGATCGATAGGGTAGTAAGGGTACATATCCATGGCAATTAGGCTGATTGAGGTAAAGATCGTCATACTGGATGTACTCCTGAAGGCTACCACAATTGCGGGGTTGGGATCACCTCAATATATAACAAGGGATACTAGTTGGGACACTAGTAGTGAATATGAATCATTTTTATAGATTACTAGTTTGGACACTAGTTAGGTAGTGCAGAGGTATAGAAATCAATATAACAAGGTAGTCGCGAAGCAGAGAAGGAGTAGAAGCGCATTCAGTTTATCGGTACATTCAATTTATCTTGCCATATCATATCCCATACTTATCCCATGTTATCTTGTTACAATGGTTTAGTCTTATATTTAGTTTATTCATGTCGTGACCCTTTTCCTTGTTTAAATGCTAAGAATCACTGAGCTTACCAGGCTTTATGTTTGACCTAGTTTGTTTTCGCCTCTTTTCTTCTGCCCCCCCCCCCCCCCAGATTCTCAGGAAGGAAACACTTATGCTTGGATTACTTGTTGCTTCAATATCATCATGTATTGCTTTGGATTCAGTCTCATTTCATCTATGGCTTGCTCTGCTCTATTTGGGAATATTATTGTCATTTATGCTTCTTTATTTTGTAAAACAAGATAGATACTTTGGTATTGTAAACAATCTTTGTACAAGCTGTTTTTTTTTTCAATAAAGTAAAGTTTCATTTTCCGCTGCTTTATTTGACTGTCTTGTAATTTATCTGCATCTTTTACCTATGATGCTCCACCGAAGTTAAGGTATTCCCTTTGTGAGTGACCTTAACGGATGTAGGGTGTTACACTTGGTATCAGAGTGAAGGTTACCGGATCAGATAAAAGATTTGAAAAATTATTTTCAAAACGGTTTTAAAAGAAGCATTTTCAAAAGAAAAGTTTTGTTTTAAAGACATATTCCCCAAAGCCATATGAACTATCTTTTGACCCTCTGCTTGAATCCTTGTTTCCTTCTTTCTTGAGTGTCCGGGGCTCCTGGTTTTCTGGGAGGTAACCTCATCGCGTCATGGTCCCATAGGCTTGAAGAGACTACGATACTTGTCAAAAAGGGCAAATAAGCGCCCAACTTCCAACTATAGCCGCAGTAGTTTCACCTACGGCAAATGTTCTTTTAAGCTTCGTAGGATTTTCCATTCGATGGGGCAGCTTTCAAGATACTTCTGAACGAGTTACACAAGGATGGCAAAGATGAGAATGAGGGAGTTTGGCTAAGGAGCACAACACAAGGATGAAGAACTCATGAATATAGACTTGGTTCACAAAGGAGGGGAGGAAAGAATAGTAAAACCTAAAACAAGAGGAAGTATCTTTATTTTGGTATAACGGGTCGTATAATTAAGGGCAAGGGCAAGAACAGAGGACAGGATTTTCCGGAAGGCAAGTGCATGCTCTCACCGCCAGCATACCTAAGAGAGAGGAAGTAAGATTTCTGTTGAAAGAGTTTTTCCCTTTGATCATCCTGTTAGTACTACTTCTGATTTTAGCGCTTCACATCCGTATATATCTGCTTCCATAGTTGAGTCTCTGCACCCTAGATATTGTATAGTAGAGGATCCCATTATAGTCTCAAATCCAAATTGCTGGTTCGGCTCATTTATCTTTGACTTGTGAGGATTTGAGAATAGCTATATTTATGCTTATGTTTTTGGGCTATGGGTTGATTCTAGGCATGGGATGGTTAGCTAGTGATTGCGAAAGGGGGCTAGTTAGATTTTCGACTTGCCTCGGGAATACCCCCGAGATTTCGTGTGATCCTAAGGGATCAGTTTGTCTTAGCTACCTAGAATCACTTTATTTATCTATCGATGATTTTCGATCCGTTGGAGTAGTCCATGAGTACGCAAGATGTTTTGATTAGGGTAGGGGTTTTCCCCCTAAAACTCGAGACAGACTTCCGCATATATCCAGATGACACTGCAAAGCCAGTTATGCGATCAACGATAATTTTGGAGCAAGATAGGCGAAGATAGCTAGAGTCGGTAAAGTTCTCAATTTGTTTGGTTGTTTTGTTAGTATCACCTCACATAAATCGTCCAAATTCGGAGGAGGTATTCCTTGGGTGCTTGTCTGATATTGGTTTAGGCCTTTGGGGCTTGTACTTGAGGGATGTCAAGTTCGACTAGGATGGTTTGCGTGAGAGATATCGACCCTCAGATTTGTGACATGATGGATAAGCTAAGTAGAAGAGGGACCTCTAATCATCTTAGTATATACACTTGGTATCATGTTAACATCTTTTTTTCTCGGAAAGATAGTTCGACTACATTGGATACCCTCTAGCATAGTAAGTGATCGAGGTCATATCTCTACTAATGGGATTTGGAAATGGAGGTCAAGAAGCTTCGCAATCGTGAAGTTGAATTGGTTAAGATACAGTGGAATGAATCTCAAGAAGACGCGACATGGGAGACTGAAAGACTCACGCATCATACCCTTTTCTTAAGGGTATATCCTTGATCTCTTTTTCTAAGAATTTTATACATGCTTGTTTCCATCTTTTAGGTATATCCTCTAGGTCATATCTTTGATCCTTAGGTAGAAGCCAATGGATGTAAACATGTATTTGAAACATGTTATGATTGATGGTTGCAAGTGGATGCAAGTGGTTGCTCGTGGATGCATATACACCCATTAGGCACTAGATCGACTCAATCACTTTCATATTGCATATGCATATTAATGTATTTGTATATGGATTGAAACTTGATATGTTATCATATGGATGTTGCATATGGATGAATGATGCACACATATAGAATTTATATGAATAGGAATAATTGCATACATCAAGGACTCATGACACTGACATAATTTGCATTAAGGAGGTCAACTGAATCAGTAGACCGCCGATATTGCATTAGATAAGGACATGTACACACACTATGCATAGAATCATGAAAGCATTAGAAATCCTTTTAAGGACAATGGATGCCTGTGATTGAATGGTTGAGTAGATGGGTGATTGGATGGTAGGACACATTCTTCTTAACTTGAAGATTTCGGGGACGAAATCCTTTAAGGAGGGGAGAATGTAACACCCCGTATTTTCTGTTAACGTTATAGTTACGGATTAAACAATACTTAATTTCAACTGTGAGAATTAAGGGAAATAGGTTACGCCATTGCGTTCGTCTCGGAATTCTGCTTGAGATAGAGTCCGAGTTTGCGTGAATTGGACTTCGTATGGAGAAGTTATGGCCTCCAGAAGTTTCAGAAATTCAAATAAATTCAAACAGCTCAAAACCAGATTCAAATTTCAAAACAGAAGTCAGAAGCGGGCTGGGCGGGAAAATTCCCGCCCAGGACCCAGGTCGACCAGGGGCTCGACCCTAGTGTCGACCTCCCAATACAGGTCGACCTGGGGGTCGACCTTAGGGTCAACCTGGGGGTCGACCTGCCCAGTTTTTCCAGATTCGAGGCAGAATTCATTTTTATGTATCCGGGCTGATTTCTGGACCAAATTCATGAGTTCTACGCTATATAAACGCCCTCAAACTTCACTTTCTCCACACAATTTCATTCTGCCTATACTCTGCTTCTATTCTAATTAAAAAATAAAAATGGCGTCGCTACTCTGTTGGAATCAAAACTAGGATTAATGCATCTTCTTCCAAACTGAATAGAATTAAAAGAGAATCAAGTTAAAACTACAAGTTGGACCGTAGGCATTCTGCTTCAAGCAACGTCACGGGAATCATAGCAAATCTCCACAACGTTATCTTATTATCCTCTTCTAAACCGATCACTGTAAGTTCGGTTATTCTTTGGATTTGAACGTGTAATTGGAATCGTGAATGTAATAAATCAAAATATAGAACTGTACCTATTTGCAAGTTAATTATCTTTGATTCATGCTTATGTCAAATCTAGAGTTATCTATGCCTTTGGATCTGATTCACGATTATGACTATGAGACTTTTGCCTAAGACTATGACTATGAAACTGTTGCCCATGAAACTATCGCCTATGACTATGATTCATGACAAAGAGACTATTACATATGACTATGACTATAAGACTGTTGCCTATGACTATGACTATGATTCATAATTTTGAGACTATTGCATATGATTCATGACTATGAGACTATTACCAAGATTCATGACTATGAGACTATTGCCTATGACATCGATTAAGAAACTATTGTGATTAGTCACCCATGACTATTGTGGTTAATTGCCTAAACTATTGTAGTCAGTGGCTTATGCCTATTCCCATTAACCTATTAGGTTGTACTTAACTGGCATTATGTTGGACCAAATCACCTATGCCTATTCCCTTAATTATGTTGGATCTCATTTTGTGGGGTGTAACTTGTCTATTTTATTCCTATTCACTGTTATGTACATCAAACCCATTGGAACCATTATTTTTGTATTTGGTTCATTCTTGCATGGCTATTCTTTTATGTCAATTCTCGTGCTTATCCCCTATTCCTTGCTTTGATACTGTTAGTATCATTTCATGAGTACTTAGAAACTTGTGAAATCATGTTATACGTACGATTACGGCGCGAGAATTTGGGCGTAGCTTAATTAAGTTAATTTGGCATAATAAATATGTTGGCAAAATCTGAATTGGCTATAATAGTGAATAATTTACATGCATATTAGACTTAGGCGTAAATAGTAAATTGTTAATTGGCCGCAAAGTATGTAATTGGCATGTAAACCAAGTTTTGGGCATAAATTGTAAACTAGAATATTAAATCTAGTTTTGACATGAACTGTAAATGGGAATATTAAGTCTAAATTGGTGTAAATTGCAAGTTGGGTTAATCGATAAGTAAATCAAGTTTTGGGCCTAGAATATAAGTATGTTAATTGGCATGACAAATGAATATGATCTAGGCTAAATTGATTTATGGAAAATTTACATAAATAGTAAATATGTAAATTAGAAAAGATGAGAATGCCTAACCCGACGTTAGATTGAGTTGTGGTGTAAAACTGCCCGGAACCACCCGGCACATCCAGTAACCACAACAACACCTATCTAATGTGAGAGGTTAGTGCAACATGCCCAAGAAAACCCGAGGTTAGATTGAGTTGTGGTGTAAAACTGCCCGGAACCGTCCGGCATATCCAGTAACTGCAACAACACATATCGAATGTGAGAGGTTGGTGCATTAATAAATTAATTAATGATAATGACACATGTTAAGTATGGGAGGGTTAGGTTAATGATACTTAACCAATATGACATATGGGTGGGTTAAGTTAAACATGAATGGACAAAGGACACCTAACCTACAAGACATGATGTAGGGTAGGGTTAAGTTAACTAAGGGAACGCTTAACCATTATAACATGTTAATTAAGCAGATGATAGGGTTAAGTTAACTAAAGTAACCCTTAACCAAAATATATAATGACTTGTGGTAGGGTTAAGTAACACAAGAGGATACACTTAACCAATATATAACATGTGGTGGGGTTAAGTAATACAAGAGGATAACACTTAACCAATGTATGGGAAGGGTTAAGTTAACACGAGTGGGTAGGTTAAGTTAACTTGAATTGATTAATGACACTTGACCACTATAACTTGATGAACGAATGCGGTTAAGTTAAATGGGAAATACTTAACCAATATAACTTGATGTATGAACAGGGGTAAGCTGAGTAAATCACACTTAACCAATCCAACATGATAAGTAAGAAAGGTTAAGTTAATAAGAACCACTTAACCAAAATGACATGACGAGTAGGAGGTTAAGTACACGTCGGGTTGGTGGGTAATATTAGTAAACATAGGCCAACAGAACTTAACCATTAAACAAACATGCTTGAATCCGTGGGAAGGTTAAGTACACGTCGGGTTGGTGGGTAATATTAGTAAATATAGGCCCACAGAACTTAACCATTAAACAAACATGCTTGAATCCGTGGGGAGGTTAAGTACATATCGGGATTGGTGGGTAATATTAGTAAATATAGGCCCACAAACTTAACCATTAAATGAACATGCTTGGATCAGTGGGAGGGTTAAGTACATATCGGGTTGGTGGGTAATATTAGTAAATATAGGCCCAAAAACTTAACCAGTAGATTTCAGCAGTAACCCACATAGATGTATCATGGTACCCTGAACTAGGCAGGGTGGGGCACGATTACTGGGCTGATTATAAGCGGTCAAAATAGCGGCAGGTGGTGCAGCAGTGTAGGTCTCGACGAAGTACGGGCGTGCACGTACTCCAGAGCGGGAAATGCAGGCACTGGGCATCAGTAGTTATACACTGTGCATCTTGATTCATGTCGGGTCGCTATCATAAGGATTGATACACCTTATGGCGGACCAGCACAGGGTATCTACAAACAAGAGGTGCCGACTGACACAGAGACAAGAGAAATTAATACAAGTACGGAGCCGATCGATAGGGTAGTAAGGGTACATATCCATGGCAATTAGGCTGATTGAGGTAAAGATCCTCATACTGGATGTACTCCTGAAGGCTACCACAATTGCGGGGTTGGGATCACCTCAATATATAACAAGGGATACTAGTTGGGACACTAGTAGTGAATACGAATCATTTTTATAGATTACTAGTTTGGACACTAGTTAGGTAGTGCAGAGATATAGAAATCAATATAACAAGGTAGTCGCGAAGCAGAGAAGGAGTAGAAGCGCATTCAGTTTATCGGTACATTCAATTTATCTTGCCATATCATATCCCATGTTATCTTGTTACAATGGTTTAGTCTTATATTTAGTTTATTCATGTCATGACCATTTTCCTCGTTTAAATGCTAAGAATCGCCGAGCTTACCAGGCTTTATTTCTGGCCTAGTTGTTTTTGCCTCTTTTCTCCCCCCCCCCCCTAGGTTCTCAGGAAGGAAACACTTCTGCTTAGCTTGGATTACTTGTTGCTTCAAGATCATCATGTATTGCTTTGGATTCAGTCTCATTTCAGCTATGGCTTGCTCTGCTCTATTGGGGGAATATTATTGTCATTTATGCTTCTTTATTTTGTAAAACAAGATAGATACCTTGTTATTGTAAACAATCTTTGTACAAGCTGTTTTTTTTCAATAAAGTAAAGTTTCATTTTCCGCTGCTTTATTTGTCTGTCTTGTAATTTATCTGCATCTTTTACCTATGATGCTCCACCGAAGTTAAGGCATTCCCTTTGTGAGTGACCTTAACGGATGTGGGGTGTTACACTTGGTAATGGAGGATGTACTCCAAGACATGCCAAGGTTGCTACAATGACAAGGAAAGAAGACCAGCTATCGTCTTAGAAGCCGTAACTTCATACGATTTATGGATTCGACATGTTTTCTTTGGAAAACCTGATTCTAATAACGACTTAAATGTTGTTAAGAGATCATATCGGTTTAATTATCTTGCTCTGGGTTATGTAACTCCGATGATATTCACTTTTGGATAAATCACTTATAACATTGTTATTACCTAGGTGGTGACATTTATTCAAAATGGAGCACCATTGTTAAGTCATGTCCAAATCCTATAACATCGATACAAGTGAAATTTGCTTTGATATGGAAGAGGCAAATAAAAGATGTGAAAAAAGCATTTGACATCCTACGATCTAGATTTGCAATGATCCGTAATTGTTTTCGTTTATGGTTTCGGAAAAAATGCCAACAATCATGTTTGCCTACATTATTCTCCACAGCATGATAGTTGAAGACGAGAGAGATATGGATGAAAAACAACGACACTATGAGTGCAAAGGTGTGTATCACAATAACCAGTTATATTCCGAAACAACATTCTTGTAACAAAAGAAGCTTTCGACTTTCATCTGGACCTCCAATGTTCGATTAGAGACGCACAACCACACGATAGGCTACAAAAAAGATCTTATAAACCATATATGTAATCATTTTGGTGATTCTTAGTTTCAATGCTAATATGTTTATTTATATTTATACGAAGTTGTGTTGAATTTGTGCATTATACTAAGGGAGAATGTTATTTGCTTAAAGATGTTATTTAATTTGATTGGCAACTTTTACGGATAAAACATAAATTAAGAGCTTATAGCAAAACTAAGTAATTCCGTTTAATAAACAATCCACTAATAATAATATAATTACTACATCGATGATAATAAAGCGAACTACATTTAAGGAACTTCGAAATAAACACTTGCCTTTTGAGCTTCATCCAATATCGCATTCGAACTTCATCCATTCCCATCAAATCTTTGTCCTTTATTGTTTGCTTTTGTCTTATATAGCTAGCTTTTGTGCTTTAATGTTTGCTTCTGTTGCTCTATATCAACAAACCTCTCATTACATCTGTTTTCTTCTAAGCTTGCAAACTTCTGTCTTGGTGATTTTTTTTCATGAATTTCAGGAACAGTTGTGACTTTTGCGTCTTCGGCAGCATCCACTTTGTTCTTCCACTTTACAGTTTTGACATTCATTATTTTATAATCTTCACTGGGTTATTGACTAAGCTCATCAACTTCATTTTCTCCATCGAACTGAGAATCCCTTCCAAAACTCTCCGGATTAAACAAATAAGTTGATTTTGAAGCTTTTTTCTTTCCCATAGGGGTAGTTTAACATTGCGGAGTTTCTTCGCATTACCCACATTGGTTGATTGGTAAGCAACTCATAACAATTTGAAAACTAATAATATTGTGATCTTTTAGCCTCAGCAAATAGCTTCACGAACTACTGTTTTGCATTCTTTTATGTTAACAAAAAAATTTGTTTTAATACTAAACTATAATCAATTTGCTAAGAAGCTTTTAAAATGAAAAAAACGTACCTAATGCTCCTCACCACGCATTCTACTAGAGTTTGATTTCTTTATTTTATAAATTTGTGATTCATAAAACGAAGTCTGACAATTTATTTTTACGAATTGACCATGGATTGCCGACAGCATATGTATGCTTTCGGGATGGTTGATGTTAAAGGTATTCATTAATTTATTCTAAACTTATCATCTGATTGGTTGTCGCTCTTAATCGAATCCTATGAATAATGACAGCAGATATTGCAAAGATTGTAGTTCTCATCGTTGCACCATGGAACGGTAGATTGTTTGCCCGGAGGGATAGTTTGATGGGTCTCAGTGTCATCTATGAAAACATAGTTTCCGGAGTACGTCGGATGTGTAAAATCCCCAAATAATGAAGATATTGTTAGTTTTTGTGTTGCGTTAAAAATATATCGAGAAGAAGGAAGAGAAGTTGGGGTCTAATTTTGAACTGTGGAGAATGGTATTTTATGGATGGAAATATAGCCGTTGGGAGAATCATCTGAGCCTGAGGAGGGGAGGGGTGAGCGAGGGAGCGGAAGGGATGGAGAGCTGTTGGGCTAGGCGCAGATTAAATCAGGGTCCGTAGCCAATTTAAAACTGTGAATTAATTAACCCATGATTATTTACTTGAATATTCGGTCGAATATTCTTTCCAAGCATTGGTGTTTCCGTTTGTCCAACCACTTAACGCAAGAGGCTTAGGCCTTTCCTTTTGCATATCATAGTTCTCAAACAAAAGCAGAATGAATTTTTTTTTCTTTCTTTTTCCATTGGCAGAATTACTTCAAAACCTTGCATGGTTTGTTACTATCATGCCCTATTACTGTGCATTAATGTCACTGATTGTATTATACTGCTTTGAACCGATTATGACAATACTCTTGAACAGTGTTTCAACCCAACCTCGATTCGACCGCGGTTAACTTTTGATCTTGTGGCGTCGCGGCTCTGAAGGTGAAATAACCTTACGTGTACACAGATCCACGGTTTAAACTCAAAACCCTATAAAACCTCTAATCCGACCTCTTTGAACCTCACGCTTCTTCAAATTTAAGAAATAAATAATTGTTTCACTCTTCGTTTTCTGACATAGGTAAACTTAACAAATAATTTCAGAAAATTGGGTTGAAGACAAAATTTTCAGAAAAGTGAATTTACAACCAGTTAGGTAGTATATAACAAACTATATGACAAGTGGATTGAAGACAAAAATTGAACTCATGACTCATTGGATCATGTCAAAGTGTTCCAGTCCGTTTGGACATCGGTGTTTGTCATAATTGGTTAAATTTTATCTATATTTAAAATAATTTTGCGTTTAAATCAGAATAGTAGGAATAAGCTATCAGCGCGGTTCTCACGGTATAACCGATTGAATCACAAAAACCTTGAATCTTATATTACCACGGTTTGACCTACGGTTCGGTCGTCCCAACTATGCTCTTGAATGAAAGCAAAACGAACCAAGTAAAGAATATTGACCCTGTTACATTATGGTTATTTAATATATCTACTTTTTGTTTCAAACAAGTAGTTAATCCAATCATAATATGAATTTCATTTAATAAACATCGCAAATCTCACAACTCAACCCTGCAGATGTTCCAAGTAAAGAATATTGACCCTGTTATCAACAAACTTACTCAAAATTTGCATACTATCACTGAAATAAACCACAAATTCTGTGCATGCCCAACACAAGTACAGATTGCAAATCTCCTGACACAATGAACATTCAAATAAACCAACACTTTTGTCCTGATTCAGCTAGAAAAATTCATTTAGGCACCTTTGCTTCAAGAACATGACAAAAGTAGAAAACAAACATGCACACACATGCAATCAGTAAACGCTCTTTGCCGGCTAGACTAAATAAGTTATCAAACATTTAGAAAACGTACTTAATCCAAAAGTAAACTAAACATATTGGGCCCTTTTCAGTGTTGGGTCATGGGCCATACCTAGGACCGGTCTGCCACTGCTAAGCAGTGTCAAAAGTAAAAATGGAGGACAAATTTATTTCCATCTGTATGCCCTTCCCATCTATAATAAACTCCCTGTACAGAATTTACCCTTTCTATATACCCAGATAAGGTTAGTAATAATATTTTTCATGAGTAAACAGGGAGGGTATTATTACTCACACTTCATTTTTTGTTAAGGGGCGTTACACATAAAATTCGGTAAGGTGATACCAAACTTTTCAGCAGAATTCGGCCAACGTTTTGTCAAGTTTAGGTCTGAAAGTCGAAAAAGAACCACCGAGAATAATAAAAATCAAAAAACAATAGGACTATACCGAATTTTCATTTTTAACCGTGATATCCCTTAACCAAAAAAAGAGTGTCAATAACAATACCCAAAAGGAAAGAAAAGCACATTGAAAGATTGAATGGAATGAAAATGAAAAAAAGAGAAGGGATGGAGTTCTTATAATAATCAATCTACAAATGCAAGTACAAATTACAATGTTCAAACTTCATAAAATAGTTTATTGGCAACTTATACAACATCTAGACAACACCAATGAAATAAAAAACATAGTTCAGTACCAACCAAACAACAAAGGAGAACGCTTAAGCGGAAACACCAACGTTGACGAACTCGTGATCCTTCTCCAGGTTACTCATCGCCTCCGGCTGAAGAGTAAGCTCCACATCAATGCTCTTACAATCGCCTCCCCTCCCTGGGTACAGATACATCATCCCATCAAACTTGTTATTCGACCCGCTCCTAACCCTATCCGGCTTACCAAACCCGAAATCCACATCGTAAACCCTGAACCTGGGCGAACTCCCCACCGCCACGCAGTTTATACCCGCATCCGTGAAATGAAACAGCTTCGGCTTTCCTTCGTACTCCTCCAACCTCCCTTCTATCGCCTTCGCGTCATGCCCGTCTATCACCTTCTGCAGCAGCTCCGCCCCATACTCAGGTGGGCTCCCTAGCAGAGCCCCAGCAACGGTTACCGTAAAAATGCACTGGATCAAGTTGCCGAAGTAGTCTTCCTTCATAGGAGGGCTAACACGGGACCTACAGTCCATGAATATGGCAAACACGGTGTACTCTTCCGGCTTCAGGCCCCGTGCACGGCACACACATCGCCACACGTGGACTCCGAGCGACTGAAAGGTCGAGAACGGCTTCGAGTTCGGTGGAAGTTTGGAGTTCACTTGAGATTTCAGATGGGCGAGGGCGGATTCGGAGAAGGAGAAGACTCTGGCGACGAGGGGTTTGGGTGGGCCATTCGGGTCGGCGAGTTCATGGGCTTTTTGGGTTGGTAGGTCCAATTTAGTGCGCGTGGCTCGGGCTTTGGAGCGATCGTGGAATGGAATGGGGACGGACAATATGGTGGTGGATTGGGTGCGGGTCAGCTCCGCCCATGCAGACATGAAATGCCAAGTGGAGTGGCCGTCGAGGATGGCATGGTTGAAGGCGCATCCTAGCGCCAGTCCGTCTTTCAGCTTCGTCACCTATTTAAATTGCATGTATCAGCGGTGAACTCAAAAATTTGTACAGACTAAGGTAATGAAAGAGATTAACCTGAACGGCGAGGAGGGGGCAGTGGAAACCTTCAAGATTCATGACCCCAGTGTAGGGGACGACCTGTTGCAGTAGGTTGGCTGCCTCTCCCTCCGACGACGACAGAAAGTCAACGGAGAAGTCCTCTGCGGAAGCTTCTATGAATTCAACACCAGCAAGACTGTCTCCAGTGCACTCGACGACCAAAGCGCCGTCCTTGTCTTTGTTGATCCTGCCTGCTAAAGGGTAGAACTGTTCCAGAACAGACTCCAAACCCTCCTTCATTTTGGTTATGATGCTTTCATATGTGTCGAGTTTGGACGTTTTGTAGAGAAGCAGCTTCTGGTTGTAGTAGAATGTGATGTAGGGCAGGTCGAAGGTGGTTAATGGGCATGGTGGGCTTTCGGGCTTTTTGGCCGGGAGGACCATGCCGGTTTTGGTGACTGTTAAGGAAGGTGGTGTAGCGTCGTTGGGAGAGGGTGCCGTGCCATTGTTGTCTACGCCCATGTCGGTATTGGTGAGAGGATGAGTTGAAATTGGCAGTGTGTGAAGAAAGGTGGGGGAGAATGCAGACTCTAAATAGTGGTAGTTGCTGTTGCAGTTACAGCCTCAGCATGCTGAAGTTGGTGAGTGGTGATCGTTAGCTGTCTACATTTATTGGGTTTCATGAGAGTTGTTTGCTTGAAATTAAATGCCACCATTGTTTTGGTTTTGGATTTCACCATCAGCTTTTTACTTTTCCTGTTTCCCAATGCCAGCATTCAATGGAGTAATGATGTGTGCATGTTCCATTGCTTGAGTCATTTCTGACAAGGTGGCTCGTGACTGTGTTTTCCACCAAAGATTCCGAACATAAAGGTGTATCTCAAAAACTCAAATGAGGAGGAAAGCAAAATGAAATGCAATTTCAAGAAGGTGAAAGCCTCCGAGGTGAAATAAAGATAGGTTTGCATTTTATTTTGTTAGAGCACTCCGAAAAGTGAGGTTGGTTTCGGTCGATTCTATCTGATCAACTGAACTAACTCTCGATCGTGGGTAGTTGCTCCTTTGTCTTAGCCGACTTATTTTAAACCAGTTAAGATGCAATTCGCGCGGTGGTGTGAAGTTAAATTCACACCACCCGCTTAGCCGACTTAAAATAAGTACGCTAAATATTCTTTATATATAGCCGGCATATTTTAAGTCGGTTATATACTGAGAACTTCCTCCCGAACTCCTCTCTCTAAGGTGAACAGATGCTTGGTTTGGTTTGAAACAGATTATAGATGTTGAAATCAAAATAATCATTCAACATACATAATCAAACCTATATTTTATGAAACTAAAATCAACTGAATATGTAATATTTGATTAGTTTATCTTAAAATAAAATACATCTTTTAGTTATTGATATAATATAGGATTTAAACAACTAATTGAGTTAATGTGATGCAAATATTTTATAAAACAAACTCTTCTTCTAAAAATGTTAATATGAAACAAGAAAAAAATATCATTATAAAAATATTACAAATAATAGCATTGTTAGGGGTAATTTTTTAATTTTAAAATAAATTAATTTCTAAATTTGGTTTAACTGGTTTGTTTAGTTTTCAAATTTAAAAAAACCAAACTAGACCAATAAACCAAAATAACATAAAAACCAAAACAAACCAATTAACTTACAAAACCATACCAAACCGACCGAGCTTAATTAGTTTTAACCAATAAACGCTCACTCTTACCTCTCCCTCATTTCTTCTTCCTCTAATTTTCTGTGTCGCCTCTTTCTACAATAAAAAATATTGTGTAAAATAAAAAAGAAAACGAGACGAGCTTGGAGGGTACTTCGTGGAAGCAGAAGCAGAAGCGATGCAAATATAAACCCAATAGAGGAGAACGCACCCACAGAAGAAAACGTACTAACAGGCGATACCGGAGGCCGTCATACAACGACGATCAGGAGAAGATGCTTCGTTAGATGCAATGGCCATGCATTTCTAAAACCTCATAAAGACCTGACTTTGAGACCGGACAAGCAGTTGGCTAATTTCTGTGAATTCCCTAAAGGCGAATAACATGTCAGCACATTAGTTGACGTATTTGTAAGATTTATTTATCATTTTTCTGACAAAGCCGATGGAGTTAAATGGACCCCTACCACTTTATTGATATACTCAGATGATTACATAGAAACATAGAGAGAAAAACAAACTAAATAGAGTACAAATACAACACAGAATATCAATCACTAAGAGAAACTAAAAAACAAAATGACAAAACAAATTCCACACAGCTGAAAGAAGCATCATCGACCAAAAATTCCAGGATCGTACATGAATTTAAGAAACTTAAGCCCATCCTTTATATCGAGCCAAACGAGCTGCTTCCACTATGTAAGTTCAGTGCATGATCATTGTCAAAAATACATGCAGTTCTTTCTCTCCAAACATTGCTCATGATTTGTTTGAACACAAATTATACAACATGGCTTTAGCTCATCTTGTTCCCACTTTTCTTCTTATATGTTCCCATTCCACCGTGTTGTTGGTAGCATAGCTTCCTTCACCAATTTTTGCAACATCTTCCTTCCAAAGCCTCTTATCGATAGAGCGGTCAAAGAATAGGTTATGCACACTTTCAGGAAGATCACCACAAAAGACACGACTTTGCTCGATCACCATTCCAAGCGTAGACAACTTGTAGACAGCTTATCTTTAGTTAGAATAGCTTGATTCGGTATTTTCGACAAGCCCAGATTTTCCTTGGCGTTGTTATCTCTTTTCCACTCTATTTTATGCCACCTACAATCAACAAGAAGTGAAGTACTAAGCAACGAAATGTACATACTTTTAATATTGAACTTCTTACCTTGTCATTTCCAAATTGTGTTGAATTTGAATTAACATGATGTATACTGGTGGTGATTCTATTCCAGAGAGTATTTACATTCTAATTGGTCGTGTTTGGCAAGCAAATTTGATTATTAACCGGTAAATCAGCTACACAACAGTTCTGGTTAATACCATTTTGTTGCCTTTCGAGAAATGAGATAACATCACCAATAATATAACCGAAGTCCAACCAAGGGTCTTCCCAAAATCTTATTCGATCACAAGTCATATAGCCATATTTAAAATATGGCAGCATCATACTTTTGAGTTTGTTAATACTCTTCCAGGTCCACCTATGACCCTGAAGGGATTTCATGGTCTAGAAACAGTTATCCTTAAGTACATGTTCTTGCAACCAATTAACCCATAAACTTTCTTTTTGCTTAAGATATCATCAATATGTTTGCCAAAACCAACAATATTCCAATATTCAGTATTGACTATACCCACACCTCCATTGATAATGGGTCTTTCTAGTTTTGTAAAGAAAATAAGAGCCAAATACTTAGAGTGTATATTTCTTTTCCACGAGAATTTTATGAAAGTAGTTTTGATCATGTTATGAAGTTTATATGGAAGTATAAATGTACGAGACCGGTATACTTGTATGGCTATCACAACCGATTTGATTAAAGTAATTCTACCAGCTTGACTTAACATTCTAGTGGACCAACACTCCACCCTATTTGTGATTTTCTTAAACAAAGGGAGACATCGCATAGTGGTAACTCTTGAAGATGCCAACGACAACCCAACATAATAAATGGTAGAATTAGCGCACCTCAAACCAGTGAGATTTTGGATCAAATTATCTCTAGTTTGACAGACTCCAGCAATCATGAGATGCAATCATGAGATCAGACATAATTGATTTTCAATCCAGTTATAAGATGGAAATTATCAAGGGTTTTCATGATATTGATTATTGTTTTATTTTCTGGTAGGTAGAAGACAATTAAATCATCTGCAAACATTAGAGATGTTATACATGGGTCTTTACATTTAGGGTGTAATTCAAAGAGTTTATTACCAACTAGATTATCATGCATCCTAGTTAGCAACTCCATAACAATAACAAATAAGTAAGCTGAAATAGGATCTCCTTGCCTTATGCCTTGTTTACTATCAAAAAGCCCATAGGGGTTCCGTTGACATTAATAGAGAAATGAGCAGTGCTTATACATGCATAAATTCTACCATTTAAACATGGAGGAAAATTTATATAACTCAAAATTCTGGTAACTGATTTCCATTGTAATGTATCAAAGGCTTTCATTATATCAAGTTTAAGCATTGCTCTAAAGGAAATGTTTTTAGAATTGTAGCCTTTAATTAAGTCATAAGCAAGTAACACATTATCAATGATATTCCTACTTGGTAAGAATGTTGATTGATTAGGAGATATGAGTGAAGGCAGACCATGCTTAAATCTGCTAGCAGTGATTTTGGTAATGCATTTATAAATAGAATTGCTGCAAGAAATGGGTATGAAAGCATTAACTAAACTAGCATTTTTTTACTTTTGGAATCAAAGCTATAACAGTATTGTTAAAAGATTCCAACATTTGACCTCTTTTACAGATCTATTTAATGGCATTGCAAACATCAGTTTACACAATATTTTAACAGTATGTGTAGAACACTACATTGAAACCATTAGATCCTCCACATGAATTTCGATTGAGAGAGAACATAGCCTTTTTAATCTCAACATTAGTGATCAAGTTATACAGGTAATCATACTGTTAAGTATTCAGTTTTTGAAGCAGCATTGGATTAATTTCTTCAATATCAGGTTCAAAGTTTGTAACATTACCAAATAGGTTAGAATAATACTGAACAAAGGCACTTTGTATACCAATTAGAGAAGAATGTACCTCACCATCAGTATCGGTAATATAATGTATGCTTTCTTTAGTTTGCTTTGCTTTCGAAGCATCATGGAAATAAGCAGAATTTTTGTCCCCGTCTTCAAACCATTTCATTCTTGTTTTCTGTTTGCTTATCATAGATTCCATGTGGAGAGCTTCTTTGTGTTTACAAGAGAGTTTACACTCTCTACTAGATAGTTAGGGTTTGTTCGGTCTTGTAGCATCTGATTTTGTATTTGTTTAAGTTGGTGCTAGAGCAAGTTTGATTGCATGCTGCTACCCCCAAATTTTATATTAGACCAAGCTTTAAGAGCATTCTTTAGAGCTTTTATTTTCTTATGAAGAACGAACTCCATTACCAAAGCAATAGACTTCCCATACTTTCTTAAAAATTGCAAGAAATTCTAGATCCTTAGTCCAAGTGTTAAAAAATTTATACCTAGGAATTCTAGCATTATCTTTCTCACCTAAATGAACTATTTGAGGTGAGTGATCAAATATAATTCGAATAGTAAGCTTATTAGATAACCATGGGCATGTATAAAGAGAAACAACATTGCAAAATGCATGGTCAAATTTGGAAAAAGTACGTACACCATCCCTCTTACTATTGTTCCAAGAAAATTCAGCTCCATATGAGTTAATTTCAACAAGATCAGAGTTGGTGATTGATAAATTAATTGGTCTGATTTCAGATAGAGTAATAACAGAGCCACCCACTCTATCTGAAAGTTCCAGTGGTCAATTGAAGTAGCCACACATAATCCAAGGATGTGTATGCAGACTTAATGTTGGCAACATTAGGACTAGTGTTTCCATGGTCGCAATTGAATTATGTGCATATACAAATGTTAAATAATATAAAGTAGATAAGGGCATATGAAAGTTATATGACAGTGAATGTGTTGACTAGACGAGGAGATTTTAGTGAACTTATGAACAGTAGGATAAAAATAAGCAAAATCCTACTATAGTTAGCATCTTGTAAGTTATGTAACATAACCCAATTAGAGTTTATATACCTGGCAACTCTAATAATAAGGGCTTTATTGAGTTTTGTTTCCAAGATTGCCAGAGTATTAAGATTGTACTTCTTGATTAAAAATTTGCATTTATCCAACTTGATGTCCATGTGAGCTCCTCTAATGTTCCAAATGTAGATGTTTTGCAACATTGGGAAACTCAATGTGTTTATCAGCACTTTTTGCCTTCGATCTAGTCATGATGTTGTTTGGGTCATTTCTATTAAGTGCATTATTTGACATAGGAGAATCAAATTTAGATTGCCTACTGGGTTTTGAGTTTTTGGGACTTCTGTATTTCTTTGCAGTTTTTGTCAACTTCAAACAAGTAGAACACTGAAGCTGCTTTATTCCCTGGTGGAGGAGAGATATTACTATATGGATGAGCTTTATTGGAATCAGAAGTACATTCTCTACTTGCAATAGGTGAAGCAATTTATTTTTCTTTGTCAGATTAATTTTGTTTCACTTGTTCATTCTGCTCCTCAAGTTCATCATCTAAGCCCATATTAATGTTGCATTCAGTGGTGGCACACAGTCCAGGAAATAGTTGCGGGATAGACAATTCAAAACTAGCAGCTATAAAGACATTTTTGTTATCATGAGCTTGAAATTCTAGGAGATTGGAGCAGTTCTCAGAGTTAGGTCTATCATACTTATCGCTAGAGGTATTTACTTCAGCATTTGTATGCAGAGAACTCACCTCATTCTATACATTTAGGTCGCTCGAAGGAGATTCAACAACAGAAGTAGTATCATAATTTTCATTCAGACAAACTATATCCAATTTGTCTTGATTATCACAAACATGATCGTCATTCGTTTTTGAGTTATCCACTTCCAAGTCATGGAGAGATTCAAAGTTGTTTTTTGTGGGAATTGGTTCAGCATTGGTATTCAAGTGGCTCTGCTCTGTGTTATTCATATTTTTGCTATTCAGACTTTCTTGCATCCTTTCATTAGTCATTTGTGTTTCTTTGTCTCTAATTATTTCCCTTTCTTCGACCATGTCTTCTGCCATGTGAACCTTTCTACCATTAGCACTTTTCTGCTAAGTAGTGGTAAATTTAACTCTATATGCTATACGTTGAGTGTTAAATGTGACTTTCTTCTTGTCGCGTTCAACCTTTTGCCATGTTGAAACTTTCAGTGCATTTTCCTTCCTACCATGGATGTTCACTCTTTTGCTCATTGTAGCTATGTCACCATTTTTTGTAATGACTCGCAAATTAGAACCCTTTTAGTCGACTAAATACAATACAATTCCAACCCAAATTGCACGAAAATACAAATCATTTATAGAAAAAAGTCAGAGGATGAGAAATAGAAGAGAAAGAAAATTAGAGTAGAAGAATAAGATATAAGAAAGAACTGAACAACACAGAATCTCATAATCTCAGCGAAATAAAATATAATATAGATATAAGCTTTGGAAAATACAAAACTATATTTGAACTTACATACAACATCAGAGTACATCATATATACATCACAACGGAAATAAACCCTATATATCTAATGTTGAAACCTCCTACTCCATCTCCTTCCATATTATCTAAAAAATCCTGAACTACTTGACTACCCGTACAAATTTGGGAAACCAAGAGTATAAGGAAAGCATAGAAAAATAAACTCTGGGTCAGTCATGGGACTGGTGTGAGTAAACGATTTTAAACAACTTACCTAACTTAAAAAAAATCTTTTGAAAGAAAAGATATTCGTAAGACCGATACACACATAAACATGGATGGTTTTTACTTTACGATAACCCAAAATATTTTGAAACCATAACTATTCTGATATTATAATAATGTCTAGGGTTTCCACAAATAAATTAGAATCTAGCAGAATGCTTGCATCTCACGCTCCACATACATAGTACACAAACAAAACCGCTTGGTGCTTAGGGATAATGGATTTCCAACTATGACAAGGTATGAAACCACCTTCCGATAGTGTATCTCTAGAGCGGAATACACTGGATTCAATAAGAACATCTTGCAACCCGACCACACATGATTGGTCACTCATTTTCTATGAGTGTACCCAATATATTATCACCCACGGTTGGCACCAACATAACCGTTCTCAGGAGATACAGAAGTGAAAGAAGTAACAAAATGAATATTCTCTAGCTGGTGATAATATACACTAATTGGGAGCAACCTACTCAACCATTCTGCCTGCCTGATTTTTGTCATTTCCCGGTTGTGAGGCTTAAGGTCATAACTTACCTTTTTAAATAGCGCATCTTCATTCACTTTGAATGCCACATCGTCAGATCCATCAAATCACAAATTGACTTCCCCAAAACCACAAGTAAAAACTAAGAGAAACGAATTTCTCTACCACCAACATAGTTTTGAAGAGATCAACTTACGCGATATGTTAGGTATTCTATGTCAGATATTCGTCCCTACAAATTGTCCCGGGTCTGGACAAATCGAAGGCACTATCTTGTAAATCCATCTTAGGCAATTTCTACCTAGGATCGACACAACAGCCCTTGCATAAACTCCATCTTCAATGGTCTTCAACTTAAATTCAAATTAATCAACACCTAGGTCGAAACAAAGTGGTATTTGGATTTCATTTCGAAAACCAATCCCGGACTCTTTAAATCGATGAACGTTAATATCTTTTAGGGTCAAATGATACCTAAAGTAATCAGATCAATATATTTTATATGTGTTTCTATATCCTTAATTGATTATCCAGACTTATCTACTGAAAAAATTTAACATATAAGATTCCAGATTCCAACAGTAGTTTGTATAAGTCAATAAAAACAAAACAAGTTAATTGGGTCATTTTATAGTATTACACTCAGATCAAATCAACAAATCAATTTTCACAACAGATCTGGTCTATCACCATTCAAATGAACATCGTTTATCAATTGGTTGATCTTGGAAAATAATTATTTCCAAATCATATCTATTCAAGTTTTAATTTCGTTTAAGAATCCCATTTATTGATCATTTATCATCCATACTTCAATATATATATATATATATTACTTATAAATATAATAACTTTTTTATTTCCTTAGATGAATAATTCAAAATATACACATATAAAATTAAATTTAAGTGTTTAATTAAATATAAAGTAAATGATACTTTCCTTGATTTCAACTTAACCAATTTCCAATACAACATCTCTTTCCGATTAGCTCCATTCCATTTGTTTTCCGAATTTCGGAATAACCTCATCGTTATAAGTCAAACAAATTTCCAATATCGTCCTTGACCATTCTTATCTTGCAAAGCATATGCTTCCACTGTTATTTACTTTGGAATGTGAACATCATTCATTTGGTCCTTGCTTAACACATTTCACTAATAAATATTAGTACAAGGTTAATACAGTTATTGAGTTGCAATATAAATTCATATTTACATAGATATTAATATTTAGTTTAATTTTTGTGTATTTAACTTTTTAAATCGTTACTTGGTTAAATATATTTATCAACCTCGTTCGGTTAAATTTCAAATAGTATTTCAATGTTTATTCAAATTAATTGAGCTTATACAATATTATTAACATTGATTACAGTTCAACAAATATGACTTGAACTGATACTTGGATCTTAGATCTAAATGAATCTGTATTTTATTTATTTTAATCTATTCGGGAAGAAATAAATACAACTCTTTTCATTTATCTAAACAAAATAACTTATTTAATCTAAAAAAGTATACTCTGTTCTTTTCAATCATAGCCTGATCATCTACTATCCATCCTTCTCAGATTTCAGCTTTCATATTAATGGTTGTCCCTTTCTTTTAGGATATATATTTATATAAATATCCAAATCTTATATATATATATATATATGTAAAAAAAGAAAGCCCTTTTTATTTTATTTATTTTCTAAAATCCCATTCCTTTTAATTTCTTTCAACTTATCTTTTATTTCTATTTTTAATTTCATTTTCATTATCTTCAATTCATCAGCCCAATCTGCTCACACCCCATTCTCCTCTTTTTATTCTTTTTATTCTTATGTTTTATAATATAGCTGCAACCCATAAACCTTATGCCTAACCTTTCTTTCCTATATAATTCCTTTTATTTCCCGGCCCAAGCCCAAAAACTAACCCACACATTTCTCTTTTGCATTAATTATTTTCCTATTCAAATTTTGGCCTGCCACTTTCCTTGTTATTGCCAGATTAGAGAATTGGTAAACTAAAAACACCTGATCACTCCTACTGATCACTCAAAAACTCTAGCCCGATCCCATTCTTTCTTCTTCCTTCTTTTCCCTGAAAACACCATGCATGCTGTGCATGTACACCGCTCCACACTCGACTTTCCCATCCTCGAACAACTGACACAACTCGCTATCCATCTTCCAAAGCTGATCCCACCATCAAGCCTCACTCCGGCCACCTGAACAGTAAAAATTCTGTTTAACCCGTTCTCCTGGAAACAGACGTTTCATCACCATCTCCCATTTAACGCTCTTACAATGCCCCCTACTCCACCGATTCTGGCCAAACTTCGGCCAGAGAACCCCGACACTCCCTTCTGGCGAACCCCCTGGTGCGCATGGCCATCCCCTTCCCATGGTGTCACAATTTTATCTTTAACCAAAAGCCCTAAAAATGAGCAAAAATACCTAATTTGATCTCGTCTTATTAACTTAGTCAATGGAAAAATTCTTAAGCATTTCCCCCTGATCTCTATGCATCCACGCTGCTATGGTACCAATTTCATGGCTTCCGATCGTCGGGGTTAACGGAATTTACTCAAAAATCATTTTCTGGTCATCTCCACTTATCTCGACAACCACACCATTAAAAATCTTGAAAATTGTTTTAAAATTCATGACAATCTATTATAATCACAATGGTGTGCCTGAATTCCCAGTCTATGGCGATCGAGTTCTCTGAGTTATTCATTTTTTTGTTGTACACTATTAATATCTGAAAATATACATTACTATTTAGGGTGAAACAAATTTTAACATAAGCTGCAGACATGTATAAGAAATTTTGGTGTTTAATTCTATTCTAAAGGAAAGTTATAATTTATGATATTGGTTTTTTTCTTGATGTAACGAAATGTTTGTATATTTAAATAGAGCATTAGTCACAGGAACTATTATGTACATTCTAGTTTTCATCCATCTAAGTTAAGTGCAGATATGAATGAACTTCATTCAATACACTCAAAAAGCATACATCATATATATATATATATATATATATATATATATATATATATATGTATGTATGTATGTATTAGTGTCATACCTATAACTGCTTCTGGGAATGGATTCAAATGGGAATAGTTGTTCTCCTAATATGCTGTCATTATTCCCTATTTTTTATTTAATGTCTTCCATCATTTAGTGATAGAAAAAACATGAAACAAGTTATACAAAAATGTATATACTCACAGACTTGTATTGTAACACCCCGTAATTCTGCGACATTAAGATTCTCAAATTAAAGTATAATTAATTTTTAAAAGAAAAATTAAAAGAAAAAGATCAATGCAGTTGTTTAATTTAAGTATTGTAACTAACATGAAAAAGAGAAGTAAGGAGAGAACAATAATTATTATTGTTCTAAGACTTATTAACAAAAGCCTCTGTAGCTCAGTTGGTTAAGGCATTGGATTTGTAGCATGGAGGTCGGGGGTTCGAACCCCGGCGGCGGCATAATTTTTTATCTTTGTTTTAGAGAGGGCCAACTGAACATGCAAATATATGTATGTATACAAATTCAAAATTTGAAAGGATAAGAACGTACGTATAAGGAAATAAAGAATATATATATATATATATATGAGAATATAAATATATATATATATATATATGCAAAAATATATGTATACGAAAGATAAAATTCAAGATAAGGCTACAGTCAATGAAATATGGCAACATCATTTGAATTTTGAAAATAAAATGAAAGTTGTGCGTATATATATACGCGTAAAATGGTCGTTAGAGGAATTGTATACATATAAGAATATTTCATGTGAATAAAACAGTTAAATAAATTCCAGAAATTCAAAAGTTTGAAAATCAAACTTTTACGCCAAAATAGCTTGTGGGACCCAATGCTGACTCAGCACTGCGTGTATGATAAGGTTTGGCTAGATTCATCTATGTACCTGGACTATTTTCTTAACTAGGTTCAATGCTGACTCAGCGCTGCGTGTACGATAAGGTCTTGAGCAGCTATATAAACAGCCCTAGTCTTCATTCTCTTTGCACCAATTCTCTTCTATCCTTATGCTGCTAAGATTCATGGCTTCTTCCCCTCTTCTAAATTTTCTTAAATAAATAAAATAAAATATGATTCAAGACGAGGAGATGCTGCTAAAAGACTTTTAAGGAGGGATTCAAATCAAAGTTTCAAGTGAAGAATTCAAAGGCTAGCTCAAACAAGTTTCAAGCAACGACGCACGAATCATAGCCACGCTTTCCTTCTTTTCTAGATCTATTTTCTGTAAGTTGGTTATTTCTAGATCTGAATATTTTGTTTTATTTGTGACATGAAATTAAAGGAATAAAGGAATATGCCAAATCTCTCTCTCTCTCTCTTCGAATCTGTGTTTATACTCTTGGACTGAATTAAGAACTGTTATGATTCAAGGACAAATAAGACTATAACCGTGACTATGACTATAGAACTGTGGCCTTTGAAAGCATATGCCTTTGGACTATGACATAAGCCTTTGATTTTGGGACATATAAACATTGCCTATGACAATGACTTAGGACTATGGGAATTATTTTCCCTTTTGGACTATGAACATCACCTATATTGCCTATGACCATGGACATTACTTATGACTAAGAACATAAGCCTTTGAATTGGACATAAACTATTGCTTATGACATAATGAGGACAATTGTGATTTTGACACCCATGATTCATGATTAGGAAAATATTGCTTTAGTTTGGTGATTGTGAAATTGGGTCTAAACCCAATTATTTATTCTACCTGTTCCTTGGTTTTTTTCTTTGGTTTTAAGACAGTGGGAATTTACCTATTAAGTTAGGTCTACCCACGTTCTTGAACCTATTTTGCCCATTCTTTGGTTTTAAGACAGTGGGAATTTACCTATTTAGTTAGGTCTACCCATATTCTTAAACCTACATTGTTATCCAAACCTTTTTATGCCAATTATTCCTTCTTGTCATTTTGATTCATTCCCTTTTTATCTACGAATCTAGATTTATTTATAATCTAGGTTGAATCACGATTATTCGAACGGTGGGAATGCGATTTGGGGAAAAACATGGAAATGAATATGAACGTAATTGTAAACTTGGAAATTGGCCTAATTTGGAATATGTATTATGACATGCATATTAAAATGAAAACGGGGAAATTCGACATGGATTAGGGAATATGTGATTTTGACATATTAAATTTAGCGTTAGTAAGTAAGCTAAATTTTAGGCATAAAATGTAAACTAGAAAAATAATTCTAGTTTTGCCATAAATTGTGAATTAGGATGTTAAACCAAGATTGGGTTAATTAAGGTTGATTTGGAATAGGTATATTAGCACAATTTTGAATTTATTCATAATTGTGAGCAATTGTCATGTTTAGAATAAATTATGGTTAGCGACACTAAATTTGGTATAATTTACATACCAAAAAGTATAAATATGATAAATAAGAGAGAATGGGCCATAATAATAAATGTGACAATGTACATTAAAAGAGTAGTAATGAAATAAGTAAATTAGGAGTAATTTACTTATAGAATTCGTCATAAATGTTAAATTGTTCATTTACCACAAAATATGTAACTTGGTTAAGTTTTGGCTATAAATTATAAACTAGGATATTTAATCTAGTTTCGGCAATGAAATAGGAAATGGCCTAAACTGCATGTTGGGTTAGGACTTGGGCCTAGAATATAAGTATACTAGTAGGCTTGACAAATAAATATAGGCCAAATTTGTCTAAAAAGGGGAAATGGGCTTTTGAAATAAATTGTTAACAATTTATAAACAAAAGAAAAGTATTTTGATAACATCCCTTTTTATAACACATAGACCAGAAGGTTCTAGGGTGACAGAGAGGATAGTGTCTAGGCTTGGGTTTGGAAAATACAAGTTTCCTGCCCTCCCTGGCTATCTCTAACTGATCCGAAGGACGGGATGGTTGTTTTCAAAACCAGATTTGGAAATTAATCAAAAACCCTTTGAACTTGGAAAACATGAATATGCCTAACCCGAGGTTAGACTGAGTTGCGGTGTAAACCTGCCCGGAACCGACCGGCACATCCAGTAACCGCAGCAATATCTGTCTAATGTGAGAGGTTGCGGCTTTAATTTATTAATTAAAGCTAGAACAAGAATGGGAGAGTTAAGTCCATAGGAACACTTAACCAACCTAACACGGTTAAGCTAGAATGGGAAGGTTAAGGAACACTTAACCAACTTAGCACAGATAAAGCTAGAATGGGAGGGGTAAGTCCATGGGAATACTTAGCCAAATTAACATGTTGACTAGACTAGAAGGTGGGGTTAAGTAAAGTTAATACACTTAGCCAATTTAACATGTTAATTAGACTAGAGGTTGGGGTTAAGTAATACACTTAGCCAAATTAATATGTTAACTGGACTAGACCATAGGGTTAAGTAAACTTGAACGCTTAACCATCAGAATATGATAAATGAATAGGGTAAGTAAAAAGCATGAAGGGATAACACTTAACCAGTGTAATAGGATAAGGGAAGAGGGTTAAGATAGCTTGAATCGACTAAATACACTTAACCAACCCAACCTGGCGAGAAAGAAAACTAAGTAGTAGACCTCAGCTGAAAAAGGGACTAAGTAGTAAAACTTAGTTAAGAAAACAAGGAATTTCGAAACTAAGTGGTAAACCTTAGTTAGTAGAACTAAGTAGTAATTCTTAGTATAACACGAAGGAGCAGACATCCATCTGGTTTTAAGAAGGCTCCAACGAATTGGGTTACGAAGCCCGAGGCTTCGAGGGGACGTGAGGGTACTCTTGGTATCCCTCTGTGAGGCTGCAGATGATCATCCTGGGCTCACAGAGGTTAAGGTCTGCGTTAGAAGAACCGAGGGTATGCCTTGGTTGCAATATATATGTGGCAACCTAAAGACTAGGATGGACCAGCGTGATTCGGCGAGAAGACGGTAGCCCTGTGATAGCAACTCGTCGTCTACCATCCATCTTGAGTCAATCGAGATACGTGAAGCGGAAAGGCGGAGAACTCCAAAAGACCATATACTTGCTATCTAGTTATGGTTGCGGATGGCCATAGGATAGTGGGGCACCGGGGGCCGGCGTATAGTTCTCATTTTACAAGGTGTGCCTTTCATTAGTTGAGGGAGGGGTCAAGTGGGACCATAGCCACTGGAATAAAAACAGACCTTAGCATCTGCATCGGCAGATATCTGAAAGCTCCCGACCGAGTTCTGTTTTCCTTGATTTGCCCTGACACAGGACTCGGACCGCACATTATGGGACATGTGCACCTAGACAAGCGATAACGATTCGCGATACATGCGTGGGGAAGTATAGGAACATATACCACTCTAGGTAGTGTATCCTAGACTTGGGGGCATCGTTCGACAGGTAGCATAATTCCTAGTTGAACTAGGTGGCATAAACCCTGAATCCAAGAAGCGTTCAACAGATAGCGTAAAACTCTAGTTAAATCTAGAAAGCACTTGATAGAAAACCCTAGATTTGATCTAGGTAATAAATAATGAATGTATGCCGGAAGGCAATGGAGAATACAGGGATTGGGATCACGTTATCGTTACTAGTTGGGACACTAGTTAGGCGGTGCAGAGATATAGAAACCAGTACAACAAGGAAATAGCGAAGCGGCGAAAATATTAGAGCATATCCAGTTTGTCTTATCTTAGCATATCTTGTGATTATCTTGTCTAATCTTGTTGACCTTATCATCAAGGTGTAATCTTGTATTCAGTTAATTCATGTCGTTTTGTTTTTCCATGTTCACATGCTAGAAGTTACTGAACTTACTCAGGCTTTATGTCCGACTCTGTTTTTCTTTCGTCTTCTTTTCTTCCGTCCCCCCCCCCCAGGTAGTAGAGGAGGGAATAGTATAGCTCAGGTTAAGTTGGAATGTCACTCTTTCCCAGCTTGAAGATTTGTCGAAGTTTGCTTGGATTCTCTTTCCGGATGCTATGGCTGGCTCTTGCTAAAATTGGGGAATATAAATATTGTTTTATGCTTCTTTATTTTGTAAGACAGATGATACTCTGATATTGTAAAGAAATCTTTGTACAAACTATTTTATCAATAAAGCAAAGTTTTATTTTCCGCTGTTTAATTTCTGTCTGTCTTGTAATTTATCTGCATCTTTTACCCTAAATACTCCACAGAACTTAGTGCATTCCCTTTGTGAGTGACACTAACGGATGTGGGGTGTTACACGTGGTATCAGAGCTTAAGGTTACCAGATCAGATAAAGGATTTGAAAAATTATTTTCAAACGGTTTTAAAAGAAGTATTTTCAAAAGAAAAGATTTGTTTTAAAGGCATATTCCCCAAAGCCATACGCACTATCTTCTCTTCCTCTATTTAAATTCTTGTCTCCTTCTTTCTTGAGTCTCTGGGGCTCCTGGCTTTCTGGGAGGTAACCTCATCGAAAGGCAAAGTAGTGCCCGTCTTCCATCTATAGCCATAGTTGTTTCACTTACGGCCAGTCTTCTTTCAAGTTCATAGGGTTTTCCGGACGATGGAGGCAGTTTTCGAGAGATTTGTCAACATGACTACACACGGGAGGGGATGAGGAGTTTGGCTAAGGAGCATAACCCTAGGATGAGGAATTCATGGATGTAGACTTAGCACACGAAGGAGGAAGAAATTATAAAACCTAAGACAAGAGGAAGTATTTTTACTAGGGTATGATAGGGCATATACTTAAGGACAAGGGCAAGAACGAGGACAAGATTTTCAGAAGGACAAGTACATGCTTTCGCCACGAAGCGCACCTAGGAGAAAGGTAGTTCAGTTGGAAGAGTCTAGTTTTCTGTTCGTGCTATTTCCTTAGGTTCTAGCGCTTCTCATTTGTTCATATCCACTTCCATAGTTGGGTCTCTGCACCATAGTACTTGTATAGTAGAAAGATCCCACTAGAGTCTCAAATCCAATTGGTGGTCCGACCAGTTTATTTTTTTAGTAGGGATTTGAGAATAGCTATCGAGTTTTCTTATATCATCTCACGTAGATCGTCTAAATTCGGGGAGATATTCCTTGGGTGCTTGTCTGATATTTGTTTAGGCCTTTGGGGCTTGTACTTGAGGAATGTCGAGTTCGGTTTGGATGGTTTGCGGGAGAGATGAATAGTTGTGGTAGGCACCCCAAAGAGCATGTAGTGACCTTTCGACTCTTATAGTTATGGCATGACGGATAAGAGGGAAACCTCTAATCATCTTAGTACGTATACTTGGTACCGTGATTGACATCTGTTTATTTTGGAATTGGAGGTCGGAAACTTCACAATCGTGAAGTTAAATTGGTTAGGATATAGTGGAGTAAAGCCCAAGAAGGCTAGATACTAGCAACATGCCCTTTTTCCTTAACGGTGCATTCTTGATTTCTCTGTTTAGGAGCTTTACGCATAGTTGTTTCTCTCTTTCCAAAGTATATCCTCTAGGTCGTATCTGCAATCCTTAGGTAGAAGCCAATGGATGTAAACATGTATTTGAAACATGTTATGGTTGAATGGTTGCAAGTGGTTGCAAATGGTTGCTTGTGGATGCATATGCATACGTATTAGGCACTAGATCAAGTTCGGACGCTCTCATATTGCATTTACATATATGCATTTGTTTATAAGTTGAACTTGATATGATATCATATGGACGTTGCATATGGATGAATGGCTGTGCACGCATGTAGTATTTACATGACTAGGGATGTTTGCATGCATGATTGGACGCATGACACTAACATGATTTGCATTAAGGAGGTCAACTGAATCAGTAGACCGCCTGATTTTGCATTAGATAGAGACATATACACACACTATGCATATGAACATGAAAGCATTAGAAATCTTTTAAGGACAATGAATGCCTGTGATTGAATGGTTGAGTAGATGGGTGATTGGATGGTAGGACACATTCTTCCTAACTTGAAGATTTCGGGGACGAAATCCTTTTAAGTGGGGGAGAATGTAACACCCCGTAATTCTGCGACATTAAGATTCTCAAATTAAAGTATAATTAATTTTTAAAAGAAAAATTAAAAGAAAAAGATCAATGCAGTTGTTTAATTTAATTATTGTAACTAACATGAAAAAGAGAAGTAAGGAGAGAACAATAATTATTATTGTTCTAAGACTTATTAACAAAAGCCTCTGTAGCTCAGTTGGTTAAGGCATTGGATTTGTAGCATGGAGGTCGGGGGTTCGAACCCCGGCGGCGGCATAATTTTTTATCTTTGTTTTAGAGAGGGCCAACTGAACATGCAAATATATGTATGTATACAAATTCAAAATTTGAAAGGATAAGAACGTACGTATAAGGAAATAAAGAATATATATATATATATATATATGAGAATATAAATATATATATATATATATGCAAAAATATATGTATACGAAAGATAAAATTCAAGATAAGGCTACAGTCAATGAAATATGGCAACATCATTTGAATTTTGAAAATAAAATGAAAGTTGTGCGTATATATATACGCGTAAAATGGTCGTTAGAGGAATTGTATACATATAAGAATATTTCATGTGAATAAAACAGTTAAATAAATTCCAGAAATTCAAAAGTTTGAAAATCAAACTTTTACGCCAAAATAGCTTGTGGGACCCAATGCTGACTCAGCACTGCGTGTATGATAAGGTTTGGCTAGATTCATCTACGTACCTGGACTATTTTCTTAACTAGGTTCAATGCTGACTCAGCGCTGCGTGTACGATAAGGTCTTGAGCAGCTATATAAACAGCCCTAGTCTTCATTCTCTTTGCACCAATTCTCTTCTATCCTTATGCTGCTAAGATTCATGGCTTCTTCCCCTCTTCTAAATTTTCTTAAATAAATAAAATAAAATATGATTCAAGACGAGGAGATGCTGCTAAAAGACTTTTAAGGAGGGATTCAAATCAAAGTTTCAAGTGAAGAATTCAAAGGCTAGCTCAAACAAGTTTCAAGCAACGACGCACGAATCATAGCCACGCTTTCCTTCTTTTCTAGATCTATTTTCTGTAAGTTGGTTATTTCTAGATCTGAATATTTTGTTTTATTTGTGACATGAAATTAAAGGAATAAAGGAATATGCCAAATCTCTCTCTCTCTCTTCGAATCTGTGTTTATACTCTTGGACTGAATTAAGAACTGTTATGATTCAAGGACAAATAAGACTATAACCGTGACTATGACTATAGAACTGTGGCCTTTGAAAGCATATGCCTTTGGACTATGACATAAGCCTTTGATTTTGGGACATATAAACATTGCCTATGACAATGACTTAGGACTATGGGAATTATTTTCCCTTTTGGACTATGAACATCACCTATATTGCCTATGACCATGGACATTACTTATGACTAAGAACATAAGCCTTTGAATTGGACATAAACTATTGCTTATGACATAATGAGGACAATTGTGATTTTGACACCCATGATTCATGATTAGGAAAATATTGCTTTAGTTTGGTGATTGTGAAATTGGGTCTAAACCCAATTATTTATTCTACCTGTTCCTTGGTTTTTTTCTTTGGTTTTAAGACAGTGGGAATTTACCTATTAAGTTAGGTCTACCCACGTTCTTGAACCTATTTTGCCCATTCTTTGGTTTTAAGACAGTGGGAATTTACCTATTTAGTTAGGTCTACCCATATTCTTAAACCTACATTGTTATCCAAACCTTTTTATGCCAATTATTCCTTCTTGTCATTTTGATTCATTCCCTTTTTATCTACGAATCTAGATTTATTTATAATCTAGGTTGAATCACGATTATTCGAACGGTGGGAATGCGATTTGGGGAAAAACATGGAAATGAATATGAACGTAATTGTAAACTTGGAAATTGGCCTAATTTGGAATATGTATTATGACATGCATATTAAAATGAAAACGGGGAAATTCGACATGGATTAGGGAATATGTGATTTTGACATATTAAATTTAGCGTTAGTAAGTAAGCTAAATTTTAGGCATAAAATGTAAACTAGAAAAATAATTCTAGTTTTGCCATAAATTGTGAATTAGGATGTTAAACCAAGATTGGGTTAATTAAGGTTGATTTGGAATAAGTATGTTAGCACAATTTTGAATTTATTCATAATTGTGAGCAATTGTCATGTTTAGAATAAATTATGGTTAGCGACACTAAATTTGGTATAATTTACATACCAAAAAGTATAAATATGATAAATAAGAGAGAATGGGCCATAATAATAAATGTGACAATGTACATTAAAAGAGTAGTAATGAAATAAGTAAATTAGGAGTAATTTACTTATAGAATTCGTCATAAATGTTAAATTGTTCATTACCACAAAATATGTAACTTGGTTAAGTTTTGGCTATAAATTATAAACTAGGATATTTAATCTAGTTTCGGCAATGAAATAGGAAATGGCCTAAACTGCATGTTGGGTTAGGACTTGGGCCTAGAATATAAGTATACTAGTAGGCTTGACAAATAAATATAGGCCAAATTTGTCTAAAAAGGGGAAATGGGCTTTTGAAATAAATTGTTAACAATTTATAAACAAAAGTTTGATAACATCCCTTTTTATAACACATAGACCAGAAGGTTCTAGGGTGACAGAGAGGATAGTGTCTAGGCTTGGGTTTGGAAAATACAAGTTTCCTGCCCTCCCTGGCTATCTCTAACTGATCCGAAGGACGGGATGGTTGTTTTCAAAACCAGATTTGGAAATTAATCAAAAACCCTTTGAACTTAGAAAACATGAATATGCCTAACCCGAGGTTAGACTGAGTTGCGGTGTAAACCTGCCCGGAACCGACCGGCACATCCAGTAACCGCAGCAATATCTGTCTAATGTGAGAGGTTGCGGCTTTAATTTATTAATTAAAGCTAGAACAAGAATGGGAGAGTTAAGTCCATAGGAACACTTAACCAACCTAACACGGTTGAGCTAGAATGGGAAGGTTAAGGAACACTTAACCAACTTAGCACAGATAAAGCTAGAATGGGAGGGGTAAGTCCATGGGAATACTTAGCCAAATTAACATGTTGACTAGACTAGAAGGTGGGGTTAAGTAAAGTTAATACACTTAGCCAATTTAACATGTTAATTAGACTAGAGGTTGGGGTTAAGTAATACACTTAGCCAAATTAATATGTTAACTGGACTAGACCATAGGGTTAAGTAAACTTGAACGCTTAACCATCAGAATATGATAAATGAATAGGGTAAGTAAAAAGCATGAAGGGATAACACTTAACCAGTGTAATAGGATAAGGGAAGAGGGTTAAGATAGCTTGAATCGACTAAATACACTTAACCAACCCAACCTGGCGAGAAAGAAAACTAAGTAGTAGACCTCAGCTGAAAAAGGGACTAAGTAGTAAAACTTAGTTAAGAAAACAAGGAATTTCGAAACTAAGTGGTAAACCTTAGTTAGTAGAACTAAGTAGTAATTCTTAGTATAACACGAAGGAGCAGACATCCATCTGGTTTTAAGAAGGCTCCAACGAATTGGGTTACGAAGCCCGAGGCTTCGAGGGGACGTGAGGGTACTCTTGGTATCCCTCTGTGAGGCTGCAGATGATCATCCTGGGCTCACAGAGGTTAAGGTCTGCGTTAGAAGAACCGAGGGTATGCCTTGGTTGCAATATATATGTGGCAACCTAAAGACTAGGATGGACCAGCGTGATTCGGCGAGAAGACGGTAGCCCTGTGATAGCAACTCGTCGTCTACCATCCATCTTGAGTCAATCGAGATACGTGAAGCGGAAAGGCGGAGAACTCCAAAAGACCATATACTTGCTATCTAGTTATGGTTGCGGATGGCCATAGGATAGTGGGGCACCGGGGGCCGGCGTATAGTTCTCATTTTACAAGGTGTGCCTTTCATTAGTTGAGGGAGGGGTCAAGTGGGACCATAGCCACTGGAATAAAAACAGACCTTAGCATCTGCATCGGCAGATATCTGAAAGCTCCCGACCGAGTTCTGTTTTCCTTGATTTGCCCTGACACAGGACTCGGACCGCACATTATGGGACATGTGCACCTAGACAAGCGATAACGATTCGCGATACATGCGTGGGGAAGTATAGGAACATATACCACTCTAGGTAGTGTATCCTAGACTTGGGGGCATCGTTCGACAGGTAGCATAATTCCTAGTTGAACTAGGTGGCATAAACCCTGAATCCAAGAAGCGTTCAACAGATAGCGTAAAACTCTAGTTAAATCTAGAAAGCACTTGATAGAAAACCCTAGATTTGATCTAGGTAATAAATAATGAATGTATGCCGGAAGGCAATGGAGAATACAGGGATTGGGATCACGTTATCGTTACTAGTTGGGACACTAGTTAGGCGGTGCAGAGATATAGAAACCAGTACAACAAGGAAATAGCGAAGCGGCGAAAATATTAGAGCATATCCAGTTTGTCTTATCTTAGCATATCTTGTGATTATCTTGTCTAATCTTGTTGACCTTATCATCAAGGTGTAATCTTGTATTCAGTTAATTCATGTCGTTTTGTTTTTCCATGTTCACATGCTAGAAGTTACTGAACTTACTCAGGCTTTATGTCCGACTCTGTTTTTCTTTCGTCTTCTTTTCTTCCGTCCCCCCCCCCCCCCAGGTAGTAGAGGAGGGAATAGTATAGCTCAGGTTAAGTTGGAATGTCACTCTTTCCCAGCTTGAAGATTTGTCGAAGTTTGCTTGGATTCTCTTTCCGGATGCTATGGCTGGCTCTTGCTAAAATTGGGGAATATAAATATTGTTTTATGCTTCTTTATTTTGTAAGACAGATGATACTCTGATATTGTAAAGAAATCTTTGTACAAACTATTTTATCAATAAAGCAAAGTTTTATTTTCCGCTGTTTAATTTCTGTCTGTCTTGTAATTTATCTGCATCTTTTACCCTAAATACTCCACAGAACTTAGTGCATTCCCTTTGTGAGTGACACTAACGGATGTGGGGTGTTACATGTATACTATCAGGTATCGCTCAGTATTGAAATTTTAGGAGAAGTTTACTCTTAAAACTGTCCACTGCCTTTCAGTTTGAAGCAAACCAATATTAAACATTTTCAACCATTCTTCTTTATGCTTAGCTAATATAATACGTGTGTATACAGTCTTAGATTAACTGGAAACAAACAAAAATTAAAAGAAATGTTTACTCACCATTATTAGCTCCACTATTTTCTAGTTTTTGGTTTGCCATTTCTCTCGGATCGTTCCAAAATCTAGACAAGGTTTTGTGAAAGGAAAATGTGACCATGGTTGTGCATTTATAGCTGGATACTTAGATTAAAATAAGGTGTAGCTTTGGTGTTTGCAGGGAAACCGTATGGCCGGTGTAGGTAGGTGCAGTTATGATTGAAAATAGAGGCTGAAATCTTCTTTTGATCTTCTACTAGATGTTATGCACGGCTGGTTCCTAGCCATGTACATATTTGCACAAAACGTATGCACTTATGTCATACTAATACAACTTTGCTCTCAAGTTTTTGGCATTCGTATTGTGATTGAAAGACATGCACAGCTATATGGTAGCTTTGTTTATAGAAGCGAATAGCTTGATTAGAAAGAAGAAACCTAGTATGATTTAAAGAATGTAGCTGTGCAGAGTGACTAAAATGATGTAGCAAGGATATTAGTTAGGTGTGCAGTCATGGGAATATTGTTGCTAGTTGATGGAAAAGGGATTGTTTGACAAGGCTTCAGACATGGCATGACTGAAACTAGTTTTGGGGTACCGATACATGTGTAGATTTCAAGTCTTGGTTGTTAAGTAATTATTCTATTCAATGCTCACATAAAAAAAATGTTTTCAATTCACTCTAGGGTACACAGTACATCCTTTCCTTTAATGTTTTGATTAAAGTAGTCCAGGCTATTGATCCCTAGGTACTACTAGTTATTTTCTTCATTTGTAAGCAATCAAAAATGTTTACAAGATCTGATGTGATCATACAAGAGCTAATGTACTATATGTAAAATGGTAAAACAATGTGCAAAACCATATTTTCATTAAATCTAATTTGCTTTCATTAAATCCTATTATATGACATGTTATAAACTTATAAGTATATATGTGAAGTAATAAAGTATTAAGTATAAACCAAAAGTGACTATATGTCTTAATTTACATATGTGTATACACTACACACACACATATGCACACGCACACACACACACACACACTAAAGATCATATGAAAAGATTAATTCACATTCTCTCAAATATCAAAAATCTATTTTTTTTACTTAAGCAATAATATTTTAACATAAATTAAAATAAGTTTTAAATGTAAAATAAAATGTTAAAATGGCATTTACAAGTGTATATATGAAACATAAGTCAAAAACATACATATAGGATTTAAGACAAATGATTATTCGAAATTATCTATAATATGCCTTGCCAAAAAAAGAAAGAAAGAAATTTTTGGACATTACAATCTACCCCCTTAAAAGAATTTTGTCCTCGAAATTTAAGAGTAACGGGAAAAATTCCAGTTATAATTAAAATTCATAGACTTATCTCAATACACAAACATGGGGCCATCCCATAGTAATCACAATAAATAAGGCATCCAAAACATACCGACTAATTCATAAACATTTCACACCCGTCGAAGCGTTCAATACACATCAGTAATTATCCAAAAACTCTGGATAGACTCCTCATTTACTATCTTCAGCCTCTCATTTCAAATTCGTTTGTTTCTTTTCCTAATTCTCGACAAATTGGGGATGAAATCCTTATTTATTCAAATTAATTTATTAACCTCCTTTTTTACATATTTGGTTTTCAATAGATCAATTCTTAATTCTCAAAATTCTCTTAGGAATTAAATTCTTAAATTTTTCAGAAATTTGATAGCGTCTCTCTCGTACGGCTCCATCATACAATTCCAAAATTCGCCTCTTTATACCTTCTCTAACCAACAAAGAATCTACAAAACCAACTAGTTTTCCACATAGGCTTTCCAAATCCAATTTAAAATACTAAATGGTATCTTCTATTAGTATCCAACTTTTATCCTCTTGCACTTTCATTCATAAGCATTCATCAATCCAAACATATCCATTTGTATAACTAGAATTATCTGTTATTACAGTTGGAAAACATTTCCATTCTTATATACCCATTGCTGTCTTTCAACATTCATTAGTCCCTAATTGTAAATCGGTAAGAAAATAATCCTCAAAATATCAACCCCGAAGACCAAAATCAACATCAGATCAATACTCATAAAATCATTTAATTTAACCAATCTCCAGTTAGGTTCCAACTCCTTAAATTTCAAAAATCAATCAGTTCAATTCATATGAGTTCATATTCAAATAATCCTTTAATTCTAAATTTATCTGGTGAAATTCCAAACTTTTATTCATTCAAATTTTCCAAAAATTTCAAATCCCATTTCTGGTTTGTCTTGTATGTATATTTCATTCTTATACAAATCCAATTGGTTTTATATAATCATCTCAAAATTATAATCTGATTGTTAGAATATAATAGCAAGCAACACATCCATCTATAATATTTCCAGAGAATTATCCTTTTTATATAGTAAAATATAATTTTAGGCAAAATTATTCCATTTACCCGTCTTTTAAAAAATAATGTGTCGAATTATTCTGTTCAAGTGTTTAGAAACTCTGATCGATGTTGTGGCGTCCCATTATTCGACCAGAATTCATATAAACCACTCAACACAATATAAAATAGTTTTTATATCAATTTACAAATATGTGCTGATATATGTACACTCAAACTCAATCTAGGGTATTACTAACCCTATCTTTATCGAGTCACGCCACAGAGTCAAGGTTATTACTCAACCTTATGCTCTAATATTAAGTGTAACGACCAGCAAATTCGAACCCTTTAAGTCGACTAAATACAATACAAGTCCAGCCCAAATTGCACGAAAATACGAACCATTTATAGAAAGAAGTTTGAGGATGAGAAATAGAAGAGATAGAAAATTAGAATAGAAGAATAAGATAGAAGAAACACTGAACAACACAGAATATCACAATCGCAGCAGAAAAAAAATATAATATGGATATAAGGTTTAGAAAATACAAAATTGTATTTGAACTTACATACAACATTAGAGTACATCATATATACATCACAGCGGAAATAAACCCTATATATCTGATGCTGAAACCTCCTTCTCCCGCTCCTTCCGGATTATCTGAAAAATCCTGAACTACTTGACTGCCCGTTCAAATTTGGGCACCCAAGAGTTTAAGGAAACATAGAAAAATAAACTCTGGGTCAGTCATGGGACTGGTGTGAGTAAACAATTTTAAAAATCTTACTTAACTTGAAAAAAAATCTTTTGAAAGAAAAGATAATCGTAAGACCAACCCACACATAAACATGGATGGTTTTTACCTTACGATAAACCAAAATATTTTGAAACCATAACTATTCTGATATTATAATAATGTCTAGGGTTTCCAAAAATAAATTAGAATCTAGCAGAACGCTTACATCTCATGCTCCAGATACATAGTACACAAACAAAACCACTTGGTGCTTAGGGATAATGGATTTCCAACTATGACAAGATATGTAATCAGCTTCCGATAGTGTATCTCTAGAGAGGAATACACCAGGTTTAACAAGAAGATCTTGCAACCCGGCCAAACATAACCGGTCACTCATTTTCTCTGATTGTACCGAACATATTATCACTGACGGTTGGCGCCAACATAACCATTCCCGGGAGATACAGGAGCGAAAGAAGTAACAAAATGAATATTCTTTAGATGATGATAATATACCCTAATTGGGAGCAACCCACTTAGCCATGCAGCCTATTTGATTTTTGTCATTTCCCGGTTGTGAGGCTTAAGGTCATAACTTATCTTTTTGAACATCACATCTTCATTCACTTTGAATGCCACATCGTCAGACCCATCAAATCACAAATTGACTTCCCCAAAACCATGGGTAAAAAGATAAGAGAAACGAATTTATCCGCCACCAACATAGTTTTGAAGAGATTAATTTACGCGATATGTTAAGTATACTGTGTCAGACATTTGTCCATACAAGTTGTCCTAGGTCGGGACAAACCGAAGGCACTATCCTGTAAATCCATCTTAGAAAATTTCTATCTAGGATCAACACAACAGCCCTTGCATAGACTCCGTCTTTAATGGTCTTCAACTTGACTTCAAATTAATCAATGCCTAGGTCGAAACAAAGTAGTATTTGGATTTCATTTCGAAAACCAATCCCGGTCTCTTTGAATCGATGAATATTTAATATCTTTTAGGGTCAAGTGATACTTAAAGTAGTCAGATCAATTTTTTTTATATGTGTTTCTATATCCTTAATTGATTATCTAGACTTATCTATAGAAAATATTTAATATATTAGATTCTAGATTCCAACAGTAGTTCGCATAAGTCAATAAAAACAAAACAAGTTAATTGGGTCATGTTACAGTATTACACTCAGATCAAATCAACAAATCAATTTTCACAACAGATCTGGTCTATAACCATTCAAATGAACATCGTTTATCAATTGGTTGATCTTGGAAAATAATTATTCCAAAACCGTATCTATTTAAGTTCGATTTCATTTAAGAATCCCATTTATTGATCATATTATCATCCATACTTCAATATATATATATATATGACTTATTAATATAATTACTATTTTATTTCCCTAGATGAATAATTCAATATATACATATATAAAAATAAATTTAAATATTTAATTAAATAAAAAGAAAATGATACTTTCCTTGTGTTCAACTTAACCGATTTCCAATACAACATCTCTTTTCGATTATCTCCATTCCATTTATTTTCCGAATTTCCGAATAACCTCATCGTTATAAGTCAAACAAATTTCCAATATTTTCCTTGACCGTCCTTATCTTGCAAAGCATATGCTTCCACTTATTTACTTTGGAATGTGAACTTCGTTAATTTGGTCCTTGCTTAACACATTTAACTAATAAATATTAGTATAAGGTTAATACAGTTATTGAGTTGCAATATAAATTCGTATTTACATAGATATCAATATTTAGTTTAATCATTGTGTATTTTACTTTTTAAATCGTTACTTGATTAAATATATTTATTGACCTCAGTCGATTAAATTTCAAATAGTATTTCAATGTTTATTCAAATAGTTGAGCTCATACAATATTATTAACATTGATTACAGTTCAACAAGTATGACTTGAACTGATATTTGGATCTTAGATCTAAGTGAATCTGTTTTTATTTATTTTAATCTATTCGGGAAGAAGTAAATACAACTCTATTTATTTATTTAAACAAAATAACTTATACAATCTAACAAAGTATACTCTGTTCTTTTTAATCATAGCCTAATCATTTACTATCCATCCTTCTCAAATTTCAGCTTTCATATTAACGATTATCCCTCTCTTTTGGGATATATATTTATACAAATATCTAAATTAACTATATACATATATATATATATATATGTGTGTGTGTGTGTGTAAGAAAAGAAAGCCCTTTTTATTTTATTTATGTTCTAAAATCCCATTCCTTTTAATTTCTTTCTACTTATCTTTTATTTCTTTTCTTTCTATTCTTAATTTCCTTTTTATTATCTTCAGCCCATCAGACCAATCCGCCCACACCCCCTTCTCCTCTTTTTATTATTTTTATTCTTATGTTTTATAATATAGCCGCAACCCATAAACCTTAAGCCCAACCTTATTTTCCAATATAATTCCTTTTATTTCCTGACCCAAGCCCAAAAACTAACCCATGCATTTCTCTTTTGCATTAATTATTTGCCTGTTCAATTTTTGCCTGCCCACTTTCCTTACTACTGCCTGATTAGAGAATTGGTAAACTAAAAACACCTGATCACTCCTACTGGTTACTCGAAAACTCTAGCCTGATCCCATTATTTCTTCTTCCTTCTTTACCCTGAAAACACCATGCACGCTGTGCTTGTTCATTGCTCCACACTCACCTTTCCTATCCTCGAACAACTGATATAACTCGCTCTCTATCTCCTAAAGCCGATCCCACTATCAAGCCTCACTCCGGCCACCTAAACAGTAAAAATTATGTTCAACCCATTCTCCTAGAAATAGACGTTTCATCACCATCTCCCATTCAATCCTCTCGCAATTCCCCCTACTCCTCCGACTTTGGCAAGATTTCGGCCAGAGAACTCCGAGACTCCCCTCTGGCAAACCCCCGTGGTGAGCATGACCATCCCTTTCCCATGGCATCACAGTTTTGTCTTCAACCAAAAGCCCAAAAAATGAGTAAAAATACCTAATTCGATCTCGTCTTATCAACTTAGTCAATGGAAAAATTCTTAAGCATTTTCCCCCTGATCTCTATGCAACCATGCTGTTGTGGTACCAATTTCTTAGCTTCCGGCAGGGGTCAACGGAGTTTACACAAAAATCGTTTTCTGGTCATCTCCACTTGTCTCGACAACCACACCGTTAAAAATCTTGAAAATTGTTTTAAAATTCATGAAAATCTATTACAATCACAGTGGTGTGCTTGAATTCCCAGTTCATGATGATTGAATTCTCTGAGTTATTCATTTTTTTGTTGTACACTATTAATATCTGAAAATATACATTACTATTTAGGGTGAAACAAATTTTAACATAAGCTACAGTCATATATAAGAAATTTTGATGTTGAATTCTATTCTAAAGGAAAGTTATAATTTATGAAATTGGTTTTTTTCTTGATATGAGGAAATGTTTGTATATTTAAACAGAGCATTAGTCATAGGAACTATTATGTACATTCTAGTTTTCATCCATCTAAGTTAAGTGCAGATGTGAATGAACTTCATTCAATACACCCAAAAAGCATACAACATATATATATATATATATATGTGTGTGTGTGTGTGTGTGTGTGTGCAGGCATCATACCTATAACTACTTCTAAGAATGGATTCAAATGGGAATAGTTGTAGCCTAATTATATTTAGACCCCAGAATTTACTGAATATGCCCAGAAAAAACGATGACAAAACTGCCCCTGCTTTGCCTTTTTTTTCAAATTTCTACCTTGTACAACCCCTACGAGATTCTTTTGCTTACCTCGTAGAGTCCCTACGAGATTCTTTACTTTACCTAATAGGAACTCTACGAGGTAAAGTAAAGAATCTCACAGGTGATCTATGAGGTAGACTAAAGAATATCGTAGAGCCCCTATGGGAGAAGGTAAAAATGGCTTATTTTGAATAATACATGGGTGAACTCAGCAAAACGCTGGGTTTACATTGTTTTTTCAGATTTTCTGCATTTACTCAGCAAATTCTTAGGTCCAAATAGAATTTCCATAGCTGAACTCCTAATATACTATCATTATTCCCAAGTTTTTATTTAATGTCTTCCATCATATAGTGATAGAAAAAAACATGAAACAAGTTATACAAACATGTATATACACACAGACTTGTATACTATTAGGTATAGTTCAATATTGAAATTCTAGGAGAAGTTTACTGTTAAAACTGTCCTCTTCCTTTCAGTTTCAAGAAAACCAATATTAAACATTTTAAATCATTCTTCTTTATGCTTAGCTAATATAATACATATATGTACAGTCATAGATTAAGTGGAAACAAATAAGAATCAAAAGAAACGTTTACACACCATTATTAGCTCCATTGTTTTCCAATTTTTGGTCTACCATTTCTTTCGGACTGTTCCAGTTTTAGACAAGGTTTTATGCAAGGAAAATACGACTATGGTTGTGTATTTGTAGCTGGATACTTAGATTAAAATAAGGTGTAGCTTTAGTGTTTACAGGATAGCCATATGGCCGGTGTAGGTAAGCGCAGTTGTGATTGAAAAGACAGGTTGAAATCTACTTTTGATCTACTACTAGATGCTATGCGTAGCTAGTTCATAGCTGTGTACATATTTGTACAAGACATATGCACTTATGTCATATAAATACAACTTTGTTCTCAAGTTTGTAGCAGCCATATTGTGATTGAAAGACATGCGCAGCTATATTGTAACGACCCAGATTTTCTGGTCAATTTATTTTGAATATTTAATATTATTTTAAATATTGAGCTGATAATATAAATCGATTTTTATATTGAATTATCGATATAATTATCGTAATACGAGGATCTTAGGTAATTCAATTTGAATTTAAAAAGAAGTCAAAATGATTTAAATGGTTAATATGAATTTTTATTTGAATTTAAATTATATTATATCAATTTATTTTGGTTATTTATATTTACGTTCAAATTAAATATCAAAATATATTCAGTTAGTTTAGAATAGTGTTACACTGTTGAAATAACAGTGGTTACGTTAAAATAGCAGTTCGTGGTTTAAATTAATGAACCCCGAGTTATTTGATTATGGATAAGATCAAAATCAAATCAGAATCCGTTTAAAAAGAATGAAAATCTCTTTAAGTCAAATCAAATTAAATTAAATTATATTTAAAATCGAAATCTTTTTAAATTCTTTAAAAGATTTTGCTGTGTACTTAAGCCTACATTCTTTTATGGCCGTGTACTTCTGTCTCCCTCCTTCTTCTATAAAATCGCGACACTCCTTCCTGTTCAATTCATTTGGTCCTCATTAAAATCAAAATGGAAGCCTCAACTCTGAGTTGATCACGATTTCACCCTTTTCTTCAAAATCGAAAACCACATATAAAAAGAAAAGAAAAGAATTTCCAAATCGAGATCGGAATCTCGAGTCAAGGCAACGTCGCAGAATCACATTCGATGGCAAGGTGGGGCACTCGCGTTCAGGGCCGTTCGATTTTGAGCATCGCGAGTGTAGCTGGGTGTCGAGGTGTGATGGCGGTTCTCAAATTCGAAGTCAACATCGGTGACAGGGTTCGGAGCTGAGAAATTTTGGGCATCGATCTTTGATTTGGATGGAAGTATCGAATCTTGTTTGCATCGATGGTGGAGGGTCTACGCGATGGACTAAGGGAGCATCAAGAGAGGTTCTGACCAAGGATTTGAAGCATGCGATTATAGTTAGTGACGATGGGGTTAACAACAGTCGCCATTTATAGTAACCGCGATGGGTTTTGGGCATTTCCGTTCTTCAGAATCTCGCCGACACTAGCAGGTCGAGGTTGGAGTTTTCAAGGCACAGAAAAGTTGAATGGTGGAGTTTTAAGGTTTATTGCGAGTCATGTTTTGCTGAGCTAGGGGTATTGCGATGGGTTTTATAAATTTCGATGGGGTGGTTGAGTTCTATAGAGTGTTGTTCGATGGGGAAGGGGAGAGCTGCGGTTGTATTTTGAGGTCGGGATTTCAAAAGAAAGGATGGCCAAGGAAGGGTTCGACTGTGCGACAGTTTACAGGGAGTCGAGAAGGTACATGCAAGTTCGGTAATGGTCGCGAAATGCTAAGGAAAAGAAGTGTTTTTCTTTCAGAAGAGAGAAGTGTTTTTCTTTCAGAAGAGAGAAGTGTTTTAAAACAAAGATTTAAGGTAATTTAAATTTTCTTAGTTTAGTTAATACTCGCTTGTTTAAATTAAACTAGTTTAATTAATATCCAAACTTGTAAATTTTCCTATAATGTCATGTTAACTAAGAAATACCATATTAGGGCCACACGAGATCTTATCGAACAGTCAGACGAGAAATTCGTAGAGGAGACCAAGAACTTAAAAATTGAACATGAATGGATCTACGAATTTAAAATCACGGTGAGTAAATCTCACTCACAGTTTTATATTTAAATTTATTTTTATCGAAAAAATATAAATTTGTTGGTTGCTTGGGTGCATGAATGAATTGTTGAATTTTTGTGGTTATTGGATATTTCCCGCAATACTATTAGCGGATGCCCGCAGTATCATTAGCGGATGACCCTACGCCCACGTATATAAGTGGATCCCCTTTTATACCGCGATATCCTGCCACGAAGCAGGATGGGTATTATTCCTGTTAACTAACATTTGTGGATGCAGGGAAAACAGGTGGGGGGAATCCGACTGGATTCCTAAAAAATATATTATTTGTTTGCTTACTTGTTTGCATATATACTGTCATATATGATGTGTTAGAAACCCTGAAATAAATAATTGGTTGTTTGGTGTTTAAATATCACTAGGCCTAAGTGTTAATTTATAAAACTACCCTGAAAGGGGTATTTGAGATTCAAAAGGGAAATTCTATTTTTTTTTTAAATAGAATATGAATTTTCAAATAGATTTGAAATATAAACTTGTTTTTGAAAAATAAAATAAGTGGTTCCTTTATAAACAAAGTTTATAAATAGTTCTTTTATAAACGAAGTTTATAAATGAAGTGAAAAGAATTATCATTGGATAATTCAGAAATAGAAATACAAATGTGAAATTGAAAAGGGAAATCTATTTTCCAAAAGTAGAAATATCGATTTCAAACGAAATCGAAATCGAGACTTGTTTAAGAACGAATAAAGAAATTCAAATGTAGAATTTAGATATAGAAATTCAAATGGAAATTTAATATAGAAAATTTAAATAGAACTTGAAATAGAATTTCAAAATAGAATTTCAAAATAGAATTTGAAATAGAATTTGAATATGGGATTCAAATAGAGTTAAAATAGAATTTGAATTCAAAAGTGATTGAAATAGAATTTGAATTCAAAGGAATTCAAATGGATTTGAATAAGGAAAAGTCAAATAGAGATTTGAATAGAGAATTCAAATGGAATTTAAACTATGAGATTTGAATATAGAATTCAAATGGAATTTAAATAAGAGGATTCAAATAGAATTTGAATAAGGGAATTTGAAATAGAATTTGAATAAGAGGATTTAAATAGAATTTGAATAATAGAATTAAAAAGGAGTTTGAATATTTGAAATTTCAAATAGAATTAAATCGGAGTTTGAATATTTGAAATTCAAATAGAATAAATATGGGATTTGAATTCAAAGAGAATTAAATAGGGAATTTGAATGTAGAATTCAAAAAGAATTCAAATGGAATTTAAACTAATGAATTTGAATATAGCATTCAAATGGAATTTTGAACTATGGAATTTTAATATATATAATTCAAATGGAATTTAGAATAATGGAGTTTGAATATTAGAATTCAAACAGAAATGAAATGGAGTTTGAATATTAGAATTCGAATAGAGTTAAAATGGAGTTAAATTCATTTTAACGAAGTTTAAAAGTTTATATATATAAATATAATTAAAACGAACTCGCCGCAGCGCTGCAATTCGTAAATTGGTGATTCGAACTTCAATTGAGTGTACAGAACTCAATTGAAGTCGGAATCCTTTGAAACAAGAAACGTCAGGACCGATTTGATAATAGTTTTCTAATAGAGGAGAAAATTCTGGATTTCGTCGAATAGATTTTGAGTTATGTCAAAATCAAATTTTTAGAAAAGCAGCGCCATAACCATTTAAAACCCATAACGGTTTATTTAATTTTATAAAAGGATTTTAAGAGAATAAAATCCGAATTTCTATTTAGAAAATTTCAGATTTGAGTTGTAGAATATATGTGAACTCAAGTGGAGTAATGAATTGATTTTTTTGAAATAGGAAATCAGATTTTTGATTATTGAATAGAATTAACTAATTTGAATAGTAATTAGTTAATGAGATTTTGAATTGATATTGGGCTTGAAATAAGCGAATTCGATTTGAAAATTTATATTCGAAATCGAAAAGGAAACTAGAACTGAAATTGAAACTCAATTTGGTTATGAGCAGGTTAAATATTTTGTTTGAACATGTTATGTTCAAACAAAGGAATGAAATAGGCAAAATAGCTAATTAAAGAATAAATAAGCGAAACTGAATTCAAACGATTCGAAAATGAATTCAAACGATTCGAAAATGAATTCAAACGATTGGATTAAGGTGAATTGATTTGGAAACAGGTGAACATGTGTTAGACAGGTATGGGATGAAGTATATGAAGATTTTAAATTCGTGTGCCCGAAAAAAAGATACAAGTTTAAATTCATATATGAGATTTTATGCGCCGTATCGGCAAGCCGCTTGGATTTTTCCTTTTCTTTTGGATTGGTGAGAGCCATTGGAGGCTATTTGAAATATCCCGATGCTCCCGGTACAAAGGAGGTTATGGCGAAATTTTCCGGAAATTTAAGGAGTTAGAATATTTTTAAGATAATTTGATAGTTAGAAATCAATGTATTGATTTATATATAGAATTCAATAAGGAAACGAAATTAAAAATAGAATATTGTAAAAAAAAGGAAATCTATAAATTAGAAATAGAAAGCGAACCATATACATGTTTTAAAAATGAATAATTGGGTTTTATGGTGTGTTTATTCGAGGTAAGTGGTTTTGTCTGTTTTGAAGTTATTGATGTTTTCACCCCAGGTCTGAGAGGTAATTTTACCCCAACTTGATTGGATTCATTTTTAATTGATAAATAGCAAGATTCAATCTCGAAGAGAAGTGTTGAATAATAGTTAGCTGAATAAAATATTTGGGTTGTTGTAACAATGTTTTATACAACATTCGTTTTAACCCAAGTGATGGAATTTTGGAAATATAAGAGTAAATATTTCCTGAGTATAATTAAAGTAGTCAGGAAAGAGATAAGTGATTGAAATTTGTTTTCAATTGCAAATAGAATATATTTTCTAAGTATAGAAAATAAAAGAAGGTGATATAGGGAAATGTTTTTTTCAATTAGTGTAAGAGATCAATAAGATTTCTGGAAATATTTGTTAACAAATATTTGATAGGGAAATGAAGAAGTGAATTTAATTAATGAAAATATTAATTAAAAAGGCCCAGTGATTGTTTGATGTTTTGAATGGATGTTTGTTTTCTTCGATAGTTAAATAACCGACTATCGAAGTGTTTGCCAATATCATTGTCAATATGGAGAGACCGGTTGGATTATTATCCGTGAACCACTCTGTATTGACAGTAGCATTGCGAATCAGATTATATGAAGATAATCGAAGATGGAGTGAAGTGCAAGGGCTTTTTCTATTAATAGAAATTTTGCCTTCGGTTTCGTTCAAACCAAGAATGAACGTATATGGACGAATGTCTAACAAAGTATTTCCAATGATCAAATATGATTGTTCTGTACAAATATACATGGGTGCAATGGATTTATTCCCTTAGCATAACATCCAGAATATTTGTGCGAATCAATTAGTGATTAACGGATCTGACAATGTGGCATTCAAATGATTGTGCTATCAATGAATGGAAAGTAATCGTAGCCTCAGGCCTCAACAACCGGGAAATGACAAAAATCGGGCAGGCAACATGGCTATGTGGGTCGCTCCTATTAGGGTGTATAATCACCTATCTAGAGATTCATTTAATTCCTTATTCTATTCGATGATGTCCCATTCGGGAAACGATTGCTGATCCCAACCGTTGGTGATATACATTCGATACACTCAAGCGAAATGAGTGGTCGGTCATGTGTGGGCCGGGTTGCAAGACGTTCTTGTTGAACCCAGGTGTATTCGCCTCTAGAGATACATCATCGGAAGGTGGTCCCATACCTTGTCATAGTTGGAATCCAATCTCCAATAAGCGCCCTGCGGTATTTGATTTTATACTATATATGTAGAGCGTGAGATGCAAGCGTTCTACTATTTGGTTATTTATTTTGATTAGACATTATTATAATATCGCTGGATTTTGATATCAAAAAATGTTTTGGGTTATAGTAAGGTAAAAACCGTTCGTGTTTATGTGTGGACTGGTCTTACTATTATCCTTTTCTTTCAAAAGATTTTTGAAGTTAAACCATATGGTTGGAGTTTACTCACACCAGTCCCATGACTGACCCAGAGTTTATTTTGTTTGTTTTCCCTAAACTCTTGGGTGCCCAAATTTGTACGGGCAGTCAAGTAGTCGGGATTTTTCAAATTCACTTGGAAGAGCTGGAAGCAGGAGGCTTCACTAGTTAGCTATAGGCTCATATATTCCGCTGTGTACTATGTGGTATCTGGAAACAGGTGTTTATAACTGTTCTAGGAATAATTGTTTGTGCTCTGATGATGATATGTATATGAAGTTACTGATTTGTGTTTCAAAAGTTATGTTATATAATATATTTTATTCGTTCCGCTGTAAGATTTGTCTTCTTTGTTTTCTTCTATTCTAATATTTCTTTCTTTCTATTTCTCATCCTCTAACTTCTTTCTAATAATGATTCGTATTTCTATGCAATTTGGGTTGGACGTATGGTGGCATTAGTCGACTTAGATAGTACGGATTTGCGGGCCTTTACAGTTGGTATCCGAGCTTATGTTGAGCGAATACCTAGGCTTGTGTGGCATGTGCTCATTAGAGATAGCGTCAGTAGTACCCTAGAATGAGTTGAGTGTATATACGAGAGCGTGTATTTGTAAATTGATATAAAAATTTGTTTTATATTGTGTTGGCTAGTCTGTTGAGTGGATTATGAATTCTGATCGAATCGTGGGACGCCACGAAGTCGATAGGAATTTCTAAACACTTGAACAGAGAAATTCGACACAGTATTGTTTTAAGTGGGTAAATGAAATAATTTTACCCAAAAATTCTATTTTGATACAGAAGGAATAATTTCTTATATGGATGTTTTGGTTATTATTATAATCAAATGAGATTATAAGAAATGAAATGGTTATATAGAACCAAATAGAATTTGTATACGAATAAAATATACAAATGGGATGAATTAAAATTGAATTCAAAACAGAATTCAGAATTTAAATCTTGGGAAGTTGGAAAATATTTTCTGAAGTATATTAAAATAATATAGCTTTGTTTTGAAAGGGATTTTTGAATGAATTCTGAAAGTGTTAAAGCACTGAACTCACTTCAGTGGCTGGGAAATAATTCTGATGATGACTGCAGCTTCATCAGTGTTCATCTTCGAGTTTCTAAGTGATGGAATGCTACCTTAGAAAGGTTTTGATGGAAATTTTTTTTTGAAAGAAAACAAGTAGTTTGAAAATTCAAATATTTTGAATTTGAAATGGAAATAAATATATATGTATATATTTATGTGATTTCAGAAGGATTCGAAATGAAAACCCTGGGATTTGGATTCTGGAATTGGAATTTAACTTAATCAAGTTAAATAGATTGAAGTGAATTAATTGATAAAAATCAATTTGAAAGGAATATGAATTGAGTGTGAACGTATTGAATGTAAATCATTCGAATAGAATGATTGTGAGTATATATGATGTGTAATAGGAGAGAAAACCAAAAGTTTGGTGGAATTAATATTTGTTGAAATGTGAAGAGTTGAATTTCAACATAAGTGAGATTTTGAAAAGTAATGGGTTTGTACCATTTTTCCTACCTTAGTAATTTCGAGGACGAAATTATTTAAAGGGGGGAAGAATGTCACGACCCAGATTTTCTGGTCAATTTATTTTGAATATTTAATATTATTTTAAATATTGAGCTGATAATATAAATCGATTTTTATATTGAATTATCGATATAATTATCGTAATACGAGGATCTTAGGTAATTCAATTTGAATTTAAAATGAAGTCAAAATGATTTAAATGGTTAATATGAATTTTTATTTGAATTTAAATTATATTATATTAATTTATTTTGGTTATTTATATTTACATTCAAATTAAATATCAAAATATATTCAGTTAGTTTAGAACAGTGTTACACTGTTGAAATAACAGTGGTTACGTTAAAATAGTCGTGGTTTAAATTAATGAACCCCGAGATATTTGATTGTGGATAGGATCAAAATCAAATCAGAATCCATTTAAAAAGAATGAAAATCTCTTTAACTCAAATCAAATTAAATTAAATTATTTTTAAAATCAAAATCGAAATCTTTTCAAATTCTATAAAAGATTTTGCTAGGTACTTAAGCCTACATTCTTTTATGGCCGTGTACTTCAGTCTCCCTCCTTCTATAAAATCGCGACACTCCTTCCTATTCAATTCATTTGGTCCTCATTAAAATCAAAATGGAAGCCTCAACTCTGAGCTGATCGCGATTTCACCCTTTTCTTCAAAATCGAAAACCATAGTAGAAAAAGAAAAGAAAAGAATTTCCAAATCGAGATCGAAATCTCGAGTCAAGGCAACGTCGCGGAATCATGTTCGATGGCAAGGTGGGGCACTTGCGTTCAGGGCCGTTCAATTTTGAGCATCGCGAGTGTAGCTGGGTGTCGAGGCGCGATGGCAGTTCTCAAATTCAAAGTCAACGTCGGTGACAGGGTTCGAAGCTGAGAAATTTTGGGCATCGATCTCTGATTTGTATGGAAGTATCGAATCTTGTTTGCATCGATGGTGGAGGGTCTACGCGATGGACTAAGGGAGCATCAAGAGAGGTTCTGACCTAGGATTTGAATCATGCGATTACAGTTAGTGACGATGAGGTTAACAACAGTCGCCATTTACAGTAACCGCGATGGGTTTTGGGCATTTTCGTTCTCCAGAATCTCGCCGAGACTAGCAGGTCGAGGTTGGAGTTTTCAAGGCACAAAAAAGTTGAACGGTGGAGTTTTAAGGTTTATTGCGAGTCATGTTTTGCTGAGCTAGGGGCATTGCGATGGGTTTTAGCAATTTCGATGGGGTGGTTAAGTTCTGTACAGTGTTGTTCGATGGGGAAGGGGAGAGCTGCGGTTGTATTTTGAGGTCGGGATTTCAAAAGAAAGGATGACCAAGGAAGGGTTCGATTGTGCGACAATTTACAGGGAGTCGAGAAGGTACAGGCAAGTTCAGTAATGGTCGTGGAATGCTAAGGAAAAGAAGTGTTTTTTTACAGAAGAGAGAAGGGTTTTAAAACAAAGGTTTAACGTAATTTAAATTATCTTAGTTTAGTTAACACTCGCTTATTTAAATTAAACTAGTTTAATTAATATCCAAACTTGTAAATTTTCCTATAATGTCATGTTAACTAAGAAATACCATATTAGAGCCACACGAGATCTTATCGAACAGTCAGACGAGAAATTCGTAGCGGAGACCAAGAACTTAAAAATTGAACAGGAATGGATCTGCGAATTTAAAATCACGGTGAGTAAGTCTACTTCAAAGTTTTATATTTAAATTTATTTTTATCGAAAAATATAAATTTGTTGGTTGCTTTTGTGCATAAATGAATTGTTGAATTTTTGTGGTTATTGGATATTTCCCGCAATACTATTAGCGGATGCCCGCAGTATCATTAGCGGATGACCCTACGCCCACGTATATAAGTGGATCCCCTTTTATACCACGATATCCTGCCACGAAGCAGGATGGGTATTATTCTTGTTAACTAACGTCTGTGGACGCAAGGAAAACAGGTTGGGGGAATCCGACTGGATTCCTCAAAAATATATTATTTGTTTGTTTATTTGTTTGCATACATACTGTCATATATGATGTGTTAGAAATCCTGAAATAAATAATTGGTTGTTTGGTGTTTAAATATCACTGGACCTAAGTGTTAATTTATAAAAATACCCTGAAAGGGGTATTTGAGATTTAAAAGGGAAATTCTATTTTTCTAAAATAGAATTTGAATTTTCAAATAGATTTGAAATATAAACTTGTTTTTGAAAAATAAAACAAGTGGTTCCTTTATAAACAAAGTTTATAAATAGTTCTTTTATAAATGAAGTTTATAAATGAGGTGAAAAGATTTATCATTGGATAATTCAGAAATAGAAATACAAGTGTGAAATTGAAAAGGGAAATCTATTTTCCAAAAGTAGAAATATCGATTTTAAAAGAAATCGAAATCGAGACTTGTTTAAGAACGAATAAAGAAATTCAAATGTAGAATTTAAATATAGAAATTCAAATGGAAATTTAATATATAAAATTTAAATAGAACTTGAAATAGAATTTCAAAATAGAATTCCAAAATAGAATTTGAAATAGAATTTGAATATGGGATTCAAATAGAGTTAAAATAGAATTTGAATTCAAAAGGGATTGAAATAGAATTTGAATTCAAAGGAATTCAAATGGATTTGAATAAAGAAAAGTCAAATAGAGATTTGAATAGAGAATTCAAATGGAATTTAAATTATGAGATTTGAATATAGAATTCAAATGGAATTTAAATAAGAGGATTCAAATAGAATTTGAATAAGGGAATTTGAAATAGAATTTGAATAAGAGGATTTAAATAGAATTTGAATAATAGAATTAAAAAGGAGTTTGAATATTTGAAATTTCAAATACAATTAAATCGGAGTTTGAATATTTGAAATTCAAATATAATAAATATGGGATTTGAATTCAAAGAGAATTAAATAGGGAATTTTAATGTAGAATTCAAAAAGAATTCAAATGGAATTTAAACTAAAGAATTTGAATATAGCATTCAAATGGAATTTTGAACTATGGAATTTTAATATACATAATTCAAATGGAATTTAGAATAATGGAGTTTGAATATTAGAATTCAAACAGAAATGAAATGGAGTTTGAATATTAGAATTCGAATAGAGTTAAAATGGAGTTAAATTCATTTTAACGAAGTTTAAAAGTTTATATATATAAACATAATTAAAACGAACGAACCGCAGCGCTGCAGTTCGTAAATTGGTGATTCAATCTTTAACCGAGTGTACAGAACTCAATTGAAGTCGGAATCCTTTGAAACAAGAAACGTCAGGACCGATTTGATAATAGTTTTCTAATAGAGGAGAAAATTCTGGATTTCGTCGAATAGATTTTGAGTTATGTCAAAATCAAATTTTTAGAAAAGGAGTGCCATAACCATTTAAAACCCATAATGGTTTATTTAATTTTATAAAAGGATTTTAAGAGAATAAAATCCGAATTTCTATTTAGAAAATTTCAGATTTGAGATGTAGATTATATGTGAACTCAAGTGGAGTAATGAATTGATTTTTTTGAAACAGGAAATCGGATTTTTGATTATTGAATAGAATTAACTAATTTGAATAGTAATTAGTTGATGAGATTTTGAATTGATATTGGGCTTGAAATAAGCGAATTCGATTTGAAAATTTATATTCGAAATAGATAAGGAAACTAGAATTGAAATTGAAACTCAATTTGGTTATGAGCAGGTTAAATATTTTGTTTGAACATGTTATGTTCAAACAAAGAAGTGAAATAGGCAAAATAGCTAATTAAAGAATAAATGAGCGAAACTGTATTCAAACGATTCGAAACTGAATTCAAACGATTGGATTGAGTTGAATTGATTTGGAAACAAGTGAACATGTGTTAGACAGGTATGGGATGAAGTATATGAAGATTTTAAATTCGTGTGCCCGATAAAAAGGTACATGTTTAAATTCATATATGAGATTTTATGCGCCGTATCGGCAAGGATGCTTGGCTTTTTCTTTTTCTTTTGGATTGGTGAGAGCCATGGGTGGCTATTTGAAATATCCTGATGCTCCCAGTACAAAGGAGGTTATGGCGAAATTTTCCGGAAATTTAAGGAGTTAGAATATTTTTAAGATAATTTGATAGTTAGAAATCAATGTATCGATATATATATATATATGTATATAATTCAATAAAGAAACGAAATTAAAAATAGAATACTGTAAAAAAAAAAGGAAATCTATAAATTAGAAATAGAAAGCGAACCATATACATGTTTTAAAAATGAATAATTGGGTTTTATGGTGTGTTTATTCGAGGTAAGTGGTTTTGTCTGTTTTGAAGTTATTGATGTTTTCAGTCAAGGTCAGAGAGGTAATTTACCCCAACTTGATTGGATTCATTTTTAATTGATAAATACCAATATCCAATCTCGAAGAGAAGTGTTGAATAATAGTTAGTTGAATAAAATATTTTGGGTTGTTGTAACGATGTTTTATACAGCATTCGTTTTAACCCAAGTGATGGAATTTTGGAAATATAAGAGTAAATATTTCCTGAGTATAATTAAAGTAGTCGGGAAAGAGATAAGTGATTGAAATTTGTTTTCAATTGCAAATAAAATATATTTTCTAAGTATAGAAAATAAAAGAAGGTGATATAGGGAAATGTTTTTTTCAATTAGTGTAAGAGATCAGTAAGATTTCTGGGAAAATTTGGTTAACAAATATTTGATAGGGAAATGAAGAAGTGAATTTAATTAATGAAAATATTAATTAAAAAGGCCCAGTGATTGTTTGATGTATTGAATGGATGTTTGTTTTCTTCGATAGTTAAATAACCGACTATCGAAGTGTTTGCCAATATCGTTGTCAATATGGAGAGACCGGTTGGATTATTATCAGTGAACCACTCTATATTGACAGTAGCGTTGCGAATCAGATTATATGAAGATAATCGATGATGGAGTGAAGTGCAAGGGATTTTTCTATTAACAGAAATTGTGCCTTCGGTTTCGTTCAAACCCAGAACGAACGTATATGGATGAATGTTTGACAAAGTATTTCCAATGATCAAATATGATTGTTCTGTACAAATATACATGGTTGCAACGGATTTATTCCCATAGCATAACATCCAGAATATTTGTGCAAATCAATTAGTGATTAACGGATCTGACAATGTGGCATTCAAAGTGATTGTGCTATCAATGAATGGAAATTAATCGTAGCCTCAGGCCTTAACAACCAGGAAATGACAAAAATCGGGCAGGCAACATGGCTATGTGGGTCGCTCCCATTAGGGTGTATAATCACCTATCTAGAGATTCATTTAATTCCTTATTCTATTCGATGCTGTCCCATTCGGGAAACGGTTGCTGATCCCAACCGTTGGTGATATACATTCGATACATTCAAGTGAAATGAGTGGTCGGCCATGTGTGGGCCGGGTTGAAAGACGTTCTTATTGAACCCAAGTGTATTCGTCTCTAGAGATACATCATCGGAAGGTGGTCCCATACCTTGTCATAGTTGGAATCCAATCTCCAATAAGTGCCCTGCGGTTTTTGATTTTATACTATATATGTAGAGCTTGAGATGCAAGTGTTCTACTATTTGGTTATTTATTTTGATTAGACATTATTATAATATCACTGGATTTTGATATCAAAAAAATGTTTTGGGTTATAGTAAGGTAAAAACCGTCTGTGTTTATGTGTGGACTGGTCTTACTATTATCCTTTTCTTTCAAAAGATTTTTGAAGTTAAACCATATAGTTGGAGTTTACTCACACCAGTCCCATGACTGACCCAGAGTTTATTTTGTTTGTTTTCCCTAAACTCTTGGGTGCCCAAATTTGTACGGGCAGTCAAGTAGTCGGGATTTTTCAGATTCACTTGGAAGAGCTGGAAGCAGGAGGCTTCACCAGTTAGCTATAGACTCATATATTCCGCTGTGTACTATTTGGTATCTGGAAACAGGTGTTTATAACTGTTCTAGGAATAACTGTTTGTGCTCTGATGATGGTATGTATATGAAGTTACTGATTTGTGTTTCAAAAGTTATGTTATATAATATATTTTATTCGTTCCGCTGTGAGATTTGTCTTCTTTGTTTTCTTCTATTCTAATATTTCTTTCTTTCTATTTCTCATCCTCTAACTTCTTTCTAATAATGATTCGTATTTCTGTGCAATTTGGGTTGGACGTGTGGTGGCATTAGTCGACTCAGATAGTACGGATTTGCGGGCTACAGAAGTGAATAGCTTGATTAGAAAGAAGAAGCCTAGTATGATACAAGGAATTTAGCTGTGTAGAGTGATTGAAATGATGCAGCAAGGATATTAGCTGGGTGTGTAGTTATGGGAATATTGCTGTTAGTTGATGGAAAAGGGATTGTTTGACAAGGCTTCACACTAAACATGGCATGGCTGAAACTTGTTTTAGGGTACTAAAACATGTGTATATTTCAAGTCTTGGTTGTTAAGCAACTAAACTATTCAATGCTCACATAAAAAATGTTTTCAATTCACTTTAGGGTACACATTACATCCTTTCCTTTAATGTTTTTATTAATGTAGTCCAGGCTATTGATCCCTATGTACTAGTAGTTGTTTTCTTCATTTGTAAGCAATCAGAAATGTTTACAAGATCTGTTGTGATCATACAAGAGCTAGTGTTCTATATGGATATAAAATGGCAAAACAATGTGCAAAACCATATTTTCATTGAATCTAATTTGCTTTCATTAAATCCTATTATATGACATGTTATAAACTTGTAAGTATATATGTGAAGTAATAAAGTATTAAGTATAAAGCAAAAGTGACTATATGTCTTGAATTACACATATGTATATATCTACACACACACACACACATATATATACACATACTAATGATCATATAAAAAGATTAATTCATATTCTCTCAAATACCAAATCTATTTTTTTTTTACTTAAGCAATAATATTTTAACATAAATTAAAATAAGTTTTAAATGTAAAATTAAATGTTAAAATGACATTTACAAGTGTATATATGAAACATAAGTCAAAAACATACATATAGGATTTAAAACAAATGATTATTCAAATTTATCTAAAATATTCAAATTAAATATTATTTAACTAAATTTAGTTATCAGTATAATTTAAGATTTAGATTATAAAGTTGGTCAAGAAATCCCAGACATTACATTTTTCTTGCCCATTATCCTTATTCAGAGTTGGTTTGCTTGTTTGAGTTCCTTCTTTCACTTGATTCACACTAATATTTAAATTTTTTGAGGTTTTTTTTTCAATGTTTCCTTAACAATTCTCAAAATTGTGGCCAAACATTCTGCATGTGGTACATACATGGGGTTTCGATAAGTAACTTACTTTAATTCTTAGTGTTCCTCTATATGGTAGCTTAGCTAAAAAATGATCCACAAGCATTTTGTCTGGCTTAACCTCAATAAGACACTTTGCATACTCTAATCTCTCTATTTTTCAGTCATTTCATCTAAACATATTAATTTTATAAGCCTGCTTGTTAACCAATTAATCCCAGTATGTGACCAAGAAAATAATGGAATATTTGAAAAGTGTACCTGGAATGGAACAGATTTAACCATACCACATACATTACCAACATGAGGTCATATGGTTTAATTATAAGGAGCTTACTTTTCATTTTGATAGGATCCACCATAAGAAATTTTGCACATCTTCTTCACACGTGAACTAAAACAATAATAGGACTCCATCAGATTTGATTCTAAGCTCTCTTTTGAGCTTCCAAGTTGATTTTACTTTCTGCACAACTGTTGTAAAGGAGAGTGGATTTCCCAAGAAAAATCCTACCAGTGTTTCTTTCCAAACACGTATACCAGCATGAAGAACTGCTACTGTGTGATTCATTTCATCATCAGTGTATGTTGGTTGCATGTCAACGGGTATGTACTTCCCTGCATTGAGAGAAAAACGCTGGAAAAGGGAAGTCTATACACGTTGACAATTCAATTGGGGGTTGACTTGGAGAGGTCTAGAAGGGATGCTCGAAGGTGGCAGAGGATCGGGAGGTGCTGGAGGAGGGTCAATGTCAAGAGGAATAGAGGAGCGAAGGACAATTTGTTGGCTCAAGAAGGGAAGCGGCAAAAGGGGAGAAGTAATGGTTGCTGCCATTATTCGAACATTGGGAGTTAAAATGAAGATTTATATTCTTTTTTAGAGATTTTCAAAGTACGAAAATTGAATATTCCCCGTACATAATATTAGGCTTGACGCGAGCGCACAAGTGGCTCTTGGGTTGATATTTTCTGTACATATAGGTTGATTCGTGAGTACGACACATAGGACAACATCCATGGGTTTTTTGTGATATCGATTGGTTGACTTTTTGAGTACGTTTTTTTACATTCATACCTACATATTAATTTTACGTAATCTATTAGTTTACTATTAACAGTGTATAATTGTTTAAATAGGTGTCAAAACTCTTTTAAATAATGATGTTCAATTATGTGGTGCATTGGATGCTTGTTGGTGGAAAACAATTCATATATTCCACTTTAGTTTTGGGAAGTTAGGTTTCATCCCATTAGACTTTTCCATTCTTACCGATTTAGCCATTGGTTAGGGTGAAACCTTACTGTATGATGAGCGGTATCAGGATTATGACCTTATGGCTGTTATACTACCACATCTTGACTTATAGAGTGGTATCGCTTCTGGTTTCCATATTACATGCTCGTACATCAAACAAGTAATCCAGGAATTATTACAAGTACATCTTGAAGATAACCGTTTGAAGAGTGATAGACTTTTTGTTCCATATATGATATGTAGTATTTCATAACATGATTTGTCCTACCTAGATCCCAACCTAACCCTGTATTTTCCTCGAGTATGAGCTCGGACTCTCGATAACCGTAGGTAGGTTCCAGGAGGACAGGCGCGACATGTCTTTGCATTGGCGCGTAATCATATTGAGCTGTGAACCACATGAGAGTCAGTTGTTTAGCATCCTTATGAAGGTTCCCCATATATGACTAAACCCAGCGTAGTGTAGTCTAATTACCTTTCGCGTAGACTTTTTATGTTGGTATCATTGCCACCTAGTTTAGGCTGCTATTGGTACTTAGGTGAGAGGGGTTGGAGACAGATATTTGATGGTGAGTTTGTTCCTGATGATCCACACCCAGATACAACTCATCTAAGTGTTTACTCTAGCGCTGACTTACAACGGCACAAGGTGGAGTGGTTGCCAGCTAGTGACTTCATTGTTATAGGTAGGAACTACATTTCTTTCTGGCATCATTATTACATCCCACCATATACAACAAGTTTTATGCATGCGCTTCAGTTGATTTGGTTAGTCCTGTTATTCGAAGTGGACTTGTTCCTCTTGTTTTTGAGGACATTTCATAGAGTACTCGGGTTTAATATCCTTCGCAGCCTCCACATCCTTCCGAGATATCGTACTATGGTTGTACTGTTAGCATACCCACTGTATATGGAGTTGATATATACATTGACATTCCACGATAGAGGTCGCACAGTATCCATATCCATTCATAGTTCCTTATGATGATATGTTCCATATGCAGATGGGGCTTCGATAGGTGATGTACGATGAGCACCGACGAATCTTAGATGAGATGAGTGCACATATTAACGAACTTACTACTGCTGATGAGCAGTAATATCATCCTCGACCGAGAGTCGACGGTGATGATGAAGATGACGACGATGGGTAGCATGCAATTCCTCGGTTGGATGATACATATCAGTTTGATGAGTCTTAGTTCATGTAGTTGACATTTCTATCGTCCTTGCATGTATTATTGTATTTTATCTTATTATATTTTTATAGATTATTTACACGTACGTCAGATATTTCTATCAATAATTTAGTATCTGGGATGTTTCCTATGTTATTTTCACTATCATTATTCACACCTCATGTATGTAATTGCATCTTTTACTTCATGTGTTCTAATTTTATTAGTTAATTCCCATTATGTACGTAATAGTATTTCCTTTACTATTATTCGTAGTTGATCTTGTTGGATAGCAATATTTAATGTACTCTCATTTCTTTTATAAGCACACCTGTATTAGTTCATATTATTGTACTTGTATTTGTCCATATTATTGTACATAGTTGATGTGTTCTAATTTTATTAGTTAATTTCCATTGTGTATCTGAAGTTCACGTTTATCACGTAACAAAAATAACAAAACATAAATCACAATTAGCGTACAATACAAATAAACTACAAGTTTCATTGAATATGAAGTTCTTCTAAAGCACTCCTTAGACGCTTTATTCTTTGTTCCAAATCATTTACATAAGTGATTCCCTGTGCACATAAACGATCGTCCATCCATACTGAATAGTTGCAACCATTTGGTCAAAATGGACGTAGTTGGATTCTGTGATCAATGTTTTCTTCATCTGCTCTAACTAGCTACAACCTTCACTTCATATCTGTAATGGCAATAAATGGTATACCAATCAACCTCTCTATCATTTGGAGGTTGAACAACAGGAGCTCAGTTTACCTTTTGTTCATATAAAGGTTAGCTAACTGAGAATTAGTTCGTCTCTTGTTGGGTTAGAGGTTATGCAAACAAAATATGATCAACCACTAATTCGTACGGAGGTCCTATAGGCCGCCGAAGTCGAAGATTGTCAAGATGTTGGACGTCCTCGTAGTGTTGCTCTTAATACTTAATTAGCCAATCTTAATCGGTTCATAGGCCATTAGAAGGTACGATCGTCGGCCACTAGTTAGAATCATAAGATGATGACTAAGTGGGCATTGTTTCTGGTCGGTAGGGGCATAAGGTGAAAGAAGTTTAGTTGAGTTAAGAATTGTTAGGTAGATATATATTGCAGGAAATATTTATACATTTATCAATATGTAATGATAAAAGGACAACCCAAGTTTTCTAACTCCGTCTATCATAAGCCTCCACTAAAGCTGAGTTTATAAGTGCTTATAGTGACAAAGGTACCAGATATGAGTACACACCGTTTATTCGTTGATGTTGACACTGTAGCCATGTTAGGCTAGGAAAATGTGACACCCACATCTTTTAACGTCACCAATATGAGGACGCGTTAAGTTTTGTGAAGCGCATAGGTATAAAGTAACAACATAGAGACTTAAATTCACAAGACAAAATTGTAAAACATAGCGGAAACTTTTAAAAACAACAAAACATTTATTATTAAATTGAGTAAATCTAGTCAGAACATTGATTACAATTTAAAATACCATGGAATCATCCTCATGAAACAAACAAACTATCTCGTTGAAAAATACCATAGTACAAGAGTAAAACCACAAAAGTTATCCCTCTCATAAGTCATTACAATAGTCAGAAAGCAAGTAGAAAAGAAACCCATGAAAATAGAAATATTCTGAATCCAAGCTGGGCCAAAAGATCAAAAGTCACTACTGTGTTCCTCCACTCTGAGAACCTAGGGGGAAAGTAAGAGAAAAGGAGAAAACAAAACAGGTCAGACATAAGTCTGGCAAGTTCTAATAATTTCTAACCTGAGCATAGGATAAGGAAGTATCTGACAGATGAATAGTAAAGGACATGAAAGTATAATAAAGTAGAAAACACGAAAAAGGATAGACTTCTCATCCATATCCGAAATTTGTTTCACCAACTACCAAAAATATCATAATTAGGCTTTACCTTATTTCAACCTATTGACCGACTTCTTTACCCAAATGTGAATAACCTGTGCCATCTATGGAATTTGGTGTAATCAATCCTGAACCCATCAACTAAAAGGAGACAACATTAGACACATGCATTACAACGTCTTATCTTCCCCAATCGGAACAATGCACAATCATGGTTGTCGATCATGGTTCTGCTGGAACGCTCCCATACCCACCTCGTTCGAACCACTTACTATCCAGTTCAATAAAGCTGCACTTGACACAAGTCACCCATAGACTTAATCCCCAATTTATAACTAGGATTTCTATGAGCCCTTTATATCCCACTGGAACGGACCCCAACTATCTTAGCTTATTAATATGACAATTTTAACTTAACACATCTAAGTTCATTAATAAGCCCAATATAACCATCTAGGATTTCTACCAGCCCCTTATATCCCACCGAAATGGACCCTTCTATCTTAGCTTATTAATCTCACAATTTTAACTTAACACATTTAAGTTCATTAATAAGCCTAATATAACCACATGTTATATTCATAGGCTGTAATTAACATTTCTAATTAAATGTAATATTTTATACAACCCATCCCTATGTCACTTATTGTCCAATTAAGTCCACTCTGTTACCATTTACATGCTTTCCAATTACATGTTACTTGATTTTCAATTAAGTATAACTTATTCCAATTCATAAGTTTGAATATTATTCAGTAAAGATTTATCCCAATTTACAGTTCATTATTGAATATAACATTCACCAATTCCCAACATGCCGAAAATCCTCTTCTTGACATTGCATCAACATTATTCCAATTTTTATGCAATTTAACAATAAAGGCCTAGGTTGTCGTTGGCTTAGGCTCAATGCATAAATAAATAAAAAGGAGAAATTGGCCTAGGCTACTCATAAGGCTTAGACTTAGAAATGAACAAAATAGGGCATTGCAAGGCAGGAAATAAAATAATAACAGAGAAGAGGATAAAGAAGAAGAATTTTTTATATATAGATAATAACTGAAAGAGGATTAAATAATAAATAGTAAATAAATTGAATAAAAACTTGTAGAAGACAAACTTATAAACACTATAAATGTAAAACTTGTAGATCCATTCTATTTTACTGTCTTAATCCTTCTTATATAAATTGTTGATCTAAACAATACATAAAATCCATAGAGAAAGGTTACAAATCTAGAAAAAGGCCTTGAAATAATAAGAAGAAGAAGAATCCTTTCAGATCTACAGTTGGACAACACTTTGACTTATTCCCCAATTTTATGTGGGGGAAAAGTTAGGAGTAGCAGTCAATTTATAGGTGTGGACGAATAAGTCGGGCTTTAGGATTTAGGTTTTCAATCTCATCCTTAGAAGGCACATCAGCAATACATCAGTAAAGCAGACTCCAGAAACGTTCAGCACCAGGCTTGAGATCGTGCCAGGCACAATATTGTGCTGTGATCGACATGGGTCGACCCACCTTTTATGTGGGTCGAACGACATGGGTCCTTGGTCGACATAGGAGCCAACCTAATTATGGGTTCAGTCGCCCATTTCACCTCTGATTAAGTTTTATTATTTATTAAATTTCTAAATTAAATTTCAAACTTTTAGTGTCAAAACTTATTCATTTTTGTCTAATTTACGCAAACTAAAAGTCTATCCGAACCAGAATTTCGTAACAGACACAACGGTGGAATCCTTTTTGCTTAATCCTGAATATTATTATAATTAATATTTATTTTATTACTCCTCTTTATTTAATTATTTTTTACTAAAATTCAGGGTGTTACATTCTTTCATCCTTAAAAGATTTCGTCCCTGAAATCTCCAAGGCTAAAAGAATGTTATGAATATTATCAACCATTATCTACACCTGTCTACTCAACCGTCAACCACTGGCATACATTTTCCTTAAATATGTAATGCTTTGTATGAACATATGCAAACTTGTTGTGTACATGTCCCTAAGCTAATGCGAAAATAAGGCAGTCTACCGATTCAGTTGACCTCCTTAATGCAATTCATGTCTATGCCATGCATCCATTATGTATGCAAAAAAAACCTAATGATACATATAAACTTATATATGTGTGCAACAACCATTAACCAAAATGAAACATCCAAGTGATGATTCAACCATTTTTCATCCATGTTTAAAATAAATTAAAATGCACATACATCCATATGCAACATGTAAGTGTCCTAGTTTAGCGATCCCTAACCTAGTTCCTAGTGTGTATATGCATCCACTGCATCCATTAGCAAAACTTGCATCCACATGAATCCATTCAACCATAACATGTTCTATTAACATGTTTTAAACCACTTCCTACCATCCATAGGCTTCTACCTAAGAATTATGATTCAAACGATAGGAAAAATATATTCAAATTCAAAGCTTAGAAGAGAATTAAGAGCGTACTCTCAAAGAGAAATGGAAAAGAATCGCAAACCCTATCTTCAGGTTTCCAAGTCGTGTCGTCGTTATCTCCTCCCCACTGTATCTTGACTAGCTTGATCTCCTTATTCCGTAACTTTTTAATTTTAGATCCTAATATCCGAGTAGTAACCCTCATGACTGATACCTCCATCTTTATCTCTACATCCTCTAGGGTACTTAGCTCAACCACTGCCGCAGAATCATGTAGTCGCCTCTTCAAGTATGAAACATGGAACACATCATGAACTCCTGCCACTCTCATTGGTAGTCTAACTCTGTAGGTCATCTGACCTATCCTCTCCAATGTAGGGAATGACCTTACGAACCTCGGCGCCAACTTCCCTATTGAGTTGAACCGAACAACACTCCTCAAGGTGACACCTTAATAAAAACCATATCCCCTACCTCTAACTCTAGGTCTGTCCTCCTCCGATCTGCATGTGACTTCTTCCTGTCCTAAGCTGCCTTCATTCGCCTCCGAATCAGATCTATCTTCAATGAAGTCGCTCTAACCTTCTCAGGGCCAAGTAGAAGTCTGTCCGTAGACTTCCACCAACATGTAGGTGATCTATAGGGTTGTCTATAAAGTGCGTCGAAGGAAGCTATACGGATACTCGTCTGATAACAATTATTGTATGCAAACTCTAACAACAGAAGATGCCCCTCCCAAGTCCCTCCAAAGTATAGGATCCACATCCTTAATAAATCCTCAATAATTCTATTAACCCTTTCTATCTGTCCACCCATATGAAGGTGATTGGCGGTACTCAGTCGTAACTATGTCCCTAATGCCTCCTGCAGATTCCCCAAAACTCACTCGTAAAAATGGGGTCTCGGTCGCTAAGAATATTGGAGGGTACTCCATGAAGTCAGATGATCTCTTTAAGATATACCAATGTTAACCAAGCCGTTGTCCTCTTACTATTGACTGGGATAAAGTGAGTGCTCTTAGTAAATCTGTCAACAATTACCCAAATATCGGTGTTTCTCCTCCTCGATCCGGTAAACCCATCTATAAAGTCCACAGGGACGCTCTCCCACTTCCGCTGCGATATGTCTAGAGGCTGAAGCAATACACCAAGCTTCCTCAACTCAGCCTTCACTCGCTGGCAAGTTATACATCAAGCTATATACTTTGCTACGTCTTTCTTCATTCCAATCCAATGAAACACCCTCATCATGTCTTTGTACACCTTATCACCACCCGGATGGATAGTCATCTGAGAGTGATGAGCCTCCTTTAAAACTAATCTCAACAAATCACTAACCCTAGGAATACACTGTCTCTTGTCTAGACGTAGTCACCCTTTCTCATCCATATAATACCTAGCAAGGTGATTAGAAGTCTCTCCTCTACTAAGTTGGTCCATGATGTCCACTAACTGCTGATCCTCGCACCGACTGGATGCAGTGCACTCTAAAAGAGTAGGTCGCACCTCCAATGATGCCAACATCTAGGTGCAAAATCCATAAACAGTCTAAAACCGAATGACGAAATAAACTCCAAACTCCGCCACTCTATGAATAATGGACTCAAAACCATTCCCTTAATACTCAATATGCCTACTACCACATTCCCCTTCCTTGGGGTATATGTTATCTCAAAGTCATAAGATGCAAGGAACTCCATCCAACACTTTTGTTGCAAATTGAGAATTTTTGGGACAACTAGCGCTTAAGTGATTTATGAGTTGTATAAAGCTCGAACCTCTCTCCTAATAAATAGTGTCTCCAAGATTTAAGCGCAAACACTATCGGCGCTAGCTCCAAATCATGGGTAGGGTAATTCTTCTCATTTACTCTCAACTGCCTTCCCCCATAGAAGACAACCCTACCATTTTGCACCTAAATCCATGCCATAAGCATCCGTATAAATGCTAAACACCTTCGTACCATCAGGAAGTCAATACTGGAGCTGATGTAAGATCCCTCTTCAATATCACGAATGCATCTTCGCAATCTACATCCCAAGAAAAACAAGGTTCTTCTTCATTAGATGGGTAAGAAGAGCTGAGATCCATGTAGAATCCTTATTAAAATTGTTGTGATATCCCACTAATCTCAAGAAACTTCTGACCTATGTTGCATTCTTAGGGGCTTTCCAATCCTAAACTGCAACAACTTTAGCAAGGTTCACTGCTATACCATCTCTAGAGACAACATGCCCTAAGAACCTTACTTCCTTCTGCCAGAAATGACTCTTAGAAAATTTAGCCTATAGCTGATGTGCTCGGAGAGTACGGATAACCTCTCCTAAGTGCATGGCGTGCTCTTCCTCGATCCTTGAGAAAACCAAGATATCATTAAAAAATATCACTACAAACTTGGTCAGGTACTCCCTAAATACCCTGTTCATCAAATCCACAAAGTACGTTTGTGCATTGGTTAGCCCAAAAGGCATAACCAACCACTCAAAAATCCGTCAGGAGTCCTAAAAATAGTCTTGTCTATGCTGTCATTCGCTACCCTAAGCTGATGAATACCTACGGCTAAATCCAACTGTGAGACAGCTGAAGCTCCCACTAACTGATCAAACAAGTCATCTATCTGTTGGAGTGGATGTCTATTTTTCTTAGTGATCTTATTCAACTCCCTATAGTACACACATAGATGAAGAGAGCCATCTGTCTTGGTCGCAAAGACGACTGGTGCTCCTTACACAGAAATGCTCCGTCTAATAAATCCTTTCTCGAACAACTCACCCACTAACTTACTAAGCTTTCTCCTCTCTCTTAGAGCTATGTGGCGCGCTTGCAAAACAAAAGGCTTGGCAACCTCCACCAAGTAGTGAATCCATCTCATGCCTGAGAGGTAACCATCTCTCCTCCTCGAACACATCCGGAAAGTCCCTAAATATGGGTACCAAATTGAGATCGTCAACAGAAGCATCTAGGGAATCTAAGAAACTAAGCATTAACTGATCCTTGCGGGTCGCACGAAATCTCGAGAGTCCTATCGTGGCATGTTAAAAGCCTAACAACTCTCCTTTCATAATCAAGGATGACACCATACATGGCCAGCCAATCCATCCCTAAAATAAGCCCGCAACCCATAAAACACATTACATACGCATCACACTCAAACTCGATGCCAAAAATAGAAATCCTCAAATCCATACACATCATTGATAGGTGAATCGCACCTCCTACAGGGTTTGAGACAACCACTAGATCAAAAACTATAGAAGTATTTGGCTGCAGACTATCAATAATAGAACTGAATATGAAAGAATGAGAAGCACCGGAATCGAACAAAGTCATAATAGAAGAGTAAAAGAGAGAAATAAAAACTTCTACGGTAAATTTCCTACCAATGTCCTGAATGCCACTACCAGTCTGAGTCGCCTCGAGCGCATGAATCTATGCTTCGGATGATCCTGCCCCATGTCCCTACTTGTGAGGGCATTGCTTGTTGCAATGTCCCATCTGCCCACAGTGAAAACACGCTCCTCTCTTAGTCTTCCAACAATCTTTGACAAAGTGCCCCATCATTCCACATCCATGACACTTAACTTCCTTCTTGATTCGCGCCTTATCATGTTTCCTTCCTTCTTCACTGCACCCTTCTTGGGCCACCACCTTTTCTTTTTAGTATTTGGCTTGGCCTCCTCAATCTTATTCTCTTGCTTACTCACTTTTCCATCTTTATGCATCAAAGCCATATCCACTAGCCTCTCAAATGTAGCTCCCATAGGGATATGTGTCATCGCTAATCCTTGGAGGGGTTGGTTCAGTCCCCTCGCAAATTTCAAAACCTTGCAGTGTTAACTAGATCCAAGCTAAATCTTGCCAACTCATTGAAGCTATTCACATTCTCCTTCACCGACATATTACCAACTACAGTCCTCCTTTAGCTTATGATAAGAACTCTTCTCAAATCTATCCTTGAACTCATCCCATGTTTCCACCGCCCGCTCTGCCTGAGCTATGTCCCACCAATAGGATCCTTCCCGTTTTAGTTGGTCGCTGCCAAGCGGCTAACTGAATCCTCCTCTTGTCATCTAGCTCCAACAACCCAAACATACGATATGTCTTACTAAGATAATTACGAGCCTCTACGTAACTCTACTATTCAAGAAATGGCTTACTTCCCAAAGCATAAAAATCCTATAGAGCTTAGAGAAGTTAACTACTGGATTAGGTTGAAGTATAGCGGCTGCAGCTAAGGGTGGGGTATTTCCTTATGCTTCGGCAGATGTCGTAGCTTCAACATATCTACGAAACCAAACCCGGTTTTAGCCCAGTGCCAATAGGGCTCAAGCACAGGGCATAAAACCAAGAAGGCATCATTTTTAGAACCTTAAACCATCATAGACTAGTACTAAAAATAGCACCAGGAAAAAGTGTTTTCTAAAGAAAAAAATATGGTTGGATTGTTTACTTCCAATTAGTATAATTTTGTTCTTTCAAATATATATATTTTTCTAGAAGTTGAATGCATGTAGGCCATCCTAAATGTTTGATAAATTCTATTCTAAATTTTATAACAAGTATGGCAATTGATTTCGGGTCATTGTTTCTTTTTATAAACAATTTAGTGCTTTCAGCTATATTGGTGTAACATATGAATCTTTATATAATTTGAAACTAATGTTTTGTGACTAGTTTATTTTTGCAAAAAGGGTGTTTGTAAAATTGATTGATAAATTTCCTTTTTAAATGACCACCAATAAAGTATGTCATTGGACTCATTAATTTAGAGTGAGAATAATAAGTACATCATGTATCTGTTCACTCAGAATGTGGTGCTATTCACATTCAATGATACAAGCAATATAGTTATTGGAAGGAAACATTATATAATAGATAAAATAAATAATTGTTACAATATATTTGAAAAAAATGGTATCATAATCTTCATCATGCAAGCTTTGCCTTTTATAAATTTTGTACCAAGTTTAGTAACTAAGATAACGTCTAACAAGATTATGGATTATGAAGGGACTATCAATTGTTTAATTTTTAAAATAATAAATATATAATAACTACTACCACTATCATTAACTAATGCAGAAGATACTTATGTAAATAGCATATGAAATTCAATTACGTATTTCCCGACGTCATGAAATACAGAAGGCAGTGTGATATTTATTATATTTCATGTTAAAGGATATGACACTAAACACTATTTTATTCTAATTTGGTATGCCTTGCCAAAAAAATTGAAAGTATACTTTGTGGTTATCTTGTAAAACTAAATTAAATAATTCCATAAAGACTTAAAATATGCTTTTGTTTTTACGCATTTCCAAAACTCTAGGTCTTTCATCGAAAAAATTGTCTTGGGCATCAGTTTTTATAGGACTGGCTCTGTACGGAACCATGTCAGAGTGAGAATGCCCTCTAGGAAATTAGGAGCCCCAGACATGCTGAAAAGAGAATAGACAAGGATTGAAAAACAGATCAAAGCAATATTGTAATTGACTTGAGGGGATATATTTAGAAAAATATGTTTACTTGAAAATTCTTTACTTTTGAAGACACTTTTTCAAAACTTTTCTCTGATCCTGTAACCATAGGCTCTGATACCAAATGTGACACCCCACATCCGTTAACGTCACCCATATGAGGATGCGTTAAGTTTTCTGAAGTGCATAGTTATAAAGTAACAAAACATAGACTAAAATTCACAAGATAGAATTGTAAAACACAGCCGAAACTTTAAAAAACAAAACATATATTATTAAAATTGAGTAAATCCAATCACAACATTGATTATAATTTAAAATACCATGGAATCGTCATCATGAAACAAACAAACTGTCTCGTGGAAAAATATCAGAGTACAATAGTAAAACCGCAAAACCTATCCCTCTCATAAGTCATTTCAATAGTCAGAAAGCAAGTATTGAAGCAATACATGAAACTAGAAATAGCTTGAATCCAAGCTGGGACAAAAGGTTAAAAATTCAAAGTTGCGTTCCTCTACCCTAAGAACTTGGGGGGAAAGGAAGAGCGAAGGAGAAAACAAAGTAGGTCATACATAAGTTTGGTGAGTTCTACTAATTTCTAACCTGAGCATAAGATAAGGAAGTATTTGACAAATGAATAGTAAAAGACATAAAAGTATAATAAAGTAGAAAACACGAAATAGGATAGGATTCTCATTTATATCCGAAATTTGTTGCACCAACTACCCAAAATATCATAATTGAGCTTTACCTAATTTCTACCCATCGATCGGCTTCTTTACCCCCAAATGTGAATAACTTGTGCCAGCTATGGAATTCAGGGTTATCAATGTCGAACCCATCAAATAAAAAGACACAACATTAGTCACAGGCGTTACATCGTCTTATCTTCCCCGATCGGTAAATGCACACCCATGGTTCCACCAGAACGCGCCCATACCGACCTCGTTTGAACCACTTACTATCCAGTTCAGTAAAGCTTGCCCTAGCCTCTTCTTAGTGTTAGACTCCATGGTAACAAATGGATACCGACTGATATGGGTTCCCACACAAAAATGCACTTGACACAAATCACCCCTATACTTGGTCCCCAATTTATAGGTTGGATTTCTATGAGCCCCTTATATCCCACTGGAAAGGACCCCCTCTATCCTAGCTTCTTAATATGACAATTTTAACTTAACATATTTAAGTTCATTAATAAGCCCAATATAAGCATCTCGGATTTCTACCTGCCCTTATATCGCACTGGGATGGACCCCCTCTATCTTAGCATATTAATCTCACAATTTTAACTTAACACATTTAAGTTTATTAATAAGCCCAATATAACCACGTGTTATATTTCTAGGTTGTAATTAACATCTCTAATTAAATGTAGTATTTTTATAAAACCCTTCCCCATGTCACTTTTTGTCCAATTAAGTCCAGTCTAAAACTGTTTACATGCTTTCCAAGTACATGTTACTTAATGTTCAATCAAGTATAACTTATTCAAATTCAAAAGTTTGAATATTCTTCAATTAAGATTTATCCCAATTTACAGTCCATTATTGAATATGACATTCACTAATTCCCAACATTCCTAAAATCCACATTTTGACATTCCTTCAACATTATTCCAACTTTTACGCAATTTAAATGATAAAGGCCTAGGCTCAGCACAACAATAAATAAAAAGGAAAATTTGTGTTAGTCTACTCATAAGGCCTAGACTCAGAAATGATCAAAATAAATAAAATAGGGCATTGCAAGGTTGTAAATAAAATAATAACTGAGAAGGGGATGAAGAAGAACATTTAATTATAAATAAATAACAACCCAAAGAGGAATAAATAAAAGACAGTAAATAAATTGAATAATAACTTGCAAAAGACAAACTCATAAACACAATAAATGTAAAACTTGCATATCTAATCTATTTTACTTTCTTAACCTTTCTTATATAAATTGCTGATCTAAAAAATCACATAAAACTCACAGAGAAAGTTTGAAAATCCAGAAAAAGGCCTTTAAAGAAGTAGAAGAATAATCCTTTCAGATCTACAAATGGAAAACACTTTGACTTATTCCCTAGTTTTATGTGAGGGGAAAGTGAGGAGTAGCGTCACATTATAGGTGTAGAAGGATAATTTAGACCTCAGGATTTTAGGTTTTTAATCTCATCCTTATCAGACATACCAGCAATACATCAGCAAAGAAGACTCTGGAAACGTTCAACACCGGCTTGACATCGTGCCAGGCACGACACTATGTATGGTTCGGCACGGGTTGACCCACCTCCTATGTGGGTCGATACATGGGTCGACTCATATGGGTCGTGGGTCGACAAAGGGATCGACCCCGTTATGAGATAGGTCGCCAATTTCATCGCTGATTAAGTTTGACTATTTATTAATTTTTCTAATTTAAATCTCAAACTTTAACTGATCACAACTTATTCATTTTTTGTTCAATTTATGCAAACTAAAAGTTTATTCGAACCAGAATTCCGTAATGGACGCAACAGTGAAATCCTTTTTTCCCAATTTTGAATATTATTTTAATGAGTATTTATTTTATTACTCTTCTTTATTTAATTATTGTGTACTAAAATTCGGGGTTTTACAGAAAACGGAACAGACGAAGTTGATGTTGACAACACACAGATGTTGACCTTGTAACCATGTTGGGCTAAGAAAACGAAACAGACAAAGCTGATATTGACAACATGATGTTGTTGACACTGTAGCCACGTTTGGCTATGAAAATGAACAAGACAAAGTCAATGCTAACAAAACACTCTGCTTTTCACAATATGGCCACGTTGGGATGAGAAAATGAAACAAACAAATCTGATATTGACAACACGTTGCTATTTGAAAACAAACTAAGTAATTAATTTTATTTAAATCAAGCTCGTCGCGTAGCTGCAATTCCAAATATTCAAATTTGAATTTCAAACTGGATTATTGAATCCTATATACATCAAAATTCTTGGAAACTAAAATCACATGGAATTGCTGCACTAAGGTTTTACAAAAGAGAAAAATCAAGATTCTGTCTTCTAGCTTTTCTGATATGTCGATACTAAAAAACTAAAAAAATCGCGGTATGGTTTATTAAAGGAAAACAAAGGAAATAATTAATTTAATTTAAATCGAGCACATCACATAGCTGCAGTTCGAAATATTCAGGTTTGAATTTCAAACCGAATTACCGAATCTAATACACATCTTAATTATTTGAAACAAGAATCTCATGGAATGGTTGCACTAAGGTTTCCATACAAAACAGAAAAATCAAGATACCATCTTCTAGATTTTCTGATATATCCAAGTTAAAAAAATCATGATATGGTTTATTAAAGGAAAACAAAGAAAATAATTAATTTTATTTAAGTTGAGCACATACCGTAGCTGCAGTTCGAAATATTTAGGTTTGAATTTCAAACTGGATTACTGAATCTAATACACATTCGAATTCTTTGAAACAAGAATCATATGGGACTGCTGCGCTAAGGTTTCATACAAAAGAGAAAAATCAAGATTCCATCTCCTAGCTTTTCTCGTATGTCCAAATTAAAGAAACAAAAAAATCGTGGTATGGTTTATTAAAGGAAACCAAAAGAAATAATTAATTTTATTTAAATTGAGCATGTCGCGTAGCTATAGTTCGAAATATTCAGGTTTGAATTTCAAACTATATTTCTAAATCCAATGCACATATGAATTCTTCGAAACTAGAATCACGTGGTACAGCTGCATTAAGGATTTCATACACAAGAGAAAAATCAAGATTCCATCTTCTAGATTTTCTAATATGTCCAAATTAAAAAACTTAAAAAATCACGATATGGTTTATAAAATGAAATAATTAATTTTATTTAAATCGAGCACATCGCTTATGGTTTATAAACGGGATATAATAAAACAAACACTTCATTACACGAAACATGTTACACATCGTTCGGTAACACTATCCATGTGGGTAAGGACATGCTATAAAGGTAGATAGTTCGTAATTTTATTATCCCATTTCTTTTCCAGACCTTTCTACTTTAAACTCAAATTGGAAAATAAAAACTGTACAAAGTCGATCATCAAAGTCATTGAAAAGGTACAAAATTTGTTCAATTCTTTATCCATGTTGACGTTTATAGCTATATACTACACTCATATCCCATATTGCTTATTATTTTTGGAATTTTGTTCAATATTTTGTCAAGGTAAGAATGAGTGATTGGGAAATCAATTATGAAACTATAAAATAAATGTATGATGAGTATGAAAGAAAAAAGAATGAATACGAAGAGGTTGGATTAGTTCCTAACACCCAATTTCAAGGGGCGGGTGAAGAGGTTCAAACTGAACTCGTTTGTGCTACGTAACAAAATGTAGAAGTAGTAGATCCACAACCCCTACCAAAATCATGCCATGATAGGCTAATGGGTGTACCAGCTCGTCAGAACCCCGATTGGTCTAGGTCGAGTATGATGGGTCGTTCGGTACTTTGCTATTATAAAGTCGAATGTAACGTTATTATTTCGAAAAGAAAGACGAATGCACGATGTTGCTTTACTGTGTAGAGCGTTTATGCAAAGACACACCAAGGGATGCAAAGTTGTAAATTATTTGTTTGGATTGATCCTCCGCTCGTGGAAAGAGAGTTCCAATACGCACTTAAGATGCAAGCTAAAAATGATAGGTTGAAGAGGATGAATGTTTCCATGAAGAATAAAATTCTTGTCGCATGCTACTATTTACCTAGAACTTAACTATTTGCGATGTTGATTTTATGCGTTTTAAAACGAAATTGTATCTGCATTAGTCGTAATAGAGGTTTAAGTGTGTTATCAGTGTAAGAATTGAGAGTTGTGTGTGCTAAACTTATATAGGCTTGTAATATCTTTGGATAACTCTATATGTTTGTACACTATGTAATGATAAAGGGACGACCCAAATTGACTAACTCCTTTTCACAAGTCTTATTTGGATATGAAGACAAACTAGTCGAGCTAATGACGTTGACAACATGCTACTCCTCAAACTATAGCCACGTTGTTTTACGTAAAGAAAACATACATAGATGATGGTGACAACACGATGTTATATACACTATAAATAGACAACGATGTATTATCTCTTTGTGTTTTTCAATTATTAAAGAGAATCAAAGGAAATAATTATACACATTATAGGTGAGTCCATATATACGTTAAAACAAATGGGGATGGCTGTAGATATAGTGACTAAGTCTTTTAATTGAACTGACAAATTATTATGACATTGACTACTCGATGACTACTTAATTGAACTGATAAAGCACAAATGACATTGTGAGCTGTTTAAAGTTTGACAAGTCATAACACGCTCAAATGTGACATTAGCTTTATTTATATCTTATCATAATGTTGTAACACTATCTTTATTTATAATATTACTAACATCTTCAAATCAGACTAAATGATAAAAGACTGAATGTTTAACTAGAAGACAAATGCATAAAGTTGAGTGACGGTATAAAATGAGAAAGGCTTGTTTCATAAACAACTAATTATATGACATGTCATTGCATAAAAAGTGTATGAATATAAGGTGCTTCTCATTCTGTTAATATCAACTCAAGCCAACAAAAGTTTTTATTTCATTCAACTAATTGTCCTTCAATGAAAGCTTTAAAAAGTGCATGGTGCTTCACTTCTTCTTCGTCGTCATTTTCATCAACACCAAACAAGTTTATTGAACAATGTAACAAAAACACAAAAATATTTCAAGATGAAATGAGAGCGACGATGGGCCATGATATTATTGAAAGCTCAGCATCAACCTAAGGAGGAAGTATTGTTGGTAGAAAATATTTGCGATATAGACGCAACTATGTTGGTGGCCACAATCAATTGGTCAAGGATTACTTTGTGCAAACCCAGTATATGGAGATGTTTATTTTCATTGAAGATTTTATATGTTAAAGACAGCATTTAATCAAGTACTTAACAAAGTATTCATAAGCAACATATTTTTCACCCATAGAAGAAATGGTATCAACAAACTAGGAATTTCACCCCTATAGAAGGTTACAGCTGCACTTCGTATGTTATCTTACAGAAGTTTTGCTAATTCCTTTGATGGAAAAATAAGAATTGGGGAGTCAACGACAATCTTATGTATAAAAGATTTTTGCAAAACTAGCGTCCGTGAGTTCAGTGAAGAGTATCTTAGATCTCCAACGGCTCATGACATTGAAAGATTATTAGCAGCTCAACATGGATTTCCAAGTATTATAAATAACTTGTATTATATGCATTGGACGTGGAAAAACCATCTAGTAACATTGCAAGGGAAGTAAAGAGGGCATTGCAGAAGGACTACGACGGTGCTAGAAGCAGTTGCTTCATCCGACCTTTACATATGTCATGCCTTTTTTGACATTCCTGGTTCTCTAAATGATATTAAGGTTTTATGCCAGTCATATTTATTTAATGACTTATATAACGACTTATCACCTCCATGCAACTACAAAATAGGAGACAAAGATCATGTTGTTGGATATTATCTTGTAGATGGAATTGTTCTAAATTGGAAAATGCTCGTGCAAGCATACAAATGTCCAAACAATGCAAAAGAAACCTTGTTCACCAAACAGTAAGAGAGTTTGAGAAAATATGTTGAAGGATCATTTGGAGTACTCTAAGGTAGGTTTAATATATTACCGAACGAAGTAACCTTCCACGATAAAGCAGATATAGCTAATATCATGCACTGCTGTATTATTTAGATAATATGATTTTTGAAGAAGAACGAGGTGGATATGAACTCCAGCTTCGGAACTATCCATACATTGCAGTGGAGTTTAGGAAAAAACCTTATAAGGACTCAAATAAATTTGCATAATATTTGCAACGTATACAAGACGTTCGAGATCCACAGGTCCATTTAGACATACGAGAAGAAATAGTGGAGCATTGTTAGGATCATATGGGAAACCAATAACTAAATACAAAATAAATGCACTGACTCAAGCTTTATTAACTATGTTTTCAGTAAGTACGGGTTTTATTTGCTATGTAAGCTTTAATGGATCTGTTTTAATTTGGCATGACATGAATATTATGGCTACAACTCAATTTCCATCATCAATTAAGATTACAACTCCTAATGCAACAGAGTTAACAAAAATTAATACAATACAAGGCTACGACTCATAAGTAAAATGAAAATGCATCAGTGGCACATGCTACATCCCGTTACGTCTTTCATACTCCTCAAATTTCTTTTCCATAAACATCCTTTGTACTGGATTTAGATCATTCAGGTTGACACTGAAAAGAGAAATATTATCTACACGTAGTTATCGAGCTAACTCCTTGTTTTGTAACTTCAATTGTTAATTCTCATTTGTTGAACCTCTTCATATCTTCGCTGTTTTTCCTGTGCTCTCTCTAATCTTTTGATTCTCTTGACTTCCTTTGTTTCCATATAGAGCTTATTTTCTTCTTCTGCAATAGCCATGTACTCATCTAGTTGTTCATAATATGGGATATAATCTTTTGCAGTCTTTTTCTTTGCTTTATATTTTTCGGTCGGTCTACCACCTATACTAGTTGTAAAAGGGCTGCCTTCCTATGGTTCTACGCCTTCACGACTAACTTTTTCAATAGGCCTCGAAGGCATAAAATGCATTGCTGAATGTTTGTCACACTTTGCTCCATTTTTCTTCCTTTGAAAGTATGTCATAGCAATTGTGTAAGTTGAAAGGTTGGTTGTTCTGATATATACATTGCAATGGCTTGGTTAAGCTACATAACATGAATAAACATAAATTGAAATATCATAAAACAATATAATGAAAGAATTTATTTTAAATTTTAGTACAAATCCATATCGTTTGCATCACATTGTTGTCTACTTTCCAGTTCGGCCATTATCTCTTTCCAACATTGGTAACTAGCATTGATTCTCTTCTAAGACCGCTTCAAAGGGTCAGCGAATCTTGGAGCCTTCTGCGAACTTCATCCATTAAACAATTTCCTAACTGAATTTCAAAGTGAACCTTCAATATGGCTTGTTCCTTTTATTTTGTTTTTGGAACACTCAACCCAACAGAAGGCTAATTCATCCTGTTCACCAACTGACCATTTTACCATTTTGTGACCCTTTGCAGGTGAGAGATTAGTACACGATTCAGGAATTTCGTTGATACCAATTTGGGTTTCCTGGTTTGTGTGTTTGTTATCTCCAAATAAAAGCTTAAATTTCTTGAAATATTGGGAGAAGTATTAGGAAAACGAGACCGATGTTGGCTTCTAGGAGATGACAAGAGTTGATCACAATAGTTTTGTTGAAAAAGGGGTTTTGGGCATAAGCAGAAACTGGGGTATTTTGATAACAGTTTGAATTTTGTTGTGAATGGTAGAAATTTTGTTTTTGCGGTGGATGATAACAATTTAGAGAGTTTTGTATATTACATGAATTGGAATGTTGGTTGTGCTGATAAGAGGTTTGTGTTGGAAATTCATGCTGACTGCGTTGATGACTATTTGGATTCTGATAGCTTTAAGATGGCATCTTATCTTTCCCTCTGTTATTCTTTGACATTGCAACTAGGTGATGAGCATAATATTAGTTAAACACTTGAGAAGAAGAAGAGAAAATTGTATGTTGAGGAAATGAAAATTTAAAAGTTTATGTAGAAGAAGAAAGGTAGTGAAGGATGGAGCGTGCGAGGAGAAACGACTAGAAATATAGTCATTGCCCTTAACATGCTTATTTAAAGTCGGCTAAGGGGCAAAAGGAAGAACTGTGTTCCCCTTAACTGGCTAAGTCCCCTCCCTTAAGCAACCAACCAGGTTGCTTTGACAACCTCCGAGGTTGCCAAAGTAACGCGGATTGGACGTGCTGACCCCTTGTTTCTTCTTCCCCAATGCCAATGGTGGAAAAAAGGATCACATAGGTCTGGGAAGGGCTTTGTTTCTTCTTCCTGAATGCTAAGTTAGCCCAAAAAGTCCAAGTGTCCAAGATAAAGGTGAACCTCTTCTTCCCATAGTAATGGAGTGAGCTTGAGAGTCCAAGATGCAAGATATTCTTCCTAAGGAGTCAAGAGAGGAAAAAATAAACACGTTCCCATATCAAAATGAGGTGTTTACAGGAGCAGGGGATCATGTGAGGCAGATGAGTGGAGAAGCACGTGGGTACGTGGCCCATCAAAATTCATCTTCGAGGATCGGTACTGATACCTAAAGCCATAGCAGAATTTCACTCCTCCTCGATGTCGTGAATCCATCTCCTAACTCAATTTCATACTTGGGGATCAAGCTATCAATACTGATTCCACAAGACTTAAGTGATTACTAAGTTTCCTCATGAATACCGATCTTGGGAAGAATGTTGAAATACTGATCTGAAAAGATTCTTGGAAAAATCACCAATCTTGGAATAGTTATGCTTTCTTGAGATTTGGGGAGATACGGGGAATACGTACCAATCCCTCATATTTTAGAGATACATACCTGTAACACCCCATACTTTTCTTCACCCAAATTTCAACAAAAATCGAAACTCAAACACATTCAAGCAAGGAGCGTGTAAATTTGGTACCTGCAAATAAATGAGCATGCGCATAATCAGAGTACGATAAGATAACTCGCAGCGGAAAAAAAATAGAATAAACTAATATTAACTCAAGTAAATACCTTTTCCAAAGTAAGTCACTTTGCCAATACCGATCATGAGAGAGAACGAGAACCAAAAGATAAACTAAAATAACTGTGAGAACCCGACCTTCTCTAGAAAAATTAGGTGGTTGTAATGATGAGGAGGGTTAGAACAACAATATTCTGGTGAACATGAAATGTACAACACATATTATAATACATAGATGTATCCCATTTGGTTCAACCCAAGATGTATTCCTACCAAGATTAGTGATTCTAGCTTAACATTGTAAATGTTTGCGCACGACTCTACTACTCTTCCCAAAGTGGTATTTCAAGATATAATACCGAGATAGAATGTTTACGCATATATTTAGGAAGCCCTTTAAAATATAATTTAATTGATTATTAGGACGAGAAGTGAACCATAACTGCGGAGTTCTCACATACATATATACCATTCCATCCACTTTCCCTTTATTGTCTGCCTTACTATCAATGATAGATCGGGTGGATTCTCCCGATCACTTAAGACCCTAGGCGGACCTATTGGTCGGCGGACTTATTGGTCACATAATACCTCTCAATAACTTGTTTCACATTCTTATAAACTAGAGAGCACTAGCTACTGGCACTAGTTAAGGCTTCCGTCATTCATGCATATACCCTTGCCCCGCATAAGGTGAGAGATGGTATTTTATCGCTCGCTGAACTTATTGGGGAACCCCCTTAGCCGCTTACTACTTCCCGTAGGATAGGTAGCTATATCTGGCGTTTTTAGTTTTTAGGTTTGGGTAGACAATACGCATACATGCCGTTTATGACCCCTATTGTAACAACCCGAAAATCTGGGCCAGTTTAAATTTTTTATTTTTGCAATTTTAGTGAATTTAGAATATTTAAAATGAATTATTTTAAATAATATCGATGAGAAATTTATTTTGAATATATTTAGAACGTATATATTTATACGTGTCATCGTTAGAATATAAATATTTATATATAATTATAAATAGAATTGCAAATGGCGTGGTAGTTCGATAATTCGATTTCAAACTTCAATTGAATGTACCGGGTGCAAAACAATCCGAATTTTAGTGAAACCAAAAACATTAGGATCTAATTGATAATATCTTTTCAACGAATCCGAAAAATTGAAATTTCATAGCGGGAATCAAAAGATATGTCCAGTTGAAAATTCTGAATAGTCGCTATGGAATTCAGGCCCTTAAAAATGGGAATTTTGCAAACGACCTCGGATTTCGACGAAACCACTTTTGTTGGGTCCGTGATGTCAAATTATTGCTAGGTTTCAAATTTCATAATTTTTCGATTCAATAGGTGAGCGTGGCAAAGGAAAACGCGTTTCACCTATTTCAGTTGATTTTAATCGACTGGAAAATGGCCATTTTTCCAACGGTCTCGGAATTTGACGAAATTAGTTTTTTAGGACCGTATCATCAATACAAAGCTAGAAAATATTTTTCTGGAATTTTTCGAGTTAGTATGTGACCCTGGTAAATTGAAATGCGCGTTCAAATTCAATATATAGAGCTATATGTTGATTTTAATGGAAACGAATCGAAACGATCGAATCAGCCTACGACACATATCCCATTTTGTTTGGAATGGGGGTAAAACGCTATGGACGAAAGGCGGTGGGCCTCGTTTAGTGGTCGGATATAAAAGTCAATTTTTTGAAGTTAAAATAATTAAATAATAAATTAAAACTTTCTCTCTCTCTCCCCTTCCTTTATCTGCCCCCCCCCCCCCCCCCGTTCTTCACAAATCAGAAATAAAAAAAAAAACGCTACAGCTAAAATCGCGACACCCCCCCCCAGGCGCCGACGGAGCCGCGCAAACCCGCCCCCCCCCTCCCCCTGCGCCAGACGGCAACGCCCCCCCGGCTGCCTCTCCGCACCACGATACACCCCTAAAAACCTCGGCGATGCTGCGAAATCCCGCCCATCTCTCTGCAAATCATTGTGAGTTTCTATGATTTTTATTTACATTTAAAACTGATTTTTATTTAGTTTAAAGTTTTGATTTTTATTTTCAGTTTTAATCGATTAAAGAGAAATCGGATCTTTGTATATTATATATGGTTAAAGTTTATAATTTCTATCATAAGGAAGGCGACATTTTTATGGTATAAAGGTGGGATTTTTATAGAATTAGAAAGTTAGGATTTTTAAAATAAAAAGTTAGGATTTTTAAAATAGGAAAAGTTAGAATTTTTAATAATAGAAAGGCGATATTTTTCATATTGAAAATGCGATATTTTTTTATACGATGAAGAATAAAATTTCTATGTCTACATTAGAGTAGTAGCAATAAAATTTCTATTTTTACAAATTGAGGTTAACGAAGTAAAAATTCGATTTTTATATATTGAATAGCATATTAAAAATTCGATTTTTATATATTGAATAGCATAGTAATAATTCGATTTTTATATATTGAATAGCATAGTAAAAATTCGATTTTTATATATTGAATAGCATAGTAAAAATTCGATTTTTATATATTGAATAGCATAGAAAAATTCGATTTTTATATATTGAATAGTGAAGTAAAAATTCGATTTTTATATATTGAATAGCATAGTAAAAATTCGATTTTTATATATTGAATAGCATAGTAAAAATTCGATTTTTATATATTGAATAGCATAGAAAAATTCGATTTTTATATATTGAATAGCGAAGTGAAAATTCGATTTTTACATATGTAGAGGATACGGGAAACGAAGGTGACAAAAAGGCGAGAACGATGAAGATTTCTATCAATGAAGAGTCGTGGTATTGGATAACTATCGGTGAGAATTTCTCACTCTTCAATTTCTTTTTCTAGTTATGTATATATACTAGGATGCAGACGGTGTTTAGTAGCACCCGACACAATCGTCCACAGACCATGGACTTGTTTGTTTGGTTGTGTAGTTGGTTAGATTATTTGGTTTGAATTGAATTGTTTGGTGAAATGGAAAGAATTTGATTGATGTGTGAATGACGTGGGCCTTCACTAGACCGGGGATAAGGCTAGGCCTCGTCCCGTTTCTAGTATCGTGCCGTTATGCCGTCAAAATTTCCTAAAATATGTTAGAGAAATAAAAATATCATTTTTATTGAGTAAATGAACTGAATAGAAATTCATGTGTTAAAATAAAATATTTTATCGTTAAAAATATAATTTTTAACGTGATTGTGAATAAATAAATATTTATAAACAAATCGACCGATTTGTTTATATACACTGATTTGACTGATGGATTGGAATGATAAATTTTACACATCGCCCAGCTGCACAAATAAAAATTTGTGTTTGATTGTTTGAAACCCCACATGGGTGTTGGGATGAAATTTGAAGTTCACTCATCCTGATTGACTAAATATGTCGATCGATTGATTAGCAAGCTGTTATAAGCGTTAGATGTCTATATTTGATGCTTATACAGTGTAGTGCACTTTGGTTGATGGTTGATTATTTTTCAATGCTATTATATACGTGTGATGTATGAAAATCCATATAATTAACATTATATGGTGATTGACTGGGCCTCATTCCAATTTAGAAAATAAAGAATAATATAAAATAAAGGTTCATGTGTTGAATGAAATATTTTAATAATAAAATTTACATCTTTATCATATATGAAATCAGAAATTAACTGGAAGATAGATAAGATGAGTGGTCCCCTGGATATTGATCTGATGTTGGTTTCGGCCTTCGGGGTTAATATTTAGGGAATCGTTCTCTTACTAATTTACGGTTGGAGTCTGATTTGATATCAAACGATAGATACCCTAATTTTTATAAAATATATTAAATAACAAAAATAGTCACACGTGGACAGTACTCATTTGTTGAGATTAGTCGTGTATTGACCAAAATGAATATTCATTTGTTGAATAGGATAACGGAATTATTGAAAATTATAAAGCCGTGTTGATTAGAGTTGCGCCATTTTGACGTGAACGATATTTATATCGATTTTATTCATTTTAAAATGAATATTGAAAAGTGATTTCGAAATCGAATATTTTGAAATGGAATTGAAATTTAATTGAATAGAAAACGAATTTGATTTCAATTGAATATATAACGAATTTGATTTCAATTGAATATATAACGAATTTGATTTCAATTGAATAGAAAACGAATTTGATTTCAATTGAATATATAACGAATTTGATTTAAATTGAATAGGAAAACGAATTGAATTCGAATTGAATAGAAAACGAAATGAATTCGAATCGAATATAAAACGAATTCGAATTGAATTGAATATAAAACGAATTCGAATTTGAATTGAATTGAAAAGAAGATAAATTCGAATCGAATTAAAATCAATTTGAATTGAAATCAAATAGAAATGAAAGTGAAAAGGATTTATAATAGAAAATTCAATTTTGATTTGAATTTGAAATAAAGGTTGAATTTGTTTTTGAAACGAATTCAAAACTATTTATAAAATTCTTTTTTAAGTAGTAATCGACGAAATATATATTATATATAATATAATGGCCTGAATAGAACGCGCCGCGGCAGTTCGCGAATTTCGACCATTAATTTCGAACGGGCATCACGGGAGATCCGACCGTCGGATTCTCCTAAAACCGGAACCGTTGGGTTCGTATCAAAAAGAGCTTTCTAACGAATATTAGAAATTTGAAATCTAACAGTTGGATTTGGAGATACGTCCAAATCAAATTTGAAAAAGGTCGCTGTAAGTGCAGTTCGATGGCCGTTGATGGAAATCGACTGTACGGGCCTTGATAAAATTATTAAAAATAGTAATAATTTGTGTAAAATCATAAGAAATGATTTGGGAAAAATTAGGATGAAAAACTCCATATTTGAAAAGATAAAAATAGATTTTTATTGAAATGAACTAGTTTTGAACTAAAATTAAATCCGTTATTTTTAAATAAATAAATTGGATTTGAAATGGGTTTTAAATAAAATTGATTTGTGGGCTTATCGTGAAGGGTGTTTTACAGGACACTTGTTCTTTAACCCGATAATAAATAGAATGTAGTTTGAGTTTGTCGTGAACTATGTTTTAAATGACACTAGTTCTTTAACCCGGTAAAAGGAGTTTAATGAATCTGCAATTAGAATGAAATGTGAATCGATAATTTAAATTATCAAATTTAGAAAATGAGCGAGAATGGAGTATCACCAGTTTTGCTCCAAAGCGATAGTTAAATCTTTAATTAGATTTGAACGTGAAATGGTAATTAATTTTACCGATAACACCATGGTGTTAGATATGGAGTATTACCAGTTTTGCTTCATGGGATGAATTGGTTGGGATTGGGAAATAAAATAAATAATTACTTCGGTACGGTTCGCTAATCTCGACTAGTTTAGAAAACCATAATTTGGTTTGAAATGACATCCAAAGGAAGATTAAAGGATAAATTTTAAGAATTTATCTTGGATAAAATTAATGGGAACCTTTCCCTAAGAATTGAAATTTAGAAACTAGCTGTAGGTTAGTTAAGAAGAATGGTTTCCTAGATATTGATCTGATGTTGGTTTCGGCCTTCGGGGTTAATAATTGGGGAATTGCTCTCTTACTGATTTACGGTTAGTGACTAATGAATTGGAATGAGGCGTATGTTGAGTTTGTGTAACATTTGTTTTAATATACGCGGGTTGTTCGGAAAGGCCGGGTTTACACCCATTCTGAATAACCGATTCGACGATAAGTCGAAGATGAAGACGGTGGTCAAAGACCGGAAGTCTTCACATCGTTTGGATAATTACTGACGATCCTGATTGGGCTGTACACCCAAGAGGATGGAAATAGTTGGTGGTCATCCAGACGTACTTGGAGATCGATGGATATGCGAGGAAAGTGCCTCCGGTTTCGTTCAGACCCAGAACGAACTTGTAAATGGATTGTGTGTCTGACATTGGATTTTATTCTATGTTGATTGATTTCTGTTAAATATATATCTGTTTGGCGGCGGAGAATTTATTCTTTTGCTTAACGCCCTTCTCTGAGACGTACGAGCTTGGAGGTTATATATCGATAGATATCAATCGCATGGCATGAATTGCCTGTGTGGCACGCTGAGTTGCATGGATCAAGGCTTCTGTTGAAAAGCAAAGTCTTGTGATTGATGATCAAAGCACAGCCTACGTGGCAGCTTTGTGTATAGCGTGGATTCGCGAGCCTCACACCTCGGTATGAGTCAAAAACGGGATGAGGACCCAAGGAGTGCACGACGTTTCTTTCTAGCTATGGGTGGTGTCAGTGACCTACCAGCCCTGACATTTATATACTTTTCACCTTTGTGGTTTGGATGCGAGGCGCCTCGATTATAGGTCCTATAGGGCCGAGAAACGTGTGTTCAGGAATAATTAATCCTCAAACGTAAGAGAGGACCGGTCTTAGAGGATCCCAGGGTTACCCAGAGTGTGTAGTCCTGAGGCATTTGCTAGAGTGTCTCGAAGCGGAGAGGAGCTTGCCCCTTGCCTCGACTCATGACGGAATCCAATTTCCAATATGTGATATTGCGGTTTTAATTGTAGAACTAGTATGGCGACATGATAGATGGTACCCATGCCGCCTATGATTGATATTTATGATTGGAAATGTTTTGACACTATACACTTATAATAGTATCAAATGATTTGTTTTAAACGTACCAAGCATGTTTGGCTATTATAAGGGAAAACCCTATCCTTCGGCTTGCGTTGCATTGTGTGATGGGACCTGGGTCTTATAATAGCTTCATTTTTCGAAAAAGCATTGCGCTGTTTATTCTATGCACTGGTATTCTTGGGAGGAAACCCGTTCCGTGTTATACGGCGTGGTCCCTTGAATTACTCTCTTTTAAAATTGAATTAATAACTGTTTTAGTTCTCACACCAGTCACATGACTGACCTGGAGTTTATTGTTTTAACCTAAACTCTGGGTGCCCTCATTTTCCGCACGGGCAGCTAGTAGTTTTGGTTTTGCAGATTTATATTCACAGGATCCTGATTTACAGCTGGAACGATGCTCGGAAAGCCCTGTATCCGTGTATTACTTTCAGTTGTGTTTTGTATTATTTTTCCGCTGCAATACTGTATTTAAATCTCTGATATTTGTTGAATGTAATTTATTTATTTATACTCTGTATATTCTTGTATCTGATGGAATTGTTGTAATAACAATGAAATGTTCTTCCGTCTGCGTTCTATTCTGTCCTGTTCTCAAACGATCAGGGGTTTCGAACGGTCTAGATCGGTTTAACGACTGATTCGGATCGAGCGAAATTCCCGGCCGTCACACCTATACCGAAAGACCTATCCCCAGGTGGACTCTTCAACCCCAGTCGCTTAAGACCCAGGAAGCGGACTACACGTGAAGGTTATTAGGTTCGTACCCAAATTTGCCCTTAATACCTTTCCTTATTGGGATAAAGTGTGCTATGTTATTACGTCCCTTTCTGTTTAGTTTCTCTCCGCACTATTTATAATCGTCACGAGTTTTTTGGTTAATAATATTTCTACATTATTAACCTACGAAGTCCAACTCTATTTTTAATTATAAGTCTAATATTCATTAATATAAATATGGAAGGATATATCCTCTTTTACCTAGTATGTTTATGGATTACTTCCCTAATTAGACATGGTATTTAAGCAACGATCAATATCCATAAATCCCCTTATGACATCCGTTTTCTTTTATTTCTATGTTTATTGCCTTTTATGGCCATAAAGGTCATATTTTCCTAAGGCAACCATTTATCAGTCCTAAGGTATTTATTTGTTGTGCCCCAACAGACAATTACTATTCTTATTCATTTATTTGTTTATTAGTTGACTGTTATATATCTATATATATGTATATATATGTACTAGGCCTCTCTATATATATATATGTATGTATGTGTGTGTGTACATATATATATATATATATATGTATGTATGTATCAGGCATCTCACATTAAGTTGATTACTTGTGGATGATGGATTTGTCGGTCGGTTCCGGGCAGACTTCTACCACAAGTTGAATTTAACCTCATGTCTCAGTACATTTATATTTATGCATTAGACCTCTCACATTAAGCTGACTACCGGTGGTTGCTACATTCGTTGGTCGGTTCCAGACAGGCTTATACCACAAGATAAGCTTAACCTCATGTCTAAATGCGACAATAATTCAAATTTCCTAATTTGGGGGTGTACAACATTAATCCAAATTAATTTAGGAATTGTAACCATTATCCTATTATATTTACTTTCCCCAATCAACATTGGTTACAATTGTTATTTATTGATTTGCGGTCCTATTTATAGCAATCAATTGTATTGATTGCTACAAATGGTCACCACAAAATATTAATTCAATATGGATTATATTTACATATATAATTCCATAATTGAATATCATTCAAACATTCAATACAATATATATTTTACCGTTTACGCTGATTTGAATGAATATCCATGCGGTCAACGTAGTTACTATTATTAAATGATTTGGTTTGATTGAAAACGAAAATTCCTTTTTACATTCAATATTGCCTAAAGGGTTCCAAATCCCACAAAAAGACCGTTAGCTATGGTTATTGTAAATAATGCCTTATTAGTGGAATTGACATATGTCCAAATCACAAGAAATATATGTAAATATAATTTGGAATAGTTAATGCAAATTACGCACAAATATGTATATTTATATTTATACATACATTTGCACCACTTTTCCCATTCTGATCTTTTTATCATACCTCTTGTGATTTCAAAATGATGCCTTTTTAATCAAAAGGAGGAGAACGACATATTTACAACAACTAAGCCAAAACCCAACAATATTGAATACAAACAGGCATATTTCTTTCAGCATTACAACACATAATTTACCGATCAAATCTTTTTACCCAAATTCACAAAATTTATTATTCAACACTGTACTAGAGATCTGGAATGTAACTACATTTAAATGGTGTTTAATAGGACAAATTTCCAGATCTATAGTGATTTACAACAACTGCAGCATATTTTACAACATAACCGTAGGAATATGTGTAAACAAGTTTAAGAATCATACAATTAATATTATGCATAACCACAATTTACAAGCTTTAACAATGTTTACACTTAGATCTGATGGGTGACAATCCAAGTACTACAATTTAATGAACAGATCCGATAGAAATAGGCATAAGATTTTGATCTAATTCAAATAAATAAGTTATTGTAATTGTATTCGTAAATTTTCCACTCACCTGCAAGCATCCAAATCCAAAGTTTGAACCCTTTAGGCCTACAAATCCCCAAATTCTTATAAATCTACAATTTATCAAAAAAGGGGGGAATTCCAGATCTGTAGAGATGTAAAAAAATAGGAAGAGTGGGGAGAATCTATTGTTAAGCACTAATTTGCATTCTTTTCCACTGGATCATATAATCCTCTCAATCCTATGTGATTTGGATTTGATTTGTTGTAGAAGAATATATTTTTGATTGAAAAATTAGGTTTGGAGAAGGAGGAAAATGGAAAAGCTTCGCTACTACCCACAGATTTGTGTGGAATAGAATGAGGCATTTTCCCGCTATTTATAGGACTGGAATTGGCCCAGGACTGTTAGATCTATTTTAATTAACATCCGTTTATTGGTTTAAAAATATAATAACCAAACCTTACAAAACCTAGCCGTCGCTGGGCATTTTGACGCCCAATAGGTCGACCGCTATGGTCAACCGCTTGGGCGTTAGAACGCCCAGTCAGGCAAGTTTAATAAGGTATGTTATATTAAATTATTCAGATTTATTTATTTTTCATCCATTTTCGTATTTTGTCCATAACTTTTTCATAAGGACTCCGTTCACGAAACTCCAAACATGAAAATTGACCAGAATTCCGAGAAAAACACAAGGTTAAAGTTTCATAGTCAAATTCCATTATTTGCAGAAATTCCTATTTATTGAAATTCTAATAAATAATTTGTATTTCCAAAATTCCGAGTTGTTACTTTCTTCCCTCCGGAATTTCGTCTTGAAATTCTAACACCTATAGTCCTATCCTACACAACCAATTTGTGTACATCCACGTTGCAACCATGTATATATGTGCATGGTATACATAATGCAATTCAACCATAAAATATGCATGCAAGGTGATTTTAAATCGGATCCTCCTATATGTTTGCATTAAAATTTTGAAATACTTTTGAGAGCGTGACGCAAAACATCCTAAATATAATGGTTGTTCTATATGAATGCAAATTTAAAAAAAAATCTTTTTGGTCAATTACCTTCACACAATTACGAATAAAAGTGTGAAATAACCAATTTTGCATCCAAACCCTACCATTCAAAATGTCATGCAGTCTAATCGTTTCCTATTTAATTTCTCCTAAACCGGAAAAAGAAAATCGAAGCGAAGAATTTTAACATTTTCTTCCACTTACAAATAATCAATTTCCCCGAGCTACAGTGGAATTTTCACCTTAGTTACCCCAAAATACTCTGAAAATTTCCATTTGTAGATTGTAAAGGAGGCTTAAAGCAAGCACTAAAACATAAAACAAGTTAATTAATAACCTGCCCACATTATTGACAAGATATGGAAACAGCGTTTTCAAGGACAAAACAGCCTTTTCCTTGTTACTATTGACGTTTTTATCTTACCACCGGTCCTATTGCACTGCTAAAACACGCACACAAAACATCCAAAATGCTATTCATGTGACCAAAAATCGAAAATTTTCATAAAAATAATTTTTCGCTTAAAAACTTGTCGTGTTTATTTTGAAAAAAACTTCTTTTCAAAACTGCTTTACTTTCCTATAAGTAAGAAAATGATAAAAAAAATCCAAGCAATGTTTTCCAAAAACTTCAAAATGTATTTTGCGGAATCTTTAATGTTTCAAGTCATATGTCGAGAAGAAGGAAGTCAGTCACGCAAAAATGCGAAAACTGAAATCAAACAAAACACCAAAATAAATTTTAGTTTTAACAAGGAGCGATTATTTATTTATTTATATACCCGTGATATAGAATCGGTCCTTTACGAAAATTTATCCAACACAGAATTCTATTCATTCTAGCTCTAGGATAAATGCTAGTTTATGAACGAGATTTCATTTAAATAAAGATGCGTGAATGACAAAATAAATTTAAACATAGAAATATCATTAACCAAAGTCATGCGATTTTCATTACTAGATGTTACAAACATTAAAACTACAACAAAGATAAAGAAAAATGCTTGAAAGGGAAACACATGATACAAGATACAACTTGCACAGGGCATGCACTAACAACAACAGCAACGACTACGACTACCCACTGTAGGCTGGTCTACCTCCGCGGCTGAAGCTTGATCCATTACCATGCCCATGCCAGAAGCATAGTATGGTAGAGATGCAACCAATCTCATGCACCTGTCGGAGCTGCTCGTCGTGAACTTGAGACAACCTACGTCCGCTAACATCACTCACAAAGGTAAGGCATTAAGTTTTCGTGAAGAGTTATAGGTAAATAGACACAGAATATTACAAGACAAATATAATTAAGATAGCAGCGGAAATTCAAATTTTTATTTCAAACACAAATCATATATCATGGTCCAAAAATACCTTAAGTCACAAAAACCATTACAACAATATAACTTCTGTCTTTTACCATCAGAGTACATAAAAACTTAAAAGAAAACATAATTCCCCAAATAAAAGTGACAAAGCCATAGTGGAGATAAGAACTTGAGCCATACTTTGAAAGCAGCTCTAGCAAGATGATAACTGAGTCCTGACTAAGCCTTAGTATTCCCGCCCTGAGAACCTCGAGGGGGGAGGGGGGAGGACAGAAGAAATAATAGGAAACAAAAGGGTCAGACATAAAGTATGGCGAGTCTAGTTAATTTTAGCAAGTAAATAAATACAAGTAGCATGACAGACATATAAAGTGGATAAGAGATTACTAAATAAAAGGCAGGTATGACAAGGTAGACAGGATAAGGTGTATACGCTTCCTTAATGATTACTCTTCACTATTACTAGTATAACCCGAATGAGATGATCCCGTACACTTCAAGGTGGTAGACTTAGGCATACGTCCAAATGTACCCTAATACTACCCTAATCGATCAGCTCACTACTCCGTAGATACTCTGTGTCAGCCCAACAATAGGATGTATCACGTCCTAAAGTGGCAAACCCTCACTGATATGCACAACCCCATATCTACAGGTGTCACGGTCGTCTTATCCCCTTCGGCCCAGCTCATGCACGCACATAGCCCGGTCGGTTTGCACCGCCAACACCGCCGCCCCATTTGGATCTCTTACAATCAGTCAGTAAGTGTGCCCCTTCTCCGACCTAGTTTGGAGTTCTCTGCTCGATACATACTCCGGGTTACTGACTGAAACGAGTCCCACACAATATGATACAAGCTCTCCCCTTTGTCTTGAATCCCCCACTAGGTTTCCGACAGGTTATATTTATCCTAAAGGTGTCTTTAATTATATAACCCCAATCTTTCTACTGGTTATGCTTACCACTAGGTGTCTTTAATTACATAACCTTATCGGGCTAAGTTTGTGGGCCTATATGTAAATATTACCCACCCCTCAGATTTATTTAACCCACCCACTGTCCAACAAATTTTACTTAACCCTAACTTTATTTCATAATCATACGATCCCTATGGATTAGATTAGGTTAAGTAGTCCAATTAATTACCATGTCCATTTATGGTTTATAATGGGCTAGACCTCCCACATTAGGCCTACAACTTGTGGATGCTGGATACGTCGGTCGGGTCCGAGCAGTCTTATTCCACAAGTTGGGCCTAATCTCGTGTATAGCCCGTCTCGTATTTGCGCACTTAGACCTCTCACATTAGGTTCAACATTAGTGGCTGCTGGATATGCCGGTCGGGTCCGGGCAGACTTCCACCACTAATGCAACCTAACCTAGTGTAATAAGAGAAATGACCATGTATTTATAGCTACCAACCCCTATGAAACCGACTGGCACTTCAGCCTTAGGGGTGTAGACACCCCTATAGGTAGGTCGACCCTGGTGTCGACACCCCCTTAAGGGGGGTCGACCCCTTAGAGCGGGAATTTTGCCGCCATACGAAATTTTGAGTTTTGAGCGCTTTCTGGATAGGTGCTGACTCATATCTGACTCAAATGTATATGATATGTATATACATATTTCTTTTATGCGTATACAAACATAAAACCCCATAACTTCTTCATACGATATCTGTTTTACGCAAACCAAATGTTTATCTTGACCAGAATTTCGAGGCGGACGCAATGAAGCAGTCCGTTTTCCTTAGTCCTAAATATTAAATTAATTATTATTTAATTTATCCTCTTTTAGTGTTGTAAAAATACGGGGTGTTACATTCTCCCCTACTCAAAGGATTTCATCCCCCAAATCTCTAAGTTGAGAAGAATGCATATCCTACCATCCGTCATCCATCAATCACTGGCATCCATTTTCCTTAAAGACTTCTAATGCTTATATGAATATATGTAAGGGTGAGTGTATATGTCCCGACACTAATGCGGAAATCAGGCGGTCTACTGATTCAGTTGACCTCCTTAATGCAATGTATGTAAGTATCATGAATCCAATATGTATGCAAATAATCCTATTATAACATGTGAGTTCTACATGTGTGCACACTCATTCATCCAAATGCAACATCCATATGGTAATACACCCATTTCCATCCATAAAAGAAAAGAATACGCATACACATCCATACGTAGTATGAGAGTGATTGAGCCGATCTAGTGCCTAATGTGTGTGTATATGCATCCACAGGCAACCATAAGCAAACACTTGCATCCACTTGCATCCATCAAACATAACACGTCTCAAACACATGTTTACATCCTTAGGATTCCTATCTAAAGGTCAAAAATACTATGGATAGGATATATTTGAATGATAGCAATAAGCATAGATAAAACTTAGGAAAAGGAGTTAAGGACATACCATCGAAAAGAAAAGGGTATGAAGCACGAATCTTGGCTTTGGTCTCCCAAGTCGCATCGTCTGGGTTATCTCCCTATTGAACCTTTAGCAATTTGATCTCTTTATTATGTAGCTTCTTAACTTCTGATCCAAGAATACGGGTAGGGACTCGTCTGACTGTCGCATCCCATTCCACTTCCTCCTCTCCCAATACACTCGGCTCAACAACTTCTGTGGTGTCATGCAGGCACTTCCGCCGATGAGGAACATGGAAAACATCATGAACGCCAGATAGATTTTCTGGGAGCTTTATTCTATAGGCCATTTGGCTAATCCCCTCGGTTATGGGAAATGGTCCCACAAACCTAGGTGCCAACTTCCCTACCGATCCGATGTGAACCACATTCCTCAAAGGCGATACTTTAATAAAAACCAAGTCTCCCACTTCAAATTCGATGTCAGTCCTTCTCTTGTATCCATAGGATTTCTACATATCTTGAGCAGTATTCATCCGCTGTCGAATAAGATTAATCTTTTCGGACATTTCCCTAACCATATCTGGTCCAAGTAATAATCTTTCTGTAGATTCCCACCAACAAGTTGATGACCTACAGGGTCGTCCATACAATGCTTCGAAGGGTGCCATGCCGATGCTGGATTGATAGTTGTTGTTATAGGCAAACTCTACTAAAGGAAGGTGCTCTTCCCAAGTCCCTCTGAAATCTAGGATACACAGCCTCAAAAAATCTATGTTCACCCTCTTCGTCTGCCCATCGGTCTGAGGATGATAAGCGGTGCTCAAACACAACTGTGTACCTATTGCTCCTTGCAAGCTCCTCCAAAATTCACTAGTAAAGATGGGGTCACGATCGCTCACGATGCTGGAAGGCACTCCATGAAGATGAACTATCTCTTGGGCATAAATTGCTGCCAACCATGGTGCTGTCCTCTTACTCTTAACTGTAATAAAGTGAGCGCTCTTAGTGAGTCTATCTACCACAACCCAGATACTGGTGTTGCCTTTCTTCGATCTAGGCAAACCATCTATGAAATCCATAGAGACGCTCTCCCATTTCCACTGAGGAACCTCCAAAGGATGAAGTAAGCCGCCGGGCTTCTTTTGCTCAGCTTTAACTTGCTGGCAAACTAAACATTGAGAAACAAACTCTGCCACATCTTTCTTCATCCCAGCCCAAAAGAAAACCCTCTTCATGTCTCTGTACATCTTATCACCAGCTGGATGAATGGTCATCTTAGAATTGTGGGCTTCTTCTAGGACTGCCTTTGTCAAGCTTCCGGTTTGAGGAACACAAAGCCTTCCATCTCGTCACAACCACCCCTTTTCATCTATGGCATAACTGCTGAGGTGACTAGAAGTCTCACCTTTTCTGAGTTTTCCATGATGTCTAAAATATGTGGGTCACCTTGCTGTGAAGCTCCTATCTGATCCATAAGAGTTGGTCATATCTCCAAGGATGCAAACAAATTAGGCAAAATCTCGATGGAGGGTCTAAAATTAAAAGTTAATATGAACTCCAAGCTCTTCCTCTCCACAACCAGAGGACTTAAGGCCATCCTCTGCCTACTTATAGCGTCAGCCACTACATTACCCTTGCCAGGGGTATGAGCAATCTCAAAATCATAAGAAGCTAAGAACTCCATCCACCTTTACTGCCTTAAATTAAGATCCTTCTGTGAGAACAGATACTTGAGAGATTTATGATCGGTGTATAACTCAAACTTCTCTCCAAGTAAGTAATGACGCCACGTCTTTAGCGTGATTACTATAGCAGCTAGATCTAGAACATGGGTGGGGTAGTTCTTCTCATGAACTCTCAACTGTCTACCTTCATAACACTACTTTCCTTTCTTGCATTAGAACCGCACCAAGCCCTGTACCACATGCATCAATGTAAACGGTAAACATTTTACTTCCATCAGGCAAGGTCAAGACTGGGGCTGTTGTCAGAGCCCTCTTCAGTCGTTGGAAAGCAACATCACAATCTGTATTCCATGAAAACGCCAAATTCTTCTTTGTTAGCCTGGTGAGTGGGGTTGATATCTTTGCGAAGTCCTTAATGAACTTCCTATAATAACCTGCCAACCCAGGAAAGCTTCTCACCTCGGTTGCATTTTAGGAATCTTCCAATCTTGCACTACAACTACCTTTGCGGGATCTACAGCTATCCCTTCTTTGGAGACCATATGCCCTAAGAATCTCACCTCTTTTCTCCAAAAATAACATTTGGAGAATTTCGCCTTAAGCTGATGCGCACTAAGAGTTTTCAAGACTTCTCTCAAATGTTGGGCATGTTCTTCTTAGATTTTGGAGAAGATCAAGATATCATCAACAAAAACAACGACAAATTTGTTTAGAAACTCCCGAAACATCCTACTCATCAGATCCAAAAAATAGGTGGGTGCATTCGTCAACTCGAAAGGCATAACTAGTCATTCAAAGAAACCATCCGGAGTTCTAAAAGCGGTCTTATATATGTTGTCCTTATCCACCCTCAATTGATGAAATCCCGTAGCTAAGTCTAATTGAGAAAATACCGAGGCACCAACAAGCTGATCAAATAAATCATCAATCCTTAGGGACGGGTGCCTATTTTTCTTGGTAAGTTTATTCAACTCTCTATAGTCAACATATAAACGAAGCGAACCATCTGCCTTAGTTGCAAATACAACTGGAGCACCCCATTCAGATATGCTTCGTCTGGTAAATCCTTTCTCAAGTAGCTCCCCTACTTGCTTACTCAACTTCCTTCTTTTCGTTGGAACCATATAGCGCACCAGTAATGCAACTGGCTTTGCATTATCCACCAGATATATACGAAAATCGATCTCGCACCTCGGTGGTAAACCACATACCTCATAAAAAACATCGGAATAATCTCGGACTAGAATATATTGCAGATAATCGATAGATGCATCAAGAGACTCTAGGAAACTAAGAATAACCATCCCTTGTGGGTCACAAGAAATCTCGAGGGTCCTCCCATGACAAGTTAGAAGCTTAACAACCCTCTTATCACAATCCAAAATGGCACCATACGTGGTAAGCCAATCCATCTCTAGAATCAACCCACGGCCCATAAACCCAAGCATATACGCATCGCACTCAAACTCGACGCCTAACACAGATATCCACAAACTCCTACAAATCATAGATAAATGAGTCGAACCACCAATGGGGTTTGAGACAACTACGGGATCCACTACCATACTAGTAATTAAGTGCAGAGATTCAACCATAGAACAAGATATAAATTAATGTGAAGTGCCGGAATAAAAAAGAGTTCTAACAGGTTGATTGGAAAGAGAAATCAAACCTTCAACAAAACTTTCTTACCTCAATCTGGTACGATGGCCACGAGAGCATACACCTGCCCTCCAAGGGATCCTGCCCTCTGGCCTTGTCCTTACCTCTTCGGGTACTCTTTAGCAAAGTGTCCGACTTCTCTACAACTGAAGCAATATTCTTCCTTCTTTTGCTGTCTTTTACCAAGTGACCCTCATGTTCACAACTATGACACTTCCACTTTTCTTTAGCTTTGTTATTCTTTCTGCCTTTCTTTTGTTGTTGTCCTTTCTTGGGCCAAACCTTCCTGTTTTGTGTTTCCTCAACCCTAGCTTCTTTCTTTTTAGAGAAATCATCTACTCGCGACAGTGGAGGAACAACGATTGTAGCTGGGGGAGAGATGTCTCCTTGGCTTCCGGTTGGTGTCGTGGCTTTAAGATACCTACGGAACCAATCCAGTACTTCAACACCCTCGGGAATATAAGGTTCTCCAGACATGCTGAAAAGAAAAGGAAAGAGATTTAGACAAAGGATCGAAAGATATTACATATGGCTTTTTGGGGAGTGTTTTTCAAAACAGACTTTTCTTTTTGAAAATGCTTTCTTTTAAAACCCTTTTGAAAATAATTTTCAAAACTTTATCCAATCTGGTAACCTTCAGCTCTGATACCAAGTGAGACACCCCACGTCCGTTAATGTCACTTACAAAGGGAATGCATTAAGTTTCGTGAAACGTTATAGGTAAACAGACACAGAATATTACAAGACATATATAATAAAGATAGCAGCGGAAATTCAAATTTTTATTTCAAACACAAATCATACATCATGGTCCAAAAATATCATAAGCAACAAAAACCATTATAACAATATAACTTTTGTCTTTTACCATCAGAGTACATAAATACTTAAAAGAAAACATAATTCCCTAAATAAAAGAGACAAAGCCATAGTGGAGATAAGAACTTGAGCCATACTTCGAAAGCGGCTCTAGCAAGATGATAACTGAGTCCTGACTAAGCTTGAGTATTCCCGCCCTAAGAACTTGGAAGGGGGGAACAGAAGAAGGAAGAGGAAATAAAAGGGTTAGACATAAAGTCTGGTGAGTCTAGTTACTTTTAGCAAGTAAATTAATAAAAGTAGCATGATAGGCATATAAAGTGTATAAGAGACTACTACATAAAAGGCAGGTGTGACAAGGTAGACATGATAAGGTGTATACGCTTCCCTAATAATTACTCTGCACTATTACTAGTATAACCCGAATGAGATGATTAAAGGTGGTATACTTAGGCATACACCCAAATGTACCCTGCTACTACCATAATCGATCGGCTCCCTACTCCGTAAATACTCTGTGCCGGCCCCACAGTAGGATGTATCACGTTCTAAAGTGGAAACCCCTCACTGATATGCACAACCCTATATCTACAGGTGTCACGGTCATCTTATCCCCTTCAGTCCGGCTCATGCACACACATAGCCCGACCGGTTTGCGCCACCAACACCGCCACCACATTTGGATCTCTTACAATCAGTCAGTAAGTGTGCCCCTTCTCCAACCTAGTTCGGAGTTCTCTACTTGATACATACTCCGGGTTACTGACTGAAACGGTTCCCACAAATTATGATACAAGCTCTCCCCTTTGTCTTGTATCCCCCACAAGGTTTCCCACATGTTGTATTTACCCTAAAGGTGTCTTTAATTATATAACCCCAATCTTTCTACCGGTTATGCTTACCACTAGGTGTCTTTGATTACATAAACTTATCGGGCTAAGTTTGTGGGCCTATATGTAAATATTACCCACCCCCTCAGATTTACTTAACCCACCCACTGTCCAACCAATTTTACTTGACCCTAACTTTAGTTCATGATCATATAATCCCTATGGATTAGATTAGGTTAAGTAGTCTAATTCATTACCATGTCCATTTATGGTTTATAATGGGCTAGACCTCCCACATTAGGCCTACAATTTGTGGATGCTGGATATGCCAGTTAGATTCGGGCAGTCTTATTCCACAAGTTGGGCCTAACCTCGTATCATAGCCCGTCTCGTATTTGTGTACTTATACCTCTCACATTAGGTTCAACATTAGTGGCTTCTGGATATGTCGGTCAGGTCCGGGCAGACTTCCACCACTAATGCAACCTAACCTCGTGTCATAAGTGCAATTACAATTTCTAATTGTAGTTATTAGGCATTTCATTATTATCCAATTCTTACCTATGTTTGTATAGGTGATTATGTCCCCACTTCCCTAATTTGAATTATATGCCCAATTCATATAAACATTGTTTAAATTATGCCAATTCTAACCCTTTTTCCCCCGTTCTCTAACTAACGCATTCACATATATTTGGCGGCATCTAGGCTAGGAAGTAGCTTAGTCATACACAATAAAAAGGGAAAAGCGACGGGAATATAACAAAGGTGATTATTTTGGCATAAACATAAACTAGCATGGTGATAAGGTGGACATATAAGCATAAATCTGATGAACTTATGGGAGTTAGCTAATTATAATGTAACTATGATGTCATAATAAACATAATAAGATCTAAATTAACAATTTAGATGTCCAGTTGCTTTAGATCTAATATGATAGGAATAAGGTGATAAACTAGATCTAATTAATAATTTAGATGTCCACATAATTCAGATCCAATAGTAGAAAAATAGATCTAACATGGATAAGGTCAAGATCCACAACATAGCATGTCATAGAAGTTAAAATAGATCCAATAAGATAGAGATTTAGATCCAATAGCTAAAAATAGATCTAGCACAGATAAGTCAAGATCCATATCATAAAATGCCAAAAAAGTTACAATAGATCCGACAAGATAGAGATTTAGGTCCAAGTTACAATCAATTTAGAATGGCTTATGCTCGCAATTTACAATGGATCCAGTATAACATAGACACATGAACAAATCCAAACTATAGTCATATCACGTTTATTTTTAAATATTTAAATCTAAAAGCAACTAGGAACTCACAGAGTTAGATTTAGAAAAATATAGAAAGAAGGGATATTGAATCTCTAACTGATTTTCCTAGGTTGATAGTTGTAGGAGATTAATGGATCCAATTCAGTTCAAACACAGGAAGAGTTTGGCCCCCCACATGGATTCTCAATGAAGAAAACAAGAGAAATGACCATGTATTTAAAGCTGCCAGCCCCTCTGAAACCGACTGCCACATCAGCCCTAGGGGTGTCGACACCCCTATAGGTAGGTCGACCCTAGTGTCGACACCCCTTAAGGATGGTCGACCCTAGTGTCAACACCCCTCTGGGGGAAGGGGACTCGACCCTCTAGAGCGGGAATTTTGCCACCATACGAAATTTTGAGTTTTGAACGCTTTCTGGATAGGTGCTGACTCATATCTGACTCATATGTGTATCATATGTATATACATATTTCTTCTATGCGTATACAAACTTAAAACCCCTATAACTTCTTCATACGTTGTCCGTTTTATGCAAACCAAATGTCTATCTTGACCAGAGTTTCGAGACGGACGCAATGGCACATTCCGTTTTTCCTTAATCGTGAATATTAATTAATTATTATTTAATTTATCCTCTTTTAGTGATGTTAAAAATACGGAGTGTTACAGAACCTCTCTGAGCTCGTCCTGCATAGCTTGGATGACGGTGAGCTCTGGACTATCGTGACCAGGCTGGTGAACTGGAGCGGGTGGTGCGGAGACAGGAGCATCGGGCAGCTGAATGGCTATCTTCTAGAGAGTGGCACGACTGATGGTGGTTAGAGCCTTCTTCACTGGTGTCTCCCTAGAAAGTCTCACCCAGAAGTGTCGGAAGACACGGGTGAGAAGGTTACTATAAGGAAAGTGGCTCCGTGGCATGCCGACGAAGGGCTCATAAAGATGGATCATAAGCGCGCGCGTCCAATTGACGGCTATACGCCAAGAATAGCATAGGTGGCGCGGCTAACAGAAGTATAAATCTGCTCAAAGCTTCCCGTCTTTGGATGATGTTATGTTGTATGATGCACACAACTATACGGGAGATGGGTCCTAGATTGGCAACGGTCCAGGCTCCGGGGCAAGGAAGATAAGTTGAGGGACCTGAGGGTCCTCCATCTTGATAGCATCAAGCTCTTCTCCGACTACCGAGATTCCCAAAATTTGAGCTAGGTCATCATCAATGAACTCGATGTGGGTGCCCATAACCTCAGATCCGATGACAGAGGACTCATCATCGATGTCGGCATCCATCTGGGCATTGAATAAATGGACACAACATGGATACAGGTCGCGCTCGAAGGTGTCAAAGCGCATGATCGGTGCTTGGCCTACGGCGACCAAAAGTTCCTCCAAACCAAAGGCGGCGAAGTAGGCAAACTTCACCGGTCGACAACAATGAAACTCATAGCTAGCTGTAGCTAAGTAATGCTTGATCTTTGCCTCATTGCAGTCTAACCAAGCGGCTTCCTAAGGCATGAGACCGGGGTGCTGGTTGCGAGGTGCCATGGAGGAATCAGCGAAACGGACAAGAGAAACCGCAAATCTGCAGTATGATTGGGTAAAGATCTATGCGAGAAGGATTTCAGTTGTAATTAGGGGCAAAACAGAGTGGGGGTTGCTCGGATTGGAGCTTGGGAAGGAGGAGGGTTTGGGTTTTCAGTTGAATTTGGGGTTGGGGAAGAAAGAGTCAGTTGAACGAAATGTGTGTGTGTATATATATATCGTTTCAGCCGATTCGGGTCAGGTCCAGGCAACATCAATAAGGGGGAAGCGATCGCCTTGCCATAGGAGGGCGTTCGACCGCTTAGCGGTCAACCCCATGCCCTTAAAAGGGACGGTCTAAACCTTGGCCCAACGGCCCGTATAAATTAAAATAAAATTCCTATTATTTCGAAATAACTTCCATTCCCAATCAAACTCCTGTATCGACTTCCATCACTTGTCGTGTAAAGAAATTTGATTTTCCAATGCTTTTTACCCTACCTCCAAAAAGATTTGTGACCGCCGAATCGAACGAACTTAAAACAGGAAATCAGCTAGAAATCCAAAAAAATAAATTAAAATGGATTTTCCCCCTAACTAGCCGAAATAAACTAAGCAGTTCAAAATCAAATACCCCGAAATAAAGATGAATGATTTTCATAGCCTTTTTGAAGAAAAATTTGAAACTTTTCCAAATACGGAATTTATTAAAGTCTGACGGTTTCGTATTTATAAATCCTTATTATTACTACTATTATTTATATTCCAGTTTATATTTCAAACTGAAAAACCTTTTTGAATTCAAAATACTGGAGCTTTAAAATCTTATTTGTGATAATTTCAATAAATTATCCAATATATATAGGAAAAGGGATAATAAAAATCACAAGCAATAGATATTTATTATTTTTAAGTTTAGTGGCATATTCCTTGTCATTTCTAATTTCATTTTTCCTACCAATCGGATTATATTCATTAGAATTACACAATAGCCCTATAATTTTGAAACGCGAATAGATTAAAATTCTAAAAACCACATCTTTGCAAAACTATTTTCTGAAACTGTATTTCAAAGCCGTTGAGATCCATTTTTATTTTCAAATAGTTTTAAAAATAAAATTTCCTCGAATATAAGGCTAAGAACTCAATTAAATGTTTCAATAAAGGTTGATTTGGAAATTCAATGAAGTAACAAATGGATATACCTTGTGATTATGTTTTTGAAATGGATACGACATAATAACATGGACTTTCCCTGTTTTGGATCGAGTAATGGTCTTAACCCATATTGCTAAACAAAACCAAAACAAAAAACAGTGAATATCTCGGTTATAGCTAGATTTTTATATGCATTTTATATATTATTCCAGTTTCCAAACTCTAAATAACAGAATCCACCATATGTCGTCCTCATGCTCTACACGACGAGATTGCCAACATACTATGGGGTAAGAATGATTGGCTAGAAACTCGAACTCTACAATTTCAACTCTTAGTCACTTATAGCCCATTTTATATATTTAGGCCCATAGCTAGCTCATTATTGAAATAAATTTAAGTCGAGTAAGAAAGATGAAGAAAAACAGAAAATAAAATTCAATTACATTCTCTCGCGTGTCCTAATTTTACTAATTCCTCTGATTGTTTAACCTATGCTCTGATACCAAATGTAACAACCCACACTTTTCCATGCCCGGCATGGAGCGTGTAAATCTGGTACCTACAAATAAATGAGCATGAACATAATCAAAGTACGATAAGATAACTCGCAGTGGAAACAAAATAGGATAAACTCGTATTAACTCAAGTAACTACCTTTATCAAAGTAAGTCACTTTGCCAATACCGAGCATAAAAGAGAACGAGAACTAAAAGACAAACTAAAACACCTGAGAGAACCTGATCTTCTCTAGAAAACCTGGGTGGTTGTAATGAGAAGGGGATCAGAACAACAAGATTCTAGTGAACAGGAAATGTACAACACAAATTATAATACATAGATGTATACCATTTGGTTCAATCCAAGATGTATGCCTACCAAGGTTAGTGATTCTAGCCTAACCTTGTAAATGTTTACGAACGACTCTACTACTCTTCCCAAAGTGGTATTTCAAGATATAATACCGGGATAGAACGTTTACACATATATTTAGGTAAGAAGCCCTTTAAATTATAATTTAATTGATTATTACAACGAGAAGTGAATCCCTAACTGCAAAGTTCTCACAAACATATATACCTTTCCATCCACTTTCCCTTTATTGTTTCGGCCTCACTATCAATGATAGATAGGGTGGACTTTCACGATCACTAAAGACACTAGGCGGACTTATTGGTCACTTAATACTTCTCAATAACTTGTTTTACATTATTATAAACTAGATAGCACTAGCTAATGGCCCTACTAGTTAAGGCTTTGGTCATTCACGCATATACCCTTGCCCCGCATAAGGTGAGAGATGGTATTTTGTTGCTCGTTATACCTTCTAGCTGACCTTATTGGATAACCCACTTAGTCGCTTACTACTTCCCATAGGGTAGGTAGACATATCTGACGTTTTTAGTTTTCAGGTTTGGGTAGACAACACGCGTACATGCCATTTAAGACCCCTATACTGAAAGACCATTCCCTAGGTGGACTCTTCAACCTAGCCGCTTATGACCCAAGAAGCGAACTACACGCGAAAGTTATTAGGTTCGTACCCCATTAGCCCTTAATACCTTTCCCTATTGGGATAAAATGGGCAACTTTATTATGCCCATTTCTGTTTAATTTCTCTCCACACGATTTATTATTGTCATGCGTTCTTATGGTTAATAAGGTTTCCACATTATTTACCTACTGAGTCCAACTCTATTTTTAATTATAAGTCCTATATTCATTAATATAAATAAGGAAAGTTATATCCTCTTTTACCTAGGATATTTATTTGATTACTTCCCTAATTAGACTTAGTATTTAAGCAATGATCAATACCCATAGATCCCCTTATGACACCATTTTCTTTTATTTCTATGTTTATTGCCCTTTACGACCATAACGGTCATATTTTCCTAAGGCAACCATTTATCAGTCCCAAGATATTTATTTGTTGTACCCCAATAGAAAATTACTATTCTTATTCATTTACTTATTTATTGGTTGACTGTTATGTATCTGTGTGTGTGTGTATATATATATTTATATATTTGTGTACCAGGCCTTTCACATTAAGTTGTCTACTTGTGGATGCTGGATTTGCTGGTTGGTTCCTGGCAGACTTTTACCACAAGTTGAACTTAACCTCGTGCCTTAGTACATTTATATTTACGCATTAGACCCCTCATATTAAGCTGACTGCCTGTGGTTGCCGGGTTTTCCAGTCTGTTCCAAGTAGGCTTATACCGCAAGTTGAGCTTAATCTCATGTCTAAATGCGGTTATTATTCAAATTTCCTAATTTAGGGGTATACAACATTAATCCTAATTAATTTAGGAATTGTAACCATTATCCTATTATATTTACTTTCCCCAATCAACATTGGTTACAATTGTTATTTATTGATTTGTGGTCCTATTTATAGCAATTAATTATTTGATTGCTACAAATGGTCACCACAAATATATTAATTCAATATGGATTATATTTACATATATAATTCCATAATTGAATATCATTCAAACATTTAATACAATGTATATTTTGCCGTTTTACGCCGATTTGGATGGATAATATGTATATATTTATATTTTATGTTTTCGTGCGGTCAACGTAGTTATTATTATTATTAAATGATTTGGTTTGATTGACAACCAAACATTCCTTTTTACATTTAATATTGTAAAAACGGTTCCAAATCTCATAAAAAGACTATTAGCTATGGTTATTGTAAATTATGCCTAATTAGTGGAATTGGCATATTTCCAAATCACAAGAAATATATGTAAATTGTAAATATATATTTTGGAATAGTTTATGAAAATCACACACAAAATTGTATATTTATACTTATACATACATTTGTACCACTTTTCCCTTTTTGATCTTTTTATCCTACCTCTCGTGATTTCAAAATGATGCGTTTTTATTCAAAAGGAGGAAAACGACATATTGACAACAACTAAGCCAAAACCCAACAATATTGAATACAAATAGGCATATTTCTTTTAGCATTACGACCACATAATTTACCGATCAAATCTTTTTATCCAGATTCACATAATTTATTATTCAACACAAAGCTAGAGACCTGAAATGTGACTACATCTAAATGGTGTTTAATGGGACTGATTTCCAGATCTATAATGCTTTACAACAACTGCAATATATTTTATAACATAACTGTAGGAATATGTGTAAACAAGTTTAAGAATCCTACAATTAATATTATGCATATCCACAATTTATAATTTACAAGATTTAACAATGTTTACAATCTAATCTGATGGGTTTCAATCCAATCATAACAATTTAATGAATATATCTGATAGAAATAAGTATAAAATTTTAGATTTAATTCAAATGAAATAAATAAGTTATTATAACTGTATTCGTAAATTTCCCACTCACCTGCAAGCATCCAAATCCAAAGTTTGAAACCTTTAAGTCTACTAATCTCCAAATTCTTATAAATCTAGAATTTATCTGAAAAGGGGAAAATTCCAGACCTGTAGAGATGCAAGAAAATAGGAAGAGAGGGGAGAATCTATTGTTGAGCGCTAATTTGCATTCTTTTCCATTGGATCTGATAATCCTCTCAATCCTATGTGATTTGGATTTGATTTGTTGTACAAGAATATATTTTTGATTAAGAAATTAGGTTTGGAGAAAGAGAAAAATGGCAGAGCTTCGCTGCTGCCCACAAATATGTGTGGAAAAGAATGAGGCCTTACCCCTTTATTTATAGGAGTGGAATTGGCCTAGTACTGTTAGATCTATTATAATTAACATTTATCCATTCATTAAAAAATATATAATAACCTAATCTTATAAAACCGGGCCATCACAGGGCGTTTTGACGCCAAGTGGGTCGACCGTGGCACTCGATTGTTGGTCAACCACTATGGTCGACCGGCTGGGCATCAGAATGCCCAGTCAGGCTAGTTTAACAAGGTATGTTATATTAAATTATTCTGATTTATTTATTTTCCGTCCATTTTCATATTTCGTCCGTAAATTTTTAATACGAACTCCGTTCGCGAAACTCCAAACATGAATGACCAGAATTTCAAGAAGAACGCATCAGTTAAAGTTTCGTGGTCAAATTCCATCCTTTGCAGAAACTCCTATTTTTTTGAAATTCTAATAAATAATTTGTATTGCCAAAATTCTGGGTTGTTACAGTACCGAACCCTGATGACTTAACATGTTTCTTGAGAAATCTTGGAGCCTGGGGATACGTACTGATCCTAAAGGATTGTTTGTATCGATCCCCAAATAGTTAGTAATTTGGGAGCCATTTTGGCTAGCAGGGACAACAATACGCGTACGACCCCATCTAGACTTAACTCTCGGGTGTTGGGATGACATTTCTGAGCTGTTTAGCAATGCGATGGTTGAGTTGTGTAGGCCTCAAATGCTTTTGATAGTCGGGCCAGAAGGTCGGGAAACACTTAATCCCTAAAGTATATCTTGTGTTAACATGGCATGCTTTGAATTGTGACAAGTCTTTCTAGTAACTGAAAAGATTTTAGACCGTGTCTAGCGATTGATTGTGACCTTTCAATTTAGTAGTGCATTTCAGGAAGTATGTCATTTTTAAGTGATTGAGTCACTTTGTTGAAGCTCGTTCACATAAATATGCGGTTCCAATATCGTTGAGAAATTTAGTTGCTTTGAACTTCATTGCTCGGACTGGAACCTGTCTGATGTCTTAAGTAAGCATCTAATTCCTGTTGATTCAAGAAATTAAATATTAGTCATCAACTTCTGCTTACGCTGGAATGTAAATGAGTCGTCGGCACAGAGTCACGTACGTGCTCAGAAGTTTTCTCATGATTTTTCTCAATACAATCGAAGTTGGTAATTAGGAACATAATAGAACTGATATTCCTTGGGAGTACAATTTCATAAGTTGGTTTCTAGAACGTCATTGTATTTAGACTTGATCGTTAGCCGTGTACCCATGAATTATTTGTATTAGTGAGTCCACAATTAAATAACGACTGGAGTTCGTTTCGACAATCGGAGTTCTGAAAACGCGTATGCATGAACGTAACCATAGTTCTAAGTTTAGAAGTTTTCACCCATCCCTGGAGTGTTCATTTCCATTCTTTTCCCATCCCTCTTTTGTGTTTACTTTGTTTTTTTGGAATCGTTACCAGTCCCTAGGCACTTGGTAAATTTTCCAGAGACCCCGGAATCCCCTTTCCCTGTGTATAAAAGCCTAGATCAGAAATCATTCTCCTCTTCTAGCATTTTCATACTCTTTGGGCTAAGAGCATTTCAAAGAAAACCCTAAAAGCCTTTAGAACCCATTAACCCATCGTCATTTTTTGACCTACTCTGGCCATCTTCAACCCTCGAACCCTCATGCATCAGCATCACCACGTGAATCACTTAGGTGGGCTAAACAACCGATTTCAGTTTATTAGCAAGTTATTAGGTCTCGATTTGAGCAACCACATAGTGGTCGAGGTATTGAGCAGTCCAGCCATGGTGATTGGGATTGGAGTGGTTAAAGGGTTGTGGAAGAGAAGGAGGTCTTGAAGTTCGAAAGTATGAAATTGGGAAATGGGAATGTGAAAAAAAACTACAAGTCTGGGAGATACAGAACTAGTTTTGTAACTTTAGAGACTATGATGATTTTCCCAAATCATGGATTTCCAGTGGAGATGAAACTCGAGAGAAAATATGGAAAATAAAATGGAGGAGGAATAAGGGATATGTGTTATTGGAGTTGTTGGGAAATGGAACCAAAAAGAAGACTTAAGTTGTTGGAGATACGAAATTGAAATTTGTGTCCCGTGACACCTAAGCATTTTCATGATTTTTCGAAGCACTTGGGTTTTTGGAATAAGAAGCATGTAAGGTCCGAATTTTCCGAGCCTCAGGGGATAAAAAATGAAATTTTTCGACTTCAAATATCTCAGTCGTCGAGTTCGAGTCATTCCACGATGCCGTATGATCAAGTCGGGTTTGAAAACGTCTGTGTCACAAAATAATGCCTCAATGCTTGAATAATGAACTCTGTTTAGACTGATAATTCGGACATGCACATAGGGTTAGAGCATAAACTGGAAATATGGACATAAGGCTGAACCATCACATCCAAGACTTAATTCTCGACCCAACCATGTCATAGTTGCAAATCAACATGAATTCTATGACTTTGATTAGCAACGACAATGACTGAAGTTTACGTCCGGTTTGAAAACGTCCATGTCGTCAAATAATGCCTCAATGCTTGAATAATGAACTTTGTTTGGACTGATAATTCAGACATGCACATAGGGTTAGAGCATAAATGTAACACCCTGTAATTTTAACAACTCTAAAGATGATAAACTAAAGAATACTTAATTAAATATTCAGAATTATGTGATATGGACTATGCCATTGCATTCATCTCGAAATACTGGTCAAAACAGACACTTGGTTTTCGTAAAACGGACATCGTATGAAGAAGTTATTAAGCTCTGAAGTTTGTATATGCATAACATATATATATAAATATACACACATATATAACCAAGTCAAAACCGTTCAAAATAATTCAAAATCAGAAGCAGGATGTCTGGGAGGGATCGAAATGGACCGGTTGGGGGTCGACATACCCTAGGCATGTCGACACCACACAGATCCGGGCTAAATACATTTTTGCGTATGTGGACTAAATTATTGGCTTGATTCCTTGGCTTTAGGCTATAAATAAGGCCCCATTTCTCTTGTTTTTACACACCAAAAACAATGGAGAACTAGATGTTGCATGTGCTTAGATTAAAATAGCCTATTCTTCTTCAATAATCAAGTCATTCAAGTTCAGAGATTTGTGATTCAGCATCTGCAATTATTCCTGTGTTTCTTAGATCCATTCTCTCTGAGTCTATGTTATCTTTAGATATGAATACTTAAAAGTTAATCTTGACATGATATGAATTGGATCTAAGCCTGTGACTAATTGAATCATATCAGATCTGCCATAACTTGAGTATCTAAGTTATTTTGACATGACTATGAATTGGATCTAAGCCTATGCCTATTTATCATGTCAGATCTGCCATTATTTATATCTAATTCACTGATTAGATCTCATCATGCCTGTTTATGATCATGTCACTATGCCTAATCAGTTCTATTATCACATGTTCATTAGATCTATTACTTTATGCCAGTTTTGTCATTATGCCTAATTTTGTCACTATATGTTTATTAGTTGCTATGCCTATTTCTGCCATCATATGCCAATCTTGTTATTATGTTTATTTTTTTTCTCTTCCCTTCTTATTTTCCCTTTTATTTTATAGTCGGGCTATCTTCGAGCCTAGGCATAACGCTGAAATATGCGAATGCGTGAAATTGGGAATGAGGGGAAAACGTTATAATTGGGGGATTGGAAAATTTGGGCATAACTTGAATTAAATACATGGATATGGACTTGGGGCATAAACCAAACTGTGATTAAAGATCTTAATTTTAGGGCATATGGTACATGATGAATATGACCTGAATAAGGGGCATGAAAACCTATAATGAAATAAGGATAATTGTTAAAAAATGGAATGCCTAGAATTATAGTAATTGGACACTGTAACCGCACTTAGACACGAGGTTAGATTACACTTGTGGTAGAAGTGAGTCCGGACCCGCCCAGCATATCCAGCGACCACAAGTGGTGAATCTAATGTGATAGGTCTAAGTGCATAAACATGTAATGGGCTAAGACACGAGGTTAAGTCTGACTTGTGGAAGAAGTCTGCCTGGACTCGCTTGGCATATTCAGCATCCACAGGTTGTAGGCTTAATGTGGGAGGTCTAGCACATCATAACCATAAATGAATAAATGGTAATGAACTTGAATACTTAACCTAGTTGAATCCATAGGGATTACATAAACATGTTAACTTGAGTTGGGATTAAGTAAACTTGCGTGAAATAGTGGGAGGGTTAAGTATAACTTTGGGTGGTGGGTAATATGTATATATAGGCCCGCAAACTTAACCTGTAGGTTTATACAATCTTTTTACACTGGTATGGCATAACCTATGGAAATCCTTATAGTGGGGATGCAAGCCTAGGGGGAAGCTTGTATCATCTTGTGTGTGGGACCCGTTTCAGTCAGTAACCCATATATAGGTATCAAACGAGTACTCCGAACTAGGTCTGAGTCAGGGCACGCTTATTGGGCTGATTGTAATAGATCCAAAAGAGGGGACGGTGTCTGACTGTGCGTTCCATCGGGCTCATGTACGTGCATGGGTCCGCCTGCTCGGGAAGATAAGACTTTGTGACATCAGTAGATATGGTTGTGCACATCCTGGAAATGAAGGGTTGCCACTTTAGGAAGTAATACATCCTACTGTGGGGAAAGCACCGGGTATCTACAGAATAGAGAGCCCATCGATTGGGGTAGTAATTAGGATACATCTGGACTCTTCTATGTTTAGGAGCCCGTTATTATCCTTGGGGGTAACTCCGGTATGTTCAGTTGGGATGCCTATTATTGTATGGGGGTAAAACCCCTCACTAGAAGTACGCCTAAGTCTACTGTCTTATACTTGTTGGGGATCATCCTGTTCTAGTGATACTAGTATTGGTGCAGGGAAAGAGAAAAGTATTAGAGAAGCGATATACATATATGTTCTGTTCAGTTTATTCTGTTTACCTTATCATACTTGCCTTATATGTTGTTATTTCTTTCGCTCCAGTTTGTATGCCTATCATTATACTTTTACTTATTTATATTCTAAAAGTAATTGGACTCGCCAGACTTTATGTCTGACCTATTTTGTTTTCTCTTCTGTCCCCCCTCCAGTTTCTCATGGTGGGAATACTCAAACTTGATCAGGATTCTTCTTTCATCCTGCTTGGAGCTACTTAGAAGTGCTGCTTGATTTCGTACCTTTTCTACTATGGCTATGCTTTTGGGGATTATGCTCTTTTCATGTTTATTGTACTCTAATGATTTTAGTACAAGACAGAAATTTTATGTTGATGTACTGGGTTTTATGTATTTCAGACTCATGATGTAACTATGTTTTGAACCACGATGTTTTCTGCTTAATAAAGTTTTAATTCCCCTATTATTTTATATCTATCATGTAATATTGATGTTTCTTTTTACCTATAACGCTTCATGAAACTTGATGCATTCTCTTAATGAGTGACATTAACGGACGTGGGGTGTTACAATAAACTTGGAATATGACATAAGGCTGAACCATCACATCCAAGACAAAATTCTCGACTTGATCACGTTGTAGTTATGAATAGACTTGAATTCTGTGACTTCGATTAGCGACAACAATGATTTAAGTTTACGGATCTGAAAACTATCGCCGCATCCCAAAATGTTTTACACTAATTCCATCAACACGCACGGCACTGCACGTTCCACTTTAGTTTACACCAACATAGGGGGTACAAATTTTAGTATAGTAACTAATGCAACTATCTTGATAATATAGTTTGCCATGGAAAAATTAGGCTCTAGACAAATCCAAGGCTTGGAAGCCGAAGCTGCAGAACCATTATCGAGTGCGCCTAAATCGTCATAGGATTCTGGCCCAACATGCAGTGGGCGTGTGACTTTTGAAGCTTCCACCCCTTCTCAACAAGTGAGCTCCCCCAACATACACAATCAGGAGGAGAAATCTGATGGATAACAAAATTAAGCTAAGCATGTGGATGAACCGATGGTTCAGGAAGAGGCGAAACCGACTGGAGTTGGGCCGCAAGAGGTGGAGGATGTGGGCAGCGAACAAGAAGGCGTTCCTGTGGCACCAGACATGATGGGAGATATAGTTTCTCTTGAGAATCCCCAGATTTGGTCCTCTCACTAATCGATGAAGCTGGACTGAGGAGGAATGTGCAAAGTACGGAATACCCTGGAATGATGTCCTAATACCCAAAAGGAATGATTGGGCTTATGCACCCCTAGAAGAGTATACCACTTGGAATAAGCACATGTGCTATGTTCGGTGCATACCCCCACTATGCACATATGTTCAAGATATTCTATTCTTCTTTCATCTGACACCGACATAGCTTCATAAAAATGCGTATATCTTCCTACTTGTCACCTACATTCTATACATAGAGTGGTTGGGTGTAGAGATGACTAGGGATGACATGCGATATCTCTACTCCACGAAGAGAAGAAGTATCTCGCCTTACCTCGTCTATCTAGAGGCGAATGTTAATAGTCAATCATCGTGGGGGCGTGGAACAATCTCACTTACTTTAACCATGATTGGTTCTATGTTCGATGCCTTTTGGGATTCATGAGGAGAAGGCTTATATGTTGCAAGTGCTTTAATACTTACGTTGTATTCCAAGTTAATCAATTTGCAAGTCTAAAAAAATTGAAATTTTATGTGGTATGTATCCCCCGGATTCCAAGGGTGGTATTTACCTTGACCGAGTCTTGGCTTTGAGGGAAGTTCCAAACGCATTCCATGATGCTCATACTATGTTGTTAGATCATCTCCTCCATGTATGCTTATTTCCTGATGGTTACTCGATGGGTCGTAAGTATAAGGATGAAGAAGATTAACTGGCCAAAGTTAAGGAATGAGAGGTTCCTCTGGGTATGCAAGAAGAAACGCCCCCTATCGTGCTTCCTGACGAGCCCCTAGAAGAAGAGGAATAGGAAAGGGCTAAGGGGATTGCTAGTGCCCATGATAGTGCTGATGAGGAGGAGATTACCAGAGGAGATGGTTTCCAACCCACTTATGTTCCCTCCCTCAACGTCGATTGAGGTTGAGGGTCAGTTCAAAGGCATGGATAAAGTGCCCATTAAAATGTCTTTATTTCGGCTTATTAAGACGAACGCTTAAAGCTTATTGCCCTACGTTGGGGAGGTTTCCTCTTCAAGAAAAATGACAACTGGTCCGTGGAGGGAACACTAGGGTACACATATATAAGCATTGCAAAACGCAACCTTAACTTGTGCATGTGTGGGATATTCGATTCTGATTCAAAATTTGCTTTGTGCATGCGCTATGACTTGGGAAGGAAATAGAGATAGAGATCGGGGCTTGGGGTCGGGGAGTTCTCGACAATCAAAAGAACAAATAGTGGGCTCCTTTTTCAATAGTATATAATTGCAAGATTAAAAATTCAGGCGAGCCCATGATTATGAGAGTTGTGGTCGCGAACGAGACTATCCTTGGCGCTCAATGTCTTTACCAAAAGCAAAAGGCCGACCAACATGGAAAAACAGACATACGTTATGTGCACGAAGCAATCTGTAACCCCTGCCCCATCTTCTCATGATCCTACAACAAAGGATATGCCCTCTACATCATGACAAAAGATAAATGTAGGGAGAGGACTGGGAAAAAGAGGTAAGAAAAAGAAAAGGGTTGGTTCTGTGGTTGAGAAGAGCTATGAGATCCCTATGATGTCTCGAGAAGAGAGAAAGGCCTACTTGCTGAAGTATTTCCCAGGATTTTATTTCGAAGAGATGATCTGGATGCCTAAGCTGCATCCCATCCTGTTGGACATTGATAATGATACCCGGTCCCATGTATTCGATGCTTACAACCAATACCGGGTTATGTGGTGGTGCAGTGAGACTATCCGAGCTGATTTTTCAAAAGAATCCCAAAATTCAAGGGGAGAAGTTGGAGGCTCAGGCTGACCAGGATAGGATCCAATCCTGGAAGGTCGAAAAGGTGAATCAATATTCTTACTAGTGACTACTTCTGCATGTTTGAGTAGCATATTTATGTGCTAACTCTTTATCACTGAAATAGGTGAGCTAAGGAATGAGCTTGAGGTCACGAACAAGAGGACGAAGAAGGTCTATGTTGGGATGGCCCAGGTTAAGGATCGGCATAAGGACATAATAGATTTCCTCTAAGCTCAGGTCACAGCAGTGGAGAAGGACTATATAGCGCTTTCCAAGGAGAACCTTCTACTGTGGAAAGACAACGAAGAGGTCGAGTGGCTTTGGAAAATAAAACCAAGTGCTGATGGAATAAAATGAAACACTGAGGAAGGAGAATGATGAAACTCGGTGAATAATGAGGGAGAATGAAGAGATTAAGAAGAACATAGAAATTAGCCTTGCTGAGCTCGATTTGACTAGGAAAGAGAGGGTGGCGGCAAAGGCATCCAACAGGGAGGTGCTGAGATAAGCTGAAGGCGTGAGGGCAGAATTTGAGTCCCAGTTGGCGGATCTCAAAGCCAAAATAGGAGAAGCTTGGGCAAAGGTAGAGAGAGTGATGGGGTTAGCCATCTGCGGAATTTATGTCAAGACTCTTCAACACCACGTCGTTGGTCGATGACTATGCTCGGATGCTCGCTCTGAGTTAGGAAAAGTTGTTGGAGGACAAGGTTGCCGCCAAGGAAGTGGAAATGGGGATGGTGGATGAAGGGAACTGATGGCCGATTACTTTGTTGGGGAACTGGGTGTCTACAACACAGTGTTAATGGATCTTAAGAATATCCAAACACCAGAGGAGTGAATTGTATTTAATATATCTATTCAATTTGCTATCAGAAAGAAATAAATAATAAAATAAAATGCAATAATGTAAATAAAACTAGGATTTTTATACTGGTTTAGATTAACCAATCCTACATCCAGTCCTGCACTTCACCGTGCATAATTTCACTATAATCGCTTGCTTCCCATGGGTGGCAAGAACCTCTTTACAATCTTGATTTTTCTGGGCATAAGATACATCTTCTCCTTATCAACAACAACAAACAATGGAAAGTACTTATATCTTCAACACAATCTTGCATATTTGGTATAATGATCTTATAAACCTCCAGTGACAATATATGTTTGAATTCTTTGAGGAAATATGATGAAATCATAGAGAGAATGATGCAAATTAAAGTACAACTCTCTGATATTGTGTGGCTTGCAAATCAATGAATAATTGAGTGAAAGAGAGTGGATTTGCATGAATAATTGGATAGTATTCGATGGATTTATGCAGGAAATATATGGAGAAGAAGGAGTAGAAGAAAATATAAAAAATGATGAAAAAAAATCATTTCTAAGAGCCTTTAAATAGTGGTGAAAGGGATGTGTCTTTTGGTGATGCATTGGAGGGAAATAACTTATAATTTGAAAGTTGAGAATGTAGAAAACCGTTACATGTAGACATACCAATATTTGTATGTTTACATATAAGTGTTCCAAAACATGAACAACACTTCTAAGTGTTTCAAATTTTCTGCACTTCAAATTTCCTTATATTAGTGGATTTTGGTGATTCGGTTGAGCTCAATGGTTGATGTATCAACCTTAAATTTTGACAATAGAAATCAATTTATAAAATTTTGAAAATAGGAATTTTTATAAACGATGGAATTTGACCATGAAACTTTAACCGATGCGTTCATCTCGAAATTCTGGTCAGCTTTCATGATTGGAGTTTCGCGAACGAAGTCTGTATGAAAAAGTTACGGACGAAATACAGAAAACGAACAAAAATAAATAAATAGAATAAATATATTTATATCCTTCTTTAACCTCCCTCACTGGGCATTTCGGGCCTGTAGTGTCCAGTGATGGATAGGTTTTGAAGGGTATTTTCGTTATATTATATAATATAAACAGATGCATGTTTATTTAAATAAATCTAACAGTTCATGGCCAATACCACTCCTATAAATAAATGGGTAAATTCTCATTCTATTCCACATAAATATTTAGGCAACAACGAAGCTCTGCCATTTCTCTTTTTCTTTAAATAAATTTCTTAATTAAAATATATTCATATACAATCAATCAAATATAAATCATTCATATTTGAAAGAGATTATCTGATTTAAATGAAAAAGGGTATGAATTGACGACTAAGCTAGTCTTCATTAGATTCTCCCCTCTTCTCGTATTGTCTTGCAAATCTACAGATCTAAAAGTATCCCGTTTTCAGAATAATTGTAGATCCGTAAGAATTTAGGAATTATAGGCTTAAAACATTATTCAAATTTATGATTTGGATGCTTTCAGGTGATTGGGAAATTTATATACAAAGTTATAATAGCCAATTTATCTTGTTTGAATTAGATCTCAAAAATATCATCAAATTTGTTTATAGTATTGTTGAAGTTGAAGTGACACCTATCAGATCTGCTTATAAATGTTGTTAAAATTTGAAAGTATAGTTTTTTGTTATGAATAAAATAATTTGTAGGCTTGCTTAACTGTTTATACGTATTGCCTATAATTATGCTTAAAAATATATTGTGGTTGTTGCAAAACACTGTAGATTTGGAAATCAGTCCCATTAAACACTTTTAGATGTAGTTATATTTCAGATCTTTAGTTTCAGTGGTGAAATGATAAATTATGTGATTTGGACTAAAAAATACAATAGTGAATTATGTAATTTTGATTTAAAAGACATAAGCCTATTTGTATTCAATGTTGTTGGGATTTTGGCTTAGTTGTTGTAAATATGTTGTTTTTTGCTTTTTGAACAAAAAGACATTAGTTTGAAACCTACAAGAAGTTTGATAAAAGATTTTGAAAGGGATAAGTTGTGTACATATAAATATACATATTTGTGCGTAGTTTGCATCAACTATTCTAAAATACACATAAACATATGTATTTCTTATGGTTTGAAATATGTCTATTCCAATAATCAAGCATAATTTACAATAACTATAGCTGACAACCTTTCTGTAAGATTTGAAACCTTATGGCAAGATTGAACACAAAAAGGGGTGTTTGGTTATTGATTAAACCAAATTATTAAATTAATGATAATAATAATAAAGGAAGGTAATTACGTTAACCACGCAAAAATAAATATGAGTATATTTATACCTTATCCGTCTGAATCTACGTAAACGACAAAATATACATTATATTGAAGGTTTGAATGTTTGAATGATATTCATTTGTGGAATAATACATGTAAATGTAATCCATATTAAATTAATATATTTGTGGTGACCATTGTAGCAATTAGTGTGATTGGTTGTTATAATTTGGACCATAAATAAATAACAATTGTAACCGACAGTGATTGGGGGAAATTGTATTAATTGGATAATTAAGTCTAATGGTTACAATTCCTAACATTTATTAGGATTAATGTTGTAAGCACCAATCAGGGAATTAAATGTATAATAGCATTAGGATACGAGGTTAAACTCAACTTGTGGTAGAAGTCTGCCCGGAACCGACCGGCAAATCCAACACCCATAAGTGGTCATCTTAATGTAAGAGGTCTGGTGTATATATATATATAACAATAAATAAATAAAAATTAGTAATGTCTATTAGGGTGCAACAAATAGATATTTTAGGACTGATAAGATAAGGATATCCATTGACAATTAATGTCTTAGGAAAATTATTGCCGTTAGGCTCATAAATGACATTAATTATAATCAATGGAAATAAAAGATCAGTTGTTTCCTTAGTAAACTATGACCATCATGGTTATAAAGGGAAATAAACATATAATAGAAATAAATGAAATAAAAAGGTGATTAAAGGGTATTGATGGTTGTTTAAATTACTAAGTCCAATTAGGGAAAATAATCAAATAAATATCCTAGGATAAGGAGGATATAACTTTCCTTATTATTCAAGTTAATATAGAACTTATAATTAAAAGTTAGAATTGGACTTGGTAGGTTAATGATGTGGAACATTATTAACCATAGAAACCCATGACGATAATTAACTATGTGTGTATGGTATTTCTGTAAAAAGAAACTAAACGGGAATAACCCATAACGTGGCCTGCTTCATTCCAATAAGGAAAAGCATCAAAGGCTACATGGGAGACGAACTTAATAATATTTGTGTATAGTCCGCTCCCTTGGGTCTTAAGTGGCTTGGGTCGAGAAGTCCACCTGGGAGTAGGTCTTCCAGTCTAGGGGTCTTAAATGGTATATGTGTGAGGCCTACCCAAACCTGGAAATCTAAAAATGTCAGACATGACTACCTATCCTACAGGAAGTAGTAAGCAACTAAGGAGATTATCAAATGAGATCAGCTAGATAGAAAAGCGCAACACCCTCTCTCACATTATATGGTGTACGGGGTTATATGCGTGAATGAAGGAAGCCTTAACTAGTTGGGCTCCATAGCTAGTGCCCTCTAGTTTATGATAACGTTGAATAAATCATCGAGGAGTATTAAGTGACCAGCAGGTTCGCCTAGGGTCTTAAGTGATCGGGAGAATCCACCTTATCCATCATTTGATAGTGAGGTGTTAAATAATAAGGGGTGAGCGAATGAATATATATATATATATATAAAGAAACTCCGTAATTAGGGGTCCACTCTCGATTAAATAACCAGCCATGTTCGGGTATAAAGCTTCATAATATATGCATTAGCTTTCTATCTCGGTATCATATTTTGGGTTTACTGCATTAGGAAGGGTAGCTAGAGTCGTGCGTAAATAACTAACCTTGGCAGGCATACATATCTTGGGTTGAACACAACGGGATACATATGTGTATTATAATCTGTGTCATGCATTTCCTATTCACCAGAATCTTATTGTTCTGACCCCCTCCTCCTTACAACCTCCCAGGTTTTCTAGAGATGGTCAAGTTCTCACAGGTAGGTTTAGCTTTCGGTCCTCGTTCTCTATCATGGCCAGTATGGGTAAAGTGACTTATTTTTGAAAAGGTAGTTACTTCAGTTAATACTAGTCTATCCTATTTTTGTTTTTGCTATGAATTTCTTATATCGTACTCTAATTATCCTCATGCTCATTTTATTTGCAGGTACCAGATTTACAGGCTTCATGCTTGGATGTGTTCGAGTTTCATTTTTTGTCGAAATTTGGGCTCAGAAAAGCGTGGGGTGTTATAGTTGATTATCCTCAAGTATAATTTCCATGGGATCCTTAACAAGATATTCTAAGGTTCAACCAACTCCTCATCACTTCAAACACCTCTGTTCTTCAGTATTCTTCACTAATATGACTTGGTCATCAATTGTTCTGATTATCTTTCTTCCGTTATTTTTCCATTGCTTTGATCAATCTTCTTTTGTAATTCCTCTTTTGTAATCTTTTTTATCTCTATAAATGACCTCATAATATGTCTGATATAACTACACAACTCAAAGATATGTTAGTAGTAATATTTATATGGTTGTTGCCATCAAAATCAAAACCTAGGGTATTAACAATCTCCCCCATTTGATGATGAAAATCATATAAATATTTAAATGATAAAAATTTATTACTTTTATATTTTACTTCCCCTAACTCTATGCACTCCCCTTATCATTTTGTCTAGTATATTTTATACCCCTTCTCCCCCTTTAACGTCAACAAAAAGGGTAAAAAGAATTGTTTAATTTACTACTAGATAATATGTAGAGTTTGCGTATGCATATATTTAAATAAAACACAAGAGGGAAAACTAAATAGAAACATGAAATAAATTTTATTAAATAAATAAATGAGTTTTTAGAGTTGTGAATGCCAATTAACAAATTATTTTCATATTTATCCAAGGTTCGATAGATTTCTTATCATTTGCTTTGATCGTCTGCTATTTGGTACCTTAAAAATTATAAAATATCAACACTAGTACCCTTTATATTTTATGGTCCATAGGGTTAAGTTTTGGGATGTCAAACCCATGACAATTTGAATTCCCTTTGAAAATATAATCATTAGATGAATTAAAGATATTTATAAAGTTATCAATATATTTTTCTTTTTCAATATTATCTTTTTCAATATTATCCAACCTTTTTGGAACCCGTAAGTTAATGAACCTATTTGGAGGATTTAATTTTAATTTCCTTGGTTTAGGTTTGAACTTGGTAGCCTTAACAAACTTGGTACATTGAGTACTATTTTCCTTGGATTTAGCCTTAGGGGTACATCCAAGTCCATGTTTATTCCTAGTATGTTTAGGCAGATAGTAATTTCTCTAAATTACCCTTTCCTTTGTTAAATTTATCAATATCAGTTCTCATTTTGTCAAAATCCTTACTACGGTTAAGAATAACATTGTCTAGAGATGTTATTTTCTTATTCAGATCAGTGACATGTGATTTCATTGAAAGATTTTCTGATTTTAACAATGCATTTTCACTTTTTAGTTTTTCAAACTTCCAAATGTTAAATCCTTTCTATTTTTGTAACCATAAAATCTTTCAGTTTCATCTTCTAGACATTTTTTTTCTTTATTTAACTTTTCATTAGATATTTTTAATCTATCTATTTCTTCCAAACTATTGTTGTATTTATTCTTGAGTATTTCATATCCCTGATGCATATCATTTAAAACATTAGTAATTTCTTTATTAAAATTCCATACTTATGAAGGTCAAGAAGAAGGCTGATAAGGTGGTCGAAAAGCAAAGAAGGAAGAGGGCAAAGCTAAGGAGATGACATTATCCAATGAGTTTCAGCCTAAACCTATGAAGGTTAGCGTGGAAATTGTATAAGTCCCGAATGACTCTGATTAAGAGAAGATGCTTGAAGGGGGCCCATAAAAGGGGTTCGAGATGAGGCCTCACCCCATGCCTACTCCATCAAAGTGGTAGAAAGGATGTGGAGGAAGATGCTCAAAGAGGAGGAGGAAAAATGATAAGGATGAGCCACCTGAGTCTAAGAGTGGGTAGAATAAGAAGATGGGTGGCTCGTACAAGTGAATGTTATAAAATAGTTTTGTTTTTGTTGACCAATTGGGTATACGAGTACAACCCTCACTTTTGGAGGCATGATATGGTTTTTATGTACATCGTGCTGTTTGAAATATTTGAAATACACACACACACATATATTTTTTGGCATATGAATGAAAGTTGACTTTGCTTATATCATATATCGCTTTAAGTGTTCGAGATTCTTTTACGCTTTCCTTTCGTTGTACTAACGTAATGCCCTTGTCTTTTTCACTTAAATTCATGTTGTTCGAGACTTTACTCTTGAGAAGATCAAGTCATGTGAAGTTCGAGTGAGTTGACTCCCCTCTCGAAACTTTCAGTCATTAATTTCAAGTCTTATGTAGTCTAAGTGTGTGAACTTGGATCTCGAGATTTCCTTTCGATCATTAGCCTTGAGTCTTGAGGAGTTTAGGTTTGGTAACTCCACTCCTAGGAACTCCTTGTGGTCATTGATCCCAAGTCATGTGAAGTAAGTGGGTGAGCATCGTTGGTTCGTCTATTTGGTGCTTTTGTTTATGTCATTTGGTCATTTTCACAACTTAACATACTACACTTGAAAAGAGTTTACCGTAATGCGGCTCAACGACTAAATGGATGGATCACACTTTGAGTCTGGCCACACCTTTGTTGGTAAACTTGAGCGTCGGGCCAACATTTGGTCTCCTAAACATGCTTGGACATGAATTGGTCATGCCACATCCATCGGGCTTAAGGTTATGCCATTAGAAGGACTCCAAAATATGCTAAGGCATAAATCGGTCGTGTACCAACCATTGGGATTAGGTAGTGATAACAGGTAGATTCCTAGATATGCCTGAGCATAAGTAAGTCATGTCGTATATAGGGCTTTGATTTTCCGCCAACGGATGGACTCCAAAATATGTCGAAGCAAGAATCAGTCGTGTACCAACCATCGGGCTTAGGTGGTGCCAATGGATAGACTCCTAGATATGCTTGAGCATAAATAAGTCATGTCATACCCATCGGGCTTCGAGTATTGCCGCCGGACAGACTCCCAAACATGCCTGGGCATGGTGGGTCGTGCCATGCGCGTCAATCTTTTGGTAGTGTCGACATATAGACTCCTTAATATTCTTGAGCATAGGTAGGTTTCGTCGTACCCATTTGAGTTGCGTCGTTTGCCTCTAGTTTAGGAGGTAAACGAGGTGGTGCCAACAAACTGACTCTTGAGTACACTTAAACGTATGTAAGTCATGCGCGTGTCGAGTCTCGTTCGGCTTAGGATTGAGCCAAGTAAAACACCCCTAAATACGCCTGAACATAAATAGGTAATGCCAAATTCTTTTGACTTAAAGTACTTTCCTCCAATCTCGGAGGTAAGTGTGGTTGAGCTCATTTGATCACGTTTATAGTAGCGCTATTCATGTGATCTACGAATGAATCTAGAAGGTATAGGTTTACGCTCTAGTACTTCACACAAGGATTACAATTAAGTCATTATTTACAACTCAAGCAACTCGTTGAAGCTAAGACATGGAATCAAACTATTTCTAAAAATGCAAACAACTAAGTCAGTACATGGTGTAACTCAAGCAAGAGGAAATAAAGGTCATGGTGTCATGGATCTAAGCCACTTATTTCTAATGGAGTCTTTCTAAGTCAAAAAGTCAATCTTGGAGGATCTAGTTGATAACCAGGGTCCAGGCTGGTGGTTGTTCTTGGCGAGTGTTGGATGACCCAGGAACTTCATTTGGAGGACCCTGCTTGTACTGCTCTAGTTTTTTCTAATGGCTAAGATTTTCAATAGCACCCCTAAAATGGAGACAATTGTTTGTATCATGACCATACATGTCGTGATACCTGTAGTATTTGCCAGTTCGTTTCTCCCTCTCCATGGATTCTCTCGAATGGGTTTCGGGTATTGCATGGCATTGGAAGCTTCAAGGTATATAGTCTCGAGGAGGGTATTGAGTGGAGTGTAAGAGTTGAAGGATTGGACCCTGGGTCGATTCTTCTTTTTGTCGACACTACCTCCATTATTTCCGCCTTGACCAGGTTTTTTCTAAACTTTTTCCTTACCTTTCTCTAAGTTTTCTCTAGCTTTATGGCAAAGACACTGTTTTACACAATGTTTTACTATGGATTTCCAGGGTAGCCTATTCGAGTAGATTGATTTCTACGTCCTTCCTCTAGATACAGGAATTGACTAGTTCTTTCGTAGAAGACTTCCAGAGATTTGGAAATTTTTATTCGATCCAAGCTTCAAAATTTGAATTTGGTGGTACGCCCTTAGCCAGTTGAACCAGGTAAGTATAAGGCTCGGAGTCTTCTACATCTGGCAGGGCATTTTTGAATCTTTAAAGGTAGCTCTTAAGAGTTTCCCTGATGCCATGGTAGATGTTTAAAATGGTCATGATGTCAATTGGTTGAGTAGTGTGCATCTTGAATTGCTTGATCAACCCCTTGGCGAGCTAATCGAAGGTCGCTATGGTTCTTGGCGGAAGTCGAGAGAACCATAGCTGAGCCACACCTTCAAGGAAGAGATGGAAGCATTTACACTTCACTTTGTCCGTGTTGCGGTTGAAGTCAATATGCCATTCATATCGGTTTATGAAGTCACGGGGATCGGTCTTCCCTGAATAAACCATGATTTAAAGCATATCGAATCGCCTTGGTCATTTGGAATTAAGGAAAGATTCGCAAAAGGGGTTACATCTCTAATTGGATTCTTAATCATCGGCGATGTGCCCCTTGGATTCCCTCATAATCCTACGAACCATGTCGATGAGAACCAAAGGTTGGATATTCACTGGATTCCAATGGTCGTGATCCAATTATGAGGTGTGAGGCCTCAGAAACCTTCTATGATGGACGTCTTCATCCATTTGAGAGTTAGCAACCTCCACCATTTGTTTTCGTGGAGGTGCGCTTGAAGCATCTTGGGAGTAAGTAATTGTTTTTCCCATAGGCGCCAAGTTCTAAGTAGAGATAGGAGGAGCTTGTCTAGTCGTGGGTTGAGCACTAGTACTTGGAGAATTATTAGGGCCCAACCAGGAGCGGTTAGAATGATGGGCTCCTACTTTGATGGTAATTGTAGCAGCATCATCGTTGATCCTTTGCTTTTGTCTATAGTCATTATAGCGGGTGTCGGAAGAAGAAAATTCTAGAATGTAGAGAGCTGTCTTAGAATTCATATTGGCTTGAAGGTATGAAATATCTCTATGGGTATTTTCTTTATGACTTTCCATCAAGGAAATATTCTCCCTAATTTGATCATTAACAGTCTCTGAGTTCCCTATAATTTCTTAGTTACTTCAAAAAATTAAGCTTTGGTAAATGGATCCTCGGGGTTGGAGTAAGTAGCCATATCCATAGTGGCTGGAGCTTCAACGAGTCGTTGTTGAGAGAGGTTTCTTAGTCAGTAGTAGAAGGTCCAACCATAGCTTCTTTTCCTTTCTTCGCCATTTTCAGTAGACTTGGTGGTTGACCTAGGAAGATCTGAGTAGCACTCCAACTCTTAGTGGAAGAACGGTAGAAAAAAGTTGAGCATTCTCTTGAATTTCTCAATAAAAGCACCATAATTAATGTTATTTGTAGGTGTGTTTCTCCCATTCTTGGCATGCTACAATGTTGATGCCCAAAAGTTGGCACAAACCCAAAGATTTCTACAATAGTGAAAATAAGCGTAAAGTGATGTAAATATGAAGGGAGAACGCAAGAGAACGGTAACACGATGCTTATAGTGGTTCGGTCCATGAGAACCTACATCCACTTTGAAGGTTTTTGCTCTTTGTTCACTTCTAAGTCGAAGTTACAACGTTAGGAACAATGTCCTTAAGTAGCTATAATGGCAATGGTGGAAAAAAGGGTCAAATTGGTCCGAGTAGGAGCTTTATTTCTTCTTCCCAAAATGCCAAGACAGCTTTAAAAGTCCAAGGTTGAGGTGAACTTTTCTTGCCGAAGTGATGGATTGAGCTTGAGAGTCTAAAGTGCAATATCATCTTCCTAAGGAGTCATGAGAGCAAAAACACCCATTTCCTGTATCAGAATGGGGTATCTACAAGAGCATAGGGAAGGCGAGGAAAGTGAGTGGAGAAGCACATGGACACGTGGGCCAACAAAATTCATCTTGGGGGATTGGTACCGGTCCCCAATGCCTTAGCTTATTTCCCCTCCTCCTTGATGCCTCGCATTCATCGCATAACTCAATTTTGTATATCAGGATACGAGCTATAAATACCGATCTTGCGAGATTTGAGTAATTTTTGAGTCGCCTCATAAATACTAGTCCTAGGAAGAATGTTGAGATACCGATCTGGAGAGGATCTTAGAAGACACATTGATCTTGGAACACTAGTGTTTCTTGAGATTTTGGGAGATATTGGGAATATGTATCGATCCCACATATTTCGGGATATGTACTGATCCCTTATGACTTAACATGTTTATTAATAAGTCTTGGAGCTTAGGGATATGTACTGATCCCAAAGTATGGTTTATACTAAACCCACACTTAGTCATTTGAGAGCTATTTTGATGATGACCATACTCGTACGACTGCATCTAGACTTGATTCTCGGTTGTTTGAATGACACTTTTGAGTCGTTTAGCCATGCAATGGTCAAGTTATGTGGGCCTGGACTACATCTGATAGTTGGGCCAAAAGGCCAAGTAACATACATATACAATTGGATACGAATTTAAGTTCAACATTAGTTAAATATGTCTAAAATCCAGTTTGAAATCAGTTACTGCAACCCAAGTCAATTCTTCTGAGAATTGTCAAACTTAACATACACAAACTCTAAGCTACCAATATGTAGTCTCCTTAGTACAAATATTCAAGTTCATATATAATTAAGGGGAGGTTCGAGTTTTGGCAATTCTAAGGGCTAGGGTTTCAATATAGGATTTGGTACTAGTTCAAAGCAATTGGGTTTCAAGCTGCGCAGTTCAGGCAATGGAACAATGGTGATCCATGGTACTAGCAGCGACAAAATCCTGCAACAAAGGACCATCGACGATGGATTGATTAAGGCAAAAAATTTGATTCGATTGGAAAGCAATGGTTTGAATTGATCCAGGGGAAAACAATATAAAGTACCAAATGAAGATGAAAGGGTCAAGTAGGCAGATTGAATAGAAAAGGTTGGGAGTCAAATATCTTTTAAGTAATAAAGTCTGTATCGAGCCATTCCTATGCCTCGGTATTGAGTAATAGATGCTTACCTGATCCAACTTATCCATTACAAGACACCCTGCAAAGTTTGGAATCAAGATTATATATCCATCATGGACAATGATGACTTGAACCCATAAATTCAAGCAAATGACCGACAAGTTGGAGACAACTTCTTCGAAGCAGGTTAATATGATCAACCAAAAATTTCAAGATAGAAACTAAAAAATAGCTAGTTCCAAAGCACGTTTTGTTTTCAATGAACACATATTCCAAGAGATAAATGTTAACTAGGCGTTTATCCAATGGAAAACTACAGAAATAAGTTCATGGAGACTTAGCCAGAGTGGCTAGAAACATGATCAGATCACTCAAAAGAACAAGTAAATGGCTCTCATGTACAATGACTCAAGAAAACACTAAGCATATGCCATTGACTCGGCATTGAGTCGTACTAGCTTAGTTCGAGCCATCATGACCTATTCTATCATGGTTTACTTGTTCTCTGAATCTATATTCCAAGTTTTGTAGCAATCCAACATGTCTAGTTCAATTATATGATGATTCATCCAATTCAAGTTGTAGTTCAAACTAAATTCAATAGGATGTATCGTAAAAACAACTAAACAAGTTATATCATTACACATACAACATCACAATAAGGTAGTAAGAACAACCCAAAATGAATTGTCATCCAGAAAGCTAAGGATTAAAGTCGGTACCGAGTCATAGCCATGACTCAACACGTATACAGTAGGCAGACTGGTCCTAGCCTCCTCGTGTGATCACTATAACATAAATCCCATTTCACAACTACCAAAAACAGTTGTAACGGGTTTATTACAACTGACAGTCAACAATCCTTATATCCAGAGTTGTAATAGAGCTTTATTTTTTTTTACAATGGTCTTATACAGTTGTAAAAAGTTTTTTTACAACTACCTAAAGCACTTGTAAAAGATTTTTTGCAAAAGCTTTAAGCAATTGTAGAAGATTTTCACAACTATTATTAACAATTATATATGGGTTGACACTTGTCGAATATCTTTTTACAAATACAATTGGCAGTTGTATTTATAAACATGTAAACAAATAAATGAAAATATCTAACATTAAAGCAAAAGAACATTATAAACATTCATCTACATTATTTCATACTTTACATAAATCTATCTTTATTTCCAAATAAGGTAAAATAGTTTCAAGCTTAAGCATCAAATACAAAAACTTTCATTCAAAGAATTAGCATATCTAACAATTTATTTACACAATTTCTATTCATCACAAGTTCAATCTATAACACACACATGCCAATTAAAATCTCAAGCACTCTAAATGTCAATTCCATTACAATCAATGATCCAAACATAAGCTCTTTTTAACAAACACTTGATAAGATTCTATTATAGATTGAATATGTATTACGGGTTCTACAATAATAATAACCTGTGTTATGAAATACAGCTTGCAAGGATCATCATCAATTATGAAACATATGTTCTGCAATGATTATTGCATGCCAATGGAACATACATTCTACAAAAGGCATGCAAGTAAACCATATATATCAGATCAAATATGCGGCTTGTTTTCACACTAAATCATGTAAATAACATAAAACCTACATCATACATAGTAGTGTATTGTTGAATATATGAAAGGGTGGGAGTCAAATTCACTTCTCAAATTGCAAAAGTTATAGCAAAAAAGTAGAAGTAATAATAGGTTTTTTCCTAAGTGTATGGAGGAGGGTTGATCTTTAAGGATTACATTGTGATACTTAAACATATTGGAAAATGGACTATAAGACAATATAAAATGTAACACCCCGTATTTTCTATTAACATTATAATAACGAATCCTAGAATACTTAATTTAAAATTTGAGAATTAAGGGAAACGGGCTACACCATTGTGTTCATCTCGGAATTCTGGTTAAGATAGAGTCCGAGTTGGCGTAAATTGGACTTCGTATGAAGAAGTTATGGTTGTTGGAAGTTTCCAAAAAATTCAAATAAATTCGAACAGCTCGAAAAACAAGTTCAAATTCAAACAGAAGTCAGAAGCGGGCTGGGCAGGAAAATTCCCGCCCAGGCAGGTCGACCAGGGTGTCGACCCTAGTGTCAACCTCCCCCCCTAGAGGTCGACCTGGCCCCCGGCCAGATCTGAATTTTGAACATCTGCTGACTTGCTGCTGAGTCACTAGGGTTTCTGGATGGTCCTGATCTGAACTGAGTGGCTGTAATTAACCCTAGGTTCATCTAACGGCTATAATTAAATTGGAATTCTATATAAACAACTCAATTCTCAACCTAAAAACACATAGAAAAATAAACCTAGAACTGAAACGCCGTCAGTAGAGGACTTGGAGTAGCCATCACCATTTTCAATTCAAAGAAGAGTTAAAAGCTTACATCTAAATCAAATTAAAACTAGTCTAATTCAGCGATCTTCATCAAAGGCGCGCATCTCCAATTTCAGAATTCAGAATGCAAAAATTTCTTTTTAGTTTGTAAGTTAGTTGTCATGCAGATTTAAACATTCTTTTCGATTGAATCATGACATGTTGTAATTGGGATATAGTATAATGCCTATGTATAAGATTTGATTCTCATTTATCTTAAAGTATCGTTGTAATTAATCATGTCTATATGCTTGTGGCGATGAACATGTTGTATATGAATCATATCTATATGCTTGTGGTGATGAACAACATTTCATGTTATTGGGATGTATTATTGGGTAATGGATTTATTTTGCCAATTAAATGGTAAAACGTGTCATGCTGTAATTTGGTGGTTATTGGCAAGTTTATGACCTAAATCACATGCTTACATGTTAGATTAACATTTAGAACTATGAAACTATTTAGGTTGCAAGATTGGATTTGTAATCCTCTTATGTTTTGACACAAGTTATCATGCTAAGTGTGATTTAAACATGTTTATGGTAATCCTCTTATGTTTTAACACATAAGTTATCATGCTAAGTTGTGATTTAAATATAGCTTTCTTCTGTTGTGACATACATAAGTTAGTATGCTAAATTGTGATTTACTTGTTAAACCTCCATGTTAGACCCATATCAAGTTTACATGAAAATTAGATCCAACTTAGTCACAAGTTCACCTTTACCTGTTTAGTTGAGATAATGACACATCTATGCCAAGTTACATGTGATAAGTTAAATGTATGCTATTTTATGTTTATGTCATGTTCCTTGTTTATTACCCCTTTTTGTTTATGGGTTTGGGCTAATTTGCTAGCCCAACATTTTATGTAAATTCATACGTACGTTCTACGGGGATAACGATGGGAAAACATGAAAATTCATGGCATAGATTTGTTCATAAAATGTTATATTTGATATACCATTTATTGTGAGCAATATTTGAAAGGATAACTATGGCATGATTAAATTAAAATTAATTTACATAAAGAAATTTGACATATATAGAAAAATATGAGTTTAGAAAAGACGAATATGCCTAACCCGAGGTTAGACTGAGTTGTGGTGTAAATCTACCCGGAACCGACCAGCATATCCAGTAACCACAACAAGACCTGTCTAATGTGGGTGGTTAATGCATCAAGCCCAAAAAGAAACCGAGGTTAGACTGATTTGTGGTGTAAATCTGCCCGGAATCGACCGGCATATCCAGTGACCATAACAAGACCTGTCTAATATGAGTGGTTGGTGCTTTAATAAATTAAAGCTAAGTCAGGATTGTTTGGTTTAAGTAAATTAGGAAAACACTTAACCAATTCAACATGTTAACTAAACGAATGGGAGGGGTTAGGTAAACTTGGACACTTAACCAAATAAACATGTTGATTAGAAAATCCTACTAATGGGGACCCATTTCAGCAATAACCCACATAGATGTATCATGGTACCCTAAAACTAGGCAGGGTGGGGCACGATTACTAGGCTGAATTATAAGCGGTCAAAACATTGGCAGTTGGTGGGCAAGTATAGGTTACGATGGAGTATGGGCATGCATGTACTCCGGAGTGGAAAAATCAGGCACTGGGCATCAGTAGTGTACACTGTGCATCTTGAATCGTGTCGAGTTGCCACCAGAGGGACTGATACACCCCACGGTGGGACCAACACAGGTAGCTACAGTCAAGCGGGGCCGAATGACATAGGACATGAATGCATGCTCGTAGGAGCCGATCATTAAGGGGATCGTTTGTTATAAACACGTGGGGCTGGTTGAACCAATGGTTAAGTAGGTGCACTGACTTGGGTGCGATCACATGTTCCTCTTATCTTATATTAGGGTATTGTCCTATGTTCTGTTATCACTGTCATGATCCGTTTCCTTGTTTAAATACTAGTAACCACTGAACTTACCAGACTTATTGTTTGACCCGTTTTCTTTCGTCTTCTTTTCTTCCGTCCCCCCCCCCCCCCCCCCGCTCAGGTCCACAGGGAGGAAATACACCAGCTTAATCAGACTCTTTGCAAGCTTCAAGAAAGTAGATGTATGATTTGGACTCTCTTGCATTGGCTATGGCTTTTGGATATGACCCTTAGGGATTTATGCAATCTTATCTATACTTTATGCTTCTTTATTAAATAATCAAGACAGAAATTATGGTGTAATGTTTTGAAGTTATTTTGAGACAATTTGATGTAATGCATTTGTATTGAACTACGTATGAAAAAATGTTTGAATTCCACTGTTTAAATTTATCTGTCTTGTAAATTTTTCTGTGTCTTGTACCTATAGCCCTCCACCAAAGTTAAGGCATTCCCTTTGTGAGTGACCTTAACGAAGGTGGGGTGTTTCACTCGGTATCAGAGCAAAGGTTTACCAGATCAGATAAGAGTTTTTGAAAACCATTTCTCAAAGCGAAATATAAAGAAACATTTTACAAGGGAAAAAAGTGTTGTTTTAAATTTAAAAAGGCATAATCCCCAAAGCCATATGCACTATCTCTCTATCCTTCGTTTTGAATCTTTTCTTTTTCGTTTCAGCATGTCTGGGAATCTTAACCTTCCAGAGGGTGCACCAATACCTGGCTGGTTTAGGAGGTACTTAGAGGCTAGGGCCAATGACGCAGGCCCAACAGATATTCCTCCTCCACCTGCAGCAGTTCCTCCTCCTCCTCCTCCTCGTGCAAATGCTTTCTCAAAGATTTTTAGAGAATTTAGGGCCATGGGTGGAAAGGATTTCAAGGGAACTGAATCATTCGTAGAAGCAAGAAACTGGCTCAAAGAAACTGAGGATCTGTTCGTTATCTTCGAGGTGGACGATAGGCAAAAGGTACAGTTGGCAGTACGGTCGCTCAAAGACGAAGCTTCCTATTGGTGGGAAGTCACTAACGCTGAAAGACCTGTTGACACATGGATGGATTTCAGAATAAGGTTTGAGATGAAATTCCTCTCACAGGCTGAATGAAGTTTACAGCTGGAAAAGTTCTTATCTCTTAAGCAAGGAAGTATGACGGTCAAGGAGTACGTCAATCAATTCAATCAGCTGACCCGATTTGGACTGGACTTAGTGAATACTCCTCATAAGAAGGCTCTCCGTTTTGTCAAGGGATTGAATGAGCGACTTCACAGCTTGGCTATGACCCATATACCTATGGGGGCTACTTACGAGAGGTTAGTGGACATGGCACTCTTACATGAGGAAGGCAAGGGCAAGAATGAGGCAAAAGCGGAAGTGCCTCAAGATAAGAAGGGGGAAGGGTCGCAGAACAAGAAGGCTGATTCAAAGAAAGGCGGGAAGAACAACAAACCCCATGAAAAGAGAAAATGTAATTTCTGTGGCATTCCTGGACATTTGGTTAAAGACTGCAGGAAGAAGAAAAGGAAGATGGGTGGTTGTTTCCACTGTGGTGAGACAGGACACATGGCTAGGGCCTGCCCAAAGAAGCAAGGGTAGGGAGCTGGACCTTCTTCTAGAGGACAAGTTCACGCTTTCACGGCACCTCCGCAAGAATGAGGTAGAAATATTTCTATCGAAAGTTTAGTCTATCTTTTTTATCATCCTGTTCGTATACTATTTGATTCTGGCGCATCGCACTCTTTTATATCTACTGCTTTAGTGGAATCTCTGCACCTAGACACCAATATAGTAGAGGATCCCTTGGTTGTTTCAAATCCAATTGGGGGCTCAGCTTATTTGTCAATGGTTTGTTTGGATTTGAAAATATCTATACTAAGCGTTGGGTTTAGATGTAATGCCTTTGTTTTGGGCTTCACGGGCTATGGGTTGATTCTAGGCATGGACTGGCTATCTAGTAATGGTGTCATCCTCGATTGTGAAAAGAGAGTGGTTAGACTCATGATTCGCCTCGGTAACACTCTCGAAATTTCTTATAATCCCATGAACTCCATCAGGCTTAGTTATCTAGAATCTCTTGATGCGTCTGTTGAGAACTTGCATTCTGTAAGGATAGTCCGTGAATACTCGGATGTGTTTGAAGAGGTAAAAGGCTTACCTCCGAAGCGAGAGATAGACTTCCGCATATACCTTTTTGATAATGCAAAGCCCGTTGCTTTACCCGTTAGACACATGGCCCCAAGGGAGAGAAAGGAGCTCAGCAAGAAAATCAAAGAGCTGCTTGAAAAGGGGTTCATAAGACGGAGTATTTCTGAATGGGGTGCTCCGGTAGTGTTCGCAAACAAAGCTGATGGTTCGCTTCGCCTGTGCGTTGATTATAGGGAGCTAAACAAGATGACCAAGAAGAATAGACACCCACTCCCTAGACTAGATGATTTGTTCGATCAGCTTGTAGGTGCATCGGTTTTCTCCCAATTAGATTTAGCTACCGGGTTTCATCAGCTATGAGTGGCTGAAAACAACATTGATAAGACCGCATTCAGAACTCCCGATGGTTTCTTCGAGTGGCTTGTCATGCCTTTCGGCTTAACAAACGCACCCGCTTACTTCGTTGATTTAATGAGCTGGGTGCTTCGAGAGTTCCTCAATAAGTTTGTGGTGGTCTTCGTAGACGATATTTTGATCTTCTCAAAGAATGAGGAAGAGCATGCCCAGCATCTAAAAGAAGTCATGGATACTCTCCGTGCACATCAGTTGAAGGAGAAATTCTCCAAATGCCGTTTCTGGAGAGAAGAATTTAGGTTTCTTGGACATGTGGTGTCCAAAGAGGGGATAGCCGTGGACCCTGCGAAAGTGGTTGTTGTGCAAGATTGGAAGGTTCCTCGAAACGTAACCGAAGTCCGAAGCTTTCTCGGGCTAGCAGGCTTTTATCGAAAGTTCATCAAAGACTTTGCAAAAATCTCAGCTCCACTAACAAGACTAACAAAGAAGAACCTAGCTATCAATTGGGATTTGGATTGCGATATTGCTTTCCAACGTTTGAAAAGGGCTCTAACAACAGCCCCAGTTCTGACATTGCCTGATGGGAGCAAGATGTTCACAATATACACAGATGCATGCGGAACGGGACTAGGCGCCGTTCTGATGCAAGAAGGGAAGGTACTGGCTTATGGTGGAAGATAGTTGAAAGTGCATGAGAAAAACTACCCAACCCACGACCTAGAATTGGCAGCCATCGTTTTTGCGCTTAAGTCTTGGCGCCATTATCTCCTAGGTGAGAAATTTGAACTGTATACTGACCATAAATCGTTGAAATACTTGTTCTCGCAGAAAGATCTCAATTTGAGGAAGCAAAGATGGATGGAGTTTCTTGCCTCGTATGATTTTGATATTTCCTACACTCCTGGCAAGGGCAATGCAGTAGCTGACGCCTTGAGTAGAAAGAAATCGACCTTAAGCCCTCTCTTTGTGGAAAGGCAAATCTTGGAGTTCATAGCAAGCTTTAACTTTAGACCCTCCACTGACTTTGTACCTGGCTTGCTAGCAACGTTAGAAGTGCGACCAACTCTATTATACTCAATCGGAGCCGCGCAAAGTGAAGACCCTCAGTTAGCCGAAGTAAAGGACAAGTTAACTAGGGGTGAGACTTCTAGTCACCTCAATAGATACTCCATTGATGCCAAGGGATGGTTGAGACGAGATGGAAGACTATGTGTCCCACAAGCAAGGGGTTTGGTAAAGACGGTTCTAGAAGAGGCACATCATTCCAAGCTGACCATACACCCAGGCGGAGACAAAATGTATAAGGACGTCAAAAGAGTTTTCTTTTGGAATGGCATAAAGAAAGACGTAGCTGAAGTTGTTTCTAAGTGTTTAATATGCCAACAAGTCAAGGCGGACGAGAAGAAGCCTGGTGGTTTGCTCCATCCTCTAGAAGTCCCACAGTGGAAATGGGATAGCATCTCGATGGACTTTATAGATGGGTTGCCTAGGTCAAGAAGGGGCAATACTAGCATTTGGGTAATAGTGGACATGCTCACAAAAAGCGCCCACTTCATACCCGTCAAGAGTAGAAGGACTGCCTCATCTCTAGCATCCATATATCTTAAGGAGATAGTTCGACTCCATGGGATACCCTCCAACATAGTGAGTGACCGAGACCCTATCTTCACGAGCGAGTTTTGGAAGAGTTTACAAGAGGCTGTAGGCACACAATTATCTTTAAGCACGGCTTATCACCCTCAAACCGATGGCCAAACGGAAAGAGTCAACAGAGTATTAGAAGACCTCTTGAGGTTATGCATTATTGACTTCGGAGGAACATGGGAAGATAATCTACCTTTGGTGGAATTCTCTTACAACAATAGCTACCAAGCCACCATAGGCATGGCACCTTTCGAAGCTTTATATGGAAGACCGTGCAGGTCACCAACTTGCTGGTGGGAGTCCACAGACAAGCTCATACTTGGACCAGACATGATTAGGGAGACTTCAGAGAAAGTAGACTTGATACGAAGAAGAATGAAGACTGCCCAAGATAGACAGAAGTCATACACAGACAAAAGAAGAACTGACCTTGAATTCGAAGTTAGAGACAAGGTGTTCCTTAAAGTATCTCCTTTGAGGAACGTCGTTCGCTTTGGATCCGCAGGAAAGTTAGCACCAAAATTTGTAGGGCCGTTCCCTATCATCGAGAAGAATGGGAAGATGGCTTATAGGGTACAGCTGCTCGAAAGATTTGTCGGGATTCATAATGTCTTTCATGTCTCTCACCTGCGGAAATGCTTACACGAGTCTGCGGAAGTGGTAGAACCAAGTATGCTAGAAGAAGTTGAAGTTGAACGAGAAGCAATGGTCATGAGAGTTCCAACCCGTATCTTGAGAACAGATGTCAAAAAGATACGCAACCGTGAAGTTAAGCTCGTCAAAGTTCAATGGAGCGACGCCGAGGAAGACGCGACTTGGGAAACTGTGGACAGAATACGTGCAACCTACCCTTTTCTTTTTGAGGGTGTGTCTTTAATCTCCTTTTCCTCTAGTTATGCTCGTATCTATCTTTTATCTCCTTGATCCTATCCTTTATCCTTAGGTAGGAACCCATTTGGATGTAAACATGTAGTTGAAACATGTTATGATTGATGGTTGCAAGTGGTTGCTAGTGGATGCATATACACACACACACATTAGGTATTAGATCGACTCAGTCACTTCCATATTGCATATGCATATATGTATTGGTTTATGGATTAAAACTTGATGTGATAACATATGGACGTTGCATTTGTATGAATGGTTGTGCACTCATATAAGAAATTTTGAGTAGGATAAATTTCATTCATGATGGACTAATGGCACTGGCATAATTTGCATTAAGGAGGTCAACTGAATCAGTAGACCGCCTGATTTTGCATTAGATAAGGACATAAACACACACACAATGCATATGATCATGAAGCATTAGAAACCTTTTAAGGATAATGGATGCCTGTGTTTGATGGTTGAGTAGATGGTTGATTGGATGGTAGGATATAAGTTCTTCCCGACTTGGAGATTTCGGGGACGAAATCCTAAAAGGAGGGGAGAATGTAACACCCCGTACTTTCTATTAACATTATAATAACGAATCCTAGAATACTTAATTTAAAATTTGAGAATTAAGGGAAACGGGTTACACCATTGTGTCCGTCTTGGAATTCTAGTTGAGATAAAGTCCGATTTTGCGTAAATTGGACTTCGTATGAAGAAGTTATGGCTGTCGGAAGTTTCCGGAAAATTCAAATAAATTCAAACAGCTCGAAAAACAAGTTCAAATTCAAACAGAAGTCAGAAGCGGGCTGGGCGGGAAAATTCCCGCCCAGGCAGGTCGACCAGGGGTCGACCCTAGTGTCGACCTCCCCACCTAGAGGTTGACCTGGGGGTCGACCTGGCCCCCGGCCAGATCTGAATTTTGAACGTCTGTTAACTTGCTGCTGAGTCACTAGGGTTTCTGGATGGTCCTGATCTGATCGGAGTGGCTGTGATTAACCCTAGGTTCATCTGACGGCTATAATTAAATTGGAATTCTATATAAACAACTCAATTCTCAACCTAAAAACACACAGAAAAATAAACGTAGAACTGAAATGCCATCAGTAGAGGACTTAGAGTAGCCGTCACCATTTTCAATTCAAAGAAGAGTTAAAAGCTCACATCTAAATCAAATTAAAACTAGTCTAATTCAGCGATCTTCATCGAAGGCGCGCATCTCCAGTTTCAGAATTCAGATTTCAGAACGCAAGAATTTCTTTTTAGTTTGTAAGTTAGTTGTCATGCAGATTTAAACATTCTTTTCGATTGAATCATGACATGTTGTAATTGGGATATAGTATAATGCCTATGTATAAGATTTGATTCTCATTTATCTTAAAGTATCGTTGTAATTAATCATGTCTATATGCTTGTGGCGATGAACACGTTGTATATTAATCATATCTATATGCTTGTGGTGATGAACAACATTTTATGTTATTGGGATCTATTTTAATTGGGTAATGGATTTATTTTTCCAATTAAACGGTAAAACATGTCCTGTTGTAATTTGGTGGTTATTGGCAAGTTTATGACCTAAATCACATGCTTACATGTTAGATTAACATTTAGAACTATGAATCTATTTAGGTTGCAAGATTGGATTTGTAATCCTCTTATGTTTTGACACAAGTTATCATGCTAAGTGTGATTTAAACATGTTTATAGTAATCCTCTTATGTTTTAACACATAAGTTATCATGCTAAGTTGTGATTTAAATATAGCTTTCTTCTGTTGTGACATACATAAGTTAGTATGCTAAATTATGGTATACATGTTAAACCTCCATGTTAGACCCATATCAAGTTTACATGAAAATTAGATCCAACTTAGTCACAAGTTCACCTTTAGCTGTTTAGTTGAGATAATGACACATCTATGCCAAGTTACATGTGATAAGTTAAATGTATGCTATTTTATGTTTATGTCATGTTCCTTATTTATTACCCCTTTTTATTTATGGGTTTGGGCTAATTTGCTAGCCCAACATTTTATGTAAATTCATACGTACGTTCTACGGGGATAACGATGGGAAAACATGAAAATTCATGGCATAGATTTGTTCATAAAATGGTATGTTTGATATACCATTTATTGTGAGCAATATTTGAAAGGATAATTATGGAATGATTAAATTAAAATTAATTTACATAAAGAAATTTGACATATATAGAAAAACATGAATTTAGAAAAGACGAATATGCCTAACCCGAGGTTAGACTGAGTTATGGTGTAAATTTGCCGGGAACCGACCTGCATATCCAGTAACCACAACAAGACCTGTCTAATGTGGGTGGTTAGTGCATCAAGCCCAAAAAGAACCCGAGGTTAGACTGGGTTGTGGTGTAAATCTGCCCGGAATCGACCGGCATATCCAGTGACCACAACAAGACCTGTCTAATGTGAGTGGTTGGTGCTTTAATAAATTAAAGCTAAATCAGGATTGGTAGGTTTTAAGTAAATTAGGAAAACACTTAACCGATTCAACATGTTAACTAAACGAATGGGCGGGGTTAGGTAAACTTGGACACTTAACCAAATAAACATGTTGATTAGAAAACCCTAGTAACGGGGACCCATTTCAGCAGTAACCCACATAGATGTATCATGGTACCCTGAAACTAGGCAGGGTGGGGCACGATTACTGGGCTGAATTATAAGCGGTCAAAACGTCAGCGGTTGGTGGGGCCAGTGTAGGTTTCGATGGAGTATGGGCGTGCACGTACTCCGGAGTGGAAAAATCATGCACTGGGCATCAGTAGTGTACATTGTGCATCTTGAATCGTGTCGGGTTTCCACCAGAGGGACTGATACACCCCATGGTGGGACCAGCGCAGGTAGCTACAGTCAAGTGGGGCCGAATGACATAGGACATGAATGCATGCTAGTAGGAGCCGATCATTAAGGGAATCGTTTGTTATAAACACGTGGGGCTGGTTGAACCAATGGTTAAGAAGGTGCAGAGACTATAGTAATGGGTGCGATCACATGTTCCTCTTATCTTATATTAGGGTATTGTCCAATGTTCTGTTATCACTATCATGGTCCCTTTCCTTGTTTAAATACTAGTAACCACTGAACTTACCAGACTTATTGTCTGACCCGTTTTCTTTCGTCTTCTTTTCTTCCGTTCCCCCACCCCTCAGGTCCACAGGGAGGAAATACACCAGCTTAATCTGACTCTTTGCAAGCTTCAAGAAAGTAGATGTATGATTTGGACTCTCTTGCATTGGCTATGGCTTTTGGATATGACCCTTGGGGATTTATGCAGTCTTATCTATGTTTTATGCTTCTTTATTTAATAATCAAGACATAAATTATGGTGTAATGTTTTGAAGTTATTTTGAGACAATTTGATGTAATGCTTTTGTATTGAACTACGTATGAAATAAATGTTTGAATTCCGCTGCTTAAATTTATCTGTCTTGTAAATTTTTCTGTGTCTTGTACCTATAACCCTCCACCAAAATTAAGGCATTCCCTTTGTGAGTGACCTTAACGTAGGTGGGGTGTTTCATAAAATCTTAAACATGCTCAGTCAAATATAGTTGTTTTAAGGAAAGCTTGATGGATGCAACTTGCGTCTAGTTCCATGCTTTGATATTAAGCATGTATTCAAACTAGCCAGAGACTGAGTCATCAAAGATTATGAATATCAAGCAAAGATCCAAGCAAGTAATACATGAAACTAATACAATTTTTCTCTAAGACATAGATGTATCTGAAATGTTTACAATTACTAAATGCTTGCATCGATTTTGCTAATCTTGCATGAAACAACATGTAGAAGTCAAATTATTGCATGGCTTGCTTCTTAATTGTCAACATGAAGGTTGCAAAAAATAGCACTTAAGGTAGAAAATTGTGGAAGAATCTTAACACCTAAGCTATAAAATATTATGGTTTAACGCCTCATGGAGGAATCGATTCTTGTAACCTAGAAAGTTTACTACCCTTATCCCAAATGCCCAGCTTTAATATCAAGGACTGAAGCAATAAACCATGACATGGTCCTTTACGCAACCAGTTTATGGTACATTTGGACTTAGAAATTCTGTATGGTGCGATGAATATATTTGTATTTATTGTGTGTAGTGTGATGAACCTTAGGTTCGCAAATAATTGGTATTTTGCGGAGAGGGAGTTGCAGTAGGTATTGCACTCTACCTTCTATAGCATAAACTGGTGTTCTACCTTTTATATATGTAAAAGAAGGAATGTAGAATCGCATTTTCTAAAACTCATAGGATAATCACAGGAAAAAAACTATAATTTCACCCTTTATTCCATATCTCAACTTAGATGATAAATCATGAAAATAGAAAGAAAAAAGTAGTCTGAAAATATTCATTGCCGACACGGTTTTTTTCTCCATAACAACTTGCAAAGATACTACAATAGCTCAAAAAATATATGTAAAGAAATGTAAAGCCAATCATACATCGTGTTCGCGTTGATATCAGCTTTCATATCATCTAATACAACTACAAAAATATAGCACTCAACAAACAACAATATAGATATATGAAGAAAAATAACAAACTTGCACTACTTAATGTGGATGGATCCTTCTACAAATCCTTTAACATATTCAAAATCCTTTTAGTACCCATATATTGAAATTCCTGCATTCAAATAAACAAACAATATTACTCATCATTGCCACACTATGTGTGTGTGTATATCAACACTGCAAAAGAAAAAAGTAGCTCTATTAGCATAAACAGCCTCATTGACCTCCCTCCTTCTTCTCTAATCCAACTTCCAAATCACCCTTATTACCCAAAACGCTAAAAACCTCCACTGTGTGACCTTTCACCACTTCATTTCCCATGTCTACGCAGTCGTTCAAGAAACCGTCGCCACTGACAAACTCTTTCTCTTCCTTAACTCCATCATCTCTCCTATGCACCCTTCTTTTGAATCATGTCATCAGCTCCAATCAATGAGCTTCCTTATGATGCATGACAAATTTTAAAGAGGGAATCCACCAAAGATCAACTCTGGGTGCATCTCATTTCATGGAGCATCGCTCCATTCTCCAAATTGCAAAACGATGACCAAAAGTTCTACAAAACCAAACACGTGGCCCGATCTGTTGCTTCACATAAACGAAGTTGTTCCCGTTAAGACCTAAATCACCTATTTGAATACAAGATCTCATAGACAATTTTTCGAGATTTTTATTAAGTATTAGGTTTGATATTGGTTTATCAATAATTAACCCAGCTGATCTGGGATTGCGATTGAGTAAATAGAATGGTGAAAATTTGTGTTGAGTTGAATTGGATTAGGAGCCGAAATTAGGGGTGGTTGAGGGGTTATTTGGTTATGGTCGAGATGATGAATTTGGATTTTATTGGGGATTGAAAATAAAAAAGCAAACATATGGACTGAAACACTACAAGTACTACAGTGTAATCCAATGCCTTGTTTCCAATGGCTCTTTGAATTTAAAACCTGATGTTGGAAACCGATAGAATGAAGACCATTTGCGACCATTGGAAATTTCCTGTGTATTTTCCAGAAACCGCGACCTGAATCTCATTTGCTTCTTCACTATCCCCAATTTTGTTTTTCCCCCAATTCCACCATTTCCCAACCTCCAATTTCGCTGCCACCTCCGTCAACAACCACCCCAACCACCTCCGACGCGATCTACAAGCAGCTATAGCGCCTCTCCACACTCATAGCTACCCAAATCGGTAATTTTCCTAAACTTATTTTTTTTTACTTTTTTATTTAGGGTTTAATTTAAATTCTGACTAATTCTTAGTTATTAGTGTATGTATATTACATCATCCCTTAATTTGCGCAAACACAAATTTTATATTATGTTAGGAGTGATCTTAGTTTTAGATAATTTGTGGGAACACAAGTTTTGTGCTTATGGTGCGAACACGCGAATTTATTTGGTGTATAAGTGATTTTGATAGGAACCGTCATAGTTAGGATTAAATAAATTGTAAAAATATATAATTATTACATATGTAATAAAACGGTAAAATATAAAAAAATATTTAAAGAAATTATGTATTAATTAACTTTAATATAAACAAATATTTAAACTCTTTAATATTATTTTTCCCCGTCTGACAAATAGTATATAATCGTTATATGGATATTCGTTTTTTCTACAAAATAGATATCTCTATTCATCTGATACATCATTTGTCGGATTTGTCCCTGTATTGGACAAGTTACAAATACTATAAAGTATTTACATTTCGTAACTCATATCACTTTAAACGTTTCACAAAATTTCGACGATATTTCCTTTACGTTCCTTTTGTACACGCATTTCTGTACTATACAAGAAACACTTGGAACTGCTATTAAAATTTTGTAAAATCATTTATAATGATATGATTTACGAAATGCAATTACTATTGTGTTTATAATGGAAAGTAGGATGACTGACCATCAAAGAAGACACATAAGTGTCAATGAACCAATAATTGTTTATTTAAAATAAAGTTTGTAAGAAAAATATAAAATTTAATACATGTTTACTAAATCAGTTAATAAAAATTAAATAAAATATAAAATTAGTTTTTCATTACTTTATCATAGGTTTTAAAGAAGGAAAAATGGACAATTACTTTATTGATCGGAGCTGGATGTATCAAAGAAGGGAGATTAGTGGTGCAATAAGTGAACATTTTGAAAATAAGGTACAAGTACTGTTAATCGAATTTGCTTTAAGTAATATGAGAAACAATAAAGAATTTCATTGTCCATGTAGTCGGTGCAAATTGTTGAACTATTTAATCCCTAATATGGCTAAGATTCATTTGTGCCAATATGGTTTTGTACCCTATTATTTGCTTTGGGATCGTCATGGAGAAATTGTAACCCCTAATAATCTAGAACTGTCAGCGGAGGTCATTAGTGGTGAAGTTAGTACGAATATCATAGAAAATATGGTCGAAGATGTTGCACAATCAATGTTCCCTACCGATCAAATTGATAACGATGATGTTAACATCGAAGAGGAACCAAATGTTCTAAAAATATATATTATTTATTGGATCATGGTAAAATAAACATTTGGAATGGATGTAAAAGCGGCACTCAATTATCGGTAACTATAAAATACATTACGATGAAATCAAAATACAACCTTACGGAAGTTGGATTTACGGCTGTTGTTCAACCTGCTAAATGGCTTATGCCTTCCGATAATTTAATGCATGAAAATTATTATGAAGTGAAAAAACTTATGTCATCTTTCGGTTTGCCATATAAAAAAATGGATACATGTTTAAATGATTGCATGTTGTATTGGAAAGAAGACATCAATCTTAGAAATTGCAAAAAACGTAATCTAAAAAGATACAAACCATAGAAAAAGAAGGGAAAAGAAGTTCCATAAAATCATTTGCATTATTTACCCATCATCCCTAAACTTCAATGGTTATATGCATTATCTATGACAGTGCATCATATGAAATGAGACAGTGTGAGAACACCTCAAGAAGTTATGTTGACACACCCATCCGATGGAGAAACATGGAAATATTTTGACAAGAAATATCCTGATATCATTGCGGAGAGCCGTAATGTTAGACTAGGTTTATGTATAGATGACTTCTCACCGTTTTCTCAGTTTGAATCTAAATATTAATCTTGGCCTATGATAATCACAGCTTACAATCTACTCCCATGGATGTGCATGAAAACTCTATATATGTTTCTCATAGTTGTCATCCTTGGCCCTGATGATCCGACACAGGACATTGATGTTTACTTACAATCGTTAATCGAAGTGTTGAAAAATTATAGTACGAAGGAGTTGAAACATAAGACGTAGGAAAAAAGAATTTTTTTCAAATGTTCGCTTCTTTGTTATGGACTATAGGCGATATTCCTACATATGCAATGATTTTGGTTTAGAGTACGACTGGTCATTCTGCTTGTCCTTATTGCATGGAAGAAACATGAGCATTTTCGTTATAGCATGGAAAGAAAATGTCATGATTTGATTGTCATCGATGTTTTCTTCATATTAATCATCATTTTAAAATAAAAAAAATCATGGCTAATAGACATGAGACTCTACGACCGCCAATGGTTTGGTTAAGCAAGGATATACATGAATTTGTAAAAGATTATTCAAAGATACACAAAACTGGAAAACAAACTGAAATTCAAGGTAAATCGACGATTCATAATTGGTGCAAACAGAGTATATTTTTGGAATTGCCTTATTGTCAAAATCTCTTAATCCATTATAACATTGACATGATGCATAACGAGAAAAACGTATTTGATAATGCGTTTAATACAGTTTTGAATGTGAAGAGCAAGCCTAAGGGTGATCTGAAATCTAAACGTGATATAGAGGAAATATTCAATTGTCCTGAGCTTCATATGAAGCCCAATGAAATGAAAAAAACCCCAAAGCATGCTATGAACTAAACAACAACCAAGTTAAAGTGTCATCAAAATGGGTGGAAGGATTACGATTTCCTGATGGAATTTCCTCTAATCTTCGTAGATGTTTCGACTATAAAAATGGAAGGCTGAGTGGAATGAAAATCCATGATTGTCATGTAATGATGGAAAATTTCTTCCCGTCGTTTTCAAAGAATTGTTACGTGTAAAAGTTTGTAAGGTAATAACAGAACTTAGTTTAGTTTACAAGGAGCTTTGTTCAACTACGTCAAAACTTGACCGTCTACATAAACTTGAAGAAGAAATCTCTATACTGCTATGCAAATTGGAGAAAATATTTCCTTTGGGTTTCTTTAACGTAATGGAGCATTTACCTGTCCAATTTCCATATGAAGCACGTCTTCGAGGTCTTGTGCAATATGGATGGATGTATCCATTCGAAAGTTATGTTACTATACTAGGTATTTAAATTTTAATTTAATTATAAATAGAAGTTAATATTGAACCGAAATACATATTTATTAGGTACTTAAATCATATAAAGAAAAAAGTGAGACAAAAAGCTTGAATTGAAGGTTCTATTTGCAATTCATATATCGAAGAAGAAGCTTGTTTCTTTTTCTCTCAATATTTTAAAGATCATGTGAATTTATCATTTGAAAGCATTACATGTATGATGAGGCCGTTGAACAAGATTCTTCTTCTGAAGCAACATTATCAATTTTTAAACAACATGGCTGACATGCTAGAAAATGTGTGGACATATTGCTAGATGAAAAAGTATGACCCTTTTGTACTAACCAAACAAGCCTTACAAGCTTATTATTCCCCTTATCCATCTCTAAACAAGAATAAAGCAGATTGGTCTGCAGTTTTTAAAACCAAGGCAAGATTTACGTTTGATGGAAAGAATATTCCTGACAAACAAGTCTATCAAGCAGATCTAGAGGAAAATGTTGAAATAGCAACTACAGACGATCAAACTGATTTTGGACCTTTAAATGATGAGACAAATGTATTAGTCAAAGCATTTGAAAGCGTAGAGGAAAACGACACTGAACATGAAACCGAGTCTGAATTAGAAAACGACGAAGACTGAGTAATGTCTAGTAATTTTCATAATTATTGACATTACATTTACCTATGTTTAATATTGCATTTATCCAAGTTATAAATTTTTTACGACAAGTGTATAATCACACACACAACACATACACAACATGACACATGTGTAGCATACTAGCGTGTATTACTTTTTTTTAACAGTTCATCATATCATAATTATTATGAATTGTATATGTATTTATGTGGCAGGTATATATTATGTTTGGATCTAGCTCTCGAGGACGTATCTCTTGCCAGTAGGCCGGTAAGAGTAGTGGCGAGCCACTAGTTCGTTCAGTTGTTTACTTTAAGCCTAAAGCTGACCATACGTAAGTATCAAAATTAGCAGCATAGCAATTAAATTTTTTGTACATGATATATGTATAATTGTCTAAAATTCTAATTTATATTTAACACAGGGAGTTTGAGTTGGAGCAATCTCAAACGGTGCCAAATATTTCTAGGGATGCGTATATGGCTAAAATGAGTGATTTTAGGCCTAAGTGGAGCTGGATCCCTAACACCGTGAGAGAGACCATCTTGCAAGATTTTCCAGTAAATTTATACCGCATTACAAAATGATTAAGAACAAATAAATTATTAATAATATTTTCTCATTGTACAAGGCATAGTAGATTTACAGGAGGCTAATATCAGCCTAGTTTAGCAACATTGGAACTCTAAGATCGCTAAGAATTACAAGGAGAAAATGAATGAGATTAAAAAATTAGGGAATAAACCAAGGTGTTTGAGCGATGAAGTATTTAATAAGATGGTTGAGTGGTGGGACATGAATAAGTTCAAGGTAAATTTATAACGATTCTCAATTTTTTTACCGATTTTTAAATAATTAGTCAATGTACATTTGCAGGCAGAGTCAGCAAGGAGCTCCGCAAATAGGAGCAGGAATTCAATAACTCATCATAGAGGGTCCAAATCTTTCCAGCATCATAGCAAGGACTTGGTAAATTTATCAATTATTACATTTGTATATTGATCAGTTCAGAAATTAACTATGTGGAATTGAATTATCCAAGTTATCAATTGCAGGAACGAGCTCGTGGACAGGCCATGTCCTACATGGACGTATTTGCTCAAACCCATGCATCCAGGCAAGTAGACATGTACCACCCCGTAATTTTAACAACAGTAAAGAGGAAAAATTAAAGAATAATTAATTTAATATTCAGAATTAAGGGAAATGGACTACGCCATTGCATTCGTCTCGAAATTCTGGTCAAAATAGACACCTGGTTTGCGTAAAACGGGCACTATATGAAGGAGGTGTTAAGGTTTGAAGTTTGTATATGCGCAAGAAGAGTATATATACATATATATATACATAAATTCAAAATTAAGTCAAAAAAGTTCAAATCGCGAAGAAATGAGGTGAGCGAGAAATATTTGTCCCAGGGGTGTTGGCCCCTGGGTCAACTCCCTAAGGGGAGGGGGTCGACCCCACTAGGGCAGATGTGGCAGATCAGGGTTTGGGGCTGGAAGCTATATATATGGCCTCATTTCTCATGTTTTTGCACACAAAAAATAATGGAGAACTAGATGTTGTCTCTATCTAGATTGAATCAAACCTTTTCTTCTCCAGCAATCAGTTAGAGTTATTCAAGTTAGATCTGCGATTCAAAGCCTACAATTCTTCTCCTATTTTTCTAGATCCAAACACTGTGAGTCAATGTTAATTTTTAGATCTAAATAATTAAAAAGTAAAACTTGATATGACTGTAACTTGGATCTATGCCTGTGACTGCTTGAATCATATCAGATCTGTAATAACTTGTGTATCTATGATATTCTGACATGATTATGACTTAGATCTTAACATTTATCATGTCAGATCTGCTTTTGATTATAGATCCGATTCACTGTTTAGATCACCTTATACTTGTTCTATTATGTTTATGACCAAATCAAATATGTTCTTAATTGGGCATCTAAATCATTGTTTAGATCACATCATGTCTATCCCTATTATGTTAGAATCAGTCCTATTATCATATGATCATCAAATCTGTTCCTATATGCCTATCTTGTCACTAGGCCACTATATGTTTTATGCCTGTTTCTGCCTTTATATGTCCATCATGTTAGTATGATCATCTATATTCTTTTCCCTCTATCCTTTCCCTTTTAAATTTTTATATAGCCAGGCTACCTTCGAGCCTAGGCATGCCACTGAAACATGCGAATTCGTCAGATTGGGAACGAAGGAAAACGTTAATATTGGGCATAACTGGTAATTGAGAATTTGGGGAAAACCTGAATAAAGTGTAATAATATGAATTTAGGGCATATAGTTCATTATAAACATAACTTGGGATAAGGGGCATGAAAACCTGTAACGGCATAGGAATAATTGGTTAATAATTGAAATGCCTAGAATTACGGTAATTAGAAACTGTAACCGCGCTTAGACACGAGGTTAGGTTACGCTTGTGGTGTAAACCTGCCCGGAACCGACCGACATATCTAGTGACCACAAGTGGTGAATCTAATGTGAGGGGTCTAAGTGCATAAAAACGAGACGTGATATGACACGAGGTTAAACCCGACTTGTGGAAGAAGTCTGCCCGAAGCCACCCGGCATAACAACATTCGCAAGTTGTAGGTTTAATGTGGGAGATCTAGTACATTGTAACCGTAACTTAATATGGTAATAAAGTTGAATACTTAACCTAGTTGAATCCATAGGGATCGTATGAACATGTAACTTGAATAGGAGTTAAGTAAACCTATTTGAAACAGTGGGTGGGATAAGTAAATCTTATGTGGGTGCGTAGTATTTATGTATATAGGCCCATAAACTTAACCTGTGGGGTTATGCAATTTTATGACACTGGTAGGTAGGCATAACCTATAGAAAACCTAGTAGTGGGGATGCAAGACAAAGGGGAGAGCTTGCATCATCTTGTGTGTAGGACCCATTTCAGTCAGTGACCAATATATAGGTATCGAACGAGTACTCCGAACTAGTCGGGGCACGCTTACTAGGCTGATTGTAAGAGATCCAAATGAAAGAGGCGGTGTGGGTGACACGTACTGACCGGGTCATGTGCATGCATGGTCTGGACAGAGGAAAATAGGACGCCATGGCACCTGTAGATATGGTCGCGCACATCCTGAAAACGAAGGGTTGCCACTTTAGGGAGTGATACGCCCTACTGTGGGGCCAACATAGGGTATCTACGGAGTAGGGAGCCGATCGATTAGGGTAGTAATGAGGGTACACTTAGACTCCGATATGTTGGGAGCTCGTTAATACCCTTAGGGGTAACTACAGTATGTTGGGCTGCTAGTTGATTATATGGGGTGAAAACCTCTCACCGGAAGTACACCTAAGTCTACCATCTTATACAAGTTGGGGATCATCTTGTTAATAAGACACTAGTATTATGTGGAATGCAGAGTAACCACTAGGGAAGCACATACATTCTATCATGTTTATCCCGTTTACCTTGTCATACCTACCTTTTATGATGTTATCTTTCTTATCCACTTTATATGCCTATCATGATACTTTTACTTATTTATTTGCTAAAAGTAACTGGACTCACCAGACTTTATGTCTAACCCATTTTGTTTCTTCTTCTTTCTCTTCCGTCCCCCCTCCCCCCCCCCCAAGGTTCTCAGGGAGGGAATACTCAAGCTTGACTCAGATTCTGCTATCGTCTTGCTTGGAGCTGCTTAGATGTATTGCTCAAGCTCTTATCCTTTTATACTATGGCTATGTTTTGGGGAATCATGCTTCTTTATTTATTGTACTCTGCTATTTTTAAGTACAAAACAGAAATGTTTAAGATGATATACTGGGTTTATGTATTTTCAGACATTTGAAATTTTGAACCATGATGCTTTATGATTAATAAAGTTTTAAATTCCGCTGCTATTTTAATCTGTCTTGTAATGTTTCAATTTTGTTTACCTATAACACTCCACAAAACTTATTGCATTCTCTTAACGAGTGACATTAATGGATGTGGGGTGTCACACTTGGTATCAGAGCTAAAGGTTACCCGATTAAATAAAAGTTTTTGAAAATTATTTCCAAAAAGTTTTTAAAAGAAAGCATTTTCAATAAGAAAAGTCTGCTTTGAAAAACATATTCCCCAAAGCCATATGTAATATCTTTTGGTCCTTTGTTTGAATCCCTTTCCTTTTTCTTTTCAGCATGCCTGGGGAACCTATTATTCCTGAGGGCGTTACGATACCAGGCTGGTTCCATAGGTATCTAGAGGCCACGGCGCCTGCCGATGGCCAAGCTGACGTTCCTCTCCCAGCTGCACCCGTCATTCCTCCTCCTCCCTGTGCAGATAATTTCTCTAAGATCTGTAAAGATTTCTGTGTTATGGGAGGAAAGCCATTCCATCGGACTGAGAAGTTCGTAGAGGCAAGGAATTGGCTCAAAGAGACAGAGGATCTATTTGGAATTTTTGAAGTGGACGATCGTAGGAAGATTCAGTTAGTCGCCTGGCTACTAAAAGATGAAGCTTTGTTCTAGTGGGAAATGATGCAAGGAGGGCGTCTAGTGGACACCGGGATGATTTTAGATAGAGGTTTGAAATGAAGTTTCTTTCTCAAACTGAGAAAAGCATGCAAATGGAAAGGTTCTTGGCGCTCAAGCAAGGAGGCATGACTGTCAAAGAGTATGTTAACAAATTCAAACAACTAGCAGATTTGGGTTGGAGCTAGTGGATACTCCACATAAGAAAGCTTTGCGATTTGCTAGAGGACTGAATGAACCCCTTCATGGGTTAGCTATGTCCCATATTCCAATGGGAGAAACTTTTGAAAGGCTTGTTGATATGGCCTTGATGCATGAGGAAGACAAAAACGACAAGAAGGAAGTTAAGGTTGAGGAAACTCAAAACAAGAAAGTACGACCAAAGAAGGGACGACAACAACAACAACAAAAGAAAGGAGGAAAGAATGACAAGGCTAAGGATAAGAGAAAGTGCCACAATTACGGACATGAGGGTCATTTGATAAAGGACTACAAAAGAAGGAAGAATGTTTGCTTCAGTTGTGGAGAGGTCGGACACTTTTCTAAGGATTGCCCGAAGAAGCAAGGACAAGGTCAAAGGGTAGGAACTTCTGGAGGTCAAGTGCATGCTCTCGCGATTAGTGATCCAGATCGAGGTAGGAAAGTTTCCGTGGAAGGTTTGATTTCCCTTTCCAATTACCCTATTAGAACTCTTTTTGATTCTGGCGCTTCGCATTCATTTATATCTGATTCTGTAGTTGAGTCTATGCACATTAATACTAGTATGGTAGTGGATCCCATTGTTGTCTCAAACCCCATTGGTGGTTTGGCTCATTCGTCCATGATTTGACGAGGTTTGAGAATATCTGTGTTAGGCGTTGAGTTTGAATGCGACACATATGTGATCGGTTTAATGGGCTATGGTTTGATTCTAGTGATGGATTGGCTAGTCAGGTATGGTGCCATTCTAGATTGTGAGAGCAGGGTCGTCAGACTTTTGACTTGCCATAGGAGGACCCTCGAGATTTCTTTTGACCCTAAGGGGTCAGTCATGCTTAGTTTCCTAGAGTCTCTGGATGCATCTATCGATGATATGCAATTTGTACCAGTAGTCCTTGAGTATTCTGATGTTTTTGAGGAGATTCGGGACTTACCTCCGAGGCGTGAGATCGATTTTCATATATACTTGGTAGACAATGCAAACCCAGTTGCATTACCTGTGCGCCATATGGCTCCAAGAGAAAGAAGGGAGCTTAGTAAGTAAGTAGGGGAGCTACTTTAGAAGGAGTTTATTAGGCGAAGCCTATCTGAATGGGGTGCTCCGGTGGTATTCGCAACTAAGGCGGATGGTTCACTTCGCTTGTTGTGGATTATAGAGAGTTGAACAAATTCACAAAGAAAAATAGGCTCCCACTCCCGAGGATAGATGATTTGTTTGACTAGCTTGTTGGTGCATCAGCATTCTCTCAATTAGACTTGGCCACGGGGTTTCATCAATTGAGGGTGGTCGAGGATAGTATAGACAAGACCTCTTTTAGGACTCCATATGGTTTCTTTGAATGGCTAGTTATGCCTTTTGTGTTGACAAATGCACCCACCTATTTTGTTGATCTGATGAGTTGGGTGTTTTGGGAGTTTCTAAATAAGTTCATCGTGGTCTTTGTTGACGATATCTTGATTTTATCAAAGGACGAGGAAGAGCATGCCTTACATATAAAGGAGGTTTTGAAAACTCTGTGTGTGCATCAGCTTAAGGCAAAGTTCTCCAAATGTCATTTTTGGAGAAAGAAGGTGAGATTTCTAGGGCATGTGGTCTCTAAAGATAGGATAACAGTAGATCCCGCAAAGGTAGTTGCAGTTCAAGATTGGAAAATTCCTAAGAATGCAACGGAGGTGAGAAGCTTTCTTGGATTAACAGGCTACTATAGGAAGTTCATTAAGGACTTCGCAAAGATATCAGCCTCGCTCACCAAGCTGACAAAGTAGAATCTGACGTTTTCATAGGATATAGATTGTGATGTTTCTTTCCAACGATTGAAGAGGGTTCTGACAACTGCCCCAGTCTTGACCTTGTCCAACGGAAACAAAGTGTTCACAGTTTACACTGATGCATGTGGTACAGGGCTTGGAGTGGTTCTGATGCAAGAAGGAAAGGTAATATGTTATGGGGGTAGACAGCTAAGGGTTCATGAGAAGAACTACCGTACCCATGACTTAGAGTTAGCTTCCATAGTATTCACGCTTAAGACGTGGCGTCATTATTTTCTTGGAGAGAAGTTCGAGTTGTACACCGATCATAAATCTCTCAAGTACTTGTTCTCGCAGAAGGATCTTAATTTACGACATCAAAAGTAGATGGAGTTCCTAGCATCTTATGACTTCAAGATTGCTTATACCCTTGGTAAGGGTAATTTAGTGGCAGATACACTGAGTAGGCAGAGGATGGCCTTAAGTTCTCTGTCTGTGGAGAGCAAAATCTTGGAGTTCATATCGACTTTTGACTTTGGACCCTCCACCGAGTTTTTGCCTGGTTCTTTGAAACGCTAGAGATACGTCCTACTCTTGTGGATCAGATAGGAGCTTCATGGCGAGAGGATCCACAGATTTCAGACATCCTGGATAGGCTCAGTAAAGGGGAGTCATCTAGTCACCTCAGTAGATAATCCATAGATGATAAAGGATGGTTGCGACGAGATGGGAGGCTTTGTTTTCCCCAAACTGGGATTTTTTTAAGACAGTCCTAGAGAAAGCCCATCATTCTAAGATGGCTATTCACCTAGGCAGTGATAAGATGTATAGAGATTTGAAGAGGGTTTTTTTGGGTTGGGATGAAGAAAGATGTGGCTGAATTTGTTTCTCAATGTTTGGTTTGTCAGCAAGTCAAGGTTGAGCAAAAGAAGCCCTGTGGTTTACTTCATCCTTTGGAGGTTCCGCAGTGGAAGTGGGAGAGTGTCTCTATGGATTTCATAGATGGTTTGCCTATATTGAAGAAAGGCAACACCAGTATTTGGGTTGTAGTAGATAGACTTACTAAGAGAGCTTATTTCATTCCGGTTAAGAGTAAGAGGACGACAGCATGGTTGGCAACAGTTTATGTTCGCGAGATAGTCCGTATTCATGGAATACCTTCCAGCATCGTAAGTGATCGTGACCCCATTTTCACTAGTGAATTTTGGAAGAGCTTGCAAGAAGCATTAGGTACACAGTTGTATTTGAGCACTGCTTATCACCCACATACCGATGGACAGATGGAAAGGGTGAACAGAGTTCTTGAGGATCTTTTATGGCTGTGTATCCTATACTTCGGAGTGACTTGGGAAGAGCACCTTCCTTTAGTGGAGTTCACCTACAACAACAATTATCAAGCTAACATTGGCATGGAACCCTTCGAAGCATTATATGGATGACCCTGTAGGTCACCGACTTGTTAGTTGAAATCTACAAAAAGATTACTACTTGGACTAGATATCGTTAAAGAAACGTCCGGGAAGATTGACCTTATTAGATGGCGAACGAAGACCGCGCAAGATAAGCAGAAATCTTACGCAGACAACAGAAGGACTGACATTGAATTTGAAGTAGGAGACATGGTTTTTATTAAGGTATCGCCTTTGAGGAATGTTGTTCCCTTCGAATCTGTAGGGAAATTAGCGCGAAGACTTGTAGGTCCATTTCCCATAACAGAAAGGATTGGCCAAATGATCTATATAGTAAAGCTACCAGAAAGGCTATCCGTCGTTCATGATATTTTCCATGTTTCTCATTTGCGGAAATGCTTGCATGATACCGCAGAAGTAGTTGAGTCGAGTACATTGAAGGAAGTAGAGGTGGAACGGGAGGCAACAGTCAGACGAGTTCCTACCCGTATTCTTGGATCAGAAGTTAAGAAACTACGCAATAGAGAAGTCAAGTTGATGAAAGTTCAGTGGGGCGATAACCCATAGGATGAAACTTGGGAGACCGAAGACAAGATTCGTGCTTCGTACCCTTTTCTTTTCAGGGGTATGTTCTTAACTTCCTTTCCAAAGCTTTTATATATACTTGTTTCTGTCATTTAAAGTATATACTATCGATCGAATCTTCGACCTTTAGGTAGAAATCCCATGGATGTAAACATGTTTTTTAGACATGTTATGTTTGATGGATGCAAGTGTTTGTTAGTGGTTGCTCGTGGATGCATATACACACACATTAGGCACTAGATCGGCTCAATCACTCTCATACTGCATATGGATGCATGTACATTTTTTTCATTTATGGATGAAATTGAATGTGTCATCATATGGATGTTTCATTTGGATGGATGAGTGTGCACACATATAGAACTTACAAGTTACAATAGGATAATTTTCATACATATTGGATTCATGACACTAACATACATTGCATTAAGGAGGTCGACTGAATCAATAAATCGCCTGATCTTCGCATTAGTATTGGGACATATACACACACCTTTGCATATGTTCATATAAGCATTATAATTATTTTAAGGACAATGGATGCCTGTGATTGATGGATGAGTAGATGGAGGCGGATGTTAGTATAGACATGCTTCTTAACTTGGAGATTTCGAGGACAAAATCCTTTGAGTAGGGGAGAATGTAACACCCCGTAACTTTAACAACAATAAAGAGGAAAAATTAAAGAATATTTAATTTAATATTCATAATTAAGGGAAACGAACTATGCCATTGCGTCCGTCTTGAAATTCTAGTAAAAATAGACACCCGGTTTACATAAAACGGACACTATATGAAAGAGTTATTAAGGTTTAAAGTATGTATACGCAAAAGAAGAGTATATATATACATATGTATAGTGCAGAAATTCAAAATTAAGTCAAAACAATTCAAATCGCGCAGAAATGAGGTGAGCGGGAAATATCCTACCTAGGGGTGTCAACCCCTTAAGGGGGTGTCAACCCCTAGGTCGACCCCTCAACAGGGTATCGACTCATGGGTCGACCCCCTAAGGGCAGGTCGACCTACTGTATATAACGTTGTTGTATACACAATCATATGATTTTTGTTTGATGATAACAACCAAATATATTTTATTATAAATGTGTTTATTACTATACTGTTTCATATATGCAGGAACATAATATGTAAATTTAAATAGAATACGACTACACATGAATTCAAATATTCAACAGTATTTTGTTTAAATATATATATTTTATTTCATACATTCAAACAGTACAACTCTTGTAACTCCACTATTTGTACATCTCACATTCCAATTTCATTTCTACATATATATACGGTTTCATATACAGTACTCCTCACTACAGTTCTCATCTCACTCATATACAATTTATATATACATTCACATTTCACATATACCGATACTCTCATCAACTCATACATTGACACTGTTATTTTTCACTATTCTGTCTTCGATTTTCTGTCTTCACACTTCACAGTCAGTCCAGTCATCATCTTCATACCTGTCATATACAGAAACACACACATAGTATATGGAACAAAAATAATTTTTCAAAAACATGTAAATAGTATTTTATTTTTAAAAGTTTATTTGCCTCAGTTTTCTGGTGTGTTTCTCATCATTTTTCATGAATTGATCTGATTCATCTATGTCTAGGCAGACGGTTTGTACATGTACAGGGACAGGTTTTATGATTGGCTGCATATACACACGTGTATATATATACACACGTGTATATGTACACACGTGTGCACTGCCTCGCCAATCGGCGTGCAACTGAGGAGTAGCCACAAGGACCATCTCGACTCAGTGCACACATAAAAACAACTAAATGTAAAGTCAAGCCAAAACCAGATTACAAGCATGATAAATGATGTATACATGCATAATACAAGGCACCAAGATCTTTTTCAAGATCAAGGCAATACAAATGGCAAAATTGGGAACAAAAATGTACACAGCATTCTCATGTTTCATTTCACACAAGCAAGTGCCTAAAGTACATCATTTACAATTTCATGGCAGCAAAACAGGTTGGTTAAGGGTGCAACAAGTCTTGACCAAGACAGTAAAAATGAAACAATGCAAACAAATGTGAATCAGCATGGTGGTGCAAGATGAAGGATGGAATCAAACAGAACAAGTCAAGCCAGTCACCAATGTATCGAGTGATGCAGCAAGTGCAGTAGCATTTCAGAGCATACATGAGTGGAGCAGTTTCATCAAGACAACAAAAAGTATGCATGAGCAACGACAAGTGCACAAATGTAGCATACATACATGATCAACTCAGCAAAACATATTTATGAAAATATTTCAACATGCATTAAAGCTTTTATTCAACTTATATATGCAAATATGGTGGCATGTACATGAATAGAGTACACAGCAATGGTGAAACAAGGGTGAATATGCACTCAGAAATGTATGGGGCATGAAACAGCAGTATGTGTGCATCCAACATGCTCATTTCAGCTATGATGCATCCAAGAAGAACAACAAACATTTTGGCAACTACAAAGAATCCAGCAAGTATATGGAATGTTTCATCAAAGAATATGTTTGGGCCAAGACTCACTCTTGGCAAGCAAAATTTCCAATAATCAAAATTAGGCAATAAATCAAGAAATCGAAGGCAATGCAAGAAAGTCTGAAATCAGTTTTTAAGGCAAGAAGTGAATCAAGCAAATCTGAAATGATTCATAAGTTTCCTCAAACGACTTCGGCATGAAATATGTTTGTTTCCAGTTTTGAAAATGATTATACATGGAAAAATGGAATTCCATAAATGCGCAAAGGCAATAAATCTGTTTCCGATTATGAGAAAATGTTTTTCAAGTAATTCTGAAAACTATTTATGGGATGAATCATGCAATTTCATCAATTCAATGCAATCGAATTAAAAAGGGGCAATTAACTTTAATTCCAGAAATCATGCAATACTTCTTTGCATATAAATTCATGGTTCAAAATTTACTATTTTCAAAAGAGAAAAGTACATCCAAATTCCATTCAAAGTCGTGAATTTCGGAACTGCTCAAGACATTAAAAGCCAAGCAAATTCAAAAGAGGAAATTGAGCAAAAGTCAGCAAGGTGATATATCAGGCAACAAACATTTTCAAAGGGGAAAATCATTTTTTCCAGAAAAATTGAATTAAATGTTTCTAGTTTTTAAATCACTCTGGGATTTCGTTCAACCAATATTTTAAAAGGGAAAGCAACAATCAGATAAGTCATCAAATCAGAGATATATGGAAGAGCAGATATCACGCAAGGAATCGATCAAAACTTTGGCAAGTATTCAATCAGTGAAATCTCGATAACATTTATATGGCAAGGACCAATCATTTTTTCATGTCAGCCCAATTAATCAAGCATCTCAAAAAATCAAGCAATTTTATTCAAAGCCGTGGCAACAACAAAAGAGGAAACACAAGACAAATTAATCAAGCCATTATCGAGTGAAATCAGAGGCTAGGGTTTTCTATACCCTATATTATTCACACCAATTCTTCATCGACAATATAGAAGATTGAAACTCACAAAAATCAATTCAAGTATTTTCAAAGCAATAATTTTCAGAAAAACTCACAGTTTCGATCGAGCCAGAGAACAATCCCAAATCAGTGACGAGAGAAAGAGAGAAAATCATCATTCACTCAAAGACTCAGAGAGTACAACCCGAGAATCAATTCAAACAAGCATACGCGAGCTCGATTTGGGAAGGAAATCAGAAACCCTAGCTTTGGATTTCCAGAGCTGCCATTTTTATCTCAACAAAGCAAAGAGGATGGGAATAAGGAAGTCTGCAACACAAATGAAAATGGGCAGGCCAACTTTGTTTTTAAAAAGGGGATAACCCTATTTTTATTCTCCTAGGGTTTTATTCTACTTTATTTTTGTATTGTTTTTTTTTGTAAACCGTCCGAACCAGTTTTCTGGAGTCTGTAAAATTCTAGAGAAACCAGTTAGTGTGTTAACTGATAGTTGATAGAGTCTATAAAATCTGGGTTACTTGTTACGGGGTCATAATTAGGGGAAATCTGATCGAGTGGATATCGGTCAGTCTAGGGTTTTGAGCGTAGGGTTAGAATAGGAGCAGGGATTGCGAGTGTACATGGTCTTGTATGCGGGATCTGTTCTATCACCTAGTAGAAACCTTAGGAATGCTGCAGTAAGTAGGATTTTGCCGAAGCTGGGTATTCCGTGTGTCACTTACTTTCTGCATTTATGTTTCTGCTATATTCTGTGATCTGTGAATAGTTTTTAATATCCCATAATATTTGAACTCTGCGATAAATTTCAACAAACCTTATTCACCCCCCTCTAGGGTTAATCTAGATCTAATAAGTGGTATCAGAGCTTGGTAATCTCATTAACCCTAGAATCAAGGACCCTAGTTGTCAGCCGATAGAGAGTCAGTCCAGTTCATTTCCAACTATTTTCGATGGAACGGATTTTTCAAACTGGAAATTCAAAATGGAATTTTATTTAAAATCTGTTAATATTAAATGTTGGGATGTTGTTATCAATGGGTTTAATAGTGTAGATATTACTTTCAATACTCATGCTATGAAAATTATATTTGATTATCTTAGTACTAAATAGTTTAATCTTACCTGTCATAGTTTATCTACATAGGAAATCTGGGATACTCTCAATACGAAGTATGGAAGATCTGACAACCACAGCTTAAACCCCTGGAATGGCAACTCAACTTCAGATCTATGTTGACAGGTTATATAGAAGATAACTCAGATGGATCAGCTGATGGAGACTCAAAAGACAATGAAATAGAAAATTTCTCTTATGAAGATTTGGTTTATTTTTGCGATGATTTAACTAAATCTGTTGATAAACTCCAGCTGAAAAATAAATCCTTGAAATCTAAGAATCTTGAGTTGACTAGCAAAAATCAATGTTTGGAATTAAAATTTGAAAATGTCATGAAATTTGAAAATTCTGATTGTAAAAATTGTTTAAAATTAAAAACAGATCTCGCTCATCTCAATAATAACATTCAAAGGCTTGAAGAAGAAATTCTAATTTTAAAAGATAATGAGATTGAGCTGAAAGATGCAAACAATTGTTTACAAAAGGAATTTATAAATTTTAAGGATACCAAAAAAATCCAAACATGATATTGTTGAAAATAATAGTTTGTTGAAAACAGATCTTATTTTGAAAGAGCTTGAAATCGAAATTGAAAAATTATAGAAACTTGAATCTGAGAGTCGAAAACATTTTGATTTTGCAATGGCTGAGTTCCAAACCAAAATTAAATTGCTTAATGATGAAAATTTGGTTTTGAAATCTGAGTCTGAAAGATGTAAGATCACTAAAAATCGATGTTCAGATTTAATGAAAGAAAATGGTGATCTTAAAACTAAAATTCAACAACTTGAAACAATTTTGAGTAAATTTTTTGATGGAGAAAAATCTTTGAACATGTTGTTGAAAAACCAATTTTCTGTTGGAAATAAACATGGTACTGGCTTTGGGAAAAACAATGTTTTTGAAAAATGGAATTCTAATGATTTTAAAAATCCTTCAAACTGTTTTGAAAAGAATCGATTTGAAATTTTGAGTTCTGATAATTTCAAAGGATTTTTAAATCATAAAAGAGATGTGAACTTGTGTTATAATAAACCATTTAAACACTTTTGGATCCCAAAAGGAAGTAAAATGAATTCATTTAAATTCAAACGGATCTAGATTCCTAAAGGCACAAAGATAAATTCGAATGGTTTGTTATATAAACATGTTTGGGTACCTAAAGTCATGAACACATTTCAGAGTGGTTTTACAAATTTTGTTAGACCACTCGATCCTCTAAACTGTTAGGTACCAGTGGAGGCTGAGGAACTGCTGTGCAAAAAGAAATGTGAATTCAAGCTGGTTTATACTTCTGTATCATTCATAGTTCCTTTAGCCAAGATTTATTGAGTTAGAGATTCATTTGCTTACACTGAATTCAGGTAAAATCTCTAGACTCATCTTTATAAATAATTTTTTTTTCTATTTATTTCTCCTTCTACTCTTCTTCTTTTCTTTTCTTTTTATCACTGCTATATTATTTCCTTTTATTCTGAGCTTCTTTAACTTCCAGTTGAAGAACTCTTGATTTTCTGGATATTTGCCTCACTTGAAAGAAAATCTGATATTTTAAATCTTATCCAGACCTTTAATCTAAACTTGTATATACCTGCAATCGTTTTGAAATTCTTTTTCTGCTTTCTGAATTCCTAACAGTGTTGATGTATTCTTGTTATATCTTGAGCACTGTTAATATGAATTCTAATTTTTTTTGAAAATCTGAAAGTTTAATAGAATTTCACACAACACTACTGTTTTGAGTTTTTTTCTAATTAATTTTAGAAAAACTTAAAATGTTATACTCATTACAGCACACTCCTATTTATCAGTTGTGATAATTTCATTTGATTTCAGATTGCCTTGGAAATTTTGTTTGGTCTTGAATCATTGCTTATATCTTGAAATCCATTGTTATTCATGATCATCTAGTTGTTTTTTTTATTTGTTTGAGATCACTTGAAAATATATGATATTTTGAATCTCACACATCTCTTAGATCTGAAATTATTAATCATGTGTGATTGATTCATTATATCTCAAGATTTACATTTGTTCAAGTGATTTTGAATAAACCACTATTTTTGGATAATGAATTATTACTTAGTCTTGATGTAAATGATCTGGAATTTCTCTTGTGATTGTCAGAAAAATTTGTGAAAAAATATGTAACAACCCATATTTTCAATAACCTGTTATAACATAAATCGAGGCAGAATTTAATACTAAAATCTGAATCAAGGGAAACGGGCTATGCCATTGCGTTCGTCTCGGAAAAATACGCGAAATAGAGTCCGAGTTTTCGAAAATCGGAGTCCGTATGACCCGATTAAGGCCCAACGAAGTTTTCAGAAAATTTCAAAGTAAAAACAGATTTCAAATTCAAGTTTGAATTTGGAAATTTGGGGCAATTGGGCCAGGCGGGAAAATTCCCGCCAGAGCACCCAAGTCGACAGCCCTGTCGACTTGGGAGTCGACTTGGTTGGACCCAAGTCGACAGCCCTGTCGACTTGGCTGTCGACTTGGTCCAGCCGAGCAGTTCTGCCTGGTGCACCATTTTGGGTTTGTGTTGAGTTTGGGGGCCAGATTCGGTTTTAAGGGCTGAGATTGGAACTAGGGTTTAATCCTAAGGTTGAAACTAGTCCTAATCTCTATAAAAAAGACCCTAACCTAACCCTAAATCATCATTATTCATTCATACAACTAAACTATGGCAAAATCAATCCTTTCATGGCCTCCACTCTCTTCATAAAATTCCTAAATAAATTTCTATGAGATTTTCCATGCATACAAGTGTTTTCAAGCTTGTATGAGCATCATTAGCTTGCATTCAAGTCAAGTTTTCTATATTTGCATCATAAAGCAAGGGTTTTGATCATTTTGGCTTAAGGATTTTTCTATTGAAGCTTGCATTTTGGGTTTAATTGGTTGCATAAGGGCTTTGTCATATTTTTGTGTCTTCATAAGCATTGTAAGCCCTTTTCTACTTTCATATTTAAACTCTAAAGCTAATGAATGATGCAAGTTGTGTTTGATCATTATGATATGCAAGTTTACTATGATGTGTTATGCAAGTTTACTATGATGTGTTATGCAAGTTTACTATGATGTGTTATGCAAGTTCATCAAGTTATATTATGCAAGTTTGATATGCAAGTTTGTCATATGATATGCAAGTTATGTTATGCAAGTTTGATATGCCAGTTTGTCATATGATATGCAAGTTATGTTATGCAAGTTTGATATGCAAGTTTGTCATATGATATGCAAGTTATGTTATGCAAGTTTGGGTTGATCCTTTTGTTCATGTTATCATGTTATGCAAGCTTATCTTGGGTTTATGAGCTTAAAGCTTCAAACTTTATGCTAAAGGTTGCATTTTGGCAACATGTAAGTTATCATATCTCTTATGATAACTTGCATGTGAGGCTAAATGCGAACTTATGGCCATTTCTATATGTCATTTGTCACCATGTATCACCAATATGCTAAGTTTGGTTTTATGCATGCTTTTGAGGCCTAAAAATGTAATATGCAAATATATGAACACATGTACATTTCATATGCCACCATGTTGAACTTGTGGCTTCAACACCCTTATGTCATGATTTATGCCAAGTTCCCTCTTTCTATCCTTTATGCGCTATTGCGATATGTAAGCGATGGGATTGCGTTTGGGGTTAGGTAAACTTAAAAGACATAAAAACATAAGCTTGGGAATTTACCTATTAAGTTAGGTCTACCCTTTGGGAATTTACCTATTAAGTTAGGTCTAACCAAATGCTTGAAAACTTGTAACATGTTTTGGAAACATGATGGACATGACACTTAGAAAAGATAAGTGTGACCAACTCGAGGTTGGGTTGAGTTTGTAGCGTAAACCTACCCGGAACCGACCGGCTTAACTAGTTGCTACAAACAATAGGACCCAATGTGAGAAGTTGGTCATGTTGTACCTTGAACCCGAGGTTAGACCAAGTTGTGGTGTAAATCTACCCGGACCCGCCCAGCTTAACTAGTAACCACAACAAGGTCTAATGTGAGAGGTTAAGGCGCATTAAATTAATTAATGCCTCGTGATTAGGGTTAAGTCATGGTCCACTTAATACTTAACCAATTTGGGCTTGGTAGATTAATCGGGGTTAAGTCGTGAACTCATCGTTACACTTAACCAAGTTAATCCATGATTAGCAAGAGGGTTAAACCGTACTTAACCCACTAGAAAAATCCTAGCAATGGGGGTCCACTCCATCAGTAATCCCAAGTTTTTAGCATTAAGACACTAGGGACTAGGCTAGGGAGGGAGCACGATTACTGAACTGGAGGTAAGTGACCAAAAGCGATGGCAGAGTGGTATGCCGGTGTAGTTCCGGGCGGACCATGGTCGTGCACATAGTCCGAAGCCGGGGAAAGCATGCACGGGTACCAGTAGATCGAGACTGTGCACTTATGCTTATGGTGTCCAGGGGTTGCCACCCTAGGGCTTGATACACCCGACGGGAGACCCGGCACAGTCTGACTACAATTATGTTTGGGCCGCATTGACACCAACACGTGACGAGTTAGGCTTATAGGGAGCCGATCGACTAGACTGTTTGGTTGGACCGCGTATTAGGGTCACTTCATGTTATTGGGCCAAAGCTTGGGCCAAGGGATCAATACTTGTATATTCAAGTCATGTAGTTTGCTAGTACACCTATGGTGCAAAACCTTAATCCTGATTATGCGATGACACCTTTATTTACCTTGTTAGTTAACCATCATGCTAGTATGTTGTTATCCTTATGTTCATCCCAGCTTTCATCATGCCAGTTAACTTTATCAGTTTACATTGATTGTAGTAGGGCTTAGTCTTTTTGACTGACCTGTTTTCTTTCGCCTCTTTTCTTCCTCCCCCCCCCCCCAAGGTTCTCAGGGAGGGAATATTGGAGCTTAGCTTGGATTTCTGATCGCTTGCCTGTGGGATTTTAGCTCATGTACGGTCTTGACATGAAGCTAGCTATGGTTATCACTTATTTTGGGGATAGTACTTATGTATTTCAGTTTTTGAGTAATGTTGTTTTTATCTAGACTTGTGTACTTGGAAAGTTGACATTATGTTGTACCAGACTTGTTTTGAAATGGTTTGAAATCTTCCGCTGTTTTATCTATGTTATTTACTCAGTTTACATATATACATATTTTCTTGTTCTGCCTTGATATATCATTATGCATGTTTACCTGATTCAAACGCCCCTCCAAAGTCAGAGTGCTTGCAAGAGCCACCCTGGCGGAGGTGGGGCGTTACATTTGGTATCAGAGCATATGGTTTACGAGAAGGAACAAAAAGGTTTTTAGAAAACTTTTGGAAAACTATTTTCAAAACCAAGTATAAAGTATTTTCCAAAAAAAAGTCTAGTTTATTTTAAAGGCTATTCCCCAAAAAGCCATTAGCAAAATTCCTTCGTTTATCTCCATTCTGAATCTGTCTTTTTCTTCGTTTTCAGTATGGCCGATAACTTTGCTATTCCGGAGGGAGTACACGTACCTGTTTGGTATAGGAGGCTTTTGGAGGCTAGGTCGACCGAAGCCGACCCCGCAGATGTTCCTCCTCCTCCTCCGGTAGTTAATGTCCCTCCTCCTCCTGTCGCTGAGGTTCCTCTTCCTCCTCCCCCTCAGCATCCTCAAGCTGACTTCGCAAAGACTTGCAAAGATTTCAAAGCAATGGTTGGCAAGAACTTTCAAGGCACTGAGACTTTTGTAGAGGCCAGAAATTGGTTGAAAGAGACCGAGGATTTATTTGCTATCTTTGGGTTAGACGATCAGAGGAAGATCTTGTTGGCGGTTTGGCTTATGAAGGATGAAGCCGCTTATTGGTGGGAAGTCACCAATGGTACTAGGCCTGTTGAGACTTGGGCCGATTTCAGGGCAAGGTTCGTGCTTAAGTTTTTATCTTCTGCTGAGGAGAATCTGCAAATGGAGAGGTTCATAACTTTGAAACAAGGAGATATGTCTGTCAAAGAATATGTGAACAAGTTCAATCAGTTAGCTCGTTTTGGCTTGGATATGGTTAATACTCCTCAGAAGAAGGCTCTTCGTTTTGCTAGAGGATTGAATGAGCCGTTGCAGGGATTGGCTATGTCACATATTCCCCATGGGGCCACGTTTGAGAGCTTGGTTGATATGGCGTTGCTTCAGGGAGATGTCAAGAAAGAGGTCAAGATGAATGATACTCAAGCCAAGAAGACTGATTCCCAGTGGAAAGGAAATCAGGGTAATCCAAGTGGTCAGAACAGTCAAGGCAATCAGAACAAGAACAAGAACAAGAGTCAAGGCAACAAGGGGAACAACAACAAGGGCAAGAACAACAAGGGGAAATGCCGTTATTGCAGTTCAGTTGGGCATCTTATTAAGGATTGTAAGAAGAGGAAAATGAAGAATGGTGAATGCTTTTTCTGCGGTGAGACTGGACATTTCAGTAAGGATTGCCCGAAGAAGCAAGGGCAAGGCCAGGGTCAGACTCAGCGTGCTGGACCTTCAGGAGGGCAAGTTCATGCTCTCAATGTCGCTCCAGTTCCCGATCGAGGTAGTATTTCTGTTGAGAGCCTTGTATATATTTCTGATTTTCCAGTTCGTACCTTGTTTGATTCTGGTGCATCGCATAGCTTTATCTCATCTGATCTTGTTGATAGCTTGCACCTTAGTACTAGCTTGGTAGATGATCCCGTTTGTGTCTCAAATCCTATTGGGGGTTCCGCCCATCTGTCTATGATATGTGGGGATTTGAGGATCTCTATACTGAGTGTAGAGTTCTTGTGTAGTGCTTATGTTCTTGGTTTTAGGGGATACGAATTGATATTGGGCATGGATTGGTTGTCCAGATATGGAGCCATCCTTGATTGTGAGCATAGGGTTGTGAGGCTCGTGACTCGCCTCGGAAACACCCTAGATATTTCTTGTGATCCGAGAGGTCCCGTCATGTTGTGCTATCTTGAATCACTCGACTCGTCTATGGAAACTCTTCAGTCTGTGAGAGTGGTTCGAGAGTATCTGGATGTTTTCGATGAAGTTAGGGGGTTGCCCCCTAAGCGAGAGATTGATTTCCGCATTTATCTGGTGGATAATGCAAAGCCGGTTTCTTTGCCCGTTCGGCACATGGCTCCGCGTGAAAGGCGGGAGCTAAGTAAGCAAGTGAAGGAGTTGCTTGAGAAGAACTTCATTAGACGAAGTATATCTGAATGGGGAGCGCCTGTGGTGTTTGCTACCAAGGCAGATGGTTCTCTCCGACTTTGTGTTGACTATCGAGAGTTGAATAAGCTGACTAAGAAGAACAGACACCCATTACCGAGGATTGATAATCTCTTTGATCAACTTGTCGGTGCTTCTGTTTTCTCTCAGCTTGATCTTGCTACTGGATTCCATCAGCTCAGGGTAGCTGAAGATAGTATAGATAAGACTGCGTTCAGAACGCCAGATGGATTCTTCGAATGGCTTGTCATGCCATTCGGCTTGACTAATGCACCCGCATATTTCGTGGACTTGATGAGTAGGGTGTTCAGGGAGTTCTTGAACAAGTTTGTCGTGGTCTTCGTAGATGATATTCTGATCTTCTCTAAGGATGAGGAAGAGCACGCAAGGCATCTCGTGGAGGTGATGGATACGCTTAGAGCGCATCAGTTGAAGGCCAAGTTCTCCAAGTGTCACTTTTGGAGAAGGGAATTTAGATTCCTTGGGCATATAGTATCTAAGCAAGGCTTAGCGGTGGATCCCGCTAAGGTAGTTGCAGTTCAGGATTGGAAGACTCCAAGGAATGCAACCGAAGTGAGAAGTTTTCTAGGTCTTGCAGGCTTTTACCGGAAGTTCATCAAGGACTTCACGAAGATTTCTTCTCCTCTCACTAAATTGACGAAGAAGAATTTAGTTTTTGCTTGGAGCATAGAATGCAAGCTTGCTTTTCAGAAGCTCAAGAGAGCTCTCACATCAGCACCTGTTCTAGCTTTGCCCGATGGAGGGAAGTTATTTACAGTATACACCGATGCATGTGGCACGGGGTTAGGAGCTGTTCTGATGCAAGAAGGAAGAGTGATATGCTTTGGCGGTAGACAACTCAAAGTGCATGAGAAGAATTATCCCACTCATGACTTAGAGTTGGCAGCAATAGTATATGCACTCAAGGCTTGGCGCCATTATCTTTTGGGAGAAAGATTTGAGCTTTATACCGATCACAAGTCATTGAAGTATCTCTTTTCTCAGAAGGATCTGAATCTGAGGCAACAAAGATGGATGGAATTCTTGGCGTCCTACGATTTTGAGATAGCTTATACCCCTGGCAAGGGGAATGTGGTAGCAGATGCATTGAGTAGAAAAAGGTTGACTCTGAGTCCTCTATTCATTGAGATGAAGAATTTACAGTATGTGGCAACCTTTGATTTCTCTTTAGCGGTTGAGTCGATGACCGGTTCTTTAGCATCTCTGGAACTCAGACCTACCCTTCTTGATCAAGTTGGGGCTTCGCAGAGAGAAGACCCTCAGATAGTTGAGATTATGGATAAGCTGATTCGAGGAGAGGCGTCTAGTCATCTCGCTCGATATTCTATTGATGACAAGGGTTGGCTGAGGAGAGACGGAAGGTTATGTGTTCCAATGGTAGAAGATTTAGTAAGAAAAGTTCTCGAGGAAGCGCATCGCTCTAAGTTGACTATACATCCAGGCGGAGATAAGATGTATAAAGATATGAAGCGCATTTTCTTTTGGCCTGGGATGAAGAAGGATGTGGCAGAGTTTGTCTCTAGATGTATCATTTGCCCGCAAGTTAAGGCCGAGTCGAAGAAGCCCGGTGGGCTATTGCATCCTCTAGACGTTCCACTTTGGAAGTGGGAGAGTATTTCCATGGATTTTATCGATGGGCTACCAAGGTCAAGGAAAGGGAATACGAGCATTTGGGTTATTGTGGATAGACTTACAAAGAGTGCTCATTTCATTCCGGTGAAGAGCAAGAGGACCGCATCTTGGCTAGCGTCTGTATATCTTCGTGAGATTGTGAGATTACATGGAGTCCCTTCTAGTATAGTCAGTGACCGTGACCCAATCTTTACAAGTCAATTCTGGAATAGCTTGCAAGAAGCTATGGGTACGAGGTTGAATCTAAGTACGGCTTATCACCCACAGACGGACGGTCAAACCGAAAGGGTGAATAGGGTACTCGAGGATCTGTTGAGGCTTTGTATTCTGGATTTTGGTGGTACTTGGGACGACCATCTTCCTCTTGTTGAGTTTGCATATAATAACAGTTATCAGGCAAGCATAGGGATGGCACCATTTGAAGCTTTATATGGGAGGCCGTGCAAGTCGCCTACATGTTGGTGGGAGACTACAGATGAGCTTATACTTGGGCCTAATATGATCAGAGATACATCCGAGAAGGTCGAGTTGATTCGGAGACGGATGAAAGCGGCCCAAGACCGACAGAAATCCTATGCTGATAAGCGAAGAACTGATTTGGAGTTTGATGTTGGGGATATGGTTTTCGTGAAGGTTTCTCCTTTGCGGAATGTGGTCCGATTTGGAGCCGTTGGGAAGTTAGCACCGAGGTTTGTTGGACCATTCCCTATCATAGAAAGGATCGGGCAGATGGCTTATAGAGTGGAGTTGCCCGAGAAGCTTGCCGGAGTACACGATGTTTTTCATGTCTCGCATCTCCGGAAGTGTTTACATGAATCAGCAGAGGTTGTTGAGCCAAGTGTTCTGAAAGATGTGGAAGTGGAGAAAGAGGCTACCTTGAGGAGAGCTCCGATTCGTATCTTGGGGACGGAGACCAAGAAGCTAAGGAATCGAGAGGTCAAGTTGGTGAAGGTTCAATGGGGTGAAGCCGAAGAAGACGCAACTTGGGAAACCGAGGAGAAGATGCGTGGGCTTTATCCATTCCTTTTTGAGGGTACACTCTCAATCTCTTTTCTTTGTTAGCATATCTTTCTCTTTGCTATCCATGTTTATCTAGTTTATCGTGTTAATCTTGTCATGAGAACCTTAGGTAGAAACCCTTTGGATGAAACATGTGTTTGAAACATGTTATGCTTGATGTTTGCAAGTGGTTGCAAGTGTTTGCAAGTGGTTACTCGTGGATGCATTATACACATTAGGCACTAGATCGGCTCACACACTCCTCATATTGCATATGCATGAGTGTTTATGCTTATTCATGGATGAAAATTTTTGCGTTATCACATGGATGTTGCATATGGATGTATGTTATGTGCACACATATAGATGTTATACATTATGTTAGGAATTGCATACATATGGATTCATTTCACTAACATAATTTGCATTGATGATATTTGCATTAGGTAAGTACATATACACACACCTTTGCATATGTTCATACAACATTTAGAATCTTGTAAGGACAATGATTGCTCGTGGATGATGTTTTGAGTAGATGGATGTTGGATGGTAGGATACGTTCTTCCCAACTTGAAGATTTCGGGGACGAAATCCTTTAAGGAGGGGAGAATGTAACAACCCGTATTTTCAATAACCTGTTATAACATAAATCGAGGCAGAATTTAATTCTAAAATCTGAATCAAGAGAAACGGGCTATGCCATTGCGTTCGTCTCGGAAAAATACGCGAAATAGAGTCCGAGTTTTCGAAAATCGGAGTCTGTATGACCCGATTAAGGCCCAACGAAGTTTTCAGAAAATTTCAAAGTAAAAACAGATTTCAAATTCAAGTTTGAATTTGGAAATTTGGGGCAATTGGGCCAGGCGGGAAAATTCCCGCCAGAGCACCCAAGTCGACAGCCCTGTCGACTTGGGAGTCGACTTGGTTGGACCCAAGTCGACAGCCCTGTCGACTTGGTCCAGCCGGGCAGTTCTTCCTGGTGCACCATTTTGGGTTTGTGTTGAGTTTGGGGGCCAGATTCGGTTTTAATGAGATTGGAACTAGGGTTTAATCCTAAGGTTGAAACTAGTCCTAATCTCTATAAATAAGACCCTAACCTAACCCTAAATCATCATTATTCATTCATACAACTAAACTATGGCAAAATCAATCCTCTCATGGCCTCCACTCTCTTCATAAAATTCCTAAATAAATTTCTATGAGATTTTCCATGCATACAAGTGTTTTCAAGCTTGTATGAGCATCATTATCTTGCATTCAAGTCAAGTTTTCTATATTTGCATCATAAAGCAAGGGTTTTGATCATTTTGGCTTAAGGGTTTTTCTATTGAAGCTTGCATTTTGGGTTTAATTGGTTGCATAAGGGCTTTGTCATATTTTTGTGTCTTCATAAGCATTGTAAGCCCTTTTCTACTTTCATATTTAAACTCTAAAGCTAATGAATGATGCAAGTTGTGTTTGATCATTATGATATGCAAGTTTACTATGATGTGTTATGCAAGTTTACTATGATGTGTTATGCAAGTTCATCAAGTTATGTTATGCAAGTTTGATATGCAAGTTTGTCATATGATATGCAAGTTATGTTATGCAAGTTTGATATGCAAGTTTGTCATATGATATGCAAGTTATGTTATGCAAGTTTGATATGCAAGTTTGTCATATGATATGCAAGTTATGTTATGCAAGTTTGGGTTGATCCTTTTGTTCATGTTATCATGTTATGCAAGCTTATCTTGGGTTTATGAGCTTAAAGCTTCAAACTTTATGCTAAAGGTTGCATTTTGGCAACATGTAAGTTATCATATCTCTTATGATAACTTGCATGTGAGGCTAAAAGCGAACTTATGGCCATTTCTATATGTCATTTGTCACCATGTATCACCAATATGCTAAGTTTGGTTTTATGCATGCTTTTGAGGCCTAAAAATGTAATATGCAAATATATGAACACATGTACATTTCATATGCCACCATGTTGAACTTGTGGCTTCAACACCCTTATGTCATGATTTATGCCAAGTTCCTTCTTTCTATCCTTTATGCGCTATTGCGATATGTAAGCGATGGGATTGCGTTTGGGGTTGGGTAAACTTAAAAGACATAAAAACATAAGCTTGGGAATTTACCTATTAAGTTAGGTCTACCCTTTGGGAATTTACCTATTAAGTTAGGTCTACCCAAATGCTTGAAAACTTGTAACATGTTTTGGAAACACGATGGACATGACACTTAGAAAAGATAAGTGTGACCAACTCGAGGTTGGGTTGAGTTTGTTGCGTAAACCTACCCGGAACCGACCGGCTTAACTAGTTGCTACAAACAATAGGACCCAATGTGAGAAGTTGGTCATGTTGTACCTTGAACCCGAGGTTAGATCAAGTTGTGGTGTAAAGCTACCCGGACCCGCCCGGCTTAACTAGTAACCACAACAAGGTCTAATGTGAGAGGTTAAGGCGCATTAAATTAATTAATGCCTCGTGATTAGGGTTAAGTCATGGTCCACTTAATACTTAACCAATTTGGGCTTGGTAGATTAATCGGGGTTAAGTCGTGAACTCATCGTTACACTTAACCAAGTTAATCCATGATTAGCAAGAGGGTTAAACCGTACTTAACCCACTAGAAAAATCCTAGCAATGGGGGTCCACTCCAGCAGTAATCCCAAGTTTGTATCATTAAGACCCTAGGGACTAGGCTAGGGAGGGAGCACGATTACTGAACTGGAGGTAAGTGACCAAAAGCGACGGCAGAGTGGTACGCCGGTGTAGTTCCGGGCGGACCATGGTCGTGCACATAGTCTGAAGCCGGGGAAAGCATGCACGGGTACCAGTAGATCGAGACTGTGCACTTATGTTTATGGTGTCCCGGGGTTGCCACCCTAGGGCTTGATACACCCGACGGGAGACCCGGCACAGTCTGACTACAATTATGTTTGGGCCGCATTGACACCAACACGTTACGAGTTAGGCTTATAGGGAGCCGATCGACTAGACCGTTTGGTTGGACCGCGTATTAGGGTCACTTCATGTTATTGGGCCAAAGCTTGGGCCAAGGGATCAATACTTGTATATTCAAGTCATGTAGTTTGCTAGTACACCTGTGGTGCAAAACCTTAATCCTGATTATGCGATGACACCTTTATTTACCTTGTTAGTTAATCATCATGCTAGTATGTTGTTATCCTTATGTTCATCCCAGCTTTCATCATGCCAGTTAACTTTATCAGTTTACATTGATTGTAGTAGGGCTTACTCAGTCTTTTTGACTGACCTGTTTTCTTTCGCCTCTTTTCTTCCGTCCCCCCCCCCCCCCCCACCCCAGGTTCCCAGGGAGGGAATATTGGAGCTTAGCTTGGATTTTTGATCGCTTGCCTGTGGGATTTTAGCTCATGTACGGTCTTGACATGAAGCTAGCTATGGTTATCACTTATTTTGGGGATAGTACTTATGTATTTCAGTTTTTGAGTAATGTTGTTTTTATCTAGACTTGTGTACTTGGAAAGTTGACATTATGTTGTACCAGACTTGTTTTGAAATGGTTTGAAATCTTCCGCTGTTTTATCTATGTTATTTACTCTGTTTACATATATACATATGTTCTTGTTCTGCCTTGATATATCATTATGCATGTTTACCTGATTCAAACGCCCCTCCAAAGTCAGAGTGCTTGCAAGAGCCACCCTGGCGAAGGTGGGGTGTTACAAAATATTTTGATAAATGGTCATTAAAACTCGCTGCTAGTTCATGATGTATTTGATTTGAATATCTGTTTGTTTAAAATCATTTGAAATTATTGATTTATTGAATCTCACACTTATCTCGAATCAAAAATTTACAATCTGGTGTGATCGATTCATTGAATCCTGATATCTTCATATTCCATCAAATGATTTAAAATAAATGGTACTTTTTAATCTTGGATCATGAACCATCTGTTGTGACCATCATCCTGTCAAGTCTGAATCGAAACTGTTTGCTGTGCTGTCCTGATATTGTTTTGAAAATATTTTGGAAATTGCTTGTTTATGATCTGGTTACTGCTCTGAAACTATTTTTCAAATGACTGCTTGTTCTTGTATGCAATTCTGATAAATGTGCCAAATTTGTTGATCTTGTCTGTTTGGGTTTCGTGATTAAAATTTGTTAAAAAGGACACCAATTAGTACCAGATGTGCTGAATTTTTTTTATATATTTTTAATCCCTCTTGTCCTGTATAGCTCTTCATATTTCTCTTGTAATTGTTTTTCAATTTTAAAATTATTTATTGATTATTCATTCAGAAATTGAAATCTATATCCAAATTGAACTGTATTTATAATTCATCAAAATTATTATCAGATTTTGAAATTGCGGTGAATTGTGACTGCAATATATTTCACAACAAGAGGAGATTTTATCTGGATTTTCACGATGGTTGAATATTTATTATAATATCTTTGAACTGGCAATTATTTCACGACCATCTTCATTATCAATCACCCTTCTACCATCCATTATGATTTTACATAAATATGGAGAGTTAATATTTTTTAAACAGTGAAAATATTTGTGATGGAATTGTGGTTATGTTATTATTAAGATTTAGTGACAATTGAAAATTTTCAATGTTCTCGGTACAATTGGTCATATTTCATAATATGATTAATTTTGAAATTTATTTCACAAACCATTTCTGTCCTATCACATTTTTGTCATCCATATTGGTTTTATATACTGAGGAGTTTTTCTATTTGAACTGAAAATGATAAATATAAATATAATTAATACATAAGTGTTTCTCTAACCTCATTTAAAAATCCAAGCTCTGTCATGCATGGTTATGAGATTAATTATATTTAAGCTGCAACTGATCTCATTTAAAAATCCAGGATCTGGTTATGCGCGGTCAGTGTGCTCTTAAATAAAATAAAAATAAAAAGGAAATAATGCGCTATAAATTAAAATTAATATGAAATTCTCCTTGGCGTTTAAAAACCAACATATCAGTCCATCTTTCTAATCTGTGAAATGTGTTGAAATCTTATGAAACATTATTATTTGTTGGTTGATAGCCATTGGGATTTGAGATTATTTGATTTTGTCACTTAAGTTGAAATTATAATTATAGTCCAAATCCATCTCTGTTTTGTGCTCATTTTTACAAAATTCTTTTGAAAATAATTGGAAATCATATTTTTGTAGCTCTCTCCATTTTATATAAAATTAATCGTAAATCCATCATTCTCTACAATGTAAATATGCCACTTGTTCTCAGAATATTATGATTTTTGTTTGACTGATTGAGATTGATGATGACCGTTCTTCCTCTTAAGCTAAAATTATATTTTTAGTCACTTTTCGTCTATATTTTAAAATTCTGTATCCTTTTGATGATAACAAAAGGGGGGAGAATGGGTTGAGATTTTGATTTATGAGTGAATATTTTATAAATATTTTTTAATTTTGAAAATTCATTCAATTTTCATTCGTTTCACTCATGCACATTTATAGGGGGAGTTTCTGTTGTAGGGGGAGCATTCAATTAGAGGGAGTTCTGTTCTTCACTGTCAAACACATTTATTTGATTCAAAATCTTAATATTTGTTTGTCATCATCAAAAGGGGGAGATTGCTGTATATAACGTTGTTGTATACACAATTATATGATTTTTGTTTGATGATAACAACCAAATATATTTTATTATAAATGTGTTTGTTACTGTACTGTTTTATATATACAGGAACATAATATTTAAATTTAAATAGAATACGACTACACATGAATTAAAATATTCAACAATATTTTGTTTAAATATAAATATTTTATTTCATACATTCAAACAGTACAACTGTTGTAACTCCACTATTTGTACATCTCACATTTGAATTTCATTTCTACACATATACAGTTTCATATACAGTACTCCTCACTACAGTTCTCATCTCACTGATATACAATTTATATATACATTCACATTTCACATATACAGACACTCTCATCACCTCATACATTGACACTGTTATTTTTCACTGTTCTGTCTTCGATTTTCTGTCTTCACACTTCACAGTCAGTCCAGTCACTGTTAGTCCACTCATCGTCTTCATACCTATCGTATACAGAAACATACACACAGTATATGGAACAAAAATAATTTTTCAAATACATGCATATATTATTTTATTTTTAAAATTTTATTTGCCTCAGTTTTCTGGTATGTTTCTCATCATTTTTCATGACTTGATTTGATTCATCTGTGTCTAGGCAGACAGTTTGTATATGTGCAGGGACAGGAAATTTTCTGATTGGCTGCATATACACACGTGTATATGTACACACGTGTGCACTGCCTCGCCAATCAGCGTGCAACTGAGGAGTAGCCACAAGGACCATCTCGACTCAGTGCACACATAAAAACAACTAAATGTAAAGTCAAGCCAAAACCATATTACAATCATGATAAATGATGTGTACATGCATAATACAAGGCACCAAGATCTTTTTCAAGATCAAGGCAATACAAATGGCAAAATTGGGAACAAAAATGTACACAGCATTCTCATGTTTCATTTCACACAAGCAAGTGCCTAAAGTACATCATTTACAATTTCATTGCAGCAAAACAGGTTGGTTAAGGGTGCAACAAGTCTTGACCAAGACAGTAAAAATGAAACAATGCAAACAAATGTGAATCAGCATAGTGGTGCAAGATGAAGGATGGAATCAAACAGAACAAGTCAAGCCAGTCACCAATGTATCGAGTGATGCAGCAAGTGCAGTAGCATTTTAGAGCATACATGAGTGGAGCAGTTTCATCAAGACAACAAAAAGTATGCATGAGCAACGGCAAGTGCACAAATGTAGCATACATACATGATCAACTCAGCAAAACATATTTATGAAAATATTTCAACATGCATTAAAGCTTTTATTCAACTTATATATGCAAATATGGTGGCATGTACATGAATAGAGTACACAGCAATGGTGAAACAAGGGTGAATATGCACTCAGAAATGTATGGGGCATGAAACAGCAGTGTGTGTGCATCGAACATGCTCATTTCAGCTATGATGCATCCAAGAAGAACAACAAGCATTTTGGCAACTACAAAGAATCCAGCAAGTATATGGAATGTTTCATCAAAGAATATGTTTGGGGGCAAGACTCACTCTTGGCAAGCAAAATTTCCAATAATCAAAATTAGGCAATAAATCAAGAAATCGAAGGCAATGCAAGAAAGTCTGAAATCAGTTTTTAAGGCAAGAAGTGAATCAAGCAAATCAGAAATGATTCATAAGTTTCCTCAAACGACTTCGGCATGAAATATGTTTGTTTCCAGTTTTGAAAATGATTATACATGGCAAAATGGATTTCCATAAATGCGCAAAGGCAATAAATCTGTTTTCGGTTATGAGCAAATGTTTTTCAAGTAATTCTGAAAACTATTTATGGGATGAATCATGCAATTTCATCAATTCAATGCAATCGAATTAAAAAGGGGCAATTAACTTTAATTCCAGAAATCATGCAATACTTCTTTGCATATAAATTCATGGTTCAAAATTTGCTATTTTCAAAAGAGTAAAGTACATCCAAATTCCATTCAAAGTCGTGAATTTCGGAACTGCTCAAGACATTAAAAGCCAAGCAAATTCAAAAGAGGAAATTGAGCAAAAGTCAGCAAGGTGATATATCAGGCAACAAACATTTTCAAAGGGGCAAATCATTTTTTCCAGAAAAATTGAATTAAATGTTTCTAGTTTTTAAATAACTCTGGGATTTCGTTCAACCAATATTTTAAAAGGGAAAGCAACAATCAGATAAGTCACCAAATCAGAGATATATGGAAGAGCAGGTATCACGCAAGGAATCGATCAAAACTTTGGCAAGTATTCAATCAGTGAAAATCTCGATAACATTTATATGGCAAGGACCAATCATTTTTTCATGTTAGCCCAATTAATCAAGCATCTCAAAAAATCAAGCAATTTTATTCAAGCCGAGGCAGCAACAAAAGAGGAAACACAAGACAAATTAATCAAGCCATTATCGAGTGAAATCAGAGGCTAGGGTTTTCTATACCCTATATTATTCACACCAATTCATCATCGGCAATAGAGAAGATTGAAACTCACAAAAATCAATTCAAGTATTTTCAAAGCAATAATTTTCAGAAAAACTCACAGTTTTGATCGAGCCAGAGAACAATCCCAAATCAGTGACGATAGAAAGTGAGCAAAGCTTCATTTACTCAAAGACTCAGAGAGTACAACTCGAGAATCAATTCAAACAAGCATACGCGAGCTCGATTTGCGGAGGAAATCAGAAACCCTAGCTTTGGATTTCCAGAGCCGCCATTTTTATCTCAACAAAGCAAAGAGGACAGGAATAAGGAAGTGTGCAACACAAATGAAAATGGGTCCGCCAACTTTTTTAAAAAAAAGGGGATAACCCTATTTTTAATCTCCTAGGGTTTCATTTTAATTTATTTTTGTATTGTTTTTTTTTGTAAACTGTTTGAACTAGTTTTCTAGAGTCTGTAAAATTCTAGAGAAACCAGTTAGTGTGTCAACTGACAGTTGAAAGAGTCTATAAAATCTGGGTTACTGTTTACGGGGTCATAATCAAGGGAAATATGATCGAGTGAATATCGGTCAATCTAGGGTTTTGAGCGTAGGGTTAGAATAGGAGCAGGGTTTGCGAGTGTACATGGTCTTATATGCGGGATTTGTTCTATCACCTAGCAGAAACCTTAGGAAAGCAGCAGTGGGCAGGATTTTGCCGAAGCTGGGTATATCTTGTGTCACTTACTTTCTGCATTTCTGTTTCTGCTATATTCTGTGATCTGTGAATAGTTTTTAATATCCTGTAATAGTTGAACTCTACGATAAATTTCAATAAACCCTATTCACCCCCCCCCTCTAGGGTTATTCTAGATCCAACACGACCCTCCTAGGGTAGACGTGGCAGATCAGGGTTTGGGGCTGGCAACTATATATATGGCCTCATTTCTCATGTTTTTGTGCACAAAAAATAATGGAGGACTAGATGTTGTCTCTGCCCAGATTGAATCAAACCTTTTCTTCTTCAACAATCAATTATAGTTATTCAAGTTAGATCTGCGATTCAAAGTCTACAATTCTTCTCCTATTTTTCTAGATCCAAACACAGTGAGTCCATGTTAATTTTAGATCTAAATGATTAAAAAGTAAAACTTGATATGACTGTAACTTGGATCTATGCCTGTGATTGCTTGAATCATAGCAGATCTGTTATAACTTGTGTATCCATGATATTCTGACATGACTATGACTTAGATCTTAACCTTTATCATGTCAGGTCTACTTTTAATTATTTATCTAATTCACTATTTAGATCACCTTATACCTGTTCAATTATGTTTATGACCAAATCAAATCTGTTGTTAATTGGACATCTAAATCATTGTTTAGATCACATCATGCCTATCTCTATTATGTTAGAATCAGTCCTATTATCGTATGATCATCGGATATGTTCCTATATGCCTACCTTGTCAATAGGCCACTATATGTTTTATGCATGTTTCTGCCTTTATATGTCCACCATGTTATCTATATTCTATTCCCTCTATCTTTTCCCTTTTATTTTTATATATAGCCAGGCTACCTTCGAGCCTAGGCATGCTGCTGAAACATGCGAATACGTTAAATTGGGAATGAGGGGAAAACGTTAATATTTGGGCATAACTGGTAATAAAGAATTTGGGCATAACTTGAATAAAGTGTAATAATATGAATTTGGGGCATATAGTTTATTATGAACATAACTTGGGATAAGGGACATGAAAACCTATAACGGCATAGGAATAATTGTTTAATAATTGAAATGCCTAGAATTACAATAATTAGAAACTGTAACTGCTATGATCTCCGGATGGAGGTCGAATGTGGCGCAATGAGGATGATTGGAATTACCCCTCAACTCCCGTTTAATCGAAGCAAATAGTCAACATCTCTCTGTGGATAAGCTCTTTATAGTTTCTCTATGGAGGGGAACGGTCTAACAAACCTGGAGTCTTCACCTGGGGCTACTGCTACGCACCTTCGGTTTGTAGACTAAAGTAGGCAAGCACCTTAGGTCTTACGACCAGTTCACAGAGGCTTTCTCACTGGTTATTACACTTTGACCAATAGGATACGTCTACCGTAAGAACTATAATCATTCCTATTCCAGTCCCACAGTATTCAGGGGAGGCTCGGCTACTAAGGTGCTTGCAAGCTTTGTTTCCTTACCAGTGTTCTCATTCTTGTTGGGCGTTACACTCTTGAGTTATACTAATATAACTAGATAAAGGAAGTGATGGTGCAATTTATGTACCTTCTCAAACTAGTATCTCTTAATGTAACCCTCATATCGCTACTAATGCCATGTGAATGGGCCTTGCATTGATAAAGGAGACAATGAGGAGGAGCGTAGACTAGGTTGAAACATAGGCAACCCTGGGGGAGGGGACCGAAGGCCATTGCATTGATTGGGCGAAAAGGCACTGGTTCATGGGCTCTCTATGATTTGAATTCAATCAAGGCGATGTGCCACACGATATATAGGTACCTCTCTCTCCCGAGTTGGGGCGCAACACGCTTTATAAGCCGAGTTGGGGTCTCCATTACGAGGAAATGGCGAATTTTGTCATTGTACTACCAGTTACCTGTGAGCCCAGGCTCATCCATTTAGGCCCGACTAGGAACACATGGAATCAGGCTCGGGAACAGTACTAATAGAGGGGTAGTCGAAAATAGACTTTAGAAACAATAGTTATTCCTAGGGCGTTCGAGATTATGCAACATTAAGTTAGATTACGCTTGTGGTGTAAGTCTGCCCGGAACCGACCAACATATCCAGCGACCACAAGTGGTGAATCTAATGTGACGGGTCTAAATGCATAAACATGAGACGTGCCATGACACGAGGTTATACCCAGCTTGTGGAAGAAGTTTGTCCAGAGCTGCCCGACATAACCAATATCCGCAAGTTGTAGGTTTAATGTAGGAGGTATAGTACATTGTAACCATAACTGAATATGGTAATAAACTTGAATACGTAACCTAGTTGAATCCATAGGGATTGTATGAACATGCAACTTGAATAGAAGTTAAGTAAACTTATTTGAAACAGTGGGTGGGTTAAGTAAATCTTGGGTGGGTGGGTAACATTTATATATATATATATATATATATATATATTATATATTATATATATATATATATATATGCTAACAAACTTAACCTGTGGGGTTATGCAATTTTATGACATCGATAGGTAGGCATAACTTGTAGAAAACCTAGTAGTAGGGATGCAAGACAAAGGGGAGAGCTTGCATCATCTTGTGTGTGTGACCCGTTTCAGTCAGTAATCCATATATATGTATCAAAAGAGTACTCTAAACTAGTCAGAGTTGGGGCACGCTTACTGGAATGATTGTAAGAGATCCAAATGAAAGGGCGGTGTGGGCGACGCGTACCGACCGGGTCATGTGCGTGCATAGTCCGGACAGAGGAATATACGACGTCGTGGCACCTGTAGATATGGTTGTGCACATCCTAAAAACGAAGGGTTGCCACTTTAGGGAGTGATACACCCTATTGTGGCACCAACACAGGGTATCTACGGAGTAAGGAGCTGATCGATTAGGGTAGTAATGAGGGTACACTTGGACTCCGGTATGTTGGGAGCCCATTAATACCCTTAGGGGTAACTCCGATATGTTGGGCTGCTAGTTGATTGTATGGGATGAATACCTCTCAATGGAAGTACACCTAAATCTACCATCTTATACTGGTTGGGGATCATTTTGTTAATAAGACACTAGTATTGCTGCAGTGCAGAGTTACCATTAGGGAAGCGCATACGTTCTATCATGTTTATCTCGTTTACCTTGTTATACCTGTCTTTTATGATGTTATCTTTCTTATCCACTTTATATGCCTATCATGATACTTTTACTTATTTATTTGCTAAAAGTAACTAGACTCGCCAGACTTTATGTCTGACGCATTTTGTTTCCTCTTCTTTCTCTTCTGTTCCACACCTCTCCCTCTAGGTTTTCAGGGTGGGAATACTCAAGCTTGACCAGGATTCTGCTATCGTCTTGCTTGGAGCTGCTTAGATGTAGTGCTCGAGCTCTTATCCTTTTCTACTATGGCTATGTTTTTGGTTGGGGAATCATGCTTCTTCATTTACTGTATTCTGATAATTTCAAGTACAAGACAAAAATGTTTAAGACAGTGTACTGGGTTTATGTATTTTCAGACATATGATGTTTTGAACCACGATGCTTTATGATTAATAAAGTTTTTAATTCCGCTACTATTTTAATTTGTCTTGTAATGTTTTTGTTTCTTTTTACCTATAACGCTCCACAAAAATTAATGCAATGTCTTAATGAGTGACACTAACGGACGTAGTGTGTCACAAGATGAGTTTGGCAACGTCACATATAAGTGGAATGATCAGGATAGGGCGACAGCTGCATACATATATGTATTTTAAATTCTATTACTCACATCGATAAGTTTATCAATTAGTAGCTAGTAGAAAATAAAAAAAACATTCTATTATTTTTAAACTGAAATTATTTTTTCCATTATAGGCGAGGTTTCAAGCGGCACGGGCTCATGCGCTTGAGGAGTCTGGTCGTGACGAGTTGACACCGGAGGAAGAAGACAACATATTTGACGTTGTTATGGATCCGTAGCAGCGGAGCAAACATTATGGCTTCCGTAGCCTGACAGTAATCAATCCTTTTGTATACATATAACATATTAGCATTTAAATATATAATGTTATAATATTTTATATGCTGACATAACATTTTTCGTTCATTCTATTTGCAGGCTCGACAAGCTCAGAAGGCCCAAGACAAAGCAGAAATTAAGGAGCTTAGAACCTTGATTGAGCAGCTAAAGGAGCAGATTCGTCTGCAGGTTATACAAATGGAGTAGCTAAATCAGAAACTTGCGGAGTATGCACACAATCATGGTACTTTTCCTTCGTCGTCCGGTGCTTCCGAAAACGAAGATGACGCTTGAGGTGTGTTTTTTTTTATGTTTATCATTGCATGATGTATATACTGACTTGGAGAGGGTGAGGATTTTGTTTTGATGTCGTATATATTGGTACGGAGTGGGTGAGGATAATACTTTAGATATATTTTGATGGTTTGTAGACATGTAACATTGATGTGTTGGTTTTTGAGATATTTGGATGGTTTGTTTTGTTTATGTTGATGTATATTTGTTTTATGTTGGTTGTTTATATTGTTATTGGTATGTATGTTTTATATAGTGTGGAATTGATTGGAATTGGATTGATAATGGAATGGATTGGAACTAGGGTGACTGGAAAGTAATAGGCTTGCTATTATAAAAGAAAATCACTCAGTTTTCCAACATCTACAAACCGTTTCCAATGGCCTATAGGTTGTTGATTGGAAACAGTTTACAATGGCTCCTCCCCTTGGAATAACCATCGGAAATGGTCTGTTACGTCCGTTGGAAACCATTGGACGTCGTTAACACTATTCCAACGGCTTCAAACCGCGGCCAACGGCTCTAAGCCAGTGGAATAACCGTATAATCTTGTAGTGAAATGATGGAGGGAAAATATTTTAGTATTGGAGCCAAACAATTCAACCTGACGCGTAGTTTTTATCAAACTGACATGAAAATGTATTTTATAGGATAGTTTACCCCTTTAGGTACATATAAAGTGATAATCTGCAGCTTAACGCTTGCTTTTTTTTGAAATTTGAAGTTTTTTCAAACATTTTGGAATTTTATGAAAATTTGAATATAATTACTAAATACTGAAAATTAGTCACTTAATTATTGGTTATTACTTCTTAATTATTTAATAGTAATTGTCAAATATAAAATAATATATATTAAGTGTTGAATATTAATTATTAGTTATTATATTAATTTTTTAATGATAATTACAAATTATTAATTGTTATCTAGTAATTATTGAGTAATTATTACTTATCAAGTAATATATTACTTATTAGCTATTTAGTAGTAATTATTAACTTAATTTTTAATTTTAATTAATTCATATTTCAAACTAATCATTAATTATTATAATATAATAGTAATCATTGTTAATTATTAATTATTTAATAATCAATTATTATGCCTAACTATTAATCATTAAGTATTTAATAAAAAAAATGCATAGCCGACCGGTTTTTATAGTGATCTGTAACACTCTTTTATTATGACTAATAATGAAATTACAATATGGTACATGTGACTGTAGTTAGCAGTTAGCTAATTCGGTTTTTAAGGTAGACCGTCCACCGTCAGCGACATTTATAGTTGGTCGTCCACTGAATCTAAACTAGACTACAAACCAGGAGCTAGCTTAAGTTATTAGATTACTATATGACGTCTCCATGCAGGGAGAAATTACATTATCACAAGCTACACAGTACAAGACTATAGGAATAAGTAAATAAAACGACTTTATAGCTTGTGCTGAGAACAACATCCATGATATGGCTAGACAGTAGCTACTCCATCAAAGCCATATTGCTTTACATTTCCATAGAACGTGTTGTAAAGACAACTATCAAATTTGTACATCACATGGGGAGGGCAACCCTTCCATAAGAACGGTGCTGAAGCATCACCAGCGAGAGCAACAATAGCATAGCGAGAGTGTGGAAGGAAACGAAAATCACTAGATAGAATGGCAATGTTGAGAGCCGAGGCTTCACCTGTAATGCCAATCTAACACAGCGAAGCAAGCTATTCCAGAACGCATCATTCAGACTAACACCAGAGCAGCACCACAAAAAACCTGTTACATATGACCATATCCAACTACCAATGGAAGGCAATCCAAGAACACCCACAGGCTAAACTCAAAGACACCACAAACAGCAAAACAGCCCACAAATTTGCTTACAACAAAGTCGAATAGCTCATTTTACATTGAACCTCTGACACCGCAACTGAACCAACACAAGCTTACCATAAACCGATGATGCAACTCACGCAAACCCACTGAGCTAGGGACCAAGAATAATATACTCAGCAAAATGGAGCACACACACTAATTATTACAGGTGAGTCGTGATACACCTATGGAGCCGGAGATTACTGCGCAACAAATTAACACCATGTTTAATAATTATTTTTAAAAACTAGTTACTACTTAATATTTAATGTTCATTAGTTAATTAGTACTTATGTTTAATTGTTAATTACATGTGGCAAAAAGAGTTGCAATGGATATTTATTACACCTAAAAAAAAGAGTTGTTGAAAACGACATCTTGTACAACTAATAAAAAGAGTTGCAAAAGACATTTATTGCAATAGATAAAAAAGAAGAGATGTCAAAAATAAATATTTGTTACAACCAGTCAAAAAGTACAATTGTAATAGACATCTAGTACAAATGGCAAAATAAAAGAATTAATGAAATCTAGTTTATTACAACTTTTTGAATAAAACAATTGTAAAGAAACCTCTACAACTGACATATTGTGGCAGTTGTAAATTTAAACCTGTAATAAGGTCCTTTTGTTGTTGTGGATTCTAGGCTCCTGACGCAAGCATCTTGACTGCCTATAGGCTATAAAAAGTTAAAAACCACTCTTTAGGCTTCTTCCACACAATAGTTATTAAAGAGATTATTATGACTTGTCAGTTAACCTTTTACTTATGACTCATTTTGATTCACTAAATTATTATCGAATAACTTGCTATAGACAAGTAATGGATAAAAAAAACTTACAAAGTGGACGTAGGCTTCATTAACCATCGATCACTTTGAAATTTTGTATTCTCTCTCTTTCTCCTTTCTTTTTGATTCGTTCTTTTATTTACTGTCAGGATCTGCTATAATCTAAATTGTTTTTAACAAAACTGCAAGTTACATTTCCTTTAAAAGAGATTGCACATCTGAAACAATGACATAAAAAAGCATGAGCCTGTTTGAAATGGTTAGAATAATTTAAGCGGCCGTGAACACTCTGGGACAAAGTATTTGTCAAGTGACATGATGTGAAAGTGATTTTGTGTACTACCATATAAATTATATGGTTTTACTCCGAATAGGTATACTCAGATTCATAGCATTTATATATCCGACTTAACTAAGTATATGCAACAATAATTATGTCAAACATTTATTGAAGCGGTTGGAGCAAGGGTGGCAATTTACTGAAATCTTATTCATCTTCCAACGCCGTCCTTGTGGTTGTCTTAATCCATTAATAAACTATTTCCATTTTTCAAATCTTGACAGGCTTGATTGGAATAAAGGATGTGTTGACTATTTCCATATGTATCAGCAGTAGGACCGATCTCAGGAATCACGATGTCATCTTAGTTATAACTCTATTATGAATTTCAATGGTGTTTCCTTATCATACTGACCTACATGCAGCATATATAAAGGCCAGTATCACAGCAACTAATACAGTGACAGGGGGGGGTAAATTTTCTTCGACTGTGTTATGGGATATAACACTTGACGTTTACTGTCATACGTCTTTCTATGGTTCTGCAATTTGGCCGAAAGTTGGCAGACCAATCTACTCCTATCATTTTGCTTAGAGAAAAAAGAAAAGAAGAAAGGACAGGAAATGCACGCAGAAGGTAAGAAACAACGTTAATAACTGCACCTCGTACGGCGAAAATAGTATATGTGCTGCAATTAAAGTGAGTTGGAGCTTGTATGGCCGGGGTCCCCGTTGCCCTATCCAGCTTCTGTCATGATTTATTCGGTGGAAAATTAATGATTCATTTACTTCTCACCCTCAAATTGCTTCATGGGGGTGCACACACTAGAGTCAAGTATGATAATATTGTTGATGTATACAGTTCATATGGGTGCCACCACGTTGATAACACTTGGTCGCCATTATTCGTCCGACACGATCCACCGTTTACTAACGTCTAACTGGCTTGAATCCGAAACCAGTTGTTTTAGAGTTGTAATTTGTTTAACAATTGTCATTCCGGAGCTAGTCTCTGAAGTATTGTTTTCCACTGCTTTGTAGATGCATGGTTTCCATTTTCGATTAATTTTCATTTCCTAGATTTTGATATTGTATCCTCGGACAGGCTTAATAGTTGAAATGTGTGGCAAAGCACTGATTATGATTTTTCCTTTTAGCTAATGTATTTTTATTGTACTTTCCATTTCAGGATGATAAAGGATCATTTCATTTTTATTTTCCTGTAAATTATATCTGAAACCGATTGTTCAGAAGTTTTTTTTTTTTTTTCCTCAAAATTTATTAACTTGGAAATGAGAAGCCTTTGAGGTTACGTGCGGTGTATCCATGATAATTTTAACATTATTTTATCAGTTTTAGAATGAGTTAAGGTTAGATAATTTAGATGAAAAACTTTTTGGTAGTATTTTTCATTTTAATTGATTATTCTTTGATTAAGCATATGTGTCAAAACATTTTAATTTGTTGAATTCTCTTGCTTTATATAAAAATTATATTGTTGCAACTTAAGAAGATTAGCGACTGCAACGAAAAACGAAAAGAAGCATCTCTTGGTTGAATAAAATGTTCATTCATAACTTTGAAAAATATAGTTGTTGTACAGATTTAACCGAATTAATTAAGTTACTCATTAAATTTAGCTTTAAAATCAATTTTTAAACCAGAAAAGAATTACTTCAATAACAAGCAAATTTAGTGGATCGAGTTCTCTAATTTTGGGGATTCAATTTTCGGATTTAGCTGACTAAACATGTATGAAATGAATGCATATATTTGCCTGTGCATACATTTTAATCTACTGTGATGTTAAATTTAGTCGACTAAATTATGGAATTTTAGGCTGTGTTTGGTTACAAACGAGTTTTGGGTTTTTAGTTTTCAAAATTAATTACAAAACTTTAAAGGTGTAGAAGGAGGAATGGTATGATGAAAGCAAGATGGAGGGGACCACGGAGGGGATGTAGCAATCATGAAATGCGGATTTGGTCTCCATATTTCTCCCATTTCTCAAAACATGAAAAATGGATAAAAATTGTTTTTAATTTTGTGTGTTAACTTTGTTTTCTAAAATTTTTGTTTTTCATGATTTACATGCATTGTGCACATTTTTGTAAAGATGAAAACTCAAAACTTAAAATGGTAAACCAAACACTACCTTAGTTTTTGGATTTTCAATCAATTATGATCAAATTGTATACGCATAGCACTTGGAATAGATTTTAACATCTTTACATCTCTAGTCTAAGAGTCTAGGACTACATGACTGATATTACATTGAAGCCAAAGACTTCTCACAAACAACTTGATATAATCAACTAGATTTTTCAAGACAAAAGCTCATGGGTATCTGGTTCTAGAGAATGCCTTAATTTGAACGAAGGCATACTCTAAGTGAGCAAAAGTTAACCTTCTTTTCACCCGAACGTGCCTGTAGGCAGGGCCGGCCCTGAGTATTTATGGGCCTAGTGCGGACCCAAAATTTTGGATCCTTAAATTTTTATTTTTATTTTTTATGAAATTGAACTTAAGTGAAAATGTGCTTTTTATACTGCATCTCCATTAAGAAAATTGCGTGTTTCAGCAAATTCATAAAGTTTTTACCCACATTTTCAATCTATCAACTAGAGGTCCACACAAGTCACATCTCCATTTTAATATATTGATGTCAACAAAGCATACAATCATATCTACTTTTGCATAGATAAATTACTATCCAGTACACGCATCCTGACAAGAAAAAGTAGCTCTAGTAAAGGTAATATAGTTTTTTTTGGGGCCCTCTGACCTGATGGGCCCTGTGCGGTTGCACGGCTCGCCCTAGGCCAGGGCCGGCCCTGAATAGAGCAATAACGAGAAACTAAATCACACAAGGATTTATAGTGGTTCCACCGACGTCTTGTCAGTATACGTCCACTTTGAAAGAGAAACATTTATTAATATCAATAGAAGAGTACAAGAGATTGATTACAATGATCAAATTTACTAGAAAAATTTGATTTTGTGGAGAAAGGAATTGAAGAAGATTAGGATTGCCGAAACCCTAATTAGAATAAACTTTGATCAAATCTCTTAATTTTGTTGTACCTCCTCCTTTTGGATCCGATGTAGCTTATATAGACATAGGGAAGTATATGAAAATTCCCAAAATTTCCTCTGGATTCGAAATATCCTCCAGATCCTAAATATCATTCAGATCCTAAATATTCTCCAGATCTGAAAATATCCTTCAGATCCTAAATATCATCCGGATCCTAAATATTCTCCAAATCTGAAAATATCCTCCAAATCCTAAATATTCGAAATATCCTCCTCAATCTAACACATAGTATCGCATACTTCAACACTCCACCTCGATACTATATCCATCCACATCACAAACTTCAATGCACTCATGCATTTTCTTCTATCTTCAATCAAGAAAGCTTGAATGTTTCCCCAATGAACTCCGGCATAGCCACCGCCCATTGCACTTCACTAATGAGTTTAGGCATAACCCCCACTCGTCAATGAAGTGTTGAAACATCCAACTCATAAACCAGTCTCACCAAAAGACAATGTAATCGGAAGTGAAAACGAGTACTTACCATGAAGACAGAACACCAACCTCTCACTGATACTCTTCTACATCCAAGTTTCTCTCTCAACTGTGCCATCACGTGGCACCTAGCATCTCTCCAAGCGAATTAAGTTCGAGCAATGTTCGAACTTTCCAATCGACAATGCCTTAGTGAACATGTGCGCCGCATTATCCTTTGTGTGCACTTTCCGAAGGCATACTTGCTTGTCTTCGTCCATGACTACTAGAAATGACTCTCTCACTTCAATATGTTTCGTTCGTGAGCTAAATGCCAAATTCTCTACCAAATGTATAGCACTTTGGCTATCACATCGAACATCGATACTCTCATGTTCGAAACCCAAGTCACACAATAGTCTCTTCAAATAGAGTGCCTCCTTTGCCGCTTCCACAGCGCCTATCAACTCCGCCTCTGTAGTGGATAAAGCAACTACGGTTTGCAATCTCGATCTCCAACTAATGGCCGTACCACCAAGTGTGAAGACAAACCCGGAAGTTGATTTCCTCCTATCCCTATCACCGGCGTAGTCCGAGTCACAATAACCAACTAACTTGCAACTCAATCCATCACTATCACCAAAAACAAGACCATGAGATGTTGTGCCTTTCAAGTATCTCAATATAGCCTTCACGGCTTCCCAATGCGATTTCCCCGGATTAGCCATATACCGACTAACCACCCCGACGGCATTTGCAATATCGCGTCTTGTACACACCATGGCATACATCAAACTTCCAACCGCACTAGCATATGGCACCTTTGTCATATAAGCCTTGTCTTTCTCCTCGATAGGTGATCCCTTACTCGAAAACTTTATATGCAAAGGTAAAGGTGTATTTAACGCCTTTGCATTCTCCATGCTGAACCGGCAAAGCACCTTCTTAATGTACTCCTTTTGAGTTAATCTCAACTCAAAACGCTTTCGATCTCTTTTAATTTCCATGCCCAAGATTTTCCTTGCTTCTCCAAGATCTTTCATTTCGAACCCCGCCTTTAATTTTTCTTTCAACTTGTTGATTTCTGCCTTGTCCTTAGAAGCAATGAGCATATCGTCCACATACAAGAGTAAATACACCCAACAATCATTTCCTAACCACTTGAAGTAAATGCAAGCATCCTTGATGCTTCGATGGAAGCCACTTTCAAGCATGAAATGATCAAATCTCTTTCAAACCATATAGAGATTTCTTCAACTTGCAAACTAGTTTTGACTTACCTTCTACAACAAAATCTTCCGGTTGCTCCATGTAGATGTCTTCATCCAAGTCTCCATGCAAGAAAGCGGTTTTCACATCTAGTTGCTCCAACTCCAAGTCGTAAATAGCAAATAATGCAAGTAATATCCAGATAGAAGTATGCCTCACAACTGGTGCGAAGATCTCATCAAACTCCTTTCCTTTCCTCTGTGCAAACCCCTTAGCCACTAGCCTAGCTTTGTATCTTCCATCGTCCTTCACCTTATATATCCACTTGCATCCAATAGCATGGTTTCCTTGAGGAAGTGGAACAAACTCCCAAGTCTGGTTCTTCATCAACGATTACATCTCTTCCTCCACGGCGCAAATTCACTTCGAGCTATCACTCAAATCCATGACGTCATCAAGGTCCATCGGCTCATCTTGGACTACATGAAGAGCATAGTCCAAATTCTCACAAAAGTAAGATAGTTCCAATCACCATATCTTTCAGGTGGCCTTATAGCACGATGACCAACCCGAGTAGCAATGCCATCACCCGGTCTTTCTTTAGCTCCACCTTGAACTGAATCTTGTCTAGGCTCATGCACATCACCAACACTACTAGAGGAATCTTCTGGACTATGTGATGTAACATCAACCACATTCACCTCGCAAGCACCTCCAATAACTCTACTCTCTCTAGGCCTGAAAGTGGGAATAAGTTCCTTCTCCTTTGATTCACCATGAACCAAATCCAGAACATCCGATGAGCCTTCGTTCTCCTTGAACATAGCTGACTCATCAAAAGTAGCATGACGAGAAACCATAGCCTTCTTCGTTTCTGGATTCCAAATCCGATAACCTTTGACACCATCCATATAACCGAGAAAAATCCCTTTGAAAGCTCTAGGTGAGAGCTTATCGTTCCCTGGATCATGCAAATAAACAGGACTACCAAATACACGAAGATAACTCAAGTTAATGCTCTTCGCCTTCCACACTTACTTTGGAATTTTGTAATTAATAGCCGAGCACGGAATCCGATTAATAATATGCATCGCGGTTGACAAAGCTTCGGCCCAAAATCCCTTAGACAAACCCGATGTCAATCTCAAGCATCGAGCTTTCTCCAGTAGAGTTCGGTTCATTCTCTCCGCCACTCCATTAGATTGCGGATCTCCCGGTGTAGTAAAATGCCTCCGAATACCATGATGCTTGCAAAAATTCAGAAATTCTCCATAAACATATTCACCGCCATTATCGGACCTAAGAACCTTCAAAGTCTTTCCACTCTCATTCTCAACAAGAGCCTTTCATTCTTTGAATCTTGCGAATGCCTCCGACTTGGCCTTCATTACATATACCCAAACCTTCCGAGAAAAATCATCAATGAAAGAAATATAATATCTTGCTCCTCCCAAAGAAGCTACAGGCGCTGGTCCCCAAACATCTGTGTGCACATACTCAAGAATCCCTCTTGAATCATGTTTTCCTTCACCGAATGATACTCTAGTTTGCTTCCCGATGACACATTCCTCGCAAAACTCCAACTTGCTGAAACTCTCACCATCAAACATCTCCCTTCGACGAAGAACATCTAAACTCTTCTCTGAGACATGACCCAATCTCAAATGCAACAGCCGTGTAGCATCTAAGCCACGAGAACTATCAACACTGACACAAGTTTCGCCTTCCACAGTCACTCCTTGAAGCAAATAGATACAATGAGTTTTAGAACCCTTCATAACCCCAAGCGCACCCTTCGAAACCCCCAAGCTATCACTCTCAATGGTGATCATACAACCTAATGAATCCAACTGTCCCAAAGAGATAAGTGACTTCCCTAGTCCCGGAACATAACGCACATTACTAAGAGTATGAACCACTCCGTCAAATATCCGAATTTGCCTGGATCCAATGCCCTTCGACTTGCAAACTACACCATTTCCCATAACAATTGATTTTCCTTCCCATTCAACATAAGAAGAAAAACAATTCCTATTAAGCGTCATGTGATATGAAGCCCCCGAATCAAGCATCCAATCGCTGCCCGAAACATCTGATGCTACTGCCGACAAAACATCTACGTCTCCCTTACTAACATCTCTCTCCACCGCAACTGATGAAGATGCTACTTTCTTCTTCCCTTTGTCTGGACAATCATTCTTCCAGTGACCAGGTTTCTTGCATATAAAGCACTTGCCATTTCTTTCCTTTGACCTTCCTCTTCCACTGGGCTTCTTAGACTTAGAACGCCCCCAGTTTCATTTCTTCTCTGAATTTTCTTTCTCCGCAAATAAACCTTGACCATTACCAGCACCACTACTACCATCACTCGGCTCCTTCATCTGATCTCGCAATTCCTCACTAAAAAGACCCATCTTGACATCATTTAGAGTCAATGTATCCCGACCATAGATCAAACTGTTTGAGAATCCAGTATAGCGCTCAGGCAATGAACATAACAATATCATCGCCTTCTGCTCCTCCTCAATCTTCAAATCTACTGCCTTCATCTTCATTTGCAAATCAGCAAACACATTTAAGTGCGCCTTTAGCGAAGTTCCTTCCTTCATCTTGTAGGTAAAGAAAGTCCGCAACAAGATCAGTCAATTTGTGAGTGACTTCTTCATATACAACTCCTCCAACTTGTTCCAAATACCTTTAGTAGTCGTCTCACCACTAATTTCGGAAATAACATTCTCCCCCATGGCAAGTTGAAGTGTAGTGAATGCCCACTCTTCCATTTCTTCTCTCTCCACATCTGAGATGTCCTCTGGCAATAAATGTGTATCACACACTATCCGATGTACCTGATTCCGCCTAAGAACCGCTTTCATCTTCCATTGCCACTTTTCGAAATCATTATCGCCATTCCACTTGTCGATAACCAATTGTGAACCAGCAGCTGCATACGACCCACGTACATAAGGAGCTACAACACTTGGACTAACTGTTGATGGATTATTTGAACATGATTCCGGCATTTCTACAACTATCTACCAACAGCAATGCTCTGATACCAAATGTTGTGGAGAAATTTTGATTCAAGACCGCTTAAACCAAAAATCCCCAACGCCGCGGAAAACGAGATCGTGGTAATAGTGCAAAAACAACCAATCAAACAATCTCAATCTTATCCAAGTCAATCACAATCACCAAACAATGGAAATAATAGAGCAATAACGAGAAACTAAATCATACAGGGATTTATAGTGGTTCCACCGACGTCTTGTCGGTGTACGTCCACTTTGAGAGAGAAACCTTTATTAATATCAATAGAAGAGTACAAGAGATTGATTATAGTGATCAAATTTACTAGAAAAATTTGATTTTGTGGAGAAAGGAATTGAAGAAGATTGGGATTGCCTAAACCCTAATTAGAATAAACCTTGATCTAATCTCTTGATTTTGTTGTACCTCCTCCTTTTGGATCCGATGTAGCATATATAGACATAGGGAAGTATATGGAAATTCCCAAAATTTCCTCTAGATCTGAAATATCCTCCAGATCTTAAAATATCCTTCAAATCCTAAATATCCCCCAGACCCTAAATATTCTCCAGATCTGAAAATATCCTCCAGATCCAAAATATCGAAATATCCCGAAATATCCTCCTCAATCTAACACATAGTATCACATACTTCAACATAAAAAACATTATCATCCTCATTTATCTGCTCAACAACATGCGTATGTATGAAGATCACAACCAATGTTAGCTCATAATGTAGATTCTTGCACTTAATACACACACACGCATAAACCAAACGTTTTGAAATTTTTTAAATGATGATTTAACTGAAATTTAATTCCAAAATTTAGGAATAAATTCATTTATTAACTATACGAAATAAGTGAATTTGATTTCAAATATAAATAGGTATAATTTAATAGTGGGAATTTAATGGTTGTTAAATCAGAACTTAATTTTTAAGCTAACTTAATTTGTGTTATTATGTAAATTTAAGTTCATTCTCAAAATTTAAATTCGAACAATAAACTTGTACTATTGGGTAATATGTTTGCTAAATTCAGCGAAATGATTTTTTTATTTGAAAAGTCAACTTTAATTACACTTAATCAAAATTTGGGCAAATCTAAAATTTAGAAGTTATAAAATTCAAAAATTTCTTTTTTTGTTATTCTACCCTAAATTCTAAATTGATTACTATTTTTCATTTCATGAAAGTCTGCTTTCATGCACTGCAGATTTGACCTTTTTTGCAAAAACCTAGGCAAATTTGGCTGTATCCGTACTATTATCCCCTTTACAGATGTTTTGAATCATGGTTTGACTTCTCGGTAAGCTTCCCATGCCAGCTCATCCCTTGAATTTAATTTTATGTGTAGAATTTGATTGGACTCCGAGAAAGTTATTTACGAACCTTTCTTTTTCATATCCCTCATTCTATTATTATTTTCCAAGATAATTTCTTCCTTCTTCCTCTATAGCTTAGCTTCCAATTTGAAATTTTCTCTTTCATAAATTAAATCAGAAGTTAGAATTTTATTTGAATTATTTTCTATAATCTCTTCTCTACTTCTGCCTCAATTTCAAAATCTAGATTGCGAAATTTACGAACCCTAAAACACCAAAATCTCTTTGGTTGCCTCCGCCGCTTGCCATCACCACCTCCGACCATAGCGCACCTGAATCTGACCATACACAAATTAAACCATAATCACATCTTCTTTTTGCATTAAACCCCCCTTCCACCGCCACTACCAGTTGCGCCAACCGGCACCACCAATCCTGGTCGACACCCCACCACCTATAGTAAGCGGGCCCTACCTTAATAGCCTAGGCCAAACACTAAAAACCAAGGTCGTCAAATCTCTTTCCCCTATTTGTGATTTTCTGTCCTGATTTAGAAATTGACCTTATGTTACCGTGACCAATTACTATCCAATAGATAATCCAAATCCACTCTTTCTATTTTAAGATTGAGCGGAATCTAGTTAGCTGCAACTTTCATTTTGACAATTTTTTGGATTTTGTATCATTCTGTGTTGGAATCTTTTAAACACATTTTCGGATCCAGATTTCTAACTCGAAAATTATTTTATACTATTGTAGCTTATCTACCTCAAACTTTAATGAAATCTATTTTTTTATTTTTGAAAATTGAAAAGAAAAGAATTTTTTAGAACTTGTTATTGACCAATTTTTCTACTTCGACAGTTGATAGGTTCAAAAATCTATTTTTAAAATATCTATTTTTTTATTTGTAAATTTTGTTAAAATCACTATCCATCTTTCTTAAACAATACCGTTGACGTCAAAAGTTGGTTTAATGACGATCAATCCCATGTGTTAATTACACACAAAAATATTCATAAAAATGCAAGAAAAAGGTAAACAAATGAAGAACACACAATATTTTATAGTGGTTCAGCTGAATCCGAGCCTACGTCCACTTATAATTTTTGTTTATAATGTCGATTACAGATTACAGTGGCTTTTTAGAGAGAGAAAGTAGAGAAAGAAGTGATTTGTATACAAAATCCTTGTGTTGTACTCATAGTATATATATGACATGCTATTTTTAGATGTCGAATAGGAGACTTTGAGTAGTGGATTCCAGATGTCTTTCCACTTTGAGGAAGGGCTGTATTTATAGGCGAGCTGGTCCATTGAGGTTGTATACAGCGTGACATGTCTCTTTTTCAGGATTGGACACGTGCAACTCAGTCTAGTAAAGTAGTTGTTGGCAGCGAAACCCGATCTACTGCTGATGAACAGTTCTTCTCGGAAATTGCGGCTTACGTGGAGCTTGAAACTTAGCATATAAAAAGCTGTGTTTGATTAAAGCTGACCAGTTCTATAGCCTTGAGAGTAGGGCTCCATCTTGTAGCAAATAAGTTTGATCTAGAATCCTTGATCTGATATTCTAGGTTTGACCGATTCTTTAGGAACAACCCGACCGATCGATTGATGACCCAGTCGATCGACTTGTCTTTTGTTTTTGGAAGAATGTCGTCCTTTGAGGGAGAGCCTTTTCTCGCTGCGACGTTGTTTCAGGTCGACCTATGATCGATCGACCTAAGATGAAAATCATTCCTAATGGCTTGGAATGGGCCGATATCTGGTAGCAAGCTTTGATCTTGGGTTGTAACGGCTTTTGCTAAAAAATTGGTCAACACTTTGCCCCTAGAACACATCTTCTTGGAGAAAGGAGATGTGTTCTAGATCTTCTAGAGAATATTGAATAGCATAAATCCAGAGGACTATGGTTGCGCCGAGTGATATTATATGAAGGCTAGAAAACCAACGATCGATGATTGTATTGAGGCCAGAAAACCGACGACATCTGAGGATCGTATTAAGACCAGAAAACCGACAATCATCTAAGGATCGTATTAAGGCCGGGTCCTTGAGGACGCCTAAAAACTAATCGATCGTGTCGAGTCAATTTCAGAGAAGAGCAGTAGTACTAGGACCCGAGTTAAATAGTGTTTGTGAATAGTTTGACATGCCAAATCCTGACAGTGTCATCTGAGGTGTTCAAGCATAAGCCATGCTCGGATGTGTGTTAGGAGTATAAAATATTCTCAGCTTATAATTGAGGTTGGGGGGGGGGGGTATAATCCATATGCATAATTTCTAAGGGAGGCGAGCATAAACCATGCTCGGCTTTTGTAAAGGGGAATATAACCATACTCGACAAAATTTGTGTTTGAGCATCCACTATGCTCGTGACTTTTATTGTGAGGACGAGTATAAGCTATACTTGGTATCATGAAGTTGGCAAGTACTAACCATACTTGATTTAAAAAGGTTGGCGAGCATTGGCAAAACTTTTAAAAAGGTTGGCGAGCATTAATCAAACTCGGCTTAAAGAGGTTGGCGAGCATTAACCATACTCGGCTTAAATAGGTTGGCGAGCTTTAACCATATTCAACTTAAATAAGTTGACGAACATTAACCATACTCGGCTTTGAGGCATGTCAGAACCTGACAGGGTACTTGAATTGATCAAACACAATCCATGTTTGAGAAATAAAGTTTACTACATCTAATGAGCTATTACATAAATTGAAACAAATCCTAATAAATTTGTAGTTGAATCAAGAGCACGCCTAGAGATTAAATCCTAACCCCGTACATGTGTACTTCAACATAACCATATTATTCAAAAATAAAAATAAAAGTACATTTCTTATATCCTAAGAAATGAAGTGCATCCACAATGATCTAAACCAGATTGTCTAATGATGATGCCACGATTGCTAGGCTCAGGGTCCTTTCTGTTCCAAGGAGCTGAAGGACCAACCTGAGGAGCTTGGGAAAAGGCTGTGGTGGCGTGGCCAGTGAAGATTTCTTAACATAATCGGGTAGCACCCCATGTCTAACCCTCTCCTCGATGAGGTCGCGCAAATGCCTTCATTCATTGGTATCGTGACCTGTCATGTTATGATACGTGCAGTGCTTTCCTAATTCAAGTTCTTTTTGAGTCGGCTCCTTTCTATGAGGCCTTAGGAAAGGAAGAGATCTTCGTACGTCGAGCTAAATGTCCAGTAGGGGGGAGTTGAGCTCGGTGTATTGATCGTACTTGTTTTCTCTTCGTAATCATACGTTATGATCATTTTTCTTCGAAGCTTTCCCTTTTCCTTTATTCTGGCCAGTGGTGCTGGATGGACCTCCGTCCTTCGTAGGTAGTACTTCGAGATTTTCCATCTCGATGCTAGCATCTTCTTGCTGGAGGAATCTATCTGCTTCGGCATAGAAATATTTAATATCCTTAGGAGATCTCTAGTTAAGGAACTCCTGAAATCAGATCGACTCTGAGCACCAGCTATAGCGGCCATAAGCACCATCGATACTTCGGGTCGATCGACTGATACTACGATCGCATTGAATCTTTCCAAGAAAGAGTGTATGGTCTAGCCGAACTGCTGCTTAATGGATGTAAGGAACATGGCACTCTTCTGTTGAGAGATATGAACTCTGAACTGCTCGATGAAGCAGGTGACTAACATATTCTAGTTGTTGATCGATTCAATTGTTAGCTGCCGAAACCATATGTCAGCTGTATCGGTGAGAAATAGAGTGAAGCACTTAGCCATGATGTTACTATATGCAGAAAGTACTTCCATGTGGCACATGTATCGCATGAGATGTATGGTCGGGTCAGCTCTACCGTTGTAGGGTTCCAGGACCGGAAGCTAAAAGTCTGGTGGATTTCGGGAATTTATGATCTTCCATGTGAATGGACCGCGGTGGATGTTATCCACATCCTATTGAGAAGACGCGCCTCTGGTGAAGCGTTTGATGATGCTTGCAATTTGACTCCCATTCCCAAGGAGTTGCTGCCACGAATCCAATTCTGCATTAGGGACATTGGTGAGAACCCCAGTACTAGTACTGGGTGGAAGTATGCCCTGAGATCTTAGGGTCGGTTGGTTCCGGCCCACGAGGTGGTTCCCGGCCGAAGATGCTGGTTCAGCATTGGCTAAAGACGCTTGGTTAGTATTGGTTTAAACCATACCCATGGTGGTAGGACAAAATCGGTCCAAGTGAGTAGTATCCATCCGGGGCTCGGTATTGCCCCTACCTAGGGTGACATTACAGTGGTTTACTATAGCGTTTCCCTCCATCACATTGGGGACTGGTATGGTAAAGTGGTCTTGGTGACAGGGAGGGTCGTTTGCCCCCAGCCCTTCTTGGATCTACTAGCTGGGAAGGCTGTTGAGGAGGCTGCATAAAACGGGTTTGCAGTATGATGTTGGGTCAAATCGGAGGTTGCATCGATGTATGTTCTGGTCGACCCAAAGGTTGCACTAGTTCAAGAGCTGTTTGTTTAGGGAGTTGAGTCGAACCTTGGAGTGGAGGCAAAATGGTCAACTGGTCCTGAACTTGGCCATGGACGACCTGAGATTCTGCAGCTACCTCAGCTCCAATTGATGCCGGAAGTGATGATCTTAGCATTGACCGATCTGAAAGTGAAGTTGAACCAGGAGGAAGTAAAGGTGTAAACCTATCCGGGGCTTGGATCTTAGTAGGCCGAAGATCAGTTGTTGGCCCAGCCTCGCCCTGTGCAGGAAATGATACTGGAATGCGAGGTCCCTTTTCTATCCGAGCAATGAAGTTGTTTATCATTTCCTCCCGCTTTTTGAGGAGTCCATCCTGGTTTTCATCTGACCTTTGAACTTGACCAAGACTTTATCCTTCTCATCCCTATTTAAGTATTGGGACGGGCCTTCATGGGACGACGCCTCCTGACTCGCCGCCGTTACTGTTGTTCCTGCTACATTAGCCGGTCGAGATTGAGCATGAGAAGGTGTTGAGTCCTTCTTCCATTTAACCGTTTCTTCTTTAAGAGTTGCCAAAGGTCATAGGGTATATCTGTGCCTCCCTACCTGGCGCGCCAAAGTGTTGACATCAAAATTAGGTCTAATGATGATCAACCCCCAGTGCGTGTTAATTACACACGATAATATACGAGAAAAAGGTTAAAAAAATAAGGAAGTCACAATATTTTGTAGTGGTTCGGCTTAATCCAAGCCTACGTCCACTTATAATCTTCGTTTACACTGTCGGTTACAAGTTACAGTGGTTTTTCAGAGGAATAAAGTAGAGAAAGAAATGATTTGTGCATAAAATCCTTGTGTTGTACTCAGAGTATATGACATGCTATTTTTAGATGCCGAATAGGAGACTTTGAGCAGTGGATTCCAGATGTCTTTCCACTTTGGGGAAAAACTGTATTTATAGGCGAGCTGGTCCGCTGAGGTGGTATGCAGCATGCCATATCTCTTTTCAGGCTTAGACACGTGCAACTCGATCCAGTAAAGTAGTTGTAGGTTGTAGGACCCGGTCTACTGCTGATGAACAGTTCTTCTCAGAAATCTTGGCTTATGTAGAGTGATTAACATAGAAATGTGTTTATTTCATGCTCTTATGTCTTATCTTTTGTACATAAATAAATATTACGTTGGGTATTATTTTGTTGTTTTTGCAGATGAGTTTTTTAAGCCTTATACAACCTTAAAAGTGAAGAATTGATGCCATATACATGAAGATTGCATAAGAAGCTGTCATTGGAGGCTAGTTGTGTTCACGTTGGTTACCTTGGAAGTAGATTGATAGAAAAGATCTTAGGAAATCAATCAACTGGACACATGTCAAACAAGGATAAGAGGAGGATCGTAGCATAATCTTTGATGAAAAAAGGTCCATATATTCATAGATTTGATCCTCTTTTTGCAACTCAGCTATAAATACACATGTATACCCATTGTAAAATAAATAGACTTTTCTGCTGTAATTTTTCTTCCATTAATCTAGTTTAGTTTTCTTTTCTCTTTTTCTACATTTATATTTTCTTAGCAGTTAGTGCTGCATACATAATTAGATTTGTAGAGCACTATTTGTCTTTTGCACTTATTTTCGTTAGTGATTGACCATCCGATTAGATTCAGCGGTAATCCTAATTTTATTTCCTATTTGTTATTTAATTTCTTCCATTTTAATTTCTGTTTCTTTTATTTCTTTCCTAGGTTATATTGGATTGAATATAGATTTGATTAGATTCAGATCTAATTCAATTCAATAATATTTTTATTTGCTTTTTAGTTGATAATTGTGGTTTGATCGTCGGTTCAATTAGGTTTGTTCTGAGCCAAATTGCAGTTTCAATATTTTTTTGTTTTCAAAATCAACCTCCATGTTTGTCTAACTCACCCAAGAAATTTATAAATAATAAAATTTAAATTTCCTCTCTGTGTTTGCCTGCATATTACACAATCTGTGCACTTGCAATTTAAAATAATTTTACACTTTTTTAACTCATAGAAAAGTGTCGATCAAGTTTTTGGCACCATTGCCGGGAGGTAACAATCAAATTTTATTATTTATTTAATTTCTGATTCGTGTTAGTTCTAATTCTATTTTTTTCTCTTATTCTCTTCGTATATATAAAAAAAAGTTGTCAAATCTTCTTTGATTTCTTCCCTATTTTCAGTACATATCTATTCTTTTCCTTTTACAAGTCTCTTTCTTTTCTATAAAAGAAAAAAAAACTTGCATTTTCCCCCTGATTTCTTTCCCTTTATCAACTTCTTTCCAATTTCTTACATTTCCTTTTTCTAAAGTTTCTAAAAAAAAGAGAGAGAGAGAGAGGAGCAGGACGTTAATCTGAGCGTTTTTGGTTTCCTGAAATAGGAAAGAGCGTGATTTGTTTCCAAGAATCAGGGGCGTGAGTTTTTTTTTCTTTTTCCAGTTCAATCGCCATCTTTATAAGGAAAGTGAGATTTCTTTTAGCTGCATAAGAAACGAAATGGACGTTCTTTGTTTTGTACATTTGGATTTATACTGATGTGGACTTTGTCTACTGGGAGTTAGGGCTAGTCGCATCAATTGTTTCCATCTTATGTTCTGATTTCTTTTCCTTCTTTAAAAACCTTACTTTTGCTTAATTTCTTCTCTTCCTAATTTAGTTTTTCTTTCTAGTTTATTTTTTCGACTTAGCTTTTTTTTCCTTTTATTTACTCTCTCTTTCTCCAAAAAAAAGTTCAATCAAAGAAATAAACAGGAATTCAGAGGTCAAGTGATTTTCAAACAGTAGGATTTTAATCGCTCAAGCTACTCAATTGCACTGGACGGACAACCATACCCCACTATAAAATTTTCTGAACTCTACAGGTGCTCTGCTACAATGATATATATATACACACACATATATATATAGGGGGAGAGAGAAATTGCTTGTAAAAACTTTCTGCAGGGGCATCGGCTTGCTTGTATAATTTTTTTAATTTCTGCAGTTATTATTGTATGATGGTTGGCTGAAATTTCCATAACTAAAAGTCATCATTCTCATCGTTTTTCGACAATAAAATCTGATTAGATATTTCAAAATATTTAACTATAAGAGTGTATTTATTAAATTGATTCTTTTAAGGGTTTGATCGTGGATATATATTAGTTCAATTTATTGAACTTCTAGCAAAAGAGGTTGCATACTACCCGTAAAATGTTGGTCGTATCCCTTAGTATTTATGCTATACGTAAACGGCCATAAGACCCTCTTTCCCCTTCAAATCGAGATTATCAACTAATAAGATATACTTGAGTACGTTATTTATTTTGTAATAAAAGCTACTTGTGTCAACGATAAGTTTTGGATTTTCTTTATTCAACAACGATGTATGAAAAAAGTGTTAGCCACCATAATTCTCCTAGGGGTTCTCACATAAACCAAAACTTTCCAAACGAGATCAATGTTACCCTTTTCAAAATCTCAACTTAGAAATGGGTAGACCCTTATTACTTCGAGATCAAATGTTACCCAACTAGGACTGTTCAACCTTCTGTCATCGTATATCCACTAGTTGAAGTAAATTTTGAGCTTAAACATTCTTTTATTCAAGGGGTACCGAAATTTACTGGGTCTGAAAATGCCTATGAATCTCGAAGTGAATTGGATTGTATTCATCCACAACTAAAATGCAACACTTGTCTAATGAATCAATCAAGATAAGGCTAATTCCATTTGCATTACTTGAAAGTGCTAAAAGATGGCTAAATTCTCGTCCAAAACAATCCATAAGAAGTTGAGATGAATTTATTACTGTATTCTTGAAAAAGTTTTTCCCTTTCCATAAAACTCTAAAAAATACGAACTGAGACAAATCAATTTTCTCAAAATGAGGTGTAATAGCCCGAATCTCCATACACTTTTAGTCGACTAATAACACCACACGTCCAACTCAAATTGCATAGAAATACGAATCATTATTAGAAAGAAGTTAGAGGATGAGAAATAGAAAGAAATATTAGAATAGAAGAAAACGAAGATCACAGACTCATAGAGGAACGAGTAAAATATATTAAATAACATAACTTTTGAAATACAAATCAGTAACTGTATATACATACCATCATCAGAGCATGATAGTTATTCCTGGAACAGTTATAAACACCTGTTTCCATATATAACATAGAACACAGTGGAAAGTATGATAGTCTATAGCTAACTGGTGAATCCTCCTACTTCAAACTCGTACAAGTGAATCTGTGAAATCCCGACTACTTGACTGCCCGTACAAATATGGGCACCCAAGAGTTTAGGGAGAACAAACAAAATAAACTCTGGGTCAGTCATGGGACAGGAGTGAGTAAACTCCAACCATTTGTTTAACTTTCAAAATTCTTTTGAAAGAAATGGTAATCGTAAGACCAATCCATACATAAACACGGATGGTTTTTACCATACGATAACCCAAAACATTTTGATATCAAAATCTGGTGATATTATAATAGTGTCTAAATTAAATAAATAAAATCTAGTGGAACGCTTGCATCTCACGCTCCATATATAATATAAAATCAAAAACCGTAGGGCGATTATTGGAGATTGGATTTCCAACATGACAAGGTATGGGACCACCTGCCGATAGTGTATCTCTAGAGGCGAATACACTGGGTTCAACAAGAACATCTTGCAACCCGGCCCACACACGACCGACCACTCATTTTGCTTGAGTGTATCGAATGTATATCACCAACAGTTGGGATCAGCAACCGTTTCCCGAAAGGGACAGCATCGATAGATTAAAGAATCAAATGGAATTTCTCTAGATAGGTGATTATACATCCTAATGGGTGCGACCCACATAGCCATGCTGCCTGCCCGATTTTTGTCAATTCCCGGTTGTGAGGCTTGAAGTTTGAATTATCTTCCAGAACATCTGGCCACCATTCACTTTGAATGCCACATCATCAGATCCATCGGAAATCACTAATTGATTCCCACAAAAATACTCAGATTGTTAAGCTATAGAAGTTTCCCTTCTATGCCACCAACTTCGTATGTTTGAAGGAATCAACGTACGTAATCCCTTTGGAAATACTCTGTCAGACACTCGTCCTTACAAGTTGTCCTGCGTCTGGACAAACTGAAGGCACCGTTCTATTAATCCATCTTGGGTAATTTCTACCTAGGATTAACAGAAAATCCCTTACACTTTACTCCATCTTCAATTATCTTCAACATAAGTTGATTCATAACGCTTATACCAATGCGGAGTGGTTTTCAGATATTAAATCTGATCCCGGTCTCTCCATACAGATAACGGGGGTATAAAATAAATCAAAACTTTGATAGTTGGTGATTTAACTATCAAAGCAACATCCATACAATCAACGGTCCTATTTCCAATTGGAAATCCTACCGATCAAGCATCAAACAACACTGGGCTCCTTTTTGATTTAATTTCTTATTAAATTATTATTTCAAATTCATGTCTCTTAATTCTTCGTTGACCAATTCATTTCATTTTCTATATGTATAAAATATCTTTCATTTTATTTGGGAAAACATTTCAAATCAACGTGATGTTATAAAACATTGTTGTTTTAACTCAACCCACAATTCATTTATTAGCTAACCATATTGCTCAACCAAGTTTCACCATCGAACCTTAACCATTCCTCCATTGATCATGAAGTCAATCAAGTTGGGGTATAATTACCTCTCAGACCTTAATTGAACAACATTCTCAACTTTGAAGTAGTCAAAGCTCACAACTTTAAACAAACTGTCGCTTACGCGACTCTCGGATTCAATCTAAGAACACACTTCCTTTACAGAAAAATATTGATTATAATGGTAGCATTAAAATCGTTGTTTTCCAAATATTTGATTTATAAGTCATTTGTTTTAACGACAGCATTAAAATCGCTGTATAAATTTACAAAACATTTATTATAGCGACAGCGCTAAAATCGTTGTTTAGATTTACAAAGCATATATTATAACAACAGCGTTATAATCGCTGTTTAGATTTACAAAGCAAATATTATAACAACAGCGTTATAATACTGTTTGAAATAAAGTACCGTGTGCGACGCACACGCCTCCGTTGTTCATTTATATACTCTATTTATTTTAAACAATTCAAGTTCTCTTTTAAATGTACTTACAAGCTATACATTCTTTTAACTTCTGAAATTGACTCAATTTGATTCCTATAAATCCCTTTATATATTATTGCAAACTATAGAATTAATTGAATATTAACCTCTTAATGTATTCAAATTAAATTATAGGTTCAAATAAAATTTAAATATCCTTTCGAGACATAAATCATTCGTAAAATTCGACATAGCCAAATTCCTATTTAAAATTTCATTGGATTTATCTCAATTAATTTTATATTCGTTTCTTTCGAAACCAATTTTCCCACTCAACTCTCCTTTACAACTATTGCATTAAAATCCCACTTCAAATATCGGTATCAACACCGATTACCACTTTGCTTATATAAATTCGACTTGAATTTATATTCTACTTTATCCTATGATACATATTTTATTTTATTTATAAACATCGTTATAAATAACTTCTTTTTATAATTCACTTAAACAAGTTTCAATTTTCTTTCCATTTGAAATCTAATTTCTATTTTGGAAATAATTTCCTTTTAAAATTTCAAATTTCTTTTCTATGTCCTAAAATATTTTACGTATTTAAATACCAAAATTTATCCGTCTAGTGTAATTCAACCATAACAAAATCTATAAACGGTCATATATCACATCATATATCACAATAAATAAAATAGTAAATAAAATGTTGAGGAATCCAGTTGGATTCCTCCAACCTGTTTCCCTGTATCCACAGATGTTAATAAACATCAATAATATTATTTCATATCAATATGAAATATTAGAACTAACAATCAATCAACGATGTAATCCTATCAACCAACTCTATCAATTATTCAACCAAGCAACCATCATACAATATAAAAATTTATTATAAATAAATTTAAAACTCGTTTATATAAAAATATAAACGAGGAAGAGTTAGTGAGTTTACTCACTTTGATTCGCAGTTGACAGTTCTGTTGTTTGTTTCATTTAAATCAATCAAGCGCTTGGCGTTTGATTCTACTGCGAAATTCCAATAGCTTTGTATTCAGCAAAATTAGTTCCAAAATGCGGACCTCATAACTATGATTCCAACATGGCTAATTTGGTCCGATTCTGCTTTCGTATGAGGTAGCAACACACTGTATAAACTATCGATCATATATAAGTGTATATATATATATAATTGTTTAATTAATTGGGTGCGTTTTTTAGAGGTCCCTATTAGGTTTCAAAATATAAAAAAAACCCGGTCATAAACTTATTGTAAATTTAGTCCCTATTTTTCGAAAATTCATAAAAAAAATATTAAAAAAATATAAAAAAATCACGTAAATTCGTATTTAAATAAAACATGTACTCGCCCAAAAATTCAGATCATAATAAAATCAAAACATGCATCAAAATCGAAAAAATACAGAAAACAACGAAAAATGCAGTAATTTGCATCAAATCATGCACATATTTGGAATACTTGCATTCATCTGTGCAAGTATTTCTCTGTTATATTTTTACATGCAATACTTGCATACATGTGTGCAAGTATTTAAAATAGTTGCATACATGTATGCAAGTTTCTGCACATATTTTATTTTCACATGTAAATACTTGCATACATGTGTGCAAGTATTTCAAATAGTTGCACACATGTATGCAAGTTTCTGCATACATTTTCAACTAAAACAGCTTCAGAAATACTTGCATACATGTATGCAACTATTGGCAAAAGTTGCATACATGTATGCAACTATTTTGCAAGTTTTAAATTCACAATACATCCCTGTAATTAATGTTTTCTCTGTAAACCCGCCCCCTATTTTAGCTGCCGCCTGGAATCTTCCGCCTGCCACTTTCCATACCTCCGCCTCTTTCGTTTTCTGTCCAAATTTTCAGGCGCTATCACTTAAAAAAAAAAAATATTCTAAAATCTGTAAATATTCTCGGAAGTCCACAGAAATTAAAAAAAAAAAGTTGCATCAATGTATGCAACTTTTACGAATAGTTGCATACATTTATGCAACTATTCGAATACACATGCATATATTTATGCACGCCTGTTTGAAAAATTGCATACATGTATGCAGTTTTTCTATATAACTACATACATGTGTGCATATATGTCAAAATACATGCAAACGTGAATAAGTTGCACGTAGGTATGCAGTTTTTAAACAAATGCATCAGCAGATGCATGTTTTAACAATATGTGCATACATGTATGCATTTATACTGCAGTTCTGACGCAGATTTGAAATAAATGCATACAGGTATGCAACTAATCGACTTATATGCATGTTTTGATGCAATTTACTGCATTTCGTTGATTTTCTGTATTTCATGATTTCGACGTTGTTTTTAATGTTTTTTTGATCTGATTTTTTTCACGATTAATTGTTTTAATTAAATACGAATTTACATGGTTTTTTAATATTTTTTTTATATTTTTTTATATGTTTTTGAAAATAGGGACCTAATTTACAATAAGTTTATGACCGGATGTGAGCCTAATTAAGTTTCGTTTTAGGGATGTGTGCCTAATATTCACTAATTAATTTACACTACATAATTATCCTTACTTAATCATTTGATTACCACATGACTTGACATAGTAAGCTTCTTTATTCTCCGTCCAGTTTCCATATCTGCACCATCCAAGGCCTCGTTCTCCACATTATTCTCATAACAGGAAAACAAACCCATTTAAAACCTTTGCCAGAAGCTTCTATCTTCCCCATTGGAAAATTCCATAGATTAAAGCCCCTTAATCATTTTAAATTAGCACCTTAATACTTCTTCCTCTTATATATACAAACCCGAACCTACTATGAAACAGCAACGCCATTTATACTTCATCGATTCCTCTTATCCCCAACTCCATTGACCTTGCCCTAGTACACAGTCACGACAATATACCAACACCGGATCCCATCCACCACACTACATTAAAACCCACGATACCGCCATTATCCTGCTTGGCACGTCCTCCTCCTTCCGACGACCACCCTAGAGTCAAACTCGACACTAACTCCTCTAGCCGACCAAAATAAGTCGGATTCCCATTTCGTTCACCGGAGCTCCAACTCTCCACATCAACTAGCGCGCCCTGCAACAAGGAACCCCCTAGTCACCTGCGCTTCCTCCTCCTAACCCAACAGTAGCCTTTCCTTGTGTGAATAGTGCAGGCGTGACCTACTTCAGTACGAAGATCCACCAAACTTTTCCCAACAGTGCGCCTACTTCCCCTGATCAACTCGCAACACCTGATTCCGTGCAAAGATCGTCAGATTTCCCCAACTCTTGCGTCCCCTCACTCGAAGTCACTCTGGTGAAACTCGCGACAAAAGTTCTCACGAAACCAGCCTAAAGTAATCACTCTGAAGCTCACAAGAACGAATCTGAATATTGTTTAATTCGATCGATGTTCTAATTTCATCTGATTTAAGGAAAGAATCGATTTTATTTGGCTTACTGGAGGAACACAAGCCTAAATGGATAAACGAGAATAAGAATTGGGGATTTGTTTTGTAGTAGAAGGATGGTTTAAGAACGATTCTATTTGGATTTCTTCTGATTTTTACAGTAGCCATTTTTCTTTTCTTTTCTTTTTTGAGTCCTTTTCTGTTTTGAGAACAGAGATGAGAGTGCCAATATATATAAAGAAAAGTTACTTGGGAGGCAAGGGTACTTGGAGCACACGGTATCAATTTTGCTTGGCTTGCACGGTTCTGTATTATAGGGTAGGTCTGTGTTTTCCTTCAGCTATGCATGTGAAAATGACTGTGCATTGGTCAGGTGAATTCAATTTGCATGTGCTAGAAATTAATTTGAACAGATTTGGAATGTGAAAAGAAAATTTGAGCAGGGATTACCCCACAGCCGTGTGCAGGATTTAAAAGCCTTAGAGCAGGTTGCATGTGCGTTCAGTTTTGTACTGTGTAGACAACGTTAGGGTGAATGTGGTTATTAAATATATATTTATTTAAGTCTTATAACATCAAGTTTTAGCAGTACACCATTAAGTAAAAACTACGTTCGTATACGAGCCGCTATAGACAAAAATATAAATACTACCGTGTCGAGCGAGGTGCCATGATCCCAAAAATATAATAATATCGGTAGTTTAACTTATATTATGAAACTCCAAAATATTAATATAGGGTGCAAAATACTTCAAATAAAAAGTAGCTTATTTTCCAAAATAAAAATTACATTAAAATTCTAAAAATTAAATTATCACTACGTATCAAAGGGCTTGTCCAAATTCAAGATCAATATTTAAATATATTTAAATAACCGTTATGACATATGTACTATTCCACAACTACTATTTCTAAATTTGATTTGGACATAAAACAAAATGTACAATATGAAAACTCAATTTTTCTCTTCCATTAGAAAAATATAATCAAGTAGATCCGAACGTTTCTTGTTTCAAAGAAATCCGACTTATTTTGGATCATGTATATTCAGTTGAAGTTTAAATCGTAAATTACGAACTACCGCGACTATTTCGAGCTCGTTTTAAATTATATTATAAATTACATGTTTAAATATTGTTTTATTGAATAAATTCCTATATATAATTCAAATTAAATATTTAAAACAAATTTAAATATTCAGAATTCAACGGCTAAAAATCCGGGTCATTACATGAGGGGAAACTTTTTCAAAATATTTCGAGAGAATCTATAGCTTCCTCATCATGCAATTCCAAAATATTATCTGTGTCAAATTGCATATGAAGGGATAAACTATCAAACTCGAACACAACTAGAATCAATATGCGCAGGAGAATTTATGTCTAAAACGGCCGATGAAGCTTGGGAATTCTTAGAAAATTATTCAAAAAAGGACATGCAATGGGAGTCAATTCGTGTTCCCATCCGTGCTTCTAATAGAGGAGTGCATGTCATGGATCCAAATCAATTTCCCTTAGAAACTCAAACTCAATTCGAAGGACAACCCTAGAATTTCCCTCAAGACCAAATCAATGCCATCGCTCAAATTAGTCATTACTCATCTCCATATAACCCTAGTTGGAGAAATCACCCAAATTTCTCATGGTCTAATCCCAATAATGTTGCAAATCCATCTCACATGATTCCAAATTCGAATTACCAAGCTCCATTTTCTTCTAGTCCTCAAATTTCTCAAATTCCCCTCAATCCAAACAAACTTATAGGCCCCTCAACTTTCAAACATCAAACCAATCCTCTCAATCTTCTTAACTGTCACAAGAATTTGTGCATTTAGAGAAACAAATCGAACAAATAATGGATATGATAAAGGAGATAATGAAAAGTAATTATAAAGGAAAATTGCCTAGTCAACCCGAGGTGAATCCAAAATACAATTCTCATACTGTGAACTCTTATGTGGATGAAAATTATAATTCGGTTAACACTGTCACCACCCTCAGATCTAGAAAAACGATTGATAATAATGTTTGCACACCCAACAATTATTCGATTTTGACCCCAATCAAAAAGCTTGATTCCCTATCTTTAGCAACGAAGGTCAATTCTTCTGAACCTTCCAAATCTCAAGCTTTTTCGAATGTTAGTAATCCCAACATCCCTTCTTCTAATGTCGACAACCCCGAAAATATATCTACTTCTAATATTGGCAATCCCAACATCCCCTCTTCTAAACCCTTGCCTCCTTCGCTTCCTATATCGAAACCTTCTTCTTCAAACAACCAAAATTCTGAAAGAGTCTATAAGCCAGTAGCTTCTTATCCTCATAGACTTAACAATAAGAAGAAGGATGCGAATTGCGAAAAAATTCTTGAAATTTTCAAGCAAGTTCATGTCAATATTCCACTCTTGGACACCATCAAACAAATTCTACAATATGCCAAGCGACTGAAAGAGCTATGCACCTGAAAACGAGCCACTAACGTTCCTAAAAATGCCTTCATGACTATGAACACTAGCTCTGTTTTCTCAAATCCATCACCCATCAAGTATAAGGACCCTGGTTACTGCACAATTAGTTGCAAAATAGGAATTACTCACATCAGTCATGCCTTACTTGATCTTTGTGCAAGTGTTAATCTTCTTTCATACACTGTTTATCGACAACTTGGACTAGGGGAATTAAAACCCATAAACATCACAATTCAAATAGCCGATCGATCTACAAAAAAAACATTGGGCGTAATTGAAGACATTTTGATTCATATTGAACAATTCTATTTTCCAGTGGATTTCATAATCCTTGAAACCAAGCCTGTTTTGAATCTTGATAGTCAAATTCCATTGATTTTGGGTCGTCCCTTCTTAGCCACCTCGAATGCTGTCATAAATTGTAGGAGCAGCCAACTTCGACTATCGTTTGGGCACTTAATCATTGAATTTTGAATATATTTCATCAACCCAAAGAGATCGAAATAAGAGAAGTCGACATAATAGAAATAGTTTTATATGGCACGTCTGATTTATCTCCTCAGAAAACTTCACTTTCCTCAATAGACGTGTCAACTATGTATTTTGAAGAATTATTCGAATATGAGCTTAGACTTTTGAATGACAAGGATGAATATATGGAACGTCTCAAACATAATCATAATTCCATACCATCAAAAGAAATTGTTGTTAAAAACTCAAGTTTATGGGATTATGATGATCTTCAGTTGAATGATATAAATCATTCGCACGACAAAATTTTTATAGGAAGGGTTTTGTTCTCAAAATTCAATGACATGCCTCATATACCTCAAAAATCAGATACGAAATCATCATACATCATTTTCGATAGAGGCAAGTGTGGGAGAAAAAGGAAATCTCATTTTTCACATAAAACTCAACATCATTATAGATTTCATTTTGTGTATAATTGGCATTCGCATATAGTGGTTAAACTTCATTTCATTTTACAGATAAGTTTGCAACTCATTCACCTTTGGGTACGATCTTTCAAATTTAGGAAACGTTCATAGTGTGGACACTTTTAGTTCTAGTGTGTGGAGAGTCTGCATTACATCCTTTTATTTTTCTTTAAATTTTTTTCTTTCTTTTCATATAGGACTGTAACAACCCGGAAAATCAGAACCAATTTAAAATTTTTATTTTGGAAATTTTAATGAATTTGAATATTTAAAATGATTTATTTTAAATAATAATGATTAGAAATTTATTTTAAACAAAATTAGAACATATATATTTATATAAATCGAAGTTAGAATATAAATATTTATTTTAATTATAAAAGGAATTGGAAATGGCACGATAGTTTGAAAATTCGATTTCAAATTTCAAATGAATGTACAGGATTCAAAATAAGTCGGATTTTGGTGAAACCAGAAATATTTGAATCTATTTGAAAATATCTTTCCAACAAATCTAAAAAATCCAAATTTCATAGCGGTAATACAAAGTTATGCGCAGTTGAAAATTCATAATAGTCGCTATAGAAATATAACCCTTAAAAATAGCAATTTTGCAAACGACCTCCGTTTTTGATGAGACCGCTTTTGTTGGATCTGGAATGTCAAATTATTGTTGGATTCCACTTTTCATAATTTTAGAAATCAATATGTAAGCGTGGTGAATTCAAATGTGTTTGGACAATTCAGTTTGAATTTAATCGACTAGAAAATGACCCTTTTTCAAACTGCCTCCAAATTCGACGAAATTAGTTTTGTTAGGACCGTATCATCAAAACATAACCAGATTTATTTTTCTGGAATTTTTAGGATCCGTATGTGACACTAGTAAATTGAAATGTACGTTTAAAGTTTTGTATAATGATTTATATTTTAATTTAAATGGAAACTGGTCGAAACGATAGAATTGACTTACGATACATATCCCATTGTGTTCGGAATGGGGGTAATTAGCTAGGAGCGACAGTCGTTGGGTCTCGTTTGGAGTTCGAATTAAAAGTTGCTTTTTAGAATTAAAATAATTAAATATATATAAAAGTCAACTCCCTCTTCTCTCTCCCTCATTCCACCGTTCAAAATCGATTTATAGAAAAAAAACAAAACTCCACGAATCCGCTGCCCCCGTCGCCCCTACCAGCCACCGTTGGCCTCCCCTCCCCGTCGCCGCTCCGCCTCTGACGCCCCCCAGCCTCCGCCACCTCTTCCACCGCCTCTTCCCCCTCTAAACCACCAATCCCGAATACCCTAGGTCCAAAAACCCTACCACCGCCGGAGAGACCATCGCCGCCGCCCTGACGCTTCACCTCCGGCGCACCTGACCCCCCTGCCGCCGCCATTAGCCTCCTTTCCCCCTCCTCTCTCTCTTCACTTCGAAAAACCCCCAAACCCTTCTGAAAATCGTCGCAGCCAACCCCCTGGAACCGCCACAGCCTAGCCGCCACCTCCTTGATCGCCTACGCCACCTTAAGTCCTTACGCCGAGCTTCCAAGCCACCACCGACGAACACTGTGGACTCCTCCATGAGTTTTTATAATTTTTAATTATAAAAATAGGATCTTTATTATGTGAATGACATTATAAAGGTAGGATTTTATTTATACATAAGTAGCGAGTATAAAGATTCGATTTTTATTATGAAGTAGCGAAGATAAAGATTAGATTTTTAAACAAGAAAAGTTTAGATTTTTAAACAAGAAAAGATATGATTTTTATTGTTTGAATAACAACATAAAAGTTGGATTTTTATTTATACGAATAACATATAAAAATATGACCTTTATAATGTAAACAACAAAATAAAAATGTGATCTTTATTTGTTTGGATAGCGATTAAAAATATGAATTTTATTGTTGAATGGTGATAAAAAAATATGATTTTTCATTGTAAAAAGATATGATTTTTCATGATAGAAAAATATGATTTTTCATTGTAAAAAGATATGATTTTTATATTTGTATAGCGATATAAAAATACGACTTTTATATACGAATTGGCGAAGTAAAAATACAATCTTTTCTATACATGTCGCGTTATAAAAATTCGATTTTTAAATATATGAAATAGCGATAAAAATTAGATTTTTATATATATGAAATAGCGATAAAAATTCGATTTTTATATATATGAAGTAGCGATAAAAATTTGATTTTTTTATATATATGAAGTAGAAATAAAAATATGATTTTTATATATAAAAATCATGTGAAATAGATTGCGATGCAACCGACGGAAATCAAATCCAAATCCGAACAGTATAGAAATAAGGAATGGAGGAGTGGATCCCAAATGTGAGAACTTCTCACTTTAATTATATTTTCTAGTTAAAATATATATTAGGATGCAGACGGTGCTTAGCAGCACCTGACACCCGTCGTCCATAGGCCATGGATGACTTGTTTGATTTGATTGCATTATGTAAATTGTTTGTGATGTGAAATGGACTGTATAAAATATTCACCTATTTAAATAAAATATTTTATTGTTAAAAATATAATTTTTAACGTGTATGAATAAATAAATATTCATTTACAAATCGGATGATTTGTTTACGTACACCCATTTGACTGATATGGACTGAGACGATAAATTTTACATGTCGTCCAACTGCACAAATAAATTCTGAGTTTGTGGACTGAAACCCCAAATGGGTGTTGGGATGATATTTGACGTACACTAATCCCAACTGTTTAGTTGTATGTCAATCGATAGGTTGACAGACTGTTGTAAGCTTTAAATATTTATATTTAATGCTTATGCAGTATAGAATGCATCCCGGATGATGGTTGATTGTTTATCATTGTTGTTCAATACATGTATTGTATGAAATCCATAAAATCACATTATATGGTAATTGACTGTGTCTAATTCCAGTTAAGAGAGAATGAATATTTTAAAAATAATGATTATTCAAAAATAGTGAACATTTTAAAATAATATTCAGTAAAAGATCAAAATCTAATTTTGATATTCGGTTTGGGATAGACACGAATATATTTAAATATATAAAGCCATGTTGATTATATTGACCCCATTTTGACGTGAACGATACTTATATCGATTTTATTCATTTTTATAATGGTTATCGAAAAGGAAGTGATTTCAAAATCTAATGTTTTGAAAATATTATCATTTACATATTAATGATATGGAATATTCAATTTTGATGTGAAATTGAATATGAAGTTGAAATCGTTTTCAAAACGAATTTAAAATGATTTATAAAATACGTTTTGAATTGAAATCGATGAAATATATATAATATATATATTATATATATAATGGTTTGAATAGAACTTGCCGCGCTGCGGTAGTTCACGAATTTCGATCATTAACTTCGAACGGACATTACGGGAGATCCAACCATCGGATTCTCCTAAATCCGGAACCGTTGGGTTCGTATTGAAAAAAGCTTTCCAAAGAATACAAGAGATTTGAAATCTAACGGTTGGATTTGGAATTATATCCAAATCAAATTTGGAAAAGGTCGCTATAAGTGCAGTTCGATGACAGTTTATGTAAATCGACTGTACGGGCCTTGATAAAATTATTAAAAATATCAATAATTTGTGTGAAATCATAATAAATGATTTGGAAAGAATAGGGATGAAAAATTCCATATTTGAAAAGATAAAAATATATTTTATCGAAATGAACTAATTATGAACTAGAATTATAATCCAATATTTTTAAATAAATAAATTGGATTTGAAATGGTTTTAAAAATAACCAAAATTTAAAATATAAGAATTGGAATGGATTTGAATCGAAATCATCTTCGAAATATTTCGATATTGGATTCCGTGATTGTACGTGCATAGTGGGGGAATTTGGAAGATATATATATATATATATATATATATATATCGTTATTCCAATACGAGATTTGTTGATTTCAGAATTTGATATTGAATATAAGCCGATATATTTTCTATTCAGAGCCTTGTATTTAATATCAAATGGGATTTTGGGTTTGTCATGAACGGTGTCTTCACTAATACTATTCTTAAACCCAGTTGAGAAAAGATTAAATCTTTTTATTAAGATTTAATGAAGTTTACCAATTAATTAATATTTAATAGGAATTGAATTGAATTTTGGGTTTGTCGTGAATGGTATCTTTGAAAATGTTGTTCTTAAACCCAATAAAGTTAAGAAAATTAGAAACTAACAGGAGATTAGCTAAGTTGAATGGTTTCCTGGGTATTGATCTGATGTTGGTTTCGACCTTCGGGGTTAATACTTAGGGAATTGTCCCCTTACTAATTTATGGTTAGAGACTGATGGAATGGTGTAATTAGAAACTAACTGGAGAACAGCTAAGTTAAATGGCTTCATGGGTATTGATCTGATGTTGGTTTCGGCCTTCGGGGTTAATACTTAGGGAATTGTTCTCTTACTAATTTACGATTAGAGACTGATGGAATGGTGTCTTCAGTAACACTGTTCTTAAACCCCGTGTGAAAAGAATAAATCTTTTAATTAAGATTTAAAGAAGAATTTTCAATTAATTAAAATTTAATTAGAATGGAAGGTGAGTTGGGTTTATTGAGAACTATGCTTTTTTAACGACATTCGTTCTTTAACCCGATTTACAGTGAAATGTGATTTGGAATTTATAAATCTTTTTATTAAGATTTAACAGGAATTTTCCAAAGTAAAATTTTCCAATTTAACATATTAAATTGGAATTGAATGGAATTTGATTTGATAATAATCGAAATGAGCTTCTGTGGAGGAAGACTGTTAATACATATGGAATTTAAAAGGCTTTGTCATTCCGTTTATGTTATTAGTCGGATATGGAAATTGATATCAATTATGTATTGATTTGATTTTCCGTGAAGATTCCATAATTAATGGAATGTGATTTGGGTTTATCGTGAACTGTGTTTTAAATGACATTAGTTCTTTAACCCAGTTAAAGGCATGATTACATGTCTTTCATTGTATTTCGAACTGTATGGTCGATCTCTGCTAAATATATATCTGTTTGGTGGCGGAGAATTTATTCTCTTGCTTAACACCCTTCTTTGAGACGTACGATCTTAGAGGTTATGTATCGGCAGAAATCAATAGTACGGTGTAGATTGTCGATGTGGCATGTTTGTGTTTCCAAAGTTAAATAATCATTATTATTGATTTTTGGAAAGATTAAAACTAAGTGGAGTTTTAATGAATCTTTAATTTGATTGAAATGAGGATTAATAATTTAAATTATCAAAATTGGGAAATGATCGAGAATGGGGTATCACCAGTTTTACGCCAAGCGATAGTTAAATCTTTAATTAGATTTGAACGGGAAATGGTAATTAATTTTACCGATAACACTGTGATGTTAGTTATGGGGTAATACCGGTTTTGCTCCATGGGATGAATAGGTTGGGATTGGGAAATTAAATAAATGGTTACTTCGGTAAGGTGCGTTAATCCTGACTAGTTTGGAAAACCTCAATATGTTTTGAATTGATATCCAAAGGAAGTTTAAAGAATAAATTTAAAGAATTTATCGTTGATAAAATTAATGGGAACCTTTCCCAAAGGATATGAATATTTAAATAAAAGAATATTCAGAATTGGAATGAGGAGTGTGTTGTGTTTTTGTAACATTTTTTTATTATATACGCGAGTTATTCGGAAAGGCCAGGTTTATACCCATTCTGAATAACTGATTGGACGATAAATCGACGATGAAGACGAAGGTTTAAGACCGGAGGTCTTCACATCGTTTGGATGATTACTGATGTCTTGATTGGGCTGTACACCCAAGACAAGGTAATAAGTGGTGATTGTCCAGACGTACTTGGAGATCGACCGGATATGCAAGGACCTCTCTCCTGTATTGGACATACGGGACGAGGAATAAGGTGCCTTCGATTTCGTTCAGACCCAGAACGAACTTGTAAATGGACGTGTGTCTAACATTGGATTTTATTATGTGTTGATTGATTTCAATTAAATATATATCTGTTTGGCGGTGGAGAATTTATTCTCTTGCTTAACGCTCTTCTCTGAGACGTATGAGCTCAGAGGTTATATATCAATAGATAACAGTCGCATGGAATGAATTGCCTATGTGGCATGCTGAGATGCAGTGATCAAGGCTTTTGTTGAAAAGCATAGTCTTGTGGTTGATGATCAAAGCATAGCTTTAATATAGCACCGCTTTGTGTATAGCGTCAATTCGCGAGCCTCACACCGCGGTATGAGTCAAAAACGGGATAAGGACCGTTAGGAGAACATGGCGTTTCTTTCTAGCTATGGGTGGTGCCAACGTTTTCAAGCCCTGGCATTTTATATTTTTACCTATGTGATTGTTGGAATGAGAGGCGCCTCGGTTATATCGGTCTCTACGGAGCCGATGGATAGGTCCGATAGGACTGGGAAACATGTGTTCAGGAATTGCCAATCCATTAACGTAATTGTGGACCAGCCCAACCGATCCAGGGTTACCCAGAGTGTATAGTCCTGAGGCATTTGCTAGAGTGTCTCGAGCGGAGAGGATTATATCCCTTTCCTAAACTCATGACGGAAATCCAATTTCCAATACGTGACATTTCGGTTTTGATTGTAGAGCCTAGTATGGCGACATGATATATGGTACCCATGCCGTCTAGGATTGATACATTTACGTTTAAAGTTGTTTTGACACTGTACACTTATAATAGTATCAAATGATTTGTTTTGAACGTACCAAGCATGTTTGGCTATTATAAGGGAAAACCCTATCCTCCGACTTGCTTTACATTGTGTGATAAGACCTGGTCTTATAATAGCTTCATTTTTCCAAAAAGCATTCCGCTATTTATTCTATGCACTAGTATTCTTGAGAGGAAACCCGTTCCGTATTATATGGCGTGGTCCCTTGATTTACTATCTTTTAAAGTAAAGTTTTAAATAACTGTTTTAGTTCTCACACCAGTCACATGACTGACCTGGAGTTTATTGTTTTAACCTAAACTCTGGGTGCCCCTATTTTCCATACGGGCAGCTAGTAGTTTTGGTTTTGCTGATTTATATTCACAGGATCCTGGTTTACAACTGGAATGATATTCAGAAAGCTCTATATCCGTGTATCTATTTCAACCGTGTTTTGTATAATTTTCCGCTGCTATGTAATGTATTTTAATCTCTGATGTGTAATATTTATTCATACTCTATTTATTCTTGTACTCTGATGTAAATTGTTGTAATAGGCAATGAAATATTCTTCTATTTATGTTCTGATTTGTCGTGTTCTCAGTCCAATCCGGACTTTCCTTTACGGGGGAGTTCGGGTTGTGTCAGTTTAATATCAGAGTTTTGGTTTACATAGCTCGAGAACAACACATATTAGAACCGAACGAAAGAATTCATCAGAGATTGGATAAGTAATATCCAATAAGAATGACTCATTAGAGATAGGATTAGTAGTATCCTAAAACGAGTGTGAAGAGTGTGTTTTTAAAATAAAAATGAAAAACAAATTTTGTTTTGAAGATTTAAACCATTTTATACGTATTTGGTTGTTTATTTTATATTGAATTTGGACAATCTGGTATATGAAGATTTTGCATATACGCCTTGCAAACATGTATACAAAGCCTCAAATATACTGGATAGATATAGAGTCACATTCTAGTCGCCTGGAGATGATACTGGTGATAGTACACACATCATCAGTATTTGTGTTCGAGTTTCGATGGTGGGATAGCTATATATTTCCTATTGACTAGTGTGGGAACCAAAACTAGATAGGTTATTGTTGTGATTTGGCTTCAAAATATGATTTTTGAATATATATTAATGTTTTGCATTTGAAAAACTAATCAACTAATTGATTGTTGATTGTATTGTTTGATTACTGGTTTGATTTATTAAATTTTGAACCATCAGCCAAATCGAATCAAAATATTGAACTGAATTGAAAATTGTTTGAAATTGCATGCATGTACATGTATATGTGTGAATAGGTCATAGCAGGGAAGCTAAGCAGAGGAATAAAATTGTATGCCCGACAAATAGGTACATGTTTACGAATTTATTGGGTTTGGATGATTTTATGAGTCGATTGGCTAGCCACTTGGCCTTTTCTTTTTCTTTTGAGATGAGAGGGATTGTGTGGTGGTTTGGACATTTTCCCGATGCTCCCCATACAAAGGAAGTTATGGCGATTTTTTTCGAAAATTTGGGGTGTTAGCCAAATTTTCGAAAAATTTGAAAATTCTTAGAAACTGAAAAGTTGAAGAATGAATGCCGAAATGAAAGTTGAGTTGGTTAGTTAAACAACTTTCAGGTCCGTTCCTTTTCAAGGATGAAACGATTTTAAGTGGGGGAGATTGTAACAAACCGGAAAATCAGAACCAATTTAAATTTTTTATTTTGGCAATTTTAATGAATTTTGAATATTTAAAATGATTTATTTTAAATGATAACGACTAGAAATTTATTTCGAATAGAATTAGAACGTATATATTTATATAAATCAAAGTTAGAATATAAATATTCATTTTAATTATAAAAGGATTTGGAAATGGCGCGGTAGTTTGAAAATTCGATTTCAAATTTCAAATGAATGTACAGGATTCAAAATAAACCGGATTTTGGTAAAACCAGAAATATTTGAATCTATTTGAAAATAAATTTCCAACGAATCTGAAAAATCCAAATTCCATAGCAGGAATAAAAAGTTATGCCCAGTTGAAAATTCAGAATAGTCGCTATGAAAATATAGCCCTTAAAAATAGCGATTTTGCAAACGACCCCTGTTTTCGATGAGACCACTTTTGTTGGATCCGGAATGTCAAATTATTGATGGATTCCAATTTTCATAATTTTTGGAATCAATATGTGAGTGTGGTGAATTAAAACGTGTTTGGACAATTCAGTTTGAATTTAATCGACTGGAAAATGACCGTTTGTCAAACGGTCTCCAATTTCGACGAAATTAGTTTTGTTAGGACTGTATCGTCAAAACATAGCCAGATTTATTTTTCTGGAATTTTTGGGATCCGTATGTGACCCCAGTAAGTTGAAATGTACGTTTAAAGTTCAATATAATGATTTATATTTTAATTTAAACAAAAATTGATCGAAACGATAGAATTGACTTACGATACATATCCCATTGTGTTCGTAATGGGGGTAATTAGCTAGGGCGACAGTCGTTGGGTCTCATTTTGTAACAACCGGAATTTTAACAACATGTTAAAATCATAAATCAAGGCAGAATTAAATTTTAAGATCAGAATCAAGGGAAACGGGTTGCGCCATTGCGTCCGTCTCGAAATTCTGCTTGGAAACGAGTCCGAGTTTGCGAGAATCGGAGTCCGTATGAGGGAGATATGACCCTCCGAAGTTTCAGGAATTTTCAGAGTTCAAAACAGTTCGAATTCGAATTTCAAAACCCAGACAGACTGGGCGGGAAATTTCCCGCCCAGCACCCAAGGTCGACTGGGGAGTCGACTGGGCAGTCGACACCCCCCAGGTCGACTAGGGAGTCGACTCGGCAGTCGACACCCCCAGGGCCAGGTCGACTGCGCAGTCAACTTGGGTGTCGACCTGGTACCCGAGCCCATTTTTGGGCCAGTATTCGTTCTGATGTATCTAGTCCGATTTCTGTCCAGATTCATCTGCCTAAACCTATTTAAACAGCCCCAATCCTAGCCTTCTCTACACACAATTCTATTCTTCTTCTACTCTGCCTCTGTTCTAAATAAAAATACAAATGGCGTCGCTACTCTCCTGGAATCAAAACTAGAAGCTAATCAACATCAACCTAAGCAACTCAATTCAAACTAGAGATTAAGGCTTCAAGCAACGACGCCTAGACCATATTGAATCAAATCAGAAGATTAATCAAGTTAGACGTTTCAACGTGACAACGAATCGATTTGTCCTCTCTTAACCAATCAATGTAAGTTCTAGTTACTTTCCGATTTAAATATTTAACTATAATATGGCCATGAATTAAAGTGAATTTGGATCTAAGTATGTTTATCGATTCAAATCTATTTCTGTTGTTCATAACCTATTCAGCCTTTTGTAAATCAGCTTTCTTGATTCATGTTAATATTATTATCAAGATCTAATCTTCAGGCCTATGATGATGCTTTTCTCTCTGATCTCATTTTTATGCAAAATTATATCTTCCCCTATTTATTTTCTTTTGATGAACCTTGATCAATTTCGGACCTTGGCCTAAAATCGCGATTTGCGTACGAGATGTATACGGGGGAATTATGGGATTATCGCCTATATGAATATGATGGAATTATTGGCAACATGAAATTGGAAATTATCATTGTATTTGAAAGTTTGGGGTTGATCTGTAAATTTTGGTATAATCTTGTTATGGGGAAATTTGCATAAATAATATATACATGGAATTTGGCATTAATAGGATCTATGTAAAATGGCATGAAACTTGGTATATATCTATATTGGCTAGGATTGGACACATATAAATTGATATATGTAATTTTGACATGGATCGTGACATATGTAAAAAGCTAGAACTTGTTATAGGTAAATTGGTGTAAACATGGAATACATGTAGTTTGATATGAAACTTGAACATATGTAAATTGGCTAGAATTGGGCATATGTATATCGACATGAAAAGTTAGAACTTGGGCATATATATTAATATGTAAAGTTGGGTTTTTGGGTAGTTGGCTTGTATTGTAAATAAAAAGGCTATAACTTGACATAACTTTATAGAAAATTTTGGTAATACTTTGGGAACACGTTTTGGGGCAAAAACGTGAGTTATGAACTTGATAATAGGCATAAGTTGAAAACTAGAAACATGACATGAAACTTGCTTAGAAATTTGAACATTTTTATAACTTGAACATGGATATGACATTTAGAATGAACTAGAAAATGGCCAACTCGAGGTTCGGTTGAGTTTGCAGTGTAATTCTGCCCGGAACCGCCCGGCAAATCCAGTTACTGCAAACAATAGGATCCAATGTGGGTAGTTGGTCATATCGCACTTGAAAAGCCGAGGTCAGACTGAGTTTTGGTGTAATTCTGCCCGGAACCGCCCGGCATATCCAGTGACCACAACAACAGGTCTGATGTGAGAGGTTAGGGTGCATTAAGTAAATTAATGCCACATGATAAGGTTAAGTAATATGATTAGACTAATAACACTTAACCGATATGACATGAATGGGTGGGTTAAGTAAAACTGAGCTTGATTACTTAATGACACTTAACCATATAACACGATTAGCGGATGGGTTAGTTTAACCCGAATGGGTCGATAACACCCGACTGGTATAACGTGATGCGTGGTAAGGTTAAGTAAACTCACGAGGGTAACACGTAACCATTATAATATGACTAGTGGATAGGGTTAAGTCACGAACGCTTGAATATACTTAACCAATTTGACACGATGACTTGATAGGGTTAAGTCATGAACCGCTTGAATATACTTAACCAATTTGACACGATGGTTTGGTAGGGTTAAGTCACGAACCGCTTGAACATACTTAACCAACTTGACACATGATTCGTAGAGCTAAGTCATGAACTTGAATGACAACACTTAGCCAATTTGACATGACACATAGACAGGTTAAGTCACGAACTTGAATGACCGCACTTAACCAACTTGACATGCTAGACTGATGGGGTTAAGTCTCGAATTTAAATGACAACACTTAACCTGCTGGATGGAAACCCTAGTTACGCGGTCCTTTTCAGCAGTAACCCACTAGATGTATCATGGTACCCTGGAACTAGGCAGGGTGGGGCACGATTACTGGGCTGATTGTAAGCGACCAGAACGACGGCTGAGTTGGTGCGCCATTGTAGGTTCGGGCGGACTACGGTCGTGCACGTAGTCCGGAGTTGAAAAAGCATGCATTGGGCACCAGTAGGTTTACACTGTGCGTGCTTGATTCGTGTCGGTGGTTGGCACCCTAGGGCTTGATACACCCTATGTTGGACCTAGCACAGGTGACTACATTCGTTATAGGGCCGTATGACACAGACACATGAACGAGATAGGACTTGTAGGGAGCCGATCGATTAATAGATCGTTTCGTGAGACCAAGTAATGGATCATTTCATGACATTGGGCAAGGGATCATTTTATAGTCAACACATGACACGGGTTGGGATACTAGTACGGTTGGTGTAGAGCAAATAGATATCATAGAAATATTTTAATGGTAAAGGAGAGGAATCTTGTGATGCTTGATAAAAATCTTGCAAAATTATACTTAGTTTATCTTGAATGGAAACCTGGCGATGTTATACTTGACAAAAACCATATGAGGTTATTCTTAGTTACCTTTCCTTTAGTGTATCTTGTCATCATGCTTATGTTTACTTTCAGTTTATTCATGCCATGTTATCTTTACTTGTTTTTATGCTGAAAGTCACTGGGACTTACTCAGTCTTTATGACAGACCCGTTTTGTTTCGCCTCTTTTTCTTCCGTCCCCCCCCCCCCCCCCGGTTCGCAGGGTGGGAATACAGCTTAGTTCGGATCTTACCAAGCTCCAAAGCTCTTTCATGTACGACTTGGATTTCTCTTGGCTATGGCTTGCTTTGCTTTATTGGGGAATGATTTATAACTATGGTTTTATGCTTCTTTACTATTGCAAGACAGATTTCGATGTAATTGACTTAATAGCATTTTGATGTAAAAGGCTTTAGACCTTACTAGATTTTAAAGCAATGAAATTTGGGTTTTCCTTCCGCTGTTTTATTTATGTTCTGTCTTGTAATATTTCTGTGTATGTTTACCTAGATAATACTCCACCAAAGCTAGTGCATTCCCTTTGTGAGTGACCCTAGCGGAGGTGGGGTGTTACATTTGGTATCAGAGCAGAAGGTTACCAGACTGGGCAAAAGCTTTAAAAAAAACCTTCTGAAACTATTTTCAAAACGTTTACAAAGAAGCATTTTTCTAAAGAAAAGTTTTGTTTTACGAAAGGCATGTTCCCCAAAGCCATATGCACTATCTTTTGATTCTCTCCTTGTGTCTCTTCTCTCTTTCTTTTTCACCATAGTTTGTAGGCATACAACACATGTCGGAGGGCAAAGTAGTGCCCAACCTCCATCTGTAGTCGCAGTAGTTCCATCTGCGACTAATCTTATTTCAAGCTTTGTAGGGTTGCCGTGCGATGGAGGTAGCTTTCGAGAAACTTGTCAACAAGCTATACAAGGATAGTAAGAACGAGGATAAAGAACACAAGCCTAAGGATGAGAAACTTGTTGATAAGGCATAATCCACGAAGGAGGAAAAGGTGAAAGGGAAGAGGTCAAAGTAAAAGAATAATAAAACCCATGACAAGAAAGAACATCGTTGGTATGGTAAAAAGGGACATGTAGTTAAGTATCATAGGACAAGGACAAGGGAAAAGAACAAGATCGTCGAGAGGGCAATTGTATGCTCTCACTACTAGCATACCTAAGAGAGGTGATAACGTTTCTGTTAAAAGTTTAGCTTCTCTTTTCTATCATACCATGGGAACTTTGTTTTTATACATCGCATCCTTTTAATTCTGCCTCGATAGTTGAGTCTCTGCACCTTAGTACTAGCGTAGTAGAGGATCCCATTTTTGTCTCAAATCCTGTTGGGGAATCGGCTCATGTATTCATGATTTGTTTGGAATTGGGAATGTCTATGCTAAGTGTTGAGTTTAGAAGTAATGCTTATGTTTATGTTTTGGGCTATGGGTTGATTCTAGCGATGGAGTAGTTATCCAGTAAGGGTGTCATTCTCGGTTTTGAAAAGAGGGTAGTTAGACTCTTGACTTGCCTCGGTAATACCCTCGAAGTCGCGTGTAACCTTTAGGGTTCTCTCGTGATTAGTTACCTAGAATCTCTTGATACATTTATTGATCTGCTCGAGTAGTGTTCACCACTAAGGCGGATGGTTCATTTCACTTATGCATGAGTTGTAGAAAGTCACCTTAGTAAGTACATTTGGCAACATGGTTGATATTTGTTATTTTCAAGAGATAGTTCTTCTTCGTGGAATACCTCCTAGTAAGTGAACGATATCCAAGATTCACTAGTAAATTTTGGAGAGCTTACATGAAACCATGAGTACGTAGTTAAGTTTGAGCCGAGTATACTAGAAGGAGGATAAGTGAAAGTGGAACGAGAGGCAACAGCGAAATGAGTTCCAACTCATATTTTGGAAACAAGAATTAAGAATCTGTGAAGTTAAAGACGGTCAAAGCACAATGGAGTTAAGCTCAAGGAAACGCAACTTAGAAGATTGAAGACTAGATACGTGCATCATATCTCTTTTTAAGTGTATATCCTTGGTCCCTCTTTTCCTGTAGAGCTTACTTGCATGTTATCTTTTACCTCTCGGTCCTATTCTCAATCAAATTTCTATTGCAAACCCCATAGGGAGTATGACTCATTTGTTAGTAATACATTTTGGGGCTTGACGGTGTCCGTTGGGTTGACTAAACTCTTTGGGTTTTATAGGATACGGGTTGGTTCTAGGAAGGGATTCCCTTGTGACCTAAAAGGAGTCCATCATGCTTAGTTTCCTCGAAACGTATATTGGTTTGATTGAGTAATTCTTTGGGTGTCAGCCTGATGTTGATTTCGGTCTCCGGGGCTGGTTCTTAAGGAGTTCTTCTCCTGAACAGTATATACGTGACATATATTTCCAGTTTTGACATGGCCTAATGGGCACAAGGTTTTTACTTGCTTCTATCATTCGGCTATACCTTTAGGTAGGAACAATTGGGTGTAAACATGTGTTTGAGACATGTTATGATTGATGGTTGCAAGTGGCTGCAAGTGGTTGCTAGTGGTTGCTCGTGGATGCATTTACACATTAGGCACTAGATCGGCTCAGTCACCTTTCATATTGCATATGCATGAGTGTTTATACTTGTTTATGGATGAATTTGAATGTGTTATCATGTGGATGTTGCATATGGATGGATGTTTGTGCACACATATAGTGTTTATGTGACTAGGACTATTTGCATACATGTGGATTCATGGCACTAAACATATTTTGCATTTAGAAGATCAATCAGGCCTGATCATTTGCATTAGACAAGGAACATATACACACACTTTCTGCATATGTTCATACAACATTAGAAATCTATTAAGGACGATGGATGCATGTGATTGATGATTGAGTAGATGGATGATTGGATGGTAGGACACATTCTCCTTAACTTGAAGATTTCGGGGACGAAATCATTTAAGGAGGGGAGAATGTAACAACCCGAATTTTAACAACATGTTAAAATCATAAATCAAGGCATAATTAAATTTTAAGATTAGAATCAAGGGAAACGGGTTGCGCCATTGCATTCGTCTCAAAATTCTTCTTGGAAACGAGTCCGAGTTTGCGAGAATCGGAGTCCGTATGAGGGAGATATGACCCTCCGAAGTTTCAGGAATTTTCAGAGTTCAAAACAGTTCGAATTCGAGTTCAAATTCGAATTTCAAAACCCAGACAGACTGGACGGGAAATTTCCCGCCCAGCACCCCAGGTCGACTGGGGAGTCGACTGGGCAGTCGACACCCCCCAGGTCGACTGGGGAGTCGACTGGGCAGTCGACACCCCCAGGGCCAGGTCGACTGCGCAGTCGACTTGGGTGTCGACCTGGTACCCGAGCCCATTTTTGGGCCAGTATTCGTTCTGATGTATCTAGTCCGATTTCTGTCCAGATTCATCTGCCTAAACCTATTTAAACAGCCCCAAACCTAGCCTTCTCTACACACAATTCTATTCTGCTTCTACTCTGCCTCTGTTCTAAACAAAAATAAAAATGGCGTCGCTACTCTGCTGGAATCAAAACTAGAAGCTAATCAACATCAACCTAAGCAACTCAATTCAAACTAGAGATTAAGGCTTCAAGCAACGATGCCTAGACTATATTGAATCAAATCAAAAGATTAATCAAGTTAGACGTTTCAACGCGACAACGAATCGATTTGTCCTCTCTTAGCCAATCAATGTAAGTTCTAGTTACTTTCCAATTTAAATATTTAACTATAATATGGCCATGAATTAAAGTGAAATTGGATCTAAGTATGTTTATCGATTCAAATCTATTTCCGTTGTTCAAACCTATTCAGCCTGTTGTAAATCAGCTTTCTTGATTCATGTTAATATTATTATCAAGATCTAATCTTCATGCCTGTGATGATGCTTTTCTCTCTGATCTCATTTTTATGCAAAATTCTATCTTCCCCTATTTATTTTCTTTTGATGAACCTTGGTCAATTTCGGACCTTGGCCTAAAATCGCGATTTGCGTACGAGATGTATACGGGGAATTATGGGATTATCGCCTATATGAATATGATGGAATTATTGGCAACATGAAATTGGAAATTATCATTGTATTTGAAAGTTTGGGGCTTGATCTGTAAATTTTGGTATAATCTTGTTATGGGGAAATTTGCATAAATAATATATACATGGAATTTGGCATTAATAGGATCTATGTAAAATGGCATGAAACTTGGTATATATCTATATTGGCTAGGATTGGACACATATAATTTGATATATATAATTTTGACATGGATCGTGACATATGTAAAAAGCTAGAACTTGTTATAGGTAAATTGGTGTAAACATGGAATACATGTAGTTTGATATGAAACTTGAACATATGTAAATTGGCTAGAATTGGGCATATGTATATCGACATGAAAAGTTAGAACTTGGGCATATATATTAATATGTAAAGTTGGGTTTTTGTGTAGTTGGCTTGTATTGTAAATAAAAAGGCTATAACTTGACATAACTTTATAGAAAATTTTGGTAATACTTTGGGAACACGTTTTGGGGCAAAAACGTGAGTTATGAACTTGATAATAGGCATAAGTTGAAAACTAGAAACATGACATGAAACTTGTTTAGAAATTTGAACATTTTTATAACTTGAACATGGACATGACATTTAGAATGAACTAGAAAATGGCCAACTCGAGGTTCGGTTGAGTTTGCAGTGTAATTCTGCCCGGAACCGCCCGGCAAATCCAGTTACTGCAAACAATAGGATCCAATGTGGGTAGTTGGTCATATCGCACTTGAAAAGCCGAGGTCAGACTGAGTTGTGGTGTAATTCTGCCCGGAACCGCCCGGCATATCCAGTGACCACAACAACAGGTCTGATGTGAGAGGTTAGGGTGCATTAAGTAAATTAATGCCACACGATAAGGTTAAGTAATATGATTAGACTAATTACACTTAACCGATATGACATGAATGGGTGGGTTAAGTAAAATTGTGCTTGATTACATAATGACACTTAACCATATAACACGATTAGCGGATGGGTTAGTTTAACCCGAATGGGTCGATAACACCCGACTGGTATAACGTGATGCGTGGTAAGATTAAGTAAACTCACGAGGGTAACACGTAACCATTATAATATGACTAGTGGATAGGGTTATGTCACGAACCGCTTGAATATACTTAACCAATTTGACACGATGACTTGATAGGGTTAAGTCATGAACCGCTTGAATATACTTAACCAATCTGACACGATGGTTTGGTAGGGTAAAGTCACGAACCTCTTGAACATACTTAACCAACTTGACACATGATTCGTAGGGCTAAGTCATGAACTTGAACGACAACACTTAGCCAATTTGACATGACACGTAGACGGGCTAAGTCACGAACTTGAATGACCACACTTAACCAACTTGACATGCTAGACTGATGGGGTTAAGTCTCGAATTTAAATGAAAACACTTAACCTGCTGGACGGAAACCCTAGTTACGCGGTCCTTTCCAGCGGTAACCCACTAGATGTATCATGGTACCCTGGAACTAGGCAGGGTGGGGCACGATTACTGGGCTGATTGTAAGCGACCAGAATGACGGCTGTGTTGGTGTGCCATTGTAGGTTCAGGCGGACTACGGTCGTGCACGTAGTCCGGAGTTGAAAAAGCAGGCATTGGGCACCAGTAGGTTTACACTGTGCGTGCTTGATTCGTGTCGGTGGTTGGCACCCTAGGGCTTGATACACCCTATGGTGGACCTAGCAAAGGTGACTACATTCGTGATAGGGCCGTATGACACAGACACATGAACAAGATAGGACTTGTAGGGAGCCGATCGATTAATAGATCGTTTCGTGAGACCAAGTAATGGATCATTTCATGACATTAGGCAAGGGATCATTTTATAGTCAACACATGACACGGGTTGGGATACTAGTACGGTTGTTGCAGAGCAAATAGATATCATAGAAATATTTTAATGGTAAAGCAGAGGAATCTTGCGATGCTTGATAAAAATCTTGCGAAATTATACTTAGTTTATCTTGAATGGAAACCTGGCGATGTTATACTTGACAAAAACCATATGAGGTTATTGTTAGTTACCTTTCCTGTAGCTTATCTTGTCATCATGCTTATGTTTACTTTCAGTTTATTCATGTCATGTTATCTTTACTTGTTTTTATGCTGAAAGTCACTAGGACTTACTCAGTCTTTATGACTGACCCGTTTTGTTTCGCCTCTTTTTCTTCCGTTTCCCCCCAGGTTCGCAGGGTGGGAATACAGCTTAGTTCGGATCTTACCAAGATCCAAAGCTCTTTCATGTACGGCTTGGATTTCTCTTGGCTATGGCTTGCTTTGCTTTATTGGGGAATGATTTATAACTATGGTTTTATGCTTCTTTACTATTGCAAGACAGATTTCGATGTAATTGAATTAATAGCATTTTGATGTAAAAGGCTTTAGACCTTACTAGATTTTAAAGCAATGAAATTTGGGTTTTCCTTCTGCTGTTTTATTTATGTTCTTTCTTGTAATATTTCTGTGTATGTTTACCTAGATAATACTCCACCAAAGCTAGTGCATTCCCTTTGTGAGTGACCCGAGCGGAGGTGGGGTGTTACACATTTGGAGTTCGAATTAAAAATTTTCTTTTTAGAATTAAAATAATTAAATATTTAAATATATATAAAAGTCAACTCCCTCTTCTCTCTCCCTCATTCCACCGTTCAATTTCGATTTACAGAAAAAACAAAACTCCATGAAGCCGCTGCTCCCGTCGCCCCTACTAGCCACCGCCGGCCTCCCCTTCCCGCCGCCGCTCCGCCTCAGACGCCCCCTCTCAGCCTCCGCCACCTCTTCCACTGCCTCTTCCCTCCTCTAAACCACCAATCCCGAATACCCTAGGCTCACATTTGAGGAAGTGCTTGCACGAGACCGTGGAAGTGGTAGAGCCGAGCTTGCTTAGAGAGGTGGATGTAGAGCGTGATGCGACGATTCAACGAGCTCCTACATGCATTCTTGGGTCGGAGATTAAGAAGTTGAGGAATTGAGAGGTCAAGCTAGTCAAAGTGCAATGGGGAGATGATGAGAGCAACGCTACTTGGGGGACGGAAGAGAAGATGCGTTCATTATACCCTTTTCTTTTCTAGGGTATGTCTTTTAATTTCTAATTTATCGCTTAGCTTGTACTTATTTTATCTTTAGTATGTCCTCTCGCTGGTATCTTTGACCTTTAGATCGGGTAGTCCTGTGGTTGAAACATGTGTTTGAGACATGTTATGTATGATGGATGCATGTGGATGTAAAGTGGTTGCTAGTGGTTGCTCGTGGATGCATATACACACACTTTAGGCATTAGATCAGCTCAGTCACTTCATATTGCATATTGCATATAAATGTGTGTGCATATTTAAGTTCACGGATGTATAATGGTTGTGCTATGTAATGACCCGGTGTTTACGTCGATCACAAACAACAGTTTAATTTATCTTGAGTACAAATACAATTTGAAAAGCAAGATTTAAAGAAATTCAGAACTATCAACCAGTATATAATAGCATGTATATATAACAGCATTTGCATGGTTATATAAAACAACATCTTTGCAAATTTTCTTGGACTTGTGTATAATAGCATGCTTTTTAACAGCGGTCGATTAAAAGCCACTTTTTCTTTCATATGAGAAAATAACATTTTTACATTGCAAATTTTTAATGCTATATTTTCAAAACACCTAGTTAGTTTAAAAAGCTTTAAAAACCTTGGCAAACAACATAGTTAAACTTCTTTAAGTTAAAGACAAACTAAATCATTCTTTTGGTTCTCACACAAATTAAAAAGGGGTATTTGCAATTTTCCTTATGCATTTACATTTTTAATCCATGGATTTTCAATCTCTTTGCAAATCATACTTACACCCTTGTATCACTTTGACATGCTAGCAAATAAGGATATTTTAGGCGCATGACAACATAGATCTTGATGAAGACAATTTCAGTTTTGTTTATTTATTTATACATGTATTTTCTTTCTCATATGCAACCCAAAATACACCTACACCATGTACAACCACCCTAGATTTATACACTAGAGAGTGATGGGAAAGCATGTATATTTGCACATGATAAAATCAATCTTATTGCAACATTTTCAGATTTAAATCTCATCATTTCTTTTCAACTGATTTTCTGAAAATAAAAGGACCCTTCTACTTCCAATGTCACGGCCATTTTGTCAAGAAACACATGTGTATGTTGATCTACAAAATCATATTTAGATATCACTATATTACCTACACTAGTTAAACACTTAGGAAATGATTTTTTCAAGATTTCCTTTGCAAAAACTCACATGGCCGTGAGAAAACTTGGTGCAGAAATGTTCAGAATTTTGCATACCTTGACGGCCAAGGTGTTGTATTTTATATTTATGTTAAATCAACATACTTTGCATAAGGAAAGGGGAAGCTATAACCATGTGAAAACTGAGCTAAATGGTAAAAAGAGAAGCTACTATTTTAGCTAAGTCCTAGGATATATGACATGTAGTACATAGAGCATTTAATTGATTTTCCATAGTCCACCAATACAAACTCTTGCGCAGGAAATATCCCAATTGAAATGGCTGCATAAAGCCATGTGAAGTACTTGGTTTGTGTGATGTTGAGAGAAATGTTTTTTTTATTTTGTCTTTCAATGGTCATCAAAACAGAAAACTGTTTTTTTTGTCTCTCCTTTCAAAACATGCATTTAATACACCGCATATTATAATATTTTCTACACCTATATAAGGCCACCAGCACACACACATATTTCACACAATACACACTCTTGTATGAGATCAGTAAGGGAGAAGGAAGCCAGAAGTTTCAAGCTATCATAATGTGAGTAAACCTGCATTCTTATTCTCTGTTTTACAATCCCTGCAGTGCCGTGCTGTGTGAACCATTATTTAAACTTGAATATGTCCTTGATTTAGTAGTCTATCATGTATGTTGATTTGGGTGGTGTGAGTAAATTTGCTCTTAATTTCTGTTTGAATTTACTGCAGTTTTTAGACTGTGAGTAAACTGAAATTATAAAATTCTTAGTTTTAATAACCATTTGAATCTTTTGTTGTTTGGTATTTTTGCTAGTGATATATGACACCAATCATAATGCAAATTACTTGAGTTTCATAATATGTCGGAAGCTTTGTCACCCTTGAACATGTTAGTATGTTAAGACAGTAGAAATGTGAGTAAACCTCCCCTATTCGAAACTTTAACTTATAAATGATTGTTACTTGTTAGGATATATATATACCTAGATGTTTCTGCATAGATATTATTTGGTCGATTAGATTCCACATTAGATCTGTATTGTAAGGGAATTAAAGTCACAGAGAAAGAAAATTGACAGTAAAGGTCAGTAAATCACTTCTGTAAAACTTCATTTGGTTTGCTATGTAATACTATGCCTGATGGTGATGATGGGTGATGCAATCTAGGTAGATATATATATAGTTGTGTATGACAACCCATATGGATCTGACAATTTAATTTCAGGTGGACATAGAACATTATCATGTTCTAAACAAACCTGTAGGTTGCACAGACCAAATTTTCGGCTTCTATTAGCTATTAAAATCCACAACTTTAATATCATTAAATGTTAAGTCTATTTCCTACAGGAAATATGTTCATCCTACTTCCTAGTTCTGTTAAAAATGGTCTCATCCCAAACCATAGCCTATATAGCAAAGAAATACTGCATATACTGGGAATGACACAGTTTTAGACAAAATGCCAATGTGTTTGCTCTGGTTGTATCACTACAGGTATAGGTAATACAGTAAACTTAGGGTCGAGGGAAAGTATATGATGCCATCCCATGTTTAAAACCCTTACAAAGTCAATAAAGTACTCGAAATGAAACAAGCATTGGTAAAAACCTATACTGTTGCTTACAAATAAACAACAGGAAGTACTCTGGTCCAAGAATTCAAAATGGATTTTCAAATGATTTTAAACCTTGATTTGATTACATAAACATAACAAAGGATCGAAATGATGATTTTTAAAAGAAGAATCACGATTTTAAATAGCCTGGATCAAGAGATATCCTGAGATGATCGGAATTTGAACTTTGATCAAATTCCGACCATCCAGGCCGCCATAAATTAGGCGGTTGGAGGTGGAGTTTCACTAGGGATCAAGGACTCTGGGAAAAATATGAATTTATTTTTCTAATGTATAATTTGGGGGGGATTAAATCAAAATAGGGTTATTAGTGGGTTTTGGGTTCGGTTGGAGTTCATCTGAACTGCTCGACGTCGAGAAACATAAGGGGGTGCGCGCCTGGGGGGTTCGATAGGAGGTAGGGTCTACTTCAGTCGACCGGAGGTTGGTGGTGATCGGTGGACCCTGGTGGCGAGGCGAAGTATTTTGTGAAGACGTGTTTTTTTTTCTGATCTTCTGTTAAAACTCGAGATTTTGGGGAAGTGGGCAAATTGGATTTCTGGAGGTGGAAGTATATTGAGGGTTGACGTTGGGAAGTGGGGCAATGACCTGAACGTCGAAGCAGTGGTGGGAATCGGTGTGCACGTGCACAGCCGTAGGGAGAGGGAGAAGAAGGAGAAAGGGGAAGAAGAAGGAGTGGTACCAGGGTGGTATTTGGCAAACCGAGTGGTAGGTTGGAAAATCATGCTGTTTTCAGGTGGTTTGCCAAGGGGCGGGAAAGTGGTACTTGGCAAAGTACCAGGACACTTGGTACTTGGTCGAAACCGCGACGTCTGAGCTCGTTTTCGTATGTAAACGCTGATGTTTTGGAAACCGGTACTTTGAAAATTGGTACTTTGTTTGTTTAAGTTAAAAACAATTGTTTTAAATACGGTTTAGATTTAAATTAGTTTTTAAGTTTAATGTTAGTTTAAAAATAAATAAGTAAAATAAATATTTAAATAAAAATAATATTTTTATTTAATTTACAAGTGAAAAAGAAAAGAGGTGAATCAGGATACAAGAATACAGTTTTGTCAAGAACTAAAATTTAAAAATGCAGGAAACAGAAACAGAGATTTTAAATTAAATTAAATTTAATTTAAATAAGAATTAGAAATGATTTTCTAATGTAAACTTCTACTGTAGAACCAACAAGAAGGAAGTCGAGGGAATGTGGAAGATCAGACCTGGTTTGTGACAGAAGTCGAGAAGTCAGAAACTGAAATTTTGTCAAATTATAATTTTACTTTATAATTTAAATTAGAATTTAAATGGAATATTTAAATTTGAAATAAACAAGAAAAGGAGAAAAGAGGACTGTATATCAAACACAAGCTAGATCTGTCAGCTTTAAAACGTATTCCCTGATACAAGGAACTTGTCTAGTACAGTTCTGTATTTTTTTAAAATATGAATTATGAGTAACAATTTAATTGTGTTTGGATTGAGAATTTAAAGGAGAAACTTGATTAGTGTAGAAAGAAGAAGAAAAACTGAATCGAGTACAAGAAATCAAAAGGGAATTTGACGAGAGAAGTGCAAAGTGTCAAGGTCGTAAGTAAGTATCATTCATTTAGAAATGATCAGATTAAGGAATGATTTTGAGGAATATTTTTCTAAAGAGAAATAAAAGTAAGAATTCATTTTTAAAGATGATGAACAAAACGGAGAAAATAACCGTGTGCGACGCGCACGCTTAAATTGACCGTTTTGAAAAGATGATCAAAATACCAGATATTGACGAGATGATCATGTACTGTTTGGTTTGACTATAACTGTATATACAGATTAGATTATAATCTTGTTAGAATTATAATTTAAAGAGAAAATATTCGTTAATCATTTCAAAGAGGCCGAAATAAATATTTCACTTTGATTTGATAATACGCCACGCGTCAGAGATTGTTGAATTGAAGACGGCGTGATACAAGGACTATTTTCGAATAGTGCCTTCGGTTTGTCCAGTCCCAGGACAACTTGTATGGACGAATGTCTGACAAAGTATACCTAACAGATCGCGTAAGTTGGCCTCTTCAAAACTTAGTTTGGTGGCGGAGGAATTCGTTTCTCTTAGCTTTATACCCGGAGTTTTGGCGAGATCAATTTGTGATTTGGCGGGTTTGACGATGTGGCATTCAAAGTGAATGAAGCTGTGATCTGTCAAAAGGTAAGTCTAGCCTCAAGCCTCACACCCAGGAAATGACAAAAATCGGGCAGGCAGCATGGCTATGTGGGTCGCTCCCATTAGGGTGTAGCATCACCTATCTAGAGAAATTCCTTTTGTTTCTTAATCTATCGATTCTGCCCATGCGGGGATGGTTGCCGTACACAACCATCGGTGATATACATTCGATACACTCAAGAGAAATGAGTGGTCGGTCATGTGAGGGCCGGGTTGCAAGAAGTTCTTGTTGAACCCAGATGTATTTGCCTCTAGAGATACATCAGCGGAAGGTGGACCCATACCTTGTCAAGTTGGAAATCCAATTTCCCTAAGCGCCAAGCGGTTTTTATTTGTATACTATATCGGAGAATGTGAGATGCAAGCATTCTCCTAGATTTCTAAATTATTTGTGAAAACCCTTGATATTATAATAATATCTGATTTCAAGTATACAAAGTGTTTTGATCTCATAAGGTAAAAACCCGTTCCGTCTTTACGGCGTGGTCTTATGAGATATTTTCTTTAAACTGTTTTCAACCGTTTACTCATACCAGTCCCCTGACTGACCCGAAGTTTATTTTTCTGTGTTTTCCCTTAAACTCTTGGGTATTCATAACGCTTGTTATGAATAGACAAGTGAATCAGGATTTGGATAAACCTGTGAAGCTGGAATGAATATTTTGCTGTGTGCTGGCCCATCTACCTACTGTATAATTAAGTCTGTCAGTTGATCGGATATATACCGATGTACTACGAATGACTTGTATCACTAGTCTATGATGCTCTGATGTAATATATTCCGCTGTGTAATGTTATAAAGTATTATCTTTTGTAAAAATTCCACTGTGAGAATCTGATATTTCTGTAATTTATCTTCTATCTATTCTCCATTCTTATTAATGGCACAACTTGCGATGTGTTCGAAAGTTGGGTCGTTACAGTTGGTATCAGAGCTTAGGTTTCTGATTACCTAGGCTTTGGGTGAGTGTGAGAGAGCGTATTTTTATAAAATTTAAAATAAATTTAAATCAACTTGGAGGATATACCTAAGTAGTTATAGCCCATCAAGTCGGGAATGATGACCTGTTACACTCAGGTGATTAAGATGAGTAACCAAGGACGAAGGGGTCGAACTAGAGGGTCATCCACTACTACTGGTCGTAATACTGGATCCCAGGATCAAGGAGAGACTGTGGAGGAAGTTATACCAGTTCGGCAGGATAAAAGGAGTAAATTAACTAGGGTCAGCCCCAAAATAATTTAATATGGATGGATTAAATTAAAATAATATCCGTTTATATTGATACCGGAAATCAAGTTAGAATTTTAAATTGAGTTAAAATTTGGATTTCCTGAAGTTAAGACTGAACTTAAGTATTTATTTGAGTATGGACTCAGTCAAAGTGAATGGGTCGATTTGTGAAAACAAATCATGTTTGAATCCCGAAATGGAGATCGTTAAGTACATAAATTAAGGTTTTGGGAAAATACTTAACGAAGTTAAGTAGATTGACTTGTGAGTTAAGGGGATTTTGGACAGATATTTTTGAATAGGAATAATTGCTGATGTTTGTTTTATTTATTGATGTGTGTTTATAAGTAGATAACTCTAAATCCACTACTTACAAATTTCGAGGACGAAATTTTTATAAGGGGGGTAGAATGTAATGACCCGGTGTTTACGTCGATCACAAACAACAGTTTAATTTATCTTGAGTACAAATACAATTTGAAAAGCAAGATTTAAAGAAATTCAGAACTATCAACCAGTATATAATAGCATGTATATATAACAGCATTTGCATGGTTATATAAAACAACATCTTTGCAAATTTTCTTGGACTTATGTATAATAGCATGCTTTTTAACAGCGGTTGATTAAAAGCCACTTTTTCTTTCATATGAGAAAATAACATTTTTTACATTGCAAATTTTTAATGCTATATTTTCAAAACACCTAGTTAGTTTAAAAAGCTTTAAAAACCTTGGCAAACAACATAGTTAAACTTCTTAAAGTTAAAGACAAACTAAATCATTCTTTTGGTTCTCACACAAATTAAAAAGGGGTATTTGCAATTTTCCTTATGCATTTACATTTTTAATCCATGGATTTTCAATCTCTTTGCAAATCATACTTACACCCTTGTATCACTTTGACATGCTAGCAAATAAGGATATTTTAGGCGCATGACAACATAGATCTTGATGAAGACAATTTCAGTTTTGTTTATTTATTTATACATGTATTTTCTTTCTCATATGCAACCCAAAATACACCTACACCATGTACAACCACCCTAGATTTATACACTAGAGAGTGATGGGAAAGCATGTATATTTGCACATGATAAAATCAATCTTATTGCAACATTTTCAGATTTAAATCTCATCATTTCTTTTCAACTGATTTTCTGAAAATAAAAGGACCCTTCTACTTCCAATGTCACGGCCATTTTGTCAAGAAACACATGTGTATGTTGATCTACAAAATCATATTTAGATATCACTATATTACCTACACTAGTTAAACACTTAGGAAATGATTTTTTCAAGATTTCCTTTGCAAAAACTCACATGGCCGTGAGAAAACTTGGTGCAGAAATGTTCAGAATTTTGCATACCTTGACGGCCAAGGTGTTGTATTTTATATTTATGTTAAATCAGCATACTTTGCATAAGGAAAGGGGAAGCTATAACCATGTGAAAACTGAGCTAAATGGTAAAAAGAGAAGCTACTATTTTAGCTAAGTCCTAGGATATATGACATGTAGTACATAGAGCATTAATTGATTTTCCATAGTCCACCAATATAAACTCTTGCGCAGGAAATATCCCAACTGAAATGGCTGCATAAAGCCATGTGAAGTCCTTGGTTTGTGTGATGTTGAGAGAAATGTTTTTTTTTATTTTGTCTTTCAATGGTCATCAAAACAGAAAACTGTTTTTTTATCTCTCCTTTCAAAACATGCATTTAATACACCGCATATTATAATATTTTCTACACCTATATAAGGCCACCAGCACACACACATATTTCACACAATACACACTCTTGTATGAGATCAGTAAGGGAGAAGGAAGCCAGAAGTTTCAAGCTATCATAATGTGAGTAAACCTGCATTCTTATTCTCTGTTTTACAATCCCTGCAGTGCCGTGCTGTGTGAACCATTATTTAAACTTGAATATGTCCTTGATTTAGTAGTCTATCATGTATGTTGATTTGGGTGGTGTGAGTAAATTTGCTCTTAATTTCTGTTTGAATTTACTGCAGTTTTTAGACTGTGAGTAAACTGAAATTATAAAATTCTTAGTTTTAATAACCATTTGAATCTTTTGTTGTTTGGTATTTTTGCTAGTGATATATGACACCAATCATAATGCAAATTACTTGAGTTTCATAATATGTCGGAAGCTTTGTCACCCTTGAACATGTTAGTATGTTAAGACAGTAGAAATGTGAGTAAACCTCCCCTATCCGAAACTTTAACTTATAAATGATTGTTACTTGTTAGGATATATATATACCTAGATGTTTCTGCATAGATATTATTTGGTCGATTAGATTCCACATTAGATCTGTATTGTAAGGGAATTAAAGTCACAGAGAAAGAAAATTGACAGTAAAGGTCAGTAAATCACTTCTGTAAAACTTCATTTGGTTTGCTATGTAATACTTTGCCTGATGGTGATGATGGGTGATGCAATCTAGGTAGATATATATATAGTTGTGTATGACAACCAATATGGATCTGACAATTTAATTTCAGGTGGACATAGAACATTATCATGTTCTAAACAAACCTGTAGGTTGCACAGACCAAATTTTCGGCTTCTATTAGCTATTAAAATCCACAACTTTAATATCATTAAATGTTAAGTCAATTTCCTACAGGAAATATGTTCATCCTACTTCCTAGTTCTGTTAAAAATGGTCTCATCCCAAACCATAGCCTATATAGCAAAGAAATACTGCATATACTGGGAATGACACAGTTTTAGACAAAATGCCAATGTGTTTGCTCTAGTTGTATCACTACAGGTATAGGTAATACAGTAAACTTAGGGTCGAGGGAAAGTATATGATGCCATCCCATGTTTAAAACCCTTACAAAGTCAATAAAGTACTCGAAATGAAACAAGCATTGGTAAAACCCTATACTGTTGCTTACAAATAAACAACAGGAAGTACTCTGGTCCAAGAATTCAAAATGGATTTTCAAATGATTTTAAACCTTGATTTGATTACATAAACATAACAAAGGATCGAAATGATGATTTTTAAAAGAAGAATCACGATTTTAAATAGCCTGGATCAAGAGATATACTGAGATGATCGGAATTTGAACTTTGATCAAATTCCGACCATCCAGGCCGCCATAAATCAGGCGGTTGGAGGTGGAGTTTCACTGGGGATCAAGGACTCTGGGAAAAATATGAATTTATTTTTCTAATGTATAATTTGGGGGGGATTAAATCAAAATAGGGTTATTAGTGGGTTTTGGGTTCGGTTGGAGTTCATCTGAACTGCTCGACGTCGAGAAACATAAGGGGGTGCGCGCCTGGGGGGTTCGATAGGAGGTAGGGTCTACTTCAGTCGACCGGAGGTTGGTGGTGATCGGTGGACCCTGGTGGCGAGGCGAGGTATTTTGTGAAGACGTGTTTTTTTTTCCTGATCTTCTGTTAAAACTCGAGATTTTGGGGAAGTGGGCAAATTGGATTTCTGGAGGTGGAAGTATATTGAGGGTTGACGTTGGGAAGTGGGGCAATGACCTGAACGTCGAAGCAGTGGTGGGAATCGGTGTGCATATGCACAGCCGTAGGGAGAGGGAGAAGAAGGAGAAAGGGGAAGAAGAAGGAGTGGTACCAGGGTGGTATTTGGCAAACCGAGTGGTATGTTGGAAAATCATGCTGTTTTCAGGTGGTTTGCCAAGGGGCGGGAAAGTGGTACTTGGCAAAGTACCAGGACACTTGGTACTTGGTCGAAACCGCGACGTCTGAGCTCGTTTTCGTATGTAAACGCTGATGTTTTGGAAACCGGTACTTTGAAAATTGGTACTTTGTTTGTTTAAGTTAAAAACAATTGTTTTAAATACGGTTTAGATTTAAATTAGTTTTTAAGTTTAATGTTGGTTTAAAAATAAATAAGTAAAATAAATATTTAAATAAAAATAATATTTTTATTTAATTTACAAGTGAAAAAGAAAAGAGGTGAATCAGGATACAAGAATACAGTTTTGTCAAGAACTAAAATTTAAAAATGCAGGAAACAGAAACTGAGATTTTAAATTAAATTAAATTTAATTTAAATAAGAATTAGAAATGATTTTCTAATGTAAACTTCTACTGTAGAACCAACAAGAAGGAAGTCGAGGGAATGTGGAAGATCAGACCTGGTTTGTGACAGAAGTCGAGAAGTCAGAAACTGAAATTTTGTCAAATTATAATTTTACTTTATAATTTAAATTAGAATTTAAATGGAATATTTAAATTTGAAATAAACAAGAAAAGGAGAAAAGAGGACTGTATATCAAACACAAGCTAGATCTGTCAGCTTTAAAACGTATTCCCTGATACAAGGAACTTGTCTAGTACAGTTCTGTATTTTTTTTAAAATATGAATTATGAGTAACAATTTAATTGTGTTTGGATTGAGAATTTAAAGGAGAAACTTGATTAGTGTAGAAAGAAGAAGAAAAACTGAATCGAGTACAAGAAATCAAAAGGGAATTTGACGAGAGAAGTGCAAAGTGTCAAGGTCGTAAGTAAGTATCATTCATTTAGAAATGATCAGATTAAGGAATGATTTTGAGGAATATTTTTCTAAAGAGAAATAAAAGTAAGAATTCATTTTTAAAGATGATGAACAAAACGGAGAAAATAACCGTGTGCGACGCGCACGCTTAAATTGACCGTTTTGAAAAGATGATCAAAATACCAGATATTGACGAGATGATCATGTACTGTTTGGTTTGACTATAACTGTATATACAGATTAGATTATAATCTTGTTAGAATTATAATTTAAAGAGAAAATGTTAGTTAATCATTTCAAAGAGGCCGAAATAAATATTTCACTTTGATTTGATTTTACGCCACGCGTCAGAGATTGTTGAATTGAAGACGGCGTGATACAAGGACTATTTTCGAATAGTGCCTTCGGTTTGTCCAGTCCCAGGACAACTTGTATGGACGAATGTCTAACAAAGTATACCTAACAGATCGCGTAAGTTGGCCTCTTCAAAACTTAGTTTGGTGGCGGAGGAATTCGTTTCTCTTAGCTTTATACCCGGAGTTTTGGCGAGATCAATTTGTGATTTGGCGGGTTTGACGATGTGGCATTCAAAGTGAATGAAGCTGTGATCTGTCAAAAGGTAAGTCTAGCCTCAAGCCTCACACCCAGGAAATGACAAAAATCGGGCAGGCAGCATGGCTATGTGGGTCGCTCCCATTAGGGTGTAGCATCACCTATCTAGAGAAATTCCTTTTGTTTCTTAATCTATCGATTCTGCCCATGCGGGGATGGTTGCCGTACACAACCATCGGTGATATACATTCGATACACTCAAGCGAAATGAGTGGTCGGTCATGTGAGGGCCGGGTTGCAAGAAGTTCTTGTTGAACCCAGATGTATTTGCCTCTAGAGATACATCAGCGGAAGGTGGACCCATACCTTGTCAAGTTGGAAATCCAATTTCCCTAAGCGCCAAGCGGTTTTTATTTGTATACTATATCGAAGAATGTGAGATGCAAGCATTCTCCTAGATTTCTAAATTATTTGTGAAAACCCTTGATATTTTAATAATATCTGATTTCAAGTATACAAAGTGTTTTGATCTCATAAGGTAAAAACCCGTTCCGTCTTTACGGCGTGGTCTTATGAGATATTTTCTTTAAACTGTTTTCAACCGTTTACTCATACCAGTCCCCTGACTGACCCGAAGTTTATTTTTCTGTGTTTTCCCTTAAACTCTTGGGTATTCATAACGCTTGTTATGAATAGACAAGTGAATCAGGATTTGGATAAACCTGTGAAGCTGGAATGAAGATTTTGCTGTGTGCTGGCCCATCTACCTACTGTATAATTAAGTCTGTCAGTTGATCGGATATATACCGATGTACTACGAATGACTTGTATCACTAGTCTATGATGCTCTGATGTAATATATTCCGCTGTGTAATGTTATAAAGTATTATCTTTTGTAAAAATTCCGCTGTGAGATTCTGATATTTCTGTAATTTATCTTCTATCTATTCTCCATTCTTATTAATGGCACAACTTGCGATGTGTTCGAAAGTTGGGTCGTTACATGCTATCATATGGATGTTGCATTTTGGTGAATGATTGTGCACACATGTAGAAATAATATGTACCGATAGGGTTCTTTCGCATACATAATGGACGCATGGCACTATCATGGTTTGCATTAAGGAGGTCAACTGAATCAGTAGACCGCTTGATTTTGCATTAGATAATGAACATATACACACACTTCTTGCATATGTTCATACAGCATTAGGAATTTTATAAGGACAATGGATTCCTGTGCTTGATGGTTGAGTAGATGGTTGTTTGGATGTTTAGATGTTAGGATATGCATTCTCCGTAACTTGGAGATTTCGGGGGAGAAATCCTTTAAGGAGGGGAGAATGTAACACCCCGTATTTCTGTTAATATTAATGTTCACAAATTAAAGAATTACTTATCTCAGACGTAATAATTAAGGGAAACGGGTTGCGCCATTGTGTTCGTCTCGGAATTCTGGTTGAGATAGAGTCCGAGTTTGCATGAATTGGACTTCGTATGAAGAAGTTATGGCGATCGGAAGTTTCAGAAAATTCAAAACAGGTTTCAGAAAATTCAAATTTCAGAGTCAAACAGGCTAGGCGGGAAAATTCCCGCCAGGGCCAGGTCGACATGGGGGTCGACCTGCCCTAACCAGGTCTACCATAGGGTCGACCTGCCCCCTACCCCACCCCCCACCCCCCCGGGAAGATTTGATTGATGACCCGTTAATGATTGTGTGCTGAATCATTAGGGTTTCTGATCTGCTTTGATTGGCTGGGATTAATTCTGGATTGATCGGATGGCTTAAACTAATCCTAAACTCTATAAAAACACCTGTAGACTCAAACCCTAAAATCAAAATTAAATTAGATTCATGGCCTCCATGCCGTCACCTAGCAACTCAAAATAGCCGCCACCAATTAGGGAGGAAGAAAGCAAATCAAGTTCAATTCTTTTCAACTCTAACAACGAATCTTCTTCAAAGGAAAGCTAATACAACTTCAGAACTCAGAATTCAGAACTCAAGACCTTCTTTGAGTTGTGAGTTCGACTTCTTTAATAAAATAATTAGAATTTAATTGGATTAAGCTATGATGTGGATTATATGGATATGATGTGAATTATTGACCGCATGTTATAATTATGTTGTAAAATTGTGATGTTATCATATATGTTGTAAATTCTATGATATTATGTTGTGATGTTATCATCTATATTGTAAAGTTATGATGCTACCATCTATGTTGTAATTCTATGATTGGCTTATGTATAATCAAATCATCATGTTGTTCATATGCTAGTTTGGTTATGTTGATTCATGTGATAAATCATATGTATGTATGCAAATTTAGATATTGATTTAGACATGAACCATATGCAAGTTAGTGAAAATTATGTACAACTTTACATGTTTCATGACATCTATTTTAGATCTAAAGTTAGGCTATGACATGTGTGAGTTATATGCTAAATTTTACAAGCTAGTTTATATGTTTAGATGTAAGATTACACCATCGTTATGTTGCATAAATCACATATGCAAGTTTATATAAATATATGTGTTTGGAGTATGAATCATGTTATGTAAGTTTGTGGTTATTGCCTATGCAAGTTTACACCTTTAGATGTAGATCTATGACATACATGATTTATGCAAGTTTATGACTATTGCCTAAACAAGTTCACACCTTTAGATTTGGATCTATGACATATGTAGTTTTATGCAAGTTTGTGACTTTAACCTATGCAAGTTTTATGTGTAGAACCTCATTCACACATGCAAGTTCACCCCTTACGTTTAGATCTAGTTTTATTTATATGTATGTTGTGATGTTTTCTCTTTATTGCATGAGTTAGACTATTCAAATCTAACGTATATTTTACGTTAAACGAACGAACGTACAACATGGGGCAATGGGATAATATTAAAAGATCTAATATTGAGAATTGGCATAAATGCCTTAAATGGCATAAAATTAATTTGTGATGAAAATTGGTATGATTTTACATACCATATATAGATGGACATAATTGAGTCAATTATGGCTATAGTTAAATTTGGAATTTGAATAGGGAAATTAATTCAAATTGGGAATGATTAATTAGGTGTAATTAATCGTCTAAGACACGAGGTTAGGCTCTTTTGTGGTGTAAGACGGCCCGGACCCGCCCGGCATATCCAGCTGCCACTAATGCTAGTCTAATGTGGGAGGTTTTAGGCATAAACTAAATGCGTAACAATTGTAAAGACACGAGGTTAGGCTCTTTTGTGGTGTAAAACTACGGGACCCACCTGGCAAATCCAGCTACCACAAATGCCAGTCTAATGTGAGAGGTCTTTATAAGGTTACAGTCTTAATGAATTAAGAAACACTTAACCAGATAAACATGTAGTGGGACATGAGGGGGTTAAGTGGGTGCCTTGGGTGGCATGTGGAGTCTAGTGGGTGCCTTGGGTGACATTTGAAATACGATTGGAAACACTTAACCAAAATTGAAACATGTAAGTGAACATGAATAAGAAGAGGGTTAAGTGGGATGTACTAGAGGGGACCAAGCTTAGGTGGATAGCTTGTGTCAAGTAATGGGGGCCCGTTTCAACCAGTAACCCATACGTATCTTTGTGGGCTCGACCAAAGTCGAGGATGGGACACGCATACTGGGCTTGTCTGTAAGAGGCAAAACCGGGTTAGTGGTGGCAACGCAAGTCCAACGGGTTCATATGTGTGTGTGGACCCGGGATGGTAGGTAAGACGTTGTTGCATCGTGTAGGTATAAGCCGTGCATCATTGGTGGTATCGGGTTGCCACTTTGGGGAGTGATACACCCCACTATGGGGCCAGCACGGGCATCTACGAGTTAGGGAGCCGATCGCATGAGGGTAGTGGGTACACCTAGTGGAGATAGGCGCAAGCGGCACCTATGAAGGCAACTAAGGGTGCACGAAACTACCATTATCATTATTAAGTTCTGTAGGCGGGATCAACCTTAGGGTGGCTAGTGGTGGTGCAGTATAGTAATTATCTTATAGTGGTTTAGGTGCACTTTAACATTATCTTTGTTCATCTTATTTCCTTGTTTACTCTGCCATACTCAATTGTTCACAATCATTTCCCTATTTTCCAACTTATGCCTTAGCCTAGTTATTTTGGGTAATTATATTGTTAAAGTTATTGCGTCAGACTTTATGTCTGACCCCCTTTGTTTCCTCCTCCTCCCACCCCCCCCCTTAGGTTGGAACTAGCACCAGTGGAGCTTGATTTTGGATAGCTGTATTTCTTGGTTTTAGAAGATTGCTTAGATCTCTGAAGTAAAATTCAGCCTCTCTTATTTATGGCTATTTTGTATTGGGGATTATGTCTTTCAATTTTTGTACTTTGAGTTGGTCAAGATGGATATTATGTACTTTGACTCTGGTTTTGATGATGTAATCAAACTTGTATTTTTCGCTGCAATGAAATAAAGTTTTAAAGTTTTAGTACTGTTTATATCTGTCTTGTTATTAAGTTTCTATTCTATACACACTTAAAATGCTCCATGAAAGTTAATGCATTCCCTTTGTGAGTGACATTAATGGACGTGGGGTGTTACACTTCCCCATCCTCTCTCTCCCCACTTCGAAAAACCCCCCAAACCCTTCTGAAAATCGCTACAGCCAACCCCTGGAACCGCCATAGCCTAGCCGCCACCTTCTTGGTCGCCTGCGCCACCTCCAGTCCTCACGCCAAGCTTCCAAGCCGCCACCGACGACCACCGTGGACTCCTCCGACCATAAAAATGTGAGTTTTGTTAATTTTTAATTATAAAAATAGGATCTTTATTATGTGAATGACATTATAAAGGTAGGATTTTACTTATATATGAAGTACCGAGTATAAAGACTCAATTTTTATTATGAAGTAGCTAAGACAAAGATTAGATTTTTAAAGAAGAAAAGTTTAGATTTTTAAACAAAAAAAGAAATGTTTTTTATTTTTTGAATAACAATATAAAAATCAGATTTTTATTTATATGAATAACATATAAAAATATGACCTTTATAATGTAAATAATGAAATAAAAATGTAATCTTTATTTGTTTGGATAGCGATTAAAAGTATGATTTTTATTATTGAATGGTGATAGAAAAATATGATTTTTCATTGTAAAAAGATATGATTTTTCATGATAGAAAAATACGATTTTTCATTGTAAAAAGATATGATTTTTAAATTTGTATAGCGATATGAAATAGCAATGAAAATTCAATTTTTATATATATGAAATAGCGATAATTCTCACTTTAATTGTATTTTCTAGTTAAAATATACACTAGGATGCAGACGGTGCTTAGCAGCACCCGACACCCGTCGTCCACATACCATGGACGACTTGTTTGATTTGATTGTATTGTGAAAATTGTTTGTGATGTGAAATGGACTATATAAAATATTCACGTGTTGAAATAAAACATTTTATCGTTAAAAATATAATTTTTAACGTGTATATGAATAAAATAAATATTCATTTACAAATCGGATGATTTTTTTATGTACACCCATTTGACTGACATGGATTGAGACGATAAATTTTACATGTCGCCCAGCTGCACAAATAAATTCTGTGTTTGTGGATTGAAACCACACATGGGTGTTGAGATGATATTTGACGTACATTAATCCCAACTGTTTAGTTGTATTACAATTGATAGGTTGACAGACTGTTGTAAGTGTTAAATATTTATATTTAATGCTTATACAATATAGAATGCACTCTGGATGATGGTTGATTGTTTATCATTGTTGTTCTATACATGTATTGTATGAAATCAATATAATCACATTATATGGTATTTGACTGTGTTCAATTCCAGTTCAGAAAGAACGATTATTTTAAAATAATGGACATTTTAAAATAATATTCTGTAAAAGATCAAAATTTGATTTTGATGTCCAATTTGGGATGGACTTGAATATATTTAAATATATAAAGCCGTGTTGATTAGATTGACGCCATTTTGACGTGAACGATATTTATATCGATTTTATTCATTTTTATAATGAATATCGAAAAGGAAGTGATTGCAAAATCTAATGTTTTGAAAATATTATCATTTACATATTAATGATATGGAATATTCCATTTTGATTTGAAATTGAATATGAAGTTGAAATCGTTTTCAAAACGAATTATAAAATACGTTTTGAATTGAAATCGATGAAATATATGTATTATATTATATATATATAATGGTCTAAACAGAACGTGTTACGCTACGGTAGTTCGCGAATTTCGACCATTGACTTCGAACGCACATTACGGGAGATCCGACTGTTGGATTCTTCTAAATCGGAACCGTTGGGTTCGTATCGAAAAGAGCTTTCCAACGAATGCAAGAGATTTGAAATCTAACGGTTGGATTTGGAATTGTGTCCAAATCAAATTTGGAAACGATCACTGTAAGTGCAGTTCGATGACCGTTTATGGAAATCGACTGTATGGCCTTGATAAAATTATTAAAAATATCAGTAATTTTTGTAAAGTCATAATAAATTATTTCCATATTTGAAAAGATAAAAATATATTTTATCGAAATAAACTAGTTATGAACTAGAATTATAATCCAATATTTTTAAATAAATAAATTGGATTTGAAATGGTTGTAAAATAACCAGAATTTCCAATATATGAATTGGAATGGATTTGAATCGAAATTATCTTCGGAATATTTCGATATTGGATTCCGTGATTATACAGACATTGTGGAGGAATTTGGAATATATATATATATATATCATTATTCCAATATGATATTTGTTGATTTCAGAATTTGATATTGAATATAAGCCGATATATTTTCTATTCAGAGCCTTGTATTTAATATCAAATGGGATTTTGGGTTTATCGTGAATGGTGTCTTCACTAACACTATTCTTAAACCCAGTTGAAAAAAGATTAAATATTTTTATTAAGATTTAATGAAGTTTACCAATTAATTAATATTTAATTGGAATTGAATTGAATAGAATTTTGGGTTTGTCGTGAATAGTATCTTTAAAAATATTGTTCTTAAACCCAATGAAGTTAAGAAAATTAGAAACTAACTGGAGATTAGCTAAGTTGAATGGTTTCCTGAGTATTGATCTGATGTTGGTTTCAGCCTTCGGGATTAATACTTAGGGAATTGTCCCCTTACTAATTTATGGTTAGAGGCTGATGGAATGGGGTAATTAGAAACTAACTGGATATTAGCTGAGTTAAATGGCTTCATGGGTATTGATCTGATGCTGGTTTCGGCCTACGGGGTTAATACTTAGGGAATTGTTCACTTACTAATTTACGGTTAGAGACTAATGGAATGGTGTCTTCAGTAACACTGTTCTTAAACCCTATGTGAAAAGAATAAATCTTTTAATTAAGATTTAAAGAAGAATTTTCAATTAATTAAAATTTAATTGGAATGGAACGTGAGTTGGGTTTATTGTGAACTATGTTTTTTAACGACATTTGTTATTTAACCCGATTTACAATGAAATGTGATTTGGAATTTATAAATCTTTTTATTAAGATTTAACGGGAATTTTCCAAAGTAAAATTGTCCAATTTAACATATTAAATTGGAATTGAATGGAATTCGATTTGATAATAATCGAATTGAGCTTCTATGGAGGAAGACTGTTAATACATATGGAATTTAAAAGGCTTTGCCGTTATTCCATTTATAATACTAGTCGGATACTGAAATTGATATCGATTATATATTGATTTATTTTTCCGTGAAGATTCCATAATTAATGAAATGTGATTTGGGTTTATCGTGAACTGTGTTTTAAATGACATTAGTTCTTTAACCCAGTTAAAGGCATGATTACATGTCTGTCATTGTATTTCGAACTGTATGGTTGATCTCTACTAAATATATATCTGTTTGGTGGCGTTGAATTTATTCTCTTGCTTAACACCCTTCTTTGAGATGTACGAGCTTAGAGGTTATGTATCAACAGAAATCAATAGTACGGTGTAGATTGTCGATGCGGCATGTTTTTGTTTCCAAAGTTAAATAAACATTAATATTGATTTTTGGAAAGATTAAAACTAAGTGGGTTTTAATGAGTCTTTAATTAGATTGAAATGAGAACTGATAATTTAAATTATCAAATTTGCGAAATGATCGAGAATGGAGTATCTCAAGTTTTGCTCCAAGCGATAGTTAAATATTTAATTAGATTTGAACGGGAAATGGTAATTAATTTTACTGATAACACCGTGGTGTTTGTTATGGGGTAATACCAGTTTTGCTCCATAGGATGAATAGGTTGAGATTGGGAAATTAAATAAATGGTTACTTCGATAAGGTGCGTTAATCCCTACTAGTTTGGAAAACCTCAATATGGTTTGAATTGATTTCCAAAGGAAGATTAAAGAATAAATTTAAAGAATTTATCTTATGGGAACCTTTCCCAAAGGATATGAATATTAAAATAAAAGAATATTCAGAATTGGAATGAGGCGTATGTTGTGTTTTTATAACACTTGTTTATTATATACGCGAGTTATTCGGAAAGGCCGGGTTTATACCCATTCTGAATAACTGATTCGACGATAAGTCGACGATGAAGATGGTGGTTGAAGAATGGAGGTTTTCACATCGTTTGGATGATTACTGATGTCTTGATTGGGCTGTACACCCAAGACAAGGTAATAAGTGGTGATCATCCAGACGTTCCTGGAGATCGATTGGATATGCGAGGACCTCTCTCCTGTATTCGACATACGGGACGAGGAATAAGGTGCCTTCGGTTTCATTCAGACCCAAAACGAACTTGTAAATGGATGTGTGTCTGACATTGGATTTTATTCTATGTTGATTGATTTCTATTAAATATATATCTGTTTGGCGGCGGAGAATTTATTCTCTTGCTTAACACCTTCTCTGAGACGTACGAGCTCAGAGGTTATATATCGATAGATATCAGTTGCATGACATGAATTGCCTGTGTGGCATGCTGAGATGCAGTGATCAAGGCATTTGTTGAAAAGAAGAGTCTTGTGGTTGATGATCAAAGCAAAGTTTTAATATAGCGTCGCTTTGTGTATAACGTTAATTCGCGAGGCTCACACCTCGGTATGAGTCAAAAAAGGGATAAGGACTATTGGGAGAACATGATGTTTCTTTCTAGCTATGGGTGGTGTTAGCGTTTTCAAGCCCTGACATTTTATATTTTTACCTATGTGGTTGTTGGAATGCGAGGCGCCTTGGTTATATCGGTCTCTACGGAGCCGATGGATAGGTCCGATAGGACCGGGAAACATGTGTTCAGGAATTGCCAATCCACTAACGTAAGTGTGGACCAGCCCAACCGATCCAGGGTTACCCAGAGTGTGTAGTCGTAAGGCATTTGATAGAGTGTCTCGAAGCGGAGAGGATTATATCCCTTGCCTAGACTCATGACAAAAATCCAATTTCCAATACGTGACATTTCGGTTTTGATTGTAGAGCCTAGTATGGCAACATGATATATGGTACCCATGCCTTCTAGGATTGATACATTTATATTTGAAGTTGTTTTGACACTATGCACTTATAATTGTATCAAATGATTTGTTTTGAACGTACCAAGCATGTTTGGATATTATAAAGGAAAACCCTATCCTCCGGCTTGCATTGCATTGTGTGATGGGACCTGGGTCTTTAAATAACTTCATTTTTCCAAAAAGCATTGCGCGGTTTATTCTATGCACTAGTATTCTTGGGAGGAAACTCGTTCCGTGTTATACGGCATGATCCCTTGGTTTACTCTTTTTTAAAGTAAAGTTTTAGATAACTGTTTTAGTTCTCACACCAGTCACATGACTGACCTGGAGTTTATTGTTTTAACCTAGACTCTGGGTGCTCCTATTTTCCACACGGGCAGCTAGTAATTTTGGTTTTGCAAATTTATATTCATATGATCCTGGTTTATAACTGGAATGATATTCAGAAAGCTCTGTATCCATGTGTCTCTTTCAGTTGTGTTTTGTATTATTTTCCGTTGCTATGTAATGTATTTTAATCTCTGATGTGTAATATTTATTCATACTCTGTATATTCTTGTAATCTGATGTAAATTGTTGTAATAAGCAATGAAATGTTCTTCTACTTGTGTTCTGATTTGTCGTGTTCTCAATTCAATCCAGGCTTTCCTTTACGGGAAAGTTTGGGCTGCGTCAACGACCATCATGCATTTTAGATTGTAGTGACATGCCATTTTTTTTTGAAAATAGCACTCATGTTAGATTGAGACAAAAAAATAAGTTAACCATTATTAATCAATTGATAGTGTTTTTTTCTCTCAACAAAGATCAAATAAGAAATATTATGAAAAGTTGAAATTTGAGGGATAATAGTGTAATCGGTACATAGGGAGATTCTTAGGTAATAGCCATGAAGTCTATTCTAAATTGTAGTCTTTATTTAATGAGTGGAGGACTTAAAATACTTATATTGGCTTTTTGAATCTTTAAAACTAAGTTATGTCAAGCTGAATTCGCGTAACTCTCTCCTGTTCTTATATTTTCAATAATAATTATTATAATAATAATCTAAGGGTATCAAATGTTTCTTGTAAATCTAGCATTGGTGTGCAAATCCGCCAAGCTCTATCTGACATGTTGTTGACAAAGTCAGCGTCGGCATGTCTTGGTCTCATTTTATGAGATTGGACACTTAAGGATTACCGACATGTTGTTAACAAAGTCAGCGTCGGTCTACACAATCCGCTAAGCTCTATCCCAACTCTCTGTCAGTCCGCAAGGCAGTGCATGGGTGGTATACCTTAGTCTTTAAGTTAGGTGTATGTAATTAATCGTAAATTTCAATTTTTTATAGAGATAGAGAATAAGCGATGATGCCCAAACACTTCCTGACCTTATTGATTTGACTAGCCGTACACGAGGAAATAATAATATCACTTTACAAACTGTGACAAGCAAACTAAGAATTTATTTCATGGCTGCACTATATTATCGACCGAACCAACAGGCCAAACTAGAGTTTAACATTGAAAACTTGATTTATATTGAAAATTTGTGAAAAGTTGAGGTATCTAAAATAAAATCAACTGATTAGAAATTGTTAACTTAATTTTTTGTACCACTTTCCTAAAATAAGTCGTGTTTTCATTCTTTTTTTCAATTGCATAAGTTTGGATTTTGTGGGTAGTATTCGCTGAAAACCCTCATGAGACACCACTCGTCCTACTAGGGACACCTAGAGGTTTAACGGCTTATTGCATATGCTCAATGCAATCGTGTTTCCTCGAAAGTGTGGCCTATCTAGTTAGTTTTTAATTTTTGTTTTACTCGAGGACGAATAAAAGATAAGTGTGGGGGTATTTGATTAACATAGAAATGTGTTTATTCTATGATTTTATATCTTATTTCTTGTACATAAATAAATATTACGTTGGGTATTATTTTGTTGTTTTTGCAGATGAGTTGTTTAAGCCTTATATAGCCTTAAAAGTGAAGAATTGATGCCATATACATGAAGATTGCATAAGAAGCTGTCGTTGGAGGCTAGTTGTGTTCACATTGGTCACCATGGAAGTAGACTGGTAGAAAAGAACTTAGGAAATCAATCAACTGGGCACATGTCGAACAAGGATAAGAGGATGATCATAGTGTAATCTTTGATGAAAAAGGCCCATATATTCATATATTTGATTAGGGTTTTGCAACTCAGCTATAAATTCACGTGTATACCCATTGTAAAAAAAATAGACTTTTCTGCTATAATTTTTTGGCCATTAATCTAGTTTAGTCTTCTTTTCTCTTTTTCTACATTTATATTTTCTTAGCAATTAGTGTTGTCTACACAATTAAATTTGATAGAGTTTGATAGAGCACTATTTGTCTTTTGCACTTATTTTCATTAGTCATTGACCGTCTGATTAGATTCAGCGGTAATCCTACTTTTATTTCCTATTTGTTATTTAATTTCTACAATTTTAATTTATGTTTCTTTTACTACTTTCCTAGGTCATATTGGACTGAATATAGATTTGATTAGATTCATATCTGATTCAATTCTACAATAGTTTTATTTTCTTTTCAATTGATAATTGTGATTTGATCGTCGGTTCAATTAGGTTTGTTCTAAGTCAAATTGCAGTTTCAGTATTTTTTGTTTTCAAAATCAACCTCCAAGTTTTGTCTAACCCGCCCAAGAAATATATAAATAATAAAATTTAAAATTCCTCCACGTGTTCGACCTACATATTACACGATCTGTGCGCTTGCTGTTTTAAATAATTTTACACTTTTTTAATTCATAGAAAAGTTTCGATCATAGAGCTTGAAACTTGGCATATAGAAAGTCGTATTTGATTAAAGCTGACTAGTTCAGTAGCCTTGGGACTAGGGCTCTTCTTGTAGCAAATAAGATTGATATGGAATTCTTAATTCGATGTTCTAGGTTTGACCCGATTCTTTAGGAACAACCCGACCGATCGATTGATGACCTGATCGATCGACTTGTCGTTTTTCTTTGGAACAATGCCATCCTTTGAGGGAGAGCCTTTTCTCGCTGCGACGTTGTTGCAGGTCGACCCATGGTCGATCGACCTAAGATGAAAATCATTCTTGAAGGCCTAGAATGGGTCGATATCTGGTAGCTAGCTTTGATCTTGGGTTGTAACGGATTTTGCCAAAAAGGTGGTCAGCAAATACCCATGTACTCTCCTCCTTTAAATTGCTAAGGACAATATTACGTATTCTGTGTTTTTCTTAGCTATCTTCTCTTTACCACGTAATGTGAGCAATAACTCACGACTGACATTTTTTTTATATAAAGTTATTTGACACCATTTGAAATATTGACATGATTATGATATGTGACGAACGTCATGCAATGTTATGTACAAATGATATGTGACACACATTGTGTTATGTTATGTTCATATGATAAGTGACACAAGTTATGTCGTGTTATGCGATTTTTATAAGCGACAGATGAATTAATATATTTTATTGTTATAATATGATTCACACTACAAGTTCTCCATATATATAGGATAAATATTATGGGTTCATTTGATACATGACCAAAGGATTATATTATTTTTGACATTGATTTAGTATACAGGTTGAAATGATATATTTCTCGAAATGAAAACACTACGACTTGACATGATACAGACGTGAATCACTTGACCATATGATAGAAAATCATATATGGATACCCTTGGTAAAAAAACTATTTTTTTGAAAATTTGTACATATGTATTATAATTTATAAATTTAATTTAAATATTAAGTTTAAATTAATGTTTGAAAAAAATTAACTTGAAATTTATTAATTCAAGATAAATTTGATTTAATGACATGATTTAATAGGATTTTTTGATGGAAATTATTGTTTAAAAATAATTTATAAAACTTAATTACGATTCAATTTAAATTAATATAATATAATATAATAATTTATTTCAAATTGTTTTACATTTAATGTAAAAGATTTATCTAGTTTTTAAAAAATTAATTCAAAATATAATTTAATATAATATAAAGATTTAATTTTACATAATAACTTTAGTAAATTTAACTCAAAGAAAGGGTTCATTTTAAGACTTGTTTAAATGAAAAGAATGGAGGAATTTAATTTAAAGATTTAAACTGGTAATGTTAATTTAACAAATTTTGAAGATCAAGAATTTGATTTAACAAATTAACTTGATTATCAAACTTTGAAAGTTGTTTTGAATAATATCACGAAATGAAATGAATTTAGACTTTAAGTTTTAAACCAAACCGAGGTGACAGTTTAGAATTGCAATTTTAATTGCAAACCACTAAATTGGAAATTTTGGCCAATATAATTTAATTTAATTTAATTTAAGTGGAAATTTGAAGTCTGAAATTATAATAAGTCAAATTTTGAGAAAAGAATATTTGGTATGGATTGGATTATTATTTAGACTACTTTATCTGTTATAAGTTTATAACTATTTTTAATAAAATTGTTTTATATATTTTAACCATTATAATTTTATAACTATTCTAATAAAAACTACTTTAATAAATCCATTTTTATATTAATTTAATTATGTATATATTTCTATTATTTTAGAATTAAACCATTTTTAAATATATTTTACTATTTTAAACTGAAGTTTATTTCCAATCTAAGTTATTAAGTCTTATTGATTTAAGATAATTACCTCGATTAATAATGACATTTGTGGAATAGAATATAAAATCAAAATTTGAACTTGATAATGAATTGTTTGATAATATGAATTCAAACTTGAAGTTAAATTAATTTTTGACATTTAAATATGATTTTAAATGTAAATGACCATGGTACGAAAAATGTAAGCATTTGGTTTTTAAAGAGACTGAGGCCAGTTATTGTCATACTCTCTGCCAATGTCAGGAATCACCTTAAAAATTGTGTACGTTGTCGAAAATTCAGGATGAAGTATGTTGATTTGGAAAATGCTATTGGAATGAAGTAAGAGAGTGGTGATGGCTTGCTTAGACCTTCGGATCATAATTAAAATGACTAAAACAAGAGCTATACTGTGACTAAGTGAGTTAGCTATTATAACAACCCGAATTTCGATAAACCGAATTTTCCTCAAAAATCCAAATCTATCGAAGCTCAAGTTGGTTATCTAGTATCCTGCAGAAAAGACAGAGATAATAAATATATCAGATCCCGATAAAATATCTCACAGCGGAATGGATAAAATGTAATAATCAAATATGACCTTACCGAAATAATAACACTGTCTAAAAAGTGTCCAAAAGCTACCGTATCTCTGGCATAAATCTAACCTGCAGTATGTAATGAGGATGGGGTCAGAACACAAAGTTTCGCTGAGAGGAAAAATTATACATTCTGAAATAACCGTACATATACCATTCAGTTACATCTTCTTAATTATTAGGTTATTCAGGTTAATAGCACTCTAGGCTCTACACACATGTCACACCCATCTACTTCTAAGCAGATTACTCCTAACATATATATATATTTGAAAATTTACACCTAATATATATATATATATATATATATATGTATATATGTATGTAGCTATACCCCACATCTAGAAGTACTCTCCACAGTGCCCTTCTTCTACGGTCCCCACCGACATACCACAGAAGCACATACAACCTCCATCCTAGGCCAACCACGTACAAAAATTTATATTGTTACGCCACATAATCGCATAAGACCACCGTCGCTATGCCACATAAGTGTATGGACCCTCGCACCCGAGCTACTCGGTCGAATCACATTTCAACATAGAGTAATGCCCTAATGTCTACGATACACCACCCAATGTTTGTATCTAGACCCTCACACGAATGTACTACCTACTATAACCCAAGTCCCGTAATAGGGCCTCATCCAGTGCACGGAACTCAGTCGGGAGCTTTTAATATCAATAAAAAACAACTTCATTAGGCCTACAATACAGATATTCACATATGCTCTGTCTCTTTTCACGATGGCTACGGCCCCACCTTGGCCCCTCCCTCAACTAATGAAAGACTACATTAAAAGTTATGATGTTCCCCTAACAACCAATCTAGCATCCAATTTGTGTTCCTCATCAATGTTTCGTAGTGAAAGATCGTTGTTTGTGGGTTTACCTCTTAGTCTTTCTGTACCTCACTGACTACCGATGACAGCTATCCGACGATTATTATCCTTAATTTGATTCTTACCAACCTCCTCCTAGAGCGAAGTAAACCGCTGAATCACCCTACGTCGTCCGCCACAACCTTCTAACTGCCATACCATAGTTACAGTCACGGTGTACATTAGATGGTGCAACAGACCTGCCTACGAGCGACGACTTCATCCAGTTGTTCCTCAGAAAGCCATCTTAGAGTACCCTATCACGTCCCATAGAAGCCCTGTGTTTCCCTACAATCATGTAGGTTGATATGTTGGACGTGCTCTTCTCTTGTCTCAAGACAGCATGATGATATACCTCGTTGGGTACTTTACCTCCATACATACGAACTAGTCCAAACAGATCACATGATCGCGTTATTAAATCATACGTCTAATCTTTTAATCACATGCTTGCTTTATCTTATCACATTGCTAATTAATTTGATTATCCACATGTTACTTCTTATTAAAGTTACTTTGTTCATTAGCTCACAATTGGATGCTAACTTTCTTTAATCAACACTATGCCACCGGAGCGGACTTCCGCTTATTATTTATTCTATTTATTAGACTTAATACTTCCAATTTTAAGTTTACTAATGATAAGCCTACTTTGTTCTTTCTTATTTAATTATACCTTATTTTACACTATTACCATAACCATTGCTGTGGTTTTCTTATTTACTTAGTTCCCTTAACTTAGGTTTATTAATAATTTTTATGTTCATCATTAATTATAACTTACGTTATAGTTACGTTTGGGACAAGCTTACCTATTATATTTCATTTTCATTTATATAGTTATGTTCCCCGCTCGTTACATTTTCTTTAGGTTTCTTAATATGAACTAACTTTTACTATTGTAACCTTTCTTTAATTATCGTCTTGTACGTCATTATTATTTCAGGAAAATATTTCGTACACTTCATTGTATTGGTTAGCGAAAAGATATAAAGAACCATTTCCATAATATACATCAATTAAGATCTGTAATTGCAAGTTATTTCTTTTATTTTCATTGTGGACATACATTTATATTCTATGTTATTAGTGTGCAATATGGTAAATGAACCCCTATTTCACACTGATCCCTTTTTCCTTTCTTGAAACTATGTTCTCAGTAATTTTTCTATGATGATAACTATGAAAATGTATCCCTTTTCCATTCCCAACTAACTAAGTCCACTACTAATTCCCTTTTTTTCTAAGTACGATATTAATTTTTGTTTTTCATATACCATTTCCAGTTACTGTAAATTTCCATACAAATTAGGCTTACCAATTCTTTTTCCCATTATTTCCACAATTCACTATAACAAGTGTGAACCTGTGCTATGCTCACGACATTCATTTTACTTTTTTTTACAATTGTACATTATGTTGATTCTTCGGCATATACAGTGGCATACGTATTACATCTATATTTAGTTATTGCAGATGTCGCGTAAATAACTTAATTTTCAGATAAATAAGACATACTTAACAACTTCAGGCAAACAACACAGCTATATCTCATAATTTTAACCTAACTAAGTGCACACTAAATGAAAATAACAATAGGTGAATGATAAAAGGTGTTGTTTACTGCATTATCATTACAACTAAAATGAACTTTTTTAGAATACAATATAAGTCATATTATGTTTGTTTTAGTTCGCAATACAATTTATTAACTGGGGCAAAACTATAATAACGGTGTGTTGCACATAACGATAACAGGACACTGAGTTGGAAGTTAATTAGGGTGTGCATTTAGGACTTCAAATTGGCATACAAATAGAGTATTTTAGTTTTTTATTTAAATCTAATTTAGCTATAATTAAATAATAATTATTTTTGGTGCAATATGCTGGAAGATTTTTTTATTTATTTTGTATATATTTTCCCCTATGAATGTGGGTGCAAAGGGAGTGGGGGAAATACCCCCGCTAATGTTATTTGGTTAGGTCCAGGGGACGTGCCATGGGCACAATGTAGGGAAACGCCTCATCCTAAATGCTACGCCTTATTGACGGTTGAATTTGAATTTCTATTCAAATAGAAACAATAGAAATTCATTAACAAACTGATTGACTGAAATTTTAAAATGAACATCGATAACGATTCTTTGAAGATAATGATTCATTCATGCCTATAAACGATTAGTCATACATGATTGAGAACATGATAAGTATTTAATTGGATTAACCAAAGTGTTTAGGAGTGGTATTAGAAAAAATTAGTCACTGCTGTTGGACAGAGCATTCTGAAGAGGAATTTAAAAAAAAGGTCGTCGGTGTTGAATGGGATATTTAGGAATTTAAAAATAAAAATAAAATAGTCGTTGGTGTCGTACGCATATGACGCCAAAGAATAGTTTTGCACATTTAAAGAAACATGACAATTTCCGTGTTCGGCACATCTACGAACATGGAAACCAAGCATAATTTAAATCCCAAAGGTACCTAAATTATTACTAAAATTTTAAGCTAAGAAATAGAAGTTCACTATGCTTGCTCTGTGCAGATGCACGACTGCGTTCAATAGAACTTCCATGTAGTTTCGTGTTTTATCGTTATGTCCTTACTTCGATACACTTCCACATTAATAGTAATTAAATTTAAATTTCTTTCAACTGGAACATTAAATTTTTGGTAAAAGAAATAATATATAATAAAAAAACCATCAGGTTATTTGTCTACCAGTTTCTCTCATTTTTTACTTTACTAACATGTTAATCTATACAGTAAGAAGACTCATCTTGCAAATTCTCATTGGGTATGGAAGGAAAGTAGTCCGAGGGTCCGCCCGCGAAAGCTTTTACCAAATTATATTGATAATGATTCCTTAACCACATATTCCATTTATTCATTCTATACTTATGTATTTTCTTATGCTTTGGTTTGGAACAAGCGTCTATTAACAAGAAAATCAAATCACGATTATCGACAAATTCTTGTCTTTTGTGATCTAAGAAACTAAAAAAGGAAATAAAAAACCCGCTTTCATAGCTCCGGTCTTGAAAACATGTGTAGTTTTGATAATATCGAGGGTTCGAATCCCTCTCTCTCCTTTTTCTTTATTGTGGGATTAAATTTTTTATATATTCGTTTGGATTGACTTCCATCGTTTACGGCTAGGACTACTGGGGTATCTAATCTTATTTTCTCCCCTAGCTTTCGTCTCTCGAATTCAGAAGAAAAAAATTCTTGATGCCAAAGTAACTTTAATCAACTAAAACTATTCTGGTATGAACCCTTAATCATTTGGTCTACGTACCAGAACTGATAACATTCGAGATTATGCAGGATTATGCACGAAAGATCCTTTTTTAGCTCTCTCTTCAGCCCTATGTCCCATGGACCCCATTGAATTTCATTTAGAGGAGGAACCTAATCAAGATCGTAAAAAGTCATAGCAAAACCCATAGCTACTTTCCACCGTCAAATCCCAGGGCTCAACCCTGGACAGGCGGTGGAAACTACCAAGCTGGAGTACGGTAGGGGTAGAGGGAATTTCCGGTGGAGCGGTGAAATGCGTAGAGATCGGGAAGAACACTGGTGTTTTTTACATCACAATTATTGTGAAGAAACAACCACAATAATTAGCATTGGACAATTTATTTGTGAAAATCTATGTCTAGTTAAATATGGGACACATATAAAAAAAATCTAGTCAAATTTTAATTGTTCATGTTGATTCCTTAGTAATAGAGAAATTCATTTCTCTATTTTTGCGAAAGGGATGACGAAGAGCAAAATGGAATCAAACAAATTCACACCGTGGAGATTATTTCTTTTGTCTCACATGTCTCATAAATTTATAACTCTAGTTCTATTGTTAGAACAAGAGTTATTCTTGTGAATTATTTCTGATTCAAATCATTCAAAAAAGGGGTTTCTTGGTATCGCCACTGTAAAAATAGATGGAAAAAAATTGCGTCCAATAGGATTTGAACCTATACCAAAGGTCAGAAGACCTCTGTCCTATCCATTAGATATTAATTCAAATCCTGGATCTTCGAATTGAGAGAGACATTAAGTGAGATCAAGAATTCTCACTATTTCTTAAATTCATGGATCAAATTCGATTCAGTGGGATCTTTCACTCACATTTTTTCCACCAAGAACGTTTTATGAAACTCTCTGGCCCCCGAATTTGGAGTATCTTTTTTTTTTGAGTTCTTTAAAAATGGGTTCAAAGAAAGAAGGTCATTTTCGGGGAGGGCCCGTGCAGCTGCAGCAGGATTTGAAAATGGAATCGATCGCGATTTGGAACCTGTTCTTTTTATGACCCCACTTAGTTAAGTTTTTTTTTATATCTATTGTTTTTCTGTTATGGGCGGATTCCTCCTTTTTCTCCTCAGCCTACGGGGTATTAGAAACCGTTGCTCTCCCCTTCTAAGTGTAATTTAGTCACTGTGACACTATATGTAAAAAAATATTTGCACGTTAACACTGCTATTCGGGCCTTATTGCACATACAGTCCAGTAAATCGTGAAGCCCAAATTACACACAAATCAATTCGGGCCATCATTTCTTCAGACCGTATAACAAATTTGCATTACTTATTCTTTTTAACGTAACCATAAATCGCATTGTTCCAAGAAAAAACATAATAATTCTCTATGCAAAACAAAAAAAAATCCGCCTATCTTCCACGAGGGACGATCAACCTTTAAACTGGGTCCACAAATCTGTCCCCAGTTATATCTTACACGTACACGAAATCAAATTTTAATTAACTACTGACAGCGGCATCACATCATCTCCCACGACAATCCTATCTGCATAAATTCCATCATCAATTCAATTAAGTAAAAAAATTCTAGACCTTTCTTCAATCAAAAGTTAACAATGGAAGATACTTCTCTCTGCATTGCTGTTGCCATAGAAACTGGTGTATTGACGCTAAAGACCCTTTGCTTTGTTCTATCTCACATGTTTAAATGCAATGATTTTCAAATATTGCTTCTATCTAAATGGCATTTTCTAATCCATTGTCCTAACCATGAAATCTACGAACGTGCCCTCGAGATGGGTACATTAAGGAAGACTGGCGCTTTCTCTGCTACAATTTGGCTTCAACCATGGTCAGACTACGAAGAACATCAAAAGCTGAATCTTTATCTTGTAGGTTGGACCAGAATTGAAGGGTTTCCGAAATCTTTAAGAAATAGGTTTCAAGTGGTAACAAAGCATTGCTATCAATGGGTCAGGTAACGACATTGGACAACTGCGAGAATCCTCAGTTAGATCACATCTATTTATTTGTTAAAATGCAATTTTACACTGGCGTTGACACTCCTTGCACCATCCTAGCACACATAAAAAACTCAAGATACATGCTCAAAGTAGAACGCTAGGCACACACTCATCATATCAGAAGACCGGAAACCATTCTCCTTAGACTGGATTATAAAAGAGACATTAGGATTTTCAATGAACAACTTCGTCCTGAGGATTTTCAGCATTTGAGCAATCCTTACGATATATAGGGCTATGAACCACCCTCATCCACTGGACCTACTCCTTCATTTTTGCGTGCTATTATTCCTAGGGACTCAGTTGAAGTAGTAGGTCCAGTAGGCTAGAGAGCTTGGCCTGAATCTCCTGAACAGCTAACGCGTGATTACGATTATGAGGTCATCCAACAACATCTACCACAGCCATCAGATGATTCTCCCGCTACCCCAATCCCTCAATATATTGAACCTAATCGTAGGAAGAAATTGTTTTGACATCGCACACAGGCTAGTAGGGCTAGATCTCTCCCTAAAACGTTGGGTGTTGCACATTCCGCTCCATTTAGAATGACTCTTCCCACATAAACATATAATGAAGAGTCTGAAGGAAGCACAAATGCAGAATGGATAGCGAAGAGGGACTGTTGATCAGTATTTCCATATATTTTGTTTGTGGACGTCTCATATATTTTATGTGTATTTACGTTTACGTATGCATGTACATATTATTTTGGTCTTGCTTTATGATGATGTGGTTACTATGGGGATTATGTTGAAACCCAAAACTCTATTTTTTTTTGGGTCATGCCAGATCGAATATGTTAATTAAGAACATATGTATAAATGCTAGGCATATGCTCTTTGCTATACCGAAATATCTTGCTATGTTGTTGTTTGTTTCTATCATAGCTAATACATTATCCTTAAACTCTCAGAGAGATGTTAGATCACTGACTTTGATAAAATTCAGTTATGTATCATGTTAATGTTACTTCCGAATATCAAGGTATCGTTAGTTTCAGACGGACTTAGTTCAATGTTCAGGTCCCTATGTCCCATTTTGATCGTTTATTTTGAAATATTGTGGTTAGGTACATTGCTTGTTGAAAATATGATTTGCCCGTAATAGTGTTGGTAGTAGTATTGCTGCTTACAATTTATTGGATTTTTTGTTGATCTAAAAGTTGGTTACAAATTCAAAATTTATTTGGTATTGTATTTGTTTTGTAATAGTGTTGGCATGCAATCTGCAATAGTTGTATGGCCCTATTACTAAAAACACAGTTTCACCCCAATCACGAACCACCTCTTCCTCATCTGCCTTTGAACTTACTTGTTTTTTGGTCCGATAACATATTTGCACCCATCACCCGATTATGTTATTCACTTTATTAATGAAATTTTCAAATTCATTTTGACCTTTGCAAACTGCCAGAATTGCATTTATCAGCACAATTCATCACAGTTTTACTATCAAAGCAATATTATCAACATTTACAGTGTTCACTATGTTTTTAATTTTGTTTTACTCATCAATATTGAACCCACTGAAAAAGAGTTATAACCAAAGCTCACAACCCAATTGTACAAACATTGATAGATACATTGAGAGAGTGAGATGCCAAAAGCTTTATAGAAGCAAGCAATCCTATAGTGTACCAGTGATCATGCAGGTTCCGGTAACATAAGCAAAAACATATAAAAGTTTCATGTTGGTCAATAGCGCTATTAGACATGTTACAACACACCTCTTTGTAGTTAAACAAATAAAGTTATGACTTGTATATGAATCTAGATGATTTATTTAGTGAATGCAAAGGTAGTAAGCATTAATCACCTTCATAGAATTCTTGTATTTACGAAAAATACATACATACTGGTAAATGATATTTTCAAAAATGCCAATACATATTTAAATGTATATGTTTTTACATGAACAAAAGCAATATATTAAATATATAATAGTTAAGTAAAATACAAAAAAAACAGTTTAAATTCCTTGCAAATATTTTTTAGCTATATGGATGATAGTTTGTTTAATAATCTATCTATAGAAAATTTCCCATTGTAGTTTCCATCTCATCCACCTTGTTTTAGATAACGTAATTCTCGTCGTTCATCTTCTGTTTCATGGAACTGCACACAAAATGATAATATTTTCAAATAGCTTCACATACCATCGGTAATTTGAAACAGTCATTTACAGATAACTGATCAAGTATACTTACCAGCATTAAAAGATCAAGTATACTTACCAACATTAAAAAGCAATGAGAATAATACCATTTATAGATACAAAATGATGCCTCATTTTACAAATGAACTAGCAAGGAAAACAAAAGTAATGCACTAAAATTTAATAACAGAAAAGATAAATGATCGATTTTTACACATAATTGTGGAATCCATAGTAGTAATCGTTTCTCATAATAGTATAACCGAATTTCATATTTTACAACTATTTTAAAGTATTCAAGGTAAACATTTAATTTTTTAAAATGCATATACTAATGCTACGTCCGTAATACCAATTCATACAATAAAATGAAACATAAAGCTCAACTTTTACTCGAGTTTAAATCAGAAAAGAGGACTGAACAGCTTGAGCAGCCTGATTCTGTTAACCATGAAAATTATAGCAAATACATGCTAGGAAAATTTCATTGAGAATATTAATGCAATACAACATGCATGGTCATTGGTCAAGAATATAAATAAACATACTTTTTTATTTCTGAAACATGCATGATCAAAAACATGCACACGCAACATATGCATGCTTTAAAACATGCATACACAATATATGCACAGTTTATCCAGCAAACCAATCTTTGCAGTTCACAAATTCTGGAACACCTCCTTGTATACTACATTGGTTGTAGCATTTTTTTGTGTTATCATACTTATTGCATATCAAAATTTTCATTCCTTTTTTGGATTTTACTCTTGAAAATGATATATATAATTGGCCATGACTGAACACAGGTTTAGGTAAATATAAGCCAACATGAGTAAGAGATTGACATTGGCTTTTATTTATAGTCATAGCAAAACAAAGAATTACTGGAAATTGCCTTCTTCGAAATTTAAATGGATATTTACTATCCGATGGAGTCAAGATCATTCAAGCTATAAATACCTTATGTCCAACATTACGACCCATGATGACTTTAGCCTCAATAACATGATTTCCCAGTCTACTCACCCGAAATCTAGTGCCGTTGCACAACCCTTCATTTCGATCAATATTCCTAACTAACATCATTGGAGCGCTAACGTTAAGAGTCATCTTGTGATTCGACAATCCAGAACCTTTTATGCTATTTAAAATGTCAGGGGAACAAAAATCATCATCACTACCTGAATCACAATCAACATTAAATATACTGTCTTAACTAAGATATACTTTCTCTTCATTTGGCACCTTTGTCAACAAATATTCATTCAGTTCTTATACAATCTCATGTGTTGGAGCCAAAAATGTTCTTTCTTCATAATAAACTGTATCAGCTAGATTATCCAAGATTGAGGGATAAGTGAATTCAACTACGGAAGCCAAAGGATCATTTGAATCTTTAATAAGGATGTCATCGAGTTATTTGATAATTGTATCTCTATCATTGTCCCCTCCAATACAACCATCACCGAGTTTTAACATCCATTCAAAAAATTCTTTTTACCTCAGATAAATTTGAACCAATGCTATCAAATTCTAGTCTCATATTCTTTGCCAGTCTCAAAACCTTACAAAAAAACAAAGATACAAAGAGTTTATAGTGGACAAAACAATCTCTTATCTGCTTGCTCTAGGGATAATAGGTAGTATTTGTCGAAAATCACCTCCAAACTCGATAACTTTTCCTCTAAGTGATAGTTTTGAGCTATTTTGGTTAGAAGTCCGAAGAATATCTCTCAAACTTTTATCTAAAGCCTCAAAACAAAATTTATGAACCATTGGCGCTTCATCCCAAATTATAAGATCAGTTTTTTTTAATCAACTCAACTAATTATGGTCCTAGTCTAATGTTACATATAGAGTTCTCATTCACATTCAAGGGAATTGCAAACCTTGAATGTGCTGTTCTTCCTCCACTAAGAAGCAGAAAAGCAATGCCACTTGAAGCTACTGTTAGTACAATATCACTCTAGACCGTACAACATATGATAAAGGTCTCCAGATGTAAGTTTTTCCTGTTCCTCTATGACCATAAACAAAGAAAACACCACCTTAACCTTTTGATACAGCTGCTATGGTAGTGTCACACACCGCTTTCTATTCCGAGGTTAACTTTGAAAAGAGGGAGATATGTTCTTCTTGCAAGGACTGTACGTCGTACCTAAACTCGTCTAGAATCATTCTATTACTTCCTTCTAGTATTATCAGGTTATCTGGAAAAGGCATTTCAGGATATCTTCTAAGACTGCTACCATTTTTATTTAAAAATATTTCTAGCTCCAACAGTGTATAATTTCTCAACTGTATCTCAGTGAGATGCAAATTTGTAAACAGCATATCATATACAGTAGTATGTCGATAAGTGTAACAAAATAAGTTACATTAAACATTAAACATGGATAAAAGTAAAAGTCGAAACCAATAATATACCTCGAATCCCTAGAATTGTTCTCTTCCTGTTAAGTATATCATCCGAGAGATATTGCCAAATTTGTTCCCACAAAGCCTGGGGCCTGGACATGCTACCACATATCAATAACATTACAAAAAAAGCACTCTCCCAAAATTTTGATTCTCTTATGGTTTCATCATACTCTCTGTCATCATCTAATAATCCAAGAGCATAACATGCCTCTTTAAATGTAGGATATATTACTCCATCTATAGTACGGATGTCTTGATAAGATGTAGCTCCTTTCACTTTATTCAACAAAATTCTTTAATAATAAATTTCTCCTGAACATGGAGGTATGTACTGTATTCTTCCAATAGAAAATCCAATTTGTCTTGGCTTCCATTCCCTTAAATACTTCTTCCAAACAAATTTCATTGGAAATTCAACGTAAGTAAAAATTTTTGCTTCCTTGTAAAGCTTATTACATTCCATCCATCCTAAAAACATTGATTCAATAATCGTCAGCCGATCACTGACTTGATTGTATCATCGTCTTGAAAAATGACATTTTGTTCATCAGATAGGTGGAAAGACAACCTTTCGACTAGAGGACTTCTATATCAAATCCAAAAATTCTCCAAACAACTTCACATGGGGACACATATCTACAATCTGAGTACATCTTGACTTCATCTGTAACATTACTATCTCCGTCATTTCCACTTCCATTATCTTGGCAAACAGTTGCTATGACACGATCATGACCCTTGTTAATGTACTTAAATAAGTATTTAATTGCCTGACATTGGTTACACCATTCAACATTGATATGTGCATGATACTTCACAAGAAGTTTTGGGTTATATGGAACAACAAACCTATTATCCAGAAGAATTCCATTCTTTTCAGCCATGCTTCCATTATCTCTCCTTCTGTAAATTGGATAACAGTAACGACCCATATTTTTAACGGATAATAAATAATTTATTTAATTATTTAAAGGATGGTTTGGTAATTTAAAGTGACCAAAATTAAATAATATTGAATACTTAATTAATATAATAATTAAATAATATATTTAAATTCCAGATTAGTCGGAAATAGTAGAATTCACAATATTGTGTGAATTGGATTATTTAGTATATATAATTCAGTTTAGAGTTGAATTATGTTAATGAATATATTATATAAATGACAGTTGAACGTATAATTATATTATAATTATAATCAAGCTCGGAATGGCGCGGCAGTTCGAAATTTGGCGATTCAAACTTCAAACGAATAGACAAAATTCGTTTTAAGCCGGATTTCTGTGAAATAGAAATGTTCGGAGTTGGTGAAGTATATTTTTCTAATGGAAGAGAAAAATCGAGATTTCGTCGGGTAGATTTTGATTTATGTCCAAATCAAATTTTTGAAAAGTCGCAATGGAATTCCTTTATAATTTATAACAATTTATTTATATTATAAATAGATTTTCAATATAAATTGACCAATGATTTGATCTTGATTTAAAATGTCGAATTATAAATTCAAATAGGAATATTTGGGAGATGTATGATATTCTAGAATATATACGATAATGTTAATTTATTAATATTAAATTTAATTATTTTTAAATGTATTTAATATTTAAATGGATTTATTTAGAGCTTTAAAATTGGCCACTTTTGCAAATGACTTCCGTTTTCGATGAAACTAATTTTGTCGGATCTGGAATATTAAATTATTGCTAGATTTCAATTTTCGAGATTTTTGGAGTTAGTATGTGACCGTACGTGATTTTAATGTGAAAAACACTCAATAATTTGACTTTAAAAATATGTTGTGTGAGCAATCGAAGTCGGAATTCGACGAAACCAGTTTCAATGGGTTCGTAACGTCGAACTGTAGCTGCATGTCCATTTTCGTTGAAATTGGATATTATATGTGATCCTACGAATTTTAAAGGACAAATACAAACAACAGTACAATATAAATTAATATTTAAATCGAATATAAAAATATTATTTCTCTTCTATAAATACGCTTACCCCTTTTCTAACCCTAAGCTATTTCCCCGTTGGTCAACTACCTACAGGCCCCTCCAAAGAAATTCAAAACAGTAAAATTTGTGACTTGAAATCAAAACAAAATCGAACAAAATTCTGTACATCACCACAAATATAGATATGAATTCGTGAGCGTATTCTCTTCAATGCAGTATGATTCTTAAGTGGCTCGAACTCGTTTTTCTAGTCATTGAAAACTCATGCGTGAGCTAGGGTTAGGTTCTACGGTGGCAGTGTGATGTCGGAGGGAGAGTAGAGGGTGTGCGCGAGTTCGTAGTGGCTTAGGGTTCAACTCGACGTGGTTAGGAGGGACTCCAGTAGCCTAGGTTGGAATGCGACGGTGGTAGTTGTCGAGATAAGCAGTGGGTCACGATGCAGGGAGGAGTATCGAGTTGGGCAAGGTGATGATAATCGAGAGGAGATCGGCTTGGTATGTTGATGGGTGGCATCGGAACTGGTGTACGGTGACTGAGGTGATGGCAGCAGGGGGGTCAACGCGAGGTCAAATGGCGAGTTTAAGGAATACTAAAGCCGGCACATTTTTGGTTTGGAAAAGATGTATATGAGCGGGCCTAGAAAATTTAAAATGGTGTGGGTCTTAGTTTAATGGTTAGCCCAATTATAAATTTAATTCTAAAATTTTATTTAATTTAAATGATTGTATAAGTTGTATAAGTCATAACTTCAACATACATTGTCAGAATCAAGAATGGTTAGATCCGTTGGGACAGTATGGACGAAGGCTACGAAATGCAACTGACTGGGAGTGAATTGGAGTTCGTCACAATTTATAGCGAAATAAATTGTCTTTCTGAATCAACCGACACTTATCGTCATTTAACGATGACCGTCCAATGTGAGTAAATCTCACTAACTCGGTGCAGTTTATATTTTATAAATATAATCTAGTATTGATAAATGATGATTGATTGATGTGTGTTGATTGTTTGGTTGAATTGCTGATGTATTGGTTGAAATTATAGATTACGATATTTATATAAATCTTTAATCAAATATTGATTCTGTTTATCAGAATATTTCATATTGAAATGAAATCGATGTTATTTATATTGTTTAAGATCTGTGGATGCAGCGAAACAGGTAGGTAGGATCCAACTGGATTCCTCAATATTTATAATACTGTTTGTTTTCATATATTGTGACATATGATGTGATATAAATCAAATCTGAAGAAAAACAGCGCCAGAATCGATTATATTTTTATATATATAAATATAATTAAATTAAATCGAATAACGACGCTGCAGTTCGTATTTTGAAATCGTAACTTCAAACAATTGTACCGGGAGATCTAACCGTCGGATTTTCCCAAAACTGAAACCATTGATTCGTTTTGAAAAGATCTTTCTAATGATATAAATTTTGTGAAGATCCAACGGTTGGATTTTCAGATGTGTGTAAATCAAATATGAAGAAAAACAGTGTCACGGCCGCGTTATGGCCTGAAGCTTCGTTTGAATGAATGGGCTATTTTTAAATGAATAAAAATAGCGATAAATCGTTATAAAATATTATAAATGATATGGAATGGAAATAAACTGAATTTACCCTGTTTATTGGATATTTGATGGTTGAATGTGTTTGGTGTGAAAATTACACTTAAGAACAGAATTATTGATGTCAAATAATTTAACCATTGAAATGAATTGATTTAAATTCTAAATATATGTGAATTATTTGAAAAGGCCGAGTTAAATCTCATTTCAAATAATTGATCGGCGATAAGAAGTCGATGATGAAGACGATGGTTGAAGACCGGAGATCTTCACCTCGGTTGGATGATTACTGATGTATTGATTGGGAGGCATCCCAAAATATAGATAATAAGTGGTGATCGTCCAGACGTACTTGGAGATCGATGGATATGCGAGGTACAAGGTGCCTCCGGTTTCGTTCAGACCCAGAACGAATTTGTAAAGGGATTGTGTGTCTAACATTGGATTTTGTTCTATGCTGATTGATCTCTATTAAATATATATCTGTTTGGTGGCGGAGAATTTATTCTCTTGCTTAACGCCTTTCTCTGAGACGTACGAGCTCAGAGGTTATATATCGATAGAAATCAATCGCATGGAGTGAACTTCCTATGTGGCATGCCTAAGTGGCAAATGATCAAGGCTTTTGTTGAAAAGCAAAGTCTTGTGGTTGATGATCAAAGCACCGCCTGTATGGCATAGCTTTGTGTATAACGTTGATTCGCGAGCCTCACACCCCGGTATGAACCAGAAACGGGAGAGGACCTCAGGGAGGACATGCGTTTCCTTCTAGTTAGGGTGGTGTCAGTGACCTACCAGCCCTGAAATTTATATTATTTTCACCTGTGTGGTTGTTGCTGTTGCGAGGCGCCTCGGATACATCGGTGACTATGTAGAGACGATGGAGTCAATGGACTCATTTACGCCCCAAAGGGCGGGGAAACGCAGTGTTCAGGCATTTTAATCCACATCGGTGGACCGGCCCTGACGATCCAAAGGCTTGACTGAGTACTTGCCTGAGACATGGGTTAGATTGTCTCGAATTCGGTAAGGACTATCTTTTGCCTTGGTTCATGACGGAAATCCAATTTCCAAATACGACATTGTGCGGTTTTGATTGTATACCTATATATGGCGACAAAGTGGTATGGGGCATTAATGTCGTCTATGATTGATACTTATGATTTGAAATTGTTTTTGAAACATATACACACTAGTAATAATATCAAATGCTTTTGTTTTATTCGTATCAAGCATATTTTGGCCATTATAAGGTAAAACTCTATCCTCTGGTTTGTGTTGCATTGTGTGATGGGAACTGAGTCTTATAATGGCTTCATTTTTATAAAAAGCATTGCGATGTTTAAAAGATTTACTTGTTTTAAAGCACTGGCAATCCAATGGAGTAAACCCGTTCTGCGAAAGTGGCGTGGTCCTGTGATTGGCCATATTATAAAATATGTTTGAGTAGATTTCTCATACCAGTCCCATGACTGACTCGTAGTTTGTTTCACTTGCAAACTCGGGTGCCCCTATTTCTACACGGGCAGCCTTGTATTCTGGTTTTAGCAGGCTCTTTCTGGATAGCTGGAGCTGAAGATGGATTCTATCATTTATCTCTTTTTATGATGTTCAGCTCCTATTGTACATATTATGTTTTGTTTTTCCGCTATAGAAATTTATGTATAGCTGAACTGTATTTTGTACTAAGTATGATCCTGTATACTGTGTAACTCTGATGATATGTTTATCCAGTGTATTATTTATACATTATCTGGTGTATTTATTTAATTCTGTTCTGCTATTATCTGTTTATGTGTTATATTCCAAAGATTACCCTTGCCACCGTCGTACGGGGGTTTTGGGGTCGTCACACTGTGATTGATTATGATGACACAGGTCATGTTATTTGGTATTTCAAGTACCATATGAAATATTGGAATGTAAAAAGGAAATTTTCAAAGTGAATATTGAAAATGAAATATTTATATATGAAATTAAATATGATATTATAAAATATTTGGAAAACAAATATTGGAAAATATAATTAAGGGAATATTTAGGAAATGAATAGAATTATATAACATGATTTATATAAAATAAATAGAAATTATATAAAAGGATTTATATAAAATGAATAGAATTATATAAAAGGATTTATATAAAATAACTAGAATTATATAAAGGGATTTATATAAAATAAATAGAATTATATAAAGGGAATTATAATTGAGATTTAAGTGATAGAAATAAAATAAGGAGATTTGTATGAAAAGTCCTACAAATAAAAATATAAATAGAAATTGGATGTGGGATATTGTTTTAAATACGAAATCAAACTATTTGATTGCAAAGAAGAAATATTATTTACATTTAATGTAAATAAAGGATTTAAGTGAATATTTTGATAATAAAATATTTATAAAGAAAATAGGCTTTGAAATAGGAATTAAAATGGAGTTAAAGGAATTAGAAACTGACTGGAGACTAGTTAAGTTGAACAGCTGTCTGGGTATTGATCTGATGTTGGTTTCGGCCTTCGAGGTTAATACGTTGGGGGATGTTCCCTTACTAGTTTACAGTTAGAGACTGATATATGTAAGAAGATAGTGATGTGTGAATCAGAAATGGAAACATTTTCCAAAGTTAATAACGTATATTTTCTAAAATTAGAAAATAAGGATTTGATGAATATATGGAAACGAGAAATGGGGAAATGAATAAATGTTGATTGATGATTGATCGACAGAATTTCCATCTAGAAATAATGTCGTTGTTTGCACACATGTTTTCCTTTGATAGTTAAATCACCGACTATCAAATTTTTTGACCATTTTTCCGTAGTCAATATAGAGAGACCGGGATCTGATTCATTATCTGAAAACCCTCTATATGGGCGTTAGCATTGCGATCAAATATGATGAAGATAATTGAAGACGAAGTTATGCAAGGGCTGTCCTGTTTACAAAATGATGCCTTCGGTCTGTCCAATCCCAGGACGACCTGTATGGAAGAATGTTTGACAGAGTATATTTAATATATCGCGTAAGTTGATCTCTTCAAACATACTTACGTTTGGTGGCAGAGGAATTCGTTTCTCTTAGCTGTATACCCGTTGTATTTTTGAGAAAATCAATTTGTGATTTGGTGGCTATGATGATATGTCATTCAAAGTAAATAAAAGGTGTGATCTATATGTTATAGCCTCTATCCTCACAACCGAGGAATGGTATAAAATCGGTTAGGTCACATGGCTAAGTGGTTAGCTACCAATTAGGGTGTATTGTCACCTGATCTAGAGAAATTCCATTTACTTCTATAACCTATTTCGATGTTGTCCCTTTCGGGAAACGGTTGCTAATCCCAACCGTTGGTGATAATACATTCGGTACACTCAAGTGAAATGAGTGACCGGTCATGTTTAGCCTGGGTTGCAAGATATTCTTGTTGAACCCGGTGTATTCCTCTCTAGAGATACACTGTCGGAAGGTGGTCCCAAACCTTGCCAGTTGGAATTCATTAATTAATAAGCACACGCAGTTTTTGATTATATATTATGTATGTGGAATGTGAGATGAAAGCGTTCTGCTAGATGATTATTATATTGTGATTGATAGACATTATTATAATATCAAAAGAGTTTTGATACAAAGATTATCGTTTCTTTCAAAAGGATTTGAAAGTTAAATCAAGTGTTTTGGATTCCCATAACGGAAATACCCGTTCTGTGTTATATGGCGTAGTCTTATGAGATATCATTTATTTTCTCAAACTATTTTAAATTGTTTTGCTCACACCAGTCTCACGACTGACCTGGAGTTTATTTTGTTTCGTTTTCCCTAAACTCTTGGGTGCCCAATTTTGTATGGGCAGTCAAGTAGTCGGGTTTTACAGATACTAAGAGCTTGGAGCAGGAGGCTTCAGGATTTTATAGCAATTGTTTATTTTCGCTGTGTAGTAAGTGTTGTGCTCTGATAAATGTTATTTTATACACATACCGATTTTATTTTAATGTTATGTAATATTTTGTTCGTTCCGCTGTGAGATTCGTGTTACTCTGATGTTGTTGTAGTTGTGTTCTTCTTCTTCTATTCTAGTTTTCAATCTTAACTATTCTCACCCTCTAATTTCTTTCTATTAACTATCCAGTATTTCCGATGCTTGGATAGTCGACATTGATTTTATGTCGATAACCAGGATCGCGAAAGCCCAGGTCGTTACAGTGGTATCAGAGCTAAAGGTTAAGTAATTACCTTGGCTCTGTGGCGTAACTCGATAGAGATAGGGTTAGTAATACCCTAGATTGAGTTGAGTGTATATATACGAGTGAACGTATTTGTAGATTGTATAAATATTGTTTTATATTGTGGAGATTTATTGATTGAGTTGTTTATGGGTTCTGGTCGATCAGTTTGATCCACTGTATCGGTAGGGGTTAATAAACACTCGAATACGATGAACCGACACTGTATGTTTTGAAAAGAGGGTAAACAAAACAATTTTACCCAAATTATATTTTGATATAAAAGATTTATATTGGAATGATTATAATATATTGGATATTGGTTGTTATTATAATTGAGTAAGATTAGGAATTAATGGTTATGTAAATAACCAGTCAGAATTTATATAAGTGTAGTATATGGCATCAGATGAATTAAATCTGAAATCTAAATCATAATTGAAATTATAACTCTGGAAAGTTGGAAAGGTGTTTGTAAATGAATTTGGATTAAATATATGAGAATTTTAAAATATTAGGAGATTTTAAATTGTTTTTCAAGCATTATGAAGGATATTTTGAACTGATTTCAAAATGGAAGTGTTTAAAAATGGTTGCAGAAAGTGATGTATTATTGAACTCAGTTTGATCACTGGAAAATAATTCCGATGATGAAGTCGACCATCATCGGTATTCGTTTTCGAGTACTAAGTGATGGATTGCTACCAAGGATTATGTTTTTGAATTGTTTTGTGAAAAGCAAGTAGTTCTGAATCCTGAAAAGGGATATCTGGTTTTAGAAAAACTAAAATGTTTAAAATTCCATGGGAAAGATTGTTTGAATCAAAACAAATTAAATGTGAATTTGTAAAAGCAAATAGAAATAAAAATTGAATTGAAACCAGTTAAGTGGAAAATGAATTGAGACAGAAAATATCGAATTAGATTGGACTAGAGATAATTCGAAAAGGAATTGGACTGGTAAGTTAAGAGTTGAAATTAAAAACGGAATTTGAGTTAAGAACAGAATTTGGGTTGGGTATAACTGAATGATTGGGATGACATTGGTATATGCAGAATTGGTAACAGATGGAATGGATGTATTGATATGCTCGACATAAAGATACCAGCTTATATTTATATTGGGTATGAGGTTTTTATGAGCCGAATTTGGAAAACAGCTTGGCTGTTTGATTTTCTTTTGGGTTGAAGAAGGCCTAGAGAGGCAAGTTGGAGTTTGAGCTTGTAATGACCCGCATTGTCAGGGGTATTATAATTAATTTATTTAATTATATATATCGTGATGTAGTGAATTAAATAGAGGTTTAATTAAATAATATGGAATATTTAATTTAAATTAAATAATTAAATAATATGTTTAATTCAGAAATAATCAAAAATATTAGAAATCACAATATTCTGTGAACGGGGTCGTCCCTTAGATTTAATTCAACTTAGAGTTGAATTATATTGACGAATATATTCATTCGACGTCAGTTTGAACGTATAATTATAATATAATTAAAATCGAGCTCGAAATGGCGCTGTAGTTCGTTAATTGGCGATTCGAACTTCAACTGAATGTACATGATTCATTTGAAGCCGGATTTCTGTGAAACAAGAAACGTGTGGAGCTGGTGGAGTATATCTTTCTAGTGGAAGAGAAAAATCGGGATTTCGTCGTGTAGATTTTGATTTACGTCCAAATCAAATTTCAGAAAAGTCGCTGTGCAATTCCTTTAAAATTTATAAAGTAATTATTTATATTTTAAAAAAGGAATTTCATTTTTAAATCGAATATCGATTTAATCAGGATTTAAATATCAAGCTGTAAATTCAGTTAGAAATATATTGGAGCTATATGGTATTCCACTGTGAATATATACGATAATATTTATTTATAAATATTTAATTTAATTATATTTAAATATTTAAATGGGTCATCCAGAGCTTTAAAAATAGCCAGTTTTCATACGACCTCAGAATTCGACGAAACCAATTTTGTTGGATCCGCAACATCAAATTATTGTTAGATTTCCAGTTTCGTGATTTTAGAGTCACTGTGTGGCCGTACGGATTTTTAGAGTGAAAAACAGTCAGTATTTTGACAGTTAAAAATACACTGTGTGAGCATACAGAGTCGGAATTCGACGAAACCAGTTTCGTTGGGACCGTAATGTCAAACTCTAGCAGTATGTCCAGTTTAGTGATCTTTGGGTATCGTATGTAATTACAGGAATTTTAAATGATAATTAAACTAAAAATTTAATATAAAAATAATATAAAAACTCCTATAAATACTCCCCTATTCTTCTAAACCCTAATCCCATTTTGTTCGGTGGTCAACAGATGGCGCCGCATGTTTTCTTTCAGCAAGAAATTTCGATTCCCTTCAAAAATCATTCAAAAACCAAATAAAATCATATAAATCCTTATACCAATATAAATGAGATCAGTATAGCTTGCTCTTCGCATTCACCTCTATTTCGATGGGTTCAGTTCTGCTCTGAGTCGCTGGGAATTTCCTAGCGTTAGTTAGGGTTACGTCTTCGAGGGGGTTGGAAGCAGCGAATGAGATTTGGGGTTTTGATCTGGGTTTGTGGTGAGAAACTGCACTTGCGGTGAGCTTTTGGGAGGATCTGATTACCATTTTGGTTGATCGATCTCCTGCTTGCGCGAGTACTGCTATTCGACGAGTTTGGATTTGGGTAATGCGAGCTGGGTGATGGTTATATGAGGAGAGGAGAGGAAGAAGTCGGTATTGACTTTAGCAGTTTTCTAGAGTGGATGATATTCGGAGAAGAAGGCTATGGTGTAAGGTGCGGGCTTTGGTTGTTGTCTGAAGTTTGAGCGAGTAGCTCTCGTGAGCTCAACGTGAGCAGTATTGAGGTTGGGTTTTTCTTTTGTCTGGTGTTTTTCCTTTAGCAGTGGAGTGTTTATGGGGTTAGGGACTGTGATTTTTGGACGTTGATGATACTGTTGAGGGGATAAGTTTTCATGTTTTGCTGGGTGGTGACAACATGTATAGGGAGGAGATAATGTCGAGCAGAATTTGTTTTGTGGAGGGGGAGGACTGGACGTGAGGCGATGAAGAGTTTGAGATGGGGGAGATGACCATTTGCGTGAATCTTTCTGAAGTGATGGGCTTTGTTTGCTGGGAGGAATCAGTATTGTAACGAAGGGGAGAAGGTGAATGTACTGCAGGAAGCACCCGAAAGGAAAGGTTAAACTGGAGTTTTCAGGTTGGATTTTCTTTGGTTGAAGAAGAAAAGGTGGAACCGTATTTTGGGCCAACATAATTAAATTGACGGGTCTGGGCTTTTGGTGCTGATGGGCCGACGTGATTTAATTGGCGAACCTGGATCCAACAAGATCGCATGAACGACGACAACAAATAGGAACCGACTGAGAATGGATTGGAGCTCATAACAATTTATGGCGAAATAAATTGTCCGACTGAATCAAATAACACAAACCGTTATTTATCGGCTAACGCGCAAATGTGAGTAAAACTCACCAACTCTGTATAGTTCTATTTTTACAACGTATTCTTAGAACTGTTAAATATTGTTGTTTGACTGTGTGTTGATTGTTTGATTGAACTGCTAGTCAGTTAGTAGAAATTATATATATACGTGTATATATATATAAACCCTTAAATATTTATATGTTGATTCTGCTATCATAATGTTTCATATCGAACTGAAAGTGATGTTAATTTTACTGTGTAACATCTGTGATGAAGGGAAACAGGTTGGAGGAATCCAACTGGATTCCTCAACAGGTTGGTGTTATATAAAATCTGCTGATGATTTTGTGTGTTGAGACGATATTCATCGTTGTTATATGGTGTGTTAAAAACCATAAGAAATACCAGAAGGAGGAAAAGGGATTTTCAAAGTATATTTTGAAAATAATTTATTTATATAAAATCAATGGATTTTATATTATAAAAGGAAAAGGATTTTGAATAAAAGAAATATATTTGTAAATCAAATATAAAGGAATTTATTTGTTAATCAAATATAGAAGGAATTTATTTGTTAATCAAATATAAAGGAGATATATTTGAAATGAAATATAAAGGAGATATATTTGAAATGAAATATAAAGGAGATATATTTGAAATCAAATATAAAGGAATATATTTGAAATCAAATTGAAAGCAAATATAAAGGAATATATTGGTAAAACATAAATAAAGAGTTAAAGGGATTTATTTATTTAGGAAATAAATAAAGGTAAAAGAAGTTATTATTTAGGGTATAAATAAAGTTAAAGGATTTATTTATTTAGGGAATAAATAAAGTAAAAGGATTATTTATTTGTTAGAATAAATAAAATAAAGGAGATATTCATTTGTTAAATAAATAGGATTTAATCAAAAGAATATTTAGAAGTGAATAGAAAATGGAAATCTGTTTTGAATAGATGAATGGAAAAGATTAATTTATAAATAACAGTTTATAAAATAAATGAATATTTATCATTCGATAAATGAAATATATAAAGCTGAACTTATATAGAGAAGAGATATTGGTTTTAACACCGATAGTATAAATAAAATGGATACACAACACTTGTATAAGTGGAATAAAATTATTTAAGAGAACATTTATAAAGTGCAGAACCGTTACTAAAAGTAAATCTTTATAAATAAATAAATGTTATTAAATAGGAGTTATTCGAATAAAGGAAATCGATTAGAGTTAGAAATAATCGATTAGAGTTAGAATTAACCAGTTAGAGTTAACTAGTTAGGTTAAACCAGTTAGAGTTAACTAGTTAGGTTAAACCAGTTAGAGTTAAGCAATTAGGTTAAACCATTAGAGTTAACCCGTTAGGGTTATCCAGTTAGAAGTAATCAGTTAGATTTAATCAGTAGAGTTAATCGAATCAGAAATATTCGAGATGAGTTAATCGATTTGAGTTAATCGAAGGAGTTAATCGAATAGTAGATATTCGAGAGAAGAGTAATCGAATCTAGTTATTCGAAGTGAGTTGATCGAATCTAGTTATTCGAAAGGAGTTATCAAATCTAGTTATTTGAAAGAGTTAATCGAATATAGTTTATTCGAGTAGAGTTAGAGTTATCCAAATGGAGTTAATCGAGTAGAGTTATCGAATATCACTTATTCGAAGTAGAGTTATCGAATATAGTGTATTCGAGAGAAGAGTAATCTCGAGGTGAGTTAATCGAATCTAGTTATTCGAAAGGAGTTATCAAATCTTGTTATTTGAAAGTAGTTATCGAATATAGATTATTCAAATAGAGTTAGAGGAGTTAATCGAATATAGTTTATTCGAATAGAGTAAAGGAGTTAATCGAATACAGTTTATTAAAATAGAGTTAGAGGAGTTATCGAATATAGTTTATTCGACAGAAGTTAAGTGAAAAAGAATAAATCGATTAGAGTTAAATCAAATAGAGTTAATCCAATAGGGTCAGTCCAATAGAGTTAATTGAAAAGAGTTAATCGAATATAGTTGTTCAAAAGAAAGGTTAAGTAAGGAAGTTAGTTAAAGAAATATAAAGTGAACTTTGCCTATTTCAAGGTTAGAAGTGTTGTTCAGTTAAGGTCTGAGAGGTAGCTATACCCCAACTCGATTGACTGCATTTTTAATTAAGAAATGGTTACGGTTCGAGAGTGAAGTGGTTAAGTGGATTTAGTTAATAAACATAATGGTTTAAGTTGGTATCGCGATGGTTTGTTTAACCATCTGTCTAAGTCCAGTGTTTGAGTTTTGGAAATGTTTTCCAAAGAAGTATCAGAATTGTTTTCTAGTATAGGAAATGGAAATGTTTTCCATTGTTAATAACGTATATTTTCTAAACTTAGAAAATAAGAAATATTGAATATAGGGAAACAGGAGATGAGTAAATAAATGAACTAAAGAGATTAATGTTAAATGATGTTTGTTCTATATAATTTCCATCTGGAAATAATATCGTTGTTTGGACACTTGTTTTTCTTTGATAGTTAACTCACAGAATATCGAAGTTTTGACCATTTTAACGTTGTTAATATGGAGAGACCGGTTGGATTATTATCCAAAGAACCACTCTGTATTGGCATAAGCGTTGCGAATCATATATGCCAAAGATAATTGAAGACGGAGTAAAATTGCAAGGGCTATTGTATAAGTCTTAGATAACAGTGCCTAAGATGGATGTATTGGATAGTGCCTTCGGTTTGTCCAGTCCCAGGACAACTTGTATGGACGAAGGTCTGACAGAGTATATCCAATGGATCGCGTAAGTTGATCTCTTCAAACGTATATACGTTGGTGGCGGAGGAATTCGTTTCTCTTAGCTGTATACCCGTTGTATTTTTGAGGAAATCAATTTGTGATTTGGCGGGTATGACGATGTGACATTCTAAGTGAATGAGGATGACTTGTATGAATGAATGTCTGACAGAGTATTTCCAGAAGGGTCACGTACATTGATTTCTTCAACCATACCAAGAGTGGAAGTGGAGAAGGAAACTTCTTTTAGCTAACACATAATGTATTGTTGTGAAAGTCAATTAGTGATTCTGATGGATCTGACAATGTGATGTTTGGAGTGAATCTGATGTGATGATAACGCGTAACTTCTAGCCTCATCATCCGGTAAATGACAGAAATCGGGCAGGCAGCATGGCTAAGTCGGTCGCACCGAAGTAGGGTGTATAATCACCTATCTAGAGAATATTCATTTGCTTCTTTAATCTATCAATGTTGTCCCATATATATACGGGAACGGTTGCTGATCCCAACCGTTGGTGATATACATTCGATACACTCAAGCAAAATGAGTGGTCGGTCATGTGTGGCTGAGTTACAAGATGTTCTTGTTGAACTCCAGTGTATCGTTCCTAGAGTACACTGATCGGAAGGTGGTTCCATACCTTGTCATAGTTGGAAATCCATTACCCAATACGTGCTTGCGATTTTGATCGTATTCTATATATGCAGAACGTGAGATGAAAGCGTTTCTGCTAGATGGTTATTATATTGTGGTTGATAGACATTATTGTAATATCAAAAGGTTTTGATATAAAGATATTTTGGATTCTCATAAGGGAAAAACCCGTTCCGTTCTGCGGCGTGGTCTTATGAGATATCGTTTACTTGTTCATATACCTATTTAAACTGTTTTACTCACACCAGTCCCATGACTGACCCGGAGTTTATTTTGTTGTTTTCCCTAAACTCTTGGGTGCCCAATTTTTTACGGGCAGTCAAATAGTCAGGAATTTACAGATATACTTGGAGAGCTTGGAGCAGGAGGCTTTAAGATCATATAACTATAGTTATTTCCGCTGTGTTGTAAGTGTTGTACTCTGATAAGTGCTGTTGTGTACATAACTGTTTTATTTCAAAGTTATGTTATATTTTATTCGTTTCGCTGTGAGATTCATGTTTACTCTGATGATGTAAGTTCTTCTTCTTCTATTCTAAGTTTCTATCTTATCTATCCCCACCTTCTAATTTCTTTCATTAATTATCGGGATTTTCGATGTTTTGGTTATCGACATCGAGTTTATGTCGATAACCAAAGTTGCTCAAAATCCGAGTCGTTGCAGTTGGTATCAGAGCTTAAGTTAAGAATTACCTTGCCTCTGTGGCGTGACTCGGTAGAGATAGGGTTAGTAACACCCTATATTGAGTTTGAGTGTATATATACGAGTGCGTATTTGTATTTGATATGAAATTTGTTTTATATTGTGGAGATTCATTGGCTGAGTTGTTTATGGGTTCTGGTCGATCAGTTTGATCAACTATATTGGTAGGGGTTTCTAAACACTCGAATACGATGAACCATCATGGTATGTTTTGAAAAGAGGGTAAAGGAAATAATTTTACCCAAAGTATATTTGATATATATTGAATTCATAATATATGAGATATATTGGTTGTTATTATAATCGAGTAAGATTATAAATATAATGGTTATGTAAATAATCAATTAGAATTCATATAAGTATAATATATGAAATAAAGTGAACTAAATCTGAAATTAAAGTCAGAATTGAAATTAACAACTGGAAGTTCAAATAAGTGTCTGTAATTGAATCTGGATTGGATATATGTGAATTTTAAAATCCTGGGAGGTTTTTAATTTTGTTTTAATAAGGATATTTTGAACTGATTCAAGATGGAAGTGTTTAAGTTAGAGTTTTGAAAAGGAATATAGTATTGAACTCACTTTGATCGCTGGAAAATAATTCTGATGATGGTGTACACATCATCAGTGTGATTTTCGAGTTTTAAGTGACGGATTACTACCCAAGATTTTATTTTCAAATCTGTTTTGCGAAAACAAGTGTTTAAGAATTCAAATGTTTTGAATTGGTATTATGATTTCAAATTTACTTGAAATAAAAGCCCAGGAATTTAAGTTCTAAAATTTAAATTTAACTTGTTAGGTTAAGTAAAAACTGGGGTGATAAGAGAATAATCTAAAATGGTCTTGTACTGATGAGTTAAGAGTTTGAAATGATAATTGGCTTAGGTATAAGTGAATGGTTGAATTTGTGGATAAGAATTGATTGGAGTTTGATTAGAAATACATTGGTATATGTGTAATGGCGCGTTATGTTAGCTGTCGAATAATTAATTTATTTAAGGATTTATATATCGATTCGGCGATATCGATAACTTAAAGTACAACGTACGAACTTATAATTTATAATTATAATTAAAACGAACCTGAAACGTCGCGGCAGTTCGAAATTTGGCGATTCGAACTTCAACTGAATATACAGAATTCGTTTTAAGCCGGATTTCTGTGAAACAAGAAACGTGTGGAGCTGATGGAGTATATCTTTCTAGTGGAGAAGAAAAATCGAGATTTCGTCGTGTAGATTTTGAGATATGTACAAATCAAATTCTAGAAAAGTCGCTGTGGAATTCCTTTATAATTTGCGACGCTTTATATACGTTATAAAAGGGTTTTTCAATATAACTTGATATGGGGTTTGAATATAGACAAGGTTCTTTAGAGACATAGCGATAATTTAATTTTTAGAATTTTATGGTAATTTTTAATTAATTAAATATGCGACTTTTTATTTGAAGTATTCCGCACCCTGAAATCAACATTTTGAAGTTTCAAAATATAGGACCACCTACCGGTATTATTATATTTCTGGAGTCGGGACACCTCGCTCATCACGATGGTGTGTTTATTTCTGTCTGTAGCAGTCGGACATAAATGAAACCTTATGTTACTAAAAGTTAAAACAAAATGTATGGTTCCTTAATGCTCCACGCCCTTCTTTTTTCTATCCACAAATTCTTTGTGTCATATTACAAGGCCACATACCATCTGCTAAACCACACAAGATTTCCATCCCGTATAAAATCAAAATACAAGCCGCCGAATTCAATTGTTTTTAGAAAACCCATTATGCTGAAGCTTTTAATAGCTTCGAATTTGTCAAAAACGAGAGCATATCCTCCATGAAAATCCTAGATCAGTATCCTCTTCACACTTACAATTCTTGCGCCACTCGATAGAGGTTGGGGGTGCTCGAAGTTTACTGTGGTGACCTGGAACATAGGTGTTTACGTGATGGAAGCAACGTTGGGGGATTCAAAGAGTAGCATGGAGATCCGGAAAGTGAAAACGCACGTTTTACCATGCCAGGGAGTTTGTCGTTGTTCATCGCGATTGTCCAAAGGGGGTTCGAATGGGATAAAATATGTGGTAGTGTTTGTTTTAGTAGAAGGGTGTAGTATTGGTGCATTAAATGAACGCGTGCATGGGGGTAACGCTCAGGTGCATGAAGGAAATGATGTACTGGGAGTCGCAACTTATGTTTTGATGGAAAATGGGTACGAGGTCTTTACTAAGGCGTGGAGGCTGTCCTTTGACAAAAAGAACGTGAGGGGGAGAATATGAGAAGCAGGTGGAGTTCATTATCGGTAGGGAAGTATACATTTAGCTGGAGCAGTTGTTTTAAGCTGCGGATATAAGTAGAGAAGGGGAGGAGTTGAACTAAAATGAGGGTGTTCGGAAATGGCAGTTCATAGAATGGAGCGGACGTGTTAAAGAAGTGGAGGAAGAAGGTGGGCGGGTCTGGGTCTTTAGAGTTTGAGATGGGCCCAATTGCAAAGGTTAAGCCCAATAGGAGAATAACTTAAGTTTATTTTTAAATTTAAATGTATACCATCTTATAAAATATATATCTTTATCATACTGTGTCAGAAATCAGAACGGTCAGTCACGTTGGGATCGTATGGACGGACATTACACGACGGAGCTGACTGGAAGTCCATCGGAGCTCGTTACAATTTATAGCGAAATAAATTGTCCATCTGAATCGACAACGGTTATCGATATTTAACGATAAACCGCCAATGTGAGTAAATCTCACTAACTCTGAACAGTTTATAATTTCATGTTGCATTGTTAGAACTGTTAAAATTGTCTGTTTGACTGTGTGTTGATTGTTTGCTTGAACTGCTAGTCAGTTAGTAGAGATTTTATATATATATTTACGTATGTATATATATATATATATAAACCGTCAAATAGTTATATGTTGATTCTGTTTATCAGAAAATTATACTGGTGTTGTTTAACATCTGTGGATGCAGGGAAACAGGTTGGAGGAATCCGACTGGATTCCTCAACATTTATTCTACCGTTTTTCATATATTGTGATATATGATGTGTTATGAAATCTGTTATTGATTTCATATGTTTGAATGATACCGATCATTGTTATACGACACGTTAAACACCGTAGGTGATACTAGAATGTAAAAAGGGAATTTTCAATGTTTATATTGAAAATAAATCTTATTTATAAAAATCGATAGGATTTTATAAAATGAAACCATTTATTTATTTGGGAAATAAATAAAGGAACATTTATTTAAATTATAAATAAATGGAATAAAGGAATATTTATTTAGGGAATAAATAAAGGAACACTTGTTCGGAAAATAAATAGAATTATACAAGGATAGATTTAAACACGTGCTTCGCACACGGTATAACACGATATGGATTTAAATGAGATATTAAATAGGAAATCTGTTTTAAGCAGATAAATTGAAGTAGATTAATTTATAAATAATGTTTTATAAATTAAATAAATTATTTATCGTTGATAAATGGAATATATATAAGTCTGGACTTATATAGAGAAGTAGAAATGTTATTAAAAGGACATTTATAAAGTGAAGAACCGTCACTAAAAGTAAATCTTTATAAATGGATAAACTTGTAAAAAGTAAATCTTTATCAATGGATAAACGTTGTAAAAAGGAAATCTTTCGAAATGAGTTATTCGAATTAGATATTCGAATAGAGTTAAACAAAGTAATTGGTTAGGTTAACCAAAGTAAGTTAGTTAAGTTAAACTAAGCGATAAATCGATGTGAATTAGTTAAGTTAAACTAAGTGATTAATCGATGTGAATTAGTTAAGTTAAACTAAGTGGTTAATCGAAGTGAAGTAGTTAAGCTAACTAAGTGGTTAATCTAAGTGAAGTAGTTAAGCTAACTAAGTGGTTAATCTAAGTGAATTAGTTGAGTTAAACTAAGTGAACCGGTTAGAGTTAATCAACGTGAATTAGCTAAGTTAAACTGAGTGGATTTGTTCAGTTAATCAAGACGAGTTAACCAGTTAGAGTTAATCTGTTAGAGTTAACCAGTTGAGTTAACCAGTTAGAGTTGACCAGTTAGGGTTGACCAGTTAGAGTTGATCAGTTAGAGTTATCCAAGTGGAGTTAATCGAGTAGAGTTGCCGAATATCACTTATTCGAAGTAGAGTTATCGAATATAGTATATTCGAGGGAAGAGTAATCGAATATAGTTTATTCGAGTGGAGAAATCAAATGTAATTCATTTGAGAAGAGTTGCCGAATATTATTTATTCGAAGAGTAGTTATCGAATATTGGTTATTCGAAGTTAGTTAATCCAAAGGAGCTATTCGAAGATAGTTAATCCAAAGGAGTTATTCGAAGTTAGTTAATCCGAAGGAGTTAATCGAAGTTAGTTAATCCAAAGGAGTTATTCGAAGTTAGTTAATCCGAAGGAGTTAATCGAAGTTAGTTAATCCAAAGGAGTTAATCGAAGAGTTAATCCAAAGGAGTTATTCGAAGTTAGTTAATCCAAAGGAGTTATTCGAAGTTAGTTAATCCAAAGGAGTTAATCGAAGAGTTAATCCAAAGGAGTTATTCGAAGTTAGTTAATCCAAAGGAGTTATTCGAAGTTAGTTAATCCAAAGGAGTTATTCGAAGTTAGTTAATCCAAAGGAGTTATTCGAAGTTAGTTAATCCGAAGGAGTTAGTCGAAGAGTTAATCCAAAGGAGTTATTCGAAGTTAGTTAATCGAGGAATTAATCCGAAGGAGTTAGTCGAAGAGTTAATCCAAAGGAGTTATTCGAGGTTAGTTAATCCAAAGGAGTTATTCGAAGTTAGTTAATCCGAAGGAGTTAATCGAAGAGTTAATCCGAAAGAGTTAGTCGAAGAGTTAATCCAAAGGAGTTAGACGAAGAGTTAATCGAATATAGTTATTCGAAAGAAAGTGTTAATCGAATATAGTTTATTCGAGTAAAGTTAAAAGAGTTAATCGAATATAATTTATTCGTGTAGAGTTAGAAAAGTTAATCAAATATAGTTATTCGAATAGTGTTGGAGGAGATATCGAATATAGTTTATTCGATAGGAGTTAATCGAAATAGAGTTTATCGAATATCAGTTATTAAAAAGGGAGAGTTAATCGAATAGAGATTTCTCGAAAGAGAGTAATACGTCGAATTCAATTATAGCGAATTCGGGAAAGTACTATTTACTTTCTAGGGTTTAAATCAAGATTTAGTTATTGATTTAGAAATTAGGTGTCTGTTAAATTATTCGAGTTAGGAGATAAAGTTATAATTTAGGAGATATTGCAGAAGTAGGAATTATAACGTTATAGTTATAATCAAACGCTGTCATATAAGAAGTGGATTCGTAACCTGAATCCGAGAAATTGCGTAAACAGATGATTGAAAAAAAAGTGAGTTATGAGCTTCATCTATTTCACAGTAAAGGACGTTGTTCAATTAAGGTCTGAGAGGTAATTATACCCCAACTTGATTGACTTCAGAATTGACAAAGGAATAGTTGTGGTTCGATCTAAAAGGTTGATTTGAAATATAGTTAAGTAATAAGCGATTAATGGATTAAGCGTAATGAGGTTTTATACAACATTCATTGGAAATCCGTAAATGAGTTTTGGAAACGTTTTCCAAATATAGTCAGATATGTTTTCTAAACATAGAAAATGAAATGTTTTCATGATAAGAATTTAAGAAATAGAGTTAAGCAAATTCAGAAACTGACTGGAGAGGGTAAGTTGAACGGTTTTCTAAGTGACGATCTGATGTTGGTTTCGACCTTCAGGATTGATACTTAGAGAATTGTTCTCATACTAGTTACAGTTAGGGACTGATAGTTGCGAAATAATAGTGATGTGAAAATAAGCTATGGAAATGTTTTCCAATGATTAATAACATATATTTTCTAAATATATGAAATAAGGAAATATGAACATATGATGATTGATCGATCGAATTTCCATTTGGAAATAAGATCGTTGTTTGTACACCGACATGTTTTCATTTGATAGTTGAATCACAGACTATCAAAGTTTTACCATTTTAACGTTGTTAATATGGAGAGACCGGTTGGATTATTATCCAAAGAACCACTCTGTATCGGCATAAGCGTTACGAGCAATATATGCCAAAGATAAATTGAAGACGGAGTAAAGTGCAAGGGCTGTTGTATAAGTCTTAGATAACAGTGACTAAGATGGATATACCGAATAGTGCCTTCGGTTTGTCCAGTCCCAGGACAACGTATATGGAAGAAGGTCTGACAGAGTATATCCAATGGATCGCGTAAGTTGATCTGTTCAAACGTATTCACGTTTGGTGGCGGAGGAATTCGTTTCTCTTAGCTATATACCCGTGTTATTTTTGTATAAGTCAATTTGTGATTTGGCGGGTATGACGATGTGGCATTCAAAGTTAATGGTGATCAGATGTTCTGAAGATAGACGTAGCTTCTAGCCTCACACCAGGAAGTAACAAAAGTTGGGCTAGGCAGCATGGCTAGTTGGGTCATTCCCAAGCAGGGTGTATTGTCACCGATCTAGGGAATATCCATATTTATACTTCTTTTTGATTCTTTATCTTCGGATGACGTTTTGATGGCCTATAACCGTGGTGGTAATATATTCGCGACACTCAAGATAAATGAGTGAGCGGTCATGTGTGGCCGGGTTGCAAGACGTTCTTGTTGAACCCTGAGTGTATCACCTCTAGAGTACACTATTCAGAAGGTGCTCCCATACCTTGTCTGTTGGAATCCATTCTCCGATAAGTGCCCTGCGGTTTATGATTTTATACTATGTATGTAGAACGTGAGATGCAAGCGTTTCTGCTAGATTGATACCTATTTGTACTTAGACATTATTATAATATCACAATGATATTGCTTGTCAAAGTTGTTCAGATACTCATAAGGGAAAAACCCGTTCCGTATTCACGGCGTGGTCTTATGAGATATCCTATACCTGTTTTTAAACTATTTTACTCATACCAGTCCCATGACTGACCCGGAGTTTACTTTGTTGTTTTCCCTAAACTCTTGGGTGCCTAAATTTGTACGGGCAGTCAAGTAGTCAGGATTTACAGATATACTTGGAGAGCTTGGAGCAGGAGGCTGCAAGATTTTATAGCTATAGTTATTTCCGCTGTGTTGTAAGTGTTGTACTCTGATAAGTGCTATTGTATATATATAACTGTTTACTCCAAAGTTATGTTATATATTATATGTTATTCGTTCCGCTGTGAGATTCGTGTTACTCTGATGATTTTGATGTTCTTCTTCTTCTTCTATTCTATTAGTTCTATCTTTTCTTTCTCACCTTCTAAGTTCTTTCACTAACGTCGCGGAATTTCCGACTCTCGAGGAGTCGGAAATTTCCAGCCGTTACAGTTGGTATCAGAGCTTAAGTTAAGTGATTACCTTGGCTCTGTGGCATGACTCGGTAGAGATAGGGTTAGTAATATCCTAGATTGAGTTTGAGTGTATATATATGAGCGCGTAATTGTTATTCAATATAAAATGGTTTTATATTGTGGAGACTCATTGGTTGAGTGGCTTATGAATTCTGGTCGATCAGTTGATCCACTGTATCGATAAGGGTTACTAAACACTCGAATACGATGAACCGTCATGGTATGTTTTGAAAGAGGGTAAATGAAATAATTTTTCCCAAAATATATTTGTTTATAGAAGAAATATATATCTTGAAATTATTATAGTATATTGATTGTGTTGGTTGTTATTATAATCGAATAAGATTATAAAAGGGTGAAATGGTTATAAACGACCAATCAAAATTCATATGAATGTAATATACGAAATAGTTTGAATTAAATATGAATTTAAATCAGAATTTGGAATTTAAAATAAGGAAATTTTAAGTTCCTGGGAGATTTTGAAATGTTTTCAAGCAGTGTGAAAAATATTTGAAATATATTTCAAAATGAAAAGGTTTAAAATGATATAGTATTGAACTCACTTCGATAGCTAGAATATAGATTCTGATGATGAATCTAGACATCATCAGTGTTCATTTTCGAGTTCTAAGTGACGGATTACTGCCAAAGGTTTTGTTTTTGAATTGTTTTGAGAAAACAAGTTGTTTGGAAATTCAAAGGTTTTGAATTGGCATTATGATTTCAAATTGATTTGAAAGAAACCCAAGTACTTAAGTTCTGGAATTAAAATTTAACTAATGAAGTTAAATAAAATGAGATGGTAAAAATAAATTGAAATTTAACTTGAACCGAGTTAAATAACATTGAATTGGATAAGAGATAATCTAGAATGGAACCAAATTGATAAGTCAATAATTTGGAATTTGATATTGGAGTTTGAATGGAATTCGGCTTGGGTATAAGCGAATGATTTGGTTTGAGGATATAAACTGAGTGGAATGACCATGATATATGCAGAAGTGATAATAGATCAAAAGGATATAATGATACGACCGACAAAAAGGTACAAGTTTATATTATATATGAGTTTGGATTTTATGAGCCGAATTGGCAAGCCGCTTGGCTGTTTGATTTTATGTTGGGTTGGAGATGGCCTAGAGAGGCGAGTTGTGGTTTTACCGATAGGGCTGTACAAAGGAGGTTATGACAAAATTTTCCGAAAATTTAAAGTGTTAGAAAATTTTCAGAATTTTTGAAAATTTTAATTAGTCGGAAGAATAAATATTTCAGTCGATATTAAGTGGTTCGGTTGAAATCAGAAATAAGGGGTAAACCAATCTTAGGAGTTCCAATATATAGGGTCATCCTCTAACTTAGCAATTTCGAGGACGAAATTATTTTAAGGGGGGAAGTCTGTAATGGCGCGTTTTGTTAGCTGTCGAATAATTAATTTATTTAAGGATTTATATATCGATTCGGCGATATCGATAACTTAAAGTACAACGTACGAACTTATAATTTATAATTATAATTAAAACGAACCTGAAACGTCGCGGCAGTTCGAAATTTGGCGATTCGAACTTCAACTGAATATACAGAATTCGTTTTAAGCCGGATTTCTGTGAAACAAGAAACGTGTGGAGCTGATGGAGTATATCTTTCTAGTGGAGAAGAAAAATCGAGATTTCGTCGTGTAGATTTTGAGATATGTACAAATCAAATTCTAGAAAAGTCGCTGTGGAATTCCTTTATAATTTGCGACGCTTTATATACGTTATAAAAGGGTTTTTCAATATAACTTGATATGGGGTTTGAATATAGACAAGGTTCTTTAGAGACATAGCGATAATTTAATTTTTAGAATTTTATGGTAATTTTTAATTAATTAAATATGCGACTTTTTATTTGAAGTATTCCGCACCCTGAAATCAACATTTTGAAGTTTCAAAATATAGGACCACCTACCGGTATTATTATATTTCTGGAGTCGGGACACCTCGCTCATCACGATGGTGTGTTTATTTCTGTCTGTAGCAGTCGGACATAAATGAAACCTTATGTTACTAAAAGTTAAAACAAAATGTATGGTTCCTTAATGCTCCACGCCCTTCTTTTTTCTATCCACAAATTCTTTGTGTCATATTACAAGGCCACATACCATCAGCTAAACCACACAAGATTTCCATCCCGTATAAAATCAAAATACAAGCCGCCGAATTCAATTGTTTTTAGAAAACCCATTATGCTGAAGCTTTTAATAGCTTCGAATTTGTCAAAAACGAGAGCATATCCTCCATGAAAATCCTAGATCAGTATCCTCTTCACACTTACAATTCTTGCGCCACTCGATAGAGGTTGGGGGTGCTCGAAGTTTACTGTGGTGACCTGGAACATAGGTGTTTACGTGATGGAAGCAACGTTGGGGGATTCAAAGAGTAGCATGGAGATCCGGAAAGTGAAAACGCACGTTTTACCATGCCAGGGAGTTTGTCGCTGTTCATCGCGATTGTCCAAAGGGGGTTCGAATGGGATAAAATATGTGGTAGTGTTTGTTTTAGTAGAAGGGTGTAGTATTGGTGCATTAAATGAACGCGTGCATGGGGGTAACGCTCAGGTGCATGAAGGAAATGATGTACTGGGAGTCGCAACTTATGTTTTGATGGAAAATGGGTACGAGGTCTTTACTAAGGCATGGAGGCTGTCCTTTGACAAAAAGAACGTGAGGGGGAGAATATGAGAAGCAGGTGGAGTTCATTATCGGTAGGGAAGTATACATTTAGCTGGAGCAGTTGTTTTAAGCTGCGGATATAAGTAGAGAAGGGGAGGAGTTGAACTAAAATGAGGGTGTTCGGAAATGGCAGTTCATAGAATGGAGCGGACGTGTTAAAGAAGTGGAGGAAGAAGGTGGGCGGGTCTGGGTCTTTAGAGTTTGAGATGGGCCCAATTGCAAAGGTTAAGCCCAATAGGAGAATAACTTAAGTTTATTTTTAAATTTAAATGTATACCATCTTATAAAATATATATCTTTATCATACTGTGTCAGAAATCAGAACGGTCAGTCACGTTGGGATCGTATGGACGGACATTACACGACGGAGCTGACTGGAAGTCCATCGGAGCTCGTTACAATTTATAGCGAAATAAATTGTCCATCTGAATCGACAACGGTTATCGATATTTAACGATAAACCGCCAATGTGAGTAAATCTCACTAACTCTGAACAGTTTATAATTTCATGTTGCATTGTTAGAACTGTTAAAATTGTCTGTTTGACTGTGTGTTGATTGTTTGCTTGAACTGCTAGTCAGTTAGTAGAGATTTTATATATATATTTACGTATGTATATATATATATATATATAAACCGTCAAATAGTTATATGTTGATTCTGTTTATCAGAAAATTATACTGGTGTTGTTTAACATCTGTGGATGCAGGGAAACAGGTTGGAGGAATCCGACTGGATTCCTCAACATTTATTCTACCGTTTTTCATATATTGTGATATATGATGTGTTATGAAATCTGTTATTGATTTCATATGTTTGAATGATACCGATCATTGTTATACGACACGTTAAACACCGTAGGTGATACTAGAATGTAAAAAGGGAATTTTCAATGTTTATATTGAAAATAAATCTTATTTATAAAAATCGATAGGATTTTATAAAATGAAACCATTTATTTATTTGGGAAATAAATAAAGGAACATTTATTTAAATTATAAATAAATGGAATAAAGGAATATTTATTTAGGGAATAAATAAAGGAACACTTGTTCGGAAAATAAATAGAATTATACAAGGATAGATTTAAACACGTGCTTCGCACACAGTATAACACGATATGGATTTAAATGAGATATTAAATAGGAAATCTGTTTTAAGCAGATAAATTGAAGTAGATTAATTTATAAATAATGTTTTATAAATTAAATAAATTATTTATCGTTGATAAATGGAATATATATAAGTCTGGACTTATATAGAGAAGTAGAAATGTTATTAAAAGGACATTTATAAAGTGAAGAACCGTCACTAAAAGTAAATCTTTATAAATGGATAAACTTGTAAAAAGTAAATCTTTATCAATGGATAAACGTTGTAAAAAGGAAATCTTTCGAAATGAGTTATTCGAATTAGATATTCGAATAGAGTTAAACAAAGTAATTGGTTAGGTTAACCAAAGTAAGTTAGTTAAGTTAAACTAAGCGATAAATCGATGTGAATTAGTTAAGTTAAACTAAGTGATTAATCGATGTGAATTAGTTAAGTTAAACTAAGTGGTTAATCGAAGTGAAGTAGTTAAGCTAACTAAGTGGTTAATCTAAGTGAAGTAGTTAAGCTAACTAAGTGGTTAATCTAAGTGAATTAGTTGAGTTAAACTAAGTGAACCGGTTAGAGTTAATCAACGTGAATTAGCTAAGTTAAACTGAGTGGATTTGTTCAGTTAATCAAGACGAGTTAACCAGTTAGAGTTAATCTGTTAGAGTTAACCAGTTGAGTTAACCAGTTAGAGTCGACCAGTTAGGGTTGACCAGTTAGGGTTGACCAGTTAGAGTTGATCAGTTAGAGTTATCCAAGTGGAGTTAATCGAGTAGAGTTGCCGAATATCACTTATTCGAAGTAGAGTTATCGAATATAGTATATTCGAGGGAAGAGTAATCGAATATAGTTTATTCGAGTGGAGAAATCAAATGTAATTCATTTGAGAAGAGTTGCCGAATATTATTTATTCGAAGAGTAGTTATCGAATATTGGTTATTCGAAGTTAGTTAATCCAAAGGAGCTATTCGAAGATAGTTAATCCAAAGGAGTTATTCGAAGTTAGTTAATCCGAAGGAGTTAATCGAAGTTAGTTAATCCAAAGGAGTTATTCGAAGTTAGTTAATCCGAAGGAGTTAATCGAAGTTAGTTAATCCAAAGGAGTTAATCGAAGAGTTAATCCAAAGGAGTTATTCGAAGTTAGTTAATCCAAAGGAGTTATTCGAAGTTAGTTAATCCAAAGGAGTTAATCGAAGAGTTAATCCAAAGGAGTTATTCGAAGTTAGTTAATCCAAAGGAGTTATTCGAAGTTAGTTAATCCAAAGGAGTTATTCGAAGTTAGTTAATCCAAAGGAGTTATTCGAAGTTAGTTAATCCGAAGGAGTTAGTCGAAGAGTTAATCCAAAGGAGTTATTCGAAGTTAGTTAATCGAGGAATTAATCCGAAGGAGTTAGTCGAAGAGTTAATCCAAAGGAGTTATTCGAGGTTAGTTAATCCAAAGGAGTTATTCGAAGTTAGTTAATCCGAAGGAGTTAATCGAAGAGTTAATCCGAAAGAGTTAGTCGAAGAGTTAATCCAAAGGAGTTAGACGAAGAGTTAATCGAATATAGTTATTCGAAAGAAAGTGTTAATCGAATATAGTTTATTCGAGTAAAGTTAAAAGAGTTAATCGAATATAATTTATTCGTGTAGAGTTAGAAAAGTTAATCAAATATAGTTATTCGAATAGTGTTGGAGGAGATATCGAATATAGTTTATTCGATAGGAGTTAATCGAAATAGAGTTTATCGAATATCAGTTATTAAAAAGGGAGAGTTAATCGAATAGAGATTTCTCGAAAGAGAGTAATACGTCGAATTCAATTATAGCGAATTCGGGAAAGTACTATTTACTTTCCAGGGTTTAAATCAAGATTTAGTTATTGATTTAGAAATTAGGTGTCTGTTAAATTATTCAGGTTAGGAGATAAAGTTATAATTTAGGAGATATTGCAGAAGTAGGAATTATAACGTTATAGTTATAATCAAACGCTGTCATATAAGAAGTGGATTCGTAACCTGAATCCGAGAAATTGCGTAAACAGATGATTGAAAAAAAAGTGAGTTATGAGCTTCATCTATTTCACAGTAAATGACGTTGTTCAATTAAGGTCTGAGAGGTAATTATACCCCAACTTGATTGACTTCAGAATTGACAAAGGAATAGTTGTGGTTCGATCTAAAAGGTTGATTTGAAATATAGTTAAGTAATAAGCGATTAATGGATTAAGCGTAATGAGGTTTTATACAACGTTCATTGGAAATCCGTAAATGAGTTTTGGAAACGTTTTCCAAATATAGTCAGATATGTTTTCTAAACATAGAAAATGAAATGTTTTCATGATAAGAATTTAAGAAATAGAGTTAAGCAAATTCAGAAACTAACCGGAGAGGGTAAGTTGAACGGTTTTCTAAGTGACGATCTGATGTTGGTTTCGACCTTCAGGATTGATACTTAGAGAATTGTTCTCATACTAGTTACAGTTAGGGACTGATAGTTGCGAAATAATAGTGATGTGAAAATAAGCTATGGAAATGTTTTCCAATGATTAATAACATATATTTTCTAAATATATGAAATAAGGAAATATGAACATATGATGATTGATCGATCGAATTTCCATTTGGAAATAAGATCGTTGTTTGTACACCGACATGTTTTCATTTGATAGTTGAATCACAGACTATCAAAGTTTTACCATTTTAACGTTGTTAATATGGAGAGACCGGTTGGATTATTATCCAAAGAACCACTCTGTATCGGCATAAGCGTTACGAGCAATATATGCCAAAGATAAATTGAAGACGGAGTAAAGTGCAAGGGTTGTTGTATAAGTCTTAGATAACAGTGACTAAGATGGATATACCGAATAGTGCCTTCGGTTTGTCCAGTCCCAGGACAACGTATATGGAAGAAGGTCTGACAGAGTATATCCAATGGATCGCGTAAGTTGATCTGTTCAAACGTATTCACGTTTGGTGGCGGAGGAATTCGTTTCTCTTAGCTATATACCCGTGTTATTTTTGTATAAGTCAATTTGTGATTTGGCGGGTATGACGATGTGGCATTCAAAGTTAATGGTGATCAGATGTTCTGAAGATAGACGTAGCTTCTAGCCTCACACCAGGAAGTAACAAAAGTTGGGCTAGGCAGCATGGCTAGTTGGGTCATTCTCAAGCAGGGTGTATTGTCACCGATCTAGGGAATATCCATATTTATACTTCTTTTTGATTCTGTATCTTCGGATGACGGTTTGATGGCCTATAACCGTGGTGGTAATATATTCGCGACACTCAAGATAAATGAGTGAGCGGTCATGTGTGGCCGGGTTGCAAGACGTTCTTGTTGAACCCTGAGTGTATCACCTCTAGAGTACACTATTCAGAAGGTGCTCCCATACCTTGTCTGTTGGAATCCATTCTCCGATAAGTGCCCTGCGGTTTATGATTTTATACTATGTATGTAGAACGTGAGATGCAAGCGTTTCTGCTAGATTGATACCTATTTGTACTTAGACATTATTATAATATCACAATGATATTGCTTGTCAAAGTTGTTCAGATACTCATAAGGGAAAAACCCGTTCCGTATTCACGGCGTGGTCTTATGAGATATCCTATACCTGTTTTTAAACTATTTTACTCATACCAGTCCCATGACTGACCCGGAGTTTACTTTGTTGTTTTCCCTAAACTCTTGGGTGCCTAAATTTGTACGGGCAGTCAAGTAGTCAGGATTTACAGATATACTTGGAGAGCTTGGAGCAGGAGGCTGCAAGATTTTATAGCTATAGTTATTTCCGCTGTGTTGTAAGTGTTGTACTCTGATAAGTGCTATTGTATATATATAACTGTTTACTCCAAAGTTATGTTATATATTATATGTTATTCGTTCCGCTGTGAGATTCGTGTTACTCTGATGATTTTGATGTTCTTCTTCTTCTTCTATTCTATTAGTTCTATCTTTTCTTTCTCACCTTCTAAATTCTTTCACTAACGTCGCGGAATTTCCGACTCTCGAGGAGTCGGAAATTTCCAGCCGTTACAATATGCTGAATTAACAGCAGGTGAAAGTGATAGAGTTGATATGCTCGACAAAAAGGTACAAGTTTACATTTGATAAGCATGAGATTTATGAGCCGAATTGGCAAGCCGCTTGGCTGTTTGATATTCTTTTGGGTTGGAGAAGGCCTAGAGAGGCGAGTTGTGGTTTTACCGATAGGGCTGTACAAAGGAGGTTATGGCAAAATTTTCTGAAAATTTTAAGTGTTAGAAAATTTTCAGAATTTTTGAAAATTTTAGTTAGTCGGAAGGAATTAATATTTTAGTCGATATTAATTGGTTCAAAGAAACAAGGGATAAGGGTAAACCGATAAGCTTTTACCAAATAGATAGGGTCGTCCTCTAACTTAGCAATTTCGAGGACGAAATTATTTTAAGTGGGGAAGAATGTAATGACCCGCATTGTCATGGGTATTATAATTAATTTATTTAATTATATATATCGTGATGTAGTGAATTAAATAGAGGTTTAATTAAATAATATGGAATATTTAATTTAAATTAAACAATTAAATAATATGTTTAATTCAGAAATAATCAAAAATATTGGAAATCACAATATTCTATGAACGGGGTCGTCCCTTAGATTTAATTCAGCTTAGAGTTGAATTATATTGACGAATATATTCAATCGACGTCAGTTTGAACGTATAATTATAATATAATTAAAATCGAGCTCGAAATGGCGCTGCAGTTCGTAAATTGGCGATTCGAACTTCAACTGAATGTACATGATTCATTTTAAGCCGGATTTCTGTGAAACAAGAAACGTGTGGAGCTGGTGGAGTATATCTTTCTAGTGGAAGAGAAAATTTGGGATTTCGTCGTGTAGATTTTGATTTACGTCCAAATAAAATTTCAGAAAAGTCGCTGTGGAATTCCTTTATAATTTATAAAGGAATTATTTATATTTTAAAAAAGGAATTTCATTTTTAAATCGAATATCGATTTAATCAGGATTTAAATATCAAGCTGTAAATTCAGTTAGAAATATATTGGAGCTGTATGGTATTCCACTGTTAATATATACGATAATATTTATTTATAAATATTTAATTTAATTATATTTAAATATTTAAATGGGTCATCCAGAGCTTTAAAAATAGCCAGTTTTTCATACGACCTCAGAATTCGACGAAACCAATTATGTTGGATCCGCAACATCAAATTATTGTTAGATTTCCAGTTTCATGATTTTTAGAGTCACTGTGTGGCCGTACGGATTTTTAGAGTGAAAAACAGTCAGTATTTTGACAGTTAAAATACACTGTGTGAGCATACGGAGTCGGAATTCGACGAAACCAGTTTCGTTGGGACCGTAATGTCAAACTCTAGCAGTATGTCCAGTTTAGTGATCTTTGGGTACCGTATGTAATTACAAGAATTTTAAATGATAATTAAACTAAAAATTTAATATAAAAATAATATAAAAACTCCTATAAATACTCCCCTATTCTTCTAAACCCTAATCCCATTTTGTTCAGTGGTCAACAGATGGCGCCGCATGTTTTCTTTCAGCAAGAAATTTCGATTCCCTTCAAAAATCATTCAAAAACCAAATAAAATCATATAAATCCTTATACCAATATATATGAGATCAGTATAGCTTGCTCTTCGCATTCACCTCGGTTTCGATGGGTTCAGTTCTGCTCTGAGTCACTGGGAATTTCCTAGCGTTAGTTAGGGTTACGTCTTCGAGGGGGTTGGAAGCAGTGAATGAGATTTGGGGTTTTGATCTGGGTTTGTGGTGAGAAACCGCACTTGCGGTGAGCTTTTGGGGGATCCGATTACCATTTTGGTTGATCGATCTCCTGCTTGCGCGAGTACTGCTATTCGACGAGTTTGGATTTGGGTAATGTGAGCTGGGTGATAGTTATATGAGGAGAGGAGAGGAAGAAGTCGGTATTGACTTGAGCAGTTTTCTAGAGTGGATGATATTCGGAGAAGAAGGCCGTGGTGTAAGGTGCGGGCTTTGGTTGTTGTCTGAAGTTTGAGCGAGTAGCTGTCGTGAGCTCAACGTGAGCAGTATTGAGGTTGGGTTTTTCTTTTGTCTGGTGTTTTTCCTTTAGCAGTGGAGTGTTTATGGAGTTAGGGACTGTGATTTTTGGACGTTGATGATACTGTTGAGGGGATAAGTTTTCATGTTTTGCTAGGTGGTGACATCATGTATGGGGAGGAGATAATGTCGAGCAGGATTTGTTTTGTGGAGGGGGATGACTGGACATGAGGGGATGAAGAGTTTGAGATGGGGGAGATGACCATTTGCGTGAATCGTTCTGAAGTGATGGGCTTTGTTCGCTGGGAAGAATCGGTATTGTAACGAAGGGGAAAAGGTGAATGTACTGCAGGAAGCACTCGAAAGGAAAGGTTAAACTGGAGTTTTCAGGTTGGATTTTCTTTGGTTGAAGAAGAAAAGGTGGAACCGTATTTTGGGCCAACATAATTAAATTGACGGGTCTGGGCTTTTGGTGTTGATGGGCCGACGTGATTTAATTGGCGAACCTGGATCCAACAAGATCGCATGAACGACGATTACAAATAGGAACCGACTGAGAATGGATTGGAGCTCGTAACAATTTATGGCGAAATAAATTGTCCGACAGAATCAAACAACGCAAACCGTTATTTAACGGCTAATGCGCAAATGTGAGTAAAACTCACCAACTCTGTACAGTTCTATTTTTACAAAGTATTCTTAGAACTGTTAAATATTGTTGTTTGACTGTGTGTTGATTGTTTGATTGAACTGCTAGTCAGTTAGTAGAAATTATATATCTACGTGTGTATATATATAAACCGTTAAATATTTATATGTTGATTCTGTTATCAGAATATTTCATATCGAACTGAAAGTGATGTTGATTTTACTGTGTAACATCTGTGATGCAGGGAAACAGGTTGGAGGAATCCAACTGGATTCCTCAACATTTTATTTTGCTGTTATTCATATATTTGATATATGGTGTTATATAAAATCTGCTGATGATTTTGTGTGTTGAGACGATATTCATCGTTGTTATATGGTGTGTTAAAAACCATAAGAAATACCAGAAGGAGGAAAAGGGATTTTCAAAGTATATTTTGAAAATAATTTATTTATATAAAATCAATGGATTTTATATTATAAAAGGAAAAGGATTCTGAATAAAAGAAATATATTTGTAAATCAAATATAAAGGAATTTATTTGTTAATCAAATATAGAAGGAATTTATTTGTTAATCAAATATAAAGGAGATATATTTGAAATGAAATATAAAGGAGATATATTTGAAATCAAATATAAAGGAGATATATATTTGAAATCAAATATAAAGGAATATATTTGAAATCAAATTAAAAGGAAATATATTTGAAAGCAAATATAAAGGAATATATTGGTAAAACATAAATAAAGAGTTAAAGGGATTTATTTATTTAGGAAATAAATAAAGGTAAAAAAAGTTATTATTTAGGGTATAAATAAAGTTAAAAGATTTATTTACTTAGGGAATAAATAAAGTAAAAGGATTATTTATTTGCTAGAATAAATAAAATAAAGGAGATATTAATTTGTTAAATAAATAGGATTTAATCAAAAGAATATTTAGAAGTGAATAGAAAATGGAAATATGTTTTGAATAGATGAATGGAAAAGATTAATTTGTAAATAACAGTTTATAAAATAAATGAATATTTATCATTCGATAAATGAAATATATAAAGCTGAACTTATATAGAGAAGAGATATTGGTTTTAACACCGATAGTATAAATAAAATGGATACACAACACTTGTATAAGTGGAATAACATTATTTAAGAGAACATTTATAAAGTGCAGAACCGTTACTAAAAGTAAATCTTTATAAATAAATAAATGTTATCAAATAGGAGTTATTCGAATAAAGGAAATCGATTAGAGTTAGAAATAATCGATTAGAGTTAGAATTAACCAGTTAGAGTTAACCAGTTAGGTTAAACCAGTTAGAGTTAACCAATTAGGTTAAACCATTAGAGTTAACCCGTTAGGGTTATCCAGTTAGAAGTAATCAGTTAGATTTAATCAGTAGAGTTAATCGAATCAGAAATATTCGAGATGAGTTAATCGATTTGAGTTAATCGAAGGAGTTAATCGAATAGTAGATATTCGAGAGAAGAGTAATCGAATCTAGTTATTCGAAGTGAGTTGATCGTATCTAGTTATTCGAAAGGAGTTATCAAATCTAGTTATTTGAAAGAGTTAATTGAATATAGTTTATTCGAGTAGAGTTAGAGTTATCCAAATAGAGTTAATCGAGTAGAGTTATCGAATATAGTGTATTCAAGAGAAGAGTAATCGAATATTGGTTATTCGAGGTGAGTTAGTCGAATCTAGTTATTCGAAAGGAGTTATCAAATCTAGTTATTTGAAAGTAGTTATCGAATATAGTTTATTCGAATAGAGTTAGAGGAGTTAATCGAATATAGTTTATTCGAATAGAGTAAAGGAGTTAATCGAATACAGTTTATTCAAATAGAGTTAGAGGAGTTATCGAATATAGTTTATTCGACAGAAGTTAAGTGAAAAAGAATAAATCGATTAGAGTTAAATCAAATAGAGTTAATCCAATAGGGTCAGTCCAATAGAGTTAATTGAAAAGAGTTAATCGAATATAGTTGTTCAAAAGAAAGGTTAAGTAAGGAAGTTAGTTAAAGAAATATAAAGTGAACTTTGCCTATTTCAAGGTTAGAAGTGTTGTTCAGTTAAGGTCTGAGAGGTAGCTATACCCCAACTCGATTGACTGCATTTTTAATTAAGAAATGGTTACGGTTCGAGAGTGAAGTGGTTAAGTGGATTTAGTTAATAAACATAATGGTTTAAGTTGGAATCGCGATGGTTTGTTTAACCATCTGTCTAAGTCCAATGTTTGAGTTTTGGAAATGTTTTCCAAAGAAGTATCATAAGTGTTTTCTAATATAGAAAACAAGGAAATGGAAATGTTTTCCATTGTTAATAACGTATATTTTCTAAACTTAGAAAATAAGAAATATTGAATATATGGAAACAGGAGATGAGTAAATAAATGAACTAAAGAGATTAATGTTAAATGATGTTTGTTCTACATAATTTCCATCTGGAAATAATATCGTTGTTTGCACACTTGTTTTTCTTTGATAGTTAACTCATAGACTATCGAAGTTTTGACCATTTTAACGTTGTTAATATGGAGAGACCGGTTGGATTATTATCCAAAGAACCACTCTGTATTGGCATAAGCGTTGTGAATCATATATGCCAAAGATAATTGAAGACGGAGTAAAATTGCAAGGGCTATTGTATAAGTCTTAGATAACAATGCCTAAGATGGATGTACTGGATAGTGCCTTCGGTTTGTCCAGTCCCAGGACAACTTGTATGGACGAAGGTCTGACAGAGTATATCCAATGGATCGCGTAAGTTGATCTCTTCAAACGTATATACGTTGGTGGCGGAGGAATTCGTTTCTCTTAGCTGTAGACCTGTTGTATTTTTGAGGAAATCAATTTGTGATTTGGCGGGTATGACGATGTGACATTCTAAGTGAATGAAGATGACTTGTATGAATGAATGTCTGACAGGGTACTTCCCGAAGGGTCACGTACATTGATTTCTTAAACCATACCAAGAGTGGAAGCGGAGAAGGAAACTTCTTTTAGCTAACACATAATGTATTGTTGTGAAAGTCAATTAGTGATTCTGATGGATCTGACGATGTGATGTTTGGAGTGAATCTGATGTGATGATAATGCGTAACTTCTAGCCTCATCATCCGGTAAATGTCAGAAATCGGGCAGGCAACATGGCTAAGTCGGTCGCACCGAAGTAGGGTGTATAATCACCTATCTAGAGAATATTCATTTGCTTCTTTAATCTATCAATGCTGTCCCATATATATATACGGGAACAGTTGCTGATCCCAACCGTTGGTGATATACATTCGATACACTCAAGCAAAATGAGTGGTCGGTCATGTGTGGCTGAGTTACAAGATGTTCTTGTTGAACTCCGGTGTATCGTTCCTAGAGTACACTGATCGGAAGGTGGTTCCATACCTTGTCATAGTTGGAAATCCATTACCCAATACGTGCTTGCGGTTTTGATCGTATTCTATATATGCAGAACGTGAGATGAAAGCGTTTCTGCTAGTTGATTATTATATTGTGGTTGATAGACATTATTGTAATATCAAAAGGTTTTGATATAAAGATATTTTGGATTTTCATAAGGGAAAAACCCGTTCCGTTCTGCGGCGTGGTCTTATGAGATATCGTTTACTTGTTCATATACCTGTTTAAACTATTTTACTCACACCAGTCCCATGACTGACCCGGAGTTTATTTTGTTGTTTTCCCTAAACTCTTAGGTGCCCAATTTTGTACGGGCAGTCAAGTAGTCAGGAATTTACAGATATACTTGGAGAGCTTGGAGCAGGAGGCTTCAAGTTCATATAGCTATAGTTATTTCCGCTGTGTTGTAAGTGTCGTACTCTGATAAGTACGGTTGTGTACATAACCGTTTTATTTCAAAGTTATGTTATATTTTATTCGTTCCGTTGTGAGATTCGTGTTTACTCTGATGATGTAAGTTCTTCTTCTTCTTCTATTCTAAGTTTCTATCTTATCTATCCCCACCTTCTAATTTCTTTCAGTAATTACCGGGATTTTCCGATGTTTTGGTTATCGACATCGAGTTTATGTCGATAACCAAAGTCGCTCAAAATCCGGGTCGTTACAGAGCTATTGACCAGTACAAAGGAGATGCTGGCGAAATTTTTCGAAAAATTAAGGCGATGGAAAATTTTCATAATTTTTGAAAGTTTTCATTAGCAGGAATGAACAAATATTTAATTGAAATTAAATTGGTTCAGTTGAAACTGAAGTTAAGAAGTAACAAATAATTTATAACCAGTTAATACGGTTAGTTTTCTACCTTAGTAATTTAGAGGACACAATTATTTTAAGGGGGGAAGAATGTAAAGACCCGTATTTTTAACGAATAATAAATAATTTATTTGATTATTTAAAGGATGGTTTGGTAATTTAAAGTGACCAAAATTAAATAATATTTAATTAATATAATAATTAAATAATATATTTAAATTCCAGAATAGTCGGAAATAGTAGAATTCACAATATTGTGTGAATTGGATTATTTAGAATATATAATTCAGTTTGGAGTTGAATTATATTAACGAATATATTATATAAACGACTGCTAAACGTATAATTATATTATAATTATAATCGAGCTCGAAATGGTGCGGCAGTTCGAAATTTGGCGACTCGAACTTCAAATGAATATACAGAATCCGTTTTAAGCCATATTTCTATGAAACAAGAAACGTTCCGAGCTGGTGAAGTATATTTTTCTAATGAAAGAGAAAAATCGGGATTTCGTTGGGTAGATTTTGATTTATGTCCAAATCAAATTTTTGAACAGTCGTTATGGAATTCCTTTATGATTTATAATGATTTATTTATATTATAAATGGATTTTCAATGTAAATTGAATAATGATTTAATCTGGATTTGAAATGTCGAATTATAAATTCAGATAGGAATACTTTGGAGTTGTATGATATTCTATGGGAATATATCCGATAATATTAATTTATTAATATTAAATTTTATTAATTTTAAATATGTTTTATATTTAAATAAATTTATTTAGAGCTTTAAAAATAGCCACTTTTGCAAACGACCTCTGTTTTCGATGAAACTAATTTTGTTAGATCCGGAATATTAAATTATTACTAGATTTCAATTTTCGTGATTTTTGGAGTCAATATGTGACCGTACATGATTTTAATGTGAAAAACAGTTGATAATTTGACTTTAAAAATACGCTGTGTGAGCAAACGAAGTTGGAATTCGACGAAACTAGTTTCGTTAGGACCGTAACATCGAACTGTAGCTGCATGTCCATTTTCGTTGAAATTGGATATTATATGTGATCCTACGAATTTTAAAGGACAAATACAAACAGTAGTACAATATAAATTAATATTTAAATCAAATATAAAAATATTATTTCTCTTCTATAAATACCCTTACCCCTTTTCTAACCCTAAGCAATTTCTTCGTTGGTCAACTACCTACAGGCGCCTCCAAAAATATTCAAAACAGTAAAAATTGTGACTTGAAAATCAAAACAAAATCAAACAAAATTCTGTAAATAACCACATATATAGATATGAATTCGTGGGTGTATTCTCTTCAATGCAGTATGGTTTTTATGTGGCTCGAAATCATTTTTCTAGTCATTGGAAACTCACGCGTAAGCTAGGGTTAGGTTCTACGGTGGCAGAGTGATGTCGGAGGGACAGTAGAGGGTGTGCGCGAGTTCGTAGTGGCTTGGGGTTCAACCCGACGTGGTAGGAGTGACCCCGGTGGCCTGGGTTGGAATGCGATGGTGGTAGTTGTCGAGATAAGCAGTGGTCACGATGCAGGGAGGAGTGTCGAGTTGGGAGGAGGTCGGCTTGTTATGTTGATTGGTGGCATCGGAACCGGCGTACGGTGGCTGAGGTGATGCCAGCAGGGCGGTCAACGCGATGTCAAATGGCGAGTTTAAGGAATACTGAAGCCGACAATTTTTTGGTTTTTGGAAGATGTATATGAGCGGGTCTGGAAAATTTAAAATGGTGTGGGCCTTAGTTTAATGGTTAGCCCAATTATAAATTTAATTCTAAAATTTTATTTAATATAAATGATTGTATAAATTGTATAAGTCATAACTTCGTCATACATTGTCAGAATCACAAACGATCTGATTCATTGGGACTGTATGGACGAGGACTGTGAAATGGTACTATTTGGGAGTGAATTAGAGCTTGTTACAATTTATAGAAAAATAAATTGTCTTTCTAAATCAATCGAAAGTTGTCGTTATTTAACGATGACCGTCCAATGTGAGTAAATCTCACCAACTCTGTGCACTTTATATTTTATAAATATAATCTAGTATTGATAAATGATGATTGATTGTTGTGTGTAGATTGTTTGGTTGAAATTATAGATAACTATATAAATATATATATAAATCGTTAATCAAATATTGATTATGTTTATCAGAATGTTTCATATTGAAATGAAATCGATGTTATTTATATTGTTTAACATCTGTGGATGCAGGGAAACAGGTTGGAGGGATCCAACTAGATTCCTCAATATTTATAAAACTGTTTGTTTTCATATATTGTGATATATGGTGTGATATATAATCTGTGATTGATTATGATGATACTGGTCATGTTATTTGGTATTTTAAATACCATATGAAATACTGGAATGTAAAAAGGAAATTTTCGAAGTGAATATTGAAAATGAAATATTTATATATGAAATAAAAATATTATATTACAAAATATTTGGAAAACAAATACTGGAAAATATAATTAAGGAAATATTTGGGAAATGAATAGAATTATATAAAAGGATTTATATAAAATAAGTAAAAATTATATAAAAGGATTTATATAAAATGAATAGAATTATATAAAAGGATTTATATAAAATAAATAGAATTATATAAAGGGATATATATAAAATAAATAGAATTATATAAAGGGAATTATAATTGAGATTTAAGTGTTAGAAATTAAAAAAGGAGATTTGTATGAACAATTCTACTAATAAAAATATATATAGAAATTGGATGTGGGATATTGTTTTAAATACAAAATCAAACTGCTCGATTGCAAAGAAGAAATATTATTTACATTTAACGTGAATAAAGGATTTAAGTAAATATTTTTCTAATAAAATATTTATAAAGTAAATAGGCTTTGAAATAGGAATTAAAATGGAGTTAAAGGATTTAGAAATTGACTGGAAATTAGTTAAGTTGAACAGCTGTCTAGGTATTGATCTGATGTTGGTTTCGGCCTTCGGGGTTAATACGTAGGGGGTTGTTCTTTTACTAGTTTACAGTTAGAGACTGATATATGTGCAAAGGTAGTGATGCGTGAATCAGAAATGGAAACGTTTTCCAAAGTTAATAACGTATTTTTTCTAAAATTAGAAAATAAGGATTTGATGAATATATAGAAATGAGAAATGGGGAAATGAATAAATGTTGATTGATGATTGATCGATAGAATTTCCATCTGGAAATAATACGTTGTTTGCACACATGTTTTTCTTTGATAGTTAAATCATCGACTATCAAAGTTTTTGACCATTTATCCGTCGTCAATACGGAGTGACCGGGATCAGATTCATTATCTGAGAACCACTCTATATGGGCGTTAGCGTTGCGATCAAATATGATGAAGATAATTGAAGACGGATTTATGCAAGGGCTGTCCTATTTACAGAATAGTGCCTTCGGCCTGTCCAGTCCTAGGACGACCTGTATGGAAGAATGTCTGACAGAGTATATTTAATATATCGCGTAAGTTGATCTCGTCAAACATACTTACGTTTGGTGGCGGAGGAATTCGTTTCTCTTAGCTGTATACCCGTTGTATTTTTTAGGAAATAAATTTGTGATTTGGCGGGTATGACGATGTGACATTCAAAGAAAATAAAAGGTGTGATTTGTACGTTAGAGCCTCTAGCCTCACAACTGAGGATTGGTATAAAATCGGGTAGGTCACATGGCTAAGTGGTTAGCTGCCAATTAGGGTGTATTGTCACCTGATCTAGAGAAATTTCATTTACTTCTATAACCTATTTCGATGATGTCCCTTTCGGGAAACGGTTGCTGATCCCAACCATTGGTGATAATAAATTCGGTACACTCAAGCGAAATGAGTGACCGGTCATGTTTAGCCTGGGTTGTAAGATGTTCTTGTTGAACCCAGTGTATTCCTATCTAGAGATACGCTGTCGGAAGGTGGTCCCATACTGTGCCAGTTGGAATTCTTTAACCAATAAGCGCCCGCAGTTTTTGATTATATATTATGTGTGTGGAACGTGAGATGAAAGCGTTTTGCTAGATGATTATTATATTGTAATTGGTAGATATTATTATAGTACCAAAAGGGTTTTGATATAAAGATTATCGTTTCTTCCAAAAGGATTTGAAAGTTAAATCAAGTGTTTTGGATTCTCATATGGGAAATACCCATTCCATGTTATACGGCATGGTCTTATGAGATATCGCTTATTTTCTCAAATTGTTTTAAATTATTTTACTCACACCAGTCCCATGACTGACCCAGAGTTTATTTTGTTTCCCTAAACTCTTGGGTGCCCAATTTTGTACGGGCGGTGTAACACCCCGAATTTTAGTTAATACTAAAATTCACTAATTACAGGATAAATAATCTCAGATGTGGGAATTGGGGGTAACGGGCTGCGTTATTGCGTTCGTCTCGGAAAAATACGCGAAATAGAGTCCGAGTTTTCGAGAATCGGAGTCCGTATGGCCCGGTTATGGCCCAAAGAAGTTTGCAGAAAATTCAAAGATAAAAACATATTTAGAAATTTAAATTCAGATTTAAATTTAGAACCAGCGGGGCCAGGCGGGAGAATTCCCGCCTTGACCATGTCGACAGGGCTATCGACAGGCCTGTCGACAGGGGGAGTCGACTTGCCTGTCGACACGGCGTGTCGAACCAGGGTGCTTGGGTGCACCAGATCTGGTTTTCTGGCTAGGGCTGGGCTGGGTTCTAGAGATTTCCTAAATCTAACGGACCTAATCTAATTTAGGGTTAATCTAAGGGCCTAAAACACTCTCCTAATCTATAAATACACCCTAAACCTACCTTAATCCATACTAAAAATAGAAATGAAGGCCTCATGCCGCCAAATTAAATCCTAGAAGGAGTCTCCACTAATCTAAGAAGGAAGTTGCAAGCTAATCCCTCTCAAATCATTCTCTAATCATCACCATCTTAATATTTAGCAACTAATTCCACTTCATAAGTGGGTTAATCTTGGTTTTGGTGAGTTTCTATCACTTTAACATCAATTGTTAAAGTAAGTAGATTTGGTGTAAAGAGACTTATGGTCTTAAATGCGGATTAATGAGTTCGAATCATTTATAATGATATGCTACTCTATGTTTTCCTATGTTTATGCATAATTAATAAGTGGGTTTGTGCATGTTTGATAAGTTGGTTTATGCATGCTTAACAAGTTGGTTTGTGCATGTTTAACAAGTGGGTTTATGCATATTTAATAAGTGGATTTATGCATGTTTAACAAAGTGAGTTATGCAAGTTATATGCAAGTTATGTATATGCTTAAATGCAAGTTTAACATGATTTGCAAGTTATGAATGCTTATGCAAGTATATGAATGCTTATGCAAGTTATGTATATGCTTAAATGCAAGTTTAACATGATTTGCAAGTTATGAATGCTTATGCAAGTATATGAATGCTTATGCAAGATATGTATATGCTTAAATGCAAGTTTAACATGATATGCAAGTCATGCATGCTTATGCAAGTATGTGAATGTTTATGCAAGTATGTGAATGCTTATGCAAGTATGTAAATGCTTATGCAAGTATGTGAATGCTTATGCAAGTTATGTGTATGCTTAAATGCATGTTTAACATGTTATGCAAGTTATGAGAATGCTTATATGCAAGTTCAACATGTTATGCAAGATATGTGTATGATAATATGCAAGCTCATATGTCATATGTTATGCAAATTATGTGTATGATAATATGCAAGTTTGGGTTATATGTAGTTGGGTTAATATATGCTCATATATGCAAGTTGACATCCTCTTAACCCATGACAAAGTTGTATACTAAACCCATGATATTTGTGATGATCTTCCCCTTATTTATGTCATGAAATGAGAATGATTTACGTGGGGAACGATGGGGTTGGTAAATATGTTAATGAATGTATGATTGGGTATGATTAAGCATACCATAAAAATAAATTACCATAAGTGGGAATTTACCTATTGAGTTAGGTCTACCCCATGGGAATTTACCTATTGAGTTAGGTCTACCCATGTTATGGAAAACTTGATATTAATTAGGGATAATTAATATGGGGGTGATTAATTAGGTGTAATTAATCGACTAAGACACGAGGTTGGACTCATTTGTAGTGTAAAACTGCCCGGACCCAACCGGCTTAACCAGTTGCTACAAATGTCAGCCCAATGTGAGAGGTCTTAGCCATCAATTAAATACGTGATTAAAGTAAAGACACGAGGTTAGGCTCTGTTATGACGTAAGACTGCCCGGACTCTACCGGCTTAACCAGGCGGTCATAACAGCCAGTCTAATGTGGGAGGTCTTTATGGGAGATCACGGTCTTAATTAATTAAGAAACACTTAACCATATTAGCATGTAGTGGGACATGAGGGGTTAAGTGGGTGCCTTGGGTGGCATGTGGAAATTTTGTGGTTGCCTTGGGTGGCATGTGGAATCTAGTGGGTTGCCTTGGGTGGCAATAGAAAATACGATTAGAATACTTAACCAAGTGGAAACATGTAATTAAACATGATTAAAGGGTTAAGTGGGATACACTAGATATATGACAAGCTTAGGTGGGTAGCTTGTGGGGGCCCATTTCAACCAATATCCCAAACGTATCTTTGTGGGCTCGACCCATGTCGAGTGACGGGACACGCATATTGGGCTTGATTATAAGAGGCCAAAACGGGTTAGCGGTGGCAACGCAAGTCCAACGGGTTTCATATGCGTGCGTGGGCCCGGGCTGGTAGATAAGCCGTTGTTGCATCGTGTAGATATAAAGCCGTGCACCGTTGATAGTATTGGGTAGCCACTTTAGGGGAGTGATACACCCCACTGTGGGACCAGCACGGGTATCTACGGTAGGGAGCCGATCGTTGGGGAGTAGTGGGTACACCTAGTAGAGATAGGGGCAGACGGCACCTATGTAGGGGTACACGAAACTACTGGGTAAAATTACTAAGTACACCTAGTGGAGATAGGGGCAGACGGCACCTATGTAGTCAGCTAGGGGTGTACGAGACTACTGGAGAAATTTTCTAAGTCCTTGGGAGGGATCAACCTTTAAGTAGGAATGACTGGTGTGGTGCAGTTAGTAATTATCCTTGGGTGGGTAGATGCGTCCTTACGGTTATCTTAGTTTATCCTAAGTCTACCAAGCTGCTTAGTGTAGCCATTCATGCCCAGACATTACCGTGGGTCAAGTTTATATCTTCTCTGGTTACTTTAATGATTGTATTGTTAAAGTTATAGGACTCGCTCAGACTTATGTCTGACCCCGTTGTTTTTATCTTTTTCCCAACCCTCAGGTCCTACGGTGGATCCTAGCAGTAGTGGAGCTTGATCGGATTGCTGTTCCAGTCTTTAGGAGCTTGGATAGATGTAAAGCTCCAGTTATCCAGTTATCTTTTCTTTTGTTCTGGCTATTGTATGAGAGAGTGGGATTATGTACTTCTTTATTTTGACGGATATTGTACTTGAATTTTATCGTGGTTTTATGATGTAACCAGACATGTTTATTTCCGCTGTTATGAGATGATGTTTTAAATTTTCAAGTACTATTTATATCTGTCTTGTTGTAATTTTTCTGCTCTATATTCACTAAAATACTCCACCGATGCTAGGGCATTCCCTTAGTGAGTGACCATAGCGGGCATGGGGTGTTACACGTGGTATCACAGCAAAGGTTACCGGAACAGATAAAATTTTTAGAAAACTATTTTTCTAAAAACATTTTTGGAAGAGATATTTTCAAAAACATGTCTTTAAAGAGAAAAGTTTTTGAAAGAAAAGCATAATCCCCAATAGCCATATCTATATCCTTCGAATCCTTCGTTTTGAATCTTTCCTTTTTCGTTTCAGCATGGCCGAGAATCTTAACCTTCCGGAGGGTGTGACGGTACCAGCATGGTATAGGAGATTGATGGAGGCTAGGGCCACCACTGCGGGTCCAGCAAATGTTCCTCCACCAACCGTAGCACCCGATCTTCCTCCTCCCCCTCCTCCTCGCACGGATACTTTTGCTAAGACTTGCAAGGAATTTAAAGCTATGGGAGGGAAACCTTTTCAAGGATCTGAAACCTTTGTGGAGGCTAGAGATTGGCTTAAAGAGGTGGAAGAGTTGATAGATATCTTTGAGATGGAAGAAGGAAAGAAAGTCAAGTTGGCTGCTTGGTTAATGAAGGGAGAGGCCTCATTCTGGTGGGAGGTCACTAATGGAGAACGCCCCGTTGACTCTTGGGCGGATTTTAGGCAAAGATTTGTGGCAAAGTTCTCTCAAGGGCGGAGGAAAACTTGTACATGGAAAGATTCTTGACTCTAAAGCAAGGAAATCTCTCGGTGAAGGAATATGTCAACAAGTTTAATCAATTGGCAAGGTTTGGCCTAGACATGGTGAATACACCGGAGAAGAAGGCTTTGAGGTTCGTGAAGGGCTTGAATGAACCGATGCATGGGTTGGCTATGACTCATATCCCTATGGGGGCCACCTTTGAGAAGCTAGTTGACATGGCACTCATGTATGAAGAAGAGAAGGGTCCCAATGTTAATAGGGCACCCGAGAAGAAGGGAGATCAAAAGAGACCTCAGCAACAACAACAAAACAAAGGTGGGAAAGGCAATGGTGGCAAAGGCAAGAAGAAGAGGTGTTTCAATTGTGGGACACCTGGCCACCTAAGCAAGGATTGTCGCAAGAAGAAGAAGACTGGCTGCTTCCACTGTGGCGAAGCAGGGCATTTAGTGAAGGATTGCCCTAAGAAGGGGCAAAGGACGGGGTCTACCTCAGGAGGACAGGTGCAAGCTCTTATGGCACCGAGTCAGGCTAGGGGGCAAGTATAGGCTCTCGCGGTTCCACCGATTCAGGAGAGAGGTAGAACTATTTCCGTTGAAAGTCTAGTCTTTCTATTTGATCATCCTGTCCGTACATTGTTTGATTCAGGCGCATCGCATTCGTTTATCTCATCATCATTAGTTGAGTCACTGCACTTAGACACCAGTCTGGTAGATGATCCCTTGGTTGTTTCAAACCCAATTGGGGGCTCCACTTATTTGTCCATGATATGTTTGGGTTTGAAGATTTCTATACTTAGCATTGAGTTTAGATGTGATGCTTTTGTGTTGGGCTTCACGGGCTATGGGTTGATTTTGGGCATGGACTGGTTATCCAGTAATGGTGCCGTTCTTGATTGCGAAAGGAGAGTTGTTAGGCTCATGACCCGCTTGGGTAACACTCTCGAGATTTCTTGTAATCCCAGGGACTCTGTTATGCTAAGTTATCTTGAATCGCTTGACGCTTCAGTCGAGAGTTTACAATCTGTTAGAGTGGTCCGGGAATATCCGGATGTGTTTGAGGAGGTGAAGGGCTTACCTCCGAAGTGGGAGATTGACTTCCGAATATATCTGGTGGATAATGCTAAACCTGTATCTTTACCATTGCGCCACATGGCTCCTCGTGAGAGGAGGGAACTCCATAAGCAAGTAGGGGAGTTGCTCGAGAAGGGGTTCATAAGACGAAGTATATCGGAGTGGGGTGCTCCAGTAGTATTTGCTACGAAGGCGGATGGGTCCCTCAAACTTTGTGTAGACTATAGAGAACTCAACAAGCTCACAAAGAAGAATAGACACCCATTGCCAAGGATTGATGATCTTTTCGATCAGTTGGTTGGCGCTTCGGTATTTTCTCAGTTGGACTTAGCCACGGGGTTTCATCAGTTGAGGGTGGCTGAGGATAGCATAGACAAGACTGCCTTTAGAACTCCGGATGGTTTCTATGAGTGGCTGGTGATGCCATTTGGGTTGACGAACGACCCTGCATACTTCGTTGATTTGATGAGTAGGGTGTTCAGGGAGTTCCTTAATAAATTCGTGGTGGTCTTTGTGGATGATATCTTAGTATTTTCTAAGAGTGAAGAAGAGCATGCCCTACATTTAGGGGAGGTATTGAAGACTCTTCGAGCACATAGCCTTAAGGCTAAATTCTCTAAATGTCACTTCTGGAGGAAAGAGGTGCGGTTCTTGGGGCACGTGGTCTCCAAGGAAGGGATAGCTGTGGATCCCGCGAAGGTAGTATCAATTCAGGATTGGAAGGTTCCGAAAAATGCTACCGAAGTAAGAAGTTTCTTGGGGTTGGCGGGTTATTATAGGAAGTTTATCAAAGACTTCGCAAAGATATCAGCCCCGTTAACCCGCTTGACAAAGAAGAATCTTGTTTTCACATGGGACGTAGATTGTGATGATGCGTTCCGATGGTTAAAGAGAGCTTTAACCACCGCTCCAGTTTTAGTGTTGCCGGATGGGAGCAAGCCATTTGTTGTCTATACCGATGCATGTGGGACAGGACTTGGCGCAGTCTTAATGCAAGAGGGAAGGGTAATAGCCTATGGTGGAAGGCAGTTGAGGGCACATGAGAAAAATTACCCTACCCATGATTTAGAGTTGGCCGCTATTGTTTTTGCGCTTAAGATTTGGCGCCATTATCTTCTTGGTGAGAGATTCGAATTATTCACCGACCACAAATCATTGAAGTACTTGTTTTCTCAGAAGGATTTGAATCTGAGACAGCAAAGGTGGATGGAATTCTTAGCATCCTATGATTTCGAGATAGCGTATACCCCTGGCAAGGGTAACGTGGTGGCGGACGCCTTGAGCAGGAAGAGGTTGTCCTTGAGTCCATTGTTCGTGGAACGACGAAGCTTGGAATTTATCTCGATGTTTGATTTCAGACCTTCCATTGACTATGTACCCGGTTTGCTAGCTTCTTTGGAAGTTAGACCTACTCTTTTGGGGCGGATTGGAGAAGCACAGAGGGACGACCCACAGTTGGTTGAGTTGGTGGAGAAACTCATAAGGGGGGAGTCATCCAGCCATTTGAGTAGGTACACCCTAGACTATAGGGGGTGCTTGCGTAGAGACGGTAGACTTTGTGTACCGCAAGACGAGGGTTTGAGGAAGGCTATTCTTGATGACACACACCGTTCTAGGATGACTATTCATCCCGGTGGGGACAAGATGTACCAAGACATGAAGAGGGTTTTCTTCTGGGCCGGTATGAAGAAAGACGTGGCCGAGTATGTCGCTCGATGTTTGGTGTGCCAACAAGTGAAGGCGGAGCAAAAGAAACCTGGTGGGTTGCTTTACCCATTGGAAGTTCCGCAATGGAAGTGGGATAGCGTCTCGATGGATTTTATTGACGGGTTACCCAGATCGAGGAAGGGTAATACAGGAATTTGGGTGGTGGTAGACAGACTTACTAAGAGCGCCCATTTCATACCTGTGAAGAGCAAGAGGACCGCTCCATGGCTAGCTTCTGTATATCTTCGAGAGATAGTTCGATTGCATGGGGTACCCTCTAGCATAGTGAGTGATCGAGATCCTATCTTCACTAGCGAGTTCTGGAGAAGTTTGCAAGAAGCAGTGGGGACTCAATTGTGTCTGAGCACCGCATATCATCCTCAGACAGACGGCCAGACTGAGAGGGTGAATCGTGTTCTAGAAGACCTTTTGAGGCTTTGTATCCTAGATTTTGGAGGTACATGGGAAGAGCATCTTCCATTGGTGGAGTTCGCATATAATAACAGCTTTCAGTCCAGTATTGGTATGGCTCCTTTCGAAGCTCTCTATGGAAGGCCTTGTCAATCACCTACATGTTGGTGGGAATCTACGGATAAGATCTTGCTTGGGCCTGATATGGTTAGGGAGACTTCTGAGAAGATTGACTTGATTCGAAGAAGGATGAAAGCAGCGCAGGATAGGCAAAAATCTTATGCGGACAAGAGAAGGACGGATCTTGAGTTTGAGGTTGGGGACATGGTTTTTGTCAAAGTGTCTCCGTTGAGAAATGTTGTTCGCTTTGGATCCGTTGGGAAGTTAGCACCGAGGTTTGTTGGGCCGTTTCCTATTAAGGAAAGGATTGGACGGATGGCATATAGGGTGGAGTTGCCCGACAGACTTAGTGGTGTTCATGATGTATTCCATGTATCACATCTGAGGAAGTGCTTACATGAGACGGCAGAGGTGGTAGAGCCGAGCTTGCTTAGAGATGTAGAGGTAGAGCGTGATGCGACTATTCGACGAGCTCCTACTCGCATCCTTGGGTCAGAGACTAGGAAGTTGAGAAACAGAGAGGTTCAACTAGTCAAGGTGCAATGGGGAGAAGATGAGAGCAACGCAACTTGGGAGACGGAAGCGAAGATGCGTTCATTGTACCCATTTCTTTTTGAGGGTATGTCTTCACTTTCTCCTCTATCGTTGTCTAGTACTTATCTTATCTTTAGTATATCCTCTCGTTAGTACTAATTGACCTTTAGATAGGGTAAACCTATGGTTGAAACATGTGTTTGAGACATGTTATGGTTGATGGATGCAAGTGGTTGCTAGTGGTTGCTCGTGGATGCATGTACACACACTCTAGGCACTAGATCGGCTCAATCACTTCATATTGCATATTGCATAAAATTGTGTGTAGGAAGTTATATTTATGGATGAATAATGATTGTGTTATCATATGGATGATGCATTTTGGTGAATGATTGTGCACTCATGTAGATATTGTATGTGTCGATAGGGTTCTCTCGCATACATAATGGATGCATGGCACTATCATGGTTTGCATATGTTCATACATTAGATAGGGGACATATACACACACTTTTTGCATATGCTCATACATCATTAGAAATTGTTTTAAGGACAATGGATGCCCGTGTTTTGATGGATTGAGTAGATGGCTGTTTGGATGGTAGGATATGCATTCTCCTTAGCTTAGAGATTTCGGGGACGAAATCCTTTAAGGAGGGGAGAATGTAACACCCCGAATTTTAGTTAATACTAAAATTCACTAATTACAGGATAAATAATCTCAGATGTGGGAATTGGGGGTAACGGGCTGTGTTATTGCGTTCGTCTCGGAAAAATACGCGAAATAGAGTCCGAGTTTTCGAGAATCGGAGTCCGTATGGCCCGGTTATGGCCCAAAGAAGTTTGCAGAAAATTCAAAGATAAAAACAGATTTAGAAATTTAAATTCAGATTTAAATTTAGAACCAGCGGGGCCAGGCGGGAGAATTCCCGCCTTGACCATGTCGACAGGGCTGTCGACAGGCCTGTCGACAGGGGGAGTCGACTTGCCTGTCGACTTGCCTGTCGACACGGCGTGTCGAACCAGGGTGCTTGGGTGCACCAGATCTGGTTTTCTGGCTAGGGCTGGGCTGGGTTCTAGAGATTTCCTAAATCTAACGGACCTAATCTAATTTAGGGTTAATCTAAGGGCCTAAAACACTCTCCTAATCTATAAATACACCCTAAACCTACCTTAATCCATACTAAAAATAGAAATGAAGGCCTCATGCCGCCAAATTAAATCCTAGAAGGAGTCTCCACTAATCTAAGAAGGAAGTTGCAAGCTAATCCCTCTCAAATCATTCTCTAATCATCACCATCTTAATATTTAGCAACTAATTCCACTTCATAAGTGGGTTAATCTTGGTTTTGGTGAGTTTCTATCACTTTAACATCAATTGTTAAAGTAAGTAGATTTGGTGTAAAGAGACTTATGGTCTTAAATGCGGATTAATGAGTTCGAATCATTTATAATGATATGCTACTCTATGTTTTCCTATGTTTATGCATAATTAATAAGTGGGTTTGTGCATGTTTGATAAGTTGGTTTATGCATGCTTAACAAGTTGGTTTGTGCATGTTTAACAAGTGGGTTTATGCATATTTAATAAGTGGATTTATGCATGTTTAACAAAGTGAGTTATGCAAGTTATATGCAAGTTATGTATATGCTTAAATGCAAGTTTAACATGATTTGCAAGTTATGAATGCTTATGCAAGTATATGAATGCTTATGCAAGTTATGTATATGCTTAAATGCAAGTTTAACATGATTTGCAAGTTATGAATGCTTATGCAAGTATATGAATGCTTATGCAAGATATGTATATGCTTAAATGCAAGTTTAACATGATATGCAAGTCATGCATGCTTATGCAAGTATGTGAATGTTTATGCAAGTATGTGAATGCTTATGCAAGTATGTAAATGCTTATGCAAGTATGTGAATGCTTATGCATGTTATGTGTATGCTTAAATGCATGTTTAACATGTTATGCAAGTTATGAGAATGCTTATATGCAAGTTCAACATGTTATGCAAGATATGTGTATGATAATATGCAAGCTCATATGTCATATGTTATGCAAATCATGTGTATGATAATATGCAAGTTTGGGTTATATGTAGTTGGGTTAATATATGCTCATATATGCAAGTTGACATCCTCTTAACCCATGACAAAGTTGTATGCAAAACCCATGATATTTGTGATGATCTTCCCCTTATTTATGTCATGAAATGAGAACGATTTACGTGGGGAACGATGGGGTTGGTAAATATGTTAATGAATGTATGATTGGGTATGATTAAGCATACCATAAAAATAAATTACCATAAGTGGGAATTTACCTATTGAGTTAGGTCTACCCCATGGGAATTTACCTATTGAGTTAGGTCTACCCATGTTATGGAAAACTTGATATTAATTAGGGATAATTAATATGGGGGTGATTAATTAGGTGTAATTAATCGACTAAGACACGAGGTTGGACTCATTTGTAGTGTAAAACTGCCCGGACCCGACCGGCTTAACCAGTTGCTACAAATGTCAGCCCAATGTGAGAGGTCTTAGCCATAAATTAAATACGTGATTAAAGTAAAGACACGAGGTTAGGCTCTGTTATGACGTAAGACTGCCCAGACTCTACCGGCTTAACCAGGCGGTCATAACAGCCAGTCTAATGTGGGAGGTCTTTATGGGAGATCACGGTCTTAATTAATTAAGAAACACTTAACCATATTAGCATGTAGTGGGACATGAGGGGTTAAGTGGGTGCCTTGGGTGGCATGTGGAAATTTTGTGGTTGCCTTGGGTGGCATGTGGAATCTAGTGGGTTGCCTTGGGTGGCAATAGAAAATACGATTAGAATACTTAACCAAGTGGAAACATGTAATTAAACATGATTAAAGGGTTAAGTGGGATACACTAGATATATGACAAGCTTAGGTGGGTAGCTTGTGGGGGCCCATTTCAACCAATATCCCAAACGTATCTTTGTGGGCTCGACCCATGTCGAGTGACGGGACACGCATATTGGGCTTGATTAGAAGAGGCCAAAACGGGTTAGCGGTGGCAACGCAAGTCCAACGGGTTTCATATGCGTGCGTGGGCCCGGGCTGGTAGATAAGTCGTTGTTGCATCGTGTAGATATAAAGCCGTGCACCGTTGATAGTATTGGGTAGCCACTTTAGGGGAGTGATACACCCCACTGTGGGACCAGCACGGGTATCTACGGTAGGGAGCCGATCGCTGGGGAGTAGTGGGTACACCTAGTAGAGATAGGGGCAGACGACACCTATGTAGGGGTACACGAAACTACTGGGTAAAATTACTAAGTACACCTAGTGGAGATAGGGGCAGACGGCACCTATGTAGTCAGCTAGGGGTGTACGAGACTACTGGAGAAATTTTCTAAGTCCTTGGGAGGGATCAACCTTTAAGTAGGAATGACTGGTGTGGTGCAGTTAGTAATTATCCTTGGGTGGGTAGATGCGTCCTTACGGTTATCTTAGTTTATCCTAAATCTACCAAGCTGCTTAGTGTAGCCATTCATCCCCAGACATTACCGTGGGTCAAGTTTATATCTTCTCTGGTTACTTTAATGATTGTATTGTTAAAGTTATAGGACTCGCTCAGACTTATGTCTGACCCCGTTGTTTTTATCTTTTTCCCAACCCTCAGGTCCTACGGTGGATCCTAGCAGTAGTGGAGCTTGATCGGATTGCTGTTCCAGTCTTTAGGAGCTTGGATAGATGTAAAGCTCCAGTTATCCAGTTATCTTTTCTTTTGTTCTGGCTATTGTATGAGAGAGTGGGATTATGCACTTCTTTATTTTGACGGATATTGTACTTGAATTTTATCGTGGTTTTATGATGTAACCAGACATGTTTATTTCCGCTGTTATGAGATGATGTTTTAAATTTTCAAGTACTATTTATATCTGTCTTGTTGTAATTTTTCTGTTCTATATTCACTAAAATACTCCACCGATGCTAGGGCATTCCCTTAGTGAGTGACCATAGCGGGCGTGGGGTGTTACAGGCGGTCAAGTAGTCGGGTTTTACAGATACTAAGAGCTTGGAGCAGGAGGCTTCAGGATTTTATAGCAATTGTTTATTTCTGCTGTATTGTAAGTGTTGTACTCTGATAAATGTTACTGTAAACATATACTGGTTTTATTTCAATGTTATGCTATATTTTCTTCGTTCCGCTGTGAGATTCGTGTTACTCTGATGTTGTTGTAGTTGTGTTCTTCTTCTTATATTCTAATTTTCTATCTTATCTATTCTCACCCTCTAATTTATTTTTTTTAACTATCCGGTATTTCCGATGCTTGGATACTCGACATTGAGTTTATGTCGATAACCAGGATTGCGAACACCCGGGTCGTTACAGTGGTATCAGAGCTAAAGGTTAAGTAATTACCTCAACTCTGTGGCGTAACTAGATAGAGATAGGGTTAGTAATACCCTAGATTGAGTTGAGTGTATATATGAGTGAACGTATTTGTATATTGTATAAAAATTATTTTATTTTGTGGAGATTTATTGGTTGAGTTGTTTATGGGTTCTGGTCGATCAGTTTGATCCACTATATGTGTAGGGGTTGATAAACACTCGAATACGATGAACCGACACTATATGTTTTGAAAAGAGGGTAAACGAAATAATTTTACCCAAATTATATTTTGATATAAAATATTTATGTTGGAATGATTATAATATATTGGATATTGGTTGTTAATATAATCGAGTAAGATTAGGAATTAAATGGTCATGTAAATAACCAATCAGAATTTATATAAGTGTAGTATATGGCATCAGATGAATTACATCTCAAATCAAATAAGAATTGAAATTATAACTCCGAAAAGTTGGAAAGGTGTTTGTAAATGAATTTGGATTAAATAAATGAGAATTTAAAATCCTAGGAGATTTTAAATTATTTTTCAAGCATTGTGAAGGATATTTTAAATACCATATGAAATACTGGAATGTAAAAAGGAAATTTTCAAAGTGAATATTGAAAATGAAATATTTATATATGAAATAAAATATGACATTATAAAATATTTGGAAAACAAATATTGGAAAATATAATTTAGGAAATATTTGGGAAATGAATAGAATTATATAAAAGGATTTATATTAAATAAATAGAAATTATATAAAAGGATTTATATAATATGAATAGAATTATATAAAAGGATTTATATAAAATAAATAGAATTATATAAAGGGGTTTATATAAAATAAATAGAATTACATAAAGGGAATTATAATTGAGATTTAAGAGTTAGAAATAAAAAAAAGGAGATTTGTATGAATAATTCTACAAATAAAAATATAAATAGAAATTGGATGTGGGATATAATTTTAAATACGAAATCAAACTGTTAGATTGCAAAGAAGAAATATTATTTACATTTAATGTGAATAAAGGATTTAAGTAAATATTTTGCTAATAAAATATTTATAAAGGAAATAGGCTTTGAAACAGGAATTAAAATGGAGTTAAAGGAATTAGAAACTAACTGAAGATTAGTTAAGTTGAACAACTGTCTGGGTATTGATCTGATGTTGGTTTCGACCTTCGAGGTTAATACGTAGGGGGTTGTTCTCTTACTAGTTTACAATTAGAGACTGATATATGTGAGAAGATAGTGATCCGTGAACCAGAAATGGAAACGTTTTCCAAAGTTAATAACGTATATTTCCTAAAATTAGAAAATAAGGATTTGATGAATATATGGAAACGAGAAATGCGGGCATGAATCAGCGATGATTGATGATTGATTGATAGAATTTCAATCTGGAAATATTATCGTTGTTTGCACACATGCTTTTCTTTGATAGTTAAATCACCGACTATCAAAGTTTTTGACCATTTTTCCGTCGTCAATACGGAGAGACTGGGATCAGATTCATTATCTGAAAACCACTCCATTTGGGCGTTAGCATTGCGATCAAATATGATGAAGATAATTAAAGAAGGAGTTATGCAAGGGCTGTCATGTTTACAGAATAGTGCCTTTGGTTGGTCCAGTCCCAGGTCGACCTGTACGGAAGAAGGTCTGACAGAGTATATTTAATATATCGCGTAAGTTGATCTCTTCAAATGTACTTACATTTGGTGGTGGAGGAATTCGTTTCTCTTAGCTGTATACCCATTGTATTTTTGAGGAAATCAATTTGTGATTTGGCGGGTATGGCGACGTGACATTCAAAGTTAATAAAAGGTGCGATCTGTACGTTATAGCCTCTAGCCTCACAACCGAGGAATGGTATAAAATCGGGTAGGTCGCATGGCTAAGTGGTTAGCTGCCAATTAGGGTGTATTATTACCTGATCTAGAGAAATTCCATTTACTTCTATAACCTATTTTGATGTTGTCCCTTTCAGGAAACGGTTATTGATCCCAACCGTTGGTGATAATACATTCGGTACACTCAAGCGAAATGAGTGACCGGTCATGTTTAGCCTGGTTTGCAAGATGTTCTTGTTGAACCTGGTGTATTCCTCTCTAGAGATACACTGTCAGAAGGTGTTCCCATGTCTTACCCGTTTGAATTCATTAACCAATAAGCACCCGTGGTTTTTAATTATATATTATGTATGTGGAACGTGAGATGAAAGCGTTCTGCTAGATGATTATTATATTTTGATTGATAGACATTATTATAATATCAAAAGTGTTATGATATACAGATTATCATTTCTTTCAAAAGGATTTGAAAGTTAAATCAAGTGTTTTGGATTCTCATAAGGGAAAAACCCGTTCCGTGTTATATGACGTGGTCTTATGAGATATCGTTTATTTTCTCAAAATGTTTTAAATTGTTTTACTCACACCAGTCCCATGACTGACCCGAAGTTTTTTTTCCCTAAACTCTTGGGTGCCCAATTTTGTGCAGCAGTCAAGTAGTCGGGATTTATAGATACTGAGAGATTAGAGCAGGAGGCTTCAGGATTTTATAGCAATTGTTTATTTCCGCTGTGCTGTAAGTGTTGTACTCTGATAAATGTTATTGTATACATATACTGGTTTTATTTCAAAGTTATGTTATATTTTATTCATTCCGCCATGAGATTCGTGTTACTCTGATGTTGTTGTAGTTGTGTTCTTCTTCTTCTATTCTAATTTTCTATCTTATCTATTCTCACCCTCTAATTTCTTTCTATTAACTATCCGGTATTTCCTATGCTTGATAGTCGACATTGTGTTTATGTCGATAACCAGAATCGCGAAAACTCGGCTCATTACAATAACCATCCCCATTAATACTTATTCTCTCTTGAAAATTCCTAGCAAAGAATTTCGAGCACATTCCATCTTCCATGCACGGTGAATTCATGTTTGAGGCACCACAGGGTCCATGTATCATGAAAGCTAGGACAATTTCATATAATGATGGAAACTCATCTTTACCATGAATATCAGCTGATATCACTTTATCAATGTCTTCACATTTGTGAAATTTGTAATCTTTATGCATAAACAACAATATGTGTGCATGAGGAGGTCCACATTTTTGAAACTCCCCTGTATAAACCACTGAAAAAGAAGGATAGTAATTATAGAGTAGCATTTACATACAATATTAATAACACAATTAATTATAGTAATTTATTAGACTTTCAGCTATTACATGTATACAACAACAAAATGCAACAAACATGTTTATTGAACTTTTAGGGTTAAATGATATAAAATACCCTTAATCATGTACGTCCAAATTTTTTTCTAATACAGAATTATAAATTTTTAAATGTGAAAGCAAATACATACAAATGACACTGATGACATACCTGCTTGCATATGACCAAAAATATGTCTATTTTTTAAGTCTCTGATGAGCTGGTCCAACTTAATTTTAAACACTCTTCAAATGATATCAGGCCTGTCTTCCGACTGAAGACTGCATTGGTAAACAAACCCAATAATTTCTGGCCATTTAGGATTGTATGTGAATGTTAAAAAAAAATCTGTATATCCATAAGACTTACATAGGGCCATCGCATCTAAGTAATTTTGCATCATGTATCTAGCACCACCAATGAAAGAAAATGGCAATACTATATGCTTCCCTGTGGAAGAAGCTGCAGTAGTTCCCCTATATGCAGTCATAGATTGATTTTCATATGTTTTTTATCTCAACTTTTTCTGATTTTTGTGAATGTAGGAAAATCATTCTGCCTCAATCATTGTATAGCCATCAACCAAAAAATATTGGAATAACTTCCTTGAACGAAGAATTGTTGGAGCTTCATTTTGCCTATCTTGAATTCTAAAAGCAAAGAATTCTCTCATGCTCACTCTTGTTCTTTTTCTCGAAGAAGGATTGTTGTTATCTCCTAAAGGAATATCAAATCGACAACCATCTTCACCGTAGGGAAAAAGTAGTGGATATTAAAGTGCAAGATAAGAAGGATGTAATTCAATTATACGTTCAAATGACCTACTCTGTCTTTGAAAAATAATATCTCGCTCATCACAGTCGTTGCATATATCACCGACAATTAATGTAGCCACCTCAGAAGTCGTAGGAAGATTGAATCTCCTACTATCTTTATTCCTCCTTCTAATCAACTTTAATTGCATATTTTCACAATTAATTTGAATCAAATCAATCTCTTGCCATCCTAAATGCCTTAGCTAGAGAGTTGTGACAACCTAACATTGATTTTAAACCTTCAACAATTTTAGCATCAAAGACATTTGTATTGCATCTTGAGTTGTAATTAGAAATAAATAATATATTAATAAGACGTGTATATCTAAGCAGAATAATTTGCATCTGCTAAATTAATATAGTTTAATACAAGTCAAACTTTGCTTAAAATACCTAATAGAAGAAATCATGTCCAAAACCTCATTCTCTGTATCATGCATGTACAGTTGCAAAAACTTAGGTGTTGATCCTACTAGTGGCAGCAAACTCCCAATCCTGTGGTAATTTTGTCCATGCAACCTAAATACATATGGTCTACGCCCTTTATTGACGCTAAAATCCACCTTTCCTCCCATAGATGTGAAACAAAACATCATGTTGAATTGTCGTATGTACTTCACAAAATGTTTACTTTTAGAGTCATCATCATGAAGCAACTTCTTCAGGATTGGAGGAGGATCTTGTAAAAAAGCGAGTCATACATTCCCATGCACACAACACAAAGAAAACGTGGGCAGTGATGACCTCCTACTTTTTTTCACACTCTCCTCGTACAACATCATTGCACCACATTTTTCACACGGCCAGGCTGGATCTCTATTATCCCAACACTCTTTTTTTTAGATATAATTCAAAAAATTAGTTTCTCGAAGAAAAACAAAACTTTTCTGTATGAAATAAATATCCATGGATATAAACAAAAAGAAGACTATATAGTTCAACATACCTTCGTTGGTTAGAATATGAGAACCCTCAACAATAGGTCCTAAAAATTGAAAAACCTCATTCTAATTAATCTCACAAGAAAAGGTTTACATGTAAGTATTGCCAATTATTAAACATTTATGTAAAAAAAGTATAGTGTTAAATATGCACCAATAAACATGGATGTTTCCACTGTGTACCCTTCACCCTCAGGTCTTCCAACTGAACGCACATCAACATGATGGCCTGAATATAAATCTTACAATTTATTATACACGCAATACTTCATTTTGTTCACAAAAAAACTGAATGAATGAACTGTATAAACATACCTCCACCAGAGACGTTTTCACTCCGACTTTCATGATCTATAATTATTTGTCTATTCATTCCTTCTTCTTTTTTATTCTCCTTCTTTGCATATTTTTCAGATTCTAGCTTAGTATTTCTTGGAAAAGCTTGTGTGTTTGTATACAACAATCCTTGTAATTTTTTGTCCAATGTTTGATGGTTCTTTGTATTCCTTGCCAAGCGATCAATACCATACGTGCACTGCAATTTGTATCTCCCAGGTTTTAAAGCACCGTAACTTGAACTCAGGTTGTTCTTGTTCAATGTGTATCTTTCAGATTCTAGACTAGTATTCATTGGAAAGGCTCGTGTATTTTTAAACAGTAACCCATTTGATTTTTCATTTATTACTACAAGATTCTCTATATTCTTTACCAAGCAATCAATTCCAAATGTGCATTGCAACTTATACTTTCCGGGTTTTAAAGCAGAATGACTTGAACTTTGGTTATTCTCCTTCACTGTGCATGTTTCAAATTCTAGCATAATATTCGTTTGCAAAGTTTGTGTGCTTGTATACAACAACCCATGTATGCCTTCCAATTTGTATTTTCTCGGTTTTAAAGCACCATGACTTGAACTTGTTGAAGGGAGGCCATTCAAGCATCTTGAAGGTGAAGATACCAACATGTAGGCTATAAATTCAAAAATTCACAAAATCAAATGTGACATAAACTGTTCTACAAATGTTTAACTAAAAAATACTTACAATTAGATGTGTCTTATTGAAGTATAATCGTAATTCACTCAAATAATCTATGAAAAACAAATATATCAATTATCCTATATCTGTCTTGATTACAAAAACGAAAAAGAGGAAAAAAGAAAGAAAAAGAGAAACAAAGTTTTAAAAAAACATATGCATGAAACAATAAAAACCATGCTTAGCATTTTTCTAGCCTGCAATTAATTTGCACAAAATATATTAAACTGATATACCTTTTTGCGTAGAGTTTGATTTCCCTCTTTTGCTACTGGTAATTATGTTTCTTTCATGCCTGCATGTAATTAAAATTTATCAAATCCATAAACCAACACATATGCACCAATATGTAGTACTTATGCATGCACCTATCCTAAAAGATGTTGATTAAATTACAAAGAACGGTCAAGTCATGGTAGATGAAAAGCCACTTATTGAAATAGTATTAAATTTCAATAAAAAAAGAAAGAAAAGCCAACCATGATATCAATTAATCATTACCCTCATGATATTAACAAAAGCCAACCCATTTCCTCCAATAAAATGACACTTATTTAGCTCACACTCCATTAGTTATAGGAAAATATCAAACTAATCATCTAATATCATATCATGTAATAAATAAGAATAACAATAACAAAACATAAAGGTGCATGGGTGCATGTTGTCAACTAAAATTCAAATGACCCGATTTTTGTAATTGCAAATGGCTTGATTTTTTATCTCCATAAAACCAGTTCTTTTTACAACTACTTCCATACATATGCAACTCACATACATACTTATTTATTTTAATTTCAAAAATCTTACATACTATAGCATGTGTGTGTGTATATAACGTAAAACATAAACTGATAATATAATAATATAAATCAAAAGGAAACGAACAAGCTCTCTTTTAGTTGAATAATTTATTTAATAATTGATTAGGTGTTGTAAAATATATAAATGTTGTAAATATGATTTTATTAGTTCTCCATTTAGTCCCACATCATGGGAATAAGTTAAACATCAGCTCTTAAGCCTATATATAAAGGAGCCAATGTAATAGAAACAATGACACTTCTGAATGAATAGAAATGTCCTCTCTCCCATGTTTCTTCAGTACTGTGTTCGTTTTGTAACACGTTATCAGTGTGACATTCTATTATAGTTATTTGTTAAAATCTTCTAGATCTACATCTATGAATTTGTCATGTAAGTAATTTTTATTTGAGAATATCAATTCGTGGATTTCTATATTTGTTCTACCATTATTTTCTGTTTGAGAATATTTGATCTATGGATCTATATTTTTTTGTAGATCTAGATTATGTTCCAGTGGATCTAAACTTTTTAGATCTAATTATTTTTAACTTATGGTTTTTAGTTATCCAACTATTCATATTTGATCTGGTATTATGGTATACCAAATACTTTTTAGGAAGATCCATTCATTTTCTTTTTATAATATTATACATGGATCTTTTACCCCATACGCCATACATAAATCATCTTCATTTTCTACTTTATCTCTTCATAACGGAGAAGCCATTGCTAATAGGTATGCATATATGTAAATAGCAAGCTGCTTGTCAGCCAATATATGTATTACAATGGCCATTATTTTTGTTATGTAACATGGTGTATGGCTCCTTGACGGTTTGTATTATTTCATTATTGTAAGAAGTTCATTGTAAATGTATAATGAAAGACTTGCAGATTTGGATATTTTTTTTATGATTCCATGTTGTAATATATTCAATTTATTACATGCATGTATACGGTCCTATCTTATTTTACGACATCTGCAATTTTTTTAATGATATAACAGTAGTACAGTTTCAGCGTTTTGTCTGTTTGTTAATTTGTTAATTCATTTTGATAATTATAGAACATGTGTACTGATATGTGAATTTTGTTTAGCTAAGCATCTACAATTATTATTTTTGTGTAGTTCACAAAAATGTCGAACACTGAAATCCATTTACAATCTCAATTCTTAGAGAGTACCATTAAAAATGTTAATAATATGTTCCAGCAGGACAAAGCAAAGGCCCTGATATTTTTAAGAGGCCGTATCCATGGTGATCTAAAATCAGAATATTTAACTGAAAAAAGATCCTCTCCACTTATGGAATTCCCTCAAGGAGCATTATGACCACCAGAAGATGGTCATACTTCCAAACACAAAGCAAGAGTCGTTGAACCTGAAGTTCACATGCAAATGGCCTAAATCTCATATGATCTAAAGTTCATATACAAATTCTTTTAAATAAGGAACCTGAAGTTCATATGCAAACAAGGAACCTGAAATTCATATGCAAACAAGGAACTCGAAGTTCATATTCAAATGAGAAACATGAAATAAAGCATAAAAACATGTAATTGCATTTAATATTTGCATATAGCAAATGACCTGTAAAAGGAAAGGATTTTAAAAATCAGTGAAAGGAAAAATTTCAACAAAAAGCAAAAAAACCTTATATTCCAACTTTATGCTACATATAATCTCTTGAAGAAACTTATTTTTGGAAGAGATCATTACATTTATAATAAATACTATTTTCTTGAAGAAAAATAGTAAAAATGACTCTCATATGTAACTTTCTAAAAACGTTGCTTCAATTTAAAATATACAATAATAATATGTGAATAATAATTAAACTTGAAGTTTTATTACAGTAATTTTAGAGCATATCATATTTCCAAAAGAAATGTTTTTATTGTTCCTTAGGAAAAAGTTTTATAAAGAGAATATGCATCCTGAAGATCATATTAAGTTAAGATCTAAATATTGATCTTAATTCTTCACACCTGAAGTGAATGCAAAAACAATTTTTGTCATTACATGGAAAATTTAGAACCTATAGTTTCTAAAAAGGCAAGAATCAATTTTGATATAAAAAAAAGATCTAAAAGATCTTTATATGAGTTGTATAATAAAAAAATATGTAATTTTTATGTTTGTGAATTTTATGTATAAATTTACAAGTTTTTCAAATCATTCATATTGAAAAAAAAAGAATATGAGACTTATAGTTTATTTTTGTTTATAGTTGTGAATTTTATGTACAGATCTATAAATTTTTGAACCGTTCATGTTAGAGAATGTAAAATGTTGATTATGTGATTGATAAATATATTATATTACCTTATTGTCATAAATGCATTGAATGCATTAGTTCTTGTTAGTTAATTGATGTATGTTTGTATTTGGAATAAGAATAGACATATGTATTATTATTCGATGTATTTAGCTAGTAATAACTAATGTTATGGAAGAAAGGATAAAACCACAACCTGAAGTTGTGCAAATAAAATATTTATACTGGAAGTTGTATAACTCAAAGTCTTGGACCTGAAGTCTTGAACTATATATTTATATATATGTATATATATATATAAACATTTTTTGATAAAGTATACAAGTTTGAAATCTTGTTAATTAGAAAAAATGTAAAAGCTTCTAAATTAAATGTATGGTAAAAGATTGAGAACCAGAAGCTCATCATAAATTTATAAAATTGATATGCATATGTATGTGTACATGTATGCATAGGAACTCGAAGTTCCTCAATCAATGAATTTGAAATACTTCATAATTTAAAAGGCGGGAGTTTTATTCAAACCGTATGAAATAATAACATTACACTTCTTAAATAAGTTAAATCATATGCGACAATAATAATGCAGCTAAATATTGCACAATTTTCAAAATGAGTTGTATCTTACTTATATATTTATATTTGAATATTGTATTGAAGAATAAATTTTAACAACTCGAAGTTGTTATATATTTTATTTGAACCAGAAGTTCAACACAGTGGAACCAGAAGTTCAATACAGTGGAACCAGAAGTTCAATACAGTAGAATCATAAGTTCAATACAGTGGAACCAAAAATTCAATATAGTTGAACCAGAAGTTCAATACAGTTTAACAAACCTGAAATTGTTTATATATTATTTGAACCAGAAATTCAGTATAGATTAACATATTGAAGTTGTTCATATATTTCATTTGAACCAGAAGTTCAATACAGTTCCAAATCAGATATTTTGGATATTATGATGCGATCTTTAAGATTTGCATTGACATTTCTTGATAAGCAAAAATTAATGATTGGAATCTTATGAACAATTTGTCCTAAAATAGGTAACTCGAATGAGAAAGAATATGCAAATCATTACATATGGAATACCTGGACGCACGTATATACACATATATGCGACTATTTAATTAACAACCTGAAGTTGTCATGAGCTCATATTATAAATTATGCATATATTAGTTTATATTTCAGAAAGTCGATTGACATCAATATTGAAGGACCTGAAGTCATGTGCATATCCAAATGATAAAAAATTCCTCCAAGTCATTAGATAATTGAAAGGGAATAAGCAATACAATATGAATGCATCTTATCAACTAATAAGAGCATTATCCTCCTACAATTGAAGTACATCTAATGTATTTGCTGGCTATGATGCTATAATGGATCAAAAATGAATCCAAAGTAGGTTTATTATTTAAAGTGACAATGTTTGTGAACATTGAAGGGGAGGATAAAGGAATCATCGATGTTAAATATTTGCTAACATATTGCAAAGTATATAGTAACATGCATAAATTATCAATTATGTTCCTAACAGACTTTCTCCAATATACATTTGAATCCCCGATGGATCAAAAGGTGTAAACCACAGCTGAAAATGTGGTATAAAAGTCAGTTCAAAATATTTTGGGGTAAGTCATAGGGATGCAAAATAAAGGAGGTGAGTGTTCCTAAAGAAACACTTAAACGTGCTTTGAAAAAAAACCATGACATGATTGTCAAAATAACCCCAGAAGTGGTTTAGGTACCTAAAGCATAATTTTTTTTTGAGATCTCAATAAATTATGTATAAAACTGACAAGAAATAATCATCGATGATAAATTAATAAATAATAAAGCACTTATATTTATAAATGGATTAAAATCCCATTTTAGAGAGAAACATGATTGGCCATCATGAAATTCTCCTAAATAAGATATATGGACCAGTAGTCCATAAGATATGAACCTGTAGTTCATAAGATAAAAATAGAAATATATATAATGACAAAATCACACGGAAGTTACTGAAGCACCATAGAGTGTCAACAACGTGTTAAGTGCCATAAGCATTGTATTTTCATAGATAATTGAATTGATTAAAGTGGTGAAAGTGTTTAAAATGCTTACAATATCCTGAAGGTATAAACGATGAAAGTATACAAATTCCAGAAGAATTTGAATAACTTTGCTAGTGATAAAGAGCAAAAAATGTAGATTACAACTTTCTTTTAAGTATTGTTGTGATGAAATATTGAAATAATTCACGATGAGTAGATCAATTCCTGCTTTCAAGAATTGTTGTAGTGAAACTCTTAATATTCATTGAGGTGGTAGTTGCGATATGAAAAAAAATTTATAATATATAAGTTCCTAAGGAACATAAAGAATACAAAGAATATGTCTGATAGATTATAGCATTCTTCTATGTATTGTTGTAATGAAAATCTTGATATACTTCAAGATGAGTAGATTACTTTTTGTTTAGTGTTGCTGTAATGAAAGTTGTCTCATTCATCAAATGTGTATTGCAATATTCAAGCCTGATTGAAACAGAAAATTATAAGCATCTGAAGTATATCCATAAATGAATATTAGTAATATACAAATCACAAAAGGAAGGCGTTTTAAATAAGAAAACATGTCTGAAGCATGGAAATGCACATTAAACTTTAAAAGAAAAACTTCATTAAGATGTATTTGTAAGAAATTTGAGTTATTGAAAGAAGAATACGAATTCAGAGGAAATTATTAAATCAATGGGAGCATCCATAAGCATGATATAATGCATTCTTTTTCCTTAACTAAGTTTTCCCCCACTAGGTGTTCTTAGTAAGGTTTTAATGAGGCATGGGTCATGATCCAGAAGTATCAACCCAAAAGTAACATACAAAATAAGTTATAATGTACTCTTTTTCCTTATTTAAGATTTTTCCCATTGGGTTTTTCTTATTAAGGTTTAAACGAGGCATAACATTGATCCAGAAGTATCATACTACTTTTAACATAGTAAATATGACATTGAATATTGTAATCTTTTTCCTTCACTAAGATTTTTCCCACTGGTTTTTCTTAGTAAGGTTTTGACGAGGCAAAAGTATCAAACATCTTTTGATGTAATAAACCATTATTTATGAAGAAGACAAGGCAGTTTGCATGGCTCATATTCAAGTGAATTATATCAAGGATGATACGATGGAGCACATTTCTTCTAAATTTCTCTTCACACATGAATGAAAAGATAACAAAAAAGAGGGGAAATAAATTCAGTTTCAAGAAAAGCGGGTAGATCCGTTCTCAAAGGCAATTTCCAAATTAACATTCCAGAAGATGATGTACAAAATTGGCATGCGTCGACTACATCAATAGACTAATTGAATAATGAGTTATAAATGAGGGGTAGTATATAAAATTATGCTATAATGTACTCTTTTCCTTCACTAATATTTTTCCCACTGGGTTTTTGTTAGTAAGGTTTTTAATGAGGCATTATCTTGATCCTGAAGAATCAAACCTTATGGTAACATTGTAAAACATGTTACCTGAAGAGGAAATAAATTTGCACTCTTTTCCTTGTTTATGATTTTTCCTATAAGGCTTTTCACAAAAAGGTTTTTAATGAGGCATTGTTTTGATCCTGAAGCATCAAACTGTTTTAAGAAATATCATTTTAATATGATATCCATAATGTCAAACGTTGCGTACTCTTTTTCTCGTTCAAGATTTCTCCCACTGGGTTTTCCTGATAGAGTTTTAAAGGCAACAGACAATAGTTGTACCGACTGGATAGATGTATGCAATCAAGATAGTAATAAGAGGGAGCAATCAACATATATGTTTTAAAAGGGACAACTTCAAGTTAGCAGAGCATTCAAGATTTTTGAGATGCATACTCAAGTGGGAGTGTTGTAAAATATATAAATGTTGTGAATATGCTTTTATTAGTTCTCTGTTTAGTCTCACATCATGGGAGTAAGTTAAACATCAGCTCCTAAGCCCATATATAAAGGAGCCAATGTAATAGAAATAATTACACTTCTGAATGAATAGAAATATCCTCTCTCCCTTGTTTCTTCTGTTCTGTGTTCATTTTACAAAATTAGGCAATTTTTCATTCAACTTCAAAAGCACTTGTTTAACACCTGCAAAACTTAGAACCTAAAACATCATGTAGCTATATAGACTTCAATAATCCATAACACAAAAAATTCCACATGCGATAATAATATAAACAAAATAGAAAGAAAAACCGATGATAAAAAAATAAGTTTTCTGGTAAGCCACAAAGTAATTTTCATTCAATCGTAAAAGCATTTGTTTGCCATAACAAATAGTACAACATAAAACATCATGAAGCCACAAACATTTCAATTGCTAATAGTTCAAACACTCGGTAATCCGCGATACAAAAAAATCCACTTAATATTTTTTTCAACAAAGATTACACTTTGTCCACTTCGCAATCCTTTTCCACCTTAGCTTCAACAATTCTTCTTTTCTTGCTAGCAGACGACTCGGTTCCAAAATCCTCAGAATCAGCTTCCGTTGATGATTTTTTGGTTGAACTCACCTCCACCATTTCATTGTCTCCTACAAAAGAAATAGGATCCTGAAATGCATAATTGTTTTACTATACCCAAAGAAAAATTAACGTTAATATAATTAGTATATAGTAAATCATGGATTACCTTTTCATCTTCACTGTTTTTCATTTTAAAATTATCGTTTGACATGATATCAGAATCCTATTCCATGTCAAAAAAAAAACAGTAACAATGCTAGTCAGAAACAAACGAAGCAAAAAACAAAGGCATGACATATAAAAATTGTCACTTTTGCTAAATACCTTAGCAAAACATTCTCAGAACTAATAGACTTATCACATTTTTTATAGTAAAAATGATCCATTTTTTCCACCATTATCATCTGATACAGTCTCATCAATAGGTTTCACCTTCTTATGACATTTTTTGCATGGTATTAATACCATCCATGTTCCAATTCCACCCCAACAATGGTAGCCAATATTATACAATTCATTGGCTTGTCAAATTCATATAGATCATCCAATGTACTCTTGTCAGTACACTTGAGAAATTCATCTTGCAATGATAAACAACTTTGGGATGACGATGGAGTAGTCCATAACATGACAGAATTATCAATACTACTGTCAAGTCTAAGTAAATACAAAAATTTATGCGCATACAACAGAATAATCTATGTTGCCAATTATATAAACTGAAAAATGAACTAACCTGTTTCTGAACCACCTAAGTTCGTTTATGTTGTGATTTGTGACATGAAATCACGTATGAAGACGAGACATTGATGTGCTTGGAAATAGAGGAGATGGAGCAGCGGCAGAAAGAAGGCAAGGAGGAGCAGTTTTGTGCTATGTTTCAGCACAGACGTCTGAGGGATCTTGGTCAGATGTCTGTGTCTACATGGTTTGGAACCCGAGAGCATGGACAGACGTCTGACATAATTTGGTCAGACGTCTGAGCGGGTTTTCTACGGTTTTGACTTGGTCTTTCTATGACTTATTCTGCAAGCAATGAAGGGGCAAATTGGGCATTTGCCTAGGCCTTCTATTCTCCTATTAAAGAAGCATCTAGGGTTGGATTAAAAGGATAAGATGACCGAATAGAGTGGAGGTTGCGTGCCTCTAGGGCTTGGTGCCCTAGGGCGGATTGGTGCCTCCAATTAATCCAAGGGTTAGCTGTCGTTCTTCATTGTTCTCCTTCTCTAACAAGAGTTGTAGTCATCTAGATATTCTTTCCCTTTCTCAATAAGGTTATTGGTTCTTGTAGTTTGTTTATTTTTGGTTGTTGAACCAGTGTGTGTAAACAAAATTCGTTTTGAGAATCAATAAAGAGGGTAGTTTGGTGGAATATTTTGTGTTTGCGCGTGTGATTTCATATCTGTGTTTGTTTCCATAGAAATCATCTTTAAGTAATTGGGTGAAGAAGATCCTGGACGCTTCCGCAAAGGCGCAGTTTTTATAACAGTTGGTATCAGAGCTAGATCATCGCAAAGCTAAGAGTGATTTTGGATTGGAAAAAATTGATATTTTTGACGTCGGATATGATGGCGCTGCTGGTGATGACTAATTTTGATTGGGGATTTGAAGGCCTCAATTGTTTGGTTGATGGAGATGAAGAGGAGCCCTCAGATGTGGATGGGGGAAGATGGAAGAAGACGAAGATGTTGGCAATTGGTTTGGTTTGCCTGTACCTTGGTGATTCAGTTCATGTTTTCGACAGGGGTCTTCACGTTGATGATGCTCAAGGGATCAGGAGTGACCGAGGAAGGATCTCAGGTCACGTGGTAGACGGGTGTCGATGTGGAAGGCGAGTGACAGTTGAAGAACCTAGTCCACAGCAAGGTGGAGAGGTTAATTTGGTCACTGCTGATGTGTTCGATAGGGGTCTTCACGTTGATGATGCTCGAGGGATCCGGAATGATCGAAGTAGGAGCTCAGGTCAAGTGGTAGACGGGTGTCGTTATGGTATTGCAAGCACTTTTAGACCGTTGGTTTATGCACGGTGCAACTCAGGTGGTAGATGCATCTTTTGCAGGCGGTGGGTTGTGTTTGTAATTGAGGTGTGATCGTAGTCCTTTCAAATCGACTGGGCGTGATTGTTGCCCTAAAATCAATTGAGTCCCTGTACTCGGAACAGGTGGGGTGTATCTCGTTGCCTGGAAATCGAGGTTGGTTTTAATTGAGAGAAGGTGTCGTTGAAAGAGCTAGATGACTTGTTTGTTGGAAGTTTGTTTGATGTGATGCGATTTCATATCAAGGTGGAGTGTTGTGATTTGTAACATGAAATCACATATGAAGACGAGACATTGATGTGCTTGGCAATAAAGGAGATGGAGCAGTGGCAGAAAGAAGGCAAGGAGGAGCAGTTTTGTGCTATGTTTCAGCACAGACGTCTGGGGGATCTTGGTCAGACGTCTGTGTCTACAGGGTTTGGAACCCGAGAGCCTGGACAGACGTCTGACATAATTTGGTCAGACGTCTGAGCGGGTTTTCTGCGGTTTTGACTTGGTCTTTCTATGACTTATTCTGCAACCAATGAAGGGGCAAATTGGGTATTTGCCTAGGCCTTCTACTCTCCTATAAAAGCAGCATCTAGGGTTGGATTAAAAGGATAAGATGACCAAATAGAGTGGAGGCTGCGTGCCTCTAGGGCTTGGTGCCTTAGGGAGGATTGGTGCCTCCAATTAATCCAAGGGTTAGCCGTCGTTCTTCATTGTTCTCCTTCTCCAACAAGAGTTGTAGTCATCTAGATATTCTTTCCCTTTCTCAATAAGGTTATTGATTCTTGTAGTTTATTTATTGTTGGTTGTTGAACCAGTGTGTGTAAACAAAATTCGTTTTGAGAATCAATAAAGAGGGTGGTTGGGTGGAATATTTTGTGTTTGCGCGTGTGATTTCATATCTGTGTTTGTTTCCATAGAAATCATCTTTAAGTAATTGGGTGAAGAAGATCCTGGATGCTTCCGCAAAGGCGCAGTTTTCATAACAGTTTAAATCACCATTAAAAATTAACCGCGTAGAAAATAAAGAACTTGACAATGTAGCTCCCGCCTATTAGTGAAAAAAAGCAACTACTAACAGAAAACAAAATATAACTCTTACAAACTAATAAATAACTTAATGATAAACTAAATTTTATATAATAACCTCCCCACTCCTTTATCTTTGCATTTTTTAATAATGAGAATGATGGGTCCGGTGTTATTTTCAGAGAGAAAGCAAAATGCTTCTTCTGCTTATCTATCCCATAAGGTACATTTCAGTTTTCTTTTTGACCTACAGGTAATCAATGAATAATTAAGAGACGTTCGCTAAACATATGTGTACAGTTACGAAGTAAAATCATAGGTTCACTAAATATATGTTTACTAAACATACCCTTAGTCCTTCAGTTCCATTACCAACTTCTTAGACTCTTTATTCTCTTTCTGACTGATCTCAAGAGAACTGTAACCAACAACCATGCCAATGACATCTGGACAAAGTAAATTTAGAATATATAAACCATCCTGGAATATCATATGTAAGATATATATGACCTAAAAACTTACCTATTCAAAATTTGTCATCCAATGTTTTTGAAAGAATATCATCAAAATACACAATTTTAAATCCGTGCATAGGAATGGACATATCATCTTCACATTTCACGGCCGATGTTGAGAAAACAAAATTAATTTAGTATAGATGTTGTGATACTCGATAGTTCCCATTATTTGGTCCATTTCCAAAATTACTCATAATCATACACTTGCCTTCCACAAGTTTTGCACAAAATCTTTTAATGGGGCTTTGTTTAACAGTAGCCTAAATATGGCTAACCTGCATAACAGTAAAATGCATAATTTTTTTATTAAACCAATTGCAAGGCAAAATAACCAAGAATTGGAAAATCACAACTACATCGCCTTTTCATCCAAGAATAACATTTCAGTACTACCATCATCTGTAGGATCTTTAAAGCTTGGTGGCCTCCATAACTGAACAATCCTTATTTTGATGGAGATGTTCTGATTGAAAGGTGTGATATCCTCTATAAACTTATATACAGCAGTCATTTTTGATATTCTTCCCCGTATGAGCTTTTCTTTCGTTTCCTCCACGCAATCAAAATCACATCCACCCCAAACCTCTACCTTTAATGGCAAAACAATGGCAACAGGAAGAGGGATATATTTATATATGTATGATATGTATGACATGCTAATAATATAAGAAGATAATATTATATTATGAAATATACAAAGAACTGTCTAGAAGCTCGAATGGGAGGTCGAATTTCCACTAAATCCGATTAGCAATGATTTTTTTCTATGTATTTTTTATTATTTATATCGTATATATATAAGATATGTATGACATGCTAATAATATAAGAAGAAAATATTATGTTGCGAAATATACAAAACACTGTCTAGAAGCTCGAATGGGGAGGTTGAATTTCCACTAAATCCGATTAGCAATGATATTTTTTTATGTATTTTTTATTTTTTATATCATTAAAACAAATATTTTGCCCCTTACCGAGGCGTTACTATTACCACTTTTTTACATTACATACATTTTATAATATTATATTATAATATATATGTATTTGATCTATACATACGAAATAAGAAGTTTTTTATTTTTCTTATACTTTTTACTTGTAAATAGTAACCATTACTGAGATAGACATCATTATAATATATATATCATAATATGTATTCTCTTGGAAACACATATTTTTGGTCCGACCGGGAAGTACCAAAATTACCCTCTTTGTATTCAAATTTTAAATGCATAATCAACGTGCGCATTAATAATTCTACTAACATTATTTTTTATGTTTCTTTCTATAATTATTTTAATTAAATCTTCTGACATTTTTAATGCATAATTTATTTCAATTTCAGACGTGTACCATCAATATGCACATATCCAATTTAAAATAAAACGTTGCTTAATTAGCATAATCAAACTCCCTTTTATTTCTTGAATTCATACCATTTATGATGCACATTATTTCTCTAACTTATATCTATACATTTTCATTTCAAATTTATCTACATGTATGTTTACGTCAACCTTCAAAATTTTGATATTATTCTCATTAATTCTGTTTTATTATCTTCCTTTTTTAGTATACTGAAATTATCCTCTCCGTATTTATTTCTTTTTTAAAAAAATCATTTCTATTTATTCTTTCTATTTTTTGATGCACATTCAAATTTTAAATGATAATCAATATGCACATTAATAATTCTATTAACATTATTTTTTACGTTTGTTTCTATACTCATTTTAATTAAATTTTCTACGATTTTTAACATACAATTTATTTCAATTTCAAACGTGTACTATATCTTAGGCTGGCGTGTAGGTTTGAGAACAAATCAAATGCGCTTGGGTCAAAATACCTTTTCTTTCTACATATTTCCAATGCATCAGTATAAATATGCATGTCCCTTATCAATTGTTACTTCATTTTATTTTATCATTCACTATAGGCTTATTCGGTTGCTTCATTCTGAGGCAATAAGGTATGAGATATGTTTTTCTTTTTCTTTTGTAACATGATTTCTAAATGATACAATTTGTTACACACTTACATAATTAACGGTGACTTTACCATTGTTATATTTAATACACGCATATGCATTAGTCACTCGCAAGTCACAACATTATAGAACTCACGTATGATTACTTTACATTAAGTTACATGTGCAACAAGCCAACATCACTATTAGGCGCGATGGAGTTAGAAGACACAAAAAGTTATCCAATGGCTAAACGGAATGGCATAGCCCAGATGCAAGCCCACCAATGAGTAACTACAAAAAAAAACATAGAACGTTGAAGGAAGATGATCCATATTTCATATCGTTCCCGGGTAAGGAAAAAAACTTTTGTCAGGCTGTCAGCAGTAATATCTATATTTAAAAAATACCCATTTTGTACTAACAAACATTCAACTTTTAATAACACTAAAAAGTATTTAAGAAAACATAGGTACTAACCTTCTCTAAATTAACTTAAATGCTACTGTTTTGTTTTAACTTAAATATGAGAAATGAACTGAATAATGGTGATGTATGCAGGTCTTTAAAGGATAATGATATTCTGAAGAGAGTTTATGGAAGTGTTGTGCTTGGTAAATGAAGAAAGTGAGAAACTTTATCAGGTAGAATACTGGTACGTAGGCACAAGCTTGGTTAACATTCTCTGCCATATACAGATAGAGATCTCTATGTTAATATTATATGCTCATGTATAACAAATGTGTCGTTTTCTCTTCTTTTGTTTAGGTGGATCACTCTGTAGTGCAGAGCTTTGCATAAGGAGGAAGGAAATATGTCACATGCATGTGTATCCAACAAGGAAAATAAATAATGCTTTTCGAATCTTCTTGACTAGCAATGCAACTAATTCGGATCTATAGGTTAGTAGTCTAAATATTTAACGGATGAATTTTACAACTTTGCTTCCATACCGAATATGGAAATCATAAAATGTATTCAGATTTAGCACAGTTACACCTTTCGTATTTTAGTTTATACAAAACAATATTTATCACATGCAAGTAACCGCTCTACATGTGTTTGCTCTTTCTTAACTTTCGAGGCATTTTTCTTAATATTAAGACAAAATGGTGGAATAGATTTAAGCAGAAATACTTCCGAATTTATTTATATTTTCTTTTAATTATTTTTATATTTTTAAGTTCTATATAATATTTGTAAATACACAAAACTTGACAAAAAGCACGTGCCGTGACGCTCATATATATATAATATACATGTATTTGGTCTATCTATATGAAACGAGAAGTTTTTTTATTTTCTTATACTTATTAGTTGCAAATAGTAACCACTACCGAGACAGACATCATTATTACCTATAAAAAGCATACTTTGTCCTCTGGTTGTTGTCCTGTTATTACATTATATATACACACATATATATATATATATATACACACATATATATATACATACATGCATACATATAATAATATATTTCATCTATCTATACAAAATGGAAAGTTCTTTTATTTTCTTATATACCTACTAATTTCCTGTAAAAAGTAGTAACCATTACCGAGGCAGGCATCATTATTACCTTATGTTAAAAAGATACTTTGTCATCTAGTTGTCGTCCTGTTATTACCTTCCTTTTTATTGTTAGTTAATTTATTTATTTATTATACTATTAGTTTATTTTGCGAGGGACCCTGAGTGGGTAATGATGCCTGCCTTTTTGGAGGGAATGGAGGGAAGACATGTGTATGTTGCGAGCGATCCTGAGGGGGTGTAAGTGTGTAAGTGAGGAGGGAATTAGAGGGATTTTTTTTATTTAGTGACCTTTTGGAGGGAAAAAGGGCAATTTTGGAGGGAAAAGTGTCCCTGCTTTAGTATAATGTAAGATTTATATTTTTAATACAACAATAGTCTAATTTCCTATAATTTTCCTAAGCTGCTTCGTTATGTTCTTAATGTTACAAAAAGATTAGCATATATATATATATATATATATTTGTGCTGAAGTTATGAGATAAGGCTAGAAATAAACATCAAACAATGAACGAACTAAGAATTGTCTATATATTTTCAATAGAAAATTCTTCATCTCAAAAGTCGGTGGATAAGCCAGCAAACATGATCGCTGACCACATACATTGTCTCATAAAAGTTTTTCACGTATGGCCCCGATATCATTCCCATGAATTTGCATAATTTAACTGTAATATTCAACACACAGAAATTATACAAATCATTTAGGTTGAGATCAAGCAGATAAATATAAAGATAATGATAAAGCGAGTTACGTAATATTTATCCAGTAGGCACCATAACATTAGTATTCAGCATACAAAAGTAGCACGCATCTTCTTCGAAGTGCGTTAAAAATGGCAGAAGCTTTAATTAAAATGAATATAGAAACAAACATAAAAAATAATATTAGTAGAATTATTAATGCGCACGTTGATTACGCATTTAAAATTTGAATACAAAGAGGACAAAATATGCTTTTTATAGGTAATAATGATGTCTGTCTCAGTAATGGTTACTATTTGCAAGTAATAAGTATAAGAAAATAAAAAACTTCTCATTTCGTATAGATAGGCCAAATACATGTATATTATATACATACGAGCGTCACTCCCGACTCAAGGCACGCGCTTCGCGCGTAGTAACGGCACGCGCTTCGTGCGTGATGACGGCACGCGCTCTGCGCATGATGACGGCATTCTCTTTTTATCAAATTTTGTGTATTACAAATATTAAAAAAAGTTAAAAGAAAATATAAATAAATTCAGAAGTATTTCTGCTTAAAGCTATTCCACCATTTTGTCTTAATAATAAGAAAAATGCCTAGAAAGTTAAGAAAGAGCAAACACATGTAGAGCGGTTACTTGCATGTGATAAATATTGTTTTGTGTAAACTAAAATATGGAAGGTGCAACTATGATAAATCTGAATACATTTTATGATTTCCATCTTCGGTACGGAAGCAAAATTGCAAAATTCATATGTTAAATATTCGGACTACTAACCTATAGATCCGAATTAGTTGCATTGCTAATCAAGAAGATTCGAAAAGCATTATTTATTTTCCTTGTTGGATACACAGGCATATGACGTATTTCCTTCCTCCTTATGCAAAGCTCTCCACTTTAAAGTGATCCACCTAAACAAAAGAAGAGAAAACGACACATTTGTTATGCACGAGCATACAATATTAACATAGAGATCTCTATCTGCATATGGTAGAGAACTTTAACCAAGCTTGTGCCTACGTACCAGTATTCTACTCGGTAAAGTTTCTCACTTTCTCCATTTACCAAGCACAACACTTCCAAATAATCTCTTCAGAATATCATTAGCCTTTAAAGGCCTGCATACATCACCATTATTCAGTTCATTTCTCTTATTTAAGTTAAAACAAAACAGTAACATTTAAGTTAATTTACAAAAGGTTAGTACCTATGTTTTCTTAAATACTTTTTGGTGTTATTAAAAGTTGAATGTTTGTTAGTAAAATATGGATATTTTTTAAATATAGATATTACTGGATGACAGGCTGACAGAAGTTTTTTTCCTTACCCGGGAACGATATGAAATGTAGATCATCTTCCTTTAGCGTTCTATGTTTTTGTTGTAGTTACACATTGGTGGGCTTGCATCTGGGACCAGCCATCCCGTTTAGCCATTGAAGAACTTTTTGTGTCTTCTAACTCTATCGCATCTAATAATGATGTTGGTTTGTTACACATGTAAATGAATGTAAAGTAATCATATGTGAGTTCTATAATGTTGTGACTTGCGAGTTACTAATGCGTATGCATGTATTAAATATAACAATGGTAAAGTCAGTGTTATTTATGTAACTGTGTAACAAATTGTATCATTTAGCAATCATATTACAAAAGAAAAAGAAAAACATATCTCATATTTATTGCCTTAGAATGAAGCAACCGAATAAGCTTATAGTGAATGATAAAATAAAATGAAGTAACAATTGATAAGGGACATGTGTATTTATATTGACGCATTGGAAATATCTAGAAAGAAAAGGTATTTTGACCCAAGCGCATTTAATTTGTTCTCAAACCTACACGCAAGCCTAAGATATAGTACATGTTTGAAATTGAAATAAATTGTATGTTTAAAATGGAAGAAGATTTAATTAAAATAAGTATAGAAACAAACGTAAAAAATATTGTTAATAGAATTACTAAAGTGCACATTGATTACGCATTTAAAATTTGAACGCGCGTCCAAAAACAGAAAGAATAAATAGAAAAGGTTAAAAAAAAAAATGAAATTAATACGGAGAGGATAATTTCAGTATACTAAAAAAGGGAGATAATAAAACAGAATTAATGAGAATAATATCAAAATTTTGAAGGTCGACGTAAACATACATGTAGATAAATTTAAAATGAAAAGGTACAGATATAAGTTAGAGAAATAATGTGCAACATAAATGGTATGAATTCAAGAAATAAAAGGGAGTCTGATTTCGCTAATTAAGCAATGTTCTATTTTAAATTGGATATGCGCATATTAATGGTACACGTTTGAAATTGAAATAAACTGTGTGTTAAAAAATGGCAGAAGATTTAATTAAAATGAATATAGAAACAAACGTAAAAAATAATGTTAGTAGAATTATTAATGCGCACATTGATTACGCATTTAAATTTTGAGTACAAAGGGGGTAATTTTGGTACTTCACGGTCGGACCAAAAAATATACTTTGTCATCTAGTTGTCGTCCTGTTATTACCTTCCTTTTTATTGTTAGTTAATTTATTTATTTATTATACTATTAATTTATTTTGTGAGCGATCCTGAGTGGGGAATGATGCATGCCTTTTTGGAGGGAATGGAGGGAAGACATGTGTATGTTGTGAGCGAGCCTGAGGGGGTGTGAGTGTGTAAGTGAAGAGGGAATTTTTTTTATTTGGTGACATTTTGGAGGGAAAAAGGGCAATTTTGGAGGGAAAAGTGTCCATACTTTAGTATAATGTAAGATTTATATTTTCAATACAACAGCAGTCTAATTTCCTATATTTTTCTTAAGCTGCTTCGTTATGCTCTTAATGTTACAAAAAGATTAGAATATATATATATATATATGCATATATATATATATATATATTTGTGCTGAAGTTATGAGATAAGGGTAGAAATAAACATCAGACAATGAACAAACTAAGAATTGTCTATATATTTTAAATAGAAAATTCTTCATCTCAAAAGTGGGCGGATAAGCCAGCAAACGTGATCACTGATCATATACATCGTTTCATAAAAGTTTTTCACGTATGGCACCGATATAATTTCCATGAATATGCATAATTTAACGGTAATATTCAATACACAGAAATTGCACGGATCTTTTAGGTTGAGATCAAGCAAATAAATATAACGACAATGATAAAGCGAGTTATGTAATATTTATTTAGTAGGCACCATAACCGTAGTATTCTGCATACAAAAGTTGCACGCATCTTCTTTGAAGTAGTTTTCTTAAGTGTCCGCTTTCGAGTTTTTGATTCCAACAGGCATAGTTTGTCCACCAAAAGAGAATTTATAAAATCTTCAATTTTTAGATTTCTCTAACCAATAATATTGTTCCAAACAGAAGCAAAAACGATAGAGATAGCTATAGTACAGCTTAGTATAATCATTCTTAATCGTCTTGATTACACAATATGTGCAACTTCAAAAAACTTGTTCAAGAGCCACAATCCATGCATACAACTAGGGGTGTTACAATTATGGAAACTGTCAATTTTACCTCCAACCGTAACCGCAACTCTTGCTGATGGTTAGCAAATTTTGTAACCGTTATCGTCTAACCGTTATCGCATCCATTACCATAAATTTACATTGTTATCCATAAATAATTCAAGTTCTAACTTTTTTCTTAAGAATTAATTTGTTTATCTATGAAACAAACCATCAATGTGCATGTTATCTATAAATAAAAATGCAAATAATTTATACATATGTTATTTCTCTAGCTTAAGTTATTAAAAAACATATTTATTTTATGAGATACTACAAAAAGTCATGTGCGGTTGGTATGTTTACCGCAGTTATCAAACTTCGCAACCGTTACCATCACCGTTGTCATAGTAGACGGTAACTGTGTAAACGATTAGTACGGTTTGGCAGTTGAACGGTTCAACCATAACAACCCTACATACAACAATATTAGTCTTATTAAATTTGTAAGCAATCTGAAGTTCATCTCGCTCTTTTAACTCATCATCGTAAAAGCAATTTTATCACATCCATCACTCCTTGCATTATTGATATTTGCCATGAACCCCTCATAAATATATTATTATAATAGGGTGTTACTAAATACAAATCATGTTTACTCTATGCACACTAGTATATTACATTTATACCCTATAATGCATTAAATATCATAGTTTCTTTGCTAAGTTTTTTGCAAAGATGGCGAGCAACTTTAGACAATACATCCATGAATATTGGCGCAACCATCCATTTCAAGTGCCAACGGTTGGTTTACGTTTACATGCATGGTTTCAAGAATTAAATGCAGCTTCTCATAATAGAATTTGCACAAAAAAGTAGGAAGGACAATAGTGTAATTTGCTCGATTTGCATTGAGTGATTTTGATTTGCATTTAGTAATCATGAAAAAAACGGGGAGTGCGTAAATGAGAAGAGATGGAAAGAAGGAGCGATCTTAAACCATCCACATAAGCATGTTTGGTTTTTTGTTTTCTATTATAGGTAATAGATATCAGAATAATATGGATTTAAAGAACGTTTTGAGTTATCGTAAGGTAAAAATCATCTGTATTTATGTATGGATCGGTCTTACGATTATCCTTTTTTCAGAAAGGATTTTAAAAAGTTAAACCAAGTGGTTGGAGTTAACTCGCACGGTCTCATGACCGACCTAGAGTATATTTTTTTTGTTTTACCCTAAACTTTTGGGTGCCCAAATTTGTACATGCAGTCAAGTAGTCGGGATTTTTTAGATACACTTGGAGAAGTTTGGAGCAGGAGGCTTCAGCATTAAATAGCTACTGTTTATTTCCGCTATGATGTGTTGTTGTTGTACCCAGATAGTGGTATGTATATTTAATATAGATCTGTATTTCAAAAGTTATGTTCTATAATATATTTTATTTGTTCCGATGTGGCATTCGTGTTTACTCTGATGTTGTTGTATTTAGTTCTTCTTCTTCTATTCTAACTTTCTTTCTATTTCTCACCCTCTAATTTCTTTCTATTTATGATCTGTTATTTTCGATATTTGAATAGTTGACATGGTATTTATGTCGATTTTTGGGTCGAAAATCTCTCAGTTCGTTACATAATAATCTGTATTATATAAATATATATATGTATGTATGTGTATATATAATCATTAGTACACATGTAAATATTTTTTTTATTATTACATATCATTACCTGAGGTTGTTATCATCTAAACTATCATCTATAGTACTAAAAATTTGTATTATATACATTTTTTGATTGAAATATTTTTTATTCGAGGAATGATTTTAATACATTCCTAGTATTTTCCAAGGCGTTTTAACTAGAAATAGTTTTAGAAATGCTTAACAGTTTTATTTGACTTTTCCAACAAATGCAGAAAGCATTTGATTATATTTGAATAAATTATTTTATAGAAAATTATATATATTGTTTATTAAAAGAAAATGAGGAATGTATCTTTTATAATAAAGTGATTCAGTTTTAAATGAAGAAATAAATATTTTTCAAAGAAATATTTGTACTATGTTTTACATAAAATATTGTTCAAGAAGTGTAGAATGAGTGGTATTCTATAAATAAAAGAATTTAATTATAAAGGATAATTTATAAAAAAAAGGGCAAATGATTTAGGACTATCTGGATAGATCGGACAAGTGGTGGAATGGTGACGCGTATAGGTTCCAGAGATTTAGCAGGAATGCTCCTCTTAAATTTCAAGAGTTGGACGAGATGTTTGGCGGATGCATAGAAAATGACACCTACCAATATGAGATACCTCCAGTTGCACCTCCATAGATCATGCCTCCTCATCAGCAATTCATAACTAAAGATGCATCTCTCATTCGCGATTGGATGGCTGACGAGAGTTAACAACCCCCACATAGATGCCCCACATCTACAAGACTACGACGCCTATGGCCCACCATCGTGTTTTTTTCTGACCGATCACCTCAATGAGATGGTGGACAGATGTTTTTCTATGCTGGCCTCTGTTAGGGATTTTCAGAGGTAGGAGCTTGATGAGATATTTCGCATCGATCCTGTGAATTTGGATGTGGTGCAGAAGCTTGCCCTCTTATATCTGATTAAGTTACCTTGATTATCATGTGAGGATGTTTTGACATAGTCAGCCGTAGTATATTTGGACTTTTTTTTGATTTGTAGTGGTTTGTTTTGTACTCGACCTTTTTTGAATTATTGTTATTTGTTTGTTCTATTTGTTTTGTACTTGACTTTGTTTCGCTGCTAGTAATACACAAATTGTTCTTTTAAATGTATTTGTTTGTTTTCAATTATTATACACATATTACAATAGTAAACATATATTTAATTAAGGGGATTTTATTGGACAAACTTCATAACTTTTTCAAACTCAAGGACAACCAACTAGAAATTTATTTCCAAGGACAATACACTAATATTTTGAAATTTGTTCTTTTTGTTATTGATGTAGAAAAATTACTCTTAATCTTTGATTCAAATATTGTTTAGCTTTTTTTCAATTAGTTACCTTATTTACATTAGATTTAATGAAATTGTATTACTGTGTTTAATTTGTTTTGTTTTAGTTTTGTATCAGTTTTTTAAATAAAAAGTATGCTTGTTTTAAATTTTTGAAATATAGTTATTATATAATTAGTACCATTACATTTATCATAATCTTTTGAATGAAATAGGTTCCTTTTCAATAAAACTGCAATAACCCACCTTTTTAGGGATGATTCAAGTTGACAGTAAACCACACATGTCCAACTCAAACCATTCTGAAATGATGGATTATTATTGTGTTTTAATATAAGTAGAGAAAATAAGATGGGAAGGAACTAAACAATACACAGAATCTCATAGCGGGACGATAAAATATAATAATAATATATACAGTTTATAAAATTATTAAATAATATTCACTTGATTTCAGTTTGCAATATCAGAGATCTACACTTTAACATAATATACCAATCTTGCAGCGGAAATACAATGGTAGTATATATGGTCTTCAACTCCATCTTTGTCTTCTAAAACGAATGTCTTCGCTAAACTGAAATACTCGGTCTGACCCGAGCGTAATGTAAAATAAAATACTCGAGTCAGAATTTATATTCTTATGCATGTAAATTAACTCAATTGAAATGTACAAGTAACTCAATAAATGAAATGCTTAAATTTAAATAAACATCGTATTTCATGTTATAAGTCGATTTAATTCAAACACAGATTTTCATTATTATTTCAAATTCTAATCCAGACCTCATATCAACATTTCCAAGTTTTGACTTAAAAATCATCTCTAATTTCAAATTTTAAAATTCAAATCAGCTTGAAACTTAAATAATATATATTTCAAATTTCAACAAAGTGTTGTATTGATTTACAACATAAAATCCAATCTAATCTCGTTTACATCAATTTGCTAACAAAACTTAAATTCTAAATTTAAATTTCATTAAATTAAAACACCACTAAAAATACAATTATTTACCACTCAAATCAAATTCATTAAAAAATTTCCTTAAATCAATCAAACAATTAAACTTAATAATAATCTTATGTTAGTTTAATCTTTAGCTTAAATTAAATCAAATCAACTCTTTACCTCAAAGTTAATTAAACAAACTAATAATATTAAATTTTGACATTTAAAACTTAAATCAAACACCAAAATTTTAAAACTTAATTACAACTTTTCATTAAACTTAATTAAGTTTCAATTTTTATAATTCTAGGTCAAATATTAATTTAAACTTAACACCGCTCAATCCAACATCAACCTGCTTTCGTATATAGTATATAATATTAAGAACATACAACGTTATGCAAGGATGAAGACAATACAAACTAACATAGCATATTATGAATCAATCACTATCATTTCATGCGACGAACAAGTATGCTTCTAATGAATTTCATGTAATTTACATCAAACATTTCATGATGTTTTCGACCAACAAATCATATAAATACTGGGAACTCACTATGTGATAGAAGGACGATGATAATGCAAACATAACATATTATGCCTCAATCACTATTATTCCCTGTGATGACCAACTATGATTTCATGTGAATTTTCACTATCATTTCATTAAACTAACAACTATCATATAATACAAACAACAACTAACATTTCATGTAGTTTACTATCAACAAATCATGTAAATGACAAATAATCATACATTTATTAATTGATTTAAAGTCATGTAATAAACAGCTAACAATCAATTTTTTACCGTAATATTATCATTTCATTCGATGTCAATACCTGCAAAAGAATGTAATCGTGAGATGAAATTCACCTTTCGTGGATATGACGAAGACATGATACAAACATGGACAACGACCAATCCTAAACAACGAATAAGCTTGAAAATCTTTCTTTTCTTTTGAGAAGGAGGATGAACAAAATTTGAAGTAGAAGATATCGTGAAACTTTTAGGGAAGAGGAGGCTTTGTTGTTTTTTATTTCTTTTTATTTTGAGATTTCAAGATTGTCAATATAAAGAGAAGAGAGTAGAAAAGGAGAAATAAAGGGCATAGTTCTGTTTCTAAATGAATTTGATCGATAGATAAAATAGTAAAGAGAAAGAATAAATACATGAGTTATTTTCGTGATATGCCTCTTTGTATTATGCAAGTTACAAATAAATTAAATGTGGTTGACAAGTCTAAGGTGGTCCTACTTATTTCTCATTCAAAATTCAAAAGTCACATGGAAAAGAAAATAAACAAAAAGAAATGAACGCGTGATTATAGATGTGTTGTTGACTTTTAGAAAGTTGTGTGACTTTTCAAATTTTAAAACACAGAATATTAAAATTTTAGCATTTAAGGAACATATTCAATTGGACAAACAAGAACAAGGTAGAGAAAATGGCTAGATATATGCATAGAAAATGTTAATAGTTTTGCAAGTTTTCTTTTGTTTTCTGAATATAAACAATGAGATACAAAAGAGAAAGAGAATATATATACGAGCGTCACGGCACGCGCGTGGAATTTTATTCCTCATATGTTATGTATTTTACACGGCATGCGCTCCGCGCATGATCGTGGCACGCTCTCCGTGCGTGGATTGTTATTGACTCATTATTCAAGGAACAACGAATACAGAAATAAAGTTTTAAAAAGACAAAAAAATAATCGCATGGATCTTGTTTTATGGGATAGTTTTTTAATCTAAATAATGTGTAATTTTGGCATTTCACAGTCGGACAAAAAATATGTGTATCTGACATAATTTTTAATAAAGATGTGAGGGCAATGTTGAAGGTATAAAGTTTTTTTAAAAGTAAAAACAACAACGGTATAAATCTAGGATCAATGCAAGATCAATCTATGCACAGAGTCTGTGAGTAATCTTAACTTTCATCATCATGAAACTGCAAGAACAACAGAAAATTAAAGTGTCAAATATTCAATATCTCAATTGCTTTTCCCGGGTAATGTGGCTTTTGATCCTCAATGACAACCAATGCAGAGGAGTATTTCTTAATCCGCAAAGATATCAATATATTGGAAACAATTCCAATTAAAGGAAAAAGACAGAAAGAAATCTTAGATTTCTTCAAGTCAGTAAAAGAAGATACTGCAGCTCCAACAATCCTTTTTGACTCCTTGAGTGATAGATGAAAGTATTTGCTGCTTTCGACCTAGTCCATCGTTGATTTTGAACTCTAGAAAATTAAACGTCCGATGTAGAAGTAAAGAGAAGCCCATAGAATTTTTGCTGAAAAAACACAGAGAACAGCAGGCAAAAATCCAAATAAGAAAGAAGCTCCAGCTTCAACAAACATGGCGTAAGGCAAACATTTTGACGATATAAAGTAGATCATCAAGGTATGATGTAGTAAGCACCTGAGTTATGGTGGTGGGCGCAGCAATAATAATTTGAATAAGAAAAATATCTATAAATAAGATAATACATATGTTTATATATAATAACATACCAATAAAAAAGTTTTTATGACCTACACAATCTAACCTAAAGCTTGAAACCATAGCACCAGTAGCCAAGAGAAGTGAACAATAAAGATTAGCAAAAAATGAAGAGAGATGTGGGGATTACAATTGGTATTTAAAGGGTGATAAGATATTCAATTATGCTATTTTTGTGGAGATTTGAGTATCCAAGAAAAAGTCAAAAAATAAATACCTGCTTATTTTTGTAGGAATTCGTCCAACCTTCCTTTATTAGCTTTATTTTATGGAGAATATGGAAATGGACGATGAAGGAAATTAAATGCTTTCCATTTTAATTTGAAAATGCTAATATTTTATGGAGAACGTGGAAATGGACGATGAAGAAAATTAAATGCTTTCCATTTTAATTTGAAAATGCTAATATGTCAAATTCTAAATAATTGTTTAATTTGGCTGAATTTCCTTTATTTTTGTGGAGAATGTGGAAATGGACGATGAAGGAAATTAAATGCTTTCCATTTTAATTTGAAAATGCTAATATACGTTTTTATAAGGTATTAAATTTGATTTGATTAATAAAAAAATGCACAACAAAACCCAGCATATATTTCAAATCTTTAATTCAAGCAAACTAAATAAATTGAAAATTTTCTTAATTAATTGTGAGAAAAAATAGGAAATAGATCAAGATAAAAGGGCATATTTGAAAATGCTTATTTTAAATCAGCGTATACGTCAAATCCTAAATACAAATAACTTGGCGTATACAATTTAATAATTGTCCATATACGTTTTATAAGGTATTAAATCTGATTTGATTAATAAAAAAATGCACAACAAAACCTAACATGTATTTCAAATCTTTAACTCAAATAACTGAATAAATGGAAAAATTTCTTAATTTATTGCGAGAAAAATCAGGAAACAGATCTAGATAATGGGCTAATAGAATAATTTTGCATTTTCTCCAAAATAATAACATTTTTTATTAGTTAGATAATTTATGCTGAATATGGGTTTTGAACATAAATGTAACAGTTCTAAGAAATGTTAAGGTAGTTAACTAACATTCATTGCCCCTTCCTTTTTAATTATGGAGGAAAAATTAAGTAAAGGGCATTTTTGTCAGTTCAGGTGTACACCAAAAAAGTGTGACACCAAACCTATTCCGATTAGTAGTAAAGATATATATATATATATATGTGTGTGTGTGTGTGTGTGTGTGTGTGTGTATGTATATACGTGGAGATGATTTATTTTTGAAGAAAACTAATGGCAATAAACAAAAGGGGAAAGGAGAAACAAGGGGGTGAAAATTTGAAAAATTAAAATATATGAATGAAATAGGATGCGTGAAAATTGAGCAAGGAAAAGACGTGAAAATAGAACAAAGCAATGAAATTAATAGAATAAAGAGAAGAAATATATAGAATGGAGAAAAATAAATTATTTCAATAAAGGAAAATAAATGAATGCATGGTTAATGAAGAAATAGTGTGGAGAGAATAAAGACATTGAATTTGAGGAAAGTGGAAAAGAAGAGCAAAGAAAAGTAAACTTGTGTGAGAATATGCAAAGAAATTATGTGCGTTATTTATTTTTTCCTAAAAAGAATTTAATAGGAAAACGTGACTTTAGTTGAGAAGTTTCATGAGATAGAAATGGAATAGGAGAGAACAGGAGAAAAAAGAAATGTCATGAGATTTTTGGGAAAGGATAATTAAAAAGGAATGCACCAATTTCTAGGTAGTGGAATAGTGCAGTATTAAGTAAATAACAAAGAGGCGAGAGGGAACCAAAAACGAATGCAGCTATTCACATTTTAAAATAAATAAATTAATGAACGTTACACTATGAATAGATAGGGAAAATATTTTAGAGGATGGCCAAATATATATACATGTATGTGGTCAGAATTCATTTCATGTAGAGTCTACACATTGTTTTCAATCAATCTTTCAGCATAAGTTATTAAATTTTGTTAATAATTTATTAGAAGAACTAAGACATTTTTTAGGAATGTAGTTAAGAGACTATAGGAATTTAGGAATAACACGCTTGCTATTAAGCATCCGATTAAAGCAATATATATTGCATATAACAGCATAATACGCTATAATTTTGATATATGCTCATAATGCTTGTGTAAATAGTGTAGATGAATACTAAAAATATGAATTGTATATTTTACTTAAACGTTGTTACATGTCATATCCACTTAGTGTTTTATTCAATAACAACATCATGAATTTTTATTATGAAAGATGAATTTTAACGATCGAATTAACTTATTTAAATTAGACTAAACATGCACAATCCAAATTCAAATTCAAAATTAAAGTTTTTATTTTTAATGTCAAAATCAATTCTATATTGTTGTTTGCCGCTATTATTGAATAACTGTAAAATATTGTTTGAAAAATTATATTTATTCTCTTTATAAAGTTATGCTTATATTTAATAATGAACACATATAATTTAGTTGATTATTAATGTTAACATTAATTTTTATTAACTACAATAGTAAAAACGTATGACTTCGTTTTGTAACAATTTCTTATTAAAAATCACATTGAACCATTCATTACTATTAATTCTCGCATTTACTCCTATATTAAAAATTTTAGAAAATCAAGGATTCATCACTGAAATTTATTTATTACAATAGTTCCAATTAGTTATCTCAAACGCACATACAAATGTGAAACTCACTATCATAAATCACTTTCAAATTTTTATAGATTGTTGTCATTAAGTAAGGATTTAAATTTAAAATCATTCATTAATGATTAATAATATCATAAATTTTATTTTAAAACCACTTTGAATTTAATTCAATAACTTAGATAGTCAAAATTTATGGGATGTTAGAATCTCCCTCACTCAAAACTTTTAATCGTCGAAAATGAAAGAAATAAGGAAATGGTAATTAAACAATGTACCATTCATACGCATATCAACTTTTCTTACTTGTTCAAACACAAAATTTTGCTTCTAATTAGTATTAGTAACCCAATCACTCTAGTGCTTACTTATGATTTGACTTCTTGATTAGAAACTTCTATTCCCTTTGTATAACAATAAATAATGATAGAGAATTTCATATTCATATTGAAACTCTTATCATCGAGAATAAGGCGAACAATTCTACTTAGAATCAAAATCGTATATTCAAACCGAATCAGAACTGTTAAGTGAATAAATTGATTTACGTTCAACTACGTATTTATTCCATTAGATCTTTTCTTCACTAGGACGAAAATTAGAAATTTTGTAGCGACCCGAAATCCCCCACCCTTCAAATAAACCATAAGCCACACAGGTCTGATCCGAAAAGACAGATAAAGGCGGATTGCTTAGAGAACAGGATGCATCGGAACACGAAACAAGAGAATTTTTCATTGCTATTACAAAAATTTACATCAGAATACAAAAATATTAGAGTGTGGAAAAATAAATACACAGCGGAAAACAAATATCAGAGAACAAATAAATTACATAACAGCGGAAATGTTATATACAAATACAATGTTCAGCGGAAAACATCAACTAACACAGCTGAAGGAAATACACAAATACAAAGCTTTCCGAAGTATAACTCTAGCCATAATCCAGGATCCTATGAAAAGAAAAGATCTGCAAAACCAAAACTACTGATAGCCCGTGTAGAAAATATGGGCACTCAGAGTTTAGGTGGAAACAATAAACTAAAGGTCAGTCATGAGACTGGCATGAGAAGGAATTAAACAATACACAGAATCTCACATCGGAACAATAAAATATAATAATAACATATATAGTTCATAAAAATGTTAAACAATTCACTTGATTTCAATTTACAGTATCATATTTTACATTTTAACATAACATACAGATCTTGTAATAGAAATACAATAGTAGTATATATCGTCTTCAACTCCGTCTTCGTCTTTCTGAAACCCATGTCCTCATTAAACTGAAATACTCGGTCTGACCCGAGCGTAATATGAAACAAAACACTCGAGTCAGGATTAATATTCTTATGCGTGTAAATTAACTCAAGTGAAATGTACAAGTAACACAATAAATGAATGCTCAAATTTAAATAAATATCGTATTTAATGTTATAAGTCGGTATATTTCAAACATAGATTTTCATTACTATTTCAACTTTTAATCCAAACCTCATATCAACATTTCCAAGTTTCGACTTAAAAATCAAATTTGATTTCAAATTTCATATTTTTAAATAAACTTGAAACTTAAATAATTTAAACTTCAAATTTCAACAGAGTGTTATATTGGTTTAAAACATAAATTCCAATCTAACCCAGTTTACATCAAATTGCTTACAAAAATTAAATTATAAATCTAAATTTCATTTCTTTAAATTAAAACACCATTCAAAGTTTAATTATTTATTACTTAAATCAAATTTATAATTTTATCCTTAATTCAATCAAACAATTAAACTTAATAACAATCTATTGTTAGCTTAATCTTTAACTTAAATTAAACCAAATTAACTCTTTACCATAAAGTTAATTAAACAAATTAAAACTTTAAAATTATTTTTTGACATTTAAAACTTGAATCAAACAACAAAATTTTAAAATTTAATCACAACTTTTCAGTAAACTTAATTAAATTTCAATTTTTATAATCTTAGGTCAAATATTTCAAATATTAATTTAAACTTAACGTCGTTCAAACCAACGTCAACATGGTTTCATAAATAGTATATAATATTAAGAACATACAGCGTTATGCAAAGATGAAGACAATACAAACTAACGTAACATATTATGAATCAGTCACTATCATTTCATGCGATGAAGTATGGTTTCAAATGAATTATCATTTCATGTAATTTACACCAAACATTTCATGAATTTTCAACTATAGCAATTCATGTAAATAACAACCAACAATTCATATAAATATCGGGAATTTATTGTGTGATAAAAGGATGATGAGAATGCAAACATAACATATTATGCCTCTGTAACACCCCACGTCCATTAATGTCATCAAAAGGGAATGCATTAACTTCTATGGAGCGTTTTAAGTAAGTATATAACAGAAAATTAACAAAAAAACAGATATAAACTGTACTCAAAGATTTAAAACTTTATTTCATTGCAGCGGAAAACACATATGTTTGATTACATCATCAAAAACCAGAGTCAAAGTACATAATATCCATCTTGACTACCAAAAGTACATAAATTTAAAGACATAATCCCCAATACAAAATAGCCATAAATAAAAGAGAAGCTGAACTTTACTTATAATTAACAAAGTCTGGCGAGTGCGATAACTTGACTACCAAAAGTACGTAAATTTAAAGACATAATCCCCAATACAAAAATCAAGCTCCACTGGTGTTAGTTCCAACCTGAGCACCTGGGGGGGGAGGAAGAAAAGAGGAGGAAACAAACGGGGGTCAGACATAAAGTCTGGCGAGTGCGATAACTTTAACAATATAATTAACAAAGTAACTAGGCTAAGGCATAAGTTGAAAAATAAGGAAAGGACCATGAACCATTGAATATGGCAGAGTAAACAAGGAAACAAGATGAACAACGATATCGTTAAAGCGCACCTAAACCACTATAAGATAATTACTAAACTACACCAACACTATAAGATAATTGCTATACTGCACCGCCACTAGTCACCCTAAGGTTAATCCTGCCTACAAAACTTAATAATGTTAATGGTACTTTCGTGCACCCCTAGCTGCCTTCATAGGTGCCGCCTGCCCCTATCTCCACTAGGTGTACCCACTACCCCACATGCGATCGGCTCCCTAACTCGTAGATACCCGTGCTGGCCCCACAGTGGGGTGTATCACTCCCCAAAGTGGCAACCCGATACCACCAATGATGCACGACTTATACCTACACGATGCAACAACGTCTTACCTACCAGCCCGGGTCCACACACGCATATGAACCCGTTGGACTTGCGTTGCCACCGCTAACCCGGTTTGGCCTCTTACAGTCAATCCTAGTATGCGTGTCCCGTCCTCGACTTGGGTCGAGCCCACAAAGATACGTATGGGTTACTGGTTGAAACAGGCCCCCATTACTTGACACAAGCTACCCACCTAAGCTTGGCCCCCTCTAGTACATCCCACTTAACTAACTTCTTATTCATGTTCACTTACATGTTTCAATTTTGGTTAAGTATTTCTAATCGTATTTCAAATGCCACCCAAGGCACCCACTAGATTCCACATGCCACCCAAGGCACCCACTTAACCCCCTCATGTCCCGCTACATGTTTATCTGGTTAAGTGTTTCTTGATTCATTAAGACTGTAACCTCATAAAGACCTCTCACATTAGACTGGCATTTGTGGCAGCTGGATTTGCTGGGCAGGTCCGAGCTGTCTTACACCACAAACGAGCCGAACCTCGTGTCTTTACAACTATTACGTATGTAATTTGTGCCTATGACCTCTCACATTAGACTGACATTTGTGGCAGCTGGATTTGCCGGGCGGGTCCGGGCAGTCTTACACCATAAAGGAGCCTAACCTCGTGTCTTAGATGATTAATTACTCCTAATTAATCATCCCTCAATTTGAATTACTTTCCCTATTCAAATTATCAATTAATTCCAAATTTAATGATGTCCATAATTGACTCAATTATGTCCATCCATCTATGGTATGTAAAATCATACCAATTTTCACCACAAATTTATTTTATGCTATTTAAGGCATTTATGCCGATTAAATCTTTTAATATTATCCCCTTTACCCCCCACGATGTACGTTCGTTTGTTTAACGTAAAATATACGTTAGACTCGAATAGTCTAACTCATGGAATAAAGTGAAAACATCACAACATACATATAATTAAAACTAGATCTAAACATAGGGGTGAACTTGCATGTGTGAATGATGTTCTACATCTAAAACTTGCATAGGACAAAGTTACAACTTGCATAAAACTACATATGTCATAGATCCAAATCTAAAGGTATAAACTTGTTGGGATGATGGTCAAAAACTTGCATAAATCATGTATGTCATAGATCTACATCCAAAGGTGTAAACTTGCATAGGCAATAATCCTAAACTTGCATAATATGATTCATATTCCAAACTCATATATCTATATAAACTTGCATATGTGATTTATGCAACATAACAAGGGTCTAAACTTACATCTAAACATGTAAATTAGCATGTAGAATTTAACATATAACTCACACATGTCATAGCCTAACTTTTAGTTCCAATTCACATAAAATAGGTGTCATAAAACATGTAAGGTTATGCATAAAATCTACTAACTTGCATAAGATCCATGTTTAAGTCAATATCTAAACTTGCATACATACTTGTGATCTATCATATGAATCAACATCACCAAACTAGCGTATGAACAACATGATGATTTGATTATACATAAGCTAATCATAGAATTACAACATAGGAAATAGCATCATAACTTTACATACAACATAACATCGTAGAACATGTATGATAACATCAATAATTCACATCATATCCAAATAATCCACATCATAACTCAATCCAATTAATTTGCTAATTATTTTATTAAAATTATCGAACTCCAAACTCAAAGGAGATCTTGAGTTCTGAATTCTGAATTCTGATTTCTGAAGTTGTATTAGCTTTCCCTTGAAGAAGATTCGTTGTTAGGGTTGAACATAACTGATTTGATTTGTTGTTCTTCCTCTCTAATTGGTGGCGGCTACTCTAGGTTATAAGATGACAGCATGACGGCCATAGTTTTAGTTTTAATTCTGATTTAGGGTTTGAGTCTATGGGTCTTTTTATAGAGTTTTGAATTAATTTAAGCCGTCAGATGATCTTAGGGTTAATCAAAACCATTCAATCGGAATAAGGTGACACCTCAACCCTAATGACTCAGCAAGGAGTTAGAAAGGACTCAGCAACATGGGTCAGACTGAACCAGAAACTGTGCAGGCCTGCTGCCTCGGCCTGGAAGCACTTGGCAGGTGCGCCAGTGCAAATTTGTACTGGCGCACTTCCCAAGTGCGCCAGTGATATATATATATATATATATATATATCTTGTTTTGCCACCAAACTTCGTTCGTCCATAACTCCTTCATCCAGTACCCGTTTCCGGCAAACTCGGACTCTATCTCAACCAGAATTCCGAGACGAACACAATGGCGCAACCCATTTCCCTTAATTCTCATGTCTGGGATTAATTATTCTTTAATTTATTTAAATTCGATTATTCAAAAATCCGGGGTGTTACAGCCTTAATCGCTATTATTCCATGTGATAAACAACTATGATTTCATGTGAATTTTCGTCATCATTTCATTAAACTAACAACTATCATTTAATATAAACAACAACTAACATTTCATGTAATTAACTATCAACAAATCATGTAAATGACAAATAATCATACATTTAATAATTGATTAAATGTCATATAATAAACATCTAACCATCAATTTTTTTACCATAATATTATCGTTATTTCATTCGATGTGAATTCTTGCAAAAGAATGTTAATCCTGAGCTGAAACTCACCTTTAATGGATAGCAAATATGGACAACAACCAATCCTAAGCAGCGAATTTAAACTTGGAAATCTTTCTTTTCTTTTTAGAAGGAGGATATATAAAAAATTAAGAAGAAGATATCGTAAAACTTTTATGAAAGAGAAGGCTGAGTAGTTTTTTATTTCTTTTTATTTTGAGATTGTAGTTATAAAGAGAAGATAGAAGAAAAGGGCAAATAATGTGACGACCGTCCACAACCCTGCACTTAACAAGAGGAATAATGCTTTGCAAGGTGTGCCAGGCAGCTATAGACGATCATCAGAGTAGGCAAACACAATACGAAACCTGTCGTATTACGCACAACGCAAGGATGAAATATAATAGAACATATACAATAGGCAGTAATAGTAAAAGGATAATTGCAAACAAATTAAAACTTCAACATCTTCAAGGAAATATCCACAACATCTTAGTATCACATCAGTAAATATCTGTATAAACAGCCTCACTAAAACACTCTAGAAAACATGACAGCGGAAACAAAGCTACTAGATAGTAGTGAAGATAATACGCCCGCCTTGTGCTCGCCTTCGCACAGTAATATCCTCACTAATCAACTGTCACCTGCCACCTAGTCTGCCCATCCACAACCGGATGAACAGCCCAAGGTAATAACAGGAAAACATGAAACCTTGAGTCAAACAACAGTCTTAGCGAGCGATAAACAACTAACAAACATCAACAATAAAGTATATGAGAACGGATAGATAAACATACTAATCTACCCACAACACTAGAGAAGAACCCAACCCTATCTTCCCCACATCGGACAATGATAGCCTTTACACCAACATTTCAACCATACGTCCATGGAAACCCGAACACCCATTCAATCATGGCAAAGCACTCATGACATCCAAATTATATATCATATGTAAACCATCTCAATCGAACTCAACATCCCTCAAGAACAAGCCCCAGAGGCCTAAACCAATATCAGACAATCACCCAAGAAACATCTCATTCGACGTTGGACAACCTACAAGAGATGGTTTAGGCAAAGCAACCAATCATCAATGACAGACTCTGGCTATCACCGCCAATACTGCTTCGAAACCATCGTTAATCGTATGATGGCCAACCTTACTACATATCAAGGGCATTGGTAACCCCGGTTCTAACAGAATCTCCATATGCCTTTCAACGGTATGTACCTAGGCCTTTCAATGATGCCCTGGGTACTCGACCATACTTCCAGTCTTTTAGGCGTCCCTATTGTACCCCTTCTTTGAGTCTCTAGAACCTACGACAATAATAATATCTCGGCCTTCGCATCTCTAGTCGCTATAATACACGACTATTCATCAGCTCATACATCCTTAAGAAACCATTATCCACCAACACAAAACACCCTTGAGTTGCCTTCCCATTCGTTTCTTTCATCGATCAACGAACACCTTCAAACACTTCGAACATCCCCACTTGAATGCATGCCGAAGCTAGAACCATCGCTGACTCAAAAACAAGCTTCATTCAGTCGACATTCTTTAGCTCTTGAACCTCTTAGATCTTACTCCTTAGGTCTTGCTCCTTAGGTCTTGCTCCTTAGGTCTTCCCCTTTAGGTCTTAAAATGACCCAAGACCTAAGACGTAATGACCTAAGACACAAGTAAAACAACCCAAAGCCTAAAAAAATGACATAAAGCTAGGAAAAACGACCCAAAGCCTGGAAAAATGACAAAAAGCCAAAAAAACGACCCAAATCCAGGAAAAACGACCCAAAGCCTGAAAAAAGACCCAAAGCTTAGAAAAACGACCCAAAGCATGATCTGACCAAAACAACTCCAAACTTGACCAAATCTTCACCAAACGACAACAACGATTCAACCAACTCATCCAAATCATCCAATTCAATCATAAGCACTTTATGAAACCATTCACAACATCAAAATGACACCTATTCATCATACTCATATGAAATTCACCACAAATCATGTTAAATCTATGAATGAACAAATTAATGGATCAAACTTGCATAAACATATGAATTAACGTAGAAATTACCAATTTTAGGTTGCTAGATTGGATCCTATGGTGATTCATATGAAAATATACTTACCATGATGAAGATCTAAATGAAAACAACTCTAAATGATGAAAAGTAAGATCAAACACCCATATACTTGATTGAATCCGCGTGAGAGATGCGTATCACTCACCAATCCTTCAATCTAGCTTAGAAATGAAGAAATATGAATCCGGACAGTGGAGAGATTGCTTCAATCCACTCGATTTGATGAAATCCCCTTGAAACGCTGTAGATCTAGCCTCAAATGGTGTAGATTTTCGATTCTTTAAGCTTTAATGGTAGAAAGGATGAAGGAATGGAGGATCCCTTGGCTCTTCCAAATGAGTGAATGGAGAAAGTAAACTCTTTCCCATGCCTCTTATCCCCTATTTATAGCCTTCCACCATCCGACTAATGGGCCTCTCCAAATCAGCCAATTATGGCTTACCAAACATGGACAACCAACTGTTAAACCTTAAAGTAGTGATTTCTCCCGAACCGCTGAACCAAAACATTAATGTTACCACTCTACAGAGAGGAAATCATCATTTCCTTTCCAATGACACATGTCTTACCACCTGATTTGACCTAAATCAAAAGTTATGCCCTATACAAAACCGACAGGGGAAATGGTCACAAACAAAATTGGAAAAAATTATGGACATGTCTCACATACCTATAAGCCACATATTAAATTATGAGAATGATCCAATCCTTAGGGAATAAAATAAAAATATTTTACGATCCTCCGATATGTAAAATGCAGGTTGTTACATTCTCCCCTCCTTAGGAATTTCGCCCCCGAAATTCCAATAAACACAAGAAACCACAACAATTATGATCACTCATGAGCAGCCAATTCTATCACCAAAACTAGCAGCCATCAAGCCATGCATTCATAGCTTTATCCTAGCATGCAAAATTCTAAAAACATAATAGTGCAAGTTACAATGATGTAAAGTGACACGATACTAATGGGTTATACCGACGAAGAGTGCTGGATGTGTCGCCTTCATGCACTCTTCCATCTCTCATGTACAATCGTCGCCCTCCTCACTCCATTGTACCTTGACTAGCTTAACCGTCTTACTCCTAAGCTGTCTCGTGTCATTCCCTACAACACAAAGCCGCTTACGAGGTCTTACAAATACGGTCCCTACTTCTAGGTTTTCGTACTGCTGTGGAGGTACCACCACATTTGAGTCATGCACGAACTTCCATAGAAACGACACATGGAAAACATTATGCACACTTGACATCTTCTTGGGTAATTCCAATCTATACGTGAGCTTTCCTATTCGCTCGACTATTGGAAATGGTCCAACGAAACTAGGAGCCAACTTTCCTTTACTTCCAAATCGAACCACATGCTTCAATGGAGAAATCTTCACGAAAACCATGTCGCCTACGTCGAATACCAAATCTTTTTTACGCTTGTCAACATAACTCTTCTGACGATCTTGGGTTGCCTTCATTCGTTGCCGAACGATCTCGATATAATTCGAGGTTTCTTTTATCATCTCTGTCCCAAGTATCAACTTATCTCCAGTCTCTAACCAACAAGCTGGTGAATTGCACGGCCATCCACACAACGCCTCATAGGGTGTCATCCCAATTGTCGACCGATAGCTGTTATTGTGTGCAAACTCAACTATATGTAAATGGTCTTCCCACGATCCTCCGAAGTCTAAAACACAAGCCCTCAGGAGATCTTCCGAAACTCGATTGACTCTCTCGATCTGACCATCAGTTTGGGGATGATAAGCCATACTCAAACATAATTTGGTTCCCAAAGCTTCTTGCAAACTTTTCCAAAATCCACTTGTAAACAATGGATCTCGGTCATTCACTATACTCTTTGGGATACCATGGAATCGAACTATCCATTTCACATAAAGTTCAACCAATTTCGATGTCGCCCTAGTCGATCTGACAGGAATGAACCTTGCACTTTTGGTCAAGCGATCCACGATGACCCAAATTCCTTTGTTTCCGGCCCTCGTCCTAGGTAATCTGTCGATAAAGTCCATCGATATCTGTTCCCACTTCCACGTAGGAACTTCCAATGGCTGAAGCAATCCACTCGGCTTCTTCTGTTCAGCTTTCACCAACTGACAGTTCATGCGTTTGGATATGAACTTTCCAATATCTTGCTTCATCTCTTCCCAGTAGTATACTTGCTTCATGTCTTGATACATCTTATTACCACCGGGATGATTCGTCAACTTCGAGTGATGACATTCTCTCAGAACCTCATCTCTCAATCCGTCGATCTCAGGAACAACTAATCTCCCTTGCTTTCGAAGCCAACCTTCTCGATCAACTTCGAACTCTTTATCTTCTGGTTCCAGCTTCTGGACAAACTCGACAAGCTTTGTATCTTGCTTTTAGCTCTCGCCAATCCTTTTGATGAGAGTAGGTTTAATCGACAAGTTTGCCAACATTTTAGGTTCCAATTCACACCTTGGCTTGAAATCAAACCTGCCAAGTACACAAGGCTTTTCCAATCTGAAAATATCGCTCCCAAACATGCGTGTCTTCGACTCAACGCATCTGCAGCCGCGTTTCCTTTGCCAGTAGAACAGGTTATACCAAAATCATATGACGCCAGAAACTCTAGCCACCTCTGCTGCTGAAGATTCAAATCCTTTTGGGAGAAAAGATACTTCAACGACTTGTGATCCGTAAACAACTTGAATCGGACTCCCAACAAGTAATGCCTCCACATCTTCAGAGCAAACACAATCACTGCCAACTCTTAATCATGAGTTGGTTAATTCTTTTCATGCGGCTTCAGCTGTCGACTCCCGTAAGCTACAACCTTATCCTTCTACATTAGCACTGCTCCAAGTCCAGTACAACATGCATCGGTGTATACCACCATCTCTTCATTCCCACTTGGAATGGTCAACACAGGAGCACTCGTCAGTCTCTCCTTCAGGATCCCAAATGCTTGCTCACACTTTGCATCTCAGGTGAACACTTGATTCTTCTTTGTCAATCCTGTCAATGGTGCAGTTGTCTTGCTGAAATCCTAGATAAACCATTGGTAATAACCAACCAACCCAAGGAAACTTCTCACATCCGTCGCATTCTTAGGTCTATCCTAGTCCTGGATTGCTGCCACCTTAGTAGGGTCAACCGCTATCCCATTACCGGAAACTACATGGCCTAAGAATCTCTCTTCCAGAAGTGACACTTTAAAAACTTGGCTCTCAGCTGATGTTTTCTTAAGATTTCCAATACAATCCTCAAGTGCGTCTTGTGCTCTTCCTCATTCCGTGAGTAGACCAAAATGTCATTCACGAACACAAGTACGAACTTATTCAGCTGATCTCTGAATACCCTATTCATAAGATCCACAAAGTATGCTGGAGCATTAGTCAATCCAAATGGCATCACCAACTATTCGAAGAACCCGGATGGTATCCGAAAACCAATCTTCGGTACACTATCCTTCGCTACCCTCAACTGGTGAAATCCCATTGCCAAATCCATTTGAGAAAATGCTTTGGCTTTTTGAAGCTGATCAAACAAGTCATCAATCCTTGGAAATGGGTACTTGTTCTTCTTAGTCACCTTGTTCAGCTCACGATAGTCTACATACAATCTCAACAAGCCATCTGCCTTGGTTGCAAATACTACTGGTACACCCCACTCGAAAATGCTTCTCCAAATGAATCCTTTTCTTGAAAGGTCACGAACTTGCACCTCCAATTCTCGCTATTCCATAGGTTTCATCCGCCCAAGAGGCATAACGATTGATCTAGCACCCTCGACTAAATCGATCCTAAACTCAATCTCACGATGCGGCGACAATCCTTTGATCTTGTCAAAGACATCCTCATACTCATTTGCGATTATCACAGATGACAAGTCTTTTGTGGAATCACAAGCGAATATAAATAGCTAACGAAGACATCGGCTTTGCTCTTACACCTTATCAACACTTTTCGCCCTTCCACATCCCCGACTCTCACCTCTGGCTTCTCGCAATTCATCCTTGTCGCTACCTCTTGAGCCAATCCATGACCAAGATGATCCCAAACTCAGTGAAGTTAAGAACAAAGCAATCACACACAAAGGAGCAACCATGACTCGATAACACTAGACCACGACATATCATGCAAAGATTGGACGAACCCCTAACTGGATTATTCGCTACTAAGGGTCTATCACAAATCTCGGGTTCCAAACCCAAGTGACAAACAAGCTCATTACAAATGAATGAATCCGATGCTCCAGTATCAAAAAGTACACAAACTGTAACACCATTAACAGGAAGAGTACCTTGTACCACGACACTCTTTCCCTTTTCCTCTGCAGTAGGAGCTCTTGAAGAAGTTGGCACGGCTTCCAAAGCATATGCCTTCACAACCAGCTTGACCCTAGCTGATTCTAGACAGTCTTTCTTCTTATGCCCAGGCTTTCCACACTTGAAGCACTTCTTCTCATCTTTGGGATTCTTTCACTCATTAGCAAAATGGCCTTTTTATTGGTAGTTAAAGAAAACCACCTCACTCTTAGGCTTCTTCTGGCCATCCTTTCCTTTCTGCTGTTGTTACTTCCTCCTCTTATTAATACCAGCCAGTTGTGGTTTCTGAACCTCTTTTATTGCAGCGACAACATTTTCCTCCTTATGAAACAAGCTCTTATGGCGAATAGATTTTTCTACAATCTTCTCGAATGAATCATCGAGATGATCCACCAACGACCTTCCAATATAGGCATCCAGACCCATAACGAACTTCTCGTTCTTCTAATAAGGTGTATCAATGTATGAACGAGCGTATTTGGACAAGACCTCGAAATCAGAAATGTAATCTAGCACTGATCTTCCATTCTGTTTCAGCTCTACGAATTTCTTGAAGAGAATGGATTTCTAAGTCGTGGAAATGAATTTTGCTTCAAACTTAGCTTGGAATTGCTCCTATGAGTTCTCTTCCTTTGGAGTTTCAAGTATGACTGAATTCCACCATTCCATGGCCCTGCCTTGCAGTTGCCATGATGCAAGTTTCCTCTTGGTTGCACCATCCAAACTCAAGTCTCCAAAGATACATTCCTTTGAATGGTTTTCCTCTTAGAGATGTATAATCCTTGCATAGCTTCGCAAAGTCCACAATCCTAGGCAACTGAACTCCTACGTCTGCCGTAGCCACCACTGGAGCGGGGGCCCTTCGCATGAATGCCTCCATCATGGCTTCTAACATGGTAGGGTAGTCTGGCTCACTGTCATTTCCCCCTCCAACGTTAGCTCCCATAGCAATGTGTCTTGATGTTCGTTTACTCATTCTATATCTGCAATTTAGAATAATTAGACACTTTCAAGAAAACTGTTAAAAGAGAACAAACGCTGCTACCATATATGCTAATATATATAGTAAGCATCCAACTGAAATCTACAAGTACGTCTCTCATACATGATTACGTCTTCAAACTTTGTCCAAAATCGTTGACCAAAGCTCTGATAACAAATGTGATGACTGCCCACAACCCCTGCACTTAACAAGAGGAATAATGCGCTGGAAGGTGTTCCAGGTAGCTATGGACGTTCATCAGAGTAGGTAAACACAATACGGAAACTATCGTATTACTCACAGCGCAAGGATAAAATATAATAGAACATATACAATAGGCAGTAATAGTAAAGGATAATTGCACAGAAATTTAAACTTCCGCATCTTTAAGGAAATATCCACAACATCTTAGGATCACATCAGTAAACGTCTTCACAAATAGCCTCACTACAACACTCCAGAAAACATGACAACGGAAACAAAGATACTAGATAGTAGTAAAGATAATACGCCAGCTTCCTGCTTTCCTTCGCACAGCAGCATCGTCCTCACTAATCACCTGTCACTTGCCATCTAGTCTGCCCATCCACAACCGGATGAGCAACCCAAGGTAATAAGAGGAAAACATAAAACCTTGAGTTAGATAATAGTCTTAGTGAGCGGTAAAACAACTAACAAACATCAACAATAAAATATATGAGAATGGATAGATAAACGTACTAATCTACCCACAACAACAGAGAAGAACCCAACCCTATCTTCCCCACATCGGACAATGATAGCCTTTACAACAACATTTCAACCATAAGTCCATGGAAACACGAACACCCGTTCAATCATGGCAAAGCGCTCATGACATCCAAATTATATATCTTATGTAAACCATCCTAATCGAAATCAACATCCCTCAAGCACAAGACCCAGAGGCCTAAACCAATATTAGACAAGCACCCAAGGAACGTCTCATTCGACGTTGGACAGTCTACAAGAGATGGTTCAGACAAAGCAACCAATCATTCATGATAGACTCTTGCTATCACCACCAATCCTACTTCAAAACCATCATTAATCGTATGATGGCCAACCTTGCCACATGTCAAGGGCTAATGGTACCCCCAGTTCTAACAGAATCTCCATACGCCTTTCAACGATACGTACCTAGGCCTTTTAACGATACCTAGGGTACTCGACCATACTTCTGGTCTTCTAAACGTCCCTATTGTACCCCTTCTTTAAGTCTTCTAGAACCTACGACAACGATAATATCTCGACCTTCGCATCTCTAGTCGCTATCATCCATGACTATTCATTAGCTCAAACATTCTTGAGCAACCATTATCCATCAACTCAAAATACCCTTGAGTTTCCTTCCCATTCGTTGCTTTCATCGATCAACGAACACCTTCAAACACTTCGAACATTCCCACTTGAATTCACGCCAAAGCTATAACCATCGCTGACTCAAAAACAAGCTTCATTCAGTCGACATTCTTTAGCTCTTGAACCCCTTAGATCTTACCCCTTAAGTCTTACTCCTTAGGTCTTGCCTCTTAGGTCTTTCTCCTTAGGTCTTGCTCCTTAGGTCTTAAAACGAACCAAGACCTAAGACTTAACGACCTAAGATCCAAGAAAAATGACCCAAAGCCTGCAAAAATGACCCAAAGTCAGGAAAAATGACCCAAAGCCAGGAAAAACGAAACTAAGCCTGGAAAAACGACCCAAAGCTAGGAAAAACGACCTAAGGCTTAGAAAAATGACCCAAAGCCTGGAAAAATGACCCAAAGCCTAATCTGACCAAAACAGCTTCAAACTTGACCAAATCTTCACCAAACGACAACAACGATTCAACCGACTCATCCAAATCATCCAATTTAATCATAAGCACCGTATGAAACCGTTCACAACATCAAAATGACACCTATTCATCATAATCATATGAAATTCACCACAAATCATGTTAAATCTATGAATGAACAAATTAATGGATCTAGCTTGCATAAATATATGAATTAACATAGAAATTACCAGTTTTAGGTTGCTAGATTGGATCCAATGGCTATTCATATGAAAATGTACTTGCCATGATGTACATCTAGGTGAAAACAACTCTAAATGATGAAAAGTAAGGTCAAACACCCATATACTTGATTGAGCCAGTGTGAGAGACTCACCAATCCTTCATTTTAGCTTAGAAATGAAGAAATATGAATCCGGACAGCGGAGAGATTGCTTCAGTTCGCTCGATTTGATGAAATCTCCCTTGAAACAGTGTAGATCTAGCCTCAGATGGTGTAGATCTTCGATTCTCTAAGGTTTAATGGTAGAAAGGATGAAGGAATGAAGGAATGGAGGATCACTTTGCTCTTCCAAATGAGAGAATGGAGAAAGTAATCTCTTTCCTATGCCTCTTATCCCTTATTTATAATCTTCCACCAATCCACTAATGGGTCACCCCAAATCAGCCCATTATGGCTTATCAAACATGGACAACCAATTGTTAAACCTTAAAACAACAATTTCTCCCAAACCGCTGAACTAAAAATTTAATGTAACCACTTTACGGAAAGGAAATCATCATTTCCTTTCCAATGGCACAGGTCTTCCAACCAAATTCGACATGAGTCAAAAGTTATTCTCTGTACAAGACCGAAAAAGGAAAAATGGTTACAAACAAAATTGGTAAAAATTATGGACATGTCTCACATCCCCATAAGCAATATATTAAAATATGAGAATGATCCAACCCTCAGGAAATAAATTAAAAATATTTTACGATCCTCTGATACGTAAAATGCGGACTGTTACAAATAAATGGCATTGTTTTGTTTCTAAATGAATTTGAGCAATAGATAGAAGAGAAGAGAGAGAGGAGAGAATAAATACATGAGTTATTTCCTAAGATGCCTTTATATTTATGCAAGTTACAAATAAATTGAATGTGATTGACTAAGGCTAAGGTGATAATACTTATTTCTCATTCAAAATTCAAAAGTAAATCATAAAGGAAAAGAAAATAAACAAAATGAAATGAATGCATGATTAATTGTCTGATGTTGACTGTTAGAAAGTTGTGTGACTTTTCAAATTTCAAAACACAAAATATTAAAATTTAAGCGTTTAAGGAACATATTCAATTGGACAAACAAAAACAAGGCAGAGAAAATGGCTAGATATACGCATAGACAATGTTGTAGTTTTGCAGGTTTTCTTTTGTCTTCTGAATATAAGCAACAAGATACAAAAGAGATGGAATATATATATATATATATATATATATATATATATACACACACACACACACACACACACGCACACACACACACACACACGTGGAGATGGTTCGTTTTTGAAGGAAAAGTAATGGCGATAAACAAAAGGGGAAATGAGAAATAAGGGGTTGAAATTTTGAAAAATTAAAATATGTGAATGAAATAATATGCATGAAAATATAACAAGTTGAAAATGGAACAAAGCAATAAAATTAATAGAATGAAGAGAAGAAATTAATAGAATGAAGGAAAAGAAATTAATATAATAAAGGAAAATAAACGAATGCATGATTAATGAAGTGTGGAGAGAATTGAGGCATTGAATTTGAGGTAAGTAGAAAAGGAAGTGGAAAGAAAAGTAAACTTACGTGAAATGTGAAGGTGCGGAAAATTATGCGTGTTATTTATTTTTTCCTAAAAAATTAATATGAAAATGTGACTTTAATTAAGAAGTTGCATGAGACAGAAATGTCTCTCTTGAGAGAACAGGGGAAGAAAGAAATGTCATGAGATATTTGGGAAAGGATAACTAAAAAAGAATGTGTCAATTTCGAGGGAGTGGAATACTGCAGTATTAAGTAAATAAAAAAGAGGCGAGGCATTGAAATAGAATACAGCTATTCACATTTCAAAATAAATAAATTAATGAACGTTACACTTTGAATAACTAAGACATATAAGGAAAACATTATAGAGGATGGCCAAAGATATATACATGTATGTTGTCAGATTAAATTTCATCTAGCATCTACACATTGTTTTCAATCAATCTTTAAGCATAAATTAATAAATTTTATTAATAATTTATTAGAATAACTAAGACATTTTTTAGGCATGTAGTTAAGAGACAATATAAAAATTTAGAAATAACACGCTTGCTATTAAGTGCCTGGTTAAAAAAATATATTATATTGTATATAACATTATATATAACTGCATAATACGCTATAATTTTGATATATATGCTCATAAATGCTTGTATAAATAGTGTAGATGAATACTAAACATTAGAATTGTATATTCTACTTATTTAAACATTGTTACATGCCATATCCTCTTAGTGTTTTAGTCAATGACAACATTATGGAATTTTTATTATGAAAATTGAAATTTAACGATCGAATTAACTTATTTAAATTAAACTAAACACGCACAATCCAAATTCAAAATCAAAATTAAAGTTTTTATTTTTAACGTCAAAACCTTTTTATATCGTTTACAGCTATTATTAAATGACTGTAAAATATTGTTTCAAGATTTATATTTATTCTCTTCATAAAATTATGCTTATATTTAAAAATGAAGACATATAATTTATTTGATTATTAGTTTTAACATTAAATAGTTAAAACAGTTTATTTGATAATTAACCGTTTATTACTATTAATTATCGCATTTACTCCTATATAACGGATTTAACAAATCAAGGATTCATCACTGAAATTTATTTACAATAGTTCCAGTTAGTTATCTCAAATACACATACAAATGTAAAAAACTTATTATTGTAAATCATCATTCAACTTATTATAGATTGTTGTCATTAAGGATTTAAGTTTAAAAATCATTCTTTAATAATATCAAAAATATTATTTTAAAACCATTATGAATTTAATTTAGTAACTTAGATAGTTAAAATTTATGGAATGTTACACAAACATTATTGTGATATAAATTGTGTTTGTAGTGGTTATGTATCATTTGTTTTAATATAGTAACAATTTTTGGGTATCAGTTTTATATGATTAGGTACCAGTTTTATGTATGTGAGTATCAGAATTGTTTAATGTAGGTATCAGTTTTAAATATTTGTTTTGGTGATTTCTTTTTTATTAATTAATTTTCTTTGTAGTGATGACAATAGTCCAATATTTCAATATATTAATTGTTTAGCGGGTCTTTGTGATCAATATTGTTGTGTATAACAAAAATTATTTAAAAGATCTGATGAAAAGAGGTTCTACATTATCCAATTTGATTTTATTGCTTTTTGTTTTGGAGGAGCTATTAGAGAAATTTTAGTGGCATAGCAATTCAAAAAGATGTGATTTTATTGCTGTATATTTGATGATTTGATTTGTTAATTTGATGTTTATCCTTATGACTAAATTTCGAAGAAGTTGTCCTTATCTAAAAAAAATTATAAAGTTTGTCCTTATCGGTATTTTCTTGTTTAATTAATCATAAACTTTTTAATTTTTTTAATTAAAATACCCTCATTTTAACCGCAAACACATCCTCCATTTAATTAACACCCTGCCCTGTTTGAATACCATGTTTAAACTTATTGCAAACGTATCCTAAGTTGGATTGAGAATAACGCTGGTAGGTGCAAATTTGGTGTGGCTTGTATTATATTAGAGCGGGGGCTTATATTAGATCTCCAAATTGTCTCGTATTGCAAGATATTTTAAAGAATAAAAGAGTATATATATATGAGATTAGTGATATGTAACAATAAATTTTGTTTTGTTATAGTAATTGCTCAATAACAGTGTTGTTTTATGGAACGTAGGAATATCCAATAACAACGTTGAGACCAAAAGCTTCGTTCAGTGGTTTTGATATGGCTACGCTCGATGAACAAATTGAAAATTAATTCTGAATGTGAACATATAATACCATCATATGATTCATATCATAAAATTTACACTAAAAACTACGAAGTGGATGAATACACCCAAAATTAGTCAGCGTACAATACATGCACTGTATCGTCAGACAAATATGGTAATAAATTCATTCATTGGCAGAAAGTTGAAAACATGAACACCAACTAATTATTTCCCATACATAAAAGATATGCATTCCTAGCCAATCGGCAGAAAATAGAAGTGCATAACCCCATATTCCTTGTCCTCCAAGATTATACCTTCTGTATAAATTCAAAGCACAGTTGAAAATCATCACTCATTCCACTCTTAAATTCAAAGGCAAAAGAAAAAAGACAAAACATCAATGGCAGATTATCACGAAGTAGAAGTAACAGTAAAATCTGCACGCGATCTGAAGAACATCAACTGGAAACAAGGGGAGCTGCTTCCACGAGCAGTGGTCTGGGTAGACGGCCAGTCTAAAAAATACATGACCAGAGTAGACAGGAAGGGAGGCCAGAATCCAAACTGGAATGATCAGAAACTGAGAATAAGGATTCCTGATTACAACCCAGACATAGATCACTTCCTCTTCATCAAAATCGTCCACGACGACACTCAAAATGCACTTGCAAAGATGGTTGTAGGATCAACAAAGCTTTCATTGCCAAGTTCTGGAACTTTTACGCAGACTTTAACGCTTAGAAGGCCGTCTGGTAGGTCTCAGGGGAAGGTGGAGGTCAAGGTTTCCATTAAAAAAAAGTCCAGGTAATCAACTATATCATATGTTCAAAATTTTCAGACATAAAATGATTCTAGGGAAAAGTTGTAAGTAACTGATATCGCTATGCAGGAATAGTTTGTATTTTTCTTTCCAACTTGAATGTTCCTTTGGTGAGCCCAAGAGTTCTGATCACCGTCGCCAGCGTGAAGACATCAACTGTGATCCTCAGGGTTCTCTTTACCAACCGGGTGTTGAGTACTTGCCCTCTGTCATTTTGTTGTCCGTTTGTTTTTATTACATTTTTGTTAAATGAAAATGGAAGGCCATGAACCAGTAGAAAGCTAGCTTGGTTGGATGCTTGGTTTATTGCAGATTTTATATGGATGGGTACTATATTCAATGTATTTCGAAAGGAGGTTTTCACATAAAGATGGTAACATATTAATTTCTTGTGATTCATTTTTCTTGTATGATATAGTTCTTATTATGAATAGCAGAATTCTTCTTCTGAACCCGAGAGTTATTGTTGCTAGTGTGATGAGTCAAATCGTGAAGCCTGATGAAGACTGAATTTTGATGTTCGTCGTCTGTTTTTATGGCAACAGATGATGTTGTTTACTTGCTTTGTTTACCCCCTTTCCTGTCTCCATTTTATTTGTAAAAGTGATTTGGTTCTGCTAAGACTGTAGAGAACCCTGCGTTAAGTTAATTTTATGTGTTTCTATTTTTTAATAAGGTTGAAACAGGGGTTTCATTTTTTATAGCGAATCTAGCTAGATTGAAATTTGTTTTCTATTCGATGTTAGGGTTTCCCTGATATCTCTACCCAATTAGATTTTAAAAAAGAGAAAAGAAAATAATAACAAACAAAGACATTTATTATTCCACCAACTAAAATTGAGAGAATATCTCAATCTCTAAAAACAAAAAAAAACAAGTTTTTCTTTCTTTCAAGTAAAATAAATCTATCCCTAATGTCATGCTTATATAGACAAATGGGAAGACTAAATAGATCCATACCCATTTGGGCCCTAAAATATCTGAGAAATAAGTCCTTAAAACTTGCTCAAAATAAAATTTTCCTAAAAAATCTCAATAGATCAATAAAATCCGCAGCAGATCCTTAAATTCCGCAACTTTTCTCCATCTTCAGTATCATTGTGATAAATATCACAAACCATAACACTCCACCTTGATATGAAATCACTCCAACAATCAACAAAACCTTAACCAAAAACCACCCACAAATGATGCATCTCTCGCATGAGATATACTACAAAAAATAATCTCAAAATTGCTTGTAATGCCATAATGGCCTTCATGTAGACTTTGTAGCTTTTACGTTGATGGTTCCACCTTGATTCAAATGAACTCGCATCTCCTAATCCAATTTGAGAACTCCTAACATTCTCCATCATTTTTCCAAGCAATTTATATATGTTATCAATTCCCCGTTTTGCGCGCAGAAGCTCCTTGTTACCCATTCAAACCCTTATAACTCCACCTTTAGTCGAGAAATTTCAACCTTTTTGTTCCAACTGTTCAATTGAAGCAAGATTTTTCTTAATTTCTGAGATGTACCTAACTCACGTTAGCTTCACCACATTTCCATCATTCATCTTCAATCGAACCTAACATATGCCTTTAACATGCAAATCTCGACCGTCGGCGGATTCCACTTAACTACTTTGTTCTTCATGATCAATAAATGCTTCCTTTTGATGATACATACGGAAACAAGCTCCTAAATCAAGTATCCAATCTTTGCTTTCGCCTTCATTAACACATAAAATATTTCCTTCAATCTCCTCTCCAAAATTCACCTCATTGCCTTTGTTATTTTATTCATCAGTCTCTTTTTTCAATGCCTTCATCTTCTCCTTATCTATTTTAAGCTTGTGACAACATCTTAGTTGATGTTTGGGTTTGTCACAGTAAAAACAAATGAATTCCTTTCTTATATCTGATCTATTGATTGTCTTTCCATATTTCGTTGACGAAACATTCTTGCAATAAAAGCTTTTTCAATTGGAATTTCAATTTCTGTTGCCTCCTTATCTTTTCCTTCCAAAAGGTTCGTCCTCCGCATCTCCTCATTAAGCAAGCTACTAACCACGGACCCTACCGAAACAACGTCATCCGAATTTGAGTTATTCAACGCAACCACAAGTGCTTTCCAACTTTCTGGTAACGAACTCATAATCATTAAGGCTTGTGTTTCATCATCCACCTTGAAATTCACGGCCAATTGATTCACAATTTCCTGAAAATCATTAAGATGCTCTCCAATTGCTCCACCTTCCTTAAGCTTCCGATTCACCAACTTTCTCATAAGAAGAGTCTTTTTTGTTGCAGATTTCTTCGCATAAATCCCTTTCAATTTATTTCATATGGTATAAGCAGATGTTTTATTAGCAACGATATGAAACACTAAATTATCCAAAAAACATAAAATGGATGCAGCAACCTTCTTATTCAAAGTCTCCCATTTTGCTTCAGATAAATTGCTAGGTTTCTCCCCATTATTCTCTAATGGTTGATGAAGATCATTAAAATAAAGGAAATCTTCCATCTTTGCCTTCCATAATCCCCAATTTCTTCCATTGAGCTTTTCAATAATTATTTTATCCATAAACCCTCTTCAAAAAAATTGTGCAGTAGGCTCTGATACCAATTGTTAGGGTTTCCCCGAGATCTCTACACAATTAGATTTTAAAAGAGGGAAAAGAAAACAATTACAAACAAATTCCTCCAAACAAACCTTTATTGTTCCACCAATTGATTACAATAAGAGGCCTAAATTTGAGAGAATATCTCAATTCCTAAAAACTAAAAAACAAGTTTTTCTTTCTTCCAAGTACAAATAAATCTATCACTAATGATATGCTTATATAGACAAATGGAAAGACTAGGTCTATACCCAATTGGATCCTAAAATATCTCAGAAATAAGTCCTCTTTAAAACTTACTCAAAATAAATCTTTCCTAAAAAATCTTAATAGATTCATAAAATCCACCGCAGATCCTTAAATTTCGCAACTTCCAGTTTCTCCATCTTCAATATCCATGTGATAGTATATATCAAACTGGTTTGTCAAGATAATCAACTTTTAAAACTGAAAAATTATAACGCGGTTTGAAACTACTTTTACGAAGACTGAACGTATCAATCATGATATGAAGCGAACATGGAATGTTCTGAATTTTACATGCTAAAGATACTTAAAAATGATTGATAATGTAGATGGTTTTAACTCAGTTCAGTTATGCAAGATGTGTGTGTTGCAATCTGTGCATTTTTCACTCGATCGAGAATTATAAAATCTTTTACAAGCTTTTACATTTTTAACTTGGTATCGGAGTAACTTCTCATCTGAGATGCAAGGAAAGACTTTAGGCTTTCTCGAGACCACAACAGCTGCTAGCACGGAGTTAGCTAGGGCGATCCACTTCACCAGTCAAAATTCCAATAATCTTCCAACGATATGGTCAGATTTCATTTTAAATTCTTATTCAGCTTTTTCATTTCAAGATCTGCTCAAGTGTGTCTGTGACATCCCATAAATTTGGACCTTTTAAATATTAATTTATATTAATATTTGAAATATATATATATATGATCTTTTAATGTAATGATAAGCAATAAATAATATTTTGAGAACAATAAATTAAATATGTTGACTTTTTAATTTAGGATAACATTATAAAGTAAATAAATATAAATCTTGAGACAATATTTTGCGGTCCTTGAATAATAACAGTAGAGATATAGAAATGATTTTGACATTAAATTTAAAAAATTTAAGTTTGAATTTGAAAAAGGACTGCGTGTGTTTAATTTAATTTAAATAAAGGGGGTTGTTAAATGGAACTCCGGCTTATTTTTTTAAGGGGGGTCTGGTTTATTTTAAAAAGAAAAGGAAAAAAGACATAACCATCCCCAGATTGTGACTTATGTAATACCCTAACTTTCTAAATTCAGTGCAACTAACAATTGTGCGAATTACTAAACTTCTCAATTATGCAAATTTGATATAGCATATTAGATCAAAATTTTCGTTTCCGCATTTATTTTCAATAAACCATACCAATTCTAATATGAAATTACAATTAATAACTAATTCGATGCCTTCTGATCACACACTAAACTATCTTGTGTCTCCATTACATTAAATATATCCATTTTTAATTTTATATGCAACATTAAATTGTAAGCATTAATTAAGGTTTAAGTTTTATGGTTTATATTAATGAGGATTATAGGGGGTTAATAGTGGAATTTTAATTTATATTTTTAAGAGGAGGCTAATTTATTTTGTCCTCCCCATGACAATTATAAAATAAATAAAAATTGGTCTCCTTAACCAAATGTAAAGTCCCTTTAACAATGCCCTAAATAAATTTGATCGATCTTTCAATTTCAACTTTCGTAATAAAAATTCCATAATGTTGTCATTAAATAGAACACTAAGCATATATGATATGTAGCAACGTTTAAATAAGTAAACATATAATTCTAATGTTTAGTATTCGTCTGTACTATTTATACAAGCATTTATGTGCATATATATCAAAATTATAGTGTAATATGCAGTTTACACACACACACACAACACACACACACACACACAAAAGTTCGTCATAACTTATATAGGCTCGCAATTGGTTTGTAATCACAAACTTCAACGAAGCTTTCTAATTCCTTATGGCGGACTAGGGTTGCGATCTTTCTCCATTCCGTTTCTGCTCCTCTTCCCTTCCTATCCTCTACTTTCTCCATCTCCCTCTGCCTTTTCTTTTTCCCCTTCTCTTCCTAGCTTTCTACCTTGTGGATTAGCAACTTAGCGCCAAATCTAGTTTTTTTACCTGTGCTTCTTCTAATATCTAACCTGACGATTATTTTGCCTCCCTCTAACCCTTCCACCTTTTGGCAGCTCAGCACTTCATCCCTCTCTATCTCTCCTTTCCCTAGCGTACCACCCTTTTTTTTAACCTTGACCTTCTAGCTTTGTGCCTCAGCCTCCTAATTTAACTCTGTTGGAGTACGTACTTGATGTCGACGGTGCGGTTCTGGTAAGCCTTCGGGTATTTTCACTACAAGAGAACCTGCTAATTTCTGACGTAGATTAGCGATGCCACAACGACTCGGCGTCGATTTGGCGTCGCTAAATTAAATTTCGTCAATAAAACATCACTAAGACGACACAACGGTGTCTTTAATTAGCTATGCTTTAGTGACACTATGAATATTACGACATATTAAACTTGACATCTCAAATGCATTAGAAATTACCTACGCAATTATGATGCCAAAGAAATTTAGTGAAGTTATAGTGATGCCAAAAATAATTTGTTTCAAAGAAAAACATGTGTCATAAAGACATTGGTATTTTATTTGCGCGTTTGTGAGGCTATTGAACTTTAGAAATCCAGACCCGTTGTTTACTTTTTATATGAACCATTCAATATAAAAGATCAACGCCCAGAATTAGCAATCCAGACCTGGTACGTTTTCTCTACTTTATTTACATGGTTTTTGCTCTTTATTTGGCCCTCTTCGTTACTTTTCTCCAATCAGACTGTACAAAAAAAACTAATCTATTTGGATCCCAATCAAATCTTCGCAAATTGAAATATTGTCGTATACGATGCGAATTTCCACATCTCAGATCATATCTCACTTCTAGATCTTATTGTCAGCAACTCCAGTAGTGGAAGCATGATGTAAGAATTTAAATCTCGATGTTCAAATCAAGCTGCACTCCATCCCCAAGAAAACTTATCCTACCGTCAAAGACGGTCTCCGATTCATCTAATCTCAGATTTGTCAACTCAGTTCCCCTTGTCGCGATCACTACAAGAAAACAGGCTATTTCCAACGGCTGAAAACCGTCGGCGGCCGTCGGAAGCCGTCGGAAATAGCCGTCGCTAATTAAAGCGTCGAAAATCAAAGTTTCCGACGGCTATCGACGCAGCCCGTCGTTCGCATTTCCGACGGCTACCGACACAGCCGTCGGAAACCGTCGCAGATTCGTGTACGTGTTAGCCGTCGGTAGCCGTCGGAAATACTGCATTTTTTGTGTGTGTTTCAACTACTATTTAGCCTTCCAACTACACTTCTCACATAAACCACTATCTCAAAATAGCAACTAAACATCATCCAATACATTGATCTAAAATTCAAATTTATTCTATTTGAATTGATCGATGCAATAACTAGACGAAAATAATACTCAGATTAGAACAAAATTGAAATATCAAACCATCAAAAACTGTGGTCAAACTCATCTAAGCTCATTTGAGAATTGTGCACATGTCATGGCAATGAAAGATAAACTGTAGGGACGGGATTGTATTTACCATCTTGATGTGCCTAGGTATAGATATTCAAACTTGTAAAATAAATAAAATTTGTGTGACAAATTTACCTCTTCCTTGGTATAGATATAACATTCAGCTCCCAATACTAAAAATAAAATAAAATAAAATGTATGTTGCCTTTACAAATTCACCTCTTCCTTGTTTCCCCACCCATATAGCTGACACAGTATCCATTTGGAGTGATTTCCTCAACGGTTGCATCATACCTACACGTTCAGGTTGGACATGTATGTTAGAAAACTATGATGCAACATATCATTCTTATATGAGGGCATTACAAAATTAAATAAAAGCATATTTTCGGTATAAATTTTTCGACAAAATTAACATGCTACAAGCGAATTCAGATTTATGCCATTATTCAGGTACAAGAAGAAACAACCAATATGATATGCTTTTTCATATTCAATTCAATGTCGAGACTACCAGATCTCTTTAAACCTAAAAAAAGTAGAACAAGTATTAATGGTGATTTTGTGTCATTTTTTCCAATAGTATGCTCTGCTTCCTTAATATTTCAACCCTATGAATCTTTCTCCTACTTTACCAATTAACAGGGTTGCCGGACAAAATGATAAAGCATCCATATTTCAATAAGAAAAGCTTACATTCATCACATCTTAATGTCTATATAGAGCTATGACTTTTGTTAAAAGCATGATGAGGCCGCAAGACAGACATCAACACTTAAAAAAATGAACTTCAAAATAAGTAAAACATGGAGAATTAGACAGCCAGATTGTTTTATAGATATGAACACAGTTTATACTAACTTATTCCCATAATTATATACTCAATGACCAAATAAAAATTCATTTCAAAGAAGTGAATAAAATATAGAAAAAATACGCATATAATAGGATGTTATAACTCACTACAACGCTATTGGAACCAATTGCAGTCAATAGATAACCCTAATTTTCTAATTTAGGCAAGTATAGGTTTAGGTAAAAACTTAATTTTTATGAAAAAAAGAGATTATACCTCAAATTACTTCCTCTAGAGGTCTGAATTGAAGTCGGGGAGGTTCTTACACGAAGAAATTAGTGTTCGGAGGCAAAAAAATTGAATTTGGGGGTAATAGGGTTTAAAACCCGTATGCTGGAAAAATAAGAGGAGCAAAAGAAATGGGGAAGAAAGAGTTCGGGTGGCTGTTTATCACGATAATTTCCGACGGCTTCCGACGGCCGCCGACGGCCCGTCTGAAGCCGTCGCAAATCAGCCGTCGCAAATAGCCTGTTTTCTTGTAGTGGATATAGACAAATTTAGTTCTATTAATGACCATCGATTCAAAGAAATCTGATATTTGTGACAAATTTTAGATATCAAGCTAAAGGTAAGTCCGATATTTATGAGATTATGGCTTATTTATTTTGGAAAAGAAACTAGGGCTATTGGAGTTTTCATTAGTTAATTAGCAAAGGCATATTTGATCCAGCCTTTGACTGTATTGTACTTATAACATGTTCATTTCAATAAATTTTTACATGAATTGTACTTAAAGAACACCCTATCAAAATTTTAATCTTTATGCATTATCATTTTTATATTTAGGTAGTAGTCATTATAAGCAAGTTTATAAGGTTTGAAAAATGCAATACAATGGTACTTTGTAACATATAGACCCTGCTAAATTATGTATAATAATTTTAATGCGAGGAAGAAAACTGGAGAAGTTCGCAAATTGTGTACCACTTAGAAAGTGCATGCGAGCAGAGATGCTAAATCAAATTTGCTTTTAAAGTATACCGGTTATATTTTCTCTTATTATATGGAATAAATTCAATAAATAATTATATTAGTTACTGGAACATATTCACTGCATGAATTGGTTGCACAATTTGCAAAGTTTGGAGCGAGCTTACCTTCCCCTTTCCCTATATGTATCTTGTGTTAGGGTTTCCACAAGATCACTACACAATTAGATTTTGAAAGAGATAAGAATATAACAATAACAAACAAATTCCTCCAAACAAACCTTTATTATTCCACCAATTTATTACAAAGAAAGACCTAAAATTGAGAAGTATCTCAATCCCTAAAAACAAAAACAAGTTTTTCTCCCTCAAAAGTACAAATAAATCTATCCCTAATGACATGCTTATATAGATAAATGGAAAGACTAGATCTATCTCCAATTGGACCCTAAAATATCTCAGAAATAAACACTTCTTAAAATTTGTTCAAAATAAAACTTTCCCTAAAATATCTCAACAAATCCATAAAACTCGATCAACAGATCCTAAAATCCCGCAACTTCTAATACCTCCACTTTAATATCCATGTGATAAATATCACAAACCATAACACTCCACCTTGATATGAAATCACTCCAACACTAAAAAAATCTAAAAACCACCCCCAAACTATGCATTTCCCTAGTGAGATACACCACATAAAAGATCTCAAAATTGCTTGTAATACCACAATGGCCTCCATGTAGACTTTGTGGCTTTACGTTGATGGCTCCACCTTGATTCAGGTGAACTCGCCTCTCCTAATCCAATTTTAGAACTCATAACATTCTCCACCGTTTTTCCAAGCAATTTATTTATGTTATTATTTCCCATTTTGCGTGCAGAACTCCTTGTTACCCCTCCAAACTCTTGTAACTCCACCTCTAGTCGAGAAATTGCAACCTTTTTGTTCCAACTGTCCGATTGAAGCAAGATTCTTCTTAATTTCTGGGATGTACCTAACTCCCGTTAGCTTCACCACCTTTTCATCATTCATCTTCAATCGAACCGAACCTATGCCTTTAACATGCAAATCTCGACCGTCGGCGGATTCCACTTTACTACTTTGTTCTTCATAATCAATAAATGCTTCCTTTTAATGGCATATGTGGAAACAAGCTCCTGAATCAAGTATCCAATATTTGCTTTCGCTTTTATTAACACATAAAACATTTCCTTCAATCTCCTCGCCAAAATTCACCTCATTATCGTTGTTATTTTGTTCATCAATCTTTTCTTTCAATGCCTTAATCTTCTCCTTATCCCTTTTAAGCTTGTGACAAAATCTCAGTTGATGACCGGGTTTGTCACAGTGAAAACAAACATATTCCTGTCTCATGTCCGATCTATTTGATTGCCTTTCCATATTTCGTTGACTATTCCTCCTTGCAATAAAACCTTTTTCAATTGGAGTTTCAATTTCCGTTTCCTCCTTATCTTTTCCTTCCTTATGTCTCATCCTCCGCATGTCTTCGTTAAGCAAGCTACCAACTACGGACCCCATTGAAACAACGCCATCCGAATTTGAGTTATTCAACGCAACCACAAGTGTTTCCCAACTTTCTGGCAATGAACTCATCATCATTAAAGCGTGTGTTTCGTCATCCACCTTGAAATTCACGGCAGCCAATTGATTCACAATTTCCTAAAATTTATTAAGATGCTCCCCAGTTGATCCACCTTCCTTAAGCTTCAGATTTACCAATCTTCTCATAAGAAGTGCCTTGTTTGTTGCGGAGTTCTTCGCATAAACCCCTTCCAATTTCTTCCATATTGCACAAGCAGATGTTTCATTAGCAACAATATGAAACACTGAATTATCCAAAAAACATCGAATAGACACGGCAGCCTTCCTATCCAAAGTCTCCTATTTTGCATCAGATAGATTGCTAGGTTTTTCCCCATTATTCTCCAGTGGTTGATGAAGATCATTAAGATAAAGGAAATCTTCCATCTTTGTCCTCTATAATCCCAATTTCTTCCATTAAGCTTTTCAATAATTATTTTATCCATATTCAAACCCTCTTCAAAAAAAAATTGTAGAAGGCTCCGATACTAATTGTTAGGGTTTCCACAAGATCACTACACAATTAGATTTTGAAAGAGATAAGAATATAACAATAACAAACAAATTCCTTCAAACAAACCTTTATTATTCCACCGATTTATTACAAAGAAATACCTAAAATTGAGAAGATATCTCAATCCCTAAAAACAAAAACAAGTTTTTCTCCCTTAAAAGTACAAATAAATCTATCCCCAATGACATGCTTATATAGACAAATGGAAAGACTAGATCTATACCCAATTGGACCCTAAAATATCTCACAAATAAATACATCTTAAAACTTATTCAAAATAAAACTTTCCCTAAAATATCTCAACAAATCCATAAAACTTGGTCAATAGATCCTAAAATCCCGCAACTTCCAAAATCTCCACTTTAATATCCATGTGATATATATCACAAACCATAACATCTTGCTTGCATAAGTGACCTCAGTATAATAAAACGTGCTACGAAGAGAGGCATGATTGCTTATATTGTCATAGATATCTATTTGAACTTCAAAAATATATTTAGTATTTCTATGGATTGTCTTGCGTACTTACTGGTTATCTGATCCAAAAGAACAGTTCCTCTTAAATCGGCAAGAAAGATAATCGATTATGAAAAAAGCATTGAAGATTGCAAAAGCATGCAAAAAAAGCCGATAACATATACACTGGGTATTCTGTGAATTGATTGATCAAATATATGCACTTATAAACATAAGACGCTGGTTATCTAATTAAGATTTATTATATCGGTGGTCGTTAATAAACTGACAAGGGGCCTTTTTATTAAGCCAACATGAAAGTAAGGTACTAAGGGTAAGAAAGGCAGAACAACAAAAAAATACAAGGGAAGACCTTTTAAATTAAAGACTGGGTGTGGTGATAGGTTTAATAGATGGACTTTTAGGAAGCATATTGTATAATTATAATGAGAGTGAACAGCGTGAAGTTGAGAGAGAGTTGTATCATTCTGTCTAGTGGTTTGCAAATTACGACTTGTGAGCTTACACTTATTTTTCCTCTTTTATTTTCATTTCCTTTACCTGCATGGAGCACCTTATAGTTGTATTGTATGTTCTAACTTCGTGCTCATTTATAGGATCGTCCAGATTCCAAAATTCTAGGGCAAACAATGACATCTAATCATCATGAAGAATTAATCAGAGTTGGAATTCATCCATCTTTAAGAAGTCATACACTTGGTACTCGATTCCCTTATGTAATATACTGCACTCCTCTGTCAAGGACTGATTATTATCCTGGTGATATTAGGAATTTGCTTGCACCTTAAAGGTAGTATGAATTAATGTACAACATTGCTTTATCTTCTGCAATCTTGTTAGGTAGATTTTTCCATCCTTCTTCAAGAATCTTTTATAACTAGGAATCAATACACAGTAAATTAAACCTACGACTGCTATCTCGGAAGGAAAAAAAAGAGTCAACAATGAATGTTATTGTTAAAACTTTAAATCAAAGTCATAATTAGAGTCAAGAGTGAATATTATTGCTTAATACCAATGTTATGGAGAGTTATTGAAACTTTTCAATGTTAATTGTTTAGTCTTCTAGCAGTGTATCAGAGGTATGTTGCAGTTTTTTGACAGACTAGCCCCAAGGTGGGAAGTTTTGATGCTGGTTATGGTTCCATTATGTCACGCTTGGTTGGACCCAAGAAAGCTCGTGAAATGTGGTTTCTCTCGTGTTTCTATGACGCTTATGAAGCAGAAAAGATGGGACTTGTTAACATTATAGTACTGCTTGAGAAATTAGAACAGGTTTCTCTGGAATGGTGCAGGGAGATTCTACAAAACAGTCCAATAACAATCCGTATACTTAAATCTACTCTTAATGTTGTTGATGACGGACATGCTGGTTTGCTGGAAATCGGAAGGAATGCAACTTTTATATTTTACGGGGAGGAAGCAATAGAAGGGAAGGACGCATAAGGCACCCTGACTTTTCATAATTACCAAGAAGACCTTAATAAGGAGGATACATTATTCAACTTCATGTTTGTGTATTTGGATCCACAATGGTTATTTCTAATAGATATCTATCTCTTTCAAGGCATAAGATAAGATGATGCACCTATAAGCATCAAGGCGAGGGACACATCTAATATACACAACTAGAGAACTAGCAATCACCCAGCAAAGGAAGGTGATTTTTTTTTAATATCAAAGTTGTGACATGTATGCATTAGATGACCTTTTTTGACATGTCCAAATGGTCCTTTTCTTACACGGAGGCCATCTGTAAGTTGTAAATTGTGGGTGCATACTCTTTTCTTAGTTAAATTGCAGGTATATTGGGAGATTAATCTGGCTTTTCTTGACATTGTTTTTCCTAGAGCTGCATCTAATTTTTTCTCTACATGCCAAGTTCAACCGCATTAAACTGTTCAATATTTGTGTCATCCAGGTACCTTTGAGAAATTTCCATTAGTTCAGTGTTGCTTCTTGGGCATGCAGTATCCCCAACTTGAGTCTAGGGTAATTTTCTTTGTTGCTTACTCTGTCCACAAGTGTTGCCTTTGTTGACTTCTCTTTCTACATCTAAGAACTACCAATAGCATTAAATATCCATGATATGTGTGTGAATCTGTAGCCAGATATAGAACACAAATAAAACCAGATATGCCCAACCATTGAGTCCTCTATTTTTGTATTTAAAGTACATTCAGTTACCTGATGAAGAACTGCTAATATGGAGGAACTGGTCCTTAACTTGAAAGGGTATACAGGTAAGGAGGCAAATATGGAGAGGACGGATATCAATGAGGGGATATATTCAATGAAGTAGCAAGTCAAATGCACAAAAAGATAGAGATTAACATCAAAGGGTAGCTTATTTGGTCAAAGATACGAAGATAATAATGAAGAAATACCACAATCAAATTTCAGCATGATAGTAGTAAATTCTTTTGCTAATAGCCTAAAGCATTGGAGCAATATGATTTGTGTAGAATATATGTAATTATATTATTAACTATTATTTAGACATATTAAGTTGTACATGTAGCTTTTTCATGACTTAAATTGTATTTGTTTACCATACTTTATTGGTTGAATATATAAGCTTTACATATATGTGATTGTTTGTGAATATATATATATATATATATATTGTGGCATGTTTGATACAGATATTTTGATTTTATAATATAATTCTATTTGTTTGCTATTGTAGTTAGGTTGTCGACGAATTTTCTACTTTAGAACGTTAGCGTTGCAATGGTGTCACTAAAATTCAGTGATGCTTTTACGACACTGGTTTTTGATATAAACACGTGTCAGAAAGGTGTCACAAACATCTTTAACGACATCATAGCAAGCCAAATGTGATTAGAAAAATGGACATCATTAAATTGTTTGGCATCGCTAAGGCATCATAAGACTGGCATCGCTATGGCGTCGTTGATATTTAGTGACACCATAGCGACGACAGTTCTGTGACATCTTAGCGATGCCATGAAATTTAGTGATGCTCCTTTTTCTGACCTGCATTTGGTGTCAGTATTGCGTAGCTAAAAATTTTAGCGACGCCATAAATTCATCAAATGCTCATCAGAAAATCATAGATTTGTAGTAGTGTTTCTTCGTATTAGTTCTTTGTTAAATCATTGGTTGTGCTTGACTCTGGATCTTGGATGCGGTTGCGCATATTACTCGGTGTGCCACCTTGTGGTTTCGTGGGTTTTGTGTGTGGTATTTGTTTTGGTTTTGTTAGTTGTTCATGTTCTAGCTAGATCTGTGTTGAAGTGTTTCCTGCTAGTCGGCTCTCGATCTGAGTATTACTTCATCATTCTGCTTCTTCAATTTTATGCACTCATTTCGTTCATTGCTTGCTGGTTTAGGTAGTGTTTGTATTAGTTTTAACATATATCTAATTTGTGTTCCATGGCTTGGTTTCTTCGCATAGCCTTTTGTTGTGAAGCTACAAATCCTTTTTCTTTTAGTTGTTATTGAGCCATTCAAACTTTGCACTATGAATCTACTCTTTGCACCTAACACTTCATAATCTACTGTTTCACTTCTTTGCTCTGGGACTTGATCTTGTGCATTGCAGTTTTTTCTTGGTTGGTTTCGTTTTCTGGTTCGTCATAACCAGTGTTGCCTTAAGTATCTGCACTCTTCATTACTCTGCTTGGTAACAACTCTGTCTTCTTGTTGGGTCTGTTGGTTTTATCTGTTATTTTCCTTGCCTTGAAGAACAACTTGATCTGTACCATTGCCTGTTTCTCGTTGTTTTGGCAATGCTAAAGACTTATAGTTTATCCCAGTGTGGAATGATAACTATTGTAATGGATTAATCCTATTTGTATTTACTTGTAACCGATCAAATCCTGCGTGGTGTTTGATTACAGTTTACATTGTACTTGTCAGTATGTCTGTAGCAGATAAGCGTTTAGCTTATCTCCTGTTATATTTTGTACTCATTATTTGCTATAATGAAAAAGTAGTATGGTCCATTATAAAAACCGGCAGGCTTTACCAAAAAAGCTTATATAGGCTCTTATTTAATGCACATGCTAAATATACAAAGAGATGAAGATAAACGGGTTAAAATATTGCCTTAATCAAACCCTTAGTAGCAAGAGTGTCATTCCTAAATTGCTACAATCTTTTAACTACGTGTGTAAAAAATGCCTTAGTCATTCTAATAAACTATTAATAAAATTTATTAATTTCTATTGAAAGATTGATAGAAAGTAACGTGTAGATTCTAAACGAATTAAATTTGGATATATATATATATATTGTTAATAATAATGGTTGCCAAACCAATTGATCAGCATATACCATGGACTTCTTACAACGACGGGGAGTGGAACTGAATGATGCAGGATGATTCAGTGGAAATGAGATGCAGATGAAGTGTTCGATAGTATGGTGTGGAATGTTTTGTATATGTACTTGTATATTTATTTGTTTGTATTTGGATGTATAATTATTGTAAATAACAGTTCAATATATGGAAATTATATGTGCTCTTTTTCCTTGCAAAGTTCCCAGTGGGGGGTTGCAAGGTTTTAATGAGGCATATAATGGAAGTATATGGTTGGTAATAAAAGGTACCAATTTTGAAAAAAAAAATTATATATATTCAGTTATTCTCTTTACTTCTTTCCATGTCTATTCAAAAATAAATGTTTAGGAATTTGGAGCAAAGATTACATGTTCAACCCTTTATTAATCAATTTTTTTAATGTGAATAGTTGTATCAATTTTCAATGCCCTCTCCTCTTCGTTGTCTCCTTAATACAACATTCATTTCTTTCCTTCATTTTATTGATTTATTTCACTTCATTCTATTAATTTCTTACCTTTTATTCTATTTTCACGCATCGTGTTTCATCAGAAATGCTAAAAGGCCCGAAGTTAGTTTTGTCAAAAGGTGCGAAAATGGTATCTAACGGTGGTGCTGCATCTTCCCAATTTAATCTCAAGGTCTCCCGTGATTTGCGTGAATTCGTACTTTTTCGCACCCTTAAATTCCGGGCCCCCTAGCACTGCTGGTGTTTCATTCACGTATTGTCATTCCTTACATTTCCTCTCTTTATTTCTCCTTTTCCCTTCTCATTTCCCATCGTTATTTTTTTTTTCAAAAAACAAACCATATCCATGTATATATATTTTCATTCTCTTTTATATCGGGTTGTTTATATTTAGAAGCAAAAAAAAGGACAACAAAAAACCCTACAAAACTGTCGGCATTATCTGCACGTATTTCTAGCCATTTTCTTTGCCTTATTCAAGTCTATCCAATTGAGTATGTTCCGTAAATTCTAAAATTTTAAAAGTATGTGTTTTGAAGTTTGAAAAGTCACAATTTTCATATTTCCTTAAATTCATGATCACTTTAAACAAGTTCACACAAATATTCCTTTATCTTCTTCTTTTATTACTTTCTCTCGAAATAATTCACAATCTCCTTCCTTTCTCTTTTCTCTTAAAACTGTCCTCCCCTCGTCTTTTCTATGTAGAAAAAGGAGAGGAAATAATTTAATTTGTTTTGCTTTTGTTGCTATATTATATTAGTTGACCTGATTTTGCTTGTACCATCTTTAAATACATGAGGTGAGGTTTCACTCATGATTGACATTATTTTTGCAAGTATTGACATCAAATGAAATGATGATAATATTGTTGTTAAAAATTTGGTTGTTACTTGTTTATTACATGACGTTAAATCAATTACTAAGTGTGTGAATATTTTTCATTTACATTTTTCATTTGTAGTAATTACATAAAATATTAGTTGTTGTTTACATTAAATGATAGTTCTTAGTTTTATGAAATTGCAATGTTAATTTACATGGAATAATAGTTGTAAATAGATTGAAATAATAAATGCTTGATTCATGTGATTATTTATGATTTTTAATACTTATATTATGTTTTTTATATGTATATTATTTAGATTGTCCATTCATTTGACATCATTTCAGTTATTACATTGCAGGTTCACGACATCATGTACTATATATGAAACCATTATGAAATTGAATTGAGATAAGTGTTGAAAGTGATAAAACTAGGTAATTTAAATTAAATCCTTAATTTAAATTAATTAATGTGAATAATTAATTTAAACCCTTAAACTGAATTCGTTTATGAAAATGGTTTAGAATTGAATTTTAACTACACTCTTTAAATTTAATCTAGTAAACTTTAAGTTGATTTGCAATATGAATTGATCTAAGTCGATATTTGAAAACGTTGATATATGGTTCGGATTGGATTAGGGAATATGAAATATTTTAAAGTGAAATTTGGAACATGAAGTTGAATTCATATAGTTTAGTTAAACTATTTTATATAAAAATTATTCTAAAATAGGTATTATTGTATATTAACTATTAAGCTAACTTCTCCTTTACTATTTTACATAATATTTTACTATCATGTTTCATACCTATTTTGTTAAACTATTACATTAACTATTTATATTTTATAACTATTTTAGCAAACCATTTATATTAAATTTAACTATCTATATTATAACCATTTTATATTAAGTTTAACTATTTTTATTTTACAACTATTTTAAATAGCTATTATATATTAAATTTGACTATTATAGTCATATGATTATTTTTAAATAAAGTCCATTTCTAATCTGAATAGTTTAAGTTCAATTTGTTTAATATGAATATTTCATTAAGACAAGCTATGGTATGGACGACTAAATCAAAATTTGAAGTTTTATAATGAATTATTCTGAAGTATAGAAATTTGAATCTACAGCTGAATCCAATATTGAAGTGATTTGGAAACGATAATGGAAATCAAAAATTAAATTAAATCAATGTATAACATGAATTATGAAGTTTATTTAATATTTCAACATTTCACTTGAATTGGTTTACATACATAAGAATGCTAGTCCTGACTCGAGTGTTTGGTTTTTCTTTACGCTCGAGTCAGACTGAGTTTTTCAGCATTTTGAAGACCTTTATTCTTAAAGACAAAGACTGATTTGAAGATCGTATATACTATTTATTTCCGCTGCACTATTCGTATGCTACGTTAAAACATAAAACTATGATATTGTAAACTGAAATCAAGTCAATGTTATTTAAAAGTTTTATGAATTGTGTGTGTATATATATATCTTTTATCATTTCGCTGTGAGATTCTGTGTATTTCCTAGTTCTTTCTCATCTTATTTTCTCTTCTTCTATTAGTCCTTAGCAGTAATCCGTCGTTTTAGGAATGGTTTGAGTTGGATATGTGTGGTTTATTGTCAACTTGTATCGTCCCAAAAAGGTGGGTTGTTGCATGTGATATCAGAGCTCTGGTTTAGCGAAAAACCTTGGCATGTGCAATAAACGCATTAGAGATAGGGTTAGTAATACTCTAGAATGAGTTGAGTGCATTGAGAGAGTGTACTTGTATTTTTGTAAATGTGTTTGAAATTTTGAATAATTACTATAATTTGACGATTTGAATTAAACTGAAGTGATATATCATAAGTTAAGTAAAATAAGCTTCAATTTTCATAAGTTAAATCTTAAATGAAATTGTTGTTAATTTAAACCTATTAAAGTAATGAACCTATGGATTTAGAAGGCGTATTTATCCTAAAATATTAAATTGCATTTATCATTATTGATACTATACCTAAGGTTAATAAATTGAAATGATAATTTTAATGAAGCGTGTATGAATTAAAATTTGATTTAATAAGAAGTTGTGTATTACAATTTGCTTAATAAAAGTAGTAACTAAAAGTGATTTAACTAAAATTTGGTAATTAAATCCCAAAACTTTGAAAATGATTTCTAATATTTTATAAAATGATACTTCTGTTATTTAAAAGTATTCTCACATATAAATGTTTCAAATAAATTTTCCAAATTGTCTTCAAAAGAAATTAAGAGTGGAGAATTCACTTCCGAAGTTGTAAAATAATTTTGGTAAAGATGGCCACACCATCTATGTTCATTTTCGAGAGTCAGATTGGGGGAGGCCACTAAAGTAGCCTCGCTACTTGTTTGTTTCAACGAAATGATTTTGATTTAAATCTCTAAAATGTGATTTGATATATAAAGATACGTGTGTATGTATGTGTGTGTGTGTATATATATATATGTATGTATGTATATCAAATGATTGAAATAAAATTCAGAAATTGTTTCTCCAATTTTGGTTAAATAATATTATACTATATATTAGAATAGTTTGACTTTTCATCTCAAAGAGCTGTTTGATTACTGACTACAAATTATTAAATAGAAATTTTGTTTTTTATGGCTATTTTGTATAATATAACCCTTTCAAATGAGAGTTAGAATTTTTAAGCTAAGTGTAATTCAAAACAAGTCTAAAGCTTTAAAACATTTGAAACATGAAATAAATGAAATTTTACATTATATATAAGTATAAAATTTGTTTTGAAATGATTAAATGGAAAATTTATTTTGAGAAATATTCTAAACAAAATAATGATTTGGAAGAAATATTGATATGACTCTATAAATAAAGTTCCTAAACTATTGATCGGAAACTTTGAAAGAGTGAATTTAAATAATGTCCAGTTTTAGTGAATGATTTTGGAAGTCATATATAAATTTGAAACTGAACTGACATTGAAATGGATAATTTCAAAAAATATTTTGATAATAAGTTCGAAAATTTATATATAAATGATTCGTATAAAGAATGAAGCTAATTCGAAAAATATTGACTTGAAAAGTAATCGATATGAAATGATAATCTTATACATAACATAATTTATATAAGAACGTCATGTTGAAATAGGATTGGAGAAATCTAATGTAAATGAAATTTTATATAAGTATGATATATGCGGAGTAAAATGAATACTATATATAGTATCATATGAATTCAAATCAAAGATATGGGAAGTACCTCCCATTGTAAATCGCGAACCTACTCGATATGGGTTGTGTTAAAGCTCCATCTGATGGTAGTGTCCATTGGAAATCGGGGTCGTTCTCGGTAGGAACACATAATGGAATCCCACCCGGAGGGGTCGCTTTGATTAGCTTATTTGATATGTTCCATAACATAATTGTGAGCGGCGAGATGCCTACAGTTACAAGCGATTCTGTTGGGATAGATGCGTAACTATTGTGTAAATATGATCTATAATCATAGTGTAATTCAAGGGGAGAGATGTCTACGGTTACAAGAGATTTACTAGGATAATGGCTTGACCGCTAAGTAATTGCAATATATGCAACAACTATGGCATAACTCAAGGGGCGTGATGTATGTAGTTACAAGTGATTCCACTGAGGTAGTGGCGCAACCACTGCGAAACTGCGATCCATTGAAGAATGTGCTTTCCATATCTATTTTCAACTTTTTAAAAGTATTTTCACTGAAAGTTGAAATAAGTCTATTGAGCACTTTGGAGATTTTTAGTTACATGTTTGATCAACGTATGTCTAAATTCTGTAAGAGAGGATCAAACCATTTCTTCTGAGTCTCTTTCAAATTCAATAAATGTTGGTTAATCGTATATTTCATTATAGTTATATGATTTAGTGTATCATTTCCTATTTGATCCCTTTGAATACCATATTCAAGCGAAAATAAACTTGTTAAGACTTCGAGTTGTAAAAGTATTTTGACTTTAGATAATGAATCAATAAAATGAAATTTTAATATTATATCACTTCAGCCTATTAATCTAAAAGAGGTTTTTAATGTTTTGCAGGTTACAGTTTTGAAATATATAAAAATAATAATTTTCTTCCTCATAAAGGAACTAATGGATAAATATATAGTTGAACGTAAATCATTCTATATGCGTAACGGTTTTGGTCCAGTTTCGAATATACCATTTTGATTCTAAATAGAATTGTTCGCTAAATTCCCGAAGATGAACACCGATAAGAACTTTTGATATGAATCTAAAATTCTCTATCATAGTTTACTTCCATGCAAGGAGAATAGAAGTTTCTAATCAAGAAGCTAAATTAGAAGTCCGCACTAGAGTGATCGGGTTACCAATACTAATTTAAAGAAAAAAAATTGTTTGAACAAGTAATCGAAGTTGATATACATATGATTGGTATATTGTTTAATTATTGGTTCCTTATTTCATACCTTTTTGGGGAAGAAAAGTTCTAGATGGGGGTAGATTGTGACATCCCATAAATTTCAACATTTAAATATTAATTTATATTAAATTTTGATATATATATATATATATGATTTCTTAATGTAATAATAAACAACGATTTTAATAAGTAGAAATAAACTGATTATAACAGTTAATTAAAAGAAAGCGAGTTAATAGTAGCTTGTACTTGGCGCTAAATTGAATTAGCGCTTTGATGAAATTAAAATAATATTTTTAGAAAATTAAATTAAATATGTTCACTTTTAATTTAAGGATAACTTTATAACGAAAACAAACCTATCTTGAAAAAATATTTTTCAGTCATAGAATAATAGAAGTAGACGATATAGAAATGCTTTTGATGTTAAACTTTAAAACTTTAACTTTGAATTTGAATTTGAATTGCGTATGTTTAGTTTAATTTGAATAAATTAGATCAATCATTAAATTTCAACTTCCATGATAAAATTTCCATAATTTTATCATTAAACAAAACACTAAGTAGATATGGTATGTAACATCGTTTAAATAAGTAAATATACAATTCTAATATTTAGTTCTCATCTATAGTATTTATATAAGAATTTATGAGCGCATATATATATATATATATATATATATATATATATATATCAAAATTATAGCATATTATTGAGTTATATATATATATATATATATGCATAGATATTACAGCTTGGCATAACTTGTGTAGGCTCTTGTTTAATGCAAATGCTAAATATACAATACAAAGTGAAAAAAAAACAGCTTAAAATATTGCCTTAATCAAATGCTTAATAGCAGAGGTGTTATTCCTAAATTGATATGGTCTCTTAACTATGTGTTTAAGAAATGCCTTAGTTATTCTAATAAATCTATCTATCTATATAATAATTCCACTAATCTTTAATGATTAATAATTTGTCCGACCGTAAAATATCCAAATTGCCCATATTTACTTTTAAAAAAATATATTTGCTACTTTATCCTAAAAGGAAATTGTTCATATTTACTATTTTACTACTTACATATCAATTTGTCATATTTTATATCAATTTGTAGTTCATTATAACTTTTGGAATGCTAAGGAAGTTGGCTCTTAATTAGGAATTTTTAAAAGACGTTAAAGCCTTTTAAGTAAAGATTCTTTTTATTTCGAAATCAATATGTTAACTAGATTCCATGCTTTTTAAGCAGTTTCAAATGTTTTGATTCTGTCAGAGAAGTAATTGATTTAATATAATAGTTTTTAATTTCTTATGATTGCATCCAAATTTCATAGAGGAAAATTTCGTTTTCAAAATTGGATAAATAAAGAAGTTACCATAGCTGAAATATCCAATCAAAATGTTCGTGTCCAACAAGACATACAACTTCCATTTTTTTTAATTTTTAATAATATTACATATAATATATTCCTATTGTGTTCACATAGATTTTTGGTATATTATATAATTTCCTTTCATGATATATAATTGCAAAATCAATATGCTGATAAAATATATTAGTTAATTCACAATCAAATTAGTACAAATCCGTACATCAACCAATTTGTCTACAAAGATACCATATAATTCATAGCCTACTAACTATATAGTAAATTCAATAAATGGAAAGCAATGAAAAAAATACATTCTTTTCTAATTGTAGTTGGCAGAATGCAGTGTAAATGATTTGTAGCTATTCTTTTCAAATTGTTGTTTGACGTTTGCTGCTTCAAATTTTTACTCGGACTATTCATATTTTGTATAATATCTTATCAGTAGTGCATGTTTATACAAAAATTGGTAGAATCAATTGTATTGTCTTAAATTATTTATTTAATTTCCCAAAATTCATTTTGATTAGTAATCTATACAGCTAATTGTTGGCTGATGTTTGCTGCTTCAAATTTTTTACTCAGACTGTTCATATTTGGTATAATATCTTATTAGTAGTGCATGTTTATACAGAAATTGGTATAATCAATTGTATTGTCTTAAATTATTTATTTAACTTCCCAAAATTCATTTTGATTAGTAATCTATACTGCTAATTGTTGTCTGACGTTTGCTGCTTCAAATTTTTACCCGGACTATTCATATTTGGTATAATATCTTATTAGTAGTGCATGTTTATACAGAAATTGGTAGAATCAATTGTATTATCTTAAATTATTTATTTAATTTCCCAAAATTCATTTCGATTAGTAATTTATAGTATACCATATTATTAATACCATATACATATTTATATGGATCATAAATTGATACAGTCAATTGTATTGCCTTAAAATATTTAGTTGATTTTCCAAAGTTTATTTACTTTACTCATCTAGATTGCACTACATTATTAATACCATACCATGTACACCAAATTCTCAATGAAATTTAATTTCGTGGGTATGTATATATTTCTAAGTTGAAAGTTCCCTTGAAATAATACTTCATTCCATTCATCCTTCGGACTCTTCTTTTTCTTGCCTTTCGCAGGTTCATAAATTTATATAGTGCTAATGAAATGTCTTTATTCTCGATCGAAATCAAATCAAGAATTCTTTTCACCATGTATAAATTCACTCATCGAAAAAGAGTTGATGCATCTGACGATTTTCTTCCCAATATCACTACTATGCCTCCATAGCCTTAGCAAAGGCGTCATCCTTTCCATCCATAATTGCTTTGATGCATTGATCAAATTGAGTGCACTGAAAACGAAGAAGTCAAACAAGGAAGACCTTTGCGAGTTCTGGTATGTTCCACAGTGGGACGATTAATTAATGACATTGTTGTAATAAAGCCGCACAATGTTGTATGCTAACCTTGCACCATCCTAAAATTAACTTTCCCATGAGAATGTTGCCTTATACATGAATTTTATGGTGCTGGTGACCCAAATACATTTTTCCAATATTCATTAGTTGGATGAAAATTTTCAACTGTCTTCCACTATACCACATAAGCGTCGATATACTATTGACATAATTTATTTTTCTTTTTTCTTCGAAAAATGATATACTGTCAAGTTTAACTTAGCTCAATTTTTGCATGATAGTTAGCACTTGGTATCATCGATAATATATTGTTATTACATGAGTGTAGGGATAAAAGATGTTTATGATCTGTTTAATGACAAATTGCCGAATCTGTTCCAGAATGCAACAGCAATTTCTTTTTTAATATGTCAAATCGGCTATATGAATCTTTAGCACAACATAGTGACATTTTAAATTTGATTTTACATTCTCTCTTTTTATCTTTGATTTTTTAATTTCATTTTTAGGCTAAATCCATGGAGAAAGTTGATGTTATCTAGCATAATAATTCTCAGTGGTTCATGAAAATTTTGTTCCAATTTTTTAAGCAGAGTTCTCTTATTCATTTTCAGTTTTTACGTATTCATCCATGTAATAAAATATACATTTCATGGATAAAAAATTACAATGTATGCACCTTGATATACTGTATGGAGCGCATTTGTGTCCTTTTTGCTATATCTATATGTCTAGACTAATGTCATGAGCATGGCAGATGGATACGTACATTTTTTTAATTGGCCTACAACGTGAGTGTAAATTTGAAACACATATGATACAATCATAGAGAAGTATTAATTAGAACTCAAAAACATGCTAACAACTTAATTTAACAAAAAGATAATACTACATCTTGATGCTATTAATCAAATAGAACAAATAAAAATTAATATTGAGAAATTGTGGTTTTCCTTTTTTTTAAAATGTTACAACAACCTTGAAACCAAATATTTCCGTACAATCTTTATACATTAAGTTAGTTATCATTAATGTTGCACTACTTGTCAATTGAAAATGTAAATGTAAATTAAATTGCATTAGTTTTTCCACGTTTATATGCAAAGTGTTACCTGATTAAGAATGGTTTATAGTCGAACTGAATAAGAATGTTGTATACTGTTGAAGAGTTTCCATTATTTATTAATAATAGTATAAATATAATGTTTTATGTGATAGTTTAGTATAATTTCAAGAGAATCGCCCTTACTTCAAAATCCATTCAAAATAAATTTAAACATAAATCCCGAGTTTTCTTATTCCTAAGAAATCAATTATCAACAAAATATAAGTTATTCTTTTATCTACAATAATGGAACAATTAATTGTATATATTTTTGTAATAGAACGATTTATTTTTGGATAACAGAACAATTAATCAAAATAATCATCCATGATAAAATTATTTTTGGATGAACAATAGAACAATTTATAATTGTTGCCGCATAAGTTATAATATTTAAATATATATATATAACTATTTAATATTAATTACAATAGTTTATTTTTCTTTAATATTTAATCATTACAATTTTTTTTAATAAAATAAATTTTAATGCCCAGCAAAGCGGGCAAAATGTACTAGTTACTAATAAAATTTATTAATTTCTGTTGATAGAATGATAGAAAATAATGCGTTGATTCTAGATGAAATAAATTCTGATAACATATATATATTTATCTTTGGCCATCCTCTTTAATTATTTCCATGTTTATTCAAAATATAACGTTTAGGAATTTAGAACGTGGAACACATGTTCAAACCTTCAGTAATAAATTTATTTTGAAATGTGAGTAGTTGCATCAATTTTCAATGCCATCCCCTTTTGATTGTTTCCTTAATACAACGTTCATTTCTTTCCTTCATTCTATTAATTTATTTCCCTATATCTTATTGATTTCTTTTCCTTTATTCTATTTTCATGCATCCCATTTCATTTATGTATTTTCATTTCTTAAATTTCCTCTCTTTAATACTCCGTTCCCTTTTCATTTCCCTCCATTATTTTCTCCAAAAATAAACTATCTCCATGTGTTTATATATTTTCTGCAAATTTTTAGGTCTAAATCTTCCACAAGAATTATACATTATGAAAGGTTACTTCACAATATCAAGAAAGACAATATGTTAATGAGCGAGTACTCAATCAAAATAAAAAACTACTGTGATTTACTTGAAACAGCCGGTCACAAAATTATTGAAGCAGATCAAACATTAACATATTAAATGAACTGGATGACGAATATGAGCTAGATACTACCATTATTTGCTCAAGGAAAGAATTTCCTATTATGCAGTATGTGCGGTCCACTCTGCTTTATATGAAGGTAGAGTCGAACAAAGAAAGGCAAATCAACTTGACTATTGTGTTAACTTAGCTTCATCATCAAAAGACAAAAAATCAAGAAAAGTCGAAATACTTGAAAAGTGATCAATGAGGTAGACAAGATGGTCAGAGGTCTGGTCAATCTCAAAGAGGCAGAGAAAGAGGTGGTGGGTGGAATTCAAACAATCATGTTTAGTGTCAAATTTATGAATAGTTTGCCTATACAACAAGTAAATGTTACTTCAGAATTAACTCTGAAATCACACTGAATCAGCAACAAAGCATACAGAAAAGATCAAATGTAAATTTTTCTCAGTTAAATCAACATCACGGAGATGTTGCCGTCAAGCAAGATGATATTCATAATGAAGATTGGTATCTAGATTTAGGAGCAACCAATCATCTCACAAGTAACATTCAAACTCTAAATCTTGGTAATAAAGAGTATTCAAGTATGCATTTAATTCATATAATTCATACGAGTAATGGTGAAGCTATAAGCGTCACACATGTTGGTAATGGAAGCTTATAAGATAAAAGGAAACTTTACCTAAATAACTCATTGAGAGTGCCAATGATAAGAAAAAAATCTCATGAATGTTTCCCAACTTGCTATTGATAACAATATGTACTTTGAGTTTCACCCTAAAATTTGTTTAGAAGGGTATTTACTAAGAAAAGACATATTATTATTATGAGGTAAGATGCATAAAGGCCTGCACAAGTTCACCACTGCAAGTTCTAAAAACACAACGGTTGAAAGAAAATGGTCAAACAGTGTTGAATGTAATTTGAATGTAATTTGAATGTTAGAAAAAATGTATTTGATCTTTGGCACTCTAAACTGGAACATCCATGTATTAGGACTGTTGTTATAAAGGAGAATAATATTGCTTTTTATCATGTATCTAAACTATATAAATACACACACACACGCGCGCGCGCAATTAACTTGAAAAAGCCACAAATTACCATTTTTGGATTTAAATACTGTTTGAACTTATAGCTCTAGTTGTTTAGTCCAATTCCTATATCTTTATATCATACTTGCTGTAATGTATTTCTTTTATAGATTCTTATTCAAGACATACTATTAATATGTACTTTGAGTTTTACCTGAATCTCTCTTTCCTTCCATTCTTCTTCTTCTTCCTCTAACTCATCTTCCTTCTTCATTGTTTCTCTCTTCCTTATAGCCATATTAATCGGGTGCTTTCACCAGTGATCTCCCCTTTCCTCCCCAAATATCCAAACCCTTATTTCCATTATGACCAGATTATAAGAATTAATCCAACAATTTAACACTGACAGTGAAACCATTGCCGCCATCCAATCCACCTAAACAAGCCATGTCTCCCTTTTTGAATCCCAAAATGCAGATATCAATGATATCAAAACTGCCATTCAATCACTTACCAAATCCATATCCGACTTCACTCACAAATTCAACACCCACACACCATCGTCCCCAAATAACCAAACATCCACCACATAAAACCCACCTCTCAACAATCGATAACCTACACTGCTATCGTTACCGAACCAGACCAAAAACCCTGAAATAAACATATTGTCATTTGATGGTTCTAACCGCAATGACTGGATTTTCCAAGCTGACCGGTATTTCACTTACTACTCCACACCTTAGGACCAACGAGTTGAACTAGAAAGCTTTCACATGCAAGGACAAACACTAACTTGGTTTCAATGGATTCACAGGAACAAACCGCACTCTTCCTTGCTTGCCCTGGCGAAGGCGATCGAACATCATTTTGGACCCTCTTCTATCTAATACCCACAGGCCCCCCTCTTCGAGCTTAAACAACTCACTAACGTCGACATCTATCAAGCCACCTTCGAAACGCTCTGCAGCCGTTTCACAACCCTACTCCTTGACTCTATTTTTCAATGTTTCATCTCAGACCTTAGAACACATATACGAAACGAATTGCAACTTCTCAAACCCACCACCATCTCCGATGGAATGGACACTTCCAAACTTATTGAGAGGAAATATATTGATCAAGCCAAATATCCATTCTCTAAAACTAACCAAAACTTTTCCAAACACCCAAAATCCCTCTTAACCAATTCCTCAAACACCTCAACTGTAATCAACCAAGCAATCTATTCTAATCAAACAATTGTCGACTTTTGAAATGCATGAACACAAAAAGAAAGGCTTATGCTTCAACTGTGATGAGAGATGTCATTTTGTCCATTGCTGTAAACTAACTCACATTATCATGATCCTACCAGAAGAAAACCCGATCGAAATTACCCAAGAAATCGAACCTTCACCTACCATGAAATACTCACCAACACAGAACCTAACCCATACATACCACAAGAGACTTCCTTATACTCCCTAGCTGGGTTATCCTACCGACGTTCCATTCACCTACCAGCCTCCATTAATACCAATCTGATTTCCATCCTTGTCAATACAGGATCCACTCACAGCTACTTGTATTCGAAGACAGCTAAATTCTTAGATCTCGAAATTGATTGCGCCAGTTCTTTTACTATTACCGTTGGCAATGGTGAGAAACTCAGGAGCTTGGGCTGTTGTAATAATGTAAACCTGGATATCTAAGGGCATAAATTCTATATTGTTTTAAACTTAATTGGCATCGTGGGCTCAGATGCGATATTTGACATTGAGTGGCTTGAGCAGTTGGGCCCAATTGCTATGGACCATAAAAAATTAACGATGGAATTTTTTTCGACAATCATCCCATTTATTTAGCTGGAATTGGTCCAATTTATGATCCCTCCCCTATTTCACTACGACAAATGAAACGTTTAGAAGCCACTTCTTTAATTTCTAGCTTCCTATACTTGTAATGTTACCCTGCCCCATTTCAAACCGAACTTCAACCAACATATCACAGTAACCCCCAACCCCAAAAATTACTATCATCCTTCAACAACATTTTTGCTAAACCCACCAACCTTCCACCAGCCCGTCTCCTTAATCACCACATAAATATCCTCCCCAATTCTAAACCAATTAATACCAAACCTTATCGTTAACCCTATTTTCAAAAAAGTGAAATCAAGAGAAAAATTGTAACAATCCGGTTTTGGAGATTACATGTTTATAATGAATTATAACAGAGGTTATAATTTAACACAGTTAATTGGCTAAAGAAAAAAATGAATTTTTCAGATGTTTATTTGGGGAATAATCAATAAATTTAAAGAGGGTGTTATGAAAATAAAGTATTAAATACTTTATTTTGAGACAATGGAAATCATCAATGATGGCAATCTATCGAGTTAAATGTGATGATATTGAAATTTTATTCCAATATTGGCCTTTTATTGTAAAATAAAAGGACAGATGAGAAGAAAATAAAAATTTAAAGTGTAATAAAGGTGGAAAATAATTTCTTGATGTTTTATAAATGTTAAAACATTTTTATCGCACTTTATTGAGCTAAGTTTTTTTTTTAATATGACTCAATATGTCAAAAATAGTGATTTCTATTTAAAAATGTCAATATTGTCAATTATCAGAAATTTAATGGTTTAAAGTGGAAATAATAATTTTATATGTTTAAATAAAATGTATAGTTACATTAACATGTTCACTTTGTTAAAACACGAGGAACACAATTTATTTCATGTGAAAACATGTTAACATGAGAAAATAAAGTGTCAATTAGCAATATTTGTACGTTCACATTGTAATTTTGGCTAAGTGTTGCTATTGGACTGAGAGGGTTTTAAAATTTGGATCCATTAATCTAAAAATAGAAAGAAACTTCTGTACTATCTATATACGTTCAATATTTTTTCCACTGAGTGATTCCTTCTTCTTCCTTATGAAGAAAATAGACAAAGGTTCCAATTTCTCAACAAGAATGACCATGGTGCCTTCATCTTAAAATCAAATTACATAAAAATTCTTGTAAATCTAAGAGATAATCCACCAAATCTAAAGATAGGAAGGTAATCTCTCAAATATTTGGCTAATTTCATCATAGTTTTTGAACTTTGTGTTGTGTATGTTCTTTTATGCGTTTCTTATTGCTTTACAGGTTCTCTTGTCTTGCAAATTTGGAGAAAGCTTTAATTTTGCAATCAAAAATTGACACTTTCTATTGCAACAACAAGGTGAGTTATTCAACTCACGAATCTAGCCAAATCAATTCCATAAATTGCTGTTAAATTTAGGCGAATGAAATATATTAATGAGAAGGCATTATTTATTTCCATAATCAAGTCAAATATGGGAAACAAATTAATATGGAAAAGATATTTGATTTAAAGAATCAATCAAGAATTGGTGGGGTGAGAGAGGCATTAATTATTTCCATAATCAAACCAAATATATGGGAAACAATTAATTGATTTGGAGAATCAATCAAGAATTTATATAGGTGGAAACAAAATAAATGCGCAAGATTTGTGATGAATCAAATCAAGGAAATTCCTAAACATCTTAATCCTTATCTTCTAGAATTCTCCATTCTTCCTATATATATATATATATATATATATATATATATATATCTATATTATTCCTCAATAGATCCCTATTTTCTGTATCTATTATAGGGTGAGAATTAGTATTGAGTTTTGTTGTATTTCTTCTCATATTGTAACCTCCTCTTGAAGTAAAGAAATAAAGAAGTTGTTGGGTCTCCATGGACGTAGGATATTTATATCCGAGCCACGTTAAATCTTTTATGTCTTCTTCTCCTCTTCTATTTTTGTTCTTTTGTTTGGTGATTATTTTTATTGAGTTAGTGGTTGATATCTAATCGACAAGCTAGATCCATTTTTTTTTTTGCATCGCTTCCGCATTTGTGCAATTTTTGCACAACAGTTTGGTATCAGAGCTAGCTGTCTTGTTCTAGATTAGTTACCAATGGCTAATTCTTTTAGAAGTGGCATGAAAAATTATGGCATCACCAAATTTGTTCGAAGAGAAGTTTTTGGGACATGGAAGGTCAAATTGAAGACTAATGACGGTGTTGTTTAGCAACAATTTCATTCACTTAGAGGAAGAGACAAGATGCAGCAGCCCCTTAGAGGAGATATGCATAGATCTCACTTCTTGGGTTCTAGAAGAGGTGCTTGCTATTATTGTAAGAAGAAGGGACATTTCATACGAAATTGTTCATCCCTGAGAAAGAAGAAAGAGAAGAAAGAGAAAGATTCAATTCAGGCAGCAGCTAGATCAAATGCAGATAAATGTGATAGTGATACATCATTATTTTCAGCCACTATTTCACCTTTAGAGAGTACAAGTTGGGTGATTGATTCTGGAGCCTCTTTTCATATGACGCCAGATAGGAGCTGTTTTGTCAGTTATGAGAAGATTGATGGCGGAGCAGTTCAGTTGGAGAATGACACATTTTGTCATGTTGTAGGCATTGGAAGTGTGAGGTTTAAGATGCATGATAGTGTTATTAGAACTATCACGTATGTTCGACATGTTTCGATGCTGCAAAAGAGTTTGTTATCAGTTGGAGCTTTCAGTAGGCTTGGTATGAAGATAATAACAGATGGAGAGAATTTAAGAGCGGCGAAGGATTCCATGGTGGTGATGAAAGGGGTGCGAGTCGATGATATTTATATGCTTCGTGGAGAGACAGTCTTGGGAGATCCAGTAGTTTCTCATGATTCAAGTGTTCCAGATTCTACTCAGTTATGTCACCTTCGTTTAGCTCATGTTGATGAGGAGAGCATGGAAGTATTGAAGAAGCATATGTTAATTGTTATTGATTCTTAACTAAAGCCTAGAACTTGTGAAGATTGTTCTTTTGGAAAGGAGAATCACGTCACATTTGATGTTGGAAGACCTAGAGCTACAAAGTTTCTAGAGTATGTTCATTCTTATATATGGGGACCCACCCCAATTGCATCTTTAGGTGGAGTCAGTTTCTTCGTCTTATTTGTGGATGATCTCTCAAGTATGGTTTGGATCTAATTGATGAAGACTAGATCTGAAATATTTGCCCAATTTCGAAAGTGGAAGACCTTAGTTGAAAGAAAGTCAGGAAAGCGGCTGCAAGTTCTTAGAGTTGGCAATAATAGTGAATTTGCATCACAAGAATTCACTAACTATTGTGCATCCGAGCATGTACTTAGTGATTTTTCTACGAAGTCACATTCTTTTGGAGTGGCGGAAAGCATGTGTCGGATATTATGGGAAAGAGCTATGAGTTTGAGACTGACTGCTGGTCTAGAAGAGGGGTTTCGGGCAAAAGCGATATCTATGGCAGTATTTCTCATTAACCGTACACCTTCTATTGCCATAGATATGAAGACCCCAGAAGAAGTATGGAAAAAGAGCCTGTTGATTATTCATTCCTTAAAGCGTTTGGTTGTTCGGCTTATTTAGAATATGAGAGACTTGATAAGTTGAAGCCTAGAGGAAGCAAGCACATTCTGTTAGGCTATGGAGGAGGAATAAAGAAATATAGGTTGTGGTGCAATACAACTAAGAGAATTGTAACTAGCAGACATGCAATATTTGATGAGAGGTCTTTATTGAAGGTGGAGCCTCTATCAAGTGATGACAATAGGTGGACACAAAATTCCCAAACACGTTTGGAGTCATCAGATTGTTTCCATATTCAGAGAGAAAGTTGTATTTCTGATGGTACCATGGTTGATGAGAAGATTTAAGAGGCTCAGACTCTAGGTGGAGCTCAGTTGCAGAAAAGGCCTTTTAGTTCAGTTGACCCTATTGGTAAGCATAGTTGTAGCAATGATTATTCATCTTATGCTTTGAATGTATCGGAGCTTGGTGTTGAGTTTGATAAGGTAGACTTGGTGAAGTCGAGTAAAATTCTTGAGAAGGAGGTTGATGGAGATAATATTGAGCATGTCCTCGCTCAATACAAGTTGGAGAAGGTGAAGCGCACTATGATGACTCCATTAGTCTCTCAGATTTTTGTATCTACAAGTTTGTCTCCTTCATCGGAGTTTATGAAGAATTTTGATATTTGCTCATATGCATTTTGTTTGTTGATGTGCATATTATCTTTCTTATGCTTGGAAAAGATTTGGAAGCTCTGTTTGGACAATATTGCCCAAAGTAGTTCACATTGAGCTTGATGGCATAGACCCAACAATTTTGTTGATTTTTGGTGATTGATGAATATATTTAATCGAGGTGGAATGTTAAATTTGGGCAATTGAAATATATTAATGAGAAGACATTATTTGTTTCCATAATCAGGTCAAATATGGGAAACAAATTAATATGGAGAAGATAATTAATTTAAAGAATCAATTAAGAATTGGTAGGGTGAGAGAGGCATTAATTATTTCCATAATCAAGCCAAATATGGAAAATAATTAATTGATTTGGAGAATCAATCAAGAATTTGTATAGGTGGAAACAAAATAAATGCGCAAGATTTGTGGTGAATCAAATCAAGGAAATTCCTAAACATCTTCATCCTTATCTTCTAGAATTCTTCATTCCTACTATATATATATATATATATATATATATATATGTATATGTATATATATGTATGTATGGAGCCATTTGCTCACTTTTGCATCATCACAAGAAAATATATCTGTCCATATTATTCCTCAATAGATCCCTATTTCTGTATCTATTATAGGGTGAGAATTAATATTGAGTTTTGTTGTATTTCTTCTCATATTGTAACCTCCTCTTGAAATAAAGAAATAAAGAAGTTGTTGGGTATCCATGGACGTAGGATATTCATTTCTGAACCACGTTAAATCTTTTGTGTCTTCTTCTCCTCTTCTATTTTTGTTCTTTTGTTTGGTGATTATTTTTATTGAGTTAGTGGTTGATAATTAATCAACAAGCTAGATCCAGTTTTCTTGCATCGCTTCCGCATTTGTGCAATTTTTGATTTTGCATCAAAGTGGAGTGTTAAATTTAGGTGATACAAAATCACGAGTAGATGGAAAGTAAATATTGGTTTAATATGGAAATGCATGAATTAATTGATTGCGTTTGCATGAGATAGAAATAAATAAATGCGGCATTGATTTCTTCCACCTATGCTAAAGAAACAGATTGATTTACTTTTCTATCTTTGCACATTTATTGCTATGGTAATTTGCCTCCATTATATTATTACCATATGTTGGTAATTTAATTGATGACTCACATAGTTTTGCACTGACTATATATTGATGGGTAGACTTTAGTGTAAACCCATCCTGGCGTGGAGCCAGTGATCCCCAATGGTGTCTCTTCTTGTTAAGATATGTAAACTCTTATTTTTGTAATCTCTTGTAATTCTCTCTATTATGTGGAATAAAATCTCTCTCTTTTGGACTGGACGTACACTATCTCGATGATAGTGGAACCAGTATAAATATTGTGTGTCTCATTGTTTCTCTGTCATAGATATATACTATTTTGTTGATGTAATAGAATAATTTCTATCAGATTAGACTGATGTTCAATTGGCAAATCTAGATCCTGTTTATGGTGCTTCCGCATTCGCGCAATCTTTTCGCACAACAATTGCAACTTTATACCAAAAGTTGGCAAAAAAATCAATTTTGAACTATTTTAATTTTATGTGGTTGAAACTGAAACGAAATCAGTCATATCTTTCTCGTTTCTTAACCAAATTCAATTTTTTTATGTTTTGGAATGCCCAAGACCTAATCTAAAACTTTCCTTTGAATTGTTTTGTCAAATTATGAGGTTTACTTGTCCGATTAGTTTATTCTCTTCGTTGTCCTGTGCAAAGAATGGGAAGGCCTATAGCAGCCACATTTGTAATTACGCTATGACTTTTTACAGTATTATCGGATTTTGACTATTTTACTCATTTTGGAAATCCCATGACATAAGCTACAACTTTTTTCTAGAGTGTTTCATGAAGTTTCAATGTTTGCTTGTCCAAAACAATGCATCATGGTCGCTGTTAAGCAACAACAGAATTGATTTTTGAGTTATGTTTTCTTGTGTAAACTTCTTTTAACTTAAGTTGCGGTACTTGTTATTTTTATAAGTTCTATCATGAAGTTAAAACCTTATAACACAAATTATTAGTTGAAACTATCATTCAATTTTACGTTTTGATGCTTGTAGTCCATGTTAAAATGGACAAAAATAAAGCTATTAAGTTGATATTGAATTTGTAAATATATTTTATGCCTCTTCCATTTGAGATGTTTTGAATTGAAGTTGAGGCTATGATATCCATCCATGGATTAACCAATTTTGTGGGAATTTTAGTTTATATTTTGATTGTTTTGAAATTGAATTTGAATTGAATTCAAATATCAATTTCTTGGTATCTTTGATGTTTGATGAAGTTTTTAGCACGATTTTCTACAAATTAATTTTGGAAAACGATTCTGAATGAAATCAGGATTTTAAATTATTACAACATAGTATTTTTAAATTTTTTTTTTATTATAAAATCCTATGTATTCCTATAATAACTAAATTTTGAATGTTGGTTTTGAATAATGTTTTGGAAAATTGTTTTAAAAAATAATTTTCTCAAGTAAAATGTTTTTGTAAAGTAAACACACTTTAGCACTATTTGGGCGTATGAGAAAGAGATTCATTGTACGATAAAGTAAACTCACTCATCCCATACCATATGTCATACGATATGGTATGGGATGGGAAAGAAATAGTTTACTTTATCGATTAATTTCAGACTTGTACGATCGAAATATTTACGATGAATTGATTTGAGATGAACTTGATGTTTGCCATTTTATGGCATATTTTTATGATTTTAAACCTTTAGGTTGTGAGCTTCTCGATTAGCCTAATTTTGACTAGTGTAATGGTTCGAGATCCCCTTGTGGTGCATAATCGATGAAGAACCATTTTTGATGTATTTCTTTGTTCGCCGATGAGATGAGGCGAATTAGATGTTGTTAATCCCTATTATGGGACTAATATATATATATATATATATATATATATATATATATATATAAACCATCTCGATTTTATTTTTACTTATTGATGAGACGAGGCAAATGATGTTCTTCTGATGTGATATTAATTAGCGGCTAGTGAACCGTTAGGTGCAAACGTATGGTATGAGATGTACATTCACATCTTTCAGGGTCCTATCCGGGAAGTTGAGACACATTCACGATGTTGCTGGTACTATAGGCCGAGTACTCGATCGGAGTCATCACGATGTTCACAATGTTATTACTCGACTCCAATCATCAAGATGTTATATTACTCGGGCCTTTGTGACTAGGTGTCATCACGATGTTATAGACTATAGTCATCACGAGAATAAAGATGTTACATGACTCCAGTCATTACGATTTATGGTACCAAATAGTAGTAGTATTTAAGATTTAAGCACATGCAGCATTACATTGGCATGCAAGTAGGGTTCTGGCTAATCCGGGATTTCTTTGAGCATGATGTTTTGATTTCACCGATTTTTGATAATTGTTACATTAATAGCATAGTGTCAGATGAGATATACATACATACTTATTAAGTTATTTTTGATTAAGCTCTTTGTTTATGGATTGATGTTTTGATGAATTTATGGTCTATGCAATGTGGATTGATGTTTTGATGAATTTATGGCCTACGCAATGTTTAAGATGGATTTAAGACGTATTTGTATTTATACTAATGAAATGAGGTATAAATTAAAAGATTATAGGATTCTTTTATGATGAGTTTGGATTTGTGTTGTTTCTATATTTATACCGATAAGATGAGGTATAATAATTAAGAAGATTTTATTAGACGAGTTTTATGATGTATTGAATGATATTTTGAGATTTTAGTATATTCCAATGAGATGAGGCATATCTATGATCATTTATACGAAGGTTTTATACCTTTGATGTATAATTATGCTAATGCTCTCCTTTATGGAGATAGTTTAGTCCTTTGTAGTCATTGTCGATATTTATATACATTGTCGATGATATGAGGCAGAAGTGATGATTAATTGAGTTTTATCTTTAAGACTCTACTTGTTGATGTCTTATTTGCTTGAGTGTCAACTCTGCCACTTGAGTATAACCTTATCTTAATTATCTCTTCCACTTATCAAGAAGGGATATTGTTCTTTCTTATGATGTAGAATCCTTGTCATGGTATGGCATCCTTTGAGTAAAAGGACACTGTATCTATCCCTTACACTACATTACCTATTGTTCTATTTAACTGGTGAATTTAGCTTGCCTGACCCGTGTGTTTTCACTCGGGTCAGACAGAGTTTGTTTCAGGTTAGTTTCCCTTTTGGATGTAGTAGTTACGTGATGCTTCCTTGTGGGATCAACTCAATTACTTGGGATAGTTAGCTTTCTTATGAGATATTGTCGAGTTGTACATTCTTTGCTTCATGTATCTTGGGTGGTCGTCGTACCACTCTATTGAGATATTTGTATTGTATTAAGATGTATCATTGTATATGTAAATATATGAATACATGCATGGTTTTGTGATGAGTTATTCATTTAAGTATGGTGTTATGTTCTGATAGATCCATGACCACCTATAGCTTGGTATCAACTGTTATTGGATATGTTAAGCCACATGAGTTAAAAAAAATACATAGCATTTATCGACATATTCAATAGACAGTTAAGACAAGGATATAGTTGGTCGCCCCTAACCAGTCCTATTATCCGCATTAGCAGACGGAATTACTATGTAGTTCTCTTAGTTAATGTAGGTCTCAGGGTGGGGCATTACAATATTCAGGAAATGCTACAATCCAAAATCATTCAACCATCAACTAGCCTATTTTCCTCTCCCGTTCTTTTAGTTAAAAAAAAAGACAGATCATGGAAATTTTGTGTTGATTATAGAGCACTCAACGCTATCACTATTAAAGATCATTTTCCAATCCTGATGGTTGATGAATTATTAAACGAAATTTATGGTGCAATGTTTTTTCCCAAGCTTGAACTTCATAGTGGTTACTTCCAAATTTTTGTTCACCCACCTGATATACCCAAAACATCTTTCCGCACACACGAAGGCCATTACGAATTCTTAGTCATGTCATTCGGCCTAGCCAATGCATTGTCCACCTTCCAAACCACAATAAACAACATATTTCAACTCCACTTAAGAAAATTTATCCTTGTTTTTTTACGCCCATTTAAACCATCTTTAAATGACAATAGAAATTTTGGATCACCATCAATCCTTCGCCAATTTAACAAAATGTAATTTTGGCCTCTCTGAACTCGACTATTTGGGACATATAATTTCCAAAAAGGTCGTATGAGTGGATCCGTTTAAAATTAATGCAACGGTGAAATGGCCAGTACCTAATTCAGTTACAGCTATTCGTTGGTTTTTGGGCCTTATCGGATATTACCATCGTTTTTAAAAAAATATGCTCTCGTCGCAAGCCCATTTACTAATTTACTAAAGCAAAATAATTTTTGTTGTAGCCCACTAGCCCAGAGTGCATTTGACCAGTTAAAACAGGCTGTACCCAAACTCCTATCCTATCCCTTCCCAATTTCATTCAAACCTTCGCCCTCACCACCGATGCCTCACCAATGGCTATTGGCACTGTGCTGTCCCAAGCCGACCACCCGATAGTTTTCTTTAGCCTTAGATTACCATGCCATCTCCTGAAAGCCTCATCCTATTCCAAAGAAATGTTTGCAATAACCTCCTCCATTAAGAAATGACGATATTACTTGCTTAGCAGACCATTCCAGATTTACACAGACCACCAGAGCCTCCGTGAACAAATTTCACAGTCCATACAAACATCGGAGCAGCAGAATTGGCTTACAATACTCCTAGGGTTTGATTTCACAATCCATTACCGTCCAGGCAGACAAAATGTTATTTCCTATGGCCTGTCGCGCTTTACCGAAGAAGCCACCATGAATGCGATTTCTAGACCATCATTTCCCCAACTAGCAGACATTCAATCAGCATTGTTTGCTGATCCACTGTCTTAATCTCTCATCAAGCAGATACGCGAAGGTACCTTTTCAAACCCTAAACTCGAATTACGCAATAATCTATTGTTTTGGGAAAACCGGTTGTATGTCCTTGATAATGCCGAGTTGTGAAACCAAATCATTTCTGAGTTGCACGCTTTGAAAATCGTGGATCATTCTGGAATGAAAGGCACTATATCCATAGTATCAAGTAACTTCTGTTGGTTAAAACTATTTGCTACAGTTCAAACGTTTTTCGAACATTGCCCCACCTTCTTACAGACAAAACCTGATAACAGCCTATACAAAGGACTGTTACAACCTTTACCAATCCCCACTCAAATTTGGGAGGATATTTCCATGGATTTTATTACCCATCTCTACCATATGCTAGAAGAACAACGATTTGGGTAATAGTCGACCGACTTTCCAAGTATGCCCATTTGTGCGACTAACCCACTTCTGTTTCGCCTCCCAACTAGCCTCTTATTTTCTGCAAGAATATGTTTGTTTGCATGGGTTTCCACGGTCGATTATGTCCGATAGAGACTGTTTATTCACAAATCAAGTCTGGAAAGAGCTCTTGGACTAAAAGAAATGGAGGATGCTGCAAGGTTGTTAGAAATCTCACAGGTGTATTTTCTTTATTTTTGTTATTTGTTTTATGCTAAAATGATGTTAATAGAATGGATGCCTAACATGCCACGTAGGAAAAGTTGTTGGTGGCATTGTTATTTATGTAGAAAAATCATAGAGGAAATATACAGAAAGGTTTTACCTAACTCTCTCTTTTCCTCCATTCTTCTTCTTCCTCCAACTCATCTTACTCCCTCACTGTTTCTCTCTTCCTCAATTAGTGTAATGTCCTAATTTGTCATGTGATGTTAAACTATGGGTCAATCAACCAAATAAATTATTTAGCCGTTAACTTAACAATTTCCCAAAATTAGGGAAAATAAACACAAACTGTTTTTATCACTAAAATCTTTCAACAAAATTTCAAGCAAGAAGGATCAAAACAATTATATATAGAAAGATAATTATCATTTATCGAATGCAAATTAATCTCAAATGTTGTTTCGAACCGTACCTTTCCACCTTATCACACAATTTCATAAATAGTGTTTTCAATTGGATGACTAGTTGATAGCAGTTTTACATGCTTGCACAGTATATGCGCGACTTGGTGGATTCTTTTGTTGAATGAAGTATGAATTCTATCCATTGAGCCATTTGTAGTGTTATGGTCCTCTTAACAGCTTATACATTGGGTAATTCTTCAGCCTCATTGGTTATGCCGTTATGGTTTAGTTATTGATTATTAATTTGTTGCTGAGTAAGATGGTGATGGAGTGGAGCCGAAGAAGATGTAGTGACAAGGTGGAAATGGATTTTGATGTGTCAGATAATTTAAAACTAAACGAAAAGCAAGATTAAAAACAACATATAACATTTTGTAGTGATTTTTATAAACTATGGTTTGCATCCACTTAAACTTTGCTATAATGAGTTCTGCCAACTTCTGAAAAGTGGGAATTTACGGATCCATAGTTCTATATCACATGGATAAAGGATAGTGCTAAAATAGAACAAAATTTAAATGTATACGATAGTGCAAAGAGTTTGCTTGTTGTGCCTTAACTTTGATTTTGGAAATTGATCAATGGATCGATGGTGATGTAGGACTGTCAAATAATGCTTTCAGATACGGATAGTGTCATATCCGAAATTATTTTCATATATCGAATATCCATATCCGTTTAATTTTCGGAGATCGGATATCCGTATCCGCTAAATTTGGATATGGATGGATATCGAATATGTATCCGCCCCTCCTGTAATTAATAAATTTAAGAGTATAAATAAAAAAGTTTGGACATATAATAATTTTTATACTAGTGTTTATAATAAACAAGGGAATAAAGAAGTGTGATGATGAAACATTGTTTAATACTAATATCCACAAGCATATCCAAAATTAAACACTTAAACTACCATTTTCACTAAAAGCGGACAAAAATTTATATCATAGTAACATCCAATAGTTACAAAATAATTATTAATTCTATTTTGAGTTATATATATTACATCAATTATTCGAACGAATATCCGAAAAACTTTTCAGTGAAAATAGAACCATATCCGTATCCGTTTTTCGGATAATGGGTATTTTTCATATTTTCGGATACGGATTCAGACAGATAACATATTTTTTGGATATTCATTGACATCTCTACGGTGATGTATAGCTTTTTTTATACTTGGTCAAGTGCGTGATAAGTGCATTTCAAGAGTCAGGTAACGCTAAGACGATCCTAGAATGCTACTTATAACTACTAAAGTGAAATCCTAGGTCAAGTGCATGATAATTTCATTTTAAGAGTCTGGTGCACTTGCGTGCTTTTCAAGCCAAGCGCATAATATACATGATACGGTTGTAATTCAACTAATAAACATGTTAATATTGATATATACCTCACATGTGATAGAAACTTAGGTAATGTGGGACTAAAATAAAATTGAATTTGCTCATTGTGTAATTTAACACCCAACATCACATACATCTAGGTTATGAAAAATTGAATACATTTACTGTCCAAAATATATATTGCATTAATGAGGTAAGTTTTGGATCACAACTGGATATTGACCTCGAATTAAACTCCTAATAGATGCTTCCAAGCAGTGCCTTTTCCCTGGATCTCACACCACTTCAAGACATTTTTAATTCACGTCTTTTGGAAAATTGTAACAGCCCATCCTCCAAGACCAGAAACACAATCCTATAAATGCTACATTCATCTCTAATGTTGACTTCCGGATGTTAATAAATCATAACATCAAAAGACATGCGAGTATGAAATTTTAAACCAAGCATTCATTAATAGTTATATCATTTATACATCCCTTTCGTATAACACGTCCATAGAAAATATAAAATTACTAAATAAACTCCAAGAGCAACACATGACGATGCCCCTTCTGTTGATCAGAGTTTAAATATATAGGCAATTACAACCTTACCGATACATGCAAAAAAGGAGAAAACAAATAGAAAAACTCCTAAATAACTATAGCCTCCTACTCGTCTTAGAAGCTTATTCGAAGAAGATACCTGAAAGATCGTGACCCTCAACCTACTCAAATGAACATCCGAGAGTTAAAGGGGAAAGAAAAAACTTTGGATCAGTAAAAAGGAAACTCTGAATAATAATCCTTTATACCCGACACAATGATATATAACAGAACCATGTCGCTTTGTGGAATGGATTCCCCCTCGCTAATATCAAGCTACCCCCCGAGCCAACTCCTTAGCCCATGCCTCAATATTTAGTACGAAAGCCACAATAACATAACTGACAATATAAATGTATAATATGCAACATGCAGTTGAATCCTGATCCTCATTATTCTCGATTTCCCATTTTAACGGTTTCTAATGATTCCCATTCAATTTTGTTCTTTATTTCGGTTCCCCTTCCATGTTTCATAAGGTACCCCTCACTAATAACGGAGCGAATTATACTTGATTTCCACACTGCGCATCTCAGGGCAATCCCTTGCTAGGCAATGGAACCATTTCTCCTTTTGATTCCACTTTCGTGCTTCGTGAGTTAGTCCCTCACAAACAACGAAACCGAAAGCTCATCCCTTTATTTAAGTTGATTGGTTCCCCCAATTTATTCCACTCATTGGTTACTCCAATGTTCACACAAGTGCAAATGTCGTGTCCAACATTACCCCCAAATAACATGGGCAATTTTCAATGGTATTCTACCAAGGTTAACAATCAATCATTTCAAATAGGCAACCCCTTTCGGCCATATAAGACAAACAATCATTTACTCCAAAGTCAACCCCTCCAACACCATACGATTTTTCCAAAAGGAACCCCTTTCGGATCAATGCAATCAAAAATTTAATTAGGACTTGGCATCAAAACAGGTAAAACTACCTTCCAGTTTCTCTTGAAAGGTGTAAGTTCCTTATACAAAATAGTTCTTTCTTATAAAAGACAACCCTTTGTTCCTACTGAATGAGTGGAGGTGAAAGTCTTTTGGGGAGTTGTTGAACCAAAACCCAGCTGAAAGTTAAAAGGTGAAAGCCTGAATATTACTATACCATACTTGCGATATTTCAAGTATCTTGCGCTATTGAAAGGAGGCTTCTGAAAGTATCATAACGTTGCTTCCGGATAAGGCAGTAGTACAAATAGTAAATACGGGTAAAACCGACTTATTTCCTTGTAAAGTAATACTTTATACCTGCTCTACCATATCCATTGAATTCTTATTGGCTTATCAAATAAAATACTCTACATATATAGCTTTTTACAATATTTTGCAGCAGCCAAGTGTAAGTATTTATATAGATATATAAATCATTTTAATAAACATATAAGCTTTTCGTAAGCAATTTACACTCAGAATATTCATAACTAATTCATACAATCGTGGAAAATTCGAAACCCATCTCTAAAATATTAAAACAATCATCATACCAAAATTTCATGGTATTTGGAGATCTGTAACCATAGGTTTTGACCTAAAACCTATCCATTTTCATGTATATTAAACACATAAACCATATCAAACACAACTACTGATTAACCACCAAATAACATCATTCATATTATGAAAATCCATCATGAGTGCATGCAACGCTTTCGGATATAACCTAATAACTGAAACACATGGATAAGAGTATTATTCACCTTGATTGATAGAGGTTGTGAGACTTGTTGATGTGGCGTCCAAGCTTTAAATTCTAGCTTTCTTTTCTTGTTCCTATGTCCTAGCTTTAATGGACGGCCTCCTTATTTTCTTTAGGTTTTTAGGAAATAAATAACAAGTGGAACAAAGGTGGTGGGCTATGATATATATATATATATATATATATATATATATATATATATATATATATATATATATATATATATATATATATATATAACACACACACACATATATATACGAGTGTTCAATGACACCCCAAAAATGGAGCACCCTTTTGGCCCCCTAGTTTTCTACCTCTCATTTATATTAATTAAAGTTAGTGGGAGGTGACAGAGTTAGTAGAAGGAGAGAGGGAGGAAATGTGTAGTGGAGAAGTGGTAGGCTAAAAGGGCGCTCCATTTTGGGGTGCCACTGAACCTGCCTCATATGCACACACACACACACACACACACACACATATATACACACACACATATACATATATATATATATATATATATATATATATATATATATATATTAAGTGCGAAAGTTTACCACTTTGTCTTTCTCATATGCCCTTCCTTATGCATATATATATTTGTTTTGTTTCTAAGGCCAACTTAGTTAATTTATTAATCATAAATCCCATTTCCTCCTTAACCACATTACTCTTATTTAATTTAACCAATTAAATTCATGAATAATATTATTTAAATTTAGGGGTGTTATATTCTCCCTTTAAAAGAAATTCGTCCTCGAAATTCTATTAAGGAATAAAACAAGAAAAGCAATCATAGAAACCCAACAAGCAATGCTATCACAACATATACTTGGGTACCTTACTAGTAACTAATCAATAAAGTAATAAAGATTATACTAAAAGAAAATCAGGAAAATCCCCTCTAGTCCTGTCTTCTGTCTCCCAAGTACAGTCCCTTTCGTCAGCACTCTACTGAACTTTCGCCAATTTAATTGTCTTGGTTCTTAACTTCCTATCATCTCTATCCAAAACACAAACTGATTGCCTCACGATTGTGAAATCAGGTTCTACCACCAACTCTTACCATGCCTTCAGATCTATATAAGCATCAGGGTCATGTACATACTTTTGTAAGTACGATACATAAAACAAATTATGAACTCCTGCCAGTTTATCTGGTAGCTCCACCCGATAGGCAAGCTTTGTAGTTCTTTTTAGTACCGAAAATGGCCAAACAAACCTTAGCGCAAGTTTCCACACTTTTCCAAAACGGACACGCCTTTCTTCGATGATACCTTGATGAAAACTCTTTCTCCAACATCGGATGATTTCAATCTTCTCTATGGCTTTTTTTCACTAATTTTGGACCAAAAACTAACATGTCCCTGTCTTTGGCCAACACGATGGTGATTTACATGGACTTCCACATAAAGCTTCGAAAGGCTTCATTCATATAATAGCTTGAAAGCTGTTATTATAGGAAAATCCACCAAATGAAAATGGTCCTCCCAAGAACCACCAAATTTCATAACACATGCCCTCAAAAAAACATCTAATACCTTATTCATCCTTCCGGTTTGCCTATCCATTTGGGAGTGATAGGGTGTCGTCATCTCGAATTTCGTACTCGTTTCATTCTGCAAACTTTTTTAAAACTCATTTGTAAACAACAAATCCTTTTTGCTTAGGATCCTATTAGAAACTCTATGAATCCTCATTATATTCTTCCTGAATAACTCAGCCAAAATTGGTACTGTCCTAATAGACTTCACGAGAATAAAATGAGCACTTTTTGTTAGTCTAACCACAACAACCCAAATGTTTTTGTTTCCTCTTCTGATCTTAACAGTCCAACAACAAAATCCACAGATATCGAATTCCATTTCCTAACTGGAATATCTAATGGTTGTAACAAACCACTAGACTTATGATGCTCAGCTTTCACCTTACTACACTATACAAGCTATTTTGCAACCCCAAGTATGGAAGATTTGCAATGTCTTTGGTCCGTTGAGAAATAGCAATAACTATGGTCCGTTGCAAATTTTTATACCACGGTTAGCATCCATGCTAACGTGTACAACGGCTTAAAGTCGTTCTTCCAATGGCTTAGGTCCGTTGACAAATAGCAACAGCTATGATCCGTTGCAAATTTTTATACCACGGTCAGCATTCATGCTAACGTGTGCAGCAGTTTAAAGCTATTCTAAAATTAAGTATGCCATTCCATACACACCCGTTCTCAACATGGTGTATGCTCATTATTCCACCTCTATTTTCCAGAATCACGCAGAAAGAAATCTATCCTAATTATCTCCATCGAAAACTTCCCCAGATCCCGCCTCCATCTTGCTAATCATTAGTGTCGGCCCAGAAATTTTTATGTTTAAGCCCAAAAGGCAAAAAAAATAACGTGCAATCCACAAAGTAAATAATGCAAGTGGGAAAATTGACAATTTTCTTTGCCTAGGTTTGAACTTGCGCCATCTAAGCACATTTCAAAACCCCAACCACCAAGCTACATAACTTTCAGATAAACATTTAGTTTATGTCTTACATATTAAAATACTTAAAACAAAAAATTTAATGTGCTGCCCAGCCTAGCCCAAGGGCTTGGTGGGAAGTCCCCTGGGCCGGGCCTACTAATCATCAATCTCTGCCTTGTTAATCCCGACTGCCGTATGTAGCGTCAGCATGCGCCTACCTCCACCTCGATAATTTCGACCGCCGTCTATCGTGCCAACAACTTCTGCCACCGTCTCACTAATCCTAGCCAAGCCTTGCTAACAACGACTGATGTGGTTGAAATCGCCTTCCCATGTCTTGCTAGCAACCGATATTCACTTATATGTGTGATTGGATGTTTATCTTTTTTCTGTTTTGAAATTTAGAGGAAGATTTAAATTAAACCAGTGTGTTTGTTTTCAAATGAAATATCTGAATCCAAATAAATATTTTTGCAGAATTCAATTAAAAGTTTAATGAATTAAAAAAATTGGAGACAATAGAAGAATTATCTCTACTGTAAATTGAAAATTAAATGTTTGGATTATGAAATTAAATGAAAGTTAATATAATTCATACTTTAAATTGAAAGTTAAATGAATTAAAAACATTGAAAGTAAAAATTTTAGCTTATAGAGTGTTCTGGCTTGATCAATAGATTTAGCCTTCTGTTTCAAAAGCCTATCTGTGTTGTATAATTGTGGACCACTTAGTATAGTTTGTATGAAATAATGAAAATGACATGCATTTGTTATTGTCTTGTTTTCTTAATACCTCATGTGTGTGTTCTCATTAAAGGATTTGGAGTTTCTAAATTACCGTCCGTGGACTCTAATTGTAAGGCACTATAATTAATTTGCATTTTATTTATTGTATGTCATATTCCATTGGATGATATGAGTCCACCTAATTTTAGATACATAGTTTTAGTGTTTTCATGATCAAAACCCACTTTATTAAGGGCCGCCCTGAGCTTTGGAATTATATTCTTGCACAATTCGAATGGTTTCAAATAAACAAAGCTGTGAATTTCAAAAGAGTTGGTTATGTGTTACATGTATTATTGTTTTCTTATAAATATAAAATTGTATTTTGATTCTTTGTTCTCATGAAAACAACGTTTAATTTACCTATTGAATATGCTATAACCCACATTTTAGTTATGCCAATTTTGGATTTCATTTCTTTGACTCTTATTTTCCTTACATGTTTCTTAAAGTTCTTTTACATATTAACTTGTACTTTTGGAAACTTGCAAAAATAAATGCTTGTGGACTTGATGTCCCATTTACATATTAGGCACTAAACCCTACTTTTCAAACTATGCCAACTATGCATATGGCCTATTCTTTTTTAGTTAGTTTTGCTTATTTTTTTTATTACATTTAAGCATTACCATTATTTGTACACCAGCGAATATAGAATTTCCTTTTTTTAAACATGCTCATGGAACCACTGTTCCAAGTGTTTTCAATTTGATTAGAATTCTGTTGCTTTCTATATCTAATTGAAATTTAATTGAATGTTAAATTGAAAGTTAGTTAAAATTGAATTCATTTAACAAATGTATGGATTATTAAATTGAAAGCTAAATCAAGACAGAACACCTTATAAGGTCAATGTATGGGTTATGGAATTATCTCTACTGTAATTATGGAATTCCTAGGTGAAAGAAGATTTATCTATCAAAATACAGTTTATGATTCCATCTATGTTTTTTCATTTGGTTATTTATGTTTCATATATAATTTTTGCACTACTACAAGCATGAATTTTATGCTTATATATAATCTACTGTAATTATCTACCACACAAGACATATTTGATTTATTTGGTTTCGTAAGGGCCAGGATATTGCTTTTGGGCCTGCTTAGATTTTGTGACTTATATAGGTATAGATTTCATATGTAAGTCATGATCATACTGATATGGCGCTTACTTATGTGTATATTTGCTTCTTACCATTTATGCGTATACTTGTACATATGCAAGTCATATTTTCATGTGAGAGTGTGAGATGTGTACGCACGCGCGTGTATGATATATAATTTTTTTATTATCTACAAGTTAAATTGGTTATTGTAGTGGTTTGGAAGCCGGATTTCTCCCTGATTTGGTGCCATCCATTTTCGTTGTCCTTCCTCCTCCCATTCGCAGGGCTTCCACTTTTGTTGTCATCATAGACGGTTGTATGCAATGCATCATCAACAGTTTAGCTTCTACCATCCCATTCTTCGCAGTTGTAAGTAATTATGTTCCTTCCCTACCTATGCAGTTGGTTTTTCTAACCTTATAACTCTTATTGTTGGATTGTTTAACATTTTCTTTAGCATCAACTTTTTTTAAAATTGTGTATGAGTATTAAGGTTCTATCATGTAATATATAGAAGCATACCTGTTGATGCTAAAATTGAGCAATAACACCCCAAGGTGTTTGATGAACATTTCACAAAAATAAGAAAAAGATATGGAGCCACAATATATTCAAAAGCAATTAAAAGACACGATAATTTAGAGTGGTTCAGCTTAGAAGCAACCCATATCCACTATGATAGCAATTTTCATTATCACATTTGGATTTACAAGGTACACACAATATGCTTTTACATTTGTTTCTCTCTCTCTCTTTAATGACATTTCCCTCTCTCTACTTCCATAATTTCTCTTTGATTCACTTGGCTCCACCGATAGAATGATTAGATCTTTCTAAGTATAGAGATTACTTGATGGAAATCTTCGACCATTGAATACTCGAATGATTTTGGATGATTCCATGGAGAATTTGAAGATGAATGTTATCTTGAACAAGTTTAATGGAGGTTAGAATAGCTTGAAATGAGGGAGAGAATAATTGGGCAGCACTTCGTGGAGTTTGGAATCGGTCCACATTAATGTGGAAGTCATAGGGTATTTATAGCAGTGGAAGTGATGTGGTATAGTTCGAAAATGAAGTGTGCAGGAAGTCATGTCGTGGGTGCGACTTAGCTCCATGTCGAGCAAATACAGCTGGAAACAACTGGCAACAGCTGACAGCGGCTTGACTCCAGCGGCATGATTTGAATTAGTTCCAACGACATGGCTTGTGGACGTCTTGAATTCATGTCGATCACGACATGATTGACCGCGCCTTACGGCTTTGTCTTGAGCTCCAAGAAACAACTTGCTTTCCTTATGTCGTTGAACGACTTACGTCTCATATGGGAGAATGACATGAAGGCTTTACGGCTTGGCGAGTACTTTTCCACGACATAAACATGGGCCGTCATGAAGAAACAACGGATTGACTCTGTAACGACCCGCATTTTTATCGGTTTATATTGGAATATTTAAACCAGTTTAAATATTGAATTCGTAATATAAATGGATTTATATATTTGTTAAATGAAGTTGAACGTATAAAAATATATATTAAATATAATCGAGCTCGTAACGACGCTGTAGTTTGTAATTTAACGTTTTGAACTTCAACTGAGTGTACAGAAACCAGTTTAAATTGGATTTCTGCAAAACAAGAAATATTGGAATCTGTTGAACTGTATCTTTCTGACAGAAGTGAAATATTGAGATTTCGTCGTATAGATTGCAAGATATGCCAAAATCAAATATTCAGAAAAAGTCGCTATGAAATCGTATATCGACCATAACGGTTTATTTGAAATAACTTCTCATCGGTTTCGAATTTAGACAAGGTTCTTTTGAGACATAGTGATAAATTAATTTTTAGAATTTTACTGGAATTTTTAATTAATTAAATATGCAACTTTTTATTTGGAGTATTTCGCACCCTATATCGATATTTTGGGGTTTCACAATATGAGTTATTCTACCGGTATTATTATATTTTCGGGATCACGACACATCGCTGGACACAATGGTATTTTTATATCTGTCCATAGCAGTTAGTACGGAAGCGGAATTTTGGGTTAAGCCTAATACACATTTTTACGTGTATATATATATATATATATATACCTTGCCTTCCAATCAAATCCTAGAAGCCGAACTATCCTACCTTAAACATAAACATTGTTGTACGTAAGGTACCACCTCCCTAAGAACATGCCTAAAAGGGACATACACACAGACCGGTTCTCACAGCTAAGTTTAGCACATAGGACTGCCACCATGTTCTTTCTGTGTATCTTTTGTCGGTGAAAGGTATCATGTTATGGCACAAAAATCAAAGCACTACAAATAAAGTTTTTCCTTCCATGTTAAGTATTTCCGTCCTTTTCAGTCTTCTCCTAAGCCTACAAACTAGCGTGAAAACCCAAAACAAAATGTCCTGCATGCTATTCTCCTCTTCACGTCCTATATTGAAATGACTATACAGAAGACTACACCATACTTGAATTAAATCAAGCCCATACCTTCACTAAATGAAGCCCCTGCTCCTACAACAGGCTTTCATTTCAACAGCTACGGTTTGCCATCCTAAAAACTAGGGAACGTACAGATGGTTGTGTTATCAAATCAAATAAGACCGAAAACCTACCTAAAACATCTACCCTCCTGTCTATCAGTACCTTATTACTTAACAACTAAGAGAGAGATATTCAAGCCGTTATCTAGCCAGGGGATTCATTTTACTTCTATATAAAAAAGGGACTGCTTCGTTTTCTTCTTACGGATTTTAAGTAATTAAATGGCGACCTCAAAAGTAAATAAAAACGAAGTCCTTTGTCAACTGAAAATCACAAAGTTAGTATATATATAAAAGAATGAACTCAACTCAAGATCGTTTTCTTTTCCCTGCAAATGCTGCAGTACCATTTTCGAGAGTTTTAAGCACCAGTTGCAAGTGAAGGTTGAGAGAATGAAGTGGAAAACGGACTAAGCGGAGTGACGTGCTGTCATGGGGAGTAGTGACTGACGTGAGGATGTGGAGCGGTGCATGGCCGTTAACGTGGACAGTAAGGGGTGTTCAAGCTTGGTCAAAGAAGTTTTGGAAAATGACCCTGCGGTGACCGTGATAGCTGAATGGAGTCCTGGAGTGTGTGTGAAGTACAAGTGCGTGTAGTGTTTAATTGTGTGAAAGGGAACATAACTTTAGCGTGTTGGCTTTTGGCGAATGGTGGGACGAACCTTGGTTTTACGGATGGGAAGTGGGGGACTACTGTTTCTGGAGGGAGTAAATATAAGGTGAAGGAAGAAAAGTGAAGGGGTTCTATGATTGGCGTAGGACGGAGTAGTGTGGCATGGCGGTTGTTGGAACTAAGGGCTGTTGTCTTGAGGGAGTGTAGAGATGGTGCGTTCTACGTATAAGTTGAGGGTGTTCTATGATCATATATGAAAAGAAGGTGAAGGCAAAGTAAAGTGAACGTGAGCATGGGGTTTAGTAATCATGAACTGAATGTGGGCGTTGAAACAAGAAATGGGATTTCTACTTAGTGTATGAGAGGAAGCCGAACTAAATTCAGTGGCATGGGATTCATTAACGATAATCAGGGGTTAGTTGTTGGTATGCAAAAAAGTGATGGAGCTGCAAAATGGGAAACAAAGATCGATATCCGTTTGTGAAGAAGGGCCAGCGCGAGTGAATTGTTGGGAAGAAGACAACTGAAAAATGGGATTAGCAAACGAGACACGACCAGATTCATTAGAAATTATAACGTCTGGTCCGGTGTATCGACGCAAATCGTTATTTAACGGTTAACGCGCCAAGGTGAGTAAATTCACTATCTCTCTTTTTATTTAAAATATTTTAATTATATTTTAAATAATGGTTGAATGCTGTGTAATGGTTATTTAGGCAGGTTATGGTTAAATTGGTTGAATTATATATCATTGCATATATATACACATCATTGGTTGGACTGATTCCATCGATTATAATATTCCCTAGTATGGAATCAGTGATAATTGTTAACTAACATCGGTGGATGCAGGAAACCGGTTGGAGGAATCCAACCGGATTTCTCAATATTTATATGTACTGTTTGTTTTATATAGATGCACTATTTGAACCCAAATGACATTTGAAACCTTGTGTTTATATTAGCGTTGAATGGAAATTCAAACGTTATTTTGGTTTAATCAATAGACGATATCGATTTAGAAAGTGGCAACAACCAACCAAAAATGTATCATTTGTTTTAACCGCTATTGTTTTACCAAAATCCCACCGTGTGCGAAGCACGTGTTTCACCATACTTACTAGATGATTTGGTAAAGTGGATTCTTATATTAATAAGATAAATAAGTAAGTAGGCAAAGATTAACTTGATGATTAATAACAAGGATTTATTGTTCTAAGAACAATTAAATGAGATATTTACAAATAGATTATGGTTTATTTCATATTAAGTAAGATTTGTTAAAATCAATTATTGTTTATTTAATAGTAAATGAGACTATTTAGAAATAAATTATTTTTCTATAGTAATCGATACAAGTGAAATTATTTGGATTAATAAATGTTATTTATTCAAAATGAAAAGATTTGTTAGAATTATTTAGTGGGTTAATCATGGCTAAATATTTACCAAGTAAACTGTTTTGATCAATAATTGGTTATTTAGTTAAATTAGATGGGGATGATTAATCGAATGTAATAAATTAACGAATAGTTGGTTTAGCTTAAATAAGATTTTAAAGTATAAGGGATTTGTCTAAAGAAGACAAAGCGAAGAGGAATGTTTAATAAGGGATTTGTCTAAAGAAGACAAAGCGAAGAGGAATGTTTAATAAGGGATTTGTCTAAAGAAGACAAAGCGAAGAGGAATGTTTAATAAGGGATTTGTCTAAGAAAGACGAAGCGGAGAGAAATGTTTAAAAATGGATTTGTATAAGCTAATGTAAATAACCGAGTTTTCAAAATAAGGATATGGCGTCATAAAACCATATTTAAAATATAACAAGAAGTACGGTTGACTGATTTTAAAGTATAAGGGATTAGAGTTACGAACTTATATCTATTCTAAGGTAAGAACGTCGTCGATCAAGGTCTGAGAGGTAATTAAAATACCCCAACTTGAACGGCTTCACAATTATCGAGGGATGGTATTTGGTTTGTAACAGAAAAGATGTCAAGATTTTTGTAACAGAAGGAGATGTCAAGATTTTTGTAACAGAAAGAGATGTCAAGATTTTTGTAACGGTAAGAGATGTCAAGAACAATATAAGGTGGAATATAGCAGCATATTTCAAGTATTTGAACTATAGCAATAAAACAACGCTGTTGAATAGGCTTAAGCGTGACTGTTGTGTCGAGATATGTTATAAAGAGGAATATTACAGCGTATGACGAGTTTTAAACTATAACGTTAAATTAACGTTGTTGGCTAAGCTTAAGCATGATATATAGCACTACTCCCTAGGGAATGTAAACAGTTTGTTTGAAATCCACTTATTCTAAAGTAATAAGTAACGATGATTGTCTAAAGAAATATAAGAACGAGTAGTGGAGAATCGTTTCAGAAAACGATGACATCATTTCGATGTTTGAAATATGATTAGAGTTAAATAACACTATTAGAAATGGGAATTATAATTCGACGATGATGAATGTTAAATAAAAGTGCCATGGTTGTGTGATGATAATTATACATTCGATTGGATGTTTGTTTTTACTTCGATAGTTAAATAACCGACTATCGAAGTGTTTGACCATCGTTGTCAATACGGAGAGACCGGTTGGATATATTATCGAAAACCACTCCGTATAGGCATAAGCGCTGCGAATTTGATTATGCTGAAGAAAGTTGAAGACGGAGTGAAATGCAAGGGTCGTCCTGTTTCAGAATGGTGTTTTCTGTTTGTCCAGTCCCAGGACAACTTGTAGGGACGAATGTCTGACAGAATATTCCTAACGGTCACCTAAGGCGTTCTTTTCAAGGTATTACGTCTGGGGGCGGAGAAATTCGTTTCTCTTAGCTTTTATACCCGTAATATTTTTGAGAAGATCAACTAGTGATTTGACGGGTTTGACGATGTGGCATTCAAAGTGTATGGTGGCCAGATGTCCTAAAAGGTAAACGTAGCCTCAAGCTTCACAACCGGGAAATGACAAAAATCGGGCAGGCAGCATGGCTATGTGGGTCGCTCCCATTAGGGTGTATAATCACCTATCTAGAGAAATTCCTTTTTGTTTCTAAATCTATCGATTCTGCCCATTCGGGAACGGTGGTTTGAGTCCAACCGTTGGTGATATACATTCGATACACTCAAGCGAAATGAGTGATCGGTCATGTGTGGGCCGGGTTGCAAGACGTTCTTGTTGAACCCAGTGTATTTGCCTCTAGAGATACATCATCGGAAGCTGGTCCCATACCTTGTCATAGTTGGAATCCAATCTCCAATAAGCGCCCTGCGGGTTTTGATTTTATACTATGTATGTAGAGCGTGAGATGCAAGCGTTCTACTATTTGGTTATTTATTTGATTAGACATTATTATAATATCACTGGATTTTGATATCAAAATATTTTGGGTTATAGTAAGGTAAAAACCGTCCATGTTTATGTGTGGGTTGGTCTTACTATTATCCTTTTGTTTCAAAAGGATTTTCAAAGTTAAAACGTATGGTTGGAATTTACTCACACCAGTCCCATGACTGACCCAGAGTTTATTTTGTTTGTTTCCCTAAACTCTTGGGTGCCCAAATTTGTATGGGCAGTCAATTGTTTCAGGATTTTGCAGATTCGCTTGGAGGAGCTAAAAGCAGAAGGCTTCACCGTTAGTATTTAGAGACTATTTCCGCTGTGATATGATGTATTGTACTCTGATAATGGTATGTATATACAATACAGTTTTGTATTTCAAAGTTATGTTATATAATATATTTTATTCGTTCCGCTGTGAGATTCGTGTTTACTCTGATTATGTTCAGCTGTGTTCTTCTTCTTCTCCTATTCTATTAGTTCTATCTTTTCTATCTCATCCTCTAACTTCTTTCTATTAATGATCCGGTATTTTCGATGTCTGAACAGTCGACGCTGGGTTTTGTGTCGATTTTCGGAGTCGTAATGCCCTGGGTCGTTACAGTTGGTATCAGAGCTGAAGGTTAAGTGATTACCTTGGCTCTGTGGCGTGACTCAATAGAGATGAGGTTAGTATTACCCTAGATTGAGTTTGAGTGTATACATATGAGCGCGTATTTGTAAATTGATATAAAAACTGTTTTATATTGTGTTAATTGATCTGTTGAGTGGTATATGAATTCCAGATCGACGCGTTTAGCTGACGAGGTCGATAGGGATTTATAAACGCTTGGATAGAGAAATTCGACATGGTATTGTTTAAAAAGTTGGGTGAATAAAATAATTATACCCAAAATATATTTTGATGTAAAAAGAACTATGTATCTTGAGATCATTATAGTATATTGGGTGTAATGAACCGAAAATCTGAACCAGTTTGAAATTTTATTTTAAGATATTTTGTTGGGTTTTTGAGTCGAAATTTCAAATTTCAAATTTTAAATAACTTTGAAGCAGTTGAAAATGACCATTTTGCAAACGACCTCGGAATCCGACGAAACCACTTTCTTTGGATCCGGAATGTCATAATATGGCTAAGTTTCAATTTTTAGAATTTTTCGATTTAATATGTGAGCGTGGCGTAAGAAACTGTGTTTGGTCAAATACAGTTGAAATTGAACGACGTGAAAATAGCCATTTTTCAAAAGTGCTCAGAATTGAACGAAACGAATTTTGTTGTAATCGTATCGTCATAAGGAAGCCAAAAATAATTTTTCCGGATTTTTCTGAGTCAGTATGTGGCCTCAGGAAATTATGTACGTTCGAATTTAAATTAAACAATTTAATTTGAAAATAAAAGGAAACCAGTCTGTAACTTCAGAATTGGACCATGGGGATAGCACCATCGCGTTCAGAAGGCATGAAAATGTTAAGATCGACAGTCGTTGAGCGCGAATCAGAGATCATATGAGAGAATTGTAATTTCTCGGATAAATTAATTAATTAATTAATTAATAATTAGAAAACCCTAAAATACATGTATAAATACGGACCGTATGCCGCTACAGTTCTTCTTCTTCCTCGTCAAATACAAGCCGCCGAAACCCATTAATCATCAAAACTTTGAAATCCATTTTCTCCCTCGTTCCTCAACGATTTTTAGCAAACTTTACACCGTTTCGAAGAGGAGACAAAGACCTTCAAGCTCCGACCAGTTGCACCCGCTCTCGTCCACCGTACAAGCCGCCACCTCCACCCGAACGCCCGCCGCCGCAAGCCCCGCCGCGCCGCCAGCAGCCGATCGCACCCCACCCCCTTGCCGGCGCACCTGCGCCTCTCGTAGCCGGACATCGTCGCGAAGACGGTTCGTGAAACCATCGCCTGTAGCTCGCGAAAATTGGATCCAAAGATTTGAACGAATTCTGAAAATTAAAAGGTATATTTTAGTTCAGATTTTGTAACGCTTCTGGTCGTGACAGAAACAGTTGTGAAAAGTCAGATCTATTAAAACATTGCTAACTTATTCATACGAACTCGGATTCTGAAAATTTCAGATCCGACGGATTCGTAATTCAGAAGGCTGCGTTTCAGGACTGATTTGGGGAATTTCTGAAGTTGTTTAGATTTTTGGATTTGCTTTGTTTGAGGTGAGAGATCTAAACCACAAATTTATTTTTTTGAATAAACAAATTGTTAAGTATATAGGTGGTTAGAAATTGGACATCACATCATTTGCTATGCTATAACGATGGATTTGATACCATCTCATTTGCTATGTTATAACGATGGATTAGATACCATTATATTTGCCATGCTATAACGATGAATTGACACCATTATATTTGCGATGTTATGACATGATAAAAATTGTCACCATAAATTGTTGGATGTTATGACACAAGAAATTGATACCATATAGTTTGCGATGTTAAGACATGTAAAAATTGACGTTGTATGTAGCGTAGTGTTTTGACAGTAAGTTTTGGGAACAAATTGGCAATGTAAATGTAATTGACATTTTTGTCAATATTAAAATTAGAACATGAGCACCGTATGTAATTGACATTTTTGTCAATATTAAAATTAGAACATGAGCACCGTATGTAATTGACATTTTTGTCAATATTAAAATTAGAACATGAGCACCGAATGTAATTGACATTTTTGTCAATATTAAAATTAGAACATGAGCACCGTATGTAATTGACATTTTTGTCAATATTAAAATTAGAACATGAGCACCGTATGTAATTGACATTTTTGTCAATATTAAAATTAGAACATGAGCACCGTATGTAATTGACATTTTTGTCAATATTAAAATTAGAACATGAGCACCGAATGTAATTGACATTTTTGTCAATATTAAAATTAGAACATGAGCACCGTATGTAATTGAGATTTTGTCAAAATAAAAAGTTAGATTTTGCATTTGCAAAAAAAATGACATTTTGTCAAAATAGAAAGATAGAATTTGCATTTGCATAAAAATGACATTTTGTCAAAATAGAAAGTTAGAATTTGCATTTGCATAAAATGATATTTTGTCAAAATAGAAAGATAGGATTTGCATTTGCATAAAAATGATATTTTGTCAAAATAGGAAGATAGAATTTGTAGTTGCAAAAAAAAAAAAAAAAAAAGATATTTTGTCATGTTAGTAAGATTAGAAAAGGCGTCGTAGGAAAAAGAATATTTTTGTCATGTTAACGATATAGGAATTGCAGGGTAAGATAAAATACATTTTTATAATGTTTATAAAAGAGAAATTGCATGGTAAGATAAAACAGCATTATTCATAATGTAAATAAAAAGAGAATTCACCCCGTAGGAAAAAAATTAACCTTTATTTTATGTTAAATAAAAGAAATGAAACTACTTGCAAGAATAATTTTTTTTTTTATGTCAAATAAAAAGGAAATGAAATGTAGGAGAAAGATTTACATTATTTATAATGTATGAGGGTTACACCATAGAAAATGTCCCTTGTTCAAAATGTAATGGGAAAAGAAATATACAAGGAATTAAAAGAATGGTACGTTATAATTTACATTTTCAAATGTAAATTATAAAATATTAAAATAAATAATAATGGTGGTAGATTAAAAGAAAAGGATCATCGTCTAATTCTAAACAAATTGTAATGCAAGTAGAAAAGTAAAGGTTAAGAGGGAAAGGAGATTATATATAAGGGCGATGAGTTAAACGAACTAATTATATATATATATATTTATATAAATAATCAAAATATAACGAATCGAGCGCGGTAGTTCGCGTTTTGAAATCGAACTTTCAAATGATTATACCGGAAGATCCGACCGTCGGATTTTCACAAAACTGAAACCGCTATGACCGTCTTGGAAATACCTTTCCAACGATATAAGCTACGCTAAAATCCAACGGTTAGATCTTGAGAAAAGTAAAAATCAAAATGGATGGAAAACGGCGCCAGAGTCGCCTCTGACCTGAAGCGTCGTTAATTAAAGAAATTAATTATATTAAATAATTAAGGCAAGGATTTATCGTTATAAGACAACATAACGACATGAAATGTGTTTTTCTCTAAACTATGAATGCGAGATTGTTTGGGAAGTCCGGGTTCATCCCATTCCAAACGATTTTACGATTTCAAGAATCTAAATATGAAGACGGCGTATGAAGACCGTAAATCTTCCCTCGAATGGACAACGACCAAGACTCTGAATTGGGTAGCTCCCGATTTACGAGTCGGGGTAATTGGCCAAACGTACGCGTTGATTTCACGGGTTTGACCCTAGTTCAGACCTAGAGCATGGGTGTAAATGGAGGGTATGTCTGACACCGTATCCCATTAAATATCATGTTGTCGATTTTCTGCTAATGTAAAAATGTTGGTGGTAGAGAATTCATTCTCTACTTAACACCCGTTTATATGTTGGCAGACGGTCGATGGTACGGTATGGAATGACGGTGTGGCGTGCTAAGATGGAATGATCAGGGTTCTTGTTGAAAAGCAAAATTCTGTGGTATGGTATACACGACCTCACGAGCCTCACAAACCGGTAGAGTCTAAAAAGGGGGAAGGGAACGCAGGGAAAGTAGCACGTTTCTTTCTAGTTAGTAATCATTTTACTTTTTGGAGGATGATGAAATGAGGCGCCTCGGATAGGTCCTATAGGACCGGGAAACGTGTGCTTAGGAATAACTAATCCTCTAAGCTGTATGTGAGGACCGGCCCTGCCATTTCCAAGGGTTAACTGCGGGTAATCCTGGGGCATTAACTAGAGTGTCTCGAATCGGTAAGGAGTCCTCCCTAGCCTGGACTCATGATGGAAACCCAAATTTCCAATACGACCCCGACGGATTTGATTTGTATTACTAGTATTGGAGGCATAATATATGGTACTTATGCTTCCTAGGATTAATACATTGCTTTGAATTGTCTTAAAACATATACACCCTAATAATAATATTAGTTTCGTATCTGGCGTATTTAGCATGCTTAACCACCATAAGGTAAAACTCTATCCTCTTGGTGTGCGTTGCATTGTGTGATGGGACCTGAGTCTTATGGTGGTTCCATTTTTCAAAAGGCATTGCGCTGTGTTACGTTTTATTTACTTGTACTGACACTGTAGTTATGCACGGCAATCCATCGGTACAACCCGTTCCGCGTTAGCGGCGTGGTCCTTAGATTTGCCTTATTAGTATGAGTAATTTTAGTTAAGAACTCTCACACCAGTCCCACGACTGACCCATTGTTTGTTTCACTTTTTACAAACTTGGGTGCCCTCTCTTCTGCACGGGCAGCCAAGTAGACAGGTTCTTTTTCTGCTTGGAGTTTCTTTGGAGCTACTTTTATCTTTTCGCTTGGAGTTGCTTTTGGGTGAAGATAAGGTGATGGAGCTTTGAGGACCTATCTTTTCGCTTATCGCATTTTTCTTCCCTTTTATTTTCAGACTTATTTCCATTCCACGTTCTTTTATTTGGAGTTGGAACTTATGCAATTCTCTGAAAACTTGCTGTAATAATTTAGATTCTGTGACTGTGGATTTTCTATTGCTGATGACATTATATATCCGCTGCTATAATGTTGTTATTATATGGATTTCCTGTGCTATGTGGTTTTCTGTGATTTGTTGTACTATATTTATGTTGTATTCCATATGATTTCTCCTTGCTTTCACTTGTGGAAGTTTGGGGTCGTCACAGTTGGTATCAGAGCTTTGGTTTACAAAGCGGGATATAACATATTTATAGTAACTCGTTTACGTAGAATCACATTATTCTACGGCGAACATTTCATAAGAATACATAATAGTCGGTCACCTTATCATCATCTTTCATCCATCCTTTTTCCTTATCACTTCTTAAAAAATCATCGTCATTAAGGTTGTTCTGACTCTTCCCTTGATTGTACAGAACTAACTTAAAATGAGTACCGCTGCTGCAAGAGCTGCTAGAGCCGCTAGGAGAAGGCAAAATACCACTGAAACCGAGGAGCCCACTGTCCAACAACAACCACCACCACCGCCGCCACCCTTTGACTTGGACAAGGTGGCAAAGAAGTTCAAGAATTTGGGTGGACTTCCATTCACCGGTTCTGAAACCGTGGTACAAGCTCAGGCGTGGCTGAAAAATTGTGAAAAGATATTTGGAGGACTGGGACTTGATGATCAGAGGAAGAGATTCACTGCAGCATGGCATCTTCAAGGTGAAGCGCAAAACTGGTGGGAGGTAGTCAACATTGGAGGCGACGAAGATAATATGTCTTGGGATAGATTTAAAGAGCTCTTCAACGACAAATACATTCCGAGGCAGGAAGTAGAAAGGCTACACGACGAATTCGCCAATCTGAGGCAAGGCGACAAGTCCATTTCAGAGTATGTTCGTAGGTTCGAGGACCTTTCCCGTTACGCACCTGAACTGATTCGTGATGACTTTCAGAAGAATAAGAGATTCATAAATGGCCTTGCAAGGAAATATATTGACAGAGTCACTGCCCACATCGACCTTTCCTTCAATAAGATGGTGGAGTTCGCTTGTCGTTATGAAGAGAATGACAAGAAGGTTTCTCAGCAGGACAGGGAGAGGAGCTTAGCCAACAACAACAACAAAAGGAAACAAACAGAAAAGAAAGCTGAAGGCAGTAATTCTGGAGCTGCTAAGACATTTGACAAATCCAAGGTCCAATGTTACAACTGTCAGAAGTTCGGGCATTATAGTAAAGACTGCAGAGGTCCGAAGAGGGCCAGAGGTGATGATAGCAAAGATTGCTACAACTGCCATAAAAAGGGCCATATTAAGGCCAATTGCCCACTGTTGAAAGGAGCTCAGATTGCACATGTTTATGAGGGAGCGGGTACACCATCTTCTTCTGCACCTACTGAGGGAGGTAAGTCTGATGTTCTGGATGGTACTGTTTCTATTAAAAATATTCCTGTTACTGCTTTATTTGACACGGGTGCGTCAAGGAGTTTTATTTCTAGCAACGCAGTTAAAAAGTTGAGAATAAAACAATGAAGCCTTAAAGAGCCAATTAATGTTCATAATCCTGTAGGAGATTCCATCTCTCTAGGACTATTCTGTAAAGTGCCAGTATCCTACTCTCGTTTCAAATTTCCATTTAACTTGATCATCATGGATTTTTCCGAATTTGATATTATCCTTGGTCTTGATTGGCTAACAAAATATGACGCTGAAGTACTATGTTCTGAAAGAGTAGTGAAGGCAAAACCAGGTTTCGGAAGCACCGTTGCTATACCTTGCCAGGGCTTAAAGCCAGACAGGAAAGCTTTTTGGTCTTCCTTAGAAGTCACGCCCATATCTTCAGAGAATATTCCCATTGTCAAGGATTATGCGGACGTATTTGAAGAAGTAGATAGTTTACCACCGCGAAGGGAAATCGATTTCAGAATCGATCTTGTCCCTAATGCAAGGCCGGTAGTTCATGCTGTTCGAAGAATGACTCCTAAAGAAAAAGAAGAGTTGAGTGCCCAAACCAAACAGCTCCTAAAGAAGGGATTAATACGGCCTAGCTTTTCCAATTGGGGCGCAGCTGTGGTGTTTGTCCCTAAATCTGACGGCACTCTGAGGCTCTGTGTGGATTACCGCGATCTCAATAAGCAAACCTTAAAGAACAAATATCCCTTGCCTCGTATAGATGATCTGATGGACAATTTAAATGGAGCCAAGGTGTTTTCGAAAATGGACCTAGCCACAGGTTTCCACCAACTTCGCATAGCCGAAGAATGCATCCCTTTGACCGCTTTCAGAGGGCCTGACTTATTCTACGAATGGTTGGTAATGCCGTTCGGTCTGTGCAATGCTCCAGCCTATTTTGTTGACTTGATGAATAGGGTCTTCAGAGAGGTCTTGAATAAATTCGTCCTAGTCTTCATTGATGATATCTTGATCTTTTCTAAAACCAAGGAGGAGCATGAGGGGCATCTAAAAGAAGTGCTAGAGATTCTGCAAAGAAATGTTCTAAAAGCAAAATTTTCAAAATGCACATTTTGGCAAGAGGAGGTAAAATTCTTGGGCCATGTGGTGTCAAAAGAAGGAATTGCTGTGGACCCAAGCAAAATTTCTGCCATTCAAGATTGGAAGCAGCCCACTACACCCACTGAAGTAAGAAGTTTCCTAGGGTTGGCTGGATATTACAGAAAGTTCGTCCAAAACTTTGCTAAGCTATCTGGCCCTTTAACACAGCTCACAAAGAAAAACACCAAGTTCATTTGGACAGCAGAGTGTGAGGAGTCCTTCCAAAAGCTAAAGGTGAGTTTGACCACTGCTCCCGTGTTAACCATCATCGATGGCAACCAAGATTTAGCTGTCTATACCGATGCTTCTCAAAGTGGGGGTCTTGGCGCAGTATTGATGCAAAGGGGCAAAGTTGTTGCATATGCAAGCCGTCAACTAAAGCTGCATGAGAAAAATTATCGTGTCCATGACCTAGAACTTTTAGCCATAGTTTTTGCTTTAAAAATTTGGAGGCATTACCTCTTGGGCGAAAAATTCGAATTATTCACAGACCATCAATCTTTGAAATACCTCTTCGATCAAAAGGACTTGAATTTAAGGCAGCTAAGGTGGCTAGAATTTCTTGCGGCGTATGATCTCGACATCTTGTATACGCCGGGGAAAGCCAATGTTGTGGCAGACGCACTCAGTAGAAAAGCTGCCATGGTCGCAAACTTTATAGTTACCCCTTCTTTGATTGATAAAATTTCTACCCTTCAAAAGGAAGATAAGTTTATTCAAAGAATGATTAAGAGTATTCAAGAAGGAGAGAGCTCGAGCTTCCAAATAGATCAAAAAGGGAGCCCTTAGGTTGCAAGGGAGGATCTGTGTTCCAAAAATCCCAGAACTCATCAGGGAAGTTTTAAATGAAGGGCACAAATCAAAGCTTTCCATCCACCCAGGCGTTAGCAAGATGTATCATGATCTAAAGCGCACGTTTTGGTGGAAAGATATGAAGAGGGATATATCCATTTACGTGAGTAGATGTCCTACATGTCAGCGAGTGAAGAGCGATCAACAAAAGCCTGCAGGATTGTTGCAGCCATTGCCAGTACCCGAAGGGAAGTGGGACCAAGTCTCCATGGATTTTATAGATGGTTTGCCCCGTACTAAGAAAGGGAATGACAGCATTTGGGTGATCGTGGACCGCTTCACCAAGGTCGCTCATTTCATACCTGTCAAGTCCACCAGAACTGCTCAAAGTCTGGCACAAATTTATCTCAAGGAAATAGTCAGGCTATATGGGTATTAAGACTAAATCTTTCCTTTTTCATCATTTTCTAAATGGAAATCTTCATGTGTAATCAAAGAAAATCTTTTGTTTTAAACAGTGTTCCTGGCAGCATTGTTAGTGACCGTGATCCTATCTTCACTAGCAAGTTTTGGGAGGCATTCCAAAATGAATTGGGAACAAAATTAAATCTCAGCACCGCATACCACCCTCAGACAGACGGCCAAACTGAGAGGGTGAATCGCATTCTTGAAGATTTGTTGCGAGCTTGCATACTCGATTATGGAGGTTCTTGGGAGGATCACTTGCATTTAGTTGAATTCTCATATAACAATAGCTATCAGGCAAGTTTGAAGATGGCTCCGTTCGAAGCCTTATATGATAAGCCATGTAGATCGCCAGCCTGTTGGATTGAAAAAGGAGATCGCCTTGTTTTAGGTCCAGACGTGATCCGAGAAGCTTCAGACAAAGTTGATAAAATTAAGAAGCGGTTGCTGGCTGCCCAAAGCCGACAGAAAAGCTATGCAGACAAGCGTAGAAGAGATTTGCAATTCTCTGTTGGTGACCATGTGTACTTGAAGGTTTCTCCTCTAAGGGGTGTGATTCGATTTGGGAAGTTTGGGAAACTGGCGCCAAGATTCATTGGTCCATTCCCTATTCTCGAAAGGATTGGTACTCTGGCTTATCGAGTGCAACTGCCCGACTGGCTGCCAGGAGTGCACGATGTGTTTCATGTGTCCCAACTCCGCCAGCATGTGCATGACCCAGATTTGATCGAAGATGAACTAAATCAACAAGTCATGGATATTACTCCAAGTCTAACGGTGAGGAAAGAGCCGATAAAGATTATTGGCAAGGAAACCCGAGCTCTGAGGAATAAAAGAATCAACCTAGTCAAAGTGCAGTGGAGTGGCGATCCTAGGGACTGCACTTGGGAGACTGAAGAGAGTTTCAAAAAGGCCTATCCCAAATGCAGAGTGGATATCTCAGATTAGATTTTATTTTGAGGTACGCTTGATCATTTCAGTATTTTCTGTGCTAATTCCTACTCTTCTGTTTTCCTTTTTCCTTTTCGAGGACGAAAAGTTCTTAAGGAGGGGAGATTGTAATGAACCGAAAATCTGAACCAGTTTGAAATTTTATTTTAAGATATTTTGTTGGGTTTTTGAGTCGAAATTTCAAATTTCAAATTTTAAATAACTTTGAAGCAGTTGAAAATGACCATTTTGCAAACGACCTCGGAATCCGACGAAACCACTTTCTTTGGATCCGGAATGTCATAATATGGCTAAGTTTCAATTTTTAGAATTTTTCGATTTAATATGTGAGCGTGGCGTAAGAAACTGTGTTTGGTCAAATACAGTTGAAATTGAACGACGTGAAAATAGCCATTTTTCAAAAGTGCTCAGAATTGAACGAAACGAATTTTGTTGTAATCGTATCGTCATAAGGAAGCCAAAAATAATTTTTCCGGATTTTTCTGAGTCAGTATGTGGCCTCAGGAAATTATGTACGTTCGAATTTAAATTAAACAATTTAATTTGAAAATAAAAGGAAACCAGTCTGTAACTTCAGAATTGGACCATGGGGATAGCACCATCGCGTTCAGAAGGCATGAAAATGTTAAGATCGACAGTCGTTGAGCGCGAATCAGAGATCATATGAGAGAATTGTAATTTCTCGGATAAATTAATTAATTAATTAATTAATAATTAGAAAACCCTAAAATACATGTATAAATACGGACCGTATGCCGCTACAGTTCTTCTTCTTCCTCGTCAAATACAAGCCGCCGAAACCCATTAATCATCAAAACTTTGAAATCCATTTTCTCCCTCGTTCCTCAACGATTTTTAGCAAACTTTACACCGTTTCGAAGAGGAGACAAAGACCTTCAAGCTCCGACCAGTTGCACCCGCTCTCGTCCACCGTACAAGCCGCCACCTCCACCCGAACGCCCGCCGCCGCAAGCCCCGCCGCGCCGCCAGCAGCCGATCGCACCCCACCCCCTTGCCGGCGCACCTGCGCCTCTCGTAGCCGGACATCGTCGCGAAGACGGTTCGTGAAACCATCGCCTGTAGCTCGCGAAAATTGGATCCAAAGATTTGAACGAATTCTGAAAATTAAAAGGTATATTTTAGTTCAGATTTTGTAACGCTTCTGGTCGTGACAGAAACAGTTGTGAAAAGTCAGATCTATTAAAACATTGCTAACTTATTCATACGAACTCGGATTCTGAAAATTTCAGATCCGACGGATTCGTAATTCAGAAGGCTGCGTTTCAGGACTGATTTGGGGAATTTCTGAAGTGGTTTAGATTTTTGGATTTGCTTTGTTTGAGGTGAGAGATCTAAACCACAAATTTATTTTTTTGAATAAACAAATTGTTAAGTGTATAGGTGGTTAGAAATTGGACATCACATCATTTGCTATGCTATAACGATGGATTTGATACCATCTCATTTGCTATGTTATAACGATGGATTAGATACCATTATATTTGCCATGCTATAACGATGAATTGACACCATTATATTTGCGATGTTATGACATGATAAAAATTGTCACCATAAATTGTTGGATGTTATGACACAAGAAATTGATACCATATAGTTTGCGATGTTATGACATGTAAAAATTGACGTTGTATGTAGCGTAGTGTTTTGACAGTAAGTTTTGGGAACAAATTGGCAATGTAAATGTAATTGACATTTTTGTCAATATTAAAATTAGAACATGAGCACCGTATGTAATTGACATTTTTGTCAATATTAAAATTAGAACATGAGCACCGTATGTAATTGACATTTTTGTCAATATTAAAATTAGAACATGAGCACCGTATGTAATTGACATTTTTGTCAATATTAAAATTAGAACATGAGCACCGAATGTAATTGACATTTTTGTCAATATTAAAATTAGAACATGAGCACCGTATGTAATTGACATTTTTGTCAATATTAAAATTAGAACATGAGCACCGTATGTAATTGACATTTTTGTCAATATTAAAATTAGAACATGAGCACTGTATGTAATTGACATTTTTGTCAATATTAAAATTAGAACATGAGCACCGAATGTAATTGACATTTTTGTCAATATTAAAATTAGAACATGAGCACCGTATGTAATTGAGATTTTGTCAAAATAAAAAGTTAGATTTTGCATTTGCAAAAAAAATGACATTTTGTCAAAATAGAAAGATAGAATTTGCATTTGCATAAAAATGACATTTTGTCAAAATAGAAAGTTAGAATTTGCATTTGCATAAAATGATATTTTGTCAAAATAGAAAGATAGGATTTGCATTTGCATAAAAATGATATTTTGTCAAAATAGGAAGATAGAATTTGTAGTTGCAAAAAAAAAAATGATATTTTGTCATGTTAGTAAGATTAGAAAAGGCGTCGTAGGAAAAAGAATATTTTTGTCATGTTAACGATATAGGAATTGCAGGGTAAGATAAAATACATTTTTATAATGTTTATAAAAGAGAAATTGCATGGTAAGATAAAACAACATTATTCATAATGTAAATAAAAAGAGAATTCACCCCGTAGGAAAAAAATTAACCTTTATTTTATGTTAAATAAAAGAAATGAAACTACTTGCAAGAATAATTTTTTTTTTATGTCAAATAAAAAGGAAATGAAATGTAGGAGAAAGATTTACATTATTTATAATGTATGAGGGTTACACCATAGAAAATGTCCCTTGTTCAAAATGTAATGGGAAAAGAAATATACAAGGAATTAAAAGAATGGTACGTTATAATTTACATTTTCAAATGTAAATTATAAAATATTAAAATAAATAATAATGGTGGTAGATTAAAAGAAAAGGATCATCGTCTAATTCTAAACAAATTATAATGCAAGTAGAAAAGTAAAGGTTAAGAGGGAAAGGAGATTATATATAAGGGCGATGAGTTAAACGAACTAATTATATATATATATATATATATATATATATTTATATAAATAATCAAAATATAACGAATCGAGCACGGTAGTTCGCGTTTTGAAATCGAACTTTCAAATGATTATACCGGAAGATCCGACCGTCGGATTTTCACAAAACTGAAACCGCTATGACCGTCTTGGAAATACCTTTCCAACGATATAAGCTACGCTAAAATCCAACGGTTAGATCTTGAGAAAAGTAAAAATCAAAATGGATGGAAAACGGCGCCAGAGTCGCCTCTGACCTGAAGCGTCGTTAATTAAAGAAATTAATTATATTAAATAATTAAGGCAAGGATTTATCGTTATAAGACAACATAACGACATGAAATGTGTTTTTCTCTAAACTATGAATGCGAGATTGTTTGGGAAGTCCGGGTTCATCCCATTCCAAACGATTTTACGATTTCAAGAATCTAAATATGAAGACGGCGTATGAAGACCGTAAATCTTCCCTCGAATGGACAACGACCAAGACTCTGAATTGGGTAGCTCCCGATTTACGAGTCGGGGTAATTGGCCAAACGTACGCGTTGATTTCACGGGTTTGACCCTAGTTCAGACCTAGAGCATGGGTGTAAATGGAGGGTATGTCTGACACCGTATCCCATTAAATATCATGTTGTCGATTTTCTGCTAATGTAAAAATGTTGGTGGTAGAGAATTCATTCTCTACTTAACACCCGTTTATATGTTGGCAGACGGTCGATGGTACGGTATGGAATGACGGTGTGGCGTGCTAAGATGGAATGATCAGGGTTCTTGTTGAAAAGCAAAATTCTGTGGTATGGTATACACGACCTCACGAGCCTCACAAACCGGTAGAGTCTAAAAAGGGGGAAGGGAACGCAGGGAAAGTAGCACGTTTCTTTCTAGTTAGTAATCATTTTACTTTTTGGAGGATGATGAAATGAGGCGCCTCGGATAGGTCCTATAGGACCGGGAAACGTGTGCTTAGGAATAACTAATCCTCTAAGCTGTATGTGAGGACCGGCCCTGCCATTTCCAAGGGTTAACTGCGGGTAATCCTGGGGCATTAACTAGAGTGTCTCGAATCGGTAAGGAGTCCTCCCTAGCCTGGACTCATGATGGAAACCCAAATTTCCAATACGACCCCGACGGATTTGATTTGTATTACTAGTATTGGAGGCATAATATATGGTACTTATGCTTCCTAGGATTAATACATTGCTTTGAATTGTCTTAAAACATATACACCCTAATAATAATATTAGTTTCGTATCTGGCGTATTTAGCATGCTTAACCACCATAAGGTAAAACTCTATCCTCTTGGTGTGCGTTGCATTGTGTGATGGGACCTGAGTCTTATGGTGGTTCCATTTTTCAAAAGGCATTGCGCTGTGTTACGTTTTATTTACTTGTACTGACACTGTAGTTATGCACGGCAATCCATCGGTACAACCCGTTCCGCGTTAGCGGCGTGGTCCTTAGATTTGCCTTATTAGTATGAGTAATTTTAGTTAAGAACTCTCACACCAGTCCCACGACTGACCCATTGTTTGTTTCACTTTTTACAAACTTGGGTGCCCTCTCTTCTGCACGGGCAGCCAAGTAGACAGGTTCTTTTTCTGCTTGGAGTTTCTTTGGAGCTACTTTTATCTTTTCGCTTGGAGTTGCTTTTGGGTGAAGATAAGGTGATGGAGCTTTGAGGACCTATCTTTTCGCTTATCGCATTTTTCTTCCCTTTTATTTTCAGACTTATTTCCATTCCACGTTCTTTTATTTGGAGTTGGAACTTATGCAATTCTCTGAAAACTTGCTGTAATAATTTAGATTCTGTGACTGTGGATTTTCTATTGCTGATGACATTATATATCCGCTGCTATAATGTTGTTATTATATGGATTTCCTGTGCTATGTGGTTTTCTGTGATTTGTTGTACTATATTTATGTTGTATTCCATATGATTTCTCCTTGCTTTCACTTGTGGAAGTTTGGGGTCGTCACATTGGGTGTGTTGATCGTTACTATAATCGAATAAGATTATAAGTGGGTTGGTTATGTAAATAACCAATCAAAATTCATATGGGTATAAGGTATAAAATCAGATGAATTAAATCTGAAATTTAAGCCAGAATTGGAATTAAAATTCTGAAACATGAAATTGTTTGTAAATGAAATTGGAATTAAATATATGGAATTTTAAGATCCTGGGGAAATTTTGAAAGATTATCCGAGTTTCGAAAAGATATTTTTGAAGTAAATTTCAAATCAAAGTATCTGAATATGAGTTTTGAAAGTGATATAGTATTGAACTCACTTTGATCGCTGGGAAATAAATTCCGATGATGAAGTCGACCATTATCGGTGTTTATTTTCGAGTTTTTAAGTGATGGATTACTACAAAAGATTTTGTTTTAAAATAAGTTATGCAGAAATTCAAATGTTTTGAATTGCTATATTATGACTATATATATGTATATGATTTCAAACTGATTTGAAATAAAACCCCTAGGAATTTGAATTCTGAAATTTAAAATTTACTTATGAAGTAAATAAACAGAGAATTTAAATAAGTCAGATAAAAGTGGAGTTGAATTGAAGCCTAGTAAGTGGAAATCGTACTGGAAAAAGGATTTGCCTTGGCAAAGTGGTTGAAGTTGTGAATTGAGATTTGGAATAGAACCGAACTTGGTTGTGAAATTGGATTACCAAGTAAGAATTTAGAATTTGAAATGGACTTTGGTTGGGGCAAGCGAATGATTAAATTTGAGGATAAAGCGAGGGGAGACCAAAGTTGGAAATGCTTGGATATATGCTGGTTTGATGGCAAACGACAGCGAAAGAGCTGAATGCCGACAAAGAGATACATGTTTAAATTATATCGATAAGAGATTTATGAGCAATTTTGGCAAACCGTTTGGCTATTTAATTTTCTTTTAGGTTGGAGAAGGCCCAGAGTGGCAAGTGGTTGTAGTATCGAATAAGCCGTGCAGAGGAGATGCTGGCAAAAATTCTCTGAAAATTAGAGCTGTTAGGGAATTTTCAGAATTTTGAAAATATTCGAAATAAGAAGGAATTAATATTTAATTGGAATAAATCAGTTCAGTTGAAACTGAAATTATGAAGTAAACCAAAAAGATTTTTAACTTGTTTATAACAGAAATTGTAGCATTTTCCCCATCTTAGCAATTTCGAGGACGAAATTTTTTTAAGGGGGAAGGAATGTAACGACCCGCATTTTTATCGGTTTATATTGGAATATTTAAACCAGTTTAAATATTGAATTCGTAATATAAATGGATTTATATATTTGTTAAATGAAGTTGAACGTATAAAAATATATATTAAATATAATCGAGCTCGTAACGACGCTGTAGTTTGTAATTTAACGTTTTGAACTTCAACTGAGTGTACAGAAACCAGTTTAAATCGGATTTCTGCAAAACAAGAAATATTGGAATCTGTTGAACTGTATCTTTCTGACAGAAGTGAAATATTGAGATTTCGTCGTATAGATTGCAAGATATGTCAAAATCAAATATTCAGAAAAAGTCGCTATGAAATCGTATATCGACCATAACGGTTTATTTGAAATAACTTCTCATCGGTTTCGAATTTAGACAAGGTTCTTTTGAGACATAGTGATAAATTAATTTTTAGAATTTTACTGGAATTTTTAATTAATTAAATATGCAACTTTTTATTTGGAGTATTTCGCACCCTATATCGATATTTTGGGGTTTCACAATATGAGTTATTCTACCGGTATTATTATATTTTCGGGATCACGACACATCGCTGGACACAATGGTATTTTTATATCTGTCCATAGCAGTTAGTACGGAAGCGGAATTTTGGGTTAAGCCTAATACACATTTTTACGTGTATATATATATATATATATATACCTTGCCTTCCAATCAAATCCTAGAAGCCGAACTATCCTACCTTAAACATAAACATTGTTGTACGTAAGGTACCACCTCCCTAAGAACATGCCTAAAAGGGACATACACACAGACCGGTTCTCACAGCTAAGTTTAGCACATAGGACTGCCACCATGTTCTTTCTGTGTATCTTTTGTCGGTGAAAGGTATCATGTTATGGCACAAAAATCAAAGCACTACAAATAAAGTTTTTCCTTCCATGTTAAGTATTTCCGTCCTTTTCAGTCTTCTCCTAAGCCTACAAACTAGCGTGAAAACCCAAAACAAAATGTTCTGCATGCTATTCTCCTCTTCACGTCCTATATTGAAATGACTATACAGAAGACTACACCATACTTGAATTAAATCAAGCCCATACCTTCACTAAATGAAGCCCCTGCTCCTACAACAGGCTTTCATTTCAACAGCTACGGTTTGCCATCCTAAAAACTAGGGAACGTACAGATGGTTGTGTTATCAAATCAAATAAGACCGAAAACCTACCTAAAACATCTACCCTCCTGTCTATCAGTACCTTATTACTTAACAACTAAGAGAGAGATATTCAAGGCGTTATCTAGCCAGGGGATTCATTTTACTTCTATATAAAAAAGGGACTGCTTCGTTTTCTTCTTATGGATTTTAAGTAATTAAATGGCGACCTCAAAAGTAAATAAAAACGAAGTCCTTTGTCAACTGAAAATCACAAAGTTAGTATATATATAAAAGAATGAACTCAACTCAAGATCGTTTTCTTTTCCCTGCAAATGCTGCAGTACCATTTTCGAGAGTTTTAAGCACCAGTTGCAAGTGAAGGTTGAGAGAATGAAGTGGAAAACGGACTAAGCGGAGTGACGTGCTGTCATGGGGAGTAGTGACTGACGTGAGGATGTGGAGCGGTGCATGGCCGTTAACGTGGACAGTAAGGGGTGTTCAAGCTTGGTCAAAGAAGTTTTGGAAAATGACCCTGCGGTGACCGTGATAGCTGAATGGAGTCCTGGAGTGTGTGTGAAGTACAAGTGCCTGTAGTGTTTAATTGTGTGAAAGGGAACATAACTTTAGCGTGTTGGCTTTTGGCGAATGGTGGGACGAACCTTGGTTTTACGGATGGGAAGTGGGGGACTACTGTTTCTGGAGGGAGTAAATATAAGGTGAAGGAAGAAAAGTGAAGGGGTTCTATGATTGGCGTAGGACGGAGTAGTGTGGCATAGCGGTTGTTGGAACTAAGGGCTGTTGTCTTGAGGGAGTGTAGAGATGGTGCGTTCTACGTATAAGTTGAGGGTGTTCTATGATCATATATGAAAAGAAGGTGAAGGCAAAGTAAAGTGAACGTGAGCATGGGGTTTAGTAATCATGAACTGAATGTGGGCGTTGAAACAAGAAATGGGATTTCTACTTAGTGTATGAGAGGAAGCCGAACTAAATTCAGTGGCATGGGATTCATTAACGATAATCAGGGGTTAGTTGTTGGTATGCAAAAAAGTGATGGAGCTGCAAAATGGGAAACAAAGATCGATATCCGTTTGTGAAGAAGGGCCAGCGCGAGTGAATTGTTGGGAAGAAGACAGCTGAAAAATGGGATTAGCAAACGAGACACGACCAGATTCATTAGAAATTATAACGTCTGGTCCGGTGTATCGACGCAAATCGTTATTTAACGGTTAACGCGCCAAGGTGAGTAAATTCAATATCTCTCTTTTTATTTAAAATATTTTAATTATATTTTAAATAATGGTTGAATGCTGTGTAATGGTTATTTAGGCAGGTTATGGTTAAATTGGTTGAATTATATATCATTGCATATATATACACATCATTGGTTGGACTGATTCCATCGATTATAATATTCCCTAGTATGGAATCAGTGATAATTGTTAACTAATGTAAAGACCAGCAACTTCCCCGTAAAGGAAAGCGTCGGATAGTTCGAGAACAAACCACAACAGAACACATATAGAAGAACATTTCATTGTATATTACAACAATGCATCAGATTACAAGAATATACAGAGTATAAATGAATATTACACAGAAATATCAGAGATTTAAATTACATTTAAATACATCGCAGCGGAAAATAATACAATGCACAACTAGAAGGAGATATACGGATACAAAGCTTTCCGGATATCGTTCCAGCTGTAAACCAGGATCTTGTGAATATAAATCTGCAAAACCAAAACTACTAGCTGCCCGTGTCAAAATAGGGGCACCCAGAGTTTAGGTTAAAACAATAAACTCCAGGTCAGTCATGGGACTGGTGTGAGAACTAAAACAGTTATAAATCTTTATTTTAAAGCTTAGGTAAATCAAGGGAGCACGCCGTATAACACGGAACGGGTTTCCTCCCAAGAATACCAGTGCATAAAACAAACAGCGCAATGCTAAATAAAGAAAAATGAAGCTGTTATAAGACCCAGGTCCTATCACACAATGCAACGCAAGCCGGGGGATAGGGTTTTCCCTTATAACAGCCAAAGAATGCTTGATACGTTTAAATCAAATCATTTGATACTATTATAAGTGCATAGTGTATAAAACAACTTCAAATCATAAGTATCAATCATAGGCGGCATGGGTACCATATATCATGTCGCCATACTAGTTTTACAATTAAAACCGCAAATGTCGTATTGGAAGTTGGGTTATCATTTATGGTATGAACCGAGGCTAGGGGCAAGATCCTCAACCGATTCGAGACTGTCTAGTCCGAGCCTCAGGCAAGTACTCTGTCAAGCCTTTGGATCGTCAGGGCCGGTCCACCGATGTGGATTAAAATGCCTGAACACTGCGTTTCCCCGCCCTTTGGGGCGTAAATCTGGCCCGCCAGCCGACCAGAAGCATCGGCCGAAACCGATATCATGAGGCGCCTAGCTTTTCAGCAAGTAATAGTAAGTAACATCCACATGAGTCAAACTCGTCAGCCAGTTCAAGCACTGACGCCACTCATAACTAGAAAGAAACGCATGCCCTCCCTGATGTCCGTCTCCCGTTTTTGATTCATACCGGGAGTGATACTCGCGAATCAACGTTACACAAAGCTACGCCACAAAGGCCGTGCTTCGATCATCAACCACAAGACTTTGCTTTTCAACAGAAGCCTTGATCATTTGCATCTTAGCATGCCACACAGGCAATTCACTCCATGCGATTGATATCCATCAATATATAACCCCTGAGCTCGTACGTCTCAGAGAAGGGCGTTAAGCATGAGAATAAATTCTCCCCGCCAAACAGATATATATTTAATAGAGATCAATCACACGGACTAAAATCCAATGTCAGACACACAGTCCATTTACAAGTCCGTTCTGGGTCTGAACGAAACCGGAGGCACCTAGTACCCCGCATATCCATCGATCTCCAAGTACGTCTGGACGATCACTAACTGTTTCCATCTTCTTGGGTGTACAGCCCAATCAAGATCATCAGTAATTACCCAAACGACGTGAAGACTTCCGGTCTTCGACCATCGTCTTCATCTTCGACTTATCGTCGTATCAGTTATTCAGAATGGGATAAACCCGGTCTTCCCGAATAACTCGCGTATATTTTAAATAAGTGTTACACAAACACAACATACGCTTCATTCCAATTCATTAGTCACTAACCGTAAATTAATCAAGAGAATAATTCCCCAAATATTAACCCCGAAGGCCGAAACCAACATTAGATCAATATCCAGAAAACCATTCTGCTTGGCTAACCGACAGTTAGTTTCTAAATTTCACATTCATAGGGAAAGGTTCCCATTAATTTTATCAAAGATAAATTCCTTGAATTTATTCTTTAATCTATTTTTGAATATCAATTCAAACTAGTCGGGATTAGCGAACCTTACCGAAGTAATCATTTATTTTAATTTCCCAATCCCAACCTAATCATCCCATGAAGTAAAACTGGTAGTACTCCATATCTAACACCACGGTGTTATCGGTAAATTCAATTACCATTTCACGTTCAAATCTAATTAAAGATTTAACTATCGCCTGGAGCAAAACTGGTGATACTCCATTTCGATTATTTCAATCTAATTAAAGATTCATTAAAACTCCACTTAGTTTTAATCGTTAACTGGGTTAAAGAATCCGTGTCATTTAAAACGCGGTTCACGATAAACCCAAAGTCACATTCATTAATTATCGGGTTAAAGAACGAGTGTTATTTAAAACACTGTTCACGATAAACCCAAAAATCAATATCAATTCAATTCCAATTAAATATTATTTAATTGGTACACTTCGTTAAATCTAAACAAAAAGATTTAATCTTTTCTCAACTGGGTTCAAGAACAGTGTTAGTGAAGACACCATTCACGACAAACCCAAATCACATTCGATATTCAATACAAGGCTCTGAGTAGAAAATATATCGGCTTATATTCAATATCGAATTCTACGACTAACAAATGTCGTATTGGAAATAACGATATAAATATATATCTTTCAAATTTCCATAACAACATCTGTATAATCACGGATTCCAACATCGAAATATTCCGAAGACAATTTCGATTCAAATCCACTCCAATGCAATCATTGGAAATTTTGGTTATTTTCAAAACCCTTTTCAAATTCAATTTATTTATTTAAAAATAAATAGAATTATAATTCTAGTTCAAAACTAGTTCATTTCGATAAAAATCTATTTTTATCTTTTCAAATATGGAGTTTTTCATCCCAATTCCTTCTAAATCATTTCTTATGATTTTACACAAATTATTACTATTTTTAATAATTTTATCAAGGCCCGTACAGTCGATTTCCAACAACGGCCATCGAACTGCACTTACAGCGACCTTTTTCAAATTTGATTTGGACGTATCTCCAAATCCAACCGTTATATTTCAAATTTCTAACATTCGTTAGAAAGCTCTTTTCGATACGAACCCAACGGTTCCGGTTTTAGGAGAATCCGACGGTCGGATCTCCCGTAATGTCCGTTTGAAATAAATGGTCGAAATTCACGAACTGCCGCGGCGCGGCGCGTTCTATTCAGGCCATTATATATTATATATATAATATATATAATATATACTTCGTCGATTTCTATTTAAAACGAATTATATAAATAGTTTTGAATTCGTTTCAAAAACATTTTCAACTTCCTTTTCAATTCAAATCACAATTGAATTCTTCTTTATAGATTCGTTTTAAAATTCATTTCTATTCAATTCAAATTTCAAATTCAATTTGAATTCATTTCACTTCGCTTTCAATTCAATTTGAATTCGTTTTCAATTCAATTCATTTCGAAATCGTTTTCAATTCAATTCATTTCGAAATCGTTTTCAATTCAATTCATTTCGAAATCGTTTTCAATTCAATTCATTTCGAAATCGTTTTCAATCCAATTCATTTCGAAATCGTTTTCAATTCAATTCATTTCGAAATCGTTTTCAATTCAATTCTATTCGAAATCGTTTTCAATTCAATTCTATTCGAAATCGTTTTCAATTCAATTCTATTCGAAATCGTTTTCAAATTCATTTCATATTCGAAATCGTTTTCAATTCAATTCTATTCGAAATCGTTTTCAAATCAATTCTATTCGAAATCGTTTTCAATTCAATTCTATTCGAAATCGTTTTCAATTCATTTCATATTCGAAATCGTTTTCAATTCAATTCTATTCGAAATCGTTTTCAATTCAATTCATATTCGAAATCGTTTTCAATTCAGTTCTATTCGAAATCGTTTTCAATTCATTTCATATTCGAAATCGTTTTCAATTCATTTCATATTCGAAATCGTTTTCAATTCAATTCTATTCGAAATCGTTTTCAATTCAATTCTATTCGAAATCGTTTTCAATTCAATTCTATTCGAAATCGTTTTCAATTCAATTCTATTCGAAATCGTTTTCAATTCATTTCATATTCTAAAATATTCGATTTCGAAATCACTTTTCAATATTCATTTTAAAATGAATAAAATCGATATAAATACCGTTCACGTCAAAATGGCGTCAATCTAATCAACACGGCTTCATAAATTTCTATTTTCAAATATTCTATTTCAAATATTTCTTTTTCAAAATAGTTGTTATTATCAAAATATTTCGTTCAACACATGACCAATCTCAATGAATGAGTACTGTCAACACATGAACTTTTATTTTAAAGGTGTAAATTTTATTACTAAAACATTTCGTTCAACACATGACCAATCTCAGTGAATGAGTACTGTCAACACATGAACTTTTATTTTATAATATTCTTTATTTTTCAAATTGGAATGAGGCCCAATCAATTACCATATAAAGTTAATTATATGGATTTTCATACAACACATATATATCATAGCATTGAAAAATAATCAACCATCAACCAAAGTGCACTACACTGTATAAGCATCAAATATAGATATTCAACGCTTATAACAGCCTATCAATCAATCGATCGACATATTTAATCAATCAGGATGAGTGAACTTCAAATTTCATCCCAACACCCGTGTGGGGTTTTCAAACAATCAAACAAAGATTTTATTTGTGCAGTTGGGCGATGTATAAAATTTATCGACCCAATCAATGTCCTTCAAATAAGTGTACATAAACAAACCGTCTGGTTTGTAAATGAATATTTATTTTATTCACTTTCACTATATTCATATTCACGTTAAAAATTATATTTTTAACGATAAAACATTTTATTCTATCATATGAATTTCTATTATTCATTTACACAATAAAATGATATTTTTATTTTCTAACATATTTTTAGAAAATTTCGGCGGCATAACGGCACGATACTAGAAACGGGACGAGGCCTAGCCTTATCCCCGGTCTAGTGAAGGCCCACGCCATTCACACATCAATCAAATCAATTTCATCTCACCAAACAATTCAATTCAAACAAATAATTCAACTAATCTATGCAACCAAACAAACAAGTCCATGGTCTGTGGACGATTGTGTCTGGTGCTACTAAGCACCGTCTGCATCCTAGTATATATATATAAATAGAAATGAAATTGAAAGGTGAGAAATTCTCACCGAAAGCTATCCAAGCTCCACGGCACTTCATTTGCAGAAGTCTTCGTCGTTTCGCCTTTTTGTTACCTTCGTTGCTGCTTTCACTACATACGTAAAAATCGAATTTTTACTTCGCTATTCAATATATAAAAATCGAATTTTTATTTCAAAGTTCAATATATAAAAATCGAATTTTTATTTCAAAGTTCAATATATAAAAATCGAATTTTTATTTCAAAGTTCAATATATAAAAATCGAATTTTTATTTCACTATTCGATATATAAAAATCATATTTTTATTTCGATGTTCAATATATAAAAATCGAATTTTTATTTCACTATTCGATATATAAAAATCATATTTTTATTTCGATGTTCAATATATAAAAATCGAATTTTTATTTCACTATTCGATATATAAAAATCATATTTTTATTTCGATGTTCAATATATAAAAATCGAATTTTTATTTCACTATTCGATATATAAAAATCATATTTTTATTTCGATGTTCAATATATAAAAATCGAATTTTTATTTTTAAAACATTCCCATATATTTTCAAAACCTTGTGATATATACATATTCACAACTTTGTGATATAGATATATTTTCAACAATGCTAATTTTTATATTTAAAAATCATTTCAAATTTATATTTTCTATTTAAAGTTTTAACCTTTTTCTAATTAGTTTTAAATACCCTTTTAAAATCAGATTTTTATACTTTAAAAACAAATCAGATTTTTATACTTTAAAAACAAATCAGGTTAACAATATAAATACAATAAAGAAATAATTAAAATAAACTTACATCGACTGTTGAAGGGGGGGGGTCTCGCGGTGGATCTGGGGCTAGGGTTCGACAAGGAGAGGGGGGTGGCGCTTGCGGGTGGCGTCGGTCTTCGATTGGGGTGCGATTTGGTCCTCGCGGTGCTGGAGGGGTCGTGGTCGGAGGATAAGAGGGAGCGCGAGAGGAGAGGGTCATCGATGTGGTGGTGGTTGCGGTGGAGTGGTGGGGTGCGGTTTCCGTTCGATTTGGGGGTTCGTGGTTTCGTGGGTGGCTGAGGGTCTTCGACGGAGTGAGGGGAGAGAAGGAGGGCAGTGGTGGGGTGGGGGGGAAGATCGACGGAGGAGGCGGCGATGGGGGGCGCGGTCTGGAGGTGGGCGACGACGAGCTCCCATCGTGATTTTTTTTCTTTTTTTTTGTATTTCGAAATGAATTTCAGAAAGGGGGGGGGGGGCAGATGAGTTATAGAGGGGAGAGAGATAATTTTTTTTTATTAATTAATTTATTTATTTTATCCTAAAGAGTTGACTTTCACATACGACCTCGAAACGAGGCCCACCGCCTGCCGTCCATAACGTTTCACCCCCATTCCGAACACAATGGAATATGTATCGCAAGCTGATTTGATCGATTGAGTCAGTTTCCTTTGAATTTACATTTAAATCACTATACTGAATTTTAAACGTACATTTCAAATTACCGGGGCCACATACTAACTCGAAAAATTCCAGAAATATATTTTCTAGCTTCGTATTGACGATACGGTCCTAACAAAACTATTTTCGTCGAATTCTGAGACCGTATGAAAAATGGCCAATTTCCAGTCGATTAAAATCAACTGAAACTGGTCAAACGCGTTTTCCTTTGCCACGCTCACATATTAATTCTAAAAATTATGAAATTTGGAATCTAGCAATAATTCGACATCACGGACCCAACAAAAGTGGTTTCGTCGAAATCCGAGGTCATTTGCAAAATGTCCATTTTTAAGGGCCTTATAGATATAAAAATATATATAAATTCCACAGCGACTATTTCTAATTTTAAACTGGACATATCTTATCATTTCTAAGATGAAATCTCAGTTTGTTAACTTCGTTACAAAGATATAGTTATACAGATTCAAATATTTCTTGTTTCGTTCAATTCTGACTTATATTGAATTCTGTATATTCATTTGAAATTAGAAATCGAATTTTCGAACTACCGCGCCATTTTCAATTCCTTTTATAATTATATATAATTATTATATATTCTAACGACGACGTATATAATATATACGTTCTAATTATATTCAAAATAAATTTCTCGTCGATATTATTTAAAATAATTCATTTTAAATATTCAAAATTCTTTAAAATGGCCAAAATAAAAATTTTAAACTGGCCCAGATTTTCGGGTTATTACAATCTCCCCCACTTAAAACTTTTCGTCCCCGAAAAGGAACAAAGTCGAAAGTGGTTTGATTAATCAACTCTACGTTCGATCTGGCTTCCATTCTCCAACTCTTTAGTTTCTGAGAATTTTCAAAACTTCAAAAATTTGGCTAACACCCTAAATTTTTGAAAAATTTCGCCATAACCTCCCCTGCACCGGGAGCATCGGGGAATTTCAAATAGCTTCCCCGGTCCTTCAGATCTCAAAAAAGAAAAAGAAAAAGTCAAGCGGCTAGCCAATAGGCTCACAAAATCATCATCACCCAAACAAAACAGTAAATTATGTAGTAAACATGTACCTATTTGTCGGGCAAACAAATTTTATTCTCTGCTCTAGCCTCCTTGCTATGACCTGTTCAATGATATATATGTATATGCAAGCAAATGCAACCAATTTTCGATATAATTCATTATCCGATCAAATTAGGCTTAATGGTTCAAAATTTCCAAACAAATAAACAAACTACACAACCATCAATCAATTAGTGAATTATCATTTCAAATTCATAATTTTGATATATAGTCAAAAATCAGATTTTTGATGCCAAATCACAACAAAGGGTTCTAGCTATATAAGTTTTGGTTCTCACACCAGTCTAATGGAAATATATAGATATCACACCTTCGTTACGCGAACATGAATACTAATGACGACTAGTCAATCATCAGAATCATCTTCGGGCCACTAGAGTATGATTCTATATCTATCCAGTATATCAAAACTTCGAATACACGCGGATCAGACGTATACGCAAAATCTATATATACTGGATTGTCCACATCAATATAAATAAATAATCAAATACGAATAATTGATTTAAATTTTCAAAACAAAAATTGTTTTCATTTGAAAAATATACTCTTCACACTCGTTCTAGGATACTACTGATCCCATCTCTAACGAGTCATTCTCATTGGATATTACTAATCCAATATCTGATGAATTCTTTCGTAAGGTTCTAATGTGTCTTGTTCTCTGAGCTTTGTAAACCAAAGCTCTGATACCACGTGTAAAGACCAGCAACTTCCCCGTAAAGGAAAGCGTCGGATAGTTCGAGAACAAACCACAACAGAACACATATAGAAGAACATTTCATTGTATATTACAACAATGCATCAGATTACAAGAATATACAGAGTATAAATGAATATTACACAGAAATATCAGAGATTTAAATTACATTTAAATACATCGCAGCGGAAAATAATACAATGCACAAATAGAAGGAGATATACGGATACAAAGCTTTCCGGATATCGTTCCAGCTGTAAACCAGGATCCTGTGAATATAAATCTGCAAAACCAAAACTACTAGCTGCCCGTGTCAAAATAGGGGCACCCAGAGTTTAGGTTAAAACAATAAACTCCAGGTCAGTCATGGGACTGGTGTGAGAACTAAAACAGTTATAAATCTTTATTTTAAAGCTTAGGTAAATCAAGGGACCACGCCGTATAACACGGAACGGGTTTCCTCCCAAGAATACCAGTGCATAAAACAAACAGCGCAATGCTAAATAAAGAAAAATGAAGCTGTTATAAGACCCAGGTCCTATCACACAATGCAACGCAAGCCGGGGGATAGGGTTTTCCCTTATAACAGCCAAAGAATGCTTGATACGTTTAAATCAAATCATTTGATACTATTATAAGTGCATAGTGTATAAAACAACTTCAAATCATAAGTATCAATCATAGGCGGCATGGGTACCATATATCATGTCGCCATACTAGTTTTACAATTAAAACCGCAAATGTCGTATTGGAAGTTGGGTTATCATTTATGGTATGAACCGAGGCTAGGGGCAAGATCCTCAACCGATTCGAGACTGTCTAGTCCGAGCCTCAGGCAAGTACTCTGTCAAGCCTTTGGATCGTCAGGGCCGGTCCACCGATGTGGATTAAAATGCCTGAACACTGCGTTTCCCCGCCCTTTGGGGCGTAAATCTGGCCCGTCAGCCGACCAGAAGCATCGGCCGAAACCGATATCACGAGGCGCCTCGCTTTTCAGCAAGTAATAGTAAGTAACATCCACATGAGTCAAACTCGTCAGCCAGTTCAAGCACTGACGCCACTCATAACTAGAAAGAAACGCATGCCCTCCCTGATGTCCGTCTCCCGTTTTTGATTCATACCGGGTGTGATACTCGCGAATCAACGTTACACAAAGCTACGCCACAAAGTCCGTGCTTCGATCATCAACCACAAGACTTTGCTTTTCAACAGAAGCCTTGATCATTTGCATCTTAGCATGCCACACAGGCAATTCACTCCATGCGATTGATATCCATCAATATATAACCCCTGAGCTCGTACGTCTCAGAGAAGGGCGTTAAGCAAGAGAATAAATTCTCCGCCGCCAAACAGATATATATTTAATAGAGATCAATCACACGGACTAAAATCCAATGTCAGACACACAGTCCATTTACAAGTCCGTTCTGGGTCTGAACGAAACCGGAGGCACCTAGTACCCCGCATATCCATCGATCTCCAAGTACGTCTGGACGATCACTAACTGTTTCCATCTTCTTGGGTGTACAGCCCAATCAAGATCATCAGTAATTACCCAAACGACGTGAAGACTTCCGGTCTTCGACCATCGTCTTCATCTTCGACTTATCGTCGTATCAGTTATTCAGAATGGGATAAACCCGGTCTTCCCGAATAACTCGCGTATATTTTAAATAAGTGTTACACAAACACAACATACGCCTCATTCCAATTCATTAGTCAAATTCCCCAAATATTAACCCCGAAGGCCGAAACCAACATTAGATCAATATCCAGAAAACCATTCTGCTTGGCTAACCGACAGTTAGTTTCTAAATTTCACATTCATAGGGAAAGGTTCCCATTAATTTTATCAAAGATAAATTCCTTGAATTTATTCTTTAATCTATTTTTGAATATCAATTCAAACTAGTCGGGATTAGCGAACCTTACCGAAGTAATCATTTATTTTAATTTCCCAATCCCAACCTATTCATCCCATGAAGTAAAACTGGTAGTACTCCATATCTAACACCACGGTGTTATCGGTAAATTCAATTACCATTTCACGTTCAAATCTAATTAAAGATTTAACTATCGCCTGGAGCAAAACTGGTGATACTCCATTTCGATTATTTCAATCTAATTAAAGATTCATTAAAACTCCACTTAGTTTTAATCGTTAACTGGGTTAAAGAATCCGTGTCATTTAAAACGCGGTTCACGATAAACCCAAAGTCACATTCATTAATTATCGGGTTAAAGAACGAGTGTTATTTAAAACACTGTTCATGATAAACCCAAAAATCAATATCAATTCAATTCCAATTAAATATTATTTAATTGGTACACTTCGTTAAATCTAAACAAAAAGATTTAATCTTTTCTCAACTGGGTTCAAGAACAGTGTTAGTGAAGACACCATTCACGACAAACCCAAATCACATTCGATATTCAATACAAGGCTCTGAATAGAAAATATATCGGCTTATATTCAATATCGAATTCTACGACTAACAAATGTCGTATTGGAAATAACGATATAAATATATATCTTTCAAATTTCCATAACAACATCTGTATAATCACGGATTCCAACATCGAAATATTCCGAAGACAATTTCGATTCAAATCCACTCCAATGCAATCATTGGAAATTTTGGTTATTTTCAAAACCCTTTTCAAATTCAATTTATTTATTTAAAAATAAATAGAATTATAATTCTAGTTCAAAACTAGTTCATTTCGATAAAAATCTATTTTTATCTTTTCAAATATGGAGTTTTTCATCCCAATTCCTTCTAAATCATTTCTTATGATTTTACACAAATTATTACTATTTTTAATAATTTTATCAAGGCCCGTACAGTCGATTTCCAACAACGGCCATCGAACTGCACTTACAGCGACCTTTTTCAAATTTGATTTGGACGTATCTCCAAATCCAACCGTTATATTTCAAATTTCTAACATTCGTTAGAAAGCTCTTTTCGATACGAACCCAACGGTTCCGGTTTTAGGAGAATCCGACGGTCGGATCTCCCGTAATGTCCGTTTGAAATAAATGGTCGAAATTCACGAACTGCCGCGGCGCGGCGCGTTCTATTCAGGCCATTATATATTATATATATAATATATATAATATATACTTCGTCGATTTCTATTTAAAACGAATTATATAAATAGTTTTGAATTCGTTTCAAAAACATTTTCAACTTCCTTTTCAATTCAAATCACAATTGAATTCTTCTTTATAGATTCGTTTTAAAATTCATTTCTATTCAATTCAAATTTCAAATTCAATTTGAATTCATTTCACTTCGCTTTCAATTCAATTTGAATTCGTTTTCAATTCAATTCATTTCGAAATCGTTTTCAATTCAATTCATTTCGAAATCGTTTTCAATTCAATTCATTTCGAAATCGTTTTCAATTCAATTCATTTCGAAATCGTTTTCAATCCAATTCATTTCGAAATCGTTTTCAATTCAATTCATTTCGAAATCGTTTTCAATTCAATTCTATTCGAAATCGTTTTCAATTCAATTCTATTCGAAATCGTTTTCAATTCAATTCTATTCGAAATCGTTTTCAAATTCATTTCATATTCGAAATCGTTTTCAATTCAATTCTATTCGAAATCGTTTTCAAATCAATTCTATTCGAAATCGTTTTCAATTCAATTCTATTCGAAATCGTTTTCAATTCATTTCATATTCGAAATCGTTTTCAATTCAATTCTATTCGAAATCGTTTTCAATTCAATTCATATTCGAAATCGTTTTCAATTCAGTTCTATTCGAAATCGTTTTCAATTCATTTCATATTCGAAATCGTTTTCAATTCATTTCATATTCGAAATCGTTTTCAATTCAATTCTATTCGAAATCGTTTTCAATTCAATTCTATTCGAAATCGTTTTCAATTCAATTCTATTCGAAATCGTTTTCAATTCATTTCATATTCTAAAATATTCGATTTCGAAATCACTTTTCAATATTCATTTTAAAATGAATAAAATCGATATAAATACCGTTCACGTCAAAATGGCGTCAATCTAATCAACACGGCTTCATAAATTTCTATTTTCAAATATTCTATTTCAAATATTTCTTTTTCAAAATAGTTGTTATTATCAAAATATTTCGTTCAACACATGACCAATCTCAATGAATGAGTACTGTCAACACATGAACTTTTATTTTATATCGCTAAAGGTGTAAATTTTATTACTAAAACATTTCGTTCAACACATGACCAATCTCAGTGAATGAGTACTGTCAACACATGAACTTTTATTTTATAATATTCTTTATTTTTCAAATTGGAATGAGGCCCAATCAATTACCATATAAAGTTAATTATATGGATTTTCATACAACACATATATATCATAGCATTGAAAAATAATCAACCATCAACCAAAGTGCACTACACTGTATAAGCATCAAATATAGATATTCAACGCTTATAACAGCCTGTCAATCAATCGATCGACATATTTAATCAATCAGGATGAGTGAACTTCAAATTTCATCCCAACACCCGTGTAGGGTTTTCAAACAATCAAACAAAGATTTTATTTGTGCAGTTGGGCGATGTATAAAATTTATCGACCCAATCAATGTCCTTCAAATAAGTGTACATAAACAAACCGTCTGGTTTGTAAATGAATATTTATTTTATTCACTTTCACTATATTCATATTCACGTTAAAAATTATATTTTTAACGATAAAACATTTTATTCTATCATATGAATTTCTATTATTCATTTACACAATAAAATGATATTTTTATTTTCTAACATATTTTTAGAAAATTTCGGCGGCATAACGGCACGATACTAGAAACGGGACGAGGCCTAGCCTTATCCCCGGTCTAGTGAAGGCCCACGCCATTCACACATCAATCAAATCAATTTCATCTCACCAAACAATTCAATTCAAACAAATAATTCAACTAATCTATGCAACCAAACAAACAAGTCCATTGTCTGTGGACGATTGTGTCGGGTGCTACTAAGCACCGTCTGCATCCTAGTATATATATATAAATAGAAATGAAATTGAAAGGTGAGAAATTCTCACCGAAAGCTATCCAAGCTCCACGGCACTTCATTTGCAGAAGTCTTCGTCGTTTCGCCTTTTTGTTACCTTCGTTGCTGCTTTCACTACATACGTAAAAATCGAATTTTTACTTCGCTATTCAATATATAAAAATCGAATTTTTATTTCAAAGTTCAATATATAAAAATCGAATTTTTATTTCAAAGTTCAATATATAAAAATCGAATTTTTATTTCAAAGTTCAATATATAAAAATCGAATTTTTATTTCACTATTCGATATATAAAAATCATATTTTTATTTCGATGTTCAATATATAAAAATCGAATTTTTATTTCACTATTCGATATATAAAAATCATATTTTTATTTCGATGTTCAATATATAAAAATCGAATTTTTATTTCACTATTCGATATATAAAAATCATATTTTTATTTCGATGTTCAATATATAAAAATCGAATTTTTATTTCACTATTCGATATATAAAAATCATATTTTTATTTCGATGTTCAATATATAAAAATCGAATTTTTATTTTTAAAACATTCCCATATATTTTCAAAACCTTGTGATATATACATATTCACAACTTTGTGATATAGATATATTTTCAACAATGCTAATTTTTATATTTAAAAATCATTTCAAATTTATATTTTCTATTTAAAGTTTTAACCTTTTTCTAATTAGTTTTAAATACCCTTTTAAAATCAGATTTTTATACTTTAAAAACAAATCAGATTTTTATACTTTAAAAACAAATCAGGTTAACAATATAAATACAATAAAGAAATAATTAAAATAAACTTACATCGACTGTTGAAGGGGGGGGTCTCGCGGTGGATCTGGGGCTAGGGTTCGACAAGGAGAGGGGGGTGGCGCATGCGGGTGGCGTCGGTCTTCGATTGGGGTGCGATTTGGTCCTCGCGGTGCTGGAGGGGTCGTGGTCGGAGGATAAGAGGGAGCGCGAGAGGAGAGGGTCATCGATGTGGTGGTGGTTGCGGTGGAGTGGTGGGGTGCGGTTTCCGTTCGATTTGGGGGTTCGTGGTTTCGTGGGTGGCTGAGGGTCTTCGACGGAGTGAGGGGAGAGAAGGAGGGCAGTGGTGGGGTGGGGGGGAAGATCGACGGAGGAGGCGGCGATGGGGGGCGCGGTCTGGAGGTGGGCGACGACGAGCTCCCATCGTGATTTTTTTTCTTTTTTTTTGTATTTCGAAATGAATTTCAGAAAGGGGGGGGGGGCAGATGAGTTATAGAGGGGAGAGAGATAATTTTTTTTTTATTAATTAATTTATTTATTTTATCCTAAAGAGTTGACTTTCACATACGACCTCGAAACGAGGCCCACCGCCTGCCGTCCATAACGTTTCACCCCCATTCCGAACACAATGGAATATGTATCGCAAGCTGATTTGATCGATTGAGTCAGTTTCCTTTGAATTTACATTTAAATCACTATACTGAATTTTAAACGTACATTTCAAATTACCGGGGCCACATACTAACTCGAAAAATTCCAGAAATATATTTTCTAGCTTCGTATTGACGATACGGTCCTAACAAAACTATTTTCGTCGAATTCTGAGACCGTATGAAAAATGGCCAATTTCCAGTCGATTAAAATCAACTGAAACTGGTCAAACGCGTTTTCCTTTGCCACGCTCACATATTAATTCTAAAAATTATGAAATTTGGAATCTAGCAATAATTCGACATCACGGACCCAACAAAAGTGGTTTCGTCGAAATCCGAGGTCATTTGCAAAATGTCCATTTTTAAGGGCCTTATAGATATAAAAATATATATAAATTCCACAGCGACTATTTCTAATTTTAAACTGGACATATCTTATCATTTCTAAGATGAAATCTCAGTTTGTTAACTTCGTTACAAAGATATAGTTATACAGATTCAAATATTTCTTGTTTCGTTCAATTCTGACTTATATTGAATTCTGTATATTCATTTGAAATTAGAAATCGAATTTTCGAACTACCGCGCCATTTTCAATTCCTTTTATAATTATATATAATTATTATATATTCTAACGACGACGTATATAATATATACGTTCTAATTATATTCAAAATAAATTTCTCGTCGATATTATTTAAAATAATTCATTTTAAATATTCAAAATTCTTTAAAATGGCCAAAATAAAAATTTTAAACTGGCCCAGATTTTCGGGTTATTACAATCTCCCCCACTTAAAACTTTTCGTCCCCGAAAAGGAACAAAGTCGAAAGTGGTTTGATTAATCAACTCTACGTTCGATCTGGCTTCCATTCTCCAACTCTTTAGTTTCTGAGAATTTTCAAAACTTCAAAAATTTGGCTAACACCCTAAATTTTTGAAAAATTTCGCCATAACCTCCCCTGCACCGGGAGCATCGGGGAATTTCAAATAGCTTCCCCGGTCCTTCAGATCTCAAAAAGAAAAAGAAAAAGCCAAGCGGCTAGCCAATAGGCTCACAAAATCATCATCACCCAAACAAAACAGTAAATTATGTAGTAAACATGTACCTATTTGTCGGGCAAACAAATTTTATTCTCTGCTCTAGCCTCCTTGCTATGACCTGTTCAATGATATATATGTATATGCAAGCAAATGCAACCAATTTTCGATATAATTCATTATCCGATCAAATTAGGCTTAATGGTTCAAAATTTCCAAACAAATAAACAAACTACACAACCATCAATCAATTAGTGAATTATCATTTCAAATTCATAATTTTGATATATAGTCAAAAATCAGATTTTTGATGCCAAATCACAACAAAGGGTTCTAGCTATATAAGTTTTGGTTCTCACACCAGTCTAATGGAAATATATAGATATCACACCTTCGTTACGCGAACATGAATACTAATGACGACTAGTCAATCATCAGAATCATCTTCGGGCCACTAGAGTATGATTCTATATCTATCCAGTATATCAAAACTTCGAATACACGCGGATCAGACGTATACACAAAATCTATATATACTGGATTGTCCACATCAATATAAATAAATAATCAAATACGAATAATTGATTTAAATTTTCAAAACAAAAATTGTTTTCATTTGAAAAATATACTCTTCACACTCGTTCTAGGATACTACTGATCCCATCTCTAACGAGTCATTCTCATTGGATATTACTAATCCAATATCTGATGAATTCTTTCGTAAGGTTCTAATGTGTCTTGTTCTCTGAGCTTTGTAAACCAAAGCTCTGATACCACGTGTAAAGACCAGCAACTTCCCCGTAAAGGAAAGCGTCGGATAGTTCGAGAACAAACCACAACAGAACACATATAGAAGAACATTTCATTGTATATTACAACAATGCATCAGATTACAAGAATATACAGAGTATAAATGAATATTACACAGAAATATCAGAGATTTAAATTACATTTAAATACATCGCAGCGGAAAATAATACAATGCACAAATAGAAGGAGATATACGGATACAAAGCTTTCCGGATATCGTTCCAGCTGTAAACCAGGATCCTGTGAATATAAATCTGCAAAACCAAAACTACTAGCTGCCCGTGTCAAAATAGGGGCACCCAGAGTTTAGGTTAAAACAATAAACTCCAGGTCAGTCATGGGACTGGTGTGAGAACTAAAACAGTTATAAATCTTTATTTTAAAGCTTAGGTAAATCAAGGGACCACGCCGTATAACACGGAACGGGTTTCCTCCCAAGAATACCAGTGCATAAAACAAACAGCGCAATGCTAAATAAAGAAAAATGAAGCTGTTATAAGACCCAGGTCCTATCACACAATGCAACGCAAGCCGGGGGATAGGGTTTTCCCTTATAACAGCCAAAGAATGCTTGATACGTTTAAATCAAATCATTTGATACTATTATAAGTGCATAGTGTATAAAACAACTTCAAATCATAAGTGTCAATCATAGGCGGCATGGGTACCATATATCATGTCGCCATACTAGTTTTACAATTAAAACCGCAAATGTCGTATTGGAAGTTGGGTTATCATTTATGGTATGAACTGAGGCTAGGGGCAAGATCCTCAACCGATTCGAGACTGTCTAGTCCGAGCCTCAGGCAAGTACTCTGTCAAGCCTTTGGATCGTCAGGGCCGGTCCACCGATGTGGATTAAAATGCCTGAACACTGCGTTTCCCCGCCCTTTGGGGCGTAAATCTGGCCCGTCAGCCGACCAGAAGCATCGGCCGAAACCGATATCACGAGGCGCCTCGCTTTTCAGCAAGTAATAGTAAGTAACATCCACATGAGTCAAACTCGTCAGCCAGTTCAAGCACTGACGCCACTCATAACTAGAAAGAAACTCATGCCCTCCCTGATGTCCGTCTCCCGTTTTTGATTCATACCGGGTGTGATACTCGCGAATCAACGTTACACAAAGCTACGCCACAAAGTCCGTGCTTCGATCATCAACCACAAGACTTTGCTTTTCAACAGAAGCCTTGATCATTTGCATCTTAGCATGCCACACAGGCAATTCACTCCATGCGATTGATATCCATCAATATATAACCCCTGAGCTCGTACGTCTCAGAGAAGGGCGTTAAGCAAGAGAATAAATTCTCCACCGCCAAACAGATATATATTTAATAGAGATCAATCACACGGACTAAAATCCAATGTCAGACACACAATCCATTTACAAGTCCGTTCTGGGTCTGAACGAAACCGGAGGCACCTAGTACCCCGCATATCCATCGATCTCCAAGTACGTCTGGACGATCACTAACTGTTTCCATCTTCTTGGGTGTACAGCCCAATCAAGATCATCAGTAATTACCCAAACGACGTGAAGACTTCCGGTCTTCGACCATCGTCTTCATCTTCGACTTATCGTCGTATCAGTTATTCAGAATGGGATAAACCCGGTCTTCCCGAATAACTCGCGTATATTTTAAATAAGTGTTACACAAACACAACATACGCCTCATTCCAATTCATTAGTCACTAACCGTAAATTAATCAAGAGAATAATTCCCCAAATATTAACCCCGAAGGCCGAAACCAACATTAGATCAATATCCAGAAAACCATTCTGCTTGGCTAACCGACAGTTAGTTTCTAAATTTCACATTCATAGGGAAAGGTTCCCATTAATTTTATCAAAGATAAATTCCTTGAATTTATTCTTTAATCTATTTTTGAATATCAATTCAAACTAGTCGGGATTAGCGAACCTTACCGAAGTAATCATTTATTTTAATTTCCCAATCCCAACCTATTCATCCCATGAAGTAAAACTGGTAGTACTCCATATCTAACACCACGGTGTTATCGGTAAATTCAATTACCATTTCACGTTCAAATCTAATTAAAGATTTAACTATCGCCTGGAGCAAAACTGGTGATACTCCATTTCGATTATTTCAATCTAATTAAAGATTCATTAAAACTCCACTTAGTTTTAATCGTTAACTGGGTTAAAGAATCCGTGTCATTTAAAACGCGGTTCACGATAAACCCAAAGTCACATTCATTAATTATCGGGTTAAAGAACGAGTGTTATTTAAAACACTGTTCACGATAAACCCAAAAATCAATATCAATTCAATTCCAATTAAATATTATTTAATTGGTACACTTCGTTAAATCTAAACAAAAAGATTTAATCTTTTCTCAACTGGGTTCAAGAACAGTGTTAGTGAAGACACCATTCACGACAAACCCAAATCACATTCGATATTCAATACAAGGCTCTGAATAGAAAATATATCGGCTTATATTCAATATCGAATTCTACGACTAACAAATGTCGTATTGGAAATAACGATATGAATATATATCTTTCAAATTTCCATAACAACATCTGTATAATCACGGATTCCAACATCGAAATATTCCGAAGACAATTTCGATTCAAATCCACTCCAATGTAATCATTGGAAATTTTGGTTATTTTCAAAATCCTTTTCAAATTCAATTTATTTATTTAAAAATAAATAGAATTATAATTCTAGTTCAAAACTAGTTCATTTCGATAAAAATCTATTTTTATCTTTTCAAATATGGAGTTTTTCATCCCAATTCCTTCTAAATCATTTCGTATGATTTTACACAAATTATTACTATTTTTAATAATTTTATCAAGGCCCGTACAGTCGATTTCCAACAACGGCCATCGAACTGCACTTACAGCGACCTTTTTCAAATTTGATTTGGACGTATCTCCAAATCCAACCGTTATATTTCAAATTTCTAACATTCGTTAGAAAGCTCTTTTCGATACGAACCCAACGGTTCCGGTTTTAGGAGAATCCGACGGTCGGATCTCCCGTAATGTCCGTTTGAAATAAATGGTCGAAATTCACGAACTGCCGCGGCGCGGCGCGTTCTATTCAGGCCATTATATATTATATATATAATATATATAATATATACTTCGTCGATTTCTATTTAAAACGAATTATATAAATAGTTTTGAATTCGTTTCAAAAACATTTTCAACTTCCTTTTCAATTCAAATCACAATTGAATTCTTCTTTAAAGATTCGTTTTAAAATTCATTTCTATTCAATTCAAATTTCAAATTCAATTTGAATTCATTTCACTTCGCTTTCAATTCAATTTGAATTCGTTTTCAATTCAATTCATTTCGAAATCGTTTTCAATTCAATTCATTTCGAAATCGTTTTCAATTCAATTCATTTCGAAATCGTTTTCAATTCAATTCATTTCGAAATCGTTTTCAATCCAATTCATTTCGAAATCGTTTTCAATTCAATTCATTTCGAAATCGTTTTCAATTCAATTCTATTCGAAATCGTTTTCAATTCAATTCTATTCGAAATCGTTTTCAATTCAATTCTATTCGAAATCGTTTTCAAATTCATTTCATATTCGAAATCGTTTTCAATTCAATTCTATTCGAAATCGTTTTCAATTCAATTCTATTCGAAATCGTTTTCAATTCAATTCTATTCGAAATCGTTTTCAATTCATTTCATATTCGAAATCATTTTCAATTCAATTCTATTCGAAATCGTTTTCAATTCAATTCATATTCGAAATCGTTTTCAATTCAATTCTATTCGAAATCGTTTTCAATTCATTTCATATTCGAAATCGTTTTCAATTCATTTCATATTCGAAATCGTTTTCAATTCAATTCTATTCGAAATCGTTTTCAATTCAATTCTATTCGAAATCGTTTTCAATTCAATTCTATTCGAAATCGTTTTCAATTCATTTCATATTCTAAAATATTCGATTTCGAAATCACTTTTCAATATTCATTTTAAAATGAATAAAATCGATATAAATACCGTTCACGTCAAAATGGCGTCAATCTAATCAACACGGCTTCATAAATTTCTATTTTCAAATATTCTATTTCAAATATTTCTTTTTCAAAATAGTTGTTATTATCAAAATATTTCGTTCAACACATGATCAATCTCAATGAATGAGTACTGTCAACACATGAACTTTTATTTTATATCGCTAAAGGTGTAAATTTTATTACTAAAACATTTCGTTCAACACATGACCAATCTCAGTGAATGAGTACTGTCAACACATGAACTTTTATTTTATAATATTCTTTATTTTTCAAATTGGAATGAGGCCCAATCAATTACCATATAAAGTTAATTATATGGATTTTCATACAACACATATATATCATAGCATTGAAAAATAATCAACCATCAACCAAAGTGCACTACACTGTATAAGCATCAAATATAGATATTCAACGCTTATAACAGCCTGTCAATCAATCGATCGACATATTTAATCAATCAGGATGAGTGAACTTCAAATTTCATCCCAACACCCGTGTAGGGTTTTCAAACAATCAAACAAAGATTTTATTTGTGCAGTTGGGCGATGTATAAAATTTATCGACCCAATCAATGTCCTTCAAATAAGTGTACATAAACAAACCGTCTGGTTTGTAAATGAATATTTATTTTATTCACTTTCACTATATTCATATTCACGTTAAAAATTATATTTTTAACGATAAAACATTTTATTCTATCATATGAATTTCTATTATTCATTTACACAATAAAATGATATTTTTATTTTCTAACATATTTTTAGAAAATTTCGGCGGCATAACGGCACGATACTAGAAACGGGACGAGGCCTAGCCTTATCCCCGGTCTAGTGAAGGCCCACGCCATTCACACATCAATCAAATCAATTTCATCTCACCAAACAATTCAATTCAAACAAATAATTCAACTAATCTATGCAACCAAACAAACAAGTCCATTGTCTGTGGACGATTGTGTCGGGTGCTACTAAGCACCGTCTGCATCCTAGTATATATATATAAATAGAAATGAAATTGAAAGGTGAGAAATTCTCACCGAAAGCTATCCAAGCTCCACGGCACTTCATTTGCAGAAGTCTTCGTCGTTTCGCCTTTTTGTTACCTTCGTTGCTGCTTTCACTACATACGTAAAAATCGAATTTTTACTTCGCTATTCAATATATAAAAATCGAATTTTTATTTCAAAGTTCAATATATAAAAATCGAATTTTTATTTCAAAGTTCAATATATAAAAATCGAATTTTTATTTCAAAGTTCAATATATAAAAATCGAATTTTTATTTCAAAGTTCAATATATAAAAATCGAATTTTTATTTCAAAGTTCAATATATAAAAATCGAATTTTTATTTCACTATTCGATATATAAAAATCATATTTTTATTTCGATGTTCAATATATAAAAATCGAATTTTTATTTCACTATTCGATATATAAAAATCATATTTTTATTTCGATGTTCAATATATAAAAATCGAATTTTTATTTCACTATTCGATATATAAAAATCATATTTTTATTTCGATGTTCAATATATAAAAATCGAATTTTTATTTCACTATTCGATATATAAAAATCATATTTTTATTTCGATGTTCAATATATAAAAATCGAATTTTTATTTTTAAAACATTCCCATATATTTTCAAAACCTTGTGATATATACATATTCACAACTTTGTGATATAGATATATTTTCAACAATGCTAATTTTTATATTTAAAAATCATTTCAAATTTATATTTTCTATTTAAAGTTTTAACCTTTTTCTAATTAGTTTTAAATACCCTTTTAAAATCAGATTTTTATACTTTAAAAACAAATCAGATTTTTATACTTTAAAAACAAATCAGGTTAACAATATAAATACAATAAAGAAATAATTAAAATAAACTTACATCGACTGTTGAAGGGGGGGGGGGTCTCACGGTGGATCTGGGGCTAGGGTTCGACAAGGAGAGGGGGGTGGCGCTTGCGGGTGGCGTCGGTCTTCGATTGGGGTGCGATTTGGTCCTCGCGGTGCTGGAGGGGTCGTGGTCGGAGGATAAGATGGAGCGCGAGAGGAGAGGGTCATCGATGTGGTGGTGGTTGCGGTGGAGTGGTGGGGTGCGGTTTCCGTTCGATTTGGGGGTTCGTGGTTTCGTGGGTGGCTGAGGGTCTTCGACGGAGTGAGGGGAGAGAAGGAGGGCAGTGGTGGGGTGGGGGGGAAGATCGACGGAGGAGGCGGCGATGGGGGGCGCGGTCTGGAGGTGGGCGACGACGAGCTCCCATCGTGTTTTTTTTTTCTTTTTTTTTGTATTTCGAAATGAATTTCAGAAGGGGGGGGGGCAGATGAGTTATAGAGGGGAGAGAGATAAATTTTTTTTTATTAATTAATTTATTTATTTTATCCTAAAGAGTTGACTTTCACATACGACCTCGAAACGAGGCCCACCGCCTGCCGTCCATAACGTTTCACCCCCATTCCGAACACAATGGAATATGTATCGCAAGCTGATTTGATCGATTGAGTCAGTTTCCTTTGAATTTACATTTAAATCACTATACTGAATTTTAAACGTACATTTCAAATTACCGGGGCCACATACTAACTCGAAAAATTCCAGAAATATATTTTCTAGCTTCGTATTGACGATACGGTCCTAACAAAACTATTTTCGTCGAATTCTGAGACCGTATGAAAAATGGCCAATTTCCAGTCGATTAAAATCAACTGAAACTGGTCAAACGCGTTTTCCTTTGCCACGCTCACATATTAATTCTAAAAATTATGAAATTTGGAATCTAGCAATAATTCGACATCACGGACCCAACAAAAGTGGTTTCGTCGAAATCCGAGGTCATTTGCAAAATGTCCATTTTTAAGGGCCTTATAGATATAAAAATATATATAAATTCCACAGCGACTATTTCTAATTTTAAACTGGACATATCTTATCATTTCTAAGATGAAATCTCAGTTTGTTAACTTCGTTACAAAGATATAGTTATACAGATTCAAATATTTCTTGTTTCGTTCAATTCTGACTTATATTGAATTCTGTATATTCATTTGAAATTAGAAATCGAATTTTCGAACTACCGCGCCATTTTCAATTCCTTTTATAATTATATATAATTATTATATATTCTAACGACGACGTATATAATATATACGTTCTAATTATATTCAAAATAAATTTCTCGTCGATATTATTTAAAATAATTCATTTTAAATATTCAAAATTCTTTAAAATGGCCAAAATAAAAATTTTAAACTGGCCCAGATTTTCGGGTTATTACAACTAACATCGGTGGATGCAGGAAACCGGTTGGAGGAATCCAACCGGATTTCTCAATATTTATATGTACTGTTTGTTTTATATAGATGCACTATTTGAACCCAAATGACATTTGAAACCTTGTGTTTATATTAGCGTTGAATGGAAATTCAAATGTTATTTTGGTTTAATCAATAGACGATATCGATTTAGAAAGTGGCAACAACCAACCAAAAATGTATCATTTGTTTTAACCGCTATTGTTTTACCAAAATCCCACCGTGTGCAAAGCACGTGTTTCACCATACTTACTAGATGATTTGGTAAAGTGGATTCTTATATTAATAAGATAAATAAGTAAGTAGGCGAAGATTAACTTGATGATTAATAACAAGGATTTATTGTTCTAAGAACAATTAAATGAGATATTTACAAATAGATTATGGTTTATTTCATATTAAGTAAGATTTGTTAAAATCAATTATTGTTTATTTAATAGTAAATGAGACTATTTAGAAATAAATTATTTTTCTATAGTAATCGATACAAGTGAAATTATTTGGATTAATAAATGTTATTTATTCAAAATGAAAAGATTTGTTAGAATTATTTAGTGGGTTAATCATGGCTAAATATTTACCAAGTAAACTGTTTTGATCAATAATTGGTTATTTAGTTAAATTAGATGGGGATGATTAATCAAATGTAATAAATTAACGAATAGTTGGTTTAGCTTAAATAAGATTTTAAAGTATAAGGGATTTGTCTAAAGAAGACAAAGCGAAGAGGAATGTTTAATAAGGGATTTGTCTAAAGAAGACAAAGCGAAGAGGAATGTTTAATAAGGGATTTGTCTAAAGAAGACAAAGCGAAGAGGAATGTTTAATAAGGGATTTGTCTAAGAAAGACGAAGCGGAGAGAAATGTTTAAAAATGGTTTTGTATAAGCTAATGTAAATAACCGAGTTTTCAAAATAAGGATATGGCGTCATAAAACCATATTTAAAATATAACAAGAAGTACGGTTGACTGATTTTAAAGTATAAGGGATTAGAGTTACGAACTTATATCTATTCTAAGGTAAGAACGTCGTCGATCAAGGTCTGAGAGGTAATTAAAATACCCCAACTTGAACGGCTTCACAATTATCGAGGGATGGTATTTGGTTTGTAACAGAAAAGATGTCAAGATTTTTGTAACAGAAGGAGATGTCAAGATTTTTGTAACAGAAAGAGATGTCAAGATTTTTGTAACGGTAAGAGATGTCAAGAACAATATAAGGTGGAATATAGCAGCATATTTCAAGTATTTGAACTATAGCAATAAAACAACGCTGTTGACTAGGCTTAAGCGTGACTGTTGTGTCGAGATATGTTATAAAGAGGAATATTACAGCGTATGACGAGTTTTAAACTATAACGTTAAATTAACGTTGTTGGCTAAGCTTAAGCATGATATATAGCACTACTCCCTAGGGAATGTAAACAGTTTGTTTGAAATCCACTTATTCTAAAGTAATAAGTAACGATGATTGTCTAAAGAAATATAAGAACGAGTAGTGGAGAATCGTTTCAGAAAACGATGACATCATTTCGATGTTTGAAATATGATTAGAGTTAAATAACACTATTAGAAATGGGAATTATAATTCGACGATGATGAATGTTAAATAAAAGTGCCATGGTTGTGTGATGATAATTATACATTCGATTGGATGTTTGTTTTTACTTCGATAGTTAAATAACCGACTATCGAAGTGTTTGACCATCGTTGTCAATACGGAGAGACCGGTTGGATATATTATCGAAAACCACTCCGTATAGGCATAAGCGCTGCGAATTTGATTATGCTGAAGAAAGTTGAAGACGGAGTGAAATGCAAGGGTCGTCCTGTTTCAGAATGGTGTTTTCTGTTTGTCCAGTCCCAGGACAACTTGTAGGGACGAATGTCTGACAGAATATTCCTGACGGTCACCTAAGGCGTTCTTTTCAAGGTATTACGTCTGGGGGCGGAGAAATTCGTTTCTCTTAGCTTTTATACCCGTAATATTTTTGAGAAGATCAACTAGTGATTTGACGGGTTTGACGATGTGGCATTCAAAGTGTATGGTGGCCAGATGTCCTAAAAGGTAAACGTAGCCTCAAGCTTCACAACCGGGAAATGACAAAAATCGGGCAGGCAGCATGGCTATGTGGGTCGCTCCCATTAGGGTGTATAATCACCTATCTAGAGAAATTCCTTTTTGTTTCTAAATCTATCGATTCTGCCCATTCGGGAACGGTGGTTTGAGTCCAACCGTTGGTGATATACATTCGATACACTCAAGCGAAATGAGTGATCGGTCATGTGTGGGCCGGGTTGCAAGACGTTCTTGTTGAACCCAGTGTATTCACCTCTAGAGATACATCATCGGAAGGTGGTCCCATACCTTGTCATACTTGGAATCCAATCTCCAATAAGCGCCCTGCGGGTTTTGATTTTATACTATGTATGTAGAGCGTGAGATGCAAGCGTTCTACTATTTGGTTATTTATTTGATTAGACATTATTATAATATCACTGGATTTTGATATCAAAATATTTTGGGTTATAGTAAGGTAAAAACCGTCCATGTTTATGTGTGGGTTGGTCTTACTATTATCCTTTTGTTTCAAAAGGATTTTCAAAGTTAAAACGTATGGTTGGAATTTACTCACACCAGTCCCATGACTGACCCAGAGTTTATTTTGTTTGTTTCCCTAAACTCTTGGGTGCCCAAATTTGTACGGGCAGTCAATTGTTTCAGGATTTTGCAGATTCGCTTGGAGGAGCTAAAAGCAGAAGGCTTCACCGTTAGTATTTAGAGACTATTTCCGCTGTGATATGATGTATTGTACTCTGATAATGGTATGTATATACAATACAGTTTTGTATTTCAAAGTTATGTTATATAATATATTTTATTCGTTCCGCTGTGAGATTCGTGTTTACTCTGATTATGTTCAGCTGTGTTCTTCTTCTTCTCCTATTCTATTAGTTCTATCTTTTCTATCTCATCCTCTAACTTCTTTCTATTATTGATCCGGTATTTTCGATGTCTGAACAGTCGACGCTGGGTTTTGTGTCGATTTTCGGAGTCGTAATGCCCTGGGTCGTTACAGACTCTTTTTCGGTTCTCACGACATGAGCCATGGGCGACTTGGAAGCATAACGGCTTGACTTGGGTGCGACTTGGTGTCACAACGGCTTAACTCTGGTTTGGTTCCTACGTCATGGCCGAAGAACGACTTGGTGCTTTTAAACAATGCTTGATAAAGGGCGACATGAGTTAAATTATCAAGCCCGTATCTTTATAGGTTAACATTTTCCCCTCGGAGTTTGCATTATTGGAAATGATGCGGGCTTCGAATTACAAAACTTTTGGTGTTGCATGAAATTCATTTTTTCCAAGTCGTTCATGACTTTTATATGAAAACAAATTTACCAAGCCGCATGTCATCTAGGGCTTTACTAACGAGTCTGACTCGGCCCAACTACCTTAACGCCTTATAATCATCTCCGGGTCATTCGAAAGCCCTTCATTTTCCTTAACCGAGAAAACTTGTTAATGGCGGCCAGGCACTGAAAAAGAATAATCCACCCTTCAGCTGCTGCTTGATCTCGTCGTTATTGATCAAATCTCTCTTGCTACTATCTTCGAGCGATTCAAGTTTTCAGCAAACTCAAGCGAACCATCAATCAAAGCCGATTTGATTTGATTCAACGTTAAGCTCTTCAAATTTGAAGTATTTCATCGTCGTCGAACCCTCAGAAGCTGTAGCGAGTGATTTTTACTCGAAATCGTGTTAAATCTTCATTTTGTTCTTTCTGATTCTTAGGTTTAAATCGAGTTTGGGGATGTGTGTCGATTTTGGTTACTTGTGATATTGAATCAAGTTTACTTTACCAATTTGATGTAACTAAACCCTTGTTTTGATTTGTGCTCATACGCCTTGTAGTTAGCTTTGAATTCGGTAATCAACACTTAATGGAGTTGAGTTTTTGGGTTGACTAAGTGTGATTGTTGAGCCAAACTAGACGTGTCACAAATTTTTGCAGTTATTTGCATGTCCAACAGCTTGTAATGATGATGAATGTTTGACTTCATGATATTGCACTGTCGATGATTCGATCTGCTTTATGTTCACATTTTTCCTCACACATTTGTTATGGGATTACTTGTATGAATGAGATAGCACGCTCTGACATCCATTTGCTCAAACACTTGTAGTATTTTTTAGGATCCGAGTTGATGGTTGAATTTTGTTATTAATTCGTCAAAGCGACTTTGTTGAGATGACCCATAACCTCAAGCCGCCAAATCGACTCAAGATCCCAAGCCGTTGGAACACCTTAAAACATCAAGTCGTAGGAACGATCTAAGCCCCCAAGTCGTAGAAGCAATATGAAACTCCAAGTCACATGAACGACCTAAGATATTATGTCGTAGAAACGACCTATGTCCCCAAGCCGTAGAAACGAATTGAGTCCCCAAGTCGCATAAATGAATTGAGTCCCCAAGCTGCAGGAATGACTTAAAGTTCTGAGGATGTTCGAGCAACTTATGTTTTCTGACGACTTGAATTTTTAATGACTTGAGTCTTGTATGGCGCAGTGCGACATGATGGTTAGAGCATCTAATGATCTTAAAGTTAGATCGATGAACAACTTGGCTTCTAAGCCGTTGAACGACTTGACTTTAAAAAAGTTAAACACCTTGACTTTAAAGTTGTTAAGCGACTTGACTTTAAAGTCATTATTTTGAGTTTTGGCCTTTGACATTTTTGTTTTGTGACTTATTGCATTTGAGTATTCCAATCCTTGAGCAATTCATAGCTTATCCTTTGAAAGTTGAAATTTTTTCTACCATGTTTCCTGTCTTACCACAACGAACATTGGCATGTTTTGGATTATACGTCACCATCGATTGCCCAATTCGACAGCAGATTAGATTATCATATCACAACAAACTTTTAAAAATTTGAACTAGATGGAAAATCTGTGCAAGCTTATCTTGTTTATCAATTTACTCACTAAATTTTTTCTTGAGCGCACACACGACACTTTAGTTCAAATTGACAACAATGTTTGAAACCATTTAATCGACATAAACCAAATTATGTGTAACACCCCGTATTTTCTGTGAACATAAGAGTAACAAATCAGATAATAATCAAATGTAACAAAATAATTAAGGGAAATGGGTTACGCCGTTGTGTTCGTCTTGAAATTCTGCTTGGAATAGAGTCCAAGTTTGCGTAAATCGGACTCCGTATGAAGAAGATATGGCCTATAGAAGTTTCAATAAAAACCAGCCCGAAATTTGAATTTCAGATTCCAAAATTCAAAACAAACACCCGGGCCGGGCGGCAAAATTCCCGCTAAGGACCAAGGCCGACACTAGGGTCGACCTGGGTAAACAGGTCGACACTACGATCGACCTTAGGGTCGACCTCCCCCACTCCCCCTTTTCCAGATCTGCAAACAAATCCATTTTTCTGCACCTGGACGCCTTTCTGACCGGATTCGTGAGCTCTAACCTATTTAAACACCCCCAAACCTAGCTTTCTCTCCACACAATTTCATTCTGCCTCTATTCTAATTAAAAATAGAAATGGCGTCACTACTCTACTGGAATCAAAACTAGGATTAATGCATCTTCTTCCAATCTGAATAGAATTAAAAGAGAGTCAAATCTAAAACGATTAGTCTACATCAAAGGCGAGCATTTCAGTTTCAGAACACAGATTCCAGAATACAAGAATCGTTCCTTTTTGTGAGTACAGTTATTTTCAGATATGAAATTTAATAATTATCTTGACATTTTTGTGAATCTGGATCTGAGGTTATGTATACTTTTTTGTGGATCTATCTTGATTGTGACTGTTCTGTATCTGTTCCCTCTTTTCTTCCTTTTTGTTTATAGCCAGGCTACCACGAGCCTGCGCCAAATCTCATAAGATATTAACGCACGAACGCTAAATTTTGGGACAAATAATGGATAATGCATAATTGGACATGGCTGATCTTTGACTGATTTGAGAAATGGACATATGTTGTAAATTAGATCTAGATCTGTGTATACTCTGTAATTTGGAAGAAGAGGAATCATTGTATGATAACATGTGACTTAAAACTTGGGGACATAATGCATATAAAAATTAAGATCTTATTTTGAGATGTTATAATTTAAAGATCTAGACCTTTGGGGTAAAATTTATGTAACGATTCATGACTTGAAAAAGGAATATGTGACTTAGGCGTAGAGACCTATGTTATAATAGGATAACTATCAATGTGAATACACCTAAAAGTAGATTTTTGGATATTTGGCATTAAAGGCTATAATTTGGCATAATTCATATGATATATCATGATTTGGGCTTTTAGAGAATATTCTGTACTGTGCAAAGTTTAACTAAAAATTTGGGCATATGTTGTATTATGAATTATGACCATGATTTACGCATGTAAGTTTAGGCTTAATTTATGATTAGGAAAGATATGTAAATAGAATTTTAGAAATATATAATATGTTGAATTAATCTGCTAAATATGTTATCTGCTAATCTGTTGAATTGCCTAATCTGCTAAATCCGTTATCTGCTAAATCTGTTGAATTGCCTAATCTGCTAAATCTGTTATCTGTTGAATCGCCTAATCTGCTAGATCTGTTATCTGTTGAATTGCCTAATCTGTTGAAAGCTGAATAATTGTAATTTGGAGGCTCGATGTAAAATTGAGAAAAACATGTTAATAGAACTTTGTATAATCTGCCGTAACTTGTAAAGAAGTTAAATCTGTTAAATGGACATAATTAGTCTAATATCTGTATAATCTGTATTGGAATAAATTGGCTATGACACGAGGTTAGACTCTGTTTGCGGTAGAAGCCTGCCCGGAACCAACCGGCTTAACCAGCAACCGCAAACTGTCAGTCTAATGTGGGAGGTCGTAGGCATAAATAAAATATGCTTAGACACGAGGTTAGGTCTGACTTGTGGCAGAAGTCTGCCCAGAACCGCCCAACACATCCAGCGGCCACAAGCTACTGACCTAATGTGAGAGGTCTATGCATTAATATTGAATTAATGCAAATTTAAGAGAAATGTGGTGTCTAAAAACGTGTTGGGTGGATAGGGTTAAACCAATTGGACCGATGAATCTAATAAACCCGTTTCGTGAATCCGTAGGCCCAATACAAAGTTAGACAATCTGTAAGTCTGTTAAATCTGTGCATTTGATCTGTTAATCTGAAAGCTTGTTAACTTGATTTTCTGATCTGTGAACTAGTAATCGGAACACTGTCTGAAACTTGTAAACAAGTTAATCTGAAATCTGCTAGTCTGGGGACACAAGGTTAGGAGGGGAAATACTTGTGTCATTTGTTGTTTGGGACCCATATTAGTTAGTAACCCTTTCTAGTATCAAAACTTTGACCCCACACTATGTAGGGGTCCGGGCACGCTTACTGAACTAATTATAAGCGGTTCATTCTGATAATGGCGAGGGGTGTTGATGGCGCGTTCCAACCGGGTCATCTGCGTGCATGGATCCAGTCTGCTCTGAGGATGTAAGACACCGTGACATCTGTAAATAGGTCTGTGCCAATAGGTTGCCACTTTAGGGAGTGATACACCCTACTATGGGGCTGACACAGGGTATTTATGTATTAGGGAGCCGATCGCTTGGGGTAAGGTTTAGGGTACACTTAGTTCTGTCTATTTCCGTTGGTACCGTCTGTTTCTGTTGGGTGGTAACACCTTTCTGTTTCTGCATGGTACCGTCTGTTGGGGTGGTAAAGGCCCATTACTAGTATACACCTAATTCTAACATTCTGTTTCCGTAGGGATTATCCTGTTTCCGTCTCTGATTCCGTTTCTGATTCTGTTTCCGTACCTTCTATCTGTTGGGGTAGTAAAGGCCCATTAGTTGGGTGGTAAAGGCCCATTATTAGTATTCTGCTTCTGTACCTTCTGTCTGTTCGGGTGGTAAAGGCCCATTACTAGCATTCTGTTTCTGTAGATATTACCTTGTTTCTTTTTCTGCTTCAGTTTAGACTTTAGGGTAACACCTAATCCTGTTATACTAGTATTAGTGCATAGAAGTGAAATCTAAGTAAAAAGCTTAGCTTAGTCTATATCATTTCGTTTCTTCTGTTAACCTGCTATTCCTGTTACAGTTATCTCTCATCCAGTTTATTTACATGTCATGATACTATTATCTGTTTATATGCTGAAAGTCACTGGACTCAGCAGACTTATGTCTGACCTAGTTTGTTTAACCTCTTTTCTTTCTGTCCCCCCCCCTAGGTTTTCAGGGTGGAAACATAGGAGCTTGATTCAGATTCTCTCAGCTTGAAGTGTTTGAAGTATTACTTGGCTTTGGCTCTATCTTTCCATGGCAATTTATATTGGGGATTATGGCTTTAAAAACTATGCATTCTGAAGGCTTTTGTACAAGACCGATATTTTTGTACTTGAATTCCGATATTGTGGTTTTGAAAGATGTAACTAAACTCATTTCTGTTTCTGTTATAATAAAGTTATAAATTTTTTCAAGTACTACTTTATCTGTCTTGTAAATTTCTGTTCTGTCTACTAAAAATGCTCCACCAAAGTTAAAGCATTCCCTTTGCGAGTGACCTTAACGGAGGTGGGGTGTCACACTTGGTATCAGAGCTGAAGGTTACCAGATTTGATAAAAAGTTTTTGAAAACTATTTTCAAAAAGGTTTAAAAAGGAAGTATTTTCAAAAGTAGAGTTTGTTTTGAAAAACATAATCCCCAAAGCCATGTGCCTATCTTTCTATCCTTTGTTTTGAATCGTTCCTTTTCTTTCGTTTCAGCATGTCTGGGGATCTTAACCTTCCGGAGGGCGTATCGATACGTGGCTGGTTCAGGAGGTACCTAGAAGATAGGCCTAATGATGCGGGCCCAGCAGACGTCCCTCCTCCCCCTGCTGCAGCGGTTCCTCCTCCTCCGTGCGTGAAACTTTCCCGAAGAAATGTAGAGACTTTCGAGCCATGGGTGGGAAGAACTCTAATGGAACTGAATCCTTTATAGAGGCAAGGAACTGGCTCAAAGAAACTGAGGATTTGTTCGTTATCTTCGAGGTGGATGATAGGCAGAAGATACAGTTGTCGGTATGGTTACTTAAGGAAGAAGCTTCTTTTTTGTGGGAGGTCACAAATGGAGAGCGTCCGGTAGAGAGATGAATGGATTTCAGGCATAGGTTCGAGATGAAATTTCTCTCACGAGCGTAAGAGAGTCTATACGTAGAGAGGTTCTTGGCGTTGAAGCAGGAGAATTTATCAGTGAGACAGTACGTCAACAAGTTTAAATCAGTTGGCGAGATTTGACCTAGATTTGGTAAATACACCGCATAAGAAGGCACTAAGGTTTGCTAAAGGTTTGAACGAGCCACTACACGGATTGTCAATGTCCCACATTCCTATGGGGGCTACCTTCGAGAAATTAGTTGACATGGCATTGATGCATGAATAGGAAACCAAAAGTGAGAAGAAAGAAGAAAAGCTTGAAGGACCACAGAACAAGAAGGCGGGGCCCAAAAAGGAAACACAAAAGAAGGATGAGAAGTCTGAAGATAAGAATGAGAAGAAGTTCTTTACTTGTGGGAGCTCGACCCATCTAAACATGGATTGCAGAAAGAGGAAGGGCACTTGCTTTAACTGTGGTGAGATGGGACACTTCACTAGGGACTGTCCGAAGAAACGAGGGCAAGGGCAGAGGACAGGTCCTACTTTTGGAGGGCAGGCGAATACCCTTGAGGCTGGTGGATAGGATAGAAATAGGAAAACTTTATGTAGAAGGTTTAGTTTCCTTATCTAATTATGGAGTTAAAACTCTTTCTGATTCTGGCATTTTGATTCTTAATTAAAACTCTGCACTTTAATACTAGTCTTGTTTCTGATCCCGCTATAGATTCAGACCCATAAGGGTTATGACTCATCTGTTTGTGATAAGTTGGGGTTTGAGGGTATCTGCGTTGGGCATTAAGTTGACTATGACGCATACATTCTGGGTTTTTATCATTCTTAGTTTCCTAAGAATCATTTGATAATCTGATCTGTACCAGTGGTCTGTAAGTATCTGAATATTTCTGAAAAGGGATTGGGGTTTTTACTCGAAGCGCAAAGTAGATTTCCAGTTGGGCATTTGTTTAATGGGAGTGATTCTCTGAGTATCAATCTGATGTTGATTTCGGTCTTCGGGGTTGATACTTAGGGGGTTATTCTCTTAAAACCGATGTCTGATAGGAACAAAGCTTTTGTTTTAATTGTACTTGCTTCTATCACTCGGTTGTTTCCTATCGATCGAATCTTCGGCCTTTAGGTAGAAACTAATGGGTGTAAACATGTGTTTGAGACATGTTATGTTTGATGATTGCAAGTGGATGTAAGTGGTTTCTAATGGTTGCTCGTGGATGCATATACATACACTAGGCACTAGATCGGCTCAAAAACACTCTCATACTGCATATGGATGTGTGTGCATTTTTAAAAATTTTATGGATGCAAAATGGTTGACTCAGCACATGGATGTTTCATATGAATGAACAGTTGTGCACTCATATAGAAATGATATGTATCAAATAGGAAAATTGCATACATGTTGGACTCATGGCACTGACATAATTCGCATTAAGGAGGTCAACTGAATCAGTGGGCCGCCTGATCTTTGCATTATATAAGGAACATATACACACACTTTTGCATATGTTCATACAACATTAGAAGTTTTCTAAGGACAATGGATGCTTGTGGATTATGGTTGGATAGATGGGTGATTGGATGGTAGGACATATTCTTCCTAACTTGAAGATTTCGGGGACGAAATCCTTTAAGGAGGGGAGAATGTATCACCCCGTATTTTTTGTGAACATAAGAGTAACAAATCAGAGAATAATTAAATTGTAACAAAATAATTAAGGGAAACGGGTTACGCCATTGCGTTCGTCTCGAAATTCTGCTTGGAATAGAGTCCAAGTTTGCGTAAATCGGACTCCGTATGAAGAAGATATGGCCTTTAGAAGTTTCAATAAAAACCAGCACGAAATTCAAATTTCAGATTTCGAAATTCAAAACAGACACCCGGGCTGGGCGGGAAAATTCCCGCCCAGGGCCCAGTTCGACACTAGGGTCGACCTGGGTAAACAGGTCGACACTAGAGTCGACCTCCCCCCCTTTTCCAGATCTGAAGACAGATCCATATTTCTGCACCTAGACACCTTTCTAACCGGATTCGTGAGCTCTAACCAATTTAAACACCACCAAACCTAGCTTTCTCTCCACACAATTTCATTTCGCCTATACTCTGCCTCTATTCTAATTAAAAATAGAAATGGCATCGCTACTCTGTTGGAATCAAAACTAGGATTAATGCATCTTCTTCCAATCTGAATAGAATTAAAAGAGAATCAAATCTAAAACGATTAGTCTACATCAAAGGCGAGCATTTCAGTTTCAGAACACAGATTCAAGAATACAAGAATCGTTCCTTTTTGTGAGTACAGTTATTTTCAGATATGAAATTTAATAATTATCTTGACCTTTTTGTGAATCTGGATCTAAGGTTATGTATACTTTTCTGTGGATCTATCTTGATTGTGACTGTTATGTATCTGTTCCCTCTTTTCTTCCTTTTTGTTTATAGCCAGGCTACCACGAGCCTGGGCCAAATCTCATAAGAGATTAACGCACGAACGCTAAATTTTGGGACAAATAATGGATAATGCATAATTGGATATGGCCGATCTTTGACTGATTTGAGAAATGGACATATGTTGCCAATTAGATCTAGATCTGTGTATACTCTGTAATTTGGAAGAAGAGGAATCATTGTACGATAACATGTGACTTGAAACTTGGGGACATAATGCATATAAAAATTAAGATCTGATTTTGAGATGTTATAATTTAAAGATCTAGACTTTTGGGGTAAAATTTATGTAACGATTCATGACTTGAAAAAGGAATATGTGACTTAGGCGTAGAGACCTATATTATAATAGGATAACTATCAATATGAATACACCTAAAAGTAGATTTTTGGATATTTGGCATTAAAGGCTATAATTGGGCATAATTCATATGGTATATCATGATTTGCGCTTTTAGAGAATATTCTGTACTGTGCAAAGTTTAACTAAAAATTTGGGCATATGTTGTATTATGAATTATGACCATGATTTAGGCATGTAAGTTTAGGCTTAATTTATGATTAGGCAAGATATATAAATAAAATTTTAGATATATATAATCTGTTGAATTAATTTTCTAAATATGTTATCTGCTAATCTGTTGAATTGCCTAATCTGCTAAATCTGTTATCTGCTAAATCTGTTAAATTGCCTAATCTGCTAAATCTTTTATCTGTTGAATCGCCTAATCTGCTAGATCTGTTATCTGTTGAATTTCCTAATCTGTTGAAAGCTGAATAATTGTAATTTGGAGGCTCGATCTAAAATTGAGCAAAACATGTTAATAGAACTTTGGATAATCTGCCGTAACTTGTAAAGAAGTTAAATCTGTTAAATGGACATAATTAGTCAAATATCTGTATAATCTGTATTGGAATAAATTGGCTATGACACGAGGTTAGACTCTGTTTGCGGTAGAAGCCTACCCGGAACCAACCGGCTTAACCAGCAACCGCAAACTGTCAGTCTAATATGAGAGATCGTAGGCATAACTAAAATATGCTTGCACACGAGGTTAGGTCTGGATTGTGGCAGAAGTCTGCCCGGAACCGCCCGACACATCCAACGGCCACAAGCTACCGACCTAATGTGAGAGATCTATGATTAATATTTAATTAATGCAAATTTAAGAGAAATGTTGTGTCTAAAGATGTGTTGGGTGAATAGGGTTAAACCAACTGGACCGATGAATCTAATAAAACCGTTTCGTGAATCCGTAGGCCCAATACAAAGTTAGACAATCTGTAAGTCTGTTAAATCCGTGCATCTGATCTGTTAATCTGAAAGCTTGTTAACTTGATTCTCTGATATGTGAACTAGTAATCTGAACACTGTCTGAAACTTGTAAACAAGTTAATCTAAAATCTGCTAGTCTGGGGACACAAGGTTAGGAGGGGAAATACTTGTCTCATCTGTTGTTTGGGACCCATATTAGTCAGTAACCCTTTCTGGTATCAAAAATTTGACCCCACACTATGTAGGGGTCCGAGCACGCTTACTGAACTAATTATAAGCGGTTCATTCTGATAATGGCGAGGGGGTGTTGATGGCGCGTTCCAACCGGGTCATGTGCGTGCATGGATCTGGTCTGCTCTGAGGATGTAAGACACCGTGACATCTGTAAATAGGTCTGTGCCAATAGGTTGCCACTTTAGGGAGTGATACACCCTATTGTGGGGCCGACACAGGGTATTTATGTATTAGGGAGCCGATCGCTTGGCGTAGGGTTTAGGGTACACTTAGTTCTGTCTATTTCTGTTGGTACCGTCTGCTTCTCTTGGGTGGTAACACCTGTCTGTTTCTGCGTGGTACCGTCTGTTGGGGTGGTAAAGGCCCATTACTAGTGTACACCTAATTCTAACATTTTGTTTCCGTGGGGATTATTCTGTTTCCGTCTCTGATTCCATTTCCGATTCTATTTCCGTACCTTCTGTCTGTTGGGGTAGTAAAGGCCCATTAGTTGGGTGGTAAAGACCCATTATTAGTATTCTGCTTCTGTACCTTCTGTCTGTTCGGGTGGTAAAGGCCCATCACTAGAATTCTGTTTCTGTAGAGATTACTCTGTTTCCATTTTTGTTTCAGTTTAGCCTTTAGGGTAACACCTAATCCTGTTATACTAGTATTAGTGCAGAGAAGTGAAAACTAAGTAAAAAGATTAGCTTAGCCTATATCATTTCGTTTCTTCTGTTAACCTGCTATTCCTATTACAGTTATCTCTCATCCAGTTTTATTTACATGTCATGATATTATTATCTGTTTATATGCTGAAAGTCATTGGACTCACCAGACTTATGTCTGACCTAGTTTGTTTCTCCTCTTTTCTTTCCGTTCCCCCCCTAGGTTTTCAGGGTGGAAACATAGGAGCTTGATTCAGATTCTCTTTGCTTGAAGTGTTTGAAGTATTGCTTGGCTTTGGCTCTATCTTTCCATGGTAGTTTATATTGGGGATTATGGCTTTAAAAACTATGCATTCTGAAGGCTTTGTACAAGACTGATATTTTTGTACTTGAATTCCGATATTGTGGTTTTGAAAGATGTAACTAAACTCATTTATGTTTCTGTTGTAATAAAGTTATAAAATTTTCAAGTACTACTTTATCTGTCTTGTAAATTTCGGTTCTGTCTACTAAAAACGCTCCACCAAAGTTAAGGCAATCCCTTTGCGAGTGACCTTAATGGGGGTGGGGTGGGTTTCAAGCCCTGCTTTAGTATAAATTATATACCTGCGATGTGTTCGTGAATAAGTGTATTTGTGTAGAATGACTACTAGAAGATTACTTGCCTTCAAACCAAAGGAGCTTCTTCTGCTAAAATTGATACCCCTTCTACTACTGCTCCCAAGACCACGACAACTATAACCTCCGGTAAAGTTCCTACTCCATCATTTTCGGAGCTTCGCCCTCTTAGTACTCAGATTCTAGAAAGGCACTTTGCTACTCTAAACCGGGATCAGTTTGAACAGTTATATGGGCAATATGGAATTCCTATTACTGATGTGATATTGCCAAAGGAGGGCGTATTCGTAGATCAACCCCCAGCTAGATTCGTGGTTGTAAACCGTCACATGCTAGCGAGTGGCGTTATTCCTCCGTTTAACCCTTTCTTAGAGAAAATCCTGAATCGTCTAGCCATTGCCCCTTTTCAACTTCACCCCAATGGCTATACCGTATTATTAGGGCTTTGCATACTGGCTATGAATACAGAGGGACATGAACCTACTTTTCAGGAGATACGCTACTTATGCTCTTTTTAGAGCAGAAAAGACACCTATTATACCTGTCGAGGGTGCCCGGAATCGAAAAATTGTACTTGATTTGTAGGATAGTGTTTCAGGATTTCTACCCGAATTCTTTTTTCTTTGTTGCCCCGAGACCTCTTGCAGGAATTGGACAGTAGGAGGTGAATATTCTTTTTTATAAAAATTCTTATCTAATTCCCTATAGGTCTTGATCACTGAACTTTACTCATCCATTTTTCAGTTGTTTCAGCTCCTATTAAAGATAAAGACACTGCTCTTATAAACCCATTTATGAATCTATTCATGCCATCGGTGAATTAGACAAATGGAAAAGATATATAATAACACATGAGCCCCTTCGCAAACATGGATTAGTTCATTTTTCCTGGAAATTCCCTTCGATAAGAGCACCTCCAACACCCAAGTCTATACCCATGGCATCAGATGTTAGTATTTCTGGCGATGACAATGCAACGCAAAGCCAAACTGATAAATCTTCACTGAGAAAGTGTTCCGACCCTGTTGGTGGCATCAAACAGCCTTCTAAGTCTAAATTGACTCCCATCGAAGAAGATGAATTTAGACAGTGTGAGGGTAAAAGCCTTATGACTTTTGCCGAACAGGTTTAGAAGGAAGGCACCACCCTAAATCCTATACAGGAAACTGAACAAGTTGAGGAAGGTGAGACCATCCCGGGAGTTGATCCGATTACTGAGACAGTGACTAAGGATCCTGCTGTTCTATATGCTCAGGAGGAGAGCTCCACATATACTTTTAAAAATCTAAGCGACCTCAGCTATGGATCTTATCCAGGGTGACACCATGAGCTCACATCATGCAGCATTGGCTACAAAAACTAGAACTGAGACATTTTCATCTTGAAACCCTCCACCTGGGAAAAAATGTGCGGACATAGGGATTAACCTAGATTCACCTCATACGAACGGTTCGTTATTAGATGTGTATTAGAAAATATTTTTATGCTCTATGAGTTTTTGATTCACTTCATAAGCTTTATAGTCTGCTTCGATACTTTCTACTTTAAGTACTGAAAACCCGCTTTATCTTATTTCAGGTTCAGAAATACAAGGTCAATTCTTGCAGGGCTTTAAACAAAAGGCCACTAATTATAATCCGAAGAATCTCCTGCAGCCCCTTCACTCGCAGCAACCGCAACTTTCCCAACAACCTTATCATTCTCAGCATCCGCAACCTTCTCACATGGCTTTGCATGCTTCTGAGTATGAATTGACTGATGAGAAAAGGGTGTGGAGGTACCATTACCAAGATTAGGTAGATGAAAAGGAAAGAAAACGACATGCTCATGGTGACCGAGGCAAACATCACGATCATCATGATGATAGGTATGATGACCAATATGATGATCGTTATGATGAAGAGAGCCACCGGAGGAAGCGAGACAAGGATGACCATGGCAAGGATGATTCTCACAAATGCCCTAGACTGGAAAACTTCCCATTATTACTCGAACAACTTCGTCCATCGCTCATCCTACCAAAATTCACGCGATTATTAAGAGGCCTCGCTATGAACCCGAGCTAGCAAATACTGTCCTTGCGGGATGATTCAAGGGTTAGTGCTTGAAAGGGTTGCACTTCAACCTCGATATATCCCAATCTGATATGAAGGATATAACCATGGAAAGGACACCTTAAAAGACCATATGTTTACATAGTTCGACATTGCTAAAATCCAGCTTGAGACACGGTTAGATGCGATCAGAAGTCGAGCTGATAAGCAGTTGGGTCGGTGGTACAAGTTCGCTGAAGATCTCCAAAGACTTAACAGAGTTAATCTCGATAAAATTTCTGCTTTAGAGAATGATAAGGCTGAGTGGGAGAAAGTTATAGATTCCTGGGATGCTACCATTGCGACTATTGCAAAAAGAAATATAGAGTTAGAAGGGCTGGAAGTTGAAAATAAGGGGCTCAAAGAAGAACTTGTCGCTGTTAAGCTAATCAAAGAAGAGCTTGCTGCTGCTTAGCGAAGAGAGAACACGTTAACAGCGTAGGTTAAAGAGGCCCAAACTGCCAGACAGAATGTTGAAACTGCACTATCTGCAGACCAGGACATATCTAAAACATACCAGGATGAAATTTCTCTGCTCCGTGAGACCAACATTTCTCTGAAGTCGTCTGTTTCTGAGTTAACAACTAATGATGAAGTTCTTGAGAAGAATAAAGCCGAGGCTTTAAGTGCTAAGGCAGCTGCTGAAAAAGCTCTTCAAGATGATATGGATGACGCCAAAGCTAATCTATTTAGATTCTATGTCTTCAGCGTTATGAGTCGCGGGAGTTTGCACTACTTGGGAGATGACTTTCCACTAACTTTATCCCTTGTCTGGGAGAAAGTACTTAAACATACCGAAGGCGATCATGATGAAGAATATCTCTTGCAAACCCTCTTAGACGAAGAATCTCGTAAAGCCTTGGCTGAGGGGAAAATACAGTTGATAAAGAAGCGAGGGTTATTAAGTGACGAGGCCGGACATTCTGGGGGACAAGCTCAGGACATAGTCAATATCGATGCCACTATTAATCCTACTAATGTTAAAGCTTCTAGTTCTCAAACTCTTATTGATCCTTCTATTGTTCTTAAAGAAAAGGATACAGTTGCCGAGGAACATATTACCACAGAGGATATTATTGAGGAGCACAATGGAGGTGGGGAAGGAGATGATGACGATAATGTATACAAATACAAAGTTGAGTACAGAAATCTTCAAGCTCCAGGTAAACCTGAGGTTGACCAAACTATGTCATACTTGGATTCTCTTTTTAGTTCACCTGGATCTCTTGCATTTCATGCTCATTATACCTTCGCATTAGGCTTAATCTCATCACAACTGTCTCCTACTGTAGGCAATACGACGACTGAGGCTATTGCTACTAATTCGACCTTGATGTCGACCTCTCCTACACCAGTTATTACTCCCCCTCCGGGTGATGCATCCTTACTTGGTGCTAGGACTCCAGGATCACAAGACACACAGATTGGTGCACTTGTCAACTTGGATGATGATGCTGACTATGTCCATAGTGACAATTCTAAGGCTACGGAAACAAATGAGACTCCTGGAAAGGATGTCGAGAAAGAGGAAAAGCTGAAAACTAATTCTTCATCATCTTCGAGGCGTAGAGGATGAAAGCGCACTGTTAAGAAGAAAGGAGGAGTTATCGATCTATCTTCCCGAAGTCCTGCCAGTGGCACAGTAGCCAAAGTTGGGAAACAGCCAACTGGTACACCTTCTCCTTCTTCAACCAAACTATCTCCGAGGTCCGGTGATTCCAAGAATGGGAAGAAGAAAAGGTAGTGCCTGTGACTAGCTTGCTTTACTTTTTGTAATTTCCTTTTACGTACTACAATTAGACCGATTGTATATGCAAGTTTCGGTCCTCGCTTATCACTTTATGCACGTTCATGTCTGAAACTCTTGTATTTGACTTGCGTTGTTTAGTTGATGTGATGAAACTGTGTTCTGCTTGCTGTACTTAAGCTTTTTACTTTAGCTTTGTCACACTTTTCTATTTTTTTTTCATACCTGTTTCTCATTACATTTACATTACAATTCATTTTTGTTTAGTATAAAGTTGTGGCGATCTTATGGTAGGCTTTGTAAGCATTATTGCCCCGTCTTAATGCGATGGTGATTCCCCCATACCAAAGGTCAACAGAAACTTTTTAAGCTGGGTATGATCAACTATATTAGAGTTCCTTGGTTATAGTTAAAACATCAGAAGCTCCTGTTTTAATGGTTAAGGCTGTTTCTTTCGCCATTGTACTTCGGAGCTTCTTAGTTTTCTCATTATTCAAGGATTTTAGCTTAGTTGATCAAACTCATGCCATTGAACTGGAGGGAATTTCTTATTTTTATGCCCCTGCCTTATATTTTTGGGCCCAATGTTCATATGTTTTTCGACTAGTTAATTCAGACATAGAAGACTGCCGTCTGCACTAGGCTTATGTATCCTAGCATTGGTGATTTCATTAGGTGCCTCTGGAGAGGTCTTTTGTTAAAACCCAACATTCGTCGTGGCCTGACCGGATCAGATGCTAATCGAATTAATTGGGCTTCTCCGAAGAGGGCTTTTGAGTCCGTCAATCGCCAAGTTTGAGATGATTAAACTCTAATCTAATCGGATGCCCCCGTAGAGGTCTTTGGTTTACCCCAATATTTGTCATAATTGTTGGATCTAGATTAACCCTAGAGGGGGAGGGGTGAATAGGGTTTCTCACAAATTATCGCAGAGTCTAAATATTACGGGATATTAAAATATTCACAGATCACAGAATGCGGTAGAAATAAAAATACAAAAATTAAATAACACACGATATACCCAACTTCAGTAAAATCCTGCCTACTGCTGCAATCCTAAGGTTTCTACTAAGAGTTGATAACAGATCCCGCTTACAGACACTGTAAACTTGCACTCCCTGCTCTTATACTAACCCTACGCCCAAAACCTTAGACTGACCGATATCCATTCGATCAAATTTTCCCGAATTACAAACCCGTAATCCGTAAACCTAGATTTTACAGACTCTAGTAAGCTGCCAGCTACACCCTAACTAGATTCCCCTAGAATTTTTCAGACTCAAGAAACTATTCATTTGTTTTTACAACACAAATCAAGATACAAAACACAATAAACAAAACAAATGAAAACCCTAGTTTTTAAAATAGGAATTTATATTTCCCCTTTATCTTCAAGTATGCCGGCCCTTTGTCAAATGTGTTGCACAACTTCCTTTCTTTGTCATTATCGTGTTCTCTTCTGGATATTAGAAATGGCCGCAGGCGATTGGGTAATTCTAGGGTTTCTTCAAATCCCCTAAATCGAATCATGATTAAATTGCTTCATGCTTTGAAAGATCTCTGAAGCTTGAATTGCGTTGATCCTCATAGTCACGATTTGGGGTTGCTCTTCCTCTCGATCGAAACCTTCAGAAAATTTGTGAGTGAATTTGATTTTTAATTTTCTCTGCTTTTTGAATTTAGTTATGATGGATTCGATACACGTCGATGATGAAATGGGTGTGTATGTATAGGGTATAGAAAACCCTAATCACTCTCTGATTTCAAATAATGGGTTGATTTGAATTGAGTATGTTTCCACTTTTGCTTCCTCAGTTTAAAACCGATTACGTGATTTCCTTGATGAAACCAGACATGTTCTTGACCTTCAATGAATCTGGAAATTGATTGAAGAGTTGTTTTAAATTACTTGAATTATGGAATATGACGAATTTAATTTCTTCCCCAAATTTATTGATAACTTCTGAAAATACTGGAAAAAAAACTTGCCATGTATTTGTTTGCTGATTTTCTTGGTTTATCCCATAAAACACTCACTTGATTTAATGCCAAATATGATTCATGAATTTGTGGAAACAGTTAAATTTGTTTTTCCAAAAAGTGATATTGATTTTTGAAAAGAATTCTTTCTAAATTCGATCCCATGCTTGATAAAAAAAACTGGAAATGTACTAAACACTTCCCAGAAATGTTGTTCCTTGAATTGATTTCTTTAGCAACATGAAATTGTCAAAAGAGACTTTCTTGCACTTGAATGCTTGCCATTTTGGGACACATTTGAAACCTGAGTTGTTTCTTAAAACATGCATGCTGATTTCATGAATTAAAAGGTCCCTTGCCTTAAACACAATATATTGTTTTCCTGCATTCTTGACTGCATTGAGCATTAGTGTTTGCATGACCATCTCTGCTTTGTGTATACTTGAACCTTGGTTCCATTAATGTGAAAAATTGTACACTTTTGATGAATGATCCTTGTATCATGTATTCATACATGCACCTAGGCTTAACCACTTGAAACTGAACCTTTTCATTGTAGTTGTCCTTGGTTGTGAGCTTTCTTGAACTTGATTGCACTATGTACTCCTTGACACTGTGTATTTACATGTATGCTGTTGCCATTGTTAAACTATGCTTGAGTTGATGAACTTGACTTTGTTACTTGAGTATGTATATTGGCACACCTTAACTCATGCTGTACAGTCCACTCTACCTCACACCATATTCATATGACCTATTTGAACATTTTACCACTTATATTTACATGATGAAACAAATTTTTGCACACACCATTCACATGCTGTTTTACTCGATATTTTTGATTCATTGTTTTTGCTATGTCACTTGAACGTATACTGCCATGATTATATTGTTTTGAACTTGAAACACTGCACCTGAACACTTTGCCTTGACTCTATGAACTTGAGGCCGTGTATATTGTTTGACATATGTACCTGTTGTGTGTGTTTTTGCATTGGCTACTTACTGCCCTGTGCCATCATTACTTGTGCACTTGGGTACTGTACATTCATGCATTCGTGCAAATATGAACTGAACAATTTTGATCATTATTTAGCACTTGAAACTGAATACATATGCATGCCTGACTTTTGCTTTACTCTGGTTTGTGTGCACTAGCTGCTTGTACAACATGAATATATATTCACACCACTGTCTTTTGTTCGCTGTTTGAATAGGAAGTGATCATTCATTTATATTTGCATAACATCTTTACATTGTCCATTTGAGTTGACATGATTGAGCTGCTTGAACATGTATGCTGCATTTGAATTGTTCACACTCTCGACCATATTCATATGCACTGAGTTGAGATGGTCCTCGTGGCTACTCCTCAGTTGCTGCTGATTGGCGAGGCAGTGCACACGTGTATATTTATACAAGTGTGTACATGCAGCCATCTGAATGGATTTTCCTGTAGCTGCACAATAAGTGTGTGTATACATACACATGTGTGTGTATACATATATCGTGTCAGTGCTACATTCACATATCAGAACAAGTCATGAAAAATGATGAGAAACACACCGAAATTCTGAGGCGAATAGAATTTTAAAAATAAAATTATATTTGCATGTGTTCATTTTTTATTTCTATTGCAGTGTACCGTGTGTGATTCTATTTGTGATAGGTAAGCATGAAGATGACTGGACTAACAGTGAGCCTGTGAAGACCGAAGACAGAAGACAAGAAGATTGCAGCGTGTATATGTGTTAGTTAACATGTATGTGATGTATGTAAACTGAGTGAATGAGTGTTTCTGTTGTGAGGGACTGAGTGTTTCTGTAGTGACGGACTGATGTGAACATGAAATGAATATGAAATAATTGTGAAATGTATTACTGAGAAAATGTACAAATAGTTATAAATTTGTACTGTTTTAATGCTTGAAATAAAATATTATATTTAATTAAAATATTATATTTAAATAAAATACCGTGTGAATATTTAAATTTCTGTACAATTGTATTTTATTTAAATATAAATATTATATTCCTATCCGTATGTATATGTGAAACAGTACGACAACAAACACATTTATAAATATATGTGTACTTTATCATCCAACAAAAATCATATAATTGTGTATACAACTACGTCATATACAACAATCTCCCCCTTTTGATGATGACAAACAAATAAAAGATTTTGAGCACAATAAATGTGTTTTGACACAGTACAACCAAACCCCCCTACTCATATGCTCCCCTTACAATCAAACTCCCCCTATAACTGTGCATGAGTGAAAAGAATGTAAATTAAATTGGAATTTTCAAAATTAAAATATTCACACATAAATCAAAATCTTAACCCATTCTCCCCCTTTTGTTATCATCAAAAGGATACAGAATTTTAAAATATAGATGAAAAATGATTAAAAAAATATAATTTCAGCATAAGAGGAAGAATGGTCATCATACATCTCAATCAATCAAACAAAAATCATAATATTCTAAGAACTAGCGGCAAATTTCACATTGTAGAATGATGGATTAACGATAAAATTATAAAAATGGAGAGAGTTTTTTTTTAAAAAAATATTTCCAATTATTTTCCAATAAGATTTTCAAAAAAATTGAAGTAGAAAAATAGTGATTGATTTGGACTATAGTTAACAATTCAATTTAAGTGACAAAATCGAATAATCTCAAATCCCAATATCTATCAATCAACAAATCATAATACTTCATAAGATTTTAACACATTTCACAAAATAGAAGATGGATTGATAGGCTGGTTTTTATACACCAAGGAGGATTTCATATAAAAATTTATTTATTTTCCTTTTCTTTTTCTTTTTATTTAAGAGCACACTGACCACGCATAACCAGATCTTGGATTTTTAAATGAGATCAGTTGCAGCTTAAATATAAGTAATCTCATAACCATGCATAACCACAGCTTGGATTTTAAATGAGGTTAGAGAAACACTTATGAATGTTATATTTTTATTATTTTCAGTTTCAAAATGAAAAACTCCTCAGTATATGAAACCAATATGGATGATAGAAGAGTGGTAGATATAGAAATGGTTTGTGAAATAAATTTCTAAATTAATTATATTATGAAATATGCTCGACTGTACCGGAATCATTGAAAATTTTCAATTGTCGCTAATTTTGAAAAATAACATAGCCCTATTTCTATCATAAATATTTCCACTGTTAATTCAAAAAGATTTTAAAACATATTAGCTCTCCACATTAATATAAAATTATTATGGATGGCAGAACGATGATAGATAAAGGAGATGATCGTGAAATAATTGCCAATTCAAAGATATTATAATAAATGTTCAACCATCATGAAATTTTTTTAATAAAATTTCCTCTTGTTGTGAAATATACTGCAGTTGCAATTCATCACAATTTTAAAATCTGGTAATAATTTTGATGAATTATAAATACAGTTCAATTTGGATATTGATTTCAATTTCTGAATGAATAATCAATAAATAATTTTAAAATTGAAAATCAATTACAAGAGGGAAATGAAAGATCTATACAAGACATGAGAGATTAAAAATATATACAGCAAAAACAAATTCAGCACTTCTAAACTGATACCACTTGATGTCTCTATTAATGAGGATTGTAACATGACACTGGAGACAAACAAGGATATCTCAAACAACAGAATTTTTATTCACAAAGCCCAAACCGACAAGACTTACAAATCAGGCACTTTTATCAGAGCAGCAAACAGTTCTTCTCAAAATAAGTAGTCATTTAAAGCATTTTCACAATAGTATCAGAGCGCACAAAATTTGTTTCAAAGCACACTTGTCAAGAAATTTCTGATGGTCACAATATGATTCATGATCCAAGACTAAAAATACTATTTATTTGAAATCATTTGAGGAAATATGAAAAACTCACGATTCAATGAATCAATCACACCATATTATAAATTTCAGATTCAGGATATGTTGAGATTCAATAAATCAATAATTTCAAATGATTTTAAAAAACAAATATTCAAATCAAATCATCATGAAATAGCAATGAGTTTTAATGACCATTTTTCAAAAGAATTTTTCACAAATTTTTCTGATAATCACACAAGAAAATTTTCAGAATAATTACATCAAGACCGAGTAATAATTCATGATCCAAAAATAATGGTTTATTCGAAATCATTCGAACAAATGTAAATCATGAGATACACTAAATCAATCACATAAGATTAATAATTTCAGATCCGAGAGGTGTGTGAGATTCAAAATATCAAAAATTTCAAATGATCTCAAACAAACAAAATTCTAGACTAGACGATCATGAATAACAGAGAATTTCCAGATGTAAACAATGAGTTTCAAGTCAATTCACAAAAAAAATTCAAGCCAATCTGAAAATTAAAGAAATTATCACAACTGAGAAGTAGCAATGTGCTGTAATGAGTATAAATTTTCAAGATTTTCTAAAATGAATTAGAAGGGACTCAGAACAGCAGTGGTGTGTGAAATTCCATTAAAATTTCAGATCTTCAAAAATTTAGAATTCAAATTAACAATGTTCAAGATATGACAAGAATACATCAACACTGTTATTCAGAAATCAGAATATAAACTTCAAAACAGTTACAGATACTTACAAATTTAAATTCATGATCTGGACATAATTAAAAACATCAGAGTTCTATTCAAATAAAGTGAATTTCTAGAAGATCATGAGTACTGCAATTGGAAGTTAAGAAGGCTCAAAGAAGAAAAATAATATGACAGTGATAAATCAAAAAAGAAAATAGACATAAGAGGTAGAAGGAGGAAAAACAGATAAAGAGTAAAAACAAAGAATATACAAAGAGTGAGTCTAGAGATCATACCTGAAATTGATGTAAACTAGAATCTCTAACTCAACATACTTGGCCAAAGGAACTGTGAATGATACAGAAGTATTGAACATCTTGAAATCAATCTCTTTTTAGCACATCAGTTCCTCAACCATCCTTTGGTACCTATGAATTTATAGGATCGAGTGGTCTACCAAAATTTGTAAAACCACTCACAGTTTTGTTCACACATTTCGGTACTCAAACCTATTTATATAACAATCCATTTGAATATTTCTTTGTACCTTTAGGAACCCAAATCTGTTTGCATTTAAAGGAGTTTATTTTATTTCTTTTTGGGATCCAAGATCGTTTAAATGGTTTGTTATAAAACAAGTTTCCATTTTGTTTCAAAAATCCTTTGGAATTTTCAGAGTTCATATTTTCAAGTCTATTCTTTTCAATGTAATTTGAAGGATTTTTAAAAACATTTCAATTTCGATTTTCAAAAACATTTGTTTTTCCAAATCTGAGTCCACGCTTGTTTCCAATAGAAAATTGGTTTTTCAACAATATATCCAGCGATTTTTCTCCGTTAGAAAATTTATTCAAGTTGTTGAATTTTAGACTTAAGATCACGGTTTTCTTTTATTAAATCTGAACAATGATTATTAGTGATCTTCCTCTCAGCATCATACTGTTTCAAAACCAAATTCTCATTTTTCAAGTAATTTATTTTTAGCTTGGGACTCAGAGATCTCAGATTCAAATCATTTATGTTTTTCAAATTCAAATTTCTTGAGATTCTCAATTTCCTTTTCAAGATCACTCAAAACTAAATCAGTTTTCAATAAACTTTCCTTTTCAAAAATTTCATGTTTGGAATTTACTGATGTCTCAAGATTTTTAAATTCTTTTCGCAAAAAACTATTTGAATTTCTTAGCTCATTCTCGTTATCTTTTAAAATTAGAATTTCTTCTTCAAGCTTTTTAATGTTTTTATTAAGACTAACGAGATCGGATTTTAATTTCAAACAATTTTTACAATCAGAATTTTCAAATTTCCTGGAGTTTTCAAGCTTTAATTCCAAAACAAGATTTTTGTTGGTCAACTCAAGATTTTTATATTTCAAAGTTTTATTTTTCTGTTTGAGTTTGTCAACATATTTCGTTAAATCAACACACATATAAATCCAATTCTTCGCATGAGAAATTTTCTATTTCATTGTCTGTTGAGTCTCCATCAACTGATTCGTCTGAATTTTCATCCGTAAGACCAGTTAAGCATAGATCTGAATTTGCGTTGACATTCGGGGATTTTGAGCAGCTGTTGTCAATTTGTCCGTACTTCGTATTGAGAGTATACCAAATTTCCTGCGCAGTCAAACAATGGGAGATAAAATCAAGTTGATTATTACTAAGATGAGAATAGAGAATATGCGTAGTACGAGCATTAATATTCCTATATAATATATCATTTTCACTGTAAACAACATCCCAATTTTTAACAGATTTCAAATACGATTTCATTTCTGATTTCCAATTCAAAAAATCTTTACCACCAAAAATATTTGGAATGTGATTGGACTAACTCTCTATGGACTGGCAACTAGGGATCACCATTACTCCAGAGTAAATACCTGCACTAATACCACTTGTTGGATCTTGATTAACCCTAAAGGGGGGTGAATAGGGTTTATCACAAATTATCGCAGAGTCTAAATATTACGGGATATTAAAATATTCACATATCACAGAATGGAGCAGAAAAAAAATACAGAAAGTAAATAACACACGTTATACCCTGCTTCGGCAAAACCCTGCCTACTGCTGCATTCCTAAGGTTTCTACTAGGAGTTAATAACAGATCCCACTTATAGACACTGTAAACTCGCACTCCCTGCTCCTGTACTAACCCTATGCTCAAAACCCTAGACTGACTTCTAGTAAATTGCTAGCTAAACCCTAACTGAATTCCCCTAGAATTTTTCAGACTCTAGAAACTGTTCGTTTGTTTTTATAACACAAATCAAGATATAAAACACAATAAACAAAACAAATGAAAACCTGTTTTTAAAATAGGAATTTATATCTCCCCTTTATCTTCAAGTAGGCTAGCCCTTTCTCAAATGTGTTGCACCACTTCTTTTCTTTGTCCCGATCGTATTCTCTTCGGATATTAGAAATACCGGTAGGCGATTGGGAAATTCTAGGGTTTCTTCAAATCCCCTAAATCGAATCATGATTAAATTGCTTCATGCTTTGAAAGATCTCTGAAGCTTGAATTGCGTTAATCCTCGTAGTCACGATTTGGGGTTGCTCTTCCTCTCGATCGAAACCTTCAGAAAATTTGTGAGTGAATTTGATTTTTAATTTCTCTGCTCTTTGAAATTAGTTATGATGGATTCGATACACATCGATGATGAAATGGGTGTGTATGTATATTGTATAGAAAACCCTAATCACTCTCTGATTTCAAATAATAGCTTGACTTGAATTGAGTATGTTTCCACTTTTGCTTCCTCTGTTTAAAATTGATTGCGTGATTTCCTTGATGAAACTAGATGTGTTCTTGACCTTCAATGAATCTGGAAATTGATTGAGGAGTTGTTTTAAATTGCTTGAATTCTGGAATATGCCGAATTTAATTTCTTCCCCAAATTTATTGATAACTTCTGAAAATACTGGAAAAAAAACTTGTCATGTATTTGTTTGCTGATTGCTTGGTTTATCCCACAAAACACTCACTTGATTTCATGCCAAATATGATTCATGAATTTGTGGAAACAGTTAATTTTTTTTTGCCAAAAAGTGATATTGATTTCTAAAATGAATTCTTTCCAAATTCGATCCCATGCTTGATTAAAAAAACTGGAAATGTACTAAACACTTCCCAGAAATGTTATTCCCTGATTTGATTTCTTTGGCAACATGAAATTGTCAAAAGAGACTTTCTTGCACTTGAATACTTGCCATTTTTGGACACATTTGAAACCTAGTTGTTTCTTAAAACATGCTTGCTGATTTTCATGAATTAAAAGGTCCCTTGCCTTAAACACAATATATTGTTTTCCTGCATTCTTGACTGCATTGAGCATTAGTGTTTGCATGACCATCTCTGCTTTGTGTATACTTGAACCTTAGTTCCATTAATGTGAAAAATTGTACACTTTTGATGACTGATCCTTGTATCATGTATTCATACATGCACCTGTGCTTAACCACTTGAAATTGAACCTTTTCATTGTAGTTGTCCTTGGTTGTGAGCTTTCTTGAACTTGATTGCACCATGTACTCCTTGACACTGTGTATTTACATGTATGTTGTTTCCATTGTTAAACCATGCTTGAGTTGACGAACTTGACTTTGTCACTTGAGTATTTATATTGGCACACCTTAACTCATGTTGTACAGTCCACTCTACCTCACACCATATTCATATGACCTATTTGAACATGTTACCACTTGTATTTACATGCTGAAACTAATTTTTGCACACATCATTCACATGCTATTTGACTCAACATTTCTGTTTCATTGTTGTTGCTATGTCACTTGAACGTATACTGCCATGATCATATTGTTTTGAACTTGAAACACTGCACCTGAACACTTTGCCTTGACTCTATGAACTTGAGCCTATGTATACTGTTTGACATATGTACCTGCTGTGTGTGTTTTTGCATTGGCTACTTACTGCCCTGTGCCATCATTACTTGTGCACATGGGTACTGTACATTCATGCATTCGTGCAAATATGAACTGAACAATTTTGATCATTATTTAGCACTTGAAACTGAATACATATGCATGCCTAACTTTTGCTTTACTCTGGTTTGTGTGCACTAGCTGCTTGTACAACATGAATATATATATTCACACCACTGTCTTGTGTTCGTTGTTTGAATAGGAAGTGATCATTCGTTTATATTTGCATAACATCTTTGCATTGTCCACTTGAGTTGACATGATTGAGCTGCTTGAACATGTATGCAGCATCTGAATTGTTCACACTCTCGACCATATTCATATGCATTGAGTTGAGATGGTCCTCGTGGCTACACCTCAGTTGCAAGCTGATTGGCGAGGCAGTGCACACGTGTATATTTATACACCTGTGTACATGCAGCCATCTGAATGGATTTTCCTGTCCCTGCACAATAATATGTGTATATACATACACATGTGTGTGTATACATATATCGTGTGAGTGCTACATTCACATATCAGATCAAGTCATGAAAAATGATGAGAAACACACCAAAATTCTACGATGAATAAAATTTTAAGAATAAAATTATATTTGCATGTGTTCAGTTTTTATTTCTATTGTAGTGTACTGTGTGTGTTTCTGTTTGTTGACAGGTAAGCATGAAGATGACTGGACTGACAGTGAGCTTGTGAAGACCGAAGACAAGAAGATTGCAACGTGTATATGTGTTGGTTAACGTGTATGTGATGTATGTAAACTTAGTGAATGAGTATTTCTGTAGTGAGGGTATGGGTGTTTCTGTAGTGAGGGACTGATGTGAACATGAAATGAATATGAAATGAATGTGAAATGTATTACTGAGAAAATGTACAAATAGTTATAAATTTGTACTGTTTTAATGCTTGAAATAGAATATTATATTTCAATAAAATACTGTGTGAATATTTAAATTTCTGTACCGTCGTATTTTATTTAAATATAAATATTATATTCATATCTGTATGTATATGTGAAAAGTACAACAACAAGCACATTTATAAATAATATATATTTGGTTGTTATCATCAAACAAAAATCATATAATTGTGTATACAACTACGTCATATACAAAATTAATCGAGTTGCATTGATGATCTTATTGGGTGCCTCGAAGAGGGATTTTGCCACTGGAGGGGTCTTTTGAAGCCTATTAATTGTTGAGTCTGTGATCGGCAAACACTAACAAACTAGTCAGGTACCGTTGAAGAGGTCTTTATAGCCTGCCGATCGTCGAGTCAGTGATCTGCAGACCCTAACAATCTGATCGGGTCCCTCGAAGAGTTCTTTGATTAGCTTCATTATGGGAGGCTTGGTTATTGCGTAATTCCATGGGGCGGACGCTAGTTCCATTACCGGATGCTTGTCGTAACAGGCTATCCTAGTAACAGCGCTAGGGCCATGGGTCCCCCATTTCAGGAGTTACCCCTTTGGTGAAACTTTCAATGTTCTTGTCTTTTGATTTGACATTGCACCGTTTTACTATCTGAATCTCGGTAGCCTTCATTTTTCTTTGCAAGGCGGTGCTTTACACTTTCGTATTTGCTGCGAATGGTGTTTATGTCACTCATTGCTTGAGTTGTCCCTACCAGGATTTGCTGTAAAAGGTCACTAAGTCTTGTTTGAGTTGTTAGTGGACAATCTGTTTGATGGCCTGCAATTCAAAATCTATTTTTAGCAACTTTGAATAACTAAATAAAAAGTTTGCAAATATATGATTTAGGCATGCAAATCTACTCCTTTCATTAATATGTCCAAAGTTTGATTAAATACTTGCAGAGTATTTACAACTTTTTACAAAAGATATGAATGAAAAATTTGGTAAAATAGCGGTGGAGATGGTTGCTATTCCAGGCTCTGGGAGTTTGAAGTCCATCCGTTCAATTCGAAGGTGCAATCTAAGAGCTTTTGGCTAATAATGAAGGGTCCTTTCCAATTGGGTCCGAAAAATCCAGTTTCAATCATTATCCTTTTTAGTACAAGGTCCTCAATCTCGAAGGTCCTTTGTTTTACTCTGGGGTTGAAATGTCTAGCGATCCTTCTTTGATGAGCAGCAACCCTGAGTTCCGTTTCATTTCTCCTTTCCTCGAGCTGATCGAGTGCTTCAAGTTGCAGCTTCTCATTCTTCTTCTTGGTTGAAATAAATCCTGCGGTGAGTAGGAACATCCAGCTCTACCGGGATCATGGCCTCGGATCCAAATGCTAGAGAGAACGGAGTGTGCCGGTTGCAGTTTTATGAGTGGTGCAGTAAGCCCATAGTGCAAGCAGAAGCTCGTCTACCCAACCACCTTTAGCTTTCTCAAGACTTTTTTTGACGGTTGACTCTATGAACTTGTTTACGGCTTCGACTTACCCGTTAGCCTACAGATAGGCCACTGCTGCAAAACTCTTCTGAATATTATACTTGATGCAGAATTGTTTAAATTCTTCACTTTCAAATTGTGTCCCGTTGTCTGTGATTATTTTATGTGGCACACCAAACCTACAAATAATATTCTTCAAGGCGAAATTGGTGACTTCCTTTGAGGTGATTGTGGCCAGTGGCTCCGCTTCGGCCCACTTGGTGAAGTAATCTACGACGACAATGGCGTATTTGAAACTAGATTTTGCTATAGGTAATGCCCCAATTAGATCGATGCCCCAGACATCGAATGGCCATAGGCTGACCATTTGAGGCAATTCAGTAGATGACGCTCTTGGAATCTTTGCAAATCGTTGGCATCTGTCACATCTCTTAGTGTAAGTCATGGAGTCTAAGTTTGCATCTTGCCAGAAGTATCCATATCGCAGAATTTTCTTGGCTAATGTCTGACCACCAGCATGTCCTCCACACTCCCCCCCATGCAATTCTGCCAGGATTTCTTTTGATTCCTCTTTGGTGACCCAATGCAGTAATGGCATAGAGAAACCATATCTGTATTATCGACCGCCTTGAATAAGATACAATGTAGCCATTCTAAGTAGCTTTGTTCTCCTTTTTCGATCAGCTAGGAGCATACCTCTGAGGAGACAGTCTTTGATTGGAGTTATCCATGAATCCAGCTCTACAGTAGCTTCCATGATCCAATCTATATTCGGTCCTCGATGCTGGGATTTGAAAGGACCTCAACTGGAACAATCCCTAGCAACCGTGCATCCCCGTGCTGGCGAATTTTGTGAATGAGTCAACCTTTAAATTTCGTTCTCGAGGAATATGTGAGATATTGTAGTAGTCGAAGTAATTGAGAAGCTCCCAAGATTTGGATAGGTAGGCTGGCAGGTTTCCTCCTTTAGCCTGGAACTCTATTTTGACTTGACAAACCACTAACTGTGATTCACTGGAAATGTGTATGGCTTTCAACTGTAATTCTTTGGCAATTGTCAATCCAGTAATCAGGGCTTTGTATTCTGCTTCGTTATTTGTTGATGAAAAATCTGACCTCAACGCATAACATATAGATCATTCTTTAGGGGTCTCAAGCACTACTCCTTCCCTTGAGCAGTATTCATTCATAGCACCGTTAAAAATAATTTCCACCTAGTGACCACTTTGGTAGCTTCTTCTTTGTCATCTCCCCTATCCATAAATTCAGCAACAAAGTCTGCCAATGCCTGTCCGTTAATTTCCCTTCGCGGATGGTAAGTGATATCGTATTGACTGAGCTCGATGTTCCACTTTAGTAACCTCCCGGAGGTCTCTGGGCGAAACATGACCTGCTTTAGAGGCTGACCTGTGAGAACCATGATAGGATAAGACTGGAAATATGGCCTGACCTTTTTGGAGGTAATGAGTAGACAATATGCATGCTTTTCGAACTTAGGATAATTCAATTCTGCCCCTGACAGCCGCTTGCTGATGTAATATACCGGCATTTGTATTTTAGAATCCTTTCTGAACAAGGCATCACTTAGTGCATGGGATGAAACTATCAGATACAAGAACATATCTTCTCCGTCTTTAGACTTGGATAACATTGGTGGTGATTCCATATGTTTGATTAACTCTTCAAAAGCAGTTTTACATTCCGGATTCCAATGGAAGTTTTTCCTTCCTTTTTCTTAGAGCATCAAAAAGAGGAATGCACCAATCTGTTGACATAGAAATGAAATGGTTCAAAGCAGCAACCTTCCCATTCAGACTTTGCAGCTCTTTCTTTGATCTGGGGGCTCGCATTTCTCTCAAAGTGTGATCTATGAATGGTTGGTTTCAATGCCCCAAGCATTAACCATGAACCCAAGAAACTTTCCTGATGCGACCCCAAACAAACACTTGAGAGGATTGAACTTCATGCCGTATCTTCTTAGAATATTAAACATCTCAGCCAAGTTTTCTAAATGATCATTAGCTCTTTTGGACTTCACCAACATGTCGTCTACGGAAACCTCCATAGTATTGCGTATTTGAGATTTGAACATGGTATTAACAAGGCATTGGTAAGTTGCTCCAGCATTTTTCAACCCGAACGACATCACTTTATAACAATACAAACCGACATCTGTAATAAAACTCGTATTTTCCTAGTCAGGCTCATGCATCAAGATTGATTATAGCCAGAGTATGCATCCATCAAAGAAAGAAGTTCATGCTCCGTTGTTGCATCAACAAGCCGGTCAATTTGGGGCAACGGAAAACTATCTTTGGGGCATGCTTTATTAAGATCAGAGTAACAATGCATACTCGCCATTTTCCGTTGGGTTTCTTAACAAGAACAGGATTGGAGACCCAGGCAGGATACATAGACTCTCATATAAAATGATTCTCCATAAATCTGTCCACTTCTTCTTTGAGTGCAGCCAACCTTTCTGGGCCTTGAATCCTTTTTTTTTTCTTAATTGGAGTGATGCTTGGGTCAATGTTGAGTGCATGAACCGCCACTTCGGGGGATATGTTGCACATGTCAGAATGATTCCAAGCAAACACGTAAAGATTAGCTTTCAAAAACATAATAAACTCGTTTTGCAATTTCAGGCCCAGTTGAGAGCCTATCATCAATACTCTATCCTGATCTTTATCATGAACTGGAACTGGGATTGTGACTTCAGCTGGTGCCTCTATCTCCTCCCCTGTATTGGCCTTCCTTGGATCCATCTCTTTGGGCCCCACTATGCTCACCACTACAGGGGCATGCCCTAATTGCTATAAGGCAGGGTCGCAAATGCGGAGGGGTGCCTCCACATTCTTTCCTTTATCCTTCTTGCTAGCTTCCCTTAACTGATTGGTGTAACACTATCTAACAAGGTTTTGATCATCTTGAATCACACCTATCCCCTTGTCAGTTGGAAACTTCATTGTCAAGCACCAATGAGCTAACACAATTCTGAAGGCCGCCAGAGCTTGTCTTCCCAGGAAAGCGTTATATGCTGATGGCTCGTCCACCAGGACAAAGGATTGTGTCAAAGTGACTTTCTTCACTACACCATAATGGTCATTTGGCAACTCTTATTTTTTTCAACTGCCAACACTTATATGTGTTGTAGATTGGTGACACTAATATGTGTTGCTATAGTAAAAATGTGTCACCAAAAATGTGCCAACACTTAAATGTGTTGACATGGGTGGTCAACTCTTATATTCCAAGGGCAAAAGGGTATGTTCTGACACTAAACCCTAATTGGTACCTCAACGCTTATTCCTGAACGCTTATCCTTCGAAGGCCGCATCGTAAGCAAATTAAAAAAAAATGGACTTCAAAGAATTGATATCAGCGATCCCATGCGATCCCTCTCTAATCGAAGGATTTTTGATTTCTCAAATCAATATTAGTCTCTCAGATCCTCTCTCCACATGTTTCTCAATCGTCGACTTCGAATTGGGGCTTATAGAAATCATGATAATAGGTAAACAAATCGAACTAGCATATTATATATTAAATACATTATAGTTTCGTTGTGTATTTGCTTAATGTTTGTCGATTAAACACATTCACAGATGATTAAGAGCAGTGTTCATGGTGATGAATATGATGCCGTGATGTATTCTCAACTTGTATGTTACGATTTAACATTTTAACAGTTATACGTGATTTGATTGCAGTTCTTAATACTGTTTATTATTTCAAAACCTAATTGATTTGGCAGGATCAGAGAGTTCCAAAATGGAGACTTCGGTGTTGAAGCAGATTTCGGTGTTGAAGTATCAGAAGGAGATTTCGGTGTTGAAGGAGATTATCAGTGAGAAATCATTGATCAAGAAGAATCAGAAGGAGATTTCAGTGTTGAAGCAGGAGCTGGACCAGGTTAAGAAAAGGATACTACCTGGTATTACTCACGAAGAAATAATGAACTTGAAACAGCAGGTGTTTTTTCAGTTATATATGTACTTAGTTTGTTGCCTAATTCTAAGTACATGAGTATTTTAATAATTTATATCCAATTATTAACTTGGTTAGGTTTGCTAGCATCTCCAGTTAGTAAATAATTGACTATAATGATTTGTATCCATTACTTACCTAAATGAAATTCATATAGTCCATACAATAGTTCTGTCAAAACATTTATGTTTTGGAGTTCTTTTGGTCTCAAAATTTTGAATTCAATGATCATCCAAAATTATAAAGTTCAAAACACATAACATTCAAAATACGTGGTTTCATTGGTAATTAAGGAGTAAGCTATCATTACAGTGATCATATAAACTGTTGCTAAGTTCTGTTTTCTTCATTTCCTCCTCTTAGTAAAACACTCCACTTTTCCATTTTTCCGTCTATTAGTTGACATATATTCATTTCTTTTTTTCCACATTCAAATACTTTTATGAATCATTTCAAATAATATTTAGTCTAAGTCCCTCCAAAATTATCAATAACTTGACTATTTTATTTGAAGCATAATAATGATCGTTCTGATATTAAATATTGATTGTAACTGCAAACATAACTCAACTTTTGGTTGTGAATCAATAAGCGTTTCGATGATACTCTCAGTGAAATGATGTCGCTTAAGTCGGATTGAAACTTTAAGGAGAAATTATGTTATGTTCAACTTAAATTCAGCCTATAAATCTCAAGTTAAACTTACTGATTGATGATTTTGATATATTCACCTCTAGACAAAACCATGCCAAATTGGTCCTAGTAAGATTAGTGGTAACTTCATCTATTTTTAAATTCTTGTCAGTCTGATATTTGACATGTGCAACTTCTCATTTCCTAAGTCTATTTATACCAAAGATATCATTTGGGGTAATGAAATTTGTGCATAAGAATATGTATTTGTTGTTACCATTTACAGATAAGTATGGTTGGAAAATTAAAATGTTGATTTGGGAATGGAAACCCAGGTGCAATAAGCAATGACAATCCTCTGAGAAATTTACACATAAACTGCAAATGACAAACTCATTAGCACCAAATCTTTCCGGTCTCCTTTTGCCTTGTCTCGTCATGTTTTCCTTTATATATTTCTTCCATTCTCTTTTTCTTGTTGTCGACCAGTTCCTATGTTTTCTTGCCTTCTTTAGTTCTGCATGATATTTGAAACTTGAATTTGGATTCTTGTCGGGTAAATTTGAGATGGTGGGATATGTTGAAAAATGCACAGTGATGAAGTAGCCATTATAGAGAATGAATCAGGCGATTAGCCATTATAGATAAGAAATGCAACAACTTGTATTTGAGTGAGTGGCTTTTCTCAGAGAATAAGGCGAAGGAGGAAGGGTTTGGTTGTTGAGGATGTGGTAATGAAAATTGGTATGTTTGCACAGGTGTTAGGGGGGTACTTGTGGAGATTGTGCTATCAGGTTCTGTGATGGTTGCGTAATTTGCATACGTAGCATGTTTTGACGAGGGGAATTGTGCTTGGTGGTGTTTTCATGTGGAAGCATTAATGATGAACAGGGATGGTGTGAAAGTTTTGGTATTGTTTAAGTGGAGGATCTCAATACACAAACGAAACAGTGCACAAAGAATTTGTTAACAAAAAAAAATGAACAGACTGGAAAAAAACGGTGCATAAAGAGTTAGGCTTAGATGTGTTTGTTGTAAACAGATTGGGAAGAAATGTAAACCAGGCATGTTGATGCACACTCCGGGGTTGAGAAAAAAAAACCCACCTACAAAACACCAATACTGCATATACCTGAGTTTCAAAGTTTTCACCTTATGCGGAAGTTACAAATAATATGCATAATAACATATATTAGTACATGCACTTTTTCTAGAATCAAATTTTAATGTATACAATAATATTTACTTTTCTCTTCAGAATCAAATTTTTGGATAAGTGGATATATTGTAATTTCATATATGATTTTAAGTTATCACGTAGGGATTAGCTAGTTAATATTTTGATGTCACTAGTATTTCTGAAACTTGGGTAATACTAGTTGCATCAACTTTAACACCAATTACCAGGTGAAAACGAAATATGTTTAAAGTATTCAATTGGACAGGGCTTTCCTTAATAACCAACCAAGTTGCTATATGTATAATTCTTTTAACTGATTTTGTTTTATATGTGCAGGCATATGTAGAAAAATATGTGAAAGGCCGAGCTGCACATATATATGGTAAAATTTGGTAGCAAGTGCTTCTATTTTGTTCTGCAAACTATACATATTTTCTGTATTTTAGCGTATGCCAATAATCTGATTATCTGGCATTTTAAAATAGTCTGCTTGGTGCTTAAATATCAGTCTGTACAGCGTGTATTGATGACCTCTTTAGTATACAGTCTGCTTGGTCCTTAAAATAGTCTGCTTGGTGCCTAAAATAGTCTGCTTGGTCCGGATACTGGTTTTTTAAATGGTTGTCTGGTCTTTTGTTCAAACTCACACACGCACACACTAGTTGGGATATCTGCTTTAGTATATATTGCCAGTTAATATATCTAGCAAGCACACAAAAGGTTATGTGTATGTATGCTTGTAGAACTAGTGCATATAGTTAAAGAATGCAGCTAGATGGCATCACCATATTTTATAGGCTTATGCAACTAGCTCGAGTATGTAACTACAGCGAGGTAGCACCTGATGAGATTAATGCTTTGAACTTTTTGACCTTTTGTTTAATTTAAGGTTTTTGAATCATTAATATTTGGGTATGATGATGTTATATTTATCCAGTTTAAACATGGAATTTCATCTGATGAGAAGTGGAAAAAGAAAAGAGGGATCATTCAAGTCGAACCAGGTTGGTTTTATTTCTTATGTACTTTGAACTATGTTTTCTTTTGTTTTCTTTTTTCCTCTTTTTAACAGAAGTAGAAAGATCAATATGAGTCACTTCTAAAAGTACTTACACATATATATAAATGGATATAGGTTACTTGCACCCATCTAACATCCCTACAGTACATCCCCCGAAAATTAGCCAAGTAGCAAACTCATGATATTGTCAGAAGATGTCTTTGTATACCTGGACTGTCTTAGGCATTTACATATATTTATCATATTTTACCAGTGAAACACAGTTTCTTGAGGGTTTCCAGTTTTTTATGCCGAACTACTCGCAGTTATGGCACACTAGCATGTGTGTCACTGTGTGTGTATAACTAGATAAGTTAAACCATAATTCCAATCATATTCTCAAAATACTTATATACATATGTAACTATTACATATTCATGTTTTAAAAGATCAGTAATTTGCGAACCGTATTAGTGTACACATATTTGTTTAGATCAACATTGGTAGTTCAAACTACTGTTAAGCATCTAATTGGGGTGAGCTTACCATTTCCACTGCAAATGTTAACATAACTTTGTGATAATTACTCATTTCATTATCATTTCATTTCCACTATAAATTAACATAGCTTTGTGACATGTTCTTAACTCAATGATTCAAAGAGATTGTATAATTGAATTTGTTATTTCTGTAAAAATGAGTGCATTTATATTTTGTAGGCACTTGTGGACGAGGAGGAAAAAAAACAGAATTTGGAATGTCATGGCAATGGAAAAGCAAATATGTTTGATCTTGACAATTATCTTATCTCCAAATTTTCGGATGGAGACTTTGTGATATGGTCCACGTTTCGCCTTTGTAGTATCTAAGATTCTCTGTATGTTTAGTAAAACTTTGTATTGTTTTGTGTAATTTGAACTCGATATTATGGTATTTTGAAATTGGAAGCATTATGCAAAAGTGACATTGTTGAATTTGAAATATGGAAGTGTACCAAATACTTTTATTTGAATTGATATGTTGAATTATATAAGTGTTAGCAATTTATGTATGCCAACAGTTATAAGTGTTAGCAGGATTACGACACTGACATTTATAAGTGTTACCATAGCTTATAGTTCTAACATTTATAAGTGTTAGCAATGAATATCTTTGTAACTCTTATAAGTGTTAGCATATCTGATGGTTCCAACATTTATAAGTGTTAGCAACGAATATGTTTGTAACACTTATAAGTGTTACCATATCTTATGGTTCCAACATTTATAAGTGTTAGCAATGAATATGTTTGTAACACTTACAAGTGTTAGCAGTTACTCTGTTTGTAACACTTATAAGTGTTACAGGAAATTCCTCACATGCCATTGGTGACACTTAAAAGTGTTACAGAAATTATTTGTAACACCTATACTTGTTGGGAATCCCCTGTTTTGGTGTAGTGCTTCTCACCATCCCCAAGTTCCATAAGCAAATCAATGACCCTAATGGGTTACTTTGGTTCCCTTGTGAATCCTTGGATTTTCTTTTGACAAGCTAGCACATTTGATATAAAAAGCTTTATTCTGTCGAAATTTCTTTTGAACAGAACATTTGCAGAGGTTCCGCAATTAACCAAGACCCATTTCACAGTGGTCGGGCCTATCCCGACCGTTACTACCATGGGATCTTGGGTTGGAGTTATTATTCCTTCCTCAACTTTACCGTTGAACATGACATTTCCAGCTGAAGTCTTTTGCTATTTTGCGGAGATGGCACTACTCAGGACCAAGCACTTCTCTTCCTTTGGAGCATTTTTGAGTGCGCTAGCATACCTTTTAATGTATCCTCAACTTTTCCCTATTGGATAAGGACCACTAGAAATTGGGTTAATGACAGGCCTTTGATTAATTGGTTCTCGAGCCTTGTCCTCTGATCCAGAAGCCTTATGTTCTTGTGTAGTTGGAGAAGTATTGGAAGATTGTTTCTTTTTCACGTACTAATGAGGATGGTTCTTCCTAATTAGCTCTTCAACCAAGTTCTTAAGATATTTGCACTCATTAGTATTATGGCCCGGCAGATTATGGAAGCAACAAAATCTTTTCTTAAATATCAATCACCTTTTGATTCTTCGGCTTGGGTAGTCCTCGGTATCCTTGGTGGTCATAAAAATGTTTTATAGTGTCTCCGTCAATGGGGTTAGCTCAGAAGTTTTGAAGAAGCGGAGCTTTTTGCCATTTCGATCATCTTTAGCATCATTTCCCCTCTTTTAGCCCCCATTGTTCTTTTGGCCACTCGGAGCATCATTATTTTTCTTCACTGGAGCTGTACTACCTTGAGCAACATCCGTAGCAAAAGAGGGATCATGTTCCACATCAATGTACTCCTATGCCTTTGCAAAGAATTTCTCTAAGGTTTTAGGCTTTTTCATTTTCAACCATCTCCCAAACTTCGACTTTTTGATGACAACACGTTTCAACGCCATTAATCCTAGCCGAGGTTCCGTATCTGCAACCTCCACGGCAGCATCATTGAATAAGGTGTGGAAGGATTTAACCGACTCTCCAGGTTTCTGTTCCATGTCGTTTAATGACATCACATCTTTGACCTTCGTCGATTGCAGCCTGAACTGCTCTCTAAATTTCTTAGCAAGAGAGGAAAAGTTATCCACCGATCTTGGCGGAAGCTTCGTAAACCAAAGTGAGGCCACCCGCTTCAAATACACTAAGAAGTACAGAAATTTGATTTCATCAGTGGCTCTGACACGTCCATATGCTGATCGTATTTGTATAAGAACAAATTAGGATCACCATTCACATTGTAAGCATGTATTGTCGGCGGATTGAATTTCTGTGGGAATTTGGTCAATTTGATCCTTTCGGTGAGTGGGGTTTTAGATGGAGTCAATTACCACTCTTTCTCATCATCATCCCTCTCGGCATTTTCCTTCATAATTTTCTGAACCATGTCCTCAAGATTCCCCTTCTCGTCGCGGTAATCAGCGGGGAGGACGCCATCTCCCTCATCGGATGTTCGCTTACGTAAAAGGTCGCGGCTAAGGATCTGGGGCCCTGGCCGTCCATCACGAGGAAGTGCCCCTTTGGCAGAACTTGTCGCTTTATGAGAAGTTGGTCTTTCCACATGGTTCCCATCGGGTGGTTCACATTTTGCATGATCAGCTTTGTCGAGGCCATCGATCTCCTGAACAGATCTGTCATGATTTGGACTAATGGAAGAAGAATGAGCACCTTCCACACGGTGGCATTAGTGTTAGCTTTTGCTGTGGTGGCTTGGAGAGAAAATAGAGTTTCTAGCCTCTTCATCATAGCATTTGTTGAAATTTCCATTTGATGCGTCAAACCAGCGACAGTTTTATCCAGTTCATCTCTAGTTACACCAATTCCTACTCGGGAGGATTGGCCAGTCTCAAAGTTGGATTGCGGAGTGATAAGATCATCCGCGACATTTCTAGAAGTTGTAGCTACTTTAGTCATATTAGTTGGTGGCTTTTTCGGTGACATTATGTTAGACAAATTTTTATACTTCAAAGATAATTCGTCAATCCGCCCAGATCTTAGATTTGAAGGGTCTACCGTAGGAACGGGCTTCAAACACTACCTCCACAAAGCACTTAGACTTGAGAATGTGAACTTGGCCCCAAGGTGGGTGCCAAAAATGTTGATGCTAAAAATGAGCAACAACTCCCCAAGGTGTTTGATGAACACTTCACAAAAATAAGAAAAAGATATAGAGCCACAAAATATTCAAAAGCAACTAAAAGACACGAGAATTTAGAGTAGTTCGGTTTAGAAGCAGCCTACATCCACTATGGTAGCATTTTTCATTATCACGCTTGGATTTAAAAGGTACACGCAATATGCTTTTACATTCATTTTTCTCTCTCTTTAATGATATATCTCTCTCTACTTCCATAATTTCTCTTTGATTCACTTGGATCCACCGATAGAATGATCAGATCTTTCTAAGTATGGAGATTGCTTGATGGAAATCTTCGACCATTGAATACTCGAATGATTTTGGATGATTCCATGGAGAATTTGAAGACAAATCTTAGCTTAAAGAAGTTTAATGGAGGCTAGAATAGCTTGAAATAAGGGAGAGAATAATTGGGTAGCACTTCGTGGAGTTTGGAATTGGTCTCCATTAATGTGGAAGTCATGGGGTATTTATAGGGGTGGAAGTGATGTGGTATAGTTTGAAAATGAAGTGTGCAGGAAGGCATGTTGTGGGTGTGACTTGGCTCCATGTCGGGCATGATACAGCTGGCAGCGACTTGACTCCAGCGACATAATTTGAATTGGTTCCAACGACATGGCTTGTGGACGGCTTGAATTCATATGGATCACGACATGATTGACCATGCCTTATGGATTTTTCTTGAGCTCTAAGAAAGTACTTTCTTTCCTTATATCATTGAACGACTTAAGTCTCATATGGGAGAACGACATGAAGATTTTACGGCTTGGCGAGTACTTTCCCACGACATAAACATGGGTCGTCATGAAGACACAACGGTTGGACTCTGTTTCAGTTCTCACGACATGAGCCATAGGCGACATGGAGGCATGACGGCTTGACTTGGGTGTGACTTGGTGACACAATGGCTTAACTCTGGTTTGGTTCCCCATCATGGCCGAAGAATGACTTGGTGCGTTTATCACGACTTGATGAAGGGTGACATGAGTTAAATTATCAAACCCATATCTTTATAGGTTAACAATACCCAAATTTCCATTGTTAAAGAAAATTTATCCAAACCTTAAGTTTGTATTTTTAGCATCATGATTGAACTTACGAGTTCATGAGTTTATTCCAGGCCTGAATTTATTATATATTAAACGTCAAAATTTCTCCAACTATTTACTTACTGTTCATATGGCTTTGTAACATCCACGTGAAATCTCAGGAAATACTTGCAATAAAAGTTGTTTGTACTACAAATTTAGTGTAGGCTGTATATGTTGGGAAAACAGAAAATAATGGATTTACTTTAATACATTGATGGAAATAAGCCCTTCCGATAATGATCATATATATATATATATATATATCAATTATATTTAGGGACAGCTTAGTCGATGTAGAGTTGAACTATAACTAGAGTAGGCAATAAGATATTTGTTCCTGCTCTGTTGCATGATATTTTGCTTTTGTCCTGTTGTTGTTTTCATTTGTTTCATTATTCTTCATATTCTGCCGACTTACCTTTGGTATGTCCCTGCCTAATTTTACATGCTTAAATATCCTGATGCTGTAAGAATGATTATGCCACTTAGCTTCATTTCATGTGTCCCTAGCTTGTAGGATAGCCTACAACTTAATTTTGTACATTTAGCTCAATTGATATTCAACTTGCCTTGTTTTGTACTGCAACTTAATTTTGTACATTTACTCAATTGATATTTTTCTTAATCTATACTGGTATTCTTTATTGATGTCTTATGTCTCAATGGACGTGCATTTTCTAATAAATTTATATACCTAAGGCTGCGTTAAAATTAGTATCATAAAATTCCTTCTACTGATGTACAGGATGACAGCGGCCCTCTATCTAGACTTATTGGAAGGTCAGTATATATGCATCTTGTTTTGTTTATTTTTATATGGTTAATTTTTAAAATGTTAGTATTCATTCATTAGTTTGTCTTTATGTTCTGAACTATAAAAATAAAAACTTTGTACACTTAATATCATTCACTTAGTTTGTGTGAGAAGACCGAAGTTTCATTCTTGGTGATATTATAATTAACCTGTGTTGCTTCAGTGGTTGGGCATGTGACCGGGAGTATACTATATTTAGAATAAGAAAGTCCCTTGTCACGTTCTTTGAAGTAGTTATGTGTTCTTCTCAGGCATAGGTTTTTCCATGCAACGCAGTTTGAGTATTGATGTGAAGTAGATTTTTCTTGGTTTAAGATTTCATATGATTCAGGCTTGAAAAATTTGTAGTTTACGAGGGTATACCTATAAAAGATGTTCATATGAATCAGGCCTGAAAAATGAAGTGAATTTGCAGGATTGTGTGCCAATAGTATTTGACAACTTCAGTGTACACGTAGCAGTGGATGGAAACACAGTGAATCTTAGCCTTTGGGATACAGAAGGTAATTTGCCTATGAGAATTTGAATATTTCTTCCCGGTTGATCTTTCTATTAGCAACATCTAATAATATAGTAAACTTTTTATGATATGGTAAACATATATATAGCAAGGATAGTTAGCTGAAAGACTAATTACAAAATTTTGCAAGGCAAGAAGATTACAACAGGCAAAGACCATTGAGCTATAGGTGTGTTTTTGTTGGCCTTTTCTAGAGCTAGCTATGAAAGCATATCCAAAAAGGTGCAGCTCTTTGTAACAAACCGGAATTTTGACAATAAATAGTTATTTAATTAGAAGCTCAAAAATAAGAATTTCTACAAACGATGGAATTAGACCACGAAACTTTAACCGTTGCGTTCGTCTCGGAATTCCGGTCAACTTTCATGTTTGGAGTTTCACGAATGGAGCCCGTATAAAAAGTTACAAACGAAATACGAAAAACGGACGGAAATAAATAAACAGAATAATTAATATATATATAATACCTTTTATAACTATCCCTCATTGGCAAAACTGGCCGGCGTTCGACACCCTCCTAGGGAACGGTCGACCGCTTCGGGCCTGTAGTGCCAAATGACAGCTAGGTTTTGAGAGGCAATTTGGTTATATTTTGTAAAACGAATGAACGAATGATGATTAAAATAGATCTAACGGTGCAAAGCCATTTCCACCCATATAAATAAAGGGGTAAATCCTCATTCTTTTTCTACATAAATCTGCAGAGGCAGCGGAGCTCTGCCATTTTTCTTTCTCTCCAAACCTAAATTCTAAAATAAAAATATATTTATATATATCAAATCAAATCCAATTCATATGAAATTGGGAAGCAAGAAAATCTAATGGAAAGGAATACAATTTGACGCTCAACAATAGGTTCTTTGCTCTCTTTACTTTTTCTTACATTTCTACATATCTAAAATTTTCCCCTTTCTAAATAAATTGTAGATTTATAAGAATTTGGGGATTGTATGCCTTAAAATGTTCAAACAATTGAATTTGGAGGCTATAAGGTGAGTGGGAAATTAACTAATATAATTATAATGACTCATCTATTTCGTTTGAATCCAATCTATGTTTTATGCCTATCGGATCTATTTATTTAAATATTTGTAAATTGTGGCAACCGGTAGATCTGATTATGAATATGATTAAAATTTGGTAAATGATAAGTCGTGATTATGTATAACATGAATTATAGGATTTTTATATATTTTCCCACATATTCCTGCAGTTATGTCATGAAATATGTTGTACATGTTATATAGCACTGTGGATCTGGAAATTAGTCCCATTAAACATAAATTTGTTATAGTTATGTTCCAGATCTTTAGTTCAGTGCTGAAATATGAAATATGCAAATTTGGGTAAAAGATGAATTTGTGTATTATGAGACTGTAAGAATAAAAGAAATATTCCTTGTTTATATTCAATATTGTTGGGTTTTTGGCTTAAGCATTGTAAATTATGTCGTTTTCCTCATTTTTAAATAAAGAGGCATTATTTTATGATCACAAGAAGTATGACAAAAAGGATTAAAAAGGGAAAAGTAGTGCAAATGTACATATAAATATAAATACATGTATTTGTATGTAATTTATTCGACTATTCCAATATATACATATATTTCTTGTGATTTGGAAATATGTTAAATTCCATAAAATAGGCATTATTTACAATGAGTACGGCTAACAGTCCTTATGAGACATGAAACCTTTTTGGCAAGATTGAATATATAAAGAGAATGTTTGGTAAATTGATTAGACCAAATCATTAATTTAAAAATAAGTATTGCAAGATAATAAATAATAAGTAAATATTAATAACTACATTTACCGCACGAAAACATAAAAATAAATATATACATATTTTCCATCCAAATAAGCATATAACTGTAAAATATACATTGTTTTAAATATTTGAAAGTTTGAAATGTTGAATGATATTCATTTATGGAATCATACAATGTAAATTGTATTCCATAATAAATGAATATATCTATGATGACCGTTTATAGCAATCAGTATAATTATTTGCTATAAATAGGACCGCAAATCAATAATTAACAATTGTGACTAATGTTGAATGGGGAAAGTGAATATGATAGGATAATGGTTACAGTTCCTAAAATTAATTAGGATAATTGTTGTGGACCCCAAACTAGGAAATTTAAATTATAATCGCATTTGGACATGAGGTTAAGCTCACTTTTTGTAACGACCTGCGGATTTTCGGCTCCGGAAATCGACATAAATACATTTCTGTAACTCATGCCGACCTTCCAAACAATGGAATGTTTATAGAAAGAAATTAGAGGGTGAGATAATAGAGAAAGAAATATAATAACAGAAGAAGAAGATCCAACACAACACGGAATCAGAGCCTTACATCGCAGCGGAACAAGATATAATATAGAAATAAATCTTTATTGAGGGCTTTAAATAAAACTTACAATCATCAGAGTACATTATCACATCTATACAATTATAATAATATGTCCTCATATGCAATCACACAGCGGAATAAATACTAGATATCATACGTCTGAACACCTCCAGCCTCTCTTTGGACGTCGTAGCATCCTACAACCTGAACCTGTATAACTCGGTATAACCCGAGCATTACTGTAACAACCCGGAAAATTAGAACCAATTTAAATTTTTTGTTTTGGCAATTTAATGAATTGTGAATATTTAAAATGATTTATTTTAAATAATAACGACAAGAAATTTAATTTGAATAGAATTAGAATGTATAAATTTATTTGAATCGATGTTAGAATATAAATATTTATTTTTAATTATAAAAGGAATTGGAAATGGCGCGGTAGTTTGAAAATTTGATTTCAAATTTCAAATGAATGTACAAGATTCAAAATAAATCGGATTTTAGTGAAACCAAAAATATTATAATCTATTTGAAAATATCTTTCCAACGAATCTGAAAAATCCAAATTTCATAGTAGGAATAAAAAGTTATGCCCAGTTGAAAATTCAGAATAGTCGCTATAGAAATATAGCCCAAAAAAGTCACATTTTGCATACGAATGAGTTTGGAATCGAAACCACTTCCATTAAGTTCAAAAGGCCGTTTGCGACTCCGAAAAGTATAAGCTTCGATATATTCCGACATCCGGAATAGTGAGAATTGGATGGGGTTTTCGGTTATCAATACGTAGCCCTTAAAAAGTGAAATTTTGCATATGAGCTCAGAATTTGACGAGATAAATTTTTCTGGATTCATTATGACAAATCGTTGTTGAGTTCCAAAGTGCGTGTCGAACGGAGTTAGTATGTGGTCGTGCGAGCTAAAACAGTTCAGGGTAAAACAGATAGTCATTTTACAAACGAACATTATTGATACGACCTCAGAATTCGATTTCGTTTTTTATTCTGGATTCGTATCGTCTAATAATGGTTAAATCCAAAGGAGTATGATTTAGTGAGTTAGCGTGTGGGCGTGCAAGAAGAAAAGGTGCGCTAAAATCTCATTTTTGAACAATATCTGAGCATCTCTGACAATTTTAATGGATGGTCAAATGAACTCGGAATTCGACGAAACTTGTTTCGTTGGACTCGTCTTCACGTATACTATGTCGTGTCCGAAATCTGTGGCAAACGGAGGTTGTTTGCAGTCGGACGATTTGGGAGAAATTGGCATATAATCACATATATTCCATTTCTCTCTTCATAATTTTCATTCCCTCCTTCCTCCACTTTTCTTCAAAAATGGGCTCCTCCCCTTAGCCTCCGCTGCTGCCACCCACCAAGCCCACCGCCGGCCTCCCTCCGGGCGCAGCATCTCCTCCTCCTCGTCCTCCTTTCTCTCTTCCAATTTCAAATCCCTAAACCCCAAATCACCACCAACCACCTCCTCCGGCCCCACTGCCGCACCACCACTGCCACCTTCCGCCTCCCCCACGTCAGTCAGGCCCCACGCCGCCCCCTCAGGCCATCCCTCCGGCCGTGGGCCCCCTCCTCCTCAACCCCTCTTTTCACAAAAATCCCGTTTTGCAAATAAGCCCCTGGCCTTGTTTCCTCAATAACTCCCAAACCATGCATTTTTAGCCAAAACTCCGCTTGACCAAAGTTGTAGAGCCCGATTTTCTCTTCGATTTGGATACATAGAAGTCATGTTTTGGAGTTTGGAGCTGTACAAAAAACGCGTCCAAAGTCTGTTGTCTAAACTCTATCAAAATACCGTCTTTTCGCGATTTCTGGCGAAATGGCACATTTTCGGAAGGAAGACCACTAGGAGAAAGTTGTACGGAATGGCTCATTTAAGCTAGAAAATAAGGTGGTGTGAAGGTTGGAGCTCGTTTGCAAATTATGGAACCAGAACAGCAAATCTAGGCGATAGAAAATATCGTGAAGAAGATTGCATTGGAATTTCAGGCAAGTCAGGACTATTCTGAAATTCAAAAATAAAAATGGTGGAGTGGATCCCAAAGGTGAGAAATCCTCACTATAATTTTATTATACAGTTATTTATTATATAACTGCGTATATGAACTGTTCCTCGTCGTCCACAGACCATGGACGGCTTGTTTGATTGTTTGGTTTGGTTGATTAGATTATTTAGTTGAATTTGGTTGTTTGGGTGAAATGAATTGATTAGAATTGTTATGTGTGTATGGCGCGAGCCAATATCAGGAGAGGGAAAATGCTAGACATTACCTGATTTTGATATCATGCCGTTATGCCGCCAAAATTTTCTAAAATATGTTAGAACAATAAAAATATCATTTTTATTGAATAAATGAACTGAATAGAATATTCATATGTTGAATAAAATAATTTATCGTTAAAAATATAATTTTTAACGTGTATATGAATAAAATAAATATTCATTTACAAATCTAATGATTTGTTTATGTACACCCATTTGACTGATATTGATTGGGACGATAAATTTTACACTTCGCCCAACTACACAAATAAAATTCATTATTTGTTGATTGAAACCCCACACGGGTATTGGGATGATATGACATACACTAGTCCCGATAATTAGCTGTATGTCGATCGATGGATTGACTGGCTGTTGTAAGCGTTAAATATTTATATTTGATGCTTATGCAGTGTAGAATGCACTCTGGATGATGGTTGATTGTTTATTATTGTTGTTATATACATGTGTTGTATGAAATCCATATAGTCAACATTATATGGTAATTGACTGTGTCTGATTCCAGTTCAGGAAGAATGAATATTTTAAAATAACGATTATTTTAAAATAACAAATATTTTCAAATAATATTCAGAAAAGAATCAAAATATGATTTTGATGTCCGATTTGGGATGGACACGAAAATATTTAAATATATAAAGCCATGTTGATTAGATTAACGCCATTTTGACGTGAACGATATTTATGTCGATTTTATTTATTTATATAATGAATATAGAAAAGGAATTGATTTTCAAATCTAATATTTTGAAAATACTATCATTTATATATCGATGATATGGAATATTCAATTTTGATTTGAAATTGAGTATAAAGTTGAAATCGTTTTGAAAACGAATTTAAAACAATTTATAAAATACGTTTTTAAATGGAAATCGACGAAATATATATTATATATATAATATATATAATATAATGGCCTGAATAGAACGCGTCGCGCTGCGGCAGTTCATGAATTTCGACCATTGACTTCGAACGGACATTACGCGAGATCCGACCGTCGGATTCTCCTAAAACCGGAATCGTTGGGTTCTATCGAAAAGAGCTTTCCAACGAATACAAGAAATTATAAATCTAACAGCTGGATTTGGAATTACATCCAAATCAAATTTGGAAAAGGTTGTTGTAAGTGCAGTTCGATGGCCGTTTATGGAAATCGACTGCACAGACCTTTATAAAATTATTAAAAATATCAATAATTTATGTAAAATCATAATAAATGATTTGGAAAGAATTGGGATGAAAAATTCCATATTTGAAAAGATAAAAATAGATTTTTATCGAAATGAACTTGTTATTAACTAGGACTATAATCCAATATTTATATAAATAAATTGGATTTGAAATGGTTTTAAAGATAACCGGAATTTCCAATATATGAATTGGAATGGAGTAGAATCGAAATTATCTTCGGAATATTTTGATATTGGATTCCGTGATTATACGGATATTGTGGAGGAATTTGGAAGATATATATAGTTATTCCAATATGGTATTTGTTGATTCCAGAATTTGTATTGAATATAAGCCGATATATTTTCTATTCAGAGCCTTATATTTAATATTAAATGTGATTTTGGTTTTGTCGTGAGTGGTGTCTTCATTAACACTGTTCTTGAAACCAGTTGAGAAAACATTAAATCTTTTTATTTAGATTTAATAAAGGATACCAATTAATTGATATTTAATTGGAGTGGAATTGAAATTGGTCTTTGGGTTTATCGTGAACGGTGTTTTAAATAACACTTGTTCTTTAACCCGATTAACAATGGAATAAGATTTTGGGTTGTCGTGAATGGTATCTTTTATAATACTGTTCTTAGACCCAATGGAGTCAAGAAAATCAGAAACTAACTGAAAATTAGTTATGTTGAATGGCTTCCTGAGTATTGATCTGATGTTGATTTCGGCCTTCGTGGTTAATACTTAGGAATTGTTCACTTGCTAATTTATGGTTAAAGGCTGATGGAATGGAATGTGATTTTGGGTTTATCGTGAACCGTATTTTTAAGGACATTGGTTCTTTAACCCAGTTAAAGACAGGAATAAGATTTTGGGTTGTCATGAGTGGTATCTTTAATAATACTGTTCTTAGACCCAATGAAGTTAAGAAAATCAGAAACTAATCGGAGATTAGTTAAGTTGAATGGTTTCCTGGGTATTGATCTGATGTTGGTTTTGGCCTTCGGGGTTAATACTTAGGGAATTGTTCACTTGCTAATTTACGGTTAAAGGCTGATGGAATGGAATGTGATTTAGGGTTTATCGTGAACCATGTTTTAAATGACATTGGTTCTTTAACCCAGTTAAAGACAAGATATGATTTCCCAAGTTAAACAATCGTTAATATTGATTTTTGGGAAGATTAAAACCAAGTGGAGTTTTAATGCATCTTTAATTAGATTGAAATAATATCCAATGGGCTATTAAAGAATAAATTTAAAGAATTTATCTTTCATAAAATTAATGGGAACCTTTCCCAAAGTATATGAATATTTAAATAAAGGAATATTCTGGATTGGATTGAGGCGTATGTTGCGTTTTTATAGCACTTGTTTATTATATATGCGAGTTATTCAGAAAGACCGGGTTTATCCCATTCTGAATAACTGATTCGACGATATGTCGAGGATGAAGACGGTGGTAGAAGACCGGAGGTCTTCACATCGTATGGATGATTACTAATGTTTTGATTGGGCTGTACACCCAAGGCAAGGAAATAAGTGGTGATCGTCCAGACGTACTTGGAGATCGACCGGATATGCGAGGACCTCTCCCCTGTATTGGACATATGGGGGAGGAATAACGTGCCTCCGGTTTCGTTCAGACCCAGAACAAACTTGTAAAAGGATGTGTATCTGACATGGGATTTCATTCTGTGTGATTGATAGACATCGGTTGCATAACATGGATTGCCTATGTGGCATGCTGAGATGCAAATGATCAAGGCTTCTATTGAAAAGCAGAGTCTTGTGGTGGATGATCAAAGCACGACTTTGATATAGCGTAACTTTGTGCAGCATTAATTCGCGAGCCTCACACTCCGGTGTGAACCAGAAACAGGAGAGGACCTCAGGGAGGACATGCGTTTCTTTCTAGCTAGGAGTGGTATCAGCGTTTTGCATGCCCTGACATTTTACTTATGTGGATGATGGATAGCGAGGCGCCTCGGTTGTATCAATCATTCCGGGGCCGATAGTTTGGTCGGGATATGACCAGTTGACGCCCCATAGGGTAGGGAAACGCAGTGTTCAGGCATTTTAATCCACATCGAGTGGACCGGCCCTGACGATCCAAAGGTCACTCGAGATCTGACCTGAGACGTGGGCTACAGCGTCTCGAAGCGGTAAGGACGATCCCTTGCCTTGGTTCACAGATGGAAATCTAACTTCTAATACGACATTTTGCGGTTTTAATTGTAAACCTATATATGGCGACATAGTGGTATGGGGCACTTATGCCGTCTATGATTGATGCTTATGATTGAAATTGTTATGACACTATACACTTATAGTAATAATAAAACATGAAATTTTACGTACCATGCATTCTTGCCTATTATAAGGTAAAAACTCCATCCTCCGGCTTGCGTTGCATTGTGTGATGGGACCTAAGTCTTATAATACCTTCATTGTTCTTTATTTAGCATTGCGCTATTGTTTTATGCACTGGTATTCTTGGAAGGAAACCCGTTCCGTGTTATACGGCATGGTCCCTTGATTTACCTTGCTTTAAAACCAAGAATAACTGTTTTAGTTCTCACACTAGTCACATGACTGACCTGGAGTTTATTCTTTTAACCAAAACTCTGGGTGCCCCTATTTCCGCACGGGCATCTAGTAGTTTTGGTTTTGCAGATTTATATTCACAGGATCCTGGTTTGCATCTGGAACGATATCCGAAAAGATCTGTATCCGTTTATCTTTTTCATTTGTGTTTTGTATTATTTTTCCGCTACTATGTATTTAAATGTAATTTAAATCTCTGATATTTATCAAATGTATTTTATTCATTTATACTATGTATATCCTTGTATTCTGATGGAATTGTTGTAATAAGCAATGAAATGTTCTACTGTTTGTGTTCTGATTTGTCGTGTTCTCAAAGTCAATCCGGGCTTTCCTTCACGGGGAAGTTCGGGTCGTCTCATTTTGGTATCAGAGCTTTGGTTTACCGAGCTTGGAGAACAAGACACGTTAGAACCAAATGAAAAAATTCATCAGAGATTGGATTAGTAATATCCAATGAGAATGACTCGTTAGAGATAGGATCAGTAGTATCGTAGAACGATTGTGAAGAATGTTATTTTTAAAATAAAATTGAAAACAAGTTTTGTTTTGAAAACTTAAACTTTATTATTCGTATTTGAATATTATTTTTATATTGATTTGGACAATCAAGTATATAGAGATTTTGCATATACGTCTTATCCACGTGTATTCGAAGTTTTAATATACTGGATAGATATAGAATCACACTCTAGTCCCGAAGATGGTTCTGATGATTGAAGCTTCATCATCTGAGTTTGTGTTCGAGTTTCGAAAAGTGGAATATCTATATGATTCCAATTGGCTGGTGTGAGAACCAAAACTAGATAGGGTCTATTGTGGTGATTCGGCACCAAAAATGGATTTTTTGTATATGTATCAAAATTATGAATTTGAAACATTAATTCACTAATTGATTGATGGTCGTGTTGTGTGATTATTCATTTAAACCATTATGTGAATGTAAGGTAAATTTAGCCAAATTTTATCAAACGTTGAACTGAATTGAAAATTGTTTGAAATTGCATACATGTACATGAATATATATGTGTGAACGGGTCATAGCAGAAAAGCTAAGTAGAGGAATAAAATTGTTTGCCCGACAAATAGGTACATGTTTATTGTATTTCTTAGGGTTTTTGATGATTTTATGAGCCGATTGGCTATCTGCTTGGCTGTTTCTTTTTCTTTTTGATTGGAGAGGCTGGTGTGGCGGTTTGGGGATTTTCCCGGTGCTCCCGTACAAAGGAGGTTATGGCGAAATTTTTGGAAAATTTAGGGTGTTAGCCAAATTTTTGAAGAATTTGAAAATTCTTAGAAACTGAAAAGTTGAAGAATAAAATCCAAATTGAAAGTTTAGTTGGTTAATTAAACAACTTTCAACTCCGTTCCTTTTCGAGGACGAAAAGATATTAAGTGGGGGAGATTGTAACAACCCGGAAAATCAGAACTAATTTAAAAATTTTGTTTTGGCAATTTTAATGAATTTTGAATATTTAAAATGATTTATTTTAAATAATAAAGACAAGAAATTTAATTTGAATAGAATTAGAACGTACTAATTTATTTGAAGCGACGTTAGAATATAAATATTTATTTTCAATTATAAAAGGAATTGGAAATGGCGTGGTAGTTCGAAAATTTGATTTCAAATTTCAAATGAATGTACAGGATTCAAAATAAACTGGATTTTAGTGAAACCAAAAATATTAGAATCTATTTGAAAATATCTTTCCAACGAATCTGAAAAATCCAAATTTCATGGCGGGGATAAAAAGTTATGCCCAGTTGAAAATTTAGAATAGTCGTTATAGAAATATAGCCCAAAAAGTCACATTTTGCATACGAATGAATTTGGACTCGAAACCACTTCCATTGAGTTCAAAAGGCCGTTTGCGACTCCAAAAAGTATAAGCTTCGGTATATTCCGAGATCCGAAATAGTGAGAATTGGATGGGGTTTTCGGTTATCAATACATAGCCCTTAAAAAAAAGAAATTTTGCATATGAGCTCAGAATTCGACGAGATAAATTTTTATGGATTCATAATGACAAATCATTGTTGAGTTCTAAAGTGCGCGTCGAACGGAGTTAGTATGTGGCCGTGCGAGCTAAAACAGTTCAGGGTAAAACAGACAGTCATTTTATAAAGGAACATTATTGATACGACCTCAGAAATCGATTTCGTTTTTTATTCTGGATTCGTATCGTCTAATAATGGTTAAATCCAAAGGGGCATGATTTTTGGAATTAGCGTGTGGGCATGAAGAAGAAAATGTGTGCTAAAATCTCATTTTTGAACAATATCTGAGCATCTTTGACAATTTTAACGGATGGTCAAATGAACTTGGAATTCGGCGAAACTTGTTTCGTTGGACTCATCTTCATGTGTACTATGTTGTGTCTGAAATCGGCGGCAAACGGAGGTCGTTTGCAGTCGACGATTCGGGAGAAATTGGCATATAATCACATATATTCCATTTCTCTCTTCATAATTGTCATTTCCTCCTTCCTCCACTTTTCTTAAAAAATGGGCTCCTCCCCTTAGCCTCCGCTGCCGCCTCCAACCCAGCCGACCACCGGCCTCCCTCCGGGCGCCGCATCTTCTCCTCCTCCTCCTTCATTCTCTCTTCCAATTTCAAATCCATAAACCTCAAATCACCACCAATCACCTCCATCGGCCCAACCGCCGCACCACCACTGCCTCCCACCGCTTCCCCCACATCAGTCAGGCCCCGCGCCGCCCCCTCATGCCATCCCTTCGGCCGTGGGTCCCCTCCTCCTTCCAGACCTCTCTTTTCACAAAAATCCCGTTTTGCAAATAACCCTCTGGCCTTGTTTCCTCAATAACTCCTAAAACATGCATTTTTAGCCGAAACTTCACTAGGCCAAAGTTGTAGAGCACGATTTTCTCTTCGATTTGGATATATGGAAGTCGTTTTTTGGAGTTCAGAGCTGTTCAGTAAACGCGTCCAAAGTCTGTTGTCCAAACACTGTCAAAATACTGTCTTTTCGCGATTTTCGGTGAAATGACACATTTTCGAAACGAAGACAACTAGGCGAAAGTTTTCCGGAATGGTGCGTTTAAGCTAGAAAACAAGATGGTGTGAAGATTGGAGCTCGTTTGCAAATTCTGGAACCAGAACAGAAAATCTGGGCGATAGAAAATATCGTGAAGAAAATTGCGTTGGAATTTCAGGCAAGTCAGGACTATTCTGAAATTCAAAAATAAAAATGGTGGAGTAGATCCCAAAGGTGAGAACTCCTCACTATAATTTTCTTATATAGTTATTTATTTTATAACTGCAAATATGAATTGTTCCCCGTCGTCCACAGACCATGGACGGCTTGTTTGATTGTTTGGTTTGGTTGATTAGATTATTTGGTTGAATTTGGTTGTTTGGGTGAAATGAATTGATTAGAATTGTTATGTGGTATGGCGCGAGCCAGTATCAGGAGTGGGGTAATGCTAGACATTACCCGATTTTGATATCGTGCCGTTATGCCATCGAAATTTTCTAAAATATGTTAGAACAATAAAAATATCATTTTTATTGTATAAATGAACTAAATAGAATATTCATATGTTGAATAAAATAATTTATCGTTAAAAATATAATTTTTAACGTGTATATGAATAAAATAAATATTCATTTGTTTATGTACACCCATTTGACTGATACTGATTGGGACGATAAAATTTACACATCGCCCAACTACACAAATAAAATTCATTATTTGTTGATTGAAACCCCACACGGGTATTGGGATGATATATGACATAAACTAGTCCCGATAATTAGCTGTATGTCAATCGATGGATTGACAGGCTGTTGTAAGCGTTAAATATTTATATTTGATGCTTATGCAGTGTAGAATGCACTCTGGATGATGGTTGATTGTTTATTGTTGTTGTTATATACATGTGTTGTATGAAATCCATATAATCAACATTATATGGTAATTGACTGTGTCTGATTCCAGTTCAGGAAGAATGAATATTTTCGTTATTTTTAAAATAACGAATATTTTCAAATAATATTCAGAAAAGAATCAAAAAATGATTTTGATGTTCGATTTGGGATGGACACAAAAATATTTAAATATATAAAGCCGTGTTGATTAAATTAACGCCATTTTGACGTGAACGATATTTATATCGATTTTATTTATTTATATAATGAATATAGAAAAGGAATTGGTTTCCAAATCTAATGTTTTGAAAATACTATCATTTATATATCGATGATATGGAATATTCAATTTTGATTTGAAATTGAATATGAAGTTGAAATCGTTTTGAAAACGAATTTAAAACGATTTATAAAATACGTTTTTAAATGGAAATCGATGAAATATATATTATATATATAATATAATGGCCTGAATAGAATGCGCCGCGCTGCGGCAGTTCGTGAATTTCGACCATTGACTTCGAACGGACATTACGGGAGATCCGACCGTCGGATTCTTCTAAAACCGGAACCGTTGGGTTTGTATCGAAAAGAGCTAAGAATACAAGAAATTAGAAATCTAACGGTTGGATTTGGAATTATGTCCAAATCAAATTTGGAAAAGGTCGTTGTAAGTGCAGTTCGATGGCCTTTTACCGAATCGACTGCACAGACCTTGATAAAATTATTAAAAATATCAATAATTTGTGTAAAATCATAATAAATGATTTGGAAAGAATTAGGATGAAAAATTCCATATAGAAATGATAAAAATAGATTTTTATCGAAATGAACTAATTTTTAACTAGGATTATAATCCAATATTTTTAAATAAATAAATTGGATTTGAAATGGTTTTAAAGATAACAGGAATTTCCAATGTATGAATTGGAATGGATTTGAATCGAAATTATCTTCAGAATATTTCAATATTGGATTCCGTGATTATACAGATATTGTGGAGGAATTTGGATGATATATATGTCGTTATTCCAATACGGTATTTGTTGATTCCAGAATTTGATATTGAATATAAGTCGATATATTTTCTGTTCAGAGCCTTGTATTTAATATTAAATGTGATTTTGGGTTTTTCGTGAATGGTGTCATCATTAACACTGTTCTTGAACCTAGTTGAGAAAAGATTAAATCTTTTTATTTAGATTTAATGAAGGATACCAATTAATTGATATTTAATTGGAATGGAATTGAAATTGGTCTTTGGGTTTATCGTGAACGGTGTTTTAAATAACACTTGTTCTTTAACTCGATTAACAATGGAATAAGATTTTGGGTTGACGTGAATGGTATCTTTAATAATACTGTTCTTAGATCCAATGAAGTTAAGAAAATCAGAAATTAACTGGAAATTAGTTATGCTGAATGGTTTCCTGGGTATTGATCTGTTGTTGGTTTCAGCCTTCGGGGTTAATACTTAGGGAATTGTTCACTTGCTAATTTATGGTTAAAGGCTGATGGAATGGAATGTGATTTTGGGTTTATCGTGAACCGTGTTTTAAAGGACATTGGTTCCTTAACCCAGTTAAAGACAGGAATAATATTTTGGGTTGTCGTGAATGGTATCTTTAATAATACTGTTCTTAGACCCAATGGAGTTAAGAAAATCAGAAACTAACTGGAGATTAGTTAAGTTGAATGGTTTCTTGGGTATTGATCTGATGTTGGTTTCGGCCTTCGGGGTTAATACTTAGGAAAATTGTTCACTTGCTAATTTACGGTTAAAGGCTGAAGGAATGGAATGTGATTTAGGTTTATCGTGAACCGTGTTTTAAATGACATTGGTTCTTTAACCCAGTCAAGACAGGATATGATTTCCCAAGTCAAACAATCATTAATATTGATTTTTGGGAGATTAAAACCAAATGGAGTTTTAATGCATCTTTAATTAGATTGAAATGATATCCAAAGGAAGATTAAAGAATAAATTTAAAGAATTTATCTTTTATAAAATTAATGGGAACCTTTCCCAAAGTATATGAATATTTGAATAAAGGAATATTCTAGATTGGAATGAGGCGTATGTTGTGTTTTTATAGCACTTGTTTATTTTATACGCGAGTTATTCAGAAAGACCAGGTTTATCCCATTCTGAATTACTGATTCGACGATATGTCGAGGATGGAGATGGTGGTTGAAGGCCGGAGGTCTTCACATCGTTTGGATGATTACCGATGTCTTGATTGGGCTGTATACCCAAGGCATGGTAATAAGTTGTGATCGTCCATACGTACTTGGAGATCGACCAGATATGCGAGGACCACTCCCCTGTATTGGACATATGGGGGAGGAATAAGGTGCCTTCGGTTTCGTTCAGACCCAGAACGAACTTGTAAAAGGATGTGTGTCTGAATCGGATTTCATTCTGTGTGATTGATAGACATCGGTTGCATAACATGGATTGCCTGTGTGGCATGCTGAGATGCAAATGATCAAGGCTTCTGTTGAAAAGCAGAGTCTTGTGGTTGATGATCAAAGCATGGATTTGATATAGCGTAGCTTTGTGTAGCGTTAATTCGCGAGCCTCACACCCCGGCGTGAACCAGAAACGGGAGAGGACCTCATGAAGGACATGCGTTTCTTTCTAGCTAGGAGTGGTGTCAGCGTTTTGCATGCCCTGACATTTTACTTATGTGGATGATGGATAGTGAGGTGCCTCGGTTATATCGGTCGTTCCGGGGCTGATAGTTTGGTCGGGATATGACCAGTTGACGCCCTATAGGGCGGGGAAACGCAGTGTTCAAGCATTTTAATCCACATTGAGTGGACCGGCCCTGATGATCCAAAGGTCACTCGAGCTCTAACCTGAGACATGGGCTAGAGCATCTCGAAGCGGTAAGGACGATCCCTTGCCTTGGTTCATAGATGGAAATCCAACTTCCAATACGACATTTTGCGGTTTTAATTGTAAACCTATATATGGAGACATAGTGGTATGGGGCACTTATGCCATCTATGATTGATACTTATGATTGAGATTGTTTTGACACTATACACTTATAGTAATAATAAAACATGAAATTTTACGTACCAAGCATTCTTGGCTATTATAAGGTAAAAAACCTCCGGCTTGTGTTGCATTGTGTGATGGGACCTGAGTCTTATAATAGCTTCATTGTTTTTTATTTAGCATTGCGCTGTAGTTTTATGCACTGGTATTCTTGGGAGGAAACACTTTCCGTGTTATACGGCGTGGTCCCTTGATTTACCTTACTTTAAAACCAAGATAATAACTGTTTTAGTTCTCACACCAGTCACATGACTGACTGGAGTTTATTCTTTTAACCTGAACTCTGGGTGCCTCTATTTTCACATGGGCAGTTAGTAGTTTTGGTTTTGCAGATTTATATTCACAGGATCCTGGTTTACAGCTGGAATGATATCCAGAAAGCTCTGTATCCGTTTTTCTTTTTCAGTTGTGTTTTGTATTATTTTTCCGCTGCTATGTATTTAAATGTAATTTAATTCTCTGATATTTATCAAATGTATTTTATTCAATTATACTATGTATATCCTTTTATTTTGATGGAATTGTTGTAATAAGCAATGAAATGTTCTTCTGTTTGTGTTCTGATTTGTCGTGTTCTCAAAGTCAATCCGGGCTTTCCTTCACGGGGAAGTTCGGGTCATCTCAATTACAAACACCGGGTCAGTCTGGTGAACCAGAGTGAGAAAAAATCGCAAAGTTTTAAGGGGAATCATCCGACTTGATTTTAAGGTTCAAAATCTTTTCGTAAGAAACGTATAATCACAAGACCAAATCCACACATAAATACAGATGGTTTTTATCGTATTATAACCCAAAACATTTTTGAAATCAATATCTTTTCTGATATTATAGTGGTGTCTAAATACAGATAAATATCAATCTAGCAGAATGCTTGCATCTCACGCTCTACATATATAGTATACAATCAAAACCGCGGGCGCTCATTGGAGATTAGATTCCGGCTATGACTAGGTATGGAACCACCTACCGATATTGTATCTCTAGAGGGGAATACACTGGGTTCAACAAGAACGTCTTGCAACCCAGTCCATACATGACCGACCACTCATTTCGCTTGAGTGTATCGAATGTATATCACAGAGGTTTAGGATCAGGAACTATTTCCCGAAAAAGAGATAGCATCGAAATAGATTAAAGAAGGAAATGGAATTTCTCTAGATAGCTGATTATACAACCTAATGGGAGCGACCCACATAGCTATGTTGCTGCCCGATTTTATTCATTTCCTGGTTGTGAGGCTTGAGGTTCAAATTACCTTTTTAAGATAGCACACCACCATTCACTTTGAATTCCACATTGCCAGATCCGCCAGAAAAATCACTAATTGACGTCTATAAAATTATCCTGGTTGGCAGCTACCTAACTATGGTACGTTTGAAGAAATCAACGTACGTGACCCCTTTGGAAATACTCTGTCATACATCCGTTCATACAAGTCATCCAGGAATAGGATGAACCGAAGGTACCCTCCTGCCACATCCAAGGTATCACCCAATAGATCAGTAGCGAGTAGTCCTTGCAATCCGTAGATTCCAATCAAGATAGAATCACTGCCGAAATATCTCTGGCCGCTAAATCAGAGAAATTCAACAACTAGTTCTTTAGCTCATGAAGATCAGCGGTCTTCAATTGCTCCATCTTTAATTAGCATCTTACATGTATTTGCTGGTGCGGAATGGTTTTCGAATATATATTCAATCCCGTTCTTTCCGTACCAACAATCGTATTGGTTAGATTTGATAGTTGGTGATTTAATTATCAAATAAATAATCGTGAGAATAAAATAGGCTCACTGATTCAGTACTTGACATTACTTGGCCTTTTAATTTAATACAATTAACGAAGGTTTATTAAACTTCTAAATCTTGTAATATTTTTAAATAATATAGCTCTACTTATTTTATAGGATTCTCAAACATTTTCATACACATTAATATTAAATCATATATATTCGTGACTTTGGGTTTAATCAAATTTCACATAAATTCTTGTTACGACAACTCTTTTGTTCATTTCTCGAAAAACAATACCATCACTTCCCTTTGAATAAACGTATTTAAACTTATCCCATTAATTTCTGAAATCTTGAAAACATTGTTATAATTTCACAATATCTCTTTATATTTCTGTTACTTTGGAAATACTATTTCATATTCTCAAATCCATTACTTCAACATTCATTAATCCCTGACCGTAAATTGGTAAGCGAATAACTCCTAAGTATCAACCACGAATACCGAAATCAACATCAGATTAATACTCAGAAAATCACTCAAACCAACCAATCTCCAGTTAGGTCCCAATATTTTTAGATTTCTTATCTTAATTCTCATCAAGCCGTATTATTCCCCTTTTACTCCACTCAACCATTTCTCGCTTTGAAAATCTTGTTTTAATTCCATTCTTTTCGCTTAATTTCATTATTAAGTAACGCTAATTTAAAATCAACGTTTTAACACCTCATCCCATTGTAAGCTTCGTTTATATAATGCTAGTTTAATATAAACCCTTTTTATTTCGATTTCTTAATTCCAATGTTATCTCAATATTTATTTAAACCATTGTATTCGCTTAAAAATCCCTTTTATAAATTTGTTATAAAACTCGGGTCTTAATATAAAATCCATTTATAATCCCCCTTTCAATTCAATTAGATCTCATTACACTATACCTAAATTATTATTAATTAAAATAATAATTGATTCCATCATTAACTGTTGTAGAGGTAGTTAACTTCTTAATTAACTAAAATAAATAGTGAATCCGTTTTAAAAATCTTATTAAAATTAAAACAAATATTTGTTAAACTATTTCATTAGATTAATTCAAAAATAAATTAAAAATATATCTCAGATACAACGGTTGACTTAATGAACCTAAATTTGATTATCTCATTAACCGGTCCCAATTAGTTCTCACTTTAAATTAATAATATAATTAATTTAAATAATTTCATTAAGTCATTTCTTAACCAAAAACAATTATTCAAATCTTAACCGTTAGGTTAATTTTCTACTATTTTGCTTATAAATCTGATAAATATCAGAATTTACTTTATAAAATAATTTAATAATTAAATATAAACTTAAATAATAAATATTTATTTTCTTTTTACAAACTTTTATTCAAGATACAGATTTAAAAATCTGTCTTCAGTTATAAAATAAATTTTATAACTTCATTTCGTTGATTCATTTAACGGTAAATCGATATTATAAAATGGTTGATTTAAAGACCATATACTGCCAATTACTCAACCAATATTACCCATTGATTTAAACAAAACAAATATTGAATTTCAGGTCAACATTCAACAACCAGACCAATGATCTAATCAGAATTGTTCATATAATGATAATATCATTAAATATATTTGGGGAATTCTGTTGGATCCCTTCAACCTGTTCTTCCCTGCGTCAAATATGATCATTTAATTCAAATAAATAATGGTCTTCATAACAGTCAATAACAATAATTCAATATCAACCAATTTATTTCACACAACCATAACAATTCAAACAATTCAATCGATGAAATACGTTTATTTATAAACATGACCAACAAGGTAAGTTACCTTAATTGGGACCAATCGTTAAAATGACAATTTGGTTTTTCACAGAAATTAATCAAAAATTTAATTTCTGAAATTCAATCAATATATAAATAACAAACAATCAACCATTAGCGACCATAGCACATAAAAATAAAAACCCAACTTATATAAAATATAAGTGGGGAGAACTGAGAGTTTAACTCACCTAATTTAATTTGTCGCTTAAGTGGTCAAATTCTAGTTAAATTAAAATAGTGTCTAGTTTAACTGAAGATTCATGTTGCTTCCATTTATGTCCAAAATTGTTCTAGAATGTCGTGTGCTCAACAGTACGGTCCTTACGCCTCTTGTTTCATCCAATTTTGATAGCACAGATAAGAGTTATGTATGTTATATTCCATGACTTTTTATTTTTATACTTAATCTTTCTAAATTACACAGTTAGTTTTACTAATTACTTTCTTTTATCACGTAATAAGCCGACTTCTATCTGCTTCCTTTGTTTTACGCTTGAACCAACCCATTTACTACTATACAACATTACTACATTGGTTATAACATTTAAAATTATACGACTTTTAATTAACAATTAAATTCCTAATTATAATATAATTATTAATTACATTCTAATTACTTTGAATAAGCAGAACATGTCTGATCCCTTTTTTCCTTTCTTCATTTCTAATCTTTGTTCATGAATACACTAATCTTTCAGTTCAAAATAACCTGCAGAAAGTTGCAACAAATTTAATTGTATTATATTATCCAATTTAATAAACTTAATCTAAACTAAATTAACATTAATTAATTATTACATTAGGTCTTTAATACTGTTTCGTTATTCCAGAACCGGCCGAATCCCATTTTCATTCTGTGCATGTGATTTTCCCTCAATCTGCAAAGATCAATACTAAATTAATTAATTGTTTGGTCATTTATCATGTAAAGTCCAAATTAATTACCTAATTTACCATATAATTACATTTTCAAGGCATGGATATCGACCAAATAGATCTTGTTTACTTCTTTGTCGTATGCTACGGTGCTTCCGTTTTTCTCTTCTACAATCGAATTGCTCACCTTTATTAACCGACCACCGTCGCATCTCCAGATCGCCGAAGTCAGATCCACCATGATCATCCTGCGCTCCTTTCCCCCATCCACGCTCGACCTAAATTCCATCAACCCTGGCGTTGCTGATTATCTGCAGCACCCCCTCGAACGTCGGTGCTTCACGGCCTGATTCCGGCCATCCTGGTAAGTAAAACACGAACATAGACATTCAATATGTTCATTTGGATGAGCTCGAGATGTTTGTTGTTGCGTGGTTTGGATTTTGATTAACCCTAGAATTATTGAACTGTTGTATGGTGGCGGCGGAAATTATATGAGGCGTTGACCACGCAAACCAGTTCTGACCGAAATGCTAGGGTTTTGGGGACCTTTATTTATAGACAATTTTATATTAAAATATTATATCGAAACTCCGTGTAGAAGTGGCAGGCAAAAACCACTAAATGACTTCTAGTCGAGATGAAAATCCTAAATCTAGCATAGAAAAATATTCCGGACACGATGGGACAGGTTTCGTCAAATTCCTAAGTCGTTTGTAAAAAGTCGTTTATAATTCATAGGCTAAAAATCAAGCATTTAATTTTCCCACGATCTTAAAATAAATCCAATCAACTTGAAACTTTGAAATTCTACTAGACCTTTTCCTTACGGATCCAATGAAATTTGTTTCGCTAAAATCGGAGTTCATTTGGCTAGTCGTTTATTCCTTTAAAGTTACCCCTGTCAAATAATATAAATGGTTAAATAAAAACAGAGGCATTTGACACTACCATGATCAAACGGTAAGCCCGATTGACACGATACTTGAAATCTTATAATAATTAATTAATACGCATCCAACGACACACATTTCGTAACATTTCGAGGCTGTTTCCCGGTACGCTATTTTTATACGCACCACAATGCTATTTTGGACATCAAATTACCCAGTCTCCAAAAATAAAAAATCATATACCTATCCTGACTCTAAACGTCGATACGAACTCAACAGAATTGGTTTCGTGGCTTAATTCGATTGTCTGCTCAAGTTATACACAAATACCCCTCAATTAAATTAAATTAATTACGCGCTATATAAAATAATTGGGCGTTTACGGTTGCCGTGGTCACATATGACATCGGTTTGCCACAAATTTAATATCGTACAATAATTGCAGTGGATGAAACTGGGTACTAAGATTGTGTTGAAGAATGGACATAACACTTCATTTTGGTTTGATTGTTGGCTAACCAACGTCCCATTGTGTGTGGAGTTTCCAGATCTTTTCGGAATTGCATGTAATAAGAACTTCACAGTTGGGGAGAAGTATGATAATGATGCAACAGGTTTCAAATGGAGATTGACTTTCTCGAGGCTGGTGGCTAGTATTGCGCTGGTGCGGTTATGTAGTATGTTTGATTTACTTGATACAGTGAGTTTGTCTAACGAGAGGGATGAATTTATTTGGATGGTCGAGGGAGAGAGAAAGCTGTTTAGTGTTCGTAGCATTTACAAGTTTTCAACTTCGCTGGGGTTCGGAGGTTAGGGTTCGAACATATGTGGCGATTCAAAGTTCCTGATAAAGTTAAAATCCACATGTGGATTGTGATACATGGTAGATTGAACACGGTTAGCAGAATTCGTCAGAGAGGCGTGAACGTGGTGGATGGCTGTGTGTTTTGTGGTCACGATGACGAGGACAATCACCATCTTTTTTTGGCCTGTGACTTTGCTTTTTACATTTGGACGAAATGTTTGGTCTCGCTCTACCTTGACTTGCATTGGAGCGACTTCATAGCTGATCAATTTTTTTTTTGGCACAATATATACCCGACTTTGCATGCTTCTCACAACAGTTTTCTTTTCGCTTTGTTGAACTTTGCTTACATTTGGCTGCTTTGGCATGAACGCAATTCCAGAAAATTTAACAGAAAATTGAAAGCTCCTAACAGTATCATTTACTCGATCCTTAATTTTGTCTATGACTAGGCAGGCATGGAGCGCAAAAAATAGGTTGAAAACATTGCTGATAGAGTGCGCAAGAGGATGAGGAACATCACTGGTCCAGATGCTTGATGTGGATGATCTTTGGCTTTAGTATCTGCTGTGTTATGCTATGTTATGTTAAGTTGCTTTGTAATGTAAATTATGTTGTATGGTTCTCTTTTTGTCAGGCTTTATGTAATCGCAGGGTTGTTGTGATGGCTTGTTTTGGTTGTATATTTGTTGTACATACTAGACTTGCTACTTTCTGGTTGCTAATATATTAGGCGTGAATCATGCTGATTCACTACCTTTTCCTTCAAAAAAAAAAATATCGTACAATAATTTAACGTTACGGTCCCAATAAAACTAATTTTGCTAAAAACTGACTCTATTTGCAAAATGGCCTCTTTTAAGGCTTATAATAATATCGATTAAACAACAACAACAACAACAAAGCCATATATCCCAAACAAGTTGGGGTTGGCTAGATATGGAACCCAAAATTAAAATAAAATAAAATTAATAATGATGATAAGAAAAATATAAAAGGGTTTAAAATAACCAATCAAATAAAAAGTCATCTGATAAAGGTTTTTTTTTAAATAATAATAATAATAAGAAGTAAAAATGTTCAATAAAAGTGAAATAAAATCTAAAATAGTAAGTAAAAAGGTTCAGTAAACGTGAAATAAAGTCTAAAAAAGAGAGAGAGAGAGAAACACTATGGTTCTGGTACATGGATTGCCAATTTCCATGCACTCCTATCAAATACCAGCTCTTCCGATAAACTCCAGTTACTTAAATCTCTCTTTATTATCTCCTCCCATGTCATTTTAGGTCGACCTCTACCTCTCTTTGGGCCTTCGGCGCGACCTAGAATTCCAGCGCGTACAGGTGCATCGTATGGTCTACGTTGGATATGTCCAAACCATCTCAAGCGGTATTGGACTAACTTCTCTTCAATTGGTGCAACTCCAAGTTTTTCCCGAATATCCTCATTTCTAATCCGATCTCGTCTGGTATGCCCACAGCTCCAACGCAGCATTCGCATCTCTGCTATACTTATCTTCTGAACGTGTTACCTCTTAGTAGGCCAACATTCTGCACCATATAACATTGCAGGTCTGATTGCTGTCCTATAGAACTTTCCTTTAAGCTTCTGAGGAATCTTACGATCACAGAGAATGCCAGATGCTAGTCGCCATTTCACCCATCCTGCTTGAATTCTAAAACTAACATCCTTATCAATCTCTCCATCAAACTGCAACATAGATCCTAAGTATCGAAACGATTCCTTCTTGGGTACTACTCTACCGGCCAAGGTAACATCTCCGTCATCTGACCTGACACTGCTAAACTCACACTTCATATACTCTGTTTTAGTTCTGCTAAGACTAAAACCCTTTGATTCCAAGGTCTCCCTCCACAACTCCAGTTGTCGACTAACCTCTATTCTACTTTCATCAATCAGCACAACATCATCGGCAAAGAGCATACACCAAGGAATCTCCCTTTGTATATCTTTTGTGATTTCATCCATCACTAATGCAAAAATATAGGGGCTCAGAGCCGAACCTTGATGTAACCCTATGTTAATTGGAAATATCTAGTTTCACCATCGCATGCCCTAACACTAGTCACAACCCCCTCGTACATGTCCTTAATAAGGGTAATATACTTTGATGGCACTCTCTTCCTTTATAGCGCCCACCACATAACCCTCCTCGGTACTCTGTCATAAGCTTTCTCCAGGTCAATAAAAACCATGTGGAGATCTTTCTTCTGCTCCCTGTATCTCTCCATAAGTTGTCTAACCAAGAAAATCGCCTCAGTGGTTGACCTTCCCGGCATAAAACCAAATTGATTCCTAGAGACACCTGTTAACCTCCTCAAACGCTACTCGCAAACTCTCTCCCAAAGCTTCATTGTATGACTCATAAGCTTAATTCCTCTATAGTTTGTGCAACTTTGAATATCTCCTTTATTCTTGAAGATTGGAACTAAAATGCTTCTCCTCCATTCATCTGGCATTTTGTTTGATTTGAAAATATTGTTGAACAACTTAGTTAGCCATCTTATCCCTGCATCTCCAAAGCATCTCCACACCTTAATAGGAATATCATCAGGCCCTACCGACTTGCCTGATTTCATTCGTTTCAACGCCCCCTTTACCTCAGCTTCTTGAAATCTCCACACAAAATGTCTATTGTTGCTATCGACTAAGTCTTCCAACTCGATCGAAGAGCTATCACTTTCTTCGTTGAAAAGCTTATCAAAGTATTCTCTCCACCTATTCTTTATCTCATCTTCCTTCACCAAAAGTCTATCATTCTCATCCTTAATGCATTTAACCTGATTGAAGTCCCTTGTCCTCCTCTCGCGTAGCCTAGCTATTCTGTAAACGTCTTTTTCGCCCTCCTTTGTACTTAGCCTTTGATACAAATCTTCGTACGCTCGTCCCCTTGCTTCACTTACTGCTCTCTTTGCAGTCTTCTTTGCCACTTTGTACCTGTGCATGTTCTCTTCGCTTCTATGGCGGTACATGCGTTTGTAGCATTCCTTCTTCTCCTTGACAGCCTTTTGCACCTCGTCATTCCACCACCACGAATCTTTGGGTTCTCGCTTGCTTCCTCTTGTTATCCAAAATACCTCAGTGGTGACTCTCCGAATGCAAGTTGCCATCGCATTCCACATGACATTTGCTTCTCCTTCCACATTCCAAGCTCCTTCTCCCATCACTCTATCTTTAAACACCCGTGAAGCATCTCCTTTGAGTTTCCACCATTTCGTCCTGCTAATCTTCGCTCTCTTATCCTTCACCACCCGAAGACGAAACACGCATACCAACAGCTGGTGTTGTGAGACGACACATTCTCCAGGTATGACCTTGCAATCAACACAATCTCGTTTACTATCTCTTCTAGTTAGGACAAAGTCAATCTGGCTAGCCTGTTGGCCACTACTGTAGGTGATCAGATGTGATTTCCTCTTTCTAAAGAAGGTATTAACAATCATGAGATCAAAAGAGAGAGCGAAATTCAAAATATCTTCACCCTCTTGGTTCCTATTGCCAAATCCAAAACCACCATGCACTCGCTCAAAACCCCCGCTACATGAGCCAACATGGCCATTGAAGTCTCCTCCTATAAAAAGTTTCTCGCTACTATGCACATTCCTAACCATGACATCCAAGTCTTCCCAGAACTTCCTTTTGGCTTCTTCACTTAGACCTACCTGTGGGGCATATGCGCTAATGACATTCAAAACTGCCTCGCCAACTACTAGCTTAACTAGGATGATCCTATCCCCTCGTCTTCTGACGTCAACCACATTGTTCTGAAGGTTCTTGTCAATCAATATGCCTACCCCATTCTTGTTACGTACTTCTCCCATGTACCACAATTTGAAGCCAATGTTCTCCACCTCCTTCGCCTTCTGACCCACCCATTTAGCCTCTTGAACGCACAAGATGTTAACCCGTCTCCTAATCATAATATCCACCATCTCTCTTAATTTTCCTGTTAAGGACCCTACATTCCAACTACCTAACCGAACCCTACTATCGTCGACTATCTTCCTTGCCCCTCACATCCGCCGAGAAAAATGCGAGGACCCTTTCTCACTTATCACCACACCGGGGCGTCGGTGTAGCGCGCCACTAAGAGAACGGCGGCCCAGCCCTTGCATATTTAACACCATACCCGAGCCTCGATAATAATATCGATTAAAATATTATAAAAATCTAAAATAATCAAATAAAATAATAATAAGCTATTGCTATCATAAATACCTAGCTGGAAATATCATATACTTCAAATATAAGTTGTACAACTCAATACCATCAATTCTGAGTTAAACGATGTCAAAATAACATTAAACCTTATACATATATTAAATAAACGTTTAAATTTAATAACGATTTCCATAGCGATTATTTAAATTTGATTTGGACATAACTAACAATCTATAACACGAAATCTGGATTTTTCTCTTCCATATGAAAATTATAATCAACTAGATTCCAACGTTTCTTGTTTCATAGATATCTGACTTATATCTGATCTTATATATTGAATTGAAGTTCAAAACTCAATATTACGAACTGCCTCGCCATTTCGAGTTCGATTTATAATTATATATAAATTTTACGTTCAAACTTTGTTTTAATAAACGAATTCAATATTAATATCCATTAATATTCCAGATATAATATTTAAAATTATAAATTAAATTAAATATTTGACTACCGAAAATACGGGACATTACATACTCCCCCCCTTAAAAGAATTTCGTCCCCGAAATTGCTAAGGTGAGAAAAATGTTAGAACCCGTAAACTTTAAAATCCAATTTTATTTCGAATCGAAAACTAATTTATTATTGTAAAATAAAAATTTTAAAAATAATGAAAATTTTCTAACACTTTAAATTTCCGAAAAAATTTGTTAGAGTCTCCCCTATACGGAGTGACATCTGCGATATCGTAGGAACAAATAATATATATACGTCAACCCACACGGTCGAAAAAACAAAAATCAAAACCCAAAATTTGTATTTTCGCATAGGTGTACCTTTTTCGAGCATTATTGAGCATCCTTGCTCAATTTACGTGCAGTCTATGCAACCTACTTAATTCTCTATCCTTCTAGCACCTGTACATAACTTATTTAACATGTACGTCACAAATACAAGAAATTACAAATAACATTTCCTTGATTAACAAGTATAACTTCCCGAATTCCAAGAATTAAATATGAATTATCAATTCAGTTTATACAATACAAGTTATATCATCCAATTTTAATTCAATTTATAATTCTGGAATTCATTTTCTTGGCTTTAATTCATTCAACTTCTATCATTAAATCGTTGATTTATTTTATTTGTTTAATCTAATAACCAATACACAACCAATTCAATTAATAAATTGAATTTATATTCAATATTAATATTTATATTGGTTTAACATATTGGAATATTAATCGGTTAATATTCGATTGATTTCTAATTAATTATAATTTATTTAATTTTCAAATCCAAATAAATTTTATTTAATGTCAATATCATTTCTTAATTTACTTCACTTAACCAAGTTAAGTTCCAATTCAAATTTTTAATTCAATTTTGAATATCATTCAAATCAATCAACACATAATATCCCAATTATTTCATAAAATTATTTCTTTTGTATACAAAAATATATTTTGGGTAAAATTATTTCATTTACCCTCTTTAAAAAACAATAGTGTATCCATTACCAGTTCAACACTTGAACCGATCAACAAACACAATACAAAACATTTGTATATAAAATTTACAAATACTCTCTCATATATATACACTCAATCTCGATCTAGGGTATTACTAATCCCATCTCTATCGAGTTACGCCACAGAGCCAAGGTTATTTCTAAACCAATAGCTCTTATACCACTGTAACGACCCCTAGATTTTCGGCTCTACAAATCGACATCTGGACATCTATAATAACATGCCTCATATACAATCACATAGCGGAATAATTACTAGATATCATATGTCTGAACACCTTCAACTCGTCTCTGGACTTCGCAACATCCTATAACCTTAACCTGTACAACCCGGTCTAACCCAAGCATTATAAACACCAGGCCAGTCTGGTAAACCAGAGTGAGAAAACTCGCAAAGTTTTTCCAACTTGATTTTAAGGTTCAAAATCTTTTCGTAAGAAAAGGATAATCGTAAGACCAAATCCACACATAAATACTGATCGTTTTTACCTTATGATAACCCAAAACATTTTTGAAATCAATATTTTTTCTGATATTATAATAGTGTCTAAATACAAATAAATACCAATCTAGCAGAATGCTTGCATCTCACGCTTTACATATATAGTATACAATCAAAACCGCGGGCGCGCATTGGAGATTGGATTCCAGTTATGACTAGGTATGGAACCACCTCCCAATAGTGTATCTCTAGAGGGGAATACACTGGGTTCAACAAGAACGTCTTGCAACCCGGCCCACACATGACCGCTCGCTCATTTCGCTTAAGTGTATCGAATGTATATCACTAACAGTTGGGATCAGCAACCGTTTCCCGAGAAAGGGACAACATTGAAATAGATTAAATAAGGAATTGGTATTTCTCTTGATAAGTGATTATACAACCTAATGGGAGCGACCCACATAGCTATGCTGCCTGCCCGATTTTTTTCATTTCTCAGTTGTAAGGCTTGAGGTTTGAATTACCTTTTTAAGATAGCACACCACCATTTACTTTGAATGGCACATTGTCAGATCCGCCAGAAAAATCACTAATTGACGTCCATAAAAATATTTTTGTTGGGAGCGACCCAACTATGGTACGTTTGAACAAATCAACATACGTGACCCCTTTGGAAATACTCTGTCAGACATCCGTTCATACAAGTCATCAAGGAATAGGATGAACTGAAGGCACCCTCCTACCACATCTTAGGTATCACCCCATAGATCAGTAGCGAGTAGTCCTTTCAATCCGTAGATTCAAATCAGGACAGAATCACTGCCGAAATTTCTCTAGCCACCAAACCATAGGAATTCAACAAGTATTTCTTCCGCTCATGAAGATCAACGATCTTCAATTGCTCCATCTTCAATCAGCATCTTTCATGTATTTGCTGGTTGAGAATGGTTTTTGAATATATATTCGATCGTGGTCTTTCCGTACCAACAGTCGTATTGGTCAGATTTGATAGTCGGTGATTTAACTATCAAAACTATTTCATACACATTAATATTAAATCATATATATTCATGACTTTGGGTTTAATCAAATGTCACGTAAATTCTCGTTACGGCATCTCTTTTGTTCATTTCTCGAAAAACAATACCATCACTTCTCTTTGAATAAACGTATTTAAACTTATCCCATTAATTTCTTGAATCTTGAAAATATCACTATAATTTCACAATATCTCTTTATATTTCCGTTACTTTGGAAATACTATTTCATATTCTCAAATCCATTACTTCAACATTGATTAATCCCTGACCGTAAATTGGTAAGCGAATAACCTCCTAAGTATCAACCCCGAAAATGGAAATCAACATCAGATTAATACTCAGAAAATCACTCAAACCAACAAATCTCCAGTTAGGTTCCAATATTTTTAGATTTCTTATCTTAATTCTCATTAAACCATATTATTCCCCTTTTACTCCATTCAACCATTTCCCTCTTTGAAAATATTGCTTCAATCCCATTTTTTCGCTTAATTTCATTATTAAGTAACGCTAGTTTAAAATCAACGTTTTAACACCTCATCCTACTGTAAACTTCGTTTATAACACTAGTTTAATATAAACCCTTTTTATTTCGATTTCTTAATTCCAATGTTATCTCAACATTTATTTAAACCATCATATTCGCTTAAAAATCCCTTTTAAAAATCTTATTAAAATTAAAACAAATATTTGTTAAATTATTTCATTAGATTAATCCAAAAATAAAGTAATAATAAATCTTAGTTACAACGGTTGACTTAACCAACCTAAATATGATTATCTCGTTAACCGATCCTAATTAGTTCTCACTTTAAATTAATAATGTAATTAATTTAAATAATTTAATTAATTCGTTTCTTAACCAAAAACAATTATTCAAATCTTAACCGTCAGGTTAATTTTATACTATCTTGCGTATAAATCTGATAAATATCAGAATTTGCTTTATAAAATCATTTAATGATTAAATATAAAATTACATAATAAATAATAAATATTTATTTTCTTTTTACAAATTTTTATTCAAGATATATATTTAAAAATCTGTCTTCAGTTATAAAATAAATTTTGTAATTTCATTTCGTCGATTTATCTAACAGTAAATCGATATTGTAAAACGGTTGATTTATAGGCCATATACTGTCAATTACTCAACCAATATTACCTATTGGTTTAAACAAAACAAATACTCAATTTCAAGTCAACATTAAAAAACCAAATCAATCATCTAATCAGAACAGTTCATATAATCATAATGTCATTAAATATATTTGAGGAATCTCGTTGGATCCCTCCAACCGGTTCTTCCGTACATCAAATATGATCATTTAATTCAAATGAATAATGGTCTTCATAACAGTCAATAATGATAATTTAATATCAACCAATTTATTTCACACAACCATAACAATTCAAACAATTCATTAAATTAAACATGTTTATTTATAAACATGACCAACAAGGTAAGTTACCTGTATTGGGACTAATCGTTAAAATAAAGATTTAGTTTTTCTCTGAAATTAAACAACCATTTAATTTTAGAAATTCAATCAATATATAAATAACAAAAATCAACCATTAGCAACCATAGCACATAAAAATAAAAACCTGATTTATATAAAATATAAGTATGCAGAATTGAGTGAGTTTAACTCAACTAATTTCATTTGTCGCTTGAGTGGTCAAATTCTAGTTAAATTAAACTAGTATTTAATTTAACTAAAGATTCATAATGCTTCCAATTCTACCCACAATTGTTCTAGAATGTCGTGCTCAACAGTACGGTCCTTACGCCTTCTGTTTCATCCAATTCTGATAGCATAGATAAGAGTTATATATGTTATAGTCCATGACTTTTTAATTTTATAATCAATCTTTCTAAATTACACAATTAGTTTTACTAATTACTTTCTTTTATCACGTAATAAGCCGACTTCGATCTGCTTCCTTTGTTTTTCGCTTGAACCCACCCATTTACTATTGTACCACGTTCCTGCATTGGTTATAACATTTAAAATTTATGATTTTCAATTAACAATTAAATACCTAATTATAATATAATTATTAATTACGTTCTAATTACTTTAAATAAGCAGAATCAGGTCCGATTCCTTTTTCCTTTCTTTATTTCTGCTCTTTGTTCATGAATACACTAAGCATTCAGTTCAGAATACCCTGTAGAAAGTTGCAACGAATTTAATTGTATTATATTGTATAATTTAATTAACTTAATTTAAACCATAATTAACATTAATTATTACGTTAGGTTTTTAATACTGTTTCGTTATTCCAGAACTGGTCAACTCCCTTTTCCACTCTATGCACGCGATTTTCCCTTAATATGCTAAGATCAATACTAAATTAATTAATTAATTAATTAATTAGGCATTTATCACGTTTAATCCAAATTAATTACCTAATTTACCATATAATTACATTTTGAAGGCATGAATATCGGTCGAATAGATCTTGTTTACTTCTTCGTTGTATACTTCTGTGCTTCCGTTTTTCTCTTCTGCAATCGAACTGCACACCTTTATTAACTGACCACTGCCGCAACTCCAAATCGCTGGAGTCAGATCCGCCTTAACCATCTTGCATGCCTTTCCCCCATCCACGCTCGACTTGAATTCTATCGGCCCTTGAATTGCTGATTATCTGCAGCACCCCCTCAAATGTCGTTGCTTCACGGCCTGATTCCGATCATCCGGTAAGTAAAACACGATCACAACCATTCAATATGTTCATTTGGATGAGCTCGAGATGTTTGATGTTGCGAGGTTTGGATTTTGATTAAACGATTTCGAGAATTAGAGGGAAGAAAATGAGGAGTTTCCTGGCCGTTGAATTGTTGTATGGTGGAGGTGGAAATTATATGAAGCGTTGACCACGCAAACCAGTTCTGACCGAAATGTTAGGGTTTTGGAGACCCTTATTTATAGACCATTTTATGTTAAAATATTATATTGAAACTTCGCATAGAAGTAGCAAGCAAAAACCTTTACAAATGACTTCCAGTCGAGATAAAAATCCTAATTCTAGCATAGAAAAATATTCCAGACACGATGGGACAGGTTTCGTCAAATTCCGAAGTCGTTTGTAAAAAGTCCTTTATAATTCATAGGTTAAAAATCATGCATTTAATTTTCCCACGATCTCAAAATAAATCCAATCAACTTGAAACTTTGAAACTCTACTAGACCTCTTCCCTACGGATCCAATGAAATTTGTTTCGTTAAAATCGGAGTTCATTTGGCCAGTTGTTTATTCCTTTAAAGTTACCCCTGTCAAATAATATAAATGGTTAAATAAAAACAGAGGCATTTGACGCTGCCACGATCAAACGGTAAGCCCGATTGACACGAAATTTGAAATCTTAATACGAATCCAACGGCACACATTTCATCACATTCCGAGACTGTTTCCCAATATGCTATTTTTATACGCACCACAATGATATTTTAGACATCAAATTACCCAGTCTCCAAAAATAACAAATTGTATACCTATCCTAACTCTAAACATGGATACGAACTCAATGGAATTGGTTTCGTGGCTTAATTCGATCGTCTGCTCAAGTTATACACAAATACCCCTCAATTAAATAAAATTAAATGCGTGCTATATAAAATAACTGGGTGTTTACGGTTGCCATGGTTACATACGACATCGGTTTGCCACGAAATTTAGTATCGTACCATAATTTAACATTATGGTCCCAATGAAACTAATTTCACTAAAAACTGACTCTGTTTGCAAAATGGCCTCTTTATGGCTTATAATAATATCGATTAAAATACTATAAAAATATAAAATAATCAAATAAAATAATAATAAGCTATTGTTATCATAAATACCCACCTAGAAATATCACATAGCTTCAAATATAACTTATACAGCTCAATATCATCAATTTTGAGTTAAACGATGTCAAAATAACATTAAAACCCTTATAAATATATTAAATAAACATTATAATTTAGTAACGATTTCCATAGTGACTATTTTAAAATTTGATTTGGATATAACTAACAATCTATAACATGAAATCTGGATTTTTCTCTTCCATATGAAAATTATAATCAACTAGATTCCAACATTTCTTGTTTCACAGAAATCCGACTTATATTAGATCCTTTATATTCAATTGAAGTTCAAAGCTCAATATTACGAACTAACGCCCCATTTCAAGCTCAGTTTATAATTATATATAAAGTATACGTTCCAAATTTGTTTTAATGAATGAATTTAATATTAAAATCCATTAATATTCTAGATATAATATTTAAAATAATAAACTAAATATTTGACTATCAAAAATACTGGACATTACACTTGTGGTAGAAGTCTGCCCGAAACCGACCGGAAAATCCAGCAACCACAGTTTGCCAGCTTAATGTGAGGTGTCTAATGTATAAAAATAAACGTACTAAGGCACGAGGTTAAGTTCACATATGGTAGAAGTCTGCCCGGAACCGACCGGCAAATCCAGCATCCACAGGTAGTCAACTTAATGTGAGAAGCCTAGTGCATATATATATATATATATATATATATATATATAACAACCAATAAACAACAAACAAATAAATAAAAGAATAAGAATATTAATTTCCTATTGGGGTACAATAATTAAATATATTCGGAACTGATAAAACAAGGATATTCCATTGTAATTAATGCCTTAGGAAAATTATGGTCGTTAGGCTCATGAATGGCATTAATTGAAATCAATGTAATTAAAGATAAATGGTTGCCTTAGGAAAAAATGACCGTTGTGGTCATAATGGGCAATAAACAAAGAAATGAGAAGTAAATGGGTGTCATTAAGGGATAAATGGATATTGATTGTTGTTTAAATATTAAGTCCAATTAAGGAGATAATCAAATAAATATTCTACGGTAAAGAGAATATAACCTTCCTTATTTAAAGTAATGAATATAGAACTTATAAATAAAAATAAATTTGGACTTAGTAGGTCAATAATGTAAGATATTATTAACCATATAAACCTGTGACCCAAATAAATGGTGTACATATAGTATTTCTGTATAAAGGGATTAAATGTGAATGACTTGATAACGTAGCCTACTTTATCCCAAATAGGGAAAGGTTGAAAAAGGAAAATAAGTTATGAACTTATAACCTTCGCGTATAGTCCGCTTCATGGGTCCTAAAAGGCTAAGATACTAGGGGTTGAAGAGCCCACCCGGGAATAGGTTTTTCAGTATAGGGGTCTTAAATAGCATGTGTGTGGGCCTACCCAAACCTGGAAATTAAATGGGTCAGATATGGCCGTCTACCCTACGAGAAGTAATAAGTGACTAAGGATGTTATTTAATAAGGTCAGGTAGATGGTATAACGCAAGATAAAGTATGTAACACCCCACACCCGCTAAGGTCACTCACTAAGGGAATGCCTTAACTTCGGTGGAGTATTTTAAGTGAATATAGAACAGAAAAATTACAACAAGACAGATATAAATAATACTTGTTAACTAAAACATCATTTCATTGCAGCAGAAGGTAAACATGTTTGGTTACAAAACCATAAAACAAGAGTCAAGTACTAAATATCCATCCTGATAAAAACATAAGTACATAATCCCACTACATAACTAATAGCCATAATAGAAAAGATAAGCTGAGCTTTACATCAACGGTCCAAGCTCCAAAAGATAGATAAAGAAATATGATCAAAGCCCACTAGTGCTAGGCCCAACCTGAGGACCTGGGGGGGAAAAAGATAAAAACAACGGGGTCAGACATAAGTCTAAGCGAGTCCTATAGCTTTAACAATACAATCATTAAAGTAATTAGGGTATGATATAAACTTGGTACGGTAATGATTGGGGATAAATGACTACACTAAGCAGCCAACTAGACATAGGATGAACTAGGATATCGGTAAGACGCATCTACCCATCCAAGGGTAATTACTACACTGCACCACACCAGTCATTCCTACTTAAAGGTTGATCCCACCCAAGGACTTAGAAAATTTAACTAGTAGTTTCGTGTACCCCTAGCTGACCACATAGGTGTCGTCTGCCCCTATCTCCACTAGGTGTACCCACTACTCCCAAAGCAATCGGCTCCCTAACGTAGATACCCGTGCTGGCCCCACAGTGGGGTGTATCACTCCCCAAAGTGGCAACCCGATACTATCAACGGTGCACGGCTTATACCTACACGATGCAACAACGTCTTACCTACCAGCCCGGGTCCACACACGCATATGAAACCCGTTGGACTTGCGTTGCCACCGCTAACCCGTTTTGGCCTCTTATAGTCAAGCCCAGTACGCGTGTCCCGTCCTCGACATGGGTCGAGCCCACAAAGATACATATGGGTTACTGGTTGAAATGGGCCCCCACAAGCTACCCACCTAAGCTTGCTCCCTCTAGTGTATCCCACTTAACCCTTTAATCATGTTTAATTACATGTTTCCACTATTCTAATCGTATTTTCTATTGCCACCCAAGGCAACCACTAGATTTGCACATGCCACCCAAGGCACCCACTTAACCCCTCATGCCCCACTACATGCTTATCTGGTTAAGTGTTTCTTAATTGATTAATAACGTAACCTTTGTAAAGACCTCTTACATTAGACTGTCTTTTATGGCAGCTGGATTTGCCGGTCGGGTCCGGGCAGCCTTACGCCATAACAGAGTCTAACCTCGTGTCTTTACATTTGTCACGTATTTAGTTTATGCCTAAGACTTCTCACATTGGGCCAATCATTTGTAGCCGCTGGATTTGCCGGTCGGGTCCGGGCAGTCTTATGCTACAAAAGGGTCCAACCTCGTTTCTTAGTTGATTAATTACACCTAATTAATCACCCCCATATTTTGAATTAATTTTCCCTAATTAATTCCAATTTAATGATGTACATAATTGACTCAATTATGTCCATCCACTTATGGTATGCAACATCATACCAATTTCACCACAATTTTGTTAACATGAATATTAACCCCATCGTTCCCCACGTAATACGCTAACATGACATACTTAAAAGGGAAGATTCATCACAAATACAATGGGTTCAACTTATCATAACATTAGCATCAACATGGGTTTTAAAGGTGTCAACTTGCATATATGACCATAGCATCAAACCCAACTAGCATAAATAATCAACCCAAACTTGCATGAATCACATATGTCATAAAGAGGGTAACTTGCATAGATGTTCATGTCATAGACCTATCATAAAGGGATAAACTTGCATACATGTCATAGGTCTAAAAGAGATGAACTTGCATATGTTACTCATATCATAAAAAGGGGTAAATATGCATATATATGCATGACATACAAAGGGTAAACTTGCATATGTATGCATATCATACAAAGGTGTAAACTTGCACATGTTACTTGCATATAATCAAACACCAAACTTGCATAACATGTCATATACGAACTTGCATATAATCAAACACCAAGCTTGCATAACATGGTGTCATAATGGATCAATGTTTATCATAGTGATTTGCATAACTAGCATCATGAACATATAACATAAAACTTGCATAACTAGCATCATGGACATATAGCATAAAACTTGCATAACTAACATCATGAGCACATAGCATATGATAACATAACTTGCATTAATCCACATTCATAACCATAACCTCATTACACCCTATCATAATTAGATTAGCAATTGCTTGCTAAAGGCATAGAAACTCACAACTTGTTGATTAGCACTCCTATGAAGAAGATTTAGTTGCTAGAGTTGATTAGAAGTTGATTTGAGAAGCTATCTTCTTCTAAAATTTGATGGAGGCTCCTTCTAATTGCATTTTGACGGCATGATGATGTTGTATCTATTTTTAGTATGGATTAGGGTAGTCTTAGGGTGTATTTATAGATTTAGGATGTAGTTTAGGCCCTTAGATTAACCCTAGTTTAGATCTAAACCATCAAAAATCGTCACAGGTCAGCAGAACAGACCAGAGAACCAAAACAGGTGCACCAGGCCAGCCAGGGTCAAACCAGAAAGCTGTGCAGGTTTCTGGCTCAACACGGGCGCACTTCCCAAGTGCGCCAGTGTATTTTTGTGCTGGCGCACTTCACAAGTGCGCCAGTGCATTCTAGCTTGTTTTCGGTTTATCTGCCTAACTTCGTTCGTCCATATCTTCTTCATACAGACTCCGATTTTCGAAAACTCGGACTCTATTTCGCGTATTTTTCTGAGACGAACGCAATTGCGCAACCCGTTTCCCCTAATTCAGATCTTAAAATTTAATTCTGCCCTGATTTATATTATAACAAGTTATTCAACATACGGGGTGTTACATTCTCCCCTACTTAAAGGATTTCGTCCCCGAAATCTCTAAGTCAAGAAGAACGTATCCTACCATCCAAACAACCATCTACTAAACCATCAAACACTGGCATCCATTGTCCTTAAAGTTTCTAATGCTGTATGAACATATGCAAAAAGTGTGTGTCTATGTTCCCTGTCTAATGCAAAATCAGGCGGTCTACTGATTCAGTTGACCTCCTTAATGCAAACCATGATAGTGCCATGCATCCAATATGTATGCGAAAGAGCCCTATCGACACATACTATTTCTACATGAGTGCACAATCATTCACAATAAAAATGCATCATCCATATGATAACGCAACCATTATACATCCATCAACTAGCTACATACACACATTTTATATGCAATATGCAATATGAAGTGACTGAGCCGATCTAGTGTCTAAAGTGTGTGTATATGCATCCACGAGCAACCACTTGCAAACACTTGCATCCACATGTATCCATCATACATAACATGTCTCAAACACATGTTTCAACCATAGGTTTACCCTATCTAAAGGTCAAAGGTACTAATGAGAGGACATACTAAAGATAAGATAAGAACTAGACAAACGATAAAGGAGAAATTAAAAGACATACCCTCAAAAAGGAATGGGTACAGTGAACGCATCTTCGCTTCTGTCTCCCAAGTAGCGTTGCTCTCATCATCTCCCCATTGCACTTTGACTAGTTGAACCTCTATGTTTCTCAATTTCCTAATCTCTGACCCAAGGATGCGAGTAGGAGCTCGTCGAATCGTCGCATCACGCTCTACCTCCACTTCTCTAAGCAAGCTCGGCTCTACCACCTCTGCGGTCTCATGTAGGCACTTCCTCAAATGTGACACATAAAATACGTCGTGTACACCACTAACGATTTCGGGCAAATCCACTCTATATGCCATCTGTCCAATCCTTTCCTTAATAGGAAACGGTCCTACAAACCTTGGTGCTAATTTTCCAACGGACCCGAAGCGAACAACATTCCGTAATGGAGATACTTTGACAAAGACCATGTCCCCATCATCAAACTCAAGATTTGTCCTCCTCTTATCCGCATAAGATTTCTGCCTATCTTGCGCTGCTTTCATCCTTCTTCGAATCAAATCAATCTTTTCCGAAGTCTCTCTAACCATATCGGGCCCAAGCAAGATCTTTACCGTAGATTCCCACCAACATGTAGGTGACCGACAAGGCCTTCCGTAAAGAGATTCGAAAGGAGCCATGCCAATACTAGACTGAAAGCTGTTATTATACGCAAACTCCACCAATGGAAGAAGCTCTTCCCATGTGCCTCCAAAATCTAAGATACATAGCCTCAAAAGGTCTTCTAGAACATGATTCACCCTCTCGGTCTGGCCGTCCGTCTGAGGATGATATGCGGTGCTCAAACACAACTGAGTCCCTACAGCCTCTTGCAAACTCTTCCAAAACTCGCTAGTGAAGATAGGATCTCGATCGCTCACTATGCTAGAAGGTACAGCATGCAACTGAACTATCTCTCGAAGGTAAACTGAAGCTAGCCATGGAGCAGTCCTCTTACTCTTCACGGGTATAAAATGGGCACTCTTAGTAAGTCTGTCTACCACAACCCAAATTCCCGTATTACCCTTCCTCGATCTCGGTAATCCATCGATAAAATCCATCGAGACGCTATCCCACTTCCATTGCGGAACCTCCAATGGGTGAAGCAACCCACCTGGTTTCTTTTGCTCCGCTTTCACCTGTTGGCACACCAAACATCTAGCGACATACTCGGCCACATCTTTCTTCATACCGGCCCAAAAGAAAACTCGCTTCATGTCTTGGTACATCTTGTCCCCACCGGGATGAATGGTCATCTTCGAACGATGTGCATCATCAAGAACAGCCTTCTTCAAACCCTCGTCTCGCGGTACACAAAGTCTACCGTCTCTACGCAACCACCCCTTATCATCTAGCGTGTACCTACTCAAATGGCTGGACGACTCCCCCCTTATGAGCTTCTCTACTAACTCAACCAACTATGGGTCGTCCCGCTGTGCCTCGCCAATCCGTCCCAAAAGAGTAGGTCTGACCTCTAAGGATGCTAGCAAACCTGGTATAAAGTCAACGGAAGGTATGAAGTCAAACATCGAGATAAATTCCAAGCTTCGTCGTTCAACGAACAATGGACTCAAGGACAACCTTTTTCTGCTTAAGGCGTCTGCAACCACGTTACCCTTGCCAAGGGTATATGCTATCTCAAAATCCTAGGATGCTAAGAACTCCATCCACCTTTGTTGCCTTAAGTTCAATTCCTTTTGAGAAAACAAGTACTTCAATGATTTGTGGTCAGTGAACAATTCGAACCTCTCGCCAAGAAGATAATGGCGCCAAGTCTTAAGCGCAAAAACAATAGCGGCCAACTCTAGATCATGTGTAGGGTAATTTTTCTCATGCGCTCTCAACTGCCTTCCCTCATAGGCTATTACTCTTCCCTCTTGCATTAAGACTGCGCCTAGTCCTGTCCCACAAGCATCGGTATAAACAACAAATGGCTTACTCCCATCTGGCAACACTAAGACTGGAGCTGTGGTTAAAGCCCTCTTTAACCATTGGAACGCATCATCACAATCTACGTCCCATGTGAAGACTAGATTCTTCTTTGTCAAGCAAGTTAATGGGGCTGATATCTTCGCGAAGTCCTTGATAAACTTCCTATAGTTGCCAGCCAACCCCAAGAAACTCCTCACCTCAGTAGCATTCTTCGGAACCTTCCAATCTTGGATGGACACTACCTTCGCGGGATCCACAGCTATCCCTTCTTTGGAGACCACGTGCCCTAAGAACCGCACCTCCTTCCTCCAAAAGTGACATTTAGAGAATTTAGCCTTAAGGCTATGCGCTCGAAGAGTCTCCAACACTTCCCTAAGATGTAGGGCATGCTCTTCTTCACTCTTAGAAAAGACTAAGATGTCATCCACAAAGACCACCACGAACTTATTAAGGTACTCCCTGAACACCCTACTCATCAAATCAACAAAGTATGTAGGGGCGTTCGTCAAACCAAAGGGCATCACCAGCCACTCATAGAAACCATCCGAAGTCCTAAAGGCAGTCTTCTCTATACTATCCTCAGCCACTCTCAACTGATGAAACCCCGTGGCTAAGTGCAACTGCGAAAACACTGAGGCGCCAACCAACTGATCAAAGAGATCATCAATCCTTGGCAATGGATGTCTATTCTTCTTTGTAAGTTTGTTGAGTTCTCTATAGTCTACACAAAGTCTGAGGGACCCATCCGCCTTCGTGGCAAAAACTACTGGAGCACCCCACTCCGATATACTTCGTCTTTTGAACCCCTTCTCAAGCAACTCCCCTACTTGCTTATGGAGTTCCCTCCTCTCACGAGGAGCCATGTGGCGCACTGGCAAAGATACCGGCTTAGCATTGTCCACCAGATATATTTGGAAGTCTATCTCCCGCTTCGGAGGTAAGCCCTTCACCTCCTCAAACACATCCGAGTATTCCCGGACCACTCTTACAGATCGCAAACTCTCGACCGAGGCATCAAGCGATTCAAGATAACTTAGCATAACAGAATTCATGGGATTACAAGAGATCTCGAGAGTGTTACCCAAGCGGGTCATGAGCCTAACAACTCTCCTTTCACAATCAAGAACGGCACCATTACTGGATAACCAGTCCATGCCCAAAATCAACCCATAGCCCGTGAAGCCCAAAACAAAAGCATCACATCTAAACTCAACGCTAAGTATAGAAATCTTCAAACCCAAACATATCATGGACAAATAAGTGGAGCCCCCAACTGGGTTTGAAACAACCAAGGGATCATCTACTAGACTGGTGTCTAAGTGCAGTGACTCAACTAATGATGATGAGATAAACGAATGCGATGCGCCAGAGTCAAACAAAGTACGGACAGGATGATCAAATAGAAAAACCAGACTTTCAACGGAAATAGTTCTACCTCTTTCCTGAATCAGTGGAACTGCGAGAGCCTGAACTTGCCCCCTTGCCTGACCTGGTGCCATAAGAGCTTGCATCTGTCCTCCTGAGGTAGATCCCGTCCTCTGCCCCTTCTTAGGGAAGTCCTTCACTAGATGCCCTGCTTCGCCACAGTGGAAGCAGCCAGTCTTCTTCTTCTTCCGACAATCTTTGGTTAGGTGGCCTGGTGTCCCGCAATTGAAGCACTTCTTCTTTCCCTTTCCATCGTTGCCTTTCCCACCCTTGTTTTGATGTTGCTGTTGAGGTCTCTTATGATCTCCTTTCTTCTCGAGTGCCTTATTAGCATTGGGACCCTTCTCTTCCTCATGCATAAGTGCCATGTCTACTAGCTTCTCAAAGGTGGCCCCCATAGGGATGTGAGTCATAGCCAATCCATGCATCGGTTCATTCAAGCCTTTAACGAACCTCAAAGCTTTCTTCTCCGGTGTATTCACCATGTCTATGCCAAACCTTGCCAACTGATTAAACTTGTTGACATATTCCTTCACTGATAGGTTTCCTTGCTTTAGAATCAAGAACCTTTCCATATACAGATTTTCTTCCGCCCTTGAGAGAAACTTTGCCCCAAACCTTTGTCTGAAATCCGCCCAAGAGTCAACAGGGCGCTCTCCATTAGTGTCCTCCCACCAGAACGAGGTCTCTCCCTTCATTAACCAAGCAGCTAACTTGACTTTCTTTCCTTCTTCCATCTCAAAGATGTCTATCAACTCTTCCGTTTCCTTAAGCCAATCCCTAGCTTCCACAAAAGTTTCTGATCCTTGAAAAGGTTTCCCTCCCATAGCCTTAAATTCCTTGCAAGTCTTAGCAAAAGTATCCGCGCGAGGAGGAGGAGGGCGAGGAAGATCGAGTGCAACTGGTGGTGGAGGAACATTTGCTGGACCCGCAGCGGCGGCCCTAGCCTCCATCAATCTCCTATACCATACTGGTATCGTCACACCCTCCGGAAAGTTAAGATCTTCTGCCATGCTGAAACGAAAAAGGAAAGATTCAAAACGGAGAATTCGAAAGATAAAGATATGACTATTGGGGATTATGCTTTTCTTTCAAAAAAACTTTTCACTTAAAAGACATGTTTTTGAAAATACTTCTTCCAAAAATGTTTTTAGAAAAATAGTTTTTCTAAAAAATTTATCTGTTCTGGTAACCTTCAGCTCTGATACCACGTGTAACACCCCACACCCGCTAAGGTCACTCACTAAGGGAATGCCTTAACTTCAGTGGAGTATTTTAAGTGAATATAGAACAGAAAAATTACAACAAGACAGATGTAAATAATACTTGTTAACTAAAACATCATTTCATTGCAGCAGAAGATAAACATGTTTGGTTACAAAACCATAAAACAAGAGTCAAGTACTAAATATCCATCCTGATAAAAACATAAGTACATAATCCCACTACATAACTAATAGCCATAATAGAAAAGATAAGCTGAGCTTTACATCAACAGTCCAAGCTCCAAAAGATAGATGAAGAAATCTAATCAAAGCCCACTAGTGCTAGGCCCAACCTGAGGACCTGAGGGGGAAAAAGATAAAAACAACGGGGTCAGACATAAGTCTGAGCGAGTCCTATAGCTTTAACAATACAATCATTAAAGTAATTAGGGTATGATATAAACTTGGTACGGTAGTGCCTGGGGATAAATGACTACACTAAGCAGCCAACTAGACATAGGATGAACTAAGACATCGGTAAGACGCATCTACCCACCCAAGGGTAATTACTACACTGCACCACACCAGTCATTCCTACTTAAAGGTTGATCCCACCCAAGGACTTAGAAAATTTAACTAGTAGTTTCGTGTACCCTAGCTGACCACATAGGTGTCGTCTGCCCCTATCTCCACTAGGTGTACCCACTACTCCCAAAGCAATCGGCTCCCTAACGTAGATACCCGTGCTGGCCCCACAGTGGGGTGTATCACTCCCCAAAGTGGCAACCCGATACTATCAACGGTGCACGGCTTATACCTACACGATGCAACAACGTCTTACCTACCAGCCCGGGTCCACACACGCATATGAAACCCGTTGGACTTGCGTTGCCACCGCTAACCCGTTTTGGCCTCTTATAGTCAAGCCCAGTACGCGTGTCCCGTCCTCGACATGCGTCGAGCCCACAAAGATACATATGGGTTACTGGTTGAAATGGGTCCCCCAAAAGCTACCCACCTAAGCTTGCTCCCTCTAGTGTATCCCACTTAACCCTTTAATCATGTTTAATTACATGTTTCCCCTTTGGTTAAGTATTCTAATCGTATTTTCTATTGCCACCCAAGGCAACCACTAGATTTCCACATGCCACCCAAGGCACCCACTTAACCCCTCATGCCCCACTACATGCTTATCTGGTTAAGTGTTTCTTAATTGATTAAGAACGTAACCTTTGTAAAGACCTCTCACATTAGACTGTCTTTTATGGCAGCTGGATTTGCCAGTCGGGTCCGGGCAGCCTTACGCCATAAAAGAGTCTAACCTCGTGTCTTTACACTTGTCACATATTTAGTTTATGCCTAAGACCTCTCACATTGGGCCAATCATTTGTAGCCGCTGGATTTGCCGGTCGGGTCCGGGCAGTCTTATGCTACAAAAGGGTCCAACCTCGTGTCTTAGTCGATTAATTACACCTAATTAATCACCCCCATATTTTGAATTAATTTTCCCTAATTAATTCCAATTTAATGATGTACATAATTGACTCAATTATGTCCATCCACTTATGGTATGCAACATCATACCAATTTCACCACAATTTTGTTAACTTGAATATTAACCCCATCGTTCCCCACGTAATATGCTAACATGACATACTTAAATGGGAAGATTCATCACAAATACAATGGGTTCAACTTAGCATAACATTAGCATCAACATGGGTTTTAAAGGTGTCAACTTGCATATATGACCATAGCATCAAACCCAACTAGCATAAATAATCAACCCAAACTTGCATGAATCACATATGTCATAAAGAGGGTAACTAGCATAGATGTTCATGTCATAGACCTATCATAAAGGGATAAATTTGCATACATGTCATAGGTCTAAAAGGGATGAACTTGAATATGTTACTCATATCATAAAAAGGGGTAAACATGCATATATATGCATGACAAACAAAGGGGTAAACTTGCATATGTATGCATATCATACAAAGGTGTAAACTTGCACATGTTACTTGCATATAATCAAACACCAAACTTGCATAACATGTCATATATGAACTTGCATATAATCAAACAACAAGCTTTCATAACATGGTGTCATAATGGATCAATGTTTATCATAGTGATTTGCATAACTAGCATCATGAACATATAACATAAAACTTGCATAACTAGCATCATGGACATATAGCATAAAACTTGCATAACTAACATCATGAGCACATAGCATATGATAACATAACTTGCACTAATCCACATTCATAACCATAACCTCATTACATCCTATCATAATTAGTTTAGCAATTGCTTGCTAAAGGCATAGAAACTCACAACTTGTTGATTAGCACTCCTATGAAGAAGATTTAGTTGCTAGAGTTGATTAGAAGTTGATTTGAGAAGTTATCTTCTTCTAAAATTTGATGGAGGCTCCTTCTAATTGCATTTTGACGGCATGATGACGTTGTATCTATTTTTAGTATGGATTAGGGTAGTCTTAGGGTGTATTTATAGATTTAGGATGTAGTTTAGGCCCTTAGATTAACCCTAGTTTAGATCCAAACCATCAAAAATCGTCACAGGTCAGCAGAACAGACCAGAGAACCAAAACAGGTGCACCAGGCCAACCGGGGTCAAACCAGAAAGCTGTGCAGGTTTCTGGCTCGACACGGGCGCACTTCCCAAGTGCGCCAGTGTATTTTTGTGCTGGCGCACTTCACAAGTACGCTAGTGCATTCTGGCTTGTTTTCGGTTTATCTGCCTAACTTCGTTCGTCCATATCTTCTTCATACAGACTCCGATTTTCGAAAACTCGGACTCTATTTCGCGTATTTTTCTGAGACGAACGCAATGGCGCAACCCATTTCCCCTAATTAAGATCATAAAATTTAATTCTGCCCTGATTTATATTATAACAAGTTATTCAACATACGGGGTGTTACAAAGTACCTTCTCTCACCTTCTGCGGGGCAAGAGTATATGTGTTAACCCCATTTTGGAAACGCAGTCCAGAAGAAATGCGTTGACAATACAGACCAGACTGTTTCACAAAATATTATCCTGACACCATAGACTCGAAGTCGTGAGCACGACATGAAGTCCATTTACACGACATATTCATAAGGTGTTCGGCCTGCCATATGGCACTAAAATGTTCGAAACAACATAAAGATAAACCGCTTGTCGTTCAATCCGTTCATACCGCGAACATCATACGTAAGCCGTGGAAACCATACCGCTCATGTCATGTCGTTGCACTCAATTCGTGGCATGTCGTTCGTGCGGGATGAAATCATGTCGCAACAAGTATTCTGAAGCGAGTCGTATTATTATACATGGAGCCAAGTCGTTCGCCATATGGACTCATATCGTAAGAAGCAGAAAGCTTTCATGCCGCATTCACTCAAATTCATGGTGCACGTCGTCGTAACTTCCATTCCATATGACGACGATGCAACTTGAGATGCCAAGTCGTGAATAATCTCAAAGTACGACTGGCAACAGTTTAAGTTTAAGATGCTCATAAAATCATGCCATTCATACCCACCAATTCCTTATTCATGTCAATGATAACATATGTGGATACTGTAAATATTAAGTTGCTGAGAGAAGCTATATTGCCTTGCAAACAGCATACATCCCATCATTAGCTCTCTAACGCCTTATTAATGAGGTGGCACGTGTATCGCATAAAAACGAGATATCAAATGCATGCAAATAAGCCGATGTGTGATGTATAACATCCAAGACATTAAATACAAACAAGGTTTGTTCCTGGGAATTGGTGATAAGTCACCAGCAACTTAATTCAAATCGTGATGAACATACAGCGGGGGCCGAACGACATGCATCAAATCGCTACATTGATGTCGTCCTCTACCATGTCGCTGAAGTATTCATGTCGTGGGGACTTTGGCCATGTCGTTTTGCTATCAAGGCGTCAGCAAAGTCCCATTAGGTCGCTACGTGGCATCATAGTATATTCATATTAGGTTATGCGTGGCGAGTACCTCAGACCATCGACCAGCTGTATATATTAGAACATTTTATGAAAAGTTAGGGGTCCATGTATTTAAAGGCTGAAATGGATTGGATGTTGGGAATATAAATGTTCATGTCGTTGAAGTGGAAGCTGCATGGATTGAAGAAGCCAGCTGTAAATGTTGATTCGCTAGCTGTCACCACATGATCAAAAAAGCATGTCGCTGGCTCCTTAGAGAAGCATGTCGCTGCTCTCCTTTTGGGTCCATGCCGCAATGCGCAGTGTAACAAAGCATGCCGCATGTCTTCAATTATGGAGTCCATGCCGCTCCCAAAAAAGTTGGTCACACCCGCAAATTCCTTTATGCCACAAGACTCATGTCGCGATCGCAAGTCATATCGTGTCCAGTTATACCGAACCCTATTTACCACTTTGCCACTACCCATTGAACATCACTATAAATACCCCATATGATTCACTTAAGGGGGGGGGGACCGAAAATTCATTTCTACAGGGAGACTCCGTCAAATTCAAAGCTCATCTACAACTTCTCTAATGGCTTCCATGGATTCAACAACACTTTTCTAACTTCATGAAGATTAAATCCAAGTGAATGATGATAAAAGCTTTCTCCAATAAAATCTAAGGACCTTCAATCTCATTCAAGCTACATAATAAATCTCTCAAGCATCATTCAAACGATCTCTTCTCCTCTTCGAAGCTTAAAATCGAATGTTAATTCACTACGAAATCTATGAAGATCATGGGAAAGGATCAAAGCACACAAGTGGTTGAAGATTCATCACAAAGCTAAAAGATCTCTTCAGTTTCTTCACCAAATTCAAGTGAAAGTAAATCGTCAAGAGAGTTAAAAGAGAGAAATGATTGTAATGAGGGAAAATTCATATTTTGTAAGCTTGAGTATTATAATGAGAATCGATTGAAAGTGGACGTAGATTCATAGAGAATAGAACCATTATAAAAATTCCTTTGTGTTCTTACTTGCTTTTATCCATTTATTTTGCGATTACGTGGTTCCATATTCTTACCAAATCGGTGAAGTGTGACTTTTTACACATTTGGTGTTTGATCCCAAATTTGGAGCAAACATTTGGCGCCCACCGTGAGGCCGTGCTCGTATCTTCTATCTCTTCTCATGCTCTCCCAAAGTTGAGATCCTTGCATTAAAGCTCTAAGTTGCATCCTTCTCTGAAATCATGGAAAAGTCTAAGAAGACCGTTAGCAAAACCGTGATAGAAGCCGATGATGTTGCTAATGAAGAGACACCGCTTATTAACCATTTCGATGTTGGTGAAAACTCGATAAGTGGAGCTGGTGTGACTAGAAATGAACTAAATGCTGCTATTGCCAACATGAACCGCCGAATTGAAACTTCAAATAAAACTTTGGTGGATGCTAATGATGCTCTAATGGAAAAAACGAACGCTCTTATAAATGCTCAACCAATTCAAGCCCCTCCAAAAGTGCATGTGGATCTCGAGGAGAATGATAAATCACCCGCTCCCGATCATAACCGCGACGATAATATGGAAGACGATTATGATTGGACAAGTGGCAGGGACGAAGTTAACATAGAAGAATTGAGATCCAAAGCTATGAACCATTCCGAAGTGAATGCTCGAAAAGTCGATAATCCTGTCACGGGGGCACCTCCACATCGAGAAGGAAAAGAGCCTAAGCTCTCTAATCAAGATCATATGCCTAGACGAACATTTGGTAAAGAGCTCAGCTTCACAGGGCGCCGTAGCACCGAAGAGTACATTTCGGACATGATAGAACGAGCCATAAAAAAGAATCAAGCTAGCAAAGACAACGAAAGAGAATAGGACTTCTCTCCCGATAGGACTCCATTCACCGAAAGAATTCTTGAAGCAGAATGTCCGAAGAAATTCAATCCTGCAACTTTGCCTCCATACAACGGTCTCGTTGATCCGAACTACTTCCTATTCAAATATGAATGGCATATGAGTGCAGCTAAGGCGACCGAAGAGATGAGATGCACATACTTTCCTCTCTACTAAGAATGTGTCACATCATTATTGTTCACAAAGCTGCCACCCAAGTCTATAGATCGATTTTCTGACTTAACCAAAAAGTTCAAGGAGCAGTTCCGCCTGTACGCTACTAAAACCAAGGACGCTGTAACACTTTCAGCAATGAAAAAGAATCCAGGGGAAACTGTCAAAGCCTTCCTCAGTCGATTCAATGTTGCCTTGTCTGAAGTGAGGAATCCAGAGCCACACATAGTTCTCATGGTTTTACTCGATGCTATAAACAAAACAAGCGAGTTCGGAAGATGGATAATAATGAAGGAACCAACTACGCTTGACAAGTTCTATAAGAAAGCGGAGGAGTACATGAGAGTGGACGATAATCCTATACCTCTTCAAATCATCGGTGTTAACCAACTTCTTGAAGCTCCCAAAAGTGCTGCTACTCAGTGTGAGCAAAAGAATACTCAGGGGCAGAAGCGAGCCAGCAACGGAAATGACAACAAAGCTAATAAAAAGTTTCGCCTTCTTGACTCGTCTGAGTTAACTCCTTTGAATAACACTCCCGAGAACATCTACCTTGCCACAAAGGACGCAGAAGATTACCCAGAACCTCGGCCAATAAAAATGAATGACCACCTGACTAAATCCGGGAAGTTCTGTCGGTATCATAATCAGCCAGGCCACAGCACCAACGAATGCAGACATCTGAAATCGTTGATTGAAGAGTTGATTAGGAAGAACCGTCTGCAACAATTTGTGAAGAACTCCCAAGATGCAAATCCTTCTGCAGCTCCCCAGGGGCAAGGGGCATCAAATGATCAGTCTGGTCCACGCAATGTAGCTTCTGCTTAGATCATTCCAAGGCCGATAATCAACTGACGACCGTAGATGATGATCTAATATCTATGGCTCAGAATAAGCGATCACTATCGCCTCTCTGCATTACTTTACTCTTTACTATATTTTACTTTCTTGTAAAAAGTCTATAATGATTTGCGTGCATTGTACGGAACAAAAGTACTACGAATAAAATATTGCCTGCTTGTGTAAATCTATGACTCACAAAATATACATGAAAATTTGCTAAAAGATGAATTTCTCATTGCATGCTATTCCATAAGCGTTAGCTTCCTCAAGATCCGACGAAATGAGGCAACTCTGATAATACCAACTCAACGGTTGATCAAGGAAGTCCCAATGAATCAAACGGAAAATAGAGAAGCAAGCTGTCAGGGATCCAAAACCTCATCCCCCAAAGGTCGCGGGAATCCGTAGGCGCGAAACGAAGTGCGGGAGCTTGCTTAAGCAAGACGATGCATGGGAGTTCGTAAGCGCGGAGCGATGCAGCCTTAACCCAATGGTTTGTGGGAATCCGTAGGCGCGAAACGAAGCGCGGGAGCTTGCTAAAGCAAGACGAAGCGTGGGAGTTCGTAAGCGCGGAGCGATGCAGCCTTAACCCAATAGGTTGCGGGAATCCGTAGGCGCGAAACGAAGCGCGGGCGCTTGCTAAAGCAAGACAAAGCGTGGGAGTTCGTAAGCGCGGAGCGATGCAGCCTTAACCAAATGGTTCATGGGAATCCGTAGGCGCGAAACGAAGCGCAGGAGCTTGCTAAAGCAAGATGAAGCGTGGGAGTTTGTAAGCGCGGAGCGATGCAGCATTAACCCAATGGTTCACGGGAATCCGTAGGCGCGAAACGATGCGTAGGAGCTTGCTAAAGCAAGACGAAGCGTGGGAGTTCGTAAGCGCGGAGCGATGCGGCCTTAACCCAATGGTTTGCGGGAATCCGTAGGCGCAAAACTAAGCGTGGGAGCTTGCTAAAGCAAGACGAAGCGTGGGAGTTCGTAAGCGCGGAGCGATGCGGCCTTAACCCAATGGTTCGTGGGAATCCGCAGGCGCAAAACGAAATGCGGGAGCTTGCTAAAGCAAGACGAAGCGTGGGAGTTCGTAAGCGCGGAGCGATGCAGCCTTAACCCAAACCTCGCGGGAGTTCGCACTGCAAAACGATGCAACAATCAAAATTCCCTTTCCATAGAGAAAGCGACTTCTCCATAGGAGATATCAACAACGTTCATAATATCCATCATATTGATCCAATCACAAGGGAAAGGCAAGACGTTGGATTAAAAGGACCTCACTAAAACATGGGGCATCTAGTGGAATCTCCAACGTCAAAACTGATCAGTATGACAAACAAACATTAAGCAGTGAAATTCTTCGCATAATGAATGCTAACAATGGCCTCCTAAACCGGGGCACCAATAATCAAAGACTTCTCCAAAGAGAAGCAGAGAATAAATCACAAATATTTACTTCTCACATGAGAAATATCATACACCAACATATGAGATTTTAAAACAATAGCGTTTGAAATCCACAGTCGGATTTAGTCGATTAGTTGATATTAATCATTAATGCGAATTCGAATTTGAATATCGTATTGGTACAGACATTATTCAGCGAGTTATAAACCATTGGATAAAATTATTCTATGACGACACATTATTCAATTCAAAATAAAATTTACGATAATTCATTTTCTAATGACTTGACCAATCCGCTATCGATATGGACGACCGATAGTGAAGTATAAGTCCAAGATCATGAAAATACTGGTTTTGATAACAGAACAGGTAGCGTGGAACATACAAGTTCGAAGCGTGATTCGCCTTAGCAAACAAAAAACTGCGACTGAATGTCGACGCGAATTGTGTTCATTTCGAAGCCCGCATTTCCCGCAAGCAAAAAATACAAGCTTCGAGGGGCAAATGTTAACCTCGTTTTTGAAACGCAGTCCAGAAGAAATGCGTTGACAATACAGACCAGACTGTTTCACAAAATATTATCCTGACACCATGGACTCGAAGTCGTGAGCACGACATGAAGTCCATTTACACGACATAGTCATAAGGTGTTCGGCGTGCCATATGGCACTAAGATGTTCGAAACAACATAAAGGTAAACCGCATGTCGTTCAATCCGTTCATACCGCGAACATCATACCGTAAGCCATGGAAACCATACCGCTCATGTCATGCCGTTGCACTCAATTCGTGGCATGTCGTTCGTGCGGGATGAAATCATGTCGCAACAAGTATTCTGAAGCGAGTCGTATTATTATACATGGAGCCAAGTCGTTCTCCATATGGACTCATATCGTAAGAAGCAGAAGGCTTTCATGCCGCATTCACTCAAATTCATGGCGCACGTCGTCGTAACTTCCATTCCATATGACGATAATGCAACTTGAGATGCCAAGTCGTGAATAATCTCAAAGTACGACTGGCAACTGTTTAAGTTTAAGATGCTCATAAAATCATGCCATTCAGACCCACCAATTCCTTATTCATGTCATTGATAACATATGTGGATACTATAAATATTAAGTTGCTGAGAGAAGCTATGTTGCCTTGCAAACAGCGTAAATCAAATCATTAGCTCTCCAATGCCTTATTAATGAGGTGGCACGTGTATCGCATAAAAACGAGATATCAAATGCATGCAAATAGGTTAATGCGTGATGTATAACATCCAAGACATTAAATACAAACAAGGTTTGTTCCTGGGAATAGGTGATAAGTCGCCAGCAACTTAATTCAAATCGTGATGAACATACAGCGGGGGCCGAACGACATGCATCAAGTCGTTACATATTCATAGTGTGATGCCGTCCTCTACCATGTCGCTGAAGTATTCATGTCGTTGGGAATTTGGCCATGTGGTTTTGCTGTCAAGGTGTCAACAAAGTCCCACTAGGTCGCCACGTGGCATCATAGTATTTTCATATTAGGTTATGCATGGTGAGTACCTCAGACCATCGATCAGTTGTATATATTAGAACATTTTATGAAAAGTTAGGGGTCCATGTATTTAAAGGCTGAAATGGATTAGATGTTGGGAATATAAATGTTCATGTCATTGAAGGGGAAGTTGCATGGATTGAAGAAGCCAACTGTAAATGTTGATTCGCTAGCTGTCACCACATGATCAAAAAAGCATGCTGCTGGCTCCTTAGAGAAGCATGTCACTGCTCTCCTTTTGGGTCCATGCCGCAATGCGCAGTGTAACAAAGCATGCCGCATGTCTTCAATTATGGAGTCCATGCCGCTCCCAAAAAAGTTGGTCACACCCGCAAATTCCTTTATGCCTCAAGACTCATGTCGCGATCGCAAGTCATATCGTGTCCAGTTATACCGAACCCTATTTACCACTTTGCCACTACCCATTGAACACTACTATAAATATCCCATATGATTCACTTAAGGGGGGACCGAAAATTCATTTCTACAAGGAGACTCCGTCAAATTCAAAGCTCATCTACAACTTCTTTAATGGCTTCCATGTATTCAACAACACTTTTCTAACTTCATGAAGATCAAATCCAAGTGAATGATGATAAAAGCTTTCTCCAATCAAATCTAAGGACCTTCAATCTCATTCAAGCTACATAATAAATCTCAAGCATCATTCAAACGATCTCTTCTCCTCTTCGAAGCTTAAAATCGAGTGTTAATTCACTTCGAAATCTATGAAGATCATGGGAAAGGATTAAAGCACACAAGTGGTTGAAGATTCATCACAAAGCTAAAAGATCTCTTCATTTTCTTCACCAAATTCAAGTGAAAGTAAATCTTCAAGAGAGTTAAAAGAGAAAAATGATTGTAATGAGGGAAAATTCATATTTTGTAAGCTTGAGTATTATAATGAGAACTGATTGAAAGTGGACTTAGATTCATAGAGAATCGAATCACTATAAAAATTCCTTTGTGTTCTTACTTGCTTTTAGCTATATCAGATTTGAAGAGATTACTGAAAATCTTGTTAATCGAATCACTGATTCTAGGGTTTTGATCACTAGGCTACTATTTTCCTTATCTCTAGTATTTGTAGTTGAAAGCTTGTCTCTTTGAGTGGCTTGTTCATCTTTGTTGTTGATGTTCAACTTTGACTGAAATCTGGTGAAGTTTATAATTGAGATTGCTTTGGTTAAAATGTATGTCCGTTGGTAAGTTCCAGGTATGTGATTCACTTGTATCTCGCCTTTACGAACCAATTATCTATCAAAATGCAAGTTGATTTCTATATGTTTGGTTCCAACGTGTTGAGTTGTATTCTATGACATATACATAACACTTTTGTTGTCACATCATATTATTGGTTTCATGTTATTTTAACTTGAGTTCTAATAGTAGAGATCGTAGCCATCTAATCTTTGTTGTAGTTTTGCTATGCTACGATATTTAACTTCAGTGTTGGATCTTGAAATTGTAGGTTGCTTTATTAAACACCATAAAAGTAACTCTATCCAATGTACACATAGTAACCTGTTGTTGATCTTCTATCATCTAGATGTGAGGCTCAGTCAGCATCTGCATAAGCATTTATGTTTAGATGTTGGCTGACCTTCATTGTTAAATCATGATTGATGGTCCCTTTGAGGTATCGTAGAATCCTTTTGACTGCTTTCCAAAGAACGTCCAAAGGATTATGCATAAATTGAGAGACTTTACCTATGACACTAATGTATTCAATGATATTTGATATTGCTTCTCCCCTATATTTAGAATAATGTTGATTAGTTATTATAGGAGTTGGTTGGGGATTAGCATTAATCATTTTAGTCTTAACTAGTATCGTAGTGATGTATTTTTTTGGCATAGAGTTATTTCAGTATTAGAATTTTTGACTCCTATGACTAGAAAATAATTTACTTCACCCAGATCTTTAATAGAGAATTGTTGATCAAGGTACTGGGTTAATTTTTCTATATCGGTATAGTTACTACCAATAACAATCAAGTCATCTACATATAATAATATGTAGATAGCAGAATTGTTATTTGCTTTGATAAATAATGAGGTGTTAGATTTGGTAACCCTGCAGCCTAAATTCAATAAAGTGATTTTCAGTCTATCATACCAAACACGTGGAACTTTATTTAAGTCATATATGGCTTTATTTAGTTTATATAAATAGTTAGGTTTTATATTGTAACCCTGTGGTTGATTCATGTAAATTCCTTATTCCAAGATTCCATTGAAAAATGCATTGTCTTCATCCAATTGTTTAGTATGCCATTTCTTTTACAAAGCTATGGTTAGAATTAATTTTATAGCAGTTGGCTTTACTACAGGTTAAAAGGTTTAATTAAAATCAAACCCATATTCCTGTGTAAAGCCTTTGGCCACTAACCTGGCTTTGTACTTGTTAATGGAAACATCTGGATTTCTTTTCAATCTGTATGTCAATATGCATCCTAATATATTTTCATTGGTAGGTGGACATACTAGATCCCAAGTTTTTTTGATGAGAGCATTATACTCATCATCTATTGCTGCCTTATAGTTTTTTTAACTGCCCGATTAAAGGATTCAAGTTCAATTGAACTGAACTAGGTAGCAAACAATTTTGATTTAAAAATACCACTTTTAGCCCTAGTAATCATAAGGTGACCAGCTTGAACCAATGGTTCAGCTTGTGGTGAGTGGTCTGCATTTTCAGAACTGGTTGAACTTTCAGATGTTGTAGCTTGAGAATTTGTTGGTTAAACTTCATCTTGTTGACTTTGAATTTATGTTGAAACATGTAAAGGTGATGAATGACTGAGAGGCTCAATGTTATCATGACCTTCAACATTTGGAGGTAGTGGGCTTTGAACATCAGCAACTTCACCAGTTTCCACTTGCTGCCAGTCTCCATGTAAGCTGGGTACTGCAAGTATTGATGTTCTGGTATTATGAACTTTACTTGTGGTCTACTGAATAGATAAATCCTTTCCTTGAGCACCACATGTTTGCTAACGTACACTTTGTTTTTTCATCAATCCACTTGTACCCTTTTTACTTAGAAGTTTAGCCAAGGAAAATACATTACTTGGACCTGAAATTTAATTTGTTAGAATTATATGGTCTCAAATATAGGAAACATAGGCAGCCAAAAGTATTGAGACTGCGACAATATGTTTTAATGTTGTATAAATTTTCAATTGGTGAAAAGCCCTCTAATACAGTTGTTGATTGTCTATTTGTAACAACCCGTATTTTTGAATAACATGTTATAACATAAATGGAGGCAGAATTAAACTGTAAAATCTGAATCAAGGGAAACGGGCTATGCCATTGCGTTCGTCTCGGAAAAATACGCGAAATAGAGTCCGAGTTTTCGAAAATCGGAGTCCGTATGACCAAGATATGGCCTCGCGAAGTTTCACAAAAAATTCCCAAATTAAAGTATACTTAATTAAGTGAAATGGGTTGCGCAGAGAAATATATATATATATATATATATATAATTGAAAATTAAATAAATAAATATGCAAAAATGTTCAAAACAGCGAATTGGGAGAGGGGAATAACCGAACCGGCCGATTTTTGAGGTCGACCCGAGCTCGCTGGGTCGACTAGGGGTTAATCCAGGGTGTTTGGCTGTCAACCCGTGGGCCGATTCGCTCAAATGCAGATTTTGCATTTGAATGGTTCTCATGGTTCATCTTTAATCTAAAGACCCTAGATGGTTCCTACACTTGACTTCTTCCCCAAGACATGCTTTGATGGCTTGGATTGAATCTAGGTTTAATCCTATGGCCTAAAACACTTGCCTAACCTATAAATAAGACCCTAACCTACCCTAAATCATCATTATTCATTCATACAACTAAACTATGGCAAAATCAATCCTCTCATGGCCTCTACTCTCTTCATAAAATTCCTAAATAAATTCCTAAGTGATTTTCCATGCATACAAGTGTTTTCAAACTTGTATGAGCATCATTAGCTTGCATTAAAGTCAAGTTTATATATTTGCATCATAAAGAAAGAGTCTTGATCATTTTGGCTCAAGGGTTTTGCTTGCATTTTGGGTTTAATTGATTTCATAAGGGCTTTGTCATATTTTTGTGACTTCTTAAGCATAGTAAGCCCTATTCTACTTTCATACTTAAACTCTAAAGTTAAATGTATGATATGCAAGTTTATATGCAAGTTTATCATGTTGTGATATGCAAGTTTATATGCAAGTTTATCATGTTGTGATATGCAAGTTTATATGCAAGTTTATCGTGTTGTGATATGCAAGTTTATATGCAAGTTTATCATGTTGTGATATGCAAGTTTATATGCAAGTATGCCAAGTTATGTTATGCAAGTTTGGGTTGAACTTCATGCTATCATGTTATGCAAGCTTATTTTGGGTTTATGAACATAAAGCTTTAAGCTTTATTCCAAAGGTTGCATTTTAGCAACATGTAAGTTATCATATCTCTTATGATAACTTGCATGTGAGGCTAAATGCGAACTTATGGCCATCTCTACATGTCATTTAGCACCATGTATCACCAATATGCTAAGTTTGGTTTTATGCATGCTTTTGAGGCCTAAAAATGTAATATGCAAGTGTATGAACATATGAACATTTCATATGCCACCATGTTAAGCTTGTGGCTTCAATACCTTTATGTCATGATTATGCCAAGTTCCCTCTTTCTATCCTTTATGCGCTATTGCGATATGTAAGCGATGGGATTGCGTTTGGGGTTGGGTAAACTTAAAAGACATAAAACATAAGCTTGGGAATTTACCTATTAAGTTAGGTCTACCCATTGGGAATTTACCTATTAAAATAGGTCTACCCAATTGCTTGAAAACTTGTAACATGTTTTGGAAACATGATGGACATGACACTTAGAAAAGATAAGTGTGGCCAACTCGAGGTTGGGTTGAGTTTGTAGCGTAAACCTACCCGGAACCGACCGACTTAACTAGTTGCTACAAACAATAGGACCCAATGTGAGAAGTTGGTCATGTTGTACCTTGAATCCGAGGTTAGACCAAGTTGTGGTGTAAAGCTACCCGGACCCGCCCGGCTTAACTAGTAACCACAACAAGGTCTAATGTGAGAGGTTAAGGCGCATTAAATTAATTAATGCCTCGTGATTAGGGTTAAGTCATGGTCCACTTAATACTTAACCAATTTGGGCTTGGTAGATTAATCGGGGTTAAGTCGTGAACTCATCGTTACACTTAACCAAGTTAATCCAGGATTAGCAAGAGGGTTAAACCGTACTTAACCCACTAGAAAAATCCTAGCAATGGGGGCCCACTCCAGCAGTAATCCCAAGTTAGTATCATCATGACCCTAGGGACTAGGCTAGGGTGCGGGCACGATTACTGGACTAGAGGTAAGTGACCAAAAGCGACGGCAGAGGGTACGCCGGTGTAGTTCCGGGCGGACTCTGGTCGTGCACATAGTCCGTAGCCGGAGAAAACATGCACGGGTACCAGTAGATCGGGACTGTGCACTCATGTTCATGGTGTCCAGGGGTTGACACCCTAGGGCTTGATACACCCGAAGGGTGGACCCGGCACAGTTCGACTACAATTATGATTGGGCCGTATTGACACCAACACGTGACGAGTTAGGCTTAGGGAGCCGATCGACTAGACCGTTTGGTTGGACCTTGTATTAGGGTCATTTCATGTTATTGGGCTAAAGCTTGGGCCAAGGGATCAATACTTGTTTATTCAAGTCATGTTAGTTTGCTAGTACACCTGTGGTGCAAAACCTTAATCCTGATTATGTGATGACACCTTTATCTACCTTGTTAGTTAATCATCATGCTAGTATATTGTTATCCTTATGTTCATCCCTGCTGCTCATGCCAGTTAACTTTATCAGTTTACATTGATTGTAGTAGGGCTTACTCAGTCTTTTTGACTGACCTGTTTTCTTTCGCCTCTTTTCTTCCGTCCCCCCCCCCCCCCCCCCCAGGTTCTTAGGGAGGGAATACTGGAGCTTAGCTTGGATTCCTGATTGCTTGCTTGTAGGATTTCAGCTCATGTACGGTTTCGACATGAAGCTAGCTATGGTTACCACTTAATTGGGGATAGCACTTATTTATTTCAGTTTTTCAGTTGATGTTGTTTTATCTAGACTTGTTTATTTGGAAAGCTATGTTGTACCAGACTTGTTTTGAAATGTTTTGAAATCTTCTGCTGTTTTATCTATGTTATTTACTCTGTTTACATATATACATATGTTCTTGTTCTGCCTTGATATATCATTATGCATGTTTACCTGATTCAAACGCCCCTCCAAAGTCAGAGTGCTTGCAAGAGTCACCCTGGCGGAGGCGGGGTGTTACAATTTCGTATCAGAGCATATGGTACGAGAAGGAACAAAAAGGCTTTTAGAAAACTTTTGGAAAACTATTTTCAAAACCAAGTATAAAGTATTTTCCAAAGAAAAGTCTAGTTTATTTTAAAGGCTATTCCCCAAAAAAAAAGCCATTAGCAAAATTCCTTCGTTTTTCTCCATTCTGAATCTGTCTTTTTTCTTCGTTTTCAGCATGGCCGATAACTTTGCTATTCCGGAGGGAGTACACGTACCTGTTTGGTATAGGAGACTTTTGGAGGCTAGGGCGACCGAAGCCGGCCCCGCAGATGTCCCTCCTCCTCCTCCTCCAGTAGTTAATATTCCTCCTCCTGTCGCTAATGTTCCTCCTTCTCCTGTCGCTGAGGTTCCTCTTCCTCCTCCCCCTCAGCATCCTCAAGCTGACTTCGCAAAGACTTGCAAAGATTTCAAAGCAATGGGTGGCAAGAACTTTCAAGGCACTGAGACTTTTGTAGAGGCCAGAAATTGGTTGAAAGAGACCGAGGATTTGTTTGCTATCTTTGGGTTAGACGATCAGAGGAAGCTCTTGTTGGCGGTTTGGCTTATGAAGGATGAAGCCGCTTATTGGTGGGAAGTCACCAATGGTACTAGGCCTGTTGAGACTTGGGCCGATTTCAGGGCAAGGTTCATGCTTAAGTTTCTATCTTCTACCGAGGAGAATCTGCAAATGGAGAGGTTCATAACTTTGAGACAAGGGGATATGTCTGTCAAAGAATATGTGAACAAGTTCAATCAATTAGCTCGTTTTGGCTTGGATATGGTGAATACTCCTCAGAAGAAGGCTCTTCGTTTTGCTAGAGGATTGAATGAGCCGTTGCAGGGATTGGCTATGTCGCATATTCCCCATGGGGCCACGTTTGAGAGTTTGGTTGATATGGCATTACTTCAGGGAGATGTCAAGAAGGAGATCATGGTGAATGATACTCAAGCTAAGAAGACTGATTCCCAGGGAAAAGGAAATCAGGGAAATCCAAGTGGTCAAAGCAGTCAAGGCAATCAGAACAAGAACAAGAACAAGGGTCAAGGCAACAAAGGGAACAACAACAAGGGGAAGTGCCATTATTGCGGTTCAGTTGGGCATCTTATTAAGGATTGTAAGAAGAGGAAAAGGAAGAATGGTGAATGCTTTTTCTGCGGTGAGACTGGACATTTCAGTAAGGATTGCCCGAGGAAGCAAGGGCAAGGCCAGGGTCAGACTCAGCGTGCTGGACCTTCAGGAGGGCAAGTTCATGCTCTCAATGTCGCTCCAGTTCCCGATCGAGGTAGTATTTCTGTTGAGAGCCTTGTATATATTTCTGATTTTCCAGTTCGTACCTTGTTTGATTCTGGTGCATCGCATAGCTTTATCTCATATGATCTTGTTGATAGTTTGCACCTTAGTACTAGCTTGGTAGATGATCCCGTCTGTGTCTCAAATCCTATTGAGGGTTCCGCCCATTTGTCTATGATATGTGGGAATTTGAGGATCTCTATACTGAGTGTAGAGTTCTTGTGCAGTGCTTATGTTCTTGGTTTTAGGGGATACGGATTGATATTGGGCATGGATTGGCTGTCCAGATATGGAGCCATTCTTGATTGTGAGCATAGGGTTGTGAGGCTCGTGACTCGCCCCGGAAACACCCTAGAGATTTCTTGTGATCCGAGAGGTCCCGTCATGTTGTGCTATCTGGAATCACTCGACTCGTCAATGGAAACTCTTCAGTCTGTGAGAGTGGTTCGAGAGTATCCGGATGTTTTCGATGAAGTTAGGGGGTTGCCCCCTAAGCGAGAGATTGATTTCCGCATTTATCTAGTGGATAATGCAAAGCCTGTTTCTTTGCCCATTCGGCACATGGCTCCGCGTGAAAGGCGGGAGCTAAGTAAGCAAGTGAAAGAGTTGCTTGAGAAGAACTTCATTAGACGAAGTATATTTGAATGGGGAGCGCCTGTGGTATTTGCTACCAAGGCGGATGGTTCTCTCCGACTTTGCGTTGACTATCGAGAGTTGAATAAGCTGACTAAGAAGAACAGACACCCGTTACCGAGGATTGATGATCTCTTTGACCAGCTTGTCGGTGCTTCTGTTTTCTCTCAGCTTGATCTTGCTACGGGGTTCCATCAGCTCAGGGTAGCTGAAGATAGTATAGACAAGACTGCGTTCAGAACTCCAGATGGATTCTTCGAATGGCTTGTCATGCCGTTCGGCTTGACTAATGCACCCGCATATTTCGTGGACTTGATGGGTAGGGTGTTCAGGGAGTTCTTGAACAAGTTTGTCGTGGTCTTCGTAGATGATATTCTGATCTTCTCTAAGGATGAGGAAGAGCACGCAAGGCATCTCATGGAGGTGATGGATACGCTTAGAGCGCATCAGTTGAAGGCCAAGTTCTCCAAGTGTCACTTTTGGAGAAGGGAAGTTAGATTCCTTGGGCATATAGTATCTAAGCAAGGCTTAGCGGTGGATCCCGCTAAGGTAGTGGCAGTTCAGGATTGGAAGACTCCAAGGAATGCAACCGAAGTGAGAAGTTTTCTAGGTCTTGCGGGTTTCTACCGGAAGTTCATCAAGGACTTCGCAAAGATATCCGCTCCTCTCACTAAATTGACGAAGAAGAATTTAGTTTTTGCTTGGAGCATAGAATGCGAGCTTGCTTTTCAGAAGCTCAAGAGAGCCCTCACATCAGCACCTGTTCTAGCTTTGCCCGATGGAGGGAAGTTATTTACCGTATACACCGATGCATGTGGCACGGGGTTAGGAGCTGTTCTTATGCAAGAAGGAAGAGTGATATGCTTTGGCGGTAGACAACTCAAAGTGCATGAGAAGAATTATCCCACTCATGACTTAGAGTTGGCAGCAATAGTATATGCACTCAAGGCTTGGCGCCATTATCTTCTAGGAGAAAGATTTGAGCTTTATACCGATCACAAGTCATTGAAGTATCTCTTTTCTCAGAAGGATCTGAATCTGAGGCAGCAAAGATGGATGGAATTCTTGGCATCCTATGATTTTGAGATAGCTTATACCCCTGGCAAGGGGAATGTGGTAGCTGATGCATTGAGTAGAAGAAGGTTGACCCTAAGTCCTCTATTCGTTGAGATGAAGAATTTAGAGTATGTGGCAACCTTTGATTTCTCTTTGGCGATTGAGTCGATGACCGGTTCTTTAGCATCTCTGGAACTCAGACCTACCCTTCTTGATCAAGTTGGGGCTTCGCAGAGAGAAGACCCTCAGATAGTTGAGATTATGGATAAGCTGATTCGAGGAGAGATGTCTAGTCATCTCGCTCGATATTCTATTGATGACAAGGGTTGGCTGAGGAGAGACAGAAGGTTATGTGTTCCTATGGTAGAAGAGCTAGTAAGAAGAGTTCTGGAGGAAGCGCATCGCTCTAAGTTGACTATACATCCGGGTGGAGATAAGATGTATAAAGATATGAAGCGCATTTTCTTTTGGCCTGGGATGAAGAAGGATGTGGCAGAATTTGTCTCTAGATGTATCATTTGCCAGCAAGTTAAGGCCGAGTCGAAGAAGCCCGGTGGGCTATTGCATCCTCTAGACGTTCCACTATGGAAGTGGGAGAGTATTTCCATGGATTTTATCGATGGGCTACCAAGGTCAAGGAAAGGGAATACGAGCATTTGGGTTATTGTGGATAGACTTACGAAGAGTGCTCATTTCATTTCGGTGAAGAGCAAGAGGACCGCATCTTGGCTAGCGTCTGTATATCTTCGTGAGATTGTGAGACTACATGGAGTCCCTTCTAGTATAGTCAGTGACCGTGACCCAATCTTTACAAGTCAATTCTGGAATAGCTTGCAAGAAGCTGTGGGCACAAGGTTGAATCTAAGTACGGCTTATCACCCACAGACGAACGGTCAAACCGAAAGGGTGAATAGGGTACTCGAGGATCTGTTGAGGCTTTGTATTCTGGATTTTGGTGGTACTTGGGAAGACCATCTTCCTCTTGTTGAGTTTGCATATAATAACAGTTATCAGGCAAGCATAGGGATGGCACCATTTGAAGCTTTATATGGGAGGTCGTGCAAGTCGCCTACATGTTGGTGGGAGACTACAGATGAGCTTATACTTGGGCCTGATATGATCAGAGATACATCCGAGAAGATCGAGTTGATTCGGAGACGGATGAAAGCGGCCCAAGACCGACAGAAATCCTATGCTGATAAGCGAAGAACTGATTTGGAGTTTGATGTTGGGGATATGGTTTTCGTGAAGGTTTCTCCTTTGCGGAATGTGGTCCGATTTGGAGCTGTTGGGAAGTTGGCACCGAGGTTTGTTGGACCATTCCCTATTATAGAGAGGATCGGGCAGATGGCTTATAGAGTGAAGTTGCCCGAGAAGCTTGCTGGAGTACACGATGTTTTTCATGTCTCGCATCTCCGGAAGTGTTTACATGAATCAGCAGAGGTTGTTGAGCCAAGTGTTCTAAAAGATGTAGAAGTGGAGAAAGAGGCTACCTTGAGGAGAGCTCCGATTCGTATCTTGGGGACAGAGACCAAGAAGCTAAGGAATCGAGAGGTCAAATTGGTGAAGGTTCAATGGGGTGAAGCTGAAGAAGACGCAACTTGGGAAACCGAGGAGAAGATGCGTGGGCTTTATCCATTCCTTTTTGAGGGTACAATCTCAATCTCTTTTCTTTGTTAGCATATCTTTCTCTTTGCTATCCATGTTTATCTAGTTTATCGTGTTAATCTTGTCATGAGAACCTTAGGTAGAAACCCTTTGGATGAAACATGTGTTTGAAACATGTTATGCTTGATGGTTGCAAGTGTTTGCAAGCGGATACTCGTGGATGCATAATACACGTTAGGCACTAAGATCGGCTCACACACTTTCATACCGCATATGCATGAGTGTTTATGCTTATTCATGGATGAAAACTTGTTATGCTATCACGTGGATGTTGCATATGGATGAATGTTATGTGCACTCATGTAGAGATTATAAATTATGTTAGGAATTTGCATACATATGGACTCATTTCACTAACATATTTTGCATTAAGGGGGTTTACTTAATCAGTAACCTCCTGATTTTCGCATTAGATAAGTACATATACACACACCTTTGCATATGATCATACAGCATTTAGAACCTTTTAAGGACAATGATTGCTCGTGGATGATGTCTTGAGTAGATGGATGATGGATGGTAGGATACGTTCTTCCTAACTTGGAGATTTCGGGGACGAAATCCTTTAAGGAGGGAAGAATGTAACAACCCGTATTTTTGAATAACATGTTATAACATAAATGGAGGCAGAATTAAACTTTAAAATCTGAATCAAGGGAAACGGGCTATGCCATTGCGTTCGTCTCGGAAAAATACGCGAAATAGAGTCCGAGTTTTCGAAAATCGGAGTCCGTATGACCAAGATATGGCCTCGCGAAGTTTCACGAAAAATTCCCAAATTAAAGTATACTTAATTAAGTGAAATGGGTTGCGCAGAGATATATATATATATATTGATATATATATATAATTGAAAAATAAATAAATAAATAAATATGCAAAAATGTTCAAAACAACGAATTGGGAGAGGGGAATAACCGAACCGGCCGATTTTTGAGGTCGACCCGAGCTCGCTGGGTCGACTAGGGGTTAATCCAAGGTGTTTGGCTGTCAACCCGTGGGCCGATTCGCTCAAATGCAGATTTTGCATTTGAATGGTTCTCATGGTTCATCTTTAATCTAAAGGCCCTAGATGGTTCCTACACTTGACTTCTTCCCCAAGACATGCTTTGATGGCTTGGATTGAATCTAGGTTTAATCCTATGGCCTAAAACACTTGCCTAATCTATAAATAAGACCCTAACCTACCCTAAATCATCATTATTCATTCATACAACTAAACTATGGCAAAATCAATCCTCTCATGGCCTCCACTCTCTTCATAAAATTCCTAAATAAATTCCTAAGTGATTTTCCATGCATACAAGTGTTTTCAAACTTGTATGAGCATCATTAGCTTGTATTCAAGTCAAGTTTATATATTTGCATCATAAAAAAAGAGTCTTGATCATTTTGGCTCAAGGGTTTTGCTTGCATTTTGGGTTTAATTGATTTCATAAGGGCTTTGTCATATTTTTGTGACTTCTTAAGCATAGTAAGCCCTATTCTACTTTCATACTTAAACTCTAAAGTTAAATGTATGATATGCAAGTTTATCATGTTGTGATATGCAAGTTTATATGCAAGTTTATCATGTTGTGATATGCAAGTTTATATGCAAGTTTATCATGTTGTGATATGCAAGTTTATATGCAAGTTTATCATGTTGTGATATGCAAGTTTATATGCAAGTATGCCAAGTTATGTTATGCAAGTTTGGGTTGAACATTTTGTTCATGCTATCATGTTATGCAAGCTTATTTTGGGTTTATGAACATAAAGCTTTAAGCTTTATGCCAAAGGTTGCATTTTAGCAACATGTAAGTTATCATATCTCTTATGATAACTTGCATGTGAGGCTAAATGCGAACTTATGGCCATCTCTACATGTCATTTAGCACCATGTATCACCAATATTCTAAGTTTGGTTTTATGCATGCTTTTGAGGCCTAAAAATGTAATATGCAAGTGTATGAACATATGAACATTTCATATGCCACCATGTTAAGCTTGTGGCTTCAATACCTTTATGTCATGATTATGCCAAGTTCCCTCTTTCTATCCTTTATGCGCTATTGCGATATGTAAGCGATGGGATTGCGTTTGGGGTTGGGTAAACTTAAAAGACATAAAACATAAGCTTGGGAATTTACCTATTAAGTTAGGTCTACCCATTGGGAATTTACCTATTAAGTTAGGTCTACCCAATTGCTTGAAAACTTGTAACATGTTTTGGAAACATGATGGACATGACACTTAGAAAAGATAAGTGTGGCCAACTCGAGGTTGGGTTGAGTTTGTAGCGTAAACCTACCCGGAACCGACCGACTTAACTAGTTGCTACAAACAATAGGACCCAATGTGAGAAGTTGGTCATGTTGTACCTTGAACCCGAGGTTAGACCAAGTTGTGGTGTAAAGCTACCCGGACCCGCCCGGCTTAACTAGTAACCACAACAAGGTCTAATGTGAGAGGTTAAGGCGCATTAAATTAATTAATGCCTCGTGATTAGGGGTTAAGTCATGGTCCACTTAATACTTAACCAATTTGGGCTTGGTAGATTAATCAGGGTTAAGTCGTGAACTCATCGTTACACTTAACCAAGTTAATCCAGGATTAGCAAGAGGGTTAAACCGTACTTAACCCACTAGAAAAATCCTAGCAATGGGGGCCCACTCCAGCAGTAATCCCAAGTTAGTATCATCATGACCCTAGGGACTAGGCTAGGGTGGGGGCACGATTACTGGACTGGAGGTAAGTGACCAAAAGCGACGGCAGAAGGTACGCCGGTGTAGTTCCGGGCGGACTCTGGTCGTGCACATAGTCCGTAGCCGGAGAAAACATGCACGGGTACCAGTAGATCGGGACTGTGCACTCATGTTCATGGTGTCCAGGGGTTGACACCCTAGGGCTTGATACACCCGAAGGGTGGACCCGACACAGTTCGACTACAATTATGATTGGGCCGTATTGACACCAACACGTGACGAGTTAGGCTTAGGGAGCCGATCGACTAGACCGTTTGGTTGGACCTTGTATTAGGGTCATTTCATGTTATTGGGCCAAAGCTTGGGCCAAGGGATCAATACTTGTTTATTCAAGTCATGTTAGTTTGCTAGTACACCTGTGGTGCAAAACCTTAATCCTGATTATGCGATGGCACCTTTATATACCTTGTTAGTTAATCATCATGCTAGTATATTGTTATCCTTATGTTCATCCCTGCTACTCATGCCAGTTAACTTTATCAGTTTACATTGATTGTAGTAGGGCTTACTCAGTCTTTTTGACTGACCTGTTTTCTTTCGCCTCTTTTCTTCCGTTTCCCCCCCCCCCCAGGTTCTCAGGGAGGGAATACTGGAGCTTAGCTTGGATTCCTGATTGCTTGCTTGTGGGATTTCAGCTCATGTACGGTTTCGACATGAAGCTAGCTATGGTTACCACTTAATTGGGGATAGCACTTATTTATTTCAGTTTTTCAGTTGATGTTGTTTTATCTAGACTTGTTTATTTGGAAAGCTATGTTGTACCAGACTTTTTTTGAAATGTTTTGAAATCTTCCGTTGTTTTATCTATGTTATTTACTCTGTTTACATATATACATATGTTCTTGTTCTGCCTTGATATATCATTATGCATGTTTACCTGATTCAAACGCCCCTCCAAAGTCAGAGTGCTTGCAAGAGTCACCCTGGCGGAGGCGGGGTGTTACACTATTGATTAAATAGACAGCTGTATTAATGGCCTCTAGCCAAAATTTCAAAGGTAAACTAGCTTGAGTTAGTGATGTCAAACCAGATTTCATAATGTGCCTATGTTTCCTCTCCACTTGTCCATTTTTTTGGGATGTATATGGACAGGTGGTTCGATGTACAATACCTTTCTTTTGAAAATAACTGCTTAAGCATTTAAACTCACTCCCGCCATCAAATTATATATTTTTTACTTGAAAGTTAATTTGTTCCTCAATAATAGCTTTAAAGTTTATCATAGCATTGTAAGTTTCAGATTTAGCTTTAAAAAAAATCCAGGTAAACCTGGTATATGCATCAATAAAGGAAATGTAATATTTATAACCAAAATCTGAATAAATGGGAGTAGGAAACCATAAATCTGTTGTTATCAATTGAAATGGTTCATTATATTCAGTGCATGAATCATTGAAGTGTAGTTGGATGTCCAAGCTTACAGTGTCAAAGATAAAAAATGTCTTTCCTGTTAGGAGCTTTTTCAATTTTATTCAAGTTACAACTCTTTCTTTCATTGACAGCAAAATATTTTTAGAATAGTCTTTGTACTTGGATGTCCAAGCTTACAGTGTCAAAGATAAAAAATGTCTTTCCTGTTAGGAGCTTTTTCAATTTTATTCAAGTTACAACTCTTTCTTTCATTGACAGCAAAATATTTTTCTTCATTAACATCGTTTTGGCACTTGACAAAATTAAACTGTACAGTCCATTGATGACATCACCCTGTAAAATGATATCCATAGTTAGAATATCTCTAACTAAGCAGTACTTGGGAAAAAAATTCAATGTAAACATTATTGTCTCTAACAAATAAAGATACACTAATTAATTTTTTAGTGATTTTTGAGACACTAAGCAAATTGCACAAGTATATTATTTTTTAACTTTAATACGGGCAATACCAATATGAGTAATTTGAATATGCTTACCATTACCAATTGAGAGAGATAGATTACCTCTGTACTCTTTGCATATAAGATTTAATTTGTCAAGGTTGTGTGTGATATGATTTGTTGCGCTAGAATCAGGGATACCAGCTATCATCCTGTAGACGTTCCAATTTGGCAGCATCACTTTGATTGTTGCTTCTATGTGAATTGCCATTGATGTTAGTATCCTGTTTGACTTGTGCAACATTTTCACTTGGGTTATTGTTGTTTACTTGATTCTGATTAGTAGAGTAGTTGCTATTGTATCTAAAGTAGCAATTTAGGGAAGTATTACCAACTTTTCCACAGATTTAGCATTTAGGCTTGTTGCCACTGTTTAATTTGCATGTACCTCTTTCTCTCTTTGAATTGTTTCCTCTCTGGTATGATGTTTCAATTTTATTACTAGTTTGATTCTTAGATTTGTACTCAGTATCTAGATTGACATTGTACACGGTTTCTTGAATTCTTTTACTGCTAATTTTTGCCTCATGAGATAATAAGAATGAATGCACTTCACCAATTGGTGGTAGAATCTTTAGTGATGTTATAACAACTACTTCATACTCATTACTTAAACCATTTAATAAGTGTAGCACCTAATCAGAATTCTGAACATTATTTCCAGTAGCATTAAGAAGATCACATAATTTCTTGACTTTAGAAATGTATTCCCTCATACCTTGATAGTCTTACGATTGTCTAACATGTTGTTAAGGTGGGGAATGTCGATTTAAATAAATAGTCCCACATCGAGCAATAAATTGAAGGAGTGTAGTACAAATATGAGTTGGTATGCACGTAACAACAAGGATTACTTTTATTCAAAGGATGTGTGTGCAAACTCATATGCGTGCGCCCTATACAAAAGGAGGGGAGACTTTGTCCCGACCGTCGTTACATAACAGTGATATCAGAGCCGAATGTTACAAACTGGGCCACGAAGGCAAGACAGTGCTCTCAAAAGATACTCGTAGGATGCGAGTCAAGGGAGAGACAGGTAGAATTGCCTCGCATGTTGTTAAGATAAGAATGACGGTTTGAATAAATAATCTCACATCATGGAATAAATTGAAGGAGCGGAGTACAAATATGAGTTGGTAGGCATATAACAGCAGGGATTGTTTTTGTTACAAAGATGTGTGTGCCAACTAATATATGTGCGTCTTATACAGAAGGAAGTGGATTTTGTTCCGACCGTCGTTACATAACAGGTTGTACATTCGAATAATTAAGTTGTCGTTTGTAGTAAAGCACTTTTACAAATGATTGGTTGTTAAACTTTTTTTCCACAGTTGTCCATATATCATTTAAAGAATTACAGCTAATTACCAATGGTAATAATGTTGCACCGATAGATGATAATAACCAAGAATTTATTCATCTATCTTGTTTATGGTATTGAATGTAGGCTTTGTTTTCCACTATTCTATTATTCTGATCAGTGATAAAACTTTTTTGGTATGGCAGTAGTTCCAAGAATGATTACTTCTAAGCCAACATCGGTTTCGACATGCAATTTACACAGTAAATAGTTGTCTTCTTCTAGATATACTCTAACATTTGTTTCTATAAGGCCAACCGACTTTAAATTTAACATTGCTAGAACTAATTAGGACATCATATTAATATTACCCTTCTTTAGAAATGATATCAGGACTATGGATGTTACAAATGCCTAACAATCCTTTTCAAATGCATTATTTTGTCAAAAAAAATGCTAAACAATTTATTTTTATTCCCATTTCATTTTGAGTAACAATTACTACAAGAAAAATTACTTTCAACAATAATATAGGACAGCGGTTGACCATTAATTGCGGTGGTTGAACCTTTCACAAATTATAAAGCGCAGGTAAAAACCAAAGACAACATGTGAGAATGCTGAGATCCTCGTGCGTCAGATTTACATTCATCATTCCCCCTAAAATTTCCATTGTTTCGTGTAAATCGGTTTCCCTCTTCTCCCAAAAACTTTCATTGCCTCTCTTCTCCCCAAAACTTTCATTGTCACGCGTAAATCAATTTCCGTCTTCTCCGCCAAACAGAAAACCCTAATTCATAAGCGACTTCAAACCTTAATCCTAAAATTTTCATTGCCGTGCGTAAATCATTGCAAATATTTTAGAACAGCCTAAGTCATAAACAACCTTAATCCTAAAATCTTCTCCCCAAAACAGAAAACCCTAAGTCATAAACGACCTCAATTCTTAATCGCCTCTACTATGCAAATATTTTAGAACAGCCTTTCTAAATCTTTGCAGCCTCTTCTAAGGTTCAAACCTTAAATTCTCACCTAAATTTGTTTGAAGCTTCTACTTTTCATAGGTTTGGTTTCTTTCCCTGATAAATTTAATTAGCAATTTTCACAGGTTCGGATTCTTTCAGTCGTTAAATTTAGGGATTTTTGGTATGCAGTCTCGTAGTTTGTGTGGGTTATTCTTTACAATATGGATACGCATGGAAAAATGTTGGATGTTAAGTGAAAATTGGGTAATCTAAAGCTACTTTTGTTATTGAGTTGAATAATTAAGTATTTAGTTTATATTTTTAATTCTTTTGTTGTAGAGGCACTAAATAATTTTGAGTTCTATCTATTGTTCGCTAATATTATATTATAGATATGCTAATGTTAAACAAATGTACTGTGGAGCTATGATGCCACACAGTATGGATGAAGTAATTTGTATATCCACACAGTATATATCCAAACTAAAAAATTACTATGGATACAAATTTTGTAAATGATGCCTTGTTTTTACTTGATAAAAATTGAGTTTAGAACTCTGCAATAATTTATTGTGTGGCATCATAACATGCTCATAGCAGAGAAGGCTAATATGAAATATTTAAGCTTTAAAGCAAGTTGCATTCATGTCTCTTCTTCTATATGAATGTATGTATAAGTACAATGATGTTGCATTCAAAATTTGTTTGTTCTTTTACTGGTCAGTTTTTTAAAATGTTACACCGGTTTCCTTATACACCTTGCTCCCGAAGCTTTTAAACATCATGTATGTATTTGTACTATCATTCAGTTGCTTACTATTTCTTTTCTTCTTTTCAATTTGTATTATCTAATTGATTATATCAAAAATGTGGTCATGCTTAGGCCTGCTCTTAAGAATCTGAAAATTGAGCTTATCAAGCGATATGATCATTGTCTTTCATGTAAGTCAAATCAAAAGAAGCCATGCCTTCTTTATATTATATAATACTTTTGCTTTGCTTTGGCTGAACTAAAGCACTTCTCTATTTTTGCACATCTTCAACCACTGAAGCCTAATGAAGATGAGAATAACACAGTTGTGAATATAATATCCTACTGAACCTCTGGTAATACTACTCCATAGTTTTGTCACTTCATTTTTTAAAAAGCTATAAACTTGAAAGTGTTGGAGAATGGAGTTTTGATGAGAACAACCTTATTTCAATTATCATTGATTATAAAATATATACTAACATCTTTATCTAGAATATATATATATATATATACACACACACATATTCAGGATTCGTATACAAGAATTAATATTGAAGATTGTACAGTTTAAGAGCTTTTAGAGATTCATAATTCAGAGTAGATTCAAGACTCATGAGTAATCAAGATGTCAAGAGTTCAAGATTAATATAATTATAGAGTCTAGATTTTGTAAGACTCTAAATAGCACTCCAGGTTCAAATCCAAATTCAAATTCCGATTTTTCAATTTTTTTCTCAATCCTCTCTATTTTTGTTTTTCTCAATTCTCTCTATTTTTGTTTTTCTATTTCATTCTCAATCCTCTGTATTTTGTTTTTATATTTTTATTCTTTTTTGTTTTTCAAACTTACATTTTTATATATACTTTATTTATATTTTATAGTTTAAAACCTTATAATTTTATAAATATATTTATATAGTTTAAAAATATGTTTTCATATGTTTTTCTATCATATAATATTGATTTACAACATTAGAATTTTATTTAAGAATTTCCAGAATTAGTTTTATATCAAAACACTTGAAAATGCTTTGAAAATCAATTTTGTACATAGGTATGTCGACATAGCATAATATGTATGTCGACATATAACAACTAGTTTTTTAATTTTGAAGGGAAGTGTCTTCTCACTATTTGAAACATTTCAGAAACGTTGCAACCCTTCATTCTCTATAAAAAGAGTCCAAAACCGAATTTTCTAACATCTCTTCTTCTCCGTCTTCATCCCCTTTCATCTTATCATTATTCTTATTCATTTTTGTGGTTTGACACTTATACTCTGTCGAATTCACTTCTGAATTGATCAAAATTCTTCTCTCTACACTCTCTACTCACTACTCTCTGACTGAAGTGCTATTGAAGAGTTATAGGGCTGTTTTGTAATTGCTTAGATTGAAAGATCCAATTTCTAAGTCAAGAGTAAACGGTTTATCCTTGAATCCGTGAAATCAAGGTTTAGGAGTCGGTGTGCCCTTATTGAGCCTTGAAATCAAGGGATAGGAGTCGGTGTCTCCTTGTTGAGCCGTGAAATCAAGGAGGGAGTATTTGCTATTTGAAAATAGTAATAAAACTCTGCACAATCCAGCGCTGTGCGGGACTGAACGTAGGAGTGATCCGAACCAGTATAAAATCCGATGTGTTCTTTCCTTTTCCGCATTTTCCTTTATTTCTGTTTATTTTGCATTTGAGTTTGAATTGGTGTCTGTGATTTTGTTTGTGTTGTTTGATTCGCTCCATAATTCTATTTAGATTTAAGTTTTGTTTAAAATTCTTACAAACACTATTCACCCCCCTCTAGTGTTTGCTTTTCCTTAACGATCCTTTCCGTAGTCCCTAACAATTGGTATCGGAGCAAGGTTTTTCAAAAGATCATATTCTATTTTTTGAAATTTTGGTAAAATGGCAAATTTTGGAATCTCTGATTTTATAAGTGTCAATTCATGCATTGCATCAATGTTAAGAAAGTCTGCATATATTAATGTTAAAGAAGCTTGTGATCTACTGAGATATTGTTCAATACAAAAAAGGATGAGTTCTATGACTTTTGAAAATTCAAAAGTTGAAAAGATGGGTAAAGTGGCTATTGGAAATTCAAATTCTGAAAAGGTGGCTATTGCAATTCAAATTCTAAAAAGGTGTCTATTGGAAATTCAAAACTTGAACTATGTGTTACATGGCTATTGAAAATTCAAATTTTGTAAAGCAACTGGTGGAAATGAAAAAGGACAAATGGATACTGGATAGTGGTTGTTCGAGACATATGACTGGAAATCCAGAACTACTCAATAATCTGAAGTATGAAGATGGTGGATTGATAAACTTCGAAGATAATTCTAAAGGATACATCATTGGAATCGGAAATGTCTGTAATTCTGAAACTCCTACTATTTCTGATGTTTTATTAGTTAGGAATTTCAAACACAACTTACTAAGTATAAGTCAACTTTGCGATAAAGGATTTTGTGAAGACCCGTAACTTCCCCGATAAGGGAAGAGCGGATACTTTGAGGACAACACACAAAAAAACGCAAATGGAAGAACATTTCATTGTTAATTACAACAATTCCATCAGAATACAAGAATATACAGAGTATAAATCAATATTACACATTCGATAAATATCATAGATTACATTTAAATACATCACAGCGGAAAATAATACAAAACCAACTAGAAGTAATACACGGATACATAGCTTTCCGAGTATCGATCCGGCTGTAAACCAGGTTCCTATGAATATAAATCTGCAAAACCAAAACTACTAGCTGGCCGTGTCAAAATAAGGGCACCCAGAGTTTAGGTTAAAACAATAAACTCCAGGTCAGCCATGGGACTGGTGTGAGAACTAAAACAGTTATTAATCTTTATTTTATAGTTAGGTAAATCAAGGGACCACGCCGTATAACACGGAACAGGTTTCCTCCCAAGAATACCAGTGCAAAAAACAACAGCGCAATGCTAAATAAAGAAAAATGAAGCTATTATAAGACCCAGGTTCCATCACACAATGCAACACAAGCCGGAGGATAGGGTTTTACCTTATAATAGCCAAAGCATGCTTGATACGCTAAATTTCATCTTTTATTACTATAAGTGTATAGTGTCAAAACAATTTCAATCATAAGTATCAAACATAGACGGCATAAGTGCCCCATCCCACTATGTCGCCATATATAGGTTCTACAATCAAAACTGCAAGGTCACATATTGGAAATTGCATTTCTGTCTGTGAACCGAGGCAAAAGATAGTCCTCTACCGATTCGAGACAATCTAGCCTACCATGTCTCAGGAACAGCCGCAACTGCACCTTGGATCGTCAGGGCCGGTCAACCGATGTGGATTAAAATGCCTGAACACTGCGTTTCCCCACCCTTTGGGGCGTAAATGAGCCAAATGACTCCATCGGCTCCACACAGTCACCGATATATCCGAGGCGCCTCGCAACAGAAACAACCACATAAGTCAAACTCGTCAGGGCGTGTAAAACCACTGACGCCACTTCTAGCTAGAAAGAAACGCATGTCCTCCCTGATGTCCTCTCCCGTTTCTGGTTCACAACCGGGGTGTGAGGCTTACGAATCCACGCTACACAAAGCTATGCCACACAGGCCGTGCTTTGATCATCAACCACAAGACTTTGCTTTTCAACAGAAGCCTTGATCATATTGCCACTTAGGCATGCCATACAGGCAATTCACTCCATGCGTTTGATATCCATCAATATATAACCTCTGAGCTCGTACGTCTCAGAGAAGGGCGTTAAGCAAGAGAATAAATTCTCCGCTGCCAAACAGATATATATTTAATAGAAATCAATCACACAGAATAAAATCTAATGTCAGACACACAATCCATTTACAAGTTCGTTCTAGGTCTGAACGAAACCGGAGGCACCTAGTACCCCGCATATCCATCGATCTCCAAGTACGTCTGGACGATCACTAACTGATTCCCTCCTCTTGAGTGCACGGCCCAATCAAGATCATCAGTAATCACCCAAACGACGTGAAGACCTCCGGTCTTCGACCATCATCTTCATCTTAGACACCACATCGAAACAGCTATTCAGAATGGGATAAACCCAGTCTTTCTGAATAACTCGCGTATATAATAAACAAGTGTTACAGAAACACAACATACGCCTCATTCCAATTCAGAATATTCTTTTATTCAAATATTCTTATACTTTGGGAAAGGTTCCCGTTAATTTTATCAAAGATAAATTCTTTAAATTTATTCTTTAATCAATCCAAACTAGTCGGGATTAGCGAACCACACCGAAGTAATCATTTATTTTATTTCCCAATCCCAACCTATTCATCCCATGAAGTAAAACTGGTCATACTTCATATCTAACACCACGGTGTTATTGGTAAATTCAATTACCATTTCATGTTCAAATCTAATTAAAGATTTAACTATCACCTGGAGAAAAACTGGTGATACTCCATTTTTGACCATTTTAATCTAATTAAAGATTCATTAAAACCCCACTTAGTTTTAATCTTCACAGAAATCAATATCATGTCTTTAACTGGGTTAAAGAACCAATGTCATTTAAAACACGGTTCACTATAAACCCAAAATCACATTCAATTCATTATCGGGTTAAAGAACAAGTGTTATTTAAAACACCGTTCACGATAAACCCAAAAATCAATTCAAATTCAATTCCAATTAAATTCCAATTAATTGGTACACTTCATTAAATCTAAATAAAAAGATTTAATCTTTTTCTCAACTGGGTTTAAGAGCAGTGTTAATGAAGACACCATTCACGACAAACCCAAATACCATTTGATATTAAATACAAGGCTCTGAATAGAAAATATATCGGCTTATATTCAATATCAAATTCTACGACCAACAAATATCGTATTGGAAATAACGATATAAATATATCTTTCAAATTTCCACAACCATATCTGTATAATCACGAAATCCAACATCGAAATATTCCAAAGACAATTTCGATTCAAATCCATTTCCACTTTATATATTGGAAATTCTAGTTATTTTCAAAACCATTTCAAATCCACTTTATTTATTTTAAAAATAAATTGATTTTAATTCTAGTTAAAAATTAGTTCATTTCGATAAAAATCTATTTTTATCTTTTCAAATTTGGAGTTATTCATCCCAACTTTTCACAAATCATTTCTTATGATTCTACACAAATTATTACTATTTTTAATAATTTTATCCAGGCCCGTACAGTCGATTTCTATCAACGGTCATTGAACTGCACTTATAGCGACCTTTTCCAAATTTGATTTGGACATAATTCCAAATCTGTGATGACCCGGAAGTTCCCATCCTTTGAATCGACCATAAACCACACAGGTCTGAACCAAAGGTTGGAAATCAGCGGATACATCAAATTTGGGAATACAACAACATCAGAACAAATAACAAAAGACTTTTATAACATCAATAATAAATGTTACATCAGAGTACAGAATATATCAGAGTACATAATATAATACAGTGGAAGGTAAAATACAATAATTTAATACAATGCACAGCGGAAGACTTCAATGTTCTGGACACAGCTTTAAGCTTCAATCCAGAATCATGCTCAAGAGATAAACCTGTAGGCAAATTATTCGACAGCCCGTGTGGAAAAGAGGGCAACCGAGTTTGCAAAAGTGGAAACAAACAACGGGTCAGTCATGGGACTGGCGTGAGAATTCTTAACTAGTTTAACAAATTGTAATAAGGCAAATCCAAGGACCACGCCGCTAACGCGGAACGGGTTTACTCCAATGGAATGTTGTGCATAACAGTAAAGTAAATCGTCAAATAACGCAGTGCTTTTTAGAAAAATGAAACCACCATAAGACTCAGGTCCCATCACACAATGCAACGCACACCAGAGGATAGAGTTTTACCTTATGGTGATTAAAAGATGATAAATACGTAAAAACGATATTATTATTAGTGTGTATATGTTTCAATAAAACATTTCAATCATAATGTATCAATCCTAGGAAGCATAGGTACCCATATATTATGCCTCCGTACTAGTAATACAATCAAAACCGCATGGGGCGTATTGGAAATTGGGTTTCCATCATGAGTAAAGGCTAGGGAGGAGCTCTTTACCGATTCGAGACACTCTAGCTAATGCCCCAGGATTCCTCGCAGTGAACCCTTGGAAACAGCAGGGCCGGTCCACACATACAACTTCGTGGATTGGCAATTCCTGAAAACACGTTTCCCGGTCCTATAGGACCTATCATCCGAGGCGCCTCATTCCATCATCCACATAAGTAAAATGTCGGGCCGTGTTAAAACCCAAACACCACTTCTAGCTAGAAAGAAATGTGCTGCTCTCCCTGCGTTCCCTTCTCCCGTTTTAGACTCCGCCGGTGTGTGAGGCTCGCGAAGTCACGCTATACACAAAGCTATGCCTAAACAGGCTATGCTTTGATCATCCACAAGGCTTGCTTTTCAACAAAGCCTTGATCATATGCATCTTAGCATGCCACATCGTCACTCCATATCACACTACCAATCCTTTGCCAAAATATATGAACGGTTGTTAAGCAAGAGAATAAATTCTCCGCCACCAAACATCCATACATTCGACAGAAGATTAATAACATGATATTTAATGGAGTACGATGTAAGACACACAATCCATTTATAAGCTTATGCTCTGGGTCTGAGTGAAAGCCAAATCCATACAAATCAACACTACGTCCGGACGGCCACCACTGTAGCCCCTTCAAGGTAGCTACTCCAATCACGGGCTTCAGCAGTCGTCGTCCATTCGATATGAAGATCATCGGTCTTCAATCGCCGTCTTCAACTCTTGAATTTTATACATAGTTCAAATTATTTGGAATGAGATAGGCTCGGACTTTCCAAATAATTCTCGTATATATATATATATATATATATATATATATATATAAGTTGGAAATCATTTCATATCGTTATTCGTAATTTGTAACGATCAATCTTTGTTTTTATTTATATAAAAACAATAATTAAATTCTAATTCATTAATGAAATTAACACCACAAATAATGAATGTTTTGTTTCACAACCTATCGATATGTTTATAATGTTTAAAGTAGCATTTTTGACCTTTATATATTTCATAGCGACCTTTCTAAATTTTAAACTGGGCATAACTTTTGATTCCCGCTATGAAATTTCTATTTTTCAGATTCGTTAGAAAAATATTTTTAAAGAGATTCTAATGTTTTTGGTTTCACTAAAATCCGTTAAATTTTGCATCCTGTACGGTCAGTCAAAGTTCAAGTTTGACTTTTCAAACTACAGCGCTATTTTTAACTTCTTTTATAATTAAAATTAAATTATTCATTCTGACTTCGATTTAAATCAATCCTTAATCATTATTATTTTAAATAAATCATTTTAAATATCAAAACCTCGTTAAAATTACTAAATTTAAATTTTAAATTGGCCCCAAAATTCAGGGTTGTTACAGACTCCCCCACTTAAAATCTTTTCGTCCTCGAAAAGGAACGAAGCTAAAAGTGTTTAATTATCCTACCCCATTTTCCACTCTTATTGGTTTAAATTATTTTATAGTTGATTAACTTTCAAATATATAATCTTTTATCCATTCAAAATCATATATTCTAAAATAGATTATAATTACAAATACGTATATTATAGTCTTGTTACTCTCAACTCATTCTAGGGCATTACTAACCCCATCTCTAATGAGTTTTCTCATTCTAGGATACTGCTGATCCTATCTCTAATGAGTATTCTTATTCGATATTACTAATCCAATCTCTGATGAGTCTTTTGTTCAGTTATAACGAGTTGTACCCCAAAGATTTGAGCTAACCAAAGCTCTGATACCAACTGTGATGACCCGGAAGTTCCCATCCTTTGAATCGACCATAAACCACACAGGTCTGAACCAAAGGTTGGAAATCTGCGGATACATCAACTTTGGGAATACAACAACATCAGAACAAATAACAAAAGATTTTTATAACATCAATAATAAATGTTACATCAGAGTACAGAATATATCAGAGTACAGAATATAATACAGCAGATGGTAAAATACAATAATTTAATACAATGCACAGCGGAAGACTTCAATGTTCTGGACACAGCTTTAAGCTTCAATCCAGAATCCTGCTCAAGAGATAAACCTGTAGGCAAATTACTCGACTTCCCTAGTGGAAAAGAGGGCACCCGAGTTTGCAAAGGTGGAAACAAACAACGGGTCAGTCATGGGACTGGTGTGAGAATTCTTAACTAGTTTAACTAATTGTAATAAGGCAAATCCAAGGACCACGCCGCTAACGCGGAACGGGTTTACTCCAATGGATTACTGTGCATAAAAGTAAAGTAAATCATCAAATAACGCAGTGCTTTTTAGAAAAATGAAACCACCATAAGACTCAGGTCCCATCACATAATGCAACGCACACCAGAGGATAGAGTTTTACCTTATGGTGATTAAAAGATGATAAATACGTAAAAATGATATTATTATTAGTGTGTATATGTTTTAATAAAACGTTTCAATCATAATGTATCAATCCTAGGAAGCATAGGTACCCATATATTATGCATCCGTACTAGTAATACAATCAAAACCGCATGGGGCGTATTGGTAATTGGGTTTCCATCATGAGTCAAGGCTAGGGAGGAGCTCCTTACCAATTCGAGACACTCTAGCTAATGCCCCAGGATTCCCCGCAGTGAACCCTTGGAAACAGCAGGGCCGGTCCACACATACAGCTTCGTGGATTGGCAATTCCTGAACACACGTTTCCCGGTCCTATAGGACCTATCATCCGAGGCGCCTCATTCCATCATCCACATAAGTAAAATGTCGGGCCGTGTTAAAACCCAAACACCACTTCTAGCTAGAAAGAAACGTGCTGCTCTCCCTGCGTTCCCTTCTCCCGTTTTAGACTCCGCTGGTGTGTGAGGCTCGCGAAGTCACGCTATACACAAAGCTATGCCTAAACAGGCTATGCTTTGATCATCCACAAGGCCTGCTTTTCAACAAAGCCTTGATCATATGCATCTTAGCATGCCACATCGTCACTCCATATCACACTACCAATCCTTTGCCAAAATATATGAACGGGTGTTAAGCAAGAGAATAAATTCTCCGCTACCAAACATCCATACATTCGACAGAAGATTAATAACATGATATTTAGTGGAGTACGATGTTAGACACACAATCCGTTTATAAGCTTATGCTCTGGGTCTGAGCGAAAGCCAAATCCATACAAATCAACACTACGTCCGGACGGCCACCACTGTAGCCCTTTCAAGGTAGCTACTCCAATCACGGGCATCAGCAGTCGTCGTCCATTCGATATGAAGATCGTCGGTCTTCAATCGCCGTCTTCAACTCTTGAATTTTATACGTCATTCAAATTATTTGGAATGAGATAGACTCAGACTTTCCAAATAATTCTCATATATATATATAAGTTGGAAATCATTTCATATCGTTATTCGTAATTTGTTACGATCAATCTTTGTTTTTATTTACATAAAAACAATAATTAAATTCTAATTCATTAATGGAATTAACACCACAAACAATGAATGTTTTGTTTCACAACCTATCGATATGTTTATAATGTGTAACGAAATGTATTTTATTACACTTCATCTTGCTGACAACAAATATCCTCATTTATATCAAATATTGATATATATCATGACACCCAACAATGTTTTTCTTTTATTTTTTTTCAATTTTCCATACATATCATATACACAAAATGTATATTTTGTGTGTCATTCCAATTACAACAAAAATGAATATTTTTGTACGTCACTTATAATTTAACAAAAATGAGTATTTTTGTGTCATTCAACTCCTAACCAAAAATGCAATATATTTTGGTGTCAACTTCATTTCTATACAAATGAAAATATTTTTGTTTGTTTAATTTCAATGTAACAAAAATAATAATTTTGCTATTCTTTTAATGCCAAACAAAAATAATAATTCTTATCTCTTTCAATGCAAAACCAAAATGATCTTTTTAATTTAATCTTCAATCTTTATTTATCCATATTAAACCAAATTATGGTTTATCTAATCTAATCGGAATTTACGCCTTATCGAAATAATTATAAATTAATTAATCCCCATCCCGATCTTTTATCCCAATTGGTTCAGGTAAACTTAATTTCCATTACCCATTTAAATATAATTAAAGATTTAATTAACGCATGGAGTTAAACTGGTGGAACTCCATTTTCGATCCTTAATTCAGTAATTTTATCTACTTAATTCCTCTCCAATCTAATTAAAGTTTTAATTAAAACCTTATTTCGTTTTAACCTTCCAAAGTCATTATTAAATTATTAATCAAAAATTAGGAAATTAATCCCCTCATTAATCCGGGTTAAAGAATAAATGTTATTTAAAACATAATTCACGATAAACCCAAATTCAAATTTCACTGTAAATCCGTTGTTATAATAAAACCATTTTTAATTCCTTTTATTTATTTTAAAATAAATAAACCATTTATTCTGATCAAAATATCATTTCTCATATTAAAATATTATTTTTAAAATATTAATTTTGAAATTAACTCTTTTAATATTCATTATAAAATGGATAATATAAGTTATTAAACTTATTCAGGTTAAAATGATGTTTCTATTTAAAATGGATTAAATAATCCAATTCGTTATATTATCCATTTATGTTTTATAATGGACCAGACTTTTCACATTAGGCCTACAACTTGTGGATGCTGGATATGCCGGTTGGGTCCGGGCAGACTTATTCCACAGTTGGGCTTAACCTCGAGTCAAAACCCAATTTGTATTCGTGTACTTGGACCTCTCACATTAGGCCCAACATTTATGGCTGTTGGATATGCCGGTTGGTTCTGGGCAGACTTCCGCCATAAACGTGACCTAACCTCGTGTCCAAGAACAATTATAATTATAATTATTTTCTAAAAATATTATTTTAAAGTATTTCATATTTTAAGAATATCTAACTTCTAAAATATCATATGTTCCAAAGTATAACTTTACATTGAAATATACTTTATATTGCCTTTCCAATTTTCAATAAATATCGACCTTTCCATATTATTATAAGATTATAATAATAATTACTTCAAAAATGGTTTTGATTATGATATCAAAACCTACCATTCCAACATTAAACGTAATCTTTTCCAATCAATCCATTTATGTTAAATTTTGAAATCACATCTTTTAAATTTAGTGTTAACATAAAAACGAAAGCTTTTCAATTCAAATCTTCTTGTTATATTTGGAATGTAATTTTACTAATTTAATATTTCATTAAAACTTTCTAAATAATAGAAATTTAGTTTCCTTAATTCAAGCGTCAGTTAATTCCATTAATTGAATAATAAATGAAAATTATTTCTTTCATTCAAAATTGGAATGAGACCCACACCATTTCCATATAATTCAATTATACGGATTTCATTCATTTATCTCATAACAATTATCAAACATCCATTAACAGCCAAAGTGCATTTCTAATTAACCATAAGGGTGACGTGTATTCAAATGTCAATCCCTGACCCGTGTGGGGTTTCAACCAACACAAGTTCGAATAAAATAAACTGTGCTTCTGGACGATGTATGAAAATTGATCGTCCAATCACATAAACAAGTCAGGTCACTTGTAAATGGCAGTGTATACATGTGCTTAAATAGAAACATACATAACATACACAATTTGGCATGTTCACATATTTCAAGTTTCAACTATTCGATGTCAAATTTTCATGTTGAACAAGATGATAATAACGTGACACTTATGTTGCAACACATTTCTTTCAACTAATTTAAAATAAAAATAAAGTCTTTTATTTCAAAAACAAAAATCAAAACTTTAATTATTCAAAAATAAAGATCAAAACTTATTTTAATCATTTCAAAATAAAGAACAAAACTTTATTTATTTTAATCGTTTCAAAATAAAGATGTAATCTTTATTAGTTTTAATCGTTTCAAAATAAAGAACAAAACTTTATTAATTTTAATCGTTTCAAAATAAAGATGTAATCTTTATAATCAAAACAAAGATTTAGCCTCTTATACACAAAAACAAAGTTTTAATCTTTATAGACAAAAACAAAGATTTAGCCTTTTATAATCAAAAACAAAGTTGTAATTTTTGTAACCGAAATCAAAGTTGTAATCTTTGCAAACAAAATCAAAGTTGTAATCTTTGCAAACAAAATCAAAGGTGTAATCTTTGTTAACAAACCCAAAGGTTCAATTTTTATAAATAAAAATAAAGTTTTAATCTTTATAAATAAAAATAAAGTTTCAAGCTTTATAAACAAAAACAAAGATTTAATCTTTTATAACAAAAACAAAGATTGGTTCTTTATAAACAAAATCAAAGATTTGTTTCTTTTGTAACCAAAACAAAATTTCATCCCTTATAATTAAAAACAAAGAATTGGTCTTTATGAATAAACAAAAAAAAGGTTTCATCTTTATAAATAAATAAAAAGATTTCATGTTTTATAAATAAAACAAAGATTCATTTTATACAAACAAAAACAAAGATTCATTTTAATAAATCAAAAATAAAGTTCGAATCTTTATTAATGTTATTCATTTCAAAATAAAAATCAAAACTTTGATTTGTAAATCATGATAAAAGATTAAACTTTATTTATAAATAAAACAAAAGATCAAACTTTTTATGATAATCTTTCTACTTGACATCGAATAACAATTCCCATAATCAATTCCAACACCAATCATACAACACGTCAATAACAATACAGGCCACAAACATCAATTTCCACCATATAACAATTCAATCCATACAACATTCATTTTATATAATGATAATATAATTAAATTAAATTAATTATATATAAAAAAAATAGAATCTCACCTCAATTTAGCTGAAAATTCAAAGTGCTCCTTTTCAGCTCCAGTCAGCGCCATCGCGAAGATCTTAATTTTGTGATTCCAACGCAATTTACGGTTTGTCAAACGGATCTCGTATGAGAGAGTTATGTATTTTTAAAGATTGGAAAATTAAAATATTAAAATAAATAAAATAATATTTGAAATATGCGGACCTTTCTTCCACCGCAACATGCTTCAGCCGAACCCATGAAGCCGTCGTCCTCCTTCTGCACGCACGCCAAACGGAGCACCCCGGAGCCGATCAACCACCGTCACCCGAACCACCATGCCAAGAGCCGCCTACACCACCCATCACCTGAAGCTCGGCCTCCCATCTCGCCCAGAAAACACCAAAAACCGCAGCCCCTTCTCGGTTAGAATTCGCAAAATCCGTGAATCAAAACCCGGTCTTGACCGTATAGATTTGTAGCTCTCTGAATTCTCTTCGATTTGGTATATTATACGTCGATTTTCGTTGAACGGATTGAGAGATCTAAGCATTTGAAAATCGGAGCTTTTTAGCCCTTGAATTCTGGGCGGCGGCTGCCATTAGGGTTTCAGCCCGAAAATAATATATTATTTTAATAATAAATCTCGAAATTCGCGTAATAAAGTGGGATTTTCGGACTTTCTCCGATTTGGGCTTGCTTACTGTCGTTCTTAACATTTTGAGGCCTTCTGAACGCAATGGGATGGGTCTCGGGGTCCAATTCCGAAATCTGTAGAAATTTTATTTAAAATTACATTAAAAATTAATTAATTAAATATTTACCGTACATTTAAATATGCCGGGGCCACATACGACCTCAGAAAATTCTAAAAAATATATTTTTAGCTTTCTTATGACGATACGAATCCAACAAAATTGTTTTCGTCGAATTCTAAGACTGTTTGAAAAATGGCTATTTTTAAGGCGTTTAAATTTAACTGAAATAGTCAAAACATATTTTCTTTCGCCACGCTCACATATTAATTCGAAAAATTCTGAAAATTGAAATCCAGCTATAATTTGACATTCCGGTTCCAACAAAAGTGGTTTCCTCGAAAATAGAGGTCGTTTGAAAAATGACTATTTTTAAGGCCAATATATTTAATATTAAAATTACATTTTTAAACAAATAAATCCAGAAACTCAAAATATAAAAGTGTTTACTGTTTTTCAATGTAGAAACATCATTCTGAGCTCAATGGAAGTGGTTTCGAGTTCAAATTCTTTCGTATGTAAAAAGTAGCATTTTTGACCTTTATATATTTCATAGCGACCTTTCTAAATTTTAAACTGGGCATAACTTTTGATTCCCGCTATGAAATTTCGATTTTTCAGATTCGTTAGAAAGATATTTTTAAAGAGATTCTAATATTTTTGGTTTCACTAAAATCCGTTAAATTTTGCATCCTGTACGGTCAGTCAAAGTTCAAGTTTGACTTTTCAAACTACAGCGCTATTTCTAACTTCTTTTATAATTAAAATTAAATTATTCATTCTGACTTCGATTTAAATCAATCCTTAGTCATTATTATTTTAAATAAATCATTTTAAATATCAAAACCTCATTAAATTTACTAAATTTAAATTTTAAATTGGCCCTAAAATTCAGGGTTGTTACAGTCTCCCCCACTTAAAATCTTTTCGTCCTCGAAAAGGAACGAAGCTAAAAGTGTTTAATTATCCTACCCTATTTTCCACTCTTATTGGTTTAAATAATTTTATAGTTGATTAACTTTCAAATATATAATCTTTTATCCATTCAAAATCATATTTTCTAAAATTGATTATAATTACAAATACGTATATTATAGTCTTGTTACTCTCAACTCATTCTAGGGCATTACTCACCCCATCTCTAATGAGTTTTCTCATTCTAGGATACTGTTGATCCTATCTCTAATGAGTATTCTTATTAGATATTACTAATCCAATCTCTGATGAGTCTTTTGTTCAGTTCTAACGAGTTGTACCCTAAAGATTTGAGCTAACCAAAGCTCTAATACCAACTGTGATGACCCGGAAGTTCCCATCCTTTGAATCGACCATAAACCACACAGGTCTGAACCAAAGGTTGGAAATCTGCGGATACATCAACTTTGGGAATACAACAACATCAGAACAAATAACAAAAGATTTTTATAACATCAATAATAAATGTTACATCAGAGTACAGAATATATCAGAGTACAGAATATAATACAGTGGAAGGTAAAATACAATAATTTAATACAATGCACAGCGGAAGACTTCAATGTTCTGGACACAGCTTTAAGCTTCAATCCAGAATCCTGCTCAAGAGATAAACCTGTAGGCAAATTACTCGACTGCCCGTATGGAAAAGAGGGCACCCGAGTTTGCAAAGGTGGAAACAAACAACGGGTCAGTCATGGGACTGGTGTGAAAATTCTTAACTAGTTTAACTAATTGTAATAAGAAAAATCCAAGGACCACGCCGCTAACGCGGAACGGGTTTACTACAATGGATTGCTATGCATAACAATAAGGTAAATCGTCAAATAACGCAGTGCTTTTTAGAATAATGAAACCACCATAAGCTCAGGTCCCATCACACAATGCAACGCACACCAGAGGATAGAGCTTTACCTTATGGTGATTAAAAGATGATAAATACGTAAAAACGATATTATTATTAGTGTGTATATGTTTTAATAAAACGTTTCAATCATAATGTATCAATTCTAGGAAGCATAGGTACCTATATATTATGCCTCCGTACTAGTAATACAATCAAAACCGCATGGGGCGTATTGGAAATTGGGTTTCCATCATGAGTCAAGGCAAGGGAGGAGCTCCTTACCGATTCGAGACATTCTAGCTAATGCCCCAGGATTCCCCGCAGTGAACCCTTGGAAACAGCAGGGCCGATCCACACATATAGCTTCATGGATTGGCAATTCCTGAACACACGTTTACCGGTCCTATAGGACCTATCATCCGAGGCGCCTCATTCCATCATCCACATAAGTAAAATGTCAGGCCGTGTTAAAACCCAAACACCACTTCTAGCTAGAAAGAAACGTGCTGCTCTCCCTGCGTCCCCTTCTCCCGTTTTAGACTCCGCCGGTGTGTGAGGCTCACGAAGTCACGCTATACACAAAGCTATGCCTAAACAGGCTATGCTTTGATCATCCACAAGGCCTGCTTTTCAACAAATCCTTGATCATATGCATCTTAGCATGCCACATCGTCACTCCATATCACACTACCAATCCTTTTCCAAAATATATGAACGGGTGTTAAGCAAGAGAATAAATTCTCCGCCACCAAACATCCATACATTTGACAGAAGATTAATAACATGATATTGAATGGAGTACGATGTCAGACACACAATCCATTTATAAGCTTATGCTCTGGGTCTGAGCGAAAGCCAAATCCGTACAAATCAACACTACGTCCGGACGGCCACCACTGTAGCCCCTTCAAGGTAGCCACTTCAATCACGGGCATCAGCAGTCGTCGTCCATTCGATACGAAGATCGTCGGTCTTCAATCGCCGTCTTCAACTCTTGAATTTTATACGTCGTTCAAATTATTTGGAATAAGATAGACTCGGACTTTCCAAATAATTCTCGTATATATATAAGTTGGAAATCATTTCATATCGTTATTCGTAATTTGTAACGATCAATCTTTGTTTTTATTTATATAAAAACAATAATTAAATTCTAATTCATTAATGAAAATAACACCACAAACGATGAATGTTTTGTTTCACAACCTATCGATATGTTTATAATGTGTAACGAAATGTATTTTATTACACTTCATCTTGCTGACGACAAATATCCTCATTTATATCAAATATTGATATATATCATGACACCCAACAATGTTTTTTTTTTATTTTTTTTTATTTTCCATACATATCATATACACAAAATGTATATTTTGTGTGTCATTCCAATTACAACAAAAATGAATATTTTTGTACGTCACTTATAATTTAACAAAAATGTGTATTTTTGTGTCATTCAACTCCTAACCAAAAATGCAATATATTTTGGTGTCAACTTCATTTCTATACAAATGAAAATATTTTTGTTTGTTTAATTTCGATGTAACAAAAATAATAATTTTGCTGTTCTTTTAATGCCAAACAAAAATAACAATTCTTATCTCTTTCAATGCAAAATCAAAATGATCTTTTTTTTTATTTTGGATTTACATTAAACACAAATGTAAATTTTGTCCTTTACTTTCTCTTTGAACAAAAATATGAATTTTTGTTCTTTTCTTTCTTTAACCAAAAATGTGAATTTTTGTTCTTTTCTAAATGACATTTAAAATACTTTGCTTTATATGCAAAAGGTATGATTTTAACTATGCACTTCATTTCATATGCCATATATGACATTACAAATTTTATTTCATATGCAGTAAATGACACTTACGAATAAATATATATGTTTCATTTCATATGCAGTGCATGACATTTACGAATAAATAAATATGTTTCATTTCATATGCAGTAAATGACACTTACAAATAAATAAATATGTTTCATTCTTTTGTCATACTTACATTTTTATCTTTCCTTTATATTTGACAAAATGAATATTTTATCTTTCTTTTACATTTGACAAAATGAATATTTTATCTTCCTTTTACATTTGACAAAATGAATATTTTGTCATTCCTTTACATTTGATAAAAATGAATATTTTATCTTACGGTGTAAATCCATATATAAATAACATATAAAAAATGTCATTTTTATTTTATCGTTCTAATTTACATGCAAACTCTATTTTATATTTACATTATAAAAATGTAAATTTATTACATCGTAAATTCCTACTTTTATTTACATATAAAATAATGTAAATTTTCCTATGGTGTCAAATCTCATTCTAATTATATATAAAATTGTAACTTTAACTTACAATGTAAATTATCGTTCACAATTACATATAAAAATGTAAGTTTAACTTACAATATAAATTATCGTTCACAATTACATATAAAAATGTTAGTTTTCTTTGCTATGCTAATTTTCATTTTTATTTGCATATAAAAATGTAAGTTTCTTTACATGTTAATCCTACTTCCACACCACATATAAAAATGTATTTTTATCACTATGTAAATTCCCATCTCTAAGTTCATAAAAAGTAATTTTTTTTCTACATGTCCATTCTCATCCTAGGTTCATAGAATAAAAGTAATTTTCATATATATGGTTCATCCTCATCCCATGTTTATAAAATAAAAGTGATTTTCCCTATATATGGTTCATTCTTTAATAACTCATTGCAAAAATTCATTCCTTAATAATTCATGCTTTTCATAGACAAATAAAAAAATCATATCTTTTATTATTTACAATGAAACATATCTTCTAATTTAATATAAAAATTTCGTCTTTCATTTACAATGTAAAAATTTATTCTTAAATTACAATGTAAAATTTTTATTCTTAAATTACAATGTAAAAATTTTATCATTTAATATTTACATAAAAAAAATTCATCTTTCAATATTTTCATGAAAATTTACATCTTTAATATTTCAATTAAAGATTCAGTCTTTAATAATTTCAATCAAAAATTCAATATATAAAAGTTAGTCTTTCTATTTACAATGTAAAGATTAAGCCTTTACCATTTACCACATCGTATTTCATGTCACATCCAATCAACAACAACATTCAAATAAACCAACATGACTAAATCTAACAATTCACATCAAGGTAACATACAGGGTGATGTTTATATTGGCATATGACAAATCAACGAGGCATGATTCAATAAAATTAACAAATAATTAATTCTAATTAATCAATAAATTCAGATCTAATATTTAGATTTACAGATCTAACATCATACGGTATAAACAATTCAGATCCATATTTAAAATATCATGACATAACAGATCTATCAATAAATATTTTTAATAATAAAGAATTAATAATTAAATAAATTAAATTAAATTAAAAATAAATTCTCACCTAGCTTGGATTTGAGATGAAGGTTCGGGTTCAATCAGATCTCATGTTCAAAGTCACGGCAGTTACAGATCTGAAAGATTCCAATTCGAAGATCACATGAATAAATCAGAACTGACTTTTAACAACTGTCGTTGTAACGCTTAAAAGCGTCGCAAAATCTGAAATATTCATACCTTAAATTTCAGAAATGTTCAAAACTTTGAATTCGGATTTCAGGAGTTGTAGTCGATGGTTTTGCGAACGGTTTGCGGCAAAACGACTGGCTACGAGAGATCTACAAGCTCAGAAAATAGGGTGATGGATGGTGGCACATGGAGGGTGCGGTTTGGGTGCAAAGGCCGCGGGTTGGCGGTGCTCTTTCTTCGTCTACGGTCGATGAAAATGGATGAAACTTATTGGAGATTAAAGAGAGTGAGAAGAGCTTCAAAAAGTTGCACTACGGCCTAAGCTAATTCTTTGTGGATTGGGAGGATTTGGAGAGGGAAAATTTCGGCCATGGGTTGTGTGTGCGGCGTGTAGAACGAGAGGAAGAAGAAGGAGCCCGTACTTTTGCTTCATATTTATATTATTATTTAATTAGGTTAATATCTAATTATCCAATAAAGGTCCGTTTTCCCACTTACTCTGTTTTCATCCCAACGACTGTGTTTCCTAGCTAATAACCCATATTCCGGATCCATCTAACTAGGTCCCGCAGGCCCAAAAGGTCATCTCAGCCTCTGTTTTTCAGATTTAAAATTATTCTTTTATTTTAATATTCTGATGTATTTAAAAATCCACCGGAGCCACATACGGACTCCGAAAAATTCAAAAAAAAAATATTTTTGGCTATGTTTCAACGATACGAATCCAACAAAATTATTTTCGTCGAATTCTGAGACTGTTTGAAAAATGGCTATTTTTAAGGCGTTTAAATTTAATTGAAATAGTCAAAACACATTTTCTTTCGCCACGCTCACATATTAATTCGAAAAATTCTGAAAATTGAAATCTAGCTATAATTTGACATTGTGGTTCCAACAAAAGTGGTTTCATCGAAAACAAAGGTCGTTTGAAAAATGACTATTTTTAAGGCCAATATATTTGATATTAAAATTACATTTTAAAACAAATAAATCCCGAATCTCAAAATATATAAGTGTTTACTGTTTTTCAATGTAGAAACATCATTCTGAACTCAATGGAAGTGGTTTCGAGTTCAAATTCCTTCGTATGTAAAAAGTAGCATTTTTGTCCTTTATATATTTCATAGCGACCTTTCTAAATTTTAAACTGGGCATAACTTTTGATTTCCGCTATGAAATTTCGATTTTTCAGATTCATTAGAAAGATATTTTTAAAGAGATTCTAATATTTTTGGTTTCACTAAAATCCGTTAAATTTTGCATCCTGTACGGTCAGTCAAAGTTCAAGTTTGACTTTTCAAACTACAACGCTATTTCTAACTTCTTTTATAATTAAAATTAAATTATTCATTCTGACTTCGATTTAAATCAATCCTTAATCATTATTATTTTAAATAAATCATTTTAAATATCGAAACCTCATTAAAATTACTAAATTTAAATTTTAAATTGGCCCCAAAATTCAGGGTTGTTACAAATCCAACCGTTAGATTTCAAATCTCTAATATTCGTTAGAAAGCACTTTTCGATACCAACCCAACGGTTCCAGTTTTAGGAGAATACGACGGTCGGATCTCCCGTAATATCCATTCGAAGTCAATGGTTGAAATTCACGAACTGTCGTGGCGCGGCGTGTCCTATTCAGGCCATTATATTATATATATATATATAATATATACTTCATCGATTTCCTTTTAAAACGTATTTTATAAATCGTTTTAAATTCGTTTTCAAAACAATTTCAACTTCATATTCAATTTCTAATCAAAATTGAATATTCCACATCATCGATATACAAATGATAATATTTTCAAAACGTTATATTTTGAAATCACTTCCTTTTCTATATTCATTATAAAAACGAATATAATCGATATAAATATCGTTCGCGTCAAAATGGCGCATATCTAACCCATACAGCTTTATATATTTCAATAACTTTGTTATTCTATTCAACAAATGAATATTTATTCTATTCATCACATGAATTTATTTTCTATTCAACACATGAATTTATTTTCAATTCAACACATGATATTTTCAGTTCAACACATGAATTTATTTTCAATTCAACACATGAATTTATTTTCAATTCAACACATGAATTTATTTTCTATATTGGAATGAGGCCCAATCAATTACCATATAATGTTAATTATATGGATTTTCTACAACACATGTATATAATAGCAACGATAAATAATCAACCATCATCCAGAGTGCACCACACAACTGCATAAGCATTAAATATAAATAATTAACGCTTACACAGTCTGTCAACCCATCGATTGACATACAACTAAACAATCGGGATTAGTGTACGTCAAATATCATCCCAATACCCGTGTGGGGTTTCAAATCAACAAACACAGATTTTTATTTGTGCAGTTGGGCGATGTGTAAAATTTATCGTCCCAATCTATATCAGTCAAATCAGTGTATATAAACAAATCGTCGATTTGTTTATAAATATTCATTTTATATACACATTAAAAATTATATTTTTAACTATAAAATATTTTCCACTATAAAATATCTTATTTCATTTCACATCCCATAATCAAATTTCACAACGCAGCAACCAAACAAACAAGCCATCCATGGTCTGTGGACGACGGGTGTCGGGTGCTACTAAGCACTGTCTGCATCCTAGCATATATTTCAAACTAGAAATAAATTAAAGGTGAGGAGTTCTCACCAAGAGCTAAACCAAACGCCGCGACTCTTCCTATGTAGAAAATCTTTATCGTGCTCGCTTTTTGTCAATTTCATTGTCCGTAGCCACTACATATATAAAAATCGCATTTTTATATTGTTTCTATGTATATAAAAATCACATTTTTATACCGCTATTATATAGATAAAAATTCTATTTTTATACCATTACTATATAGATAAAAATTCTATTTTTATACCGTTAGTAATATAATAAAAATTATATTTTAATCACGCTATTTCAATAAATAAAAATCATATTTTTATATTTTCTTCATATATTTTTACAATGCTTCTTCCTATATAAAAATTATATTTTTATATTTCTAATTCTTATATAAAGATCGAATTTTTATTATCTATATAATATAAAAATCCTACCTTTTCTATTTCTACTATATAAAAATCGCATTTTTATTATTTCTACTATATAAAAATTAAATTTTTATTATTTCTACATTTCAACAATAAAAATCTCACCTTTCTTACATTAAAAATCCGACCTTTCACATATTAAAAATCCTATTTTTAACTATGTTATTCACGTATATATATATAAAAAAAACTGATTTAAAACTAATGCTAAATATATATATAAAAACTGAAAGGAAATTTAAATAACATATAAAACTCACAGTGTTGCTTAATGAAGTTGGGGGGTGGGAGGGGGGGTTGTTGCGGGTTTTTGAGGGAGCAAAGGGGAGAAAGAGGAGGCGCAGAGGGGGGAGAGGCTGAGCACTCGAGGTGGAGGGGGGAAACAGGCGGTGGCGGCAGGCTCAATCAGAGTGGAGCGACGGGTCTTAAACGGCGGAAGGGGAGAGGAAGGAGGAACGAAGGAGATGGAGGAAGAGGAGGAGGACAGAGGAGAAGGAGGGGGCCCCTCTCTCTGGCTGCGGCTCCAGCGATATCCGATCACGTTTCCCTTTTTTTCCCTTTTTTTATTCTTGAACGGTGAACGAAGGGAGAAAGAAAAAGGAGTGAGGGGGGAGAAGTCAACGCTGAGTGAATATATAATATATAATTTTATTATTTTTAAATTCTGAAAAGCAACTTTTTAGTTCGAACTCAAAACGGGACCCACCGCCTGTCGTTCATAGCTAATTACCTTCATTCCGAACACAATGGTATATGTATCATAAGCTGATTCGATCATTTCGATCAGTTTTCGTCAAAATCAACATATAACTCTATATATTGAATTTGAACGCACATTTCAATTTACCAGGGCCACGTATTAACTCTAAAATTCCCAAAAAATATTTTCTAGCTTCGTATTGACGATACGGTCCTAACAAAACTAGTTTCATCAAATTCTGAGACCGTTTGAAAAATGGCCATTTTCTAGTCGATCGAAATCAAATGAAACTGGTCAAACGCGTTTTACTTCGCCACGCTCACATATTGATTCGAAAAATTATGAATTTGGAATCTAGCAATAACTTGACATTACGGATCCAACAAAAGTGGTTTCGTCGAAAACCAAGGTCATTTGCAAAATTTCCATTTTTAAGAGCCAGAATTCCATAGCGACTATTCTGAAATTTCAACTGGACATATCTTTTTATCCCCGCTATGAAATTTCAGTTTTTCGGATTCATTGGAAAGATATTCTCCATTAGATTCTAATATTTTTGGTTTCGCCAAAATCCGTTTTATTTTGCACTCGGTACATTCATTTGAACTTTGAAATCGAATTTTCAAACTACTGCGCCATTTTCAATTCCTTTTATAATTATAAATAATTATTTATGTTCTAACGACGATCTATATAAATCTATACATTCTAATTCTATTCAAAATAAATTTCTCGTTGTTATTATTTAAAATAATTCATTTTAAATATTCAAAATTCCCTAAAATTGCCAAAATAAAAATTTTAAATTGGCTCGGATTTCCGAGTTATTACAATCTCCCCCACTTAAAACTTTTCGTCCCCGAAAAGGAACGAAGCCGAAGGTTGTTTAACTAATCAACTCAACTTTCACTATTTTCTTTATGGCTTAAGTTCTTCAACTTTTCAGTTTCTAAAAACTTTTCAAATTTTTCAAAAATTTGGCTAACACCCTAAATTTTCGAATTTTTTTGCCATAACCTCCCTTGCACCGGGGACTTTGGGATATTTCAAATAGCCTCCCATGGCCCTCATCAATCCAAAAAGAAAAAGAAACAGCCAAGCGGCTAGCCAATTGGCCCATAAAATCATCAAATCCCAATAAATTCGTAAACGTGTACCTATTTATCGGGAAAACAACTTTATTCTTCTGCTCTAGCCTCCTTGCTATGACATGTTCAATGTAAGTACATGTTTATGTATGCAAATGCGACAAATTTTCAATACAGTTCACTTTTTGGTTCAATTTGGCTAAAGGTTCAAATTTTAATTAATCAAACGATAATCAAACAACACAACCATCAATCAATTAGTTGATTATTTTTTCAAATTCATAACTTTAATATATAGTCCAAAAATCAGATTTTTGATGCCAAATCACGACAATAAGCCCTATCTAATTTTGGTTCTCACACCAGTCAATAGGAAATATACAGAAATCCCACTTTCTAAACTCGAACATGAATACTGATGATGCGATCGCTATAGCGATCATCAGAACCATCTACGGGCGACTAGAGTGTGATTCTATATCTATCCAGTATATTAAAACTTCAAATACACGCGGATCAGACGTATACGCAAAATCTTTATATACTGGATTGTCCAAATCAATACAAATAAATAATCAAATACGAATAATTGATTTAAATTTTCAAAAAAAAAAATTGTTTTCATTATATTAATATACTCTTCACACTCGTTGTAGGATACTACTGATCCTATCTCTAACGAGTCATTCCCATTAGATATTACTAATCCAATCTCTGATGAATTCTTTCATATGGTTCTAATGTGTCTTGTTCTCTGAGCTTTGTAAACCAAAGCTCTGATACAAACTGTAAAGACCCGTAACTTCCCCGGTAAGGGAAAAGCGGATACTTTGAGGACAACACACAAAAGAACGCAAACGGAAGAACATTTCATTTTTAATTACAACAATTCCATCAGAACATACAGAGTATAAATCAATATTACACATTCGATAAATATCAGAGATTACATTTAAATACATCGCAGCGGAAAATAATACAAAACACAACTAGAAGCAATACACGGATACAGAGATTTCCGAGTATCGATCCAGCTGTAAACCAGGTTCCTGTGAATATAAATCTGCAAAACCAAAACTACTAGCTGCCCATGTCAAAATAAGGGCACCCAGAGTTTAGGTTAAAACAATAAACTCCAGGTCAGTCATGGGACTGGTGTGAGAACTAAAACAGTTATTAATCTTTATTTTAAAGTTAGGTAAATCAAGGGACCACGCCGTATAACACGGAACGGGTTTCCTCCCAAGAATACTAGTGCATAAAACAACAGCGCAATGCTAAATAAAGAAAAATGAAGCTATTATAAGACCCAGGTCCCATCACACAATGCAACACAAGCTGGAGGATAGGGTTTTACCTTATAATAGCCAAAGCATGCTTGATACGCTAAATTTCATCTTTTATTACTATAAGTGTATAGTGTTAAAACAATTTAAATCATAAGTATCAATCATAGACGGCATAAGTGCCCCATCCCACTATGTCGCCATATATAGGTTCTACAATCAAAACCGCAAGGTCACGTATTGGAAATTGGATTTCCGTCTGTGAACCGAGGAAAAAGATAGTCCTCTACCGATTCGAGACAATCTACCCTACCATGTCTCAGGAACAGCCGCAACTGCACCTTGGATCGTCAGGGCCGGTCCACCGATGTGGATTAAAATGCCTGAACACTGCGTTTCCCCACCCTTTGAGGCGTAAATGAGCCAAATGACTCCATCGGCTCCACACAGTCACCGATATATCCAAGGCGCCTCGCAACAGCAACAACCACATAAGTCAAACTCGTCAGGGCGTGTAAAACCACTGACGCCACTTCTAGCTAGAAAGAAACGCATGTCCTCCCTGATGTCCTCTCCCGTTTCTGGCTCACAACCGGGGTGTGAGGCTCGCGAATCCACGCTACACAAAGCTATGCCACACAGGCCGTGCTTTGATCATCAACCACAAGACTTTGCTTTTCAACAGAAGCCTTGATCATATTGCCACTTAGGCATGCCACACATGCAATTCACTCCATGCGTTTGATATCCATCAGTATATAACCTCTAAGCTCGTACGTCTCAGAGAAGGGCGTTAAGCAAGAGAATAAATTCTCCGCCGCCAAACAGATATATATTTAATAGAAATCAATCACACAGAATAAAATCCAATGTCAGACACACAGTCCATTTACAAGTTCGTTCTGGGTCTGAACGAAACCGGAGGCACCTAGTACCCCGCATATCCATCGATCTCCAAGTACGTTTGGACAATCACTAACTGATTCCCTCCTCTTGGGTGTACGGCCCAATCAAGATCATCAGTAATCACCCAAACGACGTGAAGACCTCCAGTCATCGACCACCGTCTTCATCTTAGACACCACGTCGAATCAGCTATTCAGAATGGGATAAACCCGGTCTTCCAAAATAACTCGCGTATATAATAAACAAGTGTTACACAAACACAACATACGCCTCATTCCAATTCAGAATATTCTTTTATTCAAATATTCTTATACTTTGGGAAAGGTTCCCATTAATTTTATCTAAGATAAATTCTTTAAATTTATTCTTTAATCAATCCAAACTAGGCGGGATTAGTGAACCACACCGAAGTAATCATTTATTTTATTTCCCAATCCCAACCTATTCATCCCATGAAGTAAAACTGGTCATACTTCATATCTAACACCATGGTGTTATCGGTAAATTCAATGACCATTTCACATTCAAATCTAATTTAAGATTTAACTACCGCCTGGAGCAGAACTGGTGATACTCCATTTTCGACCATTTCAATCTAATTAAAGATTCATTAAAACCCCACTTAGTTTTAATCTTCACAGAAATCAATATCCTGTCTTTAACTGGGTTAAAGAACCAATGTCATTTAAAACACGGTTCACTATAAACCCAAAATCACATTCAATTCATTATCGAGTTAAAGAACAAGTGTTATTTAAAACACCGTTCACAATAAACCCAAAAATCAATTCAAATTCAATTCCAATTAAATTCCATTTAATTGGAACACCTCATTAAATCTAAATAAAAAGATTTAATCTTTTTCTCAACTGGGTTTAAGAACAGTGTTAATAAAGACACCATCCACGACAAACCCAAATCCCATTTGATATTAAATACAAGGCTCTGAATAGAAAATATATCGGCTTATATTCAATATCAAATTATACGACCAACAAATATCGTATTGGAAATAACAATATAAATATGTCTTTCAAATTTCCACAACCATATCTGTATAATCACGAAATCCAACATCGAAATATTCCAAGGACACGATTCAAATCCATTTCCACTTTATATATTGGAAATTCTGGTTATTTTCAAAACCATTTCAAATCCACTTTATTTATTTTAAAAATAAATTGATTTTAATTCTAGTTCAAAACTAGTTCATTTTGATAAAAATCTATTTTTATCTTTTCAAATTTGGAGTTTTTCATCCCAATTCTTCACAAATCATTTCTTATGATTTTACACAAATTATTACTATTTTTAATAATTTTATCAAGGCCCGTACAGTCGATTTCCATCAACGGCCATCGAACTGCACTTACAATGATTTTTCGAAATTTGATTTGGACATAATTCCAAATCCAACAGTTAGATTTCAAATCTCTAATATTGAAAGCTCTTTTCGATACGAACCCAACGGTTCTGATTTTAGGAGAATCCGACGGTCGGATCTCCCGTAATATCCATTCGAAGTCAATGGTCGAAATTTGCGAACTGCCGCGGCGCGGCGCGTTCTATTCAGGCCATTATATATTATATATAATATATATAATATATACTTCATTGATTTCCTTTTAAAATGTATTTTATAAATCGTTTTAAATTCGTTTTCAAAACGATTTCAACTTCATATTCAATTTCTAATCAAAATTGAATATTCCACATCATCGATATACAAATGATAATATTTTCAAAACGTTATATTTTGAAATCACTTCCTTTTCTATATTCATTATAAAAATGAATATAATCGATAAAAATATCGTTCGCGTCAAAATGGCGCATATCTAACCCACACGGCTTTATATATTTCAATAACTTCGTTATTCTATTCAACAAATGAATATTTATTCTATTCAACACATGAATTTATTTTCTATTCAACACATGAATTTATTTTCAATTCAACACATGAATTTATTTTCAATTCAACACATGAATTTATTTTCAATTCAACACATGAATTTATTTTCAATTCAACACTTGAATTTATTTTTAATTCAACACATGAATTTATTTTCAATTCAACACATGAATTTATTTTTTATATTGGAATGAGGCCCAATCAATTACCATATAATGTTAATTATATTGATTTTCTACAACACATGTATATAATAGCAACGATAAATAATCAACCATCATCCAGAGTGCACCACACAACTGCATAAGCATTAAATATAAATAATTAACGCTTACACAGTCTGTCAACCCATCGATTGACATACAACTAAACAATCGAGATTAGTGTACGTCAAATATCATCCCAATACCCGTGTGGGGTTTCAAATCAACAAACACAGATTTTTATTTGTGCAGTTGGGCGATATGTAAAATTTATCGTCCTAATCTATATCAGTCAAATCAGTGTATATAAACAAATCGTCGATTTGTTTATAAATATTCATTTTATATACACATTAAAAATTATATTTTTAACTATAAAATATTTTCCACTATAAAATATTTTATTTCATTCCACATCGCACAATCAAATTTCACAACACAGCAACCAAACAAACAAGCCATCCATGGTCTGTGGAGGACGGGTGTCGGGTGCTACTAAGCACCGTCTGCATCCTAGCATATATTTCAAACTAGAAATAAATTAAAGGTGAGGAGTTCTCACCAAGAGCTAAACCAAACGCCGCGACTCTTCTTATGTAGAAAATCTTCATCGTGCTCGCCTTTTTGTCAATTTCATTGTCCGTAGCCACTACATATATAAAAATCGCATTTTTATATTGTTGCTATGTATATAAAAATCACATTTTTATACCGCTACTATATAGATAAAAATTCTATTTTTATACCACTACTATATAGATAAAAATTGTATTTTTATACCACTACTATATAGATAAAAATTTTATTTTTATACCGTTAGTAATATAATAAAAATTATATTTTTATCATGCTATTTCAATAAATAAAAATCATTTTTTTATATCTTCTTCATATATTTTTACAATGCTTCTTCCTATATAAAAATTATATTTTTATATTTCTAATTCTTATATAAAGATCGAATTTTTATTATCTATATAATATAAAAATCCGACCTTTTCTATTTCTACTATATAAAAATCGTATTTTTATTATTTCTACTATATAAATATTACATTTTTATTATTTCTACATTTCAACAATAAAAATCTCACCTTTCTTACATTAAAAATCCGACCTTTCACATATTAAAAATCCTATTTTTAACTATGTTATTCACGTATATATATAAAAAACTGAAAGGAAATTTAAATAACATATAAAACTCATAGTGTTGCTTAATGAAGTGGGGGGGGGGGGTTGTTGCGGGTTTTTGAGGGAGCAAAGGGGAGAAAGAGGAGGCGCAGAGGGGGGAGAGGCTGAGCGCTCGAGGTGGAGGGGGGAAACAGGCGGTGGTGGTAGGCTCAATCAGAGGGGAGCGACGGGTCTTGAACGACGAAAGGGGAGAGGAAGGAGGAACGAAGGAGCTGGGGGAAGAGGAGGAGGACGGAGGAGAAGGAGGGGGGCCCTCTCTCTGGCGGCGGCTCCAGCGATCTCCTATCGCGTTTCCCCTTTTTCCCTTTTTTTATTCTTGAATGGTGAACGAAGTGAGAAAGAAAAAGGAGTGACGGGGGAGAAGTCAACGCTGAGTGAATATATAATATATATTTTTATTATTTTTAAATTCTGAAAAGCAACTTTTTATTTCGAACTCAAAATGGGACCCACCGCCTGTCGTTCATAGCTAACTACCCCCATTTCAAACACAATGGGATATGTATCATAAGATGATTTGATCATTTCGATCAGTTTTCGTCACAATCAACATATAACTCTATATATTGAATTTGAACGCACATTTCAATATACCGGGGCCACGTATTAACTTTAAAATTCCCGAAAAATATTTTCTAGCTCCGTACTGACGATACGGTCCTAACAAAACTAGTTTCGTCAAATTCTGAGACCATTTGAAAAATGACCATTTTCTAGTCGATCGAAATCAACTGAATCTGGTCAAACGCGTTTTACTTCGCCACGCTCACATATTGATTCGACAAATTACAAATTTTGGAATCTAGCAATAACTTGACATCACGGATCCAACAAAAGCGGTTTTGTCGAAAACCGAGGTCGTTTGCAAAATTTCCATTTTTAAGGACCAGAATTCCATAGCGACTATTCTGAAATTTCAACTGGACATATCTTTTTATCCCCGCTATGAAATTTCAATTTTTCGGATTTGTTGGAAAGATATTCTCCGTTAGATTCTAATATTTTTGGTTTCGCCAAAATCCGGTTTATTTTGCACCCGGTACATTCATTTGAACTTTGAAATCGAATTTTCAAACTACCGCGCCATTTTCAATTCCTTTTATAATTATAAATAATTATTTATATTCTATTGACGATCTATATAAATCTATAAGTTCTAATTCTATTCAAAGTAAATTTCCCGTCGTTATTATTTAAAATAATTCATTTTAAATATTCAAAATTCCCTAAAATTGCCAAAATAAAAAATTTAAATTGGCTCGGATTTCCGGGTTGTTACAGATTTAAAATAAATTTGAAAAGAATAAATGTTTTATAGAAGATAGGAATTCAAAAGTTATATTCAAAGGAGATAGAAAGAAAAATATTTATATATTAAGTATGAAAATTTCCAAAGATAATTTATGTCTTATGGCCAATACAAGTGATCCCTGGATTTGGCATAAGAGATTCGGTCATACAAATTTCAAACATATTTCTAGAATTTCTAAATTAGATTCTGTTAGAGGATTACCCAAAATGAAATTCAAAGTTAGTAACTTATGTGATGCTTTTGATCAATTCAAATTTTTTTCTAAAAAGATTCAAAATTTATTATCGCTAAAAATATACGTAGCGATCATGGTGGAGAATTCAAAAATGAGAATTTTGAAAAATATTGTAATAAAAAGGGAATAACTCCCAAATTTTCAATTCCAAGAACTCCTCAACAAAACAGAACAGTTGAACGTAAAAATAGAATGATACAAGAATGCGCAAGGACTGTGTTATCCCATAGTAACTTACCAAGGAATTTTTGGGCTGAGGCAGTAGCAACTGCTTGTTATATTATTAATAGAATTTCAATTAGGCCGTTAACTCATAAAACTCCTTATGAACTTTTATATAACAAGAAACAAAAAGTATCATATTTTAAAATATTTGGAAGTAAATGTTTATGCTTAATACAAAGGATAATTTAGACAAATTTGATTAAAAATCAAATAAAGGAATTTTTATTGGATAATCAGAAAGAAGCGATGCTTATAGAGTTTTTAATACTCAAACCAACACTATAGAAGAAACATTAAATGTATCTTTCGATGAAAACTATAAAAATATAACTCAAAACGATAAAGACGATTGTGAGGATGAAATTAATTAAATTAATAATGAAGATAACCAACCAAATAAAAGAATTATATTACTTAGAGATTATCCTGTAGAAAATATCTTAGGGGATATTGAATCCGTTGCTAGAACTCATAATCAATTAAATAATATGAGTAATACCGCATTTATATCAATTATAGAACCTAAAAATCCAAAGGAAGCTTCTTCCGATGATTCATGGATACTTGCTATGCAAGAAGAATTGAATCAATTTACTAGGAAGGAAGTATGGAAACTTGTTCCTGGACCAGAGGATAAAACAATTATAAGAACCAAATGGGTCTATAAAAATAAAATGAATGAACATGAATAGGTAGTAAGAAATAAGGCACGACTAGTAGCACAAGGATATACTCAAGAAGAAGGAATATATTATGATGAAACTTTTACCCCCGTAGCAAGACTAGAGGTTATTAGAATTTTACAAGCTTTTGCAAACTATAATAATTTCAAATTATATCAAATGGATGTTAAAAGTGCGTTTCTAAATGGATTTGTCAAAGAAGACGTATATGTAAAGCAACCACCCCTATTTGAAGATGAAAAATTACCAGATCACGTATATAAACTAAAGAAAGCTTTATATGGATTAAAACAGGCTCCTAGAGCTTGGTATGATAGATTACGAAATTATTTATTACAATCAAACTTTGAAATAGGAAAACTAGATAATACGTTGTTTATTAAGAAAAATAACAAAGATATACAATTAGTACAAATATATGTTGATGACATAATTTTTGGGTCAACAAATGAAATAATTAACAAAGAATTTTCAGATATTATGACCGAAGAATTTGAAATGAGTCATATGGGAGAATTATCAACACAATATTGTTCACCAACCTAGATATCTAATTAGCCGCTTTTTATTCCTTTTCCCCTCTTGCACTGTTAAATCTAAACATATGCCATATGAAATCTCTCTCCCTTTATGCTTCAAGTTTGCATATAAGGACTTGTCGGCTTCCTAAAATACTTTAAATGAAGCAGCGAACTCATTTTAGATTTATATGTTAGTTCAGGTTCGACATTAACATTGTTGCAGTAGCAATTGATGTGATCTTATCACCCCTGTTCTCCAAGATGCGGATAAGGTTTGTATGCGTATTACTAAGGGCCAAGTCTTATCAATCATTCAAAAGTCAACTAATAAAAAACTTGAATTATATGCTTATAATTCAACCCTTTGCTACCTTTCAAAATGATATGGGATCTCCATTATTATACATATTATTATATCCACTTGTATTTCCTTTTGGTAGTTTAAACTCTCTGCTTTTGGATATGTGTCAATTTGCTGATGTTAAATAAATATGTTAGATGTAGGATAATGTCAACTTTTAGGATTAAAGTTTACTAATATTAGACTATTAGCATGTACTACATAATGTATTTATAGTAGCGTAAAGGGCGTGAACTTTAGACATGTGTACGTGTGCAGATGCACACATACACATTACAGAAGCAAAATTATGTGAACTGATCCAGTAAAATGCATAATTTAAATATTACTGATAGGTATGTGGCGGATGAACAATCGATGTTGAATGCAAACTGCCTCTTTCGGATGGGTGTGGCCTCCATTATCCTCTCCAACCATGGTTGTGACATCCCTATTGCGAAGTACAAACTTCTTCATGTCATCCGAGCCACATCGGTGCAAATGATAAGGCATGTTGTTGCTTGTATTATAGGGAGGATGATGGAGGAAAGCTTGGAGTCTCACTATTAAAAGAAATCATGCCACTTTCGGGTACGACGCTTTGTGATGACCTGTGCAGGTTGGGTCCTCTTGTGCTTCCTTATTGGGAGCAATTTCTTTATGTTTGGTCCGTAATAGCTAAATGAAAGAATGTATATCTACCAAAGTTTTGTCAAGCATTTCATCATATATGTATTTATGCTGGAGGAATAGCAGTGAGCATACAGACAGTCCACAGAGCGTAGAATTTTCTAATGTATCGGACTTGGAGCTAGAGCTTCTGTGTAAGTATGGTTAGTATTTACTTATTTAATGTTTTTTTGCCCTACCAGACCTGTGAGCATACAGACAGTCCACAATACATGCCATAATTGCAATAATTTCTGCAAACCATTTTTTATTTATATTAGTTATATTATTATAACGAATGGGTGTTGCATCGGACTGAATGTCAATGAAGTGAAATTGTTTAACCGAAAATGCATAATTTGTTTCTATGTGACCTTGATGGTAAATGGTATCATTAACCAAAATACACAGTTGCCATGAATCCAACATCAGAGATTTAGGGCATTTGCCTCAGTATATACGAAATGTATATATGTTTCTTTGTTTGCTTAAAATGCAGGTTGTTTGTTTATAAACATATTGGGTAAGTTGCTTATAACATTTTTGTGTGCTACATAAGTCAGTATTACCATGGTCACTTTCCTTCGTGACACAGTCATTCTTTGTTTGCTTAAAATGCAGGTTGTTTGTTTATAAACCTATGTTTAACTCTTCTAAGTTTTTATCAGGGCTGAAGTTGGAAGCCTTGCAATGCATGCTTGCTGCTTCTATGCTTTAGGTATATGTTGATGAGGCAAAGTTGAATAGCATAAAAATTGGGAAGATTACTAATTTTTATGCTATTTGACTCTTGCCTCATCAACTATATCTTACCGGGTTTTTCTCTTGCACTGCAAGTTAGAATTGAAGTTCAAGTGTATTCGATAACCAGTTGATTTCTTTTGTGCTGCTCTAGACAGTATCATTGACCCAATAATGTTAGTAAGCTTAACAAGTGCATATCTGAAAACTTATTCAACTGCTTGTGGTCTTTCATATGTTATTTTTTCTTGTTAGTCTGCTTTCTTATACTGATTATTAATATATTTTTCTCCTTAGATGGAAATTGAGATGTTTCTTTTTGCTGCACTTAATGAGATAGTGGCTGTCTTTATGAAAATCAATCTACTACTTTATTTCATGCCATGCCATGGGTGGTAGGGAAGGTGCGATTGATGCTGCAGTTTAAACTTTTAAAACTGAATATATTCAAAGGTGGCTTGTAAAGGATATGGAAGATATCATGGTTAAATATGATGGAACTATTAGAAATTCTCTTGGAAGATATCTAAGTAAGTTTCACAACTTCTAAATAATTTTGATTTACAATTTCAGAGTTTTTTTGTAGTTGCTGTTATCTGGTTAACTAGAGTGTTATGATGTATACTCAATGGAGACTATGGAGTAAACTAAATTATGTTTGCATATTCCCAAGTACTCATCATATATAAAGCTATCAAGTGTATGATTTTTCATCCATTTCAAGTCTGAACATATCTAACATGGCACACATGTTCATTCCATTGACGCGCTTTAAAATCTCATTCAACGGAACATGCAATTAAAATTTAGTACCAGTTAATGAAAATGTAGTTCAAAACATGCATAAATTTTTGGGCAAACAATAACATGTAATGGCTAACTTGTTGACATTTTTGGGAGCATAGTTATTATATTATGTCTACCCACAAATATTATTATGATCAAAGTTAGTCAACCAGTTTGCCATTCCATGATTAACCGTTATAGCTACCAGTAGCGGTAATGTAGGACCAGTAACAAAATTTAGGGGTTGGGTTCGAAAGTGTGAGAATCATGAGTTGATTTGTGCATTCTCTGTTCCAAATATCTTGATTGATCTTCCAAGTTGTCTGTTACATGTTAGTGCATGAATTTTCTATTTTGTCAGAAAGTGAAAATATTGATGTTTTTTCCATGTGTGTTAAAGATAAATTTCTTCATGTAATAGCAATTTTTGCTTGTTATTTTCACAATCTAAAAGGAAAAAATTGTAGTAGAGCAGACAGTAGACATGATATGCTCAAATTTTTTCTGTTACTGTTTCAAAATTGGTTTTAGTTACAGAATCTGTTTATGGATATGTATACGATATTCATATATTTAATCTGACTAAAGTATATTTGTCACAACACTAGTGAAATTGTGGAACTTCTAATTTAATCTGACTAAAGTGAATATATGGTACCAGTTATTTTACCATTCTAAATAGTGTATTAATATAGATGATATCTTTTCAAAATCAGCAGTGATGATGATTTACCTGTTCATTCGTAACACAATTTTATTTATATAATTTGTTGTACTAATGCATCTAGGAGAAAACGCAAGATCAAATTCAGTTTAAGAATTTAGCTCAAATGATGTGTAATGCGGTTCTTTTACGTTTCACTGATGGCATTAAAACACCTATTTAATTACAGTTAAATTTAAAAAGCCTAAAATAACTACAAACACGTAGTGAGAAAAGTTGGATATGAATTCTCTAATTCTTTTTCGTGTAATAAGAAAACTGCTTATAAAATAATTAATGGCAGTTATAAACACATCTAATACTAAAAAAGGTTGAATATAAAAAAATGTAAATTATCCATTCCTACTTCCTATAACAAAAATAACATAAACTCTAGTTATATTGAATCAAAATTAATGTTAAAATTTAAGCTTTTAATTCAGATAAAACTGCCAATAGGTAATGGATAAAGCATGATATGAATTTAATAATTCTTCTTCCTTCAATAATTCTTTTTTTTTTATGTAATGTGAAAAGTTGCTATCACAATAATTAACAACAATTATAAATGCTTTAACAATTCTTTGCCTTTAGTGTTGTAAGATTTGAATATAAGATTTGTATATACTGCCTTGTGAAAGGTGAATTAAATTTAAAGCCTGAATGTTTATTAGATGTAATGTACAGTCATATAAATGCAGGGTAGAGCTAAAGCAATGACATCATCGAAATGCAGGAGCAGGCTCTAAACTTCATCATAAAGTATGAAGATGTTATATGATAAAGTTGCAAGCGAAGCACATCACGGAATATGGGAGAATGCAGGTGATGAGATGTTATATGATTGAAGCTAAGTGACATGAACTGACTTGATGTTGTTTGGCTGTGAGAGAATGCAAGTATATTTATTCCAGTCATAATATCAGTCAAAGTATCAGAATGCAGGTATTAATACCAGTCATAGTATCAGAATGCAGGTAGATATATTTAATTGTTGCCACATGATTGGAATCTTCCAATGTGAAATATACAGTAGTAAATTGATGACATGGTCAATATTCATGGTGCTAATATGAACTGACGGGTGACGGTCATGTAAATGAATGGTCAGAGCAGCATGTTTATTTGGAAATTCAAACTATTGGTTTGATTCGGATAAACTAAAAAGGCAAGTTAAAAAAAGAAAACAAAAAATCAAATTTACTAATATGTTGACCTGATTTGGCACAGCTTTGGCTTTTTGAACAGAGCATGTTGTAGTGAAGAATAAATCGCTGAGTCATTGAGAGTAACTATAACTGCTACAGATTACCTATGATGAGTTATTAATTGTGTTTCAGGTTGCACGGCGACTTGGGCTAAAACAAATGTAGTTGAGTGGAGGTGTTGCACGTCACTGATCTTGATCATTTCGAACTGGAGCTATCATAGCTTGATAGGCATTAACTTTTGCTCACTGATCAAGTATATGGAGGAGACTGAGGCTGGTGCTATTCAAAACCTTACAACTACGCATCGGCCGTCATGCTTCTGCCTTTGATGTATGAGAGATATTCAGCAAGGCTCAAGGTTTTGCACCATATGTTCTTCTCTTTGACGAGCTTGATGCCATTGCAACTCGAGGTTCTGCAACATACTTCTCTTTTAATTCATATTTAGTTGTCCTTTTGGTCTGTAAATTATGAGTAAATGGAATAAAAACTTATTAGTATATGTTGTTTGGACACTATTAGCAGAAAAACTTGAATCATGTATTTAAATTCAGGTCACATAGAAATATTAAACTAGTTTGTTATTTCTTTCTGAAAGATTATGATCCGTGCCTTTTCATTAATCACCAACCCTTAAATAGGGAGATAATTGTACTACAAGGATAGTACAAATTATAAGATAGTACAAGGATAGTACAACAATATTAGGCAAATAATTAAAGCCTAGCCTAATTGATCAATATTAGGCAAATAAATAAAGCCTAGCCTAATTGATCAATATGAATACTAATTAGGTAAATAATTATAGCCTGATTGATCAATATGAATACAAAAATATATATTTACATATATAGTTTAACACGCCCCCGCAGTCGCAGCGGGAGGCTCGCGTACACTGAGACTGTCCCGAAAATCTTCGAATAATATACGTGGAAGGCCCTTTGTAAAAATATCAGCAATTTGATAACGGGATGGAACATGAAGCACTCTAACTTCGCCTCTAGCAACCTTTTCATGGACAAAATGAATGCCCATCTCAATATGTTTAGTGCGTTGATGTTGAACTGGATTTCCTGACAAATAAATTGCACTCACATTGTCACAGTAGACCAAAGTAGCTTTTTCAATTGGACAATGTAGTTCGAGTAGTAAATTCCTGATCCAACAAGAATCAGACACAACATTAGCAACTCCTCTGTATTCAGCTTCTGCACTAGATCTAGACAAGGTAGGCTGACATTTAGAGGACCAAGAAATCAAATTTTCCCCAAAAAAGACACAATAACCAGACGTGGAGCGTCTGGTATCTAAACATCCACCCCAATCAGCACCTGTGTATGAGATAAGTTTGCCCAATGATGACTTGTACAGATGGAGGCCATAAGACAAAGTACCTTGAATGTAGCGCAAAATGCGCTTGAGAGCATTCATGTGTTCATTCCTTGGATCATGCATGTGGAGACACACTTGTTGCACTGCATAAGAAATATCAGGTCTTGTAAAAGTAAGATATTGAAGAGCACATGCAAGACGACGATACTTGGTGGGATCTTCATATGGATCACCGTTAGTAGCACCGAGTTTAGATTTGTTGTCAACAGGAGTGGGGCAAGTGCTACAATTAGACATGCCTGCCCGCTCAATGATCTCTATAGCATATTGTTTTTAAGACAAGAATAAGCCTTTCGCATGGCGAGTAACCGCGATACCTAGAAAGAAACTCAACGGGCCAAGATCTTTCATTGCAAACTCCGAACCTAAAAGAGCCATGAAATGCTTACGTAGAATATCAGAAGAAGCTGTAAGAATAATGTCGTCAACATAAAGCATAATATATGCAATATCAGATCCATGTTTGTATATAAACAATGAATGATCAGATTTACTGTGGGTGAAACCAGTTGAGGCAACAAAATCAGCGAAGCGCTGATACCATGCCCGAGGAGCCTGTTTCAAGCCATATAGAGATTTCTTTAGTAAACAGACATGATTAGGCCGGCTATTGTCACGAAAACCCATAGGTTGATGCATATAGACTGTTTCATTGAGATGACCATGTAGAAAAGCATTCTTGACGTCCAATTGATGGATTGACCAAGATTTTGAGAGAGCAATGCTAAGAACAGTGCGAATAGTAGCAGGTTTGACCACCAGACTAAAAGTTTCATCGCAATCAACACCCTATTGCTGAGTTTTACCATCACCCACAAGACGGGCTTTATGCCGCTCAAAAGAACCATCAGATTTACGTTTATGACGAAAAATCCACATAGATCGAATTATATTCACATTAGGTGGCCTAGGCACTAACTCCCATGTTTTATTATCAATCAAAGCATTAAATTCATCCAACATTGCAGTTTTCCAATTTTGATCACGAAGAGCACTAACCGGGTCCTTTGTTATAGGAGAGATGGTTGTAGTGGTGGTCGTGTGAAGATTGGTAGCATATTTGGGGTTTGGTTTAAAGATGCCATTTATTACCCGGGTTGTCATACGGTGTAACATGGGATTATTAGGCCTTGAGGAGCTGTTGGGTGAGTGTGATGAGGGGCTTTGTTCACAAACTGGGATTATTAGTTTTGGGATTCCAATCTCCCACTCAAATTCTATATCAAAGTACACCGCTTTATTCTGACTTGCGTGTCTTTGGTTGCTTATGTTTTCCCTTATTTCCCTCAACCTCTATTCACAAATTACAGGAACAGTCTCATTATCCAATGTGATTGGAATCAAGGATTTGATATTGGTGATAGAAAGAGCAGGATGGAATTTTTCAGCCATGAAAGAAGAAATTATGAAGATTTGGAAGCAGGAAGATAAAATACAGTTAGTTTTTGAGAGGATCGTTACAGCTCTGATACCATGAAAGATTATGATCCGTGCCTTTTCATTAATCACCAACCCTTAAATAGGGAGATAATTGTACTACAAGGATAGTACAAATTATAAGATAGTACAAGGATAGTACAACAATATTAGGCAAATAATTAAAGCCTAGCCTAATTGATCAATATGAATATTAATTAGGTAAATAATTACAGCCTGATTGATCAATATGAATACAAAAATATATATTTACATATATAGTTTAACACTTTCTTTAATGTCTATAGGAAGGTATCACCACCCGGAAAAATAGTTCACCATGGGCAATATTAAACTATTGTGTCTGTTTAGTGTGTTTCGGGATACTTGTTAGAGTTTACTACTTGGAAGAGTTTGAATAGCAAAGATATTTGAAGCGAGGACCCAATTGATTATTTGTGTGTTAAAAGAGGAAGAGCATAAGGGAACAGGTGCATTTTTGAAACAACATTTTTCTTTGAAATAATTAAGAAACAAAGAAAGGGAAAAAGAGAGTACACATACATGTAATGCTTCTAGTGACATCATACATTATTCCATGGGCTAATGACGTAAAAGCGTTAACGTGCAAAAGGATGGCATGCATGTGTAATAAGTTAACAAATTTCTGTAAAAATTGACAAATTTAGTTTTAAAAAATTAACCAAGTATACAGAAATATAATATATAACTAAAACTTTTGTAATAATAATAAATTAACTAAAATTTGTAAATATTAAATAAATTTGTAAAAATTAACTACCTGAATCAGCATGGCACCTTTTGGGCATGTTTCGGGTGTAGATTGTGTTCTTTGGTATGCACCATTAATTAGTTACACTTTCAGTTCGTCAACCATGAATTTTCTAGTGAATTCTGGTAATTTTCTAAAGTTGTTTGTTCATTGGAATTGTAGAGAATCGAAAGGAAGGAAAAAAATTATACCGTTTAGTTAATTACTCAGGAAATCACATAATTTTTTGTAGTCGATTGTTCGAAGGTGGGTCATTGCTTGGTACTGCATGATTTATTTTTATTTAGTAGGTCTGTGTGAAATGTTTTACTGTATTGAATACACATACACACACATCCCTGGAATATCCATATATTAGTTATTGGATGTTTTAAAGTATCCCAATCCACCTACGTATTTGTACCTCGTGCTTATGCAGCTAGCATATTTTATAAGGGATGGCTATTTGAAGTAGTAGTGCTTACACAAAACTAAGCCAATAACATGTTAAGTTTAGCACAATATAGAAAATTGAATAAAGGTGTCATTTCTGCATTTGTTGTTAATAAGCTTTTTGATTTCCTCATTAATCTGTATTTAATCACTAACTTTTAAATTTCATATTTATGCTAGGTGAAGGTTTTTTAGGCTCATTTTGGCGTGGCATAACGTACTATATGAAAATATTCTGGTTGTAAGTTTGGTCATTAATATTTGATGCAAACTTATTTTTTGTGTCTTTGTCTAATGTTCTATGAACATGGTTTATATATTTCATTTTTTTCTGTGATTCGATGTAAACTTTGTTCATGTACATCATGTTCAACGTATTTTATGGAAATGATTAATTTATTTTATAATTTTATTTGTTGTGTATTTGTTAAGTATATTCTTGGATTAATTTATAATTGAATGCAATTCAAATTAGTAATGTGAATATTGTAAAGTCATAGCATGTAAAGTGTGCTGTAAAAGTAGGTTGGCAATTAGAAACCCGAACTGACCCGACCGGACCTGAAAAGATCCAAACTCGATGGGTCTAGGGTCGGGTCTGGGTGATGAAAAATACAATAAAGACCCGATAAAACCTGATCCGACCCGACCAAAAAACATTGAAATATATGTAATTTTAGTGTTATTTCAGATCCGGACCCGAACCGACCCGAACCAAAGCTCGGGTCGGGTTGGGTCAAGATTTTGGAAATGTATAGTTTATACCCGACAAAACCCGACCCACCTAGACCCGAGACCCGTCGGGTCCGGATCTATCGGGTCGGGTCTAATTGCCACCCCTATGTAAAAGTAGCATGAGTGAACGACAGAGTTTAAATTGTCAAGTTTTTCCATAAAATACATATTGCTACTAGCTGCAACGTTTATAAATTGTTGTAAAAAACTTAATAACAAAGTTTATAGGTTGTTGTTGAAACCAGACTGAATAGACTTTAGATAGCATATCTAAAACGCTGATAAAAACGTAAAAATAATATCTTAAATGATTTTTAACAACCACCTAAATACGATGTTTTAACTTTAATACGACGAAAATAAACACTGTAGAAAATGAATTAACAGCGACTACAAAACGCTGTAGAAAATATTTTTTAAGAACGTTTATGTTTTGCTGTTAGAAATTAACCATTAACGACCGTATGTCGTTAAACAGCATTTATACTAACGCTGTGATAACTTATAACAGCGGTTTTCAAACGTTGTTAAAAGGTAATTTTGTTGTAGTGAATGCAACTTAATGCTTGTGCATCTCCACTTTAGTTTATCATCGGTGTGACCTCATATAGGAATACCCAACTGTTTTGCCCGATTATTTCTTTACTTCAGTAACATAGATCAAACGGATCCAACCCAAGGTTAAGAGGGTCAAGACGGTCGCCTAGGGCAATCACTGATGCGGGCACAGAATTTTAATTTTGTTTTAAGTATTCTGTTTAATAAAAGTAAAAGGACAATCATTGCTAGGAGGTATTTTGGTAGAATGGTTTGCTGTTGGATTCCCTGAGGTGCAAGATTTTAGCACCATGGACTGTCCTATTTTTGCTCTGTTACTATGTTCTTTCAGCTTTCTTTTCACTCTTGCCTTGAGAAACTCAAACCACCGGACCGGCCAGTCACATTAATGCATATACTGATATACATCCTTAGTCTAAATTGTCATCAGTGCAGGATACCCAAGCTCAGTTCATATGGGATACGTCCTACATATCTTGCACAATGAACTAAGTGAAAACCATATAGTTTGTACAGTCATTTCTTGTTGTATATTTCGCATATAAAATTCCTAACGTTCCATGTTCATGTCATGATGGATACGTAAGTTTTGGTTCAGAGAAAAGTAGTATACAGAGATTTTTTTTTTTCCCTCCATTGATAAAAGAACCAGCTAATGACAGTATATACTGAAGAAATCAACTTCTACAATAAAATCCGAACTCATCTCAAATTTGATATGAAATGAAGCCCAATTTCAATCATAATCGGAACACATAAAAATCAAGTTAATACTGATGTTTTCTGTATTATGGCAAAATCATGATGATATAAAAATAAAAAAAATAAAAAAAATAAAAAAATAAAAAAAAGAAGAAGAAGAAGAAGAAGAAAAAGCAAACATACACGTAAACTCAGAAAGGTTCCACACAAAAACTCATAATTGGACCCTGACTCAAAAGGACCAGTCATCATTAGGTTGGTAAGAAGAACCCTGATCAGCTTCAAAATTGGAGTCATCAAAAGAACCCTGATTAGGTTCAAAATTGGAGTTGCCGCATTGGCAGTAAGAACTCTCAGTTTCGGAAGAAGAATGGCCGAGAAGGACTCCCACTGACGTAGCCAGACATTCCAGTGTCGCTTCGAAAACACCAACCCCAAGCTCTATCCCCAAACCAATATTTTGTTTTTCGATGCTCAGGTATCTGCTCAGACATTCTCTACAGCTTAATGATGGCAGGGACGGAAACGAAGGAAGTGATGGTGGTGAAGGCTGTGCATGCGCTGATCCACAAGCAAAGAATGGTGGAGAAAACCAATCATGCCATTGCCTGTACAGTAATATAATTTGAGACTTTTGCCAAACCTTTCTTTGGTTCTAAAGAGTTTAAACCAAACATGTTTGCTTACCTGCGTATCTTTTTAATGGAAACCTTGACCTCCACCTTACCCTGAGACCTACCAGATGGCCTTCTCAGTGCTACCGTTTCGGTAACTTTTCCGGCCGAAGGTAACGGCAGCTTTCCTGATCCCACGATCTTCTTTGGAAGTGCATTTTGAGTGTCGTCATGAAGAATATCGATGAAGAGGGAGCGAACTTCGAATGGGTTGTAGTCTGGTATTTCTACTTTCAGTTTCTGATCCTTCCACTTTGGGTTCTCGCCTCTCTTCCTGTCTACTTTGGTTGTGTATTTTCTGGACTGGTCTACCCAGACCACTGCGTATGGAAGCAGCTTCCCATATTTCTGGTTTATGTTCTTCAGATCACGTGCATGTTTTACTGTTACCTCCACTTCGCGATTACATGCCATTGGATTTTATTTTTTATTTTTATTTCCCTTGAATAGCATGAGTAATGGTTTTTAACCGTACTTTGAATTTATAGATGAAGTTTATGTTACGTACTTTTATTTTTGCCCTTGCGCCCATGAATGTAAATCTTCTATACATAGGAAATAATCAGTTGGTTCACCGTTCATGCATTCAGCATTCTTTTGTTACCTCACCGTTTATCTTAGGGTTCCGTGCATGTACTAGACGCTTAATTTTAGTATATGCATTAATCCATCCACTTTATATATAGATTTTCAATGCAAATTTTGTGAAAAATCCTACTATTAGCTAGCCACACGTTATAGTAGTGTTGAATTTGGTCAAGGAAAATAATTACATTAACCAAAGCATTAATGAATTTATTAATTCATTTCAGAACTAACCATATATATATATATATATATATATATATATATATATATATATATATATATATATATATATGGGGCGGTTATTGGGACACAAATATAGAGACACAAAATCTTGATCATTGGATCTTTTTGTCTTTATGTGAAGAGGTGCAATTCAGGGGGAGATCCAATGGTGTAGATATTTTGTTCCCTTATTTGTGTCTATTTGTTGTGTTCAAATAGACTTTCTATATATATATATATATATATATATATATATATATATATATATATATATATATATGTGTGTGTGTGTGTGCGCGCGCGCGCGCGCGCGCGCGCGCGTCAATAATACATTATGTTTATCAATGCGATTAACTCCGTGATCTCTGTATTCATGTATACTCTACCCTGGAGGCACACGTGTAATTATTTTGTACCAGCATTGAGTACGTAATAGTAAGTGATATTTTAGAAATTTTAATACGTACCAGTGTTAGCCCAAGAGAATTTGCACATGTGTGCCCCTACAACCTCATTCTCCGTATTATCTACCGGTATTACTTAGTAATACTCTTGGATAATATGGGAATAGTGGTGGGGTGTTACATTTTCATATTTGTTATGCAAAAATAGGTGCCGTCATGAATCTAGGTAGAATTGTGGATACCTAATAATTCATATATTCTACAGCTATAAGTTGTATGTGAAATGAAGTGCATAGAGAGTAGGTTTTAATTGTATAGCATCCGTGAGCATTATAGAATTGGTCAAGACCGTCTAGCAACCATGAAACAAAGTTTCTCGAGATTGCGAGGGTTCGAATTCTAAACTACCGAGTAATGTTGACTATTTTTTTATTACTGACTAACCAAGTGGTGACTGGTGTTTCGAGTTGGGATAAAATGTGTTGGTGTAGTGGACAATCGATCAGGTTCCCTATCTCTACTCTTCGAAGTAGAGTGTTTTTTCGTAAATTGGTGCTTAAGCGGTATTACATATTAGCACGACAAGTCTTGGTTAGTATATGACACGTTACGTGATAGTATATGTTCAAATCACGTTATGCAAGTTTTGAATCTGTTGACCAGCTTCTTTAGAAAAAGCCGTTACAACCAGAATCCTTACTTAGACAAGCTATCTCCTTCTCCTGGATCGATTTGTACATCGATCGAACAAAACATGGGCTCGACCCAAATCAACAATTCCCAAGTAGGAGCGTACTTCTTCAGCAAATGAACAGGAGTTCGAAGATCGGGTCGATCGAACCAGTTGATCGGTATCTAACTATGATGATCTATCTCCCACGCTACACAACAAAGTCTTATTCCCAAGGCTACAGAATCAGTCCAATCTTGAGCTCAGCGTATACAGTAATTACCGAGGAGAACTATTCCTAAACAGGAAACTAGGTCCCGCTGCCTACAACTACTTTCTTGAACTAAGTAACACGTAGCCGACCAAGGTCGGATGATGGCCACGTAGCGTTCTAATTGGCTTGCCTTTCGGTCTATACATACACCATTTCCTAAAATGGAAAACATTCTTGATTTTTCGATTGAAAAGTTCGTGGTTGGCACTCCAAAAATAGCCCACCGTACAATTCGATTCTTCAACTTCATAACACAAGGATTTTATGTATAAATCACTTCTTTCTCTACTTTCTTTCAAAAAAGAAACTATAACTTGTAATCGATGGTATAAACAGAGATTATAAAGTGGACGTAGGCTTGGTTGAAGCCGAACCACTATAAAAATATCGTGCGTCCCTTGTACTTATTTATTATCTTTGTACTCTGTGACTGTGATTGTGTGTGGATTACGCACTCAGGGGTTAATTGTCATTAGACCAACTTTTGACGTCAACACTTTGTAAAAAGGAGGGTCGAACTTTCACATAACCACATTCGGCAATTCCTAGAGAAATAAAAGAAAAACGGAAGAAGGATGCAACATCTTCCCACGCTCAGCCTGCTGGTCCAACAAACGCAATAGTGGAGGCAAGCTTGGAGGCTTCCTCTAATGAAGAACCATCCTGATACTTGTTTAAGGACAAGATGGATGGAGTTCTTGTCGAACTCAGAGCTCAGATGTCACACTAAGATGAACTCTTCACAAAGCAGCAGGAAATGATGAATAATTTCTTCGCTCGGATGGAAGAAAGGCTGAGCAATCAAGCATAACTTCCTGCACCAGGTGAAGCTGGGACAACAACTAACCTTTGGGTCGATGAAATCCAAGACCCAGATTGGTCTATTGCTCTGCCTCCACCTGGATCGACTTCGCTTCTCGATCGACTGAATCTTAGGTTAGATCAATCGATGCAACCTTTGGGTCGACCAAAGCCTAGTTTGATACAACCTTTGGCTCGAACTGATATCTTACCGCAAACCATGCTTATGCAGCCTCTCACCCGGCCTTCCCAGCATGTCGATTCAAGTATGCCTAGGGGTAACAACCCTTTGTCTCTCCAAGACCACTTTACCATACTAGTTAGTAATAGGATGGAGAGAAACACTACCATAAACCACTCTGATATCTCCCTAGGCTAGGGCAATGCAGAACCCGAGATGATAGCGCTTACCCATACCGGTCCAATCCTACTGGCATAGATATGGTTCGGCCCAACACACATGTCGATCAAGGGATCCCAGTCAATCCCATACCAACAATGAAGGCTTGGGACCACCTCCACCCATCACTCATAGGCCGCACTGAACTGGCCCCAAGAACTCGAGGCATGCTTCCACCCCGTAGTGAGACCCTCGCTGAAACCACCAGTGCAGAATTGGATTCATGGTAATGAATTCTCGGGGATGGAAATTAAATCGCTAGTATCAATAAGCGCTTCACCCGAAGCACTGATTCTCAGCAAGATGTGTATAACGTCCATCGCATTCCTTTCACAAGGGTAATCAGGAATTCACATAATCCCCCTGACTTCAAACTTCCAATTTTGGAACCATACAACGACAGGACTGATCCTACCATACATCTCACGTGCTATATGCATCACATGGAAGTACTGTCAGCCTCAGTCAATGTCATAGCCAAATGCTTCCCTTTTTCCTAACCAATATTGCCGCCATGTGGTTTCGACAGCTAATGACTAAATCAATCAACAGCTGGAATATGTTGGTCACCTACTTCATCGAATAGTTCAGAGTTCACATATCCCGGCCTAAAAGTGTCATGTTCCTCACATCCATCAGAAAATGGTCCAGCGAGACCTTGTGCTCCTTCTGAGAAAGATTCAATGTGGCTATGGCATCGGTCGATCGACCTGATCCATCGATGGTGCTTATGGCCGAAGTCTTGGAATGAACAGTCTTCAAAATATCCCTTTAGTGGCCCGGGACATTGGAGATCTCTATACTGAGGCCGATAGGTTCCTCCGACAGGAAGACGCTAGCTAAAATCAAGATGCAGAATCTTGATGTACTTGCTACAAAGGATGGAGAATCTCGATGTACTTGCTACAAAGGGTTAGATGCGGAGAGCTACCTGCGTACGTTAAGAAACCTGCAGAATCCATACCGCCACCACTACCCTCCCGTTCTCCTCAGAATGGTTAAATCCCATGCTCCTTCGAACAGGAAGGATCCTGAGCCTAGCAATTGCGACATCATTATACTGATCTGGATTAGATCATTGTAGATACGCGTTATTTCTTAGGATATAAGAAATGCATTTTTGTTACTTTAAAATAAAGCGGCTTTGTTGAAGTGCACATGTACGTGGCTAGGATTTAATCCCAAACATGCTTCGGATTCAACTATAGACCCATCAAAATTTGTTTTGGTATTGTAATAATTGTTGGCAGCAATAAGAATTATTTCTTAAACACGAATATTGTTTGATGGATGTAAGTACTTTGCTAGGATATGGCAAAGTTCTCAATCTAAAATCGAGCATGACTTATGCTCGTCCTTAAGATACGTCTGATACTTGGACATACGATTTACTCGTTGGGATGTGATGAACCTAACCTTCCCCCAAATCGAGTATGGCTTATACTATACTTAAGGTATGGCTGATACCCACACTAAAACTCTATCTATGAGGGTGTGGCAAGTTTATCCCTTTTTCTACATGAGTATGGATAATACTTGAACCAAACCTTGTCATGACTTGACAAGTAATTACTACTAAATCTCGAGTATGGTTTATACTAGATCTCATTAATAGATACATATATATATATATATCACCCCAAGCATGGTTGATGTTCGACTCAAGGTTCCCGGGTAGGGCTTGTACCTGAAAGATTGAAATGCCTTACCAGGTCATGGCAAGCTAATTCAATTACTACTCGGGTATGGTTTATACTCAACCCCCAAATATGGCTTATACCTGGCAAATCATCCTATCCTGCTCGGATTCGACAAAACAACTTGATCCCTACTTGAGTATGGTTTATACTCTAACAAATCTATAAGCTTGGTTTATGCTCTGAATAATCAAACATTATTACTAGGATTTGGCATATCTACTTCTCCTTTTATACAGGGACAAATTATATTTGTAGCTAGGCGGACTTAGTAACCAGTTCTCTTGTCTCTCCTTCGGCCCTAATACGACATTTAGTGATCGTCGGTTTTCTGGCCATCTTATAGTATGCTTCGGCATAACCATGGCTTTCTATGTATTGGATCTCTATGCATCAATTCCTGGAAGATCCAAAACTTACCTTCCTTTGCCAAGAAAGATATGTTCTGGAAGGCAAAGTGTTGAGCAACTTTTTGGGTAAAAGCCGTCACAACCAGAATCTGTACTTGAGACAAGCTATCTCCTTCTCCTGGATCGATTTATACCTCGATCGATTCAAAACTTGGCTCGATCCAAATCAGCAATTCCCAAGTAGGAGCGTACCTCTTCAACTAATGAATAAGAGTTCGAAGATCGGGTCGATCGAACTAGTTGATCGGTCCCCAACTATAATGATCTGTATCCTATGCTACACAACAAAGTCCTATTCCCAAGGCTACAGAATCGGTCAGCAGAGACCTGTACAACTTTTTATGTACCAAATCTTGAGTTCCTCGTATACCGTAATTACCGAGGAGAACTATTCCTCGGTAGAAAACTAGGTCCCACCGCCTACAACTACTTTCTAGGACTAAGTGACACGTGGTCAACCCTGAGTCAGATGATGGCCATGCAGCATTCTAATCGCTCACCTTTCTACCTAGCTATAAATACACGATTTCCTGAAATGGAAAGCATTCTGGATTTTTCGATTGAAAAGTTAATGGTTGGCACTCCAAAAATAGCCCAACGCACACTTCGATTCTTCAACTTCAAAACATAAGGTTTTTGTGTATAAATCACTTCTTTCTCTACTTTCTTTCAAAAAAGAAACTGTAACTTGTAATCGATAGTAAAAACAAAGATTATAAAGTGGTTGTATGCTTGGTTAAAGCCGAACCACAGTAAAAAATCGCATGCCCCTATACTTATTTGTTATCTTTATACTCTACGACTGTGATTGTGTGTGGATTACGCACTGATATAGGGGTTGATTGTCATTAGACCAACTTTTGACGTCAATAGAATCTATGACTATGACATGTCATAATAAATCTGAAGCGTTTACTCACTGTGACAATAGTCCTTCTCACACCAAATTAATGTTTTAAAGGAAAAAAAACAAAATACACTAAAAAATTACATTAGTTTAGCTTCATATTGTCCATGTTTACTGGAAATCATCCCATATTTCCTTATTGGTCATGAGTAATCACTACATGAACAAAAAATACTTTTTATGTTTTTTCTATAATATTTATTCTTAAAACATTGCAAAAAACTCATTTTACAATGCTTACAAAGAAAAAATACTAGATTTGTGCAAACGATTTTACAACAAACAATGTAAAATAATTTCTTTTTATAATCTCTTTTCGATTAACATTGCAGTAATACCCTTTTAACAACTTTTATTACAAAATGTTGTAATTTTTTCCCTAAATCTTACGAATATTAATTTACTACTATAAAAGTTACTTTATTTAGTAAAAAAATGCGAGAAAACATCATCATAGTAAGAGGCCAAACATTGAGTAAACATTCACTATAGGAAAACGCCTAACTAAAGTTAATTTTATTAATTTTTGAAAGTTTTTTTTATAAAATAATTTGATTTGTTTACTCATAGGGAAAGATCCAATCCAAAATAAATTATATCAAATGGTATATTTGGTTTATATTTAAAGATGAAAATAAAGTATTAAACAAAAAATAATAACAATTATTTAATTAGGACTTTACTCTTTACTTATTTAAATAAAAAATTAATTGTCATAATATTAGTTATCAAATATTAATTTTCAAAATAGAGACAATAATTATAAAAAATTAATAAAAATTAAGGAAGACTGAATTTTTGTGATTATTAATTACTATTATACAATTAATATTAAGTAATTATTATTTAGAAAATAACAAATAATTTGAATATTTATCAGTTAGATATAATTGGCAAGTAACAATTAATGATTAATAAATAATAATTAAAAATATATTTAATATTTACTATTTAATAATTAATGGTTAATAAATAATATTTAACGGGTATTGGAAATAAATAATATTAACTTTTTAGAAAAGGAAAATAAATAATATTAATTAATCTTTAATTAGTATCAGTCAATGATTGTTTTTCCAAAGCGACAAGTTGGAAGACGAGTAGGAGCTTGTTGCTATTAAGGGTCTTAAAGATTTTTGTGTTTGAAATTTGGATGGAAAGAAATAGAAGAATTTTTACTTCTTTAATGTTGAATGCTGATCAGTTATACTCAGTGATTTTCAATGCAATTGCAAGAAAGATGACCTCAAGATGATTGTTTGGTGGAGCTTGAATTCCCTGTAGTGATGAGTTGATTCTTTTCATGTCTTCTTGTTATGTTACATAGTGTTTTTGTTATTTGGATTAACAGCATTGAGTTTTTTTGTGTAAGCCATGTATATCTTTTTTTTCTCTATGCTACTGGTGTTTAGTTGTGATGTACAGTCTTATTGTACTGTTTCTCATGTAAACTGTTTGTAATCATAGTGAATAAAGTTTAATTTTCCTTTCAAAAGTATTAGTCAATAATTAATATTTGATACATATTATTATTATCAATTCATAAATAACAATATTCAATACTCACTTCTTAAGATCAGTTGTTTTTCCATTCCTTTGGTTAAATCTTTTCGTTGATCCCCATTTTTACTTTTTAACCTCTGTCGTTTTACTTTTGTCGTCGCGAATTGTATCCCTACGCCTGATTTCCTCTCTTACACTTTGTCATACTAACTTGGTAATTTATACCTCCATGAGGAGTACCTCATGCCTTTCTCCTACCAAACATATTTTGTTTTAATCTATTTACCATTCCCTTGCTAACCAACCTGTCCACTCAACTCTCACCATGTCATCATTCTACATTTTGAGTGCAGTTTTGGTTTTAGATCTATGCATCGTTCGACTTGCTAGGAGGTTTCTGTTGGTCAACTCAGAGCTCGCTGTTGTTTTTGTTATGGAGTATATGGGGCTTCGTCTTATGAGCAGGAGTGTTTTTCCCCTGGTCAATTCTGAGATACCAAGTATGGTTTTTTGGGTATTCTCACATTCGCTGGCTTTCCTGTGATGACCTGCGCACCTTACACCAATGGTGCTTAGAACTAAAGATTCACGCTGTATAAGCACCCGATCGATGTAATGCGATCGTCGAGAGAAATAAATAGTGGGAAAGTAGAAAAAGGAGAAAAAACAAAAGGAAAATAGAAGAGAAGAGTACATAATATAAACACAATCACAAAATCTGTCGTACACCTCACAGCACATGAGATGACATATAATAATCTGTCACATATATAAAATAGACATGCGTCATAGATGGCCTTCTGCAACAGATTTGCAAGATGCTGCCAACTAAAATGTTGCTGGCTGAAATGTTGCGATAGCTATAAAATTTTGGTCCTACTGCAACTTTGTATTTTTGATGTTACCTTAGCCATAAACATGTGTTGCTCTAGCTAAACAAGTGTAACTAGGTGCAACATTTTGATATAGTGTTGCTATAGCAGACATTTCCATATCTTACGCAACGATCCACGTCAATCTAATCGTACGTTGGAGAACGTGACACCACATCAATCCAAACCCCACCCAATTTAAATAAGATCCTTAACTCAATTAAAACAATTTGACTGGCCCTCTTTTTATTATTTACTATGTGAATTTCGGCTCCTTTGTATTACTCTTCAATGGTCGCCTAGGGTTTTCCTCTCTGTCCCAAATCACGACTTCAACTGCACTTTATTGCTTTAATTACTCGATGCTCTTGGTCAAATGATTTGGTGTATGCTATTGATCGAAAATCTCCTGAATTGTTGTGAGTTATATGAATTTACTTACTTGATTTACTGCTTGAATTTTCAACGAATGCCACTGATGAATTTTGTGATATTTATAGGGTTTTAACCCCGATATAATCTCTGATTTCGTCCCTTAGACTTGACTGTGAGTTGTTGCTCTGATTTTGTCGAGTTTGAAATGTACAAACTTTCCGGAATAAATTTCGTATTAATTCCTCGATTTTGAATTGGTCCCTTCAAAAAATATTGACTTGAAAAGTGCCGTATATTTATTTTTCAGAAATAAAAACTTGGTGATTTTCCGAAACTTTGATCCTCTTTTAACATTATTTTTCTGGTCCTCATGTATATTGTCTTGTGCTTGTGCTCTTCATGGATTTGAAGCTGCTCAAGTTGATGTATATGCCATGACCATATTGTTGCACGCTAATTATTTGCATGTACATTATTGTATGTTCCTACTTATTGTTCAAGTTGTGCTACCCTTGTTAAGTATGAATTGGCTCTTACCTCCTTGTAGTTTTTTCCATGTCAACCATTACAAACCTGTGTTTGGTGTTTGTCGTCCTGCTACCATGTATATTTGTTTACCTGCAACATATTTGTAGATTGCACCATGATTTATGTGATGTGTCAAGTTTGTGTGGATGTTTATACTCATATAGGAGCAGATGCTATGTCTTTTATATATTAGCACATGTCTTGTGCATTATGTCATTTTGTTGTCCATACTGCTTACTTCTCTATCTTGTGCAAATCCAACAAGAATTTTGGATAGACGATAATATATATGTGGATTGAACATCTACATATTCTTGTTCGATTTGTACGTTATAGCTCACGAACCAGTAATAGTGCTAAAGGGGTGCTGCAAAACAGGGATGCCCCAGGACGCTCATATATGTGTATATATATATACATTTACACACACAAACAGATATATATATATATATACACACACACATATACAAACATGTATACATACTAAGAAATGGAGGTCCCAAGCAACTATCTAGTGAGTTTGGGTCCAGGACAGGGCCTGCGATTGATATGCGCTATGTAATTACCCTTTTCTATCTGTGCAAGAAAGACACTTTTGATCTTATCATGGAAATGTATTGTGACGACCCCAAACCCCGTACTGACGGCTGCAAGGGTAATCTTTGGAATATAACACATAAACAGATAATAGCAGAACAGAATTAAATAAATACACCTGGTAATGTACAAATAATACATTGGATAAACATAATCATCAGAGTTACACAGTATACAGGATCATACTTAGTACAAGTACAGTTCAGCTACACATAAATGCCTACAGCGGAAAACAAACATAATATGTACAATAGGAGCTGAACAGCATAAAAAGAGATAATTGATGGAATCCATCTTCAGCTCCAGCTATCCAGAAAGAGCCTGCTAAAACCTGAATACAAGGCTGCCCGTGTAGAAAGAGGGGTACCCGAGTTTGCAAGTGAAACAAACTACGAGTCAGTCATGGGACTGGTATGAGAAATATACTTAACACATTTACAATATGGCTAATCTCAGGACCACGCCACTTTCGTGGAACGGGTTTACTTCATTGGATTGCCAGTGCTTTAAAACAAATCATTCTTTTAAACATCGCAATGCTTTTTATAAAAATGAAGCCATTATAAGACTCAGTTCCCATCACACAATGCAACGCAAACCGGAGGATAAAGTTTTTACCTTATAATGGCCAAAATATGCTTGATACGAATAAAACAAAAGAATTTGATATTATTACTAGTGTTTATATCTTTCAAAAACAATTTCAAATTAGAAGTATCAATCATAGACGACATTAATGCCCCATACCACTATGTCGCCATATATAGGTATACAATCAAAACCGCACAGTCACGTATTTGGAAATTGGATTTCCATCATGAACCAAGGCAAAAGATAGTCCTTATAGACTTCGAGACAATCTAGCCCATGTCTCAGGCAAGTACTCAGTCAAGCCTTTAGATCATCAGGGCCGGTCCACCGATGTGGATTAAAATTCCTGAACACTGCGTTTCCCCACCCTTTGGGGCGTAAGTGAACCAACGCATGACTCCATCGGTCCCGAATCGACCGATATAACCGAGGCTCCTCGCAACAGCAACAACCACATAGGTGAAAATAATATAAATGTCAGCCAGTTCAAGCACCGACACCACCTCTAACTAGAAGGAAACGCATGCCCTCCCTGAGGTCCTTCTCCCGTTTCTGGTTCATACCAGGGTGTGAGGTTCACAAATTCACGTTATACACAAAGCTACACCACACAGGTGGTGCTTTGATCATCACCACAAGACTTTGTTTCTCAACAGAAGCCCTGATCACTGCATCTTAGCATGCCACACAGACAATCCACACCATGCGACTGATGGCTATCAATCACACGGGCTGAATTCCAATGTCAGACACACAATCCATTTGCAAGTCCGTTCTGGGTCTAAACGAAACCGGAGGCATTATATACCTCGCAAACCCATCGATCTCCATGTACGTCTAGATGATCACCACTCATTATCCATATTTCGGGATGCTTGCCAATCAGGACATTAGTTACCATCCAAACGAGGTGAAGATTTTCAGTCTTCAACCACCGTCTTCATCTTCGATTTCTTATCGTCGATTTAGTTATTCATAATGGGATAAACCCGGTCTTTCTGAGCAACTCGCGTATATAATAAACAAGTGCTACACAAACACAACATACGCATCATTTCAATTCATCAGTCACTAACCGCAAATCAGTAAGAGAACGATTTCCCAAATATTAACCCCGAAGGCCGAAACCAACATCAGATCAAAATCCAGGAAACCATTCGACTTAGCTAACCTTCTGTTAGTTTCTAAATTTCACATTCTATATCATTTATAATATTTTATAACGATTAAACGCTATTTTTATTTATTTTAAAATAGCCAATTTATTTAAACGACGTTTCGGGCCATAATGCGGTCCTGGCGCTGTTTTTCTTCAGATTGGATTTACACATATCTGAAAATCTAACCGTTGGATCTTCACAAAATTTACATCAATAGAAAGATCTTTTCAAAACGAATCCAACGGTTCCAGTTTTGGGAAAATCCGACGGTCGGACCTCCCGGTAAACTCGTTTGAAGTTTCGATTTCAAAATACGAACTGCAGCGTCGTTATTCGATTTAATATAATTATATTTATATATATATAAATAATCGATTCTGGTGCTGTTTTTCTTCAGATTTGAATCAAACATTCCAGACAATCCAACCGTTGGATCTTTACAAAGTTGGTGTCGTTGGAAAGATATTTCCAAAGCGAACCCAATGGTTTCGGTTTCGGGAAAATCCGATGGTCGGATCTCCTGCACTAATCATTTGAAATCACGGTTTCAAAACACGAACTGCAGCTTCGTTATTCGATATATATATAAATTCTATTTATATACTTATATCAATTCTTCGATTTCAAAACTATATTCTTTTCATACATTTGATAAAAATGATATTTTTATCCAACCGACAATTATTTCAACACTTCGCTATTTTTAACTATTCATGTAAATTGTAAAAATGTGATTTTTATTGTTAAAACAATTTATTTAAAACAGGAATACCATTCAACACAAGAATTTCTATTCAACACATGAAGGTTTTCTATTCAACACACGAATATAGTTTCAACACATGAAAATAATTCTAACACATGAATAATATTCAAAATTTCGGCAGCATAACGGCAGGGTAGTTAAAACCGGGGCCGTCCCTAGTACGGCTCCTCGCTCTACCTTAAAGCCTCGCAGCTTTTGACAATGGGGATTTCATGCATCTAGTTCGCACGCAGGCGGCATGTATAATTTTTTTTTCCATTTCCACAAACTAATCCTATGTGGTTTCAACCAAATAATTCTCAACCACAAACGGGTATTTTTTAACAACAATCAATCAATTTCAACTACAAACAATTCTAATCAACCTTTCTCTATCAATCAATTTTCATACCAATCACAACAAATAAATATCATCCATGGTTTGTGGACGAGTGGCATATATATATATATATAAGTATATTTCGCTTCCATTCAACATAGATATAATTTTTACAACGCATATATAACTTACACATCGACCGTACAACTTAAACAACGCTTATACATGAGGTGTACAATGCTTATATAACTCATACATCGATTATATAATTTATACATCATCGTTTTCCATATCGTTTATAATTTAGAAATCTCACATTGGGTTCCACTCCACCAAAAATAGCAGAAGGCTCAGAAAAATATGCGGTCTCTTCTAGAATGTAGAAGACGTCCACACGAGTCCATTGTCTCTTGTTTCATTGGATTTCGACAAGGAACGAAAAAGATATGATTTTTACAAGTTTGCAATGTTTAAAAGTGTAAAAATCAGTTTTAATTAATAAGGGCGTACCTTTTATGAAATGGTTCCAAACTAGGTTTGGATTTTTCGCGAAATCCATGAAGCGATGCGAGGATCGGAGGGTACAGCATCGAAGGGGAGAGTGGGGCGCGCCCGCGCGCTGTGGAGCGGTCAGGTGCGGTGCACCCTGGTGGTGGCGGCGGAGCTCCAAACGCGGCGCCTTCCTCGAGGTGATTCTCCTCCAACCGACGATGAAACTGACGATGGTGGGTATTGATTTGAAGCTCTCTCCGTGCTCTTCAAAATGCTTCAAGAATCACGTGATTTCGTTGAGTGGTTGCAGAGAAAAGGAGAAGAGAAGTTTTGAACCCAATTCTGTCGTGCGCCTGAGAGTTACGGGGAGAGAGAAAGGCTTTGTTGACCAATAGGATTTTTTCTTTAATTTATATATTTTTAAATTTCGAAATTACCCTCTTTCACACACGAACCCCAATTCAAACCCAATGATTGTCGTCTCTAGCGTTTTACCCCTATTCCGAACACAATGGGATATGTTTCGTAGGCCCATTCGACTGTTTCAGTCGGTTTTCCTTCAAGTTAGAATATAAAACATTCAATATTTGATTTGAACGTACATTTCAATTTGTCGGGGCCACATACTGATTCGAAAAATTCCAGAAAAATAAATCTAGCTATATTTTGACGATACGGTCCCATCAAAACTAGTTTCGTCGAATTCTGAGACCGTTTGTAAAATGGCCCTTTTCTGGTCAATCCAATTTAACTGTAATTGACCAAAACATATTTTCCTTTGCCAAGCTCACATACTAGCTTCAAAAATTATGAAATTTGAAATCTAGCAATAGTTTAACATCCTGGATCCAACAAAAGTGGTTTCGTCGAATTCCGAGGTCGTTTGCAAAATGGCCATTTTCACGGGCTATATAAACTCCATAGCGACCTTTCAGAAAATTCATTTGGTCATAACTTTTGCTTCTCGCTATGAAACTTCGATTTTTCGGATTCATTAGAAAGGTATTCACTAACAGATTTAAATATTTTTGGTTTCACTCAAATCCGTTTTGTTTTGCACCCGGTACAGCCAGTCAAAGTTTGAATTCAAATTTTGAAACTACCGCGCCATTTCAGGCTTGTTTATAATTAGAATTAATTATATTCATTTTCAAATGTCGATTCAAACTTACTTTTCATCATTATTATTTAAAATATTTATTTTAAATATTTAAAATTCACTAAAGTAGCCAATTTAAAATTTTTAAATTGGTTCAGATTTTCCGGGTCGTTACATGTATAATTTCTTTTATGGAAGATATTATCATGTGCTTCAAAGGATATCAATTTATTATATCCCATCTGAATTCAATCCTTTATTAATTATAAAATGTCAAATCAAATATTTAAAATATATTTTTTTGTATTCAAGTTGATAATTTTGATCCTTAATATGTGTGCTTAAGACGTCCATTTTCTTCATTTCGAAGTTATATATATGCATGCATTGATTATGATTTTGTGCCTGCGCTAGCGCCAATTAACAATCGAAGTCCAAAGTCCCTCCAATTAAATTACTGCTAAAACTTTTTGCGTTATTTTCACAATATTAGCTTTTATAATCCAAGTACTACAAAAAATACCCTATTGCAACTAGCTATTTGCAACTTGCAATAAACAACATTTGCAGTAAGTGATATTTAGCAATAGACCTTCTGTAGCTGTTGCATAGATGAGGTTCTAAAACAACCCTTTCTTTCTATTGCGAAAAGCATATATTTAGCAGCCGCGCTTCCCTGCTAATTGCAAAAACATACTTTTAGCAACTGCATTTCTATTACAATTGCAATAAACATATTATTTGCAACTGCCTTTTCAAACTTGTTGCAAAAAGATATTTTTAGCAATTGTTTTCATCACTTTCGATAATTGTAATTTTTTTTTACAAGTGGTAAAGCTAGTTGCTAAAACATACTTTTAAAAATTATTTTTCCCCCACAATTGGAAAACATAAATACTATTAAACACAAAAGTACAAAGTAATAAGCAATATTTTGTCATAGTATGAAAAGTAGCAAGAAATAATAATTAGTAAATAAGGAGTAATACTTTAATAATCAATAATTAGTATTATCACTACAAGATATTATATATTAGTAATTAATACTTACTATTAAATAATAAATAATTAATATTTGACAAATAACAATTAAAACTAATAATCAATAATTGATATATCCAAAAAAAATTCAAAATGAATAGTAAGTGATAAATAGTACTAGTTATTTAACACTCAATAATTAATAACTAATTATCTATAATTAATTTTTGTTAACTAAAATTTAGTAATTGATGCTAGTTATATGACAATATAAAATTACCATTAATAGCAATAATTAATGATATATATATATGTATATATACACATACGCACATACACACATACACACACACATACATATATATATATATATATAACACACTAAACATTTAATAGTTGATGTTGCAATATAATGAAGAAGCAACAAGTAGTATTATATAAACTACAATATAATAAATAAGAATAATAAATATTTAATAAACATTTTTTCATAATCAACGTTCATTTGCGTAATAAGGCATATGAAAATTTTGGCTCTAGCTTCGCGTTTTGGCTCTAGCTCACGGATTCCAATTGCCGCCATCCGAAAATTTTGGCTCCAAAGCATATTGTTTTCACTCCATCCACCTTCATTTGCGTAATAAGCCCAAGCAAACATCATATGTATTACGTTCCCAATTCCTCCAGATCTGTGATTCAGTCATTCTCTATTTACAATTCAAAAAACTAAAAACACCTTTCCTCTTCATTTCAAAATTAGATCTGAATAAATCGCCTCTCTCCCATCGGCCTTTTTATATTTCCATTTTATTTTTCGTGATGCTATTCATTGCGTCTAGGTGGAAAGTTTTAGCGATCTATGTCGGATAGGACGTTCTTCAATGGAATAGTAGGGGGTCATGGGAAGGCGTAATTGGCAGTGGTGATACCAGGATTTTGGTGTGGTTTTGGGTCTGGATCTGGTGTGAGTGGTAAGTACGTCAAATTTATATCATGCTTTAATCAATTTGTACCATTTTTTATATAAGATTTAGGTTATTAAGGTGTTCAGAATTTTGCTATAATCAATTTGTACCATTTTGTATCTTGCTTTAATCGATCTAGTACGAGTGGTGCAGGCTTGTGTTTGCATGTGGTGTAAGTGGCGATAACAGGATTCAAGTGGGGTTTCGGGTGTTTAAAAATATACATATTTGTAAATAAGATTTACATATGAATTTTGAAGACAAAATATGTGCATGTATTGTAACTACTCGGATTTTCAGAACCAATTTAAATTTTTTATTTTAGCTATTTTGAATATTTAAAATGATTTATTTTAAATAATAATGATTTAAAATTTATTTAAATCGAAGTTAGAACGAATAAATTTATTTTAATTATAAAACAAACCTGAAATGGCGCGATAGCTTGAAAAATCGATTTCAAATTTCAATTGAATGTACAGAATTCAAAATAAATTGGATTTCAGTGAAACCAGAAATATTTGAATCTGTTTTATTATATCTTTCTAAACGAACGTGAAAAATCCTGATTTAATAACGAGAATTGAAAGTTATGTCTAGTTTAGAATTTAGAATAGTCGCTATATATGTTTTATATAATATATAGCCCTTAAAAATAGCCATTTTGCAAATGACCTCCCTTTTTGATGGGACCACTTTTATTGGATCCGGAATGTCAAATTATTACTAGATTCCAATTTTTATAATTTTTGGAATTAATATGTGAGCGTAGTAAATTTAAACGCGTTTAGTAATTTCAGTTTGAATTTAATCGAATGTCAAATTACTACTAGATTCAAATTTTCATAATTTTTGGAATTAATATGTGAGCGCAGCAAATTTAAACGCATTTGGTAATTTCATTTTGAATTTAATCGACTGGAAAATGACCGTTTTTCAAACGGTCCCCAAATTCGACGAAATTAGTTTTGTTAGGACCGTGTCATCAAAACATAGCAAGATTTATTTTTCTGAAATTTTGGGAGTCAATATGTGGTCTAGATAAATTAAAATGTACGTTTAAATTAAATATTTACTGATTTATATATTAAATTTGAGAAAAACTGATCGGAATAGTCGATTTGGCTTATGAAACATATCTCATTATGTCCGAAATGGGGTATTTGGCTAGGGACGATAGTCGTTGGGTTGGATTTGGAGTTCGAATCGATAAGCCACTAAAATGGGAATTAAAATAATATTAAATATAAATACATATATTATTTTCTGCGTAACCCTAGGCTCATAATATTTTCGCCGCCATTCTTTTAAATCGATGGCGGATGTGCTCCGAAATTCTTCACCCAAATTCTCCAAATCTACTCAAAAAATTCAAAATTTCTAAAGAAAATTTGTTAAGAATCTTGAGTTCTTGAGTCTGAACGGCCGTGATTAGTTTTAACATGGTGGATTGGGTGACTTTTTTGAATTCAAAGTTGTGCAGTTTGGGATGGATTTTTGGGCGCCGCCGGCATTCGAGATGGCCAGAACTCAGGGGGATGCTGGCGCTGGAAAGGGGCTACGGTGTGGCCAAGTTGGATTAGCCTCCGATGATTGGAAAGAGGGGCGGTGGCGTGAAGTTTGTGACGAGGATAGGTCGCGTTGGTTTGGAGGTAGAAGAAGATGAGCGACTTAGTTAAGAAGTGGGTCAGTAGTTTAATTAGATTAATAAATATTATGTTAATTTAATTTAAAAAGTATTCAATATATAAAAAATTAATATCTTGTCCATCCGAAATCAGAATTGAACACTTAAAGAAGCATTGGATCCCCGACAACAAGATCTACACGATGGAACTAACTAGATCAAAAAAGGAGCAAGCTAAAATTTAGGCTGATTTAAATTCGAAACAGAAAAAGGTGATTTTTATTATAAATAGAATTATTTTTAAAATTTGGTTTTTAATATATTTAACATAGTACAAAAATCTGGTTTTAAATATATCTCGGAATAATAAAAAATGTGATTCTTATATAGATATAAAAATAATAAAAATATGATTTTTATAAATTACTTTGAATTAAAAATATGATTTTTTTATATAAATAAAATTAAGTAAAAATACGACTTTTTTTTATTTATATATATAGGGATGTTAAAAATGTGAATTTTATATATAAATAACATAGATTAAAAATGTGATTTTTATTTGAATGACGTTGCAATGAAAATGCGATTTTTATTACATAAATAACATTAGAATAAAATCTGATTTTTATATATGTAAGCATTGTTTTAAAAATAGGATTTTTAACAGAAAGAAAAAACATGGTTTTCAAAACATGGTTTTTAAAAATAGTTTTAGATTAAAAATATGATTTTTATAGAATTAGTTCTAGATTTAAAAATGTAAATTTTATTGTATAACATTGAGATAAAAATGTTATTTTATATTTATATATATAACGTTATAAAAAATGGGATTTTTAAATATATATAGCATTGTTAAAAATATGATTTTTAATATAAGACGCATGAAACAGATCTCGTTGGAAACACGGTGAAGGACACAGCGCGCTGTAACAAATCCTAATCCAAACCATTCAAATAAAGAATGACGGAATGAAAACCAAAGATGAGAACTCCTTCTCATTCAAAATTATATTTTATCATGTTATTATATTCATGTATAAAAATATATAGAATTTCCAATGTAGATTTTGATCAGTTTAATCATTATGAATTATATACGGTGTCTGTTAGATCACTTCCCCACTGTATTGTGTGTTGTTTGTGATGTTGAAATGTTTAACGTATTAAAAATAATGTCAACATTAATGTGATAGTGAAATCAAATTATAAATATTCATTTATAATTTAAGAAAATAAAATTGGTTAGATAGAAAATAATTCAAACCGAATTAGAATTGGTTAAATTTATAAACCAATGATTTATTTAAACTAACCATTATTGTTTGAAAACCCCACACGGGTTTAGGATGATATTTGATATACACTAATCCCAATATTTAATTGTATGTTAATCGTTTGGTTGACAGGCTGTGATGAGCATTATTTATTTATTTTAATGCTCACACAGTCGTAAATTCCATTATGGATGTGAATGGACTGTTTAATGATTATTTATCATTATTGTTGAATAATGCGATGTATGAAATCCAAATAACTGAAATTATATGGTAATTGATTGGGTCACATTCCGATTTAGAAATAAAGTATACTTTAAACATAAAGAATATTTTAAAATAAAAAATATTTTAAAATAATGAATATTTTAAAATAATGTTCAGTGAAGAATAAAATTATGATTTCGATGTCCGATTTTGGATGGACACAAATATATGAAGTCGAGTTAAGTAGCAAATGCCATTTTAACTCGAACAGGTTTATTGATCGATTTTATTCATTTTATTATGAATATCAAAAGGAAGTGATTTTAAAATCTAATATTTTGAAAATATTATCATTTTAAAATTATAATGATATAGAATATTCAATTTTTATTTAAAATTGAAAAATGGAGTTGAAATCATTTTAAAATGAATTTATAAATATTTTATAAAATAGTTTTAAATGGAAATCGACCATATATATATATATATATATATCTAATGACCTGAACAGAGCGCGCCGCGCAGCGACCGTTCGCGAATTCCGACCATTAAATTCAAATTGATGTAACGGGAGATCCGACCGTCGGATTCTCCTAAAACTGGAACCGTTGGATTCGTTTTGAAAAGAGATTTAAAATGAATATAAGTGATTTGAAATCTAACAGATGGATTTGGAATTATGTCCAAATCAAATTTGAAAAAGGTCGCCATGGATGCAGTTCGGTTGCCGTTATTGGAAACCAACTATACGGGCCTTAACAAAATTATTAAAAATATGGAAAAATTTATGTAAAATCATAATTAATAATTTGGAAAGATTTTAGATGAAAAATTCTAAGTTTGAAAATATAAAAATATATTTTTATCGAAATGAACTAGTTATTAACTAGTATAAAAATCCAGTGTTTTTAAATAAGTAAATTGGGTTTGAAATGGTGTTAATATAACCAAAATTTTCCAACATTAAAATTGGAATGGATTTGGATAGAAATAATCTTCGGAATATTTTGATATTGGTTTCCGTTACTATAAGGATATTCTGAGGAATTTGGGAGATATATATATATATATATATATATATATATCGTTATTCCCAATTCAATATTTGTTGGTTTAGATTTTGATATTGAATATAAGCTGATATAATTTCTATTCATAACCTTATACTTAATATCAAATTGGATTTTGGGTTTGTCGTGAATGGTGTCTTTAATAACACTATTCTTAAACACAGTTGAGAAAAGAATAAATCTTTTAGTTAAGATTTACAGAAATTTACCAATTAATTAATATTTAATTGGAATTGAAATGGAAGTTGATTGTGGGTTTATCGTGAACTGTGTTTTAAACGACATTTGTTCTTCAACCCAATTAACAGTGAAAATATAATTTGGAATTTATAAATCTTTTATTAAGATATAAAAATGGAAATTTTCCAAAGTAAAGTTTTCCAATTTAATATATTAAATTAGACTTGAATGGAATTCGATTTGGTAATAATCGAGATGAGCTTTTGTGAATGAAGACCGTTAATATACATGGAATTTAAAAGGCATTGCCGCTATTCCATTTAGATTATTAGTCCGATACAGAAATTTATATCGATTATATACTATTATGATTTCCGTGAAGATTTAACTTTGATGGAGGATGATTTTGGATTTATCATGAAGTGTGGTTTAAATAACATTGGTTCTTTAACCCAGTTAAAGATAAGATTGATTTCTCAAAATTGAATAATCATAAAGTAATTATTTTTGATATCAAAACCAAATTGGAGTTTTAATAAACTTTTAATTAGACTGAAATGGGAATGAGATAATTAAATTTATCGAATTCATGAAATGATCGAGAATGGAGTACCACCTGTTTTACTTCAGGTGATAGTTAAATCTTTAATTAGATTTGAATGTGAAAGGGTAATTAATTTTACTCAGAACACAGTAGGTGTTAGATATGGAGTGCTATTAGTTTTTCTTCACGGGATGAATAGGTTGGGATTGGAAAATAATAAATGATTATTGCGGTAAGGTTCGATAATCCCGACTAGTTAATAAAATCTGTTGAAATGGATATCCAAAGAAAGATTAAAGAATAATTTTAGAAGAATTTATCTTTGATAAAATTAATGGGAACCTTTCCCTAATAATGTGAATATTTTATTAAAAGAATATTCTGAACTGGAATGAGGCGTATGATGTATTTTTATAGAACTTAATTATTTGATTATAAATTACGCGAGTTATTCGGAAAGATCGAGTCTAACCCATCCTGAATAATTAATACGACGATCAAAAGTCGATGATGAAGACAGTGGTTAAATACCGGAGTTCTTCACATCGTTTGGATGATTACTGATGTCTTGATTGGGCTATACACCCAAGGCAAGGTAATAAGTGGTGATCGTTCAGACATACTTGGAGATCGACGGATATGCGAGGACCTCTTTCCTATATTGGGCATATGGGACGAGGAATAAGGCGCCTCCGATTTCATTTACACCCAGAACGGACTTGTAAATGGATGTGTGTAGGACATTGGATTTCATTCTGTGCTAATTGATTTCTATTAAATATATATCTGTTTGGTGGCGGAGAGTTTATTCTCTTGCTTAACACCCTTCTCTGAGACGTACGAGCTTAGAGGTTATATATTGATAGACATCAATTGTCTGGCGTGAATTGTTCGTGTGGCATGCCAAGATGCAAATTATCAAGGCATTTATTGAAAAGCAGATTCTTGTGGTTGATGATCAAAGCACAGCTTTAAGTAGCATAGCTTTGTCTATAGCATTAATTCGCGAGCCTCACACCCCGGTATGAACCAGAAACGGGAGAGGACCCCGGGGGAACATGCGTTTCTTTTTAGCTAGGAGTGGTGTCATGGTATGGAGCCCAGACAGTTTTACGTATGTGGATGATGGAAAAGTGAGGTACCTCGGATTTGAGTCCCTAGTGGCTCTTGATATACGCCCCAAAGGGCAGGGAAATGTATTGTTCAGGAATAACTAATCCACTAATGTAAGTGTGGACCAGCCTTAGCGTTCCTAGGTGCAATTGCGACTGTATCCTGAGACATGGGCTAGATTGTCTCGAATTCGTTAAGGATGATCCCTTGCCTTAGTTCATGATGGAAATCCAACTTCCAATACGACATTATGCGGTTTTAATCGTAGAACTAGTATGGCGATATGATATATGGCACCCATGCCGTCTATGATTGATACATTTATATTTGAAGCTGTTTTCAAACTCTATGCACTTATAATAGTATCAAAATGATTTGTTTTAAAACGTACCAAGCATGTTTGCCTATTATAAGGTAAAACTATATCCTTCGGCTTGCGTTGCATTGTGTGATGGGACCTGAGTCTTATAATAGCTTTATTTTTCCAAAAAACATTGCTTTATTTTATTTTAAACTAAGACTCATGTAGAGTAAACCCGTTCCATGTTTTACGGCATGGTCCCATGATTTCCCAGCTTTTAAAGTAAAAATTTAATAACTGTTTTAGTTCTCACATCAGTCCCATGACTGACTTGGAGTTTATTGTTTCTACCTAAACTCTGGGTGCTTTATTTTCCACACGGGCAGCTAGTAGTTTTGTTTTGCAGATTTATTTTCACAGGATCCTGGTTTACAGCTGGAACTGTATTCGGAAAGTTCTGTATTCGTGTATTTCTTTCAATTGTGTTATGTATTAATTTTCCGCTGCTTTGTAATTTAACCTCTGATATTTTCCTATGTATATTATTTATTCACTGTAATACCCCGCATTTTTAATATCATTAAAAATATGTGTAGATGCATAGATAGGTAAATAATGGTGATGTATAATGAAAACTAATTAATATATGGAAGAGAAGGAAAAATTAATTCGATAACAGTGTGGGTAACGGAAAAGATAATAAAATAAGGACACTTAATTTAAATATAAGGAATTAAGTAAAACGGACATCACCATTGAGTTCATCTTGAAATTCTTCTTGAAATAGAGTCCAAGTTTGCGTGAATCAGACTCCGTATGAAGGAGTTATGGCCTATAGAAGATTCAACAAAAATTCAAAACAGTTCGAAATTCGACCTAGGCAGCTGGGCGGGAAATTTCCCACCAAAACCAGGCAGGTCGACCTAGGGGTCGACCTGGGGGTTAGGTCGACTAGGAGGTCGACCTAGTGGTCGACCTACCCCTAGGGAGGTCGACCTGGGGGTCGACCTATCCCAAGATCTGGGCGATTTCAGTTCCTGTGACGTGTTTTGATGTGTTGTACGGGTTGGATGGCTTCTAGGTTAATCTAAGGGCTCTAAAACACTCTCTACACCCATAAATACATAGCAAGACCTAACCCTAATTCATAACAATTCCTTAGGATGCCTCCATGCCGCCAAACTTCAACCAAACATGGCCGCCGCCCCAAAGCTCTAAATTATATTGCAAGTTCTTCATCAACTTTGGAGTTTAATCAAATCAAGTAGCAAAGTTCTTCATCAACAATTCATGCTCTTCACCAACAATCAAATAAGAAGATTAAATCAGCGTTCTACAAATCGTTTATTTCCCCAATCCAGTCAAGGTGAGTGGAATTATAATAAACTTGCTGTATAATAGTATTATTATCGTTCATTATTCCCCAGTTATAAATTCAATTCAAGATTCATGTTATAATAATTGTTCTTTTATTCTCCTTCCCCTTTTTATTTTTAGATCTAGGTTATCTCGAACCTGGACGAAATCTTATTATACATACGTATGGTTGGAATATGGGAATATTGGGCATAATCTATTTTATGCAGTTAAGGAATATAATCTGTAATTTGGGGTTTGTGGCATAACGATTATTATTGCAAATATTGGGCATAATCTATTTTATGCAATCGAGGAATATAATCGGTAATTTGGGGTTCGTGGCATAACGATTATTATTGCAACTATTGGGCATAATCTGTTTTATGTAGTCGAGGAATATAATCTGTATTTTGGGGTTTGTGGTATAATGATTATTAATGCGAAATATTTGGCATAATCTATTCTATACAATGGAGGAATATAATATGTAATTTGGGGTTTGTGGCATAAGGATTATTATTGCAAATATTGGGGAAATTTGCAGAGTATATGTTGAAATTATTCAAGGAAATAAGGGGAAAGGATCGTGAAATTGGTAATTTGGAGTAACTTACGCTAAAGGTAAATAAAGTTTGAACAGGGGATTTGAGGAAAAATGATTTAAAGATAAAAATCCTAATTTGTTGAAGAAATAGGTAAACTAGAAACCTAATCGGAATTGGATAAGTTTTGGTTTAATCTGTCTCATGTAATTGTGAAATCGAATTTAAAAACCTGAAATTTGAGGCATGAGTGTTTTAATTAAATTTGGGTTTGATTGGTTAAAGAAATGGGAAGTTTAGAAATATAACATGAAAATTGACACTAGTGGCATAACAAGAATATGAACATATTTGTGAATTTGTCAATAGGATAAACATGAAACATGGCTAACTCGAGGTTAGAATGAGTTTGCGATGTAATCCTACCTAGAACCGCCCGACACATCCAGTGACCACAAACAATAGGTTCTAATGTGAGAAGTTAGTCATAACGTGCTTGAAACCCGAGGTTAGATTGAATTGTGGTGTAATCCTGCCCGGAACCAACCGACACATCCAGTAACCGCAACAATAGGTCTAATGTGAGAGGTTGGGCATTAATAATTAATTAATGCTAATGACACATGCTAGTATGGTAAGCTTAAGTCAACACGAACTGATAGATAACACTTAACCAATTTGACATGATATATGGGTGGTTTAAGTCAACATGAACTGATAGATAACACTTAACCAATTTGACATGACGTGTGGGTTGAATTGAATACGTGATTGGGGGTTAAGTCAAATTGGACACATGGGAAAACTTAACCAATATAACTGTATCAAAGCAAGGAAAAGTGGGGAATGATAAGATTAAATAATAGATAAACTTATCCTAGGGATAAGAAATGAATATGACTTAAGATGTAATACAAGACTCGAAGGGTTGGACGACTTATACCATGAAATAAGTTAATCTAAGCTGGAAATGTGGGAGAACACCCGTACGCTATCATTTGATAAAGAGAACTTAATTCATGCTTGAATTCATAGGTAAACCTTAGTTAAAAGGAACTAAGTAACAAACCTTAGTTAAAGAGAACTAAGTAACAGAAACTAAGTATCAAACCTTGGTTAAGAGAACCAAGTAATAAACCTTAGTGAAGAGAACTAAGTAGTAAACCTTAGTTAAGAAGACTAAGTAGTAAACCTTAGTTGAGAAAACAAACGATAAAGAGAAATTAAGTAGTAAACCTTAGTTAAGAGGACAAAGTAGTAAACCTTAGTTAAGAAAATGAAGGATTAAGAGAAACTAAGTAGTAAACCTTAGTTAAGAGGACTAAGTAGTAAACATTAGTTAAGAAAACGAACGATTCAGGAAACTAAGTAGTAAACCTTAGTTACGAGAACTAAGTAGTAAACCTTAGTCACGAAAACCAAGTAGAACACGAGGAGGAGCGAACGTCCATCTGATCACAAAGAAGGCTCCAACGGTCTGGGTTACGAAGCACGCGGCTTCGAGGGGACGTGAGGGTACTCTTGGTATCCCTCTATGAGGTTGTAGATGATCCTCCCTAGGCTCATAGAGGTTAAGGTCAGCGTTAGAAGAACCCATAGTATGCCTTGGTTGCAATATAAGCAACTTAAAGACTAGGATGGACCAGCGTGAGGCGGCGATATCTTATTTAGCCCTGTGATAACAAGTCGTCGTCTACCATCTTGAGTCAATCGAGTACGTGAAGCGGAAAGGGGGAGAACTCCAACAGACCATATACTTGCTATCTAATTATGGGTGAGGTTTAGCCAATAGGTTTGTGGGGGCATAGGGGGCCTGCGTATAGTTCTCATTCTTGATTTTCTTCGGTGCTTTTCATTAGTTGAGGGAGGGGTCAAGTGGGACCATAGCCACACACAGATAAAAACAGACCTTAGCATTTGCATCGGCAGATAATTTAAAGCTCCCGGCCGAGTTCTGTGTTTCTTGATTATCCCAGCCACAGGGCTCGGGCCGCACATATAGAGGACATGTGCAACAAGACATCGATTACGATTCACGACACATACATGGGGAAAGTCTAGGAACATATATCACTCTGGGTAGTGTGTTCTAGACTAGGGGGCTCGTTCAATAGGTAGCCTAATCCCTAGTTGGACCTAGGTCGCGTAAACCCTGAATCCGAGAAGCGTTCAGTAGGTAGCATAAACCCCAATGGCCCTGGGTAGCGTAAACCCTGGTTGAATCAAGGAAGCTCTCAATAGTAAACCTTAGATTAGATCTAGATGATACACGGAATCTAGCAAGATCGAGAGTTGCAGTCCAAACGATTTCGAGAATGGTGGCACTACACTAAAGTAGTATAGATTTACATGACGAAGCCCATACGACATACGGCAAGGGACTGTATATATACATGGAAAGGATTAGACGAGTTGGGGGTATCTACATATACGTTGTATTAGGTTAACCAACTAGTGGGACATGAGTATAGCCTAGAGAGCTAATATCACAAATAACCTAATAAGCAAGAAAATATAAATGAACGGTATATGTAGGATTATACAGAAGTTTATTCTATGTCCGGTCACCAGAACTTATGTTCTAACCCCCTTCTCATTACATACTTCCAGGTTAGGTTCATGATAGAGATGGTATAGCTTTGGATACTGGTTAGACAGTATCATATATAAGGTAAAGCTATTTTTGAATATATTATATTTTAATTCCTTCCGCTATGAGATGCTTTACGAGTTCTGACATGTTTCTCTATCTCTGTCTTTTTCTGCAGGATACCAGAGCACCCAACTCGGGTTTCGATAGGTTGGATTTTTGAAGAAAAAAATCGGTCTATCGAAATTCAGGTTGTCACATCTAGTATCAGAGCTTCGGTTTAGTGATCTTAGGGAGGTAATGAGTGAACATATTTGTATTTTCTAAAATATAAATATATTATAAATATAAACCTAAATCCATATAGTAGCCCACTAGACATGAAAAGAGTTGGGATATCTAGTTTGTACACTCACGGAATGAACATAGGAATTTGGAAACTATTAGGTGGTTGGGAAAGTGTACAATATGACTTGATGTTAGAGAAAGAAAATATCCTATAGGATGGAAACTGAAATGTTAGTATTTCAGAGTAGTGGGTTTAGAAGTGTAACCTTAGAAACTAGAAAAGGTTGAAAAATGAAAAATGGATTAGGAATATATATAGTCGAGAGAATTGAATTCGCGAAAGTGCCTAGGAAAGCCTAGTGAGTTGAAGACCCGCTTTAAGTCTACCCCAATGATAAGCTTTTAAGAACTTCAATCTGTAAAAGAGTTTGTGGTATTTTTCCAAGATTTAATCCTAAAAGTATTTTGATAAATGCATGATGGGTTTTAAAGAAAAGTGGCGTATATTGTGTAAAACAATGATTTCTTGTTTTAAAAGTATTCTCTCATGAAAAGGTGCTTATTATAGAGCATGTATAACTCGCTAGTTTTCATATATAAAAGGAATGAAAAGAAGTTTTGAAATCTCTATTCTATTAACAATAAATTTTGATTATTGTTTTAAAACGAAATTTTTGTTGGGTGAACAAAATAAGCGGTGGACTGTAAGAATAGAGTAGATGCTTGCACCTTAGCACCCAAAGTTAACATTGTAAATAGGAACAATGTAACCTCGATAGTTGTCCTTGTCTACTCCAGTTTCGTGATTTAAAGAAAATGTTTTGCATTTTATTTTGTGACATGTTTTTTTATGGTTTGGCAAAAGCAAGTTTTTGAGAAAAGAATAAAAGTTTTACCACTTTTTAGTTTCTGGAAGAAGGATGTGATACAAAGAAAGAAGGCCAAACCATGTTTTAAAAATGGAGTAGTTAAGGATTAAGGCCTAGAAAGAACAAGATAAAGTTAAAGCTATGAATTAAACAATTGGAACCAACTAGAGATTGGTTGAGTTGAGTGATTCTCTGAGTGTCAATCTGATGTTGATTTCGGTCTTCAGGGTTGGTATTAAGGGAGTTACTCTCTTGCTAATTTACAGTCAGGGATTAGCTAATATTAAACTAATGGAAAATATCCCGTAGAATGCATAAGCATTGAGAAACCTAGGTTTGTTGCTGGAGAAAAAGAAAAAAAAGATAGGCTAGTAATACACAGCAAGGACTAGTAGTGACTACTAAGTAGTAAAGGGCAAGTGAGTGGGTAGACCCTGTTGTGTGGACTCGCAATTGTTTGAGATGACAAAGTCCTAAGATTCTTGGCCCATAGTAGTAGCCGTGTAGGATGTTGTTTGAGTTGAAAACAGAAAAATCTCATTTGAAATAATAAACTTAAGTAATTGTATTAAGTCAAATAAGCTAAAAAAGAGAAAAGCCTACCTAACAAGAAACAATAAATTCAGTAAGGCAACAAATGTGACAGGAAAAGAAAATGGAAATCTTAAGAAAAAGATGAATAAATATGAAATTTTTCCAAGATAAATGGAAAAAGAGAAGAAAATTTCTTATGGGGTTGTGCTTGGATAGGAATATAGGAAATCTACATAGAATAGTCATATAAAAATCCAAGTACGATTAGAAAAGAAAAACGGAGGATGTGAATTTTTCCGTTTTGTATCTTTTCATAACATAAGGAAATCGAATTTGGAAAATTAGATTTTTCTAAATTTCAAATTTAATGATGGATGGTAGGGTTTTGGATGCGACAATTGGGTGAACTATGCTCTTATTCTATAAGAGTGTGGGGAAACATGCATGAAAAATATTTTGATTTTTCAAGAATATTGCATTCATATAGAACTGCAAGTATATTTAGGATGTAAGCATCATGTTTTGAAAGAGTTTTTAAAATTTGCAAACATACAGGTGGATCCAAATTAGGCATACATACTTTACTATGATGTATCTCACTTTGCATATGTGCACAATGTTTGCAACAATTGGATGCACACTTGATGGATGGATATTGCGAGGGGTTATCTATATTTACTCTTATCGAATTTCGGGGACGAAATTCTTTAAGGGTGGGAGAATGTAACACCCCGCATTTTTAATATAATTAAAAATATATAAAAATATGTGTAGATGCATAGATAGGTAAATAATGGTGATGTATAATGAAAATTAATTAATATATGGAAGAGAAGAAAAAATTAATTCGATAACAGTGTGCATAATGGAAAAGATAATAAAATAAGGATACTTAATTTAAATATCAGGAATTAAGTAAAATGGACATCACCATTGCGTTCGTCTTGAAATTCTGCTTGAAATAAAGTCCAAGTTTGCATAAATCAGACTCCGTATGAAGGAGTTGTGGCCTTTAGAATATTCGACAAAATTTCAAAATAGTTCGAAATTCGACCGAGGCAGCTAGGCGGGAAATTTCCCGCCAAAACCAGGCAGGTCGACCTGGGGGTCAGGTCGACTAGGAGATCGGCCTGGGGGTCAACCTACCCTTAGGGAGGTCGACCTGGGGGTCGACCTATCCCCAGATCTGTGCAATTTCAGTTCCTGTGGCTTGTTTTAATGTGCTGTATGGGTAGGATGGCTTCTAGGTTAATCTAAGGGCTCTAAAACACTCTCTACACCTATAAATACATAGCAAGACTTAACCCTAATTCATAACAATTCCTTAAGACGCCTCCATGCCGCCAAACTTCAACCAAACATGGCTGTTGCCCCGAAACTCTAAATTATATTGCAAGTTCATCATCAACTTTGGAGTTTAATCAAATCAAGTAGCAAAGTTCTTCATCAATAATTCATGATCTTCACCAACAATCAAATAAGAAGATTAAATTAGCGTTCTACAAATTGTTATTTTCCCCAATCCAGTCAAGGTGAGTGGAATTATAATAAACTTGTTGTATAATAGTATTATTATCGTTCATCATTCCCCAGTTATAAATTCAATTCAAGATTCATGTTATAATAATTCTTTATTTTCCTTTCCCTTTTTATTTTTGGATCTAGGTTATCTCGAACCTAGATGAAATCTTATTATACATACGTATGGTTGGAATATGGGAATATTGGGCATAATCTATTTTATGCAGTCGAGGAATAAAATCTGTAATTTGGGGTTTGTGGCATAATGATTGTTATTGCAAATATTGGGCATAATCTGTTTTACGTAGTTAAGGAATATAATCTGTAATTTGGGGTTTGTGGCATAACAATTATTATTGCAAATACTGGTCATAATCTATTTTATGCAGTCGATGAATATAATCTGTAATTTGGGGTTTGTGGCATAATGATGATTATTGCAAATATTGGGCATAATATATTTTATGCAGTTGAGGAATATAATCTGTAATTTGGGGTTTGTGGCATAACGATTATTATTGCAAATATTGGGGTAGTTGGCCGAGTATATATTTATATTATTCAAGGAAATAAGGGGAAAGGATCGTGAAATTGGTAATTTGGAGTAACTTACACTAAAAGTAAATAAAGTTTGAATGGGGGATTTGGGGAAAAATGATTTAAAGATAAAAATCCTAATTTGGTGAAGAAATAGGTAAACTAGAAACCTAATCGGAATTGGATAAGTTTGGGTTTGACCTGTCTCATGTAATTGTGAAATCTAATTCAAAAACCTGAAATTTGAGGCATGAGTGTTTTAATTAAATTTGGGTTTGATTGGTTAAAGAAATGGAAAGTTTAGAAATATAACATGAAAATTAACACTAGTGGCATAACAAGAACATGAACATATTTGTGAATTTGTCAATAGGCTAAACATGAAACATGACTAACTCGAGGTTAGAATGAGTTTGCAGTGTAATCCTGCCCAGAACTGCCCGGCACATCCAGTTACCACAAACAATAGGTTCTAATGTGTGAAGTTATTCATAACGTGCTTGAAACACGTGGTTAGATTGAGTTGTGGTGTAATCCTGCCTGGAACCAACCGGCACATCCAGTGACCGCAACAATAGGTCTAATGTGAGAGGTTGGGTATTAATGATTAATTAATGCTAATGACACATGCTAGTATGGTAAGGTTAAGTCAACACGAACTGATAGATAACACTTAACCAATATGACATGATATATGGGTGGTTTAAGTCTACATGAACTGATAGATAACACTTAACCAATTTGACATGACGCATGGGTTGAATTGAATACGTGATTGGGGGTTAAGTCAACTTGGACACATGGGCAAACTTAACCAATATAACAGTATCAATGCAAGGAAAAGTGGGGAATGATAAGATTAAATAATAGATAAACTTATCCTAGGGATAAGAAATGAATATGACGTAAGATAAAGACTCAAACGGTGGTACGACTTATACCATGAAATAAGTTAATCTAAGCTGGAAATGTGGGGGAACACCCGTACACTATCATTTGATAAAGAGAACTTAAGTCATGCTAGAATTCATAGGTAAACCTTAGTTAAAAGAAACTAAGTAACAAACCGTAGTTAACGAGAACTAAGTAACAGAAATTAAGTATCAAACCTTGGTTAAGAGAACCAAGTAATAAACCTTAGTTAAGAGAACTAAGTAGTAAACCTTAGTTAAGAGGACTAAGTAGTAAATCTTAGTTAAGAAAACGAACGATTAAGAGAAACTAAGTAGTAAACCTTAGTTGAGAGGACTAAGTAGTAAACCTTAGTCAAGAAAACAAACGATTGAGAGAAACTAAGTAGTAAACCTTAGTTAAGAGGATTATGTAGTAAACCTTAGTTAAGAAAATCGAACGATTCAGGAAACTAAGTAGTAAACCTTAGTTAAGAGAACTAAGTAGTAAACCTTAGTCACGAAAACAAAGTAGAACACGAGGAGGAGCGAACGTCCATCTGTTCATGAAGAAGGCTCTAACGGTCTGGGTTACGAAGCACGTGGCTTCGAGGGGACGTGAGGGTACTCTTGGTATCCCTCTGTGAGGTGTCAGACGATCCTCCCGGGCTCACATAGGTTAAGGTCTGCGTTAGAAGAACCAAGAGTATGCCTTAGTTGCAATATAAGCAACCTAAAGACTAGGATGGACCAGCATGAGGCGGTGATATCTTGTTTAGCCCTGTGATAGCACGTCGTCGTCTACCTACCATCTTGAGTCAATCGAGTACGTGAAGCGGAAAGGCGGAGAACTCCAACATACCATATACTTACTATCTAGTTATGGGTGAGGTTTGACCAATAGGTTTGTAGGGCATAGGGGGCCTGCGTATAGTTCTCATTCTTGATTTTCTTGGGTTCCTTTCATTAGTTGAGGGAGGGGCAAGTGGGACTATAGCCACACACAGATAAAAACAGACCTTAGCATCTGCGTCGGCAGATAACTTAAAGCCCCCGACCGAGTTCCGTGTTTCTTGATTAGCCTCGCCACGGGACTCGGGCCTCACATATAGAGGACATGTGCAACTAGACTTCGATAACTATTCACGACACGTACGTGGGGAAAGTCTAAGAACATATATCGCTCTGGGTCGTGTGTCCTAGACTAGGGGGCATTGTTCAATAGGTAGCATAATCCCTAGTTGGACAGGTCGCATAAACCCTGAATCCGATAAGCGTTCAATAGGTAGCATAAACCCCAGTGGCCTTGGGTAGCGTAAACCCTGGTTGAATCTAGGAAGCGCTTGATAGTAAACCTTAGATTAGATCTAGATGATACACGGAATCTAGCAAGATCAAGAGTGGCAGTCCAAACGATTTCGAGAATGGTGGCACTAGACTAAAGTAGTATAGATTTATATGATGAAGCCCGTACGACATACGGCAAAGGACTGTATATATACATGGAAAGGATTAGACGAGTTGGGGGTATCTACAAATACGTTGTATTAGGTTAACCTACTAGTAGGACATGAGTATAGCCTAGAGAGCTAATATCGCGAATAACCTAATAAGCAAGAAAATATAACTGAATGGTATATGCAGGATTATACAGAAGTTTATTCTAAGTCCAGTCACCAGAACTTATGCTCTGACCCCCTCCTAATTACATACTTCCAGGTTAGGTTCATGAAAGAGATGGTATAGCTTTGGATACTGGTTAGACAGTATCATATATAAGGTAAAGCTATTTTTGAATATATTATATTTTAATTCCTTCCGCTGTGAGATGCTTTATGAGTTCTGACATGTTTCTTTATCTCTATCTTTTTCTACAGGATACCAGAGCACCCAACTCAGGTTTCGATAGATTGGATTTTTGAAAAAAAAAAATCGGTCTGTCGGAATTCGGGTTGTCACATTCACACTCTGTTATATTCTTGTACTCTGATGTAAATTGTTGTAATAAGTAATGAAATGTTCTTCTTGTTTGTGTTCTGAATTGTCGTGTTCTCTACCCAATCCGGACATTCCCGAAAGGGCGAGTTTGGGTCGTTTCATGTTGGTATCAGAGCTTTGGTTTACATAGCTCGAGAACAAGACACATTAGAACCAAACAAAAAGAATTCATCGGAGGTTGGATTAGTAATATCCAATAGGAATGACTCGTTAGAGATGGAATCAGCAATATCTTAGAATGAGTTTAAAGAGTGTCATTTAAAAAAAAAATTGAAAACAAATTTTGTTTTGAAAAATTTATCTTATTATACATATTTGAGTATATTATTTTATTTTATTTTGGACAATCGAGCATATGAAGATTTTGCATATACGCATCTTGAACGTATATTCAAAGTCTCAAGTATACTGGATAGATATAGAATCACACTCTAGTCGCTCGGGGATAATTCTGATGAATGATGCATCGTCATCAGTATTTATGTTCGAGTTTCGAAAGTGGGATATCTATATATTTCTAATTGACTGGTGTAAGAACAAAAACTTAGTAAGAGTTATTGTTGTGGTTTACACTAAAAATATGATTTTTATTATATATAAAAGTTATATATATTTGAAAAGTTAATCAACTAATTGATTGATTGTTGTGATGTGTTATTATTAGTTTAACTAATAAAAATATTGGAATGATAATTAATTTAACCAATATGTGAATGAATGAGAATTAAGCCAAATCAAGTAAAATAACGAACTGAATAGAAAATTGATTTGAATCACATACATATACATGTGTATATAATGGACAGGTCATAACATGGAAGCTAAGAAGATGAATAAAATTGTATGCCCAACAAATATGTACATGTTTACTATATTTATTGGTTTTGATGATTTTATGAGCCGAGTGGCTCGCCGCTTGGCTTTTCCTTTTTCTTTTGCATTGATGAGGGCCCTGCGTGGCTAGTTGTGGTTTTAAAGGTCTCTCCGTACAAAGGAGGTTATGTCGAAAATTTAGTGTGTTAGCCAAATTTTAATTGAAAATTCCTAGAAACTGAAAAGTTGAAGAATGAAAGCCAAAATGAAAGTTGAGATGGTTAGTTAAACAACTTTCAGCTACTTTCCTTTTCGAGGACGAAAAGATTTTAAGTAGGGGAGATTGTAATAACCGAGATTTTCAGAACCAATTTAAAATTTTATTTTAGCTATTTTAATGGATTTTGAATATTTAAAATGATTTATTTTAAATAATAACAATTTAAAATTTATTTAAATCGAAGTGGAACGAATAAATTTATTTTAATTATAAAACGAGCCTGAAATGGCGCGATAGTTTGAAAATTCTACTTCAAATTTCAATTGAATATACAGGATTCAAAATTAATCGGATTTCAGTGAAACTAGAAATATTCGAATCTGTTTAATTATATCTTTCTAACGAATGTGAAAAATCCAGATTTCATAACGGGAATTGAAAGTTATGTCCAGTTTAAAATTCACAATAGTCGCAATGGAATTTTTATATATTTTATATAGTATATAGCCCTTAAAATAGCCATTTTCAAACGACCTCCGTTTTCGATGAGACCACTTTTGTTGGATCCGGAATGTCAAATTATTGTTATTCCAATTTTCATCATTTTTGGAATTAATATGTGAACGCAGTAAATTTAAAAGCGTTTGGTATTTTCAGTTTGAATTTAATCGACTGGAAAATGACCATTTTTCAAACGGTCTCCAAATTCGATGAAATTAGTTTTGTTAAGATCGTATCGTCAAAACATAGCTAGATTTATTTTTCCAGAATTTTTGGAGTCAATGTGTGGCCCTGGTAAATTAAAATGTACGTTTAAATTAAATAAATATTGATTTGTATTTTAAATTTGAGATAAACTAATTGAAACAGTCGATTTGGCTTACGAAACATATCCCATTGTGTCCGGAATGGGGGTATTTGGCTAGGGATGACAATCGTTGGGTTGGATTTGGAGTTCGGATTGATAAGCCACTAAAATAGGAATTAAAATCATATTGAATATAAATATAGATATTATTTTCTGTGTAACCCTAGGCTCATAATATTTCCGCCGCCATTCTTTGAAATCGATGGCGGATGGGCTCCGAAATTCTTCAAATCTACTCAATAAAATTCAAGATTTCTAAAGCAAATTTGTTAAGAATCTCGAGTTCTTGAATCTGAACGGCCATGATTAGTTTTAACATGGTGGATTGGTTGATTTTTTTTTTAATTCGAAGTTTGCTGTTTGGGATGGATTTTTGGCCGCCGCCAGCGTTCGAGATGGCCAGAACTCAGAGGGATGTGGCACTGGGAAGGGGCTACGGCGTGGCAAAGTTGGATTGGCCTCCGTTGATCGGAAACGGGGCGACAACGTGAAGTTTGTGACAAGGATGGGTCGCGTTGGTTTCCAGGTAGAAGAAGATGAGATGCTTAGTTAAGAAGTGGGTTAGTGGCTTAATTAGATTAATTAATTATGTTAATTAAATTTAAAAAGTATTCAATGTATAAAAAAATTAATATCTTATCCATCTGAAATCAGAATTGAACACTTTCAGAAGCGTTGGAACCATGACAACAAGATCTAAATGATGGAACTGACTAGATCAGAAAAGGAGCAAGCTAAAATTTGGGTAAATTTAAATTCAAAACAGAAAAAGGTGATTTTTACTATAAATGATTTTTTTCAAAATCTGGTTTTTAATATATTTAACATAGTACAAAAATCTGGTTTTAAATATATTTCGCAATAATAAAAATTGTGATTTTTATTTAGATATAAAAATAATAAAAATAGGATTTTTATAAATTACTTTGAATTAAAAATATTTTTTTATATAAATAAAATTTAGTAAAAATATGATTTATTTTATTTATATATATATATGGATGTTAAAAATGTGATTTTTATATATAAATAACACAAACTAAAAATGTGATTTCTATTTAAATGACTTTGCAATGAAAATGTGACTTTTGTTACATAAATAACATTGGAATAAAATCTGTTTTTTATATATGTAAGCATTGCTTCAAAAATAAGATTTTTAATAGAAAAGAAAAAACATTATTTTCAAAATATGTTTTTAGAAATAGTTTTAGATTAAAAATATGATTTTTATAGAAGGGGCATTTTACCATAAAGGCCTCCTTTCATCCGCTAATTATTTTCTAGGACATGCTATTACAATAATTATTTTCCCGGACAAAAATTAATTCGGCTATTGCTCCTTCTATTCTTCATTTCTGTAAGCATTATTGAAGCTTAAAAAACCCCAAATCGATTTCAAATCCACTTTCTTCATCATCTTTATACTTTCGAAATCAAATCTACTGCTAATCTACTTTTGAAACAAAATTGACTCAGTTGATTTGCTAAAGAAATCAAAATGCATCACTTTTCTCAGCCGAATAAGTATGTAATTGTTTATTTCTGTTGTTTTTTATATTTCCACTGCTGATGTTAATCGCCTCACCTTTATTCAGCTAAAGAAACTAAACGCAATTTCTATTTACTATTTACAAGACGCGATTTCTTTTCAGTAGTTGTTGAACAAGTAAGTACTTGTTTATCCTTGTTGTTTGTTGTTCCTCGATTTTTTTTTGTTTTATATTTATCGATTGTTTTTGTTAGCTGAAGTAAGTAGTCATTCACTGATTGATTTTATTTGCTATATAAAACTATTCATACATATATATTCAGTGGTAGAATTTATTTTGTTTGACAACTTAAAAAGATAAAGGTGTGTACTTTTGATTTAATTCATTTATTTACATATTGAAATTTAGCAATATTTGAAAATTACTGATACATGTAAACATATTTGTTGTTATATATATATATATATATATATATATATATTCAGTTGGTTAATAACATGTAATATGAATCAATTTATAGTGATGATGAAATTGTTCATACGTATATATTCACTGGTACATGTTAATTTGTTTGACAGCATAAAAAGATAAAGGTTTATATCTTCTGATTCACATATATCTTTTCAAAATTGAATTTCAGATTTAACAATTTTTAAATTTTTAGTAGAATATCTTATTTTGTTTCATATTTAAAAAAGATAATTTTATCTATCTTTTTTTTAAAAAAAAAAACACTATTTTATGTTTGATATATCTACTGAATTTCACAAGTTGATATTGTCTGTGTTTTATGTTACTATTTGTTAAATTATATACATAAATTTAGTCTAAACTTGTTTTATTTTATTTCAGATTTAGAATAGATAGTTGTATCTATCTTTTCAAAACTGAACTTCAGATTTAAAAAAGATAATTTTGTAATGAAAATTATTTTATCTTTTCCTCAGAAAACCATTTAGTTTTATGCTTTTTAACAGAAAAATGATAAACGGTTTTATTTTTTCTCAAGAAATCATATAACTTAGACTTTTAACTGGAAAAAATAAATGGTTTTATCTTTTTCTTAGAAAACCTTTTAAATGGTTTTATCTTTTAACTATAATTGAATATTTATGGTCTGTCTTAAAATAGGTTAGAAGTCTCCTTGTTTCTTCAAGTGAAGCCTGTCCTTTAAATTTGGAATGGAGCATTTTTATCCTATTTTGTATTCATTTTTTTTCAAGATGATATTCCTTTGATTTCTACTTATGCACTCTCTGTGTAGCATGATGCTTGATTTGAGGTTGTGCATCTATTAGCAGTTTTGTATTTGTGCACACAGGAAGCGATCCAAGGGAAGTAAAAGCATGTCTGAAGGTTTGGGCTCAGGCTATTGCTTTGGCTTTTGCATTAAGTGTTGGTGGATGATCGTCACTAACATTATTTACTAGTGTGTTGGTGATTCATATGGGAAAAATAAAGGCAACATTATTGCTGGCATTCTTTGAACGATTCATTTGGCAATCTTTCCAACATTTGATAAATTCATATGCATTTTCATTCTGTATGAATAGATAAAAGAACTTATCTTTTATAGAAAATAGCACCATAAGTTGTCATCACAAAATGTATCTTTTAACTATAAGCGTAGACTCATACTAATCTATATATATAGACATTTTTATAGTGTATTTTGTTGCATTTTCAGTTTTATGTATATGGGTTGATTCTATTTTTTTTATATTGGCGCTTTATTCAGTATGACATAGTATAGATAATGCATTTGTTTTGTGCAATTGTTTATATTTAACTGTTATTTGGAATACGATGTTGTTAGTTATGTTCAAAGAGATAAATTAATTTATCTTTTTTATTCTTAAGTTGTCTTTTTATGTGTTTTGATTATGTTGTTATGTCTGATTCAAATGATACACACTGAGTTTTCAATCCTAATAGTTGAATAAAAAGATAAAACAATGTTTTTTAAAGTTTAACTTAATCAACATACAAGCAATATGATTTCCTGAGAAAAAGAGAAAACCATTTATCTTTTTCTGTTAAAAATGGCGCACTGAAGTGTTTAATTACCATGGAATTTAGTCCTTAAAAGAATAAAAAATGTTAATAATATAAAAGAAAAGTTCTTTTATCTATTGTTATTTTGTTTAAAACAAAAGTATAGTCTATACAATGAAGCTGTTGATATGTATTAGTTGTACAATACAACAGAACAGAATAGAAAAAAGATACATACGTTTATCTTTTCGGTGACATTTGCTATTTATACGTTCATATTTCTCACCATTCGTATCATATACAATGGGTATCATGGCACACCTTTATGACTTTATGAAACAACAAGTGAAAATAGTAAATTAACAAAACAATTGTTGAAGCAACCCAAACTTCCCCGTGAAGGAAAGCACGGATTGAGTTGAGAACACGACAAATCAGAACACAAATAGAAGAACATTTCATTGCTTATAACAACAATTTACATCAAAATACAAGAATATATAGAGTACGAATAAATATTACACATTTACTAAATATCAGAGATTTACAAGTTACAATGCAGCGGAAAATAATACAAAACACAACTGAAAGGAATATACGGATACAGAGCTTTCCGAATATCATTCCAGCTGTAAACCAGGATCCTGTGAATATAAATCTGCAAAACCAAAACTATTAGCTGCCTGTGCGTAAAATAGGGGCACCCAGAGTTTAGGTTAAAACAATAAACTCCAGGTCAGTCATGTGACTGGTGTGAGAACTAAAACAGTTATTAATCTGATTTCAAAGTTATGTAAATCAAGGGACCACGCCGTATAACACGGAACAGGTTTACCCCCAAGGATACCAGTGCATAAAACAAACAGCGCAATGCTAAATTAAGAACAATGAAGCCATTATAAGACTCAGGTCCCATCACATAACGCAACGCAAGCCGGAGGATAGAGTTTTTACCTTATAATAGCAAAAAATGCTTAGTACGTGAAATTTCATATTTTACTATTACTATAAGTGTATAGTGTCAAAACAATTTCAATCATAAGTATCAATCTGTAACGTCCCGCCTTTTTGACCGCTGCAAATTGATGATTAAACCAATTTAAGGCATCCAAAATGACGGATCGTTATTTAGCTTACCGAGTTTAAAAATAGATCAACACAGAAAATACAGAATAATAGACAACACAGTGTTAAACGGCAAAATAAATCTTTATTTATTTAATCTGAATTTTTATACAACATTTTTCTATACAGCGGAAATAATATAGTTTGAATACAAAGAAATATTTACTGTTTAAAAATCTTCAGAGTGCGCGTCTCCTGGAATCCCCAGCTTTAGCAATCTCTGAATCCTAAGCTGTATTCTTTAAATCTGTACTGCTCGGGTCTGACTCGAGCATTCCATGCAAAACATAAAAATACTCGAGTCAGGATTAATCATAGTTCAAGTAAATTAACTTCGATTGAAACTGAAATAAAATAGTTGGGTTGTGCAGTATCTGTCCATATCAGCGACCAGTTCAAGTGTAATATTTGTTCAATCAATTCTATATTTAGGGACAAACAGTCACGGAAGCCTGCACGTACACACGTGCACAAGTACACATGTGCACTGCCACAGCATCCCGGATGCAATCACAAGGTGCAACGCACAAATTACACATTACGATTCACCACAAAATACAAATATACATAGCAAGCTGAAATGGCCAAACTTGCCCAGCGATATCTTTCTGCAATGAACATGTCTGAAACAGAAATGCTCATGCATTTCAGGGGAAAGTTAACGTGAGTAATGGGCGGAAATGTCATAAGCGAAGCTTACAAATGAACAAAGAATTTGGATAGGCTACTTCAATTACACGATGGTATGCATAGGGAGGCAGACCAAGATCTCAGCACACATATATTGGCAGTTTTTAACAAATCCAGTGTTCATAGTATAAAGGGACAAAGACCATAAAGCATCAAATATAAGAGTGAATCATAACTTTTATGTGCAGCTTAATCTTTCAGGATATATATGTCACCCGCAAGTGTATACGGTCATGATATAAATTGATCCATAATCTAAGAGTGGCATGGGGCTAGGTTCTAAATGAGAAAAATTCAGTAGCAAGTAGCTATCTGCAGATACAGGAATGTTTGCATTTTAAGGTTCAAGTAACGATCAAGATTTGACCCCAAATAACTACAAATTAGGATATGTGTAATATTAACAGTATGCAACTAGGTCTTTCTATATCCTAGAAAAATAAAAAAAAAAATCCACTTTAACATATATATAAGGGACTGCGAGCTGTATTCAAGTTCCTACATATTAATGGGTGTGACTGTAGGAGCATGCATGTAGTCAACATGTTCAAGCTACCAAATATATGTCGCAAATATTAAAAATACAGGTCTTTAAATATGTCAAACAATGCGAGTACAAGGCAATTCATATGTACTCTTTTATATTGATGCAACAAAACGGAAACAAATTAACTTGTTTTCACATTCATGGTTCCTAAACATTTAGTAATGCTTCTAGGCTGGTTTGGTAGGAAAAATGACAGCACACACTGAATTTATACAGTAGGTAGAACATCAAACACATGTATTTCATCATATATACGTATAATCAGGGAACTTATGATTGAGTAACAGGGAACTACATAAATGAACACTAGTGAATATATTTGAGTAACGGGGAATTTCATAAATGAACACCAGTGAATATATTTGAGTAACAGGGAATTGCATAAATGAACACCAGTGAATATATTTGAGTAACAGGGGACATACATATTCCAATTCGGCTTAAATGAGCACAGCCAAAAAGAAGAACTGTGCAACAATGTAAGACACAATTATATGTTAAATGTTTAAAAGGGGTCTGCATGCCTCCATGTTAGTAAAATATATATTTATGGTTACCTCAAGAACGAACCAAGGGAACCCAAACCGAAGGCATGCTTTTCAAACAGCCAATGTCATAAAATGGAACTTAATCAATGATAATTATTCACTTATGTGAAGATTTAAACATTCTAGTTCAAACTGTTAACTTGCAAATGCAAGTTTATATTTTTTTTTAGTAACTGAGTATAAAAGAAAAGATTTATAGCCGACAGGGTGTAAGTTTAAACCAAACAAGCACAACCAGACTAGAATGCGGACTGTCAAGCGTTCACGCTCACACGAGCAGGGGTGTGTGTAATTTTATTTCAACATTCCGACATACAGTGTGTGTATGGACAGATTTCGGATTATAACATCCAAGCAATACATGTATGAAACGTATATACATAACTCATGCATACATGTATCAACTAAATATATGCATTCTAACTCAAGTTTCATCTTTTCATTTGACCAGGTAATCAATCTGGATAAATTGCCATACACTTTAATGAAATGAAGGAAGGTTGTTCTTCTGTCATAAGTGCGTGTGCGTTAAGTCTATCAAAAACTGGTTCATGTATATTTTCGTACAATTTGACGAAAAACAAGTATGTGCCATTTCCTTTTGACTTTATAAAAATGAAGAATTTTCACCTGCTTTCATTTTATCGGATCTACTCGGTTTATGTTAGTCCTAACGGATTATACAGGATTTTGCAATCATCTATATATATATTTCAGTGGCCAAGAACATATGTTTTAGTCCTCAGTACATTTTAAAACATTTGGTTTTGTAAGTATACTTTCATACCCATAATCTCAACAAAACAGTTCTTCCAAAATCAAGATAAGCTATCAACTAATATACCCAACTTTGTAAAACCAATCACTATGTATACAAGTTACATTTCTGATGTTAAATATTTCAATCCATTTGTTTCTATTCCTATATATGCTTCGCCACCAAACATATAAATGTTGAGATACACATATGTCACTGGAAAATACTCCTACGATTAGTATACATGCCAACCAAAGTGCAACAACCACCTTAAGATTTAGGTTGAATGTCCCCATTAAATAGTCATGAGTAGCTACCTAAATATCCCACTATTTATCAAGTTTTTGTTAGTTAATATCCAGTGGCATGATTTTAGTCAAATCAAACAAGCAACCATTAAAATTTCAGTTTTTAACCAAAATTAAAATACTTGAACACAAGATAATCTGTGAGTGAGTTAATACTCACTTTAAAATGGCCAGCTTCGGTTATACAGAGGCGGACTTCGAACGATGGTGAGCAGCGGCTTCAGTCAGCGATGCTCGCGGTCTGATTTGCAAGACAGTTCATGATTTGCGGGAAGGTGCTTCGATTCGAGATGGAAGCCATGGAAAGGAAAAACTTCACGAAGATTTGGGGAAAAATCTCGGTCTTTGATTAGAGGAGAGTGGCAACGAAGTCTTTGACCAATATTTGGATTGAGATTTGGGAAAGTAAAATTTCAGCTGCTATCGCAATTAAGAAAGGAAAGAGAAACGATTTTGTGGAATAAATTTGGGAAAATGATTTGTTCTGAAGAAATTTTGAGGAGTGAAACGTGATTTTATAGAGGAAAATAAAAGGGATAAGAACAACGTCGCGAGCCATAGGTTTTAGGGTAGCTGAGTGTATCAGACGATAGGTCTGCGAAGGCTTATTTGAGGTAGGTGATAATCAGTTCAGTAAAATACTGAGGAAGGTGATATTTGATTTAGTTAAATATTAATTTCTACCATGAATTATCCCGTAACGCTTAAAACACGTATAGTGAACCCAATTTCTAAATACGACAAAAACCATACGTACTTCTTCATCTTCACGTTCCGAGTCTAATAAAATTCTTCTGGTTGAAATCCGGTTTTCTCTATATACGTCGTTATTTTATTTTAAAATTGTTTATCGGTTCACTGTTTTTTTATTTCGTTCGTTAAATCAATAACCCCGTTCGTTTCCAAATATGGAACGGTAAACTCAATCTCTTTATACACACAAATACACATATCCAACAAATAAAATTTCCTATTTATTTAAATGTTAACGATGTATAATTTTAAATCCAATCAATATATATTCCTTAATCGAATTTCAAATTCAATCCAAATACCCCACAGAATTCAATCCGAATATTCAAAAATAATTATTTGGTTTTCACCAATCATTCTGAATTAAATATTAAATTCAATTCATACACAAACAATATATTTGATTTTAAATTTCTACCCCAAATATCGATATAAAATTTCTTATTAAATAAATTTTCAATTAGTGTCACATTCCAGTTGTCGAATTTTCTGGGACATTACAATTTTCCCCCCTTTAAAACTTTTCGTCCTCGAAAAGGAGATATCGCTGGAGTTATATCATTGTATATTTCAAATGTTCATATTTATGTGAAAATTTTCCACACAAATTTAAATCTCGATATTTAAATTATCGATCATCTCTGTTTTCTCCAACATATTCAATTTACTCGAAAAATGACATTTCCTTTCAAAATTAAATTCCTTTTAAATCTCAAATCCTACACATTATTCCAAACTTCATATAATCTCATCTGTTAACATTTACTTGTCCATCGTTTCACACGTTCAACCACATCTCCTTATATTTAATCCATTTAATCTTCCCCAATACTCATTGAAAAGTGTAAATTTTGCCCAACACTCATTGAAGAGTGTAACAACACTTCCCCTTCAAGTTACAAATTTGTCAACTTAAAATTTTCCAAAATCCGAAATCTTTTAGAATTTTATACATAACACGAAATTCATGCCAAGAACATTTTTATTATTATCCCAAAGTTAAAAATAATCCGAAATTCTCCTTCTTAACTTAGAAAATTATTGTTTCGAAAATACTTGATAACTCGAAGTTTGACAAGTCTATTGTTGTCCTCACAGATGTTAGGCATACGCTGGCCAGGCGCACGACTAAAATCATCAAGTACTAAATATCCTTGCTTCAACCCCCAGTGAAAATATTTCAAAAATCCCTTTAAAAACAGATACGGAAAGTACCAATGTGATATTGATATGTTGATTGTTCATGAGTCGCAGATACACAATGGTTCCGTCTGGATCCCCCAGAAAACATCCGTATCCGTAGGAAATCACTTCCCTGCGAATTTCGTTATGGACAGATCAACAGATAATATTTAAAGAATCAAAAGACATTCTGATGTCATTGAGCGTTGATTGCTCTGTCTCAGAATCACGGAACAAATCAGGGAATTATGAATATACTTCAAGTCACGGGAACAAAATAAGTCCCAAAGACAAATCAGGTCACGAAGACCAATCAAGTCACGAAGACTAACTGCTGCATCAAACAGGTGGCTCACTATCACTAAAATATCTCAAATACTGTGGACCGCAGGTACACAATGGTTACGCATGGGTCCCCCAGGAAACATCCATACCCGTAAGCTTTCACAGCTCTGCGGATTACGCCCTTACATTCAACTGTAGATCGCAGCAGTCACAATGGTTACGCTTGGTTCCCCCAAGAAACATCCGACCGCCGTAGGCTATCTGCAGCCCTGCGAATTCCGCTACACGGTCGAATTCCAACGACTCTAGATCGCAGCGATCACAATGGTTACGCCTGATTCCCTCAAGAAACATCCGACCGCCGTAGGCTATCTGCAGCCCTGCGAATTACGCTAGCAGTCGTGCTCAATGGCAACTCATGAGTTTTACGTCCGGACAACCTACTACCACCAGCAGCATATCTCAACCGAGCTCGAAATTCAAGAGAAGGAAGGTACTTTCCTTATCTTTACTTTGAAAAACATACTATACTATATACATATAGTATTTTATTTCATAAATCATACTTATGTCATTTACATAAGATTTTCTTCCCAAATCATATTTCAAACATCTCGTCTTATATAAATTCCGTTATATAAGATTTTATTTTAATCGATTACCTTTCAATCCAAAAAATTTCAATTCACTATATTTCCCATACAAGTTACGAAATCTTATTTCTCCAATACCCAAAATCGAATATTCTCAAAATTCCTTCCGATTTCAAAATTTTAGCTTTGATCTATTAACTACTTCAAATACTTGATGTCCTTTCCAACTCGGATTTATAGATCTATCGGTTATAAACCAATTTTTCTTCCAAATTTCCAATTATTATGTTTATCACCCAAATTTTTGTGTTTTCAAAATTCCAGAATTTTCATTCTTGTAACAAAATTTTCATTCACACAATTACCCTTTCACATCCATCGACTGTAAATTAGCAAGCGAACAATTCCCAAAATATCAACCCCGAAGGCCGAAACCAACATCAGATCAACACTCAGAAATGTATTCAACTGAACTAATTTCCAGTCAGTTTCTAAATTTTCTTAACTCCCTTTCTTTTTTTTTCTTATCAGATAAATTCTTACAATTCTCAGATTCAATTTGAAAATTTATTTCTCTTACGCTTTGCCGTCCTTCGTTCTTGCCGTGCAGCTCTTTGTTCTTCTGTCCTTGCTATCAAACCTTAATTATTTCTTAGTAAATAATGGAGTCAATCAAGTTGGGGTATATTTACCTCTCAAACCTTAACTGAACAATATTATTAACTTCGAAATAAATCAAGTTCACAGCAAAGCATCCATTCTTGCAACTTCCGAATTAAAAATTATCTTCTTTTACGAAAATTATTGATTATTACAATAATTTACGCCTTCGAAATATTAGTCTTCAAAATATACTTTATTTACTTATCTGAATACATAAGTAATGAATTAACAATATATTAAATTTTAATTAAAATGGAAGGTAAATGGTACTTCCCTGAAATTCCACATAAATGCCTCCTCTAAGTAACTTCCTTCCGATTAATCACTTATCTGTTAATATACATTCCGAACTTCGGAAAAATCTCATTTGATTTCTATTCTGAACTTTCAGAATAACCACACCGTTCTAGTCAACTCCATTTTCTATCCCAATCTTATTTGCAACACTTTTGCCTTCATACATTATTTACTTCTAAAAGTAAATATTGTTCTTTTTATCCAAATTTGAACTCGTCACATCAAATCAGTTTGATTTCATTTAAAAACAGGTTCAAATCTCTTTAAAATCTTCCTTCATATTTTGCTTCATCTCATTTAAGATTCGCTTCATTTATAACTCTCGTTTACCATTTGTATAACTCACTATCAAACTCATATATTGGATTACACATTATTGGTTTGAAACCAATTATAATTTATTACGCCGCATTCCGCAAAATTCTAAATAAATTAGTACTAAAATTTGACACTACCTGATTCCAATTTTTACCTTCTTGATTAAAATTCCATATTTCGAACGTCGAAATAAAGTTTCTCGTTTCATCTTTGAAATGATTTCAAAATTTCTCCTCTTCATTCAAATTCCATTTGAATTCTTATTTTCAATATATTTCAGTTATCTTTGATTTGCTAAAAGTACACGATTAGAGAGATCGACTCATCGATTTTCTTATACTTATCCTCTTCTTTTTTTTCTCTTCTCTTTTTTTTTCGACGATGGATTCAAGACTCAAATCTAAGTAAACTTATCGAAGAAAGGCTCTCACAGACCTGGATTCGAAGACTTCTGAAGACTGGGGATTCCGGACAGAATTTTCAAATCTCAAAATATTTCTATTTTCTTTTTCTTTTTGTTTCCGCTGTATTTTTAAAATACCAATTTCAAAATACTCACCTTCAAAACATATAATATTTTCAAAATAATTCACCTTTTAAAAATTATATTTTGAAATCCTTTCATTTTTGCAATTTATATTTCGAAACCATTTTATTTTCAAAATCAAATTTTCTAGTGTTGATCCTATTCATTTAAACCCGATAAGCTAAGCTTTGAATAAACCAAAGCTCTGATACCACCTGTAACGTCCCGCCTTTTTGACCGCTGCAAATTGGTGATTAAACCAATTTAAGGCATCCAAAATGACGGATCGTTATTTAGCTTACCGAGTTTAAAAATAGATCAACACAGAAAATACAGAATAATAGACAACACAGTGTTAAACGGCAAAATAAATCTTTATTTATTTAATCTGAATTTTTATACAACATTTTTCTATACAGCGGAAATAATATAGTTTGAATACAAAGAAATATTTACTGTTTAAAAATCTTCAGAGTGCGTGTCTCCTGGAATCCCCAGCTTTAGCAATCTCTGAATCCTAAGTTGTATTCTTTAAATCTGTACTGCTCGGGTCTGACTCGAGCATTCCATGCAAAACATAAAAATACTCGAGTCAGGATTAATCATAGTTCAAGTAAATTAACTTCGATTGAAACTGAAATAAAATAGTTGGGTTGTGCAGTATCTGTCCATATCAGCGACCAGTTCAAGTGTAATATTTGTTCAATCAATTCTATATTTAGGGACAAACAGTCACGGAAGCCTGCACGTACACACGTGCACAAGTACACATGTGCACTGCCACAGCATCCCGGATGCAATCACAAGGTGCAACGCACAAATTACACATTACGGTTCACCACAAAATACAAATATACATAGCAAGCTGAAATGGCCAAACTTGCACAGCGATATCTTTCTGCAATGAACATGTCTAAAACAGAAATGCTCATGCATTTCAGGGGAAAGTTAACGTGAGTAATGGGCAGAAATGTCATAAGCGAAGCTTACAAATGAACAAAGAATTTGGATAGGCTACTTCAATTACACGATGGTATGCATAGGGAGGCAGACCAAGATCTCAGCACACATATATTGGCAGTTTTTAACAAATCCAGTGTTCATAGTATAAAGGGACAAAGACCATAAAGCATCAAATATAAGAGTGAATCATAACTTTTATGTGCAGCTTAATCTTTCAGGATATATATGTCACCCGCAAGTGTATACGGTCATGATATAAATTGATCCATAATCTAAGAGTGGCATGGGGCTAGGTTCTAAATGAGAAAAATTCAGTAGCAAGTAGCTATCTGTAGATACAGGAATGTTTGCATTTTAAGGTTCAAGTAACGATCAAGATTTGACCCCAAATAACTACAAATTAGGATATGTGTAATATTAACAGTATGCAACTAGGTCTTTCTATATCCTAGAAAAATAAAAATAAAAATCCACTTTAACATATATATAAGGGACTGCGCGCTGTATTCAAGTTCCTACATATTAATGGGTGTGACTGTAGGAGCATGCATGTAGTCAACATGTTCAAGCTACCAAATATATGTCGCAAATATTAAAAATACAGGTCTTTAAATATGTCAAACAATGCGAGTACAAGGCAATTCATATGTACTCTTTTATATTGATGCAACAAAACGGAAACAAATTAACTTGTTTTCACATTCATGGTTCCTAAACATTTAGTAATGCTTCTAGGCTGGTTTGGTAGGAAAAATGACAGCACACACTGAATTTATACAGTAGGTAGAACATCAAACACATGTATTTCATCATATATACGTATAATCAGGGAACTTATGATTGAGTAACAGGGAACTACATAAATGAACACTAGTGAATATATTTGAGTAACGGGGAATTTCATAAATGAACACCAGTGAATATATTTGAGTAACAGGGAATTGCATAAATGAACACCAGTGAATATATTTGAGTAACAGGGGACATACATATTCCAGTTCGGCTTAAATGAGCACAGCCAAAAAGAAGAACTGTGCAACAATGTAAGACACAATTATATGTTAAATGTTTAAAAGGGGTCTGCATGCCTCCATGTTAGTAAAATATATATTTATGGTTACCTCAAGAACGAACCAAGGGAACCCAAACCGAAGGCATGCTTTTCAAACAGCCAATCTCATAAAATGGAACTTAATCAATGATAATTATTCACTTATGTGAAGATTTAAACATTCTAGTTCAAACTGTTAACTTGCAAATGCAAGTTTATATTTTTTTTTTAGTAACTGAGTATAAAAGAAAAGATTTATAGCCGACGGGGTGTAAGTTTAAACCAAACAAGCACAACCAGACTAGAATGCGGACTGTCAAGCGTTCACGCTCACACGAGCAGGGGTGTGTGTAATTTTATTTCAACATTCCGACATACAGTGTGTGTATGGACAGATTTCGGATTATAACATCCAAGCAATACATGTATGAAACGTATATACATAACTCATGCATACATGTATCAACTAAATATATGCATTCTAACTCAAGTTTCATCTTTTCATTTGACCAGGTAATCAATCTGGATAAATTGCCATACACTTTAATGAAATGAAGGAAGGTTGTTCTTCTGTCATAAGTGCGTGTGCGTTAAGTCTATCAAAAACTGGTTCATGTATATTTTCGTACAATTTGACGAAAAACAAGTATGTGCCATTTCCTTTTGACTTTATAAAAATGAAGAATTTTCACCTGCTTTCATTTTATCGGATCTACTCGGTTTATGTTAGTCCTAACGGATTATACAGGATTTTGCAATCATCTATATATATATTTCAGTGGCCAAGAACATATGTTTTAGTCCTCAGTACATTTTAAAACATTTGGTTTTGTAAGTATACTTTCATACCCATAATCTCAACAAAACAGTTCTTCCAAAATCAAGATAAGCTATCAACTAATATACCCAACTTTGTAAAACCAATCACTATGTATACAAGTTACATTTCTGATGTTAAATATTTCAATCCATTTGTTTCTATTCCTATATATGCTTCGCCACCAAACATATAAATGTTGAGATACACATATGTCACTGGAAAATACTCCTACGATTAGTATACATGCCAACCAAAGTGCAACAACCACCTTAAGATTTAGGTTGAATGTCCCCATTAAATAGTCATGAGTAGCTACCTAAATATCCCACTATTTATCAAGTTTTTGTTAGTTAATATCCAGTGGCATGATTTTAGTCAAATCAAACAAGGCAACCATTAAAATTTCAGTTTTTAACCAAAATTAAAATACTTGAACACAAGATAATCTGTGAGTGAGTTAATACTCACTTTAAAATGGCCAGCTTCGGTTATACAGAGGCGGACTTCGAACGATGGTGAGCAGCGGCTTCAGTCAGCGATGCTCGCGGTCTGATTTGCAAGACAGTTCATGATTTGCGGGAAGGTGCTTTGATTCGAGATGGAAGCCATGGAAAGGAAAAACTTCACGAAGATTTGGGGAAAAATCTCGGTCTTTGATTAGAGGAGAGTGGCAACGAAGTCTTTGACCAATATTTGGATTGAGATTTGGAAAAGTAAAATTTCAGCTGCTATCGCAATTAAGAAAGGAAAGAGAAACGATTTTGTGGAATGAATTTGGGAAAATGATTTGTTCTGAAGAAATTTTGAGGAGTGAAACGTGATTTTATAGAGGAAAATAAAAGGGATAAGAACAACGTCGCGAGCCGTAGGTTTTAGGGTAGCTGAGTGTATCAGACGATAGGTCTGCGAAGGCTTATTTGAGGTAGGTGATAATCAGTTCAGTAAAATACTGAGGAAGGTGATATTTGATTTAGTTAAATATTAATTTCTACCATGAATTATCCCGTAACGCTTAAAACACGTATAGTGAACCCAATTTCCAAATACGACAAAAACCATACGTACTTCTTCATCTTCACGTTCCGAGTCTAATAAAATTATTCTGGTTGAAATCCGGTTTTCTCTGTATACGTCGTTATTTTATTTTAAAATTGTTTATCGGTTCACTGGTTTTTTATTTCGTTCGTTAAATCAATAACCCCGTTCGTTTCCAAATATGGAACGGTAAACTCAATCTCTTTATACACACAAATACACATATCCAACAAATAAAATTTCCTATTTATTTAAACGTTAACGATGTATAATTTTAAATCCAATCAATATATATTCCTTAATCGAATTTCAAATTCAATCCAAATACCCCACAGAATTCAATCCGAATATTCAAAAATAATTATTTGATTTTCACCAATCATTCTGAATTAAATATTAAATTCAATTCATACACAAACAATATATTTGATTTTAAATTTCTACCCCAAATATCGATATAAAATTTCTTATTAAATAAATTTTCAATTAGTGTCACATTCCAGTTGTCGAATTTTCTGGGACATTACACAATCATAGACGGCATGAGTGCCCCATCCCACTATGTCGCCATACAAGGCTTTGCAATCAAAACCGCAACATGTCGTATTGGAAGTTGGATTTCCATCTATGAACTAAGGCAAGGGATCGTCCTTACTGCTTCGAGACGCTATAGCCCGTGTCTTAGGAACAGAACGCATCGTCCCTTGGATCATCAGGGATGGCCCATCAAAGTGTAATGTGGATTAAAAAATCTTGAACAATACGTTTCCCTGCCCTATGGGGCGTAAACGAGCCAAATGAGTCCATCGGTCCCGGATCGACCGATATAACCGAAGCGCCTCGCAATCCATTATCCACATAAGTAAAACGTCAGGGCTTGCAAAACGCTGACACCACTGCTAGCTAGAAGGAAACGCTACACAACTCCTATGGTCCACTCCCATTTCTGGTTCACACCGGAGTGTGAGGCGCGCGAATCAACGCTACACAAAGCTACGCTATATTAAAGCCATGCTTTAATCATCAACCACAAGACTCTGCTTTTCAACAGAAGCCTTGATCATTTGCATCTCAGCATGCCACACAGGCAATTCACGCTATGCAACCAATGTATATCAATCACACAGAGTTTAATCCGATGTCAGACACACATCCATTTACAAGTTCGTTCTAGGTCTGAATGAAACCGGAGGCATCTTATTCCTCCCCCATATATCCAATATAGGAGAGAGGCCCTCGCATATCCGGTCGATCTCCAAGTACGTCTGGACGATCACCACTTATTACCTTGGCTTAGGTGTACAGCCCAATAAAGACATCAGTAATCATCCAAACGATGTGAAGACCTCCAGTCTTTAACCATCGTCTTCATCCTTGACACATCGCCGAATCAGTTATTCAGAATAGGATAAACCCGGTCTTTCTGAATAACTCGTGTATATAATAAACAAGTGCTATAAAAACACAGCATACGCCTCATTCCAATCCAGAATATTTCTTTATCCAAATATTCATATACTTTGGGAAAGGTTCCATTAATTTTGTCAAAGATAAATTCTTTAAATTTATTCTTTAATCTTCCTTTGGATACCAATTCAATCTAATTAAAGATGCATCAAAACTCCACTTGGTTTTAATCTTCCCAAAAATCAATATTAACGATTGTTTAACTTGGGAAATCATATCTTGTCTTTAACTGGGTTAAAGAACCAATGTCAATTAAAACACGGTTCACGATAAACCCAAAATCACATTCCATTCCATCAGCCTTTAACCGTAAATTAGCAAGTGAACAACTCCTTAAGTATTAACCCCGAAGGCCGAAACCAACATTAGATCAATACCCAGGAAACCATTCAACTTAACTAATCTCTAGTTAGCTTCTGATTTTTCTTAAATCCATTGGGTCTAAGAGCAGTATTATTAAAGATACCATTTATGACAACCCAAAATCTTATTCCTGTCTTTAACTGGGTTAAAGAATCAATGTCCTTTAAAACACGGTTCACGATAAACCCAAAACGTTAGTCTTTAACCGTAAATTAGCAAGTGAACAATTCCCTAAGTATTAACCCCGAAGGCCGAAACCAACATCAGATCAATGCCCAGAAAATCGTTCAACTTAGCTAATCTCTAGTTAGTTTCTAATTTTCTTAACTTAACTGGGTTTAAAAACAGTGTTAGTGAAGACGTCGTTCACGACAAACCCAAAATCCCATTTGATATTAAATACAAGGCTCTGAATAGAAAATATATCGGCTTATATTCAATATCAAATTCTGAAATCAACAAATATTATATTGGAATAACAATATATATATATCTTCCAAATTCCTCCACAATATCCGTATAATCATGGAATCCAATATCGAAAAATTCCGAAGATAATTTCGATTCAAATCCATTCCAATTCATATATTGGAAATTCCGGTTATTTTTTAAAAACTATTTCAAATCCAATTTAGTTATTTAAAAACATTGGATTTATTATTCTAGTTCATTTCGATAAAAATTCCTTTTTATCTTTTCAAATATGGAATTTTTCATTCCAATTCTTTCCAAATCAGTTATTATGATTTTACATAAATTATCGATATTTTTAGTAATTTTATCAAGGCCTGTACAGTCGATTTCCATAAACGACCATCGAACTGCACTTACAACGACCTTTTCCAAATGTGATTTGGACATAATTCCAAATCCAACCATTAGATTTCAAATCTCTAATATTCGTTAGAAAGCTATTTTCGATATGACCCTAAGGTTCCGGTTTTAGGAGAATCCGACGGTCGGATCTCCCGTAATGTCTATTCGAAGTCAATGGTCGAAATTCACGAACTACCGCAGCGCGAAGCGTTCTATTCAGACCATTATATTATATACATATATATACATATAATATATAATATATATTTCATCAATTTCCATTTAAAACGTATTTTATAAATCACTTTAAATTTGTTTTCAAAACGATTTCAACTTCATATTCAATTTCTAATCAAAATTGAATATTCCATATCATCAATATATAAATGATGGTATTTTCAAAACATTATATTTCAAAATCTTTTCCTTTTCGATATTCATTATAAAAATGAATAAAATCGATATAAATACCGTTCACATCAGAATGACGTTAATCTAATCAACACGGCTTTATATATTTAAATATATTCGTGTCCATCCCAAATCGGACATCAAAACCAAATTTTGACCTTTTAAGAAATATTATTTTAAAATATTCATTATTTTATAATATTCGTTATTTTAAATATTCATTCTTTCTTAACTGGAATCAGACACAGTCAATTACCATATAATTTGATTTATATGGATTTCATACACACATGTACACAACAACAATCAAACACAATCAACCATCATCCAAAGTGCACTCTATACTGCATAAGCATCAAATATAAATATTTAACGCTTATGACAGCTTGTCAACCAATCGATTGACATACAACTAAATATTGGGATTAGTGTATGTCCAATATCATCCCAATACCCGTGTGGGGTTTTCAACCAACAAATAATGAATTTTATTTGTGCACTTGGGCGATGTGTAAAATTTTTCGTTCTAATCAATATCAGTCAAATGTGTGTACATAAAGAAATCGTGCGACTTGTTTATAAATTTTTATTTTATTCATATACACGTTAAAAATTATATTTTTAACTATAAAATATTTATTTCAATACATGAATATTTTATTTATTACATTCCACATCACACAATCAATTTTCACCACACAATCAATCAAACAAACAAGTCGTCCATGGTCTGTGGACGACGGGTGTCGGGTGCTACTAAGCACCGTCTGCATCCTAGTATATATTTTAACTAGAAAATAAAATAAAAGTGAGGAGTTCTCACCTTTGGGTTCCACTCCGCCGTTCTTTATTTCTGAACGGTTTGAATTTTGATTCATTTCCCATCGGTCCCATCGCATTCTGTTTCACACGATTTTCATATTAAAAATCATATTTTTTATTTCAATGCTAATATATGTATATATATAAATCACATTTGTATACTGCTACTTTGTAGAAAAGATTATACTTTTATAATGCTACTTTATAGAAAAGATTATATTTTGTATTATTAAAAATTTCACCTTTTTTTTTTCTAAGAATCATAACTTTATATGTATGAAAATCATATCTTTTCAATGTTAAAAATCATATCTTTTCAATGTTAAAAATCATTACTTTACAATGTTAAAAATTATTACTTCACAATGTTAAAAATGATTACTTCATGTTATTAAAAATCTAACCTTTTTAACTTTAAAAATAATATTTTTATAAAATAAAAATAAAATATATCTGAAAACTCACTGTGGTTTGTCAGGGAGGAAGGAGGAGTGGCGCAGCACGCCGGGGAGGGGACAGGGGGGTAACGGTGGCGGTGGTGGGCCAAAAGGAGGTCGGCGGTGGTCTGAAATCGGGTGGCTTTAGGGATTGGGTCTTTGAATAGACGGAGGTGGAAAGGGGATGGAAGAAAAAGGGGTGGGTGGGGGAAGCGTCGGAGGAAGGGGTGGTGGCGCCAGAGGCGCGACGCCTCCGATGGCCGCGGCGACGGCGAGTCGCCTCCCCCCTCACGTTGTTTTTTTTTTATTTTGACTTTCGGGCTTTGACTGAATAGGAGAGATATGAGGGAGGTTATATAATAATTATATTTAATTTAAATTTCCATAAAGGTGCTTTTTCATTTGAACCCCGAATCAAACCCAACGATTGTCGTCCCTAACTAATTACCCCTATTTTGAACACAATGAGATATGTTTCGTAAGCCAATTCCATCGTTTCGATCAGTTTTCGCTAAAATCAAAATATAAATCTATATATTGAATTTGAATGCAAATTTCAATTTACTGGGGCCACATACTAACTCTAAAAAATCCTGAAAAATTATTTCTATCTTTGTATAGACGACACGGTCCTAACAAAATAATTTCGTCAAATTTGAATATTGTTTGAAAAATGGCCACTTTCTGGTTAATCCAAATTGATTGAAACTGTCAAAACACGTTTTCTTTTGCCATGCTCACATATTGATTCAGAAAATTATGAATTTGGAATCTACCAAAAACTTGAAACCACGAATCCAACAAAAGTGGTTTCATCGAAAACGGAGGTCGTTTGCAAAATTTCCATTTTTAAGGGTTAAAATCACATAACGATTATTCTGAATTTTCAATTGGGCATAACTTTTTAATCCCGCTATGAAATTTCAATTTTTCAGATTAGTTGGAAATATACTTTTAAATAGATTCTAATATTTTGGTTTCGCTATAATCCAGTTTATTTTGAATGCTGTACATTCATTTGAAATTTGAAATCGAAATTTCAAACAACCGCGCCATTTTCAGTTCCTTTTATAATTAAAATAAATATTTATATTCTAACTTTGATTCAAATAAAATACATACATTCTAATTCTATTCAAAATAAGTTTCGCATCATTATTATTTAAAATAAATCATTTTAAATATTCGAAATTCACTAAAATTGTCAAAATAAAAATTTTAAATTGGTTCAGATTTTCCGGGTTGATACAATCTCCCACACTTAAAATCTTTTCATCCCCGAAAAGGAACGGAGCTGAAAGATGTTTTACAAACCAACTCAACTTTCATTATTTTCATTATGGCTTAAGTTCTTCAACTTTTCGGTTTCTAAAAACCTTTCAAATTTTTCAAAAATTTGGCTAACACCCTAAATTTTTGAAAAATTTCGCCATAATCTCCCTTGTACGGGAGCACCGGGAAAATCCAGAAATCGCCGTACAGGCCTCTCCAATCACAAAGGAAAAAGAAACAGCCAAGCGGCTCATAAGATCATCCAAATCTAATAAAGTAGTAAACATGTACCTATTTGTCAGGCATACAATTTTATTTCTCTTCTCTAGCCTCCTTGCTATGACCTGTTCACACATATATATGTACATGCATGTATTTCCAAACAGTTTTCGATACAGTTCGATATTTGGTTCAATATGGCCTAAATTTACCATACATTCTCATAATGGTTTTATTGGTTAACAAATAATCATACAACACAACTATCAATCAATTAATGGATTATCATTTCAAACATATAACTTTAATACATAGTCAAAAATCATGTTTTTGATGCCAAATCACAACAAATAAAACTATCTAGTTTTGGTTCTCACACCAGTCAATTGGAAATATATAGATTTCCCACTTTTGAAACTCAAAAACAGACTATTGATGTCGTACGTCATCAGTAGAATCATGCCTGGACGACTAAAGTGTGATTCTATATCCATCCAGTATATTAAAACTTCGAATACACATGGATCAGACGTATATGCAAAAATTTTATATACTTGATTGTCCAAATAAATTTAAAATAAAATATTTAAATACATATGATAAGGTTTAAATTTTCAAAACAAAATTTGTTTTCAGTTTTATTTTAAAAATAACACTCTTCAGACTCATTCTAGGATACTACTGATCCCATCTCTAATGTGTCATTCCTATCGGATATAACTAATCCAATCTCTGATGCATTTTTTCGTTTGGTACTAATGTGTCTTGTTCTCCGAACTCAGTAAACCAAAGCTCTGATACCAAATGAAGCGACCTGAACTTCCCCGTGAAGGAAAGCCCGGATTGAGTTGAGAACACGACAAATCAGAACACAAACAGAAGAACATTTCATTGCTTATAACAAAAATTTACATCAGAATACAAGAATATACAGAGTATGAATAAATATTACACATTTACTAAATATCAGAAATTTACAAGTTACAATGCGGCGGAAAATAATACAAAACACAACTGAAAGGAATATACAGATACAGAACTTTCCGAATATCATTCCAGCTGTAAATCAGGATCCTGTGAATATAAATCTGCAAAAACAAAACTACAAGCAGCCCATGTGGAAAATAGGGCACCCAGAGTTTATGTTAAAATAATAAACTCCAGGTCAGTCATGTGACTGGTGTGAGAAATAAAACAGTTATTAATCTGATTTTAAAGTTAGGTAAATCAAGGGACCATGCCGTATAACAGGGAACGGGTTAACCCCCAAGGATACCAGTGCATAAAACAAACAATGCAATGCTAAATAAAGAACAATGAAGCCATTATAAGACTCAGGTCCCATAACACAACACAACGCAAGCCGGAGGATAGAGTTTTTACCTTATAATAGCCAAAAATGCTTAGTACGTGAAATTTCATATTTTACTATTACTATAAGTGTATAGTGTCAAAACAATTTCAATCATAAGTATCAATCATAGACGGCATGAGTGCCCCATCCCACTATGTCGCCATACTAGGCTCTACAATCAAAACCGCAACATGTCGCATTGGAAGTTGGATTTCCATCTGTAAACTAAGGCTAGGGATCGTCCTCGCCGCTTCGAGACGCTCTAGCCCGTGTCTCAGGAATAGAACGCATCGTCCCTTGGATCATCATGGATGGCCCATCAAAGTGCAATATGGATTAAAAAAACCTTGAACAATACGTTTCCCTGCTCTATGGGGCGTAAACGAGCCAAATAACTCCATCGGTCCCGGATCGACCGATATAACCGAATCGCCTCGCTATCCATCATCTACATAAGTAAAATGTCAGGGCTTGCAAAACGCTGACACCACTCCTAGCTAGAATGAAACACATGCCCTCCCTGATGTCCTCTCCCATTTCTGGTTCACACCGGAGTGTGAGGCGCGCGAATCAACGCTACACAATGCTACGCTATATTAAAGCCGTGCTTTTATCATCAACCACAAGACTCTGCTTTTCAACAGAAGCCTTGATCATTTGCATCTCAGCATGCCACACAGTCAATTCATGCTATGCAACCGATGTCTATCAATCACACAGAGTGTAATCCGATGTCAGACACACATCCATTTACAAGTTCGTTCTGGATCTGAATGAAACCAGAGGCATCTTATTCGTCCCCCATATGTCCAACACAGGAGAGAGCCCTCGCATATCCAGTCGATCTCCAAGTACGTCTGGACGATCACTGTAACACCCCGAATTTCGGTTAATGCTAAAATTCACTAATTACAGAATAAATAATCTCAGATGTGATAATTGGCGGAAACGGGCTGCGTCATTGCGTTCGTCTCGGAAAAATACGCGAGATAGAGTCCGAGTTTTCGAGAATCGGAGTCCGTATGGCCTAGTTATGGCCCAATGAAGTTTGCAGAAAATTAAAAGTTCAAAACAGATTTAAAATTCAGGTTTAAAATTCAAAATTTAGGGCCATTGGGCGCTGGGGGGAAAAATTCCCGCCCAGCTACCCGTGTCGACAGCCCTGTCGACAGGGCAGTCGACTGGGTAGCACCAGGTCGACAGCCCTGTCGACTTGGGTGTCGACAGGGGGTGCTCGTCAGGTCTAACCTGGTGCACCATTTTAAGGGATTGGCTGTGTTTTGGGTTGTTCTCTAGAAGCTTCCGGGATCTGATGGTCCTAATCTAACCTAGGGTTAATCTAATAGCCTAAAACACTTGCCTAATCCTATAAATAAGACCCTAAGCTAGCCTAAATGATCAAAATCCTATCTCCTAACTAAACTATGCCAAAATTTTCTATGATCATGGCCTCCACCCAAAACCCTAGCCTCCACCCTATTTCTAAACTATTTCTATGAAGGCTTTCATGTGCATACAAGCATCTTTGAGTTGTATAAGTGATCATTAGCTTGCATTCATCATCAAGTTGCAAGCTTTATGTTCAAGGCTAGAGTTTTTGGGTAATTTGTGGCAAGGGTTTGCTTATGGGAGCTTAGTGGTGAGTTCCTATAGCTTTAATAATCAATTGTTAAATTGATTATGGTAGGATATGATAAGACATGGCTATGTTTGTGGATAAATGTGTTTATGCAAGTTTGTATGATATGTGTCTTGCAAGTTTTATGCTATATGCAAGTTTAATGCCATGTTTTATGATGCAAACCACTATGTTGAACATTTATGCATATGTAACATGTTATGCAAACTATATGTGAGAGTATATGCAAGTTGTATGTAACATGATATGCAAGTTATGCATTTGGTTTTGTGCATGCTAAGCATTTGGTTTTATGCATGCTAAGTATTTGGTTTTATGCATGCTAAGTATTTGGTTTTGTGCATGCTAAGTACTTGGTTTTATGCATATTAAGTGTTTGGTTTTATGCAAGTTTGTCTCTTTTTATGATATGCATAATATATGCAAGTTATGATGCAAGTTCATATGCAAATTATGATGCAAGTTCATATGCAAGTTATGATGCAAGTTCATATGCAAGTTATGATGCAAGTTCATATGCAAGTTATGATGCAAGTTCATATGCATGTTTGCCTCTATGAATGACATAAGTCTATGAGCAAGTTCATCCCTTTTAGACCTATGACATGTATGCAAGTTGACACCTTTATAATAGGTCTATGACATGAACATTTAAGCAAGTTACCATCCTTATGACATATGTGATTCATGCAAGTTTGGGTTGGTTTTGTATGCAAGTTGGGTTTATGGTCATATATGCAAGTTGACACCTTTTTAACCCATGATAATGCTAATGATATGATAAGTTGAACCCATTGTGTGTATGATGAATCTTCTCTTTTGAAGTATGTCATGTTAACGTATTTACGTGGGGACGATGGGGTAAAAATTAATGAACACATAAAATTGTGTGAAGTGGGTATGATTAAACATACCGTAAAATGGATGGACATAATTGGGAATTTACCTATTAAGTTAGGTCTACCCATATTATGGAATTGGGAATTTACCTATTGAGTTAGGTCTACCCATATTCTTAAATATTTGTAATTAATTAGGGATAATCAATACAAATTATGGGGGTGATTAATTAGGTGTAATTAATCTACTAAGACACGAGGTTGGACCCTTTTTGTAGCATAAGACTGCCCGGAACCGACCGGCAAATCCAGCGGCTACAAATGATTGGCCCAATGTGAGAGGTCTTAGTTACAAACTAAATACGTGACAAGTGTAAAGACACGAGGTTAGACTCTGTTATGGTGTAAGGCTGCCCGGAACCAACCGGCATATCCAGCTGCCATAAAAGACAGTCTAATGTGAGAGGTCTTTACAAAGGTTACGATCTTAATTAACTAAGAAACACTTAACCATATTAGCATGTAGTGGGGCATGAGGGGTTAAGTGGGTGCCTTGGGTGGCATGTAGTAACTAGTGGGGGTGCCTTGGGTGGCATGAGGAAACTAGTGGGTTGCCTTGGGTGGCAATAGAAAATACGATTAGAATACTTAACCAAAGTGGAACATGTAATTAAACATGGGTAAAGGGTTAAGTAAGTGCTTTGGGTGGCATGTGAAAATCTAGTGGGTGCCTTAAGTGGCAATTGAAATATGATTAGATGACTTAACCAAACCTTAACATGTAGGTGGGCATGATTATAAAAGGGGTTAAGTGGGATACACTAGATAAAATAACAAGCTTAGGTGGTAGCTTGTAGGGGCCCATTTCAACCAATATCCCAAACGTATCTTAGTGGGCTCGACTCTAGTCGAGTGACGGGACACGCATATTGGGCTTGACTATAAGAGGCCAAAACGGGTAGCGGTGGCAACGCGAGTCCAACGGGTTTCATCTGCGTGTGTGGACCCGGGATGGTAGGTAAGACGTTGTTGCATCGTGTAGATATAACCCGTGCACCATTTGTTGTATCGGGCTAGCCACTTTGGGGAGTGATACACCCCATTGTGGGGCCAGCACGGATATCTACGGTAGGGAGTCGATCGCTTGGGAGTAGTGGGTACACCTAGTGGAGATAGGGGCAGACGGCACCTATGTAGTGAGCTAGGGGTACACGAAACTACTGGGTAAAATTACTAAGTACACTTAGTGGGATCAACCTTTAAGTGGGAATTACCCTTGGGTGGGTAGAACTGGTGTGGTGCAGTGTAGGAATTACCCTTGGGTGGGTAGATCTGGGGTGGTGTAATCTAGTAATTATCCTTGGGTGGATAAATGCGTCTTTTCGATTATCTTAGTACATCCTGTGTTTAGTTGGCTACTTAGTGTAGTCATTATCCCCAGAGGTACCGTACCTTGTTTATATCATACCCTAATTACTTTGATGATTGTATTGTTAGGGTTATAGGACTCACTCAGACTTATGTCTGACCCCGTTGTTTCTCTATCTTTTTCCAACCCTCAGGTTTTCGGAGTGGGCCTAGCACTAGTGGGCTTTGATCAGACTGCTTTATCTATCTTTTGGAGCTTGGACCGTGGATGTAAAGCTCAGTTTATCTTTTCTAATATGGCTATTAGGTTATGTAGTGGGATTATGTACTTTTATTTTTATCAGGATGGATATTATGTACTTGACTCTTATTTATGGTTTTGGTGTAACCAAACATGTTTTACTTTCCGCTGAAATGAAATGATGTTTTAAAATTCTCAAGTATTACTTATATCTGTCTTGTTGTAATTTTTCTGTTCTATATTCACTTAAAATACTCCACCGATGTTATGGCATTCCCTTAGTGAGTGACCGTAGCGGGTGTGGGGTGTTACAATCACCACTTATTACCTTGCCTTAGGTGTACAGCCCAATCAAGACATCAGTAATCATCCAAACGATGTGAAGACCTCCAGTCTTCGACCACCGTCTTCATCCTCGACACATTGCCGAATCAGTTATTCAGAATGGGATAAAGCCGGTCTTTCTGAATAACTCGTGTATATAATAAACAAGTGCTATAAAAACACAACATATGCCTCATTCCAATCCAGAATATTTCTTTATCCAAATATTCATATACTTTGGGAAAGGTTTCCATTAATTTTATCAAAGATAAATTATTTAAAATTATTCTTTAATCTTCCTTTGGATACCAATTCAATCTAATTAAAGATGCATTAAAACTCCACTTGGTTTTAATCTTCCCAAAAATCAAAATTAACGATTGTTTAACGTAGGAAATCATATCTTGTCTTTAACTGGGTTAAAGAACCAATGTCATTTAAAACACGGTTCACGATAAACCCAAAATCACATTCCATTCCATCAGCCTTTAACCGTAAATTAGCAAGTGAACAATACCCTAAGTATTAACCCCGAAGGCCGAAACCAACATCAGATCAATACCCAGGAAACCATTCAACTTAACTAATTCCAGTTAGTTTCTGATTTTCTTAACTCCATTGGGTCTAAGAATAGTATTATTAAAGATACCATTGACGACAACCCAAAATCTTATTCTTGTCTTTAACTGGGTTAAAGAACCAATGTCCTTTAAAACACGGTTCATGATAAACCCAAAATCACATTCCATTCCATTAGTCGTTAATTGTAAATTAGCAAGTGAACAATTCCCTAAGTTTTAACCCCGAAGGTCGAAACCAACATCAGATCAATGCCCAGGAAACCATTCAACTTAGCTAATCTCTAGTTAGTTTCTAATTTTCTTAACTCAACTGGGTTTAAGAAAAGTGTTAGTGAAGACACCGTTCACGACAAACCCAAAATCCCATTTGATATTAAATACAAGGCTCTGAATGGAAAATATATCGGCTTATATTCAATATCAAATTTTGAAATCAACAAATATCGTTTTGGACTAACGACATATATATCTTCCAAATTCCTCCACAATATCCGTATAATCGTGGAATCCAATATCGAAAAATTCCGAAGATAATTTCGATTCAAATCCATTCCAATTCATATATTGGAAATTCCGGTTGTTTTTTTTAAACCATTTCAAATCCAATTTAATTATTTAAAAACATTGGATTTATTATTCTAGTTCATAACAAATTCATTTCGATAAAAATACCTTTTTATCTTTTCAAATATGGAATTTTTCATCCCAATTTTTTGCAAATCATTTATTATGATTTTACACAAATTATCGATAATTTTAGTAATTTTAGCAAGGCCTGTATAGTCGATTTCCATAAACAACCATCGAACTGCACCTACAGTGACCTTTTCCAAATTTGATTTGGACATAACTCCAAATCCAACCATTAGATTTCAAATCAATAATATTCGTTAGAAAGATCTTTTCGATACGAACCCAATGGTTCCAGTTTTAGGAGAATCCGACGGTCAGATCTCCCGTAATGTCCATTCAAAGTCAATGGTCGAAATTCACAAACTACCGCAGTGCGGCGCGTTCTATTCAGGCCATTATATTATATAATATATATATATATATATAATATTTCATTAATTTCCATTTAAAACGTATTTTATAAATCGTTTTAAATTCGTTTTCAAAACGATTTCAACTTCATATTCAATTTCTAATCAAAATTGAATATTCCATATCATCAATATATAAATGATGGTATTTTCAAAACATTATATTTCAAAATCATTTCCTTTTCGATATTCATTATAAAAATGAATAAAATCGATATAAATACCGTTCACGTCAAAATGGTGTTAATCTAATCAACACGGCTTTATATATTTAAATATATTCGTGTCCATCCCAAATCGGACATCAAAACCAAATTTTGTTCTTTTACTGAATATTATTTTAAAATATTCATTATTTTAAAATATTCTTTATTTTAAAATATTCATTATTTTAAAATATTAATTCTTTCTGAACTGGAATCAGACGCAGTCAATTACCATATAATTTGATTTATATGGATTTCATACACACATGTACACAACAACAATCAAACACAGTCAACCATCATCCAAAGTGCACTCTACATTGCATAAGCATCAAATATAAATATTTAACGCTTATAACAACTTGCCAACCAATCGATTGACAAACAACTAAATCTTGGGATTAGTGTATGTCCAATATCATCCCAATACCCGTGTGGGGTTTTCAACCAACAAATAATGAATTTTATTTGTGCACTTGGGCGATGTGTAAAATTTATCGTCCCAATCAATATCAGTCAAATGTGTGTACATAAAAATATCGTCCGACTTGTTTCTAAATATTTATTTTATTCATATACACGTTAAAAATTATATTTTTAACTATAAAATATTTATTTCAATACATTAATATTTTATTTATTCCATTCGACATCACACAATCAATTTTCACCACACAATCAATCAAACAAGCAAGCCGTCCATGGTCTGTGGACGACGGGTGTCGGGTGCTGCTAAGCACCATCTGCATCCTAGTATATATTTAGAAAATAAAATAAAAGTGAGGAGTTCTCACCATCGGGTTCCACTCCGCCGTTCTTTATTTCTGAATGGTTTGAATTTTGATTCGTTTCCTATCGGTCCCATCGCAATCTGTTTCACACGATTTTCATATTAAAAATCGTATTTTTATTTCAATGCTAATATATATATATGTCATATTTGTATATCGCTACTTCGTAGAAAAGATTATATTTTTATAGTGCTACTTTATAGAAAAGAATATATTTTTGTATTATTAAAAATCTCAACTTTTCCTTTCTAAGAATCATAAGTTTATATGTATGAAAATCATATCTTTTCAATGTTAAAAATGATATCTTTTCAATGTTAAAAATCATTACTTTACAATGTTAAAAATCATTACTTCATTTTATTTAAAATCTAACCTTTTTCACTTAAAAATAATATATTTATAAAATAAAAATAAAATTTATCTGAAAACTCACTGTGATTTGTCGGGGAGGGAGGAGGAGTGGCGCAACATGCTGGGGAGGGGACAGGGAGGTCACGGTGGCAGTGGTGGGCCAGGAGGAGGTCGGCGGTGGTCTGAAATCGGGTGGCTTTGGGGATTGGGTCTTCGAACAGACGGAGGTGGAAAGGAGATGGAAGAAAAGGGGTGGGTGGGGGAAGCGTCGGAGAAAGGGGCGGTGATCCCCTCGGGTGGTGGCGCTAGAGGCGCGATGCCTTTGATGGTCACGGCGGCGAGTCGCCTCCCCCCCTCACGTCGTTTTTTTTATTTTGACTTTCGGACTTTGACTGAATAGGAGAGATATGAGGGAGGTTATATAATAATTATATTTAATTTAATTTAAATTTCCATGAAGGTGCTTTTTCATTCGAACTCCAAATCAAACCCAACGACCGTCATTCCTAATTAATTACCCCCATTTTGAACACAATGGGATATGTTTCGTAAGCCAATTCCATTGTTTCGATCAGTTTTCGCTAAAATCAAAATTTAAATCAAAATATTGAATTTGAACGCACATTTCAATTTACCGGGCCACATACTAACTCTAAAAATTATCGAAAAATTATTTCTAGCTTCATATTGACGATACGGTCCTAAAAAAACTAATTTCGTCAAATTGACTGAAATTGTCAAAATACGTTTTCTTTTGCCACGCTCACATATTGATTTAGAAAATTATAAATTTTGGAATCTAGCAGTAACTTGACACTACGGATCCAACAAAAGTGGTTTTGTCGAAAACGGAGGTCATTTGCAAAATTTCCATTTTTAAGGGCTAAAATCCCATAGCGACTATTCTGAATTTTCAATTGGGCTTAACTTTTTATTCCCGCTATGAAATTTCAATTTTTCGGATTCGTTGGAAAGATATTTTCTAATAGATTCTAATATTTTTGGTTTTGCTAAATTCCTGTTTACTTTGAATCTTGTACATTCATTTGAAATTTGAAATCGAAATTTCAAACTACCGTGCCATTTTCAATTCCTTTTATAATTAAAATAAATATTTATATTCTAAATTCGATTCAAATAAAATACATAAATTTTAATTCCATTCAAAATAAATTTCTCGTTATTATTATTTAAAATAAATCATTTTAAATATTAAAAATTCACTAAAATTGTCAAAATAAAATTTTTAAATTGGTTCAGATTTTTCAGGTTGTTACAATTGTAATCATTTTTAGCTCTAAAAAATAGATGTAATTATCTTTTTAAAATATGAAATAAAATAAGATATTCGATTTAAGTTATCTTTTATCTTCTACTAAAAGATAGAAGCAACTATCTTTTCTAAATCTGAAATAAAATAAGATATTCTACTAAACGTCTAAAAAATGTTAATTTCAAAAATACAATTTTGTAATCAAAAGTTAAATTTTATCATTAACATTGCATATTGCAACTAACAATTAACACATGACATATATACTCAACTATCTTTTTTAAATTTGAAGTTTAGTTTTGAAAAGATAGAAGCAACTATCTTTTTTAAACCTGAATAACATATAGTCAGTGGTCATTTGCTCATTAAACCGAACACAAATGTAGAAAAACAGTAGAAAGATAAATAGTTTTATCTTTATCTCAGAAAATCATTCAATCAAACTCATTACCATTGGACAATTTATTTCTTACATCACTTGGCAAATAGACAGTTCAGTGTACTATTTCAATGGCATTTCTCAGTTTATACTAATCATCCTTCCAACAAATTAAAACTACCCAAACAATGCTATCGCCTGGATATTTGTTTATCAACAAAGCACATATTAGATAAACTGTCTAAACTAAAGAATAGCAGTTCATATTCCTGTCATGCAATTTGTGTAACACCTTTTCTTTGTATCCTATTATATTACAAGTGTCTTTTGTCTTTGCTTTATCTTTTTGTACCTACTATTTGTTGGTAGTTTAGCAAGGTTTAGCCCATCATCTTCTAATAAATTTTTACTATCCCACTAAAAATAGCCCAAGAAAATAAAATTGTATGATTTTCTGAGAAACCATTTATCTGTTTTCTGTTAAAAGTATAAGCTATATGATTTTCTGGGAAAAGATAAAATCGTTTATCTTTTTTCTGTTAAAAGTATAAGTTATATGATTTTATGGGAAAAGGATAAAACCGTTTATCTTTTTTCTGATAAAAATGGCTCTCTGAAGTGTTTATTTGCCATGGAATTTATGAAATGAATGGTCTAGTAGTAATGAGGTTGGTTAGATGGTATGCTTACATATGTAAAAGGTGTTTATTTAGTAAGCACATAATCTGTTATATACATATATGCTTAGACAGTTTGACATATCCCAAATATGTGTGTTTAGTAAACGCCTAACCTGCTATGCATTAGTTTTGATAGTTTAAAAATATGTATATATGTATATGTACATTCAAGTAAAAGGTAAACATATGACCTGCTATGCCATTGTTTGGAAATGTTTACTATAAGGGCTTACACGCAAGTAAAATTTGATAAAATGATTTATCTTCCTTCAAAAAGCAGTAGACAAACTCATGCTCAGTTATGTGAATAACATCATCAGCGATTACAAATTCATTAACAAATGATGCTATTACAAAATGATAAATTTCATCCATTATCTTTTGCACAGTTCAAAAAAGATAAAACTAATTATCTTTTGCACAGTTCAAAAAGATAAATCTCATAGTTGAATTATTTGTTTGAATTAACAATAAAATAGAAAATCACATATAGTTAATTATTTAATCATTGAACCATTTATCATAGTTGTTATTATTAACAAAAGGACTGAAAATATGGATATACATGACAAATGAAAATAAATAATCAAATAGGAACAATCTGGATATACGCGACAAATGAAATTAACTGACAACAAAAGAACTGAAAATCGCAAAATCAAATAGAAATAATCGAATCATGGGATACAAAGAAATCACTTATATCTTTCTACATCCAAATCAGAAAAAAAAAATTCAAAAGCATCTAGATATATGCAACAAATTAAATCGGTTGACAATAAAAGGACTGAAAATTGCATCTTCAAATACGAATAATCGAATCATGAGACAAAGATAAACACATATATCCAATTTGATTAAGTGAAAGCTGATTTGATTTGAGAGAAATAATTGCATTTGATTTGAGAAAACTGAAAGCAAATGTGATTTGAGAACAGAACGATTGATTTTGTCTTGGAAACTAATTGTTTTAAACCTGCATCCTTAAATCAACTTGGACTAGACTATTAAGCCCTTCACGCAAATTTCTTATTTACAGAAATAGTTCTAGAGTTAAAAATGTAATTTTTATTATATAACATTGAAATAAAAATGTCATTATATATATATATATATATATGATGTTATTAAAATATGGGATTTTTAAATAAATATATATATACAGCGTTGTTAAAAAAATGATTTTTAATATAAATAGCGTGAAATAGATCTTGTTGGAAACACGGTGAAGGATACAACGCGCTGTAACAAATCCTAATCCTAACCTTTCAAATAAAGAATGACGGAGTGGAAACCAAAGGTGAGAACTCCTTCTCATTCGAAATTATATTTTATCATGTTATTGTATTCATGTATAAAAATATATAAAATTACTAGTGTAGATTTTCATCAGTTTAATCATTATAAATTGTATACGGTGCCTGCAAGATCACCTCCCCCGTCCACAGACCATGGACGATGTAAATTGACTGTATTGTGTGTTGTTTGTGATATTGAAATGTTTAACGTATTAAAAAGAATGTTAACTTTAATGTGATAGTGAAATCAAATTATAATTATTCATTTATAATATAAGCAGAGAAAATTGGTTAGATAGAAAATAATTCAACCCGAATTAGAATTGGTTAATTTATAAATCAATGATTTATTTAAACATATTGTTGTTGTTTGAAAACCCCACATGGGTATTGGGATGATATTTGAAATACACTAATCCCAATATTTAATTTTATGTCAATCGTTTGGTTGATAGGCTGTGATGAAGGTTATTTATTTATTTTAATGCTCACACAGTCGTAGATTTCACTATGGATGTGAATGGACAGTTTAATGATTATTTATCATTATTGTTGAATACATGCGATGTATGAAATCCATATAACTGAAATTATATGGTAATTGATTGGGTCACATTCCGATTTAGAAATAAAGTATATTTTAAAAATAAAGAATATTTTAAAAATAAAGAATATTTTAAAATAATGAATATTTTAAAATAATATTCAGTGAAGAATAAAATTATGATTTCGATATCCGATTTTGGATGGATAGAAAATATGAAGTCGAGTTAAGTAGCAAACGCCATTTTAACCCGAACAGGTTTATTGATCGATTTTATTCATTTTATAATAAATATCGAAAAGAAGTGATTTTAAAATCTAATATTTTGAAAATATTATCATTTTAAAATTATAATGATATAGAATATTCAATTTTGATTTAAAATTGAAAAATGGAGTTGAAATCGTTTTAAAATAAATTTATAAATATTTTATAAAATACATTTTAAATGGAAATTGACGGGATATATATATATATATATATAATATATTAGATATGTCTAATGACCTGAATAGAACGCACCGCGCAACAACCGTTCACAAAATTCGACTATTAACTTCAAATTGATGTAACAGGAGATCCGAACGCCGGATTCTCCTAAAACTGGAACCGTTGGGTTCGTTTCGGAAAGAGATTTCCAATGAATATAGGAGATTTGAAATCTAATGGTTGGATTTCAAATTATGTCCAAATCAAATTTAAAAAAGGTCGTTATGGATGCAGTTCGGTGGCCGTTATTGGAAACCGACTGTACGGGCCTTAATAAAATTATTAAAAATATGGAAAATTTTATTTAAAATCATAATTAATAATTTGGAAATATTTTGGATGAAAAATTATAAGTTTGAAAAGATAAAAATATATTTTTATCGAAATGAAATAGTTGTTAACTAGTATAATAATCCAATGTTTTTAAAAAAATAAATTGGGTTTGAAATGGTTTTAATATAACCAAAATTTTCCAACATTGAAATTGGAATGGATTCGAATAGATATAATCTTCGGAATATTTCGATATTGGTTTTCGTTACTATACGGATATTGTGAGGAATTTAGAAGATATATATATATATATATATATATATATATATATATATATATATATATACTTATTCCTAATACGGTATTTGTTGGTTTTAGAATTTGATATTTAATATAAACCGATATAATTTCTATTCAGAACCTTATACTTAATATCAAATTGGATTTTGGGTTTTTCATGAATGGTGTCTTTAATAACTATTCTTAAACACAGTTGAGAAAAGAATAAATCTTTTAGTTTAGATTTAGAGAAATTTACCAATTAATTATTATTTTATTGGAAATGAAATGGTAGTTGATTATGGGTTGAACTTTGATTTAAACGACATTTGTCCTTTAACCCAATTAACAATGAAAATATAATTTGGAATTTATAAATCTTTTATTAAGATTTAAAAATGGAAATTTTCCAATTTAATAAACTAAATTGGGATTGAATGGAATTCGATTTGGTAATAATTGAGATGAGCTTCTGTGAATGAAGACCGTAAATATATATGGAATTAAAAAGGCTTTGCCACTATCCATTTATATTATTAGTGTGATACGGAAATTTATATCGATTATATAATGTTTTGATTTCCGTGAAGATTTCACTTTGATGGAGGATGATATTGGGTTTATAGTGAACTGTGTTTTAAATGACATTGATTCTTTAACTCAGTTAAAGATAAGATTAATTTCTTAAAGTTGAATAATCATAAGGTAATGATTTTTGATATTAAAACCAAATTGGAGTTTTAATAAATTTTTAATTAGATTGAAATGGGAATGAGATAATTAAATTTATCGAATTCTTGAAATGATTGAGAATGGAGTACCAATAGTTTTACTCCAGGCGATAGTTAAATCTTTAATTATATTTGAACGTGAAAGGGTAATTAATTTTACTCAGAACACAGTTGGTGTTAGATATGGAGTGCTACCAGTTTTGCTCCATAGATGAATAGGTTGGGATTGGAAAACAATAAATGATTATTGCGGTAAGGTTCAATAATCCCGACTAGTTAATAAAATATGTTGAAATGGATATCCAAGAAAGATTAAAGAATAATTTTAAAAGAATTTATCTTTGATAAAATTAATGGGAACCTTCCCCTAATAATGTGAATATTTTATCAAAAGAATGTTCTGAATTGGAATGAGGCGTATGATGTGTTTTTATAGCACTTGATTATTTGATTATAAAATACGCGAGTTATTCGGAAAGACCGGGTCTAACCCATTCTGAATAATTAATACGACGACCAAAAGTCGATGATGAAGACGGTGGTTGAAGACCGGAATTCTACACATCGTTTGGATGATTACTGATGTCTTGATTGGGATGTACACCCAAGACAAGGTTATAAGTGCTGATCATTCGAACCTACTTGAAGGTCGATGGATATGCGAGGACCTCTATCCTGTATTGGACATATAGGACGGGGAATAAGGTTCCTCCGGTTTCGTTCACACCCAGAACGGACTTGTAAATGGATGTGTATCTGATATCGGATTTCATTTTGTGCTAATTGATTTCTATTAAATATATACATCTGTTTGGTGGCGGAGAATTTATTCTCTTGCTTAACACCTTCTCTGAGACATATGAGCTTAGAGGTTATATATTGATAGACATCAATTGTATGGCGTGAATTGTCAGTGTGGCATGCCAAGATGCAAATGATCAAGGCTTTTGTTGAAAATCAGAGTCTTGTGGTTGATGATCAAAGCACAACTTTAAGTAGCATAGCTCTGTGTATAGCGTTAATTCGCGAGCCTCACACCTCGGTATGAACCAGAAACGGGAAAGCACCCCAAGGAGAACATGTGTTTCTTTCTAGCTAGGAGTGGTGTCATGGTATGGAGCCCAGACATTTTTACTTACGTGGATGATGGAAAAGTGAGGTACCTCGGATTTGAGTCCCTAGTGGCTCTTGATTTACGCCCCTTAGGGCAGGGAAACGTATTGTTCAGGAATAACTAATCCACTAACGTAAATGTGGACCAGCCCTAGAGTTCCTAGATGCAGTTGCGGCTGTATCCTGAGACATGGGCTAGATTGTCTCGAATCCGATAAGGACGATCCCTTGCCTTGGTTCATGAAGGAAATACAACTTCCAATACGACATTGTGCGGTTTTAATTGTAGAACTAGTATGGCGACATGATATATGGTACCTATGTCGTCTATGATTGATACATTTATATGTGAAGCTGTTTTCAAACTCTATGCACTTATAATAGTATCAAAATGATTTATTTTAAAACGTACCAAGCATGTTTAGCTATTATAAGGTAAAACTCTATCCTCCGGCTTGCATTGCATTGTGTAATGGGACCTGAGTCTTATAATAGCTTCATTTTTCCAAAAAAGCATTGCTTTGTTTTATTTTAAACTAAGATTCATGTGGATTAAACCCGTTCCGTGTTTTATGGCCTGGTCCCATGATTTCCCAGCTTTTAAAGTAAAAATTTAATAACTGTTTTAGTTCTCACACCAGTCCCATGACTGACTCGGAGTTTATTGTTTCTACCTAAACTCTGGGTGCCCAAATTTTTCACAGGATGCTAGTTTACAGCTGGAAATGTATTCGGAAAGCTCTGTATCCATTTATTTCTTTTAGTTGTGTTATGTATTAATTTTCTGCTGCTTTGTAATTTAATCTCTGATATTTTCATATGTATATTATTTATTCACACTCTGTTATATTCTTGTACTCTGATGCAAATTGTTGTAATAAGTAATGAAATGTTTTTCTGTTTGTGTTCTAATTTGTAGTGTTCACAACTCAATCCGGGCTTTTCCGAAAGGGTGAGTATCGGTCGTTTCATGTATTGTCAATGAGTTTGGATATATCGAGCTTCAATATATGAACCCGAAACAAATGCCAAACTTCAAATTCTTTTGATTCCAACATATGTATCAAGGAATTTTTATATGACTGCACTTCTTATATAATTTCTAATAATAAGTGCGTGCTTGCGCTTCTCTACTAGAACCGTTTTCATTTTATTTTCCTTCTATCTTTTCTTTTTTGTATGCCGGAAAATAGTAAGATAAGATTTTATATTTACTCCCCTAAAAAAAAGAAAAAAAAAATCAGTTTGGACTTCATATTTCAGATCAGTTTATCAAATTAACCAAATTTCACCTTTTCTTCTGAAACATAAATTGAAAACACAAAACATAAAGTCTGAATTTAAACCAAACAGGTCCTTAGCTGTATAGTCACACTTTGCATTATTGTTTAGATTAAATTGCCTAGATACTTGTGGAACATAAAATTTTAGGCCCAGTGGATAGGATTGTTTGCTATCGTTCGGAATTAGAGCAATGATATTAACCACTTATAAATTCCAATTTCTGGTATTTGATTGTACGATAATGATCTATTCTTCAATTGAATTGGCAGAAAGAAAGGAAAAAAAGGTTCACTATATATTGAATTAGAATGATAGATTACTAGAAACTATCACACCTTAGGTTTTCTGCTTTGCATTATACTGGGTTGCCATATATTCTTTAAATTTAAATCATTCAGGAGGTTTTCTCATTTATCAAAGCATCAAAAGAAATTCATGAATTGGCTACAAAATTGGACGAATCAAAAAGGCTCATGGATAATGGTTTATTTTTCATCACTACAAGAAAAAGCTGATTTTGCAGTGGCAAAATCTGCTTCCAATCCATCGCTATATTGAGTTTAGTGATGGATTTCTTGTATAACGCTGTTGTCAGTAAAAACCATGATGGTAATTGTGTCAAATTTAGCGACGAAATTTAGCATGAGTTTTCTGATAGTTTTCCGTCATTATACTATTTATATAATAAATTTATAATTTTATTTATTTATTTAATTTTAATTTATTTACTGATCATTTACTGACGGATAAATATTTTCTAATAATTTATTATTTATACAAAAATATCGGTAAAAACTTGCTAATTAGCAAAGGATTAGCGACAAAATATTCTTTAGATCAAACATTTTCTATAGGCAATCTGTCGTTATTCCCTTTCTGTTATGCCATTAAACATTCTTCCATGTTTCCTGCTTACAGCTTTACCAACTAGTATGTTCAACTGTCAACAATAAAATAAATAGCTTAACCAAAAAATAGAAATAAAGAATGCAGTTATGAGTACAATACATAAATTTGTTACTGTTTAACACAAAATAGTATAACACAATATAATAAACATGTTTTTGGAATTTGATGACATTGTACACAACCAAACACACCTTTCTTTACATCCTAGATTGCTAGGATAAGCATATAACTTATTCTCTTAGCTCAAAATTCAATAGATGAATTACTCATTCTCTACCTAGCATTGCTACAAACCACTATTTCTGGTCTAAGATCTTCTCTTTTCCATTTGCCACCTGTAATGTTTAAATGATAATGTCATCAAAAATTTATTAACAAATAAATGTGTATCAAAATATATATACATACATGTCACTATGAAACCAGAAATACAATAGATTTATAAGTTTCTAAGCATGAACTAAAGCAATTGTTAATCTAAATAAGGTTGCAATATATGCGCAGAAGGCTGCTAATGGATAAAGTTGGATAAAAAAAGCGTATGTTTCCATCGTGCATCAGTAAAATAGGAAATACAGATTAAATATAATATCATTTAGCACGTGGAGATTTTACCCTTAGTTGCCAGATTTGCAACCACTTTTGCAGACATCGATTAACTTCTGCATATAATAGTATGACATATGACAAGAAGAAAGGCTAATCACAATATGACGTCAATTAACTTCTGGATGAGTTATTATTAAATTAGAATCAATTTAGAATTTAGATCAAACGCATGAAATAAAAAGTACCATCTTCACCATCAACACGGCGAGACATGTCAACTTAATTATATACGCATTCAGTATCTGCAGCTGTATGTATCACAAGTTAGGACCGTATATAATACAATACAAACGTAGCACTATATGGGTCCGTACGTATATGAAAAATGTAAGAAACCTGGAATGATTTTTCTACGACTATTCCACCAGCATACATTTCTTATGAAGAATTTTCTTTTCTCCCTTCCTATTTGTAAACATCACCAAAATGTTCATATACTGCACTCCTAAATTATAACATAAAAATATTTACTTCATTTATTTTATTTTTGGTAGAACAACTGAAACTCTCATGCTTTGCGTAATGGTGCATGGATTATTATTTTAAGAAGAAACATTATGGGGAATATTTATACAATGGTAACCGGTAAGGTATGATATATAAAATTGTCTTAGTTGAGCATAAATTACTATGATTATTTGGGTTACATGCATATTTACATTTAATGATCCAAGTTTTAACTATCAATGGATTAGAACCCATGAGAAATTGAATTTGTATCTAATTTTGGGTCAACCTTTCACACGCGATTGTCTTACCAGCATATTGATCATTAAAATATCGATCTCAAGGTGTCATGAATCCAGAAGGTTTTGAAATTAAGTCAAAATTATTATTTTCTACAACAGTTTCGACTATATCAATCAAAAGCTGCAATTTGCTTATGAAGTACAATATCTACTTTCTTACTTTAATGTTTCGTATTCCAACTTTCAGACTATTAGTATAGTCCGAAGATAGTTAGTTGATGATTTCGCTTGATATAATATTAGTAATCTGCTTTAGCATAAGGAGATTCCACCATGCAGAAGGCTGCTAATGGATACAGACATCGGTACATTATTTTTTGCAAACCCACTGCCGAAGAAAATAGACGATAAATAAAATGTAAATATAGAGGAAAATACAGGCCTTGCTCAAATAGTTTAGCAATTGAAGCCTTTGTTCCAGATCCAGAATAACGAAGATGTAACTGCCTAGCTTGGGATACAAGAGAGTCTAGTCCAGTTAATCTTTTACCAGATCCACTTCCATCAAGATTTCTCCTAGTCTGCATGGTAAAAGCATCATATGTGAATGCTCAATCAATAAGAATTTCAAGTGATGATTAAAACTTCAGCAAATGCTGACTTAATCAAGTAATAATCAACATAAAATGCCTTACCAATTCCCGGTGTTCTATGTTAACAAAAAAAAAAAGCAGTAGAGCTAGTAGTAATAATGTATGTTTATTGTGTTGAATAGTGTAAAACTTAAATGCCTTACCAATTCCTGGTGTTCTATGCTAACAACCAATTTTGAGTCGGTAAAGTAAGTCTTAAACCATTCAATCACCTGCATTTCCTACAAGTCTTTCTTCCCTGATTTCTTTATCGTAGTGGCCATCTACAAAAAGCATGAAATGAAACAATGAAACACGATTTATTCATTTCAAAATTGTACATATGCTCTTTTATAAATATTATCGTGGTAAGTCGGTGGCACTTCCTTTGGAAAATTATGTTATCATTTAAATTGTTTCATGACTCAAAATTATATATTTGGATTATTGCCCAAAATGCTTTTAGCCATTACTGACTAACAAAGGATACTTTCATGAATGGGCATACCAAAATTTCTTAAGATATTTTGCTAAGCATACAATATACAATTCCTATGTTTCTACTACTTCGCTATAACATAAATCGAGTGTATATACAGGTAAGAATCAAACATTTAACTACCAAACTTCTAAAACATGATAGTTCAACATAGATAGATATTTGAACTTGAGAATTGCATTGTATAAAACAGAAGCCATGTAACACAAACGAAAAATGTAACATATCTGTAATTACTTTGGAAGTCAACTATATATATTACACGCTTCAGAGGGAGCTAAAACTCAAATTAATTTAAAAAGAAAAAATTCCTCAATACATACCACTATCTAGCATATGCGTAAGTAAAACGAAAAGTTAACATGGTCATTTTTTTATGTTAGGTTATTCTCAAGTATGGCCCCTCACGCATGACATACCTTTAGCTAACATGTTGTGTGTTGCTTATTGCATTACATAGCATAGAATTCACGTTTCATTTATACGTAATATTAAGGATGATACATTACCCAGTGACAGAATTTGTGTGGTTGTAAATTGAGATGTAAGCTTAAGACACATATGCATTTATTTGACCAGAAACACATAGGGGAGTTTTCATTATCATTATTCTGATGTAGAACTACCAATTATGAGACTATATTGAGGATCAATTGCAACAGAGGAAGATTTTTAAAACAGCTAGCTTAACATATAATAAGGGAATTAGACAATATGATGTTTAAGTTATCGACAAAGGATGAGAAAAATATTGAACATATGGAAATAGTTTAATAAAATCCATTCGCTGCTGTTCCGAAAAATAAAACAATCGGAAAAAGCCATCGATTCAAACAAAAATGGAAAAATAAAATCGATCAACGAAAAGCCATTAATTTTTAGTATCTACCATTATTTCATTCCTAATCAAAACACCTTTCTGGATCGTTGACATAAGTCACAGAACGATGGAGATTGACTCAATCACGCACTGCAGATCGACCGAGAAGACTGCTGTTTAGAGAACCCTGGGCTACGACGCTGCTGTTTGGAGAACCCCAAGCACTGTTGTTTGCCGTTTGGAGAAGAATGAAAATTTTCGAAGGGGAAACTACTGCGGATGAGCAGATCCATTAAAAAATGAAAACGAAATGTGAGAATGAGAACTGGGAAAGAAAACACTAGGCTACGGCGGCTCTAGATAAAATGAAGTAGTGAAGGAACCGGGAACCCTAGTTAAAAGTAACGAAATAAGAAATTAAGAATTGCAGCCGACCCGTTTATTTCTAACTTAGGGAAACGTGTGTACCTCCATTATATAACGTACTATTTAAGTTGTTTGTTAAAATTCAAATATTTATTATTAATTGTAATCTAATTATTGATTAATTATTAATATGAGTTATTTCATATTTCAAATTAATTAATTAATTCTATTATTTAGTTGTATCTATTAATATTATATAGTGATTATTAATTATTATTATTTAAGTATTATGTATTTAACACCAATATAATTTGATTATTAATTAGTATTATTATTTTAGTTGTTGGTTATACAATATTAATTATATAATTTTAATTAATTATTATATTAATTTCTAAATATTGCTTCTTAATTATTGAAATTAATTATTAGTTATTACATATAAATTACTATTATTTATTATAACTACTTAATTATTAATTATTAAAAATTATTTCTTATTTATTAATTATTATTTATTTAATAATAAATTTAAATTAATATGCCTTGCCAAAAAAATTAATATTAATCAATTATTATATTAGTTTTTAATTATTTGATAGTAATTAATAATGTAACTGTCTTATATTACAAATTATATATTAATTATTATTATTATTTAGTAGTGAATATTATTTTTTATTAATTATTTAACTATTACTAAATATTATCAATTTACAAAATTTTGTATCTATTCCAAAATTATGAAAACTTCAAAAGTTTATATTTAAACTTTATATTTATTTTAGAAAATACAAAAGTTTTAATTTTTTTAAATAATAAATGTTAATCATAATTATCAATAATATTATTAATTTTTAGACACTAGATAATAATTTTACTTCTTAATTATTAAAGATTACTTATTAATCATTGATTATTAAAGATTACTTATTAATCTATATTATTAATTATTATTACATCATAATTATTTAGTAAAAATTAATTAATCAATATTAACTATTGAATTTTATTTACTATTAGTAGTAATAATTTATTTTTTATTATTAACATTAATTACTTAAAATTTATATTTACTTATCAATTACTTATTATAAACATAAAAGTAAAACATTTCATGAAGAATAAGCATGCTAGACATTTGCAAATCCCTTGAAAATCTAATGCAAAATAATGCCAAAAAATACATGATGGTATACTATCACAAATTGCAATGGAAATCAGTGACGAAAAAATGATGATGTTAAACCATTGCAATTTGCTATGGTTTAGTGACAGAAATAAATACTCGATAGTAATATTTTAAAATAAGTTGAAATAAAATTCCTAGATAATATCTCTTACAGATTCCATGAAAATCTGTCACTAATTTGCGATGAAACTTTCTGATATTTGCCGTTTTTCTTGTAGTGCATCAAAGTTATTTTAGCAAACTTCACTGGGATATCAGAATTAATAATGGTAACTTCCAGAATCCGACTTGTTTTTGTTTTTTTGCTTTTTAGGCGCTTCTCCGTCAATTTTCCTCTCACTTGTTACACTCATAGCATTCATAAATTATATGGGATTGACTTCGTGATAACCCACCCCAGTTTAGCTTGAATTGCATTTGTAGCCTCAACTTGCTTTTTTCAGTGCACACGCCCTCATGATCACCTTCTTAAATTAGGAATACATCATTAAATGTTTACATACACAAACTGCGTATTGCAGTTGAATTTCTATTCTGGATAGTAGTTATTTAGAGTCATAATACTTTTACACTTTTATTAAAGGGAAGAGCTATAGAAAATAATATGAAAAAATAATTATAAATTTCACCACACTGTTTCCTGCCAGTAACCATGTGTATCTCTGATATTAAGTTCCATTATTCCCCGCTTGTGACAATACTACATTGTCCAGTCCAACTTGTAGATTACAACCCTGTAAACAACTACTAGTGACCGGTTATCTTGGCTTATACAGAAAACTATGACTAGATATAAAAAAGGCATGATACATGTAATGAAAATCATCTTAACTCTTTTCCTCCATTTGTGAGAGTGTGTTTGCGTGCGTGCTTAATAGTTAATGAATTATGTGCTTATATAATATTTAATTGAAACTTAAGCGATTTTTAAAACATGTTTTGTTAAGAAGTATGAAATGTGTATCACTAAAGGAAGATCACTCTACTACCGTGCCTCAAGATTTAAGTAGTTAATATGTTGTATATTTTATACTTCGGAATATCATGCTCATGTAATGAATGAGGTAAAGATTTTTTGTTGAAACTTGGATGAAAGAAATTATTAGTAATAATAGCAGTTAAACATTGCTAAATAAGTCCCAAGAACTTTTGTAAACCCCTCCCTTTAAATAAAAAAAATACAAAGCAGTTCACTCAAAGATGCAAGTTATAAAAATTAAAAATAAAATCCTTCCTAGGAAGTTTGCAGAAAAAGCATTTTGTTTGAAATTTTTTAAGTATACTGTTGACTCATTCTCTCTGTATTGCTTATTTTATGTGGTTCTTACCGCTTGTATTTTGGACCAAAGCCCATTATGTGAATTTATTTGTCTCTCGGCTATATGTGTATATATATATATATATATGTATATATATGTATATGTATATACATACATACATACATATTCGAAACCCGGAATGACACGCTAAGAGATTACCATGTGCATACGTTAAGATTAGCCACTTACGTGGTGCTCGCAGACTAGGTTAGGTGCATTAGGAAGGGTTTTACGACTCTGATCGGTTTTCCTCCTAAACAAATTCACACACACACACACACACACAAATATATATATATATATATATATATATATACACACACACACACACACACACACAAACACACACAGACACACACACACACACTCTTATTCTTTTTGAAACTTGCATGGTCATTAGAGATGAAATACTTACCCCTGCTATATCAGGTGTGCATTTTGTCTTCTTTAAGGATAACATTGGATTTTTTCAAATAATTAATAAATCCGATTTTACAAGAAAATAGGGAGAATGCTAAAAATCAACTGTAACGAATAAATAATGGTCGTTAGCATCCATCCTGCTGATCCTGGTATTTCCTACTGCAATTTAAACATTTGGATTATACATTCTTAAAGGTTTCTATTATAAGTAGGAGCAATATGAGGGAGTTGTTTGTGCTATCTTGTTCTCTGCTTTGAATTTTCCTGCTGCCCAGGTTTTATTTGTTTCTTTATCCTATTTTCTCTTTAATACTATTTTTTTTTACAATATTTGGATTACATGAGACAGTGGAATGTTCATCATAAATATATATGTTAAAATACATGGACATGAGCTATTCCTACTGTTAGCTATTCGTACTGCTAGATCTAATTACGTGAGCTATTCTCCCTCCAGGAATACATAGTCGTGAGCTATTCTCAAGGAACGCATAGCTATTCTTCAGTTAGAGCTATTCTCAAGGAATTCTTATAGAATTTTTTTTTTTGTATTCAAATGATATTTTCAGCCATATATACTATTGTTATAAATACTCATGTACTGAATAAAACAATGCAAGCAAGTAATCTCAATTTTCTTCCTATTTCACTGTTTCATATGGTATCAGAGCACCATTAGATAAACTACGCTCTTATCTTCCTCAATCTCTTATCATGACTAATAAAACAATCATCTAACAACTCAAGAGTACAAGTTGCTTTCTCTCTTGGCCAAAGATGAAGTAGGTGAAGTCTCGGCTAACTTAGCAGTTACAATTCTCTCTTGTATGTCTTCTTGTTGGATTATAGATTCAGGTGCATCAATTCATATATGCACATCACTATCAATTTTTTCTTCATATCCTATTGCAAAAACATAAGTCTATTCAATTACCTGATGGCACTTTTGCACCAGTGACTCACATTGGGATTGTTAAAAATTAAAAATCTCTTATTCTCAAAGATGCATTTTTTATGCCAACATTCAAATTCAATTTATTATCTATCTCACAATTAACAAAAAAAACTTAATTGTGAAGTAATTTTTTCTAAATCTCAATGTCGTTTTCCGGACCTGTTGACGAACAGGATGATTGGTCGGGGTAGAGTTCATTGTGGTCTTTACTACTTGGAGGATATTCCCCATTTGAATTCAGTTTTTCCATTTCAGCATTCAGATAATTTTGATCTTTGGCACTCTCGCCTTGGTCACCCAAGTAGTTCCCGTTTTAAATTTCTTGTTAATAATTTTCCGGACAAATCCGCGAATAATAAATTTATTTGTGATATTTGTCCACAAGCTAAGCAATCTCGTGGTTCATTTCTATAAAGTGTATTTTGCTCTTCTATATGTTTTGTATTATTACATGTTGATGTTTGGGGACCATTTAATGTTCCATCTAAAAATGATTCACTTTTTTTCTTACCATTGTTGATCATTATTCAAGATGCACTTGGGTCTATTTAATGAAATTCAAGTCTTAAATTTTTGTATGATAAAACATTTTTTTAATCAAGTTAATAGACAATTTGGAATGACCCTGCTTTTAACTAGATTTTCTAGTCTTTTTTTTTTTGCATACAAAGGTTCTCTATTTAAAAGATGGAGCCATACTTGTTCAAAATTATAACCAGGATCCAAAAGTTTTACCAATATAAAACTATTGGTTCATACATAAATTATTATGATATATTTATGTGAGGATATATATATATATATATATATATATATATATATCCCTCTTGCTTTTTGTCAGAGTAGAAAGAAAGCAAGAGATCCATTGATATCATTGAAAATCAATGTTAAACACACATATTTTAAAACTGATATCCTTGTACTTACAAAATTGATACTTTTATATCATAAGGATAGAACTGATATTCATGTGTGTGTAAAAATGATACCTATATGCCTACAAAATAATGCTTTAAAAAATTGATACTTCAGTGTATATGAAAATGATACTGTTGTTTCTTCGGAAAAAAATGCCTTTCGACAGTGACCCCTACCATTATGCAGAAATGATACTTGTGAAAAATAGTACCTTTTAAAAAAAATGATACTCTGAGCATATAAAAATGATCCTTTCAAAATGATGCTTTGAATTATATTAAAGTGATACCTATAAATGGTTTTATCAAACTGATAACCATGAGCCCATAAAAGTGATACTTTCAAACTGAGTGTACCAAAAACTGATAGTCATGTGCATGCACAACTGATACTTTGAAAATACTTTACCAAAATAACTCCAAATTGACTAATACATATAATATTAGTAGATCTCCATAATTCAAAAAAAAAAAAAAATCCAATTTCAGTTCATAAAATGATCAAATTAAAATATTACTTCAAATCAGTCATTTGCATACATATTGCATTTCATTCTTCTACCATTTAAACATTTTAGCTTAATAATTACAATAATAATTCATAAACTACTCTCATGGATTCATGCAAATATCATATTACAAGGCTCTTATTTCCTACTCAAGCATGCTAATCATTCAAGAAAACAACAGATGTAACATCCCGTATTTTTACGATATAATAATTAATTTATTTAATTAATTAAATAGTGATTTAGAGATTTAAATAGTCGTTTAATTAAATTATTTTGTATATCTAATTAATAAATAGTGAAATAATAATTTTTATTTCGAAATGGTCGGAAATAGTAAAATTTACAATATTGTGTAATTTGGATAATATTAGATATATAATTGAAGTTATAATAACGAATATATTATTTAAAGGGGCAGTTGAACGTATAAATTATACTATAATTATAATCGAGTTCGAAATGACGCGGCAGTTCTTAATTTTGCGATTCGAACTTTAAACGAATATACAGAATTCGTTTTAAGTCGAATTTCTATGAAACAAGAAATGTTTGGAGCTGGTGAAGTATATTTTTCTAATGGAAGAGAAAAATCGAGATTTCGTCGTGTAGATTGTGGGTTGTGTTCAAATCAAATTTTAAAATAGTCGCTATGGAACGTTTATAAGCCATAATGATATATTTAATTATAATTAAATATTGGCTTTGAAATTGGACAAATCCTTTTAGACGTAGTTATAATTTAATTTTTAGAATTTTTCTATAATCTTTGTTTCAAAAAATAAGCAATTTTTATTTTGGAGTATTTTACACGCTATATCAACATTTCGGGGGTTCACAGAATAAGTTAACAGACCTATATTATTATATTTTTTGAATCGTGGCACCTCGCTCATAACAACTGTTTTTTATTTTTGTTTATAATGATCCGTAAAACAAATAAAAATCTTGTGTAACAGAGACCGTAAAATTATCCTTTGGAAAACTTTAAAAGTTATGAACACAAATGCCTAATGGCATATAACCATAATTACGAATAACCGAACTATATTGCAATGAAAAGCTATTTAAGTTTTTGCGTGTCAACCAAATTGTATTGCATTTTCTTTTATGTTCAAAGGTGAATCAAAAGCCAGGCACTACATTTTTCCATGGGCTTCATCTTTGATTTCTCTTTTTACCATTTGACAATGAAACCGAGACCCAACTTTATATCCTTCATGTCTGCAGAAAGACCCAAGAGAGAGGTCGTATGTTATTCGATCCCACTTGTTTACTTCGTGCGTCATATGCATAAGCTATTTCAACGTTTACAGTAAGATAAAATTTAAGTTTTCTTTGTTGTTAAGTCTCGTATACTTCGTACTAATGTGTATAGCACGTTCCCATCCCTTTCAATCGCAGTCTTACTCTGTATACTTTGTAACAAAGAAAATTCCCCCCCTGTGTAATCAAATCACGTGACATGCTTCAGCTAGTTACAGCTAATCCTATGCTGTATATTACTTAACCCTTAAGTTTATAACCTTATAAAATATGCAAATTTGTTCCTTAGTTTTTTTTTCTGGAAACCTATTTCCTAAAGCCGCCACAGTTTTTCTTCTTCCAGTTTATGATACGAGAAGTTCAAAAACTAAACTAAAAATCAAATACTGGGTTAAAACTCTCGAGATATATATATATATATATTCTAGTTCTTGACGAGAATCTCGACAACTCCGTATAATTTTCAGAGGGTTCGAAGTTTGTTTCGTTTGCTGCTGAGTTGATGACGTGACCTACGGCTACGGTTGAGTTGTGGGAAGGTTCTGATGTTCTGTAGTGGAAGATGGCACTGTTATAGTGGGAAGATAGTTGGCGGGTTATGCATGGTACATGAGGTTTGGTATTTAGGTGTAGGAGGACTTACCTGCACGTGTTCCAGAAGGGAGGAGTTTGGTGGTTCAAGGAGATACATGCGGGTTTGATATTGTAGTTCCTATGTGTGCTAAAGGATGGTGACTGTAGAAATTGAAGTTGCTTTGCCTTGGACGGGAAGATGGAGTATTGTTGTGGATGCAGGAGGAAGAATGGATAGGAGCAGCACTATTTTTTTAAATGATTTGGCTTGCTGTGTTCTGGGTAGTTGCGGAAATGGCAGCACCGTTTTAAAACGCGGTAGAAGCCTTGGAAATATAGGAGTAGTTTGGTGCAGAAACAAATATTGGAAGAAGTAGTTTGGTGCATTGGAGCAGCGTTTGAATCATTTTGGAAGGAGGACTGTAGCTTTTGGATGGGGTTTGAAGTGGGCCGGTTAGAATGGTGAGCCCAATTAATTTAGTCAATTTAATTAAGTATAATTAAATATACGTATAAACTTTAAAATATTATACCATGCTTATATGTTACCCAAATTCAACAAATCAGGATCAGTTGGGATCGTATGGATGGTGACTACACCATGGAACTAACTGAGAGTGAATGGGAGTTCGTTACAATTTATGGCGAAATAAATTGTCTAATCTGAATTGATTATCGCTTATCGTTATTTAACGATAACCGACCAATGGGAGCAAATCTCACTGACTCTGCAAAGTTTATATTTTTATAACATATTTTCAGAATTGATAAATGATGGTTGATTGCTATGTGTTGACTGTTTGGATGAACTGCTAGTAAGTTGATTGAAATTATATAAATAAATCGTTAATGTATATTGATTCTGTTTATCAGAATATTTCATGTTGAAATGAAATTGGTGTTAAATATATTGTTTAACATCAGTGGATGCAGGGAAACAGGTTGGACGGATCCAAAAGGATCCCTCAATATTTATAATACTGTTTGTTTTCATATACTGTGATATATGATGTAAAATATAATTTGTGATTTGATTATGACGATACTGGTCCTGTTATTTGGTATATTAAATACTATAAGAAATACTGGAATGTAAAAAGGAAATATATATAAAACCATAGAATTTTATAAAAGGAATATTTATTTAGAAAATAAATAATATATTATAAGGGGTATTGACTTGGAAAATAAAAAGGAAATATTTGTAAAACAAATATAAAAGGAAATATTTGTAAAACAAATATAGAAGGAAATATTTGTAAAGAAAATGTTAAAGGAAATATTTGTAAAACAAATAGAAAAGGAAATATTTATAAAAGGAATAGAATTTTAGAAAAAGAGAATTTTACATTAGGAAAGTTTAGACCCGTGCTTCGCACATGGTTATAACGTGATAAGGATTTATAGTAAATATTTAATAGAAATATGTTTTAACGGATAAACGGAGAAGGTTAATTTATAAATAATGCTTTATAAATTAAATAAAACATTTATCATGTGATAAATGGAATATATAAGTCAGAACTTATATAGAGAAGTAGAATCGGTTTCAACACCGATATTTGAAATGGAATGTGAACTCAGCACTTATAAAGGGAATTATATATGAGATTTAAGTGTTAGACATAAATAGGAGATTTTGTACGAATAATTCTACAAATAGAAGTATAAATAGAATTTGGAAACGGGATATTATTTTAAAATACGAAATCAAACTTAATGGATTATATAAAGGAAATATTTTTCACATTCAGTATGAATAATGGATTAAAATGAATATTTTATAAATTAAAACATTTATAAGGAAAATAGGGTTTTGAAATAGGAATTCAAATGGTAATTTTAACGAGATAGGAATTACAGTTAATCGAATATAAGTTATTCGAAGAGAGTTAATCGAATATAATTTATTCGAAGATAGTTAATCGAATATAATTTATTCGAAGAGAGTTAATTGAATATAAATTATTCGAAGAGAGTTAATCGAATATTCGTTATTCGAAGAGGGTTAATCGAATAGAGTTATTCGAAATAGAGTTATTCAAAAATAAGTTATCAAATAAGTTATTCGAAAGAGAGTTTAACCGAATAGTGATTACTCGAAAGAGGGTTATACTGTGAAATTCGATTATATCGAATGTAGGAAAGTACTGTTTACTTTCCGTTTTTAAATCAAGATTTATTTATTCATTTATAAATTAGTTGTTTGTTTATTTATTCAAATTAATAAATAAAAGTTATATTTAAGTTATTACATTTCGGAAGTATGGTATTTTAACACTACTATTATAATCAAATGATTTCTGTAAAAGAAGTGGATTCGTAAATAGAATCCGAGAGTTACGTAAGGAAATTTGTTAAAGATTTAGAAGGTGAACTTTGTTTATTTCGAAGTTAGAAATGTTGTTCAGTTAAGGTCTGAGAGGTAGTTATACCCTAACTTGATTGACTTCGTTTTTAACTAAGGAATAGTTCAGGTTCGACAGTGAAGGTTGGTTAAGTGAATTTAGTAAATGAGTGTAATGGTGAGTTGGCATAGTGATGTTTTATTTAAATATCTATTTAAATCCAATGAAGGAATTTAGGAAATGTTTTCCATGTAAGAATCAGCAAAGTTTTCTAATAATAGAAAATAAGAAATGGGAATAAAAATGGAAACATTTTCCAAAGTCAATAACGTATATTTTCTAAATTTAGAAAATAAGGATTTACGAATATACGGAAACAGGAAATAAGGAAATGAATAAATTAATGATAAATTAATTTAAAGGGATAAATATGGATTGATGATTGATCGATAAAATTTCCATTTGGAAATAAGATCGTTGTTTGTACACATGTTTTCCTTTGGTAGTTTAATCACAAACTATCAAAGTTTTTGACCATTTCCGTTGTCAATACGGGGAGAACGGAATCAGATTTGTTATCTGAAAACCACTCCATATGGGCATTATCGTTTCGAATCAAATAGATCGAAGACGAATTGAAGACGGTGTTTATACAAGGGTTATTCTGGCGATCCTAGGTAGAAATTTCCTAAGATGGATTTATAGAATAATTCCATCGGTTTGTCCAGTCCCAGGACAACTTGATTGGGCGAGTGTCTGAAAGAGTATATCTGGTAGATCACGTAAGTTGACCGTTTCAAACGTATTTACGTTGGTGGCGAAGAAATTTGTTTCTCTTAGCTTTATATCCATGGTATTTTTGAGGAAATCAATTTGTGATTTGACGGGTATGACAATGTGGCATTCAAAGTAATTAAAAGAGTGATTTGTTAAAAGATACGTTATGACATGAAACCTTATCAACTGGGAAATGACAGAAATCGGGCAGGCAACATGGCTAAGTGGGTCACATCCTAGTAGGGTATATTGTCACCATCTATCTCCCAGGAACGGTTATGTTGGTATACTAGCCGTAAGGTGACAATATATTTGGAACATTTAAGCGAAATGAATGGCCAGTCATATCTGTCCGAGTTACAAGATGTTCTTGTTGAACTCCAGTGAATTGCTTCTAGAGTACACTTATCGATAGGTGAATCCATACCTTGTCATAGTTGGAAATCCATTACCCAATAAGAGCCCACGGGTTTTTGATTGTATATCATATATATAGAATGTGAGAGAAAGCATTCTACTAGATTGTTATTTACTTGATATAGACATTATTATAATATCAAAAGAGTTGTGATATAAAAAAAAATTGAGTATCGTAAGGTAAAAACCATTTGTGTTTATGTGTGGATCGGTCTTACGATTTTCCTTTCTTTTAAAAAGGATTTTAAAAGTTAAACAAATGGTTGGAGTTTACTCACACCAGTCACATGACTGACCCAAATTTTATTTTGTTTTGTTTCCCTAAACTCTTGGGTGCCCAATTTTGTACGGGCAGTCAAGTAGTCGGGATTTTACAGAAACTTGAAGAGCTGGAGCAGGAGGCTTCAGAATTTTATAGTTAATGTTTATTTCCGCGGAGTTCTAAGTGTTGTACCCTGATAATGGTATTGTATACATACACTATTTTTGATTTCAAGTTATGTTGTATACTATATTTTATTCATTCCGCTGTGAGATTCGTGTTTACTCTGATGTTGTATGTAGTTCTTCTTCTTCTTCTATTCTAAGTTTCTATCTTATCTATTCTCACCCTCTATTTTCTTTCTATTAGTTTTTTGGTTTCCGGTGCAAATTTGGGTTGGACTTATGTTATTTGGTCAGCTCAAATGGTACGAAAATTCGGGAAACTACAGTTGGTATCAAGGCTGAAGATTAAGTAATTACCTTGGCTCTGTGGCGTGACTCAGTAGAGATGGGGTTAGTAATTCCCTAGATTGAGTTTGAGCGTATATATATGAGAGATTGTATTTGTAGATTTTATAAAAATGGTTTTATATTGTGGAGATTTATTGGTTGAGTTGTTTATGAGTTCTGGTCGATCAGTTTGATCCACTGTTTCGGTAGGAGTTTCTAAATACTTGAATACAATGAACCGACATGGTATGTTTTGTAAAGGGGGTAGATGAAATAATTTTACCCAAAAATTATATTTTATATAAAAGAAATGTATTCTTGGAATTATTATCATATATAGGATGTGTTGGTTGTTATTATAATCAAATGAGATCATAAAAGTAAAATGGTTATGTAAATAGCAATCAGGATTCATATAAATGTAATATATGAAATCAAATGAATTAAATCTAAAATTAAAATCAAAATTGGAGTTAAAATTCCAAAAAGTTGTAAAAATGTTTATAAATGGATTTGGGTTAAATATATGACAATTTTAATATCTTGGGAGATTTTAAATTATTTTACAAGCGAAGGATATTTTGAACTAATTTCAAAATGGAAGAGTTTAAAAGTGATTTTGAAAAGCGATATAGTATTGAACTCACTTGATCGCTAGGAAATAATTCTGATGGTGCTGGCCACATCATCAGTATTCATTTTCGAGTTCTAAGTGATGGATTACTACCAAAGATATCTATTTTGAATTGATTTGAGATAAACAAGATGTTTGATTTCCGAAAAAGGAAAGTTTTTTTTTTAATTTGGTAAATGGTTTAAAACTCCCAGGAAGAGATTATTTGAATTAAAAGCAAATTAAATAGAAATTGTAGGAACAAATTGAAATTGAGTTAAAGTCAATTAATTGGTAATTGGGTTGAACTAGATTAGAACGATATCAAGAAAGATTGGATTCTTGAATAAAATTGGACCCATGTGAATTAAGTTGATTTTTGAAATAAAAATCAGAACTGAATTATGAGATAAAGATAACTGATTAGTGAAATTAACCAGTTAATGAAATATGTGGATGGAACTTAATGAGGTTAAGTATATTGGGTTGGTGAGTTAAAAATTTGAAAATCAATTATTGTACTTGAGATTGAGAATGAAATTCGACTTGGGTATAAGCAAATGATTGGGTTTGACGATAAAAACAGATTTGGAGTTTGATATGTGCTGAAATTGTAGCATATGGGAATGATATAATGATATGCCCGACAAAAAGGTACAGGTTTATTTTTATATGAGTTCGGTGATTTATGAGCCTGTTTGGCAAGCCGCTTGGCTATTTGATTTTCTTTTGGGTTAGAGAAGGCCCAGAGAGGCGAGTTGTAGGTGTAACGATTGAGACGTACAAAGGAGATGTTGGCAAAAATAATTTAGAAATTTAAGGTATTAGGAAATTTTACGAATTTTTGAAAATTTTCGTTAATAATAATAAATTAACAATTTAATTGAAATAAAATGGTTCAGTTGAAACTAAAGTAAGAAGTAAACAAATAATTTTTAACCCAGTTAATAGGGTTTGTTTTCTACCTTAGCAATATCGAGGACGAAATTATATTAAGGAGAGGAGAATGTAATATCCCGTATTTTTACGGTATAATAATTAATTTATTTAATTATTTAAATAGTGATTTAGAGATGTAAATGGTCGTTTAATTAAATTATTTTGTATATCTAATTAATACAAATAGTGAAATAATAATTTTTATTTCGAAATGGTCGGAAATAGTAAAATTTACAATATTGTGTAATCTGGATAATATGAGATATATAATCGAAGTTATAATAACGAATATATTATTTAAAGCGACAGTTGAATGTATAAATTATACTATAATTATAATCGAGCTCGAAATGACGCGGTAGTTCGTAATTTGGCTATTCGAACTTTAAATGAATATATAGAATCTGTTTTAAGCCTGATTTCTGTGAAACAAGAAACGTTTGGAGCTGGTGAAGTATATTTTTCTAATTGGAAGAGAAAAATCGAGATTTCGTCGTGTAGATTGTGAGTTGTATTCAAATCAAATTTCAAAATAGTCGCTATGGAACGTTTATAAGCCATAACGATATTTTTAATTATAAATAAACATTGGCTTTGAAATTGGACAAATCCTTTTAGATGTAGTTATAATTTAATTTAGAATTTTTCTATATTTTTTGTTTTGAAAAATAAGCAATTTTATTTTGGAATATTTTACACCCTATATCAACATTTCGGGGGTTCACAGAATAAGTTAACGGACCTATATTATTATATTTTTGGAATCGTTGCACCTCGCTCATCACAACTATATTTTTATTTCTGTCTATAATGATCCGTAAAACAAATGAAAATCTTATGTAATAGAGACCGTAAAATTCCCCCTTGGAAAACTTTAAAAGTTATGAATACAAATGCCTACTAGTATGTAACCATAATTACGAATAACCGAACTATATTGCAACGGAAAGCTATTTAAATTTTTGAGTGTCAACCAAATTGTATTGCCTTTTCTTTTTTGTTCAAAGGTAAATCAAAAGCCAGGCACAACATTTTTCCATGGGCTCCATCTTTGATTTCTTTCTTTACCATCTGACAATGAAACCGAGACCCAACTTTATATCCTTCATGTCTGTCGAAAGACCCAAGAGAGAGGCCATATGTTACTCGATCCCACTTGTTTACTTCATGCGTCATATGCATAAGCTATTTCAACATTTACAGTAAGATAAAATTTTAGTTTTCTTCCCTGTTAAGTCTCGTATACTTTGTACTAATGTGTGTATAGCACGTTCTCATCCCTTTCAATCGCAGTCCTACTCTATATACTTCGTAACAAAGAAATTTCCCCCATGTGTAATTATATCACGTGACATTCTTCAGCTAGTTACAGCTAATCCTATGCTGTATATTACTTAACCCTTTAGTTTATAACCTTATAAAATATGCAAATTTGTTCCTCAGTTCTTTTTTCTGGAAGCCCATTTCCTGAAGCTGCCATAGTTTTTCTTCTTCCAGTTTATGATTCGAGAAGTTCAAAAACTAAACTAAAATCAAATACTGGGGTTAAACTCTCGATATATATATATATTCCAGTTCTTGACGAGAATCTCGACAACTCCGTATAATTTTCAGAGGGTTCGAAGTTTGTTTCGTTTGCTGCTGAGTTGATGACGTGGCCTACGGCTACGGTTGAGTTGTGGGAAGGTTCTGACGTTCTATAGTGGAAAATGGCAATGCTGTAGTGGGAAGACAGTTGGCGGGTTATGCATGGTACATGAGGTTTAGTATTTAGGTGTAGGAGGACTTACCTGCATGTGTTCCAGAAGGGAGGAGTTTGGTGGTTCAAGGAGATACATGCGGGTTTGATATTGCAGTTCCGATGTGTGCTACAAGATGGTGACCACAGAAATTGAAGTTGCTTTGCCTTGGACGGGAAGATGGAGTATTGTTTCGAATGCAAGAGGAAGAACGTACAGGAGCAGCACTATTTTGTTTTAAATGATTTGGCTTGTTGTGTTCTGGGTAGTTGCAGAAATGGCAGCAGCACTTAACAATGCGGTAGAAGCCATGGAAATACAGGAGTAGTTTGAGCGGAAACAAATACTCGAAGCATTAGTTTGCGGGTGTGGTTCAAATGGGTTGATGGGCCTAAGAGCACAACCAACAATTGCTTGTTCAGTTACTAAACAAGCCACGGAGCAACTAGGTGTGGCTTGTTCAGTCATCCGTGGCTAGCCGGTGGCTAGTTTGGAGCTCGTTCGTGGCTGGTGGACTGAACAGAGGTTGGAACTTATAACGGCAAAGAGAAAGCCGTTATAAGCTTATAACAGCTAACTCTTTGCCGTTATAAACTTATAACGGCAAAGAGTTTGCCGTTATAATCTTATAATGGCTTTCTCTTTGTCGTTATAAGACATAGTCATTACACTCCAACAGCTAGCCCATTTTCCCTTCTAAAACACCAACCTTCCTCCTTCTTCTTCCACACAACCACTCCACCTTCTCATCTTCAACTTCTTCAATAACAAAAATGTCTTCTTCTGCACCCAAGCGAAGCACGAAAAAAATGCGCAATCAAGAAACCCATGTCCAAACCGCCCTCGTCATCGTATGCCATGCAACGGTCAGCCCAACAACATCAATCGTTGCAGCCATCTCACGAATATGGCTACTCGCCGTATTCAAATTATCCATATCGACCACCGTACCAACCGCTCGCTCCTCCTAACTTTCCTCCCATCCATTCTTACGCCCCGCCACTTTTTTACCAACGACCACCCATGCAAGGCGTGTACGATGATCATTCGTCGTATATGTCAATGATGATGCAGACCGATCAAAGTCAACAACCTCACCTACTTCCACAACAGACTGAGGTTCATGACCGCGAAGGTACACAAAATCTGCAAAGACAGTTTTCGTACGGGTATGTCTCTCCTAGTAACGAAGAAAATGTTGAAACTTCAACGGAGGAGGCGGAGGAGGAAGATGCAAATGAGGATGTGAATGTTACAAATTCTGAAGAATTTACTCAAGAATACACTGCACCTGTCAGTCCCGAATATAACCAAAAGAAGACAAAGTGGAAGTCTTTAAGAGGCAATTTCAGTAAACGACACCAAACCGAAGTTGAATCGGAGCCGGATCCCAGAATAGATGATGTTGAGGATGATCATGCTGAAGAGGAAGAAACAGCAACGGATAGAAGAAGAAAACAATTTAAGTTTACTTCTGAGTAGTACGTTTCACTTGCTAAATCGTGGATAAACATTTCACAAGACAGCATTGTTGGGAATAATATGAAAGGTCAGAAATTTTGGGAATGAGTTGCAGAGTTCTACAATTCGTTGGAAACGAGGAGTAGAACATGGGGATCACTTAGAGGCGGTTATAGAGTTATGAATGCCGCATGTCATAACTATCTGGCAATACTGACAGGCTTGCAGAACAGGCAGCAAAGCGGTGCTGCACCTTATGACGTTGTAAGTATCGTAGATTACTTTTAAAAATAACTTACTATACTATTCTTGATTAGTTAGAAATGTCATACACTCATACAATTTCGACTTTGTGTTACAGATTGAAGAGTCACGAAAGGCCTACCAACGAAAGTATGGACTTCCATTTAAATTTAACGACTGTTTCGAGCTTCTATCTAGTTTTCCTAAGTGGAAGAACCCAAGCAACTTCATGCTTGAACAGCAGAACAAAGCTAGAAGGATGAACTACTCTGAATCTAGTCCAGGAAGTGACCCGAGTTCGCAAGAAAGGAACCCTTTATTTGGAACTAGTGACGGACGGCCTATTGGCAGAGCCAAGTCAATTCAGCTGGAGCAACGCGATGCAGAGTTCTCTAGATTTATGGAAACAATAGAGAATTCAGCTACGGAGACAAAAGAGCATAGACTTTGATTTTCGAAGGAAAGAAACCGCAGCGACGAAGAGTTCCACAAAGCAGTTAGGGATGATCGAGAGATTCGCAGACAAGAACATACGGAGAAACAACCCCTGTTACGAGAAAGGCTGGAGAAGATGGAAGCACTGGTGCGGGAGAGCAATTATGTTAAAATGATTACATGTGATTTTAGTAAGCTTTCCCCTTTACAGCAAGAACTAGTAAGCGAGCAGATTGCAGAGTACAGAAGAAACAAAGGAAGTGGAGGCGGAAGCTGTAGTGGCTCGTATCAGGACTAGCTATGTATGTTGGGTTAAGTTGTAATATGATTGTGAACTGCTTGTAGTAGTTATGTACTAGTGGGTATTTATGTAATATCTAGGGTTGAGTTGTAATATGATTGTGACCTATTTGTAGTATGTATGCAGTAGTTGTTGTTTATGTAGTAGCTGTATATGTTGGGTTGAGTTGTAATATGATTGTGATCTGCTTTTAGTATTTATGTACTAGTTGTTGAAACAATGATACAATCGACAATATGATTGGAAATCAGATTTATTGACCCAACTACACACTGATACATAGTACACGAGTACACACTGATACATAGTTCTAGTACCAACTACTGATTCCTACTATTTCTTCCTTTATGCACCCACGAATGTTCCACTAACTGGTCATGCAATTGGAAGTGCGCAGCTTGATCTTCAATATGTTGAACCATATCAACATATTCGTCCATTGAGTTTACATCTTTATGGGGTTTTGCATTTGACTCCGTAAACATGTCAGGATAATTAGACTTTTGATTCTTATACCCGCCCCTTTCAGACTCCACAATCATGTTATGTATTATTATACAAGCATACATGATTTCTGAAAGCACTCCTACATCATGAAAACGAGCAGGATTTCGTAAAATATGAAATCGGGCTTGTAGAACACCAAACGTACGTTCGATGTCCTTTATGTAGCTAGCTACTTTTTCAGTGAAATAACTTTCTTTGTCATTTTATGGTACTCTGTATCCCTGAATCAAAGTTCTCCACTTTGGGTATATTCCATCCACTAGAAAGTATCCAGTTTTGTGTTCGATATTACCAACGTTATATAAAACATCTGTTGACAGTCCGTTAGCAAGTTCTGTGAAAAGATATGATTGTTTTAAAACATTTATATCATTCAATGAACCTGGGACTCCAAAAAAAGCATGCCAAACCCATAAATCGTATGTTGTTACTGCTTCAAGGATCGTTGATGGCACTTTCTTGTGTCCGGTGAACATTCCTTTCCATCCCGTTGGGCAGTTTTTCCAAGGCCAATGCATGCAATCTAAACTTCCAAGCATACTTGGAAATCCTCTGGCTTCTCCCCTGTGTAGTATCCTGCTTATATCGTTTGGTCCAGGCGTCCGTAGATACTCCTCTCCGAACTCTTCAACAACTATTTTACAGAATTCTTTCAGACACTCTATTGCTGTTGATGCTGCGATTATGAAATATTCATCCATTTGGTTGCCAGATGTTCCATAGCTTAACATCCTCAACACCGTTGAAATTTTGATGTGGGCGAATGGCCGATTTCTTGTGCTCCGTTCAGTCTATAAGTGAAATACGGATTTGACTGACGAAGTTTAAGATAAATTTTAGAGAAGATTCCCGGACTCATACGATAACGACGGCGGAACAAAGTTATATCGTAGGTTGGATTGTCGATGAAGTAATCTCTCATTAGTCTTTCATGTCCATTCTTGTAGTCTCTCTTATACCGCCGGTCAATCCGTCCAGGCTTACTACCTCGATGGTTGCTAATTGAGCCTTCGGCGAAATAATTGGAATACCCAACCATTACTTGTTGTTCCAGCTGCTTCTCCGTCTCTTCCTCCACTTCTATTTCAGAATCTTCAGTTTGATTCATGACTTTGTAGTAATGGTGGTATAGATGTGGATCCATTGCTTGCTTTTTTTATAAATTGAGTTTTGTTGTTCTCCCTAAGTGTAGCCGTACAACAGATATATATATAAGCAATGATGGTTAACATATTTTAAATATATTTTTAGGCAATAATGGTTCCGACATAATGGTTGGGATAATAATGGTTCTGCCATTGAGTAGTCAATTCAAAAAGTTGTTGTGTTGTGAAAGGTTGGCAATAATGGTTGGCAGTACATGTAGGCAAGAATGGTTAGCAATAATGGTTCCGAGATAATGGTTGGGACAATAATGGTTCTGTCATTGAGTAGTCAATTCAGACAGTTGTTGTAAAGTGAAAGGTTGGCACTAATGGTTGGCAATAATGGTTGGCAGTACATGTAGGCAAGAATGGTTGGTAATAATGGTTCGTAGATAATGGTTGGGATAATAAAGGTTCTGTCATTGAGTGGTCAATTCGGACACTTGTTGTGAAGTGAAAGGGTGGCACTAATGGTTAGCAAGAATGGTTGGCAATAATGGTTGGGATAATATCTCTGTCGTTGGGTAGTCAAATTATTGTACCCGCATATTTTGGCAATAATGGATCCAACATAATGGTTGGGATAATAATGGTTATGTCATGTAGTAGTCAATTCGGACAGTTGTTGTGATGTGAAAGGTTGGCAATAATTGTTGGCAATACACATAGGCAAAAATGGTTGGCAATAATAGTTGGGACCATATCTCTGTCGTTGGGTAGTCAAATTATTGTAGCCATATTTTTTGGAAAAAATGGCTCCAACATAATGGTTGGGATAATAATGGCTCCGAAATAATGGTTGGGATACTAATGGTTTTGGCAATAATGGCTCCGACATATTTTTTGGCAGTAACAGTATTTGAAATTATTAGTGACTGCCTATAGTTATTTTGATGTCAAAGGTAAGTGCAGGGTAATGGAAAATTTCATTTACATTTATTTATTAAAGGATATCCAAATATTCAGAAATTTGATATAATGTGATATCCAAATATGTTTAAAATCTCCACTAAAGTCGAACAGTAGAGTAGGATACGGGGATACAACAATTTATAAAGATACAACAATAAGCATAAAGATATAATAGTTTATAAAGGTACAACAACTGCCGATAGTACATGCGAACTAGCTCCGTCAAAGTATGAAGTGAAAATTAGCAACTTCAGTAAACCCCATTTTACGTTTAGCCTTAAGGGAGTCGCAGGATGCTCAATCGCAACTGGTCATTTTCACTTCGAACACGTCTATTCTCGCGTTCGAGTTCGTTAGAATATGCTATTCCCCGAGGACACACAGGTTGGTCTATCCAGTCCGTGTAATTGCAACCATTTGGATAGGTTGGACATCGCTACACGCGCCGACCTATATTGTTGCCCTCTGCTCGAACGACAATTTCAACCGCATACCCGCAATAGCAACGAACTAGATAAGAATCCAATACATGTTCATGCAGTGGTACACGAAAGAACTCTTCTTCTTGCGTTGATTGAGTGATCTCTTGTTCTGGTGATACTTGAACAGGTGGTACTGGTGTTTCATGTGGAGTTTGAACGTTCACTTGTTCGTACGGTGGTATAGTTTGCGGTTTCATTTGGTTTAGGAACTGGAGTTCGTCTTCAAGCTCTTGTAGCCTCATGTTTTCGTAAGCTTGTTCCTCGGAATCTGTAGATGTTGCCCACGAAGACATTTTCAGTGAGTGTGAATCAAAGGATGTGCTCTCAGAATGGGGAAGAAGTTGTTTGAGTTTTGTATGTTGTGAGTAAGTTCACATATGTATATATAGCTGGAAGATTGGCAATGGTGTGAACGGTCAAAAGCTACACTGTAGGGAACACTATATGGAATCTGGCAGATGACATGACTGCCCTATGCGAAGTATGCAAGACTTGACTAGTCATTGCGCTACAGTTGGTTGTCCCGTTAAGTTCTTACGTAGAATATGGAGTTATCTGCAAACCTTGTTATGTTGGCGCGTTATGTAAGAATTTTTCATTTCTAAACGAGAAGACGATAATCTTGCTCACGATCAAATTCAAGCACTAATACATTCCAAACAACACTTACAGGAACTAGAACAACAGAACATAGCAACATCAAATTCAAAGTACAGTAATAAATCTTCGATCCAAGAAAAACTAAATCCTAACGATTTCTGAGATAGCCAGCTCTAGTTGCATCCGCAACAATCTTGTTCAACCGCCTTATTTCGGCTTGCGCTTCCAGTGCATATTGAAGTCCACGTTGGCACATTGGCGGGTCTATCCACTGCATAAAATTACAACATTGAATATCATTGGGGTAATACCTATGGTCTTCGAAGGCAGGACATCCGAAGAATCGGCGTCCAACATTTTTTCCAGTTTTGGCAACAACAACAACCGATTCATCTCCACAACAACAAATAGGGTAAGCTCCACTAGGTAGCGTTGGACCGATTGGATGTAGGGGCTCGATTTCTTGTCCTTCATATACGATCTGCTTACCAGGTCTTTGATTTGCTACAACTTCGCACAATCGCGCGTTGAAAGATTTTGTTCTCGGCTTCACTGATTTAGACTGAACTTATGCTCCTTCACCGAATTCCACCCTAGGCTTGTTGTGTTGTACACTATTCCTTGACCGTTCAAACTCTTCATAACAATTATTCATTGTTTCATCGTCAATCTCCAAGTTGTCCATAGCTTCAATACAAAACAAAACCTTAAACAAATGAAATGAATGCAAAGTGTATGGAATTTTTGTTCTGTTAGAGATATAAACCTGGTGCGTATTTATTGCTACGTTTGAACACAAAGTAGGGCTAGATTTGTAAAAAGAAATGTTGAAATTCAAAACAAAAACAAAAAGTAGGTGATACCCGTGATAAATTTATGGTATTGATATTTAATGCATCAACTTTTTCAGTAACATAATTACTGGTACTGTATCAATGTATAGTGTATCACTGTTTGCACTGTGTACTGTTTGACTGTTTGCGTAAAATGTTTGACATAAAGTATGCTGACCCATTTTTTTAACTCCTACACGTATTGAAAAGATTAATGCACCCGAGGAAGACCCCTATTTTTAACTCCTTCTCACGAAAAAGAGTGGCATGACTCCACCCTGGCATAAAACATAGATGAACTATGGGAACTGTGCAAGACTTGACCAGTCAATGCGGAACGATCCATATTTTTTTAACTCGTAGTTGTATTGAATCGTTTAATGCACCACAGAATGACCCTTACACATAGGTTACATAAGTGATAATAAGTTACAAATAATGATAAATTACACAAATGGTAGATTAGACAAACAATAGGTTCCACATATAAAATCAGCCTAGATAACCTAAATGTTACACAACTCTTGGGTTACATACTTCGTTCGAACCACAGTGAAGGTTTTCAACTTAAATAAAGCATAAAGATAAAAATGATACGACGCGTAACGATACAGTACATAGTACGCATAACATAAAATATTTAAATCCTAATTTAACCCACGTTGCAGGCGATAATTTGCATTACTTAGGTTGTTTACTTGATTTCGCAGCTTTCTTATTTCTTCCTCTAGTTCCAAAGCATACGTAATTGCTCGACGGGGAAAACGGTCATCTATCCACTGTCCAAACTCGCATCCATTGCCATGTACTAGACAACTATAATATCGACGTCCAACGTCGTTTCCATGACAGACGACTAATTGCGGTGCTTCAAATCCACAAAAGCATACAATATTTGCGGATTGCACCTCGCCTTCTTCTACCGTGGCTCTAACACGAGGAATTACAAGGTTAGACCTACGCTCACGTTGTCGATTACGATTCATGCTGATGTCGTATTTCCATTTCATGCATTCCTGCTTCAAGTTCTAATTGTCGCACCTCGTCATTGTGTCGCTCTTCCATTTCGATATACCACTCTGTTGGTTCTTTGGGTGTGGACGGATTAGGGTTTGATGGTCCTGAGAGAAGGTCCGTATAATTGTAAGAAGATGGATACGATATTGGCATTTTTCTTATTTGAGATATAATTTTCAGTCCGTATGGATCGGGTATTGCTTAAGCAATGTTAGCTATATATAAGAGGAGATTTAGTTACCACTGCATAATGATATTACTTCCCGTTTACAAAAGACACGGAATGTGAAAACAAATTGACAACGGGTAATTGCAACCATTGGACTGTGCACTGTATACTGTGCAATATTTACTGCATACTGTCTGCTTTATACTGTACACTGTGCACTGTTTCTTGTAGCTACGTTGGAAAATGGGTTCTTAACTTTAGAAAAAGAGTGACATGACCACACTTTGGTCTGAAAACTGTAGAACAAGAGTGACCGGCCTACACACTAGGAAAAGAAATTTCCTGTTTAAAAATATAACGACAAACTGTTTTTCGTTATATTTTATTGTCGTGGCACCACAGCGGCTACTTAAACGGTCGCATTCCCTCCCTTTATATACCAACCTAACTCCTCCTTGTTCCACACAAGCAGACCACCTTCTCAAATTCATTTTTGACAACCAGAAAAATGTCTTCGTCTGAACCCAAGTGTACCGGCAAAAAATCTGCAAGCAAGAAACCCATGGCCCAATCGCACTTGTCATCGTATGCCATGCAACGTCCAGTCCAACACCAGCAATCGTTTCGCCCAACTCACGAATACGGATACTCACCGTATTCAAACGAAGATGCCTCTTCCGTTCATCAAAGATCTAGAAAAGAAATTCTACTCGAGGGAAAGGTTTCCGAGCCACTACGGACGATTGGATCCAACCCTATTTGCCATTGTGGACAAGTGTCGGTCGTTGTTGTTGACGAGACTGAAACAAATGTCGGTCGTCGATTTTTCGGTTGTCAAGCCTTCAATGACCACATGAATTATCCTGATGACATTGATTGTTGTTGCTTTAAGCAGTGGATTGACCCTCCCATGTGCGAACATGGACGTCAGTATGCACTCGAAGCGCAAGCAGAAATAAGACGCTTGAGCAAGATTAATGCCGGTAAGACAAGAGATGTTCCTTTCCCTAGATCGTGGTAGGTGTACGTGTTTGAATTTGATGCTTGTGTGCTTAGTTGTTGTAGTTTGTATGATTATGGTTTGGCATTTCCTTCTGTTGTACTAGTTGTCGTTGTTTCAGTTGTTATAATTGCTCAATAGCTGTAGTTGTTATAATTCTCAAGTCATGTACGCTTCTAAGTTATGTAAGGCACCTGGGAACGACCCATTTTTCGTAACTCTTTCGTGAATTGAGATGGTTAAAGCACCGGTGGACGACCCCTATTTTTTAACTCCTACATATACACAAAATTGCCTCTATGACAAAACAATTACGAATCATGCTTCCAAAGCCTGCTACAGTCAATGAAATGACTTAACATTGAGGCATACAACAATATTACATACTGCAATATCACTGTGAATTTAATACGAGTCACGTGTATGTAGATTATACCCTTTCACATGCATGTATGACATGATTGGACCATTCACTGAGAAGAAAAAATTAAAGACATGTCTCCATCATTCGTAATTGGGATTCCATTAAACGTCTCCATCTTTCCCACACTGATTGAGTAGTCTCTTCCGAATTAAATGACAACAGTATACGAAATTAATAGTACCTGCCCACATTTGTTGTCATGTGAAAAGTCACTGTAGGGAATCTAACGTAATATCACGAGAACCCTATAACGGGTATTCAAGTATGTTGAATTGTAACTGTTGGTCGTACATTGCCCTTATAAGTACTCCATATCTGATAATCCATCTCATACCTTCTACAGCTTCAAGCAGCACCGTTGTAGACTTAAGCGAGCAAATTTATTTTCTTGTTTTCTTAAAGGTAACGTTTATTATCAACGAAATTCGTACTTCTAGTAACTCTACTTATTCTACTGATGCATAGGTTACATGGACAATTCAGAAATAAGTGATGAAGAAATGGGAAGGATTTTTGATGAGTACGAACGAAACTTAGTAAACGATAACGAAATTGAATTAGTTCATGATACACAAGTTGAAGAGGTGCCTGTCGCGATTCAGCATCGAGCGGTTACAGCTCCGCGTCCTTCTCCAGTAAATCAACGACCTAGTAATAGTGCTCAAACATTGAATTCTCCTACTCTAGAATTTTCGTCTAAGGATTTGTTGGCCCTCGTAAAATCCTATATTGAGGTCGAAAAGAGAGATGAGTTGCTAATGCAAAGTGGAGGGGGTTTAACATATGAAGAAAGATGGGAAATGATCACGAGGCTATACAATAACCATCGTTCCTGGCCCACTACACGAACATCGGTTGAAATCCAAATGGCTAATCGTCATTTTGCAGACGCTTGTGATCGGTACACAAAGATTATCGAAACTGTTGAAGACGAGAACATATTTAAAACAAATCAAGCAACATATGATTCTCATTACCTTTTCGAGTATGGTGAGGAGTTCGTTGGTTACAAAGTGTATAAACTCCGCTATAGTTGGTTGACCCGCTATGGAACTGAGTAGGCTTATGGTATTGTGATTTTATTGTTGTTTTACTGTCTATTTAATTTGATGTTTGCGCATAGAATATGGAGTTATCTGTAAACCTTGTTATGTTGGCGTGCTATTTAAGAATTTTGCATTTCTACACGAGAAGAGGGAAACCTTGTTCAACATCAAATTCAAACGTTATTACATTCCAAACAACACTTACATGAACTAGAACAACAGAACATACCGGCTCTACACAAAAACATTCTCTAAACAGAAATACAGTCTCTACACATAACCAAATGCAGTCTTTACACAGAAACTTTATCAAAACGTACACAAAATACATTGAAAGTACATAATAGTGGTAGTCAACAAATACAGAACACATACTCAAACAACTGGAACATACAACTATCAACTAGGAAAACGTAATACAACAAAAGTACATAACAGTGGTAATACAACAAAAGTACATAATAATGGTAGTCAACAAATGCAGAACATCTACTCCAATAGTAGGACCATACAACTGACAACTGCGAAAGTACATAAAAGTGGTAATAACTCAGTCGTCCGAGTCATCTGAATGTGTACGTGGACGTGTGCAGTGCCGATGACTTCTCTCATCATCACCAACATCTGGAGGCTGACTGGACCCAGCACTAGACCTATGGTGGTAATACATCTGTAAGTCCTGTAGTCTCTTGCGCTCTGCCTCAAGCTGGGCCTCTAAATGTGCCTGCTGCTGTCGTGCCTCCTCTGCAACACGACATAGCTCACCATCATAGTAATCTAGGCTACGCCTATGCTCTATATAGCCCGTATGCCTAATTCCCATATGCATATCATACAGATCATGATATGATATCTGTGTAGGATCAGGGTAATCGTGATGGGCCAGAGGATGAAACACGTCAACGTAACGATCCGGTCCAATGGTGGGCACTGCCATGGTCCATCCAAAATGACTGGAGGCCGCCACATGATCAGCTGCACGAAAACTCTGGCTGGGCTGGGTAATATCCTCGACAACAGGTGGACGTATGCCGTGTCGTATAGCAGATGGCCCTACTAAATCAATCGATGTTGCATGCGTAATTGTGTCTGAGGAGCCGGTGAAAAATCTACGCTAGAAGGTAAGGTAACACTCTCCGATAATAACAAAGCTCTCAGCCGTCCACCAACCTGCTGCCCTAGCTATATCTAGCTGCTCCGTCAGGTGAATCATACACCGATAAGTATGTGGGTGTGGATCATCCGGAATAGCATCGAAGTCATACAACTATCTCCAGCACCTCTTACCAAGATACCAATAAGCACCTAGCGCCACGGGATAAGATATAAGTGGAAATCTCCGTCCGGCAAGCATCCTAACAATCTGTATGATCTCAAGATCGATGGATGTACTCTGCTCAAATGGATGCCATATAATCTGATCCCTATACATCCTCAGCTCGATCTGGTTATGGGAAACGGGATACACATGGCATGACTCATTATCCCTGGACCCCCGGTTGTCCGCAGTCCAAAAGAATATACAGGGGAAAAAGGTCGATGGGTCTGCAGTACGGGTGATAAAATGAAAGTTCCTAGAGTACTCAAAGTACCAATACTGTAACAACTCCCAGAATCCAAATAAAGAAACCTGAGAATCAGAGATGGTGCACTGCATGTCGAGACATCTGTATAGGTATGCAAGGATAGGTGTGCCCCAATCATATAAAGTCACCCCATCGGCATTTAACTCAGCCGCGACCTCAAGAAACTCCACAGGCAAACAACTGCTCGAAGAACTAAAGAACAGGTTACCCATAAGGTATAACACAAATAATCGAGCAAGCTCCAAGTCATCATCAATGGAGTACTAACCGAGTATGTTGTCCATGGCCGAACGGATGGCGCTCACTCTAATAGCGCCTTCTGCCTGATACGACGCAGCAGAAACATCAAAATGAGGCAGTAGATCATGAACAAGTGCACGATCACGCCATCGACCGTCGTCATAAGTCAGTGGGGGATAAGCACCTACTCCAATGCTAATACCAGTAAGCATGGAGAAATCAAGCGGTGTAAGTCCTAACCCACCACAAGGAAAGTGAAATGTGTGGGTGGTTTTGTACCACCAAAGAGCAATGGCCGCACACAATTGGACATCGGCATTTATAACATGGTTTATTCCTAAAATTGCAAAGCGCACAATAAGATAAAATATGACTACTAAATTATCCACTTGTTTCATTAAAAGATCTTTAATATTACCTAGAAAAAATTGAAATCCCAGAGCATGTAACAGTCCTGCGACCCTCTCCTTACCCGCCAAGTGTGCATGATAATATCTAAGTGTGGTCGTTAATGAACCACGTGAACGTATATTCCGCGACTGTCAACGGTTCAACAAAATGTTATACTATCTACCCAATATCTAATACTCAAAGAATACTATTTAAATAATACTAAAAATACTTACAGCCAAACTCGACTGCGTGCTAACGTGTACTTCGTCTTCTGGAAGAATGCGAAAGTTGGATAGCGAAGGAAGCTTCGCGGCGCTGAGGTTCATATCCAGAAAACCATCGAGATCGGCCTGTCTAGCGGAAACCGATCCCACACCCCTACGCGCCCTGCCTGCTCGTCCACCTCTACTCCCGCCACGTCCACGATGGCCACCTTCCTCGTGTGCCCCTACGTCTTCGGGGGCTACAAGCAAGTCTTCTATTCTGAGCGCTGGTTGTTCCCACTACCTCCTGCACCACTCCCGCCTGCGCAACTTCCCCGTTGCCACTATCATCGCCGTTCATGAATTTTTGGCGAAATGTTTTAGTAATCTGGCCATATTTTTGAATGAATATCTCAAACAAGCTAGTTAATTTGGTTAAAAGCTGACGGATTGGTGAAATGGTGGAGAAAATTTTGTGGAAAATGGGGGAGGAGATTGGTTTTTCGGGTTTGAAATGGGGAAGGAGAATGGAGCCGAGGAGGGGGTGGCGGCGTGGGTTTTGTGGAGGAGAGTGTTATAATGGCAGACAATTTGTCGTTATATGTTATAACGGCAAAGTGTTTGCCGTTATAACGTTACAACGGCAAAGAGTTTTCCGTTGTAACATTATAACGGCTTTCTCTTTGCCATTGTATCCCCCTCCCAAAACCAGTCTGTGGCTGGTTCCCCTTTCTGGGTGTTCGGCTCGTTGGACCAGTTGCATAACATGAGAGAGAATAACTGAACAGAATGGATGGTTGGTTATGGTCTAAGATTTATGGAGAGACCCAAACAAAAGAATAAATAATAACTGAATTACTATTTGAAGTGGTATCAGCCTATCAGGTATACGAATAATGTTCACGGCCATGACCTTTTCAAATAGAATTGGAAACTGGAGTTGTGGAATGTAATAGCTGTGAAGAAAGTTCGCATGGGGGAGTGGATTTATTATCAGAGAGATTGAGCCACGTTTTAAAAGGGCCAGGCCCAAATAAAAGAAAATAAAGTAGAAAAAGAAAAAGGGAAGGAAGAAACTTAAAAGAAAAGAAACGGGAGTTCGTAGATATGAATGTGCATTGGAGCAGCTTTTGAATCATTTTGGAAAGAGGACTGTAGCTTTTGGATGGGGTTTGAAGTGGGCTGGCTGGAATGGTGAGCCCAATTAATTTAGTCAATTTAATTAAGTATAATTAAATATACGTATAAACTTTAAAATATTATACCATGCTCATATGTTACCCAAATTCAACAAATCAGGATCTGTTGAGATCGCATGGACGGTGACTACACCATGGAACTGACTGGGAGTGAATTGGAGCTCGTTACAATTTATGGCGAAATAAACTGTCTAATCTGAATTGACGATTTCTTATCATTATTTAACGATAACCGACCAATGTGAGTAAATCTCACTGAGAATTGATAAATGATGGTTGATTGCTGTGTGTTGGTTGTTTGGATGAACTGCTAGTCAGTTGGTTGAAATTATATATATAAATCGTTAATATATATATTGATTCTGTTTATCAGATTATTTCATGTTGAAATGAAATTGATGTTAAATATATTGTTTAACATCTTGGATGCAGGGAAACAGGTTGGAGGGATCCAACAGGATCCCTCAATATTTATAATACTGTTTGTTTTCATATATTATGATATATGATGTAAAATATAATCTATGATTTGATTATGACGATACTGGTCCTGTTATTTGGTATATTAAATACCATAAGAAATACTGGAATGTAAAAAGGAAATATTTATAAAACCATAGAATTTTATAGAAGGAATATTTATTTAGAAAATAAATAAGATATTATAAGGGGTATTGACTTGGAAAATAAAAAGGAAATATTTATAAAACAAATATAAAAGGAAATATTTGTTAAAAAATATAAAAGGAAATATTTGTAAAGCAAATATAAAAGGAAATATTTGTAAAAAAAATAGAAAAGGAAATATTTATAAAACGAATAAAATTTTATAAAAAGAGAATTTTACATTAGGAAAGTTTAGACCCGTGCTTTGCACACGGTTATAACGTGATAAGGATTTAATGTAAATATTTAATAGAAATTTGTTTTAAAAGATAAACGGAGAAGATTAATTTATAAATAATGTTTTATAAATTAAATAAAACATTTATCATGTGATAAATGGAATATATAAGTCAGAACTTATATAGAGAAGTAGAATCGGTTTCAACATAATATTTGAAATGGAATGTGAACTCAGCATTTATAAAGGGAATTATATATGAGATTTAAGTGTTAGACATAAAAAGGAGATTTCATATGAATAATTCTATAGATAGAAGTATAAATAGAATTTGGAAATGGGATATTATTTTAAAATATGGAATCAAACTTAATGGATTATATAAAGGAAATATTTTTTACATTCAATATGAATAATGGATTAAAATGAATATTTTATAAATTAAAACATTTATAAGGAAAATGGTATTTTGAAATAGGAATTCAAATGGTAATTTGAACGAGATAGGAATTACAGTTAGTCGGATATAAGTTATTCAAAGAGAGTTAATCGAATATAATTTATTCGAAGAGAGTTAATCGAATATAATTTATTAGAAGAGAGTTAATCGAATATAAGTTATTCGAAGAGAGTTAATCGAATATTCGTTATTCGAAGAGGGTTAATTGAATAGAGTTATTCAAAAGGAAGTTATCGAATAAGTTATTAGAAAGAGAGTTAATCGAATAGAGATTACTCGAAAGAGAGTTATACTGTGAAATTCGATTATATCGAATGTAGGAAAGTACTGTCTACTTTTCGTTTTTAAATCAAGATTTATTTATTCATTTATAAATTAGTTATTTGTTTATTTATTCAAATTAATAAACAAAAGTTATATTTAAGTTATTATATTTCAGAAGTGTGGGATTTTAAAACTATTATTATAATCAAATGATTTCTGTAAAAGAAGTGCATTCGTAAATAGAATCTGAGAGTTACATAAGGGAATTTGTTAAAGATTTAGAAGGTGAACTTTGTTTATTTCGAAGTTAGAAATGTTGTTCAGTTAAGGTCTGAAAGGTAGTTATACCCCAACTTGATTGACTTCGTTTTTAACTAAAGAATAGTTCAGGTTCGGTAGTGAAGGTTGGTTAAGTGAATTTAGTAAATGAGTGTAATGGTGAGTTGGCATAGCGATGTTTTATTTAAACATCTGTTTAAATTTAATGAAGGAGTTTTGGAAATGTTTTCCAAGTAAGAATCAACAAAGTTTTCTAATAATAGAAAATAAGAAATGGGAATAAAAAGGGGAACATTTTCCAAAGTTAATAACATATATTTTCTAAATTTAGAAAATAAGGATGTACGACTATATGGAAACGGGAAATAAGGAAATGAATAAATTAATGATAAATTAATTTAAAGGGATAAATATGGATTGATGATTGATAGATAAAATTTCCATTTGGAAATAAGATCGTTTTTTGTACACATGTTTTCCTTTGGTAGTTAAATCACAGACTATCAAAGTTTTTGACCATTTCCGTTGTCAATACGGAGAGACCGGGATCAGATTTATTATCTGAAAACCACTCCGTATGGGCATTATCGTTTCGAATCTACTAGATAGAAGACGAATTGAATATGGATTTTATAGAAGGGTTATTCTGGCGATCCTAGGTAGAAATTGCCTAAGATGGATTTACAGAATAATTCCTTCGGTTTGTCCAGTCCAGGACAACTTGAATGGGCAAGTGACTTACAGAGTATTTCTGGTAGATCGCGTAAATTGGTCATTTCAAACGTATTTATGTTGGTGGTGGAGAAATTCGTTTCTCTTAGCTTTATACCCGTGGTATTTTTGAGGAAATCAATTTGTGATTTGATGGGTATGATGATGTGGCATTCAAAGTAATTAAAAGAGCGATCTGTTAAAAGATACATTATGACATCAAACCTCGTCAACTGGGAAATGACAAAAATCGGGCAGGCAACATAGCTAAGTGGGCCGCACCCAAGTAGGGTATATTGTCACCATCTAGAGAATATTCATATTTGTTAATTCGTTCAATTCTGTATTTCCCGGGAATAGTTATGTTGGTATACCAACTGTAAGGTGACAATATATCGGAACATTCAAGCGAAATGAATGGTCGGCCATATGTGTCCGAGTTACAAGATGTTCTTGTTGAACTCTAGTGTATCGGTTCTAGAGTACACTTATCGGAAGGTGGATCCATACCTTGTCATAGTTGGAAATCCATTACCCAATAAGAGCCCACTGGTTTTTGATTATATATCATATATGTAGAATGTGAGACGAAAGCGTTCTACTAGATTGTTATTTACTTGATTTAGACATTATTATAATATCAGAAGAGTTGGGATATAAAGAATATTTTGAGTATCGTAAGGTAAAAACCATCCGTGTTTATGTGTGTATCGGTCTTACGATTTTCCTTTCTTTTAAAAAGGATTTTAAAAGTAAAACAAATGGTTGGAGTTTACTCACACTAGTCACATGACTGACCAAAAGTTTATTTTGTTTTGTTTCCCTAAACTGTTGGGTGCCTAATTTTGTACGGGCAATCAAGTAGTCGGGATTTTACAGAAACTTGAAGAGCTGGAGCAGGAGGCTTCAGGATTTTATAGCTATTGTTTATTTCCACGGAGTTGTAAGTGTTGTACCCTGATAATGTTATTGTTTACATACACTATTTTTGATTTTAAGTTATGTTGTATACTATATTTTATTCGTTCCACTGTGAGATTAGTGTTTACTCAGATGTTGTATGTTGTTATTCTTCTTGTATTCTAAGTTTCTATCTTATCTATTCTCACCCTCTGTTTTCTTTCTATTAGTTTTCTGGTTTCCAGTGAAAATTTGGGTTGGAATTATGTTATTTGGTCAGCTCAAATGGTGGAAATTCGGGACAATACAGCAGACTCGTTAAACCAAATCTGCTTAGCTCCATCAGTACCTGAAAAAGCATTAGAGGATGCCTCACCAAATAGTGAGACACCCCATTTTCCATGAGCATAAAATGTCAGACTAATGTCAGGTATAAGCATCCCAATTAAAACATATTGCTGAAATCCGTGATATAATTTCATATAGGAATTTTATTAAAAATGCTTATTTCTTTTCCATGCTAATAAATAATCTTGTGCAAGTGCACATATACTGATTTATAAAAACATTCATCATCAGTATTCAAAACTAATACATGCAAATCAATCAAACATAAGAACATAACAGGTTAATTCACCCTGTTAACATCATGATTTTTATTCATAACTACCCTAGGAAAATTCCTCCAGGAAGACTCAAGTTCCTTATATACTTATTTCCTAGCATTTCCAGTTAGTTAAGTTCCTTGATCTCATCTGTAATAAGGAATCACCAGGACACATTGTAGTAATCTAATTCACACTATTACACAAAGATCTCAGGACCAAAATTAAGCTATGTGCCAGACTTACGACTTAAGGCAAGCCATTCCACAGCTTCTTGAACAAAATAATCCTTAGTTAAATTACTAAGTGTTCTCATATTTTTCTTTCAGTGACTACTTACCTAAATAAGGTAAACTAACATAGTTAGACCCACTGCATAATGCTATGGATTTCACAGAAATCACCTTAAACAATCAAAACAACCATTCAGACCAGAATATTAACCAATCAAGCAAGAAATTCATCCAATACATACATGTGAAATGCAGGAAATCATTTATCCATGGGTTTACTGAAATAAATCCTTGTTTTATATTAACTGCATACGTACATACATACATATATATATATATATATATATATATATATATATATATATATGTGTGTGTGTGTGTGTGTGTCCGATTATACATCTGATATTAATCTATGGCTTTAGAAATATTTTTAAGAGATTTTTGCCACTATTCATAAACTGGATTCAAATGAAATTCAAAACCTAGCTGAGACATATTGATTGCATTCTTTATTAGAGATCAGCACATAGAAAATCTGTTGCTTTCTAAATCAATCATTTACAGAGCCTCGGCACCTATACACAAGTATATTGCAGCTCATACAAATGTTTCATGGAAGGTTGCTGTAACGACCCGCATTCTACGGATTGAAGGATTATAGAATGTTTATTTCTTTTTCATATGAGGTCCTATGGTTGTGTAACTTTGGGGAACGACTATTGGGGTCATTTTCCGTGTTCACGATTTTTTCCGATTTTTAAATGACCATTTTGCACCTAGCGAATCTTGTTTTGCCTATAACTTTTGATTGGTAAGGAGTTTTGACATGAGACCACTTCCATCAGATCCGGATGATCGTTTACCTTTCCGAAGAGTGGTCAAATTAATCAAATGGACTTAAAGTTTGGGAGATATGGCTGAATTAAAGTTTAAAAGGAGAAAAACAGCTTAACCGGGCTTAATTGGCTAATTAGCAGTCACGCCCATTAGAGGATTTCGGGATTAAGCTTATTTAAGGACTAGAGAAACCTTTTTTATCATTTTTGCAGCCGCCACTTTCATTCCTTCTGTGACGACCCCAAACCCCAATGAGACGGTGCAAGGGTAATCTTTGGAATATAACACATAAACAGATAACAACAGAACAAAAATAAATAAATACACTAGATAATGTACAATAGAATACACTGGATAAATATAATCATCAAAGTTACACAACATATAGGATCATACTTAGTACAAAATACAGTTCAGCTATACATAAATGTCTACTGCGGAAAAGAAAACGTAATATGTACAACAGGAGCTGAACAGCATAAAAGAGATAAATGATAGAATCCATCTTCAGCTCCAGCTATCCAGAAAGAGCCTGCTAAAACCTGAATACAAGGCTGCCCGTGTAGAAAAAGGGGCACCCGAGTTTGCAAGTGAAACAAACCACGAGTCAGTCATGGGACTGGTATTAGAAATCTACTTAATACACTTTCAAATATGGCCAATCACGGGACCATGCCACTTTCGCGGAACGGGTTTACTCCATTGGATTGCCAGTGCTTTAAAACAAATAAATCTTTTAAACATCGCAATGCTTTTTATAAAAATGAAGTCATTATAAGACTCAGTTCCCATCACACAATGCAACACAAACCAGAGGATAGAGTTTTACCTTATAATGGCCAAAATATGCTTGATATAAGCAAAACAAATCATTTGATATTATTGCTAGTGTATATATGTTTCGAAAACAATTTCAAATCATAAGTATCAATCATAGACGGCATTAATGCCCCATACCACTATGTCTCCATATATAGGTATACAATCAAAACCGCACGGTATCGTATTTGGAAATTGGATTTCCATCTTGAACCAAGGCAAAAGATAGTCCTTACCGAATTCGAGACGCTCTAGCCCGCCCCTCATGCAAGCGCGCAGGCAAGCCTCGGATCGTCAGGGCCGGTCCACCGATGTGGATTAAAATTCCTGAACACTGCGTTTCCCCGCCCCATAGGGCGTCACTGGTCATATCTGACCACACCATCGGCTCCGAAGAGACCGAAGCAACCGAGGCCTCGCTTTCCATCATCCACATAAGTAAAATACCCGGGCGTATAAAACCCAAAGCACCATTCCTAGCTAGAAGAAAACGCATGTCCTCCCTGATGCCCTTCTCCCGTTTCTGGCTCATACCGGGGTGTGAGGCTCGTGAAACAACGCTATACACAAAGCTACGCCACACAGGCCGTGCTATGATCATCAACCACAAGACTTTGCTTTTCAGCAGAAGCCTTGATCATCTACCACTTAGGCGTGCCTCACAGGCAATTCACCCCGTGCGACTGATTTCCATCGATATATAACCTCTGGGCTCGTACGTCTTAGAGAAGGGCGTTAAGCAAGAGAATAAATTCTCCGGCGCCAAATAGATATATTTAATAGAGATCAATCAGCACAGAACAAAATCCAATGTCAGACACACAGTCCATTTACACGTTCGTTCTGGGTCTGAACGAAACCGGAGGCACTCAATACCTCGCATATCCGTACAATCAACAAGTACGTCCGGGTGGCTACTACTTTAACCCCGTCAAGGTAGCTACTCCTATCATGAGCATCAGTAGCACCCCTCCATTCGACGTGAAGATCATCGGTCTTGCACCGTCTTCATATCTTCGACTTTCACTCGTCGATCTATTATTTGAAATGAGAATTAACTCGGCCTTTTCAAATAATTCACGTATATCTAGAATTTCAAATCAATTCATTTTAATGGTTAAATTATTCGACATCACCAATTCTGTTCTTTAATGTAATTTTCACACCAAACACATTCAACCATCAAATATCACATAAATTGAGCAAACTCAGTTTATTTCCATTCCATATCGTTTATAATATTTTATCACGAATTATCGCTATATTTATTTATTTAAAAATAGCCAATTCATTCAAACGACGCTTCAGGCCATAATGCGGCCGTGGCGCTGTTTTTCTCCAGATTTGATTTACACATATCTGAAAATCTAACTGTTGGATCTTCACAAAACTTATATCATTAGAAAGATCTTTTCAAAACGAATCCAAAGGTTTCAGTTTTGGGAAAAACCGACGGTCGGATCTCCCGCACTAATCGTTTGAAGTTACGATTTCAAAATACGATTTAATTTAATTATATTTATATATATATATAAATATAATCGATTCTGGCGCTGTTTTTCTTCAGATTTGAATTAAACATTCCAGACAATCCAACCGTTGGATCTTTACAAAGTTGGTGCTGTTGGAAAGATATTCCCAAGGCGAACCCAGCGGTTGTGGTTTCAGGAAAATCCGATGGTGGGATCTCCCGCACTAATCGTTTGAAATCACGATTTCAAAATACGAACTGCAGTGTCGTTATTCACTATATTTCAATTATATTTATATAAATATAATTCTTCTTTCGATTTCAAAACTATTTCCACTTTATATATTTGATAAAAATGATATTTTTATCCAATAGACATTTATTTCAACACTTCACTATTTTTAACAATTCATATATATATATATATATATATAATTGATTTTTAGTGTAAAACAATTTATTTCAAAACACAACTATTTTATATGGTTCATATAGATGATAAAAATATGATTTTTATTATAAAATAATTTATTTCAAAACACGACTATTTTATATGGTTCATATAGATGACAAAAGTATGATTTTTATTATTAAACAATTTATTCCAAAACATGAATGTCGTTCAACACATGAAATTTTATTCAACACATGAATTTCTATCCAACACAGGAATATAGATTCAACACATGAAAATAATTCTAACACATGAATATTATTGAAAATTTCGGCAGCATAACGGCAGGGTAGTTAAAACCGGAACCGTCCCTAGTACGGCTCCTCGCTCTACCTTAAAACCTCGTGGTTTTTGACAATGGGGATTCATGCATCTAGTTCGCATGCAGGCGGCATGTTTTATTTTCATATCCACAATCCTATTCTAATTTGTTTCAACCACAAATGGGTATTTTTCAACCACAGTCAATCATTCTTAACCACAAAAAATTTATAACAACCATTCGCATTTTTCACCAAATTTCACATCAACCAAATAATCTAAACAATATCACAACCAATAAATATCGTCCATAGTCTGTGGACGAGGGGAGTATATATATATATATTCGTATATAAATATATTTCAATTCACTTCGATTCATTTCAATGCACATATAATTTTTACAACGCATATATAACTTATACATCGAAGATACAACTTATACAACGCTTATACATGAGGTATACAATGCTTATATAACTCGTACATCGACTATATAATTTATACATCGTTGTTTTCCATATCGTTTATAAATTAGAAATCTCACATTGGGTTCCACTCCACCAAAAATTGCAGAAGGCTCAGAAAATATGCGGTCTCTTCTAAAATGTAGAAGACGTCCTCATGGTCTCGGTGTTTCCTGTTTCATCGAATTTCGTCAATACACGATAAAGATATGATTTTTCAAAGTTTTGCAACACTTAAAAGTGTTATCTTCAATTCAGAAAAATCAAGACATTTACCTTCTTCGATTCTTCAAAACTAGGGTTCGAATTTAAACCAAATCCATTGCACTTCGTCGAAATCCAACTACACCACGTTGACGGGCCTCGAGAGGCACCCCTACGCCGGGAAGATGGTGGAGCTCGAACTCCAACCTTAGCTAGAAATCGGTGCGAAACTGTTGAACTTTGGAGAGGGAATTCTCGTGATAGGGTGCACGATAGGTGATGGGGTTTGTCTTAATTTGAAGAGGAAGAGATGAGCTATAAAAAGTTGCAAAGGAGTGGTGGGTTTTGATGAGAGGTTTCGCCGGAAAATGGGGAAGAAGAACGGAAGCTATTTCCGTCGTGAACGAGAGTGGAGGGAGGCAGGTTGACCAGTCAAAGGGAAATGAGAGAGAAAGATAGCGATTGGCCCCTTTATATTTTATTTTTAATTTATTTTAAATCCAAAAATATCTTCTTGACCAAACGAGCACCAATTCAAACCCAACGACTGTCGCCCTTAGCTAAATACCCCCATTCCGAACACAATGGGATATGTTTCGTAGGCCAATTCAGCTGTTACAGTCAGTTATTTTTCAAATCAAAGTATAAAACATTGAATATTTGATTTGAACGCACATTTCAATTTTCCAGGGCCTCAAACTGATTCGAAAAATTCCAGAAAACTAAATCTAGCTATGTTTTGACGACACGGTCCCAGCAAAACTAGTTTCGTCGAATTCTGAGACCGTTTGAAAAGTGGCCCATTTCTGGTCGACCCAATTTAACTATAATTGACCAAAACACCTTTTCCTTTGCCACGCTCACATATTAACGTCAAAAATTATGAAATTTGAAACCTAGCAATAATTTGACATCTTGGATCCAACAAAAGTGGTTTCGTCGAATTCTGAGGTCGTTTGCAAAATGGCCATTTTATGGTCGACCAATTTAATAGAAATCGACCAAACACATTTTCCTTTGCCTAGCTTCAAAAATTATGAAATTTGAAACTTAGCAAAAGTTTAACATCCCGGATCCAAAAAAAGTGGTTTCGTCGAATTCCGAGGTCGTTTGCAAAATGGCCATTTTCACGGGCTATATAAACTCCATAGCGACCTTTCAGAAAATTCGTTTGGCCATAAGTTTTGCTTCCAGCTATGAAACTTCGATTTTTCAGATACGTTAGAAAGGTATTCACTAACAGATTGAAATATTTTTGGTTTCACTCAAATCCGTTTTGTTTTGCACCCGGTACAGTCAGTCAAAGTTTGAATTCAAATTTTGAAACTACCGCGCCATTTCAGGCCTTGTTTATAATTCAAAGTAATTATATTTATTTTCAACTTTGATTCAAACTTAATTTTCATCATTCTTATTTAAAATATTTATTTTAAATACCTAAAATTCACTATTTTAGCCAATTTTAAATTTTCAAACTGGTTCAGATTTTCCGGGTTGTTACAATCTCCCCCACTTAAAACTTTTTGTCCTCGAAAAGGAACAAAGTCGAAAGTGGTTTGATTAATCAACACTACGTCCAATCTGGCTTCCATTCTCCAACTTTTCAGTTTATGAGAATATTCAAATTCTTCAAAAATTTGGCTAACACCCGGAATTTTCGAAAAATTTCGCCATAACCTCCTTTGTACGGGGAGGGGTTTGGAAATTTATTGGGCCGTATTAGGTACCTAATAAATCCTATAAAGCATACACATATTTATAGTGATATATTTTGGTGTTTACAGGGGAGCGTGTATAGATAATAACTCCAGAGAATAAATTCTCGTTACCCTGTCAAAGCCTAAGGGAGTGTGTATTTTTAATTGCTCCAGAAAATAAATTCTCGTCACCTCGTCCCGTATGGGAAATAAATAATCCATGTGCCGTATCTAATAACTAGAGAGACGTGATTATTGTCAACTCCAGACCCATGTGGGGTTTTTATTAATCTGGCAATTTATCGTTACATTTTATACGGTCCATATCAGTCATCAGTTCAACCTGTAAAATATAGTCATCGCCATACAAGCCTGTTACTCGTATAGTAAATGTAACAACCCATATTTTGATCAAGGCAGAATTTAATTTTAAATTCTGAATCAAGTGAAACGGGCTATGCCATTGCGTTCGTCTCGGAAAAATACGCGAAATAGAGTCCGAGTTTTCGAGAATCGGAGTCCGTATGACCAAGTTATGGTCCGACGAAGTTTTCAGAAAATTCAAGTTCAAAAACGAGTTCTAATTTTGAAAATTAGGGCTGGAAGGTTAAGCGGGAAAAATTCCCGCCAGGCACCCCAAGTCGACAACCCTGTCGACTTGGGAGTCGACATGTCTTGACCCAAGTCTACAGCCCTGTCGACTTGGGGGTCGACCTATGGTGGCCGGGCAGTTTTGCCTGGTGCACCTATTCTCAGTCTTGGCTAGGTTTTTGGGCCTGGTTTGAAATTTGACGGTTCAGGTTGGTCCTAGGGTTAATCTAAGGGTCCTAACTAGCCTAATCTTCTATAAATAAGCCCCTAACCTACCCCTAAACCCTCATTATTCATTCTTGCAACTAAACTATGGCAAAATTTTCACTCTCATGGCCTCCACCCTCATTCTAAAATTCCTAAGTAAATTCCTATGAGAGGTTTCATGATCATGAGAGTGTTAGAGAGTTTCTATGTTAGTATGAGAGCTCCTCAAGTTGATTTCAAGGCTAAAGCTTGGACCTTTGTTCATCAAGATGGGGTTTTTATTGATTTGGAGCCTTCATCTTTGGGTTTTTGGGTAGTGGCATGCATAGGCTTCATCACAAGCTTTAGTTTAATCGATTTAGGCCTTCATAGCAATGTAAGCCCTTTCCCTACTCTTAGATATTCACTATGAAGTTAAATGTTCATGTTGCAAGTTTGGGTTTGATCATTGAGTATGATACATGCTATCATGTCATGCAAGTTTATGAAGTCATTATCTTGATCTTGTGAGCTAAAAGCTACAACCTTTATGTTGAAATGTTGCATTAGGCAACATGAGAACCCTCATAACCTTTATGTCAACTTGCATATGAAGTCATAACCCTTATATGATGATATATGCGAGTTACTAGTCATCATTCCATATCTTTTGTCACCATGATTCGCTTATGTGCCAAGTTTGGGTTTATGCATGTTTTGAGGCTTAAGAATGTAACATGCAAGTTAATGAACACATTTGTGCCTCATTTGCCACCATGATTAACTTGTGGCTTAATATCCATTTTTGTCGTGCCTTTGCCAAGTCTCTTCTTTTAATCCATTACGTTGTCGCGAACATATATGCGAGTTTAAAAGCGTTGGGTTATGTTATGGGTAATTTCTAATGACATGAAAATACAACTTGAAAACATGACTTGAAATATAACATGGAAGTTGACATGTAAGTATGCATAAAAATATAAGCTTGGGAATTTACCTATTAAGTTAGGTCTACCCTTTGGGAATTTACCTATTAAGTTAGGTCTACCCAAATGCTTGAAAACTTGTAACATGTTTTGGAAACATGATGAACATGACACTTAGATAATATAAGTGTGGCCAACTCGAGATTGGGTTGAGTTTGCAACGTAAAACTACCCGGAACCGACCGGCCTAACTAGTAGTTGCAAACAATAGGACCCAATGTGAGAAGTTGGTCATGTTGTGCTTGAACCCGAGGTTAGACCAAGTTGTGGTGTAAAGCTACCCGGAACCGACCGGCTTAACTAGTAACCACAACAAAGTCTAATGTGAGAGGTTGGGGTGCATTAAGTAATTAATGCCACATGATAGGGTTAAGTTAATTTGATTAATGACTCTTAACCAAATATGACATGGACAAATGGGTTAAGTAAATTGATTAGGCTAATGATACTTAACAAAACATGACAAGGTTGGGTAGGTTAAGTAACTTGATTTGCCTAACGACACTTAACCATTTTTATACGACTAGTGGACGGGGTTAAGTTAACCAACACTTAATCAATCCAACACGATAATTTGGTAAGGTTAAGTAAGTTTTCTTAATGACACTTAACCGAAAGATACAGTTAATGGATGGGGTTAAGATTAGACTCAACTTGTCTAAACATGATAATCAGATGGGGTTAAGTTAGCCTAGACTTAATTAATCCCACTTGGTAGTTTAATGGGGTTAAGTTAAACACTTAACTAATCTAACTCGTTAATTTGATGTGGTTAAGTGACCTATACTTAACCAATCTAACCTGTTAATTTGATGTGGTAAAGTGACCTAAACTTAACCAATCTAACTCGTTCATTTGATGTGGTTAAGTTATCTATACTTAACCAATCTAACTCGTGAATTTATTGAGGTTAAGTTAACCCATACTTAACCAATATAACGTGAAAACATGATAAGGCTAAGTCATGAATCGCTTGAATACACTTGACCGGGTTGACTAAGTAATTTGATAGGGTCAAGTTAATATATACTTAACCAACTTGAGCATGATTTGTAGACGGGTTAAGTCTCGAACTTGGATACTTAGCCAATTTTGACATGATTTGTAGACGGGTTAAGTCTCGAACTTGGATACTTAGCCAATTTTGACATGATTTGTAGACGGGATTAAGCCATGAATTAAGTGACACTTAATCTGTTATATAAACCCTAATTCGGAGGATTAAGTGGGTAACCGTAATTAACAAGGATAACGGGAATAAGGCTAAGTGGTAAACCTTAGTTGAAGGATAACTAAGTAATGATTGTTAGTCAAGGAAATTTAGACCAGTTCATAGATAGGTGAGTAACCTGGTACGGTAGGTCATCGTTTAAGTATACGAGTAGGAGCAAGTATCTGATTTAGATAAAGGCTCCAGCGAACTGGGTAACGAAGCAGCGGCTTCGGGGAACGTGAGGATATTCTTGGGATCCCTCTATGAGCTGCCAAGTAATTATACTAGGCTCATGAGAGGTTAAGGTCTGCGTTAGAAGAACCAAGAGTATGCCTTGGTTGCTATGCGAGCGACCTAAAGACGGGGATGGATAGGGGATAGTCGACGATACACGGTCGTACCCTAGATAGCATTTTTCGTCAGGCTACCTACCATCTTTGGTCAAGCGTGTACGTACGGAAAGGCAGAGAACACCCAATAGACCATAATTGCTATCTAATTATGTTTGCGGTAAGGCTAGGATTGTGGGTTGGCCAGTAGTGTGTTCTCATACAGGATTTATCCTGTCTTGTCTTTCGCTAGTTGAGGGAGGGGTCCCGTGGGACCATAGCCACGGATAGAAAAACAGACCTTAGCATCTGCACCGGCAGATAAATCGAAAGCTCCCGATCGAGTCCTGTATTTTCTGACCTGCCCTATGACAGGACTCGGATGGCACGATGTGATACATGTGCATACAGTCATGGAAAAACGATTCACGATGAATGCGTGGGGAAAAGGGCGCGGTTGGCGGTTAGCGTAATCCCTAGTGGCCCTAGGTGGTTGAACCCAAACCGAGATACGAAAACGTGCAATAGGAAAGCATAATCCCTAGTAGCCCTAGGTAGCATAAGTCCTAGTTGTACAGACGATAATTCATGTTGGAAGACCCTAGCTGGGTTTAGGGTAACAGTCCAAACCGATCTCAAGGATCATGGAACTATGTTAAAGTAATATAGAATCTCATGGGAAAAGCCCGTATGGTCTACGGCAAGGGACTGAACATTTACATGGGATAAAACATACGAGTTGAGCAACCTATATATGCGATATATTAGGTTGGCATGGACCATTACACGACTTTTGAGTAAGGGTCATTCATGGTTAACACATGATACGGTGGGGATACTAGTACGGTAGGTGCAGAGCTAAAAGACAGGATAGATACCAAGGGACGTTATATGTGATGGATATCTTGGGGATATTATACTTGACGGGAACTTGACGACGGGATACCTTGTTTTATCTTGACACCGTAATTCATCATGACACCTTAGTTTATCTGAGTTCAGTAGTTCATCCTGTTATTTTGATTTAGCTTATCTATCATGTCATCATGCTTATGTTCATCTCAGTTTCTCATGTCAGTTAACTTTACTAGTTTTTATGCTGATAGTAGATAGGGCTTACTCAGTCTTTTTGACTGACCTGTTTTGTTTCGCCTCTTTTCTTCCGTTCCCCCCCAGGTTACAGGGAGGAAACACTGTTGTTTAGTTCGGACTTCTTCTGCTTGAAGGTCATCATGGATGGCTTGGACTTCTCTTGGCTATGGCTACTTTACTGTTTTTACTTGGGGAATAATTTATGAAAAAGTCTTTATGCTTCTTTACTATTGCAAGACAGGTTTTGATGTACTCTGATGTAAAAGGCTTTAGACCTTACTTATTAATTAATTTATGAAAGTTCGATTTTACTTCTGCTATTTTTATATGTTCTGTCTTGTGATATTTCTGTGCATGTTTACCAATAATGCCCCTCTAAAGCTAGTGCATTCCTATGCGAGTGACCATAGCGGAGGCGGGGTGTTACATTTGGTATCAGAGCAGAAGGTTACCAGACTGGCAAAAGTTTTTAAAACCTTCTGAAAACTATTTGAAATTCGTTTACGAAGAAGCATTTTTCAAGAAAATTTTCTTTTAAAAAGAAAAAGGCTATTCTCCAAAGGCCATTAGCACTATCCTCGTTTCCTTAATTGAATCTCTTTTTCCTTCCTTTCCTCCATCTGTAGTCACAGTGGTTTTAACTGCGACTAGTCTTTTCTATCTACGAAAGTGCTTTCCATGCGATGGAGGTGGTTCTCGAGAGACCAGTGGTCGCGTTATAAGAAAGGATCGTGAGAAAGAGGATAAAGGATACGAGCTTAAGGATGAGCAACTTGTTGGTATGGCTCAACCCATGACGAGAGAGTACCTTTGGCATGGTAAAACGGGGCGGATAGTTAAGTATTATGGGACAAGGACAAGATCATCGGGAGGGCAATAGTATGCTCTCATTTCTAGGGCACCTCGGAAGGAGGGTAACGATCTTGTTAAAGGTTTAGCTTTTCTTCTCTATCATCCCGTTAGGACTTTGTTTTGATCATCGTATCATTTAAGTCTGCTTCGATAGTTGAGTCTCTACACCTTAAGTACTAGCGTAATAGAGAATCCCATTTTTGTCTCAAAGTCCTATTGGGGAATCAGTCCATTTATGCATGACTTGTTTGGATTTGAGAATGTTTATGCCAAGAGTTGAGTTTGGAAATAATGCTTATGTTTATAAGCTATGGATGGATTCTAGGGATGAAGTGGTTATCCAGTAAGGGGTGCCACTCTCGGTTTTGATAAGGGGGTAGTCAGACTCTTGACTAGCCTTGGTGATACCCTCGAAGTCGCGTGTAACCTTTTGAGGTTCTGTCATGACTAGTTACTTAGAATCCCTTGATGCCTTTATTGGAAATTTGAAGCCCGATCGAGTGGTGTTCGCCGATAAGACGGATGGTTTATTTCACTTATGCATGGGTTATAGGAATTACCCTAGTAAGTGCGCGTGGTAACCTGTTTGATAACTGGTTACTTTTAAGAGAAAGTTCTTCTACATGGAATACCTTATAGTATATAAACGAGATCCAAGATTCACTAGTGGATTTTGGAGAGCTTGCATGAGACCATGAGTACGCAGTCATGTTTGCGTCAAGTATTCTAGAAAAAGGATAAGTGCAAGTGGAACGAGAGGCGACGAAGGAATGAGTTCCAGCTCATGTTATGGAAACAGGAAATAAGAAGCTACGAAATCGCGAAGTTAAAAGACGGTCAAGGCACAATGGAATTAAGCTCAAGGAGATACGACTTTGATGGTCGAAGACTAGATGCGCGCATGATATCTCTTTTAGGGAGTATATCCTTGATCCCGGTTTTCTGTAGAGCTTACTTGTAGGCTATCTTTTGTGGACATCCTCTCGGTCCTATATTCTGTTACAAACCCCGTAAGGAGTTTGTCTTGTTTATCTTCTCGACCCTGTTTCAGGGAACCCTAGGTAGAACCCTATGGATGTAAACATGTATTTGAAACATGTTATGATTGATATGGTTGCAAGTGGTTGCTCGTGGATGCGCGAATACACATTAGATACTAGCTCGACTCGGTCACATTTCATATTGCATATGCACGAGTATTTATACTTGTTTATGGATGAAATCGAATGTATTATCATGCGGTTGTTGCATATGAATGAATTATTGTGCATGCATATAGTATCTATACGACTAGGACTATTTGCATACATGTTGGATTCATGGCACTATACATATTTTTGCATTAGAAAGATTATTCAGGCCTGATCATTAGCATTAGCTAAGGAACATGTACACACACGTTTTGCATATATTCATACAGCATTAGAAATCATCTAAGGACAATGGTTGCTTGTGGATGATGTTTTGAGTAGATGAATGATGGATGGTAGGATATGTTCTTCCTAACTTGGAGATTTCGGGGATGAAATCCTAAAAGGTGGGGAGAATGTAACAACCCATATTTCGATCAAGGCAGAATTTAATTTTAAATTCTGAATCAAGTGAAACGGGCTATGCCATTGCGTTCGTCTCGGAAAAATACGCGAAATAGAGTCCGAGTTTTCGAGAATCGGAGTCCGTATGACCAAGTTATGGTCCGACGAAGTTTTCAGAAAATTCAAGTTCAAAAACGAGTTCTAATTTTGAAAATTAGGGCTGGAAGGCTAAGCGGGAAAAATTCCCGCCAGGCACCCCAAGTCGACAGCCCTGTCGACTTGGGAGTCGACATGTCTTGACCCAAGTCGACAGCCCTGTCGACTTGGGGGTCGACCTATGGTGGCCGGGCAGTTTTGCCTGGTGCACCTATTCTCAGTCTTGGCTAGGTTTTTGGGCCTGGTTTGAAATCTGACGGTTCAGGTTGGTCCTAGGGTTAATCTAAGGGTCCTAACTAGCCTAATCTTCTATAAATAAGCCCCTAACCTACCCCTAAACCCTCATTATTCATTCTTGCAACTAAACTATGGCAAAATTTTCACTCTCATGGCCTCCACCCTCATTCTAAAATTCCTAAGTAAATTCCTATGAGAGGTTTCATGATCATGAGAGTGTTAGAGAGTTTCTATGTTAGTATGAGAGCTCCTCAAGTTGATTTCAAGGCTAAAGCTTGGACCTTTGTTCATCAAGATGGGGTTTTTATTGATTTGGAGCCTTCATCTTTGGGTTTTTGGGTAGTGGCATGCATAGGCTTCATCACAAGCTTTAGTTTAATCGATTTAGGCCTTCATAGCAATGTAAGCCCTTTCCCTACTCTTAGATATTCACTATGAAGTTAAATGTTCATGTTGCAAGTTTGGGTTTGATCATTGAGTATGATACATGCTATCATGTCATGCAAGTTTATGAAGTCATTATCTTGATCTTGTGAGCTAAAAGCTACAACCTTTATGTTGAAATGTTGCATTAGGCAACATGAGAACCCTCATAACCTTTATGTCAACTTGCATATGAAGTCATAACCCTTATATGATGATATATGCGAGTTACTAGTCATCATTCCATATCTTTTGTCACCATGATTCGCTTATGTGCCAAGTTTGGGTTTATGCATGTTTTGAGGCTTAAGAATGTAACATGCAAGTTAATGAACACATTTGTGCCTCATTTGCCACCATGATTAACTTGTGGCTTAATATCCATTTTTGTCGTGCCTTTGCCAAGTCTCTTCTTTTAATCCATTACGTTGTCGCGAACGTATATGCGAGTTTAAAAGCGTTGGGTTATGTTATGGGTAATTTCTAATGACATGAAAATACAACTTGAAAACATGACTTGAAATATAACATGGAAGTTGACATGTAAGTATGCATAAAAATATAAGCTTGGGAATTTACATATTAAGTTAGGTCTACCCTTTGGGAATTTACCTATTAAGTTAGGTCTACCCAAATGCTTGAAAACTTGTAACATGTTTTGGAAACATGATGAACATGACACTTAGATAATATAAGTGTGGCCAACTCGAGGTTGGGTTGAGTTTGCAACGTAAAACTACCCGGAACCGACCGGCCTAACTAGTAGTTGCAAACAATAGGACCCAATGTGAGAAGTTGGCCATGTTGTGCTTGAACCCGAGGTTAGACCAAGTTGTGGTGTAAAGCTACCCGGAACCGACCGGCTTAACTAGTAACCACAACAAAGTCTAATGTGAGAGGTTGGGGTGCATTAAGTAATTAATGCCACATGATAGGGTTAAGTTAATTTGATTAATGACTCTTAACCAAATATGACATGGACAAATGGGTTAAGTAAATTGATTAGGCTAATGATACTTAACAAAACATGACAAGGTTGGGTAGGTTAAGTAACTTGATTTGCCTAACGACACTTAACCATTTTTATATGACTAGTGGACGGGGTTAAGTTAACCAACACTTAATCAATCCAACACGATAATTTGGTAAGGTTAAGTAAGTTTTCTTAATGACACTTAACCGAAAGATACAGTTAATGGATGGGGTTAAGATTAGACTCAACTAGTCTAAACATGATAATCAGATGGGGTTAAGTTAGCCTAGACTTAATTAATCCCACTTGGTAGTTTAATGGGGTTAAGTTAAACACTTAACTAATCTAACTCGTTAATTTGATGTGGTTAAGTGACCTATACTTAACCAATCTAACCCGTTAATTTGATGTGGTTAAGTGATCTAAACTTAACCAATCTAACTCGTTCATTTGATGTGGTTAAGTGATCTATACTTAACCAATCTAACTCGTGAATTTATTGAGGTTAAGTTAACCCATACTTAACCAATATAACATGAAAACATGATAAGGCTAAGTCATGAATCGCTTGAATACACTTGACCGGGTTGATTAAGTAATTTGATAGGGTCAAGTTAATATATACTTAACCAACTTGAGCATGATTTGTAGACGGGTTAAGTCTCGAACTTGGATACTTAGCCAATTTTGACATGATTTGTAGACGGGTTAAGTCTCGAACTTGGATACTTAGCCAATTTTGACATGATTTGTAGACGGGATTAAGCCATGAATTAAGTGACACTTAATCTGTTATATAAACCCTAATTCGGAGGATTAGGTGGGTAACCGTAATTAACAAGGATAACGGGAATAAGGCTAAGTGGTAAACCTTAGTTGAAGGATAACTAAGTAATGATTGTTAGTCAAGGAAATTTAGACCAGTTCATAGATAGGTGAGTAACCTGGTACGGTAGGTCATCGTTTAAGTATACGAGTAGGAGCAAGTATCTGATTTAGATAAAGGCTCCAGCGAACTGGGTAACGAAGCAGCGGCTTCGGGGAACGTGAGGATATTCTTGGGATCCCTCTATGAGCTGCCAGGTAATTATACTAGGCTCATGAGAGGTTAAGGTCTGCGTTAGAAGAACCAAGAGTATGCCTTGGTTGCTATGCGAGCGACCTAAAGACGGGGATGGATAGGGGATAGTCGACGATACACGGTCGTACCCTAGATAGCATTTTTCGTTAGGCTACCTACCATCTTTGGTCAAGCGTGTACGTACGGAAAGGCAGAGAACACCCAATAGACCATAATTGCTATCTAATTATGGTTGCGGTAAGGCTAGGATTGTGGGTTGGCCAGTAGTGTGTTCTCATACAGGATTTATCATGTCTTGTCTTTCGCTAGTTGAGGGAGGGGTCCCGTGGGACCATAGCCACGGATAGAAAAACAGACCTTAGCATCTGCACCGGCAGATAAATCGAAAGCTCCCGATCGAGTCCTGTATTTCCTGACCTGCCCTGTGACAGGACTCGGATGGCACGATGTGATACATGTGCATACAGTCATGGAAAAACGATTCACGATGAATGCGTGGGGAAAAGGGCGCGGTTGGCGGTTAGCGTAATCCCTAGTGGCCCTAGGTGGTTGAACCCAAACCGAGATACGAAAACGTGCAATAGGTAAGCGTAATCCCTAGTAGCCCTAGGTAGCATAAGTCCTAGTTGTACAGACGATAATTCATGTTGGAAGACCCTAGCTAGGTTTAGGGTAACAGTCCAAACCGATCTCAAGGATCATGGAACTATGTTAAAGTAATATAGAATCTCATGGGAAAAGCCCGTATGGTCTACGGCAAGGGACTGAACATTTACATGGGATAAAACATACGAGTTGAGCAACCTATATATGCGATATATTAGGTTGGCATGGACCATTACACGACTTTTGAGTAAGGATCATTCATGGTTAACACATGATACGGTGGGGATACTAGTACGGTAGGTGCAGAGCTAAAAGACAGGATAGATACCAAGGGACGTTATATGTGATGGATATCTTGGGGATATTATACTTGACGGGAACTTGACGACGGGATACCTTGTTTTATCTTGACACCGTAATTCATCATGACACCTTAGTTTATCTGAGTTCAGTAGTTCATCCTGTTATTTTGATTTAGCTTATCTATCATGTCATCATGCTTATGTTCATCTCAGTTTCTCATGTCAGTTAACTTTACTAGTTTTTATGCTAATAGTAGATAGGGCTTACTCAGTCTTTTTGACTGACCTGTTTTGTTTCGCCTCTTTTCTTCCGTTCCCCCCCAGGTTACAGGGAGGAAACACTGTTGTTTAGTTCGGACTTCTTCTGCTTGAAGGTCATCATGGATGGCTTGGACTTCTCTTGGCTATGGCTACTTTACTGTTTTTACTTGGGGAATAATTTATGAAAAAGTCTTTATGCTTCTTTACTATTGCAAGATAGGTTTTGATGTACTCTGATGTAAAAGGCTTTAGACCTTACTTATTAATTAATTTATGAAAGTTCGATTTTACTTCCGCTATTTTTATATGTTCTGTCTTGTGATATTTCTGTGCATGTTTACCAATAATGCCCCTCTAAAGCTAGTGCATTCCTATGCGAGTGACCATAGCGGAGGCGTGGTGTTACAGTAAATCTTCCACCTCGTCACACAAGCTCCAAATGCTTATGTGGTATATGATGAAGTATGCCTATCTTCAAGAAGTATGCCATGTAGTGTAGTTCAAAATTAATTGTTACTATCCTATGGAGACGTTTATTGTTACACACAGAATAACCAGCACTCCGCATCCAATGGCATTCACAGGAGTCGATATAATAATAAAATTGCGCATCCAACTCATTAAGGTTTACCTATTTGTCGGGCACGCAAATAAATTCTTTACTCAGCAGCTAATCCAATTACCTATTCAAACATATATAATGCACATTTATATATTTCTGTCTATCTTTAAATCAGTTCAATGTGTGGTTTAATCGAATAACTTCTACCATTCATTCTCTTATTGATTAAATTAACTATCGTTCTAATAATTAAATTAATCAAATCCACTATCACACAACACAAACAACAAGCAATTTGTTTTTAACTTTTCAAAATCATACAAATTAATTCATACACTCTTTTACTTTTCAAATATATATTCTTTATATATTCAAAAATCATATTTCTAAAACCAGACTATATGTATAATTACAAATACGTTATTTATAAACATATAACTCTCAACTCGTTCTGGGGCATTTCTGACCCCATCTCTAACGAGTTATTCTAATTCTGCTATACTCGTACTAGAATATTACTGATCCTATCTGTATTGAGTTACCCGTCATAGAACACTACTGGTTCTATCTCTAACGAGTTCGTTGATATGTTATATTCCAGCACTAATGCTTAACCAAAGCTCTGATACCACGTTTGTGACAACTTCAAACCCCGATGAGACAGTGCAAGGGTAATCTTGGGAATATAACGCATAAACAGATAACAACAGAACAAAAATAAATAAATACACCAGATAATGTACAATAGAATACACTGGATAAATATAATCATCAGAGTTACACAACATATAGGATCATACTTAGTACAATATACAGTTCAGCTATACATAAATGTCTACTGCGGAAAAGAAAACGTAATATGTACAACAGGAGCTGAACAGCATAAAAGAGATAAATGATAGAATTCATCTTCAGCTCCAGCTATCCAGAAAGAGCCTGCTAAAACCTAAATACAAGGCTGCCCGTGTAGAAAAAGGGGCACCCGAGTTTGCAAGTGAAACAAACTACGAGTCAATCATGGGACTGGTATGAGAAATCTACTTAACACACTTTCAAATATGGCCAATCACAGGACCACACCACTTTCGTGGAACGGGTTTACTCCATTGGATTGCCAGTGCTTTAAAACAAATAAATCTTTTAAACATCGCAATTCTTTTAATAAAAATGAAGCCATTATAAGACTCAGTTCCCATCACACAATGCAACACAAACCAGAGGATAGAGTTTTACCTTATAATGGCCAAAATATGCTTGATACGAGCAAAAAAAATCATTTGATATTATTGCTAGTGTATATATGTTTCAAAAACAATTTCAAATCATAAGTATCAATCATAGACGGCATTAATGCCCCATATCACTATGTCACCATATATAGGTATACAATCAAAACCGCACGGTATCGTATTTGGAAATTGGATTTCCATCTTGAACCAAGGCAAAAGGTAGTCCTTACCGAATTCGAGACGCTCTAGCCCGCCCCTCAGGCAAGCGCGCAAGCAAGCCTTGGATCGTCAGGGCCGGTCCACCGATGTGGATTAAAATTCCTGAACACTGCGTTTCCCCGCCCTATGGGGCGTCACTGGTAATATCTGACCACAACATCAGCTCTGAATAGACCGAAGCAACCGAGGCCTCACTTTCCATCATCCACATGAGTAAAATACCTGGGCGTGTAAAACCCAAAGCACCACTCCTAGCTAGAAGAAAACGCATGTCCTCCCTGATGTTCGTCTCCCGTTTCTGGCTCATACCGGGGTGTGAGGCTCGTGAAACAACGCTATACACAAAGCTACGCCACACAGGTCGTGCTTTGATCATCAACCACAAGACTTTGCTTTTCACCAGAAGCCTTGATCATCTACCACTTAGGCGTGCCACACAGGCAATTCACCCCATGCGACTGATTTCCATCGATATATAACCTCTGGGCTCGCACGTGTCAGAGAAGGGCGTTAAGCAAGAGAATAAATTCTCCACCGCCAAACAGATATATATTTAATTGAGATCAATCAGCACAGAACAAAATCCAATGTCAGACACACAGTCCATTTATACGTTCGTTCTGGGTCTGAACGAAACCGGAGGCACTCAATACCTTGCATATTCGTACAATCAACAAGTACGTCCGGGTGGCTACTACTTCAACCCCGTCAAGGTAGCTACTCCTATCATGAGCATCAGTAGCACCCCTCCATTCGACGTGAAGATCATCGGTCTTGCACCGTCTTCATATCTTCGACTTTCACTCGTCGATCTATTATTTGAAATGAGAATTAACTCGGCCTTTTTAAATAATTCACGTATATCTAGAATTTCAAATCGATTCATTTCAATGGTTAAATTATTTGACATCACCAATTCTGTTCTTTAATGTAATTTTCACACCAAACACATTCAACCATCAAATATCACATAAATCGAGCAAACTCAATTTATTTCCATTCCATATCATTTATAATATTTTATCATGATTTATCGCTATTTTTATTTATTTAAAAATAGCCAATTCATTCAAATAACGCTTCCGGCCATAACGCGGCCGTGGCGCAGTTTTTCTCCAGATTTGATTTACACATATCTGAAAATCTAACCGTCTGATCTTCACAAAATTTATATCATTAGAAAGATCTTTTCAAAACGAATCCAACGGTTTCAGTTTTGGGAAAAATCCGATGGTCGGATCTCCCGCACTAATCGTTTGAAGTTACGATTTCAAAATACGAACTACAGCGTCGTTATTCGATTTAATTTAATTATATTTATATACATATAAATATAAACGATTCTGGCGCTGTTTTTCTTTAGATTTTAATTAAACATTCCAGACAATCCAACCGTTGGATCTTTACAAAGTTGGTGCCGTTGGAAAGATATTCCCAAGGCGAACCCAGCGGTTGTGGTTTCGGGAAAATCCGATGGTCGGATCTCCCGCACTAATCGTTTGAAATCATGATTTCAAAATACGAACTACAACATCGTTATTCAGTATATTTCAATTATATTTATATAAATATATATAAATATAATTCTTATTTCGATTTCAAAACTATTTCCACTTTATATATTTGATAAAAATGATATTTTTATCCAACAGATATTTAACAATTCATATATATAATAAAAAAACGTGATTTTTATTGTAAAACAATTTATTTCAAAACACGACTTTTTTATATGGTTCATATAGATGATAAAAATATGGTTTTTATTATAAAATAATTTATTTCAAAACACAACTATTTTATATGGTTCATATAGATGATAAAAATATGATTTTTATTATAAAACAATTTATTTCAAAACATGAATGTCGTTCAACACATGAAATTTTATTCAACACTTGAATTTCTATTCAACACAGGAATATAGTTTCAACACATGAAAATAATTCTAACACATGAATATTATTGAAAATTTCGGCAGCATAACGGCAGGGTAGTTAAAACCGGGACCGTCCCTAGTACGACTCCTCGCTCTACCTTAAAACCTCGCGGTTTTTGACAATGGGGATTCATGCATCGAGTTCGCACGCAGGCGGCATGTTTTATTTTCATTTCCACAATCCTATTCTAATTTGTTTCAACCACAAATGGGTATTTTTCAACCATAGTCAATCATTCTCAATCACAAACAATTTTTAACAACCATTCGCATTTTTCACCAAATTTCACATCAACCAGATAATCCAAACAATATCACAACCAATAAATATCATCCATGGTCTGTGGACAAGGAGAGTATATATATATATATATATATATATATATATATTCGTACATAAATATATTTCAATTCATTTCAACGCACATATAATTTTTACAACGCATATATAACTTATACATCGAACATACAACTTATACAACGCTTATACATGAGGTGTACAACGCTTATATAACTCATACATCGACTATATAATTTATACATCATTGTTTTCCATATCGTTTATAAATTAGAAATCTCACATTGGGTTCCACTCCACCAAAAATTGCAGAAGGCTCAGAAAAATATGCTGTCACTTCTAAAATGTAGAAGACGTCCTCACAGTCTCGGTGTTTCCTGTTTCATCGAATTTCGTCAGTACACGATAAAGATATGATTTTTCAAAGTTTTGCAACACTTAAAAGTGTTATCTTCAATTCAGAAAAATCAAGCCGTTTACCTTCTTCGATTCTTCAAAACTAGGGTTCGAATTTAAACCAAATCCGTTGCACTTCGTCGAAATCCAACTGCACCATGTTGACGGGCCTCGAGAGGCGCCCCTGCGCCGGGAATATGGTGGAGCTCGAACTCCAACCTCGGCCGAAAATCGATGCAAAACTGGTGAACTTTGGAGAGGGAATTCTCGCGATAGGGTGCACGATAGGAGATGGGGTTTGTCTTGATTTGAAGAGGAGGAGATGAGCTATAAAAAGTTGCAAAGGAGTGGTGGGTTTTGATGAGAGGTTTCGCCGGAAAATGGGGAAGAAGAACGGAATCTATTTCCGTCGTGAACGAGAGTGGAGGGAGGCGGGTTGACCAGTCAAAGGGAAATGAGAGAGAAAGATAGTGATTGGCCCCTTTATATTTTATTTGTAATTTATTTTAAATCCAAAAATATCTTCTTGACCAAACGAGCACCAATTCAAACCCAACGACTGTCGCCTCTAGCTAAATACCCCCATTCCGAACACAATGGGATATGTTTCGTAGGCTAGTTCGACTGTTACAGTCAGTTATTTTTCAAATCAAAGTATAAAACATTGAATATTTGATTTAAACGCACATTTCAATTTTCCAGGGCCACAAACTGATTCGAAAAATTCCAAAAAAATAAATCTAGCTATGTTTTGACGATACGGTCCCAACAAAACTAGTTTCGTCGAATTTTGAGACCATTTGAAAAATGGCCCATTTCTGGTCGACCCAATTTAACTTTAATTGACCAAAACACGTTTTCCTTTGCCACACTCACATATTAACGTCAAAAATTATGAAATTTTAAATATAGCAATAATTTAACATTCCGGATCCAACAAAAGTGGTTTCGTCGAATTCCGAGGTCGTTTGCAAAATGGTCATTTTATGGTCGACCCAATTTAATAGAAATCGGCGAAACACATTTTCCTTTGCCACGCTCACATACTAGCTTCAAAAATTATGAAATTTGAAACTTAGCAATAGTTTAACATCCCGGATCCAATAAAAGTGATTTCGTCGAATTCTGAGGTCGTTTGCAAAATGGCCATTTTCACGGGCTATATAAACTCCATAGCGACCTTTTAGAAAATTCATTTGGCCATAACTTTTGCTTCCGGCTATGAAACTTCGATTTTTTAGATTCGTTAGAAAGGTATTCACTAACAGATTTAAATATTTTTGGTTTCACTCAAATCCGTTTTTTTTTTCACCCGGTACAGTCAGTCAAAGTTTGAATTCAAATTTTGAAACTACCGCGCCATTTCAGGCCTTGTTTATAATTCAAACTTACTTTTCATCATTATTATTTAAAATATTTATTTTAAATACCTAAAATTCACTATTTTAACCAGTTTAAAATTTTCAAACTGGTTCAGATTTTCCGGGTTGTTACACCTTCAACCCTAGTAATGGCTTCTACCTGCTGGAAACACCTCTAATCACTTTCTAATCAAGGATTAAGCTAACCAACATCAAATCAAGTTAAAATAGCATTAACTCAGAGTTGGAGCTGCTGTGTTGCATAGAGATTCGACCCAAATCATTGATATTTTCAGATCTAAGATTAATTTTTGGCTAAGGTGAGTGATTTGCATTGTTTTTCTAATTACGGCTAAGTAGGGGTGATTAGTAATAATTAGTGAAATTATGCATGATAAAATTTTGGAAAAATATGTTAAAATTCTTAAATATTATTTTAGGGCTCTAATAGAAATTAGGGTTAATTTGGATATGTTTTTGCTAATTGTATGATTAAACATGATTGAGGGGGATTAAGGGGAAAACATAGGTTTTTGGGTATGTTTGATCCATATTGACATGTTAAATTGTTGTTTTGGTATTTATTGTTTATTCACTATGTTTCTATGACTGTATGGTATGCTTTGTGATTGATTAGAAAAGTTAGAATCGTCGAAAATGCCGTTGTATGGCGTAAAACAGTCGCTGGAAAAGTTGCAGGAAATGTACAGGGTTTCGGATCGGATATAGGGCTCGATCGGATAGGAGAACCGTGCAAGGGAATTCGATTCGGATCGGAGTTTGGCACTATAGGAGGCTTTCCAAGAAGGAAGGCCACTTGTATAGAGTTGGAGTTGGAGTAGGGACTGGATCGGACCAGAGCCTAGCATGGGGTGGATCAGATCAGAGAAGAGGAGCTGGAGTAATGGATGGGATCGGTTTGTCATAACCGAACCGAACCGAATGGAGATAACAAAAAAAAACTGAATGAGAGACCTGAACCGAACTGACGACGACTAGAGCAATACATGTATTCAAACTGAATCGAGGCGTGGGCTATGAGCACCGAACCGAACAGGGTATGGAGACTGAACCAAACCGAATTTAAAACTACTTCTACGGACGACTCTTCTGAAGACCAACTCCAATTCGACCAAAACCCAAGATGCAAAGGAAGTCTAGATGGGAGGTTATTACTCAGGATCCAAATGGGATCAATAGATTAACCTCATGAGTTGGGCTTTGTTGCGGGACATGTGCAAAGGGGTTATCGATATCTATAGCTTTGACTCACCACAGAGAGATGGATATTGGCTATGGATCAGTGTAGTGAAGTTGTCATGACTTCATGGGGCAAAGAGATCGTATCAAGGCCATGAGCCGGTGTAATGGAGTTGTCATGACTCCGTGGGGCAGAGTAGACATAGCAAAGTATTAGTGGTTACGGATCAGTGCAGTGGAGCCGTCATGACTCCATGGGGAAAAGTGATCGTAACAAAGAATTGGATGATCAAAGTGGTGGATATCATATGCTTTACGCACTGAGTTAGAGAAGTGAGGGTGATTTCTATGTTTGATGTTTGTTATCATCATGACATGCACACTCCCTCCCCATTATTTTCACACCACGTGTTAGTGTCACCTTAGAGTATTGTACATCATGTTTTGCTAACTCTTTGGTTGCAGGTTCGGGTTCAGGTATGGTTATGTATACCTGTTATTGTTCTGTTTTGCTACTTATCGCTCATATCAGACTTTTGTCTGACCCAGAGTTTTATGTCTCTTCTTATTACTCTGGGTGCTCTTAAACGGGCAGACTAGAGATAGGTCAGGTGATTATGCACGGGTAGCTGTATCGGAGACGAGCAGGAGACTTATACGTATGATATATATAAATATTCTCCCTTTGTTATTGCTGGTCACTACTTTGGGCATTAGTAGTGTACCTCTTTCTTTTGCTTTAGAGACAGTATTTCAAAGTTGTAATAATGTTGGTTTGGATGATAAGCTGTATTTTGGATTTCCGCTGCTATTATGGTTTAGTTTTCAGCTTATGCACTGTCTCGCCTGTTTTATGTCAAAGCGATGTTATTATTATATTTTATTCCATGCGCTGTGAGACATTCTACAGGTTCCTTGCTAAATCAAATTCCTTTCTTTAGCGACCGTCTCGCGGTAATCGGGCATCGACACAGCGCAATTTCATTGGAAATGTCGGCTAGTGCGGGGTGGGCCGTCACACTTGGTATCAGAGCACTAGGTTGCGTATTTAACCTAGGGAAAGACACCAGGGAGAGATAGTATATGTATATGAGAGCGCGTATTTGTGATATTTTGGTTTTCAAAAGCTATATATATACCATTAGCATATATAAGGATGGAGTCGCACTGCACCGGCACCACTGAAGAGATGGTTAACCGTTTTCTCCTTAGAGATTGAACGATGAGCCGATATACGAGGAATACTGGTTCAGGAGCCAATAATAGGAATGCTCCTGATGTGAGGAAGATGTTCACAGACTTCATGAGAGAGATGCTTAGGGATGTTCAAAAGAGCGGCTCCTAATGCTGCAAATGGTGGTGGTGCAGCGGTGCAGGCGCCTATGCCAATTTCGCCAAGCTCTGTAAGGACTACACTAACCTTGGTGGGAAGCCGTTCCACGGAACGGAATTGGCTACAGAAGTTCAGGATTAACTTGATAGTTGTGAGCGTATCTTCGAGGATCTGGGAATCGAAGACGCAATGAAGAAAAAGCTAGCAACCCGCCAGCTGCAAGGATGGGCTATGAATTGGTGGAATGCTATTAAGGCAGCTACCCCTGAGGATCGAGTAACTTGGGATCAGTTTAAGGCCGGATTCAGTGATAAGTTTATCCCAGCTGCTCAGAAGTCAGAGTTATTTAGGAAGTTCTTGGAGCTTAAACAGAATGGTAGGGCAGTCTCGAAATATATTGCTGAGTTTGATACTTTATCGAAGTATGGATTATCCATTATTGACACTCCCGAGAAGAAGAATGAGAAGTTCCTAACAGGCTTAGACCAGTACTTGGAGGAAAGGCTTATAAACCATATTGATGAGAATTCTGAATCGATTGTTGAGAAAGCATTGAGATCAGAGAGCCTTTATCCTAAGCCCAAGGCTGAAGTTGTTGTTGCATCTGCAGAGGGGCCAAAGCCGCAAGCAAGCAGTGGAGGCAAGAATAATTCTCAGAATAAAAGGAAGCAGAGTCAGACCAAGGATGGTCAGAAAAAGAAAGACAGGAAAGATGTAGAGTGCTTTAGCTGTGGCAAAAAGGGCCATTATGCCAAAGAATGTCGAGCAAAGCCAACGAACAGGAAGTGCTTTAACTGTGGCCAAGTGGGACATCACAAGGATAAATGTCCGCAACCCCCTAAAGAGAAGCAAATTGTGAAAGCATATGCTATTAATGTTGTTCCTTCTTTGTCGAATGCCCCAACTGCGGCGGAGAAAGGAAAGAATGTCGTCATTCAAGGTATGCTTTCTGTTTATGATGTTCTTGTTCGAGTATTGTTTAATACCGGGGCTTCTCGTTCCTTCATATCTAGTGACCTAGTAGATAGTTTAGGATTGGAACCCGAGATATTCGATAAACCTTTAGTTGTGATGAACCCAATTGGTGGTTCAACTAGCCTTAACATGATTTATCGAAATTTGGTCTTATCGAGTCATGGATGTATGTTTGCTTGTGATTGCTTTGTTTTGGGCTTTACTGGGTTTGGCATTATTTTGGGAGTCGATTGGCTCCAAAGGTATGGGGAGGTGGTAGACTGTGAGGGATTTTCGATGACTATTAGGGCGGATGATGGGCAGAGGGTAGTGTTTGGTGGCCTACCTAGTAATGAGGTGATGGCTAGTTTTCTAAATTCCCTCGATATTTCGCAGGACGAGTTATCAGGGGTTCCTATTACTGGCCAGTATCCAGATATCTTCGAAGAAGTGACCGGACTTCCACCACACCGAGAGATTGAGTTCCGTATTGATTTAGTGAAAGATGCTAGACTTATAGTAATGCCACTTCGTCGTATGGCACCAAGAGAGTGGCAAGAGCTCGGGGTGCAAGTAAGAGATCTTTTGAAGAAGGGATTTATCAGAAGAAGTGTCTCTGAGTGGGGAGCACCAGTTGTATTTACTACCAAGGCAGATGGTTCCCTTCATTTATTTGTGGACTATCACAAGTTGAATAAAGTGACTAGAAAGAATAAGTATCCTCTTCCGCGAATAGATGATTTGTTTGATCAACTGGAGGGAGCAAGAGTGTTCTCCCAATTGGACCTCGCGAAAGGATTTCATCAGCTCTGAGTAGCAGCTGAGAGTATTCCTAAAACGGCCTTTCGGACGTCGTCTGGATTCTATGAGTGGTTAGTCATGCCATTCGGGTTGACCAATGCACCAACATATTTTATTGATCTTATGAATAGGGTATTCAAGGATCAATTGAATAAGTTTTTTCTTGTGTTCGTGGACGATATACTTGTTTATTCGAGGACAGCGGAAGAACACAATGAACATTTGAGAGTTGTAATGGAGGTGTTGAGAAAACACCAATTGAAAGCAAAGTTTTCTATGTCACTTCTGGAGGAGGAAGTGAGATTCTTGGGCCATGTTGTTTCAGAGAATGGTATTATCGTGGATCCTGCGAAGGTGGCTACGGTACAAGATTGGTCTACGCCCAAGAATGCAATAGACGTAAGAAGTTTCTTGAGATTAGCTGGATATTATCGTAAGTTTATCCAAGACTTTTCCAAGATAGCGGCACCGTTAACTTAGTTGACCAAGAGGAATCAATCTTTCGTTTGGGACGAAAGATGTGAAAATGCATTCAAGAGCCTAAAGGAAAAATTGACGTGTGCACCAGTGTTAGTCATTCCTAAAGGGAATGAAGAGATGACAGTATACAGGGATGCATGTGGTACCGGACTAGGTGCTGTATTGATGCAAGAAGGTAGGGTTGTAGCTTATGCAAGTCGGCAACTGAAACCGCATGAGAAAAGATACCCTACTCACGATTTGAAATTGGCAGCGATCGTGTTCGCGTTGAAGATGTTGAGACATTATCTCTTGGGAGAAAGATTCGAGTTGTTTACCGATCATAAATCATTAAAGTATCTCTTCTCTCAGAAGGTTCTAAATTTCCGACATCAAAGATGGTTAGAATTCTTAGCTTCCTATGATTTCGATATCACATGTACACCAGGAAAGGGCAATGCGATAGCTGACACATTGAGTAGAAGACATGCCAGTTTAGGGGCTATGTTTCTTGAATGGAAGCAACTGGAGTATATCGCTGGGTATGATTTCAGACCAAAGTGCAAATTTGATCCAGAAATGCTAGCAAGTTTGACGATCAGATCCACTTTGATTGATCGGATTGGTTCCAGTCAGAGGGACGATCCTAACCTATTGGAATTCATCTCCAAGTTAGAGATGGGTATCGCCGAGGAGATGAACAAGTATGGGCTTGATCGAGATGGATGGCTCAGAAAGAATGGGAGATTAGTTGTACCCAATGTTAATGGATTGAGAGATGAAGTGCTTAGAGAATGCCATCACTCAAAACTAACTATACATCTTGGTGGTAACAAAATGTATCGAGACATGAAGCAGACCTACTACTGGGAATGAATGAAAAGAGACGTTGGGAAGTTTATATCCAAATACATGAATTTCCAGCTAGTTAAAGTCGAGCAAAAGAAACCTAGTGGTTTGTTACAACCATTGAAAATTCCAGAATTGAAATGGGAACAAGTCTCAATGGATTTCATTGATGGGTTACCAAAGACTAGATCGGGCCATGATAGTATTTAGGTGATTGTGGACCGATTAACCAAGAGTGCAAGGTTTATACCTGTCAAGTCGAACAGAACGGCAGCTAAATTAATGGAACTGCATACGAAGTGGGTAGTGAGATTTCATGGAATACCCAAAGGCAATGTGAGCGGCCAAGATCCGTTGTTTACTAGTGGATTTTGGAAGAGCTTACAAGAGGCGTTAGGATCAGAATTACATCTCAGTACCACGTACCATCCTCAAACCGACGGTCAGACAAAGAGGGTGAATCGTATATTAGAAGATCTCTTGAGAGGTTGTATATTGGATTTTTGTAGATCATGGGATGACCATTTGCATCTGGTTGATTTTGCATACAACAATAGTTATCAGTCTAATATTGTTATGGCTCCATTTGAAGCTTTGTACAGAAGACCGTGCAACACACCATCATGTTGGTTAGAAACCGGTGAGAAATTTGTGCTCGGGCCAGGTGTAATAAGAGAAACTTCAGAAAAGATCAAGGTTATCTTACAGCGAATGAAGGCTGCCCAAAATAGGCAGAAAAGTTATGCTGATAAGAGGCGAAGAGATCTAAAATTCTCCATTGACGACTTGGTGTTTGTCAAGATTTCTCCGTTAAAGAGCGTGATTCAATTTGGCAGGAGAGGCAAGTTAGCACCAAGATTTGTTGGCCCATTCCCAGTTCTCAAGCAAGTTGGGAATTTGGCATATAAAGTTAAGTTGCCAGACAAGATAGCGGGAGTTCATAACGTGTTTCATGTTTCCCAGTTAAGGAAGTTCGTGCACGACCCCGATATGACTATTTCACCAAATCAGTTGGATGGCATCGAAGTAGAACTCGAGGCAGTTGGGAACCACAAGCCGATCCGTATTGTCGAAAGCGATACGAAGCAACCTCGAAGGAAGGCTGTGAAACTAGTCAAGGTTCAGTGGGGGCGAGAATGAGAGTGTTGTACTTGGGAAACAGAGGAGAGCATTAGGGAATCACATCCAGAACTCTTTGTCTGGTAAGATTTTAATAGTGATAGTTTCTTCCCTTGTTAGTAAACCGCATGCTAGGGTAGGCTTGTTGTGTATGTTTGATTGTTTGTGAATGACTGATAGGCATGCAGAACACCTTTGTATGTTTTTCGTTAAGGAATTTTGGGGGCAAAATTTCTTAAGGTGAAGAGTGTAACGACCCGCATTCTACGTATTGAAGGATCATAGAATGTTTATTTCTTTTTCATACGAGGTCTATGGTCATGTAACTTTGGGGAATGAGTATTGGGGTCATTTTCCATGTTCACGATTTTTGCCGATTTTTAAATGACCATTTTGCCCCCAGCGAATCCTGTTTTGCCTCTTAACTTTGACTGGTAAAGAGTTTTGACCTGAAACCACTTTTATTAGATCCGGATGATGGTTTACCCTTCCGTAGAGTGGTCACATTAATCAAACGGACCTACCATTTGGGAGATATGACTGAATTAAGGTTTAGAAGGTGAAAAACAGCTTAACCGGGCTTAATTGGGTAATTAGCAGCCGGGCCCATTGGCGGATTTCGGGATTAGGGGTATTTAAGGATTGAAAGGGACTAGAGAAACCCTTTTTTGTCATTTTTGCAACCGCCACTTTCATTCCTTCAACCCTAGTAATGGTTTCTACCTCTAGAAACACCTCTAATCACTTTTTAATCAAGGATTAAGCTAATCAACATCAAATCAAGTTAAAATAGCATCAAATCAGAGTTGAAGCTGCTATATTGCATAGAGATTCGACCCAAATTAGAGATATTTTCAGATTTAAGATTAATTTGTGGCTAAGGTAAGTGATTTGCATTGTTTTTCACTAATTACGGCTAATCAGCGGTGATTAGTAATAATTAGCGAAATTATGAATGATAAAATTCTGGAAAAATATGTAAAAATTCTTAAATATTATTTTATGGCTCTGATGGAAATTTGGGTTAATTTGGATATGTTTTGCTAATTGTACGAATAAACATGATTAACGGGGATTAAGGGGAAAACATAGGTTTTTAGGTATGTTTGATCCATATTGACATGTTAAATTGTTGTTTTTGTGTTTATTGTTGATTCTCTATGTTGCTTTGACCATATGGTATACTTTGTGATTGATTAGAAAAGTTAGAATGGTAGAAAACGTCGTCGTATGGCGTAAAATAGTCGTTGGAAAAGTTGCAGGAAATGTACAGGGTTTCAGATCGGATCAGATATAGGGCTCGGATCGGATAGGGGAACCGTGCAAGCGAATTCGATTCGGAATGGAATTTGGCACTAGAGGAGGATTGGCAAGAAGGAAGGCCACTTGTATAGAGTTGGAGTAGGGACTGGATCGGACCAGAGCCTAGCATGGGGTGGATTGGATCGGAGAAGAGGAGCTGGAGTAATGAATGGGATCGTTTCGTCGTAACCGAACCGGATGGAGATGACCAAACCAAACTGAATGAGAGACCCAAACCGAACCGACGATGACTGGAGAAATACATGTATTCAAACCGAACCGAGGCATGGGCTATGAGCATCGAACCGAACAGGGTATGGAGACCGAACCGAACCGAATTTGGAACTACTTCTATGCGACGACTCTTCTGAGGACCAACTCCAATTCGACCAAAACCCGAGATGCAAAGGAAGTCCAGATGGGAGGTTATTACTCAGGATCCAATGGGATCTACAGATTAACCTCATGAGTTGGGCTTTGCTGCAGAACGTGTGCAAAGGGGTTATCGATGTCTATAGCTTTGATGCACCACGGAGAGATGGACATTGGCTATGGATCAGCATAGTGAAGTTGTCATTACTTCATGGGGCAAAGTGATGGTAGCAAGGCTATGAGCTAGTGCAATGGAGTTGACATGACTCTATAGGGCAGAGTGGACATAGCAAAGTATTAGTGGTTGCGGATCAGTGCAGTGGAGCCGTCATGACTCCATGGGGCAGAGTAACAAAGAATTTGGTGATCAAAGTGGTGGATATCGTATGCTTTACGCACTGAGTGAGAGATGTAAGGATGATTGCTATGTTTCATGTTTGTTATCACCATGACATGCACACCCCTCCCCATTATTTTCACACGATGTGTTAGTGTTATCTTAGAGTATTGTACATCCTGTTGTGCTAACTCTTTGGTTGCAGGTCCAGGTTCATGTATGGTTATGTATACCTGTTATTGTTCTGTTTTGCTGCTTATTGCTCATATCAGAATTTTGTCTGAACTAGAGTTTCATGTCTCTTCTTATTACTCTAGGTGCTCTTAAACGGGCAAACTAGAGACAAGTCAGGTGATTATGCATAGGTAGCTGTACCGAAGACGACCAGGAGGCTTCTATGTATGATATATATAAATATTCTCTCTATGTTGTTGCTGGTCATTACTTTGGGCATTAGTAGTTTACCTCTTTCTTTTGTTTTAGAGATAGTATTTCAAAGTTGTAATAATGTTGGTTTGAATGATAAGCTGTATTTTGGATTTCCGCGGCTATGATGGTTTAGTTTTCAGCTTATGCATTGTGTCGCCTGTTTTATGTCAAAGCTATGTTATTATTATATTTTATCCCTTGTGCTATGAGACATTCTACAGGTTCCTTGTTAATTCAAATTCCTTTCTTTTCCTTTCTTTGGCGACCTTCTCGTGCTAGCCGGGCTTCAGCACAGCGCACTTTCATTGGAAATGTCGGCTGGTGCGAGGCGGGCTGTCACAATTGCCATAGATCTATACCTTTTGTATGTCTAGATTTCTATAGAGTTTTCAAAGGTATTAGTAAAGGAGTTTTAAGAGACTACTTCGCAAGTTAGGCGTGCTCGGCATTTCTCTCCCACTTCCAACTTAACCGGGGGAGGGGGGAAGGGGGTGTTAAAATACATAGACGTGGACTATTCCTACCGTTAGTTATTCCTTCTGCTAGATCTAATTACGTGAGCTATTGTCCCTCCAGGAATACATGGACGTGAGATGTTCTCAAGGAATGCGTAGCTATTCTTTAGCCAGGGCTATTCTCTAGGAATTCTTATAGGATTTATTTATTTATTTTCTATATTCAAATGATACTTTCAGCCGTACATACTATTGTTACAAATACTCATGTACTAAATAAAATAATGCAAGCAAGTAATCTCAATTTTCTTCCTGTTTCATTGTTTCACAATATATTCCCGGTCTTATTAATTGTGACCATGTATTATAAGCAATACTGAGAATCCATGTTGGTATTTGAAGCAGTGGAAGTTCACATATGAAGAAGAACCATAGTATTTTATACAATGTAGTTGGATTTTACTTTTTTGGCTTTAACGAAGAAAATTAATGTCCTCCTCCCGTTCAATATTACTGTCCATGAATACATAATACAACATAAGCATGGTTTTGCACATTCGGCATACAAAATTAACTATTTACTCAAACACTACAGCATTACATGTAAGCTGATATCTAGTTACTATTGACATTTAAATCTAATTATAATCGAAGTTTATTCATCTGTGTCTTCAGGTACTATGGAACCAACATCGATACAACAAAAAGTTTCTCGATCCTTGAGAACAAGACAACCGCCATCATGATTCCATTTCAGGTCAGTAACAAAGAACTTGGGTAACGGAATGTTTACACAACAATCTCCAGATGCGCTCCATGTGTACAGAGTTGAGCTTCCTGTGCAGAGTACAACCCATGGGCGAATTGAGTCCCATGCTGCAGTCGGATTGGTTCTTTACGAATCAAAATTGAGCAAGTTTGAGATGGCATATGTCCCATATCCAAAGAACATTTGGCATATTGTCATTGCATGTGGAAAGACATTGACTGTCATGAATCCATGATAGTAAACCAACTCCTTGTTTTGGGTTGGGCTTATCAGCAGGTGTCTTTTGAAATGGTAAACTAACAGGTATGTCCATAACTTTATACTTTACTCCAGAAATTACATCATCTACATTATCGAGAAGCCATAACTCGAATTGGATATTACATTCAATTTGTGTCCCTGTAAGTTTTTATAGATATATTTCATATTTTCATTTCTTATTTTTATTCATTATATATGAATATGATTATAGTTGTATAATTTCTTCCTTTCTTTTAGGATTTTTGGACTATATCTAATCTGGTAGAAAAGAAGTAGAGAAAGAGTTGAAGGAGTGCCTCAAACTATACAACTTAGAATGTTTCACCGTGGAAAGTTTTAGAAGGACAAGGCAAAAGATGTTTCGGAAAATATGATGAGAAAAATTGTATTTTTAGAAAATGTGTTATGGGAGAGAATATAAATTATTGTGTATGTGAATAGTGTATGAAAATTTTGTGAACTTTTGCTGCAATCATCTGTAGTATTAAATTTCTATTGAAATAAAATATCTGTTATTTCTTGATAATATATGCTTATTTATTTCTTGATAATGTATGCTTTCATTCTTACATTATTAAATGCAGATGATGGTGGATTGTAATAGGTAAATAAGTTTTTTGAATTTTGCTACGGGCATATAGTGTTGCAAATAATCAAATTGCAACTATCATAAATAGTTGTAGTATCTTACTTTTCCAAAGTTTATTTCAGGTTTGCAACTGGCATTTGTTATTGCAAAAGGATCTGTTGCGACAACAAAGGTCAACCGCAAAAAAGTCTACCATAACTTATTGCAACTGGCAAAACTATTGCGAAAAAAGACCGATCTATTACAACTCCGGCTACATAGACGGGCACGGGTCTGTTGCAATAGGTGTACTACAACAGATATTGCCTGTTGCGAAAAAGGTTTTTTGTTGTAATGTCGTATGTTGTATGTGTTAGGAAGCATTTAATGGAGCACCCCGTATTGACTTAAAAGAAAATTAAGTCTGAAATTCTTTCTCACATTGCAGTCGTGCAAATATCTTTTTTTCCATTCAAAATGAAGACTCATTGAGCTTTGATTTCAACTGCTGCACCCCAGAATATAGCCTGATTCTTTAGACTTACTCCTCGAAGTTGTATGGTCCAATACTTTTATTAATAGTTGTAATACAAAACAAATTTTTGGTTCAATTATAAAATATCAAACGTAACCTTAGTAACAAAGAAGAGCTCGACGCGGAAAAATATTAATACCATCTTTCACATGAAAATTTTGAATCATAAACAATTATAAGAGTTCATACCATTTTCCAACATAAAATTAGAACTTTTATATATAATTTTAGTCTATTTTTATCAAACTATGTTATAACATCAAATATAATAATGGAACAATTTGGATAATGTTCACATTAAATTTCAAAATAAACAAAACATTCTTTTCGAAAAAGATATGTAAATTAGATCGCTAAAATTAAGTTAAATAATAATTATATAAATTTATGCAATCATTAGTAAATATAGTTGCAGATATTTGTGCAATTAAATAAAAAAATTACAGAAATTTCCCTAATTATTGAACGAAAATTTGCAGAAATTTCCACCCACTAAAAGTTTGCGAAAATTTCTGCAATTTTTTCAAAAAAAACGTTGAAAGTTATGTAATTTTTTGACATAATTGCATAAACACCTGCAATTGTTAATTGAATAATTTCATAATCTTATGCAGTTTTCAATTAGGATATTTTACTCTGAAGGACAAATTTCATAACTTTTTTAAGCTCAAGGACAATCCATCAAAAATTTATTCTCAAGGACAATACATGGTAAAACTGATACCATACACACCGTAAAACTGATACTTAAAAACTGATTGTTAAATTCTGATACTATACGCACCATAAAACTAATACTTAAAAACTGGTAGTCAAATTCTGATACCATGCACACTATAAAACTGATATTTAAAATCTGATTTTTGTCCTTTTGAATAAAATTTCAGTAGACCGTCTCTACGGCTGAAAAGCCGATAATTTTGTTCTTGACACTATTTTCCTGTTTCAATGTTTAAATTTTAAGGAATAATTTTCAATATTCTTTTGGAAGAAGTTTTCATTTATTAAGTTTGATTTTAAGGACATGCACCAAATATTTACTTTAATATAATTGTATAATGAGCTTTTATGAGCACTTAACAAAACATCCCATGCTCTTTAATACAAATATATATATATATATATATCACCCGGTCCAAAGCGAAGTTGGGTTTCGGTAAAGAGTTTGGATTGGATCCTACGATAACTATGAAATTGAAAAAGAATACATGGTAACCCAAGACTTTGGGCCTCAAGCTTCAGGCACGAAAACCTACCCTGATAGGATTTGAACCCATATGCCTAATTACAAAGGCTAATTCTATTTATGGACCCATAATTCCTTAACATACACCATAAAATGAAATAAAATAGCATGCGCCAAAAATTTCTTTTCATACACCATGTCTTCCACAAAATTACCCTTTTATATTTTCATCACATTTCCTCACTTTAACCTTAAAACTAAATTACATAAAACTAGGAATCATTGCAATATATTTACCTAAAAAAAAATTAACACTACTATCTTAAATTATTTGATTGTTTTATCTTTAAATCACTTTTAATTTTAGATGATGGAAATTTGAACTTATCTTTTTAAATATTAGAGAGTTAAACTAGTTAAATTTTGGTGTTAAATTTAAACATGATTAGATTTGAATGAAAGTTTGAGGAATTTAGTACTTTGTATAATATTAATTTTAGTAGTTAGTTTTAAATTTTAACTTTTATATTTAATTGAAGTGAAAACTATTAAAATTGACTGTATATAAATGTTGCTTGTAACGATATGAGTATATTTTAATCCTCAAAAGAAATATAAAATTAATTTAACTAGTGGTATAAATTAATTTATAGCATACTAACTTTACAAGAGAAATTATATTGAGTATACATAATAATGCAAACAATGGAGAATTGTATATATATTTCATTTTCTTATATTGGTTCTTTTTTAATAAGGTCATTTTGATCTGAAATTTAATTTAAAATCTCATGGTGTAGGTGAAGCAATTTGTGGTGTCTGAATAGAATTTGCCAATTACAAATTGCTACACCTTAGCAATGTTCCAACGTCTTCTTCATTAAAAGAAGTAATTCTGGCTTCTGTATGGTATAAACTTTATAAGTTGTGCCCCTTCTCCAAATTGGGCCCTGTGCCGTTGGCTTGATAGCCCAGGCTAGGGCATTCCTGATATCTATACCCAGTGCCGGTAAAGCAAGATATATTGCCCTAGGCAAGGATTTTAAAATTATAGAAGCAAAACGCAAAACCAGTGAAATGTTGCAGCAGGGAGTTGAACCTGCGCGGACAAAGCTCCTACATCCACAAAAACCATATTGTTGCATTTTCCTTTGAAATCGCTGTCCCATGATCTAACAACTCAAATTTTTTTTAAAAGCGAAACTGAAATTCTGAGCTCCTCCAAGAAACTCCTTGCAGCCATGGCTGCTAAAAAACCTCTCAAGAATCCTAACATCGAGGATAATCCCATCCTTAAAAAGGGATCTTCTTCTTCTGCCCCTCCTCCCACCTCCTCCTCCAACACTATTCCCATTTCTGATCCTCCAAATGATGACATCGGTTTTACTAAAGTGGTTAATCGCAAAAAGAAGGCTAAACCTTTCATGAGTTTCAATTCCTCTTCTCATGTTAATAATGAGAATTGAAATGCAAGGGATCATCTCCTTAAACCTCGTCAAAAACCATTTCCACCCTCAAATGGGGTCCGATTTCAAATCAGAAATCAAGAAAAACAACCTCAAGAACTTTTACAACCAATGAGACTTAATTCAGTTAAAGAAATAGGGGCATCATCATGGGCAGAAATGGTTAAAAAAGGAGGCCAGGAATCGAATTATGATTTAGAGTACATCAAACCTGAGGAGACATTGGGTGAAGACAAGATTGTTGTTGTATCGGAAGAAGCAAGTGAAAGAAAAGAGGTAAAATGGGGACGATCCATTGTAGCATATGTGTTTGGGAAAAGGCCAGCTTACCACTATTTTAAAGCTTTTGTGGTTCGGACATGGAACCCAACAAGTGATTTCGAAATCTTCACTCGAGAAAATGGATTCTTCATTATTCGTTTTACGAATGGGGAGGACTGCGAAAAGCTATTGAAAGGAGGGCCTTTCTTTATTAATGGGAACCTGATAGTACTAAAAAGATGGACCAAGAAAATCATTCTTGATAAAGATTTATTGTCCACTATGCCAATATGGATTAAACTTCCAGAGCTGAATTTGAGATTATGGGGCAAAGAAATTTTTAATGCAATTGCAAGTGTGGTAGGGGTTCCTATCAAAATGGATGACCAAACGGCCAGGGAAACACGACTGAGTTACACGAGAATATTAGTAGAAATCAAAGCAGATGCTGAGCTACCTAACGAGGCCTTTATTTACCTGCCTGATGGGGAGCATATATCTCAGCAGATCATATACGAATCAATACCCGACCGATGTAAGATTTGCAATTGCTTCGGGCATTCACTCAAAGATTGTGTTCATAACACAGTAAAGGTTAATGATGCTGCAGATTTTCCCCAAAATTTGGATACTATCGATCAAGAAAACACTACTGATGTTAATATTCTCAATCAAGAAAATGTTTCCGTCGATGATTCTTTTCATACCCCCGAATCTGATATTCCCCCATCAAGCACAGCAGAGGACTTGATGAATTTAGACGAGCCAGATGCTAGCCATACGGTAAATGATAATGCAACATTAAATCAGGCTACTTTCCCTCAATCGAGGTCTGCTGATCTTTCAAAGATTATGCAGACCAAAAACGTCTCTTCCAAAACTAATGGGTCTTCAACGCCATCAGTTTTGAAAGAGACACTCGTTACGAGCACCATCAATAATTCATCAACAGAGGTGGGTATAGGTACACAATTACATGAATCCCCCACCCACAATGAGGATTCAAGACAATTTACAGACATAGATTTTACAAATGACTTAAACAAAAAATTGGGAAACTGTGCTGAACTTCTTGCTGCGGATCCTATCTTCACTGATAACTCGCTTGTGGCTAAAGGGCTTGCTCCAAAGAGGGCTTCATCTATCACTGAATCTGATATCCAAAAGGGCATCAGCAACATGATGGCAACACCTAAACTTGCAGTATTAGTGAAAAAAGAAGAAAAACCAGAACTAGAAGCCTTTCAGACATATCTTTAGTAGAAGACACTGAATACTTTACTGATATGGAATTCAGAAAGAAATACATAGATAAAAACAGTAAATGGGAAAAACAGCTAAAGGCTGCAGATAGTAAAAGCTTCAAGAGAAGTGGCAAACAATTAGACATTAAAGTGGATCGCAACAATGACAGAGGTGCATTGTAGCTGCAGCGTATCCTTGGTATCGTATCCTAACTTTTTATTAAATTAATTATGGATATTATAGCTTGGAATATAAGGGGACTTAACTCCCCGGAGAGATAATTAGATCTTACTGATTTTCTGCTCAAGTATAAACCATCTATTATTGGTATACTTGAGCACAAGCTCAATGATCAAAAGCTTTCTGACATACATATCAGAAGGCTCTCTAACTGGAATATCATCAATAATAATTCAATGGGAGGAAATGGTAGAATTATGGTTTTACATAATCCTACTATTTGGTCTCTCATTAATTATTATATTGATTTTCAGTACATTCATTGCATCTTTAAAAATAAAGGTGGACTGTCCCTCAAAATCACTTTCATTTATGCTTCTAATTTTGAGGATGACAGGAACACTTTATGGAATTGCTTAGATAATTTCAATAGAGTTATAGATAGTCCATGGATTTTAATGGGGGATTTCAACTTTGTTTTTCACTTTTCTGAAAAAAAAGGAGGGAATCCTATTCCTTTTAATAAGCTGGAAAAAGTTCATAATTTTATTTTAAAAACTGGCCTAATAGAATCCCCAATCCATGGGAATAAATTTACATGGAAATCGGGGGCTTGCAGGAATATTCACTGCAAGCTGGATAGGGTTTTATTTAACCAGTATTTTATTAATCTTTTTCCTAAAGTACAGTGTAGCACTCTCCCTCAAAATTCTAGTGATCATACTCCTATTATTGTATCCTTCCCTTCTGCCTTGGGTTGTAAAATTAGTAGACCCTTTAGAATTATTAATGGATGGGTTCAGGATGACAATTATAAGGATATTACCAGTAACTGTTTTATTAACAATTTGTATAGGACTGCTCAATACAAATTTAATAAAACATTACAGATTGTTAAAAGCAAGCTTAAATCCTGGAACATTAATAGAAATAAGAGTGATATTAATAATATTAGAAGTGAGTGTGAAAAGTTGCAGAATGACCTGGACATGAACTGCTCAGACTCACAATTAGCTGAATCATTTTATAATGCTCAGGCCAATCTAGTGAAAGCTTTGCACATAAACTCAATTAATCTTAAGCAAAAGGCCAAGGTTGATTGGTTAACTAATGGGGATGAAGCAAGTAATTTTTTTTATGCTAAAATGACAAATAGGAGAAATAGGAATGACATTGGGAAAGTTATTGATAATTGTGGTACTGTAATTAATGATGCCTACCTTATTGAAAAGGAGGCTATTAATTACTTTAATTCACTATACAACACTTCACAATATCACAATAATTTCCCCAGTATTGATCTTAAGTATACTGTTAATCCTTATAGTGCAGATATTTTACTTGCTCCCATCAAAATTGAAGATGTTAAAAATGTGGTTTTTAATGCTTGCAATGACAAAAGCCCTGGGCCTGATGGATTTGGGGCCAAGTTTTATAAAACCCATTGGAATGAGATGCACAAGTTGTTATATGACTCCATTGTTGAATTTTTCAATTCTGGTTCTCTACTGAAAAACACTAACCACACCTTTATCACTCTCATCCCTAAAGTGGATTCTCCACTGGGACTGGGGGATTACAGGCCTATTGCCTGTTGCAACTTCATTTACAAAATTATATCTTCTATTCTTTGTAATAGATTAAAGTGCTTTCTTAAATTTTTAATATCTGAAAATCAGAGTGCATTCATACCAGGGAGACTCATTCCTGAAAATACTTTACTTGCTCATGAGCTTATTAGAGATTTTAATAGGAAAAACAAAAACCTGATGTGTATAAAAATTGATCTACATAAGGCTTTCGATAAAATTAATAGAGATTTTATTATATACATGCTCATGCAAATGGGTTTTAATGAGAAATTCTGTGATTTAATTAAAGAGTGTATCACTAGTGTTACATTTTCTGTTATGATCAATGGCTCCCCAAAAGGTTTTATACATAGCAATAGAGGCATTAGACAAGGGGACCCATTGTCCCCTTATCTTTTCTCAATAGTAATGGAGTATTTTTCATTACAAATGGAAACTGAACTGATTAGGGGAAACATTAAGCCTATTAACAGAAATTTACCACACATTACTCATCTTCTATATGCAGATGACATGCTTCTTTTTTTAAAAGCTGACAGAATTAATGCAATTACTATTAAGAGAATCCTAAATAATATGGAGAACTTTGCTGGCCTCTCTGTTAATATAGAAAAAAGCAAGATTTATTTTAGCAAAGAGGCTAAGCATAAGAATGAAATTCTTAAAATATTAAATTTTAAAGAAGGTTCTCTTCATGTTAAATACCTTGGCCTCCCACTCAGTATAAATCAAGTTAAAGACAGGGACTGTACTAGACTGATAGACATTATACATAATAGATTAGAAGGTTGGTCTAGTAAATTCCTCTCTTTAGCTGGAAGAGTGGAACTTACTCATACTATCATCACTGCAGTCATAATGTACTGGGTCCAAACACACAGTATTCCCATCAGTGTTATCCATAAAATTGAAAAGTTATGTGCTAACTTCATTTGGAGAGGTAAACGTCATAAAATTGCATGGGATAAGGTGTGCAAACCCAAAATTTATGGTGGGTTAGGGCTCAGAAATATTAAAGACCTGACAGATACTTGTAAATTTAAACTTTTCTGGAAATTTTTAGAGGGTAAGTCTTTTTGGGCTAGGTGGATGAAAGCTAGATATCTTCAGAATAAAAATTTCTGGATATCTAGGAAGGAAAACCATCATTCACTAGTTTGGAAGACTATTTTAGATTGTAGAAGTAGAGGTAAATTTTTTATTAAGAGAACATTGACTGATGGTAGTCAAACAAGTATGTGGTTTGACCCCTGGATTCATGGTAATTCGCTTGTTGACCTACTTGGCTGGAATAATTTATATTTATTAGGAGGTGTTACTGATAAAGTGCAAAAAATTATCCTTAATAATAGATGGAACTTACATAACTATTCTGCTGCTGCTATATTTAAAAATGCTATTCAAGATATTAGGATTGATCAGAAAGGCCATAGGGATGTCTGGGAGTGGAAATTCTGCTCAAAAGGCAAATTTTCTTTCAAAAAAACATGGGAATTCCTTAGAGGTGAGGAAACAGAAGTGGATTGGCACAAGGTGGTGTGGTGCAAATTTAATTGCCCCAAAATGGCTCATTGTACATACTTTGCTTTGCAAAACAAACTTCCAACCAGAGACAGGTGTTGCAAATGGAACCCTAACTCTGATAAACATTGTTTACTTTGCAAATTTGACACTGAAAGTGCTAATCATCTGTTTTTTGAATGCCCATTCTCTCAATTCATATGGTTTAATATTAAAAGTTCTTTAGGTTTTAATAATTCTATTCCTACCCTAGACATTAGGAGTAGTATAGATTACATTTTAAAGTTCTTTAAACCTAAGTCTTATAGTTTTAGAAAAGCATGCATAATGTTATCAGCTGTTGTATTTTATATTTGGAAAGAAAGGAATCAGAGAATTCACACTAACAAAGTTTCTAGTGGTACTCAGCTTTTGAATTGTATAATAACTGACTGCCAGATTATTTTGAAAAAAGTTAACTTGCACAGGCAGGATAGTAATCATAATCAGCTTAATAAAGATGCTAGCTTAGATAATCAAGTTGAGGATTTCATACTCAATTGTAAGCTCAGCAATAAAAGACACTTCACACATGAAGATGGAAGAAACATGCAAGCTGGAACTAATGACTTTCCTCATGGAGACAGATCCACTCTTCTCTACAAAGAGAATAATTGCAAGGGGAGTAAACAGAATTACTGCTTCAATTCTAGTTTTTTTAATTGCAATCTGAATAGTAATTTGGGCCACTTACCCATTGCAGAGAATAGGGATCAAGTTCCAAACAGCAATGATCCTATTAGCATGAACAGGAGGGATAGTAGTCTCACAGTTAGTTCTTATGGCTCTATTAACACAAATCCAAACTATATTGAGACAGAAGATCTTTCTGGCGTCCTTCCTGGTGGTTGCTTTCCCAATATCTTTAACAATCTAAATGCAAAGGGAAGTAAACAGGATAGCAATATTAACAGTGCGTGTTTTTTTAATAAAATGGATTATGATGTTAATTTCTTACATGCTACAGGGAAGGGGATACAAATCCAAACCAGTAGTGATCCAGATCGATCAAATCTTCTTCACAAGAAAGACGGGAATCAATCATATCAGTTCCTAACTAGAATAGACAGAAATCATTACAAAAGCGAACTTAACGGTCAGATTTATCACTTATCTTGCTGGAGTAATGGGGAAAGCAGTAGATCTAGAGACGGAAAGGAAGCTAGAAGCACAAAGAGTCAAAGAAGGATGAATGATAGCATTATCAGTACCAGAGACTCCAGATCTGTTGATAGGAAGAAGAGCGAAGCTGATAATAGGACTAGAGACGATTTTCTGGATCCTAGCATTACAGCGGAGAACAACAAGAGGGAGGAGGAAGTAAGGAAGCCACCATAAAGCTCGGAGTGCGACAATTTGAGATGTCTTTCCCTTGTCGTCTGCCATTGTTGAAGCAGAGTTTTGTTGAGTGGCGGCTAGGGTTAGGAGAATGAGAGACGATGGGGTGTTATTGTATTTGTGTCGGGTTTTGTATGTGATTACCCAATTGGGCTTTGGGCCAAAATTCTTTTTACCTTGTTCAAAAAAAAAAAAAAAAAAAACAACTCAATTTTTTTTAGAATTGACCGGAAATTTTATTGTTTTTCTTTAGTGTGGTTACTATGTTGTTCCAGACGGAAGTCTCGTTCAACTCCCCCTTTGCCGAACCTATTAATACCTATTCATTTCCACTTTAAATTTTGATTTATTTCCATACGCTATATAATATCAAGAAATTTTGCTGTGTACTACTAGCTAAGAACTATATGATTAGTACAAGAAATTCTTGACATTTTTTTTTTTCAATCATGTAGAGTTTAAACATTTCAGACACCAGTTCTAGGCTTGAATATTTACTGCCTTTTGCTAAAGAACTTTAAAAGTATACAAAGATCTAGGATCAACACCATTCTTTGTTAATTAAAAGTTAAATAATGAAGCTTAAAAGAAATTAGCTGTTTTCTTAAAAAAAAAATATTTCTTTTGTTTACAAAATTGGGCGATTTCCTTAGGAGGCATTGGTAAATAAGATGAAAAAATAAGGCAAATCCATAGATTATTACATTTTCCATTGTTTATAAACATAAAACATGTAAATTAATAGTGCATGAAATTGTCTTTTACCGTCTAAAGAAGAAGTTCATTTGTATGGTCTTAGGTGAGATGGATTTCCATTGTCTAGCAAACTTTTTATGAGCTTTTGATTAACACATAAAATTAACATAACCACTGCACTTCATTCAATTCAACCAAACCAAACACAGTAAACAGTAACCACTATCGACGCTGCAAGGTAAAAACAGGAAAATCAAACATGATAAGAAAACAACAATCATCAGACGCAACAGAGACAAATACCCATATCAAAGCTCAGAATGACCAGTCATCAGGTTGGTAGTAAGAGCCCTCAGCAGGCGGATAATAAGTTCCTCTATCCTCCTCCACTTTCTTTGCCGCTTTTTCAGCGATCTCATCCTCTATATGCTCCACTCCCTCTGCCAAAACCAGCCCTCCTAGTAGCCCTGCAGCCGCACCCACTGCGAGCCCCGTTCCCAATCCAACGCCCTTTTTCTTAGCCGGTTCAGCTACTGTCACGTACTCAGTGTGAGGCGCTGTTGGTGGTGGTGATGGTGCAGATGCTGATCCGTACCCATATGCAGGCTGCGTGTAGCCGCTCACTGGGGTTGGGTACGGCACTGGCGCTGGGTTCCCGTACCCATACACAGGGACCTTTCTGATGCAAACCTTGACGTCCAGAGTCCCTTGAGGTCTACCTGAAGGCCTCCTCAGGGTTATGGTTTGGGTGATTTTTCCGGCATTGTTAGTATCAGCGAGCACATCCAGCAACGGCAGCTTTCCAGATCCAACGATCTTCTTTCGAAGAGGTTCGAGCGAGTCATCATGGAAAATGTCGATGTAGAGGGAGCAGTCCTCTAGTGGCTTGTAGTCTGGTACTTGCATGTCCAGCTCCTGATCCCAGACTGGGTCTTCACCGTAAGCCACTCTGGTGGTTGATGTCCTGTTTTGGTCTTCTACCCAGACTGCTGCATATGGACGTAAGTCGCCGTGTTTCCAGTTTACGTTTTTTAGGTTGCGCGCTGACATGATTGTCACTTCCACTTTGCGATAAGTTGCCATTGTTCTTCCTTTTTTCTTCTTCTCCTTCTCTCTTACTTTGGAATAGTGTGTGGAGCAATCTTCAACTGTGCTTTGTATTTATATGCGGAGTTTAGCCTACTGGGACAGGATTTTGGGGATATTTACACCTACTCTGCCATTATGGGTTGGAAAACTAATCTTCAATGCATGGAAAAGAATTAGTTGGTTCATGTTTCTATCTTTTTTGTTAATGAATGCAATTAAAACTCTCTTTATTCAATGAATACAAGGAATGCTAAAATTAGAATGCATTCACCCACGGATTTCAATATCGATTACTAGGAAATCTTGATTCAGGTTTTATCAGTCGTTATCCAAAAGAATTCTCCAGAAAAATGTTGCAACATTCTGATTTCGTATGTAGTTGAGAAACGTGTGCGATTTGATTAAATTGATGGCAAATGCTAATTAAACACATTCTTGAATATTGCATGTTTACACGAATGTTAGACCTTCCCTGTCCCTGCTAGCATGCGGCTAATACTTAATAGATGCATACTCTCCACCGATTTGGTGGCAAATACAAGTTTGCTTAATTAACAATCCTCTTATAAACGTATACTAATCGTTATCATAATGCTTGCATCTTAATTAGTACCTCAGATTGTTCAAGACCTTAATCATATTAATATACTATCCAAAGAAATCACTATACATCCACATTTTCATCACAAATTAATTGGATAAATTTGAAAGTCATTCAATTTCTTTTTTATGAATGACGATCTTGATCATGAACCCCATTAGAAAAATTTGTGGCAGTCTCCTTGATTTTTGAGATTTTGACTCTTCTACTAAATTCTCTTTTGATAACTTATTTCAGAATTGTTTAATTTATGAATAATGTTATCAAGCTACGGTACTCTATCATTTTACAATTAGGTATGCGCATAGTTATAAATTATCATACACTGCATTGCTTTTAACTTAAAATATATATGTATTTAAATTATTATAATTATTTTCAAAACCCAAATAATTTTCTTTTGATATTTTACATTTCAATTCATATATTCAAATTAATTAGGCAATCTAAAGTTTAAACTAATTAGACAAATAAAGTTAAGTGATATTTGTTAGCGTACCTAGCTACTAATGAAAATATAAAAATTCCAGTATGTACATCATACTCATATTAACAAAAATAGTAAAATAATAATATTATTATTAAAGCAAGATACATGAATCACATGATATATAGTTTAAATTAAACAATATAGAATTTTTGTAAAATTTCAAAATACGCAGTTGTGATCTTCTCAAAAACATATTTAAAAGTTCTTTACTTTTAGTTTCAGCCAGACAATAAATAATTGCAATTATAAGAACTATAAAACTTTGCACTTCTGCAAAATCTTTAAATATTTCCGCCTTCGCAAAGAAAAATTCAATCATAGAAATATGCAAATAAATCCGGCTTGTTATCCTAGAAAAATGTAATAAAAAATGTTATCATGAAAATATTAATAATTGTATAGTGCATTACTCGATTATATTTCTTTGTTACCACAAATACCATCTTCTAAATTTTCTATAACCTTTTACAAAACCCACTCAGTTCCCTTCTAGTATTTCACATTTAGCTTCATGTTTATATTATAATTAATCACATAATCATATAACTAATATGTTAAATTTATTAAACTATTATAGTAACAACCTGGAGTTTTGAAAAATTTTAAACGATGAATTAATTGAAATTTATGTTTCAAAAATTGAAGATTTAATTTGTTATTGAATTATATGAATTGGATTTCTATATACAAACATGAATAGGGACAATGTGACAATGATAATTAAGTGGTGGTTAATGTAGACCGTAATTGTTGTGTCATCTAAATTTACATTTGTTGATGTTAAAAGTTGGTCTAGTGACGATCAACCGAGTTAAACACACACGAAAACAATTACATACATAACACCAAAATCACTAATTTGAAATGGTAATTAGATGTTGCTAAAAAATTTAGAAACACTTTTTAGGTGTTGCGGATTTGCATGTTGCAGTTTTTTGAAACACCTATATTCTGTTTTAAATCAACGAATTGAAACACTTAGCGAGTGTTTCAGTTTGATAATCTGCAACACTTTAAGAGTGTTCCAGTTTAATAGTCTGCAACACTCAGTGAGTGTTTAAAGTTGATAATCTGCAATACTCGATGAGTGTTTCAGTTTGGCAATCTGCAACTCTCGGTGAGTGTTTCAAGCTCATAATCTGCAACACTCGATGAGTGTTTCAAGTTCATAATCTACAACACTTTTAGTGTTTCAACCATAAGTATGCAATTAATACTATTTGTAACATAAATACTAATGTTAATTATCAATATGTCTAAATTTCAATAACCATAACAATAAATTTGTTTCAAAGATGTAATCTAGTCAAATCTTAATTGTCAAAACAACAAATTAATCAATCTCAAGACAATATTAGTACACAGCAAAGAGTTATACAAAGTGATGTCTGCTATTAAAAAGTGGCATAATGCTAATTTAATAAGTTCAAGGATTTTGAAAAAACATGCATATAGCCAATGATTGTTTCTGCACCTGCAAGTCAAGCAAATAATAAAAAGTTAGAAAATGGTAGATTATCTGAAGCAGATAAAGATGACTTAATGTAACTTAATATAATTTTGATATTAATTAGAAGTTAACAATGAGCTATATTTTCTCTGTAAGGAAAATACTAATATTTGCATCCGCTGTTATGCATATTATTTATACGAGCATAGATAGTTTAAAAATAGCATGGTTCATGGTTCATGAGTTACAGATCTAAAGTGGCAAACACATTTTATGAGAAAGAAAACATGTTCACAGCATTACTGACAATATCCCACCTCAATGTACTAAGCCCTCCACAAATTCCACTCCCCTAAAACACTTTTTGGTTACGAATAATGAAAAGGCAGCAAAAAATAATTCATATTATGATTATGTCAATGACATTAATATTATGAACAGGGATGATGTCCTGAAAGTTTGATACAACCATAACAGCAGAATATGTCAGCAACAACAAACAAGGAAGATGTTTTAAAAATTACTAATATTGCATGCATGTCCCGACTTGAAGAAAGCACGCCAAGTATGTATGCCATTAACTTACGTCTAGATTAAAAAATAATGAAAAATAATGGAATATGTCGAAGAGCTTTGCTTAGCTGGTAAATTATCTTCTTGCTTTTGCAGAATATGCGATTTTCAATGATTTACTTTGTTAATGTTGGCAAATCATAGCGTCTATATAAGATATTTAAATAAGATAAATAACGTTTAAAACTAAAGTAATAAAGACTAATATATTCAGGTTTGCTACTTCTACCAGATCAGTCAACCCACTAAGGTTCTGTTTTCCAAAATCTCAAGCCTTAGAATGCTAACACTACAACAAAAAAGGGATTTTATAGCGTTTGAAAAACGCTATTATAACCAAATATAGAGTTTCAGAGAACGCCATGTAACGACATGCTATCTTAGGTCGTCGAGTTTAAATAGCACTGTGTAAAACGCTATTAAAAATTGATATTCTATAGCATTTTACTTTGCTATCAAACGTAAACGCTATATGAAATCATAGCCAACAGCAACCTGTTATAGCGTTTATGCCTAAATTTTATAGCGTTCATCCAGATTCTACTATAGCGTTTTCTTTTATATCTATACCGTTTTATTTATCAGTTTTATAGCGTTTATAAGTACATTTGAATAGCGTTTACACTAAGTTACTAATAGCGCTTGGGGCGGATCAATTATAGCGTTTTAAAAACCCTATAATCTTGCACGCCAATCCATAGCATTTACCATTTATATATCACCATTTCAGCTCTTTCGTTAATTTTAAATACAAACATATCATTCAAACAACGCTCATATATATATATCATAATGTATTTCTCAAATATATAAAAACATAACATATTTCACAAACAAACATGTAAACTACAACATAATATTTCATACGTATCATTGAAACAACATTCATATATTCAAACTTAATATTTCATACATATAATTCAAATTACTTCTCACATATCCAAACTTAACAATTCATACATACTTGTCCATAATACGTCAATATACTTGCGTTAACAAGTTAATTACAAAGTAGTCAAATACTTAATCTTGCTTTGCTTCTGAAATTTTGTCCAAAACATGAGCAATTTGGTCCTATCACAACAAAAATAAGCAATATTTAGATCAAAATATTTAAATTTGCATATATATATATATATATACACACACACACACAGACACACACACATAACACATACACAGAGGCACAACATGATTGAAAAATGATTCAAGAGGAAAAAACAGTGAAAACGCTAACAAAAAGTAGCATGGCAAGTAGCACAGCAGCAGTTACTGAGATCAGTACATGATTTTTCTGATCTGCCAAATTATACTGCACATTTAGTCCATATTCCATTAAAGGAGGACTCCTTTATGATTATGTTTCTATATACTACTAGGACCTCATTTCAGTACCAAATCAAATGCACAAGTATGAGATAATATAGATAACAAAGAAGCAGGTCGGCAGTGGAAATAGACTTATCAACATACAATCATATGATAGAATAGAATATCACATACATTGATGAGATTTGATCCAACAATAATAAATAATGGTTGAAAAAAATGCAAACACACTTACCTGCACAGAAGAATTAAACAGGTACAAAACAATAATATACATAACATATTAAAAAAATTGGCACAAGCAGCAACTATATAACACAAACATATATCCTGCACATCAATAGTTAGCATTTCAGTAGGCTGAGTTCACTTAATGGCAATTACCTAGTTTTACAGCACATTTAGTCATTGGGCCTACCTGATAAAAACGAAATCCAATTCCAGATATGAGGAATCATAAAATTTGTCTGTCAGTCACTACTGCATTTGGTGTACCATATGATGTAAAATAAGTTACGGTACAAAATAGAAATGGTCCTACCTGATTTCATGGTGCCAATATTTGCCTGAATGTAAATACATGTGACATATAAAAGGCTTGTTAGGATATTAAATCCATAACTTGAAAGTTGATAGTGAGGCCAAATAAGAATTGAACACTAATTGCTCTGTGTTACGACTAAATGCAAAGACTAAATGAAAGTAGCCCAGGTATAAAAAGTTCAGATGCAAAACTAAATGATAGTAATCCATAACCTGAAAGTTGATAAATAAGAATTGAACACTAATTGCTCTGTGTTATGACAAGATAATATTCTACAAACCAATAATAACTCGAAAACTAATAATAGCATATATCATCATTGGTACAGACAAAACAAAAGGAAGACAACAATGTATTACGCACCCATCAAGCTCATCGTAATACTTCATGGTCTCCCAATAATTGTTGTATTCTGCTTCGGCATAATGATCAAGCTCAAATTTGTTATAATTGTTGTTTTATACCTTAGAAAGAATTGTCATTTGGATCTATGTTAAGTTGGGATGGGAGAAGAAAACCATAAAATGATAATTAATTTAAAAAGAAATTACATAACGCGGAGGCATTATGCTATCTTGGTTGTCCCTGCATTTTGTTGCATCTTTGGCTATGTAAAATCCATATATTGAAAATAAGCTTCATCGCTATATTTATTATTTAAGTTGTGTACCAGAAGCTCAATTAAGCACAGAAAAACATGAAATTTCTGCTATCTATGATCTATATATTTCACACTAGTTTCATTGTTACCAGGAAAGCAACAAAAGAAGAAAAACTTCTGCAGAATGTCTGATCAAGTGTGTATGAATATATACGATACACAGATGGATACGACGGGTTTATGAATATATATTTATTTTTGTTCAAGTGATAAACCTGTATACAAACTCTTGAAAAATTGGACGGGTATAGGGCCAACTACAAAAATATGATAAAACTGAGATCTGAAGAAATTTGTCAGGAGACTTTCTAGGAGCAAACGATAATATTTTTTGGAGTATACCGAGTATTATCAGTGATTGTAAGATTTATCAAGTCACTATGATATTTTAATAACAGAGGCGCAACCTAGGCATGTGGGACTACCTTCTTCTCGGCCAGACAGTAGTGCAGTAGCCCCTTTCAGTCCTGCACCGCCTAGCGAGTTGTGTTGCAATGCGGTTCGTGACTTAGGGCAGCCCTTTTATGTGTTATTGCTAATGGCCTCCCTATTTCTAGTGTCGATCACACTGGCGTATTGGAGATTCCTGCTAAGTGCAGCGTCAATTACGAGCAATATTTGCAGTCTACTTTTTTATCCACCGCTCTTTTCACTATTGTGCTTAGGATTGACTTCATAACTACATATGCACTATTTATTTTACAAGCTCAGCTATTGTTTTAGGATGGTTTCTGTACTTACAGCTAAAAAGAAAGGAAGAAAAATGCAGTGTTTTCATTATTAAAACGTCGGCTTGAAAGTCTATTTTTGCCATTAAATTACGAATTTTTTAGGGTCTGTAATAAAATAAATCATATAAATGTGGACATACAATTCCTGAAAATCATACTTTATATCCATTTCAATTTTTATTAAGGAACCTTTACTTTATATCTCATTTGCATAATATATGATGCTTTCTGTACAAATTTTTACTTGACTTTTGCTTTGCAGTGTTATAATTGATTTCCACACAACATTTGAAATTGAATATTTTTGTTTGAAATTTTGTCTTGATTAGTAGGATGGTACATATGAATTCAGCAACCATCTCCCTCCCCTCCCCCTCAAACCACCTTCCCACAATATCAGTTTTAGCAAATGAAAACTGGAAATCAGATGCAATTCAAAGTTGAGTCTCAAAGTCAACCTAAAACTTAAACACAAAGATCAACCACATTTAGACTACAATGATTAGATATATTCAACTAAAAGGCATAAGGGCAGTGAACAAAAAAAATGCAGGAGTTATAAACTTACATTTATGACGAAAATAGCTTTTTTTCCTTCTGATCAGCTAACAAACTTTAATAGTGATTACCTATATAAATGTGGCGAAACATCAAATGTGTATACATTTAAAAAAAAATTATATATAAAATAAATAATGCTCACTTACTAGAACTAAATTCTGTTACAACTTTTGAGGCTGGCCACGCTACAGTAGAGCCTACGGCATCTTCAATGCAGACAAGATCAGAAGTTGGTCTCCAGAGAACTGCATCTGGAACTGTACCATTCACTATCCAGACTTTAATAGCATCTCTTCCAAGTTGAACAAAATGAACCATTTCATTTGGATCGGTTGAAGCCACAACTCCTTCTGCAACTAGTGCTCATGTTCCACCAACATCAATCAGCTTGCATTTACTCTTAACAGTTGGAAGGTTTCGATTTCCACCCTATCAAACACAAGCATAAACAGAAGTGCTTTAATATATATTTCAATTAGTAAATTTGATAACAAATTACTACTATTTCGCTTTAATGTATTACTCTATGAGATGGTACGTTGATAGCGCTAGAAACAAATGATGTGTCTTTGCCCGTCTCAACAACCACTTTTGATTCTAGCCAAGCTACTTTACTACCAAAAGCTTCTCCAACATGTATCATATTATTTGTTGGTCTCCATAAAAATGCATCAGGGTTTTTTGGATTGTCAATAGAAACTAACATAGCTGATGGTCCAATAGGAATGCCATTCACAAGCTGGTTTGGATCGCTAGAGTACAAGCATCCTTCAGCAACTAGTTCTCCACCTCCAAGCCAATCATATAGCTTTGCATAATTTTTCCATGTGGCTAGTTTTACTCTATTAAAACAAAATGCATCATAACTTTTCCATGCATAAATTAATTTGTACTTAAAAAATTTTGAAAATTAATTTACCATATTATTAGATTGATCCAATGCACGCATAATAACTTTGTCATGCATAAATCGACTGTTCTTTCTTACTATGTCCTCCGCTAGTCGAGCCATTCCTTTGCGACTAACTGTATATGGCAGTTGAACACTTCTGGTAGCTTTGAATTTATCTCTTTTTGCCTAAGATGAAAAGATATAATAAATTGATTAATTATAATTATTACATATAATTGAATTTTATATTTATTTACCTTAAACTTTGAGTTTGTTTTTTTCTTTAAAAAATCCCTCCAATCGTTCATATTTTCAACATTTCTAGGTTTGAGCTTAATCCTTTCCTCTATGTTCTTTGCTTTCACTATTTGCCTAACTAGTCTGCTTTTTGAAGCCCTCCAGATGCATCCCATTTGTTGGGAAATAGGCACTTTCTGCCATTCCTCATCTAGTTTAAATCTTGCCTGCAAAATGTAACTTTCAATAAGACCAATACTAAAGAAAACAAGTATTGACTATACAAAAAATGATCACAATAAAATATAATGAACACAACATAATCTTCAATTAATTTTTTAAAATCGTTTAGCTTAAAGAGTTGACTTTTGCAAAAAATTAGGTGCAGCACAATATGTTACTAATAGGATATCTTTCTCTTTTCTAACCTGCTACCCGGATATCATCTTCATCACTGCATATTGCAAAATTTGACCTAAGGTCCATATGAAAATGAAAGACAAACTAGATATTTATAAAATTACAAGAAAAGAAAACAAGAAAAACATTACAATGAGCCTTTGTACTGTACTGTTTAGTAGATATCGTCATTTCAACAACTACATTGTGTGAGCTCAAAGTACAATAACATCTTCAAATATTGCAGGCGCAGCACAATCTGAACTACAAATATATCATTATTATCACTGTATGAATATAGTAATAAATACAAGAAACTAAGGTGAGATGTTCATTTTTGGAATGATTTAAAATGCCAGGTTAAAACAAAACATTTATTGTTTCAACTTATTTTGATACAGGAAAGGTCGATGAGAAGGAATTGAGTATTCTGATATGAGCAACACATATTAAGGTGAACTATATTGTTTCTACTTATTACGGCTAGTGACAAACATTACATCCCACAACACGTCACATGTCTTACTAAACCGACACTAACTATCGCTAATACGGCTACGATAGTCGTCACTATTTTGTTTGTGTCTAGTTATATAACGATGGTTTTCTTGGTATACTGGCATCGGTAGTTTATAGCTGTCGTTGTCGGCAGCTTTTCCTGTAGTGTTGGTATGTGTTATTATTTTCTTGTATGGATAATAACTGAATGCATATAAGTTATTATCCTTTTATTTTCTCAAAAAAAATTACATGTATCGTTTTCTTCATTAATAAATATTCAGTTAAGAAATATTCATAAATCTCTTTAAAACATTAACAAATAAGTTTTTATACAAATAAAAAACTACAAGCAACAAATTAGACGATCAGGCCAAGCTTCCAATACAGCTAACATGTTGCTCGATACATCCAGAAAGGCCCCAGACAATGGAAACGCTAGTCAAATAGCATTTCTTAAATAATATGTCTAAAGTAAAGGATTCACGTTCCACGCAAATTTCCCCTATTCAAAATGAAGTGGAAAAGGTTAGAAGAATAATCAGGAATAATTTGTGTGTCTCCCAATTCTCCTATATATTTCTACCCTTAGTGTTCCTAAATGGATTCTTCCTAGAACATAAAGTTGTCAAACGTTATTCCGAGAATATAAGTTTAGATGGATGGATCTTCACAGAGTCAAAATAAGATATATATGCACGAATGGCGGAATTTCTTTTTTAGAAAAACTTCTGCAGAATGTCTGATCAAGTGTTGAATGCACAAAAAATGAAGAATAAACACGATAACAATTGGAAAGAGTTCGTTAGATTCCCTTCCCATTTCTATCCCATCATATAATATGAATGATTGATAATAAAACATGAATGGTTGAGATGCATAATTGCATATGGAACAAGAAGACAGGTAAAAGAGAAATAGAAAATTTGAGCTATTTGTTGTCATGCTCTAAAAAAGTCACACCGACTTTATGCATTTTGATGTAGCTTTTGTTTCAGCAGTAATCTCAAATTGGTAACTTTATAATAATTACCAATGCTTTTTCTAATGAAATTAACAATGGCCTTTTCTATTTATTTATTTTTCAATCTTACCTTTAGTTTGTTACATGATACAAAACCCATACTCTATCCGACAGTCTCATTCAAAAAACACAACCCTCATCAGTTTCTAAAATTTGACAACTTCAGAGTTTTAAAACTTCTAGCGCACCACAAATTCTTTTCGGTTTCAAGGACTTTTGATTTTCTTTTTTTTTAATATTTTGCTGTCTATCATTTTAGTAGCTCTGATCAGAAATACTTATTTTTCTTTAATTTTACAAGAATCTATCAAACCTGCATTCGTTAAAAATCAGTATAGCTCAAGATCTCGAGCAAAGAAAGGTCTTATTTTCATTCTTCTACCAAATACAATTGCAGTCATTAACTTGATAAACGATAAATGGTTTTTGGCTACACACTATGTTTATAGACATGGTCTATAAACATGTTGCATTAACATATTCATGTCGCGGACAATACTTTGTTTACCGTTTGTTTCTATTTAGGCTATCTTAAAAAGAAGAAATCACAGAACATGTAAATAAAGATATGGGTCTCACTTTGGTAGTATTTCTTATGGTGGTAAAGCACTTAAGTCCGCATGGTTCAGTTTTGGTCTTTCCTCTATTTTAACATGCCAAACCATTGTTTTTCCTCTATTTTCTCATTAGGTAATTCTATTTCATTTTCATATTATGTACTACATTGGAGAAATCAAATTAATTTATATGTTACTTTATTACAACTATAAACTCTTTTGATACCACTGCATGTTTCATTAAGTTTATCATTGTTAAATTTCTCCGAATTCATGTCGCAGACTGGATCTATAATAGTATCAGATTCAGTAATTTTTGGCATTACACTAGATAATGCTGCATCAATACAATGAATCACACACCAGCATTTGTACAGTTTCATCGACTTCCAGGCCATTTAGAAAAAAACAAAAGGAAATTTTATGTTCTCTATTTTTGTTGTTGAAATTTAAAGTAATTTACTTTTAATGTTAAGACAGCCTATACTGTTGAAGCATAACAGAATATTAAATCTTAATTTTGAATGAGGATAATATCAATCTTAAGGCAAGAAACTCAGTTCATAATAATTATATGAAAATGATACCTGAATGAAATTCCACAACACGAACTTTAAATCATCGCCAATTGACATCCAATCATCAATTGTGAATGGAACATGCTCCCGTACGAGCGGTCCTACGTAAGAAGACAATTTTACAGAAGCTTCTCCTGTTGGTATAGCATTTTCGTTGAATTCAACGGTAATTCGAGATACATGATCTAATGGAAGTCTTTTCATTCTGGTCCGACCTCTCTTTTTTTCTTTTCAACCAGATTTTCATGTAGTTGAAAACCAGTCTCGTTTTCCACCAATTTATTTTCAACTTCAATCTCATTGGTTTCAATATTTACTTCAAATTGCACTGCATTTTCTCTACATGCTTCGGTTCCCTGGTTGGTGGTTTTTAAATTTGCTTCATGATGCTCATTGGTTTGTAAATTTGCTTCATGTTGCACATTAATTTCTACATTTGCTTCAGGTTGCTCGTTGCGTTCAATATTTGTTTCAAGTTCTTCATCGGGGTCCTCAGCTTGTTTTTGTTTGCGGGTAATCTTCCTCTTTTTCGCCATTTCCTACATTAACAAAATAAATACATAGAATCACACAATAAAGAGAATCAATTTGGCTATGGGAGGATTACTAAATATAGAACAATTTTTTACAATCTAAACACAGACACAAAAATTTTTACAATCTAAACACGGACATAAATTTTTTTCTACATTACCCAAATTCCTTTTTGCATCATTCAAAAAATTCCAAGCTGCTTGCTCACTCTTTAGTGGTTCTACGAGCAAAAAAAGAAAAAGAACGATAACCTTATATATTAAAATATGTTTTAAATTCAATATTAAAGTTGAGCACTGTAATAATTACCTGTTCAAACGTACCCAGTCTTTATCCATCATTCACAAAATACCAAAACCTGTCAAATCGAAACAAGCAAAATTTCTCAAACATTGACCATTCAAACTACTGTAATCATGTACAGTTAATCAACATCATAATCATGTACGGTTAATGAAGAATACTAGTATAGTTAATCCCATGAATTATTTCTATAAAATATTTGAGTATATCTTTGTAAACATACAAATATCTATCTTTTATAAGTATCTAGTATAATTAACTTGGAAAGAAAAAGAACATAAATTTCATATCATCAAAATTTAGTGAATAACTTTAACGTACACTTGCAATGCAGCAACAATAACATACGATTCATGCATTTATTTATTATTACTTTTTTACGTTTAGCAAAATCAGTGTATGTCACCACGACAGGCTCGACTCCTGGGTATGAACTTTCAAAAGGTAATATATTTCAAGGGAAAGCTGATCATGCTGTTATCCCTTTTATCGTGCGCGCACACACACACTTATGTATGTTTGCACTGTTTTCCACCTTAAGTTTTTTATACTGGAAGGTTTGCTTAACTTGGCGCATATACAAAGATCACTCCTGCACAAAAATTTCTACCTCATAAGATGATGTATAAAGATCACACCTACGAAACTTCAAATGGAACCGGCCACTCTGATGAATGAAGTTGGTTCCAATGAGGGCATCATTGAGATGATAAAGGGCAGAGGCATTGAATGGGGAGCAAGGTCTATATTAAAAAGAGGTTGAACAGGTAATTTTGGCTTGCTTTACGTGCATTTTTCTTTGTTATCTAAAGTGGTGTAACCAGGGATGTTTTTATCTGTTTGTTCGTGTCTGTGATCGAAAAACGTATATCATGTTCAACCGATTTCACTTAGAGCACGAGCAAAGACAACCAAATTTGCAAGAGAATCATTCGGTCAACGTCTAGTTTAGATTTTATTTAAAATAGAAATTGAGCACACACCTCCTTTTTGATAGATGTACACATCAAATGTTTTGTTTAAGCTGACAGCCAGATACTACCTAAAAATAGAGTATTTTATTCATATGGCTGAATAAATTTTTAAATATAACACATTCATCTAGACAACACATTTACTAAAATTGTTAATATATGTTAATCATTATTATTTATAATAAGTTAGATCATTCAACTCAACACTAACCAATTAAACAAAGAGCAAATACGAATTCAGAGAAATTGTCCCAGTCAACAAAATAATGTCTACTTTGCAGCTGTAATAAATGTTCATTTTCGGAAAGAAAAAAAAAACTTAGATAAATGGTCTTCTAGTCATTCACAAAGAGTGCAAAAACCACATAGGTAATTTCCATCTTCTCATTTGAACAGTTGCATTCAACTGTTTTATGCCTCCATCTTCCATACTAAACTCAAATAAATCCCCAAAAATCTCTCCTTTTTTCTGCTTCTTCCTGCCAGCAAGTTCTAAATCATATTCGGACTTTTCATCTTTACCGAACTCCAGCAGCACACCATGGTCATCTCCTTCCTCGACTTGGTCAAAGTAGCAAATGCAATTATTTGCTACATCAGAGGACTGGCAATGCAACTCAGGGTAAATCGATAAACTACTGCATCCCACACACAAAGCAATATCTCCCAAACTCTTAACCTTAATCCATTCATCTCTACTCTCTCATGGTATGCAAACACTAAATAATTCATGTTATAACCAGACCTTGTTACATCAATACCGAATCATTTCACTACCATAAACAACATATCTTTATTTGGAAACTCCACAAAATACCTCTGATCAGTCGACGATGCATCCAACAGAATACCCGATGTCCGTTTTCGTTCACCAACAGGCACCGAATTAACATGAAAGAACATCGTTTCACCACTTGCCTCCGTAGCATAAAGCCTCTCTTTGTGAAATGTGATATCCATGAGACAGCTCCATGTCTGCTCCTTCTCTATACAAGTCCAACCAGTATCATCCAGAATGGAGGTGATGAGATCGAGTTTATTGATGATAATTATTTCTAACACTTATTATATGCTTAGTGGTTTTTTTAGCGGTTTCAACAGATTAAACATGTTGCAATTACATGGTTGTTTGCTAAATTTATACACCATGTCAGTAGGACTAGGGTATACGTCGATAGTCAATACGATTACATGACGCAATTTCAGTTTTCTCAAAACAGTAGCACATGTTTTCTAAATTTAGAAGAACAATATATTTGGGACAAGTTACAAGACAAAGAAGTGTAATGACATATGCGTTAACAATTGGTTTGTCTATAAGCTTGCCAAAAGGTACATACGCACATAACAACGATAACTACTTACCATATATTATACTTCATACATACTAACTGAACATTTTTATTTGGAGACGTAGATAGTTTTGGTTTAACCGAACATTCATAAATGTGTCATCTACATCGCATATTCCTTTGTGTTACTTGATAGATTATTCAAGAATACTCTTAAGTTACACTAATGTAGATGTTGGGTATCAAAATTCCACTACTCGCTACCATATTATTTTAACACTCAAAATTCTACTTGGTGTATAAAGGTATTATTAATAAGTAGAGATTAACAGTAAATGAGTAAATTTTATAGGCTAACAGAATATCTGAACTGTACAAGATAAAGAAAGACCGTTGACCAATTAATAATTATTAGTAACACAGTTAAAGAAATATTGATATATCATCGAATGCGTAATAAAGCTCAAATTTCATATAAATCCAATGTAATGTTGAACCCTATTTTTTATACGAAAATTCCATGAGAACATAATGAAGACATTTATCTCTATTACTAATAATGTGAATCCAATGAACTAGATTTCACAGTACTATTTAAAATTTAAAAATTCGTTCGCCTATCGCCCGATTCTCTCTTTAGTTTCACAATCTCCACCATCACCCCTTCTCAACCACAATCAATGGAATTTTACTACAACTTTGCCTACGACATCACCAACAAAACAACTTAATTAGAATTGTTGTAGTTACTATAAAATATAAAATAAATGTGTTTCTTATGTTATGCATGGACATAGGATATTGAAAAGAGGAACTGCACCCATTACAAACAAAAAAAATATTAACCAAACATCAAGTGATAAAAATGATGGTACATAATTTGAATATATGAGAATATCAAAATATAGCAATGTCAAAACTTCACTAATTCATCTATACTGTTACAGCGATGTTATTCTATCCTTCGTCGTACTATTCTTAAGCAATCTACACAAATAATAGAGAAGCAATGAAAGGCCCAACTCACAAGAAGAAGACATTCGCAAGCCTGTGCAGCTAAATTCAATACAATCACTTGTTCATCTTCAAATACCAGATTATCATCAGAACTTTGCTATCACTGCTATATTATTTTCGTCAACTATTTACCATGACAACGAAATAAGGCAAAATTGAATCATACTCTTGTTTTATCTTATGCAAATCTCACTGTGAGCATTGCACAAGCAGAAGAGAATACTAGTTGGTAACTTTAGGGGCATTTAAGTTTGTAAAACGCTTTTATTGAACAAATTGGTACAGCATAGCTCAAATAAAAGTAAAATTAAAATAGTATGATAAATTTAACAACGATGTAACAAGCAGTGAGCCAACAAACACCTCACGGTTAATAGTATGATGAAATATTTATACAAACAACCAAATTATATGAAAAACATAGATTAATACCTCACGGTTGCCCTATTATGAGAGACGTAGCAAGGTAGTTGAAACGTCTGCTGCAATTAGATATTGGGATTAATGGCTCGATAAAGGGATTAGGGAACCACGACTTCGACGAGGCGATTAGGGTTAACGGCCGAGATCTGTGGAGTGAATGTTTTCGATTTTGAGAGGTGATGATGGCGGAGACTAATCGTTTCTCATCGCTGCGTTTAACCGATTTTGGGAGGAGATACAAACCAGTACACGATAATTTTTGTTGCCATTGAAATTTTAGTTCCCGCGTTGACCATCCCGCCTTTTTTCTCAAATAACGTTGAAACGGAATAGCGTTTTAAGCAAGATACGAAGCTGGTGCTATAAAATCCCTTTTTTGTTGATCCTCCCTTAGCCACCTTAACTTTCTTACAGCTAAACAGAACCATATGTTGAATCTGTTAGCTTTTCCGATTAAAGCATTTTATCTAGGGTGTGTTGTAACTTGTACAGTAACTAACAAAAATAAATGACATGACTAAAAAAAATGAACTAACCAACTTGTTTCTTCACTTATTAGATTTTTCGTGTCAAAGCTGAACTGAATTCACTTATAGCAGCAAATTCCAATCCCCATATACTATTATAAAGTTCAGAAGAACTGGATCTTCAATATAGTTCGTAGCCGAAGTCAAAATTATGTAAGTATGCCTTGAGAAAGTCTTCATATACTCATCTGAGATTTGTTACTCTGGCATCTCCCACAATAATTAACTGGAGGACAAACTGACGAAGAAACATAATCATCAGCATATTATACTTGTATCTGTAGCTGCGTATTTGAAAGCAGGAACAATAGTCAGAACAATCGTCAATGATCAATGCGCACACACTAGACCTAACTTCGTGTTCCTTCAATTTAGGATTAACAAATAAGATCATGGATATCATCTTGGCAATGACATGTACCTAAAATGGAGTATCGTTATCAAGAAAATTCCTAAACCACTAAAAAACAAGCAGTTAAAATATAAGAAAACGCAAGAACGACAGAGAAAAGACATTGAAAAAGCATTCGATGTACATTGATAAAGATTTTCTATAGCCAACAATCCATGTAGACTTTTGGTTACTACTGAAAATGAAAAAAATATTTAGGAGAAGTAATAATATGTACTTAGCAAACTTTCGGATTAAAAGTGGTTAAGTTGGCTGCTATATTTAATTAAAAAAAGGAAAAAAAAACTATGCAACACCCATATTTTACTTTTACTGGTATGTTGATAATTGTCAATCCCCAGTAAAGCAATCAATGCATACAAAGAATGATACTGAAAAGACTTAACCATGTTATTCCCATAGTTGTCTGGTATGTAAAATGTTCACCGCACCTTAAGCATTTGAACACCTACCTCAAAAGTCAACAATAATGTCTTTCTCAAATAATGCATCAAATGTAAACGAGTAACTGATTAGTAATATATAGGAAAAACTCTTTAGTATTAGCTCAATTTAACTCTTACCGAACCCTCATACTCAAGCTTCTATTCTGTCCCAATCTCTCTATCCCATACTACCTGATCTGCATTTGAGCTGATGCTGAAACTTAATAGCAATACTTTAGTACTGTATATGTTAAAGGAGACCAGTGTCCTAAACTATAGCACACATGATGGGTAAGTTACAAACAGTAGATTTTGCTCTGCCCTAACTATTTCCTACTTCTACTTCAGCTGTGTTTTTCCTTAAACATTATTTAACACAACTTAGCTAACTTGTTTAGCAAGGCACTGGAGCAAAACCCTTCTTTAATTATACTCCCAGAAAAAATTGTGATTGTTGGATTTTGCATCATTTCTATCTATATAATATATAGGCGAGTTTCTTCAAACTTTTTTATGGTTGTAATTGATTCCTTAATGAAGCCAAAATGTGCGGTTTAAGTCGCTATTTTCACTTTCTAGAGCCGGCCCTAAGGGTGACCAACAATTACAAATACATCTCTTCCAATCACAAAAATAATAAATTATATTTTTCACAATCACAATCAATTATGAAAACAAGGGTAGACAACCTACAATGAAAACAGAAACCATAAGAAATAAATTTTATACTTATGTATTGGTCGAACAGTATGCTACAAGATCCTTAGAGATTGCATATATCCAATTGGTTGTATGAGAAATAAACAGCCGTGAATTAGGACTGCGAAAGGTTATTTGATTTTTTTTGTCAACGATGTTCCTTCTTATCTTTTATACAAAAAAAGTATTTTAGAAAATAAAAATAAATAAAGAACGCTTTAAATGGGCGTGGAAACACCAAATGACCATTTCGGAGCTTTAAATAAGTACAACGTGTAATTCTAATTTTGACCAAAGAAGGAGGAACATGCAAATGAAAGCGTTATTTCACTTCTGTACTGTAACACAAACTGTATATAAAAAGGTACTGTGTACCAGACAATAATGAGATAATAACTAATAAGTTTTCTAATTTAGAATCACCAGAATTGAGGGTTCACTACCAATCCATTAGATAACATTTATGCTCTTCTGCAATGTTATTTCACTTTCATCACATTCACATATGGCACTCTGGCTTTCTACCCTTCCAGATTTCTCCTAAGTTATATGAAGCGTTTAGACGATGCACTCATTCAGCTCTTCCCCAACTCATATATGTCCTTGACTTGTTTCGAGGTTCTGGTCCATGAAGTAGGACTTTCTTCCCTTATCGCTGAAATTCATCATTTTATGGCCAGCCAAGCTAAAATCATATCACAAATACAATCATAGTGTTTAAATATAAAGTAATAAAGACGACTGTAACTAAAGTAGATCATAGATAAAATAAAAGATATTTATATAAGATAGATAACAACCTATTTGCTCCATACTTAAATGGACACCATTCCAAGTGTCTGCCCAAGTTTACCACACTACAGCAACAGTCCCAGGAATTGCATATTCATCAACCCATACCTAGGTTACTACTGTTAATAATCATAGTACTGCATTGCCTGATGCTCAGAACCTCTCTCCAGCTTTTTTACCTAGATGTAGCTAGCCAACATGATAAACTGAAATTCGACGTATTGGTTAGACAGAACACAAATGTGAAGTTGTAACTATTAAACATTCATTTACAGTACTAGTCAGACAAATTAAACTTGGATGTACCTTCTTTGTCTACTCCTGAAACCACCAAACATAAATTATATAAATATCAAATGGAACTTTAAGAAGTACCATAACCAATGTTAATTATAGAATGAGCAAACGACTTTAAGAAGTCCATGCTACTGTTTGTTATTCCTGCATGTCAAATGCAACATATGAGTTATGATGATTTAAAGGGAATCTGACTACGTTAGGTCTTGCATTAAATGAAATCATTAAATATTGCATGCAATATAATTTCCTGATTTACCTATTTGGTTATATTAGGTAAAGTATTATTTTAATCTTATCTAGAATTTTCCTAAGCATGTATAAATAAAGATCTTTTGTAATAAAGAAATCAAGAAGAAGAGAAAAGGAATAAAATTTGTCTTCCTCCAAAAAACTTTTCATCTCTTTCTCTCCACTTAATTTTCTTCAATTGGTATTAGAGCCTTGTTCAATCAGAATGAGCAATTCTATTCCCCTCGCTTATGTTCCTCAATTAACCAAAGATAATTACGGAAAATGGAGTATCCAAATGAAGGCCCTTCTTGGATCTCAAGAGGAATGGGATATAGTTGAAGATGGGTATGAAGAAGTTGAAAATGAATGAGAATTAACAAATGCTCAAAAAGAAAATCTGAGAAAGTCAAGAAAGAAAGACAAAAAGGCCTTGTTTTGGATCTACCAAGGAGTACAATCATATGAAGCTGCTTGGGAGAAAATAGAAGCTGCTACAACAGCAAAGCAAGCATGGGAAATTTTAGCAAATTCATTTAGCGGAGATGAAAAGGTAAAAAGAGTTCGGTTACAGACTCTTCGAGGGGAGTTTGAAGGCTTGCATCAAAAAGAGTCAGAACCTGTTTCGGAGTATTGTTCATGGGTATTATCTGTAGTAAACCAAATAAAAAGGAATGGTGAAACTATGAATGATATTCGTGTCATTGAAAAAAATCCTTCGTTCTCTTGATTCAAAATTTGACTACAAGGTGGTAGCCATTGAAGAATCCAAGGACTTGGACGCCATGACCATCGATGAACTCACAGGCTCATTACAAGCTCATGAAGAGAGGTTAAACAAGAATAAAAAAGAAACAAGTGTGAAGCAAGCACTCCAATCAAAGTTATCTTTAAATGAGAAGAATGAAGAATCCAAAGATCAAAGAAGTAGAGGCCGCGGTCATGGAAGAGGAAGAAATTTTAGAGATCGAGGATCATATGCTCGCGGAAGAGGTAATTATGGAAGCAAAGAAAGCGGCTTGAATGAAAATTTCAGAGGTTCTCAAAGAGGAAGAGGACGAGGAAATCAAAGAGGAAGAGGTCGTGGCTATTTTGAATGTTATAATTGCCACAAACCTGGTCACTTGGCAAGTGATTGCTGGTTCAAGGACGAAGAAAAGCATGAAGCAAACATGGTGCATGGACATAAAAATGAAGAAAATCATAATCAAGAGACTTTGTTGCTCATATCTCATGGCGAAAATTTTGATGATGCTTGGTACATAGATAGTGGAGCCAGCAAACATATGACAGGTAACAAAAAATTATTTTCAAAATTATTCGAATCTGATCATGGAGAAGTTAAAGTGGGAGATGGAAAGTCATATAAAATTAGCGGTGTTGGAGAGATTTCTTTCATCACAAAAGCTGGAAAAATGGAGAAAATGGGTGAAGTATATTTTGTCCCTGGCCTTCAAAATAATTTGCTCAGTGTAGGTCATCTCTTAAAAAAGGGATATGATGTCCATTTTCATGATATGGCGTGTTATTTTTCAAGAAAAAATCAAGTTATTGCAAAGGTCGGAGTTGCTTCAAATAATCTTTTCTCACTCAATCTTCAAAATCAAAATATTTCCTGTTTTGCTGGTGTTGATAAAGGAGTTTCAAGGCTATGGCATGAAAGATATGGCCACCTAAATTATGGAAATTTGGAGATGCTTTCAAGCAAGAAGATGGTCACTGGCTTGCCAAAAATTAATCATCTTAACGAAGTTTGTGAAGCATGTCAGTTCGTAAAGCAACACAAAGATGCATTTCCTTCACAATCAGCATGGCGAGCAGAAAGACCATTACAACTTATTGATTCAGATCTTTGTGGTCCCATGCTTGTGACATCTTTCGGTGGTAATCGTTATTTTATTTTATTTATTGATGATTACTCACGAAAAGTTTGGGTGTATTTTGTTAAAGAAAAATCAGCAGCTTTCCAAAAATTTAAAGATTTCAAAGCAGAAGTGGAAAATTATACTGGGCTAAAAATCAACACGTTACGGACTGATCGCGGAAGCGAATATATTTCAAATATGTTTGAAAAATATTGCAAAGACAGTGGCATTCAGCATGAAATGACAGTTCGCCATACACCACAGCAAAACGGTGTGTGTGAAAGAAAGAATCGAACAATTATGGAGATGGCTAGATGTTTGCTTAAAAACAAGAGAATGTCAAGAAGATTTTGGGCTGAAGTTGTTTCTTGTGCTGTGTACCTCATTAACAGGTCACCCACAAGGGTCCTAAAAAATTGCACACCACATGAAGCATGGTATGGTAAAAAGCCCAGTGTTCATCATTTGAAAGTATTTGGGAGCATTGCTTACTCTCATGTCCCAGATTCAATGAGAAATAAGTTAGAAGACAAATCCGAAAAATGTATTTTCATTGGCTACAGTGAAAGAAGCAAGGCATACAAGCTGTATAATCCCATGACCAAGAGGGTTGTGATAAGTCGAGATGTCTGGTTTGATGAAAACTCATTATTTGAGGACACAGAAGTTGAAAAGGAGAATTTGCCTTTTTTTCCTTTTGAAATAGAGGCAGAAAATATGGAGGATGACACTGTTGAAGAAAATGTTCCTGCTTACCCAACTTATTCAAGCAGCACAAATTCTTCACCAAGTCCACCAAGAAGGATGAGAGATCTTCAGGAATTATATGATGTCACTGATGAAGTTGAATCAAATAATGTTGTGTTCTTTGCTTTTTTTGCAGGTGAAGATCCAATTTCTTTTAATGATGCGAATCATGAAGAAAAATGGAGAAAAGCCATGAAAGAAGAGATTGACTCAATTCAAAACAATGATACATGGGAGCTTACAAATTTGCCACTGCACAAGCATTATATTGGAGTAATGGGTGTACAAAACAAAGATGAATCCAGACGGCTCTATTAACAAGCACAAGGCAAGATTAGTCGCAAAAGGATACAAACAAAAAGAAGGAGAAGATTTTACAGAGGTGTTTGCTCCTGTTTCAAGACTTGAGACTGTTCGTTTGCTTATTTCTCTAGCTGCTCAAAAAAATTGGAAGTTGTTTCAAATGGACGTAAAATCTGCGTTCTTAAATGGTGTGCTGAAAGAAGAAGTGTATGTTAACCAACCACCAGGATTTGTCAAGAAAGGAGAAGAGGATAAAGTTTACAAGCTAAAAAAAGGCTTTGTACGGGTTAAAACAATCACCCCGAGCATGGTACAGCAGAATCAATTCCTACTTTGAGAAACATGGACTTCAAAAATGTCCATATGAGCACACTCTCTATATCAAAGATGATTCTCAAGGAAAGTTCATGGTTGTTAGTCTCTATGTTGATGATCTAATCTTTACAGGAAATGATGTGAAGATGTTGAATGAGTTCAAGCTTTCAATGATGGCAGAATTCAAGATGACAGATTTGGGAGAACTTCATCATTTTCTTGGCATTGAAGTGCAACAAACCCAGAAAGGAATTTTTATATCACAGGAGAGTTATGCAAAAGATATCTTGAAGAAGTTTAAGATGGAAAATGCTAATCCAGTTTCTACTCTATGCATTACAGGTTTGAAGCTACCTAAGTAAGGTGAAGGAAAACTTATTAATTCTACCATGTTCAGGAGTCTTGTCGGAAATCTAATGTATCTAACAGCCACTGACATTATGTACGTTGTTAGCCTTATGAGCAGATTCAAGGAGAAACCTTACTCTAACCATTGGGAGGCAGCCAAAAGAATACTGAGATATGTGAAAGGAACCGTTGATCATGAACTTTTTTTTTTGAAGCTACTACTCCAGTTAACCTTATTGGTTACACAGATAGTGACTTAGCAGGGATTATTGATGATAGCAGAAGCACGTCTGGTTATGTCTTTCACCTTGGAAGTGGAGCTGTCTCATGGAGCTTGAAGAAACAACAAATTGTTGCGCTCTCTACAACGGAAGCTGAATATGTCGCTGCGTCATTTGCAGGATGCCAATTGATTTGGCTACGTGGAATTTTGGAAAGTCTCTATCATAAACAAGAGAAGCCAACGATTTTGTTTTGTGATAATAGCTCAACTATTTCAGTCACGAAGGATCCCGTTCTTCATGGAAGGACCAAACATATCCGCATTCGATATCATTTCTTGAGGGATTTAGTGAATAAAGGTGATGTCCAGGTTGAATATTGCAAAACAGGAGAACAAATGGCGGATATCTTCACGAAGCCACTTAGTGGACAAAGTTTCAGGAGAAATACAGAAAGATTGGGAGTGAGAAGCAAGTTTTAATTTAGGGGAGACATTGTTGGAATAAATTAAAATTGCATTAAATGAAATCATTAAATATTGCATGCAATATAATTTCCTGATTTACCTATTTGGTTATATTAGGTAAAGTATTATTTTAATCTTATCTAGAATTTTCCTAAGCATGTACAAATAAAGATCTTTTGTAATCAAGAAATCAAGAAGAAGAAAAAAGGAATAAAATTTGTCTTCCTCCAAAAAACTTTTCATCTCTTTCTCTCCACTTAATTTTCTTCAGTTAGGTCACAAAGGACTATTTACCTACGCCTGCTGCATCACCAGTGCCAAATGGACTTTTTCCTTTAACAAAAAAGAAACTCTTTTGTTTCATATATAATAATAAAAGAGAATATATGACCGACGCTAGATGGCAGAAGAGAGATAGTTGTCAAAATACAAATTATATTCAGTGATAATGACTAAACAATGAATGCAACAATATAAAAATGATACACAAAAAATATGCATCAGAAAATTATAGAAGGAACTAACTGGCTGGGTCGCTGACCAGTGTAACGTAAAAATAGCAACTGCGATGACATAAGATGTTGCAAAATATGTAGTTAAATAATCATATTATCATCATGATGCTATTCGTGTTTAGAAGAGGGAATATTACTTGCATCATTTTAGTGTTAGCTAGCTGTTGTATGAATTCGGGATTTTGCATCATCTCTCTGAGTTGAGGGTCTGCATCCATGACAACCTAAAGCTGGGGATTCAAACTAAGAATCTAACAGCAAACCATAAACAAAGTATGGCCAGTCATACAAAATCGCTGAAGTACATATACCATAACCTGTGCTAAAATTATAAAAACTGATACGGATAATGACTACATATAAAATTAAATATAACTAATAGACTTGGAAATCCCATCTTATGGACTAATAGACTTGGAAATCATTCCATTTCTCTGGTATACAAAGAACAATTATGGACATGCTATTCTATAAAAAATTGAAAACATTTTCATAAACATAGATATCATGCGTTTATTCCTAATGCGTATTGTCACCTTGAGAACCATTTTAATAAACACTAATGGTTTTTTTAACCAAATCATGTACGCAATACTTTATAACATGTGTTGTTTAACGATGCAGGGTAGTCAGAAAATGGTAATGATTAATAAACATATACTCGAACAATTTGATGGCATGTTCAATAAAACTAGTAGAAAAGAAATAGTAGAAGCACTTTGTCGACAAAGACATGATTGTTGACAAAACAACGGTGGTTAATACTTTGTGCATTTACACTTAACGTCAAAATTAAACGTCCAACTAGTAAATGAAACGCAGAAAAACTTAAATCCAGAAAACAACAACACACTGATGAAGACATAGGAATCAAAGAGCATAGTATCCCATTGAGGTGTAATAAAAAGAAGCATGGCACTGCACAACAGTGAAGTAATACATATTGTAAATTAGTGCAAGCATGGCGTACGCTGTGTTGTTTCATGCATTGTTAATAAGTGCACAGATGAATAAATTTCCTAGTAATACTTGTAAGCACTTGTAGTTGACAATTGGTTAGTGAAAATTTTGGAATTTTCAATCAGATAACCACTCATTATATGTTATCAATAATTGTCTAATTTTCACTCACTTGAATATGGAATTTCCAAATTAAACAACTCAATGTTTTTTGTTTTTCTCCTTAGACAAAATAACTTTCACTACTGAAAATATCTCTCTTTCATTAATATTGATGTGAATACCATGCTTTAAATTTCCCTCAAATTATAAAAAACCAGTCTTTCAGGTTCTCATAATGTGTAGAAGTTGACCTTTTTATATTAAACCTGTCATCAAAATTTTGATCCAATAAATAAAAAAAAATATTACCAGAACTACGTCCATATATCATACAATAATATTCAGTCCCGGTTTGGATCTGGATTTTCCTATTTTGGAATTTCGCTAGAAAAACAAAGAGATTAGGATGGATTTTCACCGATTACCGAAGTACCAACACAAAACTTACATACAAAATATATAGTAGAGACTACAGAAATGAACCCTTAGTATATACGAATTGAATGTCACGCAAATCGATTACCAAAATATTCTCAAACAAATGCAAAGGTAAAAAAAAACATAACAATATAAGATTGAGAATTACACACTATTCATCTTTGACTATTAATCGAGGATTGCCTTCGGAGGAAAAGGAAAGCGATGAGCCTTGTGACGACCTAACTTCCAATCACCTCGAGTCGATATTTAAACCAACTCCAGATGTTCGAAAATCGAATTCGCTAGGGTAGTACACATTAGAACAGAATAAAATAAACTTTTATTATGAAACATTGATTACATCATATTTTACATAATCGGAGTTATAACAAAATACATAGCGGAAAAGAAAACTACAGCAGAAGAAACAATACGATATAATGGAAGAAATTCAACTCTAGCATGAAGCTCTAACCAAAAAGCGCTCTAAATCTTGCTACACAGATCTATAACTGTAAAACTAAACCACTAACTGCCTGTGTGAAAATTTGTGGGCACCTAGAGTATAGGAAGGAACAATAAACTCCAGGTCAGTCATGGGACTGGTGTGAGAACATAAAATATTTTACTTTATATTATGGTAAATCATAGGACCACGCTGTATAATAGGGAACGGGTTTACTCCTATGATTACCAGAGCATGATTCGTACATGAGTTTTGAAAAAAAATGAGACTATTATAAGGCTCGCCCCGAACACACCAAACAAAATGCAAATGCAAACGCACACATGGACGAATTTTATCCTTATAATGCCAAATCCATTATATATATATATATATATATATATATATATATATATATATATATATATCGACGGTGTGTATTATTACTACTAATAACACTTTAAAACATTTGCAAATAAATTTACAAATCTAGCAAGCATAGTGACTATGCCCACGTACATAGTTTACAAACAAAGCGAAAGGCTCATATCTGTTATTCGACTTCCAACAAGATGGTTCCTGGCATGAAAGATCAATCGAAGACACGAAGCTAAGTATCTCTCGGTTAACATCCAGACAACGGACACCGAATACATAGCGCAAAAGTATATATCCAGGTTAACATCCAGACATCGGACACCGTACATACTTTATTCCCTCAGGTTTCGAGGTAGATTTACCGCCACAGCTTTCGAATTTCACTAGAGATTATGTATATGTATACAATCTAACCGCATGTTTCCCATTATTTCGGGTAGTGAGGTTCGCGAAGTTTCGTACCACAAAGCTACGCTCTTACACTAAGCCACGCTTTGATCATTTCTTCAACTGCAGCACTTCGCATGCCACACTAGGAATGGAAATGGGGCGGGTTTCTCGTGCCCCAGACCCAACCCGGACTTTTTAAACCCCGCTCCAGACTCGTCCCGTAGACCCGGTGCGGGTCTGGAATTTCGCCCCGTGCCCGAAACTCGTACGGGGCATGGTAGACCCGCCCCGCGACCCGGTGATATTATGTTCTAGTGCACACAAATTTATATATTTATAATTTTTTATCACTAAATGATAAATTATATGTGTATTGTAATGTGTTCACAATGGCAAGAGAATATTATAAAATGAGTTGTAAGATAATAGTTCAAAATATATGCATTTGTTATTGTATGATTATCATTGATGTAATTTAATACAATGAAAATTTTATAGTTTGTCAATTAAAAGAATATAATATTCAAGTTATAACCATGTAAATCTAAGAAGATTAACAAGTAATAGTTATAGTTATAAAGTGTTTGAATGATGTTTCGATCATGCGGGTCGGGTTGGGGCGGGTTAGCCATGCCCCAGACCAGACCCTAGACCCGGACCTCCAAAAGCGGGTCGCGAGTCTACCCGCCCCAAAGACCCTATGGGGCGGGTCTAAATGGGTCAAAACAGGGGCGGGTCAAGCGGATTTGGACCCTAGACCCGCCCCAATGCCATCCCTATGCCACGCTGTCATTTCAAAATCTACAACTGGCAAACACTGACCAAATAACTTTTGGTCAAGGAATAAATTCCCATCACCTACAGAACATGTTCAGTAATAATCAGTTAATACACTATAAGATACAGTGTTAAAAATACATCCATACGAGTTCATTTCGGGTTCGAATGAAACTGAAGCCCTTATTCCACGACTTTGAGTGTGAAGGCCCTTGAAATCCGAAAGTTCTCCAAATATGTGCTGACTTCCTACCACTCCGGTAATAGGGTCATCTCTCTACTATTTAGTAAAGAAACAAATTAGCAGGCAGCCCGTTCGATGTGAAGAACCACGGTCTTCAATCGTCATTTATTTGTCTTCATTATTTCGTCATACGGTTATTTGGAATGGTTTACAGAATTAAATTTTTATTCCTGTCTTTCTAATAATCAGCGTTTCATATGGAATAAACATTTCAAATTTAGTTCTTTTCATCATATATATATATATATATATATATATATATATATATTTAACACTAAATTTTTACTAAATTTAGTAACGATCGTTTAAATAAATTCAAACAATCATTTATAATCGAGGATCAGGATTTACAATATTTTTCAATTCAAACTCGTTGTATTCATTCAACACAAATTAATTATATTCGAGTCAAAGGATTCAGGACTTACAGAATTCCCAATTAAAAAATATATTTGAAAATAATACTATTGTTATAAACTAACTTATATATATATATATTAACTTTAAAATAGAAAGGGTTAAAATAATTACTTAATTTATATTAAATTTTGAAGAATTATACAAATATAATATTTTTAAACATATATATACAAATATTTCTTTTAAATCAAATAAGTTTTATGTAAACAAAATTGAAATTAACATACCATGGTTTAAATAGTTGAAACCCATATAAATATACAACATACTTTAATTGGAATTGATTCCTTTCCATGGCGATGATTTGAATTTTTATTCATATTCGAAGAACATAACTAGTTCAGATAATCTTTAGTTAATCCAATCAATTTTCAAGACATTCAACTATTTACTTCCGCTCACTTAGTCCCGTGTTAACTTCCATAATTAACCTAAGCTTTATTCGGGTAAAACAAGGTCATCATCGTATCTTTCAAGTTAAATCCAAAATATTTATATTAGATATACAATTGGTTGAAGTCGAAGCTTCTTATATCCAATATATATTCCATATTAAACTAATACTATAAGCGGAATTTCGATATTTTCACTGTTTAATTCCTTAAATAGCATTCGTCCTCATCTACAAAAATTATATTAAATATCTGAAGATCACTTCCATCCAATTCATTTTTTAACAAATTTTAAATTGGAAAACTATTTATTATAGTTACAGTTTCATGATGTTCGAGATTTACTTTCAATTTGCTTATTTACCGGCCTAGATAAGTAAACGTTGGCAGGTAGTTTCAGCGCATTGGTTGTTGCATCCCTTACCTTAGTTACACACCTCGTTTACTATTCCAGAACTAGTAACGGAGCAAACTTACTCGTTAACCCGAACTTAAGTTTAACTTCTTACTTCAGCTTCAAATTCGAATTATTATCCAAAGCAATTTATAATATATTCTTACAAATATTTATCTAACGCTAATGCTAGAAAGCCCGAAATTATTTAGGGCTAATTGTCAGGGTTTCAAAATAAACAGTTGAGATGTATCCGGATTTAATAGATCGTTCAAAATGAAGGGTACTCCATGAATGACGGTTGAAGCCTGACTTTCCTGGCGTTGTTTTCCTGGCTTTCTAGCATAACTCTTTATCTAAACTTATATCTAATTCCATAACTAAATAATTCAAGTTTAAATATCTTTTTCAAAAAAATTTATATTATTATTTCAAATTATTATCGGAAACCATGTTAGATTTCAAAAATCAAATTTTTCGAGTTTACTTAAGTTTCTCCAACAATTCATCAACTAACGTTGTAACTAAGTTTAACATCGACAACTCGAATTCAGTGTACTTTCAAAAAAATCAATTTACATTGATAATGACATATTAATTTGTTTCCAACATTAAAATTCTTATATTATTAAATCAAATTTAAAATTTCCCAAGTATTACCCTAACTATTATTTCAATCAATATTTAAAATGTTATTAACATACTTAGTTAATAAACCATTTTAATAACACCATATAATTAATTCAATATCATGAAACAAAATGTTAATTAGAAAATAAATAACCAAATGTTACTTAGTTAACACAATATTATCGAATCAAAAATATTAATGGTATTATTGACTCGATAAACATTATTAAATTGATATTATAACGTTAATAAAATACTGCATAATCATCCAAATGTCATTTAACTCGTAAGTTGTTCTTTAATTAAATTTAGGGGATTTCTAACTTTAATTAAAAATCGGTACATATGCATATTCACAGATTCAACAACCATTTTATGCATTCATTTCTTATATGCACACAACCAACAATTTACGAATACGTGTCATAACACTAACGCGCCTTGATATAATTTATATCGGCGCCTTGATATAATTTATATCGGCAATCATCACAACAACCATATTATCTACAAATTAACATATCCACATTCATATAACAAATAATTTCGAGTTATAAAATAACGCGCATATGCAGGTTTAACGAAGAATGCATTATTCCGATGATCATAAATTAAACACAAAAGCAACTAACCACCGCTAGTTGTCAACAAACAATATCCCATTCACCAAATAAATCATATACCCCAGTTTTATTATACTGATTTAACTAAAATTTAAATTTAGAGGTTATCATCCCAGTTGCTTTCCAGGATTTGCAGTGCTCACTGTCTTCGTATAGCGTACTCCCCGCGTCTTCCTTTATCCATGCATTCTCTCTTTCTCGGTCTCCTTTGTTCTGCTCTTTCTTTTCCTTCCCTTTCTCTTTTGCGCATTTTATGTTTTCTTTTTTTTATACAAATAGGCTTGGCACAATCGTTTGAACCGGGTGGCGAGCTCACATGCGCAGCAAACAGATCTTCACATTTTGAATTTTTCCTTTTTTTTTTATAAAAAAGCTTTGGGTCTGCAAAAAAATATATGTGCCCGCATGAGCATACAAGACATGCACACGGCCTGGTGCAAGATGGAGGCGAGGTCTGCGGATTCTAGTGGGCTGAAGCGGTGTCCGGACGATGGTGTGAGGGAGTTGTCTGGAGGCGCCAAGGAAGAGAGGGCCGAAAGTGTTAGTGGAAAGAGCAAGCGGGTATTTGCGTGAATGGAGAGGTGCACGCAGGTTCATGTTTTTTTTTCTATACGAGAGGGGAGTTGCATGTAGTTCACATTGTAAGGGAGGTGAATGGTGTATGGCAGATGGGCCTTTTGTAGTGGAGGATAACATGGTGAAAAGTGAACGCGAGTGGGGAGGTTTTGACGCCAGGAGGAGTTGAAGGCTGTTGCATGCAAGGCTTCATAGTTGCTTGGAGGGAGTGCGGTAGAGGGTAAGGCATGGGGAAAAAGAATGCATGCAAAGGCGTGCTTTAATGGGAAACAACGTGTTCTTAGGAGGGGAAAAGGAAAGTGAGCGGAAGAAGTGTTAGAGATAGCCTCGATGGCAACTTCCGTGAAACCCTCGACCTCGAGCCCCTCAAAAATCACCCTTCCATCACTACCGCAAACCATCCTCTCGACTGCTCCTCCGGCGGCCCTAGCCCCTCCGCCCCCAGACCCTCCTCCTGACCCGGCTCCGCTCACCTAAACGCTACCACCTCTGCCCTTAGTTAGATGGACAACGCTCTTTGCTACGAAACCTCGAAGTGCAGGAGAGTTCACGCCTCCTGCGTTCACTCTAAAATACTCAGGCAATAGTCTTGTTCCTACTGAAGAAATAATCAATGCAAGCACCGCAGTTTGGCAGGAATACATTGCTGGATTCTTCCTTGACTCACCCCTGTCTTAAACTGCAGTGGTAGAGCACTTAAGGAAACTGTGGAAACCTCGTGGTTCCATTAAAGTTAAATCTAATGGAACAATGTTCTTTTTTCTTCTTGCTGATCATGAAGACAGAAAGAAGATACTTGAAGCAGATCCAATCGTGATCAGAAACTAGGTTTTCATAATTCAGAAATGGAATATCAACTTGGGCAATTCTGAAAAGGGGATCAAGCAAGTTCCAGTTTGGATCAGAATGACAAATTTGCCGATGGTGGCATGGTCGAGAATTGGTATTGCCTGGCTTGCTACGCATGTGGGCAAATTTCTGTGTATGGACAAGGCAACTGAGTCTCTTGAATGGCTCGGCTTCGCTAAGGTACTAGTGGAAATCTGCCCTACAAGTGAGCTACCCGAAACCATCTCAGTTCTTCTAGATGATGGAACTGAACACATAGTTAAAGTCATTTATGTATGGAAGCCGGACATTTGTCAAACATGTGAAGCATTTGGTCATTCACTTGCGAACTGCCCGCTTAATGTTTGTGCAAAAGACGCAATGGTGAGGAAACAGAAGCTTAATGGTGCACAAAAGGAAAGCAATAAGAGTGTGGAAACGAACTATAACCCTGTAGGAGAACTTGAAAACCAAGCTGCAACATCCAAAAGTCAAGCCAAATTTAATCCATTAAAGAGTAGTCGTAAGTTTAGTTTCCGTCCCACCTCAACACTTAAGAAATGGGGGAAAAAAGACCATGTAGTCGTGGGTTAAGGAAGTAGTGTAGACCTGTGTTTGCCTGCAGTTTGTACCGCAAATATGTATGAAGCTATGAACATGGAATGTGATAATATTTGTACCCACGAAGATATACAGGATGATGAAACTTCTGACCACTTTGTGGCGTTGGAAGAAGGTGAAATCGAAGATGAAATCGAAAATGAACCCAAGGAACATGAAGGTCTTCTTGAAATTCCAATGCCGGATTTCTCCAAAACATGTTATGGTCCTATTTCAGTTGAAACTGGTATTGCGGTGAGTGAACTGATGAGCCCTGTTGGGGGTAATGAAGTGGCAAGTATGCCCACTGACATGGAGAAACAACATGGAGAATCTAGCAACCAAGATATAATGGAAGATAAAAATAATAGTAAGGAGAATATGATGGATCTCCTTTTAGCTGTGCAGAACTATGATAAAGGAGTCAATGTGATCAATGAAACTAATGTTAGTGGGCTTTATGAAAACGTTACCAAGTGTGATCACGTTTCACCTATGGCTGTTTTGAGCGGTTCTGCTGGCTCGGTGCTTATGTCGATGGACGTGCTCATGCAGCAAAACAATAACAAGGAGTTATGGCAAGAAAATGCATCTGACAGTAGTGAAAACATGGAAGAACTGATTCTACTTGTGGCTCAAACAACTGAGTTGCTAAATAAAGCTATTGCTGATGGTAATACCAGTCCAGCTCGAACTGAAACACTACAGATAAAGCTTGGCGAATGCTCTAGGATTTTGCCGGGGTTGGAGAATGGTAATTTGAAGAAAGAATGGGCAAAAGACATAACCAGGTTGCTCAATATGAACATTAAAGAGCTCCAAGCCAGACCCGCCTCACTCTCAATAGGGAAGGCTGTTACAACTCAAAACGTAGTGTACCCATATGCGAATATTCCTCTGCCTCCTGGGCACAAGCCGAGGCCTCTTGACATCCTCTATGAGCGAGAACCAACGATTATGGATGAGAAAGCTCAACCAAAGTCTCCAATCACAAGGAGAATGAAGAAGGAAATGTTGAAAAACCTACAAGAAAATGGTTAGACATCATGCCTCCTTCACAACGAACTTATAATGTATCTCTTTATGAGTTTGTATGTATTTGTACCAGGATAACTAGCAATGTATTGAAACATGTACCTTCATTGGATGTAGTAATTTCTTCCCTGCATGGAATCATGGTGGAAGGACCACCTTAAAAACCTATAGTTGATATGTATGTCACATATCACCTGCACTACTATGTACTTTTTATTTCTTAATAAAAAAGAGTGTTATGGATCACTATAAAAACCGGTCGGCTTCGCCAAAAAAAAAAAAAAAAAGTGTTAGAGAGGAAGTTTTTCTACATATCAATTTCAAAACGGTGGAGGAAGAAAAAAAATACAAGACGGAACGAATAGACTAGCACATGTAAATGGTTTACCCACTTGTTCCACTTTACTTTTTACATGCGTGCCACGTTTTAGCTTATACCCACTTTTTTTTAATAAAATAAAAATAAAAATTTCCGCACGCATCAAAATGTCCGGTGAAGTATACCCCTCTTGTTCGAAAATTTATACACCATAATTCCTTTTCGATTTCCCTTGTTTTTAATTATCAATAACCAATAACACCAAACTAACCATATAGTCATGTACAATAATGTTCAACGATCCCAAAACAGTAATAAAGCGGACCGGTTGATTAGTTCTGTAAAGTGTCAAAAGGGACCATTATTACCCTAAAATACGTTAGAAAAATATATATTTATTTTATAAATTAAAAATTACAATAAAATTCTATAAAATATTTTAAGACTACGCGAACAGAAACTGAAAAAAATTAAAACGAATATTTAATTATAATTTAATTTCGAATTTCTGATCGATCTTATTAACTGAATTACAGTTTGATTTAATAATTCGACTAACGATGAAATGTTTTCCCAAACAAATATTGTTTTAACTAACTTTACAAATAAAATTAATTTTAATCATTTTAAAATAATAATATAGCCTTAAAATTTTATTCAAAAATCATTTAAACCTTCAAAATTTTATTTAAAATTCATATAAAATTCAAATTTAATTTCAAAAATCTTGGATCGTTACATCCTTCCCTCCTTAAGGCAATTTTGTCCTTGAAATTGGAACGAAGTTTAGAGAAGAGCATAAGTTACCATAATTAATACTATTTATTCATAAATTTTACTCAAAATCCTTTTTCAAATTTAAATTAGAGTTTAAATTCGAATATCTCATTTAGCAAATTAAATTATGGAGAAAATAAACCATCAACAGTATTATACCAAAATTTCGATTAACACAAGCATCCATACATTCATTCTTCGCTCATATACACTAGTTCTTCACCCTATATACATTCACAAAATTTATTTAACTAGTCTATTTATATTTAAACAATTTTATCTCGAATATAACATAAATCAATTTACACCACTTATTCACCAGGCATTCAAGTATTTATTGTTTACTTAACCATATTCGGGGTTTATGAGTTTAAAGTTATACGAATTCTAAAATATTTCAAACCATTTACTTCCACCTTTCCATTTCAAATCTCCTACCATTTTGTTCTACTTCTAAATTCCAAACTTATACCTCTTTTCCATGTTCCATAAATCAAATTTATTGATTCGTTTTAAAATTTTCAAACTCATTCTCGCATATTTCATTTTCTTAACTCATCTTAAGCGGTTATCAACCCTTATTGTTTTCAAATTATTTCTACTCTATTATTTGTCAAAAACTATCGACTGTCCAAAATCGTCGACAAATTCTAACTATGTTCTCTAAATTAAATTTCTCTTAATTTAAGTCTATCAAAATTTCTTGATTCATAATTATTCCTAACTTATCTCAATTCATTTGCAAATTCCCTTTATACTCTACAAACATAACTTATTTAAATTTCACTTATTAATTCTAATTTATATCAAAATATTTTATTTGAATACAATGAAACAATTTCAATCACCTATGTAAACGGTTTAAGTATTTTCGACATTTCGGTTAGAATCATATAGTCATCCCATTTTCGAAACTCGAAAATAATTACTGATGATGTCCAGATCATCAACAGAATTATCCTCCAGCGACTAGAATTTGATTCTATATCTATCTAATATATACTGGATTTCATATATACATTAGCTACGTGTATATTCCAAATCTGTACATACTTGACAGTCTAACCTTAACGTTGAATAAATTACTCAAAACCCTTATTATTAAATATATTCCAAAACAATTACACTTCACCAAAATGGTTTATTAAATTTATATTTTCAAAATACGCCCAACTTGTCTCAAATCATTCTTAATATCATTATATATCTTCTCACTAAATTCTTCAAGGTCTAGTTTAATCCTTTCTATCAAATCCTTAATCATTACCTATTCCTTTCTGGACTATTCAAGCTATTCCATTGATTATTTATATTATTCTTAACATTCATAATTAAGTTATCCAATTTTTAACCATTCCCAAAGTATTTTCTTTATATTTAAAGTATAGCCCTTTTGGTTTATTTTAGATTTCAAAAACCGTCCTTACATATGAAGCACTCGTAAACTCATTCTAGGGTATTGGTTACCCTATCTCTAATGAGTTTCTTACTCCGTTATTCTGATACTAATGAATATACCCCTTGAGCTGGGTTCAACCACAGTTCTGATACCACATGTGACGACCTAACTTCCAATCACCTCGAGTCAATGTTTAAACCAACTCCAGATGTTCGAAAATCGGATTCGCCGGGTAGTACACATTAGAACAGAATAAAATAAACTTTTATTACGCAATAATGATTACATTATATTTTACATTATCAGAGTTATAACAAGATACATAGCGCAAAAGAATACTACAGCGGAAGAAACAATATGATATAATGGAAGAACTCCAACTCTAGCTCGAAGCTCTAACCCAAAAGTGCTCCGAATTTTGCTCTACGGATCTATAATTGTAAAACTAAACCACTAGTTGCTCGTGTGAAAATTTGTGGCACCCATAGCTTAGGAAGGAACAATAAACTCCAGGTCAGTCATGGGACTGGTGTGAGAACATAAAATATTTTACTTTATATTAAGGTAAATCACAGGACCACGCTGTATAATATAGAACGGGGTTACTCCTATGATTACCAGAGCATAAGTCGTACATGAGTTATGAAAAAAAATGAGACTATTATAAGGCTTGCCTCGAACACACCAAACAAAATGCAAATGCAAACGCACACATGGACGAGTTTTATCCTTATAATGCCAAATCCATGATATATATATATATATATATCGATGGTGTGTATTATTACTACTAATAACACTTTAAAACATTTGCAAATAAATTTACAAATCTAGCAAGCATAGTGACTATGCACACGTACACAATTTACAAATAAAGCGAAAGGCTCATATCGGTTATTGGATTTCCAACAAGATGGTTCCTAGCAGGAAAGATCAATCGAGGACACGAAGCTAAGTATCTCCCGGTTAATACCCAGACAACGGACACCGAATACATAGCGCGAAAGTATATATCCTAGTTAACATCCAGACATCCGACACTGCATATACTTTATTCCCTCTGGTTTTGAGGTAGATCTACCGCCGCAGCTTTCGAATTTCACTAGTGATTAGGTATATGTATACAATCTAACTGCCAGTTTCCCATCGTTTCGGGTTGTGAGGTTCGTGAGGTTTCGTACCACAAAGCTACGCTCTTACACTAAGACATCCTTTGATCATTTCGTCAACTGTAGCAGTTCGCATGCCACACTGTCATATCATAATCTACAACTGACAATCACTGATCAAATAACTTTTGGTCAAGGGAATAAATTCCCATCACCAACAGAACATGTTCAGTAATAATCAATTAATACACTATAAGATGCAGTGTTAGACATACATCCAAACGAGTTCATTCCGGGTTCGAATGAAACTGAAGGCGCCTTATTCCACGACTCAAGTTTAAATGTGAAGGCCCTTGCAATCCGAAAGTTCTCCAAATACGTGCAGACTTCCTGCCACTCCGGTAATAGGGTCGTCTCTCTACTGTAGCTATTCAGTAAAGAAACAAATTTGCAGGCAGCCCATTTGATGTGAAGAACCATGGTCTTCAATCGTCATTTATTTGTCTTCATTTATTTCATCGTACGGTTATTTGGAATGGTTTCGAGAATTAAATTCCGATTCCGATCTTTCCAAATAATCAGCATTTCATATGGAATACACATTTCGAATTTAGTTCTTTTTATAATATATATATATATATATATATATATATAACACGAAAAATTTACTAAATTTAGTAACGATCGTTTATATAAATTCAAACAATCATTTATAATCGAGGACCAAGATTTACAATATTTTTCAATTCAAACTCGTTATATTCATTCAACGTGGATTAATTATCTTCGAGTCAAAGGATTCAGGACTGAAACAATTCCCAGTTAAAAAAATATTTGAAAATAATACATTTGTTATAAACTAACTTATATATATATTAACTTTAAAATAGAAAGGGTTAAAACAATTACTAAACATATATTAAATTTTGAAGAATTATAAAAATAGAATATTTTTAAACACACACACATATATATTTCTTTTAAATCAAATAAGTTTTATGTAAAAAAAATTGAAATTAACATATCATGGTTTAAATAGTTGAAACCCATATAAATATACAACATACTTTAATTGGAATTGATTCCTTTCCATGCCGATGATTTGAATTTATATTCATATTCAAAGAGCAACTGGTTCCGATAATCTTTAGTAATCAATTTTCAAGACATTCAACTATTTACTTCCGCTCACTTAGTTCCGTGTTAACTTCCATAATTAACCTAAGCTTTATTCGGGTAAAACAAGGTCATCATCGTATCTTTCAAGTTAAATCCAAAATATTTATATTAGATGTACAATTCGTTATAAGTCGAAGCTTCTTATATCCAATATATATTCCGTATTAAATTAATACTATAAGCAGAATTTTGATATTTTCACTGTTTGATTCCTTAAATAGTATTCGTTCTCATCTGAAGAACTTATATTAAATATCTGAAGATCACTTTCATGCAATTCAATTTTTAACAAATTTTAAATTGGAAAACTATTTATTATTGTTACAGTTTCGCGGTATTCGAGATTTACTTTCAATTTGCTCATTTACCGGCCTAGATAAGTAAATGTTGGCAGGTAATTTCAGCGCATTGGTTGCTGCATCCCTTGCCTTAGTTACACACTCCGTTTACTATTCTAGAACTAGTAACGGAGCAAACTTACTCGTTAACCCGAACTTAAGTTTTACTTCCTACTTCAGTTTCAAATTCGAATTATTATCCAAAGCAATTTATAATATATTCTTACAAATATTTATCTAAACTTATATCTAATTCCATAACTAAATAATTCAAGTTTAAATATCTTTTTCGAACAGTTTTATATTATTATTTCAAATTATTATCGGAAACCATGTTAGATTTCAAAAATCAAAATTTTCGAGTGTTCTTAAGTTTCTCCAATAATTCATCAACTAACCCATAACTAAGTTTAACATCGACGATTCAAATTCATTGTACTTTCAAAAAAATCAATTTACATTGATAATGACATATTAATTAGTTTCCAACACCAAAAATTTTATATTATTAAATCAAATTTAAAATTTCCAGTGTACTACCCTAATTATTATTTCATTCAATATTTAAAATGTTATTAACATACTTAATTAATAAACCATTTTAATAACACAATATAATTAATTCAAAATTATTAAACAAAATGTTAATTAGAAAATAAATAACCAAATGTTACTTAGTTAACACAATATTATCGAATCAAGAATATTAATGGTATTATTGACTCAATAAACATTATTAAATTGATATTATTAATTAATAAAATACTGCATAATCATCCAAATGTCATTTAACTCGTAAGTCGTTCTTTAATTAAATTTAGGGGATTTCTAACTTTAATTAAAAATTTGTACATATGCGTATTCACACATTCAACAACCATTTTATGCTTTCATTTCTTAAATGGACGCAACCAACAATTTACAAATACGCGTCATAACACTAACACGCCTTGATATAATTTATATCGGCAACCAACACGACAACTGCCATATTATCTACAAATTAACGTATCCACATTCATATAACCAATAACTTCGCGTTATAAAATAACACGTATATGCGAGTTTAAATAAGAATGCACTATTTCCGATGATCTTAAATTAAACACAAAAGCAACTAACCACCGCTAGTTGTCAACAAATAATATCCCATTCACCAAAATAAACCATATAACCCAATTTTGTCATACTAATTTAACTAAAATTTAAATTTAGAGGTTCTCACCCCAGTAGCTTTCCAGGATTTACACTGCTCACTGTCTTCGTACAGCGTACTCTCCGTGTCTTCCCTTATCCTTGCATTCTCCCTTTGTTGGTCTCCTTTGTTCCGGCTCTCTCTTTCTTTTCCGTCCCTTTCTCTTTTGCACATTTTTTTCCTTTTTCCTTTTTTATACAAATAGGCTTGGCACAATCGTCTGAACCGGGTGACGATCTCACATGCGCAGCAAACAGATCTTCACGTTTTTCTTTTTTTTCTTTTTTTTTTTATAACAAAGATTTGGGTCTGCAAAAAAAAATATGTGCCCACATGAGCATACAAGACGTGCACACAGCCTAGTGCAAGATGGAGGCGAGGTCTGTAGATTCTAGTGGGCTGAAGCGGCGTCTGGACGGTGGTGTGAGGGAGCTGACCGGAGGCGCCAAGGAAGAGAAGGCTGAAAGTGTTAGTGGAAAGAGCAAGCGGGTATTTGCATGAGTGGAGAGGTGCATGCAGGTTCATGTTTTTTTTATACGAGTGGAGAGAGGGGAGTTGCATGCATTCACGTTGGAGGGGAGGTGAATGGTGTATGGTGGATGGGCCTTTTGTAGTGGAGGATAACATGGTGAAAAGTGAACGCGAGTGGGGAGTTTCTGATGCTAGGAGGCGTAGAATGTTGTTGCATGCAAGGCTTCACAGTTGCTTGGAGGGAGTGCGGTAGAGGGTAAGGCATGGGGAAAAAGAATGCATGCACAGGCGTGCTTTAATGGGGAACAACGTATTCTTAGGAGGGGAAAAGGAAAGTGAGCGGAAGAAGTGTTAGAGAGGAAGTTTTTCTACATATCAGTTTCAAAACGGTGAAGGAAGGAAAGAAAATAGAAGACGGAACGAATAGGCTGGCATGTGTAAATGGTTTACCCACTTTTCCCACTTTACTTTTACATGCATGCCACGTTTTAGCTTATACCCACATTTTTATTATAAATAATTAAATAAATAAAATAAAAATAAAAATTTCCGCATGCATCAAAATGGCCGGTGAAGTATACCCCTCTTGTTCGAAAATTTGTACACCACAATTCCTTTCCAATTTCCCTTTTTTTAATTACCAATAACCAATAACACCAAACTAACCATATAGTCATGTACAATAATGTGCAACGATCCCAAAACAGTAATAACACGGACCGGTTGATTAGTTCTGTAAAGTGTCAAAAGGGACCACACTTATCCTAAAATACGGCAGAAAAATATATGTTTATTTTCTAAATTAAAAATTACAATAAAATTTTATAAAATATTTTAAGACTAAGCGAACATAAACCGAACAAAAATTTAAAATGAATATTTATTATAATTTAATTTCGAATTTCTGATCGATTTTATTAACTGAATTACAATTCTATTTAATAATTCGACTAATGACGAAATGTTTTCCCAAACAAATATTGTTTTAACTAACTTTATAAATAAAATTAATTTTAATCATTTTAAAATAATAATATAACCTTAAATTTTATTCAAAATTTATTTAAACCTTCCAAATTTTATTTAAAAATTCATATTAAATTCAAATTTAATTTCAAAAATTTTGGATCGTTACAAGCCTGGAATGGGAGATCTGATGAAATCGCAGGAAGAAGGGGAAAGCGAAGAGCCTGGAATGGTAGATCTGAAGAAATCGCAGGAAGAAGGGTTTGGGGAAAAGAAAAGGAGTGCATCCTAATTTTTTTTCTTTTTGAAACACGGGTCGAAGCAAATGGTAGTTGGGCTTGTGAGTGGAACAGTCGTTTCATAGAGTAGTTCTGAAAGGGTTTCACTTTTTTGCATGCAAAATTATTGTATTTAAAATAATCAATAAATAGTGGAAACACTTCGGTAGATATAGGAATACTATGTAACTGTTTCAAGCCTAGAAACTGAAATAAGGGTTTCAAGTAAAAGATACCATGTGTTTCAAATTTTCTTATTTAGTGTAGTGAGATATGCGAGAAAAAGCAAATAAACAAGGGAGACATGACATTTTATAGTGGTTCGGCTTATATTGGAGCCTATGTCAACTTAAAATCTTCGTTTATACCATCGATTACAGGTTACAGTGATTTTTCAGTGAAAGAAAGTGGAAAAAGAGACGATTTAAACACAAAATCCTAGTGTCAAATCTAGAGTATATGGCATGCTCTTTTTTGATATTGAGTATGAAGCTTTTTGTAGCTGATTCAAGATGTCTCTGCATTTGGGGAAAGAGCTGTATATATAGGCGAGCTAGTAGGCCAAATTGGTTTGCGGCGTGGCATAGCTTTAACACGTGGTCCTCGATCCTGTTGAGTAGTTGTAGGTGGCGGGACCCGGTACTGCTCATGAATAGCTCTTCCTCGAAATATGCGGCATACGTGGCATTGAATACTTGACGTGTAAAAAGAAGCGCTGGTCAAAGCCTATCCGCTACTTCACCCTTAGGAATAGAGATTTGTTGGATAACGTATAACTCGCTCTGATCCGATACTATAGGAGATAATTTCTATTGGATACTTCTGCTTCGATATTCCAGCTCAATCCGATCTTTTAGGAATAGATCATTTGATTTGTTGATGATTCGACCGATTGTTTTGACCCTTTCTTTAAAAGGATATCTTTATTTGTTGAGAAGCCATCTCGGGTCGACTTATGATCTTTCGACCCGAAATAAAGGTTGATTATGTAGGCATCGAGCTGATATCTGGTAGAGAGATCTTTGTTCTTGAGTTGTGACAGCTTATGCCAAAAATATGATCAACACTTTGCCCCCCAAAACACATCATCTAGAGGAAAGAGAGATGTGTTTTGGATCTTCTTAGGAATATTGAATAGCAAAAATCCAGGAAACCATGTTAAGGCCAGAAGACCGACGGTCATCAATGATTGTATTAAGACCAAAAGCCTGACGACCGTTGGGGATCATATTAAGGCCAGAAGTCCGATGACCGCTGGGGATCGTTTTAAGGCCCGAAAACCAACAATTTTATATGACCGTATTAAGGCCGAAAGCTTGTAAATGTCAGAAAATAAGTCAACCGTTTCGAGTCGATCTTAATAAAAGCAGAAGAACCGGGATCCGACCTAATTAAATGATACGTACAAAGAATTGAAGGACGAGCATGTAATAACCCGCAAAATCTGGGCCAGTTTAAAATTTTTATTTCGGCAATTTTAGCGAATTTTGAATATTTAAAATAGATTATTTTAAATAATATCGACGAGAAATTTATTTTGAATATAATTCGAACGTATATATTATATGCGTCGTCGTTAGAATATAAATATTTATATATAATTATAAATAGAATTGAAAATGGCGCGGTAGTTCGATAATTCGATTTCAAACTTCAAATGAATGTACCGGGTGCAATACAATCCGGATTTTAGTGAAACCAAAAAGAATGGGATCTAATTGTGGATATCTTTCCAACTAATCCGACCAATCGAAATTTCATGGCGGGAATCAAAAGATATGTCCAGTTGAAAATTCTGAATAGTCGCTATGGAATTCAGGCCCTTAAAAATGGACATTTTGCAAACGACCTCGGATTTCGACGAAACCACTTTTGTTGGTTCCGTGATGTCAAGTTATTGCTAGATTTCAAGTTTCATAATTTTTCGATTCAATATGTGAGTGTGGCAAAGGAAAACGTGTTTTGACCATTTCAGTTGATTTTAATCGACTGGAAATTGGCCATTTTTCTTACGGTCTCAGAATTCGACGAAACTAGTTTTGTTAGGACCGTATCATCAATACGAAGCTAGAAAATATTTTTTAGGAATTTTTCTAGTTAGTATGTGACCCCGGTAATTTGAAATGTACGTTTAAAATTCAATATAGTGATTTAAATGTAAATTTAACGGGAACTGATTCAAACAGTCGAATCAGCTTGCGATACATATCCCATTGTGTTCGGAATGGGGGTAAAACGCTATGGAAGATAGGCGGTGGACCTCGTTTAGAGGTCGTATGTAAAAGTCAACATTTTTGTAAATAAAATAATTAAATAAATAAATAAAAAATTTAAATCCCTCCTCTCCTATATCTCTATACTCTGCCCCACCCCCCTTTTTAAAAATCGAACAGAAATAGAAAAAAAAAAAAAAAAGGGAGATAACGCGATCGGGGGGTGGGGGAAATTCCGCCGCCACCACCAGAGAGGCGGGCGCGCCTCCGACGCCGCCTCAAGAGGCTGTCGCCCCCACGATCCCCCCTCCTCTCGCGACCGTACCCACGAGCCCCCTTCCCTCTGCGAACAACCACCGCCGCTGCCCCCTCGAGTGCTGCGCCGCCCTCCGAACCCCAGTCCGACCGTCAGGCGCCCTACCCTTCCAATCCCCAAACCCGCAACCCCCCAAACCCCTCCCTGAAGCTGACGCAGCCACCAACCCCGCCTCCCTCCGTCATTCGCTGCCCGAACTTCACCACTGCCACCTCCAAAACTCCGGCGACCCCAGTCCCAAAGTCCAACGTGAGTTTCTTTTATTTTATTTGTTTATTTACTTATTTTATTTATGAAATTAGGAGTAAGAGAATTTATATATATTAGCATTAGGTTATAAATCAGTTTTAAAGGTTTATCGAAATCTATAATTTTTATAAATTGAAAAGGTATGATCTTTATATTTTTAAAGTGATAAAAATATGATTTTTATATTTTTAAAGTATTAAAAATATAGTCTTTACTATATAGAAATATTAAAAATATGATTTTCATATTTTTAAAGTATTAAAAATATAATCTTTTACATTGTAGAAAGATAAAAATATGATCTTTGCATAGTAGGAACTATAAAAATATCATCTTTGTATATGTAGCAAAATAAAAATCTAATTTTTATTTTATATACGTTGAAATAAAGTGATGATTTTTATAAAGATGAAATCTATATTTTTGAAAAGGCGAGATCTTTATATGAAGAATAGCGAGATAAAAATATAATTTTTATCCATACAGTAGCGTTGTGGAAAATTCGATTTTTAAACATATGAAGTGATTATAAAAATATGACTTTTAAATTGAAAGTGAATAAATAAAAATGTGATTTTTATTTTAAAAACATCGAAATATAAAAATGTGTGATTTTTATATATATAGTGACTGCGGGCAACGATGATGACGAAGATGCGGTAGCGATGAAGATTTCTATCAATGAAGTGCCGTGGAGCTAGGATAGCTATCGGTGAGAATTTCTCACCTTTCAATTTCTTTTTCTAGTTATATATATATACTAGGATGCAGACGGTGCTTAGTAGCACCCGACACAATCGTCCACAGACCATGGACTTGTTTGTTTGGTTGCATAGATTAGTTATATGATGTGATTTGAATTTGGTTGTTTGGTGATTTGAATGATGTGTGAATGGCGTGGGCCTTCACTAGACCGGGGATAAGGCTAGGCCTTGTCCCGTTTCTAGTATCGTGCCGTTATGCCGCCGAAATTTTCTAAAATATGTTAGAAAAAATAAAAATATCATTTTTATTGAATAAATGAATTGAATAGAAATTCATATGTTGGAATAAAATGTTTTATCGTTAAAAATATAATTTTTAACGTGAATGTGAATAAATAAATATTCATTTACAAACCAGACGGTTTGTTTATGTACACTTATTTGAATGACATTGATTGGGACGATAAATTTTACACATCGCCCAACTGCACAACTAAAATCTGTGTTTGGTTGTTTGAAACCCCACACGGGTGTTGGGATGAAATATGAATTTCACTAATCCTGATTGATTAAATATGTCGATTGATTGATTGACAGGCTGTTATAAGCGTTGAATATCTATATTTGATGCTTATACAGTGTAGTGCACTTTGGTTGATGGTTGATTATTTTTCAATGCTATTATATACATGTGTTGTATGGAAATCCATATAATTAATTTTATATAGTAATTGATTGGGCCTCATTCCAATTTGAAAAATAAAGAAAATTTGAAAATAGAAATTTATGAAGCCGTGTTGATTAGATTGACGCCATTTTGACGTGAACGATATTTATATCGACTTTATTCATTTTAAAATGAATATTGAAAAGTGATTTCGAAATCGACGATTTCAAAGTGAATTGAAAACGATTTCGAAATGAATTGAATTGAAAACGATTTCGAAATGAATTGAATTGAAAACGAATTCAAAGTGAATTGAAAACGATTTCGAAATGAAGTGAATTGAAAACGATTTCGAAATGAAGTGAATTGAAAACGATTTCGAAATGAATTGAGTTGAATATGAATTCAAATTGAATTGAAATTTGAATTGAATAGAAATGGATTTTAAAACGAATTTATAAAGAAGAATTCAATTTTGATTTGAATTGAAAAGGAAGTTGAAATGCTTTTGAAACGAATTTAAAACTATTTATATAATTCGTTTTAAATAGAAATCGACGAAATATATTATATATATTATATATATAATATAATGGCCTGAATAGAACGCGCCGCGCCGCGGCAGTTCACGAATTTCGACAATTGATTTCAAACGGACATTACGGGAGATCCGACCGTCGGATTCTCCTAAAACCGGAACCGTTGGGTTCGTATCGAAGAGAGCTTTCTAACGAATGTGAGAAATTAGAAATCTAACGGTTGGATTTGGAATTATGTCCAAATCAAATTTGAAAAAGGTCGCTGTAAGTGCAGTTCGATGGCCATTGGTGGAAATCGACTGTATGGGCCTTGATAAAATTATTAAAAATAGTAATAATTTGTGTAAAATCATAAGAAATGATTTGTGAAGATTTGGGATGAAAAACTCCATATTTGAAAAGATAAAAATAGATTTTTATCGAAATGAACTAGTTTTGAACTAGAAATATAATTCTATTTATTTTTAAATAAATAAATTGAATTTGAAAAGGGTTTTAAAAATAACCAGAATTTCCAATGATTGCATTGGAGTGGATTTGAATCGAAATTGTCTTCGGAATATTTCGATGTTGGAATTCGTGATTATACAGATGTGGTTATGGGAATTTGAAAGATATACATTTATATCGTTATTTCAATACGACATTTGTTAATCGTAGAATTTGATATTGAATATAAGCCGATATATTTTCTATTCAGAGCCTTGTATTGAATATCAAATGTGATTTGGGTTTGTCGTGAATGGTGTCTTCACTAACACTGTTCTTGAACCCAGTTGTGAAAAGATTAAATCTTTTTATTTGGATTTAATGAAGTGTACCAATTAAATGAGATTTCATTGGAATTGAATTGATATTGATTTTTGGGTTTATCGTGAACAGTGTTTTAAATAACACTCGTTCTTTAACCCGATAATTAATGAATGTGATTTTGGGTTTATCGTGAATTGTGTTTTTAAATGACACTGATTCTTTAACCCAGAGAAATATTAAAACTAAGTGGAGTTTTAATGAATCTTTAATTAGATTGAAAGGATCGAGAATGGAGTATCACCAGTTTTACTCCAGGCGATAGTTAAATCTTTAATTAGATTTGAACGTGAAATGGTAATTGAATTTACCGATAACACCGTGGTGTTAGATATGAAGTATAACCAGTTTTACTTCATGGGATGAATAGGTTGGGATTGGGAAATAAAATAAATGATTACTTCGGTGTGGTTCGCTAATCCCGACTAGTTTGAATTGATATTCAAAGGAGATTAAAGGATAAATTTAAAGAATTTATCTTGGATAAAAATTAATGGGAACTTTTCCCAAAGTATAGGAATATTTGAATAAAAGAATATTCTGAATTGGAATGAGGCGTATGTTGTGTTTGTGTAACACTTTTATAATATATACGCGAGTTATTCAGAAAGACCGGGTTTATCCCATTCTGAATAACTGATTCGACGTGGTGTCGAAGATGAAGACGGTGGTCGAAGACCGGAGGTCTTCACGTCGTTTGGGTGATAACTGATGATCTTGATTGGGCTGTACACCCAAGAAGATGGAAACAGTTGGTGATCGTCCAGACGTACTTGGAGATCGATGGATATGCGGGGTACTAGGTGCCTCCGGTTTCGTTCAGACCCAGAACGGACTTGTAAATGGACTGTGTGTCTGACATTGGATTTTAGTCCGTGTGATTGATCTCTATTAAATATATATCTGTTTGGCGGCGGAGAATTTATTCTCTTGCTTAACGCCCTTCTCTGAGACGTACGAGCTCAGGGGTTATATATTGATGGATATCAAACGCATGGAGTGAATTGCCTGTGTGGCATGCCTAAGTGGCAATTGATCGAGGCTTCTGTTGAAAAGCAAAGTCTTGTGGTGGTGATCAAAGCAAGGCCTTTGTGGCGTAGCTTTGTGTAACGTTTGCTTCGCGAGTTTCACACCCGGTATGAACCAAAAACGGGAGAGGACGTCAGGGAGGGCATGCGTTTCTTTCTAGCTAGAAGTGGCGTCAGTGGTTTTACACGCCCTGACGAGTTTGACTTATGTGGTTGTTGCTGTTGCGAGGCGCCTCGGATTGATCGGTCGTTCTCGAACCGATGGAGTCATTTAGTTGGCTCATTTACGCCCCATAGGGCGGGGAAATGCATGTCCAGGGTTTAAGTTTAATCCACATCGGTGGACTGGCCCTGAGGATCCAAGGGCCCACCTGAGTCTGGGTCCTGAGGGGCGGGCTAGAGCGTCTCGAATCGGTTGAGGACTATCTTTTGCCTCGGTTCATAGACGGAAATCCAATTTCCAAATACGTGACATTTGCGGTTTTATTTGTAAACCTATATATGGCGACATGATATATGGTACCCATGCCGCCTATGATTGATACTTATGATTTGAAGTTGTTTTATACACTATGCACTTATAATAGTATCAAATGATTTGTTTTAAACGTATCAAGCATTCTTTGGCTGTTATAAGGGAAAACCCTATCCCCCGGCTTGCGTTGCATTGTGTGATAGGACCTGGGTCTTATAACAGCTTCATTTTTCTTTATTTAGCATTGCGCTGTTTGTTTTATGCACTGGTATTCTTGGGAGGAAACCCGTTCCGTGTTATACGGCGTGGTCCCTTGATTTACCTAATGATTTGAAATAAAGATTAATAACTGTTTTAGTTCTCACACCAGTCACATGACTGACCTGGAGTTTATTGTTTTAACCTAAACTCTGGGTGCCCTTATTTTCGACACGGGCAGCTAGTAGTTTTGGTTTTGCAGATTTATATTCACAGGATCCTGGTTTACAGCTGGAATGATATCCGGAAAGCTTTGTATCCGTATATCTCATTCTAGTTGTGTATTGTATTATTCTCCGCTGCTATGTATTTAAATGTAATTTAAATCTCTGATATTTCTGTGTAATATTCATTTATACTCTGTATATTCTTGTAATCTGATGCATTGTTGTAATATACAATGAAATGTTCTTCTGTATGTGTTCTGTTGTGGTTTGTTCTCGAACTATCCGTCGCTTTCCTTAACGGGGAAGTTACGGGTCGTTTCATTTGGTATCAGAGCTTTGGTTTACAAAGCAGAGAATAAGGCACATTAGAACCATACGAAAGAATTCATCAGATATTGGGTTAGTAATATCCAATTAGAATGACTCGCTAGAGATGGGATCAGTAGTATCCTAGAACGAGTGTGAAGAGTACATTTTAAAATGAAAACAAACTTTTGTTTTGAAAATTAAATCAATTATTCGTATTTGATTATCTATTTATATTGATGTGGACAATCCAGTATATATAGATTTTGCGTATACGTCTGATCCGCGTGTATTCGAAATTTTTAATATACTGGATAGATATAGAATTACACTCTAATCGCCCGGAGATGATTTTGATGATGGAGCTCCATCATTAGAATTTATGTTCGAGTGACGAAAGTGGGCTTTCTATATATTTCCTATTGACTGGTGTGAGAACCAAAATTAGATAGGGCCTATTGTTGTGATTTGGCATCAAAAATCTGATTTTTGACTATATATCAAAATTATGAATTTGAAACGTTAAATTCACTAATTGATTGATGTTTGTGTTGTTGGTTCATTTGTTTGCTAATTTTGAACCATTTAGCCTAATTGAATCAAATATTGGATTATATTGAAAATTGGTCGCATTTGTTTGCATATACATATATATCATTGAACAGGTCATAGCAAGGAGGCTAGAGCCAGAGAATAAAATTTGTTTGCCCGACAAATAGGTACATGTTTACTACATAATTTACTGTTTTGTTTGGGTGATGATGATTTTATGAGCCTATTGGCTAGCCGCTTGGCTTTTTCTTTTTTCTTTTTGAGATCTGAAGGACCGGGGAAGCTATTTGAAATTCCCCGATGCTCCCGGTGCAGGGGAGGTTATGGCGAAATTTTTCGAAAGTTTAGGGTGTTAGCCAAATTTTTGAAATTTAGAAAATTCTCAGAAACTGAAAAGTTGGAGAATGGAAGCCAGATCGAACATAGTGTTGAATAATCAAACCACTTTCGACTTTGTTCCTTTTCGGGGACGAAAAGTTTTAAGTGGGGGAGATTGTAATAACCCGCAAAATCTGGGCCAGTTTAAAATTTTTATTTCGGCAATTTTAGCGAATTTTGAATATTTAAAATAGATTATTTTAAATAATATCGACGAGAAATTTATTTTGAATATAATTCGAACGTATATATTATATGCGTCGTCGTTAGAATATAAATATTTATATATAATTATAAATAGAATTGAAAATGGCGCGGTAGTTCGATAATTCGATTTCAAACTTCAAATGAATGTACCGGGTGCAAAACAATCCGGATTTTAGTGAAACCAAAAATAATGGGATCTAATTGTGGATATCTTTCCAACGAATCCGACCAATCGAAATTTCATGGCGGGAATCAAAAGATATGTCCAGTTGAAAATTCTGAATAGTCGTTATGGAATTCAGGCCCTTAAAAATGGACATTTTGCAAACGACCTCGGATTTCGACGAAACCACTTTTGTTGGATCCGTGATGTCAAGTTATTGCTAGATTTCAAGTTTCATAATTTTTCGATTCAATATGTGAGTGTGGCAAAGGAAAACGTGTTTTGACCATTTCAGTTGATTTTAATCGATTGGAAATTGGCCATTTTTCTAACGGTCTCAGAATTCGATGAAACTAGTTTTGTTAGGACCGTATCATCAATACGAAGCTAGAAAATATTTTTTAGGAATTTTTCTAGTTAGTATGTGACCCCGGTAATTTGAAATGTACGTTTAAAATTCAATATAGTGATTTAAATGTAAATTTAACGGGAACTGATTCAAACAGTCGAATCAGCTTGCGATACATATCCCATTGTGTTCGGAATGGGGGTAAAACGCTATGGAAGACAGGCGGTGGGCCTCGTTTAGAGGTCCTATGTAAAAGTCAACATTTTTGTAAATAAAATAATTAAATAAAAAAAAAAATTTAAATCCCTCCTCTCCTATATCTCTATACTCTGGCCCCCCCCTTTTTTAAAATCGAACAGAAATAGAAAAAAAAAGGGAGATAACGCGATCGGGGGTTGGGGGAAATTCCGCCGCCACCACCAGAGAGGCGGGCGCGCCTCCGACGCCGCCTCAAGAGGCTGTCGCCCCCACGATCCCCCCTCCTCTCGCGACCGTACCCACGAGCCCCCTTCCCTCTGCGAACAACCACCGCTGCTGCCCCCTCGAGTGCTGCGCCGCCCTCCGAACCCCAGTCCGACCGTCAGGCGCCCTACCCTTCCAATCCCCAAACCCCTCCCTGAAGCTGACGCAGCCACCAACCCCGCCTCCCTCCGTCATTCGCTGCCCGAACTTCACCACTGCCACCTCCAAAACTCCGGCGACCCCAGTCCCAAAGTCCAACGTGAGTTTCTTTTATTTTATTTGTTTATTTACTTATTTTATTTATGAAATTAGGAGTAAGAGAATTTATATATATTAGCATTAGGTTATAAATCAGTTTTAAAGGTTTATCGAAATCTATAATTTTTATAAATTGAAAAGGTATGATCTTTATATTTTTAAAGTGATAAAAATATGATTTTTATATTTTTAAAGTATTAAAAATATAGTCTTTACTATATAGAAATATTAAAAATATGATTTTCATATTTTTAAAGTATTAAAAATATAATCTTTTACATTGTAGAAAGATAAAAATATGATCTTTGCATAGTAGGAACTATAAAAATATCATCTTTGTATATGTAGCAAAATAAAAATCTGATTTTTATTTTATATACGTTGAAATAAAGTGATGATTTTTATAAAGATGAAATCTATATTTTTGAAAAGGCGAGATCTTTATATGAAGAATAGCGAGATAAAAATATAATTTTTATCCATACAGTAGCGTTGTGGAAAATTCGATTTTTAAACATATGAAGTGATTATAAAAATATGACTTTTAAATTGAAAGTGAATAAATAAAAATGTGATTTTTATTTTAAAAACATCGAAATATAAAAATGTGTGATTTTTATATATATAGTGACTGCGGGCAACGATGATGACGAAGATGCGGTAGCGATGAAGATTTCTATCAATGAAGTGCCGTGGAGCTAGGATAGCTATCGGTGAGAATTTCTCACCTTTTAATTTCTTTTTCTAGTTATATATATACTAGGATGCAGACGGTGCTTAGTAGCACCCGACACAATCGTCCACAGACCATGGACTTGTTTGTTTGGTTGCATAGATTAGTTATATGATGTGATTTGAATTTGGTTGTTTGGTGATTTGATTGATGTGTGAATGGCGTGGGCCTTCACTAGACCGGGGATAAGGCTAGGCCTTGTCCCGTTTCTAGTATCGTGCCGTTATGCCGCCGAAATTTTCTAAAATATGTTAGAAAAAATAAAAATATCATTTTTATTGAATAAATGAATTGAATAGAAATTCATATGTTGGAATAAAATGTTTTATCGTTAAAAATATAATTTTTAACGTGAATGTGAATAAATAAATATTCATTTACAAACCAGACGGTTTGTTTATGTACACTTATTTGAATGACATTGATTGGGACGATAAATTTTACACATCGCCCAACTGCACAACTAAAATCTGTGTTTGGTTGTTTGAAACCCCACACGGGTGTTGGAATGAAATATGAATTTCACTAATCCTGATTGATTAAATATGTCGATTGATTGATTGACAGGCTGTTATAAGCGTTGAATATCTATATTTGATGCTTATACAGTGTAGTGCACTTTGGTTGATGGTTGATTATTTTTCAATGCTATTATATACATGTGTTGTATGGAAATCCATATAATTAATTTTATATGGTAATTGATTGGGCCTCATTCCAATTTGAAAAATAAAGAAAATTTGAAAATAGAAATTTATGAAGCCGTGTTGATTAGATTGACGCCATTTTGACGTGAACGATATTTATATCGACTTTATTCATTTTAAAATGAATATTGAAAAGTGATTTCGAAATCGACGATTTCAAAGTGAATTGAAAACGATTTCGAAATGAATTGAATTGAAAACGATTTCGAAATGAATTGAATTGAAAACGAATTCAAAGTGAATTGAAAACGATTTCAAAGTGAATTGAAAACGATTTCGAAATGAAGTGAATTGAAAACGATTTCGAAATGAAGTGAATTGAAAACGATTTCGAAATGAATTGAGTTGAATATGAATTCAAATTGAATTGAAATTTGAATTGAATAGAAATGGATTTTAAAACGAATTTATAAAGAAGAATTCAATTTTGATTTGAATTGAAAAGGAAGTTGAAATGCTTTTGAAACGAATTTAAAACTATTTATATAATTCGTTTTAAATAGAAATCGACGAAATATATTATATATATTATATATATATATATAATATAATGGCCTGAATAGAACGCGCCGCGCCGCGGCAGTTCGGGAATTTCGACCATTGATTTCAAACGGACATTACGGGAGGTCCGACCGTCGGATTCTCCTAAAACCGGAACCGTTGGGTTCGTATCGAAGAGAGCTTTCTAACGAATGTGAGAAATTAGAAATCTAACGGTTGGATTTGGAATTATGTCCAAATCAAATTTGAAAAAGGTCGCTGTAAGTGCAGTTCGATGGCCATTGGTGGAAATCGACTGTACGGGCCTTGATAAAATTATTAAAAATAGTAATAATTTGTGTAAAATCATAAGAAATGATTTGTGAAGATTTGGGATGAAAAACTCCATATTTGAAAAGATAAAAATAGATTTTTATCGAAATGAACTAGTTTTGAACTAGAAATATAATTCTATTTATTTTTAAATAAATAAATTGAATTTGAAAAGGGTTTTAAAAATAACCAGAATTTCCAATGATTGCATTGGAGTGGATTTGAATCGAAATTGTCTTCGGAATATTTCGATGTTGGAATTCGTGATTATACAGATGTGGTTATGGGAATTTGAAAGATATACATTTATATCGTTATTTCAATACGACATTTGTTAATCGTAGAATTTGATATTGAATATAAGCCGATATATTTTCTATTCAGAGCCTTGTATTGAATATCAAATGTGATTTGGGTTTGTCGTGAATGGTGTCCTCACTAACACTGTTCTTGAACCCAGTTGTGAAAAGATTAAATCTTTTTATTTGGATTTAATGAAGTGTACCAATTAAATGAGATTTCATTGGAATTGAATTGATATTGATTTTTGGGTTTATCGTGAACAGTGTTTTAAATAACACTCGTTCTTTAACCCGATAATTAATGAATGTGATTTTGGGTTTATCGTGAACTGTGTTTTTAAATGACACTGATTCTTTAACCCAGAGAAATATTAAAACTAAGTGGAGTTTTAATGAATCTTTAATTAGATTGAAAGGATCGAGAATGGAGTATCACCAGTTTTACTCCAGGCGATAGTTAAATCTTTAATTAGATTTGAACGTGAAATGGTAATTGAATTTACCGATAACACCGTGGTGTTAGATATGAAGTATAACCAGTTTTACTTCATGGGATGAATAGGTTGGGATTGGGAAATAAAATAAATGATTACTTCGGTGTGGTTCGCTAATCCCGACTAGTTTGAATTGATATTCAAAGGAGATTAAAGGATAAATTTAAAGAATTTATCTTGGATAAAAATTAATGGGAACTTTTCCCAAAGTATAGGAATATTTGAATAAAAGAATATTCTGAATTGGAATGAGGCGTATGTTGTGTTTGTGTAACACTTTTATAATATATACGCGAGTTATTCAGAAAGACCGGGTTTATCCCATTCTGAATAACTGATTCGACGTGGTGTCGAAGATGAAGACGGTGGTCGAAGACCGGAGGTCTTCACGTCGTTTGGGTGATAACTGATGATCTTGATTGGGCTGTACACCCAAGAAGATGGAAACAGTTGGTGATCGTCCAGACGTACTTGGAGATCGATGGATATGCGGGGTACTAGGTGCCTCCGGTTTCGTTCAGACCCAGAACGGACTTGTAAATGGACTGTGTGTCTGACATTGGATTTTAGTCCGTGTGATTGATCTCTATTAAATATATATCTGTTTGGCGGCGGAGAATTTATTCTCTTGCTTAACGCCCTTCTCTGAGACGTACGAGCTCAGGGGTTATATATTGATGGATATCAAACGCATGGAGTGAATTGCCTGTGTGGCATGCCTAAGTGGAAATTGATCGAGGCTTCTGTTGAAAAGCAAAGTCTTGTGGTGGTGATCAAAGCAAGGCCTTTGTGGCGTAGCTTTGTGTAACGTTTGCTTCGCGAGTTTCACACCCGGTATGAACCAAAAACGGGAGAGGACGTCAGGGAGGGCATGCGTTTCTTTCTAGCTAGAAGTGGCGTCAGTGGTTTTACACGCCCTGACGAGTTTGACTTATGTGGTTGTTGCTGTTGCGAGGCGCCTCGGATTGATCGGTCGTTCTCGAACCGATGGAGTCATTTAGTTGGCTCGTTTACGCCCCATAGGGCGGGGAAATGCATGTCCAGGGTTTAAGTTTAATCCACATCGGTGGACTGGCCCTGAGGATCCAAGGGCCCACCTAAGTCTGGGTCCTGAGGGGCGGGCTAGAGCGTCTCGAATCGGTTGAGGACTATCTTTTGCCTCGGTTCATAGACGGAAATCCAATTTCCAAATACGTGACATTTGCGGTTTTATTTGTAAACCTATATATGGCGACATGATATATGGTACCCATGCCGCCTATGATTGATACTTATGATTTGAAGTTGTTTTATACACTATGCACTTATAATAGTATCAAATGATTTGTTTTAAATGTATCAAGCATTCTTTGGCTGTTATAAGGGAAAACCCTATCCCCCGGCTTGCGTTGCATTGTGTGATAGGACCTGGGTCTTATAACAGCTTCATTTTTCTTTATTTAGCATTGCGCTGTTTGTTTTATGCACTGGTATTCTTGGGAGGAAACCCGTTCCGTGTTATACGGCGTGGTCCCTTGATTTACCTAATGATTTAAAATAAAGATTAATAACTGTTTTAGTTCTCACACCAGTCACATGACTGACCTGGAGTTTATTGTTTTAACCTAAACTCTGGGTGCCCTTATTTTCGACACGGGCAGCTAGTAGTTTTGGTTTTGCAGATTTATATTCACAGGATCCTGGTTTACAGCTGGAATGATATCCGGAAAGCTTTGTATCTGTATATCTCATTCTAGTTGTGTATTGTATTATTCTCCGCTGCTATGTATTTAAATGTAATTTAAATCTCTGATATTTCTGTGTAATATTCATTTATACTCTGTATATTCTTGTAATCTGATGCATTGTTGTAATATACAATGAAATGTTCTTCTGTATGTGTTCTGTTGTGGTTTGTTCTCGAACTATCCGTCGCTTTCCTTAACGGGGAAGTTACGGGTCGTTTCAGAGCATAAGCCATGCTCGTTTTTGTAAAGTTGGCAAGTATCAACCATACTCGGCTTGAATAGTTGGGCGAGCATTATCCATACTCGGCTTAAAGAGTTTGGCGAGCATTAACAATACTCGGCTTAAAGAGTTTGGCGAGAATTAATAATACTTGGCTTAGATTCGAGTTTGGCGAGTTTAACCATACTCAGCTTAAAGAGTTGTTTAAGTATGGTGGTGGGCTTTGATCATACACGGCTTAGAGATGGTGGCTAGCACTGACCATATTCGGGTTGGTGAGCATTATCCATGCCCGGCTTTGACAAAATTGGCGAGCATTAACCATGCCTGTCTTTAAAGGATTTGGGGAGCATTAACCATGGTCGGCTTGAAGAGTTTGTTTAAGTATGGTGGTACGCGTTAACCATGCTCGGTTTAGAGATGGTAGCTAGCACTGATCATACTCGGGTCAGCAAGTGTTAATCATGCTCGGCTTCGATTGAGGATCTGCCAAGTTCTGACAAGATATTTGAATCGATCGAACATAATCCATGTTTGAAAAATAAAGTTTATTGCTGCTAAGAAGCTATTACATAAAAATGAAAACAATTCCTACGAGGGTGATAGTTGAATCCAGAGCACGCCTAGGAGCTAAATCCTAACCTTGTACGTGTGTACTTCAACATAACCACATTATTGACAAAATAATAAAAGTACACTTCTTATATCTTAAGAAATAACTAAAATCCATGATGATCTAAACCAGATCAATTAATGATGATGCCCAACTACTGGGATTAGGGCCCTTTCCGTTTTGAGGAGCTCGAGCACCGACCATAGGAGCTTAGGTAGAAGGTTGTGGCGGCATGTCCAGTGCAGGTTTCTTGACGTACTCGAGTAGTTCTCCACCCCCAGCCCTATCCTTGATTAGATCACGTAAAATGCGCTCGCTGGTGTTGTGGCCCACTATGTTGTGATACATGCAGTGCTTTCCAGATTCGATTTCTTTTTGGGTTGGCTCCTTTCGAGGAATTTTAGGGAAAGGGAGAGATACTCATACGTCAAGATAAATGTCTAGCAGGGATGAGTCGAGCTCGATCTATTGATCATACTTGTTCTCTCTCTCCGGAGTTGTACGTTTCGGTCGTTCTTTTCCGAGGCTTTTCCTTTGTTTTGGCTATTGGTGTTGGATGTGCCCCCGTCCTTGGTAGAAAGTATCTTAAGGCTTTCCATCTCGATGTTAACATACTTATACCGGAATAATCTATCAGCTTTGGCATAGAAGTCTTCAATGTCCTTGGGGGTCTCTGGTTAAGGAGATTCTGAATTTTGATCGATTATGAACACCAACTATATCGGCCATAAGCACCATCGATGGCTCGGGTCGATCGACTAATGCTACGGCCTTGTTGAATCTTTCTAGGAAGGAGCATAGGGTCTTACCGGACCGCTGCTTGATGTAGGTAGAAACATGACGCTCTTTGGTCTTGAAATGGGAACTCTGAACTACTCAATGAAGCGGGTGACCAACATATTCCAATTGTTGATCGACTTAGTTGTTAACTGCCAGAACCACATGCCGGTTATTTCTGTGAGGAAGAGAGGGAAGCACTTGGCCATGACATTTGTTGATGCTAACAACACTTCCATGTGGCGCATGTATCGCATGAGAAGAATGGTCGGGTCAGACCTGTCGTTGTAGGGCTCCAGGACCGGAAGCTTGAAGTCTGGAATATTTCGGGAGTTTTTGAGCTCGTATTCTTACAATTCGATATATTTCCCAAAATTTTGCAATCTAAAATGATTTGAGTGCCTTTTACCCTACTCCAATTTGATTTTTATCTCCTTCGTAAAAGCCTCGATTTAGATTTGCATAGAACATTTTGATTGAATTAGAATAACATACTTCATTGTTATCCCGTGAATCTATTAGACTCAAAACTCCATTTTCTTCGAAGAGAGAATGAAGATTGTAAGATGAAAAATCTTCAAAGATGGCGAAGGCGCCCGTATTGACTTTTCCATTTGCAAGGTAGTCAACATAGGCATGTTTTGCTTCTCTATCATTATAGAGATATCCTTTGATGGTTTTGGATAATCTCATTGTTTGGGGTGTGCTAAAGGAAGCCATTAAAGTTGAAGAATATAAATCTGAAGAAAGTTGTTTGAAATTTGAATGAGAGATAAAGAGAATAAGATTGAATAGATATACAAATAGATATTGAATGGCCACCTTTTCTGAAATCAATGATACCTTTTTAGACCTTATGAGTTGGTGAAAAGTTGGAGGGAATTTTGAAAGTTCAAACTTTTGAAATTCAAAATTTGAATTTCATTTATAGGCCTTTATGTCGACATATATTTTTATGTATGTCGACATACATGTTGAAATTCAAAGGACATACGGTGTTGACTTTTAGTTTTATTATATTACCGATTTATATTTCAGGTCTTACAAATATCAAATTCAAAGGACATATAGTCAACATATTTCAAAATTAAAATTTCAAATTTGAATTTTAAAGTTCAAGATTGAATTTTAATTTCAAATTCAATCAAAACAAACAAAACATCCATTCATTCAAATCAACCCAAAATTTTGAAAATTAAGGTGTACCTGGTTTTTAGATACATTTCTTCGATATTCTCCTAATTCTGAATCGTTGTGAAACACATATTTTAATTTTTGGTTTCTGGCTCTTCATTATTTGATGATGAATCAGAATCGTCTAAAGTTGCTGCATAAGCCCTCTTTCTTTTCTTCGATGAATTACTATTGTCTGTTTGTTGATTTGATTTATCTGGATATTGACACATTCTCTTTATATGGCCTGGTTTGTTGCAGTTATAATATCGATCATCATTTCTTCCCGAACTTCCTAGATTATTTCTCTGAAAATTATTTCTTCTTTTATATCACAAGAATTTTCTGAAATTCCTAGTCATTCAAGCAATTTCTTCATCGTCTTCGCTATTTGAATCAGAACCATTGGTTGTTTCTTTAAATGCTATGGATTTCTTTTCAATTGGCTTATTTTCCTTTCTTTTCCAGCTATTGAACTTCAAAAGACATCAAATTCCTGATTAACTACTCAATCTTTGTTTCACTGACATCATTGGCTTCTTCAATTTCCAATGTATTCTGATCCCATTTTAGAGTCAATGAACTCAATATTTTTCTAACTTGGTCTTCTTCTGAATAAGTTTTCCCAATGCTATTAATGAATGCACGATCTCTTGGAATCTGCAATACATATCGAAGATAGATTCATTCTCGTTAATTTTGAATAACTCAAACTGATTAATTTGCATTGATATCTTTATCTGTTTAACTTTATTGTTTCCTTCATGAGTAACTTGTAATGTTGTCCATATTTCATAAGCAGATTTACAAACTGACACTCTATTAAACTCATTTCTATCTAGTGAACATAACAACATATTCATGGCTTTAAAATTGCTTTGTGCAACAGCCTTTTGATCATTAGTCCATTGTGCTAAATTAGTAGTGGGTTCAACATATTAAGTCTGTGTACTATTCCATGTGTCTAAACCTACTGATTTTAAATATATTTTCATTCTGCATGCCCAATATGAACAATGACTGCCATTAAATAGTGGTGATCTAACAGTGGACTAACCCTCTACAAAAGAACTATTATCACCAGTGTTGGTTGCCATTTAATATTTTCAAAAATCAGATTATGAACTTTTTGAAAACCTATGCTCTGATACCAATTGTTAGGGAATGCAGATCTTAAGACAAAACAAACACTAGAGGGGGGTAAATAGTGTTTTTGAAGAATTTATGAAAATCTTAAACTTATATGATCTACTATATGAATTACACACAACAGATATGATCACAGACATAAAATCGAACACAAACACACAAACATATAATTATAAAATGCAGAAAAGGAAAGAACACACCGGATTTTATACTAGTTCGAATTACTACTACGTCCAGTCCCACACAATGCTGGATTGCGTAGAGTTTTATTATTATCAATATCCATGTACAATCCCCTTAATTTCACGTCTACAAGGTTAACACCGCTCCAACCACCCGTGATTTCACGGCTATAAGGTTTACACCGCTCCTTTTCCTTGATTTTAGGGCTAGAAGAAACCCACCCTTTCCCAAACGCTTCCCAAATGATTAGAACATCCCTATTACTCTTCAATAGCACTTCAATTTAGAGAGTAGTGGATAAAGAGTGAGAAAAGAAGAAGTTTTATATAATTAGAGTAGCAATAGACAAAGTTGAAATATGGAAATCAATAAAATGATAAAGAATAATATGGGATGAAAAGTGGTGAAGATAGAAAAGAAGAACTATGAAAAAATTCAACATCAACCCCTATTTATAAGATTTGAATTGTTACAACGTTTTAGAACAGTTATAAATAGTGAAAAGACACTTCCTTTGAAAATTGAATATCTGACAGTTATATGTCGACATAGCCTCCCATGTATGTCGACATATGTATGTTAAAATTATTTTTCAAGTGTTTAAACATATATATTATTCTGGAAATTCTTGAATTAAAACTTAATGATATAAATGAATATTCTAAAGTGTAAATTCATATGAAAATATAATTATATATTATATAAACATATTTATAAAATTATAAGGTTTAAAACTATAAAACATAAGATCATAAAACTATATATAAAACTTTTATATATTTAAAACTTTAAATTTATTTGAAATCATAAGTATGATAGAATAATTTGAAACTGAATTTGAATTTTGAAAATTGGATTTGAAATTTAAAAATCAGAATTTGAAAAACAGAATTCGAATTTGAACATTGTGTGCTATTCAGAGTCTTACATATAAACTAGACTCTATTACTATTTTTTCTTGAACTCTTAAACTCTTAACATCTTGATAACTTCATAACTCATGCGTCTTGAATGTCTTTTGAATCTTGAATCTCTTGAAACTCTAAAGCTGTATAGTCTTCAGGTTTTAAGTCTTGTATACAAATCCTGCATATATATGTATATATATATTTATATATATATATTCTAGATAGAGATGTTAGTATATTTTATAATTAGTGAATAATGATAATTGAAATAAGGTTGTTGTCATCAAAACTCCATTCTTCAACAACGCATTTAGTTTCTTTTCAACCACAACATCACACAATGTTGCATGATTTTTAGAGCATCTCCAACGATCGATTTTATTTTACAAAATGTTGTATATGCACCCATTAGATCTCCAATAATGCAAATTTTGTAATCTGTAACATTTTTACGAAAACTAGTTACATTTTTGTAACTGAACTGAGCATTTACAGAAATGATGTCTGAATGTAAGCCATCTCTCCAATAGACGCCTTATATCAAATGGATATTGAATAAGCGGCTCACACGCAGGCATTTTTTCAAAAGACATTCGGTTATGTCTCCCTTCGACGTCTCTTAATATCTACATTTACAACAGCTACAGACTCTCCTTTATAAATATCACCCTCAGTTATCTCACAAGCTACCATACCTTCAACCACTCCTCTTTCACTTCTCCACTTTCATGTAACGACCCAAGGATTTTCTACCCTGAAAATCAACACAACACACCATATTGACTATTTAAGTACTGAAAATACCAGACCATTAATAGCAAGAGTTAGAGGGTGAGAAATGGAAAGAAAGAAAGCTAGAATAGTAGAAGAAGATTAGAACACAATGGAACCAGAGTAAACACGAATCTCACAGTGGAACGAATAAAATATATTTTTAACAACTTTTGAAACACAAAAGTATAACTCCCTATGCATACCATTTTCACATAACATCATAGCGGAAATAAACGCTATATATAATTAATGTCGGAGCCTCCTGTACCAAGCTCTTCCAAGTATCTGTAAAATCCCAACTACTTGACTTCCCGTACAAATTTGGACACCCAAGAGTTTGGGGTAAAACAAAACAAAATAAACTCTGGGTCAGTCATGGGACTGGTGTGAGTAAACTCCAACCATTTGGTTTAACTTTTAAAAATCCTTTAAAAAGAAATGATAATCGTAAGACCGGTCCACACATAAACAAAGATGGTTTTTACCTTACGATAGCCCAATATTCTTAAAATCAATAATATTCTGATATTATAATAGTGTCTAATACAAGTAAATAATAATCTAGCAGAACGCTTGCATGTCATGTTCTAATATATAATATACAAACAAAAACCACGGGCTATTATTGGAGAATGGATTTCCAACTATGACAAGGTATGGAACCACCTTCCGATCAGTGTACTCTAGAGGGGATACACAAGAGTTCAACAAGAACATCATGTAACTCAGCCACACATGAGTGGCCATTCATTTCGCTTGAATGTTCTGAATATATTATCACCTTACGGTTGGTATACCAACATAACTGTTCCCGGGGATACAGAAATGAAAGAAGTAACAAATATGAATATTCTCTAAATGGTGACAATATACCCTAATTGGGTACGACCCACTTAGCCATGTTGCCTGCATATTTTTTGTCATTTCCGGGTGGAGGAGGCTTGAGGTCATAACGTATCTTGACAGTTCACACCTTTATTTACTTTGAATACCACATCGTCATACCCACCAAATCACAAATAGATTTCCCCAAAAATACCATGGGTATAAAGCTAAGAGAAACGAATTACTCCACCACCAACGTAAATACAAATGAAGAGATCAACTTACGCGATCTATTAGATATACTCTGTCGGACATTCGTCCATACAAGTTGTCCTGGTACCAGACAAACCGAAGGCACTATTCTGTAAATCCATCTTAGGCAATTTCTACATTGGATCGCCAGAACAACCCTTGCATAAATTTTATCTTCAATTTTCTTCATCATATTTTATTCCTAACGCTAATGTCCATACCAAAAGGTTTTCAGATAATACATATGATCCCGGGCTCTCTGTATTAACGGAAAAATGGTCAAAAGCTTTGATAGTTGGATATTTAACTATCAAAGGAAAACATAATATAAACAATGGTCGTATTTCCAAGTGGAAATCTTACTGAGAAATCATCAATCAATACTGAGCCCCTTTTAAATAGATTTACCAATAATCATTTCATTTTCTAATTTCCCTTCAATATCCCAAAACCCGTTTAATTTCTCACGATTCTTAGAACATTTCCATTTATCACAAACTATTTATTTTCTATATTTAGAAAATATAGGTTATTAACGTTGGAAAATAGTTCTGTTTCTTATTCACGCATCACTATCTTTCCACATTCATCAATCCCTATCTGAAAACTAGTAAGAGAAACAACTCCCTAAGTATTAACCCCGAAGGCTGAAACTAACATCAAATCAATACCCAGAAAGCCATTCAACTTAACTAATCTCCAATCAGTTTCTAATTTCCTTTGTAATCATTCCAATTTGCAAAACATTTACTTTTACCATTATTTACTTTAAAACGTGACTACTATTTCTTTACATAAAACTGGATTCATTATTCAATCTAATCTTCATTTTTATTTATAAATACACTTATAGGTTCAAATCCTGTTTACCAAGTTATTTTATAAATTCATATTCATAATTCACTTCATAAACTCTATTTATAAATCAATTTCTTATTATTATATATTAAGTTTAAAACTTCATATCGATTGCATATTCAATTAAATTTACTGGTTACGAACCAATATTAATTATCTTGTAAATTTTCAACTTATAAAATCTAAAATTTCTAAAAATAATTTATTTTAAAACTATTCGACATCGTCAAATTATAATTACAAACCCTTACAGTTTTATTCAACTCATATTCATATTTCGAACCTCGAAATAAATTCAAGAATTTCCCTTTCCATTACTCATTTTTAAATTAACATTCACGGATTATTTAATAATAATAATTTCACAGTAATTATTTTATTCCACTTAAAAAATCATTAATAAATAAAACTACTTGTTTTATTATGACTATAACAAGTTACTAAAACCCCAAATTCTTTTCCAATATTTTCGAATATACTTTACGGTGTTTAAATGCCAATTATTTCAGGTCAATGTTATTCAAACATCCTAAAACACACAATAATCAATCACTGATTATTTGTCACATCATATAATGTAATATATGAAAATCAACAATAAAATTGTTGAGGAATCCAGTTGGATCCCTCCAACCTGTTAACCTGCATCCACAGATGTTAATCAATATGAATAACACTAATTTCATCATAATACAAGATATTAAAATAAATAGATTAGTATTCAATCAACTGTTTATATATATGACTATATATAATTTCAACCAATTAATAAGCAATCATCTAAACAACCATCAGACACAACATTTCATCATTTTTATCAATATTAAATAACGTTTATAAAATTATAAAACTGGACAGAGTTAGTGAGTATACTCATTTTGGTCGTTCATCATTGTAAACGATTAACGTTGGATAGGTCTAGTCAGGCATCTTAATTTGCTTAAAATTGTAATGACCTCCAACTCGCTCCAGACTGGTTCCGCTATGTGGCCTATGTCCTTACGATCCCAAGGATCCGGTTTCGTCAGATTCTGATAACATACGGGAAAGATATGATTTTTACAGTCTATTATGTTAAACATCATTAACACTACTAATTATATAATTATAACCCTAAATTGTAGCTTCTAATCCGCATTTTAAATGGTTAATAAGGCTGCTCATTACCGTTCCTCCTCCTAGTATTTTCATTGGCATAGCCAACCACTTTTAAATCACTTTCTCTCTCCATAGTTTAATTTAATTTAAAAAATAACTTAAATTAAATAAAAAGGTTAGGCTTTACCATTTTTGTTAAATCACGTCGGCCCATTTAGAAACAGCCCACCCCCAGGTTCTTCTTCCCCGATAACTCATGAGACCCACTCCTCTTTTAAATGGCCATTGCGACTTCTTCATATAGTCCATTCTGCTTCGATTTTCCATTAAAAATTAAACCAACAATACCACAAAAATCTACATCCAACTCTCCTCCATCCCATGCTAAAAACTTATAACTCGTATGCAATTTTATTTTTTTTTGGTTCGGACAGCACTTCCTTGTTGTTAAGTACGAGTCGCGTACCATACTATCACAAAAAAACACCTTCTCTACCATTCTTGATTAACTCGAAGCCCCTCCCATGCCACTTCAAACCGCATGACATCCTCTACTCCCCTCATTCCTGTTCACGTCCCATTTCCTTGATAACCTCCTACTTTCTCACGTCCATTTATAGAGCATTCCTTACCAAAAGATCAACTTGAACACTCTTCAAAAACCGTGTCAACCACATTCACGTTCTTTCTCTATGCGTGTGTACACATTTCTAGTATCGTTCACATCTCCCATTTCGAAATGAATGTTATCATCTTCTCCTCATAATCCACAATTTACTCCATGGAAATTCGCCATAACAATTTCAATGACCTCTCCATCTAACGAGCTCCCCAATCCCCCACCAGCGCCAAGATTGCGCACCATCATACCACTTGCTGCAGGCGCATGAGTACATGCGCATTTTCCCTTTCTTTTTTAACGTGGGCCTCTCATTAAAACTAGCCCAAATTCATGTACGTTGAAACCCGGCACTCACGTTACAGGTTCTTGTCCACCCTTCAGTGATTTAAACGCAAGTCCAGGCTGTTGTTCATGTGCCATTGTGGATCCTTCAGAAGCCTCCATCTCCCTTTCCACAAGCTATGAAACTCCACACAAATTATACCATCGAATTCCCCTTCATCTTCCCCATCCACTCCACTCGCCACCGTTCAGTTCGCCTTCATCTTACAGATCGTGACAAGTACCAAGCTTCCACACATAGTAGTAACTACACCAAACTGTTCTTGCCCCGAATCGCCTCAAACTCTGTTGAACAGAACGCCTTGAACTCATGAACCCCACGCCAACAACGACTTCCTTCCTCGGTGCCTTAAACCTTGGCAACTCCAACCCCTAACTTGCTCTGTACAATACTGCTCGAACAAAACAGTGATCGAGCCAACAAAAATCACATTGGATTGAAGAGTGTTCAATAGGAATTAAAATATATTTATTCCAAAAACTTTTGTGAAGTTTTCGGTTTGATTTACATTTTTGAGGACATTAATATACATGGGTTTACTCGCGGTTTTATTTCAGGAAGCCATAAACGATGAAATGCTTTCAGTATTTATAAACGAGGGAATCTTAACGCTTAAGATATATATAATATAGGGTAGCTAAAGTCTTTCATAGGCCTGCGCAATTCAATGGTACTTGGTTATCAAGTATACATTGTTTATTTTAGTTTATTGGTAGCTTAATATGCAAGTATTTTCTTGATTTGAAGCTATAGGGTAGCTGATGTGATAGGTTTGCAGTTTGATTTAGGGTAAGATTTGAGCACGTGGTTTTGTACAATATAGGAGAGTAGATTTGTATTGAAAACACGCATGAAGATAATAGCTACATGAACATAGGGAAGGACCTTTCATTTGCATATATATTTTTGTATAATTAGATGGCTGCATTATAAGAAACTCTGTATTAGTTGAGATAATCTATAGGTCGTGTACTTGTGTGTATATACACACACACACATAAATAGTTGCATTGTAAGTGCATTTTATTTTAAAAACAAATATTTAAGGGTACCCCGTTATGTAAAACATCGTTCGCTTACGGACCATTATCGACAAAACCAAAAATACTATTATGTGAGGCAATTGCCAATCCCAAAAATATAATAATATAGACAAGTTAACTTATATTGTGACATCCCAAAGCGCTGGTTTAGGGTGTAAAATACTTCAAATAAAAGTTTCTTATTTTCCAAAATAAAAATTACAGAATTTTTTAATAAATTAAATTAAGTATACGTCTCAAATATCTTGTACAAATTCGAAACCAATATTTAATTATTAATTATGGCTTCTAAACGATTCCATAGCGACTATTCAAAAATTTGGTTTGAACATAACTCACAATCTATAATACGTTAATCTCGATTTTTCTCTTGCATTAGAAAAATATAGCTCAACAGGTTCGAACGTTTCTTGTTTCGAAGAAATCCGACCTATAACGAATCCTGTATATTCAGTTAAAGTTCAAAACTCGATACTATGAACAACCACGATGTTACGGCCTCGATTATAATTTATATTATAATTAATACGCTCAACTACCATTTAAATAATATATTCGTTATTATAACTCGAATATAACTTTATTAAATATCATATATTATCTGAATTACATAATATTGCAAATCCAACCAATTCTGACTATTTCAAAAATAATTATATTATCTCATTATTTAAATTAATTAAATAATCAAGATTATTTAAATATAAACCATTTAAATTATAACCTGTATATTAAAATAATTAAATTAATTAATTACCAAATCACTTAAAATTTCGGGACATTGCATTTCAACTCACAAACTATATTATGAGTTTGATATTGATTTCACAAGATGCAGTTTTGAAGAGTTCCATTTACAAGATAAAATGGTTTTGATCGACATAGCATTCACAAATGGAAATTAAAATTCGACGAAGGATTACAACTAATGGTACATATTGTGTCTGCTATCTAGTGATTCGATTGGAGGATGTGATCAATGTGGTGGTTGCTTTTAGGGCAGGACTACAAATTGTTGCAACCATAAAAAGTTGACCGTAAAAGATCACTCTCATCGATCAAAGGCCAGTTTGGAAAAATTAACTGTCAGATGCAATTCGCAAATGTTCAAAGGCATATACTATATGACTACAACCAATATTGCTTCCCTAAATACCACATAAATGGACATGTTGGAATCTCAGAACAAACTTTGCATCTCAGAAGCCTGAACTGGAAAGTGAGAGTATAATCCTCGTCAGGTTCCATAAACTAAATATAATCTTGTCATGGAGGACTGATAATGTTGTCACATCGCCTCATATTCGTCTATTTTCTAGTCTCTATCAACTCATTATGCACTTACGGTGCAGCACGGCGGACATGCATAGCGGTCCTCCAATGATGAAATCAAGGAAAGTGAACATAAGGTGTGGTGTTCGCTTCGGCGACGAGTCGCAGATGCACGTAGCCGTATACTCATATTACCAAAAAGAAAGGATGTACTTAAAGTCGAATATCCATTGAGACTATTATAGTGCATATGTATCCAATGCTAAAAAAGATCACCGAGGATGGTAGTACAATAGTCATATATGTGAAGTCCATCAACAAGTGCTGAAGAATTGGGAGCTTTATTTTCTTCTTGTGTTCAGGTCATATTGTCACATTTTTATGATGAAACAAACATGTAATGTTTCTGTTACTCATATTTGCTAGCCTTTGTGTTTAGGTGTGGTTCTTCCGTGTGTGAAAGATCCAATAGCTGATATGTAGATTGCATATCACTTGGACTACTTTGTACCTTTTATTTTGTAAAAAATAAAAGAGTGTTATGTATCACTATAAAAACCGGCCGGACTTGCCAAAAAAAACATCTACCAATCCATCCAAACATCCAAGTCGAATTGTCCCCTTATTTTTCGAGAAAAAATGTAGAACCAAACCAATATATTAAAAAGGCGTGAACTACAATAGTATGCATCTCCTTGACATTTCTGCAGTATACTATATATCTCTGAATATATATATAAATATCAGCGTAATAGAAACTCCGTTAACCCACTCAATGGCTAAGCGGTTAAGTGAGCTGAATATGGCTCAAAATCCCCAAATAAGCTATCAAAAGATACTAACGTACGGTTTGATTGATCAGCCTCTAGACCAGTAAGCATATATAATCTAGAGGTGTCAATCCTAAGTCAAAATCAAAAAAATAAAATATATGAATGGTAAGCCACCATCTCTTGCTAGTGGCGGAGCTAGAAATACATGTTAGCAAAGTCACGGTAAGGAAAAGCGAGGGGGTTCAAGGGCGAAAGCCCCTAAAAAAAATTGGCTCTGTTTCAAAAATTTCGGAAATTATGTTTTAGTTCTGGCATGTGAATCCCATACTTTTGATGTAAATATTTATATAAGTTCATACTGAATTTTTTGAACCGTTGCAAGATAAAAATTACAGAACATGTAATACTAAAAACCTATTTCTGTTGAGAATCATATGTCTGTTGTGATTTTGTCTTCTTCTTGTGTTGAATGATAACATGTGGAAAATGTAGCGGACTATTACATCAACCACATGTTTTTGTAAGTAAATGCCACTTAAATTTTTGAAAAATTATATAAGCTAAAATTTATTTATTTATAATTAAACAATTTATACTTCTTTCGCTGGTTCATCAAATTTAACAAGCTATTTTTTATACGGTGTAACTTTTAGACAGTCCAACCCATCAGCTTATTAATTTTATTTTCAAATAATTTGCATGACCCAACCCAACTTAGACTGCTAATTAGCGCAATACGAATAGTTTCTTCACCGTCACCTTTCTGTTGTGCTCTCGCCTCCTAACTTTACAATAGACAAATTCTATTTAAACACCACAAATTGCTTTACCTACGCCATGGTATTTTAAATAAAATTTCAGACCAAAACGACCTTATTAAAAAAGAATCAATATTAAAGAATGAAAATATATACAATTCTCCCTTGTTTGCATTATGTATACTTAATATAATTTCTCTTGTAAAGTTAGTATATTATAAATTAATTTATGTCACTGGTTAAATTAATTTTATATTTCTTTTGAGGATTAAAACATATTCATGTTGCTGCAAGCAACACTTATATACATTCAATTTTAACAGTTTTCACTTTAATTAAGTATAAAAATTAAAACTAACTACTAAAATTAATGTTATACAGAGTACTAAATTCTTCAATCTTTCATTCAAGTCTAATCATATTTAAATTTTACATCAAAATTTAACTAGTTTAACTTTCTAATATTCAAAAAAAAAAAGTTCAAATTTCCATCTAAAAATAAAAGTGATTTAAAAATAAAACAGTCAAATAATTTAAGATACTAGTGTTAAAATAAAAGTTTTTTTTAGTTTTAGGTAAATATATTGCATTGAATTCCTAGTTTTATGTAATTTAGTTTTAAGGTTAAAGAGAGTAAAGGTGATGAAAATATAAAAGGGTAATTTTGTGAAAGACATAGTGTATGAAAAGAAATTTTTGGTGTATGCTATTTTATTTCATTTTACGGTGTATGTTAAGGAATTATAGGTGTATGAATAGAATTAGCCTTTATAAAAAACAAAATGAGAAAAAAATACCTTCGTGTTTTGGAAAAGCTTCTCTTCGTTACGTTGCACCTTCAACTTCGGACTCAGCTTGCCTTTTGCCTTCAATTTCAACAATCTATTGATGGCGCTTCTTCAACAAAGGATAAAAAAACTCTAAATCCAGAACGAAACCCTATATCAAAAAGGATTCTCGGCGTGTCGGCCGGAAGTTTTAACCTTAATTTGAAGAGAATCAAATCAGTTTTTTCCTTTTTTTTCGTCTTTTTCTTTCTTTGTTTATTCTTTTTGTTCTAGTGTCTTTGGTTATGAAGTAAATTTTTTTAATTTGAATTGGGTTTCTGGTGAGGTCACGTGACATCACTAGCTATAAGTTCCCTCCGGCCCCTGTCTCTTGCTAAGTGTCACTACTATATAACGATCCATGTGTGTAAATGTAGGTAACTATAGAAATTCATCAAAATACAACACATGTAATCTGTCCCTATTAGGATCAGGCAGTGTGACAAGCTAGGCGGTAATCTATATGTGATTGTTGGGATCTCTCCTTAATTAGAGAGTTTCTAGAAAATTATAGATCTTTCTAGAGAAATCTAGAATTTTCTAGAATGTACCGGAGAACTCTAGAGAAGTGTATAACCCTCTAGAAGCTTAGGAAAAAGTGTGGAACCCTCTGAAATATTTTGGAGATGTATGGAACCTTACGAAAGAGTATGACCGGAGAACTGTAGAGAAGTGTAAAACCCTCTAGAAGCTTATAGAAGAGTGTGGAACCCTGCAGAATATTCTGGAGATATGTGGAGCCTTCCGGAGCCTTATGGAAGAGTATGGAAGGATGCATAAGAGAATGAAAGAGTGTAGAGTTTCCTAGAGAGTATGGAGCATTCTAGAGAATCAATCTCCACTCTTGGATGCAATTAATCTCCACCATTCATCATGGAGGTTGAGTGGTATAAATAGGAGAAGGAGCCCTATTACTATCCATCAAAGGACGATCCAAGAATCAAGCGAGAAGCCACTCCTTAGAGTGAGAAAAACTTGAGAGTTAGAGAGAGCCTCTTTGAGAGAAAAGAGAGATAGCTTGGGAAGTCTTTATCCTCAAGTTCGAGTAAGCCACCGAGTGTGATTTACTTTTGTAATCATATTCTTGTAATCCTACTATTCTTTTGTATAGTGGAAGAATCTCCATATTGGAGAATTATAAATTCTTCTGCTCCCGTTGCTACTTTTAATCTTAAAGTTTTTATCTTAACTTCACAAAGAGGGAAAGACCAAGATTTCCCAACAGTGATCATCAGAAAGAATAGTTATTTAACCTTAATAGTAAACTAATCAAACATGTAACACACATATATTACAAACATGTGAATTTAAATGTTACAAATGAAAACTGTACCTGTGATGTTGCTAACGTTGAGGTAAGTCAATATGATATAGTCAAGGGCAATTCGTGCAATACTCGCACATCATCCGTGGTCGCATAATAATTGAGAATAATATGTGCTGGACGAACATTGTTTTCAGTTATGTAACGAAGGGTCCACCTACCAATTTTGACGTATCGTGGCGACATTTAAACTGTGTCCGTAAATAAATAAAAAAACATAAAAAAAGGTAATGGCAAAAGAAAGCGAGTGAAAAACAAGTTTTCGATATAGGGGTTTCCATGAGGCGTCTGTTAAAGGCGTCAGAATTTTTACAAAGTCGGACGTCTGAACTCCAGACTTCTATTGAACATATGTCTACTCCAACATCTCTTTGCTCCATCAATTGCATTTTTGGGGTGTAGATTTTGTAATTTCCTCATTCAAAATTGCTGGAGATGCTCTTAGACCATGTTCTTTTAAGGCTTATCGCACAATATATTTCCTTCAATACAGTAGTATACTAATATATGTTTAGCTTTAGTTCTATATTATTATCTGGTTCTATATATACAATAATGTCAAGTAAATTTTACCATGTACAACTAACAAAAAACTAGATGATTAGTACACACATCTTCAAAAAAGTTTATTCGTATAAAATTTAGAACGTTTTCATTCATGGACCCCAAACCTTACTAGCAATGAATAAATTACTAATTGGTGTAATTAGGGAAAAAAGAAACTAAACCTCCTAAAAAAATTAGATTAAAAGACATCCAATTTTATGTGTAGATACAAAGATAAATTTATCTATAACTATCACCGTTTTCAACTTCTTACGCTATACATAATATTAAATATAATTAACATTATATTCAGTATACATTTCACAAAATGCAAATTACAATTCCTTACCAGGCGTTGGTAAAATAAGACAGTAAAAATGCAAATCAACAGATTATTACATTTGAAATCTTTGTTGAGAAATTAACTAAATTAAATTGATTCTTTCTCTGTTTCAAAAGAAAAGGTTCATTCGTCAATGATATAATCAACTAGCAAGCTTATAAAAAAATGTTTGCTATGCATGTCATGTTCTACATATATAATATACAAACGAAAACCACAGGCTATTATTGGAGAATGGATTTCCAACTATGACAAGGTATGGAACCACCTTCCGATCAGTGTACTCTAGAGGGGATACACAAGAGTTCAACAAGAACAGCATGTAACTCAGCCACACATGACTGGCCATTCATTTCGCTTGAATGTTCTGAATATATTATCACCTTACGGTTGGTATACCAACATAACTGTTCCCGGGGATACAGAAATAAAAGAAGTAACAAATATGAATATTCTCTAAATGGTGACAATATACCCTAATTGGGTGCGACTCACTTAGCCATGTTGCCTGCATAATTTTTGTCATTTCCGGGTTGAGGAGGCTTGAGGTCATAACATATCTTGACAGTTCACGCCTTTATTTACTTTGAATGCCACAACGTCATACCCACCAAATCACAAATAGATTTCCCCAAAAATACCACGGGTATAAAGCTAAGAGAAACGAATTACTCCACCACCAACGTAAATACAAATAAAGAGATCAACCTATGCGATCTATAAGATATACTCTGTCAGACATTCGTCTATACAAGTTGTCCTAGAACTAGACAAACCGAAGGCACTATTCTGTAAATCCATCTTTGGCAATTTCTACATTGGATCGCCAGAATAACCCTTGCATAAACTTTATATTCAATTTTCTTCATCATATTTTATTCCTAACGCTAATGTCCATACCGAAAGGTTTTCAGATAATACATCTGATCCCGGTCTCTCTGTATTAACGGAAAAATGGTCAAAAGCTTTGATAGTTGGATATTTAACTATCAAAGGAAAACATACATATAAACAACGGTCGTATTTCCAAGTGGAAATCTTACCGAGAAATCATCAATCAATACTGAGCCCCTTTTAAATAGATTTACCAATAATCATTTCATTTTCTAATTTCCCTTCAATATCCCAAAACTCGTTTAGTTTCTCACGATTCTTAGAACATTTCCATTTATCACAAACTAATTATTTTCTATAGTTAGAAAATATAAGTTATTAACGTTGGAAAATAGTTCTGTTTCTTATTCACGCATCACTATCTTTCCACATTCATCAATCCCTATCTGAAAACTAGTAAGAGAAACAACTCCCTAAGTATTAACCCCGAAGGCTGAAACCAACATCAAATCAATACCCAGAAAGCCATTCAACTTAACTAATCTCCAATCAGTTTCTAATTTCCCTTATAATCATTCCAATTTGCAAAACATTTACTTTTACCATTATTTACTTTAAAACGTGACTACTATTTCTTTACAGAAAACTGGATTCATTATTCAATCTAATCTTCGTTTTTATTTATAAATACTCTTACAGGTTCGAATCCTGTTTACCAAGTTATTTTATAAATTCATATTCATAATTCACTTCATAAACTCTATTTATAAATCAATTTCTTATTATTATATATTAAGTTTAAAACTTCATATCGATTACATATTCAATTAAATTTACTGGTTATGAACCAATATTAATTATCTTGTAAATTTTCAACTTATAAAATCTAAAATTTCTAAAAATCAATTATTTTAATACTATTCGACATCGTCAAATTAGAACTACAAACACTTACAGTTTTATTCAACTCATATTCATATTTCGAACCTCGAAATAAATTCAAGAATTTCCCTTTCCATTACTCATTTTTAAATTAACATTCACGGATTATTTAATAATAATAATTTCACAGTAATTATTTTATTCCACTTAAAAAATCATTAATAAATAAAACTACTTGTTTTATTATGACTATAACAAGTTACTAAAACCCCAAATTCTTTTCCAATATTTTCGAATATACTTTACGGTGTTTAAATGCCAATTATTTCAGGTCAATGTTATTCAAACATCCTAAAACACACAATAATCAATCACGGATTATTTGTCACATCATATAATGTAATATATGAAAATCAACAATAAAATTGTTGAGGAATCCAGTTGGATCCCTCCAACCTGTTAACCTGCATCCACAGATGTTAATCAATATGGATAACACTAATTTCATCATAATACAAGATATTAAAATAAATAGATTAGTATTCAATCAACTATTTATATATATGACTATATATAATTTCAACCAATTAATAAGCAATCATCTAAACAACCATCAGACACAACATTTAATCATTTTTATCAATATTAAATAACGTTTATAAAATTATAAAACTGGACAGAGTTAGTGAGTTTACTCACTTTGGTCGTTCATCGTTGAAAACGATTAACGTTGATAGGTCTAGTCAGGCGCTTTAATTTGCCTAAAATTGTAATGACCTCCAACTCGTTCCAGACTGGTTCCGCTATGTGGCCTATGTCCATACGATCCCAAGGATCTAGTTTCGTCAGATTCTGATAACATACGGGAAAGATATGATTTTTACAGTCTATTATATAGTTAAACATCATTAACACTACTAATTATATAATTATAACCCTAAATTGTAACTTCTAGTCCGCATTTTAAATGGTTAATAAGGCTACTCATTACCGTTCCTCCTTCTAGTATTTTCATTGGCATAGCCAACCACTTTTAAATCACTTTCTCTCTCCATAGTTTAATTTAATTTAAAAACTAACTTAAATTAAATAAAAAGGTCAGGCTTTACCATTTTTGTTAAATCACGTCTGTAACAACCCGAAAATCTAGGCCAGTTTAAAAAATTTATTTTGGCAATTTTAGCGAATTTTGAACATTTAAAATAGATTATTTTAAATAATATCGACGAGAAATTTATTTTGAATAGAATTCGAACGTATATATCATATACGTCGTCGTTTGAATATAAATAATTATATATAATTATAAATAGAATTGAAAATGGCGCGGTGGTTCGATAATTCGATTTCAAACTTCAATTGAATGTACCGGGTGCAAAACAAAGCGGATTTTAGCGAAACCAAAAATAATAGGATCTATTTGATAATATCTTTCCAACGAATCCAAAAAATCAAGATTTCATAGCGGGGATCAAAAGATATGTCCAGTTGAAAATTTTGAATAGTCACTATGGAATTCAGGCCCTTAAAAATAGACATTTTGCAAACGACCTCGGATTTCGACGAAACCACTTTTGTTGGATCCGGGATGTCAAATTATTGCTAGGTTTCAAATTTCATACATTTTCAAATCAATACGCGAGCGTGGCAAAGGAAAACACGTTTGACCAGTTTAAGTTGATTTTAATCGACTGGAAAATGGCGATTTTTCCAACGGTCTCAGAATTCGACGAAACTAGTTTTGTTAGGACCATATCATCAATACGAAGCTAGAAAATATTTTTCCGTAATTTTTCGAGTTAGTATGTGACCCCAGTAAATTGAAATGCGCGTTCAAATTCAATATATAGAGTTATATGTTGATTTTGACAAAAACTGATTGTAACGATCGAATCAGCTTATGATACATATCCCATTGTGTTCGGAATGGGGGTAATTAGCTATGGACGATAGGCGGTGGGCCTCGTTTAGAGGTCGTATGAAAAAGTCAACTTTTTGTAAACTAAATAAATAAATTAAAAATAGAACTTCCTCTCTCCTCTTCCTTTATTCATTCTGCCCCCCCCCCCCGATTCATTTCTGAACGAAAGAAAAAAACAAATCGCGTCGTCCCCATCTGCTGCCGCCGCCGCCGCTCGCCATCGACCCCCCCTCCCTGACATCTCTCCTCTCTCCTTCTTCTTCTTCCTCTGAAAAGAACGCGCCCCCTCCTCTGCTGCTTCTTCTTCCACCTCCACCATCGCCCGCCCCCCCCCCCCCACTTCCACTCTACCTCCGCCGCCTGCTAGAGGGCCCACCCCCACCAGCGAGCAAGAAAACCCCGACCTCCTCCACCGAACGAAAAGGCCCCTCCTCTCCGTTCGAAAACAAATGTAAGTCTTTAATTTATTTTGTTTAATTTATTTTTGCAAAGAAAAATCTGATTTTTTATATGTAGAAGATTTACATTTTTATACAAAGAAAGTTAATATTTTTACATAGGGAAAGACGATATTTTTAAGTTAGAAAGGGGTATGATATTTATCATCTAGAGTTGGAAATAAAAATATGATTTTTACTTCAATTAAAATAGGATTTTCATTGATGTAGAAAAAAAATATAGTTTTTATACTTTATAGATAGTAAAAATATCATCTTTGTATATGTAGGAAAATAAAAATGTGATTTTTATTGTGATGAAATAGAAAAGGCGAAATCTTTAAAATAGAAAAGGCGAAATCTTTACAATATAAAAGGCGAGATTTTTATATATTGAATGGCGAAGTAAAATTTCGATTTTTATATATTGAATGGCGAAGTAAAAATTCGATTTTTATATATTGAATAGTGAAGTAAAAATTCGATTTTTATATATTGAATAGCGAAGTAAAAATTCGATTTTTACATATTGAATGGCGAAGTAAAAATTCGATTTTTATATATTGAATAGCGAAGTAAAAATTCGATTTTTATATATGTAGTGGCTACGGGCAACGAAAGTGACAAAAGGCGAGAACGACGAAGATTTCCTACATAGAAGTGTCGTGGAGTTGGAATAGCTATCGGTGAGAACTTCTCACTCTAAATTTCTTTTTCTAGTTATTTATATATATATATACTAGGATGATGACGGTGCTTAGCAGCACCCGACACCCGTCATCCACAGACCATGGATGGCTTGTTTGTTTGATTGATGTGTTGTGAAATTTGTTTGTGAAATTGATGTGAAATAGATAATGAAATATATTCATGTGTGGAAAGGAAATAAAATATTTATATGGTTATAAATATTTTATCGTTAAAAATATAATTTTTAACGTGAAAGTGAATAAATAAATATTTATAAACAAATCGGCTGATTTGTTTATATACACTAATTTGACTGATATTGATTGGGTCGATAAATTTTACACATCGCCCAACTGCACAAATAAAAATCTGTGTTTGTTGATTTGAAACCCCACACGGGTATTGGGATGATATTTGGCATACACTAATCCCAATTATTTAATTGTATGTCGATCGATTGGTCGACAGACTGTGCAAGCGTTGATTATTTATATTTGATGCTTATGTAGTTGTGTGGTGCACCTTGGATGATGGTCGATTGTTTGTCATTGCTATTAAATACATGTGTTGTATGGAATCCATATAATTAACATTATATGGTGATTGATTGGGCCTCATTCCAATCGGGGAAAATAATGAATATTATAAAAGAAAATTCATGTGTTGAATATAAAAATAATCATGTGTTGACGATGTTCATGAGTTGAAACTATTGATGTGTTGAGTGAAATATTTTATATAATAAAATTTACATCTTTATCATATTTAAAATTAGAACTACTTCCCGGTGGAGTCTAATGAAAATCAAACTATAGATACCATAATTTTATAAAATATTTTACATAACAAAAAAATAGTGATGTGTTGACAGTACTCATGTGTTGAGATTAGTCGTGTGTTGAAAGAAATATAAATTCATGTGTTGAATGGAATATATAAATTCATTTGTTGAATAGAATAACGGATTTATTGAAATATATATATAGCCGTGTTGATTAGAGTTGCGCTATTTTGGACGTGAACGGTATTTATATCGATTTTATTCGTTTTATAATGAATATTGAAAAGTGATTTCAAAATTTAATATTTTGAAAATGAAATTCAAATTAAATTAGATTAAAATTCAAATTGAAATTTTATTGAATCAATTTGAAATGAATTCAAATCAAATAGAAAATGAATTCGATTCGAATTGAAATAAAAGTGAATTTGAATTCAAATCAAATAGAAAATGAATTCGATTCGAATTGAAATAAAAGTGAATTTGAATTCAAATCAACTAGAAAATGAATTCGATTCGAATTGAATAGAAAGTGAATTTGAATTTGAATTGAATAGAATTGAATTCAAATTGAATTAAATTGAAATTGAATTAAAAACGAATTGAAATCGTTTTGAATGAAATTTAAAACGAACTGAAATTGAATTGAAATCAAATTGAAATGAATTCAAATCGAATTGAATAGAAAGTGAATTTGAATTCGAATTGAATAGAATTGAATTCAAATTGAATTAAATTGAAATTGAATTAAAAACGAATTGAAATCGTTTTGAATGAAATTTAAAACGAACTGAAATTGAATTGAAATCAAATTGAAATGAATTCAAATCGAATTGAACAGAAAGTGAATTTGAATTCGAATTGAATAGAATTGAATTAAATTGAAATTGAATTAAAAACGAATTGAAATCGAATTAAAAACGAATTGAAATCGTTTTGAATGAAATTTAAAACGAACTGAAATTGAATTGAAATCAAATTGAAATGAATTCAAATCGAATTGAATAGAAAGTGAATTTGAATTCGAATTGAATAGAATTGAATTCAAATTGAATTTAATTGAAATTGAATTAAAAACGAATTGAAATCGTTTTGAATGAAATTTAAAACGAACTGATATTGAATTGAAATCAAATTGAAATGAATTCAAATTGAATTAAATAGAAGTTAAATTCAAATTGAATTGAAACGAATTAGAATTTGAATTGGATTGAAATGAATTCGAATTGAATTGAAATCAAATCGATTTGAAATTGAAGATGAAGTTGAAATTGTTTTTGAAACGAATTTAGAACTATTTATAAAATTCGTTTTAAAAAGGAAATCGATGAAATATATATAATATATTTTATATATGTTTATATATATATATATATAATGGCCTGAATAGAACGCGCCGCGGCAGTTCGTGAATTTCAACCATTAACTTCGAATTGACGTTGCGGGAGATACGACCGTCGGATTCTCCTAAAACCGGAACCGTTGGGTTCGTATCGAAAAGAGCTTTCCAATGAATATTAGAAATTTGAAATCTAACGGTTGGATTTGGAATTATGTCCAAATCAAATTTGGAAAAGGTCGCTGCAAGTGCAGTTCGATGGCCGTTGATGGAAATCGACTGTACGGGCCTTGTTAAAATTATTAAAAATATCTATAATTTGTGTAAAATCATAAGAAATGATTTGGGAAAAATTGGGCTGAAAAATTCCATATTTGAAAAGATAAAAATAGATTTTTATCGAAATGAACTAGTTTTGAACTAGAATTAAAATCAATTTATTTTTGAAATAAATAAATTGAATTTGAAAGTGATTTTAAAAATAATCAATATTCCCAATATGTGGATTGGACTGGAGTTGAATCGAAATTATCTTCGGAATTATTTCGATGTAGAATTTCGTGACTATACAGATATTGTTATGGGAATTTGAAAGATATATTTTATATCGTTATTTCGAATACGATATTTGTTGGTTTCAGGATTTGATATTGAATATAAGCCGGTATATTTTCTATTCAGAGCCTTGTATTTAATATCAAATGTGATTTGGGGTTTATCATGAATCGTGTTTTAGATGATATTGGTTCTTTAACCCAGTTAAAGGCAAGATGTTGATTTTTGAAAGGATTAAAACTAAGTGGAGTTTTAATGAATCTTTAACTAGATTAAAATGTGAATTGATAATTTAAATTATCAAAACTGAAAAGGGATCGAGAGTGGAGTATCACCAGTTTTGCTCCAAAGCGATAGTTAAATATTTAATTAGATTTGAACGTGAAATGTTAATTAATTTTACCGATAACACCGTGGTGTTAGGAATGGAGTATCACCAGTTTTGCTCCAGGGGATGAATAGGTTGGGATTGGGAAATAAAATAAATAATTACTTCGGTGTGGTTCGCTAATCCCTACTAGTTTGAAATGATATCCAAAGGAAGATTAAAGAATAAATTTAGAAGAATTTATCTTGGATAAAATTAATGGGAACCTTTCCCTAAGAATGTGATTTTGTGAATAAAAGAATATTATGAATTGGAATGAGGCGTTCATTGTGTTTGTGTAACATTTGTTTATTATATACGTGGGTTATTCAGAAAGGCCGGGTTATTACCATTCTGAATAACCGATTCGACGAGATGTCGAAGATGAAGACGGTGGTTGAAGATCGGAAGTCTTCACATCGTTTGGGTGATTACTGATGATCTTGATTGGGCTGTACACCTAAGATGAGGGAAACAGTTGGTGATCGTCCAGACGTACTTGGAGATCGATGGATATGCGAGGAAAGTGCCTTCGGTTTCGTTCAGACCCAGAACGAACTTGTAAATGGATTGTGTGTCTGACATTGGATTTTATTCTGTGTTGATTGATCTCTATTAAATATACATCTGTTTGGCAGCGGAGAATTTATTCTTTAGCTTAACGCCCTTCTCTGAGATGTACGAGCTCAGAGGTTGTATATCGATGGACATCAGTCGCATGGAGTGAATTGCCAGTGTGGCACGCGTAAGTGGCAATCGATCAGGGCTTCTGTTGAAAAGCAAAGTCTTGTGGTTGATGATCGAAGCACGGCTTGTGTGGCGTAGCTTTGTGTATGACGTGAATTTGCGAGCCTCACACCTTGGTATGAGTCAAAAATGGGAGACGGGCCGCTTGGAGAGAACGACGTTTCTTTCTAGCTAGGGTGGTGTCAGTGTCCTATCAGCCCTGACATTTATATACTTTTCACCTGTGTGGTTGTTGGAATGCGAGGCACCTCGGATATAGGTCTGTAAGGACCGGGAAACGTGTGTTCAGGAATTGCCAATCCTCAAAAGTAAGAGAGGACCGGCCCAGCCGATTCCAAGGATCAAAGTGGGGTCCTGAGGCATTTGCTAGAGTGTCTCGAACGCGGAGAGGAGCTTGCCCCTTGCCTCGACTCATGACGGAAATCCAATTTCCAATACATGATATTGCGGTTTTAATTGTAGAACTAGTATGGCGACATGATATATGGTACCCATGCCGTCTATGATTGATAATTATGATTGAATTGTTTTGACACTATACACTTATAATAGTATCAAATGATTTGTTTTAAACGTACCAAACATGTTTGGCTATTATAAGGGAAAATCCTATCCTCCGGCTTGCATTGCATTGTGTGATGGGACCTGGGTCTTATAATAGCTTCATTTTTTCAAAAAGCATTGCGCTGTTTTGTTATATGCACTAGTATTCTTGGGAGAAAACCCGTTCCGTGTTATACGACGTGGTCCCTTGAATTACTCTCTTCTAAAGTAAAGTTTTAAATAACTGTTTTAGTTCTCACACCAGTCACATGACTGACCTAGAGTTTATTGTTTTAACCTAAACTCTGGGTGCCCTTATTTTTGACATGGGCAGCTAGTAGTTTTGGTTTTGCAAATTTATATTCACAGGATCCTGATTTACAGCTGGAACGATGCTCGGAAAGCTCTGTATTCGTGCATTACTTTCAGTTGCGTTTTATATTGTTTTTCCGCTGCTGTGTAATTTATTGTAATCTCTGATATTTATCGAATGTAATTTATTCATTTATACTCTGTATATTCTTGTATCTGATGGAATTGTTGTAATAACAATGAAATGTTCTTCCGTCTGCGTCCTTTTGTGTGTTGTTCTCAAAGTATCCGCTCTTTCCTTCACGGGGAAGTTACGGGTTCTTACAGTTTGGTATCAGAGCTTTGGTTTACAGAGCTCGAGAACAAGACACATTAGAACCATACGGAAGAATTCATCAGATATTGGATTAGTAATATCCAATTAGAATGACTCATTAGAGATAGGATCAGTAGTATCCTAGAACGAGTGTGAAGAGTATATTTTTCAAATGGAAACAATTTTGTTTTGAATATTTAATTCGTTTTAAACGTATTTGAATATTTATTTATATTGAATTTGGACAATTGAGTATATATAGATTTCACGTATACGCGTCATGAACGTATATTCGAAGTTTTAATATATTAGATAGATATAGAATTACACTCTAGTCGCTCGGAGATGATGTTGATAATGACCATGGCATCATCTATATTTATGTTCGTGTTTCGAAGGTGTGATATATATATTTTTCCATTAGATTGGTGTGAGAACCAAAACTTATATAAATAAATTTATGGTTGTGTATTGGCATCAAAAACAAGATTTTCTGTATATATATCAAAATTATGAATTTGAAACTCTAATTCACTAATTGATTGATGTTTGTGCTGTTTGTTTATTTGTTTGATAATTTTGAACCATTTAGCCTAATTGTATCAAATATTGAATTGTATTGAATATTGGTCACATATGCTTGCATATACATGTGCTTACATTGAACAGGTCATAGCAAGGAGGCTAGAGCCGAAGAATAAAATTTGTTTGCCCGACAAATAGGTACATATTTACTATAATTTACTGTTTTGTTTGGGTGATGATGATTTTATGAGCCGATTGGCTAGCCGCTTGGCTTTTTCTTTTTGAGATCAGAAGGCTTGTATGGCAATTTCGGGATTTTCCCGTGGCTCCCGGTGCAGGGGAGGTTAGGGCGAAATTTTTCGAAAATTTAGGGTGTTAGCCAAATTTTTGAAGAATTTGAAAATTCTCAGAAATTGAAAAGTTGGAGAATGGAAGCCAGATCGAACGTAGAGTTGATTAATCAAACCACTTTCGACTTTGTTCCTTTTCGGGGACGAAAAGTTTTAAGTGGGGGAGATTGTAACAACCCGAAAATCTGGGCCAGTTTAAAATTTTTATTTTGGCAATTTTAGCGAATTTTGAACATTTAAAATAGATTATTTTAAATAATATCGACGAGAAATTTATTTTGAATAGAATTCGAACGTATATATTATATACGTCGTCGATTGAATATAAATAATTATATATAATTATAAATAGAATTGAAAATGGCGTGGTAGTTCGATAATTCGATTTCAAACTTCAATTGAATGTACCGGGTGCAAAACAAAGCGGATTTTAGCGAAACAAAAAATAATAGGATCTATTTGATAATATCTTTCCAACGAATCCGAAAAATCGAGATTTCATAACGGGGATCAAAAGATATATCCAGTTGAAAATTCTAAATAGTCGCTATGGAATTCAATCCCTTAAAAATAGACATTTTGCAAACGACCTCAGATTTCGACGAAACCACTTTTGTTGGATCCGGGATGTCAAACTACTGCTAGGTTTCAAATTTTATAATTTTTCCAATCAATATGTGAGCGTGGCAAAGGAAAAAGCATTTGACCAGTTTAAGTTGATTTTAATCGACTGGAAAATGGCGATTTTTCCAACGATCTCAGAATTCGACGAAACTAGTTTTGTTAGGACCATATCGTCAATACGAAGCTAGAAAATATTTTTTCGTAATTTTTCGAGTTAGTATGTGACCCCAGTAAATTGAAATGCGCGTTCAAATTCAATATATAGAGTTATATGTTGATTTTGACGAAAACTGATTGTAACGATTGAATCAGCTTATGATACATATCCCATTGTGTTCGGAATGGGGGTAATTAGCTATGGACGACAGGCGGTGGACCTCGTTTAGAGGTCGTATGAAAAAGTCAACTTTTTGTAAACTAAATAAATTAATTAATTAAAAATAAAACTTCCTCTCTCCTCTTCCTTTATTCGTTCTGCCCCCCCCCCCCCCGATTCATTTCTGAACGAAAGAAAAAAAATCAAATCGCGTAGCCCCCATTTGCTGCCGCCGCCGCTCGCCATCGACACCCCCTCCCCGACGTCTCTCCTCTCTCCTTCTTCCTCTGAAAAGAACGCGCCCCTCCTCTGCTGCTTCTTCTTCCACCTCCACCGTCGCGCCCCCCCCCCCCCACTTCCACTCCACCTCCGCCGCCTGCTGGAGGGCCCACCCCCACCAGCGAGCAAGAAAACCCCGACCTCCTCCACGAATGCAAAGACCCCTCCTCTCCGTTCGAAAACAAATGCAAGTCTTTAATTTATTTTGTTTTGCTTTGTTTAATTTATTTTTGCAAAGAAAAATCTGATTTTTTATATGTAGAAGATTTACATTTTTATACAAAGAAAGTTAATATTTTTACATAGGGAAAGACGATATTTTTAAGTTAGAAAGGGGTATGATTTTTATCATCTAGAGTTGGAAATAAAAATATGATTTTTACTTCAATTAAAATAAGATTTTCATTGATGTAGAAAAAAAATATAGTTTTTATACTTTATAGATAGTAAAAATATCATCTTTATATATGTAGGAAAATAAAAATGTGATTTTTATAGTGATGAAATAGAAAAGGCGGAATCTTTAAAATAGAAAAGGCAAAATCTTTACAATAGAAAAGGCGAGATTTTTAAATATTGAATGGCGAAGTAAAAATTCGATTTTTATATATTGAATGGCGAAGTAAAAATTCGATTTTTATATATTGAATAGCGAAGTAAAAATTCGATTTTTATATATTGAATAGCGAAGTAAAAATTCGATTTTTATATATTGAATGGAGAAGTAAAAATTCGATTTTTATATATTGAATAGCGAAGTAAAAATTCGATTTTTATATATGTAGTGGCTACGGGCAACGAAAGTGACAAAAGGCGAGAACGACGAAGATTTCCTACATAGAAGTGTCGTGGAGTTGGAATAGCTATCGGTGAGAACTTCTCACTCTAAATTTCTTTTTCTAGTTATATATATATACTAGGATGCAGACGGTGCTTAGCAGCACCCGACACCCGTCATCCACAGCCATGGATGGCTTGTTTGTTTGATTGATGTGTTGTGAAATTTGTTTGTGAAATTGATGTGAAATAGATAATGAAATATATTCATGTGTTGAAAGGAAATAAAATATTTATATAGTTAAAAATATTTTATCGTTAAAAATATAATTTTTAACGTGAAAGTGAATAAATAAATATTTATAAACAAATCGGCCGATTTGTTTATATACACTAATTTGACTGATATTGATTGGGTCGATAAATTTTACACATCGCCCAACTGCACAAATAAAAATCTGTGTTTGTTGATTTGAAATCCCACACGGGTATTGGGATGATATTTGGCATACACTAATCCTAATTATTTAATTGTATGTCGATCGATTGGTCGATAGACTGTGCAAGCGTTGATTATTTTTATTTGATGCTTATGCAGTTGTGTGGTGCACCTTGGATGATGGTCGATTGTTTGTCGTTGCTATTAAATACATGTGTTGTATGGAATCCATATAATTAACATTATATGGTGATTGATTGGGCCTCATTCCAATCGGGGAAAATAATGAATATTATAAAAGAAAATTCATGTGTTGAATATAAAAATAATCATGTGTTGACGATGTTCATGAGTTGAAACTATTGATGTGTTGAGTGAAATATTTTATATAATAAAATTTACATCTTTATCATATTTAAAATTAGAACTACTTAACGGTGGAGTCTAATGAAAATCAAACGATAGATACCATAATTTTATAAAATATTTTACATAACAAAAAAATAGTGATGTGTTGACAGTACTCATGTGTTGAGATTAGTCGTGTGTTGAAAGAAATATAAATTCATGTGTTGAATGGAACATATATATTCATTTGTTGAATAGAATAACGGATTTATTGAAATATATATATATATATAGCCGTGTTGATTAGTGTTGCGCTATTTTGGACGTGAACGGTATTTATATCGATTTTATTCGTTTTATAATGAATATTGAAAAGTGATTTCAAATTTTAATATTTTGAAATGAAATTCAAATTAAATTAGATTAAAATTCAAATTGAAATTTTATTGAATCAATTTGAAATGAATTCGAATCAAATAGAAAATGAATTCGATTCGAATTGAAATAAAAGTGAATTTGAATTCAAATCAATTAGAAAATGAATTCAATTCGAATTGAAATAAAAGTGAATTTGAATTCAAATCAATTAGAAAACGAATTCGATTCGAATTGAATAGAAAGTGAATTTGAATTCGAATTGAATAGAATTGAATTCAAATTGAATTAAATTGAAATTGAATTAAAAACGAATTGAAATCGTTTTGAATGAAATTTAAAACGAACTGAAATTGAATTGAAATCAAATTGAAATGAATTCAAATCGAATTGAATAGAAAGTGAATTTGAATTCGAATTGAATAGAATTGAATTCAAATTGAATTAAATTGAAATTGAATTAAAAACGAATTGAAATCGTTTTGAATGAAATTTAAAATGAACTGAAATTGAATTGAAATCAAATTGAAATGAATTCAAATCGAATTGAATAGAAAGTGAATTTGAATAGAATTGAATTAAATTGAAATTGAATTAAAAATGAATTGAAATCGTTTTGAATGAAATTTAAAACGAACTGAAATTGAATTGAAATCAAATTGAAATGAATTCAAATCGAATTAAATAGAAAGTGAATTTGAATTCGAATTGAATAGAATTGAATTCAAATTGAATTGAATTGAAATTGAATTAAAAACGAATTGAAATCGTTTTGAATGAAATTTAAAACGAACTGAAATTGAATTGAAATGAATTCAAATTGATTTAAATAGAAGTTAAATTCAAATTGAATTGAATTGAAACGAATTAGAATTTGAATTGGATTGAAATGAATTCGAATTGAAATCAAAACGATTTGAAATTGAAGATGAAGTTGAAATTGTTTTTGAAACGAATTTAGAACTATTTATAAAATTCGTTTTAAAAAGGAAATCGACGAAATATATATAATATTATATATATATATATATATATATATATATATATATATATAATGGCCTGAATAGAACGCGCCGCGCCGCGGCAGTTCGTGAATTTCAACCATTAACTTCGAATTGACGTTGCGGAGGATACGACCGTCGGATTCTCCTAAAACCGGAACCGTTGGGTTCATATCGAAAAGAGCTTTCCAATGAATATTAGAAATTTGAAATCTAACGGTTGGATTTGGAATTATGTCCAAATCGAATTTGGAAAAGGTCGCTGTAAGTGCAGTTCGATGGCCGTTGATGGAAATCGATTTACGGGCCTTGTTAAAATTATTAAAAATATCTATAATTTGTGTAAAATCATAAGAAATGATTTGGGAAAAATTGGGCTGAAAAATTCCATATTTGAAAAGATAAAAATAGATTTTTATCGAAATGAACTAGTTTTGAACTAGAATTAAAATCAATTTCATTTTGAAATAAATAAATTGAATTTGAAAGTGATTTTAAAAATAATCAATATTCCCAATATGTGGATTGGACTGGAGTTGAATCGAAATTATCTTCGGAATTATTTCGATGTTGAATTTCGTGACTATACAGATATTGTTATGGGAATTTGAAAGATATATTTTATATCGTTATTTCGAATACGATATTTGTTGGTTTCAGGATTTGATATTGAATATAAGCCGGTATATTTTCTATTCAGAGCCTTATATTTAATATCAAATGTGATTTGGGGTTTATCGTGAATCGTGTTTTAGATGACATTGGTTCTTTAACCCAGTTAAAGGCAAGATGTTGATTTTTGAAAGGATTAAAACTAAGTGGAGTTTTAATGAATCTTTAATTAGATTAAAATGTGAATTGATAATTTAAATTATCAAATCTGAAAAGGGATCGAGAGTGGAGTATCACCAGTTTTGCTCCAAAGCGATAGTTAAATCTTTAATTAGATTTGAACGTGAAATGGTAATTAATTTTACCGATAACACCGTGGTGTTAGGAATGGAGTATCACCAGTTTTGCTCCAGGGGATGAATAGGTTGGGATTGAGAAATAAAATAAATAATTACTTCGGTGTGGTTCGCTATTCCCGACTAGTTTGAAATGATATCCAAAGGAAGATTAAAGAATAAATTTAGAAGAACTTATCTTGGATAAAATTAATGGGAACCTTTCCCTAAGAATGTGATTTTGTGAATAAAAGAATATTCTGAATTGGAATGAGGCGTTCATTGTGTTTGTGTAACATTTGTTTATTATATACGTGGGTTATTCAGAAAGGCCGGGTTATACCCATTCTGAATAACCGATTCGACGAGATGTCGAAGATGAAGACGGTGGTTGAAGGCCGGAAGTCTTCACATCGTTTGGGTGATTACTGTTGATCTTGATTGGGCTGTACACCCAAGATGAGGGAAACAGTTGGTGATCGTCCAGACGTACTTCGAGATCGATGGATATGCGAGGAAAGTGCCTCCGGTTTCGTTCAGACCCAGAACGAACTTGTAAATGGATTGTGTGTCTGACATTTGATTTTATTCTGTGTTGATTGATCTCTATTAAATATACATCTGTTCGGCGGCGGAGAATTTATTCTCTAGCTTAACGCCCTTCTCTGAGACGTACGAGCTCAGAGGTTGTATATCGATGGACATCGGTCGCATGGAGTGAATTGCCAGTGTGGCACGCGTAAGTGGCAATTGATCAGGGCTTATGTTGAAAAGCAAAGTCTTGTGGTTGATGATCAAAGCACGGCCTGTGTGGCGTAGCTTTGTGTATAACGTGAATTCGCGAGCCTCACACCTCGGTATGAGTCAAAAACGGGATAGTGACTACAAGGAGAGCACGACGTTTCTTTCTAGCTAGGGTGGTGTCAGTGACCAACCAGCCCTGACATTTATATACTTTTCACCTGTGTGGTTGTTGGAATGCGAGGCGCCTCGGATATAGTCTGTAAGGTCCGGGAAACGTGTGTCCAGGAATTGCCAATCCTCAAAAGTAAGAGAGGACCGGCCCAGCCGATTCCAAGGATCAAAGTGGGGTCCTGAGGCATTTGCTAGAGTGTCTCGAACGCGGAAAGGAGCTTGCCCCTTGCCTCGACTCATGACGGAAATCCAATTTCCAATACGTGATATTGCGGTTTTAATTGTAGAACTAGTATGGCGACATGATATATGGTACCCATGCCGTTTATGATTGATAATTATGATTGAATTGTTTTGACACTATACACTTATAATAGTATCAAATGATTTGTTTTAAACGTACCAAACATGTTTGGCATTTATAACGGAAAACCCTATCCTCCGGCTTGCGTTGCATTGTGTGATGGGACCTGGGTCTTATAATTGCTTCATTTTTCCAAAAAGCATTGCGCTGTTTTGTTATATGCACTAGTATTCTTGGGAGAAAACCCGTTCCGTGTTATACGCCATGGTCCCTTGAATTACTCTCTTCTAAAGTAAAGTTTTAAATAACTGTTTTAGTTCTCACACCAGTCACATGACTGACCTGGAGTTTATTGTTTTAACCTAAACTCTGGGTGCCCTTATTTTTGACACGGGCAGCTAGTAGTTTTGGTTTTGCAGATTTATATTCACAGGATCCTGATTTACAGCTGGAATGATGCTCGGAAAGCTCTGTATCCGTGCATTACTTTCAGTTGCGTTTTATATTGTTTTTCCGCTGCTGTGTAATTTATTGTAATCTCTGATATTTATCGAATGTAATTTATTCATTTATACTCTGTATATTCTTGTATCTGATGGAATTGTTGTAATAACAATGAAATGTTCTTCCGTCTGCATCCTTTTGTGTGTTGTTCTCAAAGTATCCGCTCTTTCCTTCACGGGGAAGTTACGGGTTCTTACAACGTCGGCCCATTTAGAAACAGCCCACCCCCAGGTTCTTCTTCCCCGATAACTCATGAGACCCACTTCTCTTTTAAATGGTCATTGCGACTTCTTCATATAGTCCATTCTACTTCGATTTTCCATTAAAAATTAAACCAACAATACCACAAAAATCTAGATCCAACTCTCCTCCATCCCATGCTAAAAACTTATAACTCGTATGCAATTTTTTTTGGTTCGGACAACACTTCCTTGTTGTTAAGTACGAGTCGCGTACCATATTATCACAAAAAAACACCTTCTCTACCATTCTTGATTAACTCGAAGCCCCTCCCATGTCACTTCAAACCGCATGACATCCTTTACTCCCCTTATTCCTGTTCACGTCCCATTTCCTTGGTAACCTCCTACTTTCTCACGTCCATTTATAGAGCATTCCATACCAAAAGATCAACTTGAACACTCTTCAAAAACCGTGTCAACCACATTCACGTTCTTTCTCTATGCGTGTGTACACATTTCTAGTATCGTTCACATCTCCCATTTCGAAATGAATGTTATCATCTTCTCCTCATAATCCACAATTTACTCCATGGAAATTCGCCACAACAATTTCAATGACCTCTCCATCTAACGAGCTCCCCAATCCCCCACCAGCGCCAAGAGTGCGCAACATCATACCACTTACTGCAGGCGCATGAGTACATGCACATTTTCCCTTTCTTTTTTTCTTTCTTTTTCAACGTGGGCCTCTCATTAAAACTAGCCCAAATTCATGTACGTTGAAACCCGACACTCACGTTACGGGTTCTTGTCCACCCTTCAGTGATTTAAACGCAAGTCCAGGCAGTTGTTCATGTGCCATTGTGGATCCTTCAGAAGCCTCCATCTCCCTTTCCACAAGCTATGAAACTCCACACAAATTATACCATCGAATTCCCCTTCATCTTCCCTATCCACTCCACTCGCCACCGTTCAGTTCGCCTTCATCCTACAGCCCGTGACAAATCCCAAGCTTCTACACACAGTAGTAACTACACCAAACTGTTCTTGCCTCGAATCGCCTCAAACTCTGTTGAACAGAACGCCTTGAACTCATGAACCCCACGCCAACAACGACTTCCTTCCTCAGTGCCTTAAACCATGGCAACTCCAACCCCTAACTTGCTCTGTACAATACTGCTCGAACAAAACAGCGACCGAGCCAACAAAAATCACCTTGGATTGAAGAGTGTTCAATAGGAATAAAAATATATTTATTCCAAAAACTTTTGTGAAGTTTTCGGTTTGATTTACATTTTTGAGGACATTAATATACACGGGTTTACTCGCGGTTTTATTTCAGGAAGCCATAAACGATGAAATGCTTTCAGTATTTATAAACGATGGAAGCTTAATGCTTAAGATATATATAATATAGGGTAGCTAAAGTCTTTCATAGGCCTGCGCAATTCAATGGTACTTGGTTATCAAGTATACATTGTTTATTTTAGTTTATTGGTAGCTTAGTATGCAAGTATTTTCTTGATTTGAAGCTATAGGGTAGCTGATGTGATAGGTTTGCAGTTTGATTTAGGGTAGGATTTGAGCACGTGGTTTTGTACAATATAGGGGAGTAGCTTTGTATTGAAAACACGCATGGAGATAATAGCTACATGAACATAGGGAAGGACCTTTCATTTGCATATATATTTTGTATAATTAGATGGCTGCATTGTAAGAAACACTGTATTAGTTGAGATAATCTATAGGTCGTGTACTTGTGTGTATACACACACACACATAAATAGTTGCGTTGTAAGTGCATTTTATTTCAAAAACAAATATTTAAGGGTACCCCGTTATGTAAAACATCGTTCGCTTACGGACCATTATCGACAAAAATAAAAATACTATTATGTCAGGCAATATGCCAATCCCAAAAATATAATAATATAGACAAGTTAACTTATATTGTGATATCCCAAAGCGCTGGTTTAGGGTGTAAAATACTTCAAATAAAAGTTTCTTATTTTCCAAAATAAAAATTACAGAATTTTTTAATAAATTAAATTAAGTATACGTCTCAAATATCTTGTACAAATTCGAAACCAATATTTAATTATTAATTATGGCTTCTAAACGATTCCATAGCGACTATTCAAAAATTTGGTTTGGACATAACTCACAATCAATAATACGTTAATCTCGATTTTTCTCTTCCATAAGAAAAATATAGCTCAACAGGTTCGAACGTTTCTTGTTTCGAAGAAATCCGACCTATAACGAATCCTGTATATTCAGTTAAAGTTCAAAACTCGATACTATGAACTACCGCGATGTTACGACCTCGATTATAATTTATATTATAATTAATACGCTCAACTACCATTTAAATAATAGATTCGTTATTATAACTCGAATATAACTTTATTAAATATCATATATTATCTGAATTACATAATATTGCAAATCCAACCAATTATGACTATTTCAAAAATAATTATATTATCTCATTATTTAAATTAATTAAATAATCAAGATTATTTAAATATAAACCATTTAAATTATAACCTATATATTAAAATAATTAAATTAATTAATTACCAAATCACTTAAAATTTCGGGACGTTGCATTTCAACTCACAAACTATATTATGAGTTTGATATTGATTTCACAAGATGCAGTTTTGAAGAGTTCCATTTACAAGATAAAATGGTTTTGATCGACATAGCATTCACAAATGCAAATTAAAATTCGACGAACGATTACAATTAATGGTACATATGGTGTGTGCTATCTAGTCATTCGATTGGAGGATGTGATCAATGTGGTGGTTGCTTCTAGGGCAGGACTACAAATTGTTGCAACCATAAAAAGTTGACCGTAAAAGATTACTCTCATTGATCAAAGGTCGGTTTGGAAAAATTAACTGTCAGATGCAAATATTTAATTTGCAAATGTTCAAAGGCATATACTATACGACTACAACCAATATTGCTTCCCTAAATACCACATAAATGGACATGTAGGAATCTCAGAACAAACTTTTCATCTCAGAAGCCTGAACTAGAAAGTGAGAGTGTAATCCTCGTCAGGTTCCATAAACTAAATATAATCTTGTCATGGAGGACTGATAATGTTGTCACACCGCCTCATATTCGTCTATTTTCTAGTCTCTATCAACTCATTATGCACTTCCGGTGCAGCACGGCGGACATGCATAGCGGTCCTCCAATGATGAAATCAAGGAAAGTAAACATAAGGTGTGGTGTTCGCTTCGGCGACGAGTCACAGATGCACGTAGCCGTATACTCATATTACCAAAAAGAAAGGATGTACTTAAAGCCGAATATCCATTGAGACTATTATAGTGCATATGTATCCAATGCTAAAAAAGATCACCGAGGATGGTAGTACAATAGTCATATATGTGAAGTCCATCAACAAGTGCCGAAGAATTGGGAGCTTTATTTTCTTCTTGTGTTCAAGTCATATTGTCATGTTTTTGTGATGAAACAAACATGTAATGTTTCTGTTACTCATATTTGCTAGCCTTTGTGTTTAGGTGTGGTTCTTCCGTGTGTGAAAGATCCAATAGCTGATATGTAGATTGCATATCACTTGGACTACTTTGTACCTTTTATTTTGTAATAAATAAAAGAGTGTTATGGATCACTATAAAAACCGGCCGGACTTGCCAAAAAAAAACATCTACCAATTCATCCAAACATCCAAGTCGAATTGTCCGCTTATTTTTCGAGAAAAAATGTAGAACCAAACCAATATATTAAAAAGGCGTGAATTACAATAGTATGCATCTCCTTGATATTTCTGCAGTCTACTATATATCTCTGAAAATATATATCAGCGTAACAGAAATTCCGTTAACCCACTCAATGGCTAAAGCGGTTAAGTGAGTTGAATATGGCTCAAAATCCTCAAAGAAGCTATCAAAAGATACTAACGTACGGTTTGATTGATCAGCCTCTAGACCAGTAAGCATATATAATCTAGAGGTGTCAATCCTAAGTCAAAATCAAAAAAATAAAATATATGAATGGTAGGCCACCATCTCCTGCTAGTGGCAGAGCTAGAAATACAAGTTAGTGAAGTCACGGTAAGGAAAAGCGAGGGGGTTCAAGGGCGAAAGGCCCTAAAAAAAATCGGCTCTATTTCAAAAATTTCGGAAATTCTGTTTTGGTTTGCCATGTGAATCCCATACTTTTGATGTAAATATTTATATAAGTTCATACTGAATTCTTTGAACCGTTACAAGATAAAAATTACAGAACATGCAATACTAAAAACCTATTTCTGTTGAGAATCATTTGTCTGTTGTCATTTTGTCTTCTTCTTGTGTTGAATGATAACATGTGGAAAATGTAGCGGACTATTACATCAACCACATGTTGTTGTAAGTAAATGCCACATAAAGTTTTGAAAAATTATATAAGCTAAAATTTATTTATTTATAATTAAACAATTTATACTTCTTTCGCTGGTTCATCAAATTTAACAAGCTATTTTTTATACGGTGTAACTTTTAGACAGTCCAACCCATCAGCTGAGTAATTTTTATTTTCAAATGACCCAACCCAACTTAGACTGCTAATTAGCGCAACACGAATAGTTTCTTCACCATCACCTTTCTGTTGTGCTCTCGCCTCCTAACTTTATAATAGGCAAATTCTATTCAAACACCGCAAATTGCTTTACCTACGCCATGGTATTTTAAATAAAATTTCAGACCAAAATGACCTTATTAAAAAAGAATCAATATTAAAGAATGAAAATATATATACAATTCTCCCTTGTTTGCATTATGTATACTCAATATAATTTCTCTTGTAAAGTTAGTATATTATAAATTAATTTATGTCACCGGTTAAATTAATTTTATATTTCTTTTGAGGATTAAAACATATTCATGTCGTTGCAAGCAACACTTATATACAGTCAATTTTAACAGTTTTCACTTTAATTAAATATAAAAATTAAAAATTAAAACTAACTACAAAAATTAATGTTATACAGAGTACTAAATTCTTCAATCTTTCATTCAAGTCTAATCATATTTAAATTTTACATCAAAATTTAACTAGTTTAACTTTCTAATATTCAAAAAAAAAGTTCAAATGTCCATCTAAAAATAAAAGTGATTTAAAAATAAAACAGTCAAATAATTTAAGATACTAGTGTTAAAATAAAAGTTTTTTTTAGTTTTAGGTAAATATATTACATTGAATTCCTAGTTTTATGTAATTTAGTTTTAAGGTTAAAGAGAGTAAAGGTGATGAAAATATAAAAGGGTAATTTTGTGAAAGACATGGTGTATGAAAAGAAATTTTTGGTGTATGCTATTTTATTTCATTTTACGGTGTATGTTAAGGAATTATAGGTGTATGAATAGAATTAGCCTTTATAAAAAACAAAATGAAAAAAAATACCTTCGTGTTTTGGAAAAGCTTCTCTTCGTTACGTTGCACCTTCGACTTCGGACTCAGCTTGCCTTTTGCCTTCAATTTCAACAATCTATTGATGGCGCTTCTTCAACAAAGGATAAAAAAGCTCTAAATCCAGAACGAAACCCTATATCAAAAAGGATTCTCGGCATGTCGGCCGGAAGTTTAAACCTTAATTTGAAGAGAATCAAATCGGTTTTTTTCCTTTTGTTTTTTTCGTCTTTTTCTTTCTTTGTTTTTTCTTTTTGTTCTGGTGTCTTTGGTTACGAAGTAATTTTTTTTTTAAATTTGAGTTGGGTTTCTGGTGAGGTCACATGACCTCACCAGCTATAAGTTCCCTCCGGCCCCTGTCTCTTGCTAAGTGTCACTACTATATAACGATCCATGTGTGTAAATGTAGGTAACTATAGAAATTCATCAAAATACAACACATGTAGTCTGTCCCTATTAGGATCAGGCAGCGTGACAAGCTAGGCGGTAATCTATATGTGATTGTTGGGATCTCTCCTTAATTAGAGAGTTTCTAGAAAATTCTAGATCTTTCTAGAGAAATCTAGAATTTTCTAGAATGTACCGGAGAACTCTAGAGAAGTGTATAACCCTCTAGAAGCTTAGGAAAAAGTGTGGAACCCTCTGAAATATTTTGGAGATGTGTGGAACCTTATGGAAGAGTATGACCGGAGAACTATAGAGAAGTGTAAAACCCTCTAGAAGCTTGTAGAAGAGTGTGGAACCCTCCAGAATATTCTGAAGATACGTGGAGCCTTCCGGAGCCTTATGGAAGAGAATAGAAGGATGCATAAGAGAATGGAAGAGTGTAGAGATTCCTAGAGAGCACGGAGCATTCTAGAGAATCAATCTCCACCCTTGAATGCAATTAATCTCCACCATTCATCATGAAGGTTGAGTGGTATAAATAGGAGAAGGAGCCCTATTACTATCCATCAAAGGACGATCCAAGAATCAAGCGAGAAGCCACTACTTAGAGTGAGAAAAACTTGAGAGTTAGAGAGTGTCTCTTTGAGAGAAAAGAGAGATAGCTTGGGAAGTCTTTATCCTCAAGTTCGAGTAAGCCACCGAGTGTGATTTACTTTTGTAATCATATTCTTGTAATCATACTATTCTTTTGTATAGTGGAAGAATCTCCATATTGGAGAATTATAAATTCTTCTGCTCCCGTTGCTACTTTTAATCTTAAAGTTTTTATCTTAACTTCACAAAGAGGGAAAGACCAAGATTTCCCAACAGTGATCATCAGAAAGAATAGTTATTTAACCTTAATAGTAAACTAATCAAACATGTAACACACATATATTACAAACATGTGAATTTAAATGTTACAAATGAAAACTGTACCTGTGACGTCGCTAACGTTGAGGTAAGTCAATATGATATAGTCAAGGGCAATTCGTGCAATACTCGCACATCATCCGTGGTCGCATAAGGATTGAGAATAATATGTGCTGGACGAACATTGTTTTCAGTTGTGTAACGAAGGGTCCACCTACCAATTTTGACGTATCGTGACGACATTTAAACTGTGTCCGTAAATAAATAAAAAAAACATAAAAAAGGGTAATGGCAAAAGTAAGCGAGTGAAAAACAAGTTTTCGATATAGGGGTTTCCATGAGGCGTCTGTTAAAGGCATTAGAATTTTTACAAAGTCGGACGTCTGAACTCCAGACTTCTATTGAACATATGTCTACTCTAACATCTCTTTACTCCATCAATTGCATTTTTGGGGTGTAGATTTTGTAATTTCCTCATTCAAAATGGCTGGAGATGCTCTTAGCCCATGTTCTTTTAAGGCTTATCGCACAATATATTTCCTTCAATACAGTAGTATACTAATATATGTTTAACTTCAGTTCTATATTATTATCTGGTTCTATATATACAATAATGTCAAGTAAATTTTACCATGTACAACTAACAAAGAACTATATGATTAGTACACACCTCTTCAAAAAAGGTTATTCGTATAAAATTTAGAACGTTTTCATTCATGGACCCCAAACCTTACTAGCCATGAATAAATTACTAATTGGTGTAATTAGGGAAAAAAGAAACTAAACCTCCTAAAAAAAATTAGATTAAAAGACATCCAATTTTATGTGTAGATACAAAGAGAAATTTAGCTATAACTATCACCGTTTTCAACTTCTTACGCTATACAGAATATAAAATATAATTAACAATATATTCAGTTTACATTTCGCAAAATGCAAATTACAATTCCTTACCAGGCGTTGGTAAAATAAGACAGTAAAAATGCAAATCAACAGATTATTACATTTGAAATCTTTGTTGAGAAATTAACTAAATTAAAGAGATTCTTTCTCTGTTTCAAAAGAAAAGGTTCATTCGTCAATGATATAATCAACTAGCAAGCTTATAAAAATATGTTTGCTATGCATAGAAAATCAAGTCCTCTAAGCAAAAGTAATGTACATTAACAAAAGCCAAGGATCAACAAAATCCGATGCTAGTTTACTTTCAACTGGAAGAAATAGAAAACACATAAAACTGACATAACCACTGCAAATAATAAAACCAACATAGTAAACAGTGAGAGCTATCGCTATGCTGCAAGGCAGAAGAAGCAAACATGATGCGAAAACAACATTCATTAGACGCAACAAAGACAAACACCCACATCAAAGTTCAAAATGACCAGTCATCAGGTTGGTAGTAAGAGCCCTGAGGCGTAGGCTGATAATAAGAGCCCTGCTCGGGCTGAGGCGGAGGCGGAGATGGAGCCGAATAATAAGAGCCCTGCTCAGGCTGAGGCGAATAATAAGGATCCTGAACAGGCGGATAATAAGGGGCAGAGCCACCATAATAAGCTCTTTCATCCCTCTCGACTTTCCTCGCCGCTTTATCAGCGATCTTATCCTCCATATGCTCTAAAGCCATCCCTCCCAGAATCCCCGCAGCCGCACCCACAGCAAGCCCCGTGCCCAATCCCATGCCCGATTTCTTAGCCGGTTCTGCAACGGTCACGTATTCAGTCCGAGTGGTGTTTCCGTAACCATATGGCGCTGGTGGTGGCGGTGATGGTGCACATGCTGATCCATACTGGTACCCATACGCAGGCTGTGTGTATCCACTCACTGGGGTTGGGTACGGCGCCGGCGCAGGCGCAGGAGCAGGAGCAGGCGCAGGCGCAGGCGCAGGCGCAGGCGCTGGGTTCCCATACCTTGGTGCATATGGATCACACCTACAATAATGACTTTTTATGAGAGCAAAAAAAACAGAACTGGGAGATATTAGTGACAGATAGGTTAAACAACATGTAATTACCTAGGGAGCTCTTTGATGGAAACCTTGACCTCCAGTTTCCCTTGAGGTCTACCTGAAGGCCTTCTCAGGGTTATGGTTTGGGTGATTTTTTTGGCTTTCTTGCCGTCGGCGACCACATCCAGCAGGGGTAACTTTCCAGATCCAACGATCCTCTTATTCCTTGGAAGTTCATCCCCTGGGTCTTCATGGACGATGTCGATGAAAAGAGAGCAGTCCTCTATTGGCTTGTAGTCTGGCACTTCGATGGTCAGCTTCTCGTCCCAAATTGGGTTTTCACCCTTGTCGTAATCCACTTTGGTTGTCGACTTGCTGCTTTGGTCTACCCAGACCACCGCGTATGGACGTAGGTCGCCGTTTTTCCAGTTTATGTTTTTCAGGTTTTTCGCTGACTTGACTGTCACTTTCACTTTGCGATAAGTAGCCATTGTTCTTCCTTTCTCTCTCTTTCTCTCTCCGTGGAATGTGGAGGAGTTTTCAACTGAATTTATGGGAGAAGTTTAGTCGATTAGGGTAGGATTTTGGAGATATTTACACCTACTCTGCCATTATGGATTGGAAAACAAATCTTCAATGCATGGAAAATAATTAGTTGGTTCATGTTTCTATCTTTTTTGTTAATGAATCCAATAAATTTTCCTTTGTTCAAGGATACACTGAATACTGAAAATAGAATGCATTCAACCACTTCGTGGATTTCAGTATCAATTACTACAAACATATCAACATAGTTTTTATCAATGGGATTTGTTAACATGCCCTTAATGGCATGTTAGTGTAAACACATGATAGTATTTTCCAAAAAAAATGTTACAGCATTAACCCCTTTACATGGAGATGTAAACACATGATAGTATTTGACATCTGTTATCCTTCAATCTCTTAGCAGGTGCAAGCACATAAACGAAAGCTTGCTTAACATTATTCCTGTCATGCTAATTATTATTGTAATGTTCGAATTAATAATTAGTACCTTAGATCATTCAACACATATAACCGCATCAATGTATCATCCAAAAAAAATGGCAATACATTCACGTTCTTATCACAGATTAATCAGATAAGTTTGAAAGTTGTTCAGTTTCTTTTTTGTTAATGCAATGTCTTAATTGCGCATACATATACCACTATAAACCATATGTATCTGCATCTAATAGATAAAGCTCTTTATTCTTAAATTTTATAAAAAACAAGAGTCTACGGATATGTGTTGCAAACGATGAAGATTTAATAATCAGAATATTTTAGTTCAAATTATTTTGCTAGTGATGTTGATATAACAAGTCGGAGGTAACAGAGAGTTTGATTGACAGTCAAAAAGAGAATGGTTAGCTAAATTGCAAACCAACGATGAGATTTTGTTGATATATAAAGGTATTTTTAAAATTTTAAAAAGATACTATGAAAAAAGCATGTCCATCGAATTCTTTTAATAAAACTAGTAACCGTGCATTTAATAATTAGATATACTTTTTATTTAATAGAAACGTATGGACGAAACGTGTGTTCTAAATGCAAAAGTTCAAGTAAGCACTAACACTTCTATTTCAAATTGTTTTATTGGTGATATTTGTACTCAAATTCCCATTGATGGATAATCGTGAAAATGATAGTGGTCGAGGTTGCAAATCGACGTTGAAATTCCACTGATGGAGGAAAATATATCAACAAATTTTAAAAAACAAACCCTACAAATCATAATACATCATGTAAATCATGTTAATTGAATTCTTTTTTATTAATAGCAAAAATTTAATAATATATTAATAATAGGATGCGTATCAAGTCTAACTACACTTTTATTTTCAGCTTTCCGTTTTTTTGATAGTTTACTTCACATCATTATTTTACAGAGATAGTTTGGCTATCTCTAAAAATATATGTAAATTCGGTTTTTGTTTTCCAAAAAAAAAAAAAAAAAAAAAAAAAAAAAAAAATCAGAAATCAACGTAAAAAACCATCTATTGACACTAAAAAGTGGAACAACACCCAAAAAGAGGGATTAGAGAATAAAAATAAAGAACATAAATGAAAAATGAGAGTAAATGCGTTCGCACACAGAGTTTATAGTGGTTCGGCATTACGAGTATACATCCACTTTATAATTTCTTGATTATCCACTAACTTTGATTATAAAAGATGATATTGGTGACAAATTTCGAATACAATGCAGTAGCAAGAGAGTGACCAAAAGTCCTTTCTTTGAAGCTTTAGATGGCTATTTATAGATGCTACAGTTATCGGGTCGACTAGGACACATGACATTTACCCCTAGACTGTAGGAATGGTTAAAGAAGCTTTCTTCTCATGTAAAAAGGCCCAGCCCGGCTAGTTATGGACAGGTGGCTACAGATCGATATTTTAGGAGTAGTAGAAGCGGTAACACTGGAGTAGGAATAGGTCGAAGTGGAGATATTTCAGCAGAGGAACAGGCTCGACTGGACTTAGTCGATCAAGGATTCTATTCGACTCGAGATTAATGCTGAATCAAGGTTTATGTATTCGCACATGTTTACTGCAGGTCGGGTCGGCATGTCTCCTAGTCAACCCGAATGTTGATCGAGCCCAAGCCACTGCCTCTGTTCATGCGTACAACTTCCAAGTCGGGTCGAGTTAAGTTCTGGTTGACCCGAAGGTGCTTCAAGCCGAGCTTTCAGTGATGTGTCTCTAAGTTTTTTTTACATGAATGTATCTGTAATGACCCGCATTATACGTATCGAGTGATCGTAAAATATTTTTGTTTAATTCCGTGAGGATTGGAACATTCCACTACAAGAAATATGTTCATTGTTAGCGTTGAAAAAACGCTATTATATAATTTCACAGCATTTTGAAGAACGCTGTCTAACGACACGCTGTTATAGGTCGGGGGACTACCATAATACTTTGAAAACATTGTAGAAAAAGGAGATACTACAGCGTTTTAGTTGATGTTGTTGTTACGTTTTGTACAACATTTTAGTAGTGCTGTCATTATGTTTACACAGCGTTTTGTGTTGTTGTGTTTGCATAGCTAACACAAACTATTCCTCCTTCATTACATATATAACAGTGTTTTATATGGGGCAGAAACATTGTTATCGTCTTCATACCACAGCGTTGTTATGAATGTATAACAGCGTTTTAAAACGGCTATAACCATTGTCATCGTCCACATATTATAGCGTTTTCAACATATATAACAACGTTTTATAACGTCAAGAAATGTTATACCCATCCAAACAGCACAGCGTTTTCCAACTTACATTACAGCGTTTATTTCTGGCTAGAAAAGCTGGTAATACCTTCATATCACAACGTTTCTGTAGAGTTGTTGAGCTACATCTATCAGCATTTATCATTTGTACACAATGCAGCTCAAAATCATCACGAAATTCAAACAATACAAAAGAATTAGAATTATAAAACTATATCACATAAGTTATAATAATTCCATATGCTAAATATACAATAGATGGACATAACATTTTGTAATCTATGTTCCCATCTAACTTGTTTTTACAAAAGATGCTTACTAACAAAAAAGAAAAATATAAACTGTTCAAAGTCCAAGCTTGTGTGCTCCAAAGTTGAATTTCCGTCATGCATCAAACATCAACACCTGATTTGACAATAAGAAAATACATAACTACTTTTGTTGTATATGTATGACATTGAAAAACTGCGCAACATTTCTTGTGTCAACAAATATGCTTACGGCTTAGTATGACCAAATTGCAAGAAAGAAAAATTGTATAAGATCAAAATGTTAGAGCACATCTAGGTCACCGTATCTTATATTTTTTGCTGGTTTTATCTACTTAAACGAAATTTAAATATTAATTCAGTTTTAAGAGGTGAAAAGGGAAATCATGCTTGAAGTAAAAGTCTACCAAAACAATCATAATAAGGAGTATTTCCATCATTCATACTGATGGTAAGTAAAGAGAAGTATAAGTCATTCTTACTTGAAAATGATTCTGAGGCGACATTTGGAGAAGGCCAAGCTATAGTAGAACCAATTGCATCTTCAATAAACTCAAACTCAGACATAGGTCTCCATAAATGTGCATTTGCATCTTCAATCAACTTGCATTTAATGTTTGACTTGAAACTAGTGGTCTGTCATGCAATATTTGAAACAGTTTAAATATGTTTTCTACAAAACAGAAGTGATTATAATAATAAAACAATATCAAGGTATATGCATGTCTTTGTAAATTAAATCATAGAGCTAATGAGTGCATAAAGAATTAAGTATACAATTATGCAAGTAATTATTAATTGGTGGTGATCGTGATGCAATTATGCAAATTAAGGGTACGTCTCATAAAAAATTAAATACCAGACGTCTGAATCAATAAACGAGAAGTCTGAAAATTGACAGGGTTAAAATAAAAATAGGACAACTAAAATCAGATGTCTGGAAAAATTAGCATACGTCTAAAAATATACACTGTTTAAAAATCATTCAATACAGACGTCTGAAACTATTCCCAGACGTCTGAAAACTTCCTCGAGTTGAAAATAACCCTAAATCAAACGTCTGTTTTTCAAACGTGAAGAATCACTCAGACATCAAGATATGTATTCATTGATGCACTTTTTATGAACAACTCATTTTGATAAGTTCTAGATGAGGAGATACATGTATATACACATATTCAGTCATCTTTTATGAACAGGGTCCAACTTTTTATGTTTTGGCATGTAGCCATGATTCATTGATTCACCTTTTGAGCATACCACAACATAGAAACCATGTGTACATGCAGCAGTGTTAAGCCTGTACATGTAGCAGTGTCCAACTTTAATTTATTCTATCTCTAGATTCATCTTTTGGTTTTGCGAAAAGTGAAGTATGAAACTGCTGCATGTACTCGATCTTTATTTTATCTTTGGGTTTATATGACAAACTTGAATTTTATTATGAATTATTTATGTAGTCATTACTCAACAAAGAGTTTATGGGGACCTTTTGCCATTCCTCATTCAACATAAATTTAGCCTGTAAATAAAAAAAAGGAAAATTTGCATTTAGCCCTCTTCTGAGAACTTATAACGGATATAAATTGCTGGTTTAGGCCTCATTTGGGTATAAACTTCAGTTGCCTCCTAAAATTAACTTCAATGGCAAAAAATCAAAAAATTTCTCTGAAATTAACTTCAATGGCGTCCTCTTATTGTCAACCTCCTCGTAATAGTAAGTTTGCCTAACTCTGTTGTATAAAGTTTGTATGTGTATGTTTAAAATTAAACTTTTGATTAAAGTTCAAGTTATTCATATTTAGTTGTGTATCTTAACTGATTACAGACTATGAAGCAGACGAAGTGTGACCAAGCTGAAGAATTTACTTAGTGATCCACTAGGCAATGCATCTTAGCTCACGGACCTATTTGGGCTTTCATGCATTAATAGATTTATTCAAGAGACAAATGTTGCTTCACTTAACGTAATGAAATTTGCAACTACTTGCAGTTCGGCAATTTACTTTGAAGCAACTTGTACTATCTTTGAAGCAACTTGTACTATCTTTGAAGCAAACTGTGTAGTGTAGGCAATATACATTTGTGTTGTTGTAGGGAAGTGTTTTCCTGAGGTTATCTCTTTTTCGTTTGCTGCAATGGAAAAACAGATAATCCCATGAAAACATTTCCCATGTACAGCAACACAAATATATATTACTTGCACTGCATAGATTGCTTCAAATATAGTAAATGTTGCTTCAAAATAAATTGTTGAACTGCAAGGAGTTGCAATTTTCATTACGTTAAGTGAAGCAGCATTTGTCACTTGAATAAAGTTAATAAACATGAAATCCCGAATAGATGGTGAGCCAAGATGCATCCACCTAGTGGATCACCAAGTAAATTATTAACAGAAATTAAGTACGTAAAAACCTTCAGCTTGGATAAGTTATGTTCGATATGCACCTCGGACACGTTGTTGCTATGTTCGTTATGATATTTGGGTATGTTATTGTTATGTAATTCGGATATGCTATTGTTATGTTATTCGGGTAAGTTATTGTGCATGGAAAATATTGTGGATATGGAACTTTAATTATATATGGCTACAGCTCGACAACAAGGAAGACATGGACAGGTGAAACAGGTGTTTCAGATGTCTAGCTATTTTTCCATACATTTGAGAATACAAAAAAAGCAATCTGAATATCAATCGGACGTCTGAAATTATAACCAGACATCTGGATTTCTCTACGGCCTAATGTAAAATGTCTAAAGATGATTTCAGACGTCTGAAAGTGTTCTCTGACGAAAAAAATTATCTGCAGAAGAATACAGACGTCTGATATTTTATCCGGACGTCTGGATTTTTTTGTGAGCCTAAAATATTAATTCTAAAGAAGTACTTGGACATCTGAGTATTTTATCCAGACGTCTTATATTTTTCTGGGCCTATAATATTATACCTGAATTGATATGCAGACGTCTGGTATTAAATCTAGACGTCTGGATTTTTTATTTGGCGTAAAACAATGAGTTAAATAGACATACCAAGATAAAAATCACAAAATATACCTGAATGCAATCCCATAAAATGGCATTCCCTAACATAGCTAGTGATATATTACTCAAGTATTCCTTCGCAATCTTCCCTAACATAGCCAAGACCCTCGGCAGCATCATCAATCTCCATATCGGTTTCTTCAAGGTTTCAGATATCCATGCTAAATTCCTCAAACGAGTCATCTGTATCTATTTCATGAAAAGTTCTTGACGATGCTCTCATCACAACATACCAATTAGAATCATCATCTTCCCTTGAATAGAAAATTTGTTTTGCTTGAGATGCAAGGATATACAGATCTTTTGAAAATGAAGCTTGATTTTGTTGTAAATTGACAAGGATAAATCCATCTTCTACCTTCGCGCCATTTTCTAAATTTGTCCAATGACACTTAAAGATGGGAACATAAAAGGCATGATAGTCTAACAAAAATATATCGGTCAACATCCCATAATAAGTAATCATGTCAACCACTTGGGAAATATCTTTTGCGCTAGCCCTACAAATGGCGTTGCATCATATGTGACTCCACTATTTTGAGTTTTTCTCACAATATCTTTTGTGTGAAAACGTTCTCCATTGATGATATAACCTGTACAAGACAATACACTACTCCTTGGACCATAGGCAATCCATTTTAACATTGTGTCACGATCGTTCACATCATAAGGTATCTGTAAATGAAAATATTATTTATGTTAGATCTCAATAATGAAGCTTTTCAAAATTAATGAGAATATATTTTAAAATTCAACTCACCTTCTTCTTAATCTAATCGGTAAAGTTATTTGTGTGGATTTTCCAAAGTAAGGTCGCATATTTTTCTATGCGCTTGTTTGAGTGTTGTAACTCCTGAAGATGCAAACTATTATAAAAGGAAAAAAAACAGATAAGTTGCACTATAAAAATAATTGAACAATAGAAAAAAATGCACTAGTCACTTACTCTACAAATGGTTCCACTATAGCCATATTCATTAGCACAACCAATTGAGCAGCTTGTTTCTCATTCTCGGACAGTGTAATTATTTTGCAAGCTGAAGTTGGTCGTCCTTCAAGTATGACATCATTTTCATAATCTTCATTTCGGACTTCCTTCTCTTCTATTTTTCCTGATTTCTTTAAGAAGTCATTAAAATATTTCATGCACTCCTCTGCGAGATAGGATTCTGCAATACACCCCTCAGGTCGTGCAGTGTTTCTTACATAATGTTTTAGTGTCTTCATGTATCTTTCAAATGAGTACATCCAACGAAAATTGACCGGTCCACATAATTTGGCTTCTTTTCCAAGATGAACTGTTAAGTGTATCATTATATCAAAGAACGAAGGTGTAAAATATCTTTCAAGTTCACATAAAATTAAAATAATCTCATCATCAAGATGTTGTAGTTTTTCTCTATCAATAACACGTTAGCATAATTTATGAAAGAACAAATATAAATGAATTATTGCTTCCCTTGGCTTCTTCGGTAGCAATCCTCTTATTGCAACCAGCAACAACTGTTGCATTAGGACATGATAGTCATGCGAATTCAAACCACTAATTTTACAATCCTCCAACGATATAGAGCTCTTGAAATTCGAGCAATATCCATCAGGTCCCTTAAAATCATACAGTCTTTTACATTTTTTTTTTCAGATTTGGACAATGTATATGGAGCAGGTGGAAGATATTTTTTTGTTCCACGAGATTGTGCATAAAGTCCACGTCGAATTCCCCACTCTTCTAAATCTTTTCTACAATTAATTCCATCTTTCGATTTTATCATGCAACATCGTGTTTATTACGCTTTCACTAACATTTTTTCTACATGCATTACGTCTAAATTATAACGCATTGGCAGTTCCTACAAAAATCAACAATGTTAAATTTCATTACTAAAGAATTATATTATTGATCAATGAAAAATAAAAAACTAACCTCCCAATATGGTAAATCAAATAAGATTGATCATTTTTCCACCTTGATAGCTCTATATTCACAAGATCACCATCTTCACCTCTATTTATTTTTTTTTATTATGATTTTTTCTCTTCCTGCTCTCCGGCTTAATTTGTTTCTTCTTACCCTTCCCATTCTTGCTATTATTATTATTTACATTTTTGATTTCTTTCCCAAAATTATTTGGAAAGTTTTTCAAAATAGCAGAGATGTTTCTTCCAGTCAAAACTCTAGGACTATGACCATTTTCTACAGTATTATCAAACCAGGTTTTTTTATTTCTCAATGAATCTAAAGGGGGTAAAAATCTCCTATGACCCATATAACTGCTCTTCCGACTATGTTTCAACCATCGATGGTGATATTGATACCGCATAATAGACAACCATTTTTACCTTTCACACAACATCCAGCAAGATTTCCATACGCTGGAAAGTCATTTATCGTCAATAGTAAAATCGCTCTCATGTTAAAAAGCGATCTACTAAAGGCATCATAAGTTTGAACTCCGTTACTCCACAAATGTTGCAAGTCTTCAATTAATGGCTCCAAATATACGTCAATATCATTTCCTGGTTGCTTTGGACCAGGAATCAACGAAGTTAAGATGATATTTTCTTTTTTTCATGCATAACATTGGCAAGAGGTTGTATGTCACAAGCATCACAGGCCAACAACTATATTTGGAACTCATTGTCATAAAAGGATTAACACCATCGATAGCAAGACCAAGTCTAATATTGCGTGGATCAGCTGCAAATGATTCCCATTTCTCATATACTACATTCCATGTTATTGAATCCACAGGATGGCGCATTTTCCCATCATTGCTTTTATTACTAAAATGCCATCTTAAATCTTCTGCCGTATTTTGAGATCTAAACATTCTTCTAAATCTAGGAATGATTAGAAAATATCTTAAAACTTTAATCGGAATGCCATGCATAATTTCATTGGTACGTTCACTCTTCTTCCATCTTGACACACCACATTTAGGACAACTTTCCAAATCTTTGTACTCTCTTCTAAAAAGGCAACAATATTTTGACAAGCATGAATTTTTTCAAAACCCATATCGAATATTTTGAGAAACTTTTTTACCTCATATAATGTTTTCGGAAGTACATTATTTTTTGGCAACAACAATTGTTGCACATTTAGAAGTTTATCGAAGCCGGTATCAGACAAACCAATCTCACATTTAAGATTATACAAGGCGAGGATGGCAGATAATTTTGTTTGATTGATACAATCAGGATACAACGAGGCTTTTGCTTCTTTGATGTTCCTTAACAAATCTTCCTCTTGTTTTTGTGCGCTATCTTCATCTTTATCATCATCGAAAAAAGTATATTGATGAAATCTTCATTTTCATAATCGATAGCTTCAAATAAATCATGTATGTCATCGGACTTAACATCTGTGCTTATATTTATGTGCTCACCGTGACAATACCACCTACTTGTCTTATATACACGATCCATTCCTTTTATTATCAGATGCTCAACTACCACGTTTTCGTATTGATGACTAAGATTTTGACACTTTACGCAAGGACATAGAAATTTTTCTACATTACTAGAATTTTTCATAGCGATATCCACAAACTTCCGAGGTCCTTGCTTATACTCACTACTAGTTCTTTGAAAAAAAATTATTTTTTATCTTTTGTCAAAATATAGGATATGATTTATGTTGAGAATTATGTATTTACCTGTGTAGATTCACCCAATTTTTATCCATCATCGTCTACTACATAAGCAAGCAAATTTCTAAAATTTGAGGTAATAGTCTATTGTTGAGTACAATCAAATTAACAAAACTACTAAAATAAAACAGTGATACTAAATGAGATACAACAACTTATAAACTGCTCATAACACAGTCAACATTTTCAGCAGGCATACCAGATGTTAGAAAAAACTGAACATCGACTAATCAATGAAAAAGATGAATTAATCAAGGCATCGCTTGCAGCGACTTAAGGACGACGAAGACTGAACGGGATCTATGGGTCTGACCTCCACTGGAATGGAAATTCCTCCACTGGAACTGATTGCCTTCCGTTATGACAACCGAGAGACCACGAGCAATAGTGCGAAGTGACTGGAGATTCGAGAGTGAGACGGAGACCAGGTGGACGACGAAAATTGGATGGAAAATTTGTAATTGAGAATTTAAAATTTTGGGGAAATATTAAGGATTCGCGGTCGATTTTAGTAATAGTGGAGGGAAGTGAAAATTCATTCCCGCTTAAATTTATCTCAATGTTTTAAGATAAAACTAATGTACTCCTGCTTGATTTCTACAGCAAGGAGAACAAAACGCTATGAGTTGCAATTGTAGATAACTCCTTTTCTTGTAGTGTTCTCATATTTTGATATGTTGTTTATGGGGATGTGAGACATGTCCATAATTTTTACCAATTTTATTTGTGACCAATTTTCCACTATCAGTCTTGTACAGAGCACAACTTTTGACTGGGATCGAATGAGGTGCTGAGATTGATTTCATTGAAAAGGAAATGGTCTTGCCAATTCCGTAGAGTTGTCACATTAAAAGTTTGGTACAACGGTTTGGGAGGAATCGTTGTTTTAGTGTTACACAATTTCTAGACAGACTAATTAGTCATTAACGGGATGATTGGTGAGGCTCATTAGTGGGCTGATGGTTTGACTATAAATAGGGGGTTACAAGCAAGGAGAAGGGGTTACTTTCTTCATTTCTCATTTGATTGTGGTTTGAGATTCTCTCTACTCCAATCAAATACATCTCTCCTTCATTAAAATCATAGATCTAGAGTAGAAGATTGAAGATCTACATCAAGAAAGGTTAGATCTGCATCAAGAGAGAGAAGATGACATCAAATTGACCAAAAATGGATTTGACCTAAAATTTTCAGGTATGTCCAGCCAAAGATTTACCCACCCAAAAGTATAATCCTGCAAATAAAGCAAAAACGCTCCCATAGAAAATACATAATGGAAATTTGCCACCACATAATAAGTATCATGCAGAGCTTGAGAGATTTGAAATCGTTCTTTCACTGTCTGGATTAGAGATTAGTCGTTTTCAAGCTATTTTGAAGATTTGGTGAGTGATAAGCATCTCTCACGCGGATTCAATCAAGTATATGAGTTGTATGATCTTATTTTTATCATTTCAAGTTTTTTCACCTAGATCTAATCGAAGTAAGTATATTTTCAATTCGACTCACCATAGGATCCAATTTAATAAGATTATAGTAGTTAAATTCATGTGTTTATTCAATTAGATCCATATATTGATTTGTTCATCATGATTTGGTGAACTCTAAATGATTGTATGATGATTATTGATTGCTTGAGTGAAATTGGTCAATTTGGATGAGCTGATTGCATAGATATTCTTCAAGAAGTGTTAGATCGTATGTAACAGAAGTTTTGATGATGGATCAGAAGTTCTGGTGATGGACTGGATGGTTTGGTGGACTGGACTGTTTGATGGATCGGGCGAGTTTTAGCAAGGATCGGGCACATATTCTCGTATTGATTGGGCACAAATGCTCTAGTGGATCGGGCAGGTTTTCGAAGTATGGACCGGACATGTTTTTTTGATGGACCGGGCATGTTTTTCTAGATGGATTAGACTTTTTTTCTCAATGGACCAGACATGTTTTTCTTGATGGACCGGACATGGTTTTTTGGTTGGACCAGACAAGTTTTTCTGGATGGACCAGGCATGTTTTCTGGATGGACCGGACATGTTTTCTGAATGGACCGGACATGTTTTTCTGCATGGACCGGACATGTTTTCTGGATGGATCAGACTTGTATTTCACCATGGATCGGGAATGATAAGGAGATTGGATCGGGGAAGTATATTTGGTGGATTGAATATCAACCAAACGATGTATGTCTTTGGGTTGACGATGGTCATGGCTTCGACATGAATTCAAGGAATGTTCGAAGCGTACATTGATCGTCATAATGTTACGAATGTGAAGATGACTCAAGGGCATTGAGTTCGTAGATAATGGTCGCTCGAGAAGGCGCTTGAGCTATGGATAGTCATCGACGATCACGACTAGAGATAATGACGGTTGAGGGATTATCTTTGTCGTAGGTTCTAGCGGGCTCAAAACAGGGGTACAATTAGGATGATCCGGTCATACGATTATCTTTACCTAAAAGACTGGGGGGATCTAGTCGAGTACCATAGGAAATTATGATGGTCCTAGAGATATGAGCCATGATGGCATACGGCGTTTCGGTAGAACTGGGGTTACTATTAGCCCTTGACGGACGACATGCTGATGATCTGGTCATACGATTAACGATGGTTTCACATCAGGTTAGGCGTTGATAGCCAGAGTCATGGATGTTTGATTATTTGCTTATATCATCTTATAGGGATTATTTGACGTCAAGGGAGATATGTCTTAGGTGCTTGTATGATTTTGGTTTTGGCCTTCGGGGCTTGTGCTTGGGAGATGTCGAACTTGATTAGGGTAGTCCATGCTTGATTATTGGTTGTTGTGATTATTATTGCTTGCATACTCCTGGTTGTTTGTAAACGCTATCACTATTCGATGTGGGGAAGAAAAGTTTGGGTTCTTCTCTGTTGATGTTGGTAGATTGGTTGATTGATCCACCTATTTCTCATGTATTTTATTGATGATGTAGATAATTGTTTTATCGTTCAATAAGACTGTTGTCTAACTCAAGGTTTTATGTTTCCTCTTATTACCTTGGGTTGTTTATTCATGTGTTGGACATGCAGATTGAGTAGCAGGTGGAAGGTAGCTAATCTTGAAGGGGACGATGCTGCTGAGCGATGATGAGCTAGAGGCTTTCACATTAGTTTCCTATTACCTGCTATTTGTTGTTTTTCCGCTGTTATGTTGATGTATTCTCTGAGTGATTTGTAGTGAGGCACTTTGTACATAATCTTATAGTGTTATCCAATGTTGTATGGATATTTCATGGTGATATGAAAAAGTTTAAGTTTCTTCTCAAACCTGCTTCACTATTATGTGCATGTTGTATATGTTCTATTGTATTTTATCTTTGCGCTTTGAGTTATACGACAGGTACTGCTTGTATTTATCTTACTTTGATGATCGTCCATAGTTGCTGGCACACCTTTCAACACATTATTCCTTTGTTAAGTGCGGGAGATATGGGCGATTATCACATTTGGTATCAGAGCTCTGGTTAATCGATTTTAGCTAAAGTTCGAAGATGTAATAATGTATGAGAGACGTATTTGTAGATTTCTAATGGATGTATACTATATTATAGTATATAGTATAGTAGAGCTTGAACTCCATTTGCAGTTTTTCTTATGTGTGGACTAATCATTCTATTTTTATATTTAGAATGAGTTGTAGAACATCGAGACATACTGCTAGGGAGGAGACTGTTCTTGGCGAGGGCCACAGCGGTATACCAAATTTCCCAGCTATGTTGGAGACCATGATGGCAGCGATCATGAGGAGAGTACCCGCTCCAGAGGCAGTCGCGGCAGATGTGGGGGTTCATGTGCAAGTGCTTAGGGTTGTGGACTTCGCAAAGCTATGCAAAGACTTCACTACTCTAGGAGGGAAACCATTTAAGGGGACAGAGCCAACTATAGAGATTCAAGGGTGGCTTGATACTTGCATTTGGAATTTTGGAGACTTGGGCATCGATGATGCGACTAAGAGGATGCTTGCATTGAGACAGCTACAAGGCAGAGCTATAGATTGGTGGAACTCTGTCACTCTGGAGACCCCATAAGATGAGATTTCATGGGATCAATTCCAAGTCAAGTTTGAGATGAAGTTCATTTCTACCGTTCAGAAGTCAATTATGTTTAAGAGGTTTGTTGAGCTAAAGAAGAATGGTAGGCCTATATTGGAGTATGTTTTGGATTTTGAAGACTTTTCCAAGTATGCTCATTCATATGTTGAGCCTCCTTACCGGAAGAATGAAAAGCTTGTCATAGGCTTGGGCAAATATCTTGGGAATCAGCTGGTTGATCACTTGGATGGTACTTATGAGAAGATTGTGGATAAAGCTCTAAGGCATGAAAGTATGTTTCCCAAGGAAAGGACTGTTGTCGCAGCTAAAGAGGAGTCGAAGCCACAACATGGTAGTAATAACAAAAGAGAAAGAAGCAACAACAAAATTGAAAGGATGGTCAGAAGAAATCGAAAGACAAAGTGACTTGCTATAACTGCCATCAAAAGGGCCATTTTTCCAAGGATTGTAAGAATCCGAAAGTAGAGAGGAAGTGTCACAACTGCGGCAAGCCTGGGCATCTCAAGAAGGATTGTCCAGAACCCGCTAAGGGAAAGAAGATTGTGAAGGCGTATGCTTTGAAGCTGTGCCATCGTCTTCAAGGGCTCCTACAATGGAGGAGAAAGATAAGAGTGTCGTCGTTCAAGGTATTCTTTCCATTAGAGATGTTTCAGTTTGTGTGTTGTTTATTACTGGAGCATCATATTCTTTCATCTTTAATGAGCTTGTGTGTCGCTTGGGTTTGGAACCGAAGATTTATGATAGACCTTTGATCGTGACTAATCCAGTAGTGGGTTCGTCCAGTTTGTGTATGATTTGTCGTAATCTAGTGTTGTCGAGTCATAGTTGTTCTTTTGTGTGTGATTGCTTTGTTTTGTAATTTGCTGAGTTTAGGATTATTTTGGGTATGGACTGGCGCAAGAGGTATGCGGAAAAAGTGGATTGCGAGAAGCTCAAGGTGACAGTTGGGAATGTGGAAGGGTGAATGGTTATGATTTGATGTAAGCACGAAGATGGTGTCATCGTAATCTTTTTGTATTCGCTTGTGATTACATGGGAAGACTTGTCATCTAGGCCAATCGCTAGTGAGTTTAATGATGTCTTTGACGAGATCAAAGGGTTGCCACTGCATCACGAGATTGAGTTCAGAATTGATTTTGTCGCGGGTGCTAAACATATCGTCAATCCTCTTAGGCGGAGGGCGCATAAGGAACAACGAGAGTTAGAGATGCAAGTACGTGACCTTCTGGGAAAAGAATTCATTTAGAGAAGCATGTCTGAATAGGGTGCACCAATTGTGTTTGCAACTGAGGTCGATGGATCTTTGAGATTGTGTATGGATTATTGTGAGTTGAACAAGGTGACCAAGAAAACAAGTATCCTTTGCCAAGGATAGATGACTTGTTCGATCAGCTTTATTGGAGAATGGAGTTTTGATGATAACGACCTTATTTCAATTATAATTGTTTATAAAATATGTACTAACATATATGTCTAGTATATATATACATATGCAGGATTTGTATACATGACTTAAATACTGAAGACTATACAGTTTTAGAGTTTCCAAAGATTCAGAATTCAGAGGAAACTCAAGACTCATGAGTAATCAAGTTATCAAGAATTCAAGACAAATATAGTAATAGAGTCTAGTTTATATGTAAGACTCTAAATAGTACTTCAGGTTGAAATTCAAATACTGCTTTTCAAATTTTGATTTTCAAAATTCTAATTTTAGTTTCAAATTTTTTTTTTCTATCTTACTTATGATTTCAAATATAAGTTTTAAATTTAAATTTATATAAGTTTATACAATTTTATACTTATATACTTTTAAAGTCATATAGTTTTTAAACTTTAGAATACTCATATGTCATTAAATTTTAATTCAACAATTTTTAGAATAATGTATACAATGAAACATTTGAAAAATAGTTTTAAAAATACTTTGTACATGCTTATGTCGATATACATATATGCCTATGTCGACATAAACCTGTCAGAAATTCAATTTTCAAAGGGAGTGTCTTTTCACTATTTGTTACGTTCCAGAAGCATTGCAACCTTTCAAATCTTATAAATAGGGGTTGATTTCGATTTTTTTATCATTCTTCTTCTCCATCTTCACCCTTCTTCATCCCACCATTAATATTTTATATTTTATGAATTTCTACACTTCTACTTTTCCGTGTTCTACTCTAATTATATAAAACTTCTTCTTTTCTCACTCTCTATCCATTACACTCCGAATTGAAGTGCTATTGAAGAGTTATAGGGCTGTTGTATTAATTCGGGAAGTGTTTGGGAAAGGGTGTGTTACTTGTAGCCCTAAAATCAAGGAAAGGGAGCGGTGGTAATCTTGTCGTCGTGAAATCAAAAGTGGCTGGAGCGGTGTTAACCTTGTAGCCGTGAAATCAAGGGGATTGTACTTAGATATTGATATTAATAAAACTCTAAGAAATCCAGAGTTGCATGGGACTGGACGTAGGAGTAATCCGAACCAGTATAAAATCCGATGAGTTCCTCCCTTTTCTGCATTTTATATTTATCTATTTCTATATTTGTGTTTGATTCTGTGTCTGTGATCATCTATGTTGTGTGTAATTCATATAGTAGATCGTTCTAGTTTAAGATTTTTGTATATTCCTACTATTTACCTCCCTCTAGTGTTAGTCTTTCCTTAAGATCCGCGTTCCCTTACAATTAGTATCAGAGCATAGTTTTTCAAAAAGTTCATAAACTGATTTTTGAAAATATCAAATGGCAACCAACACTGGTAATAATAGTTTTTTTGTAGAGGGTCAGTCTATTGTTCAACCACCACTGTTTAATGGCAGTAATTATTCATATTGGGCATGTAGAACGAAAATATATTTACAATTGGTAGGATTAGACACATGGAATATTACACAGACTGAGTATGTTGAACCCACAACTAAATTTGCACAATGGACTCATGAATAAAAGGTTGCTGCACAAAGCAATTCTAAAGCCATGAATATGTTATTTTGTTCATTAGATAGAAATGAATTTAATAGAGTGTCAGTTTGAAAATTTTCTTATGAAATATGGAGGACTTCACAATTTACTCATGAAGGAACCAATAAAATTAAATAGATAAAGTTATTGAAGCAAATTAATCAGTTTGAGTTATTCAAAATGAATGAGAATGGATCTATCTCTGATATGTATTGTAGATTCCAAGAGATAGTGCATTCATTAATAGCATTGGGAAAAACATACTCAAAAGAAGACCAAGTTAGAAAAATATTGAGTTCATTGACTCTAAGATGAGATCAGAAAACATTGGTGATTGAAAAAGCCCATAATGTCAGTGAAATGAGGATTGACGAGTTAATTGGGAATTTGATGTCTTTTGAAGTCCAATTACAAAAATGAAAAGAAAACAAGCCAATTGAAAAGAAATCCATAGCATTTAAAGCAACAACAAATGGTTCTAATTCAAGTAGCGAAGACGATGAAGAAACAACCTTAATAACAAGAAATTTCAGAAAAGGTCTGAGATGCAGAATGAGAAATAACTTTCAAAGAAATAACGAAGGGAGTCAAGGAAGAGGGCATACGCAGCAACTTTAGATGATTAAGATTCATCATCAAGTGATGAAGAGCCAGAAACCAGAAATTCAAATTGTTTCACAGCAATTTAGAATTCAGAAAATATTGAAGAAATGGATCTAAAAACTGGGTATGTCTTAATTAATTTTTAAAATTTTTGGTTGAATGGATGTTTTGTTTTCTTTATTTGTTTGTTTTGAATTTGAAATTTAAAATTCAAAATTGAAATTTGAATTTTGGAATTCAAAATAATAATTAGTAAAATAATAAAATAAAGTTTAGATGTTTGTTAGGATTAATATTAATTTAGGAAATAATAAAACCTGAAATATAAATCGATAATATAATAAAACCAAAAGTCAAAACAACATGTCATTCGAAACTTTTCATGTATGTCGACATACATAGAAGGGCATGCCGAAATAAAGACCATAAAATTCAAAATTAAATTTCAAAAGTTTAAACTTTCAAACTTACCTCCAATTTTTCACCAACTCCCAGGGTCTTGAAAGGTGTCATTGATTTCAGAAAAGTTGTGCCCATTCAATCTCTATTTATATCTATTCAATCTTATTCTCTCTACCTCTCATTCAAAATTCAAACAACACTCTTTATATCTATTCTTTTCAAAAACAAATCTCTAATGCCTTCTTCTAGCACTCCTCAAACAATGAGATTATCGAAAACCATCAAAGGATATATCAATAGTGGCAGTGAAGCAATCAACACCTATGTTGACTTGTAGCAAATGCAAAAGTCAATACGGGAGCTTTCGCCATCATTGAAGACTTTCCATCTTATGATCTCCCTTATCTTTTCAATCATAATGAAATTTTGAGCTTGACTGACGCTTGGGATAACAATAAAGTATGTTACCCGAAACTCATCAAAATGTTCTGTGCAAATCTTAATCGTGGCTTTTATGAAGGAGATGAAAATCAAATTTGGAGTAGTGTAAAAGGAACACAAATCTTTCTAGATTGTGAAATTTTGGGTAGTATCTTGAAATGTAAGAGTATGGGCTCAGATTTTTCAAAATTCAAAATCGAAGAACTGGACTTGGAAATTTGTCATCACATATTTGAAAGCGATGCTCACATGGAATTCAAAAATCGATTTTTTCGTCCGAGAACAAGAATCATAAACCTTCTCCTTCAACATACCATCACTCCTTATTCCGGAAACTTCAACAACCCAACTCTCAAAGTCCAAAAAGCACTCTTTGCTATTATTGGTGGTTATGACATCAATTGGGCCGATATGATCTTAAAAGAACTCAAGCCCAAAGATATGTCAACTAGAAAAATCACTCTTTATTATGGAGTTTAGCTTACTTGAATCTTCAAATGTTTTGGATTTGATCTCAAAGGAGACGAATTTGTACCAAGAAAGTTGTTTGACTCCACAAATATACACCTTATGCAAATTCCACTTAATTTCAAGCTTTATGAGACATTCGAAGACAAACAAGCTCAAATGTAACAAGAACAAGAGCCTATGGATATCGAAATAGAAGAAGAAACTTCTTTAGAAAGTGTAGAGTGTCCACTCAACACTAGAACCATTTCAAAAGAGACAATTGTTCAAAATTAGTGAAAATAGTCAAGAACTAAAAGAAGCTTAAAAATACACTTACTCATATGTCTAGGTTCATTGGAAAAACAGGAAGAAAACTTGGAATTTCATCTTCCTCCTCATCATTGCTGAAATCTAAGCCTATTTGGTTTAAGTTATCTTTAGTGTTTGCTTTCAAATCTCGTATTTAGTGTCTCATAATTAGTTGGATAGTTTCCTTTAAGTTGAAATTAATGATGTTTTATTTAATCTAAAACTATTTTTAATTTACTGTAAAAACAATAGAATTAAATAAACTAAAATAATATAATAACAATTAACTAAAAATTTCAAAAAATCTGTAGTGTATGTCGACATACATATATCACTATGTTGACATATAACTGCCATGTTTAATATTAGTTCAAAATTCAAAATTTAAATAACTAACTCGTGTCTATTCAAATCCAACGAATTCTAGACCCTGTATAAACCCATTTCTTCTAGAAAAAATTATTCTATTATTTCTCCTTCCTTTCTAATCAATTCTTATCTAAAACTATCAAATTATGGCAAATCCAATACATAACTTGAGTGAAAATCTTGAACAAACTTCGAATTCATTCAACATTATCCTCTTCATAATTCTAGAAATCAGCGTCATCTAGAATTAAGTCAAATAAATATGGTAGAACAAAAAGAGAAGCACTTTGATGCCATCCGTCGGCTAATATCTTCTCTTTTCAGACACGAAGACATCAATCTCGCTAAGGCACCACCAACAAAAAAAGATGAAGATTGGGAATTCAACAAGAAGGATCCGATATTTGGAGAAGAAGGATGGGTAGACATTCCAAGAGACTTTTATTGTTTGATATGCTTGATTCGGTTTGTTTGATTTGAATATGTTTGAATTTTTGTGAATTTGTTTGAACATTATCTGTAAATATTGATTGGATTGGTTTTCTTGGTTTTTAAACTTGTATGCATATGGATTGATACAATTGTAAATATTAAACACTTGGTATGGATTATTTTATAGTCATGAATTTAGGGGGAGTACTTTACTTTAGTATAATGATAGGATATGTATAGTTAGTTATAGGATTTAGGGGGAGTATATTTAGAATTTCTTTTTGATAATGACAAAGGTAGGGAAATTAAAAAACAAGGAGAGTATGTAGGATTCATGATGACAAGGGGAGTATTAGAAGGATCAGAATCAACAGGTATGAATAGTTATGAATATTTTATAAATCAAGGTTCATCATCATCAAAAAGGGGGAGAATGTTAGAGAATGGAGTTTTGATGATAACAACCTTATTTCAATTATAATTGTTCGTAAAATATATACTAACATCTCTGTCTAGAATATATATGCATATGCAGGATTTGTATACAGGACTTAAATACTGAAGACTGTATAGTTTTAGAGTTTCAAGAGATTCGGAATTCAGAGGAGATTCAAGACTCATGAGTAATCAAGTTATCAAAACTTCAAGACAAATATAGTAATAGAGTCTAGTTTACATGTAAGATTCTAAATTGCACTCCAGGTTCATATTCAAATTCTGTTTTCCAAAATTCTGATTTTCGAATTTCAAATTCTGATTTTCAAAATTAAAATTAAAATTTCAAATTGTTTTTCTGTCTTACTTATGATTGCAAATATAAGTTTTAAATTTAAGTTTATATAATTTTATACTTTTATACTTTTATAGTTATATAGTTTTAAACTTTATAAATTTACAAACATATTTATGTAATATATAATCATGTTTTCATATGGTTTTGTATTTTAGAATACTTATTTATATCACTAAGTTTTTAATTCAAGAATTTCTAGAATAATATATATAGTTAAACACTTGAAAAATATTTTGTACATGCTTATGTCGACATATATATGTTTATGTCAGCATACAACTGTCAAAAATTTAATTTTCAAAGGAAGGGTCTTTTCACTATTTGTAACGTTCTAGAAGCATTGCGACCTTTCAAATCTTATAAATAGGGGTTGATTTCGATTTTCCTGATCAGTCTTCTTCTCCATCTTCACCCGTCTTCATCCCACCATTAATATTTCATATTTTGTTAATTTTTACACTTGTAGTTTTCCAATTTCTACCCTAATTATATAAAATTTCTTCTTTTCTCACTCTCTATCCATTACTCTCTGAATTGAAGTGCTATTGAAGAGATATAGGGTTGTTGTAATCGTTTGGGAAGTGTTTGGGAAAGGGTGTGTTCCTTGTAGCCCTGAAACCAAGGAAAGGGAGTGGTGGTAATCTTGTAGCCGTGAAATCAAGAGTGGTTGGAGAGGTGTTAAGCTTGTAGATGTCAAATCAAAGAGATTGTACTTGGATAGTGATATTAATAAAACTCTACGCAATCCAGCGTCACGTGGGACTGGACGTAAGCATAATACGAACTAGTATAAAATTCGATGTGTTCTTTCATTTTCTGCATTTTATATTTATCTGTTTTCGTGTTTGTGTTTGATTCTGTGTTTGTGATTATCTCTATTGTGTGTAATTCATATAGTGGATCGTTTAAGTTTAAGGTTTTTGTAAATTCCTTAGAAACACTATTCACCTCCCCCCTCTAGTGTTAGTCTTGCCTTAAGATCCGCATTCCATGTTATCTAATAAGCTTTATGAGGCCAAGTGTTTTCTCAGATGGATTTGGAAGTGCGATTCCACCAGTTGAGAGTGGCAAAGGATAGTGTGCCGAAGACAGCTTTTAGGACAACATTCAATTTTTTGAATGGTTGGAGATGCCGTTTGGATTGACTAACGCACCAGCATATTTTGTGGATCTTACAAATAGGGTATTCAGAGAACAGTTGAACAAGTTCGTTCTTATGTTCATGGACGATATTCTGGTTTTCTCCTGGAATGAAGAAGAGCATAAGACTCACTCGAGAGTTGTTTTGGAAATCTTGCGAAAGCATCAGCTAAGATCTAAGTTTTCGAAGTGTCACTTCTGGAAGAGTGAAGTGAGGTTCTAAAGCCACGTTGTTTCTGGAAATGGGATAGCGGTTGACTCCGATAAAAGTGGCAGCAATCTAGGATTGGGATAGGCCTAGGAATGCAACAAATGTTAGGAGTTTCCTTGGGTTGGCGGGATATTATCGCTGTCTTATAAAGGATTTCTCCAAGATAGCTGCACCGTTAACAGGACCGACGAAGAAGAATCAAGTGTTCACATGGAATGCGAAGTATGAGCAAGCTTTTGGAAGCCTGAAAGAGAGACTGACGAGTGCTCCTGTTTTGACCATTCCAAGCGGGAATGAAGAGATGGTGGTATGCACCGATGCATGTGGTACTGGACTTGGAGCAGTGCTGATGCAGAAGGATAGAGTTGTGGCCTACGTGAGTCGACAGCTAAAGTTGCACGAAAGGAATTATCCGACTCATGATTTGGAGTTGATAGCGATCGTGTTTGCTTTGAAGATGTGGAGACATGACCTTTTGGGAGTTTGATTTGAGTTGTTTACGGATCAAAAGTCATTGAAGTATCTTTTCTCTCAAAAGGATTTGAATCTTCGGCAGCAACGGTGGCTAGAGTTTCCGACACCATATTATTTTTGTATAGCCTATACTCTAGATAAAGGTAATGCAGTGGAGGATGTGTTAAGTCGAAGACAAACAAGTTTGGGAGCGATTTTTTCGGAATGGAAGCACCTTTAATACTTGGCAGGATTTGATTTCAGACCACGGTGTGAGTTGGAACCTGAAATGTTGGAAAACTTATTGATAAGACCTACTCTTATCAAAAGGATCGGAGAAAGCCAAAAGCATGATGTAAAGCTTATCGAGATTATCCAAAAGTTAGAACCAGAGGATAAGGAATTCGAGGTCGATCGAGAGGGATGGCTTCGAAAGAAAGGACGATGGGTTGTTCCTGATACTGATGGATTGATAGATGAGGTTCTGAGGGAATGTCATCACTCGAAGTTGACAATTCATCTTGGTAGTAATAAGATGTATCAGTACATGAAGCGAGCTTACTACTGGGAAGGAATGAAGAGGGATGTTGGAAATTTTATTTTCCAGTGTATGAATTGTTAGTTAGTGAAAGTTGAACAAAAGAAGCTGAGTGGATTGCTTCAGCCATTGAAAGTTCCTACGTGGAAGTGGGAGCAGATATCGGTGGATTTTATCGATGGACTAACTAGAACCAGGGCAAGAAACAAAGGAATTTGGGTAATCGTGGATCGTTTGACCAAAAGTGTGAGATTTATTCCTGTCAGATCAACTAGGAAAACATCGACGTTGGCTGAGCTGTATATTAAATGGATAGTTCGATTCTATGGTATCTCAATGAGCATGGTTAGTGATCAAGATCCATTGTTCATGAGTGGGTTTTGGAAGAGTTTGCAAGAGACTTTGGGAACCGAGTTGTGTTTGAGTACGGCTTATCATCCCTAGACCGATGGTCAAACCGAGAGGGTTAACCAAGTTTTGAAAGATCTCCTAATGGGATGTGTATTTAACTTCAGAGGATCGGGGGAAGACTGTCTATATCTAGTTAAGTTTGCATATAACAACAACTACCAATCGAGCATTGGGATGGCACCGTACAAGGCATTGTATGGTAGACCATGTAATTCTCTGGCATGTTGGTTAGAAATTGGAGATAAGTTTATGTTTGGGCCAGAAATGATCAGAGAGACATCGGATTGTATTGAGATCATTCGAGGACAACCCAAGATAGTTCGAAGAGTTATGCTGATAAACGTCGAAAAGATTTGGAGCTTGGCGGTTGTGATATGGTTTTCGTGAAGATTTCGCCATTGAAGAATGTTGTTCATTTCAGAAGTTAAGGAAAGTGAGCTCCAAGATTTGTTGGATCGTTTCCGATAATCAAGTGGATTGGAAATCTCATATATAAATTGAATTCACCCGAGAAGATGTTGAGAGTGCACAATTTTTTCTATGTGTCGTTTCTACAGAAGTGTGTGCATGATTCGAATGTGGTGGTATCACCGGAACAGTACGAGGACCTAGAATTTGATTCTGTAGTTACGAAACCTCATAGGCCGCTTCACTTTGTGAGAAATGACACGAAACAGCATAGGAGGAAGACAGTTAAGCTAGTCAAGGTACAATGAAGTGAGGATGATGACGATTGTATATGGGAAACAGAAGAGTGTATGAAGACGCTCCATCAAGAACTCTTCGCTGGTATGACCCGTTCATATCATATCACTCTTACACTTTTATAACTTGTATTATTCGTTAGAATTCTGCATGCTAGGTTAAGGCTATGGATGCATGGCTTAATGGATGCTAGTTTGGATGGTAAAATTGGCTGCTCATAAATGATAGGCATGAAGAGTTGTTTTTGGATGCTTATGTTTGCTTAGGATTTCAGGGGAGAAATCCCTAAAGGGGGAGAATGTAACGACCCACGTTTTACGTATCGGAGGATCGCAAAATAATTTTATTTAATTCCCTGATGTTTGGATCAATCTTATATTTTGATATGTTGTTTATGGGGATGTGAGACATATCCATAATTTTTACCAATTTTATTTGTGACCGTTTTTCCCTATTAGTCTTGTATAGGGCATAACTTTTGACTGGGATCAAATCAGGTGCCGAGATTAATTTCATTGGAAAGGAAATTATGTTGCCAATTCTGTAGAGTGATCACATTGAAAGTTTGGTTCAACAATTTGGGAGGAATCGTTGTTTTAGTGCTACACAATTTGTAGACAGACTAATTTGTCATTAGTATATTGATTAGTGAGGCCCATTAGTGGGTTGATTGTTTGACTATAAATAGGGGGTTAAAGGAAAGGAGAAGATGCTACTTTCTTCATTTCTCATTTGGTTGGGGTTTGAGATTCTCCTCACTCCAATCAAATACATCTCTCTTCCATTGAAATCATAGATCTAGATTAGAAGATTGAAGATCTACATCAAGGAAGGTTAAATCTACATCAAGAGAGAGAAGAGCGCATCAAATTGAGAGATTTGAAGATCGTTCTTTGCTGCCCAGATTAGAGATTAGTCGTTTTCAAGCTATTTTGAAGATTAGGTGAGTGATAAGCATCTCTCACACAGATTCAATTAAGTATATGGGTTGTATGATCTTATTTTCAACATTTCAAGTTATTTTTAGCTAGATCTAATCAATGTAAGTATATTTTCAATTCGAATCACCATACGATCCAATTTAGTAAGATTATAATAGTTAAATTCATGTGTTTATGCAAGTTAGAACCATTTATTGATTTGTTCATCATGATTTGGTGAATTCTATATGATTGTATGATGATTATTGATTGCTTGAGTGAAATTGGTTGATTTGGATGAGTTGATTGCATAGATATTCTTCTTGAAGTGTTAGATCGAATGGATCAGTAGTTTTGATGATGGATCAGAAGTTCTTGTGATGGACCGGATGGTTTGATGGACTGGATGGTTTGATGGATCGGGCGAGTTTTGGCATGGATCGGGTACAAATTCTTGAATGGATCGGGCACAAATGCTCCAGTGGATTGGGAAGGTTTTTAAAGTATGGACTGGACATGTTTTTCTAGATGGACCGGGCATGTTTTTCTAGATGGACCAGGCATGTTTTTCTGAACGGACCGGACATGGACCGAACATGTTTTTCTGGACGGACCGGACATGTTTTTCCGGATTGATCGGGCATATTTTCTGGATGGACCGGACACGTTTTTCTGGATGGACGGGGCACATTTTCTGGATGGACCGGGCATGTTTTCTGGATGGACCGTACATGTTCATCTGGATGGACCAGACATGTTTTCCAGATTGACTGGACATGTTTTATAGATGGATCAGACATGTTTTTCACCATGGATTTGGCATGATTGGGATATTGGATCTGGAAAGTATATTTGGTGGATTGAATATCGACCAAACGATGTATGTCTTTGGGTCAATGATGGTCATGGCTTCGACGTGAATTCAAGGAGGAATGTCCAGATCATGCCAAACTCGTTTCCAAGATTTGGCCCATTCCCTTTGTTTGACTTTTACTGCCGTTCGAGGCAAACTCGTTTCCTAGATCTGCAAATCGCCAGAATTAATCAAAATTTATTAAAACTTTTTCCATATTAGAATCTAGGTAGGCTTCAATTCATCGTCTTACATTTTAACCGCAATTCCATATGATTTGATTCAGGAAATCATTTTTCTTTCTTTCCATCTTGTTCTAAATCTAATCCGATTCGCTTTACGGTCGGAATTATTGTTTGGAACCACACCGAAAAAGGAGGTAGAGATATGATGAGGTGATCCAGGGTACTGCATACGGAGGAGAAACACGGGGCCATGATGGCAATTCAGCGTCATGAAATTCGTGGTGGAGTTTAATGATTTAGGAAGAAGGAGGAAAATCAACTCTTCCAGATGTTCCTACACAACACGATGGGAAGAGGAATGGACCCAAAAGTTTGCTAGGAGAGAGACGGGAAGGAGAGAAAAAACAAGTCGATGTGGCACTGGTTGAATTGGCTAGAAAATGAGGCCTGGAGTGGAGTGGAACAGGCATTTGGTTCGATTAGGCATGGCGGTCGATCTAAAAGCCATTGGGTTGGAGAAGTGTTTTCAGGTTGATGGGATGGTAAGTCAAGCCCGAAGAGATCGAACCGAAGGGACAATGTGAGGTAAAGGAGATAGGTAGAAGATAATGAGTGAGAAGTTTCGGGTCGAATGGGTGACACATCGACCCGAAACATATCGATCCAAAGTCGTTCGAGATGGGACTTGAGAATCTCTTGCATGTGCCAAGGCAGATCACAATAGGACTGTTCAAACCCAGGGATTCCGACCCGGGGGATGCCGACCAGGGGACAGTTGACTCGGAATTTGAGATGAACTACCAAAGCTATCCTTCGTAATTAATCAAGTGCCTTCATGCATAATAGCAATTAACGAACCAATTTTCTTTACTGGACAGTTAGGCTAGTGCATAATCTGACTGATCACATGAACTTGGACATCATAAACTCGAAGCAACATATAAATCAATTTTTTATAGACGTAAGCATGTTGTTTCCTTTTATGTTTTCATACTTTCACTTTATACACTTGCGCTTGGTACATACACTGTGGGTGTCGGTTTTAATTCTCTAGCCAATGATCTTTCTTGAATAATATACTCAACCATGACCGAAAGATATGATACAAGAAATTCTGGAGCAGGGAGAGGAAAAGTGCTTCCTCCTAATCCGAACATGGAACAAAATTCGTCGATAGATATGGATCCCAATCCGAACTTTGTAGTTCAACCCTACAATCAAGAGGCGAATGCATCATCCTCTTGAGAAGAGGAAGTTGTAGGAGCCGCGGCTATTGGAGAAGTAGCTCCTGATGCTCTCCTGGATGTAACAGTCTTTATTAACCCTGTAGATTTCTAACTATGTACCATGGATAAAGGGAAATTAAGAAGATTAAGTCTTAAACATGGTATTCATTAGAGAGAGATCTGGATTCCTAGAGAAAAGGAACTTCCTCACAACCCACCAGAGGGTTTCATGGAAATAACATAACAGATATGCCCTGTCGAAATCGTTCCCTTTTCTTTCCTTTCATCATCGGATTCCTTGGACATATGAGGTTGGCGCCAATGCTACTCCATCGATCCTATCGCTTACGCCAATTTGATATCTCTGTGTATCTTGTATATGGAACACCTCCTTCAAGCTCCAACCTTTAAGGACATGGTTTCCTTTTTAGATTTCAAGCACAGAGAGGATACGACTCCTTCTTTTGTCTTCTTTGAAGCTGCCTGTGGTAGGAAAATCATCGAGGATATTCCGAATAAACTGGGAAATGTCAGGCATGACAGGTTCTGTACTTCTCAAAGGCCTAGATATTCCCATAGATGGCTTAAATGCAGTAAGCATCAAACTCTGACTCCCTTTAACCCGGATTGTATGAAAAGTTTTGATATCTGTTTCTCCTTTCAAGTAGCAATCCAGCTAAACATATTAGTAAAGAGTACCAAGAGTGCCAGGATATTCTTCTAAATGTTCCAAAGAAAGATCGGAGTGTCAAAAACTCCTTACAGACACGCTCCTTTATCGTCGCCACCTTCTTGAAGTCAATCAAATGCTAGGATCCAGCGGGAGTCAAGTCCCTCGAGCTGTTTTACCGCCAATAATTGAACCCCCAGTTGGGGAGTTGTCGGCTACTACTGCCAATAATTGATCCCCTAATCGGAGAGTTGTCGGCTACTACTACCAATGTGCCCACAATCGAGGAGCAAGCAAGTCAGCCCTCGATCAGAGGGTCTGTAGTCATTGTGTCTCGATCTCCAGCTAAAGGGGAAAATACCGTGAAGAAGGGGAAAATAATCATCAAGGAGGCTGACCTCCTCTAGTCCAGACATGATCCCACGGAAGAGGAAAAATATGTATATCCAAAAAAAAAAAGAGCTACAAGATCCACAGCCGAATCGAATTCCATTCAATTTTAATTTAATATATTAAATTGGAAAACTTTACTTTGGAAAATTCCTGTTAAATCTTAATAAAAAGATCTATAAATTCTAAATCCCATTTCACTGTAAATCTGGTTAAAGAACGAATGTCGTTAAAAAATATAGTTCACAATAAACCCAATTCACATTCCAATTAAATGTTAATTAATATAAATTTTTTCTTTAAATCTTAATTAAAAGATGTATTCTTTTCACATTGGGTTCAAGAACAGTGTTACTGAAGACCCCATCCCATTAGTCTCTAACCGTAAATTAGTAAGAGAACAACTCCCTAAGTATTCATTGCAGCTTGATCTCCAGCTAAAGGGGAAAATGCCGCGAAGAAGGGGAAAAGAATCATCAAGGGGGCTGACCACCTCTGGTCCAGACATGATCCTATGGAAGAGGAAAAAGATGTATATCCAAAAAGAAAAGAGCTGCAAGATCCGCAACCGAAGGATTTTGCTATAGAAAAGGAACATGCTTCGACCCAGGGAGTTTGAATAAAAAAAGTGGACTATACCTTCCTAGACTTACAAAATCTAGGCATTCCAGAAACTTTCCTCTCTTCTCATGAAATCTGGTCCTTTTTCCCAAAGTTTGGGTATAAGGCTACTCCTGTAAAGGCCAAGGAGATGATGGTAACAAGCCAAACATTGGGCTCTGGTTCCTCATTAAGGGAATAACTAGGACACACACAAGCACTGCACGTCACAACACCCTCTTTGTTTGTGTACACCAAGCGCTAACTTTTCTCTTCTCTTGAGTTACAGATATCATGAAGAGAAGGGGTCAATATTATGATAGATTCGTCTTCAACTTACGTAAAGGTGGTCCAGCTGCCCCGACTTATTCCCAAGAGAAACGAGACCACGAATAAGATGAGAAATGTGATCGTGAGAGAGAGAAGAAACAACTTGATCGGGAGAGGCAGGAGAAGGAGTTCTAGGATAGAAAGAGAAGGATAAGAAGAGGATGGATAGAAAGGAGAAGGCGAGGGAGCAATTTTGATAGAAGGATAAGGAGAAAGACATAGAAAAACGTTTCTCCACCTCTGGCTCTCACGAGAAGACTTCTTGGGGCGATGGCAAGACAGCTAGCAAGCACTCCCAAATTAAGGTCTCCCATCCCAAACTTCTGGCCGATCCCCCTCAAAAATCACATTCCACATTTTCTCAAGGCTAAATTCCTCTTGATCTTACCAAATGTCCAGATAAAATCCCTTAACTATCTGCTTTGACAACACAAGATAAGACCCTCATTGAAAGGGTTAAAGATCTTGAGAAATCCTTCTCCCAACATCAGTTCACCCACATAATTTTTTTCCCACCCTGCAACCTTTTCCGGAGAACTTCGGCAATCGTGTTAGGTTAGACAATGACTTTGCTATAACTTAATACAATGAAATTCAAACATATTCAAGATGATTTTCTGAGGTTATCAGGAGTATGAAAGTTGAGATTGACGGAATGAAGTTGGAGTGGAGCTTTGATTAGAGTGCCCTTAAGTGCACTAAGAAAGAGTTAGCTGATTATGAGACCGAGCTAGCCAATCTCAAAGAGCATTATAAAAAGGTCAAGAATGAGCTTGATGATTTCCATGCTCGATTTAAATCACAACTTTACCACTGGTCACTTCTCACTAAGTCTGCTCAAGATGACGTAAAATTGACAGCTCATCAGTGTGAATCCCGTAATGCTGAGAATGAAACTTTAAGGAAAGCCAAAGGGAGGTTGGAGTTCTTCAAATGGGAATTGGAGTTGGAGGTTCAAGATTTCAAGGCCTAACTCGTTGCTACAGAGCTATCCAAGAAATAGGCGGAGGATAATGTCTATGCAGTTATGGAAAATGCTTCTAATTCCCAACTCCAACATGAAATAGAGATTCAAACTCTTAAGGCGGACAATGCTGGGAAGATAGGAGTAATGTTTTAGGAGTTCAGCTGTAACGTGCTAATGTTCTATTCTCTAATTCTCTATCACCGGAATATATCTTGGGTCGAAGACTATCCACGAACTTCGATAGACACCTGGGCAATGTTTATGGATAAAGAAAGGAGAGTTATTGTCGGGTATCCCGTGGATGAAGAGGCACTAATGTCCCAATTTTTGGGAGACGATGAACCAAAGGTTTTAGCTGATGGCAGGAAATTGCTAAAAGGGGAGGGGGACGTCGAGCGGTATAAGCTTAAACGAAAATCAGTGATGGAAGGGGAACCTAGTGCCAGCAAGGGTTATGCATCCCTTATCCAACCTGACAGTCAGCCTGATCCTGCCAAATGTAGATCAACCAATTATGCCGCTTCTTTCAGCCCAATCCTCATGTATCGTGGAGAAGTATCATCCATATCAGCCTCCTTTGTTTTCCAAAAAGCCTCTTACTCCAATCCAAGAAGCTAAAACTCTTGCCACTCCAAAGGATACATTGATCGAGGGTATATCACTTTTCTCTCCTTAATTCTAGAAAAGGATCATATTTAATCGTCCGAAAACTATGCCTCCAGTCGGTAGGCTGCTATTCCACCGAGACTGATCATTGCTCTTCTTGTTTCAGGTACACCTGCCGGTAAGGTCGCTTGAGATTCGTACTGGAACGTCTACTTTTCATCCGAGCCTGGGACAAAAATAATCAAAGAGCAGCAAGTACCTCCTATTGGAGACCTAGGCAAAGACGAAGAAATCATAAATGCCCCGAAGGGTTTGGATGGCAAAGACGTTCAACCAGAAGAAGAAGAAGAAGAGGTGATATACACTAGGGAGACCTGTAAGACTAGAGCTCACACACTTGCAAAGATAAAAACCATGAATGAGGGTAAGCTTCTTCAACTCAAATTTGAATCAAGCTCCGTGCCTCTTATGGTCAAACCTATTCAAGTTATTGCTCCTTCTAGTGTAGACCCGCCAACCAAGGAAACTCCCCCTCCTGTCTCAACCATTGAGAGCAAGAGAAAGTATGACACACCTAAGTTAGGAGCTTCCGACTCCTTCAATATTAAGTCCAAGATCAGGAAGTTGATGACTGTTGAGGAGATTGCCGAATCTGCGGTGCAGAGGGAGCATGAGATGAAGGAGAGGACCGATGAGAAGCGGTCTTAGGCTTACTTAACTTGTTTTTTTATATTGCTTCTTAAGCTCTTTGGATGTATTTCCGAGTGCGGCCCTCGTGCTTTTGTCTGTAAATATGTATAAACCGTGCTTTTGATATGAACAACGTTATTTGTCTACAAGCTTATATATTTCTTTCCATTCAATGTACTTATAATTTAAATATTACTGATAAGTAGTATGTCGATGTGTAGAGGTATAGAATGTATGCCCGCAATTAACTTAAAACCCCGAGTCGCTTTTGGATCTTGTTAGAACTTAATTTATGAGGCTACACATGTGCCCCCAGTGTTGGTGAGGAACTGGGTAAGTCAATTTGGACGTCCGGTCCCCAAATTATACTCCTACCCTCGGTCGGAGGGTGACAGAGTTTGCGCGCACGTTGTTGTTCATCCTTTATACTCTCCTGTGGTCGATATGGGTTAGAGTTAGCTACCAAGTGGTCAGGTCACTCTTGTTTTTCTTTTCCAAGCTTTGCGGAATGGAGTTAGTTAGGTACGCTTTCTTAGGCATCATCTCTTTTCCCCCACGTTAAAGGCAAAGGTCGCCACCAGGGGGGTCGAATCACATCCCATAATTTATATTTGTCCAGTTGAAATGTGAGAGAAAGTTGAAGATGTTATTTTAGGTGTTGTTTCAATACTTTAGTTCACAAAGTGTTGATCGCCTAATCGAGCATCAGTGTATAGCTCGAGTTTATTCAATCCCAAATCCGACTAGTCACGGAATTTGGTTTGCTCGTCGAACTGTAAGCCATTAAATGTCATTGGGGAGTCAGTCATCCCTTCGTTCAATCTTTAGCGTAGGTCGGAGGAATTACAACACATAGCCATAGTTACAGACACAGTAGTGGAGCATTGAAAAGAGCATTTATTTATGCACAATAGTTAATGGCGAGCCATGCCTTATTACAATGCTAAGAATGAATGAATTAAATAATAAAAGTCTAGGAAAGATAACATTGTAGATGTTCGGCATTCCATTCTCTAGAAAGTGGGTCGCCATCAACAGTAATTAGCCTGGAGGTTCCATTATCAAGCTTCTATTGGATGACGTAAGGTCCTTCCCATTTCGAGCCCATCCGTATCGGGGATGGGAAGAATCACTTCAAGACAAGATCACCAAAGTCGAAGGTTTTGAGTCTAACCCTCTTATTATAGTAACGGGCGACCTGTCTTTTGTGCGCGTCAGCATGCTAATTAACATCTTCTCTTTTTTCATCAATCATGTCTAAAGATTCTAAGATAAGCACTTTGTCAGTTAATGAATCATAATACGTCATCCAATGAGAGGGGTCTTTGAGTTCTATTAGAATGACCGCTTCAGAGCTGTAAGATAAGGCGAATGGAGTATGGCTAGTCGCAGACTTATGGGTCGTTCGGTATGCCCAAAGGGATACAGGTAGTTCATCGACCTTTACCTTTGGCCCGCTCCAACCTTTTCTTCAAGATGGACTTGATGATCTTGTTCATGGCTTTGACTTATCCATTGGATTGCAGGTGTGTGATTGTAGTGTACTTCTTCTCGATGCGACATCGACGGCAGAAATCTTTGAATTCTAAGTTACCAAACTGGGTCCCATTATCAGTTATGATGGTTCGAGGATGCCTAAATCGACATATGATATTTTTGACGATAAAGTTGATCACCTCTTTGTTGTGATTGTGGTTAATGATTCTGCGTAGTCCCATTTTGTAAAGTAATCCATAGCCATGATCACATACTTTGCCCCACCTTTGGAAATTGGAAGGCTTACAATGAGTTCTACTCCCTACACAATGAATGGCCAAGGACTAACCATCTGGGTGAGTTGACAAAACTCTCTGAACCTTGGCAAATCTCTGACATTTTCTGCAGCGTTTGGAATAACTAGCCGTATCCCGTTGACAGTAGGCTAGAAATAAGCATACCGCAACACCTTCTTTGTCAAGGTCTGCCCTTCGGTGTGAGCATCGCATTCAACTTCATGTACTTCTCGTAATGCTCGTTTCGTGTTGTCGTCGGCCACACGCTAGAGCATAGGAACAAAGAACCCTCTTTTTTAGAGTGTATCCCCTTGGATGATATATCTTGAGGCTTTGCGTACGATGTCCCACTTTTCGTTCTTTCATTCCAAGAGTGTTCCACTATGAAGAAAGTTCTTGATATGGGTCATGTTAACCAACGTTTGGTCAAAAACCGTCATAACTAGAATCTGGACCTGGAAAAGGCAATCTCCTCATTATGTATTGACTCATTCATCGGTCGGCCGAAACTTGGCCCGACCCAACTCAGCAACTCTCAACTCGAAGCATTCCTGTCCAGCAAATAAGTCGAAGTCCAAAGACCAGGTCGATCGAACCAGTCGATCGACCCATGATTATGACGATCTGCCTCCTATGCTAACAACGAAGCCCGATTCTCAAGGCGTCACTACTGGTGAAACTGGGCTCATTCAATCTGCTTACTCTGAATTCCAAGGCCTACGTATGCCTTGATAATTGTAAAGATGACCTATTATGTTGCGCCTTCACCAAGTCTAAAGTTCCATGAATGTCGCAGATACCGTGGAGAACTATTCATCAGTAGGATAATAGGGCCCGACGCCTGCAATTACTTTTCTATATCAAGCAATATGTGCTTGAACCCGAAGTGGATTGTTGCCACATAACATTCTAGTCGGTTCGAATTTCTGCCTATAAATACATCATTTCCTGAAATAGAAAGGAGGAAAAATCTTCCACTGAAAAGTTCATGGTTGTCACTCCAAAAATAGCCTACCATACACTTCAACTCTTCAATTCTCTAACACAAGGATTTTGTATATAAACCACTCCTTTCTCTACTTTCTTTCAAAAAGCAACTATAACCTGTAATCAACAATATAAACAGAGATTATAAAGTTGACGTAGGCTTAGTTGAAGCCGAACCACTATATAAATATTGTGTCTCTTGTGTTTACTTTCTTTTTCCTGCACTCTATGATTATAATTGTGTGTGGATAACAAATTTTGGTGGTTGACTGTCATTAGACTAACTTTTGACGTAAACAGGTCAACTAAGATTCTTTCTCAGGCTCGGTTTCCAAGGCTTGATCAATCTCGATCTGGTCAATGCACGGAGTATCTAATGTCTCGATCGATACCATTTCTATTTCATCTCTAACATCGGAACACATAGGTTTAGCCAATCTATCGACCTTTTGATTTTCTTTCCTCAGAACATTGTAGATGTTATGTTAATTGAAACCGTCTAGTAACTCTTCTACCTAGTTGAGATAGGCGACAAGTCATGCCCCTTAGCCTGGTACTTCTTCCGAACCTAAAATACAATAAGTTGTGATTCACATAATATATCCAACACTATCGCCCTAAGTCCTTCGCGAGCTTCAACCGATAATTTGGCCTTTATACTCGGTATCATTTTCGGTACCAAGAAACTCCAAGCTGAGGGCATAATAAATCGATCGTCCCTCAGGGGTTAACAACACAACCCGATGCCAAAATGATGATCATTACGGGCCCTGTCTGTGTATAGCTTCCATGTATCTAGTCTAGTTTTAACATCAGGGAGATCGGAATCGCCCACCGAGATGTCATCCTCGAGAGTTGTAAAATCGACTATGAAGTTTGCTAATGCTTACTCTCCGATTAACTTTCGAGGAAGGAAAGTAAGGCTGAACTGACTCATTTCGATGTTCCACTTAAGAAACCTCCCAGATGCCTCATATTGCTAAAGGACCTCCCGTAGCGGCTGGTCGGTGTATACTTTGATGGGGTGAGCCTGGAAGTAGTAACAGAGCTTTATCGATTCAATAAGCAAGCTGTAGGCAAAATTCTTTATCTTCGGATATTTACGTTCTGCTCCCGTCAACATCTTGCTTACGTAATATACTGGTCAGTGCACTCGGCCCTCTTCGCGGACCAAAGTCGAATTGATAGCATGAAGGGATCCTGCCAGGTATACAAACAAGTCCTCGTGGTCCACTGGATTAGATAGTATGGGCGGCCTATCCAAATGATTGAGTAGGTTATGGAAAGCTTCGACACAATCAGGCGTCCAAACAAAGTTGCACTTCCCTCACTTTATTAGCTCAAAGAAAGGGATGCACTTATCGGTTGCTCTAGAAATGAATCTGCCTAAAGTTTTAACCTTTCCTATTAGGCTCTGCACATCTTTAATCTTTTGAGGCTCCTGAATACCTTTGATTGCTTCAATTTATTTACGATTGATTTCATTTCCTCGAGAGCTAACAATGAAGCCCAAAAACTTCCCTTACATGACTCCAAATGAGAATTCCAAAGGGTTGAGCTTCATTACAATCTATAGAGTATGCTGAACATTTCCACCAAGTCTCGGACATGATTTGTCGACTGTTTTGACTTTACTAGCATATCGTCTACATACATCTCCATCGTCTTCCCATTCTGATCATGGAATATACGATTGACCATGTGTTGATAGGTTGCTCGCACATTCTTTAGTCCAAAAGGCATGACCATATAGATATACAGTCCCAGATCCATAATGCAATTTGTATGCTCTTGGTCTACGACATGCACCGCAATCTGGTTGTACCCTGAGTAAGCATCCATGAATGAAAGAAGCTAATATCCATCTGTTGATTCGACAAGCTAATCGATCCTGGAAAGTGGAAAGCTGTCCTTAGGGAAGGTCTTATTCAAGTCTGAGAAGTCAATGCATGTTTGCCACTTCCCATTCGCCTTCTTTACAAGAAATGAATTCGCTATCCACTTAGGGTAGTTATGTTGCAACTTGGATGAACCCGTTATCTTTCAACCTCTTCCTTCACAGCAGCCGACCTCTCTTGGCCAAGCATACGCCCTTTCTATTTCATCTGGACATGCTTTGGATCCAATCTTTTAGACCATAGTAGGGTCATAGTTATCGATCCACCGTGGTTTCATTTGGAGTTGCCTTTCTACATCTCGGCTCCTCGTCCTCTCTTGGATCAATATCCTCGAGATGACAACTAGACGGTTCAGGCTGGGATGTTTTCTTTAGCTGCTATGCTTCTGCCTCCTTTGCAAAAGGAGGGTTATCTTCAGACTCCTTATTTTCCTATTTTCGGACTTCCTTCCATTCTGTTGAGTAGCACACTCGTCCCGCTACATTGTCTCCTCGTACTACACCTACTCCAGGTCCAGTCAAAAACATGAGGAGAAAGCACCTGTTAGAGTTTATGCCCTAGAGGCAATCCATTTGATGTGATTAATAACATCAATGATGTTATTGTTTAATTTGGAATAAAAATATTATGTTATGTTATATTTACTGCATAATATAAATATTAATATAATAGAAGTCCTTAGAATAATAATACAGAATTATATAGTTTGAGTAAGACTTGAACTTGAGATTATATAATATATTAAATATTATAATTCTTAAATGTCCCTAGTCAAGTTTTATTGTTTACAAAAGACAACATTAAAACACTAAGACTAGTACGTTGATTGACTGATGATCACATCTCATTGATCATTAGTATACGTGGTATTAATGTCAAGACATAAATACATATTAGAGAATAGCGTATTGGGCTGACCACCGTGAGAAAACTACATATAATATAATTAACAGTATCACAAGTTATTCTCATAGTGACAGTGATGTAATGGTCCTCAGACCTGAAATCGTTATAATTTTATTTAAGGATATTTGTGTTTTGATATCATCTAAAGTTACTTGTAACAGAGGGGACGATAAAGGTGATTATTGGATACATCTCGAGTCGAATGAAAAATTATGAATGATCTGGATGGAATTTAACCCTACAATATATTTGTAGCGATATCCATGGGCCTTCTGATTGAGTGAGACTATGAAATGCATGGTCGTGCTCAAATATTGATTTGTTTTAAATAGTCTGCTCATTGATCAAGATAAACTGATTAAATTATAAAGGATGGTACATTCCATGCCGCGAGTTTAATAATGTATATACCGATTAAAAGGATTATATTACATTGAGGCATTGGCCACAAAAGGTTGTATCGAATCGTTAATTGATCTTATTATAACTTGGGTAACAACAATGTATTACTAGATGCCGCTCAATGTTTATAACTTAAATACGATTTAAATTATTTCCAACGTTGTAATAACCTATAGGGTCACACAAGTAGGATGTTATAAAGGAGAAATTAATTTCTTTTGGTCAAATAAAACATCAATTTGTTGATATTTTATTTGAAATTGGAATTAGTATTCGGGGTGATTCAATATTTATGGTTGATGTTTGATTTAAAAGGAGATATTTATATTTTATTCCTTTTAAAATAAAATGGCTCGCACTGTATAAAATGATCTTAGTCATCCGATCATTTTCATTTTTAACAAACCCCAATATCCCAAACCCTAGAAATAATTGTGATGGCTAGCATCGCCTCTCCCTTTCTTCTTCGATTCGATCCAAGCGGAATTCGTTCTTGTGGACTCCGACAGAGGTATGGCGACCTGTCATGCTAACGATTCCATTCATCCGGTTTTCTTCGAGACTCTGATTCATACCGTGTTTCAAGGATCGATCAAGGTAGGTATGAACCCTAATTACTATGATTGTTTGATTTATTATTCTACCATAGATCCTTCCCCTTTTAATTGTTAAAATTGTTAAAATTTGATGTCGATTAAATCGATAATCACCTACAGCACCAAGGGGCTATGCATGCCCTGAATTCTTCTAGGCCTGGTCGAACCAAGAAGGCATCGTATAGAGAGTTTATATCCATCACAAGAAATGGGAGGTTCTTCACTCTCCTACTGTCTTCTTCGCCAAATTCCACTAGTAATTTAATCACTACTGCCGGTTCATTCATCGATCCATTGAAGCCGCATATATTGCCTTTGCATGGCTACAAGTCTCTCACCTTCAACCTCATATGTTCATAGGCTCGCTTAAATAATTTTTTTTACAAAAATCTTGCTGTCAACACGGACCTGCCGTATTGTGGTTGGACCAATATTGGTAGTGATCTCCAAGGGATTGATACTTGGGGTCTCCACCCCCTCTGTTTCCCTATCTTGGTAGACAATATCATCTGTCATCATCTTCCTTTGCTGCATAGGGCTCACCGCTTCGAGATTGCTGCACTACCCTACATCTAGGTGTTTTGCAACATTAACATATATTTCCGTAGTCCGAGCATTGTGACCTGGTGGATGTGGTCCTCCAACAATGGTGTGGATAACAATTTACTTATTCTTTTGTTGGACGGTGGCTTTAGGAGCCACCTGACCTTGTTTGGTGGTTGATGTCCCCTGCCCTATCTTGCGGGGCAACCTTATATTCATCGATCTTTCCCTCTCAAATCATCTTCTCAATAATGTCTCTAAGATGATGGCATTCATTAGTTGCATGGCCGTATATTTCATGGAACAGACAAAACTTCCCAGTCTCATACTCTTTCTCTGTAGATTCCTTGGGAGGTGGTTTCTTATACTATATTGTGTCGCATGTGTCAAGGTAGATGTTCTCCAACATTTGTGTAACTTTCAAATGCTTGAAATCGGGGTCGCTTCCTAGAATCTCTTTTCTAGCATCGGTTTCCATTGCTACTCTTTTGTTGGTTTTTATTTCTCTTTCTACGATTTCCAACATTCACTTACATCTTTCCAAAATTATCCTGGACTATTTCACCGCCACATTACTCTGAATGTTTTTCTTTAGCATGTTATTCGGCTCCACATCTGAACCCAATTGTGCGTCTTCTTGCTTCAGTCAGATATTAGCCTTTTCATAGAACAACTTATAGAGAGAGGTTTTTCGATCAGATATTTCCCAAACTCCAGCTTTTTGTCGACTTCGTCAACTATGGCTATCAGGACTAATTCATGATTGGGATCACTTACCTTGTTACGACCATGTTGAACTGGTTAAGGTAATCCCTCAAAGGCTCCCTTTTGTCCTGCTTAATCACGAAAAAATCCATCACATGCTTCGACTTCGTGGCGTGAAGATGAAATTGGTTCAAGAACTTCTCACTCAAATCTTTGAAGTTCATAACTGAATATGGGGGGAATCGTGTAAACCACATGAATGCTACTCCAGTAAGGAATATCAATAAATCCTTACACTTAATTGCATATGGGGTACCTGATGCCTGCATGTGCCATGAGTATCTCATCAAATGCTACTGAGGGTCTGTCGTACCCGAATAGTGGCTTATATAGGGTATGCTGAAGCTTTTGGGGAATTTCTCTGGAAGAATGTCATCTGTAAATGGCGTGTGGCTATGACCGATCTCCTAATCTTTGTTCTTATAGCCCCTACTGCGATTTATGATTTGTCGCACCATGGCAGTCAAATCTGGAGTACTGAAGATGTATTGGTCAGAATTTTCGACTTGTTGGGCTCCTTTTTCCCCCATTCCAAGCAACATTTCATGGCCTACCGTCTAGGCGGAACTTCCTTGACCCTAGTTGTCTCGGTCAATCACAAGATGTCTGGGAGGAAGCACATGAGCATGGGTTAGACGAAAAGTGTTGCGATTTACTAGAGGAGGGGGTTCAGGTTCGATTGGATATCAGGCTCAGAGTGCCCCGGGTCGACATTCCCCGAGTTGGCATTATCGCGCCGGGTTGATCGACTATCTCAAGTTGAGCCGGGATCATCCCAAAGTGTAGATCCTGCACGTTCTCTAGTCTTTCTAGCGGATGACGTTGTCTTTGTTGGTCTCCAATCCTCCAGGAAGATAACGAGCCTTCTGTTTCCTGGCCCCGTAATGGAGAAGCAGCTTGATGGTTCCTATACTCGTCCCACTGCCTTGATATCTGCTCATATCCTGCCTCACCGTCGCATTATCCCGTGCTTGAGAATGCAATATTGTCGTCACTTCCCGAAGTTGGTTCATTACAGCCATGAAATCATTGCAGGTTTCAAACATCAAGGAGGGAGCTTGGTCAATTGAAGAAAGGAGAGTAGGAGGACGAATCGTTGATTGTTCCTCTGGTTGGGTCGACATCGACCTTGGAAGGGTCGAGCTAACCTGAGTTGAACCGAGAACTGGAGCTGAGGCAGTGTGCGTTGATGATGCAGAAGTTGGCTGTTGTTGCTATTTTTCGGAAGGGCGTGTAGAAGACTTGGTAACCATGGTTGTTGAAGATGATTGGAATTAGGATTTTGTCTCGGACTTGGGGATCCAAAGTTGTGCAAAACCCTTAAAATGCTAAAAATAGAGTTTCTTATTGAAAACACTAAAGTGTTGACACCAAAAAGTGGCACAACACCCAAGAGAGATAATGTAGAGAATAAAAATGAAGAATATAAATGGAATACAACAAAAATACCATATTAAAACTTTAATTTTACAACTGTGCGAAAAGTACAGTTGTAATAAATGCTTTTTTACAACTGTGCGAAAAGCACAGTTGTAATAAATGCTTTTTTACAACTGTCGGCTCTCTAAAGTTGTAATAAATATATATGTCACAACTTTTCATTTTATTAGTTGTAATAGATGCCTGTTAATTACAAACTTCGTGTTTATAATATCTATATTTAATAACTAACTATATTAATAATTAATAATTAACCTGGAAATCACTAATGTTTATCAATTATTATTAAATAATTAATAGTTGATAAGTAGTAATTTATTTTTAATAGTTAATATATGTTAACTACTTATTAATTAATAGTAACATAAGCTTTTAATAAGTATTACTCTCGATTATAACTAAGTAGAAATAAGTAAAAGAATTAATAACTATTTTAACAAGTAATATTTTATTTGGTAGTAACTATTTTGGCAGTTTTAATAAATATAATTTTGGCAAACTTGTTTGTTCAATAGTTAACAACCGCGGTTGTTTATGCTTTTGTTAGATTTTTTTATTTGTGTGTAAACTTGATATTTTAAGTAGTCCCTGGCATTGCTTTTGATCTGCCAGCATTTGACAATTTTAATTACGAAGTAATATTTAATATTTGGAAATTAAATTATATAATAATTCATAAAGACATTAATAATAAATAACATTTATAATAATTAATAAATAAGATTTTAATATGTAATGAACCAAGATTTTAACATTTTAAAAATACGAAATTTATTTGTATTAATATTTAAGAATTTACGTTTGTTAATTTGAATCCGGTATATTTAAACCATATTTGAATTAATTTTGTTTGAAATTTAAACATGAGTTTTATTTATTTTATTTTATTTAGTTTGAATTTTTATGTATTCATATAAATTATTATCTTATTGAAAAAATCACTTTGGGAATATAGTTTATGCGGGAATTTATGAATTTTTATTATACCTGAGACTTAATTTTAAGTTAGTTCAATTTGTGTTCAAATTAGTTTTAACTATTTAAGAATTGTCTTTGAGAAATATGAGATTTCACTTATATTTTGTGTTCAAACTTAGTTTTAACTATTTATTTTTGACACTTGTTGAGATTTGCTGAAATTGTTTACACTTGTCCCTTTTGTATTTTATACTTTGTACTCATGTCCCCTTTTGTTACCGTGCCCTACACCTTAACCTCTCCACCGCTCCTTTCTTTTTCTTTTATTATATTTCGTTCCCCTTTTCTCTTTTCATTTCCAAATCAAAATCAAAATCAGTCAAAACCGTTCCTCCCCAAATTTTTGAAATAATGGCAGGCTCTCCACCATATCCATCGCACTGCCTTTCCCTTTCCAATCGGAACACCATCACCCTCGAAGCCGTTGTAGCCAAGCCTGGCTCTACCACCGTGCCTTGATCCTCCCTAGTGGTGCTCACCTGAACCACCATTGACCTGCTGCCCCGAGTCATACGAGACCACCCAAGAACCATGATCGCTACCGTGAACTACGCCATCCATTTTGTCTTCCGCTGCCACCGCGTCTTCTTCGTCGCATTAGTTTTCTCTTATCAGCGTTTGTGTCTGCCTTTGCTTAGAATTGCATAGCCGGAAGCAGGCTGGACCATCAACCGAACCCCATTGTAAATCATTGTCCGACTCTGCTCGTTGTTTTAAGGTGAGTTCACCTCACTTCGATTTCAAGTTTTTAACTTCAGTTATAAACTGGATGAATTAGTGGAATTCTAGTGTTGTTGCATGTGTGATTTACTCAGTGACTATTCGATTTGATTATTTCACCTGACTTTGTTGGTTTGATTTATATATGTAGGCAATACACACTTGCCTTGTTGCAACTTGAAAATAGGTATTTGGTTTAACATTAATGGTAAATTAAGATAAACCATTCTACCTTTACATATAGTATAGGTATGGATCATAGAGAAAAATTGAATGTGACTCAGTTAAGTTGTGGTTGATTTAGGATTTATCTATATCGTGTTAGGAGGTGTAGTCAAATTAAATTGGGTTCAGTGGTCTTGATTGTTCGAGGTTGTGGCCATGAATCACCATCCTATACATTTTTCCAAACATACGAACCACTGGCATCATGTTGTGGCCATGATCCGTTGACATTAAAAGTACAGTATGCATGAAATTCTAAATTTCCTAATATTGTCTTGACTAAGTTGTGAATTGTATGTATGCAATTACTCAAGTTTATAAATGGTTACCACCCTTTTAGTTATGCCAGCATAAACTTCAATCCAATTGTTTTAGAAGTGTGATGAGTCCAAAAAGAAGTATGGTGGAAACATTGGAAAATGCAAGCAAATGGCCATTGTCCATTTAAATTTTGCCTGTAGCACTTTTTTTTGTTTGGGCACATTGATTTGCTTGCTAATACTCTTGCATGCGCAAGAAGTATATATATAAAAATAGGAAAAGGGTGAATATATGTGTATGATATTTGGGTAACGTACTTACTACTGTGTATTTTTACTTCTCTGTATAATGTATTGGTATCCATTGCACGTAAATTTGTTGCACCTTTTATTTGACCATTGTTAGACCAAAAAATGGTACTAACATCCAATTGAATATGATTTGCGAAGAATAATAATCTAAAACATAGAAAATCAGGCAGAGACACGAGATTTATAGTGGTTCGGCATTAACTAGCCTACGTCCACTTCATAGCTTCTCATTTCATTCCAGAATTACAATTACAGTGAATACATTCACACAATCACTCGAATACAATAAATTATTCGCTCCGAATTCACTGATTTTTATTTGAGATGAAGGTGGTTGTTGATTGAGAAATTCGGCTGTGGCTGCCATTCATGAATTAAGTGTCAGAACCCCCTTCAAATGATGCATTATATGTGTATTTATAGGTGTAAAATCGGTTGTGATGTGTGGCCACATGAAAACATCATGGAGGACTCCGAAAATGATGGAGAAAGTGGGGAGCGTGTCTTCGTTCGTGAGCTTACAAGTGTCAATTGGTCCGGGTAAATAGGCACAAGAATAGGTCTACAATGAAGGGAAGTTGTGTGTTTCAGGCAGTTCCGTTAGGAGGCCTAGATCCAATCCGAACCGGTTTTTTTGCACTCATCCGATCTGACCCGAGCTATTCCATCCGAACTGATCCGAGCTATCCCATCTGAACCGATCCAAGCTATCCAATCCGATCCGATCCAAGCTCTGGTTTTAGGACATATGAGAGCTATACCCTCTAACATATATACCCGGATCATCTGAGTTTTGGGTGGCCTGGTCACAAAACAGGCTAACATTTTGCCCCCCAAAGTACGTCTTATCGAAGATGAGGCGTGCTTTGAATATGACAAGCTGAATATTTTTGGAAAGTCATCCGTCCTTGAGAAGGCTTTATCAAATTATTGCACTGCTTCCATGGGTGCTAGTGAGTACAAATTCTATGGGAGGAGTTGTTGAAATGATCTGGTAACCATTTAAACCTCGTCGAAGCAAGAGGTCTAATTCCTTCATCATAAGTCATATAGGATCGTTTGGATCCTGTGTGAGGTCGTATACGCACAAGTTAATGCCAAACGACGCTTCTTCTTATGCAAGTCAAGTGTATTGCAGAGTCAGACTTTCTTTTATGTATAAGTCAATGTATGAAAAATCCATCCAAGTCATAGGGTAGTATCAGAATATTTGGGCTTTGAGCTAGCATCTCGATTATTGGGACAAAATACATCAGAATTGGCATCGAATCGTAACAATAAGTTATCCGAAATCGCATCGAATCGTAACAATAAGTTATCCGAAAGCCATTATCAATCTGGATCATTTTATAATCCTGTGATTACATACGAATCAGCATGAGATGTTGTTGAGAACGTGCAAGCCAATGGTAGGTATGATCATCACAATCCTAAGGCAGTAGAGGAGCTTATCACACTTTCCATTTGATGCAATTGCGGGTCGATTTTTTGGATTCATGTTTGATCCGTTAGTTGGCTCACTTGGATGGTCGAGATTAATCATGTCATATTCCAGAGATATAGTGTATATGTTCTGAATTATGCACAAAATTAGGATCATGTTCAAAGCTAGTTTGTCAGTTGAAGCTCAAGCTCCCAATCTCAGTGTAAGATGAGTGAAGTCAGTGCTTATGCTCCCAACATCGTTGGGGATTAGACTGGGTCAATCGGATATCCAGTCTTCTAGCCTTTAAACTTTCTTTCTTCACATCGGGTTAGAGCTGCAGGTTTAACAATCTTGGTTGACCCGTGTCATTCCGTACTTCTTTCTTATGTCGTAAAGCGTTAGAGTTGTATACATGAATGGTCGAATAACATTCATGTCGGTGTTATTCCATCTCTTTAGTCAAAAAGTGGGAATTGCCTCATCGAGTGACAATGAACTTAGATACTCTATTTTCATCAACCATGGAGTTGAGTAAGCTCGTCAATCATGAAACTGAGGGAACGTTGTTAGGGAGTCATTCGGGCTCCTTCGTTCATGCTTTGGAATTATCCGAAAAAGCCATCATAGTATTGTTGACTCTATCCCTCCTGCTTGGTTCCACTGAGCTCGACAATCAGGATTGCTGGATCGTTTAATGAAATTGTTTATTTCTGGAATTATGCATTCCTGTCAGTATTTTATCGGGCTTTTCGTTTGTCTTGATCGTTTCAGGAGTCAGATGACGCTCCATTCTTTATCATGAAAAAAAATGAGAACATTCATTTCAATATAGATGTCCTCTTGTTGCAGGAATTTGTCTGTCTCAGGATAGAATTCATCAACGTTTCTGGGAAAATCTCATGGCATAAAGGTATTGATGTTTTACTCCAGAGGTGAATCCTCCAAGGCAACTTGGTGGGCCTCATTGCAGAGAGACTTTGAAGTCAGAGTTACCCATAATATCGGATACTGCTGCTGTCAACACCATAGATGGTCCAGGTTGATCTACCGATGCCACTGCGACATCGAATTTTTTGAGGAAAGAATGCGTAGTCTCACCAAACCTTCGTTTGATTGAAGTGAGTAACATGACACTCTTGGGTCGATAGGCGTGGATCCTTGAGCTGCATTTGAGTGCGCCGCCTTTGATGAAGCATTAAATAATATTGACAATCTGGCCTTTGTTTTTACGGAGTCGTCGCCAATTGCCCAATTTAGCGCTGGTGCCCCCAGCATGAACTCTTGAAGTGGATGGAAGCTGGTCTCTTGTTTCTTGATTCCGCATATGTAATATTCGTCAATCAGGCTTATGTCTTTTAATTCTAGATGATGATCCGCTACTCGGATGTATGCTGGTTGTTCTTGAGGAGCCATTCTTCTGGTTATAGTCTGGGATCTTGCAGAACTCCGATAAATGTAAATGTTCCTAAAGTTGGCGGATAGTCAAATTATGTTGCTCGAAGCTCGTATCCTGTACTCCCCATCCATAGGGATTTTACTAAATGGTAATCATCTAATCCACGTATTCTCTGAATTTATACTCCCTCATCAAGCTGTGAGTTAGAGTTTGATACAAAATGATTTGTTCGTGTCTAGGTCATGTCAGTCTTTGGTCTCCCATTCAAGCTCTGAGGTTCGGAGTCGGGTGGCGATAAAGTCAGATTATAGCTGTCTCAAATGATCTCATTTTCCCCCTACTTTAAGAAATGGGGAACTTTATGTTGAATTTGAGTTGGATTTGAAGCATTCATCTGAATTGGAGCATAGGTTGGTCGGACTCCGTTTATGTTTTCAGTGATGCTTGCATTGCCGTCATTTTCATCCAAAATGCTGCAGTCAGAAGTTGCATGCTGCAAATGTTTGGGAGGAGGTTGATAACACCTTCTTTCATTCAAGACTACATTGCCAACTTGTCCTAGGGTCTCATATGATCTGGGCCACGGAGCAGGGAGTGTTTGATCCAAGTTCGTTGTTGCTTGAATTCCCACGGTGCTCGCTCCAGCGAGTAAGTCGTAGTTACCCGGCCTTCCAACTATCCAAGTAAAGAAGTTATCCATCGCTTTCTATCTTTTTCGGAGAAATTCATCTCGCCGATCCATTTGAGTTCTCAAATCAACAAGGATAACATCAATTTCATATCTAGCTTGACATGCTGAGGGATCATCGGAAAAAGAAATCTGCTGACTTTCTTTGTTCCTAGCGCCTTCTGCGCCAATATCCTCTACACGGAAGAAATTTCTATCTTCCTTCTTCTTAGCCTTTGATTCTGAGTGTCAGGCAATTCGCCTCCTTGCAAGTTAGAAGTCAAAGTAATGGCATCCCCTTTTATATGGGGCCTTTCAACTAGGAAGTCGGCCGGGACTAGCAAATGGACGTTCACTCTGCATCCATTCCATGGTCCTCAAGCATCCTGTCAAGATCGAGGTATAAGTTAGACACAAATATATAAATTATGCAATTTGCAAATATTTTCAATAATGTGACCCCAGTCCAAGGGTAACGGTGAAAAGATCGGTAGTTGTATCACATCCCATTCAAATTTAGACATAGATGCAGGGAAAAGAGACATGGCTTTCAAAGCTTATGTGATTGAGTTATCCAAGTGCTCAAGTTATCACATTTTCCATTCATTGTATTTGTGAGGTGGCACTTGTCGATGTACTTGGGCTATGGCCAGTCACATGTGGGGGTGTATGCTGATTCGATATATCACTCTTAGGGCCTCCTTTCGGTCATTGACTTAAGTCATGTGACACATCATTATACAATTCACTCTCAAGGCCTCCTTTCGGTCGTCGCCTTGAGTCGCATGAGAAGTTTAACATTGGGCATCAACATCAGCCTTCTAGACATGGCCCTTTGTTTGTTTTCTACTGGCCTACTGTAGTTGTCGCGAGTGCGGCCCTCGCATTCTTGTCCTGTTATCTTGTACAAGCTCACACTCTGTAAACAAAGTGAATCTCTAAGTAATAGGTAATAAAGCACATCACAATCAAGTAAGGGTTCCAATTCAAAATCCCTACAATCAAATAATATCTAGCAAATCATATAGAATTTATCTAGGGACAATGTGTGTGTGCCCCCAATCAAACTTGAATAAAGTGCCTAGTCAGAGCTTGTTCGACATTGTGTTGTCCCCAATCTTTCCGTGGGGGGTGTCATCTCAACTTTAAATCTTATCCCCATTCCTTCAGTGGGGTAGGAGCCTGTTGTGTTTGGTGCTTAATCTTAGCACCTTTATACTCTCCTGACGTATGCCTAGGTTAGACTGTAATCAAGGCGGTCTTTAATCGTGGTGCAACATCACGCCCTGGGGACGTCGTCTTCCTGTCCTTTATACTCTCTCTCGAATCATAATAGTTAGAGTTTAATCAGGCGAATGGTCATGTCATTTGCCCCGACTTTCCTCCTGCGCTATAATCCCAAGAGCGGGATTCTGTCGGTTGAGTGTCATTCTCGAACTCGATCTTTAGTCCATACTCCATGCTTCACTCTGACAGATGGAGATTTTTGGGCAAGTGGTCAGGTCACACTCACCGAGGCGCTACCTCCTAACGTCCGATTCACAAGTAGAGGTGGCCATTCGCAATAATCAAGTTTCTCTCGTCCCATTGATTCAAGGGAAGGAGTTTGATCGGACACTGCAATATCGTCCTTCAAATGTTCTCTCAAATCATGAGAGCCAGAGCCATGGATCGAGTGGTCTTTAATCATGGCGCGCCCATCACATTCATCCTAGATCGGTATTTCTATCCTATCTCTGAGGGTTAGAGTTAACCTGGCAAAGAGTCAGAAAATGTTTGCAGAAGTTTTGCGTTCCTCCGTTCAATCTATGGGAGGAGTGATTGGCACCGACCTTTGGGTACCTGCATCATTCATATCGCATGAATTAGTCATGTCAATAATTCAGGAAGCATGTAAGAGTAAATTGCATGATTGAAAAGTAAGCATATCAAGGGGCAATGCTGCCTCCTTTATTTGGATTCATGTAATCTGATGGCGTCAAACATAGGACTGAGCCATGTAGACGGCCCAACTGCATCTATCTCAAATCGATTCTAACTTTGAAATGCAAAAGTTAATGCATAATTATCTTTATATCTGCCACGTATGAGCCAAGGAATGGATGGTCATCTCGGATCCGCCTTGTGCTATACAACTTCTTTCAGGCAGAGGGCGTGGCTTTGTAAACGAGTTGTTCAGTCAAGCTCGTCATGGTATTGCTCCATAACTCTATATGTAGGTGTTAGAAGTCTGATCAGTATCAAATCCTAGGTACCTACACCATCCACATATTAATTCATCTGAGTTAATTACATCAGTAGCTCATAAAGGATGCAAATATAAGAGTCATGGTTAAAGAGTAGTCCTGTTAAAGGAATGAATATGATTCCGTGTGAAAATGGCATTGCATGCTATCTGCAGGTCCATTTTGCCTCGCCCAATCTCTGCCAGGGGATGGTTTGATTGTGGTCTTGGTGTGACAAAGGCAATTAGGTAAATACTGTAAGCGAATGACGAGGTCTTGTTTCCTTTGAATCGCCTTTTTGCCCCCATGCTAAGGGCAAGGTTTGAATGTCAGGGACTCGTGTATGTATTATTAATGGTATCATATCATCACGTTGGTGCTAGGACATTAATTGGCAGGAGAATACTGGATCCATGTTCATAGAAGATTTTGTGCTTTCCATGTTAGGAAATAGGATATGGCTGCTAGGGTGATAGTTATATCTCATCCATCCTCATATATGCCTTCAAGCCCATGTCAGGAATAAGATCTAATGGACAGATAATCAATCGGCATCTAGGATTAAGTGCTCTAAACTTTTAACTCGTCAATTTTTGGGCAAGGCCGAGGAAGTCTATCATGCAAGCCTATTATCTATCAGCTTTGAATTATATAATGTAATCATGAGCAATCTACGTTTGAATCTCCGGTTGCACCCAATGCCTGGGACATGAGTTACTTGACTAATCCTCAATGAAGGGTGTGAAATTGTAAATCTTCACTTTCTAACTCCAAAATGTCGTTTGTCAAAAGTTTCATTCGCATTCATCTCCCATCTAGCCGGAGGCTGATTAGTGATTTTGTCCAATCATCTAGGGTGGTGAATTCAGCAATGAGAACCGTTGGTGTCTATCTTGGGACAACCTTCCGAGGGAAATAAGCGTTGTCGCCTTGCATGTTATATCTCGAGGCATAAAGTGCGATGGCACGCCTTTCACTTCTCCTTGCTAAGTGCATTTCGTGCTGTAGGAAGTTCATCATGGGGTTGTCTATGACTCTCTTCTGAGGTGTCGGAACTGTCTAGCTTGGCCGGATTATTGACCTTCTGATTCTCCGTTCGTAGGATGTAAGATATGCTATAACGTTCCATTCCATCCAATAGCTCTTCTAACTGTTCAAGGTAAGCTACGAGTTATAATCCCTTCCTTTGGAATTTCCTTCGAATCAATACATCTCCAACGCCGGGTCATCGATCATTCATTGCACCGTCGGTGTACAGTAATGGGTGCTTGTATTCATTTTTCGTTTTGAAGGGCCATCTTCTTCATCTAACACATCCTCTTCCGGAATGGTAAATTCAGCGATGGATTCGGCTAATGTTTGGGGATTGAGCAGTGGACACTAGGGTGCAATGTAAGCTCTGAATTCTGCTGGAGCTGGTCGGTCTAGACCTTGATCAGATAAACTTGAGTATGATAGCATAGCTTGCGAGACTTTAAGTAATATTCATGCGTTATGTCACAATGCAAATAAGAAGTAGAGTGCCAATGGTTGATTCATATTTGCTTTAATCTCGAGCTCTCATCATTTGACCAAGGTCGTATGGTGGCTGGTGAGCAGTCAAGTTGTTATAATCCTGGAAAGGATCCATAGGTCCAATCGTTGCGTGTGGTGGTTCAACTAGTACCTAATTATGGGCACCAAAGTATGTTGAATTAACCCTTATTCGATGGAAATCAGTCTTCCCCGATGTAGTTGACAGCAAACGGCAATTGCAAAGGTTCGCCAAGTTCTTCGGAAGGTGAACCGCAGAACATATTTCATTCATCACATCATACAATTGAAGTGTAGCTTTGGGATGTTGAGATCCATAGCTTATTTCTGGTATCCCCTTATTGACAATCATGGTCACTAAGATCTTAGGAATTATCTTCGGAGTAGTGCTCGGACAGTTCCATATAACCATCATTCGATGCCCCACTGATTGGACAAGTTCAAGTTGCATAAATAAGATGGTAACTACTCGTTAGCAAGCAACATAGGTTGCATCGGTGAAACATATACACCATCAGAACTAAGGAAGAGGAAGCTGCTATGAGACAATCATTGTCTTGTACACTGTCCTTGATAACAAGCCATATCTGATCGATAGCTCCTCAAATTGTCTTACTGATGCAAATAAGTGTCATGGCTCTGGGAAGAATCCCAGTCATTGCAAACTAGCTGTGATATTCTCAAACTATCCATCTAATCTTCATTGACAAGCTTTGATAACTGCTGTTAGCTAAAATGTATGTCGATCCGAAGGCGAGTCGTGCTCCGAGCCGAAGGCGAGGCCGTCAGTGGGTTCGGGCGCAGCGCCGGTGGGGGTCCGGGGCCCCACAGTCCCATCGGCGATTTCTGAAATGATAAGAAAAATGTATTTTTCCCCAAAAATAGCTGTTTCGAGTCGGTTCGAATCATACCTTCAAGTAGTGGTTCGGAGACATCTCCACGTTGGGTCGGATCGGACTAGCTCCTCCGAACCGGATCAGAGCATCATCGTCTGGTCGGTTCGGGTGCCTTTCCGGGTTGGATCTGGAGTTAATCCGCTACGACCATGTAAGTATGCCATGTTGTCTTCATATGTTGAGCGGGTCGGATTTAGGTACCCCGAACCGATCCGAACTATCATCTGATCCGGGACTCCTAGTGTAGCATAAAACAGAATGCCTTCTCCGATCCAAATGCCTATCTTCCATCTGAACCAATCCGCTACTATCCATCATGCCCGAAGTCTTCTACTGTCTCCAATCTGAATGCTTCGCCTGAACTGGAAACATTTACGATCTGATTCAAATGGTTTCTTGGATTCCACTCCTGAACTTTGGCGACTGTTGCTGGACGAAGTAGAGCCGATTTCACATCTAGTGATCTCCACGGTTGCAAATATAGTTTCACAGGATTTCCTCATCGAACTTGGTGATCCGATAGTAGATTGGAGAATCCTTATATGCTTAGAATCTTCAGTTCTCAGTGAAAGCACCAAAATGTTAGACCAAAAAAGGGTCCTAACATCCAATTGAATATGATTTGCAAAGAATAATAATATAAAACATAGAAAATCAGGCAGAGACACGAGATTTATAGTGGTTCGGCATTAACTAGCCTACATCCACATTATAGCTTCTCATTTCATTCCAGAATTACAATTACAATGAATACATTCACACAATCACTTGAATACAATGAATTATTCTCTCTGAATTCATTGATTTTTATTGGAGATGAAGGTGGTTGTTGATTGAGAAATTCGGCCATGGCTGCCATTCATGAATTAAGTGTCAGAACCCCCCTCAAATGATGCGTTGTATGTGTATTTATAGGTGTAAAATCGGTTGGGATGTGTGGCCACGTGGCAACATCATGGAGGACTTCGAAAATGATGGAGAAAGTGGGGAGCGTGGCTTCATTCATGAGCTTACAAGTGTCAATCGGTCTGGGTAAATAGGCACAAGAATAGGTCTCCAATGATGGGAAGTTGCGTGTTTCAGGCAGTTCGGTTAGGAGGCCTAGATTCGATCCGAACCGGTGTTGTTGCACCCATCCGATCCGACCCGAGCTATTCCATCCGAACCGATCCGAGCTATCCCATCCGAACCGATCCAAGCTATCCCATCCGATCCGATCCAAGCTCTGGTTTTAAGACATATGAGAGCTTTACCCTCTAACATATATAACCCTGATCATCTGAGTTTTGGGTGGCCTGGTCACAAAATAGGCTAACAACCATGAAAGGGTGGCTCACTAGAATCGCGTCGAGATCGTTCAGCACGACGTTGTCACCGGCGAAATCCGGCTGACTCTTCCCTCGTCTTTGAGCATCCCCACCCTCCCACAAAGCTCATGTTCCTCCCCGACAGCGATCCCTCTCGCCCTGATCTCCTGGCCTCCATTGTCGAATTCCTGCGGTCGGGAATATCACCGATTCCGCCACTAATTAGAAGTGCGTCCTTAATGGAAAAAAAAATCAGAGTTCTCCGGACCCTTAACTTCCTTCAACTGAAATGAGGCAAAACCAAGAAGAATCGGCAAGTGCTTCTTTTGTTCTTTCTTTATTATTATCAGTATTATTATTTATAGGTTGGAGATGATATAGTATTTCTATTGCTTTTCCTGTGTGCTATTGTCATATCTGTCTAATCACCCTGCAGCATCATGTTTGAGTTACATTTCAATATTATTAGATATTTAAGGTTAACCAATTTTGATTTGAACTTGCGGAAAATGCTTCTAAAGCTGTATTTGACCTTTATGACTCTGTGACCCCTGATTTGTTGGAATCCGTATTAAGGTCACTTAAAGCTTTCATGTGTATATGGTATCCAGCGTTATCCAACAGTGTAACATAAATGTGATATATTTCTTTTCTTTACCTATGTGTAGGGAGAAATACGATACATGGAACATTTTAGCATGTGCCATAAATGCAAGTTGTCTATTTTCTAAAATTGCATGGCTGAGAGATTCAGAATTGGTATGCCTTCACTTATATTTTTTATTAGTGAATATGAACACTAAACATTACTAACACTACTATTTGGATTGAAATCAACTTTGTCTCGTTTATCATTAATAACCCAAAGTTTATCTCTTGTTCGGGTATTTTGAATATCATTCAGGTCTCTTATTAGTTTTGACTTTCTTTTGATCTAGTTTGAGAATGGCACAATTTCAACCAAAGGCGTGATAACAAGTAAATGCATCAGCTCCTTAATTATATATTAATACTTCTTGGTTGTACATGAAGAAACGTCATAAATGTTACCTTACCTTGTACATATAAACCAAACTTTCTTTTTTGGAAAGTAAAATAAATTGAATAATAAGATATAGCCTAAACATAAAGCATGCAAAAAAAATCTTCATCCATATTTTTCCTAATACTTACTAATTTACAAAGGGAATACTGCAACCATCTAAAAGAATTTTTATGTCTTCAAAACAGTTTGGATATTGCTGAGCTTAGGAATCGAGTTCATGCCTTTTCTTTGCAATTTGCCATGCCAGCATCTGATCTTTAAGACACTTGTCATTTTTTAATATTAGATCCACATTTGTTAACATATATAAATTTATAGTTTTGAATCATTCAATTTGATCTTTTGGTTTCATAAGCTGCTGTAAATTTGGCTACCAGTTTTCGGCTTTTCTTGCATATGTTTGTTTGTAAGCTTGACTCTGTGTTACACCTAACTGTATAATTTAGTTGAATTAAAAGTTATTTTCATGTGTACTATGATTGAATTATTGTGCTAAGGTTATATTCAAGTTTTTAATTACATGTAAAACGAACATAAAAACTATTGGAATATTATAGTTTTTCATTATTAATCGTGTTTTTACACTGTCAGTGCAAAGGAATCCCAATTTTTTTACTGCTCATGTGCATTTTCGTTGTTATTACAGAGATGGACAACTACAATATAAAAATATATGCAAGACTTAAAATAAAGATTCACCTCATGGATCATCATGTCGGGCTAACCAAGGTAATTAGATACGTAAAAACATGGGTTTTCTTATTCTTATACATTTTAGCAGAAGTATCTTAGTAAACATAAGTACACATACACTCGATATTATATCTGTCTGAAATAACATGACCCTCTAGAAATTACAAAGAGAACTGCATTATATTTGGCTCACGTATTTAAGAGCCAATATAGGTCTCAGTAGACAAAAAGATTTGATTTTTTTGGACATAAAATACATAAACACCAACACGAATTTATTAATCTGCTCCAATTGGTTGTTAAAAAACATTACATATCATTTCACAAATTTAAAAAGTTTGTACCTTCTTTACTCCTTATAACAAACCTTTTTTCTATGTTTTATGCTTATGATGGACAACATTAACACTATAGTACAATTTCGTCAAATTTGTGCATGCACCACACTAATGACAGTAATGATATCATTCTTTCCTAGTTAACTTTGTAACCTTTCTGCAAGATTATTTTATTTCTGTGAAAAATGAAAAAGAAAATATGATGATAGCTAATAATTATAACAATTTTCATATTTATTTTGAAAGGACGTTGTTACATTATTATTATTGACTTTTGAATAATGATGTAACACTATATGTCAGCCTTCAATTCAGTATTTGTGTACTGTGAACATTTCAAGGTGAAAAAGGTATTTTCTCTCTTTCACTATATATTACATCCATATATGGAGAAATATCACTCAAATTCGATCTATTAACCCTATCACAAGGTGATAAAGGTGTCTAAATTTCACATCTTCCTCACTGGCCTGTTTTAGATGTTGCGTATGGTCTAAAATTGCTTCTTTTTTTAAAGGCACCAATTGTTCTTTTGGTAGTATGCATAAACTTGCACATATCCAAGGCAGTTCCATGTTTGTCTTGCATTTCTTCTACAATAACATGCAAATAGCCTAAATAACATGATACTTATACTTTCTTTTTTACAGTAACCCGGCTGCAATGATGAAGTAACGCAATGTTACTTTAAACCAAATTTTTTCCACAATATTTATATGATATTTCATGATTTTCATATTTAGTCATTTGGACTTAATTTTTAGGTACATGAATGATCCCGAAATTCTTAAAAATATAAGGCAAGCAATGGGGACACCAATCTCGGAAGATGATGCTACAACTTTGACTATAGCGGGTACCAAAGAAGCAGAAGATGAATATGAAATGAAGCACTTGTTCATGTTCATCAAGCTGGTTGTACTAGTGATGTAGAGGTATTGATTGTTTATGGACCTTCAGCTAAAGTGCTTTCATAAGGTATGCTTATATATCTTTTGTGAACAAAACTTTTATTTGTCTTATGTATCTTTTGTGTTAGATCGATGTACGTATTTTGAAGTGGTTGTGTTTTTTGTGACGGGTTTAGTTGGTGGTGTACTATGTGTATGTTGAGCGAATATTATGTTAATTAATATATATGAGTTATTCCTTATAGTTATATTTGATGCATTGAAATATGGATCATATTATTATTAACATATATGAATTCCTTATAATAGCAAGGTGTATATAAGTTACAACAACAAAAAAATAAGTTGTAATAAATCATTTTACAACGGTGTGAAAGAGTTGTAATACTCTGGAAGTCACAACGGTAATCACCAATTGTCATACCTATGATCTTATGAAGAAGAGTTGAAGAGAAGGATTGAATGATGGAACCCCCATATTATCAGAAAACCAATTGGCAATGTGAAGGGGGAACTCCTCATATATTAAGGAAGATTAGTTAGACAAATTCCCGATGTGGGACAATTCCAACACGCCCCCGCACGTGTGGCGTATCTTTAGCCTAACACGTGGATCTTTTGGGTGACGTGGGGCAGATCATGAAGAAGATTTTTGGATCAGTGCTCTGATACCATGAAGAAGAGTTGAAGAGAAGGATTGAATGATGGAACCCCCATATTATAACAAAACCAATTGGCAATGTGAAGGGGGAGCTCCTCATATATTAAGGAAGATTAGTTAGACAAATTCCCGATGTCGGATAATTCCAACATCTTACAATATTTTAATGTCTACAACAACGAGGAATAAAAGTTGTAATAAAATTCATTACAACGGTGAGTAAAAGTTGTTAAATATCCTATTTCATAATGGTGTTGCAACGATGCAGAAATGTTGTAAAAGATATTAGTATGTTACAACTTCTTAATACACGACAGTGACTCCACCATTGTAAAAACTTTTTAAAATGTTTTTGCACCATTGTAATATGGTATATTTGTTGTAGTGTAAAATGTGAGTAAAAGTGATCGCACATGAGTTTATAGTGGTTTGGCGTGAATGAGCCTATGTGCACTTTATAATTTCTAGACTATCCACTAACTTTGATTACAAATGATGATATAAGTGACTAATCTCGAGTACAATGCAGTAAACATAATAAAATAACAAGGGAATAGATAAAAGTCCTTCCTTTGAAGCTTTGGAAGGCTATTTATAGATGCTATGGTTCTCAGGTCGACTGGGACACGTGGTATCCATCGCAGGACTGTAGGAATGGTTGAAGAAGCTTTATTCTCATGTAAAAAGGCCCGGCCAATTATGCATAAGTGGCTGCAGATTCTGTATATTATGAGTAGCCGAAGCGGTCACAACATAGTAGCAATTGGTCGAAGTGGTGATATTTCGGCACAGGAACAGACTCGGCTCGATTTAGTTGACCTGGGATTCTATTCCACCCGAGATTAATGTTGACCCAAGGTTTCTGTATCCGCGTGTGTCAACTGCAGGTCCAGTCGGCATGTTTCCTAGTTGATCCGAATGTTTATTGAGCCTACTGCCTCTATTCATGCGTACAGCTTCCAGTTCGTGTCGAGTTAAGTTTTGGTCGACCCGAAGGTGTTCGAGCTGAGTTTTCAGTGATGTGTCTCTGAGTTTGGTTTATAGGAAGGTATATGATCTTGATGGCCTTACCAAAAGGTTGGTCAACACTACCAAACTTCAAAATATAATTCAATTTATAATCATCTTGGCATTCATTTAAGAACAGTAATACATATTTTAAAAACAAAAAGAAAAAAAATTCACACTTCAGCAAATTATATAAGAGTAACTGTAGTCTTCGTAAAAGTTGCGGATATTGACATTAACGCAATGGTAATGATTAATTGCATATTTTCATGCAATTTTCATTAATTGCTTTAAAATTTCAAATTTAATTTCTACACTTATTTAGCATCACATTATTGCAAAAAAATCATTAAAAAGTGTAAATTGAATATAAATGAAAAATAGCTTACTTTCAAAAAAATTGCAGATAAATAAACAACTTTACAGAAAAGTTGTAGACATGTATGTAGTTTTTTGATACACTGAGACATATCTGCAAACACTATGATAATAGTTGCAGATATATATGTAATTTTTTACAACAAGTGCAAACATTTCTACATTTTTTTGTTTTCAGTAATCTTCTTTTAATATTATTTTTTTAAATAAGCGTTGAAGCTTGAAATCACGAAAATAATATTGCTAAAGTTTTTGAGATTTGTTTTACAATGAAACTTGAGCAGAAATTCGTCTTATACAATGTTTGATTTTAGAGAGTCATCCCTTAATTTCATTATATTTTATTATGAGAAATAACATTTTAATGTAATTTCTTTTGGAATATATGTTGCTAGTAAATTATTCTTTACTAGAATAATTTTACAAACATTATTTCCTAAAAACTGTAGAGACGTGAATAATATATTTATAATTCCATATGGCATAATATCTCTTTGTTTTTTTCTCTCTATTAAAAAGAATTTAGTGCAGTGCAATTCAAAGAGCCATGTTTCAACCCTATGCAAAAAGGGGACATTCGGGTAACTATTCACAAAACTTAATGTAGCTCGCACCACGTCCAATGTCGGAAATTCCAATGGAGCTAATCCACAACTTGTTGGAGGAAATCAATCTATCAAATTTAATAGATCTGACGGGTCACTTTATAAATAATTTAATATTATTCAATCTGACTAAATGTAAAAAAATGTTTAAATTAATAACTTATGCAAATAAGGTTTGTTTGAGATGCATTTTTTGCATTGCGACTGTATCGAAGTGTTGTATAAATTTGTCGATGATGATTATTTAAAATAAACAAATATCTTATTGTCTCAACTGTCATATACATTTATTGACCGTCATTAGCGGGGCATCTCCCCTTCACTCCACCCATGGGGTTATTACCCTTCTTCATTGCGGTAATCATTTTTGATAATTATACATTTCTTGTATTATCTATTCATTTCGTCATTATATTTTTAAAATAATTAACTTATGTGTATTTCAATTTCTCAATTGTTATTTTATTCTAGTTAAATGCATATCATATAGGAAAACAAATAACTAATTATGTATACAACAATTATATTAAAGTCATAAATAAACTAGCTCGCTTAATACCTCATTTGTAATCATAAATGCATACCTCGTTCATCAATGTACAACCAATACCCATTCACTATATCGCTCAATACCCCTCTCTCATTCTTCGTGAACACACCGTCAATCTTACTATGGACGCTTATTGACCAACTTTTTATATCTTGCAATTTACAAGCATATGCACAAATACTCATAGGCTATCAATTTATATTTTCATCCTCGAACAATCCAAACCCAAATTACATGTATTAAATTGTCGATGTAATCATCATCTGTACTTAATACAATATTCTCCTTTATGACTGAGCTCTGTTAATGTGTGTCAGTAAATGTTAAGAAGTATAGCTATTATATAGTGAATGTAAAAGATTATTAAAACACTTTTTTGTCCTTTAGTAACTAAAATGAATATAAAATTTGGAACGGTATGTTGATAATTTAATAACCTTAATAACTTCCCTTATTGCACATGTTAACACTTTATTTGGGGATTTTCACTCAAAGAGCTTAGTTGTTAAGGTAATAAGTTTTAAGGACAACACCTCGAAAAAAAATAGTTTTAAGGATAATTTGCAGGAAAAAGATAAATGAATTTATCATTTTCAGTTATATAATTTCTTTCCTATATAACTTGAGAAGATAAATGAGTTAATAATTTTCTAGAAAATTGTTATTAAAACTAATTATTCAGAAGTGTTGTTGTAACACCCCATAATTTTAAAATATTAAAACTGACAAATTTAAGAATACTTAATTTTTAGAAGAAGAAATAAGTGAAACGGGTTATGCCATTGTGTTCGTCTCGGAATTCTGCTTGAGATAGAGTCTGAGTTTGCGTAAAACGGACAACGTATGAAGAAGTTATGAAGCTCGGAAGATTTAAAGTTTAAAGCTGTAAAACAAGTCGATCACCCATTTTTCACCATTCGACTGTTTTTAGACAGAAGTGAAAACTGCTTGAGATAGAGTCCGAGTTTGCTTAAAATGGACATAGTATGAAGAAGTTATGAAGATCGGAAGATTTAAAGTTTAAAGCTGTAAAACAAGTCGACCGCCAATTTTTCACTATTCGACCGTTTTTAGACAGAAGTGAAAACAGTCGATTGCCAATTTTTCACCATTCGACCGTTTTTAGACAGAAGTGAAAACAGTCGACCGATTGAAATTGGCCAGTCGACTAGTTGATTCCAGGTAGTTTCCTGATGACGTATTTTTCTAATTTCAGTGGTTCGGATGGTTCCTAATCAAATCTTAAGGTCCTTATTCACCTAATACACCTATAAATAAACACCTAAACCTAACCCTAATATCATCTAACCCTAATCCATGGCGCCTCCATGCTACTCTAATCAAAATTAAACAAGCCTTTCTTCTACATCAAGTCAAATTAGAAGATCATATCTACAAACAACAAAGCCTAATTCTCTTTTCTAGGAATCCTATCGCTGTGAGTTTACACTACTTTCACATATAGTTAAATTAAAAAGTAATTGTGATAGGATTGTAAATTGGACTTAATGAACATGCCTGTACGTAAGATGAGTCTTGTTAAGTTTGTAAATCATTATCTTTCAGATTCATACCCATAAATCTGTCATATGCCTTTCTGATCCATTTTGTCGTTATATGCCTGTTTATATTTCATATGCCTGTTCTTATGTTTATGCCAGTCTTGATGTTTTGATTCTCTTCCCTACCTCTCTTCCTTTTTATTTTTGAAACTAGGCTAACTTCGAGCCTAAGTTGAGATTTGCGTGCGAATAACGTTTGAACGATTGGGAAAGGTTTGGGAAATATGTAAAATAAAATAAATGGCCTAGGACTATTAATAATTGTGAAATTGGTTTGGGCATAATTAGATACAACTTGTACATATGGAATTGTAGACATAACTTGGATTAGAATTTTAAACATAACTTGAATTAGAAATTATGGGTAATTGGAATATATGCTATAATTCAGAACTTGAAATTGGGCTTGAATAAAAGAAGAGATAATGAACGCCTAAGACACGAGGTTCGATTCGGATTGTGGTAGAAGTCTGCCCGGAACCGCCTGGCATATCCAACAACCGCAAAACGGCAATCTAATATGAGAGGTTGAAGACAGAAATTAGAAGCGTATTAGTGCTAAGACACGAGGTTAGATTCGAATTGCGGTAGAAGTCTGCCCGGAACCTCCTGGCATATCCAACAACCGCAAACGGTAATCTAATGTGGGAGGTCTTGCATAATTACGGATAATGAACACTTAATCAAGATAAGACATGCGGTAAGACATGGGTATAACAAAAGGGTTAAGTGGGTGACATAGGTGACATGTGAAACATAATTAACGCACTTAACCAAGATGAGACATGTGGGAAAACATGGGAATTATAATAATAATTGGGAAATCCTAGTAGGGACCAAGCATAGGAGGGAAGCTTGTGTCAAGTATGGGGACCCTTATCAACTAGTAACCCATTTTTAGTATCTATTTGAGCTCAAACTAGGTCGAAGATGGGACATGCTTACTGGGGTTGATTGTAAGAGGTCAAAAGAGTAAAGAGCGATGACAACGCAAGTCCAACGGAGTCATGTGTGTGCTTGGGTCCGGGCTGGTAGGTAAGACATTGTTGCATTATGTAGGTATAAGCCGTGCATTTTAGTAGTATCGGGTTGCCAATTTAGGGAGTGATACACCTTATTGTGGGGCCAGCATGGGTATCTACGAGTTTGGGAGCCGATCGAATGGGGAGGGTAGTGGGTACAACTAGTGGGGGTATGAGCAAGTGGGCACCTACGAGAGCAGCTATGAGTACACAAAGCCACCATTATTATGATTAGTAGGAGGTCACCTTTTAGTATGAGACTAGTATTGGTGCGGTGCAGGAAATATCTTATAATGGTTAGAAGTGCAATCGATGTTATACCTTGTTCATCTTGTTTACCTTGTCATACTTGCTTATGTTACAGTCATTTATTATATCCGGTTTATGTTCTTATCCTGTTACTTTACTAGTTATATTGTTAAAATCACTGGACTTGCCAGACTTTATGTCTGACCCTTTTTTGTTTCGCCTCTTTTCTTTCCTCCCCCAAGGTTCTCAGGGTGGAAATAGCAAGGCTTGATTTAGATTTCTCTCTCTCTCTCTACTGGAAGTGCTGAATGTAATGCTCAACTTTGTTTCTCTTTCATATGACATTTTGGAATAGGATTATGGTTTTGCTTTTATGTACTTTGATAATAATTTTGTTTAAGATGGATATTTGTGTACTTGGCTTCAGTATGTGATTTTGATGTTGTAACCAGACATGTTTTGCTTTTCCGCTGCAATGAATAAATTTTGAATTTTTAAGTACTATTTTATATATCTATCTTGTGATGTTCTGTTCTATACTCTTATAATGCTCCATGAAAGTTAATACATTCCCTTGGTGAGTGACACTAATGGACGTGGGGTGTCACACGTGGTATTAGAGCTGAACGTTACCAAAACAGATAAAAGATTTTGAAAACCGTTTTCAAAAGAATTTTTAAAAAGAAGTATTTCCAAAAACATGTTTTAAAGAAGGTATTTTCAAGAGAAAGGTTTATTATGAAAAACATAATCCCCAAAATCCATATATCTTTCTTTCGATTCTTTGTTTTGAATCTCTTCCTTTTTCTTTTCAGCATGTCTAGGTAACCCAATATACCCGAGTGCGTACAGATACCAGGCTGGTTCAGAAGGTATCTGGAGGCTAGGGCTACTGCTGCAAGCCCAGCAAACATTCCTCCTCCCCCAGCTACAGCCATTGTTCCACTTCTTCCTCCGCATGTAGATTCTTTTTCTAAGATATGTAAGGACTTTCATGCGATGGGCGGAAAATCGTTTCATGGGATTGAGACGTTTGTCGAGGCTAGAAATTGGCTCAAGAAAGTGGAGGACTTGATTGGCATCTTTTAGGTAGATGATGGATGGAAGGCTCAACTAACTGCTTGGTTAATGAAGGATGAAGCATCATTTTGGTGGGAGGTCACGAATGGAGAACGTGCAATGGAGACATGGATGGATTTCAGACAATGGTTCGAGTTGAAATTTTTTCACAAGCAAAAGAAAGTTTATACATGGAGAGGTTCTTAGCTTTGAAACAAGGAAACTTGTCAGTTAAGGAGTATGTTAACAAGTTTAATCAGTTGGCAAGATTTGGTTTAGATTTGGTGAACACGCCGCATAAGAAAGCCTTGAGATTTACTAAGGGCTTGAACGAACCGCTTCACGGGTTGGCTATGTCCCACATTCCTATGATGGCTATTTTCGAGAAACTTGTTGATACAGCGTTGATGAATGAAGAGGAGAAAGGTGCTAAAATGGATAGGACACAGGATAAGAAAGTGGATCCAAAGAAGGCACAACAACAACAAAAGAAAGGCGGTAAGGATAATAAGGGCCAAGAGAGAAGGAAGTGTCACAATTGTGGAATACCTGGCCACTAATAGAAAGACTGTATAAAGAAGAAGAAGCCTGGCTGTTACCATTGCAGTGAGGTAGGACATTTGATTAAAGATTGCCCGAGGAGGCAAGGACAAAGGCAAGGACAGAGGAAAGGATCTACTGCTCGAGGTTAGGTTCATGCTCTCATGGCACTGGGGCAAGAAGGTGGTACTGTCGAAAGTTTGATTTTCCTTTTTGATCATCCTATTCGAACTTTGTTCGATTCTGACGCTTCACATTCATTTATATCTGCTTCATTAGTTGAAACACTTCACCTAAATACTAGTTTAGTTATGGATCCTATTGTAGTCTCAAATCCTATTAGTGGTTTGGCTCATTTATCTATGATTTGTCGGGATTTGAGAGTGTCTATCTTGGGCGTTAAGTTTGAATGCAATGCCTACGTTCTTGGTTTCATGGGTTATGGTTTGATTCTAGGGATGGATTCAGGTATGGTGCCATCCTAGACTGCTAAAGGAGGGTTGTTAGATTATTGACTCATTGTGGAAGGACCCTTGATATATCTTGTGACCCTAGGGTTCAGTGATGCTTAACTACCTAGAATCACTTGACGCATCCATCGATGATTTGCAATCTGTTCGAGTAGTCTGTGAGTATGATGATGAGGTTCGGGGTTTACCCCCGAGGCGCGAGGTAGACTTCCATATATACTTAGTAGATAATGCAAAGCCAATTGCATTGCCAGTGTGCCACATGGCTCCGAGAGAGAGGAAGGAACTCAGTAAACAAGTAGCGGAGCTGCTTGAGAAAGGGTTATAAGAAGAAGTATTTTGGAATGGGGTGCTCCATTTGTTTTTGCTACGAAGGAGGACAGTTCGCTTAGATTGTGCGTGGACTATAGGGACCTAAATAAACTCATGAAGAAAAATAGACACCTATTACTGAGGATAGATGATTTGTTCGATCAGCTGGTTGGCGCTTCGGTTTTCTCGCAGTTAGACTTAGTTACAGGGTTTCATCAGTTGAGGGTAGCATAGATAAGACTACTTTTAGAACTCCGGATGGTTTCTTTGAATGGCTCGTCATGCCTTTTAGTTTGACGAATGCACCCGCATATTTCGTAGACTAGATGAGTAGGGTGTTTAGGGAGTTTCTAAACAAGTTTGTGGTAGTCTTTGTGGATGACATCTTGATATTCTCTAGAAGCGAGGAAGAGCATACCCTACATCTTAGGGAAGTCTTAGAGACCCTTCGAGCACATCAACTCAAGGCTAAGTTCTCCAAATGTCATTTTTAGAGGAAGGAAGTGAGGTTCTTAGGGCACGTGCTCTCTAAGGAAGGGATAGCAGTCCGCAAAGGCTGTGGCAATCCAAGATTGGAAGATTTCTAGGAAGGCAACGGAAGTAAGAAGTTTTCTAGGGTTGGCAGGCTATTATAGGAAGTTCATTAAGGACTTCGCAAAGATATCATCCTCACTTACACGGTTGATGAAGAAGAACTTGACCTTTTCTTGGGATGTTGACTGTGACGATGCTTTTCAACGATTGAAGAGGGCTTTGACGGTAGCTCCAGTTTTAGTTTTGCCGAATGAGAGTAAACCGTTCACAGTGTATACTGATTCCTGCAGGACAGGGCTTGGCGTGGTTTTGATGCAAGAGGGAAGGGTGATATGCTATGGTGGAAGGCAGTTAACGGTCCATGAGAAGAATTACTCTACCCACGACTTAAAGTTAGCTGCCATAGTTTTTGCGCTTAAGTCTTGGCGTCACTATTTGCTTGGAGAGAGGTTTGAGTTGAATACAGACCATAAGTCACTAAAATTCTTTTTCACTCAAAAAGATCTAAATTTAAGGCAATATAGGTGGATGGAGTTCTTAGCATCCTACGATTTTGAGATTGCATATACCCTTGGCAAGGGTAATGTTGTAGCTGACGCCTTGAGTAGAAAGAGGTTGACTTTGAATCCTTTGTTTTTCGAGCGGTAGAGTTTAGAGTACATATCTACCTTTGAATTTAGACCCTCTATCGATTATGTACCCGACTTGTTGGCATCGTTAGAGGTGCGACCTGCGCTTTTGGGACAGATAGTAGCAGCATAGCAAGATGACCCATAGCCGATAGAGATAGTAGACAAGCTCATAAGAGGGGAGTCTTCGAGCCATCTTAGTAGGTATACTATAGATGAAAAGGGTTGGTTGCATAGGGATGGGAGATTTTGCGTATCACGAGATGAAAGCTTGAGGAGGACGATCCTTGAAGACGCACATCGTTCTAAGATGACCATACATCCCAGTGGTGACAAGATGTATAGGGACATGAAGCGAGTTTTCTTTTGGGCCGGAATGAAGAAGGACGTGGCTAAGTTCGTTTCTAGATGCTTAGTGTCCCAGTAAGTCAAGGCTGAGCAAAAGAAGCCCGGTGGTTTGCTTCACCCTTTAGAAGTTCTGCAGTGGAAATAAAAGAGTGTTTCCATGGATTTCAACGACGGGTTGCCGAGGTCAAGGAAGGGTAATACGGGGATTGAGGTAGTAGTAGATAAACTTACCGAGAGCGCCCATTTCATTCCCGTTAAGAGTAAAAGAACAACAACATATTTAGCATCTGTTTATCTCTGAGAGATAGTTCGTCTACACGGCATACCTTCTAGTAGCGTAAGCGATTGAGATCCCATTTTCACTAGTGAGTTTTGGAAGAGCTTGCAAGAGGTGGTAGGAACGCAATTGTGTTTGAGCACCACTTATCACCCTCAGATGGATGGCCAAACAGAAAAAGTGAATAGGATTCTAGAAGATCTTTTGCGGTTATGCATCTTGGACTTTGGAGGGACATGGGATAGTAGAGTTCGCCTACAACAACAGCTATCAGACTAGTATTAGCATGGCACCTTTTGAAGCTTTATATGGACGACCTTGCCGATCACCGACTTGTTGGTGTGAATCTATGGATAAGATTTTGCTTCGACCCGAGATGGTTAGGGAAACCTCAGGGAAGATAGACTTGATTCGAAGACGCATGAAGACGGCACAAGACTTTCAAAAGTCATGCGCTGATAAGAGACGAACCAATCTTGAGTTCGATGTTGGAGACATGGTTTTAATGTAACAACCCCAATTTTGAATGTATTTTTATTTAATTATTTACTTAAACTTTGTTTTCTATTTTATTTTGTTTATGTAAAACTCAATTTATTTGTATTTTATTGCGAAAGCTGTTTTTTTAATTTAAAACTATATTTACTTTGGTTTTTATTATGAACGAATTTGATTTGATATGAATATATTTTAATAATATTTTCATTTTCGATCTTATTTCGTATATAAATTTAACTGAGTTTATTTAGGTGAATTTGAATTTATTTAGGAAAATTAAAACATGAAATTTATTTATAATGAAACATTATCTTTAATATTTTGTTATTTCCATTTAGAAGTGATTTAAATAATTTTATATTGAAAACGTCAAATTTTAGTCACTTCGTTTGAATTAGTTTTGACGATTATTTGCGGTAGAGGCAACCTATATATCTTAAATAAAAATGAAAATGTAGAATAAAAAAATAAAAATCCAAAAAATATATATATTTGAGATGCGTCTAACCAGACAAAGCATAGAAATTAATTTCGTCGGAAACTTATAATGTTTGCCGATCGCGCATTTTTTGGTGCAAATCTGCACCTAACAGTTCAAATTTTAGCAACTGAAAAATCTCTTTGAAACCAGTTCGGACGAACACGGAAAATATTCTACTCGTTGTCGCGAATCCAACGGTGAAATTCTTTTTGCGAAAACCAGATGTTTTGACTTCCATTTAATTGTTTTCTCGTGTCATTTTTCCTTTTAAAAGCGGTCCATAATGTCTTTTTGAAAGGAGCATCCTGACACTGCAAATTTTATATCGTTGCATCCGTCTCGTCGCACTGATTTCCAAAATATATTCACTTGTCAATTTCGGTTCACGGTTCACGCTAAAATTACCAAAAGGATGTGTAGTTCATTTCTGAAACAAATCCACTTGAATTCGAAGTGTCCATATTCAGTTCCCACTTGTTTTTCTAGTCATTTTAGGTCTGCAAAACCCGCCCTTTTGTCTTAATAAACCACTCATAATTATTTTTGTTTTTCAAAAGTTTAGAAATTGGACCGTTTACATTCCAAAATGCATGCACTTAATTTTGATTTCCATGCATGCGTTGCTCTTTCCCTTTACATTTTCTCTTCCCCTTCTCTTAATTCGTGATACATATGATAAGAGAATGAGGGCAACTTTTCGCCTCATGCACGCATACATTACTCACTTGTAAAAAAAAAGCCACTTTCATTTTAGACTTTTAAAGCCATGTGTCTATTTCATTTCAAAAGCCATTGCCACTTTTGTTTGTCTAACCTACCTACATTCCTTTTTCCCAATGCTTTCTAAGTTATAATTCCAAAGCAGCTTTTCGTATAAATGAAACAAATGAAGAGCTTCATTCAAATTCCAATCTCATTTTCTCGAACAAAAATATATACAGTATCCTACCGATTCCACCCTTTCACCGCTTCTCTCTCCTATTTTCCCACTTTTGCCTTTCTCTTCGCTCAAGTTTCAGATTCCAGATCTAGATCCAAATTATATATGCATATAAAAAGTGAAGGGAAGTTTCATCTCCAAGTTTCATAACAAAAATTCAGTCGCTTCCCCAATAATCATGGCATCCTCCTCGAATTAAAAATTAAAACCATCAGCCTTCGCAATCCATCGCAAGACAGAGCCACTGAAACTACCACCACCGTTAAATTCGTCGAGATATCCAACGAAGCAATCCGTGCACAACCATCACCGCATCGACTTCCGCTTTGTGTCCTATTTCTCCTTTTGTAACTGCAATTAAATGTAAGTTTAGCTTACGGTTAAAGTTATTTCAGGTTGTGTGACTTCGAGTTTCACTGAATACAATTGTTTGGGTTTTTTTGCACTAACATGTTACACACAATTGATGCATTGTTGAGTTGCCAGAACAGTTGTGTTGGGTTCCATTTGATACTCATGATTTATAGTAACAACATGTTTTGAGGATATGAATTGCTTACAAAACTTGGACCCTTGATCTTACATGAACTTGAACTAACTCTTTGTAATTAAGTCCCGCACAATAGTATTAATATGTTTTAAGGTTACACTGTACACTTGCATTCATTTGGGACTTTTTGGCGTCAGACTTTGGGCATACACACTGCACAAGTTTGTTAACTGATGAACCAATGAAGATAAACCGCACCCATTTACCTATATTTTATTTTACCATCCCCACACGTATAGAACCAGATATATAAATATGTTAAATCCATGTTCTGCTAGACAGTGGATCTTCCTACTATATTTTCTATGTACATGCGGCATTCATTACTATAGGAATTGTTCTTATGCAACCTGGAACTCAGATTCACAGTCCACCTCACGTATATATTCATGTTCGAATTTAATATCCTGAAGTTTTGAAATGTACATTCAGTACCTTCCCGTTGTTGTTATGACATTTAATGCCTTCTTATATTCACGCAGGCATCTTTGTATTGGCTTGTTCTACCGGTAATGATTCACTCTTTTGCTTGATGTCCTCACCATTGGTTGTACTTCTTGCGTGTTGCATACGCTTACTACTCGCGTATATTTCCAGTGTTGTGTGCTATTGAACCCAAGCCTTTGATAATTAGTGAGTAGCATTTTATTTGGTTTTATTTGAACCCATATGCGTGTATAATGGTAGGTAGGAGCTTTTACACAGTAGTTGCAGCACCTCAATTCTTTAGTGCATACGTCCTTGCATGCATATGTGGGCCTTATTATTTCCTTTTGGCTAATTATACTAAATAACTTGAATTTAAATGCAAGAAAACCTCAGTTCATTTTAATATTGGGTCACCCATGTTCATGTTAGTATGGTTATTTGCAATTGAAATGGTTGCACATTTTATAAATTTGCTGCTTGTTGTCATTCTAATAATGTACATGGCATGTTATTTAAATTTCATGATTTTATTTAAATACAACTTGCTGCTTACCATCCAGTTTTGGTTACATATATACAGTCTATTATTGTCCAAGGAGGGAACCCTTACCATTTCTGTGAACCACGTTGCCTTCATTTTTTGTAACGGCTGGAAATTTCCGACTCCTCGAGAGTCGGAAATTCCGAGACGTTAGTGAAAGAATTTAGAAGGTGAGAAAGAAAAGATAGAACTAATAGAATAGAAGAAGAAGAAGAACATCAGAATCATCAGAGTAACACGAATCTCACAGCGGAACGAATAACATATAATATATAACATAACTTTGAAGTAAACAGTTATATATATACAATAGCACTTATCAGAGTACAACACTTACAACACAGCGGAAATAACTATAGCTATAAAATCTTGCAGCCTCCTGCTCCAAGCTCTCCAAGTATATCTGTAAATCCCGACTACTTGACTGCCCGTACAAATTTAGGCACCCAAGAGTTTAGGGAAAACAACAAAGTAAACTCCGGGTCAGTCATGGGACTGGTATGAGTAAAATAGTTTAAAACAGGTATAGGATATCTCATAAGACCACGCCGTGAATACGGAACGGGTTTTTCCCTTATGAGTATCTGAACAACTTTGACAAGCAATATCATTGTGATATTATAATAATGTCTAAGCACAAATAGGTATCAATCTAGCAGAAACGCTTGCATCTCACGTTCTACATATATAGTAAAAATCATAAACCGCACGGCGCTTATCGGAGAATGGATTCCAACAGACAAGGTATGGGAGCACCTTCTGAATAGTGTACTCTAGAGGTGATACACTCAGGGTTCAACAAGAACGTCTTGCAACCCGGCCACACATGACCGCTCACTTATTTAGCTTGAGTGTCGCGAATATATTGCCACCACGGTTGTAGGCCATCCAACCGTCATTCGAAGATACAGAATCAAAAAGAAGTATAAATATGGATATTCCCTAGATCGGTGACAATACACCCTGCTTGGGAATGACCCAACTAGCCATGCTGCCTAGCCCAACTTTTGTTACTTCCTGGTGTGAGGCTAGAAGCTACGACTATCTTCAGAACATCTGATCACCATTCACTTTGAATGCCACATCGTCATACCCGCCAAATCACAAATTGACTTATTCAAAAATAACACGGGTATACAGCTAAGAGAAACGAATTCCTCCGCCACCAAACGTGAATACGTTTGAACAGATCAACTTACGCGATCCATTGGATATACTCTGTCATACCTTCTTCCATATACGTTGTCCTGGGACTGGACAAACCGAAGGCACTATTCAGTATATCCATCTTAGTCACTGTTATCTAAGACTTATACAACAACCCTTGCACTTTACTCCGTCTTCAATTTATCTTTGGCATATATTGCTCGTAACGCTTATGCCGATACAGAGTGGTTCTTTGGATAATAATCCAACCGGTCTCTCCATATTAACAACGTTAAAATGGTAAAAACTTTGATAGTCTGTGATCTAACTATCAAATGAAAACATGTCGGTGTACAAACAACGATCTTATTTCCAAATGGGAATTCGATCGATCAATCATCATATGTTCATATTTCCTTATTTAGAAAATATATGTTATTAATCATTGGAAAACATTTCCATAGCTTATTTTCACATCACTATTATTTCGCAACTATCAGTCCCTAACTGTAACTAGTATGAGAACAATTCTCTAAGTATCAATCCGGAAGGTCGAAACCAACATCAGATCGTCACTTAGAAAACCGTTCAACTTACCCTCTCTAGTTAGTTTCTGAATTTGCTTAACTCTATTTCTTAAATTCTTATCATGAAAACATTTCATTTTCTATGTTTAGAAAACATATCTGACTATATTTGGAAAACGTTTCCAAAACTCATTTACGGATTTCCAATGAACGTTGTATAAAACATCGTTACGCTTAATCCATTAATCGCTTATTACTTAACTATATTTCAAATCAACCTTTTCTATCGAACCACAACTATTCCTTTGTCAATTCTGAAGTCAATCAAGTTGGGGTATAATTACCTCTCAGACCTTAATTGAACAACGTCCTTTACTGTGAAATAGATGAAGCTCGTCACTCACTTTTTACAATCATCTGTTTTACGCAAATTCTCGGATTCAGGTTACGAATCCACTTCTTATATGACAACGTTTGATTATAACTATAACGTTATAATTCCTACTTCTGCAATGTCTAACCTAAATTATAACTTTATCTCCTAACTCGAATAATTTAACAGACACCTAATTTCTAAATCAATAACTAAATCTTGATTTAAACCCTGGAAAGTAAATAGTACTTCCCCGAATTCGCTATAATCGAATTCGACGTATAACTCTCTTTCGAGTAATCTCTATTTGATTAACTCTTCTTCGAATAACCTATATTCGATTATCTCTCTTCGAATAACTCATATTCGAAATCTCTCTCTTTCGAATAAACAATATTCGATCTCTTTCTTTCGAATATGCTATATTCGAACATCTCCTTTCGATTTACTAATCGATAACTCCTTTCGATCAAAATAAAATCGATAACTCCTTTAACTCTATTCGAATAACTAATATTCGACTAACTCCTTTGGATCAACTCATTTGATTAACTCCTTCGAATAACTAATTTGAATAACTTAACTTCGAATAACCAATATTCGATTTACTCTAACTCGATTAACTTAATTCTAATCGATTTACTCCATTTCGATTCCACTTAATTCAAATCGATTAACTTAACTCAAATTGATTAACTCTTTTCGAATAACTAAATTCGATTTAACTCTTTCTCGAATAACTACATTCGATTAACTCAAATTGAATAACTAATATTCAATTAACTCTTACGTGTTTAACTCTATTCGAATAACAAATTCGAATAACTCTAATGTGTTTAACTCTATTCAAATATCTAATTCGAATAACTCATTTCGAATAACTAAATTCGATTAACTCTTTTAACTTTACTCGAATAACAATATTCGATTTACACCTTCTTTCGAATAACTATATTCGATTAACTCTTCGACTAACTCCTTTGGATTAACTAACTTCGAATAACTCCTTTGGATTAACTCTTCGACTAACTCCTTCGGATTAACTCTTCGATTAACTCCTTCGGATTAACTAACTTCGAATAACTCCTTCGGATTAACTCTTCGATTAACTCCTTCGGATTAACTAACTTCGAATAACTCCTTTGGATTAACTAACTTCGAATAACTCTTCGACTAACTCCTTCGGATTAACTAACTTCGAATAACTCCTTTGGATTAACTCTTCGACTAACTCCTTCGGATTAACTCTTCGATTAACTCCTTCGGATTAACTAACTTCGAATAACTCCTTTGGATTAACTAACTTCGAATAACTCTTCGACTAACTCCTTCGGATTAACTAACTTCGAATACCTCCTTTGGATTAACTAACTTCGAATAACGCTTCGACTAACTCCTTCGGATTAACTAACTTCGAATAACTCCTTTGGATTAACTAACTTCGAATAACTCTTCGACTAACTCCTTCGGATTAACTAACTTCGAATACCTCCTTTGGATTAACTAACTTCGAATAACTCTTCGACTAACTCCTTCGGATTAACTAACTTCGAATAACCAATATTCGATAACTACTCTTCGAATAAATAATATTCGATAACTCTTCTCAAATGAATCACATTTGATTTCTCCACTCGAATAAACTATATTCGATAACTCTTCTCAAATGAATAACATTTGATTTCTCCACTCGAATAAACTATATTCGATAACTCTTCTCAAACGAATAACATTTGATTTCTCCACTCGAATAAACTATATTCGATAACTCTTCTCTCGAATACACCATATTCGATAACTCTACTTCGGATACTCTAACTGATCCACTCTGACTGGTCAACTTTAACTGGTCAACTCTAACTGGCCAACTCTAACTGATCAACTCAAACTGGTTAACTCAAATGGTTAACTCTAACTGGTTAACTCAAATGGTTTACCCTAACTTGATTTACTTGTCTCGATTAACTAGACTAATCCACTTAGTTTAACTTAGTTAATTCACGTTGATTAACTCTAGCCGGTTCACTTAGTTTAACTCAACTAATTTACTTCGATTAACCACTTAGTTAACTTAACTAATTCACATCGATTAATCTTTTAGTTTAACTTAACTAATTTACATCGATTAATCATTTAGTTTAACTTAACAAATTCACTTCGTTTAACTCAACCAATTCACTTGGTTAACTCGACCAATTCACTTGGTTAACTCGACCAATTCACTTGGTTAACTCCTATTTATTTAACAAATAAATATCTCCTGTAGTTTAATTCTATTTATTAAATCTCTAAATAAATATCCTTTATATTTCTTTTAACGAATATAATTCCTTTATATTTTGATTAACAAATATACCCCCTTATATTCGATTAACATATATATTCCCTTGTATATTGATTTACAAATATAATTCTTTTATATTTGTTTTTACCAACTATATTCCTTTATATTCAGAATCCTTTTTCTTATATATATATATATATATAAAATCACTTGATTTTATATAAATAAACTATTTTCAAAATATACTTTGAAAACCCCTCTCCTACATTCTGGTATTTCTCATGGTATTAAACACCCCATATAACAACGATAAATATCGTCCCACCACACATAATCACACAGATTATATACATCACATTATATATCACAATATAAAAATCACAGTAAAATAACTGTTGAGGAATCCTGTTGGATTCGTCCAACCTGTTTCCCTGCACCACAGATGTTAGACAACACCAGTATAATATTCTGATAAACAGAATCAACATATAACTATTTGACGGTATATATATATATATATATATATACATATATATATAATCTCTACTAACTGACTAGCAGTTCAATCAAACAGTCAACACACAATCAAACAGACAATATTTAACAGTCCTAAGAATACAACGTGAAAATAAAACTGTTTAGAGTTTGTGAGATTTACTCACATTTGCGCGTTAACTGATAAATATCGGTTTGCGTTCATTGATTCAGTCGAACAATTTATTTCGCCATAAATTGTAACGAGCTTGGATTGACTCGCGGTCAGTCCCATTGTGTTGCTCCCGTCCCTACGATCCCAACGCAACTTACGGTTTGTGATTCTGACATCGTATGGTCAAGATACAACATTCACAAGTTAATACGAATAATTTAACTTAATAAAAACTAAAATTCAAATTTAAACTGGGCTTACGTTCTAAACCCCGGCCCATTTTCAAACCTATCGGCCCGTACCTAAAGTCTTTCTTCCTCCTGAACAAAAACCGACGACTGCTCCTCACCATTACAGAAAGCTTCGACCCAAACACCCTCAATACTTCACGGTCTCATAATCCGACTTCACCATTTTTCTCCTCCCCTTAATCTCCATCCACCAGTACCCAAACTGATGAACTCGCCCTCACCATTTACGTCCCGTCGTTCTGTTCATCCCCGTCGGCATCAGTGTTCGAGCGACACCATTAACGCCTGAATCACCCAGAACTTCCACAATGGTGCTATTTTACTCCCTGAATCCGAAACCGACTTCCATTCCTTCGATCGAGCCACTGATCCTTCGCCAAACCCAACCCTAGCTCGCTAAGAAGGTACGACGGGAAACGATGAAGCTGTCGAGCTCCACAAAAAGCCCCTCACGCTAACGAGAATTTCAACAGGATCTCAAATTATATCATTACATGATTTATTAGTTTTTCTTTGTATTGTTTGGATTTTTCATTTTGTTTTCATTTCTGCGTTTGGTGTTTTAATGAAGAAAAGGGTCTGGCGGCCAAGACAGTGATTATATAGAGGATCATATATCTGTGTATGGTAGAAACATGAGTGGGTGGCTTTGTTTTTAATCACTAAAAAATCTTAGATATTTTCATTTATCGTTTTATATTCGTTTTAGTTCTGAGAGGAGCATGAGTTTGGTTTGAGGCCAAGGAAAATTTGTGGTTGAAAAGAATGAACGTGGCCTTTATTTTGGTCACTGAAATCAGTTAAGATATTCGTTTTACGTTTGAGAGTACCCCATTATGCGAAATTCTGTTTGTCCATGGACTGATATGAAAATATCATTAAATCGAGTAATGTGCCGTGATCCCAAAAATATAATAATATCGGTAGTTCAACCCATATTGTGAAACCCAAAAATATTGATTATAGGGTGCAAAATACTCCAAATAAAAAGTTGCTTATTTAATTAATTAAAAATTACAGTAAAATTCTAAAAATTAAATTATCACTACGCCTCAAAAGAACCTCGTCTAAATTCGAAACCGATATGCAGTTATATCAAATAAACCATTACGGTCGATGGACGATTCTATAGCGACTATTCTAAAATTTGATTTTGACGTAACTCAAAATCTACACGACGAAATCCCGATCTCTCTCTTCCACTAGGAAGATATACTCCACCAGCTCCACACGTTTCTTGTTTCACAGCAATCCGATTTAAAACGAACCCTGTACATCCACTTGAAGTCTAAATCGCCAAATAACGAACCGTCGCGTCGTTACGCGCTCTATTTTAATTATAATATAATTAATACGTTTTAACGTCGATTATTAAATCGATTCGTTATTCAAATTCAATTCTAAACTGAATTAAATATTTTAGCTGATCCAATTCACACAGTATTGTGAATTCGGTGATTTCCAATTATTTCGACATTATAATATATTATTATATTATTTATTTTAATTAAATATTCAATATTATTTAATTCAAGTCATCGATATCGCCCAATCGATATTTAATAATTAAATAAATTAATTATTCGACAGCTAACAAAACGCGCCATTACATTTTTGAAACCAGAAAACTCTATGCTTAGTCACATTGCATATTCCTGCAAGTTTTGTTTTATCCAGTGCTATTTGTACATAAGTTTCGATAGTTTTCATGGGTTATTACACTCAAATTATTTAATAGTCTATTGGGATTAAACAATTATATTTATGTGTTTATCGAAGTGTGCTAACTTGAAATAAGTTTAATCCTGACTCGGGTGTTTTGTGTATTTTGCATGGGACACTCGGGTTTGGTCCTAAGTGTTCCATATTTAAGGATTTCGGCTTGCATATCTGGAGAGGATCATGAAGACGCTTAAGTCCCGCGCAAGGCCCGAAAAACCGTAAAGTTTTCATTTTAAAAATTCATGTATATTTATAAATTCTTCCGCTGTACAAAATGTATTGTATAAACTCTGATATATGTATAAAATTTTATTCCGCTGCAATTATCGTGTACTGTGATTCTGTCTTATTCCGTTTATATCCTATAAGCTAATAATGAACTGTCATTTTGAACGTTCTGAGTTGGTTTAAATACTGACTTGGAGCGGTCAAAATAGTAGGTCGTAAAGGTTGGTATCAGAGCTTTGGTTTGTAAAAGCTTTAGCTTATGGGGTAAAGGCTCATTAGAGATAGGGTAATGTTACCCTAGAATGAGTAGAATCAATCATAGAATCATTCTTATGAGAGAGCATATTTTTAAAATATAAATTATTTTGAAACATAAAGTATTTTGAAATTTAAATCTTTTTGAAACCGCACTCTTCGAATCCGTTCAATTGATTGCTTTCTTTGTTAAGGTTTCTTTAGATTTGAAACTTGATTCCATTTGAAACCCTCTTCGAGTTGTCGTAGTTGGTCAAGAATATGACTATTAGTTAAATAAATTAATTAAATTGGTTATTCACTAAATAGATTTGAATTAGTTATTTTGGAAATACCTATTGTAAGAGAAATGACGGGGAAAGACGATTTGTTAAGTTTTTGGGAATATCAACTAATAAAGAAGGATGATAACTGAGTTGATAAGTTGATGATGCTAATTAATAAATAGATTAGTAAGTGAAATTGTTAAACCATTAAAAGGGAATAATATATTTGGTTGAATTTATTTAATTAAATGCAAACTATTGAGGACTCCAAATTTTGATAGGAAATTGTGATAAATCATCGCTTTAATTGAAATGGCAACAACCGAAGCACAGAAGGCGGCACGTCGGGAACGAAGGGAAATTTCTCATTGAGAGGCAAACGAGGCATTTGAGGAAATTGAAAGGAGAATTAAGGAGAGACAAGAGTCCGGTCCATATGATAACGTTGTATGTTATTGATGTCATGAGAAGGGGCATTATACTGCCATGTGCCGAGGAAAGAAAAAGAGAAGGAATGTGAAAGATCGTTATGCTCGCTTCGAGATTGTTTGCTTTAAGTGTCAAAAGGAAGGGCATTTCCTTAACAATTGCCCTGAGGTAAAAAGGAAGAAACAAGCGCTCGATTTACCCGTTTATTGATCTATAGTCTGTTATCATTGTCGCCAAACCGGCCATATAGCTCGAAATTGTACTAAGAGGCAGCGTGGAAGGCAAGCTATGATCCGTCCAGCTAGAGCGAAAAGTGTAAAGAAAGTAAATGGTAATGGGGGTACCATATACTTTAGTTGGAATTGTAGAGATTGGGGACATATTGATTTGGAATGTACTAATTTCCTTGCAATGTGACCTAAACCCAATATAGTGCGCACTGAGGAGGAATTTCAACGAGGATGCGAATTACCGGACAAGAAGCAGATAATCCTCAATGATTCTAAACCCTAATCATTAGATTTGTTTCGTAATGCTATCTTTTGGTAATCCTAAATCTTCTCTGTACATATTTAAAATAATATCAAGGCTTTGTTTAGTTAGTACTTAAGGTTGGAATAATTCTGAACTTTATGAAACGAATGTCGAAAAGCTTCGAATGTTGAATTAAAGAAGTGTGAATTTGGATTATAATAATTAACTATCAAACTAGGATAAAATTTAACTTGTGAAGAATTAATTTAAGCGATGAACATGATATTTAGAAATTCGGAAGTTGGTTAAAATCTAGTAATATGGAATGAATGAGTAATTCAAACTTCAAATGAGAAATTTGAGTTGTGATCTAAATTGAACACATGGTTCAAACTGAAAAGTTTTAAATTGAATCTTAAGTAAAATTTAAGTTTGACTTCGATATCGGAATTGATGTTAGCTAAAATTTGAAAAGTTCGGAAAATTTGATCGGATTGGAATAATTCCTGAAATTAGTATTATTTATTTTATCATATGTTTTACCATTGTTTTATTTGAATTAAATTTGTCTATCTTATATATTTATTCTATACCAAATCTATTTGATTTTGAGAAATTTTGCAAACTATTTTGTATCAAAACATATTATTTTATTCAAACCTATTTTATGAAACCTATCTAATTTATTTAAACTATTTTAGACCAAAACCTATTTATTTTATTTAAGCCCAGTTTATTTTAAGCTCATTATTTTACATAAACTATTGTGTATTTAATTATTTTAAAACAGAAATATACATTTCCGATCCGAGCAACTTAAATCTGAAATGATTGTGTATAATGATTCAATTGAATAATGATATTTGTGATATGTAACCCAAATCGAATGGGAAGTTCAATAATGAATTGATTGTGAATATGAACCAGATTTGGAATGATATTGAACATTCCAATTGTTGTAAAGTCAAAACTGGATTGGTATTGAAATCAAATTTCGAGAATCTTTAATTTTGAATATTTGATATGAGGTTTTCAAACCTTGTATATGGAAGATTTATGTAAGAATTATATTAATTCGAAAGCTATTGATATGGAAGGTAATTGATTTAAAATGAAACCTTATATAATGAATTTATATAAGGGTGATATATTTGAAGCATGATGTTGAAAAGAAAATCTTATGTAAGCTGATATTTATGTAAGTGCGATATATGCGGAATGTGAAATGATGTACAATACACACAGTATATATATTTTCGAAATAAAGATATGGGAAGTACCTTCCATCGAAATCGCAATTCCTGAGAGAGGGATTGTGTTGGCGCTCGTCGAGAGTGTCCATCGGAAATTGTAGCTACGTTGGTGCTCCGTCGATTGGAGTATCCACTAATATTGGAATCTCACTTGGTGAGATCACGTTGATTATTATTACTTATCTGTTCTAGCGTAACTCGGGGGGAGGGGGGGAGGGGAGGGCGAGATGCTTACAGTTACAAGTGATTCCACTGGGATAGTGGTGTAACCGTCGCGTAACTACGATCTAGACGCCATAGCGAAATTTGATGGGAGCGATGCCTACAGTTAGAAGCGATTTCACTAGGATAGTGATGTAACCGCCGCGTAACTGCGATCTATGGCAATAACCATGGCGAAATTCAAGGGATGCGATACCTATGGTTACAAGCGATTCTACTGCGATAGTAGCGCAACCGCCGAGTAATCGTGATCCATGAGGGAAAGTATTTTACATATCTATTTTAAATATTTTAAGTATTTTTCACTAGGAGTTGAAACAAGGATATTTAGTACTTAGAGATTTTGGTCGTACGGCCGACCAACGTATGCCTAACGTCTGTAAGAACGACAGTAAACTTGTTAAACTTTGAGTTATCAAGTATTTTCAAAGGTTAAGTAACAAACCAATATCCTGCAATTAAATTTATATAACCTCAACATAATTAACTAAGAAAGAGATTTAAAATGTTTTTAAAATAAATATTTTCGAATATAAAATTCTCTTTAATATTTAACTCGTTTTCTGAAATCTTCCTTCTATTTGGATCCCTCTTTCTTCATAGATCCTCTTTGATTAGGTTCTTTCGTTCGTTCATCTTTTGTTCGAATTCTACAAATTATCCTTATTTACAACAAGGTAAGAAGTAAATTTTTGCATATAAATGATTTTTTGTTAGTTAAAATCTATAATGATATTGTTTATAAATGTACCTATCTAAATATAGAAAAGTGTTTTGAGTATTTATTTGACGTTAAAATTGGCCTACCGAATAATTAGTGGTTTGGGTATACGTCTGATCAACGTATATGTTAAATCCTATAAGTATTTGATAGATATAGAATCATACTCTAGTCGCTTGAAGATGATTCTGGTGATGACTGTGCAGCATCATCGATATCTATTTTCGGGTTTCAAAAGTGGGATAGATATATATTGCCAATCGAGACATCGAGCTAATACTTAAAATTATTTTGAAATGTTGTAAATATTTTGACATTGATTGAAATATATATATTTTTCAAATTATATATGGATATGAAGTTAAATCTGAGCTATTGTTTAAATATATAATTATTTAATTACTATTTTCTCTGCCTCGTTCCTTTTCGGGGACGAAAAGGTTTGAGTAAGGCAGATTGTAACAACCCCAATTTTGAATGTATTTTTATTTAGTTATTTAATTTAAACCTTGTTTTCTATTTTATTTTGTTTATGTAAAACTCAATTTCTTTGTATTTTATTGAGATAACTGTTTTTTTTATTTAAAACTATATTTACTTTGGTTTTTATTACGAACGATTTTGATTTGATATGAGTATATTTTAATAATATTTTCATTTTCGATCTTATTTAGTATATAAATTTAATCGAGTTTATTTAGGTGAATTTGAATTTATTTAGGAAAATTAAAACATGAAATTGATTTATAATGAAACATTATCTTTAATATTTTGTTATTTCTGTTTAGAAGTGATTTAAATAATTTTATATTGAAAACGTCAAATTTTAGTCACTTCGTTTGAATTAGTTTTGACGATTATTTGCGGTAGCGGCAACCGATATATTTCAAATAAAAATGAAAATGTAAAATAAAAAAATAAAAATCCAAAATATATATATATTTGAGATGCGTCTAACTAGACATAGCGTAGAAATTAATTTCGTTGGAAATTTAAAATGTTTGCCGATCGCGCATTTTTTGGCGCAAAGCTGCGCCTAACAGTTCAAATTTAACAACCGAAAAATCTCTCTGAAACCAGTTCGGACAAACATGGAAAATATTCTACTCCTTGTCACGAATCCAATGGAAATTTTCTTTTTGTGAAAACCGGACATTTTGACATCCGTTTAATTGTTTTCTCATGTCATTTTTCCTTTTAAAAGCGGTCTTTAATGTCTTTTTGAACGGAGCATCCTGACACTACAAATTTTATATCGTTGCATCCGTCTCGTCGCGCCGATTTCCAAAATATATTCGCTTGTCAATTTCAGTTCACGGTTCGTGCTAAAATTACCAAAATGCTATGTAGTTCATTTTTGAAACAAATCCATTTGAGATCGAAGTGTCCATATTCCGGTCCCGCATGTTTTTCTACTCATTTTAGGTCTGCAAAACCCGCCCTTTTGTTTTACTAAACCACTCATAATTATTTTTGTTTTTCAAATTTAGAAAGTGGACCATTAACATTCCAAAATGCATGCACTTGATTTTGATTTCCATGCATGAGTTGCTCTTTCCCTTTACATTTTCTCTTCCGCTTCTCTTAATTTGTGATACATATGATAAGAGAACCTTATGCATGCATACATTACTCATTTGTAAAACAAAAGCCACTTTCATTTTAGACTTTTGAAGCCATGTGTCTATTTCATTTCAAAAGCCATTGCCACTTTTGTCTGTCTAACCTACCTACATTCCTTTTTCCCAATTCTTTCTAAGTTATATTTCCAAAGCAGCTATTCGTATAAATGAAACAAACGAAGAGCTTCATTCAAATTCCAATCTCATTTTCTCGAACAAAAATATATACAGTATCCTACCGATTCCACCCTTTCACCACTTCTCTCTCCTATTTTTCCTCTTTTACCTTCCTCTTCGCTCAAGTTTCAGATTTCAAATCTAGATCCAAATTATATATGGGAAGTTTCATCTCCAAGTTGCATAATGAAATTCAGTCGCTTTCCCAATAATCATGGCATCCTCCTTGAATTAAAAATCGAAACCATCAACCTTCGCAATCCATCGCAAACAGAGCCACCGAAACTACCACCACCATTAAATTCGTCGCGATCTCCAACGAAGAAATCCGTGCACAACCATCACCACATCGACTTCCGCACTGTGTTCTATTTCTCCTTTGTAACTGCAATTAAATGTAAGTTTAGCTTACGGTTAAAGTTATTTCATATTGCGTGACTTCGAGTTTCACTAAATACAATTGTTTGGGTTTGTTTGCACTAACATATTACACACAATTGATGCATCGTTGAGTTGCCAGAACAGCTGTGTTGGGTTTCATTTGATACTCATGATTTATAGTAACAGCATATTTTGAGGATATGAATTGCTTAGTAAAATTGGACCCTTGATCTTACATGAACTTGAACTAAATCTTTGTAATTAAGTCCCGCACAGCAGTATTAATATGTTTTAAGGTTACACTGTACACTTGCATTTTTTGTGACTTTTTAGCATCAGACTTTGGGCATACACACTTCACATGCTTATTAACTGCTGAACCAATGAAGATAAACCGCACCCATTTACCTATATTTTATTTTACCATCCCCACACCTATAGAACCAGATACATAAATATGTTAAATCCATATTTTTCTAGACAGTGGACCTTCCTTCTATATTTTCTATGTACATGCGACATTCATTACTATAGGAATTGTTCCTATGCAACCTGGAACTTAGGTTCACAGTCCACCTCACGTATATATTCATATTCGAATTTAATATCCTGAAGTCTTGAAATGTACATTCAGTACCTTCTCGTTGTTGTTATGACATTTAATGCCTTCTTATATTCAAGCAAGGCATCTTTGTATTAGCTTGTTCTACCGGTAATGATTCACTCTTATGCTTAATGCCCTCACCATTGGTTGTACTTCTTGCATGATGCATACATTTACTACTCGCGTATATTTCCAGTGTTGTGTGCTATTGAACCCAAGGCTTTGATACTTAGTGAGTAGCATTTTATTTGGTTTTATTTGAACCTATATGCGTGAAGAATTGTAGGTAGGAGTTTTTACACAGTAGTTGCAGCAACTCATTTATTTAGTACATACGTCCTTGCATGCATATATGGGGCTTATTATTTCCTTTTGGCTAATTATACTAAATAACTTGAATTTAAATGCAATAAAGCCTCGGTTCATTTTAGTATTGGGTCACCCATGTTCATGTTAGTATGGTTATTTGCACTTGAAATGGTTGCACAATTTATAAATTTGTTGCTTGTTGTCATTCTAATAATGTACATGGCATGTTATTTAAATTTCATGATTTTATTTAAATACAACTTGCTGCTTACCATCCAGTTTTGGTTACATATATACAGTCTATTATTGTGCAAGGAGGGAACCCTTACCTTTTCTGTGAACCACATTGCCTTCATTTTTGAAACCAGAAAACTCTATGCTTAGTCACATTTCATATTCCTGCATGTTTTATTTTATCCAGTGCTGTTTGGTACATAATTTTCGATAGTTTTCATGGGTTATTACACTCAAATTATTTAGTAGTCTGTTTGGATTAAACAATTATATTTATGTGTTTATCGAAGTGTGCTAACTTGAAATAGGTTTAATCCTGACTCTGGTGTTTTGTGTATTTTGCATGGGACACTCGGTTTAGGTCCTATGTGTTCCAGATTTAAGGATTTCGACTTGCATATCTAGATAGGATCATAAAGATGCTTACGTTGCGCGCAAGGCCCGACAAAACCGCAAAGTTTTCATTTTAAAAATTCATGTATATTTATAAATTCTTCCGCTGTACAAAAAGTATTGTATAAACTCTGATATATGCATAAAATTTTATTCCGCTGCAAATATCGTGTACTGTGATTCTGTGTTATTCCGTTTAAACCCTGTAAGCTAATAACGAATTGTCGTTTTCAACGTTCTGAGTTGGTGTAACATCCCAGATTTTTGAACGTTGATCACGAATATTTAAATCTGTTTAAATATTAATTTGGCGATATTTGCATATTTTGTATCATATTTATTTTATAAAATCGAGTTCAAAATATATAATTTATAATATAATTAAAACCAGCTCGAAAACGACGCGGCAGTTCGTAATTTTCGATCTGAACTTTAATTGAATATACAGAATCCGTTTTAAGTCGGAATTCTGTGAAACAACGTTTGAACCGATTTGATTATATTTTTCTAATAAAAGAGAAAATCTTGATTTCATCGCGTAGATGATAAGATATGTCCAAATTAAAATTTCCAATAGTCGCTATAGAATCGTTTATCGACAGTAACGGTTTATTTGATATAACTGCATACTGGATTCGAATCTGGACAAGATTCTTTTGAGACGTAGTTATAATTTAATTTTTAGAATTTTACTGTAATTTTTAATAAATTAAATATGCAGCTTTTTATTTGGAGAATTTTGCACCGTGTATCAGTATTTCGGGGTTTCACAATATAAGTTAACCTACCAATATTATTATATTTTTGGGATCGTGACACATCGCTCGACACGACCATGTTCTCATTTCTGTCCGTGGCAGCCCGGATATGAACGAAATCTTAGGTAACGCAACACACATTAATAAATAAAAGACTGTAGCAATGTTTATTTGGCCAATACACAATTCACTACATATAAAACCAGGTACAGCTAGCTTCTTTTATGAACCTATTCTACTCTATATTCTTCCTTCCCCGAATGCCACCACTGCCATATTTCATTTTAGCTGCCCTTTGTTTTCATTTCAGCCAACTTGATTTCCTTTCAGCAGACAAAATTTGAAGTTACAAGACAGTAACCTACCCTAAAACCAAAGCACCCAGCATATAGAAAATCTCGCCACCTTATATGATTGCGTACAAACGCAAACCATGCCGACCAATTGAAAACACACTGTCCAGGCGCCATCCTATATACTGCACCTATTCATTTACTGAATTCTCAAGCCTACCAATATTTAATCACTGTGAAAAAAAACGCTACCTATGAAGTGAAACAACATAGCCTTGCCTACCCTTAGTGTTTTCATATCAGACAGCTAAGTCTCGACGAACTACCCCCCAGAATTAATATGTGAAAGGAAAACACACTGCCACCTAGTTCTCTAATTTTAGCTGCCTTTCTGCCCTACGGATCTTACGTTGATCTTATCTTCGATTTATTCTTCTATATATATACACGGCTCGCCATTCCATTCTTCCCACCAGCACAAAATAAAACCGAAAGCTTTTCTTCCTTTTTTTGTCTTCTGCTCCATAATCGAACCCGTAAAAAAACAAAACAAAAAAAGAGATAAAATGAAATGTCCAGAAGCACAGAATAGTTGGAGATGGCGTGAGTGGGTGAAGGGAATAAACTCTGGCATGTGAAAAATCATGGAAGGAGACGTGTGGAGTGGGTGCATGGCGGATGAGGACGTGGAGAGGCCTTGTTGGATGCTGAGGAGGAAATCACGGTTTAAAATTAAAAAAAATGTAAGGACCGAAACTGGGAGGGGGAGTTTGGAGCGTGGGTAGGAGTGGGTAACAACTTTTGTATGGGAGAATAGTCGGTTATCAACATCAGGTAGAAGTGAAGTGGAAATAGAAGAGAAGTGGGATGCTTTCAAATTGAACAGGAAGAAGTACTCTACTTTCGTTTTCTGGAATAATACACGAAAATTTGGCCTGGGTAAGAACCTTAACATTGCCTAATTACGTTTAGTATATGTCTAATTAAGTTTGAATTGCCTAATGATGATTAATATAATGCCTAATAATCTTAACATTTTATATGTATAACACGTTGAACCATTCATCACGTTGTCGGGTATAAAGATGTCCTAGTCTTATTTATCTGTACTACTGCTATTTGAAAATGGCCAAGCATTTAGAGTCCAATCCCTTAAGAAACGTGACCAATATAAGGTTAGAATGTTTAATGTACATGGTAGGGTATCACGTGCTCAACTATGCTTAACGTGGCATGAGATGTTGAATTGTTTTGCTGCATAGAAAATATGCCTAAGTTTAAAACGTGATAACATTTTAAATTATTATAAATTTAAGTTAACTAATTTAAATTTAAATTAAAACGTGGTCGTATAATTTGTGTATCCTGCTCATATGTCTACAGAAACAAACGAAACAAGAAATGATGACATTTTGGGATTTGGACAGACGAAGTGTGAGCAGCAAGAGTTAATTAAATCAAACAGTTGACGATCAAATAATTCAAGGTGAGTTTAACTCACTCAGTTACCTCGTTTATATTTTATATAAACCGGGTTTTTATTTTGTGTGCAATGGTTGCTAATGGTTGGTGATTTGATGACTGTTTACATGTGTGTTGAATATTTTAATATTCATGGATTAAATTAAGCGTTTGTTTAATTTAATCAAATTAAATCGTTAATTTTTTTACGATTAAATTCCAAACGAGGTTACTTACCTGGTTGATTACGTTTATAATAATAAATGTATTAAACAAATCATTTGATGCTTGAATGGCCGTTACAAATTGTTTGTTGATTGTTATTAGTTGAACTGTTTGTCGTGTTGAAATTGAGGTAACCCATTGTGATGCAGGGACGGACAGGTTGGAGGAATCCAACAGGATTCCTCAAATATGTTATTTATTTATATGAATTGTTGATCAATTTGATTGATTGTGGATTGTTGAATCTAAATTTAACATTTATTTGAAATTAACCAATGGGTAATATTGGTTGGGTAATCATCGGCAGATGGCCTGTAAATAAATCATTTTATAGAATTGATTTACCGTCACGTAAATCAATAGGAAGAAAGTTATAAATTTGGTTTTATAACTAAAGACAAGTTTCTGAATTCTATTTTATATAGTTTATTTTAAATAAAGTTATTAAAGGAAATAAATAATTATTTTACCTTGAAATTCCATAACATGTACATAAAGTAAGACTTGTCAGTTAAGGAGTTTGTAAATAAGAGAGCCACAATTAACAAAGTGGTCAGGGGTTGAAATAGTTATTATTTTAAATTAAAAATTACATGAGATTATTAAATTTGATTAGATTGTTAAATCAAATGAGAATTATTTAAGTTAATTTTATTTATTAATTTAAAAGGAACCAATTTTGAAATGGGAATGGCGATAAAAGGGGATTAGTTGAGTAAAAAGGATTTTTAACAAGTTTACTCATATTTATATGAGTTATTCCCGAAAGAAATTATATAAAAAGGAAAGCTTTAAACAAGATGAATGTGGAGTGAATTCAAACGTAAATTTTAGTGGATTGAACTTGGTTTTAAAAGTGAGAATCAAATGGTAAAGATCTAGTCTAGAGATGAATATTTCAGATATGAAAGGAGTTGTTGAACAACACTAGTATAAGTGATTATGTAAAAAGGGATTCTAAATCAATTATAAGTATTGAGAGAAAATGATAGGATGAGATTCGTTGATAAGCTTCTATCTATTCAAAAGATAATAATGTTGTCGTCTCAAGGTCTGAGAGGTAACAAAATACCCCAACTTGAACGGCTTCATGATTATCCAAGAATGATATTAGTTTAGAAACGAGAGAAGTTAAAAAGTAAACATTTATATTTACGTGAAGGATATTATAAACTATAATTTGAAAAGTTGAGAAAATTGATTTGAGAATAAGGAGTGAAGGAGCGTACTTCAAATATCGAAAGATCTATAATTGAGTGTTTAACTAAAAGAGGCCAAGTGACGCAGTATACTGAACCAATGGATCCACTTTATTTTTATGGATGATTGTTGTTTTGATAGTTAAAACACCGACTATCAAAATCTAGCCACATCGATTGTTGGTATGGAAAGACCGGGACCGAATTTATATTCGAAAACCATTCCGACCAATAAATACGTAAACGTTGAAGATATCAGAAGATGGTCGAGATGGAGCATTGAAGACTGTGGATCTTCATAAGCGGAAGGATTACTTGTCGAATATTATCTGGCTTGCTACCAGAGATATTCTGACGTTATTCGGTCGTGGTTGAGATTTTGCGGGTTGCAAGGACTTCTCGCTACTGATCCGAGGATGCGGTAGGAGAGTGCCTTCGGTTCATCCTGTTCCTGGATGACTTGTATGGATGAGTGTCTGACAGAGTATACCTAATAGATCGTGTAAGTTGATCTCTTCAAACGTATTCACGTTTGGTGGCGGAGAAATTCGTTTCTCTTAGCTTTATACCCATGATATTTTTGTTGAAATCAATTTATGATTTGGCGGGTATGACGATGTGGTATTCAAAGTAATGTGCTGATCTAAAAGCTGGATAATCGCAGCCTCAAGCCTCATCAACCGGGAAATGACAGAAATCGGGCAGGCAGCATGGCTATGTGGGTTGCTCCCATTAGGGTGTATAATCACCTATCTAGAGAAATTCCATTGCTTCTTTAATCTATTTCGATGCTGTCCCTTATTCGGGAGGCGGTTGCTGATCCCAACCGTCGGTGATATACATTCGATACACTCAAGCGAAATGAGTGGTCGGTCATGTGTGGGCCGAGTTACAAGATGTTCTTGTTGAGCCCAGTGTATTTGGCTCTAGAGATATACTATCGGTAGGTGGTCCCATACCTTGTCATAGTCGGAATCCAATCTCCAATAAGCGCCCGCGGTTTTTAATTGTATATACGTGGAGCGTGAGATGCAAGCGTTCCGCTAGATTGATATTTACTTGTATTTAGACACTATTATAATATCAGAATATGATATGATTTCAAACTGTTTTGGGTTATAGTAAGGTAAAAACTGTCCATGTTTATGTGTAGGCTGGTCTTACTATTATCCTTTTCTTTCGAAAAGAATTTGTACTTAAAGATCAAGTTGGATGATTCCCCTTAAACTGTGCGAGTTATTCTCACTCTGGTTCACCAGACTGACCCGGTATTTGTAATGCTCGGGTTAGCCCGGGTTGCAGGTTCAAGTTATCGTGTGCTTTGAAGTTCTGAAACGAGCTGGAAAAGTCCAGACGTATGATATACACCTAATATTATTCCGTTGTGTGTTGTAATTGGGGACAAGTTGTATAACTGTTCAGATTGTCTGTGGTACTCTGATGTATGTAAGTATATTTTCAAGTTCTCAATAAAGAATATTTCTCTATTATATTTTGTTCCGCTGCGATGTGAGACTCTGTGTTGTGTTGATTCTCCTTCTTCTATTCTAATATTTCTTTCTTTCTTTTCTCATCCTCTAATTTCTTTCTATTGGCATCTGAGTTTCTAGTATCATTGGGTTGGATTAGGGTTGTTTGGTCAGCTCAAAAAGGTATCGGAAATTTGGGTCGCTACAGTGGTATCAGAGCTGAAGGTTGAGTAGTAACCTTGGCTCTGTGGCATGACTCAATAGAGATGGGGTTAGTAATATCCTAGATTGAGTTTGAGTATATATATTTGAGAGAACGTATTTGTAGATTTTATATAAAATTGTTTTGTATTGTGTTGATTAATCGGTTCAAGTGTTGGGAAACCATATTGAACTGGAAATTGACATAATATTATTTCATAAAGAGGTTAAATGAAATAATTTTGCTCCAAACTATATTTTTATATAGAAAAAGAAAATAATTTTTATAGTATAGTAACATTGGTTGCTGGAATGTTATGTTTGATTTAATTGGAATTCAAATGGAATTATGAAATGAAATTGGACTAATTAGAAGAGAATCAATTAGTCAAATTGAATTGGATATGAAAATTGAACTTAACCTGGTTAAGTAGAACCGAATGATATGAATTTCGGATTCAGAATTGAATGGATAATAATGGAAATCAATCAGAAATTAATCGATTGATAGTAAGTAAAAACAAACTAGTAAGTATCACTGTGGAATATAATTCAAATGATCTGGTTGGTTGTTATTTGGATATTGGGATGGTTGAATAAAATTCAACAAGTGGGACAAACTGAAAATTAATTCCGGTATAATAAATTGAAAATAAAATCGGTTGTGGAACGAAACTGAGTTATTTAATCCTAGATTGTTACTTGTATTATAAGTTAAGTGCAGATTTCAAAAGGAAATGGAGTCGACTTGGTTATACAGATTGGAAATACAAAGGGGAAGACGAAGGGCAATTAGTGGATTGATTCGAAATTGAATAGAATTGCCCGACAAAAAGGTAAACCTTAAAATATTGATTGGAGTTGTTGATTTATGCCCCTGAGTTGGGTAGCCATTTGGCTTTCTTGTGGGAAAGTTGAGCCCGGAGTGGCATTTGTAGTTGTTGTGATCGAGACGTACAGTGGAGGTGCTAGCGAAATTTGTAGGAACGTTTAAAGAGTTTGAATTTGTTTTGGTAATAATTATTTTAAAATAACCGTGTTCAGAACATTCTTCTTACCTTGTAATTTCGGGGACGAAATTCTTTTAAGGGGAGAAGAATGTAACGTCCCAGATTTTTGAACGTTGATAACGAATATTTAAATCTGTTTAAATATTAATTTGGCGATATTAGTAGATTTTGTATCGTATTTATTTTATAAAATCGAGTTCAGAATATATAATTTATAATCTAATTAAAACGAGCTCGAAAACGACGCGGCAGTTCGTAATTTTCAATCTGAACTTTAATTGAATATACATAATCCGTTTTAAGTCGGAATTCTGTGAAACAAGGAATGTTTTAACCGATTTGATTATATTTTTCTAATAAAAGAGAAAATCGTGATTTCATCGCGTAGATGATAAGATATGTCCAAATTTAAATTTCCAATAGTCGCTATAGAATCGTTTATCGACCGTAACGGTTTATTTGATATAACTGCATACTGGATTCGAATCTGGACAAGATTCTTTTGAGACGTAGTTATAATTTAATTTTTAGAATTTTACTGTAATTTTTAATAAATTAAATATGCAGCTTTTTATTTGGAGAATTTTGCACCGTGTATCAGTATTTCGGGGTTTCACAATATAAGTTAACCTACCAATATTATTATATTTTTGGGATCGTGACACATCGCTCAACACGACCATGTTCTCATTTCTGTCCGTGGCAGCCCGGATATGAACGAAATCTTAGGTAACACAACACACATTAATAAATAAAAGATTATAGCAATGTTTATTTGGCCAATACACAATTCACTACGTATAAAACCAGGTACAGCTAGTTCCTCTGTTTCTTTTATGAACCTATTATACTCTATATTCTTCCTTCCCTGAATGCCATTACTACCACATTTCATTTCAGCTGCCCTTTATTTTCATTTCAGCCGACTTGATTTCCTTTCAGCAGACAAAATTTGAAGTTACAAGACAGTAACCTACCCTAAAACCAAAGCACCCAGCATATAGAAAATCTCGCCATCCTATATGATTGTGTACAAACGCAAACCATGTCGACCTATTGAAAACACACTGTCCAGGCGCCATCCTATATACTGCACCTATTCATTTACTGAATTCTCAAGCCTACCAGTATTTAATCACTATGAAAAAAAAACGCTACCTATGAAGTGAAACAACATAGTCTTGCCTACCCTTAGTGTTTTCATATCAGACAGCTAAGTCTCGACGAACTACCCCCCAGAATTAATATGTGAAAGGAAAACACGCTGCCACCTAGTTCTATAATTTCAGCTACCTTTCTGCCCTACGGATCTTACGTTGATCTTATCTTCGATTTATTCTTCTATATATATACGCAGCTCGCCATTCCATTCTTCCCACCAGCACAAAATAAAACCGAAAGCTTTTCTTCCTTTTTTTTGTCTTCTGCTCCATAATCGAACCCGTAAAAAAAAGATAAAACGAAATGTCCAGAAGCACAGAACAGTTGGAGATGGAAATGGCATGAGTGGGTGAAGGAAATAAACTCTGGCGTGTGCAAAATCATGGAAGGAGACGTGTGGTGTGGGTGCATGGCGGATGAGGACGTGGAGAGGCCTTGTTGGATGCTGAGGAGGAAATCACGGTTTAAAATTAAAAAGAAATGTAAGGACCGAAACTGGGAGGGGAGTTTGGAGCGGGGATAGGAGTGGGTAACAACTTTTGTATGGGAGAATAGTCGGTTATCAACATCAGGTAGAAGTGAAGTGGAAATAGAAGAGAAGTGGGATGCTTTTGAATTGAACAGGAAGAAGTACTCTGCTTTCGTTTTCTGGAACAATACACGAAAATTTGGCCTGGGTAAGAACTTTAACATTGCCTAATTACGTTTAGTATATGTCTAATTAAGTTTAAATTGCCTAATGATGATTAATATAATGCCTAATCATCTTAACATTTTATCTGTATAACACGTTGAACCATTCATCACGTTGTCGGGTATAAAGATGTCCTAGTCTTATTTATCTGTACTACTGCTATTTGAAAATGGCCAAGCATTTAGAGTCCAATCCCTTTACAAACGTGACCAATATAAGGTTAGAATGTTTAACGTACCTAGTAGGGTATCACGTGCTCCACTATGCTTAACGTGGCATGAGATGTTGAATTGTTTTGCTGCATAGAAAATATGCCTAAGTTTAAAACGTGATAACATTATAAATTATTATAAATTTAAGTTAACTAATATAAATTTAAATTAAAACGTGGTCGTATAATTTGTGTATCCTGCTCATATGTCTACAAAAACAAACGAAACAAGAAACGATGACATTTTGGGATTTGGACCGACGGAGTGTGAGCAGCAAGAGTTAATTAAATCAAACAGTTGACGATGAAATAAATCAAGGTGAGTTTAACTCACTCAGTTACCCCGTTTATATTTTATATAAATCGGGTTTTTATTTTGTGTGCAATGGTTGCTAATGGTTGGTGATTTGATGACTGTTTACATGTGTGCTAAATATTTTAATATTCATGGATTAAATTAAACGTTTGTTTAATTTAATCAAATTAAATCGTTAATTTTTTTACGATTAATTCCAAACGAGGTAACTTACCTGGTTGATTACGTTTACAATAATAAACGTATTAAACAAATCATTTGATTCTTGAATGGCCGTTACAAATTGTTTGTTGACTGTTATTAGTTGAACTGTTTGTCGTGTTGAAATTGAGGTAACCCATTGTGATGCAGGGACGGACAGGTTGGAGGAATCCAACCGGATTCCTCAAATATGTTATTTATTTATATGAACTGTTGATCAATTTGATTGGTCGTGGATTGTTGAATCTAAATTCAACATTTATTTGAAATTAACCAATGGGTAATATTGGTTGGGTAATTATCGGCAGATGGCCTGTAAATAAATCATTTTATAGAGTTGATTTACCGTCACGTAAATCAATAGGAAGAAAGTTATAAAATTTGTTTTATAACTAAAGACAAGTTTCTGAATTCTATTTTATATAGTTTATTTTAAATAAAGTTATTAAAGGAAATAAATAATTATTTTTACCTTGAAATTCCATAACATGTACATAAACAAGATTTCAGTTAAGGAGTTTGTATATAAGAGAGCCACAATTAACAAAGTGGTCAGGGGTTGAAATAGTTATTATTTTAAATAAACAATTACATGAGATTATTAAATTTGATTAGATTGTTAAATCAAATGAGAAGTATTTAAATTAATTTTATTTATTAATTTAAAAGGAACCAATTTTGAAATGGGAATGGTGATAAAAGGGGATTAGTTGAGTAAAAAGGATTTTTAACAAGTTTACTCATATTTATATGAGTTATTCCCGAAAGAAATTATATAAAAAGGAAAGCTTTAAACAAGATGAATGTGGAGTGAATTCAAACTTAAATTTTAGTGGATTGAACTTGGTTTTAAAAGTGAGAATCAAATGGTAAAGATCTAGTCTAGAGATGAATATTTCAGATATGAAAGGAGTTGTTGAACAACACTAATATAAGTGATTATGTAAAAAGGGATTCTAAATCAAATCTAAGTACTGATAGAAAATGATAGGATGAGATTCGTTGATAAGCTTCTATCTATTCAAAAGATAATAATGTTGTCCTCTCAAGTTCTGAGAGGTAACAAAATACCCCAACTTGAACGACTTTATGATTATCCAAGAATGATATTAGTCTAGAAACGAGGGAAGTTAAAAAGTAAACATTTATATTTACGTGAAGGATATTATAAACTATAATTTGAAAGGTTGAGAAAATTGATTTGAGAATAAGGAGTGAAGGAGTGTACTTCAAATATCGAAAGATTTATAATTGAATGTTTAACTAAAAGAGGCCAAGTGACGCAGTATACTGAACCAATGGATCCACTTTATTTTTATGGATGATTGTTGTTTTGATAGTTAAAACACCGACTATTAAAATCTAGCCACATCGATTGTTGGTATGGAAAGACCGGGACCAAATTTATATTCGAAAACCATTCCGACCAATAAATACGTAAACGTTGAAGTTATCAGAAGATGCTCGAGATGGAGCATTGAAGACCGTGGATCTTCATAAGCGGAAGGATTACTTGTCGAATATTATATGGCTAGCTACCAGAGATATTCTGACGGGATTCGGTCGTGGTTGAGATTTTGCGAGTTGCAAGGACTTCTCGCTACTGATCCGAGGATGCGGTAGGAGAGTGCCTTCGGTTCATCCTGTTCCTGGATGACTTGTATGGATGAGTGTCTAACAGAGTATACCTAATAGATCGTGTAAGTTGATCACTTCAAACGTATTCACATTTGGTGGAGGAGAAATTCGTTTCTCTTAGCTTTATACCCGTGATATTTTTGTTGAAATCAATTTATGATTTTGCGGGTATGACGATGTGGCATTCAAAGTAATGTGCTGATCTAAAAGCTGGATAATCACAGCCTCAAGCTTCATCAACTGGGAAATGACAGAAATCGGGCAGGCAGCATGGCTATGTGGGTCGCTCCCATTAGGTTGTATAATCACATATCTAGAGAAATTCCATTGCTTCTTTAATCTATTTCGATGTTGTCCCTTATTCGGGAGGCGGTTGCTGATCCCAACCGTCGGTGATATACATTCGATACACTCAAGCGAAATGAGTGGTCGGTCATGTGTGGGTCGGGTTACAAGATGTTCTTGTTGAACCCAGCGTATTTGCCTCTAGAGATACACTATCGGCAGGTGGTCCAATATCTTGTCATAGTCGGAATCCAATCTCCAATAAGCACCCGCGGTTTTTAATTGTATATATGTGGAGCGTGAGATGCAAGCGTTCCGCTAGATTGATATTTACTTGTATTTAGACACTATTATAATATCAGAATAAGATATGATTTTAAACTGTTTTGGGTTATAGTAAGGTAAAAACCGTCCGTGTTTATGTGTGGGCTGGTCTTACTATTATCCTTTTCTTTCGAAAGGAATTTGAACTTAAAGATCAAGTTGGATGATTCCCCTTAAACTATGCGAGTTATTCTCACTCTGGTTCACCAGACTGACCCGGTATTTGTAATGCTCGGGTTAGCCCGGGTTGCAGGTTCAGGTTATCAGGTGCTCTGAAGTTCTGAAACGAGCTGGAAAAGTCCAGACGTATGATATACACCTAATATTATTCCGCTGTGTGTTGTAATTGGGGACAAGTTGTATAACTGTCCAGATTGTCTATGGTACTCTAATGTATGTAAGTATATTTTCAAGTTCTCAATAAAGAATATTTCTATATTTTATTTTGTTCCGCTGCGATGTGAGACTCTGTGTTGTGTTGATTCTCCTTCTTCTATTCTAATATTTCTTTCTTTCTTTTCTCATCCTCTAATTTTTTTCTATTGGCATCTGAGTTTCTAGTATCATGGGTTGGATTAGGGTTGTTTGGTCAGCTCAAAAAGGTACCGGAAATTTAGGTCTCTACAGTTGGTTTAAATACTGACTTGGAGCGGTCAAAATAGCAGGTCGTTACATTTTATTGCAGTATTACCATTGAGGAATGTAGTTCGTTTTGGATCTATAGGGAAATTGGCACCAAGATTCGTAGGGCCATTCCCCATTATAGAAAGAATTGGACAGTTGGCCTACAGAGTAAAGTTGCCTGAGAAGCTTAGTAGTGTTCATGACGTATTTCACGTGTCGCATTTGCGGAAGTGTTTACATGATACCATGGAAGTAGTGGAATCAAGCATGCTTACGGAAGTGGAAGTAGAGCGAGATGCCACGATTAGGCGAGTTCCTACATGCATTCTTGGATTGGAGGTCAAGAAGTTATGCAACTGAGAGGTCAAGTTGGTTAAAGTCCAATGGAGAGATGATCAAGGAGACGCGACTTGGGAAATGGAAGACAAGATACGTGCGTCGTACCCTTTCCGTTTTGAGGGTATGTTCTTAACTTCTCCTTTTTCTACCGCTTTGTTTATACTTGTTATATCGTTTAGTGTATCCTCTCAATTATATCTTCGATCTTTAGGTAGAAAATCCTACGGTTGTAAACATGTGTTTGAGATATGTTATGTTTGGTGGATGCAAGTGGATGTAAGTGTTTGCTAGTGGTTGCTTGTGGATGCATTTACACATACATTAGGCACTAGATCGGGTCAATCACTTTCATATTGCATATGGATGAGTGTGCATATTTAAATTAATGGATGTATATTTAATTTGTTATCATATGGATGTTGCATTCGGATGAATGGTTGTGCACTCATATAGAAATGATACATATCATTAGGATTCTTTTGCATACATAATGAACACATGGCACTATCATGATTTGCATTAAGGAGGTCAACTGAATCAGTAGACCGCCTGATTTTGCATTAGGATAAGGACATATACACACACTTTGCATATGTTCATGAAAGCATTATAAATCTTTTAAGGATAATGGACACCAGTGATCGATGGATGAGTAGATGGATAGTAGGACATACATTCTTCTTAACTTGAAGATTTCGGGGACGAAATCCTTTAAGTTGGGGAGAATGTAACACCCCGCAATTTTAAAATATTAAAACTGACAAATTTAAGAATACTTAATTTTTAAAAGAAGAATTAAGTGAAATGGGTTACGCCATTGCATTCGTCTCGGAATTCTGCTTGAGATAGAGTCCGAGTTTGCGTAAAACAGACATCGTATGAAGAAGTTATGAAGCTCGGAAGATTTAAAGTTTAAAGCTGTAAAACAAGTCGACAGCCCATTTTTCACCATTTGACCATTTCTAGACAGAAGTGAAAACAGTCGACCGCCCATTTTTCACCACAAAAACTTTTTTAGACAGAAGTGAAAACAGTCGACCGATTGAAATTGGCTAGTCGACTGATTTATTCCGGGCAGTTTCCTGATGACGTTTTTTTCTATTTGAGTGGTTCAGATGGTTCCTAATCAAATCTAAAGGTCCTGATTCACCTAATACACCTATGAATAAACACCTAAACCTAACCCTAATCCGTGGCGCCTCCATGTTTCTCTAATCTAAATTAAACATGCCTTTCTTCTCCATCAAGTCAAATTAGAAGATCAGATCTACAAACAACAAAGTCTAATTCTCTCTAGGAATCCTATCGCCGTGGGTTTACGTTACTTTCACATATAATTAAATTAAAAATTAATTGTGATAGGATTGTAAATTGGATTTAATGAACATGCCTGTACATAAGATGAATCTTGTCAAGTTTGTATATCATTATCTTTTAGATTCATACCCATCAATTTGTCTATGCCTTTCTGATCCATTTTATCGTTATATGCCTGTTTATATTTCATATGCATGTTCTTATGTTTATGCCAGTCTTGATGTTTTGATTCTCTTCCCTGCCTCTCTTCCTTTTTATTTTTGAAACTAGGCTAACTTCGAGCCTAAGTTGAGATTTGTGTACGAATAACGTTTGAACAATTGGGAAACGTTTGGGAAATATGTAAAATAAAGTAATTGGCATAGAACTGTTAATAATTATGAAATTGGTTTGGGCATAATTCGATACAACTTGTACATATGGAATTGTAGACATAACTTGGATTAGAATTATAAACATTACTTGAATTAGAAATTATGGGTAATTGGAATATATGATATAATTCAGAACCTGAAATTGGGCTTGAATAAAAGAAGAGATAATTAACGCCTAAAACACGAGGTTAGATTTTGATTGCGGTAGAAGTCTGCCCGGAACTGCCCAGCATATCCAACAACCGCAAAACGTCAATCTAATGTGAGAGGTCGAAGGCAGAAATTAGAAGCGTAATAGTGCTAAGACACGAGGTTAGATTCAGACTGCGGCATAAGTCTGCTTGGAATCGCCTGGCGTATCCAGCAACCGCAAACGGTAATCTAACGTGGGAGTCTTTCACAACTACGGATAATGAACACGTAACCAAGATCAGCCATGTGGTAAGGCATGGGTATAATAAAAGGGTTAAGTGGGTGACATAGGTGACATGTGAAACATAATTAAAGCACTTAACCAAGATGAGACATTTGAGAAAACATGGGAATAATAATAACGGGGTTAAGTGGGAAATCCTAGTGGGGACCAAGCATAAGAGGGAAGCTTGTGTCAAGTATGGGGACCCTTTGCAACCAGTAACCCATTTTTAGTATTTATATGAGCCCGAACTAGGTCCAGGACGGAACAAGCTTACTGGGGTTGATTGTAAGAGGTCAAAAGAGTAAAGAGCGATGGCAGTGCAAGTCCAATGGAGTCATGTGCGTACGTAGGTCCGGGCTAGTAGGTAAGACATTGTTGCATCGTGTAGGTATAAGCCGTGCATTTTAGTAGTATCGGGTTGCCACTTTAGGGAGTGATACACCTTACTGTGGGTCCAGCATGCGTATCTACGAGTTTGGGAGCCGATCGAATGGGGAGGGTAGTGGGTACAACTAGTGGGGGTAGGAGCAAGTGGGCACCAACGAGAGCAGTAGGAGTACACGAAGCTACCATTATTATGATTAGTAGGGAGGGATCACCTTTTAGTATGAGACTAGTATTGGTGCAGTGCAGGAAATATCTTATAGTGGTTAGAAGTGCAATCGATGTTATACCTTGTTCATCTTGTTTACCTTGCCATGCTTGCTTATGTTACAGTCATTTCTTATATCCAGTTTATGTTCTTATCCTGTTACTTTACTAATTGTATTGTTAAAATCACTGGACTCGCCAGACTTTATGTATGACCCTTTTTTGTTTCGCCTTTTTCTTTCCTCCCCCCCCCCCTTCCCCAGGTTCTCAGGGTGTGACTTGCGAGGCTTGATTTGGATTTCTCTCTCTATCTACTAGAAGTGCTCGGAAGTGCTAAAAGTAATCCTCAGCTTTGTTTCTCTTTCATATGGCATTTTGGAATGGGATTATGGTTTTGCTTTCATGTACTCTGATAATAATTTTGTTTGAGATGGATATTTGTGCACTTGGCTTTAGTACGTGGTTTTGATGTTATAACCAGACATGTTTTGCTTTTCCGCTGCAATGAATAAATTTTGAATTTTTAAGTACCATTTTTATATATCTGTCTTGTGATGTTCTGTTCTATACTCTTATAACGCTCCAGGAAAGTTAATGCATTCCCTTAGTGAGTGACATTAATGGACGTGGGGTGTCACAGTTGTCCTTAAAACTAATTATCTTGAAATAAAAATCCCACTAGCCTAATTTCCACTTTTAACATCCCTCATGTATGCATGTGTCAAAACGCAATTACCGCATATGTTGAATGTTAAAGAAAGAAAGTTAGAAATTATGTTTCATATTCTTGGTTGTGTAAAACATGTCGCTTTAATTCAAATTAAAGAGCTTATATTTGCAGAAGCACAGAGTTTGATTTGAACACTTCACTTTATCGTGTATTACAAAAGCAATATATACTGCATAAAATGGCCAGTTTACCATATATCGACCAATACACACACACACACACACACACATATATATATATATATATATATATATATATATATATATATATATATAGTTTTGCAATATTTAAGTTTTCAAAATCTTATTTGTGGCTACCTAATGTAAATATAAATGTATACATAGTTCCATATCTCACAACAAAAACTGATACAAGAAAATTTATGGTACAAAAGTGCATGATTGACGTGGAATTTTTTTGCTAATCTTTGAAGATGTAATAACCCGGATTTTTCAATAGTAGAATATTTAATTTATTTAAATATGGAAGCGGGTAATTTAGGAGTTAACTGACTTGAATTCAGAATGTATAAGTTATTTAACATAACTGAATGATGAAATAATAATTTAAGTATTGTAATTACTCGAGTAAGTGAATCTGGAGTTTAATACGAAATTAAATCGATTCTACAGCTTATGTAAAATTCTATTTTAAAAAAACGATAATTATAAATTTATCATTGAATGATTGGAGTGTTTGCAAATCAATTAGATAATAACTCGATTTAGTAAACACAAGAAAATTAAAGTTTTTACAAATAGTCTCGAAAATCGATAAAACCAAGTTACTCGAGTCCGAAATATTCAACTATTGTAGAATGTCAAGTTTCATAGCGATTGAAGCTTCATTGTGATCACGCGAGCTTAAAATGCTCGACGATAATATAAAAGAATATAAAATTAAAAATAAATAAAACAAATTTGCCTAAAAATATCTCTTTATAAAACCTAAATCCTAACTCGCTTCTTATATCTTATGTGAATAAATACTAGCCGCCACCTCCAGAATCACTCATGGAATTAAACAGTGAGAAATAATTGGCATAATCAAAGTAACACGGGTCCATTGAATTCATACGTTCAAGAGCTTCACAGTGGTGTGCGATCGAGGTTTGTTGGGACTCGGTTTTTCGTAGCAAAGCTTGGGCATGGGTCGCATTTTAAATGGGGATGTTGGAGGTGGATTCCAGGGGATAGTTGAGTTCGTGATGATAAACAGATTAGGTTAGCATCAACGGGAGGAGTTCTGTTGGTCTAAGTCAAAAAGCGATTTTAGTGGGACACTTGCGATGCTACAAGTCGGAAAACACTACGCGGTGCGAGTTGGTCGTAGTCGAGCTCACGAAGAGGGATTGGAAGGTGAATTCGGTTTGAAGAATGATGGTCTCAAACTTCATATCACTGTAAAACATGCACGGTTGTGGGTATGCATTGCTACAAGTTAAAAACAAATTTGAGGAACTATGGGGAAGGCGCATAATGCGTAAAGGAGAGGTTGAGGGAGAGTTTGAGTAAATTAAATTATGTTAATTATTTTTAAACCTATTTTAACTTGTAATGACTGCATATAGTTCATACGAAATCCGAATGACATGCCGTCAGTTGCGTTGGGTTCGTATCAGAAAATACTACGCGTACAAAGTGGAGTAGTAGTAGCTTTCCAAGAAGTTTGAATTTTTATTTAATTTCAAATGCCTATTTGAAATTAGATTAAGAAAACAATGTGAAATCATCGTCTGAAAATGGATGGCAAGTTAAACTTACGCTTTTTGATATACTATTGTGCCATATTATAGTATTGACAACTATTTACGTATTTATATGTATAATTGGTTGTTTGAATGATTTACTGCTTAATAAGGTGGTTTGCGGTTGTACATACCCACCCCTGGACCGGATGACCTTTGACACTGCCTCCTTTTTCGTGGAAGATTCATCTTATATGAATTAGCTTAGTTAAATTGTATTTTATGTATATGTGTTGATATGCGAGCTGTGATGCAGAGGGACAAATTAGAGGGATCCAATAGGATTTCTCAATATGACTGTTACAGTATTCATATTCATATGATGTTATATGAATTGATTGGATATTAAACCTGATTATGGACCCCATTGGTTACATAACGTTGTTATATGTGGAATTGTGGTGAAGTGAATATATTATGTTATATAATACATTGAGTTTGGCTATTTCACACATTTTGATATGTTTGGCATAACTGAATCGAATTCGGAAATTATACATATTGGAACGAGAATAGGGAATTGATATACATGTAAGTGTGTATATTTGATCCGCTTATTTATCTTGCTTTCTGTTTAAAATAATTGATACTGTGTATTTATAGTTGTGTTTTCAGATTATTTAAGATGAATGGATTGATGAGCTTAATTGTTGAAAAGCTTGAAGAATTGATGCAAGAGGAGTGTTGAATTTTAGAGCTGGACTGAGGCCTGAAGTCCTAAGCAAATATTGTTGTTCAATCACCTTCTGCTACATATTTTAAAGTCAAGATTCAATGTGTAATAACCCGGAAATCTGAGCCAATTTAAATTTTTTATTTTGGCAATTTAAATGAATTTCGAATATTTAAAATGGATTATTTTAAATAATAACGACGGGAAATTTATTTTCGACGAAGTTAAAACGAATAAATTTATTTTAATTATAATTCGAGCTAGAAATGGTGCGGTAGTTTGAAAATTCGATTTCGAATTTCAAATGAATATACAAAATTCGATGTAAGAAACTGAGATTTCATTTTAAAAGTTGAGAGATCCGTCCAGTTTAAAATTCAGAAAAGTCGTTGTGGAATTTATATATATTTTAATATATATGAAGGTCTTGAAAATAGCCATTTTGCAAACGACCTCTGTTTTCGACGAAACCACTTTTGTTGGATCCGGGATGTAAAATTATCGCTAGGTTTCAAAATTCATAATTTTCTAAGTCAATATGTGAGCGTGGCGAAGTTAAACGTGTTTTAACAGTTTCAGTCAATTTCGATCGACCAGAAAATGGCCATTTTTCGAACGGTCTCAGAATTCGACTAAATTAGTTTTGTTAGGACCGCATCGTCAATACGAAGCTAGAAATATTTTCTTTGGAATTTTTAGAGTCCGTAGGTGGCCCCGGTAAATTGAAATGTGCGTTCAAAATTGAATATATAGATTTATATTTTGATTTTAACGAAAACTAATCGTAACAGTCGAAATGGCTAATGAAACCTATCTCATTGTGTTCGGAATGGGGGTATTTGGCTAGGGGCGACAGTCGTTGGGTTCGGATTGGAGTTCATATAAAGAGACAAGAATTTTGGAATTAAAATATAATAAAATATTTATATAAATATCCCCGTTGGTCAAATCCTAAATACTTCTTGTCGTTGGTCAACCCGTTCACTTCGCCCCCATTCTAAAACCGATGATGTCCTTCTTCCAACCTTCTCCCCTATCATTCTCCTAATCCAATCAATATAAATCGAAACTTATAAAACGAAAACCCGAGAGCTTAGTGAGGGCTTCAGATCCAAAGGGGTTTGATCGATTTTGGTTTTGTAACACCCCACCTCCGCCAGGGTGGCTCTTGCAAGCACTCTGACTTTGGAGGGGCGTTTGAATCAGGTAAACATGGATAATGATATATCAAGGCAGAACAAGAACATATGTATATATGTAAACAGAGTAAATAAGATAAGTAAAACAGCGGAAGATTTCAAACCATTTCAAAACAAGTCTGGTACAACATAATGTCAACTTTCCAAATACACAAGTCTAGATAAAAACAACATCACTGAAAAACTGAAATACATAAGTACTATCCCCAAAATAAGTGATAACCATAGCTAGCTTCATGTCAAGACCGTACATGAGCTAAAATCCCACAAGCAAGCGATCAGGAATCCAAGCTAAGCTCCAACGTTCCCACCCTGAGAACCTGGGGGGGAAACGGAAGAAAAGAGGCGAAAGAAAAACAGGTCAGTCAAAAAGACTGAGTAAGCCCTACTACAATTAATGTAAACTGATAAAGTTAACTGGCATGAGAAGCAGGGATGATCATAAGGATAACAACATACTAGCATGATGATTAACTAACAAGGTAGATAAAGGTGTCATCGCATAATCAGGTTTAAGGTTTTGCACCACAGGTGTACTAGCAAACTAACATGATTTGAATAAACAAGTATTGATCCCTTGGCCCAAGCTTTGGCCCAATAACATGAAGTGACCCTAATACGCGGTCCAACCAAACGGTCTAGTCGATCGGCTCCCTATAAGCCTAACTCGTCACGTGTTGGTGTCAATGCGGCCCAAACATAATTGTAGTCAGACTGTGCCGGGTCTCCCGTCGGGTGTATCAAGCCCTAGGGTGTCAACCTCTGGACACCATAAACATAAGTGCACAGTCTCGATCTACTGGTACCCGTGCATGTTTTCCCCGGCTTCGGACTGTGTGCACGACCATAGTCCGCCCGGAACTACACCGGCGTACCACTCTGCCGTTGTTTTTGGTCACTTACCTCAAGTCCAGTAATCGTGCCCCCACCCTAGCCTAGTCCCTAGGGTCTTAATGATACAAACTTGGGATTACTGCTGGAGTCGACCCCCATTGCTAGGATTTTTCTAGTGGGTTAAGTACGGTTTAACCCCTTTACTAATCATGGATTAACTTGGTTAAGTGTAACGATGGGTTCACGACTTAACCCTGATTAATCTACCAAGCCCAAATTGGTTAAGTATTAAGTGGACCATGACTTAACCCTAATCATGAGGCATTAATTAATTTCACGTGCCTTAACCTCTCACATTAGACCTTGTTGTGGTTACTAGTTAAGCCGGGCGGGTCCGGGTAGCTTTACACCACAACTTGGTCTAACCTCGGGTTCAAGGTACCACATGGCCAACTTCTCACATTGGGTCCTATTGTTTGTAGCAACTAGTTAAGCCGGTCGGTTCCGGGTAGGTTTACGCTACAAACTCAACCCAACCTCGAGTTGGTCACACTTATCTTTTCTAAGTGTCATGTCCATCATGTTTCCAAAACATATTACAAGTTTTCAAGCATTTGGGTAGACCTAACTTAATAGGTAAATTCCCAATGGGTAGACCTAACTTAATAGGTAAATTCCCAATCTTATGTTTTTATGTCTTTTAAGTTTACCCAACCCCAAACGCAATCCCATCGCTTACATATCGCAATAGCGCATAAAGGATAGAAAGAGGGAACTTGGCATAATCATGACATAAAGGTGTTGAAGCCACAAGTTTAACATGGTGGCATATGAAATGTACATATGTTCATATACTTGCATATTACATTTTTAGGCCTCAAAAGCATGCATAAAACCAAACTTAGCATATTGGTGATACATGGTGATAAATGACATGTAGAAATGGCCATAAGTTCGCATTTAGCCTCACATGCAAGTTATCATAAGAGATATGATAACCTACATGTTGCCAAAATGCAACCTTTAGCATAAAGCTTGAAGCTTTATGTTCATATACTCAAGATAAGCTTGCATAACATGATAACATGAACAAAATGATCATTCCAAACTTGCATAACATACTTGCATATCATATGACGAACTTGCATATCAAACTTGCATAACATAACATGGTAAACTTGCATATCATAACATGGCATACTTGCATAACATAACATAATAAACTTGCATATCATAACATATCAAACTTGCATAACATGACATAGTAAACTTGCATATCATGGCAAACTTGCATATCATACATTTAACTTTAGAGTTTAAGTATGAAAGTAGAATAGGGCTTACAATGCTTATGAAGACACAAAAATATGACAAAGCCCTTATGCAATCAATTAAACCCAAAATGCAAGCTCCAATAGAAAAACCCTTGAGCAAAAATGATCAAAACCCTTGCTTTATGATGCAAATATAGAAACTTGACTTGAATGCAAGCTAATGATGCTCATACAAGCTTGAAAACACTTGTATGCATGGAAAATCTCTCATAGAAATGACTTAGGAATTTTATGAAGAGAGTGGAGGCCATGAGAGGAATGATTTTGCCATAGTTTAGTTGTATGAATGAATAATGATGATTTAGGGTTAGGTTAGGGGCTTATTTATAGAGATTAGGACTAGTTTTAGCCTTAGGATTAATACCTAGTTCCAATCTCAGCCCTCAAAACCGAATTTGGCCCCCAAACTCAACACAACCCCAAAATGGTGCACCAGGCAAAACTGCCCGGCTGAGCCAAGTCGACAGGGCTGTCGACTTGGGTCCAACCAAGTCGACTCCCAAGTCGACAGGGCTGTCGACTTGGGTGCTCTGGCGGGAATTTTCCCGCCTAGCCCAATCTGTCCTAATTTCCAAATTCAAACTTGAATTTGAAATCTGTTTTTACTTTGAAATTTTCTGAAAACTTCGTTGGGCCTTAATCGGTCCATACGGACTCCGATTTTCGAAAACTCGGACTCTATTTCACGTATTTTTCCGAGACGAACGCAATGGCATAGCCCGTTTCTCTTGATTCAGATTTTAGAATTAAATTCTGCCTCGATTTACGTTATAACAGGTTATTGAAAATACGGGTTGTTACATTCTCCCCTCCTTAAAGGATTTCGTCCCCGAAATCTTCAAGTTAGGAAGAACGTATCCTACCATCCAACATCCATCTACTCAAAACATCATCCACAAGCAATCATTGTCCTTACAAGATTCTAAATGTTGTATGAACATATGCAAAGGTGTGTGTATATGTACTTATCTAATGCAAATATCATCAATGCAAATTATGTTAGTGAAATGAATCCATATGTATGCAATTCCTAACATAATGTATAACATCTATATGTGTGCACATAACATACATCCATATGCAACATCCATGTGATAACACAAAAATTTTCATCCATGAATAAGCGTAAGCACTCATGCATATGCAATATGAGGAGTGTGTGAGCCGATCTAGTGCCTAATGTGTATAATGCATCCACGAGTAACCACTTGCAAACACTTGCAACCACTTGCAAACACTTGCAACCACTTGCAAACACTTGCAACCACTTGCAAACACTTGCAACCACTTGCAAACATCAAGCATAACAGGTTTCAAACACATGTTTCATCCAAAGGGTTTCTACCTAAGGTTCTCATGACGAGATTAACACGATAAACTAGATAAACATGGATAGCAAAGAGAAAGATATGCTAACAAAGAAAAGAGATTGAGAGTGTACCCTCAAAAAGGAATGGATAAAGCCCACGCATCTTCTCCTCGGTTTCCCAAGTTGCGTCTTCTTCGGCTTCACCCCATTGAACCTTCACCAACTTGACCTCTCGATTCCTTAGCTTCTTGGTCTCCGTCCCCAAGATACGAATCGGAGCTCTCCTCAAGGTAGCCTCTTTCTCCACTTCCACATCTTTCAGAACACTTGGCTCAACAACCTCTGCTGATTCATGTAAACACTTCCGGAGATGCGAGACATGAAAAACATCGTGTACTCCGGCAAGCTTCTCGGGCAACTCCACTCTATAAGCCATCTGCCCGATCCTCTCTATAATAGGGAATGGTCCAACAAACCTCGGTGCTAACTTCCCAACGGCTCCAAATCGGACCACATTCCGCAAAGGAGAAACCTTCACGAAAACCATATCCCCAACATCAAACTCCAAATCAGTTCTTCGCTTATCAGCATAGGATTTCTGTCGGTCTTGGGCCGCTTTCATCCGTCTCCGAATCAACTCGACCTTCTCGGATGTATCTCTGATCATATCAGGCCTAAGTATAAGCTCATCTGTAGTCTCCCACCAACATGTAGGCGACTTGCACGGCCTCCCATATAAAGCTTCAAATGGTGCCATCCCTATGCTTGCCTGATAACTGTTATTATATGCAAACTCAACAAGAGAAAGATGGTCTTCCCAAGTACCACCAAAATCCAGAATACAAAGCCTCAACAGATCCTCGAGTACCCTATTCACCCTTTCGGTTTGACCGTCCGTCTGTGGGTGATAAGCCGTACTTAGATTCAACCTCGTGCCCATAGCTTCTTGCAAGCTATTCCAGAACTGACTTGTAAAAATTGGGTCACGGTCACTGACTATACTAGAAGGGACTCCATGTAGTCTCACAATCTCACGAAGATATACTGACGCTAGCCAAGATGCGGTCCTCTTGCTCTTCATCGGAATGAAATGAGCACTCTTCGTAAGTCTATCCACAATAACCCAAATGCTCGTATTCCCTTTCCTTGACCTTGGTAGCCCATCGATAAAATCCATGGAAATACTCTCCCACTTCCATAGTGGAACGTCTAGAGGATGCAATAGCCCACCGGGCTTCTTCGACTCGGCCTTAATCTGTTGGCACAACATGCACCTTGGGACAAACTCGGCCACCTCCTTGGGTGATGTGCATCTTCAAGAACCTTCTTTCTCTCATCGTGTCTTAGCCATCCCTTGTCATCTATAGCGAGGTGACTTACCATTTCGCCTCGAATCAACTTGTCCATGATCTCGACTAACTGCGGGTCTTCTTTCTGTGAAGTCCCTACTTGATCCAGAAGGGTAGGTCTAAGCTCGAGGGATGCTAACTAACTAATTAAACTGAGAGAACTTCTTACTTCAATTGTCCTCGTCGGAGTTTTTCGGTTTTGAACCGCGACCACTTTAGCGGGATCCACCGCTAAGCCTTGCTTAGAAACTATATGCCCAAGGAATCTAACTTCCCTTCTCCAAAAGTGACACCTGGAGAACTTGGCCTTCAACTGATGCGCTCTAAGCGTATCCATCACCTCCTTGAGATGTCTAGCATGCTCTTCGGAAATGCTTCATCGTATGAAGTTCTTCTCAAGCAACTCCTTGACTTGCTTTCTTAACTCTCATCTCGCGGGACCATGTGCCTAACCGGCCACATAACTGGCTTGGCATTATCAACCAGATAAATGCGGAAATCAAACTCTCGCTTAGGGGTAACCCCCCTTCACTTCACCCAAGATATCAGGATATTCTCGGACCACCCTCACCGATTGCAAACTATCGATAGACGAGTTGAGGGATTCAAGATAACACAACATGACGGGACCCATAGGGTTACAAGAATTTTTTTAAGGTATTACCGAGGCGAGTCATGAGCCTCACAACCCTATGCTCAAAAATCAAGGATGGCTCCAAAACTGGACAACCCATCCATGCCCAAAATCAACCCATACCCCATGAAACCGAGAATGTAAGCATCACACGAGAACTCTACACTCAAGATAGAAATTTTCAAATCCACGTAGATAATAGACAAATGGGCGGAAACCCCAATTGGATTTGAAACACACACGGGATCATTAACTAGACTAGTACTTAGGTGCAAACTTTCAACTAGATCAGATGAAATAAACTATGCGATGCACCAAAATCAAACAAAGTACGAACAGGAAAATCAGAAATGTAAACAGGACTTTTAACAGAAACACTACCTCGATCATGTGCTGAAAGAACGATGTTGAGGGGATGAACTCGCCCTCCAGATGGTCTTGCACACTGAGTCTGACCTTGCCCTTGCTTCTTCGGGCAATCTTTGCTGAAATGTCTAGTCTCACCGCAGAAAAAGCATTCACCACTCTTCCATTTTCTCTTCCTACAATCCTTAATAAGATGCCCAACTGAACCGCAATAATGGCACTTCCTCTTGTTGTTATTGCCCTTGCTATTGTTCCCCTTGTTGCCTTGACTCCTGTTCTTGTTCTTATTGCCTTGACTGCTCTGACCGCTTGGATTACCCTGATTTCCTTTCCACTGGGAATCAGTCTTCTTGGCTTGAGTATCATTCATCTTGATCTCCTTCTTGTCACTCCTATTCTCTTCATTGAGTAGGGCCATATTCACCAAGCTCTCGAAAGTTGCCCCCAAGGGTATATGAGTCATGGCTAAACCATGTAATGGCTCGTTTAATCCTAGAGCAAAGTATAGGGCCTTCTTCTGAGCTGTGTTAACCAAGTCTAAACCGACCCGAGTCAGTTGATTAAACTTATCTATGTATTCCCTAATAGTAATGTCCCCTTTCTTCAGTGATAGGAACCTTAGTCCAAACTTTCCCCGAAAGTCATCCCAAGTCTCAATTGGCCTAGTAGCGGTGGTGACCACCCACCAACGTGCAGCTTCTTTCTTTAGCAACCACACTGCCAATAAAACCTTCCTACGGTCATCTATATCAAAGAAAGCAAAAAGATCTTCGGTTTCTTTCAACCAATTCCTTGCCTCTACATAAGTCTCGGTTCCAATGAAATTCTTGCAACCCATCGCCTTAAAGTCTTTGCAAATCTCTGCGAAATCCTCTTGTGGATGCTGAGGGGGAGGAGGAAGAGGAACCTCAGCGACAAAAGGAGGAGGAACATTAACTACCGGAGGAGGAGGAGGAGGAACATCTGCGGGGCCGGCTTCGGTCGCCCTAGCCTCCAAAAGTCTCCTATACCAAACAGGTACGTGTACTCCCTCCGGAATGGCAAAGTTATCGGCCATACTGAAAACGAAGAAAAAGATAGATTCAGAATGGAGAAAAACGAAGGAATTTTGCTAATGGCTTTTTGGGGAATAGCCTTTAAAATAAACTAGACTTTTCTTTGGAAAATACTTTATACTTGGTTTTGAAAATAGTTTTCCAAAAGTTTCAAAAACCTTTTTGTTCCTTCTCGTAAACCATATGCTCTGATACCAAATGTAACACCCCACCTCCGCCAGGGTGGCTCTTGCAAGCACTCTGACTTTGGAGGGGCGTTTGAATCAGGTAAACATGCATAATGATATATCAAGGCAGAACAAGAACATATGTATATATGTAAACAGAGTAAATAAGATAAGTAAAACAGCGGAAGATTTCAAACCATTTCAAAACAAGTCTAGTACAACATAATGTCAACTTTCCAAATACACAAGTCTAGATAAAAACAACATCACTGAAAAACTGAAATACATAAGTACTATCCCCAAAATAAGTGATAACCATAGCTAGCTTCATGTAAAGACCGTACATGAGCTAAAATCCCACAAGCAAGCGATCAGGAATCCAAGCTAAGCTCCAACGTTCCCACCCTGAGAACCTGGGGGGGAAACGGAAGAAAAGAGGCGAAAGAAAAACAGGTCAGTCAAAAAGACTGAGTAAGCCCTACTACAATCAATGTAAACTGATAAAGTTAACTGGCATGAGAAGCAGGGATGATCATAAGGATAACAACATACTAGCATGATGATTAACTAACAAGGTAGATAAAGGTGTCATCGCATAATCAGGTTTAAGGTTTTGCACCACAGGTGTACTAGCAAACTAACATGATTTGAATAAACAAGTATTGATCCCTTGGCCCAAGCTTTGGCCCAATAACATGAAGTGACCCTAATACGCGGTCCAACAAAACGGTCTAGTCGATCGGCTCCCTATAAGCCTAACTCGTCACGTGTTGGTGTCAATGCGGCCCAAACATAATTGTAGTCAGACTGTGCCGGGTCTCCCGTCGGGTGTATCAAGCCCTAGGGTGTCAACCCCTGGACACCATAAACATAAGTGCACAGTCTCGATCTACTGGTACCCGTGCATGTTTTCCCCGGCTTCGGACTGTGTGCACGACCATAGTCCGCCCGGAACTACACCGGCGTACCACTCTGCCGTCGTTTTTGGTCACTTACCTCAAGTCCAGTAATCGTGCCCCCACCCTAGCCTAGTCCCTAGGGTCTTAATGATACAAACTTGGGATTACTGCTGGAGTGGACCCCCATTGCTAGGATTTTTCTAGTGGGTTAAGTACGGTTTAACCCCTTTACTAATCATGGATTAACTTGGTTAAGTGTAACGATGGGTTCACGACTTAACCTTGATTAATCTACCAAGCCCAAATTGGTTAAGTATTAAGTGGACCATGACTTAACCCTAATCATGAGGCATTAATTAATTTCACGTGCCTTAACCTCTCACATTAGACCTTGTTGTGGTTACTAGTTAAGCCGGGCGGGTCCGGGTAGCATTACACCACAACTTGGTCTAACCTCGGGTTCAAGGTACCACATGGCCAACTTCTCACATTGGGTCCTATTGTTTGTAGCAACTAGTTAAGCCGGTCGGTTCCGGGTAGGTTTATGCTACAAACTCAACCCAACCTCGAGTTGGTCACACTTATCTTTTCTAAGTGTCATGTCCATCATGTTTCCAAAACATATTACAAGTTTTCAAGCATTTGGGTAGACCTAACTTAATAGGTAAATTCCCAATGGGTAGACCTAACTTAATAGGTAAATTCCCAATCTTATGTTTTTATGTCTTTTAAGTTTACCCAACCCCAAACGCAATCCCATCGCTTACATATCGCAATAGCGCATAAAGGATAGAAAGAGGGAACTTGGCATAATCATGACATAAAGGTGTTGAAGCCACAAGTTTAACATGGTGGCATATGAAATGTACATATGTTCATATACTTGCATATTACGTTTTTAGGCCTCAAAAGCATGCATAAAACCAAACTTAGCATATTGGTGATACATGGTGATAAATGACATGTAGAAATGGCCATAAGTTCGCATTTAGCCTCACATGCAAGTTATCATAAGAGATATGATAACCTACATGTTGCCAAAATGCAACCTTTAGCATAAAGCTTGAAGCTTTATGTTCATATACTCAAGATAAGCTTGCATAACATGATAACATGAACAAAATGATCATTCCAAACTTGCATAACATACTTGCATATCATATGACGAACTTGCATATCAAACTTGCATAACATAACATGGTAAACTTGCATATCATAACATGGCATACTTGCATAACATAACATAATAAACTTGCATATCATAACATATCAAACTTGCATAACATGACATAGTAAACTTGCATATCATGGCAAACTTGCATATCATACATTTAAATTTAGAGTTTAAGTATGAAAGTAGAATAGGGCTTACAATGCTTATGAAGACACAAAAATATGACAAAGCCCTTATGCAATCAATTACACCCAAAATGCAAGCTCCAATAGAAAAACCCTTGAGCAAAAATGATCAAAACCCTTGCTTTATGATGCAAATATAGAAACTTGACTTGAATGCAAGCTAATGATGCTCATACAAGCTTGAAAACACTTGTATGCATGGAAAATCTCTCATAGAAATGACTTAGGAATTTTATGAAGAGAGTGGAGGCCATGAGAGGAATGATTTTGCCATAGTTTAGTTGTATGAATGAATAATGATGATTTAGGGTTAGGTTAGGGGCTTATTTATAGAGATTAGGACTAGTTTTAGCCTTAGGATTAAACCCTAGTTCCAATCTCAGCCCTCAAAACCGAATTTGGCCCCCAAGCTCAACACAACCTCAAAATGGTGCACCAGGCAAAACTGCCCGGCTGAGCCAAGTCGACAACCAAGTCGACAGGGCTGTCGACTTGGGTCCAACCAAGTCGACTCCCAAGTCGACAGGGCTGTCGACTTGGGTGCTCTGGCGGGAATTTTCCCGCCTAGCCCAATCTGTCCTAATTTCCAAATTCAAACTTGAATTTGAAATCTATTTTTACTTTGAAATTTTCTGAAAACTTCGTTGGGCCTTAATCGGGCCATACGGACTCCGATTTTCGAAAACTCGGACTCTATTTCGCGTATTTTTCCGAGACGAACGCAATGGCACAGCCCGTTTCCCTTGATTCAGATTTTAGAATTAAATTCTGCCTCGATTTACGTTATAACAGGTTATTGAAAATACGGGTTGTTACAGGTTTGGTGAGCAAGGGGGATTCGGAGCCCAAAGCTCAATCGCTCGAGCACAAATTCCGGTGGCCGTGGACCAACGGAGCGACGACGATGCTGGGTATAGAGGGGCAGCGCGTAGGAGCTCCCCGGGGTAGCCTCTGATCGACGACGGAGGTTCCAGTTTAGCGGCGACGGCGAGGAAAAGGCTAGGAGCCGTGAACGACGATTTTAAAGGGTGGGTATGAAGGTTTAACGTGAGCATTTCTTTCTTTTTCTTTAATAACAGTGATTTAAAATCAGTTTTTAATTAAAATATATATAATGTTTGAAATAAAAATCTAATTTTTTATATATATAACACAGTTTTGAAAAGGTAATTTTAATAAATATGTATACCATTGATTTTAAAATACATATAATAAAAGTAGCTTTGTTGTTTTTTTTAAAATAAAAATTTGCAATATAAAAATAGGATTTTTATATATACATAACTAAATAAAAATGTGTTTTGTTTTTTAAAAATATTATTAGCATGGTTTTTAAAAATAGAAATAACAATATAATTGTAAATAAAAAATATCATTTTTAGTTAAAATAAAAAATATCGTTTTTAGTTAGAAGTAGGTATGAATTTTAGCGAATTAAAAATATGGTTTTATTATATGAATAACATAATAAAAATGTGATTTTTAATATAAACCGCTTGAACACAGATTGCGATGGGACTGACTTGAAACAAATATGAATCCAAATCGTCCGCTAAAAAATGGAGGAGTGGAAACCCAAAGGTGAGAACTTCTCACCTTTAATTTAATTTTCTAGTTAAAATATATACTAGGATGCAGACGGTGTTTAGTAGCACCCGACACCCGTCGTCCACAGACCATGGACGGCTTGTTAGTTTGTTTGATTTTGACGTGTAGTTGATTGTGTGATGTGGAATGGAATAAAACATTTATATAGTTAAAAATATTTTATAGTTAAAAATAGAATTTTTAACATGTATATAAAATGAAATAAATAAATATAAACAAATCGAATGATTTGTTTATATACACACATTTGGCTGATATTGATTGGGACGATAAATTTTACACATCGCCCAACTGCACAAATAAAATCTGTGTTTGATTGTTTGAAACCCCACACGGGTATTGGGATGATATGTGACATACACTAATCCCAATACTTAGTTGTATGTCGATCGATTGATAGACAGACTTTTATAAGCGTTGAATATTTATATTTGATGATTATACAGTGTAGAATGCACTTTGGATGATGGTTGATTGTTTATCGTCATTGTTGTATATATGAATTGGATGAAATCCATACAACTGAAATTATATGGTAATTGACTGTGTCTGATTCCAGTTCAAAATTATCGAATAATTTAAAATAATATTCAATGAAAATTAAATTGGGAAGCCGTGTTAAGTAGTTAAACGCCATTTCAATGCGAACGTGAATTTTGTCGATTTTATAATGAATATCGAGAAGTGATTTCAAAATCGAATATTTTGAAACGAATTCGAATTAAATCGAATATTTTGAAATGAATTCGAATTGAGTTGAAAAGAAAATGAATTCGAATTGAATTGAATAGAAAATGAATTCGAATTGAATTGAACAGAAAATGAATTTGAATTGAATTGAATAGAAAATGAATTCGAATTGAATTAGAAAATGAATTCGAATTGAATTGAATAGAAAATGAATTCGAATTGAATTGAATAGAAAATGAATTCGAATTGAGTTGAATAGAAAATGAATTTGAATTGAATTGAATAGAAAATGAATTCGAATTGAATTGAATAGAAAATGAATTCGAATAGAATTGAATAGAAAATGAATTTGAATTGAATAGAAAATGAATTCGAATTGAATTGAAAATAAAATGAATTTGAATTGAATTGAATAGAAAATGAATTCGAATTGAATTGAATAGAAAATGAATTCGAATTGAATTGAATAGAAAATGAATTCGAATTGAAATGAATTTGAAATTTGAATTGAACCAAAATGAATTTAAAACGAATTTATAAGGAAAAATTCAATTTTGATTTAAAATTGAATATGAAGTTGAAACTGTTTTATAAAACGAATTATAAAATACATTTTGAAAGGAAATCGGCGAAATATATATTATATATATATAATATAATGGCCTGAATAGAACGCACCGTGCCGCGGCAGTTCGTGAATTTCGACCATTGATTTCGAACGGACATTACGGGAGATACGACCATCGGATTCTCCTGAAACCGAAACCGTTGGGTTCGTATCGAAAAGAGCTTTCGAACGAAGATGAGAAATTAGAAATCTAATGGTTGGATTTGGAATTTTGTCCAAATCAAATTTGGAAAAGGTCACTGTAAGTGCAGTTCGATGACCGTTGATGGAAATCGACTGTACAAACCTTGATAAAATTATTAAAAATAGTAATAATTTGTGTAAAATCATAAGAAATGATTTGGAAGGAATTGGGATGAAAAATTCCATATTTGAAAAGATAAAAGTAGATTTTTATCGAAATGAACTAGTTTTGAACTAGAATAAATAAATGGGATTTGAAATGGTTTTGAAAATAACCAGAATTTCCAATAATTGAATTGGAATGGATTTGAATCGAAATCATCCTCAGAATAGTTCGATGTTGGATTTCGTGATTATACAGATATTGTTCTGGAAATTTGAAAGATATATTTATATCGTTATTTCCAGTAAGATATTTGTTGGTCGTAGAATTTGATATTGAATATAAGCCATTGTATTTTCTATTCAGAGCCTTGTATTTAATATCAAATGTGATTTGGGTTTGTCGTGAATGGTGTCTTCATTAATACTGTTCTTAAACCCTGTTGAGAAAAAGATTAAATCTTTTTATTTAGATTTAATGAAGTGTACCAATTAAATGGTATTTAATTGGAATTGAATTTGAATTGATTTTTGGGTTTATCGTGAACGGTGTTTTAAATAACACTTGTTCTTTAACCCGATAATTAATGGAATGTGATTTTGGGTTGTCGTGAACGGTATCTTCAATAATACTGTTCTTAGACCCAACGGGGTTAAGAAAATCAGAAACTAATTGGAGATTAGTAGTTAAGTTGAATGGTTTCTTAGGTATTGATCTGATGTTGGTTTCGGCCTTCGGGGTTAATACTTAGGGAATTGCTCACTTGCTATTTTTACGGTTAAAGGCTGATAGAATGGAATGTGATTTTGGGTTTATCATGAATCGCGTTTTAAATGACATTGATTCTTTAACCCAGTTAAAGATTAAAACCAAGTGGAGTTTTAATGAATCTTTAATTAGATTGAAATGATAGAGAATGGAGTATCACCAGTTTTACTCCAGGCGATAGTTAAATCTTTAATTAGATTTGAACGTGAAATGGTAATTGAATTTACCGATAACACCGTGGTATTAGATATGAAGTATTACCAGTTTTACTTCATGGGATGAATAGGTTGGGATTGGGAAATAAAATAAATGATTACTTCGGTGTGGTTCGCTAATCCCGACTAATTTGAATTGATATTCAAAAGGAGATTAAAGAATAAATTTAAAGAATTTATCTTCAATAAAATTAATGGGAACCTTTCACTAAGAATGTGAAATTTAGAAACTAACTGTAGGTTAGCTAAGAAGAATGGTTTCCTGGGTATTGATCTAATGTTGGTATCGGCCTTCGGGGTTAATATTTGGGGAATTATCCTCTGCTAATTTACGGTTAGTGACTGATGAATTGGAATGAGGCGTATGTTGTGTTTGTGTAACACTTGTTTATTATATACGCGAGTTATTCAGAAAGACCGGGTTTATCCCATTCTGAATAACTGATTCGACGATTAGTCGAAGATGAAGATGGTGGTTGAAGACCGGGTCTTCACATCGTTCGGGTGATTACTGATGATCTTGACTGGGCTGTACACCCAAGAGGAGGGAATCAGTTGGTGATCGTCCAGACGTACTTGGAGATCGATGGATATGCGAGGTACAAGGTGCCCCCGGTTTCATTCAGACCCAGAACGGACTTGTAAATGGACTGTGTGTCTGACATTGGATATCATTCTGTGTGATTGATGGATGTCGGTTGCATGGAGTGGTTTGCCTATGTGGCATGCTAAGGTGCAAATGATCAAGGCTTTTGTTGAAAAGCAAAGTCTTGTGGTTGATGATCAAAGCACGACCTTTGTGGCATAGCTTTGTGTAGCGTTTAATTCGCGAGTTTCACACCAGGTATGAACAAAAAACGGGAGACGGATATCAGGGGGGCATGCATTTCTTTCTAGTTAGAAGTGGCGTCAGTAGTTTTACACGCCCTGACGAGTTTGACTTATGTGGTTGTTGCTGTTGCGAGGCACCTCGGATATATCGGTGACTATGTGGAGCCGATGGAGTCATTTGTTGGCTCATTTATGCCCCATAGGGCGGGGAAACGCAGTGTTCAGGAATTATAATCCACATCGGTGGAACGGCCCTGAGTCCAAGGGACGATGCGTTCTGTTCCTGAGGGGCGGACTAGAGGCTCTCGAATTGGTGAGGACGATCCCTAGCCTCGGTTCATATCATAAATGAAATCCAACTTCCAAAACGACACTTTGCGGTTTTATTTGTAAACCTATATATGGCGACATAGTGGTATGGGACATTCATGCCGCCTATGATTGATACTTATGATTGAAATTGTTTTTGACACTATACACTTATAGTACTATCAAAATAATCTGTTTTAAACGTATCGTGCATTCTCTGGCTATTATAAGGTAAAACCCTATCCTCCGGCTTGTGTTGCATTGTGTGATGGGACCTGGGTCTGATAATAGCTTCATTGTTCTTTATTTAGCATTGCGCTGTTGTTTAATGCACTGTATTCTTGGGAGGAAACCCGTTCCGCGTTAGCGGCGTGGTCCCTTGATTTACCTAAATTTAAAAAAAAGATTAATAACTGTTTTAGTTCTCACACTAATCGCATGACTGACCTGGAGTTTATTGTTTATCCTAAACTCTGGGTGCCCTTATTTTCGACACGGGCAGCTAGTTGTTTTGGTTTTGCAGATTTATATTCACAGGATCCTGATTTACAGCTGGAACGATACTCGGAAAGCTCTGTATTCGTGTATTACTTCTAGTTGTGTTTTGTATTATTTTCCAATGCGATGTATTTAAATGTCATTTAAATCTCTGATATTTTTCTATGTAATATTTATTCATACTCTGTATATTCTTGTATTCTGATGGAATTGTTGTAATATACAATGAAATGTTCTTCTGTTTGCGTTCTTTTGTGTTTTGTTCTCGAAGTATCCGCTCTTTCCTTACTGGGGAAGTTACGGGTCTTTACAGTTGGTATCAGAGCTTTGGTTTACAAAGCTCAGAGAACAAGACACGTTAGAACCAAACGAAAGAATTCTTCCGAATTGGATTAGTAATATCTAATAAGAATGGCTCGTTAGAGATGAGGTCAGTAGTATCCTCGAACGATTGTGAAGAGTATATTTTTAAATTGAAAACAATTTTTTGTTTTGAAAATTTAAATCAATTATTCGTATTTGATTATTTATTTGTATTGAATTTGGACGAGCCAATATATAAAGATTTTGCATATACGTCTGATCCACGTGTATTTGAAGTTTTAATATGCTGGATAGATATATAATCACACTCTAGTCGCCCGGAGATGACTCTGATGATACTGGTGATTGACATGTCAGCATCAATAGTTTATGTTCGAGTTTCGAAGGTGATATATCTATATATTTCCAATTGGCTGGTGTGAGAACCAAAATTAGATAGGGCTTATTGTTGTGATTTGGCATCAAAAATCTGATTTTTGGACTATGTATCAAAGTTATGAATTTGAAATGATAATCAACTAATTGATTGATGGTTGTGTTGTTTGATTATTGTTTAACTAATTAGATGTTGAACCATTTAGCCAAATTGTATCAAATATTGAGTTGTATTGAAAATTAGCCGCATTTGCATACATATACATGTACTTACATTGAACAGGTCATAGTAAGGAGGTAGAGAAGAGGAATAAAATTGTTTGCCCGATAAATAGGTACATGTTTACAAATTTATTGGGTTTTTGATGATTTCATGAGCTAATTGGCTAGCTGCTTGGCTGTTTCTTTTTCTTTTTGGATTCGTAAGGGCCATGGGAGGCTATTTGAAATATCCCCAAGTCCCCGGTGCAGGGGAGATTATGGTGAAATTTTTCGAAAATTTAGGGTGTTAGCCAAATTTTTGAAAAATTTGAAAAGTTCTTAGAAACTGAAAAGTTGAAGAACTTAAGCCGTAAAGAAAATAATGAAAGTTGAGTTGATTAGTTAAACAACTTTCAGCTTCGTTCCTTTTCGAGGACGAAAAGTTTAAGTTGGGGAGATTGTAATAACCCGGAAATCTGAGCCAATTTAAAAATTTTATTTTGGTAATTTAAATGAATTTTGAATATTTAAAATGGATTATTTTAAATAATAATGACGGGAAATTTATTTTCGATGAAGTTAAAACGAATAAATTTATTTTAATTATAATTCGAGCCTGAAATGGCGCGGTAGTTTGAAAATTCGATTTCGAATTTCAAATGAATATACAGAATTCGTTTTAAGTCGGAATTGGATGAAACTAGAAATATTAGAATCTGTTTGACGATATCTTTCTAACGGATGTAAGAAACTGAGATTTCGTTTTAAAAGTTGAGAGATACATCCAGTTTAAAATTCAGAAAAGTCGTTGTGGAATTTATATATATTTTAATATATATAAAGGCCTTGAAAATAGCCATTTTGCAAACGACCTCGGTTTTCGATGAAACCACTTTTGTTGGATCCGGGATGTAAAATTATCGCTAGGTTTCAAAATTCATAATTTTCTAAGTTAATATGTGAGCGTGGCAAAGTTAAACGTGTTTTAACAGTTTCAGTCAATTTCGATCGACCATAAAATTGCCATTTTCAAACGGTCTCAGAATTCGACGAAATTAGTTTTGTTAGGACCGCACCGTCAATACGAAGCTAGAAATATTTTCTTTGGAATTTTTAGATTCCGTAGGTGGCCCCGGTAAATTGAAATGTGCGTTCAAAATTGAATATATAGATTTATATTTTGATTTTAACGAAAACTGATAGTAACAGTCGAAATGGCTAACGAAACATATCACATTGTGTTCGAAATGGGCGTATTTGGCTAGGGGCGACAGTCGTTGGGTTTGGATTGGAGTTCATATAAAGGGACAAGAATTTTGGAATTAAAATATAATAAAATGTTTATATAAATATCCCCATTGGTCAAACCCTACATACTTCTTGTCGTTGGTCAACCCGTTCACTACACCCCCATTCTGAAACCGACGACGTCCTTCTTCCAACCTTCTCCCCCATCTTTCTCCTCATCCAATCAATATAAATCGAAACTTATAAAACGAAAACCCGAGAGCATAGCGAGGGCTTCAAATCCAAAGGGGTTTGATCGATTTTGGTTTGCTGAGCAGAGGGGATTCGGAGCCCAAAGCTCAATCGCTCGAGCACAAATTCCGGTGGCCGTGGACCACCGGAGCGACGGCGATGCTGGGTATAGAGGGGTGGCGCGTAGGAGCACCCCGGGGTAGCCTCTGATCGACGGCGGAGGTTCAAGTTTGGCGGCGATGGCGAGGAAAAGGCTAGGAGTCGTGGACGACGATTTTAAAGGGTGGGTCTGAAGGTTTAACGTGAGCATTTCTTTCTTTTTCTTTAATAACAGTGATTTAAAGTCAGTTTTTAAATAAAATATATATAATGTTTGAAATAAAAATCTAAATTTTTATACATATAACACAATTTTGAAAAGTTAATTTTATAAAATATGTATACCGTTGATTTTAAAATACATATAATAAAAGTAGCTTTGTTGTTTTTTTTAAATAAAAATTTGCAATATAAAAATAGGATTTTTATATATACATAACGTAAATAAAAATGTGTTTTGTTTTGGAAAAATATTATTGGCATGGTTTTTAAAAATAGAAATAACAATATAACTGTAAATAAAAAATATCATTTTTAGTTAAAATAAAAAATATCGTTTTTAGTTAGAAGTAGGTATGAATCTTACCGAATTGAAAATATGGTTTTATTATATGAACAACATAATAAAAATGTGATTTTTAATACAAACCGCTTGAACACAGATTGTGATGGGACTGACTGGGAACAAATATGAATCCAAATCATCCGCTGAAGAATGTAGGAGTGGAAACCCAAAGGTGATAACTTCTCACCTTTAATTTAATTTTCTAGTTAAAATATATACTAGGATGCAGACGGTGTTTAGTAGCACCCGACACCCGTCATCCACAGACCATGGACGGCTTATTTGTTTGTTTGATTTTGATGTGTAGTTGATTGTGTGATGTGGAATGGAATAAAATATTTATATAGTTAAAAATATTTTATAGTTAAAAAATAGAATTTTTAACGTGTATATAAAATGAAATAAATAAATATAAACAAATCGGATGATTTGTTTATATAAACACATTTGGCTGATATTGATTGGGACGATAAATTTTACACATCGCCCAACTGCACAAATAAAATCTGTGTTTGATTGTTTGAAACCCCACATGGGTATTGGGATGACATGTGGCATACAATAATCCCAATAATTAGCTGTATGTCAATCGATTGATTGACAGACTATTATAAGCGTTGAATATTTATATTTGATGCTTATACGGTGTAGAATGCACTTTAGATGATGGTTGATTGTTTATCGTCATTGTTGTATATATGAATTGGATGAAATCCATATAACTGAAATTATATGGTAATTGACTGTGTTTGATTCCAGTTCAAAATTATCGAATAATTTAAAATAATATTCAATGAAAATTGAATTGGGAAGCCGTGTTAAGTAGTTAAACGTCGTTTCAATGCAAACGTGAATTTTGTCGATTTTATAATGAATATCGAGAAGTGATTTCAAAATCGAATATTTTGAAACGAATTCGAATTAAATCGTATATTTTGAAATGAATTCGAATTGAATTGAATAGAAAATGAATTCGAATTGAATTGAATAGAAAATGAATTCGAATTGAATTGAATAGAAAATGAATTCGAATTGAATTGAATAGAAAATGAATTCGAATTGAATTGAATAGAAAATGAATTCGAATTGAATTGAATCGAAAATGAATTTGAATTTAATTGAATAGAAAATGAATTTGAATTGAATTGTATAGAAAATGAATTCGAATTGAATTGAATAGAAAATGAATTCGAATTGAATTGAATAGAAAATGAATTCGAATTGAATTGAATAGAAAATGAATTCGAATTGAATTGAAAATAAAATGAATTCGAATTGAATTGAATAGAAAATGAATTAGAATTGAATTGAATAGAAAATGAGTTCGAATTGAAATGAATTTGTAATTTGAATTGAACCGAAATGAATTTAAAACGAATTTATAAGGAAAAATTGAATTTTGATTTAAAATTGAATAAGAAGTTGAAACTGTTTTGTAAAACGAATTATAATATACATTTTGAAAGGAAATCGACAAAATATATATTATATATATTATATATATAATATAATGGCCTGAATAGAACGCGACGTGCCAAGGCAGTTCGTGAATTTCGACCATTGATTTCGAATGGACATTACGGGAGATTCGACGGTCGGATTCTCCTGAAACCAGAACCGTTGGGTTCGTATCCAAAAGAACTTTCCAACGAATATGAGATTCTAGAAATCTAACGGTTGGATTTGGAATTATGTTCAAATCAAATTTGGAAAAGGTCTTTGTAAGTGCAGTTCGATGGCCATTGATGGAAATCGACTGTACAGACCTTGATAAAATTATTAAAAATAGTAATAATTTGTGTAAAATCATAAGAAATGATTTGGAAAGAATTGGGATGAAAAAAATCCATATTTGAAAAGATAAAAGTAGATTTTTATCGAAATGAACTAGTTTTGGACTAGAATAATAATTTATTTATTTTTAAAATAAATAAATGGGATTTGAAATGGTTTTGAAAATAACCGGAATTTCCAATAATTGAATTGGAATGGATTTGAATCGAAATCATCCTTGGAATAGTTTGATGTTGGATTTCGTGATTATACAGATATTGTTCTGGAAATTTGAAAGATATCTTTATATCGTTATTTCCAGTACGATATTTGTTGGTCGTAGAATTTGATATTGAATATAAGCCGATATATTTTCTATTCAGAGCCTTGTATTTAATATCAAATGTGATTTGGGTTTGTCGTGAATGGTGTCTTCATTAACACTGTTCTTAAACCTAGTAAAGAAAAAGATTAAATCTTTTTATTTAGATTTAATGAAGTGTACCAATTAAATGGTATTTAATTGGAATTGAATTTGAATTGAATTTGAATTGATTTTTGGGTTCATCGTGAACGGTGTTTTAAATAACACTTGTTCTTTAACCCGATAATTAATGGAATGTGATTTTGGGTTGCCGTGAACGGTATCTTCAATAATACTGTTCTTAGTCCCAACGGGGTTAAGAAAATCAGAAACTAACTGGAGATTAGTAGTTATGTTGAATGGTTTCTTAGGTATTGATCTGATGTTGGTTTCGGCCTTCGGGGTTAATACTTAGGGAATTGCTCACTTGCTACTTTTACGGTTAAAGGCTGATAGAATGGAATGTGATTTTGGGTTTATCGTGAACCGTGTTTTAAATGACATTGATTCTTTAACCCAGTTAAAGATTAAAACCAAGTGGAGTTTTAATGAATCTTTAATTAGATTGAAATGATAGAGAATGGAGTATCACCAGTTTTACTCCAGGCGATAGTTAAATCTTTAATTAGATTTGAACGTGAAATGGTAATTGAATTTACCGATAACACCGTGGTATTAGATATGAAGTATTACCAGTTTTACTTCATGGGATGAATAAGTTGGGATTGGGAAATAAAATAAATGATTATTTCGGTGTGGTTCGCTAATCCCGACTAATTTGAATTGGTATTCAAAAGGAGATTAAAGAATATATTTAAAGAATTTATCTTCGATAAAATTAATGGGAACCTTTCCCTAAGAAAGTGAAATTTAGAAACTAACTGTAGGTTAGCTAAGAAGAATGATTTCCTGGGTATTGATCTGATGTTGGTTTCGGTCTTCGGGGTTAATATTTGGGGAATTATCCTCTTGCTAATTTACGGTTAGTGACTGATGAATTGGAATGAGGCGTATGTTGTGTTTGTGTAACACTTGTTTATTATATACGCGAGTTATTCAGAAAGACCGGGTTTATCCCATTCTGAATAACTGATTCGACGATTAGTCGAAGATGAAGACGGTGGTTGAAGACCGAAGGTCTTCACATCGTTCGGGTGATTACTGATGATCTTGATTGGGCTGTACACCCAAGAGGAGGGAATCAGTTGGTGATCGTCCAGACGTACTTGGAGATCGATGGATATGCGAGGTACAAGGTGCCTCCGGTTTTGTTTAGACCCAGAACGGACTTGTAAATGGACTGTGTGTCTGACATTTGATATCATTCTATGTGATTGATGGATATCGGTTGCATGGAGTGGTTTGCCTGTGTGGCACGCTAAGATGCAAATGATCAAGGCTTTTGTTGAAAAGCAAAGTCTTGTGGTTGATGATCAAAGCACGACCTTTGTGGCATAGCTTTGTGTAGCGTTTAATTCGCGAGTTTCACACCAGGTATGAACCAAAAACGGGAGACGGATATCAGGGGGGCATGCGTTTCTTTCTAGTTAGAAGTGGCGTCAGTGGTTTTACACGCCCTGACGAGTTTGACTTATGTGGTTGTTGCTGTTTCGAGGCGCCTCGGATATATCGGTGACTATGTGGAGCCGATGGAGTCATTTGTTGGCTCATTTACGCCCTATAATGCGGGGAAACACAGTGTTCAGGAATTATAATCCACATCGGTGGACCGACACTGAGTCCAAAGGACAATGCGTTCTGTTCTTGAGGGGCGGACTAGAGGCTCTCGAATCGGTGAGGACGATCCCTAGCCTCGGTTCATATCATAAATGAAATCCAACTTCCAATACGACACTTTGCGGTTTTAGTTGTAAACCTATATATGACGACATAGTGGTATGGGGCATTCATGTCGCCTATGATTGATACTTATGATTGAAATTGTTTTTGACACTATACACTTATAGTACTATCAAAATAATCTGTTTTAAACGTATCAAGCATTCTTTGGCTATTATAAGGTAAAAACCTATCCTCCGGCTTGTGTTGCATTGTGTGATGGGACTTGGGTCTTATAATAGCTTCATTGTTCTTTATTTAGCATTGTGCTGTTGTTTTATGCACTAGTATTCTTGGGTGGAAACCCGTTCCGCGTTGGCGGCGTGGTCCCTTGATTTACCTAACTTTATAATAAAGATTAATAACTGTTTTAGTTCTCACACCACTCACATGACTGACCTGGAGTTTATTGTTTTAACCTAAACTCTGGGTGCCTTTATTTTCGACACGGGCAGCTAGTAGTTTTGGTTTTGCAGATTTATATTCACAGGATCCTGATTTACAGCTGGAACGATACTCGGAAATCTCTGTATCCGTGTATTACTTCTAGTTGTGTTTTGTATTATTTTCCACTGCGATGTATTTAAATGTAATTTTAATCTCTGATATTTTCTGTGTAATATTTATTCATACTCTGTATATTCTTGTATTCTGATGGAAATGTTGTAATATACAATGAAATGTTCTTCTGTTTGCATTCTTTTGTGTATTGTTCTCGAAGTATCCGCTCTTTCCTTACCGGGGAAGTTACGGGTCTTTACACAATGTTTTTCATTTTCTCGGATGATATGGAGTTCTCATTCATGCTCAAAACAATTGAAATTGATGTCATTTGATGCCCGCAAGCTATTCCAATTGCAAATCCATTCACATGCATTCACACTTAGCTATTTGGTTTATTTGTTAATTGGAAAAAGGGCTTTTGTCCCTCATGGTGCATCTCCTCCTTCATTTGTAATTACATTAGGTTTTGTTCTGTAAACTTTCTCTTGAATAAAATCATTCTTCTCCCTTTCTCTTTACTTTTTATTGTATTTTATTTATGCTGTTTCTTTTCTTGTTTTTTTTATCATTTAGCTACGTATAGCTAATCCCATTGAAATAGGGGGTGATGACGCTTATAGATTAGATTCAGCATGAATCACATAGCCAAATGGATTTGGACTTCATGTATATAGACCTAGATCTAAACCGAGAGTTAGATCTGAACTTTCATATTCTGTGTCGTTTAAGAGCTATTCTCCTTCACAGGGTATATTCATGTTCGAGCTAACGCTTATCAGATTTAGATCTAACTTTTAAGGTTTTAGAAATAAAATAGTGAATCTGTCCTGATAGTCTATGGTTGTTTAAGAGCTAGCTCCTGCATAGGCTATACTTGTCGTTATTCATATATATTTTTCTAGAAACCTAATTATTGTTGATTCATGTTTATGACAGACACGTGAATTAGATATGTATCAATCTGTTTGGTTATTAATTCATGTTAATCTAGTTTATGTCATTGCTCCCTAATTGTTTTCATTTGTTATTAAAAACTCTTTTTTTTTTATTTTCTATTATTCTCAAACAATAAAAATTTCGAAATAACTTGGTTGGATTTATTAGTAAAATAATTTTTGGTCCCAGAGTTCGACACCCTTTAGAACAACCCTTGTTGTTTAGGAAAGCCGAACAAATTTTATAATTGTTTACAATTGTTCAATTTGTTCGCAAACAAATTTTGGCATCGTTGTCGGGGATCAAAATAATTTTTATTAGTAAATCCTTCGGGTTATATTTTTATTTTTCCTTTTTTTCTTTCATATATAGAAGAAGAAAAAAAATCTTGTTTAGTTGATTCGGTATTGATAATTGATACTTTAATCAATGATAACGTAATCTTCCAACCAAGAGAAATAAATTACTTGTCAATTTTTGTTTTCAATTTCTTTCCCGTTTTCAATACAAGTTCCTTCCTTTTCTTTCAATCATTTCTTTCCAATTTTTCTACAAATTGCTAATCAATTTCTCATATCTCTTTTGTTACCATAAATAAATAAAAAACTTTTCTTAATTTTTCTTCTTTTGTTATAAATCCTTCTCTCTCTCCTATAACATCCTTCTCAGTTCATCACGCATTCCATACTTCATTCACAACAGCCGGAAAACCAATCCACCAAACACTTGTTTCACATTGCAACCGAATTTCCAAACCACTGCATCCCAACCTCCTGCAGTTCGAAACTAAACCATGCCACCATCCCACAATCGATCATCACGCACGCAATAAAAGCCACCTTCCTATCCCTGGTTTCCAAACTACAGACAATACAACATTAACAATAAATCTCCAAACTCCTAAATTCACGTCCATATCTCCAGCTGCCATTCCACTAAACCATCCCATCACGCAATTCACGTTCAAAACCTCCTTCAAAACCATATTTAGTTGCTCCATTGAATCCCCTCAAAACCAACGTGACAATGTCAGCACTGAATCCTCTCCTTTCACCCACTATTACAAATCATCATTGAAAAACTCCACCTCTATCAACAAATTTCAGACCCCATCACCACAGATGAGTCACAAAACACTAGTAAACCCATCTTCGAATACCTCTATCAACTTTCATTCACACAACTCTAACCTAGTCCATACCAACACTTCACCGCAAATACCACCTCACCAGCAAACCCCATCCAGCTGCCAATACCCTTCTTAATTCTTGCCTTGCAAACCCTTCTTCTTCAAACCATAAATCCGATTTTGAATTAGTAAACATCCTTCCTAAATCCGAAACACTCCAAATCAACCCTCTATTCCTCAAACTGCATCATCAGCTTACACCGCCTTCACTCCCTACTCTACCTGCGACTTCAATAATGTGTAGAGTTTCCCCGAGATCTCTACACAATTAGATTTTAAAAGAGGGAAAAGAAAACAATAACAAATGTATTCCTCCAAAAATAACTTTATTATTCCACCAATTAATTACAATGAAAGACCTAAAATTGAGAGAATATCTCAATCCCTAAACACAAAAAAAACAAGTTTTTCATCCTTCCAAGTACAAATTGAAACGACCCGAACTTCCCCAGTGAGGAAAGCACGGATTGACTCGATAACAAGCCACATAAGTCAAACTCGTCAGGGCATGTAAAACCACTGACGCCACTTCTAACTAGAAAGAAACGCATGTCCACCCTGAGGTCCGTCTCCCGTTTTTTGTTCATATCGGGTGTGAAATTCGTGAAGTAAACGTTACACAAAGTTACACCACAAAGGCCGTGCTTTGACCATCAACCACAAGACTTTGCTTTTCAACAGAAGCCTTGATCATTTGCCACTTAAGCATGCCACACAGGCAATTCACTCTATGCGTCTGATATCCATCAGTATATAACCCCTGAGCTCGTACGTCTCAGAGAAGGGCGTTAAGCAAGAGAATAAATTCTCCGCCGCCAAACATATATATATTTAATAGAGATCAATCACACAGACTAAAATCCAATGTCAGACACACAGTCCATTTACAAGTTCGTTCTGGGTCTGAACGAATCCGGAGGCACCTAGTACCCCGCATATCCATCGACCTCCAAGTACGTCTGGACGATCACCAACTGTTTCCATTTTCTTGGGTGTACAGCCCAATCAAGATCATCAGTAATTACCCAAACGACGTGAAGACCTCCGGTCTTCAACCACCGTCTTCATCTTCGACACCACGTCGAATCAATTATTCAGAATGGGATAAACCCGGTCTTTCTGAACCACTCGCGTATATATATAATAAACACGTGTTACACAAACACAACATATGCCTCATTCCAATTCAGAATATTCTTTTATTCAAATATTCTTATATTTTGGGAAAGGTTCCCATTAATTTTATCAAAGATAAATTCTTTAAATTTATTCTTTAATCTCCTTTGAATATCAATTCAAACTAGTCGGGATTAGCGAACCACACCGAAGTAATCATTTATTTTAATTTCCCAATCCCAACCTATTCATCCCATGAAGTAAAACTGGTCATACTTCATATCTAACACCACGGTGTTATCGGTAAATTCAATTACCATTTCACGTTCAAATCTAATTAAAGATTTAACTATCGCCTGGAGTAAAACTGGTGATACTCCATTCTCGATCTTTTCAATTTAATTAAAGATTCATTAAAACTCCACTTAGTTTTAATCTTTAACTGGGTTAAAGAATCAGTGTCATTTAAAACACGGTTCACAATAAACCTAACATCACATCTCATTAATTATCGGGTTAAAGAACAAGTTTTATTTAAGACATTGTTCACGATAAACCCAAAAATCAATACCAATTCAATTCCAATTAAATATTACTTAATTGGTACACTTCATTAAATCTAAATAAAAAGATTTAATCTTTTCTCAACTGGGTTCAAGAACAGTGTTAATAAAGACACCATTCACGACAAACCCAAATCACATTTGATATTAAATACAAGGCTCTGAATAGAAAATATATCGGCTTATATTCAATATCAAATTCTACGACCAACAAATATCGTATTGGAAATAACGATATATAAATATCTTTCAAATTTCCATAACAACATCTGTATAATCACGAAATCTAACATCGAAATATTCCGAAGACAATTTCGATTCAAATCCATTCCAATGCAATTATTGGAAATTCTGGTTATTTTCAAAACCATTTCAAATCTAATTTATTTATTTTTAAAAATAAATAAATAAATTATTATTCTAGTTCAAAACTAGTTCATTTCAATAAAAATCTATTTTTATCTTTTCAAATAGGGAGTTTTTCATCCCAATCCTTCCCAAATCATTTCTTATGATTCTACACAAATTATTACTATTTTAAATAATTTTATCAAGGCCCGTACATTCGATTTCCATCAATGGCCATCGAACTGCACTTACAGCGACCTTTTCCAAATTTGATTTGCACATAACTCCAAATCCAACCGTTAGATTTCAAATTTCTAATATTCTTTAGAAAGCACTTTTCGATACGAACCCAACGGTTCCGGTTTTAGGAGAATCCGACGGTCGGATCTCCCGTAATATTCGATCGAAGTCAATGGTCGAAATTCGCGAACAGCCGCGGCGCGGCGCGTTCTATTCAGGCCATTATATTATATATATAATATATACTTCGTCGATTTCCCTTTAAAACGTATTTTATAAATCGTTTTAAATTCGTTTTCAAAACGATTTCAACTTCATATTCAATTTCAAATCAAAATTGAATATTCCAATATAAATTCGTTTTAAATTCATTTCAAATCAATTTTCAATTCAATTTCAATTTGAATTCAATTCCTTTCGATTTCAATTCGGATTCAATTCTATTCAATTTAATTCGGATTTCAATTCTATTCGAATTTCAAATCATTTCAGTGTATTTCGAATTTCAAATCAATTCAGTGTATTTCGAATTTCAAATCAATTCAGTTTATTTCGAATTTCAAATCAATTCAGTTTAATTCGAATTTCAATTCACTTTAAATATAATTCGAATTTCAAATCTATTCGATTTAATTTGAATTTCAAATCTATTTCAATATTCATTGAAAAATGAATAAAATTGATATAAATATCGTTCACGTCAAAATGGCGCCAATCTAATCAACACGGCTTCTTATATTTCTATTTTCAAATATTCTATTTCAAATATTTCTTTTTCAAAACTGGAATGAGGCCCAATCAATTACCATATAATGTTAATTATATGGATTTTCTACAACACATGTACACAATAACAACAATGAATAATCAACCATCATCCAAAGTGCATTCTACACTGTATAAGCATTAAATATAAATATTTAACGCTTATAACAGTCTGTCAATCAATCGATCGATATACAACTAATTATTGGGATTAGCGTATGTCATATATCACCCCAATACCCATGTGGGGTTTTCAAACAATCAAACACAGATTTTATTTGTGCAGTTGGGCGATGTGTAAAATTTATCGTCCCAATCAATATCAGTCAAATGTGTGTATATAAACAAATCGTCCGATTTGTTTATTTTTATTTCATTTCATATACACGTTAAAAATTCTATTTTTAACTATAAAATATTTTCCACTATAAAATATTTTATTTCATCTATATAAATATTTTATTTCATTTCACATCACATCACACAATCAACTACACATCAAAATCAAACAAACAAGCATACAAGCCGTCCATGGTCTGTGGACGACGGGTGTCGGGTGCTACTAAACACGTCTGCAGACTAGTATATATTTTAACTAGAAATAAATTTAAAAGTGAGAAGTTTTCACTGATTAGCTAATCCAATCCCACGACTCTTCTTATGTAGAAATCTTCGCCGTTCTTGCCTTTTGTCACTTTCGTTGCCCGTAGCCACTACATATATAAAAATCACATTTTTATATTGTTGCTATGTATATAAAGTTCATATTTTTATATTGCTACTATATAGATAAAAATTATATTTTTACATCGTTACTATATAGATAAAAGTTCTATTTTTACACCGCTACTATATAGATAAAAGTTCTATTTTTACACCGCTACTATATAGATAAAAATTCTATTTTTACACTGCTACTATATAGATAAAAATTCTATTTTTACACCGCTACTATTTAGATAAAAATTCTATTTTTACATCGTTACTATATAGATAAAAATTCTATTTTTATCACGCTATTTTCTATATAAAGATTTCACCTTTTCTATTATAAAGATTTCGCCTTTTCTATCCATACAATATAAAAATCGTATTTTTATAATTCTAGTTTATAAAAATTACATTTTTATTCTTTCTATAGTATAAAAGATATATTTTTATACTGCTACTTCTATAAAGATCACATCTTTATTTTCACCTCCTATATATAAAAATCGAATTTTTATCTTCACTTCGTTATAAAAATTATATTTTTATTATTCTACATGAATAAAAATCATATTTTTAATATGCCACTAGTATAAAAATTATATTTTTATTCGCTGCATATGTAAAGATCAAATCTTTACCTCGCTACTCACATAAAAATCGAATTTTTATATGTATAAAAATCGAATCTCAAATCACTAAAAATCGAGCCTTTAACCCTTTTAAAAATCTCGTCTTTAACACTTTAAAATTTTCGTTTTTAACACTTTAAAAATCTCTCCTTTAACACTATAAAAATTTGATCTTTATTTATATGAACATCGGATTAAAACACAGTGCCTTAATATATAAAAATGAAATTAAATTAAAGGACTTACTGTTCGGTTCTACTGCGAAGGGGGGAGGGGCGTCAGCTGTGCATCGGAGGGCTGGAGGAAGGGGGTCCACGTCGGCTGCCTTCAGGCGCGCGGGAGGGGGGGTTTGGTCGCGGTGGCTTCTATGGCGGGTTAGGGGGTACGGGTGCGCTCGAAGAAGAAGAGGAAGGGGAGAGAAGAAGGAGGCGACGAAGGAGAAGAAGGGGAAGATGGAGGGGGCGCGACCACCTGAGATGCGGCGGCGCGGCTCATCGTCGAGCTCCTCTCCCTTTTTTTTTAAAAATGAATTTTTAACGGAGCGGGGAGGGGGGGGGCTGAGGGGTTAAAAGGAAGAGAGGGAAGTGTTTATTTTTAATTTTTTTTATTTTATTTAATTCCAAAAAGAAACTTTTATTTTCGACCTCAAAACGAGGCCCACCGCCTGTCGTCCACAGCTAATTACCCCCATTCCGAACACAATAGGATATGTATCGTAAGCTGATTCGGCTGTTACCATCAGTTTCCGTTAAAATCAACATATAACTCTATATATTGAATTTGAATGCGCATTTCAATTTACCGGGGCCACATACTAACTCGAAAAATTCCAAAAAAATATTTTCCAGCTACGTATTGGCGATACGGTCCTAACAAAACTAGTTTCGTCGAATTCTGAGACTGTTTGAAAAATGGCTATTTTCCAGTCGATTAAAATCAACTAAAAATGGTCAAACGCGTTTTCCTTCGCCACGCTCACATATCGAGTCGAAAAATTACGAAATTTGGAACCTAGCGATAATATGACATCACGGATCCAACAAAAGTGGTTTCGTCGAAATCCGAGGTCGTTTGCAAAATTTCCATTTTTAAGGGCCTGAATTCCATAGCGACTATTTTGAATTTTCAACTGGGCATATCTTTTGATTCCCGCTATGAAATCTTGATTTTTCGGATTTGTTGGAAAGATATTCTCGATTAGATTCAAATATTTTTGGTTTCACTAAAATCCGGTTTATTCTGCACCCGGTACATTCAATTGAAGTTTGAAACCGAATTATCGAACTACCGCGCCATTTTCAATTCCTTTTATAATTTAAAATAATTATTTATATTCTATCGACGATCTATATAATATATACGTTCGAATTCTATTCAAAATAAATTTCTCGTCGTTATTATTTAAAATAATTCATTTTAGATAATCAAAATTCGCTAAAATTGCCAATTTAGAAATTTTAAACTGGCCCGGATTTCCGGGTTATTACAATCTCCCCCACTTAAAACTTTTTGTCCCCGAAAAGGAACGAAGCCGAAAGTTGTTTAACAAATCAAATCAACTTCCAGTGTTTTCACTACGGCTTAAGTTCTTCAACTTTTCAGTTTCTAAGAACTTTTCAAATTTTTCAAAAATTTGGCTAACACCCTAAATTTTCGAAAAATTTCGCCATAACCTCCCCTACACCGGGAGCATGGGAAAATCCCGAAATTGCCATACAGGCCTTCTGATCTCAAAAAGAAAAAGAAAAAGCCAAGCGGCTAGCCAATCGGCTCATAAAATCATCATCACCCAAACAAAACAGTATATTATGGTAAACATGTACCTATTTGTCAGGCAAACAATTTTATTCTTCTGCTCTAGCCTCTTTGCTATGACCTGTTCAATGTAAGCACATGTACATGCATGCAAATGCGACTAATTTTCAATATAACTCACTATTTGATACCATTTGGCTAAAGGTTCAACATTTTAATTAATCAAACTATAATCAAACAATACAATCATCAATCAATTAGTTGATTAACGTTTCAAATTCATAATTTTGATACATAGTCAAAAATCACATTTTTGATGCCAAATCACAACAATAGGCCCTATATAATTTTGGTTCTCACACCAGTCTAATGGAAATATATAGATATCACACCTTCGAAACACGAAAATAAATTCGGATGATGCTCGAGCGATCATCAGAATCATCTTCGAGCGACTAGAGTGTAATTCTATATCTACCCAATATATTAAAACTTCGAATACCCGTGGATCAGACGTATATGCAAAATCTATATATACTGGACAGTCCAAATCAATATAAAATAAATTATTCAAATACGTATAATTCGATTTAAATTTTCAAAACAAAAATTGTTTTCATTTTATTTTGAAAAATACACTCTTCACACTCGTTCTAGGATACTACTGATCCCATCTCTAACGAGTCATTCCCGCTGGATATTACTAATCCAATTTCTGATGAATTCTTTCGTATGTTCTAATGTGTCTTGTTCTCTAAGCTTTGTAAACCAAAGCTCTGATACCAGCTGAAACGACCCGAACTTCCCCAGTGAGGAAAGCGCGGATTGAGTCGATAACAAGCCACATAAGTCAAACTCGTCAGGGCGTGTAAAACCATTAACGCCACTTCTAACTAGAAAGAAACGCATGTCCTCCCAGAGGTACGTCTCCCGTTTTTGGTTCATACCGGGTGTGAAACTCGCGAAGTAAACGTTACACAATGTTACGCCACAAAGGTCGTGCTTTGATCATCAACCACAAGACTTTGCTTTTCAACAGAAGCCTTGATCATTTGCCACTTAGGCATGCCACACAGGCAATTCACTCTATGCGTTTGATATCCATCAGTATATAACCCCTGAGCTCGTACGTCTCAGAGAAGGGCGTTAAGCAAGAGAATAAATTCTCCACCGCCAAACAGATATATATTTAATAGAGATCAATCACACAGACTAAAATCCAATGTCAGACACACTGTCCATTTACAAGTTCGTTCTGGGTCTGAACGAAACCGGAGGCACCTAGTACCCCGCATATCCATCGACCTCCAAGTACGTCTGGACGATCACCAACTGTTTCCATCTTCTTGGGTGTACAGCCCAATCAAGATCATCAGTAATTACCCAAACGACGTGAAGACCTCCGGTCTTCAACCACCGTCTTCATCTTCGACATCATGTCGAATCAGTTATTCAGAATGGGATAAACCCGGTCTTTCTGAACCACTCGCGTATATATATAATAAACACGTGTTACACAAACACAACATACGCCTCATTCCAATTCAGAATATTCTTTTATTCAAATATTCTTATATTTTGGGAAAGGTTCCCATTAATTTTATCAAAGATAAATTCTTTAAATTTATTCTTTAATCTCCTTTGAATATCAATTCAAACTAGTCGGGATTAGCGAACCACACCGAAGTAATCATTTATTTTAATTTCCCAATCCCAATCTATTCATCCCGTGAAGAAAAACTGGTCATACTTCATATCTAACACCACGGTGTTATCGGTAAATTCAGTTACCATTTCACGTTCAAATCTAATTAAAGATTTAACTATCGCCTGGAGTAAAACTGGTGATACTCCATTCTCGATCTTTTCAATTTAATTAAAGATTCATTAAAACTCCACTTAGTTTTAATCTTTAACTGGGTTAAAGAATCAGTGTCATTTAAAACACGGTTCACAATAAACCCAAAATCACATCCCATTAATTATCGGGTTAAAGAACAAGTGTTATTTAAGACACTATTCACGATAAACCCAAAAATCAATACCAATTCAATTCCAATTAAATATTACTTAATTGGTACACTTCATTAAATCTAAATAAAATGATTTAATCTTTCCTCAACTGGGTTCAAGAACAGTGTTAAAAAAGACACCATTCACGACAAACCCAAATCACATTTGATATTAAATACAAGGCTTTGAATAGAAAATATATCGGCTTATATTCAATATCAAATTCTATGACCAACAAATATCGTATTGGAAATAACGATATATAAATATCTTTCAAATTTCCATAACAACATCTGTATAATCACGAAATCTAACATTGAAATATTCCGAAGACAATTTCGATTCAAATCCATTCCAATGCAATTATTGGAAATTCTGGTTATTTTCAAAACCATTTCAAATCCAATTTATTTATTTTTAAAAATAAATAAATAAATTATTATTCTAGTTCAAAACTAGTTCATTTCGATAAAAATCTATTTTTATCTTTTCAAATAGGGAGTTTTTCATCCCAATCCTTCCCAAACCATTTTTATGATTTTACACAAATTATTACTATTTTTAATAATTTTATCAAGGCCCGTACATTCGATTTCCATCAATGGCCATTGCACTGCACTTACAGCGACCTTTTCCAAATTTGATTTGGACATAACTCCAAATCCATCCGTTAGATTTCAAATTTCTAATATTCGTTAGAAAGCTCTTTTCGATACGAACCCAACGGTTCCGGTTTTAGGAGAATCCGACGGTCGGATCTCCCGTAATATTCGTTCGAAGTCAATGGCCGAAATTCGCGAACTGCCGCGGCTCAGCGCGTTCTATTCAGGCCATTATATTATATAAATAATATATACTTCGTCGATTTCCCTTTAAAACGTATTTTATAAATCGTTTCAAATTCGTTTTCAAAACGATTTCAACTTCATATTCAATTTCAAATCAAAATTGAATATTCCAATATAAATTCGTTTTAAATTCATTTCAAATCGATTTTCAATTCAATTTGAATTCAATTCCTTTCGATTTCAATTCAGATTCAATTCTATTCAATTTAATTCGGATTTCAATTCTATTCGAATTTCAAATCATTTCAGTGTATTTCGAATTTGAAATCAATTCAGTGTATTTCGAATTTCAAATCAATTCAGTTTATTTCGAATCTCAAATCAATTCAGTTTAATTCGAATTTCAATTCACTTTAAATATAATTCGAATTTCAAATCTATTCGATTTAATTCGAATTTCAAATCTATTTCCATATTCATTGAAAAATGAATAAAATCGATATAAATATCGTTCACGTCAAAATGGTGTCAATCTAATCAACACGGCTTCATATATTTCTATTTTCAAATATTCTATTTCAAATATTACTTTTTAAAAACTGGAATGAAGCCCAATCAATTACCATATAATGTTAATTATATGGATTTTCTACAACACATGTATACAATAAAAACGATGAATAATCAACCATCATCCAAAGTGCATTCTACATTGTATAAGCATTAAATATAAATATTTAACGCTTATAACAGTCAGTCAATCAAACGATCGACATACAACTAATTATTGGGATTAGTGTATGTCATATATCACCCCAATACCCGTGTGGGGTTTTCAAACAATCAAACACAGATTTTATTTGTGCAGTTGGGCGATGTGTAAAATTTATCGTCCCAATCAATATCAGTCAAATGTGTGTATATAAACAAATCGTCCGATTTGTTTATTTTTATTTCATTTCATATACACGTTAAAAATTCTATTTTTAACTATAAAATGTTTTCCACTATAAAATATTTTATTTCATCTATATAAATATTTTATTTCATTTCACATCACATCACACAATCAACTACACATCAAAATCAAACAAACAAGCATACAAGTCGTTCATGGTCTGTGGACGACGGGTGTCGGGTGCTACTAAACACCATATGCATCCTAGTATATATTTCAACTAGAAATAAATTTAAAAGTGAGAAGTTCTCACCGATTAGCTAATCCAATCCCACGACTCTTCTTATGTAGAAATCTTCGCCGTTCTTGCCTTTTGTCACTTTCGTTGCTCGTAGCCACTACATATATAAAAATCACATTTTTATATTCTTGCTATGTATATAAAGATCATATTTTTATATTGCAACTATATAGATAAAAAAAATATTTTTACATCGTTACTATATAGATAAAAGTTCTATTTTTACACCGCTACTATATAGATAAAAGTTCTATTTTTACACCGCTACTATATAGATAAAAATTCTATTTTTACACCGCTACTATATAGATAAAAATTATATTTTTACACCGCTACTATATAGATAAAAATTCTATTTTTACATCGTTACTATATAGATAAAAATTCTATTTTTATCACGCTATTTTCTATATAAAGATTTCGCCTTTTCTATTATAAAGATTTCGCCTTTTCTATCCATACAATATAAAAATCGTATTTTTATAATTCTACTTTATAAAAATTTAATTTTTATTCTTTCTATAGTATAAAAATTATGTTTTTATATTGCTACTTCTATAAAGATCACATCTTTATTTTCACCTCCTATATATAAAAATCGAATTTTTATCTTCACTTCGTTATAAAAATTATATTTTTATTACTCTACATGAATAAAATCATATTTTTAATATGCCACTAGTATAAAAATTATATTTTTATTCGCTACATATGTAAAGATCAAATCTTTACCTCGCTACTCACATAAAAATCGAATTTTTATATGTATAAAAATCGAATTTCAAATCACTAAAAATCGAGCCTTTAACCCTTTTAAAAATCTCGTCTTTAACACTTTAAAATTTTCGTTCTTAACACTTTAAAAATCTCTCCTTTAACACTATAAAAATTTGATCTTTATTTATATAAACATCGGATTAAAACAGAGTGCCTTAATATATAAAAATGAAATTAAATTAAAGGACTTACTGTTCGGTTCTACTGCGAAGGGGGGGGGCGTCAGCTGTGCATCGAAGGGCTGGAGGAACGGGGTCCACGTCGGCTGTCTTCAGGCGCGGGGGGGAGGGCGCGGGGGGAGGGGGGTTTGGTCGCGGTGGCTTTCGTGGCGGGTTAGGGGGTACGGGTGCGCTCGAAGAAGAAGAGGAAGGGGAGAGAAGAAGGAGGCGACAAAGGGGAAGATGGAGGGGGCGCGGCCACCTGAGGTGCGGCGGCGCGCCGCTGGGGGAGGGTGGGCTCATCGTCGAGCTCCTCTCCCTTTTTCTTTTTTTATTTTGAATATAAATTTTTAACGGAGGGGGGGGGCTGAGGAGTTAAAAGGAAGAGAGGGAAGGGTTTATTTTTATTTTATTTTATTTTATTCCAAAAAGCAACTTTTATTTTCGACCTCAAAACGAGGCCCACCGCCTGTCGTCCATAGCTAATTACCCCCATTTCGAACACAATGGGATATGTATCGTAAGTTGATTCGGCTGTTACCATCAGTTTCCGTTAAAATCAACATATAACTCTATATATTGAATTTGAACGCGCATTTCAATTTACCGGGGCCACATACTAACTCGAAAAATTCCAAAAAAATATTTTCTAGCTTCGTATTGGCGATATGGTCCTAACAAAACTAGTTTCGTCGAATTCTGAGACCGTTTGAAAAATGGTCATTTTCCAGTCGATTAAAATCAACTAAAACTGGTCAAACGCGTTTTCCTTCGCCACACTCACATACCGAGTCGAAAAATTACGAAATTTGGAACCTAGCGATAATATAACATCACGGATCTAACAAAACTGGTTTCGTCGAAATCCGAGGTCGTTTGCAAAATTCCCATTTTTAAGGGCCTGAATTCCATAATTACTATTCTGAATTTTCAACTGGGCATATCTTTTGATTCCCGCTATGAAATCTTGATTTTTCGGATTCGTTGGAAAGATATTCTCGATTAGATTCAAATATTTTTGGTTTCACTAAAATCTGGTTTATTCTGCACTCGGTACATTCAATTGAAGTTTGAAATCGAATTATCGAACTACCGCGCCATTTTCAATTCCTTTTATAATTTAAAATAATTATTTATATTCTAACGACGATCTATATAATATATACGTTCGAATTCTATTCAAAATAAATTTCTCGTCGTTATTATTTAAAATAATTCATTTTAAATAATCAAAATTCGCTAAAATTGCCAATTTAAAAATTTTAAACTAGCCCGGATTTCCGGGTTATTACACAAATAAATTTATCCCTAATGACACGCTTATATAGACAAATGGAAAGACTAGGTCTATACCCATTTGAGTCCTAAAATATCTCAGAAATAAATTCTCCTTAAAACTTGCTCAAAATAAGTCTTTCCTAAAATATCTCAATAGATCTATAAAATCCACAGCAGATCCTTAAATTTTGCAATTTCCAATTTCTTCATCTTTAATATCCATGTGATAAATATCACTAATACTCTACCTTGATATGAAATCACTCCGACAATCAAAAAATCCATAAACTAAAAAACCACCAACAAATGAAGCATCCCTCACATGAGATACACCACAAAATATAATCTCAAAATTGCTTGTAATACCACAATGGCCTCTATGTAGACTTTGTGGCTTTACGTTGATGGCTCCACCTTGATTTAGATAAACTCGCCTCTCCTAATCCAATTTGAGAACTCATAACATTCACCACTGTTTTTCCAAGCAATTTATATATGTTATCATTTATCCGTCTACACGTAGAAGCTCCTTGTTACCCGTCCATACCCTTGTAATTCCACCTCTAGTCAAGAAATTGCAACCTTTTTGTTCCAACTGTCCAATTGAAGCAAGATTTTTCTTAATTTCTGGGATGTACCTAACTCCCATTAGCTTCACCACCTTTCCATCATTCATCTTCAATCGAACCGAACCTATGCCTTTAACATGAAAATCTCGACCATCGGAGGATTCCACTTTAGCAGTTTGTTCTTCATAATCAATAAATGCTTCCTTTTGATGGCATACGTGGAAACAAGCTCTTGAATCAAGTATCCAATCTTTTCTTTTTCCTTCATTAACACATAGAACATTTCTTCAACCTCCTCCTCAAAATTCACCTCATAACCGTTGTTATTTTGTTCATCGGTCTCTTCTTCCGATGCCTTCATCTTCTCTTTATCTCTTTTAAACTTGTAACAAAATCTCAGTTGATGTCCGGGTTTGTCATTGTAAAAATAAATGTATTCCTTTCTCATGTCTGATCTATTCGATCTCCTTTCCATATTTCATTGACTAACACTCCTTGCAATAAAAGCTTTTCCAATTGGAGTTTCAATTTCCGTTGCCTTCTTATCTTTTCCTTCCATAAGGCTTGCCTCCGCGTGTTCTCATTAAGCAAGCTACTAACCACGGACCCCATTGAAACAACGCCATCCGATTTTGAGTTATTCAACGCAACCACAAGTGTTTCCCAATTTTATGGAAATGAACTCGTCATCATTAAGGCTTGTGTTTCATCACCCACCTTGAAATTCATGGTAGCCAATTGATTCACAATTTCCTGAAAATAATAAAGATGCTCTCCAATTGATCCACCTTCCTTAAGTTTTAGATTCACCAATCTTCTCATAAGAAGAGCCTTATTTGTTGCAGAGTTCTTTTCATAGACCCCTTCCAATTTCTTCCATATTGCATAAGCAGGTGTTTTATTAGCAACAATATGAAACACCGAATTATCCAAAAAAACACCAAACAAGCGCAACAGCCTTCCTATCCAATGTCTCCCTTTTTTCTTCAGATTGATTGCTAGGTTTTCCACATTATTCTCCAATGGCTGATAAAGATCATTAAGATAAAGGAAATATTCCATCTTTTCCCTCCATAATCCCCAGTTTCTTCCATTATGTTTTTCAATAATTATTTTATCCATATTCAAACCCTCTTCAAACCTCTTCAAAAAAAATTTGTGTAGAAGGCTCCGATACCAATTGTTATGGTTTTCTCGAGATCTCTACACAATTAGATTTTAAAAGAGGGAAAAGAATTGCAAACAAATTCCTCCAAATAAACCTTTATTATTCCACCAATTGATTACAATGATGGCCTAAAATTGAGAGAATATCTCAATCCCTAACAACACAAAAAACAAGTTTTTCTTCCTTTCAAGTACAGATAAATCTATCCCTAATGACATGCTTAAATAGACAAATAGAAAGACTAGTCTATAACTAATTGGGCCCTAAAATATCTCAGAAATAAATCCTCCTTAAAACATGCTCAAAATAAATCTTTCCTAAAATATCTCAATAGATCCATAAAATCCGCAGTAGATCCTTAAATTCCGCAACTTCCAATTTCTTCATCTTCAATATCCATGTGATAAATATCACAAACCATAACAAACAATACGAACCCCAAAACTACCAATCGCCTAGGCCTGCAACGCAAAGTTCCACCACAAGAAAACGCCATCACTAACAAATCACCAGCTCCCAAGCTGCAATTGACCCATCAGCAATTCACCAGAACCCATACACTGAAGTCCAGATCCCATCAGTGAGCACTAGAGCACCACACAATTAACCCAGATCCCATACGCCAAAGTCCCTCTCAATTGCGACTTCTCTATTGGGTTGAATTGATTTTATAATTTTTGGTTTACTGTTCGCACATTTCCTCTCTCTTCTTATTACTTGATTTAATTTTGAGTCAGTGTCTTCTAAGAAGAGGTGACTCTGTCTATTAAATTGAGAAGGTTTATGAACCAACTTAATGCGTCGGGATCGGCTTAGTGTGTGCTTTCATTATTCAGTAATTTTTATTCTTCTTAATTTTTTTGGGTTGAGTGCCTTGTGATTTCTATATAAAAAAGGGGAATAAGGAATAATAATCGTTGACTAGGTGTGTCCTTCGTATCGGAAAGCCGGTTGTTTTTATAGAAGGTTATTTGAAATTTTTTTCTTAGGGGGACTGCAAAAATAGGGAGAAGGTGAAGGGAGGTTTGATTGGGTTAACCCTTGGGTGTGTGCCCGATTAATTGAGCCCAGTTTTTATTTTTATTTTTCATTTCATTTCATTTCCTATTGTTGTTATTTTTATTTTCACTCATATCGTTTTATTTTTAGTTTCATTTTCTTTGTAAAAAAATCAAGAGAAGTCAAATTCAGTCAAGGTCAGAAGAAAAAATGATTCAATCAATAAACAGGAATTTCATAAATAAAGCAAATCGCAATAAGCAAAATTTGAATTGTTGAAGCGGTTGCACACCAACTGGGGCGTGAACACGCTAGAGCTACTCAGTTGCAATGGACGGACTCTCGATCTAGGTGAGAATTTTCTAAACTCTACAGGGTCTGCTGCTGCTTGAAAAATATAGACATTGCTTGTAAAAATCTTCTGCAGGGGCAACGGCTTGCTTGTAAAATCTTTTAATTTATGTAATTATTATTTCTTCATATGTATTCATTCTTTTAAGGGCACAACCCAATTCACATAAGGTGCGGAGGTCATTACTCTTCCTTAGCTTAGAAAATTGCATTCATACTAGGAAAAAGCTGAATAAAAATGGTTGAATCTAGACTTAAGGGCGTCATGGTCTCAATTAGGGTAAAATTTATTTTCTTAATAAATAGGACAATTCTAGCTAACTCTCCCAGTGTCTAAGAAAGGGTGGAGTTTCAAACTCAATCAGGTTCTTAAAACTTCAACTGCATTGCTACGGTGATTCGTGGTGCACTGATAAATCTTGTCCAGATCTGGCTGAGACTTGTTCTTGTGTAGTATGAAATTATTAGGATTATAAATTTTCATTTAGGAGCTATTAAGGACAGAAAATTGTATTGTAGCTAATTTCTTTGTGTTTTGTAAATTGCTATAAAAAAATTCAAAACTCATCAAAAATGAAAAAAATTGAAAAATAAAAACAAATAAAAAAATTAATTTTTTTATTCTTTAGCTCTCGCTAGTTCTATAGTTTGTAATTTTCTAAAACTCCCATTTTCAAAACTTGTTTCTCTCTCTCACCTCTTTTCGAACTTCTCCACTGTCTAAATTTCGTTGGCGAACTCTTTTCTTCTTTTTTCTAGTGCATGCAGTCTTGGACCCGTGACCAAGAATCTCTTCGTTTAGTTAGAATCAGATCACCTTCTCTTTCCCCAAAACCCATTTTACTCGAACAACCCTTAGAAATGGGTAACGAACCCGCACCTCAAACCCTGATGGACAGAATCCTTCCCGATAGAGTTTCTGTCCTTTCTTGCATTCAGTTACCCAATCATATGGGTAACCACTTTGAAATCTGATCGAGTCAGATAAACATCCTTTGCAAATTTGGAAATTTTTCTCATGATGAACCATATAGTTTCTTAACGAAATTTGAATACACTTGTGCAACCTTGAAATTACAACAGTTACGTGAGGATGGTATTAAACTTCAATTTATTCCATTTGCACTAACTGACTCCACAGAAAAATGGTTTTTCAGCTTGCCTCCAAATTCTATTAAAAAAGGGGATGAATTTACAGCAGTTTTCCATAAAAAGTTCTACCCCCAGAAAAAATAGCTAGATCAGAAATGAAATCAGTAATTTCCACCAAAAAGGGGGGAATCTTTTTGGCAATATTTTGAAAGATTTAAAGAACTGTTGTTAAGTTGTCCCCATCATGGTTACGAAACATGGTCACTATGTCAAAATGTATACGATGGACTCGATAATAGTTCTAGGCAAATGTTAGAGTCTATATGTCAGGGGGATTTTCTAAAACAGGCTGATGTAGAAGCTTGGGAATTTCTGGACGAGTTAGCAGAAAAATCAAAATAACGGAAATGAACGAATGAAAAATCTCTTTATTCGCGTTCCAGTAGTAATTCTATTGAATCCTCTACTTCTAATACTCTTGTTGATGCCATACTGAACGTTGTTAGAATGCACATTCGGTGTAATAACGTTTCCCAACCCATGTGTCACATAAGTCTTAACTACGATCATATGGCTGATGACTGTCCCCAGTCCCTTGAGAAAGTGAATGCATTCAATTGACCCAAGAACCACCTAAATCTTTCTTATGGTCCAAATAACCCCCTGATGAATAGACCCTCAAATAAAGCATTTCTGAAAAATGCTTCGAACTCTTCCTTTAGGAAAAATCAGTACAATTCGAACTAGGTGCCTTTCCAAAAATCTAATTAAACAGTTGCACCCCAATATGAAAAAGGCCTTTCTATGATTGAGGGGAGTTTATCTAAGGTGCAAATGACAAAGCAAAGTGTTGAAAATCAAAACAAGTTAGATAACACATTATACTCATATATGCAAAACACGAACCAACAAATGGGTGAACTTCAAAAACAAATGTCTCAACTTAATGCTAGATTAAGTGAAAGGGAAAAGGGTACGTTTCTAAGTCAACCCATCCAAAACCCTAGAGGGAAAAATTCGAACTCCAACCAAATTCACATCATTCAAGATTCAAGCGTTAGTCACTTGAATGCAGTCACGACTCTTTGGTCCGGAAAAGAGATTGACAACCATGACGATATTCGAAACCCTACTGAAAATTCGACCAACTCGGATCAAAATATTGAGCCAATTTCTGATAACGAACATCCTAAAACTCAAGTATCCCAACCTACTGAGTTGTCTGCTCCATTTCCTCATAGACTCCGACCTAGGAAAAAGATGGACTAGATAGAAAAGATTCTAGGAATATTTAAGCAAGTTAAAGTGCACATTCCTCTTTTAGATATTATACAACAAGTTCCATAGTACGCTAAATTTCTAAAAGATTTGTGCACTCAAAAACGTCATACGCATGTACCTAAGAAAGTGTTTCTAGCGGCAACTCTAAGTGAAGTCTTGTTCCAATCAATGCCAGTGAAATTCAAACATCCTGGTTGCCCCCACAATATCATGTACTATTGGGGACAAGAAAATCGATAGTTGCCTGCTAGACTTAGGTGCTAGTGTTAACTTGCTTCCATATTCTATCTATCGCCAATTAGGACTAGGAGAACAGAAACCCACCAAGGTTACCTTTCATCTTGCTGACCGTACAATTAAGAAATCTGTGGGAAAAATCGAGGATGTACTGATCAAATTAGGTGAATTCTTCTTTCTAGTCGACTTCATTGTCTTAGAAACTCAATAGGTAAGCAATCCTGCTAACCAGATCCCTTTGATTTTAGGACGACCCTTCTTAGATACCTCTAATGCGCTTATCAACTATAGAAATGGGTCTATGAAACTTCTTTTAGTAACATGACCATTAAACTAAACATTGTCAGAACAGAAAATTCTCCTACCTCTGATATGGACCATTTTTCCGAAATCCATGCGTTCCACGATAATTAACCTAAGTTCGACCGTCTGAACAACGAAGTTGAATCAAATTATGAAACATTGTTTCAAGATATCCACTAAAATGTCACTGAATCAACTCCTGTTGAGCCGCTCACAACTGAGTCTATCCCTCAACCAATTTCTTCGGTTGAGTCTTCTCCCAAATCCGAACTCAAAGTACTTCCCATTCATCTTAAGTACGCTTACTTAGGAGACAATGAAACTCTTCCTATCATTATCGCTTCTGACCTTACTATAAAGAAGGAATAATTGCTCATTACCATCCTTCAGAAAAATAAGGAAGCAATTGGCTGGTCCATGGCTGATATTAAGGGGATTAGTCCTTCAATAGTCCAACATTCAATCCATCATACAGATGATGCCAAACCAACTTGTGATCCCCAAGGTCGACTAAACCCCATCATGAAAGAAGCAGTTCGTGATGAAATCCTTAAATGTCTTGACAATGAAGCTAACGAGCTTATCCCAACCTGCACCCAGACTGGTTAGCGTGTTTGCATTGACTATATGAAACTTAACACTGCAACACGTAAGGATCATTTCCCTCTGCCATTTATCGATCAAATGCTTGAATGACTTGCCGGTTACGAGTACTACTGTTTCCTTAACGGGTACTCGGGCTGTAATAAAATCCCTATCGCTCTTGACGACCAAGAGAAGACCACTTTCACTTGTCCCTTTGGTACATTTGTGTACGATCGTATGCCTTTTGGTCTCTACAATGCACCTACAACCTTCCAGAGGTGCATGATTAGCATTTTTTCTGATATGATCGAGCGATTTTTGAAAGGTTTCATGGATGATTTTTTCATCTTTGGGGACTTACACTGAGTGTTTACATCACCTTGATCTCGTTCTTAACCGTTGCAAAGATAAACTCTTAACTCTTAACTGGGAAAAATGTCACTTTATGGTCAAACATGGCATTGTTTTAGGACATGTCATGTCTAATAAAGGAATTGAAGTAGATAAAGCCAAAATCAAAGTTATCTCCAATCTTCCCATTCCAAAGTCCAATAAGGACATCCGATCTTTTTTAGGTCATGCTGGCTTTTACCGTCGCTTTATAAAGGATTTTAGCAAAATCACTCGACCTTTGACTAATCTTCTTGGTAAGGATGTTCCTTTTGACTTCAATTCTGACTGCATTTCATCTTTTGAGCATCTCAAAAATGAACTTTTCTCTGCCCCTATCATTTGCTCTCCCCACTGGAAGCTACCTTTTGAAATCATGTGTGACGCCTCGAATTTCGCTGTAGGCGCTTTCTTAGGACAACGAATCGATAAAATTCTTCATGTCATTTACTACGTGAGTAAGACTTTGAACAATGCTCAAATCAATTATACGACCACTAAAAAGAACTCTTGGTAGTCGTTTTCGCTCTAGAAAAATTCAGACCTTATCTAGTTGGCTCACACATCACTGTTCATACCAATCACCCCGCACTTAGGTACCTTTTCTCTAAAAAGGATGCTAAGGCTCGTCTCATTCGTTGGATCCTTTTACTTCAAGAATTTGACATTACCATTAAGGATAAAAAAGGATCCGAAAACATTATTACTAACCGTTTGTCTTATCTTCCAAATTCCCCGTCTTCTTCTCTTCCGATCAATGAGAATTTTCCAGATGGACAGCTCTTTTCTTTATCCACTGTTCCTTGGTTCGCTGACATTGTCAACTACATAGTCACCAAGCAGATCCCTTCTTTTTGGTCCAAGCAGGATAAATAAAAATTCTTTTCCCAAGTGAAACATTTTTATTTGGACAAACCTTATCTTTTCAAGTATTGTCCTGACCAAATCATTCGAAGGTGTGTTCCCGACAGTGAAACTCACAGTGTCCCCTCTTCCTGTCACGAAAAAGCCTTTGGTGGTCACTTCAATCCTAAAAAGACAGCCGAAAAGGTTCTACAATTGGGTTTCCACTAGCCCAACCTTTTCAAAGACGCTTACGAATTTTGTAAAACTTGTGATCGATGTCAATTCTTAGGGAAAATTGGCAAACGAGATAAGATGCCCCTAAACCCCGTTCAAGAAGTCTAAATTTTTGACGTTTGGGGTATAGACTTCATGGGACCCTTCCCTAATTCTTTTGGGAACCTTTACATTCTCTTAGCTTTCGATTATATTTCTAAATGGGTCGAAGTTGTTGCATGCAAAACAAACGTTAACAAGGTTGTTGTGCACTTCTTAAAAGAAAACATCTTTTCTAGGTTTGGCACCCCTTGCACAATAATCAGCGATGATGGGACACACTTCTGTAATTGTTCTTTTTAAGCCTCATGAGAAAGTATTCGATAACCCACAAGTTATCCACTCCTTACCATCCTCAAACTTGTGGGCAAGTTGAAGTATCAAATAGGCAGATTAAACAAATCCTTGAGAAAACTGTGAATCGAAATCGTAAAGATTGGTCCCAAAAGTTAACTGACGTTCTTTGGGCTTACCGCACCACTTTCAAAACAAACTTGGTTATGTTCCCTTATCGGTTGATTTTTGGTAAGCCATATCACTTTCCATTTGAACTAGAACATAGGCCATTATGGCAATAAATACTCTAAATCTTGACTTAGAGCAAGCAGGTGAACTTAGGAAGCTTCAACTTAATGAACTTGATGAAATTCGAAATGATGCCTATGAAAATGAACGAATTTATAAGGACAAACGAAAGTTTTTCATGATAAATCAATTTTACGTTAAACTTTCATGCCAGGTCAAAAGTTTATGTTGTATGACTTAAGATTGCATTTAATTCCAGGTAAGTTAAAATCTAGATGGACACGACCTTATGTAACAACCCGGAATTTAGGGCCAATTTAAAATTTTCATTTTAGAGACTTTAGGGGTGTTTAAATATTTAAAATAAATTATTTTAAATAAAAATGAATGGAAATTTATTTTGAGCAAAGTTAATACAAATATATTCAATTAAGTTACATAAAGAATTAGAAATAGGACGGTAGTTTGAAAAGTCAAACTTGAACTTTGACTAACTACACAGGATGCAGAATAAACCGGATTTTGATGAAATGAAAAATATTTAAATCTATAAATGAATATCTTTCTAACGAATCTGATAAACCAAAGTTTCATAGCGGAAATCAAAAGTTATGGCCAAATGAATTTTCAGAAAGGTCGCTAAAGAGATTATGTCGCCCTTGAAAATCGACATTTTGCATACGACCTCGGAATTCGACGAAACCACTTTTGTTGGATCCGGGATGTAAAATTATTGCTAGGTTTCAAATTTCATGATTTTTGAAGCTAGTATGTGAGCGTGGCAAAAGAAACTGTGTTTTTTCAATTTCGGTCAAAATTAATTGACTGAAAAATAGTCATTTTTCAAACAGTCTCAGAATTCGACGAAATAAATTTTGTTAGGATCATATCGTCATAAGAAAGCCAAAAATAATTTTTCTGGATTTTTCTGACTTCGTTTGTGACCCCAGTAAAATTAGAAAGTACGTTCGAATTAAAAATAAAAGAATTAATTTGAAAATAAAGAAAACACACTGTAAACTTCAGAATTAGACCTCGGCACTAGCGCCATTGCGTTCAGAAGGCGTCAAAACCTATTGTTCGATAGTCGTTGAGCGCGAATTGGAGTTCAAACGAAAAAACCCTATTTTCCGGAATTAAAAAAATTAAATAAAATAGAAAATACGTGGAAAATACTCTTATAAATACGGACCGTACCTTCGTTCTTCTTCCCCGATCAGTTGAACCCATAGTCGCCGCCCCCTCCCCCCCCCCCCCTTTAAATTTTCATCTCCATTTTCCCATCAATCCACTCACAATTAGACTTAGCCGTAGTTGAACTTTTTGAAGCTCTTCCCTTCCTCTCCAATCTCCGACAAGTTTCATTCGATTTCACGCCCTGTAGCTCTCGAATTTCGAGCCCCAACCCACGACCTTAGAACCGCCGCCGCCCCTAGCACAGACCACTGCACCCTCCCCCCTTCCAGCCGAACATCCTCCTCTCGTAGCACTCCAATCACCCGCAAACCATTCGCAAAACCATCGATTACAGCTCCCGAATTTTGAATTTAAAGTTTTGAACTTTTCTGAAATTTTAAGGTATGAATATTTCAGTTTTGTCACGCTTTTAAGCGTTACAGCGACAGTTGTTAAAAGTCAGTTCTGATTTATTCGTATGATCTTCAAATTAAAATCTTTCAGATCCGAAACTGCCGTGACCTTGAAACGAGATCTGATTGAATCCGAACCTTCCTTTCAAATCCAAGCTAGGTGAGAATTTATTTTTAATTAAATTTAATTAATTTAATTATTATTATTATTATTGCGTTATGTGAAATTGAAAGTCAAACACAATTAGATTTGCGATGAACGTTACCATGGGATGGATTCAAATTGTTGTGATGCTATGATTTTAGATCCGTTATTTTTAATCATAGATCTGTTAATTAAAATCATAGATCGGTAGGAAAAAATTAGATTTTTACCTCGTTTAAATTTGTTGAGGTATGCTTTGTGGATATGAATCATGTATAAATCTATCATCATTTACATCGTTATGTAATTCACATTATTTTAACGTGAATTAAAGTAGGAATTTACATCATTGTGAAATTTACATCGTTGTGAAATTTACATCGTTATGAAATTTACATCGTTTTAATGTGGATTAAAGTAGGAATTTACATTTTTATAATGTTAATATAAAGTAGAATTTGACATAAGATTAAATTTACATTTTTATATAGGTTAATAAAGTAGAAACTTACGATGTAAGGAATTTACATTTTTATAATGTGAAAATAAAGTAGATTTGGCATAGTGGAAAAAAAATTACATTTTTCTTTGTAATTAACATGTGAATTTCATTGTATGTTAAAATTTACATTTTTATATGTAAATTATATAGGAAATTATACTGTATGTTAAAAATTACATTTTTCTTTGTAATTAACATGTGAATTTCATCGTATGTTAAAATTTACATTTTTATTTGTAAATTATATAGGAAATTATATTGTATGTTAAAAATTACATTTTTCTTTGTAATTAACATGTGAATTCCATCGTATGTTAAAATTTACATTTTTATATGTAAATTATATAGGGAACTACACCGTGGGATAAAATTTACATTTTTATATGTAATTAAAACATGAATTTACATTGTGTGTTAAATATTACATTTTTATATGTAATGTCTATAGGAAAGTATACCGTATGACAAAAACTATATTTTTCTATGTAATTAAAGGATGCAATTTCATCGTATGATAGAATTTACATTTTTTTTTTATATATATATGTAACATAGAATGAGAATGAACATTAGAAACAAAATTTATTTATTTTATATGTAAATAAGATGTAGGAATTTGACATGTAAATTAAATTTACATTTTATATGTAAATAAGATGTAGGAATGTGGCTTGAGATTAAAGTTATATTTTAGGATGTAAATGAAAAGTAGAGTTTGCATTGTAATTAAAAATCATATTTTTACAATGTAAATTAGAAGTAGAGTTTGCATTGTAATTAAAAATCATATTTTTACAATGTAAATAGGAAGTAGAGTTTGCATTGTAATTAAAAATCATATTTTTACAATGTAAATTAGAAGTAGAGTTTGCATTGTAATTAAAAATCATATTTTTACAATATAAATAGGAAGTAGAGTTTGCATTGTAATTAAACTTACATTTTTATATGTAAATTTAGAATAGGATTCACTGCAAATATAAGTTACATTTTTATTATGTAACTAAGATGAGAATGTACATTAAAGTTGAAATCTACATTTCTATATGTAATTTAAAAGTAGGATTTTGAATGTATCAAAATATACATTTTCACATGTAAAAAAAAAAAATTGGAATTTACATAGGAATTGAATTTACATTTTTATGTAAATAAAAAGGATGGAATTTACATTTTCAATGTAAGTAAAGAATGAATGTAGGATGCGGTAATATTATCTTCGTTTTCAATTGAAATAAAATTTAGTAAGGATCAGTAGTTGTGTAGAGCGTTGTTTTAATCAAACGACGTTATTACGATTAAATGATTATATATATATATAATTAAAATCAAACGAATGGGGCGTGGTAGTTCGCGTTTTGAAATAGTACCTTTAAACGACTATACAAGAAGATCCGACCGTCGGATTTTCTTGAAACTAAAACCGTTAGGACCGTCTTGGAAAAATCTTTCCAACAATATAAGATACGTTATGATCCAACGGTTGGATTTTAAGGAATGTGAAAATCAAAATTTGTTGAAAGCAGCGCCAGGGTCGCCCATTGACCTGAAGCGTCGTTAATTAAAATTTAATTATTTTAAATAATTAAAATAGGAATGAATCGTTAATAAAAATAATTATTAATGTATAAGAAGGATTTTAAATAAATATATATATATATATATACGAAGATTATTTGAGAAGTCCGAGTTCTCTCATTCCAAATAATCAAACGACGTTAATGGAAGTTTAAAGATGGCGTATGAAGACCGTAAATCTTCCCTCGAATGGACAACGACCGAGGCCCTGATTTGACTTGCTCCCAACTCAAGGGTCACGGTCATTGCCCAAACGTACGTGTTGATTTCACGGGTTTGGCTTTCGCTCAGACCCAGAGCATAAGCTAATAAATGGATTGTGTGTCTGACATCATACTCTACCAAATATCATGTTATTGGTCTTTTGTCGAATTTATGGATGTTTGGTGGCGGGGAATTTATTCTCTTGCTTAACACCCATTCATATATTCCGGCAAAGGGTTGGTAGTGCGATATGGAGTGATGATGTGGCATGCTAAGATGCATAGGATCAAGGTTTTGTTGAAAAGCAGGCCTTGTGGGATGATCAAAGCGTAGCCTGTTTAGGCATAGCTTTGTGTTCAGCGTGACTTCGCGAGCCTCACACACCGGCGGAGTCTAAAACGGGAGAAGGGAACGCAGGGAGAGCAGCACGTTTCTTTCTAGCTAGAAGTGGTGATTGGGCTTTAACACGACCCAACATTTTACTTATGTGGATGATGGAATGAGGCGCCTCGGATGATAGGTCCTATAGGACTGGGAAACGTGTGTTCAGGAATAACTAATCCGCAACTCGTATGGTGGACCGGCCCTGCAGCTATCCAAGGGTTCACTGCAGGGGATCCTAAGACATTAGCTAGAGTGTCTCGAATCGGTAGGAGCTCCTCCCTAGCCTTGACTCATGATGGAAACCAAAATCCAAATACGACCCTATGAATTTGATTGTATTACTAGTATGGAGGCATAGTAGTATGGGATACTATTCTTCCTAGGATTTATACATTTCCTTTGAAATGTTTTAATATATACTAATAATAATATTAAACTCGTATTTACCGTATTTAGCATGTTTAATCACTATAAGGTAAAACCCTATCCTCTGGTTTGTGTTGCATTGTGTGATGGGACCTGGGTCTTATGGTGATTCCATTTTTCTAAAAAGCATGACGTTGTGGTACGATTTACTTATTATTTGTTCTGACACTTTTATGCACGGCAATCCATTAGAGTAAACCCGTTCCGCGTTAGCGGCGTGGTCTTTGGATTTGTCCTATTAATAGTGATTAATTAGTTAAGATTTCTCACACCAGTTCCCCGACTGACCCGTTGTTTGTTTCCACCTTTTTGCAAACTCGGGTGCCCTCCTTTCTATACCGGCAGCCAAGTAAACAGGTTTATTCTTCGCTTGGAGTCTTTTCTTTGGAGCTGCTTATTATCTTTCTTGGATTTGCTTTTGTGAAGAGGTGATGACTTGGAGTTTGAAGACATCTATCATTCGCTGCTTTTGCATTTTTCTCTTTTTAATTCCAGACATTAAACTTGGTTTATTTCACGTTGTTTAAGTTGGAGTTGGAACTTATTTCTTTTTCTGCAAACTTGATGTAATAATTTTAGAATTTTGTGACTGTGGACTTTCTGTGGTTGATGACATTATATTTCCGCTGCTATGATGTTGTGACTCTATGAATTTCCTATGCTATGTTGTATCTGTGAAATGTATCATTGTATTTATGTTGTATTCCAAATGATTATTCCTTACTTTCATTCTATGGAAATTTGGGGTCATCACACCTTACACTGTGCGGACTGTTTTTCCGTATGGTGCGGTAGAAATTGAGAATCCAACCGATGGATCGTCCTATAAGGTCAATGGCCAACGCCTTAAACCTTACTTGGTACCAATACCCAACCAAGAGGAAGAGTTAATGGTCCTCCATGATCCATATTACATTTGTCAAGATGCACTAACCCTCTTTTGTACATATGTAAATATTCTCTTGTTTTTTCCCTTTCACTAAGATATGTCTGCTTAACGACTATGAGGACACAATCACACTCAAGGGTTGCGGGGAATTTAAATTACATTAGCAATAAAATTTTATGAACTAGGTCATTCGTTAAACAAGGAAAAACTTAAAATTCATAAATAACACCTTGGTTCTTGTTTGATAAGTTGAATTGTTGGGTGATGGGAATGATCATTATTTATTCATTGAGTCGTAATGTGTCTTTTTTAAGATGCTAGCTTAAGACTGTGCAGACGCTAGTCGTGTTCTGGAGTAAGCGTGTCAACCCTTGTTATACGTGTTAGAATGTGTAAGTAAAAATATATAAAAAATGGTTTTGCACCTACATTTGTTGGATTTTCTGAGTTCGTTTTCATGCATAATATTTTACACTCAAAATTTTCAATTCATAAGTTCTAAAATCCACTTGGCCCAATTAAGGAGAAATGACTCATTGTAGCGTTCTTCTTCGATACCCCCACATTATTTAAACCCAAGTTTTAGTCGATTTACATACATGTTTTGACAAGTTTTTCTTATATTGGTATACTTAAGAACCTTTTGTCTAATGGTTAAAAAAACATCATTTTTTATACCAATATTACAGTACCCACTCCGTACTTGTTTTAAGGAAGGATAACCATATACCACATCTTATTTTATATGGGTTATCTATCTTACAAAACTTTGCTTATCATTCCTTTTAGCTTTTTATATAACATCAATCCAAACTTGTGTGTTGAATTAGGGTTGCAGAAGTAGAGTAACTAGGGCACAAAACTTTCCTTTCATGAAGTGTTGGTTATGATTCGCTTAATAGAGGAGGAATCAAATGAAATAACTTACGGTATCATTCCATTCCATCTCCACTCATCATTCATCACGCAAAATGAAAAGAAAAATGAAAAAAATGCAATGATGAGAAAATCTCTGAGAATAATATAGTCATTCATCATTCTTGACTATAAATCATTTCCATTCCATCCACATCCATTATACCATACTTAGAAGAGAGGATTGTAGTAGAGGAGATGAAAGGAAACAAAACGTCTGTATGTGCCTTAGTGTTACTTTATATTTTGTAGCTTGAAGTTCAACTAATACACTTGCCCTTTAATCTATACTCTTTTTAGAACTTACAAAATTCTCCTTCATCTATGCATAACTCACATCCTATATATTACAGTTACACTGGTGAAAAATTATTCAAAGAAAAAAATGAATAAATGATGAGGTGCACATTGTCGATGTGTAGAACTTTGGTTGACCTCACGTTCTTAACCTTCAAGGCAATTACAGTGTTATCAAGGAATTACGATTTAGCTTGAATTTTTTTATTCATTTTTGAACCAATAATCGGATGGACAATTTTGCACTAAACCGTTGTTAATGAAGTTAGGTAAAATCCTTGGAATATGAAAAACCGTAAATATATTATTTGAATAATCCGCTTACATAAGACGCTCTGGATTTTGTGGGTAGTATCCGTTGAAAACCCTCACGAGACAGCACTTGTCCTACTAGGGACACCTAGGGTTTTAATGGCTTGTTGCATATGCTAAATGTAATCGTGTTTCCTACGAAAGTGTGACATATCTTAGTTTAGTTTATTCGAGGACGAATAAAAAGATAAGTGCAGGGGTATTTGATATAGACGTAAATGTATATATGTTATCCACTTATTTATCTTCTTTTCTCTATAAAATAATTGGTACTGTGTATTTATAGTTGTGTTTTCAGATTATTTAAGATGAATGGATTAATACACTTAATTATTGAAAAGCTTAAAGAATTGATGCAAGAAGAGTGTTGAATTTTAAAGCTGGATTGAAGCTTGAAGTCTAAAAGAAATGTTGTTGTTTAACCACCTTCTGCTGCATATTTTAAAGTCAAGATTCAACGCTTTTCATAAAGATCACTTGTCTCGGATGATATGGAGTTCTCATTCATGCTCAAAACAATTGAAATTGATGCCATTTGATGCCCGCAAGCTATGACAATTGCAAATCCATTCACACGCATTCACACTTAGCTATTTGGTTTATTTGTTAATTGGGAAAAGGGCTTTTGTCCCACATGGTGTATTGGCCACTTAGTCTTGGCCATAGCAACTATAAATACACTGTATCTCCTTTATTTGTAATTACATTACGTTTTATTCTGTAAAATTTCTCTTGGAATAAAATCATTCTTCTCCTTTACTCTTTACTTTTTGTTGTATTTTATTTATGTTATTTCTTTTCTTGTTTGTTTTTTATCATTTAGCTATTTCTAGCTAATCCCCTTTAATTAGGGGGTGATGATGCTTATAGATTAGATTCAATATGAATCACATAGCCAAATAGATTAGGACTTCATGTATATAGATCTAGATCTGAACCAAGAGTTAGATCTGAACCATCATATTCTGTGTCGTTTAAGAGCTATGCTCCTTCACAGGGTATATTCATGTTTGATCTAATGCTTATCAGATTTATATCTAACTTTTAGGGTTTTATAAATAAAATTGTGAATCTGTCCTGATAGCATATGGTTGTTTAAGAGCTTAGCTCCTGCATATGGTATACTTGTCGTTATTCACATATTTATTTCTAGAAACCTAATTATCGTTGATTCATGTTTGTGACAGTCATATGAATTAGATCTGTATCAATCTGTTTGGTAATTAATTCATGTTAATCTAGTTTATGTCCTTACTCCCTAATTGTTTTCATTTATTATTAAAAGCTCTCTTTTTGTTTATTTTCTGTTATTTTCAAATAATCAAAATTTTGGAATAACTTGATTGGATTTATTAGTAAAATAAATTTTGGTCCTAGAGTTCAACAGCCTTTACAACAACCCTTGTTGTTTAGGAAAGCCGAACGAATTTTATAATTGTTTACAATTGTTCAATTTGTTCACAAACAGGAATTTGCAAGTTAATGGTTTTACAAACAAACTTTTTACTCTTTTACGTAAAACCAATTTCAAGCTACTTTTACTATATATACATTTTAACTCCTTTTATCAAAAACCTATTTTTAACTTATTTTATTATATACATTGAAATAAACTAAGCCTATTTTATAATATTTAGAAATGATTTATGATTATAACTCCTGTTATAATAAATGATTTGAAAATCACTAGTATTTCACCTTGTTGAATATTTATCGATAATTAGATTTTTAAAGGAATATTTAAAGAGAAGCATTAAAAATGTTTTGGGTTTTTCGTATGTGTTAATTACATTCGTCTTTAACCCTCTCAGATCATACCCTATGAAGTTAATATAATTGGATCTTTCAATGAACGTTTAAAGATAATTATATAAAGGAATCGCTTTGGGTTTGTTATAAACAGTGTTTTAGAAACAATTGTTTTTAAACCCTTGATTATAGTAAAACTGGAAATATACATAATGGTTTTTGTATATATTTTGATAATTAATAATGGATTTTAAAGATAGAAAAAGTATATGAATCTTTTAGGATAAACATATTGAAGTAGACGTTTTTACTTTTAGAAGGAAAGATGTTCTTAATAAATAATGGTTTTAACCTCTTTGATTATAATTTAAAGAAAGAAAATCTTATTAATGAATTGTGAATAAACTTATATTGGAGTGATAAATATATGAATACCTTTTGAAGTATTGAAGACTATAAAGGAATAGGGAAATTGTAGAATACCTATATATACCCTATATGTGTATATATATATATATATTGAATATATACACAAGTATAAAAAGGAATATTAATCAACTTGGAGTTATTGATTAATAAACGAAATATTATTAGACAAATGAAGTTTTATTAGATACTAAAGAAGTTTTACTAATAAAAGAAGCTTTAATTAATGAAAGATTAAATAAATGGGAAAGGGATTAGAAGCCGTGTATATGAGTTAATCGTGCTATGTGACTTGATAGTACTTTGGATGTTTATTCATTTGTTATAGAAATTAAGCTGGGCTATTCCCCATATACAATCGTCTACTATGCGACTTCATAGTTGAATAATAACTGATTATAAGGCTTGTTCTTAAATCTAGTGACTAGTTTTGAGGAGATCGGGATTGGTAAATGTTCTACTTATCGAAAACCACTTCAAAACTAGTATAAGCATTCTGTGTTCTGGAAGCGGTTATGAAGTGAAATCTATATGGCGATTCAAGATCTATTGAGATGCTCGAATACATGAAGTAATTCTGAGATCTGTTGAGGAATCTATGTGTGATTCCGAGATCTATTGATGTATTGGAATCCATAGGTGATTCCGATATTTATAGTGGAATCTATTTGTGATTCTGAGATTTATTGTGCTATGTGATCACAACTCGGAATTCTTGTTCTGTTCGAGTGATGAAGCCTCAACATCGGTAAGGCTAAAAACAGAGTAGGAGCACAATCTTGGGATTTTACTAAACTGCAATAGGATATATTGACTCCATATCGAGTGTATGTTTATTATCGATACATGCAGGAGCTCCTCGAAGTTACGTGGGTATATCTGGATCTACGTGGTGCAACTGGTGTTTTGGTCCATGGGCCAGTTGCGTTTACCTTATGGTATATTTTATCTAAAGATATATGATGCTCAGAGATACTTTTTGACCCTTGTGCATGGAGTTCAGATCTATATTGAGAGGTCTTCGGTGGAAAATTTTAATATGTGAACGTGTCTTAGCGGTTTTGTTTGTACACTTAATAGTTGTCGAATGTAACTATTCTAGCTATTTGATTTATTAATATTCCATACCCTAAACATTATCTATTATACAACTGTACTTCTCCTAATAAATGGTTTGATGTTATTGAGGGGATAACCGTTATGGACATGCGTATGGTCTCAAATTTTGTATATATATGTCACATATATATTAAATCATCTCACATAGTTGCCAAGCCAGATCCTAGTGTTATTTTATTATAATGCTCGGGCTAAACCGACTATATTTTTCAGATTGTACTTGGACTGCTTTGGAGCTTTAGAAGAGGAGTTGGTATTGAGACGTATGCTTATAATTTTTTATTTATTCTGATTGTGTGTTGTTGTATATATCAGAAATTGTAAGGGCAGGTTATTATAATTGTTCATCCTGATTCATTGTTTTTGTACTCTGATTGATGTATGTATATTACAGTTTTTCTCTTTTATAAAGAGAATTGTAATACTATTGACCATTCATTCCGTTGTGGGATTCTGTTCCGTATCTTCTATTCTTTTTCTTGTTTCTTTTCCTCTAACAATTAGACTTTCTAGCACTTGATTTGAGATACATGAATATAAAGGATGTATCAGTGTTGATTTTAGAGAGTTAAAAACTCGGGTCGTTACAGAAGATTTAAAGAATCGCGGGTGTAGTGCAAAATCATATTTTCGGACAATGCAAGCAGAACCCTTAATAATCTACTTTTTGAACAATCTCAGTAATTTCAACTCAATAAAGAAAATAAAAGAAAAATAAAAAACACAAATTGCAAGAAAACAATAGAAAAGAAAATAACTGATCGATATAATAGGGTTTGGTAATGCTGCATCCTTGAACCCAACGATCTTTATTATTTCTTCACTTTAGAAGAGAGCGGAATATGAAAAGAATATAAATCACTTAATAATTTTCATCTGTCCAAAATAGATAACGAAATAGAGATTTTCCCGAAAGTATTATATGGAAAATTTTCTTGCTTTCTTTTTTAAAAGGTAAGAGTGTGAGTGTGTGTGTATATATAGGACAAAGAGCAACCCAAACAAGACAGCACCCCTATAGCCCCCTAATTTCCACCACACATTCTCGTTTCTCTCTCTTCTCCCACTAACTCTCTCTCCCTCCAGTAACCTATTTAATTATAGATGAATGGTTATTATTGAGGTGCAAAAGGGGTGCCACGAAAGAGGGCTACCATATAATCCTCCTTATATATATATATATATATATTCAAAATCAGTCATATATTCCTTTTATATGCCTTATCAAAAATTTGTAATTCCTCTATTGGGTACATCACATATAAGACCCATATATTAACAATACATATATAGTATGAATGAACTGTAAAATTACAATATGACATATTTAAAATTCAAATCTAACAATTCGCTCATGAACAAACCACACATCTTCTCCTTCATCCCGAATCTAGAAGATCAACTCGCCAACGACCCAGGAGCTCGAGATTGTAAGGACACCCCTATTGGGTAGCACACCATTTGCACCTCATTTTAGGCTATAATAAGTTATATTGTGGCAAGCGAGAGAGAGTTAGTGGGAATTAAGTGAGAGAAATGACAATGTATGGCGGAAATGTAACGTCCTAGATTTTATTTTTATAATTTTAAATGTTGAATTTGATTAATAAATTGATTTTATATTTAATTTATTGATTTAATGACCGATATATGAATTAGTATCGAATTATCGTAATTCGGTTAACGAAACAGTTGAATTCATAGTTAAAACTAAATTAAAATAATTCTGTCAATTAATATAAATTCTACATTGAATTAGAATGATAATAAATTTTTATTATCCATAAATTTATTTATTTGAGATGGATTTATATTTTAAATTTAATTTAATTTTAATCATCAGTTTGAATTGATATCCTTTCTCGACAATCGAACTAGACTTCGAAGCCTGTTCTAGTGTGTCCATGATAGTGATATTACCCCACGAAGGTCGGTCGCTGCATTTAAATCAAGTATTGAAATCAAAAGATATTTAAGACTACGTTGGTACAAATCAAAATCAAATCAAACAAAAAAAAAAATAGTAAATTCACATTGAAGTAAAGAGCCGACCAGTTTTGTTCCATCACGCAGACAAATACCTTCATCGAGCAGTACAACTTGTTTACTTTCTTCCCAGCAAAGTAAAGAATTAAGTAATGGCGCCACCCTAAATCATTTATCATGCTGACCTATCTTGTTTCCTCGAGCTGTAGAAATTATCTCCTCTTCATCTATAAATTAACACGCCACTCTCGGTTATTTCTCATTCCCAAAACACACGAAAACCTTAAATCCTTTTCCTCTCATTCCTCTTCTCAATCACGAAAATCGAGCTGCTGATTATTATAAATAAATAAAAAAAGAAGCTCGTGTTAAGGGATTCAAATTTGTAATTGAAGGGATCGGTTGAGCAAGGATTGTTGATGGGTGCGGTAATGTGGTTTAGAGGAGAGTTGGGTATCGCGATTTGAGAACCGCGATGTCTTCCTGAAGCTCGATTCAAGGAGAGCCGCTTGCGAATTAAAGGTTCAATGCAAATTGGAAGAGGCGATACTGTACGTATATTGATGTCAATCTGTTCTCTTTTTTTTGGTTCGACAGTTAATAATTTAGGGATGTCGGTATTTGGATTTTTGGGGAACGATGGGTACAGGCGAACTGTAAATTAGAGAAGAATTGGGACATTAAAAGCTGGTTGATTTGAGGGGGCTGACATTGGTTTTGTATTGAAGGGCATGGTGTGATTTTAGAAAGTGAATGGTGGTGTGAGTTGGTCAGTAGGGGTACGGGAAGATGGTGATAGTTGTCGCAGGTTGTTTTTGGAAGGGTACGATAATGATGAATGAAGTTCGGACTGTGTGGTCGGAGAAGTGGTGTATTGGAAAGAAGCTGACACTATTGTTGGATGGTAACAGGGTGACGTTCATTTTCTGATGATGATTAAAGGGTTGACAATGGAGAATGGGGAGATTTGTTTGTGTTGGTTGATGCGCAAGTGAAAAAAAAGGGGATATCATCGGAAAAGTGGTCTATATATAACGATAGAGGGGTTTTAATTCGATGTAGTAGTCTGATGGTGTGGAGCATTGCAAAGGGCAACAGATTGCAGTCTGATTGAGATATAATTACGAGGTTGCGACGACTGGGGTTTCACAATAGTGGATACAAGTGATAGAAATGGATTGGAGATTGACTGCAAATTGTTTGATGAATTGTCGAAATGAGATAAGGAAAATTTTGGGGCTATTTTCAGTATAGTTGATTGATGATTTGGTTTGGCTTCGTGGTTGGTCGAGACAAGCAAGGTATAGGCTTTGCAAATTTATATTTTCGTAGAAGAATTAATTTATATAGTTATTATTTGTCAATTTAACTTACATTCCTTTAATCGTTAAATTAAAATTAAATAAATCATAGATGCAAAGTAGATTTATTCGAGATATATTCAGTTGAGTCAACTCAAGTGGATGCGTGGCTGAGACGATACGTCATTTTAACGGGATATTCGACAAAGGAAAATCAATGTGAGTAAACTCACTCTCTTATTCGATTATAATTTATTATAATCAAATTTTTATTTAATACCAATATTTATATGTTGTTTGTTGGTTGCTTGGTTGCATTGTTGTTTATCAAATTATTGTGGATATTATTTATATTAGTTATTTAGGCTTGGTAATTGTGGTTATTATATATATTGGTGGTTGGATATTTCCCGCAGTACCATTAGCGGATGCCCGCAGTATCATTAGCGGATGACCTTATCACCCCACGATATATGAGTGGATAACCTTCTATACCGCGATATCCTGCCTTGAAGCAGGATCGGTATTATTTATGTTGTCTGACATCTGTGATGCAGGGAAACAGATTGGAGGAATCCAACTGGATTCCTTATATTTATTTACTGTATATTTATATATGTGTGTGATGTGGGAATTGAATGGATGATTTGTGTGTTGGATATTAGAATATCTCTTGCCCTAGATATTTATATTTTAAAAAATATCAAAAAGGGATTTTTGGATATAGAAAAGAAAATTTACTTTTCGAAATAGAAATGGAATTTCAAACGGGTTTAGAAATATTAACTTGTTTTTATTAATAAAAACAAGTAGCTGAATAAACAATGTTATAAATGAAAAGAAAATTTTTCATTTGATAATATTAGATTTTTAAATTCAAGTTCAAATTTAAAAGGGAAAAATATTTTCCAAAATGGGAATTGGATTTCAAATAAGAATTGAAATAAGGACTTGTTTTAAATAATTTAAAACAAGAAGTGGAATGTATAAAATAATGTTTATAAACAAATAAAAATAATATTATCATTGGATAATTTGGAAATGCAGATTCAAGCTTGATTTTAAAAAGGAAAATTCATTTTTCAAAGTGGGTTTTCAAATGGAATTTGAAAGAGAAACATGTTCTGATATTTGAACCAAGAAGTGAAATGTATAAACGACGTTTTATGATGAATGTGAAAATTATCATTAGATAATTTATAAACTAAATTCAAAATGTGAGTTTTAAAAGGGTAAATATAATTGTTTTGGAAAGAAAAAATGAAATTTATTTCCGATGTTCAGAATGTAATCAAATTGAGACAAATCTACTTGGATTTATAGATGGAATTCGAGCATGTCAAATTTATAGAAATAAATTTATTTCCAAAGGATATTGGAACTGTATTGAATAGAAATTTAGAAATTTAATATGAAAATAGATTCTATGCTTATATATATATATAGTTATAATAATAACATATTTCAAACAAGGAATCGAGTTTTAAATGGAAGTTTGATAAATATAAAATAAGAAAATGATTTATAAACCAAGTTTATAAATGAAATGAAGTAATTTTATTTGGGTAGATTGGAAATAGATTTATTCCAAATATAAGAACATACATTTAAAAATCATATTTTTAAATGAGATAGTAGAGGGGATTTTTATGATAAGTAGTGGCAGTTTTGTATTAAAACTCTTATCCGTCTCAAGATAAGAACGTTGTCGGTCAAGTTCTGAGAGGTAAATAAAATACCCCAACTTGAACGACTTCACTATTATCAAGGGATGATATTAGTTTGTAATGGTAAAGGGTGTTGAATTAATTTATTTATAAAGGAATTAATAATTGGGATTCGATTTATATTGAATTTAACTCCATAGGATTGAAACTGAATATAGAAATCAAGTTTTGAACAAATTCATAACCGAGTTATAAATGTGGCATACAATAATCAACGAGTTTGAATAATCTGATTTGTTAAGATATTTTTGGATAACGGGTTCAATTTATTGAAAATGGAATTGGAATTATTTTATAATGGAGTTTTTAAACGTAGATATTTAATTAAATTAAAACGAACTCGCCGCAGCGCAGTAGTTCATATATTGACGATTCGAACTTCAGTTGAGTATATAGAACTCAATATAACTCGGAATTCAATGAAACCATAAATGTTTAAACCTATTAAATAATAATTTTTTAATGGAAGAGAAAAATCTGGATTTCGACTTAAAGATTTTGAGTTATGTCAAAATCAAATTTTAGAAAAGTCGTTGTAAAATCGTTTAAAAACCATAACGATTTAATTAATTTATTAAAGGGAGTTTTAGTGAATAAAAATTCGAATTTCAATTGGAAAAATCCAGATTTGAGTATAAAATAGATTTGAACTCACGAGGAGTAAATGGATTGATTTTTGGATTAAAAAGAAGATTTTTAATTGTCAAATGAAGTAACTAATTTCAAAAGAAATTAGTTAATAGAGTTTTGGGCCGAACTTAACCCTTGTTAAGTAAATTGGATTTGTTAATTAAAAATTTGAAAATCGAATATGAAACTCGAGTTAGAAATGAAATTCGATTGTGTATAAGCGAATTAAAATATATGCAAATATGATATGTTCAAATTGAAAGTGCATTAGGCAAAAGATCAAATTAAAGATACGGCTAACGGATTTTGTTAAAAAGGAAATGGGTTGATTGAAATAAGTTGGAAATGGACATGCATATGTAAACATGTATTGGATGAAGAGTATGAAGAGGATATGCAGATTTTAATTTAAGTACCCAATAAAAAGGTATACGTTTAAATTTCCATATGAGGTTTTATGCACTGCATCGGCGAGCCGTTTGGCTTTTTGATTTTCTTTTTGAATGGAAAGAGCCTAGAGAGGCGGGTTGGGGTTTGAACGATTGACCGGTACAGGGGAGGTGCTGGCGAAATTTTCCAGAAATTTAAGAAGTTAGAATATTCTTAAGAAATCTTGAAAATAGAAATCAATATATCGAAATATATAGAATTCGATAAGGAAATTGGAAACATAGTTAATGAATGAATATTAATTAAAAGGGGTCAGTGATTGTTTGATTGTTGATGGATGTTTGTTCTTCCTTTGATAGTTAAATCACCGGCTATCAAAGAATTTTTTGACCATCGTTGTCCATATGGAGAGACCGGTTGGATTTAATATCCGAAAACCACTCAGTATCGGCATAGGCGTTGCGAATTAGATTATGCCGAAAATGGAGTTAAATGCAAGGGTTGTTCTGCTTGTCCAGACCCAGGACAACTTGTATGGATGAATGTCTGACAGAGTATTCCTAACATATCACATAAGGCGATCTTTTCAAGGTACTACGTCTGGTGGCGGAGAAATTCATTTCTCTTAGCTTTTATACCCGTAATATTTTGAGAAGATCAACTAGTGATTCGACGGGTTTGACGATGTGGCATTCAAAGTAAATGGTGAGCAGATATTCTGAAAGTTTAACGTAGCCTCAAACCTCACAACCGGGAAATGACAAAAATCGGGTAGGCAACATGGCTAGGGGGGTCATACCCAAGCAAGGTATATTTGTCACCGATCTAGAGAAAATTCATTATTTATTCTTCTTTCTATTCTGTATCTTACGGATTATGGTTGGATGACCGACAACCGTGGGTGACAATATATTCGCTATACTCAAGCTAAATGAGTGGGCAGTTATGTGTGGGCCGAGTTGCAAGTTGTTCTGGTTGAACCCCAGTGTATCCCCTCTAGAGTACACTGATCGGGAGGTGGTCCCATACCTTGTCATAGTTGGTATCCAATCTCCAATAAGTGCCCTGCGGTTTTTGATTTTATACGATGTATGTGGTGCATAAGATGCAAGCGTTCTGCTATTTGGTTATTTATTTTATTAGACATTATTATAATATCACTGGATTTTGATATCAAAAATGGTTTGGTTATAGTAAGGTAAAAACCGTCCGTTTTATGTGTGGGCTGGTCTTACTATTACCTTTTCTTTCAAAGGATTTTTTTTTCAAAGTTAAACAAATTGGTTGGAGTTTACTCACACCAGTCCCATGACTAACCCAGAGTTTATTTTGTTTTTTTTTCCTAAACTCTTGGGTGCCCAAATTTGTACCGGCAGTCAAGTATTTCAGGCTTTGAAGATACATTTGGAGGAGCTTGAAGCAGGAGGCTTCACCGTTAGTTATTTAGAGTTATTTCTGCTGTGTCAAATGTTATGTTGTACTCTGATATGGTATGTATATACAAAACAGATTTGTATTTCAAAGTTATGTTATATAATATATTTTATTCGTTCCGTTGTGAGGTTCTGTTTTTTGATATTTCCATTCTTCTTCTATCTATTTCTATTTCTTTAACCTTAATTACTCGTATTTCTGTATTATTTGAGTTGGATGTGAGTTGTATTAGTCAGCTCAGATGGTATGGATTTGCGGGCCACTACAGGAAATCAAGGGGATTGTAGGGATGTTGCACTGTTTGGGTTGCTGTTGATCTTTTATATATATATATATATATATATATATATATATATATATATATTTGTGTGTATGCATGAGGGAGAGAGAATGAATATTATCTTCAAGACAAGGTAGAAATCTTCCGCGTTTATTAGATATTATTTGGACATGAATAAAACAACAAAAATTTTTCCACTTACATCCATATTTTATTAATTGTTTGAACCACATAATGAAATGTTGTACCAAAATTGACACCAAAATAAAAACTTGAGTTTAGAGTACCCTGAATTCATGTACTGTCGTGCCCACATAACAGTCTTAAGTAAAAGGAAGGCATGACCCGGACGACTATACAAGTAACTTATTATCGACCTCGGTCATCCCCAGCCCTACATACCTACCCCTATTGGACAATTGATCATTTTACCAATTGAGTGAGTTACGTTATGAGGTCATCCAAGTGCCCAAATTGTGCATTGGAGGCGAAACTGCTACAGCAGCGTCTCTAGATAACACACCCAAGTCGAGGGGAAAAGCGACCAGGACAATTGTACAAGTAACTTTATGTCAAGTTTGGAGAACCCGACACCACCCACCCCCACAGGGCCATTCGATCATTTTTCCGTTTGGACCGGTCGTGGTATGGTGTCATCTGAGCTCTCGAATCTTGCATTAAGGGCAAAATTCATGCATTGTCGTCACCAAATAACGTGCTCGAGTCGAAGGGAAAAATTACTAGGACGATCGTACAAGTAACTTTCTACTGAGTTTGGTCATTCTTCGCTCCATAGAGGGCAGACGATCATTTTTCCAATTAGGTCAGTCTTGTTACAAGATCGTCCAGACGTTCTAATCATGTGTTGGGTGCGAATTTCCTACACCATCATCCCTAGATAACACATCCTAGTCAAGGGAAGGTGCGACCCCTACGGTCCTGCAAGTAATCTTATGCCAAATCTGGTCAGCCTCGCTTTACCTACATACCCCAAGAGGGGCAATCAATATTTTTCCAATTGGATTGTTCATGTTACGAGGTCGTCAGAGTGTTTGAATCATGCAGTGATGATTAATTCCTATAGTCATCCCCAAACAATGCAATCAAATCATGGAGAAGCACAACCTGAACAACCCTACAAATCACTTTTTGTTAAGGAGACACCTGGACTGGAACCAAAATTGTGTCTCCACCATTGTTTTTTATCCACAACATCAAAGATAAAGAAAGCTCATCAGCTCACTCTTTAGTTAGGGGACCTACATTTGGTCTCCTTGGCTTATTGTTGAACCTAATCCACTCACTTTTTTGATAAGGAGACTCAATGCCAGAAAAGGCCATTGATCACTTTTTGGTGAATGGGTTTACTTCTTGCACTCCAATACTGTCTCCCCTTATGGATCTTGAAGTGATGAATATCATGCAGGTCCATCCAGCTCTCTAGCAAAGGGACTTGAGCCCTGCATTTTAGTCCCATCTATCTGTATGGGATTTAAAGAACGTCGTACAAGACTAGGTACGCCCTCTCCAGCAAGCGAACTTGCACCATGCACTCTGGCCTCGTCTTTTTGGATGAGACTTTAAGGATCAATCATCACAATCAACTGGATTTTTAAAAAATTCAGATAAAAGTAACAAGCAGAAATCATAACTATCCATCCCAAACATTCAACTCAGAGCAAGCCAAAAGACTAATATAACTTTCCGGCATGTGTAAGCGTCTTAGATTTACTATTGTCCTACTCAGTCATCCCAGACATATGATTCAAATTGTTCCTTGGGATCAATCTAGACATCATACATTTGTAAGTAGTACGAGGTCTTTATTATTCTACTTATTCAAAGAAAGAGAAAGAAGTGCAAGGGGATCGAACATGACTCATATTCATCCTAATCATGGGGTGTTTACCAGCTTTTGGACAAAAGCATCCTCAATCAAATATAGAAAACTCATACATAATAGCATTGACATGAAATATAGAGGAAACACTTAAAGACTAATAGAAGACACAAAAGACAAATAAAGTCATTTGCACTTGCTAAATAGGTTCGATACCAACGTGGACTATGGATCAGATCTAACCTACGTACTTGGGGCCAACAACCTGCAGTCCACAGGTTAAGTCCCACGCATCCTCTAAAATGCACCCGTGAAGTTTTGTCTAAATCAAATAAGTATTGATAGAGCCATTGATTCTTCATCTTTGGATTTAGCTAATTTTATGGGTAGGATTTGATCCATGAGGCCTGGAACCTGTGGCTTGCGACAAATAGGGGAAGTGAAGTTTTATGCCATTTGGATAAGTATCATGCAGGTAATGGATCAATCTTCCTTGAAATTGAATGAGCTCGAAAGATTAGGTGACCCATAATATAACACCCCACATCCATTAATGTCACTCACAAAGGGAATGCGTTAACTTCTATGGAGCGTTTTGAGTGAGTATAGAACAGAAACTTAACAACAAGACAGATATAAACAATACTTAAAAATTTAAAACTATATTCATTGCAGCAGCAAAACACATAAGTTTGATTACATCATCAAATACCAGAGTCAAAGTACATAATATCCATCTTGACTAAATCAAAGTACATAAATTGAAAGACATAACCCTAACACAAAATAGCCATAAATAAGATAGGCTGAACTTTTACTTCAGCGATCCAAGCAACTTCTAAAAGCAAGAGATACAACTGTCCAAAATCAAGCTCCACTGGTGCTAGTTCCACCCTGAGCACCTGGGGGAGGGGGGAGGAAGAAAAAGTGGAGAAAACAAAGGGGGTCAGACATAAAGTCTGGCGATTGCGATAACTTTAACAATATAATTACCAAAATAACTAGGCTCAGGCATAAGTTGGAAAATAAGGAAATGACTGTGAACAATTGGGTATAACAGAGTAAACAAGGAAATAAGGTGAACAAAGATAATGTTAAAGGCGCACCTAGTCACTATAAGATATTTACTGTACTGCACCACCACTAGTCACCCTAAGGTTGGTCCCGCCTACAGAACTTAATAATGATAATGGTAGTTTTGTGCACCCCTAGTTGCCTTCATAGGTGTCGCCTGCCCCTATCTCCACTAGGTGTACCCACTACCCCCATGCGATCGGCTCCCTAACTCATAGATACCCGTGCTGGCCCCACAGTGGGGTGTATCACTCCCCAAAGTGGCAACCCAATACCACCAAAAATGCACGGCTTATACCTACACGATGCAACAACGTCTTACCTACCAGCCTGGGCCCACACACGCACATGAACCAGTTGGACTTGCGTTGGCACCGCTAACTCGTTTTGGCCTCTTACAGTCAAGCCCAATACGCGTGTCCCGTCCTCGACTTGGGTCGAGCCCACAAAGATACTTATTGGTTACTGGTTGAAACAGGCCCCCATTACTTGACACAAGCTATCCACCTAACCTGGTCCCCTCTAGTACATCCCACTTAACCCTCTTCTTATTCATGTTCACTTACATGTTTCAATTTTGATTAAGTGTTTCTAATCGTATTTCAAATACCACCTAAGGCACCCACTAAATTCCACATGCCATCCAAGGCACCTACTTAACCCCCTCATGTCCCACTACATGTTTATCTAGTTAAGTGTTTCTTAATTCATTAACACCGTAACCTTGCAAAGACCTCCCACATTAGACTGACATTTGTGGCAGCTGGATTTGCCGGGCGGGTCCGGGCATTCTTACACCACAAAAGAGCCTAACCTCGTGTCTTTACAACTGTTACGTATTTAATTTATGCCTAAGACCTCCCACATTAGACTGGCATTTGTGGCAGCTGGATTTGCCGGGCGGGTCCGGGCAGTCTTACACCACAAAAGAGCCTCGTGTCTTAGGCGATTAATTACACAAAATTAATTATTCCCCAATTTGAATTAATTTCCCTGTTCAAATTATCAATCAATTCCAAATTTAACTATGGCCATAATTGACTCAATTATGTCCATCTATTTATGGTATGCAAAATCATACCAATTTTCATCACAAATTTATTTTATGCCATTTAAGGCATTTATGCCAATTCTCAATATTAAATCTTTTAATATTATCCCATTACCCCACGTTGTATGTTCGTTCGTTTAACGTAAAATATACATTAGACTCGAATAGTATAACTTATGGAATAAAGAGAAAACATCACAACATACATATAGATAAAACTAGATCTAAACATAAGGGGTGAACTTGCATGTGTGAATGACGTTCTACATAAAAACTTGCATAGGCCAAAGTCACAACTTGCATAAAAGTACATATGTCATATACCTAAATCTAAAGGTGTAGACTTGTTTAGGTGATATTCACAAACTTGCATAACCCATGCATGTCATAGATCTAATCATAAGGTTCAAACATGCATAGGCATGATTCATACTTCCAACATATATAATATATATATATATATATATATATATATATATATACTTGCATATGTGATTTATGCAACATAAATGATGGTGTGAATCTACATGTAAACATGTAAACTAACATGTAGAAATTTTGTATACTAGCATATAACTCACACATGTCATAGCCTAACTTTAGAACCAATTTACACACATAAAATATGGGTCATGAAACATGTAAAGTTGTTCATAATTTCATTAACTTGCATATGATCCAGATCTAAACTAACATCTAGACTTGCATACATACATACATACATATGATTTAACATATGAATTAATTCCAACAACATAACCAAACTAGCATATGAAACATCATTATGAATTGGTTATACATAAGCCAATCATAAAATTACAACATAGATGATAACATCGCCACTTTACAACATACATGATAATATCATAGAATTTACAACATAAATAATAACACGTGGTCAATAATTCACAACATAGCCATATAGTCCACATCATATCTCATTCCAATTAAATTGTTAATTATTTTATTAAAGAAATCGAACTCACATTAAGAAGATCTTGCGTTCTGAATTCTGAAATTGAATTAGCTTTCCTTTGTAGTAGATTCGTTGTTAGAGTTGAATAGAATTGGATTTGATTAGCTTTCTTCCTCTCTAATTGGTGGCGGCTATTCTAGGTTGCAAGGTGACGGCATGGAGGCTATGAATCTAATTTTAATTTTATTTTAGGGTTTGAGTCTACAGGTGTTTTTATAGAGTTTAGGATTAATTTAAGCCGTCCGATCAACGCAGAATGAATCCCAACCAATCAGAGCAGATCAGAAACCCTAATGACTCAGCATACAGTCATAAACAGGTCATCAATCAAATCTGCCCGGGGGGGGGGGTGGGCAGGTCGACCCCCAGGTTGATCCTATGGTCGACTTGGTCAGGGTAGGTCGGCACCCAGGTCGACCTGGCCCTGGGGGGAAGTTTCCCGCCTAGCCCATTCTGACTCTGAAATTTGAATTTTTTGAAATCTGTTTTGAATTTTCTGAAACTTCCAATGGCCATAACTTCTTCATACAAAGTCCAATTCACACAAACTCGGACTCTATCTCAACCAGAATTCCGAGACGAACACAATGGCGCAACTAATATCCCTAAATTCTCACATATGGGATTAGTTATTCTTTAATTTGTGAACTTTTGTATTAACAGAAATACGGGGTGTTACATTCTCCCCTCCTTAAAGGATTTCGCCCCCGAAATCTCCAAGTTAAGGAGAATGCATATCCTAACATCCAAACAACCATCTACTCAACAATCAAACGCAGACATCCATTGTCCTAATAAAATTCCTAGTGCTGTATGAACATATGCAAGAAGTGTGTGTATATGTCTTTTATCTAATGCAAAATCAGTCGAACTACTGATTCAGTTGACCTCCTTAATGCAAACCATGACAGTGCCATGCGTCCATTATGTATGCGAAAGAATCCTATCGATACATATTATTTCTACATGTGTGCACAACTATTCACCAAAATGCAACATCCATATGGTAGTACAACCATTATACATCCATTACTTAAATATGCACACACATTTATGTGAAATATGCAATATGAAGTGACTGAGCCAATCTAGTGCATAAAGTGTGTGTATATGCATCCACGAGCAACCACTAGCAAACACTGGCATCCACATGCGTCCATCATACATAACATGTCTCAAACACACGTTTCAACCATAGGACTTTCCTATCTTAAGGTCAAAGATACTAGCGAGAGAACATACTAAAGGTAAAACAAGTACAAGCTAAGCGATAAAGGAGAAATTAAAGGACATACCCTCGAAAAGAAAAGGGTACAATGAACGCATCTTCTCTTCCGTCTCCCAAGTAGCGTTGCTCTCATCTTCTCCCCATTGCACTTTGACTAGCCTAACCTCTCGATTCCTTAACTTCTTAATCTCTGACCCAAGAATGCACGTAGGAGATCATCGAATCGTCGCATCACGCTCGATATCCACCTCTCTAAGCAAGGTCGGCTCCACCACTTCCGCGGTCTCATGCAAGCACTTCCTCAAATGTGATACATGGAATACATCGTGTACACCACTAAGTCTCTCGGGCAACTCCACTCTATACGCCATCTGTCCAATCCTCTCCTTAATAGGAAATGGACCTACGAACCTTGGAGCTAACTTCCCAACGGACCCAAAGCGAACCACATTCCGTAATGGAGACACCTTGACAAAGACCATGTCCCCAATATCAAACTCAAGATCTGTCCTCCTCTTGTCAGCATAAGATTTCTGCCTATCTTGCGTCGTCTTCATCCTCCTTCGAATCAAATCGATATTTTTCGAAGTCTCTCTAATCATATCAGGCCCAAGCAAGATCTTATCTGTAGATTCCCACCAACATGTAGGCGAACGACACGGCCATCCATAAAGAGCCTCGAACGGTGCCATGCCAATGCTAGAATGAAAGCTATTATTATATGCAAACTCCACCGACGGAAGATGTTCCTCCCATGTACCTCTGAAGTCTAAGACACACAACCTCAATAGGTCCTCTAGAATACGATTCACCCTCTCGGTCTGGCCGTCCGTCTGAGGATGATATGCGGTGCTCAAACATAACTTAGTCCCTACCGCCTCTTGCAAGCTCTTCCAAAACTCGCTAGTGAAGATAGGATCGCGGTCGCTCACTATGTTAGAAGGAACATCGTGCAAACGAACTATCCCTCGAATGTATACGGAGGCTAACCATGGAGCAGTCCTCTTACCCTTCACGGGAATGAAATGGGCGCTCTTAGTAAGTCTTTCTACCACGACCCAAATCCCCGTATTACACTTCCTCGATCTCGGTAACCCATCAACAAAGTCCATCGAGACACTTTCCCACTTCCATTGTGGGACCTCCAATGGGTGAAGCAACCCACCGGGCTTCTTTTGCTCTGCTTTTACTTGTTAGCACACCAAGCATCTTGCGACAAACTCAGCCACATCCCTCTTCATGCTGGCCAAAAAGTAAACTCGTCTCATGTCCATGTACATCTTGTCCCCGCCGGTGTGGATGGTCATCTTCGAACGATGTGCATCATCAAGAATGGTCTTCCTCATATTTTCGTCCCGTGGTATACAAAGTCTATTGTCCCTACGTAACCAACCCTTATCATCTAGGGTATACCTACTGAGACGGCTCGATGACTCCCCCGTTGAGCTTCTCTACTAACTCAACCAACTGTGGGTCATCTCAATGTGCCTCACCAATCCGTCCCAAAAGCGTAGGTCTTACCTCTAAGGATGCTAGCAAACCGGGTACAAAGTCAATGGATGGTCTAAAGTCAAACGTAGAGATGAACTCCAACCTTCGCCGCTCAACAAACAATGGACTCAAGGATAACCTTTTCCTACTTAAGGCGTCTGCCACCACGTTACCCTTGCCAGGGGTATATGCTATCTCGAAATCGTAGGACGCTAAGGATTCCATCCACCTTTGCTACCTTAGGTTCAAGTCCTTCTGGGAGAACAACTATTTTAGCGATTTGTAGTCAGTGAACAATTCGAATTTCTCTCCAAGAGGATAATGGCGCCAAGTCTTAAGCGCGAAAACAATAGCGACCAACTCTAGGTCATGTGTAGGGTAATTTTTCTCATGCACTCTCAACTGCCTCCCTCTATAGGCTATTACCCTTCCCTCTTGCATTAAGACTGCGCCTAGTCCTGTCCCACAAGCATCGGTATAAACAGTAAATGGCTTACTCCCATCTGGCAACACTAAGACTGGAGCTGTGGTCAAAGCTCTCTTTAAACATTGGAATGCATCATCATAATCTATGTCCCATGTGAAGACTAGGTTCTTCTTCGTCAAGCGTGTTAATGGGGCTGATATTTTTGCAAAGTCTTTGAAAAACTTCCTATAGCAGCCAGCCAACCCTAAGAAACTCCTCACCTCGGTAGCATTTTTAGGGACTTTCCAATCTTGGATGGCCACTACCTTAGCCGGATCCACAGCTATCCCTTCTTTGGAAAACCACGTGCCCTAAGAATCGCACTTCCTTCCTCCAAAAGTGACATTTAGAAAATTTAGCTTTAAGGCTATGCGCTCAAAGGGTCTCCAACACTTCCCTAAGATGTAGGGCATGCTCTTCCTCGCTTTTAGAGAAGATCAAGATGTCATCCGCAAAGACTACCACGAATTTATTAAGGTACTCCCTAAACACCCTACTCATCAAGTCAACAAAGTATGCGGGAGCATTTGTTAAACCGAAGGGCATCACAAGCCACTCGAAGAAGCCGTCCGGAGTCCTAAAGGAAGTCTTGTCTATGCTATCCTCAGCCACTCTCAACTGATGGAAACCCGTGGCCAAGTCCAACTGCGAAAACACTGAGGCGCCAACTAACTGATCGAAGAGATCGTCAATCCTCGGCAGTGGGTGCCTATTCTTCTTGGTAAGCTATTAAGTTCTCTATAGTCCACACAAAGTCTAAGGGACCCATCCGCCTTCGTGGCAAATACTACTGGAGCACCCTATTCCGATATACTACGTCTTATGAACCCCTTCTCAAGCAATTCTTTCACTTGCTTACTGAGTTCTCTTCTCTCTCTTGGAGCCATGTGGCGCACTGGCAATGCAACTGGCTTTGCATTATCTACTAGATATATTCGAAAATATATCTCACGTTTTGGGGGTAAACCCCTCACCTCATTAAAGACATCAATATATTCATGGACTATACGAACAAAATGTAAATCATCATCAGATGTGTCAAGGGATTCTAGGTAGCTAAGCATTATTGGACCTCTAGGGTCACAAGAAATATCAAGGGTCTTTCCACAACATGTCATCAATCTAACTACCCTTCTTTCACAATCTAGGATGACCCCGTATCTAGTTAGCCAATCCATACCTAGAATCAAGCCGTAGCCCATGAAGCCAAGAATAAAGGCGTTGCATTCAAACCCAACGCCCAAGACAAACACTCTCAAATCCCGACAAATCATAGAAAGATGAGCCGAACCACCAATAAGATTTGAGACTACTAAGGGATCTGTAACTAAACTAGTATATAGGTGTAGTGTTTCAACTAATGATGTAGAGATAAACGAATGTGATGCGCCAGAATCGAATAAAGTACGGACAGAATGATCAAACAGAAAAACTAAACTTTCAACGGAAATTGCTCTACCTCGTTCTTGCAGCGGTGGGACCACGAGAGCCTGAACTTGCCCCCTTGCCTGCCCTAGTGCCATAAGAGCCTGCACCTGTCCTCCCGAGGTAGACCTTGCCCTCTGCCCTTTCCTTGGGCAGTCCTTAATCAGATGTCCCGCTTTGCCACAGTGGAAACAACCAATCTTCTTTTTCTTCCTACAATCCTTGCTTAGATGGCCTGGTGTCCCACAGTTAAAACATCTTTTCTTTCCCTTACCATTGTTGCCTTTACCACCTTTCTTGTTCTGTTGTTGCTGTTGCGGCTTCTTTTGATCCCCTTTCTTTTCGGGTGCCTTATTAGCATTGGCGCCCTTCTCCTCTTCATGCATAAGCGCCATGTCAACTAGTCTCTCAAAAATAGCCCCCATGGGGATGTGGGTCATAACTAACCCATGAAGCGGCTCGTTCAAACCCTTAACAAATCTCAGGGCCTTCTTTTCTGGTGTATTCACCAAGTCCAAGCCAAATCTCGCCAACTGATTGAATTTGTTGACGTATTCTTTCACCGATAGATTCCCCTGCTTCAATGCTAGAAACCTTTCCATGTATAGATTCTCTTCAGTCCGTGAGAGAAACTTCGCCTCAAACCTCTGCCTAAAATCTGGCTATGTATCGACTGGAGGTTCTCCATTAGTGACCTCCCACCAAAACGAGGCCTCATCCTTCATTAGCCAGGCAGCTAACTGGACCTTTCTTCTATCTTCCACTTTAAAGATCCCAAACAATTCTTCCTCCTTTAGCCAATTTCATGCTTCAACAAATGTCTCCCTCCCGTGAAAAGGTTTTCCACCCATTGCTCGAAAGTCCTTACATATCTTAGCAAAAGTATCGACACGAGGAGGAGAAGGAGGAGGAGGAGCATTTGCTGGACCTGCGGTGGTGGCCCTAGTCTCCAAATACCTCCTAAACTATCCTGGTATCGGTATCCCCTCGGGTATCTCGGGAATTCCAGACATGCTGAAACGAAAAAGGAAAGATTCAATACAAAAGAACCGAAGGAAAGATATATGGCTCTTGGGGTTATGCTTTCTAAAATAAGATTTTCTCTCGAAAATACTTTCCTTAAAACATACTTTTGAAGGTACTTCTTTATAAAAGTGTTTTTGAAAAATAGTTTTTCAAAATTCATATCTGTTCTGGTAACATTCAGCTCTGATACCACGTGTAACACCCCACGTCCATTAATGTCACTCACAAAGGGAATGCATTAACTTCTATGGAGCGTTTTGAGTGAGTATAGAATAGAAACTTAACAACAAGACAGATATAAACAGTACTTAATAATTTAAAAATTTATTCATTGCAGCGGTAAACACATAAGTTCGATTACATCATCAAATACCAGAGTCAAAGTACATAATATCCATCTTGACTAAATCAAAGTACATAAATTGAAAGACATAACCCCAACACAAAATAGCCATAAATAAGATAGGGTGAACTTTTACTTCAGCGATCCAAGCAACTTCTAAAAGCAAGAGATACAGCTGTCCAAAATCAAGCTCCACTGGTGCTAGTTCCACCCTGAGCACATTGGGAGGAAGGAAGAAAAAGGAGGAAACAAAGGGGGTCAGACATAAAGTCTGGCGAGTGCGATAACTTTAACAATATAATTACCAAAATAACTAGGCTAAGGCATACGTTGGAAAATAAGGAAATGACCGTGAACAATTGGGTATAACAGAGTAAACAAGGAAATAAGATGAACAAAGATAACATTAAAGGAGCACCTAGTCACTATAAGATATTTACTATACTGCACCACCACTAATCACCCTAAGGTTGATCCCGCCTACAGAACTTAATAATGATACGGTAGTTTCGTGCACCCCTAGTTGCCTTCATAGGTGCCTCCTGCCCCTACCTCCATTAGGTGTACCCACTACCCCCATGCGATCAGCTCCCTAACTCGTAGATACCCGTGTTGGCCCCACAATGGGGGTGTATCACTCCCCAAAGTGACAACCCGATACCACCAACAATGCACGGCATATACCTACACGATGCAACAACGTCTTACCTACCAGCCCGGGCCCACACACGCACATGAACCCGTTGGACTTACGTTGCCACCGCTAGCCTGTTTTGGCCTCTTACAGTCAAGCCCAGTACGCGTGTCCCGTCCTCGACTTGGGTCAAGCCCACAAAGATACTTATGGGTTACTGGCTGAAACGGGCTCCCATTACTTGACACAAGCTATCCACCTAAGCTTGGTCCCCTCCAGTACATCCCACTTAACCCTCTTCATATTCATGTTCACTTACATGTTTCAATTTTGGTTAAATGTTTCTAATCGTATTTCAAATGCCACCCAAGGCGCCCACTAAATTCCACATGCCACCCAAGGCACCCACTTAACCCCCTCATGTCCCACAACATGTTTATCTGGTTAAGTGTTTCTTAATTCATTAACACCGTAACCTTGCAAAGACCTCCCACATTAGACTGGCATTTGTGGCAGTTGGATTTGCCGGGCGGGTCCGGGCAGTCTTACACCACAAAAGAGCATAACCTCGTGTCCTTACAACTGTTACGTATTTAATTTATGGCTAAGACCTCCCACATTAGATTGGAATTTGTAGCAGCTGGATTTGCCGGGCGGGTCCGGGCAGTCTCACACCACAAAAGAGCCTAACCTCGTGTCTTAGGCGATTAATTACACAAAATTAATTATTCCGCAATTTGAATTAATTTCCCTATTCAAATTACCAATCAAATCCAAATTTAACTATGGCCATAATTGACTCAATTATGTCCATCTATTTATGGTATGCAAAATCATACCAATTTTCATCACAAATTTATTTTATGCTATTTAAGGCATTTATGCCAATTCTCAATATTAAATCTTTTAATATTATCCCATTACCCCATGTTGTACGTTCTTTCGTTTAACGTAAAATATACGTTAGACTCGAATAGTCTAATTTATGGAATAAAGAGAAAACATCACAACATACATATAGATAAAACTAGATCTAAACATAAGGGGTGAACTTGCATGTGTGAATGAGGTTCTACATAAAAACTTGCATAGGCCAAAGTCACAACTTGCATAAAACTACATATGTCATAGATCTAAATCTAAAGGTGTAGACTTTTTTAGGTGATAGTCACAAACTTGCATAAACCATGCATGTCATAGATCTAATCATAAGGTTCAAACTTGCATAGGCATGATTCATACTTCCAACATATATATATATATATATATATATATATATATATATATATATATATATATATATATATATACTTGCATATGTGATTTATGCAACATAAATGATGGTGTAAATCTACATGTAAACATGTAAACTAACATGTAGAAATTTTGTATACTAGCATATAACTCACACATGTCATAACCTAACTTTAGAACCAATTTACACACATAAAACAGGGGTCATGAAACATGTAAAGTTGTTCATAATTTCATTAACTTGCATATGATATAGATCTAAACTAACATCTAGACTTGCATAAATACATACATATGATTTAACATATGAATTAGTTCCAACAACATAACCAAACTAGCATATGAAACATCATTATGAATTGATTATACATAAGCCAATCATAAAATTACAACATAGATGATAACATCTCCACCTTACAACATACATGATAACATAATAGAATTTACAACTTAAATAATAAAATGCGGTCAATAATTCACAACATAGCCATATAGTCCACATCATATCTCAATCCAATTAAATTATTAATTATTTTATTAAAGAAATCAAACTCACATTAAGAAGGTCTTGTGTTCTGAAATCTGAGTTCTGAAATTGAATTAGCTTTCCTTTGTAGTAGATTTGTTGTTAGAGTTGAATAAAATTGGATTTGATTAGCTTTCTTTCTCTCTAATTGGTGGCGGCTATTCTAGATTGCAAGGTGACGGCATGGAGGCTATGAATCTAATTTTAATTTGATTTTAGGGTTTGATTCTACAGGTGTTTTTATAGAGTTTAGGATTGTAACACCCCACCTCCGTTAAGGTCACTCACAAAGGGAATGCCTTAACTTTGGTGGAGCATTTTAGTAAACAGAATAGAAACTTACAAGACAGATAAAACAGTACTTGAAAATTTTATAACTTTATTTCAACAGAACCGAAATAAACTTGGTTACATCCTTTCAAATCACAATATCAGAATTCAAGTAAAAAATATCAGTCTTGTACAAAAGCCTTCAGGGTGCATAGTTTAAAATCATAATCCCCACAGAAGAAGATAAGCCATACTTTAAGCACTGCAAGCGGAAGAAATCTGGATCAAACTAGAGTATTCCCTTCTACAAAACCTGAGGGGAAACAGAAGAAAGGAGGCGAAACAACAAGGGTCAGACAAAAAGTCTGGCAACTCCAGTGATTTTCAGTTATGAACAGATAATAATAACATGACATGAACATAAAACTGGATGAGAGATAGTTGTAACAGGTGTAGCAGATATAACAGAAGAACAGAATGACATAAACTACTTCTCTGCACTAATACTAGTATAATAGAATTAGGTGTCACCCTAATGTCTAAACTGAAACAGAAACGGGTACGGAATAATTTAACAGAAACAGAATGCTAATAATGGGCCTTTACTACCCGATCAGAAACAGACAGAAGCAGAAACAGATTAATCTCTACGGAAACAGAATGTAGAATTAGGTGTACACTAGTAATGGGCCTTTTCCACTCGAACAGACGGTACCACGCAGAAACAGACAGGTGTTACCACCCAACAGAAACAGACGGTACCAACAGAAACAGACAGAACTAAGTGTACCCTAAAACCCTACCCCAAGCGATCGGCTCCCTAATACATAAATATCCTGTGTCGGCCCCACAGTAGGGTGTATCACTCCCTAAAGTGACAACCAATTGGCATAGACCTATTTACAGATATCACGACGTCTTACATTCTCAGAGGCAGACCGAGATCCATGCACGCACATGACCCGGTTGGAACGCACCATCAACACCCCTCGCCATTATCAGAATGAACCGCTTATAATTAGTTCAGTAAGCGTGCCCGGACCCTACTTACTGTTGGGTCAAAGTTTTGATGCCAGAAAGGGTTACTGACTAATATGGGTCCCAAACAACAGATGACACAAGTAATTCCCCTCCTAACCTTGTGTCCCCAGACTAACAGATTTCATCTTAACTTGTCTACAAGTTTCAGACATACAAAGTTTAGATTAACTAGTTCACAAATCAGACAATCAAGTTTACAGGTTTTCAGACTAACGGATCGGATGTTCGGATTAACAGGCTTATAGATTAACTGGTTACAGATTAACAGACTTACAAATTAACTGGTTACAGATTATCTAACTTTGTATTGGGCCTACGGATTCACGAAACCGGTTTATCAGATTCATTGGTCCAATTGGTTTAACCTTACCCAACACGTTTTAGACGTCATAATTATCTCAGATTTTCATTAATTAAATATTAATGCCCAAACCTCTCACATTAGACTGACAGTTTGCGGCTACTGGTTAGGCCGGTTGGTTCCGGGCAGGTTTCTGTCGCAAACTGAGTCTAACCTCGGGTTTCAAGCACGTTATGACTAACTTCTCACATTAGAACCTATTGTTTGCGACCACTGGAATATGCCGGGCGGTTCCGGGCAGAATTACGCCGCAAACTCATTCTAACCTCGAGTTAGCCATGTTTATCTTTGCGGCCAATTAATTAATGATTCACCATTTATACCCACGCCTAATATACATGTCCATTATTCATAACTATAGCCAATTCAGATTATGTCAATAGCGGACTAATTATATCAACTCAATAGATATTGCAGATAACAGATTTTTCAGATTAGACAACTTAACGGATTTAGCAGATTAAGCAAACTAGCAGATCTAGCATTTTCAATAGACTTAGCAGATGACAGATTTGGCAGATGAACAAATCTAGCAGACTAGGCAGTAGAGCAGAACTAGCAGATTAAGCAATATAACAGAACTAGCAGATTAAGCAATATAGAAGAACTAGCAGATTAGGCAAATATAACAGATTTAATCATTCCTTAAAGTTTCACAAACATATCTTGCCTAATTTTAAATTTGGCCTAAGCATGCCTAAATAATTGTCATGATTCACACTATGATCATATACCAAATATAACCATCGATTACTATGCATGTCATATATCCCAAAGATCCCTTACTTAGGTGTTTATTTACATTTAATAGATGTCATACCTTAATGTAAATCTTTATACCTAAGCCATATTTTCTTTGTCTCAAGTCATATGTTAACATACCGTGGTTCCTCTTCTTCCAATTCACAGAATATGCATAGATCTAAATCTAGCTTACAACCTATGTCCTTTTTCTTAAATCAGTCACAGATTAACCATGTCCAATTATTCCACATTCATTATTTGTCCCAAACATTTTAGCGTTCGTGCGTTAATCTCTTAGGAGATTGGCGCAGGCTCGTAGTAGCCTGGCTATAGAACAGAAAGAAGAAGAGATACTGAATAAAATAGATCAGAACAGAACATACACAATCTCAAATTCAGATTTACAATCATGTCACAATTATGATTAAAGTTTATATCGGAAAATAACTGCACTTGCCTTGGTTGGATTAAAGAAAGAACTTTAATTGTTGTAGAATCGTTGCAGAAGCTTTAATCTCTAATTTGAATTGAGTTGCTTAGGTTGATGTTGATTAGCTTCTAGTTTTGATTCCAGCAGAGTAGCGACGCCATTTTTATTTTTATTTAGAACAGAGGCAAAGAAGAAGCAGAATAGAATTATGTGTAGAGAAGGCTAGGTCTTAGGTTGTTTTTATAGGTGTAGCAATTCATTTCAGCCATCAGATTAACCCTAAATCCAATCCGGATCATCAAAAATCGTCCCTGGGCTTCAAAAACGTGTTCTGGACCGAAACAGGCCGACCAGGTCGACCTGTAGGGGGGGTCAACACTATAGTCGACCCCCATGGGGGAGGTCAACTCCCAGGTCGACCCCCTGGTCGACCTGGCCCCAGGTCGACCCCCAGGTCGACCTGCCCAGTTCTGTGCTGACCGAAACCTTCTGAATCTTGTACAGGCCATAACTTCTTCATCCGAACTCCGATTTTCGAAAACTCGGACTCTATTTCATGTAAAATTTCGACAGGAACGCAATGGTGATGTCCATTTTACCTAATTCCTGATTCTTAAATTAATTATCCTCACTTTACTATCTTTTCCGTTGCACACACCGTTATCGAACTAATTTTTCTTCTCTTTCATGTATTAATTAATTCTTCTTATGCATCACCATTATTTACCTATCATAAGCATATTTTCATATATTTTATTTCATTTTTAATTGTACTTAAAAATGCGGGGTGTTACATTCTCCCCTCCTTAAAGGATTTCGTCCCCGAAATCTTCAAGTTAAGAAGAATGTGTCCTACCATCCAATCATCCATCTACTCAATCACCAATCACAGGCATTCATTGTCCTTAAGAGATTTCTAATGCTGTATGAACATATGCAAGAAGTGTGTGTATATGTTCCTTGTCTAATGCAAAGATCAGGCGGTCCACTGATTCAGTTGACCTCCTTAATGCGAATTATGCCAGTGCCATGAGTCCAACATGTATGCAATTTTCCTACTCGATACATATCATTTCTATATGAGTGCACAACCATTTAGTCATATGCAACACCCATGTGCTGAGTCAATCATTTTGCATCCACAAAAATTAAAAATGCTCACACATCCATATGCAGTATGAGAGTGTTTTCAAGCCGATCTAGTGCCCAGTGTGTGTATATGCATCCACGGGCAACCACCAGCATCCACTTGCAACCATCAAACATAACATGTCTCAAACACATGTTTACACCCATTAGTTTCTACCTAAAGTTCGAAGATTTCGATCGATAGGATACAGTCGAATGATGGAAGCGAGTACAGATAGAACAAAAACTTGGTTCCCATTAGGCATGGTACCTAAGTATCGGCCCCGAAGACCGAAACCAACATCAAATTGACACCCAGAGGATTACCCTCTTTAGACAATGTCAAAACTGGAAATCTTATCAGAAGTATTCATATGTTTACAGACTATTGGTATAGATCGGGTTCCCTAATGATTCTTAGGAAGTTAAGCATGATAAAATCATACCCCACAAAAACTCAGAATGTATGCGTCATACTTGACGCCTAACACAGATATCCCTCAAACCCCAATCTATCACAACAGATGAGTCATAACCCTTACGGGTCTGAGTCTACAGCGGAATCAGAAATAATATTAGTATTAAAGTGCAGAGTATCGATTACAAAATCAAAATACCAGAATCAGAAAGAGTCTTAACTCCATAATCAGATAAAGAAATTAAACCTACTATAGGAATTTTCCTATTTCTACCCTAGCCACTAGCCTCAAGAGTGTTCGCCTGCCCTCCTTGCCCTCGTTTCTTCGGGTAGTCCTTAGTGAAGTGTCCCATCTCTCCACAGTTGAAGCAAATGCCCTTCCTTTTTCTGCAATCCTTGTTCAGATGAGTCGAGCTCCCACAAGTAAAGAACTTTTTCCCCTTCTTATTTTCAGACTTCTCATCCTTCTTTTGTGTTTCCTTTTTGGGCCCTGCTTTCTTATTCTGTGGTTCTTCCTTCTTTGTCTCTTTCGGGCCCTTGTCTTCCTCGTGTAGTAGTGCCATGTCCACCAATTTCTCGTAAGTCGCTACCATGGGTAGGACATGGCTAGGCTGTGCAGTGGCTCGTTCAATCCTTTAACAAAGCGGAGAGCCTTTTTATGCTGAGTGTTGACTAAATCCAATCCGAACCTAGCTAGTTAGTTGAACTGGTTGACGTATTCCTTGACCGTTATACTTCCTTGCTTAAGAGATAAGTACTTTTCCAGTTGTAAACTCCGTTCAGCTTGCGAGAGAAATTTTGTCTCAAACCTTGTTCTGAAATCCATCCATGTCTCAACCGGCCTCTCGGCGTTTGTGACTTCGCACCAGTAGGAAGCTTCGTCTTTGAGCAGCCATACCGCCAACTGTACCTTCTGCCTATCGTCCACCTCGAAGATAACGAATAGATCCTCAGTTTCTTTGAGCCAGTTCCTCGCTTCGACGAATGATTCAGTTCCCTTGAAATCCTTTCCACCCATGGCCCTAAAATCTCTACAGATCTTTGAGAAAGCAATTGCACGAGGAGGGGCGGAGGAGGAGGGGGATCATTTCCTAGACCTGCGGCGGCGGTCCTAGCGTCAAGATATTGACGAAACCAACCGGGTACATGAACACCCTCTGGTATCTCAGATGCTTCAGACATGCTGAAACGAAAAAAGGAAAGATTCAATACAAAAAGGACTGAAGGAAAGATATATGGCTCTTGGGGATCATGTTTTTCAAAATAAGCTTTATTTTTTAAAATACTTCCTTTCAAAACCTTTTTGAAAATAGTTTTCAAAAAACTTTACCCAATCTGGTAACCTTCAGCTCTGATACCAAGTGTAACACCCCACCTCCGTTAAGGTCACTCACAAAGGGAATGCCTTAACTTTTGTGGAGCATTTTAGTAAACAGAATAGAAACTTACAAGACAGATAAAATAGTACTTGAAAAATTTATAACTTTATTTCAACAGAACCGAAATAAACTTGGTTACATCTTTTCAAATCACAATATCAGAATTCAAGTACAAAATATCAGTCTTGTACAAAAGCCTTCATGATGCATAGTTTAAAATCATAATCCCCACAGAAGAAGATAAGCCATACTTTAAGCACTGCAAGCGGAAGAAATCTGGATCAAGTTAGAGTATTCCCTTCTACAAAACCTGGGGGGAAATGGAAGAAAGGAGGCGAAACAACAAGGGTCAGACAAAAAGTCTAGCAAGTCCAGTGATTTTCAGTTATGAACAGATAATAATAACATGACATGAACATAAAACTGGATGAGAGATAGCTGTAACAGGTGTAGCAGATATAACAGAAGAACAGAATGACATAAACTACTTCTCTGCACTAATACTAGTATAATAGAATTAGGTGTCACCCTAATGTCTAAACTGAAACAGAAACGGGTACAGAATAATTTAACAGAAACAGAAGGCTAATAATGGGCCTTTACTACCCGATCAGAAACAGACAGAAGCAGAAACAGATTAATCCCTACGGAAACAGAATGTAGAATTAGGTGTACACTAGTAATGGGCCTTTACCACCCGAACAGACAGTACTACGCAGAAACAGACAGGTGTTACCACCCAACAGAAATAGACGGTACCAACAGAAATAGACAGAACTAAGTGTACCCTAAAACCTTACCCCAAGCGATCGTCTCCCTAATACATAAATATCATGTGTCGGCCCCACAGTAGGGTGTATCACTCCCTAAAGTGACAACCAATTGGCACAGACCTATTTACAGATGTCACGACGTCTTACATCCTCAGAGACAGACCGGGATCCATGCACGCACATGACCCGGTTGGAACGCACCATCAACACCCCTCGCCATTATCAGAATGAACAGCTTATAATTAGTTCAGTAAGCGTGCCCGGACCCTACTTACTGTTGGGTCAAAGTTTTGATACCAGAAAGGGTTACTGACTAATATGGATCCCAAACAACAGATGACACAAGTAATTCCCCTCCTAACCTTGTGTCCCCAGACTAACAGATTTCAGCTTAACTTGTCTACAAGTTTCAGACATACAAAGTTTAGATTAACTAGTTCACAGATCAGACAATCAAGTTGACAGGTTTTCAGACTAACGGATCAGATGTTCGGATTAACATGCTTACAGATTAACTGGTTAACGATTAACAGAATTACAGATTAACTGGGTACAGATTATCTATGTAACACCCCGCCTCCGCTAGGGTCACTCGCAAGGGAATGCACTAGCTTTAGAGGGGCATTATTGGTGAACATCCACAGAAATATCACAAGACAGAACATATAAAAATAGCGGAAGTAAAAACAAACTTTCATAACATTAATAATTAAGGTCTAAAGCCTTTTACATCAGAGTACATCAAAACCTGTCTTGCAATAATAAAGAAGCATAAAAACCTTTTCATAAATTATTCCCCAAAGTAAAGCGGTGAGGCAGCCATAGCCAAGAGAAGACCAAGCTATACATCAAGCCATACATGATGACCTTCAACGGAAGAAGTCTGAACTAAACAACATCATTTCCTCCCTGAAACCTGGGGGGAAACGGAAGACAAAGAGGCGAAAGAAAACGGGTCAGTCAAAAAGACTGAGTAAGTCCTATCTACTTCCAGTATAAAAACAGGTAAAGGTAACATGACATGCGTAAACTGAAAGTAAACATAAGGATAACTACAAGATAGATTAACCAGGGTAGCCGGTTGAACTACTGTGGCAAAGTAAACTAAGGCATCATGATAGACTATGGTGTTATGATAAGTCAAGGTATCACATCGTCAGATTTCTATCGAGTACATTATCCCAAGGTATCTACCCCGTCTAACATCCCACGGTATCTCTTATGTATATTTTTCCTGGTTCTAACATGTATATCTGCTCTGCACCCTCCGTACTAGTATCCCAGCCTTGTTATGTGTTAACCATGAATGTCCCTTACTCAAAGTCGTGTAATGGTCCATGTCAACCTAATATATCGCATAAATAGGTTACTCAAATCATATGTTTCTTTCCATGTATATAAGTTCAGTCCTTTGCCGTACCTCGTACGGGCTTCCTCATGTCGTATTATCCTTGAAATCGTTTGGACTGTCACCCTTGTTCTAGCTAGGCTCTTCCGTATGAATCATCGTTTGAACTACTAGGACTTACGCCACCTAGCACCACTAGGGATTACGCTTATCTATTGCACGCTTTCGTACTTCGGTTTGGGTTGAACCACCTAGGCCACTAGGGATTACGCTAACCCTCAACCGCACCCTTTTTCCCACGCATTCATCGTGAATCGTTTTTCTATAACTGTATGCACGTGTATCACATCGTGCCATCCGAGTCCTGTCACAGGGCAAAACAAGAAATACAGGACTCGGTCGGGAGCTTTAGATTTATTTGCCGATGCAGATACTAAGGTCTGCTTTTCTACACGTGGCTATGGTCCCACGAGACCCCTCCCTCAACTAGTGAAAGGCAACACAAGAGAAAATCTTGCATGAGAACTACACTCCGGCCAGCCCACATCCTACGGCCTACCTCACCCATAATTAGATAGCAATTATGGTCTGTTGGGTGTTCCCTGCCTTTCCGTACGTACACGCTTGACTCAAGATGGTAGATGATCGACGAACTTGCTATCTCGGGCACCTTATGTATTCGTCGAGTCACTGCTATCCACCCCAGTCTTTAGGTCGCTCGCATAGCAACCAAGGCATATTCTTGGTTCTTCTACCGCAGACCTCAACCTCTCGTGAGCCTAGTATAATGACCTGGCAGCTCACAGAGGGATCCCAAGAATATCCTCACGTTCCCCGAAGCCGCTGCTTCGTTACCCAGTTCGTTGGAGCCTTTATCTAAATCAGATAGCCTGCTCCTACACGCATACTTAAACGTTGACCTAACGTATCGGGTTACTAATCTATCTAAGAAATGGTCCAAATTTCCTTGACTAAGAATTATTACTTAGTTTCCCTTAACTAAGGTTTACCACTTAGCCTTATTTCCATAATCCTTGTTAACTATGGTTATTTACCTAATCCTCCGAATTAGGGTTTATCTAATGGGTTAAGTGTCACTTAAGTTCATAACTTAGCCCGTCTACAAACCATTTCAAAATTGGCTAAGTATCCAAGTCCAAGACTTAACCCTACAAACCATGTGTCAAGTTGGCTAAGTATATTAAGCAATCCATAACTTAACCTCATCTAATTATCATTTTAGATTGGTTAATTATATAAATTAACTTGACCTTGTCAAATTACCGAGTCAAATCGGTCAAGCGTATTCAAGTGATTCGTGACTTAGCCTTATCATGTTTTCACGTTAGATTGGTTAAGTATAGGTTAACTTAACCCCCATAAATTCACGAGTTAGATTGGCTAAGTATAGGTCACTTAACCACATCCAATTAACGAGTTAGATTGGTTAAGTTTAGTTCACTTAACCACATCAAATTAACGAGTTAGATTGGTTAAGTTTAGGTCACTTAACCACATCAAATCTTCATGTATAATTGGTTAAGTATAAGTTGCTTAACCCCATTAAATTATCACGTTAAGTTGGTTAAGTATTGGTTACTTAACCTCATTGAATTACCAAGTTTAAATTGGTTAAGTGTTTAACTTAACCCCATCGAATTACCGTGTTTAGATTAGTTAAGTGTGGATTACTTAACCCCATCTAATTACCGTGTTTAGATTAGTCAAGTGTGGATTACTTAACCCCATCTAATTACCGTGTTTAGATTAGTTAAGTGTAAATTACTTAACCCCATCTCCTAATCATCTTGCATGGTTAAGTGTCATTAAGGAAATCAAGCCCGGTCCCACTTAACCTACCCATTCGTGTCATATCGGTTAAGTGTCATTAGTCAAATTTACTTAACCTTATCATGTGGCATTACTTTAATTAATGCACTCTTAACCTCTCACATTAGACCTTGTTGTGGTTACTAGTTAAGCCGGGCGGGTCCGGGTAGATTTACACCACAACCTAGTCTAACCTCGGGTCTTAAGCGCGACATGACCAACTTCTCACATTGGGTCCTATTGTTTGCAACTACTAGTTAGGCCGGTCGGTTCCGGGTAGTTTTACGTTGCAAACTCAACCCAACCTCGAGTTGGCCACACTTATATTGTCTAAGTTCATCATGTTTCCAAAACATGTTACAAGTTTTCAAGCATTTGGGTAGACCTAACTTAATAGGTAAATTCCCAAAGGGTAGACCTAACTTAATAGGTAAATTCCCAAGCTCATGTTTTTATGCATACTTACATGTCAACTTCCATGTTATCTTTCAAGTCATATTTTCAAGTATAAACACATGTCATATTCAAGTTAAGATTTCGCGACATGTTCATGTTTATCTAACTACCCAAAATCGTGTTTTCCCAACGCAAGCAAAGCGAGTCAACATAGTAAGGATACTATGTCACCTATTGGTCTCAAAACATGCATGATGCCAAAAAGGGATTGGCTCCAAACATGCATGGCGTCATAAGGGGTTTTGGCCTTAAAACATGCATGATAGAGTCATATAGGGATTGACCATAAGCATGCATACTATCATATAGGATTTGGCCACAAACTTGCATAATATCATTTTGCCACAAACATGCATGAAACATAAGAGGTTTGGGTTCATAAACATGCATAAGCCCAAAATCTTGTCTTAGCCAATGTGAAGTGGTTCTAAAGGTTCATGCTAGCATTTCATGCATAAAGATCCAAACTTGCAAGTTAAACTAGGTTATGCATAGCATGAGAGGCATGATTAAGTCGCTCACATGGCCTAAAATCATAAACATGAACACAAGAGGCAAGGTAAGGTTCATATAGGTTCGCATAATCATGTTTAGCCTCATTTTATCCCATGTCATTATCAAAACTACCGTTTCCATCTAAAAGTAGCTAGAACTTACTTAGGCAAGGCTTAGAAAAGGGGTCATGCATCATCTTGACGAAGAAAGGTGGCTCCTTTGAAGAAGAACCTTCATGAAACTCGCATAGCAATGTTGATTTGGCCTCTATTTGGTGTAGCAAGCTTGCACCTTTTGATTTGAACCCGATTTGAATGCATAGGCTCTAGGGATTTGAGATGGAGGCCATGAGAGTAGAAATTTGGCCATAGTTTAGTCACATGAGTGAATAATGAGGGTTTAGGGGTAGGTTTAGGGTCTTTTTATAGAGATTAGGATAGTTTTAGGCCCTTAGATTAACCCTAGGATAGATCAGGACCATCAGATCTCGGAAGCTTCCAGAACCAGCCCAAGAACAAGACCAGGTGAGACAAACAGGTGCGCCAGGCAGCTTGCCCCGGCCACCCCCTGTCGACAGGCAAGTCGACAGGGCTGTCGACTTGGTCTGGGCCCAAGTCGACAGGCCTGTCGACAGCCCTGTCGACATGGCCTAGGCGGGAAACTTCCCGCCTGGCCCCAGATCTGATTTCCAAAACTGTTTCCGAAATTCAAATTCCCAGAAACCTTCTTTGGGCCTTTTACGGGTCATACGGACTCCGATTCTCGAAAACTCGGACTCTATTTCGCGTATTTTTCCGAGACGAACGCAATAGCATAGCCCGTTTCACTTGATTCAGAATTTATAATTTAATTCTGTCTTGATTCTTGATTTAACGTGTTGTAAAAATTCGGGTTGTTACATTCTCCCCTTCTTAAAGGATTTCGTCCCCGAAATCTCAAAGTTAGGAAGAACATATCCTACCATCCATCATCCATCTACTCAAACCATCATCCACAAGCAACCATTGTCCTTAGACGACTCCTAATGCTTTATGAATGTATGCAAAACGTGTGTGTACATGTTCCTTAGCTAATGCTAATGATCAGGCCTGAAAAATCTTTTGAATGCAAAAATTATGTTTAGTGCTATGAATCCATCATGTATGCAAATAGTCCTAGTCATATACACTATATGCGTGCACAAACATTCAACCACATGCAACATCCGCATGATAACACATTCAATTTCATCCATAAACAAGTATAAATACTCGTGCATATGCAATATGAAATGTGACCGAGTCGAGCTAATATCTAATGTAAATTCGCGCATCCACGAGCAACCACTTGCAACCATTTGCAACCATATCAACCATAACATGTTTCAAATACATGTTTACATCCATAGGGTTCTACCTAAGATTCCCTGAAACAGGGTCGAGAAGATAAACAAAACAAACTCCGTACGGGGTTTGTAACAGAAATAGGACCGAGGGGATATCCATAAAAGATAGCCTACAAGCAAGCTCAACAGAAAACAGGGATCGAGGATATATTCTTAAAAAGAGATATCATGCGCGCATCTAGTCTTCAGTCTTTTGAGTCGCATCTCCTTGAGCTTAGTTCCATCGTGCCTTGACCGTCCCATGACTTCATGATTTCCCGTTTCCATAACATGGGTTGGAACTCATTCCCTCGTCGCCTCCCATTCCACTTGCACTTCTTCTCCTTCTAGAACACTTATCGCAAACAGGACTGCGTACTCATGATTCCACGTAAGCTTTCCAAAATTTCATTAGTGAATCCTGGACCTTGTACCCCAAGGTATTCCACGTAGAAAAACTTTCTCTTGAAAGTAGACAGGTTGCCATGCGCACTTACTAGGGTAATTCTCATAACCCATACGTAATCGAAGTAAACCATCCGTCTTATTAGCGAACACCATTCGATCGGGTTTCTAATTTCCAACAAAGGCATCTAGGGATTCTAAGTAACTAATCATGACAGAACCCAAAAGGTTACGTGATACTTCAAGGGTATTACCAAAGCAAGCCAAGAGTCTAACTACCCTCCTTCTAAAACCGAGAGTGGCACCCCTTACTGGATAACCACTTCATCCCTAGAATCCATCCACAACTTATAAACATAAGCATTATTTCCAAGCTCAACACTTGATATAGACATTCTCAAATCCAAACAAGCCATGAGTAAATGGACCGATCTTCCAATAGGACTTGAGACAAAAGCGGGATCCTCTACTACGCTAGTACTAAGGTGCAGAGACTCACCATCGGAGCGGACTTAAAAGATGCGGTGATCAAAACAAAGTCCCGACAGGATGATAGAGAAGAAAAGCTAAACCTTTAACAAGATCGTTACCCTCCTTCTGAGGTACCCTAGAAATGAGAGCATACTATTGCCCTCCGAATGATCTTGTCCCTGTTCCATGATACTTAACTATCCGTCCGGTTTCACCATGCCAAAGGTACTCTCTCATCATGGGTTTCATTGTTCATCTTTCTCCCTCCTTTTAGGACTCAGCCATACCAACATGTTGCTTATCCCTGAGCTCGTATCCTTTATCTTTGTTCTTACTATCCTTTCATGCATAACTCTGCAACGGTCTCTCGAGAACCACCTCCATCGTACGGGAAACACTTACGCAGCTAGAAAGACTAGTCGCAGTCAAAACCACTGTGACTACAGATGGAGGAAAGAAAGGAAAAGAGATTCAATCAAGGAAACAAGGATAATGCTAATGGCCTTTGGGGAATAGCCTTTTTCTTTTCAAAAGAAAATTTTCTTGAAAAATGCTTCTTTGTAAACGGTTTTTCAAATAATTTTCAGAAGGTCTTTAAAAACTTTTGCCCAGTCTGGTAACCTTCTGCTCTGATACCAAATGTAACACCTCGCCTCCGCTAGGGTCACTCGCAAGGGAATGCACTTGCTTTAGAGGGGCATTATTGGTGAACATCCACAGAAATATCACAAGACAGAACATATAAAAATAGCGGAAGTAAAAACAAACTTTCATAACATTAATAATTAAGGTCTAAAGCCTTTTACATCAGAGTACATCAAAACCTGTCTTGCAATAATAAAGAAGCATAAAAACCTTTTCATAAATTATTCCCCAAAGTAAAGCGGTGAGGCAGCCATAGCCAAGAGAAGACCAAGCTATACATCAAGCCATACATGATGACCTTCAACGGAAGAAGTCCGAACTAAACAACATCATTTCCTCCCTGAAACCTGGGGGGAAACGGAAGACAAAGAGGCGAAAGAAAACGGGTCAGTCAAAAAGACTGAGTAAGTCCTATCTACTTCCAGTATAAAAACAGGTAAAGGTAACATGACATGCATAAACTGAAAGTAAACATAAGGATAACTACAAGATAGATTAACCAGGGTAGCCGGTTGAACTACTGTGGCAAAGTAAACTAAGGCATCATGATAGACTACGGTGTTATGATAAGTCAAGGTATCACATCGTCAGATTTCTATCGAGTACATTATCCCAAGGTATCTACCCCGTCTAACATCCCACGGTATCTCTTATGTATATTTTTCCTGGTTCTAACATGTATATCTGCTCTGCACCCTCCGTACTAGTATCCCAGCCTTGTTATGTGTTAACCATGAATGTCCCTTACTCAAAGTCGTGTAATGGTCCATGTCAACCTAATATATCGCATAAATAGGTTACTCAAATCATATGTTTCTTTCCATGTATATAAGTTCAGTCCTTTGCCGTACCTCGTACGGGCTTCCTCATGTCGTATTATCCTTGAAATCGTTTGGACTGTCACCCTTGTTCTAGCTAGGCTCTTCCGTATGAATCATCATTTGAACTACTAGGACTTACGCCACCTAGCACCACTAGGGATTACGCTTATCTATTGCACGCTTTCGTACTTCGGTTTGGGTTGAACCACCTAGGCCACTAGGGATTACGCTAACCCTCAACCGCGCCCTTTTTCCCACGTATTCATCGTGAATCGTTTTTCTATAACTGTATGCACGTGTATCACATCGTGCCATCCGAGTCCTGTCACAGGGCAAAACAAGAAATACAGGACTCGGTCGGGAGCTTTAGATTTATTTGCCGATGCAGATACTAAGGTCTGCTTTTCTACACGTGGCTATGGTCCCACGAGACCCCTCCCTCAACTAGTGAAAGGCAACACAAGAGAAAATCTTGCATGAGAACTACACTCCGGCCAGCCCACATCCTACGGCCTACCTCACCCATAATTAGATAGCAATTATGGTCTGTTGGGTGTTCCCTGCCTTTCCGTACGTACACGCTTGACTCAAGATGGTAGATGATCGACGAACTTGCTATCTCGGGCACCTTATGTATTCGTCGAGTCACTGCTATCCACCCCAGTCTTTAGGTCGCTCGCATAGCAACCAAGGCATATTCTTGGTTCTTCTACCGCAGACCTCAACCTCTCGTGAGCCTAGTATAATGACCTGGCAGCTCACAGAGGGATCCCAAGAATATCCTCACGTTCCCCGAAGCCGCTGCTTCGTTACCCAGTTCGTTGGAGCCTTTATCTAAATCAGATAGCCTGCTCCTACACGCATACTTAAACGTTGACCTAACGTATCGGGTTACTAATCTATCTAAGAAATGGTCCAAATTTCCTTGACTAAGAATTATTACTTAGTTTCCCTTAACTAAGGTTTACCACTTAGCCTTATTTCCATAATCCTTGTTAACTATGGTTATTTACCTAATCCTCCGAATTAGGGTTTATCTAATGGGTTAAGTGTCACTTAAGTTCATAACTTAGCCCGTCTACAAACCATGTCAAAATTGGCTAAGTATCCAAGTCCAAGACTTAACCCTACAAACCATGTGTCAAGTTGGCTAAGTATATTAAGCAATCCATAACTTAACCTCGTCTAATTATCATTTTAGATTGGTTAATTATATAAATTAACTTGACCTTGTCAAATTACCGAGTCAAATCGGTCAAGCGTATTCAAGTGATTCGTGACTTAGCCTTATCATGTTTTCACGTTAGATTGGTTAAGTATAGGTTAACTTAACCCCCATAAATTCACGAGTTAGATTGGCTAAGTATAGGTCACTTAACCACATCCAATTAACGAGTTAGATTGGTTAAGTTTAGTTCACTTAACCACATCAAATTAACGAGTTAGATTGGTTAAGTTTAGGTCACTTAACCACATCAAATCTTCATGTATAATTGGTTAAGTATAAGTTGCTTAACCCCATTAAATTATCACGTTAAGTTGGTTAAGTATTGGTTACTTAACCTCATTGAATTACCAAGTTTAAATTGGTTAAGTGTTTAACTTAACCCCATCGAATTACCGTGTTTAGATTAGTTAAGTGTGGATTACTTAACCCCATCTAATTACCGTGTTTAGATTAGTCAAGTGTGGATTACTTAACCCCATCTAATTACCGTGTTTAGATTAGTTAAGTGTAAATTACTTAACCCCATCTCCTAATCATCTTGCATGGTTAAGTGTCATTAAGGAAATCAAGCCCGGTCCCACTTAACCTACCCATTCGTGTCATATCGGTTAAGTGTCATTAGTCAAATTTACTTAACCTTATCATGTGGCATTACTTTAATTAATGCACTCTTAACCTCTCACATTAGACCTTGTTGTGGTTACTAGTTAAGCCGGGCGGGTCCGGGTAGATTTACACCACAACCTAGTCTAACCTCGGGTCTTAAGCGCGACATGACCAACTTCTCACATTGGGTCCTATTGTTTGCAACTACTAGTTAGGCCGGTCGGTTCCGGGTAGTTTTACGTTGCAAACTCAACCCAACCTCGAGTTGGCCACACTTATATTGTCTAAGTTCATCATGTTTCCAAAACATGTTACAAGTTTTCAAGCATTTGGGTAGACCTAACTTAATAGGTAAATTCCCAAAGGGTAGACCTAACTTAATAGGTAAATTCCCAAGCTCATGTTTTTATGCATACTTACATGTCAACTTCCATGTTATCTTTCAAGTCATATTTTCAAGTATAAACACATGTCATATTCAAGTTAAGATTTCGCGACATGTTCATGTTTATCTAACTACCCAAAATCGTGTTTTCCCAACGCAAGCAAAGCGAGTCAACATAGTAAGGATACTATGTCACCTATTGGTCTCAAAACATGCATGATGCCAAAAAGGGATTGGCTCCAAACATGCATGGCGTCATAAGGGGTTTTGGCCTTAAAACATGCATGATAGAGTCATATAGGGATTGACCATAAGCATGCATACTATCATATAGGATTTGGCCACAAACTTGCATAATATCATTTTGCCACAAACATGCATGAAACATAAGAGGTTTGGGTTCATAAACATGCATAAGCCCAAAATCTTGTCTTAGCCAATGTGAAGTGGTTCCTAAAGGTTCATGCTAGCATTTCATGCATAAAGATCCAAACTTGCAAGTTAAACTAGGTTATGCATAGCATGAGAGGCATGATTAAGTCGCTCACATGGCCTAAAATCATAAACATGAACACAAGAGGCAAGGTAAGGTTCATATAGGTTCGCATAATCATGTTTAGCCTCATTTTATCCCATGTCATTATCAAAACTACCGTTTCCATCTAAAAGTAGCTAGAACTTACTTAGGCAAGGCTTAGAAAAGGGGTCATGCATCATCTTGACGAAGAAAGGTGGCTCCTTTGAAGAAGAACCTTCATGAAACTCGCATAGCAATGTTGATTTGGCCTCTATTTGGTGTAGCAAGCTTGCACCTTTTGATTTGAACCCGATTTGAATGCATATGCTCTAGGGATTTGAGATGGAGGCCATGAGAGTAGAAATTTGGCCATAGTTTAGTTACATGAGTGAATAATGAGGGTTTAGGGGTAGGTTTAGGGTCTTTTTATAGAGATTAGGATAGTTTTAGGCCCTTAGATTAACCCTAGGATAGATCAGGACCATCAGATCTCGGAAGCTTCCAGAACCAGCCCAAGAACAAGACCAGGTGAGACAAACAGGTGCGCCAGGCAGCTTGCCCCGGCCACCCCCTGTCGACAGGCAAGTCGACAGGGCTGTCGACTTGGTCTGGGCCCAAGTCGACAGGCCTGTCGACATGGCCTAGGCGGGAAACTTCCCGCCTGGCCCCAGATCTGATTTTCAAAACTGTTTCCGAAATTCAAATTCCCATAAACCTTCTTTGGGCCTTTTACGGGTCATACGGACTCCGATTCTCGAAAACTCGGACTCTATTTCGCGTATTTTTCCGAGACGAACGCAATGGCATAGCCCGTTTCACTTGATTCAGAATTTATAATTTAATTCTGTCTTGATTCTTGATTTAACGTGTTGTAAAAATTCGGGTTGTTACAATCTAACTTTGTATTGGGCCTACGGATTCACGAAACGGGTTTATCAGATTCATTGGTCCAATTGGTTTAACCTTACCCAACACATTTTAGACATCATAATTATCTCAGATTTTCATTAATTAAATATTAATGCCCAAACCTCTCACATTAGACTGACAGTTTGCGGCTACTGGTTAGGCCGGTTGGTTCCGGGCAGGTTTCTGTCGCAAACTGAGTCTAACCTCGGGTTTCAAGAACGTTATGACTAACTTCTCACATTAGAACCTATTGTTTGCGACCACTGGGATATGCCGGGCGATTCCGGGCAGAATTACGCCGCAAACTCATTCTAACCTCGAGTTAGCCATGTTTATCTTTGCGGCCAATTAATTAATGATTCACCATTTATACCCACGCCTTATATACATGTCAATTATTCATAACTATAGCCAATTCAGATTATGTCAATAGCGGACTAATTATATCAACTCAATAGATATTGCAGATAACAGATTTTTCAGATTAGGCGACTTAACGGATTTAGCAGATTAAGCAAACTAGCAGATCTAGCATTTTCAACAGACTTAGCAGATGACAGATTTGGCAGATGAACAAATCTAGCAGACTAGGCAGTAGAGCAGAACTAGCAGATTAAGCAATATAACAGAACTAGCAGATTAAGCAATATAGCAGAACTAGCAGAACTAGCAGATTAGGCAAATATAACAGATTTAATCATTCCTTAAAGTTTCACAAACATATCTTGCCTAATTTTAAATTTGGCCTAAGCATGCCTAAATAATTGTCATGATTCACACTATGATCATATACCAAATATAACCATCGATTACTATGCATGTCATATATCCCGAAGATCCCTTACTTAGGTGTTTATTTACATTTAATAGATGTCCTACCTTAATGTAAATCTTTATACCTAAGCCATATTTTCTTTGTCTAAAGTCATATGTTAACATACCATGGTTCCTCTTCTTCCAATTCACAGAATATGCATAGATCTAAATCTAGCTTACAACCTATGTCCTTTTTCTTAAATCAGTCACAGATTAACCAAGTTCAATTATTCCACATTCATTATTTGTCCCAAACATTTTAGCGTTCGTGCGTTAATCTCTTAGGAGATTGGTGCAGGCTCGTAGTAGCTTGGCTATAGAACAGAAAGAAGAAGAGATATTGAATAAAATAGATCAGAACAGAACATACACAATCTCAAATTCAGATTTACAATCATGTCACAATTATGATTAAAGTTTATATCGGAAAATAACTGCACTTGCCTTGGTTGGATTAAAGAAAGAACTTTAATTGTTGTAGAATCGTTGCAGAAGCTTTAATCTCTAATTTGAATTGAGTTGCTTAGGTTGATGTTGATTAGCTTCTAGTTTTGATTCCAGCAGAGTAGCGACGCCATTTTTATTTTTATTTAGAACAAAGGTAGTGAAGAAGCATAATAGAATTGTGTGTAGAGAAGGCTAGGTCTTAGGTTGTTTTTATAGGTGTAGCAATTCATTTCAGCCATCAGATAAACCCTAAAACCAATCCGGACCATCAAAAATCGTCCCTGGGCTTCAAAAACGTGTTCTGGACCGAAACAGGCCGACCAGGTCGACCTGTAGGGGGGGTCAACACTATAGTCGACCCCCATGGGGGAGGTCGACTCCCAGGTCGACCCCCTGGTCGACCTGGCCCCAGGTCGACCTGCTCAGTTCTGTGCTGACCGAAACCTTCTGAATCTTCTACAGGCCATAACTTCTTCATCCGGACTCCGATTTTCGAAAACTCGGACTCAATTTCATGCAAAATTTCGAGAGGAACGCAATGGTGATGTTCATTTTACCTAATTCCTGATTCTTAAATTAATTATCCTCACTTTACTATCTTTTCCGTTACACAAACCGTTATCGAATTAATTTTTCTTCTCTTTCATGTATTAATTAATTCTTCTTATGCATCACCATTATTTACCTACCATAAGCATATTTTCATATATTTTATTTCATTTTTAATTATACTTAAAAATGCGGGGTGTTACAAGGATTAATTTAAGCCGTCCGATCAACCCAGAATTAATCCCAGCCAATCAGAGCAGATCAGAAACCCTAATGACTCAGCATACAGTCATAAACAGGTCATCAATCAAATCTGCCTGGGGGGCAGGTCGACCCTATGGTCGACCTGGTCGGGGTAGATCGACACCCAGGTCGACCCTATGGTCGACCTGGCCCTAGCGGGAAGTTTCCCGCCTAGCCCATTCTGACTCTGAAATTTGAATTTTTTGAAATCTGTTTTGAATTTTCTGAAACTTCTGATGGCTATGACTTCTTCATACGTGGTCCAATTCATGCAAACTCGGACTCTATCTCAACCAAAATTCCGAGACGAACACAATGACGCAACCCGTTTCCCTTTATTCTCAAATCTGGGATTAGTTATTCTTTAATTTGTGAACTTTAGTATTAACAGAAATACGGGGTGTTACGCACAATGACGGAATACTAAGCTAACTCGGAATGCCTCAAGATTTTACATGATATTTCAATAAAGATAAAAGAGTGTACCAAGAGGAATAGCCCAAAAATAATCCATCTCCATAGACTGGCGATGACTATAAGGGATGGATCGGTGATGATCCATAGAGGAATGATTGACGAAGATCCACATGGATGATTTATGTCATCATGAGACCCATATGGATGGCTTACCTAAACCTTATTTCGAAAAACTTGCGTGGATTAGATGACCCATGTAGATAAATAATCAAATGAACTCGGACAAAGACGAGGTTAGGTGAGTTGACTCAATACAAAGCAAAGAAGGCAATACATAAGGAAAACATCAATTGTCTATGGTCTAGTATCTACCCATGCCCTATGGGTTGACACTGAACCAAATATATGAGTCATACGAGAAAGCGGTTCTAAGTCGAGTCTGCATGACTTCTGAATCTACCGCTACACTCGATTTAGCCTAATGCTAAAGGATTTTGCTTATAAATACAAAATGACCTTTAACTAAAAAGAAAAGTATTTTGGAGGATATGCTAAAACTCTACTTGATTGGATTTGGAAAAGAAACACCATTGCTTTGTAATAGTGTTACTTTGTCACTCCTTATCTTCATAAAAAAAATTCTAACACTTGTAACCTAGATCTAAATACTATCGAGTTCATATCAAAAGAGATCTAACTAGCAAGGACATTAAAGAAAGACTGAAGTGGACGTGGGTTGAAGATTGCCAAATAACTATAATTTTTTATGTCTTTTCTATATTTTGTCCATTTTACTTGTTGTTTCTTGGGATTTGTGTCGGCTATTGCTTGGATTTCCTCAAAGGGGTGTTTTCATATTCAATTGTCATTGTTGGATTTAATATTGGTGCCTCCACTAAGAATGAGAAGGAAAGAGCTCGAATTTGAAGATCTGAATAAATGGTAAGACTTAGAACTACATCTAGGGTAGAGGGAAATCTAGGATTAAAGAAATCAGTCTGAACATAGGAAAAATCAGGAAGTCTCCTCAAGTTAAAATAGATCGAGCCATATCACTAATGATGAGATGGAAAGGAAGGTGAAAGAGTTGCAAGATGGAATATTGATCAGGAAAGAGGATATGATGGAAGGCTTTCTCTAAAGGGCGGAGAGATTAGGTACGACTAAACCTATAGGTAATCAGAGTCAAACACAAATCGTTGATGTAGGAATTTTTAGAGCTAGATTAGGACAAGTTAGAACAATCCCTCCTTCAAGTAGAGTTCCCGGTACATGGGAGAAACCTTGGAAATGTTTGTAATATCAATGCTGTTGGAATCGATACTAATGATGGAAGTGTTAGAAAAAGTGCTGGAGTTGCATTGAAATTCAAAAACTAGAGGAACTAGGGTGGGAAATTAAAATTTAAATGATGTAAGGCCACATATGAAATAGTAAGTACAAGAATTCACTAGTACACATAACAATTAAGGTAGAAGTAGAGTGTTGATCAACCAGAGACCAGAGGACTATGACCTTGAATTTGTGCTAGGTGCACTTCGTAGCATAGAAGGGAAGAATTTTGTTATGGATCAAATGCTTTAACCAAACAACATGAATCAAATAACCGAGATGATTTGGAGGGTAGTTAGAGGAGAACCACCAAATAAAAAAAGTAGAGGATGTCACTAGAAACATTATCACTGCTAGTATCTGAAAATCTCGAAATCCCTATGACACCCCATGTCCGTTAGTGTCACTCTTTTTCCGAATGCATTAAGTTTCGTGAAGCGTCATAGGTAAACAAAATCATTACAAGACAGATATAAAATAACAGCGGAATTTAAAACTTTGTTAAATAGAAAACTTCATGGTCGAAAACATTGTTACATCATAAGTCTGAAATACTGAAAACATAAAACTTCTACCTTGTACAAAAATCATTATCAGAGTACAATAATACATAAAGAAGCATAATCCCCAAAATATAGCCATAGTAGAGAATATATGAAATCAAGCATTACATCTAAGCATCTCTAAGCAGAAGGAAAGAAGAATCCTGATCAAGCTTGAGTATTCCCACCCTGAGAACCTTGGGGGGAACGGAAGAGAAAGAAGAGGAAACAAAATGGGTTAGACATAATGTCTAGCAAGTCCATTTACTTTTAGCATATAAATAAGTAAAAGCATCATGACAGGCATATAAGTTGGGGAGAGAGAGAGAGATAACAGTGTCATAAGGCAGGTATAACAAGATAAACAGGATTAATAGAACAGAACATGCATTGCGCTTCTCTAATACTTTTCTCTACACCAATACTAGTATAACAAGAAAAAGATGATCCTAAAAAGTATAAGATGGTAGATTTAGGTGTACTTCTAGTGAGATGTTTAACCCCATACAATAACAGATTGCCCAATAGAACTGACAGGTGTTAAACCCCAATAACAATAATGGCCTCCTAAACAAGCAAGACTAGATGTACCCTAATTACTACCCCAATCGATCGGCTCCCTAACTCGTAGACACCTTATGCTGGGTCCGTAGTTGGATGTATCACTTCCTAATGTGGAAACCCTTTTGTTTACAAGATGTGCACAAACCATATCTACAGATGTCACAGCGTCTTGTCTTCCCTAGCAAGCGGACCCATGCACGCACATGACTCCGTTGGAATGCGCCGTCAAACACCCTCGCTCAAGAAACCTCTTATAATCAGCTCAGTAAGCATGCCAGACCCCTACCTAGTTCGACATTGCCCTTTTGATACCAAGTTGGGTTACTAACTGAAACGGGTCCCACACGACAGATGATACAAGCTTCCCCCTAGGCTTGCATCCCCACTACTAGGATTTCAATATGTTATGCCTACTAGTTTAACAAGATTGCATAACCACAACTGGTTAAGTTTGTCAGGTTCATAGGTATAACCCATCCCCACACGTTTAACAAGATTAACTTAACCCTTCCACTGATTCAAGCAAGTTTACATAACCCCTACTCAAGTTAACAGGTTCATGTAATCCTTATGTGTGACACCCCACGTCCGTTAATGTCACTCACAAAGGGAATGCATTAAGTTTCGTGAAGCGTTTAGGTAAACAGACACAGAATATTACAAGATAGATATAAAAAAAAATTGCAGTGGAAATAAACAACTTTATTAATCATCAAAATACCATGGTCCAAAGCATCATTTGTCTTAAATATAAAAACCCCTTACAACATAAAAACCACTGTCTTGTATTTCAGAAATATCAGAGTACATAAAAGAAAGAAAATTCCCCAATAACAAAATATAGCCATTACAACGAGAATAGGAGCTTGATCCATACATATCAGCGGCTCCAGCAATCAAGCAAAATCACGGTCAAGCCTGAGTATTTCCTTCCTGAGAACCTTGGGGGGGGGGGGACGGAAGGGAGAAGGAAAAACAAAAGGGATCAGACATAAAGTCTGGCGAGTCTAGTAATTTTTAGCCAGTAAATAAATAAAGGAAATCACGACAAGCATAAAGTGGATAAGAGAGATCACTATACAAATGGCAAGTGTGACAAGGCGGATAAGGTAATGTGTATACATGCTTCACTAATAACTACTCTGCACTATTACTAGTATAATTTAAAATGAGATGATCCCTTCCACTATAAGTTGGTAGACTTAGGGCATACATCCCAGTGTACCCTAACCACTACCGTAATTGATCAGCTCCCTAATCTGTAGATACCCTGTGCTAGTCCCACAGTAGGGGGTATAACTTCCCTAAAGTGGCAAATCAAGAGGTGCATAGTCGTATCTACTGGTGTCACGGTCGTCTTGTCCCCCTCTGCCCGGTCCATGCACACACATGTTCCCAGTTGGTTTGCGCCGTATACACAACCCGCCACATTTTGGATCTCTTATAATCAATCAGTAAGCATGCCCCTTCTCCGCCTAGTACGGAGTTCCCTACTCTGATACTGAAAATGGGTTACGGACTAAAATGGGTCCCACACAATATGATACAAGCTCTCCCCTTTTGTCTTGTATCCCTACTAGGTATTCCACTGACTATATGTACCCTAAAGGATGATCTTTAATTACATGATTAGGCAAATTAACATAATAGGGATATCATGAATAGGGATATGAGATCCATGCAGTAAATTGGGTATACAAGTAATGGCAGATATATTGTGATTCAGATTTTTAATAGACATAGGCTTAGATCCAAACTTATAAACATGTCAATATTACATTTTAGGTGTGTATATCTAACAGCAACATAAACTCACTTGATTGGATCTAAAGAACAGAGAATTAATCATAGATGTTGTAGCATGGATCTCTGAATACGTATAACTTGTTGTTGAAGAAGAACAGGCTATTTTACTCTGATTTGGGGCAGCACCTCGTTGTAGCCATTGATTTAGATGAATAAAACAATGACAATGAGGTCTTATTTTTAGCCTAAGGTCAACGAATCTAGTCAAGAAACGAGTCCACGTACTGTGTTGGTGTCGACCCATGGGTCGACACCCTTAGGGTGGGGTCGACCCCTAACGGGCCAAACTCCCGCCCTACCCTACATCTTCTGATTTTGAATTATTTTGAACTATTTTGAATTGTTTTGTATATATATAATTCTCTTGTGTGTACACAAACTTCTAGGCTTAATAGCTTCTTCATACGATCTTCGTTTTATGTAAACTTAGTGTCTATCTTAAGCAGAATTCTGAGATAAACACAATGGTTTAGTCTGTTTTACTTAATTCTCAATTTTTAATTAATTATTCTTTAGTTTATCATTTGAATGTGCTATAAAATTACGAGGTGTTACATTCTCCCCTACTTAAAGGATTTCGTCCCCGAAATCTCCAAGTTAAGAAAAATGCATATCCTAACATCTATCACCCATCTACCCATCCATCAATCACAAACATCCATTGTCCTTAAAAGATTTCTAATGCTTATACGAACATATGCAAAGTTGTGTGTATATGTCCCTATACTAATGCTAAAGATCAGGCGGTCTACAGATTCAATTGACCTCCTTATTGGAATGTATGTTAGTGACATGAATCCAACATGTATGCAAATAATCCTATTATAACATGTAAGTTCTATATATGTGCGTGATCATTCAACCAAATGCAACATCCATATGATGATACACCCACTTTCATCCATTAAAAGAAGAAAATGCACACACATTCATATGCAGTATGAGAGTGATGTAGAGCCGATCTAGTGCCTAATGTGTGTGTATATGCATCCACGAGCAACCACTAGCAAACACTTGCACCCATCAAACATGACATGTCTCAAACACATGTTTCCATCCATGGGATTCCTACCTAAAGGTCGAGATTTGATCGATAGGATATACTTAAATGACAGAAACAAGCATGAATAAAAGCTTTGGAAAAAGAAGTTAAAAACATACCCTTGAAAAGAAAAGGGTACAAAGCGCGAATCTTGTCTTTGGTCTTCCAAGTTGCATCCTCTTGATTATCTCCCTACTGTACTTTCATCAACTTGACCTCTCGGTTGCGTAGCTTCTTAACCTCTGATCCAAGAATATGGGTTGGAACTTGTCTAACTATTGCCTCCCGTTCCACCTCTACTTCCTCAAGCATATTCGGCTCAACTACTTCTGCGGTACCATGCAAGCACTTCCGTAAATGAGAATCATGGAAAACACCATGAATGCAGGACAACCTCTCTGGTAGCTTTACTCTATAGGCCATTTGGCCAATCCTTTTTGTTATGGGAAATGTACCTACAAACCTTGGTGCCAATTTCTCTACAGATCCAAAACGAACTTCATTCCTCAAAGGTGATCCCTTGATGAAAACCATGTCTCCCACCTCAAACTCAATGTCAGTCCTTCTCCTATCTACGTAGGATTTCTGCCTATCCTGAGCCGTCTTCATGCGCCTGCGAATAAGATCAATCTTCTTTGAAGTCTCTATAATCATCTCATGCCCAAGTTGAAGCCTTTTTGTAGATTCCCACCAACAAGTCGGTGATCCACAACACCAGAAATGGGTATTCGTAACAGTTATTACTGTTAAAAATACACTTTATAACCATTATAATCGTTACTACAACATACGTGACAAGATGTTCTCACGAATATTGTAACAGTTATAACTGTTACATAGTGTGAATATTACAACAGTAATTACCGTTACAAAGCTATGATTCTGTCACACTTATAACCGTTGGTACTGAAAAGTTGTAATATTTATAATCGTTATAATATTTATTTTTATAATGTTAATTACCGTTACGAATATTAAAATTGTAACAATTATTACTGTTAGAGCATCTCCAACAAAGTATCCAAAATCCAAAATGGTGAAATCCACACTCAAAAACAGCTCCAACAAAGGTTGGATAATCCGATCAGATCGGAAATCTGGGTAATGAGTTCCGGAATCCCCAAATTGCCCACGCGGTTGTTCAACAAACGCGCTAGTACACGCGCTTGTTGAACAACCGCGTGGGCATCAACGGATATATTTTGCGCGCGCCTGTTGAACAGACGCGGGGAGGCCAACGGCTTGAATTTGCAACGGTATGATTTCAAACACTACAAATACACAACCCCTAATCTACTCTCCTCCACATCAACTCTTCTTCTACCACATTCCAACTTACTACAAAAATGGTTAGTGATTTTGATGTCGACGCCGCAAGAATTGAGTTTGAAACTTTCGATGTACAAGATCAAAGTCAACCGTTTGGTGGAATGCTAACTACTTCAAGTTGGAATGCTAAAGAAGACTACGATCTTTGCTACATATACTACTCAGTTTCGCTGGATCCTGTCCGTGGTGCCGATCAAAGTGGTGAAACATTCTGGGGTAGAATCACTAATGCATATAATAGGAAGAACATGGATCGTAATAGAAGTGTAGCTTCCGTCAAAGGCCGTTATTCTAAAATTAATCGTCAAACTCAATGTTATGATTCGCAGATGTTCAAGCTGAAGCAGAGTAACCCAAGAGGATTTGGAAGTGATACTCATATGGTAATAATTGTTTACTTTGTTTTTTGTACTTTAAATTCTAACGTTGTAGTAAAAGCTTTATATTATTGATGCAGAGAATTGCCGCAAACAAGTTATTCAAACAAATATATAAACCAGATAGTAAACAAGGACCTCATTTATACCAGTTCATGCATATGTATGACCTACTGGTTAATCATGTGAAATGGAAATCTTCACTTCAGAAATCAGTCCAAGACGTCCAATCAAGCTGTAGTCGTGGTAAAGCTACAAGATTTGGAGACAGTTGTAGTCCCAGAGATTCGCAAGACAGTGCTAATATGGGTTTACAAGACGCTGATGACCTTATTGCTGAACGATATGATAGGCCCGAAGGATCCAAGGCGGCAAAGAAAAAACAAGTTGTAGGAGCGAATGATGGCGAAATCAAAAAACTATTAAAGGAGTCTAACGATATGTTTATGAGCGCACTCCAGAGCAGAAGCATTCAACACCAAGAAAAGCTTGAGGCAATTCATCAACTTGTTGAGACAAAACGACGAAAGGAGGAAGATGCAGTCATGTTTCTGGATATTACGCAAATGGATGATGTGCAACGCGAGTATACGGAGTATCGGAGATTTGAGATAATGAGGCAAAGAAGAGAAGGAATGTAGTTTATGTAGCTAGCTTGGATGTAAACTTTAATTGGATTTGTATGCGCTAGGATGGTGTTAGTTGCATTTTGTTTATGTAGCGTAGGTGTAACACCCTACCTCCGCCAGGGTGGCTCTTGCAAGCACTCTGACTTTGGAGGGGCGTTTGAATCAGGTAAACATGCATAATGATATATCAAGGCAGAACAAGAACATATGTATATATGTAAACAGAGTAAATAACATAGATAAAACAGCGGAAGATTTCAAACCATTTCAAAACAAGTCTGGTACAACATAATGTCAACTTTCCAAATACACAAGTCTAGATAAAAAAAACATTACTGAAAAACTGAAATACATAAGTACTATCCCCAAAATAAGTGATAACCATAGATAGCTCCATGTCAAGACCGTACATGAGCTAAAATCCCTCAAGCAAGCGATCAGAAATCCAAGCTAAGCTCCAATATTCCCACCCTGAGAACCTAGGGGGGAACGGAAGAAAAAAGGCGAAAGAAAAACAGGTCAGTCAAAAAGACTGAGTAAGCCCTACTACAACCAATGTAAACTGATAAAGTTAACTGACATGAGAAGCAGGGATGAACATAAGGATAACAACATACTAGCATGATGATTAACTGACAAGGTAGATAAAGGTGTCATCGCATAATCAGGTTTAAGGTTTTTGCACCACAGGTGTACTAGCAAACTAACATGACTTGAATAAACACGTATTGATCCCTTGGCCCAAGCTTTGGCCCAATAACATGAAGTGACCCTCATACGAGGTCCCACCAAACGGTCTAATCGATCGGCTCCCTAAGCCTAACTCGTCACGTGTTGGTGTCAATACGGCCCAAACATAATTGTAGTCAGACTGTGCAGGGTCTCCCGTCGGGTGTATCAAGCCCTAGGGTGTCAACCCCTGGACACCATAAACATGAGTGCACAGTCTCGATCTACTGGTACCCGTGCATGTTTTCCCCGGCTTCGGACTATATGCACGACCATAGTCCGCCCGGAACTACACCGGCGTACCCATCTGCCGTCGTTTTTGGTCACTTACCTCAAGTCCAGTAATCGTGCCCCCTCCCTAGCCTAGTCCCTAGGGTCTTAATGATACAAACTTGGGATTACTGCTGGAGTGGACCCCCATTGCTAGGATTTTTCTAGTGGGTTAAGTACGGTTTAACCCTCTTGCTAATCATGGATTAACTTGGTTAAGTGTAACGATGAGTTCACGACTTAACCCTGATTAATCTACCAAGCCCAAATTGGTTAAGTATTAAGTGGACCATGACTTAACCCTAATCATGAGGCATTAATTAATTTCACGTGCCTTAACCTCTCACATTAGACCTTGTTGTGGTTACTAGTTAAGCCGGTCGGTTCCGGGTAGCTTTATACCACAACTTGGTCTAACCTCGGGTTCAAGGTACAACATGGCCAACTTCTCACATTGGGTCCTATTGTTTGTAGCAACTAGTTAAGTCGATCGGTTCCGGGTAGGTTTACGCTACAAACTCAACCCAACCTCGAGTTGGTCACACTTATCTTCTCTAAGTGTCATGTCCATCATGTTTCCAAAACATATTACAAGTTTTCAAGCATTTGGGTAGACCTAACTTAATAGGTAAATTCCCAATGGGTAGACCTAACTTAATAGGTAAATTCCCAATCTTATGTTTTTATGTCTTTTAAGTTTACCCAACCCCAAACGCAATCCCATCGCTTACATATCGCAATAGCGCATAAAGGATAGAAAGAGGGAACTTGGCATAATCATGACATAAAGGTGTTGAAGCCACAAGTTCAACATGGTGGCATATGAAATGTACACATGTTCATATACTTGCATATTACATTTTTAGGCCTCAAAAGCATGCATAAAACCAAACTTAGCATATTGGTGATACATGGTGATAAATGACATGTAGAAATGACCATAAGTTCGCATTTAGCCTCACATGCAAGTTATTATAAGAGATATGATAACCTACATGTTGCCAAAATGCAACCTTTAGCATAAAGCTTGAAGCTTTATGTTCATATACTCAAGATAAGCTTGCATAACATGATAACATGAACAAAATGATCATCCCAAACTTGCATAACATACTTGCATATCATATGACGAACTTGCATATCAAACTTGCATAACATAACATGATAACCTTGCATATCATAACATGGCAAACTTGCATAACATAACATGATAAACTTGCATATCATAACATGGCAAACTTGCATAGCATAACATGGTAAACTTGCATATCATAACATGGCAAACTTGCATAGCATAACATGGTAAACTTGCATATCATAACATGGCATACTTGCATAACATAACATGATAAGCTTGCATATCATAATGGTCAACCAAACTTGCATCATTCATTTAACTTTAGAGTTTAAATATGAAAGTAGAATAGGGCTTACTATGCTTATGAAGACACAAAAATATGACAAAGCCCTTATGCAATCAAATAGACCCAAAATGCAAGCTCTAATAGAAAATCCCTTGAGCCAAAATGATCAAAACCCTTGCTTTATGATGTAAATATGGAAACTTGACTTGAATGCAAGCTAATGATGCTCATACAAGCTTGAAAACACTTGTATGCATGGAAAATCTCTCATAGAAATAACTTAGGAATTTTATGAAGAGAGTGGAGGCCATGAGAGGAATGATTTTGCCATAGTTTAGTTGTATGAGTGAATAATGTTGATTTAGGCTTAGGTTAGAGTCTTATTTATAGAGATTAGGATTAGTTTTAGCCTTAGGATTAAACCCTAGTTCCAATCTCAACCCTCAAAACCGAATCTGGCCCCCAAACTCAACACAACTCCCAAAATGGTGCACCAGGCAAAACTGCCCGGCTGAGCCAAGTCGACAGCCAAGTCGACAGGGCTGTCGACTTGGGTCAACCAAGTCGACTCCCAAGTCGACAGGGCTGTCGACTTGGGTGCTCTGGCGGGAATTTTCCCGCCTGGCCCAATCTGACCCTAATTTCCAAATTCAAACTTGAATTTGAAATCTGTTTTTACTTTGAAATTTTCTGAAAACTTCGTTGGGCCTTAATCGGGTCATACGGACTCCGATTTTCGAAAACTCAGACTCTATTTCGCGTATTTTTCCGAGACGAACGCAATGGCATAGCCCGTTTCCCTAGATTCAGATTTATAAATTAAATTCTGCCTCGATTTACGTTATAACAGGTTATTGAAAATACGGGTTGTTACATTCTCCCCTCCTTAAAGGATTTCGTCCCCGAAATCTTCAAGTTGGGAAGAACGTATCCTACCATCCAATCATCCATCTACTCAAAACATCATCCACGAGCAATCACTGTCCTTACAAGATTCTAAATGTTGTATGAACATATGCAAAGGTGTGTGTATATGTACTTATCTAATGCAAATATCATCAATGCAAATTATGTTAGTGAAATGAATCCATATGTATGCAATTCCTAACATAATGTATAACATCTATATGCGTGCACATGGCATACATCCATATGCAACATCCATGTGATAACACAAAAAATTTCATCCATGAATAAGCGTAAACACTCATGCATATGCAATATGAGGAGTGTGTGAGCCGATCTAGTGCCTAACGTGTATAATGCATCCACGAGTAACCACTTGCAAACACTTGCAACCACTTGCAAACATCAAGCATAACATGTTTCAAACACATGTTTCATCCAAAGGGTTTCTACCTAAGGTTCTCATGACAAGATTAACACGATCGAGGTAGCAAAAGAAAGATATGCTACAAAGAGATCGGGAAGATAAGCAGGATATACTCCTTTTGGATTACAAGAAATCCCTTCCTAACCCTGACATGTATTACTAGTCAATAAGTCGTACCTCCCGACAGAAATAGGACCGAAAATGGGACTGAGAGGATATACGTAAAAAGATAACATGCAAGTAAGTTCCACAGGAAAACAAGGATCAAGGATATACTCATAATAAAAAGGATATGATGCGCGTATCCAGCCTTCAATCTTCTAAGTCACCTTTCCTTGAGTTTAACTCCACTGTGCTTTGACCATCTTTTACCTCATGATTTCTTAGCTTCTTAACTCTTATTTCCAAATATGAGTTGGAACCCATTTCATTGTCGCCTCTCGTCTTCCTCTTTCACTTACTCTTCTTCTGTCATACTTGGCTTAAACATAACTGTGACCTCATGGTTTCATGCAAGCTCTCCAAAATTCACTAGTGAATCCTGGATCTCGTTTACTTACTATAAAGTATTCCACGCAGCAGAACTTTTCTTGAAAATACCAATCCACGTTGCCAATTGCTCTTACTAACGTGATTTTCTATAACTCATGGTTGAACGAAATGAACCATCCGCCTGTGAATGATAGGCCGTACTTAGATTCAGTCGCTTTCCCATGACTTCCCGTAGACTATCCCAAAACTGGCTAGTGAAGATTGAGTCATGGTTACCAACTATACTTTAGGGAACCTCGTGCAACCGCTTTATTTCTTGAAAGTAAACTGTTGCTAGCTATGATGCAGTCCTTTCGCTCTTTACCGGAGTGAAATGAGCACTCTTCGTGAGTCTACCTACTATGACCCACATGCTCTTATTCCCTTTCTTGATCTAGGCAGTCCATCCACGAAATCCTTCGTGACGTTTTTCCCTCTTCCATTGCGGGGACCTCCAATGGATATAATAGCCCACCGGGCTTCTATGACTCGGCCTTTAACCTGTTGGCACAACCTGCACCTTGGGACAAACTCGGCCACCTCCTCGAGTGATGTGCATCTTCAAGAGCCTTCTTTCTCTCATCGCGTCTTAGCCATCCCTTGTCATCTATAGCGAGGTGTCTTAACATCTCGCCTCGGATCAACTTGTCCATGATCTCGACTAACTGCGGGTCTTCTTTCTGCGAAGTCCCTACTTGATCCAGAAGGGTAGGTCTAAACTCAAGGGACGCTAACTAACTAACTAAACTGAGAGAACTTCTTATTTCAATTGTCCTCGTCGGAGCTTTTCGGTTTTGAACCGCGACCACTTTAGCGGGATCCACCACTAAGCCTTGCTTAGAAACTATGTGCCCAAGAAATCTAACTTCTTTTTCTCCAAAATGACATTTGGAGGACTTGGCTTTCAACTGATGCGCTCTAAGCGTATCCATCACCTCCTTGAGATGTCTAGGATGTTCTTCCTCATTCTTTAAGAAAGTCAGGATATTGTCTACAAAGACTACCACAAACTCGTTCAGGAACTCCCTAGACACCCTACTCATCAAGTCCACGAAGTAGGCGGGTGCATTAGTCAAACCGAATGGCATAACCAGCCATTCTAAGAATCCATCTGGCGTTCTGAACGCAGTCTTGTCTATACTATCTTCAGCTACCCTGAGCTGATGGAATCCAGTAGCAAGATCAAGCTGAGAGAAAACAGAAGCACCGACAAGCTGGTCAAAGAGATCATCAATCCTCGGTAACGGGTGTCTGTTCTTCTTAGTCAGCTTATTCAACTCTCGATAGTCAACACAAAGTTGGAGAGAACCATCTGCCTTGGTAGCAAATACCACAGGCGCTCCCCATTCAGATATACTTTGTCTAATGAAGTTCTTCTCAAGCAACTCCTTCACTTGCTTACTTAGCTCCCGCCTTTCACGCGGAGCCATGTGCCGAACGGGCAAAGAAACCGGCTTTGCATTATCCACCAGATAAATGCGGAAATCAATCTCTCGCTTAGGGGGCAACCCCCTAACTTCATCGAAAACATCCGGATACTCTCGAACCACTCTCACAGACTGAAGAGTTTCCATTGACGAGTCGAGTGATTCAAGATAACACAACATGACGGGACCTCTCGGATTACAAGAAATTTCTAGGGTGTTTCCGAGGCGAGTCACGAGCCTCACAACCCTATGCTCACAATCAAGGATGGCTCCATATCTGGACAACCAATCCATGCCCAATATCAATCCGTATCCCCTAAAACCAAGAACATAAGCACTACACAAGAACTCTACACTCAGTATAGAGATCCTCAAATCCCCACATATCATAGACAGATGGGCAGAACCCCCAATAGGATTTGAGACACAGACGGGATCATCTACCAAGCTAGTACTAAGGTGCAAACTATCAACAAGATCAGATGAGATAAAGCTATGCGATGCACCAGAATCAAACAAGGTACGAACTGGAAAATCAGAAATATATACAAGGCTCTCAACAGAAATACTACCTCGATCGGGAACTGGAGCGGCATTGAGAGCATGAACTTGCCCTCCTGAAGGTCCAGCACGCTGAGTCTGACCCTGGCCTTGCCCTTGCTTCTTCGGGCAATCCTTACTGAAATGTCCAGTCTCACCGCTGAAAAAGCATTCACCATTCTTCCTTTTCCTCTTCTTACTATCCTTAATAAGATGCCCAACTGAACCGCAATAATGGCACTTCCCTTGGTGTTCTTGCCCTTGTTGTTGTTCCCCTTGTTGCCTTGACTCTTGTTCTTGTTCTTGTTCTGATTGCCTTGACTGCTCTGACCACTTGGATTACCCTGATTTCCTTTCCACTGGGAATCAGTCTTCTTGGCTTGAGTATCATTCACCTTGATCTCTTTCTTGACATCTCCCTGAAGTAACGCCATATCAACCAAGCTCTCAAACGTGGCCCCATGGGGAATATGTGACATAGCCAATCCCTGCAACGGCTCATTCAATCCTCTAGCAAAACGAAGAGCCTTCTTATGAGGAGTATTCACCATATCCAAGCCAAAACGAGCTAACTGATTGAACTTGTTCACATATTCTTTGACAGACATATCTCCTTGTTTCAAAGTTATGAACCTCTCCATTTGTAGATTCTCCTCAGCAGAAGATAGAAACTTAAGAACGAACCTTGCCCTGAAATCGGCCCAAGTCTCAACAGGCCTAGTACCATTGGTGACTTCCCACCAATAAGCGGCTTCATCCTTCATAAGCCAAACCGCCAACAAGATCTTCCTCTGATCGTCTAACCCAAAGATAGCAAATAAATCCTCGGTCTCTTTCAACCAATTTCTGGCCTCTACAAAAGTCTCAGTGCCTTGAAAGTTCTTGCCACCCATTGCTTTGAAATCTTTGCAAGTCTTTGCGAAGTCAGCTTGAGGATGCTGAGGGGGAGGAGGAAGAGGAACCTCAGCGACAGGAGGAGGAGGAACATCAGCGACAGGAGGAGGAACATTAACTACTGGAGGAGGAGGAACATTAACTACTGAAGGAGGAGGAGGAGGAACATCTGCGGGGCCGGCTTCGGTCGCCCTAGCCTCCAAAAGTCTCCTATACCAAACAGGTACGTGTACTCCCTCCGGAATAGCAAAGTTATCGGCCATACTGAAAACGAAGAAAAAGACAGATTCAGAATGGAGAAAAACGAAGGAATTTTGCTAATGGCTTTTTGGGGAATAGCCTTTAAAATAAACTAGACTTTTCTTTGGAAAATACTTTATACTTGGTTTTGAAAATAGTTTTCCAAAAGTTTTAAAAACCTTTTTGTTCCTTCTCGTAAACCATATGCTCTGATACCAAATGTAACACCCCACCTCCGCCAGGGTGGCTCTTCCAAGCACTCTGACTTTGGAGGGGCGTTTGAATCAGGTAAACATGCATAATGATATATCAAGGCAGAACAAGAACATATGTATATATGTAAACAGAGTAAATAACATAGATAAAACAGCGGAAGATTTCAAACCATTTCAAAACAAGTCTGGTACAACATAATGTCAACTTTCCAAATACACAAGTCTAGATAAAAACAACATTACTGAAAAACTGAAATACATAAATACTATCCCCAAAATAAGTGATAACCATAGCTAGCTTCATGTCAAGACCGTACATGAGCTAAAATCCCTCAAGCAAGCGATCAGAAATCCAAGCTAAGCTCCAATATTCCCACCCTGAGAACCTGGGGGGGAAACGGAAGAAAAGAGGCGAAAGAAAAACAGGTCAGTCAAAAAGACTGAGTAAGCCCTACTACAACCAATGTAAACTGATAAAGTTAACTGACATGAGAAGCAGGGATGAACATAAGGATAACAACATACTAGCATGATGATTAACTGACAAGGTAGATAAAGGTGTCATCGCATAATCAGGTTTAAGGTTTTTGCACCACAGGTGTACTAGCAAACTAACATGACTTGAATAAACACGTATTGATCCCTTGGCCCAAGCTTTGGCCCAATAACATGAAGTGACCCTCATACGAGGTCCCACCAAACGGTCTAATCGATCGGCTCCCTAAGCCTAACTCGTCACGTGTTGGTGTCAATACGGCCCAAACATAATTGTAGTCAGACTGTGCAGGGTCTCCCGTCGGGTGTATCAAGCCCTAGGGTGTCAACCCCTGGACACCATAAACATGAGTGCACAGTCTCGATCTACTGGTACCCGTGCATGTTTTCCCCGGCTTCGGACTATATGCACGACCATAGTCCGCCCGGAACTACACCGGCGTACCCATCTGCCGTCGTTTTTGGTCACTTACCTCAAGTCCAGTAATCGTGCCCCCTCCCTAGCCTAGTCCCTAGGGTCTTATTGATACAAACTTGGGATTACTGCTGGAGTGGACCCCCATTGCTAGGATTTTTCTAGTGGGTTAAGTACGGTTTAACCCTCTTGCTAATCATGGATTAACTTGGTTAAGTGTAACGATGAGTTCACGACTTAACCCTGATTAATCTACCAAGCCCAAATTGGTTAAGTATTAAGTGGACCATGACTTGACCCTAATCATGAGGCATTAATTAATTTCACGTGCCTTAACCTCTCACATTAGACCTTGTTGTGGTTACTAGTTAAGCCGGTCGGTTTCGAGTAGCTTTATACCACAACTTGGTCTAACCTCGGGTTCAAGGTACAACATGGCCAACTTCTCACATTGGGTCCTATTGTTTGTAGCAACTAGTTAAGCCGGTCGGTTCCGGGTAGGTTTACGCTACAAACTCAACCCAACCTCGAGTTGGTCACACTTATCTTCTCTAAGTGTCATGTCCATCATGTTTCCAAAACATATTACAAGTTTTCAAGCATTTGGGTAGACCTAACTTAATAGGTAAATTCCCAATGGGTAGACCTAACTTAATAGGTAAATTCCCAATCTTATGTTTTTATGTTTTTTAAGTTTACCCAACCCCAAACGCAATCCCATCGCTTACATATCGCAATAGCGCATAAAGGATAGAAAGAGGGAACTTGGCATAATCATGACATAAAGGTGTTGAAGCCACAAGTTCAACATGGTGGCATATGAAATGTACACATGTTCATATACTTGCATATTACATTTTTAGGCCTCAAAAGCATGCATAAAACCAAACTTAGCATATTGGTGATACATGGTGATAAATGACATGTAGAAATGGCCATAAGTTCGCATTTAGCCTCACATGCAAGTTATCATAAGAGATATGATAACCTACATGTTGCCAAAATGCAACCTTTAGCATAAAGCTTGAAGCTTTATGTTCATATACTCAAGATAAGCTTGCATAACATGATAACATGAACAAAATGATCATCCCAAACTTGCATAACATACTTGCATATCATATGACGAACTTGCATATCAAACTTGCATAACATAACATGATAACCTTGCATATCATAACATGGCAAACTTGCATAACATAACATGATAAACTTGCATATCATAACATGGCAAACTTGCATAGCATAACATGGTAAACTTGCATATCATAACATGGCAAACTTGCATAGCATAACATGGTAAACTTGCATATCATAACATGGCATACTTGCATAACATAACATGATAAGCTTGCATATCATAATGGTCAACCAAACTTGCATCATTCATTTAACTTTAGAGTTTAAATATGAAAGTAGAATAGGGCTTACTATGCTTATGAAGACACAAAAATATGACAAAGCCCTTATGCAATCAAATAGACCCAAAATGCAAGCTCTAATAGAAAATCCCTTGAGCCAAAATGATCAAAACCCTTGCTTTATGATGTAAATATGGAAACTTGACTTGAATGCAAGCTAATGATGCTCATACAAGCTTGAAAACACTTGTATGCATGGAAAATCTCTCATAGAAATAACTTAGGAATTTTATGAAGAGAGTGGAGGCCATGAGAGGAATGATTTTGCCATAGTTTAGTTGTATGAGTGAATAATGTTGATTTAGGCTTAGGTTAGAGTCTTATTTATAGAGATTAGGATTAGTTCTAGCCTTAGGATTAAACCCTAGTTCCAATCTCAGCCCTCAAAACCGAATCTGGCCCCCAAACTCAACACAACTCCCAAAATGGTGCACCAGGCAAAACTGCCCGGCTGAGCCAAGTCGACAGCCAAGTCGACAGGGCTGTCGACTTGGGTCAACCAAGTCGACTCCCAAGTCGACAGGGCTGTCGACTTGGGTGCTCTGGCGGGAATTTTCCCGCCTGGCCCAATCTGACCCTAATTTCCAAATTCAAACTTGAATTTGAAATCTGTTTTTACTTTGAAATTTTCTGAAAACTTCGTTGGGCCTTAATCGGGTCATACGGACTCCGATTTTCGAAAACTCGGACTCTATTTCGCGTATTTTTCCGAGACGAACGCAATGGCATAGCCCGTTTCCCTAGATTCAGATTTATAAATTAAATTCTGCCTCGATTTACGTTATAACAGGTTATTGAAAATACGGGTTGTTACAGTAGGAATGTAGTTTGAATTTTAAAATGGAGTATGAAATGGTATTTGAAATTTAAAATGGAGTATGAAAAGGAGTTTGAAATGGAGTTTGAAATGGAAAATGGAGTTTGAATTTGAAAATGGAGTTTGAAATGGTAGTTGAAATTTTGTTTGGTGTTTGAAATGGACTTTGAAAGTTAAAAGGGAGTTTGAAATTTGAAATGTAGTTTGAAATTTAAAAAGGAGGTTGAAATGGAATTTGAATTTTGTTTGGTGTTTGAAATGGACTTTGAAAGTTAAAATGGAGTTTGAAATTTGAAATTTGAAATTTAAAAAGGAGTTTGAAATGGAATTTGAATTTTAAAAAGGAGTTTGAAATGGAGTTTCAAATTTCAAAATTCAAATTCCATTTCAAACTCCAAAATCCTTTTTAAACCCCATTTCAAATTTCAAAGTCAATTTCAAACTCCATTTCAAAATTCAAATTCCATTTCAAACTCCAAAATCCTTTTTAAACCCCATTTCAAGTTTCAAAGTCAATTTCAAACTCCATTTCAAAATTCAAATTCCATTTCAAACTCCAAAATCCTTTTTAAACCCCATTTCAAATTTCAAAGTCAATGTCAAACTCCTTTTTAAAATTCAAATTCCATTTCAAACTCCAAAATCCTTTTTAAACCCCATTTCAAATTTCAAAGTCAATTTCAAACTCCATTTCAAAATTCAAATTCCATTTCAAACTCCAAAATCCTTTTTAAACCCCATTTCAAATTTCAAAGTCAATTTCAAACTCCATTTGAAAATTCAAATTCCATTTCAAACTCCAAAATCCTTTTTAAACCCCATTTCAAATTTCAAAGTCAATTTCAAACTCCTTTTGAAAATTCAAATTCCATTTCAAACTCCAAAATCCTTTTTAAACCCCATTTCAAATTTCAAAATCAATTTCAAACTCCATTTGAAAATTCAAATTCCATTTCAAACTCCAAAATCCTTTTTAAACCCCATTTCAAATTTCAAAGTCAATTTCAAACTCCATTTGAAAATTCAAATTCCATTTCAAACTCCAAAATCCTTTTTAAACCCTATTTCAAATTTCAAAGTCAATTTCAAACTCCTTTTTAAAATTCAAATTCCATTTCAAACTCCAAAATCCTTTTTAAACCCCATGGCAGACATAATACAAAACACATAACACATAACACATAACACATGGCAGACATAATACAAAATCCTTTTTAAATTCCATTTCACATGGCAGACATAATACAAAACACATAACACATGACGCTACATGTAATATACAACCATGTCATCAACAACAACCATGTAATACAAAACATGTAATACAACCATGACGCTACATGAACATCAACCAATAGGCATAGCATCGCCATCTGCCCCATCAGAACTGTCATCACTAACGTCATCGAAAGCATCATCATCCATAGGTGATCCATCACCAGTACCCTGCTGCTGTAACTGAGTCTGTAGGGAAGCAATCTGGGCCTCGTACTGAGCCTGCTGCTGTGCCAAAGCCCCGTGTAAACTCTGGTACATCAACTGTGTGTATTCCAACGTCATACGCTCAAAAGCAGCCAATATCCGTCTATCATGGTCCATATATAGCGAGTACTATTAATGAGACAACTTGTGTTACATAATTTGAGTTTTTATAATGCAGTCGTATACCGGTATTACTGTGTAACTCTTACGTACCTGATGTGGATGATACAAACCGGCTGACGGTACTTCGGAAGGGTCAACAACTGGATACTGCAATGGAATCTCTACAATCTGACCCTGTACGTCGTACGCCCTAAAAATGTGTGGAGGAGGGTCCAACGCACCACTCTGCGTGAACTGAGACGATACAGGCGCAAAGGTAGGGGGATGCACCGGGAATCTGCCTGCTACTGAAGATGGGCCGATATGGTCGGAGTTCAAACCCCGAATGTAGTCTGGTAACGCATAAGCGCGTGGCGCTACTCGAGCCCAATAGGCATCAAAATCTCCAGGCACTGTAAAAGGCTCACCGTCCACCCAGCCTGCAGCCCTCATATCAGCAATATATGATGATCCTACCTGTATATCCGCAAACATCTGATCCCATGGGAGTGGATCAGAAGGAATGCGCTCTAACCCGTATAGCTGTAGCCAACATCGCTCCCCCAAATACCAAATGAAAGGGCATGTAGGCACCTGGAAGCATACCCTACGCCTCGAAAGACTGGAGTGGAAAATGAGGGGGTGGTCCTGCTGAGGAACCATAAAATCTATATATGTCTGCCATGGACGTCGAATAATGCCACCCCGCTCCCTCAAATCAATCTGCGTGCACGCCTCCATAAGCTCGTTATGCACACCCTGTGCAGAACGAGCTACATGCATAGCAGGACCCCATCGTCGTAATCTCGGAAAGTATATGTAAGGTGTAGTGATGGCCTCATCAATAAGTCGCGGGTGCATAACAGCCATGTACTCGTAAAACCAAAATGGGAGAATATACCAGAAACCGTACAGCTGCTTGCAGCGCTGCACGGCGTAGAGATCCAAAACCACATACAAATAGCCTAATATCGCCGTACCCCAGTCAAACGAATGTAGTTGCTCTATGTCTACAAGGCTAGCCAAAAAACCAAGTCTGATAGTCCCCCTGTTGTTGCTAAAAAAGGCGGAACCAAAAAGGTGCAATAAAAAGGCCCTGATAACGGGAGTGTGCATAGCCTGAGTGCCCTGATGTGCAGTGACATAGCTATATAGAGTAGGTAAGCTAACGGCTCCTGAAGAAACAGAATCAGGCTCTAAACCCGGTAACTGCTCTGAATAGCTATCATACTCCTCAAATGATACATCAAAGGGAATGGGGTGACGACCTGGACGACCAACCTCGATGCCCGTGAGGACGTAAAAATCCAAAGGAGTAAGACCTAACTCAAAATCAGGGAAGTGAAATGTGTGTGTAGTAGGCCACCATCGCTCACTAATAGCCTCTACAAGGCATCGGTCAACATGGCCATTTGCGCCTGATATAGGCGGAATAATCCACGCGCATGTTGAACAAACGCGTAGGCTCTACGCGTTTGTTCAACAGACGCGCGCTTTTTTTATTGTGGAGCCGGTTTTAAAATATTCCACGCGCTTGTTGAACAAACGCGTAGAGCCACGCGTTTGTTCAACAAGCGCGTGGACTTAAAACTGTTGCAGTCCCCAATTTTGCGGAGTGTAGATTATCGAATTTCGAAAATCCACACTCCGGATTTGTTGGAGATGCTCTTAGTATGTAAAACTTGAAAAACTGTAACAATTACCGTTATAACTGTAACAAACTTGAAAAACTGTAGTTCCTTTAAATAAGTAACAATCATAATACACTCCAACTAATTTCATAAAGCATGTGCCAATAAAAATGTACAACATATAATAGGATAATATCCAAAAGAAAATAGAACATATTATAATTTGTATCCCAAAGCAAATTCCATTTCGACAAACATCAAACTATCACGGTTTAACACACAACCATTCATCATCCACAACAAATATCAAATAATATCGAAGTTGCACAATTTAACATACAATCATTACAAAAAACGCAAAACGATAAATGGACCAAATTACAAAGCCACCATCAATAAGATCAGATGGCGTATGCATATCATTTTGCGATGCGTCAAAAATTGACGCTTTTATATCCAAAACTTCCTCCACCTTGAGCCTACGATCTTTGTCTTGCTTATGCTGCTTCAACCAAAGCCTACGATGTTCAACAAATATAATGATATAAATCAAGATGTGCCAAAACAAAAAGATCAGGAATACTTACATATTTTCAGCGGCACCTAAAAGTACTTCCCCGGTTTTTTCCTTGTACGTGCTATTTTCCAAGCAAGTGCTGGTTTAGGCAAATCAACAAGGATGTCCAAAATGAGAATCTAGCATGACATCAGCATGTCCAACTTGAATGGCATGGAGCAAAATCAAGCAAATACGAAGGCAAGGAGACCACGTATCCAACACTGCAGCAAGTTGACAAATCAAAAGTTATGGAAGTGGTGTAAAAAAATCTGAAGGAAGCAGTATCTAGTAATTACTGAAGAAAATAACATGAGGAAGCAAATTAAGCAGTTATGCTCGTAATTATGTCATAAGCTATGTTTAACTAATCAAAAAACATATAACTATCCTGCCTTTTTATTCACTCTCACAACAACGTTTTATGTTTGCTTATAACCAGATGCGCATTACAATATATGTTTATTTTCTTTCAAAATTAAGAGTAAACAAACACTATGCTTAAGTTTATTCTATATTAGTTTTGTTTGGATATTAACAGAACCACCCCGAGAGTAGTTTTTCTACTATGTTACTACAATGAAAGGTGAATTGACAGGGAGTGCATTTACATTCAATTCTACTTATGATTCTTTGCTTACCCACGTATACAGCAAAATAAGCAGTAACTACTTTAGCAAAAATTTATAACACAATAAAAGTATAATTATTTTAACCAAATAGATGCTTAAATGTTGACATGCTTCTAAAGTGCAATAACTTTATTATGGTAGATCAACCATCAACTATAAGGCCTGACACAATGTAAACTTGGGCATAGGCAATTGTAACAAAAAGGGTAAAAATAGTAAATTAGCGATCTAATAAGATGCGCGTAATAAATAAGCAATATAAAGAGAAACGTGGTTACGAATTATATAGCCATCAACAAATATAAAAGAGAAAAAGAATGGGGTTACGAATTATATAGCCTGCCCGCGCATGCAATTTCACATCAATAGAAGTGCCATAAAATTATGCATATCCAAATAAGACCAATAACAGACCTTGCCATAATGTGACTCTGCCACTACCAAAAAAAGTAATAAGAAAAATTCACGTAGCATGTATTCATGTACCTTTGTCCTGATACTTGTAAAACCACCATTGCTGTTAGTAGACACTTTACCTTGAAAGGTAACAAAAGAAACAATTATAAACAGGGTAAATAACATGTGGCCTATTGGTAGAATTAGTAAAAGAGAACTCGATAATACCTTTAAATATACCAGTTGGTACACCATCTTCATTACCAGTTGGGTCGATTTCGAAACCGCTTTCACTTACACCTCCCATGACGACATCATCCAGAGAACCCCATACAAGATTCCCCATTAAACTGCCTTTCAAAAACAAACACAATAGAAATGTTGAGGTAAATAATAAGGATAATTATTGCATTATGAACAAGCAATTGAAAATTTAATATGGGTAGTTCGTATTGTCAAACAAATAAACACATAATTTTGTTACAGAAATGTAAATTTGGTGTAAGAAATAAGTTTTCAGTGTGTTTTTTTATATACAAAAAAAAACTCATAGTTTTTTTTTACCTATTGATTCAGTAAAGCAACTCCACCAGCGAGAAGCTACCTTTTTGTCCAAACAGAAGTTTTCCATTATGCAGCCCTATGTTATTCTTTACAGCATTGATTAAGTTTTGCATCCCGATATACTCAACCATTTCAGGTGAATCTCCTTTGATCTAAACATACCAACATTAACATCCATACCTTGTGACAAAACATTTGAGCATCACAAGATAAAATTCAGTTCGCACCTCAGGTTCAAAACCCTGCAACAAAATCATAGCTCATAAATCAGTATGTGCTAACAACTTCAGTTTACAACTGGTGCAACCCAGCATGACAGGCACTTGGGTATTGTTTGCTAATCAGCAAATTGAATGCATATGTAGCCGTGCAATTAGCTTAAAGTTACTTGACTAAACCATACTTGGATATACTTTGCTCTGTCAGGTGTATCTCCTTCTTTTGGACTGACAATTACAGATACCGCATTGATGACTTTATTAACTCGTCTAAAAAACTGGAGCTGTAATGTCTCGGGTTTCGTAGTACCCCCAACGATCTGAAAACATTTCAAGATGATGAATATAATCAAGTTAAGGAAAACAGTGCACTTTAAGGTATAATCTGCTATAAATGGCTGAGATTAGAAGAAAATGGATCGAACATTTAGCATTACATGATAAAATATCAGATTCAATTGTCATTGTTGCATACTTAATAAAGAACTCACCATATCCACATCTGGGCCTAACATAGTTTTTGCCTTAGCTTCATTTCTAACCTACAATCCAAATCATCTTGAACATTAATATGTAAAATTAAGGTTCATATTTATTCACGAATTATAGGTTTAAATAAACCAATACTCGAACAGGAAACCCTTGCTTGCATAAAATGTCAACAACTCTTCGTCCAACGCCACCTGTGCCTCGTACTGCACGAACTACTCCGGAAGTTTTAATATTTCTTACTGGTCCGCTCAGTGTTGAAATATAATCTACATGATCACTTGCTTAGAATTTAAATGCTCCAACTCAGCCATTTTCCCTAGACTCAACATATACGTTTACTAATGCCTAGGTCGAAATAAATCAAATACAGGAGCATTCCAAATACAAGATAAGTTGGTATGCTTGTTAACTTATGCATACATTTAATACTCACATTTCAGGTTTGATAAACCATTTCATTCATACACTTGTACCATGATTTGGTATTATGCATACAATAAGCGTGAAGCTTAGCTTCTTTTTCTTTTCCTTTTCCTTTTTTATTTCTTGCTTCACCCGTATCTAAGTCATGCTTTCTAGATGACATAACTTTGTAATTCACATCTTATTCTAATATCTATTGTAATATTCAACAACTAACACCTAGCTCAGTTTTAGATTTGAGCTCAGCGCCAATTAAACTTTGCTGAAGCTCAGTTTGTTTTAGTTTGTAATTGAGCTTAAGCTCAGTTTGTAATTGAGCTTAAGCTCAGTTTGTAACTGAGCTTGAGCTCAGTTTGTAACTGAGCTTGAGTTCAAGCTCTGTTTCAGTTGAGCTTCAGATCATTTGAAGCTCAGTTTAAACTGAATTTTAGCTTTATTTAAACCTATCTTGAGCTCAGCTTAAGCTGGGCTAGGCTTAGTTTTATATTATAACTGATAGTAAGGAACATTTCCCTATGGTAGAAAACTAAAAAATATTTTTTCAAATGAGTATAGGAAATTAACGTATATTTCGCATGAAAATAACATAATACCTCCATCTTAGGATATATCTTCAAAACCTTTCCACCAATCCAAATTTAGAGAGAAAGAGTCGTGCTTTCTGCTTTTGGATTATTACAGCTAGTAGCCTATATCTACATGAAAAACAATGTTTTCAAAAGATGACATCATTACTCAAGGAAATAATAGTAACACAATATATGAACATATATATCAATGTAGATTTTTAAGTAAAATGGAAAAAGTAATTCTATTGTAACAAAAGGGGAGTATACATCATGCATTTTCAAGCTTAATAAACCAATGCAATTGAAGTGACAACCATTTGAAGTTATACAAGGCAGAAATTTATTCTCATATTGGAAATCCATTCATTGAAACATAATGTATTTACCATCAAAATTCCAAAGATATATTCTTGCAAATTCCCCCCACAGAAAAGAAAATCAGAAAATAATAATACAATATCACATTTAATAGGCACTATTAGGAAAACCAGTCAGATGGTTCTATAATAACAACACTTTAAACGATTACTACCAGATAATTATATTCAGTTATCAAATATTTGTTGGTTCGGATTAAACAAGTAAATGTAGGTTTTGTAAACTAATTATAATGAAAGCTCTATGTACCATAATAACTCATACTCAAATGTTAGTTTGACATTTATTCTTGAAACTAACACAAAAGGCATCATTATGCCAACCACAAGATATGATATATACGGATATGGATGCAAACTGCAAAATACAACAGTAGCAAGCCATGACACGTGCATGGGATAAAGTTCCTAATGGTATGCTGAAATGATGCAATTTCCTAATGAGATCTCGCAAAATGATGCAATTTCCTAATGGTATGCCGAAACCGAGCATCGCTCAGTTTCAGAAAACTACCTAAATCCGAGCACCACTTGGTTTCAGGAAATTTTACCCCTGTTTACAAATCTTGGAACCACAATTAAGGCATACACATATATAATTATAAAGAATTGACAAATGCAACAAGGGTTATCGACATGTCTGGGACAAATGGAGGGTTGGGTAGTGGATTAGAGTAAACCTGAATAAACGGCAAATCCAAGCAATGGCCAAATATGAATCAAACATTGGCATATAACGATCTAGCATGCAGGCAAATATACAAGTGCAATAGTTCGATAATTACATGGGAATATACAAGTGCATAGGTTAAAAAAAGGCAATGGGTGGTGTATGTATTATAAATAGTACATGCACAAAAGGCAGTGTACACATGAAAAACAGGATGCGACAAGCAAAATAAAACATTGGCTAAATATTTATATCGCATGGTATTTTTAGGAAAAAAATTATGACAATAATGTAATATCCAATTTCAATTCAATATTAGAAAAGAAAAAAAAAGAAATTGGCATCATTAAACGAAAAAAAACTTTAAGAAACTCGTTTTAACTTTCGATTCCATATCAAATTTTACAGTATAAATTGTCCTTTTTATGAAAAATGTAAAAGAAAGGATAAACCAAAACATGAAAAATAAACAAACATAAATCTTGCACTGTTTTAAAACTTAAAATAAAAAATTATTTGGAAAATCGAATGCCTCAAGAAAATTCTTTTTTCAAAAAAAAAAAGAGATAGAAAAAGAACAAATATAAATTGCAAGAAACTTCTCAAATTTGCTCCGAAACAATTTTTCAACATATAATATGTAAAAAAATGTTTTTAAATTTAATAAACCAATAGTTATACTACTAGAAAAAATACTACCCAACTAAACCATGGTAGAAATATCTTTTCTTCTTTATTAAGTACATTACCACACATCCAAAACCCAATACGTATATAATATTAACACGAATGAAAGCTATAACTTAATGAATTCCAAGCTTTAGATTATATTCCTCCAAATACAGCATGTTTCCTTCTAATGGGCTTTAAAAAAATTAATCAGCCTTTTATAAAAACATCGGTTAGAGTTTGTGTACGAATTATAATGTCTTACAAATCCCTTATTTATTTACAACAAGAACTATCATAGACTAACTGAAAATAAATATTTCTAATTAAGATCTGTTATAAATGATTCAGCTTGATTCAGCAAAGGCCAAATGAACAAAAACATAGAGAATCTAACTTCTAGAGAACCTAAATTCAATAACATGGTAACAATAACCCCAATTATGTGTTATTTAATGGATTTATCGCAAGATATGCGAAAATCTGCTTAGTGAACAAAAAGAATCGACTAAACCAACAGAAATCGAACAGATTACAAACAAAAACAAAGTTGGAAATCAAACCTCTGTTATCATTTAAGATCTGGACGTTGCGATTAAAAGACTTAAGCCAGGTCGAACGATTACTGCAATTAGTCATAAATTAGAACCCATTAAATTTCAAACACCAATAAAAAAACATTCAACCGCATAAATTACCTGAGCAGTCAAATGGATGAGGAGGAGAGTGATAGAACGAGGTCGAGCCGATCGAGGTTTGAACGTTGGTGGCGGCATAGAAATGAAACAGAAACCAGAACCCTAGGCTGTGTTAAACAGTTTTGATTAATCGTGTGTTCTGATGAGAAAGGAAAATTGCGTTACAAATGAGGTAGACGTAAAATTACCATATCATCCAACTCTCTTTTTCTTATTTACAGTACTGCCGGACTTTATAATGGTAATAACCATTATAACCAGTTATAACAGTAATAAATGTGATTAATTTATAACAGTTATAACCATTACAATCAGAGACTGAAAAAATGTGACAAAATGGGTTGTTTGGTGTAGTGATCTACATGGTTGTCCGCACAATGCTTTGAAAGGTGTCATGCCAATACTAGCCCGGTAATTGTTATTGTAAGCGAACTCTACTAAAGGAAGATGCTCTTTTCAAGTCTCTCCGAAGTCTAGGATACACAGTCTCAAAAAAATCCTCAAGGACTCTATTCACCCTTTCTGTCTGCCCATCGGTCTGAGGGTGATAAGCGGTGCTCAAATACAACTGTGTACCTAATGCTTATTGCAAGCTCCTCCAAAACTCACTAGTGAATATGGGGTCATGATCAGTCACAATACTAGAAGGTACTCCATGCAGACGGACTATCTCACGAAGATAAACTACTGCCAACCGTGCTGCTGTCCTCTTACTCATAATAGGAATGAAATGAGTGCTCTTAGTAATCATGTCTACTATAACCCAAATACTGGTGTTGCCTTTCCTCGATTTAGGCAAGCAATCAATGAAATCCATAGAGATGCTCTCCCACTTCCACTGTGGGACTTCCAAAGGATGAAGTAAACCACCTGGCTTCTTTTGCTCAGCCTTAACTTGCTGGCAAATTAAACATCGAGAAACAAACTCTACCACATCTTTCTTTATCCCAGCCCAAAAGAAAACCCTCTTTATATCTCTATACATCTTATCACTGCTTGGATGGATAATCATCTTAGAATGATGGGCTTCCTCAAGGACTGTCTTTAACAAACTCCCAACTTGTGGGACACAAAGTCTCCCATCCCATCGCAACCACCCTCGATCATCCATGGAATATATACTAAGGTGAATAAAAGTCTTTTCTCTACTGAGTCTATCCAAAATATCTGCTAGCTACGGGTCATCTCGCCACGAAGTCCCTATCTGGTCCCATAGAGTAGTCCTCACCTCTAATGATACCAATAAACCAGGTGTAAACTCGGTGGAGGGTCTAAAATCAAAAGTCGATATAAATTCCAAGCTTTTCCTCTCCACAAACAGAAGACTACATGTCGTCCTCTGTCTACTCAATGCATCTGCCACCACATTACCCTTGCCAGGGGTATTGTGACGGCAAGGAATTTCGTTCGGTCCGAACCAGTCGCTAAACCGACCCAGACCGTTCGAAACGCCCTATCGTTTGAGAACACGACAAATCAGAATGCATACAAAAGAACGTTTCATTGTATATTACAACAATGCATCAGATTACAAGAATATACAGAGTATAAATGAATAAATATTACACAGAAATATCAGAGATTTAAATTACATTTAAATACATCGCAGCGGAAAATAATAAAATACACAACTAGAAGAGATATACGGATACAAAGCTTTCCGGATATCGTTCCAGCTGTAAACCAGGATCCTGTGAATATAAATCTGCAAACCCAAAACTACTAGCTGCCCGTGTCAAAATAAGGGCACCCAGAGTTTAGGTTAAAACAATAAACTCCAGGTCAGTCATGTGACTGGTGTGAGAACTAAAACAGTTAATCTTTATTTTAAATCATTAGGTAAATCAAGGGACCACGCCGTATAACACGGAACGGGTTTCCTCCCAAGAATACCAGTGCATAAAACAAACAGCGCAATGCTAAATAAAGAAAAATGAAGCTGTTATAAGACCCAGGTCCCATCACACAATGCAACGCAGCCGAGGATAGGGTTTTCCCTTATAACAGCCAAGGAATGCTTGATACGTTTGAAACAAATCGTTTGATACTATTATAAGTGCATAGTGTATAAAACAACTTCAAATCATAAGTATTAATCATAGGCGGCATGGGTACCATATATCATGTCGCCATACTAGTTCTACAATTAAAACCGCAAATGTCGTATTGGAAGTTGGGTTATCATTTATGGTATGAACCGAGGCTAGGGGCAAGATCCTCAACCGATTCGAGACAATCTAGCCCATGTCTCCGGAACAGCCGCAACTGCCCCTTGGATCGTCAGGGCCGGTCCACCGATGTGGATTATTATGCCTGAACACTACGTTTCTCCGCCCTTTGGGGCGTAAATCTGGCCCGTCAGCCGACCAGAAGCATCGGCCGAAACCGATATCGCGAGGCGCCTCGCTTTTCAGCAAGTAATAATAAGTAACATCCACATGAGTCAAAATCGTCAGCCAGTTCAAGCACTGACGCCACTCATAACTAGAAAGAAACGTAGGTCCTCCCTGATGTCCGTCTCCCGTTTTTGATTCATACCGGGTGTGATACTCGCGAATCAACGTTACACAAAGCTACGCCACAAAGGCCGTGCTTCGATCATCAACCACAAGACTTTGCTTTTCAACAGAAGCCTTGATCATTTGCCTCTTAGCATGCCATACAGGCAATTCACTCCATGCCATTGATATCCATCAATATATAACCCCTGAGCTCGTACGTCTCAGAGAAGGGCGTTAAGCAAGAGAATAAATTCTCCGCCGCCAAACAGATATATATTTAATAGAGATCAATCACACGGACTAAAATCCAATGTCAGACACACAGTCCATTTACAAGTCCGTTCTGGGGCTGAACGAAACCGGGGGCACCTAGCACCCCGCATACCCATCGATCTCCAAGTACGTCTGGACGATCACTAACTGTTTCCATCTTCTTGGGTGTACAGCCCAATCAAGATCATCAGTAATTACCCAAACGACGTGAAGACCTCCGGTCTTCGACCATCGTCTTCATCTTCGACTTATCGTCGTATCAGTTATTCAGAATGGGATAAACCCGGTCTTTCCGAATAACTCGCGTATATTTTAAATAAGTGTTACACAAACACAACATACGCCTCATTCCAATTCATTAGTCACTAACCGTAAATTAATCAAGAGAATAATTCCCCAAATATTAACCCCGAAGGCCGAAACCAACATCAGATCAATATCCAGAAAACCATTCTGCTTAGCTAACCGACAGTTAGTTTCTAAATTTCACATTCATAGGGAAAGGTTCCCATTAATTTTATCAAAGATAAATTCTTGAATTTATTCTTTAATCTACTTTTGAATATCAATTTAAACTAGTCGGGATTAGCGAACCTTACCGAAGTAATCATTTGTTTTAATTTCCCAATCCCAACCTATTCATCCCATGAAGTAAAACTGGTAATACTTCATATCTAACACCACAGTGTTATCGGTAAATTCAATTACCATTTCACGTTCAAATCTAATTAAAGATTTAACTATCGCCTGGAGCAAAACTGGTGATACTCCATTTTCGATCATTTCAATCTAATTAAAGATTCATTAAAACTCCACTTAGTTTTAATCTTCGACTGGGTTAAAAAATCAGTGTCATTTAAAACACGATTCACGATAAACCCAAAATCACATTCCATTAATTATCGGGTTAAAGAACAAGTGTTATTTAAAACACTGTTCGCGATAAACCCAAAAATCAATACCAATTCAATTCCAATTAAATATTGTTTAATTGGTACACTTCATTAAATCTAAATAAAAAGATTTAATCTTTTCTCAACTGGGTTCAAGAACAGTGTTAGTGAAGACACCATTCACGACAAACCCAAATCACATTTGATATTAAATACAAGGCTCTGAATAGAAAATATCCCGGCTTATATTCAATATCAAATTCTACGATTAACAAATGTCTTATTGGAAATAACGGTATAAATATATATATATCTTTCAAATTTCCATAACAACATCTGCATAATCCCGAATTCCAACATCGAAATATTCCGAAGACAATTTCGATTCAAATCCACTCTAATGCAATCATTGGAGTTTCTGATCATTTTTAAAACCCTTTTTCAAATTCAATTTATTTATTTAAAAATAAATAGAATTATATTTCTAGTTCAAAACTAGTTCATTTCGATAAAAATCTATTTTTATCTTTTCAAATATGGAGTTTTTCATCCCAAATCTTCACAAATTGTTTCTTATGATTTTACACAAATTATGACTATTTTTAATAATTTTATCAAGGCCCGTACAGTCGATTTCCATCAATGGCCATCGAACTGCACTTATAGCGACCTTTTTCGAATTTGATTTGGACGTATCTCCAAATCCAACCGTTAGATTTCAAATTTCTAACATTCATTAGAAAGCTCTTTTCGATACGAACCCAACGGTTCCGGTTTTAGGAGAATCCGACGGTCGGATCTCCCGCAATGTCCGTTTGAAATAAATGGTCGAAATTCACGAACTGCCGCGGCGCGGCGCGTTCTATTCAGGCCATTATATTATATATATAATATATATAATATATATTTCGTCGATTTCTATTTAAAACGAATTATATAAATAGTTTTAAATTCGTTTCAAAAACAATTTCAACTTCCAATTCAATTCAAATCAAAATTGAATTCTTCTTTATAAATTCGTTTTAAAACTCATTTTTATTCAATTCAAATTTCAATTCAATTGAATTCGTTTTCAATTCAATTCATTTCGAAATCGTTTTCAATTCAATTCATTTCGAAATCGTTTTCTATTCAATTCATTTCGAAATCGTTTTCTATTCAATTCATTTCGAAATCGTTTTAAAAATCGATATAAATATCGTTCACGTCAAAATGGCGTCAATCTAATCAACACGGCTTCATAAATTTCTATTTTCCAATATTCTATTTCAAATATTTCTTTTTCAAAAATAGCTGTTATTATCAAAATATTTCGTTCAACACATGACCAATCTCAATGGATGAGTACTGTCAACACATGAACTTTTATTTAATATTGATAAAGATGTAAATTTTATTACTAAAATATTTCGTTCAACACATGACCAATCTCAATGGATGAGTACTGTCAACACATGAACTTTTATTTAATATTGATAAAGATGTAAATTTTATTACTAAAATATTTCGTTCAACACATGACCAATCTCAATGGATGAGTACTGTCAACACATGAACTTTTATTTAATATTGATAAAGATGTAAATTTTATTACTAAAATATTTCGTTCAACACATGACCAATCTCAATGGATGAGTACTGTCAACACATGAACTTTTATTTAATATTCTTTATTTTTCAAATTGGAATGAGGCCCAATCAATTACCATATAATGTTAATTATATGGATTTTCATACAACACATGTATATAATAGCATTGAAAAATAATCAACCATCAACCAAAGTGCACTACACGGTATAAGCATCAAATATAGATATCTAACGCTTATAACAGCATGTCAATCAATCAATCGACATATTTAATCAATCAGGATGAGTGAACTTCATATTTCATCCCAACACCCGTGTGGGGTTTCAAACAATCAAACAAATATTTTATTCGTGCAGTTGGGCGATGTGTAAAATTTATCGTCCCAATTAATGTCCTTCAAATAGGTGTACATAAACAAACCGTCTGGTTTGTAAATGAATATTTATTTATTCACATTCACGTTAAGAATTATATTTTTAACGATAAAACATTTTATTTCAACATATGAATTTCTATTCAGTTCATTTATTCAATAAAATGATATTTTTATTTTTCTAACATATTTTAGAAAATTTCGGCGGCATAACGGCACGATACTAGAAACGGGACAAGGCCTAGCCTTATTCCCGGTCTAGTGAAGGCCCACGCCATTCACACATCAATCATATTCACCAAACAACCAAATTCAAATCAAATCATCAAACTAATCTATGCAAACAAACAAACAAGTCCATGGTCTGTGGACGATTGTGTCGGGTGCTACTAAGCACCGTCTGCATCCTAGTATATATATATATAACTAGAAAAGAAATTGAAAGGTGAGAAATTCTCACCTATTGCTATCCTAGCTCCACGGCACTTCATTGATAGAAATCTTCATCGCTATCGCATCTTCGTCCTTTGTCGCTTTCATTGTCCGCTTTCACTACATATGTAAAAATCAAATTTTTATATTTTGATGTCTTTAAAATAAAAGTCACATTTTTATTTATCTAATGAATATATAAAAATAGAATTTTTATCGCTACCTCTTATATGTAAAAAATCATATTTTTACCATCTTAAAAATCGTATCTTTGCTATCATGAAAATCAAATCTTTGTACCATGAAAAATCTAATCTTTATACCTTTAAAAATTCGACCTTTTCTAAATAAAACATCAAATCTTTGTTTTCTCTTTACTTATATAAAAATTATATTTTTTATTCTTCTTCTACATATAAAAATCGAATTTTTATATTGTTATACATATAATAAAAATAACGCCTTTTATATAATAACACATCATATATACAAACCGATTTTAATTTATGCTAAACCCCGATTTTTAAATTCATAAAAACCCTTACATGAAAAAAAAAAAAACAAATAAAAATAGATATTTAAACTTACAGTTGGAAGAAGAGGGGGGTCAGGGACCTACGCGCTCGGGGGGGGGGGGGGGAAGAAAACAGGCGGGCGGTGGCCAAGGGATGGCCGAAGGTGGTCAGTTTGGGGTTTAGGGCACTGGCGTTCGAAATTGAAGAGGAGGGGCGCGTTTGGGTGCTGAACGACGAAAGGGGATAAGAGAAGAAGGAGGCGCGGGGAGCAGGAGGGGAGGAGGAAGAAGAAACGGCGGTGGCGACAGCAGAGGGGAGGGGACTGCGGTTTAATTCGAGGAGGAGGGAGGGAGCGGGAGAGAGGCGGAAAAGGGGCGACGGCGGTGGGGTCCCCCTGGATGGCGGCGCCGATCGCGATGGGGGGGGTGGCTCCGTCGGTCTTCATTTTTTTTTTATTTGGTTCTGAACGATTGAAAATGAAGAGAGAGGAGAGGGAAAGGAGTTGACTTCTATATATAAATATATATTTATTTTAATTTAGGTCCAAAAAGCAAACTTTTATTACGAACTCGAAATCAGACCCACTGCCTGTCGTCCATAGCGTTTCACCCCCATTCTGAACACAATGGGTCATGTATCGTAGGTTGATTCGGACGTTTGAATCAGTTTCCGTTAAATTTACATTTAAATCTCTATATTGAATTTTAAACGTACATTTCAAATTACCGGGGTCGCATACTAACTAGAAAAATTCCTGAAAAATATTTTCTAGCTTCGTATTGACGATACGGTCCTAACAAAACTAGTTTCGTCGAATTCTGAGACCGTTTGAAAAATGGCCAATTTCCAGTCGATTAAAATCAACTGAAACCGGTCAAACGCATTTTCCTTTGCCACGCTCACATATTGATTCGAAAAATTATGAAATTTGGAATCTAGCAATAAATCGACACTGCGGACCCAACAAAACTGGTTTCGTCGGAATCCGAGGTCGTTTGCAAAATTGCTATTTTTAAGGGCCTTATATATATAAATATATATATATATTCCACAGCGACTATTTCTAATTTTAAACTGGACATATCTTATCATTTCTAAGATGAAATCTCAGTTTGTTAACTTCGTTACAAAGACATAGTTATACAGATTCAAATATTTCTTGTTTCGTTCAATTCTGACTTATATTGAATTCTGTATATTCATTTGAAATTAGAAATCGAATTTTCGAACTACCGCGCCATTTTCAATTCCTTTTATAATTATATATAATTATTATATATTCTAACGACGACGTATATAATATATACGTTCTAATTATATTCAAAATAAATTTCTCGTCGATATTATTTAAAATAATTCATTTTAAATATTCAAAATTCGCTAAAATTGCCAAAATAAAAATTTCAAACTGGCTCGCATTTTACGGCTTGTTACAATCTCCCCCACTTAAAACTTTTCGTCCCCGAAAAGGAACAAAGTCGAAAGTGGTTTGATTATTCAGCTCTACGATCGATCAGGCTTCCATTCTCCAACTCTTTAGTTTCTGAGAATTTTCAAAATTTCAAAAATTTGGCTAACACCCTAAATTTTCGAAAAATTTCGCCATAACCTCCCCTGCACCGGGAGCATCGGGGAATTTCAAATAGCTTCCCCGGTCCTTCAGATCTCAAAAAGAAAAAGAAAAAGCCAAGCGGCTAGCCAATAGGCTCATAAAATCATCATCACCCAAACAAAACAGTAAATTATGTAGTAAACATGTACCTATTTGTCGGGCAAACAAATTTTATTCTTCGGCTCTAGCCTCCTTGCTATGACATGTTCAATGATATAATGTATATGCAAGCAAACGCATCCAATTATCAATATAATTCAATATTTGGTTTAATTAGGCTAAATGGTTCAAAATTATCAAACAAATAAACAAACAACACAAACATCAATCAATTAGTGAATTAGAGTTTCAAATTCATAATTTTGATACATATACAAAATCATGTTTTGATGCCAAATCACAACAATGTATTCTAGCTATATTAGTTTTGGTTCTCACACCAGTCTAATGGAAATATATAGAAAATCATACCTTCGAAACTCGAACATAAATGTTGATGATGCGATCGCTATCATCAATACCATCTCCGGGCGACTACAGTGTAATCCTATATCTATCCAGTATATTAAAACTTCGAATATACGTTCATGACGCGTATATACAAAACCTTCATATATTGGATTGTCCATATTCAATATAAATAAATAATCAAATACGAATAATTGATTTAAATTTTCAAAACAAAATTTGTTTTCATTTTAAAAATTACTCTTCACACTCGTTCTAGGATACTACTGATCCTATCTCTAACGAGTCATTCTAATTGGATATTGCTAATCCAATATCTGATGAATCCTTTCGTATGGTTCTAATGTGTCTTGTTCTCGAGCTCTGTAAACCAAAGCTCTGATACCAAATGTGACGGCAAGGAATTTCGCTCGGTCCGAACCAGTCGCTAAACCGACCCAGACCGTTCGAAACGCCCTATCGTTTGAGAACACGACAAATCAGAATGCATACAAAAGAACGTTTCATTGTATATTACAACAATGCATCAGATTACAAGAATATACAGAGTATAAATGAATAAATATTACACAGAAATATCAGAGATTTAAATTACATTTAAATACATCGCAGCGGAAAATAATAAAATACACAACTAGAAGAGATATACAGATACAAAGCTTTCCGGATATCGTTCCAGCTGTAAACCAGGATCCTGTGAATATAAATCTGCAAACCCAAAACTACTAGCTGCCCGTGTCAAAATAAGGGCACCCAGAGTTTAGGTTAAAACAATAAACTCCAGGTCAGTCATGTGACTGGTGTGAGAACTAAAACAGTTAATCTTTATTTTAAATCATTAGGTAAATCAAGGGACCACGCCGTATAACACGGAACGGGTTTCCTCCCAAGAATACCAGTGCATAAAACAAACAGCGCAATGCTAAATAAAGAAAAATGAAGCTGTTATAAGACCCAGGTCCCATCACACAATGCAACGCAGCCGAGGATAGGGTTTTCCCTTATAACAGCCAAGGAATGCTTGATACGTTTGAAACAAATCGTTTGATACTATTATAAGTGCATAGTGTATAAAACAACTTCAAATCATAAGTATTAATCATAGGCGGCATGGGTACCATATATCATGTCGCCATACTAGTTCTACAATTAAAACCGCAAATGTCGTATTGGAAGTTGGGTTATCATTTATGGTATGAACCGAGGCTAGGGGCAAGATCCTCAACCGATTCGAGACAATCTAGCCCATGTCTCCGGAACAGCCGCAACTGCCCCTTGGATCGTCAGGGCCGGTCCACCGATGTGGATTATTATGCCTGAACACTACGTTTCTCCGCCCTTTGGGGCGTAAATCTGGCCCGTCAGCCGACCAGAAGCATCGACCGAAACCGATATCGCGAGGCGCCTCGCTTTTCAGCAAGTAATAATAAGTAACATCCACATGAGTCAAACTCGTCAGCCAGTTCAAGCACTGACGCCACTCATAACTAGAAAGAAACGTAGGTCCTCCCTGATGTCCGTCTCCCGTTTTTGATTCATACCGGGTGTGATACTCGCGAATCAACGTTACACAAAGCTACGCCACAAAGGCCGTGCTTCGATCATCAACCACAAGACTTTGCTTTTCAACAGAAGCCTTGATCATTTGCCTCTTAGCATGCCATACAGGCAATTCACTCCATGCGATTGATATCCATCAATATATAACCCCTGAGCTCGTACGTCTCAGAGAAGGGCGTTAAGCAAGAGAATAAATTCTCCGCCGCCAAACAGATATATATTTAATAGAGATCAATCACACGGACTAAAATCCAATGTCAGACACACAGTCCATTTACAAGTCCGTTCTGGGGCTGAACGAAACCGGGGGCACCTAGTACCCCGCATACCCATCGATCTCCAAGTACGTCTGGACGATCACTAACTGTTTCCATCTTCTTGGGTGTACAGCCCAATCAAGATCATCAGTAATTACCCAAACGACGTGAAGACCTCCGGTCTTCGACCATCGTCTTCATCTTCGACTTATCGTCGTATCAGTTATTCAGAATGGGATAAACCCGGTCTTTCCGAATAACTCGCGTATATTTTAAATAAGTGTTACACAAACACAACATACGCCTCATTCCAATTCATTAGTCACTAACCGTAAATTAATCAAGAGAATAATTCCCCAAATATTAACCCCGAAGGCCGAAACCAACATCAGATCAATATCCAGAAAACCATTCTGCTTAGCTAACCGACAGTTAGTTTCTAAATTTCACATTCATAGGGAAAGGTTCCCATTAATTTTATCAAAGATAAATTCTTGAATTTATTCTTTAATCTACTTTTGAATATCAATTTAAACTAGTCGGGATTAGCGAACCTTACCGAAGTAATCATTTGTTTTAATTTCCCAATCCCAACCTATTCATCCCATGAAGTAAAACTGGTAATACTTCATATCTAACACCACAGTGTTATCGGTAAATTCAATTACCATTTCACGTTCAAATCTAATTAAAGATTTAACTATCGCCTGGAGCAAAACTGGTGATACTCCATTTTCGATCATTTCAATCTAATTAAAGATTCATTAAAACTCCACTTAGTTTTAATCTTCGACTGGGTTAAAGAATCAGTGTCATTTAAAACACGATTCACGATAAACCCAAAATCACATTCCATTAATTATCGGGTTAAAGAACAAGTGTTATTTAAAACACTGTTCACGATAAACCCAAAAATCAATACCAATTCAATTCCAATTAAATATTGTTTAATTGGTACACTTCATTAAATCTAAATAAAAAGATTTAATCTTTTCTCAACTGGGTTCAAGAACAGTGTTAGTGAAGACACCATTCACGACAAACCCAAATCACATTTGATATTAAATACAAGGCTCTGAATAGAAAATATCCCGGCTTATATTCAATATCAAATTCTACGATTAACAAATGTCTTATTGGAAATAACGGTATAAATATATTTATCTTTCAAATTTCCATAACAACATCTGCATAATCCCGAATTCCAACATCGAAATATTCCGAAGACAATTTCGATTCAAATCCACTCCAATGCAATCATTGGAGTTTCTGGTCATTTTTAAAACCCTTTTTCAAATTCAATTTATTTATTTAAAAATAAATAGAATTATATTTCTAGTTCAAAACTAGTTCATTTCGATAAAAATCTATTTTTATCTTTTCAAATATGGAGTTTTTCATCCCAAATCTTCACAAATCGTTTCTTATGATTTTACACAAATTATTACTATTTTTAATAATTTTATCAAGGCCCGTACAGTCGATTTCCATCAATGGCCATCGAACTGCACTTACAGCGACCTTTTTCGAATTTGATTTGGACGTATCTCCAAATCCAACCGTTAGATTTCAAATTTCAAACATCATTAGAAATCTCTTTTCGATACGAACCCAACGGTTCCGGTTTTAGGAGAATCCGACGGTCGGATCTCCCGCAATGTCCGTTTGAAATAAATGGTCGAAATTCACGAACTGCCGCGGCGCGGCACGTTCTATTCAGGTCATTATATTATATATATATAATATATATAATATATATTTCGTCGATTTCTATTTAAAACGAATTATATAAATAGTTTTAAATTCGTTTCAAAAACAATTTCAACTTCCATTTCAATTCAAATCAAAATTGAATTCTTCTTTATAAATTCGTTTTAAAACTCATTTTTATTCAATTCAAATTTCAATTCAATTGAATTCGTTTTCAATTCATTTCGAAATCGTTTTCAATTCAATTCATTTCGAAATCGTTTTCTATTCAATTCATTTCGAAATCGTTTTCTATTCAATTCATTTCGAAATCGTTTTAAAAATCGATATAAATATCGTTCACGTCAAAATGGCGTCAATCTAATCAACACGGCTTCATAAATTTCTATTTTCCAATATTCTATTTCAAATATTTCTTTTTCAAAAATAGCTGTTATTATCAAAATATTTCGTTCAACACATGACCAATCTCAATGGATGAGTACTGTCAACACATGAACTTTTATTTAATATTGATAAAGATGTAAATTTTATTACTAAAATATTTCGTTCAACACATGACCAATCTCAATGGATGAGTACTGTCAACACATGAACTTTTATTTAATATTGATAAAGATGTAAATTTTATTACTAAAATATTTCGTTCAACACATGACCAATCTCAATGGATGAGTACTGTCAACACATGAACTTTTATTTAATATTGATAAAGATGTAAATTTTATTACTAAAATATTTCGTTCAACACATGACCAATCTCAATGGATGAGTACTGTCAACACATGAACTTTTATTTAATATTCTTTATTTTTCAAATTGGAATGAGGCCCAATCAATTACCATATAATGTTAATTATATGGATTTTCATACAACACATGTATATAATAGCATTGAAAAATAATCAACCATCAACCAAAGTGCACTACACTGTATAAGCATCAAATATAGATATCTAACGCTTATAACAGCATGTCAATCAATCGATCGACATATTTAATCAATCAGGATGAGTGAACTTCATATTTCATCCCAACACCCGTGTGGGGTTTCAAACAATCAAACAAATATTTTATTCGTGCAGTTGGGCGATGTGTAAAATGTATCGTCCCAATTAATGTCCTTCAAATAGGTGTACATAAACAAACCGTCTGGTTTGTAAATGAATATTTATTTATTCACATTCACGTTAAGAATTATATTTTTAACGATAAAACATTTTATTTCAACATATGAATTTCTATTCAGTTCATTTATTCAATAAAATGATATTTTTATTTTTCTAACATATTTTAGAAAATTTCGGCGGCATAACGGCACGATACTAGAAACGGGACAAGGCCTAGCCTTATTCCCGGTCTAGTGAAGGCCCACGCCATTCACACATCAATCATATTCACCAAACAACCAAATTCAAATCAAATCATCAAACTAATCTATGCAACCAAACAAACAAGTCCATGGTCTGTGGACGATTGTGTCGGGTGCTACTAAGCACCGTCTGCATCCTAGTATATATATATAACTAGAAAAGAAATTGAAAGGTGAGAAATTCTCACCTATTGCTATCCTAGCTCCACGGCACTTCATTGATAGAAATCTTCATCGCTATCGCATCTTCGTCCTTTGTCGCTTTCATTGTCCGCTTTCACTACATATGTAAAAATCAAATTTTTATATTTTGATGTCTTTAAAATAAAAGTCACATTTTTATTTATCTAATGAATATATAAAAATAGAATTTTTATCGCTACCTCTTATATGTAAAAAATCATATTTTTACCATCTTAAAAATCGTATCTTTGCTATCATGAAAATCAAATCTTTGTACCATGAAAAATCTAATCTTTATACCTTTAAAAATCCGACCTTTTCTAAATAAAACATCAAATCTTTGTTTTCTCTTTACTTATATAAAAATTATATTTTTTATTCTTCTTCTACATATAAAAATCGAATTTTTATATTGTTATACATATAATAAAAATATCGCCTTTTATATAATAACACATCATATATACAAACCGATTTTAATTTATGCTAAACCCCGATTTTTAAATTCATAAAAACCCTTACATGAAAAAAAAAAAAACAAATAAAAATAGATATTTAAACTTACAGTTGGAAGAAGAGGGGGGTCAGGGACCTACGCGCTCGTGGGGGGGGGGGGGGAAGAAAACAGGCGGGCGGTGGCCAAGGGATGGCCGAAGGTGGTCAGTTTGGGGTTTAGGGCACTGGCGTTCGAAATTGAAGAGGAGGGGCGCGTTTGGGTGCTGAACGACGAAAGGGGATAGGAGAAGAAGGAGGCGCGGGGAGCAGGAGGGGAGGAGGAAGAAGAAACGGCGGTGGCGACAGCAGAGGGGGGGGACTGCGGTTTAATTCGAGGAGGAGGGAGGGAGCGGGAGAGAGGCGGAAAAGGGGCGACGGCGGTGGGGTCCCCCTGGATGGCGGCGCCGATCGCGATGGGGGGGGGGGGGTGGCTCCGTCGGTCTTCATTTTTTTTTTATTTGGTTCTGAACGATTGAAAATGAAGAGAGAGGAGAGGGAAAGGAGTTGACTTCTATATATAAATATATATTTATTTTAATTTAGGTCCAAAAAGCAAACTTTTATTACGAACTCGAAATCAGACCCACTGCCTGTCGTCCATAGCGTTTCACCCCCATTCTGAACACAATGGGTCATGTATCGTAGGTTGATTCGGACGTTTGAATCAGTTTCCGTTAAATTTACATTTAAATCTCTATATTGAATTTTAAACGTACATTTCAAATTACCGGGGTCGCATACTAACTAGAAAAATTCCTGAAAAATATTTTCTAGCTTCGTATTGACGATACGGTCCTAACAAAACTAGTTTCGTCGAATTCTGAGACCGTTTGAAAAATGGCCAATTTCCAGTCGATTAAAATCAACTGAAACCGGTCAAACGCGTTTTCCTTTGCCACGCTCACATATTGATTCGAAAAATTATGAAATTTGGAATCTAGCAATAACTCGACACTGCGGACCCAACAAAACTGGTTTCGTCGGAATCCGAGGTCGTTTGCAAAATTGCTATTTTTAAGGGCCTTATATATATAAAAATATATATAAATTCCACAGCGACTATTTCTAATTTTAAACTGGACATATCTTATCATTTCTAAGATGAAATCTCAGTTTGTTAACTTCGTTACAAAGACATAGTTATACAGATTCAAATATTTCTTGTTTCGTTCAATTCTGACTTATATTGAATTCTGTATATTCATTTGAAATTAGAAATCGAATTTTCGAACTACCGCGCCATTTTCAATTCCTTTTATAATTATATATAATTATTATATATTCTAACGACGACGTATATAATATATACGTTCTAATTAGATTCAAAATAAATTTCTCGTCGATATTATTTAAAATAATTCATTTTAAATATTCAAAATTCGCTAAAATTGCCAAAATAAAAATTTCAAACTGGCTCGCATTTTACGGGTTGTTACAGGTATTGTGATGACTGCCCACACCCCCACACTTAACAAGAGGAATAATGCACTGGAAGGTGTGCCAGGCAGCTATGGAAGATCATCAGAGTAGGTAAACACAATACGAAACCTGTCGTATTGCTCACAGCGCAAGGATAAAATATAATAGAACCTATACAACAGGCAGTAGTTGTAAAGGATAATTGCACATAAATTTAAACTTCCATATCATTAAGGAAATATCCACAACATCTTAGGATCACATCAGTAAATGTCTGTACAAATAGTCTCACTACAACACTCCATAAAACATGATAGTGGAAACAAAGATACTAGATAGTAGTAAAGATAATACGCCAGCCTCCTGCTCGTCTTCGCACATCATCATCATACTCACTAATCACATGTCACCTAGTCTTCCCATCCACAATCGGATGAACATCCCAAGGTAATAAGAGAAAACATAAAACCTTGAGTCAGACAACAGTCTTAGTGAGCGATAATACAACTAACAGAATTCAACAATAAAATATGTGAGAATAAGTAGATTAACAAACCAATCTACCAAACACCAGAGAAGAACTCAACCCCCGTCTTCCCCGCATCGGACAGTGAGAGCCTTTACATCAAACAATTTAACCATGGAAATAAGAACACTCATTCAATCATGGAAAAGCACTTCTAACATCCAAATTACATATATCTCATGTAAACCGTCCTAATTGAATTCAATATCCCTAAAGCACAAGCCCCAAAGGCCTAAACCAATATCAGACAAGCACACGAGGAACATCTCTTTCGATGTTAGATGACCTACATGAGACGATAAAAACTAAACAAAAAATCATCCATGACTGACTTTGGCTATCACCGCCAATCCTGCTTCGAAACCATCATTAATCGTATGATGGCCAACCTTGCCATATGTCAAGGGCAAATGGTAAACCCAAGTTCTAGCATAAACTCCATACACATTTCACTGATACGTATGCATTTCCAACCTTGACAACTAGGCCTTTCAACGATACCTAGGGTACTCGACCTACAACCGATCTTTTAGACGTCTCTTATGTACCCCTGCTTCGAGCCTGCTGGAACTTACGACCAATATAATCTCTTGGCCTTGTCGCTATCATCCACGACTAATCATCAGCTCAAACATCCTTAGCAACCATTATCCACCAACTCAAAACACCCTTGAGACGGTAAAAACTAAACACTCCTTTTCCACTTCCAAGTTCGTCAGTAGATAATAAATAAACAATTTCTTCCATCAGAGCATCTTGCAACTGATCATGATGTTTACTGAAAGAACCAACCACATTAATAACAAAACTCAAATTAGTGAAAAATTGATGGACTTGAATCACCTCTCTTGCGGCAACAACTAAATCAATTGCAACCTATGTACAAAGCAATGCACATAGTATGCACATGGACATTCATTAATAAATAATGCTTGCAGCCCATTCCACTCGCCATGCATATTGCTTGCTCCATCATACCCTTGTCCGTGAATATTTTGGTCATCGAGTGAATGACGTGAGAAAATGACACATATTTCATCCTTTAGAGTTGCAACTACAACGTTTGGTACATGACAAAAGCCACATAAACGCTCTTATATAAAACCGTCTTGTCGACAAATCTCAATACAAGAGCCATTTGTTCTCTTTTAGATTCATCTCTCGCCTCATCGACAATAACACAGAACTTAGAATCGCCTATATCATACCTAGTCTTGCTTCGCACTTTGTTTGCCATCACTTGTAAAAGCTCCTTTTGGATAGCAAGTAATGAATACTTAGAATTTTTAGGAGCATTGTTTAAAACTGTTTGAGCAACTTTTTCATGATATGAAACCAAAAGTTTAATCAACTCAACAAAGTTAACTTAATTATGTGAATAATCAGTTTCATTCTGCCCTTTAAAAGCACAACTTTAAGCTGAAGGAAAACGAATTGCATCAATAGGAGTCTTTACTCGCAATTGATTGTTTAGAGTTTGATCTTGACTTTGTGCATTATTCACTTTGTCTATGTATGTGCTTTGATTGGTTCAATAAATCATCACAAGCTTGCATTGCTTTATTACGAGGTGATAAAGAATCATCTCCAATGTGAATCAAAAAAGCGTAATGCTTTCCATCATTCACTTTCTTCCAGTTTTTGAATCCCTTAATACTGAATGCATCCCAACCGGGCCGACCAACTGGTACTGCAGTAAAAAGATAACATTGTAAACAATATGCACCATCTTTAGAAGGAGAATACTCAAGCCAAGAAAAAAAAGTGTGTACCAGGACTCTTGAACGCGACGAAGGCGCTTCTTTCCAGACTAGGGATATTCAATAAGGCAGATCTGATATGGGCTTAATTTTAAATAAGCTTGTCTGATCTCATTACGCTTGTTGGGTGGATGGTTCCAAATTTTTGGATGTTTTCCTGGATCTCGTTCAACATTAGAAATATCAACTTCATTGACGCCACATCGGATAGTTTTTAGTTGAGTTTCTTCAGTAGTAGAAATACTCGGAAGAAGTTAGATGGAAGTATCAATGGAAGAAGTTGCAACACTATCCAACTCTTTTCTTTTGAAGAATGAATGGATTATTATCAGCTTACTTTCCTTACCAATGAGCAGCTGAGATTACTGGTTGAAGATGAAAAATAAAACTAAATAAATCAATAAAGAAATATTAGACAGTCACAAACTTACTTGGAATATGCATGAATTGATGAAAATAATAAAAGTTGTAGAAGATGAGGAGTTAAAATGCAATCCGATCTGGAGGAATTTTATGAAAATCTAATTCTTGTTTTTTTTCTTTGGTTTGGGGGGGGGGGGGAGGGTGTAGTGCCCTCCACTAGCCCTGTAATAGTTCCGCCACTGACTCCTGACCTTTCACTTAGTAGATACACATCATACCACCGTGCCACACTATTCGACGCATGTGAGACGATCACCCCGTACCATCAGGCATTTCCCCGAAATGCGCTGTGCCAATGCTCAACTAGCACGGGACGATCGTCTAAAAGGTTGAAACGATGAATTACCAAAGAACTTGTATATCTCACAGCGAAGGGAAGAAAATATAGTAATAACATAGCACTATATAAAACAGGCGAGATGGTACATAAGTTGAACACTAAATCATATCCATCAGAGCAGTGGAATCCAAAATACAGCTTCATATCCAATTATTACAACTTGGTCACCCTCTACTGATGAAACCCCGTGGCCAAATCTAACCGAGAGAAAACAGATGCACCAACAAGTTGGTCAAACAAATCATCAATCCTTGGAAGTGGATGCCTATTCTTTTTAGTAAGCTTATTCAACTCCCTGTAATCCCACTATAGCAAAAACACTATATTACAATTGCGTTTTTACAACTGTAATAAAATGACAGTTGTAAATAACATCTATTACAACTAATCTTTTTCTAACAGTTACGATAAATATGTATTACAATCTTCCTCTTCCGTCGCTTGTAAAAGATGCAAGGTTTTAAACTTGTCGGCAGCCGTTACATGGGTTTAATTTTGGCGCATGCTACTAAGTTTTGGCTGAAACTCAGTTTTTTTGGCTCTACCTAATTTATTTTACTTTTTTATTTCCACTCACGTTCCTTTTTATTTTTACATTCCTAAAACTATCGTCTTCCTTCTCCTTTTTCACCAAATCCTGTAAACCCAAAAAAGTCAAAACAGAACCATGAATAACCCAGGTCCAAGTCTGGAGCTCCCTATCTCCAACATTACTGATTGCATTTCAGCCATGGACCTCTCCTTCAGCTGACGATTTTACATTCGTCGTCAGCTCTGCAGCAACTTTCAACGACATAGCTCCAGCTTTTCCACTATTCAACCATGAATTACTATAGGATATGAACCCTAGTCCAAGCCCATGAAGCATCGATCTGAGTCCACTTCGTCAGCCTGTCATCCAGTTCGATTGGCGTAATTTGGTACTAATGAATTTATTTACTTTCATTTTTACCTTGTGTTTCATTTAGTATTAAATAGGAGTTTCTTCATTAAGATTACTGATGCATTAAGTGGAATTATTAATTATAAATCTGCTATAGGAGAATAAGGTTTAAAGTCGGGCACAAATATTCTTTGACATGATGGAATTTTAGTCAAGTCTTTGTTCTTCTTTTCCGGGTCTTATTATGAATTTTGCACACTTGATTATGTTGTTTGTGCTAATACAGTTATTTGATTTCAATCGGGGTTTGCTACATATACTTTGCCAACACATAGAGTATGGTATTCATAAAGCATAGCAAGGTGGAGGTGGGGCAAGAGAGAAGAAACCTTGGCATCTTGGTTTCCTGCTCAAGTAATTCAGTAAAATGATCAATATATCATGTTCAATACAACTGCTCTTCTCAAAATGGACCGAGTAACATCAATGTAGTGTAGAGTTGTGCAGTTAGGCCGTATCCACTCAGCTGAATGTGCCTGTGAATTGTGGTCTAGGTGACATTGTTGAATAAATATCAAAATCCATGGTTGTTGTGTTAGTTTGAATGACACCGTATCTGATTATGCAAGGCGAGAATACATATCAAATGGGGCAAGTTTCAGATCATTTATTCAGATCCAATGTTTACTGCTACTGATTTTATTTTTTGGGGATAGTCATAAAGAACAATGGCGGCTACAACTTTTCGATGGAGAAAAAGGTAAGGACACTAGCTTTGAATTCATTGGTAGATGTGAGATTTCTTTGTTTAAGACTATTATCCTATCTTATCTGATTTTTCATGTTGTTTAAACTTGGTTTAGGATGGTATTTGACGTATTACAATAACATTTCAGCTTATATGCTGGTATCCATATGTTTGGCTTTGTTTACAATGGGGAATACTTATAATCCAGTCAATAAATATTCTCAAATTTTTGTTGAATTTTGACACTTAGCTTATTTTTGTTATACATGTTTGTTTTGAGCAAATATCTATGTTGTATTGAATGACACCTTCAGACATCATACTTGATTTAATTTTTTTATAATCATGCATGTGTTGTTTTTGAATCATATTAGATTTTTACACTGATTTCATAGTTTGTGATGGGAATCAAATTTATCTTGTTATTAAATTTGAGTTCAGCTGTTAACCAATGATTTCCTACACTGGATTTGAGACACGCTGAGTTCCAATCCTTCTCACTGGCTAGGATCTGAACTTGCTGAGTTCCCCTCCTCCTTGTTGAACATCCCCTAGGTTGCTATCGATTTGCCCCAGGTTAGGTTTTCACGACTCCTGTTGTTTCTCTTATGCGACTTTCCCTTCATATAGCTCCACACTTCATGCCCGAGGTCACTGGCTCAGGTTTTCTCTTTTCAAAGTGGGCTTAACTAGTTATTTTAAACTATAAGGACTTTTCAAGGAATTCATATAGAAATTTAGAAACCTAATAAATATGTATGGTTATTTACCAGTAAAACTTATCATGTTTTTGTCTTTATTAATTATTTTGTCGTGTTTTGCATCGTTCCGTTTATTTTGTCAATAGTTGAATTATTCACTTTTATTTAAGGTGCCAGCAAAATTGAACATCAAATTGCCAATGAACTGGATATATAAAGTATAAATATTACATGGTAATTATGGTTGAATTGTTCACTTTTATCCATTTTTGTTGTTGTGGCAGATTTTGATTTAAACTTTAATTATCTTTTACATTGTATTCATTTTATTCTTTGGAATTCTGCTCTAATATAAAATAATATAAGTTCAATCTTGATAATAGTTAATTCTACTTGTAGACCGTATTATGTGTTGATGACCATTGGAGATCTTGTGAAGCCTTATTTTCTTGATGTGGGCACCAGAAGCGATGTGACCTAGCTTCAGTGTGATGCATCATGTGTTAAGCGCTCAAAGGTTCTAATAGGGTAATATCTGCTTATTTTTTTATGTTTTTAATGGATTTGACGGACTTTATGAAATTTCTAAGTACTAAAAAACTGTGTATCGGGGACCTCATCCATTTTATAGGCCAAAAAAGAATGGATTGGTAAAATGCAGGGATGAAATGCATGCTTCAGTTTCATATGATGCCTGAAAAAATAGTCAAAACATGCTTAGATGCCTATGCATTAATTTTCTTTTTAATAGAAGCAGTCTTAATTCAAAATTCAAGTTAATAACTTTTTAGTGGGAATTAAGGAGAGCTGTTGGGCTAACCGGGTTCATGAGCTTTCATTTATGGGTGGAGACACGGAGAGTAGAGTAGAATGAGTTTTTTAGGAATTGAATTATCAATAGATCATCGTGTTCATTCCTTTGAAAGAATGATTGAGAAATATTAGTTTGGGCACTAGGATGTTAGTTTCTTCTATTTCGAGTTATGTAAATCGGGACAAGTAGTTCAAGGGAATGTCAGTCGAACCCTTGGTTGATGTCGGTTGCAAATTGATGCAATCCGAAGTGGTTCAAGTGAATCGAATTGCTAGACATTTGATGATGGGTGCTGTTGAAAAAACAGTTTATAAGCATTTCTGTGTGGGTGCGGATAAAGGTGAGGTTGGTCGAACTTTGAGAGGGTTATCAAATTTGGGTTTGAAAGGGATATTGGATTACGGGTCTGAAGTTGCGGTGGATGAATTTGGTTGTCAGGAAAATTTGGAGGGTTTTTTGAAAATGGTTCAATTGAGAGATGAGGCTTAAAGGTCTTTTATTAGTTTTTCCTGTGTAAAGATCACGACCGTCTACCCAATTTCTCTTCTAGAGCGAATGAGTGATATACTGGGATGAGAGAAAAAAGATCCATCTTTTGAAGTTCTTTGGAAATCTCATAAGATTCCTATCCTCTCAAATTCAAGCCCATTATATCAAACTTCTCACAAACCAGAACCTTTAACAATAGAAGAAGAGCTTGAATTACAAAAGGCATTGAATAGGCTGTCATCACTTTGTAAAAGATGCAAGCAAGCAAAACTTCCAATACTAATAGATGCTGAATACACCTTGGTTCAACTTGCAATAGACTATTTCATTTACACAGCTGCATTAGAATTTAACCAAGGCGATTATCCGATAGTGTACGCAACAATTCTAGCTTACTTGAAGGATTCGAAAGAGAGAATGGTTCAAGCAGTGGAAGCTACAGAAAGGGAAGGTTTTCATACTGGGATTAAATTAGTTAGAGACGCAGATTTGACAAGAGAAACTCAATTGGCTAACTTTTTTGGCGTTGCTTCTCTCATTCATGAACGCATTCAAGATACACGCACATGTTATGATGAATGTGCATCTTTTATGCTTAAAAAGGTTGCCAAGGGTTCTAGTTCATTGTTCGTAGCAACACACAGTCTTGAATCGGGAAAAGCAGCTGCATCAAAAGCAGAAGAGCTAGGAATAAGCAAAGGAGATACAAATTTACAGTTTTCATATTTATTGGGAATGGCTGATGGATTATCATTTGGATTGAGAAATGCCGGATTTCAGGTAAGCAAATACCTTCCTTAATGATCCATCGACCAAGTCATTCGTTATCTTCTTCGAAGTGCTGAAGAAAACTAAGGATTATTATCTGCATCGACTCTTCATAAGGAGCTGATAAGGAAGGAATTATAGAGGAGGATGGGTGCCGCCGCTGGGAAGGTGTGAAGAATTTTTACGCATATGCTGATACGTTGTACATAATTTTGTTAGATGAAAATAGTCATGGAAATACTAATTTCAGCAGAAGTTCATATTTAAAAAAAAAAGAAGGAAATGTTGGTTTTTGTAATGAAGAATTCATATATATATATATATATATATATATATATATATATATATATATATATATATATATATATATATAGGAAGGTTCGGCTCCTCCTCTTATTTTGCACGTGAGATTCACCCTGAATCACAGCCGCACATCCACCTTTTGTTTTATATTGTGTAGTGGAAAGAGAGAGAAAGAATATTATTGTGTAGTGGAAAGAGAGAGAAAGAAAGGTGGATGTGCGGCTGTGATTCAGGGGGAATTTCACGTGTAAAATAAGAGGAGGAGCCGAACCTTCCTCATATATATATATATATATATATATATATATATATATATATATATATATATATTGTGATTCACTAGTTTGGTATTTTGAATACAAAGTTGTAATGTTTTTTGTATGGATGAATCTGATGCTTTGAATTTATATTAATTTTTTTTGTTTATCCAGCTTTTGTTGAACTTGCAAAATGTATTCAGTTATAGTTGTAATAAAGTGTATTACAATCGATAGAAATAGTTGTAAAAATTACGAAGTCACGACGGTGCATAACAGTTGTAGTAGGCATTACTACAATAGTGCGTAAAAGGTGTAATAAAATCTATTACGATAGTGAAAAATAGTTATAAAATATACGAATTTACAACGATGCTGCAACCGTGCGAAATAGTTGCAAAAGATTTTGTTCTATTACCACTTCTTAATATACGATGGTTACGCCACCATTGTTCAAAGTATTTTACAAATGTTTTCCACCGTTGTAATAGGGTCAGTTTGTAGTGTCCACACACAAGCAAAGCGATCCATCCGCCTTTGTTGCAAAGAAAACTGGAGCACCCCATTCTGATATGCTTCGCCTAATAAACCCCTTCTCAAGTAGCTCCCCTACTTTCTTGCTAAGCTCTCTCCTTTCCCTAGGAGCCATGTAGCGTACATGCAATGCAACTGGCTTCGCATTATCTGCCAATTATATCCGGAAATCAATCTCGTGCCTCAGATGTAAGCCCCTAACCTCCTCAAAAAAATTCGAATACTCAAAGATAACAGGTATAAATCACAAATCATTGACAGAAGCATCAAGTTATTCTAGTTAACTGAGCATAACATACCCCTTTGGGTCACAAGAAATCTCGAGAGTTCTCCCTCGACAAGTCAAAAGTCTAACGATCCTCCTCTCACAGTCCAGAATGGCACCATACATAGCTAGCCAATCCATCCCTAGAGTCAGACCATAGCCCATAAAACCAAGCTCATATGCGTCACACTCAAACTCGACGCCCAAACAGAAATCCTCAAACCCCGATAAATCATAGACAGATGAGCCGGATCAGAAACAATGCCAGTACTAGGGTGTAGAGACTCAGCCATAGAATCAGATATAAAAGAGTGAAAAGCGCCTGAATCGAAAAGAGTCCTAACAGGATGATCATAAAAAGAGAAATCAAACCTTCAACGGAAACTTTCCTACCTCTGTCCAATACACTGGCCTCAAGAGCATGCACCTGCCCTCCAATAGATCCTGCCCTTTGAATCTGTCCTTGCTTCTTCGGGCACTCCCTAGAATAGTGTCCGGCCTCACCACAGTGGAAGCAAGTATTCTTTCTTTTTAAGCATTTTTTGACCAAATGACCCAAGCTTCCACAACCATGACATTTCTTCTTGCCTTGAGCTTTGACGTTCTTTCCGCCCTTCTTTTGTTGTTCTTTCTTAGGCCACACTTTCTTATTTTATGTCTCATCAGTCTTAGCCTCCTTTTTCTCCTCTTTTCCATCTTCGTACATCAATGCCATATCAACCAGTCTCTCAAAAGTAGCCCCCATCGGAATGTGAGATAATGCCAATGCTTGAAGGGGTTGATTCAATCCTCTTGCAAACCTTAAAGCTTTCTTGTGCAGAGTATTCACTAACTCCAGATCAAACCTTGCCAACTAATTGAACTTATTAACATACTCTTTGATGTACATGCTTCCTTGATTAATTGCCAGAAACCTCTCTATCTGCATACTTTCTTTTTCCAGAGAAAGAAACTTCGTCTTGAACCTCTGTCGGAAATCATCCCAAGTCTCCACTGGACGCCCTGCTTGCGTTACTTCCCACCAGAATGAAGCCGCCAACTGTCTCTTTCTGCGGTCATCAACCTCAAAAAGTCCAAATAAGTTCTCCATCTCTTTTAGCCAATTCCGTGCTTCTACAAAGTTCTCAGTTTCTCAGAGTGGCTTTCCTCCCATAGCACATAAATCTTTGCATATCTTAGGGAAATTACTCGCTCGTGGAGGAGGAACAGCGGCTGCAGCAGGGGGAGGGGCGTTTTCTTGGCCACCGCCAGGTGCCGTAACCTCAAGATATCTACAGAACCAAGCTGGTATATGAACGCCCTCGAAATATTCGGTTCCCCAAACATGCCGAAAATAAAAGGGAATCAAACAGAGAATCGAAAGATATTTTATATGGCTTTGGGGAATATGTTCTCCAAAAACAGACTTTTCTTTTGAAAATACTTTCTTTGTGAAACCTTTTGAAAACAATTTTCAAAACCTTTTTATCCGATCTTGTAACCTTCAGCTTTGATACCAAATGTGACAACCCACGTCCGTTAATGTCACTCTTTAGCATAATGCATTATGTTTTGCGAAGCGTTATAGGTAAACAAAACAGAATCTCAGAAGAGAGATATAAGAAACAGCAGCGAAAATTTAAAACTTTATTTTCCAATAGAAAAAATCATTTTCTCAAAATCCAGTTACAACAACAGACTGAAATACTGGAATAAAATACATCAAAGTATAGAAATGAAAATTCATAATCCCCATAAGTAGCCATAACAAGTAGATAGGTAGTCAAAGCGATACTTCGAAACAGATCCAAATTCAAGCAGAAACAAGAGAGTCTCCTAATCAAGCCTGAGTGTTCCCCAGGCTGAGAACCTGGGGGCAGGAAGAAAGAGAGAAAAGGAAACAAAACGGGTCAGACATAAAGTCTAGCGAGTCCAATGACTTTTAGCATATAAAGAAGTAAAAGTATCATGACAAGCATATAAACTAGACAAGACAACAGTGTGATATAACATGTATAAATAGTTTGAACAGAACTAACATAATAAACATAGTAGATTATGCTTCTCAAATACTTTACTATGCACCAATACTAGTATACCGGATTAAGTGTTATACAATTTCTTAACAAAATCAGAATGATCCCAACAGAAACATACAGTAGACTTAGGTGTACATCTACTAACGGGTTATACCCCAAACAAAATTAACAAGTACCTAAATAGAAATAACGGTTGTTACCCTCAAACAGAAATAACATGTACCTAAACATGACTAGATGTACCCTAATTACTACCGCCTAGCGATTGGCTCCCTACCACGTAAATATCCTGTATTAGCCCCACAGTAGGGTGTATTTCTTTCTAAAGTGGCAACCACCAGAAGGACACAGACCTATTTACAGGTGTTATAGCGGCTTATTTTCCCCAAGAAAGCCAGACACATGCATGCACATGACTCTGTTAGAACGCATCATCAGAACACCTCCACCCAAATGAACCTCTTATAGTCAGTTCAATAAGCGTTCACTGACCACTATCTAGTGTGGGGCCCCCCTTTAATACCAGAATGATTTATTGACTGATATGGGCCCCGCACAACAGTTGACACAAGCTACCCTTTAGGCTTGTATCCCCAATTAACTAGGATTTTGACAGGTTATGCCTACCAAATTAACAATCCCGCATAAACCCCATAGATTAAACAGGTTAAGTTTAACGGGTTCATATAACCCTCCACAGATTTAACAGATTTACTTAACCCCACCGATTCAACATGTTTACTTAACCCCACACACAGATTGAACAAGCCATAGATTAACCGGTTTATATGTATATAACCCCTACAGTTTAAACGGGTTAAGTATTACAGGATAACTGTATGCATAACCCCCAACATGTTTTATAGGTTACTTACAGTTTCATTAACAAGCTTCGCTTAACCTTTAAATTAAGCCTACATATTTATATGCCCAAACCACAAGTCATAATTCACAGTCTAAGATATGCCCCAAAATTTTGTCATATTTCACAGTACAGTTTATGCCCTCAAATCCCAGTCATGATTCATAGTACAAATTATGCCCTCAAATTACCATTCCCAATTTAACCCAATTTCGTTCGTACACATATTTTAACGATATTAGCCTAGGCTCGAAGGTAGTCTAGGCTATGAAAATAAAAAGGGAATGAGAGAGAAGAAAATAATAGGCATATAAAATATAATAAGCATATGATAATAGAGATGGGCATATGATAGCAGGAATAGGCATATAAAAACTGAACAGCAGATCAGGTGTATAGAAGAATACATGTAATAACAAAACTTTTTAAGTATGAACCAAATTCTTAACATGTATAGGTTTAGATCCAGATTTATAAATATGTCAGGATTATTTGTTAAATGTTTATATCTAAAAGTAACATGAACTCACAGGATTTGATCTAAAGAATAGAAAATAATATGCTGAAGTTGTAGAAGTAATTCTCGTATGTGTATATGCTGCTGTTGAAGAAAATATGCTGATTCAATCCAAGCTGAGGCAGCATCTCGTTGTCTCCATTGTTTTTTATGTATAAAAACAATAGAAATGCTGTCCTATATACCGCCAATGAATGTAGTCCATAAATCAAACCACGTTCAGAGGAATGACCTCACTGGATCCTGGATGGGTCGACCCATGTCGACCCACGTGGCCACGGGTCGACCCAACCCAGGCGTGGGTCGTCCCATGCCCGCCTAGGTCTGACCTACTTTTCCCGTCTACATTTTCGAAATATTTTGAAAATTCTGAGTTCACTTATATATAAATAACTCTCTTATACGTGTACAAACTTCTACCCTTTATAACTACCTCATACAACGTCCGTTTTACGTCTACTCGGAGTCTATCTTAAGTAGAATTCCGAAACGAATGCAATGGTATGGTCTGTTTTACTTAATTCCCAATATTTAATTAATTATTATTTAGTTTATGGTATAATTTCCTTCAAAATTACGGGGTGTTACCATAAGGGAGTTAGCCTTATGAGTCATATAATGAAGCTTTGGGAAAGAGTGTGTGAACATCATTTGAAAAGTTAACAAGTACTTCAAAAAAATCAATTTGGTTTCATGCTTGGAAGGTCAATCACTAAGGCAATTCTCTTGATAATATAACTTATGGAGAGATTTAGGGAGAAAAATAAAGATGTACATAGGGCTTTTATTGATTTGGAGAAAGTTATGATAGAGTTCCAAGGAAAGTTTTGTGGTGGGTGCTGGAAAAGAAGAAGGTCCAACAAATACATTACCCTTATTAAATATATGTACGATTAGGTTATGATGAGTGTTAAAGCATGCGTTGGTGAAACCATTGATTTTCCTACTAACATAAGATCACATCAATCGACTTTGAGACCTTATAATTTTCCCTTAATAATGGATGAAGCCAATAAGGGTATACAAGATGGATTCCATGGTGTATGCAGTTTGCTGATGATGTTGTGCTGATTGAGGAAAGTAGGATATAGGCTAATAAACAACTGGAGTTGTGAGGATACACTGGAATCAAAGGGTTTCAGACTTAGCAAAACTAAAACACAGTATGTAAAGTGCAAGTTTTGTGGCGTCAGGTCAGATGACTGAAAGATCACCCTGGCCGATCAATTAGTACTCAAGAAGGAATCCTTTCGATATTTAGGATCTATATTGTAGTTTTATGGTGAGATTGATGAAGACGTTAGTTTTAGAATTTGAGCAGGATGGATGAAATGGTGACTAGCATCTGACATTATCTATGATTGGAAAATCCCAAAGAAGCTTAAAGGAAAGTTTGATATAACAATAGTCGGGCCTACAATGGTATAAGATGCAAAATGTTGGCCTATTAAAATGAAACACGTCTAGAGGATACGTGTAGCAGAGATGCATATATTGTGATGGAGATGTGGGAATACCAACGAGATTGAATTAGAAATGATGATATTCTGGACAAACTTAAAGTTGCACAGGTTGAAGAGAAGTTAGTCCAAAGATGGTATGAACATCTTCTTGGAGGCCTCACGACTCACTTGTTTAGGCTGGAAATATATGCTGTATCGAATTCCCAAAGAGAGGTAGAGGTCGACCAAGGATGACATGAGAGGAGGTAGTTAAGAGAGACTTGAGAAATAAATGTATATCTGAAGAGAGGGGGTCGAACATGACTAATGGAAGTTAATGATCCATGTTCCAAAACCTTGAGCTTTTATTTAGTTTAAGGTGAGTGGTTTTAGTTTTAGATGATAGGACTAGCGTATAGGGGCATAAGGCGTAGTGTTGGTTTTCAATATCTATTTTTACTAGTATTATTATCATTATCTTCATCACCATAAGCATCATAATTTATTTATTCACTACTACTACTATTATTATTTATTGAATTACTTTGAATTTTAATTTTAGTTTATCTTTATTTATACTTCCATCTTTAAATTTATTGTTATCATTATTACATTTGAATTGATTTTGCCTTTTGGTTTTGGGTTCCATCTCTAGCCAATCCCAACTTGTTTGGGGTTAATGGCTTAGTTGTTGTTGTAGAGGTATTAAAAATATTAGTGTTCATACTAGCACTTAAATCTCTATTATAAAATAGATTTATGCTTTACTCGAAATTTAGTACTAGTGCTACTGGTCGAGAAACTTTATTCGGTACTATCTCTATGGTTAGTTTTTATTATTTCCTAACCCAGTTTATTATGTAACTGTCCATAAACTGTTTGGTATGATTTATTTTTAAGTTTTCTTTTCTTGTAATGGTGTTTGCATCATCAGCCCAATAAACTTTCAACCAAATTGTTGTTGCCCAAATAGCTATAATGCAAAACAAAATACATAGGATGTTGTTCTTATGAAAATTGAGTTTAAAATGTACATATTTATGAGAATGAAAATAATGTAAGAATTAATCATCTTCTTTTTAAGATCTATTATGATAATTTGAACCTTGATTACCAAAAACACCATTATACAAAAGAACGTACATGGAAAAAAAATTATAGTATAAAATATATTTTTCTTTTGTAGGGACTTGGGGATATTTTAAGATTTCTTTAAACTAGTTCTCTTTAAACTATTTTCATTTTAGTTTAAACATATAAATTTTAATTTAATTCAATCAACTGACCTCTGCACTTCAATCGACTAAAAATGTATAACGACTACAAAAAATTAAATTCTAAAGAGATACTCTTAATGAAGAGTTGCCTCTATTAAAAATGGTTGCAATCTTTCTTATTCGTTATTCCTCTTTACCAAAAGCTAAACCACATGTCATTTATAAATAATTAAGGGACTCAAGATTTGAATCATCATTTCTTTCGACCTAGTGTTTTGTATCTTGCTTACTTACTCTTGTACTTTATGTTCTACATATTACTCACAACATTTAATCATCTCCATACATCCAAGTGAATATTATATTTCTTGTCTTCACATACACACAAATATGGTACTTAAGAAGAAGATTACTGGAAGGGTGTAATGAAACACTCGTTTGTGTTGTAAAAGGGTACACAAAGTCAATTATATTTTTTAGTAGTATACTTGAAGTCCTTTTCGGTTTCTCATGCAAGATTCGAAATCCCATTCCGTTGTTTATGGAAAGTCTCGTGCAGTTGCTCAAGCAAGTATATTGAAATTCTATTAGGAGAGTGTTGTTAGCAAAATTCTAGAAAGTGTTTGGGATTTTACATAGGACTAGAGGTTTGAACCAATATAAAATCGTTGGTTTGATCATTTCTATTTTACCTTTCTTATTACTATTATTATTAGTTATAATTATCAGATGCTTAGAAATATTTATATTACTTGATCCGTAGTACCTTTCACAGGAATCTATTGCCCAATTTGATTCATGTGCTTATGGACTTATTCTCTTGTTATCTGAGCTACACTACTACTAAATCCATCAAGTATAACGGGATGCCTTGCCCCATTACTTCCTCGGAAGAATCAAGCATCTCCATTTGTCATATTATCTCATCAGATGAACCTTTTGGATTCGCATGCATTATATGTTTCCAGAGCCAAAAGATTGAAGTCAAGAGGATTTCCCGCATTCCCGATATTACGGTAAATGGATTCTTGTTCACATCTTCCAGATTCTGGTGCAAAGGTCCACCTTCAACTATATTTCTGATAATTTCAGCCATTCAACTGTTGTCATTCATTATAATTCTTCGATCAAAAGATACATCATCCCTACTCCTCTAGAGAAACTCTAACTTGTACTCTAGCATACACTTCTTTGATTTCACATTTTTGTTCTGACCAACACCTCTAACTTCATCCTATCATCTACTCTTATAGGGAATTTTTGACATATATTCTTTTAATTTTTACAAACACGCATTTTGATTTGCACTACTGGCACTCACATCGTCCAATTTCAACATACCAACATTGTCCCTAAGTATAGTTCTATCGGCATGGAGAAGAGTTGGGTCAGTACGAGCTATACAGTTTTTTGAGCATTATTCCAACTTGCTCTATTCCAACTACAAATGCTCTTGCACTAGTTCTTGGTCCATGTTAAGTGTTCTATCAATTGGGGAAATCCCTATAGTATTTCCGATTTCCTAGTCAACACCATGTCTTGCATTTGTTTCGTCACTGTCTTCGTCTCCTCATTGATCATGTAGATGGACTTGTTAGAGTTTATGCATACCTTCTTGTTGCCCTCCCCACTTTCATTGATATCCTCCAATCCTAGATATAATGTTACATATTATAGACCTAAAAATGTATATTGCTACTTTCATATTTAATCTTTCTTTTTTGAAATAAATGTCATATTAAATATTTTTTACATGTTTTTTGTTCAAAATATAAAAATATTTTTGAACCAACATTCACTCATCTACATTCGGGGAAAAAAAGGTTATTTTGTATATGCATTAATTTTGAGAAAATTTATTTGCACATTTTAGTCTTATTTTGTAGGAAACTAAATGAAAATTGAAAAAAAAAGCTTTATGGACATATGTACACACATACATTGGAAGAAAAAAGAAAGAAGAAAAGAAGTAATAATACTTCATGATGAACCACCTGCGCACTTGCTAGTGGACAAAAATTAAAAGCAAAAGCGCAAATTTTTGGAGATTGATAAATCAATAATGATGATATGGAGGTCACACAAAATAAAGGACATTTTTGGTAACATCTTAAAGTAGGTTAGAGTTTTAGACTTGTTCAAAACGCTCTTATATTTCATGTAAAAGAGCTAGAGGAGTGTATACATATTTAGCCATAAAATATAAATAAACACTACACCAGAAAATCCTTTTGTAGCATTCAAAAATGCTACCGAAAGTTTTGTATAGTTTCTATGAGCAATGATATATGAAATGCAACTAAAAGCCTAAAATTTTCTATAATGTTATCATGAATGCAACAACACTTAACATATTACAGCGTTTCACAAATGCTATGAAAATATTTATTCTATACCATTTACTAATGGCTACCTAATATATTTATTTTTAGGAGCATTTATTTTTTTCATTCCTTTTTTACAGTGTTTTTGAATTCCCACCACATCTGGTTTGTAGCATTTGTGTTTTACGACTATTTCTATAGCATCCATATTTTTTCTAGTATTTTCTTAAATGCTACAAAAAATATTAAATATGTTGTGGTTAGTTTTATATGTTGTTATTCCCTATTAGTGGCTTATTTATTTTGTACAACGAAAAGTCATATATAAGCAATTGAAAAAGGCATTAACCACACAATCAAATGCAATATCTAACCATTTAAATGCAATTTTTTTGAACAAAATCACCAAACTCATAAAATAAATAGTTATCATACACATGATTTATTTTGATGGTAATTGCTTGATTACCCTTTTTTGGGTTGTAATTTGTCTTTCTCAAAAAAACTTAAGTACTTATAGAAAGGTTCAACAACCAACAACAAATGAATTCATATTATTATATAATAATAATACAACTCTACAACTTTGTGATGCTCAAAATGGTTCAAAACTCTGTAAACTAATTACTTATAAACAAGTACTACAACTTCTATGCATGCATAAAATCCAAATTACGATGCAATAACCTGATAAATCTTTGACATAATAAAAACGTATATGAATTGAAATGTATTAAAGTTCAAGATCATCCGAATAAATTTCAATCCATAATAAATAGGTCATTTGATACCAAAGTTATCGTCTTGACTTTATAATTCTACTTATTATGTTTCGATAATTTTTTATAAACTTAGGTAATTCTTATCAAGTGTAACGACCTAAAAACCCCTGCTCTTCGAACCGACCATAAGCCACACATGTCCGATCCAAAAGGTCGGAAATCCTTGGATTGTTATGGGATACGAAACATCAGAAAAAAGCACAAAAAAAACATTTCATTGCTATTACAATAATTTTGCATCAGAGTACAAGAATATATCAGAGCACAGATAAACGATACACAACAATAAATATATGAGAATCATAAATTACAAAACATAAACATAAAAATATAAAAAATGGATGACTACAAAATTATCCAGAGTATCGCTCCAACCATAATCCAGGATCCTATTTAAAAATATCTGCAAAACCAAAACTACTAGTTGCTCGTATGTAAAATATGGGCACCCAGAGTTTAGGTAGGAAACAATAAGCTCCGAGTCAGTCATGGTATTGGTATGAGAACTAAAAATAGTTATTTTATTTATTTTTAAATTAGGTAAATCACGGATTCATGCCGTATAACACGGATTGGGTTTATTCCACATGAATACTAGTGAATAAAACTTGCAATGCTTTTTGAAAAATGAAGCTATTATAAGACTCAAGTCCCACCACATAATGCAAGCGCAAGATGGAGGAAAGAGTTTTACCTTATAATAGCCAAACCTGCTTGATACGTGAAATTTATCTTTTATTATTATTAGTGCATAATGTAGAAATCAATTTCAAAAATAAATGCATCAATCTTAGACGACATAATGCCCCATCCTATTATGTCACCATATAAGTTTACAACTGAAAATGCAAGGTTCGTATTGGAAGTTGGATTCCCATCATTAGCCAAGGAAAAGGATCTTCCTGATCTGAAGTTCGGAACATCTCTAGCAAAATGTCCTAGGTAAAATACACGCATCCCTCTAGAGCGACAGGGCCGGTCTGTTGTATGTTGCTGATTAGACAATTGCCTGAACATAACATTTCCCGGTCCTGTCGGACCTCTTGGTCAGTACGTCGACCACCGTGGCCTTATTCGACCATATCCGAGGTGCCTCAATTCCAACATACACATAAATAAACTACCTGGGCTCCATTCTATGGCATCACTTCTAACTAGAAAGAAACACATGTCCTCCTTAGGGTGCTTCATCCCATTTTTGGCTCATAACCGGGAGTAAAGCTCGTCGAAGTCACATCTTAACACAAAGATACGCTATATTAGCCATGCTTTGATCATCATCCACTATGCACTGCTTTTCAAAAAAAGCTTTGATCATTACATCTCTGCATGCCACGTTGTCAGTTCATACCATACAACTGATGTTTATTAATATATAACCTCTAAGCTCATACATCTCACAGAAGGGTGTTAAGCTAAGAGAATAATTTCTCCACCACTAAGTAGATATATATTTAATAGAGATAAATTAATACAACATGAAGTACAATGTCAATCACATAATCCATTTGCAAGTTCGTTCTGGGTCTGAACGAAACCAAAGGCACCTTATTCCTTATCTCATATGTCTAATACATGAGTGAGACCCTTGCATATCTGATCGATCTCCAAGTACGTCTGGACGATCACCAATTATTACCTCATCTTGGGTGTACCGCCCAATTAAGACATCAGTAATAATTCAAACGATGTGAAGATCTCTGGTCTTCAACCACCGCCTTCAGTTACTTCGACATTTAATCATCGTATCAGTAATTCAGAATGTGTTAAACCTGGTCTTTCCAAATAACTTGCGCATCTTTAGAATCAAGTGATATATAAAGATATCATACACCTCATTCCAGTTCATAATATTCTTTTATTCAAATATTCTTTACACTAGGAATTATTCCCTACAAATCTTATCAAAGATTTATATCATTTAAACTCTTGTTTAAATCTTTCCTTGAAAATCATTGCAAAGATTGTATAATCTTTTTTTTACAAACTAAACTCAAATTAAGGTTTATAAGCCTTGCTGGAATTATCGAGCCTTACAAAAAGTAATTTTCCTTACCGTTATCCCATTCCCAACCTATTCATTCCATGGAGCAAACTGGTAATACTCCATATCTAACACCCATCTTGTTTTCGGTAAATTTAATTACTTACTTTCACTTCAAATCTAATTAAAGATTCATTATTCCGTGGAGCAATCCTCCTCGTGTTTTGGTAAATTTAATTATCTTCTACCATTTCAAATCTAATTAAAGATTTATTAAAACTCTAACGTAGTCTTAATATCCATTTCATTCGTATAAATCTTTGTTAAAAGATTTTTTACATCTCAAACTTGAGAAATCACATTTTTTTAACTGGGTTAAAGAACAAATGTTGTTTACAACATCGTTCACGAGTAATCCAAATTAGAATTTCCATTAGAATTGGAATCTTCACAGAAATCATATCAGTTCACAATTGATAAAAATTTCCATATCAGACTATTACTATAAGCGAAATACTGACAAAGCCCTTTAAATTCCTCAAATAGTAAAGGTCTTCCGTCACGGAGGTTCATCTTCATCCTTACTAAATCAATTTCAATTCAATTCCAATTAATTTTATTAATTGGAAAACTTCAATTTGGAAAATTCCATTAAATATTAATTAAAAGATTTATTCCATAACTCCATTTACAACTGGGTTTAAGAACAGCATTAATGAAGATATCATTCACAACAAACCCACAATCCAATTTGATATCAAGTATAAGGCATTAAACAGAAATCATACCGACTTATATTCAATACCAAATTCTGAAACCAAACATATACCGTATTGGGAATAACGATATCGATCTCTTCCAAGTTCCTTAAAACAATATTAGTATAATTATGGAATCTAATATCTAAATATCCTAAGATTATTTCCATTCAAATCCAACACTCATATATTGGAAAAACCTAACTTGGTTAAGTATACTAACTTCAAACCAATTTGATCGCTTTTTTCCAAAATAGCTAATTTTAAAAAAATAGCTCTATACTATCTAGAAATGAATATATTTAGTTCAAATCACTTTTAAATCATTAAACATGATTTATCATAATTTTCCCTATTTTTAATAATTTAATAATAGTTTGATTCACTAAAAACCAATTTTAGGTCATTTACAGCACTAGCGCTATTTTTATTCAAATTTGGTTTGAATTTATCTCAAAATCTAACCATTAGATTTACAAATTTTTATTTTTATTGGAAACTTCTTTTTATTTTGAACCAAATATTTTTGTTTCAGGAAGATCCGACGGTCGGATCTCCCAGTATGTCAATTTGAAGTTAATGGCAGAAATTCGCGAACGGTCGCTGAGCAACTTGTCCTATTCAAACCGTTTTTTTATATATAATAAAATTCATCGATTTAGTTTAAACGTATTGTATAAAACATTTATAAACTCGTTTAAAAATAATTGTAATCTCCAATTCAATTTTAAACCAGAATTGAATATTCCGTATTATAATAATATTAAAATTATAATATTTTCCAAAGTATAATAATTTGAAATCCACATTTTCTCGATATTCATTATAAAATAAATAAGATCGATGGAAAAATCCATTCGAATTAAAAACGTCGTTTATATGCTTAACTCGAATTCACATTTAACCATTAATATTTATTTCAATTAAAAATTAAAAAAACCCTCAATTGATTGAAAATTAATTCAAATCACATTCTTACTTTTACGAAAATTATTCGTAATCATTTATATTGTCTTTCCAAATCAACGTGAATTTAAAATTCGAACTTCATTTTCACTGAATATTTCATTAATAAAACATTCCAATTTAAATTCTGAACTCGAATGAGATTCAACCAATTGTCGTGTAATTCAATTTACATGGATTCCGCATATCATTGGATTTCACACATCAATAACATCCATATCAACTATCATCCATCCATCAATCAATTTTAATATAAGTGTTTCTATTGTCAACACTTATATTTACAGTTTAACAACAATAACATAACAAAACAGTTGAGTGATTGAGTTTTCACATTGATCAGTTTGAAATTGTTGTAAGACGATCGTTTTTGTTAAATTAACTCATGCATTTAATTTGACCAAAATTTATAGCTAGCTCCATTTCTATCCAAATTGGTTTCATTGTGGAGCCTTCGTCATCACGGTTCCAATGCATCTGATTTTTCCCAATTGTGTTTCCGTTTGCACAAGTTACGACAGTTTAGACTTCGATTACACAAATAAACTTAGTTAAAATAATTAATTAAATAATTAACGTTATTTAACAACCTTTTCCCTTAATAAACCCTTCTCCTCCGTGTATTCACCTAGAACACAAAAAAACCACCTTCTACTTCATTCTTCACTCATGCACGCCTCCCGAGGAGACCGAACCCTGATCCACCACATCCACGACGAAGCTCCGACCACCTCCTCCCATCACCTGGCATAGCTACCCGCGCGAACCCTCTTTCAGCCTCTAATTACGTGTAAACGGAATCCTTTTGGGCAAGGAATTCAAACCAAATACAACATGAAAACCCATCATCTCCGTATTAAATGAAAGCTCATGAGATGCTCAATAATTTTCGTTTTGGATCTTTGATCTAATTCGGCCTGAATTGGAAATGATTAACACATCAAGTTCGAGCATTTTTGGCCAAGGAAATTTTTAAGGCCAGTGGCTGTAAGGAAGAAGTGGGATTAGGTTTAGTTTGAGGGGATTTATACCCTATTATATTATTATTTAATTCAATTATTGCTTAATTTTTAAGTTTAACGATTCGAACTCCAAAGGCATCCCAACAACTGACGTCCCTAGCCAAATACCCCTATTCTGAACTCGATCGAATAGGTTTCGGAAGCCAATTCGATCGTTTCGATCAGATTTTCTTAAAATTAAAATATAAATCGATATAACATTAAATATTGAATTTCAACGTGCGTCTTAATTTGCCACGACTACAAGCTATAACGACCCGAAATCCCCCTTGCGGGAAATCACGGACTGTACTAAGGACAAGACGAATCAGAACAAAAACAGAAGAAAATTTCATTGCTTATTACAACAATTCCATCAGAATACAAGAAAATAATGAGTATAAACAAATATAATACATCAGAGAAATATCAGAGATTTAAATACATTACTGCAGTGGAAAATAATACAAAACACAACTGGAAGTAATACACGGATACAGAGCTTTCCAAATATCGCTTCAGCTGTAAATCAGGATCCTATGAATATAAATCTGCAAAACCAAAACTACTAGCTGCCCATGTCAAAATAAGGGCACCCAGAGTTTAGGTTAAAACAATAAACTCCAGGTCAGTCATGTGACTGGTGTGAGAACTAAAACAGTTATTCAAAGCTTTACTTTAAATCAGATATATCAAGGGACCACGCCGTATAACACGGAACGGGTTTCCTCCCAAGAATACCGTTGCATATAACAAAACAACGCAATGCTTTTTGGAAAATGAAGCTATTATAAGACCCAAGTCCCATCACACAATGCAACACAAGCCAGAGGATAGGGTTTTCCCTTATAATAGCCAAACATGCTTGGTACGTTAAAAACAAATCATTTGATACTATTATAAGTATATAGTGTCAAAACAATTTTCATCATAAATATCAATCACAGACGGCATGGGTACCATATATCATGTCCCCATACTAGGCTCTACAATCAAAACTGCAAATGTCATGTATTGGAAGTTGGGTTTCCATCTGTGAACCATGGCAAAAGATAGTCCTCTACTGATTCGAGACGCTTTAGCCCGTGTCTCAGGTCAGAGCTCGAGTGACCATTGGATCGTTAGGGCCGGTCCACCGATGTGGATTAAAATGCCTGAACACTGCGTTTCCCCGCCCTTTGGGGCGTCAATGAGCCAAATGACTCCATCGGCTCCACATAGTTGTAACACCCCGAATTTCGGTTAATGCTAAAATTCACTAATTGCAGAATAAATAATCTCAGATGTGAGAATTGGGGGAAACGGGCTGCGTTATTTTGTTCGTCTCGGAAAAATACGCGAAATAAAGTCCAAAATTTTGTAAATCGGAGTCCGTATGGCCCAGTTATGGCCCAATGAAGTTTGCAGAAAATTCAAAGTTAAAAACAGATTTAAAAATTAAAAATCAGATTTCGAAATTGGAGCCAGCAGGGGGCCAGGCGGGAAAATTCCCGCCCTACCCATGTCGACAGGGCTGTCGACAGGCATGTCGACTGCCCTGTCGACTTGCCTGTCGACACAGGGTGTCGAGCCAGTTGGCTTGGGTGCACCAGATCTGGTTTTCTGGCTAGGGCTGGGCTGTGTTCTAGAGGCTTCCTAAATCTGACGGACCTAATCTAACCTAGGGTTAATCCTATGGTCTAAAACACACCCTAATCCTATAAATACACCCTAATGCAAGCCTAATCCATACTAAAAATAGAAATGATGGCCTCATGCCGCCAAAATCAAACTTAAGAGGAGCCTCCACTAATTTATGAAGGAAGTTGCAAGCTAATCAACCTCTAATCATCATCTCCTTCAAAGTTTGCAACTAGTTTTACTTCATAAGTTTGCTAATCTTGGTTTTGGTGAGTTCCTATGCCTTTAGCAAGTAATTGCTAAACTAATTAGGATAGGATATTAGGAGGCTATGGATGTAAATGTGGATTATGCAAGTTGTGGTTGTCATATGTTATAAGTTCATATGTAAACTTGCCTCTTTTTATGATATGATGTATCATGTAAGTTCATATGCAAGTTTTATGCAAGTTTATATGCAAGTTAGTCTCTTTTTATGATATGCATAACATATGCGAGTTTGCCTTTGTGATATGACATGATATGCAAGTTTATATGCAAGATTTATGTGCAAGTTAGTCTCTTTTTATGATATGCACAACATATGCAAGTTTGCCTTTGTGATATGACATGATATGCAAGTTTATATGCAAGATTTATGTGCAAGTTAGTCTCTTTCTATGATGTGCATAACATATGCAAGTTTGCCTTTGTGATATGACATGGTATGCAAGTTCATATGCAAGTTTTATGCAAGTTCATATGCGAGTTCATATGCAAGTTTTATGCAAGTTCATATGCGAGTTCATATGCAAGTTTTATGCAAGTTTTATGCAAGTTCTATGCAAGTTCATATGCAAGTTCATATGCAAGTTTTATGCAAGTTCATATGCGAGTTCATATGCAAGTTTTATGCAAGTTCATATGCAAGTTTGTCTCTTTTTATGATGTGCATAACATATGCAAGGTTGTCCTTATGTATGACATGTTATGTAAACGAATTACGTGGGAAACGATGGGGTTAATATGCATGATTATAAAAAGGTGTAAAGTTGTTATGATTAAGCATAACATAAAATGAATGGACATAATTGGGAATTTACCTATTAAGTTAGGTCTACCCACATTATGGAGTTGGGAATTTACCTATTAAGTTAGGTCTACCCATACTATGGAATTGGGAATTTACCTATTAAGTTAGGTCTACCCATATTCTTAAAAATGTGTAATTAATTAGGGATAATTAATTATGGGGGTGATTAATTAGGTGTAATTAATCAACTAAGACACGAGGTTGGACCCTTTTTGTAGCGGAAGTCTGCCCGGAACCAACCGGCCATCCAGCGGCTACAAATGATTGGCCCAATGTGAGAGGTCTTAGTCATAAATTAAATACGTGATTAAAGTAAAGACACGAGGTTAGACCCTTTTATGACAGAAGTCTGCCCGGAACCAACCGGCATATCCAGCGGTCATAAAAAGATGGTCTAATGTGAGAGGTCTTTATGAGGTCATGATCTTAATTAATTAATTAAGAAACACTTAACCATATTAGCATGTAGAGGGACATGAGGGGTTAAGTGGGTGCCTTGGGTGGCATGTGGAAATCTAGTGGTTGCCTTGGGTGGCAATAGAAAATACGATTAGAATACTTAACCAATGTGGAACATGTAATTAAAACATGATTAAAGGGTTAAGTGGTATACACTAGAAATAACAAGCTTAGGTGGGTAGCTTGTGGGGGCCCATTTCAACTAGTAACCCATATGTATCTTATTGGGCTCGACCCATGTCGAGGACGGGACACGCGTACTGGGCTTGACTATAAGAGGCCAAAACGGGTTAGCGGTGGCAACGCAAGTCCAACGGGTTTCATATGCGTGTGTGGACCCGGGCTGGTAGGTAAGACGTTGTGGCATCGTGTAGATATAAGCCGTGCACCGTTAATTATATCGGGTTGCCACTTTGGGGCGTGATACACCCCACTGTGGGGCCGGCACGGGTATCTACGGTAGGGAGCCGATCGCTTGGGAGTAGTGGGTACACCTAGTGGAGATAGGGGCAGACGACACCTATGTAGTCAGCTAGGGGTATACGAAACTACTGGGTAAATTTTCTAAGTCCTTGGGAGGGATCAACCTTTAAGTAGGAATGACTGGTATGGTGCAGTGTAGTAATTATCCTTGGGAGGGTAAATGCGTCTTTATCGTTATCTTAGTTCACTCTAAGTCTGATTGGCTACTGAGTGTAGTCATTTATCCCTAGTCACACCGTACCAAGTTATATCATATCCTTATTACTTTAATGATTACATTGTTAAAGTTATAGGACTCGCTCAGACTTATGTCTGACCCCGTTGTTTTTATCTTTTTTCCCAACCCTCAGGTTCTCAGAGTGGGCCCAGCACGAGTGGGCTTTGATCAGGCTGCTTTTATTACTCTCTTGGAGCTTGGACCCTAGATGTAGAGCTCAGCTTACCCTTTTCTTTTATGGCTATCAGTTCATGTATTGGGATTATGTATTTTTATTTAGCAAGAGTGGATTTGTACTTAACTCTTATTATGCTTTTGTGATGTAACCAGACATGTTTTACTTTCCGCTGCATTGAAATGTTGTTCTCCAGTATTACTTATGTCTGTCTTGCTGTAATTTCTCTGTTCTATATTCACTAAAACACTCCGCCGATGTTATGGCATTCCCTTAGAGAGTGACCATAGCGGGTGTGGGGTGTTACAATAGTCACCGATATATCCGAGGCGCCTCGCAATCCAACAACCACACAGGTGAAAATAATATAAATGTCAGGGCTGGTAGGTCACTGACACCACCCTAGTTAGAAGGAAACGCATGCCCTCCCTGATGTCCTCTCCTGTTTCTGGTTCACAACCAGGGTGTAAGGCTCGCGAATCAATGTTACACAAAGCTATGCCACACAGGCGGTGCTTTGATCATCAACCACAAGATTTTGCTTTTCAACAGAAGCCTTGATCAATTGCCACTTAGGCATGCCACACAGGCAATTCACACCATGCGACTGATGTCTATCGATATACAACCTATGATACCGTACGTCTCAGAGAAGGGTGAAGTAAAGGAATGAATTCCCCTTCACCAGGCAGATATATATTTTATAGAGATCAATCAACACAGAGAAAAATCCAATATCAGACACACAGTCCATACAAGTTCGTTCTGGGTCTGAACGAAACCGGAGGAACCTAATTCCTCGCATATCCATCGATCTCCAAGTACGTCTAGACGATCACCAACTGATTCCCTCCTCCTGGGTGTACATCCCAATCAAAATCATCAGTAATCACCCAAACGATGCGAAGACCTCCGGTCTTCGACAACCGTCTTCGTCCTCGGCACATCGTCGAATCAGTTATTCAGAATGGGATAAACCCGGTCTTTCTGAGTAACTCGCGTATATAATAAACAAGTGTTACATAAACACAACATACGCCTCATTCCAATTCAGAATATTCTTTTATTCAAATATTCTCATACTTTGGGAAAGGTTCCCATTAATTTTATCAAAGATAAATTCTTTAAATTTATTCTTTAATCTTCTTTTGAATATCAATTCAAATTAGTCGGGATTAGCGAATCACACCGAAGTAATCATTATTTTATTTCCCAATCCCAACCTATTCATCCCATGAAGTAAAACTAATCATACTTCAGATCTAACACCACGGTGTTATCGGTAAATTCAATTACCATTTCACGTTCAAATCTAATTAAAAATTTAACTATCGCTTGGAGCAAAACTGATGATACTCCATTCTCGATTATTTCAATCTAATTAAAGATTCATTAAAACTCCACTTGGTTTTAATCTTCCCAATAATCAATATCAATGATTATTTAACTTGGGAAATCATATCCTGTCTTTAACTGGGTTAAAGAACCAATGTCATTTAAAACAAGGTTCACGATAAACCCAAAATCACATTCTATTCCATCAGCCTTTAACCGTAAATTAGCAAGTGAACAATTCCCTAAGTAATAACCCCGAAGGCTGAAACAAACATCAGATCAATACCCAAGAAATCATTCAACTTAACTAATCTTTAGTTAGTTTCTGATTTTCTTAACTCCGTTGGGTCTAAGAACGATATTATTGAAGATACCGTTCATGACAACCCAAAATCACATTCCATTAATTATCGGGTTAAAGAACTAGTGTTATTTGAAACACCGTTCATGATAAACCCAAAAATCAATTCAAATTCAATTCCAATTAAATACCATTTAATTGGTATACTTCATTAAATCTAAATAAAAAGATTTAATCTTTTTCTCAACTGGGTTTAAGAACAGTGTAAATGAAGACACCATTCACAACAAACCCAAAACCCATTTGATATTAAATACAAGACTCTGAATAGAAAATATATCGGCTTATATTCAATATCAAATTCTACGATCAACAAATATCGTATTGGAAATAACGATATAAATTTATCTTTCAAATTTCCATAACAATATCTGCATAATCAAGAAATCCAACATCGAAATATTCCAAAGACAATTTCGATTCAAATCCATTTCCACTTTATATATTGGAAATTCTGGTTATTTTCAAAACCATTTCAAATCCACTTTATTTATTTTAAAAATAAATGGGATTATAATTCTAGTTCCAAACTAGTTCATTCTGATAAAAATCTATTTTTATCTTTTCAAATATGGAATTTTTCATCTTAATTCTTTCCAAATCATTTCTTATGATTTATAACAATTATTACTATTTTTAATAATTTTATCAAGGCCCGTACAGTCGATTTCCATCAACGGCCATCGAACTGCACTTACAGCGACCTTTTCCAAATTTTATTTGGACATAATTCTAAATCCAACCGTTAGATTTCAAATCTCTAATATTCTTAGAAAGCTCTTTTCAATACGAACCCAACGGTTCCGTTTTTAGGAGAATCCGACAGTCGGATCTCCCGTAATATCCATTTGAAGTCAATGGTCGAAATTCGCGGACTACCGCGGCGCGTTCTATTCAGGCCATTATATATATATATATATATATATATATATATATATCGTTGATTTCCTTTCAAAACGTATTTTATAAATCGTTTTAAATTCGTTTTCAAAACGATTTCAACTTCATATTTAATTTCTAATCGAAATTGAATATTCCATATCATTAATCTATAAATGATAATATTCTCAAAACGTTATATTTTGAAATCACTTCCTTTTCTATATTCATTATAAAAATGAATAAAATCGATATAAATGTCGTTTACGTCAAAATGGCGCCAATCTAATCAACATGGCTTTATATATTTCAATAACTTCGTTATTCTATTCAACACATGAATATTTTCTTCAACACATGAATATATATTTTATTCAACACATGAATATTCTTTTATTCAACACATGAAATTTCTTTTATTCAACACATGAATTTACTTTTATTCAACACATGAATTTATATTTTATTCAATACATGAATTTTCTTTTATTCAACACATGAATATATATTTTATTCAACACATGAATATTCTTTTATTCAACACATGAAATATATTCTTTATTTTCTAAATTGGAATGAGACCCACTCAATTACCATATAATATTATTTATATGGATACTATAGAACACATGTATATAATAGCAATGATATATAATCAACCATCATCCAAAGTGCACCACACAACTACATAAGCATTAAATATAAATAATTAACGCTTACACAGTCTGTCAACCCATCGATTGACATACAACTAAACAATCGGGATTAGTGTACGTCAAATATCATCCAAACACCCGTGTGGGGTTTCAATCAATCAAACACATATTTTATTTGTGCAGTTGGGCGATGTGTAAAATTTATCGTCCCAATCAATATCAGTCAAATGGGTGTACATAAACAAACCGTCCGATTTGTTTATAATTATTTATCTTATATACACGTTAAAAATTATATTTTTAACTATAAAATATTTATTTATTCCACATCACACGATAAAATTTCACAACACATCAATCAACAAACAATTCATCCATGGTCTGTGGACGACGGGTGTCGGGTGCTGCTAAGCACCGTCTGCATCATAGCAGATATTTCAACTAGAAAACAAAATAAAAGTGAGGAGTTCTCACCAAGAGCTAAACCAAACGCTGCGACTCTTCATACGTAGAAAATCTTTGTCGCGTTTGCCTTTTGTCACTTTCGTTGTCTGTATCCACTACATATATAAAAATCGCTTCTTTATATTGTTGCCATGTATATAAAAATCACATTTTTATAACTACTCTATATGGATAAAAATCAAATTTTTGTACTGCTACTATATAGATAAAAAAATCTATTTTTAAACCGATACTATATAGATAAAAATTATAATTTTATACCGCTACTATATAGATAAAAATTCTATTTTTATAACGGTGTTCATATAATAAAGATCATATTTTTATATCGCCCTTCTTCTAATAAAGATCATATTTTTATATCGCCCCTCATATAAAAATCGCATTTTTATATTCTCTATTATATAAAAATCGTATTTTTATATTCTCTATAATATAAAAATCACATTTTTACATTGCTACCTCTATAAAGATCACATCTTTATCTTCACTTCATATATATAAAAATCGTATTTTTATGTTGCTATACATATAATAAAAATCGCATTTTTATTATATCGCTACATATATAAATAAAGATCACATCTTTATATTGTCAACTCATAAATAAAAATTCAATTTTTCTTTGCTATGTGAATATATAAAAATTATATTTCTATCTTGCTAACATATATATAAAAAACTAATTTTTATATTCGTTACTTTATATAAAAATCATTTCTTTATACAAATGAAAATCTCATCTTGTTTAAATAAAAATCACAACTTTCTTTAAATAAAAACATAATCTACATACGATTAAAAATATAATCTTTATACGTTTAAAAATCAAACCTTTTCATGGGTTAAAAATCATAGCTTTATAAATATAAAAATTATTTCTTTGCATATTTAAAAATTAAATAAAATGTAGAAAACTGATTTTTTTCTCAATAACATTATACACCAAATTAATTAAATTAACAAGAACTCACCTTTGTTTTTTTATTTCAAGGGGGGGATGAATTTCGAATGGAGGAAAGGGTGAGGGGGCGAATTTCGGAGGCGCCTGAGGCGAAGGGAGGTGTGGAAGCGCACGACGTCAGAAGGAGGGTGGAGGCGCTGCCTCGAATTGGGGTTTGGGGGTTGGGTTCGGGCTTTATAGGAGAGAGAGGGGGTGCGAGACGGAGCGCAATCGGTGACGGGGGGCGCTAAGTCAGGCGGCGGAGGGTGGGGGAAGGAGGTGCGGTGCGCTTGAGGGAGCGATGGCTCTTCCATCCCTTCTCTCTTTTTTTCAAAACCTAAAGTGAGAAAAGTGAGGAGAGAGGGAGGGTTGACCAAGCCATATATTTGTTTATTTATTTGTTTAATTAATTTTAAAAAGTAACTTTTTATTCCAAACTCTAAAACAAACCTATCGACTGTCGTCCCTAGCGTAATACCCTCATTCTGAACACAATGGGATATGTTTCATAACCCAATTCGGCTGTTACGATCAGTTTTCATCAAAATTAAATATAAATCATTATATTGAATTTTAAACGTACATTTCAATTTGCTGGGGTCACATACGAACCCCAAAAATTCCTGAAAAATATTTTCTAGCTTCGTATTGACGATACGGTTCTAACAAAACTTCATCAAATTCTGAGACCGTTAGAAAAATGGCCATTTTCTGGTCGATCAAAATTGACTGAAGCTGTCAAAACACGTTTTACTTCGCCACGCTCACATATTGATTCGAAAAATCATGAATTTTGGAATCTAGCAATAACTTGACATCCCAGATCCAACAAAAGTGGTTTCGTTGAAAACTGAGGCCGTTTGCAAAATTTCCATTTTTAAGGGCCAAAATTCCATAGCGACTATTCTGAAATTTCAACTAGGCATAACTTTTTATTCCCGCTATGAAATTTTGATTTTTCGGATTCGTTGGAAAGATATTCTAAATTAGATTCTAATATTTTTGGTTTCGCTAAAATCCGGTTTATTTTGAATCCTGTACATTCAATTGAACTTTGAAATCGAATTTTCAAACTACCGCGCCATTTTCAATTCCTTTTATAATTATAAATAATTATTTATATTCTAACGACGATTCAAATAAATATATACGTTCGAATTCTATTCAAAATAAATTTCTCGTCGTTATTATTTAAAATAATTCATTTTAAATATTCAAAATTCAATAAAATTGCTGAAATAAAAATTTTAAATTGGCTCAGAATTTCCAGGTTGTTACAATCTCCCCCACTTAAAACTTTTTGTCCCCGAAAAGGAACGAAGCTGAAAGTTGTTTTACAAACCAACTCAACTTCCATTGTTTTCATTACGGCTTAAGTTTTTCAACCTTTCAGCTTCTAAGAACTTTTCAAATTTTTCAAAAATTTGGCTAACACCCTAAATTTTCGAAAAATTTCGCCATAACCTCCCCTGCACCGGGAGCTTCGGGATATTTCGAATAGCCTCCCATGGCCCTCACCAATCCAAAAAGAAAAAGAAACAGCCAAGCGGCTCATAAAATCATCAAAAACCAAAGAAATACAATAAACATGTACCTATTTGTCGGGCAAACAATTTTATTCCTCTTCTTTAGCCTCCTTGCAATGACCTGTTCAATGTAAGTACATGTATATGCATGCAAATGCAACTAATTTTCAATACAACTCACTATTTGATACAATTTGGCTAAACGGTTCAAGTTTTAATTAATCAACCAATAATCAAACAACACAATCAGCAATCAATTATTTGATTATCTTTTCAAATTCATAACTTGGATACATAGTCAAAAAATCATATTTTTGATGCCAAATCACAACAATAAGTCTTATCTAGTTTTGGTTCTCACACTAGTCAATTGGAAATAAATCCCACTTTCGAAACTCGAACACTAATGCTGATGATGTCTAGACTATCATCAAAATCATCTCCGGGCGACTGGAGTGTGATTCTATATCTATCCAGTATATTAAAATTTCAAATACCCGCGGATCAGACGTATATGCAAAATCTTTATATACTGAATTGTCCAAATCAATACAAATAAATATTCAAATACGAATAATTGAATTAAATTTTCAAAACAAAACTTGTTTTCATTTTTATTTTTAAAAACAACACTCTTCACACTCGTTCTAGGATGCTACCGATCCCATCTCTAACGAGTCATTCCCATTGGATATTACTAATCCAATCTCTGATGAATTCTTTCGTATGGTTCTAATGTATCTTGTTCTCGAGCTCTATAAACCAAAGCTCTGATACCAAATGTGACGATAAGGAATTTTGCTCGATCTGAATCGATCACTAAACCGACCAAGACCGCTCGAAACCCCTGATTGTTTTGAGAACACGACAAATCGGAACGCATACAGAAGAACATTTCATTGCTTATTACAACAATTCCATCAGAATACAAGAATATGCAGGATATAAACAAATATAATACATCAGAGAAATATCAGAGATTTAAATACATTATTGCAGCCGAAAATAATACAAAACACAACTGGAAGTGATACACGGATACAGAGCTTTCCGAATATCGTTTCAGCTGTAAATCAGGATCCTGTGAATATAAATCTGCAAAACCAAAACTACTAGCTGCCCGTGTCAAAATAAGGGCACTCAGAGTTTAGGTTAAAACAATAAACTCCAGGTCAGTCATGTGACTGGTGTGTGAACTAAAACAGTTATTTAAAGCTTTACTTTAAAACAGATATATCAAAGGACCATGCCGTATAACGCGGAACGGGTTTCCTCCTAAGAATACCGGTGCATATAACAAAACAACGCATTGCTTTTTGGAAAAATGAAGCTATTATAAGACCCAGGTCCCATCACACAATGCAACACAAGCCAGAGGATAAGGTTTTCCCTTATAATAGCCAAACATGCTTGGTACATTAAAAACAAATCATTTGATACTATTAAAAGTGTATAGTGTCAAAACAATTTCAATCATAAATGTCAATCATAGACGGCATGGGTACCATATATCATGTCGCCATACTAGGCTCTACAATCAAAACCGCAAATGTCACATATTGGAAGTTGGGTTTCCATCTGTGAACTAAGGCAAAAGATAGTCCTCTACCGATTCGAGACGCTCTAACCCGTGTCTCAGGTCAGAGCTCGAGTGAACTTTGGATCGTTAGGGCCGGTCCACCGATGTGGATTAAAATGCATGAACACTGTGTTTCCCTACCCGTTGGGGCGTCAGTGAGCCAAATGACTCCATCGGCTCCACATAGTCACCGATATATCCGAGGCGCCTCGCAATCCAACAACCACACAGGTGAAAATAATATAAATGTCAGGGCTGGTAGGTCACTGACACCACCCTAGCTAGAAGGAAACGCATACCCTCCCTGATGTCCTCTCCTGTTTCTGGTTCACAACCGGGGTGTGAGGCTTGCGAATCAACGTTACACAATGTTATGCCACACAAGCGGAGCTTTGATCATCAACCACAAGACTTTGCTTTTCAACAGTAGCCTTGATCAATTGCCACTTAGGCATGCCACACATGCGACTGATGTCTATCGATATACAACCTCTAATCCCGTACGACTCAGAGAAGGGTGAAGTAAGGGAATGAATTTCCCTTCACCAGGCAGATGTATATTTAATAGAGATCAATCAACATAGAGCAAAATCCAATGTCAGACAAACATTCCATACAAGTTTGTTCTGGGTCTGAACGAAACCGGAGGAACCTTATTCCTCGCATATCCATCGATCTCCAAGTACGTCTGGACGATCACCAACTGATTCCCTCCTCTTGGGTGTACAGCCCAATCAAAATCATCAGTAATCGCCCAAATGATGCGAAGACCTCCGGTCTTCGACCACCGTCTTCATCCTCGACACATCGTCGAATCAGTTATTCAGAATGGGATAAACCCGGTCTTTCTGAGTACATCGTGTATATAATAAACAAGCATTACACAAACACAACATACGCCTCATTCCAATTCAGAATATTCTTTTATTCAAATATCCTTATACTTTGGGAAAGGTTCCCATTAATTTTATCAAAGATAAATTCTTTAAATTTATTCTTTAATCTTCTTTTGAATATCAATTCAAATTAGTCGGGATTAGCGAACCACACCGAAGTAATCATTTATTTTATTTCCCAATCCCAACCTATTCATCCCATAAAGTAAAACTGGTCATACTTCATATCTAACACCACGGTGTTATCGGTAAATTCAATTACCATTTCACGTTCAAATCAAATTAAAGATTTAACTATCGCTTGGAGCAAAACTGGTGATACTCCATTCTCGATTATTTCAATCTAATTAAAGATTCATTAAAACTCCACTTGGTTTTAATCTTCCTAATAATCACTATCAATGATTATTTAACTTGGAAAATCATATCCTGTTTTAACTGGGTTAAAGAACCAATGTCATTTAAAACACGGTTCACGATAAACCCAAAATCACATTCTATTCCATCAGCCTTTAACCGTAAATTAGCAAGTGAACAATTCCCTAAGTAATAAGCCCGAAGGCCAAAACCAACATCAGATCAATACCCAAGAAACCATTCAACTTAACTAATCTTCAGTTAGTTTCTGATTTTCTTAACTCCGTTGGGTCTAAGAACGGTATTATTGAAGATACCATTCACAACAACCCAAAATCACATTCCATTAATTATCGGGTTAAAGAACAAGTGTTATTTGAAACACCATTCACGATAAACCCAAAAATCAAATTCAATTCCAATTAAATACCATTTAATTGGTAAACTTCATTAAATCTAAATAAAAAGATTTAATCTTTTTCTCAACTGGCTTTAAGAACAGTGTGTATGAAGACACCTTTCACAACAAACCTGTAAGGACCCGTAACTTCCCCGTGAAGGAAAGAGCGGATACTTTGAGAACAGGACAAAATAGAACGCAGACGGAAGAACATTTCATTACTTTGACTATGGCTTAAGTTCTTCAACTTTTCAGTTTCTAAGAACTTTTCAAATTTTTCAAAAATTTGGCTAACACCCTAAATTTTCGAAAAATTTCGCCATAACCTCCCCTACACCGGGAGCAACGGGAAAATCCCGAAATTGCCATACAGGCCTTCTGATCTCAAAAAGAAAAAGAAAAAGCCAAGCGGCTAGCCAATCGGCACATAAAATCATCATCACCCAAACAAAACAGTAAATTATGGTAAACATGTACCTATTTGTCGGGCAAACAAATTTTATTCTCTGCTCTAGCCTCCTTGTTATGACCTGTTCAATGTAAGTACTTGTATATGCAAGCAAATGTGACCAATTTTCAATACAATTCAATATGCGATTCAATTAGGCTAAATGGTTCAAAATTATCAAACAAATAAACAAACAACACAAACATCAATCAATTAGTGGATTAGAGTTTCAAATTCATAATTTTGATACATATACAGAAAATCATGTTTTTGATGCCAATTCACAACAATAAATCTATCTATATAAGTTTTGGTTCTCACACCAGTCTAATGTAAATATATAGAAATCACACCTTCGAAATACGAACATGAATATTGATGATGATGCACCATCATCAGAATCATCCCCGGATGTCTAGAATGTGATTCTATATCTACCCAGTATATTAAAACTTCGACTATACGTTCATGACGCGTATACGCGAAATCTTTATATATTGGATTGTCCAAATTCAAAATAAATAAATATTCAAATACGTTTAAAACGAATTAAATTTTCAAAACAAAATTCGTTTTCATTTGAAAAATATACTCTTCACTCGTTCTAGGATACTACTGATCCTATCTCTAACGAGTAATTCTAATTGGATGTTACTAATCCAATATCTGATGAATTCTTTCGTATGGTTCTAATGTGTCTTGTTCTCGAGCTCTGTAAACCAAAGCTCTGATACCACTCTATAACGACCCGAACTTCCCCGGTAAGGAAAGCACGGATTAAGATGAGGACAATACACATCGGAACGCAGACGGAAGAACATTTCATTGTTATTACAACAATTCCATCAGATACAAGAATATACAGAGTATAAATGAATATTATACATTCGATTAATATCAGAGATTACAATAAATTACATAGCAGCGGAAAAATATACAAAACACAACTAGAAGTGATACATGGATACAGAGCTTTCCGAGCATCGTTCCAGCTGTAAATCAGGACCGTGTGAATATAAATCTGCAAAACCAAAACTACTAGCTGCCCGTGTAGAAAATAGGGGCACCCAGAGTTTAGGTTAAAACAATAAACTCCAGGTCAGTCATGGGACTGATGTGAGAACTAAAACAGTTATTAAATCTTTATTTTAAAAAAGATTCGATTTTGAAAATAGGAAAGAATAAATTTTTAGAAGTGAAAAGAATAAATTTTTAGAAGAGAAAAGATCGGATTTTTAGAAGTATAAAGGATTGTTTTTCCGAATTAGATAAAAATGTGATTTTTATTCTATGTATAAAATATAATTTTTATATAGTAGAGAGTATAAAAATTAAATCTTTATATTTGAAAAGGCGAAATCTTTATATTTGAAAAGGCGAAATCTTTATATTTGAAAAGGCGAAATCTTTATATAGAGAATAGCGTTATAAAAATATAATCGTTATTATGTGAACACCGTTGTAAAAATAGAATTTTTATCTATATAGTAGCGATATAAAAATAGGATTTTTATATACATAGCAACAATATAAAAATGTGATTTTTATATATGTAGTGGCTACGGGCAACGAAAGTGACAAAAAGGCGAGAACAGTGATGATATCCTACATTAGAAGTGTCGTGGAGTTGGGATAGCTTTGGTGGGAACTTCTCACTCGAAATTTCTTTTTCTAGACATATATATATATATACTAGGATGCAGACTGTGCTTAGTAGCACCCGACACCCGTCGTCCACAGACCATGGATGGCTTGTATGCTTGTTTGATGTGTTGTGAAATTTGTTTGTGTTGTTGATGTGAAATCTATAATAAAATGTAGATGGTTGAAATAAATTAATTATCGTTAAAAATATAATTTTTAACGTGAATGTGAATAAATGAATATTTATAAACAAATCAGCCGATTTGTTTATATACACTGATTTGACTAATATTGATTAGGTCGGTAAATTTTACACATCGCCCAACTGCACAAATAAAAATCTGTGTTTGTTGATTTGAAACCCCACACGGGTGTTAGGATGATATTTGGGTACACTAATCCAAATTATTTAATTGTATGTCGATCGATTGGTCGACAGGCTGTGTAAGCGTTAATTATTTATATTTGATGCTTATGCAGTTGTGTGGTGCACTTTGGATGATGGTTGATTGTTTATCGTTGCTATTATATACATGTGTTGGGTGGAATCCATATAATTAACATTATATGATGATTGATTGGGCCTCATTCCAATCGGGAAAATAATGAATATTATAAAAGAAAATTCATGTGTTGAATATAAAAATAGTCATGTGTTGACGATGTTCATGTGTTGAAACTATTCATGTGTTGAGTAAAATATTTTAACAATAAAATTTACATCTTTATCATATTTAAAATTAGAACCACTTCACGGTGGAGTCTGATTGAAAATCAAACGATAGATACCATAGTTTTATAAAATATTTTACATAACAAAAATAGTCGTGTGTTGACAGTACTCATGTGTTGAGATTGGCCGTGTGTTGAAAGAAATATAGATTCATGTGTTGAATAGAATAAATATTCATTTGTTGAATAGAATAACGAATTTATTGAAATATATAAAGCCGTGTTGATTAGAGTTGCGCTATTTTGACGTGAACGATATTTATATCGATTATATTCGTTTTTATAATGAATATTGAAAAGATAGTGATTTCAAAATATAACGTTTTGAAAATATTATCATTTATATAGTAATGATATGAAATATTCAATTTTGATTAGAAATTGAATATAGCGTTGAAATGGTTTTGAAAACGAATTTAAAACGATTTATAAAATACGTTTTAAAAGGAAATTGACAAAATATATATAATATATATATTATATATAATGGCCTGAATAGAACGCACTGCGCCGCGGCAGTTCATGAATTTCGACCATTGACTTCGAATTGACGTTGCGGAAAATCCGACCGTCGGATTCTCCTAAAACCGGAACCATTGGGTTCGTATCGAAAAGAGCTTTCCAATGAATATTAGAAATTTGAAATCTAACAGTTGGATTTGGAATTATGTCCAAATCAATTTCAAAAAAGGTCGTTGTAAGTGCAGTTCGATGGCCGTTGATGGAAATCGACTGTACGGGCCTTGATAAAATTATTAAAAATATCAATAATTTGTGTAAAATCATAATATATGAATTGGAAAGAACAGGGATGAAAATTTCCACATTTGAAAAGATAAAAATAGATTTTTATCGAAATGAACTAGTTTTGAACTAGAATTAAAATCAATTTATTTTTGAAATAAATAAATTGAAATTGAAAGTGATTTTAAAAATAATCAATATTCCCAATACGTGAATTGGACTGGAGTTGAATCGAAATTATCTTCGGAATGCTTCGATATTGGATTCGGGATTATACAGATATGGTTATGGGAATTTGAAAGATATTTTATATCGATATTTCCAATACGATATTTGTTGGTTTCAGGATTTGATATTGAGTATAAGCCGATATATTTTCTATTCAGAGCCTTGTATTTAATATCAAATGTGATTTGGGTTTATTGTGAATCGTGTTTTATATGACATTGGTTCTTTAACCCAGTTAAAGACAAGATGTTGATTTTTAAGAAGATTAAAACTAAGTGGAGTTTTAATGAATCTTTAATTAGATTGAAATGTGAATTGATAATTTAAATTATCAAATCTGAAAGGTGATCGAGAATGGAGTACCACCAGTTTTGCTCCAAAGCGATAGTTAAATCTTTAATTAAATCTGAACGTGAAATGGTAATTAATTTTACCGATAACACCGTGGTGTTAGATATGGAGTATTACCGGTTTTTCTCCATGGGATGAATAGGTTGGGATTGGGAAATAAAATAAATAATTACTTCGGTGTGGTTCGCTAATCCCGACTAGTTTGGAAAACCATAAAATGGTTTGAAATGATATACAAAGGAAGATTAAAGGATAAATTTAAAATAATTTATCTTGGATAAAATTAATGGAAACCTTTCCCTAAGAATGTTATTTTGTGAATAAAAGAATATTTTGAATTGGAATGACGCGTTCGTTGTGTTTGTGTAACATTTGTTTATCACATGCGTGGGTTATTAAGAAAGGCCGGGGTTATTCCCATTCTGAATGACCGATTCGACGAGATGTGGAAGATGAAGACGGTGATTGTAACAACCCGTATTTTCAATAACCTGTAATGATGTAAATCGAGGCAGAATTTAATTCTAAAATCTGAATCAAGGGAAACGGGCTATGCCATTGCGTTCGTCTCGGAAAAATACGCGAAATAGAGTCCGAGTTTTCGAAAATCGGAGTCCGTATGACCCGATTAAGGCCCAACGAAGTTTTCAGAAAATTCCAAAGTAAAAACAGATTTCAAATTCAAGTTTGAATTTGGAAATTTGGGCCAGTTTGGGCCAGGCGGGAAAATTCCCGCCAGAGCACCCAAGTCGACAGCCCTGTCGACTTGGGGGTCGACTTGGTTGGACCCAAGTCGACAGCCCTGTCGACTTGGTCCAGCCGGGCTGTTTAGCCTGGTGCACCATTTAGAGATTGTGCTGAGCTTGGGGGCCAGATTCGGTTTTGAGGGCTGAGATTGGAACTAGGGTTGAAACTAGTCCTAATCTCTATAAATAAGGCCCTAACCTAACCCTAAATCATCATTATTCATTCATACAACTAAACTATGGAAAAATCAATCCTCTCATGGCCTCCACTCTCTTCATAAAATTCCTAAATAAATTTCTATGAGATTTTCCATGCATACAAGTGTTTTCAAGCTTGTATGAGCATCATTAGCTTGCATTCAAGTCAAGTTTCTATATTTGCATCATAAAGAAAGAGTTTTGATCATTTTGGCTCAAGGGTTTTGCTTGCATTTTGGGTTTATTTGATTTCATAAGGGCTTTGGCATTGTAAGCCCTATTCTACTTTCATACTTAAACTCTAAAGTTAAATGTATGATATGCAAGTTTGATATGTTATGATATGCAAGTTTATGATGTTATGTTATGCGAGTATGCCATGTTATGACATGCAAGTTTATGATGTTATGTTATGCAAGTATGCCATGTTATGATGTTATGTTATGCAAGTATGCCATGTTATGATATGCAAGTTTACTATGATGTGTTATGCAAGTTCATCAAGTTATGTTATGCAAGTTTGTTATGCAAATTTGTCATATGATATGCAAGTTATGTTATGCAAGTTTGATATGCAAGTTTGTCATATGATATGCAAGTTATGTTATGCAAGTTTGGGTTGATCCTTTTGTTCATGTTATCATGTTATGCAAGCTTATCTTGGGTTTATGAGCTTAAAGCTTCAAGCTTTATGCTAAAGGTTGCATTTTGGCAACATGTAAGTTATCATATCTCTTATGAAAACTTGCATGTGAGGCTAGATGCGAACTTATGGCCATTTTTACATGTCATTTGTCATCATGTATCACCAATATGCTAAGTTCGGTTTTATGCATGCTTTTGAGGCCTAAAAATGTAATATGCAAGTATATGAACATATGTCCATTTCATATGCCACCATGTTGAACTTGTGGCTTCAACACCTTTATGTCGTGATTATGCCAAGTTCCCTCTTTCTATCCTTTATGCGCTATTGCGATATGTAAGCGATGGGATTGCGTTTGGGGTTGGGTAAACTTTAAGACATAAAAACATAAGCTTGGGAATTTACCTATTAAGTTAGGTCTACCCATTGGGAATTTACCTATTAAGTTAGGTCTACCCAATTGCTTGAAAATTTGTAACATGTTTTGGAAACATGATGGACATGACACTTAGAAAAGATAAGTGTGACCAACTCGAGGTTGGGTTGAGTTTGTAGCGTAAACCTACCTGGAACCGACCGGCTTAACTAGTTGCTACAAACAATAGGACCCAATGTGAGAAGTTGGTCATGTTGTACCTTGAACCCGAGGTTAGACCAAGTTGTGGTGTAAAGCTACCCGGACCCGCCCGGCTTAACTAGTAACCACAACGAGGTCTAATGTGAGAGGTTAAGGTGCATTAAATTATTTAATGTTACATGATAAGGTTAAGTAAATTTGATGACACTTAACCAATTTGACATGAATGGGTAGGTTAAGTGAAACCGGGCTTGATTTCTTAATGACACTTAACCGAAAAATACGACTAGTGGTTAGGGTTAAGTTAACCTACACTTAACCAATCTGAACTCGGTAATTTAACGGGGTTAAGTTGAACTATACTTAGCCAATCCAACTCAGTAATTTGATAAGGCTGAGAACCGATTGGATACCTGGTCTGGATAAACTAACTTGATTGATAAATTAAACGAACCTGTTTTGCGGATCTGTAGGACCCACACCAAGTTAGGCAAGTTTGTAAATCTGTTATCTGATCCGTTAGTCTGAAAACTGATCGTCTGAACCTGGTATGTCTGAACTCTGTTAATAAGTTAACCTGAATCTGATAGTCTAGGGACACAAGGGGGAATACTTGTGTCATCTGTTGTTTGGAACCCATATTAGTCAGTAACCCTTTCTGGTATTAAAACTTTGACCCAACTGTAGGTAGGGTCCGGGCACGCTTACTGAACTAATTATAAGTGGTTCATTCTGATAATGGTGATGGGTGTTGATGGTGCGTTCCAACCGGGTCATGTGCGTGCATGGATCCCGGTCTGCCTCTGAGGATGTAAGACGCCGTGACATCTGTAAATACGCCTGTGCCAATTGGTTGCCACTTTAGGGAGTGATACACCCTATCGTGGGGCCGACATAGGGTATTTATGTATTAGGGAGCCGATCGCTTGGGTAGGATTTTGGGTACACTTAGCTCTGTCTGATTCTGTGGGTACCGTCTGTTTGGTTGGGTGGCAACACCCGTCTATTTCTGCGTGGTACCGTCCGTTAGGGTGGTAAAGGCCCACCACTAGTGTACACCTAATTGTAGTATTCCGTTTCTGTACTTTATCTGTTAGGGTGGTAAAGGCCCATTATTGTAGCATTCCGTTTCTGTACTTTATCTGTTAGGGTGGTAAAAGCCCATTTTTCCCGAACTCTATCTATGGGCCATTCTGTTCCGTCCTGTTTCGATGTAGACATTAGGGTAACACCTAATCCTGTTATACTAGTATTGGTACTAAGAAGTTGGATCTTGACTTAGGTCAACACCTGATATTGGGCCAAGTTTAGGCCAAGGGATAAATTCTTGTTTATACATGACATGTTAGAATGCTGGTACACCTGTGGTGAAAAACTTCACCTTGATTATGTGATGACTCCTTTGAACTATCTGTTAGATATTCACCATGCTAGTATGTAATTATCCTTATGTTCATCCCTGCTTCTCATGCCAGTTAACTTTATCAGTTTACATTGATTGTAGTAGGGCTTACTCAGTCTTTTTGACTGACCTGTTTTCCTTTCGCCTCTTTTCTTCCGTTTCCCTCCCCCCCCCCAGGTTCTTAGGGTGGGAATATTGGAGCTTAGCTTGGATTTCTGATCGCTTGCTTGTGGGATTTTAGCTCATGTACGGTCTTGACATGAAGCTAGCTATGGTTATCACTTATTTTGGGGATAGTACTTATGTATTTCAGTTTTTCGGAAATGTTGTTTTTATCTAGACTTATGTATTTGGAAAGTTGACATTATGTTGTACCAGACTTGTTTTGAAATAGCTTGAAATCTTCCGCTGTTTTATTTATCTTATTTACTCTGTTTACATATATACATATGTTCTTGTTCTGCCTTGATATATCATTATGCATGTATACCTGATTCAAACGCCCCTCCAAAGTCAGAGTGCTTGCAAGAGCCACCCTGGCGGAGGTGGGGTGTTACATTTGGTATCAGAGCATATGGTTTACGAGAAGGAACAAAAGAAAAGGTTTTTAGAAAACTTTTGGAAAACTATTTTCAAAACCAAGTATAAAGTATTTTCCAAAGAAAAGTCTAGTTTATTTTAAAGGCTATTCTCCAAAAAGCCATTAGCACAATCCTTAGCTATCTATTCTTAGTTCCCTCGTTCTGAATCTATCTTTTCTTTCGTTTCAGTATGACAAATAACTTTGTTATCCCAGAGGGAGTGCAAGTTCCTGTTTGGTTAGGAGACTTATGGAGGCTAGGGCGACCGAAGCCGGCCCCGCAAATGTTACTCCTCCTCCGGTGGTTAATGTTCCTCCTCCTCCTGTCGCTGAGGTTCCTCCCCCTCCTCCCCCTCAGCATCCTCCAGTAGAGTTCACGAAGATTTGCAAGGATTTTAAAGCAATGGGTGGCAAGAACTTTCTAGGTACCGAGACTTTTGTAGAGGCCCGGAATTGGTTGAAAGAGACTGAGGATTTATTCGCTATCTTTGGATTAGATGATCAGAGAAAGATCTTGTTGGCGGTTTGGCTTATGAGAGATGAAGCCGCTTATTGGTGGGAAGTCACCAATGGTACTAGACCCGTTGAGACTTGGGCCGATTTCAGGACAAGGTTCGGGCTTAAGATTCTGTCTTCTGCTGAAGAGAATTTGCAAATGGAGAGGTTTATTGCTTTGAAGCAAGGAGACATGTCTGTCAAAGAATATGTGAACAAGTTCAATCAGTTAGCTCGTTTTGGCTTGGATATGGTGAGTACTACTCAGAAGAAGGCTCTTCGTTTTGCTAGAGGATTGAATGAGCCGTTACAGGAGTTAGCTATGTCTCATGTGCCCATGGGGGCCACGTTTGAGAGTTTGGTAGATATGGCCCTACTCAATGAAGAGAACAAGAGTGCAAAGAAGGAGGTCAAGGTGAATGAGTCTCAAAACAAGAAAACGGGGCCCAAAAAGGAAATGCAAAAGAAGGAGGAGAAGTCTGAAGATAAGAAGGAAAAGAAGTGCTTTACTTGTGGAAGCTCAACTCATCTAAACAAGGATTGCAAAAAGAGGAAGGGCACTTGCTTTAACTGTGGAGAGATGGGACACTTCACTAGGGACTGCCCGAAGAAGAAAGGGACTACATCGGAAGGAACGGTGAATACTCGCATGGCGAGTGAATAGATTAGGGCTAGAATAATTTGTCTGTAGGATGTTTAATTTTCCTTGTCTGATTTTCAGTTTGAAACTCTTTTTCTGGTATTTTGATTCTATAATAGAAACTCGGTACTTTAATGCTAGTCTTGCTTCTGATCTGGTAATAGTCTCAAACTCCCTAAGAGTTATAACTCATCTGTTTGTGATAAATTGGGGTTTGAGAGTATCTGTGTTGGGCATGAGGGTGACTATGACGAATACATTCTGGGTTTCTACCATGCTTAGTTTCCTAAGAATCATTTGGGAAAAATCTGATCTGTACTAGTAGTCTGTAAGTATATGTACCAAGTTTTTTTGTTTTATCTGTACTCCCTTCCATCACTCGACTGTATCTTGTTGAGATAGGAATTCTATGGATGTAAACATGTGTTTGAGACATGTTATGTTTGATGGTTGCAAGTGGATGCAAGTGGTTGCTAGTGGTTGCTCGTGGATGCATAAACACACACTAGGCACTAGATCGGCTTGAAATACACTCTCATATTGCATATGGACGTGTGTACATTTTCAATTCTTATGGTTGCAAGATGGTTAATTCGGCACATGGATGTTGCATATGGACGAATGTTTGTGCACACATATAGTATTATATGATTAGGACTATTTGCATACATAATGGATTCATTTCACTAACATACTTTGCATTGAGGATCTTTGCATTAGATAAGAACATATACACACACCTTTTGCATATGTTCATACAGCATTAGAATCTTTAAGGACAATGATTGCTCGTGAATGATGATTTGAGTAGATGGATGATGGATGGTAGGATGCGTTCTTCCTAACTTGAAGATTTCGGGGACGAAATCCTTTAAGGAGGGGAGAATGTAACAACCCGTATTTTCAATAACCTATAATGATGTAAATCGAGGAAGAATTTAATTCTAAAATCTGAATCAAGGGAAACGGGCTATGCCATTGCGTTCGTCTCGGAAAAATACGCGAAATAGAGTCCGAGTTTTCGAAAATCGGAGTCCGTATGACCCGATTAAGGCCCAACGAAGTTTTCAGAAAATTCCAAAGTAAAAACAGATTTCAAATTCAAGTTTGAATTTGGAAATTTGGGCCAGTTTGGGCCAGGCGGGAAAATTCCCGCCAGAGCACCCAAGTCGACAGCCCTATCGACTTGGGGGTCGACTTGGTTGGACCCAAGTCGACAGCCCTGTCGACTTGGCTGTCGACTTGGTCCAACCGGGCTGTTTAGCCTGGTGCACCATTTAGAGATTGTGTTGAGCTTGGGGGCCAGATTCGGTTTTGAGGGCTGAGATTGGAACTAGGGTTTAATCCTAGGGTTGAAACTAGTCCTAATCTCTATAAATAAGGCCCTAACCTAACCCTAAATCATCATTATTCATTCATACAACTAAACTATGGCAAAATCAATCCTCTCATGGCCTCCACTCTCTTCATAAAATTCCTAAATAAATTTCTATGAGATTTTCCATGCATACAAGTGTTTTCAAGCTTGTATGAGCATCATTAGCTTGCATTCAAGTCAAGTTTCTATATTTGCATCATAAAGAAAGAGTTTTGATCATTTTGGCTCAAGGGTTTTGCTTGCATTTTGGGTTTATTTGATTTCATAAGGGCTTTGGCATTGTAAGCCCTATTCTACTTTCATACTTAAACTCTAAAGTTAAATGTATGATATGCAAGTTTGATATGTTATGATATGCAAGTTTATGATGTTATGTTATGCGAGTATGCCATGTTATGATATGCAAGTTTATGATGTTATGTTATGCAAGTATGCCATGTTATGATGTTATGTTATGCAAGTATGCCATGTTATGATATGCAAGTTTACTATGATGTGTTATGCAAGTTCATCAAGTTATGTTATGCAAGTTTGTTATGCAAATTTGTCATATGATATGCAAGTTATGTTATGCAAGTTTGATATGCAAGTTTGTCATATGATATGCAAGTTATGTTATGCAAGTTTGGGTTGATCCTTTTGTTCATGTTATCATGTTATGCAAGCTTATCTTGAGTTTATGAGCTTAAAGCTTCAAGCTTTATGCTAAAGGTTGCATTTTGGCAACATGTAAGTTATCATATCTCTTATGATAACTTGCATGTGAGGCTAGATGCGAACTTATGGCCATTTTTACATGTCATTTGTCACCATGTATCACCAATATGCTAAGTTTGGTTTTATGCATGCTTTTGAGGCCTAAAAATGTAATATGCAAGTATATGAACATATGTACATTTCATATGCCACCATGTTGAACTTGTGGCTTCAACACCTTTATGTCGTGATTATGCCAAGTTCCCTCTTTCTATCCTTTATGCGCTATTGCGATATGTAAGCGATGGGATTGCGTTTGGGGTTGGGTAAACTTAAAAGACATAAAAACATAAGCTTGGGAATTTACCTATTAAGTTAGGTCTACTCATTGGGAATTTACTTATTAAGTTAGGTCTACCCAATTGCTTGAAAATTTGTAACATGTTTTGGAAACATGATGGACATGACACTTAGAAAAGATAAGTGTGACCAACTCGAGGTTGGGTTGAGTTTGTAGCGTAAACCTACCCGGAACCGACCGGCTTAACTAGTTGCTACAAACAATAGGACCCAATGTGAGAAGTTGGTCATGTTGTACCTTGAACCCGAGGTTAGACCAAGTTGTGGTGTAAAGCTACCCGGACCCGCCCGGCTTAACTAGTAACCACAACGAGGGCTAATGTGAGAGGTTAAGGTGCATTAAATTAATTAATGTTACATGATAAGGTTAAGTAAATTTGATTTATGACACTTAACCAATTTGACATGAATGGGTATGTTAAGTGAAACCGGGCTTGATTTCTTAATGACACTTAACCGAAAAATACGACTAGTGGTTAGGGTTAAGTTAACCTACACTTAACCAATCTGAACTCAGTAATTTAACGGGGTTAAGTTGAACTATACTTAGCCAATCCAACTCAGTAATTTGATAAGGCTGAGAACCGATTGGATACCTGGTCTGGATAAACTAACTTGATTGATAAATTAAACGAACCTGTTTTGCGGATCTGTAGGACCCACACCAAGTTAGGCAAGTTTGTAAATCTGTTATCTGATCCGTTAGTCTGAAAACTGATCGTCTGAACCTGGTATGTCTGAACTCTGTTAATAAGTTAACCTGAATCTGATAGTCTGGGGACACAAGGGGGAATACTTGTGTCATCTGTTGTTTGGAACCCATATTAGTCAGTAACCCTTTCTGGTATCAAAACTTTGACCCAACTGTAGGTAGGGTCCGGGCACGCTTACTGAACTAATTATAAGTGGTTCATTCTGATAATGGCGATGGGTGTTGATGGTGCGTTCCAACCGGGTCATGTGCGTGCATGGATCCCGGTCTGCCTCTGAGGATGTAAGACGCCGTGACATCTGTAAATACGCCTGTGCCAATTGGTTGCCACTTTAGGGAGTGATACACCCTATCGTGGGGCCGACATAGGGTATTTATGTATTAGGGAGCCGATCGCTTGGGTAGGATTTAGGGTAATCTTAGCTCTGTCTGATTCTGTGGGTACCGTCTGTTTGGTTGGGTGGCAACACCCGTCTATTTCTGCGTGGTACCGTCCGTTAGGGTGGTAAAGGCCCACCACTAGTGTACACCTAATTGTAGTATTCCGTTTCTGTACTTTATCTGTTAGGGTGGTAAAGGCCCATTATTGTAGCATTCCGTTTCTGTACTTTATCTGTTAGGGTGGTAAAAGCCCATTTTTCCCGAACTCTATCTATGGGCCATTCTGTTCCGTCCTGTTTCGATGTAGACATTAGGGTAACACCTAATCCTGTTATACTAGTATTGGTACTAAGAAGTTAGATCTTGACTTAGGTCAACACCTGATATTGGGCCAAGTTTAGGCCAAGGGATAAATTCTTGTTTATACATGACATGTTAGAATGCTTGTACACCTGTGGTGAAAAACTTCACCTTGATTATGTGATGACTCCTTTGAACTATCTGTTAGATATTCACCATGCTAGTATGTAATTATCCTTATGTTCATCCCTGCTTCTCATGCCAGTTAACTTTATCAGTTTACATTGATTGTAGTAGGGCTTACTCAGTCTTTTTGACTGACCTGTTTTCCTTTCGCCTCTTTTCTTCCGTTTCTCCCCCCCAGGTTCTTAGGGTGGGAATATTGGAGCTTAGCTTGGATTTCTGATCGCTTGCTTGTGGGATTTTAGCTCATGTACGGTCTTGACATGAAGCTAGCTATGGTTATCACTTATTTTGGGGATAGTACTTATGTATTTCAGTTTTTCAGAAATGTTGTTTTTATTTAGACTTATGTATTTGGAAAGTTGACATTATGTTGTACCAGACTTGTTTTGAAATAGCTTGAAATCTTCCGCTGTTTTATTTATCTTATTTACTCTGTTTACATATATACATATGTTCTTGTTCTGCCTTGATATATCATTATGCATGTTTACCTGATTCAAACGCCCCTCCAAAGTCAGAGTGCTTGCAAGAGCCACCCTGGCGGAGGTGGGGTGTTACAGTGATCGAAGACTGGAAGTCTTCACATCGTTTGGGTGATTACTTATGATCTTGATTGGGCTGTACACCCAAGATGAGGGAAACAGTTGGTGATCATCCAGACGTACTTGGAGATCGATGGATATGCGAGGAAAGTGCCTCCGGTTTCGTTCAGACCCAGAACGAACTTGTAAATGGATTGTGTGTCTGACATTGGATTTTATTCTGTGTTGACCGATCTCTATTAAATATACATCTGTTTGGCGGCGGAGAATTTATTCTTTTGCTTAACGCCCTTCTCTGAGACGTACGAGCTCAGAGGTTGTATATCGATGGACATCAGTCGCATGGAGTGAATTGCCAGTGTGGCATGCGTAAGTGGCAATTGATCAAGGCTTCTGTTGAAAAGCAAAGTCTTGTGGTTGATGATCAAAGCACGGCCTGTGTGGCGTAGCTTTGTATATAACGTGAATTCGCGAGCCTCACACCTCGGTATGAGTCAAAAACGGGATATGGACCCAAGGAGTGCACGACGTTTCTTTCTAGCTATGGTGGTGTCAGTGACCTACCAGCCCTGACATTTATATACTTTTCACCTGTGTGGTTGTTGGATACGAGGCGCCTCGGATATAGGTCTGTAAGGACCGGGAAACGTGTGTTCAGGAATAATTAATCCTCAAAAGTAAGAGAGGACCGGCCTTGGAGGTTCCAAAGGATCATAGTGGGGTACTGAGGCATTTGCTAGAGTGTCTCGAATCGGAGAGGAACTTGCCTCTTGCCTCGACTCATGACGGAAATCCAATTTCCAATACGTGTATTTCGGTTTTATTTGTAGAGCCTAGTATGGCGACATAGTGGGATGGGGCACTCATGCCGTCTATGATTGATATTTATGATTGAAATTGTTTTGACACTATACACTTATAATAGTATCAAATAATGTGTTTTTAACGTATCAAGCATGCTTTGGCTATTATAAGGTAAAAACCCTATCCTCCGGCTTGCGTTGCATTGTGTGATGGGACCTGGGTCTTATAATAGCTTCATTTTTCTTTATTTAGCATTGCGCTATTTGTTTTATGCACTGGTATTCTTGGGAGGAAACCCGTTCCGTGTTATATGGCGTGGTCCCTTGATTTACCTAACTTTGAAAATAAAGATTAATAACTGTTTTAGTTCTCATACCAGTCCCATGACTGACCTAGAGTTTATTGTTTTAACCTAAACTCTGGGTGCCCCTATTTTCTACACGGGCAGCTAGTAGTTTTGGTTTTGCAGATTTATATTCACATGGTCCTGATTTACAGCTGGAACGATGCTCAGAAAGCTCTGTATCCGTGTATCACTTCTAGTTGTGTTTTGTATATTTCCGCTGCTATGTAATTTATTGTAATCTCTGATATTAATCGAATGTATAATATTCATTTATACTCTGTATATTCTTGTATCTGATGGAATTGTTGTAATAACAATGAAATGTTTTTCCGTCTGCGTTCCAATGTGTGTTGTCCTCATCTCAATCCGTGCTTTCCTTACCAGGGAAGTTCGGGTCGTTATAAAACCCTAATCCCATTTGATATTAAATACAAGACTCTGAATAGAAAATATATCGGCTTATATTCAATATCAAATTCTACGATCAACAAATATCGTATTGGAAATAACAATATAAATATATCTTTCAAATTTCCATAACAATATCTGCATAATCATGAAATACAACATCGAAATATTCCAAAGAAAATTTCGATTCAAATCCATTTCCACTTTATATATTGGAAATTCTAGTTATTTTCAAAACCATTTCAAATCCACTTTATTTATTTTAAAAATAAATGGGAATATAATTCTAGTCCAAAACTAGTTCATTTCGATAAAACTCTATTTTTATCTTTTCAAATGTGGAATTTTTCATCTCAATTATTTCCAAATCATTTCTTATGATTTCGGACAAATTATTACTATTTTTAATAATTTTATCAAGGCCCGTACAGTCGATTTCCATCAACGGCCATCGAACTGCACTTACAGCGACCTTTTCCAAATTTTATTTGGACATAATTCCAATTCCAACAGTTAGATTTCAAATCTTTAATATTCTTTAGAAAGCACTTTTCGATACGAACCCAACGATTCCGGTTTTATGAGAATCTGACGGTCGGATCTCCCGTAATATCCATTCGAAGTCAATGGTCGAAATTCGCGAACTGTCGCGGTGCGTTCTATTCAGGCCATTATATATATATATATATATAATATTATATATATTTCGTCGATTTCCTTTCAAAACGTATTTTATAAATAATTTTAAATTCGTTCTCAGAACGATTTCAACTTCATATTCAATTTCTAATTGAAATTGAATATTCCATATCATTAATCTATAAATGATAATATTCTCAAAACGTTATATTTTGAAATCACTTCTTTTTCTATATTTATTATAAAAATGAATAAAATCAATATAAATAACGTTCACGTCAAAATGGCGTCAATCTAATCAACACAGCTTTATATATTTCAATATCTTCGTTATTCTATTCAACAAATGAAAATTTTCTTCAACACATGAATATATATTTTATTCAACACATAAATATTCTTTTATTCAACACATGAAATTTCTTTTATTCAACACATGAATTAACTTTTATTCAACACATGAATTTATATTTTATTCAACACATGAATTTTCTTTTATTTAACACATGAATATATATTTTATTCAACACATGAATATTCTTTTATTCAACACATGAAATATTCTTTATTTTCTAAATTGGAATGTGGCTCACTCAATTACCATATAATATTATTTATATAGATTCTATACGACACATGTATATAATAGCAATAATAAATAATCAACCATCATCCAAAGTGCACCACACAACTACATAAGCATTAAATATAAATAATTAACGCTTACACAGTCTGTCAACCCATCGATTGACATACAACTAAACAATCGGGATTAGTGTACATCAAATATCATCCCAACACCCGTGTGGGGTTTCAATCAATCAAACACATATTTTATTTGTGCAGTTGGGCGATGTGTAAAATTTATCGTCCCAATCAATATCAGTCAAATGGGTGTACATAAACAAACCGTCCGATTTGTTTATAATTATTTATTTTATACACGTTAAAAATTATATTTTTAACTATAAAATATTTATTCATTCCACATCACACGATAAAATTTCACAACACATCAATCAACAAACAAGTCATCCATGGTCTGTGGACGACGGGTGTTGGGTGCTGCGAAGCACCGTCTGCATCCTAGCATATATTTCAACTAGAAAACAAAATAAAAGTGAGGAGTTCTCACCAAGAACTAAACCAAACGCCGTGACTCTTTATATGTAGAAAATCTTCGCCGCGTTCGCCTTTTGTCACTTTCGTTGTCCGTATCCACTACATATATAAAAATCGCTTCTTTATATTGTTGCCATGTATATAAAATCACATTTTTATAACTATGCTATATGGATAAAAATCACATTTTTGTATTGCTACTATATAGATAAAAATTCTATTTTTATACTGCTACTATATAGATAAAAATTCAATTTTTATACCGCTACTATATAGATAAAAATTCTATTTTTATAACGGTGTTCATATAATAAAGATCATATTTTTATATCGCCCTTATTCTAATAAAGATCATATTTTTATATCGCCACTCATATAAAAATCGCATTTTTATATTCTCTATTATATAATAATTTTTTTTTTAATCTCTATAATATAAAAATCACATTTTTATATTGCTACCTCTATAAAGATCACATCTTTATCTTCACTTCATATATATAAAAATCGTATTTTTATGTTGCTATACATATAATAAAAATCGCATTTTTATTATATCGCTACATATATAAGATCACATCTTTATATTGTCAACTCATAAATAAAAATTCAATTTTTCTTTGCTATGTGAATATATAAAAATTATATTTCTATCTTGCTAACATATATATAAAAATCTAATTTTTATATTCATTACTTTATAACAAAATCATTTCTTTATACAAATGAAAATCTCATCTTGTTTAAATAAAAATCACAACTTTCTTTAAATAAAAATATAATTTACATGCGATTAAAAATATAATCTTTATACGTTTAAAAATCAAACCTTTTCATGGGTTAAAAATCATAGCCTTATAAATATAAAAATTGTTTCTTTGCATATTTAAAAATAAAATGAAATGGAAAAAAAAATGATTTTTTCTCAATTACATTATACACCAAATTAAATAAATTAACAAGAACTCACCTTTGCTGTTTTTTTTAGGGGGGGGGCTGAATTTCGAATGGAGGAAGGGGTGAGGGGGCGAACTTCGGAGGCGCCTGAGGCGGTGGGAGGTGTTGCAGCGCGCGGCGTCAGAAGGAGGGTAAAGGCGCTGCCTCGAATTGGGGTTTGTGGGTCTTCACGGTTTGGGGGTTGGGTTCGGGTTTTATAGGGGAGAGAGGGGGTGCGAGACGGAGCGCAATCGGTGAGGGGCGGCGCTAGGCTAGGCGGCGGAGGGTGGGGGAAGGAGGCGCGGTGCGCTAGAGGGAGCGATGGCTCTTCCATACCTTCTCTCTTCTTCTTTTTTATTTATTTTCAAAACCTACGGGGAGAAAAGTGACGAGAGAAGGAGGGTTGACCAAGCCATATATTTGTTTATTTATTTGTTTAATTAATTTTATAAAGTAACTTTTTATTTCGAACTCTAAAACAAACCTACCGACTGTTGTCCCTAGCGTAATACCCCCATTCTGAACACAATGGGATATGTTTCGTAACCCAATTCGACAGTTACGATCAGTTTTCATCAAAATTATATATAAATCATTATATTGAATTTTAAACGTACATTTCAATTTACTGGGGTCACATACGGACCCCAAAAATTCTCGAAAAATATTTTCTAGCTTCGTATTGACGATACGGTTCTAAAAAACTAGTTTCGTCAAATTCTGAGACTGTTAGAAAAATGGCCATTTTTTGGTCGATCTAAGTTGACTAAAGCTGTCAAAACACGTTTCAATTCGCCACGCTCACATATTGATTCGAAAAATTATGAATTTTGGAATCTAGCAATAACCTGACATCCCGGATCCAACAAAAGTGGTTTCGTCGAAAACTGAGGTCGTTTATAAAATTTCCATTTTTAAGGGCCAAAATTCCATAGCAACTATTCTAAAATTTCAACTGGGCATAAATTTTTATTCCTGCTATGAAATTTTGATTTTTCGGATTCGTTGGAAAGATATTCTCAATTAAATTCTAATATTTTTGGTTTCGCTAAAATCCGGTTTATTTTGAATCCTGTACATTCATTTGAACTTTGAAATCGAATTTTCAAACTACCACGCCATTTTCAATTCCTTTTATAATTATTTATATTCTAACGATGATTCAAATAAATATATATGTTCGAATTCTATTCAAAATAAATTTCTCGTCGTTATTATTTAAAATAATTCATTTTAAATATTTAAAATTCATTAAAATTGCCAAAATAAAAATTTTAAATTGGGTCAGAATTTCCGGGTTGTTACACATGCTAACTCCAAAAATTACAAAATATGAAACCTTACTATGTTTTTCAAATATGGTTCTAATAAACCTGGTTTCATCGAATTTGGAGACCATTTGAAAAATGACCTTATTTATAGCTTCATCGAATTCTAACTGAATTTCAATACGCGATTATTTTTACCATGCTTACATACGAATTCCAATTTACTTGAAATCTTAAACTTAACAATAATTTGGCGATCCTGATCCAACAAAATTGGTTTCGTCGGAAATGGAGGTTGTTTGAAAAATGACTATTGTTAAGGCTTAAATAAAACCAATAAAACTATAAATAAATTCCAAAAACAGTTCAGTTAAATGACAATAAATTAATATTATCATATATATTCAAATTGAATATCACATTGCTCCAAAATAAATATACCTGGGTTTATAATTCGATACTTTCAAAAATCAAGTTGAATCGATATTCAATTTTCACATTAAATCCTTTTATTTTATATAATAAATCGTTATAATATATCAACGAATTCCATAGCGACTATTTGAAATTTTGATTTGAACATAACTTACAATCTATAACATGAAATCTCGATTTTTCACATTTGTTAGAAAATTATAATTCAATAGATCCTAACGTTCCTTGTTTTACAGAAATCTGACTTGTACTGCGTTTGGTACAATCAATTAAATTTCAAAACTAAATTTTCAAACTACCATGATGGTATGAGTTCGTTTTATAATTAATATAAACTTATATGTTAAAACTTCATTTTAAATAAATTCTAAGTCATTAGTTTCTCAAAATAAATCGTTTTAAACATTTAAAATCCATTAAAAGCAATTAAAATTTATATTCTAATTTTGACTAAAAATTTTGGGTTGTTACATCAAGCTTAGTTTATCCTCATTATAATCAAAATTATTATTAAAATGTTATTTTTAATAGTTAATTTAGCAAAAAAATTGTAGTAATTATTTAATTTTTATAAACTTAAATTTTATAGAACTTATTTAACTTAATTATATTTTATTAAACTTAGTTAACTTAATTAATGTTTATATACTTAGCTAGTTTATTATAAACTTATTTAATTTTTTTTATGAAACTTAGTTTATTATTATTATTATTAACCTTTTAGTTCTTAAGAAAACATAATTAGCTTAGTTAAAATTTTATAATACATAACTAATTTATATAACTTATTTAGTTCCTTATAATCTTTGTTAATTTTTGTAAACTTCATTAATTTTTATAAAACTTAGTTAACTTGTTTAATATTTATAGCCTTAGTTAATTTAAGTTGTTATTGTTATAAAATTAGTTATGTTTTATCAAACCAAGTCAATTATTATTGTAAACTCCTTAATTTTTTAAAAACTATTTTAAAATTTTATAATACTTGGTTAATTTTTTATAAAACTTGATTGGTTTTTTGAATATTATATGACTTGTTTAATCTCCATAAACAAAATTTATTTATTTTTAGTGGTATTATCATAAACTTAGTTAACTATATTAAAATTTTGTAATTCTTAGTTAATTTTTGTAAACTAATTTATTTTTTTTATAAAACTTTGATAACTTTAATGAAAAATTTTATGAACTTTGTTAAATTATTATTACTATTATTCACTTAGTTAATTTTTTTAAACCATAATTTGTTATTACTATAAATCTATTAATTTATATTAAACATAGTTATTTTTTTTATAATATTTAGTTAATTTTTTTAGAGTTTCATTTAGAATAATATTACAGACTTATGTTTTATAAAATATAATCAGTTTTACAAAAAATTAGCTAACTTGTTATATATATTTACACATAAAGTGATTGGATGTGTTTCCCTGACTGTAGAGATAGAGCAATGAATTATAAGGTACAAGTCCTTTGCCGAAGAAGAAATAGACTTCTATTGGAAAGAAAGTCCCTTCATCGAAGGGAAGTGGAAAAACTTTCTTAGAAGTTGGGACCATCACCGAGTAGTGAGCGGATTGGCCTCAGCATGAATATATTATCTAAAGATATTATTCCATGATTGGACATTAGTAGTATGATTGGGATAGATCAAACATTAGGATTTGAATACATTAGAATTGGAAAATAGTTACTAATTAATTTATGATGTTCGTAGCCTTGACTTGATCGGGTTTTCTTATAATGGGATGTTATGCGATTCTAGATGATTTACAAGTAACATTCCAATTGTTGATAACAAACTTTTGTGATTAAGATTGCATGATAAATAATTAACCTAAGATATGAAAATCTCGTGCAAACACAAAATCTATGTGACAATGATGTATGATAATTTGATCCTGGACAAACACATGATGCTTAGAGAATAACATATATGATATGTTAATTCCAGGGGAACACTTAACGATTTTGGTTTATTACTAACCGTTAAACAAAGACTATAGTATTAAGACGTAGTCGTCTATAATGATCTTTTATTTATACGTGAACACAAAGGCACCATATGTTTTACCATGATTTAAATCAATAAAAAGCTAAAGCATAATTCATGAAAATTTTCCAGTTTCGATACCTAATCTTTAGCAAGGTACGTTCCATATTCACATGACAAGTTTTGAAGGAAAAAAGTTATTGAATTTTTTTCCATAAGTCGTAGAATATACTCATAAAAATGAATTGGATTACGAATTGATGTTATAAAGAACTTAGATTCATGCTTGAAAGAACAAACAAAGAGACTCAATAAATTTATGAGTAAAATAAGCAAAAAAGAGGTCATTATCGATCACAACTGTGGTTGATACAGAGTTTATTTTTTGGAAAGTAGGGTCCACCTTTAAGCTTTGGATATTGCAAGATTACAAAGGCATAGGAGATCATGTGCCAAGGCGAGGCAAAAGAGATTGGTACTGACCACAATTATGGTTTATACCCTCATGAATTGATGCCTTAAAGCTCATACAAGGTGACCTATTCTTCATGTTGTGTTCGTCGATCTTAGAAACTCCATCTTATTTATCCCAGTTGCGAGATTTGACGAAGAAATTATCTATAAATAACAAACTAACTTCAAGTAGGAAGAGGATGAACACTTTTGTATCTAGGAGCCATCTTCTTCTACCTTAACTATTAAAACTCTAGAAAATCTGATATCTACTTAATCGTGGTTAAATTAAACCTTATTCCCTATGTTTCGAGAAGAAAAAAACAATCAGTAACAAATATAAAAATGGATGTTGATTGAAGTATTTGTCATGCCGCTTTATAAACATCGTGTTTTTATCGCTTTCCTATTGATTTCTACATTTTTTGTATTTCTAATCGACCTTGTATTGGTGCATCAATTTTCAGCGTAACACTTACAATTTATGGAAACAATACAAGTAAGTTTGACAAATAAATGGCTAAAATTACCCTATGTTTTCAACTAATTCACAAAGAAAATGTTGCTTTAAATTAACCATGGTAGATAGAAATGTAAAAGGTTTGTTTTGAATATTGTTTCAGAATTGAAAGTTGTGAGAATTGTAAAATGAAGAATGCTTTATTTCATTACCGAGAACTGTTACATTGCTTCAGCTAATAAAAAGTATATACAGACTTGTACAAGCAGATTCAGGTTAACTGCATTTGTCCCACTTATGTATAAAAAAGATATACGAAGCAATATAGTTGTATAGATGACATAACTCTTCTACTTTATCTGCACCCCTCAGATTAGGATTAGGGTTCTTCGAAACCCCGATTTGACTTCTATGGAGGTTCAAAAAACCTTATAGAGAAATCTCTATTTAGCTCTAGATTAGACTTAGATCGACGGTGCACACTCCTTAGAAAATCTAGTAACCTGATATTATCCATAACGTGATGAATGTGAAATACATAAATGTAGATCTGAAGTATGTAATTTCAAATTTATGTTTATCAAATAATAATAGTAGTGGAGTTGCTTTAGATCGATCATTAATGCAAGGCTCTCAGGCATAACAAATGAAACTTGAAATTTAGCAGGCTCTACTTTTTAACCTTCAATTCATCTCTGAAACGGCTGAAGTTCCCAGTAGATAATGCTTTGGTAAGCATATCTTCTCTCTGATGATAGGTTGAAATATAATTGACTTGTAGATTTTTCTTCAACATTTGTTCTCTAACAAAGTATATATCTATTTCAACTTGTTTAGTTCTGTCATGTTTTATAGGATATGCTGACATGTAAATTATGCATTGATTGTCACACTAGATTATAGGCTTCAATTTAGTTGATAGCTTTAATTCGTTTAAGATTTAATGTAGCCATAGTATTTCTTCTGCTATACTTGCCTTACTTCGATATTTTACCTCTGTATTTGGTCTCGATATTGTTGATTTCTTTTCAAAACACAAAAAGAGGTTTTTCACCAATATGGATGCAATATCCAGTTATAGATTTCTTATCATCTGGGTTTGTGGACCAATTTGAATTTGTGTAGGTTGTTATGCTCAAATGATTGCTAGATTTATGTGACAAACCATAATTGATTTCCCCCATTAGGTATCTAAGAATCCTTTTAACAATATTCCAATTCTCATCTCTAGGATCTTGCAAAAATTGTGATACCTTATTAACACTGAATGAAATATCGGGTCGTATTGTAGTTGCATATCATAATGCACATACAACATTCCTATATTGTTTTATATTAGTTATAGCTTCTCCTCTGTTTTTGGAGAAATGTTGGTTAGATACCATGGGGTAGGCTGAGGTTTGGCTTCACTCATGTTTGCTTTAGCTAGTAATTCTTAATTATTCTTTCTTTGACAAAGTTGTATTCCAGAGTCTGACTTATTTGTACTTTTATACCCAAAAAAATATGAAAGCTCTCTTAAGTCTTTAATGGAGATATTTTTGTCCAAACGCTTGGTTAATTGATTTATTTCAGCTTCATTGCTATCTATTGTAGATGAATCATTAACTTAAGAAACAATGAAGTGTCAGATTTTGTTGATAAATAACCCAAAGTGGCTAAAGTTGACTTTAGTCTATATAACCACACTCTTGGATCTTGCTTGAGTCCATAAATAGCTTTGTTTAACTTGCAAAGATGGTCTGGAGTTTAAATTTAACCATGTGGTTGTTACACATACATTTCTTTTTATGGTATGTCATTTAGAAAGGCATTATTAACATCCAAAATGTTAGATCTTCCCGTTGTTGTTGAGATCAATTGTAAATACGAGTCTAATAGTTATTGGTTTCATCACTGGTGAAAAAGTTACATTAAAATCGTAGTCAAATTCTGGAGTGAACCCTTTTGCTATAATTATTGCTATATATTTACTGATTGAGCCATCTGGGTACTTCTTCGTTTTGTATGTCCCCTTGCATCCAATTATGTTTTTGTTGCCTAATGGGCAAACAAGTTGCATATATTATTGTTAATGAGGGCATTGTACTCTTTGTTAATGGCTGTTATCCAGTTTTTGTCCCTTACAACTTGATTATCATTTTTTGGTTCATCCAGGCTAACAAAAGCAGTGTAAATCTTTGGTTTGGATATTTCTCTTTTGGCTCTGGTCATCATATGGTCACCTGATTATGTGGGTGGTAAACTAGATGGTAAATCATCTTGACTTATTTGAGTTGTATCATTGTTTGAAGTACATTCCTGAGTGTTACTACTCTCTTGATTTGCATTGTATTCTTCTGAATTTCTGCTAACATATTTATTTGATGCAAATTGTTGGCTGCCAGGGCCACGAGGCTCAGTTGACTCTTGATCTAACTGTTTTTGTGTTTCCTGGTTATTATTCTGAGTATCAGTAACCATAATGGTTTCCTTGTACTGCCACACTTCCGTGCAGTTTGGTAAATCAGGCATAGAAATCTTTGGATTACACACTTTACTTGTAGTTTTTAGAATTAATATGGACATATTGACTTATAAGGGTTAAGTTACGAGCCCAAAACTAAAATTCTATTGTGGCCATAAAATTAGGAGTTAGACTTTAATATGTACATATTGATCTACAAGGAGGTAAATTATGAACCTAAAAAAGATGTTAGGCTTTAATATGAACATATTGAATTTAAGAGGTTAAGTTATGAGTCTATAATTAAAATTTTCCACTAGGCTTTAATATGAACATATTTACTTAAAAGGGTTAAGTTACGGCAGAAGGCTTTAATATGCACATATTGACTTATATGAGTTAAGTTACGACCCTAGAACTAAAATACTATGGTGGGGTAAATCAAGGGGGATTTCGGCCAAGCATAAATTGTTTGTTGGGGATCCATATCGTGCATCATACCCTTTTCATTTATAACATACAGTCTCAATTAAGAGGCAAGAGCACACACCATGTTGTGTAGTGGTAGTAAGCATGTCCAATGGAGGTGGGTACGGCTGCGTTCTGGTGGGTCAATGTGTGTGCATTGACCCGACTAGGGAAAATAAGACAGTGTGACACATGTGATAATAGCTATTTCTTTAGCTGGTGGGTTGGGCTTGATAAGCCCAAGGTACACTGTGGGCATAGTTTATCACTCTAGGTATAAGCAGCTGATCAGTGGGTAGTATTAGGAATATTTTTCCTAATTATATCATGTTCTGAGTTCGCTATTGTGCAAATAGTCAAAAATTGAAAGTGAATGAGAATCAATCCTATTTGTAACCTTACGTGTCATCCTGTATGTTCACTTTAGGTATGCACATACATTCAACCTATATGACACTAGAACTACTGTTATGTTAGTTTTCCCTTGCTTAACAATCATGCTAGTAATCATGACAGCTCACCAGACTTTGTGTCTAACCCATTTCGTTTGTTCTTTCATCTTTTCTTTCCCCCAGGCTCGCAGAGAGGAAGTGCATAAATCGGACTATTCAACTGAATTTTTTTGGAGGATTTTCTTTATTGCAGATGTATTATTCTCTTTTTAGTTCATTTTTTTCAGCGATTTGGTTGTATCTATAACCACTGTTTTTGGGGATTATTATTTGTATACACTAATATTCTGTGATTGAGATTTATCCTTATGAGACATGGTATTTTATGACAGTTGTTTTAAATTAAAATAAATGATTTTGTCAATTATGTGTGTCTTCTTCTTCTGTTGTGTTTTAAATATTTCTATCATGTGAATCTTAGTCTCTGTGATGTTTTATGTCTTTATACCTATTAGGCTTCATATTCTTTAGCGGGACCTTACTTTGGGTAACGTTAAAATTTGTGGCGTGTTTCATTTGGTGATGTAAATCTTAGTCTTTGTACAGTTCATTTCTTATTTATTTTGATTTCCCAATTAACATATTTGTGTAAATATAAGTTTATCCCAATTCTGCGTCATATTCAATTTTACAAACTTTAATCAAGTTTGCATACTTTCAGTCCAAAGTTCCATTTTTATTACAGTTTTACAACATATGTTCAGTTAGCCCCAATTTTATTCTATTATCCCAATTTAATTTAGTTTCCCAAACGTGCACATAATAAAGAATAATAACAGTCGTATGTAATTAGGCATATCAATCTATGCTTAAATCAATCGGGTATATATATGCCTTTAGGCATAATTAGACATAAACAAAAATAAACTGTAAAATTCGACGAAGAATAGGGGCAAGAAGACTAAGAAAAAATTACATTGATCTGAATATTAATTTAACAGAAATTGTAAGAAATGATAGAAAAACTACATAAAATATTTATAGAAAGAAATTATAGAAACAAGAATAAACATAAACTGTAAATAACTGTAAGCAAAAGAATTGTAAATAAAACTACAACTATTTTTATCCTTATTTAACCCAAAACTAAATCAAAAATCTAAATAATCATAAATATGGAAAAATATAAACACATAGACTAAGATTTACAACATCACATATGCAACATCATAAAATAAGATTTACTAAGGTTTGTGGTATGGATTCGAAGCCCTGACCTTCCGAAACGCAACCACACACACTAATAACTATGCTAAAAGATCTTTATGTTATCTTTTTGAAAGGGGTGTTATAGACTACCCTCTTAAAGAGCCTAACGTCTTCGTTGGCTCATCATCACTCACAACCTAGGCGATGTGCGTGTAATCCAGATTAGTAACACACCAACTGTGATAACCCCAAACTTCAGTTGAACGAAAGCAAGGATAATCATTGGAATATAACATATTTACAACAAAAACAGATCTCAGATAATATCATAACACATAAATCATTGCAGCGGAAATAAAATGTCATCAGCATCATAATATTAAATACATCAGAGTACGCAAATACAGGATACACTTAGCAAAAAGAAAGTCTGAATGAAAAGGAAATAAGTCTCAAACTCCATAACGCACATCAAATACCATTGACGAAATAAAGCCTCGAAAGAAGAACATAAGGGAAAAAAGAAAAAGGTCTTCGTCTTCTTCCAGAGTAAGCTCCAATCCAGAAATGTATCCAAGCCTAAACCTGTTACTTGGCTGCCCGTGTCGAAAATAGGGCACCCGAGTTTGCAAAGTGAAACAAACTACGAGTCAGTCATGGGACTGGTATGAGAAATCTTTATTATATATTCTAACAGTGTGGCTAATCACAGGACCACACCGCTAACGCGGAAGGGGTTTACTCCATTGGATTGCCAATGCATAACTTAAATAAATTTTATTACAAAACAACGTAATGCTTTTGGAAAAAAATGAAATCATTATAAGACTCAAGTCCCATCACACAATGCAACGCAAACCAGAGGATAGATTTTTACTTTACAACGATCAAACATGACTTGATACGTATAAAATAATATTTTAATATTATTATTAGTGTCTTATCAGTATTAAAATACTTCAAAGTAAATGTATCAATCCTAGATGGCATAGTACCCCATCCTACTATGTCGCCGTATATAGGTTTACAATCAAAATCGTAATATCGTATTGGAGATTTGGTTTCCATCATGAATCGAGGCTAGGGATCGTCCTCTTCGATTCGAGACGCTCTAGCAAATGCCTCAGGATTCCCCGTAGTGAACCCTTGGATCTTCAGGGTCGGTCCACACATAACGCTAGTGGATTAATTATGCATGAACACACGCTTCCCGGTTCTTTTGAACCTCTAATATGGCCACTAACAACCTATAAAACTGAGGTAACTCATAATCCAACATCCACATAAGTAAAAATGTCAAGGCTGGTAAGTCGCTGACATCACTTCTTAGGTAGAAAGAAACGTGTGCACTTCCTACAATCCTAATCCCGTTTTGGACTCATACCGGGGTGTGAGGCTCGCGAAGTCACGCTATACACAATGCTACGCCTAAACAGGCTATGCTTTGATCATCAACCACAAGGCCTTCTTTTTAACATAAGCCTTGATCATTTGCATCTTGGCGTGCCACATTGACAGTTCACGCCAAGCGATCAACAACTATCCTAATATACCCTCTAAGGGTGTTAAGCAAGAGAATAAATTCTCCGCCACCAAATAGATATACATTAAATAGAAATCGATTTAGTTTACATGGAAATAACTCTAACATCAGACACACATCCACTTACAAGTCCGTTCTGGGTCTGAACGAAACCGGAGTCCCCTTATTCCTTGTTCATATATCCAATACGGAAAAGAGGTACTCGCAAATCCGGACAATCAACACATACGTCCGGACAACTACCACTGTGACCCTTTTAAGATAGCAACTCCTATCAAAGGCATCAGTAGCCATCCACTCGATGTGAAGGGTGTCGGTCTTCAAACACCGTCTTGATTAAATCGCCGTATAATTATTTGAAATGAGTTGAACTCGGTCTTTTCAAATAATTTCTCGAATAATTATCACTTAAACCATTTTATATCATCAGTATCTATTCATATCGATTTATCGCTATTTTTATTTATTTAAAATAGCTCAACACAATTAAACGACGCTACGAGTCGATGGGCGGCCCTGGAGTAGTTTTTACCAAAATTTGATTTACATATATCTTGAAATCTAACCGTTGGACTTTGACGAAATTTATGTTGTTGGAAAGATCTTCCCAAAAGCGGTCCTAACGGTTCCAGTTTTGAGAAAATCCGACGGTCGGATTTTTCGATATACTCGTTTAAAGTTACGATTGCCGAAACACGAACTACCACGCGCGATTCATTTTATTTATAATTTATATTTGTATAAATATAAATATAAATCGTTTGGCAATTTCAACTACTTCCATCAATCATATTTAAAATGTAACTTTGAAATCTATTCTTTTTATCGCATCTGAAATGACAATAAAAATATACTTTTTGATTCTATCACTTTTATCGCATCTAGAATGACGATAAAAATGTACTTTTAAATTATATCATTTTTATCGCATCTAAAATGACGATAAAAATGTACTTTTTAATTCTATCATATTTATCGCATCTAAAATGACGATAAAAATGTGCTTTTTAATTTCTATTCCTTTTATCATATCTAAAATGACGATAAAAATATAGCATCTAAATTCAACCATTTATATTACATCTAAAATGCAAATTAATATGTCACTTTTGTTTCTACGATTTTTATTGTCCCTAGAGTGAGAATAAAAATATACTTTTGATTCCATTCTTTATTTACCTTTAAAATGTAAATAAAAATATAGCCTTTTAATCTATTCTTTTATTATCTTTAAAATGTTAACAAAAGTGTAACCTTAGAATCTATTCTTTTATTTACATCTAAAATGACATTAAAATGTAACTTCAAAATCTAATCTTTTTATTATCTCTATTTTGACAATAAAAATTTAACATTAAATTCTATCTTTTATTTACATCTAAATTGTAAATTAAAATATAACCTTTCTAATTCGTATTTTTATTTACATGTAAAATGCAAATAAAAGTGGACCATTTTAATATATATGTTTGTTTACAACTACATTGTAAATACAAGGGTCACTTTGATTCCTATGTTTTTATTTACATCTAAAATGTAACTAAAATTGTACTCTTAAATGTACGTGTTTATTTACATGTACATTGCAAATAAAAATGTACTTTATAAAACGATGTTTTTATTTACATGTGAAATGCAAATAAAAATTTACTTTCCAAAACGATGTTTTTATTTACATGTGAAATGCAAATAAAAATGTACTTTCTAAAACGATATTTTTATTTACACGTGAAATGCAAATAAAAATGTACTTTCCAAAACGATGTTTTTATTTACATGTGAAATGCAAATAAAAATGTACTTTCCTAATTCATATTTTTATTCACATTTAAAATGACATTAAAAAGGTACTTTCTAATTCTATGTTTTTATTTACGTGTAAAATGTAAATAAAAATGTACTTTTGAGTCCATGTTTTTATTTACATCTAAAATGTAAATATAAATTTCACTTTTTAATATACTCTTTTATTTACATCTAAAATGTAAATATAAATTTAACTTTTTAATTCATGGTTCTATTTACATCTAAAATGTAAATGTAAATTTTCCTTTTTAATTCATGGTTTTATTTACATCGAAAATGTAAATTTAAATTTTCCTTTTTAATTCATGGTTCTATTTACATCTAAAAAGTAAATGTAAATTTTCTTTTTTAATTCATGGTTCTATTTACATCTAAAAAGTAAGTGCAAATTTTCCTTTTTAATTCATGGTTCTATTTACGTCTAAAAAGTAAATGTAAATTTTCCTTTTTAATTCATGGTTTTATTTACATCTAAAAAGTAAATGTAAGTTTTCCGTTTTAATTCATGGTTCTATTTACATCTAATAAGTAAATGTAAATTTTCCTTTTTAATTCATGGTTCTATTTACATCAAAAATGTAAATGTCATTTTTTTAATTCATGGTTCTACTTACATCTAAAAAGTAAATGTAAATTTTCCTTTTTAATTCATAGTTCTATTTACATCTAAAAAGTGAATGTAAATTTTCCTTTTCAATTCATGGTTCTATTTACATCTAAAAAGTAAATGTAAATTTTCCTTTTTAATTCATGGTGCTATTTACATCTAAAATGTAAATGTAAATTTTCCTTTTTAATTCGTGGTTCTATTTACATCTAAAAAGTAAATGTAAATTTCCTTTTTAATTCATGGTTTTATCTAAATCTAAAATGTAAATGTAAATTTATCACTTAAAATTTATTCTTTTTATTTACGTCTACAATGTAAATAAAGATGTCACTGTAAATTTGTTACTTTTATTTACATCTAAATTGTAAATTAAAAGTGTCGCTGTAAATTTATTCTTTTTATTTACAGTTTTAATTTTAAAAACCAACAATATTTTTATTGGATTATAAATTCTAAATAAATCCAATATTAACAAAAGGTGATATTTTTATCTAATATCAAAAACCAATTCAACTCAACAAGCAAACAAGGTTATACTTTCATGTTGAATTGAAAATTCTAATTCAATTCAACAAAACAAACAAGGTTATATTTTCATGTTGAATTAAAAATTCCAATTCAATTCAACAAATAAAGGTATTTTTTTTATCGAATTGAAAGATCTAACTCAATTCAATAAAAAAACATAGTACACCATTAATATATATGATTCAACAAAAATGATTCAACAAAATGTTTATACAAAATTATTTATCCATCATATGCAGATTTGAATTAACAGAATGATTAAACTAGCAGATCTATATTAAAAACATCACAAATAAACATATCAACCTTTCAACAATTTCATAACATCGCAGATCTAGTTTATTAACATACAACAATTATCTAAATAGGGCGAAAAATATTCAAATTGATTTAATTGTTTAAATAAGAGATCTCACCTCGATTCAAATTCAGATTTAAAATTCAAAAGGTCCAGAATCGGTCCTAGTCAATTCTGAAGCGTAGTATTTGTCTTCACGATTGCAATACTTCAGAAATCGTTCATTTTCGACTTCGAATGAACAAGATATGATTTAATTAAGATGGTTAGCATTTAAAATAAATGAATTTAAATAATTAAATATTTTTTTCAACCCTCTTCTTCAATACAGTGGGCGGTCGTACTAAACCCAATTGGGTTCGAACCTAGGGCTAACCTTTGCTCTCGAATGGTATAGGGGTTTGACTATCGGAGTGTCTCATGACAAAGGGGACAGGGCGGCGCACGTTCGCCAGTGGTGGGGGCCCACTCAGTAGCGCACAGGCGGCTCGGCGGCGGGTTAAACCCGTGCGGTTTGGAGGGTCGATTCTCGAGAACCGTGTAGTTTCAGGGTATGTTGACCATATGGATGGAGAGAGGAGGAAAATCTCTTCAATAAACTCAACTGGAGTGTGGTCTAATTAGTGGAGGAGGAGAAGATTTTAGTGGAGGAAGATTCGTTGAATATCGGCCGTGAACTGGTTGGAGGCGGCGGCTACAGTATTGGAAAATGAATTAGAGTTTGGATTTTCTGATATTTATAATATTAAATTGTTAATATTACAATTAAATCTAATATTTTTATATAACTCCGATTCAGACCCAATGACAGATATTCCTAACTAATAACCTCTATTCCGGACCGAATAGGCCATGCCTCGTGAGCCCAAACGAATGTTTGTAGCCTGTTTTCTTTAATTTAATATTTAAATCCTTTATTTAAATAATTCAAACTTACATTTAAATTCACTGGGGCTACATATGGCCTCTAAAAATTACAGAAAAAATATATTTGGCTTTGTTATGATGATACGGTCCTAAAAAAATCAATTTCGTCGAATTCCGAGATGTTTGAAAAATGGCTATTTTTCAGTCGATTAAATTTGACTGAAATGATCAAAACACATTTTCTTTTGCCAAGCTCACATATTAATTCAAAAAATTATGAAAATTGAAACCTAGCAATAATTTGACATTCCGGTTCCAACCAAAGTGGTGTCTTCGAAAACGGAGGTCGTTTGAAAATTGACTATTTTCAAAGACTTTAATATTATATAAAAATAAAAATTTTAAATTATGACACATTTTCTAACCAAATTACTTAAAATAAAAATTTTAAATTGGTTCTGATTTTCTGGGTTGTTACAATCTCCCCCACTTAAAAGCTTTTCGTCCCCGAAAAGAAAACAAAGTAAAGTAGGAAACAAAACGGAAAATGTAAAATATTGTAAATGTACCTCAACACAAGAGTTAATCGGAGATGTCCACTCTGCACTTGGGATAAGCCTATTTGATGCTATCCTCAGTCTCCCATGTACAGTTTCTAGGAACCCTGCTCCACTGTACTTTAACTAGATGGATCCTCTTGTTCCTCAGAATTTGGGTCTCCCTGCTAACAAATTTCACTGGCTCTCTCCTTACTGCTAAGCTCGGTGTAAACTCCAAATCTTGTTGTGTTGCTTCCTCCACAACCAAGTTTGGATCATGAACATGCTTCCTGAGTTAGGATTCATGAAATACATCGTGAACCCCTAGCAACCAGTCGGGCAACTGCAATCTATAAGAGAGAGTTCCAATTCTTTCGAGAATAGGGAATGGACCAATGAATCTCGGCGCCAACTTCCCAGTCTTCCCAAAACGAACGACATCTCTCAATGGGGAAACCCTCAAGTATACATAATCGCCAATAGAGAATTATAAATCTCTTCTCCGTGAGTCTGCATAGCTCTTCTGTCGGCTCTGAGCAGTCAGTAAGCGCTTCTTAATAAAATCAACTTTCTCTGGTGCTTCGCGAATCATGTCGGGACCCAAGACTAATCGATTGCCTGGTTCCACCCAACATGCGAGGGATCTGCATGGCCTGCCATATAATGCTTCGAATGGCGATATCTGCAGGCTTGCTTGGTAGCTGTTATTATAAGAGAACTCAACCAAGTGTAAGTGGTCCTCCCATGAACCGCCAAAATCAAGAATGCACGCTCGCAACAGGTCTTCTAATATGCGGTTTACCCTCTCAGTCTGGCCATCTGTCTGAAGGTGATAAGCAGTGCTTAGATTCAACTTGGTCCCAAGCTCTTCTTGGAAAGCTTTTCAGAAATTGCTAGCAAATAATGGATCAAGGTCACTGAAAATGTTACTGGGAACCCCATGCAGTCTGACAATCTCTTTGACATAAAGCTGTGCCAGACCTCGAGTTGTTCTATTAGATCTGACAGGGATGAAATGGGCAGTCTTTGTGAGGCGATCTACAATAACCCATATACTTTCATTCCCTTTTCTGGTTCGGGGCAAGCCATCAATAAAGTCCATAGAAATTTCGTCCCACTTCCAACCTGGAACACCTAGCGGTTGCAACAATCCCCCTAGCTTCTGCTGATCGCTTTTGACTTGCTGACAAGTAGGACATCTAGCAACATATATAGAAATATCTCTTTTCATCGCCTTCCACCAAAAGGTGCGCTTGAGATCATGATACATCTTGCTCACCCCTGGATGAATACTGAGCTTAGATTTATGACCTTCGTCCATAACTTCTCTTTTTAGTTCGGGACTATCTGGCACACAAATTCGCCCTTGTAGTCTAAGGGCCCCCTTGCTGTCTATTTGGAAGCTTGGAGCCTCATATTTTCGAACTCGCTCGCAAAACATCTGAATAAACTTATCACCCTTCTGAAGAGTAGAGATTTTATCAATAAGTGTAGGGGTAATGATGAGATTAGCGATGATAAGATTGTTGCAGTCCGCATTCTTCTTGCTGAGCGCATCGGCTACAACATTAGCTTTTCCTGGCGTATTTAAGATGTCCAGGTCATAGGCCGCAAGAAATTCAACCCAACGTTGTTGCCTCAAATTCAAATCTCTTTGTGTAAATAGATGCTTCAAAGATTTGTGATCCGTATACAGTTCGAACTTCTCACCCAAGAGATAGTGCCTCCATACCTTTAGAGCAAATACAAAGGTCATTAGCTCAAGATCATGAGTGGCATAATTTTTCTCATGCGGTTTCAACTGATGGCTAGCATATGCAACTACTTTGTCCCTTTGCATTAGCACCGCACCAATACCTTAAACAGATAAAAAGATAACATGTTAAAATGAGATTTATCATTTAAAAATGTCATTTCTAACATGTTGGTTTATATAAAAAAAATAACCTTCTCTAGAAGCATCTGTCCAGACTTTCAAATCCTTATTGGCATCAATAATGCTCAACACAGGAGCCGTGGTCAACCTCCTTTTTAGCTTTTGAAAAGATGTCTTAAATTCAGGTGTGCAGATAAACTTTGTGTGCTTCTTAGTTAGCTTCGTCAATTTACAAGATAGCCTTGAAAAATCCTTGATGAATTTCTGATAATATCCAGCCAGTCCTAAGAAACTTTTGACTTCGGTGGGAGTACTAGGCTGCTTCCAATCTTTGATGGCTGAGATCATTCCAGGATCCACTGAAATGCCTTCCTTTGATACAACATGGCCGAGGAATTTCACCTCTTCTTGCCAGAATATGCATTTGGAGAATTTGGCTTTCAACACATTTCTTCGCAAAATCTCCATGACTTCTTTCAGATGCTTTTAATTCTCAGCTGTGGTATTAGAAAAGGTTAGGATGTCATCGATGAGCACCGGCATGAATTTCTTTAAAACATCTTGTAATACTTTATTCATCAAATCAACAAAGTATGCTGGAGCATTACATAGATCGAAGGGCATTACTAGCCATTCATAAAATGTGTTTGGTCCCCTGAAAGCAGTCAAAGGAACACACTCTTCTGCGATACGCAATTGATGGAAACCTGTAGCTAGGTCCATCCTAGAGAATACTTGTGCTCCATGTAGGCGATCCAGCAGGTCATCAATACATGGCAGTGGATATTTGTTTTTCGGTGTTTGCTTATTGAGATCGCGGTAGTCTACGCACAGTCAGAGTGTACCGTCTGACTTCGGAATAAATACCACTACTGCACCCCATTCTGAGAAGCTAGGCCTGATCAGACCCTTCCACAAAAGCCGCTTAGTTTGATTGCTCAACTCCTCTTTTTCTTTTGGTGACATTCTTCGAATAGGATGCACGATGGGCCTTGCATTCGGAGCTAGGTCAATTCTGAAGTTGATTTCTTTACGTGGAGGTAAGCTATCAACCTCGTTGAACACATCAGCATAATCTTTGACAACAGGAATATCCTCAACAGAAGTGGGAGTGACTTCTAGAGAAGACCAGAATTCCTTTCTGTTAGTGGCTGAGCCGTGGCATGGTATAGTAATATTTCTAAGCTTAGTTTTAACCTTGACCATTCTTTCGGCACATATGATTTCGGCCTCATGCCTTGATAACCAGTCCATTCCAAGAATAACATCATACCCAAAAAAATCCATGACAATTAAATTTATAGGAAACTGGTAACATGAGTAGGAGATCGGCACTCTACAGTATTGATCAAGAATAAGAGAACCTCCTATTGGGCTATGGGCTCTAATCAATTCTTTAAGTTTTCTTGGTTTCAGTCCTAACTTTTTAATTATGTCTCTAGAAATAAAGCTTCGTGATGCACCAGTGTCAAACAAAACTGTAATAGGAATGTTCTTAATATTACGAGTACCTCCTAAAACATCGGGTTTACCTGCTCCTTCAAAAGAAGCCGGTGCAGTTGTTCCCTCGTAGACATGAGCCACTTGAGCATTCTTTAGCAGTGGGTAGTTTGGCTTGATGTGCCACTTCTGATGACAATTGTATCACTCCCTCTTATCCTGAGAATTCTGGCCCGATTCTGACTAGGTCCAGATTCATTCCTCTTGGCCCTTTTCGGAGCTCTACACTCGGATTCAAAGTGTCTAACCTTGCCGCAGTTATAGCATTTCACCTTGGTCTTGTCTCTCTTCTTTCCTTGAGGCTTGGCGGCCGAAGAGTTGCTTGCCTCAGGCTTCTTGTCAGTTTGTTCTTTCTTGTTGTTATTCCGATTTCTCGCATGATCTTGCTATGCAGCCAGGTCATTCTCCTCATAGCGACAGGCCATCTCTATTACTTCATTAAATGGGAGTTGTGGGCTGTGACTCTGTCCAGGTACTTCTTAAAAAGGCCCTTTATGAATCTTTTATTTTTCTGAACTGGATCTTGAATCAACTCTGGAGTGTAGCGTGAAAGTTCCTCGAACTTTCGCACATATTCTGAGATAGTCATTCCTCCCTGCTGTAAATTCGCAAATTGATCATGGAGCCTCTCTACTTCCTGTGGAGGGATATACTTGTCGTTGAAAAGCTCTTTGAATCTAGCCTATGACATGTTGGCCACATCATTTCCAATTTTGACTGTGTCCCACCAATGTTCAGCTTGGTCCTTCAATAGCCATGTTGCCATAAAGCGTTTGCGTTGATCCTCTTATTCTAAGCCTTTAAAGATTTTCTCACTGTCCTTTAACCATGTCTGAGCCTCGATCACCGTCTCTCACCTGGTAAAGACACTCCCCCTAAGTTTCTGAATTTTTTGGACATCCTCTCCAAGTCAAATGGTTGTGGGGGAGTGGGTTGGTGCTACGACCTCGGAAGTGGGTTGCTCTTGAGTAATGGGTGCCTCATCTCTGACTGGCCCTCTGGCTCCTCCTCGGGCTCCACCTTGAGCTCCACCTCGGGTTCTTGCTCTAGTGCTCATTTTAAATCAGTCTGTACCATCAAGGAAAGAGCCAGACCAACAAAAAATGATAATTTTTAAAGGAAAGATAAGGTAGGAACAAATGGAATGAGGATGATGTAATGACTGATTAATATGTGCTATTCTACTGTGCTTATTCTAGGATATTACTAATCCTATCTCTAATGAGCTACTCGCCTTAGAATACTGCTGAATTAATCTAGACGAATTGTTCTAAATATGTCATACTCCGAAGCTAAGATTAACCTTTAGCTCTGATACCAAATGTGATAACCCCAAACATCTGTAGAACCAAAGCAAGGATAATCATTGGAATATAACATATTTACAACAAAAACAGATCTCAGCTAATATCATAACACATAAATCATTGCAGCGGAAATAAAATGTCATCAGCATCATAATATCCTATACATCAGAGTACGCAGATACATGATACACTTAGCAAAAAGAAAGTCTGAATGAAAAGGAAATAAGTCTCAAACTCCATAACATACATCAAATACCAATGATGAAATAAAGTCTCGAAAGCAGAACAAAAGGGAAAAAGAGAAAAAGGTCTTCGTCTTCTTCCAGAGTTTGCTCCAATCCAGAAATGGATCCAAGCCTAAACTTGTTACTTGGCTTCCCGTGTGGAAAAGAAGGCACCCGAGTTTGCAAAGTGAAACAAACTACGAGTCAGTCATGGGACTGGTATGAGAAATCTTTATTATATAATCTAGCAGTGCGGCTAATTACAGGACCACGTCGCTAATGCGGAACGGGTTTACTCCATTAGATTGCCAGTGCATAACTTAAATAAATTTTATTACAAAACAACATAATGCTTTTGGAAAAAAATGAAATCATTATAAGACTCAAGTCTTATCACACAATGCAATGCAAACTGGAGGATAGAGTTTTACCTTATAATAATCAAACATGACTTGATACGTATAAAATAATATTTTAATATTATGATTAGTGTCTCATCAATATTAAAATACTTCAAAATAAATGTATCAATCATAGACGGCATAGTACCCCATCATACTATGTCGCTGTATATAGGTTTACAATGAAAACCATAATATCGTATTGGAGATTTGGTTTCCATCATGAGTCGAGGCTAGGGATCGTCCTCTCCGATTCGAGACACTCTAGCAAATGCCTTAGGATTCCCCGCAGTGAACCCTTGGATCTTCAGGGCCGATCCACACATAATGCTAATGGATTAATTATGCCTGAACACACGCTTCCCGGTTCTTTTGAACCTCTAATATGGCCATTAACAACCTATAAAACCGAGGTACCTCATAATCCAACATCCACATAAGTAAAAATGTCAGGGCTGGTAAGCCGCTGACATCACTTCTTAGCTAGAAAGAAACGTTTGCATTCCCTGCAGTACTAATCCCGTTATTGACTCATATCGGGGTATGAGGCTCGCGAAGTCACGCTTACACAAAGCTACGCCTAAACAAGCTATGCTTTGATCATCAAACACAAGGCCTGCTTTTCCTCAAATACCACAAGGCCTGCTTTTCAACATAAGCCTTGATCATTTGCATCTTGGTGTGCCACATTGACAGTTCACGCCATGCAATCAACAACTATCCAAATATACCCTCTAAGGGTGTTAAGCAAGAGAATAAATTCTCCACTACCAAACGGGTATACATTAGATAGAAATCGATTTAGTTTACATGGAATGAACTCCAACGTCAGACACGCATCCATTTACAAGTCTGTTCTGGGTCTGAACGAAACTGGAGTCCCCTTATTCCTTGTCCGTATGTCCAATACGGAAAAGAGGTACTCGCAAATCTGGACAATCAACACGTACATCCAGACAACTACCACTGTGACCCTTTCAAAGTAGCAACTCCTATCAAAGGCATCAGTAGCCATCCATTTGATGTGAAGGCTATCGGTCTTCAAACACCGTCTTGATTAAAACGCCGTATAATTATTTGAAATGAGTGGAACTTGGTCTTTTCAAATAATTTCTCGAATAATTATCACTTAAATCATTTTATATCATCAGTAACTATTTGTATAGATTTATCGCTATTTTTATTTATTTAAAATAGCTCAACATAATTAAACGACGCTTTAGGTCGATGGGCAGCCCTGGCGCTGTTTTACCAAAATTCGATTTACACATATCCTGAAATCTAACCGTTGAATTTTGACGAAATTTATATCATTGGAGAGATCTTCCCAAAGCGGTCCTAACGGTTCTAGTTTTGAGAAAATTCGACGGTCGGAACTTTCGATATACTTGTTTAAAGTTACGATTATCGAAACGCGAACTACCGTGCGTGATTCGTTTTATTTATAATTTATATTTGTATAAATATAAATATAAATATAAATATAAATATAAATCGTTTGGCGATTTCAACTACTTTCATCAATCATATTTAAAATTTAACTTTGAAATCTATTCTTTTTATCGCATCTGAAATGAAGATAAAAATGTACTTTTTAATTCTATCACTTCTATCGCATCTAAAATGACGATAAAAATGTACTTTTAAATTCTATCATTTTTATCGCATCTAAAATGACGATAAAAATGTACTTTTAAATTCTATCATTTTTATCGCATCTAAAATGACGATAAAAATGTACTTTTTAATTCTATCATTTTTATTGCATCTAAAATGACGATAAAAATGAATTTTTTAATTTCTATTCCTTTTACCATATCTAAAATGACGATAAACATATAGCATTTAAATTTAACCATTTATATTACATCTAAAATGCAAATTAAAATGTCACTTTTGTTTCTACACTTTTTATTGTCCCTAGAGTGAGAATAAAAATATACTTTTGATTCCATTCTTTATTTACCTTTAAAATGTAAATAAAAATATAGCTTTTTAATCTACACTTTTATTATCTTTAAAATGTTAACAAAAGTGTAACCTTGGAATCTATTCTTTTATTTACATGTAAAATGACATTAAAATGTACCTTCAAAATCTAATCTTTTTATTGTCTCTATTTTGACAATAAAAATATAACATTAAATTCTATCTTTAATTTACATCTAAATTGTAAATTAAAATATAACCTTCCTAATTCATATTTTTATTTACACGTAAAATGCAAATAAAAGTGCACTTTTTTAATATATGTGTTTATTTACAACTACGTTGTAAATACAAGGGTCACTTTGATTCCTATGTTTTTATTCACATCTAAAATGTAGTTAAAAATGTACTCTTAAATATATGTGTTTATTTACATGTACATTGCAAATAAAAATGTACTTTCTAAAACGATGTTTTTATTTACATGTGAAATGCAAATAAAAATGTACTTTCCAAAACGATGTTTTTATTTACATGTGAAATGCAAATAAAAATGTACATTCTAAAACGATGTTTTTATTTACATGTGAAATGCAAATAAAAATGAACTTTCCAAAATCATGTTTTTATTTACATGTGAAATGCAAATAAAAATGTACTTTCCTAATTCATGTTTTTATTCACATTTAAAATGGCACTAAAAAGGTACTTTCTAATTTCTTTTTTATTTACATGTAAAATGTAAATAAAAATGTACTTTTGAGTCCATGTTTCTATTTACATCTAAAATGTAAATATAAATTTCACTTTTTAATCTACTCTTTTATTTACATCTGAAATGTAAATATAAATTTAACTTTATAATTCATGGTTCTATTTACATCTAAAATGTAAATGTAAATTTTCCTTTTTAATTCATGGTTCTATTTACATCTAAAATGTAAATGTAAATTTTCCTTTTTAATTCATGGTTCTATTTACATTTAAAAAGTAAATGTAAATTTTCCTTTTTAATTCATGGTTCTATTTACATTTAAAAAGTAAAAGTAAAATTTCCTTTTTAATTCATGGTTCTTTTTACATCTAAAATGTAAATGTAAATTTTCCTTTATAATTCATGGTTCTATTTACATCTAAAAAGTAAATGTAAATTTTCCTTTTTAATTCATGGTTCTATTTACATCTAAAAAGTAAATGTAAATTTTCCTTTTTAATTATTGGTTCTATTTACATCTAAAAAGTAAATGTAAATTTTCCTTTTTAATTCATGGTTCTATTTACATCTAAAATGTAAATGTAAATTTTCCTTTTTAATTCATGGTTCTATTTACATCTAAAAAGTAAATGTAAATTTTCCTTTTTAATACATGGTTCTATCTACATCTAAAATGTAAATTTACCACTTAAAATTTATTCTTTTTATTTACATCTATAATGTAAATAAAGAAGTCACTGTAAATTTGTTCTTTTTATTCACATCCAAATTGTAAATTAAATGTGTCACTGTAAATTTATTCTTTTTATTTACAGGTTTAATTATAACAACCAACAATATTCTTATTGGATTATAAATTCTAATTAAATCCAACATTAACAGAAGGTGATATTTTATCTAATATCAAAAATCCAATTCAACTCAACAAACAAACAAGGTTATACTTTCATGTTGAATTGAAAATTCTAATTCAATTCAATAAAACAAACAAGGTTATATTTTCATGTTGAATTGAAAATTCCAATTCAATTCAACAAATAAAGATGAAAATTTTCTTTTATCGAATTGAAAGATCCAATTCAATAAATAAACATAGTACACCATTAACATATGTGATTCAACAAAAATGATTCAACAAAATGTGTAAACAAAATGATCTATCCATCACATGCAGATCTGAATTAATAGAATGATTAAACTAGCAGATCTATATTAAAAACATCACAAATCAACATATCAACCTTTCAACAATTTCATAACATCGCAGATCTAGTTTATTAACATACAACAATTATCTAAATAGCGGGAAAAATTTTCAAATTGATTTAATTGTTTAAATAAGAGATCTCACCTCGATTCAAATTTAGATCTAAAATTCAAAAGGTCCAGAATCAGTCCTATTCAGTTCTGAAGCGTAGTATTTGGCTTAACGATTGCAATGCTTCAGAAATCGTTCAATTCTGACTTCGAATGAACAAGATATGATTCAATTAAGATGGTTAACATTTAAAATAAATGAATCTAAATAATTAAATATATATTTTCAACCTTCTTCTTCAATATAGTGAGCGGCCGCGCTAAACCCAATTGGGTTCGAACCTAGGGCTGGCCTTTGCTCTCGAATGGTACAGGGGTTTGACGATCGTAGTATCTCATGACAATGGGGACAAGGCGGCGCACACTCGCCAGTGGTGGAGGCCCACTCGGCGGTGCACAAGCGGCTCGGCAGCGGGTTAAACCCGTGTGGTTTGGAGGCTCGGTTCTCGAGAACCGTGCAGTTTCAGGGTATGTTGACCGTATGGATGGAGAGAGGAGGAAAATCTCTTCAATAAACTCAACTGGAGTGTGGTCTAATTCGTGGAGGAGGAGAAGATTTTAGTAGAGGAAAATTCGATGAATATCAGCCATGAACTGGTTGGAGGCGGCGGCTACAGTATTCGAAAATGAATTAGGGTTTGGATTTTCTAATATTTATAATATTAAATTGTTAATTTTACAATTAAATCTAATAATTTTATATAACTCCGATTCAGACCCAACAACAGACCTTCCTAACTAATAACCTCTATTCCGGACAAAATTGGCCATGCCTCGTGAGCCCAAACGAATGTTTGTAGCCTGTTTTCTTTAATTTAATATTTAAATCCTTTATTTAAATAATTCAAACTTACATTTAAATTCACTGGGGCTACATACGGCCTTTAAAATTACAGAAAAAATATATTTGGCTTTGTTATGACGATACGGTCCTAACAAAATTAATTTCATCGAATTTCGAGACCGTTTGAAAATGGCTATTTTTCAGTCGATTAAATTTGACTGAAATGATCAAAACACATTTTCTTTTGCCAAGCTCACATATTAATTCGAAAAATTATGAAAATTGAAACCTAGCCATAATTTGACATTCCGGTTCCAACAAAAGTGGTTTCGTCAAAAACGGAGGTCGTTTGAAAATTGACTATTTTCAATGGCTTTAATATTATATAAAAATAAAATTCTTAAATTTTGGCACATTTTCTAACCAAATTATTTAAAATAAAAATTTTAAATTGGTTTTGATTCTCCGGGTTGTTACACCAACTGACATCCATAGCATTATACGCACAATTCCGGCCGGGTATAGCCTTTGATACCATATGTGAATTCTTGTTTTCCTCTTTTTATTTTCATCCCATGTCCCTTTTTTGTCATTATTTTGGTATACAAGTTTATTTAACCCTAAATTACCAAATCCACTTTTATTCATAATTCCAATTGAATTAAATTTTCCGTCACGCGCAAACAAAAGAGATTATAATTAGTCGCACAAAATTAGGTGCATAATTCAGTCTTATACATACGCCAATATTGTGGATTTGTACATATTTTGCGCATGTCCAAAATTCAACATAAAACTATAAATTCTGATGTAGAGAGGAGAAAAGAGGAAAGAAAGAACATATATAAATTTTACATGAATTTATAGATATCATTTGCTAATTATAAGAAAATATAATTTAAATTCACTCACCTGATTGCTTTCCAATTCCTGAATCTGATTCAGATTTGTCATCTATGGCTTTCCTAATTTGAATCTACCACTGTAATTACCACATATTTACAAATTTGATCCTAATAAAATGAAAAGAAAAATATTAGATTCGGATTCATGGAATATACCTCATACAGATCAGGGAATCTTGGCACATACAGCCTAAATCTACAATCTCCATCTCCTAATCTTGAATTTGAAGTCCTAGAGCTAATATTTTCTATGTTAGAACAGTTGGAGAAGAAATGAAATGACAGGGCTCCCACGCCTACACAAAAATATGATTTTGATGGATGGCCCTGTACGTTTATTTATAGCTGCCTAAAAGAACCACTTTCATTTGACTCATGAAGATTAAATCTAAACCGCCTAAAAAAGCAAGACATGTCAGATCTGTCTCGAGTGGGTCGACCCATACCCTGCTATGCTGACTCCTGGGCCGATACAGTCCCTGAGCGGGTTGACACATGGGTCGACCCACTTCAGGTTGGGGTCGGCCCATATGCGGTTTTAAAACCATGTTTTGGGCCATTCTTCAACGTGATTTTCGTTCTATTCAACGTTCCTCTTATCGATATTACTTTTAGCAATTTCTATTTATTCTTCCATTTTAACGCGCGTTCAAATTTTAAATTCAAATGCCTAATTTATTACGCAATATATATATATATATTCACACTTGTTTTCAAAATTTCAAACATCGATAATTTTCCTGTACGGACTCCGTTTGGGGCAAATTATCTATGTAAATTAATTAGAAAATTACCACAAACGAAATGGTATACGGTCCGAAGCCAAATTATGACAATCCCAAAATGTCTATTTTTTCATTAATAATTATTTATGTAATTATTCAGATTATTTTTGTTTTTAAAAATATGATGTATTACAGGAGAAGTATTTTCATTAAATATGACTTGTTTACTTATAAATACTTTTCCATTTCCATCATTCATACTCTTTTTAGTTTACACAATAACCAATGAAAGTACATGGTCTTGACATGTAGTCAAGTTTATTGATATCAAGTATGGAAAATATAAATGACCAAATGTTTTTAGGATGTTGTAATTTGGTCGGGCATTATTTATTTTTTCTAGTGGACTTATTCCATCTAATACTTTTGTTCACATAATGTTTATTAAATAAACAGTGGAGTTAAACGATTTAGACCAAAATTACAAAGGCAATGATGCTTAAGCAAGCAATGTAAGACCATATTCAACTATGTGTCTATTTTTTCTTTCGACTAAACCATTTTGCTTAAATGCATATTGAGAAGTAATTATATGAATTATGCCATTTTTCTAAAAATATTCACCAAGTGGTTTGCATTCTATTCCACCATCAGACTAAATTATTTTTACTTCAGAATTGGTTTGATTCTTGGCTATTTTCACAAAGTTTACAACAACGTTGCATGTTTCAAATTTATATTTTATAAAATATATCCAAGTATATCTTGTGCATGCTTCAACAAAGGATATTTAATACTTATTTTCAAAGCCAGAACATATTGGGGCTGGACCCCATAAAGTTGTAGCAATTAACTTAAGTGGTTTAGAGTACCGAGTTAATGATTTATTAAATGCTTACTTGTGGTTTATACACATTTGGAAAATTTTGCATATATAAGGTGCATTGGCGTTATAAAAGGGTGCATTATTATCAAAAATAATTATTTTTACAATACTAACAATTGGTGTAGGATCTAAATTAACCCTAGAGGGGGGTGAATAGGGTTTATTAAAAATTTTGCGGAATATTAAAATTATCACAGCACAAATCATAGCATAATAAATAAACACAGAGTACAAACAACATAGAATTTACGTAGCTTCGACAAACCCCTGCCTACTTGTGCATTCCCCAAGGTTTCTACTAGGTAGTAAAAACAATATCCCACATATAATACTTGTACACTCGCGACCCCTTCCTATTGTTCTAATCCTACACTCAAAACCCTGGATTGATCTCAAACCCCGAGATAAGAATTTTCCTAACTATAAACCCTATAGCTAGAACCCAAGTTTAAAGAAAAAACTAGAAAAATATAGAATGATTCCAAATGAAAACACATAAAACAAAATAAACACAAAACCCTCAAGTCCTCGATTAACACATAGGCATATTAAAAATGTCGGCCCCCTTTGTCTTTGCTTTTCCACTTGAAAAAATGCCGGCTTCAAGTTTCAATGGCCACGAATGAAATAATTAGGGTTTTGCTTTCTTCTCCAAATCGCGACTTCAAACTTTGATTTGAAATGATTCTCCGATGGCTCCGATTTTGATGCTCCCTTGTCAACGATTTGGCACTTCAAATGATCGAAACTTGATTTGTGAGTTCTTTGATTTTTATTTTTCTATGCTTGAATTGATTTCCTTTCGGTTTTGATGATTTTCGCCATTGATGAAATGGTGTTTGTATAGAGTTTTCCAAACCCTATCCTCTCTGATTTCAAAGGATGCTGTCATGAATAAGAATTTTATTTTTGGAAATATCTGATTGACTTTCTTGCTCGAAATTACTCATTGTGATTTCCTGGAAAGTTTTGAATTTCGTATTTGGTGGAATTATTCTTTCTTGTAAAAATAAAAAAAATTAGTTCTCTTTAAGATGCTAAAATTGTGGATTTTGAAATTCTCTACATATTTTGTCATTCGAAAGAATTCCCGTAATAACAAACTTGACATATATTTCTTGTTTGAGGTTTCAAGCATTTAAGGAAGAAACCTTCTTCCTTTATCCATGTGAATATTAATGCAGCACTGATTTTTTCTCTTGAAACTGCACATGCATATTTGAAAAATTTACTGAAAAAACTAAACATGTTTTCTGATTTGATATTTTCAAGCATTTAATATTAAGTAAGAAACTTTCTTCCTTTAACCATTCGAATTTTAATACTGCACTTGATTCTTTCTCTTGATACTGCACATGCTTTTATGTATTTGTACTTGGCTTTCAGTCGTGTCTCCATTCAGTTGGCCTCTACTTCATTATTGAACTTGAAAAATGCTTCATGTTTCTTGTTATATTGTGTGATGCAACCATGCTCTTATATACATGCCACTTGTTTTGCACCATTTCTTCTTGCCAAATATGCCAGATTGTATATCTAAAAAATGCTTACAAAATATTCTTCTTCCTAATATTCTTAATTTGATTTCTGGGAACATTGTGTATTTTAACTTGCCATTTATGAATCAAGCAAATCAGGAAATTATAAAAGATCTTCTTGCCAAATATACTTATCGAAAGTTTGAATTATTCCTTGCTGGTTATCACATTTTTGAAACTTTCTTATATTATTCAAAAATGAATTCTAAAAAGTATTGATTGGTTGTGGTATTTGCATGTTGAATATAGATACTCTCTACCTTGTTTTGCATGAACATGATACTGTACTGATTTTATTCAATTTATACTTGGGTGTGCACATAAGTCAGTACTTGTACATTGCTGAAAAGATTTGGAACTGTACTTTGTTCAAACAGGAAAATATTCATAAGTACAAAATTGAAGGTTTTTTTAACCATAAGGACAGTCCACTAAAAATTTACTCAAAAGGACAATACACTAATTCTTTCTTATTCACGTGCGTTGATTTCTTCTTCCTCAACATTTCTCGATCTCGTCACTGATTTCCAACGCGATTTTTTTCCTTTCATATTTCGATCTTCGGCAATCGTCTTCAAACATCCATATTAATCGCGACTTTCAAAAGGATAACTTCGATCTCGCGCGTAATCGTTTGGGAAATCGTTCATGAAATTAGGGTGAATATGGTTTGAATTGAAATAATTTTATTAAAAAATATTTCAATTAAGTCAGTTTTGTTTCTATTGGTGATGTACATAGGTTTTGGATTACTTTTATTTTTTAATGTAAAAACATTACAGTAGTTTTTAGGTATTAGTTTGCTACTTTTTAAGGTATCGGTTTTTCCTGTAATAACAGTGTTGTGCTTTTGTGTTTATAATTTTGGTGCTATATTAGTTTTGTACTTGTACTGTTGTATTAGTTTTGATACTCAGTCGAAATTATGTCATTTTAATCAATCAAACTGTGATGTAAACATTTTTTTTAGTTTTTCTTTAAAATATCATAGCAGTTTTTTGGTATCAGTTCTATATTTTTATAGGTATCATTTTTATATTTTCTAGCTGAATTTACATCATAGCAGTTTTAAGGTATCAGTTTTATATTTTTTTAGGTATCAGTTTTATATTTTCTAGTTGAAACATCATAGCAGTTTTTAGGTATCAGTTTTTTTTAGGTATCAGTTTTATATTATCTAGTTGAATTTACATTATAATGTTGGCATCCGGTTTGATTGTGTATGAAATACCTGCAGATACTGCATGCTGCTGGAATTCACTTGAATGCAAGACTGGATTGCATTCAAGTAAATGTAAATGCATGAATGCATGCCTGGAATGGGGAAGAGTGTTGTATGTACTTAGATTGTGTAAGAAAACAATGTATCCTCGTAACAACCCGAAAAATCAGAACCAATTTAATTTTTTTATTTTGGCTATTTTAATGAATTCATAATATTTAAAATAATTTATTTTAAATAATAAGGACTAAAAATTTATTTTAAATGAAGTTAGAACGAATATATTTGTTTTGATTATAAAAGGAGTTAGAAATAGCACGGTAGTTTGAAAATCTGATTTTGAACTTTGACTGAATGTACAAGATTTAAATAAAATCGGATTTCAGTAAAACCAAAAATATTTTAATCTGTTTAAAAATATCTTTCTAACGGATGTGAAAAATTGAAATTTCATAGCGGAAAGAAAAAGTTATGGCCAGTTAAATATTCAGAATAGTCGCTATGGAATTTAATATAATATATAGCCTTTAAAAATAGCCATTTTGCAAATGACCTCCTTTTTTGATGAAACCACTTTTGTTGGATCTGAAATGTCAAATTATTGCAAGACTCCAAATTCCATAATTTTTGGAATTAATATGTGAGCGTGGCAAAAGAAAACGTGTTTTGTCAAATTTAGTCAAATTGGATCGACCAGAAAATGACCATTTTTCAAACGGTCTCCAAATTCGACGAAATTAATTTTGTTAGGACCGTATCGTGAAAACCTAGCTAGATTTATTTTTCGTGAATTTTTAGAGTCAGTATGTGGCCCCAATAAATTAAAATGTACTATCAAATTAAATAATTAAATGGTTTATATTATAATTTAAAGAAAAATAGGCTAAAACGATCAAATGGGCAAATGAGGCCTAGTCCATTGTGTCCGGAATAGGGGTATTTGGCTAGGGGTGACGTTCGCTAGGCTAGATTTGGGGTTAGCAGAAATAAACGGGCCTTTATAGAATTAAGTGGATTAAATAATTAAAAATAAATATATATATAAACCAATTAAGAAAACTGGGTTGAACAATTCATCAGAAAGAAACCCGTAACCTAATTTCGAACGTCAGCTACCTCTCGTTCTTTCTCTCCTCCCTATCTTCCAATTTACTCAATGAAATCAATGGCTTCTTTGGAGAATTTCGTAGAAAATCTCCTCAGCTTCTTATCCATATAAAATTTGTGAGCTATTGTCGCGTGTACAAGAAGGATCAATGCCTCAAAGTCACGTCCTTAGAGCTGCCGCCGAGCCCTTTACACGCCGTCGAACTGAACCGCTCCACCGCCGGTCAGAGCGCCCCTCCTCCCCCTTCGACGTCATATAACCCGATCGCCTCCTAGTTGACTGTGGAGCTCGAAAATTTCAGACCTAGTTTTGAATAACATTCGAAGGTAACGGTTGTGTTTAAATTAAAAAGGTTATTACACTTTAAAGCGTTGCGAATGGGAATTTTTTGTAAAAATCATATCTTTTTGATACGATAATGAAATTCGATGAAACACGAGATATTGGGATCGTGGCATCGTAAACGACATTCTAGAAGAGACCGAATAATTTTTGGAGCTTTCTACAATTTAAGAAAGAATAAAAATAAAGCGAGATTTGTAAATTCAAAAATAATTGAAAAAAATTATATTAGGTTGCAGATGGAGTTTAGTAACTCCCGACACCGTCGTGCACAGACCATGGACGACTTGACTGTATTGTGGTGTGAAATTGATTATGATTGTGGATGATTGATTGTAGTTGAAAACGGAATTGGTTGATATTGTGAAAATGGATTGTAAAGAGAAAAGAAATTCTATTAGGAAAATGAAACCCATGTATCGCCGCGAGGCCTAGGATAGCAGAGGAGCCGTACTAGGGACAGTGCCGGTTTTAATTACCCGACCGTTATAATGTCGAAATTTTCTAAAATATTCATGTGTCGAAATGTTCTTATTTTGAAATAGAATTGTTCGAACAATAAAAATCTCATGTTTATTACATGAATAGAAAATATGAAAATGATCATTAGTCGAAATATAAAATTTGTTGAACAATAAAAATCACATTTTTATTACTTATATAGAATATGTAAAATTTTCATGTTTTGAAAATAAATTGGTTAAACAATAAAAATCTCATTTTTATTGTATATATTTTAAAAATGAAAATGTTCGTGTTTGAATAAAATTGGTTAAACAATAAAAATCACATTTTTATTGTATAAATAGAATTTGTTAAAATGATCATTATTTGAAATGAAGATTGGTAAGAATAAAAATTCACCGTTTTATTGTATATTAGAAAAGATTAAAAATGATCATTATATGAAATGAAAATTTATTCACATTAAAAAATTACATTTTTAATGTAAAAGATGAGTCATTAAAAATAGGATTCATAGTTTGATAAATTTTGTTTTTACATTAAAAATCACATTTTTAATGTAAATAGGAATCATTAAAAATATCCATTGCTTGATAAAAATGTCTACATATAAAATTACATTTTTTACGTAAATAAGGATTCACTAAAAATAGTAAACTTTGATAAGAAGATGTTAACACTAAAGTTACATTTTTTATGTAAATAAAGATTCATTAAAAAATAAAACTTTGATAAGAATTTGTTGACAATGAAATTACATTTTTCGTGTAAATAAGAATTCAACTTTGGTTAAAAAGTTTTTACATTAAAATTTACAATTTTAATGTAAAGTTGAATCACTAAAATGATTCAAGATAGACAAAAATGTTTTTACATTAAAATTTACATTTTTAATATAAAGTTGAATCATTAAAAAGATCCAAGATAGACAAAAATGTTTTTACATTAATATTTACATTTTTAATGTAAAGTTGAATCATTAAAAAGATTCAAGATAGACAATAATGTTTTTACGTTAAAATTTACATTTTTTGTGACGGCCCGCCCCGCACCAGCCTGCATTTCCTCCGAAAGTGCGCTGTACACATGCCCGACTAGCACGGGACGGTCGTCAGAAGAAAGGAAAGAAAGGAATTAACTAAACGAGGAACCTGTAGAATGTCTCACAGCGCATGGAGTAAAATATAATAACAAAATACTTGACATAAAACAGGTGAGACAGTGTATAAGCTGATAACTAAAACCAACATCAACATCAGAGCAGCGGAAATCCAAATACAGCTTATTACAACTTTTCAAATTTACTGTCTCTAAACAAAAGAAAGCTAAAGTAGAAGATACACCAATAATGCCCAAGCAGTGATCTTTAACAACACAGGGAGAATACTATGTATATATTACGTGGAAGCCTCCTGCTCGTCTCCGGATCATCTACCCGTGCATCACCAGCTAACCTGTCTCTAGTCTGCTCGTGTGAGCACCCAGAGTAATAAGAGGAGACATAAAACTCTGGGTCAGACATAAAGCCTGGTATGAGCGATAAGCATCTAAACAGAATAATAACAGGTATACTAAACCATACCTGAACCTGGACCTGCAACCAAAGAGTTAGTACCACATACCGTACAGTACTCTAAGGTGCCATAAATAGTGTAAAGAATACGGGGGTGGGGTGTGCATGTCATAATGATAGCAAACAAATTAACCATAACAACCGTCCTCACATCTCTCACTCAGTGCGTAAGGCATACGATGTCCACCACTGTCAATCACTAGACCCATTGAAGTAGTGACGGAGTTCGACTTGTACAACTACTGCTACTACCAAGCTTAACACATGGAGTCATGACCAAATCTTTACAAATGACCCCACTTCATTGGTTTATAGCCCTTTAGTCGTACCTAGGCCACTGTGGCCCTGAATCCGTTCACGTACCTCCCATACATAGTGATCCAAAGTCATAGACATCGACTGCCCCTTGGCACACGTCCCGCAGCAAAGCCCACTCATTGGTTCCCAGCTGGATCCTGAGTCAAAGCTCCTCATTTGGACTTCCTTTGCATCTCGGGTTTTGATCAAATTGGAGTTGGTCTTCAAAAGAGTCGTCGCGTAATCGCAGCTCCAATCCGGTTCGTTTCGGCATGTTTCAGCTCCCAGCTCTCACTCCGATTCGGTTTGGTCACAGTACTCCATCCGGTTCGGTGCTCCTTCGGTTCGGGTTCTCCACTCGGTTCGGTTCGGGTGTCCTGCTTCTGCCACCATTTCTTCAACTGCTTCAGAGTCCTTCAGAGTCGCGGTCCGGGTCTTCCTTGTTGCCCTTGAAGTTCCACGCTGCTGGAGATGCCACCACCTTGGTTCGACTCGGCTATCCGACCCGATCCCCTTATCCGATCCGATCCCGCTCTTTAGCTTACTCCGATCCGATCCTGCTCCATGGCTCCGATCCGATCCTCTGTCCAACTCCAACTTTAAGCAGTGGCCTTCCATCTTGCCAAATTTTCTTTTGTGCCAGGTTCCAGTTCGGGTCGGGTTCCTTGCCCAGGTCTCCTATCCGATCCGAGCCCATATCCGATCCGATCCGAAACCCTGCACAACTTTCTGCAACTTTTTCCAGTAACTTGTTTACGCCATTCGACGACGTTTTCGACAAATCTAACTATACTAATCAATCACAAATCATGTCAAATAGTCAAAGCAACATAGCAAACTAACCACAAACACCAAAACAATGAATTCATATATCAAAATGGATCAAATATACCCGAAACCCCTTATTTTCCCTAAAGCATGTTTAAGTAAAACTAATCATAGGGTTAACAAAACTTAATCAAATCGAACCAAATTTCTACCAGAGGCATAAAATATTATTTTCGAATTTATAGATATTTTTCCAGAATTTATTAGTGTATAAATTCGCTAATCTTCACTAATTACCCTTAATTACCGTAATTAGTGCAAAAATTATGCAAATCACTCACCTTTGCCACAAAATAAAACACCAAATCTGAAATACTCTCTGTTTGCGTCGAATTCCTATGTATAGCAGCAGCTCCAACCTTGCTATGTTGCTATTTGGCATTGTTTTGATGTAGTTTAGGCTTAATCTTCACTAAAAATGTGTTTTGGAGTGGTTTTAGAGGATGGAAGCCATTACTAAGGTCTCAAGAAGGTTTGTGGCGGCTCAAAACTGAAATGAAAGTGATTTCCTAACCCTAATCAGTCCTCCTATACCTCTAAACCCGAAATTCCCCTCTGGGCCTAGCTGCTAATCACCCGGTCAAGCCCAATTAAGCTGTTTTTCGCCATCTGAAACTTGTTTCAGCCATATCTCCCAAACGGTGAGTCCGTTTGGCTATTATGACCACTCTACGGAAAGAGAAACAATCATCCGAAGCCAATGGAAGTGAATTCAGGTCAAAATTCTTTTCCAGTCAAAAGTTATGGCCAAAACAGTGCCAACTAGAGGTAAAATGGTCATTTAAAAATCGGGAAAAATCATGAACATGGGAAATGACCCCAATAGTCGTCTCCCAAAGTTACATGACCATACGACTTCGTATATGAAAGAAATAAATATTCTATGATCCTATGATGCGTCGAATACGGGTCGTTACACTCTCCCCCCATTAAGAAATTTCGTCCCCGAAATTCCTTAACCCAAAACATACAAAGGATCCCGCATGCCTAACAACCATATACAACAATCAAACATGCAAAACAAGCAAACAAACCTATCCTAGCATGCGGAAAACTAAATCGAAGTCAAAATCTTACCTGGCAAAGAGTTCTGGGTGTGTCTTCCTAATGTTCTCCTATGTCTCCCAAGTACAATCATCCTCGTCCTCGCTCCACTGAACCTTGACTAGCTTCACCGCCTTCCTTCGAAGTTGCTTCATGTCGTGCTCGACAATACGGGCCGGCTTGCGGTTCCCAACCGCCTCGGGTTCTACTTCGAAGTCCTCTAACTGATCAGGTGAAATAGTCATATCTGAGTCATGAACGAACTTACTTAGTTGGGAAACATGAAATACGTTGTGAACTCCCGCCATCTTCTCTGGTAAGTCAATTCTATATGCCAAATTCCCGACTAGTTCAAGAACAGGGAATGGGCCAACAAATCTTGGTGCCAACTTGCTTCTCCTGCCAAATCGTATTACGCTCTTTAACGGGGAAATCTAGACAAACACCAAGTCACCAATGGAGAATTTTAAGTCTCTTTTCCTCTTATCAGCATAACTCTTCTGCCTATCTTGGGCAGCCTTCATTCGTTGTTGAATGATCTTGATCTTATCTGAAGTTTCCCTCACCACATCTGGTCCAAGCATAAACTTCTCGCCAGTCTCTATCCAACATGATGGTGAGTTGCACGGTCTTCCGTACAAAGCTTCAAATGGAGCCATACCGATACTGGATTGGTAGCTATTATTATATGCAAACTCCACTAGATGCAAATGGTCATCCCATGATCCACCAAAATACAATATACATGCTCTCAAGAGATCTTCCAAAATACGATTCACCCTCTCCGTCTGACCGTCGGTCTGAGGATGATATGCGGTACTGAGATGTAACTCTGACCCTAGAGCCTCTTGTAAGCTCTTCCAAAACCCACTAGTGAACAACGGGTCCCGGTCACTCACAATGCTTTTAGGTATTCCATGAAATCTCACAACCCACTTTATATACAATTCTGCTAACTTAGTTGTTGTTCTGGTCGATTTGACTGGTATAAATCTTGCACTTTTAGTCAATCGGTCCACAATCACCCAAATGCTATCATGTCCCGATCTAGTCCTTGGTAAACCATCGATGAAATCCATCGAGACTTGCTCCCATTTCCATTCGGGAATTTCTAATGGCTGTAACAACCCACTAGGCTTCTTTTGCTCAGCTTTAACTAGCTGGCAATTCATGCATTTGGATATAAACCTCCCAATGTCTCTTTTCATCCCTTCCCAGTAGTAGGTCTGCTTCATGTCTCGATACATCTTGTTACCACCAGGGTGTATAGTCAGTTTTTAGTGATGACATTCTCTAAGCACTTCATCTCTCAATCCATTGACATTGGGTACAACAAGCTTTCCATTCTTTCTAAGCCATCCATCTCGATCAAGCCCATACTTGTTCATCTCCTCATCGATACTCATCTCTAACTTGGAGATGATTTCCAATAGGTTAGGATCGTCCCTCTGACTAGAGCCGATCCGCTCAATCAAAGTGGGTCTGATCGTCAAACTTGCTAACATTTCAGGATCCAATTCGCACTTTGGTCTTAAATCATACCCAGCGATGTACTCCAGCTGCTTCCATTCAATAAACATAGCCCCCAAACTGGCATGTCTTCTACTCAACGCATCGGCTACCGCATTGCCCTTTCCTGGTGTATATGCGATGTCAAAATCATAGGAAGCCAAGAATTCTAACCACCTTTGTTGCCGGATATTTAGATCCTTCTGGGAGAAGAGATACTTCAATGACTTATGATCTGTAAACAGCTCAAATCTTTCTCCCAAGAGATAGTGTCTCCACATCTTCAACGCGAACACGATCGCTGCCAATTCCAAATCATGGGTAGGGTATCTTCTCTCGTGCGGTTTCAATTGCCGACTTGCATAAGCTACAACCCTACCGCCCTGCATCAATACAGCACCCAGTCCGGTACCACAGGCATCCGTGTATACCGTCATCTCTTCATTCCCCTTAGGGATGACTAATACTGGTGCGCTTGTCAACTTCTCCTTTAGACTCTTGAATGCATTCTCGCACCTTTCTTCCCAGACAAAAGCTTGATTCTTCTTAGTCAACTGGGTCAATGGTGCTGCTATCTTGGAGAAACCTTGGATAAACTTACGATAATATCCAGCTAACCCCAAGAAACTTCTTACATCTGTTGCACTCTTGGGCGTAGGCCAATCCTGTACCGTAGCCACCTTCGCCGGGTCCACGGCAATACCATTCTCTGATACAACATGGCCCAAGAACCTCACTTCCCTCTTCCAGAAGTGACACTTAGAAAACTTTGCTTTCAATTAGTGTTTTCTCAACACCTCCATCACTATTCTTAAATGTTCCTTGTGTTCTTCCTCTGTCCTTGAATAGACCAAAATATCATCAACGAACACGAGGACAAACTTATTCAACTGATCTCTGAATACTCTATTCATAAGATCCACAAAATATGATGGGGCATTGGTTAGCCCGAATGGCATGACCAACCACTCATAAAACCCAGACGGCGTCCGAAATGCCGTTTTAGCTATACTCTAAGCTGATGAAAACCTGTCGCGAGATCCAACTGAGAAAATACTCTCGCGCCACTCAACTGATCAAACAAATCATCTATCCGCGGTAGAGGATACTTGTTCTTCCTCGTCACTTTATTCAACTCGCGGTAGTCTACACACAAACGAAGGGAACCATCCGCCTTGGTAGCAAACACAACTGGTGCTCCCCATTTAGAAACACTCCTTCTGATAAATCCCTTCTTCAAAAGATCGCTGACTTGCACCTCGAGCTCTCGCTGCTCCCTTGGTGCCATACGACGAAGTGGCATCACTATAGGTCTGGCATCTTTTACCAAATCAATACGGAACTCAATCTCTCGATGTGGTGGAAGCCCGGTCACTTCTTCGAAAACATCCGGATACTGGCCAACTACAGGCAAACCTGACAACTCACTATGCGGAATGTCGAGGGAGTTTAGAAAACTAGCCAATACCCCCTTACTGGGTAGACCACCAAACACTATCCTCCGTCCATCATCCGCTCTAGCTGTCACCAAAAAGCCCTCACAGTCTACCACCTCCCCGTATCTTTAGAGCCAATCTACTCCCAAAATAATGCCAAACCCAGTAAAGCCCAAAACAAAGCAATCACAAACAAACATGCATCCATGACTCGATAAGACCACATTACGACAAATCATGCTAAGGCAAGTCGAACCACCAATCGGGTTCGTCACTACTAAAGGTCTATTGACAATCTGGGGCTCCAATCCCAACCTATCTACCAGGTCACTAGATATGAAAGAACTGGAAGCTCCGGTATCAAACAAAACTCTAACAGGAACATCATAAACAGAAAGCATACCTTGAATGACGACATTCTTTCCCTTCTCCGCCGCAGTTGGGGCATTCGATGAAGAAGGAATAGCATTAAGGGCATAGGCTTTCACCATTTTCTTTTCTTTGGGGGGTTGCGGACACTTGTCCTTATGATGTCCCATTTGGCCACAGTTGAAGCACTTCCTATCCGCTGGCTTGGCCCGACAATTACTAGCATAATGGCCTCTTACCACAGCTGAAGCACTCAACATCTTGCTTATTCTTTTTCTTCTGGCCATCCTTAGTTTGATTCTACTTTCTCTTATTCTGGGAACCACCCTTGCCTCCACCACTTGCTTGTGGCTTTGGCTCATCTGCGGATGCAACCTCAGTCTTCGGCTTAGGGTAGAGACTTTTTGATCTCAATGCTTTCCCCACAATCGATTCAAACGTCTCATCGATGTGGTTAATAAGCCTTTCCCCCAAGTACTGATCCAAACCAGTTATGAATTTCTCATTCTTCTTCTCGGCAGTATCGATAAGAGATAACCCATATTTCGACAGAGTATCGAATTCAGTAATATACTCCGAGACAGCTCTGCCATTCTGCTTGAGCTCCAAGAATCTCTTAAACAGCACTGACTTCTGAGCAGCTGGAATGAACTTCTCGCTAAAGCGAGCCTTAAACTGCTCCCAAGTAATCTGGTCTTCGGGAGTAGCTGCCTTTATAGCATTCCACCAATTCATTGCCCGCCCTTGCAGCTGACGGGACGCTAGCTTTCTCTTCATCGCATCCTCGATACCCAAATCCTCGAAGATACGTTCGCAACTATCCAACCAATTCTAAACATCCGTAGCCGAATCCGTTCCGTGGAACGGCTTCCCACCAAGGCTAGTATAATCCTTATATATCTTGGCCAAGTCGACCCTCGGCGCCTGCACTATTGGACCACCACCATTTCCATCATTGGGAGCTGCCCTCTGCACATCCCTAAGCATCTCTATCATAAGGTCAGTAAACATCGCCCTCATGTCAGCAGCATTCCCATTATTGGCCCGTCTACCGGTACCTCTAACATATCGGCTCATCGTCAATCTGAAAAAGGAAACGATTAACGACCCCATAGTGGTGCTAGTGCAGCACGACTTCATTCTTATACTACAAATAGTATATATATATATAGCTTTTAAAAACCAAAGTAATCACAAATACGCTCTATCGTATACGTATACTATATCTCCCTGATATCTTCCCTAGGTTAACTACGCAACCTAGAGCTCTGATACCAAGTGTGACGGCCCTCCCCGCACCAGCCTGCATTTCCTCCGAAAGTGCGCTGTACACATGCCCGACTAGCACGGGACGGTCGTCATAAGAAAGGAAAGAAGGGAATTAACTAAACGAGGAACCTGTAGAATGTCTCACAGCACATGGAGTAAAATATAATAACAAAATACTTGACATAAAACAGGTGAGACAGTGTATAAGCTGATAACTAAAACCAACATCAACATCAGAGCAGCGGAAATCCAAATACAGCTTATTACAACTTTTCAAATTTACTGTCTCTAAACAAAAGAAAGCTAAAGTAGAAGATACACCACTAATGCCCAAGCAGTGATCTTCAACAACACAGGGAGAATACTATGTATATATTACGTGGAAGCCTCCTGCTCGTCTCCGGATCATCTACCCGTGCATCACCAGCTAACCTGTCTCTAGTCTGCTCGTGTGAGCACCCAGAGTAATAAGAGGAGACATAAAACTCTGGGTCAGACATAAAGCCTGGTATGAGAGATAAGCATCTAAACAGAATAATAACAGGTATACTAAACCATACCTGAACCTGCAACCAAAGAGTTAGTACCACATACCGTACAGTACTCTAAGGTGCCATAAATAGTGTAAAGAATACGGGGGTGGGGTGTGCATGTCATAATGATAGCAAACAAATCAACCATAGCAACCATCCTCACATCTCTCACTCAGTGCGTAAGGCATACGATGTCCACCACTGTCAATCACTAGACCCATTGAAGTAGTGACGGAGTTCGACTTGTACAACTACTGCTACTACCAAGCTTACCACATGGAGTCATGACCAAGTCTTTACAAATGACCCCACTTCATTGGTTTATAGCCCTTTAGTCGTACCTAGGCCACTGTGGCCCTGAATCCGTTCACGTACCTCCCATACATAGTGATCCAAATTCATAGACATCAACTGCCCCTTGGCACACGTCCCGCAGCAAAGCCCAATCATGAAGCTCACTCATTGGTTCCCAGCTGGATCCTGAGTCAAAGCTCCTCATTTGGACTTCCTTTGCATCTCGGGTTTTGATCGAATTGGAGTTGGTCTTCAAAAGAGTCGTCGCGTAATAGCAGCTCCAATCCGGTTTGGTTCGGCATGTTTCAGCTCCCAGCTCTCACTCCGGTTCGGTTTGGTCTCAGTACTCCATCCGGTTCGGTGCTCCTTCGGTTCGGGTTCTCCACTCGGTTCGGTTCGGGTGTCTTGCTTCTGCCACCATTTCTTCAACTCCTTCAGTGTCCTTCAGAGTCGCGGTCCAGGTCTTCCTTGTTGCCCTTGAAGTTCCACCCTGCTGGAGATGCCACCACCTTGGTTCGACTCGGCTATCCGACCCGATCCCCTTATCCGATCCGATCCCGCTCTTTAGCTTACTCCGATCCGATCCTGCTCCATGGATCCGATCCGATCCTCTGTCCAACTCCAACTTTAAGCAGTGGCCTTCCTTCTTGCCAAATTTTCTTTTGTGCCAGGTTCCAGTTCGGGTCGGGTTCCTTGCCCAGGTCTCCTATCCGATCCGAGCCCATATCCGATCCGATCCGAAACCCTGCACAACTTTCTGCAACTTTTTCCAGTAACTTGTTTACGCCATTCGACGACGTTTTCGACAAATCTAACTATACTAATCAATCACATATCATGTCAAATAGTCATAGCAACATAGCAAACTAACCACAAACACCAAAACAATGAATTCATATGTCAAAATGGATCAAATATACCTGAAACCCCTTATTTTCCCTAAAGCATGTTTAAGTAAAACTAATCATAGGGTTAGCAAAACTTAATCAAATCGAACCAAATTTCTACCAGAGGCATAAAATATTATTTTCGAATTTATAGATATTTTTCCAGAATTTATTAGTGTATAAATTCGCTAATCTTCACTAATTACCCTTAATTACCGTAATAAGTGCAAAAACTATGCAAATCACTCACCTTTGCCACAAAATAAAACACCAAATCTGAAATACTCTCTGTTTGGGTCGAATTCCTATGTATAGCAGCAGCTCCAACCTTGCTCTGTTGCTATTTGGCCTTGTTTTGATGTAGTTTAGGCTTAATCTTTACTAAAAATGTGTTTCGGAGTGGTTTTAGAGGATGGAAGCCATTACTAAGGTCTCAAGAAGGTTTGTGGCGGCTCAAAACTGAAATGAAAGTGATTTCCTAACCCTAATCAGTCCTCCTATACCTCTAAACCCGAAATTCCCCTCTGGGCCTAGCTGCTAATCACCCGGTCAAGCCCAATTAAGCTGTTTTTCGCCATCTGAAACTTGTTTCAGCCATATCTCCCAAACGGTGAGTCCGTTTGGCTATTATGACCACTCTACGGAAAGAGAAACCATCATCCGGAGCCAATGGAAGTGATTTTAGGTCAAAATTCTTTTCCAGTCAAAAGCTATGGCCAAAACAGTGCCAACTAGGGGTAAAATGGTCATTTAAAAATCGGGAAAAATCATGAACATGGGAAATGACCCCAATAGTCGTCTCCCAAACTTACATGACCATACGACTTCGTATATGAAAGAAATAAATATTCTACGATCCTATGATGCGTAGAATACGGGTCTTTACAGTTTTAATGTAAAGTTGAATCATTAAAAGATTCAAGATAGGCAAAAATGTTTTTACGTTAAAATTTACTTTTTAATGTAAAGCTGAATCATTGAAAAGACTCAAGATTGACAAAAATGTTTTTACATTAAAATTTACATTTTTAATGTAAAGTTGAATTATTGAAAATATTTAAGTTTGATAAAAATGTTTTAACATCAAAATAATTACATTTTTAGTGAAAGAAGGAACTATTAAAAAGATTCACGTTTTAAAATAATAATATGTTTTGATTTATTAAATCATTAACATGAACAGGTTAGCGATGTTAGAAAAGTGATCAATTGTTAAATAATTTGAAATCGTTGAACGAATTATATATTTATATATATATACATATACATACATATATATATATAAATTAAAACGAATCATGCGCGGTAGTTTGCGATTTGGAATCCTAACTTTAAACTATTATACCGAGAGATCCAACCGTAAGATTTTCCCAAAACTAGAACCATTGGTTCATTTTGGGAAGATCTTTCCAACGGTATAAAATTTGCTAAGATCCAATTGTTAGATTTTGAGAAATGTGTAATTCAAATTTTGATAAAAACAGCGCCAGGGCCGCGTAATGACCAGAAGCATCGTTTAATTAAAATGTGCTATTTTTACATAAATAAAAATAGCGATAAATCGTTATAAAATATTATAAATGATATGGAATGAAAATAATTGATTTTATTATATATATATATATTCGTGAATTATTTGAAAAGGCTGAGTTAAATCTCATTTCAAATAATTATATGACTATTAGAAGTCGAAGATATTAAAGACGGTGGTTGAAGACCGACGATCTTCACATCGAATGGATGACTGCTGATGTCCGGGATTGGTTAGCTCCCAGGAAAGGGTTACAGTTGTAGTTGTCTGGACGTACTTGTTGATTATCTGGATATGCGAGAGCCTCTCTTCCTTATTGGACATATGGAGCGAGGAATAAGGTGTCTCCGGTTTCGTTCAGACTCAGAATCGATTTATAAATGGATGTCTGTCTGACATTGGATTTTATTCTGTGCTGATTGATTTCTATTAAATATATATATGTTTGGTGGCGGAGAATTTATTCTCTTGCTTAACACCCTTCTCTGAGACGTACGAGCTCAGAGGTTATATATTGATAGACATCAGTCGCATGGCATGAATTGTCAGTGTGGCATGCCAAGATGCAAATGGTCAAGGCTTTTTGTTGAAAACAGAACCTTGTGGTTGATGGTCAAAGCACAACTTTAATTAGTATAGCTTTTGTATAGCTTTACTTCAGGAGCCTCACACCCCGATATGAACCAGAAATGGGAGAGGACTGCAGGGAGGACATGCGTTTATTTCTAGCTAGGATTGGTGTCATGGTATTGAGCCTAGACATTTTTACTTATGCGGATGATGGAATGAGGCGCCTTGGATTTGAGTCCCTAGTGGCTCTTGATTTACGCCCCATAGGGCAAGTAAACGTATTGTTCAGGAATTATTAATCCACAAAAGCAAGAGTGGACCGGCCCTGAATGTAACAATACGGATTTTGCCCGGACCTAATCGATCGCTAAATCGACCAAGACCGTTCAAATCCCGCATACGTTAACTTTAGGTATACAATACATCAGAACAAATAACAGAAGACTTTTATAAACATCATAATAATGTTACATTAGAGTACATAATATATCAGAGTACATCGATAAATAATACAGCGGAAGGTTAATTTACGGTATATAATACAAAGCAGCGGAAACAAAAACAACGCAATGTTTCTTAGAAAAATTGTAACAACCCGGAAATGCGAGCCAGTTTAAAAATTTTATTTTGGCAATTTTGGCGAAATTTGAACATTTAAAATGAATTATTTTAAATAATATCGACGGAAAATTTATTTTGAATAGAATTATAACGTATATATATTATACGTCGTCGTTAGAATATAAAGAATTATATATAATTATAATAGGAATTGAAAATGGCGCGGTAGTTCAATAATTCGATTTCGAACTTCAATTGAACATACCAGGTGCAAAACAATCCAGATTTTAGCGAAACCAAAAATAATAGGATCTAATTGAGGATATCTTTCCAACGAATCCGAAAAATTGAAATTTCATAGCGGGAATCAAAAGATATGTCCAGTTGAAAATTCTGAATAGTCGCTATGGAATTCAGGCCCTTAAAAATGGGAATTTTGTAACTGACCTCGGATTTCGATGAAACCACTTTTGTTGGATCCATGATGTCAAGTTATTGCTAGATTCCAAAATTCATAATTTTTCGAATCAATATGTGAGCGTGGCAAAGGAAAACGTGTTTGACTAGTTTCAGTTGATTTTAATCGACTGGAAAATGGCCATTTCTCTAACGGTCTCAGAATTCGATGAAACTAGTTTTGTTAGGACCGTATCGTCAATACGATGCTGGAAAATATTTTTCTGGAATTTTTCTAGTTAGTATGTGACCCCGGTAAATTGAAATGCACATTCAAATTCAATATATAGAGTTATATGTTGATTTTGACGGAAACTGATCGAAACGATCGAATCAGCTTACGATACATATCCCATTGTGTTCGGAATGAGGGTAATTAGCTATGAACGACAGGCGGTGGGCTTGATTTCGAGTTAGTATGAAAAGTCAACTTTTTGAAATAAAATAATAAAAAAAATGGAAAACCATCTCTCTCCTTCTATTGCCCCCCCCCCCCCGGTCAGTTTTCCCAAATCGAAAATTAAAGGAAAAAAAAGAGAAGACGAAGAAGGGGGAGGAGCCGCCGCTCCTCCCAGCAGCGCCGCCGCGCGTCGCCGTGCACCGCCACCAGGGCGGAGCCCCCTCCCACCAGTCCACCGCGCCTCCTTCCTCCTCTCCCTCTCTTCTCTCTCCACCTTGCACGCGAGCCCCTCTGCCCAGAAAAACCCGCCGCCTGTATCCCCCCCCCCCGAAACCCTAGACACCACCCAACCGCCTCCAGCACCTCCCCGACCACCTGCGCCACCCCCTGCTACCACCAGCGCCCCTTCCGACGATCCTTCACCCTCCTCCGATCAATAAAAAGCGAGTTTCCCCCTTTAATTATTTATTTAGTTTGTTTCCTTTGTTTAAGCATCAAAAAAATCTGATTTTTTCACACTATAAAATTCTGATTTTGGTAGATATAAAGTTATAATTTTTATTTAGAGAGAGTTATAATTTTTAAACAAAGAAAAGATAGATTTTTTATTCGTGTAAGGATTAGATTTTTAACGATATAAAGAAGTGATTTTTAATCTAGGAAAGACGATATTTTTATATGTTGTGAAGGTTAAAAATATAATTTTTATATAGTAGAAATAATAAAGATGCGATTTTTATAGTGATGAAATAAAAAGATTAAATCTTTATATTTGAAAAGACGAAATCTTTATATTTGAAAAGGCGAAATCTTTATATTTGAAAAGGCGAAATCTTTATATTTGAAAAGGCGAAACCTTTATGTAGAGAATAGCGTGATAAAAATATAATCTTTATTATAGGAACGTTGATGTAAAAATAGGATTTTTATCTATGTAGTAGCGATGTAAAAATAGAATTTTTATCCATATGGAGTGATTATAAAAATATGATTTTTAAGTTGAAAGTGAACAAATAAAAATGTGATTTTTATTTTAAAGAAAACAGTATAAAAATGTGATTTTTATATATGTAGTGGCTACGGGCAACGAAAGTGACAAAAGGCGAGAACAGCGATGACTTCTACACAAGAAGAGTCGAGGCATTTGGATTAGCTATTTGTGAGAACTTCTCACTCTAAATTTCTTTTTCTAGTTATATATATATACTAGGATGCAGACGGTGCTTAGCAGCACCCGACACCCATCATCCACAGACCATGGATGGCTTGTTTGTTTGATTGATGTGTTGTGAAATTTGTTTGTGTTGTTGATGTGAAATCGATAATAAAATGTAGATGGTTGAAATAAATAAATTATCGTTAAAAGTATAATTTTTAACGTGAAAGTGAATAAATAAATATTTATAAACAAATCGGCCGGTTTGTTTATATACACTGATTTGACTGATATTGATTGGGATGATAAACTTTACACATCGCCCAACTACACAAATAATATTCAGTGTTTGTTGATTTGAAACCCCACACGGGTGTTGGGATGATATTTGAGTACACTAATCCCAATTATTTAATTGTATGTCGATCGATTGGTCGACAGGCTGTGTAAGCGTCGATTATTTATATTTGATGCTTATGCAGTTGTGTGGTGCACCTTGGATGATGGTTGATTGTTTATCGTTGCTATTATATACATGTGTTGTATGGAATCCATATAATTAACATTATATGGTGATTGATTGGGCCTCATTCCAATCGGGAAAATAATGAATATTATAAAAGAAAATAGTCATGTGTTGACGATGTTCATGTGTTGAAACTATTCATGTGTTGAGTAAAATATTTTAACAATAAAATTTACATCTTTATCATATTTAAAATTAGAACTACTTCACGGTGGAGTCTGATTGAAAATCAAACGATAGATACCATAGTTTTATAAAATATTTTACATAACAAAAATAGTCGTGTGTTGACAGCACTCATGTGTTGAGATTAGTCAGGTGCTGGAAGAAATATAGATTCATGTGTTGAATAGAATAAATATTCATTTGTTGAATAGAATAACGAATTTATTGAAATATATAAAGCCGTGTTGATTAGAGTTGCGCTATTTTGACGTGAACAATATTTATATCGATTATATTCGTTTTTATAATGAATATTGAAAAGATAGTGATTTCAAAATATAGCGTTTTGAAAATGTTATCATTTATATAGTAACGATATGAAATATTCAATTTTGATTAGAAATTGAATATAGAGTTGAAATGGTTTTGAAAACGAATTTAAAACGATTTATAAAATACGTTTTAAAAGGAAATCGGCGAAATATATATAATATATTATATATATATATGTATATATATATAATGGCTTGAATAGAACGCGCCGCGCCGCGGCAGTTCATGAATTTCGACCATTGACTTCGAATTGACGTTGCGGGAGATCCGACCGTCGGATTCTCCTAAAACTGGAACCGTTGGGTTCGTATCGAAAAGAGCTTTCCAATGAATATTAGAAATTTGAAATCTAACGGTTGGATTTGGAATTATGTCCAAATCAATTTCAGAAAAGGTCGCTGTAAGTGCAGTTCGATGGCCGTTGTTGGAAATCGACTGTACGGGCCTTGATAAAATTATTAAAAATATTAATAATTTGTGTAAAATCATAATATATGGATTGGAAAGAACTGGGGTGAAAAACTCCATATTTGAAAAGATAAAAATAGATTTTTATCGAAATGAACTAGTTTTGAACTAGAATTAAAATCAATTTATTTTTGAAATAAATAAATTGAATTTGAAAGTGATTTTAAAAATAATAAATATTCCCAATATGTGAATTGGACTGGAGTTGAATCAAAATTATCTTCGGAATATTTCAATGTTGGATTTCGTGACTATACAGATATTGTTATGGGAATTTGAAAGATATATTTTATATCGTTATTTCCAATACGATATTTGTTTGTTTCAGGATTTGATATTGAATATAAGCCGGTATATTTTCTATTCAGAGCCTTGTACTTAATATCAAATGTGATGTAGGTTTGTTGTGAATGGTGTCTTCATTAACACTGTTCTTAAGCCCAATAGGAAAAAAAATTAAATCTTTCTATTTAGATTTAATGAAGTGTATCAATTAAATAATATTTAATTGGAAACGAATTTGAATTGGTTTTTGGGTTTATCGTGAGCGGTGTTTTGAACAACACCTGTTCTTTAACCCGATTAACAATAGAGGCTGATTTTGGGTTTATCGTGAATCGTGTTTTAGTTGACATTGGTTCTTTAACCCAGTTAAAGACAGGATATTGATTTTTGAAAAGATTAAAACTAAGTGGAGTTTTAATGAATCTTTAATTAGATTAAAATGTGAATTGATAATTTAAATTATCAAATCTGAAAAGTGATCGAGAATGGAGTACCACCAGTTTTGCTCCAAAGCGATAGTTAATTCTTTAATTAGATTTGAACGTGAAATGGTAATTAATTTTACCGATAATACTGTGGTGTTAGATATGGAGTATTACTAGTTTTGCTCCAGGGGAAGAATAGGTTGGGATTGGGAAATAAAACAAATAATTACTTCGGTGTGGTTCGCTAATCCCGACTAGCTTGAAATGATATCCAAAGGAAGATTAAAGAATAAATTAGAGAAATTTATCTTGGATAAAATTAATGGGAACCTTTCCCTAAGAATGTGATTTTGTGAATAAAAGAATATTGTGGATTGGAATGAGGCGTTCGTTGTGTTTGTGTAACATTTGTTTATTATATACGTGGGTTATTCAGAAAGGTTGGGTTATACCCATTCTGAATAACCGATTCGACGAGATGTCGAAGATGAAGACGGTGGTTGAAGACCGGAAGTCTTCACATCGTTTGGGTGATTACTAATGTTCTTGATTGGGCTGTACACCCAAGATGAGGGAATCAGTTGGTGATCGTCCAGACGTACTTGGAGATGGATGGATATGCGAGGAAAGTGCCTTCGGTTTCGTTCAGACCCTGAACGAACTTTTAAATGGATTGTGTGTCTGACATTGGATTTTATTCTGTGTTGATTGATCTCTATTGAATATACATCTGTTTGGCGGCGGAGAATTTATTCTCCTTCTTAACGCCCTTCTCTGAGACGTACGAGCTCATAGGTTGTATATCGATGGACATCAGTCGCATGGAGTGAATTGCCAGTGTGGCACGCGTAAGTGGCAATTGATCAAGGCTTCTGTTGAAAAGCAAAGTCTTGTGGTTGATGATCAAAGCATGGCCTGTGTGGCATAACTTTGTGTATAACGTGAATTCGCGAGCCTCACACCTCGGTATGAGTCAAAAACGGGATACGGACCCAAGGAGTGCACGACATTTCTTTCTAGCTATGGTGGTGTCAGTGACCTACCAGCCCTGACATTTATATACTTTTCACCTGTGTGGTTGTTGGAATGCGAGGCGCCTCGGATATAGGTCTGTAAGGACCGGGAAACGTGTGTTCAGAAATAATTAATCCTCAAAAGTAAGAGAGGACCGGCCTTGGAGGTTCCAAAGGATCATAGTGGGGTCCTGAGGCATTTGCTAGAATGTCTCGAATCGGAGAGAAGCTTGCCCCTTGCCTCGATTCATGACGGAAATCCAATTTCCAATACATGATATTGCGGTTTTATTTGTAGAACCTAGTATGGCGACATGATAGATGGTACCCATGCCGCCTATGATTGAAATTGTTTTGACACTATACACTTATAATAGTATCAAATTATTTGTTTTAAACGTACCAAGAATGTATGGCTATTATAAGGGAAAACCCTATCCTCCGGCTTGCGTTGCATTGTGTGATGGGACCTGGGTCTTATAATAGCTTCATTTTTCCAAAAAGCATTGCGCTGTTTTGTTATATGCACTAGTATTCTTGGGAGGAAACCCGTTCCGTGTTATACGGCGTGGTTCCTTGAATTACTATCTTTTAAAGTGAAGTTTTAAATAATTGTTTTAGTTCTCACACTAGTCACATGACTGACCTGGGGTTTATTGTTTTAACCTAAACTCTGGGTGCCCTTATTTTCGACATGGGCAGCTAGTAGTTTTGGTTTTGCATATTAATATTCACAGGATCCTGATTTACAGCTGGAACGATGCTCGGAAAGCTCTGTATCCGTGCATTACTTTCAGTTGTGTTTTGTATATTTTTCCGCTGCGATGTAATTTATTGTAATCTCTGATATTTATCGAATGTAATTTATTCATTTATACTCTGTATATTCTTGTATCTGATGGAATTGTTGTAATAAACAATGAAATGTTTTTCCGTCTGCGTTCTTTTATGTGTTGTTCTCAAAGTATCCGCTCTTTCCTTTATCGGGAAGTTATGGGTTCTTACAAAAATGAAACCATTATAAGACTCAAGTCCCATCACACAATGCAACGCAAACCGCAGGATAGAGTCTTACCTTATAATGGTCAAAAATGCTTGATACGATAAAACGGAGTTGATATTATTGTAGTGTATAAATGTTTCAAAAACATTTCAATCATAATATATCAATCATAGACGGCATAGATACCATATACTATGTCGCCATACTAGTTATACAATCAAAACCGTATGGTGCCGTATTGGAAGTTGGATTTCCATCATGAATCTAGGCAAAAGATAGTCCTTACCGAATTCGAGACACTCTAGCCCGCGCCTCAGGATACAGCCGCAACCGCACCTGGATCTTCAGAGCTGGTCCACAAATATGTTAGTGGATTAATAATGCCTGAAAATACGTTTCCCCGCCCTATGGGGCGTAAAATAGAGCCACTAGGGACTCAAATAACCGAGGCGCCTCATTCCATCATCCACATAAGTAAAATGTCAGGCCTTGTAAAAACCATGACACCACTTCTAGCTAGAAAGAAACGTATGTCCTCCCTGCAGTCCTTACTCCCGTATCTGGTTCATACTGGAGTGTGAGGCTCACGAAGTAACTCTATACACAAAGCTATGCCGAAATAAGCTATTCTTTGATCATCAACCACAAGGCCCTGCTTTTCAACAAAAGCCTTGTTCATTTGCATCTTAGCATGCCACATTGTCAACCCATACCATACCATTGATTTCTGCCAGTATATAACCTCTTAGCTCGTACGTCTCAACGAAGGGTGTTATGCAAGAGAATAAATTCTCTGCCACCAAACAGATATATATTTAGCAGAGATCAACGAATACAACATAAAGGAATACAACGTCAGACATACCATCCGTTTACAAGTCCGTTCTGGGTATGAACGAAATCGGAGACACCTTATTTCTCGTCCGATATGTCCAATACAGGAGTGAGGTGCTCGCATATCCGGTCGATCTCCAAGTACGTCTGGACGATCACCACTTATTACCTTGTCTTGGGTGGCCGCCCAATCAAGACATCAGTAATCGTCCAAACGATGTGAAGATCTCTGGTCTTCTACCACCGTCTTCATCTTCGACTTTTAATTGTCGTAGTAATTATTCAGAATGGGTTAAACCCGGTCTTTCTGAATAACTTTCATATTTTATAATCAATAATAAAGTTCTATAAAAACACATCAAACGCCTCATTCCAATTCAGAATATTCTGTTAACAAAATATTCACATTATTAGGGAAAGGTTCCCATTAATTTTATCCAAGATAAATTCTTTAAATTTATCCTTTAATCTTCTTTTTAAAAGATTCATTTAAAACTCCAATTTGGTTTTAATATCAAAAATCATTATTTAATGATTATTCAATTTAAGACATAAATCTTATCTTTTAACTGGGTTAAAGAACTAATGTCTTTTAAAACACAGTTCACGACAAACCCAAAATCGTCTTCCATTAAATAGGGAATTTTCATAGAAATCAAATCAATATATAATCGATATAAATTTCTGTATCAGACTAATAATATAAATGAAATAACGGCAAAGCCCTTTTAAATTCCGTATATAGTAATGGTCTTCTTTTACAAAAGCTCACCCCGATTATTATTAAATCGAATTCCATTCAATTCCAATTTAATATATTAAATTGGAGAAACTTTTTTTTGTAAAATTCCCATTTAAATCTTAAATAAAGATTTATAAATTCCAAATCATAACACTCGCTGTTAATTGGGTTAAAGAACGAATGTTGCTTAAAACACAGTTCACGATAAACCCAATTTACATTTCATTTTATTCCAATTATTAAATATAATTGAAAACTCTAAAATCTTAATTAAAAGATTTATTCTTTCATACGGGGTTCAAGAACAAATGTTGTTTAAAACACCGTTCACGATAAACCCAAAAATCCAATTTAGTTAATTTAATTCCAATTAAATATTAATAAATTGGGAAACTTCATTAAATCTTAATTTAAAAGATCTATAATAGTTAATAACTAGTACAATTCGGTAAAAATATTTTTTTATCTTTTCAAATTTGGAATTTTTCATCCAAAATCTTTTCAAATCATTTATTATGATTTTACATAATTTTTCCATATTTTTAACAATTTTATTTAGGCCTTTACAGTCGATTTCCATGAACGGTCATCGAATTGCACTTACAGCGACCTTTTCTAAAATTGATTTGGACATAATTCCAAATCCAACCATTAGATTTCAAAACTCTTATTTTCATTGGAAAGCTTATTTCGATATGAACCCAACGGTTCCCGTTTTAGGATAATCCGACGATCGGATCTCCTGTTACCCGTTTGAAGTTAGTGGTCGAAATTCGCGAACGATCGCTGCACGATGCATTCTATTAAGGCCATTATATATATATATATATATATATATATATATATATGTATGTATGTATGTATATCGTCGATTTCTACTTAAAATGTATTTATAGAATGTTTATAAATTTAATTTAAAGTGATTTTAACTTCATTTTCAATTTTAAAGCAAAATTAAATATCCTATATTTTATCATATTAAAATATTTATATTTTCAAAATATTAGATTTATAAATCACTTCTTTTTATATTCGTTATAAAATGAATAAAATCGATCGATAAACCCGTTCGAGTTAAAATAGCGTTCCTACATAACACGGCTTCATATTTCAATATTTTTATTCTTCACTGAATATTAAAAATATTGATTATTGAAAAATCTTCTTTATTTACAGTATTCTTTACTTTAAAATATTCTTTATATAAAGATGTTCTTTAAAATATTGTTTTATTATAAATATTCTGAATCGGAACGCGACTCAATCAATTATCATATAAACTCGGTCATACATACATTACATATGTATATAACAGTAATGCTGAATAATCATTAAACAAACTATTCACATCCAAAGTGAAATTATAACTGTGTGAGCATTAAAATAAATAAATAACGCTCATCACAGACTGTCAATTCATCGATTGACATACAACAACACATTGGGACTGGTGTATGATAGTTATCATCCCAATACCCGTGTGGGGTTTTTAAACAACAACAATTTATATAGATAGATCATTGGTTAATGAATTTAACCCACTCTAATTCAGTTTTAATTATTTTCTATTTAACCAAAAAAATTATTTGTTTAAATTATAAATAATTGTTTATAATTTAATTTCAACTACTATATTAACATTATAATGATAATGTTTTAATCTAGCATAAATCATATTTTAACTTATGATCAATTTTCTAATAAATGACATGATATTTTATATAAATGAAATTTCTAATAAATGACATTCCTATTAACATAGCATTTCTAATAACATGATATTTTATATAAATGACATTTCTTATAAATGACATCCCTATTAACATGGCATTTCTAATAACATGATATTTTATATAAATGACATTTCTAATAAATGACATTCCTATTAACATGGCATTTCTAATAACATGATATTTTATATAAATGACATGTCTTAACAAAATGGACATTTTGAATCTAATGTAACATGTCTCAACAAAACGGACGCTTTGAATCTAATATAAAATGTCTTAACAAAATGTGTTATTTTTAACTAGTATACATTTCTTAACACAAGTGACATTTTTTCTAATAAAACATTTCTCACAAAAGAGACGTTTTTATTCTAATAAAAAATTTCTAACCAAAGGTGACTTGTTAGTTCTAATAAAACATTTCTAATAAAAATGATCTTTTTATTCTATATAAACATTTCTAATAAAAATGATCTTTTTATTCTATATAAACATTTCTAATAAAAATGACATGTTTAATCTAAATAAACATTTCTAATGAAAATGGTATGTTTAATCTAAATACACATTTTTATTGAAAATGGCATGTTTAATCTAAATACACATTTTAATTGAAAATGGCATGTTCAATCTAAATACACATTTTTAATGTAACATGACATTTCTATATAAAATGACATTTTTAATCTAATGACATAAATTACCTTTTTAATTCTATGATAAATGACATGATTCTAATAAAATAATATTTTGGTTTACATTATATGATACTAACAATATGATATTTTTAATTAACGTGACAATTTTAAATAAAATGATATTTCTAATATAATGTGATTTCTAATATAATGACATTTCTAATTCACTAACATATTAATAATAATGCTTTGAATAAACAAAACATATAATGGTTCTTTTTCTACTACATGTAAATGGTAATGTTTTGAATAAACAAAACATACCATGAAAAATAGTTATTTTTCTACTAACAGGTAAATGTTAATGTTTTGACTAAACAAAACATAAATGATTCTTTTTACATTACATGAAAATGTAACCATATTTCTAATGTAAACACGTTTCTAATGTAAACATTTTTCTAATGTGAACCCCTTTTCTAATGTTGTCATAATTCTAATGTAATCATTTTTCTAATGTAAACATATTTCTAATCAAAAGGGCTTTTTATTATTAACATAACATGACCTAAAAATATGACATTTTTATCTTTAACTAAAATGATATTTGTGGTTTCATACCAATCTATTTTACCCAAAATGATATCTATGATTTCTTACGAACCTATTTTAACAAAAGTGATACTTTTGTTTGTTAAACAAATTCCTATTTTAACATGACAATTTCCATAACTAACAATGATAAAAAAATGAATATCTGTACTTTACAACAATTTTAACTAAAATGACATTCTATTTTAGTGTACATTTCTAACGTTAATCACATTTTTACACTAATGCACATTTCTAACGATAATGACATTTTTATACTAATGTACATTTCTAACGACAATGACATTTTTATTTTGACATAACATTATCTAACCAAAATGTCATTTTTATTTTGACATAACATGACAATTCTATATAAAATGACCCATTTTGATTAACATAACAATTCTATATAAAATGACCAATTTTGATTAACGTAACAGATAATTAACAAATTATTCTTACTAAAATGGCACAGACAAAATTTTAACGAACAACATATGTTTAAATCCAACATCACAACCAAGATCAATCAAAATCAGTTTAAATATACATATATATATATAGATATATAATTTATTTATTTTGAATTTAAAATGAGAAATCTCACATTGGTCTTTTTATGAATTTTCAAAATGCTCCGTTCCAAATCTGGTCTGTTCTATCGTCTAGATCTCTATTTTACAGTTCCAACGAACTTCGTTTCGCCAAATTCTGCTTTGTTTTGAGCAAGATATCAGAGTTTATACTTTGTATACATTAATTAAAATAATTAATTAACTATTCACTAATTACATCATTATGGGGATAAACCCGTCGTTCTTCTTCTACCACCAGACAAAATACGAAACGCAGAACCCAATAAAGCTCCAGACTTTCTCGCTCCACCACACCTCCCTTGCTCGACCTGACAACGATCGGCCTTCACCACCTCCACCGCCTTCGAAGCACCTCACACCGCCCACGAGCAGGGCCCGCTCGCACCCCCTACCATGCTAAAAGGTCCGACGAAGCCGACAATTTTGATGGAGAAATTCTCCTAAACGATACCATTAAAAATGATCCAAATCATTGAATTTGAAGATCTTAGAGAGGTAGACGATTTTCTCCTTTGGAGTTACAAGAATAGGTGATCGGATCTCGAGTTTTGGGAGGAAGAAGACAACAGCGTTTCAGCCCTTGAATAGTTGATGGCGGTAGCAGTTTAATAGGAATTATGGTTTTCAATTGTACCGTATTTATACTAGTATATAAAGCGTATTTTTATTTTTATTTAATTTATTTATTTTCCAAAAATATCTGTATCTTCATGCAAACTGCAAATTAAACCCAACGAATGTCGCCTCTAGCCAAACACCCCCCTTTCGGACACAATGGACTAGGTCCCATCAACTCGTTTGATCGTCCCAGCCTACTTTTTCTTTATTTTTAAATATAAATCATTTAACTATTTAATTTGATCATACATTTTAATTTACCGGGGCCACATGCGAACTCTAAAAATTACAAGAAAAATATTTCTAGCTATGTTTTGACGATACGGTCCTAACAAGACTAATTCGTCGAATTCCGAGGCCGTTTGAAAAATGGCCATTTTCTGGTCGATTCGATTTTAATGAAACTAACAAACACATTTTCTTTCGCCACGCTTACATATTATGAAGCGACCCGAACTTCCCCGATCTCCGAAGAGAAGAGAAAGAACGAATTACCGTGAGGACATGACGAATCAGAACGCAAATAAAAGAACATTTCATTGTATATTACAACAATTTCATCAGATTACAAGAATATACAGAGTATGAATAAATATTATACATTCGATAAATATCAGAGATTTAAATACATTACTGCAGCAGAGAATAATACAATACACAACTGAAAGAGATATATGGATACAGAGCTTTCCGAGTATCGTTCCAGTTATAAACCAGGTTCCTGTGAATATAAATCTGCAAAACCAAAACTACTAGCTGCCCATGTCAAAATAAGGCACCCAGAGTTTAGGTTAAAATAATAAACTTCAGGTCAGTCATGTGACTGGTGTGAGAACTAAAACAGTTATTAATCTTTATTATAAAGTTAGGTAAATCAAGGGACCACTCCGTATAACACGGAACGGGTTTCCTCCCAAGAATACCAGTGCATAAAACAACAGCGCAATGCTAAAATAAAGAACAGTGAAGCTATTATAAGACCCAGGTCCCTTCACACAATGCAACACAAGTCGGAGGATAGGGTTTTACCTTATAATAGCAAAAGAATGCTTGATACGCTAAATTTCATCTTTTATTACTATAAGGGTATAGTGTCAAAATATTTTCAATCATAAGTATCAATCATAGACGTCATAAGTGCCCCATACCACTATGTCGCCATATATAGGTATACCATCAAAACCGCAAAGTCACGTATCGGAAGTTGGATTTCCATCTGTGAACCAAGGCCAGGGATCGTCCTCTACCGATTCGAGACAATCTAGCCTACTATGTCTCAGGCTACAGCCGCAACTGCACCTATGAGCCACAGAGCTGGTCCACCGATGTGGATTAAAATGCCTGAACACTGCGTTTCCCCGCCCTTTGGGGCGTAAATAAGCCAAATGACTCCATCGGCTCCACACAGTCACCGATATATCCGAGGCGACTCGCAACAGCAACAACCACACAGGTGAAAATAATATAAATTTCAGGGCTGGTAGGTCACTGACACCACCCTAGCTAGAAAGAAACACATGCCCTCCCTGGATCCTTCTCCCGTTTCTGGTTCACAACCGGGGTATGAGGCTCGCAAATCAATGTTACACAAAACTATGCCACACAGGCCGTGCTTTGGTCATCAACCACAAGACTTTGCTTTTCAATAGAAGCCTTGATCAGTTTGTCACTTAGGCATGCTACACAGGCAATTCACTCCATGCGATTGATATCCATCAATATATAACCCCTGAGCTCGTACGTCTCAGAGAAGGGCGTTAAGCAACAGAATAAATTCTCCACCGCCAAACAGATATATATTTAATAGAAATCAATCACACATAATAAAATCCAATGTCAGACACACAGTTCATTTACAAGTTCGTTCTGGGTTTGAACGAAACCGGAGGCACCTTCTACCTCGCTTATTCGTTGATCTCCAAGTACGTCTGGACGATCACCAGCTGATTCCCTCCTCTTGGGTGTACAGCCCAATCAAGATCATCAGTAATCACCCAAACGATGTGAAGACCTCCGGTCTTCGACCACCGTCTTCATCCTCGACACCACGTCGAATCAGTTATTCAAAATGGGATAAACCTGGACTTTCTGAATAACTCGCGTATATAATAAACAAGTGTTACACAAACACAACATACGTCTCATTCCAATTCAGAATATTCTTTTATTCAAATATTCTTACACTTTGGGAAAGGTCCCCATTAATTTTATCAAAGATAAATTCTTTAAATTTATTCTTTAATCTCCTTTTGAATATCAATTCAAACTAGTCGGGATTAGCGAACCATACCGAAGTAATCATTTATTTTATTTCCCAATCCCAACCTATTCATCCTATGAAGTAAAACTGGTCATACTTCATATCTAACACCACGGTGTTATCGGTAAATTCAATTACCATTTCACGTTCAAATCTAATTAAAGATTTAACTACCGCCTGGAGCAAAACTGTTGATACCCCATTCTCGATCACGTCAATCTAATTAAAGATTCATTAAAACTCCACTTAGTTTTAATCTTCCCAAAAATCAATATTAATGATTGCTTAACTTGGGAAATCATATCCTGTCTTTAGCTGAGTTAAAGAACCAATGTCATTTAAAACACCATTCACTATAAACCCAAAATCACATTCCATTCCAATTCAATTATTGAAACTTCAGATTACTTTTAAAACCCTTTCAATTCCAATTTATTTATTTCGAAAATAAATAAATTATTATTCTAGTTCAAAACTAGTTTATTTCAATAAAAATCGATTTTTATCTTTTCAAATTTGGAATTTTTCATCTCAATTCTTCATAAATCATTTCTTATGATTTTACACAAATTATTACTATTTTTAATAATTTTATCAAGGTCCGTACAGTCCAATTCCATCCACGGCCATCGAACTGCACTTACAACGACCTTTTCCAAATTTGATTTGGACATAATTCCAAATCCAACCGTTAGATTTCTAATTTCTAATACTCTTAGAAAGCTCATTTCGATACAAACCCGAGGTTCCGGTTTTAGGAGAATCCGACGGTTGGATCTCTCGCAATATCCATTCGAAGTCAATGGTCAAAATTCATGAACTGCCGCGGCACAGCGCGTTCTATTCAGGCCATTCTATATATATATAATATACATATATTATATATATCTCATCGATTTCCTTTTAAAACGTATTCTATAAATCATTTTAAATTCACTTTCAAAACGATTTCAATTTCATATTCAATTTCTAATCAAAATTGAATATTCCATATCATTAATCTACAAATGATAATATTTTCAAAACGTTATATTTTGAAATCAATTCCTTTTCGATATTCATTATAAAAATGAATAAAATCGATATAAATATCTTTCACGTCAAAATGGCATCAATCTAACCAACACGACTTTATATATTTCAATAACTTCGTTATTCTATTCAACAAATGAATATTTCCTTCAACACATGAATATTTATTTTTCTATTCAACACATGAATTTATACTTATATTCAACACATGAATATATATTTCTATTCAACACATGAATATTTGTTTTTCTATTCAACACATGATTTTATATTTCTATTCAACACATGAATTTATCTATTTAACACATGAATTTATATTTCTATTCAACACATGAATTTATCTATTCAACAAATGAATTTATATTTCTATTCAACACATGAATTTATATTTCTATTCAACACATGAATTTATCTTTCTTATTTTCCAAACTGGAATGAGGTCCAATCAATTACCATATAACGTTAATTATACGGGTTCCCTACAACACATGTATATAACAGCAACGATAAATCATCAACCATCATCCAGAGTGCACCACACAACTACATAAGCATTAAAAATCAATAATTAACACTTACACAGTATGTCAACCCATCGATTGACATACAACTAAACAATCGGGATTCGTGTACGTCAAATATCATCCCAATACTCGTGTGGGGTTTCAAATCAACAAGCACAAATTTTATTTGTGCAGTTGGGCGATGTGTAAAATTTATCGTCCCAATCAATATCAGTCAAATCGGTGTACATAAATAGATCGTTCGATTTGTAAATGAATATATATTTTATTTCAACACGTGAATATATATTTATTTCAACATATGAATATATATTTTATTTCAACACATGAATATTTATTCTATTTCAACACATGAATATATATTCTCATTCATTCCACATCACAACCAATTTTCACAACACAACAAAATCAAACAAGTCGTCCATGGTCTGTGGACGACGGGTGTCGGGTGCTGCTAAGCACCGTCTGCATCCTAGTTTATATTTCAACTAGAAATAAAATTAAAAGTGAGGAGTTCTCACCTTGGGGATCCACTCGGCCGTGCTTTGTTTTCGAACGGTTTGGATTCGCCCGACATTCCCACTTCATTTTCTCGTTGTTCACATATAAAAATCACATTTTTATCTCACTATATATAATAAAAATCAGATTTTTATTTCGCTACATATATAAAAATCTCGCCTTTCCATATATAAAATCATCGTCTTTCTATATATAAAAATATCGTCTTTCCTATATATAAAAATATAATCTTTTCATCGCTACTCCATATATAAAAATTGAATTTTTATCGCTATTCTATATATGTAAAAATCGAATTTTTATCGCTACTTTCAAAATGAAAATCCAATTTTTTTACAATGAAAAATCTAATTTTTTTACAATGACAAATCAAATCTTTTGAATGAACAAAATCAAATCTTTATACTAACAAAAATCTCATCTTTAATCAATTAAAAATCGTATCCTTCCTTCATTAAAAATCTTACCTTTATCACTTTAAAAAAAATCTAAACTTTCTATTTATAATTATATATATAAAAACTGAATTTTTATCACAATGTAAATAAATAATAAAAATAAAAAAGGAATTCAGGAAGAAGCTTACGGTTGTAAAAAAGGGAGGGGGAGCTGCGCATGCGCGGTCGAAGAAGGGGGTGTTCGCGCCGGAGTTGGGCTGGGCTGGGGGTGGTCTCACGAGCATCGGTTTGGGGTTTTCCGCGATGGGGGTTTGGGCGCGAGCGCGGTCTTCAATTAAGGGGATGATGAAGGATGTGGAGATGATGGAGAAGGGGAGGCAGATCTTGGTGGGGGGGGGGGGGGTTGATAGTGGCGGCATCGGCCGTAGGGGGCGATGGGGGTGAGGGCTTCCACGGTTTTTTTCTTTCTGAAAAGTCGAAGGAGAGAGAGGATTCGGGGGGTTATAATATATTTATACAAATAATTATTTTAAATTTTCTTTTCGTCCCAAAATGTTTACTTTACATTCGGACTCTAAATGAGACCCAACGACTGTCGTCCCTAGCGTAATACCCCCATTCTGAACGCAATGAGATATGTGTCATAAGCTGATTCGATCGTTTCGATCAGTTTTCATTAAAATCAAAATATAAATTCATATATTCAATTTTTAACGTACATTTCAATTTACCGGGGCCACATACGGACTCTAAAAATTCCCGAAAAATATTTTCTAGCTTTGTATTGACGATACAGTCCTAACAAAACTAATTTCATCAAATTCCGAGACCATTTGAAAAATGGCCATTTTCCAGTCGATTAAAATCAACTGAAACTGGTCAAACACGTTTTTCTTGCCACGTTCACATATTGATTCAGAAAATTACGAATTTTGAAACCTAGCAATAACTTAACATCATGGATCCAACAAAAGTGGTTTCGTCGAAAACCGAGGTCGTTTGCAAAATCTCCATTTTTAAGGGCCAGAATTCCATAACGACTATTCTGAATTTTCAACTGGGCATAACTTTTGATTCCCGCTATGAAATTTTGATTTTTCGGATTCGTTGGAAAGGTATTCCCAAGTAGATTCTAATATTTTTGGTTTCGCTAAAATCCGGTTTATTTTGAATCCTGTACATTCATTTGAAATTTGAAATTTGAAATTTGAAATCGAATTATCGAACTACCACGCCATTTTCAATTCCTTTTTATGATTATAAATAATTATTTATATTCTAAAGACGATTCAAATAAATATATACATTCGAATTCTATTCAAAATAAATTTCTCGTCGTAATTATTTAAAATAATTCATTTTAGATATTCAAAGTTCATTAAAATTGCCAAAATAAAAAATTTAAATTGGCTCGGATTCCCGGTTATTACAATCTCTCCCACTTAAAACTTTTCGTCCCCGAAAAGGAATGAAGCCGAAAGTTGTTTAACTAATCAACTCAACTTTCATTATTTTCATTACGGCTTAAGTTCTTCAACTTTTTTGTTTCTAAGAACTTTTCAAATTTTTTCAAAAATTTGGCTAACACCCTAAATTTTCAAAAAAATTCGCCATAACCTCCCCTGCACCGGGAGCTTCGGGATATTTCAAATAGCCTCCCATGGACCTCACCAATCCAAAAAGAAAAAGAAACAGCTAAGCGGCTAGCCAATCGGCTCATAAAATCATCCAAACCCAAGAAATTAATAAACATGTACCTATTTGTCGGGCAAACAATTTTATTCTTCTGCTCTAGCCTCCTTGCTATGACCTGTTCAATGTAAGTACATGTATATGTATGCAAATGTGACAAATTTTCAATACAATTCACTATTTGGTTCAATTTGGCATAAATGGTTAAAAATATCAAACCAATAATCAAACAACACAACCATCAATCAATTAGTTGATTATCTTTTCAAATTCATAACTTTGATATATAGCCCAAAAATCAGATTTTTGATGCCAAATCACATCAATAAGCTCTATCTAGCTTTGATTCTCACACCAGTCAATTGGAATCATATAGAAATCCCACCTTCGAAACACAAACATAAATACTGATGATGTCCGGACATCATCAGAATTATCCCCGAGTGGCTAGAGTGTGACTCTATATCTATCCAGTATATTAAAACTTCAAATACATGCGGATCAGATGTATATGCAAAATCTTTTTATATTGGATTGTCCAAATTCAACATAGAATAAATAATCAAATACGAATAATTGATTTAAAATTTCAAAACAAAAATTGTTTTCGTTTTAAAAATATACTCTTCACACTCGTTCTAGGATACTACTGATCCTGTCTCTAACGAGTCATTCTTATTAGATATTACTAATCCACTCTTTGATGAATTCTTTCGTAGGGTTCTAACTTGTCTTGTTCTCTGAGCTCTGTAACCAAAGCTCTGATACCAACCGAAGCGACCGGAACTTCCCCGATCTCCAAAGAAAAGAGAAAGAACGAATTACCGTGAGGACAAGACGAATCAGAACGCAAACAGAAGAACATTTCATTGTATATTACAACAATTTCATCAGATTACAAGAATATACAGAGTATGAATAAATATTCCACATTCGATTAATATCAGAGATTTAAATACATTACTGTAACAGAAAAATAATACAAACACAAATGAAAGAGATATACGGATACAGAGCTTTCCGAGTATCGTTCCAGTTGTAAACCAGGTTCTTGTGAATATAAATCTGCAAAACCAAAACTACTAGCTGCCCGTGTCAAAATAAGGACACCCAGAGTTTGGGTTAAAACAATAAACTCCAGGTTAGTCATGTGACTGGTGTGAGAACTAAAACAGTTATTAATCTTTATTTTAAAGTTAGGTAAATCAAGGGACCACGCCGTATAACACGGAACGGGTTTCCTCCCAAGAATACCAGTGCATAAAACAACAGCGCAATGCTAAAATAAAGAACAATGAAGCTATTATAAGACCCAGGTCCCATCACACAATGCAACACAAGCCGGAGGATAGTGTTTTACCTTATAATAGCCAAAGAATGCTTGATACGCTAAATTTCATCTTTTATTACAATAAGTGTATAGTGTCAAAACAATTTCAATCATAAGTATCAATCATAGACGACATGAGTGCCCCGTACCACTATGTCGCCATATATAGGTATACAATCAAAAACTGCAAAGTCACGTATCGGAAGTTGGATTTCCATCTGTGAACCGAGGCCAGGGATCCTCCTCTACTGATTTGAGACAATCTAGCCTACCAAGTCTTAGGCTACAACCGCAACTACACCTAGGAGCCACAGGGCCGGTCCACCGATGTGGATTAAAATGTCTGAACACTGCGTTTCCCCACCCTTTGGGGCGTAAATGAGCCAAACGACTCCATCGTCTCCACACAGTCACCCATATATCCGAGGCACTTCGCAACAGCAACAACCACATAGGTGAAAATAATAAAAATGTCAGGGCTGGTAGGTCACTGACACCACCCTAGCTAGAAAGAAATGCATGCCCTCCCTGGATCCTTCTCCCGTTTCTGGTTCACAACCGGGGTGTGAGGCTCGCGAATCAACGTTACACAAAGCTATGCCACATAGGTCGTGCTTTGATCATCAATCACCAGACTTTGCTTTTCAATAGAAGCCTTGATCAATTTGCCACTTAGGCATGCCACACAGGCAATTCACTCCATGCGAATGATATCCATCAATATATAACCCCTGAGCTCGTACGTCTCAGAGAAGGGCGTTAAGCAAGAGAATAAATTCTCCGCCGCCAAACAGATATATATTTAATAGAAATCAATCAAACAGAATAAAATCCAATGTCAGACACACAATCCATTTACAAGTTCGTTCTGGGTCTGAACGAAACCGAAGGCACCTTGTACCTCACATATCCGTCGATCTCCAAGTATGTCTAGACGATCACCAACTGATTCCCTCCTCTTGGGTATATAGACCAATCAAGATCATCAGTAATCACCCAAACGATGTGAAGACCTCCGGTCTTCGACCACCGTCTTCATCCTCGACACCACTGAATCAGTTATTCAGAATGGGATAAACCCGGTCTTTCTGAATAACTCGCGTATATAATAAACAAGTGTTACACAAACACAACATACGCCTCATTCCAATTCATAATATTCTTTTATTCAAATATTCTTACACTTTGGGAAAGGTCCCCATTAATTTTATCAAAGATAAATTCTTTAAATTTGTTCTTTAATCTCCTTTTGAATATCAATTCAAACTTGTTGGGATTAGCGAATCACACCGAAGTAATCATTTATTTTATTTCCCAATCCCAACCTATTCATCCCATGAAGTAAAACTGGTCATACTTCATATCTAACACCACGGTGTTATAGGTAAATTCAATTACCATTTCACGATAAAATCTAATTAAATATTTAACTATCGCCTGGAGAAAAACTGGTGATACCCCATTCTCGATCACTTCAATCTAATTAAAGATTCATTAAAACTCCACTTAGTTTTAATCTTCCCAAAAATCAATATTAATGATTGCTTAACTTGGGAAATCATATCCTGTCTTTAACTGAGTTAAAGAACCAATGTCATTTAAAACACCGTTCACTATAAACCCAAAATCACATTCCATTCCAATTCAATTATTGAAACTTCGGGTCACTTTTAAAACCCTTTCAAATCCAATTTATTTATTTCAAAAATAAATAAATTAATATTCTAGTTCAAAACTAGTTTATTTCGATAAAAATCTATTTTTATCTTTTGAAATTTGGAATTTTTCATCTCAATTTTTCATAAATCATTTCTTATGATTTTACACAAATTATTACTATTTTTAATAATTTTATCAAGGCCCGTACAGTCGAATTCCATCCACGGCCATCGAACTGCACTTACAGCGACCTTTTCCAAATTTGATTTGGATATAATTCCAAATCCAACCGTTAGATTTCTAATTTCTAATATTCGTTAGAAAGCTCTTTTCGATACGAACCCAACGGTTCCGGTTTTAGGAGAATCCGACAGTCGGATCACCCGCAATAACCATTCGAAGTCAATGGTCGAAATTCGCGAACTACCGCGGCGCAGTGCGTTCTATTCAGGCCATTCTATATATATAATATATATATATATTATATATCTCGTCGATTTCCTTTTAAAACTTATTCTATAAATCGTTTTAAATTCGTTTTCAAAACGATTTCAGCTTCATATTCAATTTCTAATCAAAATTGAATATTCCATATCATTAATCTACAAATGATAATATTTTCAAAACGTTATATTTTGAAATCAATTCCTTTTCGATATTCATTATAAAAATGAATAAAATCGATATAAATATCGTTCACGTCAAAATGGCATCAATCTAACCAACACGGCTTTATATATTTCAATAACTTCGTTATTCTATTCAACAAATGAATATTTTCTTCAACACATGAATATTTATTTTTCTATTCAACACATGAATTTATACTTCTATTCAACACATGAATATATATTTCTATTTAACAAATGAATATTTGTTTTTCTGTTCAACACATGAATTTATATTTCTATTCAATACATGAATTTATCTATTCAACACATGAATTAATCCATTCAACACATGAATTTATATTTCTATTCAACACATGAATTTATATTTCTATTCAACACATGAATTTATATTTCTATTCAACACATGAATTTATCTTTCTTATTTTCCAAACTGGAATGAGGCCCAATCAATTACCATATAACATTAATTATATGGGTTCCCTACAACACATGTATATAACAGCAACGATAAATCATCAACCATCATCCAGAGTGCACCACACAACTGCATAAGCATTAAAAATCAATAATTAATGCTTACACAGTCTGTCAACCCATCGATTGACATATAACTAAACAATCGGGATTAGTGTACGTCAAATATCATCCCAATAACCGTGGGGGGTTTCAAATCAACAAACACAGATTTTATTTGTGCGGTTGGGCGATGCGTAAAATTTATCGTCCCAATCAATATCAGTCAAATCGGTGTACATAAACAGATCGTTCGGTTTGTAAATGAATATATATTTTATTTCAACACATGAATACATATTTTATTTCAACACATGAATATATATTTTATTTCAACACATGAATATATATATTATTTCAACACATGAATATATATTTTATTTCAACACATGAATATTTATTCTCATTCATTCCACATCACAATCAATTTTCACAACACAACAAAATCAAACAATTCGTCCATGGTCTGTGGACGACGGATGTCGGGTGCTGCTAAGCACCGTCTGCATCCTAGTATTTATTTCAACTAGAAATAAAATTAAAAATGAGGAGTTCTCACCTTGGGGATCCACTCCGCCGTGCTTTGTTTTCGAACGGTTTGGATTCGCCCGACATTCCCACTTCATTTTCTCGCTGTTCACATATAAAAATCACATTTTTATCTCACTATATATAATAAAAATCAGATTTTTATTTCTCTACATATATAAAACCTCGCCTTTCCATATATAAAAACATAGTCTTTCTATATATAAAAATATCGTCTTTTCTATATATAAAAATATAATCTTTTCATCGCTACTTCATATATAAAAATCGAATTTTTATCGCTATTCTATATATGTAAAAATCAATTTTTTATCGCTACTTTCAAAATGAAAATCCTATTTTTCTACAATGAAAAATCTAACTTTTTTACAATGAAAAATCAAATCTTTTGAATGAACAAAATCAAATCTTTATACTAACAAAAATCTCATCTTTAATCAATTAAAAATCGTACCCTTCCTTCATTAAAAATATTACCTTTATCACTTTAAAAAAAAACTAAACTTTCTATTTATAATTATATATATAAAAACTAAATTTTTATCACAATGTAAATAAATAATAAAAATAAAAAAGGAATTCAGGAAGAAGCTTACTCTTGCAAAATGGGGAGGGGGGAGCTGCGCCTGCACGGTCGAAGAAGGGGGGGTCGCGCCGGAGTCGGCTGGGCTAGGGGTGGTCTCGCGAGCGTGGTTTGGGGTTTTCCACGATGGGGGTTTGGGCACAAGCGCAGTCCTCAATTGAGGGGATGATGAAGGAGGTGGAAGCGATGGAGAAGGGGAGGCGGATCCTGGTAGGGGTGCGGCGGGTTGGTAGTGGCGGCGTCGGCAGTAGGGGGAAATGGGGTGAGGGCTTCCACGGTTTTTTTTCTTTCTTTCTGAAAAGTCGAAGGAGAGAGAGGATTCGGGGGGGGGGGGGGGGGTGAGGGGGTGGATTATAATATATTTATATAAATAATTATTTTAAATTTTTTTTCTTCCCAAAATGTTGACTTAACATTCGGACTCTAAACGAGACCCAACGACTGTCGTCCTTAGCGTAATACCCCCATTCTGAACGCAATGGGATATGTATCGTAAGCTGATTCGATCGTTTCGATCAGTTTTCATTAAAATCAAAATGTAAATCCATATATTCAATTTCTAACGTACATTTCAATTTACCGGGGCTACACACGGACTCTAAAAATTCCCGAAAAATATTTTCTAGCTTCATATTGACGATACGGTCCTAAAAAACTAATTTCATCAAATTCCGAGACCATTTAAAAATGGCCATTTTCCAGTCCATTAAAATCAACTGAAACTGGTCAAACGCATTTTCTCTTACCAAGCTCACATATTGATTCAGAAAATTATGAATTTTGAAACCTAGCAATAACTTGACATCACGGATCCAACAAAAGTGGTTTCATCGAAAACCGAGGTCGTTTGCAAAATCTCCATTTTTAAGGGCCAGAATTCCATAACGACTATTTTGAATTTTCAACTGGGCATAACTTTTGATTCTCGCTATGAAATTTTGATTTTTCAGATTCGTTGGAAAGATATTCCCAAATAGATTCTAATATTTTTGGTTTCGCTAAAATCCGGTTTATTTTGAATCCTGTACATTCATTTGAAATATGAAATCGAATTATCGAACTACCGCGCCATTTTCAATTCCTTTTTATAATTATAAATAATTATTTATATTCTCACGACGATTCAAATAAATATATACATTCGAATTCTATTCAAAATAAATTTTTGGTCGTAATTATTTAAAATATTTCATTTTAAATATTCAAAATTCATTAACATTGCCAAAATAAAAAATTTAAATTGGCTCGGATATCCGGGTTATTACATATTAATTCTAAAAATTATGAAAATTGAAACCTAGCAATAATTTGACATTTCGGTTCCAACAAAAGTGGCTTTGTCGAAAATGGAGGTCGTTTGAAAAATGGCCTTTTTTAATAATATATATATAAATTCTACAGCGACTATTCTAAATTTTAAGCTGGGCATAACTTTTGATTCCTGTTATGAAATTTCAAATTTTCGGATTCGCTGAAAAGATATTTTTAAATAGATTCAAATATTTTTAGTTTCACTAAAATCTGATTTATTTTGAATCATGTACAGTCAGTCAAAGTTCGAATTCAAATTTTTAAAGTACCACCTTGTTTTTAACTCATTTTATAATTAAAATAAATATATTCATTTTAACTTCGATTTAAATAAATTTTTAGTCGTTATTATTTAAAATAAATTATTTTAAATATTAAATTTCCATTAAAATTTCTAAAATAAAATTTTTAAATTGGCTCAGATTTTTCGGGTTGTTACAATCCCCCCCACTTAAAATCTTTTCATCCTCGAAAAGGAATGAAGCTAAAAGTTGTTTAATTAACCAATAAATTTTCATTTTTTTATTTGTTTCAATAATTTTTATTATTTGAATTATTAATCACACAATACAATCATCAATCAATTAGTTGATTAGCTTTCCAAATATATAACTTTTATATATTTAAAACTCATATTTTCTAGGATCGGATTATATATAATCACAAATACGTTAATTATAAACTTTTCACTCTCAACTCATTTTAGGGCATTACTAACCCCATCTCTCATGAGTTTTCTCATTCTAGGATACTACTGATCCTATCTCTAATGAGTATTCTTATTGGATATTACTAATCCAATCTCTGATGAGTCTTTTGTTCAGTTCTAACGAGTTGTACCCCAAAGATTTAAGCTAACCAAAGCTTTGATACCAACTGTAACGATATGGATTTTGCTCGGACCTAATCGATCGCTAAATCGACCATGATCGTTCAAATCCTGCATACGTTAACTTTGGGTATACAATACATCAAAACAAATAACAGAAGACTTTTATAAACATCATAATAATGTTACATCAGAGTACAGAATATATCAGAGTACATCGATAAATAATACAGCGGAAGGTTAATTTACGATATATGATACAAAGCAGCGGAAAACAAATAATACTAACACAGCGGAAGGCTACCAGTGCTCTGGACACAGCTTTAAGCTTCGATCCAGAAACCTACTCAAGAAATGAATATCTGCAAAAGAAGCTACTCGACTGCCCGTGTGAAAAATATGGGCACCTGAGTTTGCAAGTGAAACAAACTACAGGTCAGTCATGGGACTGGTATGAGAAATCTTACTTAATCTATCTAATAATAATAAGGCTAATCACAGGATCACGCCGCTAACGCGGACAGGGTTTAATCCATTGGATTGCCAGTGCATAAATAAAGTAAATTGTTAAAACAACGCAATGCTTTTTAGAAAAATGAAACCATTATAAGACTCAAGTCCCATCACACAATGCAACACAAACCATAGGATAGAGTTTTACCTTACAATGGTAAAAAATGCTTGATATGATAAACCGGAGTTGATATTATTATAGTGTATATATGTTTCAAAAACATTTCAATCATAATATATCAATCATAGACGGCATAGCTACCATATACTATGTCGCCATACTAGTTATACAATCAAAACCATATGGTATCGTATTGGAAGTTGGATTTCCATCATGAACCAAGGAAAAAGATAGTCCTTACTGAATTCGAGACACTCTAGACCGTGCCTCAGGATACAGCGGCAACCGCACCTGAATCTTCAGGGCCGGTCCACAAATATGTTAATGGATTAATAATGCCTGAACAATACGTTTCCCCGTCTTATGGGGCGTAAAATAGAGCCACTAGGGACTAAAATAACCAAGGCACCTCATTCCATCATCCACATAAGTAAAAATGTCAAGCCTTGTAAAAATCATGACACCACTTCTAGCTAGAAAGAAATGTATGTCCTCCCTGCAGTCCTTACTCCCGTTTCTGGTTCATACCGGGGTGTGAGGCTCGCGAAGTAACGTTATACACAAAGCTATGCCGGAATAGGCTATGCTTTGATCATCAACCACAAGGCCCTGCTTTTCAACAAAAGCCTTAACCATTTGCATCTTAGCAAGCCGCATTGTCAATCCATACCGTACCATTGATTTCTGCCAATATATAACCTCTAAGCTCGTAAGTCTCAGAGAAGGGTATTATACAAGAGAATAAATTCTCCACCACCAAACAGGTATATATTTAGAAGAGATCAACGAATACAGCATAAAGGAATATAATGTCAGACATACCATCCATTTACAAGTCCGTTCTGGGTCTGAACGAAACCAGAGACACCTTATTCCTCGTCCCATATGTCCAATACAGGATTGAGGTGCTCGCATATCCGGCCGATCTCCAAGTACATCTGGACGATCACCACTTATTACCTTGTCTTGGGTGGCCGCCCAATCAAGACATCAGTATTCATCCAAACGATGTGAAGATCTCCGGTCTTCAACCACCGTCATCATCTTCGACTTTTAATCGTTGTAGTAATTATTCAGAATGGGTTAAACCCGGTCTTTCTGAATAAATCACTTATAATCAATAATAAAGTGCTATAAAAACACATCAAAAGCCTCATTCCAATTCAGAATATTCTTTTAGTAAAATATTCACATTATTAGGGAAAGGTTCCCATTAATATTTTATCCAAGATAAATTCTTTAAATTTATCCTTTAATCTTCTTTTTAAAAGATTCATTTAAAAATCCAATTTGGTTTTAATATCAAAAATAATTATTTAATGATTATTCAATTTAAGACATAAATCTTATCTTTTAACTGGGTTAAAGAACTAATGTCTTTTAAAACACAGCTCATAACAAACCAAAAATCGTCTTCTATTATATATGGAGTTTTCACAGAAATCAAATCAATATATAATCGATATAAATTTCTGTATCAGACTAATAATATAAATGGAATAACGGCGAAACCCTTTTAAATTCTATATATAGTTAACGGTCTTCTTTTACAGATGCTCACCTCGATTATTATTAAATCGAATTCCATTCAATTCCAATTTAATATATTAAATTGGAAAAACATTATTTTGGAAAATTCCTATTTATATCTTAAATAAAGATTTATAAATTCCAAATCATAACCTCACTGTTAACTAGAACGAGTGTCGTTTAAAACACAGTTCACGATAAACCCAATTAACATTTCATTTTATTCCAATTATTAAATATAATTGAAAACTCTAAAATCTTAATTAAAAGATTTATTCATTTCATACGGAGTTTAAGAACAAATGTCATTTAAAACACCATTCATGACAAACCCAAAAATCCAATTTATTTAATTTAATTCCAATTAAATAAAATAAATTGGGAAACTTCGTTAAATCTTAATTTAAAAGATCTATTCTAGTTAATAACTAGTTCATTTCAATAAAAATATATTTTTATCTTTTCAAATTTGTAATTTTTCATCCAAAATCTTTTCAAATCATTTATTATGATTTTATAATTTTTCCATGTTTTTAATAATTTTATTTAGGTCTTTACAGTCAATTTCCATGAATGGTCATCGAACTGCACATACAGCAACCTTTTCTGAAATTGATTAGGACATAATTCCAAATCCAACCAATATATTTCAAAACTCTTATATTCATTGGAAAGCTCTTTTTCGATACGAACTCAACGGTTCCGGTTTAAGGGTAATCCGATGGTCGAATCTTCCTTTACGCACATTTGAAGTTAATGGTCGAAATTCGCGAACGATCGCTGCGCGGTGCATTCTATTAAGGCCATTATATATATATATATATATATATATATATATATATATATCGTCGATTTCTATTTAAAACGTATTTATAGAATGTTTATAAATTTGTTTTAAAGTGATTTTAACTTCATTTTCAATTTTAAAGCAACATTGAATATCCTTTATTTTATCATATTAAAATATTTATATTTTCAAAATATTCGATTCATAAATCACTTCTTTTTATATTCATTATAAAATGAATAAAATCAATCGATAAACTCGTTCGGGTTAAAATAGCGTTCCTACATAACACGACTTCATATTTCAATATTTTTATTCTTCATTGAATATTAAAAATATTGATTATTTGAAAATATTCTTTATTTACAGGATTCTTTACTTTAAAATATTCTTTATATAAAGATGTTCTTTAAAATATTGTTTTATTATAAATATTCTGAATTGGAACGCGACTCAATCAATTACCATATAAATTCGATCATATGGATTTCATACATTACATATGTATATAACAGTAATGATAAATAATCATTAAACAAACTATTCACATCTAGAGTGAAATTATAACTGTGTGAGCATTAAAATAAATAATGCTCATCACAGACTGTCAATCCATCGATTGACATACAACTACACATTGGGACTAGTGTATGACAGTTATCATCCCAAAACCTGTGTGGGATTTTCAAAAAACAACAATTTATATAAATAGATCATTGGTTAATGAATTTAACCCACTCTAATTCAATTTATATAAATAGATCATTATTTAAATTATAAATAATTGTTTATAATTTAATTTCAACTACTATATTAACATTATAATGATAATGTTTGAATCTAGCATAAATCATATTTTAACTTATGATTAATTTTCTAATAAATGACATTTCTATTAACATGGCATTTCTAATGACATGATATTTTATATAGATGACATTTCTAATAAATGACATTCCTATTAACATGGCATTTCTAATAACATGATATTTTATATAACTGACATTTCTAATAAATGACATTCCTATTAATATGGCATTTCTAATAACATGATATTTTACATAAATGACATTTCTAATAAATGACATTCCTATTAACATGACATTTCTAATAACATGATATTTTATATATATGACATTTCTAATAAATGACATTCCTATTAACATGGCATTTCTAATAACATGATATTTTATATAAATGACATGTCTTAACAAAATCGACATTTTGAATCTAATATAACATGTCTTAATAAAATGGACGTTTTGAATCTAATATAACATGTCTTAACAAAATGTGTTATTTTTAAACTAATATACATTTCTTAACACAAGTGACATTTTATTCTAATAAAACATTTCTCACTAAAGAGTCATTTTTATTCTAATAAAAAAATATCTAACCAAAGGTGACATGTTTATTCTAATAAAACATTTCAAATAAAAATGATCTTTTTATTCTATATAAACATTTCTAATAAAAATGATCTTTTTATTCTATTTAAACATTTCTAATAAAAATGACATATTTAATGTAAATCAACATTTCTAATGAAAATGGCATGTTTAATCTAAATACACATTTTTATTGAAAATGGCATGTTTAATATAAATACACATTTTAATTGAAAATGGCATGTTTAATCTAAATACACATTTTTAATGTAACATGACATTTCTATATAAAATGACATTTTTAATCTAATGACATAAATTACCTTTTTAATTCTATGATAAATGACATGATTCTAATAAAATAATATTTTAATTTACATGGCATGATTCTAGCAATATGATATTTTTAATTAATATGACAATTTTAAATGAAATGATATTTCTAATATAATGTCATTTCTAGTATAATGACATTTCTAATTCACTAACATATTAATAATAATGTTTTGAATAAACAAAACATATAATGGTTCTTTTTCAACTACATGTAAATGGTAATGTTTTGAATAAACAAAACATACCATGACAAATGATTATTTTCCTACTAACAGGTAAATATTAATGTTTTTATTAAACAAAACATAAATGATTCTTTTTACATTACATAAAAATGTAACCATATTTCTAATGTAAACAAGTTTCTAATGTAAACAGGTTTCTAATGTAAACATTTTTCTAATGTGAACCCCTTTTCTAATGTGGTCATAATTCTAATGTAATCATTTTTCTAATGTAAACATATTTCTAATCAAAAGGGCATTTTTATTATTAACATAACATGAACTAAAAATATGACATTTTTATCTTTAACTAAAATGATATTTGTGGTTTCATACCAATCTATTTTACCCGAAATGATATCTATGATTTCTTACGAATCTATTTTCACAAAAGTGATACTTTTGTTTGTTAAACAAATTCCTATTTTAACATAACAATTTCCATATCTAACAATGGCAAAAAAATGAATACTTGTATTTGACAACAATTTTGACTAAAATGACATTTTATTTTAATGTACATTCTTAACTAAAATGACATTTTATTTTAGTGTACATTTCTAACGATAATGACATTTTTATACTAATGTACATTTCTAACGATAATGACTTTTATACTAATGTACATTTCTAACGATAATGACATTTTTATTTTGACATAACATGATCTAACCAAAATGTCATTTTAATTTTGACATAACATGACAATTCTATATAAATTGACCCATTTTGATTAACATAACAATTCTATGTAAAATGACCAATTTTGATTAACGTAAAAGATAATTAACTAATGTATATTTTTATTCTAACTAAAATGGTATTGAATAGAAATTTTTTTAACGAACAACATATGTTTAAATCCAAAATCACAACTAAGATCAATCAAAATCTGTTTAAATATACATATATATAGATTTCTATATATAAGTATATAATTTTTTATTTTGAATTTAAAACGAGAAATCTCACATTGGTCTTTGTCTGAAATTTCAAAATGCCCTGTTCTAGATCTGGTCTGTTCCATCGTCTAGATCTCTATTTTACGGTTCCAATGAACTTCGTTTCGTCAAATTCTGCTTTGTTTTGAGCAAGATATGAGAGTTTATACTTTGTATACATTAATTAAAATAATTAATTAACTATTCACTAATTACATCATTATGGGGATAAACCCGTCGTTCTTCTTCTACCTCTAGACAAAATACGAAACGCAGAACCCAATAAAGCTCCAGACTTTCTCGCTCCACCGCACCTCCCTTGCTCGACCTGACAGCGATCGGCCTTCACCACCTCCACCGCCTTCGAAGCACCTCACACCGCCCATGAGCAGGGCCCGCTTGCACCCCCTACCACGCTAAAAAGTCCCACGAAGCCAACGGTTTTGGTGGAGAAATTCTCCCAAACGATACCATTAAAAATGATCCTAGCCATTGAATTTGCAGATCTCAGAGAGGTAAACGTTTTTCTCTTTTGGAGTTACAAAAATAGGTGATCGGATCTCCAGTTTTGGGAGGAAGAAGACGAGAGCGTTTCAGCCCTTGGATTGTTCATGGCGGCTGTAGTTTAATAGGAATTAGGGTTTTCAATTGTACCGTATTTATACTAGTATATATAACGTACTTTATTTTATTTTAATTTATTTATTTCTCAAAAATATCTGTATGATGATGCAAACTCCAAATTAAACCCAACGAGTGTCGCCCTAGCCAAATACCTCCCTTCCGGACACAATGGACTAGGTCCCATCAGCTGATTTGATCATCTCAGCCTACTTTTTCTTTATTTTTAAATATAAATCATTTAATTATTTAATTTGATCGTACATTTTAATTTATCGGGGCCACATACTGACTCTAAAAATTACAGAAAAATTATTTCTAGCTATGTTTTGACGATACAGTCCTAACAAGGCTAATTTCATCGAATTTCGAGGCCATTTGAAAAATGGTCATCTTATGATCGATCCGATTTGACTTAAACTGACAAAACACATTTTCTTTCGCCACGCTCACATACTAATTCAAAAAATTATGAAAATTGAAAATTAGCAATAATTTGACATTCCGGTTCCAACAAAAGTGGCTTCGTCGAAAACGGAGGTCGTTTGAAAAATGGCTATTTTTAATATTAAAATATATATATATATATATATTAAAATTCTACGGCGACTATTCTAAATTTTAAACTAGGCATAACTTTTGATTCCCGTTATGAAATTTCTATTTTTCAGATTCGTTGAAAAGATATTTTTAAATAGATTCAAATATTTTTGGTTTCACTAAAATCCGATTTATTTTTGAATCTTGTACAATCGGTCAAAGTTCAAATTCAAATTTTCAAACTACCGTGTTGTTTTTAACTCCTTTTATAATTAAAATAAATATATTCGTTTTAACTACGATTTAAATAAAGTTTTAGTCATTATTATTTAAAATAAATTATTTTAAATATTAAATTTCCATTAAAATTTCTAAAATAAATTTTTTAAATTGTTTCAGATTTTCCGGGTTGTTACACTAAAAATCCAAGGTGTAGTTGCGGCTGACCCTGAGGCTCCGGCTAGAGAATCTCGAATTCAGTAAGGACAATCCCTTGCCTTGGTTCATGATGGAAATCTAACTTCCAATACGACACCACGCGGTTTTTATTGTAAAACTAGTATGGTGGCATAGTATATGGTAGCTATACCGTCTATGATTGATACATTATGATTGAAATTGTTTTTGAAACATATAGACACTAATAATAATATCAAATCCGTTTTATACGTATCAAGCATATTTGGCCATTATAAGGTTAAACTCTATCCTCCGGTTTGCGTTGCATTGTGTGATGGGACTTGAGTCTTATAATGGCTTCATTTTTCTAAAAAGCATTGAGTTGCTTAATGATTTACTTTATTTCTTGCACTGGCAATCAAATGGAGTAAACCCGTTCCGCTTTAGTGGCATGGCCCTGTGATTAGCCTTATTATTAAATAGGTTAAGTAAGATTTCTCATACCATTCCCATGACTGACTCGTAGTTTATTTCACTTTGCAAACTCGGGTGCCCTCTTTTCTACACGGGCAGCCTTGTATTCAGGTTTTAACAGGCTCATTCTAGATAGCTGTGGAGCTGAAGATGGATCCTATCATTTCTATCATATTGTTCAAACTTCATTTAGTATATTATGTTTAATTCTGTTGTAGACATTTTATATTAAATTGGAACTATATTATGTACTAAGTATGATCCGATTATGTTGTGTAACTCTGATGTTAATATTATTTCTAGTGTAACTTTGATGTACTTTATCTGGTATAATTTTATAATCTTGTTCTGCTGTTATTGTTTATGTGTTGTATTCCAATGATTATCCTTGCTTCCGTGGCATGGGGGTTTGCGGTCATCACAGTTGGTATCAGAGCTTTGGTTAACATTAGCACCAAAATAATATATATTAGTGAACTCGACAGAAATAGAATCAGCAATATTCTAAGCCGAGTTACTCATTACAGATAGGATTAGTAATGTCCTAGAATAAGTATAGCAGAATAAAATACACCCCAATGGATACATTTACATTTAAATATATGTCTCTATACTTTACAATATCTTTTATGTTGGCTTGACACTTTGTCTGCTGTTTGCAGATATAATAGAAAATGAGTGGCAGAAACAGAAGAAGTAGTTCTATCGTTCAACAGTCTAATGAGCTAATTGTGCTCCCACAACCAGAGCCAGATCTAGAAGCTCTAGTAAAGAAGTATCGAAATCTGGATGGAGTACCATTCTCAGGCAAAGAGTCTGTTATTGAAACACAAGCATGGATGCGTTCTTCTGAGAGAATTTTTGAAGGCTTAAAGTTGAGAGATGATCAGAAAATATTAGTAGCATCTTGAGCACTCAAAGACGAAGCTTTAATCTGGTGGGAAACTGTTACTCAGGAAAATCCAGAAGGTAATATTACCTGGGATAGGTTTAAAGAAATGTTCATAGAAAAATTTATTCCTCCAGAAGCAACTGAGCGGCTATATGATGAGTTTTATAATCTGAAACAAGGAGATATGACCATCCAGGTGTATCAGAATAAATTCAATGAACTTTCTCGCTTTGCCCCAGAACTAATTCGAGATCCTATAAGGAAGAATCTGAGATTTATCAATGGACTTCAAAGAAAATACGAAGGTAGAGTACTTGCTCATGTGAATCTTCCTTTTTCTAAGATGATACAAATGGCTTATCGCTTTGAGTATCTTGATAAGCAAGGTGTTTTGGAAGACGAAGAGGAAGGTAGTTCTGGAAACTAAAGGAAGCTTGAAACTGATAGCCCTGAGGCCAGTATGCAGCCTGAGGTCAGTAAGCAGCCTAAAGCTGATAAGAAAGGGGTTAAATCTAAGAAGGAATCATTAACGACTGCCACGTGCTCTAACTGCAATAGGAAAGGACATTTGTCGATAAATTGCAAATCTTCAAAGAAACGTAAGAATGATGGATCTAAATACAATAAAAAGTTTCAAGAGAATAGAGAATGAAATCTTTGCCATAAGCCAAGTCATGTAAAGCAAGATTGCTGGCTTTTGAAAGCGACCAAGGAGGCTCAAGTCAATAGCATGGCAAAAGCTCTAACACCCTCAGCTAGTCAGAAAAGGCCAGATGTTTTGGAAGGCACACTTTCTATTAAGAATATTCCTATCACAGTATTATTTGATACAGGTGCATAACAAAGTTTTATTTCGATTAATACAGTCAAGAAGCTAAATCTAAAAACAAGGGATCTTAAAGAATCGATTAGTGTCCATAATCCGGTCAATGGTTCCCTTGTTCTCAGTTTATATTGTAGAGTGTCGATCTCTTATTCTTGTTACCAGTTCCCTATTAATTTGATCACCATGGATTTTTCTTAGTTCGATGTTATTCTCTGGCTGGAATGGTTAATGAGATATGAAGCCGAGGTTAAATGTGCCGAAAGAATCGTTAAAGTTAAAACAAATATTGGAAATATTGTTATACCCTGCGTAGGCTCAGATTCAGATAGAAAAGAATTTTGGGCTGCTCTTGAGGTCACCCCCACTACTATTGAAAATATTCCTGTCATAAAAAAATATGCGGATGTGTTCGAAGAAGTTGATAGCTTACCTCCACGAAGAGAAATTGACTTCAGGATTGATCTAGTTTGAAATGCAAAGCCAGTTGTGCATCCTATTCGAAGAATGACATGGAAAGAGAAAGAATAATTGGGCAATCAAACTAAACAGCTTTTATGGAAAGGTATTATCAAGCCTAGCTTTTCGAATTGGGGTGCAGCAGTAGAGTTTGTTCCAAAGTCAGACGGTACTCTCAGGTTATGTCTTGATTAACGAGATTTAAATAAGCAGACACTCAAGAATAAATATCCATTGCTCGTATAGATGATTTATTGGATCGTTGAATGGAGCGAAAGTATTTTCTAGAATGGACCTAGCTACAGGTTTCTATCAACTGCGAATTGCCAAAGAATGTGTTCCTTTGACAGCTTTCAAAGGTCCGGACATATTTTATGAGTGGTTAGTAATGTCGTTCGGCTTATGTAACGCTCTTGCCTATTTTGTTCATTTAATGAACAGAGTATTCCGAGATGTCTTGAACAAATTTGTGTTAGTTTTCATTGACGACATTTTAATCTTCTCTAAATTAACTGCCGAGCATGAGAAGCATTTAGAAGAAGTTTTAGAAATTTTGAGAAAGAATGTATTAAAAGCCAAATTTTCCCAAATGCATATTCTGGCAAGAAGAAGTGAAGTTCCTCATTCATGTAGTATCGAAGGAAGGAATTTCAGTGGAACCTAGTAAGATCACAGTCATTCAAGATTGGAAGCAGCCTAGCACGCCTATAGAAGTCAGAAGTTTTCTGGGATTGGCTGGCTATTATCGGAAATTCGTTAAGGATATTTTGAAGCTATCTTGTCCACTAACGAAGCTTACCAAGAAGCACACAAAGTTCAATTGGACACCTGAATGTGAGGCGGCTTTCAAGAGCTGAAATTAAGGTTGACCACTACTCCAGTGTCGACTATTATTGATGGAAATCAAGAATTGACAGTCTATACAGATGCTTCTATTGAAGGCGTTGGTGCGCTATTAATGTAAAGGGGCAAAGTAGTTTCTTATGCTAGCCGTCAGTTGAAGCCGCATGAGAAGCAATATCCTACTCATGATCTTGAGTTGTTGGCCGTTGTGTTCGCTTTGAAAATATGGAGGCACTATCTTTTGGGTGAGAAGTTCGAATTATATATAGATCATAAGTCATTAAAGTATTTGTTTACCCAAAAGGACTTGAATTTGAGGCAGAAGCGTTGGTTAGAATTTCTTGCGGCATATAATCTAGATATTTTGTATACTCCAGGGAAAGCCAATGTTGTAGCATATGCGCTTAGCAGAAAGAATGCCATTATCGCTAATTTCATTATTACGCCTTCATTGATCGACAAAATCTCTGCTCTTTAGAAGGATGATGAATTTATTCAGAGAATTAGTAAAAGAGTTCAGGAAGGCGAACCCTCGAGTTTCCAGATTGATAACAAGGGAGTTCTGAGGTTATTAGGCCGAATTTGTGTCCCGAATTTCCTGAGCTCAGAAGAGAAGTAATGGACGAATGTCACAAATCCAAGCTTAGTATTCATCCAGGGGTGAGTAAGATGTATCATGATCTCATGCATAAGTTGTGGTGGAGATCTATGAAAAGAGACATTTCCATATATGTTAGCATGTGTTCTACTTGCTAGCAAGTCAAAAGCGATCGACAGAAACTTGCCGGCTTGTTACAACCATTAGAGGTTCTGAATTGGAAGTGGGATCAAATCTCCATGGATTTCATTGATGGCTTGCCCCGAACTAGGAAAGGTAATGACAGTATTTGGGTGATCGTAGATCATTTCACAAAAACCACCCACTTCATCCTTGTGAAGTCAAATAGAACTGCTCGAAGTCTGGCGCAAATTTATTTCAATGAAATCGTTAGACTACATGGAGTTCCCAGTAGTATTGTTAGTGACCGTGATCCGATATTCGCTAGTAAATTCTAGGAAGCATTCCAAGAAGAGTTGGGAACAAAATTAAATCTAAGCACCACTTATCATCCTCAGATAGATGGCCAAACTGAGAGGGTGAACCGTATACTAGAAGACTTGTCGCCGGCATGTATTCTTGATTTTGGCGGATAATGGGAAGATCATTTGCATTTGATTGAGTTCTCTTATAGTAACAGTTAACAAGCAAGCTTGAAAATGTCGCCATTCAAGCATTATATATGGCAGGCCATGTAGATCTCTCGCATGTTGAGTAGAACCAGGCAATAGACTAGTATTGAGTCCCGACATGATTCGAGAAGCTTCGGCTAAAGTCGATTTTATTAAGAAGTGGCTTCAGACTGCTCAGAGTCGATAGAAGAGCTATGCAGATTCAAGAAGAAGGTATTTAGAATTTTTTGTTGGTGACTATGTATATCCGAGAGTTTCCCCATTAAGAGGAGTAGTTCATTTCGTGAAGACTGGGAAATTAGCGCCCAGATTTATTGGTCCATTTCCTATACTTGAAAGAATTAGGACTCTTGCTTACAGGGTTCAGTTACCTGATTGGTTGCCAGGAGTACATGATGTATTTCACGTGTTTTAACTTCGAAAGCATGTACATGATTCAGACTTGATTGTGGAGGAAGCTGCACAACAAGATTTGGAGATTACCCCGAGCTTAGCAGTGAGAAGGGAGCCAGTAAAGATTATTGGCAAGGAAACCATAGTTCTAAGAAATAAGAGAATTCATCTAGTCAAAGTACAGTGGAGCAAAGATCCTAGAGACTGTACATGGGAGACCGAGGATAACATTAAGCAGGCTTATCCCCAGTGCAGAGTGGATATATCAGATTAGCTCTAGTGCAAGGTATATTTACAATATGTTGCATTTTCGTTTTGTTTCCTAATTTACTGTTATTTCCTTTTCGGGGACGAAAAGTTTTTAAGTGGGGGAGATTGTAACAACTAGGAAAATAAGAACCAATTTAAAAAATTTATTTTGGCTATTTTAATGAATTCATAATATTTAAAATAATTTATTTTAAACAATAACGACTAAAAATTTATTTTAAATGAAGTTAGAACGAATATATTTATTTTAATTATAAAAGGAGTTAGAAATAGCACGGTAGTTTGAAAATTTGATTTTGAACTTTGACTGAATGTACAGGATTCAAAATAAATCGGATTTCAGTAAGACCAAAAATATTTAAGTCTGTTTAAAAATATCTTTCTAATAGATGTGAAAAATTAAAATTTCATAGTGGGAATAAAAAGTTATGGCCAGTTAAATATTTAGAATAGTCGCTATGGAATTTAATACAATATATAGCCTTTAAAAATAGCCATTTTGCAAACGACCTCCGTTTTCGAAGAAACCACTTTGGTTGGATCCGGAATGTCAAATTATTGCAAGATTCCAAATTCCATAGTTTTTGGAATAAATATGTGAGCGTGGAAAACGAAAACGTGTTTTTTAAATTTTAGTCAAACTGGATCGACCAGAAAATGACCACTTTTCAATCGGTCTCCAAGTTCGATGAAATTGATTTTGTTAGGACCGTATTGTCAAAACATAGCTAGATTTATTTTTTCGGAATTTTTAGAGTCAGTATGTGGCCCTGGTAAATTAAAATGTACGATCAAATTAAATAATTAAATGGTTTATATTTTAATTTAAAGAAAAATGGGCTGATAAGGCCCAGTCCATTATGTCCGAAATAGGGGTATTTGGCTGGGGGCGACATTTGCTGGGCCGGATTTGGGGTTAGTAGAAATAAACGGGCCTTTATACAATTAAATGGATTAAATAATTAAAAATAAATAAATATATAAACCAATTAAAAAACTGCGTTGACCAATTCATCAGAAAGAAACCCGTAACCTAATTTCGAATGGCAGCTATAGCTTTTTTTCTCTCGTCCTTATCTTCCAATTTACTCAATGAAATCAATGGCTTCTTTGGAGAATTTTGTAGCAAATCTCCTCAGCTTCATATCCATATAAAATTAGTGAGCTATTGTCGCGTGTACAAGGAGGATCGATGCCACAAAGTCGCGTCCTTGGAACCGCCGCCGAGCCCTTTACACACCATCGAACTGAACCACTCCACCGCCGATCAGAGTGCCCCTCCCCCCCCCTTTCGACGTCGTATAACCCGATCGCCGCCTAGTTGACCGTGGAGCTCGAAAATTTCAGACCTAATTTTGAACAACACTGGAAGGTAACGACAGTGTTTAAATTAAAATGGTTATTACACTTTAAAGCGTTGCGAATTGGAATTTATTTTTAAAAATCACATCTTTTTGATATGATAACGAAATTCGATGAAACCGAAGACATTGGGACTGTGGCATCGTACACGACATTCCAGAAGAGACCGAAGAATTTTTGGAGCTTTCTACAATTTTACAAAGAATAAAAAACAAAGTGAGATTTCCGAATTCAAAAATAATCGAATAAAATTATATTAAGTTGCAGACGGAGTTTAGTAACTCCTGACACCATCGTCCACAGACTATGGATGACTTAATTGTATTGGGGTGTGAAATTAATTGTGATTGTGGATGATTGATTGTAGTTGAAAACGAAATTGGTTGATATTGTGAAAATGGATTGTATAGTGAAAAGAAATTGTACTAGGAAAATGAAACCCTTGTATAGCCCCGAGGTCTAGGATAGCAGAAGAGCCGTACTAGGGACGGTGCCGATTTTAATTACACTGTCGTTATAATGCCAAAATTTTCTGAAATATTCATGTATTGAAATAGAATTGTTCGAACAATAAAAATCTCATGTTTATTGTATGAGTAGAAAATATGAAAATGATCATTATTCGAAATATAAAATTTGTTGAACAATAAAAATCAGATTTTTATTACTTATATAGTATATGTAAAGTTTTCATGTTTTGAAAATAAATTGGTTAAACAATAAAATCTCATTTTTATTGTATATATATTAAAAATGAAAATGTTCATATTTGAATAAAATTGGTTAAACAATAAAAATCACATTTTTATTGTATAAATAGAATTTGTTAAAATGATCATTATTTGAAATGAAGATTAGTAACAATAAAAATTCACATTTTTATTGTATATTAGAAAAGACTGAAAATGATCATTATCTGAAACGAAAAATTGTTCACATTAAAAAATTACATTTTTAATGTGAAAGATGAATCATTAAAAATAGGATTCATAGTTTGATAAAAATTTGTTTTTACATTAAAAATCACATTTTTAATGTAAATAGGATTCATTAAAAAGATCCATTGCTTGATAAAAATGTTTTACATATAAAATTACATTTTTTATGTAAATAAGGATTCATTTAAAATAGTAAAATATAATAAGAAGATGTTAACACTAAAATTACGTTTTTTAGTAAATAAACATTCATTAAAAAGATGAAACTTTGATAAGAATTTGTTAACATTGAAATTACATTTTTAGTGTAAATAAAAATTCAACTTTGGTTTTAAAAAAATTTACATTAAAATTTACATTTTCAATGTAAAGTTGAATCATTAAAAAGATTCAAGATCTTTGCAACAATATAAAATTTGATAAGATCCAACGGTTAGATTTTGAGAAATGTGTAATTCAAATTTTGATAAAAACAGCGTCAGGGTCGCGTAATGACCTGAAGCGTCGTTTAATTAAAATGGGATATTTTCATATAAATAAAAATAGCGATAAATCGTTATAAAATATTATAAACGATATGGAATGAAAAGAATTGATTTGAATTATATATATATTCGCTAATTATTTGAAAAGACCAAGTTAAATCTCATTTCATATAATTATACGACGACTGGACGTCGAAGATATTGAAGGTGGTGGTTGAAGACTGACGATCTTCACATTGAATGGATGACTACTGATGCCCTGGATTGGTTATCTCCCAGGAAAGGTTACAGTGGTAGTTATCCGAACGTACTTTTATACTGCCCGGATATGCGAGAGCCTCTCTTCCGTATTGGATATATGGAACGAGGAATAAGGTGTCTTCGGTTTCGTTCAGACCCAGAACGGACTTGTAAATGAATGTATGCCTAACATTGGATTTTATTCTATGCTGATTGATTTCTATTAAATATATATCTATTTGGTGGCGGAGAATTTAGTTCTCTTGTTTAACGCCCTTCTTTGAGACATACGAGCTCAGAGGTTATATATTGATAGATATCAGTCGCATGGCGTGAATTGTTAGTGTGGCATGCCAAGATGCAAATGATCAAGGCTTTTTGTTGAAAAGTAGAGCCTTGTGGTTGATGATCAAAGCACAACTTTAATAAGCATAGCTTTGTGTATAGCGTTACTTCGCGAGCCTCACACCTCGGTATGAACCAGAAACGGGAGAGGACTGCAGGGAGGACATGCGTTTCTTTCTAGCTAGGAGTGGTGTCATGGTATAGAGCCTAGACATTTTTACTTATTTGGATGATGGAATGAGGCGCCTCGGATTTGAGTCCCTAGTGGTTCTTGATTTACGCCCCATAGGGCGGGAAAACATATTGTTCAGGAATTATTAATCCACAAAAGCAAGAGTGGACCGACCCTGAAGATCCAAGGTGTAGTTACGGCTGACCCAGAGGCTCGGGCTAAAGAGTCTCGAATTCGGTAAGGACAGTCCCTTGCTTTGGTTCATGATGGAAATCCAACTTCCAATACGACACCATGAGGTTTTTATTGTAAAACTAGTATAGCGACATAGTATATGGTAGCTATGCCGTCTATGATTGATACATTATGATTGAAAATGTTTTTGAAACATATAAACACTAACAATAATATCAAATCCATTTTATACGTATCAAGCATATTTGGCCATTATAAGGTAAAACTCTATCCTCCAGTTTGCGTTGCATTATGTGATGGGACTTGGGTCTTATAATGGCTTCATTTTTCTAAAAAACATTGCGTTGTTTAATGATTTACTTTATTTCTTGCACTGGCAATCAAATGGAGTAAACCTATTCCGCGTTAGCGGCGTGGCCCTGTGATTAGCCTTATTATTTAGGCTAAGTAAGATTTCTCATACCAGTCCCATGACTGACTCGTAGTTTGTATCACTTTGCAAACTCAGGTGCCCTCTTTTCAACACGGTCAGCCTTGTATTCAGGTTTTTGCAGGCTCATTCTGGGTAGCTATGGAGCTGAATATGGATCCTATCAACTCTATTATGTTATTCAGACTTAATTTAGTATATTATGTTTAATTCAGCTGCCGACATTTTATATTAAACTGGAACTGTATTATGTACTAAGTAAGATCCGGTTATGCTGTGTAACTCTGATGTTAATATTATTTCTAGTGCAACATTGATGTACTTTATCTGGTATAATTTTATGATCCTGTTCTGCTGTTATTGTTTATGTGTTATATTCCAATGATTATCCTTGCTTCCGTGGCACGGGGGTTTGGGGTCATCACAATACTTGTATATCAATTATGTATCATTGTAGGTATCATATAATAGAAGTGATTAAATTATAGTAACATTTTGTACTAGTGATGAATTAATATAAGTAGGTATTATTGAGAATAAATATCATTTTTGTGAGAATTGAATTAAGTTGATAAGCACTGCGGTATATAATACAATGGATATGTGCTAAATCGTTTATAATTTCAATACAAATCCTTTGTATTGTGTTTTTTAATTTTTTTCCTCAAATTATTGTGCTGTTATATAACAGGATGTTAGGATTTTATGATCACTGATAGCATTATGTATGCTGCTTTTTTTTTTGGTTATGATGCTCTTTGAACATCCTTATGGGTATCAGTTTTACCACCCTGTAGGTATCGGTTTCCGTATTATTTATTAGTTACAGGTATTGGGTATCATTTTTATACCATTGCAGGTATTAGTTTTTGTTATTTTCTCCTTTACAGTTTTTAGGTATCAGTTTTATGGCACTGTAGGTATCAGTTTTTGTTATTTTCATTTTTTATCATTTTTCGACTGAGTTACAAAGTTTGATTGATTAAAATGAAATAAATTCGACTGAGTTACAAAGTTGATGCAACAAGACAACTACAAAATCAACCCAACAACAAAATCACATAAACAAAAACATAACACAGTTAATACTGTAAAAGTGATACCTAAAAACTGCTTTAATATTTTAACGACAAAAGTAATATAGAAGATGTTTGAATAACAATTTGATTAATTAAAATGAAATAAATTCGTTTGAGTGGCAAAACTGATGCATCAGTATAAGAACAAAAGTAAAATAGCACCAAAACTTTAAATAAAACATCATAACAAATTAATACAAGAAAATTGATACCTAAAAAAATAGCAAAATGATACCTAAAAACTGCTGCAATGTTTTAAAGAAATACTAATGCAAAAAATGTTTACATCACAATTTGATTATTTTAAATGAAATAAGTTCGGCTTAGTTACAAAGTTGATGCAATAATACGACTACAAAATTAACACCAACAAAATCACATGAAAAAACAACATAACACTGTTAAAAAGAGAAAACTAATACCTAAAAAATAGCAAAATGATACCTAAAAACTGAAATCATGAAAATAACACAAAACTGAAGCGAAGAAAAATATTTAGTTCCGAGACGATTTTGATTGTTTTTCTCATGTCATTTATCTTAATTTTCGATTTCTTTATCATGTTTTAGGGTTAGTATTTGGATTTTTCCATTTTCAATTGGAAATCGATTCGAGCGATTGCATATTTTGAATAAAATTAATTTTGAATTAATCGATTTAGTGTAGGAATTTAAGCATCGAAGTTTTTTTTAATAATGATGAAGAAGGAGAAGGAATGAAGGAGAGTTGGAGAAATTGGAGAAAGAACAGAAGGAGAAATTGGAGATGATGAACGACGTAAGTTTCTAGGCTTATGTCCTTCTGAGTAAAATTTTAGGCGTGTGTCCTAACGAATAAAAATTTTATACAGATTGTCCTTCTAAATAAATTGCCCTTGTTCAAAATGCTCATTCATATACATATTCACACATGTATACATATTTATATGTGTATATGTGTGTATCCATATATGTATACATACTTTGTATGAGCTGTTGTCCTACTTGTTTTTCTAACCAGTTCGGATTTGTATTGCTGCACATATATTATGAAGTTGTTCAGTTGCCTTTGTACGTATATGTCCATTTCTTTTCATTTTTGTTGTTGCACTATGTGTATACATGTGCATGCTTGCTTCTTCTTCTTTGGCAGTTCTGGCATGCTATGTTCATTATAATTCATGTCCATTTGATGCTTGCATATCTTTGTTTATGTCCAATTCTGTACATGTTTGTTGGGCCTTTTTGTTGTTGAATCATTTTCTACTCTTGTCGATACATTTGCATTTTGACATCTATATTTGCATATGCATACGTGTATTTGCACATTTGATTTCCAGTTTTGACATTCTGCCTCCATATGCATGTGTTCATGTTTGTTGTATTGTTCATTTTGTTGTATTTTCTACTTCTTCTCTTTGGCAGTTCTGTTTTACTTAAAGATGCCTATGTACATGTGCACTTGTGCATGCTTGAGCTTTGTACATGTTCACCAGAAAAAACTAAATGATTGAGAGTTGTAGTGAGGAATGAATGTAAATGTGAATATGTACAATAGTGTTATGTAATTGTGAACTGTAGAATAGTGAAGTTAGAAATATGTCCAATTTAAATGTCTAAATAAATATTTATATGAATAAAAATACTGTTTGAATATTAAATTGTGTGCAATAGTATTCTATTCAAAAAATATTCATTTCTGTGTGAAATGAAATATGGAATAGTACAATTACAAACACATTTGTATAATATATATGTTTGTTATCATCAAACAAAAATCAGATTGTTATACTCAATATGTAATGTCCCATATTTTTGCTAGTCAAATATTTAATTTAATTTATTATTTTAAATATTTTATTTGGAGTACTAATGGATTTTAATATTGAATTCGTTTATTAAAACGAAGTTTGAACGTTAAATTTATATTTAATTTAAAACAAGCTAGAAATGGCGCGGTAGTTCGTAATATTAAATTTTGAACTTCAATTAAATATACAAGATCCGATATAAGTCGGATTTCTGTGAAACAAGAAACGTTGGAGTATTGTTGATTATAATTTTCATATGGAAGAGAAAAATCCAGATTTCATGTTATAGATTGTTAGTTATGTCTAATTCAAATTCTAAAACTAGTTGCTATAGAAATCGTTATTAAAATATAACGTTTATTAATATATTTAAAAGGATTTTAGTATAATTTGGATAACGGTTAACTCAAAATCGACGATATTGAGTTGTATAATTTATATTGGAAGTTGTATATATGTTCTGTTTAGATATATATGATGAAAATAATTTATTATTATTTTATTTAATTATTCTAGAATTTTAATAATATTTTATAAGAGTTAAAAATAGCCAATTTTTCAAACGGGATCAATTTTCGATGAAATTAGTTTCATTGAAACCGTAACGTTAAATTATTTTAAGAAAATTAAATCGTGGCAAACGAAGGTCGTATGTAACTTCGGTGGTCAAAAATGCCTTTGTTTCTATTTAATTGTTTGCATAATTTAGACATGGGTAACTTTGGAGGAATAAACGACTGGCCAAACGAACTCCAAATTTAATCAAACAAATTTCATGGATCCGTAAGGAAGAGGTTTAGTAGAATATCAAGGTTTCAAATTTTTTTTAAATTTTTTTTGTACTTATAGGAGTTTTAAACGCATGATTTTTCATCGATAATAATGAAGGACTTTTCACAAACGACCTCAGAATTCGACGAAACCTGTCACATTGGGTCCCTAATATTTTTTTATGCTAGGATTACATTTGTTTGTCAAAAACGGAGATCGTATGAGCTCGTTTTTAATTGATACTTCACTGCAAAGTTAGGTGAAAATATTTTAATATCAATTCTATCCAACTAGTATATATACTCAACACAAGTTGCCCAAAACCTAATATGCGGTCAAGGCAGTCAATCCAAATTTGATGCGCCTCCACTTTAGAAACCGACGGCAGATAATTCGAATTCTTCCACCGTAATTTAATTCAAATCCATACATCAATCCAAGAAATGTTCTTCTACAATTTTGTTTATCCTTCTGATATCTGTAATCTGAACTGTCACGATCGGTTTTTTATCATCGTTGGCATCGGAATCTAGTTCGAAACCCCTGTCGATTTTGGAAGCTTTGGCAATGAAGGAAGCATCAGGAGGCTCGGCGTCGGGTTTGTTGATGGAGGAGCTCGCGGCGCAGCGCCTGGTGTCAGTTGATCGAAGTCCGGTGGACTCCCGGTGGCGCGATGATATACACGTAAATGTGTATATTTTATCCGCTTATTTATCTTATTTTCCCTTTAAAATAATTGATACTTTGTATTTATAGCTGTATTTTCAGATTGTTGACAAGAAGCATGGTTTAGAGCATTTGATGGATAAAGCATGAAGAATTTGCTTAAAAAAAGTGAAGTTTAAAATTGCTAAAGCTTGAAGAGTCTAAAGCTTGAAGAACGGTTGCAATTATATTTCAGTTAAGAAGATTTGGCTCAATAAAGACTCAAACTGCATTCACATTAGCTCATTTGGAAGGCCTCTTACTCATGTTGCGTTCACACTAGCCTATTTGCTAGACCACTCACTCTAAAGCTGCGTTCACACTGGCTTATGTGTTATTTGGGTTATTTCTTTAGTCCCACATTATGTAATTAGCTAGCTAGCCTTTGTCATATCAGCTATAAATACATTGTATCTTAGTCTTGTAAGGGACACACTCAGTTTTATTCTGTAATCCTTTGCTTGGAATAAAACTCTTCTTTCTCTCTTCTATTTAGTTTTTATTTGCATTTTATTTATGTTCATGTCTGTTATTTTCTTTTTATTTTCTTCTCTTTTAGCTATGTCTAGCTAATCCTCTTTGATTAGGGGGTGATGACGCTAATAGATATGATTCAATATGAATCACATAGCCAAAAGATTAGAACTTCATGTATGTAGATCTAGATTTGAACTAAGGGTTAGATCTGAACCTTCATACCCTGTGTCGTTTAAGAGCTGTGCTCCTTCACAGGGTATATTCGAGTTCGATCTAACACTTATCAGATTTAGATTTAATATTTAGGGTTTTAGAAATAAAATAGTGAATCTGTCCTGATAGCCTATGGTTGTTTAAGAGCTGAGCTCCTGCATAGGCTATACTTGTCGTTATTTACATATTTGTTTCTAGAAACCTAATTATAGTTGATTCATGTTTGTGACAGAAACATGAATTAGATCTGTATTTATTCGATTGGCTATTGATGAATATTAATCTGATCTATGTCATTATCCCCTAATTGCTTTCACTTATTGTTAAAACTCTCTTTTATTTAATTTCTGCTATTTTCTTTGTTTTCAACCAATCAAAAGTTAGGGATAACTTGATTGGATTTATTAATAAAATAATTTGGTCCCAGAGTTCGACACCCTCTACAACGATCCTTGTTGTTTAGGAAAGACAAACGAATTTTACAGTTGTTTACAATTGTATAATTTGATCGCAAACACGCGATGATCTACTGAAGGGGTCGAGCATTTTTCACGAGAATGAAGTGGTGGTCTTTGTTTTCACGCATGGTTTAGGAATCCTAGAACAAAAGAAGGATGTGATCTTGCCTGGAACAGAGGCAGTATACTTTGGCCATTTACTAAGTAACGAAATTAGCTGTTATACGTAATTAAACAAAATTGGTTAATAATAATTTAATTAAGAAACCGTTATTAATTAACATCATATCTTGTAACAATGTAAATGCATGGTTCAGGGAAGAACTGGGAGCGTGGATGGTTTTGAGTAAAGGCAAGTTCGATGTTAGTTGATGGGAGGAGATCACATGGACAAACGGAATGAGGAAAAGGGATTAAATGTTAGAAAAATGGACCTGGACTGATTAATATTAAACACTATTTAATTATTAAGAAATGATCATCTTTAATTGAATCATATATATATATATATACACACACACTTTAAGTTGTGAATTTCATACAAGCTTAGGTTTGGAATGACAGAATCGAAAAGCAGGAATGAACGGAGGTGGCTGAAGTAATTGTAAATAGATCGGCCTAAAAACTTTAATAATCAATGTAATTACTTCTATATTATATCATTAAGGAGTTAAGCTATTTATATGATAATTAAAACGTAATTAGCTGGGTTAATAGTTAATTAAGAATTATTTAATACTAATGAAATCATATAGTTTTAAATGTTTATAACTTATACATATGTTAATAGAATGGAATGGAACAAAATGCGCTGGAACCCTGTCGAAGAACACGACAATATGGAATTAATCTGGACAAAGCTGGGTACAGTGGGAATTTACAGTTTTAAATGTCTGTTTAATTTGACAATAATCAAACCATTCCAACAATGTATGAAATCAAGGTGAGTTAAACTCACTCAGTTATCCCACTTATATATTATATAAGTCGGGTTTTATTTTTGTGTGCAATGGTTGCTAATGGTTGACTATTTGTTAATTTTATATTCATATGTTGGTTAAAACCATGAAATTAAACGGTTGTTTAATTTCAGTGAAGCACCAAATCGTTATTTTAACGATTGGGCCCTATGAAGGTAACTTACCTTGTTGGTCACGTTTATTAATAAACGTGTTTAATTTAATAAATTGCTTGAATTGTTGTGTAAATTGGTTGATATTAAATAGTCGTTATTGACTGTTATAAAAATCATTGCTGAATTGAATTGAATAATCTTATGTGAGATAATTTATTTTAATGCAGAGTAGTATAGGTGATATATACGTAAATATGTATATTTTATTTGCATATCTTATTTTCTAATTTAAAATATGTGATACTTTGTATTTATAGTTGTGTTTTCAGATTATTGATAAAAAGCATGGTTTAGAGCATTTGACGGATAAAGCATGAAGAATTGGTTAAAAAGAGTGAAGTTTGAAATTTCTAAAGCTTGAAGAACAGTTGCAAATAGAGTTCAATTAGCTAGATGTGGCTCACTAAAGACTCATGATGCGTTCAAATTGGCTCATTTGCAAGGCCTCTCACTCCATAGCTTGACCACTACGTTCACATTAGCTCATTTGCAAGGCATTTCACTCCACCGCTATGTTCACACTGGCTTATGTGTTATTTGGGCTAAATCTTTAGTCCTACATTGTGTAATTAGCCAAGTAGTCTTTGTCATATCAACTATAAATACATTTGTATCTTGTTCATTTAGGATTACATTAGGTTTTATTCTGTAATCCTTCTCTTAGAATAAAATCATTCTTCTTCCTTTCTGTTTACTTTTTATTGTATTTTATTTATGTTGTTTATTTTCTGTTTCTCTTCTCTTCTAGCTATGTCAAGCTAATCTCCATTAATTAGGGGGTGATGACGCTTAAATTAGATTCAATATGAATCACATAGCCAAGGAGATTAGAACTTCACTTATATAGATCTAGATCTGAACCAAGGGTTAAATCTAAACCTTCATATTCTGTGTCGTTTAAGTGCTATGCTCCTTCATAGGGTATATTTGAGTTTGATCTAACGTTTATCAGATTTAGATCTAATATTTAGGGTTTTAGAAATAAAATAGTGAATCTTTCCTGATAGCCTATGGTTGTTCAAGAGCTTGCTCCTGCGTTGGCTATACTTGTTGTTATTCACATATGTGTTTCTAGAAACCTAATTATCATTGATTCATTTTTGCGATAGAAACATGAATTAGATCTATATTAATTCGATTAGCTATTGATGAATATTAATCTAGTTTATGTCATTGCTTTCTTTAATCATATAAAACTCTCTTTTATTTAATTTCTGTTATTTTCTATGTTTTCAACCAATCAAAATTCTGGAATAACTTGATTGGATTTATTAGTAAAATAATTTTGGTCCTAGAGTTTGACAATCTTTACAAGAACCCTTGTTGTTTAGGAAAGCCGAATGAATGTAACAGTTGTTTACAATTGCTTAATTTGTTCACAAACAAATTTTGGCATCGTTGCCAAGGATCAAAATAATTTGGACTAGTAAATCCTTCGGATTATTTTTTTATTTTATTTTCTCTTTAGTTTTCATTAAAAAAACACGAAAATATTTTTATTCCTTTTATTTTTTTTATATATAGAAAAAAATATATCTTGGTTAGTTTTCGATTTGGTGCTGCTAATTAAGATCTTCTAATTAAGAGATAGAAAAAAAATATCTTGCAAATTTTATTTCTACTCCTGTCTTTATTGCCTTTCCATTTTCAATACATTTCTTTTCTGTTTCTTCTTTTACAAGTCAATTGAAAAAAAGAACTTGCAAAGTTTTCTTCAATTTCTTCCCATCTTTCTATCTCTTTCCTTTCTTCTTGCAATTCAATTTGTATAAATTGGTTGCTTCTTTTTGCAACTATGAACAACAATAAACAATAAAAAAAAACTTCTACAATTTTTCTTTTTTTCTCTTTCTGTGCTCTCTGATTCTCTACCAATTCGCTCCTCCACCCACCGCAAAAATACCCATTCACATCTCTACACCACTGCCAAACCAAAACGCAACATCTCACTTCAATACCCTCCCGTACACGCAAGTTCATCTCCAAAGACAAACACCTTCATCCACACATTTCAACACTTCAGCAATCACCTCCCGACTGATCAACCAACATCCTACACCTCTTCAGCAAACGCTATCCGCCGCCAACCATATCATCTTCAACAAACATGTTCGCTATCATCACTACAATCCAACGTCATAACCATCCACGAGCAAACCCTTTCCAAACCACTTTTGCCATTAACCAACTAACTATATTGCGATAGTTCCTGTTTCACCAACGTAGCCCGATCATAAGACCAATTCGCACCATATTGCAAACAATAAATCCCATCCATCACATCCACTACACAACCATTTCAGTAATTAAATGTTGTACACTACCCCTCATCTGTCGTTACCATAACTCTTCACTGTCAACTCGCACAAAACCCAGCCGACACTCCTGAACCCAATCCACCTCATCAATCCCAGAAATCCCTATCACCAAACCGCCTTTGAAACTTCAAATTACAAGCCTAAACCTTGGCCACAAAATCAATTTGAACTCCAACAATTCCAAATTCAAAGCGATTTGAAACCCGATCCCGAAAAGAAAAATTTGCAACCCAGTTCCGAAACCAGCCGCTGCCTAGGGAACTTCGATTTTTAGCAAGGGTTTGTTTTTTGGAATTCGCAATTTTTTTCGAAACTTTTGTCGTTAATTTCTATTTGATTGTGGAAATTTTTTATTGATCGATTCCTTAGTGTGACTCACGTGTTGGCTTTAAAGTGGGTTGGTGTATATTTTACTGTAGAGAATATTATTTTAGGATTTGTTGGCTTTAAAACGGGTTCAATAATTGTGAGACTTTGGGCATGTGTGGTTCTCGTGTATGTTGTTAATATGTTTTTGTCTCGACCTTTGTTTGGACTGATTTAGTGTCTCTCTAATAAGAGAGAAAGAGATCATTTTCTTTGCCTTATGTATTTATTTTGATTTTTGATTTTTTTCTCACTCCTTTTGTTTTCACTTTAATTTTCCTTAAAAAAAAGAAATGTCCCTTTGTTTTTCTTTAGAGTTGAGTTTGTTTTTTTTATTTTACTTAGTCTTATCGGTTTCTAGCTAAATTTTTTGGTTCTTGTTCCAATTTAGTTTTTTTTATCTTTCGTTTGCTTATTTCTTTTCTCTTAAACAAAAACGAAAAAAAAACAAGAAAAAAAATCAAGGGAAGGAGAATTCAAGCAACAAAAAGAGAATTCAAGAGGTCAAACCATTCGCAAACATTGGGATTTTTAGTCGCCGAAGCTATTCAATTTCTGAACAACTGTTATACACCACTTTCACACGAGACCCAACCCGATCCGCCAGAAGACCTCCGACCCGAACCACTTATGCGTCTCTGATCCGACCTGGAGTTGGGAGGAAGACTCAAGCTACTTGCAACACGAACGGAGACCACGATCCGATGGGATGACCAAGACCGACCCGGTGGAAGGAGCACGAACTGATCCAACCCGAAGGAGCTTGTCACGAACTGAGATGTTGAGCACGAACTGAGGATGCACCGAACCGAACTAAAGATAGAAGGAAGGACTGAATCGATCCGGAGAAGACTAAACCCGAGATGAAAAGGTAGTCCTAATGAGAAGTTTATACTCTGGATCCAGATGGGAACCAACGAGTGAACTTCATGATTGGGCTTTGCTACGGGACGTGTGCTAAGGGTTTGTCGATGTCTATGACTTTGGATTACTATGTATGGGAGGTACGTGGACGGATTCAGGGCCACAGTGGCCTAGGTACGACTAGTGGGCTATAGACCAATGAAGTGGGGTCATTTGAAAGGGTTTGGTCGTGATCCCATGGGATAAGCTTGATGGTAGCAGTTGTTGTACAAGTCGAACTCCATCATTACCTCGATGGGTCTAGTGATCAAAGTGGTGGATATCGTATGATTTACGCACTGAGTGAGAGATGTGAGGATGGTTGCTATGTTTGGTTGTTTGCCTTCATTATGACATGCACACCCCCTCCCCCGTTACCTTTACACCATCTCTAGTGCCACCTTAGAGTATTGTATGGTATGTAGTGCTAACTCTTTGGTTGCAGGTCCAGGTCCAGGTATGGTTTAGTATACCTGTTATTGTTCTATTTTGCTGCTTATTGCTCATACCAGACTTTTTGTCTGGCCTAGAGTTTTATTTCTCTTCTTATTACTCTAGGTGCTCTTACGAGCAGATTAGAGACATGTTAGGTGGTATGCACGAGTAGCTGTACCGGAGACGAGCAGGAGGCTTCCACGTATGATATATATATATATTCTCCATGTGTTGCTGCGGTCACTACTTTGGGCATTAGTGGTGTACCTTTCTTTCTTTTATTTAGAGACAGTAATTTGGAAAGTTGTAATAAGCTGTATTTGGATTTCCTGCTACTCTGATGATGATGTTGATGTCGGTTTTAATTATCAACTTATGCACTGTCTCGCCTATTTTATGTCAAGTATATTATTATTATATTTTGTTCCATGCACTGTGAGACATTCTACAGGTTTTCGATTAGTTCATTCTCTTCTTTCCTTCCTTTGGCGATCGTTCCGTGCTAGTCGGGCATGTGTACAGCGCACTTTCGGAGGAAATGCCGGCTGGTGCGGGGTGAGCTGTCACACTTGGTATCAGAGCTCTAGGTTGCGTAGTTAACCTAGGGAAGTTATCAGGGAAAGATAGTACACGTATATGAGAGCGCATATTTGTGATTATTTTGGTTTTTAAAAAGTTATATATATATATATATATATTATTAGTATAGTTGAGGATGAAGTCGCACTGCACTGGCACCACTATGGAGATGGTTAATCGTTTTCTCTGTGCAGATTAAACGATGAGCCGATATGCAAGGGGTACTAGTAGAGGAGCCAATAATGGGAATGTTGCTGATATGAGGACAATGTTTACTGACCTTATGAGGGAGATGCTTAGGGATGTGCAGAGGGCAGCTCCCAATACTGGTAATGGTGGTGGTACAGTAGTGCAGGCGCCTAAGGCCGATTTCGCCAAGCTGAACAAGGACTATACTAGTCTTGGTGGGAAGCCGTTCCACAGAACGGAATCAGCTACGGATGTTCAGGATTGGTTGGATAGCTGTGAGCGTATCTTCGAAGACTTGGGTATCGAGGATGCGATGAAGAGAAGGCTAGCATCCCATCAGCTACAAGGACGGGCAATGAATTGGTGGAATGCTATAAAGGCAGCTACTCTTACTTGGGAGCAGTTTAAGGCTCGCATTAGCGATAAGTTCATTCCAGTTGCTCAGAAGTCAGTGCTATTTAAGAAATTCTTGGTACTCAAGCAGAATGGCAGAGCTGTCTCGGATTATATTGCCAAATTCGACACTTTGTCGAAATATGGGTTATCCCTAATAGATACTGCCGAGAAGAAGAATGAGAAGTTCATAACAGGCTTGGATGGATACTTAGGGGAAAGGCTTATTAACCACATCGACGAGACGTTTGAATCGATTGTGGGGAAAGCTTTAAGATCGGAAAATCTTTACCCTAAGTCGAAGACTGAGGTCGCATCTGCAGAGGAACCAAAACCGCAAGCAAGCGGTGGAGGCAAGAGTGGTTCTCAGAATAAGAGGAAGCAGAACCAGAATAAGGATGACCAGAAGAAGAAGAAAGATGTTGAGTGCTTTAGCTGTGGCAAGAAGAGCCACTATACTAGTAATTGTCGAGCAAAGCCAGCAGACAGGAAGTGCTTCAACTGTGGCCAAGTGGGACATCACAAGGACAAGTGTCCACAACCCCCTAAAGAAAAGCAGATGGTGAAAGCATATGCCCTTAATGCTATTCCTTCTTCGTCGAATGCCCCAACAGCGGCGGAGAAGGGAAAGAATGTCGTTATTCAAGGTATGCTTTCTGTTTATGATGTTCCTGTTAGAGTTTTGTTTGATACCAGAGCTTCCAGTTCTTTCATATCTAGTGACCTGGTAGATAGGTTGGGATTGGAGCCCGAGATTGTCGATAGACCTTTAGTAGTGATGAACCCGATTGGTGGTTCGACTAACCTTAGCACGATTTGTCGTAATGTGGTATTATCGAGTCATGGATGCATGTTTGTTTGTGATTGCTTTGTTTTGGGCTTTACTGGGTTTGGCATTATTTTGGGAGTCGATTGGCTCCAAAGATACGAGGTGGTGGTAGACTGTGAGGGCTTTTTGGTGACAGCTAGAGCGGATGATGGGCAGAGGGTTGTGTTTGGCGGTCTACCTAGTGATGGAGTAATGGCTATTTTTCTAAATTCCCTCACCACACCGATAGATTGAGTTCCGTATTGATTTGGTGAAAGACGCCAGACCTATAGTGATGCCACTTCGTCGTATGGTGCCCAGGGAGCAGCGAGAGCTCGGGGTGCAAGTAAGCGATCTTTTGAAGAAGGGATTTATTAGAAGAAGTGTTTCTGAGTGGGGAGCACTAGTTGTGTTTGCTACCAAGGCCGATGGTTCCCTTCGATTGTGTGTAGACTACCGCGAGTTGAATAAAGTGATGAGGAAGAATAAGTATCATCTACCGCGGATAGATGAATTGTTTGATCATTTGAGGGGCGCGAGAGTATTCTCTTAGTTGGATCTCGCGACATGTTTTCATCAGCTTAGAGTGGAAGCTGAGAGTATAGCTAAAATGGCATTTCGGATGCCGTCTGGATTTTATGAGTGGTTGGTCATGCCATTCGGGCTGACCAATGCACCAACATATTTTGTGGATCTAATGAATATGGTATTCAGAGATCAGTTGTATAAGTTTGTTCTTGTGTTCGTGGACGATATACTTGTTTATTCAAAGACAGAGGAAGAACACAAGGAACATTTGAAGATAGTGATGGAGGTGTTGAGAAAACGCCAATTGAAAGCAAAGTTTTCTAAGTGTCACTTCTGGAGGAGGGAAGTCAGATTCTTGGGCCATGTTGTTTCAGAGAATGGTATTGCCGTGGACCCTGCGAAGGTTGCTACAGTACAAGATTGGTCTATTCCCAAGAATGCAATGGACATAAGAAGTTTCTTGGGATTAGCGGGATATTATCGTAAGTTTATCCAAGACTTTTCCAAGATAGCAGTACCATTGACTTAGTTGACCAAGAAGAGTCAAGCTTTCGTCTAGGACAAAAAGTGTGAAAATGCATTCAAGAGTCTAAAGGAAAAGTTGACATGTGCACCAGTGTTAGTCATTCCTCAGGGGAATGAAGAGATGACAGTATATACGGATGCATGTGGTACCAGACTAGGTGTTGTATTAATGCAAGGAGGTGGGGTTGTAGCTTATGCAAGTCGGCAACTGAAACCGCACGAGAAAAGATACCCTACCCATGACTTGGAATTAGCAGCGATAGTGTTCGCATTGAAGATGTGGAGACATTATCTCTTGGGAGAAAGATTTGAGCTGTTTACAGATCATAAATCGTTAAAGTATCTCTACTCTCAGAAGGATCTAGATCTCAGACTGCAAAGACGGTTAGAATTCTTAGCTTCCTATGATTTCTTCATCGCATATACACCGGGAAAGGGTAATGTGGTGGTTGATGCAATGAGTAGAAGACATGCTTGTTTAGGGGCTATGTTTCAAGAATGGAAGCAACTGGAGTACATCGCTGGGTATGATTTCAGACCAAAGTGCGAATTGGATCCAGAAATGTTAACAAGTTTGACGATCAGACCCACTTTGATTGAGCGGATTGGTTCCAATCAGAGGGACGATCCTAACCTATTGAAAATCATCTCAAAGTTAGAGATGGAAATCGACAGAGAGATGAACAAGTATGGGCTTGATCGAGATGGATGGCTTAGAAAGAATGGAAGAAGTCTAGTTGTACCCAATGTCAATGGATTGAGAGATGAAGTGCTTAGAGAATGTCATCACTTAAAATTGACTATACACCCCGGTGGTAACAAGATGTATCAAGACATGAAGCAGACCTACTACTGGGAAGGGATGAAAAGAGACGTTGGGAAGTTTATATCCAAATGCGTGAATTGCCAATTAGTTAAAGCTGAGCAAAAGAAGCCTAGTGGTTTGTTACAACCATTAGAAGTTCCAGAATGGAAATGGAACAAGTCTCAATGGATTTCATTGATGGGTTACCAAGGACTAGATCAGGCCATGATAGCATTTGGGTGATTGTGGACCGATTGACCAAAAGTGCAAGATTTATACCCATCAAGTCGAATAGAACGGCAGCTAAGTTAGCCGAACTATATGTAAAGTGGGTAGTGAGATTTCATGGAATACCCAAAGGCATTGTAAGTGACCGAGATCCGTTGTTCACTAGTGGATTTTGGAAAAGCTTATAAGAAGCATTCGGATCAGAATTACATCTCAGTACCGCGTATCATCCTCAAACCGACGGTCAAACAGAGAGGGTGAATCGAGTATTGGAAGATCTCTTGAGAGCTTGCATATTAGATTTGGTGGATCATGGGATGACCATTTACATCTAGTAGAGTTTGCATATAATAATAGTTATCAATCCAGTATTGGCATGGCTCCATTTGAAGCTTTGTACGGGAGACCGTGCAACTCACCGTCCTATTGGTTAGAGACCGGTGAGAAATATGTGCTCGGACCAGAAGTAATAAGAGAAACATCATACAAGATTAAGGTTACCCAATAGCGAATGAAGGCTGCCCAGGATAGGCAGAAGAGTTATGCCAAAAAGAGGAGAAGAGATTTAAAGTTCTCCATTGGCGACTTGGTGTTTGTCAAGATATCTCCGTTGAAGAACGTGATACGATTTGGCAAGAGAGGCAAGTTAGCACCAAGATTCGTTGGTCCATTCCCAGTTCTAGAACAAATTGGGAATTTGGCATATAAAGTTGAATTATCAGAGAAGATGGATGGAGTTCATAACATATTTCATGTTTCCCAGTTAAGGAAATTCGTGCATGACCCCGATGTGACTATTTCACCTGATCAGTTGGATGATGTCGAGGTTGATCCCGAGGCGGTTAGGAACCGCAGGCCTATCCGTATTGTTGGGAACGATACGAAGCAACCTCGAAGGAAAGCGGTGAAATTAGTCAAAGTTCAGTGGGGCGAGAATGAAAATGATTGTACTTAGGAGACAGAGGAAAGCATTAGGAAGACGTATCCTAAACTCTTCACCTGGTAAGATTACAGTATCAATTTAGTCTTTCTGCATGCTAGGATAGGTTTGTTTTGTTCGTTTTGCATGATTGATTGTTGTATATGGCTGGTAGGCATGCGGGATCCTTTGTATGTTTTGGGTTAAGGAATTTCGGGAACGAAATTTCTTTGGGGAGGGGGGGGGGGGGAGGGAGAGTGTAACGACCGGCATTCTACGCATCATAGGATCATAGAATATTTATTTCATCGTCATAGGGAGTCGTATGGTCATGTAACTTTAGGAGACGACTATTGGGGTCATTTCCCATGTTCATAATTTTTCCCGATTTTTAAATGACCGTTTTGCCCCTAGATGATCTTGTTTTGACCATAACTTTTGACTGAAAAGGAAATTTGACCTGAAACCACTTCCATTGGATCCGGATGATGCTTTACAAGCCCGTAGAGTGGTCACATTAGCCAAACGAACTCACCGTTTGGGAGATATGGATGAAACAAGTTTCAAATGGTGAAAAACAGCTTAATTGGGCTTAACCGGTTGATTAACAGCTAGGCCCAAAGGGGGATTTCGGGATTTGGAGTATTTAAGGGCTGTTAGGGATTTTTGGTATTTAGACATTTTCCAGCCGCCATAGACATTTGTTTTACCCTAACAATGGCCTCCAACATCTAAAACATCCCCAAACCACTTTCTAATTAAAGATTAGGCTTAGCAACATCAAATTAAGTAGAGATAGCACCAAAGCAAGGTTAGAGCTGCTGTTAGACATTAGTATTCGTGCCAAACAGAGATTCATTTCAGATCTGAGTTTTACTTGTGGCAAAGGTGAGTGATTAGAATTGATTTGACACTAATTATAGTTAATTAGGGTGATTAGTGTTAATTGGTGAATTTATGCATTAATAAATTCTAGAAAAATATTTATAAAATTCGACATGATGTTTTAGACCTCTATTAGAAGTTTGGGTTAATTTGGTTAAGTTTTGCTAATCATATCATTAGATTTTCTTAAACATGCTTAAGCGAAAATATGGTGTTTGATCCATTTTAACCTATCAAATTATTGTTTTGGTGTTTATGGTCAGTTCTATATGTTGCTATGACTGTATGGTATGCTTTGTGATTGATTAGAAAAGTTAGAATGGTCGAAAACGCCGTCGTATGGCGTAGAACAGTCGCTGGAAGAACTGCAGGAAATTGGCCAGTAACCGGATCGGATCGCCCTTTCTGAACCCGACCCGCTCGTGACACCATCTTCACGAGCCGCCGCGAGTATGCATCCACGACCGATCCGATGGAGGGAGCTCCACCCGATCCGATGGAAGGACACATGACTCGACCCGATCCGCCAGAAGACCTCTGACCCGAACCACTTATGCGTCTCCGATCCGACCCGGAGTGGGGAGGAAGACTCAAGCTGCTTGCACCACGAATGGAGACCACAATCCGATGGGATGACCAAGACCGACCAGGTGGAAGGAGCACGACCCGATCCGACCCGAAGGAGCTTGTCTCGAACTAAGATGTTGAGCACGAACAGAGGATGCACCGAACCAAACCGAACTGAAGATAGAAGGAAGGACTGAACCGATCCGGAGAAGACCAAACCCGAGATGCAAAGGTAGTCCTAATGAGAAGTTTATACTCTGGATCCAGATGGGAACCAACGAGTGAACTTCATGATTGGGCTTTGCTACGGGACGTGTGCTAAGGGGTTGTCGATGTCTATGACTTTGGATCACTATATATGGGAGGTACGTGGACGGATTCAGGGCCACAGTGGCATAGGTACGACTAGTGGGCTATAGACCAATGAAGTGGGGTCATTTGAAAGGGTTTGGTCATGATCCCATGGGATAAGCTTGGTGGTAGCAGTAGTTGTACAAGTCGAACTCCATCATTACCTCGATGGGTCTAGTGATCAAAGTGGTGGACATCGTATGCTTTACGCACTGGGTGAGAGATGTGAGGATGGTTGCTATGTTTGGTTGTTTGCCTTCATTATGACATGCACACCACCTCCCCCGTTACCTTTACACCATCTGTTTAGTGGCGCCTTAGAGTATTGTACGGTATGTAGTGCTAACTCTTTGGTTGCAGGTCCAGGTCCAGGTATGGTTTAGTATACCTGTTATTGTTTTGTTTTGATGCTTATCGCTCATACCAGACTTTTTGTCTAACCCAGAGTTTTATGTCTCTTCTTATTACTCTGGGTGCTCTCACGAGCAGACTAGAGACAGGTTAGGTGGTATGCACGAGTAGCTGTACCGGAGACGAGCAGGAGGCTTCCATGTATGATATATATATATATATATATATATATATATATATATATTCTCCCTGTGTTGCTGTGGTCACTACTTTGGGCATTGGTGGCGTACCTTTCTTTCTTTTATTTAGAGACAGTAATTTGGAAAGTTGTAATAAGTTGTATTTGGATTTCCGCTACTCTGATGATGATGTTGATGTCGGTTTTAATTATCAGCTTATGCACTGTCTCGCCTATTTTATGTCAAGTATATTATTATATTTTGTTCCAAGTACTGTGAGACATTCTACAGGTTTTCGATTAGTTCATTCTCTTCTTTCCTTCCTTTGGCGACCGTTCCGTGCTAGTCAGGCATGTGTACAGCGCACTTTCGGAGGAAATGCCGGCTGGTGCGGGGCGAGCCGTCACATTATACATGTTAGAATGCGCAAGTAAAAATAATAAAAAAAAAGTTTCAAATAATAATGATTTTGCACCTACATTTGTTGGGTTTTCTGAGTTCGTTTTCATGCATACTATTTTTTCTCTCTCAAATTTTCAAACTTGTAAGTTCTAAATTCCACTTGGCCCATTTAAGGAGAAACGACTCATTGCAGCATTCTTCTTCGATACCCCCACATTATTTAAACCCAAGTTTTAGTTGATTTACATTCATGTTTCGACAAGTTTTCCTTATATTGGTATACTATAGAACCTTTTATTTAAAGGTTAAAGAACGTCATTTTTTATACCAATATTACACTACCCACTCCGTACTTGTTTTAAGGTAGGATAACCATATACCACATCTATTTATATGGGTTCTCTATCTTATGAAATTTTGTTTATCTTTCCTTTTAGCTTTTTATATAACATCAATCTAGATTCGTGTGTTGAATTAAGAATATAGAAGTAAAGTAACTAGGGCACAAAACTTTCCTTTCATGACGTGTTGGGTATGATTCGCTTAGTTGAGGAGGAATCAAATGAATTAATGTACGGTATCATTCCATTCCATCTCCACTCATCATTCATCATGTAAGAAGAAAAAAGAAAAAAAAGAAGAAAAAGAAAAACAAGAAGCAATAAAGAGAAAATCTCTGAGAATAAAATAGTCATTCATCATTCTTGACCATAAAACATTTCCATTCCATCCACATCCATCATACCGTACTTAGAAGCGAGGATTGTAGCAGAGAAGATGAAAGGAAACAAAATGTCCATATATGCCTTAATATTACTTTACATTTTGTAGCTTGAAGTTCAACTGATACACTTGCCCTCTTATCAATAATATTTTTAGAACTTACAAAATTCTCCTTTATCTATGCATAACTCACAACCAATACAATACCATAACACTGGTGCAAAGTTATTCTTAAAAAAAAAGGATGAATAAATGATTGGGTGCATTTGTCGAGGTGTAGAAATTTGTTTGACACCACGCTCTTAACCTTCATGACAATTACAGTGTTATCAACGAACTAAGATTCAGCTTGAAAAAATTTATTCATTTTTGCACCAATTATGGGATGGACAATTTAGGACTGAACCGTTATTATTGAAGTTAGGTAAAGTCCTTGGAATGTGAAAGACCTTAAATATATTGTTTGATTAATCTGCATACACAAGACGCTTTGGATTTTGTGGGTAGTATCCACTGAAAACGCTCATGAGACAGCACTCATCCTACTAGGGACACCTAGGGGTTTAACGGCTTGTTGCATACGCTAAATGCAATAGTGTTTCCTACGAAAGTGTGACATATCTTAGTTTGGTTTATTCGAGGAAGAATATAAAGATAAGTGTGGGGATATTTGATATACACGTAAATGTGTATATTTTATCCTCTTATTTATCTTAATTTTTAATTTAAAATAATTGATACTGTGTATTTATAGCTGTGTTTTCAGATTGTTGATAAAACATGGTTTAGAGCATTTGACGGATAAAGCATGAATAATTTGGTTAAAAAGAGTGAAGTTTGAAATTTCTAAAGCTTGAAGAACAGTTGCAAATAGAGTTCAGTTAGGTAGATTTGGTTCACTAAAGACTCATAATGTGTTCACATTAGCTCATTTGCAAGGCCTCTCACTCCATAGCTTGACATTATGTTCACATTTGCTCATTTGCAAGGCCTCTCACTCTGCAGCTGCGTTCACACTGGCTTATGTGTTATTTGGGCTAAATCTTTAGTCCCACATTGGGTAATTAGCCAAGTAGTCTTTTTTATATCAGCTATAATACACTTGTATCTTGTTCATTTAGGACTACATTGGGTTTTTTTTCTGTAATCCTTCTCTTAGAATAAAATCATTCTTCTTCCTTTCTCTTTACTTTTTATTGTGCTTTATTTACGTTGTTTATTTTTTGTTTCTCTTCTCTTCTAGCTATGTCAAGCTAATCACCTTTAACTAGGGGGTGATGACGCTTAAATTAGATTCAATATGAATCACATAGCCAATGAGATTAGATCTTCACGTATATATATATATATATATATATATATATATATATATATATATATATATATCTAGATCTGAACCAAGGGTAAGATCTGAACCTTCATATTCTGTATCATTTAAGAGCTATGCTCCTTTATAGGGGATATTTGATTTCAATCTAACGTTTATCAGATTTAGATCTAATATTTAGGGTTTTAGAAATAAAATAGTGAATCTGTCCTGATAGCCTATGGTTGTTTAAGAGCTTGCTCCTGCTTAGGCTATACTTGTTATTCACATATTTGATTCTAGAAACCTAATTATCATTGATTCATATTTGTTACAGAAACATAAATTAGATCTGTATTAATTCGATTGGCTATTGATGAATATTAATCCAGTTTATGTCATTGCTCCCTAATTGATTTCTTTAATCATATAAAACTCTCTTTTATTTAATTTTTGTTATTTTCTGTTTTTTCAGCTAATCAAAATTCTGGAATAACTTGATTGTATTTATTAGTAAAATAATTTTGGTCCTAGAGTTCGACACCCTTTAAAACAACACTTGTCGTTTAGGAAAGCCAAACAAATTTAACAGTTGTTTACAATTGTTTAGTTCGTTCGAAATCAATAAGTTGGAGGGATCCAACGGGAGTCCTCAAATTTATTTAATGTTGTTTATTTTCATATTATCATTATATGAACTGTTCTGATTGAATGATTGATTTGATTTGTTGACCGTTGATCTGAAATTCAACATTTTTTTAAACCAATGGGCAATATTGGCTGAGTAATTGGAAGTGTATGGCCTACAAATCAATCGTTTTCCAAATATGGGTTCCGTCAGGTGAATAGATATAATTGAAGTTATACAATTATTTTTATAATTAAAGATAGATTTTGAAATATATTATTTTTAATAAAATTATTAAAAGGAATTAAATATTTATTATTTAAGTTTATATTTAATTATTAAATGATTTTACAAAGCAAATTCCTAATCAGATTTATAAGTAAGAGAGTATAAAATTAACCTAATGGTTAAGGATTTGATAATTGTTTTTAAGAACAATTAAATGGAAATATTTAAATTAATTGTATTATTAATTAATTTAAAGGAATAACCAATTGAAATTGGTTAACGAATTAATCGCGTATTGAGTTAACTAAATCAATTGTTTCTAACTGAATATAATTATTGAATTAATTTTTTTGAATTAATTTAATAAAATAATTTAATGAATAATTGTTTTAATAAGATTTTAGAAAGGGATTTACTGTTTATTTTAGTTAATTAAGAAATTAACTACGTCTACTGTTGTTAATGATTGAAGTGAATCTTTTTATAATAATATAAGAGATTTCTTTTTAATTGAAAATCTTTTAAAAGTGATCAAAGTTACAATGAAATAGAACTGAAATGTGAAAGGACTTAATGGGTTTTATATTAAATCCTAGTTTTATAACAAAGTTATAAAAGCATTTTTAAGCAAATATTATAGCTTAAACTAAATATTTATTTAATATTTGAAATTAGAAACCGAAAAGCGGGGAAATGGTTAAGTAAGGGTTATTCCGAGGTCTAGAATGTGATATTCCAAAGTTCGGAATGGTTAATGAAGTGAGATTTATTCAAAAGCGAGAGTATAAGCTAAGTAAAATGTTTTGGAAATGGCAAAGAATATGTTATCGTAAATGATTTATAAACGATTTTGTAAATGGAAGTTAAGAGTTAAATGTAATTGAAATACTAGTTGTCGATAATAATTTATAAATGGGATTTGTAAATGAGGTAAGAGTTTTGAAAAATGAATATGCAAAAATTGTTACAAATAATAAATTAAACTATTTGATTTATAACTGCAGATCCTTAGAAAGATCGCTATGGGATTTTCAACAACACATAAGTTGTCATAATGATTTGAAAAGTTTTATAATGGAATATGTAACGTTTGTTACAAATGATAAGTTGAATTGTTTTAATAAAAATGAATATAAGAAAGATAGAAAGGTAAGATTTATAAAGATACTTATATGACATTTGAAGAGATTTATATTAGATTGTTAAAGACAGTTATATATGTTTTTAAAACAAAATATAGTATTGTTGTTACAAATAGGTTGAATAATATTTATAAAGAGATATTGAAGAATTTTATAAAGGATTCTATTTTTGATGGAATCGAAGCTCGGGTATAATATTATAGAGGAACATTAAAAATTAATAGAGAAGTAATATAATAGTTTATTTAATAATTCATTAAATAACGTTGTTGAGATTTAAACAAGGTTTTCAAAGGAAAACATATGGTCAATAAACTTCTATCTATTCTGAGGATATGAATGTTGTTGATCAAGGTCTGAGAGGTGATGAGAAGACCCGTAACTTCCCCGGTAAGGAAAGAGCGGATGCTATGAGAACAACACACAAAAGAACGCAGACAGAAGAACATTTCATTGTATATTACAACAATTCCATCAGAATACAAGAATATACAGAGTAAGGATAAATATTACACAGAAAAATATCAGAGATTTACAATACATTTAAATACATCGCAGCGGAAAATAATACAAAACGCAACTAGAAGTAATACACGGATACAGAGCTTCCCGAGTATCGTTCCAGCTGTAAACCAGGATCATGTGAATATAAATCTGCAAAACCAAAACTACTAGCTGCCCGTGTCAAAATAAGTGAACCTAGAGTTTAGGTTAAAACAATAAACTCCAGGTCAGTCATGGGACTGGTGTGAGAACTAAAACAGTTATTAATCTTTATTTTAAAGTTAGGTAAATCAAGGGACCACGCCGTATAACACGGAACGAGTTTCCTCCCAAGAATACCAGTGCACAAAACAAACAGCGCAATGCTAAATAAAGAAAAATGAAGCTATTATAAGACCCAGGTCCCATCACACAATGCAACACAAGCCGGAGGACAGGGTTTTTACCTTATAATAGCCAAAGAATGCTTGATACGTGAAATTTCATGTTTTATTATTACTATAAGTGTATAGTGTCAAAACAATTTCAAATCATAAGTATCAATCATAGACGACGTGAGCACCCCATCCCACTATGTTGCCATACTAGGCTCTACAAATAAAACCACAAAGTCACGTATTGGAAGTTGGATTTCCATCTGTGAACCGAGGCAAAAGATAGTCTTCTACCGATTCGAGAAAATCTAGCCCATGTCTCGGGTCAGAGCTCGAGTGACCATTGGAGCGACAGGGTCGGTCCACCGATGTGGATTAAAATTCCTGAACACTGCGTTTCCCCGCCCTTTGGGGCATAAATGAGCCAACAAATGACTCTATCGGCTTCACATAGTCACCGATATACCCGAGGCGCCTCGCAACAGCAACAACCACATAAGTCAAACTCGTCAGGGCGTGTAAAACCACTGACGCCACTTCTAACTAGAAAGAAATGCATGTCCTCCCTGAGGTCCCCTCCCGTTTTTGGTTCACCACCGGGGTGTGAGGCTCGCGAATCAACGTTACACAAAGCTACGCCACACAGGCCGTGCTTTGATCATCAACCACAAGACTTTGCTTTTCAACAGAAGCCTTGATCCATTGCCACTTAGGCATGCCACATAGGCAATTCATTCCATGCGATGGATATCCATCAATATATAACCCCTGAGCTCGTACATCTCAGAGAAGGGCGTTAAGCAAGAGAATAAATTCTCCGCCGCCAAACAGATATATATTTAATAGAAATCAATCACACAGACTGAAATCCAATGTCAGACACACAGTCCATTTACAAGTTCGTTCTGGTCTGAATGAAACCGGAGGCACCCAGTACCCCGCATATCCATCAATCTCCAAGTACGTCTCTCTTAGGTGTACGGCCCAATCAAGATCATCAGTAATCACCCAAACGACGTGAAGACCTCCGGTCTTCAACCACCGTCTTCATCTTCGACTTATCGTCGTATCAGTTATTCAAAATGGGATAAACCCGATCTTTCTGAATAACTCGCGTATATGTTAAACTAGTGTTACACAAACACAACATACGCCTCATTCCAATTCATCATTCACTAACTGTAAATTAGTAAGAGAACAATTCCCCAAATATTAACCCCGAAGGCCGAAACCAACATCAGATCAATACCTATGAAACCATTCATCTTAGCCAACCTACGGTTAGTTTCTAAATTTCACATTCTTAGGGAAAGGTTCCCATTAATTTTATCAAAGATAAATTCTTTTAAATTTATTCTTTAATCTTCTTTTGAATATCAATTCAAACCAAATTATGGTTTATCCAAACTAGCCGGAATTAACGAACCTTACCGAAGTAATCCTTTGTTTTAATTTCCCAATCCCAACCTATTCATCCCACGAAGTAAAACTGGTAATTCTTCATATCTAACACAACAGTGTTATCGGTAAATTCAATTACCATTTCACGTTCAAATCTAATTAAAGATTTAATTATCGCCTGGAGTAAAACTGGTGATATTCCATCCCCGATCTTTTCAATCTAATTAAAGATTCATTAAAACTCCACTTAGTTTTAATCTTTAACTGGGTTAAAGAATTAGTGTCATTTAAAAAACAGTTCACGATAAACCCCAAAATCACATCACATTTCAATCAGTCCCTAACCGTAAATTAGCAAGTGAGCAATTCCCTAAGTTTTAACCCTGAAGGCCGAAACCAACATCAGATCAATACCCCAGAAACCATTCAATTTAACTAATCTCCAGTTAGTTTCTGATTTTCTTAACTCCTTTGGGTCTAAGAACAGAATTATTGAAGATATCGTTCACGACAACCCAAAATCACATTCCATTAATTATCGGGTTAAAGAACAAGTGTTATTTAAAACACTATTCACGATAAACCCAAAAATCAAAACCAATTCAATTCCAATGAAATATTATTTAATTGGTACACTTCATTAAATCTAAATAAAAAGATTTAATCTTTTTCTCAACTGGGCTTAAGGACAGTGTTAATGAAGACATCATTAACGACAAACCCCAATCACATTTGATATTAAATACAAGGCTCTGAATAGAAAATATACTGGCTTATATTCAATATCAAATTCTACGACCAACAAATATCGTATTGGAAATAACGATATAAATATATCTTTCAAATTTCCATAACAATATCTGTATAATCATGAAATCCAACATCGAAATATTCCAAAGATAATTTCAATTCCAATCCATTCGAATTCAATTATTGGAAATTCTATTTATTTCAAAACCATTTCAAATCCACTTTATTTATTTTAAAAATAAATAGAATTATAATTCTAGTTCAAAAGTAGTTCATTTCGATAAAAATCTATTTTTATCTTTTCAAATATGGAGTTTTTCATCCCAATTCTTCACAAATCATTTCTTATGATTTTACATAAATTATTGATATTTTTAATAATTTTATCAAGGCCTATACAGTCGATTTCCATCAACGGCCATCGAACTGCACTTACAGCGACCTTTTCTAAATTTGATTTGGACAAAATTCCAAATCCAACCATTAGATTACAAATCTCTAATATTCGTTAGAAAGCTCTTTTCGATACGAACCCAACGGTTCCGGTTTTAGGAGAATCCGATGGTGGATCTCCCGTAATACCCATTTGAAGTCAATGGTCGAAATTCGTGAACTGCCACGACGCGTTCTATTCAGGCCATTATATATATAATATATATATATAATATATTTCGTCGATTTCCTTTCAAAACGTATTTTATAGATCGTTTTAAATTCGTTTTCAAAACGATTTCAACTTCCATCTCAAATTCAAATCAAAATTGAATCTTTCCAATATAAATTCGTTTTAAATTCATTTCTACTCGATTTTAATTCAGATCCATTTCAATTCAAATCGGTTTCAATTCAAATCAATTTCAGTTCAATTTCAATACGTTTTAAATTCAATTCAAAACTATTTCAATTTTATTTCAATCTAATTTGAATTTCAGTTCTTTTCAATTTAATACGAATTTCAATTCATTTCAATATATCAGATTTTGAAATCACTTTTGATATTCATTATAAAATGAATAAAATCGATATAAATATCGTTCACGTCAAAATGGCGTCAATCTAATCAACACGGCTTTTATTCAACACATGAAATTATTTTCTTATTTTCCAAATTGGAATGAGGCCCAATCAATTACCATATAATGTTAATTATATGGATTTTCTACAACACATGTATATAATAGCAACGATAAATAATCAACCATCATCCAGAGTGCACCACACAACTGCATAAGCATTAAATATCAATAATTAACGCTTACACAGTCTGTCAATCCATCGATTAACATACAACTAAACAATCGGGATTAGTATACATCAAATCTCATCCCAATACCCGTGTGGGGTTTCAAATCAACAAATACAGATTTTATTTGTGCAGTTGGGCAATGTGTAAAATTTATCGTCCCAATCAATATCAGTCAAATCAGTGTATATAAACAAATTGGCCGATTTGTTTATAAATATTTATTTTATATACACGTTAAAAATTATATTTTTAACTATAAAATATTTTCCACTATAAAATATTTTATTTCATTCCAAATCACACAATCAAATTTCACAACATAGCAACCAAACAAACAAGTCATCCATGGTCTGCGGACGACGGGTGTCGGGTGCTACTAAGCACCGTCTGCATCCTAGTATATATTTCAACTAGAAATTAAAATAAAAGTGAGGAGTTCTCACCGACTAGCTAATCCAAACGCCACGACTCTTCTTATGTAGAAATCTTCGCCGTTCTCGCCTTTCATCTGTTCCACTGTCCGTAACCACTACATATATAAAGTCACATTTTTATATTGTTGCTATGTATATAAAAATCACATTTTCATACCGCTACTATATAGATAAAAATTCTATTTTTATCCTGCTAGTAATATAATAAAAATTATATTTTAATTACTCTACATGAATAAAAATCATAATTTTATTCTTCCTATGATATAAAGATCGAATTTTTATATCCTCTATTATATAAAGACCAAATTTTTTACTATCTATTATAATATAAAAATCATATTTTTATTCTTTCTATAATATAAAAATCATATTTTTATTCTTTTTATAATATAAAAATCATATATTTATTCTTTCTATAATTGTATTTCTATATAGCTATTATATATATACAAATCGCATCTTTATATGGTTTAAAAATCCAATCTTTACTAATTAAAAATCGCTTCTTTTATAGGCTGAAAATCGTATGTTTCGTAATATAAAAATCTTACCTTCTTATCCTTATTAAAACATTATGAAAATCATATTATATATGTAAAAACTGAATTAGTATATGCTATTACATATAAAAAAAACTGATTTTATTTAAACTAATTATATAGAAATAAATCAAGGTATAAATAAAAATAAATAATAAAAAAAAAGAGATAAATAAACTTACAGTGACCGGTTCGAGAGGGGGGACTACTCGCGGTGGCGCGCTCGAGGTGGGGGGGCTGCGGTTCGGTCTTCGATCCAGAAGGAGGAGGGGAGGAGCTCGCGATTCGATCGAGGGAGGGGGGTCGGACTTCGATCCAGAGGGGGGAGGGGGAAGGAGGCGGTGGGGAGGTGAATCGGAGAGGGCGACGGCGTTCCTGGCGGTTTTTTTTTTCTTTTTTCTCTTTGAATGAAATGAATCGGGGGGGTGCTGAATGGTTAAAGGAAGAGAGAGGGAATTATTTTAATTATTTGATTTCAAAACGCAACTTTTAATTTCGACCTCGAAATCGAACCCACCGACTGTTGTTAATAGCTAATTACCCCCATTTCGAACACAATGGGATATGTATCGTGGGCGGATTCGATTGTTTCGATCTGTTTCCGTCAAAATCAAAATATAAATCTATATATTGAATTTGAACGCGCATTTCAATTTACTGGGGTCACATACGGACTCTAAAAATTCCCGAAAAATATTTTCTAGCTTCGTATTGACGATACGTTCCTAACAAAACTAATTTCTTCGAATTCTAAGATCGTTTGAAAAATGGCCATTTTCTAGTCGATTTAAAATCAACTAAAACTGGTTAAACGCGTTTTCCTCTGCCATGCTCACATATTGATTCAGAAAATTATGAATTTTGAAACCTAATAATAACTTGACATCACGGATCCAACAAAAGTGGTTTCGTCGAAATCCGAGGTCGTTTGCAAAATTTCCATTTTTAAGGGCCAGAATTCCATAGCGACTATTCTGAAATTTCAACTGGACATATCTTTTGATTCCCACTATGAAATTTTGAATTTTCTGATTCGTTGGAAAGATATTCACAAATAGATTCTAATATTTTTGGTTTCGCTAAAATCCGGTTTATTTTGCACCCGGTACATTCATTTGAAATTCGAAATTGAATTATCGAACTACCCCGCCATTTTCAATTCCTTTTATAATTATAAAAAAATATTTATATTCTAACGACGATCTATATAAATATATACGTTCTAATTCTATTCAAAATAAATTTCTCGTCATTATTATTTAAAATAATTCATTTTAAATAATCAAAATTCACTCAAATTGCCAAAATAAAATTTTTAAATTGGCTCGGATTTCCGGGTTATTACAGGTGAATAAAATTCCCCAACCTGAATGACTTCACGATCATCCAAGAATGGTATTAGTTTATAAACGAGAGGTAATTGAGGGAAACATGAGTTATAATTTTCGTAAATGATATTAAAAGCTGTATTCGAAAAGTTTATAAGTGAATGAAATGATTTTAAAGAATATTCTTATTTATAATAAGAAGTAAAAAAATAAACGCCAAATATAAGAAGGTTTAAAGAATAAAATTAACAGATGTTAATTAACGAGGCCAAGTATGCCAAGGAATGAATCAGTAAACTCATTTTATTCACATGATTACCGACTATCAATTTGGCCAAATACGATTGTTGGTACGGAAAGATCGGGATCGAATTATATTTGTAAACCATTCCGACTAGCAAATACGTGTAAGATATGGATAGAAGATGGAGCAATTGAAGACTGTGGATCTTCATGAGTGGAAGAACTACCTGTTGAATTTCTCTGGTTAGCTCCCAGAAATATTTCATCAGTGATTCTGTCGTGATTGAAATCTTTGGGTTGTAAGGACTACTCGTTACTGATCCTTAGGGTGACACCTACATAGGATGTGGTAGGAGAGTGCCTTCGGTTCATCCTGTTCCTAGATGACTTGTATGGACGAGTGTTTGACAGAGTATTTCCTAAAAACTACATACTTTATTTTTACAAGTAGACCGAGTTGGTGATAAAGGAGTGCACACTTCTTTTACACTCGGAGTTATATAACAAAGTTATAAAAGCATTTTAAAGCGAATATTATAGCTTAAACTAAATATTTATTTAATATTTGAAATTAGAAAAAGAAACTGAAAAGTGGGGAAATGGTTAAGTGAGGGTTTTTCCGAGGTTCGGAATGTGATATTCTGAAGTTCGGAATGGTTAACGAAGTGAGATTTATTCAAAAGCGAGAGTATAAGCTAAGTAAAATGTTTTGGAAATGGCAAAGAATATGTTAATGATTTAAAAATGATTTTGTAAATGGAAGTTCAGAGTTAAATGTAATTGAAATACTAGTTGTCAATAATAATTTATAAATGGGATTTGTAAATGAGGTAAGAGTTTTAAAAATGAATGTGTAACAATTGTTACAAATAATAAATTAAACTATTTGATTTATAACTTTAGATCCTTAGAAAGATCGCTATGGGATTTTCGACAACACATAAGTTGTCGTAATGATTTGAAAAGTTTTACAATGGAATCTATAACGTTTGTAACAGATGATAAGTTGAATTGTTTTGATAAAAATGAATCTAAGAATTGTAAAAGATAGAAAGGTAAGATATATAAAGATACTTATATGAGATTTGTAAAGATGTATATTAGATTATTAAAGACAGTTATATATGTTTTTAAAACAAAATATAGTATTGCTATTACAAATAAGTTGATTAATGTTTATTAAGAGATATTGAAGAATTTTATAAAGGATTCTATTTTTGATGGAATCGAAGCTCGGGTATAGTATTATAGAGGAACATTAAACATTAATAGAGAAGTAAAATAATACTTTATTTAATAATTCAACAAATAACGTTGTTGAGATTTAAATAAGGTTTTCAAAGGAAAACGTATGGTTAATAAACTTCTAACTATTATGACCATATGAATGTTGTTGGTGAAGGTCTGAGAGGTGAATAAAATATCCCAACTTGAACGACTTCACGATTATCTAGGAATGGTATTAGTTTATAAACGAGAGGTAATTGAGGGAAACTAAGTTATAATTACCGTAAATGATATTAAAAGCTGTATTCAAAAAGTTTATAAGTAAATGAAATGATTTTAAAGAATATTCTTATTTATAATAAGAAGTAAAAGATAAACTCCAATTATCAGAAGGTTTAAAGAATAAAATTAATATATGTTAATTAATGAGGCCAAGTAATGCCAAGGACTCAATCAGCAAACTCATTTCATTCACATGATTAATTATTTGATAGTTAAATAACCGACTAACAAATCTGGCCAAATATGATTGCTGGTACAGAAAGACCGGGATCAAATTATATTCGTAAACCATTCCGACCAGCAAATACGTGTAAGATATGGATTGAAGATAGAGCAATTGAAGACCGTAGATCTTCATGAGCAGAAGAATTACTTTTTAAATTCTCTGGTTTGCTCCTAGAAATATTTCATCAGTGATTCTGTCGTGATTGAAATCTTTGGGTTTCAAGTACTGCTCGTTATTGATCCTTCGGGTGATACCAATATAGGATGTGGTAGGAGAGTGCCTTCGGTTCATCCTGTTCCTGGATTACTTGTATAAAAGAGTGTCTAACAGAGTATTTCCTAAAAACTATGTACGCTAATTTTTACAAATAGACCAAGTTAGTGACAAAGGAGTGCGCACTTCTTTTACATCCGGAATATATTTGTGGACGTCAATTAGTGATTTGACGGATCTGACGATATGGCATTCAAAGTAAATGGTGAAAAGATGTTGTAAAACATAAAATAAATTACTAAATAAATAAATTATGACCTCAAGCCTCATCAATCGGGAAATGGCATAAAATCGAGTAGGTCGCATGGCTATGTGGGTCGCACCCATCAAAAGGGTATATCATTGCCTGATTTGGTGAAATCATGCCTTTGGTAGTCCCATTTTATTTTCTTGTATGTATGATATTGGTTCGATTGGCTGGCCCCCAACAGAGGTAACGATATATTCGGTACTCTCAAGAGAAGTGAGGGGTCGATCATGTTTAGCCTGGGTTGCAAGATGTTCTTGTTGAACCCTAATGTATTCATCTCTAGTGGTACATTGTCGGCAAGGTGGTCCCATACCTTGCCAGGAAATCCATTCTTCAATAAGAGCCCGCGGTTTTGATTGTATACTTTATATCTAGAGCGTGAGATGCAAGCATTCTGCTAGACTGATATTTATCTATATTTAGACATTATAATAATATCCGAAAAGATATTGATTTTGAAAAATATTTTAGGTTATTGTAAGGTAAAAACCGTCCGTATTTATGTATGGATTTGGCCTTACGATTATCATTTTCTTTCAAAGGGATTTTGACTTTAAAAAATCAATTTGTGTGATACCCGTAAACTTAGTGTGTTTTTCTCACTCGGGTTCACCAGAGTGATCCAGCGTTTGTAATGCTCGGGTTAGACCGGGTTGTACAGATTCAAGTTATCAGATGTTGCGAGGTCCAGACACGAGCTGGAAAATCCAGACGTATGATACATTGTTGTTATTCCGCTGTGTGTTGTATATAAGGACAAGATATTATAACTGTCCAGATACGTTGATGTACTTTGATAATTGTAAGTTTTTATTTTAAGCTCTCAGTAAAGATCTATTTTTATATTATATTTTGTTCCGCTGCGATGTGAGACTCTGTGTGGTGTTTGTTGTTGTTGTTCTTCTTCTTCTTCTATTCTAATATTTCTTCCTTTCTTGTCTCATCCTCAGATTTCTTTCTAATAATTATCTGTGTTTTCGATTCTTGGGTTCTGACAAGTGATACAGAATATGTATTATTGTCAGAATTCGGGCTCGAATTCTCGTGGGTCGTTACAGTGGTATCAAAGCTATTAGTTTAGGAATAACCTTGGCTCTGTGGTATAACTCGATATAGATAGGGCTAGTAATACCCTTGATTAAGTTTGAGTGTGTATATATATATATATATATGAGAGCGTATTTGTAAATTTTATATACAAATGTTTTGTATTGTGTTGTTTGATCAGTTCAAGTGTTGAGAAGCATTGAAATGTCAATGGATACAGTATTGTTTTGTAAAGATGGTAAATGAAATAATTTTACCAGATTATATTTATGTATAAGAAAAGAAATATTTTTATCAAATTATTGAGATATGGTGTGTTGATTGATTTGAATGGAATTCAAATCGGATTAAAAATTTGAATTGGAACTTAACCTGTTTAAGTGAAATTAAATTAAGAATAATTTTGAAATTAAATAAATTTGATTTGGATTTGGAAATTAAATGAATAATAGTTAAATGGAAATCAATCGGTAGTTAGTCAATTGACAATTGAAATATGGTTAACCTAAATGAAGTTACCAAAGTAAATATTAAATTGAATGTAAATTCAATTGATTTGATTGAATTAGTCGTGTATTGGTTTTTGATTGGTATTGATTGTGTGTTTGATTGGTGGGATATAATCCATTAATAGTTTATTAAAGAAGTGAATGAATTTAAATCAAAATTCCAATACAATTTAATTGGAATGAAACTGCATGTGAATTGAACTAGAAAATATAACCTTGTATTTGCACATGATTAATGTTACCTATTGATTTTGGAATTAGTATAGTTATACTTGTTGGTTAATGATATATTATTTAAAATTCACATGTATTTGTGCTTATATGGTGATCTGAGTTGAGTACAGGTGCCAAAGGCTAGAGAATTAAGTTTGGTTGCGTAAATCAAAAAAAAATTGAGCAGGTATGCTCAATAGCGTTCGTAAAAGGTACGCCTATGCAAAATATAAAATTTTGGGTTTTGAATTTTGTTTTTTGATCATGTGGGTCGATATTTATATATTATTTGTTCCTACAATATCGCATATGTCACTCCGTGCAGGGGATACACTAATGATTTTTTTTCGGAAATTTAAAGTGTTAGAAAATTTTCGATATTTTGAAATTTTTATTTTACCATAATAAATTGGTTTTCAATTTAAAATAATTTAGATTTCGAAAATTAATGGGTTTGTGACGTTCTTTCCACCTTAGTAATTTCGGGGATGAAATTCTTTTTAAGGAGGAAAGAATGCAATGTCCCGTATTTTTTGGTAGTCAAATATTTAATATAATTTATTATTTTAAAAATTTTATTTGTAGTATTAATGCATTTTAATATTGAATTCGTTTATTGAAATGAAGTTTGAACGTTAAATTTATATTTAATTTAAAACGAGCCCAAAATGGCGTGGTAGTTCATAATATTGAATTTTGAACTTCAATTGAATATAGAGGATCCGATATAAGTCGGATTTCTGTGAAATAAGAAACGTTGGAATCTTGTTCATTATAATTTTCATGTGGAAGAGAAAAATCCAGATTTCGTATTATAGATTGTTAGTTATGTCTAATTCAAATTCTAAAAATAGTCGCTATGGAAATCGTTATTAAAATATTACATTGATTAATATATTTAAAAGGATTTTAGTATAATTTGGATAACGGTTAACTCAAAATTAACGATATTGAGTTGTATAATTTACATTGGAAGTTGTATATATATTCTATTTAGATATATATGATAAAAATAATTTTTTATTATTTTATTTAATTAATCTGGAATTTTAATAATAATTTATTAACATTATATAAGCGTTAAAAATAGCCATTTTTGCAAACGGGATCAGTTTTCGGTGAAATTAGTTTCATTGAAACCGTATCGTTAAATTAATTTAAGAAAATCAAATTTCATGGCAAACGGACGTCATATGTAACTTCGGTGGCCAAAAATGCCATTGTTTCTATTTAATCGTTTGTATAATTTAGACATGGGTAACTTTGGAGGAATAAACGACTGGCCAAATGAACTCCAAATTTAACGAAACAAATTTCATTGGATCCGTAAGGAAGAAGTCTAGTAGAATGTCAAGGTTTCAATTTTTTTTGTAATTATAGGAATTTTAAACGTATTATTTTTCCTCAATAATTATGAAGGACTTAAACGACCTCGGAATTCGACGAACCTATCCCATTGGGTCCGAAATATTTTTTTATAGTAAGATTACATTTGTTTGTCAAAAACGGAGATCGTATGAGCTCGTTCTTAATTCATACTTCACTATGAAGTTAGGTGATAATATTTTATTATTAATTCTATCTAACTAGTATATATACTCAACGCAACTTGCTCAAAACCTAATATGCGGTCAAAGCAGTCAACCCAAATTTGTTGTGCCTCCACTTTAGAAACCAACGGTAGATAATTCGAATTCTTCCACCGCAATTTAGTCTAAATTCATACATCAATCCATGAAATATTCTTCTACAATTTTGTTCATCCTTCTGAGATCTGTAATCTGAACCATCATGATCAGTTTCTGATCATCATTGGCGCTGGAATCTAGTTCTAAACCCCTGGAGATTTTGGAATCTTTGGCAATGAACGGAAGCATCGGGGGGGCTGGATGTCGGGATTATAGATGAAGGAGCTCGTGGCGCAGTGCCTGGTGCCGGTTGATCAAAGTCTGGTGGACTCCCTGTGGCGTGACGATCTACTGAAGGGGTTGGGAGTTTTTCACGAGAACGAAGTGGTGGTCTTTGTTTTCACGCATGGTTTGGGAATCCTGGAACAAAAGAAGGACATGATCTATCTGGAATGGAGGCAGTATACTTCGGCCATATATTAAGTAAAGAAATTAGTTGTTATCCTTAATTAAATGAAATTGGTTAATTATAATTTAATTAAGAAACCGTTATACATCATATCTTGGAACAACGTAGGTGCATGGTTCAGGGAAGAACTGGGAGTGTGGATGGTTTTGAGTGAAGGCAAGTTCGATGTTAGTTGATGGGAGGAAATTGCATGGACAAACGAAACGAGGACAAGGGATTTAACGTGAGAAAAATTGACCCGAACTGATTAATATTAACCATTATTTAATTATTAAGAAATTATCATCTTTGATTGAATTATATATATATATACACACTATAATTTGTGAATCTCGTACCGGCTTAGGTTTGGAATGACGAAATAGAAGAACAGGAATGAACGGAGGTGGCTCAAGTAATTGTAAATAGGTTGGCCTGAAAACTTTCATAATCAATGTAATTAATTTTAAATTATACCATTAAAGATTTAAGTTACTTATACGCTAATTAAAACGTAATTAGCTGAGTTAATAGTTAATTAAGAATTATTTAATATGAATGAAATCATATAGTTTTAAATGTTTATAACTTATACATATGTTAACAGAATGGAATAAAACAAAATGCGCTGGAACCCTCCCGAAGAACACGACAGTACGGAATTAATCTGGACAGAGCTGAGTACAGTGGGAATTTATAGTTAAATTAAACATCTGTTTAATTTGACTATAACCAAACCATTCCAACAGCGTATGAAATCAAGATGAGTTAAACTCACTCGGTTATCTCACTTATATATTATATAAGTCGGGTTTTATTTTTGTGTGCAATGGTTGCTAATGGTTGACTGTTTGTTAATTTTATATTTATATATTGGTTAAAACCATGAAATTAAATGGTTATTTAATTTCAGTGAAACACCAAATCGTTATTTTAATGATTGGGCCCAATGAAGGTAACTTACCTTATTGGTAACGTTTATTAATAAACGTGTTTAATTTAATAAATTGCTTGAATTGTTGTGCAAACTGGTTGATATTAAATAGTCGTTATTGACTGTTATAAAAATTATTGCTGAATTGAATTGAATAATCTTATGTGAGTAATTTTATTTTACTGCAGAGAAGTACAGGTTGGAGGGATCCAACAGGATTCTCCAAATTTATTTGATGTTGTTTATTTTTATATTATCATTGTATGAACTGTTCTGACTGAATGATTGATTTGATTTGTTGATCATTAGTCTGAAATTCAACATTTTGTTTTGTTTAAACCAATGGGCAATAATAGTTGAGTAATCGGCAGTATATGGCCTATAAGTCAATCGTTTACCAAATGTAGGTTCCGTCAGGTGAATAGATATAAATGAAGTTATACAACTATTTTTATAACTGAAGATAGATTTTGAAATGTATTATTTTGAATAAAATTATTGAAAGGTATCAAATATTTATTATTTAAGTTTATATTTAATCATTAAATGATTTTACAAAGCAAATTCTGATATTAATCAGATTTATAAGTAAGAGAGTGTAAAATTAACCTAACGGTTAAGGATTTGATAATTGTTTTTAAGAACAATTAAATGGAATTATTTGAATTAATTGTATTATTAATTAATTTAAAGGAATGACCAATTGAAATTGGTTAACGAATTAATCGCGTATTGAGTTGACTAAATCATTTGTTTCTAACTGAATATAATTATTAAATTAATTTGCTTGAATTAATTTAAAAATAATAATTTAATGAATAATTGTTTTAATAAGATTTTAAAAAGGGATTTACTATTTATTTTAGTTAATTAAGAAATTGACTACGTCTACTGTAGTTAATGATTGAAGTGAATTTTTTATAATAATATCAGAGATTTCTTTTTAATTGAAATTCATTTTAAAAGTGGTCAAAGTTGAATTGAAATCGAATTGAAATGTGAAAGGAGTTAATGAGTTTTATATTAAATCCTAGTTTTATAACAAAGTTATAAAAGCATTTTTAAGCGAATATTATAGCTTAAACTAAATATTTATTTAATATTTGAAATTAGAAACTGAAAAGTGGGGAAATGGTTAAGTGAGGGTAATTCCGAGATTCAGAATGTGATATTCCGAAGTTCGGAATGGTTAGTGAAGTGAGATTTATTCAAAAGCGAGAGTATAAGCTAAGTAAAATGTTTTGGAAATGGCAAAGAATATGTTATCGTAAATGATTTATAAACAATTTTGTAAATGGAAGTTAAGAGTTAACTGTAATCGAAATACTAGTTGTCGATAATAATTTATAAATGGGATTTGTAAATGAGGTAAGAGTTTTGAAAAATGAATATGCAACAATTGTTACAAATAATAAATTAAACTATTTGATTTATAACTGCAGATCCTTAGAAAGATCGCTATGGGATTTTCGACAACACATAAGTTGTCATAATGATTTGAAAAGTTTTGCAATGGAATATGTAATGTTTGTTACAAATGATAAGTTGAATTGCTTTAATAAAAATGAATATAAGAATTGTAAAAGATAGAAAGGTAAGATTTATAAAGATACTTATATGAGATTTGAAGAGATTTATATTAGATTGTTAAAGAAGTTATATATGTTTTTAAAACAAAATATAGTATTGTTGTTACAAATAGGTTGAATAGTATTTATAAAGAGATATTGAAGAATTTTATAAAGGATTCTATTTTTGATGGAATCGAAGCTCGGGTATAATATTATAGAGGAACATTAAAAATTAATAGAGAAATAATATAATAGTTTATTTAATAATTCATTAAATAACGTTGTTGAGATTTAAATAAGGTTTTCAAAGGAAAACGTATGGTTAATAAACTTCTATCTATTCTGAGGATATGAATGTTGTTGGTCAAGGTCTGAGAGGTGAATAAAATACCCCAACTTGAAAAACTTTACGATTATCTAGGAATGGTATTAGTTTATAAACGAGAGGTAATTGAGGGAAACATGAGTTATAATTTCCGTAAATGATATTAAAAGCTGTATTCGAAAAGTTTATAAGTAAATGAAATGATTTTAAAGAATATTATAATAAGAAGTAAAAAATAAACGGCAAATATCACAAGGTTTAAAGAATAAAATTAACAGATGTTAAATAACGAGGCCAAGTATGCCAAGGAATGAATCAGTAAACTCATTTTATTCACATGATTATTTATTTGATAGTTAAATAACCGCCTATCAAATGTGGCCAAATACGATTGTTGGTACGGAAAGACCGGAATCGAATTATATTTGTAAATCATTCCGACTAGCAAATACGTGTAAGATATTGATAGAAGATGGAGCAATTGAAGACTGTGGATCTTCATGAGTGGAAGAACTACCTGTTGAATTTCGCTGGTTAGCTCCCAGAAATATTTCATCAGTGATTCCATCGTGATTGAAATCTTCGGGTTGTAAGGACTACTCATTACTGATCCTTGGGGTGACACCTATATAGGATATGGTAGGAGAGTGCCTTCGATTCATCATGTTCCTATATGACTTGTATGGACGAGTGTTTGACAGAGTATTTCCTAAAAACTACGTACTTTATTTTTACAAATAGACCGTGTTGGTGACAAAGGAGTGCGCATTTCTTTTACACCCGGAGTATATTTGTGGACGTCAATTAGTGATTTGACGGATCCGAAGATGTGGCATTCAAAGTGAATGGTGAATAGATGTTCTAAAACATAAGATAAATAACTAAATAAATAAATTATGACCTCAAGCCTCATCAACCGGGAAATGGCATAAAATCGGGTAGGTCGCATGGTTATGTGGTTCGCACCCATCAAAAGGGTATATCATTACCTGATCTATTGAAATCAAATGCCTTCGGTTGTCCCATTTTATTTTCTTGTATGTATGCTATCGGTTCGGTTGGCTGGCCCCAACCATGGTAATGATATATTTGGTACTCTCATGCGAAGTGAGGGGTCGGTCATGTTTAGCCTGGGTTGCAAGATGTTCTTGTTGAAACCCAATGTATTCATCTCCAGAGGTACATTGTTGGAAAGGTGGTCCCATACCTTGCTAGGAAATCCATTCTCCAACAAGAGCCAGCAGTTTTGATTGTATACTATATATGTAGAGCATGAGATGCAAGCATTCTGCTAGATTGATATTTAGTTGTATTTAGACACTATTATAATAGTAGAAAAGATATCGATTTCAAAAATATTTTGGGTTATCATAATTTTACCGTCCGTATTTATGTGTGGATTTGGCCTTACGATTTCCCTTTTCTTTCAAAGGGATTTTGACTTTAAAAAATCAAGTTGTGTGATCATCATAAACTTAGCGTGTTTTTCTCACTCTTCACCAGACTGATCCGACGTTTGCAATTCTCGGGTTAGACCGGGATGTATTGGTTCAGGTTATCGGATGCTGCGAAGTCCAGAGACGATCAGGAGAAGTCCAGACATATGATATATGGTTTTTATTCCACTGTGTGTTGTATATGAGGACAGGATATTATAACTATCCAGATATGTTGACGTTGAAACACCCCACCTCCGTTATGGTCACTCACAAAGGGAATGCCTTAACTTTGGTGGAGGTTTATAAGTAAAAGCCACAGATAAACTCAAGACAGATATAAATACACATATTTTAAACAGCGGAAACCAAACAGACTTTTATTTCATCAATACGTGTTCAAACAAATCATTTCCATAATTGTCTCAAAATACTTCCAACATTACAACCTCATTACTGTCTTGATTATTAAAGAAGCATAAAACATAAATAAAGTGACAAAAATCCCCATAGTGATATCCAAAGCCATAATCCGAGCAAGAGAGATCCAAATCATACATCTACGGTCTTGAAGCTTGCAAAGGGTCTGACTGAGCTGAGTTGTTTCCTCCCTGTGGACCTGGAGGGGGGGGAACGGAAGAAAAGAAGACGAAAAGAAAATAGAGTCAGACATAAAGCCTGAGTAAATCTAGTAACTCTTCAGTATGTGAATAAGAAAAGGGCATGATAGATATAAACTAAAAATAGGAAAGTGTCACAAGCTAAGGAAGTGTCGAATGTACTATCGCACCCATACCATATCTCTGCACCTACATGAGTTTATTCTAACTGGCACCCCATGCTGAGGGTGAAGTGATCCCCATTTTTATTTAAAGATCGTCTCCTAATCGCGTAAACATGTGTCATACGGCCCCAAGAATTGTAGATACCGATGTTGGTCCCACCATGGGGTGTATCAAGACCCATGGTGGCGGGCCCGACACAAATTTTAGAAGGCATAGGTTATACTACTGGTGCCCCCAGTGCCCTATTTGTCTGCTCCGGAGTGTGTGCACGCCCGCACCCCGTTAGAACCTACACTGTTGCAACCACCACCGTCACTTTGACCGCTTACAATAAGCCCAGTAATCGTGCCCTACCCTGCCTAGTTTCAGGGTACCATGATACCTAACTTGGGTTACTGATGAAACGGGTCCCTCGGTACCAGGATTTTCTAGTCAAACATGTTAAGTGGTTAAGTGTCTGTATTTACCTAACCCCTACCCATCAATTCTTGTTAACATGTTGAATTTGGTTAAGTGTTTATAGTTGACTTAACCCTACCATCTGTCCTTAGCCTCTTAGAGCACCAGACCACTCACATTAGACAGGTATTGCTACGGTTACTGGATGTGTCGGTCGGTACCGGGCAGTTTTACACCGTAGCTCAGTCTAACCTCAGGTCCTTATTGGGCTCAATGCTTAACCACCCACATTGTATAGGTATTGTTGTGACTACTGGACAGCCGGGCGGGTCCGGGCAGGTTTACATCACAACTCAATCCAACCTCGGATTAAGCATATCGTGTTTTCTAATTTTACATATTTTATTACTTCTCAATTATATATGTAAATTTCATGTTCTTTATTCTTGGGTATAACAATTCATACCGCTTAAATGTCATTGTCGTTGGCATGTGCCAAACATGCCAACATATATTTTCATATTTTCACCCAACGTTATTACCCCCGTTTGTTCGCAACATTATAACATGTGTTGGGCTTGTCACAATTCAGCCCAACTTTATAAACGTGAGAAAAAGGGGAAATCAAGAACATGTAATACATAAAGGTGTGTGGCGCATGAACTTGCAATTTAGCGATTCAACTAACATATAACATGGGTCATGTGAACTTGCATTCAAATCAAAGTATAACTAAGTAGGTGACATATGAAATGGCATAGTTTAGGCTAATACAAACTTGTGTTTAAACATGTTTAACTTGGCATAATGTCAATCACAAAACTAGCATGTTGTATATTCACCAAAATGTCCAATTATAACATCTAATCACATAGCCTATGTCAACATGATCTTGCATAGTTTATGAAACCCAAACGATACTTAACATAGATCCAATTATACTTGCAAATTAACATAAGAATGGTATCATAGGTTTTGGGTCATGTAGGCATAAAAGGTTTCAAATCTAGAACATGTTTACATAAGCCTTAATTTATTCTTAGTGAACGTATATAGTCCATGCCATAGGCATAAACATAAAGGGATCAAATTCTAGTTTTTGCCACAAACTTGCAAGTGCCATTGTTTTCATATACAATTGTTCAATAGGCTTACATTAATCAATTTAGGCCACAAATATCAATACACAAGTCATAACAGAATCATTACAATACACAGAATTTATATCATACAATAACACAATTCTATTTACATTTACATCGAATCACATCACAACTTTTATTCATATTCTGAAAGGTCACTATACTTACAACGAATGCAGAATCTTGAATTCTGAAATTGAGATGCGCTCCTTTGGGTAGACTAACGTTGCGTTGATTAATTTGATTAAACTTTAATCTTCTTCTTAATTTGATTCGTCTCTAGGCTTTTCTCTCTTGACGGCTATGCTCAATTCCTCCCTGGCAGCATGACGACTCCCATCTTATTTTTTTGTGTGAATTTTCAGTTGAGACTTAGGGTGTATTTATAGATTTTTAAATTGTTTTGAGCAGTCAGATGAAGACAGGAGGAATCTAGACCATACAAAGTTCAATGAGCCAATCAAGAGGTGACATGTCAGCACTAGTGACACACCCATCCACAGAAATTCGAGCCAGAGCCAGACCTAGCCAGCCAGGTCGGCCAGGCAGGTCGACTGGCAGGTCGACACTATGGTCGACCTGGGGTGGCCAGGTCGACACCATGGTCGACCTGGTCTCTAGGCGGGAATTTTCCCGCCCAGTCCAATTTGAACCTGTTTTTCGAATTTCGAATTTTAAATTGAGCTGTTTGAATTTAAATTTTATTCTGAAACTTCCGAAGGTCATAACTTCTTCATACGGAGTCTGATTCGCGCAAAAATCGGACTCTATCTCAAGTAGAATTCTGAGACGAACGCAATGCGTAACCCATTTCCCTTAATTCTTTCATTTAGAATTAATTATACTTTAATTTGTGAAGCTTAATGTTATAGAATTCACGGGGTGTTACATTCTCCCCCCTTAAAAGGATTTCGTCCCCGAAATCTTCAAGTTAGGAAGAATGTATATCCTACCATCAAACAGTCCATCTACTCAACCAACAAACACAAGCATCCACTGTCCTTAAAAGACTTCTAATGCTTCGTGATCATATGCAAAGTGTGTGTACATGTCCTTATCTAATGCAGAAATCAGGCGGTCTACTGATTCAGTTGACCACCTTAATGCGAATCATGTAAGTGTCATGAATCCATTGTATGCAAATTTTTCCTACTCATAATTCTATATGAGTGCACAACTATTCATACAAATGCGACGACCATATGACAGCATATCAAGTTTCAACCATATACAAATGAGAATACATATATATATGCATATGCAATATGAAGTGACTGAGCCGATCTATAACCTAGGGTGTGTGTGTATATGCATCCACGAGCAACCACTAGCAATCACTAGCAACCATTTGCAGCCATCATCCATAACATGTTTTCAAATACATGTTTGCATCCATTTGTTTTCTACCTAAGGAGTTAGGAAAAGGACCGAGGAGATATACCTAAAAAGATAGATAAAGCACAACTTAAGGAAAAAGAGAGATCAAAGATGTACCCTCAAAAAGAAGAGGGTAGGCAGCGCGTATTCTGTCCTCAGTTTCCCAAGTCGCGTCTTCCTCGGCGTCGCTCCACTGAACTTTAACGAGTTTGACTTCGCGGTTGCGTAGCTTCTTCACTTCAGTTCCTAAGATGCGGGTTGGAACTTTCCTCACAGTTGCTTCACGTTCCACTTCGGTTTCTTCTAGAATGCTAGGTTCCACCCCTTCCGCAGACTCATGCAAACACTTCCGGAGGTGAGAAACATGAAAGACGTTGTGAACTCCGGCCAGTCTCTCGGGTAGCTCTAATCTATAGGCCATCTTCCCAACCTTCTCGATGATAGGAAATGGTCCTACAAACCTTGGTGCTAGCTTTCCTGAAGATCCGAAGCGAACGACGTTCCTTAAAGGAGATACCTTAAGGAAAACCCTGTCCCCAACCTCAAACTCAAGGTCGGTCCTTCTTTTGTCGGCGTAGGATTTTTGTCGGTCTTGGGTTGTCTTCATCCTTTTCCGTATCAAGTCCACTTTTTCTGAAGTCTCTCGAATCATGTCTGGCCCAAGTATAAGCTTATCTGTAGATTTCCACCAACAAGTTGGTGATTTGCACGGTCTTCCATACAAGGCTTCGAAGGGCGCCATACCGATGGTAGCTTGGTAGCTGTTGTTGCAGGCAAATTCCACTAAAGGAAGGTGATCCTCCCAAGTCCCTCCAAAGTCAAGAACGCAAAGTCTCAAAAGATCCTCTAAAACTCTATTCACCCTTTCCGTCTGGCCATCGGTTTGGGGGTGATAGGTCGTGCTCAAACATAACTGTGTGCCTATAGCTTCTTGTAGACTCCACCAAAACTCACTTGTGAAGATAGGGTCTCCGTCACTGATAATGCTGGAGGGTATCCCATGGAGTCGAACTATTTCCTTGAGATAAAGAGATGATAGAGATGCGGCAGTCCTTCTACTTTTAATGGGTATAAAGTGGGCGCTTTTAGTAAGCCTATCCACTATTACCCAAATGCTAGTGTTGCCTCTTCTCGACCTAGGTAGTCCATCAATGAAGTCCATTGAAATGCTATCCCACTTCCACTGTGGGACCTCTAAAGGATGAAGTAGTCCTCCAGGTTTCTTCTGTTCCACCTTGACCCATTGGTATGTTATGCACTTAGAAATGAAATCTGCCACGTCTTGCTTCATGCCGCTCCAAAAGAAAGTCCTTTTTATATCCTTGTACATCTTATCACCGCCAGGGTGTATAGTCATCTTGGAATGATGCGCTTCCTCGAGAACCTTCTTTGTCAACTCCCTTGCTTGTGGGACGCATAATCTTCCATCTCGCCTCAGCCAACCCTTATTATCGATTGTGTATCTACTGAGGTGACTAGAAGTCTCACCCCTAATAAGTTTATCAATCACATCAACAAGCTGAGGGTCTTCACGTTGTGCAACCCCTATTTAGTCAAAGAGAGTAGGGCGTACTTCGAGAGATGCTAACAAACCCGGTAAAAAATCCGAGGAGGGCCTAAAGTTAAAACTGGCTATATACTCCAGGCTTTTCCTTTCTACAAAGAGAGTGCTTAAGGTCAGTTTCTTTCGGCTCAACGCGTCTGCTACTACTTGCCTTTGCCGGGAGTATAGGAAATTTCAAAGTCATACGAGGCAAGAAACTCCATCCATCTTTGCTGCCTCAAGTTAAGATCCTTCTGGGAGAAGAGATATTTCAATGATTTATGGTCAGTGTATAATTCAAACTTCTCACCTATAAGATAATGGTGCCAAGACTTAAGCGCAAAGACGATGGCGGCCAGCTCCAGATCGTGGGTTAGGTAGTTCTTTTCATGAACTTTCAATTGTCTTCCGCCATAAGCTACTACCCTTCCTTCTTTCATTAGGACAGCACCTAATCCCGTTCCACATGCATCCGACCGTGAACATTTTGCTTCCATCTGGCAAAGTCAGAACTGGGGCTGTTGTGAGAGCCCTTTTTAATCGTTGGAAAGCAAACTCGCAGTCCAAATCCCAAGTGAATGCCAGATTCTTCTTTGTTAGCCTTGTGAGTGGAGCTGAGATTTTCGCGAAATCCCTAATAAACTTTCGGTGAAAACCGGCTAGCCTAAGAAAGCTTCGAACTTCGATTGCATTTCTTGGTGTCTTCCAATCTTGTACTGCCACCACTTTCGCGGGGTCTACAGCCAACCCCTCTTTGGACACTATATGCCCTAGAAATCTTACCTCCCTTCTCCAAAAGTGGCACTTGGAGAATTTGGCTTTTAGCTGATGGGTATGGAGAGTTTCCATGATATCTTTCAGATGTTGAGCATGCTCTTCCTCATTCTTTGAGAAGATTAAGATATCATCTACGAAGACAACCACAAATTTGCTGAGGAATTCTCTGAACACCCTGCTCATTAGGTCTACGAAATAAGCGGGTGCATTTGTCAAGCTGAAAGGCATGACAAGCCACTCGAAGAAAACGTCTGGGGTTCTGAATGCCGTTTTATCAATGCTATCTTCAGCTACTCTTAGCTGATGGAACCCAGTTGCCAGATCAAGTTGGGAGAAGACCGTCGCACCTACAAGCTGATCAAACAAATCGTCGATTCGGGGAAGAGGGTGCTATTTTTCTTGGTCAATTTGTTTAACTCCCTATAGTCGACGCAAAGGCGAAGCGAACCGTCCGCTTTGGTTGCGAACACCACTGGAGCACCCCATTCCGAAATGCTCCGTCTAATGAACCCTTTTTCGAGAAGTTCTTTAACCTGCTTACTGAGCTCCTTTCTCTCCTTTGGAGCCATGTGTCTGACAGGTAAAGCTACAGGCTTTGCATTATCCACAAGATATATGTGGAAGTCTATTTCCCGCCTCGGAGGTAAGCCTTTCACCTCCTCAAAGACATCCGGATATTCCCGGACTACTCTAACTGATTGCAAATTCTCGTCAGAAGCATCAAGCGACTCTAGATAACTAAGCATAACAGCATTCAAGGGATTACAAGAAATTTCTAGAGTGTTACCAAGCCGAGTCAAGAGTCTAACTACTCTTTTCTCACAATCAAGAATGGAACTATTACTGGATAACCAGTCCATGCCTAAGATCAAACCATATCCCGAGAAGCCCAACAAAAAGGCATTACAACTAAACTCAACGCTGAGAATAGAGATTTTCAAACCCAAACAAACCATTAACAAGTAAGCGGAGCCCCCAATTGGATTTGAAACTACTAAGGGATCTTCTACCATACTAGTGTCTAGATGCAGAGATTCTACTAAGGCAGATGAAATAAAAGAGTGTGATGCGCCAGAGTCAAAAAGTGTGCGAACTGGATGATCTTAAAGATAGACTACACTTTCTACAGAAATATTACTACCTAAAGTTCTCAAGATAGGATTGAGAAGATAAGCAGGATAAAACAAAGCATCTAGGAGAAGAGGTTAAAAAGGTACCCTCAGAAGGTCCTGCTTGCGGGCCTTACCCTTGCTTCTTAGGGCAGTCCTTAGCCATGTGTCCAGCCTCACCGCAATAGAAGCAAGTAGCACTCATCTTCCTCTTCTTCTTTCTGCAGTCGTTCACCACATGTCCAACAATGCCACAGAAATAACATTTCCTTTTCTTACGTGCCTTGTTATTATTGTTGTGGTCCTTTCCTCCTTGACTATTACCCGTCTTCTTGTTCGGTGATTCTCCCATTTGCTGGTTCACGTAGAGGAGGAGGAGGAGGAGGAGTAAAAGCATCTGCAACTGAGAAGTAGGGTCCCCAAACATGCTGAAAAAGAAAGGAAAAATTCAAAACGAAGGATAGAGAGCGATAGATAGGGCACATGGCTTTGGGGGATTTTGTCTTTTTATAAACATAACACTTTTTCTTGAAAAATGCTTCTTTAAACTTTCTTTTGAAAACACATTCAATTTTTTTTCCCTTATCTGGTAAACCTAGGCTCTAATACCAAGTGAACACCCCACCTCCGTTAAGGTCACTCACAAAGGGAATGCCTTAACTTTGGTGGAGGTTTATAAGTAAAAGCCACAGATAAACTCAAGACAGATATAAATAAACATATTTTAAACAGTGGAAACCAAACAGACTTTTATTTCATCAATACGTGTTCAAACAAAACATTTCCACAATTGTCTCAAAATACTTCCAACATTACAACATCATTACTGTCTTGATTATTAAAGAAGCATAAAACATAAATAAAGTGACAAAAATCCCCATAGTGATATCCAAAGCCATAATCCGAGCAAGAGAGATCCAAATCATACATCTACGGTCTTGGAGCTTGTAAAGGGTCTGACTGAGCTGAGTTGTTTCCTCCCTATGGACCTTGGGGGGGGGGACGGAAGAAAAGAAGACGAAAAAAAATTAGAGTCAGACATAAAGCCTGAGTAAATCTAGTAACTCTTCAGTATGTGAATAAGAAAAGGGCATGATAGATATAAACTAAAAATAGGAAAGTGTCACAAGCTAAGGAAGTGTCGAATGTACTATCGCACCCATACCATATCTCTGCACCTACTTGAGTTTATTCTAACTGGCACCCCATGTTGAGGGTGAAGTGATCCCCATTTTTATTTAAAGATCGGCTCCTAATCGCGTAAACATGTGTCATACGGCCCCCAAGAATTGTAGATACCTATGCTTGTCCCACCATGGGGTGTATCAAGACGCATGGTGGCGGCCCCGACACAAATTCTAGAAGGCATAGGTTATACTACTGGTGCCCCCAGTGCCCTGTTTGTCTGCTCCAGAGTGTGTGCACGCCCGCACCCCGTTAGAACCTACACCGTTGCACCCACCGCGGTCGCTTTGACCACTTACAATCAGCCCAATAATCGTGCCCCACCCTGCCAAGTTTCAGGGTACCATGATACCTAACTTGGGTTATTGCTGAAATGGGTCCCTCGTTACCAGGATTTTCTAGTCAAACATGTTAAGTGGTTAAGTGTCTGTATTTACCTAACCCCCACCCATCAATTCTTGTTAACATGTTGAATTTGGTTAAGTGTTTATAGTTGATTTAACCCTACCATCTGTCCTTAGCCTCTTAGAGCACCAGACCACTCACATTAGACAGGTATTGCTACGGTTACTGGATGTGTCGGTCGGTACCGGGCAGTTTTACACCGTAGCTCAGTCTAACCTCAGGTCCTTATTGGGCTCAATGCTAAACCACCCACATTGTATAGGTATTGTTGTGACTACTGGACAGCCGGGCGGGTCCGGGCAGGTTTACATCACAACTCAATCCAACCTCGGGTTAAGCATATCGTGTTTTCTAAATTTACATACTTTATTACTTCTCAATTATATATGTAAATTTCATGTTCTTTATTCTTGGGTATAACAATTCATACCGCTTAAATGTCATTGTCGTTGGCATGTGCCAAACATGCCAACATATATTTTCATATTTTACACCCAATGTTATTACCCCCGTTTGTTCGCAACATTATAACATGTGTTGGGCTTGTCACAATTCAGCCCAACTTTATAAACGTGAGAAAAAGGGGAAATCAAGAACATGTAATACATAAAGGTGTGTGGCGCATGAACTTGCAATTTAGCGATTCAACTAACATATAACATGGGTCATGTGAACTTGCATTCAAATCAAAGTATAACTTAGTAGGTGACATATGAAATGGCATAGTTTAGGCTAATACAAACTTGTGTTTAAATATGTTTAACTTGGCATAATGTCAACCACAAAACTAGCATGTTGTATATTCACCAAAATGTCCAATTATAACATCTAATCACATAGCCTATTTCAACATGAACTTGCATAGTTTATGAAACCCAAACGATACTTAACATAGATCCAATTATAGTTGCAAATTAACATAAGAATGATATCATAGGTTTTGGGTCATGTAGGCATAAAAGGTTTCAAATCTAGAACATGTTTACATAAGCCTTAATTTAGACTTAGTGAATGTATATAGTCCATGCCATAGGCATAAACATAAAGGGATCAAATTCTAGTTTTTGCCACAAACTTGCAAGTGCCATTGTTTTCATATACAATTGTTTAATAGGCTTACATTAATCAATTTAGGCCACAAATATCAATACACAAGTCATAACAGAATCATTACAATATACAGAATTCATATCATACAATAACACAATTCTATTTACATTTACATCGAATCACATCACAGTTTTTATTCATATTCTGAAAGGTCACTATACTTACAACGAATGCAGAATCTTGAATTCTGGATTCTGAATTTTGAAATTGAGATGCGCTCCTTTAGGTAGACTAACGTTGCGTTGATTAATTTGATTAAACTTTAATCTTCTTCTTAATTTGATTCGTCTCTAGGCGTTTCTCTCTTGACGGCTATGCTCAATTCCTCCCTGGCAGCATGACGACTCCCATCTTATTTTTTTTGTGTGAATTTTCAGTTGAGACTTAGGGTGTATTTATAGATTTTTAAATTGTTTTGAGCCGTCAGATGAAGACAGGAGGAATCTAGACCATACAAAGTTCAATGAGCCAATCAAGAGGTGACATGTCAGCCCTAGTGACACACCGAGCCACCGAAATTCGAGCCAGAGCCAGACCTAGCCAGCCAGGTCGGCCAGGCAGGTCGACTGGCAGGTCGACACCCAAGTCGACACTATGGTCGACCTGGGGTGGCCAGGTCGACACCATGGTTGACCCTATGGCCGACCTGGTCTCTAGGCGGGAATTTTCCCGCCCAGCCCAATTTGAACCTGTTTTTCGAATTTCGAATTTTAAACTGAACTGTTTGACTTTAAATTTTATTCTGAAACTTCCGAGGGTCATAACTTCTTCATACGGAGTCCGATTCGCGCAAACTCAGACTCTATCTCAAACAGAATTCCGAGACGAATGCAATGGCGTAACCCATTTCCCTTAATTCTTTCATTTAGAATTAATTATATTTCAATTTGTGAAGCTTTATGTTATAGAATTCACGGGGGTGTTGTAGATGTACTCTGATGATTGTAAGTTTTTATTTCAAGCTTTCAGTAAAGATATAATTTTAAATTATATTTTGTTCACTGCGATATGAGACTCTGTGTTGTGTTTGGTTCTTCTTCTTCTTCTTCTATTCTAATATTTCTTCCTTTCTTATCTCTTCCTCTAATTTATTTCTAATAGTTATCTGTGTTTTCGATTCTTGGGTTCTGACAAGTGATACAGGATATGTATTATTGTCGAAATTCGGGCTCGACTTCTCGTGGGCCGTTACACAACAATCTCTCTCTTTTGATTATAAAAAAGTTCACATTAAGATTTTGAATGTGATAAATGTGACTATGAAATGTTGAACTCCCCTTATTTGTATGCTCCCCTACAACTGAACTCTCCCTATATATATATATATATATATATATATATATATATATATATATATATATGCATATGAGTGAATTTACATTCAATTGAATTTCGAATATTAAAATACTCTTGAATTATTCGCTCATCAATCAAATTCTTACTCATTCTCCCCCTTTTGTTATCATCAAAAAGATAATAGAAATCGAAATATTGATGAATATAGACTAGAAATATAAATTCAAATCAAGAGAGAGAATATTTACCGTAAATCTCATTTAGTCAAACAAAAATCATAATATCCTTCAAACTAGAAGCAAATTTCACTTTTCAAAATGATGGATTTACGATTAATTTTCTAAATAAAGAGAGTTATAAAACTTTAATTATACGAATATGAATTCTAAAAAAATTCATTTAAATTTTAAAATTAAGCATAAAATGGTTTAAGCACTTTCTAACCATGCCTAACTGAAGGACTTTTAAATGAGGTTAGTTGTAACTTAAACTTGTTATGTATTTTCTAATCATGCATAACTGCTAGGATTTTTAAATGATATTAGAAGAATACTTAACTTTATCCTCTCTTGTATGAGTTCCGTTTATGCATAACTGCAAGGATTTTTAAATGAGAATGGAAGCACATACAGAGATTAAGGTGATTCATCCATGCATAACCACTAGGACTTTTAAATAAGAGTGAGTACCACATTTTTTTTTTTTAATATTTCCTTATTTCCAAAAACAATTTAAATTCTCCACATTATATAAAACATGATGAATGATAGAAAGATGGTAGAAAAAAGAAGAAGATCATGAAATAAACACCAATTCAAAGGTATTATAAAATCTGTCCAATCATCATGAGAATTTAAATAATATCCCCTCTTGTTATGAAATATACTACAGTTATTACTCATCTCATTTTTATAAATCTAATAATAATTTTGATGAGTTCCAAGATAGTTCAATTTGGTCAATAATTTCAATTTTTTGAATAAATAATCAAAAATGATTTTATATTTGAAAATATCAATTCAAAGAAGGATTCTGAAAGAGTTATGCAAGTTGAAAATCAGTTTAAAAAATTAATCAGTTGAATGTGAAATTATTCAATAGTTCTAAGGTTGATACCACTTGTAGTTCCTAATTGCCCATAATGGCACTACAATGTATCTCAGACACTGGTTTTTTCAAAAAATATCCAATCACCAAGCCCAAGCAAACAAATCGAACAATTGAATTTCCTTTATTAGAGTAGCAATACATCAAGATAAGCTTAGAAAGAGAATTTTTTACAATATTTACATCAATCCCAAGAGACAATCGATGATCCAAGTCTAAAATGGTTTATTAGAAATCATTTGATGAGATGTTTAATTTCAAAGTTCAAATGCAAATTCAATAATCCAAGAGATTCAAGAAAACATCCATCACACATGATTTTCAAAATCAAATCCACTTATTATAGTGCACGAGATTCAACCAAGTACTAACCACAAATAATTTGCAAGTTCAAAACCAAGTCAAGTCAAAAGAAATATGAGATTCCCACAACTCATGTAAAATGATTTTCAAGAAATACGTTGTATTAAGTGCTGTTTTTCAAGTCTTACTAAGGAGAACTAGCAGAAAATCAAATAGTGAAGTTATGTGAAATTTCATTAGCATTTCAGATCATCAGAAAATTTAAAATTCCAAATAACAAATTCAAGATATGATCAAAATACTACAGCATTGTCAGAAATTCAGGGACCAGTCTAAAATTTAAACTTCAAATGAATTGCAATTTTTCACAATTTAAGTCCAAAATCTGGAAATAATCAAAACATGAAAGTTGTAAACAATTGAATCTAGTTTCCATAAAATCAAAAATTTTGCAATTTGAAGTTAAGAAGCTCAGGATATGTCAAAATGATTATGGAAGTGTCAATGTGAATCTACATTAACAGAAAGGAATAAAAGAAAACGAAACACGAGTTTAAAGATCATACCTAAATTACCATTGACGATGTGGATTCTCTAACTCGACAATCATGGATAAGGAATCTAAAAATTTATTTCAATAAAAATTTGGAACAACTTGAATTTATCTCTCTTGAAGTTGTTCCTCAGCCACCTTCGGTACCTAAATGTTTATAGGATCGAGTGGTCTAACAAAAAACGTTTTACCATTCATAACTTTGTTTAATTATTTGGTACTCAAACCCGTTTATATAACAATCTATTAGCAACCTCTAAAGTACCCTTAGAAACTCAAGTTCGTTGAATCTTGATTGAATCCATCTTCTTATTCTTTGGGATCCAAACTCGTTTAATTGGATTATTTCTAAACATGTTTCCATCTCGTTTATGATTTTAAAGTCCTTTGAAATTACAAAAGTCCAAATTTCCAATTCAATCTTTTCCAAAGCTATTTGAAGGATTTTTTAAATCATTTGAATTTTGCTTTTCAACTTCATCAATTTTCCCAAAACCCCACCCACTCTTATTTCCAACAGAAAATTTGTTTTTTAGCAACATACCAACGATTTTTTTCCATTAGAAAATTTAGTCAAAACTGATTCAAGTCGTCGAATTTTAGATTTAAGATCACTACTTTCTTACATTAAATTTGAGCAATGATTATTAGCGATCTTCCTCTTTTCAGCATCAGTTTGTTTTAAAACCATATTTTCATTTTCAGGCATTTTAATTTTAGCATTTGATTCAAAAATTTCAATTTCAAATTGTTTGTGCTTTTCGATTTGAAGTTTTTCAAAATCCTTGAATTTTTTAACTTCACATTTCAAACTGTGATTTATTTGAAAATTTTCAAATTTGTTATGTTTCTAAATCACAATTTTGTTTTTAAGGGATTTGAAATTCTCTTTTATAAAATATTTTTAAGAAGTCATGCAATCTTTGCAATTGTGATTTTTGATTTTCTCTGTTTCAATTCAAGCTCATTCAAAATCGATTCAGTTTTCAGCAAATTTTGTTTCTTGAAAAATTCATGTTTGGAATTTTTAGCGACCTTGAAAATTTTCAACACTTTTTGCAAAAGATTGTTTTAACAAATTAGTTCATCTTCTTTTCTTTTTAAATCCATAATTTCCATTTGAACATTTTCATTGAGATGTAGTAGATTGATTTCCAAATTTGAACAATTTTTACAATCAGGGTTTGAATTTTTTTTAATGCTTTCAAGTTTTAATTCCGAAACATCAATTTTGCCACTCAACACGAGATTCTAAAGTTTTATATTTTTTTTGTTCAATTTGAGACTCTCAATAGATTTAGTTATTATATCATAAGGAAGAGTTAAATCTTTAAATGAATTTTTTTTAGCCTATCATCTGCTGAGTCTCCATCATCCGATTCATCTGAATCATCATCTGTAAATCCTATTAAGCAAACATCTAAGCTTGAGTTGGTTATTGAGGGGTTTGAGTTCCTATTCTCTTTTCCTCCACACATTGCATCGAGAGTTTTCCAAACTTCCTATACAATTAAACAATGGGAGTTATGGTTAAACTGATCATCATTTATATAATATATGCATTGCATGAGAATTAATTATAATATCATTATTAGACTGACTCTCGCTAGTTTGACAACTAGAAATGTCGTCGTTTGAAGAATACATGACTCTAGAGTCATTTAAAAACAAAAAATACCTCCTCCAATACCACTTATGGGAGCTAAATTAACCCTAGAAGGGTGAATAGGGTTTTTAATAGTTTTTGCGGAATATAAATATTATCACAACACAGATCACAACAGAATAAATAAATGCAGAAAATAAATGATACATAATTTACCCAGTTTTGGTAAACCTCTACCTGCTACTGCACTCACCAAGGTTTCTACTAGGTATTAAAAACTATATCCTGCATACAACAATTGTACACTCATGACCCCTCTCTATTGTTCTAATCCTATGCTCAAAACCCTACATTAATCTCAAACCCCAAGATCAGATATTCCATAACTATAAACCCTATAGCTTGAACCCTAGTTTAAAGAAAAAACTAGAAAACTATAGACCGATTCCAAAAGAAAACACTTAAAACAAAATAAACACAAAACCCCTAAGTCCTAAATTAACACATAAGCATATAAAAAATATTAGCACACTTTGTCTTTGCTTTGTCACTTAAAAAATGTCGGCTTAAAATTTTAAAGGCCACGAATGAAAGAATTAGGTTTTTGCTTTCTTCTCCATATCTCGACTTCAAACTTTGATTTGAAATGATTCTTTGATGTCTCTGATTTCTTGATACTCCCTTGTCAATGATTTGGCACTTCAGATGACCGAAACTTGATTCATGAGTTCTTTGATTTTTATTCTTCTATGCTTGAATTGATTTGCTTTCGGTTTTGATGATTTTTGCCAGTGATGAAATGGTTCGGGTTTTCCAAACTCTATCCTCTCTGATTTCAAAGGATGTTGTCGTGAATAAGAATTTTATTTTTGGAAATATTTGATTGACTTTCTTGCTCGAAATTACTCCTTGTGATTTCTGGAAAGTTTTGAATTTTTTATTTGGTGGAGTTATTCTTCCTTTCCAAAAATAAAAAATTCATTCCATTTAGATGCTAAAGTTATGGCTTTGAAATTCTCTACATATTTTGTCATTTGAAAGAATTCTCGAAATAACAAATCTGACATATATTTCTTATTTGAGATTTTTAAGCATTTAATATTAAGGAAGAAACTTTCTTCGTTTATCCATGCGAATATTAATACGACATTGATTCTTTCTCTTGATACTACACATGCACATTCGAAAAATTTCCTAAAATAAAAACTTGACATTTTTTTTATGATTTGAAATTTTCAAGCATTTAATATTAAGGAGGAAATTTCCTTCCTTTAACCACTCGAATTTTAATGATGCACTTGATTTTTTTCTCTTGATACTGCACATGCTTATATGGTGTTGTAGTTGGCTTTCAGTCATGTCTTCATTGAGTTGGCCTCTACTTCATTGTTGAACTTGAAAAATGCTTCTTGTACCTTGCTATATTGTATGATGCCATTATGCTCTTTATGCATGCCACTTGTGTTGCACCATGTCATCTTGCCAAATATGCCAGATTGTGTATTCAAAAAATTCTTTTCAAATATTCTTCTACCCAATATTCTCGAATTTGATTTCTGAAAAAATTGTGAATTTTAACTTGCCGTTTATGAACCAAGCAAGTCAGGAAATTTGAAAAGATCTTCTTGCCAAATATACTTCTGGAAAGTTTGAATTATTCCTTGCCTATTAAAACATTTTTGAAACTTTATATATTATTCAAAAATGATTCTTGGAAAGTATTGATTGGCTATGGTATTTGCATGTTGAATATTGATACTCTCGACCTTGGTTCGCATGAACATGATACTGCACTTGATTTTATTCAACATAGGCTTGGGTGTGCGCATAAGTCAGTAATTGTACATTGCTGAAAAGGTTGGAAACTGCACTTTGTTCAAAATGCTTATTCATATACTTGTTCACATATATATACATATTTATATGTGTATATGTGTGTGTACCCATACATGTATACGTACTTTTTATGAGCTGTTGTCCTACTTTTTCTGACCGGTTCAGATTTATACTGCTACACATATATTTTGAAGTTGTTAGTTGCCTTTGTATGTGCATTTCCATTTCTTTTCAATTTTGTTGTTGCACTATGTGTATACATGTGGATGTTGCTTCTTCTTCTTTGGCAATTCCGGCATGCTATGTATCTTCATATGCATATTTGCACATTCCGGCATTTACTACTATTGCCGAGACGTTTGCATTTGCACATGTGTATTTTCATATGCATATGTGTATTTGCACATTTGATTTCCAGTTTTGGCATCCTGCCTCCATATGCATGTGTTCATGCTTGTTGTATTGTTCATTTTGTTGTATGTTTCACTTCTTCTCTTTGGATGCTCTGGTTGACTTGAAGATTCCTATGTACATGTGCACTTGTGCCATTGTGCATACCTGAGCTTTGTTCGTGTTCACTTGAAAATTAACTGTATACAAGTGCAAAAATATTTTTCTAGTTAAATCAGCAAATCACTACATGTGTCGTGCTAGTCAAGACTCAGTGTGTGTATACGAATCTAAATATGACATTGAATATGTAATTGAGAGAAATCTGAGTGATTGAGTGTTGTAGTGAGGAATGAATGTAAATGTGAATTTTTACAATAGTGTTATATAAATATGAACTATACAATAGTGAAGTCGGAAATATGTACCAATTCAAATGTTGAAATAAATATTTTTTTGAACAAAAATACTGTTTGAATATTGAATTGTGTGCAATAATATACTATTCAATAAATATTCATTTCTACGTGAAGTGAAACATGGAATAGTACAATTACAAACAAATTTATATAATAATATATATGTTTATTATCATCAAACAAAAATCATATTGTTATACTTAACACTTGGATGGCCAAATTGATAACCCCACAAGTCAAAAATACTCTTTTTTTTAAATTATTTTCATAAATTTTAGAAATATTGCACCACTAATTGTCTTTTACAGTATTGATGTAGTTATCAAAATTAAACTTGTGCAATCTCTTCACTGCATCACCTTACGAAACAATATCTCTAGTTAGTATGTCTCTAACCAGACAGTGCTTTGGATGTAATTCAAAACATACATTATCCTTCGCAAATTGTGGTAAACTTATTGAATTCTTCTTGATTTTGGAACCCTCAATAGGTTATGTAGAAATAACCGCCTTTTACCTTGATGAAAGCATTACAAACGTGAGACATATTTATACACTTACCATTTTCCATGCATATTGTTTGATTACCTTCATACGCTTTATTACCGAGACTTAGATTATCAAGGTTGTTTGCATTGTGGTTGGCTGCTCCTGGATTTGGATACAACTTTCATCTTGTATATGCTCCAGTCTTGCGCCTTTATTATGATTTCTTGATGAATTAGTTGGATTATTTGTTTCATGCTAAGCATGGATTATGTTAGCACTAGTGTTTGAGCTTCTTTGATTGTTGTGTTTTTGATTTACTGAACAGTTTGGGTTAATTAGAAGTAACACTTTGGTGTTGTGTGTCCAATTTCTCACATATTTGACAATTTGGCCTATTTTTATTGTTCTTTTACATATCCCTAAATCTACCTCAGTTAGAGGAGCTTCCCCTCTAAAAGGTTTGATCAGTCTTGTTATCTTGATTTCTATTTCCATTATCGTTGATTGCATAATTGATAGTAAAATCATTTTCTTGAGCTCTCTTGCTATCAATCATGGCTTCATGAGATAGAAGAATTGAATGTATGTTATCCATTGATGAGAATTCCTTTTGTGATGTAATCACAACAATCAATGCTTCATATTCATCAATTAAACATTTTGAATGACCTAGATTTGTTCAGATTTAGACATTTTGTGACCATCAACTTTTTACTTGTCATAAATAGATTTGATTTTTTTTTTCTAAGTACTCCGTCATAGCGATATTGTCATCTTTGATTTTCCATAATTGTCTCTTGTAGTATGTTACTTTTACAGTAGACTGAGTATTAATATTTTTTTTCTCAAATAGTGATCCATAAATCATTAGGAAGTTCTACATTTGATTACTTTTGGTAATAGGCTTTGACTAAATGATGATAACAACCATGAACCAATGAGTCTATCTTGCCTGTGATACTTAGTGTATTCTTTATTGTCGATGACTCTGCTTTCATGGTCCACTATGAATTTAGGGGGACTAAAAGGAGTTACCATGATAAAATCTTCAAGGCCGTATCCTTGTATGGAAGTTTAAATTTACAATTTCCTTAAAAGATAATTGTTCTCCTCAAGTTGAACTGTAATCAGTTGTGATTGAGGGTCGATTATAGTTTTTGTCAAATTTTCAAAGGCAATAGAAGCCTTTTGACGACTGTTCATGTCGCCAGATGTAGTAAAACTGCTTCCATTAGCCGTGAGGAAAAGAAAAGTAAAAAACAAATGAAATATAGGGTAAGGAGAAGATCAAAAAGTGAGCTAAGTTCAAAAAGAATCTCTTTAGAGAATACTGATGCAACTAGGTAACTGAAATAATGAATTTTATTCGTTCTGATGAAGTTTTTGGTGAGGCATAAATTTCATTTTGATCATGTTTGGAATTCTTGAACTTATTTTCTTGAATCTTGGTTAATAGTGGAGTTTGATTGTGACTATATGATGCAGTCACTAGTTAATTCTCAAGCAAGACATAGTAAAGATGATGAAGCCGAGAAACAGCTTATTGGTTTGCCATTGATGGTTTATATCAACTCACTTTTTCAAGGGATGAAAATAAATTCTGATGAAAAAGAAGACAACTTAAATGATGATGCAAAAACTAATAATTTGTTTTTAAGAATCACACGATTTCATATTGTTGTTAAGATTTGAATTGGCTCTGGTACCTATACATAAACGTAAAAGTTTGATTTGAATATTGTTTCTAAAACGAAAGTAAAGAGAACTGTAAAATGAAGATGCTTTATTTTAGTACTGAGAACTGTTACATTGCTTCGACTAATACATGTTAGGAGTTTATGTATACCTTATGATTGACAAATCATGAAACATCATATTTGAATAAATAACCCATATGGAATTAATTGAAAAGAAATCAGAAAAAGTAAATGAATTAGAGGAAGCCATACCTAAATCCATAGATGTTTACAGAGTGAAGATTAACCTGGTTAAGATATGGTTTTGATTTTCAAATCTAACAAAAGATCTAGATCTGAATTATTTCTCATAGAAGAGGTTAGGAGAATAACTAAAGCTTACGGAATTTAGGGACCATAACCCAATATGTATAATTGTGTGATATTTTCAATTTGGCCCTTCAACAAACTGAAAATCACTTCGTTCTTTATGCATTATTTCCATAACAGTTGCATTTTTTATCCTTATTTATTTTATTACTTTATTTGATCACTTTAATTAGGCTTTACACTGAAATAGCATAACTTATTTTATTTTACACGAGCGTAAATGCACGCGCTTCGCGCGTGGTTATGCCTCAATATTGTGTAACTTATAAATATTATGTAAAACTAAAAAAAAGCAAAAATATTTAACAAATAAACAAATTCGAAAGTATATCTACATAAAATGTTGAAGATAGAGTTACACATATGCGTTTCTGTGTGTATTTGTACACAAATTCTTTTTAAAGAAAAACTGGTATATTTATGGCAGGTGGTTATATTCTGCATGTCAATAGGAGGAACAATGGCTCCATTTCTGAGGAGTCTTACATGAAAATTTCTAGCAAGCAGAATAAGCAACCTGACCCCTCCTTCAAATTGTTCTGCTTCTTACTCCTATTTACAAACCCTAGGCACCATAAAAACCTGCAAATTGCAAACCACTGAGAAAATTGAAACTAATGAGCATAAATCTTTGAAATATTCTCAAAGTTTAACAACTAAACAATAAGAACTAAAAATAAATGAGTAACCTGGAGCTTTGAGCGATCTGCCACATATATAACAAATATGATGTTGAAAAGCATCGCGCAAATCCCAATGTCTCAGGTGATGACAGCTCTACCAAGCTCTTTAGTTCCGTCGAGACCAACATTAAAGCTTTTCTAGAGGTAATTTTCACATCAATTTTCTTTTAAAAAAATAAGAATTGGTTGTATAACGATTGTTTCCATTTAAGTGCTTCAAAAAAATATGAAGGGAAGGGTGAATTAAGAGAGAACAATGATGTTGAACAAAGAGCAGTGAAAATGAGGAGAGAAATGTGAATATAATGGAGATTTTGAACGATATTTAAAGGGATGTATGTTTTGTTCTAGGAACGTCGCATTTGTAGGTAGAGGCTGAGAGTATTTCAGAACCAGTCAAATGCAGAAGACGCTATTTCTTTAGCTATGAATAAAACATGGTAAGACGAATGCTATTTTTTGGGCTCAGCGAAATTTTAGGGATTTATTCCAATTAATAGTACCATCTATATTTGAAATTGAATTGGATAAAAATTTCAAGCTACACAATATAGAAAAAGCAACTATCATTGATATACTGCCAAATTTGTTTTCTAACCATATAAGATATTGCCATATATCCACATCAACAGGAGTTTCTATATATGGAAAAGTAAATTGAATTAGTATATCTATATGAAAAATATAAGTGACCTTAGGTCTAATTTTAAACACAAATATGTTTATACATATATAATAGTATCATGTATACATATAATAAAGGTTTAAAACAAAGAATTTTGGAATGTAAAATTTTAATTGCATAATGAAAACCTGAATGGATGCAATAAATTTTGCATGGAAATTCGTAGCATTAGAACTAATGAAAATGCATAATCTAAAATAAATAGCAATTCAATCAAAGAAATTGTCCTAAATTTAGCACCTAAATATTGTAAAAAAATATTATTGATATAGTGCCAAATAAATTGCCATATATCCATGTCAATATTAATTTCTATATATGAAAAATAAATTGAATTAGTAGATCTATATGCCAAATATAAATGATCTTAGTTCTAATTTTAAATACAAATATGTTTATACATATAATAGTATCATGCATACATATAATAAAGGTTTTAAGCAAACTGTTGTCGAATGTTAAATTTTAATTGCATAATAAAAACCTGAATCGATGCAGTAAATTACACATGGAAATTCGTACCATTAGAAACAATGAAATGCATAAACTAAATTAAATAGCAACTAAAATGAGAAGAGATTAAAATTTGAAATGAAAGCCTATTTAGAGATCCTCTTTTTGAGCGAAATTAAAGAGGCAATTTGAATTAGCTGAAAAGGTTTATTAGATCCTAATTTAAGTGACATTAAATGCCTAATTTATTGGGGATATTAGGTTAAATAATAATTTTGTATATTTAAAACCTCATACGTAAGGGCATTTTGGGAAGTTCATGGTCGACCAAAACTTTGTGCTCCAAAGAGAATTATTAATAAACATTTTAAAAAAAATCAACCGCACAGATCCTATTTTAATGAGACCCTTTATTTAAATTTTAAAACAAATTAACTGCACTGACCCTATATTTATGGGATAGTTTTTTAATTTAAATAAAGGGAAATTTTGGCATTTCACGGTCGGACCAAAAATATGTGTTTCCAAGAGAATTATTAATAAATAAAGATATACATTTTAAAAATTGGATTATTTAAAATTAATAGAAGGGTATATAAGGTAATCATACAAATTAGTATATTTGAAACATAGTTATATGTTACCATAATCATACAAATGCATTGTTTTTCAAATATAAGGAATGCATCATCCTACCATAAATCTATTATTATTCCGTATATATTAATTAATAACCAAAAATGTATGACCTGGGATTCATGTGGATTCTGACAATAAAGGGCATTTTCGACACTTTACATTTACACCAAAAACCTGTGACACCAAACCTATTCCGATTATTCGTAAAGATATGTGGTCCACATGTTGAAATTTTCCAACAATCTCCCCATGAACCATATACGTAATAACTTTAGAAAATTTGTTTAACTTTATAAGCTCCAATTTTTATTTATTTACAATATACCGTGTATCTGAAATAATCTCGTCCACTAACTGTGTTGACAAAGGATTAAAGCGGTCTTCATCACATTTATTGTAACTGATCCCATCAGTGGTCCCATATATTATAACACCCTATAAAATATACCATAAATAGATATAGATAATTAAATTAAATATAAGCAATAATAAATTAATAAAATATTAATCGGCTAAAAATAAGAATCTTGGTCAGTTGATAATTGGAATGCGAGAATACTATCATTGTATTCATCGTGTGAGATTCTGGTCCGTTTTTATATTTAATTGGTCGAAAACGGAGTCCGCAAGAAGAAGTTACTAATAAAACACTATATAAGATAATTGTATACACACGAAAATTGAAATTCAAACTGAATAAATATAAATCAGAAATAAAATTATATACTGATTGTTGTTTATCCCTTAAGAATCATATATGCATCGTAGAATTAAGTCCATACTAGAGCCATAGAAAGAGCATTCCCGAGATTCGTACATGTATGCCTCAACCAAGATCGTTCGTACGCAACAAGGTTAAACATGGACTATGCTGCTCGAGAGAAAAAGGTAGTCATAAAGTGCAGCACGATTATACAGAGAGGTCGCGCGTTAAGAAGGGTAATGCCCAAATACTGTGAGGCCTGCACATTTTGCGGAGATCGCTCGTATCAAGAAAGTTGCTTATTCTCGCATCAAAGAAATCGGTCGCACAAAACAAAGAAGGGAACCGGCTTCAGTCACATGATCCATTCTGCAGTCGTTTGACCACGAAACCATTCATGGACCTCACATTCACTCATGGAATTACAACCTCGAACTCTCGCTCTTCCCTTGATATATCGCTAGTACTACAATTAGAGCAATCGCATACATATCAGCTTTACATGTTTTGATCAACCCTCATCTACCATCAGATATGAGCCCTTCAATCAGATGATCTATGTGTGAAGGCCTCAAACGCGATAACACATCACTTGTTCCAATGCAGTCGCTCACACAGGATAGCCGGAAACAGCGGTCACCAGTTGGCTATAGCTAAGCAGTGGCATGTTCGTAATTAATAAAACTGGCGATCCATAGCCTACAAAGAGGGACTCCATTCATTTCCCGAGAGGGGGCGCACCTATAAATAAGCCATAGTTACCACTGGAAAAGGGGGAACTTCTGGCCATCATAAAGTGATGCTAAATTCCATCCTCAACCATTCCTTAAATATTTCAGCCATGTTCATCATCACCATCTGAAGATCCTTCATCCATTTGGCCATGGCGTCCGTCAGAATCCTATAGGTGCAAAAGATCGAAGACCTCCTCCTCCGTCGCCTATTCATCCTTCTCCATTATAGATCCTTCCATTCCTCCATTGAATCTTGTGAATCTGGCGAAATTTGTATGTAAAAGTGAGAATATATTAAGTGAACAAGAAGATGTACAAAGATCAAGAGCAGATATGTCTTGTAATCATAATCATGATAATGCAAACTCCATTCACAGTGGATGTAGGTCTAACACAAGGCTGAACCACTCTTAAACCTCGTCTCCATTTTATTTTCTTTGGCATTTTTACTTTCAATTGTTGTTGAATGCGGCTCCACTTATTTTCTAACCATATTGGTGAAGTACTTTCATAGTACCCTTGGTGTTTGAACCATTTTTGGTGAAAACATTTGGCACCCACCGCAGGGCCGTAATTGCATCCTTTCTTGTGGAAATTCAACAAGATCTTCTCAAAAGACTTTGCATGAAATCATGAGTATACCAAAGGAGACTATCCGCGAAGTCAATGATCCCGCCAATAATATTAATATTGTCACATTGCCCGCCACTCATTTCGAGATAGGAGAATCGTCGAGAGCTGAGTTTACTATAACAAAAAGATAATTGGAAGAAGAAATAGCGGGACTGACAAGTCAGATAACCATCACAAACAGCATAATGAAGAAGAAACTTGAGTCAATGTTCGCTATTCAAGCCGCTACTGCAAAAGCCACGCTAAGTGCCACTTGTTTTCTGCCTATTCGAACAAGTCAAGCCTACGATACAGAATCCTCTGCTTCGAGCAAAAAACAGGGAAATTATGTTAAGGAAGTTACAAATCATGCTAGTTTGGACCACGGAATAGCTAAAGCACCTATGTGCATTCCCTCTAATGGCACAACCTTTCGACGACCGGATAATCCTACGAAAGGGACATCCTCTCAAAGGAAACCCCATATTCCCCATCTCCAAATTGTAATTACACACTTGGGCAAGAAGGTGGCAAGTAAAAAGGTGCTCATTCCATGGGTCAGAACAAAGAGCAGAAATATATTTCAGAAATGGCGTGTGAAATTGTGAAAAAGAGCTTGAAACAAGTGGGAAATCGAAAGGAGTGGGAATTTCTTCCTACTAAGGCCCCACTCACCGAGAGAATTAAAATGGCTATACATCCGCAGAGCCTCCAGCACTGCACTCCTATGAAGGAACAAGCGACCCTAATGTATTCCTATGCAAATATGATCAGCATATGGATGGATGGGGCGCGCGACACCGACGAGATCAAATGCCTATACTTTCCGACTTATCTAGAGGGGGTGGCCTTTGGTTCACAAAGCTACCGCCAAAATCTGTGGACGACTTCGCCACCTTGGCCAAATTATTCAGTAAGCAATTCAGATTCCAAGCAGCCAGAATCCATGATGTCATGGAGTTAAGTGAAATACAACAAAGATCAGGAGAGTCCGTCAAAGATTTTCTTACCCGCTTTAATATGGCAGTGGCCGAAGTTGAAAATTAGGAGCCCCGACTGGTTATGATGGCCTTGAAGGAGGCCGTATGTAAAAATACCAAGTTAGGACGATAGATTAAGAAAAAGAGACCAAGTACCCTTGGACAGATACTTAATAAAGCTGAAAAATATATGAGCACTGAAGAGAAATCGGTGTGTGACAGGCTAAAAAGGAAAGATAGCGCGCAATGCAGTTTTGATAATCGGAAGAGGAGCAATGAAAGAAACAATAACTGGGCGAAGAAGAAGATGCGCTTCTTTAATAATTTTGAGCTCACTCCCCTCAATGATACCATAGGAACTATTTTCATGGAAACCAAGGATATGGAGAAATATTCGATACCGAAACAAATGTAGGTTAAAGATGGTGCTCTAAGATCAGGAAGGTTTTGTCGTTTCCATAACCAACCAGGGCACGACACAGATGATTGTAGGCATCTAAGAACATTAATCGAGGAGCTGGTCAGGAAGAATCATTTGCAACAATAAGTACAAGCCCATGAACACTGCTCCAAATCTCCACATGCAAAAAGTAATGAGAAGATCGCTCAAGCTGGTCCAAGGCCAACATTTACTTAAGGATCAGTTATCAGTGTCCTAATTACGGCGGTTCTAAAAAAACAACATCCATTACCTTACTTTGCTTTTCTACTTAAGAACCAGTAGTCATTTTATTCTACTCTTTTACTCGCGATATTCTTAGCAGATGATTCACCTATGTTGTATTAAACAAAAGTTATATAAATCAAAAGTTATATGCTGACCTAAATGACATAATTGTAAGACCATACTATGGGCCAATTTCTTAATTGCAGGCATAGTTGGAGCAATCGCTTATCCCCAATTAAACCATAACAGAAAACTTCCCAAAGCACATTCAAAGCAAAGCAACTTAAAGACTAGAAACATCATGCCAAATAAGCATATCGTTTCAAGAAGATAATGAAACGACCCGAACTTCCAGCTGAAGGAGATATACGGATACAAAGCTTTCCGGATATCATTCCAGCTGAAAATCAGGATCCTGTGAATACAAATCTGCAAAACCAAAACTACTAGCTACCCGTGTCGAAAATAAGGGCACCCAGAGTTTAGGTTAAAACAATAAACTCCGGGTCAGTCATGTGACTGGTGTGAGAACTAAAACAGTTATTAATCTTTATTTTAAAGTTAGGTAAATCAAGGGACCACGCCGTATAACACGGAACGGGTTTCCTCCCAAGAACACCAGTGCATAAAACAAACATCGCAATGCTAAATAAAGAAAAATGAAGCTATTATAAGACCCAGGTCCCATCACACAATGCAACGCAAGCCGGAGGATAGGGTTTTTACCTTATAATAGTCAAGAATGCTTGATATGTTTAAAACAAATCATTTGATACTATTATAAGTGCATAGTGTATAAAACAACTTCAAATCATAAGTATCAATCATAGACGGCATAAGTGCCCCATCCCACTATGTCGCCATACTAGGCTCTACAAATAAAACTGCAAAGTCATGTATTGGAAGTTGGATTTCCATCTGTGAACCGAGGCAAAAGATAGTCCTCAGCCGATTCGAGACGCTCTAGCCCGTGTCTCAAGACCCAGACTCAGGTGGGCCCTTGGGTCGTCAGGGCCGGTCCACCGATGTGGATTAAAATGCCTGAACACTGTGTTTCCCTGCCCTTTGGGGCGTAAATGAGCCAACGAATGACTCCATCAGACCCGGATCGTCCGATCTAACCGAGACGCCTCGCAACAGCAACAACCACATAAGTCAAACTCGTCAGGGCGTGTAAAACCACTGACGCCACTTCTAACTAGAAAGAAACGCATGTCCTCCCTAAGGTCGTCTCTCGTTTTTGGTTCACCACCGGGGTGTGAGGCTCGCGAATCAACGTTACACAAAGCTACGCCACACAGGTCGTGCTTTGATCATCAACCATAAGACTTTGCTTTTCAACAGAAGCCTTGATCCATTGCCACTTAGGCATGCCACACAGGCAATTCACTCCATGCGTTTGATATCCATCAATATATAACCCCTGAGCTCGTACGTCTCAGAGAAGGGCGTTAAGCAAGAGAATAAATTCTCCGCCACCAAACAGATATATATTAAATAGAAATCAATCACACAGACTAAAATCCAATGTCAGACACACAGTCCATTTACAAGTTCGTTCTTGGTCTGAACGAAACCGGAGGCATCTAGTACCCCGCATATCCATCGATCTCCAAGTACGTCTGGACGACCACTAACCGATTCCCTCCTCTTGGGTGTACGGCCCAATCAAGATCACCAGTAATTATCCAAACGACGTGAAGACCTCCGGTATTCAACCACTGTCTTCATCTTCGATTCATCGTCGAATCAGTTATTCAGAATGGGATAAACCCAGTCATTCTGAATAACTCGCGTATACAATAAACAAGTGTTACATAAACACAACATACGCCTCATTCCAATTCATCAGTCACTAACCGTAAATTAGCAAGAGAACAATTCCCCAAATATTAACCCCGAAGGCCGAAACCAACATCAGATCAATACCCAGGAAACCATTCTTCTTAGCCAACCTACAATTAGTTTCTAAATTTCACATTCTTAGGGAAAGGTTCCCATTAATTTTATCAAAGATAAATTCCTTTAAATTTATTCTTTAATCATCCTTTGAAAATCAATTCAAACCAAATTTTGGTTTATCCAAACTAGTCGGGATTAACGAACCTTACCGAAATAATCATTTGTTTTAATTTCCAAACCCCAACCTATTCATCCCATGAAGTAAAACTGGTAATACTTCATATCTAACACCACGGTGTTATCGGTAAGTTGAATTACCATTTCACGTTCAAATCTAATTAAAGATTTAACTATCGCCTGGAGCAAAACTGGTGATACTCCAATCTCGATTTTTTCAATCTAATTAAAGATTCATTAAAACTACACTTAGTTTTAATCTTTAACTAGGTTAAAGAATCAGTGTCATTTAAAATATGGTTCACGATAAACCCTAAAATCACATCACACTTCAATCAGTCCCTAACCGTAAATTAGCAAGTGAGCAATTCTCTAAGTATCAACCCCGAAGGCCAAAACGAACATCAGATCAATACCCAAGAAACCATTCAACTTAACTAATCTCTAGTTAGTTTCTGATTTTCTTAACTCCTTTGGGTCTAAGAACAGAATTATTGAAGATACCGTTCACGACAACCCAAAATCACATTCCATTAATTATCGGGTTAAAGAACAAGTGTTATTTAAAACACTGTTCACGATAAACCCAAAAATCAATACCAATTCAATTCCAATTAAATATTATTTAATTGGTACACTTCATTAAATATAAATAAAAAGATTTAATCTTTTTCTCAATTGGGCTTAAGAACAGTGTTAATGAAGACACCATTCACGACAAACCCAAATCACATTTGATATTCAATACAAGGCTCTGAATAGAAAATATATCGGCTTATATTCAATATCAAATTCTATGACCAACAAACATCGTATTGGAAATAACGATATAAATATATCTTTCAAATTCCCAGAACAATATCTGTATAATCACGAAATCCAACATCGAAATTTTCCACAGACAATTTCGATTCAAATCCATTCCAATTCAATTATTGGAAATTCTGGTTATTTTCAAAACCATTTCAAATTCAATTTATTTATTTTAAAAATAAATAGAATTATAATTCTAGTTCAAAACTAGTTCATTTCGATAATAATCTACTTTTATCTCTTCAAATATGGAGTTTTTCATCCCAATTCTTCCCAAATCATTTCTTATAATTTTACCTAAATTATTACTATTTTTAATAATTTTATCAAGGCTCGTACAGTCGATTTCCATCAACGACCATCGAACTGCACTTACAGTGACCTTTTCCAAATTTGATTTGTACATAATTCCAAATCCAACCGTTAGATCTCTAATTTCTAATATTCGTTAGAAATCTATTTTCGATACGAAGCCAACGGTTCTGGTTTTAGGAGAATCCGACGGTCGGATCTCCCGCAATATCCATTCGAAGTCAATGGTCGAAATTCATGAACTACCGCAGCGCGGCGCGTTCTATTCAGGCCATTATATTATATATATATATAATATATACTTCGTCGATTTCCTTTTAAAACGTATTATATAAATCATTTTAAATTCGTTTTCAAAACGATTTCAACTTCATTTCAAATTCAAATCAAAATTGAATTTTTTCTTATAAATTCGTTTTAAATTCATTTCAATTTGATTTCAATTCAAATCGATTTTAAATTCAATTTCAGTTCGTTTTCAATTCAATTCAATTTCAATTCGAATTCATTTGTATTCAATTTCAATTCGAATTCATTTCAAATTGATTTCCATTCAATTTCAATTCGATTCGAATTCATTTTCAAAATATTCGATTTTGAAATCACTTTTCAATATTCCTTATAAAAACGAATATAATCGATATAAATATCGTTTGCGTCAAAATGGCGTCAATCTAATCAACAGGCTTCATATATTTCTATTTTCAAATATTCTATTTCAAATATTTCTTTTTCAAATATTCCTATTTCAAATATTTCTTTTTCAAATATTTCTATTCAAAAATGGAATGAGGCCCAATCAATTACCATAGATTTTATTTCTATGGATTTCCATACAATGCATGTATATATCCACAATGACAAATAATCAACCATCATCCAAAGTGCATTCTACACTGTATAAGCATCAAATATAAATATTCAACGCTTATAACAGTATGTCAATCAATCGATCGACATACAACTAATTATTGGGATTAGTGTATGTCATATATCACCCCAATACCCGTGTGGGGTTTCAAACAATCAAACACAGATTTTATTTGTACAGTTGGGCGATGTGTAAAATTTATCGTCCCAATCAATATCAGTCAAATGTGTGTATATAAACAAGTCGTCCAATTAGTTTATATTTATTTCATTTCATATACACGTTAAAAATTCTATTTTCAACTATAAAATATTTTTAACTATATAAATATTTTATTTTATTTCACATCACATGACACAATCAACTACGCATCAAAATCAAACAAACAAGCATACAAGTCGTCCATGGTCTGTGGACGACGGGTGTCGGGTGCTACTAAACACCGTCTGCATCCTAGTATATATTTTAACTAGAAAATTAAATTAAAAGTGAGAAGTTCTCACTGAGGGTTCCACTCATTCATAGAAATTTCTGAAATTCGGAACAGTTTGGATTTGCCCGTACTTCCAACGCAGTCTCATCCACACTGTTCATATTAAAATCACATTTTTAATATGATGTTCTATACATTAAAAATCATATTTTTAATACTCTACCAATATAAAAAACATATTTTTATTCTTTCTATAATATAAGAATATCGCCTTTTCATGTGCAAAAATATCGCCTTTTCAACTATAAAAATCATATCTTTAATTTCTCTACTTTATAAAAATCATATTTTTAATTTGTTGTTCATATGGTAAAAACCATATTTTTATATGAATAAAAATCATACCTTCATATAAATAAAAATCAAAACTTTCCTATAATAAAAATCTAACCTTTAACATCATAAAAATTCAATTTTTAACACTATAAAAATTCAGTTTTTAACACTATAAAAATTCAGTTTTTAAATCGAAGAAATAAAATAGGAGAACTCACTTTTCTGTCGAACTAGAGATCCTACTGGGGGGGAAGGTTCTGCGCTGTGTCGGAGGAGGCATGGTCGCGGTCTGGTGCTCTGCCAAGGCGTGGCGGTGGGTCTTCAGTTCGTCGGAGGCGCAGATGGAGTGGGGTCGGAGACGGGCGGATCTCGATTGGGTGGAAAGGGTTTGAGGGGGCACGTATTTCAATCCAGAGGGGGGGAGAGAAGAGCGGAGGAGGCAACGTCAGCGAGGGGGAGGGAGAGAAGGAGGTCGGAGGGGAGCGGCGGATGGTGCGGCGACTGGTGGGTGCATCGATGTGGTGGTGGTCGGGATGAGGGAGGCGCGAGGTGATTTAGGGTTTTAATTTTTTTTATTCGCTTTTGGAAAACAATGAACGGGGGGCTAGCAGAGAGATAAAGGGCTTGGCCCAATATAATAATATATATTTTATTTAATTTTAAATTCGAAAAGTTGACTTTTTAATTCAACCTCCAATCGAGGCCCAACGACTGTCGTTCCTAGCTAATTACCCCCATTCCGAACACAATGGGATATGTCACATAGGCCAATTCGATCGTTACGGCCACTTTTGATTTAAATTAAAATATAAATCTTTATATATTCAATTTAAATGCACATTTCAAATTACCGGGGCCACACACTAACTCGAAAAATTCCAGAAAAATATTTTCTAGCTTCGTATTGATGATATGGTCCTAACAAAACTAGTTTCGTCGAATTCTGAGACCTTTGAAAAATGACCATTTTCCAGTCGATTAAAATCAACTGAAATTGGTCAAACGCGTTTTCCTTTGCCACATTTACATATTGATTCGAAAAATTACAAAAATTAGTATCTAGCAATAACTTGACATCACGGATCCAACAAAAGTGGTTTCATCGAAATCCGAGGTCGTTTGCAAAATTCCCATTTTTAAGGGCCAGAATTCCATAGCGACTATTCTGAAATTTCAACTGGACATAACTTTTGATTCCCGCTATGAAATTTCAATTTTTCGGATTCGTTGGAAAGATATTCACAAATAGATTCAAATATTTTTGGTTTCACTAAAATCCGGTTTATTTTGCACACAGTACATTCTTTTGAACTTTGAAATCGAATTATCGAACTACCGCGCCATTTTCAATTCCTTTTATATATATAAATAATTATTTATATTCCAACGTCGAGCTATATAAATATATACATTCGAATTCTATTCAAAATAAATTTTTTGTCATTATTATTTAAAATAATCAAAATTCACTAAAATTGTCAATTTAAAAATTTTAAATTGGCTCGGATTTCCGGATTATTACAAATAAGCTGCTCTGGGGCAAGTAATGAAAAGCATGGTAAACAAACAGCAAGTCAGGAAGCTGCTCTTTTCACTATGAAACACGCCAAACTCATAGCCATCCATTGAAGGAGTTGGCGTCAAGTTTTGAGGAAAATACAAAGATAGCATTAAATTTGTCCCACAGATTTAAAATTTCGTTTTGCCAATCCCAAAAGTGGCACCTTGTTAGGTGCAGGGAATGAATTCTTAGAATCAAACAAAAACTCGATAAGAAGAATTAGTGTCCATCTCTCGGGATGAAGCATAAAGATTAAAAAAAACTAGGCTGGAAGCACCAGTCCTAGTGCAGGAAGGATCAAAACAAATAGAAATCCTAGCCGAAAGGGGGTAGCAAAAATCCTAGTCGAAAAGGGGTAATAGAAATCCTAGCCGAAAGGGGATATCCAACAAGGTCTTTTCGTTTCTAGAGAAATCAGAACAAACAAGACCGAATTTGGATCGAAAATTGAAAGCCAAGACCTCCCATGGGGGCACCCAAAAAAACAACGTAATAACCTTGCGTATTTAAAATATAATCCCCGAAGAGCATGTACTACTAGGTTAGCGGGAAATACGATTGACTACCAACCTAATAAACATGAGTTGACCGACCAAAAATGAAGTCGTGGCTATAACTAAGAAAGTTCGCAAAAAAAATTAGTCGTTTCACAAGTTCGCAGCAACGCTACAACGAAAAATGAACGTCCACTAAAATCATTCGGCTAACGAGAACGAATTCCTAAAATATTTTGTCTTCCGTAAAAGCAAATGACAAAGCTGTTATAATATCAAACATAACAACATAAGAGCATAAAATATTAGGCGAGGACCGGCACTCACACATACAACCGTCTGAGTGTACGATGTTAAGAAAGTGGGTTGAGTTCAAAACATAAGGGTCATGAATGCTACTTCTTAAACAGAAGAAAAGAGGAGGTGAACCAACTGCTTAACATCTATCTTTTGTTCTTTTGTCTATACTATCTTGAGAGGACAGGTTGATAATTCCTGGGCTTTCTGCAACAGGTTTCCTTCTGCGCGTCAGAGCAGACACGGCATTAGTATTCCAATCTTTATCTTCATCTTCCAAAATCAACAGTGGCAGTTTGAACAATGATACCGCTAGCATACAAAAGAAGTGGCGAGGGTGGACCTAGCACAAACGAATAACAAGCACAAAATTCAGCAAACCGAGGTGGAGAGGTAAGGTAATCCAAGTTTGGCGCAGACTGATAGATATCAATTTTACATGGAGTTACTAGATATGTAAAGTTGACCCCGTAGTCATTTAAAGGAGTATCATCATGACTCGCGCATTGTTTAAGGACACCCTATTGAATGGTGTGTTCCCTAATGGGTCGAACTCCGACAGCATCTTGGACATAATAATTTGCAGAGGGAGACCGAGGGCTTGAAGCTTCGATATCAATAGGACCGGACGAGTTACGAGTGTAACATCTGGGGATCTCCCCCTGGAAGATCGAGCTTGCTCGTCTACCAAGATTTTCCTGCCTCCAGACAAAGCCTTACGATCTTCTTCTTCCAAAATGTTCTACTGCAGATATTCATCATTGGCACCACCAGAGTATGAGAGCACTTGTTCCCAAACAAGAGCCAAAGTCCGTGGAAATTCCTTTTTCAGATAACTCAAACTTCCGCGACTCATCACACTGTAAACCTAAAATTGGAACAGATTTTATCAGCCCTAATCCTGGATTCATCAAGTTCTTTGCGCATCTTGATCTTATTCTCTTCTAGAACTCATTTTTAGAGTTAATCCTGTCCTCAAGAACTGCTTTCTCTTGCTGATAAGAGGCCGAAGCTTGTCTCTCTAAAGCTAATTAACGTTCAGCAAGTTCTTGAACGGCTCGCGGGGAAAAATTTACTTTTTTTAATCTTTCGCGAGCCGATCAAATAGACTCGCAATGTCGCGAACCGATAAAATAGGCGTGCGGGGCCAATTCAGAATTGACCTCGTAATATTTGCCTTAACTTTCAGGCTTGTAATACCTATTGGGGAGCATTTGTTGCTTGATTCATGATTCAGACCATGAATAAAGGCACCGTTGGAGATGCTCTTACATGCATGTACTGATTTTTGGATCACAATAATTATTTCAGAGTGCAATTCAGGAAATTATGTGCGATATAAAAGGCAACGGAAAATCATAATATATGAAAAGTAGGTAAACAATCTTAGGATGTTTCAAAGTATGCTAATTTTCTTTATATTGGTGGGGAAATATTTTGTAAGGACAAACTAATTAAAAAAATTATCCAAAAGGACAAGCCACTAATAATTTATCCATAAGGACAGTAAATAGGCCAGCCCAGCATAACCCCTCTTTTATTACGTTATTTTTATCGTTTCCATCTTTTCACTGAAAACCTTAGCCGCTGATCACCTCTTCTGTCAAACCCTAGACGCCTCCGACCATCAACTTCCACCACGTCACTGGCCTCCTCTTCCATCAAAACCTAATCGTCTCCGGTAAACAACTTCCGCCTCTTCCATCAAATTTCCCGATCTCGCGCGTATTCGATTGCTGAAATCATTCACGAAATTAGGGTAAATTAGGGTTGATTTGATTGCTATGATTCATTTGGAAGTAAATATGATTTCGTGATCTTTTGATTTCATGAATTCGTCATAGAAAATCAAACGAGAGAGATGAAGGAGAAAAAATCGCTAGAAAAAACTTTTTTTACAATGAAGTTAGCAGCAGTTTTTAGGTATCATTTTACTATTTTTTTAGGGACATTTTTCTTGTATTAATAGTGTTATGCTGTTTTGTTTATAGTTTTGATACTATATCAGTTTTGTACTTGTACTGTTGCATTAACTTTGCAACTCAATCGAAATTATGTCATTTTAATCAATCAAAGTGGGACTTAAACATTTTTTGTACTAGTTTTCCTTCAAAATATCAAAACGCTGACACCACTCCTAGCTAGAAATAAACGCATGTCCTCCCTGATGTCCTCTCCCGTTTTTGATTCACACCGGGGTGTGAGGCTCGCGAATTCACGTTAGACAAAGCTACGCCACAAAGGCCATGCTTTGATCATCAACCACAAGACTCTACTTTTCAACAGAATCCCTGATCATTTGCATCTCAGCATGCCACATTCCATTGGGTCTAAGAATAGTATTATTAAAGTTACCATTCACGAAAACCCAAATCACATTCCATTAATTATGGAAACTTCACGGAAAAACAAATCAATATATAATCGATATCAATTTCCATATCCGACCAATAATATAAATGGAATAACGACAACGCCTCTTAAATTCCATATGTATTAACAGTCTTCCACCACAAAAGTTCACTTCGATTATTATCAAATCAAATTCCATTCAATTCCAATTTAATATATTAAAGTGGAAAACATTACCTTGGAAAATTCCCGTTAAATATAAATAAAAAGATTTATAAATTCCAAATCACATTTCACTGTAAATCGGGTTAAAGAGCGAATGTCGTTAAAAACACTGATCACAACAAACCCAATTCACATTCCATTAATCTCTAACCGTAAATTAGTAAGAGAAAAATTCCCTAAGTATTAACCCCGAAGGCCGAAACCAACATCAGATCAATACCTAGGAAACCATTCAACTTAACTAATCTTCAGTCAGCTTCTAATTTTCTTAACTCCATTCGGTTCAAGAACAGTATTATTAAAGATACCATTCATGACGAACCTAAAATCCAATTTGACATTAAATACAAGGCTCTGAATAGAAAATATATCGGCTTATATTCAATATCAAATTCTGAAATCAACAAAGATCGTATTGGAAATAACGAAATATATATATCTTTCAAATTTCAATAACAATATTTGTATAATCATGAAATCCAACATCAAAATATTCCGAATACAATTTCAATCCAAATCCATTTCCAATTTATATATTGGAAATTCTGGTTATTTTTAAAACCATTTCAAATCCAATTTATTTATTTTAAAAATATTTGGATTATAATTCTAGTTCATAACCAGTTCATTTCGATAAAAATCTATTTTTATCTTTTCAAATAGGGGATTTTTCACCTCAATTCTTCACAAATCATTACTTGCGATTTTACACTAATTATTGATATTTTTAATAATTTTATCAAGGCCCGTACGGTTGATTTCCATAAACGGCCATCGAACTGCACTTACAACGACCTTTTCCAAATTTTATTTGGAAATGATTCCAAATCCAACCGTTAGATTTCAAATCTATAATATTCATTAGAAAGCTCTTTTTGATACGAACCCATCGGTTCCGATTTTAGGAGAATCCGACGGTCGGATCTCCCATAACTTCCATTTGAAGTTAATGGTCGAAATTCACGAACTGCCGCTACCCGGCGCATTCTATTCAGGCCATTATAATATATATGATATATATATATATATATATTATATTTCATCGATTTCCATTTAAAACGAATTTTATAAATCGTTTTAAATTCGTTTCAAAAATGATTTCAACTTCCATTTCAAATTCAAATCAAATTTGAATATTCCAATTAAATTAGTTTTAAATTCATTTCAAATCGATTTCAATTCAATTTCAATCCGTTTTAAATTCAATTCAAAACGATTTCAATTCTATTTAAATTCATTTCAGTTTAATTCGAATTTCAATTTAATTCAAATTTCAATTCATTTCAATTTAATTCGAATTTCAATTTCATTTCAATTTATCAGATTTTGAAATCACTTTTCAATATTCATTGTGAAATGAATAAAATCGCCAGAAAATCCCGTTCGTGTTGAAATGGCGTTTAACTACTTAACACAGCTTCACATTTCAATGTTTTCTGAATATTATTTTAAAACATTCGTTATTTTAAAATAATCGTTATTTTAAAATATTTATTCTTCTAAACTGGAATCAGACATAGTCAATTACCATATAATTTGATTATATGGATTTCATACGATACATGTACACAACAACAATCAAACATAGTCGACCATCATCCAAAGTGCATTCTACACTCAAAAGCATCAAATATTAATATTTAACGCTTACAACAACCTGTCAATCGATCGTTCGACATACAGCTAATTATTGGGATTAGTGTATGTCCAATTTCATCCCAACACCCGTGTGGGGTTCTCAAATAACAAACACAGATTTATTTGTGGAGTTGGGCGATGCGTAAAATTTATCGTCCCAATCAATATCAGTCAAATGTATGCACATAAATAAATCGTCCGATTTATTTATAAATATTTATTTAATTCATATACACGTTAAAAATTATATTTTTAACTATAAAATATTTTAACTATAAAATACTTTATTCCATTCCACATCAAACAATCAACTTTCACAACAAAATCAACGAAACAAACAGGTCGTCCATGGTCTGTGGACGACGGGTGTCAGGTGCTGCTAAGCACCGTCTGCATCCTAGTATATATTTTAACTAGAAAATAAAATAAAAGTGAGGAGTTCTCACTTTGGAGATCCACTCCGCCAGTTTTGTTTCTGAATTTCTGAACCGTTTGAATTTGCCCAAAATTCTAATGCGGTCTGTTCTACGCTGTTTATATTAAAAATCACATTTTTATTTTAACGCTATAAGGATAAAAATCACATTTTTATCACTTTGCTATATTTATAAAAAAAGTCAAATTTTTATTGCGCTAAAAATCGAATTTTTTATGTAACTAGATATCAAATCTTTTTTCTACTACATATATAAAAATCGAATCTTTATATTATGAAAAAATCATATATTTTTCGCCATTTCATATACAAAAATTGTATCTTTATATCGCTATACATACAATATAAATCGCATTTTTATTTTGATACATATATAAAAATCTCATTTTTAGTATGCTGCATATATAATAAAGATTATATTTTTATAACACTCCTTATATAATAAAAATCATATTTTTTATTTTTCTAACTTCATACTAAAGATCGTATTTTTATTTCGCTACATGAATAAAAATTATATTTTTATATTCTCTATCATATCAAAATCATATTTTTATAATCCCTACAATATAAAAATCATATTTTTACTAAATCAAAAATCATATCTTACGTTATGAAAAATATAATCTTTTCTTCAAAAATCATTCCTTTTCATTTCATAAAAATCTATTCTTTCTTCATGTTAAAAATCCAACGTTTGTCCGTTAACATCATATATAAAATTCCAACATTTGTTTAAAAATCTTGTCTTTTCAACTACAAAAATCAAATATTTTATCATAAGAAAAATCAAACCTTTTGCATAGAAATCAGAATTCTATAATATAAAGAAATTAGTTTTTATAATATAAAGAAGTCAGTTTTTATAATATAATTTAAGGAAATTATAAACACTTACAGCGGAGGGGGGGTTTCCGTTCGGACAGACGGAGAGAGGGCTCGAGGAGGCGTCGCTGGTGCGGTGGGGGTCACACAGGCGGGCGGTGGCGATTTGGTTGCAAGGGGGGTCTCCGTTGGTGGCACATTAGGGCTTGGGGTGGTTGGCTTTGGCTTTCGAATGGAGGAAGAGGAGTTGAGGGGGGTGCGCGGAGGTTGGGGACGGCGTGGTGGCAGCAGCGCCGCTGCTACGGCGATGGAGGGGGTGGCACTCCCTCTGTTCTTTTCTTTTTTTTGAAAACCCGATTTTTTGATTTGGCAAGGGAATGGGAGAGAAAGGGGGGCAAAGGCTTTGATTATAATTTAATTTATTTATTTATTTATTATTTTTAATTAATTCCATAAAACAACTTTTTATTTCGAACCCACCGACCGTCGTCCCTAGCTAATTACCCCCATTCCGAACACAATGGGATATGTATCGTAAGCCAGTTCAGCCATTACGATCAGTTTTCATCAAAATCAAAATATAAATCTATATATTGAATTTGAACGAACCTTTTAATTTACTGGGCCACATACGGACTCTAAAAATTCCCAAAAAGTATGTTCTAGCTTCATATTGACGATACAGTTCTAACAAAACTAATTTCTTCAAATTTGGAGACCATTTGAAAAATGGCCATTTTCTGGTTGATCCAAATTGAATGAAATTGCCAAAACACGTTTTACTTCGCCACGCTCACAGATTGATTCAGAAAATTATGAATTTTGGAATATGGCAATAACTTGACATCACGGATCCAACAAAAGTGGTTTCGTTGAAAACGGAGGTCATTTGCAAAATTTCCATTTGTAAGGGCCAAAATTCCATAGCGACTATTCTGGATTTTCAACTGGACATAACTTTTTATTCCCGCTATGAAATTTCAATTTTTCGGATTCGTTGGAAAGATATTTCCAAATAGACTCAAATATTTTTGGTTTCACTAAAATCTGGTTTATTTTGAATCCTATACATTCTTTTGAAATTTGAAATCGAATTTTCAGACTACCGCGCCATTTTCAATTCCTTTTATAATTAAAAATAAATATTTATATTCTAACATCGATTCAAATAAATGTATACGTTCTAATTCTATTCAAAATAAATTTCTCATCGTTATTATTTAAAATAATTCATTTTAAATATTCAAAATTCATTGAAATTGCCAAAAAAAAAAATTGGTTCGGATTTTCCGGGTTATTACATGATTTGGCTCTTCGCTTTGGTCCTTCATGCGTAACATGACTCCCTACACAGACTCTTTCTATGATGATGTCTCTAATTGTGAGGTACATTAGTTTACTTAGTGTTTGACCTTTGTACTCGGTTTATGTTGTAATCTTCGCAATTTTGATGTATTGATAGTGACTAGACACTTCAAACCAGACATGTTACTCTATGCATGTGTAGAGTACCCATCCTATATCTATAATAAAAGTGGTATGCCCACTATAAAAACGGTAAAAAAAAAGTATAGTTTTTATTTCAAAAATATATTATGTTTTTAATTTTAATTCAAATCTGATTAATATTTGGTGAAAGAAATTATTTTTCTAAATACCAATTTTTTTAGACTAAAATGAACCAAAGACATTTCTGAGAAAGACAAAAAATTCATTGAATCAAATTTGTTCTTTATAACTCAGTTTACTGCAATTTTACGTTTGTTATATGTTCGAGTCTATGTAATAGGCAATAGTAATGAATTTTTGATGTGATTATCGCGGCACAAATATTATCTCGCTTTTTATGATTCTTCTTGTCTCGGTGATCACCACGATATTTTTGTTTCTGTATTCGTACGTCCGATTTATATCATAGAGGCTTAGAACTCTTAAAATGCATACACAAATGCTTGTGTCTGATTGAGAAATGGGAAGCTTTCTTAGCATGTTTACCTACTTTCAGAGCTTGTACCTCCTCCCCCTCCCTTTCTGACTCTTTATTTATCTCTAACTTGTCACCTTCTCTTCAACTTTAACTCATTTTCACGGATTTTTTTTATTGTGGGCTAGTTATGAAAACCTATAACAAAAATAGCATGGTATCGAAACTAATTATAAAAGTATGTCGTTCTTTGTTAACTCAGATTCCATGTGTACTAACGACATCTCAAATGCTATCAATTTTTTTATTTAAAATAACTTAGTTGGTTGTATCTAAAATGTCGTCTAACTAGTGGTGTCTGAAATGCCGCCTATTTATATGGTTTTAGATCTTGCTCAGATGTTTTAAGGTTGTTTAACCTGCTCCTCCTTCTTTCCTCCCCAGTTTCACTTTTATCCCAAACATTGCGAGAACATAAATTTTACCCGACTTCCAAACTCACTCAAAATAAAAACTTTTATAGCAAAATTTTTATAAAACGGCTTCTTCATCATCTCAGTTTCCTCTAATTTGCATGCATTATTCAATTCATTTGTTTAAATTGGTTTTTTTTTTTGAAGGGTTTAGGGAAAACATGATTTTTAGGTTGAAATCATTATATGTATAGATAGTTGAATTAGTATGTTCAACTATGACATTTATTTGATGAATATTTGGTAAGAATTTGATTAACATTAGTTTGATTGTATTTTTGAAGTGGTATATGCAATTTGAGTTTTGATTCAGGTCCTTCATTTGGCAGAATATAAAGAAAGGGAATATGGATCGGTTGATGCAAACGTTCTTTACTTACAAGAATAGCACTAGAGGAATTATCTGTGACTGATGATGGTATTTTTTGTTTACTTCATTAACGTTAGCCAAATTTATAGTTAATACCTCAAATCGGTATATATCAGCAGTATGCCTTGCTTGGAAACCGAGTGAATCCGGTTCGAGTACCGTTTCTATAACCAAATTTTTATGTTGCCTTCTGAAATTGAATTCATGTGGAAAGCAAGATTTTATGATAAGATTTCCGTAGTATAAAAGGTAAGGGTCCTTTTGTAAATCAACTTGCATTCTCTACCAGATCGGTTTAGAGTGATATCTCCCATATGGTTTCAGTATAATCCTTTTAAATTGGACAAATCCAACAATGTTGTATATGATGAATATAAATGTCCGTTCTGTTAACAAAATGAACAATCATATAACGATCATATACAATACTTATCAGATGGTGTCAAAAAACACTGTAAGGATTAATTTCAATCTCTAATTGTACATATACGGACTTTATCACATATACGTATATTTTCAATATTCGATCGAACTAACCATACTTTATAAAATTAAATATTGTTTTCGATATATTTTTATAAAACATAAACTTAATTATTTCCATTTCCACTAAACGTCCCTTAACAAGTCTAAAATCCCTTATACATTAATTCAACATATAGACATATGCATATAATTATATTGTGACACAAACAACATAAACTTGCAATACATAAATTAATAACAAGAATTGGGTCTCAATTAATTCAACCTAACATAGATTAATTAACAATACTATACATACAACACTATCTATGCACATGTACATACAACATAAACTAATTAACCCTATATTAGCAACATGATTAATTCAGCCTATATATGCACATATTAACAACACTATACATACAAACATATAATCTAACAAACTAATTAACCTTAAATTAGCAAATCTGGGGTATTAAATTTTTTTAGTGATTATACCTTGGAAATCGGAGATGAATTGGAGCCTGAGAGGAGGAGAGAGAGAGCCTTTCGAGTATTGGAGAGAGTAGCGGCGGCAAAGAAGGTAGTGGTGGTTGATTTCGTAACTGGGGAGGAAGGAATTGGGTGTTTTTGAGTTGAGAAACGAAACGGGAAAGATGGTAGCATGTCGGTTTATTTTTGCTTGACTAAGCAACGGCCATCAACGGCCGCCAATGACATTAAAACCAACGGCTTTCATCATTTTATATTTTATAACGTAAAGAAAATTCTAGAAATAATCCTCCATTAAAAGCCGTTGGAAACAGCCGTTTGATCGTCGCTTTCTATGAACTAGAAAAGCGCGAATTTTAAAATAATAACTTCAAGCGCACAGATCGTGTAATATGCAGGTCGAACACAGAGAGGAAAATTAAATTAAACTATTTATATAATTTCTTGGGCGAGTTAGACAAAACTTGGATATTGATTTTGAAAATAAAAAAATTGAAACTGCAAATAAAACTATTATTGAATTGAATCAGATTTAAATCTGATCAAATTTATATTCAATCCAATACAAAAAAGAAAAGCAATTAAAAAGCAGAAATTAAAATTGCGGAAATTAAATAACAAACAAAAATAAATTTAGGACTACCGTTGAATCTAATCATATGGTCAATCACTAATGAAAAACTAATAAATAAAAGACAATTAGTGCTCTACCAAAACTAGTTGTGCAGAAAACACTAATTGCTAAGAAAATAAAATTGTAGAAAAATAAAAGAAGCTTTTTTAATAGAGAAAAGAAAACTCTCAATTCATGGATGATGTTTACAATGAGATTACAAGGGTATTTATAGGATAGATAGCCAACCTAAACCCTAATACAATCACAAATGGGCCTAAGTTAATTCTATTGAAATTGGGACTTTCTTCTTTTATTCTTGCTTCCTTGGTAATTATTCATTGATTTGTGATATGCATAGCCTTTCTACCAATTATTTTCTTGTCCATAAAGCAACTGGATGTGAGATCTTCGTCAGCAAGTCTTGAATATACAGCAATTTGATCTCTATTTTTATATTTTTTGACTGCATGTGGCTAAGCTGGCATATCTGTAAAAGTGAAGAAACAATATCCAAGTAATATTTATTTATATAAAAAAGACAAGATATAAGAGAATAAAATAAACACATTTTCATTTTAATCAAATAACCCCACACATATCTTTTACTCGTCCTCGAGTAAAACAAAAAATGAAAAACTAAACAAGATAGGTCACACTTTCATAGGAAACACGATTGCATTGAGCGTATACAACAAGTGTTAAGCCTCTAGGAGTCCCTAGTAGGACGAGTGGTGTCTCATAAGGGTTTTCAGCGGATACTACCCACAAAATCCAAATGCAGTATGCTATGGTTCTAATGCAACTACATGAATGCAGAGGACTTATGCAATCGAAAACAAAAATGAAAACACAACTTATTTCAGCAAAGTGGTACAACAAATTAAGTTAACAATTTCTTATCGGTTGATTTTATTTTAGATACCTCAACTTGTCACAAATTTTCAATATAATTCAAGTTTTCAAATGTTATATCTAGTTTGGCCAGTTGGTTCGGTTGATAACATAGTGCAGCCATGAAATAAATTCTTAGTTTGCTTGTCACATCTCCCAAAGTTGTATTCTAATTTCCTTGTGTATGACTAGTCAAATCAATAAGGTCAAGACGTTCTTGGGCATCATTTCTTATTCTCAATCTCGATAAAAATGAAGCTTTACAATTAATTACATACACCTAACTTAAAACCAAGGTATACCACCTATGCACTGCCTTGCAGACTGACGGAGATTTGAGACAGAGCTTGGCAGATTGTGCAGACCGACGCTGACTTTGTCAACAAGATGTCAGTAATCCTTAGGCATCCAACTCATAAAATGAGAGCAAGATGTATCGACGCTGACTTTGTCAACAACATGTTGGATAGAGCTTGGCGGGTTTTCACATCAACGCTAGATTTACAAGCAATGTTGGATACCCTTGGATTACTATTATTGTAATTATTATTGAAAATATAAGAACAAGAGAGAGTTACGCGAATTCAGCTTAACAACTTAGTTTTAAAGATTCGAAAATCCAATATAAGTATTTTAAGTCCTCCACTTATTAAACAAAGACTACAATTTAGAATAAACTTCATGGCCATCACCTAATAATCTCGCAATGTACCGGTTACACTAATTTCCCTCAAAATTCAACTTTTCATTATATTTCTTATTCGACCTTAGTTGAGAGAAAAAAATGCTATCAACTAACTAACAATTGTTAATTTATTTTATTGTATCAATCTAAAATGAGTCATGTTTAAAAAAAATTGATATGTTACTACAGCCTAAAATACACAATGGTCCCACATGGAAAGAAAGAAAGAAAAATTAAAGAAAAATCAAAATAATGCAATGCAGACACACCCCACACTAGAACTAAACAGTGTCCACACTGTAAACACGTTTCCTAAATTTGAAAGATAATACTCAAAGGTGGATTAAATGGAGAATGGTTTGTAAAATGAAATGCAATTTAGCAACTATATGCAAATGAAAATGGTATGCAAAATGAAATCTACAATGATGACGCGCTCATGTGAAAAATGCAATTTCTTTCCCCTTCACACTTGCCTCTATCGAAAATGAAGTATGACGATTTTGTATCTGGATTTTGAGATACAAGAGGCATGTCAATTTCTCTCGATGAAATGGGCTTAAGACGATCTTTGAGACGTTCTATATATTCATTCCCGTCATCTAAAAGTTTGAGTTCATCTTCAAAAAGAGTTTCAAAAGATATAGTAGATACGTCTAGTGAAGTGTGAGAGACTTTCTGAATTGATAAATCTATCGTGTCATCAACAACAGTTTCTATCATGTCGACTTGTCTTGTTTGAGAATTTTGGTCATTTGAAGAAGATGTCGATAAGGGAAGTGAAGGAGGTAAAGGTATAGATGATGAGATGTTGGGGTTGCCAACATTAGAGGAAGATATATTGTCGAGGTTGCCTACATCAGAAGAAGAGATGTTGGAATTGCCAACATAAGAAGATGGAGATTTGAAAGATTCAAAATAATTGGCCTTGGGTGCCAACGGAAGAGTGTCAAGCTTTTTGATTGGGGTATAAATCGAAGGATTGTCGGGATTTCCGACATTGTTGTAAATCGATTGTCCGGACCTAAGATTGGTGACCGGGTTGACCAAATTATAACTTTCATCCTCATTTGGCAACTCATCCTCATACAATCCAAAAAATTCATGTTCATTAAAATCCTTCTCCAATTTTGAGTTTTTGAAAAATTCTACATTTTTACTCTGTTCAAATTCAAAAATTCCAAGTTTCTCGTAGCTTGAAATAAAGAGATCAAAATTTGAGCTTAAATCTTTTTCCTGAGAAGAATTGAAGTCCAAATCATTTGTTGAATTTTGAACAACTTCATTTAGATCATTATTCAATTTCCAAAGTCGTTATTTGAAAATTTTCACTATCAATAAAGAATGGATCATTTTCTGATTCATCGCACGTTTGAATTTGATTTTGTTGCTCGAGTTGTTCTTCAAAAGATGTCATTAAACAAAGAAGTTCATCCATCTTTCTATCTAGCCTTTCTTCCCTCTCTCTGAGAATGTTAATATGATATTCCTCAAAATCGTTGATTTGAGAGATCTCATTTTGGATTCTTTGATTCTCAAAATTATAGACCACATCAATTTCACGATGAATATTATTTCCAACGTGGTGGTTGTTCGAATTTTCAGAAAAATGACAATGATATTGGAAATCATGTTGATTATAAACATTATGTTCGTAACCATAACTGTTAAAATTCGAGGGAAAATCACAATTTTGGTTATTTTCAAGATGTTGATATGGGCTATAACTTTGAAAATTTTGGTTAAACATCCCCATATTGATGTTGATCAAAGCTGTATTGGGATTCAAAACTATTTTGATGTAGATGTGGCCCATTATCGAACTTATTGAAATTTGAATTGAAATCGCAATTTCGATCATTTTTATGATTTTGAAAATGTTGGTTAGTTGGAAAATTTTGAAAATTGTTGGCATTGGGCTGACGAAATTTAGGAAAATTTTTCCTCATGAGTTGTAATTCATACTCATACTCTTCCAGGGAAAGTCTTCTTAGGTTATTATCACATAATTCTCTAAGAGATTTTTTTGAATCAGACATTTTAATGAAGCCAAGATAAGACAGAAAATGTTCTCACTTCAAAATAGTATATAATACTAAGTTTTGCTCTATTAATTAACTGACTCAATTAGAAGGGGGGACGGGGTCTTATGGCCGTTCACGTATAGTATAAATACTAAAGGATACGACCAATGTTTTACGGGTAGTATGCAACCTCTTTTGCTAATAGTTCAATAAATTGAACTACTATATATCCGCGATCCAATTATACGAGACAGAAAACTTCACAAAGTACCACATTTCAATTATATTATTTTGCAACATCTACTTTTATTGTTGAAAACAATGAGAATGAAGATTTCAGTTATGGAAATATCAGTCAACCAAAAAAATCAAACAACAATAACTGCAGAAATTTAAAATATTGTACAAGCAAGTCGCTGCCCCTACAAAAAAAAATTACATGCAATGTCTATATATTTTTTAAGCAACTGCAGCACCTGTAGAGTTTAGGGATTTTACAATGGGGTGTGACTTTCCTTGCAGAACAATTGAGTAGCTTGAACTCTGTTCTTTCCTCTGATGAATTCTTTCGTTTGGTTCTAATGCGTCTTGTTTTCGAGCCTTGTAAACCAAAGCTATGATACCACTCTGAAACGACCCAAACTCGCCCGTAAGAAAAAAACCCGGATTGAGTTGAGAACACGACAATCAGAACACAAACGATAGAACATTTCATTGTTGTTACAACAATTTACATTAGAATACAAGAATATAACAGATTATGCATAAATAATATACGACAGAAAGTTATCAGAGATTAAAATTTCATTAGCAGCGGAAAAATAATACATAACACTACTGAGAGAGATATACGGATACAAAGCTTTCTGAATATAGCTCCAGCTGTAAATCCAGGATCCTGGGAAACTAATATCTGCAAAACCAAAACTACTAGCTGCCCGTGTGGAAAATAGGGGCACCCAAAGTTTAGGTTAAAACAATAAACTCCAAGCCAGTCATGGGACTGATATGAGAACTAAAACAGTTACTAAATCTTTACGTTGAAAATAAAGTAAATCAAGCGACCACGCCGTATAACACGGAACGGGTTTTCTCCCAAGAATACCAGTGCATAAAACAAACAACGCAATGTTCTTTGAAAAAATGGAGCTATTATATGTCTCAGGTCCCATCACACAATGCAACGCAAGCTGGAGGATAGAGTTTTACCTTAAAATAGCAAAACATGCTTGATACATTTAAAACAAATCATTTTGGAATTACTATAAATCTATAGTGCCAAAACAACTTCAAATACAAATGTATCAATCATGGACGGCATAATACCTCATCCTACTATGTCGCCGTACTAGTTCTACAGTTAAAACTGAAATGTCACGTATTGGAAATTGGATTTCCGTCATGAGCCGAGGCAAGGGATGTACTCCTCGCCGGCTTTGAGATACTCTAGCAAATGCCTCAGGGTTCCCCGCAGTGAACCCTTGGATCCTCCAAGGCCAGTCCACATTTACGCTAGTGGATTGGCAATTCTTGGACACATGTTTCTCGGTCCTATAGGACCTATCCATCGGCTCCGTAGTAACCGATATATCTGAGGCGCCTCGCAATCCATCATCCATATAGGTAAAAATAAATAAATGTTTGGGCTCCATACCATGACACCACCTACAGTTAGAAGGAAACGTCGTGCACTCCTTGGGTCCCTTATCCCGTTTTTGGCTCATACCGTGGTGTGAGGCTCGCGAATTAACGCTATACACAAAGCTATGCTATTTAAAATCGTGCTTTGATCATCAACCACAAGACTCTGCTTTTCAACAGAAGCCTTGATCATTTGCATCTCAGCATGCCACACTGACAATTCACGCCATGCGAATGATGTCTATCGATATATAACCTCTAAGCTCGTACGTCTCAGAGAAGGGTGTTAAGAAAGAGAATAAATTCTCCACCACCAAATCGATATATATTTAATACAAATCAATCAACATAGAATAAAATCCAATGTCAGACACACATCCATTTACTAGTTCGTTCTGGGTCTGAACGAAACCGAAGGCATCTTATTCCTCATCCCATATGTCCAATACAGGAGAGAGGTCCTCGTATATTCGGTCGATCTCTAAGTACGTCTGGACGATCACCACTTATTACCTTGTCTTGGGTGTACAGCCTAATCAAGACATCAGTAATCATCCAAACAATGTGAAGAACTCCGGTCTTCAACCACCGTCTTCATCGTCGTATTAATTATTCAGAATGGGATAAACCTGGTCTTTCCAAATAATTCGCGTACCTTATAAACAAGTGCTATAAAAACACAACATATGCCTCATTCCAATACAGAATATTCTTTTATTCAAATATTCTTTTCATAATTTTAAACCAAGTTAAGGTTTTCCAAACTAGTCGGGATTAGCGAACCTTACAGAAGAAATAATTTATTTTATTTCCTAATCCCAACCTATTCATCCCATGGAGAAAAACTGGTAGTGCTCCATATCTAACACCACGGTGTTATCGGTAAAATTTAATTACCATTTCACGTCAAATCTAATTAAAGATTTAACTATCGCCTGGAGCAAAACTGGTGATACTCCTTTCTCGATCATTTCCCTAATTTGATAATTTAAATTATCACATTCACATTTTAATCTAATTAAAGATTCATTGAAACTCCACTTAGTTTAATCCTCCCAAAAATCAATGTTAATGATTACTTAACTTTGGGAAATCAAACATGCCGCATCGACAATCTACACTGTACCATTTATCTCTGCCGGTATATAACCTATGAGCTCGTACGTCTCAGAGAAGGGTGTTAAGCCAGAGAATAAATTCTCCGCCACCAAACAGATATATATTTAGCAGAGATCAGCAATACAGTTCGAAATACAATGATAGACATGAAATCCCGTCTTTAATTGGGTTAAAGAACCAATGTTATTTAAAACACATGTAACGACCCACCTTTTTGCCTGATTCTCACCGGTAATCAAACCAACTTAAATCATTCACAAAGACGGATAGTTATGTGTACTAACATATTCGAACAAAAATAATAGAACTTTTATTTCATTTCATTGATTACATCAGAGATTACAAAGAATATCAGAGTACCATATATGCTCAGCGGAAGTCCAATGCTCTCAACAGAAGAAGAAAACATCAAAACAAGGTTCTAACTTCAAAATCTGAATCCAGCTCAAAAATCTAAACCTACAAACTAAACTCCTAGCTGCCCGTGCAAAAATCATCGGTACCCAGAGTTTAGGTGTGGAAACAATAAACTCCAGGTCAGTCGTGGGACTGGTTTGAGAATTCGAAAATAGTTTTTATTAGGATTCATTTTTAAAGTTGGGAAATTCACCAGACCACGCCATTAATGCGGAACGGATTTACTCCATGTGAACACCCGTGCATATAAATAAGAAATGACCTTTTTGAAAATGAAGTATCATAAGCTCGTCCCACATCACACAATGCAAGCGCACACCAAATGGGTGAGTTTTATCTTATGATAACCAAAAATGCCTTCATACGTAAATTCCTCTTTTCATATTATTATTACGTAGTGTAGAAAACCATTTCGCAAATAAATGTATAAATCCTAGATGGCATAACACCCATAATATTATGTCGCCATATATATATATATATATATATATATATATATATATATAGAAACCAAAATCGTATGGCTCATATTGGAGATTGGGTTTCCAAATTGATGATTCCTGGCATGAAAGATAAATCAGGGATACAAAGCGAAGTGTAACACGACTTTTTCGTCCATCTCGGACACCAACAACAAATCGCAGGGCAGATCAACGGTTTTCGACCAGACATGGCCCCCCGAACATACCCAAGTTCATAAGTGGTTTCCCACTGTTGCACAACTTCATCATCAATTCACATATAAGTATACAATCTAACCGCCAGTTTCTTATCAATCCGGGGTGTGAGGTTTATCGATGCCATGTCATACACAAAGCATCGCTTCAATAAGCCGTGCTTTGATCATTTCTAGCTCATTTCATGACTCGAGTATGCCACATTGACAATTCACGACATATCACTGATTTTGATCAATGCATACCCTCTAAGTTCATATGACTTAGAGCCGAGGATAATATTTTACCACAAATCCAATATATATTAACGGAAATCAGTGCTATGCGGTAAATTTCAATGTTAGACACACAATCCATACAAGTCCGTTCTGGGTCTGAACGGAACAACAACCCGAAAATTTTCAAATATATTCAGGTCTCATGCCACTTATAACCTCGTATCGGGTGTACATCCCGATCCGAGACATCAACAGTCAATCTAAACAATTCGAATATACTCGGTCTTCACTTATCGATATCCAAGTCTTTAGTTTATAACGTCGTGTTATTACATGGAATGGTTTTCGGATCCATATCCGATCCCGGACTTTCCAAGTAATAAGCGTATTAAAATAATAGTTGTGGCCCACACGAGTTTCTCAATTCAAATCTCCTTTCCAAATATTGTCGCTCTTCTTTGAATTAAGATTGGATTCACTTCCCGGAAATCCGTTGTCATTTTAACCCTCATTCATTTTCCAAACCTTATATTTCAAAACAATCTTCATTGATTCGTCGTTATCTCGAAACTACGAAATCTTTATTTGGATTTGAATTTCCATTCCTAATGATTTAAATAATATTTTCAAATATAAGTTTATACAGAATTTAATCGACTTATATTTGATATTGATTCACAACTCAGGAAAACACTATCAGAATCTGGATATAGATATGTTTTAATATTTCTGATCGTATTTTTCTGCTCCTGTAAACCCATATCGAGTACCCGACAACACATTTTATCCCAAACTCATTTCCTTCCAATTCAAATCTTATTTCAATTCCATGTCATATACATTAAATTCTTTTAAACAATCCTTTCCATAATGACTCATGTTTGAAATCTTTAAATTCAAATCACTTCAAAGAAATGGTTAAAGCGTTACGGAAAGCGTTGTGAAATGTTTACTTAACCAAATCGATCCAAAATCATTCCAAATTCACAATTTAAACTCAAATCACTTTTCAAATAATAAAATATAATTTATCATATTTTTCTGGATTTTTAAATAATTTCTATAAATCCATTTTATTCGATTTTTCACTGCGGTCGACGAATTGCACGTATATCGACCTTTTCAAATTTTTATTTGAACATAACTCAAAAACCATACGATAGAATTTGAAAATTCCTTTTCTATACAAAACCCATTATCAAATAAAATCCGTCACTTTCCGTTTCACGTCAGTTCGATTCAAAATGTTCAAGTTATGATCATTTTGTAACGACCCGGAAAATCTGAACCAATTTAAAATTTTTAAATTGGCTATAATAGTGGATTTTAAATATTTAAAATAAATATTTTAAATAATAATGATGAAAAGTAAGTTTGAATCGAAGTTGAAAATAAATATAATTACTTTGAATTAAAAACAAAGCCTGAAATGGCGCGGTAGTTTCAAAATTTGAATTCAAACTTCGACTGACTGTACCGGGTGCAAAACAAAACGGATTTGAGTGAAACCAAAAATATTTAAATCTGTTAGTGAATACCTTTCTAACAAATCTGAAAAATCAATGTTTCATAGTGGGAAGCAAAAGTTATGGCCAAATGAATTTTCAGAAAGGTCGCTATAGAAATTATATAGCTCGTGAAAATGGCCATTTTGCAAACGACCTTGGAATTCGACGAAACCAATTTTGTTGGATCCGGGATGTGAAGTTATTGCTAGGTTTCAAATTTCATAATTTTTGAAGCTAGTATGTGAGCGTGGCAAAGGAAAACGTGTTTTGGTCAATTACAGTTAAATTGGATCGACCAAAAAAGGGCCATTTTACAAACGGTCTCAGAATTCGATGAAACAAGTTTTGTTGCGACCGTATCGTCAAAACATAGCTAGATTTATTTTTTTGGAATTTTTCGAATCAGTTTATGGCCCTGGCAAATTGAAATGTACATTCAAATCAAATATTGAATGTTTTATATTTTAATTTGAAGGAAAACTGACTGAAACAATCGAATGGGCCTACGAAACATATCCCACTATGTTCGGAATGGGGGTAAAACGCTAGGGATGACAGTCGTTGGGTTTGAATTGGTGTTCGTGTATGGAAGAGGGTATTTTAGAGATTTTAAAATATATATATAAATAAAAATATTTCATTGGTCAATACACTTTCTTTCTCCCCGTATTTCCTCCAGGCGACGACGAATATTGTTCAAACCTTCCCGTTCGATTTCTGATCAATCCACGCATCAAAATCGCTAGCTCCAGTTAGGGTTTTTGAAGTCCTCCTCTCCCTCTTCAAATCAAGACAAACTGCATCACCTATCGTCGCCCCAGCTTCGAGAACGAAGTCCTCAAAGTACCGACCTTCATCGCGCCGCCATGAGCAGGAGGAGCCATCGAGTGGGGTCCCCTTCCATCGATAGGCGCGCCTTTCCAGGCTCTAGGCCATTGTCAAACCCGATCGTCGATCCGCTGCACCATTGGATCGAAAAGTGAAGACCTAGTTTTGAAGATAGAGCTGAGGTATACGGCTTTGTTTATTTTCAACTGTTTTAACACCTTTAAACCGTTGCAAACTTTGAAAAATCATATCTTTTTCATGTGTTGACGAAATTCGATGAAACAGGAGACATCGGGACCGTGTGGACATCTTCTACATTCTAGAAGAGACCGCATATTTTTCTGAGCCTTCTTCTATTTTTGGTGGAGTGGAACCCAATGTGAGATTTCTAAATTATAAACGATAGGGAAAATGACGATGTATAAATTATATAATCGATGTATGAGTTATATAAGCGTTGTACACCTCTTGTATAAGCATTGTATAAGTTGTACGTTCGATGTATAAGTTGTATATGCGTTGTAAAAATTATATATGTGTTGAAATAAGTGAAATGCAATATATATATATATATATATATGTATATATATATATATGTATGTATGTATGTATGTATGTATATATATACGCCCCTCGTCCACAAACCATGGACGATATTTATTGGTTGTGATTGGTGTGAAAATTGATTGATAGCGAATGGTTGATTGAAATTGTTTGTGGTTGAAATTGATTGATTGTGGTTGAAAAATACCCGTTTATGGTTGAGAAATATTTGGTTGAACCCACATAGGATTAGTTTGTGGAAATGAAAAAATATACATGCCGCCTGCGTGCGAACTAGATGCATGATTCCCCATTGTCAAAAGCTGCGAGGCTTTAAAGTAGAGCGAGGAGCCGTACTAGGGACGGTCCCGGTTTTAACTACCCTGCCGTTATGCTGCCGAATTTTTGAATAATATTCATGTGTTAGAATTATTTTCCTGTGTTGAAACTATATTCGTCTGTTGAATAGAAAACCTTCATGTGTTGAATCGAAATTCATTCGTTGAATTGAAATTCATGTGTTGAATGGTATTCGTGTTTCGAATAAATTGTTTTAGCAATAAAAATCACATTTTTACTCTATATATACAAACTATAGAAAACCTTCATGTGTTGAATCGATATTCATTCGTTGAATTGAAAATCATGTGTTGAATGGTATTCGTGTTTTGAATAAATTGTTTTAACAATAAAAATCACATTTTTACTCTACATATACAAACTATAGAAAACCTTCATGTGTTGAATCGATATTCATTCATTGAATTGAAATTCATGTGTTGAATGGTATTCGTGTTGTGAATAAATTGTTTTAACAATAAAAATCACATTTTTACTCTATATATACAAACTATAGAAAACCTTCATGTGTTGAATCGATATTCAATCGTTGAATTGAAATTCATGTGTTGAATGGTATTCGTGTTTTGAATAAATTGTTTTAACAATAAAAATCACATTTTTACTCTATATATACAAACTATAGAAAACCTTCATGTGTTGAATCGAAATTCATTCGTTGAATTGAAATTCATGTGTTGAATGGTATTCGTGTTTTGAATAAATTGTTTTAACAATAAAAATCACATTTTTACTCTATATATACAAACTATAGAAAACCTTCATGTGTTGAATCGAAATTCATTCGTTGAATTGAAATTCATGTGTTGAATGGTATTCGTATTTTGAAAGAAATTGTTTTATAATAAAAATCCTATTTTTATCATCAATATGAACTATATAAAATAATCTTGTTTGGAAATAAATTGTTTTATAATAAAATTCCTATTTTTATCACCTATATTAACTATATAAAATAGTCGGGTTTTGAAATAAATCATTTTACAATAAAAATCACATTTTTACTATATACATGAATTGTTAAAAATAGTGAAGTGTCGAAGTGAATGTATGTTGGATAAAAATATCATTTTTATCAAATGTATGAAAATCATATAGTTTTGAAATCGAAGAATCGATATATATAAATAGAATTGAAATATATCAAATAACGAAGCTGCAGTTCATATTTTGAAACCGTGATTTCAAACGATTAGTGCGGGAGATCCGACCATCGGATTTTCCCGAAACCGCAACTGTTGGGTTCGCTTTGGAAATATCTTTCCAACGACATCAACTTTGTAAAAATCCAACGGTTGGATTGTCTAGAATGTTTGATTCAAATCTAAAGAAAAACAGCGCCAGAATCGATTATATTTATATATATATATATATATATATATATATAATTATATTAAATCGAATAACGACGCTGTAGTTCGTATTTTGAAATCAAAACTTCAAATGATTATACTGGGACATCCGACCGTCGGATTTTCCCAAAACTGGAACCGTTGGATTCGTTTTGAAATGATCTTTCTAATGGTATAAATTTTGTGAAGATCCAACGATTAGATTTTCAGATATGTGTAAATCAAATCTGAAGAAAAACAGCGCCACGACCGCGTTATGGCCCGAGGCGTCGTTTAAATAAATTGGCTATTTTAAAATAAATAAAAATAGCGATAAATCGTTATAAAATATTATAAACGATATGGATGTGAAATTTAGAAACTAACTGAAGGTTGGCTAAATCGAATGGTTTCCTGGGTGTTGATCTGATGTTGGTTTCGGCCTTCGGGGTTAATATTTGGGAAATCGTTCTCTTACTGATTTACGGTTAGTGATTAATGAATCGAAATGTGCGTATGTTGTGTTCGTGTAGCACTTGTTTATTATATACGCGAGTTGCTCATGAAGACTGGGTTTATCCCATTCTGAATAACTAAATCGACGATAAGAAATCGAAGATGAAGACGGTGGTTGAAGACTGGAAATCTTCACCTCATTTGGATGGTAACTGATGTCCTGATTGGGAGGCATCCCGAAATATGGATAACGAGTGGTGATCGTCCAGACGTACGTGGAGATCGATGGGTTTGCAAAGTATATAGTGCCTCCGGTTTCGTTCAAACCCAGGACGGACTTGTAAATGGATTGTGTGTCTGACATTGGAATTTATTCTGTGTGATTGATAGCCATCAGTTGCATGGTGTGAATTGCCTGTGTGACATGCTAAGATGCAGTGATCAGGGCTTCTATTGAAAAGCAAAGTCTTGTGATTGATGATCAAAGCACCGCCTGTGTGGCGTAGCTTTGTGTATAACGTGAATTCGCGAGCCTCACACCCTGGTATGAACCAGAAATGGGAGAAGGACCTCAGGGAGGGCATGCGTTTCTTTCTAGCTAGGAGTTGTGTCGGTGTTTTTACACAGCCTGACATTTTACTTATGTGGATGATGGATAGCGAGGCGCCTCAGATATATCGGTCGATCCGGGACCGATTGTGACGAAAAAGAATTTTGCTCGGTCCGAACCAGTCGCTAAACCGACCCAGACCGTTCGAAACGCCCTATCGTTTGAGAACAGGACAAAATAGAACACAAACAGAAGAACATTTCATTGTTATTACAACAATACCATCAGATACAAGAATATACAGAGTATAAATGAATAAATTACATTTAAATACATCGCAGCGGAAAATAATACAGTACACAACTAGAAGAGATATACGGATACAAAGCTTTCCGAATATCATTCCAGCTGTAAACCAGGATCCTGTGAATATAAATCTGCAAAACCAAAACTACTAGCTGCCCGTGTCAAAATAAGGGCATCCAGAGTTTAGGTTAAAACAATAAACTCCAGGTCAGTCATGTGACTGGTGTGAGAACTAAAATAGTTATTAATCTTTATTATTAAAGTTAGGTAAATCAAGGGACCACGCCGTAAAACACGGAACGGGTTTCCTCCCAAGAATACCAATGCATAAAACAACAGCGCAATGCTAAATAAAGAAAAATGAAGCTATTATAAGACCCAGATCCTATCACACAATGCAACGCAAGCCGGGGGATAGGGTTTTTACCTTATAATAGCCAAGAATGCTTGATACGTTTAAAAGAAATCATTTGATACTATTATAAGTGTATAGTGTATAAACAACTTCAAATCATAAGTATCAATCATAGGCGGCATGAATGACCCATACCACTATGCCGCCATATATAAGTTTACAATCAAAACCGCAATGTCGTATTGGAAGTTGGGTTATCATTTATGGTATGAACCGAGGCTAGGGGCAAGATCCTCTATCGATTTGTGACTCTCTAGCCCGAGCCACAGGCAAGTACTCTGTCAAGCCTTTGGATTGTCAGGGCCGGTCCACCGATGTGGATTAAAATGCCTGAACACTGCGTTTCCCCGCCCTTTGGGGCGTAAGCCTGGCCCGTCAGCCGACCAGAAGCATCGGCCGAAACCGATATCACGAGGCGCCTCGCTTTTCAGCAAGTAATAATAAGCAACATCCACATGAGTCAAACTCGTCAGCCAGTTCAAGCACTGACGCCACTCCTAACTAGAAAGAAACGCATGTCCTCCCTGAGGTCCGTCTCCCGTTTTTAGTTCATACCGGGTGTGATACTCGCGAATCAACGTTACACAAAGCTACGCCACACAAGGCCGTGCTTTGATCATCAACCACAAGACTTTGCTTTTCAACAAAAGCCTTGATCCATGCAACTCAGCATGCCACATTGTCAGTCCATACTGTACCACTGATTTCTGCCAATATATAACCTCTAGGCTCGTACATCTCAGAGAAGGGTGTATAGCAAGAGAATAAATTCTCTGCCACCAAACAGATATATATTTAGCAGAGATCACCAATACAGTATAAAGGAATACAACGTCAGACACACTATCCATTTACAAGTCCGTTCTGGGTCTGAACGAAACCGGAGGCACTTTCCTCGCATATCCATCCATCTCCAAGTACGTCTGGACGACCACCAACTATTTCCATCCTCTTGGGTGTACAGCCCAATCAGGATCGTCGGTAATTATCCAAACGATGTGAAGACTTCCGGTCTTCAACCACCGCCTTCATCTTCGACATATCGTCGAATCGGTTATTCAGAATGGGTATAAACCCGGCCTTTCCGAACAACCCGCGTATATTAAAAATAAATGTTACATAAACACAACATATGCCTCATTCCAATTCATTAGTTACTAACCGTAAATTAATCAAGAGAATAATTCCCCAATTATTAACCCCGAAGGCCGAAACCAACATCAGATCAATATCCAGAAAACCATTCTGCTTAGCTAACCGACAGTTAGTTTCTAAATTTCACATTCATAGGGAAAGGTTCCCATTAATTTTATCCAAGATAAATTTCTTGAATTTATTCTTTAATCTATTTTTGAATATCAATTCAAACTAGCCGGGATTAGCGAACCTTACCGAAGTAATCATTTGTTTTAATTTCTCAATCCCAACCTATTCATCCCATGAAGTAAAACTGGTTATACTTCATATCTAACACCACGGTGTTATCGGTAAATTCAATTACCATTTCACGTTCAAATCTAATTAAAGATTTAACTATCGCCTGGAGCAAAACTGGTGGTACTCCATTTTCGATCTTTTCAATCTAATTAAAGATTCATTAAAACTCCACTTAGTTTTAATCTTTAACTGGGTTAAAGAATCAGTGTCATTTAAAACACAGTTCACGATAAACCCAAAATCACATTCATTAATTATCGGGTTAAAGAACGAGTGTTATTTAAAACACTGTCCACGATAAACCCAAAAATCAATATCAATTCAATTCCAATTAAATATTATTTAATTGGTACCCTTCATTAAATCTAAATAAAAAGATTTAATCTTTTCTCAACTGGGTTCAAGAACAGTGTTAGTGAAGACACCATTCACGACAAACCCAAATCACATTTGATATTCAATACAAGGCTCTGAATAGAAAATATATCGGCTTATATTCAATATCAAATTCTACGACTAACAAATGTCGTATTGGAAATAACGATATAAATATATATCTTTCAAATTTTCATAACAACATCTGTATAATCACGAATTCCAACATCGAAATATTCTGAAGACAATTTCGATTCAAATCCACTCTAATGCAATCATTGGAAATTCTTGTTATTTTTAAAACCCTTTTCAAATTCAATTTATTTATTTAAAAATAAATAGAATTATAATTCTAGTTCAAAACTAGTTTACTTCGATAAAAAACTATTTTTATCTTTTCAAATATGGAGTTTTTCATCCCAATTCTTCTCAAATCAATTCTTATGATTTTACACAAATTATTACTATTTTTAATAATTTTATCAAGGCCCGTACAGTCGATTTCCATCAACGACCATCGAACTGCACTTACAGCGACCTTTTTCGAATTTGATTTGGATGTATCTCCAAATCCAACCGTTAGATTTCAAATTTCTAACATTCGTTAGAAATCTCTTTTCGATACGAACCCAATGGTTCCGGTTTTAGGAGAATCCGACGGTCGGATCTCCCGTAATGTCCGTTTGAAATAAATGGTCGAAATTCACGAACTGCCGCGGCGCGGCACGTTCTATTCAGGCCATTATATTATATATATAATATATATAATATATATTTCGTCGATTTCTATTTAAAACGAATTATATAAATAGTTTTAAATTCGTTTCTAAAGCAATTTCAACTTCCATTTCAAGTCAAATCAAAATTGAATTCTTCTTTATAAATTCGTTTTAAAATTCATTTCTATTCAATTCAAATTTCAATTCAATTTGAATTCATTTCAATTCGCTTTCAATTCAATTTGAATTCGTTTTCAATTTAATTCAGTTCCAAAGTCGTTTTCTATTCGATTCAATTCAAATTGGTTTTCTATTCGATTCAATTCAGATTGGTTTTCTATTCGATTCAATTCAGATTGGTTTTCTATTCGATTCAATTCAGATTGGTTTTCTATTCGATTCAATTCAAATTGGTTTTCTATTCGATTCAATTCAAATTGGTTTTCTATTCGATTCAATTCAAATTGGTTTTCTATTCGATTCAATTCAGATTGGTTTTCTATTCGATTCAATTCAGATTGGTTTTCTATTCGATTCAATTCAAATTGGTTTTCTATTCGATTCAATTCAAATTGGTTTTCTATTCGATTCAATTCAAATTGGTTTTCTATTCGATTCAATTCAAATTGGTTTTCTATTCGATTCAATTCAAATTGGTTTTCTATTTGATTCAATTCAAATTGGTTTTCTATATGAATCAAATTCAAATTGGTTTTCTATTTGAATCAAATTCATTATAAATTCAATTGAAATCAAATTCGTTATATATTCAATTCGAATTCGTTTCCTATTCAATTTAATTCAAATTTCATTTCAAAATATGCGATTTCGAAATCACTTTTCAATATTCATTTTAAAATGAGTAAAATCGATATAAACATCGTTCACGTCAAAATGGCGCATCTCTAATCAACACGGCTTCATATCATTCTATTTTCAAATATTCTATTTCAAATATTTCTTTTTCAAATATTTCCTATTCAAATATTTCTATATTAAAATATTTCGTTCAACACATGACTTATCTCAACGGATGATACTGTCAACACATGAACCTTTATTTTATATTGATAAAGATGTAAATTTTATTATTAAAATATTTCGTTCAACACATGACTTATCTCAACGGATGAGTACAGTCAACACATGAACCTTTATTTTATATTGATAAAGATGTAAATTTTATTATTAAAATATTTCGTTCAACACATGACTTATCTCAACGGATGAGTACAGTCAACACATGAACCTTTATTTTATAATATTCTTTATCTTCTAAATTGGAATGAGGCCCAATCAATCACCATATAATGTTAATTATATGGATTTTCCTACATCACACGTATATAATAGCATTGCAAAATAATCAACCATCAACCAAAGTGCACTACACTGTATAAGCATCAAATATAGATATCTAACGCTTATAACAGCCTGTCAATCAATCGATCGACATATTTAATCAATCAGGATGAGTGAACTTCAAATTTCATCCCAACACCCGTGTGGGGTTTCAAACAATCCAACACAGATTTTAGTTGTGCAGTTAGGCGATGTGTAAAATCTATCGACCCAATCAATGTCCTTCAAATAGGTGTACATAAACAAACCGTCCGGTTTGTAAATGAATATTTATTTTATTCACTTCCACGTTAAAACTATATTTTTAACGATAAAATATTTTATTTAACCTATGAATGTTCTATTCAGTTCATTTATTCAATAAAATGATGTTTTTATTTTTCTAACATATTTTAGAAAATTTCGGCGGCATAACGGCACGATACTAGAAACGGGACAAGGCCTAGCCTTATTCCCGGTCTAGTGAAGGCCCACGCCATTCACACATCAATCAAATCCATTCAATTCACCAAACTATTCAATTCAAACTAAATAATCTAACAAACTACACAACCAAACAAACAAGTCCATGGTCTGTGGACGATTGTGTCGGGTGCTACTAAGCATCGTCTGCATCCTAGTATATATAACTAGAAAAGAAATTGAAGAGTGAGAAGTTCTCACCGATTGCTATCCTAACTCCACGGCACTTCCTATGTATAACATCTCCACCGTGCTCGCCTTTCTTCACTTTCGTTGCCCGTAGCCACTACATATATAAAAATCGAATTTTTACTTTACTATTCAATATATAAAAATCGAATTTTCACTTTGCTATTCAATATATAAAAATCAAATTTTCACTTTGCTATTCAATATATAAAAATCGAATTTTCACTTTGCTAATCAATATATAAAAATCGAATTTTCACTTTGCTATTCAATATATAAAAATCGAATTTTCACTTTGCTATTATATATAAAAATCGAATTTTCACTTTGCTATTCAATATATAAAAGTCGAATTTTCACTTTGCTATTATATATAAAAATCGAATTTTCACTTTGATATTCAATATATAAAAATCGAATTTTCACTTTGCTATTATATATAAAAATCGAATTTTCACTTTGCTATTATATAGATAAAAATTCTATCTTTATACCGCTACTTTCCATATAAAAATTATATTTTTATATCTCTACTTTCTATGTAAAAATCATATATTTTTCTATTTCTAAAAACACAATATTTTCCTATTTCTAAAAACAATATTTTTCAAAATCTGATTTTTAACTTTGTTATTCACATTAAAGACAATGCTACTTCATTTTTATTTCAGTTTTCATATACTTAAAAATCCATCCTTTATCACATAAAAAGTCAAATCTATATCATATAGAAAATATCATCCTTATCTAATCAAAAATATATAATATATATATATATATATTTTTTGTTTATAAAAATTAAATCTTTACATTGCATTAGCAAAAATCATCTCCTTTTATTTTCTAAAAACAATGTATATTTTTAAAACAATTTCATTTTAAAATAATGTAGTATATTTAAAATTTCAGATTTTAAAATACTATAATATACAAAAAAAAACAGATTTTATTTAGACAATGTCAAACAAATTTTTAACTTGATTAACAAAGGTAATTAATTAAATTAACTACCTTCCTCACGCTGTAACCCTCCTGAACCATGGCCGCTCCCTGCTCGAATGCTAGGGCTTCGAACTACGTTGACTTCGTCGTGCCGGAGACCAATCAGAGGGTGCCACATCGGAGTGCTTCGAACGAGCTTTACAGCGCCCCCCGTCATGTCGAGCTCGGTGGCACACAGGCGGAGGATTCCGCCCTCGAACGGCGCGGGTTGAGGAGGGTGGATCGGCTAGAATACGAGGCTATAGCAGATCAAACTCGTCATGATTTGGAGAGGATGGAAATCTCCACAAAATTGCTTCAGAAACCCTTTGATTTCACTTAGAGGATCGAAATTTAGAGACGGGGAAAGATTGGAGCTCCTCCGCCGTTTATCTCTTTGAAGAAAGCGGCGGCCCCGATGGAATGAATTAAAATTAGGGTTCTTTTAATTTATTTATATATTTTTATAATATTTTATCTTGTTTTAAAGGTTCAAACCGTCATGAACCCCAAATCAAACCCAATGATAGTTGCCCCTAGCTAATTACCCCCATTCCGAACACAATGGGATATGTTTCATAAGACAATTCTAATGTTTTGATCAGTTTTCGTTGAAATTACAATTTAAATCTATATATTCAATTTTAAACGTACATTTCAATTTACCGGGGCCACATACTAACTAAAAAAATTCCCGAAAAATATTTTCTAGCTTCGTATTGACGATACGGTCCTAACAAAAATAGTTTCGTCGAATTCTGAGACCGTTGGAAAAATGGCCATTTTCCAGTCGATTAAAATCAACTAAAACTGGTCAAACGCGTTTTCCTTTGCCACGCTTACATATTGATTCGAAAAATTATGAAATTTGGAATCTAACAATAATTTGACATCACGGATCCAACAAAAGTGGTTTCGTCGAAATCCGAGGTCGTTTGCAAAATGCCCATTTTTAAGGGCCTGAATTCCATAGCGACTATTCAAAATTTTCAACTGGACATATCTTTTTATCCCCGCTGTGAAATTTTGATTTTTCGGATTCGTTGGAAAGATATTCACAATTAGATTCCATTATTTTTGATTTCACTAAAATCCGGATTGTTTTGCACCCGGTACATTCAATTGAAGTTTGAAATCGAATTATCGAACTACCGCGCCATTTTCAATTCCTTTTATAATTATATATAATTATTTATATTCTAACGACGACGTATATAATATATACGATCGAATTCTATTCAAAATAAATTTCTCGTCGATATTATTTAAAATAATTCATTTTAAATAATCAAAATTCGCTAAAATTGCCAAAATAAAAATTTTAAATTGGCCCAGATTTTCGGGTTGTTACAATCTCCCCCACTTAAAACTTTTCGTCCCCAAAAAGGAACAAAGTCGAAAGTGGTTTGATTAATCAACTCTACGTTCGATCTGGCTTCCATTCTCCAACTTTTCAGTTTCTGAGAATTTTCAAATTCTTCAAAAATTTGGCTAACACCCTAAATTTTCGAAAAATTTCGCCAAAACCTCCCCTGCAATGGGAGCATCGGGAAATCTCAAATAGCTTCCCCGGTCCTTCAGATCTCAAAAAGAAAAAGAAAAAGCCAAGCGGCTAGCCAATAGGCTCATAAAATCATCATCACCCAAACAAAACAATAAATTATGTAGTAAACATGTACCTATTTGTCGGGCAAACAAATTTTATTCTCTGCTCTAGCCTCCTTGCTATGACCTGTTCAAGGTAAGTACAAGTATATGCAAGCAAACGCAACCAATTTTCAATATAATTCAATATTTGGTTCAATTAGGCTAAATGGTTCAAAATTATCAACCAAATAAACAAACAACACAAACATCAATCAATTAGTGAATTAGAGTCTCAAATTCATAATTTTGATACATATACAAAAATCATGTTTTTGATGCCAAATCACAACAATAGGCCATATCTAATTTTTGGTTCTCACACCAGTCAATAGGAAATATATAGATATCACACCTTCAAAACACGAATACCAATTCTAATGATGTTCGAACTATCATCAGAATCATCTCCGGGCGACTAGAGTGTGATTCTATATCTATCCAGTATATTAAAACTTCAAATACACGTTTGCAAGGCGTATATGCAAAATCTTTATATACTGGACTGTCCTAATCAATATGAAATAAATAATCAAATACGAATAGTTGATTTAGATTTTCAAAACAAAAATTGTTTTCATTTTAAAAATATACTCTTCATACTCGTCCTAGGATACTACTGATCCTATCTCTAACGAGTCATCCCATTGGATATTACTAATCCAATATCTGATGAATTCTTTCGTATGATTCTAATGTACCTTGTTCTCTGCTTTGTAAGCCAAAGCTCTGATACCACGTGTGACGAAAAAGAATTTCGCTCGGTCCGAACCAGTCGCTAAACCGACCCAGACCGTTCGAAACGCCCTATCGTTTGAGAACAGGACAAAATAGAACACAAACAGAAGAACATTTCATTGTTATTACAACAATACCATCAGATACAAGAATATACAGAGTATAAATGAATAAATTACATTTAAATACATCGCAGCGGAAAATAATACAGTACACAACTAGAAGAGATATACGGATACAAAGCTTTCCGGATATCATTCCAGCTGTAAACCAGGATCCTGTGAATATAAATCTGCAAAACCAAAACTACTAGCTGCCCGTGTCAAAATAAGGGCACCCAGAGTTTAGGATAAAACAATAAACTCCAGGTCAGTCATGTGACTGGTGTGAGAACTAAAACAGTTATTAATCTTTATTTTTAAAGTTAGGTAAATCAAGGGACCACGCCGTAAAACACGGAACGGGTTTCCTCCCAAGAATACCAGTGCATAAAACAACAGCGCAATGCTCAATAAAGAAAAATGAAGCTATTATAAGACCCAGGTCCTATCACACAATGCAACGCAAGCCGGGGGATAGGGTTTTTACCTTATAATAGCCAAGAATGCTTGATACGTTTAAAAGAAATCATTTGATACTATTATAAGTGTATAGTGTATAAACAACTTCAAATCATAAGTATCAATCATAGGCGGCATGAATGACCCATACCACTATGTCGCCATATATAAGTTTACAATCAAAACCGCAATGTCGTATTGGAAGTTGGGTTATCATTTATGGTATGAACCGAGGCTAGGGGCAAGATCCTCTACCGATTTGTGACTCTCTAGCCCGAGCCACAGGCAAGTACTCTGTCAAGCCTTTGGATCGTCAGGGCCGGTCCACCGATGTGGATTAAAATGCCTGAACACTGCGTTTCCCCGCCCTTTGGGGCGTAAGCCTGGCCCGTCAGCCGACCAGAAGCATCGGCCGAAACCGATATCACGAGGCGCCTCGCTTTTCAGCAAGTAATAATAAGCAACATCCACATGAGTCAAACTCGTCAGCCAGTTCAAGCACTGACGCCACTCCTAACTAGAAAGAAACGCATGTCCTCCCTGAGGTCCGTCTCCCGTTTTTAGTTCATACCTGGTGTGATACTCGCAAATCAACGTTACACAAAGCTACGCCACAAAAGGTCGTGCTTTGATCATCAACCACAAGACTTTTCTTTTCAACAAAAGCCTTGATCCATGCAACTCAGCATGCCACATTGTCAGTCCATACTGTACCACTGATTTCTGCCAATATATAACCTCTAGGCTCGTACGTCTCAGAGAAGGGTGTATAGCAAGAGAATAAATTCTCTGCCACCAAACAGATATATATTTAGCAAAGATCACTAATACAGTATAAAGGAATACAACGTCAGACACACTATCCATTTACAAGTCCGTTCTGGGTCTGAACGAAACCGGAGGCACTTTCCTCGCATATCCATCCATCTCCAAGTACGTCTGGACGACCACCAACTATTTCCATCCTCTTGGGTGTACAGCCCAATCAGGATCGTCGGTAATTATCCAAACGATGTGAAGACTTCCGGTCTTCAACCACCGTCTTCATCTTCGACATATCGTCGAATCGGTTATTCAGAATGGGTATAAACCCGGCCTTTCCGAACAACCCGCGTATATTAAAAATAAATGTTACATAAACACAACATACGCCTCATTCCAATTCATTAGTTACTAACCGTAAATTAATCAAGAGAATAATTCCCCAATTATTAACCCCGAAGGCCGAAACCAACATCAGATCAATATCCAGAAAACCATTCTGCTTAGCTAACCGACAGTTAGTTTCTAAATTTCACATTCATAGGGAAAGGTTCCCATTAATTTTATCCAAGATAAATTTCTTGAATTTATTCTTTAATCTATTTTTGAATCTCAATTCAAACTAGTCGGGATTAGCGAACCTTACCGAAGTAATCATTTGTTTTAATTTCTCAATCCCAACCTATTCATCCCATGAAGTAAAACTGGTTATACTTCATATCTAACACCACAGTGTTATCGGTAAATTCAATTACCATTTCACGTTCAAATCTAATTAAAGATTTAACTATCGCCTGGAGCAAAACTGGTGGTACTCCATTTTCGATATTTTCAATCTAATTAAAGATTCATTAAAACTCCACTTAGTTTTAATCTTTAACTGGGTTAAAGAATCAGTGTCATTTAAAACACAGTTCACGATAAACCCAAAATCACATTCATTAATTATCGGGTTAAAGAACGAGTGTTATTTAAAACACTGTCCACGATAAACCCAAAAATCAATATCAATTCAATTCCAATTAAATATTATTTAATTGGTACCCTTCATTAAATCTAAATAAAAAGATTTAATCTTTTCTCAACTGGGTTCAAGAACAGTGTTAGTGAAGACACCATTCACGACAAACCCAAATCACATTTGATATTCAATACAAGGCTCTGAATAGAAAATATATCGGCTTATATTCAATATCAAATTCTACGACTAACAAATGTCGTATTGGAAATAACGATATAAATATATATCTTTCAAATTTTCATAACAACATCTGTATAATCACGAATTCCAACATCGAAATATTTCGAAGACAATTTCGATTCAAATCCACTCTAATGCAATCATTGGAAATTCTGGTTATTTTTAAAACCCTTTTCAAATTCAATTTATTTATTTAAAAATAAATAGAAATATAATTCTAGTTCAAAACTAGTTTACTTCGATAAAAAACAATTTTTATCTTTTCAAATATGGAGTTTTTCATCCCAATTCTTCTCAAATCATTTCTTATGATTTTACACAAATTATTACTATTTTTAATAATTTTATCAAGGCCCGTACAGTCGATTTCCATCAACGGCCATCGAACTGCACTTACAGCGACCTTTTTCGAATTTGATTTGGACGTATCTCCAAATCCAACCGTTAGATTTCAAATTTCTAACATTCGTTAGAAAGCTCTTTTCGATACGAACCCAACGGTTCCGGTTTTAGGAGAATCCGACGGTCGGATCTCCCGTAATGTCCGTTTGAAATAAATGGTTGAAATTCACGAACTGCCGCGGCGCGGCGCGTTCTATTCAGGCCATTATATTATATATATATATAATATATATATTTCGTCGATTTCTATTTAAAACGAATTATATAAATAGTTTTAAATTCGTTTCAAAAGCAATTTCAACTTCCATTTCAATTCAAATCAAAATTAAATTCTTCTTTATAAATTCGTTTTAAAATTCATTTCTATTCAATTCAAATTTCAATTCAATTTGAATTCATTTCAATTCGCTTTCAATTCAATTTGAATTCGTTTTCAATTTAATTCAGTTCCAAAGTCGTTTTCTATTCGATTCAATTCAAATTGGTTTTCTATTCGATTCAATTCAGATTGGTTTTCTATTCGATTCAATTCAAATTGGTTTTCTATTTGATTCAATTCAAATTGGTTTTCTATTCGATTCAATTCAAATTGGTTTTCTATTCGATTCAATTCAAATTGGTTTTCTATTCGATTCAATTCAGATTGGTTTTCTATTCGATTCAATTCAGATTGGTTTTCTATTCGATTCAATTCAAATTGGTTTTCTATTCGATTCAATTCAGATTGGTTTTCTATTCGATTCAATTCAGATTGGTTTTCTATTCGATTCAATTCAAATTGGTTTTCTATTCGATTCAATTCAAATTGGTTTTCTATTCGATTCAATTCAAATTGGTTTTCTATTCGATTCAATTCAAATTGGTTTTCTATTCGATTCAATTCAAATTGGTTTTCTATTCGATTCAATTCAAATTGGTTTTCTATTTGATTCAATTCAAATTGGTTTTCTATTTGAATCAAATTCAAATTGGTTTTCTATTTGAATCAAATTCATTATAAATTCAATTGAAATCAAATTCGTTATATATTCAATTCGAATTCGTTTCCTATTCAATTTAATTCAAACTTCATTTCAAAATATGCGATTTCGAAATCACTTTTCAATATTCATTTTAAAATGAGTAAAATCGATATAAACATCGTTCACGTCAAAATGGCGCATCTCTAATCAACACGGCTTCATATCATTCTATTTTCAAATATTCTATTTCAAATATTTCTTTTTCAAATATTTCCTATTCAAATATTTTTATATTAAAATATTTCGTTCAGCACATGACTTATCTCAACGGATGAGTACAGTCAACACATGAACCTTTATTTTATATTGATAAAGATGTAAATTTTATTATTAAAATATTTCTTTCAACACATGACTTATCTCAACGGATGAGTACAGTCAACACATGAACCTTTATTTTATATTGATAAAGATGTAAATTTTATTATTAAAATATTTCGTTCAACACATGACTTATCTCAACGGATGAGTACAGTCAACACATGAACCTTTATTTTATAATATTCTTTATCTTCTAAATTGGAATGAGGCCCAATCAATCACCATATAATGTTAATTATATGGATTTTCCTACATCACACGTATATAATAGCATTGCAAAATAATCAACCATCAACCAAAGTGCACTACACTGTATAAGCATCAAATATAGATATCTAATGCTTATAACAGCCTGTCAATCAATCGATCGACATATTTAATCAATCAGGATGAGTGAACTTCAAATTTCATCCCAACACCCGTGTGGGGTTTCAAACAATCCAACACAGATTTTAGTTGTGCAGTTGGGCGATGTGTAAAATCTATCGACCCAATCAATGTCCTTCAAATAGGTGTACATAAACAAACCGTCCGGTTTGTAAATGAATATTTATTTTATTCACTTCCACGTTAAAACTATATTTTTAACGATAAAATATTTTATTTAACCTATGAATGTTCTATTCAGTTCATTTATTCAATAAAATGATGTTTTTATTTTTTTAACATATTTTAGAAAATTTCGGCGGCATAACGGCACGATACTAGAAACGGGACAAGGCCTAGCCTTATCCCCAGTCTAGTGAAGGCCCACGCCATTCACACATCAATCAAATCCATTCAATTCACCAAACTATTCAATTCAAACTAAATAATCTAACCAACTACACAACCAAACAAACAAGTCCATGGTCTGTGGACGATTGTGTCGGGTGCTACTAAGCACCGTCTGCATCCTAGTATATATAACTAGAAAAGAAATTGAAGAGTGAGAAGTTCTCACCGATTGCTATCCTAACTCCATGGCACTTCCTATGTATAACATCTCCACCGTGCTCGCCTTTCTTCACTTTCGTTGCCCGTAGCCACTACATATATAAAAATCGAATTTTTACTTTACTATTCAATATATAAAAATCGAATTTTCACTTTGCTATTCAATATATAAAAATCGAATTTTCACTTTGCTATTCAATATATAAAAATTGAATTTTCACTTTGCTATTCAATATATAAAAATCGAATTTTCACTTTGCTATTCAATATATAAAAATCGAATTTTCACTTTGCTATTATATATAAAAATCGAATTTTCACTTTGCTATTCAATATATAAAAATCGAATTTTCACTTTGCTATTATATATAAAAATCGAATTTTCACTTTGCTATTCAATATATAAAAATCGAATTTTCACTTTGCTATTATATATAAAAATCGAATTTTCACTTTGCAATTATATAGATAAAAATTCTATCTTTATACCGCTACTTTCCATATAAAAATTATATTTTTATATCTCTACTTTCTATGTAAAAATCATATATTTTTCTATTTCTAAAAACACAATATTTTCCTATTTCTAAAAACAATATTTTTCAAAATCTGATTTTTAACTTTGTTATTCACATTAAAGACAATGCTACTTCATTTTTATTTCAGTTTTCATATACTTAAAAATCCATCCTTTATCACATAAAAAGTCAAATCTATATCATATAGAAAATATCATCCTTATCTAATCAAAAATCTAATATATATATATATATATATATATATATATATATTTGTTTATAAAAATTAAATCTTTACATTGCATTAGCAAAAATCATCTCCTTTTATTTTCTAAAAACAATGTATATTTTTAAAACAATTTCATTTTAAAATAATGTAGTATATTTAAAATTTCAGATTTTAAAATACTATAATATACAAAAAAAAAACCAGATTTTATTTAGACAATGTCAAACAAATTTTTAACTTGATTAACAAAGGTAATTAATTAAATTAACTACCTTCCTCACGCTGTAACCCTCCTAAACCATGGCCGCTCCCTGCTCGAATGCTAGGGCTTCGAACTGTGTTGACTTCGTCGTGCCGGAGACCAATCAGAGGGTGCCACATCGGAGTGCTTCGAACGAGCTTTACAACGCCCCCCGTCATGTCGAGCGCGGTGGCACACAGGCGGAGGATTCCGCCCTCGAACGACGCGGGTTGAGGAGGGTGGATCGGCTAGAATACGAGGCTATAGCAGATCAAACTCGTCTTGATTTGGAGAGGATGGAAATCTCCACAAAATTGCTTCAGAAACCCTTTGATTTCACTTAGAGGATCGAAATTTAGAGACGGGGAAAGATTGGAGCTCCTCCGCCGTTTATCTCTTTGAAGAAAGCGGCGGCCCCGATGGAATGAATTAAAATTAGGGTTCTTTTAATTTATTTATATATTTTTATAATATTTTATCTTGTTTTAAAGGTTCAAACCGTCATGAACCCCAAATCAAACCCAATGATAGTTGCCCCAAGCTAATTACCCCCATTCCGAACACAATGGGATATGTTTCATAAGACAATTCTAATGTTTTGATCAGTTTTCGTTGAAATTACAATTTAAATCTGTATATTCAATTTTAAACGTACATTTCAATTTACCGGGGCCACATACTAACTAGAAAAATTCCCGAAAAATATTTTCTAGCTTCGTATTGACGATACGGTCCTAACAAAAATAGTTTCGTCGAATTCTGAGACCGTTGGAAAAAATGGCCATTTTCCAGTCGATTAAAATCAACTAAAACTGGTCAAACGCGTTTTCCTTTGCCACGCTTACATATTGATTCGAAAAATTATGAAATTTGGAATCTAACAATAATTTGACATCACGGATCCAACAAAAGTGGTTTCGTCGAAATCCGAGGTCGTTTGCAAAATGCCCATTTTTAAGGGCCTGAATTCCATAGCGACTATTCAGAATTTTCAACTGGACATATCTTTTTATCCCCGCTATGAAATTTTGATTTTTCGGATTCGTTGGAAAGATATTCACAATTAGATTCCATTATTTTTGATTTCACTAAAATCCGGATTGTTTTGCACCCAGTACATTCAATTGAAGTTTGAAATCGAATTATCGAACTACCGCGCCATTTTCAATTCCTTTTATAATTATATATAATTATTTATATTCTAACGACGACGTATATAATATATACGATTGAATTCTATTCAAAATAAATTTCTCGTCGATATTATTTAAAATAATTCATTTTAAATAATCAAAATTCGCTAAAATTGCCAAAATAAAAATTTTAAATTGGCCCAGATTTTCGGGTTGTTACACCGATGGAGTCATTCGTTGACTCATTTACGCCCCATAGAGCGGGGAAATGTAGTGTTCAGGCATAATAATCCACATCGGTGGACCGGCCCTGACGATCCAAGGGGCAGTTGCGGCTGTTCCTGAGACATGGGCTAGATTGTCTCGCAGTCAGTAAGGACTATCTTTTGCCTTGGTTCATGACGGAAATCCAATTTCCAAATACGACACCGTGTAGTTTTGATTGTATATACATATGGCAACATGATATATGGTACCCACGTCGTCTATGATTGATAGTTATGATGTGAAATTGTTTTTGAAACATATAAACACTAGTAATAATATCAAATACTTTTGTTTTATTCGTATCAAGCATATTTTGGCCATCATAAGCTAAAACTCTATCCTCCGGTTTGCGTTGCATTGTGTGATGGGAACTGAGTCTTATAATGGCTTCATTTTTATAAAATGCATTGCGATATTTAAAAGAATGATTTGTTTTAAAGCATTGGCAATCCAATGGAGTAAACCCGTTCCACGAAAGTGGCGTGGTCCTGCGATTGGCCATATTGTATAATGTGTTAAGTAGATCTCTCATACCAGTCTCGTGACTGACTCGTAGTTTGTTTCACTTTCGAACTCGGGTGCCCCTTTTTCTACACGGGCAACCTTGTATTCAGGTTTAGCTGGCTCTTTCTGGATAGCTGGAGCTGAAGATGGATTCTATTATTTATCTCTTTTTATGCTGTTCAGCTCCTATTGTACATTATGTTTGTTTTCCGCTGTAGACATTTATGTATAGCTGAACTGTAATTGTACTAAGTATGATCCTGTATACTGTGTAACTCTGATGATTACGTTTATCCAGTATATTCTATTGTGCATTATCTGGTGTATTTATTTAATTATGTCCTGCTATTATCTGTTTATGTGTTATATTCCAAAGATTACCCTTGTCACTGTCAGTACGGGGTTCAGGGTCGTCTCACATTTGAAATATAAAATCGATATTAACGAACTATCGCTGCGAGACACGTTCGATTCACGTTATATAACGTTTTAAAATTAAATTAATCTATTCAAAACAAATTCTATTTTCATAACTTAGAATAAATCGTATTTCAAAACTCTTTTCTTGAAATGATACTTTTATGTTCAGAGCTTTAGTTCAAAATCATCTTACATTCTAAGTTTCCATTTCAAATCAAATAATAAAGAGAAAAACAATATTATTATTTAATCAAAACACGTTCGATTACTATTCAAAATTCTTATGAAATCGAATATTCATATAAAATTCATTTCTTTCAATTTGCCGGATTCTTCATAACATATTTCACTAAGTATTTAATGATTATTCCAAACTTGTTTAATCCATATTTTCAACATTAACATTTCAAAATAATTTTTTTTCCCAAATTCTTTATATCACATTGAATTTAACATATTATGGTAATATTCCGATCTCGTTCAAACCTTTCAAAACAACTAAAGTTGTCATAATAAATTTCGCACAATCATATTTTCCAAAACACGATTTATTATTTAAAATCAACTGTTACAACTGTATATCCAAATCAATGTTGAATATCATTTCAAATCCTTATCAAATATTTTAATAACAAATGAACGGTCTAAATTTTGTTCAAAAACCATTTCGTTCCATTCGAATAGATTTTTACTCAATTCAATTCTAAATAGTTTTAAAATTTAATTTAAAACTACATTCCTATTTCATTTTTTTAATTATTATTTATATGGAAAGGGGATTTAAATACGTGTGGTTCCACCACTACGGTGTATGTGATTTTTCTCAATCAAATTTAACTAACAAATCTGGTCACATCAACAATCATGAATTCATTCATCACAATAATTTACACAACGGAATAATGGTGTGCAAAGCATTACTGCGAATAACGCTTGGTGTATAAAGTGTTACAACTGCATAAACATCCATCAACAACCACAACAATTAAATAATTAATTTACTGTGCGTAGAGCGTTACAGTCTGTAACGTTTTGTGTTTACGGTGCTTTAACTGCATAAACATTCATCGAACAACCAGTGACAATCACCCATAACAATTCATGATTATTAACAAATTATATTTAACACTAATTATAATTAACCGTAATGTCTAATTTAAATAAATTTAAATTAGAATTCTCACGTGCATTGCGCTCCGATTTTAGTGACGAACTCGGTATAGGTCGCTTATCAGCTTAAGAACGTAAAAATTGACAAGCGCACACTGTCTTCTCTGCAACTAACCTCAAAACCGCATATAATTTAAACTAAAATGGGCTTCTATTTATACATGTGAAATGGTTCTTCCTTTACTTGCATCCCCAGAACTGAACCAATTGTTTATACCTTCTAAATTTTATCCAAAATAGACTCTCTTTTTTATGGAGCGAACTGTTTTATGAAGTGGCTTTGCGAACGCTTTTGAGTATGAAGGCTGAACACTTTTTTTTTCTTAGAAGAAAGCACGGATGTGCTTTGAGGAAACCATAATGGTCGACGTCATGCATGCTTCCGCATGAAACATGCTTCAGGTCTAGGCAATTGTGGCATTCTCTACGTCGTTTTCGCTTTTTCTTCACTTCTCTTTTTTTCTAAAGGGCAGACTGATTTTTAGAAAGGAGAGAGGATGGCTTACGCATGGGAAAGAAGAGGCGAAGCCAGGGTGGACAGACGTGGAGCTGAGATGCTTTGGTAGAGGAAATGGCAAAACGTACTCTTTGGAGGAAAGGAAAACAAAGTAAAGCAATGGTTGAGGTGCCGACAGGAGATGACAATAGAAAGAGGTGACAGACTAAATTAAAAAGGAGAGGAGGAGGCTCGATTTAAGGAGATCAAGGGGGGAGTGGAGGAGAGCTGCCATGGAAAACAAAGGGACTAGTGATGTGGTGGAAAGAAGAGGAGGGTTGCAGAATTGTGGGGAGGTGCGAGGACTGTTTTTCAGAGGAGCATGTTTTTTTAAAGAGAGGAGATGGGAAGGATTTTCTGTGGTGGTGGAGTAAGAAGGGAAGAGGGCATGCGGTGAAGAACGAGGAGGAAGAGAATGGATTGAGGCGGAAAATAAATTGAAGCAGAAAGAGAAAAACGCGAGAGAAAAAGAGGATGCGTGAGGAAGAATTTGGTGAGTGCGGTCCTATTTAAACGTGAGCTGAGGGGTAGTTTTGTCAATTGAACAAGGGACCCTTGTCTCTCTATAATTATCCTTTACATGCATTTTTCCACCTAAGGGCCACATGTTACTATTTAAAAAAATCCTTTGAATACATGTTTGCCATAATGACATATTTATTTATTTCATTAAAAAATTAATTTTAGCAACAACATTGTAACAACCATATATGAAACAAATTGTCCATACATATATGTACTTCATGTAACACATATAAAATACTTTTATATAATTTAAGATATATTTTTATAAAATGTACCAAATTATACGTTAAAATAATATTACTTAAAATCGAACTTTTATAAAATAGTAAAAATAGAAATTGAATGTTTTAATAGATTTTTATAAAGGTTTATATTTCGAATTTGTAAATATAATTATAAACTAAGATTTTAAACTTATAAGAAATCTTATGTTGAAAAATACATTAAAATAAATCATTCTTTACAAAATATATTAATGTCACTATAGGTTATCGAATCTAAATTACTTAACCAATATTCATAAGCATTAAAAACTATCTTTTTAAATATATTACCATATGTTATTATTAATTATAAACTTACATATAACTTTAAAAATAACTTTGCATTACATAATCTCTTTCAAATACACTAAATTCATAAAACATTATATATATCAAAATAATATTACTTATAAAATATAGAAATCATCATATCCTCAAATATAAATTTTAAATACTCAAAAGATATTTGTAAAAATACTATGTACTATAAAATAACATTTTTATACAAAAATCAAAATAAGATAATAGTACTTACGAAAACTTAAAAATATCCTTAAAATAAGTTTAAAAAAAGTAAAATAAATTTATTCAAAACTAAGGTTTATCAATATTTAAACCTTATTAAGTTCAAAATACATGTAGAAAATCCCAAATTAACTTTTGTAAAATTCTGGGTTGTTACAACACAGTTCACGCTAAACCCAAAATCACATTACTTTAGTTATGGAATCTTCACGAAAAACAGATCAGTATATATAATCGATATCAATTCCAGTATCCGACTAATAATATAAATGGAATAACAGCAAAGCCTTTTATATTCCATACATATTAACAATCTTCTTCCACGAAAGTTCGGTTCGATTATTACCAAATCGAATTCCATTTCTTTCCAATTTATTTTATTAAATTGAAAAACTTTACTTTGGAAAATTCCATTAACCTTAATAAAAAGATTTATATATTCCAAATCACATTTCACTGTTAATCGGGTTGAAGAACGAATGTCGTTAAAAACACAGTTCACAATAAACCCAATTCACATTCCATTTTATTCCAATTACTAAATATAACTGGAAACTCTAATAATCTTAATTAAAAGATTTATTCTCTTCACACGGGGCTTAAGAATAGTGTTATTGAAGGCATCATTCACGACAAACCCAAAATCCAATTCTTTTTTTTCATTCCAATTTAATATTAATTAATTGGAAAACTTCACTAAATCTTAATTAAAAGATTTATTCTTTTCTCAACTAGGATTAAGAATAGTGTTATTTAAGACACCGTTCATGAAGAACCCAAAATCCAATTTAATATTAAATACAAGGCTCTGAATAGAAATTATATCGGCTTATATTCAATATCAAATTCTGAAATTAACGGATATCGTATTGGGAATAACGATATTTGTATCTTTCAAATTCCAATAACAATATCGTATAACCACGGAATCCAGTATCGAAATATTTCGAAGATTATTTCCATTCCAAATCCATTCCAATTATTTATTGGAAAATTCTAGTTATTTTTAAAACCATTTCAGATCCAATTTATTTCTTTAAAAATATTGGATTATTCTTCTAGTTAATAACTAGTTCATTTTGATAAAAATGTATTTTTATCTTTACAAACGTGGAATTTTACATCCTAATTCTTTCCAAATCATTTATTATGATTTTACACAATTTATTAATATTTTTAATAATTTTATTAAGGCCCTTTCAGTCGATTTCCGTAAATGGTCATCGAACTACACTTCCAACAACCTTTTCCAAATTTGATTTGGACATAATTCTGTATCCAACTATTAGATTTCAAATCTCTTAGATTTGTTGGAAAGCTCTTTTCGATACGAACCCAACGGTTCCGGTTTTAGGAGAATCCGAGGGTTGGATCTCCCGTAATGTCAATTCGAATTCAGTGGTCAAAATTCGCAAACGGTCGCGGCAAGGCGCGTTCTATTGGGGCCATTATATATATATATATATATATATATATATATATATATATAATATTATATATTTCATCGATTTCCATTTAAAACGTATTTTATAAATCGTTATAAATTCGTTTTAAAACGACTCTAACTTCATTTTCAATTTTAAATAAAAATTTCATTTTCAATTTTAAATCAAAACTGAATACTCCTTATCATTATAATATATAAATGATAATATTTTCAAAATATCAGATCATGAAATCATTTCCTTTTCGATATTCATTATAAAAATGAATAAAATCGATATAAATATCGTTTGCGTTACAATGGCGCATTCATACATTTCAATATTTCGTGTCCATCCAAAATCGGACATCAAATTTTCATTTTAACCCTTGACTGAATATTGTTTTAAATGTTCGTTATTTTAAAATATTAATTATTTCTGAATTGGAATCAGACCCAATCAATTACCATATAATGTTAGTTATATGGATTTCGTACAACACATGTATATAACAACAATGATAAACAATCAACCATCATCCATAGTGCATTACACAACCACATAAGCATTAAATATAAATAATTAATGCTTACAACAATCTTCAACCAATAGATTGACATACAACTAAACAATCGGGATTAGTGTACGTCATATATCATCCCAATGCCCGCGTGGGGTTTCAACCATCAAATTATTATTATTATTTGTTGTAACAACCCGGAAAATCGGAACCAATTTAAAATTTTTATTTTGGCAATTTTAATGAATTTTGAATATGTAAAATGATTTATTTTAAATAATAACGATTAGAAATTTATTTTGAATAGAATTAGAACGTATAAATTTATTTGAATCGAAGTTAGAATATAAATATTTATCTTAAATATAAAAGGAACTGAAAATGGCGCGGTATTTTGAAAATTCGATTTCAAATTTCAAATGAATGTATAGGATTCAAAATAAACTGGATTTTGGTAAAACCAGAAATATTTGAATCGGTTTGAAAATATCTTTCTAATGAATCTGAAAAATTGAAATTTCATAGTAGGATTCAAAAGTTATGGCCAATTGTATATTTAGAATAATCGATATGGAATAAATATAACCCACATTTGTGCACTTGGGCGACATGTAAAAAATTATCTTCCCAATCGATATCACAAAAATAGGCGAGCATAAACAAGTCGTCTGACTCGTAACTATCGAATAAATATATAGAATTTTGTAACTTTGCTTATAAAATTCTATACAACACCTAAACAATTTTATTCATCACAGTAAAATTAATATTTTTAGCGAACTAGTATTTATTCCATAATTTAGCCATTTTATATATCTCATATATATGTTAAAAATAATATTTTTAACTAGCTATTAATTTTTCTAACACATTTTAGAAAATTTCGACAGTATAACGGCGCGATATTAAAACTGGAATAAGGCCTAGCCTTATCCCTCGCCTAATACTGGCTTGCACAATACACAAACCAATTTCGACCCAATTCACATCCAAATCAAATCCAAACCAATAAATCAATCCGTATCCGAATTCCCACCATTCAATCCAAACAAACGACTATGGTTTGTACAATAAATAGTGTCGGGGGCTTCTAAGCCCCGTCTGCGTCCTAGTATATATTTAACAGTAAAATAAATTGAGTAAGAAGGAGTTCTCACCTTTGGTTTCCACTCCGTCATTCTTTATTGGATGGTTTGGATTAGGGATGGCAAAAAAAATCTGTACCTGTGGTTATCCGCAGGTAAAATCCGTCATGAACATGACACGGATAGTTAAGTGAGTATCCGTGGATAAAATAAACGGGTATTTTTAATATCCGTTAATTAATGGGGTGGGTACAGATAGTATGATATCCATGTCCGTGGGTACCCATCCCCGTATTGAATGTTATTTATTATCAATAGTCAATACAGAAAACAATGTTGTTGGTTGTTCGTTGTTCGTGTGCATGCTTTTACTCAACAATTTATAACCGGCTATTGATATTTTGATGGATGCTTTTGTTGTTGTCTCTTCTTTTCTGAATGTTGGTTTAAATATATGTAGGTATTTTGAAGTTAGCATTGAATATAGGTCTAATTTGTTTTTTTTACCAAATGTACTTTTGAATAATTCCAATAAACGGTTAAAAAATAAAATGAATAAATATAATAGATACCCACGAATACCCGTCATAACCCGCAACTTGTTTAAAACCCGTTTAATGGGTATCCGTGCGGGTATGGGGCGGGCACGGGGCAAAAAATACCAAACGGGGCAGGTGATGGGGTGGTACTACCCACGCCCGCCCCACCCCCATTGCCATCCCTAGTTTGGATTCCATTTGCTTCCGGTCGGTTCCATCGCAATCTGTTTCACGCGATTTATATTAATAATCACATTTTTATATTGCTATTATATATATATATATATAAATCACATTCTTATATTACTGCTATATATATAAAAATCACATTTTGATCTTTCTAAAATTATTTCCATGCCATACACTAGTTGAAAATCATATTTTTAACTTGCCCAAAAATATTTTCTTCCTACGATAAAAATCATACCTTTAACTGACTAAAAATGATATTTTTACATAAAACTAAAAATCATAACTTTATGTAATTAAAAATCATAAATTTATGTAATTAAAAATCATAACTTTATGTAATTAAAAACCATAACTTTATGTAATTAAAAACCATAACTTTATCTAAATAAAAATCATAACTTTATGTAATTTAAAACCATAACTTTATATAAATAAAAATCATAACTTTAAATAAATAAAAATCGTGATTTTATACAAATAAAAATCATAACTTTATATAAATAAAATCATACTATTTTTATTTTTAAAACCATGGTATTTATATTTCAAAAATCACATTTTTAATACAAAGTTATATATATAAAAATTCTATTTTTGTTACATTAAAAACTGAAAATAAATTCAATGCTTTATGTATAAATAAAAATTTTAAACAATTCTTTTTATTTATATAAAAAAATCGGATTTAAAAATAATGCTTTAATATATAAAAATTAAAATTAAAAGGCTAACTGTGTTCGATGTTGAACTGAGAGGGGGGCTAGTTTTTCTGCTCGCGCGAGGCTGGAGGAAGAGGGCGAAGGGAGGAGGAAGCGAAGAAGAAGTTGGAGGGGTGGTGACGCGATTTGGGGCTAGGGCTTGGGGGGTTCGCGGTTTCAAAAGGGGGAAGCGAGGATGGAGATGGAGGCGCAGGGGTGGTGCAGCGGTTGGTGGAGCGGCTGGGGGGGCGACGGTGGCGCAGTTGCGCCTGGAGGAGGAACATTGATCCCCATTTTTTAATTTCAATTTTGGTTCGACCGATGAATGGGAGTTGACCTTGTAAATAAATAAATATATATATATATATATTTTAGTTTTAATTCCAAAAAGTTACTTTTTAATTCAAACTCCAAATCTAACAAACTGACTCTCGCCCCTAGCTAATTACCCCCATTCCCAACACAATGGGATATGTTTCATAAGCCAGTTCTATCATTTTGATCAGTTTTCATTTAAATTAAAATATAAATCAATATAACGTTCAAAATTGATTTCAACGAACATTTTAAATTACCGAAGCCACATACTAACTCCAAAAATTCCAGAAAAATAAATCTAGCTATGTTTTGATGATATGGTCCTAACAAAACTAATTTCGTCGAATTTGGAGACCGTTTGAAAAATGGTTATTTTCCAATCGATAAAATTCAAACTGAAATTACCAAACATGTTTAAATCCACCACGCTCACATATCAATTCCAAAAATTATGAAAATTGGAATCTAGCAATAATTTGACATTCTGAATCCAACAAAAGTGGTTTCTTCGAAAACGGAGGTCATTTGCAAAATGGCTATTTTTAAGGGCTATATATTATATTAAAATATATATAAATTCCATAGCGACTATTTTAAATTTTAAACTAGACATAACTTTTTATTTCCGTTATGAAATCTGCATTTTTCACATTCGCTAGAAAGATATAATTGAACCGATTCAAATGTTTCTTGTTTTACAGAAATCCGATTTATTTTGAATTCTATATATTCAATTGAAATTTGAAATCGAATTTTCAAACTACAATGCCATTTCAGGCTCATTTTATATTCAAAATAAATTTATACGTTCTAACTTTGATTTAAATAAATTTTTAGTCGTTATTATTTAAAATAAATCATTTTAAATATCCAAATTCTATTAAAATAGCTAAAACAAAATTTTTAAATTGGTTCTGAAAATATAGGTTATTACAGTTCTTGTGGTCTTTGATTGATTCTTCTCTCTCTCTCTTTTCTTTTCTTTTTAAGCGAGAGAAAACAAATAAAACAAGAAAAAGAAATTAAGAAAAAAAGAAAAACGACTAAATCAGAATTAAAAACCAAAAGAAAAAAAAAGTAGAAGGAAAAGATTACTAAACTAACAACAAAACGAAAAAGATTTTAAAAAAAATAAAGGATACTCTACAAAAAGAAACAAAACCAAGAAAATAAAATTAAAAAAAACTAACCTACCTAAAATCAAAAGCCCTAAGCAACTCAAAGAAAAGAAAGAAAGAAAATTTTTCATGTGCACAATCTAGTCAACACGCCTTTTTTTGGAAACCAATGCGTCCCCACAAACACACACACCCAAATTTGAAGAACACGACTTTCTCAAGTCAGTACAAATTCAATCACGCCTTCCCCTTTATATTTCCTGGAAACAAATCACGCACTCTTCAAATCTGAAAGAATCGATCCCTTTTTATTATTTCCTCTTCTCAAAACCTGCAGTTGCTAAATTCTTCAGGAAATGAAGCTTCAACAGATATGGCTTTTCAAATTGGGTTATGTGAATTGGTCTAACAGGAGAGAGTGGTTTCATTTGTTTGACAAATACGGTGAAGGCCTTCGAATTTCACTACATTGGGGTTCGATTCTGATCAGATCGAACTTTTTTTTAAAGTAGTGAATTCGGATCTGGTTTTGTGAGGATGCGGTATTGTCTGTAGTTTAGAGAGAAGGTGGATTTTGTTGTTTGTGTGATGATCAAGGGGTGGACGGTTTTTGGAGTCATTCGGTGGTAAAGTTTGAGCGTGGATGGGAGGAGGTGGAGAATTACAGTAGAGAGAATTAGAATATGACAATGGATAGAAAATAGCAAGAGGAAGGTTGCCTTTTTTGAAACTTGTAAAGGAAGAATTTGTAAGAGAAGAAAAGAAATGTAAAACAGGAAAGGAAAGCGAAGAAGAGAAAAAAAATAGAAAAAGAAATAAATGTTAAAAAATGGGAAAGAAATAAAGATGAGAAGGAATTATGATAAAAATCTGGCAACTTGTAATTGGAAAGACAGGAAAGAAATAAAGATGGAAAAGAAGATTTGGTAGGAAGGGAAAGAAAATTGTAATTGGAAAGAAATCAATAAAACAATGCAAGTTTTTTTTATTGTTTTGACACTAGAAGAGGGAAAAAAAGGAAAGAAATAAATAAAAATGGCAAGATTTTTTTTTAAAAAAAAAGATTATAGTATTAATGTGTCAATACCAAATCAGCTAATCAAGAATTTTCTTCTATATATACAAAAAAACAAAAAGGAAAAAAAGCTAACACTAATCGAAAATTAAAAATAAAATAAAATTTAATTGTTACCTCCCCGGCAACGGCGCCAAAAAACTTGATCGTTGTTTTCTATAAACTAGAAAAGCGCGAATTTTAAAATAATAACTGCAAGCGCACAGATCGTGTAATATGCAGGTCGAACACAGGGAGAAAAATTAAATCAAACTATTTATATAATTTCTTGGGCAAGTTAGACAAAGCTTGGAGATTGATTTTGAAAACAAATAAATTGAAACTGTAAACAAAACTATTATTGAATTGAATCAGATCTGAATCTAATCAAATCTATATTCAATCCAATATAACCTAGGAAAGCAATTAAAAAACAGAAATTAAAATTGCAGAAATTAAATAACAAACAAAAATAAAATTAGGATTACCGTTGAATCTAATCATACAGTCAATCACTAATGAAAAATAAATAAAAAAGACAATTAGTACTCTACCAAAACTAATTGTGTAGACAACACTAATTGCTAAGAAAATAAAATTGCAAAAAAATAAAAGAAGCATTTTTTAATGGAGAAAAAAAAACTCTCAATTCATGGATGATGTTTACAATGAGATTACAAGGGTATTTATAGGATAGATAGCCAACCTAAACCTAATACAATCACAAATGGACTTAGTTAATTCTATTAAAATTGGACCTTTCTTCTTTTATTCTTGCTTCCTTGGTAATTATTCATTGATTTGTGATATGCATAACCTTTCTACCAATTATTTTCTTATCCATAAAGCAACTGGTTGTGAGATCTTCGACGTCAAGTTTTCATATGTGAATATACAGCAATTTGATCTCTATTTTTATATTTTCTGACTGCATGTGGCTAAGTTGGCATATCTGTAAAAGTGATAAAACAATACCCAAGTAATATTTATTTATATACAAAAGATAAGATATAATAGTATAAAATAAACACATTTTCATGTTAATCACCGTTGGAGGTCGTTGCCAACGTCTGTTGCTATATACTGTGTGTCTTGAGGTGATGCCATGACTTAGATCAATATTGATGAATAGTCATTCTATGTTGCAAGAGATGCGAACTGATGTAAAACATAAAAGCTCAAGCATATGAGTACACATGATTTTGATTTAGTTGCTAATTAAAAGTTAACAACATATATATTGCACTTGAATTTAAATGCAAGTATTTTACCTTAGACCCCAAACTTTTTTTCTCCTTTACAAATTTTCTCCACTGCTTCACGTTTTTTATGTTGTAAGGTTTCAAAGCAAGTGTTTCCTCTTCCGTTGTTGTAATTATTTTTTCGAACCAATCTACTTTTTGAGCTTCTCCAAATGGTTCACATTGCTGAAATATATATATTTTTGTCATTCATCATCCACTTTAAATCTAGCCTATAAATCAGAAGGAAAAAACTAGTGTTATTTCATATTAAAATGATTATAAAAGGATATTTTGCTAAATAAATTATTTCCATAAATAGAAAAATTTCATGCTTGAATGGAATCCCACAAAACAGTTTTTAGTTCATCGCTTAGATGCCTTCAATCATTAAGTGTAAGTGGAACGTGCTCCTTTACTAGCGGTCCAAGATAAGAAGATAAGTGGACCTTATCATATCGGTACGGCTGCCTCACTGAATTCAACTTCAATTCGATTCTCAATATTTAATGGAAGTCTTTTTTACTTTTGTTGGTCCTCTGCCATGGTTTTTTACATTTACATTTGCAATTTCAACTTCGATTGACCACTCGATTTCCATTTCGATAACAACATTTTTTCACAAGTTTTTTCGCATTCTTCACGCGTTTCATGTTCTCCACGCATCTCTTTTCTTCGCAAGGCATTTCATTTCCTTCATGCATCTTATTATCTTCGCAAGGCATTTCATTTTCTTCATGCATTTCATTTTCTTCACATGGCATTTGTACGATGATGGGCCCTAATTCTTGTTCCTTCTTTACATGGCAAGATTCGTAGGTTGGCACAACGTATTTAACTTTTGGCTTATACTTATGGGATTTCTCGTTCTTCAATTGTTGATGAGTGCGTACATTGCTTGTATGCGTATCCTTTTTTGCAAAAACATGAAATAAAAGCATTTAATAACAACAAATGGAAGGAGGAATGGAGGGATATGAGATTAACTAAACCATCGATCCATTTGGCTGAAGGTTAAATAGATAAAATATTATGCAATATAGTCCGCTTAATCATAATTTAGTGAGTTGAGTCCAATTTGCATATGCATCAATAATTTTGTGTACAACTGATGAATAAAATAAATCATGATATTCGAAAAGAAAATTGTGAACCAGATTTATGTTCATATTTAGTGCATATAAATATATTTGGACACACCTGTTAACGTTCAAACTTATATGGAAATTATGTTAGATCGGTATGATGCACGTCCAAAAAAAGGTCAACAATAAGCATCATGTCTAAGAAACAAAACCTGACCTGTTATTGTTGTTCACGTTTCTCATATGCATACATAGTAAGGAGTAATATTTGTCCTTTATAAAGTGGAAAATAATCTGAATAAAATACGTGCTACTAACTTCATACTTGCTTTACATTCAAGACAGAGTCGTATAAATGAGATTACAAAACAAAAAATGAAGCTTCAAACGGAAAATTGAAGCTTCAAACGAATAGGGGAAGCTAACTTTTTAATAAATTGTATTTGCATTTTTATTGTATTACTGCTACATACATTTAATTTTAAACTAAAAGAAAGCATGGGGGTTTAGGCAATACTATCAAGATAAGGTTTTTGAGAAGAAAAGGCATGCTCTAAAAGAAATATTACATGTTCGATTATTATTGTTAACAAATGCTTGGTTGCCTTTAGAGTATTAAATTTGGTGATGCTAAATCACATTAATGGAAGAAAAGAAAAAATTTAAGGGGAAAAAGAGTAGATACTGCTTTCCCTAATTAATAGGATTTGGGTATATATTTATTTCCCTCTTTCGGTTGCATAATTGATAAGATCTTTTGCCATATATATATAATTTTGATGTCAAGTTTACTTGACTTTGGGGTAAAGTAAACTTGGGTAGGAAGTAATTGGTCTTGTAAATAAAGCCTAGAAGAGAGAGTGAAATGCATCCAATTATCTCCCAATCAAGTTTTAGGATCTCTAACCTAAATCTATTTTCTTTAATTCTTATCTCCACAAATCAAAATTTTGAGTGAATTGAGTGACCAATGTAATCCATCTGTTGTACTCTTCTTTGGTATTAATAAAAGGCTCTCTCTCTCAAGTGGATGTACACTAGTGGAACCACTTTAAATCCATATGTGATTTACTTTACGTTATCGCTCATTTATTTCTCTTGTGTGGTGATCGTGACTGGCTTTAGGATTAGGTTGAGATTGTTTTTGAGATATTGAAGAAGGTCGTTTTCTTACATTTACCATGATCTCGTCTTCCGTTGATTTGGTTTTTTTTATTTGAGCAGTCTTGAGTCGAAATTTCTCCAAAACGTTTGGTATCAGAGCTTTGGTGTTGGTAGATAGTTGTAGAAATACCGAATTCATATTCAAATGGTGCCTCAATAGGTCCAAGTTGTGTAGCTTCTTATGTACACGGTTCATACGCTGGTTCTGGGTCACAATTGGTTATTGACAAGTGGAATGGCGATAATGATTTTGAAAAATGGCAATGGAAGATGAAAGCAGTTCTTAGGCGGAATCGGGTACATCGTGTAGTGTTTGATACACATTTATTGCACGCGTATATCTCAGATGTGGAGAGAGAAGAAATAGAAGAGCGTGCATTCACTACACTTTAAATTGCTGTGGAGAAGAATGTTATCTCCGAAATTAGTGGTGAGACGACTGCTAAAGGTTTTTGGAACAACTTGAAGGAGTTGTAAATGAAGAAGCCACTCACAAATCGACTGATCTTGTTGTGGATTTTCTTTACCTACAAGATGAAAAGGAACTTCGCTAAAAAGCGCACTTGAATGTGTTTGATGATTTGCTAACGAAGATGAAGGCGGTAGATTTGAAGATTGAGGAGGAGCGGAAGGTGATGATATTGTTGTGTTCGTTGCATGAGCGCTATACTGGGTTCTCAAATAGTTTGATATATGACCGAGATACATTGACTCTTGATGATGTCAAGACGGGTCTTCTTAGTGAGGATAGCTAGATCAGATGAAAGAGCTGAGTGATGGAAGTAGTGTTGCTGGTAATGGTCATGGTTTATTTGTGGAGAAGGGAAAAAATGAGAAGGAAAACCAAGGGCGCTTTAAGTCTAGAAAACTCGGTATGAGAGGAAAGTCGAAGGAAAGAAATAAAAAGTGATTTATATGCAAGAAACCTGGCCATTCGAATAATGAATGTCCAGACAAGGGGAAAAAGGAAGTAGAATCTTCATCAGTTGCGGTGGAGAGAGATGTTGGTGAAGGAGACGTAAATGTTTTGTCGGTTGTAGCATCAGATGTTTCGGGCAGTGAATGGGTGCTCGATTCGAGGGATTCATATCACATGACACCTAATAGGAATTGTTTTTCTTCTTATTCTGATCGAGAAGGAAATTCAATTGTTATGGGAAATGATGCAGTTTGCAAGTATAAGGGCATTGGATCCGTGCAAATTTGGATGTTTGACGGAGTGGTTTGTACTCTCACTAATATGTGCGATGTTCCGAGACAACGAAAGTCATTTATCCCTTTGGGACAGCCGGATTCTTTGGGATGGAAGTTCACTATTGAGAGTTATAGCTTGAGGTTTCGAAGGGGGAGCTCGTGGTTATGAAGGGTGCTAGGACTCATGGAATTTATTTGCTTTAAGGAGTGATTGTGGATGGCGAAATTTGTGTTAGTGTAGATAGTTCTCATTGCTTAGATGCGACACGGTTGTGGCATTTGAGATTGGGTCATGTCTCAGAGAAGAGTTTAAATGATCTTCGTAGAAGGGAGATGATTGACGGTAAGAGTTTCAACAAGATGGAATTTTTGTAAGGAATGTATCATGGGGAAGCAAACTGGAGTGTCATTCGGTGAAGAAAAACATGATTCAAGGGGAATTCTTGATTATGTGCACACGGATGTTTGGGGACCGACACCTGTAGCTTCTTTGGGAAGAGCAAGATATTATATTTCTCTTATTTATGATTTTTCTCTAAAGGTTAAGGTGTATGTAATGAAGGACAAGTCGGAGGAATTTGCAAGGTTCAAAGAATGGAAGGCTCTTGTTGAGAATGATAGTGGAAAGACATTGAAGGTTCTTGTATCCAATAATGGCGGGGAGTATGTTTCCGGAGATTTTCTGAAATTTTGCAAACATCACGGTATTCAGAGGTATTTTACTACACCTGGGAATCTGCAATCTAATGGAGTGGCGGAAAGAATGAACCGAACTCTACTGGACAAAGCTCGATGCTTGAGATTGACTTCGGGTTTGTCTAAGGGATTTTGAGCCGAAGCTTTGTCAACACAGTGCATATTATTAATCAAATTTCATTCTCGGCTATTGATAACAGAATTCTGGAAGAAGTGTAGAAGGGGAAGAGCATGGACTTGAGTTATCTTCATGTATTTGGCAGCCCAGTTTATGTGCATGATCCGAGGAATGATAAGCTTTCACCTAGAGCTTTCAAGGGGATTTCTCTTGGCTATATGGACGAAGTTAAAGGCTATCGGATTTGGAATCCGAAAACGAAGAAGGTTGTGGTTTCTCGTCATGCTACTTTTGATGAGTCTGCTTTGTTTAAGGAGAATGAAGGCTCATCGGATGGTCCGAATTTGGTTCATGGTGAATCAAAGGAGAAGGAAGTTATTCCCACTTTCAGACCTAGAGAGAGTACAGTTGTTGGGATGCTTGTGAGGAGGTAGCGGTTGATGTTACATCACATAATCCACAGGGTTCCTCTAGTGGTGTTGGTGATGTGCCCGATTCTAGAGAAGATTCAGTTCAACGTGGAGCAGAAGGATGATCGGGTGATGGAATTCCTACTCGGGTTGGTCATTGTGCTATAAGACTACCCCAAAGATATGGTGATTAGAACTATCTTAGCTTTTGTGAGAATTTGGACTATGCTCTTCATGTAGTTCAAGATGAGCCAGTGGATCTTGATGACGTCATGAGTTCGAGTGATAGCTCGAAGTGGATTTGTCCCACAGAGGAAGAGATGTTATCGTTGATGAAGAACCGGACTTGGGAGTTGGTTCCATGACGATAGAAGATAAAAAGTTAGGCAAGTGGATAAGGGGTTTCCACGGATAAAGGGAAATGAGTATGATAAGATCTTTGCACTGGTTATGAGACATACTTATATCCGGATATTACGTGCCATAGTTGCTATTCATGACTTGGAGTTGCAGAAACTTGATGTGAAAACTGCTTTCTTGCATGGTGACTTGGATGAAGACATTTACATGGAGCAACCGGAAGGATTTGTTGTAGATGGTAAGTCAAAATTGGTTTGCAAGTTGAAAAAATCGCTATATGGTTTGAAGCAATCACCTAGACAATAGTTCAAGAGGTTTGATTATTTCATGCTCGAAAGTGGCTTCCATCGAAGCATCAAAGATGCTTGCATTTATTTCAAGAAGTTAAAAAATGATTGTTGGGTGTATTTACTCTTATATGTAGACGATATGCTCATTGCTTCTAAGGACAAGGAAGAAATCAACAAGTTGAAATTGAGATTAAAAGCGGAATTCGGAATGAAAGACCTTGGAGAAGCAAAGAAGATTTTGGGCATGGAAATCGAAAAGGATCGAAAGCGTTTTGAGTTGAAATTGACTCAAAAGGAATACATTAGAAAAGTGCTTTGCCAGTTTAGCATGGAGGATGCAAAGACGTCAAATACATATTTACCTTTGCATGTAAAGCTTTTGACTAAGAGATCACCTATCAAGGAGAAAGATAAGGCTTATGTGGAAAATGTGTCATATGCTAGTGTGGTTGGTAGTTTGTTGTATATCATGGTATGTACAAGGCCTGATACTGCAAATGTCATGGGGTGGTTTGCCGGTACATGGCTAATCTAGGGAAATCGCATTGGGAAGCAGTGAAGCTTATCTTGAGATGCTTGAAAGTTACAACATCTCATAATCTTGTTTTTTGGGGTAGTAAGGAGAAGAATTGCATGTTGGTTGGTTACGGTGATTCAGACTGCGCTGATGATAGGGATCAGAGAAATTCAACTTCCAGATATGTCTTCACTCTTGGTTGTACAACCATAAGTTGTAGATCGAGATTGCAAACCATAGTTGCATTATCCACCAGGGAGGCGGAGTTGATAGCTACGATGGAGGCAGTAAAGGAAGCACTCTATTTGAAGTGATTTTTGTGTGACTTGGGTTTTGAACATGAGAGTGTTGATGTTCAGTGTGACAATCAAAGTGTGATTCATTTAGCAGAGAATTTGGCGTTTAGCTCACAGACCAAACATATTGAAGTGGGAGGGTCATTTCTAATAGTCGTGGACGAAGACAAGCAAGTATGCCTTTGGAAAGTGCACACAAAGGAAAATGCGACGGATATATTCACTAAGGCATTGCCAATGGGGAAATTCGAGCACTGCTCGAACTTAATTCGCTTGGAGAGGTGCTAGGTGTCGCAGGGTAGCACGGTATGGGAGAAGCTTGGCTATGGATGGAGAAGAGTATTGGTGGGAGGTTGAAGTTCTATATTTTTGGTATGTTTGTCTTTGGGTGAGACTAGTTTTGGAGTTGGGTGTTTTCAACACTTTAATAGCAGGTGTGGGCTTTGCTGAACTCGTTGAAGGAGTGCAATAGGGGGTGGCTTTGGCAGAACTTATTGGGAGAGCATTTAAGCTTGGTGAAGGTAGATATGGTGATAGCTGGAGCTATCAAGTACGAGTGATGGTATGGATACCATTAGTTCATAGAGTTGGAGATGGGTGATTTCGCATCAAGGTGGAGTGTTAAATTTGGTGATGCCAAATCATATTAAATGGAAGGAATTTTTTTAAGGGGAAAGAGAGTAGATATTACTTTCCCTAATTAATGGGATTTGGGTATATATTTATTTCCCTCTTTCGGTGGCATAATTGATAAGATCTTTTGCCAAATATATAAAATTTTGGTGTCAAGTTTACTTGAATTAGAGGTAAAGTAAACTTGGGTATGAAGTAATTAGTCTTATAAAATGAGCCTAGAAGAGAGAGTGAAATGCATCCAATTATCTCTCAATCAAGTTTTAGGATCTCTAACCTAAATCTATTTACTTCAATTCTTGTTTCCACAAATCAAATTCTTGAGTGAATTGAGTGACTATTGTAATCAATCTCTTATACTCTTCTTTGGTATTAATAAAAGGCTCTCTCTCTCAAGTGAACGTACACTAACAAATTGTTAGTGGAACCACTATAAATCCCTGTGTGATTTACTTTTCGTTATTGCTCCTTTATTTCTCGTGTATGGTGATTGTGATTGGCTTTTGGATTAGGTTGAGATTGTTTTTGAGATATTGAAGAAGGTTGTTTTTGCACGTTTACCACGATCTCGTCTTCCGCTGATTTAGGGTTTTTTTTTTTTTTTTTTTTTGAGCGGTCTTAAGTTGAAATTTCTCCACAACATAGAGTCCATGTTCATTTACATCAAATTTCTCCAATAATAAGGGTTTTTACAACTAGTTTTATGTTTTTTTAGAAAACAAGAGCCTGTAAGATTGAAAATCTATGTTAATGTGACATTCCAACTCAAACCAAACATATGTGAGCATGTTGAACCAAATCAAACTAGACTACCCCGAATTGAACAACAATGACACTCATAATGACAATGCAAGAACTATAATCTAACGTAAGTACCTATTTACTGTTACAGTCTGAATAGAAAAATTCTAAAACGAAATAAAAGACAACATGGATACCTTCATGACGAAAATTGGGTATATCTTCAAGTATATAGATCTCTATGATAAATCAATAACACAATACCTGCATACAAGAATTATTAATAGGTTATTAAACATATTAGTTACATTTTCCTAATTTAAACACAAAAAATAATCACATTTACCTTAATTGCAACATCATTTCTTACATAACAATCATTTATCTTATGAGCAGACAATGGTAAAACAAACAAGAATGACATGTTTATGTACTCGAAAACAATTCTCATAATCAAACAAAATATTTAAACTACTCAAGTATGCGTTCACAATCCTCCCTAATATAACTAACATTTTCAACATCAGTATCAATAACATCGTAGTCTTCAATGACATTGATAGCTTCTTATTTATGATCATTTGTCTTTAAATCGTGAAAACCTCTTGGTGGTGCTTTCATTACAACATACCAATTCAACAAATCATTTTCTCTTGAATAAAATACTTGTTTCGTTTGAGACGCAAGAATGTATGGACCTTAAGAAAATATTGTTTATTTTGATGTAAATTGACAAGTGTAAAACCATCCTCATCGAGTTTTACTCCATTTCCTGTACGTTCCCAACGACATTTAAATACAGAAATATAAAACACATGATAATCTAATAAAATTATATCAGTCAATATTCCATAATAGGTGACCACATTAACTACTTGAGAAATATCTTTTGCGCTTTCCCTACACATAGTAGTCGCATCATAAGTCACTCCACTATTTTGAGTTTTTCTCTCTACATCTTTTATATGAAATTGTTGATCATTGATAATATATCCACTGTAAGATAAGGCAACATTCTACGAATCATATGTAATCCACTTCAACATTTCATTATGACCACTAGTGTTCATAGGTATCTGCAAAAATTTCATTGATAACAGATATTTTAGATTAATATTCTTAGAAAAACAAGAGTATATTCAAAAAACCATTTAACCTTTCTTTTAATATAATCAGTAAAAAAAAATTGCATACGTTTCCCAAATTAAGGTTGAATTTCTTTCCATACGCTTGCTTGAATTTTATAATTCCTTCAAGTGCAAACTAGTATAAAACAAGGTATGCTAAGTTATATTTATTAGCACAAACACATCCAAATAATTGAAAATAATGTAACGTATACTTACTCTAAAAATGGTTACACCATCGTCATATTCATTAACACAACTAAATGAGTAATTTCTCATGGGAGGATAGTGTAACTATCTTAAACATTGAAATTGACGTCCTTCAAGTATTACAATTCTTTCATATTCTTCATTTCGAGTTGTTGTCTCCTCAACATGTCTTGATTTTTAAAAATTCACTAAAAACCTCACGCATTCATCTGCGAGATAAGATTTTGCAATACATCCTTCGGACCATGAATAATTTTTTACATAATCTTTAAGCGTCTTTATATACCTTTCAAATAGGTATTATTATGTAACGACGGTCGAAACAAAGCCCTCCTCCAGCATAGGACACACGCACATGAGTTGGCACACACATCTTTTTAACAAAAGGAATCCCTAATGTTATGTGTCTACCAACTCATATTTATATAGTATTCCTTCAATTTATTCCGTAATGTGGAATCTTATATTTAAATTCGTCATTCCTCCTTAACAGCATGCGAAAGAATCCCAACAGTCTCCCCCTTGACTCATATCCTACGAGTATCTTTTGAGAGCACTGTCTTGTCTGCATGGTCCAATCCGTAACCTTCGGCTCTGAGACCACTATTATGTAATGACGAACGGAACAAAGCCCTCCTCCTCTAGCATAGAGCATACACATATGAGTTGGCACACACATCCTTGTAACAAAAGGAACCATAATGTTACGTGCCTACCAACTCATATTTATACATTATTCCTTCAATTTATTCCGTTATGTGAACCTTTATATTCAAACCCATCATTCCTCCTTAACAACATGCAAGACAATCCCAAGAGGTATATCCAATAAAACTGAACTGGACCACACATTAATGCTTCTCTGCCAAGTTGACAAATGTACCATTATGTTAAAAATGATGGTGGAAAATATTTTCCAAGCTCACACAAAATTTCAATGATCTCAACACTGATTTGCTGCAACTTCTCTATGTCAAGGGAATGTTGGCATACTTTATTGAAAAATGAGCATAAGCGCTGCAGCTAATCTATGTCAAAGACACGCTGACATAATTTATTGAAAAATGAACATGTTTTTCTTTCCTTCTTGACAATAGCTCTCTTATTGCTACCAGCAAAAGGTGTTGCATTAAAACATGGTAATCATGTGATTTCAAACCGCTATTTTTACAATCCTCTAACATTATACGATTTTTCAAATTTGAACAGTAGTCATCGGTCCTTTGAAATCGTACAATCTTTTGCAAAAACAAAAATTGGGAATTTGATAACGTTTAAAGAGCCGACGGAAGATATAATTTCTACCCATGGTTGTGCATGAAGCTCATGCTGAATTCCCCATTCTTCTAAATCCTTTCATATGATTTCTTCCCATGGTTGTGTGCATGAAGCTCGTGCTGAATTCCCCATTCTTCTAAATCCTTTCCGGAGTTGGTTCCATCTTTTGATTTGTTATCATGCAACATTGTGCCTAATATGCTTTCATCAATGTTTTTCTCCACATGCATTACAATTAAATTATGACGCAATGGCGGCTCCTATAAAAAGCAATAATGTAACACATAAATTTATGTATATTTAATTATTAAAACAATTTTAAAAAAACCACCAACCTCCCAATATGGCAAGTCAAAGAAAATTAATCTCCTTTTCCATCTCGGTAGCTCCAACTGTGTAGGATCGTTATATTTATCCTTCATCGTTCGTATCATGTGTACTCTTCCTCTTTTTTCAGCTTAATAGGCTTTATCTTATTGGTCTTTTTCATATTGTTTCTCCTGTATCTTTTTTTTCCCTCTTTCTCTTCCCCAAAATTATTTGCAAATATCTTTTAACAATACAGAAATATTTCTTCCATTTAAAATTCTAGAAGCATTATCTAACTAAACTGTGTTGTCAAACCACTCATTTTGTTTCCTCCGTGAATCCTACATAGGTAGATACCTACTATGACCCATGTAGACATTCCTTCAACTATAATTCAACCAATGGTATTAACACAACACAACGAATAAGTTTTTTCTCCTTTTGCACAACATCCAGCAAGATTTCCATAAGCAAGAAAATCATTAATTGTCCATGACAAAATTGCTTTCGTTTTAAATAATGTTCTACTAAATTCATCATAAGCATTAACTCCATTACCCCATAAATAATGCAAATATTCAACCAATGGTGTCAAATATACATCAATATCGTATCTGGACTATTCTAGACCAGGAATAAGTAATGTTAACAAAATATCTTCCTTCTTTATACAAAAAAGAGGTGAGATATTATATGTCTCAAGCATTAACGACGAACAATTATATTTGGAACTGTACATAGAATATGGATTGAATATGCCTGTAATTAGACCAAGTTTAAGATTGCATGGATCGGTAGAAAAATATTTTCATCATTCATCCACCATATTTCATGCCATAGAATCCACCGTATGACGCATTTTTTTGTTACTGCTTCTATTATTGGAATGCCATTTTAAATATTCGGCTATTATTTGAGATCTAAACATTCTTCCAAATATTGGAATTATTGGAGAATATCTCGACATTTTAATTGGAACACCTTATATAACCACCTTGTTATCTTTATTTTTCTTCGATCTTGAAGAACCTCATTTCGGACAAGTTTCTAAATCTTTATGTTCTTTTCTAAAAAGAATACAGTCATTCTCATATGCATGTATTTTTTTCAAAACCCATGTCAAATGCTTTAAGAAAATTCTTTACTTCATATAAAGTTTTGAGAAGTGCATTATCCTTTGGCAAAAACAATTGTTCCACATTTAACAGCTTGTCAACCCACTATCGACAGATCAATTTAAAATTAAGGATTATATATATTTTGTATGGTCTGTGCATCCGGGATGCATTGGAGTTTCTGCATCTTCCAGATTCTTAGGTAGTTCATCCGCTCTTCTTTAAGAATCATCATTATCCTTATCACGGGCAAAAAAAATCAGAATTCAAATAATCTTCATTTTCATAGTGAATCATCTTGATAAGTCATACGTGTCAAACGAATTTGTTTTTTTATCTATATTTTTTAGCTCGCCATAACAATACTATCTACTAGTCTTATATCTAGAATCCATTCCTTTTATGATTAAATGCTCAATGATGATGTGTCATCTTGCCGACTAAGATTTCAATAATCTATACATGGACACAAAACATTCTCCACATTTCTTAGATTTCTTTTTGCCACATGCACGCAATTCAATGCTCCTTGTCGATACATTGTAATAGTCCTACAAAAATTATTAAAAAAATGAAAAAAAAATAAGTTTTAACATTAATATATATATATATATATATGTTAATTCTCAAAATACATTTTAGGATAATCGTTATATAGTCACTTATTAAAATACACCTAATCTTTTTCCATTAGTAATACAGGCAATCAAAAAAGTTTCCAAATTTTGATGTATAATTCGATTTTCTGTTATAATCAGACAATTACTTTAAAATCAATTTGATTTTCGATTACAATCACAAAGTAGGGGACATGGTTCAAAATAACTTTTCACAGCAAACATGTCTTATAGTACATTACAATTATTTTCCAACCAAAATGATGCATTCAATGTTTCGAAATAATAATTGATTAAAATTGTAAGAAAAACAAAATGAATCAAACACAACAATACAACGTGGTTACAAAAATACATCATTTGATCTGACATTATATCAAAGTCAAACACCTCGCATTCACTAAGGCTTTAAATTAGTATTTCATTAACAATCGTAAACCCTAAATATATACGGGAAATCATACAGAAGGCATCAAAGAAAATTAATTGTTGAGCTGGTAACTAGAATTACATCAGCCATATAAATCAAAGAAATTTTGAGTTATCCTTGAGTGTTAGTTCCAATTTAAACAACACAAAGATATATGTATCCACTATATAGGACAAATCCGCATCATCTATAAGAGCAAGCTGAATCTCAAGAAATGCATTCAAGTCTTTCTTCAAGGCATGACAATTCAATCAATTCTATTTGTGCTATTGTTGCCTTTTATGTTGGAATCAGGCGGGAAGTAACTATTTCAGGATGCATAGCAAATGAGAGGAATGCTCTTCTCAATTTCAAGAAAGTCTTATAGATGAAAACAACAAGCTTGCATTATGGAACGGTAAAGAATACTGTAACTGGAAAGGTATTTTTGCAATAACCTAACCAGTCATGGAATCAGGTTAGATCTACACAGTCCATGCTCCTTTTCTGACTAGGATAGTATTCTTTACAATGACTAGTTAGGTTATTGCAAAAATACCTTTCCAATTAAATCTACACAATCCATGGCCCTTTTCTGACTAGGATAGTATTCTTTACAATCAGTGGTCGGTGGGAAATTCATATGGTGTTTAAGATACATACATTTATTAAAATATTGCAGGTATATATCATATCTACCAAAGAGCTAAGCCATGTGTCGTAGATTAGATGGACTAAATACATTCATTTTTTTACATGTCTCCTTACGATAAGCTTATATATTGTTAATGTTAATAAAGAACATGCAAATGCAATAAATGGTCAATGAAATTATAGCATTCCAAGCCAAGCCAGATTCTAGTTAGTGTAATCTGGCTCAGGTTCAAGTTTTAAGATATCCAACCGAACTCGATCAACTGACAGACTTAGCATATATTGTTATATTAGGAATAACCAAAGTAAAATATAAATCTTTTTATGCTAAGCATTAAACCTCAAATAAAATATGAATTGTTATTTTTGCTAAGCCTTCAACCTCAAAATACATAAGAAATAATATATGATGACTTAATGCAGACTAAAAGACAAGAAGCATTTCACGTAATAAATGTCGTGTTTAAGCAGGCAAAAAAGCACATGACATGACAAAATGGAATAATTACAAATCTTCTAAGTCATAATGTTCTAACCAAAAGTAAGTGAAAATGTGCAATATATACAACCTTCTAGGTCAAAGTATTTTTCTACAAGAAACATCACAAATCTTTCGAATCTTGATCTATCTGATAATTTTATAGGTCAAGAAATCATCCATATGGTTATTTGACATAAAAAGCCTCACATAAATTGATCTAAGCAAAAACCTTTTCCCTTCAACTCCAGGTGCACTGCATAATTTTACTTCCGTTCAGCATATAGATTTTTCAAGTAATAATTTCAATGGGGATTAACCACAAGCACTGAAAAATCTATAACAATAAAAAAATTATTACACAGGGTAGAATTCTATTACATAGCAAATCATCATCATAGACACAGTAAAAAAATATTTCTTTTCAAGATAGAATTCTATAATAAATTTGAATCTAAACCTGTTGGCAAAATCAAAAATTAATTTACAACGCCTTAACTACAAATCTAAATATGAATCGGGTTCTCAGTGACGATCGTTCTACAATAAGAAACACATCCAAAACCTCAATCTGGCACAATCTGAATCGATTTCTAAATCTAAAACGAACTAAAACCTCAATCGAAACCGTGATGGAAACACCAAAATTACGCTACGGTAGCTGAATAAACGGAAGCGGAGGATGAGATGAATCGAAGGGGACCGAGATGATAATCGAGGGGAACGAAAGCCCAAGCTAAAGCGAATAAACAAATACGTTGTAAAGTAGAAACAAAATAAGGAGGGAAATTTCCAATTGGAGGGAATTTTTGATGAAAAAGGAAAGTTAATAAACGTGACAAAGGAGTTGGCTATACGCTATGAATTTCGTTTATGTTCTAATGAACAAATAAAAGGAAAACAAGATTAAAAATTATATTAGTTGCTTTCACACCATAAACACTGCCAATAAATACAACAAAAGGCATATTGATAGCAAGAAGCAATGGCGGCTAGGGTTTCTCCATCAACCCCAACTACAGCTGCTAACTCTTCAATTAACGCTACTCAAGCTCTGCCCTCAGACAAACCTCCAGATGGTAGCTTCACAGAAGTGATCAATCGCAAACATTGTAACAGCAATTTAGAAATTGCAGAATTGCTGGGCAAGCCTATTAAACTCGATCAAATGACTAAAGAGATGATTCTAATATCATTTGCGCGTACCTTAATTGAGATTGATTTGAACTTCCAATTTCCTATCGAAATTCCTATTTTGGATGAAAATAACAACCTTACATGGCAATCGGTAGTGTATGAATGACAACCTTACATTTGCAGTAATTGCAAGCGTTTTGGACATAAGGAAATGCATTGCAAACATGTCCAATTATGGAGACAAAAAACCCACACTGGCCACTGCTAAGAGCAAATCCAACAAATGCATGGATATCAGCATTTGTGAAATCCGCACCCGTTTTGAGCTTCAACGGAGGATGAAAAGAGCAAGCCATTCTGAAATCAAGAAGAAAAGTTTCGGAATCCCCAAACTGTCGAAGTGTTTGTTGAACAAATACCTGAAATTAGGCGTCTGTTCAACAGACGCGCCTGAACCCAGGCGTCTGTTCAACAACGCTCAAGTATTATTCTTTAATTTTTCGTTCAACATATTGTCTTTTAAATTCAAGTCCACATTCCTTAATTCTTCGTTCAACATCCTCTCCATGAACCCTTCCACCAATAATTCTTCCAAGTCCACATCTTCCAACAGATCGGCCTATTTGTTCTATCCACAGCGATCGCATTCCGAACCACCCATAGAAACTGATGTTCGCTCCTCTTCAAACCATTTGCTATCTCGCAAAGTTGCTTTCTCGAAAATACACCCTCTTCAAACCATTTACATTTACAGACCAACACAATAGGCAAACGATTGAGTAGATCTGGGAGACGATTTCAAGTGGAGATCATTCGTATCATACAAGTTTGAATGGAGAAAGGAAATTGAAGGGAGAAAGCGTTGGTATGTTGGAAATTTGGGAAGAGGAGAGGAAGAATTTAAATGTCTTCGGCTGTTCAATTGTTTTGGATGATGAAGCGGAAAGAAATTGGGGAAGAATAAACGAGCGGACCCACTTTTAATTCTAAATTTTTCCAAGCGGCTGTTCAACAAACGCCTAATTTCAGGTGTTTGTTGAACAAACGCCTATACTTAAAAGTGTTGGAAATTTTTGGATTTAAAAAAATGAAGGCCGCACCCGATTTAATGCGTGCATGGATGTTGATAGCCTGGTAGAAAAAGACACTTTTAATATTGCAGGTTCAAAACCATCTGTAACGAAGGTAATATACAGCCCTGACAACAATCGAAAAGGCACAAACAAGTTTCATAACAATAACAGGAAAATTCACGTTGTAACAAATTCTCAATCACACTCAATTAATCGGCCAGAACCTTTTAATACGTCTGAGAATAGGAATACAAATGACATGCAATTAACAGAGCAAATGGAAAAGGCTAATAACAACAAAAATTCTAAAGATCAGCCAACGGATAAATCTCAAAGTATGCCTGAAGCTACATAGCCCGATGCAGCAAGATTGGAGCACACAAAACCTTCTTGCAATGAAAACACTCACGTTATGTCTGATAATGCAGACAACGTGACACTGCTAGGTGCTAGCCCACCAACCCAACACCATAGGACATCAAGCAATGATGAGGTCCCGACAGGAAGATTTTCCTATCGAATTTATATCTACTCTTCCTCCCTCAAAATATCGTAGATAACCCTGAATGGAAAAACATGATTAATCAAATCAAAACTAAATGTCAAAAATCCAAAAGAACTAAAGTGTCTAAGACCATAACCAACATCTCGTTCTGTTCACTTCGTTCTCTCTCTCTCTTATTTTACAACTAAACAAGCCACGTAGCACCCAGGAAGAAAAGCTAGCCACGAATCTACTTAAATAATAACATTAAAAAATATAATAAAATATTATTTTTTGTTTATAACGGCAAACTCGTCGCCGTTATAAACATAAAACGCACCAGCTTTTCCACTTTAACGTATTAGAAAATTATTTTTTGTTTATAACGGCAAACTCTTTGCCGATATAAACATAAAACGGCAAAGACTTGGCCGTTATAAACTTATAATGGCTAAATCTTCGTCATTTTACCACCCAACCTCTGTTCACTCAACCAGCCACAGAATCCGTTCAAACCAGTCCAAACTAGTCACGGGGAAGTAAACAAGTCATACCTAGTTGCTCCATGGCTTGTTTAGTAATTGAACTAGTCATTGTTGGTTATGCTCTAATGGGAGCAATCCACCACTGGAAAGTGGAAGTGAAAGTCTCTCACAAAATTAATGTCTTTTCTTGTGTGGAATACTGGGGGATGAATGCATCATTTAAACAATTAGATATTAAAAACTATATTAGGTCTATAAGTTTTTTGTTCATTGCTTTACTGGAAAATAAAATACATCACCTCAAAATTCCAGAAGTGGTTTGTAAAATTGATAGGGATGGGGTTATTGCACAAATGGTTACCAAAACCAGAAAAGTAGAATCTTAATGCTTTGGGATTTAAAGCAATGGAACAAGGCCATGCTACACATAGAAGAGCAGTACATCACCAGTCATATGAAACAAGCGGGAGGACTAGAGTTCATGCTAACTTGTGTGTATGCTTATAATTCAGAGGGAGAAAGGAAAAGTCTGTGGCAATATATCAAAACTCAAGCTATGCAGTTCAATTTACCATGTGTGATTGTGGGGGACTTCAACGCCACAATTTATAACACCGATAGATATAACAATGGAGAGGAAAACATATCCTTTGATGCTAAATTATTAGATTTTATTATTACATCAAACTTGTTGAAACGGGGTAATTTTTTCACTTGGGGAGGAGGGAAAGATTTCTGCATTCATAGTAAAATTGATAAATTATTTGTTAACTATGAATGCATAAATCGCTTCCATAATTTTAAAGTGCACTTTGACAACCATCCAACAAGCATTCATACTCCAATTATATTTGATTTTAACAATTTTAAGGCTTTGTTTAAACAAAAGTCTTTTAGATATGATAACACTTGGTGTATACAGGATGGATATTATCAACTAATCGAACACCACTTTCAAAAGCAATTGTTTGGAAACAATCTTTTCAGATTCCTATAGAAACTCAAGGTGTATACAGGAAGGAGAGAATGACATTACATACAAGGAACTAGTTCAAATCCCCACAGATCCGGATCTCCTTAACAAGTTTAAAAAAGGAATTTGAAAATTAAACAATTTATTGTAAGTGAAATCTACAGAAAAAAACTTTAGAGAATCAAATTCAGATGGTTAACTCAACGGGACAGACCAACCAAATTTTTTCATTCAAAACTTGCTGAGATATCTTCAAGTATAAAAAATTTCAAATTAGTGGACCAACAAGGTATCACTTCTTCATCTACCGAAAAGCTAGCTAGAGTGGCTATAAAATTTCTTTTTAAATTATATAATGGAATGATAACATTATCAACTTTTCAAATGTTATTTGTAAGAATATTATATCCCCTCGCACGAGAACGGAAATGGACAAACCATTTGATTTTGATAAAACACATCGGGACATGATAAAAGAGGATCTTCTGGATTCAATGAATATCATCTTTTACTCTGGGAGAATAATTAAAGAATTGAATCACACAAACATTTGCTTAATCCCAAAGACTCAAAACCCCCAGTCCATCTCTGATTATAGACCCAATCACTTTGTTGTGTTTTATAAAATTTTGGCTAATTTATTATGTGATTGCATGAAAAATTCGCTAAATGAGCTTATTTTAGTTAATCAAAATGCATTTATTCATGGTAGAAACATTACTGAGAATTCTCTACTAGCTCACGAGCTAGTTAGAATTTTTAATAGGAAATCTTCCAGGAACTTATGTGTTAAAATTGATTTACGTGAAGCTTACGACAGCATAAGTCGGGAATTCATAATACACATGATGAAAATGATGGGTTTCTCGAATAAATTTTCAATTTTAATTTTCACATGCATCTCCTCCCCACCATTGTCTATCATGATAGGTAGACAACCCATGGATTCTTCAAAAGCAATAGAGGATTGTGACAAGAGGATCCTTTGTCACCTTATCTATTCTCTATTGCAATTGAATTCCTCACGATTCAGATGGATATGGAATATTTTAAATACAACATCAAACCAATTTATAACGCGGAGCCGATCTTAACACACTTATTATATACCAATGACATCCTAATCACGACTAAAGCTTGTGAATCTGGTATAAAGGCAATCCATGAAGTGCTGAGTAATTGAAAAATCACAACTGGTTTGTCTATAAATGAACAAAAATCGCTGGTTTTTTTTTTTTTTTTTTTTTGGAAAGGGAGTTAGAGATAAGGAGAAATTAAAGAACATTTTAAACATGCAACTAGGAAACTTACCAATTAGATATTTAGGGATTCCTCTATCCTCTAATAAACTTAAGGTTAGGGATTTTAGAACTCTAATAGATAAAATCAATAAAAAATTCAACAATTTGAATAACATATTACTAAACATTGGTGGAAGAATTGAGCGTATAAAATCGGTTATTTACCGAATAGTTGAATATTAGATGCAAATTTGTCAAATTCGGCCGAGTATAATACAAAAGACTAACTCATTATGTGCTAATTTCCTTTGGAAAAATAAAACGCACAGTATGAACTAGTCAGATGATTGTAGACCAAAAAATGAAAGTGGATTAGGATTAACAAAATTTGAGGATATTCTTCAAGCAATTTCTATCAAGTTGTGGAAATTCCTAATTTTTATAAGTCTTTGGGAAATATGGACCAAAATTCGATAATGCAAGAACAAAAACTTCTGGATAGTGAAAATAGACAACAATGCTTATTCTATATGGAAGACTCTTTTGAATACAAGAACTACTTGTAAAGGGAGGATTACAAAACAAATCGAAGATTAAAAAGAGACACATATATGGACAGACCCTTGGATTAACGGTTACCCACTAATTGCTAAATTGGTATGGAGCGCCTTGGCACATGACAAGAGACACAAATAGGAAAGTGGAGACCCTTCAAGCTAACAGATAATGGAGACCGGATCTCTCATATATCATCTTAGATATGCTCAGAGATTCAGCAAATTCATATATATAAGAATGCAATCAGCGATTATTGGAAATGGTTACCGGACCCTTCTGGCAAGTTCTCAATGAAATCGGCCTGGAACACTGTAAGAGTTAACCCTAGTGAATTCGAATGAGGTAACATCATCTAGAATAAAAATTACGCTCCAAAGACGTCGATTCGCACTCTAATGGCTATTCAAAACAAACTAAACACAAAATACAGGTTGGCAAAATGGAATACTGGAATTGATCAAGCTTGCGTACTTTGTGATAATCACGTGGAAGACAGAGACCGCCTGTTCTTCAAATGCGAGTCCTCATCGAATATTTGGAGACAAGTGAATGATGGTTTACTCAATCAGACAACTAATTGCACTATCGACGAGATTATTAACCAGATTCTTGCCGTAAATAAGAAGAAGTTGGAGGACAACACACTCGGAGTTAAGCTAACCACTGCAATTTGTCATGTTTGGACTGAAAGAAACATAAGAACTTTTAAAGGGGTTAAAACTCCTTACTGGATTCGAGCAGCTTAAATGAAAGAGGACATAAGCGACTTAATGAGAAGCTCTATCTCCAGATAAGAACTGGGTTTTGCGTTGGTCAGGGAAGAAAGGAGAATAGTCTTCTGGTAGCCTATTTGCGTCATTTTCGGGATATCGTGTTTATGCCCTGACCTTTTCATTAGTGGATGTGTTAGTGTTTGTACGGTGGTGTTATGTAGTTCCTGATACATGATGTAATTCTCCTGTTTGTTGTTGCCGTGTGGGTGTTTTTGAGTAAATTTGGCTGAATCCTCCTGCTTGGAACCCAGACATTTTTATGTAACTCCTTATTTCTATAAATAAAGTGCCTTGTTTTAAAGAAAAAAAACTAAGGGCATATTTCCGTGTTGTGTTTAGTATGCATTAAATTTCACCCTGCAAATGCATGAGGAATCTTTTGTATTTCTTTAGTTTCAAGAATTGTAGCATTTGTCTATTTTGGTAGAAGAGAATCAACTGAATCACGGTATACATACCAAACCTTTTAAGCACTTATCTTCCTGATTGTTTTGTAATAATCCAAATATAACCCTATGAACAATAATGATGCATTTGAATCCCAAATACAAAAGAGTAATTCATAAGTGGGTTTCTTAAGTAGTTTCATCAATATCTCCTTTGAGAAACATGACTTCGTTCTTCATAAAATAATGCTCAAAAGTACATGATGCAATAAACTCCAAGGTGATTCTAAAGAGTCGCTTACTAAGTCCAAAACGAAACTTCTTTAAAGAAAACAAATTTTCCTTTTAAGAATAGTTTTTTCAATAAAAGTGCCTTATAAAATTACATATTATCCACTTGATCACTTTTGGCTTTGACTGGTTATTCATAACCAATGATCTTGTTACGTAAGTTAGAGGTATATTTCAAACTTTATAATTCATATAGATTTATACTGTATGTTCATTTCTTACATCCACATTTTAAATTAGTACCTTATAAGGATTGATATTCAACCAATTATTTATCTTAATAAGAAATACTACATAGTAATCTGGAATAGTATTTCTTCCCTTTTAAATGGATTTCCTTAGCAATCTTGCATTTTGAGATTATGGAGTTTGTTTTCTTGAAACAGTAAACCTTAACTTAAAGAAAATATTTCTTAACATTGCCTTATCATGCTTCCTAATTTACTTCTTATTAATGAATGGATACAAACCCAGTACATCGTTGGAAGAGGTAACCATAGTTGAATAAAAAATAATGGGTATCTTTAATAAAACAATGTTCCATATTATTAAGAAATTTGTTTAAGTGTTTTTTTGCTTGAAGGACAAAATAAACAAAATATTGTTTCATAAGGAAAAGAGGGTAAAATTTTATCCAAAAGGAAAAAAATTAGTGTAAAGGGAAGAATTCGGGGGCCCATTATAATTCCTCCCTTTACACTAAAATTTATCCTTATGGACAAAATTTTAGTCTTTTGTCCTTATGGAACAACCTTTTGTTCATTGTGTCCTTCATGGTATTTTCCTGTATGTATGGGGTTTTTTTGCCTCAAGGACAAAATAAATAAAATATTGTTTCATAAGGACAAATGGGTAAAATTTTGTTCTTGCTTCATTCCTTATTAATGAAATGAAATAAATCACATGTGTTATCCAAAGAAGTAACTGTAATTAAATCAAAGATGATGAATCACTTTAAGGACAACGATCATACTTTATTTCTCCCTCCAAATTCAAAATCCTCAAAAAACTATTGCATTATCTGTCTTTAAACTTTTCCTTAGTGTGGGTTCATAAAATTATACATTTAAAGTCACTTAGAATATCAATAAGTATTTCTATCTTTACGATATCTCAATCTATAATTCCTTAGTAAGCTGAAACATATAATTATATCAGTTATCATAACGGAATTTGAGATATCATTACAAAACCCATTTTAGCATAAGTAGACATAACTTATCTATCAGACATTAGAAGCTTTAATTACATAAATGTTTGAATTTATTCATAAAACATTATTATCGCTTAATGCACAATAATAACCTAATTTGTTTATATTAGAATAATAAAACTAAAATCTATCTAATGACAATATTACAAAAAACATCAAATAAACTCAAACAATTTAACCGAAATCCCAATAATTAATTTTAAAAAATGTCTAATATATACTTTACTTTATATGCCTGCATATTTCATTAAAGAAACAACTACAAAAATATATCTATATGTTATTTCTTTTCTTTTAGATCTTAGCGACTTAATTATCATTATTTATACATTTGTTTAAAATGCATATTAAATGAGTACTTTCAACATGCTTCATATTTATTCTTCTGACCATAAACTGAAATAAACTCAATAAGACATCACTTTATTCTTAAATTATTAATTTTTAATAATAATATTCTTAAAATATCTACTATACCAAATAATAATAATAACTTAAGTACCTTTAACTATTCAAGCTAGAATTTTCCATATAGTACTCAGTTATGTTTCTTTTGCTTTAACTTTATGAAATCAAGCACCAAAAATTGAGCTTGTTTTCTCTTGTTGTTTTCATAAATTGCTTTTAATTTTCAATGGTTAACTCATCGAAATTAGTTATCCTTATATATAACACATCCTTGAAAACTTCTAAAATACTTTATTATATAATCCTTAACTCATACTCTTTGAATTAGATCACTTTCAGTATATTTATTATAATATCAAAAGGGACTACAACCGTAATAGGGCCGATTATGACTCTCTTAATTGCAACAGCTAGATCCATGAAGCCAAGGGCAGACATCGTCACCTTACTATTCCTTATACATAGTCTCATACAAGATGAAAATGTGCTTTAAATTGGACGATACTTTAGTCAAACTAGTTCAAAAATGAAAAAACAAAGCTTGACTTTATATGCTCATCACTAAGTATCAGCCATAGTAAATTCAAATAATTGGTTAGACTCTTATCACACGATACATAATATACAATGATATCAAGTATTTGGATAATAATACAAATTGTTAGTGGTACTTTTGTTGTAATAATAAAAATCTGATAATAAATTCAAGTCAAATAATATTCTTTCTTTGGGGCTGATCAATTATTCACTTGTAAAACCTTAATATTTTCACGTATTTATCATCACACATGTGTAAGTGATTCGGTCAAACATTAGCCTCCCTTTGGACCGACTAATACTTGCATGAATAACTACACACAATTATCAAACAATTTTATGAACCATCGAAATAAGAATGACCACTTTGATGACATGTTATTTCAGTTAGTTCCTTATGAATGTACGTAGGATATTAACAGTTGCAAAGAGACACCAAAAATATATTTGAACTTATTTCTTACTATTTTTACAATGTACCTCAAGTGCTATGAAAACACTCAAAAAATGCTTTAGGTCCATGTAACATCAAAAATTCCAAAATAAAACTCTTTATTATGCCATAAAATGTTTTGACAATTATTACTTTAACCTTTTCTTTAGGTACGTGGTTATATTCATGGCATTTGCTTTATAAATATGTTACAATACATCATAAATAAATCACATAGCAAATATTATAAATTAATGCTAGCTACATAAAATTACATTTAAATGACATAACAAATGTCATGTTAAATAATAGTAATCAACATAATTGCTATGATATATATCTGACCATAGTAGAGCTACATAAAATGCTACTAAGTCATTTTACCTTTAGTTTATTATTTGAATGCTTAACTAAGACAGAAATATTGCAATTTGGATAAACATGCAAATTGTTGTTCCTTTCATTTTATATTGACCGAAACACGAAAGTGCAACATACCTTCCAGATGTATCATATATATAAAACATATTATTTACCAAAGATAAATACATAAAAAATGCCTTTTCTTGTTTCTAATATAAACAAGCTGAATCAATTAATTTCCTTAATTGAAGCATTTAATGCATTTATGATATTACCATAACAGCTACTATTAATGCATTTATATATAAAAAAGGCGATTGTTAAAGGCACTCCATTTTTTTGTTAAGGGAGGGGCAAGTTTTTAATTTTTGATGAATTGTTAAGGGGGACAAAATAAGTTAGCCCCCCTTTAACTATACAATTAAAAATTCCAATACTATCCATATGATCCTCTTATACCTTAAAAACTAAATCCTAATTAACGACTATATGAAATAATAAACGCTACCTACCCACTCACTATCTGAACAAATTTGGAATCTTCCTGAAACTATATGGCCCTTCGTTGCCCTTTTTGTCGTGAAATCAACGGTGCCCTGTTACTGTTTTAGTATGCTTCTGTCATTCATATTACCGAAGAACATTTTGATATCCAAACATGAAATTATGCAAAAAAAACTTTAAAATCCAATAATGAGATGGTAGAACTGGACCTTGATTTTGTTTAGTACATAGATGGTTGAAGCTATCTGAGCAGATATGCATTCAAACCATGATTCACCGTATCAACAATCAGGTGCGTTGAAACTTTGTTTCTTCAATTTAGCATCCAAATGCTTTGCCAAATCACTTGAATCAGGGAGTTCATTATTTTTTTGACAAATTCTCACTTCGCTTTGACACACTACTTTATACTAAGATTTAGAAGGAACTGAAATGATGCCTAAATAAATTGTGCACGATAATTGAAAAAACATGCATAGTTTTATTTAGAAATCAAAAACTGAAGCTGCATAGAACAAAATTTGACCGTAGGGACTGGATATGTGGCATGTTGCATGAAAACATAATGTAAAATTAATGAGACCACTATAAATCATATAGTTGAGCATCTGGAAAAAAACTTGACACAACAAGGGATTTGGGTTTGGATTTTTTTTAATAAATAACAAAGAATGTTTTAATAAAATAGAAGAGAACGACAATGAATGGGGAGAAGATGTCGTTGTTATGAGGGACAATTAAGCCCATGCTTATTTTAAAATAAAATAAAAACCAAACCCTCCCCTAACAATTTTATTTTAAAGTGGAGTCCCCTTAAAAATGTCTCCCCTTAACAAAAAATGGAGTCCCTTTAACTATACCCATAAAAAAAATGCAATTGACCGATATATGGTCTAAAATGTAAACCAATATTATAACACTTGATTTAATTACAGATATATAAATCAAATAAATAGTGTCATTCTATCTCAGATCTAGGTATGCATAAATATCTCAAAGGAGCATACTTGATTCAAAAATTCTGAAATATCCCAAATACCTTGCATATATATATATATATATATATATATATATATATGCATATATATATATATATGTGTGTGTATGTATGTATATATAATAAGTATATATACATATTACTTAAATCAAGGAACCAAATTTGTATTCCCTTGCATAAATGGTTGTAGATTATCCAAATCATTACATACCGCCAATAAACATGAAAGGAAAACAAGTACACATAACATATCCAAAATGTTCTTTCACATTGAAATTCATAAGTAATTCAGAATAATATACAATAATAACTTGTGATGTTGTGACTGACCAAAATTATTTTTCAAATTTAGAGCGATTCATATTATTTTGTAAAAAGTTTAATGATTTAAAAATTTAGATCGTTTAGATCTACCTTTCTAAACCAAAAGAGTTACATAAGTCAGCCCTTTAATTTTCAGTAACATAAAAAAGTACTAAATCAAATCCAAATCTTCACAAAAAAATGCAATTTTCCCAATGAATTCAATGATGGGTGGCTTTGATACCACTTGTTAGGAATTTATGTATACCTTATGATTGATAAATCATGAAATCTCATATTTGAATAGATGATTTAATTGATAAGAAATCAAGGGAAGTAAATGAATTAGCGGAATCCATGCCAGAATCTAGTGGGTGAGCAAATGGTTGGATCGGTTTGAAACCGATCAAAAATGTTGAAATCAAAATAACAATTCAAGAAACATAAACTGAACTGAACCAAAACGATATTTTTTGAAACCAAAACCAATCGAACTGATTATACTTGGTTTGGTTTGGTTTGGTTGGTTTATTCAGTTTATCTTAGGATTTAAACATATCTTCTAGTTGTTGATATAATGTAGAATTAAATAACTAACTGAGCTTGTATGATGCAAACATTTTAGAACACAAACTCTTCTTCTAAAAATGTTAATATGAATTCAAAGAAAAATAATATTGTTATGGAATATTTTAAATGACTGTTAGTGGTAATATTTTATTATAAGATAAATTAATTTTTAATTTTGGTTTAACTGGCTGGTTCGGTTTTCAAATATTGAAAACGAAACCCGACCAATAAACCAAAGTAATATAAAAATAAAAACCAAAACCAACCAGTTAACTTAAAAAACCAAGTCGACCAAACTTAATTGTTTTGGTTGGTTTAATTGGTTTTAACCAATATATGCTTATCCTTACTTGAATCTGTACATGTTCACAGAGAGAAGATTTACGTAGATAAGATATGGTTTTGATTTTCAAAACTGACACAAGCTTTAGATCTGAATCGATAGCTTCTGCTTTCATCGATTGATTAATAGAAAAGACAAATCTAAAATATTAAAATTGGATATGATATTCCAAATTGACATAAATTCAGATCTAAATAGATCATAGTTAGAATATTTTTTTACTTTTTTCTATAATATTCCATGTTCCGGATATTAGAATAAATATCCGACAGGGTGGAATCATCTTAATAGAGATGACACAGTCATTCTCTGTATTATCAATAGGATCAATTATAACAAGTCACACACTCATATTCCGGAAATACCAAAAAAGAAATTCCACAGTCGAACTACCAAAGAGGGAGGTATGCTAAAGTGGTTGTTGTCAGGTTAGCTTCGCACCTGCAAAAGGTCGAGGGCTGTCGAAGATACCATATTGGCTTGTGGGAGTCCACTCGTGAGCTCATGGATATTCTGAACCATAGCTTCCCCTTTCCCTTATTCTTACGCAGACTGTAAACTGTAGCTTCAAGTGACTGGCCTTGATGTAGCTTATCGTGAAAGAGAGAGAATCGTTGAAAGTCAGGTAATTGAATAATGCTCTTCCAACAGTTGCTTATTCGTACTCTCAATTTAAATTTCTCAAATATTCCACGTTCCCGAGACGGATCCAATCAAATATTTTACATTTTCTATAATCATCTCTATTTTAGGTATTCGAGGAATCCTCCTTGATAGACGAAATATTCCTGTTATGTCAATGCCAATGGAATCAATGTTATTAGCTGTCAATTAGAACTTTTTGGTTTTTTCCATAGAAGAGAGTAGAAGAATAACTAGAGCTTATATAATTTGAGGATCAAAACCCAGTATGTATAATAGTGTGATATTTTCAATTTGGCACTTCAACTAATTGAAAATCACTTCGGTCTCCATGCATTCTTCACATGACAGTTACATTATTAAGTCTTATTTTTTTGTTACTTCATTTGGTCACTTTAATTAGATTTTACATCAAAATAGCATAATACGTTTTATTTTACATGTGTGCTCCACATGTTGAAAATTTTCAAAATATATAGATTTTTACAAGAGAATTTGGGCTACGTGTTAAGCAGGACCATCTTGCAATATTGGGTTGTGTTAACCGGCCTTTTGGTCCAGTTCCCAAAAAAACACCAGGCACGCTCGACTCAATACATCGCGTGGCACCAAAGCCCGAAGTGTCGCCAAAACACCAGGGATTCGAGACCAAGTGAGGTCGTGCAAGCATAATCCTCACAGCTCCTCAAAATGGTGCATTAACCTTATTTTCGTACCCCTTAAATCATACACTTCGGGTCCCTCAATACATATAATTTTGGATCCCTCCAAACATACTTTTCGTATCCCTCCGTCTTGTATCCCTCCGTCTCGTATCCCTCAACACCACCAAACTTCGAGTCCCTGCATGTATTCGGGTCCCCTTAGCCTCGCACCATAAGCCTCGACTCCCTTGACCCTCAGAATCTTCGTATCCATCTAACCCGTATCCAAAACTTCGACTCCCAAATCCCCTCTTCACACCATGTCTGACATATCTCTGTGGATATGAGCTCGTATCCTCTTGGGATACGAAATACTCGTTTCCTCTAGGGATATGAGATAGTCGTATCCCCTAGGGGCTATGAATTCTGTATCCATTGGGATACGAAATTCGTATCCCACAATAGGGATACGAGTTTCTCTATGCTTTTTGGGAGGGAGTTGAATTTCTGAGGTCGGGTCTCCAAGGATACCTAAATACACTGTATGGGCCCCAAATCCCACCTACTTCCGCCTACCCTTCAACTATAAATACCCTCTTGCTCACACTTCAAAGGGGTTGGATTTTTCCCGATTCGACATCTCTCGAGAGCTCCACAGACTCATTAATGGAAGCCTAGTGCTTAAGGAAGAAGAAGCATAAAAACCAATTTTTTCTAAGACTCGTATATGACAACTATGACTCTAAATTACATGGAAACACTTGTAGTTAGATGCCTAAATGAGGTTCAAAAGCTTGTAATCTATTGTTGTGAATAAAATATCAGCGAACTCCTCAAAGTGGACGTAGGCCCCTAACGGGACTGAACGACTATAAATCTACTGGGTTATTTACTACTTTATGCACTTACTTTCCTATGTAAAACATAATTCTCGAAGTAACGGATAATCTCTGGGTGTTACGATATTTTCGTTCTAGTGCTTTCATTGAAAAGACTAAAACTCAACCTTTTGTCGCACTTTTCCATCTCGATTTCGACGTTCTACTCAGGTTCCTTCATAACAAAATGCTCTAGTCCGCTTACAATGGTAAAGCGAGTAAAGAACTTGATGATCAGAACTCCGGCAGCAGCTGAAGCTGCTAATGCTCAACAACTCCAATCGGCGGCAAACCCGACCGATGTAGACATCCCGCTTCTTACGTGCCCCAATGCTCCAGCAACTCAGGCGTATATTTACGCGCTCAATAAGAGGTTGGAAAACAAATCTCTAGAGCTTAACGAGGTATTGAAAAACAACGTTGACCTTATGCGTCAACTCCAAGAGAGTCAACGTCTTGTCTCTTAACTTCAATCGCTCAGAACAACGCCCAACTATGACTCTACTCCTCAGTAAGTAGCTCTTCAGAAACTTAGAGCTGAAGTCAGAGAAGGTTCACTCTTAATATGAATGCTGCTACCCGCACCAATACCCATATATACACCAACGGTAATGCAATGGTATTGGAACCACCGTTACCATTAGCGAGGGAACGCGTCAACGCCGCCGCTCCCTGTTGGTTATTAATAAAGAACTAGGTCCGAGTAACTGACCCCCTCCTCGACAAAACCCAACCATCGCCAGTCTAAACTTAGGGCCTGTGCATCCATCAACCCAATAGGGCAAAGTCCTACCTGATCCGAATCTTCGTCAACCCGCTCAACCTCATCAACAATACTATAAACAGGTAAACAGTTATGATGATATGGACAAGCCTGATGTCTATTATAGGCGATGTCCATGACCCAGAGCCCTCGAGGTGAACCACAACCATTGGACCCCGCCAGAGAAAGTTCAACCTGCATATCTCCCTGATATGTTCCAAGCAACCATAAGGAATATGCGAGGGAACGTCAACAACGTATGGGAAATCCACTTCAAAAGTAATCCCTTCACCCGGGTCATGCACGAAGCCGAGTGGCCACGACGCTTCGACATGCCATAGCTTGTAGTCTATGGAGGAACCACCAACCCATGTTCTTTTCTAGACCACTACGAGTGGCGCATTGACTCCATCCTGGCCATCGATGCAATCAAATGTAAATGTTGCCCAGTCCTTTTGGAAGGCACAACCTTGCTTTGGTTCACCCGTCCACTTGATTCCATCGGCAACTTTGACCAACTGGCAGCCGAGATGGTCAGACAGTTCAGGATGCACGTACCTACACCGAAGAATTCTCTCACCCTGTCCAACCTCTACTAGGGACCGAAATAAACCTTGAGCGCTTCAACACTGCCCTCAGCGAGGTTGATGATTAGGAACCCTACAAAATCCTTGTACAGCTCTCCACAGGTGTCCGCACTAACTCTGAATTCGGGGCATGGATAGACAGAAGGCAACCTAAGACTTTAGAAGCTTTTCTACGAAAAGTTGAACAATTACAATGCCAAGAGGATGCTCGACGCAATAGGGATACTCAAGGGAGTCACCCTAACAACCCATACGCTGGCACCGTTGAAGATAGTGTCAAAAGAAGACACGTCCGGAAATCTTCCGATAAGGGTGAAGGGGAAGACCCGTACCAGCCCAAGCCAAACAATGGAAAGGTTGGCGATCACAACAGTTAAGCTCCTGGTGACCCCAAGAAGCACGACTGCTACCAAAATTACAGAAAATACACTCCACTCAATCGATATATGGAGATAATCTATCTAAAAACCTGCAATACTCACTATTACAAGAAGCCCAACACCCGGGAATCCACGGATAAAAAGAAAAACTCTGGCAAGTATTGCAGATTCCACGACATGTATGGGCACAACACTAATGACTACCGCCACCTCATGGATGCGATTGAAAAACTCATCTGCGAGAAATGCTTGGAGTAGAACGTTCAAGATCTTGCTCCCTCCTCAACGCCCGCTCTTCCTCCAGCTAATGCAGCTCTAGAGCCGTCCAATCGAAGACCATGTGGCATCGTGATCAACACTATCTATGGTGGACCTCATCCCACACACGAGAGCTTCCGAAAGATGGTGGAATATGCTAACTCCATCAAGCATGCCAGCTAAGAAGCATGCTCTACTTTGGATGAATCTATCCCTGCCAAGCTCCAGAAGACAATACAGGACAATATAGTCTTCCGCAAAAGGGAATCTACTGGAATTGAGATCCCAACCACAGACCCTCCCATCATCTCTGCCCAGATTAGCCCCTCCTTCTGTCAAAGAATTCTACTCGATTCAGGAAGCTCGGTCAACATCATCTTCAAAGTAGTCTACGATCAACTGAAACTAGAGGCCAAAGACTTGAACCCCTGTCATGCCATGATTCGGGATTTCAACGGTTCTCCCAACCAACCCGGGGACATGGTCGACCTCCCAGTAGAACTCAGAGATGGTTATCGAAGACGGGTCCGAATCCTCACTTTTGTGGTCATCGACGTCATATCTCCATATAACATCTTCTTCGGTAGTCCTTTACTTGCAAAGTTCAGAGTTTGTATGTCTCTTTGGTCTCTTCTCATGAAATTTCCGATAGAAAATCGGATCGGCACAATCAAGGGCGACCAAGAAACCACACGAGCTTGCTACCTCACAGAGTGGAAGTACGCGTGCAATAAGGACAAAGGCAAGACAGTGCCTCCACCTTCTTATGCCAAGACTATCTCCACATAGCAATAAAAGGTATCTAAGTCCTAGCTAAGGCGCCACCTTGTCTTATTAATGATCTCGATCCGAGAGAAGATGAAGATCCCGACTTTGAGAGGGCTACTCCGGTAGAACCAATGGTGGATGTTCAGATCAGCCCCGACGACCTGACAAAGGTCTTTAAAGTTAGATCGCAACTCCACCCAGCAATAAAGGAATATCTTATGGGATTCTTAAGGGCCAACCTCGATGTGTTTGCCAGGACCCACTCCGACATGTACGGCGTCGATCTAGGAACTGCTTGTCACATGCTCAAAATCGACCCATAGCAACTTCCGCTCAAACATAAATGTCGAATCTTGAGTATCGAAAGATCGACCCCACTTAAAGAGGAGGTGGATAGGATACTTGATAATGGCTTTATCTATGACACCTTCTACTCTGAATGGGTCTCCAACCCAATCCTGGTCAAGAAAGAAAACGACAAGCGAAGAACGTGTGTTAACTTCTCAGACTTGAATATGACATGCCCTAAAGATAGCTTCCCACTTCCAAGAACCAACCAGCTTATTGATTCAACTGCCGACTACTAGCTCCTATCCTTCATGGATGCATACTCGGGCTACAATCAAATTCTAATGTACCTTCTAGACCAGGATCATACTTCTTTCATAACCAACCTCGGGCTATACTGTTATGTCGTCATGCCATTCGGTCTTTAGAATGCTGGAGCCACCTATCAATGACTGGTCAACTACATGTTCAAGGACCAGATCAGGAGATCCATGGAGGTATATGTGGGCGATATGCTCGTGAAAACGAGGATATTGAACGACTACGTCCGTGACCTCTCGGAGATGTTCGGTTTCCTCCGCCAGTATGACATAAAACTCAATCCCTTGGAATGTTCTTTTGGCATTGTGTCGGGAAAATTTTTGGGTTTCATTGTCAATCGCGGGGAATCAAAATCAATCCAGATAAGATTATAGCTATCTGGGATATCCAAGCCCCTAAAAGCATTAAAGATGTCCAAAGTTTAAACGGGAAGGTCGCCGCCCTAAGTCAATCCATCTCCAAAGCTACTAACAAGTGCATTCCCTTTTTCGGCTTGCTCGGGAAAGGGAAGCGCAACGTCACATAGACACTGAAGTGTGTTGCCACAATCCAGGACCCACTGAATCACTCAGAGAGACAACCTATCTTGTCCAAACCCTTGGATCACGAGGACTTATATATTTATTTGGCTATCTCCATGCAGGCAATCAGCTTAGCGCTTTTGCGTATTGAAGATCATGTCCAACGACCCGTTCAATATACCACTAAGATACTAACAAGGGTGGAAAAGAACTATCCAAAGCTCGAGAAGTTAGCCTACTATCTGTTGAACTCCTCACGGAAGCCGAGGCCCTACTTTCAGTCCCATCCAATCAAAGTCTGCACTGACCAACCGTTATGAAAAGTCCTTCAACGACCTGAAGCATCGAGGTGACTAATGAAATGGAACATAGAATTGAGCCAGTTCGAGATCACATTCATCCCCCGTCGATCCATCCTTAGGAAAGCCCTCGCAGATTTCATAGTGGAGTTCACCATTCTAGAAGATTCGTCTCCGGTAGATATCTAAATTCCAAACACTAAGTGAAAGCAGTTCGTGGATGGATTCTCCAACAATCAATGTTCCGACGCTGGAGTCATTCTGGGTTACTCTTGAGGAACGCTCGATATGCTATGCTTTGAATCTTGATTTTCTTTCTACCAACAACGATGGTGAATACGAAGCCTTAATCATTGGACTCAGAATTGCAATCGAACTTAACATCAAGGCTATCTAGATCTACTCCGACTCACTGCTCATCGTACGCCAGGTGCAGAGAGAATACCAAGCCAAGGGGGCAGGACTCGCTCCCTACCTTGCTCGGGTCCGTGAACTGCTCATCAATTTCAACCACTACATCATTATGAATATCCCTCGAAGACAAAATGAAAAAGCTGATTCATTACCAAACTGGCGAGCTCCGGGGATGCACAGCTGATGGGACTAGACCTAGTCGAAGTGCTCGACTCTTCGAGCATCGATCAGATGCAGACTGATTTTGTAGCAACGACGGAGACCGAGCCTGAACCTGAGTCTTGGATGACACTGATCAAAAACTACTTATAGCACAGAATCATTCTAGAGCACTTCAAGGAAAGACAAGCACTCACCCGGAAGTCATCCTGTTATATCATTCAGAATGGGGTGCTCCACTAAAGAGGATTCTCTGTTCCACTACTATGGTGTGTAGCCCACAACGACGTCAATCGTGTGATGTATAATGTGCACGAAGGCGAGTGCGTTGACCACACCAGGGGAAAAAAAATCTTTGCAAGGAAGATTATCAAATATGGTTACTTCTGGCCCACACTCAATCAAGATGCCACGATCTATGCCTGCAAGTGTGTCAAGTGCCAAAGGTTCCCTAAGATTCCAAGAGCCCCGCCAACAAAGTTAACATGCGTGGTCATCCCTTGGCCATTCGCCATGTGGGTAGTAGATATCATCGGAACTCTTCCGATGGCCAGAGACGCGGAATGCTATGCTATCATCGCAACTGATTACTTCACCGAATGGGTCGAAGTCGAGTCCTTCTCTACAAAAAAATGATCAACTTTGTCATCCGCAACATAATCACTTGATATGGAGTCCCTCAAGCTATCATTTTCGGCAACGGGACCCAGTTCGAGAGCGCTGAGTTCAAAACTTTCTGCCAACGACACAATATCGAGAAGAGATTATCTGCGGTAGCTCATTCATAAGCCAATGGGCAAGTCGAGGTTGTCAACAAAGTGATCAAGTCCATCATTAAGAAACGTCTGGAAAAGGCCGGAGGCTTATGGGTAAATGGGCTCCCTTTGGCCCTATGGGCTTACCGGACCACCCACAAGTCAGTGACTAGCCATAGTCCCAACTCTCTCGCATACGGATCCGAAGCCGTCATTCTCATTAAGCTCAAACTCCAATCTCACCAAGTCACTTACTATGATCCAAGGACCAAACAAGATATCCTCCTAGAATCCCTTGACTTATATGAAGAGAAAAAGGATGAGGCTGAACTCAGAGCTACCGCCCAGCGCAACAAGTCGCCCAATACTTCAACTTTAGAGTCTTCCTTAAGGACCTCAACATCGGCGACCTCGTCTTGAAACGTATCTATCCCATACTGACGGGTATCAGTCCACACTAGGAAGGCCCGTACGTCATACAACCGAGGCTTTGGGATGGAACCTTTAAACTAGCGACTGTTGATGGAGCCAAACTCCCAAGGGCATGGAATATCGAACATCTCCATCGTTACTTCACATAACTTAGTGTACAAACTTATTGCTTTCCAACAATGTTTTGTTTTCTTTAAATTCAAGGCATTGTAAAGGTCATAGCTGCATAATTATTAGTAAATTTAGCTTTCAGTTCTCTAAGCTCTTGGTGTTTTACTTTCCGCATAATATGTCTAGTTAACCTTTACAACTGACTTGCATGCACAAGCACACAACACTGGATCGGTACCCAGGAACGTGGAACCGATCCCACCCGACTCGAGCCTCGAATCAACGATGAGGCCGATTATGAACAACTCGGGATGTTCATTTACTTGAATATCCAACCTCGCCCCCGAGCCTCTGGACTTGAGGGTAACCTATCTATCAAATGAGTGTGACATCGACCACTCATTTGGTTCCATCTGACCCAAAGGGTCCGGATCTGGGCAAAAATAGGCAGAACAACGACGCCCACAAACTCTAACCCGAACAAAACAATGTGAAAGTCTAAAGGACGAACCAACGACGTCCATGCCTTCTCATGACTCGGGACGAACGAGCTTAGGGAGGTCCCAAGATAAAAGGCCTTAGAGCCAAACTCGTATAGCTTGGAGCTCCTGACCAAAGGAAATTCTGAGAGAGAAGTTTGCGCTTACAATCTTCACAAGACTCTAAGCTCTGGATCAAAGGAGATTCTGAGAGAGAAGTCCGGGCTTACAGTCTTCGGACGACTCAGAGCTCCTGACCAAAGGAGATTTCGAGAGCGATGTACGTGCTTACAATCTTCGCATGGCTCGAAGCTCCTGACCAAAGGAGATTTCAAGAGTAAAGTCAGCGTTTACAATCTTCGCATGACTCGGAGCTCCTGACCAAAGGAGATTCCGAGAGAGAAGTCCGCGCTTACAAACTTCGCACGACTCGGAGTTCCTGACCAAAGAGATTCCTAGAGAGAAGTCCACGCTTATAATCTTCGTACGACTCGAAGCTCCTAACCAAAGGAGATTCCGAGAGCAAAGTTCGCCCTTACAATCTTCGCACGACTCATAGATCCTGACCAAAGGAAAACCCAGGAGTGGAGTCCACACTCACATGCCTCACACGACTCGGGGACTTCTAACCAAAGGAGATCCAAAGAGCGAAGACTTGGATAACGCTCGCTTAAGTGTGATGACAAGTACATTTATGCAAATACGAGAAACAGAAAGCATAAACGAACGTTTGAACACTTAACACAAGTTATAACATAAGAAAAGTCAACTAATAATTTCATTCATAATAAAAAGCAAGCTACATATATCCATCTATTTTTATTTCTAATGACATGACATACATGAAAACCATGCCATGCCTCCAAAACTGAGGGTCGTACTCAAGTATACTATCAGCCTATATAATAAAAATATTTATAACATCCGCAACAATCACTGGGGTGAACCATCCTTCTCCTTCTTCTTTCTCTTCTTCTTGACAGACTCGGCGCTGGGATGGTCATCACCAACCTTTGTCCTCTTCCTACTGGAGCTGCCTCCGCCTCTTCCGCCTTTACCCTTGGTCAGGGAGATAGAACGGTGAGACAACGACTTGCGCTTCCCCTTCATCATCATCTCCGCTTGCAATCACTATGATCTTCCCAGGCGGGACAACTTGCAGTGGTTGAGGAGAGATATCAGTGGCAAGAGCCAGCACAACCACTGCCTCCCTAGGCCTTCTTAGCCTCCAAATCCGCCTTCTTTTTGGCATCCCTGACGACCTTTCGGTCAACAAGCTTTTTGGCCTTGAGCTGCGCCTCTGCATCATCCTTAAGTTTCTTATATGTCTCCTCGCCTCTCTTGCCCATGTCCTTGTTAGCCTTCTTTTTCCAGGCCTCATCGTCGACCCTCTGCTTCTCGGCCTCATCGGCAGCTTTCTTTCTTGCTATTTCGGCATCGACTTTCACATCAGTATCCTGCCTAGCCTTGGTTTGAGCCATGTAACACCCCACCTCCGCTAGGGTCACTCACAAAGGGAATGCACTAGGTTTGGTGAAGCATTATCGAGTTAAACATGTACAGAAATATTACAAGACAGAACATATATATAAAACAGCGGAAGTAAAACAAATTTCATTACCTTATAAAATAAGGTCTAAAGCCTTTTACATCAGAATACATCAAAACCTATCTTGCAATAGTAAAGAAGCATAAAACCTTTTCATAAATTATTCCCCAAATAAAACAGTACGGTAGCCATAGCCAAGAAAAGTCCAAGCCATGCATGATGACCTTCAGCAGAGGAAGTCCGAACTAAATAACAATGTTTCCTCCCTGAAAACCTGGGGGGGGGGGGGGAGGGGGGAACGGAAGACAAAGAGGCGAAAGAAAACGGGGTCAGTCATAAAGACTGGTAAGTCCTATCTACTTCCAGCATAAAAACAGGTAAAGGTAACATAACATGCATAAACTAAAAGCAAACATAAGGATGACGACAAGATAGATAAGCTAAACCAAGATAACTGGATAAAATACTGTAGCAAGATAAACTAAGGTATCATGATAAACTACGGTGTCAAGGTAAATCAAGGTATCACATCGTCAGGTTTCTATCAAGTATAATATCACAAGGTATCTATCATGTATAACATCCCACGGTATCTATCATGTATAACATCCCAAGGTATTTATCATGTATATATGCTCTGCACCTCTCGTACTAGTATCCCAACCCGCGTCATGTGTTAACTCTGAATGTCCCTTGCCCAATGTCATGTAATGGTCCATGTCAACCTAATATATAGCATATGTAGGTTTTCCCCACTCGTACGTTTCTTTCCATGTATAAGTTCAGTCCCTTGCTGTAGGCCGTACGGGCTTTCCCATGTAAATCTATACCACCTCAACGTAGTACCATTTTATCCTTGAAGTTGTTTTGGACTGCTACCCTTGATCTGGTTATGTTTTCTTACCATGAACTATCGCGTGTTCACTTAGGATTTATGCCACCTAGGACCACTAGGGATTATGCTACCTAATGAACGTTTCCGTGTCTCGGTTTGGGTTCAGGCCACCTAGGGCCATTAGGGATTATGCCACCCGTCAACCGCTCCCTTTATCCCACGTATGTATCGTGAATCATTTTCCATGTCTAGACGCACATGTATCTCAATGTGCCACCCGAGTTCCGTGCCAGGGCAAATCAAGAAATACGGAACTCGGTCGGGAGCTTTAAGTCGTCTACTGATGCATATATCAAAGTCTGTTTTTGTATCCATGGCTATGGTCCCACGTGACCCCTCCCTCAACTACTGAAAGGCAATCCAAGAAAAATCATGTATGAGAACTACATCCCGGCCCCACTATAGCCCCACTTTCCTATGGGCCAACCTCACCCATGACTCGATAGCAAGAACATGGTCTGTTGGGAGTTCTCTGCCTTTCCGTTCGTACACGATTGACTAAAGATGGTAGGTAGTCGGCGACATGCTATCCAGGGCAAAAACAAGTATCGTTGACTCCACGCTAATCCACCCCAGTCTTTAGGTCGCTCGCATAGCAACCAAGGTATACCCTTGGCTCTTCTACCGCAGACCTTAACCTCTGTGAGGCCGGGTTTCATGGACCATCTGCCACCTCATAGAGGGGTACCAAGAGTACCCTCACGTCCCCCGAAGCTACCGCTTCGTCACCCAGTTCGTTGGAGCCTTTATCTAAGTCAGATAATTTGCTCCTCCTCGTGTTTTAAGCGATGACCTATTGTTATCGGGTTACTCATCTATCTGTGAACTGGTCCAAATCCCTTGACTTAAGAATTATTACTTAGTTTCCTAAACTAAGGTTTACCACTTAGTCTCCTTTCCTGTTATCCTTGTTAATCCCGGTTTTCCCACCTAGTCCCCTGAACTAGGGTTTCGTCTAATGGGTTAAGTATTGTCGTTTAAGTTCATGACTTAACCTACCTACGAATCATGTCAAGATTTGGCTAAGTATAAAAGTCCAAGACCTAGCCCTACAAGTCGGTTAAGTATACCAAGAAGCTCATGACTCAACCATATTCAATCATCAAGTCAAATTGGTTAAGTACTTGTTTATCTTAACCCTTATCAGATTATCGTGTTAGATAGATTAAGCATAGATTATCTTAATCCCATCAGATTATCGAGTCGGATTGGTTAAGTATGGGTTAGCTTAACCCCATCCACTAATCGTATTACGATGGTTAAGTTTATTTAAAAGGCCTTGTGACTTAACCCTATCAGGTCCGCATACTAGATTGGTTAAGTATAGGTTACTTAACCTCATCAAATCATCATGTATAATTGGTTAAGTATAAGTTACTTAACCCCATTAAATTATCATGTTAAGTTGGTTAAGTATTGATCACTTAACCTCATTGAATTACCAAGTTTAGATTGGTTAAGTGTTTAACTTAACCTCATCGAATTACCGTGTTTAGATTAGTTAAGTGTAGGTTACTTAACCCCATCTAATTACCGTGTTTAGATTAGTTAAGTGTAGGTTACTTAACCCCATCTAATTACCGTGTTTAGATTAGTTAAGTGTAGGTTACTTAACCCCATCTAATTACCGTGTTTAGATTAGTTAAGTCTAAGTTACTTAACCCCATCTAATTACCAAGTCGGATTAGTTAAGTGTAAGTTACTTAACCCCATCCCCTAATTGTCTTATATGGTTAAGTGTCATTAAGAGATCAAGTCCGGTTTAACTTAACGTACCCACTCATGTCATATCGGTTAAGTGTCATTGATCAAATTTACTTAACCTTATCATGTGGCATTAATTAAATTAATGCACTTTTAACCTCTCATATTAGACCTTGTTGTGGTTACTAGTTAAGCCGGGCGGGTCCGGGTAGATTTACACCACAACCTAGTCTAACCTCGGGTTTTAAGTGCTATGTGACCAACTACTCACATTGAGTCCTATTGTTTGTAGCCACTAGTTAAGCCGGGCAGGTCCGGGTAGATTTATGCTACAAACTAAACCCAACCTCGAGTTGGCCACTTTCATGTTTGGTCTAGTGTCATGTTACACTTACAACCCACACATGTCTAGTTCAAGTTCCATGTTTTCCTACGTGTCATGACCACATTTAAATGTATCATGAATGTCATGTTCTCATGTAAAACCCATGTCAAGTTTTCGTGTCATATTCACGTTTTTTCCTAAGCTACCCAAACGTATTTCCAACCCAAGTGTAAGCTAGTCACATAGTAAGGATACTATGCTACATATTGGCCCCAACACATGCACGATGTCAAAAAGGGATTGGCCACAAACATGCATGGTATCATAAGGGGTTTGGCCTCAAAATATGCATAGCATCATAAGGGATTTTTGGCCTCAAACATGCATAATATCACAATGAGATTAGCCACAAACATGCATAGTATCATAAGAGAATTTGGCCACAAACATGCATAGTATCATAAGGGAATTTGGCCACAAACATGCATGATAACATAAGGGGTTTGGGTTCCTTTACATGCATAAGCCCCAAAGTCAAGTCTTTGCCAATGTTTCACAAGTCAAATGGTTCCCCAAAGGTTCATGCTAACATTCCATAGATAAAGATTCAAACTTGCAAGATAAACTAGGTGAAACATAACATGAGTGGCATGATTAAGTCGCTAAAACTTAGCCCAAGGTCATAGATCATTGAAAAGGGGCAAAATTAGTTTCACATAGGCTAGCATACTTATGTTTCATCGCATTTTATTCCATGTCACATTAGAACCACCGTTAGAATCTACAAGTAGCTAGAACTTACTTAGCGTGGCAAGAGGACTAGGAGCATGAATCGTCTTGACGAAGAAAGGTGGCTCCTTTGTTGAAGAATCGTCATGAAACTTGCGTAGCAATGCTGATCTACCCTCGATTTGATGTAGGAAGCTTGCACCTTTTGATTTGAACCCGATTTGAATGCATAAGCCCTTGGAGTTGGAGATGGAGGCCATGATCACTTTGCATTTGGGCAGCACTTCGTGGCATAACTGATTTGTGAGGGTTTAGGGTAGGCTTAGGGGTCTTTTTATAGAGATTAGGAGTAGTTTAGGCCCTTAGATTAACCCTAGGATAGATCTGAGCCTTTAAAATCCGTCAGAAGCCTCCAAACATGTCTTGAGGAACAAGTCAGGTGCACCCAGGCCAATCTGGCCGACCACCCAAGTCGACAGGGGTGTCGACTGGGCAGTCGACACCACCTGGGGTGTGTCGACTCCCAAGTCGACTCCCCAGTCGACTTGGGGGTGGCGGGAATTTTTCCCGCCTGTTCCACTTGGCTGAATTTGAATTCTGAATTCAAATTTGAACTGTTTTTGAACTTGAAATTTTCTGATAACTTTGACGGGCCATAACCTGGTCATACGGACTCCGATTTTCGAAGACTCGGACTCTATTTCGCGTATTTTTCCGAGATGAACGCAATCGCGCAACCCGTTTCTCTTGATTCAAATTTTATAATTAAATTCTGCCTTGATTCTTGTCTTAGCATGTTGTAAAAAATCCGGGTTGTCACAAGCCACATATAGGGTTGCCTCGTTGGCCTTCCTTTTCTCTTTCTGCTCCTCGGACTTTGCCACCATCTGGGCCTACTGGCGTCCACCATGTCATGCATTATCAGCACACTTTCTTCCACTGGATCCATCACATGAATACTTTGGCCATCCATTACCTATCCTTACTCAAGAAGATCCTTATAAACACTAGATTCCAAGTCCACATCCGAGAACGTATCCAGCTTTAATCCTCCCTCTCCAAATTGTATCCCTTGCAATCCTAGTCCCGACTCAGGCATTTAGGGAACTATCGGGGTAAAGACCATTGTCATCTCCACTCCCAAGGGGCTGCACAACAAAAAAGAAGGCTACTTAGTCTCTTTTAACTCAGTGCGTATGTCCTTTTCGAGCGTTTGTGATAATGAGACTTTACCTCCATGAACTTGTGGTGTGGGGGCAATAGGAAGAGTTCCCACAATGGTAGTTAGAGAGGTACCTTGTGATCCCAACTCCGGGAAATCAGGTTCGTACTCAGTTGTAACATGAGTTGGGACCGTAGGACTGCTGACTATGGTATAGAGCATGACTGGCGGCTGGTAAGAACTCCCCTCTGTAAACTTGTGAGTGATAATCACATTCTCGGTAGGAACAAACTTCCCTTTTTTGGCAACAAGCTCCACCCACCTCACCCTCTCGGCATCCTCCCGCAACAACGTCATTCCTTCCTCCAACACCTTACTCTCTAGCTCAGTCAGAAGTTCCACTATAAGATGGTTATCATCCACTGTCTCAACCCTTCGCAACCGAGCCTCAAACCGCAGTAGCTTTTCACATGTCTGGGTCATCATTCGGGGATAATCTCTAACCCATGAGATTCCGTGAAATCTCAGTGCTTTGACATACATACCCTAGATGGGATCCTCCAAAGAGGCTTCCACCATGGCATCGGTATCCTCAATCTCCCCTTGGAGCCTCTCCACCTCTCTTTGGTGCTAAGCCTTTAGCCCATCCAGTGAGCTCTCAGTACATATTTATTACTAGCCTCGACCTTTTATTTTTTCCATCCTAGCCACCTGCAGTTGTGCCCTTAGCTTAGCATTCTCCCTCTGCAACCTCTGAACCCCTCATTCTCAGCTTTCAGACTCTCGTTCTCCTTTACCAAGGCCTCATTATCTTTCTGGAGATGGAATACTTTCGCGTTCTCCTCCATTAAACGAGCATTCTCCATTACCAGATCGACGTTCTCCTTTTTTAAGGGTTGCGTTTTTAATCGACACAGAGGTCACTATGTCTTTAAAAGTTGAGGCATCATGCTATGACTCCCTCACCAGCTTCTCATACTTCTCCCTCAGTTCACCTATTTCGGCAACGGAGAATTAGCATATAAACATGTGGCTCGAATATGCAGAAATAGGAATGACTTAAAATTTTATCTTACACAACGACTTTTCCCGATCTTGGACAGTCAGCTGCTCATCCTTGACCCCCTGCTTTAGATTGGAAATCTCCACTTTCTTGTTGAAGATAAGCTCCGAGAGATGCCTAGAATATTTGTAATACTCGTTGCACTGGTAATATGTGGTGTACACCTGTTGAACACCATTTCTTTATCCACCCAAGGAAATGGATTGATATCCGGAAGCCATTTTATCTCATCAAAATAATGCTTGAGGAATTTATGTTTTAGCCGGGTCTTCCTTTCGTCTGCTGTAATCTCTGGAGCTTCGGGTGGCTCGGGAAGTTCCCCCTTCTTCTTCGATGATGTCTTCTTTCTTTTCTTGTATACTCCAACTCTTTTCCTTTGGAAGAGGTAGTAGGCGGTGCAAGCTGAACACGATGAGTAGTCATTGAAGAGGGTTACCCAGCGCTCGTGGCAACATGTCTTGTGTCTGTTCCAAATGACTGGGTTTATGGAGGTGGAGATTCAGAACATCGATATCATTCCCTGTGATGTTAATCGTTGCCATAGTCACGAGGGCGCGGGGCTCATCATACAAAGTGGCATCTTTTCTAAAATCACTGATGAAAACATTCCTCGAGGATCGGTGACTTTCGGACCCTTGGCCACGACCTATACCTCCTCTATCCATTTCACCTGCAAAGGGAACATATTCAAGATTAGACTCGAACACCCTATGCATACAAACAAATGTTGTTTCATGTAGTCTTTATGAATGTGTATTCTAAGTGTTCTCTCAATAAACCATATGGAGGCCCGCTCGAAGGAGTGATCTCCCCAGCGGCTAGAGTTAATTCCTCCATACTTGTGGCGCTAGGCTAGGAAAACGTAATAAGTGGGAGCCTGTTCAACTCGTCAATGTAACATCCCGTACTTTACGCATCGGAGGATCGTAAAATATTTTCATTTGATTCCTTGAAGGTTAAATCATTCTTATATTTTGATATCTTGGTTATGGGGATGTGAGACATGTCCATAATTTTTACCAATTTTATTTGTGACCATTTTTCCCTTATCAGTTTTGTACAGGGAATAAATTTTTACTGGCTTCAAATCAGGTGCTGAGATCGATTTCATTGGAAAGGAAATAATGTTTCGAATTTCATAGAGTGGTCACATTAATGATTTGGCTTAGCGGTTTGGGAGGAATCATTGTTTTAGTGTTTCACAATTTCTGTACAGGTTTGGCTAGTCATTAATGGGCTGATTTAGGCTATAAACAGGTGGCAAGAGGCATGGAGAAAGGGTTATTTTCTTCATTCTCTTATTTGGTTGAGCTCGCGATCCTCTTTACTTAATCAAATACACCTTTCCACCATTAAAATTTTAGATCTACGAAAGAAGATTGAAGATCAACATCAAGCAAAACTTGATCTACATGAGTGAAGGAAGATCGCATCAAATTGAGAGGTTTGAAGCTCAATCTTCGTTGTCCGGATTGAGATTTTAGTGATTCAAGTTATTTTGAAGAATTGGTGAGTGATAAGCATCTCTCACATGGATTCAATCAAGTATATGGGTTGTTTGATCTTGTTTTCATCATTTTAAGTTGTTTTCACCAAGATATACATCATGATAAGTATATTTTTATTTGAATCACCATAGGATCTAATCTAGCAACTTAAATCAGTAATTTTTATGTTAATTCATATGTTTATGCGAGTTTAGATCCATTGTTTTTGTTTATTCATTGATTTATCATGATTTGGTGAATTCTATATGGTTGCTGATGAATAATTGGCATTTTAGTGTTGTTAATGATTTCATAAAGTGCACTACACCAAACAGGCCATTATATAACATTTTTTCATTTCAAGTTATAAAATTTATTACAATTGTAACGTACTAATGGTTATTTCCACTGTGAAGTTGTACCACATTTATAACTGTTGGAAGATCTGGGAATTTCATAAGCAGAATAAAGTTCAGTGGATAGAATCATCATTTTATTTCCTATTCTCAATTCTCCTCTTCCTCACGCTTACTTGCCTACAGTTCTAAACCTAAAATTTCGTTCTAGGTTATCATTCATTGTCGCATCCGCCTTTCAATCATCTAGGTTAATGCCCTTCTGGCTTATTTTAAATTCATCGTGAAATCAACAAAAGCTCTAACCTCTCCTAAAACAAACCTCCAGTGCAACCGCTTCTACCATGTTTCCTTCTTCCCCAGTGTCGGCTATGTCTCAGATATGTATCATTGGAAGTGGGCCTACTGCCTGCAGTCATTTATGATGCTCAACGATGCACAAGTTTGAGATAAACCCAGATCTTCAACCTAGGTCTGTACACATTTTTTCATTCTCAAAAACTTTCTTCTGATAGCATCGGAAGTGATGTAAGTTCGCTGAGGGGAAGTGAAGTTTCTATTTTTGGAAATACAAAATCTATCTGGGATAGTTCTGTTGATCTTATAGGTGGTGGAGAACAATATTTAAACAATTCGCAAAATCTTCTTCGTACTGATCAATGACACAAATTAAATAAGTTATTAATCACAATGCAAAGAAAATTGGTGATTTCCAAAACGGATATGGAGGATCTCATTGCAAGACTAAATCAAGAAATAACTGTGAATGATTATCTTTCAACGAAGGTGTAGTTTGGTCTTGTGTGTTGTTTTCTTCTTGAGCATTATTTTTTAGTTTTTTTTTTGTTCTTCATAATTAGTTGAGCACAACTTATTTCAGTAAGTAGAAAAAATAATACTGAACAAAATTGATTAACACACATCCTTGTTGCTTGCTACTTTTAAAGGCAGTGTTTATGTCAATAATAGACAAGCTTTATTTGGGATGTGATTTCTAATGACATCTTCATTCTTGTTACATGAGGTGGATCCAAAAAAAATCTTTAGCATTATTTCGCATTAGAACTTTTTATTGCTAAGTCATTTTATTGATTCAAAGAACAAGTGTGTTTATTTGAGAAGCATTAAACACTAACGAAACTGAATCTCATATAGGTCAAAGATTTAGAAGGAGAATTTGAAGTTACTAGACAAAAAGAGAAAGAAAATATACAGCAAGCCATATTGTTAGAGAGAGAGGATGACACAAACGCAATGGGATATGGATGAGCTTCGCAGGAGGTGTACGGATGCTGAGTCAAAGCTCAAAACTTAACATGTATAGTTTTCCCCATCTTAATTGTTTAGACTGGTCGGATAATTTATGAAGTGACATAAATTTTGTCTTGCTTATGTTTATTCTAGAGAGAATTCTGTAGTGCAAAATCATAGATTTGGGCAGCGGAATACGAATTAACCCAATGATCTAGTCTGTCAACAATTTCAACAATGCCAAAAATAAAAACAAGTGGCACAAATTTATAGAGAGAACAAAAATAGAGGAAAGAGCACACCAATTTTTAACGTGGTTCGGCTTTGCCTACGTCCACGGAGACCCAACAACCTTTATTTCTCAGTGAAGAAATGAGTACAACAGATTACAATAGAGAGAAGACTAATGGTGGATTACTCTTTTTTTTTCATACAATAACATGACCCCTAATTATATAGGGATTTCTTGGAGATAAAGAATAGAAGTTTCTAGGACATGAAGAAAAATAAATATCTTCCTTGATTTGATTGGAGCATAAATGGATGGCATAATTATGGTCTCAATCTCTTTCCCTTTCTTCATCAATTGATTGATTGGCCTATTAATTATTTTTCTTCCAAAAAAAATCTTCCTCTTATCCCTTTCCATAAACAAGCCAATTAATTGATTGACAATCAATCAATTTCTTTCCTTCTCCACTAATATTTGAATCATTAATTTCAACACTCCACCTTGATTCAAATATGGCAATCTTTCTTCATTAACTCATCTTCAACAATCAACATAGAAGTTGTTGGGCCCAGCGCCCCATGGCGCTCAAGTAACAGGAAGCAAACTGATCAAGTTTGAGCAATGCTCAAACTTGTCCTTTGGAAGTGACTTGGTCATCATATCTGAAGGATTATCTGAAGTACCCACCTTCAATAATTTGATCTTGCTTCGTTCTTCCTCAAGCATAAGAAAGAAGCCTCTAACATCAATGTGCTTCGTCCGTGCACTATAAGCCTGATTCTCAACAAGATGAATCGCACTCTGACTATCTGAAAATAGCTCCACTGTCCGCTACTCCATTGAAAGATCATCCAACAACTGAAGTAAGTACAATCCTTCCTTTGTTGCTTCCACAATCGACATTAACTCTGCTTCGGTAGTCGACAAAGCTACGATTGACTGCAACTTTGATCTCCACGAAATCGGGCCTATGCCAAGTGTAAAAACATAGCCCGACACCGACTTCCGTCCATTTCTATCCCTAGCATAATCTGAATCACAGTATCCTCTAAGAGAGATGTCTCCATCTACTCCACCATATAACAAGCCAACTGAAGAAGTGCCACGAAGATATCTGAGTATCCACTTCCCAGCTTGCCAATGCTCTTTACCTGGGTTAGACATATATCGACTGACAACACCAACTGCATGAGCTAAATCAGGCCTTGTGCATACCATAGCATACATAAGGCTTCCAACCGCACTAGAATAAGGAATATTACACATATCCCTTTTGTCTTCATCCGATGTGGGACACATATCTTTGGATAGCTTGAATTGAGAGCCTAATGGAGTAGCCACCGGTTTAGCATTCTCCATACCGAATCGAGATAGGACTTTCTCGATGTATTGAGTTTGAGTAAGCCTCAAAACTCTTTGCTTTCTATCCCTCTGAATATTCATCCCCAAAATTCTTTGTGCATTTCCCAAATCTTTCATCTCAAATTCCTTACTGAGCTCCATTTTCAACTCCGAAATTTTTGACATACTCTTAGAAGCTATCAACATATCATCAACATAAAGTAACAAATAGATGATATCATCTTTACAAATTTTTAAAATAGACACATTGGTCCTTAAAGCTTCTAGAGTAACCATGTGAGATCATAAACTTATCAAATTTCTTATACCACTGTCTAGGAGACTGTTTTAAGCCATAAAGAGATTTGTTAAGTTTACAAACATGACCTGGCCTGCTGCTATCAATGAACCCTTCTGGCTGCTGTAGGTAAATATCCTCCTCAAGATCACCATGCAAGAATGCTGTCTTGACATCTAGTTGTTCCAACTCCATGTCAAAGTGAGCAACCAATGCCAAAAGAATGCGAATGGAAGTATGTCTAACGACTAGAGAAAAAATATCATGAAACTCCACATCTTTCTTCTGAACATAACCCTTCGCCACTAATCTTGCTTTGTACCTCAAGTCACCATTGCCGCCATCTTTCACCTTATAGATCCATTTACATCCAATTGCTCTCTTGCCGGAAGGAAGTGGCACTAAATCCCAAGTGTGATTTTTGTGCAAAGACTCAATCTCCTCCTCCATTGCTACTAGCTAACTGGAGCTATCAACTGAACTAATGGCATCTTTGTAGTCTCTTGGTTCATCATGAAATATGCTTAATGCATAAGCTGCCATGTCATCAAAGTCAATATCTTCAATGCTTAATCCCACAAAATCATCAAGCCATGTAGGTCTTTTCTTCTCTCTCGTTGGTCGAGTTTGAATTTGAGCTCCACCTTGAGATTGATCTTCTATCTCTTCCCTATCAACCACGGTGTCATCTGAATCACCATTTTTACTTGTATGAAAGTCTGATGATCTGCCTTGTGTTTGGTATTCTGAATTTGTCCTCTCAACATCATCATTAACTGAAGAAGAAGGCTCCACCTTCAACATAGCCTTCTCATCAAATGTAACATGCCTGCTAGTAACAATCTTCTGGGTAGTAGGACACCACATCCTATAACCCTTAATTCCTTTCTTATAACCAAGAAAAATACACTTGCGCGATCTTGGATCCAACTTCCCTTTGCTCTCATGCACATAAGCTGGACAACCAAACACTCTGAGAAAGGAATATGATACAGGCCTTCCCTTCCATACTTCTTCAGGAATCTTCATATCTATGGCGGTAGAAGGTGTGCGGTTGATAAGGAAAACCGCCGTAGATAATGCTTCTGCCCAAAATCTCTTATTTAATCCTGCAGTCAGCCGTAAGCAACGAGTTCTTTCCAACAAAGTCCGATTCATTCTCTCTGCAACCCCATTTGACTGAGGGTCTCCTGGTGTGCTGTAGTGTCTTTTGATTCCCTCGGACTCCCAAAATTTGATGAATTTTTGAGAAGTGAATTCACCACCATTATCTGAACGAAGAACCTTCACTTTCTTTCCAGACTGCTTCTCAACAAGAGATTTCCAACTTTGAAACCTATCAAAAGTTTCATCTTTGGACTTCATAAAGTAAACCCATACTTTTCTAGAAAAATCATCAACAAATGAAACGAAATACCTGGCTCTTCCATAAGATAGGCATGGTGCGGGGCCCCAAACATCAGTATGAACATACTCTAAAACATCTTTAGACTTATGCTCTGCAATGCCAAAAGAAACCTTCGTCTGCTTTCCAAGTACACATCCTTCACAAAAGTCAAGTTTTGAATGATGAACACCGTCAATCAAGCCTCGCTTTCTCAATACTTCTAAACTGCGCTCTCCAATGTGGCCCATACGAAAATGCCACAATCTGGTAGAATCGGAATCAACTGAATCAATAACTGAAGCAGACTCCACAACAGCAGTTGTACCCTTCAGCAAATACAGATTTCCAGCTTTTACCCCTTTCATCACTATCAATGAGCCATTTGTAATTTTTAATGAATCTTTTTCTATTACACACTTTAAGCCAAAATTGCATAATGCTCCAATGGAGATCAAACTACGCCTTAAATCAGGCACATGCCTGACATCACATAAAGTGCGAACAACCCCATCAAACATCCTGATTTTTACTGTTCCAATACCAATCATGCGACAAGCAGCATTATTTCCCATGAGAACCTCTCCTCCATCAAACTGACGATAAGTGGAAAAAAACGTGCCTATCCGGTGTCATGTGATAGGATGCACCCGAGTCAATAATCCACATAGTGCTCTTCATAGGAGAGGCAGAGGCTGTAAAAATGCCAGGATCATTATCTGAATCTGATGTCTCCGCCGTAGATGCTGAAGCCTTCTGGGGAACAGCTTTGTTTTTATTCTCCAACTTGGGGCAATTTGCAATATAATGTCCAGGTTTTCTGCAATAATGACAAACTCCCTTCCGAGCTCCTCTTGACTGAGATCTGGACTTAGCTCTGTCTCCACCATATTTGGGTCTACTTTGACTTCTTCCTCTCTGTGCAACAAGGCTTTCAGAATCATTCTCCATGCTCATGCTTGCCAACTTTCCTCTCAACATCTCATTATGCAAATTTGTCTTCACATCCTCCAAGCAAATAGACGAACGCCCATAGATCATAGAGTTAACAGAAGTGTTATACTCTGCAGGCAAAGAACATAAAAGAATAACAGCTTGCGCCTCATCCTCAATCTTTACATCAGCTGCTCGAAGATTCATGACAAGTGTGTTGAGGGCATCTATATGAGCAAATACATCTGTTCCAGGCCTCATTTTGAAAGAATAAAGTTGTTGCTGTAAGATGATGCGGTTGGTGAGAGACTTGTCGTAGAACTTTCTCTGAAGAGCATCCCACAATTCCTTAGCAGTTTTCACATAAGAAAACTCTCTAAGTACTTCGTCAGAAAGGCTAAGTTGGATGGTAGTAAGAGCATCCTCTTCCAATTCTTCTAACTCTTCAGGTGGTAATTTCTTCAATTTCTCTGGATCTGAGACAACTTTAAATGTCCTCTCTTTCTTCAACACCGCTTCCATCTTCATCTTCCATGTGCCAAAATCCCCCTTTCCATCAAATCTAGCAACTCCATAATTTGTAGCGCTTCTACCACCGTTATTCTTTGCGGAATTTGACATGGTTGAAAAAGTCTTTGAACAGGACGACTGGCTCTGATACCAATCTGTAGTGCAAAATCAGAGATTTGGGCAGCGGAATACGAATTAACCCAATGATCTAGTCTGTCAACAATTTCAACAACGCCAAAAATAAAAACAAGTGGCACAAATTTATAGAGAGAACAAAAATAGAGGAAAGAGCACACCAATTTTTAACGTGGTTCGGCTTTGCCTACGTCCACGGAGACCCAACAACCTTTATTTCTCAGTGAAGAAATGAGTACAACAGATTACAATAGAGAGAAGACTAATGGTGGATTACTCTTTTTTTTTTTTATACAATAACATGACCTCTAATTATATAGGGATTTCTTGGAGATAAAGAATAGAAGTTTCTAGGACATGAAGAAAAATAAATATCTTCCTTGATTTGATTGGAGCATAAATGGATGGCATAATTATGGTCTCAATCTCTTTCCCTTTCTTCATCAATTGATTGATTGGCCTATTAATTATTTTTCTTCCAAAAAAAAAATCTTCCTCTTATCCCTTTCCATAAACAAGCCAATTAATTGATTGACAATCAATCAATTTCTTTCCTTCTCCACTAATATTTGAATCATTAATTTCAACAAATTCTCTATTGTGGAATTGGAAAAATCAAGTTCCAATTTATAGAGAGAATCTATGATGCAAGATTTAGATAATAAACAAGAACAGACAATTATGTTTTATTTTAGTTTTGTTAAAGATGGTCATGGCCAATTTACTGATTTTCTAATGTTATTTTAGTTTTGTAGGTGATAATTATGAATGATATGTTCTTCAAATTTTTTATCTGCCATTGGACCAAACATCAAAGTAATTTTTTTATTATTGTCGAGTAATAATAGTATGTTCATTATGGGTGTCTATTTATTCTGTTTGTGTTAAAAACAAACGTTTCAATACTGGACAACAGTAATTTTACTATGTAAAAGGTAACAATAAGAGAAAAAGGTACACGCTCTAATCAGCAACGAAGGAAAAAGCACATAGGTCTATCAACAGATTAACTATTTGACACACATAGTAAATGGAATATTAAGATGCCATATTTATTAAATTTATTGCTTTGTAAAATTTGAATGAAATTCTAAAGTAATTTAGAAACGTTAAATCTCCATTTTTAACATGCACAAATTTAGTATAAAATATTACATATATTACTGAACTAATAAATAGCATACTACATTTGAGATTTGTCCAGTACATAGTAACTTATTACTATACTAAGTTAATCAAAAAAATTAACCTGTAAAAATTTATGTAGTTGAGAGGTTTTGCACATAATCATTGTTCATAGTTAATCAAATCTTGACATAGCCATGTGACACAGTCTAAAGTTGGTGCAAAAAATGGTGTTGCAATATGACCATGATGAAAGAGTGTTTGTAGACAATGTTTCCGGTGCAATGCCAAGTTATTTTTTACCATACGCTGATGCCATTCCAACAACTTAAGGATTTTGTTAGTCTTCTTTATGCAAGCAACAGGACAAGATTCTTTTAGTATCTTTATAATTTCATTGTATTATGCGTTAAATCTTTTTTTTAAATTTCGATTTGAATTGAGTCTTTAACTGAAATTTGAGATCGTGGATCTTAAATGATGGTTCAGCAATAGTTTTCTTTCCTAAACTTTTTAGTAACTGCTTATCCCTTCTTGTAAGCACCTTATCTTTTTATGCTTGATGGGTTGATCATAATATTTTTAAGTCAAGTCTGCTATGATTATACCACCATTAAATCATGTCATAAAGTCCAAAGTTACCGCTCACTTCAAAGTAACTTTGGTATGGAAAAATTATTGTAACAACCCGGGGTTTCAGAACCAATTTAAAATTTTTATTTTGCTATTTTAATGGATTTTGAATATTTAAAATGGTTTATTTTAAATAATAATGACTAAAAAATTATTTTAATCAAAGTTAGAATGTATAAATTTATTTTAATTATAAATAGAGTTTGAAATGACGTGGTAGTTTGAAAATTCGATTTTAAATTTCAGTTGAATATACAGAATCCAAAATAAATCAGATTTCAGTGAAATGAGAAATATTTGAATCTGTTTAATTATATCTTCCTAATGAATGTGAAAAATTGATATTTCATAATATAAATTGAAAGTTATGTCCAGCTTAAAATTTAAAATAGTCGCTATGGAATTATATATATATTAATATAATATATAGCCCTTAAAAATAGCCATTTTGCAAATGACCTCATTTTCGATGAAACCACTTTTATTAGATCTAGAATGTCAAATTATTGCTAGGTTTCAAATTTCATAATTTTTGGATTTACTATGTGAGTGTAGTAAATTTAAACGTGTTTTGACAGTTTAAGTTTGAATTAGATCGACCAGAAAATGGTCATTTTTCATACGATCTCCAAATTCAATGAAATTAGTTTTGTTAGGACCGTATCGTTAAAACATAGCTAGATTTAATTTTTCTGTAATTTTCGAAGTCAGTATGTGGCCCCGATAAATTAAAATATACGTTGAAATTCAATATTGAAAGTTATATTAACTTATATTTTAATTTTGACAAAAACTAGTCAAAACAGTCGAATTGGCTTACAAAACATATCCCATTGTGTCCGAAATGGGGCTATTTAGCTAGGGGCGATAGTCGTTGGGTTTGATTTGGAGTTCGGATAAAAAACCCTACCTTTACGAATTTAATAATATATATATATATATATTGAAAATTGGTTACTAATATATATATATACATAAATATTCAGAAACCCTCATTCCCCAATGAAAAGAATTTTCACCGGCCCTAAGAAATCAACGGCTACGAACTTCCAAATTAAATTCCTAATTTTCCCCAAAATGGCAAATCAAAATCAACGACTTTCAAAACAGAAATTAAAGAGGTATGCGAGGACTACAAGATGATGCAGATATGATCGTTCTTCATGGTGTATGTAGCTCGAATTTTGAGCTCAACTTAGCCTCGTTCGCACGCGCTTCTAGATGGCTGGGGGGTTTCAAGTGGCGCGAGCTTGAGGGCGGTGGGTGGTGGTTGTCGTGGGCTTCAAATGGCGGTGGTTGATGGGGTTCAGGAGCGATGATGTGGCGGCGTTTGGCGGTTCAAGGATGGTGACAGGTTTTTGAAGATGGTCCTAAAGCATTCATAAGGAAGAAAGGTTAAATAAGGGTTAAGATTCAATTAAAACCTTAATCAATTTAGTTAATTACTTTTTTTAATTATACAGTGTTTAAATAAGAATAACTTTTGTAAACAGAAACAGAATTGGACAAAATCAGAATCGTTAGAGCTGTCTCAACAAGATCTAAACAATAGAACCGAATTGGACAAATTTGGAGACAACTGTAAATTTTGATTAAATTAAACGCTCGGTTTAATTTAATGAAAATAATTGTGTAATAACAATTCCGAACCAATCGAGGAAAGAACTCTCTCTCACTCAAATTATTTTACAGTTATTATATAATAGGTTGCATACGGGGATTAGTAGCTTCTAACACAACTTTCTGTACAAACCATGGATGATTTGTGTGATATGTGTGTGGTATAAAATATATATGAGATGTGTAAATAGAATATATATGTGATGTATAAATAATATATATACGCGATGTGTAAATAAAATATATATGTGATGTGTAAATAATATATATATACACATATGCGATGTGAATAAATATATATGCGATGTGTAAATAATATATATATGTGATGTGAGTAAAATATATATGCGATGTGTAAATTATATATATGCGATGTGAATAAAATATATATGTGATGGGTAAATTATATATATATGCGATGTGAATAAAATATATATGAGTATGTGATGTGAAATAAAAATATATAGGCGATACGGAAAATATATATGTGTTGAATAAAATATATATGCGATGTGGAAAATATACATGTGTTGAATAAAATATATATGCGATGTGAAAAAATATACATGTGTTGAATAAAATATATATATGCGAAGTGAAAATCACATATGCTCTGTATAAATTATATATGCATTGTATAATATATATATATATACATATATATATATATATATATATATATACGCGATGTATAGAAATTGGAATACGATGAAATGAAATAAATATTTGTTCGTTAAGAATATAATTTTTAGCTTATATATGCGATATATAAAATGGTCATGCTATGGAATAAATATTTGTTCGCTAAAAATAATATTTTTAGCTTATATATGAGATACATAAAATTGTCATGTAATGAAATAATTATTGGATTGTTAAAAATATTATTTTTAACATATATATGCACTGTATAAAATTGTCACGTAATGGAATGTTCAATTTTGATTTAAAATTGAAATGGAAGTTGGAATCGTTTCAAAAATGAATTTATAAACGATTTATAAAATAAATTTTAAATGGAAATAGACGATATATATTATATGGCCTGAATAGAACGCGTCGCACAGCGACTGTTCGCGAATTTCGACCATTAACTTCAAATCGATGTAACGGGAGGTCCAACCATCGGATTCTCCTAAAACCAAAACAATTGGGTTCGAATCGAAAAGAGATTTCCAATGAATATAAGAGATTTGAAATCTAATGATTAGATTTTGAGATATGTCCAAATCAATTTCAGAAAAGATCGCTATGGATGCAGTTCAGTGGTCGTTATGGGAAACCGACAGTAAGGGCCTTAATAAAATTATTAAAAATATAGAAATATTGTGTAAAATCATAATAAATGATTTGGAAAGATTTCAGATGAAAAATTCCTAGTTTTGAAAAGATAAAAATATATTTTTATCGAAATGAACTAGTTATTAACTAGAATAAAAATCCAATGTTTTTAAATAAATAAATTTGACTTGAAATTGGGTTTTAAAATAACCAGAATTTTCCAATGAATAAATTGGAATGGATTTGAGTGGAAATAATCTTCGGAATATTTCGATAATGGATTCCATGATTATATGGATATTGTTGAGTAATTTGGAAGATATTGATATCGTTATTCCAATACGATATCCATTAGTTTCAGAATTTGGTGTTGAATACAAGTCGATATTATTTCTATTCAGAGCCTTATATTTAATATCAAATTGGATTTTGGGGTTTATAGTGAACAATGTTTTAAATAACAGTTGTTCTTTAACCCAATTAATAGTGAAGATATGATTTGGAAATTATAATCGTTTAAATAAGATTTATGGAATTTTCCAAAGAAATTTTTTCCAATTTAATATATTAAACTGGAATTGAATGGAGTTCGATTACGTAATAATCGAGATGAGCTTACGTAAAAGAAGACCATTACTATATATGGAATTTAAAAGGTTTTGCCGTTATTCCATTTATAGTATTGATTTGATATAGAAATTTATATTGGTTATATACTGTTATGATTTCCAAGAACCATTTTGATGGAAGATGATTTTGGGTTTATCATGAATTTTGTTTTAAATGACATCAGTTCTTTAACCCAGTTAAAGCAGGATTAATTTCCAGAAAGTTGAACAATCAAGAAGAAATGATTTTTGAGATTGAAACCAATTGGAATTTGAATAAATTTTTAATTAGATTGTGATTGAATAAATGGTAATTGAATTTACCAAAACGCGTGATGTGAATAAACCAAATTTACTTGGTTGCTGATATTGGCTGATTGTTTGGATGGTGCTCGACCAGTTTATGAGCAGAATATGCTTTTACATTTAGCATTGGGTTGGGTAGAAATATTTGTTTATGAACACCTTGTGAAACACTTCACGGTTTGGCCATAGGGTGTTTAGCGATGTTGTTTATTTCGAAATTTAATAAATGATTTTGAAATGGGATTTCCTTAAATGGAAAGAAGTGTTATTCCCGATTTTGAGCAGGGAATATTTTTAATGATTTTGAAATGAGATTTCTTAAGTGGAAAGAATAGTATTCCTGATTTTGGACAGGGGACGTTTTATAAAATGTTTTATAAAACAGAACGGATTTCGAGGGCTAAACCCGATGATTTCTAAATGATTTGGAAGTGTATTATGGTTTTACATTGTGGTTCATCGCCTATCCGATTAGTTGCTATTGATAACGTATTTGTTTGGTGGCACAGAATTTATTCTCTTGCTTAACACCCTTCTTTGAGATGTACGAGCTCAAAGGTTATGTGATTAATAGTGACTGATCATATGTGTGAATTGCTGACGTGAAGTACTATAGTTTGTAAGTACTTATGATTATTATGTTGTGAAATGATTTTCCCTACTTCGGGATATGGAATGATTAAGTATGTAGCTAAAGATTCGGGTAACCTATGTGACTAAAAGTATGTGTGTTATAGCCTTGAACGGCTTTGGGCGGTGTATGCTTCCATGCATGGGAGGTGCATCGTCAGTGTAACCTACTCCATCATGGGAGGTGCACACATATATATATATATATATATATATATATATATATATATATATATCGAGTTGCTTAGGTGCGTGCCCTTTACCTTGTTAATGGGAGAAACCTCCCGATATTTGGTTGTGTACTTGTTAGTATGCATTGTAATGTTTTGGAATTCATATTTCCAAATGATTTGGTTTGAGATCCCGAAGTGAAATCTACTTTGATATAAAAGCTAGATATGTATTTCAAATGATTTGAAATGAGAAATCGGGAAATAAAGTTCAAAGGAATAATTTCTGTAAAGTGAACTGGATTTGGAAAATCTAAGTGTGGTGATTAATCTAAGTGGGTAAATGGGAAAATTGCATGTTGATTGATGCATTGTATATCCATATCTCTATTATTAGTTGTTGTTTGTGCACCGGCATTCATGGGGGTATACCTGTTCCGCGTTAGCGGCGTGGTCCTGTGATTTGCCTTATCATTTACATAAGTTAATTTTAAATGGAGAGTTTCTCATACCAGTCCCATGACTGACTCGTAGTTTGCTTTTCCCTTGCAAACTCGGGTGCCCCTATTTTCCACACGGTTAGTCGAGTTGCTTGTTTTGCAGATATTTATTTATTGAGAAGGAATCTGGATTGAAGCTTAAAGTTGTGTCCAGAGCATTGATAGTTTTCCACTGTGTTAGTTTATTTGTTTCCGCTGCATTGTATTACATTTATTGTAAATTAATCTTCCGCTGTATTATTTTCGATACACTCTGATATTTTGTACTCTGATGTAACATTATTATGATGTTTATAAAAGTTTTTTGTTGTTTGTTCTGATGTGTTGTGCACCCAAAGTTAGCGTATCCACCTTTTTAGTTCGATTTAAGTCGGTTTAACAATCGATTTGGATCGACTGAGTGGGAGGGTCATTACATATGCTATCAGAGCTTTGGTTAACTCAAATCTTTGGATGCAACTCTTTAGAACAGAATAAAAGACTCGTCAGAGATTGGAATGGTAATATCCTATTAAAGAAAACTCATTAGAGATAGGATCGGTAGTATCCTAGAATGAGAAACTCGTTAGAGATAGGGTTAGAAATGCCCTAGAATGAGTTGAGAGTGACAAGTTTATAATTAACGTATTTGTGATTATATATAATCTGATCTTAGAAAATCCGATTTTTGAATATATAAAAGTTATATGTTTGAAAAGTTAACCAACTAATTGATTGCTGGTTGTGTTGTGTGATTATTAATCCAACTAATTAAAATATTGAATGATAAAACCAATATAAGAAAATGAAAGATGAATTTACCCAAATCGAATCAAATATTGAACTGAACTGAAATTTGATTGGAATTGCATACATATACATGTTATGAACAGGTCATAGCAAGGAAGCTAAGAAGAGGAATAAAATTGTATGCCCGACAGATAGGTACATGTTTACTATATTCATTGGGTTTGATGATTTTATGAGCCGCTTGGCTTTTTCTTTTTGGATGATGAGGGCCCTGGGAGGAAAGTTGCAGCTTTACCGATCAGCCCGTACAAAGGAGGTTATGGCAAAAAAATTCGAAAATATAGGGTATAAACCAAAATTTTGAGAAACTAGAAAATTCTTAGAAACTGAAAAGTTGAAGAAAAAAAGCCAGAATGAATGTTGAGTTAGTTAGTTAAACAACTTTTAGCTCCATTCCTTTTCTTGTACGAAAAGATTTTAAGTGGGGGAGATTGCAACAACCCAGAATTTCAGAACCAATTTAAATTTTTTATTTTAGCTATTTTAATGGATTTTGAATATTTAAAATGGATTATTTTAAATAATAATGACTAAAAATTTATTTTAATCGAAGTTATAATCTATAAATTTTTTAATTATAAATAGAGTTTGAAATGGCGTGGTAGTTTGAAAATTCGATTTTAAATTTCAATTGAACGTACAGAAATCAAAATAAATTGGATTTTAGTAAAACCAAAAATATTTGAATCTGTTTAATTATATCTTTCTAATGAATGTGAAAAATTGAGATTTCATAATATAAATTGAAAGTAATGTCCAATTTAAAATATATATATATATATATATGTATGTATTAGTATAATATATAGCCCTTAAAAATAGTCATTTTGCAAACGACCTCCGTTTTCGATGAAACAACTTTTGTTGGATCTGCAATGTCAATTTATTGCTAGGTTTCAAATTACATAATTTTTGGATTTAATATGTGAGCGTAGTAAATTTAAACATTTTTTGACAGTTTCTGTTTGAATTGGATCGACCAGAAAATGGCCATATTCAAATGGCCTTCTAATTCGACGAATTTAGTTTTATTAGGATTATATCGTTAGAACATAGCTAGATTTATTTTTCTGTAATTTTTTGAGTCAGTATGCATCCCCGGTAAATTAAAATGTACGTTGAAATTCAATATTGAACGTTATATTAATTAATATTTTAATTTTGACAAAAACTGATCAAAACAGTCGAATTGACTTACGAAACATATCTGTTGTGTCCGAAATGGGGGTATTTAGCTAGGGGCAACAGTCGTTGGGTTTGATTTGGATTTCGGATGAAAAACCCTATTTTTACGGATTTAATAATATAATAAATATTTATATATATATTCAGAAACTCTCATTCCCCAGTCAGCCGCTAGGAACTTCCAAATTAAATTCCTAATTTTCTCCAAAATGGCAAATCGAAATCAAGGACTTTCAAAACAGAAATTAAAGAGGTATGTGAGGACTACAAGATGATCCAGATATGATCGTTCTTCGTGGTGTATGTAGCACGAATTTCAAGCTCAACTTAGCCTCATTCGCACGCGCTTCTAGGTGGCTGGGGCGTTTTTAGTGGCACGAGCTTGAGGGCGGTGGGTGGTGGTTGTCGTGGGCTTCGAATGGCGGTGATTGATGGGGTTCAGGAGCAATGATGTGGCGGCGTTCGACGGTTCAAGGATGGCGATAGGTTTTTGAAGATGGTCCTAAGGCATTCATGAGGAAGAAAGGTTAAACGAGGGTTAAGCTTTAATTAAAACCTTAATCAATTTAGTTAATTACTTTTTTTAGTTATACAATGTTAAAATAGCAATAACTTTTGTAAACAAAAATGGAATTGGACAAAATCAGAACCGTTAGGACCGTCTCGACAAGATCTACACAACAAAACCGAATTGGACAGATTTGGAGACAACTGCAAATTTTGATTAAATGAAATGCTCAATTTAATTTAATGAAAATAATTGTTTAATGACAATTCCAAACCGATTGAGATGAGAGTTCTCTCTCACTCAAATTATTTTACAGTTATTATATAATAGGTTGCAGATGGGGCTTAGTAGCTCCTGACACTACTTTCTATACAAACCATGGATGATTTGTGTGATATATGTGTGGTATAAAATATATATGCGATGTGTAAATAAAATATATATGCGATGTGTAAATAAAATATATATGCGATGTGTAAATAATATATATATGTGATGTGTAAATAAAATACATATGCAATGTGTAAATAATATATATATGCAATGTGAATAAAATATATATGCGATGTGTAAATAATATATATATATGCGATGTGAATAAAATATACATATATATATATGATGTGAAATAAAAATATATAGGCGATATGGAAAAAATATATGTGTTGAATAAAATATATGCGATGCGGAAAATATATATGTGTTGAATAAAATATATATGCGATGTGAAAAATATATATGTGTTGAATAATATATATATATGCGAAGGGAAAATTATATATGCGTTGTATAAATTATATATGCATTGTATAATATATATATATATATATATATATATAAATAGACACATGATGTATAGAAATTGGAATGTGATGAAATTGAATAAATATTTGTTCATTAAGAATATATTTTTTAGCTTATATATGCGATATATAAAATGGTCAAGCAATGGAATAAATATTTGTTCACTTAAAATATTAATTCTTAGCTTATATATGAGATATCTAAAATTGTCATGTTATCGAATTGTTAAAAATAATATTTTTAACATATATATGCATTGTGTTGAATTGTCAAGTAATGGAATATTCAATTTTGATTTAAAATTGAAATAGAAGTTGGAATCGTTTTAAAAAATGAATTTATAAACGATTTATAAAATATGTTTTAAATGAAAATAGACGATATATATTATATGGCCTGAACAGAACGCGCCGCGCAGCAACCGTTCGCAGATTTCGACAAATAACTTCAAATCGATGTAACGGGAGATCCGACCATCGAATTCTTCTAAAACTGGAATAGTTGGGTTCATATCAAAAGATTTTTATAATGAATATAAAAGATTTGAAATCTAATGGTTAGATTTTGAGATATGTCCAAATTAATTTCAGAAAAGGTCGCTATGGATGCAGTTCGCTGCCCGTTATGGGAAACTGACTGTAAGGGCCTTAATAAAATTATTAAAAATGTGGAAAAATTATGTAAAATCATATTAAATGATTTGTAAAGATTTTGGATGAAAAATTTCCAGTTTTGAAAAGATAAAAAAATTTTTTTATCAAAATGAACTAGTCATTAACTTGAATAAAAATCCAATGTTTTTAAATAAATAAATTGGACTTGAAAATGTGTTTTGAAATAACCAGAATTTTCCAGTGAATAAATTGGAATGGACTTGAGTGGAAATAATCTTCGGAATATTTCGATATTGGATTCCATGATTATATGGATATTGTTGAGTAATTTGGAAGTTATTGATATCGTTATTCCAATACGATATCCGTTAGTTTCAGAATTTGGTGTTGAATATAAGTCGATATTATTTCTATTCAGAGCCTTATATTTAATATCAAATTAGGTTTTGGGGTTTATAATGAACAATGTTTTAAATAATAGTCGTTCTTTAACCTAGTTAACAATGAAGATATGATTTGGGAATTATAATCGTTTAAATAAGATTTATGGAATTTCCAAAGAAAAGTTTTCCAATTTAATATATTAAACTAGAATTGAATGGAATTCGATTTGGTAATAATCGAGATGAGCTTCTGTAAAAGAAGACCGTTACTATATATGGAATTTAAAAGGCTTTGCCATTATTCCATTTATAGTATTGATTTGATAACGAAATTCATATCGATTATATATTGTTATGATTTCTGTGAAGATTCCATTTTGATGGAAGAAGATTTTGGGTTTATCGTGAATTTTAATTTGAATGACATCGGTTCTTTAACCCAGTTAAAGCAGGATTAATTTCCAGAAATTTGAACAATCAATAAGAAATGATTTTTGGGATTGAAACCAATTGGAGTTTGAATAAATCTTTAATTATATTGTGAATGAATAAATGGTAATTGAATTTACTAAAATACGTGATGTGATTAGACCAAATTTACTTGGTTGCTGATATTGACTGTTTGGATGGTGCTTGACCAGTTTATTAGCAGAATATGCTTTTATATTAAGCACTGGGTTGGTGTAACACCCCGAATTTCAGTTAATGCTAAAATTCACTAATTGCAGAATAAATAATCGCAGATGTGAGAATTGGGGGAAACGGGCTGCGTCATTGCGTTCGTCTCGGAAAAATACGCAAAATAGAGTCCGAAATTTTGTAAATCGGAGTCCGTATGGCCCAGTTATGGCCCAATGAAGTTTGCAGAAAATTCAAAGTTCAAAACAGATTTAAAATTCAGGTTTAAATTTCAAAATTGGAGCCATTGGGCGCAGGAGGGAAAAATTCCCGCCTACCTACCCAAGTCGACAGCCCTGTCGACTGGGCAGTCGACTTGGCTAGGACCAAGTCGACAGCCCTATCGACTTGGGTGTCGACAGGGGGTGCTCGGCCAGTTTAACCTGGTGCACCATTTTAGGGTTTGGCTGTGTTTTGGGCTATTCTCTAGAAGCTTCCGAGATCTGATGGTCCTAATCTAATTTAGGGTTAATCTAATGGCCTAAAACACTTGCCTAATCTATAAATACACCCTAACACTACCCTAATTCATACTAAAAATAGATTCAAGGGCCTCATGCCGTCAAATCAAAACTAGAAGGAGCCTCCACCAAATTTGAGAGGAAGTTGGCATCTCAAATCAACTCTAATCAAGTTCTAATCCACTCTAGCAACTTAATCTTCCTTATTGGAGTGCTAATTAGTTATTTGTGAGTTCCTATGCATTTAGCAAGCAATTGCTAAACTAATTAGGATAGGATATTAGGAGGCTATGGATGTAAATGTGGATTTATGCAAGTTGTGGTTGTCATATGTTATAAGTTCATATGCAAATTTGTCCCTTTTTATGATATGATGTGTTATGCAAGTTCATATGCAAGTTTATATGCAAGTTCATATGCAAGTTTGTCTCTTTTTATGATATGCATAACATATGCAAGGTTGCCTCTATGTATGACATGATATGCAAGTTCTTATGCAAGTTTATATGCAAGTTCATATGCAAGTTTATATGCAATTATATATGCAAGTTCATATGCAAGTTTGTCTCTTTTTATGATATGCATAACATATGCAAGGTTGCCTCTATGTATGACATGATATGCAAGTTCATATGCAAGTTTATATGCAAGTTCATATGCAAGTTTATATGCAAGTTTATATGCAAGTTCATATGCAAGTTTGTCTCTTTTTATGATATGCATAACATATGCAAGGTTGCCTCTATGTATGACATGTTATGCAAGCTCATATGCAAGTTTATATGCAAGTCCATATGCAAGTTTATATGCAAGTTCGTATGCAAGTTTGGGTTAATGATTTATGCTAGTTGGGTTTAATGTTATGATGCATGTTGACACCTTTTAAACCCATGTAAATGCCAACGTTGTGCTAAGATTGAACCCATTACATTTATAATGAAACTCCCCATTTATATGACATGTCATGAGAACGAATTACGTGGGAAACGATGGGGTTAATATGCATGTTAATAGAAATGTGTAAAGTTGGTATGCTTAAGCATAACATAAAATGAATGGACATAATTGGGAATTTACCTATTAAGTTAGGTCTACCCATATTATGGAGTTGGGAATTTACCTATTAAGTTAGGTCTACCCATACTATGGAATTGGGAATTTACCTATTGAGTTAGGTCTACCCATATTCTTAAAAATGTGTAATTAATTAGGGATAATTAATACAAATTATGGGGATGATTAATTAGGTGTAATTAATCAACTAAGACACGAGGTTGGACCCTTTTGTAGCGGAAGTCTGCCCGGAACCGACCGGCAATCCAGCAGCTACAAATGATTGGCCCAATGTGAGAGGTCTTAGTCATAAATTAAATACGTGATTAAAGTAAAGACACGAGGTTAGACCCTTTTTATGACGGAAGTCTGCCCGGACCCAACCGGCATATCCAGCAGTCATAAAAGAAGGTCTAATGTGAGAGGTCTTTATGAGGTCATGATCTTAATTAATTAATTAAGAAACACTTAACCACATTAGCATGTAGAGGGACATGAGGGGTTAAGTGGGTGCCTTGGGTGGCATGAGGAAATCTAGTGGTTGCCTTGGGTGGCAATAGAAAATACGATTAGAATACTTAACCAAAGTGGAACATGTAATTAAAACATGATTAAAGGGTTAAGTGGTATACACTAGAAATGACAAGCTTAGGTGGGTAGCTGGTGGGGGCCCATTTCAACCAATATCCCAAACGTATCTTTGTGGGCTCGACCCAAGTCGAGGACGGGACACGCATATTGGGCTTGACTATAAGAGGCCAAAACGGGGTAGCGGTGGCAACGCGAGTCCAACGGGTTTCATATGCGTGTGTGGACCCGGGCTGGTAGGTAAGACGTTGTTGCATCGTGTAGATATAAGCCGTGCACCATTTGTTGTATCGGGTTGCCACTATGGGGAGTGATACACCCCCATTGTGGGGCCAGCACGGGTATCTACGGTAGGGAGCCGATCGCTTGGGAGTAGTGGGTACACCTAGTGGAGATAGGGGCAGGCGGCACCTATGTAGTCAGCTAGGGGTACACGAAACTACTGGGTAAATTTACTAAGTCCTTGGGAGGGATCAACCTTTAAATAGGAAATGACTGGTGTGGTGCAGTGTAGTAATTATCCTTGGGTGGGTAAATGCGTCTTTATCGTTATCTTAGTTCATTCTAAGTCTGATTGGCTACTGAGTGTAGTCATTTATCCCCAGTCACACCGTACCAAGTTATATCATACCCTAATTACTTTAATGATTGCATTGTTAAAGTTATAGGACTCGCTCAGACTTATGTCTGACCCCGTTGTTTTTATCTTTTTTTCCCAACCCTCAGGTTCTCAGAGTGGGCCCAGCACGAGTGGGCTTTGATCAGGCTGCTTTTATTACTCTCTTGGAGCTTGGACCCTAGATGTAGAGCTCAGCTTACCCTTTTCTTTTATGGCTATCAGTTCATGTATTGGGATTATGTATTTTTATTTATCAGGATGGATATTTTGTACTTGACTCTTATTATGGTTTTGTGATGTAACCAAACATGTTTTACTTTCCGCTGCAATGAAATGATGTTTTAAATTTTCAAGTATTACTTATATCTATCTTGCTGTAATTTCTCTGTTCTATATTCACTTAAAATACTCCACCGATATTATGGCATTCCCTTAGCGAGTGACCATAGCGGGAGTGGGATGTTACATGTGGTATCAGAGCAAAGGTTACCGGAACAGATAAAATTTTTAGAAAACTATTTTTCTAAAAACATTTTTGGAAGAGATATTTTCAAAAACATGTATTTAAAGAGAAAAGTTTTTGAAAGAAAAGCATAATCCCCAATAGCCATATCTTTATCTTTCGAATTCTCCGTTTTGAATCTTTCCTTTTTCGTTTCAGCATGGCTGAGGATCTTAACTTTCCGGAGGGTGTGACGATACCAGTATGGTATAGGAGATTGATGGAGGCTTGGGCCACCACTGCGGGTCCAGCAAATGTTCCTCCACCAACCGTAGCACCCGATCTTCCTCCTCCCCCTCCTCCTCGCACGGATACTTTTGCTAAGACTTGCAAGGAATTTAAAGCTATGGGAGGGAAACCTTTTCAAGGATCTGAAACTTTTGTGGAGGCTAGAGATTGGCTTAAGGAGGTGGAAGAGTTGATAGATACCTTTGAGATGGAAGAAGGAAAGAAAGTCAAGTTAGCTGCTTGGTTAATGAAGGGAGAGGCCTCATTCTGGTGGGAGGTCACTAATGGAGAATGCCCCGTTGACTCTTGGGCGGATTTTAGACAAAGATTTGTGGCAAAGTTTCTCTCAAGGGCGGAGGAAAACTTGTATATGGAAAGATTCTTGACTCTAAAGCAAGGAAATCTCTCAGTGAAGGAATATGTCAACAAGTTTAATCAATTGGCAAGGTTTGGCCTAGACATGGTGAATACACCGGAGAAGAAGGCTTTGAGGTTCGTGAAAGGCTTGAATGAACCGATGCATGGGTTGGCTATGACTCATATCCCTATGGGGGCCACCTTTGAGAAGCTAGTTGACATGGCACTCATGCATGAAGAAGAGAAGGGTCCCAATGCTAATAAGGCACCCGAGAAGAAGGGAGATCAAAAGAGACCTCAGCAACAACAGCAAAACAAAGGTGGGAAAGGCAACAGTGGCAAGGGAAAGAAGAAGTGCTTCAATTGCGGGATTCCAGGACACATAAGCAAAGATTGTCAAAAGAAGAAGAAGACTGGCTGCTATAACTGTGGCGAAGCAGGGCATCTAGTGAAGGATTGCCCTAAGAAGGGGCAAAGGACGGGATCTACCTCAGGAGGACAGGTGCAAGCTCTTATGGCACCGGGTCAGGCTAGGGGGCAAGTACAGGCTCTCGCGGTTCCACCGATTCAGGAAAGAGGTAGAACTATTTCCGTTGAAAGTCTGGTTTTTCTATTTGATCATCTTGTCCGTACATTGTTTGATTCCGGCGCATCGCATTCGTTTATCTCATCATCATTAGTTGAGTCACTGCACTTAGACACCAGTCTAGTAGATGATCCCTTGGTTGTTTCAAACCTAATTGGGGGCTCCACTTATTTGTCCATGATACGTTTGGGTTTGAAGATTTCTATACTTAGCATTGAGTTTAGATGTGATGCTTTTGTTTTGAGCTTCACGGGCTATGGGTTGATTTTGGGCATGGACTGGTTATCCAGTAATGGTGTCGTTCTTGATTGCGAAAGGAGAGTTGTTAGGCTCATGACCCGCTTGGGTAACACTCTCGAGATCTCTTGTAATCCCATGGATTCTGTTATGCTAAGTTATCTTGAATCGCTTGACGCTTCGGTCGAGAGTTTGCAATCTGTTAGAATGGTCCGGGAATACTCAGATGTGTTTGAGGAGGTGAAGGGCTTACCTCCGAAGCGGGAGATTGACTTCCGAATATATCTGGTGGATAATGCTAAACCTGTATCTTTACCAGTGCGCCACATGGCTCCTCGTGAGAGGAGGGAACTCCATAAGCAAGTAGGGGAGTTGCTTGAGAAGGGGTTCATAAGACGAAGTATATCGGAGTGGGGTGCTCCAGTAGTTTTTGCTACGAAGGCGGATGGGTCCCTCAGACTTTGTGTAGACTATAGAGAACTCAACAAACTCACAAAGAAGAATAGGCACCCATTGCCGAGGATTGATGATCTTTTCGATCAGTTGGTTGGCGCTTCAATATATTCTCAGTTGGACTTAGCCACGGGGTTTCATCAGTTGAGGGTGGTTGAGGATAGCATAGACAAGACTGCCTTTAGGACTCCGGATGGTTTCTATGAGTGGCTGGTGATGCCATTTGGGTTGACGAACGCCCCTGCATACTTTGTTGATTTGATGAGTAGGGTGTTCAGGGAGTTCCTTAATAAGTTCGTGGTGGTCTTTGTGGATGATATCTTAGTATTTTCTAAGAGTGAAGAAGAGCATGCCCTACATCTTAGGGAAGTGTTGGAGACTCTTCGAGCCCATAGCCTTAAGGCTAAATTCTCTAAATGTCACTTCTGGAGGAAGGAAGTGCGGTTCTTGGGGCACGTGGTCTCCAAGGAAGGGATAGCTGTGGATCCCGCGAAGGTAGTATCAATTCAAGATTGGAAGGTTCCGAAGAATGCTACCGAAGTAAGAAGTTTCTTAGGGTTGGCGGGTTACTATAGGAAGTTTATCAAAGACTTCGCGAAGATATCAGCCCCATTAACCCGCTTAACGAAGAAGAATCTTGTTTTCACATGGGACGTAGATTGTGATGATGCGTTCCGACGGTTAAAGAGAGCTTTAACCACTGCTCCAGTTCTAGTGTTGCCAGATGGGAATAAGCCATTTGTTGTCTATACCGATGCTTGTGGAACAGGACTAGGCGCAGTCTTAATGCAAGAGGGAAGGGTAATAGCCTATGGTGGAAGGCAGTTGAGAGTGCATGAGAAAAATTACCCTACCCATGATTTAGAGTTGGCCGCTATTGTTTTTGCGCTTAAGATTTGGCGCCATTATCTTCTTGGTGAGAGATTCGAATTGTTCACTGACCACAAATCATTGAAGTACTTGTTTTCTCAGAAGGATTTGAATTTGAGACAGCAAAGGTGGATGGAGTTCTTAGCATCCTATGATTTCGAGATAGCGTATACCCCTGGTAAGGGTAACGTGGTGGCGGACGCCTTGAGCAGAAAAAGGTTGTCCTTGAGTCCATTGTTCGTGGAACAACGAAGCTTGGAATTTATCTCGATGTTTGATTTCATACCTTCCATTGACTATATACCCGGTTTGCTAGCATCCTTGGAGGTCAGACCTACTCTTTTGGGGCGGATTGGAGAAGCACAGAGGGACGACCCACAGTTGGTTGAGTTGGTAGAGAAGCTCATAAGGGGGGAGTCGTCCAGCCATTTGAGTAGGTACACCCTAGACGACAGGGGGTTCTTGCGTAGAGACGGTAGACTCTGTGTACCGCAAGACGAGGGTTTGAGGAAGGCTATTCTTGATGATGCACACCGTTCTAGGATGACCATTCATCCCGGTGGGGACAAGATGTACCAAGACATGAAGCGGGTTTTCTTCAGGGCCGGTATGAAGAAAGATGTGGCCGAGTATGTCGCTCGATGCTTGGTGTGCCAACAGGTGAAAGCGGAGTAAAAGAAACCAGGTGGGTTGCTTCACCCATTGGAAGTTCCGCAATGGAAGTGGGATAGCGTCTCGATGGATTTTATTGACGGGTTACCCAGATCGAGAAAGGGTAATACGGGAATTTGGGTTGTGGTAGACAGACTTACTAAAAGCGCCCATTTCATACCTGTGAAGAGCAAGAGGACTGCTCCATGGCTAGCTTCAGTATATCTTCGAGAGATAGTTCGATTGCATGGGGTACCCTCTAGCATAGTGAGTGATCGAGATCCTATCTTCACTAGCGAGTTCTGGAAAAGTTTGCAAGAAGCAGTGGGGACTCAATTATGTCTGAGCACCGCATATCATCCTCAGACGGACGGCCAGACTGAGAGGGTGAATCGTGTCCTAGAAGACCTTTTAAGGCTTTGTATCTTAGATTTTGGAGGTACATGGGAAGAGCATCTTCCATTGGTGGAGTTCGCATATAATAACAGCTTTCAGTCCAGTATTGGTATGGCTCCTTTCGAAGCTCTCTATGGAAGGCCTTGTCGATCACCTACATGTTGGTGGGAATCCACGGATAAGATCTTACTTGGGCTTGATATGGTTAGGGAGACTTCTGAGAAGATTGACTTGATTCGAAGAAGGATGAAAGCAGCGCAGGATAGGCAAAAATCTTATGCGGACAAGAGGAGGACGGATCTTGAGTTTGAAGTTGGGGACATGGTCTTTGTCAAAGTATCTCCGTTACGAAATGTGGTTCGCTTTGGATCTGTTGGGAAGTTAGCACCAAGGTTCGTAGGGCCGTTTCCTATTAAGGAAAGGATTGGACGGATGGCATATAGAGTGGAGTTGCCCGACAGACTTAGTGGTGTACATGATGTATTCCATGTGTCACATTTGAGGAAGTGCCTACATGAGACCGCAGAGGTGGTAGAGACGAGCTTGCTTAGAGAAGTGGAAGTAGAGCGTGATGCGACTATTCGACGAGCTCCTACTCGCATCCTTGGGTCAGAGACTAGGAAACTGAGGAATCGAGAGGTTCAACTAGTCAAAGTACAATGGGGAGAAGATGAGGACAACGCTACTTGGGAGACGGAAGCGAAGATGCGTTCATTATACCCATTCCTTTTTGAGGGTATGTCTTTTAACTTCTCCTTTATCGTTTGTCTAGTACTTATCTTATCTTTAGTATGTCCTCTCGGTAGTACTTTTGACCTTTAGATAGGGTAAACCTATGGTTGAAACATGTGTTTGAGACATGTTATGGCTGATGGATGCATGTGGATGCAAGTGTTTGCTAGTGGTTGCTCGTGGATGCATATACACACACTCTAGGCACTAGATCGGCTCAGTCACTTCATATTGCATATTGCATATAATTGTGTGTAGGTAGCTATATTTATGGATGTATAATGATTGTGTTATCATATGGATGATGCATTTTGGTGAATGATTGTGCACTCATGTAGATATTGTATGTGTCGATAGGGTTCTCTCGCATACATAATGGATGCATGGCACTATCATGGTTTGCATATGTTCATACATTAGATAGGGAACATATACACACACTTTTTGCATATGCTCATACATCATTAGAAATTGTTTTAAGGACAATGGATGCCCGTGTTTGATGGATTGAGTAGATGGTTGTTTGGATGGTAGGATATGCATTCTCCTTAGCTTAGAGATTTCGGGGACGAAATCCTTTAAGGAGGGGAGAATGTAACACCCCGAATTTCAGTTAATGCTAAAATTCACTAATTGCAGAATAAATAATCTCAGATGTGAGAATTGGGGGAAACGGGCTACGTCATTGCGTTCGTCTCGGAAAAATACGCAAAATAGAGTCCGAAATTTTGTAAATCGGAGTTCGTATGGCCCAGTTATGGCCCAATGAAGTTTGCAGAAAATTCAAAGTTCAAAACAGATTTAAAATTCAGGTTTAAATTTCGAAATTGGAGCCATTGGGCGCAAGAGGGAAAAATTCCCGCCTACCTACCCAAGTCGACAGCCCTGTCGACTGGGCAGTCGACTTGGCTAGGACCAAGTCGACAGCCCTGTCGACTTGGGTGTCGACAGGGGGTGCTCGGCCAGTTTAACCTGGTGCACCATTTTAGGGTTTGGCTGTGTTTTGGGCTATTCTCTAGAAGCTTCCGAGATCTGATGGTCCTAATCTAATTTAGGGTTAATCTAATGGCCTAAAACACTTGCCTAATCTATAAATACACCCTAACACTACCCTAATTCATACTAAAAATAGATTCAAGGGCCTCATGCCGTCAAATCAAAACTAGAAGGAGCCTCCACCAAATTTGAGAGGAAGTTGGCATCTCAAATCAACTCTAATCAAGTTCTAATCCACTCTAGCAACTTAATCTTCCTTATTGGAGTGCTAATTAGTTATTTGTGAGTTCCTATGCCTTTAGCAAGCAATTGCTAAACTAATTAGGATAGGATATTATGAGGCTATGGATGTAAATGTGGATTTATGCAAGTTGTGGTTGTCATATGTTATAAGTTCATATGCAAATTTGTCCCTTTTTATGATATGATGTGTTATGCAAGTTCATATGCAAGTTTATATGCAAGTTCATATGCAAGTTTGTCTCTTTTTATGATATGCATAACATATGCAAGGTTGCCTCTATGTATGACATGATATGCAAGTTCTTATGCAAGTTTATATGCAAGTTCATATGCAAGTTTATATGCAAGTTTATATGCAAGTTCATTTGCGTGTGTGGACCCAGGCTGGTAGGTAAGACGTTGTTGCATCGTGTAGATATAAGCCGTGCACCATTTGTTGTATTGGGTTGCCACTATGGGGAGTGATACACCCCATTGTGGGGCCAGCACGGGTATCTACGGTAGGGAGCCGATCGCTTGGGAGTAGTGGGTACACCTAGTGGAGATAGGGGCAGGCGGCACCTATGTAGTCAGCTAGGGGTACACGAAACTACTGGGTAAATTTACTAAGTCCTTGGGAGGGATCAACCTTTAAGTAGGAAATGACTGGTGTGGTGCAGTGTAGTAATTATCCTTGGGTGGGTAAATGCGTCTTTATCGTTATCTTAGTTCATTCTAAGTCTGATTGGCTACTGAGTGTAGTCATTTATCCCCAGTCACACCGTACCAAGTTATATCATACCCTAATTACTTTAATGATTGCATTGTTAAAGTTATAGGACTCGCTCAGACTTATGTCTGACCCCGTTGTTTTTATCTTTTTTTCCCAACCCTCAGGTTCTCAGAGTGGGCCCAGCACGAGTGGGCTTTGATCAGGCTGCTTTTATTACTCTCTTGGAGCTTGGACCCTAGATGTAGAGCTCAGCTTACCCTTTTCTTTTATGGCTATCAGTTCATGTATTGGGATTATGTATTTTTATTTATCAGGATGGATATTTTGTACTTGACTCTTATTATGGTTTTGTGATGTAACCAAACATGTTTTACTTTCCGCTGCAATGAAATGATGTTTTAAATTTTCAAGTATTACTTATATCTGTCTTGCTGTAATTTCTCTGTTCTATATTCACTTAAAATACTCCACCGATGTTATGGCATTCCCTTAGCGAGTGACCATAGCGGGAGTGGGGTGTTACAGTTGGGTAGAAATATTTCTATGCGAACACCTTGTGAAACACTTCACGATTTGACTATAAGGTGTTTAGCGATGTTGTTCGTTTCAAAATTTAATAAACGATTTTGAAATGGGATTTCCTTAAATGAAAAGAAGTGTTATTCCCGATTTTGGGTAGGGAATGTTTCCAATGATTTTGAAGTGAGACTTCTTTAGTGGAAAGAATAGTATTCCCGATTTTGGACAGGGGATGTTTTATAAAACAGAAAGGATTTCGAGGGCTAAACCCGATGATTTCGAAATGATTTGGAAGTGTATTATGGTTTCACATTGTGGTTTATTGCGTATCCGATTAGTTGCTATTGATGATGTATCTGTTTGGTGGCAGAGAATTTATTCTCTTGCTTAACACCCTTCTTTGAGACGTATGGGCTCAAAGGTTATGTGATTAATAGTGACTAATCATATGTATGAATTGCTGATGTGAAGTACTATAGTTTGAAAGTAATTGTGATTATTATGTTGTAAAATGATATTCCCTACTTCGGGATATGAAATGATTTAGTATGCGGCTAAAGATTCGGGTAACCCATATGACTAAGAGTATGGGTGTTATAACATTAAATGGCTTTGGGCGGTGTTTGCTTCCATGCATGGGGGTGCATCGTTAGTGTAGTCTGCTCCATCGTGGGAGGTGCACATATATATCGAGTTGCTTATGTGCGTGCCCTTTGCCTTGTTGATGTGAGAAACTTCCCGATATTTGGTTGCATACGTGTTTGTATGCATTGTGATGATTCAGAATTTATTTTTCCAAATGATTTGGTTTGAGATCCCGAAGTGAAATCTATTTTGATATAAAAGCTAGATATGTATTTCAAATGATTTGAAATTAGAAATCGGGAAATAAAGTCCAAAGGAATAATTTCTGTAAAGTGAATTGGATTTGGAAAATCTAAGTGTGGTGATTAATCTAAATGGGTAGATGGGAAAATTGCATGTTGATTGATGCATTGTAGATCCATATCTTTATTATTGGTTGTTGTTTATGCACCGGCATTCATGGGGTTAAACATGTTCGGCGTTAGCGGCGTGGTCCTGTGATTTGCCTTATCATTTATGTAAGTTAATTTTAAATGGAGAGTTTCTCATACTAGTCTCATGACTGGCTCGTAGTTTGCTTTTCCCTTGCAAACTAGGGTGCCCCTATTTTCCATACGAGCAGTCGAGTGGTTTGTTTTGCAGATATTTATTTATTGAGCAGGATTCAGGATTGAAGCTTAAAGCTGTGTCCAGAGCATTGATAGTCTTCCGCTGTGTTAGTTTATTTGTTTCCGCTGCATTATATTACATTTATTATAAATTAATCTTCCGCTGTATTATTTTTGATACACTTTGATATTTTGTACTCTGATGTAACATTATTATTATGTTTATAAAAGTCTTATGTTGTTTGTTTTGACGTGTTGTGTGCCCAAAGTTAACGTATCCGCCATTTTGGTTCGATTTAAGTTGGTTTAACTATCGATTTGGATCGACCGAGTGGGAGGGTCGTTACAATTATGCTTTACAGGTTGCTAGAGCTTTTGAGGTGGCTGCAAGACAACATTTAGTTAACGATGTGAAGAAAACCATTCAAGGGGTATGTCTTGGGTGCATAACATAGTTAAACTATATATAATAACTATTTCCACTGCTACATAAAGTTATATTGGCATGTGAAATTATTGGATATTGCAATGTTTTGGCAGCGAACACAACTTGGTGTCTATATACTTATTTGTTTGGACTATTTTTAAATGTTCATTTTCTTTTTTCTTATAGGATATTGTTATTATTTCCATGGGAGCCAACGAGAATTTTCGGATTTGGGCCTAGTGAGGTGTTGTCCCCAGATCCGTAGTTCGAGTGGATTTAATATATTTTTTATTTTATCATTTCCAAGTTTTGTTCCCATTGTGAATTGCTATATTGGTGGAAATGCTGCATTTTTACTTGAATAAACAAGGCTGAAAACACTAAATCTGATATTTTGGATGTTATCTCAAGTTGTTTAGTTTTTTCTTTTTTTGCAAGTGGCACGTCAATGGATAAAGCCGAGTATATGAACAGGAATACATCCACTACTATAAAATACCCACTAGATACAAAAGTTGTAGTTCATCAACTACTACTACATACTAGATAATATCTCACTAATAATAATATACGTGATTTTTTATGGTTATGGAAGCAAGGGTTTGGTTATAATTGATCTGTCTATTTGCTTTTGTATTATAACTTCAGTTGCTAATCTCATTTATAGTTTTGAAATTTTACATTTTTATATTGTATGTCTATAACTTGAAGTTAATTTGAAAACAAAAATTTAATAAATCAGAGTCTCATCATGTTATTTGAATGATAAGGGTGTGGTTAAAATGTTGAAGACCTGAAATCAAAACTGAAGCAGTAGGGGGCCGATGCAACATGAAGAGCCACACACCCACAAAATTGAACACATTTTAATTGTTTTAGTCCCACATCGTCCAAAATATGTTAATTCTAGTTGTATATAAATAAGGGATGGAATTTGAATTGTCACAAAACTTTGTAGAATTGAATGATTTCCTTAGTATGTATAATGCTTTCTTTTCAATTTGATGGAATGTTAGTTTGAAAGTTGATTTCATGTGTGTTACTATCATAAATTTGCATTTGTATATCTAAATCAAATGATATGTTGTGATACTAAGATGCGATATATATTATAGTTCATTAGTACGAAAATGTAACACTTATAAGTGTTTGGACCTTTTATATTTAAATATGTGCTGAAATAACAATGGTTATTACCGCTGGAACAAAAAAATCTCCTAACGGTTAATGTAATGACCCGCATTGGCAGAGGTATTATAATTAATTTATTTAATTATATAAATAGTGATATAGTGAATTTAATAGTCGTTGAATTAAATTATAGTGAATATTTAATTAAAATAATAAATTAAATAATATATTTAATTTTGAAATAATCAGAATAGGCGGAAATGGCGATATGGTGTGAACTGCATCATCTGTAATATTTAATTCAGCTTGGAATTGAATTTGAATAACGAATATATTATATAAACGACAGTTTGAATATAGAATTTTAATATAATTAAAATCGAGCTTGAAATGGCGCTGTAGTTCGTAAATTGGCGATTCGAACTTCAACTGAATGTATAGGATTCGTTTTAAGCCAGATTTCTGTGAAACAAGAAACGTACGGAGCTGGTGGAGTATATTTTTCTAGTGGAAGAGAAAAATTGGGATTTCGTCGTGTAGATTTTGATTCACGTCCAAATCAAATTTTAGAAAAGTCGCTGTGGAATTCCTTTATAATTTAAAAGGAATTATTTATATTTTTAAAAGGGGATTTCAATATAAATCGAATATCGGGTGGACCCAGAAGTGAATATCGAGTTAGAAATTCATATAGGAATATTCTAGAGCTGTATGGTATTCCACTGTGAATATATACGATAATATTTATTTATAAATATTTAATTTAATTATATTTAAATATATTTATATATTTAAATGGGTCATTCAGAGCTTTAAAAATAGCCACTTTTGCAAACGAAGTCGGAATTCGATGAAACTAATTTTGTTGGATCCACAATGTCAAATAGTTGTTAGATTTCCAGTTTCATGATTTTTAGAGTCACTATGTGGTCATACGGATTTTTAGAGTGAGAAACAGTCAGTATTCTGACAGTTAAAAATACGCTGTGTGAGCATACGAAGTCGGAATTCGACGAAACCAGTTTCGTTGGGACCGTAGTATCGAACTTTAGCTGCATGTCAATTTTCATGATTTTTAGACATCGTGTGTGTTCGTAGGAATTTTTAGAGTGTTGAAACAAATATAATGTGAATATTTAAAACGAAAATATCTAGGAAGTGTGGACCAAAACCAGGCCACCCACTCATCCTTTACAACCACACAAACAAATCGTGGGTTTATAAAATCGTTCTCTCAAGCGTTCATTTTTTTTTTTATAGAAACAAAACTCCATGAGCTTCAAAAATTAGAGGAAATCAAAATAAAATTCTAAAAATCATGTAATATATATATTTAAACTCCTTGAAAGATTCTCTACCTTTCTATATGGGTAGTTGCGTGTTCGACGTTCAATTTCGGGGTGGAGTTCTTCGGTAGAGAGGCTAGGGTTTTCGATTTCTTGGGTTTTGATCGTTAATTCGCGAAACCGGTCTCGTTTCTGAGTTTGTGGGATACTTTAGCACCTACCTTGTATTTTTGGTAGGATTTGGTGGTTATAAGTGACGCAACAGTCACTGTACATGTGCGAGGTATTCGGCGACGGAAATCACCAGGGAGCATGGAACCGTGAATGAGGGGTATGTGGAAGGAGAGTTCGAGAAGAGTAGATCAATGGTTATTACCGTTTGTGTTTTAGTGGAGGATGGAGGGAGAAAGATGAATGGAAAGTGGCGTTAATGGTGTGGAGGAGGCCACGGCAGTGTTTGGGAAGAAGACATAGGCGGGTCGGGTATTTTAAGGGAAATGGGCTGGAGTTTTTAAAGGTTAAGCCCAATATAAAAACCCTTAAGTTTTATATTTTTATTTAAAATATGTAGTAACTTTATTTTATCATAACTTTCACATATGTGGTCGAAATTCAGCAAAACAAGATCCGATGGGATTGTATAGACGGACACTACCCAATGGAGCTGACTGGAAGTCCATCGGAGCTCGTCTGAATTTATGGCAAAATAAATTGTTTGATTCAAATCAAACAAACAGTTTATCGTTCTTTAACGATGAACTTCCAAAGTGAGTAAATCTCACTAACTCTGAACAGTTTATAATTTCATGTTGTATTTTTAGAACTGTTAAATATTGGTTGATTGACTGTGTGTTGACTGTTTGATTGAACTGCTAGTCAGTCAGTTGAATTTCTATATTGATTCTGTTTAACAGAATATGTCATATGGAACTGAAAGTGATGTTGATTTTATATTGTATAACATATGTGGATGCAGGGAGACAGGTTGGAGGAATCCGACTGGATTCCTCAACATTTATTTTACTGTGATTCATATATTGTAATATATGATGTGATATATAATTTGTTGTCGATTATATGTGTTTGAACGATATTGGTCATCGTGATTTGATGTGTTAAATACCATAACATACCGGAATGGTGAAAAGGGAATTTTCAAAATGAATATTGAAAATAGATTATTTATAAAATCAAAGGATTTTATAAAAGATATAATTTTTATAACAATCAAAGGAGATTTTATCAAAGGAATTATTTATAAATGGAATATTTATAAATAGAAATTTATTTATAAATGGATTATTTATAAATAGAAAATACTGAGAAATGAAACCCTAAAGGAATTATTTGCAAACCATTTGCAAATAGATTAGAACGAGAAAGGTTTGTAAACCATTTACAAATCAATCAGAAAGATAAATGTTTGTAAACCATTTACAAATGGAATCGAAAGAGGAATATTTTGTAAAACCTTTACAAATGAAATCGAAAAGGAGGTATTTGTAAAACCATTTACAAATAGAATTATAAAGGAAATATTTAGAAAATAAATAGTGTTATAAAAAGGAAATTTGTTTATAACTAAATAGGATGTTATAAAAAGAAAAACCATTATAAAAAGGAAAACGTTACTAAAAAGGAAATCATTTGTAAAGTGAAGAACCGTTACTAAAAGTAAATCTTTATAAATGAATAGTTTATTCGAAGGGAGTTAATCGAATATAGTATTCGAAAGTAAGCAAATCAAATTAGTTATGTGAATTAGTTATTCGAATAGAGTTAAATAAATAAGAGTTATTCGAATTAGTTATTCGAATAGAGTTAAACAAATAAGAGTTATTCGAATTAGTTATTCGAATAGAGTTAAACACATAAGAGTTATTGAATTAGTTATTCGAAAGGAGTTATCGAATTGGTTATTCGAAAGGAGTTAAGTAAAAAGAGTTAATCGATTAGGGTTAGATAAATAGAGTAAATCGAATTTAGTTTATTTGAAGAATGGTTAATCGGATCTAGTTATGCGTAAGAGAGATTATCAAATATAGTTATTCGAAGGAAGGAGTTATCGAATAGAGATTTATTCGAAGGAGAGTTACGTAAGGAAGTTGTTAAAGAATTAAAAGGGTGAACTTTGTCTATTTCAAGGTTAGAAACGTTGTTCAGTTAAGGTCTGAGAGGTAGTATTACCCAACTTGATTGACTCCAGTTTTAACTAAGGAATGGTTAAGGTTCGAGAGTGAAAGTGGTTAAGTGAATTTAGTAAATAAGTATAGTGGTTTGAGTTGTCGTCGCCATGTTGATTTAAACCTCTGTTACATCCAAGTAAAGAAGATTTGGAAATGTTTTCCAAATAGAATCAGAAACGTAATCAAATATTGAAATTGGAAATATGGATTAGAAATGGAAATGTTTTCCAGTGTTAACGTATATTTTCTAAACATAGAAAATAAGGAAATATGAATATATATATATTTAGATATATATATGATTGATGATTGATTGATAGGATTTCCATCTAGAAATAATATCGTTGTTTGCACACCTGTTTTTCTTTGATGGTTAAATCATAGACTATCGAAGTTTTGACCATTTTAACGTTGTTAATATGGAGAGACCGGTTGGATTATTATCCAAAGAACCACTCTTAGCGTTGCGAATCATATATGCCAAAGATTATTGAAGACGGAGTAAAGTGCAAGGGCCATTGTATAAGTCTTAGATAACAGTGCCTAAGATGGATGTACTGAATAGTGCCTTCAGTTCATCCTATTCCTGGATGACTAGTATGGATGAATGTCTGACAGAGTATTCCCAGACGATCACGTATATTGATCTCTTCAACCGTACCAAGAGTGGAAGCGGAGAAGGAAACTTCTTTTAGATGACACATAATGTATTGTGGTAGACGTCAATTAGTGATTTTCGATGGATCTGACAATGTGGCATTCGAAGTGAATCTGATGTGATGATGAAGCGTAACCTCAAGCCTCATCAACCGGTAAATGACAGAAATCGGGCAGGCAGCATGGCTAAGTCGGTCGCTCCGAAGTAGGGTGTATAATCACCTGATCTAGAGTTTCATTTACTTCTAAAAATCTATTGTTGATGTTGTCCCATTCGGGAAACGGTTGCTGATCCCAACCGTTGATGATATACATTCGATACACTTAAGCGAAATGAGTGGTCGGTCATGTGTGGCCGGGTTGCAAGATGTTCTTGTTGAACCCAGTGTATTCCTTTCTAGAGGTACACTAGCGAAAGGTGGTTCCATACCTTGTCATAGTTGGAAATCCATTACCCAATACGTGCTTGCGGTTTTGATTGTATACTATATATGTAGAACGTGAGATGAAAGCATTTCTGCTAGATGATTATTATATTGTGGTTGATAAACATTATTATAATATCAAAAGGTTTTTGATATAAAGATAATTAGGATTCTCATAAGGGAAAAACCCGTTCAATTATACGGCGTGGTCTTATGAGATATCATTTACCTGCTTGAACCGTTTTAAACTGTTTACTCACACCAGTCCCATGACTGACCCAGAGTTTATTTTGTTTTGTTTCCCTAAACTCTTGGGTGCCCAATTTTATACGGGCAGTCAAGTAGTCAGGAATTTACAGATACTTGAAGAGCTGGAGCAGGAGGCTTCAGGATTGTATAGCTATAGTTATTTCCGCTGTGTTGTAAGTGTTGTATTTGATAATGATATGTATATTCAAGTACAATCTTTTATTTCAAGGATATGTTATCTATTATATGTTATTCGTTCCGCTGTGAGGTTAGTGTTACTCTGATGTTGTGTTCTTCTACTTCTATTCTAAGTTTCTATCTTATCTATCCTCACCCTTTGTTTTCTTTCTATTAATTTCCCGATTTTCAGTTTAATTTGGGGTTGGACTTGTGTTTTTTGGTCAGCTCAAATTGGACCGGAATTTTGGGTCATTACAGTTATAACCGTGAGTACTATGAAATCTGCTAATGGTTACAACCGTTGGAAGAACAAAATCTCTTAACGGCTGTAACCATTATAATATTCAATACGAAATTTACCATGCACCTTCTACCAACGGTTATAACCATTAGGAATGTAATTTGTAACACTTATAACTGTTACAAAATGACAATTCTGGTGTTGTGGTGTTAATGGTTGAATTGGATGATTTGGATGAGTTGTCTGAATCAATTTTTTGTTTGGTCAAGATTGGAGCTAGATTGGTCAGATCTGGAGTCGGGTTGTTTTTGCTTCGGTCGTTGGTGATGTGGCGGGATTAGGGCGTGCGACTTTCTACTCAAGAAATGGCCAGGTCGTTAGAGCGGTGGGTCAGTGGAAAATGGTGCTTAACCAAGTCGGGTCGTGGGGCATCGGGTCATGGGAGTTGGGTCGTGAAGGACTTCAGATCGGCCGAAGTTCTAAGTTCTATGGAGAAAGGCGGGTTAGTCTAGAACGAGGCAAGGCAGGTCAGCCAAGGTGATAGGTCAGGCCGTTCGGAAGTGATCAGGTCATTCTGCTTTAGGGCATGGTTAGGTCTTAAAACTTCACTAGGTCGGGTCATTGGGGCATCACTATGTTGGGTCGTGGGTCCTTAGGGTCAGTGGCTCTGGGTAAGGTGGAGCTAGGTTGGTCGAGGAGAAGGTCAGGTCGTTAACGACCTGAGAAGGTCAGGTCGTTAGGTAGTTTGAACGACCTAATGATGGGTCAGCCTGGTGAATGACTTAAGTATTGGAGGGTGAACGATCTGATTAATATCGACCAAATATAGTTGTTATTTTGGTTCGGGAATGCATGTGACTTTGAGTAATTTCAAGCAGGAATGTTCGAAGTGTTATGATATGTTCATCGATCGTCGAAATGCAACGAATGTGAAGACAACTCAAGGCGGTCAGTTCGTGGATGCTTGAGAAGTGGCTTGAGCCCATGAATAGTCATCAAGTTGGATGGCTAGAGATATCAAAGGCTGAGTAATTATCGTTATCGTAAGTTCTAGTGGATTCAAAGAAGGAGTACAATGGGGATGCCTAAAAGACTAGAATTTGCTGGTTGAGTACCCTGGGAAGCTCGACGGGCTTAGATACATTTCTTTGTATGGCTTATGGAGTTTTGCTAGAAACGGGGTTTACCATTAGCCCTTGATGGATGGTTTTAAAAAAGAATTGGTAGTGATAGCTAGAGTCATGGATAATGATTATTTTTTGTGTGTCATCTTGTGTAGATTATTTTATGTTGAAGGAGATATCTCTTGGGTGCATGTCTGATGTTGGTTTAGGCCTTCGTGGTTTGTGCTTGGGGATATGTCGATATCGATTAGGATGGTCTATGCTTGATAACTGTTTCCATGAATGTATTGTTTGTTTCTACTTGATAGTTGCAAAGGCTATCATTGTCGGATGCGGGGAAGACGGGTTTGGTTCTTCTCTAGTGTGATGGTAGATTAGTTGATTAATTTGTCTATTCTCATATACTTCATTGATGATGTTATATAGTTGTTTATCACTCGTTAAGATTGTTCTTTAACACAAGGTTTTATGTTTCCTCTTATTACCTTGGGCTGTTCATCTGGTTTTGGATGGGCAGACTAAGTAGCAGGTGACAGATCTTGATGAGGACGATGCTGCTGAGTGCCGGCGAGCATGAGTCTTTCTATTAGTTTGTACTATCTAATGTTTGTTGTTTTCTGTTGTTTGATGTATTCTCTGAGAGACTGTAGCGAGGCATAATGTTTGTATATGTTCTATTATATGTTATCCTTGCGCTATGAGTTATGCGACATGTTCTATGTATACTATTCTACCATGATGATCATCCATAGCTGCCTGACACGTCTTCAGCGTAGTATTCCTCTTGATAAGTGTAGGAGTTATGGGCAGTCGTCACATTTGGTGTCAGAACAGGTTATCAATTTTAGCCAAAGTTCGAAGACGTAATTATGTATGAGAGATGTATTTGTAGATTTCTGATGGTTGTATACTATATATTTGTGTATACTATAATAGCGTTTGAACTCCATTTGCGGTTTTCCTCGTGCATGGACTAATCATTATATATTACAGATTTAGAATGAGTCATCGACCATTGAGACACGTTGTTAGGGAGAAGATTGTTCCTGTAGGGGGTATTGGCGGCATACCAGACTACCCAGCTATGTTTGAGGCCATGATGGCAGCGATCATGAGGAGGGTACCCACGCAGGAGACGACCGCGGTAGATGTAGGAGTTCAAGTGCAAGTACCTAGGGTGCTGGACTTTGTGAAGCTATGCAAAGATTTTACTACTATAAGAGGGAAGCAGCTTAAACGGACAGAACCGATTGAAGAAATTCAAGATTGGCTTGATACTTGCATTCAGATCTATAGAGACTTGGGAATTGACGATGCTACTAAGAGGAAGCTTGCATCGAGGTAGCTACAGGGCAGAGCTATGGATTTGTGGAACTCTGCCACTCTGGAGACTCCGTAAGATGAGATTTCATGAGAGAAATAACAAAGTCAAGTTTGAGATGAAGTTTATCTCTACTGTTCAGAAGTCAATTCTGTTTAACCTGTTTGACGAGCTTAAGCAGAATGGTCGATGTAACAACCCGCCCGGAATGGGCTTAAATTTCGACTCAAAAAAGGCCCATTGAAACTTAGAGCCATTCTAAATGGGTCATTGGTTCCAGTAAGGATTACATTTGCACAGATAATAATAACATATACTTTGAAAGGAATTCTCACACAGTGGGAAGAGAAAATATAATACTGAAATAAGATGCACCACTTATTTAAATATCACAGAAATACAATAGTAACAGTTACATCTGTTCAATGGGTACATCAAATAGTTCAATCTCACAAGTTTCCAAAAGAAGTAAAGCGATAACAAATAATAATAGCAAAATACTTCGTCTTCTTCTACGGCTCCAATCATGACTTCGTCCATAGCTCTTACCCATCTACTGAACTATTGGATACGTTAAGGAGAGGGGTCAGAGCATAAAGTTTTGTGTGATTGAAATATGGTGTTACTTAATGTCCATACCCAATATTTTTAGCAGGTTACATATGTCAAGGTATGTCTATGAATCACACAAGATTCACATAAGCACTACGTATCTGACCAATGGGGTGGATATCCTAGTTAATTGTCCATTAGTGTTTTTAGGGTAAAGACCCAATGAGATGGGAATTCTCAGTCACTTATGGCACAGTTACAAGTTGATTCCTATGATCCCTTATAGCCCTGAGGCGGACCCCTAGCCTCTTAAGACCCCGTCCTAGTTGGCCAACGTTCTTAAGTCTATTTTCTCATTTGTAATATGAGAAGTAGTATTGCGAACGTTACTACTTATCTGATATTACGGTAGGACATCTATGTTGCTTAAGACTTCCCTAAGACAGTTGGTTAGCATGCAATGGCCACATATATTTTATTTACGAAGTATGTCGCTAGTTGAGCGCGTACAAAATTCCAAAGGAAGTGGACATCCCCGGTGAACTACCCTACTCCGTTACCGTTTATACCTAACCACTTTTAGAGAAGGAGGACACAAAGACTTACTCTAAATCTAATAAGGGAGGGTCACATGACTTTGGCTCCTCTCCAAGTGAGACGACCCCAAACCCCGTACTGACGGTGGCAAGGGTAATCCTTGGAATATAACACAGAAATAGATAATAGTAGAACAGAAATAAATAAATACATCAGATAATGCACAAAAGAATATACTGGATAAACATAATCATCAGAGTTACATAGTATACAGGATCATACTTAGTACAAATACAGTTCAGCTATACATATATGTCAACAGCGTAAAACAAACATAATGTACAATAGGAGCTGAACAGCATAAAAAGAGATAAATAATAGAATCCATCTTCAGCTCCAGCTATCCAGGAAGAGCCAGCTAAAACCTGAATACAAGGCTGCCCGTGTAGAAAAAGAGGCACCCGAGTTTGAAAGTGAAACAAACTACGGGTCAGTCATGGGACTGGTATGAGAAATCTACTCAACACATTTAAAATATGGCAAATCACAGGACCACGCCACTTTCGTGGAATGGGTTTACTCCATTGGATTGCCAGTGCTTTAAAACAAATCATTCTTTTAAACATCACAATGCTTTTTATCAAAATGAAGCCATTATAAGACTCAGTTCCCATCACACAATGCAACGCAAACCGGAGGATAGAGTTTTACCTTATAATAGCCAAAATATGCTTGATACGAATAAAACAAAAGCATTTGATATTATTACTAGTGTTTATATGTTTCAAAAGCAATTTCAAATCATAAGTATCAATCATAGATGGCACTAATGCCCCATACCACTATGTCGCCATATATAGGTATACAATCAAAACCGCACAGTCACGTATCTGGAAATTGGATTTCCGTCATGAACCGAGGCAAGGGATCGTCCTCACCGAATTCGAGACGCTCTAGCCCGCCCCTCAGGCAAGCGCGCAGGCAAGCCTTGGATCGTCAGGGTCGGTCCACCGATGTGGATTATTATGCTTGAACACTGCGTTTCCCCGCCCTATGGGGCGTAAATGAGCCAATGAATGGCTCCTTCGGCTTCACATAGTCACCGGTATATCCGAGACGCCTCACAACAGCAACAACCACATAAGTAAAATGTCAGGCCGTGTAAAAACACCGACACAACCTCTATCTAGAAAGAAACGCAGGCCCTCCCTGATGTCCTCTCCCGTTTCTGGTTCATACCGGGGTGTGAGGCTCGCGAATTCACGTTATACACACAGCTCCGCCACACAGGCGGTGCTTTGATCATCAATCATAAGACTTTGCTTTTCAACAGAAGCCCTGTTCACTGCATCTTAGCATGCCACATCGGCAATTCACCCCATGTAACTGATGGTTATCAGTCGCACAGAATGAATTCCAATGTCAGACACACAATCCATTTGCAAGTCCGTTCTGGGTCTGAACGAAACCGGAGGTACTAAATACCTCGCATATCCATCGATTCCCACGTATGTCTGGACGATCACCACTCATTATCCATATTTCGGGATGCCTCCCAATCAGGACCTCAGTGACTATCCAAACGAGGTGAAGATCGGTCTTCAATCCCCGTCTTCATCTTCGATTTCTTATCGTCGATTCAGTTATTCAGAATGGGATAAACCCGGTCCTTTTGAGCAACTCGCGTATATAATAAACAAGTGCAACACTAACATGCATACGCATCATTTCAATTCATTAGGCACTAACCGTCAATCAGTAAGAAAACGATTTCCCAAATATTAACCCCGAAGGCCGAAACCAACATCAGATCAACACCCAGGAAACCATTCGACTCAGCCAACCTTCAGTTAGTTTCTAAATTTCACGTCCATATCGTTTATAATATTTTATAACGATTTATCGCTATTTTTATTTATTTTAAAATAGCCAATTTATTCAAAACGACGCTTCGGGCCATAACGCGGCCGTGGCGCTGTTTTTCTCCAGATTTGATTTACACATATCTGAAAATCTAACCGTTGGATCTTCACAAAATTTACATCATTAGAAAGATCTTTTCAAAACGAATCCAACGGTTCCAGTTTCGGGAAAATCCGACGGTCGGATTTCCCGGTATAATCGTTTGAAGTTTCGATTTCAAAATACGAACTGCAGCGTCGTTAATCGATTTAATATAATTATATTTATATATATATATATAAATATAATCGATTCTGGCGCTGTTTTTCTTTAGATTTGAATTAAACATTCCAGACAATCCAACCGTTGGATTTTTACAAAGTTGGCGCCGTTCGAAAGATATTTCCAAAGCGAACCCGACGGTTGCGATTTCGGGAAAATCTGATGGTCGGATCTCCCGCACTAATCGTTTGAAATCACGGTTTCAAAATACGAACTGCAGCTTCGTTATTCGATATATATTTCAATTCTATATATATATATATATATATATATATATATATATATATATATATCGATTCTTCGATTTCAAAACCATATGAATTTCATACGTTTGATAAAAATGATATTTTTATCTAACTATTTTCTATTTCAACACTTCACTATTTTTAACAATTCATGTATATAATAAAAATATGATTTTTAATGTAAAACAATTTATATAGTTAATATAGGTGATAAAAATAGGATTTTTATTATAAAATAATTTATTTCAAAACAAGATTATTTTATATAGTTCATATCGATGATAAAAATTGGATTTTTATTATAAAACAATTTCTTTCAAAATATGAATACCATTCAACACATGAATTTCAATTCAACGAATGAATTTCGATTCAACACATGAAGGTTTTCTATAGTTTATATATATAGATAAAAAGGTGATTTTTATATTTAAAACACGAATACCATTCAACACATGAATTTCAATTCAACGAATGAATATCGATTCAACACATGAAGGTTTTCTATAGTTTCTATATATAGATAAAAAGGTGATTTTTATATTTAAAACACAAATACCATTCAACACATGAATTTCTATCCAACGAATGAATATCGATTCAATACATGAAGGTTTTCTATAGTTTATATATATAGAGTAAAAATGTGATTTTTATATTTAAAACACGAATACCATTCAACACATGAATTTATATTCAACGAATGAGTTTCAATTCAACACATGAAGGTTTTCTATTCAACGAATAAATATAGTTTCAACAAATGAAAATAATTCTAACACATGAATATTATTCAAAATTTCGGCAGCATAACGGCAGGGTTGTTAAAACCGGGACCGTCCCTAGTACGGCTCCTCGCTCTACCGTAAAGCCTCGCAGCTTTTGACAATGGGGAATCATGCATCTAGTTCGCACGCAGGCGGCATGTATATTTTTTTCATTTCCACAAACTAATCCTATGTGGTTTCAACCAAATATTTCTCAACCACAAACGGGTATTTTTCAACCACAATCAATCAATTTCAACCACAATCAATTTCAATCACCCATTCGCTATCAATCAATTTTCATACCAATCACAACCAATAAATATCGTCCATGGTTTGTGGACGAGGGGCGTATATATATATATATATATATATATATATATATATATATATATATATATATAGCATTTCACTTCTATTTCAACACATATATAATTTTTACAACGCATATACAACTTATATATCAAACGTACAACTTATACAATGCTTATACAAGATGTGCACAACGCTTATATAACTCACACATCGACTATATAATTTATACATCGTCGTTTTCCATATCGTTTATAAATTAGAAATCTCACATTGGGTTCCACTCCACCAAAAATAGCAGAAGGCTCAGAAAAATATGTGGCCTCTTCTAGAAGGTAGAAGACGTCCACACGAGTCCACTGTCTCTTGTTTCACTGGATTTCAACAAGAAACGAAAAAGATATGATTTTTCAAAGTTTGCAACGGTTTTAAACTGTTAAAAACAGTTTTAATTAAACAACCGTACCTCTCAGCTGAAAGGTTCAAAACTAGGGTTGATCTTTTCTCGAAATCCGCGCAACGATACATCGATCAGGTTATACGGTGTCGAAGAGGCTGGAAGGGCGCTCATTTGCCAGTAGGTGGCGCTCTGATCGATTGCCCGTAGAAGTCACGGCGGCGGCTGAAAGTCAATGATTTTCGAGGGTCAGATCTCTTCAAATACTCAGTGGAAATTGGCAAACCTTATATGGATTTGTAGAGGGCACTAGGATCTTCAAAAAGTTTAACTGGAGGGGGGTCTAATTCCTCCTGGTTTGGTCGGAAAAAGGAGGAGAAGTGGCGAAGGGGTTCCCGCCGTCGAGAGCAGCTCATACGGGGGTTTTTTGATTTTTTTGATTTTTAAAATAATTATGAAAGAAAATTTCCTATTGGTTCATACTTTATTAAATTTTAAAATAGGGTTTTTGCACACGAACTCGAAATCAAACCCAACGACTGTCGTCCCTAGCGTTTTACCCCCATTCCGAACACAATGGGATATGTTTCGAAGGCCCATTTGACTGTTTCAGTCAGTTTTCCCTCAATTTAAAATATATAACATTCAATATTCGATTTGAACGTACATTTCAATTTGCCAGGGCCACAAACTGATTCGAAAAATTCCAGAAAAATAAATCTGGCTATGTTTTGACGATACGGTCCCAACAAAACTAGTTTCATCGAATTCTGAGACCGTTTGCAAAAAGGCCCATTTCTGGTCGATCCAATTTAACTACAATTGACCAAAACATGTTTTCCTTTGCCACGCTCACATACTAGCTTCAAAAATTATGAAATTTTAAACGTAGCAATAACTTCACATCCTGGATCCAACAAAAGTGGTTTCGTCGAATTCCGAGGTCGTTTGCAAAACAGCCATTTTCATGGGCTATATAATTTCCATAGCGACCTTTCAGAAAATTCATTTGGCCATAACTTTTGCTTTCCGCTACGAAACTTCGATTTTTCAGATTCGTTAGAAAGGTATTCACTAACAGATTTAAATATTTTTGGTTTCACTCAAATCGGTTTTGTTTTGCACCCAGTACAGTCAGTCAAAGTTTGAATTCAATTTTTGAAACTACAGCGCCATTTCAGGCCTTGTTTATAATTCAAAGTAATTATATTTATTTTCAACTTCGATTCAAACTTACTTTTCATCAATATTATTTAAAATATTTATTTTAAATATTTAAAATCCACTATTTTAGCCAATTTAAAATTTTTAAATTGGTTCAGATTTTCCGGGTCGTTACACCAAGGAGTAAACCTTCGGAGGGATCCTAGTCCTAACCACTTAAGACTCAAAATAGATAAAAAGGAATTCAGCCACTTAAGACCTTCTCAAGGTGTAGTAAACCTACCTATTTTCACACACAATAGACTTATATATATAGTGTTATATATATATATAAACACATTAGACCTCTTACATTAAACCGTGTACCTGTACATGATGGATGTGTCATTCGGTGTCGGGCAGACTTCTACTACATCTTGGTTTAACCTCGTGTCTGGTGTACTAAATTTGAATGGTTCGTGGCACCCAGACCTCTTACATTAGCTGGGCATACTTGTGGTTAGTGGATTTTTTGGTCGGTTCCGAGCAGACTTATACCACAAATGGAAACTAACCTCGTGTCTGTGTGTCATTATTTTTATATATAAAACCATTATGTACGCACACAAGGCAATCATTATATATTTACATATACGGGGACAATTCGAATTCTATCATATTCGCATTTAATACGCTACAACTTAGGCATGTTGACAAAATAACAATATAACAAATAGCAGTGAATGGAAAATATACATACATACAAATTTCAACTTGTATCCTAGGCTTGTTGGAATGATTTCAATACTGAATTAAAAACAGAGTATTACATACATTTATACATGAATGTTTATAATTTCCACTTTATCTAATTCACCCCTTTTTGGTATTATGCACATAAAAAAGTTTACATTTGACATATTTCAAGTATGAATACGTTTGGATTCAAAATAGAATCTAAACCTAATCAAACCATGAAACACCCAAATTTAAACCCTTTTAGGTTGCAAATCAAACGTTTAATAAAGGTGAATTACATAAAATAGAAACAATAGTAGCAACACCCCTTTTTCATCTTTAACCCAATATTAAAAACAACAATCGACAAAACCCAAATAATCATGACAACCCATAAGCAAATATAAAATAGAGAATTTTGGGTGGTATTTATCGATTTCCAAATCCTCCTAGGCATATCTATCAACATGATAATCTAATAAAAATATGAATATGCCTAAGTAAATGATATTCCACTCACAAATCTAGGGAAGAACAAATAGAATTTTGTGGTAGATCTAGATCTGTGTTTAATCTTTGCAGTCAAACATGCTCCAATAATCCTCCTATATACATATACAAGAAACATGTATTAGAATTATATATATATGTACCAAATTCCAAAGTTCATTTTAAAAACCTATATGAATTAGAATAGAAAAGAGATAAGAATTTAGGTTGGTGAATTAGAAGGAGTACTTAACCTTTATTTTCTTGGAATTTAGTAATGGCAGAGTGGCAGCATGGAGGCACAGATAGAGAATGGTTAGGGTTTCATAGTGTGATATGAGGGGCTATATATAGTTGCCCGTGTGAGCGCAGACCATTGGATTAGTTTGATTTAATCCAGGCCCTTTTTTATATATATCCTCTCTAAAAAAAACCTAACCACATAGATTTGTTGGGTTGTCCAACCGCCAAGCGGTCGACCTGAGCAGTCGACCAGTGGTCAACACCCCTCTAGGGGGGTGTCGACCCCTTGGGGGCTGGAAAGCCCAATTAACGTGCGTTGTTGAAGTGTAAAATTTAATTAATACGTTCCTTAATCTCTTAATCTTATTCCATATATACAATATCCTTTGTCCCCAAGATCTTATCCTTCTTTCAAATTTCAAATTCTCCCTCTTTATTTTGAATTTATTTTTGACACATATATATATTATCCATCTAATTATATATATATTTCTGCCTTTTTACGGTCCAAATTCATTTGTTCATAACTTCTTCATACATTGACCGTTTTCAAGATATTATATATGAAAACGATTCAAAATTTCGCCAAGAATCCAAATAAAAGAATTTCGTAGCCAAACTCCTAAAGCTGCAAAATCTCATTTTTTCAGCCTTACTATTTAATTGCTTATTTAATCATATATTTATTATTAATACTTATGTATTTTACAGGGTGTTACATTCTCTCCCTTTAAAATAGATTTCATCCTGAAATCTATTTAAGGGGCAAAAAACACAACTTGCTCAACACATCCATGTTGTACATCCATGTTATTTTTAGTTCATCCATAAACATCCATGACTCGCAGTGGTTACGAACTACAGACCCACTAAAGTGAGCTCTATCCTAGCATGTATGTGTAATAAGTGATGAAATGTGTATGAAAACAACCTAATTATGCATATAATTCTATATGAGTGCGCTATGCAATGGTATTGCATTCATTTCCTAACATCTAGTATAGCAATCACAATGCATCCATGAACATTATTTTGAGGAAAAAATACCCAAGAAAAGCTCTGAGTGAGTCTGTCTCATCTTATCCTCGGCCTCCCATGCTTTCTGCAGGGTCATTTCCCTAACGTACTCGGATGAGGCGAACGGTTTTGTTGCGGAGTCTCTTGATTCCATGCTCTACAATCCTTGCAGTGGCACGGGGAACCCTGGACTCCAACTCGAGTTTTTCTTTGTCCCCAATTTCATCAGGGTCGAGTCTTATAGGAGAATCATAAAGGCATTTCCTTAGACGAGATACATGAAAAACATTATGGATCCTCGATAGACACTCTCGAAGATCCACTCGATAAGCCAAAGTTCATATCTTCTTGATGACACGAAAAGTCCCAATAAATCTGGGAGCCAACTTCCCAGTCTTCCTAAACCGAACAGTCTTCTTAAGAGGGATACTTTTACGAATACCAAGTCTCCAACATTAAACTCAAGTTCCCTCTATCACTTATCGGTATACGATTTCTGATGGTCTTGGGCTGCCTTCATCCTCTGCCTAATCAAGGATATCTTCTTCGTGAATTCATAGACGATGTCTGGTCCGAGTATAACCTTGTCGGTAAATCCCACCAAAAAGTTGGCGATTTGCATGGCCTCCCATAAAGCGCTTCAAAAAGGGCCATACCAATCGCCATTTGAAAACTATTATTGTAAGTGAACTCCACAAGCGGTAGGTGCTACTTCCAAATTCCTCCAAAATCAATGATGCAAGCTCTGAGTAAATCTTCCAAGATTATGCTTACTTTTCCCATCTATTCGTCGGTCTATGGATGATAGGATGTGCTTAGATTGAGGCTCGTTCCCAATGTTATTTGTAGGCATCGCCAAAATTCACTTGTGAACAAGGGGGCTCTATTACCCATGATACTCGATGGAATACCATGTAATATGACTATCTCTTTGACATATAATTGGGCTAATGAGGCTGCGGTCCTAATTTTCTTGACTGGTATAAAATGGACACTTTTGGTTAAACGATCTACTACAACCCAAATGGCCCCATTACCCTTTTGGCTTCTAGGAAATCCATCTACAAAGTCCATGGAAATATGTTCCCACTTCCAAGTGGGGATCTCTAAAGGTAACAACAACCCTCCGGGTTTCCCTTGCTCCGCTTTTACTTTTTGGCACTCTAAGCACTTGGCCATGAACTCAGTTATGTCTCTCTTTATTCCTTCCTAATGGAGATTCCTCTTCAAATCTTATACGTTTTATCCCCACCGAGGTGTATGGTCATTTTTGACCTATGGAACTCCTCAAGAATTTCTTTCCTCAAACTTTCATCCTTAGGGATGTAAAGTCATCCATCCCAAAGTAAACTTCCATCATCGCCGATCGAATATCTAACTGAATGGAAAGGTCTCCTTCTTTCCCACTTTTTCCTTTATGCTTCTAAATTCCTCGTCTAGGTCTTTTGCGCTTTGGATCCTTTCTCTTATGGTAGTTCTAATTATCATATCCCAAGAAAACCATTAGAGGGTGGTTGGTGAGGGCTGCAAATTAAAATTAGAGAGAAACTCTAATTGCTTCCATTCTATCATTGCATTTAAGGTCGCATGTTTCCTACTTAAAGCATCTGCCACAACATTCCCCTTTCCCAAGGTATACTGGATCATGAAATTAAATGAGGCAATATATTTTATACGTCGTTGTTGCCTTAAGTTTAGGTCACGTTGAGAAAATAAACACTTTGGCGATTTATAGTCAGTAAAAAGTTCAAATTTCTCCTCAAAAAGATAATGCCTCCACATTTTAAAGGCGAACACTACTACGGCTAACTCAAGGTTATGAGCTGGGTATCTCTTCTCTGGATCCTTGAGTTGTCTACTAGTGCAAGCAACTAGTCTTCCTTCTAGCATAAGGACTGCTCTTAAACCGGTCCCACGTGCATCAGTGTAAACGGTAAACAATTTTGAAGCGTCAGGTATAATTAGGACTAGTGTGCTAGTTGATACTTCCTTTAATTCTTAAAGGATATATCACATTTATCACTCCAAGAAAACACCAAATTCTTCTTTGTTAATTGGGTTAAAGGAGTAGAAATGTTTGCAAAGTCTTTAATGAATTTCCGATAATATCTGTCCAATCCAGGGAAGCTTTTAACTTCCGTAGCATTTTGAGGTATCCTCCATTGTTTGATTGCCTCGATCTTCGCATGGTCTACGGCTAAGCTATAAAAACCGCCCGGAATGGGCCTAAATTTCGACCCAGAAAAGGCCTATCGAAATTTAGAACCATTCTAAATGGGTCGTTGGTAAGGATTACATTTGCACAGATAATACTAACATATACTTTGAATAGAAATCTCATACAGCGGAAAGAGAAAATATAATACCAAAAATAAGATGTACCATTTATTTCAAAATCACAGAGATACACAGTCACAGTTACATTTATTCAATAGGTTCATCAAATAGTTCAATCTCATAAGGTTCCAAAAAAAAGTAAAGCGATAACTGCAAATAATATCATAATAACTTCGTCTTCTTCATCAGCTTCAATCGCGACTTCATCTATGGCTTTACCCCGTCTACTGACCTGTTGGATGTTAAGTAGAGGGGGTCAAAACATAAAATTCTGTGTGACTGAAATATAGTGTTACTTAATGTCCATACCCTATATTTTTAGAAGGTTACATATGTCAAGATATGTCTACATAGCACACAAGATTTCACATAAACATAAATATCTAACAATTGGGATGGATATCTGAGTCAATCGCCCATTAGTGTTTTTAGTGTAAAGACCCAATGAAGTGGCATTCTCAGTCATTTATGGCCCTATTAAAGGTGGATTCTTACAATCTCTTATAACCCTGAGGCGTATCCCTAGCCCTTTAAGAACCCTGTCCTAGTACGTCAACATTCTTAAGTCTATTTTCTCATTTGTAATATGAGAAGTAGTATTGTGAACGTTACTACTTAACTAATATTGCCCGGTAGGACACCTATGTCGCTTAAGACTTCCCTTAGACAGTTGGTAAGCATGCAATGGCCATACATCCTTCAATTACCAATCTGTCCACAGTTGAGCCCTTATAAGCTTCTAGAGGAAGTGGGCATCCCGTGAACTACCCTAATCCGTTAATCATTTTATGCCTAACCACTTTTAAAGGAGGACCCAAAGACCTACCTTAATACTAATAAGTTGGGTCCTATTACTTAGGTTCCTCTCCAAGGAATAAACCTTCGGAGGGATCCTAGTCCTAACCACTTAAGACCCAAACTAGATAAAAAAGATGAGTCAGCCATTTAAGACCTTCTTAAGGCATAGTAAACCTATCTGTTTTCACAAATCAAACATATATATAGTTATATATACACACACACTAGACCCCTTACATTAAACTGTACACCTGTAGATGCTGGATGTGCCGGTAGGTTCCCGACAGGCTTCTACTACAAGTCAGCTTAACCTTGTGTCTAGTGTACTAAGTTTATGAATGTATCATGGCACCTAGACATCTCACATTAGTTGGGCCTACTTGTGGTTGTTGGATATGTCGGTCGGTTCTGGGTTGGCTTCTACCACAAATAGCAACTAATCTCATGTCTATGTGTCACTTATTTATATATACTTAAGCCATTCTATATATACACACACAAGCAAACAAATATATATGTATATTTGTTAGGGGGATATTTAATATTCGAATTCTAACCTAATTGTATTTATTACGCTAAGATAACGTTAATTACGTTGAATAAAGTAATATAATAATAACGCCTTATTAACGTAACATTCGTACAAACGGGGAAACGTTCTGACGAGGTTGGAATTGTCATCTTGTCCAAATTAAGGCATACAGTTTAGTTTTTTCCATATTTTACCGCTATAACATAAACATGATGGAAAAATGAACATATAGCAAATAGCAGCGAATGCAAAACATATATATACATAACAATTACAACTTGTATCCTAGGCATGTAGAAATGATTTCAATATTAAATTAAAAGTAAAGTGTTACATATGTTCTCACATGTTTACAATCCATATTTCACCCAGTTCACCCTTTTTGTGTTGTTATACACCTAAAAATATTTACATTTGACTTATTCCAATTTACGAATGTGTTTACACCCAAATCAGGATCCAAACCCAATTCAACTATGAAATAATTCAAATCCAAACCTTTTTAGGCTTAATCAAATGATAATAACGGTGAATTGCATAAAATATAAATAATAGTACAACACTCGTATTTACCTTTAATCCAATAAAAAAACCATAACTCCACAAAACCAATTCAACATGACAATTTCCTACGTAATTACAAATTAGAAGATTTGGGGATTTTCATGTTATATTATCGCATAACCAAATCTTCATACGCATAACAATTAACATGGCAAACTGTTAATAATATGAATATGCCTTTAAGCAAAACTAGATTCCACTCACAAATTAGGTGGAGGTGTGGTAGAAATTTCAAGATCTACAATGGTTCTTAACTTTCAAGCAAACTCTGATTCTTCTCCTAACAACATACATATAAGAAACATATTACTAGATTCTTATATATATTTGTTTATGCTAAATTCCATAATCCTAAATATAGATTGAAATAGAAAGGTTTAAAATGGAGGTAGAGAAGTAGAAGAAACCTTCACCCTATTCTCTTTATTTTTCTATGGGATTCAGCAACAAAGAGGCAGAAGTATAACAGATTAGGGTTTCTAGTGTGTTGTTTGAGGGGTTATTTAAACTTGCTTGTGCGAGCAGGAGCCGTCAGATTAATAAAATTTAATCCAAGCCATCATATAAACATATCCTCTTAGAAAACTCTTTTCCACGTAGGCATAATTGGGCTCCCCAACTGCCTAGCGGTCGAATCCCTTAAGGGGGAGCGGTCGACCACTTCGGGGCCGGAACGCCCAATTTTGATGCGTTGCTGAGTTGTTTATTTTTTTAGTTACGTTCTTAATTTGCTTTATTCTTTTTCATATATCCAATATACGCTGTCCCTAGATCTTATCTCCAAATTCAAATTTTGAATTTCCCTCTTTTATTTTAAATTATTATTTGGACAATATATATAATATTCACATAATTATATATATAATTTCTGTGTACACTGTCCAAATTCATTTGTTCATAACTTCTCCCTACGTTGACCGTTTTCAGCATATTATATATGAAAACGATTCAGAGTTTTACCACGAATCCAAATAAAAGAGTTTCTTAGCCAGATTCCTAATGCTGTAAAATCTCATTTTCTAGCCATATCATTTAATTGCTTGTTTTTAATTATTTAATTTATTAATACTTATGAATTTTATGGGGTGTTACATCCCCCCCGGGCCCTTAAAATAGAATTCATCCCGAAATCTGTTTAAGGGGTGAAAAATACAACTTGCACAAAACATTCATATTGTGCACCCATGTTATTTATAATTTATCCATAAGCATTCACGACTCGCAGTGATTATGAACTGCAGACCCACTAAAGTGAGCTCTACCCTAGCATGTTGGTGTAATAAGTGATGCAGCATGTATGCAAACAACCTAAATGTGCATATATTTCTATATGAGTGCTCGGTGCGATGGTGTTGCATCCATTCTTTTACATCCAATCTAGCAATCACGATGCATCCATAAACGGAAATTTAAGGGGGAAAATACCCGTGAAAAACTCGGGGTGAGTCTGTCTCATCTTATCCTCGGTCTCCCATGTGCTTTCCGCAGGGTCATTCCCTTATTGTGCTTGGACGAGGCGAACAGTTTTATTGCAGAGTCACTTGATTCCATGCTCCACGATCCTTGAATTTGCACGGGGCATCCTAGACTCCAACTCGAGTTTCTCCGTGTCCCAAATTTCATTGGGCTCGAGTCTGATAGCAGAATTATGAAGTCGTTTCCTTAGATGAGATACATTAATATCATTATGGATTCCCGATAGACGCTCTGGTAGGTCCACTCGATAGGTCAAAGATCCTATCTTCTCGATGACACTAAAAGGCCCAATAAATCTGGGAGCCAACTTCCCAGTCTTCCTGAACCAAACAGTTTTCTTAAGAGGGGATACTTTCACGAGCACTAAGTCTCCAACCTTGAATTCTAGTTCCCTCCTACGCTTATCAGCATACGATTTCTGACGATCTTGGGTTGTCTTCATTCTCTGCAAAATCAGAGATATCTTCTATGTGGATTCACGGACGAAGTCTAGTCTGAGTATAACCTTTTCAGTAGTTTCCCACCAATAAGTTGGCGATTTGCATGGCCTTCCGTATAACGTTTCAAAAAGGGCCATACCAATCGTCGCTTGAAAACTATTATTATACGTGAACTCCAGAAACGGTAGGTGCTGCTCCCAAACTCCTTCAAAGTCGATGAAACAAGCTCTGAGCAAGTATCCTAAGATTATGTTTACTATGTCTGTCCGTCGGTCTGCGGATGATAAGTTGTGCTTAAGTTAAGGGTCGTCCCCAAAGCTGCTTGTAGGCTTCACCAGAATTCGCTTGTGAATAAGGGATCTCTATCACTCACGGTACTTGATGGAATATCATGGAGTCTAACTATCTCTTTGACATATAATTGGGCTAACGAGGCTGTAGTCCTTATCTTCTTGACTGGTATGAAATGGGTGCTTTTGGTTAAACGGTCTACCACAACCCAAATGGCCTCACTACCCTTTTGGCTTCCATCTATGAAGTCCATGGAAATATGTTCCCACTTCCACGTGGGGATCTCTAAAGGTAACAACAATCCTCTAGGCTTCCCTTGCTCTGCCTTGACTTTTTGGCATGTTAAGCATTTGGCCACGAACTCGGCTACGTCTCTTTTCATTCCTTACCAATGGAGATTCCTCTTCATATCCTTGTACATTTTATCCCCATCGGGGTGCATGGTCAATTTTGACCTATGACACACCTCCAAAATTTCTTTCCTCAACCCTTCATCCTTAGGGATGTAAAATCGCCCGTCCCAAAGTAAACTCCCATCATCATGGATCGAATACCTAACCAAATGTGGAAATGTCTCTCTCATTACCACTTTCTCCTTTACGCCTTTTAATTCTTCGTCAAGGTCTTATGCACTTTGGATTCTTTCTCTTATGGTAGGTCTAATCGCCATTGCCCCAAGAAAACCATTGGAAGTGGTTGGCAAGGGTTGCAAATTAAAATTAGCAAGGAACTTTAATTATTTCCACTCTATCATCGCATTCAATGCCGCATGTTTTCTACTTAAAGCATCCGCCATAACATTCCCCTTGCATGGGTATACTGAATCGTAAAGTCAAATGAGGCAATATATTCCATCCATCTTCATTGTCTCAGGTTTAAGTCATGTTGAGAAAATAAATACTTAAGGGATTTGTGGTCGGTAAACAATTCAAACTTCTCCCCTAAGAGGTAATGCATCCACACCTTAAGGGCGAGCACTATTGCGGCTAACTCAAAGTCATGTACTGGATACCTTATCTCTGGATCCTTGAGTTGTCTACAAGCATATGCTATTACTCTTCCTTCTCCCATAAGGACTGCTCCTAAACCGGTCCCATATGCGTTAGTGTAAACGGTAAATGATTTTGAACCGTCAGGTATAATTAGGACTAGTGCGCTAGTTAATGCCTTAAAGGCTGTTTCACATTTATTATTCCAAGTGAACACCAAACTCTTCCTCGTCAACTGGGTTAATGAAGTAGCAATTTTGCGAAGTCTTTAATGAATTTCCTATAATATCCGGCCAATCCAAGGAAATTTCTTACCTTTGTAGCATTTCGAGGTATCCTCCATTCCTTGACTGTCTCGATCATCGTTGGGTCTACGACCAAGCCTTTACTCGACACAATATGTCCTAAAAAAATCTTACTTCTTCCCTCTAGAAATGTCACTTCGAGAATTTTGCTTTCGGTTGGTTCTTTCTTAATATCCCTCACACTTGTCTCAAGTATTTTTCATGCTCTTCGCGATCTTTTGAAAATATAAGGATATCATGTGACACCCCACATCCGTTAATGTCACTCACTAAGGAAATGCATTAAGTTTCGTGAAGCGTTATAGGTAAATAAGAACATAATAGCACAAGACAGACATGTAAAATAGCAGCGGAATTAAAAACGTTATTTAAATCAAAACATCATGGTCCAAATATTGAGTTTACATCTTAAGTAACTAATTACATTAATAATCTGTCTTGCCAAAAATATCATAGTACAAAAGCATAAAACCATGTTTCCCTTGCAAAGCCATAAGAGAGTTGACAAGAAGTCAAAGCAGTACATCTATATCCGAAATCCAAGCTAAGCTGAAAGAATCGAAATCAACTCTAAGCACTTCCACCTTGAGAACCTTGAGGGGGGAACGGAAGAGAGAGAAGAGGAAACAAAAAGGGTTAGACATGAAGTCTGGCGAGTCCAGTTATTTTAAATATAAATAAACAAAAGTATCATGGCAGACATATAAAATTGGAAGAACAAGATAACAATAACAATAACAAGTGTGAACTAAGCAAGGTGAGATGAACATGATATATTGGGCTTCTTAAATACATTTATCTGCACCGCGCAGATACTAGTATATCAGAAGTAGAATAATCTCTACTAATACCGTTCCATTACATTTTCTTGATTATTAGGTTACTCGGGTTAATAACACTCAAGACTTATACGCGCATCGTACCCATTTACTTTCCCATAGATTCACCTAATACAACATATGTAAATATCTCTCAATATTGAGATACACCACATGGTAACCCACTCGCACGATCTCCACTGTAGTGAACGCAATCCCTCATCCTACGCCGGAGTGACATACAGATCTCTATATAAAATGTTACGTTCTGCATATATCTATCATTACTATGCTACGTAAGTGTATAGACTGCCACCATCGATCGAATCAGATTCCTTATCGGACTAATGCCCGCTAGTCTACGATACACCACCCAGAGCAGATATGCATGTATCTAGACTGTCCCACGTCTGTACTGTAATTGTAGCTCAATGCCTCAATCGCACGTCCTCTAATGTGCACCGAGTACCACGGCAGGGCTATACAAGAAACATGAAACTCGATCGAGAGCTTTTCCATATCTATACAGGCCCGTCTTTAAAGAGCCTTTATATACAGATATACCAAGGGTCTGTTTTCGTGGTGGCTATGGCCCCACCTCAACCTCTCCCTCAACTAGTAAAGACTACAAGAGCTAAGCGACTGCCCCTAATAACAACCAATCTAAACATCCATGTGGCGTCTACCCTCAACCCCTTACCTCGATAGTGAAAGGTGAAATGGTATCTTGGGTTTAGCTCTAGTCTTTCGCATCCCGCTGGTTGTCGATGATGGATATCCGACGGTCTACTATCCTTGTTGGTCGTGACCCTCTCTACCTCCTTGTGAGGAAACCGTCGAATTACCCTATTCTCACCTCGTCATAGCATTCTGACTGCATAGCTACATCTGCAGTCAAGGCCCACCCACCTAGTAGTTACGCGCAGGCCCAACCTCTGCGAGTACAGCCTAAAACATCTGTCACCGCACAGAGGACTACTAGCAGCACCTTACGTACTTCAGGAAGCCAAGTTCTTCCCCTTCCAGTCCTTTGGAGCGGTCATAACAATCAGATGAATGTGTGCTCCCCTCGTATCTTATAACACCTCGATGATCTACACCGTTGGGTTATTCACACTCAAACGTACGGACTGGTCTAAGCGCCTTTCTTTCATCTTTAATATGTTGTTAGACCCTATGTCTAAACATTCTTTTACGCGCTTGCGTTACCTCACCAGGTTCCCATTTAACTTGGTTATTTCCCGTTCATATTGAATTCCTATTCCAATTTACCAAATTTCTCTTGCCTATTAATTCCAATCATATAACTTAGTCCATTTAAGTTTATTAATAAGCACACAACATGTTATTCTCTATATTATAGCCCAAGGTCTATAATCTACAATCTATTTTATATTCTAGCTTGGTTACATCATTACAATAAAATGTTCTCCTTAATACGTTATTTAATATATCTCAATTCACATGTTTCCTAATTAACATGTCACTTACCATTTATGATTAAATATAACTTATTTATTTTACAAGTTTTCCTCGTTCTTCCTCATTTTAATCATAAATTCATTTTACACCGTCACTACAACTTATCGTTGTTTACTTAGCAAATTATTACGCATATCTAATTCTGTCATTTCTATAAGTTATGTTTACCCTACAAGGTGTCTTTTAATTACATAACTTTATTACAATTTCGACCGGTTATGTATACCACTAGATGTCTTTAATTACATAACCTTATTGGGTTAAGTTCGTGGGCCTATATGTAAATATTACCCACTCCCTCTATTTTACTTAACCCACCCACCATTCATCCAATTTTACTTAACCCTAACTCAAGTTCATAATCATACAATCCTTATGGATTAAATTAGGTTAAGTAGTCCAATACATTACCATGTCCAATTATGGTTATAATGGGCTCGATCTCCCACATTAGGCCTACAATGTGTGGATGCTAGATATGCCGGTCGGGTCCGGCAGTCTTATTCCATAGTTGGGTCTAACCTCGTGTCTTAGTTCGATTCGTATTTGCACACTTAGACCTCTCACATTAGGTTCAAAATCAGTGGCTGTTGGATATGTCGGTCGGGTCCGGGCAGACTTCCACCACTAATGCAACCTAACCTCGTGTCATAAGTGCAATTATAATTCCTAATTGTAATTATTATACATTCTATTTTTGTCCAAATCTACCTATATTCATTATAGGTGATTATTTCTATTTTTTCCCCATATTTAATTATATGCCCAATTCACTATTCAAATCATAGACTTTTACACCCCTTTCTAATTAACCTTTTAGTTATACACCATATGCTCTTTTTCCCCCAAGTTATAAGTCAAGGCATATATATACGTATATATATGTTATGCACAAACCCAAATCTACATATTGTCCAATTTATGTCCCTAGTTCATATTCACATATTTCAATACAAGTTGTACCCAAATTCATATTAACATATATTCCAATTTACGCCCAAATCATATTTTACATAATTTATGCCAAATCATATTTTCCAACGTTCGCCTAAATTCATATTCATGTTATACAACACGATATATGTCCCCAAATCCATATTTGTATATTTCCATATTTTATGCCCAAACTTATATTCATATTTTTCTAATATCAATTATGCCCCAAATTATGTCTTTCCCAATCACTCCCAATTTCACATGTGTTCGCATTTTTCAGCATTAGGCCAAGGCTCGAAGGCAGCCTGACTATATAAAAATAAAAGGGAAAAGAGAGAGAGAATAGAATCAGAACAGGCATAATAATGAATCAATAACTTAATGGTAGAAATATGCATAAAAACTGAATGAACATATTATGACAAGATTAGATTCGGTGATGATATAAGCATATAAGAATAGATCAGAGGAATATTTCATAATAGAACTGATTAAGCACCGATTCAAGATCCAATTTTTTTTATATACATATCACGATAACTATTTAAATATTCAGATCTAAAAATAACATGAAATCACAGTGAATAGATCTAAGGAAATGGATCCAAATTACTGCTAAGAACATGTTGAATAAGTTGTCGTAGCCATCGCTGAATTTGTTGTAGCAATTGTTGAATTTGTATAATGTTTGCTGAATTAGATTTGGAGTAGATTAGGCAATTCAATCTTTGTTGTAGCGGAGCGTCGCCATCACCATTGTTTTTAGATGAATAAAACCTAGTTCTAGGGTCCTTTATATAGCCTAGGGTTCATGAATCTAGCTCCAAAGTCGTCCAAGTTCAGAAAAGAAGTTTCTAGAGCCACGGGTAGGTTGACCCCCCTTCATGGGTGTTGACCCCTAGGTCGACCCCCCTTCATGGGTGTTGACCCCTAGGTCGACCCCGGGGTCGACCCCCATGAGCCTGAGTCGACCCATGGGGCGACCCAGCTGGGTCTCGGGTCGACCTCAAACGGTCGGCCCTTCCTTGATTTGTGCGCTGAATTTCTGATTTTGCCAATGTATGAATTTATATGTGTATATATCTTTCCTATATGCATACAAACATCAAACCTTAATAACTTCTTCATATGGTGTCCGATTTACGCAAATCAAATGTCTATCTTGACCAAAATTTCGAGACGGATGCAATGGTGCAGTTTTACTTAATTCTGATTATTAAATTAAGTTTTCCTCAATTCATTGTTAATAGTGTATTTCACATTGATTATTCTTTAATTCATAATCTTAAGCGTCGTTAAAATTTCGGGGTGTTACATTCTCCCCTACTCAAAGGATTTTGTTCCTGAAATCTCTAAGTTAAGAACGTATATCCTAGCATCCAACAATCATTCATTCATTTAGCAATCACAGGCATCCATTGTCCTTCAGGAATTTCTAATGCTTTTATAAACATACGTAATAGTATGTGTATATGTTCGTAAACTAATGCGAAAGATCTGGCGGTCTACTGATTCAGTTGACCTTCTTAATGCAATGTATGTTTGTGCCATGCAACCAAAATGTATGCAAACCATCCTAATCCATGTAAGTTCTATTTGTGTGCACAATCATCCATCCATATGCAACATAAATGTAACAATAATCCATAAAAGTTTAAAATGTACACACATCAATATGCAATATGTAAGTGATTGAGCCGATCTAGTGCCTATTGTGTGTGTATATGCATCCACGAGCAATCACTAGCAACCACTTACATCCATCAAACATAACATATCTCAAACAATGTTTACATTCACTAGTTTTCTACCTAAAGACTTGATCGATAGGAGATATTCAAACGATAGATACAAGTATAAATTCGAAGCTTGGAAAAAGAAGTTAAGGACATATTCTCAAAAAGGAAAGGATATGAAGCGTGAATCTTGTCTTCAGCCTCCCAAGTAGCGTCCTCGCGGCCCTTTCCCCGTTGCACTCTCATTAGCTTCACTTCTTTGTTGCACAATTTCTTAACCTCTGATCCAAGTATGCAAGTCGGAACTCGTCCTATCATTGCTTCCTTCTATACTTCCACTTCCTCTCGCAAGTTTGGCTTCACTACCTCGAACTATATTCATTTTATCGCCTCTTAAATGAATAGTCATCTTAGAATGACGGGCTTCCTCAAGGACTATCTTCAATAGGTTTCACAGCCCTGTATGACTCACCTATCAACCCTCTTCTCAAGTAGTTCCCCTACTTTCTTATCAAGTTCCCTCTTTACTTTTAGGAGTCACATGTTGCAAATGATCGATAGATATATCAAGAGGCTTTAGCAGACTAAGCATGACAGACCCCTTTTGGGGTTATAAGAAATCTCGAGAGTCTTTCTATGGCAAGACAGAAGTCTAACGACCCTCCTCTCACAATCTAGAATGGCTCCATATATGGTTAACCCATCCATCCTAGAATCAAACCGTATCTTATGAATTCAAGAACATATGCGTCGCATCCAAACTCGACACCTAACACAAAGATTCTCAAATCCCGAAAAATCATCGATAAATGAGCCGTATCTCCACTGGGGTTTGAGGCAATAATCAGATCCAAAACCATACTAGTATCTAGGTGCAGAGACTCAACTGAAGGATCAGAAATAAAAGAATGTGAAGCGCTAGGAAAAGAATCCGAACAGGATGATTAAGAATAGAAATCAATCCTTCGATGGAAACTTTCCTACCCCTATCATGTCCACCAGCTATGGGAACATTAACTTGCCCTTTGGAATTTCCTACCCTATGGCCTTGTCTTTGTCTCTTTGGACACTCCTTAATGAGGTATCCTGCCTTACCAAAGTGGTAACAGATGCCTTTTCTATTTCTGCAATCCTTTTCCATATGGCCCACCATTCCGAAGTTATGGTATTTCCTTTTTTCTTCTTTCGGCTGTGCTCCTTAGCTCCAAGTCCCTTATTCTCCTTTTCACCATCCTTGTGCAACATGCTAACAAGTCTCTTGAAAGCTGCCTCCATCGCACGGAAATCCTTACAAGGCTTGAGAGAAAATAAGCCGTAGGTGAAACAACTACGGCTCAAGATGGAGGTTGGGCACTTCATTACCCTTCGACATGTACCGTAGTTTTGACATGCCTACAGAACCATGCCAAAATAAGGATACCCTTTCGAGAAGAAACGGTTCCCCGAACAAAAGGAAAAAGAATCAATCGGAGAATCGAGAAGATATTTATGGCTTTGGGAAATATGCTTTTAAAAAAACAGACTATTTATTTTAAAATACTTTGATTTTGAGACCTTTTATCCGATATTATAACCATATGCTCTGATACTAAATGTAACACCCCACATCCATTAATGTCACTCACTAAGGGAATGCATTAATTTCGTGAAGCTTTATAGGTAAATAAAAACATAATAGCACAATGCAGACATGTAAAATAGCAGTGGAATTAAAAAAATTAACCATCGGGGCTCCAAATACTGAATTTACATCATAAGTAACTAATTAAATTAATAATTTGTCTTGCCAAAAATATCAGAGTACAAAAGCATAAAACCATATTTCCCTTGCAAAGCCATAAGAGAGTTGACAAGAAGTCAAAGCAGTACATCTATATCCAAAATCCAAGTTAAGCTAAAAGAATCCAAATCAACTCTAAACACTTCCAACCTGAGAACCTGGGGGGGTGGGACAGAAGAGAGAGAAAAGGAAACAAAAAGGGTCAGACATAAAGTCTGGCGAGTCCAGTTACTTTTAAATATAAATAAATAAAAGTATCATGACAGGTATATAAAACTGGAAGAAAAAGATAACAATAACAAGTGTGAACTGAGCAAGATAAGATGAACATGATATATTGCGCTTCTTAAATACATTTCTCTGCACCGCGCAGATACTAGTATATCAGAAGTAGAATGATCCCTACTAGTACCGTTCCATTACATTTTCTTGATTATTAGGTTATTCGAGTTAATAGCACTCAAGACTTATACACGCATCGTACCCATTTACTTTCCCATGGATTCACCTAATACAACATATGTAGATATCTCTCAATATTGACATACACACCATGGTAACCCACTCACATGATCTCCACCGTAGTGAACGCAGTCCCTCATCCTACGTTAGAGTGACGTATGGATCTCTATATAAAATGTTACGTTCCGCATATATCTATCATTACTATGCTATGTAAGCGTATGGACTGCCACCATCGATCGAATCGAATTCCTTATTGGAATAATGCCCTCTAGTCTATGACACACCACCCAGAACAGATATGCATGTATCTAGACGGTCCCACGTATGTACTATAATTGTAGCTCGATACCTCAATCGCACGTCCTCTAATGTGCACCGAGTTCCGCGGTAGGGCTATACAAGAAACACGGAACTCGGTCGGGAGCTTTTCCATATCTGTACAGGCCCGTCTTTAAAGAGCCTATATATACAGTATACCTGGGATCTATTTTCTGGTGGCTATGGCCCCACCTCGGCCCCTCCCTCAACTAGTAAAGACTATAAGAGCTAAGCTACCACCCCTAATAACAACCAATCTAAACATCCATGTGGCGTCTACCTTCAACCCTGTACCTTGATAGTGAAAAGTGAAATGGTATCTTGGGTTTAGCTCTAGTCTTTCGCATCCCGCTGGCTGTCGATCTACTATCCTTATTGGCAGTGACCCTCTCTACCTCCTCGTGAGGCAAACATCGAATCACCCTGGTGTCAGCTCGTCACAGCATTCTGTCTGCATAGCTACATCTGCAGTCAAAGCCCGCCCACCTAGTAGTTACGCACAGACCCAACCTCTACGAGTACAGCCTAAAACATTTGTCACCGCACAAAGGACTAGTAGGAGCACCTTACGTACTTCAGGAAGCCATGTGCTTCCCCGTCCAGTCCTTTGGAGCCGTTATAACAATTAGATGAATGTGTGCTCCCCTCGTATCTTATAACACCTCGATGATCTACCCCATTGGGTTATTCACCCTCAAACGTACGGACTGGTCCAAGCGCCTTTCTTTCATCTTTAATATGTTTTTACACCCTATGTCTAAGCATTCTTTTACGCGCTTGCCTTACCTCACTAGGTTCCCATTTAACTTGGTTATTTCCCATTCATATTGAATTCCTATTCCAACTTACCAAGTTTCTCTTGCTTATTAATTTCAATCATATAACTTAGTCCATTTAAGTTTATTAATAAGCCCACAACATGTTATTCTCTAGATTGTGGCCCAAGGTCTGTAATCTACAATCTATTTTATATTCTAGCTTAGTTACATCATTAAAATAACATGTTCTCCTTAATACGTTATTAAATATATCTCAATTCACATGTTTCCTAATTAACATGTCACTTACCATTTATGATTAAATATAACCTATTTATTTTACAAGTTTTCCTCATTCTTTCTCATTTTAATCATAAATTTAATTTATACCGTCACTAAAACTTATCGTTGTTTACTTAGAAGATTATTAAACATATCTAATTCTGTCATTTCTACAAGTTATGCTTACCCTACAAGATGTCTTTTAATTACATAACTTTATTACATTTTCCACTGGTTATGTATACCACTAGGTGTCTTTAATTACATAACTTTATTGGGTTAAGTTCGTGGGCCTATATGTAAATATTACCCACCCCCTCTATTTTACTTAACCCACCGACCACCCATCTAATTTTACTTAACCCTAACTCAAGTTCATAATCATACAATCCTTATGGATTAAATTAGGTTATGGTGTCCAATTCATTACCATGTCCAATTATGGTTATAATGGGCTAGACCTCCCACATTAAGCCTACAACGTGTGGATGCTGGATATGCCGGTCGGGTCCGGGTAGTCTTATTCCATAGTTGGGTCTAACCTCGTGTCTTAGCCTGGTTCGTATTTGCACACTTAGACCTCTTACATTAGGTTCAACGTTAGTGGCAGTTGGATATGCCGTTCAGGTCCGATCAGACTTCCACCACTAATGCAACCTAACCTCGTGTCATAAGTGCGATTACAATTCCTAATTGTAATTACTAGACATTCTATTTTTATCCAAATCTACCTATGTCATTATAGGTGATTATTTCTATTTTTCCCCATATTTAATTATATGCCCAATTCACTATTCAAATCATAGACTTTTACATCCCTTTTTAATTCACCTTTTAATTATGCAACGTATGCTCTTTTTTCCCAAGTTATAAGTCAAGGCATATATATATATATATATATATATATATATATATATATGTATGTATGTTATGCACAAACCCAAATCTACATGTTGTCCAATTTATGTCCCTAGTTCATATTCACATATTTCAATACAAGTTGTGCCCAAATTCATATTAACATATATTCCAATTTACGCCCAAATCATATTTTACATAATTTATGCCAAATCATATTTTCCAATGTTCGCCTAAATTCATATTCATGTTATACAACACGATATTTGTTTCCAAAATCCATATTTGTATATTTCCATATTTTATGCCCAAACTTATACTCATGTTTTTCTAATATCAATTATGCCCCAGATTATGTCTTTCCCAATTTCACACGTTCGCATTTTTCAGCGTTAGGCCTAGGCTCGAAAGTAGCCTGGCTATATAAAAATAAAAGGGAAAAGAGGGAGAGAATAAAATCAGAACAGGCATAATAACGAATTAATAACATAACGGTAGAAATAGGCATATAAACTGAATGAACATATTATGACAAGATTAGATTTGGTAATTATATAAGCATATAAGAACAAATAAGAGGAATATGTCATAATATAACTGATTAGGCACTGATTCAAGATCCAATTTTTTTATATACATATCACAATTACTATTTAAATATTCAGATCTAAAAATAACATGAACTCACAGTGAATAGATCTAAGGAAATGGATCCAAATTAATGCGAAGAACATGTTGAATAAGTTGTTGTAGCCATCGCTGAATTTGTTGTAGCAATCGTTGAATTTGTATAATGTTTGTTGAATTAGATTTGGAGTAGATTAGGCCATTCAATCTTCGTTGCAGCGGAGCTTCGCCGTCACCATTGTTTTTAGATGAATAAAACCTAGGTCTAGGGTCCTTTATATAGCTTAGGGTTCATGAATCTAGCTCCAAAGTCGTCTAGGTTCAGAAAAGACGTTTCCAGAGCCATGGGTGGGTCGACCCCCCCTTCAGGTGGTTCGACCACTAGGTCGACCCCCCTTCATGGGTGTCGACCCCAAGGTCGACCCTGGGGTCAACCCCCATGAGCCTGAGTCAACCCATGAGTCAACCCATCTGGGTCTCGGTCGACCTCAAACGGTCGGCCCTTCCTTGATTTGCGCGCCGAATTTCTGGTTTTGTTGATTTTTTAATATTTTTGAATTTATATGTGTATATATCTTTCCTATATTCATACAAACTTCAAACCTTAATAACTTCTTCATACGGTGTCCGATTTATGCAAACCAAATGTCTACCTTGACAAGAATTTCGAGATAGACGCAATGGCACAGTCCGTTTTACTTAACTCTGCTTATTAAATCAAGTTTTCCTTAATTCATTGTTAACAGTGTATTTCACATTTATTATTCTTTAGTTTATCATCTTAAGCGTCGTTAAAATTTCGGGGTGTTACATATCATCTACCAAGACTACCACAATTTTATTTAGAATGCCCCTAAACACTCTACTCGTAAGGTCTACAAAGAAGGCGGGTGCATTCGTTAACCCAAAGGGCATAACTTCCCATTTGAACAATCCGTTTGGAGTCTTAAACGCAGTTTTGTCCTGGCTGTCCTTTGCAATTCTTAATTGGTCAAATCCAGTAGCAAGGTTTAGTTGGGAAAATACTCGGGCTCCTCCCAAATGGTTAAAAAGGTCATCGATTTTTGTTAAAGGGCGTCTGTTCTTTTTGGTCAATTTATTAAGTTCCCTATAGTCCATACAAAGTCTCAAAGATCCATCTGCTTTGATGGAAAATACAACAGGGGCACCCCATTCTGAGGTACTTCATCGAATAAAATCTTTTTGTAACAACTCTGAAATCTGTTTTTCTAACTCCCTTCTCTCTTTGGGCGCCATATGCCTCAAGGGAAGTGCTATAGGTCTTGCGTCCTTCTCTATGTCAATACAAAATGATATTTCTTTGCAGGGCGGAAGTCCCGTGACTTCCTAGAAAACATCCAAGAACTCACAAACTATAGGGGCTGAAGATGGTCCTTTAGAACTAGGAGACAAGGAATACAATAAGGCTTTATCCTTGTTTGTAACATTATAAGGAATGTTTAGGCTGCGTCCTCCCCGGTTCCTAAGATGAACGAGTCACTTATCGCAATCTAGGACGACCCCATAAAACGACAGCCAGTCCATACCTAAGAAAAGACCATACCCCATAAAATCAAATGCATACGCTTCACAATGGAACTCGACATTATCGACCTCCAATACTAGGTCTTTACACAACAGCCAAGATACTTAAATCCTCCAATAGGGTTAGCTATCTCTATCGGACTATTCGAGATATATACGGAAAGGTTCACCATATTTACTAATTGCTTGGAGATTAAAGAATCGGTTGCTCTAGAATCAAACAAGGTGTATTCTGAATTTCCTAAAATAGAGATTATACCTTCACGTGCGGTCTGTCCTTGGTCTCTTGGGGGTCGGCTTTGAATTGGTGTTTCTTCCATTGCATAGTTCTGGCCACTCTTGACAACTTTGGGCTTTGGATAGTCTTTTGATATGTGTCCTTCTTCGTGGTAGTTGTAACCTTTTGCCTTAAACTCCTTTTTTGCCAACGAGGTTTTACAATCCTTGGCCTCATGGCCCTTGCGGTTGCACTTTTTACAAGTCTTTGTGTCCTTTTTGAAGTTCGTCTTCTTCTTGTTTTTCCACCATTCCTTCTTCTGATTTATGTTGGAGCTTTCTCCTCTCTCACCATCCTTATCCTCCTTGGAGCTTTCAGCCGTGCAAAGGGTAGCTATCTCAACTAGAGTCTCAAAAGTTGCCCCTAACGCTACTTAGGCTAATAAGGTTATGTTCAACGGGGAGTTCAATCCTTTCACAAACCTAAGGGCTTTGTTCATGGGGGTGTCTACCAATCCTCTACCAAACTTACATAACTCGGTGAATTTGGATATGTATTCTTGCAAACTTAAGCTTTCTTGCTTAAGGTGGATGAATTTCTCTAGCTGAATAGTCATTTCTGCTCTTGGAAGAAATTTCGCTTCAAAACGGATCTTGAATTCAGCCCATGTGAAGATCTGACCCTCTTTCTCCATTGATATTAAGTTCCACCACTCTAGGGCTTCCTCCTTCAAATGCTAGGCCGTTATCCTTCTTTATATTTCATCGGTGCAGGCAGTAGCCTCAGAGATTCTTTCACAGTCCATAGCCCAAGATTGGGCACTAGCAAAGCCTTCCTTTCTAGAAAATGATTTCCCTCCAAAATTTGTAAAGATCTTACACAAGCGAGGAAAATCAAAGGCCACACCAGTGGCAGGTGTTGCGGGAGCCATTGGGGAAGGACTAGCTACAGGGACCTGCTCTACAATACGGAGGTACTACTGGAACCATTCTGGCAAGTGGCGGGGTCTTGCCTAGTTGCCCTGCCCATTAGGATTTTCAGCCATTCTACTACCTGAAAAGAAAAGGAAGAATCACTTAGTGGATACTCTTGAGATAACATTTAAGCTGAAAAAGGAAGAAACGATAAAGATGCCTAGTATAAATATGTATGCTTGCTGGGGTAAACATATTATATATATAGTTTGAAAAATATTTTTCAAATCTCAAATACATCTCTCATACGTATATTTCCCTTATAATCGGGTAACCCATGCTCTGATGCCAAATGTAACAACCCGCCCGGAATGGGACTAAATTTCGACCCAGAAAAGTCTTATCGAAACTTAGAGTCATTCTAAACGGGTCGTTGGTACCTGTAAGGATTACAATTGCACCGATAATACTAACATATACTTTGAATAGAAATTTCACATAGCAAAAAGAGAAAATATAATACCAAAAATAATATGTACCATTTATTTTAAAATCACAGAAATACACAGTCACGGTTACATTTATTTAATAGGTACATCAAATAGTTCAATCTCATAAGATTCCAAAAGAAGTAAAGCGATAACTCTTAATAATATCATAATAACTTCGTATTCTTCATCGTCATCAGTCACGACTTCATCCATGGCTTTACCCGCGTCTAGTGACTTGTTGGATGTTAAGGAGAGGGGGTCAGAACATAAAGTTTTGTGTGATTGAAATATAGTGTTACTTAATGTCCATACCCTATATTTTTAGCAGGTTACATATGTCAAGGTATGTCTAAGCAACACACACAATTTCACACAAACATAAATATCTAACCAATGGGGTAGATATCTGAGTCAATCGCCCATTAGTATTTTTAGGTTAAAGACCCGACGAGATAGCATTCTCGGTCACTTATTTTCCTATTGAAGGTGGATTCTTACAATCTCTTATAACCTTGAGGCGTACCCCTAGCCCTTTAAGAACCCGATCCTAGTACGTCAACATTCTTAAGTCTATTTTCTTATTTGTAATATAAGAAGTAGTATTGCGAACGTTACTACTTAACTGATATTACCCGGTAGGACACCTATGCCGCTTAAGACTTCCCTTAGACAGTTGGTGAGCATGTAATGGCCACATATCCTTCAATTACCAATATGTCCCTAGTTGAGCCCTTACAAGCTTCTAGACGAAATGGGCATCCCCGTGAATTACCCTACTCCGTTAACCATTTTATGCCTAACCACTTTTAAAGGAGGACCCAAATACCTACCCTAATACTAATAAGGGTGGGTCCCATTACTTGGGTTCCTCTCCAATGAATAAACCTTCAGATGGATCCTAATCCTAACCACTTAAGACCCAAACTAGATAAAAAAAAGGTGAGTCAGCCACTTAAGACCTTCTTAAGGCGTAGTAAACCTATATATTTTCACACATCAAACTTATATATATACATACACACTAGACCTCTCACATTAAACTGTATACCTGTAGATGTTGGATGTGTCATTCGGTTCTGGGCAGGCTTCTACTACAAGTCTGTTTAGTCTGTGTCTAGTGTACTAAGTTTATGAATGACCCATGGCATCTAGACATCTCACATTAGTTGGGCCTACTTGTGGTTGCTGGATATGTCGGTCGGTTCCGGGCAGGCTTCTACCACAAATAGCAACTAACCTCGTGTCTATGTGTCACTTATTTACATATACTTAAGACATTCTATATATAGGCATACACAAACAAACAAATATATATGTACATTTGTTATGGGACACTTAAAATTCAAATTCAAACCTAGTTGTATTTATTACGCTAAGATAACATTAATTACGTTGATTACGATTAAATAAGTAATATAATAATAGCGCCTATTTAAGGTAACATTCGTATAAACCGAGAAACATTCTCACGAGGTGGGAATTGTCATCTTATCCAAATTAAGGCATACAAGTTAGATTTTTCCATTTTATCGCTACAACATAAACATGATGGCATAATGAACGTATAACAAATAGCAGTGAATGAAAAACACACACACACACACACACACACACACACACACACACACACATATATATATATATATATATATACATAACAATTACAACTTTTATCCTAGGCATGTAGAAATAATTTCAATAATAAATTAAAAGTAGAGTGTTACAAACTTCTCACATTTATGTTTACAATCCATATTTCACCCAATTCACCCTTTTTGTGTTGTTATACACCCAAAAATTCTTATATATGTATTTGTTTATGTTAAATTCCATAATCCTAAATAAAGATTGAAATAGAAAGATATAAAATAGAGGTAGAGAAGTAGAAGAAACCTACACCCTATTCTATTTATTTTTCTATGGAATTCAGCAGCATGGAGGTAGAGGTATAAAAGACTAAGGTATGTTGTTTGAGGGGTTATTTATACTTGCTCGTGTGAGCAGGAGCCGTCGGATTAATAAAAATTAATCCAAGCCATCCATATAAACATATCCTCTTAGAAAACCCTTTTCCATGTAAGCAGAATTGGGCGCCCCAGCTGCCCAGCGGTCGACTGACGGTCGACCTCCCTTAAGGGGGAGAGGTCAACTCCTTCGGTGTTGGAATGCCCAATTTTGCTACGTTGCTGAGCAGTTTATTTTATTAATTACGTTCTTAATTTTCTTCATTCTTTTCCACATATCCAATATACGCTGCCCCTAGATCTTAACTCCAAATTCAAATTTTGAATTTCCTCTTTTATTTTAAATTACTATTTGGATAAAATATATAATATTCACATAATTATATATATATATATATATATATATATAATTTCTGCGTACATTGTCCAAATTCGTTTGTTCATAACTTCTCCATACGTTAACCGTTTTCAGCATATTATATATAAAAACGATTCAGAATTTCGCCACGAATCCAAATAAAAGAGTTTCGTAGCCAAATTCCTAAAACTGCAAAATCTCATTTTCCAGCCATATCATTTAATTGCTTGTTTCTAATTATTTAATTTATTATTTATTAATACTTATGAATTTTACGGGGTGTTACACAAGCCTTCACTTGACACAATATGTCCTAAAAATCTCACTTCTTCCCTCCAGAAATCGTACTTCGAGAATTTTGCTTTCAGTTAGTTCTTTCTTAGTATCCCTAACACTTGTCTTAAGTGATTTTCATATTCTTTACGATCATTTGAAAATATAAGGATATCATATACGAAGGCTACCACAATTTAATCAGAATGACCCTAAAGTCCCTAGTCATGAGGTCAACGAAGAAATCGAATGCACTCGTTTGTCCGAAGGGCATAACTTCCTATTGGAACAATCCATCCGGCGTCCTAAACGCAGTTTTGTCCTTGCTATCCTCCGCAATTCTTAACTGGTGAAATATGGTAGCAAGGTCTTGTTTGGAAAATACTTAGGATCCTCCCAAGTGATCAAAAAGGTCATCGATTCTAGGTAAACGACACCTATTTTTTTTGGTCAATTTGTTAAGTTCCCAATAGTCCACACAAAGTCTCAAAGATTTGTCTGCTTTGGTGGCGTACACAACAGGTGCACCTCATTCTAAGGTACTTCGTCGAATGAAACCTTTTTGTAATAATTCTGAAATATGCTTATCTAACTCCCTTCTTTCCTTAGGCTCCATATGCCTCAAGGGTAGGGCTACAGGCCAAGCGTCCTTCTCTATATCAATACGAAAAGAGATTTCTCTATGGGGTGGAAGTCTCATGACTTCCTCAAAAACATCCAAGAACTCATGAACTATAGGGACCGAAGATGGCCCTTCAGAACTAGGAGATAAGGAATATAATAAGGCTATACCCTTGTTTCTAACATTATAAGGAATTCTTAGGCTACCTCCTCCTCGGCTTCTAAGACAATCGATTCTCTTATCGCAATCTAGGACGTCCCCATAGAATGATAGCCAGTTCATACATAGGATAAGGTCATACCCCATAAAATCCAATGCATACGCTTCGCAATGGAATTCGACATTGTCGACTTCCAATATTAGGTCTTTACACAATAGCTCAAGACACTTAGATACTCTGATAGGGTTGTCCACCTCTATCGGACTATCAGAGATAAACATGGGAAGGTTCAACAAATCTACATGTATCTTAGAGATAAAAGATTGGGTCGCCCCGTAATCGAATGACGTGCATACAAAATTTCCTAAAACAGAAGTTATACCTTTCAGTGCGTGTTGCTCTTGGTCTTTTGGGGTCAACTTTGAATTGGTGTTACCTCTATTGCATAGTTTTGTCCACGTTTGATGAGTTTGGGATTTGGGAAGCCCCTAGACATGTGTCCTTCTTCATGTAATTGTAACACTTTCCTTTGAATTCCTTCTTTTCTAGTGAGGTCCTACAATCTTTGGCCTCATGGCCCTTGCGGTTGCATCTCGTGCAAGTCTTTGCTTCCTTTTGGAATTTGTTTCCATTCTTCTTGTTTTTCCACCATTCCTTTTTCTTATTTTTGTTGGAACTTTCTTCTCCCTTCTCACCTTCTTTATCCTTCTTGGAATCTTCAGTCGTGCAGAGGATAAGCATCTCTACTAGGGTTTCAAATGTTGCCATAAATGTTACTTGGGCTAATAGAATTCCTTCAATGGAGGGTTCAACTCCTTAACAAATCTTAAGGCTTTGTTCATGGGGGTGACTACCAACCTTCTCCCAAACTTACATAATTCAATAAAGTTGGCTACATACTCTTACAAGCTCAAGCTTTCTTGCTTGAGGTGGTTGAATTTCTCTAGCTGGATAGTCATTTCTGCCCTTGGCAAAAACTTCACTTCGAAACAGGTCTTGAATTCGACCCATGTAAATATATGGCCCTCGTTTTCCACCGATACTAAGTTCGACCATTCAAGGGCCTCATCCTTCAAAATGCTAGACCGCAATTCTCCTCTTCACCTCATCAGGCCAACTAGTAGCTTTGAAAATTCTTTCACAGTCCATTAGCCTAGACTGGGAAATAGTAAAACTTTCTTACCCAGAAAACGATTTCCCTCCAAGATTCGTAAAAGTCTTATAGTAGCGAGAAAAGTCAAAAGCTACCTCAGCGGCAGGAGCCGCTGGGACAGGATTAGCAACAGGGACCTGTTCCACAGTACGGAGGTACGGTTGGAACCTCTCTGGCAAGTATCGGAGTCTTGCCTGGTTATCCTGCTTAGTAGGATTTTCAGCCATTCTACTATTTGAAAAGAAAAGGAATAATCCTTTAGTGATACTCCTGAGATAGTGTTTAAGCTAAAAATGGGAAGAAAACGACAAAGCTGTCTAGTATAAATGTGTATGCCCATTGGGGATAAATATTATATATACATATAGTTTGAAATAATCTTTTTCAAAATAAAAATACACCTCTCATACGTATAATTCCCTTATAATTGGTTAACCGATGCTTTAATACCAAATGTAACAACTCGCGCGGAATGGGACTAAATTTTAACCCTGAAAAGGTCCATCGAAACTTAGAGCCATTTTAAACGGGTCGTTGGTTCCTGTAAGGATTATGTTTGCACAGATAATAATAACATATACTTCGAATGGAATTCTCACATAGCGAAAACAGAAAATATAATACTGAAATATGATGCACTACTTATTTAAAAACCATAGAAATACAACATTCACAATTACATCTATTCAATGGGTACGTCAAATAGTTCATTCTCACTAGTTTCCAAAAGAAGTAAAGCGATAACTACTAACAATAGAAAAGTAACTTCGCCTTCTTCTCCGGCTCCAATCGTGACTTCATCCATGGCTTTTACCCCATCTATTGACCTGTTGGATATGTTAAGGAGAGGAGTCAGAACATAAAGATCTATGTGACTAAAATATGGTGTTACTTAATGTCCATATCCAATATTTTTAGCAGTTTACATACGTCAAGGTATGTCTATGCATCACACCAGATTCACACAAGCACCAAGTATCTAACCAATGGGATGGATATCCTAGTCAATCACCCATTAGTGTTTTTAGGGTAAAGACCCAACGAGTTGGGCATTATCGGTCACTTGTGGCCCTATTAAAGGTGGATTCTTATGATCTCTTATAACCCTGAGGCGGACCCCTAGCCCCTTAAGATCCCGTCCTAATACGTTAATGTTCTTAAGTCTATACTTACACTTGTAATATGAGAAGTAGTATTGAGAACGTTTCTACTAACTGATATTATGGTAGGACACCTATGCCGCTTAAGACTTCCCTTAGACAGTTGGTTAGCATGTAATAACCACATATCTTTTATATACCAAGTCTGTCCCTAGTTGAGTCCTTATAAGCTTTTGGAGGAAGTGGACATCCCCTGTGAACTACCCTACTCTGTTACCATTTATGCCTAACCACTTTTAGAGAAAAAGGACCCAAAAACTTACTTCAAATATAATAAGGGTGGGTCCCATGACTTTGGTTCCTCTCTAAGGAGTATACCTTCGTAGGGATCCTAGTCCTAACCACTTAAGACCCAAATTAGATAAAAAAAGGAAATCAGCCACTTAAGACCTTCTCAAGGTGTAGTAAACCTACCTGTTTTCACACGCAATAGACTTATATATATATATATATTGTGTATATATATACATACACACACACTATAGACCTGTCAGATTAAATCATATACCTATAAATGATGGATGTGCTAGTCGGTTCTGGGAAGACTTCTACTACAAGTTGGTTTAATATCGTGTCTATGTACTAAGTTTGAATGGTTCATGGCACCCAGACATCACACACTAGCTGGGCCTACTTGTGGTTGCTGGATTTCCCGGTCAGTTCCTGGCAAACTTATACCACAAATGGCGTCTAGTCTCATGTCTGTGTGTCATTATTTATATATAAAAAACCATTCTATATGCACATACAGGCAATCAATACATATTTACATATATGGGGACAGTTCAAGTTTGAATTATATCCTAATCGTATTTATTACGCTAATAAAACGTTAATTACGTTTATATAAGTAAAATAATTATAATGCCTAAATAACGTAAATATTCGTATGAACGAGGAAACTTTCTAACGAGATGGTAATTGTCAAATTTCTCTAAATCAAGGTATGCAAGTTAGTTTTTCAATACTTTTACTTCAACAACTTAGGCTTAATGACATAATCACAATATAACAAATAGTAGTGAATGGAAAATATACATATATATACAAATTTCAACTTGCATCCTAGGCTTGTTGGAATGATTTCAATATTAGATTAAAAATAGAGCATTACATACATTTATACATGCATGTTTACAATTTCCACTTTATCTAATTCACCCCTTTATGGTATTATGCACATAAAAACATTTATATTTGACATATTTCAAGTATGAATATGTTTGGATTCAAAATAGAATCCAAACCTAATCAAATTATGAAACACCCAAATCTAAACCCTTTTAGGTTACAAATCAAATGTTTAATAAAGGTGAATTACATAAAATAGAAACAATAGTAGCAACACCCCTTTTTCATCTTTAAACCAATATTAAAATCAACAATCGACAAAACCCAAATAATCATGACAATTCATATGCAAATATAAAATAGAGGATTTGGAGGTTTTGGTATTTTTTGTTATTGATTTCAAAATCCTCCTAGGCGTATCTATCAACATGATAATCTAATAAAAATATCAATATGCCTAAATAAACGATATTCAACTCACAGATCTAGGGAAGAACAAAGAGAATTCTGTGGTAGATCTGTGCTTAATCTTTGCGGTCAAACGTGCTCCAATAATCCTCCTAATACACACACACACGCACATACAAGAAACATGTATTAGAATCTTATATATATATAAGAAACATGCATTAGAATCTTATATATATATATGTATGTGTGTGTGTGTGTGTATTTGTACCAAATCCCAAAGTTCATTCTAAAAACCTATATGAATTAGAACAGAAAGGAGATAAGAATTTAGATTGGAGAATTAGAAGAAATCCTTAACCTTTATTTTCTTGGAATTTAGTACTGGTAGAGAGGCAACATGAAGGCAGGGATAGAGAATGGTTAGGGTTTCATAGTGTGATATGAGGGGCCATATATAGTTGCCCATGTGAGCATAGACTGTTGGATTAGTTTGACTTAATCCAAGCCCTTTATTCATATATATCCTCTCAAAAAACCTAACCACATAGATTTATTGGGTTGTCCAATCGCCAGGCGGTCGACCAGCAGTTAACACCCCTCTTGGGGGTAATCGACCCCCTTTGGGCTGGAACGCCTAATAAACTTGTGTTGTTGAGGTGTTAAATGTAATTAATACGTTCATTAAACTCTTAATCTTATTCCTTACATACAGTATCCTTTGTCCCCAAGATCTTATCCTTATTTCAAATTTCAAATTCTTCCTCTTTATTTTGAATTTATTTTGGACACACACACACACACACGTATATATATAATCCATTTAATTATATATATATATATATATATATATATATATATATATATTTTGCGTTTTACGGTCCAAATTCATTTGTTCATAACTTCTTCATACATTGACCTTTTTCAACATAATATATATGAAAACGATTCAAAATTTCGCAACGAATCCAAATAAAAGAATTTTGTAGCCAAAATCCTAAAGCTGCAAAATCTCATTTTCTAGCCTTACTATTTAATTGCGTATTTATTTATTTATTATTAATACATATGTATTTTACGGGGTGTTACAATCGACTAGCGCTGGAGTATGTTTCTGACTTCGAAGCTTTGTCAAAGTATGCTCATTCATTTGTCGATACTCCTTATCAGAAAAACAAGAATTTTGTCAAGGGTTTGGATAAATACATTAGGAACCAATTGGTGGACCATGTAGATGACACTTATGAGAAGATAGTCGAGAAAGCTTTAAGGCACGAGAGTTTGTTTCTTAAGGAAAAAACCGTTGTTGCAGTTAAGGAAGAACCGAAACCATAGCAGGGTAAGAACAACTAAAAGAGGAAGCAACAACAACAGAAAGGAAAGAATGGTCAGAAAAAGAAGAAAGGCGAAGTGACTTTCTACAACTGCTGGCAAAAGGGCCATTATTCCCAGGATTGTAAGAATCCAAAAGCTAAGAGGAAGTGCTTTAAGTGCAGAAAGCCTGGGCATGACAAAAAGGATTGTCCAGAACTAGATAAGGGTAAGCAGGTTGAGAAGGCGTATGCTTTGGAAGTCGTACCATCGTCTTCAAGGCCTCCTATGGTAGAGGAGAACGGGAAGAGTGTTGTCGTTCAAGGTATTCTTTCCATCAGAGATGTTTCGGTTCGTGTGTTGTTTGATATTGGAGCATCACATTCACTCATTTGTAATGAGCTTGTTTTTCGATTGGGTTTGGAACCCGAGGTTTGTGATAGACCATTGATTGTGACTAATCCGGTTGGGGGTTTCTTCCAATTTGTGTACGATTTGTCGGGGTCTAGTGTTATCGAGTCATGGTTGCTCCTTTGTTTGTGATTGCTTTGTTTTGAACTTCGCTGGGTTTGGGATTATCTTAGGTATGGACTAGCTCAAGAGGTATACGACAAAAATAGATTTAGAGAAACTAGAGGTGATAGTCAAGGATGTGGAAGGGGGAATTGTTGTGATTCCATGTAAGTCCGTAGATGGTGTCTTCGTAAGCTATTTATATTCGCTTTTGATTACACGGGAAGATTTGTCATCGGTGTCGATCGCAAGTGAGTTTAAAGATGTCTTTGACGAGGTCGAAGGGTTGCCACCGCATCATGGGATTGAGTTCAGAATCGATTTGGTGGAGGGTGCTAGACCTATCATCATGCCTGTTAGGCGGGCGGCTCCTAAGGAACAACAAGAGTTAGAGGTGCAAGCAAGTGACCTTTTGGGAAAAGGATTCATTCGGAGGAGCGTGTACAAATGGGGTGCACCAGGTGTGTTTGCAACCAAGGAGGATGGATCTATGAGATTGTGTGTGGATTATCGTGAGCTGACAAGGTGACCAAGAAGAACAAGTATCCATTGACAAGGATAGACGACTTGTTCGATCAGCTTCATAAAGCCAAAATGTTTTCTTAGATGGATTTGACGATTCCACCAATTGAGGGTGGCAAAGGATAGTGTGCCGAGGACTACTTTTAGGACACCATCCGGTTTCTTCGAATGGTTTGTGATGCCATTTGGGTTGACTAACGTACTAACGTATTTTTTGGATCTTACGAATAGGGTTTTCGGAGATCAGTTGAACAATTTCGTGCTTGTGTTCGTGGATGATATTTTGGTCTTCTTCCGGAATGAGGAAGAGCATAAGATGCACTTACGAGTTGTTTTAGAAATCTTGCGAAAGCATCAGCTGAGAGCTAAGTTTTCTAAGTGTCACTTCTGGAAGAGCGAAGTGAGGTTCTTAGGCCACGTTGTTTATGGAAATGGAATAGTGATCAACTCCTTTATGGTGACAGCAATCTAGGACTGGGATAGCCATAAGAGTGCGACAGATGTTCCTTGGGTTGGCGAGATATTACCTCAGTTTATTAATGATTTCTTTAAGATAGCTGCACCATTAACTGGATTGACGAAAAAGAATCAGGTGTCACATAGGATGCGAAGTGTGAGCAAGCTTTTGGAATCATGAAAGAGAGACTAACGAGTGCTCATGTCTTAACGATTTCAAGAGGGAATGAAGAAATGGTGGTATGCACTGATGCATGTGGCACTGGACTTGGAGTAGTGTTGATGCAGAAGGATAAAGTTGTGGCCTATGCGAGTCGACAGTTGAAGCGGAACGAAAGAAATTATCCAACTCAGGATTTGGAGTTGGCAGCGATCGTGTTTGCTCTGAAGATATGGAGACATTACCTGTTAATTAGGAGTTCGATTCGAGTTGTTTACGGTTCACAAGTTGTTGAAGTATCTTTTCTCCCAAAAGGATTTAAATCTTCGGCAACAACGGTGGTTAGAGTTTCTGGCATCATATGGTTTTGGTATAACCTATACTCCTGGTAAAGGTAACGCAGTGGTGGATGCGTTGAGTCAAAGACACACAAGTTTAGGAATGATGTTTTCAGAATGGAATCACCTCGAGTACTTGGCAGGATTTGATTTCAGGCCTAGGTGTGAGTTAAAACCTAAAATTGGCAAGCTTGTCGATAAGACCTACTCTTATCGAAAGGATTGGCGAAAGCCAAAAGCGTGATGCGAAGCTTGTCGAGATTATCCAGAAGTTGGAACCAGAGGATAAGGAATTCGAAGTTGATCAGGACAGTTGGCTTCGAAAGAAAGGATGACTGGTTATTCTTAACATTAACGGATTGAGAGCTGAGGTTCTGAGGAAATGTCATCACTCATAGTTAACGATGCATCCAGTTATAATAAGAGGTATCGGGGAGTGAGGCGAGCCTACTACTGGGAAAGAATGAAGAAGGATGTTGGAAAGTTTATTTCCAAATGCATGAACTGTCAGTTGGTGAAAGCTGAACAGAAGAAGCCGAGTGGATTGCTTCAGCCATTGGAAGTTCCTACATAGAAGTGGGAGTAGATATCGATGGATTTCATCGATGACCTACCTAGAAAGAGGGTAGGAAACAATGAGATTTGGATCACAGTGGATTGCTTAACCAAAAACGCCAGATTTATTCTTGCCAAATTGACTTGGACAACATTGAAGTTGGTCGAGCTTTGTAGAAAATGGATAGTTCAATTCCATTGTGTCCCAAAGAGCGCAGTGAGTGATCGAGATCCATCATTCACGAGTGGATTTTGGAAGAGTTTACAAGAAACTTTGGGAACAGAGTTATGTTTGAGTACGGCTTATCATCCCCAAACAGACGGTCAAACCGAGTTTTGGAAGATCTCCTAAGAGCTTGTGTAATGGATTTTGGAGGATCATGGGAAGACCAACTACATTTGATTGAGTTTGCGTATAATAACAATTACCAGTCAAGCATTGGGATGGCACCATATGAAGCGTTCTATGGCAGACCATGTAATTCTCTGACATGTTTGTTAGAAACTGGAGATAAGTTGATACTTGGGCCAGGGATGACAAGAGAAACATCGAATAGTATCAAGATCATTCGACAACGAATGAAGGCAACCCAAGACCGTCAAAAGAGTTATGCTGAAAAATGTCGAAAATATTTGGAATTTGATGTTGATGACATGGTTTTCGTGAAGATTTCGCCGTTAAAGCATGTTGTTCGATTCGGAAGTGAAGGAAAGTAGCTCCAAGGATTGTTGGACCGTTTCCGATAGTCGAGCGGATTGGAAAGCTCGCATATAAATTGGATTTACCCAAGAAGATGTTGGGCGGGCACAATGTTTTCCATCTGTCGTTTCTACGGAAGTGTGTGTATGAGTTGAATGTGCTGGATCTCCAGAGCAGTATGAAGACCTAAAAGTTGAGACCGTAGCTATGAAACCTCGTAAGTCGCTTTGCATTGTGGGGAATGACACGAAATAGTTTAGAAGGAAAATAGTTAAGTTAGTCAAGGTGCAGTGGAGTGAGGATGATGACGATTGCACATGGGAAACGGAAGAGAGAATAAAGACAATCCATCCAGAACTCTTCGTTGGTAGTACCCATTAATGTCGTGTCACCTTACACCATTGTAACTTGTACTATTCGTTAGAATTCTACATATTAGGTTAAGGTTATGGTTGAATGGCTTGATGAATGCTAGTTTGGATGGTAAATTTCGCTACTTCTAGATGGTAGGCATGCTGCATTGTTTCTGGTTGCTTGTGTTTGTTTGGAATTTCGGGGGGGGGGGGGGGGGGGGGGAATTCCTAAAAGAGGGAGAATGTAACAGCCTGCATTTTACGTATCGGAGGATCGTAAAATATTTTTATTTAATTTCCTGAAGGTTGGATCATTCTCATATTTTGGTATATTGGTTATGGGGATGTGAGACATGTCCGTAATTTTTATCAGTTTTATTTGTGACCATTTTGCCCTTATTAGTTTTGTACAGGGCATAACTTTTGGCTGGGATCGAATCAGGTGCTGAGATCGATTTCATTGGAAAGGAAATGACGTTTCAATTCCGTAGGGTGGTCACAATAAAGATTTGGTTAATGGTTTGGGAGGAATCGCTGTTTTAGTGTTTCACAATTTCTGTATAGGTTTAGCTTTATGGGCTGATTTTGTGTGGCCCATTAGTGGGCTGGTTGGAGGCTATAAATAGGGGGAAAGAGGCATGGAGAAAGGGTTACTTTTCTTCATTCTCTTATTTGGTTGAGTTCGCGATCCTCCTTACTCAATCAAGTACACCTTTTCACCATTAAAATTCTAGATCTACGAAAGAAGATTAAATATCTACATCAAACAAAGCTAGATCTACTTCGACTGAAGGAAGACCGCATCAATTTGAGAGGTTTGAAGCTCAATCTTAGCTGTCTGGATTGGGATTTTAATGATTTCGAATTATTTTGAAGAACTGGTGAGTGATAAGCATCTCTCACACGGATTCAATCAAATATATGGGTTGTTTGATCTTATTTTCGTCGTTTTAAGTTGTTTTCACCAAGATCTACATCATTGTAAATATATTTTCATTTGAATCACCATAAGATCTAATCTAGCAACTTAAATCGGTAATTCTTATGTTAATTCATATGTTTATGCAAGTTTAGATCCATTGTTGTTGTTTATTCATTGATTTATCATGATTTGGTGAATTCTATATGGTTGTTGATGAATAATTGTCATTTTAGTGTTGTTAATGATTTCATAAAGTGTTTATGGTTGAATTGGATGCTTTGGATGAGTTGTTTGAATCGATACTGTCGTTTGGTGATGATTTGGTCAAGATTGGAGCTAAATTGGTCAGTCTGGAGTCGGGTCGTTTTTCCTTAGGTCGTTGATGACGTGGTGGGCATAAGGCATGTGGCTTGCTACTCGAGAAATGGCCATGTCATTAGAGCGATGGGTCATTGGCAAATGGTGCTTGACCAAGTCGGGTCGTAGGAGTCAAGTCGTAAAGGACTTCAGGTCAACCGAAGTTCTTTGGAGAAAGGAGGGTTGGTCCAGAACGAGGCAAGCAGGTCAACCAATGTGATAGGTCAGGCTGTTCGGAAGTGATCAGACCGTTCTGCTTTAGGGCGTGGTTAGGTCATGAAACTTCACTAGGTCGTGTCGCTGGGGCATCACTATGTTGGGTCGTGGGTCCTTAGGGTCAGTGGCTCTGGATAAGGTGGAGCTAGGTCGGCCGAAGAGAAGGTCAGGTCGTTAACGACCTGAGAAGGCCGGGTCGTTAACGACCTGAGAAGGCCGGGTCGTTGGGTGGTTTGAATGACCTGATGATGGGTCGGCCTAGTGAATGACTTGAGTATTGGATGGTGAACAATCCGATTAGTAGCAACCAAATATGGTTATTATTTTGGTTCGGGAATGGATGTGACTTCGAGTATATTTAAGCAGGAATGTTCGAAGTGTTGTGATATGTCCATTGATCGTCGAAATGCAATGAATGTGAACGACTCAAGGTGGTGAGTTCGTGGATAATGGTTGCTCGAGAAGTGGCTTGAGCTCATGAACAGTCAACGGGTTGTATGGCTATAGATATCGAAGGCCGAGGAATTATCGTTGTCGTAAGTTCTAGCGGATTCAAAGCAGGGGTAAAATGGGACGCCCAAAAGACTAGAAGTGGATGGTCGAGTACCCTGGGCAGCTCGAAGGACCTAGATACGTTTCGTTGCATGGCATATGGAGTTTTGCTAGAACTGGGGTTTACCATTAGCCCTTGATGGATGGCAAGGTGTTCAGCCAGTCATACGATTAATGACTGTTTCAAAGTAGGATTTACGATGATGGCCAGAGTCATGGATTATGATTGTTTTGCGTGTATCATCTTGTGTAGATTATTTGACATTGAAGGAGATATCTCTTGGTTGCTTGTCTAATGTTGGTTTAGGCCTTCGGAGCTTGTACTTAGGGAGCTGTTGATATCAATTAGGATGGTCTATGCTTAATAACAGTTGCCATGAATGTATTGTTTGTTTCTACTTGTTTGTTGTATAAGCTATCACTGTCGGATGTGAGGAAGACAGGTTGGGATTTTCTCTACTGTGATGGTAAATTAGTTGATTAATCTGCCTATTCTCATATGCTTTATTGATGATGTTAGATAGTTGTTTATCGATCATTAAGACTGTTTTCTGACTCAAGGTTTTATGTTTTTCTCTTATTACCTTGGGCTGTTCATCCGGTTTTAGATGGGCATACTGACATATCTTGATGAGGACGATGCTGCTGAGTGGCGACGAGCGGGAGGCTTTTGTATTAGTTTTCTACTATCTACTATTTGTTGTTTTCCGCCATTTGATGTATTCTCTAAGAGACTGTAGTGCGGCATATTGTATAGACTCTTATTGTGTAATTCAATGTTGTATGGATATACTTTCGAGTTGATATGAAAGTTTTAAGCTTTTACTCAATTTTGCTTCACTGTTACTACATGTTGTATATGTTCTATTATATTTTATCTTTGCGTTGTGGGTTATGCGACATGTTCTGCGTATATTATTCCACCATGACGATTGTCCATAGCTACCTAACACGTCTTTCAGCGCAGTATCCCTCTTAATAAGTGTAGAAGTTATAGGCAGTTGTCACAGTCAAATTGACCCTTCTTTTCAAGCGAGGCGATGGTCTCAGAGGGAGTTACTGGAGACTATGGCCTAATCAACGGTTCTATCCCAGCCTTGCCTACCGCAGGCAGGGCAGGAGTGATCGATGAGCACTCATCCTTAGAAACCGCCTCCTCATTGTCGGTGTCATCCCCATCGGCTACATACTGAATATTTGCAGCCTTGTGCGGCTTAGGCCCAACAAGGGATATTTTCCTTTTACGGCTCGGAGAGCCTGCTTCCTTTTCAATCTCTGTTTTCTTTCTGCCTCTGGCAATGGCCGATATGATTAATACACGATCAGCGGGAAGTAAGCCCGCACGATGAAGTTATTCCTAGTCTAAAACATTCTCAGTAGAACATGCCTTGGCCGGGATAGCCAGCAGGACTCGAGACACTATTGGTACACATGATATGTGGGTGCATTAGGATTTCATGTTATACAAAGCATGGTTAATTCCCCGCTGACAACATGACAAGTTTCAAACTCGTAAAACAATCAAAGATACTTACTTCCCTCTAACCACATCCTTGCAAACCCGGGAGGATAACTCACGAAGAACTAGTCTTGCTCATACACGCTTAACTTACTTCACTTCCCATTAAAGAACCAAGTTTTAGGCAAAGCTTCCAAAAAAATACTAGAAAGGTGCAATGTTGGCTCTCTCTTCAAGTGAAGGAGATACCATATGTCTTCTTCGGTGGGTTCCAGCTGCATGTACTCTCTGTAGAGATCGCATGTACCTAAAAGGGAAGCATATACATTCGGATGAAACTGAGACGGTGCAAGGCGAAAATATTATATTATATCCAGAATAAAGTTGTTAGCCGAGGGCATGCACTTAGAACTGCACGCTTGTCTGTTCCAGGCAATGCATCCTTCCAGTGATGCGTGAGCCCCTATCGTCCTTTCCGGGCACGTGAATATCTCTTTGGGGAATAATGAACCACGTTGCCATATGCCTCACTATCGTCTCATCCATATGCGACAGCACCGAATCTGGTGGGTTCTCACGTATAGCCACGCCCGCCATCATGCTTGGCACCATCAAGTGCTTCCCTCGATGGTACCTACGTGCTCTTCCTCTTCATGCTCACCTCCAGTCGTTCCAAGCCTTCCCTGCGCCGGTAACCCGCCGAATGCTCGACCGACATTGTTGTCCTTCCGGCTGCACTCCGTGATTGGGAGCTTTCGGCGAACCTATCAACTGAGAAGGAGTGGACTCTCCAGCAGTCCCAAGCTCGTTATCCCCTGAGTTAGCATCTTTAGTTGAACTGGACGGGGATGGTGAATGCTGCGAATCTTTAGCTTCCAGAATCTGTTGTGACGGCCCGCCCCGCACCAACCGACATTTACTCCAAAAGTGCGTTGTACACATGTCCAGTTAGCACGGGACGGTCGTCAGAAGAAAAGAAGAAGACGAAGAATCAACAAAGAACCTGTAGAATGTCTCACAGCGCATAGAACAAAATATAATAATAACATATTTGACATAAAACATGAGAGACAGTGCATAAATTCGTTAATTATCACTAATCACCCCTTAATCCCCCAAATTCCGGGATTTGCAAAATTAGTCGAAATTAACCCAAATTCATATCAGAGGCATAAAATGGTGTTTTAGAATTTTAGGAATTTTTCTAGATTTTTCTGAGCCATAATTTCGCTAATCTTCGCTAATTACCATAATTAGCCGTAATTAGTGAAAAACAATGCAAATCACTCACCTTTGCCACAAAGTAAACTATAGATCTGAAACAATCTCTGATTTGGATACAATCCCTATGTGTTCCAGCAGCTCTCTTGCTAATTTGGTGAAGATCTTATTTGATTTGATGTAGATTAGGCCAAAACTTGATTAGAAAGTGATTAGAGACGATTTGGGATGAAATTAGAAGGTGGAGGCCATTACTAGGGTTTCAAGGAGGAAAGTGGCGGCTCAAAACTGAAATGAAAATGATTCTCTAACTCATTTCAGCCTCCCCACAACCCTAATCCCGAAATGGGTTATGGGCATATTCACTAATCACCCTATTTGGCCCGGTTAAGCAGTTTTTCACCTTCAAAACCTTATTTTTGCCATATCTCCCAAACGGTAAGTCCGTTTGGCTAATGTAACCACTCTACGGAAAGAGAAACCATCATTCGAATCCAATGGAAATGGTTTCAAATCAAAATTCTTTTCCAGTCAAAAGTTATGGCCAAAACAGTACCAACTAGGGGCAAAACAGTCATTTAAAAATCAACAAAAATCATGAACATGGGAAATGACCCCAATAATCGTCTCCCAAAGTTACATGACCATACGACTCCATATGTGAAAGAAATAAATATTCTACAATCCTTCGATGCGTAGAATGCGGGTTGTTACATCTGTTGTGTTTTAGATCTCGTTTCCATTGCTAGTTATACTTTCAATATATTTACGTTATACATCGCGTTATATAACCTGTACCCTCGTGTTGGTGTAAACTAACATGTACAAGCAGTGCAGTGTTGTGCTAATACAATTATAACTTGAAACTTGGGACATGGCGACAATCACAAATCCTCAAGATTGTAACCATCGTCGTCATCGACTAGCGTTATCAGATTCGCATCGATCTGTACCATGTTACAACCAAACTCGAAAGAACACGTTCAACAGTTCGATAATTCAATCAGAGTTTGAGTATATGCTTTCGTCCTATGTGTGAGGCTGAATTGTCAACTACATTACGACTAACGTAGGCTTCGGCTCAATCGTATAAGGTCGTGGAAGCGATGCGAATCCAGAGGTAGGAAGTCAAAAGGTTGGCGTATCGGATAGGGAACTCAACATGTCACAAAAATAGGGCACGAAATGTCCGGGCTGACAAGAGGTCTCGTATCCCTTTTCGAAGTACGAAATTTCATATCCCTAAAGGGATTTGAAATTTTGTGTCCCAAATAGGAGGATACGAATTTCATCCTTACGAGGCCCAAGCTCCAGCTCCTCCTCCAAAGTGTTTCATCCCCTCGTCCATCAATTAACCAAATTTTTGACTCCTCCCCCTTTTCTTCTCCAAAATCCTTCCCCCTACAGTTCCCTCTTTCCCGAGCGTCCCTCCCCATTAATCATAAAACCGAACGCGAACACCTAGCTCAACCTCGAGAGTTGACCTCTATTTCAATTCAAAAAACATTCTCAAACCACTCGGACTTGGATCTTGAGGCCGAGAACACGAACGGTTTCAAATCTATACAGGAGCCCACCTCGGGATCGATCTGATGGTCGGCGCAGGGCTCGTGTTAGAACACGATCCCACATCAATGGCCGGATTTGAACCCACCTGTGTTTTCAGTGTTCAAAATATTCGAGTTCTTGGGTTCGTGTGCTCTAAGTCCTAATTCAGGAAAAGTAAGAAGAAGAAGAAGAAGAAGAAGAGGACAGAGGAGGTTGTTCGAATTTATAAGGTGGAGTTTGGGCAAGGCCCAGTTGGTATTTCGTATCCCACGCAGGGATACGAGACCTCGTATCCCAGTGGGATATGAAACTTCGTATCCCATTGGGACATGAGAGTCCGTATCCTTAAGTAGGGATGCGAAAATCTCGTATCCCCCACGCGGTGTATATATATATATATGTGTGTGTGTGTGTGTGTGTGTGTGTGTATATATATATATATATATATATATATATATATATATAACGATGGCTCGTTGAGAGGGAATCTCCTCTTATCGCCCGCCTAAAACTTTTTTCCTAATTTTTCTCGATCTCAACTTATGAAATGTCGAATGCTCCTAATCTAATTAAACAATCTAAATCTAGTTATCTAGATCTCAATCTCCAATATGTTCAGCCGTTGGCAGACTATGTTTTTATTCTAGAAACTACTTTCAAACTATTGGCAGATTCATGGCTCAATACGATAGTTCTTCACCCATTAGATTTCAGATTGTCAATGGTGAAGTTAAAGGAATATATTCTAAAGGTTTGGAGACCTAAAGGTAAATTTATGATTCATATAGTTACTGGTTTTCATTACACAGTTAGATTTGAAGATGCTTTGGATTATACTTCAGTATTAATGACATTGACCTATTCTTATTATGGACAAATGGTATCCTGGTTATCGATTTGAAAAGTTTAAGGCACATAGAGTTCAGATTTGGATTAAGTTGTTTGATTTAGATATGGAAATGTGTTCGAATCTAACATTTTCAATGATAGCTAGTTTTATTGGGGATCCGATTAGTATTGATTGGGAAACAGCTAATAAGATGATTACTAGATATGCTAGAATACTTGTGGCAATTGATATTGAATCCAAGCTGGTCTCTAAAATTCCTAATGTTCTTCACAATGATCAGAAAAAGGATATTCGAGTTGAATAATTATTCCTCCTAAGTGTGATAAGTACAAGAGATTTGGGCATAAACATTTAATTCATGACCTTTCTAATGAACCAACTTGGATTAATAACCAAAATATAGTTAAGCCTAGCTCATCTAATAATGGTTACAATAATGCTACTTCCACAACTCAGAATGATTCTTCTCATAGAGATACATATGTTAATTTATCTAGTTCTAATAATCAAAGTGATATGTTGAATAATGAGATAGATAACAACTCTGATAATGCTGATTTGGGACTCCTAGATGAGGAGTTACCGAATGATATTATTCAAGACGATATAAATCATGTAGCTGATCAATTGAATGATAATCTGCTCATTGAAAAGGAAAAAGAAGTTTCAGGTGAAGTTTCAAAGAACATAGAGTATTTAGCTCATGTTAGAGGAAAGAAAGTTAACACTTCAGTTGCTCCTCCTTTAAGATCGCCTAGAAGCAACTCATCTATAAAATGACGAAAATATCTTGGAACGTCAGAGGGATAATACTCCACAACGAATGTGTGATGTATTATCTCTTCTGGCGAAATTTAAGCCAACTATTGTTTCCATGGTTGAGAATAAAATTAATTCAGTTACTAGGTTTGTTTGGTATATTAATACCTAGATCTTGGGATTTTTTTCCACGTGATGATGCTCCTTTCTCAAGTAGAATTTTATTTCTTTGGAATACTGAAATATGGTCTATCATTAATATGTTTTCTTCGAATTAGCATGTTACTGTGCAAGCGGCTAATCGAGGTGGTTAGTTATCTTTTTTACTATAGTTTATGCAAGCAATAGCTTCGCTGAAAGGAAAACTTTGTAGCAACAAATCATTCGAGAATCAGAAACTATGACAGGAGAATGGTTACTTATAGGTGATTTTAACAATTCCACATCTCACTTGGATAAAAAAGGGGGTCTCCAAGTTTTATTTAAGCAAATACGAGCATTTAATAATTGTTTAGCACAAGCAGGCTTAATTGAAATCAAATTTGTAGGGTTCAACTATACATGGAGGAGGAGAGGTATGGCAAATAATTTAGATAAATTTTTTGTAAATCATCAGTGTTTACGTACATTTACCGCTATGAAAGCTATCTCATTATCTCAAATGTCTAATGACCACAATCCATTATTATTAAAATTAATTCTCTCTTCTACCATAAAAGGGTATCCATTTAGATATTCAAACGATTGGCATCTAAAAGAAGGATATGGTGAATGTTTTTTGAGAGGATTTAGTTCAAATGTTAGTGCATATCCAAGTTATGCTTTTCAATCTAAGTTGCAGGCTTGTAAATTGGAACTGAAAAAATGGAATAAAATTAGAGTGAAAGATGATGAACTTCTATTACAAGCAGAGGCTGATTTTCATGGGAAGGAATTTTCATATGACCAAGATCCTGAAAATTTAGAGCTTTATGAAAGAATGCTCGAGGCTAAACAGGTGTTATTAGTCCAGAAACATATGAAAATTTGGAGTTATAAGCAAAATTCTAAGGTGTTTTGGCTACAAGATAATGACATGAACTCAAAAAATTTCACTCCAAAATGTCAAACAGAAAGTATTCGAATAATTTGAAGGAACTGATTAATGATAATGGTGATCTTTTATCTAAACAAGATGAAGTAGAACCAGAAGCTATTGCATATTTTTCTTCATTATATAATGGTTTGGTTAGTAAAAAAAACTCCCTTCATTCCAATCCCTGTATGTGATCAATGCATATGGACAGCAAGCACTTACTTTATCAATTACAATGGAAGAAGCTAAGGCTGTAGTTTTTTCAGCCCACGATGATTCATGTCCTAGCCCCGATGGTATGAATTCTAATTTTTTAAAAATATATTGGGAGGAGAAAAAATGGAAATTATTACTGCCTTGCAAAATATGTTTATTCTACTAAGTTGTCAAAGGGATGTAATCATACCTTTTTGACCCTTATCCCAAAGGTAGAAAGTCCAACTTTAATCTCTCAATATAAACCTATAGCTTGCTGTAATATGTTTATAAAGTGTTCAGTAAAATCCTTTGTAATCGAATAAAGTGGTATTTACCTCATTTAATATCACCAGAATGCCTTCTTTCCTACTAAACACATAGGGGATAACATCCTTCTTGCCCACGAATTATTGAGAGATTTTAAGAAGCCTAATGTAAATAATTTTTGTGCAAAAGTGGACTTACATAAAGCTTACGATATGCTTAACAGGGAGTTCATATTCATTTAATGATGAAAATGGGATTTCCCATTCATTTTATTAATGTCATTTATGAATGCATATCCACTCCTACATTTTCAATTTTGATACAAGGAGTGCCAAAAGGATTTATATCATCTAATAGAGGTTTAAGACAAGGAGATCCCTTATCATCATATTTGTTTTCGATAGCAATGGAGTATTTTACATTTGGAATGCATGAATTAGTGCTTTAAAATAAGTTCTTCCCTATGCATAAATTTGAGCCTGCGGTAACCCATTTATTATGTATGCTGATGATTTAATGATATTTGGAAAATGCCAACCAATATGTGCTGCTTCTTTGAGAATAATTTTGATAAACTTAAGCAGTTTTCTGAATTTGTTGTGAGTGAACATAAAACTAAGGTTTATTTTAGTTCACATGCTCACAACACCAACAAAGTTATTGCAATTTTAGGGGTTCAGGTAGGACAATTGCCTGTTAGATATCTTGGGATACCACTTTCCTATAATTATGTTCATTATAATGACTATCAAGCTTTGTTGGATAAAGTACAAGCTAAAATTCAAGGATGGGATGTGAATTTTTTAGTTTTGTGGGGAGAGCCGAATTAATTCATTCAGTTATCACACATACTGTTTTTTATTGGATGTTAGTGTATCAACTACCTGAGCACATTATTGATAAATTACATATGATGTATGCTAACTTTTTTGGGGGAAGTTCATCACATAAAATAAGCTGGAAGAAATTATGCTTTCCTAAACTCGAAGGAGGAATAAAACTCAAATCATTTTAAAATTTAAAGAAAGCAGCTGGAATTAAGATGATGTGGAAGTACCTCTATAGTTCTTATCTATGGAGCATTTGAATGCGAAGAAAATATTATTGTGGCAAATTGTCCTGGCATATGAATATCTACAACAATGCATTAGGCTCATGGAAAACAATCATGAGGCTTCAAACCACAGGTAGACAATTTTTCAACAAGGTGATTACTACAGGTACATCTACATATCTTTGGTTTGAACCTTGGCTTAATACTAAATGTTTAGTTGATATAATTGGTTTGTCAAGATTTCGTATGTTAGGAAGAAACGATGAGTTTGTTTCCTCTGTATAAGTGAAGGTAGGATAGATGCTTGCCTTCACCCAGCTGCATTAGAAATTCAACAAACAATGAATGCAATAAATCTGAATGTTGATGTACATGAAGATTTTTATGAATGGTGCGAAGGTGGATCCTTTTCGTTTCAGAAAGCTTGTAATAAGATTCGAAATAGGCAGCCTACTAGATATGTGTTCAAAGTAATATGGCATAACAAATACGCTAAGAGAATGTCACTAATATCTTTTCTAGCTGTCAATGACATGCTTAATACCAAGGAGAGACTAAGAAGGTTTGGTATTGTCGATGAAAGTTGCTGTATATTATGTGGAAATGAAGAAGAGACAGTAAGTCATATTTTCTTTGAATGCGAATGCTCTTGTTTTATATGGGGCAATATTTCAGTGAAGCTTGGATTTGTTTCTCTTGGCATGAGTTCATTGGAGGATGAGGCTCTGAAAGTTCTTAATAAGTTCACAAAGAGAGATCAGTTGTATGACATTTCTTGTGCTGCTTACACGATGACAGTATATCAACTTTGGCAAGAAAGAAATGTGAGGATATTTAATGGTAGATGTGTTTTGAAGGAAGTGCGTATGAAGATGATTGAGAAGGAGATAAAGTGGCTAGTGAACAACAATGGAAGCAAGTCTAATAGGACACGTGAGAATGAAGATTTCTTAAGAAAGTGGGGAGTAGAATAATTAGATACTGGCTGATGATGTAATTCTGTTCTATGAACTTTAAAGTTTAGCTATTTTCTTTTTAATATTTGATAATGTATGAGAGGGTCTATGAGAGTATGTGGAGTTTTTACTGATATGTGATCATGTATGAGAGGGATGTGGAGAGAGCTATATCTAATGTGAATATATGGAGTTTATATGTACTCTTTTCCCTTATGTGGTACACATTTAGGTTAGGGGGGCATAAGGTTTTGATGATGCATATAAACAAAGTATATGATTGGTAATTGCAATAATAGTTACTAATTTTTAATACACACACACACGTGTAATATGAACGTGAATATGAACAAACATATACTCATGTATGTTCATACGTATGCATTTACACGCACTACAATTTATTTTCACTCTCTAATCGCATCGTGCAAAACCGCATGAAAACGTGTGAGCGTACGCGCGATGCTATGTCAATAACAACTTGTTTATGTTGCAGCTTAAATGAGAGTCAACGACTAACATTTATATTCATGAGTTAACAAGAATTGGAGATTCAACAAAAATAATTCTTTCAACTCAAAGCACATCATGTCGAGACAAGACATTCTTTTGGGGGCAAATGTTAACCGGCCTTTTGCTCTGATTTCCAAAAGTACACCAAGCACGCTGGACTCAATACATCGCGTGGCACCAAAGCCCAAATTGTCGCAAAAACACCAGGGATTCAAGACCAAGAGGGGTCGCGCAAGCACAAGCCTCATAGCTCCTCAAAACGATGCATTAATGTTATTGTCGTACCCCTCAACTTATACACTTCAGGTCCCTCAAGACGTATAATTTCGGATCCCTCCAAACGTACTTTTTGTATCCCTCCGTCTCGTATCCCTCAGCACCACCAAACTTCGAGTCCGTGCATGTATTCGGGCTCCCTTAGCCTCGCACCAGAAGCCTCGACTCCCTTGGCCCTCAGAATCTTTGTACCCCTCTAACACGTATCCAAAACTTTGACTCTCGAATCCCCTCTGCACACCATGTCTGATGTATACCTAGGGATACGAGCTCGTATCCCTTAGGGGATACGAAATTTGTATCTTACAATAAGGATACGAGCTTCTCTGTGCTTTTTGGGAGGGAGTTGAATTTCTGAGGTCGAGTCTCCAGGGATATGAAAATACACCGTGTGGTCCCAAATCCTACCTACTCTCACCTAACCATTCAACTATAAATACCCTCTTACTCACACTTTAAAGAGGTTGGATTTTTGCTGATTTGACATCTCTTGAGAGCTTCAAGAACTCATTAATGACAGCCTAGTGCTTGAGGAAGAAAAAGCATAAAACCACTTTTTCCTAAGACTCATATATGACAATTATGACTCTAAATTATATGGAAACACTTGTAATTAAATGCCTTGATGATGTTCAAAGCTTGCAATCTATTGTTGTGAATAAAATATCAGTGAACTTCTTTAAAGTGGACATAGGCCCCTCACGTGACCGAACCACTATAAATCTATTGTGTTATTTACTGTTTTCTGCACTTACTTTCCTAAGTGAAACATAGTTCTCTAAGTAACGGAGAATTTTTGGGTGTTACAACATTTTTGGCCGTCAACAGGTTGCCTCACGCGTACATGCAGGAAAATGCAGAAAATATTTGGCACCATACAAGCAGGGATATGGAGTAAAAAAAGAAACTGATAGTAGCACAAAGAATTGAACTAGGAGACCTCAAATTTGAGGATACAAATTACAACCAATTAAGCTAAAGGTGCTCTTAATTAAAGGTAGTGGTGATAGATTTAAAACATAAAATCTGCTGATCACTACCTTTCCCTCCATCTTCTCCTCTGTTTACCTTGTTACACCTGCCTTTTATGCAGTAATCTCTCTTATCCACTTTATATGTCTATCATGCTACTTTTATTTATTTATTTGCTAAAAGTAACTAGACTCGCTAGACTTTATGTCTGAACCTTTTTGTTTCCTCCTCTTTCTTCCGTTCTCCCCCCTCCAAGGTTCTCAGGGTGGGAATACTCAGGCTTAGTCAGGAGTCGGTTATCATCTTGCAATAATAATCACTAATTTTCAATACACACACACACACACACACACACACTCTCTCTCTCTCTCTCTCTCTCACACACACACACACACACACGTGTAGTATGAACGTGAGTATGAACAAACATATACTCATGTATGTTCATACGTACGCATTTACACGCACTACATTTCACTCTCCAATCACATCGCGCAAAACCGCATGAAAACATGCGAGCGTACGCGCGATGCCATGTCGATAACAACTTATTTACATTGCAGCGTAAATGAGAGTCAACGACTAACATTTATATTCATGAGTTAACAAGAATTGGACGATTCAACAAAAATGATTCTTTCAACTCAAAGCACAACATGTCGAGATAAGACGTTATTTGGGGGGTAAATGTTAACCGACCTTTTGGTCCAGTTCGCAGAAGTACACCAGACACGTTGGACTCAATACATCGCGTGGCACCAAAGCCCGAAGTGTCGCCAAAACACCAGGGATTCAAGACCAAGAGGGGTCGCGCAAGCACAAGCCCCATAGCTCCTCAAAACGATGCATTAATGTTATTGTCGTACCCCTCAACTTATACACTTCGGGTCCCTCAAGACATATAATTTCAGATCCCTCCAAACGTACTTTTTGTATCCCTCCGTCTCGTATCCCTCAGCACCACCAAACTTCGAGTCCCTACATGTATTCGGGCTCCCTTAGCCTCGCACCAGAACCCTTGACTCCCTTGGCCCTCAGAATCTTCGTACCCCTCTAACCCATATTCATAACTTCGACTCTCGAATCCCCTCTGCACACCATGTCTGACGTATCCCTGGGGATACGAGCTTGTATCCCTTAGGGGATACGAAATTCGTATCTCACACTAGGGATACGAGCTTCTCTGTGCTTTTTGGGAGGGAGTCGAATTTCTGAGGTTGAGTCTCCAGGGATACGAAAATACATTGTGTGGTCCCAAATCCTACCTACTCCCGTCTAACCCTTCAACTATAAATACCCTCTTGCTCACACTTCAAAAAGGTTGGTTTTTTGTTGATTTGACATCTCTTAATTAAAGGTAGTGGTGATGGATTTAAAACATAAAATCCGTTGATCACCACATTTTCCTCCATCTTCTCCCCTGTTGTTTCGTCCTTAGCAGGGGTTGTACTATTCGATAGTCTAGCTTGCCTAGTCTTAAAACCGGGTCCGGTGCTAAGTGCATTAGGTAACGTAGTATACATTATTTGTTTACACTCCTTAACGTACAAACATCAAATTAGCTTATTTTAACTTATAACGTAAAATTATGTAAGAGAACACATCGAAGTTACCGTTTGCCGTGATATTCACGAGTTGGAAAGCTAAGCGATAACTGGGCTTTCGGTGACCAGTGCCCTTTAATAGCTAAAAGACGAAGTCGTAAAATTAAAATTGATCTGTCATCCTGCAAAATTTGCTTAAAAGCAATCAAGCTTCTCCGTTTTTAATCCATGAACCAGCCAAAATTTCGAGAGTTGAACTAGATTGGACCCACAGAATTAGGCAAAAAGTAACGATTGCTTTTATTTCCATTTTCTTATGTAAAATCGGATTAGATTAGATTATCACATTTATCTTCTCTATTTCTTCGGGAATCTTGTTTCAGAGATTTAAAAAACAGTGAACAGAAGAATCGCTATTTTAAATAAAGATAAAAGAAGCTAGAGTGGAATCCCAATCCATATCTTCTTCCCATCCAAAATGTCTTCTCCAAGCAAGCGTCGAGAAATGGACTTGATGAAACTGTTAGTGATTTTAATCCCACTCTCTTTCCGTTTCTATTAATCAAAATATTTATTTGATTGAGTTCGTTTGTTTTTCACTCTGTCTGATTCTTGAATAGAATGATGAGCGATTACAAAGTAGAGATGGTAGATGATGGGATGCAGGAGTTTTTTGTCGATTTTCATGGCCCCAAAGAAAGTACGTTTTCTTTTTGTTGCCAACCATGTGCCTTTTTCTTCTTCATAGTTTCGTGTATGCATTTACTTAATGTTATTTGAAAATAATGTGTAATTGATACGCTTATAATGGATCCTGAAGCTTACTATGAAGGCGGTGTTTGGAAAGTCAGGATTGAACTTCCAGGTTCCTATCCTTATAAATCGCCATCTGTTGGATTCGTAAACAAAATTTACCATCCAAACATTGATGAGAAGTGAGCATTTTTAACCTATTTGCATTTTGGTTCATTGTTTAGAGTCTTGCAATGGTATAACATGTTGTTTCCCTTTTTGATTTCAGTTCGGGTTCGGTTTGTATGAATGTGCTTAATCAGACTTGGAGCCCCATGTTTGGTAAGCATTGTTACCGTTTTGATTTTTTTCGGTTGCCCATTGAACTTAGCAGCAAGATCAAGATCATTTGTGTTTAATTCTTGTGTTATATCAGATCTTGTAAACATATTTGAAGTTTTCCTCCCTCAACTCCTTTCTTACCCTAATCCTTCTGATCCACTGAATGGGGATGCTGCTAGCTTGATGATGAGTGATCTTCCTGCTTATGAGCAACGCGTTAAAGGTAATGACATCAAAGATTGTCTTTGTTTTTTTAATTATTATTTTTGCTCCTGCTTTGGTTGGCTTGCTCGCACTTTGGTATTCAGAAACAATTTGCACCCTCTTTGCAATTCTTGCAAATAACAGTCCACATTGCTTGCACTTTCTGTACATTGTCATATTTCAGTGTAGTAACTAGTAGATTAACTTTGCAAATATTTCATAGTTTTATGCATTAAAGAAAAAAAAACAAATTTTTTTTTTTAACGTACCATAGATGTTGGTTGAAGACGCTTGATAGTTGAATCTACCGCTTAACAGTTGGTTGGTACACACCTCCATCTCTTTGTCAGATCGAATACCAAATTTATTAATAATCTCCCGCAGCAAAAGCCTGAAAGGCTGAAACGCAAGCATCTCACTGCCAGATTGAATAGTATCACATCAATAATATTCGTATCCACATGATTTTGTCTCCCACATCTTCGCATTATTCTTTGTATAAATCGTTTCATGGAATTGTGCGCTACAATTCCGACTCAATTGTATTTAAGTTCAATCTTACGCACATATAATTTGATTGTCCATCCTACATCTGGAGCCTTCATCCTACAGAAGGAAGGTGCCAGCCTGTGGTACTAGTACTTATTCACATATTATGACCTGTTTGGAAGGATCCTAATTGTGAATCAAACAGTTGGGTAGCACACTGTATGGTCCACAAATAAAGAGTGATATGCATATGACACCACAGTTTTTTTAAATGGCTTTAATGAATACCAACCAGAAACACCATTCAGTTGTCTTGATCTACATATGTCACTGAACTAAGTTTGAGTTGATTTCTCACATACTTTATCACTATGTTTTATTAGTGTGCTTGATTCGGAGAAGAGTTATATTGTGAGTCAATATGGAAATAGCAGGAATCTGTGCATTAATAATATTTAACAATAATCATATCAACTTATCTTTTTGGAATTAATTTTGGTGTGAACTTCCTTGACACGCATAAGAGCTGACGAACCAGTCTTTGTGATATGTGCCTAGCCTAGAAAATAATGACTAAACGAACCCGCAGTAGCTTGTCACATATCATGATAGTCTGTATTCAGAGTAGTTCGGCATTTCTATAAAATTCAGGTTCACTTGAACTTGAGCTGGACCAGATGGAAACTACTGGGTTACTTGTATCCCATCATCTTTATGCATGGCTACAGATGGTTCTGAATTTATTTTTCAAACCGTACGCTTCCTTGTATCCAAAACTGTCCAAGGACGAAGGCAGGGGGGGGGGGGGGGGCAAGTGGGGGCGGTGGCCCCCCTTGATTTCAAAATATTATCACAATTTTTTTTAAGGTTCAACCCCTCTTAATGTAAAAATTACTACTTTTAAGGCATTTTTATCAATATTTATACAATGTTTTTGTCTAAAACTTGATAATATAAGACATTTTAGGTTGAAATTAAAACAAATTCAGGGTAAATCGTTTTTTTTTTTTTTGGCCCACCAGTTTCCTGGCTTCGTCCCTGTGTGTCTATACACACGCGCATATCATTGTCTTGAAAAATCTTCCCTGATGAGCACCTCGAGGAAACGAGAGATAAAACGCCTCGAGGCTATCATCAAAAGGCTTTTTACCTTAGAAGCTTACGCCTAACAACTTGAGGCATATAAAACATACGTCTCTCGCACGCACGTCTCAAACTGTTGAGGCATGCGCGATTCAAGAATCTTTTTATTCTTATTTTCAATTATATTGACAGCAACATAAAAGAACAAAACTTGAAAAGTGAGAAACTGAAGTTAGTGTTTTTTATTTATTTTACAATTTCAATATTGACATGATTAAATATCATTATTTGTCAAACAACGAGCAAAAGTTATGCAATGAACTTTCTCATTGGTATCTAAAGAAAATTTCTTAGTAGATATCATAGAATCTCCAAATGAATTTTGTGAATCAATTTGAATTGGTAGGAGAGATCGAAAGTTCGAAACTGGAATTTTGCAGGATCTCCAAATAAATTTTGTGAATCAATTAGAATTGGTAGAAGGAGACGAAACAGGAATTTTATAGAATCTCCAAATAAATTTTGCGGAATCAAAAATTAGAATCATACAGATACTAGTTATTTACTTTTATTTTTTGTATATAAAAAACAAGAGATACGTGTTTAGAGCATACCTAAGTGATATGTTTTTCATTTTTTGCATAGGGTAAATTCAAAATATCAAATTTCATTGTATGTTTTACGTTTTATTTTTCCGTAAAAAGCTTACGCTTCAATGTTTCAAGGCTTACGCCTCGCCTCATGGACCTGAAAACGCCTTACATACACTTTCACATTTTGAAACAATACATACGTACATATACACATACATGTATGTATGTGTGTATTTATGTATCGAAGTGGTCAATGACATCCCAAGTATCGTAGCACACCAAATGCTCCATGATTTCCACCACAAATTCCGATTTAAATTATAAATGCATTTGGAGTGGATATCAAGGGCATTTGAGGTGCTGCACTGTTCAAGATGTCATTGGACACGCCTTATATACACACACACAAAAATACATACACACGTGTATATAATATCTGTGTGTGGACGTATTGAACAACGACCTGACTCACAACGTTATTATCCCTTTGCTATAGCAATAAAGATTCAGAAATAGCTAACTTTTATTATGTTAAACACCAATAACATAATTGTCGTTATATAACAAATCATGACTAACTTTACCAAAATATACTGTTTTGGACAATGTCACTGAAATAAATGACTACATTCCAGTTTGGTCTGGAAGATTTGTAATGTGCATTGTACTTTTTTTTTGGTCCAACCTTTTCATTTCTACTTTGTAGATATAATAATACGTCATGTAAATATTCTGTATGTAACAATTTTAGTTCAAATAGTTCTCATTTTATGATGTATTGACAAATTGAATTATTGAAGATTAGATTATCATTGATTATTGTCCAGTCTAGTTATTAAACAAAAAGAAACAATTACAAGTCGTAAATGAATTATGGGTTGAAAAATGTAGTTCAGATTTGTGTTTATAGTGGCGATACATATAATATACTCAGCAATTGGTATACATATATCTGTACTAGATGTTATCTCAAACGTACTACTATGGGGAGTGGTTGGTTTTATTTTATTTTATTGTTGAAGGTTGAGTTGTATAAATTTCAGCACGTGCATTGTGCACATACAACATTTGGAATTTCTTATGCATACGCTTCAATAATTGATGTGTATAAATAGTGAATTGCATAGCAGCAGTATTAGAACTCCATGGTGATGACTAGGTGGTGTGAACATATAACTAGTTCTCAAGGGAATAACTTGAAGAAATGGTAGTTAATGTGCAGTTTGTTAGTTGTATCACACACGGTTGGATACTGTCAATAATCTTGCATCGAAAAACATCTTAAAATTTTTTAGTAGTATAATTAAGTTGATAGGCATACAAGCTTAGAAATTCATTTTTGTTATAATTATACTTGTCAACCTTTGTGCATATGATTCTAAAAGCGATGTGCGGAAACATCCTACTGCATGACAATCCATCTATTTATACAAATTTTGCTTCTACATTTTAGTGCTTGTTCACATCAATTTGAACTAAGTTTTCATCATAAAGTACAACACACCTAGTCGCCCAAAAGTTTAAATAATGCAGACCAATGTTTCTGAACGTCATGCACGAATGAGTTTTTTATTTACCTAACACAAATTACACCTCGTACTGCAAACGTTCACTGCTATACATCACACTAGGGCTATGTTGGTTTATTTTTCTCTCTTTTACCTTCTTCATCTGATCGAAAATAAACAACATTTTACTTCAACATGGATGGGCGATCATGCTCATTTCCAACTCAAGTACATTGCCTCCAAATGGAAATATAAAATATTCATCAGTTCTATGGTTTCTCTCCATATGTTTATCTTTTTACTCCATCTTTCCGGGTCACATGACTACTATGCATACGTGGTTTCAAATCTCGTCTATCTCGCCTGAGATCTCATACGGTGCCTCGTTTTCATAGTTAAACAAAATGGAACTTCAAATCTTGTTCATATCATTTCTGACACTCGTAGCTAAACAATGATTATCATTGGTTTACATTCATTTGTTTGTAAAACATGTATAGGTTTGATGATCTATTATTGTAAGTTAACGTCATGTAATTGTAATCTTATTTTTATTAATATTTAAGGAGGTACTTGATGATATTTAGTGATACTGGTAAATATATAGCTTGTACTTCTTTGTCCGTTTACGTTCAACGTTCATAATAGGGATGGTCAAGAATGATGTACAGTTTAATAATTGGGAATGATACATATGCTTGAAATTAAAAAGCTGTATGTATTGATGTGATAGTATTGGTTTCAGTTACCCTAACTTAAAAGATGATGTGATAGCATTGCTCAAATCTTAAACTAAGAGCATGGATGTGTGAATAAATGTGCTGTTATAAGTTAGTAAGTAGCACCAAGGAACTCTTAAACCGTAGAATGGCATCATGTGAAAACAATATGACAACTTTGAAGATAAAGAAAGTAACCAGGATGAACCTATGTGGTAGTGTACCTGGGCTATATATAGCCAATGTCTATGTTTTTCTATTTTTCACTATAAAACGCTAGGATATGCGTATATGTAAACTATACTTCATATAAAGCATTTTGTCAAGTAAATATGCAAATTACCAACAATAGGACACGATAACTCATGGTAGATGTAATTTCTCCCAGCATCTTATATGGAAGTTGTATGTCATGTAACTAGTTTTCATATATACAATGGTCATTTTTAGATGATTTAAAAAAAGAGTTGAAGAGGGTTACATACATAATTATTAGTTCATTCTTCATTGTACTACACGTATTTGTGGTTATTTTCTAATGAAACACTCTTGAACAAAAGAAATACACATTATTATTTTGTTTAGTAAGTAATATATTCATTTTGCACATATATGAGTTAGTCTGCATCAAAAATATGATGTGTCTTGAATGGTATCAAATTTAAATCATCATTTTGCGTTGCTAGTAGATGCCTTCTTGATTTGTACAAGGAATCCTGTTTCACATAACAACCAACAAATGGACATTTCAATGCATTTTTATAAAATTTGCGAGGTGTTTCGGAGAAAGCACACCTTGTCTAATAAAGACTGAAGTTTCACGCCTGTGCCAAATTTATATAGTATTTTTTTCCTATGTTTTTTTTTTTCTAAATAAAATAAGCAAACAAAGGGAACAATCAATTTTCATAGGGACAAAGACACTGTTCTGAATTAGGTTTATTGTTTTGTTTTATTTTCTTAGTGTTAAACTGTAAAAGAGGGTGGCTGGATTAAAGTATCAGTTATGCTGATTAGTTGCTTGTTTTATAGGATTGATTATCACTATTGTTGAGTCCTTTCGCATGATATTTTTTATGGTTGTTTCATCCACACTGGTGAAAATTTTAGAAAACGCCTCCCCAAATTTTTTAAAAATAATAATAGAGTATGTAAAGATGTTAAACACGTGGTAAAATAATAGGCATGTTGGAGCTACATTTAATATCAGTCAAAAACTAAAAAGCATAGGCAATGAACCTTAGGATTACATTAATTTTTTAAGTATATTCACTCCATCGTAAGAACAATATCAGAAGAGTGGGCAATATTTGGTAAAATCAACCAAACCAATTTATTCGGTCAGTTTGGTTTTGAAACAACTTTTATTATTTTTTTAAAGTCACTAATATAATAAATAAATTCATATAAATTTTGGTGATCTAAGTAAATTTAGGGCTGTCAGTGGATACCCAAAAAATTCGAAATTCATCTGCATCCGTATCCAAAAAGCGGATAAATATCCAACAACAACAACAACAACAATAAAGCCATATATCCCAAACAAGTTGGGGTTGGCTAGATATGGAACCCAAAATTAAGGTAAAATAACTAATAATAATATATAAAAAGAGTTTAAAATAACCAAACAGATTAAAGTAAAAAGGTTCAATAAAAGTGAAATAAAGTCCTAAAAAAAAAATTAAAATTAAATTAATTAAACAGATCTAAAAATAATAATAATTAACATATATATATATATATTTAAAAAAAAAAATCCTAAGGTTCTGGTACATGGATTGCCAACTTCCATGCACTTCTATCTACCACAAGCTCTTCAGATATACTCCAATTTCTTAGATCTCTCTTTATTATCTCTTCCCATGTCATTTTAGGTCGACCTCTACATCTTTTTGGGCCTTCGGCACGACCTATAACTCCAACGTGCACAGGAGCATCGCGTGGTCTACGTTGGATATGTCCAAACCATCTCAAGCGGTGTTGGATTAACTTCTCTTCAATAGGTGCAACTCCAAGTTTTTCCCGAATATCCTCATTTCTAATCCGATCTCGTCTGGTATGCCCACAGCTCCAACGCAGCATCCGCATTTCTGCTACACTTATCTTCTGCACGTGTTGTCTCTTAGTAGGCCAACATTCTGCACCATATAACATTGCAGGCCTGATTGCTGTCCTATAGAACTTTCCTTTAAGCTTCTGAGGAATCTTCCTATCACAGAGAATGCCAGATGTTAGCCGCCATTTCACCCATCCTGATTGAATTCTAAAACTAACATCCTTATCAATCTCTCCATCAAACTGCAACATAGATCCTAAGTATCGAAACGATTCCTTCTTGGGTACTACGCTACCAGCCAAGGTGACCTCTCCGTCATCTGACCTAGCACCGCTAAACTCACACTTCATATACTCAGTTTTAGTTCTGCTAAGCCTGAAACCCTTTGATTCCAAGGTCTCCCTCCACAACTCCAGTTGTCTATTGACCCCTATTCTACTTTCATCAATCAAAAAGCGGATAAATATCCAATATCCGAAAAAGTGGATGCAAATGCGGATATGAAGACATCTGTATCCGAAAATTATCCGTTCGAACTTTTTCAAAATTATAGCTTAAATTATATGCATTTTAGTACGTCGAAAGACATAAATTTATTGTTTTATTAAGTTTGAAGTTCATATTTTATGTGTGAAAACATGTTAACTGCTCAAAAGTATTTATTATCATCATATTTGTTAATTTTTAACACTTTAATAAGCAATGAGATGGTAAAATATTTATATTAAACTTAATTTTTTCATTTGTGTTTCTTAATTTATCGATCGCTAACAGATAGGATAATTATCCGATATTCGTCCGTATCCGCTGATAGGGATATCCGATATTCGTCCGTATCCGCTGATAGGGATATCCGATATCCGAAAATGATTTCGGATGCGGATACGGATATGACACTATCCATATCCGAAAGTATCTGTTGACAGTTTTACAATAAATTTTATTCATTACATAAGTTTAGAAAGTGTAAGAATGCGTTAATCATATACTCCATTTAGGTTTTATTTCAAATTACAATGTACAGCGTAAACATAAAATATGAATCACACTTAGTTCGGTCAAATCGGATAACCACTCAAGCAAACCAAACTCAATTTGGTTGATTGAATTTGGTTTTCATTTTTATTGTTTTAGTTCAATTTAACAGTTTTCATTATCAGATAAACCGAACTAACCAAATGTTCACCCCTTCCTTTACATTTATGGTTAAGCAGTAAACACATTCATTGTCCCCTAAAATACATGAATCATTGCAAATCTTCATCTGTAGGTTCGGTTACAATGTTATGTGTTACCCTACTATATATGGAAACCGCTAACCTCAAGAATACCGCTTAATCTTTACTTATGTCCTCAAGCACATTGATAAAAATCAGATAATTTTGATTTCCAAACTAATTTGTTGACTAGGCTGCATCAATATGACAGACAAATTATGTCAATTTACAAATTTGCAAGTCCACACATATGAGTCATGTATATATATGGGTGAGGGCCTGCCTGCTTCAACTTATACTAAACACTCTTTCTTGGATTTTACGTGCTTGTTTGTTGGTGGATATTTATATCAAAGAGATTGTAATGTATAATTTAGATAAGTTATCTAAATAGCTATACTTTTTGGATGCAAATTTGCTTATCCTGTTAAAATGCTCAACTCTTTTACTATTACTTTTGTCGCAAGGAAATGAGTTGAGCTTACTTCATTGTTAGGACTTGGGAAATCCAAAAGAGTGTTGTGGCCTTCAAATATGCATGGGAGTATGTATTTTATATTAAACAATTGTTAGTCGATCTTGACGTCATTTACGTGTTCATGAAATTGGTTTTAATATTTCACCTTGTCTATCAGAACAAATCTCTAGGACAGGATATACCCTATTGATTTTTATTGCAAAACAAGTTAATTTGACCAAACTTAGCATATTGAAAGTCTAGCAAGTTCTTGTCATGATTATATGGTATCTCTGAATTTTAAAAGGATGCTAGTTTTGAGTTTGGTTCTTGCTTCATATCTTATTCTCCACTGCGCTGTAGATGATATTTTTTGTGTAGAGAAATAATGTCTTTGGTGCTCTGTAATTCCTCAGGCAGTGAAACGTTAGTGCATGGTGATGGGGTTCTATAAGCTGTTTACCAGTAACCTGAATGTTTAAAGTCTGTTCATTGTCATTCTTGCATATAAATCTGTAATTTATATGTGTTTTCAGAATATTGTCAGAGGTTTGCAAAGCCAGAAGATGTTGGTGCTCCTGCAGAGGAAGAAGAGAGCGACGAAGAGGATGATGATGATGATGTTAGCAGTGATGATGAACTGCCAGCTGGAAGTCCAGATCCTTAGTTAGAAACCGATTATTGCGCTAATCTGTGCCATCATAGCTTTAAAAAAAAAAAGAACAAACTACTTGTTTAGTTGAATGGCACCAATGTGAAAGACGTTCACACTGTGAATATTGGCATCAGTTCTTTACCGTTGATGTACATGATTGATTCAAATGCAATTATGATCAATATAGTGTTACATACTTACATAGATGTTTCCTGTCACGTTAAATGTTGAGTATTTATTGCTAGAGTATTACTGGTACATTATTAAATGATGGTTGAACTCCGATGCTAGACAGTTAGATTTTTTTCAACTTGAAAAGCTTCCTATTATAGTTGGTAATTCTAGGGTAGGAGTTTTCTAAGCATCAACCCCAAACATATGCATACATGGACTTGCGCATTTTCTAACATGAAACCTGCTATAGGCATATTTCTCTGTTTCACAAATCCTGAAACAATTATATATTATGGTTTTACCAAACCTTTTTGTTATGTTTTGGTTCATATTTAAGATCATAAAGTGACTTGACAAGGTTACATGCTGACTATGCATGACCCAATCTATGGTTTTTCATATGTATTTCCTCATCAAGTTCACCATTTAGGAATGCAATATTAACACCCATTTGATGAATTCCAAAATAATCTTGTTCTAAAATCCATTTGATGAATTTCAAATAGATATTAATCCAATTGTTGTTCTAATTGTTAAAATTTTCTATAGCTGCATCAAAATACTCTACCCTCTTTTTGTAAATTCTTCGGCGATCAATCTAACTTTAAACATTTTTGTTGTGCCGTCCATGTTTATATTTTTCTTGAATAACCACCTATATTATATTGGTTTAGAACTAGAATGTTAGTCCAGTAGTTTCAATGTTTTATTTTCCATAATAGATTCCATCTCATCTTTTATGCCTTCTTACCGAAAATCCTGCCTCATTTTATATCGGAGGATCATTTTCAACCCTCGTATAAAGCATGACGTAATGCCAAGCATCATCCATTGATCATTCAACCAAACATGTGATAAAATATGATCCAAAAGATTTTCTTATTCGTCCTCGTTTGCTTCTCCTTAGAGATTCTTCGGTTTCATTATTACTTATCGTAGTATTCTCCATAAATCGTGAGTTCTTAGTCGAACCTCCACCATTTTGAGAACATATGCATTCACCTTATTTGTTCCATGATGTGAATTTTCATGTAACACAACATCTCTTGATTCTATTACAATATCTACCTTAATTTAGCTATTGAGTTCTATATGTACAAACCTATTATATGTGTGCGAATATGCAGACTCGGCCCACCTCGAGTAGTCGGTTTAATGTGATAAGTCTAGTGTGTGTGTGTGTATGAGTATGCATGTATGTATGTATGTGTGTATATATATATATATATATATATATATATATATATATAAAATCTATTATATGTGTGTGAATATGGAGACTTACTACCCACCTCGAGAACGTCTTAAGTGGCTAACTTTCTTCTTGTCTAGTTTGGGTCCTAAGTGGTTAGGACTAGGCCCGTTCTGAAGGTTTATTCCTTGATTTGGGACAAAGTCATGGGACCCTCTCTTATTAGATTCGAAGTGGTCTATGGGTCATCCTTTTCTAAAGTGGTCTAGTCATGGCGATAACAGAGTAACATAGTTTACCGGAATGTTCACTTTCTCTAGGAGCTATGTAAGGGTCAATCTAGGGATGTGTTAGGTATACGTGGGACGTTGCATGCAATTATTAACTACTGTCTAAGGGAAGCCTTAAGTGGCATAGGTCTACTACTGTAATATCATTTAAGTTGTAGCGTGAGGCGTTCGCCAAAGGGATCTTAAATAGCTATATGCTGGCCTACCCTAAACCAATACTAAGTTGCGAGATACTACTTGTATTACTTGTGAGAATACACACACACACACACACACATACACACACACACATATATATATATATATATATATATATATATATATATATATACATACATATACATATGTATATATATATGATGTCGACATGATAAGATGGGGTCGTAAGTGGCTAGGGTCCGTCTTAAAGTCTTAAGAGATCATAGGAATCCGTCGCTAATAAATGTACTAGAATAGGCCTTAAGTGACCGAGAATGTCCACCTCGTTGGGTCTTAAATGATCGTTCATCGACCCTAAATACAGTAATGAAGGACTTAAGTGACTGATTCAGATGTCCACCTCATTAATTAAAATATACCCTTCATGTGTGCATGCTTGTGTGCTTACATAGACATACTTTGAAGTATTTATCCTGCCAAATATAGGGCATAGTCTTTAAATACATGTTATTTTCATTCACCAGAACTTCATGTTCTGACCTCCCTCTCTTAACATATAAACATGACCGTAAGTGGGAACACTTGGATCAATGATACCTTGGAGAGGGAGTCTAACAATGGAGGATCCATAACTTTTAGGTATTGTAACGATACAGATTTCGCCTGGACCTAATCGATCGCTAAACCGACCAAGACCGTTCGAACCCCGCATACGCTAACTCTAGGCATACAACACATCAGAACAAATAACATAAGACTTTTATAAACATCATAATAATGTTACATCAGAGTACATCGAATCATATAATACAACGGAAGATCAATTTACAATAAATGTAATACAATGCACAGCGGAAATATAAACTACATAGCGGAAGATTAACAATGATTTGGACACATCTTTAAGCTTCGATCCAGAATCCTGCTTATATATCTGCAAAATAAACTACTCGACTGCCCATGTGGAAAATAGGGGCACCCGAGTTTGCAAGGGAAAAACAAACTACAGGTCAGTCATGGGACTGATGTGAGAAACTCTACAGTTAAAATTAACTTATCAAAATGATAAGGCAAATCACGGGACCACGCCGCTAACGCGGAACAGATTTACCCCCGTGAATGCCAGTGTATAAACAACAGTCAATATAGATATATGGATCTACTATGCATCATTCAACATGCGATGTCCCAATCTACCCATTTAGATTAATTGTCACACTTAGATTTTCCAAATCCAATTTAATTTACAAAATCGAAATGATTCCTTTGGACTTTATTTCCCGATTTCTATTTCAAATCATTTGAAATATATATCTAGTTTTTATATCAAAGTAGATTTCACTTCGGAATTTCAAACCAAATCATTTGGAAATATGAATTCCAAAACATAAAAATGCATACAAACAAGTATGCAACCAAATACCGGGCTCCCCTCAGATAAGGCAAAGGGCACGTACATAAGCAACTCGATATATATATATATATATATATATATATATATATATGTGTGTGTGTGTGCACCTCCCACACATGGGGCAGGCTACACACTGACCACTCACCTTAAGGCACTGGATCCCACCCATACTTTTAGTAGACCGGGTTACCAAATCTTTAGCCACACACCAAATCATTTCATATCCCGAAGTAGGGAAAATTATTTCACAACATAATAATCACAAGTACTTTCTAAAATATAGTACTTCACATCAGCAATTCACTCATATGATTAGCCACTTTTAATCACATAACCTTTGAGCTCATACGTCTCAAAGAAGGGTGTTAAGCAAGAGAATAAATTCTCCGCCACCAAACAGATACATCATTAATATCAACTAATCGCATATGTGTTGAACAACAATGTAAAACATAATACATTTCTAAATCATTTTAGAAATCATTGGTTTTTAGCCCTCGAAATCCTTTCTGTTTTATAAAACATTTTTATAAAACATTCCCTATCCAAAATCGGGAATATATTTCTTTTCACTTAAGAAAATATCATTTCAAAATCATTCATTAAATTTGAAATAAACAACATCGCTAACCACCTTATAGTCAAATCGTGAAGTGTTTCACAAGGTGTTAGTACACATATATTTCTACCCAACCCAATGCTAACTGTAAAAGCATATTTTGCTCATAAACTGGTCGAGCACCATCCAAACAATCAATCAACCACAATCAATATCATCAGCCAAGTAATTTTGGTTTAATCACATCACGTGTTTTTGGTAAATTCAATTACCATTTAACCATTTAAATCTAATTAACGATTAATTAAAAATCAACTTAGTTTTAATATTCATATAGTAAATCCAATTTGATATTAAACACAAGGCCCTGAATAGAAGTAGTATCAATTTATATTCAATATCAAATTCTGAAACCAACAGATATTATATCAAGAATAACGATATCGATATCTTCCAAATTCCCAAAACAATTATCTGTATAATCACAGAATTCAATATCGAAATATTCCAAAGATTATTTCCATTCAAATCCATTCCAATTTATTTATTGGAAAATTCTGGTTATTTTAAAACTATTTCAAATCCAATTTATTTATTTAAAAACATTGGATTATAATTCTAGTTCACAGCTAGTTCATTTCGATAAAAATATATTTTTATCTTTCCAAATATGGAGTTTTTCATCCAAATTCTTTCCAAATCATTTATTATGAATTTACACAAATTATTAATATTTTTAATAATTTTATCAAGGCCCGTACAGTCGATTTCCATAAACGGTCATCGAACTGCACTTACACCGACCTTTTCCAAATTTGATTTCAACATAATTCCAAATCCGACCGTTGGATTTCAAATCTCTTACATTGTTGGAAATCTCTTTTCGATACGAACCCAACGATTCCGGTTTTAGGAGAATCCGATGGTCGGATCTCCCGTAACGCCCATTCGAAGTCAATGGTCGAAATTCGCGAACAGTCGCTACGCGGCGCGTTCTATTCAGGCCATATATTATATATAATATATATATTTCTTCGATTTCAATTCAAAACGTATTTCATAAATCGTTTGAAAACGATTTCAATTTCTATTCTGGCTCAAGTTCTTCAACTTTCCAGTTTCTAAAGACTTTCTAATTTTTCAAAAATTTGGCTAACACCCTAAATATTCGAAAATTTTCACCATAACCTCCCTTGTACGGGAGCATCGGGAAAATCCCGAAATCACCATACAGGCCTCTCCAATCCAAAAAGAAAAAGCCAAGGGCTAGCCAATCGGCTCATAAAACCATCATACCCAAACAAAACAGTAAATATGTACCTATTTGTCGGGCATACAATTTTATTCCTCTTCTCTAGCCTCCTTGCTATGACCTGTTCAATATATCGTATATGTATATTTTCATACAACGCCTATATATACATTTTCATATGACGCTTTTATATATTCATTCAACGCATATATAATTTCACACAACTCATATATAAGCCAAAAATAATATTAGTAGCGAACTAATAATATTTCCATCGTATGACAATTTTATATATTCCATATATATGCTAAAAATGATAATTTTAGCGAACTAATATTTATTTCAAGGTGTGACTATTTTATATACTCATATATGTGTTAAAAATGTTATTTTTAACAAACTAGAATTCATTTCAACATATGACTATTTTTATTACTTCACATACATGACAAAAATGTTATTTTTATCATTCAAAGATTTTTTTTTTCAACACATGAATATTTCATATACTTATACGTACAATAAAAATGTTATTTTTATCATTCAAAGAATTTATTTCAAACATGAATATTTTTATATACTTCATTTTACATCACAAACCAAATTCACATAAACAAATCAATCCAAACACACAACCAAACAAACAAGTCGTCCATGGTCTGTGGACGACAGGGAGCAATTTATATTTGCAGTTATAAAATAAATAACTGAATAGAAAATTTTAGTGAGAAGTTCTCACCTTTGGGATCCACTCTTCCATTCTATTCCGAATTTCTGAGTCGTTTGGATTCGCCCGAAGTTCCAACGCAACATTTCACACCCCGATAACCCACAGGTCCCATCACGTAGTTAAGAAAATCAGAAACTAACTGAAGATTAGTTAAGTTGGATAGTTTCTTGGGTATTGATCTGATGTTGGTTTGGGCCTTCGGGGTTAACACTTAGGGAATTATTCACTTGCTAATTTACGATAAAAGGCTGATAGAATAGAATGTGATTTTGGTTTTATCGTGAACCGTGTTTTAAATGACATTGGTTCTTTAACCCAGTTAAAGACAGGATATGATTTCCCAAGTTAAACAATCATTAATATTGATTTTTGGGAAGATTAAAACCAAGTAGAGTTTTAATGAATCTTTAATTAGATTGAAATGATCGAGAATGGAGTATCACCAGTTTGGCTCCAGGCGATAGTTAAATCTTTAATTAGATTTGAACGTGAAATGGTAATTGGATTTACCGATAACACCGTGGTGTTAAGTATGAAGTATTACCAGTTTTACTTCATGGGATGAATAGGTTGGGGTTGGGAAATTAAAACAAATGATTACTTCGGTAAGGTTCGTTAATCCCGACTAGTTTGGATAAACCATAATTTGGTTTGAATTGATATTCAAAGGAAGATTAAAGAATAAATTTAAAGAATTTATCTTTGATAAAATTAATGGGAACCTTTCCCAAAGTAAAAGAATATTTGAATAAAGGAATATTCTGGATTGGAATAAGGCATATGTTGTGTTTTTATAACACTTGTTTATTATATACGCGAGCTATTCGGAAAGATCGAGTTTAGCTATTCGGAAAGATCGGGTTTATCCCATTCTGAATAACTAAATCGACGAGAAGTCAACGATGAAGACGGTGGCTGAAGACCGGAGGTCTTCACATCGTTTGGATAATTACTGATGATCTTGATTGGGCTATACACCCAAGAGGAGGGAATCAGTTGGTGATCGTCCAGACGTACTTGGAGATCAACGGATATGCGAGGAATAAGGTTTCTCCGGTTTCGTTCAGACCCAGAACGGACTTATAAATGGATGTGTATCTAACATTGGATTTTATTCTGTGTTGATTGATTTCTATTAAATATATATCTGTTTGGCGGCAGAGAATTTATTCTCTTGCTTAACGCCGTTTTCTGAGACGTACGAGCTCAGAGGTTATATATCGATAGATATCAGTCGCATGGCATGAATTGCCTGTGTGGCATGCTGAGATGCAAATGATCAAGGCTTCTGTTGAAAAGCAGAGTTTTGTGGTTGATGATCAAAGCACGGCTTTAATACAGCGTAGCTTTGTGTAGCATTAATTTGCGAGCCTCACACCCCGGTGTGAACCAAAAACGGGAGAGGACATCAGGGAGGGCACGCGTTTCCTTCTAGCTAGGAGGCAACCAAATATCGGGCTCCCCCTAGACAAGGCAAAGGGCACGCACCTAAGCAACTCGATATATATATATATATATATATATATATATATATATATATATATGCACCTCCCACTATGGAGCAGGCTACACCGACGATGCACCTCCCACGCATGGAAGCATACACCGCCCATCTCACCCATACTTTTAGTCGTCCGGGTTACTCGAACTCTAGCCACATACCAAATCATTTCATATCCCGAAGTAGGGAAAATCATTTCACAACATAATAATCACAAGTACTTTCAAAATATAGTACTTCACATCCGCAATTCACACATATGATTAGTCACTATTAATCACATAATCTTCGAGCTCGTACGTCTCAAAGAAGGGTGTTAGCAAGAGAATAAATTCTCCGCCACCAAGCAGATACATTATTAATCGCAACTAATCGAATATGTGATGAAGTACAATGTAAAACCATAATACATTCCCAAATCATTTCGAAATCATCGGGTTTTTGCCCTCGAAATCCTTTCTGTTTTATAAAACATTCCCTGTCCAAAATCGGGAATACATTCTTTTCACTTAGGAAAAATATCATTTCAAAATCATTCATTAAATTTGAAACAAACATAACAAAATCACTACACATCTCATAGTAAAATCGTGAAGTGTTTCACAAGATGTTAGCCTACCAGTATTTCTACCCAACCCAATGCTAAATGTAAAAGCATATCTTTCTCATAAACTGGTCGAGCACAATCCAAACAATCAATCAAACACAATCAATATCAGCAACCAAGTGTATTTGGTTCAATCACATTTCATGTTTTGGTAATTTAATTACCATATATATATATTCACAATCTATTTAAAGATTTAATCAAACTCCAAATGGTTTCAATCTCTAAAATCATTTCTTATTGATTGTTCAATTTTCTGGAAATTAATCCTGCTTTTACTTGGGTTAAAGAACTAATGTCATTTTAACACAGTTCATGGCAAACCCAAAATCCAATTTGATATTAAATACAAGGCTCTGAACAGAAAATATATCGGCTTATATTCAATATCAAATTCTGAAATCAACAAATATCGTATTGGACTAACGTTATATATATCTTTCAAATTCCTCCACAATGTCCATATAATCACGGAATCCAATATCGAAATATTCCAAAGATAATTTCGATTCAAATCCATTCCAATTAATATATTAGAAATTCTGGTTATTTTTAAAACCATTTCAAACCCAACTCATTTATTTAAAAATATTGGATTATAATTCTAGTTCATCACTAGTTCATTTTGATAAAAAAACTATTTTCATCTTTTCAAATATGGAATTTTTCATCCCAATTCTTTCCGTATCATTTCTTATGATTTTACACTAATTATCGATATTTTTAATAATTTTATCAAGGCCCGTACAGTCGATTTCCATAAACAGCCATCAAACTGCACTTACAGCTACCTTTTCCAAATTTGATTTGGACATAATTCCAAATCCAACCGTTAGATTTCTAATTTCTCATATTCGTTAGAAAGCTCTTTTCGATACAAACCCAATGGTTTCGGTTTTAGGAGAATCCGATGGTCGGATCTCCCGTAACGTTAATTCGAATCAATGGTCGAAATTCGCAAACGGTCATTGCGCGACGCGTTCTATTCAGGCCATATATATAATATATGTATATATATATATTATATTTTGTTGATTTCCATTTGAATCGTATTTTATATATCGTTTTAAATTCGTTTTAAAAACGATTTTAACTTCCTTTTCAATTTTATATCAAAATTGAATATTCCCTATACATGACAATTATATACAGTGTATACATATGTTTCAGACATCGTATATATATAATTTCATACCTCGTATATATATGATTTCATACATCGTGTGTATATATATATATATATATATAATTTCATACATCGTATATACATTTCATTCACATCACATTTATATATAATTTCATATCGTATATACAATTTCATTCACATCACATTTATATATAATTTCATATCGTATATATATAATTTCACATCGTATATGTATTAATTTTCCTTCGCATATATATTTAATTTTGACTTCTTATATATATAATTCGTTTCATATGTATCATATTTTTCATTTCATATATATATATATATATATATATATATATATATGATTTTCACTTCTTTATATAATATTTTTCATTTCATATATATATAATTTTCACTTCTACTATATATATATAATTCATTTCATATATATAATATTTTTCATTTCATATATATATAATTTTCACTTCTAATATATATAATTCATTCCATATATATAATATTTTTCATTTCATATATATATAATTTTCACTTCTTATATATATAATTCATTTCATATATATAATATTTTTCATTTCATATATATATAATTTTCACTTCTAATATATATAATTTTATAAATAACTTTATATCTTCTGTTTATGCTCTGATACCACTGTAAGAACCCGATACTTCCCCGGTCTCCGAAGAGGAGAGGAAGAACAGATTGCCTTGAGGACAAGACCAATCAGAACACAAACAGAAGAACATTTCATTGCTTATTACAACAATTTCATCAGATTACAAGAATATACAGAGTAAGAATAAATATTACACATCATAAAATATCAGAGATTTAAATTACATAGCAGCGGAAAATAATACAAAACACAACTGAAAGAGATAAACGGATATAGAGCTTTCCAAGTATCGTTCCAGCTATAAACTAGGGTCCTGTGAATATAAATCTGCAAAACCAAAACTACTAGCTGCCCGTGTAGAAAATAGGGGCACCTAGAGTTTAGGTTAAAACAATAAACTGCAGGTCAGTCATGTAACTGGTGTGAGAACTAAAACAGTTATTAATCTTTATTTTAAAGTTAGGTAAATCAAGGGACCACGCCGTATAACACGGAACGGGTTTCCTCCCAAGAATACCAATGCATAAAACAACAACGCAATGCTAAATAAAGAACAACGAAACTATTATAAGACCCAGGTCCCATCACATAATGCAACACAAGTCGTAGGATAGGGTTTTACCTTATAACAGCCAAAGAATGCTTGATACGCTAAATTTCGTCTTTTATTATTATTATAAGTGTATAGTGTCAAAATAATTTCAATCATAAGTATCAATCATAGACGGCATAAGTGCCCCATACCACTATGTCGCTATACTAGGCTCTACAATCAAAACCGCAAAGTCACGTATTGGAAGTTGGATTTCCATCTATGGACCGAGGCAAAGGATCGTCCTCATCGCTTTGAGACTCTCTAGCCCGAGCCTCAGGACCCAGACACAGGTGAGCCCTTGGATCGTCAGGGTCAGTCCACTCGATGTGGATTAAAATGCCCGAACACTGCGTTTCCCCACCCTATGGGGTGTAAACTGGTCATATCCGACCAGGCCATCGGCTCCGAAGAGACCGAACTAACTGAGGCGCCTCACAATCCATCCACATAAGTAAAATGTCCGGGCGTGTAAAACCCAAAACACCACTCCTAGATAGAAGGAAACGCATGCCCTCCCTGATGTCCTCTCCCATTTCTGGTTCACACCGGGGTGTAAGGCTCGCGAATTAACGCTACACAAAGCTACGCTGTATTAAAGCTGTGCTTTGATCATCAACCACAATACTCTGCTTTTCAACAGAAGCCTTAATCATTTGCATCTCAGCATGCCACATAGGCAATTCATGCCATGCGATTGATATCTATCGATATATAACCTCTGAGCTCATACGTCTCAGAGAAGGGTGTTAAGCAAGAGAATAAATTTTCCTTCGCCAAACAGATATATATTTAATAGAAATCAATCAACACAAAATAAAATCCAATGTCAGACACACATCCATTTACAAGTCCGTTCTGGGTCTGAACGAAAACAGAGGAACCTTATTCCTCGCATATCAATCGATCTCCAAGTACGTCTGGACGATCACCAACTGATTCCCTCCTATTGGGTGTACAACCCAATCAAGATCATCAGTAATTATCCAAACAATGTGAAGACCTCCGGTCTTCAACCACCGTCTTCATCGTCGACTTCTCATCGATTCAGTTATTCAGAATGGGATAAACCCAGTCTTTCCGAATGGCTCACGTATATAATAAACAAGTGTTATAAAAACACAACATACGCCTTATTCCAATCCAGAATATTCCTTTATTCATATATTCTTTTACTTTGGGAAAGGTTCCCATTAATTTTATCAAAGTTAAATTCTTTAAATTTATTCTTTAATCTTCCTTTGAATATCAATTCAAACCATATTACGGTTTATCCAAACTAGTCGGGATTAACGAACCTTACCGAAGTAATCATTTGTTTTAATTTCCCAACCCCAACCTATTCATCCCATGAAGTAAAACTGGTAATACTTCATACCTAACACCATGGTGTTATCGGTAAATTCAATTACCATTTCACGTTCAAATCTAATTAAAGATTTAACTATCGCCTGATGCAAAACTGGTGATACTCCATTCTCGATCATTTCAATCTATTTAAAGATTCATTAAAACTCCACTTGGTTTTAATATTCCCAAAAATCAATATTATTGATTGTTTAACTTGGGAAATCATATCCTGTTTTTAACTGGGTTAAAGAACCAAAGTCATTTAAAGCACGGTTCATGATAAACCCATAATCACATTATATTCCATCAGCCTTTAACCGTAAATTAGCAAGTGAATAATTCCCTAAGTGTTAACCCTGAAGGCCGAAACCAACATCAGATCAATACCCAAGAAACTATCCAACTTAAGTAATCTCCAGTTAGTTTCTGATTTTCTTAACTCCGTTGGGTCTAAGAACAATATCATTAAAGATACCATTCACGACAACCCAAAATCACATTCCATTAACGATGGAATCTTCATGGAAAACAAATCGATATATATATATAATCGATATAAACTTCCATATTCGACTAACAATATAAATGGAATAACGACAAAGCCTTTTAAATTCTATATATATTAGCAGTCCTCATCCACATAAATTCACTTCGATTATTACCAAATCGAATTCCATTCCATCCCAATTTATTTTATTTAAATTGGAAAACTTTACTTTGGAAAATCTCCTTTAAATCTTAACAGAAGATTTATAAATTCCAAATCATTCACTATGAATCGGGTTAAAGAACGAATGTCGTTAAAACACAGTTCACAACAAACCCAATTCACATTCCATAAATTATCGGGTTAAAGAACAAATGTTATTTAAAACACCGTTCAAGATAAACCCACAAATCAATTCCAATTCGATTCCAATTAAATATTATTTAATTGGTATACCTCATTAAATCCAAATAAAAAGATTTAATCTTTTTCTCAATTGGGTTTAAGAACAGTGTTAACGAAGACATCATTCATGACAAACCCAAATCCCCTTTTTGATATTAAATATAAGGCTCTGGATAGAAAATATATCGGCTTATATTCAACATCAAATTCTACGACCAACAAATATCGTGTTGGAAATAACGATATAAATATATCTTTCAAATTTCCATAGCAATATCTGTTTAATCATGAAATCCAACATCGAAATATTTTGAAGACAACTTCGATTCAAATCCATTTCCAATTTATATATTGGAAATTCTGGTTATTTTCAAAACCATTTCAAATCCAATTTATTTATTTTAAAAATAAATGGATTATAATTCTAGTTCAAAACTAGTTCATTTCGATAAAAATCTATTTTTATTTTTTCAAATATGGAATTTTCATCCCAATTCTTTCCAAATCATTTATTATGATTTTACACTAATTACTGATATTTTTAATAATTTTTTCAAGGCCCGTACAGTCGATTTTCATCAACGGCCATCGAACTGCACTTATAGCGACCTTTTCCAAATTTGATTTGGACATAATTCCAAATCCAACCATTAGATTTCAAATCTCTCATATTCATTATAAATCTCTTTTCGATACGAACCCAATGGTTCTGGTTTTAGGAGAATTCGACGGTCGGATCCCCCGTAATGTCCGTTCGAAGTAAATGGCCGAAATTCGCGAACTGCCATAGCGCGGCGCGTTTTATTCAGGCCATTATATATAATATATATATATATATTATATGTCATCGATTTCCTTTTAAAACGTATTTTATAAATCGTTTTAAATTCATTTTCAATACGATTTCAACTTCTTGTTCAATTTCAAATCAAAATTGAATATTCCATAACATCGATATATAAATGAAAATATTTTCAAAACATTATATTTTGAAATCAATTCCTTTTCAATATTCATTATAAAAATGAATAAAATCGATATAAATATCGTTCACGTCAAAATGGCGTCAATCTAACCGACACGGCTTTATATATTTAAATTTATTCGTGTCCATCCCAAATCGGACATCAAAATCAGATTTTGATTCTTTTCTGAATATTATTTGAAAATATTCGTTATTTTAAAATATTCATTCTTTCTGAACTGGAATCAGACACAGTCAATTACCATATAATTTGATTATATGGATTTCACACAACAAATGTGTATAACAACATTGAAAAACAGCAATCCATCATCCAGAGTGCATCCTACACTGCATAAACATCAAATATAAATATTTAACGCTTATAATAGCCTGTCAATCAATCGATCGACATACAGCTAATTATTGGGACTAGTGTATGCCCAATATCATCCCAGTCCCCCCTCTGCCTCTCACCTCCTCCTTCCTCTCCTCTCTGCCGCTCCAATCGCGACGCCGAGCCACCCAAAGATCTGCCCGCCGCCTGGATCCCTAGATCCACCACTAGACAGCCTGCTCTGCCCCTACCTCGTCGAACCCCCCTCAAATCGCACAAGGCCCCTCCGTGAAACCGACGCACCGCTTGGAATGGAGACACTTGCCCACGTCTGCTCGAGGCGCCTCCCCTCCGATGATCCTCTACCCCCAAATCGTCCGGTAAGTTTGTATTTTGATTTTTAATTATTTAAATACTTAAAAATATGATCTTTCTTAATGAAATAACATTGTTAAAAATCAGAAAATATAAATAGAAGGGCTAGATTTTTATAAAAAAGTAAAGAAGTGATTTTTAATATAGTAAAGAAGTGATTTTTAAACTAGAATAAAGTAGATTTTTATCATAGGAAAGGTATGATTTTTAAGAATAAAAAGTTGAGATTTTTAAGAATAGAAAGTTGTGATTTTTAATTCATGAAAAGGTTATATTTTTGAAAATAAAAAGATAGGATTTTTAATTTGAAAAAGATTATATTTTTATGATAGAAATGATTTGATTTTTATTATGAGGATAGTGAAAGAAAATATAATCTTCATGCATATAATGTTGAAATAAAAATATGACCTTTAGATAAAAATATGATTTTTATCAAAATGATGTAGCATTAAAAATTGGATTTTTATCGTATGAAGAGCACTGTAAAAATATGGTTTTTATAAAGGAAGCGTTGAAATAAAAATGTGATTTTTATGTGAATGGTATGAAAATAAAGATATGATTTTTATTTAGATAACTCCGATAGAAAAATATGAACTTTTTATATATGTAGCGAATTAAAAATATGATTTTTAATACAAACTATGTGAAAACAGATTACGTTGAAAACACGGCGAAGATTTTCTACATATAAAGAGTCGTGGTGTTTGGTTAAGCATCTGGGTGAGAACTCCTCACTATAATTTTCTTTATACAGTTATTTATTATGTAACTGCATATATGAACTGTTCCCCGTCGTCCACGGACCATGGACGACTTGTTTGTTTGGTTGTGTAGTTGATTAGATTATTGGTTTGAATTTGGTTGTTTGGGTGAAATGGAAGTGATTAGATTGGTATGTGTATGGCGTGGGCCATTATTAGACTGGGGATAAGGCTAGGCCTGATCCCGTTTCTAGTATCAAGCCGTTATGCGGTCGAAATTTTCTAAAATATATTAGAAAAATAAAAATATCATTTTTACTGTGTAAATGAACCGAATAAATATTTTATCGTTAAAAATATAATTTTTAACATGCATGTGAATAAAGTAAATATTCATTTACAAATCAGACGATTTGTTTATGTACATTGATTTGACTGATATTGATTGGGACGATAAATTTTACACATCGCCCAACTGCACAAATAATATTCAGTGTTTGTTGATTGAAACCCCACACAGGAATTGGGATGATACTGGGCATACACTAATCCCAATAATTAGTGGTATGTCGATCGATTGATCGACAAACTGTTGTAAGCGTTAAATATTTATATTTAATGCTAATACAGTGTAGAATGCACTTTGGATGATGAATTGTTGTTTTCATTGTTGTTATACACATTTGTTGTGTGAAATCCATATAATCAAATTATATGGTAATTGACTGTGTCTGATTCCAGTTCAGAAAGAATGAAGATTTTGAAATAACGATTATTTTAAAATAACGAATATTTTCAAACAATATTTAGAAAAGAATCAAAATATGATTTTGATGCCCGATTTGGGATGGACACGAATATATTTAAATATATAAAGCCGTGTTGATTAGATTGACGCCATTTTGACGTGAACGATATTTATATCGATTTTATTCATTTTTATAATGAATATCGAAGATGAATTGATTTCAAAATCTAATGTTTTGAAAATATTATCATTCATATATCGATGATATGGAATATTCAATTTTGATTAGAAATTGAATATGAAGTTGAAATCGTTTTGAAAACGAATCTAAAACGATTTATAAAATACGTTTTAAAAGGAAATCGACGAAATATATTGTGACGACCCCAAACTTCCGTGTAACGAAAGTAAGGAAAATCGTATGGAATATAACATAACTAGAACAATAACAGATCTCAGAATATAGCAGAACATATAAATCATTACAGCGGAAAGAAATGTCATCACAAACATCATCACTGAAACATCAGAGTATGCAGCACAGAATTACACTTAGCAAAATATATATCTTAAAAGGAAAGAAATAGAGTCTCAATCTCTCAAATTACATCAATAGTAAGTACTGTCTCAAAGTCTTAAGCAAAAAATAAAAGATAAAAAGAAAGTTTCTTCAGCATCTCCATCGGCCAGCTTCCATCCAGCGAATATCCAAGCCTAACCTGTCACTTTGCTGCCCGTGTAGAAGAGGGCACCCGAGTTTGCAAAAGGTGAAACAAACTACGAGTCAGTCACGGGACTGGTATGAGATATCTTAATTAACTAATGGGTTTGACAATCACGAGGACCACACCGCTATCGCGGAACGGGTTTACTCCATGGGATTATCAGTGCAATAAATAAAGTAAAACATTAAATAACGCAATGCTTTTTAGAAAAATGAAACCATTATAAGACCCATGTCCCATCACACAATGCAACGCAAACCGGAGGATAGGGTTTTACCTTATAATGGTCAAAAGATGATAAATACGCAAAAGACGATATTATTATTAGTGTGTATATGGTTTAAGAAAATATTTCAATTATAATATTAATCCTAGACGGCATAGCTACCATCTACTATGTCGCCATACTAGTTATACAATCAAAACCGCATGGAACGTATTGAAAGTTGGGTTTCCATCATGAGTCAAAGCTAGGAACGATCTCCTGACCGATTCGAGACACTCTAGCAATGTCCCAAGATTCGGACGCTGGCGAACCCTTGGATACAGTAGGGCCGGTCCACAAATACTTTAGTGGATTAGTTATGCCTGAACACATGCTTCCCGATCCTATTGGACCTATAAATTGGCCGAGGGCGGCCAATAAAAATCCGAGGCGCCTCAAAATCCATCAACCACATAAGTAAAATGTCAGCCAGTTTAAAGCACTAACACCACTTCTAGCTAGAAAGAAATGTGTGCACTCCCTGCGTTCCCTTGCTCCGTTTTAGACTCTACCGGGGTGTGAGGCTCGCGAAGTAACGCTATACACAAATCTGGGTCTGAACAGACTATGCTTTGATCATCAATTACAAGGTCTGCTTTTCAACATAACCTTGATCATTTGCATCTTGGCGTGCCCCGTTGACAATCCATGCCATGAAATTAACAACTATCAATACACAACCTCTGAGGGTGTTGAGTGAAGGAATAAATTCTTTTGCTACCAACGGTTGTATATTAAACAGAAATCATTTTACATGGTACGAAGTTCAACGTCAGACATGCATCCATTTACAAGTCCGTTCTGGGTCTGAACGGAACCGGAGACACCTGAGAGGCTCTCGTATATCCGGACAATCATCACATATGTCCGGAAGACTACCGCTGAAATCCCTTCAAGGTAGCTACTCCTATCGAGGACCTCAGTAGCAATACATCCGTTCGATGTGAAGACCGCCGGTCTTCAACACCGTCTTCGTCTCTTCATCGACGTATAGTTATTTGAAATGAGTAAAACTCGAATTTTTCAAATAATTATCAAATAATTATTATTTAAATCATTTCATATCATTAACATTTATTTATAACGATTTATCGCTATTTTTATTTATTTAAAAATAGCTCAATAAAATCAAACGACGCTTCGGGTTAAGTGTGGCTTTGGCACTATTTTTCTCAAAATTTGATTTACACATATCTTGAAATCTAACCGTTGGATTTTGACAAAATTTGTCTTATTGGAAAGATCTTCCCAAAGCGGTCCTAATGGCTCCAGTTTTGGGAAAATCCAACGATTGGATCTTTCGATACAATCGTTTAAAGTCACGATTGCCGAAACGCGAACTGCCGTGCGCGATTCGTTTAATTTCTATTTCTATTTATATATATAATTTCATAATCAATTACATTCACGTGTATATTACACCAAATAAAGGTGTGAATTATATGACAATCATATATTCATGTTTATTACGTTTGCTAAAACATGTTTTTATTTCATACACCAATTTTATAGTATATTGACTATAAATTGTATCGTTCGTTCATTCATAATTTTTAAAGTCAATTCATGTTTCAACTTCCTTACCTATACCAAGTGTAAATTTCTTTTATAATGAACAAATTGCATATTTTTGTTCATTTTATTTTAAGGAATGAAATTATTGATTTCCATCCAATGAACAAAAATGAATATATTTGTTCAATCCATTTTATGAACAAAATGTGAATTCCTTCCTATGCTTCTAACATTACATTAAAATTGTATTTTAATGCAAAACATATTTTTTAATGAAATATGATTCTTATTCTCTTCCCTTTGAAATTACATTAAAAATGCAACCTTTAATTCTCATATTTTATTTGCATTCTGGACTGCAAATAAAAAATGTATATTATCCTATTCATGATTTATTTGCGTTGAGGGACACAAATAAAAATGTATCTTTAAATTTCTAATTTTATTTACATCAAGGAGTGTAAATAATAGAACAACTTTTTATTTCTTGTTTATTTACATTAAGGGATGTAAATAAATAAAAAAATGTAATCTTTCTTTTAATATTTTGTTCGCATCTAGATTCGCCAACAAAATGTGGATCTTTCTTCTACTAATTTGTTTGCATCTAAAATTCCAAACAAAAATGCATCTTTTTATTTTATAATTTGTTTGCATCTAAAATTGCAAACAAAAATGCATCTTTTTATTTTATAATTTGTTTGCATCTAAAATTGCAAACAAAAATGCATCTTTTTATTTTATTGTTTTATTTGCATGGAAAAATGCAAATAAATATATATTTTCTATTCTCTATATTTCGTTCGTATAGTAGAAGGAAAATGAAAATGTGATTTTTTTTTTTAATTTACATGCATTGTTTGCATTGTAGAATGCAAACATAAAATAAATTTTTTCTCTTCTCTCGTTTGCATTAAGGAATGCAACAAAAATGACATTTTATTTTTCTACCTTTTGTTTGCATTAAGGAATGCAACAAAAATGATAATTTATTTTTCTACCTTTTGTTTGCATTAAGGAATGCAACAAAAGTGATATTTTATTTTCTACCTTTTGTTTGCGTTAAGGAATGCAACAAAAGTGATATTTTATTTTCTACCTTTTGTTTGCATTAAGGAATGCAACAAAAGTGATATTTTATTTTTCTACCTTCAGTTTGCATTAAGGAATGCAACAAAAGTGATATTTTATTTTCTCATGTCATTTTTACATTGAAAAAGTTAAATAAAAATGTGCTACTTTTTAAAACCATATTTTATTTGCGTTGGAGAACACAAACAAAAATACACTTTTTATTGTTTATATTTTATTTGTATTTCATAACACAAATAAAATAAAATAGTCCCTTTTCCATAAGTAATGTTTGTGCTCAAGGACACACTAAAATGCCATTCCATTTTCTATGTGATATTGTGTTTATGAACACAAATAAAATGCAATTCAATGTTTACGTAATACTTGTGTTTAAAAACAAAAATAAAAATGTAATCCAATGTTCTATGTAGTATTTGTGTTTAAGGACACAAATAAAATGTTATTCAATATAAGATGTGTATATTTGTGTTTAAAGACACAAATAAAATGAATAACTTTTTTTTCTATGTATATATTTGTGTTGAAACACAAATAAAAAGAATAACTTTTTTCAACCCAATGAGGTGACAAAGTATGTTCTATATTGGATTGGCAATCCTATTTCAATCCAATAATAATGATAAAATATAGTTTAATCATTGAATTGATAATTTAACCAAAGTGACAAATTTATTTTCTGAGTTGAATTGATAAACTGAATCAATTCAAACAAAAGGCAAATTCTATTTTTTTTTCCAATCAAATCAATTCAAATAAAAAGGCAATTTTATTTTCTCTATATTGAATTGATTAACTAGATCAATTAAAATAAAAACAATATTTATTTTCTATATGTTGAATTGATAAACTAGATCAATCCCTTTTAGAAGCAAATTGTATGATTTGATATTGAATCGATGATCTAAATCAATTCAATATTATTATTTTTATATTTTTTCCACATGTAGATCTATGATTATTCATTGTATTAATGAATATTGAATTGATTATCTAACTCAATCCAATAAAATAAAATAAACGATTAAAATATTTAAATAACACATGACACTCTACATAGTAATCCATAATATCCAATAGACAATCATTATACAACATCCACACAATCAGATCTGTAATGAATAACTATAAAAAAAAATTAATTAATTAATTAAAACAAGAGATATCTCACAGTCGTTCGTGATTTTGTCCAAAATTCCAACAGCTCAGAAATTCCCCGTTTCAGTCTAGAATTGTAGTTCAGGATCGTACGAGTCCAACGCTTCAGAAATTGTGTAATTCTGAGTTTATTTGACAAAGTTATGGGTAAAATAAGATTAGGGATTAATTTAATCATTAAATTAAATAAAAATAATTAGATTAGTCCTTCTTCCTCCTACAGTATTCACGGCCGACAATTTTTCTTTTTGTTCAAAACTAGGGTTGACCCTATCTTCCAATCCAAGCCACCAGTGATCGATCAGAAGATGCTGCAGCTGAGAGGCACACGTGTGGGGCTCGGAATGGTGGAGCTCGACTGGGGCTAGGGGAGGCCGACATGCCCTTTGTGCGATGGCTTTGGGTGCGCCATTCGAGGAGATGGTGACACCAGAGGAGATCTGACCGTATGAAAATGAAGAGAAGAAGAATCTCTTCGAAGTGGTATAGGATTTGCTTCCTAATTCGCTAAGGAGAGGGAGAGATTGATGAGGGAATTTTCGGCCATGGATTAGGGGGGCGGCGGCTGTAGGAAATGGTGAATAGTGGTTTTGAATTTAGGGTTTTCCAATCTTTTTATAATATTTAAATGTTAATTTTACAAAAAAAAACCCAATCTCTTAAGGTATTCAGTGTTCAGTCCAACAAGAAGCTACCCTACCCAATAACCCCTATTCCGAATCCATCTAACCATGTCTCGCAGGCCCAAGAGGTCAACTCTGCCCCAGTTTTTAAATTAATTCTTTTTATTATTAAATTCTGACATATTCAAAAATCCACCGAAGCTACATACGAACCCCGAAAAATCCAAAAAAATATTTTTGGTTATGTCTTGATGATACGAATCCAACAAAATTATTTTCATCGAATTCTGAGACTGTTTGAAAAATGGCTATTTTCCAGTCGTTCAATTTTGACTGTATTTGACCAAACACAGTTTCTTTTGCCACGCTCACATATTAAATCGGAAAATTCTAAAAATTGAAACCTAGCAATAATTTGACATTCCGGTTCCAACAAAAGTGGTTTCATCGAAAACGGAGGTCGTTTGAAAATTGACTATTTTCACTGGCTTTAATATTATTTAAAAATAGAATTTTTAAATTTGGGCACATTTTCTAACCAATTCATTAAAAATAAAATTTTTAAATTGGTTCGGAATTTCCGGGTTGTTACATATATATAATATATTATATATATATATGCCCAGAATAGAACGCGCCGCGCTGCGGTAGTTCACGAATTTCGACCATTGACTTCGAACGGATATTACGGGAGATCCGACAATCAGATTCTCCTGAAACCGGAACCGTTGGGTTCGTATCGAAAAGAGTTTTCTAAAGCATATTAGAGATTTGAAATCTAACAGTTCGATTTGGAATTATGTCCAAATCAAATTTGGGAAAGGTCATTGTAAGCGCAGTTCGGTGGCCGTTTAGGGAAATCGATTGTACGGGCCTTGATAAAATTATTGAAAATATCAGTAATTAGTGTTAAATCAAAAGAAGTGATTTGGAAAGAATTGGGATGAAAACTTCCATATTTGAAAAGATAAAAATAGATTTTTATCGAAATGAACTAGTTTTGAACTAGAATTATATTCCATTTATTTTTAAAATAAATAAATTGGATTTGAAATGGTTTTGAAAACAACCAAAATTTCCAATATATAAAGTGGAAATGGATTTGAATTGAAATTGTCTTCGGAATATTTCGATGTTGGATTTCGTGATTATATAGATATTGTTATGGAAATTTGAAAGATATACTAATATCATTATTTCCAACGCGATATATGTTGGTCGTAGAATTTGATATTGAATATAAGCCGATATATTTTCTATTCAGAGCCTTGTATTTAATATCAAATGAGATTTGGCTTTGTCGTGAATGGTGTCTTCGTTAACACAGTTCTTAAACCCAATTGAGAAAAAGATTAAATCTTTTTATTTGGATTTAATAAAGTATACCGATTAAATAATATTTAATTGGAATCGAATTGGAATTGATTTATGGGTTTATCGTGAACGGTGTTTTAAATAACATTTGTTCTTTAACCCGATAATTTATGGAATGTGAATTCGGTTTGTTGTGAACTGTGTTTTAACGACATTCGTTCTTTAACCCGATTCATAGTGAAATGTGATTTATAATTTATAAATCTTTTGTTAAGATTTAAAGGAGATTTTCCAAAGTAAAGTTTTCCAATTTTAATAACATAAATTGGAATAGAATGGAATTCTTTTGATAATAATCAAAGTGAATTTCTGTGGATGAGGACTGCTAATATATATGGAATTTAAAAGGGTTTGCCGTTATTCCATTTATATTACTAGTCGGATATGGAAGTTTATATCGATTATATATATCGATTTGTTTTCCATGAAGATTCCATCATTAGTGGAATGTGATTTTGGGTTGTCGTGAATGGTATCTTTAATGATACTGTTCTTAGACCCAACGAAGTTAAGAAAATCAGAAACTAACTGGAGATTAGTTAAGTTGGATAGTTTCTTGTGTATTGATCTGATGTTGGTTTCGGCCTTCAGGGCTAACACATAGGCTATTATTCACTTGCTGATTTACGGTTAAAGGCTGGTGGAATAGAATGTGATTTTGGGTTTGTCGTGAACCGTGTTTTAAATGACATTGGTTCTTTAACCCAGTTAAAGACAGGAGATGTTTTGCCAAGTTAAACAATCATTAATATTGATTTTTAGGAAGATTAAAACCAAGTGGAGTTTTAATGAATCTTTAATTAGATTGAAATGATCGAGAAAGGAGTATCACCAGTTTTGCTCCAGGCGATAGTTAAATCTTTAACTAGATTTGAACGTGAAATGGTAATTGACTTTACCGATAACACCGTGGTATTAGATATGAAGTATTACCAGTTTTATTTCATGGGATGAATAGGTTGGGGTTGGGAAATTAAAACAAATGATTACTTCGGTAAGGTTCGTTAATCCCGACTAGTTTGGATAAATCATAATTTGGTTTGAATTGATATTCAAAGGAAGATTAAAGAATAAATTTAAAGAATTTATCTTTAATAAAATTAATGGGAACCTTTCCCAAAGTAAAAGAATATTTGAATAAAGGAATATTCTGGATTGGAATAAGGCGTATGTTGTGTTTTTATAAGACTTGTTTATTACATACGCGAGTTATTCGGAAAGACCGGGTTTATCCCATTCCGAATAACCGAATCGACGAGAAGTCGATGATGAAGACGGTGGTTGAAGACTAGAGGTCTTCACATCGTTTGGATAATTACTGATGATCTTGATTGGGCTGTACACCCAAGAGAAGGGAATCAGTTGGTGATCGTCTAGACATACTTGGAGACTGATGGATATGCGAGGAATAAGGTTCCTCTGGTTTCGTTCAGACCCAGAACAGACTTGTATATTTATGTGTGTCTGACATTGGATTTTATTCCGTGTTGATTGATTTCTATTAAATATATATCTGTTTGGCGGCGGAGAATTTATTTGCTTAACGCCCTTTTCTGAGATGTACGAGCTCAGAGTTATATATCGATATATATCAATCGCATGGCATGAATTGCCTGTGTGGCATGCTGAGATGCAAATGATCAAGGCTTCTGTTGAAAAGCAGAGTCTTGTGGTTGATGATCAAAGCACAACTTTAATACAGTGTAGCTTTGTGTTGCGTTAATTCGCGAACCTCACACCCCGGTGTGAACCAGAAACGGGAGAAGGACCTCAGGGAGGGCATGCGTTTCCTTCTAGCTAGGAGTGGTGTTTTGGGTTTTACACGCCCGGACATTTCACTTATGTGGATTATGGATTGCGAGGCGCCTCGGTTATATCGGTCGATCCGGGACCGATGGAGTCATTTGGCTCATTGACGCCCCATAGGGCGGGGAAATGCAGTGTTCAGGCATTATAATCTACATCGAGTGGACCGGCCCTGACGATCCAAGGGGCAGTTGCGGCTGTTCCTGAGGGGCGAGCTAGAGCGTCTCGATGCGGTAAGGATGATCCCTTGGTTCACAGATGGAAATCCAACTTCCAATACGACATTTTGCGGTTTTGATTGTAAACCTATATTTGGCGACATAATGGTATGGGGCACTTATGCCATCTATGATTGATACTTATGATTGAAATTGTTTTGACACTATACACTTATAGTAATAATAAAACATGAAATTTTACATACCTAGCATTCTTGGCTATTATAAGGTAAAAATTCTATCCTCCAGCTTGTGTTGCATTGTGTGATGGGACCTGAGTCTTATAATAGCTTCATTGTTCTTTATTTAGCATTGCACTGTTGTTTTATGCACTGGTATTTTTGGGAGGAAACCCGTTCCGTGTTATACAGCATGGTCCCTTGATTTACCTAACTTTAAAATCAAAAGATTACTGTTTTAGTTCTCACACCAGTCACATGACTGACCTGGATTTTATTGTTTTAACCTAATCTCTGGGTGCCCCTATTTCGACACGGGAAGCTAGTAGTTTTGGTTTAGCAGATTTATATTCACAGGACCCTGATTTGCAGCTGGAATGATATTCAGAAAGATGTATCCGTGTATCTCTTTCAGTTGTGTTTTGTATTGTTTTCCACTGCTATGTATTTAAATGTAATTTAAATCTCTGATATTTTTCTGATGTATAATATTTATTAATACTCTGTATATTTTTGTATTCTGATGGAATTGTTGTAATAAGCAATGAAATGTTTTTCTGTTTGTGTTCTGATTGGTCGCGTTCTCAAAGCCATCCGCTCTTTCCTTTACGGGGAAGCTCGGGTCGTTTCAGGTATTATGGCAGTATTATTATATTGGGATAACTAGTATTGATATACCTATTATTGTATGAGACTTGTTGTAACTGACATTTACGAAGGTTTTTAAATTAAAGGTACGTATATTTTAAGTTATTATATTTATCCCCTTCGCTGTGTGAGATTCTGATATCGCTTTAGTATGCTCTGTTATATTTGTTATATCAATTCCTTATAGAAACCAACGATTCATTTAGAATGGCTCTGAGTTTCAATTGGTCTTTTTGGAATGAAATTTAGTCTCACTCTAGGCGGGTTGTTACAGTTGGTATCATAGCATAGGTTACTCGATTACAGGGAAATATATACGTATGAGAGACGTACCTGTTATTTCGAAAAAGGATTTTCAAAAGTTATATATATGTATGTATATATATATTCAAAGTACACATATCTTTAGAAAATATTGTCTGTAGGTTTTTTAGTTAAGGATTAACTTTAATTTCTAGAAAATTCCTAGAAGCCGTGCAGTGACCCAATAGTTCCCTTATCGATTTGGAAGCCAATAAGAACCTAAGGTATGTAAGAACCAAAAATTTAGAAAGTGGAAAGAAACTCCCTAATTTAATAGGTAGTTAATGGGAATAAATTGATGATTTATTTATCATTCATGGAAGAAATAAGGGAGAAATAAGTAGTAAGAATTTGAAATAGGAAAAACTAACGTTCATAACATATTGGTGTGAAGGTTTCAGGAAAAAGCGGAATAATACCTTTATTAAATAGGATAAATTTTTTGCATGAATAATTAATGAAATTTTGAAGTTCGAAAGAGCACTAAATTATTGACAAGAAAAAGGATATCGAAATCAGAAAGTATTAAGGAAGTAATCAAGGCTATTTGCGCAAAGGTATAAATGTTCAATTTTAAATGTCCATAAGAATGAGCATTGTTTAATTGATAAAATGGTATAAACAACATTTATAGTAGCAACAAGTAGGAATGTCAAGGATTAAAAATTAAGAACACAGAAAAAAGGATGCAATAAAAGAAATAGACTTCCTTGGAGTAGTGTGTAAGAAGGTTTAGATGAAAAAATAATAATCAAAAGTGTTAAGAAAACTGTAAAGTGATTTTTTGATACATTATTAAATTATTTTGAAAAGGGGAATTTTGACATTTCCATTATAGACTCAAGTTGCATAATAATTCCATTTCGATAGGAAAATTTGAAATATGGCTTATAGGAAAATAAGTTGAGGAATTTTAATTTTTTTTATTGTTTCTCCTGTTAGATAAACTATAATTTCAAGCTTTAAGTATAGTAGAAGATGAATTCCTTAATTAAAGAATAATGGTAAATGTTTTCAGTTATGAGCCTTAAAAGGATTCTTGTACAGATTGTATAATAAATTATCGTTTAAATTAAAAGGAGAAAGAAGATAAAACACATAATCTTGGTAAGATAAACGTCATTGATATACACAATTAAAAGAGAATAGATGGTAGATTCATTTACTAAAACTAGATAGAATTGAAATAATAGATACTCGTATAATAAGAAGTATATGAGAAAGTAGTGATACTGGAGTAGAATGAATGATAAAAGACTACTCCCAAGAATTTATTTAAATTGAAATTTATTTGCGATCATTAAATTAAATTTTAAAAGGCCTCTTACAGTGTAAATAAAAGTGTAATGAATAGTTATGTTCAGTAGGGACTTTCGAAATTCATTATATATGGGAATTTTTATGAGAATATGCAAGCATGACACTAATTTTTTTAACTTTAGTCTAAAATAAATGTAGTCTAATGTTTTTAAATATATTTGAAAGTAATAGAATAAGCTGAAAAAAATAGATATGGCTGTGTTAAAAGAATTATAATCCGATGTTAAGAGGATTAAAATTGCATTTCCAAATAGTAACAAATAATTATTTCAAAATTGTTGTTTTGGAAGACGTTAAAGACTAACATCCAGAATGCTAATAAAAGATGGGCATTAGAATAAAGGGGGATATTTTACTCCTAATGTAAGAAAAAGAGCATGTAATAAATATCTATAAATCGTTAGAATTTTATAGTTGATTGAAACGTTTTGCTAGAAATAAATAAGTTACTAATTTTTTTTTTGTCAAAAGGGATATTAGACTTTATTATTAAAAGATACATAAACTGTAAGTAATGTTTCAAAAGCATATTTCGTGGAGTTAAATTATATTTTGAAAGGTTTAGCAATAAATGTCATTAGGCAATTTAGGAGGCATGATTGTCGCCTACTTCAATTTTAGGAATTAACCAAGGTCCTATAGAATAAGCACTTGTTTTTAAAAGTTTTAATTGATGTTTTGGAAAGTGTAATGGTTGGCATTCAAAATTGTTGTTAAAGATAAACGTTATGCCGCTCTTATATTTTTGAGTAAGGATTTGAAAAGTGGTGTCTAAAATTTTAATTGTAACATTTTAAAATAAAGGTTGTTTTATTAAATCAAAACATGTAATGACATTGGATACTCTAAGCATTAAAGTCTTCACAAAAATATTAATGTCTCGGGTATTAATAATGCATTAAACACCTATTTTTGAAATTACAAATTTGAGAATAATAAGAAAATAACTCCGGAATAAATAGTGGTAAACAGTCATAAAAGTTAAAATTAGGCTCTAGAACTAATTAAGAATAATTAAATAACTTAATCTGGAAATCCTAGTATCAGTCCCTCAAGTTTATATTTGTAAAGATGGCGAAGTATAGTATTTCCCAAATTAAGGTTTGTTTTTGAACTAGGTTGCCGTATAAAGTTTAATCTAGGAAATTATTGCGTTAAATCCATATCCAGTTATTAATATATATATATATATATATATATATAATATAATATAACGTAACTTGCTATAATTCATGATTTTTAAAAATAAGACTCATGGATATCACCTGCAAATCTAGTGGGCAACAAAATTGTAATTAATAAGAGAATTTTAGGGATTGATTTAAAGGATTAATGGATTTGGAGAAAATTGTAAATAAGTAGGTATTTATGGAAGCGTCCGATTCTAAAAATGGACCACATTTATAAGAAAGAGGGAAGTGGAAAATTTTAAGGAAAGGTCTGACATTTTAAGGAACTAAGAAAAAACTAATAAGACCTCAACGCTTCTGAACTATTTGATTGCAAGGGGAAATTTTCCAAAAGAATAATTTTACGTTGTGGTCGTTAGTGGTTCTCCCGCATTGGTTGGACAAGGGTATAAAGTGATAGAAGAAATTAATCCCTGTTGATGTTTGTGATGTTGGGATTTAAAAACGTTATTACGTTTTAAGATAAACGAGTAAGAGAGAGAACTGCATGGGATACTTAACTTAGCGATTTATCATATACAGGAATTGGAAGTTAATAGTGGAATTGGATTGGCAATATACAAGGAGGAAATGTATTGGTCTCACGATTTTTAGAATTTTGAGAAACATAGCCTTATAAAATGTCACCCTCAGAAATAAGTATGAGATTAAGGAAAAGGCTTAGTTAATTAGGTTTGTATTAATCTTTTTGAATATGACTGTGTTTTGGTTTGCTTAAGGATATTTGTTTGACTTTTATAAATTATCCCTTTTGTCGGTTTTCACAAAAAGGACTATATTTGAAATCATAAGGAATATTCTTAAAATATGAAGGATGTGAGGTGTAATTTTATGTATTTGCACGCAGATTACACTATCCATCCAAAATAAAACAATACCCATTCATTATAATTTTAAATATGTCAATATTCCCGTTTGGGCAAATTTATGAAAATTATAACAAAAGACCTTACTGGGATTTAATTTCTAGCAAATTGGATCATAGGAAAATATACCAGTTACTAGGGTAGACTGGACGTTAATTAAATCGATTTATAGATTTGGTTTAGAAAATTTTTGTGTTACATCTCATTCGTAGATTGAAGGACAAACTGAAGAAGATCAGAGCTTTGGGAATAAGAAGAAGAGTTGCATCTTGGATCTTTTAGACGATAGGAGTAATATTTATCTTTTTAGGAGTAAAGTAATTATCCGTTTCTTTGGTAATTAGCGGGCACTCTTGAATAATTACAAGGAGGCCACCTAAAATACCAGAGTGTTGCTAGAATAACCTTTGACAAATTTCTACTCGAACTAAATTTGAGTTAGACTTCGGAAAAAGTCTAATTTTATTAGGCAACTTGTGAAGGATAAAGAGTTGATATGGTATTTTGGGCTTTCCCAAAGTTAGGGAGATATAGGATTTTATTGATAATACGAGCCCATAACAGTTTTATGATTAATAAGACACCTTCACAGTACAATGAATTTTGGTAGGGACTAATCAGGAAACAGGGAGAAAAATGGAACCTTGAGAATCTTGTGCTACCATAGATGTTTTGGAGCATAGGATTTCGAGACTCGGCCGTATTTAGTTAGATTGGTTCGAGTACAGTAAGGAGAAAATTCGAGAGAAGCCGTGAAAGTTTTGAAATTCTATGGCCTCCCTCGAAAGTTGGGATTTCTGGTTGCATCATGATTGGTAGATTAGATGGTAGGAGATAGCTGCAATACAAATGCACCGAGCACTCATATAGAAATTATATGCATGTTAAGAAGTTTTGCATACATACTGCATCACTTACACATTAGGATTGAACTAACTTTAGCAAGTCCGCACTGCATAATCATTGTGAGTCATGGATGTTTTATGGATGTATTTAAAATAACATTGGTGTATAAGATGATTGTGAAGAGAGAGTTTTGTTTTTTGCCCATTAAGGCAGAACTCAGAGGAAATCTATTATAATGGGGGGGGGGGGAGAGAGAGAGAGAATGTAACACACCGTAAAAACTATATATAGTAGACTAGATAATTAAATAATAGTTGTAACAACCCGTATTTTAATAACATGTTATAACTATAAATCAAGGCAGAATTAAATTTTAAAATAAGAATTAAGGGAAACGGGTTACGCCATTACGTTCGTCTCGAAATTCTGCTTGAAAACGAGTCCGAGTTTACGAAAATCGGAGTCCGTATGACCAAGATATGGCTCTCCAAAGTTTCAGAAAATTCCAGAGTTCAAAACAGTTCGAATTCAAGTTCAAAATTCGAATTTCAAAACCCAGACAAACTGGGCGGGAAAAATCCCGCCAGCACCAGGTCGATTGGGGAGTCGACTGGGCAGTTGACCCCCCCTCAGACCAAGTCGACTGGGCAGTCGACTTGGGTGTCGACCTGGTCACCTAGCCTGTTTTTGGGACAGATGTATCTGGTCTTGTTGCTTGTCCAGGTTCAGCTCCCTAAACCCTATATAAACAACCCCTGACCCTAGACTCTCTATCACATTCTTATCCGGCCTTATGCTGCTGAGGTTCTGACTGGAAGATAGAGAACAAGGAGGCTATTCAAGACTTCGTTAGAGCTACGTTGATTTGGGGATTTGCTAGAGATTCTTCTTCTACTCTTTTGCTTTCTCATTCTCTAGACCACGATCTATAAGCCCTTTGTCACTCTTAGATCTAAACTGTAAATTTAACATGAACACGATGTAAACTGAAATTATGCCTAAACATGATAACTAGGTTGGATCTACCATGGTATATCTTTGATCTATGACTATCCCTTTTAGATCTGTTATTTTGGATCTAGTTTTGTACACCCTAGATCTATTCATCTTAAATTTTGACTTGTGGAATATTAGTATGAACTTGATTTGGACATATTCATGTTTAATCTACAACCCCCATGACTTTTATCTTGACATGCCTGTGATGTTGAATTTATTATTGGGGTTACTATCTTATGTCAATCCTTTACCATGTCTATCACCATATTTTGCCAAGTTGATGTTGAGACCCTATTTCATATGCCTGTAATGTTATAATCATCATGCTTAACTTGTGAACACCTTTGCCATCCTATGACTATCCTTTTTGTGTTATATCCCTATTTTGACATGTTGTATTAATGCGAATTCACGTACGTTGGGGATACGTTTTGGGGTAGATTAGGCAAACTTGAAATTGGCTATGGAATCGACATGATATGACATGAAAATATGACATGAAAACTTGACATGAGAATAAGCTTGAAAACATGAATTTGGGATATGACAATTAGAAACTTGAAAGTGGCCAACTTGTGGTTGGGTTGAATTTGCAACGTAAATCTGCTCGGAACCGCCCGGCAAATCCAGTAGTTGCAAATAATAGGACCCAATGTGGGTAGTTGGTCATATAGCACTTTAAACCCGAGGTTAGACTAGGTTATGGTGTAAAGCTGCCCGGACCCGCCCGACACATCCAGTAACCATAACCAAGTCTAATGTGAGAGGATGGGGTGCGTTAAGTAAATTAATGCCACATGGTAAGGTTAAGTCATGGACCACTTGAATACACTTAACCAATTTGATACATGTTTGGATAGGGGTTAAGTCATGACCTTTTTAATGACAACACTTAACCCATTAGAAATCCTAGCCACGTGGTCCCTTTCAGCAGTAACCCACTTATAAGTATCACGATACCCTGGGGACTAGGCAGGGTGGGGCACGATTACTGGGCTGATTGTAAGCGAAAAAGAATAACGGCTGAGTAAGGTGCGCTAGTGTAGGTTCAGGCTGACAAGGGTCGTGCACTTAGTCCAGAGTTGAAAAAGTAGGCATGGGCACCCATAGTACTACATTGTGCGTGCTTGATTTGTGTCAGTGGTTGACACCCTAGGACATGATACACCCTAGGGTGGACCTAGCACATGTGACTACATTCCACGATTGGGCCGTATAACACCGACACACGACGAGTAAAGCCGATCGATTAAGATGGACTGTTTGACCCCGTATTGGGTCATTTCATGTTATTGGGTTTAGGGATCATTTCTGGATTTATACTTGACATGGATTTGGACACTAGTACATTTAGTGCAGTAAACCTTGTATATGCGATGCCACTCTTATCTTGTTACCTTTTATTATCATGCCAGTCCAGTTATTATCTTTATGTTTAATCTCAGTTTCTCATGTCCAGTTAACTTTATTAGTTTTTATGCTGATAGTCACTAGGGCTTACCAGTCTTTTTGACTAACCTGTTTTCTTCCACCTCGTTTTCTTTCGTTCCCCCCTGGTTCTCAGGGAGGAAACTCTAGCTCTTAGCTTGGACTTTGCTTGCTTTCTGACAGCTCATGTACGGTTTGGTCTTGAGCTATGCTATGGCTGCACTCATGCTCTTTTTGGGGAATAATATTGGGCTTATGTTGTTTTAAGTTCTTTGCTTCTTTAGAACTTAATGTAATGAAATAATGACTTGGTATTTTGATGTAAGAGGTTTTGACTCTATTTTCCACGTAATGAGATTTGGTTAAATTTATATCCGCTGCTTTATATACTCTGTTTAATTTATGTTCTGTCTTGTGTTATCTCTGTGCCTGTTTACTAGATAATACCCCTCCAAAACTAGTGCATTCCCTTTGTGAGTGACCCTAGCAGAGGTGGGGTGTTACATTTGGTATCAGAGCAGAAGGTTACCGGACTGGGCAAAAGTTTTTAAAACTTTCTGAAAATTATTATCAAAACCATTTATAAAGAAGCATTTTTCAAGAAAAGTTCTATTTTTAAGAAAAGGCCATTCCCTAAAAGCCATTAGCACTTTCCTTGTTTCCTCGTTTGAATCTTTTTCTTTTCGTTTTTCAGCATGGCCGATCTTAACCTTCCCAAGGGAGTACCCATACCCGGGTGGTTCCGAAGGTACTTGGAAGCTAGGGCCAACGATGCGGGCCCGGCAGACATCCCCCCTCCTCCTCCTCCAGTAGCCGCGGTTCCTCCTCCTCCCGGCACCGCCTTCGCCAAAATATGCAAAGACTTTATAGGAATGGGCGGCAAGAGCTTCCTTGGAACTGAGACCTTCGCTGAGACACGAAACTGGTTAAAGGAGACTGAAGACCTGTTCGTTATCTTCGATATAGAGGATCATAGGAAAGTTCAGTTGGCAGCATGGTTGCTGAAAGAGGAAGCTGCATTTTGGTGGGAAGTCACCAACGCTAAGACTTGGGCAGACTTTAGAGAGAGGTTTGGGCTTAAATTCTTATCGTCAGCAGAAGCGAACCTTCAGATGGAGTGGTTCCTAGCACTCAAGCAAGGGGACATGTCTGTTAGGGAGTACGTGAATAAGTTTAATCAGCTTGCTCGGTTTGGTTTGGACTTAGTCAACACGGCTGAGAAGAAAGCTCTACGATTTGCTCTAGGATTGAGCGAGCCACTCCACACTATGGCCATGACTCATGTACCCATGGGAGCGACCTTTGAAAGCTTGGTGAATATGGCCCTACTTCATGAGGAAGACAAGGGTGACAAAAAGGAGGTTAAGTCTAATGAGACTCAGAGCAAGAAGGTTGACTTCAAGAAGGGAGGCAACAAGAATAACAAGGGCAATAACAACAATGCTAACAAGCCACGTGAGACGAGGAAGTGCAACTTTTGTGGTATCACGGGACATATAGCTAAAGACTGTAGGAGGAAGAAAAGAAAGTTGGGTGAATGCTTTCACTGCGGGGATATTGGACACATCAGTAAAAATTGCCCTAAGAAGCAAGGATAGGGGCTAGGGTAGACACAGCGAGCAGGACCTTCTGGAGGGCAGTTGTAGGCTCTCAACACCACTCCAGCTCTTGACCGAGGTAGTAATATTTCTATAGAAAGCCTTGTTTACATTTCTGAATTTCCTGTTCGAACCTTATTTGACTCTGGCGCATCGCGTACTTTTATCTCTTCTGATATTGTTGAAAATCTGCACTTAAGTACTAGTCTAGTAGATGATCCCGTTAGTGTTTCAAATCCGATTGGGGGCTCTGCCCATTTATCTATGATTTGTGTTGATTTGAGGATTTCCATCTTAACCGTGGAATTCACGTGTAATGCTTATGTTCTCGGATTCATGGGATATGGTTTAATTCTGGGCATGGATTGGTTGTCCAATTATGGAGCTATCCTTGATTGTGAACGAAGGGTAGTGAGGCTCATGACATGCCTTGGTAATACCCTTGAACTTTCTTGTAACCCGAAGGGTCCGGTCATGTTATGTTATCTTGAACTCTCGACTCATCTGTCGACAATCTGCACTCCGTGAGAGTAGTTCGAGAATATCCAGATATCTTTGATGAGGTGAAAGGGTTACCCCCTAAACGCGAGATAGACTTCCGAATTTATCTGGTTGATAATGTCAAGCCTGTTTCATTGCCCGTTAGGCATATGGCCCCGCGAGAATGAAGAGAGCTCAGTAAACAAGTCAAGGAGTTACTCGAGAAAAATTTCATAAGGCGAAGCATTTCTGAATGGGGTGCTCCGGTGGTATTCACTACTAAGGTGGATGGTTCGCTTCGTCTGTGCGTAGATTATCGTGAGTTAAACAAGCTGACGAAGAAAAATAGGCACCCACTACCAAGAATCGATGATCTTTTTGACCAGCTTGTGGGAGCATCTGTTTTCTCTCAACTCGATCTAGCCACAGGATTCCATCAACTTAGAGTGGCTGAGGATAGCATTGACAAAACTGCGTTTAGGACTCCAGATGGGTTCTTCGAATGGCTCGTCATGCCGTTTGAGTTAACGAATGCACCCGCGTACTTTTTAGACCTGATGAGTAGTGTTTCGGGAGTTCCTTAACAAGTTCGTGGTGGTTTTTGTGGACGATATTCTAATCTTCTCAAAGGATGAAGAAGAGCATGCTAGGCACCTCAAGGAAGTCATGGATACGCTTAGAGCACACCAGTTAAATGCTAAGTTCTCCAAATGCCATTTTTGGAGGGAGGAAGTTCGGTTTCTTGGGCACGTAGTTTCTAAGCAAGGTTTAGCCGTGGACCCCGCAAAGGTAGTAGCAGTGCAAGACTGGAAAATTCCTAAGAATCCAACAGAGGTGAGAAGCTTTCTCGGTTTGGCGGGCTTTTATAGGAAGTTCATTAAGGACTTCGCTAAGATTTCAGCCCCTCTTACTAAGTTAACGAAGAAAAACCTAGCGTTTGCATGGGTCATAAAATGTGAGACTGCTTTCCAGAGACTCAAGAGAGCCCTCACCACAGCTCCAGTTTTAGCATTACCCGATGGAGGAAAAATGTTTACGGTGTACACAGATGCGTGCGGCACGGGATTAGGTGCTGTCCTAATGCAAGAAGGAAGAGTGATATGCTATAGAGGTAGACAACTTAAAGTTCATGAGAAGAACTATCCTACACATGACTTGGAGTTAGCCGCGATTGTTTTTGCACTTAAAGCTTGGCGCCATTATCTCTTAGGGGAGAGATTCGAGCTGTACACCGACCACAAATCGCTTAAGTATCTCTTTTCGCAAAAAGATTTGAATCTGAGACAGCAGCGGTGGATGGAATTCTTGGCCTTATATGACTTCGATATAACTTATACCCCTGGCAAGGGTAACGTGGTGGCGGATGCGCTAAGTAGAAAAAGGTTGACTTTGAGCCCCTTATTTGTTGAAAGAAAAAGTCTAGAGTTTATAGCGACCTTTGATTTTACGCATGCTGTTGAGTCATTGACTGGTACGTTAGCATCTCTTGAGCTGAGACCTACGCTTCTAGATCAAGTAGGGACTTCGCAGAAAGAAGACCCACAAATAGTCGAAATCATGGACAAGTTAATCAGTGGTGAAACGTCAAGTCACCTTGGTAGGTATGCCATTGATGACAAAGGATGGGTAAGGCGCGATGGAAGGCTATGTGTTCCACTAGTGGGAGACTTAGCAAATAAAGTTCTCGAAGAGGCGCATCACTCGAAGATGACTATACATCCCGGAGGGGATAAGATGCACAGAGATATGAAACGCATTTTCTTTTGGGCCGGAATGAAAAAGGACGTGGCAGAAATCGTCTCAAAGTGCATGGTGTGCCAACAAGTCAAGGCCGAATCTAAGAAGCCCGGTGGGCTATTACATCCTTTGGAGGTCCCGTAATGGAAGTGGGAAAGTATCTCGATGGATTTCGTGGATGGATTGCCTAGGTCGAGGAAAGGGAATACTAGCATATGGGTCATTATTGATAGACTCACGAAGAGTGCTCACTTCATTCCGGTGAAAAGCAAAAGGACTGCATCATGGCTAGCGTCTATTTACCTTCGAGAGATAGTACAGTTGCACGGGGTTCCTTCTAGCATAGTCAGTGACCGTGACCTAATTTTCACTAGCCAGTTTTGGAATAGTCTGCAAGAAGCAATGGGTATGCAACTTAATTTAAGTACAACCTATCACCCTCAGACGGATGGACATACCAAAAGGGTAAATAGAGTACTAAAGGATCTTTTAAGGCTATGCATTCTTGATTTTGGTGGTACTTGGGAAGACCATCTCCCTCTCGTGGAGTTTGCTTATAATAATAGCTACCAAGCTAGCATAGGGATGGCACCGTTCGAAGCCCTGTATGGAAGACCTTGCAAGTCACCAACTTGTTGGTGGGAGACGACTGACAGACTTATACTTGGGCCCGACATGATATGAGACACTTCTGAGAAGGTGGAGTTGATACGAAGACGAATGAAAGCGGCCCAAGATAGACAGAAATCTTATGCGGACAAGAGAAGGACAGACCTAGAGTTCGAAGTCGGAGATATGGTTTTCATAAAAGTCTCTCCTTTGCGCAATGTGGTTCGTTTTGGAGCAATTGGAAAGCTAGCACTGAGATTCGTAGGACCGTTCCCTATCACTGAGAGGATTGGGCAGATGGCCTATAAGGTAGAGTTACCTGAGAGGCTGGCCGGAGTACACAATGTCTTTCACGTCTCGCATCTCCGAAAGTGCCTACATGAATCAGCTGAGGTGGTTGAGCCAAGAATCCTCGAAGGCGTAGAAGTGGAGAAAGAAGCAACATTGAGGCGAGTTCCTATTCGTATCTTAGGGACGGAGATCAAGAAGCTAAGGAATCGCGAAGTCAATCTAGTCAAAGTACAGTGGAGTGAAGCCCAAGAAGACGCAACTTGGGAAACCGAGGAGAAGATACGCGTGCTTTACCCAATAATTTTTTTTGGTTACTTTCTCGATCTCTTTTTCCTTTGAGCTTGTAAACCTTTCGTATCATGCTACCTATGTTTATTTCGTTAATCTTGTCTTGAGAACCTTAGAACCCTCTTTGGATGTAAACATGTATTTGAAACATGTTATGGTTGATGTTTGCAAATGGTTGCAAGTGTTTGCAAGCGATTTCTAGTGGATGCATGACACACATTAGGCACTAGATCGGCTCAGACACCTTTTCATGTTGCATTTGCATGGATGCTTATACTTGTACATGGATGAACTTGTTATGCTATCACGTGGATGTTGCATATGGATGATGTTTGTGCACTCATGTAGAAATTTTAAGTTATGTTAGGAATTTGCATACATGTTGGACTCATTACACTAACATATCTTGCATTAAGGAGGTTTACTGAATCAGTAACCGCCTGATCTTTTGCATTAGATAATTACATATACACACACATACTGCATATGTTCATACAGCATTAGAAATCTTTTTAAGGACAATGGTTGCTCGTGAATGATGTTGTGAGTAGATGGATGTGGATGGTAGGATGCGTTCTTCCTAACTTAGAGATTTCAGGGACGAAATCCTTTAAGGAGGGGAGAATGTAACAACCCGTATTTTAATAACGTGTTATAACTATAAATCAAGGCAGAATTAAATTTTAAAATAAGAATCAAGGGAAACGGGTTATGCCATTACGTTCATCTCAAAATTCTGCTTGAAAACGAGTCCGAGTTTACGAAAATCGGAGTCCGTATGTAACAACCCGAAATTTAACAACATGTTAAGACAAGAATCAAGGCAGAATTAAATGTTAAAATTTGAATCAGTTAAAATGGACATCACCATTGTGTTCCTCTAGAAAAAAATACGCGAAATAGAGTCCGAGTTTTTGAAAATCGGAGTCCGTATGACCAAGATATGGCCAAAACAAGTTTTCAGCAGTTTTCTGGCAGACTGACTTGTGTCGACTGCCAAGTCGACTTGCAAGTCGACCTCCACCCCCTGGTGTCGACTGGGGAGTCAACTCCCCCCTGTACAGGTCGATTTTTTTGTCCTGGGGTGGCCCAGAACCCATTTTTGAGGCCCGGGATGAGTTTTGATGGCCCGAATTGACTCTAGGGTTGATTTTAAGGCCCTAAATGGTTCCTACATGTGAATTCTTCCCCAAGACATGCTTTAAAGGCTAGGATTGGTTCTAGGGTTTATCCTATGGCTAAAACTATCCTAGTCTTCTATAAAAAGACCCCTAACCCTCTCCTAAAACCCTCATAAATGGATCCTACAACTAAACTATGCCAAAATGATTCCTCATCATGGCCTCCACTTCAACCCATGGCCTCCATCTTCTTCTTCATGATAGCTTAAGTGTTCTAAGCTAGTTTCAAAGTAAAGGAGCCTCTTTTCTTCATTCATTAGAGATTCTATGATCATTTAAGTGATTTCATGTTTGTATGAGAGTTCATAAGTTGCATTCTAGCCAAAGTTGCAACCTTTTCTTGACCAAAAAGCAAGGATCTTGCATGAGAGCTCATAAGCTTCATTCAAAGCCAAAGTTGAAACCTTTCTTCTTCAAAGCAAGGATTTTTATTGATATTTGCTCAAGGGTTTCATTTGGAGCTTGTTCTTTTGGGTTTTTTTGGGTGATAACATGAATGGCTTCATCTCAATCTTTGTTTTATATGTTGATTTGTGCCTTCATAGCATTGTAAGCCCCCTCCTACTATTAGATATTAACTATGAAGTTAAATGAATGTTGCAAGTTGGGTTTGAACATTAAGTACCATACATGCTATCATGTTATGTATCCCATCATGTTTGTAAAGACACCATCTTGATCTTATGGGCTAAAAGCTATAAGCTTTATGTTGAATGTTGCATTATGCAACATGAGAGCTATCATATCCCTTATGATAACTTGCATGTAATGCTATATGCGAACTTCTAGGCATCTTTCTATGTCACCTATCATCATGATTCGCCTATGTGCTAAGTTTGGGGTTATGCATGTTTTTGAGGCTTAATAATGTAGCATGCAAGTTAATGAACACACTTACGCCTCATATGCCACCATGATTAACTTGTGGCCTTATACCCTTTTTGTCATGCCTTTGCCAAGTTCCTTCTTTAATCCATTATGCGTTGTTGTGAATGTATATGCGAGTTTAAAAGCGTTGGGGTTAGGTTATGGGGAAACTTTAATAACATGAAACATGATTTGGGTAAATTGGTATAAACGTGACAACATGTAACTTTGGCTATGAGCATGGGACTTGGAAACTTGACACGTATGGGTTGTAAGTGTAACAAGACACTAGACCAAACATGAAAATGGCCAACTCGAGGTTGGGTTGAGTTTGTAGCATAAATCTACCCGGACCCGCCCGGCTTAACTAGTGGCTACAAACAATAGGATCCAATGTGAGAAGTTGGTCATGTCGCGCTTAAGACCCGAGGTTAGACTAGGTTGTGGTGTAAAACTACCCGGACCCGCCCGGCTTAACTAGTAACCACAACAAGGTCTAATGTGAGAGGTTAAGAGTGCATTAATTAAATTAATGCCACATGATAAGGTTAAGTAAATTTGACTAATGACACTTAACCGATATGACACGAATGGGTAGGTTAAGTGGGACCGGGCTTGATTTCTTAATGACACTTAACCATACAAGACAATTAGGGGATGGGGTTAAGTAATTTACGCTTAACTAATCCGACTTGGTAATTAGATGGGTTTAAGTAATCCACACTTAACTAATCTAAACACGGTAAATTCGATGAGGTTACGTAATCCATACTTAACTAATCTAACATGGTAATTAGATGGGGTTAAGTAACTTAGACTTAACTAATCTAAACACGGTAATTAGATGGGGTTAGGTAACTTAAACTTAACTAATCTAAACACGGTAATTAGATGGGGTTAAGTAACCTTCACTTAACTAATCTAAACACGGTAATTCGATGGGGTTAAGTTAAACACTTAACCAATCTAAACATGGTAATTCAATGAGGTTAAGTAACCAATACTTAACCAATTTAACATGGTAATTTAATGGGGTTAAGTAACTTACACTTAACCAATTATACGTGATGATTTGATGAGGTTAAGTAACCTACACTTAACCAATCTAATATGTGGACCTGATAGGGTTAAGTCACAAGACCTTTTAAAATTAGGCTTAACCATCATAATACGATTAGTGGATGGGGTTAAGCTAACCCATACTTAGCCAATCCGACTCGATAATCTGATGGGATTAAGATGATCTATGCTTAATCAATCTAACATGATAATCTGATAGGGTTAAGACAAATAAATACTTAACCAATTTGACTTGATAGGGTTAAGTCATGAGCTTCTTGGTACACTTAACCAACTTGTAGGGCTAAGCCTTGAACTTGAGTACTTAGCCAATCTTGACATGATTCATAGGCGGGTTAAGTCATGAACTTGAATAACAACACTTAACCCAATAAGCAAAACCCTAGTAGAGGAACTAGGTAGAAAATCATAGTTGATCAAGGGTAATGGGGAAATGAAGCTAAGTGGTAAACCTTAGTTAAGTGTAACTAAGTAATAATTATTAGCCAAGGACATGGGACTAGTTCATGAATAGATGAGTAACCCGGTACGGTAGGTCATCGCTTAAAACACGAGGAGGAGCAAGTTATTTGACTTGGATAAAAGCTCCAGCGAAATGGGTGACGAAGCAGAAGCTTCGGGGAAACGTGAGGTACTCTTGGTATCCCTCTGTGAGGTGGCAAGTGGTCCATGAAACCCGGCCTCACAGAGGTTAAGGTCTGCGGTAAAAGAGCCAGGAGTATGCCTTGGTTGCTATGCGAGCGACCTAAAGACTGGGATGGATTAGCGTGGAGTCGACGATACTTGATTTTACCCCGGGATAACATGTCGCCGACTACCTACCATCTTTAGTCAATCGTGTACGTACGGAAAGGCAGGGAACTCCCAAAAGACCATATACTAGCTATCAAGTTATGGGTGAGGTTGGCTATCTGGAAGTGGGCATCGATGGGCCTTAGTGTAGTTCTCATACATGATTTTTCTTGGATTGCCTTTCAGTAGTTGAGGGAGGGGTCACGTGGGACCATAGCCATGGGTACAAAAACAGACCTTGATATCTGCATCAGAAGACGACTTAAAGCTCCCGACCGAGTTCCGTATTTCTTGATTTGCCCTGGCACAGAACTCGGATGGCACATTGAGGAACATGTGCATCTAGACATGGAAAACGATTCATGATACATACATGAGATAAAGGGCGCGGTTGACGGGTGGCATAATCCCTAGTGGCCCTAGGTGGCTGAACCCAAACCGAGACACGGAAATGTTCATTAGGTAGCATAATCCCTAGTGGTCCTAGGTGGCATAAATCCTAAGTGGAAACATGATAGTTCATGGTAAGGAAACATAACTAGATCGAGGGTAGCAGTCCAAAATAGCTTTAAGGATAAAACGTTTGCATGGGAAAGCCCGTATGGCCTACGGCAAAGACTGAACTTATACATGGAAGGAAACATACGAGTTGGAAAAACCTACATATGCTATATATATTAGGTTGACATGGACCATTACATGACATTGGGCAAGGGACATTCATAGTTGACACATGACACAGGTTGGGATACTAGTACGAGGGGTGCAGAGCAAAATATACATGACCTATATACCTTAGGATGTTATACATGATAGATACCTTGGGATAGTATACATGATAGAAACCTGACGATGTGGTACCTCGATTATCTTGACACCGTAGTTTATCATGACACACTCGTTTATCTTGGTACAGTAGTTCATTCTGTTATTTTAGCTTATCTATCTTGTCATCATACTTATGTTCATCTCAGTTCCTCATGCCAGTTAACTTTACTAGTTTATATACTGATAGTAGATAGGGCTTACCAGTCTTTATGACTGACCCCGTTTTGTTTCGCCTCTTGTCTTCCATTTCCCCCCAGGTTACAGGGAGGAAATGCTATTGTTAGTCCGGACTTCTCCTGTTTGAAGGTCATCATGTATGGCTCGGACTTTTCTTGGCTATGGCTACTTTACTGTTTTACTTGGGGAATAATTTATAAAAAGGTTTTTATGCTTCTTTATTGTTGCAAGACAGGTTTTGATGTATTCTGATGTAAAAGGCTTTAGACCTTATTTTATAAGTTAATGAAATTTGCTTTACTTCCGCTGTTATATATATATATATATATATATATATATATGTTCTGTATTGTAATATTTCTGTGCACATGTACCTCGATAATGCTTCACCAAACCTAGTGCATTCCCTTTGTGAGTGACCCTAGCGGAGGTGGGGTGTTACACCGTATGACCAAGATATGGCTCTCCAAAGTTTCAGAAAATTCCAGAGTTCAAAACAGTTCGAATTCAAGTTCAAAATTCGAATTTCAAAACCTAGACAGACTGGGCGGGAAAAATCCCGCCAGCACCAGGTTGACTGGGCAGTCGACCCCCCCCAGACCAAGACGACTGGGCAGTCGACTTGGGTGTCGACCTGGTCACCTAGCCTGTTTTTGGGACAGATGTATCTGGTCTTGTTGCCTGTCCAGGTTCAGCTCCCTAAACCCTATATAAACAACCCCTGACCCTAGACTCTCTATCACATTCTTATCCGGCCTTATGCTGCTGAGGTTCTGACTGGAAGATAGAGAAGAAGGAGGCTATTCAAGACTTCGTTAGAGCTACGTTGATTTGGGGATTTGCTAGAGATTCTTCTTCTACTCTTCTGCTTTCTCATTCTCTAGACCACGATCTGTAAGCCCTTTGTCACTCTTAGATCTAAACTGTAAATTTAACATGAACACGATGTAAACTGAAATTATGCCTAAACTTGATAACTAGGTTGGATCTACCATGGTATATCTTTGATCTATGACTATCCCTTTTAGATCTGTTATTTTGGATCTAGTTTTGTACACCCTAGATCTATTCATCTTAAATTTTGACTTGTGGAATATTAGTTTGAACTTGATTTGGACATATTCATGTTTAATCTACAACCCCCATGACCTTTATCTTGACATGCCTGTGATGTTGAATTTATTATTGGGGTTACTATCTTATGTCAATCCTTTACCATGTCTATCACCATATTTTGCCAAGTTGATGTTAAGACCCTATTTCATATGCCTGTAATGTTATAATCATCATGCTTAACTTGTGAACACCTTTGCCATCTTATGACTATCCTTTTTGTGTTATATCCCTATTTTGACATGTTGTATTAATGCGAATTCACGTACGTTGGGGATACGTTTTGGGGTAGATTAGACAAACTTGAAATTGGCTATGGAATTGACATGATATGACATGAAAACTTGACATGAGAATAAGCTTGAAAACATGAATTTGGGACATGACAATTAGATAACTTGAAAGTGGCCAACTCGAGGTTGGGTTGAATTTGCAACGTAAATCTTCCCGGAACCGCCCGACAAATCCAGTAGTTGCAAATAATAGGACCCAATGTGGGTAGTTGGTCATATAGCACTTTAAACCCGAGGTTAGACTAGGTTATGGTGTAAAGCTGCCCGGACCCGCCCGACACATCCAGTAACCATAACCAAGTCTAATGTGAGAGGTTGGGGTGCGTTAAGTAAATTAATGCCACATGGTAAGGTTAAGTCATGGACCACTTGAATACACTTAACCAATTTGATACATGTTTGGATAAGGGTTAAGTCATGACCTTTTTAATGCAACACTTAACCCATTAGAAATCCTAGCCACGTGGTCCCTTTCAGCAGTAACCCACTTAGAAGTATCACGATACCCTGGGGACTAGGCAGCGTGGGGCACGATTACGGGGCTGATTGTAAGCGACCAAGAATAATGGCTGAGTAAGGTGCGCCAGTGTAGGTTCAGGCGGACTAGGGTCGTGCACTTAGTTCGGAGTTGAAAAAGTAGGCATGGGCACCCGTAGTACTACATTGTGCGTGCTTGATTTGTGTCAGTGGTTGATACCCTAGGACCTGATACACCCTAGGGTGGACCTAGCACATGTGACTACATTCCGAGATTGGGCCGTATAACACCGACACACGACGAGTAAAGCCGATCGATTAGGATGGACTGTTGGACCCCGTATTGGGTCATTTCATGTTATTGGGTTTAGGGATCATTTCTGGATTTATACTTGACATGGATTTGGGCACTAGTACAGTTAGTGTAGTAAACCTTGTATATGCGATGCCACTCTTATCTTGTTACCTTTTATTATCATGCCAGTCCAGTTATTATCTTTATGTTTAATCTCAGTTTCTCATGTCCAGTTAAGTTTATTAGTTTTTATGCTGATAGTCACTAGGGCTTACCTGTCTTTTTGACTGACCTGTTTTCTTCCACCTCGTTTTCTTTCGTACCCCCCCCCCCCAGGTTCTCAAGGAGGAAACTCTAGCTCTTAGCTTGGACTTTGATTGCTTTCTGACAGATCATGTACGGTTTGGTCTTGAGCTATGCTATGGCTGCACTCATGCTCTTTTTGGGGAATAATATTGGGCTTATGTTGTTTTAAGTACTTTGCTTCTTTAGAACTTGATGTAATGAAATAATGACTTGGTATTTTGATGTAAGAGGTTTTGACTCTATTTTCCACGTAATGAGATTTGGTTAAATTTATATCCGCTGCTTTATATACTCTGTTTAATTTATGTTCTGTCTTGTGTTATCTCTGTGCCTGTTTACTAGATAATACCCCTCCAAAACTAGTGCATTCCCTTTGTGAGTGACCCTAGAAGAGGTGGGGTGTTACAATAATACTAAGTCAAATAAGTGATAAAAGTAAGACAGCAAAAAAATGGAATTTTGGACAATTATGAATTTAGTTACGAAAATATTATATTTGTGTTCACGACAAAATTCTGATATGTTTCATATATAATATGTTGAATGTAACAACCCGAATTTTAATAACATATTAAAATCATAAATCAAGGCAGAATTAAATTTTAAAGTAAGAATCAAGGGAAATGAGTTTCGCCATTGCGTTTGTCTCGAAATTCTGCTTGAAAACGAGTCCGAGTTTGCGAGAATCGGAGTCCGTATGAGAGTGATATGACCCTCTGAAGTTTCAGGATTTTCAGAATTGAAAACAGCTCGAATTCGAATTCAAAACCCAGAAAACCAGGTCGACTGGGGAGTCGACTGGGCAGTCGACCCCCCCAGACCAGGTCGACTGGGCAGTCGACCTGGGTGTCGACCTGGCCCCCGAGCCCACTTTTGGGCCTGGGTGCATTCTGATGTTTCTAGTCTCGTTTTCTATCCAGATTCACCTACCTAATCCTATATAAACCCCCTGATGCCTAAACCCTAATTCACTACAACACGTTTAGCCACCATTATACTGCTGAAATCCCTCTTGGTCATGGCCGCCATCTCTAATCTTCTTAAGCTCTCATACGCAATCCAATGCAAAGATGAAGACTTCTACAACGATTCAAGGAGATGAATCAACAACGCTACAACATCGATTTCAGTTCTTAAATTCGCTAGCCATGCTATGTAAGTTCTAGTTACTTTTTAGATTAAAATACTTAATTTTAATATGGCTATGGAATAAAGTGTAATTGGATATAATCATGTTTATCAATTCAGATCTATTCCTGTTTACCTTTGAACCTTGAGTTTTGAGACTTGTTCATCTCCATTCTTATGTCTAGTTCATGCTCTATTCAGTCGTTGTAAATCAGTTTCTTGGATTCATGTTGATATTATTATCAAGATCTAATCTTTATGCCTATCATGACGATCTATGCTGTTTTCTCCCTGATCTTGTTTCATTGTAACTTCTACCTCCCCCTATTTATTTTCCTTTGATGAATCTAGGTCAATTTCGGACCTAGGCCTAAACTGCGATTTATGTGCGATTGGATACGGGGGAAATACCGAGATATTTCCTAGTTAGATATATGTGTGTTTGGTAGAATCGAAGGCATAATATAGAATTGGACAATTGGGCATTACCATTAAAATGGTAATTTTAAGAATTGGGAATGGCATATGAAATTTTTGGCTAGAACTTGATATGTGTAAATTGACATAAAAATTGGCATATGTATAAAACGACATGAACTGAACATATGTAGATTTGGTATGAATTGGGCATATATAAAACTGATATGTAATCTAGAACTTGGGCATATGTTAATTATGTGAGATTTGTAGTTGAAACACATATGATAATTTATGTCTTGAAAAAGGGCTAATATGAACACGCCTAAGTGGGTTTTGGGTAGTTGGCATGTAATAGCCTTAAAGGAGGGATAAATATAAATTGAGATAAGTTGCCTTTAATGGCATAAGATAAATTGTGATAAAATTGGTATGATTTTGCATACCATTAATTGATGAACATAATTGAGTCAATTACGGACATCGTTAAATTAGGAATTAATTAATAATTTGAATAAGGAAATTATTAAGACTGGGGTAAAAGATTATAAGCGATAATCAATGCTTAGGACACGAGGTTGGACTCATTTGTGACGTAAAACTGCCCGGACCCGCCAGGCGAATCCAGTTGTCACAAATGGTAGCCCAATGTGAGAGGTCCTAGGCCCAAATTAAAAGCATAACAGTTGTAAAGACACAAGGTTAGACTCTTTTATGGTGTAAGACTGCCCGGACCCGCCCGGCAAATCCAGCTGCCATAAATGTCAGTCTAATGTGAGAGGTCTTTATAGGGTTACGGCCTTAATGAATTAAGAAATACTTAACCAGATAAACATGTGGTGGGACATGGGGGTTAAGTGGGTGACATGTGGGTGACATGTGGAAATACGAATAGTAATACTTAACCAACATAACATGGTAATTAGACCAGTGGGTAGGGTTAAGTAAACTAAGAACACTTAACCAATATGGTATGAATGGGTGGGTTAAGTAATATGATTAGGCTAATGACACTTAACCAATATGGTATGAGTGGGTGGGTTAAGTAATATGATTAGGCTAATGACACTTAACCAATATGGTATGAATGGGTGGGTTAAGTAATATGACCAGGCTAATGACACTTAACTGTTATGACATGAATGGTTGAGTTAAGTAAATCTTAATTAATGCCTAAGTGGGAATGATAACTTATGGAATAAAGTAAGTTAGGCGGAACAATAGATAAGATGAGATAACTTATGTAATAAGGAAAGATGTGCTTCATTGTAGATTAAGCAATATGTAAACACAAGAATGAATTTACAATTGAAGGCGACATAAGTTATATTATAAAAAGGAACAAAACATTGGTTAGTTTGGATAATCCTCTGAGTATCAATATGATGTTGATTCCGGTCTTCGGGGTTGGTATTTAGGGAATTATTCTCTCTCTCCAGTGTGTTTGTAAGTTAAGGGGTACTTGGTTGTAAAGATTGAATAAGAACATGTTATTGTACAATAATAGGGGTTAATGTATGAATCATAGGAATAACATGTTGTGGGCTTATTAATGGACTTAGTATAGTTCAAGTTAAGAATTGAATTAATAAGCAAGTTGAAGGTTGGTATAAATGGAAATAACCAAGTTAAATGATAAGACTGATGAGGTAGCACAAGCGCATAGTTAATGGATAGACATAGGGTCTAATGGCAGATAAAGCCAAGGCGCTTGGTTAAACCCAGACGTTGGGGGTAATATGAATGACATGTAAAATATAACCTATAATCACTTAACCAAGATAAAGCATGTATTAAGACATGAGGATGATGTAGGGGTTAAGTGGAGGACATGGGTAACATGTAAGACATAACTGGTGTATACTTAACCAAAATTTAAGCATGTAAGTGGACATGAATAAGAAGGGGTTAAGTAAGAATTACTAGAGGGGGCCAAGCATAGGAGGGAAGCTTGTGTCGAGGAAAGGGGACCCTTTTCAGACCAGTAGCCCATTACGTATCTTTGTGAGCTCTACCCATGTCGAGGACGGGACACACATACTGGGTTTGATTGTAAGAGGTCAAAACGGGTTAGCGGTGGCAACGCAAGTCCAACGGGTTTCATATGCGTGTGTGGACCCGGGCTGGTAGGTAAGAGGTTGTTGTATCGTGTAGGTATAAGCCATGCATCCTCAAGTTGTATCGGGTTGCCACTTTAGGGGAGTGATACACCCCACTGTGGGGCCAGCACAGGTATCTACGAGTTAGGGAGCCGATCACATGGGGGTTGGTGGGTACACCTAGTGGAGATAGGGGCAGGCGACACCTATGTAGTTAGCTAGGGGTACATAAGACTAGTATTATGATTTCTAAGTAGTGGGTGGGATCACATTATTATATAACACGAGCTACTAGTTGGGACACTAGTAGGGGGTAAGGATCCTTGTTACATAAGACACTAGTTGAAGTACTAGTAGGAATACGAAACATTCCATGTAAGACACTTGTAAAGATGCTAGTTAGGTGGTGCAGAGCAAATAGATCTCATAGAAATATTTTAATGGCGAAGCAGAGGAATCTTGTTATGCTTGATAGGAATCCTATGAAATTATACTTAGTTTATCTTTAATGGGAACCTTGCGATGTTACTTGACAAAAATCACATCATGTTAACCTTAGTTATCTTGCCTGTTGCTTATCTTGTCATCATGCTTATGTTTACTTTCAGTTTACTCATGCCATATTATCCTTAACTATTTTTATGCTGAAAGTCACTAGGACTTACTCAGTCTTTATGACTGACCCGTTTTGTTTCGCCTCTTTTTCTTTCGTTTCCCCCCCAGGTTCGCAGGGTGGGAATACAGCTTAGTTCGGATCTTACCAAGCTCCAAGGCTCTTTCATGTATGGCTTGGATTTCTCTTGGCTATGGTTTGCTTTGCTTTATTGGGGAATACTACAGTTTGTTTTTATGCTTCTTTGTTTTTGAGCAAGACAGATATTTTAACTATTTAATTGGGTATTGGAAGTTGATGGGCTTTTATTGTAAAAATTTATATTTAATAAATGATTTTAAGTACTTCCACTTTACTTTCCGCTGTTTTATATATGTCTGTCTTGTAATATTTCTGTTCCAGTACCCATAATGCTCCATTGAAGTTAAGGCATTCCCTTTTTGAGTGACCTTAATGGATGTGGGGTGTTACATTTGGTATCAGAGCAGAAGGTTACCAGACTGGGCAAAAGTTTTCGAAAACCTTCTGAACTAGTTTTCAAAACATTTACAAAGAAGCAAATTTTGTTTTGATTAAAAGGCATATTCCCCAAAGCCATATACACTATCTTTTGATTCTCTCTTGAAATCTCTCCTCTCTCTCTTTTCACCATAGTTTCGTAGGCATCTGACATATGTCGGAGGGCAAAGAAGTGCCCAACCTCCATCTGTAGCCGCAGTAGTTTTACTTGTGACTAAGCGTATTTCAAGCTGTGTAGAATTGCCGTGCGTTGGAGGCAGTTTCAAGAGACTTGTCAACAAACTATACAAGGATAGTAAGAATAAGAAACTAGTTGTTATGGCTTAATCCACGAAGGAGGAAAAAGGTGAAAGGAAAGAGGCCAAAGTGAAAGAATAGTAGAACCCATGACAAGAGAGAGTATCTTTAGTATGGTAAAAAGGGACATGTAGTTAGGTATAGGACAAGGACAAGGGCAAAAAGGAAAGATCATCGAGAGGGCAATTGTATACCTAAGAGAGGCGGTAACGTTTCTGTTAAAAGTTTAGCTTTCTTTTCTATCATCCCACTAGAGCTTTGTTTTGTACATCGCATCTTTTTAATTCTGCTTCGGTAGTTGAGTCTCTGCACCTTAGTACTAGCGTAGTAGAGGATCCCATTTTTGTCTCAAATCCTGTTGGGGAATCGGCTCATTTATTCATGACTTGTTAGGATTTGAGAATGTCTATGCTAAGTGTTGAGTTTAGAAGTAATGTTTATGTTTTGGGCTATGGGTAGATCCTAGAGATGGAGTGGTTATCCAGTAAGGGTGACATTCTCGGTTTTGAAAAAAAAGGGTAGTTAGACTTTTGACTTGCCTCGGTAATACCCTCGAAGTCGCGTGTAACCTTTAGGGTTCTATAGTGATTAGTTACCTAGAATCTCTTTACACATTTATTGGCAATCTGTAATCCGCTCGAGTAGTATTCACCATTAAGGCGGATGGGTCATTTCGCTTATGCATGAGTTGTAGAGAATCACCTTAGTAAGTGAACGAGATACAAGATTCACTAGTGAATTTTGGAGAGCTTATGTGAAACCATGAGTACGCAGTTATGTTTAAGCCGAGTATACTAGGAGGAGGATAAGTGAAAGTGGAACGAGAGGCAATAGTGGAATGAGTTCCAACTCATATGTTGGAAACAAGAATTAAGAAGCTATGAAATTGTGGAGTTAAAGACGGTCAAAGCACAATGGAGTTAAGCTCAAGGAAATGCGACTTAGAAGATTGAAGACTAGATTCGCGCATCACATCTCTTTTTAAGAGTATATTCTTGATTCCTTTTTCTTGTAGAGCTTACTTGCATGCTATCTTTTGTGTATATCGTCTCGGTCCTATTCTCAATCCAATTTCTGTTGCAAACCCCATAGGGAGTATGACTCATCTGTTAGTTTTACATGTTGGGGCTTGAGGGTGTCCGTTGGGTTGATTAAACCTTTTGGGTTTTATCGGATATGGGTTGGTTTTAGGAAGGGATTTCTTGTGACCTAAAAGGAGTCCATCATGCTTAGTTTCCTAGAATCACATATATATTGGTTGGGTTGAGAATTTATTTGGGTATCAGTCTGATGTTGATTTCGGTCTTCGGGGCTGGTGCTTAGGGAATTCTTCTCCTAATCAGTATATATGTGACGTAGATTTCTAGCTTTGATGGGCGCAGAGTTTTTACTTGCTTCTATCATTCGACTATATCTTTAGGTAGGAACAGTTGGGTGTAAACATGTGTTTGAGACATGTTATGTTTGGTGGTTGCAAGTGGTTGTAAGTGGTTGCTAGTGGTTGCTCGTGGATGCATATACACGCACATTAGGCACTAGATCGGCTCAGTCACCTTTCATATTGCATATGCATGAGTGTTTACACTTGTTTGTGGATGAAATTGAATGTGTTATCATACGGATGTTGCATATGGATGGATGTTTGTGCACACATATAGTGTTTATGTGACTAGGACTATTTGCATACATGTTGGACTCATGACACTAAACATATTTTTGCATTAAGAGGATCAATCAGGCCTGGTCATTTACATTAGATAAGGAACATATACACACACTTCTCGCATATGTTCATACAACATTAAAAATCTTTTAAGGACAATGATTGCTAGTGGGTGATGTTTTGAGTAGATGGATGATGGATGGTAGAGCACATTCTTCTTAACTTGAAGATTTCGGGGACGAAATCCTTTAAGGAGGGGAGAATATAACAACCCGAATTTTAATAACATATTAAAATCATAAATCAAGGCAGAATTAAATTTTAAAATAAGAATCAAGGGAAATGGGTTGCGCCATTGCGTTCGTCTCGAAATTCTGCTTGAAAACGAGTCCGAGTTTGCGAGAATCGGAGTCCGTATGAGAGAGATATGACCCTCTGAAGTTTCAGGATTTTCAGAATCGAAAACAGCTCGAATTCAAATTTCGAATTCAAAACCCAGAAAACCAGGTCGACTGGGCAGTCGACCTGGGTGTCGACCTGGCCCCCGAGCCCACTTTTGGGCCTGGGTGCATTCTGATGTTTCTTGTCTCGTTTTCTGTCCAGATTCGTCTACCTAATCCTATATAAACCCCCTGATGCCTAAACCCTAATTCACTACAACACGTCTAGCCACCATTATACTGCTGAAATCCCTCTTGGTCATGGCCGCCGTCTCTAATCTTCTTAAGCTCTCATACGCAATCCAATGCAAAGATGAAGACTTCTACAACGATTCAAGGAGATGAATCAACAACGTACAACATCAATTTCAGTTCTTAAATTCGCTAGCCATGATGTAAGTTCTAGTTACTTTTTAGATTAAAATACTTAATTTTAATATGGCTATGGAATAAAGTGTAATTGGATATAATCATGTTTATCAATTCAGATCTATTCCTGTTTACCTTTGAACCTTGAGTTTTGAGACTTGTTCATCTCCATTCTTATGTCTAGTTCATGCTCTATTCAGTCGTTGTAAATCAGTTTCTTGGATTCATGTTGATATTATTATCAAGATCTAATCTTTATGCCTATCATGACGATCTATGCTGTTTTCTCCCTGATCTTGTTTCATTGCAACTTCTACCTCCCCCTATTTATTTTCCTTTGATGAACCTAGGTCAATTTCGAACCTAGGCCTAAACTGCGATTTATGTGCGATTGGATATGGGGGAAATACCGAGATATTGCCTAGTTAGGTATATGTGTGTTTGGTAGAATCGAAGGCATAATATAGAATTGGACAATTGGGTATTGCCGTTAAAATGGTAATTGTAAGAATTGGGATTGGCATATGTAATTTTTGGCTAGAACTTGATATGTGTAAATTGATATAAAAATTGGCATATGTATAAAACGGCATGAACTGAACATATGTAGATTTGGTATGAATTGGGCATATGTAAAACTGATATGTAATCTAGAACTTGGGCTTATGTTAATTATGTGAGATTTGTAGTTGAAACACATATGATAATTTATGTCTTGAAAAATGGCTAATATGAACACACCTAAGTGGGTTTTGGGTAGTTGGCATGTAATAGCCTTAAAGGAGGGATAAATATAAATTGAGATAAGTTGCCTTTAATGGCATAAGATAAATTGTGATAAAATTGGTATGATTTTGCATACCATTAGTTGATGAACATAATTGAGTCAATTATGGACATCGTTAAATTAGGAATTAATTAATAATTTGAATAAGGAAATTATTAAGACTGGGGTAAAAGATTATAAGCGATAATCAGTGCTTAGGACACGAGATTGGACTCATTTGTGACGTAAAACTGCCCGGACCCGCCCGGCGAATCCAGTTGTCACAAATGGTTGCCCAATGTGAGAGGTCCTAGGCCCAAATTAAAAGCGTAACAGTTGTAAAGACACGAGGTTAGACTCTTTTATGGTGTAAGACTGCCTGGACCCGCCCGGCAAATCCAGCTGCCATAAATGTCAGTCTAATGTGAGAGGTCTTTATAGGGTTACGACCTTAATGAATTAAGAAATACTTAACCAGATAAACATGTGGTGGGACATGGGGGTTAAGTGGGTGACATGTGGGTGACACGTGGGTGACATGCGGAAATACGAATAGTAATACTTAACCAACATAACATGGTAATTAGACCAGTGGGTAGGGTTAAGTAAACTAAGAACACTTAACCAATATGGTATGAATGGGTGGGTTAAGTAATATGATTAGGCTAATGACACTTAACCAATATGGTATGAGTGGGTGGGTTAAGTAATATGATTAGGCTAATGACACTTAACCAATATGGTATGAATGGGTGGGTTAAGTAATATGACCAGGCTAATGACACTTAACTGTTATGACATGAATGGTTGAGTTAAGTAAATCTTAATTAATGCCTAAGTGGGAATGATAACTTATGGAATAAAGTAAGTTAGGCGGAACAATAGATAAGATGAGATAACTTATGTAATAAGGAAAGATGTGCTTCATTGTAGATTAAGCAATATGTAAACACAAGAATGAATTTACAATTGAAGGCGACATAAGTTATATTATAAAAAGGAACAAAACATTGGTTAGGTTGGATAATCCTCTGAGTATCAATCTGATGTTGATTCCGGTCTTCGGGGTTGGTATGACATGAAAAATATAACTTATAAGCACTTAACCAAGATAAAGCATGTATTAAGACATGAGGATGATGTAGGGGTTAAGTGGAGGACATGGGTAACATGTAAGACATAACTGGTGTATACTTAACCAAAATTTAAGCATGTAAGTGGACATGAATAAGAAGGGGTTAAGTAAGAATTACTAGAGGGGACCAAGCATAGGAGGGAAGCTTGTATCGAGGAAAGGGGACCCTTTTCAGACCAGTAGCCCATTACGTACCTTTGTGAGCTCGACCCATGTCGAGGACGGGACACGCATACTGGGTTTGATTGTAAGAGGTCAAAATGGGTTAGCGGTGGCAACGCAAGTCCAACGGGTTTCATATGCGTGTGTGGACCCGGGCTGGTAGGTAAGACGTTGTTGCATCGTGTAGGTATAAGCCGTGCATCCTCAAGTTGTATCGGGTTGCCACTTTAGGGGAGTGATACACCCCACCGTGGGGCCAGCACGGGTATCTACGAGTTAGGGAGCCGATCGCATGGGGGTTGGTGGGTACACCTAGTGTAGATAGGGGCAGACGGCACCTATGTAGTCAGCTAGGGGTACATAAGACTAGTATTATGATTTCTAAGTAGTGGGTGGGATCACATTATTATATAACATGGGCTACTAGTTGGGACACTAGTAGGGGGTAAGGATCCTTGTTACATAGGACACTAGTTGAAGTACTAGTAGGAATACGAAACATTCCATGTAAGACACTTGTAAAGATGCTAATTAGGTGGTGCAGAGCAAATAGATCTCATAGAAATATTTTAATGGCGAAGCAGAGGAATCTTGTTATGCTTGATAGGAATCCTACGAAATTATACTTAGTTTATCTTGAATAGGAACCTTGCGATGTTACTTGACAAAAATCACATCATGTTAACCTTAGTTATCTTGCCTGTTGCTTATCTTGTCATCATGCTTATGTTTACTTTCAATTTACTCATGCCATATTATCCTTAACTATTTTTATGCTGAAAGTCACTAGGACTTACTCAGTCTTTATGACTGACCCGTTTTGTTTCGCCTCTTTTTCTTCCATTCCCCCCCCCCCCAGGTTCGCAGGGTGGGAATACAGCTTAGTTCGGATCTTACCAAGCTCCAAGGCTCTTTCATGTATGGCTTGGATTTCTCTTGGCTATGGCTTGCTTTGCTTTATTGGGGAATACTACAGTTTGTTTTTATGCTTCTTTGTTTTTGAGCAAGACAGATATTTTAACTATGTAATTGGGTATTGGAAGTTGATGGGCTTTTATTGTAAACATTTATATTTAATAAATGATTTTAAGTACTTCCACTTTACTTTCCGCTGTTTTATATATGTCAGTCTTGTAATATTTCTGTTCCAGTACCCATAATGCTCCATTGAAGTTAAGGTATTCCCTTTGTGAGTGACCTTAATGGATGTGGGGTGTTACATTGAAAAAAGTGTCCGTATGAAGGAATTATAATTAAATGTACTTATATGGTAAATATATACATAAAAACATTTGAATCAATAATATATATAAGTATCTAAGGGATAACAACGATATAATTAAAATAATAAAACATCTCCTTAAGTGAATTTCAAATTCAAACGAATAGATAAGATCAAGGGGACACATAATAAATTATAGAAGAAAAGGAATAAATAAAATAAGGTAAGTTTTAAATAATTAAAAATGCGCACCACCAGGCTCACTAGGCATATTTCCTTTGAGCGATTGATACTCGGTGGTCACTGCCCTTCATCGGGAGGGAGGGGTATAGACCACTTGGTGCGGCCCAGGCGTGGTAATGGTGTGTTGGGTTAGTATTAAGGTTTGTTTTATAGGAAATTGACAATTGAGATTAATCTATATTAATACAATGGATGTTATTCACTTACACTCCTACAAATATCACCCCAACTCACCTCACAATTCCCTAGCCATATCATTTTCTTGTGTCTCCATTCTACTGCTGAAGTTCCAAAAATTAGGTTTCTTCTTCTTCTATCTCGGTTCTATTTCTATTTTATTTTCTAATCTAAATCCTTATTAGATTAAAATTTCAGAATTGTAAATCTATATAGGTATAGAGTCCTTTCACATAGATTTGCAATCAAAATTGGAGAACAACGTCAATTCATGCATACAATGTTCAATTCACTGATATTTTCATCTCTATTACAACTGTGAGTGGAAACAAGATTTGTTTAGACTATTCCCTCTGTTTTGTAGATTTTATATGAATCTGTATGCCTAGGGGATTTGATTTTTCACGATAATATCATAATAACCCCCAAATCTCCTATCTTTATTTGTTGCAAAGTTTGTCAATCAATATTTAAGGTTTTTAAATTATTTAGTTATATTAGAGGAATGATTTGGTTATTATTCTTTTGTTGGATTAGATTTGCCCATTTCAACGAAATTCAATTACAAAATGTTTGTAGTACAAAAGGGTTAAAATTTGATGGCAAAATTTGGATAAGTTTAGAATTCGATTCTTAATGAAGATTTGAACGTATTAAGATCTAAAATAATTAAATATTAACGTTTTTATGTACAATGTAGAAAAGGGAAAATTTGAATCAAACAGAAGTTTATATATATATATATATTAAATATGTATATAACACCTTGTTTCTCTTTCATTACCAAAATAATTCTAACAAGCCTAGGATACAAGTTTGAATGATTGGTGTTGATGTTTTCCCATTTGCTGCTTCTTATTAATTATGCCATGAATTGTGTAGTTTATTATGGGAATTAGGTTTGTATACCTTATATGTGAACAGAATTGACAAAATTCACTGTTTGAACATTTCTTAATTCGAACGGCAATTAGCGTTATAGCACATATTAAATTATATATTTATATACCATAATTAAATGCAATAATGGCGTAATAAAAACGTTAGGATAAGATTTGAATCTTTAATGTCCCCATAGGAGTCTTTTTTTGTGTTTGTATAAATGGCTTATATATGTTAAATGATGATGCATAGACATGAGGTTAGTCGTCATTTGTGGTAGAAGTCTGCTTGGAACCGACTGGCAAATCTAGTTACCACAAGTGGATTTGGCTAATGTTAGAGGGCTGGATGTCATAGGCCATTAAGCTTTGTACACTATGACACGACATTAAGCCCGCTCGTAGTAGAATTCTGCTCAGAACCGCTTGGAAAATCCAACAACTACGAGTAGCCGGTTTAATGTGAGAAGTCTAGTGTGTATATATACCTGTTATATGTGTGTGAATAGGTAGGCTTATTACCCGCCTAGAGAAGGTCTTAAGTGGTTGACTTTTTCATTTAATTTGGGTCTTCATTGGTTTAGACTTGGCCTGTTTCTATGGTTTATTCCCTGATTTGGTTCAAAGTCATGAGACCCTCCCTTATTAGATTCGAAGTGGTCTATGGGTCCTTCTTCTCTAAAGTGGTCTAGTCATGGCGATAGCAGAGTAAGGTAGTTTACCGGAATGTCCAATTCCTCTAGCAGCTATGTAAGTGCCAACCTAGAGACATGTTAGGTGTACATGGGACGTTACATGCAATTATTAACCACCATCTAAGGGATGTCTTAAGTGGCATATGTCTACTACTGTAATATCAGTTAAGTTGTAACATGAGGCGTCCACTAGAGGAGTCTTAAATAGCAATATGATGGCCTACCTTAAACCGGTACTAAGTGGTGAGATACTACTTCTCATATTACTTATGAGAATACATATATTTATGGCATTGATGTGATAGGATGAGGTCTTAGGTGGCTAGGGGTCCGCCTTAGGGTCTTACGAGATCATAGGAATCCACCCTTAATAAATATACTAGAATGAACCGTAAGTGATCAATAATGTCCACCTCTTTGGGTCCTAAGTGATCGTTGATCCACCCTAAATACATTAATGAAGGTCATAAGTGACTGATTCGGATGTCCACCTCATTAATTAAAATATATCCTTTGTGTGTGCATGCTTATGTGTATACGTAGACATACTTTGAAGTATTTAACCTGCCAAATATAAAGTATAATCTTTAAAGAAATGTTTTTTTCATTCACCGGAACTTTATGTTCTGGCCCACCTCCTCTTAACATATAAACAGGACAGTAGGTTGGAACGTTTGGATCAATGATGCCTTGGAGATGGAGCCTAACGATAGAGGACCTATAGCTATTAGGCATTATGGTAGTATTATTACACGGGGATAATTAATGTTAATGTATCTTTTATTGTATGAGACTCATTGTAACTGACATTTATGATGATTTTAAATTAAAGGTACATTTATTTTAAGTTATAATATTTATCCCTTCCATCGTGGGAGATTCTGATTTCGCTTTAGTATGCTCTGTTATATCTGTTATACCAATTCCTTATAGGAACCAATGACCCATTTAGAATGACTCTGAGATTTGATTGGTCTTTTTAGGCCGAAATTTAGGTCCATGCCGGATGGGTTGTTACAAACATACTACTTTTAGTTAGAACATAATTATTTGACTCAAAGATATGTTTGAAACTAGACTTAATTTTCCAGAGTTTATACCCATAAAATACTTTCTTTAAAGTCAAAGTTGTTTTGGACATAAATCCCAGGTCGACCATCCCTTTTCCTTGGTTGTTGCTTTGGCTAAATTGCAGTAGAATTTCGATTGATCAATTCATTTTTTTTTGAATAGACTCCGCTCATTGCATATATGATTAACAACATCAAAGTTGATCCGCTAGGAATCCACTCTTTTAATTACATTGATTTAATAGAATATGACCATGAAGTTTTCCTTTGTGATCATGTTTTTTCTAAACAACAATCCCTTTTTGAAGTGACCTAGCTTTCCGGAATGAAACAACATTAAATTTATTGGCCTTCTTATAGTGTTTTTTATTATCAATGTGAAGTTTCCACTTTTAATTAAAAGAGCATTCCATGGCTTTATTGGTCTCTTTCTCCTTCATCATGTGGACCTTTGAATAAACTATTATTTTCATATAATTTTCTTCTTCCTTGGTTGTTCTTAAGTCTGAAAATATTGTGTAAGGTTATACATATTTATTTCCTTTTTGTTGTGTTTTATCATTTACCTTTGACCTTTCAAAGAAGGTGGAGTATGTTTCTTATTAATGAATCTTTGATCTCTTCATTCATATTCATTCTATGCCAATTGAATTGGTTAAAGGTATGCATAATATCATTGAATTGCTCTAGACTAGCATAGCATAAGTCAATTTGTAGTTGAAATATTTAGTGTTAAGACATTTCTTACTATTTGCATCCTAAGATACTTGGAGTCTGATGCATCCGAAGCATCCTTTGATGTCAGCTTATTGTAATACATATCAAATAGTGTATCCGATATGACACAACAAAAGTGCTATTTGCATGTATTAATTATCTTCTTACTTTTTTCGAAATCTATTTTTCTCCATGGTTTTATTGTCATTCTCTTCTATTTTTTCATTGTTAGCATGTATACAACTTTCTATCCCGTCGATAAGAGATGCATTTTCTCTACCAATGAAAATGTAATGTCCCGGAATTTTAGCCATTAAATATTGAACATTTAAATTTATTTTAAATGTTGAATTGGAATAATAAGTGGATTTTATATGGAATTTGTCGACTTTAATAATCGATATACGATTTAATATCGGGTATATCAAATTATCGTATATAGAAAAAACAAACAATTGAATATATAATTAAAACCGAATAAAAACAATTCTAACGAGTAATATAAATTCTATTTGAATTAGAAAAATAATTATTATTTAATATCAATGAATTTAATTGTTTGAAAACAATTTATATTCTAATCAATTTAATTTGAGCCATAGAAATAGTGATATTTCAAACGATCTTAGAATTCAACAAAACCAATTTTATCAGATCCGAAATAGTATATTATTATCGGATTTCAAATTTCGTAGTATTTGTATTTATTGATTGAACATATGATCAGAAAATGCCTAGGAATAATTAAATCGAATCAAGTTTTAAATCATCGATTTAAAATTAATATCTCCTTCATACGATCAAATGAGGCTTCGAAATCTATTCCAGTGTGTTCGTAATAGTGGTATAACCTTAGGAATGCCAGTTAATGCGTTCAAATAGGAGTTCGAAATCATGTGATATTTTTAGTTAAATAAATTCACATCGGTTCACATTAAAAATTAAAGTATACATGTGTACCAAATCGTTTCCTTCTTATCGAAGCTTATCAAACCTACTATAGCCTATTCCTTTCGAATGAAGAAATTCTGCACATACCTATCCTAGTTTAGCTACCTTCTCTTTTCAAATCGCGTACAATTTGTCTCTCTACTTTGCTATGGAGGAAGACATAATTTAATAGCCTGGTACGGTTCTGTTCACTTCTCAACTATAAATTGAAGCCCTTGCCTTCGTATATTTCCATTCCAAAAACAACGAAGGCATTCTAATTCTTTTCTACCCTTCATTCGTTCTTCTCTGTCAAAATGCTAAATCAATTCATCGATCAAATAAAAAAAAGGAATACATCGAGATCGTAATTGCGATTTGAAATCGCGATTTCTATAAAGCTCATTGCCAGATTGAAGACCACGAATCCCTGTAGGTCGACATTAAGACTGAGTACTTGCGATTCAGGTATAATGGAAAGGGCGACTATGGTGCGATGGCTGACCTGATGTTGAACTGGGTGAAGAGGAATATGAAGGTATTGGTGATAATCTCGGCTGAATGGGAAAGGTGCGATAGTGTGCTTTTTGGGTGCACTGGTATGTAAATTTAGGGAAGTCAGATCTGTATTTTAAGAATGGTGCGATTTTGTTGATGGTTGAATGGGAAGGTTGGTTTGTTGATTTGAGGAGTCGGCAACGTGATGGAGGAGTACGGGTTGGGAATTGATCTGTGTATTTTTGGATAATGGTGCAAGCGTGAATGGCTGTCAGTTGTAGGAGATGGTCCGGGCGATGAAGCTGAGTAGTTTTGAGGTGTGTACAATAGTATGAAATGGTGATCAAAGTGTAGTATAATGGTCTGATGGTGATAAAAAGAAGGTCAGAGTAACAATACATTGGTTACGAGTCAGTAGTACTACAGTACTGGCCTGATTTGATAAAAGGGATGGTGAAGCTTGACCGTGAAGTATTTGATGAAATGCTAAATTGGTATAAGGTTGATTGCAGCGAAGCTTATTAGTGATTTTGAGGATAGGCTTCATGTTGATCAAAACAGTACGGTATACATTTTTTTTATAAATTTAAAATGCATTGAAATTTATTTGTTTATTTTAGTAAGTTAGTTTAAATTAATAGAAAAATAAAATCAAATATTTCGTAGGTTAGACGATTCAGGTAGATTCGTAGACATAACAGTTCCAAATTTAAATGGATATTCAGCAAAGGAAAATCAAGGTGAGTAAACTCACTCTCTGGATTCATTTATAATTTATTATAAATGAATATTTATTTAATACGATGTTATATGTTGTTTATTGGTTGCTTGGACGCATTGAAATATTATTGTGGCTATTATATACATATATATAAGTTATATTTAGGCTTAGTGGTTGAATGAATATATATATATATATATATACACATATATATATATGTACACATATATAATTGGTGATTGGATATATTCACGCAGTACCATTAGCAGATGAGTTTCCTATGCGCCCCATAGTATATATTGTGGATGACCTTCATACCGCGATATCCTTCCTTGAAGTAGGATTTGTATTATTTATGTTGACTAACATCTGTGGATGTAGGAAAACAGGTTAGAGGGATCCAACTGGATTCCCCGAATGTATTTATTGTTGTTTACATATTCGTATATGTGTGATTTGTTGAATTGAATTAATGGTTTGTATATTTGGATGTTCGAATATCACTGGCCTTATTTATTGATATTTAAAAATATCATAAAAAGGGATTTTTTTTAGATTTAAAAAGGAAATTTATTTTCCCAAAGTAGAAATGGAATTTCAAATGAAATTTGAAATAAAACTTGTTTTAATATTTAAAACAAGAAGCGAAATTTATAAACGATGTTTACAATAAAAGAGAAAAATTATCATTGGATAATTTAAAATGCAAGTATGAATTGTTTTCAAAGAAAAACATGTAATTTATTCCGTTGTTCGGAATGTAAATTGAATTAGAATAAACCCATAAGGATTTATGACTGAAATTCGACTGAATTTTATATCAATAAATTATTTCCAAAAGGGATATTGGAATTTATATAATAGATATTATAATTTAGAATTACAAATAAATAATTTCTTTGTATATATATAAATTATAATAATAAATTATTCCAGAATACGAATTGGGTCCTAAATGGATTTTGAAATAGAAGCTTGTTTTAAATAAAAAACAAGGAACCTTTCTGTTAGAGCCGACATGATGTCGAGGCTAAGATTCCTCATTTTTTTATTATGATTTACTCTTTTCTTAATCTTTTGTTTTTCAAAATATAAAAGAAGGAAGGGAAAGTAATTATCATTGTAAAAGTTTGAAGTTTAAATTTAAATGTGAATTTAAAAAGGAAAGTGGAAATCGTTTAAATGGGAAACAATAAGATTTATTTCGATACTCGGAATATAAACCGAATTAAGAATAATCCAAGGGATTTATAATTGGAATTTAATTTCATCGAATCTTATAAAGTAATTTATTTCCAATGGAATTGGAATTTAATATATAGTTTGAGTTGTAAAAAAATTTACAAGTGAGTTATGAATTTAAATGAAATAATACAATTTTAGATAATTGCAGTTTTCAAGTTAGATTTGGAAAACTAGCTTAATTTATATTAAAATGAAGTTGGAATTGATTTAATAAACGAAGTTTAAACGTTTATATTTAATTTAATTAAAATGAACTAGCCATGGCGCGCTAGTTCGTAATTTGACGATTCGAACTTCAATTGAGTATATAAAACTCAATGTAAGTCGGAATTTAATGAAATAAGAAACGTCGTACCTATTAACTGATAACTAATGGAAGAGAAAAATCTTGATTTCGTCTTATAGCTTTTGAGTTATGTCAAAATCAAATTTCCAGAAAAATAATGCTATAATTGTTTATAAAAACTATAACGGTTTATTTAATAAAATCGAAGGATTTTAAGTAATTGAAATTTGAATCTTTCATTATAAAAATCTGGATTTGTGTTATAAAATAAACATGAACTTAAGTGGAGTAAATGGATTGATTTTTGGAACAAGAATCAGATTTTTATTTATCAAATGAAGTCAACTAATTTCAAAGGAAATTAGTTAATAGAGTTTTGGGTCAAACTTAACTTTGTTTAAGTGAATTTGTTAATTGAAATTGGGAGTTCGAATATGAAACTTGGACTAGAATTTGGAAGCGAGCAAGGAGTTTGAGTTTGATTTGTGTATAAGTGAATACAAATATATTTGAACGCGATATATTTAAATTAAAAGTAGATTAAGCAAAGAAGCGAATTTAAAGATTAATTAGCGAATGGAAAGAGAGAAAAATGTTGAATTGATTGAAATAAATTGGGAATGGGCGTATGTATGTTAAACATGTATGGAATAGAGAGAATGAACGTTATAATTTGAGTGCACGAAAAAAGGTACATGTTTAAATTTCGTATGAGATTTTACGAGCCTATTGGGCAAGCCGCTTGGCTTATTGATTTTATTTTTGAATGGAAAGGGCCTAGAGTGGCGATTTGTTGTTGTATCGATTGAGCCGTACAAAGGAGATGCTGACGAAATTTTCTGGAAATTTAAGGAGTTAAAATATTTTTTAAAAAAGTTTGATAACTAGAATCAATACATCGACATATATAGAATTCGATAAGGAAACAAACTTATAATAGAATGTTATAAACAAAATGAAATCTGTAAATTTAAATCTAGTAAGAATAAAGAGAAACATATACACGTTTTTAAAACGAATAACTGGTTTTATATAATGTTGGTAATTCGAGATAAGCAACCTTGTCCCTTTTGAAGATAAGAATGTTATTCAGTCATGGTTTGAGAGGTAATCATACCCCAACTTGATTAATTTCATTATTAACCGTTAAATAGAAATATTCAGGCTTGAAGATCAATGTTTAAATAAGATTTAGCTGAATGAAATATTTTGGGCTGTTATAACGATGTTTTACATAACACTCGTTTTAACCCAAGTAAGTGGAATTTTGAAAATATAATAATTAATGTGAAAATTAGGGTCACATCCTTAGAATTAATCCTAATTAAGCTCACATCCTCCCTATGAAAAAGTTTAAATTACATCCTTCTTTTTAAACTAACCTCCTATTTGTGACTAATTTTCCCCTTTCCAATATTTCGGCTGAACGTAAGGATCTAAATACCGATTAGGGCTTTATTTTTTGCAGAAACAAAATTTTATAATCCATGGTGGCGGCTGCTCCAGAACCAAAACCTAAATCGTGAGCCCCTATTTGCAGCAACCAGCGACCGCCGCTCCAGCACCGTCGATCATCCCCCCTTCAGTCGACGCCACTCCAGCACCAGGATCCGCCGCCAAAGGAAATCGCGATCAGCCCCCCTTGATGATCGGATTTGTGAGGGAGGCGTCCGATTTGGGTGTTGAGACGAACGGTGGTGGAAGTTTGGTGACTGACGTGGATTGTTTGAATGGTTTTGACTTGTGATTTGGGTGTGGGTTTCACGGCCAGTGGTGACAGTTCGGATTAGGGGCTTCCGAAGGGTTTGAGGGTGATGGATGTTGCAAAGATCGGAGCTTGATGATCAGACCTGCAAAGATCGGAGCTTGATGATTTACAAAGATCGCAGCAGGTTTTATTTCATTATAATTGTGTTATTTTTATTTCACTTAGTTGCATTGTTAGCTTAAAATATTCCTGTAATTAATTCATGAAACTGTTGTTAGAACTCGTGGATTTTTGCTGAACTTCTGATAAAAAGTTGCGGACAAGTATGCATCTATTCTAAATATATGCATATCTGTATGCAATTTTTTATCAAACAATCTGAAAAACATATTATTTTACAAATATATTCATATTTCTATGCATATAATAAAAACAATCTGAAAAACATATTAATTTACATCTTTAATATTATAAAACAAAGGTTCATGTGTTGACAGTACTCATCCGTTGAGATTAGTCATGTGTTGAACGAAATATTTTAACAATAAAATTTACATCTTTATCATATATAGAATTAGAAATCAACTGGAAAATAGATGAGATGAGTGGTCTCCTGGATTTTAGTCTGATGTTGGTTTCGGCCTTCGGGGTTAATATTCAAGGAATCGATCTCTTACTAGTTTACGGTTGGAGTCTGATTTGGAATCAAACGATAGATACCATAATTTTTATAAAATATATATTAAATAACAAAAATAGTCACACGTGGACAGTACTCATTCGTTGAGATTAGTCATGTGTTGACAAAAATATAGATTCACATATTGAATAGAATAGATATTCATTTGTTGAATAGAATAACGGAATTATTGAAATATATAAAGCCGTGTTGATTAGAGATGCGTTATTTTGACGCGAACGATATTTATATCGATTATATTCGTTTTTATAACTGGTTTGAATAGAAAACCAATTTGAATTGAATCGAATAGAAAACCAATTTGAATTGAATCGAATAGAAAACCAATTTGAATTGAATCGAATAAAAAATCAAGTTGAATTGAATCGAATAGAAAACCAATTTGAATTGAATCGAATAGAAAACGAATTTGAATTGAATAGAAAACCAATTTCAATTGAATCGAATAGAAAACGAATTTGAATTGAATAGAAAACGAATTTAATTTGAATTGAATAGAAAACGAATTTGAATTGATTTGAATAGAAAACGAATTTGAATTGAATTGAATAGAAAACGAATTTGATTCGAATTGAATATAAAACCAATTTGAAATGAATTGAATATAAAACGAATTCGAATTGAATTGAAAATGAATTCGAATTGAATTGAAATCGAATTGAAATGAATTCGAATCGAATTAAAATCGATTTGAATTGAAATCAAATAGAAATGAAAGTAAAAAGGATTTATAATAGAAAATTCAATTTTGATTTGAATTTGAAATAAAGGTTGAAATTGTTTTTGAAACGAATTCAAAACTATTTATAAACTTCTTTTTAAATAGGAATCGACGAAATATATATTATATATATTATATATATAATATAATGGCCTAAACAGAACGCGCCGCGCCGCGGCAGTTTTGCGAATTTCGACCATTAACTTCAAACGGACATTACGGGAGATCCGACCGTCGGATTCTCCTAAAACCGGAACCATTGGGTTCGTATCGAAAAGAGCTTTCTAACGAATATTAGAAATTTGAAGTCTAACAGTTGGATTTGGAGATATGTCCAAATCAATTTCAGAAAAGGTCGCTAAAAGTGCAGTTCGATGGCCGTTGATGGAAATCGACTGTACGGGCCTTGATAAAATTATTAAAAATAGTAATAATTTGTGTAAAATCATAAGAAATGATTTGGGAAAAATTGGGATGAAAAACTTCATATTTGAAAAGATAAAAATAGTTTTTTAATGAAATGAACTAGTTTTGAACTAAAATTAAACCCGTTTATTTTCAAATAAATAAATTGGATTTGAAATGGGTTGTAAATAGAATTGATTTATGGGTTTATCGTGAATGGTGTTTTACATGACACTTGTTCTTTAACCCGATAAATAAATAGAATGTGATTTGGGTTTATCGTGAACTGTGTTTTAAATGACATTAGTTCTTTAACCCAGTAAAGGAGTTTCAACGAATCTGCAATTAGATTGAAATGTGAATTGATAATTTAAATTATCAAATATAGAAAGTGAGCGAGAATGGAGTATTACCAGTTTTGCTCCAAAACGATAGTCAAATCTTTAATTAGATTTGAACGTGAAATGGTAATTAACTTTACCGATAACACCGTGGTGTTAGATATGGAGTATTACCAGTTTTGCTTCATGGGATGAATAGGTTGGGATTGGGAAACAAAATAAATAATTACTTCGGTGTGGTTCTCTAATCTCGACTAGTTTGGAAAACCATAATTTGGTTTGAAATGACATCCAAAGGAAGATTAAAGGATAAATTTTAAAGAATTTATCTTGGATAAAATTAATGGGAACCTTTCCCTAAGAATTGAGATTTAGAAACTAACTGTAGGTTAGTTAAGAAGAATGGTTTCCTGGGTATTGATCTGATGTTGGTTTCGGCCTTCGGGGTTAATATTTGGGGAATTGCCCTCTTACTGATTTACGGTTAGTGACTAATGAAATGGAATGAGGCGTATATTGTGTTTGTGTAACATTTGTTTTTAATATACGCGGGTTGTTCGGAAAGGCCGGGTTTATACCCATTCTGGATAACCGATTCGAAAATATGTCGAAGATGAAGACGGTGGTTGAAGACCAGAAGTCTTCACATCGTTTGGATAATTACTGACGATCCTGATTGGGCTGTACACCCAAGAGGATGGAAATAATTGGTGATCGTCCAGACGTACTTGGAGATCGATGGATATGCGAGGAAAGTGCCTCCGGTTTCGTTCAGACCCAGAACGAACTTGTAAATGGATTGTGTGTCTGACATTGGATTTTATTCTGTGTTGATTGATTTCTGTTAAATATATATCTGTTTGGCGGCGGAGAATTTATTCTCTTGCTTAACGCCCTTCTCTGATATGTACGAGCTTAGAGGTTATATATCGATAGATATCAATCGCATGGCATGAATTGCCTGTGTGGCACGCTGAGTTGCATGGATCAAGGCTTCTGTTGAAAAGCAAAGTCTTGTGGTTGATGATCAAAGCACGGCCTACGTGGCAGCTTTGTGTATAACGTGAATTCGCGAGCCTCACACCTCGGTATGAGTTAAAAACGGGATACGGACCGTTGGGAGAACACGACGTTTCTTTCTAGCTTTGGTGGTGTCAGTGACTTACCAGCCCTGACATTTATATACTTTTCACCTTTGTGGTTGTTGGAATGAGGCACCTCGATTATAGGTCTGTAAGGACCGGGAAACGTGTGTTCAAGAATAAATAATCCTCTAACGTAAGTGAGGACCGGCCCAACCGATCCAGTGGCTGCCCAGAGTGCGTAGTCCTGAGCATTTGCTAGAGTGTCTCGAAGCGGAGAGGAGCTTGCCCCTTGCCTCGGCTCATGACGGAATCCAATTTCCAATACGTGATATTGCGGTTTTAATTGTAGAACTAGTATGGCGACATGATATATGGTACCCATGCCGTCTATGATTTATATTTATGATTGAAATTATTTTGACACTATAAACTTATTATAGTATCAAATGATTTGTTTTAAACGTACCAAGCATGTTTGGCTATTATAAGGGAAAACCCTATCCTCCGGCTTGCGTTGCATTGTGTGATGGGACCTGGGTTTTATAATAGCTTCATTTTTCGAAAAAGCATTGCGTTGTCTTTTCTATGCACTGGTATTCTTGGGAGGAAACCCGTTCCGTGTTATACGGCGTGGTCCCTTGAATTACTCTCTTTTAAAGTAAAGCTTTAAATAACTGTTTTAGTTCTTACACCAGTCACATGACTGACCTGGAGTTTATTGTTTTAACCTAAACTCTGGGTGCCCTTATTTTCGACACGGGCAACTAGTAGTTTTGGTTTTGTAGATTTAAATTCACAGGATCCTGATTTACAGCCGGAATGATATCCGGAAAGCTCTGTATCCGCATATCACCTTCAGTTGTGCTTTTTATTATTTTTCCGCTGCTATGTAATTTATTGTAATCTCTGATATTTATCGAATGTAATTTATTCATTTATACTCTGTATATTCTTGTATTCTGATGGAATTGTTGTAATAACAATGAAATGTTCTTCTGTTTGCGTTCTATTTTGTCCTGTTCTCAAACGATTAAGGGTTTCGAACAGTCTAGATCGGTTTAACGACTGATTCGGATCGAGCGAAATTCCCGGCCGTCACTTTTGGTATCAGAGCTTTGGTTTGCAGAGCTCGCGAACAAGACACATTAGAACCATACGAAAGAATTCATCAGATATTGGATTAGTAATATCCAATTAGAATGACTCGTTAGAGATAGGATCAGTAGTATCCTAGAACGAGTGTGAAGAGTATATTTTTCAAATGAAAACAATATTGTTTTGAAATTTAAATCGCTTTATATGTATTTGATTATTTATTTATTTTGAATATGGACAATCTGATATATAAATTTTTTGCATATACGCGTCATGAACGTATATTCGAAGTTTTAATATACTAGATAGATATAGGATTACACTCTAGTCGCTCGGAGATGATTTTGATGATGGAGCTCCATCACCAAAATTTATGTTCGTGTTTCGAAGGTGTGATTTCTATATATTTCCATTAGACTGGTGTGAGAACCCAAAACTTATATAGATAGATTTATTGTTGTGAATTGGCATCAAAACATGATTTTCTGTATATGTATCAAAATTATGAATTTGAAACATTCAATTCACTAATTGAATGATGTTTGTGTTGTTTGTCTAGTTGTTTGATAATTTTGAACCATTATGCCTAATTGCATCAAATATTGAATTGTATTGAAAACTGGTCGCATTTGCTTGCATATACATATACTTACATTGAACAGGTCATAACAAGGAGGCTAGAGCAGAGAATAAAATTTGTTTGCCCGACAAATAGGTACATATTTACTATAATTTACCGTTTTGTTTGGGTGATGATGATTTTATGAGCCGCTTGGCTTTTTCTTTTTCTTTTTGAGATTAGAAGGCCTATATGGCAATTTCGGGATTTTCCCGTGGCTCCCGGTGCAGGGGAGGTTATGGCGAAATTTTTCGAAAATTTAGGGTGTTAGCCAAATTTTTGAAGAATTTGAAAATTCTCAGAAACTGAAAAGTTGGAGAATGGAAGCCATATCGAACGTAGAGTTGATTAATCAAACCACTTTCGACTTCGTTCCTTTTCGGGGACGAAAAGTTTTAAGTGGGGGAGATTGTAACAACCCGAAAATCTGAGCCAGTTTAAAATTTTTATTTTGGCAGTTTTAGCGAATTTTGAACATTTAAAATAGATTATTTTAAATAATATCGACGGTAAATTTATTTTGAATATAATTCGAACGTATATATTTATACGCGTCATCGTTAGAATATATATAATTATATATAATTATAAATAGAATTGAAAATGGCGCGGTAGTTCGATAATTCGATTTCAAACTTAATTGAACATACCGGGTGCAAAACAATCCGGATTTTAGTGAAACCAAAAACAATAGGATCTAATTGAGAATATCTTTCCAACGAATCCGAAAAATCAAAATTTCATAGCGGGAATCAAAAGATATGTCCAGTTGAAAATTCTGAATAGTCGCTATGGAATTCAGGCCCTTAAAAATGGGAATTTTGCAAACGACCTCGGATTTTGACGAAACCACTTTTGTTGGATCCGTGATGTCAAATTATTGCTAGGTTTTAAATTTCATAATTTTTTGAATCAATATGTGAGCGTGGCAAAGGAAAACGCGTTTGACCAGTTTTATTTGATTTTAATCGACTGGAAAATGGCCATTTTTCCAACGGTCTCGGAATTCGACGAAACTAGTTTTGTTAGGACCGTATCGTCAATACGAAGCTAGAAAATATTTTTATGGAATTTTTCGAATTGAAATGCGCGTTCAAATTCAACATATAAAGTTATATGTTGATTTTAACGGAAACCGATCGAAACGATCGAATCAGCCTACGATACATATCCCATTGTGTTCGGAATGGGGGTAAAACGTTATGGACGACAGGCGGTGGGCCTCGTTTTGAGGTCGAAAATAAAAGTTGCTTTTTGGTGGAAAATAAAATAATTAAATAATAAATTAAAACTTTCTCTCTCCCTCCTTCCTTTATCTGCCCCCCCCCCCCCTTTCAAACCCAAATCGAAAATGAAAAAAAAAATGGAGGGAGGACGGAGGCGGAAGAACCGCCATCGCGCCCCCTAGGGCAGCGCCGCCCACCGTCGTGCCCCAGGTGGCGGCGCGCCACCTCCGAACCCACCCCCCTTTCCTCCCGCCGCGATCGAAGACCCCCTCCCCCCTTCCCCTGTGCCACCGCGCAATCGATACCCCCCCCCCACGCCAGCGACCCCCTCCCGCACCTCCTCGACCACCTCCCCGCCTCCCACCTGAAGACCGACGCCCCATTCACCTCCTTCGAGGCCTTGAAACACTAGAAAATTTTACTGTAAGTTTTTTTTATTTTATTTTATTTATTTTTCAATTTTCAGTTATCGTTCTATTTGATTTTAAAACTGAAATTTATTTGATTTTAAAATTGATTTTTAACTAAGTAAAAAGGCGGAGATTTTTAAAATAGAATAGATTAGATCTTTAAACTATAAAAGATTTGATTTTTAAACTATGAAGGAATTTGATTTTTGACTTTGAAAAGTTTGATTTTTAACTATGGAAAGATCGGATATTTTTACCATTTTAAAGACGGTATTTTTATCATTGTAAAGAGGCGATTTTTCATAGCAAAAAGAAATGATTTTCAATAATATAAAAGTTGAATTTTTATATTCATGAAGGTGAGATTTTTATATATTGAATAGCATAGTAAAAATTCGATTTTTATATATTGAATAGCATAGTAAAAATTCGATTTTTATATATTGAATAGCATAGTAAAAATTCGGTTTTTATATATTGAATAGCGAAGTAAAATTCGATTTTTAAATATATGAAGTGATTATAAAAATATGATTTTTAAAATTTAAAGTAAACAAATAGAAATGTGATTTTTATTTTAAAAAGACAGCAATATAAAAATGTGTGATTTTTCTATATGTAGTGGCTACGAGCAACGAAAGTGGCAAACGGCGAGAACGACAAGATTTTCTACAATGGAAGTGTCGTGAAGTTGGGATAGCTATCGGTGAGAACTTCTCACTCAAATTTCCTTTTCTAGTTATATATATATATACTAGGATGCAGACGGTGCTTAGTAGCACCCGACACCCGTCATCCACAGACCATGGATGGCTTGTTTGTTTGATTGATATGTTGTGAAATTTGTTTGTGAAATTGATGTGAAATAGATAATGAAATATATTCAAGTGTTGAAAGGAAATAAAATATTTATATAGTTAAAAATATTATCGTTAAAAATATAATTTTTAACGTGAATGTGAGTAAATAAATAGTTATAAACAAATCGGCCGATTTGTTTATATACACTGATTTGTTTGATATTGATTGGGTCGATAAATTTTACACATCGCCCAAATGCACAAATAAAAATCTGTGTTTGTTGATTTGAAACCCCACACGGGTATTGGGAAAATATATGACATACACTAATCCCAATAATTAGTTGTATGTCGATCGATTGATTGACAAACTGTCATAAGCGTTAGATATCTATATTTGATGCTTATACAGTGTAGTGCACTTTGGATGATGGTTGATTATTTATCGTTGCTATTATATACATGTGTTGTATGGAATCCATATAATTAGCTTTATATGGTAATTGATTGGGCCTCATTCCAATTTAGAAAATGAAGAATATTATAAAATAAAGGTTCATGTGTTGACAGTACTCATCCGTTGAGATTAGTCACGTGTTGAACGAAATATTTTAACAATAAAATTTACATCTTTAATATTATAAAACAAAGGTTCATGTGTTGACAGTACTCATCCGTTGAGATTAGTCATGTGTTGAATGAAATATTTTAACAATAAAATTTACATCTATATCATATATAGAATTAGAAATCAACTGGAAAATAGATGAGATGAGTGGTCTCCTGGATATTGATCTGATGTTGGTTTCGGCCTTCGGGGTTAATATTCAGGGAATCGTTCTCTTACCAGTTTACAGTTGGAGTCTGATTTGAAATCAAACGATAGATACCATAATTTTTATAAAATATATATTAAATAACAAAAATAGTCACACGTGGACAATACTCATTCATTGAGATTAGTCATGTGTTGACAAAAATATAGATTCACGTATTGAATAGAATAGATATTCATTTGTTGAATAGAATAACGGAATTATTGAAATATATAAAGCCGTGTTGATTAGAGATGCGCTATTTTGACGCAAACGATATTTATATCGATTATATTCGTTTTTATAATTGGTTTGAATAGAAAACCAATTTGAATTGAATCGAATAGAAAAACAATTTGAATTGAATCGAATAGAAAACCAATTTGAATTGAATCGAATAGAAAACCAAGTTGAATTGAATCGAATAGAAAACCAATTTGTATTGAATGGAATAGAAAACGAATTTGAATCGAATAGAAAACCAATTTGAATTGAATCGAATAGAAAACGAATTTGAATTGAATAGAAAACGAATTTAATTTGAATTGAATAGAAAACGAATTTGAATTGATTTGAATAGAAAACGAATTTGAATTGAATTGAATATAAAACGAATTTGATTCGAATTGAATATAAAACCAATTTGAAATTAATTGAATATAAAATGAATTCGAATTGAATTGAAAATGAATTCGAATTGAATTGAAACCGAATTGAAATGAGTTCGAATCGAATTAAAATCGATTTGAATTGAAATCAAATAGAAATGAAAGTAAAAAGGATTATAATAGAAAATTCAATTTTGATTTGAATTTGAAATAAAGGTTGAAATTGTTTTTGAAACGAATTCAAAACTATTTATAACATTCGTTTTAAATAGGAATCGACGAAATATATATTATATATATATAATATAATGGCCTGAATAGAACGCACCGCGCCGCGGCAGTTTTGCGAATTTCGACCATTAACTTCAAACGGACATTACGAGAGATCCGACCGTCGGATTCTCCTAAAACCGGAACCGTTGGGTTCGTATCGAAAAGAGCTTTCTAACGAATATTAGAAATTTGAAATCTAACGGTTGGATTTGGATATATGTCCAAATCAATTTCAGAAAAGGTCGCTATAAGTGCAGTTCGATGGCTGTTGATGGAAATCGACTGTACGGGCCTTGATAAAATTATAAAAAATAGTAATAATTTGTGTAAAATCATAAGAAATGATTTGGGAAAAATTGGGATGAAAAACTCCGTATTTGAAAAGTCAAAAAAATAGATTTTTATCGAAATGAACTAGTTTTGAACTAAAATGAAACCCGTTTATTTTCAAATAAATAAATTGGATTTGAAATGGGTTGTAAATAGAATTGATTTATGGGTTTATCGTGAATGGTGTTTTACATGACACTTGTTCTTTAACCCAGTAAATAAATAAAATGTGATTTGGGTTTATCGTGAACTATGTTTTAAATGACATTAGTTCTTTAACCCAGTAAAAGGAGTTTCAACGAATCTGCAATTAGATTGAAATGTGAATTGATAATTTAAATTATCAAATATAGAAAGTGAGCGAGAATGGAGTATTACCAGTTTTGCTCTAAAACGATAGTCAAATCTTTAACTAGATTTGAACGTGAAATGGTAATTAACTTTACCGATAACACCGTGGTGTTAGATATGGAGTATTACTAGTTTTGCTTCATGGGATGAATAGGTTGGGATTGGGAAACAAAATAAATAATTACTTCGGTGTGGTTCGCTAATCTCGACTAGTCTGGAAAACCATAATTTGGTTTGAAATGACATCCAAAGGAAGATTAAAGGATAAATTTTAAAGAATTTATCTTGGATAAAATTAATGGGAACCTTTCCCTAAGAATTGAGATTTAGAAACTAACTGTAGGTTAGTTAAGACGAATGGTTTCCTGGGTATTGATCTGATGTTGGTTTCGGCCTTCGGGGTTGATATCTGGGGGAATTGCCCTCTTACTGATTTACGGTTAGTGACTAATGAAATGGAATGAGGCGTATGTTGTGTTTGTGTAACATTTGTTTTTAATATACGTGGGTTGTTCGGAAAGGCCGAGTTTATACCCATTCTGAATAATCGATTCGACGATATGTCGAAGATGAAGACGGTGGTTGAAGACCGGAAGTCATCACATCGTTTGGATAATTACTGACGATCCTGATTAAGCTGTACACCCAAGAGGATGGAAATAATTGGTGATCGTCCAGACGTACTTGGAGATCGATGGATATGCGAGGAAAGTGCCTCCGGTTTCGTTCAGACCCAGAACGAACTTGTAAATGGATTGTGTGTCTGACATTGGATTTTATTCTGTGTTGATTGATTTCTGTTAAATATATATCTGTTTGGCGGCGGAGAATTTATTCTCTTGCTTAACGCCCTTCTCTGAGACGTACGAGCTTAGAGGTTATATATCGATAGATATCAATCGCATGGCATGAATTGCCTGTGTGGCACGCTGAGTTGCATGGATCAAGGCTTCTGTTGAAAAGCAAAGTCTTGTGGTTGATGATCAAAGCACGACCTACGTGGCAGCTTTGTGTATAACGTGAATTTGCGAGCCTCACACCTTGGTATGAGTTAAAAACGGGATACGAACCGTTGGGAGAACACGACGTTTCTTTCTAGCTTTGGTGGTGTCAGTGACTTACCAGCCCTGACATTTATATACTTTTCACCTTTGTGGTTGTTGGAATGAGGCGCCTCGATTATAGGTCTGTAAGGACCGGGAAACGTGTGTTCAGGAATAAATAATCCTCTAACGTAAGTGAGGACCGGCCCAACCGATCCAGTGGCTGCCCAGAGTGCGTAGTCCTGAGCATTTGCTAGAGTGTCTCGAAGCGGAGAGGAGCTTGCCCCTTGCCTCGGCTCATGACGGAATCCAATTTCCAATACGTGATATTGCGGTTTTAATTGTAGAACTAGTATGGCGACATGATATATGGTACCCATGCCGTCTATGTTTTATATTTATGATTGAAATTGTTTTGACACTATACACTTATTATAGTATCAAATGATTTGTTTTAAACGTACCAAGCATGTTTGGCTATTATAAGGGAAAACCCTATCCTCCGGCTTGCGTTGCATTGTGTGATGGGACCTGGGTCTTATAATAGCTTCATTTTTCGAAAAAGCATTGCGTTGTCTTTTCTATGCACTGGTATTCTTGGGAGGAAACCCGTTCCGTGTTATACGGCGTGGTCCCTTGAATTACTCTCTTTTAAAGTAAAGCTTTAAATAACTGTTTTAGTTCTTACACCAGTCACATGACTGACCTGGAGTTTATTGTTTTAACCTAAACTCTGGGTGCCTTTATTTTCGACACGGGCAACTAGTAGTTTTGGTTTTGCGGATTTAAATTCACAGGATCCTGATTTACAGCCGGAATGATATCCGGAAAGCTCTGTATCCGCATATCACCTTCAGTTGTGCTTTTTATTATTTTTCCGCTGCTATGTAATTTATTGTAATCTCTGATATTTATCGAATGTAATTTATTCATTTATACTCTGTATATTCTTGTATTCTGATGGAATTGTTGTAATAACAATGAAATGTTCTTCTGTTTGCGTTCTATTTTGTCCTGTTCTCAAACGATTAAGGGTTTCGAACAGTCTAGATCGGTTTAACGACTGATTCGGATCGAGCGAAATTCCCGGCCGTCACATCCAGACAACTACCACTTTAACCATTTACTGGGAGCTAACCAATGTAAGGAAGCAATAGTCGTCCATTCAATGTGAAGATCGCCGGTCTTTAACCACCGTCTTCAATGTCTTCGACTTTAAATCGTCATATAATTATTTGAAATGAGATTTAACTCGGTTTTTTCAAATAATTCTCGAATATATAATTCAAGTCATTTAGTATCATTAATATTATTTTATAACGATTTATCGCTATTTTTATTTGTATAAAAATAGCCCATTTAATTCGAACGATGCTTCAGGTCAATACGCGATATTGGCGCTGTTTTTACCCAAATTTGATTTTCACATTTCTCAAAATCTAACCGTTGGATTTTAACAAATTTAATATTGTTGGAAAAATCTTTCCAAAACGAACCCAGCTGTTCCAGTTTTGGGAAAATCCGACGGTCGGATCTTTCGGTATAATCGTTCAAAGTTACAATTCCGAAACGCGAACTACCGCGTGCGATTTGTTTTATTTTAATTTATATTTATATTTATATATATAAATATAATTCGTTCGATGATTTCAAAAACATTTAATCTATTACATGTAAATTTTGTCCAATTCATATTCATGTTAAAAATTATAGTTAACATTCAAGTATATATTTCGAGACATATAAATTTTTGTACAATTTCTATTTATGTTAAAAAATATTTTTTTTTAACATACAAACATATATTTCAGGACATGACTATTTAATTCATTTCGTTAAAATGTTAAAAATACATAATATTTTAACATTTGATTCGTTTATTTTAATTTAACGTGATAAAAATGCCATTTTTAAAGACAAAACATGTCTAACATATAATTCCTTTTTATTCTAACTAAAAATGATAAAAACGCCATTTTTAATGACAAAACATGTTTTAACTCATATTTCTTTTTATTCTAATCTAACATGTTAAAAATGCCATCTTTAATTAAAAAACATGTTTTACACATATTTCTTTTTATTTTAATCTAACATGTTAAAAATGTCATCTTTAATAACAAAACATGTTTTATACATATTTCATTTTTTATTCTAATATAACATGTTAAAAATAACGTTATTTTAATGAATCAATACATGTTTTACAAATGAACATTTTTTTAACTTCTCTAACAAATAAATGATTACATTTTAATACACAAAACATGTATTAACAAATGATTTTTTTTACTTTGCTACCATGTAAATGATTTACATTTTAATAAACAGAACACGCATTAACAAATGATCATTTTCTACTTTACTGTCATGTAAATGATTTACATTTTAATAAACAAAACATGCATTAACAAATGATCATTTTCTACTTTACTATCATGTTAATGATTTACATTTTAATTTAGCAAAATATCTTTAATGAATCAAACATACAGTAAAAAAGATAATTTTTATTGTCTAATCTTTTCATTTAAAACATGCTTCTTCTTAATGATTTGATCATACAATAAAAATGTAATTTTTATTGTAAAAACATTTTCTTCTAAACATGAGACATTTTAATGATTTGAACATACAATAAAAATGTAATTTTTATTGTAAAAACATTTTATTTAAAACATGATCCTTTTTAATCTAAATTAACGTGTAAAAGTTACATTTTTAATAACAAATCCTACTTTAACATGTTATCCTTTTAATCTAAATTAACATGTAAAAAGGTACTTTTTTATCGATAAATCCTACTTTAACATGTTATCAAATCTAAATTAACATGTAAAAAGTTACTTTTTATTGATAAATCCTACTTTAACATGTTATCATTTTTAATGATTCAATAATACAATAAAGATGTACTTTTTTTTAATGTTAACATATTTTATTTGAAACAATGAATATATTGTGTATTCATACATACAATAAAAATGTGATTTTTATTGTATAAACATTTTCTTTTCAAAACAATGAATATTTTATTTATTCATATATGCAATAAAAATGTAATTTTTATTATATGAACATTTTCTTTTCAAAATAATGTATATTTTGTTTATTCATATATACAATAAAAATATAATTTTATTATATAAACATTTTCTTTTCAAAAAAATGAATATTTTGTTTATTCATATATGCAATAAAAATGTAATTTTTATTGTAGAAACATTTTCTTTTCAAAACAATGAATATTTTGTTTATTCATATATACAATAAAAATGTAATTTTTATTGTATAAACATTTTCTTTTCAAAACAATGAATATTTTGTTTATTCATATATTCAATAAAAATGTAATTTTTATTGTATAAACGTTTTCTTTTTAAAACAATGAATATTTTATTTATTTATATATAAAATAAAATATAAATTTTATTGTATAAACATTTTCTTTTCAAAACAATGAATATTTTGTTTATTTATATATATAATAAAAATATAATTTTTATTATATAGACATTTTCTTTTCAAAACAATGAATATTTTATTTATTCATATATACAATAAAAATATAATTTTTATTGTATAAACATTTTCTTTTCAAAACAATGAATATTTTGTTTATTCATATAAACAATAAAAATGTAATTTTTATTGTATAAACATTTTCTTTTCAAAACAATGAATATTTTGTTTATTCATATATACAATAAAAATGTAATTTTTATTGTATAAACATTTTCTTTTCAAAACAATGAATATTTTGTTTATTCATATATACAATAAAATATAATTTTTTATTGTATAAACATTTTTTATCCAATATGAACATTTTACTAGTTCATATACAATAAAAATATGATTTTTATTGTATAAACAATTTGTAATCCAATAAAGTCATATTTTTCTAACATACACAATTCAATTCAGCCATTCACCACAATCACAAACAAACAATTCAAATTTTATACAACACATATATGAATTTTATATAGCGTATATATAAATTTCAAATCGCAATCATAATTAATTTTATTTTAAATTAGAGATCTCACATTGTAAATTATTAATGGATATTTATAATTTAATTTCAACTACCACATTAGTGTTAGCATTATTTTTAATATGTTGAACATCACAATCACAACACAATATGGTCAATGAAATCATCCATGGTTTTCAAACAACAGTGAATGTGAACTAACAAGCACCGTACAACATTTTATGATAATTAAAAACAGATAAAAATCAACATTGACAATCGATGTATGCAGTTATGAAATAAATAACTGTAAAAATATTTTAGTGAGAGAGTTCTCACCTCGACCGGTTTTGAAATCGCTGAATAACGATTATTTTTAACTGGATAAAACTATACGTTCAATTCGGTCAAAATTTTCCAATTGCTTCCAAATTTGTCCTAGTCTGTTCCATGGTGTAGCTCTCTTTTCTCGATTCCAAAGGATCCGAAATCATTCGATTCTGTTTTCGTATGAACAAGATATCATTATTTAAACATTTGGTTACAAAAATTGAATAATTAATAAATTACTTTGCTTAATCCCTAATCCCTCTCTTTCCAACTTCGTTCCAGTGAATATTGAACCCATCACTGAAGAAATGCCCACCTATTTCATTGAAAATCGCTCCACCTAAAATCCTCTAGGGACCGATCAACTAGCACCACAACGTAGCTCGCAACTTCTTTTCCCTGCGCCACCAACATGGGCCGACTCGGCCTCCACATCCACCGTGAACACGCCCTCGAACCGATGAGCTTCCAGACCTCAAATTGCCCAAAATACACAACGGTAAATAATCAAGACCGTATGGATTTAAAGAGTAGTGAAATCTCTGCAAGATTTGTTTTATGAATTTCGCGAATTTCTTCTTGGATTGTTAGAATTTAAGAGGAGAAAAAGGGACGATTTTGACCACTGATTTAATACTAACGGCGGCGGCTCAGAATGAACATAATGGGACTAGGGTTTCAATTTTCTGAATATATATAGATTTAAATATTATTTAGTTCTTTTAATTTCAAAAAGGCACGTTAACCCATACGAACTCCAAATCAAGCCCAGCGACTGTCGCCCCTAGCTAAATAACCCCATTCTGGACACAATGGACTATGTTTTGCAAGCCCTTTTGTCTGTTTCAGTCTTTTTTTCTTTAAATTAAAATATAAAACATTCAATATTAAATTTGAATGCACATTTTAATTTACCGGGGCCACATACTGATTCCAAAAATTCCCGAAAAATAAATCAAGGTATGTTTTGATTATACAGCCCTAATAAAATTAATTTCATCGAATTTGGAGACCATTTGAAAAATGGGCTTTTTAATGGTCGATCCAATTCAACAGAAATTACCAAATGCATTTTAATTTACCACGCTCATATATCTGTTCCAAAAATTATGGAAATTTAAACTAGCAATTATTTGACATTCCGGATCCAACAAAAGTGGTTCGTCGAAAACAGAGGTCGTTTGTAAAATGGCTATTTTTAAGGGCTATATATTATATTAAATTCCATAGCGACTATTCTAAATTTTATACTGGATATAACTTTTAATTTTATGAAATCTGGATTTTTCACATTCATTAGAAAGTTATAATTAAAAAGATTCAAATATTTTTGGTTTTACTGAAAACTGATTTATTTTGAATCCTGTATATTCAATTGAAATTTGAAATCGAATTTTCAAACTACCGCGCCATTTCAGGCACATTTTATAATTAAAATAAATTTATTCATTCTTACTTCGATTAAAATAAATTTTTAGTCGTTATTATTTAAAATAATTCATTTTAAATATTCAAAATCCATTAAAATAGGTAAAACATAAATTTCTAAATTGGTTCAGAATTTCTGGGTTGTTACACCAAACTTCCCGGTACGGGAAAGCCCGGATTGCTTGGAGAACACAACGCATCAGAACACAAAAAACAGAACATTTCATTGCTACTACAACAATTTACATCAGAATAGAAGAATATTCCATAGTATGAATAAATATTATACAACAAAATAATATCAAAGGTATAAAATACATAGCAGCGGAAACTTAAAATGTACAAATACAGGGCACAACGGAAAATACAACAACTAGAACAATTGAATGAAATACACGAATGCAAAGCTTTTCGAATATAGCTCCAGTTGTAATCCAAGATCTTGTGAAAAGAAATATGCAAAACCAAAACTGATAGCTGCCCGTGTGGAAAATATGGGCACCCAGAGTTTAGGTTAAAACAATAAACTCCAGGCCAGTCATTGGACTAGTGTAAGAACTAAAAAAGTTATTAAGTTTTATTTTAAAGTTAGGTAAATCACGGGACCATGCCGTATAACATGGAACGGGTTTATCCCTCATGAATACCAATGCATAAAAATAAATAGCGCAGTTCTAAAGAGAAAAATGAAGCTATTATAAGACTCAGGTCCCATCACACAATGAACGCGGTCGAGGGTAGAGTTTCCCCTTATAATAGCCAAATATGCTTGATACGCGAAATTTCGTCTTTTATTATTACTATAAGTGAGGAAATCAACTTCAAATATAAATATATCAATCATAGGCGGCGTAGGTACCATTATATTACGTCGCCATATATATTTACAACTACACGTATTGGAAATTGGGTTTCCGTCTATGAACCAAGGCAAGGGATCTTCCTCATCGATTTCGAGACACACTAGCAACTGCCTTAGGATCCCCTGCAGTGAACCCCTTGGATCTTCATGGCCGGTCATTCATCAATGATTAGTTATACCATAAACTATATGTTAGCCGATTCTATCGAAGCGACAAAATGGGTCAGTAATGTCGACCACTCTAGAGCCACTTGGGACTTAAATCATATCTGAGCCTTTCAATCAGCCAGAATTCCGAGGTACCTTGCTTTCCATCAAGTAATATGCAACATCCAAGTAAGTAAACAGCCTAGGCCCCATACCATGACGTTACTCATAGCTAGAACTAACATATGTCCATTTCCATGCAGTCACTATCCTGTTTTTGGTTCATACCAATGTGTGTGAGGCTCGCGAATTAACGCTACACAAAGCTATGCTAATTAAAGCTGTGCTTTGACCATCAACCACAAAGCCTTGCTTTTCAGCAAAAGCTTTGATCATTTGCATCTCAGCATGCCATACTGGCATTGCATACCGTACCACTGATTTCTACCAATATATAACCTCTAAGCTCGTACGTCTCAGAGAAGGGTGTTAAGCAAGAGAATAAATTCTCCGCCACCAAACAGATATATATTTAGCAGAGATCAACGAATATGGTATAAAGGAATACAATGTCAGACACAGTATCCATTTGTAAGTCCGTTTTGGGTCTGAACGAAACCGGAGGCACCTTATTCCTCGTCCCTTATGTCCAATACAGGAGAGAGGCCCTTGCATATCCGGTCGATCTTCAAGTACGTCTGGACAATCACCACTTATTACCTTGTCTTGGGTGTACATCCCAATGAAGACATTAGTAATCATCCATACGATGTGAATATCTCCGGTCTTCAACCACCGTCTTCATATCATCGACAAGTTGTCGCCGTATTAGTTATTCAGAATGGGTAAAACCCGGTCTTTCCGAATAACTCGCGTACTTTTTAATCAAGTGCTATAAAAACACATCATATGCCTCATTCTAATTCAGAATATTATTTTATTCAAATATTCACATCTTTAGGGAAAGGTTCCCATTAATTTTATCAAAGATAAATTCTTTTAAAATTTCTCTTTAATCTTCCTTTTGATACCGTTTTCAAACGGTTTATTTTGTCCTTTAACAATTCTAAACCAAATTAAGGTCTATTAATTAGTCGGGATTATCACCTTATCGAAGTAATCATTTATTTTATCTTTCCAACCCCAACCTATTCATCCCATGGAGCAAAACTGGTAGTACTCCATATCTACCACCCACAGTGTTATTGGTAAATTTAATTACCATTTCTCATTTCAAATCTAATTAAAGATTTAACTATCGCTTGGAGTAAATCTGGTGGTACTTCATTCTCGATCATTTCATGAATTTGATAAATTTAGTTATCTCATTCCCATTCCAATCTAATTAAAGATTCATTAAAACCCTAGTTTAGTTTTAATCTTCAAAAATCATTACTTAATGATTATTCAAATTTAGGAAATAAATCCCATCTTTAACTGGGTTAAAGAACGAATGTCCTTTAAAACATCGTTCAAGATAAACCTAAAATCATCTTCCATCAAAATGGAATCTACACGGAAATCTTAACAGTATATAATCGATATAAATTCCCATATCAGACTAATAATATAATTGGAATAGCGGCAAAGCCTTTTAAATTCCATATATAGTAATGGTCTTCATTCACAGAAGCTCATCTCGATTACTACCCAATCAAGTTCTGTAATGACCCGAGAATCCCCGCCCTTTTGAATCGACTATAAACCACACAGGTCTAATCCAAAAGTTGGAAATCCTCGAATGCATTAACTCTGGGAATACAACACATTAGAGCAATTAACAGCAGATTTTTATTACATCATAATAATGCAACATCAGAATAAAGAATATCAGAGTACATCAATAAATAATAATGCAGCGGAAGATAAATTGCAATAAATCTAATACAATGCAGCGGAACCAATAATCTGATATAGCGGAAGTCTATCAATGCTTTGGACACAGCTTTAAGCTTCGATCCAGAATCCTGCTCAATATCTGCAAAATAAGCTACTCGACTGCCTGTGAGGGAAAGAGGGCACCCAAGTTTGCATAGTGAAACAAACTACGGGCCAGTCATGGGACTGGTACGAGAAATCTTTTCTAACTTATCTAACAATATAGCTAATCACAGGACCACGCCGCTAATGCGGAACGGGTATACTCCATTGGATTGCCAGTGCATGAAATAAAGTAAATCGTTAAACCACATAGTGCTTTTTAGAAAAATGAAACCATTATAAGACTCAAGTCCCATCACACAATGCAACGCAAACCAGAGGATAGAGTTTTACCTTATAATGGTAAAAAATGCTTGATACGATAAAACGGATTTGATATTATTATTAGTGTATATATGTTTCAAAAACAATTTCAATCATAATGTATCAATCATAGACGGCATAGCTACCATATACTATGTCTCCATACTAGTTATACAATCATAACCGATGGTGTCGTATTGGAAGTTGGGTTTCCATCACGAGTCAAGGCTAGGAACGATCTCCTTACCGATTCGAGATACTCTAGCAATGTCTCAGGATTCGGACGCTGGCGAACCCTTGGATTCTACAGGGCCAGTCCACAAATACTTTAGTGGATTGGAAATTCTTGAACACACCCTTCCCGGTCCTATTGAACCTATAAATTGGCCATTGGAGACCAATAAATCCGAGGTACCTCATAATCCATCATCAACATAAGTAAAAATGTCAAGGCTGGTAAGTCGCTGACACCACTTCTAGCTAGAAAGAAACATGTGCACTCCCTGCGTTCCCTTGCTCCATTTTTGACTCATACCGGGGTGTGAGGTTCGCGAAGTCATGCTATACACAAAGCTATGCCTAAACAGGCTATGCTTTGATCATCAACCACAAGGCTCTTCTTTTCAACAAAAGCCTTGATCATTTGCATCTTGGCATGCCACATTAACAATCCACGCCATGCGATTGATAACTACCAATATATATCCTCTGAGCTCGTACGTCTCAGAGAAGGGTGTTTAGTTAGAGAATAAATTCTCCGCCACCACATATATATATTAAATAGAAATAAATTTAATTTACACGGAATTAAATCCAATGTCAGACACACATCCATTTACAAGTCCGTTCTGGGTCTGAACGAAACCGGAGACACCTTATTCCTCGTCATGTATCTCCAATACAGAAGTGAGGTGCTCGCATACCCGGACAATCAACAAGTACGTCCGGACAAACTACCACTATTAACCCTTTACTGGTAGCTAGCCAATGCCGGGCATCAGTAGTCATCCATTCGATGTGTAGATCGCCTGTAACGACCCAGGGTTTTTCGGCCCCGAAAATCGACATAAATACCTTTACCGTAACTCATGCCGACCTCCCAAACACCGAAAACACTGGATAGTTATTAGAAAGAAATTAGAGGGTGAGATAATATAACGGCCTGGAATTTCGCTAGATCCGAATCAGTCGTTAAACCGATCTAGACCGTTCGAAACCCCCGATCGTTTTGAGAACAGGACAAATTGGAACGCAGACAGAAGAACATTTCATAGCTATTACAACAATTCCATCAGATACAAGAATATACAGAGTATAATGAATAAATTACATTCGATAAATATCAGAGATTACCATAAATTACATAGCAGCGGAAAAACAATATAAAACACAACTGAAAGTAATACACGGAGACAGAACTTTCCGGGCATCGTTCCAGCTGTAAATCAGGATCCTGTGAATATAAATCTGCAAAACCAAAACTACTAGCTGCCCGTGTCGAAAATAAGGGCACCCCGAGTTTAGGTTAAAACAATAAACTCCAGGTCAGTCATGTGACTGGTGTGAGAACTAAAACAGTTATTTAAACTTTACTTTAAAAGAGAGTAATTCAAGGGACCACGCCGTATAACACGGAACGGGTTTCCTCCCAAGAATACCAGTGCATATAACAAAACAGCGCAATGCTCTTTGGAAAAATGAAGCTATTATAAGACCCAGGTCCCATCACACAATGCAACGCAAGCCGGAGGATAGGGTTTTCCCTTATAATAGCCAAACATGCTTGGTACGTTTAAAACAAATCATTTGATACTATAATAAGTGTATAGTGTCAAAACATTTTCAATCATAAATATCAATCCTAGGCGGCATGGGTACCATCTATCATGTCGCCATACTAGGCTCTACAAATAAAACTGAAATACACATATTGGAAATTGGATTTCCGTCATGAGTCGAGGCAAGGGGCAAGCTCCTCTCCGCTTCGAGACACTCTAGCAAATGCCTCAAGACTATACACCCTGGGTAACCCTTGGATGCTTCAGGGCCGGTCCTCTGTTACGTTTGAGGATTGGCAATTCCTGAACACACGTTTCCCGGTCCTTACAGACCTAATATCGAGGCGCCTCATCCAACAACCACATAGGTGAAAAGTATATAAATGTCAGGGCTGGTAAGTCACTGACACCACCAAAGCTAGAAAGAAACGTCGTGCTCTCCCTGCAGTCCTTCTCCCGTTTTTAACTCATACCGAGGTGTGAGGATCGCGAATTCACGTTATACATAAAGTTACGCCACAAAGGCCGTGCTTTGATCATCAACCATAAGACTTTTCTTTTCAACAGAAGCCTTGATCAATTGCCACTTAGGCGTGCCACACAGGCAATTCATGCCATGCGACTGATGTCCATCGATATACAACCTCTGAGCTCGTACGTCTCAGAGAAGGGCGTTAAGCAAGAGAATAAATTCTCCGCCGCCAAACAGATGTATATTTAATGGAGATCAATCGACACAGAATAAAACCCAATGTCAGACACACAATCCATTTACAAGTTCATTCTGGGTCTGAACGAAACTGGAGGCACTTTTCTCGCATATCCATCGATCTCCAAGTACGTCTGGACGACCACCAACTGATTCCCTCATCTTGGGTGTACAACCTAATCAAGATCATCAGTAATCACCCAAACGATGTGAAGATTTCTGGTCTTCAATCACTGTCTTCATCTTCGACTTATCGTCGAATCGGTTATTCAGAGTGGGTATAAACCCGGTCTTTCCGAACAACCCGCGTATATTAAAAACAAATGTTACACAAACACAACATACGCCTCATTCCAATTCATCAGTCACTAACCGTAAATTAGCAAGAGAACAATTCCCCAAATATTAACCCCGAAGGCCGAAACCAACATCAGATCAATACCTAGGAAACCATTCTTCTTAACTAACCTACAGCTAGTTTCCAAATTTCATATTCTTAGGGAAAGGTTCCCATTAATTTTATCAAGGATAAATTCTTTAAAATTTATCCTTTAATCTTCCTTTGGATATCATTTCAAACCAGATTATGGTTTTCCAAACTAGTCGAGATTAGCGAACCACACCGAAGTAATTATTTATTTTATTTCCCAATCCCAACCTATTCATCCCATGAAGAAAAACTGGTAATACTCCATATCCAACACCACGGTGTTATCGGTAAAATTAACTACCATTTCACGTTCAAATCTAATTAAAGATTTAACTATCGCTTTGGAGCAAAACTGGTGATACTCCATTCTCGCTCATTTTCCAAATTTGTTAATTTAAATTATCTATTCATATTTCAATCTAATTGCATATTCTTTAAAACTCCTTTTTCTGGGTTAAAGAACTAATGTCTTTTAAAACACAGTTCACGATAAACCCAAATCTTGTTCTATTTATTATCGGGTTAAAGAAGAGTGTTATTTAAAACACCGTTCACGATAAACCCACAAATCAATTCTATTTAAAACCCATTTCAAATCCAATTTATTTATTTAAAAATAAATGGGTTTAATTTTGGTTCAAAACTAGTTCATTTCGATATAAATTTATTTTTATCTTTTCAAATATGGAGTTTTTCGTCCCAATTTTTCCCAAATCATTTCTTATGATTTTACACAAATTATTACTATTTTTAATAATTTTATCAAGGCCCGTACAGTCGATTTCCATCAACGTCCATCGAACTGCACTTACAGCGACCTTTTCTGAATTTGATTTGGACGTATCTCCAAATCCAACCATTAGATTTCAAATTTCTAATATTCGTTAGAATGTTCTTTTCGATACGAACCCAACGGTTCCGGTTTTAGGAGAATCCGACGGTTGGATCTCCCGTAATGTCCGTTCGAAATCAATGGTCGAAATTCTCGAACTGCCGCGGCGCGGCGCATTCCATTCAGGCCATTATATTATATATATAATATATATTTCGTCGATTTCCTTTTAAAACGTATTTTATAAATCGTTCTATATTCGTTTCAAAAACATTTCAACTTTCATTTCCAATTCAAATCAAAATTGAAATTTTACTTATAAATTCGTTTTAAATTCATTTCAATTTAATTCAAATTTCGATTCAATTTGAATTCATTTCAAATCGATTTTTATTCTATTTCAATTCGTTTTCAATTCAGTTCGAATTCGTTTTATATTCAATTCAATTCGAATTCGTTATATATTCAATTCTATTCGAATTCGTTTTCTATTCAATTCAAATTCAAATTCGTTTTCTATTCAATTCAATTCGAATTCGTTTTCTATTCAATTCAAATTCAAATTCGTTTTCTATTCAATTCAATTCAAATTCGTTTTCTATTCAATTCAATTCAAATTCGTTTTCTATTCAATTCAAATTCATCTTATAAATATTCGATTTTTATCTCTTTTCAATTTTCATTATAAAAACGAATATAATCGATATAAATATCGTTCGCGTCGAAATAGTGCATCTCTAATCAACACGGCTTTATATATTTCAATAATTCCGTTATTCTATTCAACAAATGAATATTTATCCTATTCAATACATGAATCTATATTTTCGTCAACACATGACTAATCTCAACGAATGAGTACTGTCCACATGTGACTATTTTTGTTATTTAATATATTTTATAAAAATTATGGTATCTATCGTTTGATTTCAAATCAGACTCCAACCGTAAATTAGTAAGAGAACGATTCCCTGAATATTAACCCCGAAGGCCGAAACCAACATCAGATCAATAACCAGGAGACCACTCATCTCATCTATTTTCCAGTTAATTTCTAATTTTATATATGATAAAGATGTAAATTTTATTGTTAAAATATTTCGTTCAACACATGACTAATCTCAACGGATGAGTACGGTCAACACATGAACCTTTATTTTATAATATTCATTATTTTCTAAATTGGAATGAAGCTCAATCAATTACCATATAAGGTTAATTATATGGATTCCATACAACACATGTATATAATAGCAATGCTAAATAATCAACCATCATCCAAAGTGCACTACACTGTATAAGCATCAAGTATAAATATATAACGCTTATAACAGTATGTCAATCAATCGATCGACATACAACTAATTATTGGGATTAGTGTATGCAGTATTTTATCACAATACCCGTGTGGGGTTTCAAACAATCAAACATAGATTTTATTTGTGCAGTTGGGCGATGTGTAAAATTTATCGTCCCAATCAATGTCCTTCAAATAGGTGTACATAAACAAACCGTCCGGTTTGTAAATGAATATTTATTTATTCACGTTCACGTTAAAAATTATATTTTTAACGACCAAATTATTTTATTCAACCTATGAATATTCTATTCGGTTCATTTATTAAATAAAATGATATCTTTACTTTTCTAACTTATTTTAGAAAATTTTGGCGGCATAACGACACGATACTAGAAACGGGACAAGGCCTAGCCTTATCCCCGGTCTAGTGATGGCCCACGCCATACACATATCAATCAAATCAATTTCAATTCACCAAACAACCAACTCCAAATCAAATAATCTAACTAATCTATGCAACCAAACAAACAAGTCCATGGTCTGTGGACAATGGTGTCGGGTGCTACTAAACACCGTCTGCATCCTAGTATATATTATAATATAACTAGAAAAAGAAAATTTAAAAGGTGAGAAGTTCTCACCAAAGCTAAAGCAAACGCCTCGACTTTTCTTATGTAGGAAATCTTCATCGTTCTCGCTCTTTGTCACTTTCGTTGTCCGTGTTCACTACATATATAAAAATCACATTTTTATATTATCACTGCATGGATTAAAAAAAATATATTTTTCCATCGCTCTTTACATTGTAAAGATTTTATTTTTATTTCACTAAAATATATATAAAAATCATAACTTTATACTAGCTTAAAAATCATATTTTTATTTTCTCTATTATATAAAAACTCTAAATTTAATCCTTACACTATATAAAAATCATATTTTTATTCTTTATATTATAAAAGAACTTTGCTTTTCTATTATAAAAATCGAGTTTTTCTACTTAAAAAAATCATATCCTTTTTGTTTACAAAAATCATACTTTTTCCATGCTAAAAATCTTATCCATTTTACTTTTAAAACCCATCTATTTTCTTTTAAAAATCTATTCTTTTTACGTTTAAAAATCCTATATATATATATATTTTTTATATACATTAACAATCTATTTTTTTCTGTTATGAATAATCAAAACTGAAAATAAAAATCCAGTTCAAGTTTATATATTAAAAACTGAAAAGAAAAGGGAAAAAAAAATCTGAAAGCTTAAAAAAAATCGAAGTCAGAGAGCTTACATCGGTTGGAGGAGGGTTGGTTTCCTTCGCGCGGTGGTGGGGTATGCCTTTGGCGGCTGTTTTGTGTGGTGCACTGCGGTTTCACGAGGTGGCTCGGCTTGCCTTCAGGTGGTGGCGCGCGTCTGGGGGTTGAACGGAAGGGGAGGCGGTTGCGTCAGGTGATGGCGTGGAGAGGAATTTGGGGCGATGGGTGTTCTTCGTTCGCGGGTTCAGCTGGAGAAAGGGGGAGCGAGATTGGGGGAGGAGAGAGCGTCGGATGGGCAGGGGGTTGGACGGGGAGACGCCTGCTCCGGTGGAGGCGTGTTCCGGATTGAATGAGATCGATCGTTTACCTTTTTTTTCTTCTGAATCAATTCTGAAAAAGGGGGGGCCTGGTCAATGTAAGGAGATAAGGGCAAGGAGGGGGGGATATTTTAATTAATTTATATTATTTAATTTGAATTCAAAAAGTTGACTTTCTGTTCGGATCCCAAATTGAACCCACCGACTGTCGTCCCTAGCGTTTTACCCCCATTCCGAACACAATGGGATATGTTTCACTGGCCAATTCGATCGTTGCGATCAGTTTCCGTTCGAAATCAAAATACAACTCTATATATATTCAATTTTAAACGTACATTTCAAATTACCAGGCCCACATACTAACTCGCAAAATTCCAGAAAAATATCTTCTCGCTTCGTATTGACGATACGGTCCTAACAAAACTAGTTTCGTCAAATTCTAAGACCGCTTGAAAAATGGCCAATTTCCAGTCGATTAAAATCAACTAAAACTGGTCAAACGCGTTTTCCTTTGCCACGCTCACATATTGAATCGAAAAATTACGAAAATTGGAATCCTAGCAATAAATTGACATCACGGATCTAACAAAAGTGGTTTCGTCGAAATCCGAGGTCGTTTGCAAAATTTCCATTTTTAAGGGCCTGAATTTCATAGCGACTATCCTGAATTTTCAACTGGACATATCTTTTGATTCCCGCTATGAAATCTCAACTATTCGGATTCGTTGGAAAGATATTCTCAAATAGATTCTAATATTTTTGGTTTCGCTAAAATCCGGTTTGTTTTGCACCCGGTATGTTCAATTGAAGTTTGAAATCGACTTATCGAACTACCGCACCATTTTCAATTCCTTTTATAATTTAAAATAAATATTTATATTCTATCGACGGTATATATATATATTCGTTCTATTCCTATTCAAAATAAATTTTTCGTCGATATTATTTGAAATAATCTATTTTAAATATTCAAAATTCGTTAAAATTGCCAAAATAAAATTTTTAAACTGGCTCACATTTCCGGGTTATTACAATCTGGTCCACTTAAAACTTTTCGTCCCCAAAAAGGAACGAAGCCGAAAGTTGTTTAACTAATCAACTCAACTTTCTTTGTTTTCGTTACGGCTTAAGTTCTTCAACTTTTCAGTTTCTAAGAACTTTTCAATTTTTTCAAAAATTTGGCTAACACCCTAAATTTTCGAAAAGTTTCGCCATAACCTCCCCTGCACCGGGAGCACCGGGAAAATCCCGAAATTGCCATACATGCCCTCTGATCTCAAAAAGAAAAAGAAAAAGCCAAGCGGCTAGCCAATCGGCTCATAAAATCATCATCACCCAAACAAAACAGTAAATTATGGTAAACATGTACCTATTTGTCGGGCAAACAAATTTTATTCTCTGCTCTAGCTCCTTGCTATGACCTGTTCAATGTAAGTACATGTATATGCAAGCAAATGTGACCCATTTCCAATACAATTCAATATGTGATTCAATTAGGCTAAATGGTTCAAAATTTCAAACAAATAGACAAACAACACAAACATCAATCAATTAGTGAATTAGACTGTTAAATTCATAATTTTGATACATATATACAGAAAATCTTGTTTTTGATGCCAAATCACAACAAATAAATTTAGCTATATAAGTTTTGGTTCTCACACCAGTCTGATGGAAATATATAGAAATCACACCTTCGAAACACGAACATAAATATTGATGATGCCATGGTCATTATCAACATCATCTCCGGGCGACTAGAGTGTGATTCTATATCTATCCAGTATATTAAAACTTCGAATATACGTTCATGACGCGTATATGCAAGACCTTTATATACTAGATTGTCCAAATTCAATATAAATAAATATTCAAATACGTATAAAACGATTTAAATTTTCAAAACAAAATTGGTTTTCATTTGAAAAATATACTCTTCACACTCGTTCTAGGATACTACTGATCCCATCTCTAACGAGTCATTCTAATTGGATATGACTAATCCAATATCTGACGAATTCTTTCGTAAGGTTCTAATGTGTCTTGTTCTTGAGCTCTGTAAACCAAAGCTCTGATACCAAATGTAACGGCCTGGAATTTCGCTCGATCTGAATCAGTCGTTAAACCGATCTAGTCTGTTCGAAACCCCTGATCGTTTTGAGAATAGGACAAATTGGAACGCAGACAGAAGAACATTTCATTGCTATTACAACAATTCCATCAGATACAAGAATATACAGAGTATAATGAATAAATTACATTCGATAAATATCAGAGATTACAATAAATTACATAGCAGCGGAAAAACAATATAAAACACAACTGAAAGTAATACACGGATACAGAGCTTTTCGGGCATCGTTCCAGCTGTAAATCAGGATCCTGTGAATATAAATCTGCAAAACCAAAACTACTAGCTGCCCGTGTCGAAAATAAGGGCACCCAGAGTTTAAATTAAAACAATAAACTCCAGGTCAGTCATGTGACTGGTGTGAGAACTAAAACAGTTATTTAAACTTTAATTAAAAGAGAGTAATTCAAGGGACCACGCCGTATAACACGGAACGGGTTTCCTCCCAAGAATACCAGTGCATATAATAAAACAGCGCAATGCTCTTTGGAAAAATGAAGCTACTATAAGACCCAGGTCCCATCACACAATGCAACGCAAGCCGGAGGATAGGGTTTTCCCTTATAATAGCCAAACATGCTTGGTACGTTTAAAACAAATCATTTGATACTATAATAAGTGTATAGTGTCAAAACATTTTCAATCATAAATATCAATCCTAGGAGGCATGGGTACAATCTATCATGTCGCCATACTAGGCTCTACAAATAAAACCGAAATACACGTATTGGAAATTGGATTTCCGTCATGAGTCGAGGCAAGGGGCAAGCTCCTCTCCACTTCGAGACACTCTAGAAAATGCCTCAGGACTACACACTCTGGGAAACCCTTGGATGCTTCAAGGCCGGTCCTCTCTTACATTTGAGGATTGGCAATTCCTGAACACACGTTTCCCGGTCCTTACAGACCTAATATCGAGGCGCCTCATCCAACAACCACATAGGTGAAAAGTATATAAATGTCAGGGCTGGTAAGTCACTAACACCACCAAAGCTAGAAAGAAACGTCGTGCTCTCCTTGCAGTCCTTATCCCGTTTTTAACTCATACCGAGGTGTGAGGCTCGCGAATTCATGTTATACACAAAGCTACGCCACAAAGGCCGTGCTTTGATCATCAACCACAAGAATTTGCTTTTCAACAGAAGCCTTGATCAATTGCCACTTAGGCGTGCCACACAGGCAATTCATGCCATGCGACTAATGTCCATCGATATACAACCTCTGAGCTCGTACGTCTCAGAGAAGGGCGTTAAGCAAGAGAATAAATTCTCCGTCGCCAAACAGATGTATATTTAATGGAGATCAATCAACACAGAATAAAACCCAATGTCAGACACACAATCCATTTACAAGTTCGTTCAGGGTCTGAACGAAACTGGAGGCACTTTCCTCGCATATCCATCGATCTCCAAGTACGTCTGGACGACCACCAACTGATTCCGTCATCTTGGGTGTACAGCCCAATCAAGATCATCAGTAATCCCCCAAACGATGTGAAGATTTCTGGTCTTCAATCACCGTCTTCATCTTCGACTTATCGTCAAATCGATTATTCAGAATGGGTATAAACCCGGTCTTTCTGAACAACCCGCGTATATTAAAAACAAATGTTACACAAACACAATATATGCCTTATTCCAATTCATCAGTCACTAACCGTAAATTAGCAAGAGCACAATTCCCCAAATATTAACCCCGAAGGCTGAAACCAACATCAGATCAATACCCAGGAAACCATTCTTCTTAACTAACCTACAGCTAGTTTCTAAATTTCATATTCTTAGGGAAAGGTTCCCATTAATTTTATCAAAGATAAATTCTTTAAAATTTATCCTTTAATCTTCCTTTGGATATCATTTCAAACCAGATTATGGTTTTCCAAACTAGTCGAGAATAGCGAACCACACCGAAGTAATTATTTATTTTATTTCCCAATCCCAACCTATTCATCCCATGAAGAAAAACTGGTAATACTCCATATCTGGTGTTACGGTTAAATTAATTACCATTTCACGTTCAAATCTAATTAAAGATTTAACTATCGCTTTGGAGCAAAACTGGTGATACTCCATTCTCGCTCATTTTCCAAATTTGATAATTTAAATTATCAATTCATATTTCAATCTAATTGCAGATTCATTAAAACTCCCTTTTCTGGGTTAAAGAACTAATGTCTTTTAAAACACAGTTCACCATAAACCCAAATTTCGTTTTATTTATTATCGGGTTAAAGAACAAATGTTATTTAAAACACCATTCACGATAAACCCACAAATCAATTCTATTTAAAACCCATTTCAAATCCAATTTATTTATTTAAGAATAAATGGGTTTAATTTTAGTTCAAACCTAGTTCATTTCGATATAAATCTATTTTTATCTTTTCAAATATGGAGTTTTTCATCCCAATTTTTCCCATATCATTTCTTATGATTTTACACCCGTACAGTCGATTTCCATCAACGGCCATCGAACTGCACTTACAGCGACCTTTTCTGAATTTGATTTGGACGTATCTCCTAATCCAACCATTAGATTTCAAATTTCTAATATTCGTTAGAATGTTCTTTTCGATACGAACCCAACGGTTCCGGTTTTAGGAGAATCCGACGGTTGGATCTCCCGTAATGTCCGTTCGAAATCAATGGTCGAAATTCTCGAACTGCCGCGGCGCGGCGCATTCCATTCAGGCCATTATATTATATATATAATATATATTTCGTCGATTTCCTTTTAAAACGTATTTTATAAATCGTTCTATATTCGTTTCAAAAACATTTCAACTTTCATTTCCAATTCAAATCAAAATTGAAATTTTACTTATAAATTCGTTTTAAATTCATTTCAATTTAATTCAAATTTCGATTCAATTTGAATTCATTTCAAATCGATTTTTATTCTATTTCAATTCGTTTTCAATTCAGTTCGAATTCGTTTTATATTCAATTCAATTCGAATTCGTTATATATTCAATTCTATTCGAATTCGTTTTCTATTCAATTCAAATTCAAATTCGTTTTCTATTCAATTCAATTCGAATTCGTTTTCTATTCAATTCAAATTCAAATTCGTTTTCTATTCAATTCAATTCAAATTCGTTTTCTATTCAATTCAATTCAAATTCGTTTTCTATTCAATTCAAATTCATCTTATAAATATTCGATTTTTATCTCTTTTCAATTTTCATTATAAAAACGAATATAATCGATATAAATATCGTTCGCGTCGAAATAGTGCATCTCTAATCAACACGGCTTTATATATTTCAATAATTCCGTTATTCTATTCAACAAATGAATATTTATCCTATTCAATACATGAATCTATATTTTTGTCAACACATGACTAATCTCAACGAATGAGTACTGTCCACATGTGACTATTTTTGTTATTTAATATATTTTATAAAAATTATGGTATCTATCGTTTGATTTCAAATCAGACTCCAACCGTAAATTAGTAAGAGAACGATTCCCTGAATATTAACCCCGAAGGCCGAAACCAACATCAGATCAATAACCAGGAGACCACTCATCTCATCTATTTTCCAGTTAATTTCTAATTTTATATATGACAAATATTAACCCCGAAGGTCGTTACATTCTTCCCCCCTTAAAATAATTTCGTCCTCGAAATTGCTAAGGTAAGAAAGAACGTTATAAACCCATTATCTTTACAAAAATAATAAATTTAAAACTCGATTTTTATTTCCAAAACTAATCTAATTGGTTTTAAAACCAATTTATTCCAAATAAAAGAATTTTCAAAAAATCTTAAAAGAATTCTAACACCTTAAATTTTTGGAAATTTTTAGGCAGAGTCTCCCCTGTACGGAGGACATCTGCAATATCGCAGGTTCAAGAAATATATATACATCGATCAACAGGGTCAGAAAAATTCAAAAACCAAACTCGAAACCCAAATAAAACCAAAATTTCGTATTCTGCATAGGCGTACCTTTTTGCGAGCGTTATTATGCGGTAAGCAATATTTTATATTTGAGCTTGCTTAGTTATTATACAGCTCTATTCAAACTGGATTCAATTAACTACAGAAATTTCTCTTGGATGGATTTTAAAGCTGAATTGGAACTTCTACACCTGTTCTCAACTCAAATGAATTTCATTAGTCCCCAAAACAACATCAATTAGGTTCAAATATCCATATCATATGATCCAACCAGTTCTACACACAACCTAATCCACATGAGATTATAATTATTTATAATCACTTCATTTATTTCTTTAATTATCCATTCAGGTTTATTTGTCAGGATTGATTCATCCAACTTATTTATTGCATATTGTTTTTAAACCAAGTCTAACGTCTTCAAATTTATATTCAAGCAATCAACAACACAATCCAAACATATCATTCAAATCAATATTAACAAATCAATCGATTCCCCATATTACAATAAATTGAGAAAATCATTACTTTTATTTTAAAATAAATTGGACAAAAATAAATTTCAAAAATAATTTTAATATCAAATTACAAATATGGGCTCTTATATATATATACTCAAACTCAATCTAGGGTATTACTAACCCCATCTCTATCGAGTTACGCCACAGAGCCAAGGTTATCACTAAACTAATAGCTCTGATACCACTGTAACGACCCAGGGATTTTCGGCCCCGAAAATGGACATAAATACCTTTACCGTAACTCAAGCCGACCTCCCAAACACTGAAAACACTAGATAGTTATTAGAAATAAATTAGAGGGTGAGATAAGAAAGAAAGAAATATTAGAATAGAAGAAGAAGGAGAAACAACACAACACAGAGTCTCACATCGCAGCGGAACAAAATATAATACAGAAATAAATCTTTACTGAGAGCTTTAAAAATACTTACAATATCAGAGCACATCAAACAATGGGACAGTTATAATAACCTGTTCCCATATGCAACACACAGCGGAATAGTAGCAATATAATATCATACGTCTGAACATCTCCAGCTCGTCTCTGGACTTCACAGCATTTGATAACCTGAACCTGTACACCCCGGGCTAACCCGAGCATTTACAAAACACCGGGTCAGTCTGGTGAACCAGAGTGAGATAAACTCGCACAGTATTAAGGGTATCACACTACCTGATTTTAAAGTTAAAATCTTTCAAAGAAAAGGATAATCGTAAGACCAAATCCACACATAAACACGGACGGTTTTTACCTTACGATAACCCAAAACCGTTTTAAAATCAATATCTTGTTCTGCTATTATAATAGTGTCTAAATACAAGTAAATATCAATCTAGTGGAACGCTTGCATCTCACGCTCCACATATATAGTATACAATCAAAAACCGCGGGTGCTTATTGGAAATTGGATTCCGTCTATGACAAGGTATGGGACCACCTGCCGATAGTGTATCTCTAGAGGCGAATACACTGGGTTCAACAAGAAAGTCTTGCAACCCGGCCCTCACAAGACCGACCACTCATTTCGCTTGAGTGTATCGAATGTATATCACCAACGGTTGGGAGCGACCCACCGTTTCCCGAAAAGGGACATCATTGAAATAAATTAAAGAAGCAAAAAGATTTTCTCTAGATAGGTGATTATACACCCTAATGAGAGCAACCCACATAGCCATGCTGCCTGCCTAATTTCTATCATTTCCCGGTTGATGAGGCTTGAGGCCAGAAATTTCTTCTTGAACATCAAATCCTTATTCACTTTGAATGCCACATCGTCAGATCCGCCAGATATCACTAATTGACGTCCACAAAAATACTCTTAGTTGATAAGCAAAGAGAAAGGCCTTTTCTCCGTCACCAACTATGGTACGTTTGAAGAAATCAACGTACGTAATCTCTTTGAAAATACTCTGTCAGACATCCATCCATACAAGTCATCCAGGAACAGGACGAATCGAAAGTACTCTCCTACTGCATCCTAGGAATCACCCTATAGATCAGTAGCGAGAAGTCCTTGCAACCCATAGATTCCAACCACCACAGAGCCACAGTTTATCCCCGGCCGCTAAACTAGAGATTTTTAGTAGTTCCTCCGTGTAATGAAGATCTACGGTCTTCAATGCTCCATCTCGATCATCTTCTGATATCTTCACGTATTTGTTGGTCGGAATGGTTTTCGAATATAAATTCAATCTCGGTCTTTCCATACCAACAATCTTGTTGGACAAGTTTGATAGTCGGTGATTTAACTATTAAAATAAATAGTGTTTCAATCATGACAATCCAGTGAGTTCACTGGTTCAGTATTCAGCACCACTTGGGCCTTTTAATTAAAATAAATGTAAACTTAAAATTCTTAAGATCTCGATATCATAAATATAGCTTTCACGCTTCTTATTTTACATAGTATTATTCTTTAAATAACTCATTACATTACTCTGGATAATTCTATATTATATTCAGTTTTCACATTTCACTTTCAAAACATTAGCCATATTATTATTTAATATTTGGAAATCATTTCAACTTATTTCTCGTAAAATAACATTATGAAATATCTTCTATTTCATTACTTGAAAACAATAACCAACGCTTATTTTTATAGAATAAAACTCAACTTTACGTCTCTTTTCTAATTCGAAGATTCCGTTACACCCCTTTTTATTTCCCTTTTCACTTTGGAATTCTCATTATATATTTCCCAAATCTTCATTACCAATGTTGCGTTATTTTTTCTATAATGAAATAATAACTTTACTAATCTCTTTTACCATTACAACTTATATCGTCCTCAGATAATCCCGAAGTCGTTCAAGTTGGGGTATTTTAGTTACTTCTCAGACCTTGATCAACAACGTTCATACCTTAAGATAAATAAAAGTTGTAATCCAAAACCAATACTTCATTCCAATCTGAAGTCAAATTCCATTTAACTATTATATTCAAAAATACGATTTCAAAACCCTTCTTATTATTTTGAAATTCTCTTTCTTGGATTTAACCATCTTTCTTAATTTAATAATTAGCAACTTCTTTATAAAACACCACTTTTACCCTTTTCCCTTTTTAAACCATTTCATTGAAAACAGATTTGGTTATATAAACTTATGACCCCCTTCTTTATCCAAATTCACTTCTTCAAATCTCTTTTCAATTTTATTTCATCATTTCCTTCTTGGAATCCTTATTTCAATTCCAATTGTACTTAATCCCATCTTCTTAAGTAACGTTAATTTTGAATTAACGATATAGTACCTCAAACCCCTTTTTATAACTTTGGTTTATTATAAAACCCTTTTATCTTAAATCTCCTTTTACGTAATTCAATTAATTAAGTAACATTTATTTAAGCTATCCTGTTCGCTTAAAATCCTCTTTATCATTTCGTTATAAAACTCAGGTTTTAAAATAAAACCTGTTCGTAAACTCCTTTCACATATCAATTGGATTTCTTCCAACTTCGATTACCTTTTAAATGAATTCCAATTAAAAAGTAATTCTCTAAATTAATTAAAATAATTATGTACTTATATAGTTAACTACTTCCATAGTTAGTTCCTTTATTTACTAAAATAATTATTAATTCCCTTTTTAAAGATCTTATGAAAATTAAAACAATATTCACTAAAACTACTTTGTTAGATTAATTCAAATCAAACCGAGTTAAATCAATTCGAATTATAATAGTTGACTTGGTCAACTCAAGGCACGGTTATCCCGTTAACCCATTCCAATTCGTTCTCACCTTAAATTAATTAATAATATTATTAATTTAAATAATTCCATTTAATTAATTCCAAACAAACCAATTATCCAAATTTAATTGTTAGATAAATTTCCTTATTCCCACATTTACAAATCTGATTAACATCAGATTTTACTTTATAAAATCAATTTACACTTAATTATAAACATAAATATTTATTTCCTTTTAAATAAGTTTTTATTAAAAATATATATTTCAAAATCCATCTTTAGTTATAAAATAAATTTTATAACTTCAGTTCGATCGATATAAATAAAATAATTTACTTTCAGGCCATTTACTGCCGATTACTCAACCAATACTGCCCATTGGTTAAAACACAACACAGGTGGACTTTCCAATCAATGATTAATACTTAAATAAATCACCCAAACATGATAGTTCATATGTTAATATGAAAGTAAATAATATATTTGAGGAATCCCGTCGGATCCCTCCAACCTGTTCTTCCCTGTAGTCGAATGGTTATCTCCAAACAAATCAGTTAATTCCATTTAACTGATATATAACAGTAAATAACAAAAATTTCACATCAACCAATTTTCCCAACAAATTTAATCAGATCAAACAATTCAAACAATTAAACAAGTTTGTTTTATAAACGTGACCAACAAGGTAAATTACCTTTATTGGATCCAATCGTTAAAATAACGATTTGGTTTTTCATCGAAATTAAACAACAGTTTAATTTCATCAATTAAATCAACAAATAAATGTATGTTTAGCAAACAGTCAACCATCAGCAAACAGGGCACACAAAATAAAAACCCAATTTATATAAAATATAAATGGGAAAAATACTGAGTGAGTTTAACTCACCTTGATTTGATTTTGTCGTCAGCGACTTGTTCTAATCAAATTAAATGGTTGTTTAATTTAATTAAAAATTTCGGTTGATTCCAATTGCATTCGGTTCTGATCCATAAATGTAGATTTCGTCACCATGATTCCATCGGCTCTTGCTTGGTCCAATTGTGACAACGGACGAATAACTTATAATTATTACAAGTTGATCACTATTTTTAATTGATAATTATTAACTCTTTCAACTATTTTTAATTAACTAAAAATTTTACGTTTAGAAAGATTAGGCCGACATTTTTTTCTGGTTTTCTTCATTCCAAGAGATTTCTGTCCGACCTACTTACTCATCCAACCCTTTTGTCAACGCTCCATACCAACTTTAACATTTGATTTTTATTTTGTCAGCCGGACCAAATTGTGCCTAAAACAATACCGACTTTCCATCCATATGTTTCCTTTTCTTTCACGAAATACTACTGCCCTGCTGTACATAGGAAATATTCACGTTTTACTTTAATTACTAATTAAATCTAAATTAACCCAAGTAAATAATGTTACTTAGAAAAGGCTGGTCCTATTATTTTGATCCAAATCCCACTGTAGCTTTTCGTTCCACATACAGTACCATGGTGATCCCTTTCCTTACTAATGTTCCGCTCTTTCCTCACGTTTGAACCGCCTGTAACATCATATACTTCAGTTAATCTAATTTAGTTAAATAGTTAAATACTGAATTATAATCTATGACACTAATTACGTTTGGATCATTACTGGAAAAAACGGCCTTATCCTTCACTTTCATTCTTCCTACTCACGGTATCAATTTCCCCAAGCCTTTGTTTTTTTCCATGTGTTGAAAATCTGAACGCTAGGCCTCCCTTTTGCAATTAACTGTGAACACCTGCTTATTCACGCTATTTGGATACCAGAACCCATCGTTCGAACACAATACACCATCATGCACGATCCTATTCTCATCACCGCAGCCTCCCTCCGTTCATTAGAGTCAGATCAGGCAACTCCAGTTGACACGCCACACCACCATCCATCCTCGCCCTGAACGACGACCCATTCGACGCTCCCTTTCGTCCCCAAAACTCATCGAAAGCTAGTGGCTTGCAGCCTCCGTCCACGCCACTACGCGCCTCTAGACAAGATCACCACCGTTCAGTAGATCGAGCTCGCCAAGGTGATTAGTTATGTAGAAGAAAACATGTTGAAATAATGAACAGATTTATGGAAAATCGCGAAATGAGTAGAGAATATTTTAGCCATTCAATTCTTGGGTGGCAGCTCTCATTTGACCAGAGAACGAAAAAACTAGGGTTGTTGACAAATTGTAGGATATATATATAGTGTATGGTTTGGTTAAAACATTATTTAATGAAACTTCGTCACGAAGTAACACACCAAAACCACCACAAACGATTTCTGTCTACTGATAAAAATACTAATCTTAGTGTAAAAATATATTCCGGACCCAATGGGGCTGGTTTCGTCGAATTCCGACATCGTTTGAAAAAAAATCCTATATAAACCAGAAATAAACATGCGTTTAATTTTTCCACGATCACTAGATAAATCAAATCAACTTGAAACCTTGAAATCCTAAAATAATTTATCAACATGAATCCAACGACACCAGTTTCATCGCATTCTGATACTGTTTTCTCGGTAGGCTATTTTTTTACGTGCACCGCAATGCCATTTTGAACACCAAATTACATGGTCTCCAAAAATAACAAACTATATTCCTATCCTGACTATAATTGATGATACGACATCAACGGAATTGGTTACGCGGCCTAATTCGATCGTCTGTTCAACTTATGCCTAATTATCCCTTTATTAAATTAATTACGCGCTATAGAAATTTAACGGGCGTTTATGGCTACCGTGGCCACATATGACATCGGTTTTCCACGCCATTTAACAGCATGAAATAATTTAACGTTACGGATCCGATGAAACTGATTTCGTCGAAATCGAAGTCCGTTTGGAAAACGACTATTTTAAAGGCCTATATTTTAATAACGATTTCCATAACGATTATTTCAAATTTTGATTTGGCCATAACTTACAATTTTCAATAGGAAATCTGGATTTTTCTCTTTCATATGAAAACAATAATCAATACGATCCCAGCGTTTCTTGTTTCACAGAAATCCGACTTATATCGGATCCTGTATATCAAATTGAAGTTCAAAACTCCATCTTACGAACTGTCGTGCGATTTCGAGCTCGTTTTATATTATAAATAAATTAATGTTCAAACTTCGTTTTAAATAATGACATTAATATTAAAACCCATTAATATTCAAAATATAATATTTAAAATAATAAATTAAATTAAATATTTTACGGCCAAAATATGGGTCGTTACATCGCCGGTCTTAAACCACCGTCTTCATCTTCGACTCTTAATCGTCGTAGTAATTATTCGGAATGGGTTAAACCTGGTCTTTCCAAATAACTTGCGTATTTTAAAATCAAAGATCAAATGCTATAAAAACACATCCAATGCCTCATTCCAATTCAAAATATTCTTTTAATAAAATATTCATATTATTAGGGAAAGATTCCCATTAGTTTTATTAAAGATAAATTCTTTTAAATTTATTCTTTTTAAGATTCATTAAAACTCCAATTTTGTTTTAATATCAAAAATCATTATTTTATGATTATTCCAATTTAAGAAATAAATCTGATCTTTAAGTGGGTTAAAGAACCAATGTCATTTAAAACACAGTTCACGATAAACCCAAAATCATCTTCCATTAAATATGGAATTTTCATAGAAACCAAGTCAATATATAGTCGATATAAATTTCTGTAACACCCCACCTCCATTAAGGTCACTCTCAAAGGGAATGCCTTAATTTCGGTGGAGCATTTTAAGGAACAAGATACTAACAAATTACAAGACAGAAAATTTATGCAGCGGAAAAAGATCAATATTATTTCATAAATACTTGTTCAACACAACAATTCAACAACTGTTTCAACCTTCCAAATTATTACAACTTTTCATCTGTCTTGGAAACATAAAGAAGCAATACTGAAAATAAAATGACATAAATCCCCAATAAGTGCTTGATCATAGCCATAGCTCAAAAAGGAAAGTCCAAGCCTTACATCTACGGTCTTCAAGCTTTGGCTAACCAGGACTAAGCAGAAGCGTTTCCTCCCTGCGGAACTTGGGGGGGGGGGGGGGAGGAACGGAAGAAAAGAAGCGAAAGGAAAATGGGTCAGACATAAGTCTGGTAAGCCCAGTTATTTAATAGCATGCAAACAAGTAAAAGACTATGACATGAATAAACTGAACTTAGAATGATACCACAAGGATAGGGTAGTCCTAAAACAAGGTAAAGTAAGATTTAACTAGATTTGGCTATCGCACCCACTTTTACTTCTCTGCACCCACTAAGAGATGTTTAACTAGCAATGTATGTTCATGATAAAGTGATCACATTCATGTATTGTTCGGCTCCTACTCGCATTCATGTATTTCTGGTGTCATGCGACCCCACGTGATTTTTAAGTACTTGTGCTGGTTCCAGTATAGGGTGTATCAAGTCCTACAATGGCAACCCTTACATGATTCAAAGATGCACAAGTGTACGCCTGGTGCCCAGTGCCTGCTTTTTCCACTTCGGAGCCCGTGCACACCCGTACTCCGTCGGAACCTACACTGACGCACCTAACAGCCGCCATTTTGACAGCTTATATTCAACCCAGTAATCGTGCCCCACCCTGCCTGGTTCATGGTACCTTGATACATCCAAGTGGGTTACTGCTGAAACGAGTCCCCGTTACCAGGGTTTTTCTAGTCAACATGCTAAATTGGTTAAGTGTCCTTGGTTTGACTTAATCCCTATCAATCTTGTCTAGTTAACATGTTAAGTTTGTTAAGTTTTTCCTCAATTACTTAACCCCACCAATCTTATCTTGTTAACATGTTAAGTTGGTTAAGTGTTCCCTTAATTACTTAACCTCACCATTTCTAGCTTGATCGTTCATGAGCTTTAATCAATTAAAGCACCAACCACTCACATTAGACAAGTATTGTTGTGGTTACTAGATGTACCGGTCGGTTCCAGGCAGTTTTACACCACAACTCAGTCTAACCTCGGGTCTTTCTAGGCTTGATGCACTAACCTCTCACATTAGACAGGTATTGTTGTGGTTACTGGATGTGTCGGTCGGTTCCGGGTTGGTTTACACCACAACTCAATCTAACCTTGGGTTAGACATATTCATCTTTTACATTTTATATATGTGAATTTTCTACAAGTGTTTCACGTCAAATATTTTAATTATGTTCAAGACTAATGGTATAAATTAAACCATTCATGGCCTTAACCATTTACATGGTTTTGGGCCCACCTACATTGTTAACATGTTTTGATTTAATAACTATCCCAACGTTACCCCTGTTTGTTTGTTCATATTAATCACATAATGTCATTGGGCCCGCATATTAGCCCAATTTATAAACAAGAGGTAAAGAAGGGAACATGCATAATATAGATTCAACCAAACATGTAAATTTTGCATAAAACTTTATTCATATAATTTAACATGTCACATGAACTTGCGTATAATTTAAACTTAGTTAATCATAAGCCTAAAACATGTTAATATGTAGATCTAGGCACGTGTGAACATAACCTCAATTATAAACTAGCATATGACATAATCATGACATGTCCCATCCCAAGGCATGTATAATTTTAACATTAACATATAGGTGTGAACTAGATCTAATAAGGTGAACTTGCATAAGTCCACTTTACAAACATGCACGTAAATATAGATCTAATTTTGGATCTAACATGTAACTTGCATATGAACATATGTATAATTAGATCGTGACTTGGATCTATCATAAAACATATAACTTGCATTAATCATATGAACCTAGATAGATCTTGACATGGATCCAACATAAAACTTGTAACTTGCATATGAACATATATATAGGCATATGGAATTAACATAAAGCATATGAATATATATGTAGATCTTGACTTGGATCTAACATAATACATACAACTTGCATTAATCATATAAACATATATATGTAGATCTTAACATGAAACATATAACTTGCATATGATATTGATAGTTTCATTCTCAATCTTTAATAGATCCAACACCAAGTCCAATAAGCCACAAACATTCCAAGATAATTCATGATAAAATCATCACAAGAAACAAACATGAATTAACATCGTCAATAATATACAACATGGTATAATTCTATTTTTCACTTTATATCAAGTCATGTCTTAAATTTATTTACATCTAAAAGATAACTAGACTTAAAAAAGACAATCTTGATTTCTGGAATCCGTATTCTGAAGTTGAAATGATCGCCTTTGATGTAGACAATCGTTGTTTTAGTTTAATTTTTATTTGATTTGGTTTGTCTCTTTTAATTTGCTTCAACTTGAACGGCGGCTACTCGAGGTTGTCCAACGGCAGCATGACACACTTGGTTTGATTTTTAATATGATTTAGAGTTGAGGTATTAGGTTGCTTATATAGAAGTTTGATTTAATAGGAATCGTTAGATTAACCTAGAGCAAATCAATGCCATTCAGACAAGATAGAATAGCCACATCAGCCCTAATGACTCGGTAAGGAGTCCATCAGAACCAATCAGATGCCACATCTGCCTTAGAGCGAATCGGCCCACGGGTTGACAACCAAACACCCTGAATCAACCTCTAGTCGACCCAGCAGGGCTCGGGTCGACCTCAAAAATGGGCCGGTTCGGTTATTCCCCCTCCCAATTCGTTGTTTTGAACTTTTTTGCATATTAATTTATTTAATTTTTATATATATATATCAATATATATATTTTTCTCATATGCATACAAACTTCAAGGCTTAATAACTTCTTCATAAGGTATCCATTTTATGCAAACCAAATGTCTATGTTGACCAAAATTTTGAGATGAACGTAATAGCGCAACCCATTTCACTTAATTCTTCTTCTAAAAATTAAGTGTTCTTGAATTTTTTAATTTTAATATTCTCAGAAAATTCGGAGTGTTACGTTCTCCCCTCCTTAAAGGACTTCGTCCCCGAAATCTTCAAGTTAAGAAGAATGCATCTTAACATCCAATCATCCATCTACTCATTCATCATCCACAAGCATCCATTGTCCTTAAAAGATTTCTAATGACATATGAACATATGTAGAGGGTGTGTATATGTCTCTTATATAGTGCAAAATCAGGCGGTCTACTAATCCAGTTGACCTCCTTAATGCGAATCATGAGAGTGCCATGAGTCCATTATGTATGCAATTTTTCCTATTCATTATTCTACATGAGTGCACAATCATTCATACAAATGCAACGTCCATATGATAACACATTAAGTTTCAATCCACATACAATTTCATGCGTTCATATGCAAATTCAATATGAAAGTGATTGAGCCGATCTAGAACCTAATGTGTATGTGCATATGCATCCACGAGCAATCACTAGCAACCACTTGCAACCACTTTGCAACCATCAACCATAACATGTTTCAAATACATGTTTACATCCATTGATTTCTACTAAGGATCAAGAAATAGGACCGAGAAGATAACTAAGCATGAATAAACTTATGATAAAGGAGAGATCAAAGATGTACCCTCAAATAGATAAGGGTAGGCTGCGCGTATCTTGCTTTCGGTCTCCCAAGTCGCGTCTTCTTCATTGTCACTCCATTGTACTTTAACAAGCTTGACTTCACGGCTGCGTAGCTTTTTGACTTCCGTTCCCAAGATGCAAGTTGGGATTCTTCTCACTGTTGCTTCTCGTTCCACTTCTACCTCTTCTAGTATCTTTGGTTCCACCACTTCCACAGACTCTGCTCAGCTTGTGAGAGGAACTTCATTTCAAATCTCGCCCTGAAGTCCTCCCAAGTCTCTATCGGTCTTTCTCCATTAGTGACTTCCCACTAGAAGGGGGCCTCATCTTTGAGCAACCACACCACCAACTGTAGTTTCTGCCTCTCATCTACTTCAAATATAACGAATAAGTCCTCAGTCTCCTTGAGCCAGTTTCTGGCTTCCACGAATGATTCGCTCCCCTTAAAGTCTTTTCCATCCATGGATCTAAAGTCTCTACAGATCTTTGAGAAAGCATTTCCTCTCGGAGGAAGAGGAGCAGTAGCAGTTGGGGGAGGAGGAATATCTGATGGGTCCGCGTCATTGGCCCTAGCATCTAGGTATCTCCTGAACTAGCCAGGTATCGGTACACCCTCTGGAAGGTTAAGATCCCCAAACATGCTGAAACAAAAAGGAAAGATTCAAAACGAAGGATACAAAGATAGTGCATATGGCTTTGGGGATTATGCATTTTTAAAACAAAACTTTTCTTTTGAAAATGCTTCTTTTAAAACCATTTTGAAAATAATTTTTCAAATCTTTTATCTGATCTGGTAACCTTTAGCTCTGATACCTAGTGTAACACCCCACCTCCGTTAAGGTCACTCTCAAAGGGAATGCCTTAACTTCGGTGGAGCATTTTAAGGTACAAGATACTATTAAATTACAGGACAGAAAATTTATGCAGCGGAAAAAGATCAATATTATTTCATAAATACTTGTTCAACACAACAATTCAACAAATGTTTCAACCTTCCAAATTATTACACTTTTCATCGGTCTTAAAAACATAGAGAAGCAATACTGAAAATAAAATGACATAAATCCCCAATAAGTGCTTAACCATAGCCATAGCTCAAAAAGGAAAGTCCAAGCCTTACATCTATGGTCTTCAAGCTTTGGCTAACCTGGACTAAGCAGAAGTGTTTCCTCCCTGCAGACCTTGGAAGGGGGGAACGGAAGAAAAGAAGCGAAAGGAAAATAGGTCAGACATAAGTCTGGTAAGCCCAGTTATTTAATAGCATGCAAACAAGTGAAAGACTATGATATGAATAAACTGAACTTAGAAAGATACCACAAGGTTAGGGTAGTCCTAAAACGAGGTAAAGTAAGATTTAACTAGATTTGGCTATCGCACCTACTTTTACTTCTCTGCACCCACTAAGAGCTGTTTAACTAGAAATGTAGGTTCAAGATAAAGTGATCCTATTCATGTATTGATCGGCTCCTACTCGCATTCATGTATTCCTAGTGTCATGCGGCCCCACGTGATTTTTAAGTACTTGTGCTGGTTCCAGTATAGGGTGTATCAAGTCCTATAATGGCAACCCTGACACGATTCAAAGATGCACAAGTGTACGCCTGGAGCCCAGTGCCTGCTTTTTCCACTCCGGAGCCCGTGCATGCCCGTACTCCATCGGAACCTACACTGACGCACCTAACCGCCGCCCTTTTGACCGCTTATATTCAGCCCAGTAATCGTGCCCTACCCTGCCTAGTTCAGGGTACCTTGATACATCCATGTGGGTTACTACTAAAACAGGTCCCCGTTACTAGGGTTTTTCTAGTCAACATGCTAAATTGGTTAAGTTCCCTTTGTTTGACTTAACCCCTATCAATCTTGTCTAGTTAACATGTTAAGTTGGTTAAGTGTTTCCTAAATTACATAACCCCACCAATCTTGTCTTGTTAACATGTTAAGTTGGTTAAGTGTTCCGTTAATTACTTAACCTCACCATTTCTAGCTTGATTGTTCATGATCTTTAATTAATTAATTAATTAAAGCACCAACCACTCACATTAGACAACTATTGTAGTGGTTACTGGATGTGCCGGTCGGTTCCGACAGTTTTACACCACAACTCGGTCTAACCTCTGGTCTTTCTGGGCTTGATGCGCTAACCTCTCACATTAGACAGGTATTGTTGTGGTTACTGGATGTGCCGGTCGGTTCCGGGAAGGTTTACACCACAACTCGGTCTAACCTCAGGTTAGGCATATTCATCTTTTACATTTTATATATGTGAATTTTCTACAAGTGTTTCATGTCACATATTTTAACTATGTTCAAGACTAATGGTATAAATTATACCATTCATGGCCTTAACCATTTACATGGATTTGGGCCCACCTACATTATTAACATGTTTTGATTTAATAACTATCCCAACGTTACCTCCGTTTGTTCGTTTGTATTAATCACATAAAGTCATTAGGCTCGCATATTAGCCCAATTTATAAACAAGAGGTAAAGAAGGGAACATGCATAATATAGATTCAACCAAACATGTAAATTTTGCGTAAAACTTTATTCATATAATTTAACATGTCACATGAACTTGCATATAATTTAGACTTAGATAATCATAAGCCTAAAACATGTTAATATGTAGATCTAGGCATGTGTGAACATAACCTCAATTATAAACTAGCATATGACATAACCATGACATGTCCCATCCCAAGGCATGTATAATTTTTAACATTAATATATAGGTGTGAACTAGATCTAAAAAGGTGAACTTGCATAAGTCCACTTTACAAACATGCATATAAATATAGATCTAGTTTTGGATGTAACATGTAACTTGCATATGAATATACGTATAATTAGATCGTGAATTGGATCTATCATAAAACATATAACTTGCATTAATCATATGAACCTAGATAGATCTTGACATGGATCCAACATAAAACTTGTAACTTGCATATGAACATATGAACATATATATAGGCATATGGATTTAACATAAAGCATATGAATATATATGTAGATCTTGACTTGGATCTAACATAATACATACAACTTGCATTAATCATATAAACATATATATGTAGATCTTAACATGAAACATATAACTTGCATATGATATTGATAGTTTCATTCTCAATCTTTAATAGATCCAACACCAAGTACAATAAGCCACAAACATTCCAAGACAATTCATGATAAAATCATCACAAGAAACAAACATGAATTAACATCTTCAATATTATACAACATGGTATAATTCTATTTTTCACTTTATATCAAATTACGTCTTAAATTTATTTACATCTAAAAGATAACTAGACTTAAAAAAAGCAATCTTGATGTCTGGAATCCGTATTCTGAAGTTGAAATGCTCGCCTTTGATGTAGACAATCGTTGTTTAAGTTTAATTTTGATATGGTTTGTCTCTTTTAATTTGCTTCAAGTTGAATGGAGACTACTCGAGGTTGTCCAACGGCAGCATGACAACTCTTGGTTTGATTTTTAATATGATTTAGGGTTGAGGTATTAGGTTGCTTATATAGAAGTTTGATTTAATAGGAACCGTCAGATTAACCTAGAGCAAATCAAATCCATTCAGACAAGATAGAATAGCCACATCAGCCCTAATGACTCAGCAAGGAGTCCATTAGAACCAATCAGATGCAATATCTGCCTTAGAGCGAATCGGCCCACGGGTTGACAGCCAAACGACCTGAATCAACCCCTAGTCGACCCAACAGGGCTCTGGTCGACCTCAAAAATGGTTCGGTTCGGTTATTCCCCCTCCGTGATTCGCTGTTTTGATCTTTTTCGCATATTTATTTATTTAATTTTTATATGTATATATATATTTCTCATATGCATACAAACTTCAAGGCTTAATAACTTCTTCATAAGTTATCCGTTTTATGCAAACCAAATGTCTATCTTGACCAAAATTTTAAAACGAATGTAATAGCGCAACCAATTTCACTTAATTCTTCTTCTAAAAATTAAGCGTTCTTGAATTTGTTAATTTTAATATTCTTAGAAAATTCGGAGTGTTACAATTTCTATATCAGATCAATAATATAGATGGAACAACGGCAAAGCCTTTTAAGTTCCATATATAGTAACAGTCTTCTTTTACGGAAACTCATCTCGACTATTATTAAATCGAATTCCACTCAATTCCAATTTAATATATTAAATTAGAAAACTTTACTTTGGAAAATTTCCATTAGATCTTAATAAAAGATTTATAAATTCCAAAATTATCTTTCTCACTCTTAATTCGGTTAAAGAACAAATGTCATTAAAACAAAGTTCATGATAAACCCAATACTCATTTCATTTTATTCCAATTACTAAATATAATTGAAAACTCTAATAATCTTAATTAGAAAGATTAATTCTTTTCACATGGGGTTTAAGAACAGTGTTATTGAAGACACCATTCACGACAACCCAATAATCTAATTTATTTATTTAATTCCAATTAAATATAAATTAATTGGAAAAATTCATTAAATCTTTAATTTGAAGATTTATTCTAGTTAAACAACAAGTTCATTTCGGTAAAAATATATTTTTAACTTTTTAAATATTATTTATTTTAAAGGTATTCTGAATTGGAATGCGACTCAATCAATTACCATATAATTTCAATTATATGGATTTCATACATTGCATGTATATAACAGTAATGATAAATAATAATTAAACAATCCATTCACATCCAGAGTGAAATTTCCAATTGTGTGAGCATTAAAATGAAAAATTAATTAACACTCATCACAGGCTGTCAATCCATCGGTTGACATACAACTAAATATTGGCACTAGTGCATGACAAATGTCATCCCAACACCCGTGTGGGGTTTTCAAACAATAACGGTTTAAAATAAATAAATCATTGGTTATTAAATTTAACCAATTCTAATTCAATTTGAATTATTTTCAATTTAACAAATTTTCATTTGTTTAAATTATAAATAAATATTTATAATTTAGTTTCAACAAACATATATTTTGATGTAACATGACAAAATCAAAATATATGACATTTTAAATGCAACATGCCATAGTCCAAATATATGACATTTTTAATCTAATATGTCATTTCTATATAAAATGACATTTCTAATCTAATGTAACATTTCTATATAAAATGACATTCTTAAATGTAATGACATTTCTAAATGAATGACATCTTTATTCTAAATAAACATCTCTAATTAGAGTAATGTTTATATTCTAAATAGACATTTCTAACAAAAGTGATGTTTTCTATTTTCCTCCTTTCTAGCATGTTAAAAATAATGTTTTAACATACAAATATTCCCTAACTTATGTTTTCTACTGAATCGCTTTTTCATTAAAAATAGAATTTTTAATGTTGTAACATTTTTACTCAAACAGTCAATATCTCCAAGGAATCAAACTTTACATTAAAAATTATGATTTTAATGTTTCAACACTTTTATTCAAATATGAAAAATTTTCATATGAATCGTTCTTTTATAAAAGTGATATTTCTAGTGTTACCATGCTTTTGTTTTTAAAGATGAACATTTCCTAGTGACTCATTCATTTCATTTAAAAACGAAGTTTTTAATGTAAACATGTTTTTATCTTAAAACATGCATCTTAGTCTAACTTCTATTATTACATCAAAAGTGAATTTTTAATATAAAACATGTTTTCAATTTAAACATGAACCTTTGTTTATATTTCTATTATTACATCAAAAGTGAATTTTTAATGTAAAACATGTTTTCAATTTAAACATAAATCTTTTTCTATTTTTATAAAATTACATTAAAAATGTAAATCTTTAATGTAATCATGTTTTTATCTTAAAACATGAACATTATTCTAATTTCTTACAGGACATTGAAAATGTGAATTTTCAACGTAATCATGTTTTTATTTAAAACATGAACATTTTCTATATTCTATTCATTACATTAAAAATGTGAATTTTTAATGTAATACATGTTTTTATGTAAAACATGAATAATTTCTAATATTATACATGACATTAAAAATGTGAATTTTAAATGAAATCACGATTTTATTTTAAAACCTGTACATTTTCCCATTTTCTAATATTATACATTAAATTGTGAATTTTAAGGTAACTATGTCTTTATTTATTTATACTAATTCAACAAAATAGTGGAAAATGATATTTCATTTTTGTTGAAAATTCTATCTCAACAAAATGCCAAAAATATGTAGCTCATTTCTGTTGAAAATTCTAGTTCAACAAAATGCCAAAATGTGTATTTCCTTTATGTTGAAAATTCTGGTTCGACCTAATGACAAAAGTGTTTATTTCATTTTTTTTTGAATATTTTGATTCAAAAAAATGAACAAAATGTTTGTGTAACGACCCGGATTTTTCGAACAGTTTATTTTAAATATTTAATATGGTTTTAAAATATTGAATTGATAATATAAATGAATTTTTATATTCAGTTATCGATTAACTAATCGAAATACAATTTATTTCGAATATAAATAATTTTCGTAATATGAAAAATAATTCAAATCGAAGTCAAAACTAGATTAAAACAACTCAGATGATCAATACTAATTGTGTTTGAATATGGACGATAATAAATACTAATTTATTACCAGCGAATTGTTTAGTTTTGAATTTAAATTATATTATATTAATTTAATATGGTATATATGTTGAAATTAAATTTCAGAATATTTACTGTTGAGTTCATAATAGGGATATTACATTGAAATGACGGTAGGTACGCTAAAATAGCGGTTCATGATTTTTAATTGTGAGCCCCGAGATATTTGATTTGTGGATAGGATCAAAATCAAATCAGCATCTATTTAAAAAGATTCAAAATCTCTGTAAATCAAATCTCATTAATATTAGATCAAATCGAATTTAATAATAATGTACTTAAGCTACCCTACATATTGTATTTCTCCGACATTTCTTTGTTCATAAGGTAACGCAATGACCCCTTTCTTTTTATTTCCATTCTTCTATAAAATCGCAATACCTCCTCTGTTATATTCCTTCTCTTCTCACTACCAATTCCTTCTTATAAACGATAGCAAAAAAAAGGGGAAATCGATTTCGTTTTCCTTTTGCTTGTAATCGAATTTCAAAATAGAGCTTCATTTTCATGGCTTCAATAATGATGTTGTTCAATTCTCTGGAGTTCATGGTAACTCGATTTGGTTTTAACGTCATTCTAGGTGCGAGCTAGAATCCTGAGCTCAACATTGTGATCAAGGCGCTTGCGTTGCCAGATGAGAGAGGGTATCGCGGTCTCGACCAAGCTAAACGCTCGTGTTTGTGGGAGGATCGACGATTGAGAATTTGTTTTTGGTCATGGGTATTATTCAAGGATCTCGACGCTATGGTGATGTGCGAAGGGTTGGAGGATGTCATGCAGACCGATGGTTTTTATCGCGATAGGTTGAGAGTGCGATGGTGGAAGAAGTTGCGATAACTGATGGAGCAGCTCATATCGTGAAATTGGGTGATGGATTTCAGGAAGAAGAACAACGATCAATTAAGGTCAAAACTCAGTTTTTATAGTAGGAAGGGTTTCAAATTTTGATTGGGAAAAGGTGGAAGTTGGGTCTGTATTTTTATGACTGTGTGATACAGTCAGGTGGTCAGAATGGAGATACATTGAAGGAGTTAGTTCTGGAAGTTGAACATTGATGATATTGAGCGTATTGTCAGTAACGATGGGACCAAATTAGTTGGGTTCGATTTTGGATTTGCAGTCAGTAACCATAAGGTAAATGTTTCTTCAAAATTTATATAAAAGGAATAATTCAATTAATTATTTTAGTTTAGTTAAATTAATTATACCGAAATTGATTAATAAAATTTATTAATCAGATTCGGTCATGATGATGCGTAGCCAAGACGATATAAAATTTAAAACAGGATATTCAGCAATGGAAAATTCCGATGAGTAAATCTCGCTCACCTTTTATTTAAAATTATCTTTATCAGTTAAAAATAATTGTTTGTTGCTTGTTTGGTTGCATTCTATATTTTTGTGCATCTTAAATATATTAATTATTTAGGCTTGGTGTTTGTTATTATATATATACATATATATATATATTGGTGGTTGGATTCCCGTAGTACCATTAGCGGATGCCCGCGGTACCATTAGCGGATGATTACATTATACGCCCCATGCTATGATAGTGGATGAACTTCATACCGCGATATCCTGCCACGAAGCAGGATGGGTATTATTTCTGTTGACTAACGTCTGTGGATGTAGTAAATAGGTTGGAGGGATCCAACTGGATTCCTCAAAAAAAAAAAAAAATCATTATTTGTTTGCTTTCACATATATTATCATATATGATGTGTTGATTGATAATTGAGTGGTTTGATTGTTTAAATATCACTGGGCCAAACTGTTGATATATAAAAATATCGTGAAAGGAATATTTGTTATTAAAAAAGGGGAAATCTATTTTTTTAAAATAGAATTTTAATTTTTAATGAGCTATAGGAATATTAACTTGTTTTGAACAAGTATTGAATTTATAAACGATGTTTATAAATTGAAAAATGCAAAAAGTTGATGTGAATTTTATAAACGGTGTTATAAATAGAATATAATGATTTTCATTGGATAATCAGGAAATTGAATTGAACCTATGAAACAGTGTTTATAAATAAAGTAGGGAAAATTATCATTTGATAATTTGAATATTTAATACAAACGTGAATTTAAATATAAAAATGGGGAAATCGTTTTAAAGAAATAAACGATGGAATTTATTCTGATGTTCAGAATATAAATTGAACTAAAATAAATCCATAAGGACTTATGATTTGAATTCGATTAATTCGAATTTATTTAAGTAGAAGTTAAATTGAATATGAAAATAAATTGGGTGTTATAAGTTATTATAAATAGAAATTTCCAAAAGGAGACTTTGGTTTTCGATAGATTTCGAAATAGATTTGTTTAAATATAAAACAAGGAAAATGTAACGACCCGTATTCTACACATCATAGGATTGTAGAATATTTATTTATTTCCCGTATGAAATTGTATGGTCATATAACTTTGGGAAACATCCATTAGAGTCATTTCCCATGTTCATGATTTTTGTTGATTTTTAAATGACCATTTTGCCCCTAGTTGGTACTGTTTTGGCCATAACTTTTGATTGGAAAGGAATTTTGACCTGAAACCACTTCCATTTGATGGTTTCTCTTTCCGTAGAGTGGTCATAATGGCCAAACGGACTTACCGTTTGGGAGATATGGCTGAAACAAGGTTTGAAGGGTGAAAAACTGCTTAACCGGGCCAAATCGGGTGATTAGCGAGTAGGCCCATAACCCATTTCGGGATTAGGGTTATGGGAGGGCTGAAATGAGATGGAGAATCATTCCATTTCAGTTTTCTAGCCTCCACTTATCACCAAGGAACCCTAAAAATGGCCTCCAACCTCTAAATCACCTCCAAATCATCTTTTGGTCAAGGATTTGTCTTAGCAACTCCTAATCAAGGAAGATCTTCACTAAAGCAACAAAGGAGCTGCTGTTTGGCATTGAGATTCACATCAAATCAGAGATTTATTTCAGATCTTAGTTTATTTTGTGGCTAAGGTGAGTGATTTGCATAGTTTTGCACTAATTATGGCTAATTAGGGGTGATTAGTGTTAATTAGCGAATTTAAACATGATAAAATTCTGGAAAAATGTTTATAAAATTCGGAATGATGTTTTAGACCTCTGATATGAATTTGGGTTAATTTGGTTAAGTTTTGTTAGTCCTATCATTAGTTTCACCTAAACATGCTTAAGGGGAAAATATGGGATTTTGGGTATGTTTGATCCATTTCTACTTATCATATTGATGTTTTGATGTTTGTGGTTGATTATGTATGTTGCTATGACTGTATGGTATGCTTTTTGATTGATTAGAATAGTTAGAATGGTCGAAAACGCCGTCGAATGGCGTAAACAGCTCACTGGACAAGGTGCAGGGATTCGGATCGCATAAGGGACTGAGGGTCGATCGGATCGCCCTATGGGATCGTGGGTCCTCACCACGAACCGAGTCGTCTCCTCCGAATCGAACCATCTGCGCAAGGCCCACGAGCAACAATCGTGAACTGCTACCCGATCCGATCCACTCGTGCTTCATATCACGATCCGAACAAGAGAAAAGCAGCATCCACGATCTGATGCACAGCGAGACGACGATCCGAACCAAGAGAGAGCCACGAGCTGAAGGGGCGCGATCCGATCCGTATGGGGTATCACGATCCGAACCAAGGAGGGGAGCACGATCCGAGGCAAATAGAAAGGGGACCGCAATGACGATCCGATCACCTGGAGGATCACGATCCGATCTGATGAAGAATGTGAAGGCTATTCCGATCCGATTCGATGGTGATGACCAATAACCTGAGATGCAAAGGTAGTCCATATGGGAGTTAGAGCTCAGGATCCCGGAACCAGTTGGAAACCAATGAGTTCACTTCATGGTTGGACTTTGCTGCGGGACGTGTGCTAAGGAGTTGTCGACGTTCATAACTTCGATTCACCACTAAAAAGGAATGATGGGCTACTTATCAGTGCAGTAGGGTCATTCTGACCTGAGGGGCAAAGTGATGGTAGCAAGACTACGTTATCAGTGCAGTATGGTCATTATGACCTGAGGGGCAAGGTGATGCGTAGTAAGACTATGAGCCAGCGCAGATGGGGTGAATAACTCCATGGAGCAAGTGGACATAGTAAGGATTAGTAAGGCTATGAGCCAGTGCAGTGGGGTTCTTGTGACTCCATGGGGCAAAGTGGACATAGCGAAGGATTTGTGGCTACGTTATCAGTGCAGTGAAGCCATTTGTGACTTCATGGGGCAAAGTGATCGTAGCAAAGTATGTTGGGTGATCGAAGTGGTGAATGTCGTATGCTTTACGCACTGAGTGAGGGATGTGAGGATGGATGTTATGTTTGATTGTTTGCCATCATTATGACATGCACACCTCCCCCACCTCCGTATCTTTACACTGTTTGATATGATACCTTAGAGTGTTGTACAGTATGTAGTGCTAACTCTTTGGTTGCAGGTCCAGGTTCAGGTATGTCTTAGTCTACCTGTTATTGTTCACTTTAGATGCTTATCGCTCATACCAGGCTTTATGTCTGACCCAGAGTTTTATGTCTCCTCTTATTACTCTGGGTGCTCACACGAGCAGACTAGAGACAGGTTAGCTGGTGATGTGCGAGTAGCTGATTCGGAGGCGGGCAGGAGGTTTCCACGTATTATATATATATATATATATGCACATTCTCCCTGTGTCGTTGGTGGTCGCTACTTGGGCATTAGTAGTGTACCTCATTTATCTTACTTTTGCTTTGAGACGGTTTGAAAATTGTAATAAGCTGTAATTTGGATTTCCGCTGCTATGATGTTTAGTTCTGATTTTCAGCTTATGCACTGTCTCTCATGTTTTTATGTCAAGTATGTTATTATTATATTTTGTTCTATGCGCTGTGAGACATTCTACAGGTTCTTTGTATGTTCATTTCCTTCTTCCTTTTCCTTCTCACGACCCGTTCCGTGCTAACTGGACATGTGTACAGCGCACTTTTGGAGTAAATGTCGGTTGGTGCGGGGCGGGCCGTCACACATGGTATCAGAGCTCTAGGTTGCGTAGTTAACCTAAGGAAAGACACTAGGGAGAGTTAGTACGTATATGAGAGCGCGTATTTGTGATTACTTTGGTTTTCAAAAGCTATGTATATATATACTATTAGTAGTATAAGAATGATGTTGCACTGCACTAGTACCACTATGGGGTCGTTAATCGTTTCCCTTTTACAGATTGACGATGAGCCGATATGTTAGAGGTACCGGTAGAGGGGCCAATAATGGGAATGCCGCTGACATGAGGGCGGTGTTTACTAACCTCATGAGAGACATGCTTAGAGAAGTGCAAGGGGAAGTTCCCAATCCCGGAGTTGGTGTTGGCCCAGTAGTGCAGGCGCCTAGGGTCGATTTCGCCAAGTTGTGCAAAGATTACACTAATCTTGGTGGGAAGCCGTTCCACGGAACGAAGTCGGCCACGGATGTTCAAGATTGGATGGATAGCTGTGACCGTATCTTTGATGACTTGGGTCTTGAGGATGCGATGAAGAGAAGGCTAGCGTCTCGTCAGTTGCAAGGGCGAGCGATGAATTGGTGGAATGCTATTAGAACAGCTACTCCAGAGGACCAGGTTACTTGGGTTCAGTTCAAGGCTCGCTTTAGCAAGAAGTTCATTCCAGCTGCCCAGAAGTCAGTGTTGTTCAAGAGGTTCTTAGAACTCAAGCAGAATGGGAGGGCAGTTTCTGATATATTGCTGAGTTCGACACTTTGTCGAAGTATGGACTGTCTCTTATTGATACTCCTGAGAAGAAGAATGAGAAGTTCATTACTGGTTTGGATGAGTACTTGGGGGAAAGGCTTATCAACCACATCGATGAGACTTTTGAATCGATCGTGGGGAAAGCTTTGAGATCAGAGAGCCTCTACCCTAAGTCAAAGACTGAGGCTGCATCTGCAGAAGGGCCAAAGTCGCAAGCAGGCGGTGGAGGCAAGAATAACTCTCAGAATAAGAGGAAGCAGGACCAATCTAAGAGTGGCCAGAAAAAGAGTAAGAAGGATGTTGAGTGCTTCAGCTGTGGAAAGAAAGGCCATTATGCTAAAGAATGTCGGGCCAAGCCAGCGGAAAGGAAGTGCTACAACTGTGGTCAAGTGGGACATCAGAAGGACAAGTGTCCGCAACCTCTTAAGGAGAAGCAGATTGTGAAAGCATATGCTCTTGATGCTATTCCTTCTTCGTCGAATGCCCCAACTGCGGCGGAGAAAGGGAAGAATGTTGTTATTCAAGGTATGCTTTCTATTTATGATATACCAGTTCGAGTTTCGTTTGATACTAGGGCTTCCCGTTCCTTCATATCTAGTGACCTGGTAGATAGGTTGGGACTGGAACCCGAGATAGTTGATAGACCATTGGTTGTGACGAACCCGATTGGTGGTTCGACTAGCCTTAGTATGATTTGCAGGAATTTGGTCTTATCGAGTCATGGATGTATGTTTGTATGTGATTGCTTTGTTTTGGGCTTTAATGGGTATGGCATTATATTGGGAGTCGATTGGCTCCAAAGATACGGGGTGGAGGTAGACTGTGAGGGCTTTTTGATGACAGTGAGGGTGGATGATGGGCGGAGGGTAGTGTTTGGTAGTCTACCTAGTGATGGGGTTATGGCTAGTTTTGTAAATTCCCTTGACATCCCGTAGGATGAGTTGTCAGATGTGCCCGTGGTTGGCCAGTATCCGGACGTCTTCGAGGAGGTGACCGGGCTTCCACCACACCGAGAGATTGAGTTCCGTATTGATTTAGTGAAAGATGCCAGACCTATAGTAATGCCACTTCGTCGTATGGCACCAAAGGAGCAGCGAGAGCTCGGGGTGCAAGTCAGCAATCTTTTGAAGAAGGGACTTATTAGAAGAAGTGTCTCCGAGTGGGGAGCACCAGTTGTGTTTGCCACTAAGGTAGATGGTTCCCTTCGTTTGTGTGTGGACTATCGCGAGTTGAATAAGGTGACGAGGAAGAATAAGTATCCTCTACCACGAATAGATGATTTGTTTGATCAGCTGGAAGGAGCAAGAGTGTTCTCCCAGTTGGACCTCGCGATAGGATTTCATCAGCTTCGAGTAGCGGATGAGAGTGTTCCAAAAACGGCATTTAGGACGCCGTCTGGATTTTATGAGTGGTTGGTCATGCCGTTTGGGTTGACCAATGCACCAGCCTATTTTGTAGATCTTATGAATCGAGTATTCAGAGATCAGTTGAATAAGTTTGTTCTTGTGTTCGTGGATGATATCCTTGTTTATTCAAGGACAGAAGAGGAACACAAGGGACACTTGAGGATAGTGATGGAGGTGTTGAGGAAACACCAATTGAAAGCGAAATTCTCTAAGTGTCATTTTTGGAGAAGGGAAGTAAGATTCTTGGGTCATGTTGTTTCAGAGTGTGGTATTGCCGTGGACCCTGCGAAGGTGGCTACGGTACAAGATTGGCCTACGCCCAAGAATGCTACAGATGTAAGAAGTTTCTTGGGATTAGCCGGATATTATCGTAAGTTTATCCAGGACTTCTCCAAGATTGCAGCACCGTTGACTCAGTTGACTAAGAAGAATCAGTCCTTCGTCTGGGACAGAGTGTGTGAGGATGCCTTCAAAAGCCTAAAGGAGAGGTTGACGCGTGCGCCAGTGTTAGTCATTCCTAAGGGGAATGAAGAGATGACGGTATACACGGATGCTTGTGGTACCGGACTGGGTGCAGTATTGATGCAAGGAGGTAGGGTTGTAGCTTATGCTAGTCGACAGCTAAAGCCGCATGAGAAGAAGTATCCTACCCATGATTTGGAATTGGCAGCGATTGTATTTGCGCTGAAGATGTGGAGACACTATCACTTGGGAGAAAGATTTGAATTGTTTACCGATCATAAATCGTTAAAGTATCTATTCTCCCAGAAGGATTTAAATCTCCGTCAGCAGAGATGGTTAGAGTTCTTAGCTTCCTATGATTTTGATATCGCGTATACACCTGGGAAGGGTAATGCGGTAGCCGATGCCTTGAGTAGGAGACATGCCAGCTTAGGGGCAATGTTTCTTGAATGGAAACAACTGGAGTTTATCGCGGGTTTTGATTTTAGACCAAAGTGCGAGTTGGATCCAGTTATGCTAGCTAGTTTGACGACCAGACCCACTTTGATAGAGCGGATTGGTTCTAGTCAGAGGGACGATCCTAATCTATTGGAAATCATCTCCAAGTTAGAGATGGGTATCGATGAGGAGATGAATGTGTATGGGCTTGATCGAGATGGATGGCTTAGGAAGAATGGAAGACTAGTTGTGCCCAACGTGAATGGTTTGAGAGATGAAGTGCTTAGAGAATGTCATCACTCAAAACTAACTATACATCCCGGTGGTAATAAGATGTATCGAGACATGAAGCAGACTTACTACTGGGAAGGGATGAAAAGAGACGTTGGGAAGTTTATATCCAAATGCATGAATTGCCAGCTAGTTAAAGCCGAGCAAAAGAAGCCTAGTGGGTTGTTGCAACCATTAGAAATTCCCGAATGGAAATGGGAGCAAGTCTCGATGGATTTCATCGATGGTTTACCAAGGACTAGATCGGGGTATGATAGCATTTGGGTAATTGTGGATCGATTGACTAAGAGCGCAAGATTTATACCCGTCAAATCGACCAGAACGGCAGCCAAGTTGGCAGAATTGTATATGAAGTGGGTAGTGAGATTTCATGGAGTACCCAAAAGCATTGTGAGTGACCGAGACCCATTGTTCACTAGTGGGTTTTGGAAGAGCTTACAAGAGGCTCTAGGGTCAGGATTACATCTCAGTACCGCATATCATCCTCAGACCGACGGTCAGGCGGAGAGGGTGAATCGTATATTGGAAGATCTCTTGAGAGCTTGTATATTGGATTTTGGTGGATCATGGGATGACTATTTGCATCTAGTAGAGTTTGCATATAATAATAGCTACCAATCCAGTATTGGTATGGCTCCATATGAAGCTTTGTACGGAAGACCGTGCAACTCACCATCATGTTGGATAGAGACTGGCGAGAAGTTCGTGCTTGGACCAGATGTGGTGAGAGAAACTTCAGATAAGATTAAGATCATTCAGCAACGAATGAAAGCTGCCCAAGATAGGCAGAAGAGTTATGCTGATAAGAGGAGAAGAGACTTGAAATTCTCCGTTGGTGACTTGGTGTTTGTTAAGATCTCTCCGTTGAAGAGCGTGATACGATTTGGCAGGAGAGGCAAGTTGGCACCAAGATTTGTTGGCCCGTTCCCCGTTCTTGAATTAGTCGGGAATTTGGCGTATATAGTTGGCTTACCAGAGAAAATGGCGGGAGTTCACAATGTATTTCATGTTTCCCAACTAAGGAAGTTCGTTCACGACTCAGATATGACTATTTCACCTGATCAGTCAGAGGACTTCGAAGTAGAACCCGAGGCAGTTGGGAACCGCAAGCCGATCCGTATTGTGGGGCACGATACAAAGCAACTTCGAAGGAAGTCGGTGAAGCTAGTCAAGGTTCAGTGGAGCGAGGACGAGAATGATTGTACTTGGGAGACAGAGGAGAGCATTAGGAAAGCACATCCAGAACTCTTTGCCTGGTAAGGTTTACTTTGCGATTTAGTTTTCCGCATGCTAGGGTAGACTTGTTTTGCTTGTTTTGCATGTTGATTGTTGTTTTATGATTGATAGGCATGCGGGACCTTTGTGTGTGTTTGGATTAGGGAATTTCGGGGGCGAAATTTCTTAAGGGGGGGAGAGTGTAACGACCCGTATTCTACACATCATAGGATTGTAGAATATTTATTTCTTTCCCGTATGAAGTTGTATGGTCATGTAACTTTGGGAAACATCCATTAGAGTCATTTCCCATATTCATGATTTTTGTTGATTTTTAAATGACCATTTTGCCCCTAGTTGTTACTGTTTTGGCCATAACTTTTGATTGGAAAGGAATTTTGACCTGAAACCACTTCCATTTGATTCGTTTGATGGTTTCTCTTTCCGTAGAGTGGTCATAAAGGCCAAACGGACTTACCGTTTGGGAGATATGGCTGAAACAAGGTTTGGAGGGTGAAAAACTGCTTAACCGGGCCAAATCGGGTGATTAACGAGTAGGCCCATAACCCATTTCGGGATTAGGGTTATGGGAGGGCTGAAATGAGATGGAGAATCATTCCATTTCAATTTTCTAGCCTCCACTTATCACCAAGGAACCCTAAAAATGGCCTCCAACCTCTAAATCACCTCCAAATCATCTTTTGGTCAAGGATTTGTCTTAGCAACTCCTAATCAAGGAAGATCTTCACTAAAGCAACAAAGGAGCTGCTGTTTGGCATTGAGATTCACATCAAATCAGAGATTTATTTCAGATCTTAGTTTATTTTGTGGCTAAGGTGAGTGATTTGCATAGTTTTGCACTAATTATGGCTAATTAGGGGTGATTAGTGTTAATTAGCGAATTTAAACATGATAAAATTCTGGAAAAATGTTTATAAAATTCGGAATGATGTTTTAGACCTCTGAAATGAATTTGGGTTAATTTGGTTAAGTTTTGTTAGTCCTATCATTAGTTTCACCTAAACATGCTTAAGGGGAAAATATGGGATTTTGGGTATGTTTGATCCATTTCTACTTATCATATTGATGTTTTGATGTTTGTGGTTGATTATGTATGTTGCTATGCCTGTATGGTATGCTTTGTGATTGATTAGAATAGTTAGAATGGTCGAAAACGCCGTCCAATGGCGTAAACAGCTCGCTGGACAAGGTGCAGGGATTCGGATCGCATAGGGGACTGAGGGTCGATCGGATCGCCCTATGGGATCGTGGGTCCTCACCACGAACCGAGTCGTCTCCTCCGAACCGTACCATCTACGCAAGGCCCACGAGCAACAATCGTGAACTGCTACCCGATCCGATCCACTCGTGCTTCATATCACGATCCGAATAAGAGAAAAGCAGCATCCACGATCTGATGCACAGCGAGACGACGATCCGAACCAGGAGAGAGCCACGAGCTGGAGGGGCGCGATCCGATCCGTATGGGGTATCACGATCCGAACCAAGGAGGGGAGCATGATCCGAGGCAAATAGAAAGGGGACTGCAATGACGATCCGATCACCTGGAGGATCACGATCCGATCCGATGAAGAATGTGAAGGCTGATCCGATCCGATTCGATGGTGATGACCAATAACCCGAGATGCAAAGGTAGTCCATATGGGAGTTAGAGCTCAGGATCCCGGAACCAGTTGGGAACCAATGAGTTCACTTCATGGTTGGACTTTGCTGCGGGACGTGTGCTAAGGAGCTGTCGACGTTCATAACTTCGATTAACCACTAAAAAGGAATGATGGGCTACTTATCAGTGCAGTGGGGTCATTCTGACCTGAGGGGCAAAGTGATGGTAGCAAGACTACGTTATCAGTGCAGTATGGTCATTATGACCTGAGGGGCAAGGTGATGCGTAGTAAGACTATGAGCCAGCGCAGATGGGGTGAATAACTCCATGGAGCAAGTGGACATAGTAAGGATTAGTAAGGCTATGAGCCAGTGCAGTGGGGTTCTTGTGACTCCATGGGGCAAAGTGGACATAGCGAAGGATTTGTGGCTACGTTATCAGTGCAGTGAAGCCATTTGTGACTTCATGGGGCAAAGTGATCGTAGCAAAGTATGTTGGGTGATCGAAGTGGTGAATGTCGTATGCTTTACGCACTGAGTGAGGGATGTGAGGATGGATGTTATGTTTGATTGTTTGCCATCATTATGACATGCACACCTCCCCCACCTCCGTATCTTTACACTGTTTGATATGATACCTTAGAGTGTTGTACAGTATGTAGTGCTAACTCTTTGGTTGCAGGTCCAGGTTCAGGTATGTCTTAGTCTACCTGTTATTGTTCACTTTAGATGCTTATCGCTCATACCAGGCTTTATGTCTGACCCAGAGTTTTATGTCTCCTCTTATTACTCTGGGTGCTCACACGAGCAGACTAGAGACAGGTTAGCTGGTGATGTGCGAGTAGCTGATTCGGAGGCGGGCAGGAGGTTTCCACGTATTATATATATATGCACATTCTCCCTGTGTCGTTGGTGGTCGCTACTTGGGCATTAGTAGTGTACCTCATTTATCTTACTTTTGCTTTGAGACGGTTTGAAAATTGTAATAAGCTGTAATTTGGATTTCCGCTGCTATGATGTTTAGTTCTGATTTTCAGCTTATGCACTGTCTCTCATGTTTTTATGTCAAGTATGTTATTATTATATTTTGTTCTATGCGCTGTGAGACATTCTACAGGTTCTTTGTATGTTCATTTCCTTCTTCCTTTTCCTTCTCACGACCCGTTCCGTGCTAACTGGACATGTGTACAGCGCACTTTTGGAGTAAATGTCGGTTGGTGCGGGGCGGGCCGTCACAGAAAAATTTATAAAATGGTGTTTATAAATATAATGAATTAATTATCAAGAGATAATTTGAATATTTAAATTCAAATATGAATTTAATATAGAAATGAGAATGGAATTTGAATATAGAGAATTCAAATAGAATTTGAATATAGAAATTTCAAAGAGAATTGAAAATAGAAAGTTGAAATCATTTCGAAATGGGAACGACGAAATATATTTCAGAATGCGGATTTTTAAAAAGAATAGAAAACAAATCCAAAGGATTTATAATTTGTAAAAGGAATTGGGATTTAATATAGAAGATCGAAGTATAAATAAATTACCGAGTTATGAAAAATCGACAATTTTAGAAAATCGGAAATATGATGTTGAATTGGGAAGACTGATTTGATATATATTAAAAATATACCAGAATGGAGTTGAATTTATTATAAACGAAGTTTAAACGTTTATAAGTATAAATATAATTAAAACGAACTCGCTGCAGCGCGAGAGTTCGTAAATTGGCGTTTTGAACTTCAATTTAGTATACCGAACTCAATTGAAGTCGGAATTCTTTGAAACAAGAAATGTCAGGACTGATTTGATAGTAGTTTTCTAATGGAGGAGGAAAATCTGGATTTCGTCGAATAGATTTTGGGTTATGTCAAAATCAAATTTTCAGAAAAACAGCGCCAGAACCATTATAAAACCATAACGGTTTATTTAAATAAATAAAATGTTTTTGAGAAAATAAAATCAGAATTTCATTTAGGAAAAATCCAGATTTGAGTTATAAATAATATCTGAACTTGAGTGAAATAATGAAATGATTTTTGAAACAAAATCAAACCAGATGTTTAATTGTTGAGTAGAAACTAATGTAAGGAAAAATTAATTAATGGAATTTTAAATCGAAATTGGACTTTGGATCAGAAAAAGGGTTTGTAAATTCAAATTCGAAATCGAATATAAAACTTGAGTTAGAAATGGCATTCAATTGTTTTGAAAATAAATTAATTTATATTTGAATGCGATATGTTCAAATAACAAGTGAAATAGGCTAAGAAGCTAATTTAAAGAATAAATGGGCGAAACTGAATTCAAACGATTGGGTTGAGTGGAATTGAATTGAAAACAGGTGAACATGTGCTAAACAAATATGGAATGAAGAGAATGAAGTTTATAAATTTAGTGCCCGACAAAAAGGTACATGTTTAAATTCCATATGAGATTTTATGTGCCGAATCTGCTAGCCGCTTGGCTTTTTCTTTTTCTTTTTGATTGGAGAGGCCTGTGTGGCGGTTTGGGGATTTTCCCGATGCTCCCGTTACAAAGGAGGTTATGGCAAAATTTTCCGAAAATTTAAGGAGTTAGAATATTTTTTATGAAAATTTTGATAGTTAGAAATCAAGGTATCAATATATATAGAATTCGATAAGGAAACGAATTTAAAGTAGAATATTATAAACAAAAAGGAAATCTATAATTAAATCTGATAAAACTAGAAAGAGAAACATTACGGGTTTAAAATGAATAATTGATTTTTATAATGTTAATTATTCGAGGTATGTGGTTTGGTCCATTTTGAAGTTAAGGATGTTTTTAGTCAAGGTCTGAGAGGTAGTTATACCCCAACTTGATTGATTTCATTTTTATTTGATAAATAGCAAGATCCTGTCTCGAAGAGAAGTGTTTGAATAAGAGTTAGTCGAATAAAATATTTTGGGTTGTTGTAACAATGTTTTACACAGCATTCGTTTTAACCCAAGTGGTGGAATTTTGGAAATATATTAGTAAATATTTCCTGAGTATAATTAAAATAGTCAGGAAAGAGATAAGTGATTGAAATTGTTTTCAATTGCAATAGAATATATTTTCTAAATATGGAAAATAAAAGAAGGTGTTATATGGAAATGTTTGTTTTTCAAATAGCGTAAGAGACCAATAAGACTACTGAAAATATTTGGTTAACAGATATTGATAAGGAAATGGAGAAGAGATTTAATTAATGAAATATTAATTAAGAGGCACAGTGATTTGTTTGATGGTTGAAATGTTTGTTTATTGTTCTTCGATAGTTAAATAACCGACTATCAAAGTGTTTGCCAAAATCGTTGTCAATATGGAGAGACCTGTTGGATTATTATCCGAGAACCACTCCGTATTGGCAGTAGCATTGCGAATCAGATTATATAAAGATAATCGAAGACGGAGTAAAGTGCAAGGGCTTTTTCTATTAATGGAAATTGTGCCTTTGGTTTCGCTCAATCCCAGAACGAACGTAAATGGACGAATGTCTGACAAAGTATTTCCAATGATCGAATGGGTTAGTCTGTATAAATATATATGGTTGCAATAGATTTATTCCCTTAGCATAACATCCAAAATATTTGTGCAAATCAATTAATGATTAACGGATCTGACAATGTGGCGTTCAAAGTGATTGTGCTATCAATGAATGGCAAGTGAGCGTAGCCTCAGGCCTCAACAACCGAGAAATGACAAAAATCGGGCAGGCAGCATGGCTATGTGGTTAGCTCCCATTAGGGTGTATTATCACCTATCTAGAGATTCATTTAATTCCTTATTCTATTCGATTCTGTCCCTTTTCGGGAAACGGTTGCTGATCCCAACCGTTGGTGATATACATTCGATACACTCAATTGAAATGAGTAGTCGGTCATGTGTGGGCCGGGTTGCAAGACGTTCTTGTTGAACCCAGTGTATTCCTCTCTAGAGATACACTATCGGAAGGTGGTTCCATACCTTGTCATGTTGGAAATCCAATCTCCAATAAGCGCAATGCGGTTTTTGATTTTATATTATATATGGAGCGTGAGATGCAAGCGTTCCGCTAAATTCTATTTATTTGCTGTAGACATTATTATAATATCACTGGATTTGATATTAAAAGTATTTTAGGTTATAGTAAGGTAAAAACCGTCTATGTTTATGAGTGGGCTGGTCTTACTCTTATCATTTCTTTCGAAAGGATTTTGAAAGTTAAACTAATGGTTGGAGTTTACTCACACCAGTCCCATGACTGACCCAGAGTTTATTTTGTTTGTTTTCCCTATACTCTTGGATGCCCATTTGTACGGGCAGTCAAGTAGTCGAGATTTTTCAGATTTACTTGGAAGAGCTGGAAGCAGGAGGCTTCACCAGTTAGCTATAGACTATCATATATTCCGCTGTGTACCATGTTTGTATCTGGAAACAGGCATTTATAACTATTCCAGGAATAACTGTTGTGCTCTGATGATGGTATGTATATACAGTTACTGATTTGTATTTCAAAAGTTATGTTATTTAATATATTTTATTCGTTCCACTGTGAGTTTGTGATCTTCGTTTTCTTCTATTCTAATATTTCTTTCTATTTCTCATCCTCTAACATCTTTCTACTAATGATTCGTATTTCTGTGTCATTTGGGTTGGACGTGTGGTGTTATTAGTCAACTCAGATAGTACGGATTTGTGGTTCGTTACAATTGGTATTAGAGCTTAGGTTGATCGAATACCTAGGCTTTGGGATTGTAGTACCCTAGAATGAGTTGAGTGTGTATATATATATATATATGAGAGCGCGTATTTGTTAATTGATATAAAACTGTTTTATATTGTGTTGGCTAGTCTATTGAGTGGTTTATGAATTCTGGTCGAATCGTGGGACGCCACGACGTCGATAAGAGTTTATAACTACTTGAATAGAAGGTTGTACATGATATTGTTTTAAAGTGGGTAAATGAAATAATTTTACCCTAGATTTATATTTTTGCTATAAATAGAATACTTTTTCTGAAATTATTATAATATATGGATGTGTTGGATGTTAAAATTATAATTAAATAAGATTATAAAATTGGAATGGTTATATATAACCAAATAGAATTTGTATATGAATTAATTATACAAATGAGATGAATTAGAATTAAATTCAAACCAGAATTTGGAATTTAAAATCCTGGGAAGTTGGAAAATATTTTAAAGTATATTAGAATAATATAGCTTTGTTTTGAAAGGGATTTTTGAATAAAAATCATTTTAGATGGATTTCAAAAATGTTAAAGCACTGAACTCACTTCAGTGGCTGGAAAAATAACCCTGATAATGACTGCAACATCGTCAGTGTTCATTTTCGAGTTTCTAAGTGATGAATTGCTACCTTAGAAAAGTTCATGGTCGAAATTTGTTTTGAAATAAAACAAGTGGTTTGAAAATTCAAATGTTTTGAATTTGAAATGGAAATAAATATATATATGTATATATTTATGTGATTTCAGAAGGATTTGAAAGGAAAACCCAGGAATTTGAATTCTGAAGTTTAAATTTAACTTAAGCAAGTTAAACCGATCGAGGTAAATAAATTAATGAAATTCAAATTGAATAAGATTGAATGTAATTTGAATTGGGTGTAAATCATTTAGATTAAACGTGTGAAAACCAAAAGTTTTGGTTGGAGCTAATTTGTTGAAATATGAAGAGGTGTGTAACACCCCGTAATTTTATAACATTAAAATTCACAAATTAAAGTATACTTAATTTTTAGAAAAGAATTAAGTGAAATGGGTTGCGCAGAGAAAAATATATATATATATATATATATTGATATATATATATATAAATTAAAAATTAAATAAATAAATATGCGAAAAAGTTCAAAACAACGAATTGGGAGGAGGAATAACCGAACCGGCCCATTTTTGAGGTCGACCCGAGCCTCGCTGGGTTGACTAGGGGTTATTCCAGGGTGTTTGGCTGTCAACCCGTGGGCCGATTCGCTCAAATGCAGAGTTTGCATTTGATTGGTTCTCATGGTTCAGGGTTAGTCTAATGGTCCTAAATAACTTCCTACACCTATAAATACATCCTAATGCTAACCCTAAACCTAATTAAAATAGAATAGTTACCGTCATACCGTCGCCATGGAAATCAATGGAGTCGTCGCCAACTAAGAAAGAAGAAAAGCAAATTCAATTCTAATTCTCTCAACCCTAAAGCAAAGCAAAACTCTCTCTTTTCTTCTCTAAATTGTGAGTATGATGATCTTAACAAGATTATTATCATTTTAATTAGGTTGAGTTATGAATGGATTATGAGTAGATGATGTGAATTATCATATATGTTGTTGTAAACCCCTTTTGCTATCATGTATATTGTAAATCCAATGTTATGTGATGATGATATCTTATATGTTGTAAATCATGATGATGTTATGTATGTTGAAAGTTTCTATGCTAAGTTGTGATGAATCATACATGTTAAAAAGGCCATGATGTTACCATCTATGCTAGTTAGTTCATATTAATTAAATCATCATGTTTGGGTTATGTTGATCTATATGACAAGTCACATATGCAAGTTAGATTGATTAGAAAAGTTATGAACATATACCAAGACATCTATTATGACATCTAGAATTATGCTATGGCATATGTGATATCCTATGCTAGTTCACACCATCATTATGTTGCCTAAAAACCCCATATGCAAGTTTATGTATAGATTTGGGCTATGATCATATCATGTAAATTGAGACATTTAACAAGTTGACACCTTTTGATCCTTAACATGTGTAGTTTATGCAAGTTTCACCCCTATTATGATTAGATTTATTTTAATTGTCTATATGTTGTGATAATTTATCTTTGTGCTAGGTGTTAGACTATACAAGTCTAGCCTATATTATGCGTTGAATAAGCGAACGTATAAACGTGGGGTAGGGGTAATATTAAGGAATTAATATTAAAAAGTTGGGGTGCAATTGATATGATTTTGCATGCCATAAGTGGATGGCCATAATTGAGTCAATTATGGACATCAATAAAAGTTGACTTAATTAATAATTTGAATAGGGAATTATTAAAACTGGGGTAAAAGATTTTAAGTGTTAATCAATGCTTAGGACACGAGGTTGGACTCGTTTGTGACGTAAGCCTGCCCGGACCCGCCCGGCAAATCCAGTGGTCACAAATGTCAGCCCAATGTGAGAGGTCCTAGGCCTAAACTAAAGCATAATGGTTGTAAAGACACGAGGCTAGACTCTTTTATGGTGTAAGACTGCCCGGACCCGCCCGGCAAATCCAGCTGCCATAAATGCCAGTCTAATGTGAGAGGTCTTTATGAGGTTATGGCCTGAATGAATTAAGAAGTACTTAACCAGATAAACATGTATGGTGGGACATGGGGGTTAAGTAGGTGCCTTGGGTAGCATGAGGAATCTAGGGGGTGCCCTTAGTGGCATGTGAAATACGATTAGTAAGACTTAACCAAACACACATGTAAATGAACATGACTAAGAGGGTTAAGTGGGATATACTAGTGACAAGCTTAGGTGGGTAGCTTATGAGGGCCCATTTCGACCAGTATCCCAAACGTATCTTTGTGGGCTCGACCCAAGTCGAGGACGGGACACGCATGCTGGGTTCGACAGTAAGAGGCCAAAACGGGGAGCGATGGCAACGCAAGTCCAATGGGTTTCATATGCGTGTGTGGACCCGGGCTGGTAGGTAAGACGTTGTTGCATCATGTAGGTATAAGCCGTGCATTCTCAAGTTGTATCGGGTTGTCACTTTAGGGGAGTGATACACCCCCACTGTGGGGCCAGCACGGGTATCTACGAGTAGGGAGCCGATCGAAAGTGGGTAGTGGGGTACACCTAGTGGAGATAGGGGCAGACGGCACCTATGTAGTCAGCTAGGGGTACGTAAGGCTATTTATAAAGTTTCTGTGTGAAGCAAGTGGGATCAAACAATAGGGTGACTGGTGTGGTGCAGTGTAGTAATGTGCGGTGCAGTGTAGTAATCATTCGTTAGTAATTAGGTGTGCCTTTACTGTTATCTTTAACGTTATCTTAAACGCTATCTTTATCTTCCTAAGAGTTCATAGACATTTACTTGTCTTCCATCTTATGCCTTAGTCTAGTTATTTTGATAATAGTATTGTTAGAATTATCATACTCGCCAGACTTTATGTCTGACCCCCTCTATTTCTATCCTTTTCCCCCCTCCAGGTCCTCAGGTTGGGCCCAGTTCTAGTGGAGTTTGATTGGATTACTTCATCTCTCTTGGAAAGCTTGGGCCGTTGAAGTAAAGTCCAGCTTGTTATCTTTTTAATGGCTATTTATGTAATGGGATTATGCATTTTGTTTTATGAAGATGGATATTGTACTTGGTTTTATGATGAAACAAACATGTTTAATTTCCGCTGCAATAAAATGAAGTTTTAGATTTCCAAGTACTATTTATTATCTGTCTTGTTGTAATTTTTCTATTCTATATTCACTTATAACCTCCATGGAAGTTAATGCATTCCCTTTGTGAGTGACATTAATGGACGTGGGGTGTTACATGGTGGGTTTCAACATAAAGGAGTTTTGAAAAGTTAATGAGCTTATAGTATTTTTCCTACCTTATTAATTTCGGGGACGAAATTATTTTAAGGGGGAAAGAATGTAACGACCCAGATTTTTCGAAAAGTTTATTTTAAATATTTAATATGGTTTTAAAATATTGAATTGATAATATAAATGAATTTTTATATTCAGTTATCAATCAACTAATCGAAATACGATTTATTTCGAATATAAATAATTATCGTAATATGAAAAATAATTCAAATTGAAGTCAAAACTGGATTAAAACAATTCAGATGATAAATACTAATTGTGTTAGAATATGGACGATAATAAATAATAATTTATTACCAGCGAATTGATTATTTGAATTTAAATTGTATTATATTAATTTAATATGGTATATATGTTGAAATTAAATTTCAGAATATTTACTGTTGAGTCCATAATAGGGTTATTACATTGAAATGACGGTCGGTACGCTAAAATAGCGGTTCATGATTTTTAATTGTGAACCCCGAGATATTTGATTTGTGGATAGGATCAAAATCAAATCTCATTAGTATTAGATCAAATCGAATTTAATAATAATGTACTTAAGCTACCCTACATATTGTACTTCTCCGACATTTCTTCGTTCATAAGATAACGCAATGACCCCTTTCTTTTTATTTCCATTCTTCTATAAAATCGCAATACCTCCTCTATTATATTCCTTCTCCTCTCACTACCAATTCCTTCTTCTGAACGATAGCAAAAAAAAAGAGGAAATCGATTTCGTTTTCCTTTTGCTTGTAATCGGATTTCAAAATAGAGCTTCATTTTCATGGCTTCAATAATGATGCTGTTCAATTCTCTGGAGTTCATGGTAACTCGATTTGGTTTAACGTCATTCTAGGTGCGAGCTAGAATCCTGAGCTCAACATTGTGATCAAGGCGCTTGCGTTGCCAGATGAGAGAGGGTATCGCGGTCTCGACCAAGCTAAACGCTCGCGTTTGTGGGAGGATCGACGATTGAGAATTTGTTTTTGGTCATGGGTATTATTCAAGGATCTCGACGCTATGGTGATGTGCGAAGGGTTGGAGGATGTCATGCAGACCGATGGTTTTTATCGCGATAGGTTGAGAGTGCGATGGTGGAAGAAGTTGTGATAACTGATGGAGCAGCTCATATCGTGAAATTGGGTGATGGATTTCAGGAAGAAGAACAACGATCAATTAAGGTCAAAACTCAGTTTTTATAGTAGGAAGGGTTTCGAATTTTGATTGGGGAAAAGGTGGAAGTTGGGTCTGTATTTTTATGACTGTGTGATACTGTCAGGTGGCTAGAATGGAGATGCATTGAAGGAGTTGGGTCTGGAAGTTGAACATTGATGATATTGAGCGTATTAGCAGTAACAGTGGGATCAAACTAGTTGGGTTCGATTTTGGATTTGCAGTTAGTAACCATAAGGTAAATGTTTCTTCAAAATTTATATAAGAAGAATAATTCAATTAATTATTTTAGTTTATTTAAATTAATAATACCGTAACCGATTAATAAAATTTATTAATCAGATTCAGTCAGGATGATGTGTAGCCAAGACGATATAAAATTTAAAACAGGATATTCATCAATGGAAAATTCTGGTGAGTAAATCTTGCTCACCTTTTATATAAAATTATCTTTATCAGTTAAAAACAATTGTTTGTTGCTTGTTTGGTTGCATTCTATATTTTTGTGCATCTTAAATATATTAGTTATTTAGGATTGGTGGTTGCTATTATATTTATATATTGGTGGTTGGATTCCCGCAATACCATTAGCGGATGCCTGCGGCACCATTAGAGGATGATTACACTATACACCCCACGCTATGATAGTAGATGACCTTCATATCGCGTTATCCTGCCATGAAGCAGGATGGGTATTATTTCTGTTGACTAACGTTTGTGGATGCAGGAAACAGGTTGGAGGGTTCCAACTGGATGTAACGACCAGGAAAATCTGAACCAATTTAAAAATTTTAAATTGGTTAAAATAGTTGATTTTAAATATTTAAAATAAATATTTTAAATAATAGCAATGAAAAGTGAGTTTGAATCGACGTTTGAAAACGAATATAATTAATTCTAATTATAAACAAGGCCTGAAATGGCGCGGTAGTTTCAAAATTTGAATTCAAACTTCAACTGACTATACCGGGTGCAAAACAAAACGGATTTGAGTGAAACCAAAAATATTTAAATATGTTAGTGAATACCTTTCTAACGAATCTGAAAAATCGAAGTTTCATAGTGGAAAGCAAAAGTTATGGCCAAATGAATTTTCAGAAAGGTCGCTATGGAATTTATATAGCCCGTGAAAATGGCCATTTTGCGTACAATCTCGGAATTCGACGAAACCCCTTTTGTTGGATCCGGGATGTGAAGTTATTGCTAGGTTTCAAATTTCATAATTTTTGAAGCTAGTATGTGAGCATGGCAAAGGAAAACGTGTTTTGGTCAATTACAGTTAAATTGGATCGACCAGAAATGGGCCATTTTTCAAACGGTCTCAGAATTTGACAAAACTAGTTTTGTTGGGACCATATCGTCAAAACATAGCTAGATTTATTTTTCTGGAATTTTTCGAATAAGTTTGTGGCCCTGGAAAATGAAAATGTACGTTCAAATCGAATATTGAATGTTTTATATTTTGATTTAAAGGAAAACTGACTGAAATAGTCGAATGGGCCTACGAAACATATCCCATTGTGTTCGGAATGGGGGTAAAACGCTAGGGACGACAGTCGTTGGGTTTGAATTGGTGTTCGTGTGTGGAAGAGGGTATTTTAGAGATTTTAAAATTTATAAAAATAAAATAAAAATTCATTGGTCGATGCTTTTCTCTCTCCCCACTCCTCTCAGAACCCGACGAAGGAAATAGCTCAAAACCTTCCCCCTCATTTTTCGATCAATCCACGCAAAATTAGCCCCTCCTCCAGTTGAAGATTTTGTAGAGCTCCTCGAGATCTTCAAATCCATATATAGTTTGGAATTTTTCGTGGCATGTGGAGTGCGAATCGACGCCAAAAAGTATGGGCGTTCAAACCGCCGCCGCGCCACCTATAGGCCACCGAAGTGGGCCCCGCTCCAGGCGCAAACGCACCTCTCCTCCCTCTTTGTCGCTGCGAAGACCGATCGTCCAACCACTTCACCGTTTGCACGAAAATTCAAAACCTAGTTTTGAATGAATTAGCTGAGGTACGGCTTGTTTTATTTAAACTGAAATTAACACTTTTAAACCGTTGCAAACTTGTAAAAATCATATCTTTTTCGTTTCCTGACGAAATCTAGTGAAACAAGAGACATTGGACTCGTGTGGACGTCTTCTACATTCTAGAAGAGACCGCATATTTTTCTGAGCCTTCTGCTATTTTTGGTGGAGTGGAACCCAATGTGAGATTTCTAATTTATAAAAGATATGGAAAACGACGATGTATAAATTATATAATCGATGTATGAGTTATATAAGCATTGTACACCTCTTGTATAAGTTGTACGTTCGATGTATAAGTTGTATATGCGTTGTAAAAACTATATATGTGTTGAAATAGAAGTGAAATGCTATATATATATATATCTATATATATATATATATATATATATATATATATACGCCCCTCGTCCACAAACCATGGACGATATTTATTGGTTGTGATTGGTGTGAAAACTGATTGATAGCGAATGGTTGATTGGAATTGTTTGTGGTTGATATTGATAGATTGTGGTTGAAAAATACCCGTTTATGGTTGAGAAATATTTGGTTGAAACCACATAGGACTAGTTTGTGGAAATGAAATAAATATACATGCTGCCTGCGTGCGAACTAGATGCATGAATCCCCATTGTCAAAAACAGCGAGGTTTTAAGGTAGAGCGAGGAGCCGTACTAGGGACGGTCCCGGATTTAACTACCCTGCCGTTATGCTACCGAAATTTTGAATAATATTCATGTGTTAGAATTATTTTCATTTGTTGAAACTATATTTATTCGTTGAATAGAAAACCTTCATGTGTTGAATTGTAATTCATTTGTTGAATAGAAATTCATGTATTGAATGGTATACGTGTTTTAAATATAAAAATCACATTTTTATCTATATATACAAACTATAGAAAACCTTCATGTGTTGAATCGATATTCATTCGTTGAATTGAAATTCATGTGTTGAATGGTATACGTGTTTTAATTATAAAAATCACATTTTTATCTATATATATAAACTATAGAAAACCTTCATGTGTTGAATCGATATTCATTCGTTGAATTGAAATTCATGTATTGAATGATATTCGTGTTTTAAATATAAAAATCACATTTTTATCTATGTATACAAACTATAGAAAACCTTCATGTGTTGAATCTATATTCATTCGTTGAATTGAAATTCATGTGTTGAATGGTATTCGTGTTTTAAATATAAAAATCACCTTTTTATCTATATATATAAACTATAGAAAACCTTCATGTGTTGAATCGATATTCATTCGTTGAATTGAAATTCATGTGTTGAATGGTATTCATATTTTGAAAGAAATTGTTTTATAATAAAAATCCCATTTTTATCATCAATATGAAATATATAAAATAATCTTGTTTTGAAATAAATTGTTTTATAATAAAAATCCTATTTTTATCACCTGTATTAACTATATAAAATAGTCAAGTTTTGAAATAAATTGTTTTACATTAAAAATCACATTTTTCTTATATACATGAATTGTTTAAAATAGTGAAGTGTTGAAATAGAAGACAGTTAGATAAAAATATCATTTTTATCAAAAGTATGAAAAGAATATAGTTTTTGAAATCGAAGAATCGATATATATATAAATAGAATTGAAATATGTCGAATAACGACGTTGCAGTTCGTATTTTGAAACCGTGATTTCAAACGGTTATACCGGGAGATTCGACCATCGGATTTTCCTGAAATCGCAACCGTTGGGTTCGCTTTGGAAATATCTTTCCAACGGCACCAACTTTGTAAAAATCCAACGGTTGGATTGTCTGGAATGTTTAATTCAAATCTGACAAAAAACAGTGCCAGAATCGATTATAATTATATATATATATAAATATAATTATATTTAATCGAATAACGACGCTGCAGTTCGTATTTTGAAATCGAAACTTCAAACGATTATACCGGGAGATCCGACCGTTGGATTTTCCCGAAACTGGAACCGTTGGATTCGTTTTGAATAGATCTTTCTAATGATGTAAATTTTGTGAAGATCCAACGGTTAAAATTTCAAATATGTGTAAATCAAATCTGAAGAAAAACAGTGCCACGGCCGCGTTATGGCCCGAAGCGTCGTTTTGAATAAATTGACTATTTTAAAATAAATAAAAATAGCGATAAATCGTTATAAAATATTATGAATGATATGGATGTGAAATTTAGAAACTAACTGAAGGTTGGCTAAGTCGAATGGTTTCTTGGGTATTGATCTGATGTTGGTTTCGGCCTTCGGGGTTAATATCTGGGAAATCGCTCTCTTACTGATTGACGATTAGTGATTAATGAATTGAAATGATGCGTAGTAGTGTTTGTGTAGCGCTTGTTTATTATATACGCGAGTTGCTCAGAAAGACCGGGTTTATCCCATTCTGAATAACTGAATCGACGATAAGAAATCGAAGATGAAGACGATGGTCGAAGACCGGAGATCTTCACCTCGTTTGGATGGTAACCGAGGTCCTGATTGGGAGGCATCCCGAAATATGGATAATGAGTGGTGATCGTCTAGACGTACGTGGTGATCGATGGGTTTGCGAGGTATATAGTGCCTCCGGTTTCGTTCAGACCCAGAACGGACTTGTAAATGGACAGTGTGTCTAATATTGGAATTTATTCTGTGTGATTGATAGCTATCAGTTGCACGGTGTGAATTGTCTGTGTGGCATGCTAAGATGCAGTGATCAGGGCTTCTGTTGAAAAGCAAAGTCTTGTGGTGATGATCAAAGCACCGCCTGTGTGGTGTAGCTTTGTGTATAACGTGAATTCACGAGCCTCACACCTCGGTATGAACCAGAAACGGGAGAAAGGACCTCAGGGGGGACGTGCGTTTCCTTTCTAGCTAGAAGTGGTGTCAGTGGTTTTACACGCCCTGACGAGTTTGACTTATGTGGTTGTTACTGTTGCGAGGTGCCTCGGAAATATCGGTCGATCCGGGACCGATGGAGTCATTCTTCGGCTCACTTACGCCCCAAAGGGCGGAGAAACGGATTGTTCAGGCATTATAATCCACTTCGTGTGGACCGGCCCTGACGATCCAAGGTACGGTTGCGGCTGTGCCTGAGGGGCGGGCTAGAGCGTCTCGAATTCGGTAAGGACTATCTTTTGCCTTGGTTCAGGACGGAAATCCAATTTCCAAATACGACTTCGTGCGGTTTTGATTGTATACCTATATGTGGCGACATAGTGGTATGGGGCATTAATGCCGTCTATGATTGATACTTATGATTTGAAATGGCTTTTGAAACATATAAACACTAGCAATAATATGAAATTCTTTTGTTTTATTCGTATCAAGCATATCTTGGCCATTATAAGGTAAAAACTCTATCCTCCGGTTTGCGTTGCATTGTGTGATGGGAACTGAGTCTTATAATGGCTTCATTTTTATAAAAAGCATTGCGATGTTTAAAAGAATTGTTTGTTTTAAAGCACTGGAAATCCAATGGAGTAAACCCGTTCCACGAAAGTGGCATGGTCCTGTGATTAGCCATATTTGAAATGTGTTGAGTAGATTTCTCATACCAGTCCCATGACTGACTCGTAGTTTGTTTCACTTTCAAACTCGGGTGCCCCCTTTTCTACTAGGGCAGCCTTATATTCAGGTTTAGCAGGCTTTATCCGGATAACTGGAGCTGAAGATGGATTCTATCACTTATCTCTTTTTATGCTATTCAGCTCCTATTGTACATATTATGTTTATTTCCGCTGTAGACATTTATGTATAGTTGAATTGTATTTGTACTAAGTATGATCCTGTATACTGTGTAACTCTGATGTTTATGTTTATCCAGTGTATTATTTGTTCATTATCTGGTGTATTTATTTTATTCTGTTCTGCTGTTATCTGTTTATGTGTTATATTCCAAAGATTACCCTTGTCACCGTCTGTACGGGAAATGGGGTCATCACAACGTGGTTTCAGAGCTTTGGTTAAGCTTAGTTCTGGAATATAACATATGAACGAACTCGTCAGAAATAGAACCAGTAGTGTTCTAGGATGAGTAACTCATTACAGATAGGATCAGTAATATCCTAGTATGAGTATAGCATAATCAGAACAACTCGTTAGAGATGGGGTCAGAAGTGCCTCAGAACGAGTCGAGGGTAATTTGTTTTTAAATGACGTATTTGTGATTATATATATAGATTGGTTTTAGAAATATGATTTTTGAATATATAAAAGATATATATTTGAAAAGTAAAAGAGTATATGAATCGATTAGTATATTTTTGAAAAGTTAAAAACAAATTGCTTGTTGTTTGCATTGTGTGAAAGTAGATTTGATTAATTAAATTATTGAAACGATAGTTAATTTAATCAATAGTAGAATGAATGGTAGAATTTATTCGATATTATCACACATTGAACTGATATGAAAATAAATAGGAGCATTATATATGTTTGAACAGGTAAATGGATTAGCTGTTGAGTAAAGATTTTATTTGCGTGCCCGACAAATAGGTAAACCTTAATGAGTTGGATGCGAAATATTATTATATCAACTCCTGTGAATGCCATTGGATGCGGAGTGCTGGTTATTCTGCGTGTAAAAATAAACGTCTCCATAGGATAGTAACAATTAATTTTGAACTACACTGCATGGCATACTTTTGAAGATAGGCATACTTCATCATATACCACATAAGCATTTGGAGCTTGTGTGACGAGGTGGAAGATTTACCATACGAGCGAGAGGCTTGTATGGCGATGACTATATTTTATAGGTTGAACTGATGACTGATATGGACTATTTAAAATGTAACGATAAAATTGCCATATTAATAAAAACCCCACACAGGTCTAGAGTTGACAATAATCACGTCTCTCTAGTTATTAGATACGGCACATGGATTATTTATTTCCCACATGGGACGAGGTGACGAGGATTTATCCTCTAGAGCAATTAAAATACACACTCCCTCAGGCTTTGACAGGGTGACGAGAATTTATTCTCTGGAGTTATTATCAATACACGCTTCCCTGTAAACACCAGAATATATCACTATAAATATGTGTATGCTTATTAGGATTTATTGGGTACCTAATACGGCCCAATAAATTCTCAGAAACTGAAAAGTTGGAGAATGGAAGCCAGATTGAACGAAGAGTTGATTAATCAAACCACTTTCGACTTTGTTCCTTTTCGAGGACGAAAAGTTTTAAGTGGGGGAGATTGTAACGACCCGGAAAATCTGAACCAATTTAAAAATTTTAAATTGGCTAAAATAGTTGATTTTAAATATTTAAAATAAATATTTTAAATAGTAGCAATGAAAAGTGAGTTTGAATCGACGTTTCAAAACGAATATAATTAATTCTAATTATAAACAAGGCCTGAAATGGCACGGTAGTTTCAAAATTTGAATTCAAACTTCAACTGACTGTACCAGGTGCAAAACAAAATGGATTTGAGTGAAACCAAAAATATTTAAATATGTTAGTGAATACTTTTCTAACGAATCTGAAAAATCGAAGTTTCATAGAGGAAAGCAAAAGTTATGGCCAAATGAATTTTCAGAAAAGTCGCTATGGAATTTATATAGCCCGTGAAAATGGCCATTTTGCATACGACCTCGGAATTCGATGAAACCACTTTTGTTGGATCCAGGATGTGAAGTTATTGCTAGGTTTCAAATTTCATAATTTTTGAAGCTAGTATGTGAGCGTGGCAAAGGAAAACGTGTTTTTGTCAATTATAGTTAAATTGGATCGACCAGAAATGGGTCATTTTTCAAACGGTCTCAGAATTCGACGAAACTAGTTTTGTTGGGACCGTATCGTCAAAACATAGCTAGATTTATTTTCCTGGAATTTTTCGAATCAGTTTGTGGCCCTGGAAAATGGAAATGTACGTTCAAATCGAATATTGAATGTTTTATATTTTGATTTGAAGGAAAACTGACTGAAACAGTCAAATGGGCCTACGAAACATATCCCATTGTGTTAGGAATGGGGGTAAAACGCAGGGGACGACAGTCGTTGGGTTTGAATTGGTGTTCGTGTGTGGAAGAGGGTATTTTAGAGATTTTAAAATTTATAAATAAAAAAAAATTCATTGGTCGATGCTTTTCTCTCTCCCCGCTCCTCTAAGAACCCGACGACGGAAATAGCTCAAAACCTTCCCCCTCATTTTCCGATCAATCCACGCAAAATTAGCCCCTCCTCCAGTTGAAGATTTTGTAGAGCTCCTCGGGGTCTTCAAATCCATATATAGTTTGGAATTTTTCGTGGCCTGTGGAGTGCGAATCGACGCCAGGAAGTCTGGGCATTCAAACCGCCGCCGCGCCGCCTATAGGCCACCGAAGTGGGCCCCGCTCCAGGCGCAAGCACGCCTCTCCTCCCTCTTCGTCGCTGCGAAGACCGATCGTCCAACCACTTCACCGTTTGCACGAAAATTCAAAACCTAGTTTTGAATGAATTAGCTGAGGTACGGCTTGTTTTATTTAAACTTAAATTAACACTTTTAAACAGTGTGTCTGACATTGGACATATTTGAGTTTTGAATGAATTAGCTGAGGTACGTCCTGTGATTAGCCATATTTGAAATGTGTTGAGTAGATTTCTCATACCAGTCCCATGATTGACTCGTAGTTTGTTTCACTTTCAAACTCAGGGCAGCCTTGTATTCAGGTTTAGCAGGCTTTATCCTGGTAGCTGGAGCTGAAGATGGATTCTATCACTTATCTCTTTTTATGCTGTTCAGCTCCTATTGTACATATTATGTTTATTTCCGCTGTAGACATTTATGTATAGCTGAACTGTATTTGTACTAAGTATTATCCTGTATACTGTGTAACTCTGATGTTTATGTTTATCCAGTGTATTATTTGTTCATTATCTGGTGTATTTATTTTATTCTGTTCTGCTGTTATCTGTTTATGTGTTATATTCCAAAGATTACCCTTGTCACCGTCTGTACGGGAAATGGGGTTGTCACCCTGGATTCCTCAAAAAAGTATTATTATTTGTTTGCTTTCACATATATTATCATATATGATGTGTTGATTGATAATTGAGTGGTTTGATTGTTTAAATATCACTAGGCCAAACTGTTGATATATAAAAATATCATGAAAGTGATATTTGTTATTAAAAAAGGGGAAATCTATTTTTTTAAATAGAATTTGAATTTTTAATGAGCTATAGGAATATTATCTTGTTTTGAACAAGTATTGAATTTATAAACGATGTTTATAAATTGAAAAATACAAGAAATTGAAGTGAATTTTGTAAACGGTGTTATAAATAAAATAGAATGATCTTCATTGGATAATCAGGAAATTGAATTGAACCTGTAAAACAGTGTTTATAATAAAGTGGGGACAATTATCATTTGATAATTTGAATATTTAATACAGATGTGAATTTAAATATAAAAATGGGGAAATCGTTTTAAAGAAATAAACGATGGAATTTATTCTGATGTTCAAAATATAAATTGAACTAAAATAAATCCGTAGGGATTTATGATTTGAATTCGATTAATTTGAATTTATTTAAGTAGAAGTTAAATTGAATATGAAAATAAATTGGGTGTTATAAGTTATTATAAATAGAAATTCCCAAAAGGAGACTTTGGTTTTAAATAGATTTCGAAATAGATTTGCTTAAATATAAAACAAGGAAAAATTTATAAAATGGTGTTTATAAATATAATGAATTAATTATCAAGAGATAATTTGAATATTTAAATTCAAATATGAATTTAATATAGAAATGAGAATAGAATTTGAGTATAGAGAATTCAAATAGAATTTGAATATAGAAATTTCAAAGAGAATTGAAAACAGAATTTGAAAATAGAAAGTTGAAATCATTTCGAAATGGGAATGACGAAATACATTTCAGAATGCGGATTTTTAAACAGAATAGAAAATAAATCCAAAGGATTTATAATTTGTAAAAGGAATTGGGATTTAATATAGAAGATCGAAGTAAAAATAAATTACCGATTTAGGAAAAATCGACAATTTTAGAAAATCGGAAATATGATGTTGAATTGGGAAAACTGATTTCATATATACTAAAAATATATCAGAATGGAGTTGAATTTATTATAAACAAAGTTTAAACGTTTATATATATAAATAGAATTAAAACGAACTCGCCGCAGCGCGGCAGTTCGTAAATTGGCGTTTCGAATTTCAATTGAGTATACCGAACTCAATTGAAGTCGGAATTCTTTGAAACAAGAAACGTCAGGACTGATTTGATAGTAGTTTTCTAATGAAGGAGGAAAATCTGGATTTCGTCGAATAGATTTTGAGTTATGTCAAAATCAAATTTTCAGAAAAACAATGCCAAAACAGCTATAAAACCATAACGGTTTATTTAAATAAATAAAATGATTTTGAGCAAATAAAATCAGAATTTCATTTAAGAATAATCCAAATTTGAGTTATAAATAATATTTGAACTTGAGTGAAGTAATGATATGATTTTTGAAACAAAATCAAACCAGAAGTTTAATTGATGAGTAGAAACTAATGTAAGGAATAATTAGTTAATGGAATTTTAAATCGAAATTGGACTTTGGATCAGAAAAAGGGTTTGTAAATTCATATTCGAAATCGAATATGAAACTTGAATTAGAAATGGCATTCAATTGTTTGGAAAATAAATTAATTTATATTTGAACATGATATGTTCAAATAACAAGTGAAATAGGCTAAGAAGCTATTTTAAAGAATAAATGGGCGAAACTGAATTCAAACGATTGGATTGAGTGGAATTGAATTGAAAACAAGTGAACATGTGCTAAACAGGTATGGAATGAAGAGAATGAAGTTTATAAATTTAGTGCCCGACAAAAAGGTACATGTTTAAATTCCATATGAGATTTTATGCGCCGAATCGGCTAGCCACTTGGCTTTTTCTTTTTCTTTTTGATTGGAGAGGCCTGTGTGGTGGTTTGGGGATTTTCCCGATGCTCCCGGTACAAAGGAGGTTATGGCGAAATTTTCCGAAAATTTAAGGAGTTAGAATATTTTTTAAGAGAATTTTGATAGTTAGAAATCAAGGTATTGATATATAAAGAATTCAATAAGGAAACGAATTTAAAATAGAATATTATAAACAAAAAGGAAATCTATAATTAAATCTGATAAAATTAGAAAGAGAAACGTTACGGGTTTAAAATGAATAATTGATTTTTATAATGTTAATTACTCGAGGTATGTGGTTTGGTCCATTTTGAAGTTAAGGATGTTTTCAGTCAAGGTCTGAGAGATGGTTATACCCCAACTTGATTGATTCCATTTTTAATTGATAAATACAAGATCCAGTCTCGAAGATAAGTGTTTGAATAAGAGTTAGTTGAATAAAATAATTTGGGTTGTTGTAACGATGTTTTACACAACATTCGTTTTAACCCAAGTGGTGGAATTTTGGAAATATATAAGTAAATATTTCCTGAGTATAATTAAAATAGTCGGGAAAGAGATAAGTGATTGAAATTGTTTTCAATTGCAATAGAATATATTTTCTAAATATAGAAAATAAAAGAAGGTGATATATGGAAATGTTTTTTTTCCAAATAGCGTAAGAGACCAATAAGATTACTGAAAATATTTGGTTAACAGATATTGATAAGGAAATGGAGAAGTGTTTTAATTAATGAAATATTAATTAAGAGGCACAGTGATTTGTTTAATGGTTGAAATGTTTGTTTATTTTTCTTCGATAGTTAAATAACCGACTATCAAAGTGTATGCCAAAATCGTTGTCAATATGGAGAGACCGGTTGGTTTATTATCCGAGAACCACTCCGTATTGGCAGTAGTGTTGCAAATCAGATTATATGAAGATAATCGAAGACGGAGTAAAGTGCAAGGGCTTTTTCTATTAACGGAAATTGTGCCTTCGGTTTCGTTCAATCCTAGAACGAATGTAAATGGATAAATGTCTGACAAAGTATTTCCAATGATCGAATGGGTTGGTCTGTATAAATATATATGGTTGCAACGGATTTATTCCCTTATTATAACATCCAGAATATTTGTGCAAATCAATTAATGATTAATGAATCTGACAATGTGGCATTCAAAATGATTTTGCTATCAATGAATGGCAAGTGAGCTTAGCCTCAGGCCTCAACAACTGGGAAATGACAAAAATCGGGCAGGCAGCATGGCTATGTGGTTAGCTCCCATTAGGGTGTATTATCACTTATCTAGAGATTCATTTAATTCCTTATTCTATTCAATGCTGTCCCTTTTCGGGAAAAGGTTGCTGATCCTAACTGTTGGTGATATACGTTCGATACACTCAAGCGAAATGAGTGGTCGGTCATGTGTGGGTCGGGTTGCAAGACGTTCTTGTTGAACCCAGTGTATTCCTCTCTAGAGATACACTATTGGAAGGTGGTTCCATACCTTGTCATGTTGGAAATCCAATCTCCAGTAGATTTTATATTACATATGGAGCGTGAGATGCAAGCGTTCTGCTATATTCTATTTATTTGCTGTAGACATTATTATAATATCACTGGATTTGATATCAAAACTATTTTGGGTTATAGTAAGGTAAAAACCGTCCATGTTTATGTGTGGGCTGGCCTTACTATTATCATTTCTTTCGAAAGGATTTTGAAAGCTAAACAAATGGTCAGAGTTTACTCACACTGTAATACATTCAATATTCGATTTGAACGTACATTTCAATTTGCCAGGCAAACTGCTTCGAAAAATTCCAAAAAAATAAATATAGATTTTTTTTGATGATACGGTCCCAACAAAACTAGTTTCAACGAATTCTGAGACCGTTTGAAAAATGGCCCATTTCTGGTCGATCCAATTTAATAGAAATCGACCAAACACATTTTCCTTTGCCGCGCTCACATACTAGCTTCAAAAATTATGAAATTTGAATCCTAGCAATAGTTTAACATGTCAGATCCAACAAAAGTGGTTTCGTCGAATTCCGAGGTCGTTTGCAAAATGGCCATTTTCACGGGCTATATAAACTCCATAGCGACCTTTCTGAAAATTCATTTGGCCATAACTTTTTCTTTCCGCAATGAAACTTCGATTTTTCAGATTTGTTAGAAAGGTATTCACTAACAGATTTAAATATTTTTGGTTTCACTCAAATCTGTTTTGTTTTGCACCCGGTACAGTCAGTCAAAGTTTGAATTCAAATTTTGAAATAACCGCGCCGTTTCAGGCCTTGTTTATAATTATAATTAATTATATTCGTTTTCAAATATCGATTCAAATTTACTTTTCATCGCTATTATTTAAAATATTTATTTTAAATATTTAAAATCCACTAAAATAGCCAATTTAAAATTTTTAAATTGATTCAGATTTTCCGGGTCGTTACAATCTCCCCCACTTAAAACTTTTCGTCTCCGAAAAGGAACAAATTCGAAACTGGTTTGATTAATCAACTCTACGTTCAATCTGGCTTCCATTCTCCAACTTTTCAGTTTCTGAGAATTTTCAAATTCTTCAAAAATTTGGCTAACGCTCGGAATTTTCGAAAATTTTCGCCATAACTTCCTTTGTACGGGGAGGGGTTTGGAAATTTATTAGGCCGTATTAGGTACCCAATAAATCCTATAAAGCATACACATATTTATAGTGATATATTCTGGTGTTTACAGGGAAGCGTGTATAGATAATAACTCCAGAGAATAAATTCTCGTCACCCTGTCAAAGCCTGAGGGAGTGTGTATTTTTAATTGCTCCAGAGAATAAATTCTCGCCACCTCGTCCCATGTGGGAAATAAATAATCCATGTGCCATATCTAATGACTAGAGAGACGTGATTATTGTCAACTCCAGACCCATGTGTGTTTTTTTATTAATCTGGCAATTTATCGTTACAATTTTATATGGTCCATATCAGTCATCAGTTCAACCTGTAATATATAGTCATCGCCATACAAGCCTCTCGCTCGTATGGTAAATCTTCCACCTCGTCACACAAGCTCCAAATGCTTATGTGGTATATGATGAAGTATGCCTATCTTCAAGAAGTATGCCATGTAGCGTAGTTCAAAATCAATTGTTACTATCCTATGGCGACATTTATTATTACACACAGAATAACCAGCACTCCGCATCCAATGGCATTCACAGGAGTTGATACAATAATATTTCGCATCCAACTCATTAAGGTTTACCTATTTGTCGGGCACGCAAATAAAATCTTTACTCAACAGCTAATCCATTTACCTGTTCAAACATATATAATGCGCATGTATATATTTCTACCTATTTTTGAATCAGCTCAATGTGTGATTTAATTAACTATCATCCTAATGATTTAATTAAACAAATCCACTATCACACAACTCAAACAACAAGCAATTTGTTTTTAACTTTTCAAAATCATACAATTTAATTCATACACTCTTTTTAAATTAATCAGACTATAGAATTAAAAGTGAACATCTGTGGAAAGAAAATAACAACAAAGTAGAGAACTAAATGGTAATGCAAAGTATGGTAAATGTAACTTGCACCGGAGTCAATCAGAGATATCCACTCGACACTTAGGATAGGCTTTCTGAATGCTCTCCTCAGTTTCCCAAGTACAATCTCGCGGATCTCCACTCCATTGCACTTTGACTAAGTGAACCTTCTTGTTCCTCAGTTCTTTGGTTTCTTTGCCAATAATCTTTAGTGGCTCTCTTCTCACAGCTAATTCTGGAGTAATTTCAATATCCTGTTGTGCGGCTTCTTCCACGATCAAGTCTGGATCATGAACGTGCTTTCAAGGTTGAGATATGTGAAATACATCATGCACTCCAGGCAACCAATCAGGCAATTGAATTCTATAGGCCAGAGTTCCAATCCGCTCAAGAATAGGGAATGGACCAATAAATCTAGGCGCCAACTTCCCAGTTTTGCCAAATCGAATCACTCCTCTCATCGGAGAAACCTTTATATACACATAATCATTTGGAATTCATATTTCCAAACTCTGATACCATTGTAAATTCATATTTTATTTGATTAACGTTTCAAATTCATAACTTTGATATATATTCCAAGCTTTGATACCACTGTAAAAACCCGTAACTTCCCCAGTAAGGAAAGAGCGGATACTTTAAGAACAAGCCACAAAAGAACGCAGACGGAAGAACATTTCATTGTTAATTTACAACAATCCATCAGAATACAAGAATATACAGAGTATGAATAAATATTACACAGAAAATATCAGAGATTACAATACATTTAAAGACATCGCAGCGGAAAAATAATACAATACAGAACTAGAAGTAATACACGGATACAGAGCTTTCCGAGTATCGTTCCAGCTGTAAATCAGGATCCTGTGAATATGAATCTGCAAAACCAAAACTACTAGCTTCTCGTGTCAAAATTGGGGCACCCAGAGTTTAGGTTAAAACAATAAACTCCAGGTTAGTCATGTGACTGGTGTGAGAACTAAAACAGTTATTATTCTTTATTTTCAAAGTTAGGTAAATCAAGGGACCACGCCGTGTAACACGGAACGGGTTTCCTCCCAAGAACACCAGTGAATAAAACAACAGCGCAATGCTCTTTGGAAAAATGAAGCTATTATAAGACCCAGGTCCTATCACACAATGCAACGGAAGCTGGGGGATAGGGTTTTTACCTTATGATAGCCAAGAATGCTTGATACGTTTAAAACAAATCATTTGATACCATTATAAGTGCATAGTGTATAAAACAACTTCACATCATAAGTATCAATCATAGACGGCATAAGCGCCTCATCCCACTATGTCGCCATACTAGGCTCTCCAAATAAAACCGCAAATGTCACGTATTTGGAAATTGGAATTCCATCTGTGAACCGAGGCAAAAGATAGTCCTCTACCGATTCGAGACGCTCTAGCCCGTGTCTCAAGAACAGCCGCAACTGCCCCATGGATCGTCAGGGCCGGTCCACCGATGTGGATTATAATGCCTTTACACTACGTTTCCCCGCCCTTTGGGGGCGTAAATGAGCCAACGAATGACTCCATCGAACCTGGATCGTCCGATCAAACCGAGGCGCCTCGCAACAGCAACAACCACATAAGTCAAACTCGCCAGGGCGTGTAAAACCACTGACGCCACTTCTAACTAGAAAGAAACGCATGTCCCCCCTGAGGTCCTCTCTCGTTTCTGGTTCACAACCGGGGTGTGAGGCTCGCGAATCAACGCTTTACAAACTGTGCCACACAGGCTGTGCTTTGATCATCAACCACAAGACTCTGCTTTTCAACAGAAGCCTTGATCATTTGCATCTTAGCATGCCACACAGGCAAACCACTCCATGCAACCGATATCCATCAATCACACAGAATGATATCCAATGTCAGACACATAGTCCATTTACAAGTCCGTTCTAGGTCTGAACGAGACCGGAGGCACCTTGTACCTCGCATATCCATCGATCTCCAAGTACGTCTGGACGACCACTAACTGATTCCCTCCTCTTGGGTGTACGTCCCAATCAAGATCATCAGTAACCACCCAAACGACGCGAAGACCTCCGGTCTTCAACCACCGTCTTCATCTTCGACTCATTATCGAATCAGTTATTCAGAATGGGACAAAACCCGGTCTTTCTGAATAACTCACGTATATAATAAACAAGTGTTACACAAACACAACATACGCCTCATTCCAATTCATCAGTCACTAACCGTAAATTAACAAGAGAATAATTTCCCCAAATATTAACCTCGAAGGCCGAAACCAACATCAGATCAATACCCAGGAAACCATTCTGCTTGGCTAACCTACAGTTAGTTTCTAAATTTCACTTTCTTAGGGAAAGGTTCCCATTAATTTTATCAAAGATAAATTCCTTTAAATTTATTCTTTAATCTTCCTTTGAATATCACTTCAAACTAGTCGGGATTAGCGAACCACACCGAGGTAATCATTTATTTTATTTCCCAATCACAACCTATTCATCCCATGAAGTAAAACTGGTCATACTTCATATCTAACACCATGGTGTTATCGGTAAATTCAATTACCATTTCACGTTCAAATCTAATTAAAGATTTAACTATCGCCTGGAGTAAAACTGGTGATACTCCATTCTCGATCTTTTCAATCTAATTAAAGATTCATTAAAACTCCACTTAGTTTTAATCCTTAAATGGGTAAAAGAATCAGTGTCATTTAAAACACGGTTCACGATAAACCCAAAATCACATTCCATTAATTATCGGGTTAAAGAACAAGTGTTATTTAAAACACTATTCACGATAAACCCATAAATCAATACCAATTCAATTCCAATTAAATATTATTTAATTGGTACACTTCATTAAATCTAAATAAAAAGATTTAATCTTTTTCCCAACTGGGCTTAAGAACAGTGTTAATGAAAACACCATTCACGACAAACCCAAATCACATTTGATAATAAATACAAGGCTCTGAATAGAAAATATATCGGCTTATATTCAATATCAAATTCTACGACCAACAAATATCATATTGGAAATAACGATATAAATATATCTTTCAAATTCCCATAACAATACCTGTATCATCACGAAATCCAACATCAAAATATTCCAAAGAAAATTTCGATTCAAATCCATTCCCATTCAATTATTGGAAATTCTATTTATTTTCAAAACCATTTGAAATCCAATTTATTTATTTCAAAAATAAATAGAATTATAATTCTAGTTCAAAACTTGTTCATTTCGATAAAAATCTACTTTTATCTTTTCAAATATGAAGTTTTTCATCCCAATTCTTCACAAATAATTTCTTATGATTTTACACAAATTATTACTATTTTAATAATTTTATCAAGGCCCGTACAGTCAATTTCCATCAACGGCCATCGAACTGCACTTACAGCGACCTTTTTCAAATTTGATTTGGACATAATTCCAAATCCAACCGTTAGATTTCTAATTTCTAATATTCGATAGAAAGCTCATTTCGATACGAACCCAACGGTTCTGGTTTTAGGAGAATCCGACGGTCGGATCTCCCGTAATATCCATTCGAAGTCAATGGTCGAAATTCGCGAATTATCGCGGCGCGACGCATTCTATTCAGGCCATTATATTATATATATAATATATACTTCGTCGATTTCCTTTTAAAACGTATTTTATAAATCGTTTTTATATTCATTTTCAAAACGATTTCCACTTCATTTCAAATTCAAATCAAAATTGAATTTCTCCTTATAAATTCGTTTTAATTTATTTCAAATTGATTTCAATTCAAATCGATTTTTAATTCAGTTTTAGCTCGTTTTCAATTCAATTCAATTTCAATTCGAATTCATTTCAATTCTATTCAATTTCAATTTGAATTTCATTTTCTATTCAAATTCAATTCTATTCAATTTCAATTTGAATTTCATTTCAAAATATTCGATTTTGAAATCACTTTTCAATATTCATTATAAAAACAAATATAAATCGATATAAATATCGTTTGCGTCAAAATGATTTCAATCTAATCAACACGGCTTCATATATTTCTATTTTCAAATATTTCTTTTTCAAATATTTTTATTTTCAAATATTCTATTTCAAATATTTATTTTCAAAACTGGAATGAGGCCCAATCAATTACCATAGATTTTATTTCTATGGATTTCCATATAACGTATGTATATATCCACAATGACAAATAATCAACCATCATCCAAAGTGCATTCTACACTGTATAAGCATCAAATATAAATATTCGACGCTTATAACAGTCTGTCAATCAATCGATCGACATACAACTAATTATTGGGATTAGTGTATGTTATATATCACCCCAATACCCGTGTGGGGTTTCAAACAATCAAACACAGATTTTATTTGTGCAGTTGGGCGGTATGTAAAATTTATCATCCCAATCAATACCAGTCAAATGTGCGTATATAAACAAATCGTTCGATTTGTTTATATTAATTTATTTCATTTCATATATATGTTAAAAATTCTATTTTTAATTATAGAATATTTTCCACTATAAAATATTTTATTACATTTCACATCACATCACACAATCAACTACACATCAAAATCAAACAAACAAGCATACAAGTCATTCATGGTCTGTGGACGACGGGTGTTGGGTGCTACTAAACACCGTCTGCATCCTAGTATATATTTCAACTAGAAATAAAATTAAAAAGTGAGAAGTTCTCACCGATAGCTAAACCAAACGCCAGGACTCTTCATATGTAGAAAATCTTCGCCGTGCTCGCCTCTTGTCACTTTTGTCGTGCGTGTTCACTACATATATAAAAATCACATTTTTATATATCCTCTATTATATAAAAACCGTATTTTTAATTTGCCATATCTATAAAGATCGAATTTTTATCTTCCTTCCTTATAAAAATCATATTTTTATAATCTATACCGTATAAAAATTATATTTTTATCCTCTTCACTATTTAAAAAATATATTTTTATCTTCTTTCTCTTTGCTTTCATATGATTAAATATCGTCTTTTGATCTTCTATGCTTTATATATTTTAAAGATCATAGCCTTCTATAAATTATATTTCTATCTCTTACCTATATGAAAATCATATTTTTGCTATCCCTATAATATAAAAATCATATTTTTACTATCTCTATAATATAAAAATCATATTTTTACTTCGCTACTTAAGTAAAAATTATATTTTTATTACTCTACATAGATAAAAATCATATTTTTATCTTGCTACTTGAATAAAAATTATATTTTTATCCTACTACTTGAATGATAAAAATTATAACTTTCCTTATACAAGGATAGTATTTTTTTCTTAAACAAAGATCATATATTTTTTTCTCTCTTTCCTCGTAGAAATCCTATTCATGTTCAAAGAAAAATCATGTTCATATTCAAAGAAAAAAATCCTATTCATATTCAAAGCAAAATCCTATTCATATTCAAAGCAAAAATCAGTTTCTGAATTAAAGAAAAAGAAAAAAAAAACAGTTTTTAAATCTATTTAATTTTATAGTAAAGCTGAAAATAGATTTAAAGTTGTTTACCCTTTTTTTCCATCGTAGAGGGCCCTCACGGTGGTTGGCTGACGCGCTGACGGGAGGTGGGGATGCAAGGCGGAGGTCGGGGCTGCGCTCCAGCGAGGGGGGGCTCGCGTCCTGGAATTCGCGACAGGGGGGATGTGGTTTGAACGGAGAAGGGCTGGAGGAGGAGAGGAGAACATAGAGGGAGAGGGTGGAGGCGCGGCAGGTAAGGGCGGTGGTGGCGATTGACGATGGGGTAGTGCGGCGTGCTACAGCGTCGAACGATTTAGAGTTTTAATTTTAAAAAAAGGGGGAGGCGGTTTTTCCTGAATTAGGTTTTAGAGATGGGGGGGGTATGAAGGTGATATATTATATATAATATTATTTTATTATTTTAATTTCCCTTTAAAGTTGACTATCCATTCAAACACGAAATCAAACCCAACGACTATCGCCCCTAGGTAATTACCCCCATTTTGAACACAATGGGATATGTATCGTGAGCTAATTCGATCGTTTCGATTAGTTTTCGTCAAAATCAAAATATAACTCTATATATTGAATTTGAACGCACATTTCAACTTACCGGGGCCACATACTAACTCTAAAAATTTCTGAAAAATATTTTCTAACTTCGTATTGACGATACGGTCCTAACAAAACTAGTTTCATCGAATTCTGAGACCGTTTGAAAAATGGTCATTTTCCAGTCGATTAAAATCAACTAAAACTGGTCAAATGCGTTTTCCTTTGCCACGCTCACATATTGATTCGAAAAATTATGAAATTTGAAACCTAGCAACAACTTGATACCACAGATCCAACAAAAGTGGTTTCGTCGAAAACCGAGGTCGTTTGCAAAATTCCCATTTTTAAGGGCCAGAATTCCATAGCGACTATTCTGAATTTTCAACAGGGCATAACTTTTTATTCCCGCTATGAAATTTCAATTTTTCAGATTCGTTGGAAAGATATTTTCAATTAGATCCAAATATTTTTGGTTTCTCTAAAATCCGGTTTATTTTGAATCCTGTACATTCATTTGAAATTTGGAATCGAATTTTCGAACTACCGCGCCATTTCCAATTCCTTTTATAATTTAAAATAAATATTTATATTCTAACGACGATCTATATAATATATATGTTCAAATTCTATTCAAAATAAATTCCTCGTCGTTTTTATTTAAAATATTCTTTTTAAATATTCAAAATTCACCACAATTGCCAAAATAAAAATTTTAAATTGGCTCGGATTTCCGGGTTATTACAATCTCCCCTACTTAAAACTTTTCGTCCCCGAAAAGGAACGAAGCCGAAAGTTGTTTAACAAATCAACTCAAGTTTCATTATTTTTATTATGGCTTAAGTTCTTCAACTTTTCAGTTTCTAAGAACTTTTCAAATTTCTCAAAAATTTGGCTAACACCCTAAATTTTCGAAAAATTTCGCCATAACCTCCCCTGCACCGGGGACTTCGGGATATTTCATATAGCCTCCCATGGCCTTCTTCAACTCAAAAGAAAAAAAAAGCCAAGCGGCTTGCCAGTCGGCTCATGAAATCATCATCACCCAAACAAAACAGTAAATTATGGTAAACATGTACCTATTTGTCGGGCAAACAATTTTATTCTTCTGCTCTAGCCTTTTTGCTATGACCTGTTCAATGTAAGTACATGTATATGCATGCAAATGTGACTAATTTTCAATACAATTCACTATTTTGTTCAATTTGTCCAAATGGTTAAAACTTTAATTAAACAACCAATAATCAAACAACACAATCAGCAATCAATTAGTTGGTTAACCTTTCAAATTCATAACTTTGATATATAGTCCAAAAATCACATTTGTGGTGCCAAATCACAACAATAAGCCCTATCTAGTTTTGGTTCTCACACAGTCAATAGGAAATAGGTACAGATTCATTGTTAATTTACAACTTAACGTTGTGACGACCCCAAACCCCGTAATGGCAAGGGTAATCTTTGGAATATAACACAAAAACAGATAACAGCAGAACAGAATTAAATAAATACACCAGATAATGAACAAATAATACACTGGACAAACGTAATCATCAGAGTTACACAATATACAGGATCATACTTAGTACAAATACAGTTCATCTATACATAAATGTCTACAGCGGAAATAAACATAATATGTATAATAGGAGCAGAACAACATAAAAACAGATAAATGATAGAATCCATCTTCAGCTCCAGTTATCCAGAAAGAGCCTGCTAAAACCTAAAGACAAGGCTGCCCGTGTAGAAAGGGGCACCCGAGTTTTCAAGTGAAACAAACTACGAGTCAGTCATAGGACTGGTATGAGAAATCTACTTAACACATTATACAATTGGCTAATCACAGGACCACGCCGCTTTCGCGGAACGGGTTTACTCCATTGGATTGCCAGTGCTTTAAAACAAATCATTCTTTAAAACATCGCAATGCTTTTTATAAAAATGAAGCCATTATAAGACTCAGTTCCCATCACACAATGCAACGCAAACCGGAGGACAGAGTTTTTACCTTATAATGGCCAAAATATGCTTGATACGAATAAAACAAAAGAATTTGATATTATTACTAGTGTTTATACGTTTCAAAAACAATTTCAAATCATAAGTATCAATCATAGACGACATTAATGCCCCATACCACTATATTGCCATATATAGGTATACAATCAAAACCGCACAGTCACGTATTTGGAGATTGGATTTCCGTCTTGAACCAAGGCAGAAGATAGTCCTTCCGACTTCGAGATTGTCTAGCCCGAGTCTCAGGATCATAGCTCGAGTGACCCTTGGATCGTCAGGGCCGGTCCACCGATGTGGATTAAAATTCCTGAACACTGTGTTTCCCCGCCCTTTGGGGCGTAAGTGAGCCAACAAATTACTCCATCGGTCCCGGATCGACCGATATAACCGAGGCGCCTCGCAACAACAACAACCACATAGGTGAAAATAATATAAATGTAAGCAAGTTCAAGCACCAACACCACCTCTAGCTAGAAGGAAACGCATGCCTTCCCTGATGTTCTCTCCCGTTTCTGGTTCATACCGGGGGGGGGGGGGGGGCGAGGCTCACGAATTCATGTTATACACAAAGCTCCGCCACACAGGCGGTGCTTTGATCATCAACCACTAGACTTTGCTTTTCAACAGAAGCCCTGATCACTGCATCTTAGTATGCCACACAGGCCATTCACACCATGCAACTGATGGCTATCAATCACACAGAATGAATTCCATTGTCAGACACACAATCCATTTGCAAGTCCGTTCTGGGTCTGAACGAAACCGAGGCACTATATACCTCGTAAACCCATTGATCTCCACGTATGTTTGGACGATCACCACTCATTATCCATATTTCGGGATGCCTTCCAATCAGGACATCAATTACCATCCAAACGAGGTGAAGATCTCTGGTCTTCGACCACCGTCTTCATCTTCGATTTCTTATCGTCGATTTAGTTATTCAGAATGGGATAAACCCGGTCTTTCTGAGCAACTCACGTATATAATAAACAAGTGCTACAAAAACACAACATACACATCATTTCAATTCATTAGTCACTAACCGTAAATCAGTAAGAGAACGATTCCCCAAATATTAACCCCGAAGGCCGAAACCAACATCAGATCAAAACCCAGGAAACCATTCGACTTAGCTAACCTTCAGTTAATTTCTAATTTCACATTCCATATCGTTTATAATGATTTATCACTGTTTTTATTTATTTTAAAATAGCTAATCTATTCAAACGACGCTTCGGGCCATAACGCGGCCGTGGCGCTGTTTTTCTTCAGATTTGATTTACACATATATGAAATTCTAACCGTTGCATCTTCACAAAATTTACATCATCAGAAATATCTTTTCAAAATGAATCCAACGGTTCCAGTTTTGGGAAAATCCGACGGACGGATCTCCCGGTACAATCGTTTGAAGTTTCGATTTCAAAATGCGAACTGCAGCGTCGTTATTTGATTTAATTTAATTATATATATATATATATATATATATATATAATCGATTCTGGCATTGTTTTTCTTCTGATTTGAATGAAACATTCCAGACAATCCAACCGTTGGATCTTTACAAAGTTGGTGCCGTTGGAAAGATAGTTCCAAAGCGAACCCAACGGTTTCGGTTTCGGGAAAATCCGATGGTCCGATCTCCCGCACTAATCGTTTGAAATCACGGTTTCAAAACAAGAACTACAGCTTCGTTATTCGATATATTTTAATTATATATATATAATCGATTTAAATCGAATAACGACTGGAGGAGTGATTACATTTTAATTTGAAGAAAAACTGACTGAAACAGTCGAATGGGCCTACGAAACATATCCCATTGTGTTCGGAATAGGGGTATTTAGCTAAGGACGACAATCGTTGGGTTTGGATTGGTGTTCGTGTGTCAAGGGGTATTTCTGAGAATTTAAAAATTATAAAATAAAATAAAAAATTTCTATTGGCCATCATTTTCTCTCTCCCCGTATTTCCTTCAGGCGCGCACGACGGAAAAGGTTCTCCACCTTCTCTCCTCTTTTTCTCCAAATCTACTCAATAAAATTCGGGGCTCATGTTATGGATTTTGTAGAGCTTGGAATTCTCTTCAAATCCATATTAAGTTTGCTAAACATCATTGAGAAAATCGAGAGAATCACCCTCGTGAAGTTCTGACCTTTGAACCGCCGCCGAGATCGCCTGGCGCCGCCGAACCCGACCGCTCCACCACCGATCCCTGCGCCTCTCCTCCCCCTTCGACCTCGCACAACCCGATCGTGGAACCGTTACACCGATTGATCGAAAAATCCAAACCTAGTTTGGAACCATTTCAGAAAAGGTACGACCTATTTAATTTTAAACTATATTATAGCAGTTTAAAGCGCTACCTTATGATTTCACTGTAAAAATCATATCTTTTCCATTTCTTGACGAAATTCAGTGAAATAAGAGACAATGGACTCGTGTGGACGTCTTCTACATTCTAGAAGAGACCGCATATTTTTCTGAGCCTACTGCTATTTTTGGTGGAGTGGAACCCAATGTGAGATTTCTAAATTATAAACGATATGGAAAACGACGATGTATAAATTATATAGTCGATGTGTGAGTTATATAAGCGTTGTACACCTCATGTATAAGCATTGTATAAGTTGTACGTTCGATGTATAAGCTATATATGCATTGTAAAAATTATATATGTGTTGAAATAGAAGTGAAATGCTTATATAAATATATAAATATATATATATACGCCCCTAGTCCACAAACCATGGACGATATTTATTGGTTGTGATTGGTGTGAAAATTGATTGATAGCGAATGGTTGATTAGAATTGTTTGTGGTTGAAATTGATTGGTTGTGGTTGAAAAATACCTGTTTGTGGTTGAGAATTATTTAGTTGAAACCACATAGGATTAGTTTGTGGAAATGAAAAATATATACATGCCGCCTGCGTGCGAACTAGATGCATGAAATCCCCATTGTCAAAAGCTGCGAGGCTTTAAGGTAGAGCGAGGAGCCGTACTAGGGACGGCCCCCGTTTTACTACCCTACCGTTCTGCTGCCGAAATTTTGAATAATATTCATGTGTTAGAATTATTTTCATGTGTTGAATTATTTTCATGTGTTGAAACTATATTCGTGTGTTGAATAGAAAACCGTTCATGTGTTGAATAGAAATTCGTTCATTGAATAGAAATTCATGTGTTGAATGGTATTCGTGTTTTGAAATAAATTGTTTTTCAATAAAAATCACATTTTTACTATATATATACAAACTATAGAAAACATTCATGTGTTGAATAGAAATTCATTCGTTGAATAGAAATTCATGTGTTGAATGGTATTCATGTTTTAAAATAAATTGTTTTATAATAAAAATCATATTTTATCATCTATATGAACTATATAAAATAGTCGTGTTTTGAAATAAATCGATTTACAATAAAAATCACATTTTTACTGTATACATGAGTGTTAAAAATAGTGAAGTGTCGAAGTGAATGTCCGTTTGATAAAAGTATCATTTTTATCAAATGTATGAAAAGCACATAGTTTTGAAATCGAAGAATCGATTATATATATACAATTAAAATATATCGAATAACGAAGCTGCAGTTCGTGTTTTGAAACCGTGATTTCAAACGATTAGTGCGGGAGATCCGACCATCGGATTTTCCCGAAACCGAAACCGTTGGGTTCGCTTTGGAAATATCTTTCCAACGACACCAACTTTGTAAAGATCCAACGGTTGGATTGTCTGGAATGTTGAATTCAAATCTGAAGAAAAACAGCGCCAGAATAGATTTTATATATATATATATATATATATATATATATATAATTAAATTAAATCGAATAACGACGCTGTAGTTCGTATTTTGAAATCAAAACTTCAAACGATTGTACCAGAAAATCCGACCGTCAGATTTTCCAAAACTGGAACCGTTGGATTCGTTTTGAAAAGATCTTTCTAATGATGTAAATTTTGTGAAGATCCAACGGTTAGATTTTCAGATATGTGTAAATCAAATCTGAAGAAAAACAGCGCCAGGGCCGCGTTATGGCCCGAAGCGTCGTTTGAATGAATTGGCTATTTTAAAAATAAATAAAATAGTGATAAATCGTTATAAAATATTATAAACGATATGGATGTGAAATTTAGAAACTAACTGAAGGTTGGCTAAGTCGAATGGTTTCCTGGGTTTTGATCTGATGTTGGTTTCGGCCTTCGGGGTTAATGTTTGGGAAATCATTCTCTTACTGGTTTACGGTTAGTGACTAATGAATTATAATAAAGCGTGTGTCGTTTTGTGTAGCAGTTGTTAATTATATACATGAGTTGCTCAGAAAGACCGGGTTTATCCCATTCTGAATAACTAAATCGACGATAAGAAATCAAAGATGAAGACGGTGGTCGAAGACCGAAGATCTTCACCTCGTCTGGATGGTAATCGATGTCCTGATTGGGAGGCATCCCGAAATATGGATAATGAGTGGTGATCGTCCAGACGTACGTGGAGATCGATGGGTTTGCGAGGTATATAGTGCCTCCGGTTTCGTTCAGACCCAGAACGGACTTGCAAATGGACTGTGTGTCTGACATTGGAATTCATTCTGTGTGATTGATAGCCATCAGTTGCATGGTGTGAATTGCCTGTGTGGCATGCTAAGATGCAGTGATCAGGACTTCTATTGAAAAGCAAAGTCTTGTGTTGATGATCAAAGCACCGCCTATGTGGCGTAGCTTTGTGTATAACATGAATTCGCGAGCCTCACACCCCGGTATGAACCAGAAACGGGAGAGGACATCAGGGAGGGCATGCGTTTCCTTCTAGCTAGAGGTGGTGTTGGTGCTTGAACTGGCTGACATTTATACTATTTTCACCTATGCGGTTGTTGCTGTTACGAGGCGCCTCGGTTATATCGGTCGATCCGGGACCAATGGTGTCATTCGTTGGCTCACTTACGCCACAAAGGGCGGGGAAACGTAGTGTTCAGGAATTTTAATCCACATCGGTGGACCGACCCTGACGATCCAAGGGTCACTCGAGCTCTGATCCTGAGACTCGGGCCAGACAGTCTCGAAGTCGGTAAGGACTATCTTTTGACTTGGTTCAGGACGGAAATCCAATTTCAAAATACGTGACTGTGCGGTTTTGATTGTATACCTATATATGGCGACATAGTGGTATGGGGCATTAATGCCGTCTATGATTGATACTTATGATTTGAAATTGTTTTTGAAACATATACACACTAGTAATAATATCAAATTCCTTTGTTTTATTCGTATCAAGCATATTTTGGCCATTATAAGGTAAAAACTCTGTCCTCCGGTTTGCGTTGCATTGTGTGATGGGAATTGAGTCTTATAATGGCTTCATTTTTATAAAAAGCATTGCGATGTTTAAAAGAATGATTTGTTTTAAAGCACTGGCAATCCAATGGAGTAAACCCGTTCCGCGAAAGTGGCGTGGTCCTGAGATTAGCCATATTTTAAATGTGTTGAGTAGATTTCTCATACCATTCCCATGACTGACTCGTAGTTTGTTTCACTTGCAAACTCGGGTGCCCCTCTTTCTACATGGGCAGCCTTGTATTCAGGTTTTAGCAAGCTCTTTCTGGATAGTTGGAGCTGAAGATGGATTCTATCATTTATCTCTTTTTATGCTGTTCAGCTCCTATTGTACATATTATGTTTGTTTCCGCTGTAGACATTTATGTATAGCTGAATTGTATTTGTACTAAGTATGATCCTGTATACTGTGTAACTCTGATGATGTCGTTTGTCCAGTGTATTATTTGTTCATTATCTGGTGTATTTATTTATTTCTGTTCTACTATTATCTGTTTATGTGTTATATTCCAAAGATTACCCTTGCCACCGTCAGTACGGGGTTTGGGGTCGTCACACACACCAGTTAGCTATAGACTATCATATATTCTGCTGTGTACCATGTTTGTATCTGGAAACAGGCATTTATAACTGTTCCAGGAATAAATGTTGTGCTCTGATGATGGTATGTATATACAGTTACTGATTTGTATTTCAAAAGTTATGTTATTTAATATATTTTATTCGTTCCGCTGTGAGTTTGTGATCTTCGTTTTCTTCTATTCTAATATTTCTTTCTTTCTATTTCTCATCCTCTAACATCTTTCTACTAATGATTCATATTTCTGTGTCATTTAGGTTGGACGTGTGGTGTTATTAGTTAACTCAAATAGTACGAATTTGCGGTTCGTTACAGTTTGTTTCAATTATGTTGAAAACTCTGATTCAACAAAATGACAAAAGTGAATGTTTTTGTCTCATTTCTTTTAAATGGCAAAAATAAATATTTTGTTTGCCATTTTTTTTAAATGATAAAAATGAATAATTTTGTCTCATTCTACTTAAAGGATAAAAACGAATAATTTTGTCTCATTCTACTTAAATGATAAAAATGAATAATTTTGTCTCATTCTACTTAAATGATGAAAATGAATAATTTTGTCTCATTCTACTTAAATGATAAAAATGAATAATTCTGTTTCACAATTCTTATTTGGCAAAAATGTATATTTTTGACATTTCTAACATAGTGACATCTTTAATATAATGACGCTTTAATGACATTTCTAATATAATATGACATTTTTTTATAATAAATGACAATTCTACATTAACATGACATTTTTAACAAATGAAAATTCTATACTAACTTGTCATTTTTAATAAATGTCACGTTTATTTTCTAATAAAAATGACACATTTATTCTCTAATATAAATGACACATTTATTCTCTAATATAAATGACACATTTATTATCTAATATAAATGACACATTTAATTTATAACATAAATGATTCTAAAAATGTTATTTTTAATTCTAACATAACATGCTTCTAGAAATGATGTTTATAACCAAAATGACAATTTCATACTAACCTAACAATTTATCACTAAAATGAAAATTTTACATGAACATGACAATCCATATAAAATGATAATTTTATTTTAATATGACAATCCTAACAAAATGATAATTTCGTTTGAATCTAATTTTATAATTACAAAATGACATAATTGTTTTCAATAACTTTATAATCACAAATATGATATATTAGTTTTCAACTATCTTACCTTAACGAACATGAGATATTTGTTTTCAACAAAACAAACATGATTTGTTTTCAACTAAACAAATATGATATATTTACTTTTCAACTATTATACAGCAAACATAATGTAATTATTTACAACGATCATATTTTAACAAACATGATAATTCCAATCCACATATCAACATAACAGTATTATCAACCCAATCAAATCACGTATATAACAAATTGAATTTAACAACAGATTCGATTTCTAACACGATTAGAAATTAATAAATTTTAATTATTAAAAATAAAGAATTCTCACATCGATTTTGTCTGAATTTTCAAAGTGCTCCATTTCAGATTTGGTTTGTTTCATGCTATAGTCCTCGTCTTCATAATTCAAACGCTTCTGAAATCATCGATTTCTATTTTAATTTGAGAGAGATATGAACGTTTGAAATTTAATTACATTATTGAATAATAATTAAATAATTAACCATCAATTATTTCCTAACCCTTTGTTAACGTTATAAATCCATCTTCTTCTTCGTCGAATACAGAACCCATTGTCCAAATGAAAATCCACCTGCGCAAGTACCATAGGACCACCGCTACCCGATCCAACACCACCACCTCGAAGCGTCGACCACCTTCGATCAATGCCTGCCGCATCGCCCAACTCACGGCCCCCACCTCCGCTAAAAACAACCCCGAACGCCGCCACTTCGTGGCACAATTTCGGCCACCACGAGTTGTAATTTTTGATATCCACCGTTGAATGTGTAGAGCCCTCGATGCTCTACGATTTTCTCTTTTGAAGTGTTGAAATTTATTGAATAGATTAGAAGAACAAGGAGGAAGAGTGATGGAATATTGTGGCCATTGCTTCATGGACTGGCAGCTGAGTTTGTAAATAGGGATTAGGGTTTCACTAATAGAGTTATTTATAATATTTTATTATTTTAATTCTTTAATTCACTAAAAAGCCCGTTAACCTGTACTAGCTCTAATTCCAACCCAAGGAGAGTTGTCCCTAGGAAAAAACCCAGGTGGGCTAGGTCACGTCAGCCCAAAAGATCATTTCCGCTTGTTTTTTTTTAAATTAAAATATAAATCATTTAATTAATTAATTTGGTCGTGCATTTAAATTCACCGGAGCCACATACGGACTCTAAAAATTCTAGAAAAATTATTTCTAGTTATGTTTTAACGATACAGTCCTAACAAAACTAATTTCGTAGAATTTGAAGACTGTTTGAAAAATGGTCATTTTCTGGTCGATTAAATTTGACTGAAATTGACAAAACATGTTTTCATTTGCCATGCTTACATATTAATTCAAAAAATTATGAAAATGGAAACCTTGCAATAATTTGACATTCCGGTTCCAACAAAAGTGGTTTCGTAAAAAACGGAGGTCGTTTGAAAAAAGGCTATTTTTAGGCCAATATATTATATTAAAATATATATAAATTCTATAGCAACTTTTCTGAATTTTAAACTGGACATAACTTTCAATTTTTAAAGTGAAATCTCAGTTACTTACATCCGTTAGAAAGATATTATCAAACAGATTTAAATATTTCTTATTTCGTTCAATTCTGATTTATTTTGAGTTTTGTATAACCATTTGAAATTTAAAATCGAATTTTTGAACTGTTGCGCCATTTCTGACTCCTTTTATAATTAAATTAAATTTATTCGTTTTAACTTGGATTAAAATAAATTTTTAGTCATTATTATTTAAAATAAATCATATTAAATATTCAAAATTCATTAAAATTGTTGAAATAAAAGTTTCAAATTGGTTCAGAATTTCCGGGTTGTTACAATATCACCCACTTAAAATCTTTTCGTCCTCGAAAAGGAACGAAGCTAAAGTTGTTTAATTTACCAACTTAATTTTAATTCTTTTATTGGTTTCAATAATTTTATTAGTTGAATTAATAATCACACAACACAACCATCAATCAATTAGTTGATTAGCTTTTAAAAATATATATAACTTTTATATATTCCAAAAATCATATTTTCAAAGATCGTATCATATATATAATCACAAACACATTATTTATAAACTTGCCACTCTCAACTCGTTCTAGGGCATTTCTCCCCATCTCTTATGAGTTTTCCCATTCTAGGATGCTACTGATCCTATCTTTAACGAGTATTCTTTTATAGGATATTACTAATCCTACCTCTGATGAGTCATTTTTTCAGTTCTAAGGAGTTGTACCCCAAAGATTTGAGCTAACCAACGCTCTGATACAAACTGTAATGACCCGAGAATCCCCGCCCTTTTGAATCGACCATAAACCACACAGGTCTGATCCAAAAGTTGGAAATCTTCGAATGCATTAACTCTGGGAATACAACACATGAGAGCAAATAACAACAAACTTTTATTACATCATAATAATGCAACATCAGAGTAAAGAATATCAGAGTACATAGATAAATAATAATACAACGGAAGATAAATTACAATAAATGTAATACAATGCAGCGGAACCAATAATCTGATACAACGGAAGTCTATTAATGCTCTGGACACAGCTTTAAGCTTCGATCCAGAATCCTGCTCAATATCTGCAAAATAAGCTACTCGACTGCCCATGCGGAAAAGAGGGCACCCGAGTTTGCAAAGTGAAACAAACTACGGGTTAGTCATGGGACTGGTATGAGAAATCTTTCCTAACTTATCTAACAATATGGCTAATCACAGGACCACGCCGCTAACGCGGAACGGGTTTACTCCATTGGATTGCTAGTGCATGAAATAAAGTAAATCGTTAAACCACGTAATGCTTTTTCGAAAAATGAAACCATTATAAGACTCAAGTCCCATCACACAATGCAACGCAAACCGGAGGATAGAGTTTTACCTTATAATGGTAAAAAATGCTTGATACGATAAAACGGATTTGATATTATTATTAGTGTATATATGTTTCAAAAACAATTTCAATCATAATGTATCAGTCATAGACGGCATAACTACCATATACTATGTCGCCATACTAGTTATACAATCAAAACTGATGGTGTCGTATTGGAAGTTGGGTTTCCATCATGAGTCAAGGCTAGGAATGATCTCCTTAACGATTCGAAACACTCTAGTAACGTCTCAGGATTCGGATGCTGGCGAACCCTTGGATCCTGCAGGACCGGTCCAAAAATACTTTAGTGGATTGCCAATTCCTGAACACATGCTTCCGGGTCCTACTGAACCTATAATTTGGCCATTGGCGACCAATGAATTCTAGGTACCTCATAATCCATCATCCAAATAAGTGAAAATGTCAGGGTTGGTAAGTGGCTGACACCACTTCTAGCTAGAGAGAAACGTGTGCACTCCCTGCGTTCCCTTGCTCCGTTTTTGAATCATACCGGGGTGTGAGGTTCGCAAAGTCACGCTATACACAAAGCTATGCCTAACATGCTATGCTTTGATCATCAACCACATGGCCCTGCTTTTCAACAGAAGCCTTGATCATTTGCATCTTGGCGTGCCACATTGACAATCCACGCCATGCGATTGATCACTACCAATATATAACCTTTGAGCTCGTACGTCTCAGAGAAGGGTGTTCAGCAAGAGAATAAATTCTCCTCCACCATAGATATATATTAAATAGAAATAAATTTAATTTACCTGGAATGAAATCCAATGTCAGAAACACATACCTTTACAAGTCCGTTCTGGGTCTGAACGAAACCGAAGACACCTTATTCCTCGTCCCGTATGTCCAATACAGAAGTGAGGTGCTCGCATACCCGGACAATCAACAAGTACATCCGGACAAACTACCACTATTAACCCTTTATTGGTAGCTAGCCAATGCCGGACATCAGTAGTCATCCATTCGATGTGAAGATCGCCGGTCTTCAACCACCGTCTTCATCTTCGACTCTTGATCGTCATAGTAATTATTCGGAATGGGTTAAACCCGGTCTTTCTGAATAACCTGCGTGTTTTATAATAAAAAATCAAGTGCTTTAAAAACACATCCAATGCCTCATTCCAATTCAGAATATTCTTCTAATAAAATATTCATATTATTAGGGAAAGATTCCCATTAGTTTTATCAAAGATAAATTATTTTAAATTTATTCTTTTTAAATATTCATTAAAACTCCAATTTAGTTTTATTATCAAAAATCATTATTTTATGATTATTCCAATTTGCGAAATAAATCTGATCTTTATCTGGGTTAAAGAACCAATGTCATTCAAAACACAGTTCATGATAAACCCAAAATCATCTTCCATTAAATATGGAATTTTCATAGAAACCAAGTCAATATATAATCGATATAAATTTCTGTATCAGACCAATAATATAGATGGAACAACGACAAATGTGATGGCCCGCCCGCACCAGCCGACATTTCCCATGAAAGTGCATTGTGCCGATGTCCAATCAGCATAGGACGGTCGCCAAAGAAAGGGAAGGAAAGGAAACTTAATAGTGGACTAACAAAGAACATGTAGAATGTCTCAAAGTGCATGGAATAAAATATAATAATAACATACTTTGACATAAAACAGGCGAGACAGTGCATAAGCTGAAAACTAAACATCATAGCAGCGGAAAATCCAAATGCAGCTTATGTTCCACATCATCATTATTACAACTTTTGAAAATTGCCTCTAAAGCAAATAAAGAAGGTGCACTACTAATGCCCAAAGCAGTGACCAACAGCGACACAGGGAGAATATATGTAGATAATACATACGAGCCTCCTGCTTGTCTACGGTACAGCTACTCTTGCATAATCACCTAACCTGTCTCTAGTCTGCCCGTTTAAGAGCACCCAGAGTAATAAGAAGAGACATAAAACTTTGGTTCAGACAAAAGTCTGGTATGAGCGATAAGCAGCAAAATAGAACAATAACAGTTATACTAAACCATACCCGAACCTGGACCTACAACCAAAGAGTTAGCACTACATACTGTACAATACTCTAAGGTGCCACTAACATATAGTGTGAAGAATACGGGGGTGGGGGTGTGCATGACATAGTGATGGCAAACAACCAATCATACCAACCATCCTCACATCTCTCATTCAGTGCATAAATCATACGATATCCACCACTTTGATCACCCTATTCCTTGCTATGATCACTATGCCCCCATGAAGTCATGGCGACTCCACTGCACTGATCCATAGCCACTAGTCCTTGCTATGTCCACTCTGCCCCATGAAGTCATGAACACTCCTTTGCACTGGCTCATAGCCATGCTACGATTACTCTGTCCCATGGAGTAGTAACTACCCCACTGCACTGATCCGCAGCCTAACACTTGTCTTTCCGTGGTGAATCAAAGCTATGGATGTCGATAACCCCTTAGCACACGTCTCGCAGCAAAGCCCAACTCATGAAGTTAACCCGTTGATCCCATTTGGATCCTGAGTAATAACCTCCCATTTGGAATTCCTTTGCATCTCGGGTTTCGGTCAAATTGGAGTTGGTCTTCAGAAGAGTCATCGCGTAATCGTAGCTCCAATCCGGTTCGGTACGGCCTCCAGATGCGGTTCGGTTCAGTTGTCCTTCCCTGGTTCGGTTCGATTTACTCCAGTTCCTAGCCATCAATCTGGTTTGGTTCAATATATGAGGTCCACCACGTCGCATCCGTTCGGTTCAGGTCTCTCATCCAGTTCGGGTTGGTCATCTCCATCCGGTTCGGTTCGGTTACGATGAACCGATCCCATCTGTTACCCAGCTCCTCTTCTCTGATCCGATCCCTTCTTCCTTGCTTTCGCTCCGAACCCAACTCCAACTCTTTATGCAAATGGCCTTCCTTCTTGCCAGTCTTCTCAGGTGAAAGTTCCAATCCGAACAAAATCCCTTGTCCGGTTCTCCTATCCGATCCGAGCCCAATATCCGATCCGATCCGAAACCCTACACAATTTTCCTGCGACTTTTCCGATGACGGTTTTACGCCATACGACGGCGTTTTTGACCAACTAACAGTTCTAATCAATCACAAAGCATACCATACAATCATGGCAACATGTATGATCAACCACAAACATCAAAACAACAATATGATATATTAAAATGGATCAAACATAGCCAAAAACCGATATTTTCCCTTAATCATATTTAAGCATAACTAATGATATAATTAGCAAAACATAACCAAATTAACCAAATTTTCTAACAGAGGCCTAACCAATATTTCGAAATTTATAAATATTTTTCCAGAATTTAATCATGTTTAAATTCGCTAATTAACACTAATTACCTTTAATTAACCATAATTAGTGAGGAACTATGCAAATCACTCACCTTAGCCACACAAAAAAATACCAAATATGAAATTATCCTATGTTTGGCGCTGTTCCTAAGGCTATACAGCCGTTCTAACCTTGCTTTGGTGCTATTTCTCCTTAATTTGATGTAATTAAGCCAAATCTTCAATTAGAAAGCGGTTTAGAGGTGTTTTAGATGTTGGGGGCCATTACAAAGTTGAGAGGGATGATAAGTGGTGGCTGAAAAATGAGAAAAGGGCGTTCTCTAAACCCTAACAGCCCTTAAATACTGCAAATCCCGAAATCCTCCTCTGGGCCTAGCTGTTAATTACCCAATTAAGCCCGGTTAAGCTGTTTTTTACCTTCTAAACCTTAATTCGGCCATATCTCCCTAACCGTAAGTCCGTTTTTCACATATGACCACTCATGGAAAGGTAACCCATCATTCGGATCTAATGGAAGTGGTTTCAGGTCAAAAATCCTTTCCTACAAAAATTTATGGCCGAAACAAGATCAGCTAGGGGCAAAACGATCATTTAAAAAAATCGGCAAAAATAATGAACATGGGAAATGACCCCAATAGTCGTCTCCCAAAGTTACATGACCATATGACTTCACATGAGAAAGAAAGAAATATTCTACGATCCTCTGATGCGTAAAATGTGGGTCGTTACAGCAAAGCCTTTTAAGTTCCATATATAGTAATGGTCTTCTTTTATGGAAACTCATCTCAACTATTATTAAATTGAATTCCATGCAATTCCAATTTAATAGATTAAACTGGAAAACTTTACTTTGGAAAATTTCCATTAGATCTTAATAAAAGATTTATAAATTCCAAAATTATCTTTCTCACCGTTAATTGGGTTAAAGAACAAATGTCATTAAAACACAGTTCACGATAAACCCAATACACATTTCATTTTATTCCAATTACTAAATATAATTGAAAACTCTAATAATCTTAATTAGAAAGATTATTTCTTTCCATACGGAGTTTAAGAACAGTGTTATTGAAGACACCATTCACGACAACCTAATAATCCAATTTATTTACTTAATTCCAATTAAATATAAATTAATTGGGAAATTTCATTAAATCTTTTATTTGAAGATTTATTCTAGTTAAACAGCTAGTTCATTTCGATAAAAATATATGTTTAACTTTTCAAATATTATTTATTTTAAAGGTATTCTGAATCGGAATGCGACTCAATCAATTACCATATAATTTCAATTATATAGATTTTGTACATTGCATGTATATAAAGCAATGATAAATAATCATTAAACAATCTGTTCACATCCAGAGTGAAATTTACAATTGTGTGAGCATTAAAATGAATAATTAATTAACGCTCATCACAGACTGTCAATCCATCGGTTGACATACAACTAAATATTGGGACTAGTGTATGACAAATATCATCCCAACACCCATGTGGGGTTTTCAAACAACAACGGTTTAAACTAAGTAAATCATTGGTTATTAAATTTACCCAATTCTAATTCAACTTGAATTATTTTCAATTTAACAAATTTTCATTTGTTTAAATTATAAATAGATATTTATATTTTAGTTTCAACAAACATATATTTTGATGTAACATGACAAAATCCAAATATATGACATTTTAAATGCAACATGCCATAGTCTAAGAATATGACATTTTTAATCCAATATGTCATTTCTATATAAAATGACATTTCTAATCTAATGTAACATTTCTATATAAAATGATATTTTTAAATGTAACGACATTTCTAAATGAATGACATCTTTATTCTAAATAAACATATCTAACTAGAGTGATGTTTACATTCTAAATAGACATTTCTAACAAAAGTGAGGTTTTCTATTTTCCTCCTTTCTAGCATGTTAAAAATAATGTTTTAACATACAAATATTCCCTAACAAATGTTTTCTACTAAATCACTTTTTCATTAAAAATAGATTTTTTAATGTTGCAATATTTTTATTCAAACAGTCAATATCTCCAAGGAATCAAACTTTACATTAAAAATTATGATTTTAATGTTTCAACACTTTTATTCAAATATGAACAATTTTCATATGAATCATTCTTTTATAAAAGTGATATTTCTAGTGTTACCATGCTTTTGTTTTTAAAGATGAACATTTCCTAGTGACTCATTCATTTCATTTAAAAACGAAGTTTTTAATGTAAACATATTTTTATTTTAAAACATACATCTTAGTCTAACTTCTATTATTACATCAAAAGTGAATTTTTAATGTAAAACATGTTTTCAATTTAAAACATGAACCTTTGTCTATATTTCTATTATTACATCAAAAGTGAATTTTTAATGTTAAACATGTTTTCAATTTAAACATGAATCTTTTTCTATTTTTATAACATTACATTGAAAATGTAAATTTTTAATGTAATCATGTTTTTATCTTAAAACATGAACATTATTCTAATTTCTTACAGGACGTTGAAAATGTGAATTTTCAACATGTTTTTATTTAAAACATGAACATTTTCTATATTCTATTCATTACATTAAAAATGTGGATTTTTAAAGTAATACATGTTTTTATGTAAAACATGAATAATTTCTAATATTATACATGACATTAAAAATGTGATTTTTTAATGAAATTATGCTTTTATTTTAAAACTTGTATATTTTCCCATTTTCTAATATTATACATTAAATTGTGAATTTTAAGGTAATCATGTTTTTATTTATTTATATTAATTCAACAAAATGGTGGAAATTGATATTTCATTTTTGTTGGAAATTCTAACTCAACAAAATGCCAAAAATATGTAGCTCATTTCTATTGAAAATTCTAGTTCAACAAAATGCCAAAATGTGTATTTCCTTTACGTTGAAAATTCTGGTATAACCTATTGACAAAAGTGTTTATTTCATTTTTGTTGAATATTTTGATTTAACAAAATGACCAAAAATGTTTGTTTCAACTTGAAAACTCTGATTCAACAAAATGACAAAAGTGAATGTTTTTGTCTCATTTCTCTTAAATGGCAAAAATGAATATTTTGTTTTTCATTCATTTTAAATAATAAAAATGAATAATTTTGTATCATTCTACTTAAAGGATAAAAATGAAGATTTTTGTCACATTCTACTTAAATGGTAAAAATGAATAATTTTGTCTCATTCTACTTAAATGGTAAAAATGAATAATTTTGTTTCACAACTCTAATTTGGCAAAAATATATATTTTTGGCATTTCTAACATAGTGACATCTTTAATATAATGACGCTTTAATGACATTTCTAGTATAATATGACATTTTTTTGATAATAAATGAAAATTCTACATTAACATGACATTTTTAATAAATGACAATTCTATACTAACATGACATTTTTAATAAATGTCACATTTATTTTCTAATAAAAATGACACATTTATTCTCTTATATAAATGACATGTTTATTCTCTAATATAAACGACACATTTATTGTAACACCCCACATCCGTTAAGGTCACTCACAAAGGGAATGCCTTAACTTCAGTGGAGAGTTATAGGTAAAAGACACAGATAAATTACAAGGCAGACAAAATTAAAACAGCGGAAAATAGAACTTTATTGATCAAATAGTTTGTACAACAATTATTTTCCAATACAGAATAGCTGTCTTACAAAATAAAGAAGCGTAAAATAACATTTATATTCCCCAATGTAGCGTGAGCCAGCCATAGCAATGGAAAAGAGAACCCCAACAAAACTTCGACTAATCTTCAGCTTGGAAAGAAAACTGGACTAAGTAGTAATATTCCCTCCCCACGAACCTAGGGGGGAACGGAAGACAAGAAAGCGAAAGAAAACTGAGTCAGACATAAAGCCTGGTAAGTTCAGTAACTTTCAGCATGTGAACAGGTAAAAAGCAAAATGGCATGAATTAACTGAATACAAGACTACACCATAATGACAGAAATCATAAGGTTAGCACAAGATATGATAAGGTAAGAAAAACTGGATGCACGTCTATACTTTCTCTGCTTCGCCACTACCTTGTTATTCTAATTTCTATATCCCTGCACCACCTAACTAGTAATATATATAAACTGTTAAGAATAGATACGTGATCCCAATCCCCGCAATTGTGGTTGTTTCAGGTGTACATCTATTATTTATTACCTAGGTCTAACCTAGGGTTTTCTATCGAGTGCATTCTAGATCCAACCAGGGTTTTCGCTACCCAGAGCTACTGGGGTTTATGCTACCTATTGAACGTTTCTCAGATTTTAAGGTTTACGTGACCTAGGTTCAACTAGGGATTATGCTACCTACCGAACTATGCCCCCTAGTCTAGGATACACTACCTAGAGCGGTATATGTTCCTAGACTTTTCCCACGTATGTGTCGCGAATCGTTATCACTGTCTAGATGCACATGTCCTCCGTATGTGCGACCCGAGTTCCATGGCAGGGTAAATCAAGAAACACGGGAACTTTCAGATATCTGCCGATGCAGATGCTAAGGTCTGTTTTTCCAGTGGCTATGGTCCCACCTGACACCACCCTCAACTAATGAAAGGCACACCTTGAAAAATGAGAACTATACGCAGGCCCCCCTATGCCCCAATAACCTATGGCCATCCGCAACCATAACTAGATAGCAAGTATATGGTCTTTTGGAGTTCTCCGCCTTTCCGCTTCACGTATCTCGATTGACTCAAGATGGTAGGTAGACGACGAGTTGCTATCATAGGGCTACGGTCTCGCCGAATCACGCTGGTCCATCCTAGTCTTTAGGTTGCCTTTTATTGCAACCAAGGCATACCCTTGGTTCTTCTAACGCAGACCTTAACCTTTGTGAGCCCAGGCGGATCATCTGCATCCTCACAGAGGGATACCAAGAGTACCCTCACGTCCCCTCGAAGCCACGTGCTTCATACCCCAGTCCATTGGAGCCTTATTTAAACTCAGATGGACGTTCGCTCCTTCTCGTATTATACTAAGGCTTACTACTTAGTCCTCTTACTACTTAGTTCTTTTTCACATCCTGTTGTATTGGTTAAGTGTTACTAGTTGATTCAAGTTAACTTAACCCATTCGTTTGTCACGTTAAACTGGTTAAGCGTTACCAGTAGTTCATGTTGACTTAGCCCTGCCACCAATCGAGTTATATTGGTTAAGTATTTCTTATTACTTAACCCCACCCCTTCATCTTTTATTGGTTAAGTGTGCCCTTTAACTTAACCCTAACATCTATTTAATTCACATGTTCTAATGGTTAAGTATTGTCCCTTCATGTTTTAACTTAACCTTGTTCATTTGTCACCCTATGATGGCTAAGTGTTCTAAGTTTACTTAACTCCACCTTCTAGTTAACATGTTAAATTGGCTAAGTGTATTTTACTTAACCCCACCTTCTAGTCTAGTTAACATGTTATAAAAGTTATTTAACCCCTACAAGTCTTGTCTTGTTAACATGTTAAGTTGTTCCTATGGACTTAACCCTCCTATTCTAGATTAATTGTTTCTTAGCTTTAAATTATTCATTTAAAACACCAACCACTCACATTAGACAGATATTGTTGTGGTCACTGGATGTGCCGGTCGGTTCCGGGCAGATTTACACCGCAACTCAGTCTAACCTTGGGGCCTTTTGGGCTCAATACTCTAACCACACACATTAGATAGGTATTGTTACAGTTGCTGGATTTGCCGGGAGGTTCCGGGCAGTCTTATACCGTAACTCAATCTAACCTCGGGTTAGGCATATTCGTCTTTCCTAGATTTACATATTTATCCTGTTTGTCTATATGTAAATTGCTAACAACTCTTTTAAACAAATTTGGCCTATATCATGTTCATTAGTCATGCCTACTAACATACCTATATCCTAGGCCCAAATCTTGATTTACCAATCATTTAACCCAACTTGCACTTTTTTGCCAATTTAGATCTAGTATTCTCATTTACAGTTCATGTCAAAACTAGATTTAATATTCTAGTTTACAGTTTATGCCCAAAACTTGGCTTACATGCCAATTCCATATTTTGCGGCCAATTAACAATTTAGAATTATACGCCCGAGTCTAATATGCATGTAATAATTATAGCAAATTCAGATTTATATCAACATATTTATTATGCCAAATTATAGAAATTAAGTTGCGCCAAAATTCCCCCGCCGTAGTCGTACGTATAACATGATTTCACAAGTTTCTAGGTGCTTATGAAATGAAAGTTAACAAAAGGAACATGGGATAAGCACGAGAATTTGACATAAAGAATAGGCATGCGAAAGCGAACCAAATACAAAGATAATGGTTCCAATAGGTTTGATGTACATAGCAGTGAATAGGAATAAACTAGATAAGCTACATCATAAATATAAGATCAACATAATTTAGGGAATAGGCATAGGTGATTTGGTCCAACATAATGCCAGTTCGGTGTACAACATGATTTGCAACTATAATGTTATGGGCATAAGCAACTAACCATACTAGTCATAGGCAATTAACCACAATAGTCCTAGGTAATTAACCACAATAGTCATAGTCATGGTTTCATAGTTATGTATCATGAGCGATTAAACACAATAGTCATGGATAATTAACAAAAATAGTTTTAGGCAATTACCCTAAATAGTCATAGGCAATTAACTGTAATAATTTCAAAGTCATGGTCATGGACAATAGTCTTATGTTCATAATCATAGGCAATAATCTCATAGTCATGAGTCATAGGTGATTGGTCACAATTGTCCTTGTCATAGTTATAGGCAATAGTCTTATGTCCACCGTCATAGGCATAGTTTTATGTTCATAGTCATAGGCATAGTATTATGTTCACAGTCATAGTCTTAGGCCATTAACAATAGTTCCAACGTAATAGGTATAGGCACAATCTCATTGGCAATTAATCTCAATAGTTCTAAATTAGATCCAAAGGCATATACAAGCACAGATTCAAATGAGAAGATCAGGCATATTCTTATATCCATTTAATTACATGCCACAAAATAGGCATTCCAATCTAAAAAGTAACTGACTTACATTGATCGGAAAAAAGATAATTAGATAACGTTGAGGTGATTTGCTATGATTTGCGCGACGTTGCTCAAAGCCGTTGAACTAGCCTTTCCATCCCTTCTTGAAGCTCTAACTTGATTTGAATCTCCAATTTGCAATTTCTAGCCATAGTCTTCAAGAAATAGTCTTCGTGTTTTATTTTAATTTATTTATAATTTAATTATTCCAAAGGCAGCATAAGGAGAGAATGAAATGGTGTAAAGATAATGGGGCTAGGAGGTTGTTTATATAGGATTAGGCGGATGAATCTAGACAGAAAACGGGACCAGATACATCAGAATGAACCCAGGCTCAGAACTGGGTTCTGGCACCAGGTCGACCCCCAGGTCGACCATAGGGTCGACTTGGTCCCTGGGAGGTCGACCATAGTGTCGACCCACAGGTCGAGCTGGTTCTGGGCGGGAAAATTCCCGCCCAGTCTGCGCTGGCGTTTGAATTCGAATTTCGAAATTCAAATTTCGAGCTGTTTTTGATTCTGAAAACTTCTGAAACTTCGGAGGGTCATATCTTCCTCATACGGACTCCGTTTCTCGAAAACTCGGACTCGTTTCCAAGTAGAATTTCGAGACGAATGCAATGGGACAACCCGTTTCCCTTGATTCTTATTTTAAAATTTAATTCTGCCTTGATTTATGGTTTTAACATTTTATAAAAATACGGGATGTTACATTCTCTCCCTCTTAAATCTTCAACTTAGGAAGAATGTATCCTACCATCTAATCAACCGTCTACTCAACCATTCAATCACAGGCATTCATTGTCCTTAAAAATATTTCTAATGCTTTCATGTTCATATGCATAGTGTGTGTATGTGTCTTTATCTAATGCAGAATCAGGCGGTCTACTAATTCAGTTGACCTCCTTAATGCGAATTATGTCAGTGCCATGCGTCCAATCATGTATGCAAGCATCCCTAGTTATGTAAATACTACATGTGTGCATAGCCATTCATCCATATGCAACATCCATATGATAACATATCAAGTTAAATTCGTTAAGCAAATACATATATGCGAATGCAATATGAAAGTGACTGCGTCATTCTAGCGCCTATGGTGTGTATATGCATCCACGAGCAACCATTTGCAACCATCAATCATAACATGTTTCAAATACATGTTTACATCCATTGGCTTCTACCTAAGGATCGATGATACGCCCTAGAGGATATACCTTAAAAGCTAGGAGGTATGCATAAAATTCCTAGAAAAAGAGATCAAGGATGTACCCTTAAGAAAAAGGGTATGATGCGTGTATCTAGTCTTCAGTCCTCTAAGTCGCATCTTCTTGAGCTTCACTATTCTATACCTTATCTAATTAATCTTCACGATTGCGAGGCTTCTTGACCTCCATTTCCAAAACTGTCATTGATCGGATAGCTGGCTTTTTTATTGTCAACTGGATACATGCGGAAGTCTATCCCGCGTTTTAGGGGTAAACTCCTAAACTAATCAAAAACATCTGCGTACTCATGGACTACCCTAACGAATTGCAAATTGTCGATTAAGCGATTCTAGCTAGCTAAGCTTAATTAATTCTTTACACGGAATCTCGAGGGTATTCCAAGGCAAGTCAAAAGTCTAACTACCCTCCTTTCAGAATTACTAGCCAACCAACCCATGCCTAGAATCAACTGATAGCCCCTGGAACCAAAAACATAAGCATTACGCTTAAACTCAACACTTAATATAGTTATTCTCAAATCCTTACAAACCAAAGGTAAACAGGCCGAACCACCAATTGGATTGGAGACACTAATGGGATCTTCTACTATACAAGTACTAACGTACAGAGACTCAACTATGGAAGTCGATATGAACAAATGCGAATCGCTAAGATCAAAAGAGTACTAACTAGTTGATCAAAACGAAAAGCTAAACTTTTTCCAATAGAGGCTTTTACTATCTCTCTCTTAGGTATTCTGGTGGTGGAAGCATGCACTCTCCCTTCTGAAAATACTGTCCCTCGTCCTTGCCCTTGTCGTTATACCATAAAGATAACTCCTCCCGTCTTAGGTTTTATAATTCCTTCTTTCTTCGTGAGTCGAGTTTATATTCATGAATTTCTCATCCTTGCGTTGAGCTCCCTAGCCAAATTCCCCCATCCTCATCTTTAACCATCCCTGTGTAATCATGTTGACAAGTTTCTCAAAAGCTGCCTCCATCGCACGGAAAACTTTTCAAATCCTGAAAGAAAACTAGCTGCAGGTGAAAGTACTATGGCTATAGATGGAAGTCGGGCACTACTTTGCCCTTCGATAGATATCGTAGTCTTATCAAGCCTACGGAACCGTGCCGCGATGAGGTTTCCTCCCAGAAAGCCAGGAGCCCCGAAGACTCAAGAAAGAAGTGGACAAGAATTCAAACAGAGGATCAAAAGATAGTGCGTATGGACTTTGGGGAATATGCTTTTAAAACAAAACTTTTCTTTTGAAAATACTTCTTTTAAAACCGTTTTGAATTTATTTTTTTAAAATCTTTTATCTGATCCGGTATCCTTCAGCTCTGATACCACGTGTAACACCCCACATCCGTTAAGGTCACTCACAACGGGAATGCCTTAACTTCGGTGGAGAGTTATAGGTAAAAGATACAGATAAATTACAAGATAGACAAAATTAAAACAGCGGAAAATAGAACTTTACTTTATTGATCAAATAGTTTGTACAACAATTATTTTCCAATACCAGAATATCTGTCTTACAAAATAAAGAAACGTAAAATAACATTTATATTCCCCAATGTAGCGTGAGCCAGCCATAGCAATGGAAAAGAGAATCCCAACAAAACTTCGACTAATCTTCATCTTGGAAAGAAAACTGGACTAAGTAGTAATATTCCCTCCATGCAAACTTGAGGGGAGGGGGGAATGGAAGACAAGAAAGCGAAAGAAAACAGAGTCAGACATAAAGTCTGGTAAGTTCAGTAACTTTCAGCATGTGAACAGGTAAAAAGCAACATGGCATGAATTAACTGAATACAAGACTGCACCATGATGACAGAATTCATAAAGTTAGCACAAGATATGATAAGGTAAGATAAACTGGATGCACTTCTATACTTTCTCTGCTTCGCCACTACCTTGTTATTCTAATTTCTATATCCCTGCACCACCTAACTAGTAATATATATATAAACTGATAAGAACAGATACGTGATCCCAATCCCCGAAATTGTGGTTGTTTCAGGTGTACATCTATTATTTATTACCTAGGTCTAACCTAGGGTTTTCTATTGAGTGCATTCGTAGATCCAACCAGGGTTTTCGCTACCCAGGGCTACTGGGGTTTATGCTACCTATTGAACGTTTCTCGGATTTTAGGGTTTACGCGACCTAGGTCCAACTAGGGATTATGCTACCTACCGAACTATGCCCCCTAGCCTAGGACACACTACCTAGAGCGGTATATGTTCCTAGACTTTTCCCACGTATGTGTCGCGAATCGTCATCGTTGTCAAGACGCACAAGTCCTCCGTATGTGCGACCCGAGTTCTATGGCAGGGTAAATCAAGAAACACGGAACTCGGTCGGGAGCTTTCAGATATCTACCGATGCAGATGCTAAGGTCTGTTTTTCCAGTGGCTATGGTCCCACCCGACCCCTCCCTCAACTAATGAAAGGCACACCTTGAAAAATGAGAACTATACGCAGGCCCCCCTATGCCCCACAAACCTATGGCCATCCGCAACCATAACTAGATAGCAAGTATATGGTCTTTTGGAGTTCTCCTCCTTTCCGCTTCACGTATCTCGATTGACTCAAGATGGTAGGTAGACGACGAGTTGCTATCACAGGGCTACTAGTCTCGCCGAATCACGCTGGTCCATCCTAGTCTTTAGGTTGCCTTTTATTGCAACCAAGGCATACCCTTGGTTCTTCTAACGCAGACCTTAACCTCTGTGAGCCCAGGCGGATCATCTGCAGCCTCACAGAGGGATACCAAGAGTACCCTCACGTCCCCTCGAAGCCACTTGCTTCGTACCCCAGTCCATTGGAGCCTTCTTTAAACTCAGATGGACGTTCGCTCCTTCTCGTATTCTACTAAGGTTTACTACTTAGTCCTCTTAACTAAGGTTTACTACTTAGTTCTTTTTCTCGTCCTGTTATATTGGTTAAGTGTTACTAGTTGATTCAAGTTAACTTAACCCATTCGTTTGTCATGTTAAACTAGTTAAGCATTACCAGTAGTTCATGTTGACTTAACCCTACCACCAATCGAGTTATATTGGTTAAGTATTTCTTATTACTTAACCCCACCCCTTCATCTTGTATTGGTTAAGTGTCCCCTTTAACTTAACCCTAACATCTATTTAATTCACATGTTCTAATGGTTAAGTATTATCCCTTCATGTTTTAACTTAACCTTGTTCATTTGTCACCCTATCATGGCTAAGTGTTCTAAGTTTACTTAACTCCACCTTCTAGTTAACATGTTAAATTGGCTAAGTGTATTTTACTTAACCACACCTTCTAGTCTAGTTAACATGTTATAACGGTTATTTAACCCCTACAAGTCTTGTCTTGTTAACATGTTAAGTTGGTTAAGTGTTCCTATGGACTTAACCCTCCTATTCTAGCTTAATTGTTTCTTAGCTTTAAATTATTCATTTAAAGCAACAACCACTCACATTAGACAGATATTGTTGCGGTCATTGGATGTTCCGGTCGGTTCCGGGCAGATTTACACCGCAACTCAGTCTAACCTCGGGGCCTTTTGGGCTCAATGTTCTAACCACTCACATTATATAGATATTGTTACGGTTGCTGGATTTGCCGGGAGGTTCCGGGCAGTCTTATACCGTAACTCAATCTAACCTTGGGTTAGGCATATTCGTCTTTCCTAGATTTACATATTTATCCTGTTTGTCTATATGTAAATTGCTAACAACTCTTTTAAACAAATTTGGCCTATATCATATTCATTAGTCATGCCTACTAACATACCTATATCCTAGGCCCAAATCTTGATTTATCAATCATTTAACCCAACTTGCACTTTTATGCCAATTTAGATCTAGTATTCTCACTTACAGTTCATGTCAAAACTAGATTTAATATTCTAGTTTACAGTTTATGCCCAAAACTTGGCTTACATGCCAATTCCATATTTTGCGGCCAATTAACAATTTACCATTATACACCCGAGTCTAATATGAATGTAATATTTATAGCAAAATCAGATTTATATCAACATATTTATTATGCCAAATTATAGAAATTAAGTTACGCCCAAATTCCCCCGCCGTAGTCGTACGTATAACATGATTTCACAAGTTTCTAGGTACTTATGAAATGAGACTTAACAAAAGGAACAGGGGACAAGCACGAGAATTTGACATAAAGAATAGGAATGCGAAAGCGAACCAAATACAAAGATAATGGTTCCAATAGGTTTGATGTACATAGCAATGAATAGGAATAAACTAGGCAAGCTACATCATAAATATAAGATCAACATAATTTAGGGAATAGGCATAGGTGATTTGGTCCAACATAATGCCAGTTCGGTGTACAACATGATTTGCAACTATAGTGTTATGGGCATAAACAACTAACCATACTAGTCATAGGCAATTAACCACAATAGTCCTAGGCAATTAACCACAATAGTCATATTCATGGTTCATAGTTATGAATCATGGGCGATTAAACACAATAGTCATGGATAATTAACAAAAATAGTCCTAGGCAATTACCCTAAATAGTCATAGGAAATTAACTGTAATAATTTCAAAGTCATGGTCATGGACAATAGTCTTATGTTCATAATCATAGGCAATAATCTCATAGTCATGAGTCATAGGTGATTGGTCACAATTGTCCTTGTCATAGTTATAGGCAGTAGTCTTATGTCCACCGTCATAGGCATAGGCATAGTTTTATGTTCATAGTCATAGGCATAGGCATAGTCTTATGTTCACAGTCATAGTCTTAGGTCATTAACAATAGTTCCAACGTCATAGGCATAGGCACAGTCTCATCGGCAATTAATCTCAATAGTTCTAAATTAGATCCAAAGGCATATACAAGCACAGATTCAAATGAGAAGATCAGGCATATTCTTATATCCATATAATTACATGCCACAAAATAGGCGTTCAAATCTAAAAAGTAACTGACTTACGTTGATCGGAGAAAAGATAATTAGATAACGTTGAGTTGATTTGCTATGATTCGCGCGACGTTGCTCAAAGCCGTTGAACTGGCCTTTCCATCCCTTCTTGAAGCTCTAACTTGATTTGAATCTCCAATTTGCAATTTCTAGCCGTAGTCTTCAAGAAATATTCTTCGTGTTTTATTTTAATTTATTTATAATTTAATTATTCCAAAGGCAGCATAAGGAGAGAATGAAATGGTGTAAAGAGAATGGGGCTAGGAGGTTGTTTATATAGGATTAGGCAGACGAATCTAGACAGAAAACGAGACCAGATACATTAGAATGAACCCAGGCTCAGAACTGGGTTCTGGCACCAGGTAGACCCCCAGGTCGACCATAGGGTCAACCTGGTCCCCGGGAGGTCGACCATAGTGTCGACCCCCAGGTCGACCTGGTCCTGGGCAGGAAAATTCCCGCCCAGTCTGCGTTGGCGTTTGAATTCGAATTTCAAAATTTGAATTTCGAGTTGTTTTTTATTCTGAAAACTTTTGAAACTTCGGGGGGTCATATCTTCCTCATACGGACTCCGTTTCTCGAAAACTCGGATTCATTTCCAAGCAGAATTTCGAGACGAATGCAATGCTGCAACCCATTTCCCTTGATTCTTATTTTATAGTTTAATTCTTCCTTGATTTATGGTTTTAACATGTTATAAAAATACGGGGTGTTACATTTATTCTCTAATATAATGACACATTTATTCTCTAATATAAATGACACATTTATTCTCTAATATAAATGACACATTTATTCTCTAATATAAATGACACATTTAATTTATAACATAAATGATTCTAAAAATGATATTTTTAATTCTAACATAACATGCTTCTAGAAATGATTATTATAACCAAAATGACAATTTCATACTAACCTGACAATTTATCACTAAAATGAAAATTTTACATGAACATGACAATCCAAATAAAATGATAATTTTATTTTAATATGACAATCCTAATAAAATGATAATTTCATTTGAATCTAATTTTATAATTACAAAATGGCATAATTATTTTCAATAATCTTATAATCACAAATATGATATATTAGTTTTCAACTATCTTATCGTAACAAACATGAGATATTTGTTTTCAACAGAACAAACATAATTTGTTTTCAACTAAACAAACATGATATATTTACTTTTCAACTATTATACAACAAACATGATGTAATTATATACAACGATCATATTTTAACAAACATGATAATTCCAATCCACATACCAACATAATAGTATTATCAACCCAATCAAATCACGTATATAACAAATTGAATTTAACAACAGATTCGATTACTAACACGATTAGAAATTAATAAATTTTAATTATTAAAAATAAAGAATTCTCACATTGATTTTGTCTGAATTTTCAAAGTGCTCTGTTTCAGATCTGGTTTGTTTCATGCTGTAGATCTCGTCTTCACGATTCAAACGCTTCTGAAATCATCGATTACTGTTTTGATTTAAGAGAGATATGAATGTTTGAAATTTAATTACATTATTGAATAATAATTAAATAATTAATTATTAATTATTTCTTAACCCTTTGTTAACGTTATAAACCCATCTTCTTCGTCGTCGAATACAGAACCCATTGTCCAGATGAAAAGCCACCTGCGCAAGTACCATAGGACCACCGCCACCCGATGCAACACCACCACCTCGAAGCGCCACCGTCGATTAACGCCCGCCGCATCGCCCAACTCGCGGCCCCCACATCTGCTGAAAACAATGAAACAACCCGAAATTCTGGGGCCGATTTAAAATTTTTATTTTAGGAATTTTAATGGATTTTAATATTTAAAATAATCTAATTTAAATAGGAACGACTAAAAATTTATTTTAAAACGAATAAATTTAATTTAACTATTAATAGGAGTTTAAAACAGCGCTGCAGTTTGAAAATTTGAATTGGAACTTTGACTGAATGTACAGGATTCATTTTAAATCAGAATTGATCAAAACAAGAAATATTTAAATCTGTTTAAGAATGTCTTTCTAACGAATCTGAAAAATTGAAATTTCACTTTAAAAGTTGTAAGTTATGTCCAGTTTAAAATTTAGAAAAGTCGCTATATAATTTATATATATTTTAATATAATATATTAGCCTTAAAAATAGCCATTTTGCAAACGACCTCGGTTTTAGATGAAACCAATTTTGTTGGAACCGGAATGTCGAATTATTGTTAAGTTTAATTTTTCAGAATTTTTGGAATTAATATGTGAGCGTGGCAAAAGAAAACGTGTTTTGACAGTTTCAGTCCAATTTAATCGACTGGAAAATGGCCATTTTTCAGACAGTTTCAGAATTCGACGAAATTAGTTTTGTTAGGACCGTATTGTCAAAACATAACCAAAAATAATTTTTCTGCAATTTTTAGAGTCCGTATGTGTCCTCGGTGAATTTAAATGTACAGTTGAATTAAATAAATAAATGATTTAAAATTTAAATTAAATAAAAGTGGGCCAAGACGGTCATTTGGGCTGACGGAACCTAGCCCATTGCATCAGGAGCGTGGGTATTTGCCTGGGGACAACTCTCGTTGGGCTGGATTTGTAGGAACTATGAATTAACGGGCTTCTTTGTAGATTTATGAATTAAATAATTAAAATATTAGAAATATACCCTTATATTAAAATCCAAACCCTAATTTCTATGCCCAACCGCCACTCCTATTCAATCAATGGCCAAAACCCTTCGAATTTGAATCACCAATTACTCCCAAACAAAATCGAATTGATTCATGAAACCAATGCAAATTTTGAAGATAAATCTTAGTTCTTTGAAACCATACGGTGATGATCACCTCTAGAGTGCTAATTCGAGAGAAATCGACTCCCCAAGTCCAACCGTTCGCACCCATTTACGGGTCAAAGGGGTCCACCGAGTAGCTTGTGGTGGAGTGCATGGATGGAGGGTTGAAGCGGCTTTGATGGCGTGGGTTCCGATCTACTTCTGGTGCCTCGAGTGGCGTGCTATTGGGAACCCTAGCCGATCGTGTATGGGTTCGACGAAGACCTGGAGCGTGGTCCAGAAAGAAGAAGACGGGTTTTCCGTAAAGCGTGATTAACATATGATTGGTGATGTAATTAGAAATTTAATTAATTTATTAATATGATTAAGATTCAAACTATCATAACTTGGCCATATTGAATCAGAAATTTGCAAAACAAAATGCGTTGGAACCGCAAAATCCGGATCTACACGATGGAACTGACCAGAACCAAAATAGAGCTAACCAGAGTTTGGAAAATTTTCAGATCTGAACTGATCAGAATTAAAACCATTGGTGAGATTTCTATATTTTATTATTAAAATTTAATTATTTTTTGCTATGTGAATTCCACATAAGTATGTCGTGAAATCTGAATTGATTGATGTTGTTATGTGAAATTATTGGTGTGATGATTATTGTGTTGAGAATAAAATTGTTGAAACCAAATGGTTAAATCAAAGTATACCATTTTCTGAAGTTGATTTGTCAATATAAAATCTTTAGTTTTGTTATAACTAGAAAGAACAAATTTTGATCGTCATTTTGTTTATAATTAAAAGAACAAATTTCATCGTCATTTTGGTTTGCATTAAAAGTAAATAAAAAAAAAATCATCATTTTGGTTTGCATTAAAAGTAAATAAACAAAATCATCGTTTTTGTCTGCATCATAAGTTAACAAACAAATTTTCACTTTGTCTATATATTGGAAGTTAACAAGCCAATTTATCATTTCGTTGTACTGAAGTTATCAACGAAATAAGTCATTTGTCGCATTGAAATTTATAAAATAAATTTGTCATTTTGTCACCTTAAAATAGACACAAAATATACGCACTTTTGTAGAATAGAAGTTGATCTTTTATTTACATTCTTTCATGTAAATAAAACAAGAATTAAAAAGAATGAATTAAAATTGTATATCTTTATACATTTAGAAGAAATAAATTAAAACATTCACTTTGACACATTGATAAGCATTAGACAAAAGTAAACATTTTTGTTCAACAAAAAGAGTTGAATAAAAGAATAGATTTTTACTGGCATACTGAACAAAATAAAAGTGTAGAATTAGAAATTTTGTTTTATGGTCATATTGATTACAATAAGAAGTGTAGAATTAGAAATATTCATTTTTGTTAAAACATGATTAGTGTTAAAATAACATTTTTTTGTTAAAACATTTCTTTTTGTTCATTTTATAAGAATGAACATGAGACATTTCTTTTTTGTTCATTTTATAAGAATGAACATAAAATATTTCTTTTGGGGCATTTTATAAGAATGAAAATAAAACATTCTTTTTGGCCATTTTATAAGAATAAAACAAAAACATTTATTTTGTTATAAAAAGAATGAATATGAAAGGCTCATTTTTGTCAAATGTAAAGATTGAAATAAAAACATTATTTTTATCATTTAAAAAGAATAAAGTAAAAATACTCATTTTGTTTGCATTGAAATGAATTAGACAAGACTATCATTTTGTTTACATTGAAATGAATTAGACAAGACTGTCATTTTGTTTACATTGAAATGAATTAGATTAAAATTGTCATTTTGTTTACAACGAAATGAATTAGATTAAAACATAATTTTTGTTAGAAAATGAAATGTAGGGTAAAATATACATTTTTGCTAGAAAATGTATATTAGAATAAAAAGTACATTTCTGTTAGAAAATGTAAATTAAAATTAAAAGGACATATTTTTGTCATTGCGAAATAAAGGAAATTAAAAGGACATTTTGGTCACTTTGAAATAAAGGAAATTAAAAGGACATTTTTGTCACTTTGACTTGAATGAAACAAAAAGGATAATTATGTAGATTTAAAGATGAATGAAATAAAAATGTATAATTTCATACATTAGAAGTTATGAGTTAAAAATGTATATTTGCATAATTAAAAACGATGAGTTAAAAATGTATATTTTTTATACATCAAAAAGAATGAATTAGTAATGGACATCCGTGTCCCATTAAAAAGTATGAAGTAGAAATTCACATTTGTCATTTATAAAGAATGGAACAAAAACGTTCATTTTTGTCATTTAAAAATGAATGAAGCCAAAATCTATATTTTTGCCTATTAAAAAGGATTACACCAAAATCTACATTTTTGGTTATTTAAAAGGATTACACAAAAAATATGAAAGTTCATATTTTTGTTGTCGATTAGTCACAATAAAAAGATCATATGTTTAGATATGACATTAGTAATACCTTATAATGTATGCATGTAATGTTGAAAAGTTTGATGTATCCAATATATTAATGATATCCAAATCAAATATTACACTTCCATTTACAAGTCATCCGACCTGTTTATGTGATTGGGTCGATAATTTTTACACATTGCCCAAGTGCACAAATAATTTATTATTTGATTTTTGGATGAAACCCCACACAGGTGTTGGGATGATATTTGACCTACACTAGTCTCAATATTTAGTGTAAAATCCACTTTGATTGTTATTTGGATGTTTGATAATTATTCATCATGATTGTTGATTTCATGCAGTATATAGTTGTTGATTGAGTCATATTCCAGTAAAGAATATTCTAGAAAAGAATATTTTAGGAAATATCTTAGAAAAAGAATATATTTTGGGAAAATATTTTTTTATTGAAATGGACTAGTTATCAACTAGAGTAAATCATTAAATTTAGATTTAATGTAGTTTTCCAATTTTTAATTGAAATTAAATTAAATAAATTGGATTTTGGGTTTGTCGTGAATAGTGTCTTAAATAACACTGTTCTAAAACCCCGTATGAAAAGAATAATCTTTTAATTTAGATTATTAAGAGTTTCAATTATATTTAGGGATCGAAATAAGATGAAATGTGAGTTGGGTTTATTGTGAACTATGTTTTTAAGCGACATTTGTTCTTTAACTCAGCTGACAGTGAGAAGATATGATTTGGGATTTATAAATCTTTATTTAAGATTTAAATGGGAATTTTCCAAAAGTAAAGTTTTCCAATTTAATATATTAAATTGGAATTGGATGGAATTCGTATTTATAATAACCGAGATAAGCTTCTGTAAAAGAAGACCGATACTACATATGGAATTTAAGAGGCTTTGTCGTTATTCCATTTATATTATTGATCGGATACAGAAATTTATAATGATTATATATTGATTTGATTCCTGTGAAGATTCCATATTTTATGGAAGATGATTTCGGGTTTACCGTGAGCTGTGTTTTAAAATGACATTAGTTCTTTAACCCAGTTAAAGATAAAAGTAATTTCTTAAATTTAAATAATCATTGAATAATGATTTTTTTTAGAGGAAGACGGGTGTGTAGCATGGAGCTACACAACCGATTACTAGTAGATATACCAAATAATAAAATTAGCTGGTTGACAGGTCCAACCAGTGGCAATAAAGTCTAGACCCAGCAGGTCAATAACAAAGTACACCCATAGCGTAAAATATGTACATCAAAAAGGGATAAATACATAATAGATAATAGCATAGACTAGATGGAGCATAAGTAGAATAAGCCAGCCTTAGTTGATTCAGCGAGGTGGGAGCGTGCTGCTTTCATGCGATCCAGGAGAATCTGGCCTAGGAAGGGCAAGCCTGAAGCGAGCATGTCTCGCTAATCCTGTCCATAAGTCGAAGAGATGTAGGATATGATAACAGGTACCCGAAAGAAGTTTCGGTGATCTGCCAAAGATGATCGCATTACGTTCTAACCAAATACTCCATGAGAAGAAAGTCACAAGAGAATCCAGAAGAGGGTCGGGGGGGTTATGCTGCCAATAATCGAAAAAGGAATTAATGGAGGGAATGAAGCCGAGGATGAAGGAGCTGATTGTAGCCCACACTGCGTATGAGAAATCACATTCGAAGAAAATGTGAGAAAGGGATTCGTTTTTAAGGTTACAGAGAACACAAATGGGATCGATGTTGTTGTTAAAGCGATGGAGTCTGATTCTGGTGTTGATGCGATTATGGATAAGGAGCCATTGAAAGAAAATTAATCGAGGAGGAAGGTTGCATTTCCAAATGTGGGAGAAAGAGAAGCTTCTGCCAGGATGAATTAGGAACTGATAACAGGATGCAACTGTGAAAGAGTTGGATGGGTTTAAAGCGTAGAAAAATGAGTCTGGATCAGATGAGAAGTGAGTTGAGTATGTGGCCAATAGAATTAAGTCCAAATAATGATTCAAGGCCCATCCAAGAAGTAGGGAAAAGGCCCATTGGGCCAAGCTCATGGGCCGATGCCGCAGTAAGTGGGCTAAGATGGTTGACTGATGCAAGATTAGGAAAACGGGTGGAGAAGGGAGTTTGCTCATACCAAAAATCCATCCAAAAAAGGCAGGATTCACCATTACCAATTTAAACGTGAAAATATTTTTTGACTCTCATTAGTGTGGATAAAATTCCTTTCCAGAAGGGTGAGGGTCTAGCATTAGGACTAAAATGGAGGATGAGAAAGGGATTAGAGTTATAAAGATGAGTTAAGATCCAGTCTTTCCAGATGAATCGTCCAGGCGAGAGGGTTCGCCACAGCCATTTGGTTAGCAGTGCTGAGTTAAAAGTCAAGAGGTTCAATATTCCAAGACCACCATGATTGGTTGGGAGACAAACAGTTTGCCAATTGATGAGTTTTTTCAGGTTACCTCCATTCCAAAGAAAGGTACTACGGATTGAATCAATTTTCTTAATAACCCAGATTGGAAGTTTGTGGAATGACATCCAGTAAGTAGGAATTGCAGAAAGGACATGCTTCACAAGTATAAGGCGGCCAGCAGAAGAAAGTGAGTTTGCCTTCCAATTAGAGAGTCTATTTTGAATCTCAGAAATGAGAGGTTGCCAGTCATGATTAAGGAGTTTGGTGGGACGGAGAGGGATACCCAAATAGTTGATTGGGAAAGAGTCTAGTTTACAATTTAGGCAATTAGCAATGGCTGGACCAATCTGAGAGCAATTACCAAGCATAATAATTGATCTCTTGCTAAAGTTAATAGAGAGACCCGAGATCATTTCAAAAGTGTAAAGAAGAATTTTGAGGCAGTGAATGTTATTGAGAGTTGGGGTGGTGAAAAGAATTGTATCATCTGCAAATTGAAGATTTGAAGTGCAAATCTCTGAATTAGGGAGTGGAATGCCTGAGAAAATGTTATGAGAGAGGGAACGCTTCACCATTTGATTGAATACATCTGCAATTTGGACAAAAATAAGGGGTGAAAGAGGGTCTCCCTGCCTTAAGCCTCTTTTGGATTTAATTTTTCCACCATATTCTCCATTAACGAACACAGTGGAAAGACTAGTGTGTAGAATAGCTTTAATCCAAGAACACCATTTTATTGGAAAACCCCTATGAGACATAAGAGATAGGATAAAATCCCAACTGACGGAATCGAAGGCTTTTGAGAAATCTAGTTTAAGCAGGACCCCAGGGGTATTAGTAAAGTGGCAAAAAGAGATAACTTCTTGTGTAGCAGCCACACAGTCTAGAATGTTTCTTCCTTTGATGAATGCAGATTGTTCAATATCAACTAGGGAGTCAATATGCTTTTGTAGTCTGGAAGATAGGATTTTGGTGACAATTTTGAAGGTTGTGTTGAGAAGACTGATAGGTCTGAAAAGGAGACAGTGTTAGCTCTTTGAAATTTAGGAATGAGGATAATGTTGGCGTAATTTAATTTGGAGATTGATGAAGGATCAGAGTAGAATTCTAAGCACATGTCAATGATGTCAGATTTTAGAGTGGGCCAAAAATGTTTAAAGAAGGCCGTACCAAAACCATCAGGCCCAGGTGCCTTATCATCCGCCATATCCCTAACCGCATTCCAAATTTCCTGTTCAGTAAAAGGGTGATCAATGTTAATGGGTTCAGAGTTTGGGTATAAATAATGCCAATCAATATGGGGAGAGGGGGGAGGGGATGAACCAAGGAGCTTTCTGAAGAAGATGGTGAATTGATGACAAATGTCTTTCGAGTCATTGAGGGTGTTGTTGTTATGAACAATTTCAGGGATGAAAGAAGAACGATGATGGCAATTAGCAACTCGTTGAAAGTAAGCAGTGTTTTTGTCACCTTCTTTAATCCATTTAGATTTAGACCTCTACTTCCAACCAATTTCTTCTAGTTTAATAAGCCTTTCCAATTCTGATTCGTATTCTTTCAAAACATGTTGCTCAGACAGGGTTAAAGGTCTATTTTCTTCAATGATATTTAGATTTAAGATGGCATCTTGTGTGGATGAAATACGACTTTTCAAAGAATTCCAGACATTCTTAGCCCATGGGTGAATCAGTTTACGAAGAGAACGAAGCTTGCAAACTATTCTGGTTATTGCAGAATGATGGGATGGTAGTTGTTCCCAGCTGAGTTTAATGAAGTTGTCAAAAGATGGTTCTAGTAGCCATAGACGTTCAAATCTGAAAGGGCGTTTGAATGGAGTGTTTGAGTTAGTATCAAGAAGGATAGGGCAGTGATCAGAGATGGTGGTGGCAAGGCCATTAGCCAATGATAAAGGGAAAAGATCATCCCAGTTGATGTTAAAGAAAAAACGATCCAGCTTGGACAGTGAAGGAATTTCCCTTCTATTTGACCACGTATATCGACGATTGTTAATTGGTGTTTCGATAAGCGAACAGGATTGAATAAATGCGTTGAATTGGGAGGAATCAGGGGATAAGTTGCCAGAATTACGATCTTCAAATGAGCGAGTAGTGTTAAAGTCTCCCCCAATTAACCAAGGGTCATTTATATTTTGAGACAAGTTGTGGCAATATTGCCAAGTTTTAGCTCTCCCTTGAATATCGTTTGGGGCATAAATATAAGTGAAGTGGAAAATAGAGTTCGAAGGAATATAACGAAGGGTTACATGAAGAACAGAAGGGTGTGAAATGGATTGTTCAAAAGCCCACAAATGATCATTCCACGCTGTAATTAAACCACCACGAGTGTCTACAGCGTCCACATGTGACCAACCAGATAGGTAGGGGCCACAAAGATTACGAATTAGAGGGATGTGTGGGTTAGCAATTTTGGTCTCTTGAAGAAATAAAATACCTATGTGGTGTGGGGAAATGATGAGATTGATAGCATGATTTTTTGTGGGGTCCCCAACCCCTCTGATATTCCATGTGACTACTTTCATTTAGAAAGGTTAGAACGCTGTTGTTCTAGGGTTTGCATGGCAGAATAGTGTTTGTCATGCAGACACACCCCCAAGCATTTAGCCAATTTTTTATTTGGCACTTTATTAGCAGAAGAAAAAACAACTGGTTCAAAGTAACTACCCGAAGTTCCTAGGGGCAGAGAGCGAGCCCTGTTAATCCTAGCACTCCTTCTGATCGCTGACGAAGAGATGTGTGGTGATGAGGATCCTTGTTCTTCTTGGTGCATTTGTTCGTGATATTCCTGCTGAGCTGGCAGTTGCAGATGAAGAGGGACGGAGAGGTCGAGGTCAGCCAAAGGGTCCCATCGAGGCACAGACATATCCACTCTAGGCTGTTCAACCATGGCCAAGTCATGCTGTTGTCCGTTACACATCATAGGGACTTCTCGCAGAGCTTCATCAGACATTACATCATATCTGTCTTCCTCCATGAGATCTTTTTGCTGAGATAAAGGTTGTAACGACCCGCATTCTACGTATCATAGGATCGTAGAATATTTATTTCTTTCACTCACGAAGTCGTATGGTCATGTAACTTTGGGAGACGACTATTGGGGTCATTTCCCATGTTCATGATTTCTGTCAATTTTTAAATGACCATTTTACCCCTATGTGGTACTGTTTTGGCCATAACTTTTGACTGGAAATGAATTTTGACCTGAAACCACTTCCATTGGCTCCGGATGATGGATTACAATTCCGTAGAGTGGTCACATTAGCCTAACGGACTCACCGTTTGGGAGATATGGCTGAAACAAGTTTCAGATTGTGAAAAACAACTTAATTGGGCTTAACTGGGTGATTAACAGCTAGGCCCAATGGGGGATTTCGGGATTAGGATAAGGAGGAGGCTGAAATCAGTTATAGAACGATCTTATCCTCATTTCCCAGCTACCACTTTCTTTCTTGTAACCCTAGCAATGGCCTCCAACACCCAAATCACCTTCTAATCAAGTTTTGGCTTAATCTACATCAAATTAAGGAGAGAAAACACGAAAGCAAGGCTAGAGCTGCTGTTAGACATCAGTGTTCACCCAAATCAGCGAGGTTTCAGTTCTGAGAATTTTATTTGTGGCCAAGGTGAGTGATTAGCATCGTCTTGACACTAATTACAGTTAATTAAGGGTAATTAGTGAAGATTAGCGAATTTACACACTAATAAATTCTAGAAAAAATCTATGAATTCGAAAATAATATTTTATGCCTCTGGTAGAAATTTGGTTTAATTTGATTAAGTTTTGTTAACCCTATGATTAGTTTTGCTTAAACATGCTTAAGGGAAAATATGGGGTTTTGGGTATATTTGATCCATTTTGACATGTAAATTCATTGTTTTGGTGTTTGTGGTTAGTTTGTTATGTTGCTATGACTGTTTGGGATGATTTGTGATTGATTAGTATAGTTAGATTTGTCGAAAACGTCGTCGATTGGCGTAAACAAGTTGCTGGAAAAAGTTGCAGAAAGTTGTGCAGGGTTTCGGATCGGATCGGATATGGGCTCGGATCGGATTGGAGACCTGAGCAAGGAACCCGACCCGAACTGGAGTCTGGCACAAAAGAGGCTTGGCAAAAAGGAAGGCCATGTTGGTTAAGCTGGGGATCGGATCGACTTAAGAACGAAGGGCTCGGATCGGAACTTGACACTTGGGAGAACTGGCAAGAAGGAAGGCCACGCTAATTTAACTGGGATCGGATCGGATAAAGAAGGAGGGATCGGATCGGAACACGTGAAGAACGAGGGAGCGGATCGGAGCGGAAGCACGAACTGGAAGGGAGATGGCATCCGACCCGACCCGAGGTGGGACACCCGACCTGGACGAGGACACCCGACCCGAACCGACGCGATGGAGTGGACCCGATCCGAACCGCTATCAGAGGAAGACCATGCACCAACGCAACGCAGTGGACCCGACCCGAACCGATGGCTTGAAAGGAACCCGACCCGACCCAGTATTGACCAATAACCCGAGATGCAAAGGTAGTCCAATATGGGAAGTTAGAGCTCAAGATCCAGTTGGGAACCGATGAGTTCACTTCATGATTGAGCTTTGCTGCGGGACGTGTGCCAAGGGGCAGTCGATGTTTATTACTTTGGATCACTATGTATGGGAAGTACGTGAACGGATTCAGGGCTGCAATGGCCTAGGTACGACTAAAGGGCTATAAACCAATGAAGTGGGGTCATTTGTAAAGATTTGGTCATGACTCCATGTGGTAAGCTTGGTAGTAGCAGTAGTTGTACAAGTTGAACTCCGTCACTACTTCGATGGGTCTAGTGATTGACAGTGGTGAACATCGTATGCTTTACGCACTGAGTGAGAGATGTGAGGATGGTTGCTATGGATGATTTGTTTGCTATCATTATGACATGCACACCCCACCCCCGTATTCTTTACACTATTTATTACGGCACCTTAGAGTACTGTACGGTTTGTGGTACTAACTCTTTGGTTGCAGGTGCAAGTTCAGGTATGGTTTAGTATACATGTTGTTGTTCTGTTTAGATGTTTATCGCTCATACCAGGCTTTATGTCTGACCCAGAGTTTTATGTCTCCTCTTATTACTCTGGGTGCTCACACGAGCAGACTAGAGACAGGTTAGCTGGTGATGCACGGGTAGATGATCCGGAGACGAGCAGGAGGCTTCCACGTAATATATATATATATAGTATTCTCCCTGTGTTGTTGAAGATCACTGCTTGGGCATTCGTGGTGCATCTTCTACTTTAGGTTTCTTTTGTTTAGAGACAGTAAATTTGGAAAGTTGTAGTAAGCTGTATTTGGATTTCCGCTGCTCTGATGTTGATGTTGATTTTAGTTATCATCTTATGCACTGTCTCACCTGTTTTATGTCAAGTATGTTATTATTATTATATTTTACTCCATGCGCTGTGAGATATTCTAGAGGTTCTTGATCAGTTCGTTCCCTTCTTTCCTTTCTCCTGACGACCGTCCCGTGCTAGTCGGGCAGGTGTACAGCGCACTTTCGGAGGAAATGTAGGCTGGTGCGGGGCGGGCCGTCACACTTGGTATCAGAGCTCTAGGTTGCGTAGTTAACCTGGGGAAGTTATCAGGGAGAGATAGTATACGTATACGAGAGAGCGTATTTGTGATTACTTTGGTTTTCAAAAGCTATATATATACTATTATTAGCATAAGGATGAAGTCGTACTGCACTAGCACCACTATGGGGTCGTTAATCGTTTCTTTTTTTAGATTGACGATGAGCCGATATGTTAGAGGTACCGGTAGAGGGGCCAATAATGGGAATGCTGCTGACATGAGGACGATGTTTACTGACGTCATGAGAAAGATGCTTAGGGACGTGCAGAGGGCAGCTCCCAATGGTGGAAATGGTGGTGGTCCGATAGTGCAGGCAGCGAGGGTCGACTTTTCCAAGCTGAAGAAGGATTATACTAGTCTTGGTGGGAAGTTGTTTCACGGAACGAAGTCGGCCACGGATGTTCAAGATTGGTTGGATAGTTGCGAACGTATCTTCGAGGATTTGGGTATCGAGGATGCGATGAAGAGAAAGCTAGCGTCCCGTCAGCTGCAAGGGCGGGCAATGAATTGGTGGAATGCTATAAAGGCAGCTACTCCCAAAGATCAGATTACTTGGGAGCAGTTTAAGGCTCACTTAAGCGAGAAGTTCATTCCAGCTGCTCAGAAGTCAGTGCTGTTTAAGAAATTCTTGGAGCTCAAGCAGAATGGCAGAGCTGTCTCGGAGTATATTGCTGAATTCGACACTTTGTCAAAGTATGGGTTATCTCTTATTGATACTGCCAAGAAGAAGAATGAGAAATTCATAACTGGTTTGGATCAGTACTTGGAGGAAAGGCTTATTAACCACATCGATGAGACGTTTGAATCGATTGTGGGAAAGCATTGAGATCAGAAAGTCTCTACCCTAAGCCGAAGACTGAGGTTGCATCCGCAGATGAGCCAAAGCCACAAGCAAGTGGTGGAGGCAAGGGTGGTTCCCAGAATAAGAGAAAGCAGAATCAGACTAAGGATGGCCAGAAGAAAAAGAATAAGCAAGATGTTGAGTGCTTCAGCTGTGGTAAGAAGGGCCATTATGCTAGTAATTGTCGGGCCAAGCCAGCGGATAGGAAGTGCTTCAACTGTGGCTAAATGAGACATCACAAAGACAAGTGTCCACAGCCCCCTAAAGAAAAGCAAATGGTGAAAGCATATGCCCTTAATGCTATTCCTTCTTCGTCGAATGCCCCAACTGCGGCGGAGAAGGGAAATAATGTCGCCATTCAAGGTATGCTTTCTGTTTATGATGTTCCTGTTAGAGTTTTGTTTGATACCGGAGCTTCCAGTTCTTTCATATCTAGTGACCTGGTAGATAGGTTGGGATTGGAGCCCGAGATTGTCGATAGACCTTTAGTAGTGACGAACCCGATTGGTGGTTCGACTAGCCTTAGCATGATTTGTCGTAATGTGGTCTTATCGAGTCATGGATGCATGTTTGTTTGTGATTGCTTTGTTTTGGGCTTTACTGGGTTTGGCATTATTTTGGGAGTAGATTGGCTCCGAAGATACAGGGTGGTGGTAGACTGTGAGGGCTTTTTGGTGACAGCTAGAGCGGATGATGGGCGGAGGATAGTGTTTGGTGGTCTACCCAGTGAGGGGGTATTGGCTAGTTTTCTAAACTCCCTCGACATTCCGCATAGTGAGTTGTCAGGTTTGCCCGTGGTTAGCCAGTATCCGGATGTTTTCGAGGAAGTGAGCGGGCTTCCACCACACCGAGAGATTGAGTTCCGTATTGATTTGGTAAAAGATGTCAGACCTATAGTGATGCCACTTCGTCGTATGGCACCAAGGGAGCAGCGAGAGCTCGAGGTGCAAGTCAGCAATCTTTTGAAGAAGGGATTTATCAGAAGGAGTGTTTCTAAATGGGGAGCACCAGTTGTGTTTGCTACCAAGGCGGATGGTTCCCTTCGTTTGTGTGTAGACTACCGCGAGTTGAATAAAGTGACGAGGAAGAACAAGTATCCTCTACCACGGCTAGATGATTTGTTCGATCAGTTGAGTGGCGCGAGAGTATTTTCTCAGTTGGATCTCGCGACAGGTTTTCATCAGCTTAGAGTGGAAGCTGAGAGCATAGCTAAAACGGCATTTCGAACGCCGTCTAGGTTTTATGAGTGGTTGGTCATGCCATTCGGGCTGACCAATGCCCCAGCATATTTTGTGGATCTTATAAATAGGGTATTCAGAGATCAGTTGAATAGGTTCGTCCTTGTGTTCGTTGATGATATTTTGGTCTATTCGAGGACAGAGGAAGAACACAAGGAACATTTAAGAATAGTGATGGAGGTGTTGAGAAAACACCAATTGAAAGCAAAGTTTTCTAAGTGTCATTTCTGGAGGAGGGAAGTGAGGTTCTTGGGCCATGTTGTATCAGAGAATGGTATTGCCATGGACCCGGCGAAGGTGGCTACGGTACAGGATTGGCCCACGCCCAAGAATGCAACAGGTGTAAGAAGTTTCTTGGGGTTAGCTGGTTATTATCGTAAGTTTATCCAGGGTTTCTCCAAGATAGTAGCACCATTGACCCAGTTAACCAAGAAGAATCAAGCTTTTGTCTAGGATGAAAGGTGCGAGAATGCATTCAAGAGTCTAAAGGACAAGTTGACAAGCGCACCAGTGATAGTCATTCCTAAGGGGAATGAAGAGATGACGGTATACACGGATGCCTGTGGTACCGGACTAGGTGCTATATTGATGCAAGGTGGTAGGTTTGTAGCTTATGCAAGTCGGCAATTGAAACCGCACGAGAGAAGATACCTTACCTATGATTTGGAATTGGCAGCAATCGTGTTCGTGTTGAAGATGTGGAGACACTATCTCTTGGGAGAAAGATTTGAGTTGTTTACGGATCATAAGTCGTTGAAGTATCTCTTCTCCCAGAAGGATCTAAATCTCCGGCAACAAAGGTGGTTAAAATTCTTGGCTTCCTATGATTTTGACATCGCATATACACCGAGAAAGGGAAATGCGGTGGCTGATGCATTGAGTAGGAGACATACCAGCTTAGGGGATATGTTTCTAGAATGGAAGCAACTGGAGTACATCGCTGGGTATGATTTCAGACCAAAGTGCGAATTGGATCCAGAAATGTTAGAAAGTTTGATGATCAGACCCACTTTGATTGAGCGGATCGGCTCTAGTCAGAGGGACGATCCTAACCTATTGGAAATCATCTCCAAGTTAGAGATGGGTATCGATGAGGAGATGAACAAGTATGGGCTTGATCGAGAAGGATGGCTTAGAAAGAATGGAAAGCTTGTTGTACCCAATGTCAATGGATTGAGGGATGACGTGCTTAGAGAGTGTCATCACTCAAAACTGACTATACACCCCAGTGGTAATAAAATGTATCGAGACATGAAGCAGACCTACTACTGGGAAGGGATGAAAAGAGACATTGGGAGGTTTATATCCAAATGCATGAATTGCCAGCTAGTTAAAGCCGAGCAAAAGAAGCCTAGTGGGTTGTTACAGCCCTTAGAAATTTCCGAATGGAAATGGGAGCAAGTCTCGATGGATTTCATCGATGGTTTACCAAGGACTAGATCGGGACATGATAGCATTTGGGTGATTGTGGACCGATTGACTAAAAGTGCAAGATTTATACCAGTCAAATCGACTAGAACGGCAGCCAAGTTGGCAGAATTGTATATGAAGTGGGTAGTGAGATTTCATGGAGTACCTAAAAGCATTGTGAGTGGCCGAGACCCGTTGTTCACTAGTTAGTTTTGGAAGAGCTTACAAGAGGCTCTAGGGTTAGAGTTACATCTCAGTACCGCATATCATCCTCAAATCGACGGTTAGACGGAGAGGGTGAATCGTATTTTGGAAGATCTTTTGAGAGCATGTATATTGGATTTTGGTGGATCATGGGATGACCATTTGCATCTAGTAGAGTTTGCATATAATAATAGCTACCAATCCAGTATTGGTATGGCTCCGTTTGAAGCTTTATACGGAAGACCATGTAACTCACCATCATGTTGGATAGAGACTGGCGAGAAGTTTATGCTTGGACCAGATGTGGTAAGGGAAACTTCAGGCAAAATCAAGATCATTCAACAACGAATGAAAGCTTCCCAAGATAGGCAGAAGAGTTATGCTGATAAGAGGAGGAGAGACTTAAAATTCTCCGTTGGCGACTTGGTGTTTGTCAAGATTTCCCCGTTGAAGAGCGTAATACGATTTGGCAGGAGAGGCAAGTTGGCACCAAGATTTGTTGGCCCATTCCCTGTTCTTGAACTAGTCGGGAATTTGGCATATGGAGTTGACTTACCAGAGAAGATGGCAGGAGTTCACAATGTATTTCATGTTTCCCAACTAAGGAAGTTCGTTCATGACTCAGATATGACTATTTCACCTGATCAGTTAGAGGACTTCGAAGTAGAACCCGAGGCGGTTGGGAACCGCAAGCCGGCCCGTATTGTCGAGCACGACATGAAGCAACTTCGAAGGAAGGCGGTGAAGCTAGTCAAGGTTCAGTGGGGCGAGGACGAGAATGATTGTACTTGGAAGACAGAGGAGAACATTAGGAAGACATACCCAGAACTCTTTGCCTGGTAAGATTTTGACTTCGATTTAGTTTTATGCATGCTAGGATAGGCCTGTTTGCTTGTTTTGCGTGTTTGATTGTTGTATGTGGTTGTTAGGCATGCGGGATCTTTTGTATGTTTTGGGTTAAGGAATTTCGGGGATGAAATTTCTTAAGGGGGGGAGAGTGTAACGACCCACATTATACGTATCATAGGATCGTAGAATATTTATTTCTTTCACTCACGAAGTCGTATGGTCATGTAACTTTGGGAGACGACTATTGGGGTCATTTCCCATGTTCATGATTTCTGTCAATTTTTAAATGACCATTTTACCCCTAGTTGGTACTGTTTTGGCCATAACTTTTGACTGGAAAGGAATTTTGACCTGAAACCACTTCCATTAGCTTCGGATGATGGTTTACAATTCCATAGAGTGGTCACATTAGCCTAACGGACTCACCGTTTGGGAGATATGGTTGAAACAAGTTTCAGATTGTGAAAAACACCTTAATTGGGCTTAACTGGGTGATTAACAGCTAGGCCCAATGGGGGATTTCGGGATTAGGGTAAGGAGGAGGCTGAAATCAGTTAGAGAACGATCTTATCCTCATTTCCCAGCTACCACTTTCTTTCTTGTAACCCTAGCAATGGCCTCCAACACCCAAATCACCTTCTAATCAAGTTTTGGCTTAATCTACATCAAATTAAGGAGAGAAAACACGAAAGCAAGGCTAGAGCTGCTGTTAGACATCAGTGTTCACCCAAATCAGCGAGGTTTCAGTTCTGAGAATTTTATTTGTGGCCAAGGTGAGTGATTAGCATCGTCTTGACACTAATTACAGTTAATTAAGGGTAATTAGTGAAGATTAGCGAATTTACACACTAATAAATTCTGGAAAAAATCTATGAATTCGAAAATAATATTTTATGCCTCTGGTAGAAATTTGGTTTAATTTGATTAAGTTTTGTTAACCCTATGATTAGTTTTGCTTAAACATGCTTAAGGGAAAATATGGGGTTTTGGGTATATTTGATCCATTTTGACATGTAAATTCATTGTTTTGGTGTTTGTGGTTAGTTTGTTATGTTGCTATGATTGTTTGGGATGATTTGTGATTGATTAGTATAGTTAGATTTGTCGAAAACGTCGTCGATTGGCGTAAACAAGTTGCTGGAAAAAGTTGCAGAAAGTTGTGCAGGGTTTCGGATCGGATCGGATATGGGCTCGGATCGGATTGGAGACCTGAGCAAGGAACCCGACCCGAACTGGAGTCTGGCACAAAAGAGGCTTGGCAAAAAGGAAGGCCATGTTGGTTAAGCTGGGGATCGGATCGACTTAAGAACGAAGGGCTCGGATCGGAACTTGACACTTGGGAGAACTGGCAAGAAGGAAGGCCACGCTAATTTAACTGGGATCGGATCGGATAAAGAAGGAGGGATCGGATCGGAACACGTGAAGAACGAGGGAGCGGATCGGAGCGGAAGCACGAACTGGAAGGGAGATGGCATCCGACCCGACCCGAGGTGGGACACCCGACCTGGACGAGGACACCCGACCCGAACCGACGCGATGGAGTGGACCCGATCCGAACCGCTATCAGAGGAAGACCATGCACCAACGCAACGCAGTGGACCCGACCCGAACCGATGGCTTGAAAGGAACCCGACCCGACCCAGTATTGACCAATAACCCGAGATGCAAAGGTAGTCCAATATGGGAAGTTAGAGCTCAAGATCCAGTTGGGAACCGATGAGTTCACTTCATGATTGAGCTTTGCTGCGGGACGTGTGCCAAGGGGCAGTCGATGTTTATGACTTTGGATCACTATGTATGGGAAGTACGTGAACGGATTCAGGGCTGCAATGGCCTAGGTACGACTAAAGGGCTATAAACCAATGAAGTGGGGTCATTTGTAAAGATTTGGTCATGACTCCATGTGGTAAGCTTGGTAGTAGCAGTAGTTGTACAAGTTGAACTCCGTCACTACTTCGATGGGTCTAATGATTGACAGTGGTGGACATCGTATGCTTTACGCACTGAGTGAAAGATGCGAGGATGGTTGCTATGGATGATTTGTTTGCTATCATTATGACATGCACACCCCACCCCCGTATTCTTTACACTATTTATTATGGCAGCTTAGAGTACTGTACGATATGTGGTACTAACTCTTTGGTTGCAGGTCCAAGTTCAGGTATGGTTTAGTATACCTGTTATTGTTCTGTTTAGATGCTTATCGCTCATACCAGGCTTTATGTCTGACCCAGAGTTTTATGTCTCCTCTTATTACTCTGGGTGCTCACACGAGCAGACCAGAGACAGGTTAGCTGGTGATGCACGGGTAGATGATCCGGAGACGAGCAGGAGGCTTCCATGTAATATATATATAGTATTCTCCCTGTGTTGTTGAAGATCACTGCTTGGGCATTCGTGGTGCATCTTCTACTTTAGGTTTCTTTTGTTTAGAGACAGTAAATTTGGAAAGTTGTAATAAGCTGTATTTGGATTTCCGCTGCTCTGATGTTGATGTTGATTTTAGTTATCAGCTTATGCACTGTCTCACCTGTTTTATGTCAAGTATGTTATTATTATTATTATTATATTTTACTCCATGCGCTGTGAGACATTCTACAGGTTCTTGATCAGTTCGTTCCCTTCTTTCCTTTCTCCTGACGACCGTCCTGTGCTAGTCGGGCAGGTGCACAGCACACTTTCGGAGGAAATGTAGGCTGGTGCGGGGCGGGCCGTCACAAAGGTTGGAAAATGTATCCGTCATATTCATAATCCACCCCCAACACCAGAGTTTCAGGGCATTGAGGAGGGTGCGAGTGTGTCCAGCGATCCACTTTGAGCTTGACTGCATGGTTATTTATGTATGTAACAAAAGTACAAGGAGTCAAAATACCTTCATAAAATTGCATTTTCACATATAAAAGAAGGATTTTTGATATTTAAAACCAAATTGGAGTTTTAATAAATCTTTAAAAGAAGGATTTAAGGATAAACTTAAAGAATTTATCTTTGATAGAATGATGTGAATATTTTATTTAAAGGAATATTCTGAATTGGAATGTGGCGTTGGATGTGTTTTTATAGTACTTGATTTTTAATTATAAATACACGAGTTATTCAGAAAGACTGGGTTTAACCCATTCCGAATAATCACTAAGACGATGAAGAGTCGAAGTTGAAGACGGTGATTGAAGACCAACGATCTTCACATCGAATGAATGTGTTGCTACTGAGGACCATGATGGGAGTAGCTACCTTGAAGGGGCTTCAGTGGTAGCCGTCCGGACTATTGTTGATTGTTTCGGATATGCGAGGACCTCTCATGTGTCTTCGGTTTCGTTCATACCCAGAACGGACTTGTAAATGGATGCGTGTCTGACATTGGATTTTGTTCCATGTGAATTAAATTGATTTTTATTAATGTATGTCTGATTGGTGGTGGAGAATTTATTCTCTGCTTAACACCCTGGTATATATTAATAGTGATTGATCGCATGGCGTGAATTGTCAATGTGGCACGCCAAGATGCAATTGATCAAGGCTTTTGTTGAAAAGCAGGGCCTTGTGGGATGATCAAAGTATAGCCTATTACGGCATAACTTTGTGTATAGTGTGACTTCGCGAGCCTCACACCCCGGTATGAGTCAAAAACGGGATTAGGGCTGCAGGGAGTGCACACGTTTCTTTCTAGCTAGGTGTGGTGTCAGTGCTTAAACAGGTTGACATTTCACTTATATGGATGATGGATTTTAAGGCGCCTCGGATTTATAGGCCGTTAGTGGTCATATGGAGGTCCAAAGGGACCGGGAAGCGTGTGTTCAGGCATAACCAATCCACTGCCGATAGGCGGGGACCGGCCCTGAAGATCCAAGGGTTGCCCATAGGTGTGATCCTGAGGCATTTGCTAGAGTGTCTCGAATCGGAGAGGAGCTTGCCCCTAGCCTCGACTCATGATGGAAATCCAATTTCCAATACGACCTTGCGGTTTTGAATGTAGAACTAGTATGGTGACATGATATATGGTACCCATGCCGTTTATTATTGATATATTATGATTGAAATGGTTTTTAAAAACATATACCCACTAATATCAAATCCATTTTATCGTATCAAGCATCTCTTGACCATTATAAGGTAAAACCCTATCCTCCGGTTTGCGTTGCATTGTGTGATGGGACTTGGGTCTTATAATGGTTTCATTTTTCTAAAAAGCATTGCGTTGTTTAACGATTTACTTTAATTTAGGCACTGGAAATCCAATGGAGTAAACCCGTTTCGCGTTAGCAGCATGGTCCTGTGATTATCCTTATTATTAGATAGGTTAAGTTAAGATTTCTCATACCAGTCCCATGACCGACCTGTAGTTTGTTTCACTGGCAAACTCGGGTGCCCATATTTTTCCACACGGGCAGTCGAGTAGCTTTTTGCAGATATATTTACAGGATCCTGGTCTACAGCTGAAGCGATATTCGGAAAGCTCTATATCCACGTATTCCTTTTGGTTGTATATTTGTATTATTTTTCCGCTTCTATTTAAATGTAATTTAAAACTCTGATATTATTGTATTTCTATTTTTGTAATAAGTATTCATACTCTATTACATTCTTGTACTCTGATGTAGTTGTTGTAATCAGCTATAAAATGTTCTTCAGTTTGTGTTCTGTTGTGTGTTATTCTCAAAGCAATCCATGCTTTCCTTAACGGGGAAGTTTGGGTCGTCACATTTGGTATCAGAGCTTTGGTTTACAGAGCTTGAGAACAAGACACATTAGAACCGAACGAAAGAATTCATCAAAGATTGGATTAGTAATATCCAATGAGAATAACTCGTTAGAGATGAGATCAGTAGTATCCTAGAACGAGTGTGAAGAGTATTATTTTCTTTAAAATAAAAGTAAAAACAAATTTAGTTTTGAAAAATTTATCTTAATATACGTATTTGAGTATATTATATTTTAATGTGGATAATCGAGTATATAAAGATTTCGAATATACGAGTAATTAACGTATATTCGAAGTTTTAATATACTGGATAGATATAGAATCACACTCTAGTCGCCCGAAGATAATTCTGATGATCGGTGCACCATCACCAGTATTTATGTTCGAGCTTCGGAATTGGGATTTCTATATATTTCCATTGACTGGTATGAGAACCAACACTTAGTTAGAATATATCGCTGTGGTTTGCACTAAAAATATGATTTTTGACTAAATATAAAAGTTATATACATTTAAAAAGTTAATCAACTAATCGATTGCTGGTTGTGATGTTTCATTATTAATTTAACTAATTGAAACCGATAAATAAATAATAAAATTTAAAGTAGAGTTGGTTAAATTAAACAACGTTTAGCTACGTTCCTTTTCGAGGACGAAAAGATTTTAAGTGGGGGCGATTGTAACAAACCGGAATTTTGGGGCCGATTTAAAATTTTTATTTTAGAATTTTAATGGATTTTAATATTTAAAATAATCTATTTTAAATAAGAACGACTAAAAATTTATTTTAAAACGAATAAATTTAATTTAACTATTAATAGGAGTTTAAAACAGCGCTGCAGTTTGAAAATTTGAATTGGAACTTTGACTGAATGTACATGATTCATTTTAAATCAGAATTGAACAAAACAAGAAATATTTAAATCTATTTAAGAATGTCTTTCTAACGAATCTGAAAAATTGAAATTTCACTTTAAAAGTTGTAAGTTATGTCCAGTTTAAAATTTAGAAAAGTCGCTATATAATTTATATATTTTTTAATATAATATATTGGCCTTAAAAATAGCCATTTTGCAAATGACCTCGGTTTTCGACGAAACCACTTTTGTTGGAACCGGAATGTCGAATTATTGTTAAGTTTAATTTTTCATAATTTTTGGAATTAATATGTGAGCGTGGCAAAAGGAAACGTGTTTTGTCAGTTTTAGTCAAATTTAATCGACTAAAAAATGGCCATTTTTCAAACAGTTTCAGAATTCGATGAAATTAGTTTTGTTAGGACCGTATCATCAATACAAAACCAAAAATGATTTTTCTGCAATTTTTAGAGTCCATTTGTTTCCTCGGTGAATTTAAATGTACAGTTGAATTAAATAAATAAATGGTTTAAATTTTAAATTAAAGAAAAGTGGGCCAAGACGGTCGTTCGGGCTGACGGGACCTAGCCCATTGCATCCGGAGCATGGGTATTTGCCTAGAGACAGCTCTCGTTGGGCTGGATTTGGAGGAAATATGAATTAACGGGCTTCTTTGTAAATTTATGAATTTATGAATTAAAATATTAGAAATATACCCTTATATTAAAATCCAAACCCTAATTTCTATGCCCAGCCGCCACTCCTATTCAATCAATGGCCGAAACCCTTCGAATTTGAATCACCAATTACTCCCAAACAAAATCGAATTGATTCATGAAACCAAAGCAAATTTTGAAGATAAATCTTAGTTCTTTGAAACCATACGGTGATGATCACCTCTAGAGTGCTAATTCAAGAGAAATCGACTCCCCAAGTCCAACCGTTCGCACCCATTTACTGGTCACAGGGGTCCACCAAGTTGCTTGTGGTAGAGCGCATGGATGGAGGGTGGAAGCGGCTTTGATGGCGTGGGTTCCGATCTACTTCTGGTGCCTCGAGTGGCGTGCTGTTGGGAACCCTAGTCGATCGTGTATGGGTTCGACGAAGACCTGGAGCGTGGTCCAGAAAGAAGAAGACGGGTTTTCCCTTAAGCATGATTAACATATGATTGGTGATGTAATTAGAAATTTAATTAATTTATTAATATGATTAAGATTCAAACTATCATAACTTGGCCATCTTGAATCAGAAATTTGCAAAACAAAATGCGTTGGAACTGCAAAATCCGGATCTACACGATGGAACTGACCAGGACCAAAACAGAGCAAACCAGATTTGGAAAATTTTCAGATCTGAACTGATCAGAATTAAAACCATCGGTGAGATTTCTATATTTTATTATTAAAATTTAATTATTCTTTGTTATGTGAATTCCACATAAGTATGTTGTGAAATCTGAATTGATTGATGTTGTTATGTGAAATTATTGGTGTGATGATTATTGTGTTGAGAATAAAATTGTTGAAACCAAATGGTTGAATCAAAGTATACCATTTTGTGAAGTTGATTTGTCAATATAAAATCTTTAGTTTTGTTATAACTAGAAAGAACAGATTTTGATCGTCATTTTGTTTGTAATTAAAAGAACAAATTTCATCGTCATTTTGGTTTGCATTAAAAGTAAATAAACAAAATCATCATTTTGGTTTGCATTAAAAGTAAATAAACAAAATCATCGTTTTTGTCTGCATCATAAGTTAACAAACAAATTTTCACTTTGTTTATGTATTGGAAGTTAACAAACCAATTTATCATTTCGTTGTATTGAAGTTATCAACGAAATTAGTCATTTTTCGCATTGAAATTTATAAAATAAATTTGTCATTTTGTCACCTTAAAATAGACACAAAAATATATGCATTTTTGTGGAATAGAAGTTGATCTTTTATTTACATTCTTTCATGTAAATAAAACAAGAATTAAAAAGAATGAATTAGAAATGTATATCTTTATACATTTAGAAGAAATAATTTAAAATATTCACTTTGACACATTTATAAGCATTAGACAAAAGTAAACATTTTTGTTCAACAAAAAGAGTTGAATAAAAGAATAGATTTTCACTGGCATATTGAACAAAATAAAAGTGTAGAACTAGAAATTTTGTTTTATGGTCATATTGATTACAATAAGAAGTGTAGAATTAGAAATATTCATTTTTGTTAAAACATGATTAGTGTTAAAATAGCATTTTTTGTTAAAAAATTTCTTTTTGTTCATTTTATAAGAATGAACATAAAATATTTCTTTTGGGGCATTTTATAAGAATGAAAACAAAACATTCTTTTTGGCCATTTCATAAGAATAAAACAAAAACATTTATTTTGTTATAAAAATAATGAATATGAAAGGCTCATTTTTGTCAAATGTAAAGAATGAAATAAAAACATTATTTTTATCATTTAAAAAGGATAAAGTAAAAATACTCATTTTGTTTACATTGAAATGAATTATACAAGACTGTCATTTTGTTTACATTGAAATGAATTAGACAAGACTGTCATTTTGTTTACATTGAAACGAATTAGATCAAAATTGTCATTTTGTTTACATCGAAATGAATTAGATTAAAACATAATTTTTGTTAGAAAATGAAATGTAGGGCAAAATATACATTTTTGCTAGAAAATGTATATTAGAATAAAAAGTACATTTCTGTTAGAAAATGTAAATTAAAATTAAAAGGACATATTTTTGTCACTGTGAAATAAAGAAAATTAAAAGGACATTTTTGTCACTTTGAAATAAAGGAAATTAAAAGGACATTTTTGTCACTTTGACATGAATGAAACAAAAAGGATAATTTTGTACATCTAAAGATGAATGAAATAAAAATGTATAATTTCATACATTAGAAGTTATGAGTTAAAAATATATAATTTCATACATTAGAAGTTATGAGTTAAAAATGTATATTTGCATAATTTAAAAGGATGAGTTAAAAATGTATATTTTTTATACATTAAAAAGAATGAATTAGTAATGGACATTCGTGTCCCATTAAAAAGTATGAAGTAGAAATACACATTTGTCATTTATAAGGAATAAAACAAAAATGTTCATTTTTGTCATTTAAAAATGAATGAAGCCAAAATCTATATTTTTGGCTATTAAAAAGGATAACACCAAAATCTACATTTTTGGTTATTTAAAAGGATTACACAAAAAAATATGAAAGTTAATATTTTTGTTGTCGATTAGTCACAATAAAAAGATCGTATGTTTAGATATGACATTAGTAATACCTTGTAATGTATGCATGTAATGTTGAAAAGTTTGATGTATCCAATATATTAATGATATCCAAATCAAATATTACACTTCCATTTACAAGTCGTCCGACTTGTTTATGTGATTGGGTCGATAATTTTTACACATCGCCCAAGTGCACAAATAATTTATTATTTGATTTTTGGATGAAACTCCACACGGGTGTTGGGATGATATTTGACCTACACTAGTCCCAATATTTAGTGTAGAATCCACTTTGGTTGTTATTTGGATGTTTGATAATTATTCATCATGATTGTTGATTTCATGCAGTATATGGTTGTTGATTGAGTCACATTCCAGTAAAGAATATTCTAGAAAAGAATATTTTAGGAAATATCTTAGAAAAAGAATATATTTTGGGAAAATATATTTTTATTGAAATGGACTAGTTATCAACTAGAGTAAATCATTAAATTTAGATTTAATGTAGTTTTCCAATTTTTATTTGAAATTAAATTAAATAAATTGGATTTTGGGTTTGTCGTGAATAGTGTCTTAAATAACACTGTTCTTAAACCCCGTATGAAAAGAATAATCTTTTAATTTAGATTATTAAAAGTTTCAATTATATTTAGGGATTGAAATAAGATGAAATGTGAGTTGAGTTTATTGTGAACTATGTTTTTAAGAGACATTTGTTCTTTAACTCAGCTGACGGTGAAAAGATATGATTTGGGATTTATAAATCTTTATTTTAGATTTAAATAGGAATTTTCCAAAAGTAAAGTTTTCCAAATTAATATATTAAATTGGAATTGGATGGAATTCGAATTATAGTAACCGAGATTAGCTTCTGTAAAAGAAGACCGATACTACATATGGAATTTAAGAGGCTTTGCCGTTATTCCATTTATATTATTGATCGGATACAGAAATTTATAACGATTATATATTGATTTGATTCCTGTGAAGATTCCATATTTTATGGAAGATGATTTCGGGTTTACCGTGAGCTGTGTTTTAAATTGACATTAGTTCTTTAACCTAGTTAAAGATAAGATCAATTTCTTAAATTTAAATAATCATTGTATAATGATTTTTGATATTTAAAACTAAATTGAGGTTTTAATAAATCTTTAAAAGAAGGATTTAAGTATAAACTTAAAGAATTTATCTTTGATAGAATGATGTGAATATTTTATTTAAAGGAATATTCTGAATTGGAATGTGGCGTTGGATGTGTTTTTATAGTACTTGATTTTTAATTATAATTACGTGAGTTATTCGGAAAGACCGGGTTTAACCCATTCCGAATAATCACTAAGACGATGAAGAGTCGAAGTTGAAGACGATGATTGAAGATCGACGATCTTCACATCGAATGGATGTGTTGCTACTGAGGACCATGATGGGAGTAGCTACCTTGAAGTGGCTTCAGTGGTATCCGTCCGGACTATTGTTGATTGTTTCGGAAATGCGAGGACCTCTCAGGTGTCTCCGGTTTCGTTCAGACCTAGAACGGACTTGTAAATTGATGCGTGTCTGACATTGGATTTCGTTCCATGTGAATTAAATTGATTTTTATTAATGTATGTCTGATTGGTGGTGGAGAATTTATTCTCTGCTTAACACCCTGGTATATATTAATAGTGATTGATCGCATGGCGTGAATTGTCAATGTGGCACGCCCAGATGCAATTGATCATGGCTTTTCTTGAAAAGCAGGGCCTTGTGGGATGATAAAAGTATAGCCTATTATGGCATAGCTTTGTGTATAGCGTGACTTCGCGAGCCTCACACCTCGGTACGAGTCAAAAACGAGATTAGGACTGCAAGGAGTGCACACGTTTCTTTCTAGCTAGGAGTGGTGTTAGTGCTTAAACTGGCTGACATTTTACTTATGTGGAAGATGGATTTTGAGGCACCTCGAATTTATAGGCCGTTAGTGGTCATATGGAGGTCCAAAGGGACTGGGAAGCATGTGTTCAGGCATAACCAATCCACTGCCGATAGGCGGGGACCGGCACTGAAGATCCAAGGGTTTCCCATAGGTGTGATCCTGAGGCATTTTCTAGAGTGTCCCGAATCGGAGAGGAGCTTGCCCCTATCCTCGACTCATCATGGAAATCCAATTTCCAATATGACCTTGTGGTTTTGAATGTAGAACTAGTATGGCGACATGATATATGGTACCCATGCCGTCTATGATTGATATATTATGATTAAAATGTTTTTAAAAGCATATACCCACTAATATCAAATCCGTTTTATCGTATCAAGCATCTCTTGACCATTATAAGGTAAAACCCTATCCTCCGGTTTGCGTTGCATTGTGTGAAGGGACTTGGGTCTTATAATGGCTTCATTTTTCTAAAAAGCATTGCGTTGTTTAAAGATTTACTTTAATTTAGGCACTGGCAATCGAATGGAGTAAACCCGTTCCGCGTTAGCGGCGTGGTCCTATGATTAGCCTTATTATTAGATAGGTTAGGTTAAGATTTCTCATACCAGTCCCATGACTGACCTGTAGTTTGTTTCACTGGCAAACTCGGGTGCCCATATTTTTCCACATGGGCAATCGAGTAGCATTTTGCAGATATATTTACAGGATCCTGGTCTACAGCTGAAGCGATATTCGGAAAGCTCTGTATCCGCGTATTCCTTTCGGTTGTATATTTGTATTATTTTTCCGCTGCTATTTAAATGTAATTTAATACTCTGATATTATTGTATTTCTATTTTTGTAATAAGTATTCATACTCTGTTACATTCTTGTACTCTGATGTAATTGTTGTAATCAGCTATAAAATGTTCTTTAGTTTGTGTTCTGTTGTGTATTTTTCTCAAAGAAATCCATGCTTTCCTTAACGGGGAAGTTTGGGTCGTCACAAACAACCCCGAACACCACCACTTTATGGCAGAAGTTCGGCCACCACGAGCTGTAATTTCTGATCTCCACCGTTGAATGTGTAGAGCCCTCGATGATTTACGATTTTCTCTTTTGAACTGTTGAAATTTATTGAATAGATTTGAAGAACAAGGAGGAAGAGTGATGGAATATCGTGGCCAATGCTTCATGGAATGGCGGCTAAGTTTGTAAGTGGGGATTAGGGTTTCACTAATAGAGTTATTTATAATATTTTATTATTTTAATTCTTTAATTCACTAAAAAGCCCGTTAACCTGTACTAGCTCTAATTCCAGCCCAACGAGAGTTGTCCCTACACAAATACCCACGTTCCGGATGCAATGGGCTAGGTTCTGTTAGTCGAAATGATCGTTTCCGCTTGTTTTTCTTCAAATTAAATTATAAATCATTTAATTATTTAATTTGGTTATGCATTTAAATTCACTAGGGCCACATACAGACTCTAAAAATTCCAGAAACAATGTTTCTAGTTATGTTTTGACGATACGATCCTAACAAAACTAATTTCATTAAATTTGAAGACTGTCTGAAAAATGGCCTTTTTCTGGTCGATTAAATTTGCCTGAAATTGACAAAACACCTTTTCTTTTGCCACGCTCACATATTAATTCGAAAAATTATAAAAATGGAAACCTAGCAATAATTTGACATTCCGGTTCCAAAAAAGTGGTTTCATCGAAAAAACGGAGGTCGTTTGAAAAATAGCTATTTTAAAGGCCAATATATTATATTGAAATATATATAAATTCTACAGCGACTATTCTGAATTTTAAACTGGACATAACTTTCAACTTTTAAAGTGAAATGTCAGTTTCTTACATCCATTAGAAAGATATTATCAAACAGATTTAAATATTTCTTGTTTCGTTCAATTCTGATTTATTTTGAATTCTGTATATCCATTTGAAATTTAAAATCGAATTTTCGAACTACCGCGCCATTTCTAACTCCTTTTGTAATTAAATTAAATTTATTCGTTTTAACTTAGATTAAAATAAATTTTTAGTTGTTATTATTTAAAATAAATCATTTTAAATATTCAAAATTCATTAAAATTGTTAAAATAAAAAAATTAAATTGGTTCAGAATTTTTGGGTTGTTACAAGTTCCATTCAATTCCAATTTAATATATTAAGCTGGAAAACTTTACTTTGGAAAATTTCCATTAAATCTTAACAAAAAGATTTATAAATTTCAAATCCTCTCTTCACTGTTAATTGGGTTAAATAACAAGTGTTATTTAAAACACCGTTCACAATAAACCCAAAAACTCAATTTCATTTCAATTACAATTAAATATTAAATAATTGGTACATTTCACTAAATCTTATTTAAAAGATTCAATCTTTTCTCATCGGGGTTTAAGAACAGTGTTAATAAAGACACCATTCACGACAAACCCAAAATCCAAATTTGATATTAAATATAAGGTTCTGAATAGAAATTATCGACTTATATTCAATATCAAATTCTGAAATCAACAAATATCGTATTGGGAATAACGATATATATTTCTTCCAAATTCCTCAACAATATCCGTATAATCATGTAATCCAGTATCAAAATATCCCAAGACAATTTCCAATCCAATTTATTAGTTGGAAAATTCTAGTTGTTTTAAACCCCATTTACAAATCTATTTTATTATTTCTAAAATAATTGGATTTGTATTCTAGTTTTTAACTAGTTCTTTTTCGATAAAAATATATTTTTATCTTTTCAAAACTGGAATTTTTCATCCAAATTCTTTCCAAATCATTTATTATGATTTTAGATAATTTTCCCATATTTTTAATAATTTTAATATCACCATTTCGGTTGGTTTCCAATAACGGCCAACGAACTACATCCATAACGACCTTTTCTGAATTTGATTTGGACGTATCTACAAATCCGACCGTTCAAAATTAAATCTCTCAGATCCGTTGGAAAGCTCTTTTCGATACGAACCCAACAGTTCCAATTTTAGGAGAATCCGATGGTTGGATCTCCCGTTACATCAATTTGAAGTTAATGGTCGAAATTCGCGAACAGTCGCTGCGCGGTTGGTTCTATTCAGGCTATTATATATATATAATACATATATCGTCGATTTCCATTTAAATCGTATTTTTTGAATTCGTTTATAAATTCATTTTAAAAATGATTTCCACTTCCATTTCGATTTTAAGTCAAAACTGAACATTCCTTTATAAATTCGTTTTAAATTCATTTTAAAACGATTTCATTTCCATTTTCAAATCAAAATTGAATATTCCTTAATATATTCGTTTTAAATTCATTTTAAAACGAATTCAATTTCATTTAAATTTTCAAATCAATATTGAATATTCCTTAATATATTTGTTTTAAATTCATTTTAAAATGATTTCAATTTCATTTCAATTTTCAAATCAAAATTGAATATTCCTTAATATGTTCATTTTAAAACGATTTCAATTTCATTTCAATTTTCAAATCAAAATTGAATATTCCGTAATATATTCATTTTAAAACGATTTCAATTTCATTTCAATTTTCAAATCAAAATTGAATATTCCATATCAATATAATATTAAAATGATTATATTTTCAAAATATCAGATATTGAATTCATTTTTTGATACTCATTATAAAATGAATAAAATTGACAGAAAATTCCGTTCGTGTTAACATGGTGTTTAACTAGTTAACACGTCTTCACATTTCACTGTTTTCGTGTCCATCCAAAATCGTACATCAAAATCACATTTTGATTATTCACTAAATATTATTTTAAAATATTCGTTTGAACTGGAATAAGACTCAATCAATTACCATATAATTTTAGTTATATGGATTTCGTATATCGCATGTATACAACAATAATGATAAACTAAAAATTCATACAACATTCAGGGTGCATTTTACAACTGTATAAGCATTAAAATAAATAAATAACGCTATACGGTCTGTCAACCCATCGATTGACATATAACTAAACAATTGGGATTAGTGTATGTCAAATATCATCCCAATACCCGTGTGGGTTTCAACCAACAAATACTGTTTATTATTTGTGCAGTTGGGCGATATGTAAAATTTATCGTCCCAATCAACATCAATTAGATGGGTGTACATAAAAAAACCATCTGATTTGTAAATGAATATTTATTTTATTTTCATTATAATTTTTATATACATTTTATATAAATAATTTTATATATGACAATACCAATCAATGACAATCCCAATCACAATCCAAACAAACAATCAACCATGGTTTGTACAAAAAAATGGTGTCAGGAGCTACTAAGCCCCGTCTGCAGCCTAGGATATAATAATTGTAAAATAATTTGAGTGAGAGAGAGTTCTCACATTTGGTCCCATTATGCCATTCTTTATTTCTTAATTTCAATACAGTTTGGGTTGAAATTTGTCTGAATTCCTAACGTTCTCTGTTTCCATTCTGGTCAGATCTGAAATGTAGTGCTCTTTAACACGATTGCAACTCGTTACGTCGGATTTGGCCCTCGTATGAAGAAGTTACAAACATTCAATAATTATATAGGTTTTTAACAAAAATAATAAATTCTTTAATTACTTTATTAATCCCCCTTAATCCTCATCGTCTTCCTGGATCAAAACCCCGACCATGACTCGTTGCCTAGGGCTTAAGCCCGCCACCACCATGTCCACCGTATCCTCGATCCAACCACCCACGCCGCTCCCCTACGAGAGAGCCACCACCGACCCCTGACCATGTTCAACTCGGTGGCCCCATGGCCTAGAAAAACGTGCCCGACCGTGGCAACTTTGGCCACCGATTTTGAGCAAATCTGGAAACTATTCTCCATCACCATCGTTGTTCGCTTAGATGTCGAGAAGATGAACGGAATTGGAGTTGAAAGATTTCGAATTCGTTGTTGGATTTCAAGGAAAAGGGAGGAATTTTTGAATAAAACCAGCCGTCGATTTCCTAAGAGTGGCAGCTCATTTGTTAGTCAATTAGGGTTTTAAAGTTTGCCCCCCATTTTATTTTTTTTATAATATTTTATTCTTTTAACTTGTAAATTACTTGTTTAAGACCATGAACTCCAAAAGAATCCCAACGACTGTTGCCCCTAACCAAATACCCCCATTCTGGATACAATGGAATATGTTTCGTAAGCTAGTTTGACTGTTTCAATTAGTTTTTATAAAAAATAAAATATAAATCAATATATATTAAATTTAAACATATATTTTAATTTACCGGGGCCACATACTAACTCCAAAAATTACAGAAAAATAAATCTAGCTATGTTTTGACGATACGGTCTTAACAAAACTAATTTCGTCGAATTTGGAGACCATTTGAAAAATGGCCTTTTTCTGGTCGATCCAATTCAACTGAAATTGACAAAACACATTTAAATTTACCACACTCACATATTAAGTCCAAAAATCATGAAATTTGAAACCTAGCAATGATTTAACATTTTGGATCCAAAAAAAGTGGTTTCATAAAAAACGGAGGTCGTTTGCAAAATAGCTATTTTTAAGGGCTATATGTTATATAATATATATATAAATTCCATAGCGACTATTTTAAATTTTAAACTGAACATAACTTTCAATTTATACTATGAAATCTCAATTTTTCACATTCGTTAGAAAGATATAATAAAACAGATTCAAATATTTCTGTTTTTACTAAAATCCGATTTATTTCAAATTCTGTACATTCATTTGAAATTTAAAATCGAATTTTCAAACTACCGCGCCATTTCAAACTCTATTTATAATTAAAATAAATTCATACATTCTAATTTCATTTAAAATAATTTTTTAGTCGTTATTATTTAAAATAAATCATTTTAAATCTTCAAAACCCATTAAAATAGCTAAAATAAAAAAAAATTAAATTGGTTCAGAAATTCAAGGTTGTTACAATCTCCCCCACTTAAAATCTTTTCATCCCCTAAAAGGAATGGAGCTGAAAGTTGTTTAATTATCCAACTAAACTTTCATTCTGGCTTTCATTCTTCAACTTTTCAGTTTCTAAGAATTTTCCAATTTCTCAAAATTTTGGCTAACACCCTAAATTTTTGAAAAGTTTCGCCATAACCTCCTTTGTATGGGCTGATCAGTAAAATCGCAACTTGCCTCACAAGGCCCTCATCAATCCATAAAAAAAAAGAAAAACCAAGCGGCTTGGCAATCGGCTCCTAAAATCATCAAACCCCAATAAATACAGTAAATATGTACCTATTTGTTGGGCGTACAATATTATTCCTCTTCTTAGCTTCCATGTTATGACTTGTTCACACATGTATATTTATTTGTATGCAATTTCAACCAATTTTCAATTCAGTTCAACATTTGATTCGATTTGGTAAATTTACCTTTCATTCCCATATGGGTTTTATCATTCCAATATTTTTTTTATTAGTCATACTGATAATCACATATCACAACCAGTAATCAATTAGTTGATTAGCTTTACAAATATATAACTTTTATATACTTAAAATTCATGTTTCAAGGCCAAATTACAAACAATAAATTCTAACTAAGTTTGGTTCTCACACCAGTCAATTGGAAATATATAGATATCCCACTTTTGAAACTCGAACATAAACACTGATGACGCTAGCAATCATCAGAATCATCTCCGGGCGACTAGAGTGTGATTCTATATCTACCCAGTATACTTGAGACTTCATATACACGTGGATCAGACATATATTAAAAATCTCTTTATATCCGATAGTCCAAAATCAATTAAAAATAAAGTACTCAAATACATATAATAAGATATAATTTTCAAAACAAAATTCGTTTTTAATAAATAATACTCTTCAAACTCATTCTAGGGTATTACTAACCCAATTTCTAACGAGTTATTCTTATAGGATGTTACTAATCCTATCTCTAATGAATTCTTTCATTTGGTTCTAATGTATCTTGTTCTCAAGCTCTATAAACCAAATCTCAGATACCAAAATGAGAGGACCCAAACTTCCCCGTAGGGAAAGCCCGGATTGCTTGGAGAACACGACACATTCGAAAACAGAACATTTCTTTGCTATTACAACAATTTACATTAGAATACAAGAATATTACAGAGTATGAATAAATATTATACAGTAGAAAAATATTAGAAGTTAAAATACATAGCAGCGGAAACTTAAAATGTACAAATACAGGGTACATCGGAAAATACATCAACTAGAACAACTGAATGAAATACACTGATACAAAGCTTTCCGAATATAACTCCAATTGTAATCCAGGATCCTGTGAAAAGAAATATGCTAAATCAAAACTACTAGCTGCCCGTGTGGAAAATATGGGCACCTTGAGTTTAGGTTAAAATAATAAATTCAATGTCAGTCATGGGACCGGTGTGAGAACTAAAATAGTTATTAACTTTTATTTTAAAGTTGGGTAAATCACGGGACCATGCTGTATAACATGGAACAGGTTTATCCCCCATGAATACCAGTGCATAAAAATAAACAGCGCAATGCAAAAGAGAAAAATGAAGCTATTATAAGACTCAGGTCCCATCACACAATGAATGCAGTCGAGTATAGATTTTTCCCTTATAATAGCCAAATATGCTTGATACGCAAAATTTCATCTTTTATTATTACTATAAGTGAAGAAATCAACTTCAAATATAAATGTATCAATCATAGGCGGCGTAGGTACCATTATATTACGTCGCCATATATATATATATATATATATATATACACACACACACACATATATATATATATACAACTAAAATCGAAAAATCATGTGTTGGAATTTGGGTTCCCATCTATGAAACGAGGCAAGGGATCTTTGTAACACCCCGAAAATTCTATAACTGTGAAATTAACAAATTAAAGTATAATTAATTTGAAATCAAAGAACCAAGGGAAACGGGATACGCCATTGCGTTCGTCTTGGAAAAATACGCGAAATAGAGTCCGAGTTTTCGAAAAACGGAGTCCGTATGAAGAAGATATGGCCTTCGGAAGTTTTGAATTAAATTTAAAATTCAAACAGAATAAAATAATTCGAAAATGGGGCCCAATGGGCCAGGGCGGATAAACACCCGCCAAGGCCACCCAGGTCGACTGGGCTGTCGACCTGGGCTACCCATGTCGACAGGGCTGTCGACAGCCCTGTCGACAGGGGTGTCGACCTGGTCGAGCCCAGTCAACCTGGCTGGCCAGGTCTGTGTTTGGTCGAATTTCTGTGGTCTGCTTTGTCATTAGGGCTAGGTGTCGGGTTCTAATTGGTCTCTCTATCTAATGAATGGCTACGATCTAACCTAGCAACATCAATGGTCCTAATCAATTCCTAACCTCTATATAAACAACCCTAGACTAAACCCTAATCTATTCATTCAAATTAAGAACATAGCCGCCATGTTGCTGAGGAACGACTAAGAGTAGCCGCCGACTAGAGAGAGAATTAGAAAGAAAGTTCTAAAGCCTAAAGCAATTCAAGCAACCTAAAGCCAATCAATTCAGCGAAGGAATCATATCTCTTAATTAGAAAATTCGCCGCAACCATTGTAAGTAGAGTATTACTTTGGTATGAATAAACAATTGTATTGATTTGTATGCTTGAATTGGGATAATAAAGTAATTCATATTTGTGCAAAATTATGTTATTCACTATAAAGAACTACATGCGGTAGTTCTATGCAAGTATACGTTTGGAATATTGCACAAATTATGTAATCTATGTTGAAGCTACATGTATGTAGTTGATTGAAATTCATGCAAGTTTGGGGCTTTGTTATTATGTCGTCATGATGTATATTTTGTGCATAAATCATTTTGCAAGTAATTGAAACAAGTTTGGTTGTTATAGTTCATATGAAACTATGTTGGAATTTTGACACCATAATCCATGTATTAAGTCATGCTTTTGCAAAACTTATGAATATGGCTAGGCTATGAATGATATTTGGCATAATTGAAATCTATGATTAAGTCTATTTTGTTTAAAAGAATTATATGATGACATATGTGAGACATGGCTAGGTTAGACTCAAAAATCCCTTTTTGCAAGTTTAAAGCAAACACCATGATTAGGAATATATATGCCATGCTTATGTTTGACATTATGCCATGTTTATGCTAGAAGTATTTATGCCATGCTTATGTTTGACATTATGCCATGTTTATGCTAGAAGTATTTATGCCATGCTTATGTTTGACATTATGCCATGTTTATGCTAGAAGTATTTATGCCATGCTTATGTTTGACATTATGCCATGTTTATGCTAGAAGTATTTATGCCATGCTTATGTTTGACATTATGCCTAAATAAGAATATAGGTTCATGTTGTAGTTAAACCTATGCAAGTTCACATGCTTTGATTCATGTCACCTATGTTACCACTATGCAAGTACACCAATTTCTATTTTGTATTTCCAACGTCGTATTGCAAGTTCATGCGCTCACCTTCCCCTCTTTATGTATACGCCATGAGCCTCCCCTTTTCGCATGGCTAAATTGGGCTTTAAAAGGCTAAGCCCAATATATATATAAACGGACGTGTAAAACGGGGGAAAATAACGTTGGGTTAAAAATTAATTAATGAATGGAAATATAAAATAGAAGGGCCCAAATTCAGGTATGGGTTGGGCCCGTGATTGGTGTAACCTTTACACCATTAACTTAATAATGGGCCGCAAATATTTACATATAAGAAATAAAGAAGAATGACAAAATATGTAAAAGTAGAAAATACGATGTGTTTAACCCGAGGTTGGATTGAGTTGTGATGTAAACCTGCCCGGGAACCGCCCGGCTGTCCAGTAGTCACAACAATACCTATCCAATGTGAGAGGTTAAACATGGAGCCCAATAAGGACCCGAGGTTAGACTGAGTTGGGGCGTAAGACTGCCCGGAACCAACCGGCAACAGGCAGCCACAACAATACCTGTCTAATGTGAGAGGTCAGGGCCTTAATAAGACAATTAAGGCTGAGTCAGGATTGTTAGGATTAAGTGGACTAAAGACTTAATCAAAATGGAACATGCTAAACTAAACGGACTGGTGGGGTTAGGTTAGGAAACACTTAACCAACTTAGCATGTTGGCTAGAGATAGAAAGCCTAGTAACGGGGGGGACCCTTTTCAGCAGTAACCCTAAAAGGTGTATCAGGATACCCTGAAACTAGGCAGGGTGGGGCACGATTACTGGGCTGATTGTAAGAGGTCAAAGCGACGGCGGTGGTGTAGCAGTGTAGGTTCTAACGGAGTGCGGGCGTGCACACACTCCGGCGCAGAAAAATAAGGCACTGGACACCAGTAGCATACCTGTGCACTCTAAGGTTGTGTCGGGTTGCCACTATGGGACTTGATACACCCCATGGTGGGACCAGCATAGGTAACTACAGACATCGGGGGCCGTAAGACACATGTAACTATGCGAGTAGGAGCCGATCATCATAGAATGGATCACATCACCCTGATTATGGGGTGCAAATTGGAAACTAGTATATGGGTTCAGAGATTAACATGGGGTACGATAGTATATTCGACCCTAGATAACTTAACCAAGTTTATTGTGCTTGCCCACTTCTTGTTTATACTTATCATACCCAGTTCTTTATTCATAGACAAAATAGTACTAGACTTACTCAGGCTTTATGTCTGACTCTACTTTTCTTTCGTCTTCTTTCTTCCGTTTCCCCCCCCCCCCAGGTCCTCAGGGAGGGAACACAGCAGCTTGATCAACCTCAACATCCAGCTTGAAGAAGAGAAATGTATTGCTTGGACTTTCCTGTTTTGAACTATGGCTTTGGACAATCCACTATGGGGCTTTTGCAGTTTATCTATGTTTTATTTATGCTTCTTTAAATAATGTACTCAAGACAGATTATGAAAGTGTTATGTTATGTTTTTGGAAAGGATGTTGTTGTACACGTATTTGACTTTATGAAATAAAGTTTGTTGTTCTTCCGCTGTTTACAAATATGTGTTGTTATACCTGTCTTGTATATCTGTGGCTTGTACTTATAAACCTCCACCAAAATTAGGGCATTCCCTTTGAGAGTGACCCTAACGGAGGTGGGGTGTTTCAATCTTCCTCACCGATTTCGAGACACACTAGCAAGTGCCTCAGGATCCCTCGGAGTGAACCCCTTGGATCTTCAAAGCCAGTCATCCGTCGATGATTAGTTATATCATAAACTATATGTTAGTCGGTTCTATCTAACCTACAAAATGGGTCAGTAATGTCGACCACTCTAGAGCCACTAGGGACTCAAATCATATCCGAGCTTTTCAATCAGCCCGAATTCCGAGGTACCTCGATTTCCATCAAATAATATGCAACATCCACATAAGTAAACAGTTCGGGCTCCATACCATGATGTTACTCGTAGTTAGTGCTAACATATGTCCATTTCCATGAGTCACTATCCCGTTTTTGGTTCATACCGGGGTGTGAGGCTCGCGAATTAACGCTACACAAAGCAATGCTAATTAAAGATGTGCTTTGATCATCAACCATAAAGCCTTGCTTTTCAGCAAAAGCTTTGATCATTTGCATCTCAGCATGACACACTGTCATTCCATACCGTACCACTGATTTCCACCAATATATAACCTCTAATCTCGTACGTCTCAGAGAAGGGTGTTAAGCAAGAGAATAAATTCTCCGCCACCAAACAGGTATATATTTAGCAAAGATCAACGAATACAGTATAAAGGAATACAATGTCAGACACACTATTCATTTGTAAGACTGTTTTGGGTCTGAACGAAACCGGAGACACCTTATTCCTTGTCCCGTATGTCCAATACAGGGGAGAGGCCCTCGCATATCCGGTCGATCTCTAAGTACGTCTGGACGATCACCACTTATTAACTTGTCTTAGGTGTACATCCCAATCAAGAAATCAGTAATCATCCAAACGATGTGAAGATATCCGGTCTTCAACTACCATCTTCATATCATCGATAAGTAGTCGCCGTATTAGGTATTCAGAATAAGTTAAACCCGGTCTTTCCGAATAACTCACGTATTTTATTATCAAGTGCTATAAAAACACATCATGCGCCTCATTCCAATTCAAAATATTATTTTGTTCAAATATTCACATCTTTAGGGAAAGGTTCCCATTAATTTTATTAAAGATAAATTCTTTTAAAATTTCTCTTTAATCTTCCTTATGATATCATTTTCAAAAGGTTTTATTTTATCCTTTAACAATTCTAAACCAAATTAAGGTTTATTAACTAGTCGGGATTAACGCCTTAACGAAGTAATCATTTATTTTATCTTTCCAACCCCAACCTTTTCATCCCATGGAGCAAAACTGGTAGTACTCCATATCTAACACCCACAGTGTTATTGGTAAATTTAATTACCATTTCTCGTTTAAAATCTAAATAAAGATTTAACTATCGCTTGGAGTAAAACCGGTGGTACTCCATTCTCGATCATTTCATGAATTTGATAAATTTAATTATCTCATTCCATTCCAATCTTGTAACACCCCGAATTTTAGTTAATACTAAAATTCACTAATTACAGGATGAATAATCTCAGATGTGGGAATTGGGGGTAACGGGCTGCGTTATTGCGTTCGTCTCGGAAAAATACGCGAAATAGAGTCCGAGTTTGCGTAAAACGGGTACCGTATGAAAGAGATATGGACGAACGAAGTTAGGCAGAAAAACCAGAAACAGGCCAGAATTGCACTGGCGCACTTGTGAAGTGCGCCAGAACAAAGATGCACTGGCGCACTTGTGAAGTGCGCCAGTACAAAGATACACTGGCGCACTTGGGAAGTGCGCCCGTGCCGAGCCAAGAAACCTGCACAGTTTCTAGTAAGTTCTGTGGTTGGGTGCACCAGTTTGGGGTTTGGGCTTGGTCTTAGGGCTAGTTTCTGGAAGGTGCCGAAATCTAAGGGTCCTAAATAAATCTAGGGTTAATCTAAGGGCCTAAAACACTCTCTTAATCTATAAATACACCCTAAACCTACCTTAATCCTTACCAAAAATAGAAATAATGGCCTCATGCCGCCAAATTAAATCCTAAGAGAAGCCTCCACTAATCTAAGAAGAAAGTTGCAAGCTAATTCCTCTCTAATCAATCTTTAATCATCATTATCTTCATAGTTAGCAACTAATTCTACTTCATAAGGTTGCTAATCTTGAGTTTGGTGAGTTTCTATCACTTTAACATCAATTGTTAAAGTAAGTAGATTGGGTGTAATGAGACTTATGGTCTTAAATGCGGATTAGTGAGTTTGAATCATGTATAATGATATATTACTCTATGTTGTTCTATGTTTATGCATATTTGATAAGTTGTTTTGTGCATGCTTAATAAGTTGATTTATGCATGTTTAACAAGTGATATATGCATGTTTAATAAGAGGATTTATGCATATTTAATAAGTGGAATTATGCATGTTTAGCAAAGTGAGTTATGCAAGTTGAAAGTGATATGCAAGTTAAGTATATGTTTAAATGCAAGTTGAAAGTGATATGCAAGTTATGCATGCTTATGCAAGTGTATGGATGCTTATGCAAGTCATGTATATGTTTAAATGCAAGATTTATGTGATATGCAAGTTATGCATGCTTATGCGAATATATGAATGCTTTTGCAAGATATGTATATGCTTAAATGACATGATATGCAAGTTATGCAAGTATGTGAATGCTTATGCAAGTATGTGGATGCTTATGCAAGTATGTGAATGCTTATGCAAGTTATGTGTATGCTTAAATGCATGTTTAACATGTTATGCAAGTTATGAGAGTGCCTATATGCAAGTTCAACATGTTATGCAAGATATGTGTATGATAATATGCAAGCTCATATGCAACATGTTATGCAAATCATGTGTATGATAATATGCAAGTTTGGGTTATATGTAGTTGGGTTAATATATGCTCATATATGCAAGTTGACATCCTCTTAACCCATGACAAAGTTGTATGTTAAACCCATGATATTTGTGATGATCTTCCCCTTATTATGTCATGTAACGAGAACGATTTACGTGGGGAACGATGGGGTTGGTAAATATGTTAATAAATGAATGTTTGGGTATGATTAAGCATACCAAAAAAATAAATTACCATAAGTGGGAATTTACCTATTGAGTTAGGTCTACCCCATGGGAATTTACCTATTGAGTTAGGTCTACCCATGTTATGGAAAATTTGATATTAATTAGGGATAATTAATATGGGGGTGATTAATTAGGTGTAATTAATCAACTAAGACACGAGGTTGGACTCATTTGTAGTGTAAAACTGCCCGGACCCGACCGGCTTAACCAGTTGCTACAAATGTCAGCCCAATGTGAGAGGTCTTAGCCATAAATTAAATACGTGATTAAGGTAAAGACACGAGGTTAGACTCTGTTATGACGTAAGACTGCCCGGATTCTACCGGCTTAACCAGGCGGTCATAACAGCCAGTCTAATGTGGGAGGTCTTTACGGGAGATCACGGTCTTAATTAATTAAGAAAACACTTAACCATAATAGCATGTAGTGGGACATGAGGGGTTAAGTGGGTGCCTTGGGTGGCATGTGGAATCTAGTGGGTTGCCTTGGGTGGCAATAGAAAATACGATTAGAATACTTAACCAAGAGAAACATGTAATTAAACATGATTAAAGGGTTAAGTGGGATACACTAGATATTTGACAAGCTTAAGTGGGTAGCTTGTGGGGGCCCATTTCAACCAATATCCCAAACGTATCTTTGTGGGCTCGACCCATGTCGAGTGACGGGACACGCATATTGGGCTTGATTATAAGAGGCCAAAACGGGTTAGCGGTGGCAACGCAAGTCCAACGGGTTTCATATGCGTGTGTGGGCCCGGGCTGGTAGATAAGCCGTTGTTGCATCGTGTAGATATAAAGCCGTGCACCGTTAGTATTGGGTAGCCACTTTAGGGGAGTGATACACCCCACTGTGGGACCAGCACGGGTATCTACGGTAGGGAGCCGATCGCTTGGGGAGTAGTGGGTACACCTAATGAAGATAGGGGCAGACGGCACCTATGTAGGGGTACACGAAACTACTGGGTAAGAATTACTGGGTACACCTAGTGGAGATAGGGGCAGACGACACCTATGTAGTGGGCTAGGGGTACATGGAACTACTGGGGAAATTTTCTAAGTCCTTGGAAGGGATCAACCTTTAAGTAGGAATGACTGGTGTGGTGCAGTTAGTAATTATCCTTGGGTGGGTAGATGCGTCCTGACGGTTATCTTAGTTTATCCTAAGTCTACCAAGCTGCTTAGTGTAGCCATTCATCCCCAGATATTACCGTAGGTCAAGTTTATGTCTTCTCTGGTTACTTTAATGATTGTATTGTTAAAGTTATAGGGCTCACTCAGACTTATGTCTGACCCCGTTGTTTTTATCTTTTTCCCAACCTTCAGGTCCTACGGTGGATCCTAGCGGTAGTAGAGCTTGATCGGATTGCTGTTCCAGTCTTTAGGAGCTTAGGTAGATGTAAAGCTCCAGTTATCCAGTTATCTTTTCTTTTGTTCTGGCTATTGTATGAGAAAGTGGGATTATGTACTTCTTTATATTTGATGGATATTGTACTTGACTTTTATCATGGTTTTATGATGTAACCAGACATGTTTATTTCCGCTGTTATGAGATGATGTTTTAAAATTTCAAGTACTATTTATATCTGTCTTGTTGTAATTTTTCTGTTCTATATTCACTAAAATACTCCACCGATGCTATGGCATTCCCTTAGTGAGTGACCATAGCGGGCGTGGGGTGTTACACGTGGTATCAGAGCCAGGTTACCGGAACAGATAAAATTTTTAGAAAACTATTTTTCTAAAAACATTTTTGGAAAAGATATTTTTAAAAACATGTCTTTAAAGAGAAAAGTTTTTGAAAGAAAAGTCATAATCCCCAATAGCCATATCTATATCCTTCGAATTCTCCGTTTTGAATTTTCCCTTTTTCGTTTCAGCATGGCCGAGAATCTTAATTTTCCGGAGGGTGTGACGGTACCAGTATGGTATAGGAGATTGATGGAGGCTAGGGCCACCACTGCGGGTCCAGCAAATATTCCTCCACCAACCGTAGCACCCGATCTTCCTCCTCCCCCTCCTCCCCGCACGGATAATTTTGCTAAGACTTGCAAGGAATTTAAAGCTATGGGAGGGAAACCTTTTCAAGGATCTGAAACCTTTGTGGAGGCTAGAGATTGGCTTAAAGAGGTGGAAGAGTTGATAGATATCTTTGAGATGGAAGAAGGGAAGAAAGTCAAGTTGGCTGCTTGGTTAATGAAGGGAGAGGCCTCATTCTGGTGGGAGGTCACTAATGGAGAACGCCCCGTTGACTCTTGGGCGGATTTTAGGCAAAGATTTGTGGCAAAGTTTCTCTCAAGGGCGGAGGAAAACTTGTATATGGAAAGATTCTTGACTCTGAAGCAAGGAAATCTTTCGGTGAAGGAATATGTTAACAAGTTTAATCAATTGGCAAGGTTTGGCCTAGACATGGTGAATACACCGGAGAAGAAGGCTTTGCGGTTCGTGAAAGGCTTAAGTGAACCTATGCATGGGTTGGCTATGACTCACATCCCTATGGGGGCCACCTTTGAGAAGCTAGTTGACATGGCACTCATGTATGAGGAAGAGAAGGGTCCTAATGCTAATAAGGAATCCGAGAAGAAGGGAGATCAAAAGAAACCTCAACAACAGCAAAGCAAAGGTGGGAAAGGCAACGGTGGCAAGGGCAAGAAGAAGAAGTGTTTCAATTGTGGGACACCTGGCCACCTAAGCAAGGATTGTCGCAAGAAGAAGAAGACCGGTTGCTTCCACTGTGGCGAAGCAGGGCACTTAGTGAAGGATTGCCCTAAGAAGGGGCAAAGGACGGGATCTACCTCAGGAGGACAGGTGCAAGCTCTTATGGCACCGAGTCAGGCTAGGGGGCAAGTACAGGCTCTCGCGGTTCCACCGATTCAGGAGAGAGGTAGAACTATTTCCGTTGAAAGTCTGGTTTTTCTATTTGACCATCCTGTCCGTACATTGTTTGATTTAGGCGCATCGCATTCGTTTATTTCATCATCATTAGTTGAGTTACTGCACTTAGACACCAGTCTGGTAGATGATCCCTTGGTTGTTTCAAACCCAATTGGGGGCTCCACTTATTTGTCCATGATATGTTTGGGTTTGAAGATTTCTATACTTAGCATTGAGTTTAGATGTGATGCTTTTGTATTGGGCTTCACGGGCTATGGGTTGATTTTGGGCATGGACTGGTTATCCAGTAATGGTGCCGTTCTTGATTGCAAAAGGAGAGTTGTTAGGCTGATGACCCGCTTGGGTAACACTCTCGAGATTTCTTGTAATCCCAGGGACTCTGTTATGCTAAGTTATCTTGAATCGCTTGACGCTTCGGTCGAGAGTTTGCAATCTGTTAGAGTGGTCCGGGAATATCCGGATGTGTTTGAGGAGGTGAAGGGCTTACCTCCGAAGCGGGAGATTGACTTCCGAATATATTTGGTGGATAATGCTAAACCGGTATCTTTACCAGTGCGCCACATGGCTCCTCGTGAGAGGAGGGAACTCCATAAGCAAGTAGGGGAGTTGCTTGAGAAGGGGTTCATAAGACGGAGCATATCGGAGTGGGGTGCTCCAGTAGTATTTGCTACGAAGGCAGATGGGTCCCTCAGACTTTGTGTAGACTATAGAGAACTCAACAAGCTCACAAAGAAGAATAGACACCCATTGCCGAGGATTGATGATCTTTTCGATCAGTTGGTTGGCGCTTCAGTATTTTCTCAGTTGGACTTGGCCACGGGGTTTCATCAGTTGAGGGTGGCTGAGGATAGCATAGACAAGACTGCCTTTAGAACTCCGGATGGTTTCTATGAGTGGCTGGTGATGCCATTTGGGTTGACGAACGCCCCTGCATACTTTGTTGACTTGATGAGTAGGGTGTTCAGGGAGTTCCTTAATAAATTCGTGGTGGTCTTTGTGGATGACATCTTAGTGTTTTCTAAGAGTGAAGAAGAGCATGCCCTACATCTTGGGGAAGTGTTGAAGACTCTTCGAGCACATAGCCTTAAGGCTAAATTCTCTAAATGTCACTTTTGGAGGAAGGAAGTAAGGTTCTTGGGGCACGTGGTCTCCAAGGAAGGGATAGCTGTGGATCCCGCGAAGGTAGTATCAATTCAGGATTGGAAGGTTCCGAAGAATGCTACCGAAGTAAGAAGTTTCTTGGGGTTGGCAGGTTATTATAGGAAGTTTGTTAAAGACTTCGCGAAGATATCAGCCCCATTAACCCGCTTAACGAAGAAGAATCTTGTTTTCACATGGGACGTAGATTGTGATGATGCGTTCCGACGGTTAAAGAGAGCTTTAACCACCGCTCCAGTTTTAGTGTCGCCAGATGGGAGCAAGCCATTTGTTGTCTATACCGATGCCTGTGGGACAGGACTTGGCGCAGTCTTAATGCAAGAGGGAAGGGTAATAGCCTATGGTGGAAGGTAGTTGAGGACACATGAGAAAAATTACCCTACCCATGATCTAGAGCTGGCCGCTATTGTTTTTGCGCTTAAGATTTGGCGCCATTATCTTCTTGGTGAGAGATTCGAGTTGTTCACTGACCATAAATCTTTGAAGTACTTGTTCTCTCAGAAAGATTTAAACTTAAGACAGCAAAGGTGGATGGAGTTCTTAGCATCTTATGACTTCGAGATATCGTATACCCCTGGCAAGGGTAACGTGGTGGCGGACGCCTTGAGTAGGAAGAGGTTGTCCTTGAGTCCATTGTTCGTGGAACGACAAAGCTTGGAGTTTATCTCGATGTTTGATTTCAGACCTTCCATTGATTATGTACCCGGTTTGCTAGCTTCCTTGGAAGTTAGGCCTACTCTTTTGGGGCGAATTGGGGAAGCCCAGAGGGACGACCCATTGGTTGAGTTGATAGGGAAGCTCATAAGGGGGGAGTCGTCCAGCCATTTGAGTAGGTACACCCTAGACGATAAGGGGTACTTGCGTAGAGACGGTAGACTTTGTGTACCGCAAGACGAGGGTTTGAGGAAGGCTATTCTTGATGACGCACACCGTTCTAAGATGACCATTCATCCCGGTGGGGATAAGATGTACCAAGACATGAAGAGGGTTTTCTTCTGGGCCGGTATGAAGAAAGATGTGGCCGAGTATGTCGCTCGATGTTTGGTGTGCCAGCAAGTGAAGGCGGAGCAAAGAAAACCAGGTGGGTTGCTTCACCCATTGGAGGTTCCGCAATGGAAGTGGGATAGCGTCTCGATGGATTTTATTGATGGGTTACCCAGGTCGAGGAAGGGTAATACAGGAATTTGGGTGGTGGTAGATAGACTTACTAAGAGCGCCCATTTCATACCTGTGAAGAGCAAGAGGACCGCTCCATGGCTAGCTTCTGTATATCTTCGAGAGATAGTTCGTTTGCATGGGGTACCCTCTAGCATAGTTAGTGATCGAGATCCTATCTTCACTAGTGAGTTCTGGAGGAGTTTGCAAGAAGCAGTGGGGACTCAATTGTGTCTGAGCACCGCATATCATCCTCAGACAGACGGCCAGACTGAGAGGGTGAACCGTGTTCTAGAAGACCTTTTGAGGCTTTGTATCTTAGACTTTGGAGGTACATGGGAAGAGCATCTTCCATTAGTGGAGTTCGCATATAATAACAGCTTTCAGTCCAGTATTGGTATGGCTCCTTTCGAAGCTCTCTATGGAAGGCCTTGTCGATCACCTACATGTTGGTGGGAATCTACAGATAAGATCTTGCTTGGGCCTGATATGATTAGGGAGACTTCTGAGAAGATTGACTTGATTCGAAGAAGGATGAAAGCAGCGCAGGATAGGCAGAAATCTTATGCAGACAAGAGAAGGACGGATCTTGAGTTTGAGGTTGGGGATATGGTTTTTGTCAAGGTATCTCCGTTGAGAAATGTTGTTCGCTTCGGATCCGTTGGGAAGTTAGCACCGAGGTTTGTTGGGCCGTTTCCTATTAAGGAAAGGATTGGACGGATGGCATATAGGGTGGAGTTGCCCGACAGACTTAGTGGTGTTCATGATGTATTCCATGTATCACATCTGAGGAAATGCTTACATGAGACCGCAGAGGTGGTAGAGCCGAGCTCACTTAGAGATGTAGAGGTTGAGCGTGATGCGACGATTCGACGAGCTCCTACTCGCATCCTTGGGTCAGAGACTAGGAAATTGAGAAATCGAGAGGTTCATCTAGTCAAGGTGCAATGGGGAGAAGATGAGAGCAACGCAACTTGGGAGACGGAAGCGAAGATGCGTTCATTGTACCCATTTCTTTTTGAGGGCATGTCTTTACTTTCTCCTTTATCACTTGTCTAGTACTTATCTTATCTTTGGTATGTCCTCTCGTTAGTACCTTTGGCCTTTAGATAGGGTAAACCTATGGTTGAAACATGTGTTTGAGACATGTTATGGTTGATGGATGCAAGTGGATGCAAGTGTTTGCTAGTGGTTGCTCGTGGATGCATATACACACACTCTAGGCACTAGATCGGCTCAGTCACTTCATATTGCATATTGCATAAAATTGTGTGTAGGAAGATATATTTATGGATGTATAATGGTTGTGTTATCACATGGATGATGCATTTTGGTGAATGATTGTGCACTCATGTAGATATTGTATGTGTCGATAGGGTTCTCTCGCATACATAATGGATGCATGGCACTATCATGGTTTGCATATGTTCATACATTAGATAGGGAACATATACACACACTTTTTGCATATGCTCATACATCATTAGAAACCATTTAAGGACAATGGATGCCCGTGGTTGATGATTTGAGTAGATGGTTGTTTGGATGGTAGGATATGCATTCTCCTTAGCTTAGAGATTTCGGGGACGAAATCCTTTAAGGAGGGGAGAATGTAACACCCCGAATTTTAGTTAATACTAAAATTCACTAATTACAGGATGAATAATCTCAGATGTGGGAATTGGGGGTAACGGGCTGCGTTATTGCGTTCGTCTCGGAAAAATACGCGAAATAGAGTCCGAGTTTGCGTAAAACGGGTACCGTATGAAAGAGATATGGACGAACGAAGTTAGGCAGAAAAACCAGAAACAGGCCAGAATTGCACTGGCGCACTTGTGAAGTGCGCCAGAACAAAGATGCACTGGCGCACTTGTGAAGTGCGCCAGTACAAAGATACACTGGCGCACTTGGGAAGTGCGCCCGTGCCGAGCCAAGAAACCTGCACAGTTTCTAGTAAGTTCTGTGGTTGGGTGCACCAGTTTGGGGTTTGGGCTTGGTCTTAGGGCTAGTTTCTGGAAGGTGCCGAAATCTAAGGGTCCTAAATAAATCTAGGGTTAATCTAAGGGCCTAAAACACTCTCTTAATCTATAAATACACCCTAAACCTACCTTAATCCTTACCAAAAATAGAAATAATGGCCTCATGCCGCCAAATTAAATCCTAAGAGAAGCCTCCACTAATCTAAGAAGAAAGTTGCAAGCTAATTCCTCTCTAATCAATCTTTAATCATCATTATCTTCATAGTTAGCAACTAATTCTACTTCATAAGGTTGCTAATCTTGAGTTTGGTGAGTTTCTATCACTTTAACATCAATTGTTAAAGTAAGTAGATTGGGTGTAATGAGACTTATGGTCTTAAATGCGGATTAGTGAGTTTGAATCATGTATAATGATATATTACTCTATGTTGTTCTATGTTTATGAATATTTGATAAGTTGTTTTGTGCATGCTTAATAAGTTGATTTATGCATGTTTAACAAGTGATATATGCATGTTTAATAAGAGGATTTATGCATATTTAATAAGTGGAATTATGCATGTTTAGCAAAGTGAGTTATGCAAGTTGAAAGTGATATGCAAGTTAAGTATATGTTTAAATGCAAGTTGAAAGTGATATGCAAGTTATGCATGCTTATGCAAGTGTATGGATGCTTATGCAAGTCATGTATATGTTTAAATGCAAGATTTATGTGATATGCAAGTTATGCATGCTTATGCGAATATATGAATGCTTTTGCAAGATATGTATATGCTTAAATGACATGATATGCAAGTTATGCAAGTATGTGAATGCTTATGCAAGTATGTGGATGCTTATGCAAGTATGTGAATGCTTATGCAAGTTATGTGTATGCTTAAATGCATGTTTAACATGTTATGCAAGTTATGAGAGTGCCTATATGCAAGTTCAACATGTTATGCAAGATATGTGTATGATAATATGCAAGCTCATATGCAACATGTTATGCAAATCATGTGTATGATAATATGCAAGTTTGGGTTATATGTAGTTGGGTTAATATATGCTCATATATGCAAGTTGACATCCTCTTAACCCATGACAAAGTTGTATGTTAAACCCATGATATTTGTGATGATCTTCCCCTTATTATGTCATGTAACGAGAACGATTTACGTGGGGAACGATGGGGTTGGTAAATATGTTAATAAATGAATGTTTGGGTATGATTAAGCATACCAAAAAAATAAATTACCATAAGTGGGAATTTACCTATTGAGTTAGGTCTACCCCATGGGAATTTACCTATTGAGTTAGGTCTACCCATGTTATGGAAAATTTGATATTAATTAGGGATAATTAATATGGGGGTGATTAATTAGGTGTAATTAATCAACTAAGACACGAGGTTGGACTCATTTGTAGTGTAAAACTGCCCGGACCCGACCGGCTTAACCAGTTGCTACAAATGTCAGCCCAATGTGAGAGGTCTTAGCCATAAATTAAATACGTGATTAAGGTAAAGACACGAGGTTAGACTCTGTTATGACGTAAGACTGCCCGGATTCTACCGGCTTAACCAGGCGGTCATAACAGCCAGTCTAATGTGGGAGGTCTTTACGGGAGATCACGGTCTTAATTAATTAAGAAAACACTTAACCATAATAGCATGTAGTGGGACATGAGCGGTTAAGTGGGTGCCTTGGGTGGCATGTGGAATCTAGTGGGTTGCCTTGGGTGGCAATAGAAAATACGATTAGAATACTTAACCAAGAGAAACATGTAATTAAACATGATTAAAGGGTTAAGTGGGATACACTAGATATTTGACAAGCTTAAGTGGGTAGCTTGTGGGGGCCCATTTCAACCAATATCCCAAACGTATCTTTGTGGGCTCGACCCATGTCGAGTGACGGGACACGCATATTGGGCTTGATTATAAGAGGCCAAAACGGGTTAGCGGTGGCAACGCAAGTCCAACGGGTTTCATATGCGTGTGTGGGCCCGGGCTGGTAGATAAGCCGTTGTTGCATCGTGTAGATATAAAGCCGTGCACCGTTAGTATTGGGTAGCCACTTTAGGGGAGTGATACACCCCACTGTGGGACCAGCACGGGTATCTACGGTAGGGAGCCGATCGCTTGGGGAGTAGTGGGTACACCTAATGAAGATAGGGGCAGAAGGCACCTATGTAGGGGTACACGAAACTACTGGGTAAGAATTACTGGGTACACCTAGTGGAGATAGGGGCAGACGGCACCTATGTAGTGGGCTAGGGGTACATGGAACTACTGGGGAAATTTTCTAAGTCCTTGGAAGGGATCAACCTTTAAGTAGGAATGACTGGTGTGGTGCAGTTAGTAATTATCCTTGGGTGGGTAGATGCGTCCTGACGGTTATCTTAGTTTATCCTAAGTCTACCAAGCTGCTTAGTGTAGCCATTCATCCCCAGATATTACCGTAGGTCAAGTTTATGTCTTCTCTGGTTACTTTAATGATTGTATTGTTAAAGTTATAGGGCTCACTCAGACTTATGTCTGACCCCGTTGTTTTTATCTTTTTCCCAACCTTCAGGTCCTACGGTGGATCCTAGCGGTAGTAGAGCTTGATCGGATTGCTGTTCCAGTCTTTAGGAGCTTAGGTAGATGTAAAGCTCCAGTTATCCAGTTATCTTTTCTTTTGTTCTGGCTATTGTATGAGAAAGTGGGATTATGTACTTCTTTATATTTGATGGATATTGTACTTGACTTTTATCATGGTTTTATGATGTAACCAGACATGTTTATTTCCGCTGTTATGAGATGATGTTTTAAAATTTCAAGTACTATTTATATCTGTCTTGTTGTAATTTTTCTGTTCTATATTCACTAAAATACTCCACCGATGCTATGGCATTCCCTTAGTGAGTGACCATAGCGGGTGTGGGGTGTTACAAATCTAAATAAAGATTCTTTCAAACCCTAGTTCAGTTTTAATCTTCAAAAATCATTACTTAATGATTATTCAAATTTAAGAAATAAATCTCATCTTTAACTAGGTTAAAGAATGAATGTCCTTTAAAACATCGTTCATGATAAACGCAAAAATCCAATTTCATTTCAATTCCAATTAAATATTAATTAATTGGTACATTTCACTAAATCCTATTTAAAAGATTCATTATTTTCTCATTGGGGTTTAAGAACAGTGTTAAAAAAGACACCATTCGCAACAAACCCAAAATCCAATTTGATATTAAATATAAGGCTCTGAATAGAAATTATATCGTCTTATATTCAATATCAAATTCTAAAATCAACAAATATCGTGTTGGGAATAACAATATATATATCTTCCAAATTCCTCAACAATATCCATATAATCACGTAATCCAATATTGAATTATTCGAAGATAATTTCCGTTCCAAATCCATTCCAATTTATTATTTGGAAAATTCTAGTTATTTTAAACCCCATTTACAAATCCATTTTATTATTTCTAAAAACAATTGGATTTTTACTGTAGTTTTTAACTAGTACTTTTTCGATAAAAATATATTTTTATCTTTTCAAAACTGGAATTTTTCATCCAAATTGTTTCCAAATCATTTATTATGATTTTAGATAATTTTCCCACATTTTTAATAATTTTAATATCTCCATTTCGATCAGTTTCTAATAACGGCCATCGAACTGCATCCACAATGACCTTTTTGAATTTGATTTGGACGTATCTTAAAATCCAACTGTTCAAATTTAAATCTCTTACGAACCTAACGGTTTCGGTTTTAGGAGAATCCGACAGTCGGATCTCCCGTTACATCAATTTGAAATTAATGATCGAAATTCGCGAATGATCGTTGCGCGACGCGTTCTATTCAGGCCATTATATATATATATATATATATATATATATATATATATATATATCGTCAATTTCCATTTAAATCGTATTTTATGATTTCGTTTATAAATTCATTTTAAAAATGATTTCCACTTCCATTTCAATTTTAAATCAAAACTGAACATTCCTTTATAAATTCATTTAAAATTCATTTTAAAACGATTTCAATTTCATTTCAATTTTCAAATCAAAAATGAATTTTCCTTAATATATTCGTTTTAAATTCATTTTAAAACAATTTAAATTTCATGTCAATTTTCAAATCAAAATTGAGTATTCCATAATATATTCATTTTAAATTCATTTTAGAACTATTTCAATTTCATTTCAACTTTCAAATAAAAATTGAGTATTCCTTAATATATTCGTTTTAAATTATTTAAAACATTTTCGATTTCATTTCAATTTTCAAATCAAAATTGAATATTCCTCAATATATTCATTTTAAATTCATTTTAAAACGATTTCAATTTCATTTCAATTTCAAATCAAAATTGAATATTCCTTGATATATTTGTTTTAAATTCATTTTAAAACGATTTCAATTTCATTTCAATTTTCAAATCAGAATTGAATATTCCTTAATATATTCGTTTTAAATTCATTTTAAAACGATTTCAATTTCATTTCAATTTTCAAATCAAAATTGAATATTCCATATCATTATAATATTAGAATGGTAATATTTTCAAAATATCATATTTTGAATTCATTTTTTGATATTCATTATAAAATGAATAGTGTCGACAGAAAATCCCGTTCGTGTTAAAATGGCGTTTAACTACTTAACACGGCTTTACATTTCACTATTTTTGTGTTCATCCAAAATTGGACATCAAAATCACATTTTGATTATTCACTGAATATTATTTTAAAATATTCCTTAATTTTGAACTGGAATCAGACTCAATCAATTACCATATAATTTCAGTTATATGGATTTCATACATCACATGTATACAATGATAATGATAAACAATCATTAAAAATTCATACAACATCCAGAGTGCATTTTACAACTGTATAAGCATTAAAATAAATAATTAACGCTTATACGGTATGTCAACCCATCAATTGACATACAGCTAAATAATTGGGATTAGTGTATGTCAAATATCATCCTAATACCCGTGTGGGGTTTCAACCAACAAATACTGTTTATTATTTGTGCGGTTGGGCGATGTGTAAAATATATTGTCCCAATCAATATCAGTTAGATCGGTGTTCATAAACAAACCGTCTGATTTGTAAATGAATATTTATTTTCTTTTCATTATAATTGTTATATACATTTTATATAAATAATTTTATATACGACAATACCAATCAATGACAATCCCAATCACAATCCAAACAAACAATCAACCACGGTGTGTACAAAAAAATAGTGTCAGGAGCTACTAAGCTCCGTGTGCAACCTAGGATATAATAACTGTAAAATAATTTGAGTGAGAGAGTTCTCACATTGGTTTCAAATCCTCTATTCTTTATTTCTGAATTTCAATACATTTTTCTTTGAAATTTTCCTGAATTTCTAATATGTTCCATTTTCCGTTTTGGTCAGTTCTGAAATGTAGTGCTCTTCAAGACGATTGCAGCGCAACCCGTTTCATCGGATCTGGACCTCGTATGATGAAGTTATGGCGTCACAAAAATTCGATAATTATATAGGTTATTTAAAAAATAATTAATTCTTTAGTTACTTTATTAATCCCCCTTAATCCTCATTGTCCTCTTAGATCAAAAACCCGACCACGACTCGTTGCTTAGGGCTTGAGCCCGCCGCCACCACGACTACAGTATCCCCGATCCAACCACCCCACGTCGTGCCCCTATGAGTAAGCCACCACCGACCCTTGACCATGTTCAACTCGGTGGCCCCATGGCCTAGAAAAACATGCCCGATCGTGGCAACCTTGGCCATCGATTTCGAGAAAATCTGGAAACTATTCTGGATCACCACCATTGTCTGCTTAGATCTCGAGAAGATGAACAGAATTGGAGTTGAAAAATTTTGAACTCGTTGTTGGATTTTGAGGAAAAAGGGGAGGAATTTTTGAATAAAACCAGCCGTCGATTTCCTAAGAGCGGTGGCTCATCTGTTAAACAATTAGGGTTTTAAAGTTTGCCCCCCCTTTATATTTTTTTTATGATATTTTATTCTTTTAATTTGTAAATTACTTGTTTAACACCATGAACTCCAAATGAATCCTAATGACTGTCGCCTCTAACCAAATACCCCCATTCCGGACATAATGGAATTTGTTTCGTAAGCCAATTCGACTGTTTCGATTAGTTTTTATTAAAATTAAAATATAAATCAATACATATTGAATTTAAACGTACATTTTAATTTTCCGAGGCCACATACAGACTCCAAAAATTACAGAAGAATAAATCTAGCTATGTTTTGAAGATATGGTCTTGACAAAACTAATTTCATCGAATTTGGAGACCGCTGGAAATTTGGCCTTTTTCTGGTCGATCCAATTCAATTGAAATTGACAAAACACATTTAAATTTACCACGCTCACATATTAAATGCAAAAATTATGAAATTTGAAACCTAGCAATAATTTGACATTCCGGATCCAATAAAAGTGGTTTTGTCAAAAGCGGAGGTCGTTTGCAAAATGGCTATTTTTAAGGGCTATATATTATATAAAATATATATAAATTCCATAACGACTATTTTAAATTTTAAACAGGACATAACTTTCAATTTATATTATGAAATCTCAAATTTTCACATTCGTTAGAAAGATATAATTAAGCAGATTCAAATATTTCTGGTTTTACTGAAATCCGATTTATTTTTAATTATGTTCCTTTATTTGAAATTTAAAATCATATTTTCAAACTATCGCGCCATTTCAAACTCTACTTATAATTAAAATAAATTCATACGTTCTAACTTCATTTAAAATAAATTTTTAGTTGTTATTATTTAAAATAAATCATTTTAAATCTTCAAAACCCATTAAAATAGCTAAAATAAAATTTTTAAATTGGTTCAGAATTTCCGGGTTGTTGCACTTTTGATGGCAAAGGAATTTGTTTCTCTTTCTTTTTATACTTGTAATATTTCTAAGAAGATCAACTAGGGATCTGACAGCTTTGACTATGTGGCCTTCAAAGTAAATGGTGGCATGTTGTTCTAAAAAGGTAATCATGACCTCAAGCCTCACAACCGGGAAATGACAAAAAATGGGCATGCAGCATGGCTAGTTGGGTCTCACCCAAGCATGGTGTATTATCACTATATAGAGAAAATTCATTTGTTCTTCCTTCGATTATGAGTCTTACGGATTACGGTTGGATGATCGACAACCGCGGGTGACAATATATTCGATCCACTCAAGCGAAATGAGTGACCAATCATGTGTGGTCGGGTTGCAAGATGTTCTAGTTGAACCCCGATTTATCCCTTCTAGAGTATATTGATCGGAAGGTGGTTCCATACCTTGTCATAGTCGAAATCCAATCTCCAATAAGTGCCCTGTGGTTTTTTATTTTGTACTATGTATGTGGAGCATGAGATGCAAGCGTTCTACTATATGGTTATTTATTTGATTAGACATTATTATAGTATCACCGGATTTTGATATCAGAAATGTTTTGGTTACCGTAAGGTAAAAACCATCCATATTTATGTACGGATCGATCTTACGATTACCCTTTCTTTTCAAAAGGTTTTCAAAGTTAAATGAAATGGTTGGAGTTTACTCACACCAGTCCCATGACTGGCTCAGAGTTTATTTTGTTTATTTTACCTTAAACTCTTGAGTTCCCAAACTTGTACGGACAGTCAAGTGTTTTAGGCTTTTACAGATACACTTGGAGGAGCTTGAAGCAGGAGGCTTCACCATTAGTTATTCAGAGTTAGTTTTGCTGTGATGTATATATGTTGTTCTCTAATACGGTATGTATATATAATCCAGATTTGTAATTTAAGGTTATTTAATATATTATATTTTGTTCGTTCCATTGTGAGATTTTGATGTTCTCTTTTGTTTTATCTTCTATATATTTCTATTTTCTTTAACCTAAATGACTCGTATTTCTATGCAATTTGGGTTGGACACATGTTGTTTTAGTCAACTCAGATAATACGGATGTCCGGGTCGTTACAGTTGGTATCAGAGCATAGATTGAGCGAACACCTAGGCTTACGTTGGGGTTTGCTCATTAGAGATAGGGCCAGTAGTATCCTATAATGAGTTGAGTGTATATATATGAGAGAACTTATTTGTAAGTTGACATAAAAGAATTGTTTTATACTATGTTGGCTTGTCTGTTGAGTGGCTTATGAATTATGGTCAGATCACGGGACGCCACGATGTTGATAGGAGTTTCTAAACACTTGAACAAAATAGTTCGATATAATATTTTTTTAAAATGGGTAGATGAAATAACTTTACCCAAAATTATATTTTGAAGTAAATAATTTTCTAAATTTATTTATATATGAATGAGTTTCTTGCTATTATGAGAATATAAAATTGGAATGGTTATATAATCAAATAGAATTTGAATATGAATAATATATACAAATGATATGAAATTGGATTCAAATTGGAATTGGAGTTTAAATCTCGGAAAGTTGGAAAATATTTTTTAAAGTATATTAAAATAATATAGCTTTATTTTGGAAGAATTTTCAAAAAAAAATCATTTGGAATGGATTTTGAAAGTGATAAAGCACTGAATTCACTTCATCTCTTGAAAATAATTCCAATAATGAAGCGCGCCATCATCGACACTTATTTTTAAGTTTCTAAGTGATGGATTGCTACCATAGTGATATTTCAAAGGGAAATTCATTTTAGAAAACAAGTTGTTTAGAAAATTAAAATGTTCTGAATTTGAGATGGGAATAAATATATGTATATATATATCTATATGATTTCAAAAGTGATTTGAAATAAAACTCAGGAATTTGAATTCTGGGATTTAACTTAAGCAAGTTAAATGGATTGAAATGAATAAATTGATTTGGAATCAATTGAAGTTGACTAGAAATGTAACTGATTATTTTATTAATCAAATAATATCAAATATGCATAGAAAAAGAAAACCATTATCGCAAATAAGATAAATAAATTAGTTACAATCAATTTGACGGTTTTTGAATGGGAAATAGGAAATTGAATATTTCCATGAAAACTTAAAGTTATATGGGACTTGAGTTATAGAATATGAAATGCTGAGTTATAACAAAGTGGGCTTTTGAAAAGTTAACGGGTTTGTAGTATTTCTTCTACCTTTGTAATTTCGGGGACAAAATTCTTTTGAGGAGGAAGGAATGTAGCGTCCCAGATTCTTAGGCACTTAATATTGAATATTTAAATTTATTTTAAATGTTGAATTGGAATAATAAATGGATTTTTTATATGGAATTTGTCGACTTAATATTCGATATACGATTAATATCGGATATATCAAATTATCGTATACAGAAACAACAAAATTTGAATTCAGAATTAAAACTAGATCGAAATGATTCTAACGATCAATAAAAATTCTACTTGAATTAGAACAATAATAATTATATATTATCAACGAATTTAATTGTTTGAAATCAATTTAAATTTTAATCAATTTAATTTAAGCCTTAGAAATAGTGATATTTCAAACGATCTCAGAATTGAACGAAACTAATTCCATCGGATCCGCAATATTATATTACTATCAGATTTCAAATTTCCTAGCATTCGAATTTATCGATTGAACGTATGATTTGAAAACACCTAGGAATAAATAAATCGAATTTAATTTTAAATCATCGATTTAAAATTAATATCTCCTCCATGCGATCGGATGAGGCTTTGTAATCTGTTCCAATGTGTGTTCAGAATAGTGGTATAACCCTAGAAATGCTGGTTGTTGCATTCAAATAGGAGTTTGAAATCACTTGATATTTTTAGTTAAATAGATTTACATCGGTTCACATTAAAAATAAAAATATACCTATGTGCCAAATCATTTCCTTCCTACTGAAGCTTAGCAAACCTACTATAGCCTATTTCTTTCAAATGAAGAAACCCTGCACATACCTATCCTAGCTTAGCTGCCTTCTCTTTTCAAATCTTGTACAATTTGTCTCCCTACTTCGCTATGAAGGAAGACATGATTTAAGGGCCTGGTATAGTTTTGTTCTCTTAGCAACCATAAATTGAAGCCCTCGCCTTCGTATATTTCCATTCCAAAACCAACGAAGGCATTCTAATCCTTTTCCACCCTACATTCGTTCTTCTCTATCAAAACATGAAGTTAATTCACTGATCTCAAATACAAAAGGAAGACATCGCGATCGTAATTGCGATTTGAAATTGCGATTTCTCTAATGCTTATTACCAGATTAAAGACCATGAGTTCCTATAGGTCGACATCGATACTAAGTGCTCGCGGTTTAGGTATGATGGAAACGATGACTGTGGTGCGATGGATGCCCTAATGTTGGTGATAATCTGGGTTGAATGGGAAGGGTGCGATAGTGTGTTATTTGGGTACACTGGTATATGAATTTGGGGAAGTCAGATCTGTACTTTTGGAATGGTACGATTTTGTTGATGGTTGAATGGGGAAGTTGGTCTGTTGATTTAAGAGGTCGGCATTGTGATGCAGGAGTACGGGTCTGAGAATTGATCTGTGCATTTTTGGATAATGGTGCAAGCGTTAATGGCTTTCGGTTGTAGGAGATGGTCTGGACGAGGGAGCTCAGCAGTTTTGAGGTGTACAATAGTATGAAATGGCGATCGAGGTGTAGTATAATGGTTCGATGGTGATAAAAAGAAGGTAAGAGTAAAAATACAGTGGTGATGAGGTCAGTAGTGACCGGAGTTGATAAAAGGATGGTGAAGCTTGACCGTGAAGTATCTGATGAAATGCTAACTTGGATAGGGTTGATTGCAGCGAAGCTGATCAGTGATTTTGAGGATAGGCTTCATGTTGATCAAAACAATAAAGTATGTTTTTTTTAGAAATTTCAAATGCAAAGAACAATTTATTATTTATTTTAGTAAGTTAATTTAAATTAATGGATAAATAAAATCAAATAATCATAGGTGTAGATGATTCAAGTAGATTCGTAGACACTACATTTCTGAATTTAAATGGGTATTCAGCAAAGGAAATCAAGGTGAGTAAACTCACTCTCTGGATTCGTTTATGATTTATTATAAATGAATATTTATTTAATATAATGTTATATGTTGTTTGTTGCTTGCTTGGATGCATTGAAATATTATTATGGCTACACACACACACACACACACACATATATATATATATTATATTTAGGCTTGGTGGTTGAATATATATATATATATATGTACATATATATAATTGGCGATTGAATATATTCCCGCAGTACCATTAGCGGATGATTTCCCTATGCACCCAGTGGATGACGTTCATACCGCGATATCCTGCCTTGAAGTCGGATTGGTATTATTTATGTTGACTAACATCTGTGGATGCAAGGAAATAGGTTGGAGGTATCTAACTAGATTCCTCAAATTTATTTATTGTTGTTTACATATTTATATATGTGTGATGTATTAAATTGAATTGATGGTTTGTATATTTGGATGTTTGAATATCACCGCCTATATAATGATATTTAAAAATATCGTAAAAAGTTTTTTTTCAGATGTAAAAAAGAAATTTATTTTCCTAAAGAAAGTTTGATAATTAGAAATCAATACATCGACATATATGCAATTTAATAAGGAAACAAACTTATAATAGAATGTTATAAATAAAAAGGAAATCTATAAATTTATATTTGGTAAGAATAGAAAGAGAAACATATACATGTTTTTAAAATCGATAATTGGTTTTATATGATGTTGGTTATTCGAGATAAGTAACCTTGTCCGTTTTGAAGTTAAGAAATTTATTCAGTCAAGGTCTAAGAAGTAATTATACCTTAACTTGATTAATTTCATTATTAATCGATAAATAGAAATATTCAGCTACGAAGATCGTTGTTTAAATAAGATTTAGATGAATGAAATATTTTGGGTTGTTGTAATGATGTTATACAGAACGTTCATTTTAAACCAAGTAAGTGGAATTTTGGAAATATAATAAATATTTCCTAAGTATATAAATGAATGGTCTTTAAATGGAGAAGTAATTGGAAATGAATTCCAATCATAAATAGAAGATATTTTCTAAGTATAGAAAATAAAAGAAGATGATATATGAAACATTTTTCCAAATATCGTAAGAGGCTAAAGTGTTTTGAAAATATTGGAGTAAGAATATCGAATGGAATTTGGGAAATGATTTAATTAATAAAATATTGGAAAGGGCCAGTGATTGTTTAGTCAATAATATTTCGAGATGCAAATTTGGATGGATGTTTTATTTTTCTTCGATAGTTAAATAACGGACTATCGAAGTTTTTAACTATCGTTGTCAATACGGAGAGACCAGTTGGGTTTATTATCCGAAAACCACTTCGTATGGGCATAGGCGTTGCGAATTATATTATGTTGAAGATAATTGAAGACGGAGTAAAAGTGCAAGGGTTGTTCTGTTTACAAGATAATGCCTTCAGTTTGTCCAGTCCTTGGACAACTTTTATGGACGAATGTCTGACAAAGTATACCTAACAGATCACATAAGACAATCTTTTCAAGGTATTCATTTGGTGGCAGAGTAATTTGTTTCTCTTAGTTTTTATACCCATAATATTTTTGGGAAGATCAACTAGTGATTTAACCAGTTTGACGACGTGGCATTCAAAGTAAATGGTGGCGTGATGTTCTTAAAAGGTAATCGTGACATCAAGCCTCACAATCGGGAAATAACAAAAATAGGGCAGGCATCATGGCTAGTTGGGTCGCACCCAAGCAGGGTGTATTTTCACCATTTAGAGAAAATTCATTTGTTCTTCTTTCGATTTTGAATCTTACGGATTATGGTTGGACGGCCGTCAACCATGGGTGATAATACATTCGGTCCACTCAAGCTAAATGAGTGACCGTAATGTGTGGACGGGTTGCAAGATGTTCTTGTTGAACCCCATTGTATCCCCTCTCGAGTACACTGATCGAAAGGTGGCTCCATACCATGTCATAGTCGGAATCTAGTCTCCAATAAATGCCCTGCGGTTTTTGATTTTATAATATGTATGTGGAGCGTGAGATGCAAGCATTCTGCTAGATGATTATTTATTCGATTAGACGTTATTATAATATCACCGGATTTTGACATCAAAAATGTTTTGGTTATCGTACGGTAAAGACCATCTGTATTTATGTATGGATCAGTCTTACGATTACCCTTTCTGTTCAAAAGGTTTTTTAAAGTTAAACAAAATGGTTCGAGTTTATTCACACTAGTCCCATGACTGACCCAGAGTTTATTTTGTTTTTTTACCCTGAAATCTTGGGTGCCCAAATTTGTACGGGCAGTCAAGTGTTTTAGGCTTTTACAGATAAACTTGGAGGAGCTTGAAGCAGGAAGCTTCACCATTAGTTATTTAGAGTTATCTCCTGTATGATGTATATATGTTGTACTCTGATATGGTATGTATATATAATCCAGATTTGTATTTCAAGGTTATTCAATATAATATATTTTGTTTGTTCCGTTGTGAGATTATGATGTTCTCTTTTGTTCTATCTTCTATCTATTTCTATTTTGTTTAACCTTAATAACTTGTATTTCTATGCAATTTGGGTTGGACGTGTGTTGTTTTAGTCAACTCAGATAGTACGGATTTGCGGGCTATTAAAGAAAAAACATGAAATTAACTCCATCGAACTTTGTCGGTTTATTAAACTTGAAGCGATCTTCCCCAAAACTGTGAACTACCACTATATTGTTCGCAAACTAAGGTTGTTGATGTATTTTTTAAGTATAGCGACAACTATAGACATTGTTTGTACTTTGATTTACTGTAACGGCTCAGGTTTCGCCGACCCGATCGATCGCAAAATCGACTAAGACCGTTCAAAACCCGAATACGTTAACTCTGGGACTACAACACATTAGAACAACATCAGCAGACTTTTATAAACATTACAGTAATGTTATATCAGAGTACAGAACATATCAGAGTACATTGATTTATAATACATCGAGAGATAAATTACAACAAATTATAATACAATACAGTGCAGCGGAAATAAAATAACTAAGGCATCGGAAGACAACTATACTCTGGACACAGCTTTAAGCTTCAATCCAGAATCCTGCTCAAGATAAGGACCTGTAGACAAACTAATCGACTTCCCATGTGGAAAGAGGGCACTCGAGTTTGCAAAGTGAAACAAACTACGAGTCAGTAATGGGACTGGTGTGAGAATTCTTAAATAATATAACTAATAGCAATAAGGCAAATCCAAGGACCACGCCGCTAACGCGGAACGGGTTTACTCCTATGGATTGCCGGTGCATAAAATAAAGTGAATCGTTAAACAACGCAATGCTTTTTAGAAAAATGAAACCATTATAAAACCCAAGTCCCATCACACAATGCAACGCAAACCGGAGGATAGGGTTTTACCTTATAATGGTCAAAAGATGCTTGATACGATAGAACGGGTTTAATATTTGGGTGTATAGGTTTTTAATAAAAACATTTCAATCATAATGTATCAATCATTGACGGCAAAGTACCCCATCCTACTATGTCGCCATACTAGTTCTACAATCAAAACCGCATGAGGTCGTATTGGTAATTGGTTTCCATCATGAGTCAAGGCTAGGGAGGAGCTCCTTACCGATTCGAGACACTCTAGCTAATGCCTCAGGATCCCCCGTAGTGAACCCTTGGAAAGCTGTAGGGCCGGTCCGCACATACGACTTTGCGGATTGGCAATTCCTGAACACACGTTTCCCGATCCTATAGGACCTAATATCCGAGGCGCCTCATTCCATCATCCACATAAGTAAAATGTCGGGCCGTGTAAAACCCAAACACCACTTCTGGCTAGAAAGAAACGTGCTGCTCTCCCTGTGTTCCCTTCTCCCGTTTTAGACTCAACCGGGTTGTGAGGCTCGTGAAGCTACGTAATACACAAAGCTATGATTATTCAAGCTATGCTTTGATCGTCACCACAAGGTTCTGCTTTTCAACAAGAAACCTTGATCATTGCATCTTGGTTTGCCACACTGTCAATCCATATCATACTATTAATCCTTTGCTAAAATATACAAAAGGGTGTTAAGCAAGAGAATAAATTCTCCGTCACCAATCATTCATACATTCGGCAAAAAATCAATAAACACAATATAAAGGAGTACAATGTCGGACACACATTCCATTTATAAGTTCGTTCTGGGTCTAAACGAAACTGGAGATGCCCTCGTCCCGTATGTCCAGTATGAGAAGGATGTACCCGCATATTCGTGCAATCAACATATACGTCCGGACGGCCACCACTGTAGCCCCTTCAAGGTAGCTACTCCAATCACGGGCATCAGCAGTCGTCGTCTATTCGATGTGAAGATCGCCGGTCTACAATCACCGTCTTCAAATCTTCGACTTAGATCGACGTATAATCACTTGAAATGAGATTGAACTCGGACTTTTCAAATGATCATCGCATATATATGTAATTAAAATCCTTTCATATCGTTAATATTAATTTATAACGATCAATCTTTATTTTTATAAAAATAATTAAATTCCATTTAACGACGCTTCAAGTCAATAGGCGACCTTGGCGCTGTTTTCACCCAAATTTGATTTACACATTCCTCTAAATCTAACCGTTGGATTTTAACACAATTTATATCGTTGAAAGATCTTCCCAAGGCGAACCTAACGGTTTCAGTTTTGGGAAAATCTGACGGTCGGATATTTCGGTATAATCAATTAAAAGTACAATTCCAAAAAGCGAATTACCATGCTCGATTGATTTACTTTTAATTTACATATATATAATTATTATTCCTTCGTCCATTTCGTTATCATGATTAACACAACAAGTAAAGAACACTTGGTTTCATAACATTTTGATATATAACATAACAGACAATAATGTTTATTTTAAAATTTCAATTTCCATACATATCTTAAACATAACAAGATATTTTTCCTTTTACCCTTCAATTCACACAAAAATGTATTTCTCGTGTATCATTCCAATTTAACAAAAATGAAGATTTTTGTGTCATTTAAATTGTCTAACAAAAATGCAATATATTTTGGTGTCAACTTCAAATCTACAAAAATGAATATATTTTTGTTTGTTTAATTTCAACGTAACAAAAATAATAACTTTGTTATTCTTTCAATGCCAAGCAAAAATAATAATTTTGTTTATATCTTTCCATGCAAAACTAAAATGATAATTTTGTGTCAATCTTTCCTTTACAAGCAAAATGATAATATTGTGTTTTAATCTTTTTACATGAAAATGTAAATTTCATATCTTTAATCTTTTAATGAAATCAAATTCATTAAAATGATAATTTCCATCGTTATAACTTTCATTGAAAACCTATTTACATAAAAATGTAAATTCATATCCTTATCCTTTTCAATGAAAATCCAATTAAAATGTAATTTTCTTCTTAAATCTTTTAATGAAAATCTATTTACATAAAAATGTAAATTTCACTTCTAAATTCTTTTAATGGAAATCTATTTACATTAAAATGTAATTTCACATCTTAATTCATTTACATGAAAAATGTAAATTTTTCTTCCCTAAATTCTATTTACAATAAAATGTAAGTTTTCTTTTTATCTACTTACATTAAAAATGTAACCTTTCTTCTTTTCTTATTTATATTTAAAATGTAAACTTTTCTTTTTACATTAAAAATGTAACTTTTCTTTTTACAATGTCAAAATATTTCCTTTTTATTACATTAAAGATGTAATTAAGATTACCATGTAAATTCTATTTCTACTTATTACATTAAAATGTAAATAATTTTGCAGCGTCAAAATCTAATCTTTTAATTACATAAAAATGTAATTTTAATTTCAATGACAAAATCTTATCTTTTTAATTACATAAAAATGTAATTTTTAATTGCGGTGTCAGTCATGTTCATTTCTAATTTAACACATAACGATGTATATAATGTCATTTCTAATTTAATACATAACGGTGCAAAATATTCATTTTCTATTTAACACATGACGGTGTAATATGACACTTATATTCTAACACAAAAATGTTATTTTCATACTAGTGTGACATCTTAACAAAAATGATATTTCTATACTAATGTGACATTTTTAACAAAAATGTAACTTTATTCCTAATGCAACATTTTACACTAAAATGTTATTTCTTTTAAATGCAACATTTTACACTAAAAATGTTAATTCTTTTAAATGCAACATTTTACACTAAAAATGTTAATTCTTTTAAATGCAACATTCTTAACAAAAGTGAATCTTTATTCCTTATGCAACATTTTATAAGATAAAAATGTTACTTTTCGATGCTAACATTTTATATAATAAAATGTTCCTTTTTATAATGTTAACATCTTAAATAATAAAAATGATCTTTTTTTTATATTGTTAACATCTCATACATAAAATGAGATTTTATTATGTTATGTTTTCATACACTAGAAATGTTACTTTTCTTTTTATATGCTAACATCTTATGTAATAAAATGTTCCTTTATATACTGACATAAAAATGAGATTTTATTATGTAAACATTATATACATAAAAATGTTTCTTTTCTAATGTTAACATTCTTAACATATTACATAAAATGAGATTTTATTATGTTATGTTTTCATACACTAGAAATGTTACTTTTCTTTTTATATGCTAACATCTTATGTAATAAAATGTTCCTTTATATACTGACATAAAAATGAGATTTTATTATGTAAACATTATATACATAAAAATGTTTCTTTTCTAATGTTAACATTCTTAACATCAATATGTGATTTTCTAATATTAACATTTCTAACATAAAAAATGTGATCTTTATAATGCTAATGTAAAAATGAGATTTTTATTATATTAACATTTATACATAAAAATGTGTCCTTTCCAAACGATAACATTTTTAAATGAAAATGTTATTTTTTTATTCTAACATTTTATATAACAAAAATGATATTTTCCATGATGTAAACATTTCATATATTTCATACCATCCATCAATACAATACGGTCAATTCACCATAATACAGTCAATTCAAATAATCTCAAGCATCACAAAATGTTCAATTTGGTGTCACATAACTAATGAACAAAAATAGGGATTTTTGTTTTAACTAATTTCTAATCCAAATAAATAACACAGCAAAGTAATTATTTTTATTGATTAGGACATTCTAATCCAAATAAATAAATAAACAATAATGATCTATTTGATTGAAATGGCGATTCTATTCCAAGTCAATAATATCACAAAATGGTTCAATATTTTCAACACATACAGATCTATGTTCATACACCACAAACGACAAATAATTCAGTCATAATCACATCACAGCAGATCTAGGACATATACAAATAATAGTTACACAGCCATTAAAATAAAAAGATTAATTAACAATTTAAGAAGAAGAAATCTCACCTTGGTTATTGAGTTCTGCGCTGTTCAGATCCAAAAAATTTCAAAAATTCAGCTTGCTCAGAATCAGGTCTAGTTAGTTTCATCGCGACGATCTCATTTTTCTGATTCCAACGAATCTGAAATCGTCAAATTCTGTTTTGTTTTGAACGAATTATGGGTTTTTAAAGATTTGATTACATAAAGAATATAATAATTAATAATTAGTTTTAATTACACTACCCCTTAATCCATCTTCTACATCGTTCCCCTTCTGGACTTGAACCGAACCCATCCTCAATGTGAAACCCTCCTTGCGCGCCGACCTAGGGACCACCGAGCTCGATCACCCCACACCATTCCGGCGCCTATCTCGTCGCCACTCCCCGCCTGGCCACGTGGTCAACTCGGCCTCCTGACAGCACCGGGAATTGAGCCCGAACGAACCGGGTTTGGACCCAAAATCCGAGAAATCAGTGCCACCATATTCGATTTCGACCGTTGATTGTGTCGAGCTCGCTGAGTTCTTCAATGTTTGCCTTACAAGTTCGATTAAATTCATTGTGGATTGAAAGATCTAGGGGAAGAAAGGATTGAACGCCATATCCGTTCGTTCAGGATAGTGGCGGCTGGCATATGAACTAGGGTTTTGGTTTGTAAATTTCCTATTATTTATAGTATTTTAATGATTTAATTACCCAATAAAGCCTGTTTAGGCACTTTGTCCGATTTCAGCCCAACGACTGTCGTTTCTACCTATTAACCCCTATTCCAGACTCATCTAGCTATGTCCCGCAGGCCCAAATGACTGTCTTGACTCAGTTTTCTTCATTCTAAAATATTTTTACTTTTATTTTTAATTCAACCGTATGAATAAATTCACCGGGGCAACAAATTAACTTCGAAAAATCCCAAAAATATATATTTAGCTATGTTTTGATGCTGCGGACCTAGGAAAATTAATTTCGTTCAATTCTAAGCCTATTTGAAAAACGGCCTTTTTCAAGTCGATTAAAATTGACCGAAATTGACAAAACACAAATCTTTTTGCCACGGTCACAAATTAACTCTAAAAATTATGAAAAATTAAACTTAGCAAAAATTTGACATTCTGAATCCAACAAAAGTGGTTTCGTCGAAAACAGAGGTCGTTTGTAAAATGGCTATTTTTAATATTAAAAAATATATATAAATCCTACAACGACTATTCTGAAATTTAAACTGGGTGTAACTTTTGATTCCCGCTATAAAATTTCGATTTTTCGGATTCGTTGGAAAGATATTTGAAAAGAGATTCTAATATTTTTGGTTTCACTAAAATCCGTTAAATTTTGCATCCTGTACGGTCAGTCAAAGTTCAAGTTTGACTTTTCAAACTACCGCGCTATTTCTAACTCCTTTTATAACTAAAATTAAATTATTCATTCTAACTTCGATTTAAATAAAATTTTAATCATTATTATTTTAAATAAATTATTTTAAATATCAAAACCCATTAAAATTAGTTAAAATAAATTTTAAATTTACCCTAAAATTCAGGGTTGTTCCATTTATTATTCTTCGATCTAAGGCATGCGATTTGAAGCTCTTCTTAAGATGAGATCCTTCCTTATTGTTGTTTGATTAAATAAGTGGTTGCATGGATTTTTAATAACCTGTCTCTCAAAATACAATGGAGCCTGAGTAATCAACCCTCTAATTGATCACGCAACGGATGCCTAATCCCATCTATATTCTAAATGGCCATATTGACAATAGTTTCGAGATCGTAACCTACGACATTACAAACTCCATATTAATTTTAGAAATAAGACAAAGGTATAAACATGTTTTTTGTTTGGAAAATGTGACTAATTAATATTTAGTGAGTTATTATGTCCATTACCATAGTCGTACATTCGCTCTAATGTCATACTTGTTTATTCCAATAGCCATAGCTTTTCATTGCAACAAAATAATTTTTTGTTAACAAGTACGTACATTGAAGATTTTTCCTCCCATGGCACTCTTTCTAATTTTTTATTTTGAACTTTTTATAAATCCTTTTTATTGGGATAAAACTCAGTTTGAATATATAATTTCGTACAAAAGATTACTTTTACTTTGAAGACCTAGCCCGACTCAGCTCAGCACGACACAACACTGATGGTGCATGCACCGGATAAGATGCATGACATCACTCCTCAACATAAGAGAAGACATTTTGGTTCGGAAAGAGTCCAACCTTTATCTTATAGGCCTTGTGTTAAACAAATATCATCCTAAAATTTCCACGTTCTTGGACCTTTCCACATTCCTTCATCTTCTTCTTTCTCTCTCTCTCTCTCTCTCTTTCCCTTATGTAAAATACTTGCAAAAATTTTAATAAATGTTTTCCAACAAACCTCCATCAAATTTTAACAAGATTTCTTTTGTCACCTTTCACAAGGAAGCTCCAACTTAACCAGACAATTTATGGAGCAGAATATATACATAATGATAGTCCATCAAAGCATTTCAAAATCTTCAGATAATGTGAATACCCTGACATGTGCATGACCTCATATGTGTTTCTCGATATCATGAAATGCAACTAGAGAATAGCTCAGTGTCACAAGGTGGCACCAGTTTCATACCCTCTTATATGTAGTTTTATGGAGAATGTAACAACCACGCGTTTGGGATTACCTTATAAGAAAATCTTAACGGTGTTCATAAATTGTTTACTAAGAACAATTTTTTTACAGAGGATAATTTATATAATCAAATAAGTTGAGTAAAATTTGGGTTAATTTGGGTAATAAGAAGTATGTTGGGTAATAAGAAGAAGTATGTTGGGTCAGATTTGAATTGAATCAAATAAAATTCTGTAACAACCAGAAGTGTTTTTTTTAAATGATGAATTAACTTAAATTTAAGTTTTTAAAAAATTAAGATTTAATTTATTACCGAATTATATGAAATAATGAATCAGATTCCTATATAAAAATGGGTGGGGATAATCTGACAATGAGAATTAAATGATTGTAAATGCATATTCTAGTTGTGAGTTAATTTTATTTATATTATCATTTGAGTCTAAGTCTATTCATAAAATTGAAAATTTAAATATTAAATTTGTAATATTCAATAAATTTAATATTCAATAATGTAGTTACTAAATCTAATGAATGAACTTTTTTCTGAAAAAGTCAACTTTGGTCAAAATTTATTAAAATTCGATATTGATTTGAAATTTCAAAAATTTGGAAAATAATCAAAAATTTCTTTTTTATGATTCTTCTCTAAATTCTGAGTTAACTAGCATTATTTATTTTGTGAAAAGCTGCTTTCATTTGCTCTAGAAATGAATTTTACAATGTTTAAAACGTGCAAATGGACATGATTTGTGCGTTCATACCTACATGTCATCTTCAGCTCTTTACTAAGATGTTTATTTGGCTTCTGGGCAAAGCTTTGCCACGTCACACCTTACATTTGAATTTCAAAAGTCTTCTGAAGAAATAAATGTATGTGTTCTCTTTCTCAACATTCCATTTTCATTTCCCCGAAGCTTTATCTGTCATTCTCCTTCTTCCTTCCTCATTCCTTTTCCTCTATAAATTTTTTTCCTTGTAAATTTCTGTTTTCATCTACCTCCTTCCATTGAATGGAAAACAAATTCAAATCTAGGATCCCTTCTCTTCTTCCTTTCAGATTATCCTGACCGAGCCCCTATATTTTGATTTAATGTTGTTGTATCATGACAGATCCCTGTCCACCGATGTACTGGAATGTTATATGAAAACTACGCGGCAATGGTACAAACAGTGTAAGGGTAATAATGGTAACTCCACTTATGCTATATTTAGTATAATATTTAAACATAGACACTATTATATAATATAGTTTAACGGATCCTTAGAGGATGGAAATGCCAAGCATCCTTTAAGTTACCGATGCATTTCATTGAACATTTCACTTTAGTTGATTTTTTTTCATGAGAATGTTAGTCCTGAGCTGAATGTTTTTTTTGCATTGTTGCTCGGGTCAAACTGAGTATTACAATATTGAGATTTCACCTTACGGAGTTGGAAACTTGTATAAGACATCACCTCTGTCTATTATGTCAGTATTTATTTTTTATTAAAATTCCTTGTATTTAGACATCTACTATATTAAAATTTACAACTCTGATATTATGGATAAATTTTTTTATCTAGTAACTTCATGAATTTTTATTATAATTTTATATTCCACTGCGAGATATCCTTTTTTGTGTTTTTATTTGTCTGTTTTCGGTTATTTGATTTTAATAAACCCCATAATTAAAAAATCTTCTATTTCAAACGATTTGAGTTGGGTTTTATTACCGACTTGAATGGTAAGAAAAGGCAGACCATTACGTATGTTATCAGAGCTTTGGTTTACTCAAAAACCTTTGCTTCTAGGGTTAAAACTTATTGGAGATAGGGTAGAAATTCCCTAAAATGAGAAAAATAAGGCGTAGAATCAGTCTTGAAAGAGAGAGAGAGAGAGAGTGTGCGTATTTTGAGAAGTATAAATAGTTTTAAATGATTTTAAACTATTTTTGATATAAATATTTGTTTTTATAGTTAACCTTCTCTTAGAGTTTTCTTCTTTTGAATCAGTCTTCTTTATTAGGTTTCTCTTCAATTAGGATTCCTGAATCTATATCACGACCTTTGTTTAAATCCATCTTAGGAAATTATCATAGTTGGTTTTCAAAATCCTAAATGTTCTCTAATTTATTCTAATTAGGGTCACCATCCTTTGTAGATTTCTACTGATTAGGTTCTTTAGTTGTTTAGCTCCTAACTCATATTTGACTTATTTAACCTACCTAGATAAAAAATGAAAGATATTTTAAATATAACTCATATTAAGAATAATGAGAAATATGGAAATGTTAATAACTAGGATAAATATTTGTTTAGTTTATAATTGGAGTGATAAAGTTTTTTGAAGTTATTATGTGAATACAAAGGCGTTACATTTAGAAATTTATAATTTGATTAATTTGTAAATAAAAAAAGGGCTTGTTGAATTGATAAATTTATATATGAAACAATCTTGTAGTAATAATAATTTTCTAATAGGTATAGTATTTGTTATATTTTATAAACTTGATATCTTGAAAGGTTAACTTTAATAAGTATAAACATTGATTGAATATAAGTAAATGAAATAGAAATATAACTCTGATTCTTTTTTAAGAACGGTTATGAAACGAAAATTTTGCTTTAAATGATATAAATTGTTTACAAAGAACGATGATTTGAAGTATGTAATATAAGTTAAACTTGTAAGAATAAAATGAATTTTATAAGCATGGTTTCTAAAAAACTTTGAATTATGAAATTTTGTAAGTCTAATGAAATTTATTATGGTTATTTTAGTTTAAGTTTAGTCATTTTGAAAAGTGCTTGATTTTGAAAGATTAGAATATTTAAATTTGCATATATTAAGGCTAGTAAACTAATATTATTGTGAAATTGATTTATTGAAACTGGATTAAATATAAGCTAAATTTGTATATGATATAAATTTGAATTTACTTAGTATTTTCAGTAATGATAAGATATTAACTAACATAAAATAAGATGTTGATGCAAACATCAATATTGAAACAAAAAATGAACCTATGTATTAGATAAAGTTAACTTAAGGTTAATATATGTTAATATAATATATTATTTTGAAATGTGTTGAAATATTATATGATTTACATTTGCAAACTTTAAGTTGGTAATATTTATTATATAGAATTGAAGTTAAAAATCAATATATAAATGAGTGGGAAGATATATAAGTTCCCCTATTCAAAGTCCGTAACAAGTAAATGATTTGGAAATTTTATATATAATATATATAAATAGAAAGTTTGTATTGCGTATGTTTTAAAAGATATAATTTTGAGTATTTTCTTTGATGTTAAGATTGGACTATCGAGTATTTGGTGATTTGGACATACACCTAGCTAACATACGTACTAAATCTTATATGTAGTAGATAGATATAAAATCACACTCCAATCGCTTGAAAATGATACGAATGATGACTAAAGCATCACCAGTATCTGTTTTCAGGTTTCAAAAACGAGACAGAAATATAGTGTCAATTAAGACGTCGGGTGAATACTTGATACTACTTTGAAACATTTGAGAAATGTCTTAACCTTTGATTTAAGTATATATTATAAAATGTATAAATAAGTAAGATGATAGATGCCAACCATTAGATTTTAAACTATTTTATCACTACTTCTCTGACTATTTCCTTTTCGGGGATGAAAAGGTGTGACTGGGAAGACCTGAAGTTTAAAAGAAGATGAATTAATTGGAATTTAAGTTTTCAAGAAATGAAGATTTAAATTATTATCGACTTATATAAAATAAATCAATCGGGTTCCTGTATACAAAATGAGCGGGGACAACTTGACAGTGATAATTAAATGATTGTAAATGCAGATTTCGATTGTGAGCTAGTTTGATTTATATTACTATTTTAATTTAAGTTCATTTTTAAAATTTATGTTTTAAATAATAAACTTGTAATATTCAATAATGTAGTTACTAAATTTATCGAAATGAAACTTTTTCTGAAAAAGTCAATTTTGGTAAAAAAATTGAATTTGATTTGAAATTTCAGAATTTGAAAATTAATAAATTCTTTTCTTATGATTCTCTCTAAATTCTGAGTTGACTAATATTTTATATTTCACGAAAATTCGCTTTCGTTTGCCCTAGATCTGAGTTTTACAGTGTGTAAAATGTGCAAACGGACATCGTTTGTTTGTTCATACTTATATGTCCTCTTTTGCTCTTTACCAAGATGTTTATTTGGCTTCTTGTGAAAGTTTTTCCACCTAAAACCTCATTAATAATATTACGTTTGAATTTCAAAAGTCTTCTGTAACGACATGGATTTCTCCCAGACCTAATTAATTGATAAATCGACCAAGGCCGTTCGAACTGCGCATACGCTAACTTTGGGAATACAACACATCAGAACAAATGACAGAAGACTTTTATTACATCATAATAATGCAACATCAGGGTATAGAATATCAGAGTACATCGAATATAAACAACAGCGAAAGATTAATTTACAACAAATTTAATACAACGCAGCGGAAGACTATCAATGCTATGGACATAGCTTCAAGCTTCGATCCGGAATCCTGCTCAAAATATGTGCAAAATAAGCTACTCGACGGCCCGTGTGGAAAATAAAGGCTCCCGAGTTTGCAAGTGAAACAAATTACGAGTCAGTCATGGGACTGGTATGAGAAATCTTACTTAACCTATCTAATATTAAGGCTAATCACAGGACCACACCGCTGACGCGGAACCAGTTTACTCCATTGGATTGCCCGTGCATAAAATAAAGTAAATCATTAAACAACGCTATGCTTTTTAGAAAAATGAAACCATTATAAGACTCAGGTCCCATCACATAATGCAACGCAAACCGAAGGATAGAGTTTTACCTTATAATGGTCAAATACGTTTGATACGTATAAAGCAAATTTGATATTATTTTTAGTTCATATATGTTTCAAAAACAATTTCAATCATCGTTTGACAATCATAGACGGCATAGCTACCATATACTATGTACAATCAAAACCGCATGGTGTCGTATTGGAATTTGGATTTCCATCATGAACCAAGGCAAGGGATCGTCCTTACCGAATTCGAGACTTTCTAGCCCAAGCCTCTGGATCAGTCGCAACGGCACCTTGGATCTTCAGGGCCGGTCCACAAATACTTTAGTGGATTGGTAATTCCTGAACAATACGTTTCCCCGCCCTATGGGGCGTAAATCAAGAGCCACTAGGGACTCAAATCCGAGTTGCCTCATTTCATCATCCACATAAGTAAAAATGTCTAGGTTCCATACCATGACACCACTCCTAGCTAGAAAGAAACGCATGTCCTCCCTACATTCCGCTCCCGTTTCTGATTTATACCGGGGTGTTAGGCTCGCGAAGTAACGCTATACACAAAGCTATGCTAATTAAAGCTGTGCTTTGATCATCCAACACAAGGGTTTGCTTTTCAACAAAAGCCTTGATCATTTGCATCTTGGCATGCCACACCGACAATTCACGCCATGCGACTGATGTCTACCAATATATTACCTCTGAGATCGTACGTCCAAAAGAAGGGTGTTAAGAAAGAGAATAAATTCTCCACCACCAAACAGATATATATTTAATAGAAATCAATCATCACAGAATAAAATCCAATGTCAGACACATATCCATTTACAAGTCCATTCTGGGTCTGAACGAAACCGGGGACACCTTATTCCTCGTCCCATATGTCCAATACAGGAGAGAGGTCCTCGCATATCCGTCGATCTCCAAGTACGTCTGGACAACCACCACTTATTACCTTTTCTTGGGATGCCTCCCAATCAAGACATCAGTAATCATCCAAAAGATGTGAAGATCTCCGGTCTTCAACCATCGTCTTCATCTTCGACTTTTAATCGTTGTAGTAATTATTCAGAATGGGTCGAACCCGGTCTTTCCGAATAACTCGCGTGATTCATAATCAATAATTAAGTGATATAGAAACACATCATACGCCTCATTCCAATTCAGAATATTCTTTTAATAAAATATTCACATTATTAGGGAAAGGTTCCCATTAATTTTATCAAAGATAATTTCTTTTAAATTTATTCTTTAATCTTCCCTTGTATATCATTTCAGTAGATTTGATTTTTTGAATTCGATAAAATTAATTATCTCTTTCTCTTTTTAATCTAGTTAAAGATTCGTCAAAACTCTAGTTTAGTTTTAATCTCAAAAATCAATATTTAATGATTATTCAAATTTAAGAAATTAATCTTACCTTAACCGGGTTAAAGAATTTACGTCATTTAAAGACATTATTCATGATAAACCCAAAATCATCTTCCATTAGACATGGGATCTTCACAGAAATCAGATCAATATATAATCGACATAAATTTCCGTATCAGACTAATAACATAAATGGAATAACGACAAAGCCTTTTAACTTCCATACATAGTAATGGCCTTCATCCGAAGTAGCTCATCTCGATTATTACACAATCAAATTCCATTCAATTTCAATTTTAATATATTAAATTGGAAAACTTTATTTTGGAAAATTTTCATTAAATCTAAATAAAAAGATTTGAAAATTCCAAATCATATCTTCACTGTTAATTGGGTTAAAGAACAAATGTCGTTTAAAACACAGTCCACAATAAACCCAATTCACATTTCATTTTATTCCAATTACTAAATATAATTGGAAACTCTAATAATCTTAATTAAAAAATTAATTCTTTTCTTGACTGGGCTTAAGAACAGTGTTATTGAAGACACCATTCACAACAAACCCAAAATCCAATTCATTTTATTTAATTCCAATTTAATATTAATTAATTGGAAAGCTTCATTAAATTTTAGCTTCAAGATTTATTCTAGTAAAATACTAGTTCATTTCGATAAAAATATATTTTTATCTTTTCAAATATGGAATTTTTCATCTGTTTGCTCCAAATTTGGGATCAAACACCAAAGGTGTAAAACTACACTTCACCGATTCAGTAAGAATATGGAACCGCGTAATCACAAAATAAACGGATAAAAACAAGTAAGAACACAAAGGAATTTTTATAGTAGTTCAATTCAATATGAATCTACGTCCACTTTCAATCAGTTCTCATTATGATATCCAAGCTTACAACATATGAATTTTCCCACATTACAATTATTTCTCTCTTTTAATTCTCTTTTCACCCTCTTGACGATCTACTTTCACTTGGGTTTGGCGAAGAAAAAGAAAGAGGTTTAGCTTTATGATGGATCTTCACCCACTTATGTGCTTTGATCCTTTCTCATGATCTCCATAGATTTCATAGTGAATTAGCATTCGATTTAAGCTTTGAAGAGGACTAGAGATCGTTAGAATGATGCTTAAGAGATTTATGGTGTAGCTTTATGAAAGTGTTTAGATTCGATTATCGAAAGCTCTCATGATCATTGACTTGGATTTGATCTTCTTGAAGTTAGAAAAGTGTTGAAGAATTCATGGAAGCCATTAGAGAAGTTGTAGATGAGCTTTGAATTTGACGGAGTCTCCTTGTAGGAATGAATTTTCGGTCCCCCCTCGAGTGAATTATGAGGGGTATTTATAGGTGATTTTAGCCTGGGTGGAAATTCTGTAATTATGCAGAAAAACGCCATGACTCATGACGCATGATGACATGACTCATGTCATTGGTGACCTGGCTCGTTGCTATGGAACAAACTTCATGTTAAATGGTGGCACGACATGCGATATGACCTATTTCATCTATGGCATGGTAAGCCACGAGATGGATGAGGCGACTTGTGGACTAAAAGACGACTCGCTCATCATGTCGCTGCTCGATATGGAGACATAACAGTGTGATAGCATGGCGTATAAATCCTGGTTCGACATGATACAATGCGGCATGGTTCTTACCTTATGTTGTAGAGCGTGCATGCGACTTGGAGTGGACCTATTTCACATTATGTCGTTCGAACGGTATGACCGATAGGTGTTCTAACTAACTTTATCCCAACGCCATGGATGAAGAAGGGTATGAATCCAGATGACATGGGAGCAAGGTGACTCAATCTCAGTAAAATGGCGCAACATGTACTCCAACTTATGTCGCTCATGACATGGTGATTGGCATAATAGTCATAACGGCTCATTCTTGTGCCATTTAACCCGTTTAACACCATATTAGAGATCGACATGACTCGATCCCGACTTGGTTTGATTTTGTTGTTGAGGAACAGATATGACTTGACTTGGTGAAGGCTATATGATCTTCGAATGACCTAGAGTGGGACAGCATGACATGTTGTTCTTCTTGCGACACGACTTAAAAACAGTATCATTTATTTACAATGACTTGAGGGCGAACGACATGGCAAAAGAGAATTCAACCCCATATTTTTAGGTTTAACATTTGCCCCTCGAAGTTCATGTTATTGAAAATGACATGGGCTTTGAATTATAATATTACTAACCTCTTTTGTCATGTCGTTACTATCAACCTAACGACCAACCTGTTCACATGATCATGCCGCAAGTCGTATCAAGCTCTCATATCGTATTGGGTTTAAGTCATATCGGGTATGACCCATTAACTTCCAAGCCTTTATATTGCTTTACGCCCTAGCACCCATTCATATTCAAATCGCTCTTTAGGGATTTTGTGTTAATGGCGGCCTGTTTCTTCCTTTGAACCAGTCTGTGGATCATTCCTTAATACTTTCGATCGAATTCAACCTCCAGCTCGATCAAATCTTTGCTCAGAGCCAACTCGAACCGCCTTAACACTTGCATTATCAACCAGCCATCCAGAGGTCAGAGTGAAAGAATCCTATTTTTTTCCCAGGTTTTGATCTTGTTTTTGCTTTTCTACGTATTCGGATTTGTGTATAATTTAGGACTTTATCATTATATTTTGGCATTGTGATGATAGTATGTATCAATTATGTCATTTAAGAGGTTGGAACGTTTGTAACTCAGAATTAAATCATGATTGTAATGAAATAATTGTAAATGATAAATGCGGAGTGGTTTATTCTTCTTTAAACTCAATTTCCCTTGAATGTGCGTGAGTAGTTTGTTGGAATGCCTACACCACACAACTCGCTACACCTACCTTTGCCTCTGACGCAATAACCTTAGCTTGCTTTGCTTATCGTACATTTTACTTGAATGATTTGTAGTAGTATGAAATGGATGTACATTATCTTTGTTTCATTGCCACAATTTTGAGTCGCCGGCATGATGATTTTTTTTAAAAGAAATCCCAAGTAATGTGGATGGTATGATACCTGTAAAACGTAATAACGGTATGAATCTTAGCGTGCGATAGTGTTTGAAAGCCCCCTTTTAGTGCCAGGACCCCCTGTTGACATTAAATTGCTTTTAAGATCTCAAGCTGTGAACTAACATGAATCTTATGTAGTGAACCGACATGAATTTCATACCATGGACCGACATGGGCCTCATGTTGTGGAACGTCATGAAGTCTCATGTTGTGCACTGACATGAATCTCATGTCGTGGGCCGACATGAGTTTCAAACCGTTGTGGCGACATGAGGTTTAGGCCATGCCTTAAGCAAATTGAAATCATCTAATGACCTGAATCTTATGTCATCCCCAAGATATGAATCTCAAACCATGCTTAGTCGACTTATGTGTTTAACGATTTGACCCTTTTTTAATTTTGGTCACTTGCAATGTCATCATGGTATGTTCATGTCGCTTCTACGGTGTGAGTTACTAGGCCCAAACGACCTAACCCTAATGTCAATAAACGCCTTACTTCAACATTTGTCATCTTTCTTTCGATGCTTTGATTTGTTTTCACACCTTTATTCTTCGAATCTTGCTGCTAGAAAACTGTAATGTATTCAAGTATATCCGTGTAGAAAGACTACTGAAAAGAAAGTTCTCCCTCAAATTAAGGAGATGTCCTCGGCTCAAACCGATCCCTCTTTAAATAAGGTTTCCGAAACTGGAACAACCTTAACCTCTAGCCAAGTTTCTGCCCCCTTCCTTTGGACCTTCGCCCGATCAAAGCTAGGGATCAAGAGAGACAGTCTACCACCCTAACTCAGGAGCAATACGAACTGTTGTGTGGTCAATACGGAAATCCCCTTACGGATGCAATATTACCAAGAGATGGCGTATTCGCTGATGATCCTCATGTTGGATATGTCGCTGTAAATAAACAAATGCTAGCAGTTGGTGCTATCCCCTCATTTAATCCTTTTTTAGGACGGATCCTAAATTGTCTAGGCATTGCTCCTTTCCAACTTCACCCTAATGGTTACGCTGTTTTACTAGGCATTTATGTCCTTTTTATGGATATGACAAAGCAAGAGCCTACTTTCCAGGAACTTCGTTACTTGTGTTCCTTTAAGATTAGGAAGGACACACCCTCTATTATGCATGCTGAAGGTGCCAGAAATCGGAAGCTTGTTCTCGAATTACCAGATAGTGTTTCAGGATTTTTAAATCAATTATTCTTTGTTAGATGCCCCGAACCATTTCAAGGGCAGTGGACAGACAGAGGTATGTGCAGTTTTACTGTGCGGCTTTGACTTTACTTTCCTTTGCGTTATACGTTCTTACATTATATCTTTTGAAATGTAGTACTCCCTACCCTGATTAAGGACAACAAAGCATCCTCTTCTCTTAAAGCCACATATGAAACACTTAAAGCTATTGATGAGGCTAAGAGAAGTAGGAAACTTTTAGTTACTGACAAAACTCTTTGCCAATATGAACTACTTCATCCCTTGAGGAAGTTTTTATGCAAAGTTGGACCTTCCACTCCTAAACCTAGCCCTCCAGAGTCGAACGTCGGCTGTTTTGATGACAAAAGTGTAATTCAGGTTGATGAAAACCCTATTATTGACCCTTCTTTGAAAATATGTTCAGGGCCTACTAGTGGAAGAACGTTGCCCTTGTCGAAGTCTTTGAATGAGGATGAAGACTCTAACCGTCATAGGGGCGAGGATCCTACAACATCGGCTGAGTTGACTGAGAAAGAGAACACTTCCCTGCATTCTGAGCCAGAATCAGATTCCGAACAGGTTAAGAGAGATAATAGGGAAGTGAATCCTTCTGAATTCGAGCGCGGGACTGAATATGATGGGGATGACATAATCACATTAGAAACTAATCCAAATATTGAGACTGTAACTGGAGATTCCCCTACTGAAAATGCAGCCAAGGAAGATTCTGCAGGTACATTTGACAATTTGAGTGATCTCAACTCTGCTAGATATCTTAGTCAGGATGGTGCAGTTACTCAGCCTCTCGATCCTCAAACCATAGAAACTGGACCTAGGGATGCAGCCTCAACTGAGTCAGAAAGGCATCTTAAATCTTTAGGAATCCCCTTAAACCCAGGGGGTATGACCGGTCTATTAATAACAATACTCTTTAAAGAAATTCATCTCGTGCATTCCAATCCCTTTTCTATATTTGTATCTTGCTTTAGCATTTTTAGATACTTTGTAGTTTCAAGTATCGGAAGCTTATTCATAACTCATTTCAGGTCTAGACATGCATGGGAGACGCTCGTCAGGAATCAGATTAGAATTTTGTAAAAGGAGCAAATCTTTCGATCCAAAGAACTTACTACGATCCGAGCTCCAGCAATCATCACATCACCGCGAGCAGCTCCATCCTCCTCCGTCCTCAAAATCCTCTTCTCAGTCTTTACATGCATCAGAATCCGTCCTGACTGAGTAACAGAGGAGGAAGATACGTAAGGAGGAAGAAGAGGCTAGAAAATGCAGTTGGCTGAGGGAAGACACTCCCGATGAAGGGGAGCGAGGGAGGAAACGAGGAAGGGATGATTCCTATAAGCATTCCCGAGTAGAAAGCTGCCTATTAAGCCCCGACTTCCCTCATCTTCTGGCCCTCCCGGTCCTCTAGCTGAGATTCATTCGATTATTAATAAACCTTGCCATAATCTTGGTTTGACAAACATTTCCTTTTCTGAAAAGCTCCTAGGTTGGAATTTGAAAGGGTTTTACTTTGATCGTGGAGTAAGTATAACCGACGCCGATGATTTTCTTAAAGAGGTGGATGCGGTTATAAGTCAAACACATACTCAGTTCAATACTGCTAAAAGTCAACTTGAAACGAAATGGAACGTCATAAGAGATATCTTTTACCAAAAGTTGCATGGATGGGAGAAACTTGGTGATGACCTCCAAAAGCGTCATGATTCCCACGTTACAAAAATTGCCGAGTTGGAAAGTGATCAAGTCAAATGGGAAAAGGTTTTGGATGATCGTGACGCTACTATCGCGATTTCCAATAAAAGAGTCGCTGAATTAGAAGCATCAGATAACGAGATTAAGAAGCTTCGGGAAGAACTTGAGGCCTCCAAACAAAGAGAATAAGATGCCTTAACTGCCAAGCGTAATGTTGATGCCATGTTGGCTATAGAGAAGGATTTATCCAAACAATATCAGGAAGATGCCGCCAATCTACGTAAGGAGGTAAAGTCTTTGAAGGATTCCAACCAGACACTGATGGCCAAGGTCGAATCTCTTCAGAAGGACAAGATGACTGCAGAAGAAACCCACAAACAAGTTATGGACGAAGCTGATGATGGCATGTTTCGCTTCTATGTATACAGTGTCATGAGCTGTGGGAGTTTTCATTACTTAGGGGATAGTTTTGCACGCACTCTAGCGCTTGTTTGGGAGCGAGTGCTTGAGATTAACGGTGATGATTGTAGCGAGGACGAACTCATTATCAAACTCCTAGATGATAGGTCCAGAGAGACTTTGGCAGAACGAAAGGCACAACTAATAAACGAAAGGGCTGGTACTTCTGGTGAGAAAGTTCAAACCCAACCTGATATCAACCCTCTTACTGATCCTTCGGCCCTTGAAGCTTCCGGCTCACAGACATTAATTAACCCAGTTGATGCTTCTAAAGAGAAAAATGTTGTTACTGAGGGAAATATCAATACAGAGAACATTGTTGAAGAGCACGGTGGAGATGACGAGGCTGATGATGACAACCCTGATCATTGGAGAATTGAGCACAGGAATCCCTCAGAAAATCTTCCTGATTCAGCTAAAATTGAAACCGATTATACCCTATCGTGCTTAGAGTCCATTTTCGATTCACCTGGGTCCCTTGCTTATTATGCTCGATGTTTCCATACTTTGAATTTAATTTCTCCCCTGTCTTCTCCTACCATAGGCAATACAATAACTACTGGGGCTACCAGGATTGATTCGCCATTGGCAACTTTCCCTCTTACTTCTGTCATTACTCCCCCTCCTCCTAGTAACACATCCTTGCTTATTACATCTCCCGGGTCACAAGATGCAATGATCGGTGCCCTCCTGGGTTCGGATAACGTTGACTATAACCTTAGTTATGATATTGAGGCCATCGAAACAGACGAAGGTTCCCAAGACATTGTCAAGGGTAATAAGAAGACTGTCAAGTCATTATTGTCTAAGAAGAAAAAGAAGAAGAAAGACATGGAGGCTATCACTTATCTTCCTAAGAGAATCAGAGTAACGTGGAAGAAATCACTCCACCTTTGACTAAGAAGCCTGCTTTGAGACCAAGTGACAGGAAGAAATGATCATGCTTGGTAATAGCTTAATGTGGTTGTTGACTATTTTCTTTTACATGTTGTATTCAGGCCGGTTGTATATGCGGGCGCCGGTCCCCGCTTATTACTCCTTGTACTTGTCGTCTTTTTGCACTCTGTTGTCTGACATTTTGCAATTTAACCTGTGGCTTTATGATATAATTCTGCTTTGTTGTTAGGAAATTGTGTCCTTCTTTTCATGCCTTAAATTTTGCTTTTAGTTTCGCTGTGCTTTTATATTTTTTGCATTTCATGCTTGTTTTTTATATTTGCAATACAAATTCTGCACTTCAAATTATTTGTTATAACAGGCCAACTTTATTGAATTTTCCTGATCTTGACCAAGACGATGCTCACAACCCTTTCACATGGATAACCATTCTATTAGGATCTTTTAATTTCATCTTAATTATTCTAAAAATTCCAGTTTTGTTGGTTGGAGTGACCTGATGCCGGGTTTTCATGAGATTATGACCAGATTGTAGTATGTTTAAGAGAGCGTCATTAGATTTCATTAATGCAATGGTAATGCCCCCATACCACAATTGGTTTTAATATCTTGAAAATTAGGCATGGTTTTTTTTTATAGCTAGATAAAGAGATATGTTGTTCCTAGTAACTGAGTGGGCCAGTTACTTTTGGTTTTTATCAGATGACTTTGAGGGAACTTTTTGGTTCTATTACTAACTGAATTTGAAAGATTCGGCTTATAACTGAATGCCCTTGAAAGGATCTTTGATCCGTTGTTCGTTGGATCTGAATAATTCAGACGCTTGTTGAACTTGTCGGATGCCTCGAAGAGGTCTTTGGGTTCGTCATTAACTGGGTTTGAAGGACCCAGAATCAATAGCTAGATTTGGAAGATCCAGCATCTGAGCGGATGCCTCCAATGAGGTCTCTGAAAACCCTGTGTTTATATTGCTATCCATCCATGTATTAATGGCATCGGCAATGAACCAAGTGCCCCTCGGGGAGGTCTTGGGTTTGAGAGCCCGGTGTTTGTATCGCTGCCCAGCCATATCTTAATGGCGTCGGCGACGAACCGGGTGCCCCTTGGGGAGATCTTGGGTTTGAGAGCCCGATGTTTGTATCACTACCCAGCCATATCTTAATGGCATCGGCAATGAACCGGGTGCCCCTCGGGGAGGTCTTGGGTTTACCATTGTATTGCTTCAAGTGGATGACGCTAGTTTATTCGCCAGATTCTGGTTGTGACTTGTCAAAACTAGGGCTCTGAACTTTGTAATTAAGAATGTGCCCCTGTGGTGAACTTCAAAACTCGATCTGTAGTTTGGGTGCTACATCGTTTTAGGTTTAGAGTTCTTGATGCCTCTTATCTATAGCTTTGCACTTCACACCCTCTGTAGCAAAAGTGTATAGATGTTTGAGTATTAAGCAACAGGTTCTTGAGTTTCTCCCCGTCGGGAGATGTGCTATAGCACTCATCAAGTCCTATTCGGCTTTAAATGCGCTTTCGTTTGCTTAAAAAGCCTGTAATTAAAATCGATGTTAGCAGCTTGAAATCAAAAACTTGCAAATGTACGATTTTAGACAGGTAAAGTAATTTCTTTCACTAATTTGTACAAACTTTGCATGATATGCATGATATATTTACAATTCATGATGTATGTATAATGCGTAATATGTGAAAGAAACTCTAAACAAAATAACGGCGAAGATGAATGCTATTCCATGCTCGAGGGAGTGCGATTTTGTTTGTCGTTTTTAACTAAAAAGTGCCATCTACAAATTTCTGACTTATCATGTATGGCCCCTCCCAATTGGGTCCGAATACCCCGGTTCCTGTCATAATCCTTTTAAGGATGAGGTCCCCGACTTGAAAAGTTCTTTGTTTGATTCTTGTATTGAAATATCTGGCTACTTTCCGTTGATGGGCCGCTATCTTATGCTCTGCTTCTTTTCGCTTTTCCTCGAGTAAATCAAGTGCCTCCAACTGTAGCTCTTCATTCTCCTTTTGGTTGAAGTGGATTTTGCGGTGAGTTGGTACTTCCAGTTCCACTGGGATCATAGCTTCTGACCCGAACTCAAGTGAGAATGGGGTGTGCCCCGTAGCAGTTTTATGTGTTGTCCGGTATGCCCATAACACAAAAGGTAGTTCATCAACCTAGTTTCCTTTGGCTTTTTCGAGACGCTTTTTGATGGTTGAATTTAATATTTTGTTGATGGCTTCTACGTGCCCGTTTGCTTGCGGGTGAGCCACAGCTGCAAAACTCTTTTTGATCTTATATTCATCGTAGAAGTCTAGGAACTCATTACTTTCAAACTGGGTTCCATTATCGGTGATGATCTTTTGCGGCACTCCAAACATGCAAATAGTATTTTTCAAAACAAAATTGATCACTTTCTTTGACGTGATAGTAGCCAAAGGTTCTGTTTCAGCCCATTTGGTAAAGTAGTCGACAGCTACTATAGCATATCTCATATTCGCTTTTGCGGCGGGTAATATTCCGATCAAATCTATGCCCAAGACCGCAAATGACCATGGGCTAACCATTTGAGTTAGCTCTGTTGGAGGTGCTCTTGGAATCTTAGCGAATCTCTGGCACCTTCCACATTTCTTTACATAGGTCATGGCATCTAGGTTTACATCAGGCCAGAAATAGCCATATCGCATGACCTTTTTGGCTAATGTTTGATCGCTGATGTGTCCTCAGCATTCTCCCTCATGCAACTCTGCCAAAATCGCTCTAGATTCCTTCTTAGTCACACATTGCAGCAACAACATGGACAATCCTCGTCGGTACAGCCTTCCGCCTTGAATGATGTAACACCCCACATCCATTAAGGTCACTCACAAAGGGAATGCCTTAACTTCAATGGAGCATTATGGGTACTGGAACAGAAATATTACAAGACAGACATATATAAAACAGCGGAAAGTAAAGTGGAAGTTCTTAAAATCATTTATTAAATATAAATGTTTACAAGAAAAGCCCATCAACTTCCAATTCCCAATTACATAGTTAAAATATCTGTCTTGCTCAAAAATAAAGAAGCATAAAAACAAACTGTAGTATTCCCCAATAAAGCGAAGCAAGCCATAGCCAAGAGAAATCCAAGCCATACATGAAAGAGTCTTGGAGCTTGGTAAGATCCGAACTAAGTTGTATTCCCACCCTGTGAACCTGGGGGGGGGGGGACGGAAGAAAAAGAGGCGAAACAAAATGGGTCAGTCATAAAGACTGAGTAAGTCCTAGTGACTTTCAGCACAAAAATAGTTAAGGATAATATGGCATGAGTAAACTGAAAGTAAACATAAGCATGATGACAAGATAAGCCACAGGCAAGAAAACTAAGGTTAACATGATGTGATTTTTGTCAAGTAACATCGCAAGGTTCCCATTCAAGACAAACTAAGTATAATTTCGTAAGATTCCTATCAAACATAACAAGATTCCTCTGCTTTGCCATTAAAAGATTTCTGTGATATCTATTTGCTCTGCACCACCTAACTAGCAGCTTTACAAGTGTCTTACATGGAATGTTTCGTATTCCTACTAGTACTCCAATTAGTGTCCCCTGTAACAAGGATCCTTACCCCCTACTAGTGTCCCAACTAGTAGCCCGTGTTATATAATAAGGTGATCCTGCCTACTGAACATAAGTGATAATAATAATGGTAGTTTCGTGTACCCCTAGCTGCTGTCATAGTTGCCGCCTGCTCCTATCTCCACTAGTGGTACCCACTACCCTCCCCATTCTAATTACAATATTCATAATATGGTAGCTGTACTCCTAACTGATGTCATAGGTGCTGCCTGCTCCTATCTCCACTAGTCGTACCCACTACCTTCCCCATTCGATCGGCTCACTAACTCGTAGATAACCGTGTTGGCCCCACAATAGGGTGTATCATTCCCCAAAGTTGCAACCCGATACAACAGAGATGCACGGTTTATACCTACACGATGCAACAACGTCTTACCTACCAGCCCGGGTCCACACACGCATATGAAACCTGTTGGACTTGCGTTGCCACCGCTAACCCGTTTTGACCACTTACAATCAAACCCAGTATGCATGTCCCGTCCTCGACATGGGTCGAGCTCACAAAGATACGTAATGGGCTACTGGTCTGAAAAGGGTCCCCTTTTCTCGACACAAGCTTCCCACCTATGCTTGGTCCCCTCTAGTAATTCTTACTTAACCCCTTCTTATTCATGTCCACTTACATGCTCAAATTTTGGTTAAGTATACACCAGTTATGTCTTACATGTTACCCATATCCCCCACTTAACCCCTACATCATCCTCATTCTTAATACATGCTTTATCTTGGTTAAGGGCTTATAGGTTATATTTTACATGTCATTCATATTATCCCCAACGTCTGGGTTTAACCAAGCGCCTTGGCTTTATCTACCATTAGACCCTATGTCTATCCAATAATTATGCGCTTGTGCTACCTCATCGGTCTTATCATTTAACTTGGTTATTTCCATTCATACCAACCTTCAACTTTGCTTATTAATTCAATTCTTAACTTGCACTATATTAAGTCCATTAATAAGCCCACAACATGTTATTCCTATGATTCATACATTAACCCCCGTTATGGTACAATAACATGTTCTTATTCAATCTTTACAACCAAGTACCCCTTAACTTACAAACACACTGGAGAGAGAGAATAATTCCCTAAATACCAACCCCGAAGACCGGAATCAACATCAGATTGATACTCAGAGGATTATCCAACCTAACCAATGTTTTGTTCCTTTTTATAATATAACTTATGTCACCTTCAATTGTAAATTCATTCTTGTCTTTACATATTGCTTATTCCACAATGAACCACATATTCCTTTATTACATAAGTTATCTCATCTTATCTATTGTTCCGCCTAACTTAATTTATTCCATAAGTTCATTCCCACTTAGGCATTAATTAAGATTTACTTAACTCAACCATTCATGTCATAACAGTTAAGTGTCATTAACCTGGTCATATTACTTAACCCACCCATTCATACTATATTGGTTAAGTGTCACTAGCCTAATCATATTACTTAACCCACCCATTCATACCATATTGGTTAAGTGTTCTTAGTTTACTTAACCCTATCCACTGGTCTAATTACCATGTTATGTTGGTTAAGTATTACTATTCGTATTTCCACATGTCACCCACATGTCACCCATATGTCACCCACTTAACCCCCATGCCCCACCACATGTTTATCTGGTTAAGTATTTCTTAATTCATTAAGGCCGTAACCCTATAAAGACCTCTCACATTAGACTGACATTTATGGCAGCTGGATTTGCCGGGCAGGTCCGGGCAGTCTTACACCATAAAAGAGTCTAACCTCGTGTCTTTACAACTGTTACGCTTTTAATTTGGGCCTAGGACCTCTCACATTGGGCTACCATTTGTGACTACTGGATTCGCCGGGCGGGTCCGGGCAGTTTTACGTCACGAATGAGTCCAACCTCGTGTCGTAAGCATTGATTATCGCTTATAATCTTTTACCCCAGTCTTAATAATTTCCCTATTCAAATTATTAATTAATTCCTAATTTAACGATGTCCATAATTGACTCAATTATGTTCATCAATTAATGGTATGCAAAATCATACCAACTTTACCACAATTTATCTTATGCCACTACAACAAAATGACCCTATTACAACGGTGGAACACCGTTGTAATAGGGTTTTTACAACGGTGGGCAAACCGTCGTGTCTTAAGAAGTTGTAATAGCCTAATATCTTTTACAACTTTTCTGCACTGTTGCAAGACCGTTGTAATATGTATATTTTACAACTTTTTTCCACCGTTGTAATAAGTATATTACAACAGTTATGCACCGTTGTTGTTTTAATTTTTACATTTTATTACAATTTTTATATTTTACAATTGTAATATATCCACAAATTATATACATATTACTAATAAAAGAATTCATTGCAGAACATATTATCTACAAAACTGAAAATATCAAACAAACTTAAACCATGAACCAAAACAATATATTATTAATTTCAAACTCATCATTTTTTTTACATAATACATGGACAAAACTGAAGATACAAAGACTTTATAACAGTTCTAACTTTCTTCTGCTCCTGTTAATCTCCTTGTGCTCCTTTTTCTCCTTAATATCCGTTCCTAAGAAAGAAATTATCAAACTGTTAGTGCTGCAGTATAGATTTATGCATGTAACAAAAATTGGAAAAATGTGAGTGCACAAAATAAACAGCTAATACAATGCATTCAAACCATTATATACGTAAATAACCTAACCATTATATACAATGCATGTAACGTTGGATGATTCATTTTGTTATATACAATGCACTGAAAAGCTTTGCCGTGGCAAAGCTATGCAGTGCAATCACTTTACCGCGGCAAAGCTTTGCAGTGCAAAGCTTGTTGCGGCAAAGCTTTGCACTGCTACTTGCAGTGCAAAGATTTGCTGCAGCAAAGCTTTGCACAGCAAAGCTTTGCGGCAACAAAGCTTTGGCAAAGCTTTGCACAGTGTGCAAAGCTTTGCCGCAGCAAAGCTTTGCACTGTAAATAGCAGTGCAAAGCTTTGCCGCGGCAAGCTTTGCACTGCAAAGCATTGCCGCGGCAAAGCTATGCACTACAAAGCTTTGCCGCGGCAAAGCTATGCAGTGCAATCACTGCATAGCTTTGCACTGCAAAGCTTTGCCGCAGCAAAGCTTTGGCAAAGCTTTTACATAGCAAAGCTTTGCACTGCAAATAGCAGTGCAAAGCTTTGCCGCAGCAAAGCTTTGGCAAAGCTTTTGCACAGCAAAGCTTTGCACTGCAAATAGCAGTGCAAAGCTTTGCAATGCAAAGCTTAGGCAAAGCTTTGCAAGCTTAGGCAAAGCTTTGCTGTGCAATCACTGCATAGCTATGCCGCAGCAAAGCTTTTTATCATATTCATCAAGTTTATAAGCAAAATAGCCTCCTGTGCCTAGAATTAGAACACAAAATGCATAGACAAACCAAAATAAAACTTGCAAGAACAGATCACAATAATCCCAAGCAGCAAAACCATAGAACCACAAGGCTGCAAAACCATAGAACCACAACAAACCCTTCGAAACTTCCTCAAAACCAACAACCAACTAACAGTTCCTCAAATTCCTCGATAACTCAATAAACCAATTCCAAAATCCACTCAACAAGCAAAGAACCCATCGAAAAAAGCAAAATAGACATACCGTAGCAGTGCAAAGCTTAATTCGTATCACACCCAATACGAAATCATATCTGAAATCAGACAATCTGATGGTCGAACTATAGATCTAACCCAATACGAGCCCCATGGTTCTGAAATCACATGAATCGAAATATAGATCTAACCCAAATTAAACAAACAAAATATTACAGCTAATTTAAAACGAGTAAAAAGGAGAAACTTAGCTTAATTCGAGATCGCTCGTCGTGAAGGCTCGGGGGTTGGCTGGCGATGGCCAAACTGGTGGTCTGTGGGGGTTTAGGGTTGATGGCGAATCATTGAGGAGGTCGAAGCGGTAGTTGCGAAGTCGGTTATCTCGTGTTACGGAGGAAGAAAAGGGGATCTAGGGTTTTTCTTCAATTCGGTTTTGAGAAATTTGTGAGGCGGCTTGAGTGAATGAAGGGGGTTACGATGGAATTAGGGTTATAAGGGATGGCGGGTCGAGTACGTTTGGTTGGGCCGACGGATCATAAGGGTAAATATACTTATTAATAGTATTAGATATTACTTTTTGTTATTAGTTATTACCTATTAATGTTACATATTAAATATTACTTATAAATGAAATATTAAATGTTAAATATTGATCATCAAACATTTGATGTTAAATATTAAATTATAAATAATGACGTGTATAAGTTATTATCAAGAAAAACCAATTATAAAAACCCTTTATTACAAATGTCGAGAAAAATCAATTTTTATAAATTTGTTATTGCAATTGTCGTCTATCGAACGTTGCAAATATTTAGTTAATTGTAATATGGTGATTAATTTTGAATTATTAAATATTTTGTTACATATTGATTATTTATTAAATTTATTTTTTATAGTTATTATTAGTTAATAATTATTAAATTAAAAAATTACGTTCATCATAGATTATAAACTAATTGGTACATCTTAAAAAAAACATACTTGAACCTCACACGCAAATACATGTGAACTCCAGACAGATGAATTATTTGTAAATTATTAATTAATTAAGTAATATTTATTTGTTTACTTATTATTGATTATTAATTATTACTTACTAATTAGTTATTAATTAAATGTTAATTATTAATTAGGATTATTTCATATTAACAATAGTTATTATTTAACTTTTACTTATTTCTACTTAGTTATAATCGAGTAATAACTATTAAAAGCTTATAATGTATATGTCACCTAAATATTAATTAATAAGCAGTTAACATTAACTATTAAACATTAATTACCACTTATTAACTATTAATTATTTAATAAATATTATTGATTCCTAAGTTTATTATTAATTATTAATTATTATTAAATATTAATATAATTAGTTATTAAATATAGATATTATAAACATGAAGTTTGTAATGGTCATCTATTACAACTAACAAAACAAAAAGTTGTTAAAAATATGTTTATTACAACTTTAGGGAATACCACCATTGTAAAAAACCATTTATTACAACGGTGTCTTTACCACCGTTGTAAAAAACCATTTATTACAACGGTGCGTTTACCACCGTTGTAAAAAACCATTTATTACAACGGTGCTTTTACCACCGTTGTAAAATTAAAGTTGTAATATGGTGTTTTTGTTGTAGTGTGCCATTAAAGGCAACTTATCTCAGTTTATATTTATCCCTCCTTTAAGGCTATTACATTCCAACTACCCAAAACCCACTTAGGCGTGTTCATATTAGCCCCTTTTCCAAGACATAAATTATCATATGTGTTTCGACTACAAATCTCACATAATTAACATATGCCCAAGTTCTAGATTACATATCAGTTTTACATATGCCCAATTCATACCAAATCTACATATGTTCAGTTCATGCTGTTTTATATGTATGCCAAATTTATGCCAATTTACACCTATCAAGTTCTAGCCAAATTACATATGCCAATCCCAATTCTTGCAATTACCATTTTTATGGCAATACCCCAATTATCAAATTTCATATTAATGGCAATAATACCCATATATCCAATTTTCATGTTATGCCATCAATTCCACCAATCGCATATATCCAAATAGGTAATATTCCCATACTTTTCCCCGTATTCAATCGTACGCAAAATCGTGGTTTAGGCCTAGATCCGAAATTGATCTAGGTTCATCAAAAGAAAATAAATAGGGGAAAGGTAGAATTTTGCAATAGAACAAGATCAGAGAGAAAACAACATAAATCATCATGATAGGCATAAAGATTGGATCTTGATAATAATATCAACATGAATCCAAGAAACTGATTTACAATGGAGGAATAGAGCATGAACTAGACATAAGAATGGAGATGAACAAGTCTCAAAACTCAAGGTTCAAAGGTAAACAGGAATAGATCTGAATTGATAAACATGCTTATATCCAATTACACTTTATTCCATAGCCATATTAAAATTAAGTATTTTAATCTAAAAAGTAACTAGAACTTAACATGGCTAGCGAATTTAAGAACTGAAATCAATGTTGAAACGTTGTAGAGTTGTTAATTCATCTCCTTGAATTGTTGTAGAAGTCTTCATCTTTGCATTGGATTGCGTATGAAAGCTTAAGAAGAAGATTAGAGACAGCGGCCATGACCAAGAGGGATTTTAGCAGTATAATGGTGGCTAGACATGTTGTAGTGAATTAGGGTTAGGCCTTAGGTTGTATTTATAGATGTAGGAACTCATTTAGGCCCTTAGATCATCCCTAGAGTCAATCCGGACCATTAAAACTCATCCCGGGCCTCAAAAATGGGTTCTGGGCCACACCAGGCCGACCAGGTCGACCTGTATAGGGGGGAGGTCGACACTATAGTCGACCTGGGGGGGAGGGGGAAGTCGACTGGGCAGTCGACACTACAGTCGACCTGGGGTCAGTCTGCCTGAAAGTCTGCTGAAACTTGTACATGCCATAACTTGGTCATACGGACTCCGATTTTCGAAAACTCAGACTCTATTTCATGTAAAATTTCGAGACGAACGCAATGGCGCAACCCATTTCCCTTGATTCTTATTTTAAAATTTAATTCTGCCTTGATTCTTGTATTAACGTGTTATAAAAATTCGGGTTGTTACATTCTCCCCTCCTTAAAGGATTTCGTCCCCGAAATCTTCAAGTTAAGAAGAATGTGTCCTACCATCCAATCATCCATCTACCCAATCATCAATCACAGACATTCATTGTCCTTAAGAAATTTCTAATGCTATATGAACATATGCGAGAAGTGTGTGTATATGTTCCTTATCTAATGTAAATGATCAGGCCCGATTGATCCTCTTAATGCAAAAATATGTTTAGTGTCATGAGTCCAACATGTATGCAAATAGTCCTAGTCACATAAACACTATATGTGTGCACAAACATCCGTCCATATGCAACATCCGTATGATAACACATTCAATTTCATCCATAAACAAGTGTAAACACTCATGCATATGCAATATGAAAGGTGACTGAGCCGATCTAGTGCCTAATGTGCGTGTATATGCATCCACAAGCAACCACTTGCAACCATCAATCATAAAATGTCTCAAATACATGTTTACACCTAATTGTTCCTACCTAAAGATATAGTCGAATGATAGAAGCAAGTAAAAATTCTGCGCCCATCAAAGATGGAAATCTACGTCACATATATACTGATTAGGAGAAGAATTCCCTAAGCACCAGCCTCGAAGACCGAAATCAACATCAGACTGACACCCAAAGAAATTCTCAACCCAACCAATATATATGTGATTCTAGGAAACTAAGCATGATGGACTCCTTTTAGGTCACAAGAAATCCCTTCCTAAAACCAACCCATATCCTATAAAACCCAAAAGGTTTAATCACCCCAACGGACACCCTCAAGCCCCAACATGTAAAACTAACAGATGAGTCATACTCCCTATGGGGTTTGCAACAGAAATTGGATTGAGAATAGGACCGAGAGGATATACACAAAAGATAGCATGCAAGTAGGCTCTACAGGAAAAGAGGGATCAAGGATATACTCTTAAAAAGAGATGTGATGCGCGAATCTAGTCTTTAATCTTCTAAGTCGCATTTGCTTGAGCTTAACTCCATTGTGCTTTGACCGTCTTTAACTCCACAATTTCATAGCTTCTTAATTCTTGTTTCCAACATATGAGTTGTAACTCATTTCACTATTGCCTCTCGTTCCACTTTCACTTATCCTCCTCCTAGTATACTCGGCTTAAACATAACTGTGTACTGAGGGTTCCATGTAAGCTCTCCAAAATTCACTAGTGAATCTAGGATCTCGTTCACTTACTAGAAGGTATTCCACATAGATGAATTATCTCTTGAAAATAAACAAATATCAACCATGTTGCCCAATGTACTTACTTAGGTGACTCTCTACAACTCATGCATAAGCGAAATGAACCATCTGCCTTAGTGGCGAACACTACTCGAGCGGATCAATAAATGTATCTAGAGATTCTAGGTAACTAAGCATGGCAAAAACCCTAAGGGTTACACTAGACTTTGAGGGCATTACCGAGGCAAGTCAAGAGTCTAACTACCCTCCTTTCAAAACCGAGAATGGCACCCTTATTGGATAACCACTCCATCCCTAGAATCCACTCCTCGCCCAAAAATCATAAGCATTCCTTCTAAGCTCAATACCTAGTATAGACATTCTCAAATCCAAACAAATCATGAATAAATGAGCCAATTCCCCAACAGGATTTGAGACAAAAATTGGGATCCTCCAATACGCTAGTACTAAGGTGCAGAGACTCAACTATCGAAGCAGAATTAAAAGGATGCGATGTACAAAAACAAAGTTCTAGCGGGATGATAGCAAAGAAAAGCTAAACCTTTAACGGTAACGTCACCACCTCCCTTAGGTATGCTAGTAGTGAGAGCATACAATTGCCCTCTCGACGATCCTGTCCTTTGCCCTTGTTCTGGTCCTATAATACTTAACTACACTCCCTCCTTACCATACTAAAGATACTCTCTCTTGTCATGGGTTTCACTATTCTTTCACTTTGGCCTCTTTCCTTTCACCTTTTTTCCTCCTTCGTGGATTAAACTATAACAACTAGTCTCTTGTTCTTACTATCCTTTTATAGTTTGTTGACAAGTCCTTCGAAGCTACCTCCAATGCACGGCAACTCTACACAACTTGAAATAAGATTAGACGCAGATGGAACTACTGCGGCTACAGATGGAGGTTGGGCACTTCTTTGCCCTCCGACATATGTCGAATGCCTACGAAATTATGGTGAAAAGAGAGAGAGGAGAGATTTCAAGAGGGAATCAAAAGATAGTGCATATGGCTTTGGGGAATATGCCTTTTAATCAAAACAAAATTTTCTTGAAAATTTGCTTCTTTGTAAATGTTTTGAAGACTAGTTCAGAAGGTTTTTGAAAATTTTTGCCCAGTCTGGTAACCTTCTTCTCTGATACCAAATGTAACACCCCACATCCATTAAGGTCACTCACAAAGGGAATGCCTTAACTTCAATGGAGCATTATGGGTACTGGAACAGAAATATTACAAGACAGACATATATAAAATAGCGGAAAGTAAAGTGGAAGTACTTAAAATCATTTATTAAATATAAATGTTTACAAGAAAAGCCCATCAACTTCAAATACCCAGTTACATAGTTAAAATATCTGTCTTGCTCAAAAATAAAGAAGCATAAAAACAAACTGTAGTATTCCCCAATAAAGCGAAGCAAGCCATAGCAAAGAGAAATCCAAGCCATACATGAAAGAGTCTTGGAGCTTGGTAAGATCTGAAATAAGCTGTATTCCCACCCTGTGAACCTGGGGGGGGGGGGGGGAACGGAAGAAAAAGAGGCGAAACAAAACGGGTCAGTCATAAAGACTGAGTAAGTCCTAGTGACTTTCAGCACAAAAATAGTTAAGGATAATATGGCATGAGTAAACTGAAAGTAAACATAAGCATGATGACAAGATAAGCTGTACTCCTAGCTGCTTTCATAGGTGCCGCCTACTCCTACCTCCACTAGTCATACCCACTACATTCCCCATTCGATCGACTCCCTAACTCGTAGATACACGTGCTGGCCCCACAGTGGGGTGTATCATTCCCCAAAGTGGCAACCCGATACAACAGAGATGCACGGCTTATACCTACACGATGCAACAACATCTTACCTACCAGCCCGGGTCCACACACGCATATGAAACCCGTTGGACTTGCGTTGCCACCGCTAACCCGTTTTGACCTCTTACAATCAAACCCAGTATGCGTGTCCCGTTCTCGACATGGGTCGAGCTCATAAAGATACGTAATGGGCTACTGGTCTGAAAAGGGTCCCCTTTTCTCGACACAAGCTTCCCACCTATGCTTGATCCCCTCTAGTAATTCTTACTTAACCCCTTCTTATTCATGTCCACTTACATGCTCAAATTTTGGTTAAGTATACACCAGTTATGTCTTAAATGTTACCCATATCCCCCACTTAACCCCTACATCATCCTCATGTCTTAATACATGCTTTATCTTGGTTAAGTGCTTATAGGTTATATTTTACATGTCATTCATATTATCCCCAACGTCTGGGTTTAACCAAGCGCCTTGGCTTTATCTGCCATTATACCCTATGTCTATCCATTAATTATGCGCTTGTGCTACCTCATTAGTCTTATCATTTAACTTGGTTATTTCCATTCATACCAACCTTCAACTTTGCTTATTAATTCAATTCTTAACTTGCACTATATTAAGTCCATTAATAAGCCCACAACATGTTATTCCTATGATTCATACATTAACCCCAGTTATGGTACAATAACATGTTCTTATTCAATCTTTACAACCAAGTACCCCTTAACTTACAAACACACTGGAGAGAGAGAATAATTCCCTAAATACCAACCCCGAAGACCGGAATCAACATCAGATTGATACTTAGAGGATTATCCAACCTAACCAATGTTTTGTTCCTTTTTATAATATAACTTATGTCGCCTTCAATTGTAAATTCATTCTTGTCTTTACATATTGCTTATTCCACAATGAACCACATATTCCTTTATTACATAAGTTATCTCATCTTATCTATTGTTCCGCCTAACTTAATTTATTCCATAAGTTCATTCCCACTTAGGCATTAATTAAGATTTACTTAACTCAACCATTCATGTCATAACAGTTAAGTGTCATTAACCTGGTCATATTACTTAACCCACCCATTCATACTATATTGGTTAAGTGTCATTAGCCTAATCATATTACTTAACCCACCCATTCATACCATATTGGTTAAGTGTTCTTAGTTTACTTAACCCTATCCACTGGTCTAATTACCATGTTATGTTGGTTAAGTATTACTATTCATATTTCCACATGTCACCCACTTAACCCCCATGCCCTACCACATGTTTATCTGGTTAAGTATTTCTTAATTCATTAAGGCCGTTACCCTATAAAGACCTCGCACATTAGACTGACATTTATGGCAGCTGGATTTGCCGGGCGGGTCCAGACAGTCTTACACCATAAAAGAGTCTAACCTCGTGTCTTTACAACTGTTACGCTTTTAATTTGGGCCAAGGACCTCTCACATTGGGCTACCATTTGTGACGACTGGATTTGCCGGGCGGGTCCGGGCAGTTTTACGTCACGAATGAGTCCAACCTCGTGTCCTAAGCATTGATTATCGCTTATAGTCTTTTACCCCAGTCTTAATAATTTCCCTATTCAAATTATTAATTAATTCCTAATTTAACGATGTCCATAATTGACTCAATTATGTTCATCAATTAATGGTATGCAAAATCATACCAACTTTACCACAATTTATCTTATGCCATTAAAGGGAACTTATCTCAGTTTATATTTATCCCTCCTTTAAGGCTATTACATTCCAACTACCCAAAACCCACTTAGGCTTGTTCATATTAGCCCCTTTTCCAAGACATAAATTATCATATGTGTTTCGACTACAAATCTCACATAATTAACATATGCCCAAGTTCTAGATTACATATCAGTTTTACATATGCCCAATTCATACCAAATCTACATATGTTCAGTTCATGCCGTTTTATATGTATGCCAAATTTATGCCAATTTACACCTATCAAGTTCTAGCCAAATTACATATGCCAATCCCAATTCTTGCAATTACCATTTTTATGGTGATACCCCAATTATCAAATTTCATATTAATGGCAATAATACCCATATATCCAATTTTCATGTTATGCCATCAATTCCACCAATTGCATATATCCAAATAGGTAATATTCCCATACTTTTCCCCGTATTCAATCGTACGCTAAATCGTGGTTTAGGCCTAGATCCGAAGTTGATCTAGGTTCATCAAAAGAAAATAAATAGGGGAAAGGTAGAATTTTGCAATAGAACAAGATCAAAGAGAAAACAACATAAATCATCATGATAGGCATAAAGATTAGATCTTGATAATAATATTAACATGAATCCAAGAAACTGATTTACAACGACTAAATAGAGCATGAACTAGACATAAGAATGGAGATGAACAAGTCTCAAAACTCAAGGTTGAAAGGTAAACAGGAATAGATCTAAATTGATAAACATGCTTATATCCAATTACACTTTATTCCATAGCCATATTAAAATTAAGTATTTTAATGTAAAAAGTAACTAGAACTTACTTAGCATGGCTAGCGAATTTAAGAACTGAAATCAATGTTGAAACGTTGTAGAGTTGTTAATTCATCTCCTTGAATTGTTGTAGAAGTCTTCATCTTTGCATTGGATTGCGTATGAAAGCTTAAGAAGAAGATTAGAGACGACGGCCATGACCAAGAGGAATTTTAGCAGTATAATGGTGGCTAGAGATGTTGTAGTGAATTAGGGTTAGGACTTAGGTTGTATTTATAGATGTAAGAACTCATTTAGGCCCTTAGATCATCCCTAGAGTCAATCCGGACCATCAAAACTCATCCCGGGCCTCAAAAATGGGTTATGGGCCACACCAGGCCGACTAGGTCGACCTTTACAGGGGGAGGTCGACACTACAGTCGACCTTGGGGGGGGGGGGGGAGTCGACTGGGCAGTCGACACTACAGTCGACCTGGGATCAGTCTGCCTGAAAGTCTGCTGAAACTTGTACATGCCATAACTTGGTCATACGGACTCCGATTTTCGAAAACTCGGACTCTATTTCATGTAAAATTTAGAGACGAACGCAATGGCACAACCCATTTCCCTTGATTCTTATTTTAAAATTTAATTTTTCCTTGATTCTTGTATTAACATGTTATAAAAATTCGGGTTGTTACAAATGAGGTATAAAGGGGCCTTACGCAATATCTTCCTTTTGTTTTTCCGTTCTTCAGGCAGTGTCCCATTAAGGATATATTCTTTGATTGGAGTCATCCATGATGTAGGTTCTTCAACGGTTTCCATTATCTAGTCCACACTCACTTCCTCAATGGTTGGAGCAGAATGGACTTCGATGGGGATTAAACCCAGCAGTTGAGCATTTGATGAACTAGTATACTTGGCGAGAGAATTCACTATTGAGTTTTGTTCTCTTGGAATGTGAGATATAACATAGTGGTCAAGGTCGTTTAGAAGTTCCATAACTTTGATTAGATAAGAAGGGAGGTTTCCAGTTTTGGTTTGGAACTCTTTGTGTACTTGACCCACTACCAACTGAGATTCGCTGAGAATCTGCAAAGCTTTTAGGTTTAGCTCTATTGCCAACTTTAACCCTGTTATCAATGCTTCATATTTGGCTTCATTATTGGTTGATTGAAATTCCAATCTCAAGGAATAGCATAAAGAGTAACCTTATGGGGTTTCTAAGACAATTCCAGCCCCTGAACAATAGTCGTTTCTGGATCCATCAAAGTATAGTTTCCAAGCAATCTCTGCTTCCGCTGGTTCTTTAACCTCTTCTCCTTTATTTGTAAATTCAGCAATGAAATCCGCTAGGGCTTGGACATTAATGGCCCTTCGAGGGTGGTAAGTGATGTCATATTGACTTAGCTCGATGTTCCATTTTAGCAGCCTTCCTTAAGTTTCTGGACAGAAGAGAATTTGCCTTAGTGGTTGGTCAGTGAGAACCTTAATAGGATGAGATTGGAAATACAGTCTCAGCTTTTTTGAAGCAACAAGGAGGCAATATGCGAGCTTTTCTAGCTTAGGGTAATTTAGCTCTGCCCCAGCGAGCCTCTTACTAATATAATATACCGGCAATTGCACTCCCGCTTCTTCTCGGACTAGTGCTGCACTCAAAGCATGCGACGAAACTACTAGATATAAAAATTGATCCTCCCCACCTTTAGGTTTTAATAACATTGGTGGTGATTCCATATGTATTATCAATTCCTCAAAAGCCTCCTGGCACTTTGAGGTCCACTGGAAGTCCTTCTTTCCTTTTCTCAAAGCATAAAAAGGCGGAATACATCGATCCGTTGCTTTAGAAATGAATCGGTTCAACACTGCTACCTTTCCATTTAAGCTCTGGATTTCCTTTTTTGTCCTTGGGGCCATCATTTCCCTTAAATCCGCAATTTGAGAGGTATTCGCTTCGATGCCCCTAGCATTGACGATGAACCCGAGAAATTTCCCCGAAGAGACTCCGAATGAAAATTTTAATGGGTTTAGTTTCATCCTGTATTTTCTGAGTATGTGAAGCATTTCTGCCAGGTCCTCGAGATGATCTTCGACCTTCTTTCCCTTCATTCCCCCTTTTTTGATTTCCTCCGGCGTTTTTCTGTCCTCCTTGCACGTTTACGTCTTTTTTTCTCTGACGGCTCATTATTTTCTGTAGCTTCTAATGTATAGGTCGGGTCCTCATCTGCGCCTATATATTCCTCTACCTTGTCAAATAGCTCTTCGAGAGTCGCGGGCTTCTTCTTCTTGATCCACCGTCCGAGTTTGGTCCTTTTATTTATACCTCCTTTTAGAGCCATCAAGGCCAAACGTGGCTCATATTTTCTGACTTTGGCCACATCATAGTTGCTTGAAGCCTGAATTGCTGTCTGAATAGCTTGGCCAAGGTGGCAAAGTCATCTACGGACTTTGGCGGGAGTTTTGTGAACCAGAGTGAAGCTAATCCCTCCAAGTAAGTGGGGAAGTATAAACATTTGAGCTCGTCAGTAGCACGTGCCCTATCCATGTGCTGATCATACCTGAATAGGAACATGTTGGGATTGCCAGTTCCATTATAAGCTTGTACAACCGGGGGTTTGAATTTATTTGGATATGGCGCCATTTTTATTCTTTCTGTAAGTGGCGTTTTTGTAGGAGCAAATCCCCATTCCTTCTCATCATCCACCTTTTTCTGGCTCTCATTTATAATCTTTCGTACCATTCCGACGCTCCTCCTCATTGAGTTGGTCCACGGGGCGGACGCCTTCCTCTTTACCGGATGTTTGCCCACGCAAACGATCACGGTTCAGATTCCGGGGCCCTGGACCTCCCACATGGGGAAGTGACCCTTTGGTGGAACCAAACGCTTGTTGAGGGGTCACTTTTCCAGAGTGGTTACGAGCAGGTGGCTTCATTCCCCTATGACTAGGGCTTGCAATCTCTTGGACAAAATTTCCTTTATTTGGGCTTGAGGAAGAATATCCAGTATCTTCCATTCCAGTGGTTTTGGCAGTTTTAAGGTGGTTTGCACTCATGGTGACTTTGGCCGTTGCAGTTTGCATGGAGAACATGGTTTCAAGCTTCTTCATCATGGCCTCGTTCGCAATATAATTTCGACTTGTTAGTCCTACTGACACTTCATCCAATTCCCTCCTTATTACGGCAATTCCAGCTTTGGAACTTTCACCGACTTCAAAATGATTAGTAGGCGGAGTGTTTTTTGCACTAGTGGCATTATCGACATCTTCGACGCTTTTACTTGAAGCTTTCTTCGATGGTCTACCTGGCTTACCCATGGCTTACTCATGGATTTAGAGATAAGTATTTCAATTCGGACAACTTAGATGATCAGAGTGTATTCCAATGCAGGGCCTTCTACCTTGTGAGAGAGCGAGAAATGGATCGGCAGTCTGGGCCCCATGGTGGGCGCCAAATGTTTGCTCCAAATTTGGGATCAAACACCAAAGGTGTAAAATTACACTTCACCGATTCGGTAAGAATATGGAACTGCGTAATCACAAAATAAACGGATAAAAACAAGTAAGAACACAAAAGAATTTTTATAGTAGTTCAATTCAATATGAATCTACGTCCACTTTCAATAAATTCTCATTATGATATCCAAGCTTACAACATATGAATTTTCCCTCATTACAATTATTTCTCTCTTTTAATTCTCTTTTCACCCTCTTGACGATCTACTTTCACTTAGGTTTGGCGAAGAAAAAGAAAGCGGTTTAGCTTTGTGATGGATCTTCAACCACTTATGTGATTTGATCCTTTCCCATGATCTCCATAGATTTCATAGTGAATTAACATTCAATTTAAGCTTTGGAGAGGATTAGAGATCGTTAGAATGATGCTGAAGAGATTTATGGTGTAGCTTGAATGAGATTGAAGGTGTTTAGATTCGATTATCGAAATCTCTCATGATCATTGACTTGGATTTGATCTTCATGAAGTTAGAAAAGTGTTGATGAATTCATGGAAGCCATTAGAGAAGTTGTAGATGAGCTTTGAATTTGACAGTCTCCTTGTAGGAATGAATTTCGATCCCCCCTCAAGCGAATTATGAGGGGTATTTATAGGTGATTTTAACCCAGGTGGCAATTCTGTAATTATGTAGAAAAACGCCATGACTCATGGCGCATGACGACATGACTCATGTCGTTTGTGACCTGCCTAGTTGCTATGGAACAAACTTAATATTGGATGGTGGCACGACATGCGATATGACCTATTTCATCTATGGCATGGTAAGCCGCGAGATGGATGAGGCGGCTTATGGGCTAAAAGACGACTTGCTCTTCATGTCGCTGCCCGACATGGAAACATAACGGTGTGATAGCATGGCGTATAAATCCTGGTTCGACATGACACAATGCGGCATGGTTCTTGCCTTTTGTTGTAGAGCGTGCACGACATGACCCATATTACGTGAACTAGATGTGTTGTAGCGACTTGCGACTTAGAGTGGACATATTTCACATTATGTCGTTCGAACGGTATGACTGATAGGTGTTCTAACTAACTTTATCCCAATGCCATGGATGAAGTAGGGTATGAATCCAGATGACATGGGAGCAAGGTGACTCAATCTCAGTAAAATGGCGCAACACGTACTCCAACTTATGTCGCTCACGACATGATGATTGGCATAATAGTCATAACGGCTTATTCTCGTGCCATTTAACCCGTTTAACGCCATATTAGAGATCGACATGACTCGATCCCGAATTGGTTTGATTTTGTTGTTAAGGAACAGATACGACTTGACTTGGTGAAGGCCATACGATCTTCGAATGACTTAGAGTGGGACGGCATGACATGTTGTTCTTCTTGCGACACGACTTAAAAACAGTATCATTTATTTACAACGACTTGAGAGCGAACGACATGGAAAAAGAGAATTCAACCCCACATTTTTTGGGTTTAACATCATACAAAATCTTTCCAGATTATTAATTATGATTTTACATAATTTTTCCTTATTTTTAATAATTTTATTATGGCCTATATAGTCGGTTTCCAATAACGGCCACCGAACCGCATCCATAACGACCTTTTTCAAATTTGATTTGGACATAATTCCAAATCCAACCGTTATATTTCAAACTCTTATATTCATTAGAAATCACTTTTCGATATGAACCTAACGATTCCGGCTTTAGGAGAATCCGACGGTCGGATCTCCCGTCACATCAATTTGAAATTGATGGTCGAAATTCGCGAACGGTCGTTGTGCGGCGCGTTCTATTCGGGCCATATATAAAATATATTATATATATATATTTCATCGATTTCCATTTAAATTGTATTTTATTAAATATTTATAAATTTGTTTTAAAACGATTTCAACTCCATTTTCAATTTTAAATCAAAACTGAATATTCTATATCTTTATCATATTAAAATGATAATATTTCCAAAATATATTAGATTTCGAAATCACTTCTTTTCGTTATTCATTATAAAATGAATAAAATCGATCGATGAACCTGTACGGGTTAAAAATGGCATTTCTATACTTAACCCGGCTTTATTTTTTTGTCCATCTAAAGATGGACATAAAAAAATCATAATTTTATTCTTCACTAAATTTATTTTTTAAATTCTCTTTATTTTAAAATATCCTTTATTTTAAAAGATTCTTTATTTTTGAATATTCTGTATTTAAAACATTCTGAATTGGAATGCGACTCAATCAGTTACCACATAATTTCAGTTATATGGATTTTCGTATATCGCATGTATTTAACAATAATGATAAATAATCATTCAACAGTCCATTTACATCCAGAGTGAAGTTTTACAACTATGTGAGCATTAAAATAAATAAATAACGCTCATCGCAGCCTGTTAACCCATCGATTGACATATAACTAAATATTGGGACTAGTATATGTCAAATATCATCCCAATACCCATGTGGGGTTTCCAGACAACAACAGTTTATTTAAATACATCATTGGTTAATAAATTTAACCAATTATAATTCGGTTTGAATTATTTTCTATTTAACAAATTTCCACTGTTTAAATTATAAATAAATATAATTTAATTTCAACAAAACATATATTTTAACAAGTAATTGTTTTTACTCTTGTTTAACATGATAAAGGTAACATTTTGCCTAACGAAACATATATTTTAACATGTAATCCTTTCATTTAACAAAACGTATTCTAACAAGATGACATTTTATTTCACAAAACTTTATTCTAAATAAATGATATTTTTATTTCACAAACATTATTCTAAATGAATGACATTTTCATTTCACAAAACATTATTCTAAATAAATGACATTTTTATTTCACAAAACATTATTAAAAATAAATGACATTTTTATTTCACAAAACATTTTTCACCATATGATTATTGTTCTAACTTCACTAACATAATAATGATAACGTTTTAATCTAGCAAAAATCATATTTTAACATGTGATCAAATTTCTAATATCGTTAACATGCAAGTGATAATGTTTTTCAGTAGATAAAACATATAATGACAAATGATTCTTTTTCTACTACATGTAACTAATAATGTTTTGAATAAACAAAACATAAAATGACAAATGATATATTTTTCTACTACATGTAACTAATAAAGTTTTGAATAAACAAAACATAAAATGACAAATAAAAAGAATATTTTATTCGCATAACATTTTCTATGCTTCTAGTGTCAAATAAAAAAAATGAATTCTTATTTAATTACAAATTTATATCTTTAACATGACAAATAAAAATGAGTATTTATTTGTATACAAATTCTTATCTTTAACATGACAAATAAATGTGAGTATTTATTTGTATACAAATTCCTATCTTTAACGTGACAAATAAAAGTGAATATTTATTTGTACACAAATTCCTATCTTTCACATGACAAATAAAAGTGAATATTTATTTGTATACAAATTCCTATCTTTAACATGACAAATAGAAGTGAGTATTTATTTGTATACAAATTCCTACCTTTAACATGACAAATAAAAGTGAATATTTTTATTTGCATACAACTCTATTTTAAACATGGCAAATAAAAAGAAATATTTTTATTTGCATACAATTCCTACATTAATATGTAACATAACAAATAAAAATAACATTTTCATTTTCATATAAATTAAAAAATGACATTTTTATTTTTTTGACCATTTTATTTCAACAAAACAAATAAAAATGGTACTTTTATTTTGTTGACAATTCTTATTTCAACAAACGAATAAAAATGATTCTCTTATTTTGTTGATAATTCTATTTCAACAAACGAATAAAAATGATTCTTTTATTTTGTTGACAATTCTATTTCAACAAACGAATAAAAATGATTCTTTTACTTTGTTGACAATTATATTTCAACAAACGAATAAAAATGATTCTTTTATTTTGTTGACAGTACTATTTCAACAAACGAATAAAAATGATACTTTTATTTTGTTGACTCTAATTCAACAAAAATGATGCTTTTGTTTTGACAATTCTAATTCAACACAATATTCCATCAAATCAATAGATCACCATAACAACACCAATCAACCCAAATCAAATCGCATATAACAACAAACTGAATTCAACAGCGTAGTTATAGAAATTTCTAAACACGATAATAATTAATTTATTTTAATTATTTAAAAAGAAATCTCACCTTGATCAGTTTCATAATCATTTCAATAACAATTGTTTTTAATAGAATTAAACAGATATTTAACTTTATCAAAAATCCAAATGGCCTCTGTTTCAGTTCTGGGATGTTCCATTGTCTGTTCCTTGTTATAGAGCCCGTCTTCAGGATTCCAATGGAACTGAATTTGCGAATTTCTGATATGGTACGAAGAAGATATGAATGTTTAAAGTTTAATTACATTAACAAAAATAATTAAGATATTAATTAATAATTAATTACATTTCTTTCCATCGTTACCCCTTATCCCTTTCTCCTACATCCGTCATCTTTATCAGGCACGAAGACCCCAAAAACCGTTCCTCTCAATTCCAGAACGCATGCATTTCCATACATCCAGCAATCAATCAAACTAGCTCACGTCAATGCCATCTTCTTCCTCCACTGACGTTGGCCATACGGTGGAGCTCAGCCTCACCCTCCTCTCGAAAACCACATCCAAAACCGCTGCGTTAGCAGCTAAAATCGGCCACCTTAGATCGAGTTTTCAGATCTTAACCGTTGGGATTATTGAACTTGAAACGCTCTACAATTTTGTCATTATGGGTTCTTCAATTTATTGCATAGATTTGGAGATTTTTAGGAATCAAAATCGGAGCATTTCAGCTCTTGAAATGGTGGAGACAACGACTTTGTTTAGTATTAGGGTTAAGGTTAGATTATCTGAGATATTTATAATATAATATTATTAAATTTATAATTTACAAAAAAAACCCATTGATTCCCACCAACTCCAAATCCAGCCCAACAAATGTTGCCCATGGCCAAATACCCCTATTCCGGACACAATGGACTAGGTCCTGTCAACCCGTTTGATCGTCTCAACCCACTTTTCTTTAATTCAAAATATAAAACATTTAATTATTTAATTTGATTGTACATTTTAATTTACTGGAGCTCTGACTCTAAAAATTCCCGAAAAATAAATCTAGCTATGTTTTGATGATATGGTCCTACCAAAATTAATTGCGCCTAATTTGGAGACCGTTTGGAAAATGACCATTTTCTGGTCGATCCAAATTGACTAAAACTATCCAAACACGTTTTAGTTTGCCACACTCACATATTAATTCGAAAAATTATGAAAATTGGAATCTAGAAATAATTTGGTATTTCGGATCCAACAAAAGTGGTTTTGTCAAAAACGGAGGTCATTTGCAAAATGGCTATTTTTAAGGGCTATATATTATATTAAAAAATATATAAATTCTACAACGACTATTCTGAAATTTAAAATAGACGTAACTTTTTATTCCCGTTATGAAATTTGGATTTTTCACATTTGTGAGAAAAGATATAATTAAACAGATTTAAATATTTTTGGTTTTACTGAAATCTGATTTATTTTGAATCCTGTACATTCAATCAAAGTTCAAATTTTCAAATTACCGCGCCATTTCAGGCTCGTTATATAATTAAATTAAATTATTACATTCTAACTTTGATCTAAATAAGTTTTTAGTCGTTATTATTAAAAATAAATCATTTTAAATATATAAAATCCATTAAAATTTCTAAAATAAAATTTTTAAATTGGTTCCTAAATTCCGAGTTGTTACATCTTCTTAAGAAATAAAGGTACGTATTCTCTTTCTCAGTTTTCCATTTTCATTTCCCCAAAGCTTTGTCCGCCATTCTCCTCTGTTGTAACGACCCAGATTTTGAGCGACTTTGGTTATCGACATAAGCTCGATGTCGATAACCAAAACATCGAAAAATCCCGGTAATTAATGAAAGAAATTAGAGGGTGAGAATAGATAAGATAGAAACTTATAATAGAAGAAGAAGAAGAACATCATCAGAGTAAACACGAATCTCACAGCGGAACGAATAAAATATAACATAACTTTTGAAATACAAACAGTTATATATACAATAGCACTTATCAGAGTACATCACTTACAACAACAGCGGAAATAATAATAGCTATATATAGAATCCTGAAGCCTCCTACTCCAAGCTCTCCAATGTATCTGCAAATCCCGACTACTTGACTGCCCGTACAAATTTAGGCACCCAAGAGTTTAGGGAAAACAACAAAGTAAACTCCGGGTCAGTCATGGGACTGGTATGAGTAAAACAGTTTAAACAGGTATATGAACAAGTAAACGATATCTCATAAGACCACACCGCAGAACGGAACGGGTTTTTCCCTTATGAGAATCCAAAATATCTTTATATCAAAAACCTTTTGATATTATAATAATGTCTATGTACAAATAGATATCAACTAGCAGAAACCCTTTCATCTCACGTTCTACATATATAGTATACAATCAAAATCACAAGCACGTATTGGGTAATGGATTTCCAACTATGACAAGGTATGGAACCACCTTCTGATCAGTGTACTCTAGGAACGATACACTGGAGTTCAACAATAACATCTTGTAACACAGCCACACATGACCGATCACTCATTTCGCTTGAGTGTATCGAATGTACATCACCAACGGTTGGGATCAGCAACCGTTCCTGTATATATATGGGACAACATTGATAGATTTAAGAAACAAATGAATATTCTCTAGATAGGTGATTATACACCCTACTTTGGTGCGACCGACTTAGCCATGCTGCCTGCCCGATTTCTGTCATTTACCAAATGATGAGGCTAGAAGTTACGCGTTATCATCACATCAGATTCACTTTGAATGCCACATTGTCAGATCCATCAGAATCACTAATTGGCATCTACAACAGTACGTTACATGTTAGCTAAAGAAGTTTCCTTCTCCGCTTCCACTCTTGGTATAGATGAAGAAATCAATGTACGTGACCTTTTTGGAAATACTCTGTCAGACATTCATCTTCATTCACTTAGAATGTCACATTGTCATACCCGCCAAATCACAAATTGATTTCCTCAAAAATACAACGGGTATACAGCTAAGAGAAACGAATTCCTCCGCCACCAACATATATATGTTTGAAGAGATCAACTTACGCGATCCATTGGATATACTCTGTCAGACCTTCGTCCATACAAGTTGTCCTGGGACTGGACAAACCGAAGGTACTGTTCTGTACATCCATCTTAGTCACTGTTATCTAAGACTTATACAACAGCCCTTGTATTTTACTCCGTCTTCAATTATCTTTGGCATATATGATTCGCAATGTGTATGCCAATACAGAGTGGTTCTTCGGATAATAATCCAACCGGTCTCTCCATATTAACAACGTTAAAATGGTCAAAACTTCGATAGTCTGTGATTTAACCATCAAAGAAAAACAAGTGTGCAAACAACGATATTATTTCCAGATGGAAATTATATCGGTAAATCATCAACATATATCTATATATATGTTCACATTGCCTTATTTTCTATGTTTAGAAAATATATGTTATTAACACTGGAAAACGTTTTCCATTTGCTTATTTACAAATCACTACTCTTCCCCAACTATCAGTCCTTGACTGTGAACTAGTATGAGAACAATTCCCTAAGTATAAATCCCGAAGGCCGAAACCAACATCAGATAGACACTTAGAAAACCATTCAATTTACTAATCTCTAGTCAGTTCTAATTTTACTTAACTCTGATTGATTTACTCCAACTGGTCAACCTTAATTAATTAACTCTAACTGGTTTTACTTGGTTTGACTAACTCCATTTATTAACTCGACTGACTAATTCAATTCGATTAACCTAACTTGATTTACTTATCTCGATTAACTGAACTAATCACTTTGATTAACTCGACTAATTCACTTTGGTTAACTTAACCAATTCACTTAACTAATTCACTTAGTTTAACTTAACTAATTCACTTAACTCCTGTTGAATAAACTATATTCGATAACTCCTCTAACTCTATTCGAATAAACTATATTTGATTAACTCATTTACTCTATTCGAATAAACTATATTCGATTAACTCCTTTGATTTAACTCTAATCGATTAACTCCATCGAATAAACTATATTCAATAACTCCTTCGATTTAACTAATATTCTATAACTCACTTCGATTAACTAATAATCGATAACTCCTTCGAATAAACTACATTCGATAATCTCCTCTCGAATAAACGATATTCGATAATCTTCCCTTTCGATTTAACAAATCGATAACTCCTTTTCGAATAACTAAATTCGATAACTCCTTTCGATTTAACTAATCGATAACTCCCTTCGATGAAACTAACATCGATACTCCTTTCGATGAAACTAACATCGATTAACTCCTTTCGATGAAACTAACATCGATTAACTCCTTTCGATGAAACTAACATCGATTAACTTAACTCGACGAACTTAACTCGACTCACTTATCTCAATAATCTAACTCAAGAACTTAACTCCTATCGAATAACTAATTTTCGATTTAACTTCATTCGCTTGACTCTAGATCGCAGCGATCAGAATGGTTACGCCTGATTCCCTCAGGAAACATCCGACCGCTGTAGGCTAATTACAGCCCTGCGAATTTCGCTAGCAGTCGTACGAGATGGCAACTTACCCTGAATACTATGTTTGACTGACTCTATCTCAAATAACTATATTTGATTTACTCTAGTTCGTTTTAACTCTAATCGATTTACTCTAACTGATTTACCTAACTGGTTAACTCTAACTGGTTAAGTCTTACTGATTAACCTGACTGACTTAACCAAACTGTTTAACTCGACTTACTTAACCCAACTAGTTAACTCTACTGAACTGGTTAACTCTACTGAACTGGTTAACTCTACTGAACTAGTTAACTCTATTCAACTAACTCGACTCGACTAACCCCTTTCGAATAGCATATTCGTTTTACTAACTTTCGAATACCATATTCGATTTACTCTCTTCAAATACCATATTCGATTTAACTCCTTTCGAATACCATATTCGATTTACTTTATTCACTTTATAAAGATTCCCTTTTTTACAACGTTTTATTCATTTGAAAAGATTTACTTTTAAATAACGGTTCTATACTTTAAAAATGATTTCCTTTTTATAACGTTTCCTTTTCAATTCTATTCATAAATGATTTACAAATATTTCCTTTCCAAATTTATTCTTGACTAACTCCTTAAATTCTCTGAAAAAATTGCCATAACCTCCTTTGTAACGGGAGCATCGGAAAAATCCCCAAACCCGCCACACAGGCCTTTCCACTCAAAAAGAAAATGATTTGAAATTATTTCTTTTTCTAATATCTCCTATTTATAAATATTCCTTATTTATAAATATTCCATTTATAAATATTTTTATTTCAATATCACTTTGAAAAACCCCTTATCAACATTTCGGTATGTTATGGTATTCAATCATATCAAATCCCGATGTTCAATATCGTCCAAGCACATATAATCGCCTACAGATTTTATATCACATCATATAACAATATATGAAAAACAATAAAATAACTTTGAGGAATCCAGTCGGATTCCTCCAACTTGTTTCCCTGCATCCACAGATGTTACACAATAAAATCAACATCACTTTCAGTTTCATATGATATATTATGTTAAACAGAATCAAATATAGAAATTCACTAACTGACTAGCAGTTCGATCAAACAGTCAACACACAGTCAATCAGAAAATTTCTAACAGTTCTAAAAATACAACATGAAATTATAAACTGCTCAGAGTTGGTGAGATTTACTCACATTTGCAGTTCATCGTTAAAGAACGATAAACTGTTATTTGATTTGAATCAAACAATTTATTTCGCCATAAATTCAAATGAGCCCCAATCCACTTCCAGTCAGCTTCATTGTGAAGCTCTCGTCCATACGGTCCCAACGCAACTTACGGTTCGTCAATCTGATATTGTATGACCAAGATATTCGGTTTACAAGATTGAACTGATTTAAATAAATTAAAACTTGAATTTTTAATATATCATGGGCCTTACCCTTTATAATAACCGCCGGCCCATCACCCATCATAAAGCCCAAGCCCAAAACCTCATCTTCTCTCCAGTACCTCAACATCGCTCCAGCAAAATCACCGAAGTAAAAATAATGGCAATTTTTCGATTCTTCAAACCCACCGTCCCTTCCAAATACTCCACCGTTCACCAAATGGATACCACCCCTAAACTCCTCATTCAAAACTCTTCACCTTCATCTCCCTATTTCTTAACTCGACGTCACCCTTCCAGATCCGTCCCACTGGTCACGCACAGGAACCCGCAACACCGAAGTACACCAGACCCCATCAAAACTTCACAGATGATGCTCCGGAACACCATTACTACCACAAATACACACCTCAAAAATCTGTTCGATGCTTCCACTCGTGAATAACCGAAACCCTAAGCTAGCGGTACCAAATTTTGAACTCCAGGAAACTGCGTTGATCCCAGAAAAACCCATACGGCTGCGACGAGAAACCAAAGACCATCTCGAAATATATATATATATATTAGAATTTATATGGTTTTCTATGAATTGTTTTCTATTTTTTTCCTTGATCGAACTTTGCTGTGATGAAGGAATGAAGTGGCGGCACAAAAGAAGATATATATATGGGACAATATACTCTGTGTGGATGTGAACGATGGTTGGGTGGCCTTTATTTGGTCCATTCATTTATTAGGATATTTATTTTCCTTTATTCTCTTGATTTAATATTCATCTATGGTTCTTAAAAATCCCTACGACCACATACAATACCCAAAAATCACCAAACTGGACATGTAGCAACAGCTCGACATTACGGTCCCAACAAAACTGGTTTCGTCGAATTCCGAGTCCGTATGCTCATACAGCGTATTTTTAACTGTCGAAATACTGACTATTTTACACTCTAAAAATCCGTACGGCCACATAGTGACTCTAAAAATCCGTACGGCCACATAGTGACTCTAAAAATCACGAAACTGGAAATCTAACAATTATTTGATATTGCGGATCCAACAAAACTGGTTTCGTCGAATTCCGACTTCGTTTGCAAAAGTGGCTATTTTTAACGCTCTAAATAGCCTATTTAAATATATAAATATATTTAAATATAATTAAATTAAATATTTATAATTAAATATTCTTGTATATATTCACAGCAGAATACCATACAACTCAGATAAAATCCTATATGTATTTACAACTCGATATTCACTTCTGGGTCAACCCGATATTTGATTTATATTGAAATCCCTTTTAAAAATATAAATAATTCCTTTATAAATTATAAAGGAACTCCATAGCGACTTTTCTAAAATTTTATTTGGACATACATCAAAATCTACACGACGAAATCCCGATTTTTCTCTTCCACTAGAAAGATATACTCCACCAGCTCCACACGTTTCTTGTTTCACAGAAATCCGGTTTAAAACGAATCCTGTACATTCAGTTGAAGTTCAAATCGCCAAATAGCGAACTGCCGCATCGTTATGCGCTCTATTTTAATTTTATTATAATTATACGTTCAAACTGTCGTCGATTGAATATATTCGTCAATATAATTCAACTCTAAGCTGAATTAAATCTAAAGGACGATCCCATTCACAGAATATTGTGATTTTCAATATTTTTGATTATTACTGAATTAAATATATTATTTAATTTATTATTTTAATTAAATATTTACCATTATTTAATTACACGACCAATAAATTCTTTTAAATACCCTTTTAAATAATTAAATAATTTAATTCTAATACCTCTGCCAATGCGGGTCATTACAATCTTTCCCACTTAAAATAATTTCGTCCTCGAAATTGCTAAAAGGTAGGGGACGACCCTATCGACTGTTTAAAACATATTTGTTCTCTTCTAATCTTTAGTTTCAATTGAACCAATTTAATTTTAATTAAAATATTAATTAATCCTTATCAACGAAAATTTTCAAAAATCCTGAAAATTTTCTATCGCCTTAATCTTCGAAAAATTTCGCCAGTACCTCCTTTGTACTGGTCAATCAGTCAAACTCCAACTCGCCTCTCTGGGCCATCTCCATCCCAAAAGAAAATCAAACTATTTCCCAGCTTACGCTTATTTCGGTTAAAACGGATGTTGTGTAAAACATCATCACGACAACCCAAATACTATATTCAACTAACTCTTATCCAACATTGATCTTCGAGCCTGAAATCTTACTATTTATTTGTTAATAATGAAACCAATCAAGTTGGGGTATAACTACCTCTCAGACCTTGACTGAATAACATTTATAACATCAAAACAGATAAGACTACTTACTCAAATAATCAATACCATACAACTAATTATTCACCTTTAAACACATATACTCTTTCTCTTTTTAAGTTCGTTTCCTTATCGACTTCTCTATATATACTGATATATAGAATTCTACTTATCAGATTTTCTCAAAAATATTCTAACTTCTTAAATTCCGGGAAAAATTTGCCATAACATCCTTTGTACCAGGAGCATCGGGATATTTCACATAGCCTCCCATGGCCCTCACCAATCCCAAAAGAAAAAGAAAAGCCAAGCGGCTAGCCGATACGGCTCATAAATCTCATGCTTATATTAGATATAAACTTGTACCTTTTGTCGGCATATTAACTTTATCACTTTCACCTGTTATCAACCCAACATATACCAATGTTATCCCAACCAAATTCCAATTTGTTTTTATCCACAAATCCAACCCTTCGCTTATACCTAAGTCGAATTTAATTCCAAATTCGAGTTCCATTCTCGATTTCAACTCTTAACTTCCTAATCAAATTTTCATTTCATATTCTAATCTCACAAATCCAATTTTTCTTGATATATTCTAATTAAATTTTTAGTTACCACTTTACTGATTTCAATTCTAATCTCAATTCTATTGGATTTTACAAATTCTACTTTAATTTGTTTAAATTCACACAACCCTTTTCTTCCTGGAAGTTTTAAATCAGTTTACATCTTTCAAAAATCAAATTTTCCTTTTTGAAATTCAACACGACTTGTTTTTCCCAAAACAAATTCAAAAACAATCTCTTTGGTAGCAATCCGTCACTTACACCCTCGAAAATGAACACCGATGATGTCCAGCTCATCATCGGAATCTATTTCCCAGCGATCAAAGTGAGTTCAATACTATATCACTTTTCAAACCCATTTTCCAACACTTTCACTTTGGAATATATTTCAAATACCCTTTGCAATACTTTAAACCAATTTAAAATCTCCCAAGATTTTAAAATTTCCTTATACTTAATCTAGATTCAATTTCAAACACTTTTCCAATTTCTGGGATTTAAATTCCAATTAATTCTGGTTTAAATTTCCGATTTAACTCATCGGATTCCACGTATTTTACTTATATACTTAATCCATCTCTGTTAACAAACCCTTATTCAAATTTCCAGTGTTTTCATTTCATTTCTGGTTCAGATTTCAGATTTTAATTCATTTCGATTTCATATATTTCACTTATATGAATTCTGATCGATTATTTATATAACCATTATATTTATAATCTTACTCGAATATAATAACAACCAATATATCTCATATATTATAAATCCAATATATATCAAATATACTTTGGGTAAAATTATTTCGTTTACCCTCTTTTCAAAACATACGATGACGGTTCATCGTATTCAAGTGTTTATTTACTCCTACCGATACAGTGGATCAAACTGATCGACCAGAACTCATAAACAACTCAACCAATGAATCTCCACAATATAAAACCATTTTTATATCAAATACAAATACGCACTCGTATATATACACTCAAACTCAATCTAGGGCATTACTAACCCTATCTCTACCGAGTCACGCCACAGAGCCAAGGAAATTCTTAACTTAAGCTCTGATACCAACTGTAACGACCCGGATTTTGAGCGACTTTGGTTATCGACATAAGCTCGATGTCGATAACCAAAACATCGAAAAATCCTGGTAATTAATGAAAGAAATTAGAGGGTGAGAATAGATAAGATAGAAACTTAGAATAGAAGAAGAAGAAGAACATCATCATCAGAGTAAACACGAATCTCACAGCGGAACGAATAAAATATAACATAACTTTTGAAATACAAACAGTTATATATACAATTGCACTTATCAGAGTACAGCACTTACAACAACAGCGGAAATAATAATAGCTATAGAATCCTGAAGCCTCCTGCTCCAAGCTCTCCAATGTATCTGCAAATCCCGACTACTTGACTGCCCGTACAAATTTAGGCACCCAAGAGTTTAGGGAAAACAACAAAGTAAACTCCGGGTCAGTCATGGGACTGGTATGAGTAAAACAGTTTAAACAGGTATATGAACAAGTAAACGATATCTCATAAGACCACGCCGCAGAACGGGACGGGTTTTTCCCTTATGAGAATCCAAAATATCTTTATATCAAAAACCTTTTGATATTATAATAATGTCTATGTACAAATAGATATCAACTAGCAGAAACGCTTTCATCTCACGTTCTACATATATAGTATACAATCAAAATCGCAAGCACGTATTGGGTAATGGATTTCCAACTATGACAAGGTATGGAACCACCTTCCGATCAGTGTACTCTAGGAACGATACACCGGAGTTCAACAAGAACATCTTGTAACTCATCCACACATGACCGACCACTCATTTCGCTTGAGTGTATCGAATGTACATCACCAATGGTTGGGATCAGCAACCGTTCCTGTATATATATGGGATAGCATTGATAGATTTAAGAAACAAATGAATATTCTCTAGATAGGTGATTATACACCCTACTTCGGTGCGACCGACTTAGCCATGCTGCCTGCCCGATTTCTGTCATTTACCGGATGATGAGGCTAGAAGTTACGCGTTATCATCACATCAGATTCACTTTGAATGCCACATTGTCAGATCCATCAGAATCACTAATTGGCGTCTACAACAGTACGTTACGTGTTAGCTAAAGAAGTTTCCTTCTCCGCTTCCACTCTTTGTATAGTTGAAGAAATCAATGTACGTGACCTTTCTGGAAATACTCTGTCAGACATTCATCTTCATTCACTTAGAATGTCACATTGTCATACCCGCCAAATCACAAATTGATTTCCTCAAAAATACAACGGGTATACAGCTAAGAGAAACGAATTCCTCCGCCACCAACGTATATACGTTTGAAGAGATCAACTTACGCGATCCATTGGATATACTCTGTCAGACCTTCGTCTATACAAGTTGTCCTGGGACTGGACAAATCGAAGGTATTGTTCTGTACATCCATCTTAGTCACTGTTATCTAAGACTTATACAACAACCCTTGTATTTTACTCCGTCTTCAATTATCTTTGGCATATATGATTCACAACGTGTATGCCAATACAGAGTGGTTCTTCGGATAATAATCCAACCGGTCTCTCCATATTAACAACGTTAAAATGGTCAAAACTTCGATAGTCTGTGATTTAACTATCAAAGAAAAACAAGTGTGCAAACAACGATATTATTTCCAGATGGAAATTATATAGGTAAATCATCAACATGTATCTATATATATATTCACATTGCCTTATTTTCTATGTTTAGAAAATATATGTTATTAACACTGGAAAACGTTTTCCATTTGCTTATTTACAAATCACTACTCTTCCCCAACTATCAGTCCTTGACTGTGAACTAGTATGAGAACAATTCCCTAAGTATAAATCCCGAAGGCCGAAACCAACATCAGATAGACACTTAGAAAACCATTCAATTTACTAATCTCTAGTCAGTTCTAATTTTACTTAACTCTATTTGATTAACTTTGATTGATTTACTCCAACTGGTCAACCTTAATTAATTAACTCTAACTGGTTTTACTCTGTTTGACTAACTCCATTTATTAACTCGACTGACTAATTCAATTCGATTAACCTAACTTGATTTACTTATCTCGATTAACTGAACTAATCACTTTGATTAACTCGACTAATTCAATTTGGTTAACTTAACCAATTCACTTAACTAATTCACTTAGTTTAACTTAACTAATTCATTTAACTCCTGTCGAATAAACTATATTCGATAACTCCTCTAACTCTATTCGAATAAACTATATTCGATTAACTCATTTACTCTATTCGAATAAACTATATTCGATTAACTCCTTTGATTTAACTCTAATCGATTAACTCTATCGAATAAACTATATTCAATAACTCCTTCGATTTAACTAATATTCTATAACTCACTTCGATTAACTAATAATCGATAACTCCTTCGAATAAACTACATTCGATAATCTCCTCTCGAATAAACGATATTCGATAATCTTCCCTTTCAATTTAACAAATCGATAACTCCTTTTCAAATAACTAAATTTGATAACTCCTTTCGATTTAACTAATCGATAACTCCCTTCAATGAAACTAACATCGATACTCCTTTCGATGAAATTAACATCGATTAACTCCTTTCGATGAAACTAACATCGATTAACTCCTTTCGATGAAAGTAACATCGATTAACTTAACTCGACGAACTTTACTCGACTCACTTATCTCGATAATCTAACTCAAGAACTTAACTCCTATCGAATAACTAATATTCGATTTAACTTCATTCGCTTGACTCTAGATCGCAGCGATCACAATGGTTACGCCTGACTCCCTCAGGAAACATCCGACCGCCGTAGGCTATTTACAGCCCTGCGAATTTCGCTAGCAGTCATACGAGATGGAAACTTACCCTGAATACTATGTTTGACTAACTCTGTCTCAAATAACTATATTTGATTTACTCTAGTTCGTTTTAACTCTAATCGATTTACTCTAACTGATTTACCTAACTGGTTAACTCTAACTGGTTAACTCTTACTGATTAACCTGACTGACTTAACCAAACTGGTTAACTCGACTTACTTAACCCAACTAGTTAACTCTACTGAACTGGTTAACTTTACTGAACTGGTTAACTCTACTGAACTAGTTAACTCTATTCAACTAACTCAACTCGACTAACCCCTTTCGAATAGCATATTCGTTTTACTAACTTTCGAATACCATATTCGATTTACTCCCTTCGAATACCATATTCGACTTAACTCCTTTCGAATACCGTATTCGATTTACTTTATTCACTTTATAAAGATTTCCTTTTTTACAACGTTTTATTCATTTGAAAAGATTTACTTTTAAATAACGGTTCTATACTTTAAAAATGATTTCCTTTTTATAACGTTTCCTTTTCAATTCTATTCGTAAATGATTTACAAATATTTCCTTTTCAAATTTATTCTTGAAATATTCTAACTCCTTAAATTCTCTGAAAAATTAGCCATAACCTCCTTTGTAACGGGAGCATCGGAAAAATCCCCAAACCCGCCACACAGGCCTTTCCACTCAAAAAGAAAATGATTTGAAATTATTTCTTTTTTGAATATCTCCTATTTATAAATATTCCAAATTTATAAATATTCCTTATTTATAAATATTCCATTTATAAATATTTTTATTTCAATATCACTTTGAAAATCCCCTTATCAACATTTCGGTATGTAATGGTATTCAATCATATCAAATCCCGATGTTCAATATCGTCCAAGAACATATAATCGCCTACAGATTTTATATCACATTGTATAACAATATATGAAAAACAATAAAATAACTGTTGAGGAATCCAGTCGGATTCCTCCAACCTGTTTCCCTGCATCCACAGATGTTACACAATAAAATCAACATCACTTTCAGTTTCATATGATATATTCTGTTAAACAGAATCAAATATAGAAATTCACTAACTGACTAGCAGTTCAATCAAATAGTCAACACACAGTCAATCAGACAATTTCTAACAGTTCTAAAAATACAACATGAAATTATAAACTGCTCAGAGTTGGTGAGATTTACTCACATTTGCAGTTCATCGTTAAAGAACGATAAACTATTATTTGATTTGAATCAAACAATTTATTTCGCCATAAATTCAAATGAGCCCCAATCCACTTCCAGTTAGCTTCATTGTGAAGCTCTCGTCCATACGGTCCCAACGCAACTTACGGTTCGTCAATCTGATATTGTATGACCAAGATATTCGGTTTACAAGATTAAACTGATTTAAATAAATTAAAACTTGAATTTTTAATATATCATGGGTCTTAACCTTTATAATAACCGCCGGCCCATCACCCATCACAAAGCCCAAGCCAAAAACCTCATCTTCTCTCCCGTACCTCAACATCGCTCCAGCAAAATCACCGAAGTAAAAATAATGGCCATTTTTCGATTTTCAAACCCACCGTCCCTTCCAAATACTCCACCGTTCACCAAATGGAGACCACCCCTAAACTCCTCATTCAAAACTCTTCACCTTCATCTCCCTATTTCTTAACTCGACGTCACCCTTCCAGATCCGTCCTACTGGTCACGCACAGGAACCCGCGACACCGAAGTACACCAGACCTCATCAAAACTTCACAGATGATGCTCCGGAACACCATTACCACAAATACACACCTCAAAAATCTGTTCGATGCTTCCACTCGTGAATAACCGAAACCCTAAGCTAGCGGTACCAAATTTTGAACTCCAGGAAACTGCGTGGATCCCAGAAAAACCCATACGGCTGCGACGAGAAACCAAAGACCATCTCGAAATATATATATATTAGAATTTATATGGTTTTCTATGAATTGTTTTCTATTTTTTTCCTTGATCGAACTTTGCTGTGATGAAGGAATGAAGTGGCGGCACAAAAGAAGATATATATACAGGACAATATACTCTGTGTGGCTGTGAACGATGGTTGGGTGGCATTTATTTGGTCCATTCATTTATTAGGATATTTATTTTCCTTTATTCTCTTGATTTAATATTCGTCTATGGTTCTTAAAAATCCCTGCGACCACATACAATACCCAAAAATCACCAAACTGGACATGTAGCTACAGCTCGATATTACGGTCCCAACAAAACTGGTTTCGTCGAATTCCGACTCCGTATGCTCACACAGCGTATTTTTAACTGTCGAAATACTGACTATTTTACACTCTAAAAATCCGTACGGCCACACAGTGACTCTAAAAATCACGAAACTGGAAATCAAACAACTATTTGATATTGCGGATCCAACAAAACTGGTTTCGTCGAATTCCGACTTCGTTTGCAAAAGTGGCTATTTTTAACGCTCTAAATAGCCTATTTAAATATATAAATATATTTAAATATAATTAAATTAAATATTTATAATTAAATATTCTTGTATATATTCACAGCAGGATACCATACAGCTCAGATAAAATCCTATATGTATTTACAACTCGATATTCACTTCTGGGTCAACCCGATATTTGATTTATATTGAAATCCCTTTTAAAAGTATAAATAATTCCTTTATAAATTATAAAGGAATTCCACAGCGACTTTTCTAAAATTTGATTTGGACATACATCAAAATCTACACGACGAAATCCCGATTTTTCTCTTCCACTAGAAAGATATACTCCACCAGCTCCACACGTTTCTTGTTTCACAGAAATCCAGTTTAAAACGAATCCTGTACATTCAGTTGAAGTTCAAATCGCCAAATAACGAACTGCAGCGTCGTTACGCGCTCTATTTTAATTATATTATAATTATACGTTCAAACTGTCGTCGATTGAATATATTCGTCAATATAATTCAACTCTAATCTGAATTAAATCTAAGGGACGATCCCATTCACAGAATATTGTGATTTTCAATATTTTTGATTATTACTGAATTAAATATATTATCTAATTTATTATTTTAATTAAATATTTACCATTATTTAATTCCACGACCAATAAATTCTTTCAAATACCCTTTTAAATAATTAAATAAATTAATTCTAATACCTCTGCCAATGCGGGTCATTACATCTGTCCTCCCTTATTCCTCTTCCCCTGTAAAACAACTTAATCATATATTTATATTCCCACTTCCTCCTCCCCTTGAATGAAAAACAGATTCAAATCCAAGCTCCCATCTCTTCTTCCTTTCAAATACCATAATCCTAACCTTAATCCTAAATTCTTTTCTCCGATTTCTCAAATTTTTACTCTATCTTACATAGGCTATAACTTTCTCATAGATATACCAAAACCACTTTTTCATTTTTTTTAAATTGTCTAAAATTGGAATATCTATAGCTTTTCTATTCGATTTTATTCTTCTCATATTTAGTATTTTTTTATGTCTAAATTATGAAACTTTTAGATCCATTTATGGATCCAAATTTCTGACCCGAAGAATGGACGTTATTGGTTCAGTCATTTCTATCTTGAAATTTACTGAAAATCGGTTTTAAATTTGGGTGAAAAAACCATCAAAAATTGCATCAAAACAGAGAAACAAAAAAAACAGTGAAACAACAGTTTATTTCATAGTAAGATGCATATATTTGAAATTCTTGCACACAGCTATGCTACTATTTCATCTATGCATCTGTGTTGACCTTTTGCATACACGTATGCAAGTAATACATAATTCTTGCATACAAGTATGCAATAATTCGTAGGCATGCAAATCAATTCATAATTATTTGCATATCTGTATGCAATAAAATAGAATACTTGCACACATGTATGCAACAATCCTAGGCATAAATATTACTTCATGTTTACTTGCATACATGTATGCAAGAAAACAGAGTACCTGCATACATGCATGCAAACATTCACGCAAAATTTTCAATGTAAAATATGCACTAAAAAATTGCATACATGCATGCAATTAAAACATAATAGTTACATATGTGTATGCAAGAATTCATGCATATTTTTAGTCTAAACTGCTTCATGAATAGTTTCATACATGCATGCAACTATTCTGAATATTTGCATACATGTATGAATTTTTTTCCGTAATCTGCTCGGAATATTTGCAAATTTTTCATTTTTTTATATAGTAGTGCATTTTTTGTGAAAAACACGCAACTTCAATTCTAGGGACCCTCTTTGTATATTAAACATGAGGAGGATGCTGATTGTATTTTGAAACTTTCTAGGGACGTATGCCAAACGGACCCTTAAGTTAAACTGAATTAAGATGTGATGTAGAAACTCATGAAATGGGTCGTATATGAATAGGTTATGATTATGAATAGATTTGATAATAATTTATTAACTAAAGTTTTGAATCTAAATATATTTGAAATTAAATACTTAGAATCAAGGAAAATTAGGAATAGAGATTCAATTTTATGAAATTATTTAAATGTGATTTAAAGTAAAGTTTGAAACTTGAAGAAATTCATTTAAGTAATAAAATCAAAACCTAACTTTAGTACTATTTTGAAATGAATTGGAATCAAGAATATCATATTTAAGGTCAAAATAGTCGTAAATTGAAGTTTTAAATATTAGTTGATAGAAGTTGAACCTTGAAAAGACATATATATGGTTTGGATTGGAGTATGATTTATACTAGATTATTTTGAACTAGTATTATTTTATATTAAACTCTTTTGGACTATATAACCAATTATTTTATAACTATTTATATTTAACTTAACTATAACACATTTTATAACTATTTAAATTTAGCAATTTTATTTATATTTTAATTAAATATTTATATAATTATTTTAATTCAAGATATTTGGTATTACTATTATTATTTTTAAACTTAACTATTTATATTTTATTTACTATTTTTAAAAGAAAGTCTATTTCCAATCTGGGATGTTTAGTCTGAATGGTAATATGAAGATTTTGAATAACGACATTTATGAAATTGAAATTTGAAAGAAAAAAGGAAATTTTGTTAATGAACCATTATGTAAATATGAAATCCGAAAATTTTGAATTAATTAATTAATGAATTGATTTGAAATATGATTTATGACACCGAAATATTTGCACATAATTATTTGAATATAAATCCATATTGTTATTATTTGAATTATGATATTTTAAATATGATTTATTACTATGGTGTAGGCGAGTAGGTATTTGTTGAAAATACGATTTCAGTGCTTTGATGATAATAATTATATGACGTTTGCTACTAACATGTTTGTTAAGTGACTTCAGGTCTTACAATCATATGACAAACAATTGGTGTTAAATAGAATAGAAGTTTTGAACATTCGAAGTTAAAGAAAAAGTAATCAATATGGCATTCAACCTCAAGTGCACATGGAAATAAGATAATACACAAGCCACCGGAGAATGCGTTTGCCAAGAGTTGATAGAATAATATTTAATACTAGGGCAAGTTAAAAAAAAGAACAAAGTTATATGTTGCTAAGAATTGAACCAAGACCCATCACATGAGAGACACACGCAGAACCAACATACCATATTCTATTATGAACAAATATGGGTAGCACATGTCTACATATTAAAAAGGAGGAAGCGACAAAAATTCTGAAGCATAAGAATAAGGCTGAAAGTGTCTTGCCACACTGATACTTGAACCATGCACATTTAGTACCATAAACAGATATCTTAACCACCCCATCACGCATGCTTTCATGTTTAGTTGGAATGACAGTTCAATATATAGTACAAAAAGGTGGAAATGAAATATGTCAAAAAACCAACATTTTTGGGACTTGAACCCACCTCTTCACCATAATGAGCGCATGTTCTAACCATTGCGCCACTGCTGTTTTGAAGTTTAAGATAGCTACTTTTTAGTTTGAACGTTAGAAGTGAATATCCAAGAATCCATATGAGCACCTTTTCAAATATTTACCTATTCTTAATAGATGCAGCTTTTTCAGTGGAGATGTTTAAAGAGTTATGACTACATATAAACTTCCTTTCACTCCTCTCTAAACCTCCCACCATCTAAAAACCAAAAACAACAACTTTATTCACTATACCATTCACATATTTCTTCCAAATGCTCAAAATTCCATATTTATTTCAAAGCAAATATTAGACCAACGCTACTCCACTCCATAAATATTCAAATCTGGTCAAACTTCGATTCTTAGCCTGTGAACACTCAATCTACATCATTATAGTTGAAGGCTATAGAAATTGTACTACATTGCGACTACTCCATGTATTGAAGACACAATATATAGTCAACTAAACAATTGTATTAGTTAAAGTCATTTTTTACTGCTCGGGTGTATGAAAGTCTTCTTCTGTTGCCAGGGTGAAACCATGTTCTGCTGCTCAAGTGTTGTAATACCTATTCCTCCAGGTTAATCGAGGGTTTGCTGTTTTAATGGAAATTCCAGAAGGTGTCTGGAACTGGAAGTAGGATGGAGTTTCAAACCTATATAAAATTCCGGGTGTTGTTTACTTTATTTACAACTTTTATATTTCTTATCTATGATATCGTCTCTAAGTATTTATCTCATTATATATTTACTTGCATATATAAAAACTATTATATCATCTTCTTCGCATTCAGTATACTACATGTATTTCCATATTACTCGATCCTACTCATGTTTTCTGTATTAACTTACTCTCTGCCAATACCGATGTCATTTTAACAACTATGCACATGGTGGAGAATCCAGAATGAAGTAGGTTGTTTGGTAAACCCTACTGGAACAAATTAAGAGAACAATGATGGATAGTTGTGACCTTCAGATCATAATTAAAATGATTGAAGTAGGAGCTATACCATGATTAATAGAGGTATCACTCTTATCACGCACACTTCTGTTAATTCCTAAGATGATGGTTTTAATGATGATAACCTTATGAATTGTTATAAAATCTATACACTAACATTTTACGTTGAGTTATATATGTATTTGCAGGATATTTATAGATAGGTATTGAGAATGAAGACTGTACATTATAAAGATTCAAAATTGAAGAATACAAAGATGAAGAATTCAAGATTGAAGACTTACGAGTATCAAGAGTTCAGGATATCAAGATGAGCAATAGAGACTATAATTTTTATCAAACTTCATAATAGCACCAAAATCTTTATTTCGAGTTTCTTATGGAATGGAACCCACTTCTTTCTTTATAATGCGATGGAACCCATGACCAACTCTAGTTTCGGCGGGAACTGAGGCTTGACATGATGAAATACTCTACAATCAGGAACTCACAAAACTACTTCAAAATGATTTCCAAAATTTATCTTTTATGTATATTTTCTCTAAAAATGCTCTAGCCATAAAACCCACCTTAGCTTTTGTTGTCAAAATATTTCAAATCACTTCTCATTTTTAACCTTACTTAGCAAATTGTTTTAAAACATCTTCTGATTTGAATATTTTAGTCTTAAATCTCAAAATTATAACTTATACTTACTTTTTAATATCACTTTTAAATATTATAAATATATGTTTTAAATGTGTACTCTTAATCTATTATAATATAGGAAAATAGTTTGTTTAAACTTAAAAATTACTTTGATTTATTTATACTTCATTTTCATTGTTTTTCCAGAATTTAATTTTCAATTTTAAAGGGGGATGAAGACACCATGGGATGACCCATATCTATATGGTGGTTGTTAAATTCAAAATTTCAATTTTCAAAAGAAGTGTCTATTTGTTCAAATCTATTCGTGAATATACCTGACTATTGTCTCCAATCTAATGTTATCATCTCTTCATCCAAATGTATGTCTTCAAGCATCTCTATCTCTAGTTGTTCTTTTAATCGATAAATGATCATTTGGTGTCTTTTAATTAATAGTCATCAGACATAACTCTTCTCCTGCAAAAACTACACAACTTTTTAAAGAATCCAGTGACTTTTCAAAATAACTACATGTAATTTTAAATAACAACATCATAATGATTCCGTGACAAATCCAAAAAAAATAAAGTTAACGATTTAAAAAAAATTTCCATTTAAAATTTTCAAAAATCAGATTATGGTAACTTTGAAAACCAATGCTCTGAAGAATGCAGATAAAGGATCTTAAGGCAAACTAAACACTAGAGGCAGATGAATAGTGTTTTATGGATTTAATAAATTTCTTAAAATCTATTTAAGTTTATCAGAATGTTATGCAAATCATAAATACGAATTATCTCAAAATCGAACACAAATGCAGATAATAATAATAAAAAGAAATAAAAGGAAAGTACACATAGGGATTTTGTACTGGTTTGGAGTTATCCCACATCCAGTCCCACAAAATGTTGGGTTGATGTGGATTTCTTTTCAAATAATATCCAATTAAAAATCCTTGATTCTAGGGGTACAACAACTGATTTTCAGAGTACAGTGAGACTTAGTTGATTTCTATGCCACAACCCACAACCAGTTGATTTCCGGGACACAATCACACCTAGTGTAACACCCCGAATTTTCTGTTAACACTAAAGTTGCAAAAATAATAATAAGTGTGTAAAGGGGGGATGTATCTAATGTGCATAAAAAAATAATAATAAGTGTGTAAAGGGGGGATGTATCTAATGTGCATACAAAAATAATAATAAGTGTGTAAAGGGGGGATGTATCTAATGTGCATATAAAAATAATAATAAGTGTGTAAAAGGGGGATGTATCTAATGTGCATACAAAAATAATAATAAGTGTGAAAAGGGGGGATGTATCTAATGTTTACGTATTTATATGGATTGACAAATAATAGTAAATGTACATTAAGAAAGAAATGGTGAACATAATTGGTTTCTCTTTAGAACGAACGGCTAGAATTAATCTTGGCTTCATCGACGGCTCTAATTTACTTGCAACTCTATATAAACAACCCCTAGCCTCATTCTCTTTACACCATTCTTCTCTAACCTTATGATGCATAAATTCTCGGTGGACATGGCTTCTTCTCCTCCTCTAAATTAAATAAATAAAATAAAATATAAATCTAAGACGAGGAAATGCTGCTCAAATCTTTCAAGAGAAGATTCAAAACAAGCTAGGATTCAAGTGAAGATTCAAACAACTTCAACAACTGTTTTTCTACGAATCTAATCTCTGTAAGTTGGTTACTTTTTCGATCTGAACGCCTTTTTCTGTTTGTGACATGAAATTAATGGATATAAGAAATATGCCTTATCATTTCATTGAATGTGTGCTTGTACAAACCTTTGGATCTGATTCTTGATTTTGGCCTAGAACATATTGTGACTAAATTTCCAATGCCTAAGACTATGACTATGAAACTATGGACGTTGAAACCATATGCCTTTGATATGAACATAAGAATTTGAACATAAACCAATGCCTATGACTATGACAAAGACAATTGTGGATAACTACCTATGATTCATGAACATGATATTATTGCCTAGGATTATGACTGTGATATTGGATCCAAACCTGATTATCGATTCAATCTATTCTTAATTATCCTTGGATCTTGATTATGGAAATTTGTCTATTAAGTTAGATGTACCCATATACATGAACCTATGTTATTTATTCAACCCTTTCCATGTCAAAATATTATCATATCTATAGGCCTTCGATGCTTAAAATCAATTGATTCAGTGTAATTTGTTAGATCTTAAATTAGTAAATTATCATCCTATGCCAGTTATTATATTTATCTTTTCATGGCATTTTGGTTCATTCCCTTTTTTTCCACGAACCTAGATTTATCTATAATCTAGGATGAATCACGATTATACGAACGATGGGAATACGATTTAGGTACAACATGAAATTCATATTAATTGGCATAATTTGGAATGTGTATTATGACATGCCTATTAAAACGCAAGTTGGGAAATTTGACATAAATGATGGAATATGGTATATTAAATTTAGTAATTTCAAGTAAGCTAAATTTTAGGTATAAAACTGTAAACTAGAATAATAATTCTAGTTTTGTCATAAACTGTGAATTAGGTTGTTAAATCAAAATTGGCTAAATTAAAGTTAATTTGGCATAATAAGTATATTAGCACAATTTTGAATTTAGTCATAATTATGAGTAATTATCATGTTTAGAATAATTATGGTTAGTGACACTTAATCTGGTATAATTTACATACCAAAAAATATAAATATGATAAATAGGAAAAAGGGGCCATAATAATAAATGTGACAATGTACATTAAAAGAGTAATAATGGAATAAGTAAATTAGGAGTAATTTACTTATAGAATTTGTCACAAACGATAAATTGTTCATAGACTAATTTTTGGCCATAAATTATAAACTAGAATATTAAATCTAGTTTTGACAATGAAATAAGAATATTAGACCTAAGTTGGCCTAAAACTGCAAGTTGGGTTAAATAATAGGTAAGTCAAGACTTGGGCCTAGAATATAAGTATACTAATGGGCATGGCAAATGAATATAGTATATGCCAAATTTATTTAAAAAAGAAAAATAAAAGAAAATGGACTTTGAGGATAAATTGTTAACAATTTATTTATAGACAAAAGAAAGGTTTATTAATGACATCTCTTTTAATAAATACACCAGAAAGTTCTAGGGTGACAGAGAGGATAGTGTCTAGGCTTGGGTTTGGAAAATACAAGTTTTCTGCTCTCCCTGGCTATCCCTAACTGATCCGACGGACGGGATGGTTACTTTCAAAACCGGATTTGGAAATTAATCAAAACCCTTTTGAACTTAGAAAACACGAATACACCTAACTCGAGGTTAGACTGAGTTGCGATGTAAACCTGCCCGGAACCAACCGGCACATCCAGTAATCGCAACAATATCTGTCTAATGTGAGTGGTAGCGGCTTTAATTTATTTAATTAAAGCTAGAACAAGAATGGTAGGGTTAAGTTAACTAAAACACTTAACCAATTCAACATGATAACTAAACCGATGGGTGGGGTTAGGTTCATACAGACACTTAACACAGTTAAGCTAGAATGGGAGGGTTAAGTCCATAGGAACACTTAACCAACTTAACACAGTTAAACTAGAATGGGAGGGTTAAGTCCATAGGAACACTTAACCAACTTAACACAGTTAAACTAGAATGGGAGGGTTAAGTCCATAGGAACACTTAACCAAATTTAACATGTTAACTAGACTAGAGGTTGGGGTTAAGTAAAGTTAATACACTTAGCCAATTTAACATGTTAAACTAGACTAGAGGTTGGGGTTATGTAAATTTAATACACTTAGCCAATTTGATGTGTTAGCTGAACTAGACCTTAGGGTTAAGTAAACTTGAACACTTAACCATCAGAGTGTGATAAATGAATAAGGTTAAGTTTAAAACATGAAGGGATAATAATTAACCATTAATATCATGTTAGTTAAAACAGATGGGCAAGGTTAAGTTAAAAAGGAACACTTAAACCAATACAGGATGAATGGGTAGGGTTAAGTAATAAAATTACTTAACCAATATAACTTGGTTTATGGTGGGGTTAAGTCAACATGAATTACTGATAACTCTTAACCAGTTTAACAGGATAAATAAAGAGGGTTAATTTAGCTTGACTAATGACACTTAACCAATCCAACTTGACGAAAAAGAGAACTAAGTAGTAATTCTTAGTATAACACGAGAAGGAGCGAACGTCCAACTAATTTTAAAGAAGGCTCCAACAAATTGGGTTACGAAGCCCGAGGCTTCGAGGGGACATGAGTGTACTCTTGGTATCCCTCTATGAGGCTGCAGAAGTTTCTCCTGGGCTCACAGAGGTTAAGGTCTGCGTTAAAAGAACCGAGGGTATGCCTTGGTTGCATTATATAGCAACCTAAAGACTAGGATGGACCAGCGTGATTCGACGAGAAAACGGTAGCCCTGTGATAGCAAATCGTCGTCTACTATCCATCTTCAGTCAATCGATATACGTGAAGCGAGAAGGCGGAGAACTCCTACAGACCATATACTTGCTATCTAGTTATGGTTGCGGATGGCCATAGGTTAGTGGGGCATAAGAGGCCTGCGTATAGTTCTCATTTTTCAAGGTGTGCCTTTCATTAGTTGAGGGAGGGGTCAAGTGGGACCATAGCCACTAGAATAAAAACAGACCTTAGCATCTGCATCGGCAGATATCTGAAAGCTCCCGACCGAGTTCCGTATTTCTAGAGTAGCCCTGACGTGGAACTCGGGCAGCACATTACAGGACATGTGCATCTAGACAAGCGATAAAGATTCGCGATACATGCGTGGGGAAAGTTTAGGAACATATACCACTCTAGGTAGTGTATCCTAGACTAAAGGGCAACGTTCAGTAGATAGCATGAACCCTAGATTAAATCTAGGTAATAAACAATAAATGTATGCCTGAAGGACCGAAACAACCAGGATTGGGATCACGTTAACATTACTAGTCGGAACACTAGTTAGGTGGTGCAGAGACATAGAAACCATAATAACAAGTTAATAGCGAAGCAGAGAAAGTATTAAAGCATATCCAGTTTTTCTTGTCTTAGCATATCTTATGTTAATCTTATCTTATCTTGTTGACCCTATCATCATGGTTTTGTTGTCTTGTATTCAGTTAATTCATGTCGTTTTGTTTTTCCCTGTTCACATGCTAGAAGTAACTGAACTTACCAGACTTTATGTCTGACCCAGTTTTCTTTCGTCTTCTTTTCTTCCGTTCCCCCCCCCCCAGGTAGTTGAGGAGGGGATAGTATAGCTCAGATTAGTTTTGGGACGGTTGCTCTTTTCAAGCTTGAAGATTCTTGGATACATCGGCTTTGGATTGCTATGGCTGGCTTATGTTACATTGGGGAATATAAATGTATTTTTATGCTTCTTTATTTTGTAAGACAGATGATACTCTGATATTGGAAAACAATTGTTGTACCAATTATTTTATCAATAAAGTGAAGTTTTATTTTCCGCTGTTTTAATTTTGTCTGTCTTGTAATTTATCTGCATCTTTTACCCTAAAATGCTCCACAAAACTTAGTGCATTCCCTTTGTGAGTGACACTAACGGATGTGGGGTGTTACATGTGGTATCAGAGCTGAAGGTTACCGGATCGGATAAAGATTTGAAAAATTATTTTTCAAAATAGTTTTTAAAGAAGCATTTTCAAAAGAAAAGTTTTGTTTTAAAAGGCATATTCCCCAAAGCCATAAGCACTATCTTTTGATTCTCTGTTTGAGTCCTCGTTTCCTTCTTTCTTGAGTCTTTGGGGCTCTTGGCTTTTTGGGAGGTAACCTCATCGAAGGGCAAAGTAGTGCCCGACTTCCATCTATAGCCGTAGTAGTTTCACCTACGGCCAGTTTTCTTTCAAGCTTTGTAGGGGATTCTGTACGATGGAGGCAGCTTTCGAGAGATTTGTCAACATGATTACACACGGAAGAGGATGAGGAGTTTGGCTAAGGAGCATAACCCAAGGATGAGGAATTATAAAACCTAAGAAAAGAGGAAGTATCTTTACTAGGGTATAATAGGGAATATAATTAAGGACAAGGGCAAGAACGAGGAACAAGATTTTTAGAAGGGCAAGTACATACTTTCACCTCTAAGTGTACCTAGGAGAAAGGTAGTAAAGTTCTGTTGGAAGAGTCTAGTTTTTCTGTTCGTACTCTTTCGGTTTTAGCGCTTCGCATTTGTTCATGTCTACTTCCATAGTTGAGTCTCTGCACCTTAGTACTTGTATAGTAGAAAGATCCCACTAGAGTCTCAAATCCAATTGGTGGTTCGACCAATTTATTCTTGGTTAGTAGGGATTTGAGAGTAGCTATCGAGTTTGCTTATATCATCTCACGTAGATCGTCTAGATTCGGAGGAGATATTCCTTGGGTGCTTGTCTGATATTGGTTTAGGCCTTTGGGGCTTGTACTTGAGGAATGCCGAGTTCGACTAGGATGGTTTGCGTGAAAGATGGATAGTTGTGGCAGGCGCTCTAAATAGAAAAAAAAAGAGACTAACCTTAAGAGAGGTAAAATGTACGTAGTAACCTTTCGACCCTCATAGTTATGGCGTGATGAATAAGCTAAGAGGAGAGATCTCAAGCCATCTTGGTATGTGCACTTGGTACCGTGATTGACATCTGTTTATTTTGGAAATGGAGATCAGAAGCTTCACAATCGCGAAGTAAAATTAGTTAAGATACAGTGGAGTAAAGCTCAAGAAGGCTAGATACTAGCATTATACCCTTTTTCCTTAAGGGTGCATCCTTGATTTCTTTGGTAGGAGCTTTACGCATGATTGTTTCTCTCTTTCCAAAGTATATCCTCTAGGTTGTATCTTCGATCCTTAGGTAGAAGCCAATGGATGTAAACATGTAATTGAAACATGTTATGGTTGAATGGTTGCAAGTGGTTGCTAATGGTTGCTCGTGAATGCATATGCATACGTATTAGACACTAGATCACGTTCGGACGCTTGCATATTTCATTTACAAATATGTATTTGTTTGTAAGTTGAACTTGATATGTTATCATATGGATGTTGCATATGGATGAATGGCTGTGCACGCATGTAGTATTTACATAACTAGGGATGCTTGCAAACATGATTGAACGCATGGCACTGGCATGATTCGCCTTAAGGAGGTCAACTGAATCAGTGGACCGCCTGATTTTGCATTAGATAAGGACATGTACACACACTATGCATATGATCATGAAGCATTAGAAGTCTTTTTTAAGGACAATGGATGCCTGTGATTGAATGGTTGAGTAGTTGGATGATTGGATGGCAGGACACATTCTTCCTAACTTGAAGATTTCGGGGACGAAATCCTAAAAGGAGGGGAGAATGTAACACCCCGAATTTTCTGTTAACACTAAAGTTGCAAAAATAATAATAAGTGTGTAAAGGGGGATGTATCTAATGTGCATACAAAAATAATAATAAGTGTGTAAAGGGGGGATGTATCTAATGTGCATACAAAAATAATAATAATAAGTGTGTAAAGGGGGGTGTATCTAATGTGCATACAAAAATAATAATAAGTGTGTAAAGGGGGGATGTATCTAATGTGCATATAAAAATAATAATAAGTGTGTAAAGGGGGGATGTATCTAATGTGCATACAAAAATAATAATAAGTGTGAAAAGGGGGGATGTATCTAATGTGTACGTATTTATATGGATTGACAAATAATAGTAAATGTACATTAAGAAAGAAATGGTGAACATAATTGGTTTCTCTTTAGAACGAACGGCTAGAATTAATCTTGGCTTCATCGACGGCTCTCATTTACTTGCAACTCTATATAAACAGCCCCTAGCCTCATTCTCTTTACATCATTCTTCTCTAACCTTATGATGCATAAATTCTCGGTGGACATGGCTTCTTCTCCTCCTCTAAATTAAATAAATAAAATAAAATATAAATCTAAGACGAGGAAATGCTGCTCAAATCTTTCAAGAGAAGATTCAAAACAAGCTAGGATTCAAGTGAAGATTCAAACGACTTCAACAACTGTTTTTCTACGAATCTAATCTCTGTAAGTTGGTTACTTTTTAGATCTGAACGCCTTTTTCTATTTATGACATGAAATTAATGGATATAAGAAATATGCCTTATCATTTCATTGAATGTGTGCTTGTACATACCTTTGGATCTGATTCTTGATTTTGGCCTAGAACATATTGTGACTAAATTTCCAATGCCTAAGACTATGACTATGAAACTATGGACATTGAAACCATATGCCTTTGACTATGAACATAAGCATTTGAACATAAACCAATGACTATGACAAAGACAATTGTGGATAATTACCTATGATTCATGAACATGATATTATTGCCTAGGATTATGACTGTGATATTGGATCTAAACCTGATTATCGATTCAATCTATTCTTAATTATCCTTGGATCTTGATTATGGGAATTTGTCTTTTAAGTTAGATGTACCTATATACATGAACCTATGTTATTTAGTCAACCCTTTCCATGTCATAATATTATCAGATCTATAGGCCTTCGATGCTTAAAATCAATTGATTCAGTGTAATTTCTTAGATCTGAAATTAGTAAATTATCATCCTATGCCAGTTATTATATTTATCTTTTCATGGTATTTTGGTTCATTCCCTTTTTTTCCACGAACCTAGATTTATCTATAATCTAGGATGAATCACGATTATACGAACGATGGGAATACGATTTGGGTACAACATGAAATTCATATTAATTGGCATAATTTGGAATGTGTATTATGACATGCCTATTAAAACGCAAGTTGGGAAATTTGACATAAATGATGCAATATGACATATTAAATTTAGTAATTTCAAGTAAGCTAAATTTTAGGCATAAAACTGTAAACTAGAATAATAATTCTAGTTTTGCCATAAACTGTGAATTAGGTTGTTAAATCAAAATTGGCTAAATTAAAGTTAATTTGGCATAATAAGTATATTAGCACAATTTTGAATTTAGTCATAATTGTGAGTAATTGTCATGTTTAGAATAATTATGGTTAGTGACACTTAATCTGGTATAATTTACATACCAAAAAATATAAATATGTTAAATAGGAAAAAGGGGCCATAATAATAAATGTGACAATGTACATTAAAAGAGTAATAATGGAATAAGTAAATTAGGAGTAATTTACTTATAGAATTTGTCACAAACGATAAATTGTTCATAGACTAAGTTTTGGCCATAAATTATAAACTAGAATATTAAATCTAGTTTTGACAATAAAATAAGAATATTAGACCTAAGTTGGCCTAAAACTGCAAGTTGGGTTAAATAATAGGTAAGTCAAGACTTGGGCCTAGAATATAAGTATACTAATGGGCATGGCAAATGAATATAGTATATGCCAAATTTATTTAAAAAAGAAAAAGAAAAGAAAATAGACTTTGAGGATAAATTGTTAACAATTTATTTATAGACAAAAGAAAGGTTTATTAATGACATGTCTTTTAATAAATACACCAGAAAGTTCTAGGGTGACAGAGAGGATAGTGTCTAGGCTTGGGTTTGGAAAATACTAGTTTCCTGCTCTCCCTGGCTATCCCTAACTGATCCGACGGACGGGATGGTTACTTTCAAAACCGGATTTGGAAATTAATCAAAACCCTTTTGAACTTAGAAAACACGAATACCCCTAACCCGAGGTTAGACTGAGTTGCGATGTAAACCTGCCCGGAACCAACCGGCACATCCAGTAATCGCAACAATATCTATCTAATGTGAGTGGTAGCGGCTTTAGTTTATTTAATTAAAGCTAGAACAAGAATGGTAGGGTTAAGTTAACTAAAACACTTAACCAATTCAACATGATAACTAAATCGATTGGTGGGGTTAGGTTCATACAGACACTTAACACGGTTAAGCTAGAATGGGAGGGTTAAGTCCATAGGAACACTTAACCAACTTAACACAGTTAAGCTAGAATGGGAGGGTTAAGTCCATAGGAACACTTAACCAAATTTAACATGTTAACTAGACTAGAGGTTGGGGTTAAGTAAAGTTAATACACTTAGCCAATTTAACATGTTAAACTAGACTAGAGGTTGGGGTTATGTAAATTTAATACACTTAGCCAATTTGATGTGTTAGCTGAACTAGACCGTAGGGTTAAGTAAACTTGAACACTTAACCATCAGAGTGTGATAAATGAATAAGGTTAAGTTTAAAACATGAAGGGATAATACTTAACCATTAATATCATGTTAGTTAAAACAGATGGGCAAGGTTAAGTTAAAAAGGAACACTTAACCAATACAGGATGAATGGGTAGGGTTAAGTAATAAGAATTACTTAACCAATATAACTTGGTTTGTGGTGGGGTTAAGTCAACATGAATTACTGATAACTCTTAACCAGTTTAACAGGATAAATAAAGAGGGTTAATTTAGCTTGACTAATGACACTTAACCAATCCAACTTGACGAAAAAGAGAACTAAGTAGTAATTCTTAGTATAACACGAGAAGGAGCGAACGTCCGACTAATTTTAAAGAAGGCTCCAACAAATTGGGTTACGAAGCCCAAGGCTTCGAGGGGACGTGAGGGTACTCTTGGTATCCCTCTGTGAGGCTGCAGAAGTTTCTCCTGGGCTCACAGAGGTTAAGGTCTGCGTTAGAAGAACCGAGGGTATGCCTTGGTTGCAATATATGGCAACCTAAAGACTAGGATGGACCAGCGTGATTCGACGAGAAAACGGTAGCCCTGTGATAGCAACTCGTCGTCTACTATCCATCTTCAGTCAATCGAGATACGTGAAGCGGGAAGGCGGAGAACTCCTACAGACCATATACTTGCTATCTAGTTATGGTTGCGGATGGCCATAGGTTAGTGGGGCATAAGGGGCCTGCGTATAGTTCTCATTTTTTAAGGTGTGCCTTTCATTAGTGGAGGGAGGGGACAAGTGAGACCATAGCCACTGGAATAAAAACAGACCTTAGCATCTGCATCGGCAGATATCTGAAAGCTCCCGACCGAGTTCCGTATTTCTAGAGTAGCCCTGACACGGAACTCGGGCAGCACATTACAGGACATGTGCATCTAGACAAGCGATAACGATTCGCGATACATGCGTGGGGAAAGTTTAGGAACATATACCACTCTAGGTAGTGTATCCTAGACTAAAGTGCAACGTTCAGTAGATAGCATGAACCCTAGATTAAATCTAGGTAATAAACAATAAATGTATGCCTGAAGGCAACCGAAACAACCAGGATTGGGATCACGTTAACATTACTAGTCGGGACACTAATTAGGTGGTGCAGAGACATAGAAACCATAATAACAAGTTAATAGCGAAGCGGAGAAAGTATTAAAGCATATCCAGTTTTTCTTGTCTTAGCATATCTTATGTTAATCTTATCTTATCTTGTTGACCCTATCATCATGGTATTGTTGTCTTGTATTCAGTTAATTCATGTCGTTTTGTTTTTCCCTGTTCACATGCTAGAAGTAACTGAACTTACCAGACTTTATGTCTGACCCAGTTTTCTTTCGTCTTCTTTTCTTCCGTTTCCCCACCCCCCAGGTAGTTAAGGAGGGGATAGTATAGCTCAGATTAGTTTTGGGACGGTTGCTCTTTTCAAGCTTGAAGATTCTTGGATACATCGGCTTTGGATTGCTATGGCTGGCTTATGTTACATTGGGGAATATAAATGTATTTTTATGCTTCTTTATTTTGTAAGACAGATGATACTCTGATATTGGAAAACAATTGTTGTACCAATTATTTTATCAATAAAGTGAAGTTTTATTTTCCGCTGTTTTAATTTTGTCTGTCTTGTAATTTATCTGCATCTTTTACCCTAAAATGCTCCACAAAACTTAGTGCATTCCCTTTGTGAGTGACACTAACGGATGTGGGGTGTTACACCCAGTCGATTTATTTGGGACACAATTACACCTTTCTCAATATCATCTTTAGAAGGTAGACTCGATAGGACTTGATATTGCGAAGTTTGAGTATAGAAAGCCTATAACTCTTGGGTAGCACTTGAATTTCAAAGAGAGTTTGATAGAGAATTGAAATAGAAAGAGATCCTCTTTGAAAATTGACAAAATATAAATATGTATTTTAGGAAATTAAGAATAATATTGGAGAGAAGAAAAGTCAGAAGAAGATAATGAAAAGTTAGTTTAAGAAATCGAATTTAGAAGCCTATTTATAGTCCCCAACAGTCAAATCCTTTTAAAATAGTTTTGAATTCAAAAGACACCTTTTTAAGAATTGAATTTGAAAATAAACTGCACATATGCCGACACATATATTTTGGTATTTCGACGTACCTTAGTAATTTTTCAAAAAATAAATTCTAAATTTAAATTAAACAATGATTAAATAAATTATGGTAATTCTTGAGTTAAAACAAACAATATTCTTTTATATTAAAAAAGAGTTTTTCAAGTAGAAATATATATTAAAAACATATATTAAGATAATCTAAAATTGATTAAGAAACTATGAAATGATATAAAACCATATATATATAATTATGAATATAAGAAATACTTTAGAACTTAATAAAACATAAGTAAGGAAATTGAAAACATTAGTTACTATAATAAAATTAGTATAAAATATAAATAATATTTAAATTTGGAGTTAAAATGTATTAGAAAATATATTAAAAACAGGAGTTAAAATAAATTTATGAACAAAGAAATATAGATTTAAAATAAGGAAGTAATTTTGAATTCAATTTGAAAACAGTGAAAAAGGATTGAAATAAGGATTCAGTGCTAATCAGAGTTTTAATAAAAATAATCTAGACTCGATTAATTTTTATTTCTTGAACATTTTTACTCACGAGTCTTGTATCTTGAACTCTTCTTCGTTAAAATTTTGATTCTCTATACTATAAAGTCTTTGATAGTCAATACCTGCATATATTTCCCGTATATACACATATATATTCAAGATAATAGTGTTAGTATATAATTTTTAACAATAATAGTTAAAACAAGTTTGTTGTCATCAAAACCATCATCATCAACATCTCAGTCCCTAACAAGTTGTTCAAGTTTAATAATAAGGCACGAAACATTCAATGCGGCATGTGTCACAATTAGAAGACAAAACCATGGTGCTAAGTATGTCAAGCCTATAGTCTTTAAACTGCATAACATATATATTGCAGCAATTCAAAATCAATTTCAAGTCCAGCAAACAAGCAAGGATGGCGTGCAGCAAGTACAGTAGTGATGAAACAACCAGTGCACATGGCATAGCATAGGATAACAATGGTACTTAGATATAACAGCAAAGATAAGATGTAGTATTTTTTTAGAAATGGATAAAACAATTCGAGTATGCACAAAGAAATTGTATCTTAATAATGTGTAGTTAATTACCCAATTTTTCGATACGGGAAAAATATGTGTTTCGGGTTTTAACATAGCATAGGTATGTTCCAGTTTTCATACAACACAACAGGGTATGGCTAGGTAATAATTTAAAACAAGATAGGTTGACACAACCACATATATTCAATCAAGTTGGAAAAAAAATAAGGTAGCAGGTGAATATACATGAACATTCAGTGCTGAGGCAGCAAATAATATATGTTTGCTGAACATATGTATTTCGAATATATAGGGCATAGATTTAAGCCAAAAAAATGTAGGTGCTACACAATAGCAAGCCTAACCCAACTTTGTTTAGGTCAAGTCAGGTTTGTAGGTCAGCACATGTATGTAGCAATTAAGCTTTATTTTTATGTGCTATAATAAGCTTACAGGTTATGGGAATATCTTACTATGGTGAATATTAGCATTAATTCGAATCGTAAATGGTCATGACAATGAACATCAATATATGCAAGCATACAGGTTTGATGACCATGGCAGTAGTGTCATTGTTCAGATCATGGAAATTAAATTAAAAATAATTTAATATGCTTTCAAGGTTAAATATGTAACCAACAAAACATGCAAGTACCATGTTTTGCGTGTTGCACGAATAGAAAGACAAGGATGCAATTTAGTTATAGATAAGGGACTGAGTTTGTCTACCGAATAAAACAGAAATATAAGTATGCAAATGTACAAGTGTGTATTTCAGGTACAAAAGTCAACAATGCAACATTACTAAGAATTTCAGGCCGCACAACACAAATGGTGTAGCAATGTACAAATGCGCAAAGACATGAAAACACCAAACGATGCAAGTGTTTATATGTTTCAGATTTTACACAACAATGTGCAAAAATGTGTTTCAACTTTCAGACAGGGCAGGAATATGGAATATGAACACGACATGCTAAATATATCTAACTCAAATTTATAACAAGGCAATATACGTTCAAGGTCAAAATGCTTCAGGGTTAAACACGAAATGGGTGTACGACAAATTTAAAAACGTAGCAAGCAAGTTGCAACAAGTTTCAGGAAAATGTTCCAAGTCAGACCAACAGGTTATGGAAAGTTCAAGAAGATCCACACAATGTTGCAAACAATACAAGGCTCAAACTTAAGATTAACAAGCTTACAACCAACATTTCAGGGAAATGTAAAAAAATCAAGGCAGTCAATCAAATTCACGGCCAGTAAACTCTAAGCAATCACTACGAGGAAAACACTATTTTATTCAGTCTGGATTAATGATAATCTACTTGAATAAATAAAATCATGAGAAACTCACCTTTGGCAACACAGTGGTAAGGACAGAAAGTGGTGGATGGCTTCGATGTGCGTCTCGACAATGGATGTTGTAAGCTGAAGGAGGCATCGAAGCTGAACAATGAATGTAGTGCGATGGCAATAATTTCGGAGGCAAGAGGAGGGTCAAAGCGAATTTTGAGTGGAGGCCATTTTTTTTACGCGGGGAAACTTTGATTTAGGCTGAGGGAAATGAAAATGAGTGGAGATGGAGACTTTCGACAAATATAATAAAAGAGAGGAGGATAATACGTGGAACAATTTCAGGGAGAAAAGGAGAAGTGTTGTAAATTTTAGCAAGATCTAAATAAGTGTTAAAATTTTCAGCCAAGCTATGTACAAGTGGCTCGGTATATTGAAGAAATATTTTCTTAAGTGTATATACAATTTATTATACTAGATTATACAAACAAATAAAAGTGTATTATATATAATATTTCAATACATATATTAAATTAAAATAAAACCAAATTCACATTAAATAAAATAAAATCAAATTCACATAAAATATAATACAATTCCCAAGTTAAACCGAAAAATCAAAATTCACAAATATTCAAATGTACATATTTAAACTAGTTAAAATGTTGGTAATGTTTAGTATTTAACAAAACTATTTAGATTTAAACATTGGAATTAAATTTATACTTACAAACTCAGTCAAAACCAAGTTGAAATAGACTAGATTTAAAAATTATAACTAAATTTTTTGAAATAAAACAATACTACACCTAAATTAACTTCATATTTAAAATGGTTAAAGATTTTGGGTCGCTACACATAGCCTAATTAAACTTAAAGCATAACATACTTAGCACAATGGGTTAGTTTTAAGCCCAAACCCTAAATGTTAATTTATATCAGGAAAAGAATGAAAATTCTGGAAAGATACCTACTTCTCCTTTTCTAGCATCCTTCTTCCTCATACGCTAATAAACTAAGAAAATAAAAATCTGCTCTTTAATTAGCAAACCAACTTAATATTAAAATCTAAAATTAGAGTAAGTTTGCTAATATGAAGATCTGACAGGAAACCCTATAAACCAGAAATTTATTTCATCAAATTCAAGAAAAATAATCATTGCGAGTTTCATTTCTTTGCTGCATGTCTTTGTTCTTGCTTCTATAGGTTCTTGGAGCACATTTGAAGTTCAAAGTCTCAATTTTTGAAAGTAAATTCTCTTTAAATAATTGCAATCTTCAAATGTGAGTAAACCTTACACATCTAGCTTAAATAAGTATTTTTTTGTGAAATTATTATTTCAATTATTGATTTTGTTTACTACAAACAAAACATCCAAGCTATGAACGTTTACAATATTGTTGTATTGTTAACCCTATTATAAACACGCGGTTCGGAAAAAATATGTCAACGAAATGGATCGAACAGTTTCATAAAATATTGTTCTGACTCCATGTCTCAAGTCACTTATATGACATGGTATTAATGCATTCAGCGCGCCATGGTTTTAAGTCGTTCAACATACAAGAATTCAGGTTGGCCACACGACATGCTCTTATGTCGTTAACACAGCATAATGTCAAGCCGCTCATACCATCCTGGGTGAGTCATGCCACAAGTCATTCATGGCGTATAAGAAGAGGAAGGAGGCAACATTACTTCACACGTAGCACATTTATGTACTAAATTAAGGAGCGTTTCCATGCAATATGCAGACGAGATTATAATGCTGGCGGGATTAAAAAAACGACTTTACTCAATTTATAAATACTACCAAGCTGCATGTCATTTATTCCATAATGTACTCATTCAAGACGTTCGGTCCATATAGATCATGCCATCATATTTATGTTGCAAGTTGCATACATTGATAACAAGTCGCTCGGATACATGACGTGGGTTGCTCCCTAAGCTATGAATCATTTCGTAATATATAGACCAGGGAAACCAAGCTGTGTATAATGTTTTACTCATCAGGTCGTCGATGGAATGAAGACACATAGTATCATGATGTGGCGCATGAAGTTTGATCATTTCAAACTGTTATATACATATTCAAATATGCTGCAAGTCATATCGCATGCCGCAAGTCATGTGGTTCATGTCGCAGCAATATGTACCCATGTCGTTGCTTGATGACAAATGTATACAACATGCAGTTCCTATATACACAAAACAATGGCTCGTTCATTCGTATTGGTGCAAAACATAATTGGTGCTCATTAATATTATTATCGGTCATAAAAAGTGTGAGTTACCATTTTTATATAATGGATTGGTAATACTTTAACGAATAAATGTGTACAGATAACATCATGAATCATATGGCGTTTGCCACGTGGCAAATGTATTACGTGAAGCATAAACATGCTGTCTCATATCCTTTCATGGAATCTTCGTCTGCGTCTCAAATGACAGACCATTAAGCAACAAATGGTGTAAATCAGTTTAAGCTACCTAAAGTCATAAGTTGTTTGAGACAGTTTAAACCTTGAGATTGTATGTTTCAATGTGAAAAGGCCATGTTAGCACCCTAACAATTTAAACCGCATGTCGCATCCTGTTCATACCGTATGTTGTAAGGACAATTCAATCCTTGTCGTGACACCAAATTTTAGGTCATGAAGGAGGATAGCTGTGAACAACTATAAAGATAAGGCTGCCAGTTGTAAAGTGAAACAGCTGTAACGAGAAGGCCGCCAGTTGTAAAGTGAGTGTGGAATTATTCAATTCGCAAGCTTCCATTCACGTTTTATATCCATACCGCATGGGACTCAGGCTGCGGTGTTATTCAAACCGTAGGTCATTTGCGTGAACCATGTCGTTAACTAAAAGAAGGTCATAACATTTGGGTGAGCTGGCGCTAGTTGTGCATATGAATTTATAGAAACGCCACTACCACTAAACACCTCCTATAAATACCCCCATATATCATACTTGAAAGGTGGCCGAAAATTCTACCCTGAAGGGCCGCCAAATCATTTCTCCAACACTCTAAGCTCCATTTTAAGCTCCATTAATGGCTTCTCAAGATCAATCCATCTCTCTCCAACATCAAATGGATCAACTCACCTCCAAACTCCATTAAAATTTCTCAAGCTTCATTCAAGCTACTCTAATCTCCTCCAAATCTCTCTCAAGCTTAGATCTAACATGAATTCACCATCGAACTAATGAAGATCCACTAATTGTTCAAGTGATTAATGACCACCATCACAAACAAGAGAACTCTCCGATTCCTTCACGAATTCAAGTGAAATCAAGAGCTAAAAGAGAGTATTAGAGATCTACATAAAAGAGAGAAAGGAGATATATGAAACAAATCATGTACTTTGTAAACTTAAGAGTGATAATGAAATGGCCTCCAATAGTGGACGTAGGTCTAAATTGACCGAGCCACTCTAGAATCTTGTGTTTTTTTAACATTTCTTGGCTCTATTTTTCTATTCCACACCATATGGTGAAGCATTCAAAACACCCTTGGTGTTGAAGTCATTTTTTGATTTCAACATTTGGCGCCCACCGTGGGGCCACGTTCACTCTTCTCTCAAGTTTAAGAGCATTGTATTGAAGTTCTAAGCCTACTTCTACCATAAATTCTCCAAATCTAAGATCTAGGCCAATCGACGAACTCTCTTAAAAAATCAAAGCTGAATCGGGTATGTCAAACTGATTTAGGCAAGAAAAAAATAGATCACCCAATCGATGTACTCGATACTAATTTAATACAAGAGTTACAGATGGTCACTCCTAAATAACAATACTCTTTGCACTAGCTGATAGTATTACTCTATAATACTTTTTGTTAGTGCAGGTCTTGAGGTGGGGCGTCATAGATAATTTTATAGAATACAAACTATACAATAGTAAACTTATAAAATTTTAATAGTTCAACCTCAAAAATTTCATTATAGACATCAAGCACTTTAGCTTATAATGGAACGTATATCGTCTGTTCATATTAATATTATAGCTCTTCGGATGTCATCATATGATGTACTTTTATCCAATAAATTTTAAATAATGAATTTCATTATGTTACATTGTAACACCCATGTCCATTAATGTCACTCACAAAGGGAATGCATCAATGTCCATGAAGCGTTATTGTTGTATAGAACAGATAAATTACAAGAATAAATAAATAAAACAACACAGCAGAAGATAAAACTTATTTCATAGCATCATAACTCGAAACAAGCTTACATAAGTAGTTCCCAAAACCAATACAACAGGATCAATAGTCTTTTCCAAAAACTTCAAAGTACACAAAGAAGAAAATACTTAAATAACATAAATGCATAAATCCCCACTGAGCATAAGCAAAGCCATAAAGATGAGAGAGTCCAAAGCGATACATCTACTCTTTTCAAGCAACTGAAAGAAATCGGCACTAAGCTGTAGTATTCCCTCCTTGCAAACCTGAGGGGGGGGGGAAGGAAAGAAAAGAGGTGGAAACAAACGGGTCAGACATAAAGTCTGGCGAGTCCGGTAATTTTATCAAATAATAGGTAAGGTAAATGATCAAGACATAAATAGGTATCATGATATGGTTGTAGCATAGATAAGGTAGATAAAAAGGATGGACAAGATGATTCCATTCCTAAGTACTAAGACAATCCTACACCTTGGCTAAGCGAACAACCCTCCAAGTACTAACCCCGAAGACTGAAGTCAACATCAGACTAGCACCCAAAGGACTATCCAACTCAACCAACATGTATTTCGTTACACCGCACTTTTGCTAAGTTACACCACATTACTTAATTACACCGCACATCTACTAGTCTCTTTTTACTAGAGGTCGATCCCTTCCCACTAACTGTACCCACATGACAAACTTGGTAGTTACTCGTACCTAGCTACTATCGTAGGTGCCGGCTTGCTCCTACCATCACTAAGGTACCCTTAATATACCCATTCGATTGGCTCCCTAAACCCCATAGGCACCAGTGCTGGCCCACAGTGGGTGTATCACTCCCCAAAGTGGCAACCCTGATACCAACATGAAATGCACGACCATACCTACACGATGCAACAATGTCTTACCTACCAGCCCGGACCCATGCACACACATGAACCCGTTGGACTTGCATTTCCACCGCTATTCACGTTTTGACCTCTTATATTCAAGCCTAGTAAGTGTGCCCCAACCCCGGCCTAGTACCGGGCCCGATTAGATACTCAAACGGGTTACTGGTTGAAACGGGTCCCCCATCCGACACAAGCCTCCCACCTATGCTTGGTCCCCACTAGGTTTTTCTCCCACTTAACCATTTTAATTTAAATGTCCATGTCTTACACATGCTATGGTTAAGTCCATACTTACATGTCATAATTTACATGTCTTACCTTATACCGGTTAAGTCCATATTTACATGTCATAATTTACATGTCACCCCACTTAAACCCTCTAACCATACCCACGTCTTATTATGGTTAGTATTCCTTAATTCATTCCTTATGACGAACGACGCATGACCTCCCACATTAGACCGAACGCTTTGTGGCCGTTGGACTTGCCGGGCGGTTCTGGACAGTCTTACGCCACAAACCGGGTCTAACCTCGTGTCATTAACCATTGCGCCTACAATTCATTCCTTTGACCTCTCACATTAGACGTCCAATTGTGGCAGCTGGATTTGCCAGGCGGTTCCGGGCAGTCTTATGCCACAATTGCGCCTAACCTCGTGTCAAAGGTTTATTAATAATCGTATTTCACCCATACCCAATTTTCATGTCATGTATATCTAATTAAACATATAATCATGTTTATAATATTGCCTATTCCAAATTGTCACTAATTACATATTAATTAGCCTCAATTACAAATCTACAATTATAGGCAATTTCATCAATTCCATGTAATTCATACCCACGTATTTGCATTCACGCGTATTTTTAACATAGGCTCGAAGGTAGCTGTAACAACCCGTAAAATCTGAACCAATTTAAAAAAATTAAATTGGCTATTTTAGTGGATTTTAAATAATTAAAATAAATATTTTAAATAATAATGACGAAAATGGTGTTTGAATCAACGCTTGAAAATAAATATAATTACTTTGAATTATAAACAAGGCCTGAAATGGCGCAGCAGTTTCAAAAATTGAATCCAAACTTTAACTGATTGTACCGGGTGCAAAACAAAACAGATTTTAGTGAAACCAAAAATATTTAAATCTATTTATGAATATCTTTCTAACGAATCTGAAAAATCGAAGTTTTGTAGCGGGAAGCAAAAGTTATGGCCAAATGAATTTTCAAAAAGGTCGCTATAGAGTTTATATAGCCCGTGAAAATGGCCATTTTGCAAACGATCTCAGAATTCGACGAAACCATTTTGTTGCATCCGGGATGTCAAATTATTGCTAGGTTTCAAATTTCATAATTTTTGAAGCTAGTATGTGAGCGTGGCAAAGGAAAATATGTTTGGTCGATTTCTATTAAATTGGATCGACCAGAAAAGGGCCATTTTTCAAATGGTCTCAGAATTCGACGAAGCTAATTTTGTTGGGACCATATCGTCAAAACATAGCTAGATTTATTTTTCGGGAATTTTTAGAAATAGTATGTGGCCCCGGCAAATTGAAATGTACGTTCAAATCAAATATTGATTGTTTTATATTTTAATTTGAAGAAAAAATGACTGAAACAGTCGAATGGACCTACGAAACATATCCCATTGTGTTCGAAATGGGGGTATTTAGCTAGGGACGACAATCGTTGGGTTTGGATTAGAGTTCGTAGGAGATAAGGGGTATTTTAGAAATTTAAAAATATATAAATAAATAGAAACACCCTCATTGGCCAGTCAACATTCTCTCTCCCCGTAAACCCCCAAATCGCGAACGACGACCTGAGCTCCCACCTTCTCCCTTAAATTCTGGCCAAACCACTCAATAAAAACTCGTGCTCTAGTTAAGGTTTTTGTAGAGCAGGCCACGAGCTTCACATCCATATAGGGATTGGATTTTATCATTGGGTATTCATCGAGTTACGGGTCCCCGAAGTCAGAGACTTCAAGCCCCCGCCGCCGCTTCCTAGCCAGGTCGAGCTGGACCCCACCACCCTGCGCCTGAAGCTCTCTCCTCCCTCTTCCTCGTGGTGAAGATCGATCAACGAATCGCTGCACGGTTCGGTCGTAAATCGAAAATCTAGTTTTGAACAACTTCAGAGAGGTACGACTGTAAATTATTTCAACTATTCTATAGCAATTTAAAGCGCTACGGTTTTTGATTTCAACTGTAAAAATCATATCTTTTTGCTATGTTGACGAAATTCAGTGAAACAAGAGACAGTGGACTCGTGTGGACGTCTTCTACATTCTAGAAGAGACCGCATATTTTTCTGAGCGTTATGCTATTTTTGGTGGAGTGGAACCCAATGTGAGATTTCTGAATTATAAACGATATGGAAAACGACGTTGTATAAATTATATAGTCAATGTATGAGTTATATAAGCGTTGTACACCTCATGTATAAGCGTTGTATAAGTTGTATGTTTGATGTATAAGTTATATATGCGTTGTAAAAATTATATATGTGTTGAAATGTAAGTGAAATATACTTATATATATATATATATATATATATATATATATATACGCCCCTCGTCCACAAACCATGGACGATATTTATTGGTTGTGATTCGTGTGAAAATTGGTTGATAGCGAATGGTTGACTAGAATTGTTTGTGGTTGAAAAATACCCGTTTGTGGTTGAGAATTATTTGGCTGAAACCACATAGGATTAGTTTGTGGAAAAGAAAAAAATAAACATGCCGCCTGCGTGCGAACTAGATGCATGAAATCCCCATTGTCAAAAGTTGCGAGGCTTTAAAGTAGAGCGAGGAGCCGTACTAGGGACGGTCCCGTTTTTAACTACCCTGCCGTTATGCTGCCGAAATTTTCAATAATATTCATGTGTTAGAATTATTTTCATGTGTTGAAACTATATTCGTGTGTTGAGTAGAAATTCGTGTGCTGAATAGAAATTCATGTGTTGAATAGAAATTCATGTGTTAAATAGAAATTCATGTATTGAATAGAAATTCATGTATTGAATAGTAATTCATGTGTTGAACGACATTCATGTTGTGAAATAAATTGTTTTATAATAAAAATCATATTTTTATCATCTATATGAACTATATAAAATAGTCGTGTTTTGAAATAAATTGTTTTATAATAAAAATCATATTTTTATCATCTATATGAACTATATAAAATAATCGTGTTTTGAAATAAATTGTTTTATAATAAAAATCATATTTTTATCATCTATATGAACTATATAAAATAGTCGTATTTTGAAATAAATTGTTTTACAATAAAAAATCACATTTTTATTATATACATGAATTGTTAAAAATAGTGAAGTGTCGAAATAAATACTGTTGGATAAAAATATCATTTTTATCAAATGTATGAAAAGAATATGGTTTTGAAATCGAAGAATAGATTATATTTATATATATATATAAATATAATTAAAATGAATCGAATAACGAAGCTGCAGTTCGTGTTTTGAAACCGTGATTTCAAACGATTAGTGCGGGAGATCCGACCATCGGATTTTCCCGAAATCGAAACCATTGGGTTGGCTTTGGAAATATCTTTCCAACGACACCAACTTTATGAAGATCCAACGGTTGGATTGTCTGGAATGTTTAATTCAAATCTGAAGAAAAACAGCGCCAGAATCGATTATATATATATATATATATATATATAATTAAATTAAATCGAATAACGACGCTGCAGTTCATATTTTGAAATCGAAATTTCAAACGAGCGTACCAGGAGGTCTGACCATCGGATTTTCCCAAAACTGGAACCTTGGATTTGTTTTGAAAAGATCTTTCTAATGATATAAAATTTGTGAAGATCCAACGGTTAGAATTTCAGATATGTGTAAATCAAATCTGAAGAAAAACAGCGCCACGGTCGAGCTAGGGCCTGAAGCGTCGTTTGAATAAATTGGCTATTTTTAAATAAATAAAAATAGCGATAAATCGTTATAAAATATTATAAACGATATGGAATGGAGATAAACCGAATTTACCCAGTTTATTGGATATTTGATGGTTGAATGTGAAATTTATAAACTAACTGATGGTTAGCTAAGTCAGATGGTTTCCTGGGTTTTGATCTGATGTTGGTTTCTGCCTTCGGGGTTGATACTTAGGAAATCGTTCTCTTACTAATTTACAGTTAGTGAATGATGAATTGGAATGAGGCGTATGTTGTGTTTGTGTAGCACTTGTTTATTATATATGCGAGTTGCTCAGAAAGACCGGGTTCATCCCATTCTGAATAACTGAATCGACGATAAGAAGTTGATGATGAAGACGGTGATTAAAGACCAGAGATCTTCACCTTGGTTGGATGATAATTGATGTCCGAATTGGGAGGCGTCCCAAAATATGGGTAATGAGTGGTGATCGTCCAGACGTACATGGAGATCGATGGGTATGCGAGGTATATAGTGCCTCCGGTTTCGTTCAGACCCAGAACAGACTTGTAAATGGACTGTGTGTCTGACATTGGAATTCATTCTGTGTGATTGATAGCCATCAGTTGCATGGTGTGAATTGCTTGTGTGGCATGCTAAGATGCAGTGATCAAGGCTTTTGTTGAAAAGCAAAATCTTGTGGTTGATGATCAAAGCACGGCCTATGTGGCATAGCTTTGTGTATAACGTGAATTTGTGAGCCTCACACCTCGGTCTGAGCCAGAAACGGGAAAGGACCTCAGGGAGGACATGCGTTTCTTTCTAGCTAGAGGTTGTGTCAATGCTTAAACTGGCTGACATTCATATTATTTTCACGTGAGTGGTTGTTGCTATAGCGAGGCGCCTCAGATATATCGATGACTATGTGAAGCCGATGGAGTCATTCGTTGGCTCATTTACGCCCCAAAGAGCGGGGAAACGCAGTGATCAGGTATTTTAATCCACATCGGTGGACCGGCCCTGTCGCTCCAAGGGTCGATGCGCTCTGACCCTGAGGCTCGGGCTAGAGAGTCTCGAAGTCGGTAAGGACTATCTTTTGCCTTGGTTCATGACGGAAATCCAATTTCCAAATACGTGACTTTGCGGTTTTGATTGTATACCTATATATGGCGACATGATATATGGTACCCATGTCATCTATGATTGATAGTTATGATTGATAGTTATGATTGAATTTGTTTTTGAAACATATAAACACTAGTAATAATATCAAATGCTTTTGTTTTATTCGTATCAAGCATATTTTGGCCATTATAAGGTAAAACTCTAACCTCCGGTTTGCGTTGCATTGTGTGATGGGAACTGAGTCTTATGATGGCTTCATTTTTATAAAAAGCATTGCGATGTTTAAAAGAATTACTTGTTGTAAAGCACTGGCAATCCAATGGAGTAAACCCGTTCCGCGAAAGTGGTGTGGTCCTGCGATTAGCCATATTATAAATGTGTTAAGTAGATTTCTCATACTAGTCCCATGACTGACTCGTAGTTTGTTTCACTTGCAAACTCGGGTGCCCCTTATTTCTACACGGGCAGCCTTGTCTTCAGGTTTTAGCAGGCTCTTTCTGGATAGCTGGAGTAGATGATGGATTCTACCATTTATCTCTTTTTATGCTGTTCAATTCCTATTGTACATATTATGTTTGATTTCCGCTGTAGACATTTATGTATAGCTGAACTGTATTTGTACTAAGTATGATCATGTATACTGTGTAACTCTAATGTTGTTATTTATCCAGTGTATTCTATTGTACATTATCTGGTGTATTTATTTAATTCTGTTCTGCTATTATCTGTTTATGTGTTATATTCCAAAGATTACCCTTGACACCGTCGTACGAGGTTTTGGGGACGTCACAGTAGCCTAGATCCAAAAATAAAAGAAATAAGGATAAGAAGAGAGAATCAAATCATAGAAAATTGGAATTAACACAACATCATGAAATAAAGGGGCATGTAAACTGGCAAAGAGGCATAATGACAGATTCAACATGAATAAACTGATAAAGGTATGAACTTTACATAGATACATAGGCATATGATGACATGAATCAAAAAGGTGAAGACTTGGATGAGATTTAAATTACATACATACATATGAATCCTCTTTACAACTTCATCATGTTACTTTTAATCCCATTATATTATGAAAATCACCGTACTCACCTTTTGTGGTTAAAGAATAGAATTATGCACTGAAATTGGTGTTGAAACGTTGAATTGGCGTTGACTAATCTTCTTTAATTGTTGTTAAAGCTCTAAACTTTGATTTGAATTGTGTACGGACACTTGAGATTTAATTTAGAGGCGGCGGCTAGGGTTTAAGAGAGAGCTTGAAAGCATAATGGTGTCATAGATAATATTTTATGAATTAGGGTTAGGTCTTAAGGTGTATATATAGATGTCTAGGATCGATTAGAGCTCTTAGATTAACCCAGAAATCATCAGGACCACTCAGATGCAACATCAGCCCTTAGCGTGAATCGGGCCATGGGTTGACAACCAAACACCCTGGATCGACCCCTACTCGACCCAGCGGGGCTTGGGTTGACTCCAAAAATGGTGCGGTTCGGCTATTCCCCCTCCCGATTTGCTGTTTTGAACTTTTTTTTGAATATTTATTTATTTAATTTTTGTATATATCTATATATATATATTTCTCTCATATGCATACAAACTTCAAGGCTTAATTACATCTTCATAAGGTATCCGTTTCGTGTAAACCAAATGTCTATCTTGACCCAAAATTTTGAGACGGACATAATAACACAACCCATTTCACTTAATTCTTCTTTAAAAATTAAGTACACTTTAATTTGTGAATTTTAATGTTGTAAAATTATGGGGTGTTACATTCTCTCCTCCTTAAAGGATTTCGTCCCTGAAATCTCCAAGTTAAGAAGAATGTGTCCTACCATCCAATCATCCATCTACTCAACCATCATCCAAAAGCATCCATTGTCCTTAAAAGATTTCTAATGTTATATGAACATATGAATGAGTGTGTGTATATGTTCCTTATCTAATGCAAAGATCATGCGGTCCACTGATTCAGTCGACCTCCTTAATGTAAATAATGATAGTGCCGTGTATCCACCATGTATGCAAAGAACCCTATACATATCATTACTACATGTGTGCACAACCATTCATTCAAATGCAACATCCATATGATACGTCCATTTAATATACATCCATTTATGTGCAATATGCAAAATGAAAGTGACTGAGCCGATCTAGTGCCTAAAGTGTGTGTATATGTATCCACGAGCAACCACTAGCAAACACTTGCATCCACATGCATCCATCAATCATAACATGTCTCAAACACATGTTTCAACCATAGGACTACCCTATCTAAAGGTCAAAGACTTAAACGAGAGGATATACTAAAGATAGGACAAGTACAAGCTAAGCGATAAAGGAGAAATTAAAAGACATACCCTCGAAAAGAAAAGGGTACAATGAATGCATCTTCTCTTCCGTCTCCCAAGTAGCGTCGCTCTCATCATCTCCCCATTGCACTTTGACTAGCTTGACCTCTCGATTCCTCAACTTCTTAATCTCTGACCCAAGAATGCATGTAGGAGCTCGTCAAATCGTCGCATCACGCTCTATCTCCATCTCTCTAAGCAAGCTCGGCTCTACCACTTCCGCGGTCTCATGCAAGAACTTCCTTAAATGCAAAACATGGAACACGTCGTGTACACCACTAAGTCTTTCGGGAAACTCTACTCTATATGTCATCTGTCCAATCCTCTCCTTAATAGGAAACGGCCCTACGAACCTTGGTGCTAACTTCCCAACCAACCCAAAGCGAACAACGTTCCGTAATGGAGACACCTTGATAAAGACCATGTCCCCAGTGTCAAACTCAAGATCTATCCTCCTCTTGTCCGCATACGATTTCTGCCTATCTTGCGCCATCTTCGTCCTCCTTCGAATCAAATCGATCTTTTCCGAAGTCTCTCTAATTATATCGGGCCCAAGTAAGATCTTATCCGTAGATTCCCACCAACATGTATGTGAACGACAAGGCCTTCCATAAAGAGCCTCGAAAGGTGCTATGCCAATTCTAGACTGAAAACTATTATTATACGCGAACTCCACCAAAGGAAGATGATCCTCCCATGTACCTCCGAAGTTTAAAACACATAGCCTCAAAAGGTCCTCTAAAATACGATTCACCCTCTCGGTCTGGCCTTCCGTCTGAGGATGATATGCGGTGCTCAAACATAACTGATTCCCTACCGCCTCTTGCAAGCTCTTCCAAGACTCAGTAGTAAAGATAGGATCGTGATCGCTCACTATGCTAGAAGGAACACCGTGCAAACGAACTATCTCTCGAATGTATATGGAGGCTAACCATGGAGCAGTCCTCTTACTCTTCACAAGAATGAAATAGGCGCTCTTAGCAAGTCTGTCTACCATGACCCAAATCCCTGTATTACCCTTCCTCGATCTCGGTAACCCATCAACAAAGTCCATCGAGACACTCTCCCACTTTCATTGTGGGCCTCCAATGGGTGAAGCAACCCATCGGGCTTCTTTTGCTCTGCTTTTACTTGTTGGCACACCAAGCATCTAGCGACAAACTCGAGCACATCCTTCTTCATACCGGCCCAAAAGTAAACTCGTCTCATGTCCATGTACATCTTGTCCCCGCCGGGATGGATGGTCATCTTCGAACGATGTGCATCATTAAGAATGGTCTTCCTCAAATTCTTGTCCGGTGGTACACAAAGTCTACCGTCCCTACGTAACCAACTCTTATCATCTAGGGTATACCTACTGAGATGGCTCGATGACTCCCCCCTTATGAGCTTCTCTACAACTCAACCAACTGTGGGTCATCTCGCTGTGCCTCACCAATCCATCCCAAAAGCGTAGGTCTGACCTCTAAGGATGCTAGAAAACCGGGTACAAAGTCAATGGAAGGTCTAAAGTCAATCGTAGAGATGAAATCTAAGCTTTTCCGCTCAACAAACAACGGACTCAAGGACAACCTTTTCCTACTTAAGGCGTCTGCCACCACGTTACGCTTGCCAGGGGTATATGCTATCTCGAAATCGTAGGACGCTAAGAATTCCATCCACCTTTGCTGCCTTAAGTTCAAGTCCTTCTGAGAGAACAAGTATTTTAGCGATTTGTGGTCTGTGAACAATTCGAATTTCTCACTAAGAATATAATGGTGCCAAGACTTAAGCTCAAAAACAATAGCAGTCAACTCTAGGTCATGTGTAGGTTAATTTATCTCATGCACTCTCAACTGCCTTCCTCCATAGGATATTACCCTCCCCTCTTGCATTAAGACTGCGCCTAGTCCTATCCCACAAGCATCCGTATAAACGGTAAATGGCTTACTCCCATCTGGCAACACTAAGACTGGGGCTGTAGTCAAAGCTCTCTTTAAATGTTGGAACACATCATCACAATCTACGTCCCACGTGAAAACTAGGTTCTTCTTCGTCAAGCGTGTCAATGGGGTTGATATCTTTGCGAAATCCTTGATAAACTTCCTATAGTAGCCTACCAACCCCAAGAAACTCCTCACCTCGGTAGCATTTTAGGGGCCTTCCAGTCTTGGATGGCCACCACCTTCGCGGGATCCATAGCTATCCCTTCTTTGGAAACCATGTGCCCTAAGAATCGCACTTCCTTCCTCCAAAAGTGACATTTAGAAAATTTAGCTTTAAGTTTATGCGCTCGAATGGTCTCCAACACTTCCCTAAGATGTAGGGCATGCTCTTCCTTGCTCTTAGAAAAGATCAAGATATCATCCACAAAGACCACCACGAATTTATTAAGGTACTCCCTAAACACCCTACTCATCAAGTCAACAAAGTATGCGGGGGCGTTTGTCAAACCGAAGGGCATTACAAGCCACTCATAGAAACCGTCCGGAGTCCTAAAGGTAGTCTTGTCTATGCTATCCTCAGCCATTCTCAACTGATGGAAACCATTGGCTAAGTCCAACTGCGAAAATACTGAGGTGCCAACTAACCGATCAAAGAGATCGTCAATCCTCGGCAGTGGGTACCTATTCTTCTTAGTAAGCTTATTAAGTTCTCTATAGTCCACACAAAGTCTAAGGGACCCATCCGCCTTCGTGGCAATACTACTGGAGCACCCCACTCCGATATACTACGCCTTATGAATCCCTTCTCAAGCAACTCCCCTACTTGCTTATTGAGCTCCCTCCTCTCACGAGGGGCCATGTGGCGTACTGGCCGAGATACTGGTTTTGCATTGTCTACAAGATAAATAAGAAAGTCTATCTCACGTTTTGGGGGTAGACCCCTCACCTCATCGAAGACATCAACATATTCATGGACTATACAAACAGAATGTAAATCATCATTGGATGCGTCAAGTGACTCAAGATAACTAAGCATCACCGATCCTCTAGGGTCACAAGAAATATCAAGGGTCTTTCCACTACGAGTCAACAATTTTACTACCCTTCGTTCACAATCATGAATGGCACCATATCTGGCTAGCCAATCCATCCCTAGAATCAACCCATAGCCTATGAAACCAAGCACAAAAGCATTACATTCAAAACCAACGCCTAAGAAAGGCAATCTCAAATCTCTACAAACCATGGATAAATGAGCCGACCCACCAATAGGATTTGAGACTACAATGGGATCTACAACGAGACTAGTATTTAAGTGCAGTGTTTCAACTAATGATGTAGAGATAAACGAATGTGATGCACTAGAGTCGAATAAAGTACGGACAGGATGATCAAACAAGAAAATCAAACTTTCGACAGAAATTTTTCTACCTTCTTCCTATCTGGGAGCCATGAGAGTGTGAACCTGCCCTCCCGAAGTAGAACCTGCCCTCTGCCCTTGCTTCTTAGGACAGTCCTTCATAGCATGACCCGCATCACCACAATGATAACAAGCGAACTTCTTCTTCCTACAGTCTTCCTTTAAATGGTCGGGTTTCCCACAGTTGTGACACTTCCTCTTTTCTTTACCACCTTCCTTTTGTTGTTGGGCTTTCTTTGGATCCTCCTTCTTATCTTGCGACCTAAAAGTACTTACACCCTTCTCTTCTTCATGCATGTATGCCATATCAACAAGCTTTTCATACGTAGCCCCCATTGGAATGTGGGACATAGCCAAACCGTGAAGCAGTTCATTTAGGACCTTTGCAAACCTCAAGGCCTTCTTGTGAGGCGTATTCACCAACTCTAACCCAAATATCGCCAACTTATTAAATTCGGTCACATACTCCTTCATGGTCAAGTTTTTCTGCTTCAATGTCAAGAACCTCTCCATGTACATACTCTCCTCAGCTTGAGAAAGGAATTTCAACTCAAACCTTCCCCTAAAATCTACCCACCGCCTGCGTGCGAACTAGATGCATGAAATCCTCATTGTCAAAAGCTGCGAGGCTTTAAGGTAGAGCGAGGAGCCGTACTAGGGACGACCCCGGTTTTAACTACCCTACCGTTGTGCTGCCGAAATTTTGAATAATATTCATGTGTTAGAATTATTTTCATGTGTTGAAACTATATTCGTGTGTTGAATAGAAAACATTCATGTGTTGAATAGAAATTCATTCGTTGAATAGAAATTCATGTGTTGAACGGTATTCGTGTTTTGAAATAATTTGTTTTATAATAAAAATCATATTTTTATCATCTATATGAACTATATAAAATAGTCGTGTTTTGAAATAAATTGTTTTATAATAAAAAATCATATTTTTATCATCTATATGAACTATATAAAATAGTCATGTTATGAAATAAATTGTTTTATAATAAAAATCATATTTTTATCATCTATATGAACTATATAAAATAGTCGTGTTTTGAAATAAATTGTTTTGCAATAAAAATCACATTTTTACTATATACATGAATCGTTAAAAATAGTGAAGTGTTGAAATAAAAGTCTGTTGGATAAAAATATCATTTTTATCAAATGTATGAAAAGTATATGGTTTTGAAATCGAAGAATCGATTATATATATATATATATATGTATGTATAAATATAATTAAAATAAATCGAATAACGAAGCTGTAGTTCGTGTTTTGAAAGGGTGATTTCAAATGATTAGTGCAGGAGATCCAATCATCGGATTTTCCCGAAACCGAAACCGTTGGGTTCGCTTTGGAAATATCTTTCCAACAACACCAACTTTGTGAAGATCCAACGGTAGGATTGCCTGGAATGTTTAATTCAAATCTAAAGAAAAACAACGTCAGAATCGATTATATTTATATATATATATAATTAAAATATAATCGAATGACGACGTTGCAGTTCGTATTTTGAAATCGAAACTTCAAACGAGTGTACCGGGAGATCCGACCGTCGGATTTTCCCAAAACTGGAACCGTTGGATTCGTTTTGAAAAGATCTTTCTAATGATATAAATTTGTGAAGATCCAACGGTTAGATTTCGAGATATGTGTAAATCAAATCTGAATAAAAACAGCGCCACGACCACGTTATGGCCTGAAGCATCGTTTGAATGAATTGGCTATTTTTAAATAAATAAAAATAGCGATAAATCGTTATAAAATATTATAAACGATATGGAATGTGAAATTTATAAACTAACTGAAGGTTAGCTAAGTCGAATGGTTTCCCGGGTTTTGATCTGATGTTGGTTTCGGCCTTCTGGGTTAATATTTGGGAAATCGTTCTCTTACTAATTTACGGTTAGTGAATAACGAATTGGAATGAAGCGTATGTTATGTTTGTGTAGCACTTGTTAATTATATACGCGAGTTGCTCAGAAAGATCGGGTTTATCCCATTCTGAATAACTGAATCGACGATAAGAAGTCGAAGACGAAGACGGTGGTTGAAGACCGGAGATCTTCACCTCGGTTGGATGATAACTGATGTCCTGATTGGGAGGCATCCCGAAATATGGATAATAAGTGGTGATCGTCCAGACGTACGTGGAGATCGATGGGTATGCGAGGTATATAGTGCCTCCGGTTTCGTTCAGACCCAGAACGGACTTGTAAAAGGACTGTATGTCTAACATTGGAATTCATTCTGTGTGATTGATAGCCATCAATTGCATGGTGTGAATTGCCTGTGTGGCATACTAAGATGCAGTGATCAAGGCTTCTGTTGAAAAGAAAAGTCTTGTGGTGATGATCAAAGCACGGCCTGTGTGGCATAGCTTTGTGTATAACGTGAATTCGCGAGCCTCACACCCCGGTATGAACCAGAAACGGGAGAGGACCTTAGGGAGGGCATGTGTTTCCTTCTAGCTAAAGGTGGTGTCAGTGCTTGAACTGGCTGACATTTATATTATTTTCACCTATGTGGTTGTTGCTGTTGCGAGGCGCCTCGGTTATATTGGTCGATCCGGGACCGATGGAGTCATTCGTTGGCTCATTGACGCCCCGTAGGGCAGGGAAACGCACTGTTCAGGCATTTTAATCCACATCGGTGGACCGGCCCTGACGATCCAAAAGCTTGACTGGGTACTTTCCTGAGACACGAGCTAGAGCGTCTCGAAGTCGGTAAGGACTATCTTTTGCCTTGGTTCATGACGAAAATCCAATTTCCAAATACGTGACTGTGCGGTTTTGATTGTATACCTATATATGGCGGCATAGTGGTATGGGGCATTAATGCCGTCTATGATTGATACTTATGATTCGAAGTTGTTTTTGAAACATATAAACACTAATAATAATATTAAAATTCTTTTGTTTTATTCGTATCAAGCATATTTTGGCCATTATAAGGTAAAAACTCTATCCTCTGGTTTGCGTTGCGTTGTGTGATGGGAACTGAGTCTTATAATAGCTTCATGTTTATAAAAAGCATTACGATGTTTAAAAGATTTATTTGTTTTAAAGCACTGGCAATCCAATGGAGAAAACCCGTTCCGCGAAAGTGGCGTGGTCCTGTGATTAGCCAAATTATATATTGTAATAAGTAGATTTCTCATACCAGTCCCATGACTGACTCGTAGTTTGTTTCACTTGCAAACTTGGGTGCCCTAATTTCTACACGGGCAGCCTTGTCTTCAGGTTTTAGCAGGCTCTTTCTGGATAGCTGGAGCTGAAGATGGATTCTATCATTTATCTCTTTTTATGTTGTTCAGATCCTATTGTACATATTATGTTTGTTTTCCGCTGTAGACATTTATGTATAGCTGAACTGTATTTGTACTAAGTATGATCATGTATACTGCGTAACTCTGATGATTATGTTTATCCAGTGTATTATCTGTACATTATCTGGTGTATTTATTTGTTTCTGTTCTGCTATTATCTGTTTATGTGTTATATTCCAAAGATTACCCTTGCCGCCGTCCGTACGGGGTTTGGGGTCGTCTCCGTTGTGACGGCCCCAAAACCCCAAACGACGGTGTCAAGGGCAATCTTTGGAATATAACACATAAACAGATAACAGCAGAACAGAATTAAACAAATACACTAGATAATGAACAAATAATACACTGGATAAACGTAATCATCAGAGTTACACAGTATACAGGATCATACTTAGCACAAATAAAGTTCAGCTATACATGAATGTCTACAGCGGAAAACAAACATAATATGTACAATAGGAGCTGAATAGCATAAAAAGAGATAAACGATAGAATCCATATTCAGCTATCCAGAAAGAGCCTGCTAAAACCTGAAGACAAGGATGCCCGTGTAGAAAAAGGGGCAACTGAGTTCGCAAGTGAAACAAACTACGAGTCAGTCATGGGACTGGTATGAGAAATCTACTTAACACATTATATAATTGGCTAATCCCAGGACAACGCCGCTTTCGCGGAACGGGTTTACTCCGTTGGATTGCCAGTGCTTTAAAACAAGTAAATTTTTTAAACATCGCAATGCTTTTTATAAAAATGAAGCCATTATAAGACTCAGTTCCCATCACAAAATGCAACGCAAACCGGAGGATAGAGTTTTTACCTTATAATGGCCAAAATATGCTTGATATGAATAACACAAAAGCATTTGGTATTATTGCTAGTGTTTATATATTTCAAAAACAATTTCAAATCATAAGTATCAATTATAGATGGGATTAATGCCTCATACCACTATGTCGCCATATATAGGTATACAATCAAAACCGCACAGTCACGTATTAGGAAATTGGATTTCCATCATGAACCAAGGCAAAAGATAGTCCTTACCGACTTCGGGACGCTCTAGCCTGTGTCTCAGGCACAGCCGCAACCGTACCTTGGATCATCAGGGCCTGTCCACACGGAGTGGATTATAATGCCTGAACAATGCGTTTCCCCGCCCTATGGGGCGTCAATGAGCCAACGAATGACTCCATCAGTCCCGGATCGACCGATATATCCGAGGCGCCTCGCAACAGCAACAACCACACAGGTGAAAATAATATGAATGTCAGCCAGTTTAAGCACTGACACCACCTCTAGCTAGAAAGAAACGCATGTCCCCCATGAGGTCCTCTCTTGTTTCTGGTTCATACCGGGGTGTGAGGTTCGCGAATTCATGTTGCACACAAAGCTATGCCACACAGGCGGTGCTTTGATCATCAACCACAAGATTTTGCTTTTCAACAGAAGACTTGATCACTGCATCTTAGCATGCCACACAGGCAATTCACACCATGCAACTGATGGCTATCCATCACACAGAATGAATTCTAATGTCAGACACACAGTCCATTTACAAGTCCGTTCTGGGTCTGAACGAAACCGAAGGCACTATATACCTCGCATACCCATCGATCTCCACGTATGTTTGGACGATCACCACTCATTATCCGTATTTCGGGATGCCTCCCAATCAGGACATCAGTTACCATCCAAACGAGGTGAAGATCCAACGGTTAGATTTTCTGATATGTGTAAATCAAATCTGAAGAAAAACAGCGCTACGGCCGCGTTATGGCCTGAAGTGTCGTTTAAATGAATAGGCTATTTTAAAATTAATAAAAATTGCGATAAATCATTATAAAATATTATAAATGATATGGAATGTGAAATTTAGAAACTAACTGAGGTTTAGCTAAGTCGAATGGTTTCCTGGATTTTGATCTGATGTTGGTTTCGGCCTTCGGGGTTAATATTTGGGAAATCATCTCTTACTGATTTATGGTTAGTGACTAATGAATTGGAATAAGGCATATGTTGTGTTTGGGTAGCACTTGTTTATTATATACGTGAGTTGCTCAGAAAGACCGGGTTTATCCCATTCAGAATAACTGAATCGACGATAAGAAATCGAACACGTCTCCACAGCACGCTCTCCATTAGTAACCTCCCACCAAAACGAAGCTTCGTCCTTCATCAACCAAGCAGCCAATTGGACCTTCTAATAGTCGTCCAAATAGAAAATGCAAAACAGATCCTCCACTTCTTTCAACCAATTTCTAGCTTCAACGAACGTTTCAGACCCACTAAAAGGTTTTCCACCCGTCGAACGAAAGTCTTTACATATCTTGGAGAAAGCATCTCCACGCGGAGGAATGACTGGAGAGGGGGGAGGAGGAGGAGGAACGTCTGCGAGACCCGCGGCAGCAGCCCTAGCCTCGAGATACTGACGAAACCAACTGGGTACATGAACACCCTCTGGTATGTCAGATGCTCCGAAAGAGTTTCAAAACAAGGGAAGCGAAAGAGAGATGTATGGCTTGCGGGGATTATGCTCTTTTAAAGTAAACTTTCCTTGAAAATATCTTCTTTGAAACAAGTTTTTGAAAATACTTTCTAGGAAAATAATACTTTTGAAAACACTTTTCAAAACTTTTTATCTGTTCTTGTAACCATAGCACTGATACCACGTGTAACACCCCATGTCCATTAATGTCACTCACAAAGGGAATGCATCAATGTCCATGAAGCGTTATTGTTGTATAGAGCAGATAAATTACAAGAATAAATTAATAAAACAAAACAGGGGAAGATAAAACTTATTTTATAGCATCATAACTCAAAACAAGCTTGCATAAGTAGTTCCCAAAACCATTACAACAGGAACAATAGTCATTTCCAAAAACTTCAAAGTACATAAAGAAGCAAATACTTAAATAACATAAATGCATAAATTCCCACTGAGCATAAGCAAAGCCATAAAGATGAGAGAGTCCAAAGCGATACATCTACTCTTTTCAAGCAACTGAAAGAAATCGGCACTACGCTGTAGTATTCCCTCCTTGCAAACTTGGGGGGAAGGAAAGAAAATAGGTGGAAACAAATGGGTCAGACATAAGTCTGGCAAGTCCAGTAATTTTAACAAATAATAGGTAAGGTAAATGATCAAGACATAAATAGTTATCATGATATAGCTGTAGCATAGATAAGGTAGATAAAAAGGTTGGACAAGATGATTCCATTCCTAAGTACTGAGACAATCCTACACCTTGGCTAAGCGAACAAAACTCCAAGTACTAACCCCGAAGACCGAAGTCAACATCAGACTAGCACCCAAAGGACTATCCAACTCAACCAACATGTATTTCGTTACACTGCACTTTTGCTAAGTTACACCACATTACTTAATTACACCGTACATCTGCTAGCCTCTTTTTACTAGAGGTTGATCCCTTCCCACTAACTGTACCCACATGACAAACTTGGTAGTTACTTGTACCTAGCTGCTATCGTAGGTGTCAGCTTGCTCCTACCATCGCTAAGGTACCCTTAATCTATCCATTCGATCGACTCCCTAAACCCCGTAGGCACCCGTGTTGGCCCCACAGTGGGGTGTATCACTGGCCAAAGTGGCAACCCCGATACCAACATGAAATGCACGACCATACCTACACGATGCAACAACGTCTTACCTACCAGCCCGGACCCATGCACACACATGAACCCATTGGACTTGCGTTGCCATCGCTATTCACGTTTTGACCTCTTATATTCAAGCCCGGTAAGCGTGCCCAAACCCCGGCCTAGTACCGGGCCCAATTAGATACTCAAACGGGTTACTGGTTGAAATGTCCCCCATCGGACACAAGCCTCCTACCTATGCTTGGTCCCCACTAGGTTTTTCTCCCACTTAACGATTTTAATTTAAATGTCCATGCCTTACACATGCTATGGTTAAGTCCATACTTACATGTCATAATTTACATGTCTTATCTTATACCGGTTAAGTCCATATTTACATGTCATAATTTACATGTCATCCCACTTAAACCACTAACCATACCCATGTCTTATTATGGTTAGTAATCCTTAATTCATTCCTTATGACGAATGGTGCATGACCTCCCACATTAGACCGAACGCTTTGTGGCCGCTGGATTTGTCGGCCAGTTCAGGGTAGTCTTACACCACAAACCGGATCTAATCTCGTGTCATTAACCGTTGCGCCTACAATTCGTTCCTTTGACCTCTCACATTAGACGTCCAATTGTGGCAGCTGGATTTGCCGGGCGGTTCGGGGCAGTCTTACGCCACAATTGCGCCTATCCTCGTGTCAAAGGTTTATTAATAATCGTATTTCACCCATACCCAATTTTCATGTCATGTATATCCAATTAAACATATAATCATGTTTATAATATTGCTTATTCCAAATTATCACTAATTACATATTAATTAGCCTCAATTACAAATTTACAATTATAGGCAATTTCATCAATTCCATGTAATTCATACCCAAATATGCCAATTTCACATATTATCCAGTTATCCAATAATATCCAATTTTCCATATTTCACATATTCCCATTGTTCCCACGTATCTGCACTCGCGTGTATTTTTAACATAGGCTCGAAGGTAGCCTAGATCAAAAAATAAAAGGAATAGGGATAAGAAGAGAGAATCAAATCACAGAAAATTGGAATTAACACAACATCATGAAATAAAGGGGCATGTAAACTGGCATAGAGGCATAATGACAGATTCAACATGAATAAACCAATAAAGGTATGAACTTTACATATAAACATAGCCATATGATGACATGAATAAAAAAGGTGAAGACTTGGATGAGATTTAAATTACATACATATATATGAATCCTCTTTACAACTTCATCATGTTACTTTTAATCCCATTATATTGTGAAAATCACCGTACTCACCTTTTGTGGTTAAAGAATAGAATTATGCACTGAAATTGGTGTAGAAACGTTGAATTGACATGGATTAATCTTCTTTAATTGTTGTTGAAGCTCTAAACTTTGATTTGAATTGTGTATGAACACTTGAGATTTAATTTATAGGCGGTGGCTAGGGTTTAAGAGAGAGCTTGACATCATAATGGTGTCATAGATAATATTTTATGAATTACGGTTAGGTCTTAAGGTGTATATATAGATGTCTAGGATCGATTAGAGCTCTTAGATTAACCCAGAAATCATCAGGACCACTCAGATGCAACATCAGCCCTTAGCGCGAATTGGACCACGGGTTGACAGCCAAACACCCTGGATCGACCCCTAGTTGACCCAGCGGGGCTTGGGTCGACACCAAAAATGGTGTTGTTCGGCTATTCCCCCTCCCGATTTGTTGTTTTGAACTTTTTTTTGAATATTTTTTTATTTAATTTTTGTATATATATATATATATATTTCTCTCATATGCATACAAACTTCAAGGCTTAATAACATCTTCATAAGGTATCCGTTTCGTGCAAACCAAATGTCTATCTTGACCCAAAATTTTGAGACGAACATAGTAGCGCAATCCATTTCACTTAATTCTTCTTCTAAAAATTAAGTGTACTTTAATTTGGGAATTTCAATGTTATAAAATTATGGGGTGTTACAAACGTTGAGTTTCCATCATTGATGATTATAATCAATTGGCTTTAAAGCCGTTTCGCTTAATGTATTCAACATCTAGTCCCTTTTAGTCCATTAATTAGTGGGTCCCCATGTTTTGGTGAGATCTTACAAAATTGTCAATAATTACTCCACTGGTGAGCAATTTTGTCTAACACATTATGCCTTAGGACAATATTACCCCTTTTTGATAAAAAGAGTAATACTTGGATCAAGTAGAGTCTCGCTATGATGTCTTGAAGGCTCTAACTCACGACCTCTAGAACCTTTATTTAAAGCGCCATATTGCTACCACATGAGCTATAAATCATCCATTTTAGACCTAGTTATATGCTTATGATAGTGATTCTTTACTATCACTGTGCAGAGACATTAAAGGCATCAGTTTATGTAATATAGGAATTTCAACTAGTAAATTTAATAACTTTTCCTCTTTAACAAGTAGACAATGCTATAAATTCAACAACCATGTTTGAATGAACTATACACAATTACTTCTTGGAGGCCATGAATGTTACTTCCAAACCAAGAGTAAATATCCTTTAACTATTTATGATCTTTATTGTTACTGTTCCAATTAGCATCCGTGTATCCTTTCGTTAAACATGGTTATATACTATAAAACTACAAAAGTTTATGGTCGATTTTAGGTACTCTAAAATTGTTTGTATGGTAATCCAAAGAACATTACTCGGTATACAATTATATCGTCTTACTTCTCCAACCACATAAGTAATATATAGTCATGTGCTTACCATGACATATTTGACTCCCACAAAACTAGTAATTTTAGTTGATACATGGATCAGTCATTATTAGTTAATAACTACATATTCTGGTCAAATGGGTGTATATCCTCGTGCAATCAAAGTAATTAAAATTTCCTAATAATTTTTCAATGTAATAAGACTGGGAAATGGCTATCCTTCCCGTACTTATCATGATTCTCGTCCCTAAAATCACTTATGCAATCCCATGTCCTTCATATAAAGCATTAAGATTAAAACCTTTTTATTTCTTTAATACTTAAAGTATCAGTTCAAAATATAAACTTGCCATTAACAAAGAACACACAAATACGCCTTCTCTAGTATGAAACTTGCAAAAAAATATTATCCAGCTCACAAATCAAAAAACCATTAGGTAGCTTTGTAACAACCTAGATTTTTTTGGTCATTCTAATTTGAATATTTAATTTTCTTTTAAATATTTTAATTGGAATATTTATGGATTTTTAATAATTAATTCGTTTATTAAAATAAAGTTTAAACGTTATAATTTATATTTAATTATAAACGAGCTCGTAATGGTGAGATAGTTTGAAATATTCAATTCTGAACTTCAATGGAATATACAAGATGTGCTATAAGTCAGAATTTTGTGAAATAAGAAACATTTAAATCTAGTTGATTATAATTTGCTAATGAAAGAGAAAAATCGAGATTTCAGTTTATAGATTGTTATTTATGTCCAAATCAAATTTTAAAAAAGTCACTATGAAATCGTTTATAAAATATTACGTTTTTATTTAATAAATCAAATAAAATTTTTCCTTTTCATACGTTTAAATCAAAACCAAGAAACTATTCTAGTATATGTAAAATAACAGTTAAAGCTGAAATCATCAGTCGTGATGTTTTGACTAGTGCCCGGAACCCCTAAATATTTTATAAAATCGTTTTCAGCAGAAAATCAACATGTTATGAAATCCTTTCTAATCTTCGAACATGGCTAAATCTTCAAGTTTGTTTAAAATCCCAGCGTTCGAAAATGCAAAAATATCAGTCAAGTCTTGTCGATTAGTAAAAATACAGGCGCAAAGCATGTTACTGAAAATCCGGGCGCATAGCATGTTACTGGGTCTGGGTACACACATTGCTTTGTGCCGACATCATAAGAAAAGATCTTACTTAATCCAAAGCAGAGCGCAAAAGTATACAATCAAAACAAACAACACCATATCTTTGAAAATCTTAGCATAGCCAAACATTGGACAAAATCTCGTGCAAAACAGTATGGTATTTCAATCAAATCTCTAAAACAAATGAGGCATGTACACATCTAACTATTCAAACATTACGATCAACCAATAAGGAATGAGAGAGAAATTATTTCTCAGCAAAACATGTGCGTATCTCTCAAAACAAATCTCAGCATGACCTTGAAAATCTTATTGTATGTTGTCCAAAAAGCTTTGCCAGTGTGACGATCCCAAAACCCCGTGACACGGTGTTAAGGATCATCATTGGAATATAACACATTAATCATCATTAGCAGATCACAGATAATAGCGTAAACAGAAAATAGAATAATTTACACGCATATGACAGCGGAATCATATAGATATCATCACATCAGAGAAGCACAGTACAGGATACAACTTAGTGCATAATGATACATAATCAGTCACCATCGCCAGAGGCGGAATCATACATAAAGAGTACTCAAAATAAATATCAGTCTACATCGCCAATGGCGGAATCATAATATAGATACAATAATGGCGGAGAAAATCCAAGTCAGCACAGTGTAGTCAAGCCTCGCCATGAGCCAAAAGGTGCGTCAGAAACCTGTAACTAGGCTGCCCGTGTGAAAATAAGGGCACCCGAGTTTGCAAGGTTAAACAAACTACGAGTCAGTCATGGGACTGGTATGAGAAATCTACTCAACTTATTAGCAACAATAATAAGGAAAATCAAAGGACCACGCCACTTTCGCGGAACGGGTTTACTCCAATGAGTGCTAGTGCATGAAATAAAGTAAATGATTAAATCAACACAATGCTTTTTATAAAATGAAGCCATTATAAGACTCAGGTCCCATCACACAATGCAACGCAAGCCGGAGGATAGAGTTTTCCCTTATAATGGCCAAAAATGCTTCATACGTATAAAACAAAAGTGTTTGATATTATTACTAGTGCATATATGTTTCAAAAGCAAATTCAATCATAAATATCAATCCTAGACGGCATGGGTACCATATATCATGTCGCCATACTAGTAATACAATCACATCCGCATATTTCGTATTGGAAATTGGATTCCTTCATGAGTCGAGGCAAGGGACAAGATCCTCTCCGATTCGAAACACTCTAGCAAATGTCCCAGGACCCCACTATGATCCTTGGATCTTCAGGGCCGGTCCTCTCTTACTTTTGAGGATTGGCAATTCCTGAACACACGTTTCCCGGTCCTTACAGACCTATATCGAGGCGCCTCGCATTCCAACAACCACACAGGTGAAAAGTATATATAATGTCAGGGCTGGTAAGTCACTGACACAACCTTAGCTTGAAAGAAATGCCGTGCTCTCCCTGCAGTCACTCTCCCGTTTTTGACTCATACCGAGGTGTGAGGCTCGCGAATTCACGTTATACACAAAGCTACGTCACACAGACCATGCTTTGATCATCAACCACAAGACTTTGCTTTGCAACAGAAGCCTTGATCATATGCCACTTAGGCGTGCCACACAGGCAATCCACTCCATGCGACTGATTTCTGTCAATACATAACCTCTGAGCTCGTACGTCTCAGAGAAGGGCGTTAAGCAAGAGAATAAATTCTCGGCCGCCAAACAGATATATATTTAACAGAGATCAATCAACACAGAACAAAATCCAATGTCAGACACACAGTCCATTTACAAGTCCGTTCTGGGTCTGAACGAAACCGGAGGCACCAATTCCTCGCATATCCGTACAATCAACAGTATGTTTGGACGGCTACTACTTCAATTCCTTCATGGTAGCTACTCCAATCACGGGCATCAGTAGCGTCCATCCATCCAATGTGGAGATCGTCGGTCTTCAACCGTCTTCGACTCTTCGACTTCTCAACGTCGATCGATTATTTGAAATGAGATAAACTCGGCCTTTTCAAATAACCCACGTATATTTAGATTTTCAAATCAATCAATCACATGGTTGGACTATTCAACAATCACATTTCAGTTATTTAGTTATCATTTTCATGTCAAATACATTCAACCATCACCTATCAAGCAAACACAACAAAATTGGTTTATTTCCACTCTATATCGTACATAATATTTTATAACGATATATCGCCATTTTTATTTAATTTAAAACGGCCATATTTAATCAAACGACGTTTCAGGTCATGTCGATGCACTGGCGGTGCTTTCCACTAATTTTGTTTTACACATATATGAAAATCCAACCGTTGGATCTTCACAAATTTTACATCATCAGGAAGGTCATTTCAAAACGAATCCAACGGTTTCAGTTTTGGGAAAATCCGACGGTCGGATCTTCCACACCAACCATTTGAAGTTACGATTTCAATTTACGAACTGCAGCGTCGTTATTCGATTTAATTTAATTATATTTATATATATATATAAATATAGTCGTTTCTGGCGCTGTTTTTCTTCAGTTTTGAATTAAACATTCCAGACAATCCAACCGTCGGATCCTCACAAAGTTGGTGCCATTGGAAAGATATTTCCAAGGCGAACCCAACGGTTGAGGTTTCGGGAAAATCCAATGGTCGGATCTTCCGCACTAGTCATTTGAAATCACGGTTTCAAAATATGAACTGCACGACCACGTTTCGTTTTAATTCTATTTATATTTATATATTTATATAAATATAGTTCATTCAAAAATTCCAATATCGTTTCCACTTCAATTATTTCACTAACGCCTTTAAATTTTGGAAAATTTCGCCATAACCTCCTTTGTACGGGAGGGTCTGGGAAAATTCCCAAATAGCCACACGGGCGTCTCATATCAAAAAGAAAAAGAAAAAGCCAAGCGGCTAGCCAACAGGCTCATAAAATCATCACCCAAACAAAGCGGTAAATGTGTACCTATTTGTCGGGCACAAAATTCTATTTCTCTTCTCTAGCCCCTTTTGCTTTAACCTGTTCATTAGATATGCATGTACATATATACAATTTCTAACATTTATCATTTTCCATTCAATTTCATATTTGATTTGCTTTGGTTTAAAAACACCATTCATTCTAATGTTGCATGCATAGGCTAAAATCATATCATTAGCTAGTTAATGTATATTTCAACTCATGCACGTTTATTTGAACAAGTGGCTATTTTTAACACTTCACATTTCAAAGATGATAATTTTGGCGAACTAAAATAGATTTCAACACATGACTATTTTATTTAGTTCCTATGCATGTTAAAAATAATATTTCTATCACAAATATTTATTTCAACGTCCGCATATCTTTAGCATATCACACATATGATAAAAATGATATTTTTATCATTTATAATATTTATTCAACAAATAGATGTTTCAACACTTCATAGTTTCAATAAGAATGTAATTTTTATTGTTCGATCTTTTTATTCAACACATGAATATTTCCACTACACACACTTCTCAACAAATGAGCATTCCCACACATGGACATTTTATTTATGTTGTTCATATTAGAAAGATGAAATTTTGATTGTTGAAACTATTTATATAAGGCGAATATTTTGCATACTTCATAAATATATAAAAATGTGATTTTTATTGTTTAACCACTTCATTCATTCACAAATGAATTTAATTTTCACACAACACTTTTCAACACATGAACAATTTCCACACATGGATATAGTTTCAATATATGGCTTTAATTTCAGTGCATGTAAAATAATTTCAACATATGAAAATAATTCTAACACACAAAGATTATTCAAAATTTCGGCAGCATAACGGCAGGGTAGTTAAAACTGGCACCGTCCCTAGTACGGCTCCTCGCTCTACCTTAAAACCTCGCGGTTTTTGACAATGGGGATTCATGCGTCTAATTCGCACCCAGGCGGCATGTTTATTTTTAATTCCACAAATATCTCCAATTCATTTCAATCACCAATGGGTATTTTTCAACCACAACCAAACCATATCAACCACAAACAATTATTCAACCATTCGTATTTTTCATCCAATATTTCACACCAATTCACCACAATAAATATCGTCCATGGTTTGTGGACGAGGGGAGTATATATATATATATAATATATTTTACTTGCATTTCAACACATATATCAATTATTCTATGCATGTAAAAATTCATACTTCGCTTATACAGCTTACACTACGCATGTACATGAGGTATACAACACGTATGTAATTTATATTTCGCTTATATAAATTATACACGACATTTCCCATTCAATTTCACGTTAATTTAGATTTCTCACCTTGGTTTTCTGAGCGCTAAAAATCGATACGATGTCAGAAAAATCCGCAGCTTCTTCTATTGGGTAGAGGGCTTCCTTGCGGTCTCGATGTTTCCTGTTTCATCGAATTTCATCAACACACCAAAAAGATATGATTTTTCAAAGTGTAAACATCAAAGAAAAACTCACTTTCAGAAAGCTTCAAAACTAGGTTTGCGGTTTTCGCGAGAACCGGGGCACGAGGGGACGATCAGGAAGTTAGACGTGGAAGAGCTTCGAGAGGGCTACAGGCGCGCGGCGGTTTGGTGGGGTTCGGCGGCGCAGATCGGCGGCGGCGGCTGTTTGAAGGTCGGAAGTTTGGAAGGGGATATCTCGACGTAGAGGCGACGATATGGGGAGCTCCTTATATGGATTTGAAGAGGATAGGGAGAACTACAAAAAGTTGAACTGGGGGAGGAGCTAATTCGAGCTGTGGCGATCGGAAATCGCCAGGGAAGGGGAAAAAGGGTTTCCGCCGTCGAAGTCGGGTTCGGGGGGGGGGGGGGGGGGGTTTCTGATTTTTTTTTTTTTTATGAATGGAGAAATATGATTGGCCGAGGACTATATTAAATTTTTAAATAGTGTTTTCTCAAACGAACTCCTTTTTAAACCCAACGACTGTCGCCCCTAGCTAAATACCCCCATTCCGGACACAATGGGATATGTTTCATAGGCCAATTCGACTGTTACAGTCAGTTATTTTTCAAATTAAAGTATAAAACATTTAATTTTTAACTCTGAACGCACATTTCAATTTGCTAGGGCCACAAACTGATTCGAAAAATTCTAGAAAAATAAATCTAGCTATGTTTTGACGCTACGGTCCCAACAAAACTAGTTTCGTCGAATTCTGAGGTCGTTTGAAAAATGGGCATTTTCTGGTCGATCCAATTTAACAGAAATCGACCAAACACATTTTCTTTTGCCACGCTCACATACTAGCTTCAAAAATTATGAAATTTGAAACCTAGCAATAGTTTGACATCCCGGACCCAACAAAAGTGGTTTCGTTGAATTCCGAGGTCGTATGAAAAATATCAATTTTTCAGGGCTATATTCTATATACCGACTCTTCTGAAAATTCATTCGGCCATAACTTTTGATTCCCGTTATGAAACTTCGATTTTTCAGATTCGTTAGAAAGGTATTGACTAACAGATTTAAATATTTTTGGTTTCGCTAAAATCCGTTATATTTTCCATCCTGCATAGTCGGTCAAAGTTTGAATTCAAATTTTCAAACTGACTCACTATTTCTAATTCACTATTTTATTGAAATATTCTATTTCAATTGTTCAAATTCCTTTGAAATAACCAATTTAAAAATTTTAAATTGGCTCGAATTTTCCGGGTTATTACAATCTCCCCTACTTAAAACTTTTCGTCCTCGAAAAGGAAACAACAGTAAAGTAGGAAATAAAATGTAAATGCAAAGTATGGTAAAGGTACCTTGCACCGGAGTTAGTCAGAGATATCCACTCTGCATTTGGGGTAAGCTTGCTTAATGCTCTCCTCAGTTTCCCAAGTACAGTCTCTAGGATCACTGCTCCACTGCACTTTAACTAAATGAACCTTTTTGCTTCTGAGTTCTCTAGTTTCTTTGCCAACAATTTTTAATGGCTCTCTTTTGAGTGCTAATTCTGGAGTTATCTCCACATCCCGTTGCGCTGCTTCTTCTACAACAAGATCCGGATCATGCACATGTCTCCTAAGTTGAGATACATGAAATACATTGTGCACTCCAGGCAACCAATCTGGTAATTGAACCCTATAAGCAAGAGTTCCAATTCGCTCAAGTATAGGAAAAGGGACCAATAAATCTCGGTGCCAACTTCCCAGTCTTGCCAAATCTGATTACTCCTCTCATCGGAGAAACCTTTAAATAAACATGATCACCAACAGTAAATGTCAAATCTCTCCTTCTAGAGTCTGCATAACTTTTCTGTCGGCTTTGGGCGGTTTTCAATCGCTTCTTGATGAAGTCCACTTTATCAGATGCTTCTCTGATCATATCGGGTCCTAGTACAAGTCTGTTGCCAGGTTCTACCCAACATGCTGGAGATCTGCAGGGTCTTCCATATAATGCTTCAAATGGTGACATTCTCAAACTTTCTTGATAGCTATTGTTATATGAGAATTCTGCCAGATGCAAATGATCTTCCCATGACCCACCAAAATCGATTATACAAGCCCGCAATAAATCTTCTAGAATTCTATTCACCCGCTCAGTTTGGCCATCTGTTTGAGGGTGATAAGCGGTGCTCATATTCAGTTTTGTCCCCAATTCTGTCTGGAAAGCCTCCCAGAATTTGCTAGTAAATAGGGGATCTCTATCACTGACTATGCTGATGGGAATTCCATGCAGCTTATCAATTTCTTTGAAATATATCTGTGCTAGACTTTGGGCAGTTCTATTGGATCTGACAGGTATAAAATGGGCAGTCTTCGTGAAGCGATCTATGATTACCCAAATGCTGTCATTACCTTTCTTGGTTCGCGGCAAACCATCTATGAAATCCATGGAAATCTGTTCCCATTTCCAACCTGGGACTTCCAACGGTTGCAACAGTCCAGCTAACTTCTGTTGGTCACTCTTGACCAATTGACAAGTAGGGCATCTGCTAACATACAAATAAATATCCCTTTTCATTGCCTTCCACCAAAAAGTGCGTTTGATATCGTTGTACATTTTACTCACCCCAGGATGGATGCAAAATTTGGATTTATGACATTCGTCCAACACTTCTCTTCGAAGGCCTGGAATATTTGGGATGCAAATCCTATTATTTAACCTGAGAACCGCCCTATTGTCAATACGGAAACTCGTGGTTTCACCTCCCTTGACTCTCTGACTGATTCTCTGAATGAATTCATCGTCTTTCTGAAGGGCTGAAATCCTATCAATCAATCCAGGTGTAATTATAAGATGGGCAACGATTGCGGTCTTTCTACTAAGCGCATCCGCTACTACGTTAGCTTTCCCCGGCGTATACAGGATATCAAGATCATACGCTGCAAGAAATTCTAGCCAACGCTGCTGTCTCAGATTCAGATCTTTCTGGGTATATAAATACTTCAATGATTGATGATCTGTGTACAATATAAATTTCTCGCCCAATAAATAATGCCTCCAGATTTTCAAGGCAAAAACGATGGCTAGCAACTCAAGATCATGAGTCATATAATTCTTCTCATGCGGTTTCAGTTGGCGGCTTGCATTGGCCTTTCTGCATTAACACTGCACCCAGACCTCTAATAGAAGCATCTGTCCAAACCGTTAAATCCTGATTGCCATCAATAATAGTTAACACTGGAGCGGTGGTCAGCTTCGATTTCAATTCCTGGAAATCTTCTTCACAGTCGGAAGTCCACTTAAACTTCTCATGTTTCTTTGTGAGCTTCGTTAATGGACCGGATATCTTCGAAAAATCCTTAACGAACTTTCGATAATAACTAGCCAACCCCATAAAACTTCTAACTTCTGTGGGAGTAGTGGGTTGTTTCCAGTCTTGAATCGCTATTATTTTGCTTGGGTCAACAGAAATTCCTTTCTCAGACACGACATGGCCAAGAAATTTAACTTCTTCTTGCCAGAAGACACATTTAGAGAATTTGGCTTTGAAGACGTTCTTCCTTAGAATCTCCAATACTTGTTCTAATTGTTTTTCATGCTCGGGTTTTGATTTGGAGTAGATTAAAATATCATCGATGAATACGAGGACAAATTTATTCAGAACTCCCCTGAACACTCTATTCATTAGATCGATAAAGTATGCTGGAGCGTTGCATAGGCCAAACGACATTACTAACCATTCATAAAATATGTCTGGACCTCTGATAGCGGTCAAAGGAACACACTCTTCTGCTATTCTCAATTGATGAAAACCTGTAGCTAGGTCCATTCTGGAAAATATCTTCGCCCCATTCAATTGGTCTAGCAAATCATCAATGCTGGATAATGGATATTTGTTTTTAAGCGTCTGTTTGTTAAGGTCTCGGTAATCAACACATAATCTAAGAGTACCGTCTGACTTTGGGACAAACACGACAGCTGCACCCCAATTAGAAAAACTAGGTCTGATTAGACCTTTCCACAACAGTTGACGAGTTTGATCGCCTAATTCTTCTTTTTCTTTCGGAGTCATTCTACGAATTGGATGCACCACTGGTCTGGCATTGGGAATTAGATCGATTCGGAATTCTATTTCTCTTTGCGGAGGTAAGTTTTCAACTTCTTCAAACACATCCGCAAAGTTTCTAACAACCGGAATCTTTTCCATGGAAGTGGGGATAAGTTCTAATGCTGACCAAAATTCTTCTCTATTCGGATTCGAACCATGACAGGGAACCGTAATATATCCAAGCTTCGTTCGGATTTTAACGATTCTTTCCGCACAATTCACTTCGGCTTCATATTTCGTTATACAATCCAGCCCGAGAATAATATCGAATTCGGGAAAATCCATAACGATTAAATCAAAAGGAAATTTGTAGGAAGAATAAGAGATCGGCACTCTACAATATGAACCGAGAGTAACAGGACCCCCTATCGGGTTATGAACTTCAACCGATTCTTTAAGCTTTCGCTGTTTTAACTTTAATTTGTGCACTGTGTTTCTAGCAATAAAACTACGCGATGCACCTGTGTCAAATAATACAGAAACAGGAATATTTTTAATTGTAAGGGTACCTCCCAAAACATGGGTTTACCTGCTCCGTCGGAAGCAGCTGGCGGGCTAGACCCGTCATAGACATGAGCTACAGTAGCTTTCTTCAGCAAAGGACAGTCTTTGACAGATGATCGGTCTTGCGACAATTGAAGCACGAGCGAGGGTTCTGAGAGCCTTGGCTCGAGCCTTGAGAGTTTGTTTTCTGCCTCTTCGGAGCTGTGCAGACGTTTGAGTAGTGCCCCGGCTTACCACAGTTAAAGCAATTTCCTCTTGGCGACTTGCCAGTCTGAGGCTTTGAAGATGCTGCTTGGCTTGACTCTCCTTGATTTACAGCAGGCTTGTGCTTGTTTCCGGCTTGGCTTCTAGCGCGATCCTGATCCAGATGCCTTTGATCAAGGTCTTCATAATTGCATGTCATTTCCACCAGTTCCTTGAAATCCAGCTTGACATGGGCCATGGCTCTATCATGATATTTTCGTCTTAGTCCAAAGATAAACCTCTTATTTTTGGATTTCGCAGTGGCAACGAGCTCTGGAGCATAGGGCGACAACATTGTAAATTTGTTCAGATAATCTTGCATGGAAAGATCCCCTTGCTGGAGATTGGCGAAGTCATCGTGCATTCTTTCTAGAGCTTGTTCTGGGACATATTTCTCCTTGAAGAGTTCTTTAAATCCATCCCATGTTCTTCCAGCTTCTCTATTCCCGGCGGTAAGAGATTCCCACCATAATTCAGCTTGTTCCTGCATAAGCCAGGCGCCCATAATAGCTTTGTCTTCGTCTCCAAGCCTTAGGCCTTCAAGAATTTTCTCGCATGTTTTGAGCCATGCAAGGGCCTCTATTACGGTGCCAGTTCCCGAGAAGGTCTTGCCTCCTAAGTTCTTATATCTCTTAGCTCCACGGTCGAGCTCGAAGTATTGAGCTGCCGGAGGTTGTATCAAAGGTCCTTCTTGAGCTGGGATTTCTCCCCTTCCTCGGCCTCGGCTGGCACGGCCTCCTCTAGCGGCGGCTGCTCTGGTAGCCATTTGTCAAATTCTGTATAAGCAACGAAAGAAGTCAGCTAACAGAAATGATAGTCTATTGCATAGTTAAGCAGAAATTTCTACGGAAAGATAACGATGGACTGATCAATTGTTTTTGCTATTCTGCTCAGCTCATTCTAGGACCTTGCTAGTCCAATCTCTAATGAGCGACTCGCCTTAGAATACTACTGATTCTATTTTGACGAAGTGTTTAATGTGTTAGACTCCAGAACTAAGGTTAACCAAAGCTCTGATACCAGCTGTGACGATCCCAAAACCCCATGACACGGTGTTAAGGATCATCATTGGAATATAACACATTAATCATCATTGGCAGATCACAGATAATAGCGTAAACAGAAAATAGAATAATTTACACGCATATGACAGCGGAATCATATAGATATCATCACATCAGAGAAGCACGGTACAGGATACAACTTAGTGCATAATGATACATAATCAGTCACCATCGCCAGAGGCGGAATCATACATAAAGAGTACTCAAAATAAATATCAGTCTACATCGCCAATGGCGGAATCATAATATAGATACAATAATGGCGGAGAAAATCCAAGTCAGCACAGTGTAGTCAAGCCTCGCCATGAGCCAAAAGGTGCGTCAGAAACCTGTAACTAGGCTGCCCATGTGAAAATAAGGGCACCCTAGTTTGCAAGGTGAAACAAACTACGAGTCAGTCATGGGACTGGTATGAGAAATCTGCTCAACTTATTAGCAACAATAATAAGGCAAATCAAAGGACCACGCCACTTTCGCGGAACGGGTTTACTCCAATGAGTGCTAGTGCATGAAATAAAGTAAATGATTAAATCAACGCAATGCTTTTTATAAAATGAAGCCATTATAAGACTCAGGTCCCATCACACAATGCAACGCAAGCCGGAGGATAGAGTTTTCCCTTATAATGGCCAAAAATGCTTCATACGTATAAAACAAAAGTGTTTGATATTATTACTAGTGCATATATGTTTCAAAAGCAAATTCAATCATAAATATCAATCCTAGACGGCATGGGTACCATATATCATGTCGCCATACTAGTAATACAATCACATCCGCATATTTCGTATTGGAAATTGGATTCCTTCACGAGTCGAGGCAAGGGGCAAGCTCCTCTCTGATTCGAGACACTCTAGCAAATGTCCCAGGACCCCACTATGATCCTTGGATCTTCAGGGTCGGTCCTCTCTTACTTTTGAGGATTGGCAATTCCTGAACACACGTTTCCCGGTCCTTACAGACCTATATCGAGGCGCCTCGCATTCCAACAACCACACAGGTGAAAAGTATATATAATGTCAGGGCTGGTAAGTCACTGACACCACCTTAGCTAGAAAGAAACGTCGTGCTCTCCCTGCAGTCACTCTCCCGTTTTTGACTCATACCGAGGTGTGAGGCTCGCGAATTCACGTTATACACAAAGCTACGTCACACAGACCATGCTTTGATCATCAACCACAAGACTTTTCTTTGCAACAGAAGCCTTGATCATATGCCACTTAGGCGTGCCACACAGGCAATCCACTCCATGCGACTGATTTCTGTCAATACATAACCTCTGAGCTCGTACGTCTCAGAGAAGGGCGTTAAGCAAGAGAATAAATTCTCGGCCTCCAAACAGATATATATTCAACAGAGATCAATCAACACAGAACAAAATCCAATGTCAGACACACAGTCCATTTACAAGTCCGTTCTGGGTCTGAACGAAACCGAAGGCACCAATTCCTCGCATATCCGTACAATCAACAGTATGTTTGGACGGCTACTACTTCAATTCCTTCATGGTAGCTACTCCAATCACGAGCATCAGTAGCGCCCATCCATCCAATGTGGAGATCGTCGGTCTTCAACCGTCTTCGACTCTTCGACTTCTCAACGTCGATCGATTATTTGAAATGAGATAAACTCGGCCTTTTCAAATAACCCACGTATATTTAGATTTTCAAATCAATCAATCACATGGTTGGACTATTCAACAATCACATTTCAGTTATTTAGTTATCATTTTCATGTCAAATACATTCAACCATCACCTATCAAGCAAACACAACAAAATTGGTTTATTTCCACTCTATATCGTCCATAATATTTTATAACGATATATCGTCATTTTTATTTAATTTAAAACGACCATATTTAATCAAACGCCGTTTCAGGTCATGTCGATGCACTGGCGCTGCTTTCCACTAATTTTGTTTTACACATATATGAAAATCTAACCGTTGGATCTTCACAAATTTTACATCATTAGGAAGGTCATTTCAAAACGAATTCAACGGTTTCAGTTTTGGGAAAATCCGACGGTCGGATCTTCCACACCAACCATTTGAAGTTACGATTTCAATTTACGAACTGCAGCGTCGTTATTCGATTTAATTTAATTATATTTATATATATATATAGTCGTTTTTGGCGCTGTTTTTCTTCAGTTTTGAAAAAAACATTCCAGACAATCCAACCGTCGGATCCTCACAAAGTTGGTGCCATTGGAAAGATATTTCCAAGGCGAACCCAACGGTTGAGGTTTCGGGAAAATCCAATGGTCGGATCTTCCGCACTAGTCATTTGAAATCACGATTTCAAAATATGAACTGCACGGCCACGTTTCGTTTTTAATTCTATTTATATTTATATATTTATATAAATATAGTTCATTCAAAAATTCCAATATCGTTTCCACTTCAATTATTTCACTAATGCCTTTAAATTTTGGAAAATTTCGCCATAACCTCCTTTGTACGGGAGGGTCTGGGAAAATTCCCAAATAGCCACACGAGCGTCTCATATCAAAAAGAAAAAGAAAAAGCCAAGCGGCTAGCCAACAGGCTCATAAAATCATCACCCAAACAAAGCGGTAAATGTGTACCTATTTGTCGGGCACAAAATTCTATTTCTCTTCTCTAGCCCCTTTTGCTTTAACCTGTTCAATAGATATGCATGTACATATATACAATTTCTAACATTTATCATTTTCCATTCAATTTCATATTTGATTTGCTTTGGTTTAAAAACACCATTCATTCTAATGTTGCATGCATATGCTAAAATCATATCATTAGCTAGTTAATGTATATTTCAACTCATGCACGTTTATTTGAACAAGTGGCTATTTTTAACACTTCACATTTCAAAGATGATAATTTTGGCGAACTAAAATAGATTTCAACACGTGACTATTTTATTTAGTTCCTATGCATGTTAAAAATAATATTTCTATCACAAATATTTATTTCAACGTCCGCATATCTTTAGCATATCACACATATGATAAAAATGATATTTTTATCATTTATAATATTTATTCAACAAATAGATGTTTCAACACTTCATAGTTTCAATAAGAATGTAATTTTTATTGTTCGATCTTTTTATTCAACACATGAATATTTCCACTACACACACTTCTCAACAAATGAGCATTCCCACACATGGACATTTTATTTATGTTGTTCATATTAGAAAGATGAAATTTTGATTGTTGAAACTATTTATATAAGGCGAATATTTTGCATACTTCATAAATATATAAAAATGTGATTTTTATTGTTTAACCACTTCATTCATTCACAAATGAATTTAATTTTCACACAACACTTTTCAACACATGAACAATTTCCACACATGGATATAGTTTCAATATATGGCTTTAATTTCAAATCATGTAAAATAATTTCAACATATGAAAATAATTCTAACACACAAAGATTATTCAAAATTTCGGCAGCATAACGGCAGGGTAGTTAAAACCGGCACCGTCCCTAGTACAGCTCCTTGCTCTACCTTAAAACCTCGCGGTTTTTGACAATGGGGATTCATGCATCTAATTCGCACACAGGCGGCATGTTTATTTTTATTTCCACAAATATTTCCAATTCATTTCAATCACCAATGGGTATTTTTCAACCACAACCAAACCATATCAACCATAAACAATTATTCAACCATTCGTATTTTTCATCCAATATTTCACACCAATTCACCACAATAAATATCGTCCATGGTTTGTGGACGAGGGGAGTATATATATATATATATATATAAAATATATATTTTACTTGCATTTCAACACATATATCAATTATTCTATGCATGTAAAAATTCATACTTCGCTTATATAGCTTACACTACGCATGTACATGAGGTATACAACACGTATGTAATTTATATTTCGCTTATATAAATTATACACGACATTTCCCATTCAATTTCACGTTAATTTAGATTTCTCACCTTGGTTTTCTGAGCGCTAAAAATCGATACGATGTCAGAAAAATCCGCAGCTTCTTCTATTGGGTAGAGGGCTTCCTTGCGGTCTCGATGTTTCCTGTTTCATCGAATTTCGTCAACACACCAAAAAGATATGATTTTTCAAAGTGTAAACATCAAAGAAAAACTCACTTTCAGAAAGCTTCAAAACTAGGTTTGCGGTTTTTGCGAGAACCGAGGCACGAGGGGACGATCAGGAAGTTGGACGTGGAAGAGCTTCGAGAGGGGTACAGGCGCGCGGCGGTTTGGTGGGGTTCGTGGCGCAGATCGGCGGCGGCGGCGGTTTGAAGGTCGGAAGTTTGGAAGGGGATATCTCGACGTAGAGGCGACGATTGGGGGAGCTCCTTATATGGATTTGAAGAGGGGAGGGAGAACTACAAAAAGTTGAACTGGGGGAGGAGCTAATTCGAGCTGTGGCGATCGGAAATCGCCAGGGATGGGGAAAAAGGGTTTCCGCCGTCGAAGTCGGGGTCGGGGGGGGGGGGGGGGGGGGTTCTGATATTTTTTTTTTATGAATGGAGAAATATGATTGGCCGAGGACTATATTAAATTTTTAAATAGTGTTTTCTCAAACGAACTCCTTTTTAAACCCAACGACTGTCGCCCCTAGATAAATACCCCCATTCCGGACACAATGGGATATGTTTCGTAGGCCAATTCGACTATTACAGTCAGTTATTTTTCAAATTAAAGTATAAAACATTTAATTTTTAACTCTGAACGCACATTTCAATTTGCTAGGGCCACAAACTGATTCGAAAAATTCCAGAAAAATAAATCTAGCTATGTTTTGACGCTACGGTCCCAACAAAACTAGTTTCGTCGAATTCTGAGGTCGTTTGAAAAATGGGCATTTTCTGGTCGATCCAATTTAACAGAAATCGACCAAACACATTTTCTTTTTCCACGCTCACATACTAGCTTCAAAAATTATGAAATTTGAAACCTAGCAATAATTTGACATCCCGGACCCAACAAAAGTGGTTTCGTCGAATTCCGAGGTCGTATGAAAAATATCAATTTTTCAGGGCTATATTCTATATACCGACTCTTCTGAAAATTCATTCGGCCATAACTTTTGATTCCCGTTATGAAACTTCGATTTTTCAGATTCGTTAGAAAGGTATTGACTAACAGATTTAAATATTTTTGGTTTCGCTAAAATCCGTTATATTTTCCATCCTGCATAGTCGGTCAAAGTTTGAATTCAAATTTTCAAACTGAATCACTATTTCTAATTCACTATTTTATTGAAATATTCTATTTCAATTGTTCAAATTCCTTTGAAATAACCAATTTAAAAAATTTAAATTGGCTCGTATTTTCCGGGTTATTACAGCCAGCCTATTTCAAAAGCTCATCTACACTGAAAAAGGATATGCAAACCATATCCCTCCACAAATTTTATAAAAAAAACATACTGACGAATTCAAACTTTCCAGCGTTGAGGGTCATACATAAAGGAACAATAATCAGCAAACAAATTGGCCACATCCCTTATATTATGAACAAACGAACAAATTGTACAGGAGCAAATTTCTACACTAAAAGCTACAGCAAACAGTAGCCTATTGAATCATCTGACGAATGTTGTATCTTAAACGTTAATGCTACGACTTGACTCGTCAATAAATAGTGCAATTACGAAAAATGAATGCTCCATTGAAAACCATAGACACTTCTTTAAGCCTATACGGCAAGTGCAGAACAGTAGGGCACTGTTCCAGCGTTCAATCAAATATAAGCTATCCTATATAGACCTAAAATCAAATCGAATAAAGAGTGAAAAATATACAATAAGGTAACATAGCTTCTTCACACACACGCACACACACACACACATGTATGTGTGTGTATATATTCATGTACTAGATTTTTCTGCCAAGACAATTAATAAATTTACACACTGATGTGAACATTTCAAAGAATAGTATCAAATATCAAGAAGAACAAGAACAGTACAATATGAAATAAAGTAGGAACGGTTCCTCATGTCCATGTGCTCTTGCACAATATCTGTTACCAAGCTAAAATTACAACAGGCTTTAATACTGATGTGAACTCCCCCATACCACATGTTACTTCGACAGATTTTCACCATCACTAATGTTGATGTGTGACAACACTCTTTGCAACAATAGTCTATGGTAAAACAGCAAGCCTAGACCATTTTTCCCTAGTTTAGCACATAAGTTATTTGAGAAGACAATACAAGCTGTTTGAGAAGATAATACAAGCCAGTACTTCTTTCTCCCTCAACTTTTCTTGCATCGATCGACTGATGCACGGTAGCTAAGTGAATAGAACATGCATAGCTACTAGACCTACTGAACGGACATTGGTCTTATCCTTGAATCCCCATTGGCCTATATATACCACTGCAGTCCCAATACTTCCAAATCCAGAATGTTTGCACTTTGTTCATTTTTTCCATTCGCAACTTCTTCAGCATGACCAAATTGTACCCAAATGTCATGCAAAAAAAGTCACGCGTTAAGGATTAACGGTAGCAACCCAATGGAATTCTTCCTCCCCAAAAATCTCGAGTTTTACACATGTACTCACCACGTATTAAACAGAAAATAATTATAGGACTCGAGATCGGTACAGAATATGATTGAATTGGAAAGGGATGGAATTAACAAGAACGAGCCGTGTTTACAACGTAGACCAAGGTGAGTTAAACTCACTCAGTTTCCCACTTATAGTGATTATAAGTCGGGTTTATCATTTGTATGTTATGGTTGTTAATTATTGGCTTTTGATGATTGTTTGAATGCGTGTTAAATGTTTTTATCAATCATTTAAATTAAACGGTTGTTTAATTTAAATGAAATGATATTGTTATTTTTAACGATGATTTCCAAGTGAGGTAACTTACTTTATTGGTTACGTTTATTATAATATACAAGTATTTAAATTTAACTGGATGTTTGAATTATTATTATTGGTTGATCATTATCAGTTGATTTGATTATTTATCTATATATGATCATTATATGAACCGTTGAACCAATATGATTGGATTATTGATTGGTTATTGATTGTTAGACCCAAACGCAACATTTGTTTGGTTATTAACTAGTGGGAAATATTGGTTGAGCAAATGGCAGATGGCCAAAATACAAGTTATTTTATAAAGTTCGATTTACCGTCAGGTGAATCGATAATAATGAAGTTATGAAATTTAGTTCATAACTGAATATAGCTTGTTGAATATATTTTTTAATAAAGTTAAAAAGGAAATAAACTAACCATATATGTATGTATCGTTTGTTTTAACCGCTATTTTTGTACCAAAATCTACTGTGTGCGAAGCACGTGCTTCATCGTAATTACTGAATAATCTTATAAAACTGATTTTTATATTAATAAGATTAATGAGCAAGTGGGAGGGAATTAGATGACGATTAATAACTAGGATTTATTGTTTTTAAGAACAATTAAAGTGAGATCATTTAGAAATAGATTTATTGTTTATTTAATAATAAATGAGATTATTTGAATTAATAATGTTATTTATTAATTTAAATGGAAAGAACGAGTTAGGGTTGATCCATGGGTTAATCATGTTTTAGGCCAACTGTTTTAACAAAAATTGATTGTTAAATTAAACTAGATTTTGCCGATTAATCTAATGAAATGAATTAGCGAATAGTTATTTGAATTAATGAGATTTTAAAGAGGGAATTTAATTCCAGTTGATGATGAAGTAAATCATAATTTAATCTAAGGAATTCTTTCTTAAATGAATTTCAATTAAGTAAGAAATTGAAGTTAGAAATGAAAAATAATTGAGTTTCAAAGGAAGTTTATGAATGGGTTTATATCCAAACCGAATTTGGTAAACGAAGTTATAATGTGTTTTTAAGCGAATATGGTAAGCTTAAAATAAATGTTACTTAATATTTTAAGTAAAGGAAATCAAGATAGAAATGGGATTTGTATTAAACCAGAGATGTGAAAACGAGTTATGGATAAGGAGATGGGGAGCTAAAAGCGTTAAATTGTAAATTAATGCTACCTAAGAATGGTACTAAGTGTAAGGGATGAGATTGAAGTAAGATTTCCCAAATGAATTGATTTAAAGAATTAGAAAAGGGATTTTTGTAATTGAATTTGGTAAAATATTTGTTGATAGTATTTGAAATAAAAACCCAGATAATGGGACAAATAATTTTAAAGAAGTTAAAGTTTAAAAGTTAATGTGTATTAACCATTTACTAGATCAAGGAATTTAGTAATAACCATATATTTAAAAAGGAAAATTCAAAAGCAACAAGGTTTTATAGAAACTTACTTTAATACAATAGTGAAGTGGTTTTAAAATGAATATGGGTTTTTGAATTACGATTCATATTTATCTTAAGATAAGAACATTATTGATCAAGGTCTGAGAGGTAATTAAAATACCCCAACTTGAACAATTCCAGGATTGTCGAAGGATGATATGAGTCGTGATAGTGGATATATTAAAGCAAATTATTTTGGGGAAGTATTAGTGCAACGTTATCTAAAGGATTTTTGTGTGTGTATGTATATGTGTATATATATATATGATGGGGTTCCGAAATAAAAGGAAAAAAAGAGGGGCGTAAGAATATGAAATGATATTTCTGTAGTGATGAAATAAAAGGTGATTTTGTAACGATTATTTTAAAATGTTAAGTGAATTGATCTCGTAATTATAGATGATAAGTAATGTGGTGGCAAATGTTTTTGAAAGATAGTAATGGAAAATTGGGTAGGACTTTAAGGTATTTCTTTTAAGTATTTTAATAAAATGATTTGAGAATATATATATATATATTAAAACTAATATATTATCTTTGATATTACGACTAATATATTATTTTCATGGCCAAGTGATGTTGTGTAATAAACTAATGGATTTATTTTATTTTTATGATTGTTTATTTTGATATTTAAATAACTAACTATCAAAATCATGCCTAATGCGCTGTTGGTACGGAAAGTCCGGGATCAAATTTATTTTCGAAAACCATTCCGAACTAGCAATTATGTAAAAGATGTTGATTGAAGATAGAATAGTTGAAGACCGTGGATCTTCATAAGCAGAAGGGCTACTTGATAAATTTCTCTGATGTTACAACTAGAGATATTTTGATAGTAATTCGGTCGTGGTTGAAATCTATGGATTGCAAGGACTACTCACTGCAAATCCATAGGGTGATTCCTAGGGTGTGCTAGGAGGGTGCCTTCGGTTCATCCTGTTCCTGGATAACCTGTATGGACGAATGTCTGACAAAGTATTTCCAAATGACCACGTACATTGATTTCTTCAAACGTATCATAATTGGTTAGCTCCCAACTATAGTATTTTTGTGGACGTCAATTAGTGATATTTGATGGATTCGACGATGTGGCATTCAAAGTGAATGGTGGCCAGATGTTCTAAAAGGAATTCAAACCTCAAGCCTCATCAACAGGGAAATGAAAAAAATCAAGCAGGCAACATGGCTATGTGGGTCGCTCCCATTAGGGTGTATAATCACTTATCTAGAGAAATTACTTTTGCTTCTTTAATCCATTTCGATGTTGTCCCTTTTCGGGAAACGGTGGGTAGCTCCCAACCGTTAGTGATATACATTTAATACACTCAAGAAAAATGAGTGGTCGGTTATGTGTGGGCCGGGTTGCAAGATGTTCTTGTTGAACCCACTATATTCACCTCTAGAGATACACTATCGGTAGGTGGTTGCATACCTTGTCATAGTCGGAATCCATTCTCGAATTAGCGCCTGCGGTTTTATTTGTATACTATATATGTGGAGCGTGAGATGCATGCGTTCTGCTAGATTCTATTTATTTATATTTAGACACTATTATAATATCAGAAAAGTATTGATTTTCAAAACTGTTTTGGGTTATCGTAAGGTAAAAACCGCCCGTGTTTATGTGTGGATTAGTCCTATGATTATTCATTTCTTTTAGAAAGGAATTTAAACTTTAAAATCAAGTTGGGTGATATTTTAAACTTAGTGGATTTTCTCACTCTGGTTCACCAGACTGACCCGGTGTTTGTAATGCTCGGGTTAGCCCGGGTCTGCAGGTTCAGGTTTTATGATGCTATGAAGTCCAAAGACGTGTTGGAGAAGTTCAGATGTATGATATTATCTAGTATTCCGCTGTGTGATGTATATAAGGACAAATTATTATAACTGTCCTGGTGTATTGATGTACAATGATAATTGTAAGTTTTTATTTCAAGCTCTCAATCAAGTTTACTTATTTATTATATTTTGTTCCGTTGCGATGTGAGACTCTATGTGGTGTTGGAACTTCTTCTTCTTCTATTCTAATATTTCTTTCTTATCTCACCTTCTAAATTCTCTCTAATAACTATCTGGTGTTTTCGATACTTGAGTTGTGGCAAGTAATGCAGGATTATGTATTATTGTTAGAATTCAGGCGTCGGATCCCTACCGGGTCGTTACAAGCTTATCAATCAATGTATGCGATGTTTTTGTGCTTTTTTAAGATGTATAATGATTTAAAGAACTTACATTATTTACGCTCTTTCCTAGGCATAACAAAGACTTATGGTTATGTTATACACACATTCAGTTAAGTTCAAATTTAACAAGTTAACATCTAGTTGATGAATTCCAGAATCATAAATATATGATAATACATTTAATGTCCTAATTATGGATATTATCATTACATGTTGATATGCATTAAATTTTTCTAACCCTTTCTTTTTTGTAAATCTTTTAGCAACTGATCTGGCCTTAACTTTTCTATTGTACTATATGATTTTAGCTTTTCCTTAAATATCTACTTAAATCCTATTGGTTTTGAAATAAAAGGTAATTCCATTAGTTTCCATATTTTATTCCCATAAAATCCATCTCATTATAAATGACATTTTGCAAAAGGATACAACCAAAGCTTTTATTACCTCATTATATGTGAAAAGGATGAATTTAATGCCTATAGGAAGCATGATATAATCCCAAGTAGCTTCTCTTGACCTTAAACTAAATAAGTGTTAAAATCAATGTAATATGCATTTTTGTCTATATTATTTTGCTTCTCCAAAGGTATTCTCCAGTTTATTATCTATTTCAACATTCTCTACCGATTCGTGAGTTGGTAGTTTAACTCCATCAGAAATAAGTGCATTCACCTCCGCTATTTCATTAATATATTGATTAGGTGGAATATATGTGAAACTATTTTCATATAACACTATTTTTGCTAGATTTTCTCACAATAAGATACATCCCGACTATACTCTTGCTCGGCCTCAAATAATCGCGACACCATTCCCACAAGATTAATACCCATAAAAATTAATTCCCTTATGCAGTCCATGAACAACCTTATGCTTCAAGTGGTTAGCGGCTTTTGACAATGGCTTGAGTAAACAACATTTTCAGGTACGGGCTGTGACTTAAACTAATCAGTTTCCAGCATAATTCAAGCCTTTCCCTCGCCCTCCCTTTGGCTTTCAATTTTTATCTCCATGAAATTCATTTGAAGACCTTCCCACTTTATCGCACTTATTTTGCCTTAGCTCAGTAAACCTCCACCAAATGCGCCTACTAGCCCCTCCAACTAGAAGCAGTGATCCAGTGATTGTTCCAATCAAACGATTATCGTACATGACAATATTTATTTGAAAAATATGACACTATGTAGAAACCATCCCTTATACCTCACTAATCACATATCAATGGTGTTATTTTTTTAATTGCTTTGAAAGAGTTAAGAGCATGCTCTAGAAGCCATTATATAATTTATTACACACATACGTCTAACTCTATAACTGATCTTGTTTATAATAAAGATATTGATTACAATCACTATAACTTATATCTTTTTGAAGTGTATAAATAAGAAAAACATAAAATGAAATGTTATGTGATTATAATTGAAATGCTATTGTCAAATTCTGTAGTCTTTAAGCAGACTTAAATGATCAAATTGGACAAACAAACAACAATGAGATGATCTAAGGACTTCAGAAATATCGTAAAAATACTAAATAAGGGAGATACAAAAATTGAACAAAGTTCTTCAACTAATTTTTCCAACTCAACCCCATGGTTTAGGCCAAAACACAAAAAAATCATTCTGGCCTTGGAACAGAAGATGAAAATATATAGCACAATAACCTTGGGTTAGCCTTAGGTCAAGCCCAAAGTAAGGCACAATAGTACTCAAACTCAAATCTAGTTTGTTTGATCCATAGGATGTGGTTTATAATTGTTCCTTGAAGCTTCGGTTAGGGATTTCCATTTGATTTCTAATGGATGGCACACATGACGTGGAGAATGTGTAGAGCAATTTTCAAAGATTATCTCAGATATTTTTGTCTATAAATGGAGGTAGAGAGCACTTTGAAAGGGACTTATAATTTTGGTCATTCTGAACTTATAATAATGATGACTTATAAAACCATTACTTTTTTAAAATTAATGAGTTGAATTCCTATTAATTTGTGGGTATTGAGTTGTATAACTTTTTAAAAATAGAGAATAATCAATCAAAATTCACTAATGAACATGAGTTGAAGTACCCATCGAACTACTATAAAATCTTATGTTCTTTTCTTAATATTATTTTATTTTAATTTTTATATTTATTATTTACAGTTCCATTACAAGATTTTTGCCAAATTTGGCATGAAAATTTGGTACTCTTACTAAGAAGAACTAGGTTTTAATAGCTTGAACCTTGGATTAAAGAAGGCAAAGACATCATCTATATGGAAAGCATTTTCTAATGGTAGACAACAAGTACAAAGATGTTGCTAAGAGAAATATGGAAAGAAGAAACAATGGAAAAATTCCACTAGTGGATAGAGTAATAATGATAACCATAGCTATTGGAAACCAAAATCATAGGATAGTAGATGAAATTAATAAGCTAGAAAATATAGTAGAATAAGTTAGAGTCAAGCCCACATAGATTCACAACTTGGTATTGAGAAATGATTTTCCCAGTTGGTATCGAGCTAAGAAAGATTGAGGGCATGATTGATCTGGACATGGAATCCAAAAGAGATGGAGTATGTCTTAGGAGTGATTCAAACCACGGAACAAAAACTAGACTGCAAATGAATAACAAAATGAATTAGAGATAGAAAGCCCTAAGGGAACTATGGGCATGCAACATAACTAAATTTGTAATGTCTCGTACTAGGATATCCAGAAATGAACATCAATAATGCTACAGTCATTTCTAAAATTATTTCAAATTACCAAGAGTAAGTGTTATGTATTCAAAATAGTCCAAGTAAATTGGACAAATATTTTTTTATTTCATCCAACTTATCTTAATATTTATTACATAAATTTTCAAAATTAGCACAAGTCGTACCCATGTTTTGGTCTAAATATAACATCGAAATACATAGTAGATGTTCGGTCAACATGTGGTGAGTCCATCCAAATAGCTAAAACAATGGAATGAAACATGCAAAAACAAATAACTAGGCATTCTGCATTGTTTTTAATTCTACACCAAAAATAGCCACCTTTCTCATAAACCGAGCCTACTTAAATAAGTTCCTATGAGTTTAAGGAGAAAGAAAGTAAAAAAAAATTATCGAATACGAAGACTGGTGTGAATGATATTTAATTGAAAATACATTTTAAATGCAAAAGGAAACCACATCACATAGCGAGAATGGTTGTTCCCCCAACTACTAACAAATAAAATACATAATCTTGCGCATAATAAAGATCATATTTACTTTCATGGTACCTACGAGTGGTTTATGACTTTTCACTATTTTATGTAAGATTATATATTAGGTTCGTATAAGTTGAAATGAATTTTGATAGTAAACCCTTAGTTTCGTTCTAGTTACATGCTAGATACACATATATTATGAACTCACTAGGAATTCATCCTATATATGTTCATTTTCATGGTTTAGGTAGTTTCATTCTAAATATTTTCTATTTCTGATATTTTTATGAATTATACGATCAACTTAATGAAATGTTTCGTTAAGTTTCGTCTGGATGCTATTTTGATATTTCTTGATTGTATTGTGACCGAGTTATATTCGAGAATGGAGCATGTCAGAAGCTAAGTTGGTCAAAATTGTGTAAAACTTAGAGGACACGATATGCAGCATGGAGGGAGGCAATCCCTAAGTACGAGAGTCGACATCATGTCGTTATAGCGTTGTATAACTCAAATTAGCATTACGACTTAGTGGATGTGATGTTTAAAACTATAGGATGATGTTTATTGCTTGATCTTAGAAGATTGGCTAGGCATAGAAGGTTAAGATGAGTTACTTCTATGACTTGGAGATGGATGCTCGAAAGAGAAATTCAGGATGCTACCATTGATAGCTCGGGTTTTATGGCATCTTGAAACAGAGCATTGAAGGCTGGATAAAAGATTGAACCAGGATCCGGCTAAGGGATAGTCTCAGACCTATGTCACCAAGATAGGTCGATATCGATTCCATTAGGTTCGTTTAAGTAATGTGAAACTTCTAAGCATTATTACATAGGTTCAATAGATCGTTCTAGAGGTAGTATTTTATGCACATCATGGATGATGTTGATGTAATAACATGACGAAAGCTATGACTCATTGATTGAAGACTGGTATTTGGAGTAGGTATCAAAGATCTTCATTTGGTGACAGATATTTGGACTAGGTCCCAAAGGTAGTAGCTCACGATATACGAGGTTGCAAATGGAATATTGTGTGTTCCAAAATAATGGACTATATTGAGAGAGTAGGGATCGTTATCTGGAATGGAACAAAGGGTTAGCTTTGGAGAATATAGAACTGCCATGGAATCACTGATAGTGCAGAGCAGTTTCGTTTTACATGAATCATGAGATTATTACAGTGGGGCTGCCCATGGATAGATAGCAAGGATCCATATCACTTGAACTTCTAGCATGGGACTAATGTGTATATATGGGCTACGTGACACATATTGAGCATTGATCTGCGTCGTATGAGAGTACAAAAAAAACAAGTTCTGCTAGTCCCTAGCATTGTGGTCATATGAGTTAACATATATACATGTAAAGAGTTGCGACTACGATATTTCTTAATGGATAATATTGTTTTTGTGACTGTTTTATTTGCTCACTTAGGTAGGATACCACGTGTAGGTATTATGGAGAAGAGGGGGTAATGGAGAATTGGGATGATTGGCATTTTCAGTTATATTTTATGCACAATAGGTTTATTACTTTATTATTTTATTGAGCAGCATGTTTTATTATTATGTGTTAACTATTTGGTTGTTGGATAAGTCAGGTACGATTTGTGTACCCTTTGTCTAAATCCACATTTCCCTTTGTATCATATTAAGATGGAGGAAGAGACTTATGCATAGTATTTGTTCGTGAATAATATTGATAGGGAAGATTTATGGGGTTTAGTTCTTATTTTATTCGGGTTGATAATTCAGCTTGTATGGTTATGTTGGGGAAGACGGTTTTGATAGGCTGTTATTTTTCTTCTAGACCTAGTGTTGATTTATCTTGGTCGACTAGTATGTTGAGAGTGGTAGAAGTTGATTCGATTGGTTGGGAAAGTGTAGATGAGACTACTTCAATAGATGATAGTTTGGATCTCATTCCTAGCAGAGTCGTGGGTTCTTCATCGTCTAGAACAGGTAGATGTAAGAGAGAGACTCCCATCAGTGCTCTTGTTCATCGCAGTGCAAGGATGAGATCTAATGCCTCATCACTATGCGGTAGGTCCCCACATTCGAGTGCTAATGGTAGCACTTCGAATTTGGGCTCAGGTATGATTCCATTTTATGGCAGTAGTTATACACCATTTGCTTTAGGTAGTCTTTCCTCTGGGCAGTTATGCCTGCTAGTTAAGGATACAACTTTTATTTTTACAAATATTGAGTTAAATATAGACTTTATTAGGAGTAGAGAATTAGAGACAGTAAATACACTGAGATGATGAGATTAGTCAGTTGGAAACTTAGGGGAATTAACGACCATAAAAAATGTGATAAAAATAGTACATTTTTTAGGGATTATCACATTGATATTGCATTATTACAGGAGACTAAAATAGATAACCCTGATTTCAGTTTTTATTTGATATTAGGGGGTTCTCATTTGAGAAATTGGGCATGTCTACCGTCTATTGGTAGCTCAAGGGGTTTAATGATTGGTTGGAGGGAAAATCAGTTTAGGCTCCTTCAGGAATTTCCCAAGGAGGATTCCCTCCATATTTTATTGTTATCTTTAATGGATAATTATGTATTGGGTATTACTAATGTTTGTGGAATGAGTGTTCTGATTTTAGAAATCTTGTCCCGAATCAATGGATTGTGGGGGCATATTTCAATGTCACTAAATTTTTGGGGAGAGATCACCTCGAGAAGGTGATTTCTTTGATTTGGAGGAATTCAATGATTTCATCTTAGAAAATAATTTGATTGAAATTCATCTTAACAATAGATCATTTACATGGTCTAATGTGAGAGATTTTCCATCTTTTGCATCGTTAGACAGATTTTTTATTAATAACGAGGTAGAAGATAGGTTTTCTATTTATAGAGTTAAAGTTTTGTGTAACGACGCGCAATCTACGCATCGAAGGATTGTAGAATATTTATTTCTTTCTCATACGAAGTCATATAGCCATGTAACTTTGGGAGACGACTATTGGGGTCATTTCCCATGTTCATGATTTTTGCCTTTTTTAAATGACCGTTTTGCCCTAGCTGATCTTGTTTCAGCCATAACTTTTGATTGGAAAGGAGTTTTGACCTGAAACCACTTCCATTAGGTTCGGATGATGGTTTACCTTTCCGTAGAATGGTCATATGTGAAAAACGGACTTACCGTTGGGGAGATATGGCTGAATTAAGGTTTAGAAGGTGAAAAACAGTTTAACCGGGCTTAATTGGGTAATTAACAGCTAGGCCCAGAGGGGGATTTCGGGTTTTGGAGTATTCAAGGGTTGTTAGGGTTTAGAGAACACCCTTTTCTCATTTTTCAGCTGCCACTTATCATCCCTCTCAACTTAGTAATGGCCTCCAACATCTAAAACACCTCTAAACCACTTTCTAATTGAAGATTTGGCTAAATTACATCAAACTAAGGAGAAATAGCACCAAAGCAAGGTTAGAACTGCTGTATAGCCTTGGGAACAGCGCCAAACAGAGGATAATTTCAGATTTTGTATTTTGTTTATGGCTAAGGTGAGTGATTTGCATAGTTCCTCACTAATTATGGTCAATTAAGGGTAATTAGTTTTAATTAGCGAATTTAAACATGATTAAATTCTAGAAAAATATTTATAAATTTCGAAATATTGTTTTAGACCTTTGTTAGAAAATTTGGTTAATTTGGTTAAGTTTTGCTAATCATATCATTAGTTTTGCTTAAACATGATTAAGGGAAATATGGGTTTTTGGGTATGTTTGATCTGTTTTGACATGTTAATTCATTGTTTTGGTGTTTATGGTTAGTTCTCTATGTTACTATGACCGTATGGTATGCTTTGTGATTGATTAGAAAAGTTAGGGTGGTCAAAAACGACGTCGTATAGCGTAAAACAGTTGCTGGAAAAGTCACAGGAAATTTGTGCAGGGTTTCGGATATGATCGGTTGATGGGGCTTGGATCAGATTGTGGACCGGGCAAGAGAGTACCGAACCGAACTGGAGCTTGGCACAAGATAAAGTATGGCAAAAAGGAAGGCCATTATAGCTGGATTGGGATCAGATCCGGCTAATGAAGGAGAGTGGGATCAGATCGATCAAATGAAGGAAAAGGAAGCCACCGAACCGAACCAGGAAGCAACCACCGAAACGAACCAGGAAGTAACCACTGAACTGAACCAGGAAGAAACCACTGAACCGAACCAAGGAGGAATGAGTACTGTGTACCACTGCCTCCTCCGAACTGAGCCGTACGAGGAACTCCATGAACCAAACCCAAACATGGACTATGGTCACCGAACTGATGACGATTGAGGCACTACACATATCCGAACCGATCCGGATGAAGACCAAAACCGAGATGCAAAGGTAGTCCAAATAGGAAGTAGAACTTAGGATCCAGTTGGGAACCAACGAGTTAACTTCATGATTGTACTTTTCCGTGGGACGTGTGCAAATGGGTTATCGACGTCTATAGCTTTGATTCACCACCAAGACGGTTGTTAGGCTACGTATCAGTGCAGTGGGGTAGTTATTACTCCATGGGACAGAGTGATCATAGAATGGCTATAAGCCAGTGCATTGGAGTCGCAATGACTTCATGGGGCAGAGTGGACATAGCAAGGACTAGTGGCTATGAATCAGTGCCATGGTGTCATTATGACACCATGGGGGCAGAGTGATCATAGCAAGGAATGGGTGGTCAGAGCAATGGATATCGTATGCTTTACGCACTGAGTGAGAGATGTGAGGATGGTTGCTATGCTTGATTTTTTGACATTACTATGACATGCACACCCCACACCCCCGTATTCTTTACACCATATGTTAATGGCACCTTAGAGTATTGTACAGTATGTAGTGCTAACTCTTTGGTTGCAGGTTCAAGTATGGTTTAGTATACTTGTTATTATTCTGTTTTGCTGCTTATCACTCATACCAGACTTTTGTCTGACCCGTAGTTTTATGTCTCTTCTTATTACTCTGGGTGCTCTTAAACGGGCAGACTAGAGACAGGTTAGCTGGTTGTGCACGAGTAGTTATCCGGAGACGAGCAAGAGGCTGACACGTACTATTTGCTATATATTCTCCCTGTGTCACTGCTGGTCACTACTTTGGGCATTAGTAGTGTACCTTCCTTATTTGCTTTAGAGACAGTTTTCAAATGTTGTAATAATAACGATGTGGAACATAAGCTGTATTTGGATCTTCCGCTGCTATGATGTTTAGTTTTCAGTTTATGAACTGCCTCACCTATTTTATGTCAAGTATGTTATTATTATATTTTATTCCTTGTGCTGTGAGACATTCTACAGGTTCCTTGTTAGTTCAAATACCCTTCCTTTCCTTTCTTTGGCGACCAGCCCATGCTGGTTAGGCATTGGCACAACGCACTTTCATTGAAATGTCGACTGGTGCGGGGCGGGCCATTATAGTTTGCTCTTTTTATTTTCTGATCATTGTCCCATCATTCTTTCTTGTGATTAGAACATATCCATTAGTAATAGTTTCAAATTTGAGAAGATGTGGCTGTTAGATTCTAGTTTTTATAATTTAGTTGCTATAAAGTGGAATTCCTTGTTTTATTTTAATAATATGTATATTGGTAATTCTGCTAAAAATTTTGTTGCGAAGTTAGAGAAGTTAAGATTTTTTCTCAAACGTTGGAATAAGTATATTTTTGGTAGTGTTAGAATTAGGAAAGACAACATTATGTGTGAGATGTTAGACATAGATAAGATTAGTGAGCCCAGGATTCTTAATTCCAATAAGAGGGATAAATTTTGGAACCTTAGACATGATCTTAAGTTGTTATTGGAAAAAGAAGAGGTCATGCGGAAGCAAAGGGCCCGAGTACAATGGATTAAGGAAGGGGATAATAACACGAAATTTTTCCATAGTGTGGCTAATAAGAGAAGATGTAATAATTTGATTCATTTAAATTTTGTTAATGATGTGGAATTGCCTGTTCAAAGTGATTTAAATGAGGCTTTTACTAGTTATTATAACCAAATTTTTGGTTCTAAGATTAAGAGGAGGATTAATGTTAGGTGGAATGACATTTTGTTAAAATTCGATGATTTAAATCTATGCCAATTATGGAAAAGATTTTAATTGATTCTTATAATGAATTAATTTTAGGCAATAAATCTGTAAGATATGGGAAAGAAAATATTTGATTTGATTAATCAATCAAATCTTGGTAAAATTGGCAACATATTTGGATGGAATGAGAAGTTTTTTATTTGATTTGAGCAATCAATCAAATATGTGTATTCTAGGAAACTATCAAAATATGCAAGATTTTCAAATTAAGGAAATCTGGAAACTTCTCATGGTTACCTTCAGGCAAGCCTTCATCCTTACTCTTACATTGGAGGCATTTGCTCATCCTTCAATGCATAAGCCAATAGTACTCACTTCTTCATATCCTCAATAAGATCCCTATTTATGTATAAATTATACAGTGAGGAATATAGTGAGTGTCTTGTATTCTTCTCTTATTGTACTCCCTCTTGTGAAGAAAGAATAAAAAAATAGTTGTTGGGTCCGTGGACGTAGGCATAGCCGAACCACGTTAAATCGTTGTGTCTTCTTCTGCTCTCTTCTATTTTGTTTCTTTTGGTGATTATTTTTCATTGAGTTGGCGGTTGATAATTAATTGACAAGCTAGATCCTCTTTTTTTATTGATTCCGCATTTATGCAATTTTTGCACATCAGTTTGGTATCGGAGCTAGCTATCTTGTTCTAGATTAGTTACCGATGGCTAATTCTTTTAGGAGTGGTATGAAAAATTATGTCGTCAACAAATTTGTTAGAAGAGATGTTTTTGGGACATGGAAGGTTAAAGTAAAGACTAATGACGGTGTTCTTCAGCAACAACTTCATTCACCTGGAGGAAGAGATAAGATGCAGAAGAGCTTTGGAGAAGATATGCATGGATCCCACTTCTCGGGATTTAGAAGAGGCGCTTGCTATTATTGTAAGAAGAAGGGACATTTCATACAGCATTGTTCAATTCTTAAAAAGAAGGGAGAGAAGAAGAAAGCTTCAATTTTGGCAGCACTTAGATCAGATGCAGATAGATGTGATAGCGATACATCATTATTTTCAGCTAGTATTTCACCCTTAGAGACTACAAGTTGGGTGATTGATTTTGGAGCCTCTTGTCATATGATGCCAGATAGGAGCTCTTTTGTCAGTTATGAGAAGATTGACGGTGGAGCAGTTCATTTGGAGAATGGCACATCTTGTCATGTTGCGGGCGTTGGAAGTGTGAGGTTTAAGATGCATGATTGTGTTATTAGGACTATCGCGGATGTTAGACACGTTCCGATGTTGCATAAGAGTTTGTTGTCAGTTGGAGCTTTGACTAAAGATGGTATGAGGATAATAATAGATGGAGAGAATTTAAGAGTGGCGAAGGGTTCCTTAGTAGTAATGAAAGGGGTGCGAGTCAATGATATTTGTATGCTTTGTGGAGAGACGGTCTTGGGAGATTCAGTCATTCATACTGATTCTAGTGCTCCAGATTCTGCTTAGTTGTGGCATCTTCGTTTAGGTCATGTTGATGAGGAGAGCCTGGACGTATTGAAGAAGCGTTGGTTAATTTCTGTTGAGTATCAATTAAAGCCTAGCTCTTGTGGAGATTGTCTTTTGGAAAGAAGAAGCATGTCACATTTGATGTTGAAAGACCTAGAGCTACAAATTTTCTAGATTATGTTCATTCTTATGTGTGGGGACCCATCCCAATTGCATCTTTAGGTGGAGCCAGTTTCTTCGTCTTATTTGAGGATGATTTCTCGCATATGGTTTGGGTCTATTTCATGAAGACTAGATCCGAAATATTTGCCCAATTTCAGAAGTAGAAGACCTTAGTTGAAAAGAAGTCAGGAAAGTAGCTGCGAGTTCGTAGACTTGGAAATAGTAGTGAATTTGCGTCACAAGAATTCAGTAACTATTATGCGTCCGAGCATGTATTTAGAGATTTTTCTACGAAGTCACATTCTTTTGAAGTGGCGAAGAGCATGTGTTAGACATTATGGGAAAGAGCTATGAGCTTGAGACTGAATTCTGGTCTAAAAGAGGGATTTTGGGCAGAAGTGATATCTATGGCAGTATTTCTCATCAACCATATACCTTCTATTGCTATAGATATGAAGATCCCGGAAGAAGTATGGAAAAAAGAGTCTGTTGATTATTCGTTCCTTAAAGTGTTTGGTTGTTCAGCTTATTTAGAATCTGAGAGACATGATCAGCTAAAGACTAGAGGAAGCAAGCACATTTTGTTAAGCTATGGAAAAGGAATGAAGAAATATAGGTTGTGGTGCAAAACAACTAAGAGAATTATGACCATCAGGCATGCGATATTTAATGAGAGTTCTTTATTGAAGGTGGAACCTCTATCAAGTGATGACATTAGGAGGACATAAAATTTCCAAACACGTTTGGACTCATCAGATTGTTTCCATATTCTGAGAGAAAGTGGTATTTCAGATGGTACTGATGAGAAGATTTCAGAGGTTCAAAATCTAGGTGGAGCTCAGTCACAGTTAAGGCCTTTTAGTTAGTTGGACCTATTGGTAAGCATATTTATAATAATGATTATTGTAAAGACCTGAATTTTTAGACGATTAATTTTAAATATTTAATATTGATTTAAATATTATTTTGATAATATAAATTGATTTTTATATGGAGTTATGGATTTAATAATCGAAACACGATTTACTTTGAATATATATAATTATTGTAATATAAGAATCTAAAATAATTCAATTCGAAATTTAAAACCGAGTCAAAATAATTCAGATAATTAATAGAAATTCTATTGGAATAGAAGCAAAGATAGTAATTATTTATTATTAAGGATTAATTGTTTTGAATTTAATTTATATCAATTTAAATTGATATCTTCTCCATATAATTAAATGGAGCTTTGAATCCTGTCCCAGTGGGATCAGAATGGTGGTGTAACCCTAAGAAGGCTTGTTGTTGGACTAAAATAGGAGTTGAAATCAACGTGATAATTTAAATTAAAGGATACCGTTTCTAATTAAATAAAATAGAATAAAAATCTATTATAAAAATAAATTTCCTTCATTCTTAAGAAAACAAAGTACACTGTGGTTATATGTATTTTGCGCAGGCCAATTTCCTTAGCGGTTAAGAAAACCTCTTTAATAAATCGCGCGGGTTTCTCTTGGATTTTTTCTTCTTCTGAAAATGGAATAATACCTGGTTCCCTTAGATTCTCCACAAAAATCGGATACTTCCTTTTATTTCTAAACTAAATCTCGAAAGCTTCAATACGAATTAAAATGGTCGATGCCTTTTTAAAGGCCAAAAACAAATTCAACCAAAATCTCCTTCTTTCCCTGTGATCCGAAAATCATAAACCAAACGAAAGGAAATCCATTTTTCGCTCAATCTCAGAAACCCAATCGAATAAAAAATTGAGTGCTAAAAAAAAGAAATCGCACGTCATGATGGAGTTTCGTATTGTGCGAATTCACTCCTAGAGGTGGACATCCAGCATCGCTTGGCTAGGGCAGCGATTTTGGGAGTGCGCGATGTTGTTTTTGGGATAACATTGTTCACTTGATTGAGTCGCTATGTCCAATGCAGTGATTTGAGAAGGTGCGGTGACAGACAAGATCGCAGTCGATGGGTAAAAGGGTAGAGTCGTGCGAGTTTTAGGAGACATCGGGATAATAAAAACTCAACAAATGGATGGACGGGCTGTGAATTAGGAAGCAGATGAATGGAAAATGTTAGTTCGAATTGGGAAGGTAACTTAAATTAACCAAATAATCATGATTAAATTTAATTACTTAAGTTGTTAACTTTATATTGTGTAATATATATATATATATATATATATATATATATATATATATATATATATATTAGTATACGGGTTAAAATTAAACTAGCATACTGTTAAGAGGAAAGGAAATAGTATTAACTATTATCTGGAATATGTAATGTGAAAAGGGGTTTTATCCAGTAAATCATTATATAAATTATAAATTAGATAAGTGAAATTTGGAATCGTTAATTGCTCAAAACCCAGGCGTTAGTAAAAAGAAACAAATAAATTATAGTATATTTTCAACATGAAAACTTGTTAAGGAGATTCGTTAGCTTGTTAAAGAAATTTCATTAGTATTAACTATTTTCAACATGCAAGGATATATCGAGTGAAATCTTTTCTGTGGAGTGCAAAGTTTCGGAAATCGATGAAGAGAAACTGAAACTGATACAAGTGCAAACTAAAATTCCTGGTGAGTAAATCTCACTCAATTTATTATTTAGAATTATGTTTAGTCGTTAAAAATAATTGATGGTTGATTAGTTGCATTAAAATATTACTGTGGCTATTATAAAATATATATTAATTATTTAGGATTGGTGTTTGTGGTTATTATATATATATATATATATATATATATATATATTGGTGATTGGATAGTTCCCGCAGTACCATTAGTGGATGCCCGCAGTATCATTAGCAGATGACCCTATGCCCCCCACGCTATGATAGTGGATGATCTTCTATACCGCGATATCCTACCTCGAAGTAGGATTGGTATTATTTATGTTGGCTAACGTTTGTGGATGCAAGAAAATAGGTTGGAGGGATCCGCCTGGATTCCTCAAAAATATTATTAATTGTTTGTTTTCATATATTTATTATCATATATGATGTGTTAGAAAATCTATGGTTGATAACTGGGGATTTTTGAGATTGATTGAATATCACTAGGCCTAAAATGTTGATATATAAAAATATCGTGAAAATGATATTTGAGATTTAAAAGGGGAAATCTATTTTTAAAAATATAATTTGAATATTTAATGAGCTATAGAAATATTAACTTGTTTTGAATAAATAAAGCAAGTATTGAATTTATAAACGATGTTTATAAATTAAAACATACACGAAATTGAAGTGATTAATTTATAAATGATGTTTATAAATTAAATAATACAGGAAATTGAAGTAAATTTATAAATGGTATTTATAAATAAAATGGAATGATTATAATTAGATAATCGACGAATTGAAATGAATTTATAAACAGTGTTTATAAATAAAGTGGAAAAATTATCATTTGATAATTTGAATATTTAAATTCAAATGTGAATTTAAAAATAGAAATGGGGAATCGTTTTAAGGAAGTAAACGATGAAATTTATTCTGATGTCTAGAATGTAAATTGAACTAAAAATAAATTTGTACGGATTTATGATTTGAATTCAATTTTATCAAATTTATTTAAATAAAATATTTTTCAGAAAAGATCAAGGCGTGTGTTATATATATAAGTTATAATAAATAGAATAATTAATATGAAAATAAATTAAATTGGGCCTTGCATTAAAGCATATATATTCCAATTTACCCATGACACATCAGTGAGTAGATGTGTCATATGGCGTGTCTTATTTTTCTTTTTTGTTCCTTTTATCCCATGACACATCAGTGATCGATCGATATTGGAATCATAATAGATAGAACTAAAATTTAATCTGAAAATAAATTATGTGTTATATACATATATAAGTTATAATAAATAGAATATTCCAAAATAAGATTTTGGTTTTTAAACAGATTTTGAAATGAAACTTGTTTTAAATTATAAAACAAGGAAGTTCGATTTATAAACAACATTTATAGATCTAGTGAAATAAATTATCATTAGATAATTTAAGGGTATAAATTCAAGTATGAATTTGAAAATAGAATTTGAAATGGAACCTTGTTTTAAATTATAAAACAAGGAAGTAAATTTATAAACAACGTTTAAAAATTAAGGAAGATAAATTATCATTCGATAATTTAGAAATTTAAATTCAAATATGAATTTAACAATGAATTGAAAATTGTTTCAAAAAGGGAACGATGGGTTTCATTTCGATATTCGGAATATAAAAATGAATTGAGATAAGTCTAAGAAATTATATTGGGAATTCGATTTCATCGAATTTTATAAAGTAATTTATTCCTTACGGAATTGGAAATTAATATTAAAAATGGATCTGTGATTGAATTTATAATTAAGTGCTAAAATAATCAACGACTAAGGATAATCGGGGTATTTAAGTTAGATGGGGAAAACTGGATTAATATATATATATATATTAAAATATATTAGAATAGAGTTGAAATTTATTTATTAACGAAGTTTAATGTTTATATTTAAATATAATTAAAACAAGCTCGCCGCGGTGAGGCAGTTCGTAAATTGGCATTTCGAACTTCAACTGAGTACATAGAACTCAATTTAAGTCGGAATTCTTTGAAACAAGAATCATCAGAACCGATTTGATAATAGTTTTCTAATGTAAGATAAAAACCCGGATTTCGTCATATAAATTTTGAGTTATATGAAAATCGAATTTTCAGAAAAACAACACCATAACCATTATAAAACCATAACGGTTTATTTAAATAAATAAAAGGATTTTAAATAAATAAAATCTGAATTTCCATTAGAAAAATCCAGATGTGAGTTGTAAAATAAATACGAACTCAAGTTATGTAAATGAATTGATTTTTGAAATAATGATCAAAATTTTAATCGTTTAATAGAATTAACTAATCTAAAGAAAAATTAGTTAATGGAATTTTAGATCGAAATTGGACTTTGGATCAGAAAAGGGGTTTGTGACTTCATATTTGAAATCGAATATGAAAGTTGAAGTGAAATGACATTCGATTGTTTTATAAACAAATTAATATATATTTGGACATGATATTTTAAAATAAAAAGTAAAATAGGTAAAAGAGCTAATTAAAGAACAAATTAGCGAATTGAGTTAAATGACCGGATTGAGTTGGAATAAATTGGGAATGGACATATATGGGTTAGATAGGTATGGAATGAAGTGTACGAATATTATAATTTGTGTGCCCAACAACAAGGTACACGTTTAAATTCCATATGATATTTTATGTGCCGAATCGACAAGCCGTTTGGCTTTTTAATTTTCTTTTTGAATGGAAAGGGCCCTGAGAGGCGTTTTATAGTTGTACCGAGTGACCCATACAAGGAGGTTATGGCGAAATTTTTCGGAAATTTAAGGAGTTATAATATTTTTAAGAAAATTGGATAACTAGAAATCAATGTATCGATATATAGAATTCATTAAGGAAATGAACTTAAAAATATAATATTATAAATAAAGGAAATCTATAATTAAATCTAGTAAAATTAGATGGAGAAACATATACAAGTTTAAAAACGAATAATTGGTTTTTATGATGTTGATTATTCGAGGTAAGTGGCGTTGTCGGTTTTGAAGTTAAGGATGTTTTTAGTCAATGTCTGAGAGGTAGTTATACCCCAACTTGATTGATTTCATTTTTAACCGGTAAATAGTAAGATCCAGTCTTGAAGAGAAATATTTGAATAAGAGTTAGTTGAATGCAGTATTTTAGGCTGTTTGTAACGATGTTTTACACAACAATCGATTTAACCCAAGTAAGTGAAATTTTGGAAATATAAAGATAAATATTTCCTAAGTATTGAAATAAATGAATGGTCATGAAAGAGATAAGTAATTGGAATGTTTTCTAATTATAAATAGAATATATTTTCTAGGTATAGAAAATAAAAGAAGGCGATATATGAAAATGTTTTCCAAACAGCTTAAGAGGCCAAAATGATTATCGAAAATAACGTGTTAACGAATATCGATAAGGAAATGGAGAATTGTTTAATTAATGAAATATTAATTAAGGAGCCCAGTGATTGTTTTATGTTATGGATGAATGTTTGTTTTTCTTCGGTAGTTAAATAGCTGAATAACAAAGTATTTGCCAATATCGTTATCAATATGGAGAAACCAATTGGATTATTATCCGAGAACCACCCTTTATTGTAAGTAGCGTTGCGAACTAGATTATATGAAGATAACTGAAGACGGAGTAAAGTGCAAGGGCTTTTTCTGTTAATCCTAGGTAGAAAATGCCTAAGATGGATTAATGGATATTGTGCCTTTGGTTTCATTCAGCCCCACAACGAACGTGTATGGACGAGTGTTTGATAGAGTATTTCCATTGGTCGCATATGTTGGTCTGTATGAATATATATGGTGGAGGAGAATTTATTCTCTTAGCATAATATCCAGAATATATTTATGCAAACCAATTACTGATTAACGGATTTGACAATGTGACATTCAAAGTGATTGTGTTATCAATGAATAGTAAGTAAGCGTAGTCTCAGGCCTCAACAACCGGGAAATGGCAAAATCGGGCAGACGACATGGCTAAGTGGGTAGCTCCCAATTAGGGTGTATTATCACCTACCTAGAGAAATTCATTTCATTCTTTATTCTATTCGACGCTGTCTCATTCGGGAAAACGGTTGCTGATCCCAACCGTTTGTGATATACATTCGATACACTTAAGCGAAATGAGTGGTCGATCATGTATGGTCGGGTTACAAGATGTTTTTGTTGAACGCAGTGTATTCTCCTCTAGAGATACACTATCGGAAGGTGGTTCCATACCTTGTCATAGTTGGAAATTCATTACCCAATAAGTGCTCACGGTTTTGATTGTATATTATATATGTGGAGCGTGAGATGCAAACGTTCCACTAGATTGTTATTTATTTGATTTAGACACTATTATAATATCAAAGGGTTTTGATATAAAGGTTATCGTTTCTTTCAAAAGGATTTTGAAAGCTAAATCAAGTGTTTTGGATTCTCATAAGGGAAAAACCTGTTCCATGTTATACGACGTGGTCTTATGAGATATCGCTTATTTTCTCAAACTGTTTTAAATTGTTTACTCATACCAGTCCCATGACTGACCCAGAGTTTATTTTGTTTTGTTTTACCTAAACTCTTGGGTGCCCAAATTTGTACGGCCAATCAAGTAGTTCAGGATTTTACAGATCTATCTAAAGGAGCTTGGAGCATGAGGCATCTGTAACAACCTGGAAAATCAGAAAGAATTTAAAAATTTTAATTTGGATATTTTAGTGGATTTTGAATATTTAAAATAAATTATTTTAAATAATAACGACGAAAAGCCTATTTGAATCGATGTTTGAAAATAAATATATTTACTTTAATTGTAAACAAGGCCTGAAATGAATTTTCAGAAAGGTCGCTATAAAGTTTATATAGCCCTTGAAAATAGCCATTTTGCAAACGGACTCCGTTTTCAACGAAACCACTTTTTTTGGATCCGGAATGTCAAATTATTACTAGGTTTCAAATTCCATAATTTTTGAAGTTAATATCTAGTGTGGCAAAGGAAAATGTGTTTGGTTGGTTTTAGTCAAATTGGATCGACCATAAAATGGCCATTTTTCAAACGGTCTCAGAATTCGACGAAACTAGTTTTGTTGGGACAATATCGACAAAACAAAGCCAGATATAATTTTTCTGTAATTTTTAGAATAAGTATGTGGCCCCGGCAAATTAACATGTACGTTCAAATCAAAATTTGAATATTTTATATTTTAATTTGAAGAAAAACTTACTGAAACAGTCGAATGGGCTTACGAAACATATCCCATTGTGTTCAGAATGGGGGTATTTAGCTAGAGGCAACAGTCGTTGGGTTTGGATTGGAGTTCGTATAGAGTGAGGGGTATTTTCGAATTTAAAGGAATTAAAAAATTAAATATAAATAACTTGGGCCAATCGCGTTTCTCCAACCCTAATTTATTTCTGGGAAAATCTGCACTGCCTTCTCTCTTAAACGAACCGATCGACGGAAAACGTGTTCCCAACTAAATCCTCTTGGATTGAAGATCCAAGCGATGATTCAAACAAGTTATAAACAAAAATCGATGTGCTCCTAGAGGTCTACACATCAACCGGTTAAGATCGATCCTCGTCAGCTGGTTTATGGGATTTCGCTGTCCAAAGTTCGATTGTTGCGAGGACGATTCTGGCGTCCTATCACCATCGAGTTCGCCAGAATTTAGGGAGGAGGAGCAGCTCTCGTAGACGCTTCACGTGGCAGGGTCCGATCGAGCTACAACATCTTCGTTTTGGTGAAAAAAAATCAAACCCTAGTGGTGAGCAGTTGTTCGAACATCGACCTGAAAAAATAACAGGGAAAGGAGGTGATTAATTTATTAATTACTTCATTAATTAACTCCATAATGTACTTGACACGATAAAAATCATATCTTTTTCGTTTTTGGTTGAAATCCAGTGAAACAAGAGACACCGGGACCGTGAGGACGTCTACTACATTCTAGAAGAGACTGGGGAATTTTTAGAGCTTCCTACAATATTAGGAGTGGAACCAATGTGAGTTTTTTAGTTATAAACGATATGAATAACGATGTATAAATTATACGGTCGATGTATGAGTTATATAAGCGTTGTACACCTCATGTATAAGCGTTGTATAAGTTGTATGTGCGATGTATAAGTTATATATGCATTGTAAAAATCATATATGCATTGAATGAAATTGAAATGAAATCGAAATGTATTTATATACGTATATATATATACACACTCCCCTCGTCCACAGACCATGGACGATATATGTTGGTTGTGATATTGTTTAGATTTTGGTTGATGTGAAATTTGGTGAATATCACGAATGGTTGATTTGATATGATTGATTGTGGTTGAAATCCCAATAGGATTATTATATGGGAAAATACGTCTGCTTTCGAGCAAGATATTTAAAATCCCCATTGTAAAAAGCTATGAGGCTTTAAGGTAGAGCGAGAAGCCATACTAGGGACGGTGCCGGTTTTAACTACCCTGCCGTTATGCTGCCGAAATTTTCTGATATATTTTTGTGTTTGATTTATATTCATGTATTGAAATATATTCATGTGATGGAAATAAAATGGTTTGAACGATAAAAATGACATTTTTATCGAATGAATAAAATAAAATGGTTTGAACGATAAAAATAACATTTTTATCGAATGAAGGGAAGAAATTGTTTTAATAATAAAAATCACATTTTTATTGTATGTACAAAGTATAGAAAATATTCATTTTTGAAATAAATTGTTTTACAAATAAAAATCACATTTTTATTGTATGTATGAAGCATATAAAATAATCATTTTTTGAAATAAATTGTTTTAACAATAAAAATCACATTTTTATTATATATATGAATGGTTAAAAATAGTCATGTGTTGAAATAAATATTTGTTAGATAAAAATATTATTTTTATCAAATTTATGAAATGAATATGGTTTTGAAATTGAAGAAAGAATTAGATATATATATATATATATATATATATATATATATATAACTAAAATAAATCGAATAACGAAGCTGCAGTTCGTATTTTGAAACCGTGATTTCAAACGATTATTGCGGGAGATCCGACCATCGGATTTTCCCGAAACCGAAACCGGTGGGTTCGCTTTGGAAATATCTTTCCAACGACATTAAATTTGCAAAGATCCAACGGTTGGATTGTCTGGAATTTTTAATTCAAATCCGAGTGAGAACAGCGCTAGAACGGATTATATATATATATATATATATAATTAAAATAAACCGAATAATGATGCTACAGTTCGTATTTTGAAATTGTAACTTCAAACGATTGGCCTTTGGAATTTTTCCCAAAACTGGAACCATTGGATTCGTTTTGAAAAGATCTTTCCAATGATATAAAATTTGTAAAGATCCAGCGGTTAGATTTTCAGATATGTGTAAATCAAATCTGAAGAAAACCCACGCCACAGCCGTGTTATGGCCAGAAGCGTCGTTTGAATAAATTGGCTATTTTTAAATAAATAAAAATAGCGATAAATCATGATAAAATATTATAAACAATATGGAATGGAAATAAACCGGATTTACTCGGTTTATTGGATATTTGATGGTTGAATGTGTTTGACGTGAAAATTACATTAGCGAACTGAATTATGGATGTCAATTAATTTAACCATTTAAATGAACTGATTTGAATTCTAAATATGCGTGGATTATTTGAAAAGGTCGAGTTAATTCTCATTTCAAATAATTGATTGACGTTTAAAAGTCGAAGATATGAAGACGGTGCAAGACCGATGAACTTCAGGTCGGATGGATGGCTACTGATGCCTTGGATGGGAGTTGCTGCCCAGAAGGGGTTACAGTGGTGGTTGCCCGGACGTACTTGTTGATCATTCGGATGTGAGGAATAAAGATCCTCAGGTTTCGTTCAAACCTAGAGCGGACTTGTAAATGGATGTGTGTCTGACGTTGAAGATTGACAACGTGGCATACCGAGATGCGGTGATCAAAGCTTTTGTTGAAAAGCAGATATTTGTGGTTGATGATCAAAGCAGGGCTTTAAATAGCTAGCTTTGTGTTTAGCGTTGTTTCGCAAGCCTCACACCCCGGTATGAGCCAAAAACGGGAGAAGGATCCAGGGAGAACATGCGTTTCTTTATAGTTAAGAGTGGTGTCAGTGTTTTACACCCGCTGACATTTTACTTATGTGGATGATGGATAGCAAGGCGCCTCGGTTATATTGGTCGATCCTAGGCCAATGGTTTGGTCGGTATATGACCAGTTTACGCCCCATAGAGCGGGGAAACGCAGTGTTTAGGCATTATAATCCACTCCGTGTGGACCGACAATGTGGCCCCTAAGGCTTGACAAAGTACTTGCCTGAGACACGGGCTAGACAGTCTCGAAGCGGAAAGGACAATCCCTTGCCTTGGTTCATGACGGAAATCCAATTTCCAATTACGACATCGTGCGGTTTTGATTTTATACCTATATATGGTGACATAGTGGTATGGGGCATTAATGTCATCTATGATTGATACTTATGATTGAAATTGTTCCTAAAATATATAAACACTAGTAATAATATCAAATTCTTTTTTTTATTCGTATCAAGCATATTTTGGCCATTATAAGGTAAAACTCTATCCTCCGGTTTGCGTTGCATTGTGTGATGGGAATTGAGTCTTATAATGGCTTCATTTCTAGAAAAAGCATTGCGATGTTTAAGTGATTTACTTGTTTTAAAGCACTGGCAATCCAATGGAGTAAACCCGTTCCGCGTTAGCGGCGTGGTCCTGTGATTGGCCTTATTGTAAAATATGTAAAATAGATTTCTCATACCACTCCCATGACTGACTCGTAGTTTGTTTCACTTGCAAACTCGGGTGCCCTATTTTCTATACGGGTAGCCTTGTATTCAGGTTTTAGCAGGCTCTTTCTGGATAGCTGGAGTTGAAGATGGATTCTATCATTTCTTTCTTTTTATGCTGTTCATCTCCTATTTTAGTTATTATGTTTTGATTCCGCTGTAGACATTTATGTAAAGCTAAACTGTATTTTGTACTAAGTATGATCCTGTATACTGTGTGACTCTGATGATTATGTTTATCCAGTGTATTATTTGTACATTATCTGGTGTATTTATTTATTTCTGTTCTGTTGTTATTTGTTTATGTGTTATATTCCAAAAGATTACCCTTGCCACCGTGAAACAGGGTTTGGGGTCGTCACAACGTGGTATCAGAGCTTTGGTTAAGCTTAGTTCTAGAATATAACATATTAACGAACTCGTCAGAAATAGAACCAGTAGCGTTCAAAGACGGATCACCCATTTCAGATAGGATCAGTAATATCCTAGAACGAGTGAGGCAGAATGAAATACACCTCGGTAGAAACATTTACATTAAAGTATATGTCTCTATGTTTTAAAAATACCTTTTCTGTTGGCCTAACACTTTGTCTGCTATTTGCAGACATTGAAAAATGAGTGGCAGATGTAGAAGAGGTAGGTCGGAACCAGATACTGAAGCTCTATTAATTAAGTATCGAAATCGGGGTGGTGTACCATTCTCAGGCAATGAATCTACTATTCAAACACAAGCATGGATGCGCTCTGCTGAGAAAATATTTGAAGGTTCAAAGCTGAGAGATGATCAGAAAAGATTACTGGCATCTTGGGCACTCAAAGACGAAGCTCTAATCAAGTGGGATACCATTATTAAAGATAATCCAGAAGGTGATATCACCTGGGATAGATTCAAAGAAATTTTTAATGTAAGGTTTATTCCTCCAGAAGCAACTGAGCGGTTAAGTGATGAATTCTACTATTTGATACAAGGGGATATGACCATTCTGGAATATCATAAGAAATTCAACGAGCTTTCTCGTTTTGCCCCGCATCTTATTCAAAATCCAAAGATGAAGAATCTAAGGTTTATTAACGGGCTTCAACGAAAGTATCAAAGTAAGGTAACTGCTCATGTGCAACAATCTTTTTCTGAAATGATATACATGGCTTATCAGTATGAAGATCTAGATAAGCGAGGCCTTTTGAGAGACAAAGAGGAATGTAGTTATAGCAACAAAAGGAAATTCGAAGTTGATAACCCAGAGACAAGTACACAGCCAGAGGCTAGTATGCAGCCTGAGATAAGTACGAAGTCTGAGTTCAGTAAGAGGCCTAGATTCAATAAGAAAAAGTTTAAATCTGAGAAAGAACCAGTCACGACGACCACATGCGACAACTGCAATAAGCAAGGACATTTGACCAGAAATTGTAAATCCTTAAGAATGCAGAAAAAGAATGAATAGAAACCTAATAAGAAGCAAAAGAAATCTCATGGCACAAGGAATGCTATAAGTGTCACCGTACAGGTCATCTTGCTAGAAATTGCCTGCTATCGGGTAAATCTGAAGTAGTGCAGGTAAATGAAGTAGCAGAAACTTTTGCACCCTCAGCTAGTCAGGGAAGGCTAGATGTTTTAGAAGGCATGCTTACTGCCAAAAAATTATTCCAGTTAAAGTACTATTTGATACAAGCGCGTCACGAAGCTTTATTGCAAAGAATGTGGTTAAGAAACTGGATTTAAATTTGAAAAAGCTCAAAACACCCATGACTGTCCATAATCCGGTTGGGGGTTCCCTTGACTTTAGTTGGATTTGTGGAGTGCCTGTTTCTTTTTCCCCTTATCGATTTCCTTGCATCTCGATCATCAAGAATTTTACCGAATTTGATCTTATTCTAGGATTGGATTGGGTAACCACATATGAAGCTGAGGTCAAACGTGCAGAAAGGGTTGTTATGGTTAAAACAAAGCTTGCAAACATCGTTATTCCATGTGAAAGTCTGAATTATGATAGAAAAGATTTTTGGTCAGCTCTCGATGTTTCTCCTGATAAATTAGAACCTGCTCCTGTCGTTCCGGAGGATATTCCGGTCGACATTGAAAATATTCCACTTGTCAAGAATTATGCGGATGTGTTCGAAGAAGTTGTTAGATTACCTCCACGTAGAGAAATTGATTTCAAAATCTCTTTGGTCCCGAATGCAAGGCCAGTAGTTCACGCTACTCAGAGAATGACCTTGAAAGAAAAGGAAGAGTTAAACAATCAGACTCAACAGCTAGTATGGAAAGGTCTGATCAGACCTAGTTTCTCTAATTGGGGAGCAGTAGTGGTGTTTGTCCCAAAGTCAGATGGTACTCTCTGACTATGTGTGGATTATCATGACTTGAATAAGCAGACATTGAAGAACAAATATCCATTGCTGCGGATTGATGATTTTTTGGATCGATTGAATGGCGCATAAGTATTTTCACGAATTGACCTAGCTACAGGATTCCATCAGCTTCATATTGCCGAAGATTGTGTTCCTTTAACAGCATTCAGAGTTCCAGATTTATTCTACGAGTGGTTAGTAATGTCGTTCGGCTTATGTAATGCTCCAGCTTATTTTGTCAATCTAATGAACCGTGTATTTAGAGAAATATTAAATAAATTTGTTCTAGTTTTCATTGATGATATTCTAATCTTCTCTAAGTCAGAGAGAGAGCATGAAAAACGTTTGGAATAAGTGTTAGAAATTCTCACAAAGAATGTTTTAAAAGCAAAATTTTCCAAATGTATATTCTGGCAAGAAGAAGTCAAATTCCTTGGTCATGTCGTATCAAAGGAAGGAATTTCAGTTGATCCCAGTAAAATCACTGCTATCCAGAATTGGAAACAACCTCGGACACCCACAGAAGTTCGAAGTTTTCTTGGATTGGCCAGTTATTATTGGAAGTTCGTTAAGAATTTTTCGAATATATCCAGTTCCTTAACAAAGCTTACTAAGAAACATTCCAGATTCAATTGGACTCCAGAATGTGAGGCAGCTTTCCAGGAGCTGAAGTTAAAACTGACAACTGCTCCGGTGTTAACAATTATTGATGGCAATCAAGACTTGAAAGTCTGGATAGATGCTTCTAAAGAAGGCCTTGGTGCAGTATTAATGCAAAGAGGCTAGGTAGTTTTTTATGATAGCCGTCAATTGAAGCCATATGAGAAAAATTATGCAACTCACGATCTTGAATTGTTAGCCATCGTGTTTGCAATGAAAATCTGGAGGCACTATCTATTGGGTGAGAAGTTCGAACTATATACTGATCATAAATCTTTGAAGTATTTATTCACCCGGAAGGATCTGAATATGAGGCAGCTGTGTTGGTTAGAATTTCTCGCGGCATATGATTTGGATATTTATATACTCCGGGGAAAGCCAATGTTGTGGCTGATGCACTCAACAGGAAGAATGTAATCATCGCAAGTATTATCATTACACCATCATTGATGGATAAAATATCGATTCTTCAGAAAGACGATAGTTTTGTTAAAGAGATGATCAAAAGAATTCAAAGGGGCAGAGTCTCCAGTTTCCAAGTGGATAGCGCAAGAGTTCTGAGATTGAGAGGAAGGAATTGTGTTCCCGACAACCTTGAGCTCAAAAGAGAAGTATTTGACGAGTGTCACAAGTCCAAGCTGTGTATCCACCCAGGGGTAAGTAAAATGTATAATGACCTCAAGCGAACTTTCTGGTGGAAGGCGATGAAAAGAGATATCTCTATATATGTTAGCCGGTGTTCCACCTGTCAACAAGTCAAAAGCAATCAACAGAAACTGACTGGACTATTGCAACCGTTGGAAATTCCCGGTGGGAAGTGGGAACAGATTTATATGGATTTCATAGATGGTTTGCCCAGAACCAGGAAAGGAAACGACAGTATTTGGGTGATCGTAGATCGTCTCATGAAGACCACCCATTTCATACCTGTCAGATCGAATAGAACTTCTCAGAGTCTGGCGCAGATTTATTTCAGAGAAATTGTTAAACTTCATGGAGTTCCCATGAGTATCGTTAGTGATCGTGACCTGATTTTTGCTAGTAAATTCTGGGAGGCATTCCAAGCAGAATTGGGAATGAAACTGAACTTGAGCACCGTTTATCATCCTCAAACAAATGGTCAAACTGAGAGGGTGAACCGTATTCTAGAAGAATTATTGCGGGCTTGTGTTATTGATTTTGGCGGATCATGGGAAGACCATTTGCATTTGGCTGAGTTCTCATACAACAACCGCTACCAAGCGAGCCTGACAATGTCACCATTCGAAGCACTATATGGTAGACCGTGCCGATCTCCTGCTTGTTGAGTAGAACCTGGTAATAGACTTGTATTGGGACCCGATATGATTCGCGAAGCTGCGGACGAAGTCGATTTCATTAAGAAATGATTACTAGCCGCTCAAAGCCGACAGAAGAGCTATGCAGATAAGAGAAGAAGAGATTTATCATTCACTGTTGGCCACTATGTGTATTTGAAGGTATCTCCGATGAGAGGAGTAATATGGTTTGGTAAAACAGGGAAATTGGAGCCCAAATTTATTGGTCAGTTTCCTATTCTAGAACGGATTGAAACTCTTGCTTATAGGGTTCAATTACCAGACTGGTTGCCTGGAGTACATGATGTGTTTCACGTATCTCAACTTCGAAAGCTTGTGCATGATCCAGACTTGATCGTTGAAGAAGCCGCGCAACGGGATTTGGAAATTACTCCAGAATTGGCTGTGAGAAGAGAGCCGCTAAAGATTATTGGCAAAGAAACAAAAGAGCTGAGGAACAAGAAGGTTCACTTAGTCAAAGTGCAATGGGGTGGAGATCCACGAGACTGTACTTGGGAAACTGAGGAGAGCATTAAGAAAGCCTATCCCAAGTGCAGGGTGAATATCTCTGATTAACTCTGGTGCAAGGTACATTTACCATATTTTGCATTTCCATTTTGTTCTCTACTTTTTTGTTGTTTCCTTTTGCATAGATGTAAACTTTTTAATTATATAGTCTGAATGATTTTAAAAGAGTATATGAATTAATTAGTATATTTTTGAAAGATAAAAACAAATTGATTGTTGTTTGTGTTGAGTGATTGTGGATTTGATTAATTAAATTATTAGAATGATAATTAATTTAATCAATAAGAGAATGAAGTTAAATGTATGCAAGTAAATCAAGTATTGAACTGATTTAAAAATAGATACAAATGTATACATGTGCATTATATATGTTTGAACAGGTAAATGGATTAGCTGTTGAGTAAGGAATTTATTTGCGTGCCCGACAAATAGGTAAACCTTAATGAGTTGGATGCGCAATTTTATTTATTATATCAACTCCTGTGAATGCCATTGGATGCGGAGTGCTGGTTGTTTTGTGTGTAATAATAAACGTCGCCATAGGATAGTAACAATTAATTTTAAACTACACTACATGGCATACTTCTTGAAGATAACATACTTCATCATATACCACATAAGCATTTGGAGCTTATGTGACGAGGTTGAAGATTTACCATACAAGCGTGAGGCTTGTATGGCGATGACTATATATTACAGGTTGAAATGATGACTGATATGGACTATATAAAATGTAACGGTAAATTGCAAGATTAATAAAAAAAACCACACGGGTCTTGAGATGACAATAAACATGTCTCTCTAGTCTTTAAGGCACAAAAACCATTTATAGGGTGACGAGAATTTATTCTTTGGAGTTATAATCTATACACACTCCCCTGTGGACACCGGAATATATCACTATAAATATGTGCATGCTTATTAGGATTTATTGGGTACCTAATACGGCTCAATAAATTTCCAAACCCCTCCCCGTACAAAGGAGGTTATGGCGAAATTTTTCGAAAATTTAGGGTGTTAGCCAAATTTTTGAAGAATTGGAAAATTCTTAGACACTGAAAAGTTGAAAAATGAAAGTTGAGTTGGTTAATTAAACAACTTTCGGCTTCGTTCCTTTTCTGGGACGAAAAGATTTTAAGTGGGGGAGATTGTAACAACCTGGAAAATCAGAACCAATTTAAAATTTTTAATTTGGCTATTTTAGTGGATTTTGAATATTTAAAATAAATTATTTTAAATAATAACGACGAAAAAGCCTATTTGAATCGATGTTTGAAAATAAATGTATTTATTTTAATTATAAACAAGGCCTGAAATGACGCAACAGTTTGAAAATTTGAATTCAAACTTTGACTGACTGTACCGGGTGCAAAAAAAACAAATTTTAGTGAAACCAAAAATATTTAAATCTGTTTATGAATATCTTTCTAACGAATCTGAAAAATCAAAATTTCATAGCGGGAATCAAAAGTTACGGCCAAATGAATTTTCAGCAAGGTCGCTATAGAGTTTATATAGCCCTTGAAAATAGCGATTTTGCAAACGACCTTCGTTTTCGACAAAACCAATTTTGTTAGATCCGGGACGTCAAATTATTTCTAGGTTTCAAATTCCATAATTTTTGAAGTTAATATGTGAGCGTGGCAAAGGAAAATGTGTTTGGTTGATTTCAGTCAAATTGGATCGACCATAAAATGGCCATTTTTCAAACGATCTCAGAATTCGACTAAACTAGTTCTTATGGGACCGTATCGACAAAACAAAGCTAGATATAATTTTTCTGTAATTTTGAGAATCAGTATGTGGCCCCGACAAATTAAAATGTACGTTCAAATCAGAATTTGAATGTTTTATATTTTAATTTGAAGAAAAACTTACTGAAACAGTCGAATGGGCTTACGAAACATATCCCATTGTGTTCGGAATGGGGGTATTTAGCTAGGGGAGGTAGTCGTTGGGTTTGGATTGGAGTGAGGAGTATTTTCGAATTTAAAGGAATTAAAAAATTAAATATAAATAACTTGGGCCAATCACGTTTCTCCAAACCTAATTCATTTCTAGGAAAATCTGCGCTTCCTTCTCTCTTAAATGAACCAATCAACGGAAAACGTGTTCCCAACTAAATCCTCTTTGATCTGAAGATCCATGTGATGATTCAAACAAGTTACAAACAAAAATCGATGTGCTTCTAGAGGTCTACACATCAACTGGTTAAGATCGATCCTCGTCAGCTGGTTTGTGGGATTTCGCCATCCAAAGTTCGATTGTTGCGAGGAGGATTATGGCGTCCTATCACCATCGAGTTCGCCAGAATTTAGGAAGGAGATGCGACTCTTGTAGGCGCTTCATGTGGTAGGGTCTGATCGAGCTACAACATCTTCGTTTTGGTGAAAAAAAATCAAACCCTAATGGTGAGCAGCTGTTCGAACATCGGCCTAAAAAAATAACAGGGAAAGGAGGTGATTAATTTATTAATTACTTCATTAATTAACTCCATAATGTACTTGACACGATAAAAATCATATCTTTTTCGTTTTTGGTCGAAATCCAGTGAAACAAGAGACAACGGGACCGTGAGGACGTCTTCTACATTCTAGAAGAGACCGAGGAATTTTTAGAGCTTCCTACAATTTTAGAAGGAGTGGAACCCAATGTGAGATTTCTGAATTATAAACGATACGAATAACGATGTATAAATTATACAGTCGATGTATGAATTATATAAGCATTGTACACCTCATGTATAAGCGTTGTATAAGTTGTATGTGCGATGTATAAGTTATATATGTGTTGTAAAAATTATATATGCGTTGAATGAAATTGAAATGATATTGAAATGAAATCGAAATATATTTATATACGTGTATATATATATATATACTCCCCTCGTCCACAGACCATGGACGATTTATATTGGTTATGATATTGCTTGGATTTTGGTTGATGTGAAATTTGGTGAATATCACGAATGTTTGATTTGGTATGATTGATTGTGGTTGAAATCCCAATAGGATTAGTATATGGGAAAATTCGTTTACGTACGAACTAGATATTGAAAATCCCCATTGTCAAAAGCTGCGAGGGTTTAAGGTAGAGCGAGGAGCCGTACTTGGGACGGTGCCGGTTTTAACTACCCTGTCGTTATGCTGCCTCAATTTTCTGAAATATTTCTGTATTTGACTTATATTCATGTATTAAAATATATTCATGTGATGGAAATAAAATGTTTTGAACGATAAAAATGGCATTTTTATCGAATGAATAAAATAAAATCTTTTGAACGATAAAAATAACATTTTTACCGAACAAATGGAATAAATTGTTTTAACAATAAAAAACACATTTTTATTGTATGTACGAAGTATAGAAAATATTCATTTTTAAAATAAATTGTTTTACAAATAAAAATCACATTTTTATATTATATATGAATAGCTAAAAATCTACATTTTGGAAATAAATTGTTTTACAAACAAAAATCACATTTTTATTGTATGTATGAAGTATATAAAATAATCGTGTTTTGAAATAAATTGTTTTAACAATAAAAATCACATTTTTATTATATATATGAATGGTTAAAAAAGTCATGTGTTGAAATAAATATTTGTTAGATAAAAATATTATTTTTATCAAATTTATGAAATGAATATGGTTTTGAAATCGAAGAAAGAATTATATTTATATATATATGTAAATATAATTAAAACAAATCAAATAATGAAGCTGTAGTTCGTATTTTGAAACCGTGATTTCAAACGATTATTGCGGGGGATCCGACCATCGGATTTTCCCGAAACCAAAACCATTGGGTTCGCTTTGGAAATATCTTTCCAACGACACCAACTTTGCAAAGATCCAATAGTTGGATTGTCTAGAATGTTTAATTCTAATCTGAGTGAAAACAGCGCCAGAACGGATTATATATATATATAATTAAAATAAATCAAATAACGACGCTGCAATTCATATTTTGAAATCATAACTTCAAACGATTGTACCGGAAGATCCGACCGTTGGATTTTCACAAAACTGGAACAATTGGATTTGGTTTGAAAAGATCTTTCCATTGATATAAAATTTGTAAAGATCCAACGGTTAGGTTTTCAGATATTTGTAAATCAAATCTGAAGAAAAATAGCGCCACGTCCGCGTTATGGCCTGAAGCGTCATTTGAATAAATTGGCTATTTTAAAATAAATAAAATAGCGATAAATCGTGATAAAACATTATAAACGATATGGAATGGAAATAAACTGGATTTACTCGGTTTGTTGGATATTTGATGGTTGAATGCGTTTACGTGAAAATTACATTAACGAACTGAATTATGGATGTCAAATAATTTAACCATCGAAATGAAATGATTTGAATTCTAAATATGCGTGGATTATTTGAAAAGGCTGAGTTAATTCTCATTTCAAATAATTGATCAACATTTAAAAGTCGAAGATATGAAGACGGTGCAAGACCGATGATCTTCAGGTCGGATGGATGGCTATTGATGCCTTGGATGGGAGTTGTTGCCCTGAAGGGGTTACAGTGGTGGTTGTCTGGACGTACTTGTTGATCATTCGGATGTGCAAGGAATAAAGATTCTCCGGTTTCATTCAGACCCAGAGCGGACTTGTAAATGGATGTGTGTCTGACGTTGTAGATTGACAAGTGGCATACCGAGATGCAGTGATCAAAGCTTTTGTTGAAAAGTAGAGCTTTGTGGTTGATGATCAAAGCAGGGCTTTAAATAGCTAGCTTTGTGTTTAGCGTTGTTTCGCGAGCCTCACACCCCGGTATGAGCCAGAAACGGGATAAGGATCCAGGGAGAACATGCGTTTCTTTCTAGCTAGGAGTGGTGTCAGTGTTTTACACCCCCTGACATTTTACTTATGTGGATGATGGATAGCGAGGCACCTCAGTTATATCGGTCGCTCCTGGAACGATGGTTTGGTCGGTATATGACCAGTTTATGCCCCATAGGGCGGGGAAACGCAGTGTTTAGGCATTATAATCCACTCCGTGTGGACCGGCCCTATGGCTCCTAAGGCTTGACAGAGTACTTGCTTGAGACTCAGGCTAGACAGTCTCGAAGCGGTAAGGATGATCCCTTGCCTCGGTTCATGACGGAAATCCAATTTCCAACTACGACATCATGCGGTTTTGATTTTATACCTATATATGGCGACATAGTGGTATGGGGCATTAATGCTGTCTATGATTGATACTTATGATTGAAATTGTTTTTGAAATATATAAACACTAGTAATAATATCAATTGCTTTTGTTTTATTCGTATCAAGCATATTTTGGCCGTTATATGGTAAAACTCTATCCTCCGGTTTGCGTTGCATTGTGTGATGGGAACTAAGTCTTATAATGGCTTCATTTTTATAAAAAGCATTGCGATATTTAAATGATTTACTTGTTTTAAAGCACTGGCAATCCAATGGAGTAAACCCATTCCGTGTTAGCGGCGTGGTCCTATGATTGGCCTTATTGTAAAATATGTTAAATTTATTTCTCATACCAGACTCATGACTGACTCGTAGTTTGTTTCACTTGCAAACTCGGGTGCCCTATTTTCTACACGGACAGCCTTGTATTCAGGTTTTAGCAGGATCTTTCTGGATAGCTGGAGCTGAAGATGGATTCTATCATTTATTTCTTTTTATGTTGTTCAGCTCCTATTGTACATATTATGTTTTGATTCCGCTGTAGACATTTATGTAAAGCTGAACTGTATTTTGCACTAAGTATGATCCTGTATACTGTGTAACTCTAATGATTATGTTTATCCAGTGTATTATTTGTACATTATCTGATGTTTTTATTTATTTCTGTTCTGTTGTTATTTGTTTATGTGTTATATTCCAAAAGATTACCCTTGCCACCGTGGAACGGGGTTTGGGGTCGTCACAGCATCAGTGTTAGATATATAGTATTTTTATTTCCGTTGTGTTGTAAGTGTTGTACTCTGATAATGGTATGTTATACGGTTAAAATTTTGTATTTCAAAAGTTATGATTTATTATATTTTGTTCCGCTGCGATGTGAGATTCTGTGTTGTTATTTCTGTTCTTCTTCTAACTTTTTCTTCTAAAAAAAATGATTCTTATTTCTGTGATATTTGGGTTGGATGTGTGATGTATGTAGTCAACTCAGATAGTACGGATTTGCGGGCTATTACAGTGGGTATCAAAGCTTAGGTTAAGTGAATACCTAGGCTTTGGTGAGGTTATGCTCATTAGAGATATGGTCAGCAGTACCCTAGAATGAGTTGAGTGTATATATACGAGAAAGCGTATTTGTTAATTGATAAATAAAATTTGTTTTATATTGTGTTTCCTTGTTTGTTGAGTGAGTTATGAATTCTGATCGAATCGTGGGACGACATGAAGTCGATATCAATTTCTAAACACTTAAACAGAGAAATTTGACACAATAATTTTTTTAAGTGGGTAAATGAAATAATTTTTCCCAAAATCCTATTTTGATATAGAATGAATAATTTTATGAAATTATTATAATATATATGGATGAGTTGATTGTTGTTATAATAAAATGAGATTATAAAATTGAAATGGTTAATTATAACCAGATATAATTTGTGTAAGAATGAAATATACAAATGAGATGAATTAAAATTGAATTCAAACCAGAATCAAGAATTTAAAATCCTGGGAAGTTGGAAAATATTTTTTTGAAATATACTGGAATAATATAGCCTTGTTTGGAAGGATTTTTGAATAAAATTCATTTTTGATGGATTTAAAAGTGATAGAGCACTGAACTCACTTCGGTCACTGGGAAATAATTCTGATAATGACTACAACATCATCAGTGGTTATTTTCGAGTAACTAAGTGATGGATTGCTAACTTAGAAAAGATTTTGATGGAAATTTGTTTGAAAGAAAACAAGTTGGTTTGAATATTCAAAAATTTTGAATTTGTGATGGAAAAAAATATGTATATATTTATGGGATTTCAAAAGGATATGAAATGAATACCCAGGGATATAAATTCTCGAATTTAAATTTAACTTAAGCAAGTTAAATAAATTGATGTGAATAAATTGACTAAGATCAATTTGGATAGATTAATGGAATACAGATTGGATGTAAATATATTAATTATAGATCATTCGAATTAAATGAATGAAAACAAAAAGTTTTGGTGTAATTAAATGTGTGAAATTTGAAAAGTTGAGTTTAAACATAAATAAGTTTCAAAATGTAATGGGTATAATGTAATAACCCGGAAATCTGAGCCAATTTAAAATTTTTATTTTGGCAATTTTGATGAATTTTGAATATTTAAAATGAATTATTTTAAATAATTCGATGAGAAATTTATTTTGAATAGAAATAGAACATATATATTTGTATAGATCGTCGTTAGAATATAATTATTTTATTTTAATTATAAAAGGAATTGAAAATGGCGCGGTAGTTCGATAATTCGATTTCAAAGTTCAAATGAATGTACAGGATTCAAAATAAATCGGATTTTAGCGAAACCAAAAATATTTGAATCTACTTGAGAATATATTTCCAATGAATCCGAAAAATCAAAATTTCATAGCGAGAATCAAAAGTTACGTCCAGTTGAAGATTCAGAATAGACGCTATGGAATTCTGGCCCTTAAAAATGGCCATTTTTCAAACGACCTTGGTTTTCGATGAAACCGCTTTTGTTTGATCCGCAATGTCAAATTATTGCTAGGTTTCAAATTTCATTATTTTTCAAATCAATATGTGAGCGTGGCGAAGTAAAACGCGTTTGACCAGTTTTAGTTGATTTTAATCGACTGGAAAATGGCCATTTTTCCAACGGTCTCATAATTCGATGAAATTAATTTTTCTAGGACCGTATCGTCAATACGAAGCTAGAAAATATTTTTTGGGAATTTTTCTAGTTAGTATGTAGCCCCAGTAAATTGAAATGCGCTTTCAAATTCAATATATAGAGTTATATTGTAACAACCCGGAAATGCGAGCAAATTTAAAAATTTTATTTTGGAAATTTTAGTGAATTTGGAAAATTTAAAATGAATTATTTTAAATAATAGCGACGAGAAATTTATTTCGAATAGAATTCGAACGTATATATTTATATAGATCGTCGTTAGAATATAAATATTTATTTTAAATTATAAAAGGAATCGAAAATGGCGCGGTAGTTCGATAATTCGATTTCAAACTTCAATTGAATGTATTGGGTGCAATATAAGCCAGATTTTAGTGAAACCAAAAATATTCGAATCTAATTGATAATATCTTTCCAACGAAGCCGAAAAATCAAGATTTCATAGCGGGGGTAAAAAGTTATGCCCAGTTGAAAATTCAAAATAGTCGCTATGGAATTCTGGCCCTTAAAAATAGCCATTTTGCAAACGACCTCGGATTTCGATGAAACCACTTTTGTTGGATTCGGGATGTCAAGTTATTGTTAGGTTTCAAATTTCATAATTTTTTGAATCCATATGTGAGCGTGGCAAAGGAAAATGCGTTTGACCAGTTTCAGTTGATTTTAATCGACTGGAAAATCGCCATTTTTCAAACGGTCTCAGAATTTGACGAAATTAGTTTTGTTAGGACCGTATCGTCAATACGAAGCTAGAAAATATTTTTCGAGGATTTTTCGAGTTAGTATGTGACCCCACTAATGAAATGTGCGTTCAAATTCAATATATAGAGTTATATTTTGATTTTAACGAAAACTGATCGAAACGATCAAATCAGCCTGCGATACATATCCCATTGTGTTCAGAATGGGGGTAATTAGCTATGGACGACAGGCGGTGGGCCTCGTTTCGGGTTCGAATTAAAAAGTGGGTTTTTAGAAATTAATAAAATTAAATAAATAAAAATAATTCCCTCTCTCTCCTCCTTATAGCGTTGACCCCCCCTTCTTCAAACCAAATCGATTCAGAAAAAAATCGTCGTTGCACCACCAGGCCAAGGGGGCGCCGCCAACGCCGCGAACGGGCCCACCACCTCCATCGCCTTCCTCCCCTTCTCTTCCTCCACCTCTCCTTCCTTCGCCCGTTCTGCTCGAGAAAACCCCCTCCCCCATCGACTGCTCAGCCTGAGCCTCCCCCACTTTCCCTCCGACCACCGCTCCCCTTCTCTCCTCTTATACCCCCGCTCCTCCGCCTCGTCCCTCGCACCACCTCGATGCAGCAACACCCCCTTCCTCTCAGACTCTGTCCCCCCCCCCTCCGACAGTGAACGCTTCTCTTCTCCTTCCTATTTCTATGTAAGTTCCTTTTATTTACTTTACTTTACTTTTATTTCTTTATTTTATTTATATAAAGTAATTAGTTCTATAAAAACTAAAAAGCTTATATTTTTATTAGAAAAGATTATATTTTTCGATTAGAAAAGATATGATTATCATGAAGAAAGAGAAGAAAAATATTATTTTTATTGTATGTAAAGAAAAAAAATGTAATTTTTATATAACGTGAAGATTCAAAATATAATTTTTATATGATAGAAAGATTCAAAATATAATTTTTATATGATAGAAAGGTTCAAAATATAATTTTTATATGATAGGAAGGTTCAAAATATAATTTTTATTCAAGTAGTAAGTTAGAAATAAAGTTTTTATCTAAGTAAGAATATAAAAAATTCGATTTTTATATATTAAATAGCAAAGAAAAAAAATTCGATTTTTATATATATTGAATAACGAAGTAAAAATTCGATTTTTATATATGTAGTGAATACGAATGACGAAAGTGATGAAAGAAGAAACACGGCGAAGATTTCCTACAAATGAAGAGTCGTGGAGTTGGGATAGCTTTGGTGAGAACTTCTCACCTTTAATTTAATTTTTCTAGTTGAAATATATACTAGGATGCAGACGGTATTTAGTAGCACCCGACACCCGTCGTCCACAGACCATGGACGGCTTATATGCTTGTTTGTTTGATTTTGATGTGTAGTTGATTGTGTGATGTGAAATGAAATAAAATATTTATATAGTTAAAAATATTTTATAGTTGAAAATAGAATTTTTAACGTGTATATGAAATAAATATTTATAGACAAATCAAACGGTTTGTTTATATACACACATTTGACTGATATTGATTGGGACGATAAATTTTACACATCGCCCAACTGCACAAATAAAATCTATGTTTGATTGTTTGAAAACCCCACACGGGTATTGGGATGATATATGACATACACTAGTCCCAATAATTAGCTGTATGTCGATCGATTGATGGACAGACTGTTATGAGCGTTAAATATTTATATTTGATGGTTGATTATTCATCGTTGTTATTGTATACATGTGTTGTAGAAAATCCATATAATTAATATTATATGGTAATTGATTGGGCCTCATTCCAGTTTTGAAAAAGAAATATTTGAATAGAAATATTTGAAATAGAATATTTGAAAATAGAATATATGAAGCCGTATTGATTAGATTGACGCCATTTTGACGTGAACGATATTTATATCGATTATATTCGTTTTTATAATGAATATTGAACAGTGATTTCAAAATCGAATATTTTGAAATGAAATTCAAATTAAACTGAATAGGATTGAAATTCGAATTAGATTGGAATAGAGTTGAAATCGTTTGGAATTGAGTTTAAAACGTATTGAAATTGAACTGAAAATCGATTTGAATTGAAATCAATTTGAAATGAATTTAAAACGAATTTGTAAGGGAAGATTCAATTTTGATTTGAATTTGAAAAAGAAGATGAAATCGTTTTGAAAACGAATTTAAAACGATTTATAAAATACATTTTAAAAGGGAATCGACGAAGTATATATTATATATATTATATATATAATATATAATGGCCTGAATAGAACGCGCCGCGCCGCGGCAGTTCGCGAATTTCGACCATTGACTTCGAACGGATATTACGGGAGATCCGACTGTCGGATTCTCCTAAAACCGGAACCGTTGGGTTCGTATTGAAAAGAGCTTTCTAACGAATATTAGTAATTAGAAATCTAACGGTTGGATTTGGAATTATGCCCAAATCAAATTTGGAAAAGGTCGCTGTAAGTGCAGTTCGACGGCCGTTGATGGAAATCGACTGCACGAACCTTGATAAAATTATTAAAAATATCAATAATTTTTGTAAAATCATAAGAAATGATTTGGGAAGAATCGGGATGAAAAACTACATATTTGAAAAGATAAAAATAGATTTTTATCGAAATGAACTAGTTTTGAACTAGAATTATAATTTATTTATTTTTAAAATAAATAAATTGAATTTGAAAAGGGTTTTAAAAGTAACCAGAATTTCCAATAATTGAATTGGAATGGATTTGAATCGAAATTGTCTTTGGAATATTTCAATGTTGGATTTCGTGATTATGCAGATGTTGTTATGGAAATTTGAAAGATATATTAATATCGTTATTTCCAATACGATATTTGTTGGTCGTAGAATTTGATATTGAGTATAAGCTGATATATTTTCTATTCAGAGCCTTATATTTAATATCAAATGTGATTTGGGTTTGTCGTGAATGGTGTCTTCATTAACACTGTTCTTAAGCCCAGTTGAGAAAGAGATTAAATCTTTTATTTAGATTTAATGAAGTGTACCAATTAAATAATATTTAACTGGAATTGAATTGATATTGATTTTTGGGTTTATCGTGAACAGTGTTTTAAATAACACTTGTTCTTTAGCCCGATAATTAATGGAATGTGATTTTGGGTTGTCGTGAGCGGTATCTTCAATAATACTGTTCTTAGACCCAAAGGAGTTAAGAAAATCAGAAACTAACTGGACATTAGTTAAGTTGAATGGTTTTTGGGGTATTGATCTGATGTTGGTTTCGGCCTTCGGGGTTAATACTTAGGGAATTGCTCACTTGCTAATTTACGGTTAGGGACCGATTGAAATGTGATGTGATTTTGGGTTTATCGTGAACCGTGTTTTAAATGACACTGATTCTTTAACCCAGTTAAAGATTAAAACTAAGTGGAGTTTTAATGAATCTTTAATTAGATTGAAAAGATCGAGAATGGAGTATCACCAGTTTTTCTCCAGGCAATAGTTAAATCTTTAATTAGATTTAAACGTGAAATGGTAATTGAATTTACCGATAACACCGTGGTGTTAGATATGAAGTATACCAGTTTTACTTCATGGGATGAATAGGTTGGGATTGAGGAATTAAAAAAAATGATTACTTCGGTAAGGTTCGTTAATCCTGACAAGTTGAATCGATATTCAAAAGAAGATTAAAGAATAAATTCAAGGAATTTATCTTTGATAAAATTAATGGGAATCTTTCCCTAAGAATGTGAAATTTAGAAACTAACTGTAGGTTAGCTACGTAGAATGGTTTCCTGGGTATTGATCTAATGTTGGTTTCGGCCTTCGGGTTAATATTAGGGGAATTATTCTCTTGATTAATTTACGGTTAGTGACTGATGAATTGGAATGAGGCGTATGTTGTGTTTTTATAACACTTTTTTATTATATACGCGAGTTATTCGGAAAGACCGGGTTTATCCCATTCTGAGTAACTGTTACGACGATAAGTCGAAGATGAAGACGGTGGTTGAAGACCGGAGGTCTTCACGTCGTTTGGATAATTACTGATGATCTTGATTGGGATGTACACCCAAGAGGAGGGAATCAGTTGGTGATCGTCAAGACGTACTTGGAGATCGATGGATATGCGGGGTACTAGGTGCCTCCGGTTTCGTTCAAACCAAGAACGGACTTGTAAATGGACTGTGTGTCTGACATCGGATTTCATTCTGTGTGACTGATATCGGTTGCATAGAGTAGTTTGCCTGTGTGGCATGCTAAGATGCAAATGATCAAGGCTGTTGTTAAAAAGCAAAGTCTTGTGGTTGATGATCAAGGCACGGCCTTTGTGGCATCGCTTTGTGTAGCGTTGATTCGCGAGCCTCACACCCCGGGGTGAACCAAAAACGAGAGACGGACCTCAGGGAGGACATGCGTTTTCTTCTAGCTAGAAGTGGCATCAGTGGTTTTACACGCCCTGACGAGTTTGACTTATGTGGTTGTTGCTGTTGCGAGGCGCCTTAGATATATCAGTCGTTCTCGAACCGATGGAGTCATTTGTTGGCTCACCTACGCCCCAAAGGGCGGGGAAACGTAGTGTTCAGGATTTCGTCTAATCCACATCGGTAGACCGGCCCTGTCGCTCCAAGGGACGATTCGTTCTATTCCTGAGACACGGGCTAGAGCATCTCGAATCGGTAGAGGACTATCTTTTTCCTCGGTTCACAGATGGAAATCCAACTTCCAATACGTCACGTTTCGATTTTAGTTGTAATCCTATATATGGCGACATAGTGGGATGTGGCGCTTATGCCGTCTATGATTGATACTAATGATTTGAAGTTGTTTTATGCACTATACACTTATTAGTAGTATCAAAAGATTTGTTTTAAACGTATCAAGCATTTTTGGCTATTATAAGGTAAAAACCCTATCCTCCTGCTTGCGTTGCATTGTGTGATGGGACCTGGGTCTTATAATAGCTTCATTGTTCTTTATTTAGCATTGCGCTGTTGTTTTATGCACCGGTGTTCTTGGGAGGAAACCTATTCCGTGTTATACGGCGTGGTCCCTTGATTTACCTAACTTTAAAATAAAGATTAATAACTGTTTTAGTTCTCACGTAAGTCACATGACTGACCTGGAGTTTATTATTTTAACCTAAACTCTGGGTGCCCTTATTTTGACATGGGCAGCTAGTAGTTTCGGTTTTGCAGATTTATATTCACAGGATCCTGATTTACAGTTGGAACGATATCCGGAAAGCTTTGTATCCGTATATCTCCTTCTAGTTGTGTATTGTATTATTTTCCGCTGCTATGTAATGTATTGTAATCTGTGGTATTTTTTGAACTGTAATATGTATTCATACTCTGTATGTTCTTGTATTCTGATGGGATTGTTGTAATATACAATGTAATGTTCTTCCGTCTACGTTCTGTTGTGGCTTGTTCTCGACTCTATCCGCGGTTTCCCCTAAAGGGGATTTCGGGTCATTTCATATATTTTGATTTTGATGAAAACTGATCGAATCAGCCTACGATACATATCCCATTGTGTTCAGAATGGGGGTATTACGCTATGGGTGACAGTCGGTGGGCTCGATTTGAAGTTCAAATGAAAGGTTAACAAATAAGAGAATTAAATATATATATTCTTACATAAATACCCCTCCCTCTATTTTATTTCCCTCTAAACCTAAATCGCGCCCCAATCCTTCTGAGCCGACATTCACCCAAATCGCCTCTTTCCCTCCCCAACCACGATCTGAAAAGCACCGCCGCCCCTGCTTGGCCGCCACCGCGAGGCCGCCACCTTCCCTTCTCCATTGAGCCATCTCGAGCCACCCTCCTCTTCTTCATATCCGAACGAGAAACCCACCACCCTCTGATAAAATACGCTGCCAACCTCATGCAGCGCCGCACCTCACCGCCGACAACACCCTCCACCGCAACCCCTGAACCCAGCTCCGACCTCGCAGCAACAACCCCCCCTCCGATCTAAAACACTGTAAATTTATTTTAATTATATATATATTTATTTTCTTTCTTTTGTTTTCTGATTATATTTGTATAGTGAAGAAGTATATAATTTTTGTAACTAGAGAAGTTAAAAAATTTAATTAGCAAAAGGGTTGATTTTTATCATTAAAAGATTCGATTTTGAATCGTGAAAAGGTGGGATTTTTAATCATATGAAAGCGAAGAGAAAGAGGTTAAAAATATAATTTTTATATTAGTAGAAGGTTAAAAATATAATTTTTATATTAGTAGAAGATTAAGAATGTGATTTTTATATTATAGAAAGAATAAAAATTTGGTCTTTATAGAAGTAGCCATGTAAAAATATGATTTTTATATTATAGAAAGAATAAAAATTTGATCTTTATAGAAGTAGCAACAATATAAAAATATGATTTTCATATAGGTAGTGAACCAAAAATATAATTTTTATATACTGAGCAGAATAAAAATAGAATTTTTATCTATACAGTAGCGGTATAAAAATGTGATTTTTATCCATGTAAAGTGATTATAAAAATGCGATTTTTATATACATAGAAACATTATAAAAATGTGATTTTTATATATGTAGTGTCTACGGACAATGAAAGTGACGAAAGGCGAGCGGCGAAGATTTCCTACATATGAAGAGTCGCGGTGAATTGGTTTAGCTAGTCGGTGAGAACTCCTCACTTTTAAATTTATTTCTAGTTGAATTATATACTAGGATGCAGACGGTGTTTAGTAGCACCCGACACCCGTCGTCCACAGACCATAGATGACTTGTTTGTTTGGTTGTTGTGTTGTGAAATTTGATTGTGTGATGTGGAGTGAAATAAAATATTTTATAGTGGAAAATATTTTATAGTTAAAATATAATTTTTAACGTGTATATAAAATAAATATTTATAAACAAATTGGACGATTTGTTTATATACACTGATTTGACTGATATTGATTAGGATGATAAATTTTACACATCGCCCAACTGCACAAATAAAATCTATGTTTGATTGATTGAAACCCCACACTTGTATTGGGAGTGTATGTCAATCGATTGATTGACAGACTGTTATAAGCGTTAAATATTTATATTTAATGCTTATGCAGTTGCGTGGTGCACTCTGGATGATGGTTGATTATTTATCGTTGCTATTATATACATGTGTTGTAGAAAATCCATATAATTAACATTATATGGTAATTGATTGGGCCTCATTCCAATATAGAAAATAAATTCATGTGTTGAATAGAAAATAAATTCATGTGTTGAATAGAAAATAAATTCATGTGTTGAATTGAAAAATATTCATGTGTTGAATAGAATAAACATTCATGTGTTGAATAAAAGCCGTGTTGATTAGATTGACACCATTTTGACGTAAACGATATTTATATCGATTTTATTCATTTGTCAATGAATATTGAAAGTGATTTTGAAATTCGAATTAAATTGAAATGAATTGAAATTCGAATTAAATTGAATAGATTTGAAATTCGAATTAAATTGAAATGAATTGAAATTCGAAATGAATTGAAATTGAATTGAAATCGATTTGAAATGAAATTAAAATGAATTTATATGGAAAAATTCGATTTTGATTTGAATTTGGAAATGAAGTTGAAATCGTTTTGAAAACGAATTTAAAAAGATTTATAAAATACATTTTAAAAGGAAAGCAACAATATATATAATATATATTATATATATATAATGGCCTGAATAGAACGCGCCGCGCTGCGGCAGTTCTCGATTTTCGACCATTGACTTCGAATTGACGTTGTGGGAGATCTGACCGTCGGATTCTCCTAAAGCTGGAACCGTTGGGTTCGTATCAAAAAGAGCTTTCTAACGAATGTTAGAGATTTGAAATCTAATGGCTGGATTTGGAATTATGTCCGAATCAAATTTGGAAAAGGTCGCTGTAAGTGCAGTTCGATGGCCGTTGATGGAAATCGATTGTACGGGCCTTGATAAAATTATTTAAAATAATAATAATTTGTGTAAAATCATAAGAAATGATTTGTGAAGAATCGGGATGAAAAACTACATATTTGAAAAGATAAAAATAGATTTTTATCGAGATGAACTGGATTTGAACTAGGATAATAATTCATTTATTTTTAAAATAAATAAATTGGATTTGAAATAGTTTTGAAAATAACCAGAACTTCCAATAATTGAATTAGAATGGATTTGAATCGAAATTGTCTTTGGAATATTTCGATGTTGGATTTCGTGATTGTATAAATATTGTTCTGGGAATTCGAAAGATATATTAATATCGTTATTTCCAATACGAAATTTGTTGGTCGTAGAATTTGATATTGAATATAAGCCGATATATTTTCTATTAAGAGCTTTGTATTTAATATCAAATGTGATTTGGGATTGTCGTGAATGGTGTCTTCATTAACACTGTCCTTAAACCCAATTGAGAAAAAGATTAAATCTTTTTATTTGGATTTAATGAAGTATACCAATTAAATAATATTTAATTGGAATTGAATTGAAATTGATTTTTGGGTTTATTGTGAACGGTGTTTTAAATAACATTTGTTCTTTAACCCGATAATTAATGGAATTTGATTTGGGTTGTCGTGAATGGTATCTTTAATAATACTGTTCTTAGGCCCAACGGAGTTAAGAAAATCAGAAACTAACTGGAGATTAGTTAAGTTGAATGGTTTCTTGGGTATTGATCTGATGTTGGTTTCGGCCTTTGGGGTTAATATTTGGGGAATTGTTCTCTTGCTAATTTATGGTTAGTGACTGATGAATTGGAATGAGGGGTATGTTGTGTTTGTGTAACACTTGTTTATTATATACGCGAGTTATTCAGAAACACCAGGTTTATCCCATTCTGAATAACTGATTCGACGTGATGTCGAGGATGAAGACGGTGGTCGAAGACCGGCGGTCTTCACGTCGTTTGAGTGATTACTGATGATCTCGATTGGGCCGTACACCCATGAGGAGGAAATTAGTTAGTGGTCGTCCAGACGTACTTGGAGATCGATGGATATGCGAGGTACAAGGTGCCTCCGGTTTCGTTCAGACCCAGAACGAACTAGTAAATGGACTGTGTGTTTGACATTGGATTTTATTCTGTGTGATTGATTTCTATTAAATATATATCTGTTTGGTGGCGGAGAATTTATTCTCTTGCTTAACGCCCTTCTCTGAGACGTACGAGCTCAGAGGTTAAATATTGATGGATATCAAACGCATGCAGTGAATTGCCTGTGTGGCATGCCTAAGTGGCAATATGATCAAGGAATTTGTTGAAAAGAAAATTGTTGTAGTTGATGATCAAAGCACGGCCTGTGTGGCATAGCTTTGTGTAGCGTTGATACGCGAGCCTCACACCCCGATGGTGAACCAAAAACGGGAGAGGACCTCATGTAGGACATGCGTTTCTTTCTAGTTAAAAGTGGCGTCAGTGGTTTTACACGCCCTAACGAGTTTGACTTATGTGGTTGTTGTTGTTGCGAGGCGCCTCGGTATCGGTGACTATGTGAAGCCGATGGAGTCATTCTTTGGCTCATTTATGCCCCAAAGGGCGGGGAAACGCAGTGTTCAGGATTTAAGTTTAATCCACATCGGTGGCCCGGCCCTGTCTCTCCAAGTGGCTTGACTGAGTACTTGTCTGAGGCTCGGGCTAGAGAGTCTCGAATCGGTAGAGGACTATCTTTTGCCTTGGTTTACAGATGGAAATCGAACTTCCAATACGTGACAATTGCGGTTTTGATTGTAGAGCCTAGTATGGCGACATAGTGGGATGGGGCGCTTATGCCGTCTGCGATTGATATTTATGATTGTATATAAAATCAGAAACTAACTGGAAACGAGCTAAGATAGGTGGTTTCCTGGGTATTGGTCTGATGTTGGTTTCAGCCTTCGGGGTTAATATTTGGGGAATCGTTCTCTTACTAATTTATGGTTGGAGTGTTATTAAGAATCAAAAGATAAAATTTCGCATATCAAGCATTCTTTGGCTGTTATAAGGTAAAACCCTATCCTCTGGCTGGCGTTGCATTGTGTGATGGAGCCTGGGTCTTATAACAGCTTCATTTTTCTTTACTTAGCATTACGCTGTTTGTTTTATGCACTGGTATTCTTGGGAGGAAACCCGTTCCGTGTCATACGACGTGGTCCCTTGATTTACCGAACTTTAAAAACCAATGTTAATAACTGTTTTAGTGCTCACACCAGTCACATGACTGACCTGGAGTTTATTGATTTAACCTAAACTCTGGGTGCCCCTATTTTCCGCACGGGCAGCTAGTAGTTTTGGTTTTGCAGATTTATATTCACAGGATCCTGGTTTATGGCTGGAATGATATCCGGAAAGCTTTGTATCCGTATATCTCCTTCAGTTGTGTTTATATTATTTTCCGCTGCTATGTAATTTATTGTAATCTCTGATATTTATCGAATGTATTTTATTTGTTTATACTCTGTATATTCTTGTATTCTGATGAATTGTTGTAATAAACAATGAAATGTTCTTCTGTTTGCGTTCTTGTGTGTGTTGTCCTTGAAGTATCCGGGCATTCCTTACCGGGGAAGTTCAGGTCGCTTCATTTTGGTATCAGAGCTTTGGTTTACAAAGCTCAGAGAACAAGACACATTAGAACCGCACGAAAGAATTCATCAGAGATTGGATTAGTAATATCCAATGAGAATGACTCGTTAGAGATGGGATCAGTAGTATCCTAGAACGAGTGTGAAGAGAGTATATTTTTAAAATGAAAACGAATTTTGTTTTAAAATCAATTATTCGTATTTGATTATTTATTTTATATTGATTTGGACAATCAAGTATATATAGATTTTTCATATACATCTGATCCGCCTGTATTTGAAGTTTTAATATACTGGATAGATATAGAGTCACACTCTAGTCGCCCGGAGATGATTCTGATGATTGTAGCTACACCATCAGAATTAGTGTTCGAGTTTCGAAGGTGGGATTTCTATATATTTCCAATAGACTGGTGTGAGAACCAAAATTAGATAGGGCTTATTGTTGTGATTTGACATCAAAAATCTGATTTTTGGACTATATATCAAAGATATGAATTTGAAAAATAATCAACTAATTGATTGCTGATTGTGTTGTTTGATTATTGTTTGATTAATTGAATGTTGAACCTTTAGCCAAATTGAATCAAATTGTGAGTTGTATTGGAAATTTGTCGCATTTGCATGCATATACATGTACTTACATTGAACAGGTCATAGCAAGGAGGCTAAAGCAAAGGAATAAAATTGTTTGCCCGACAAATAGGAACATGTTTACCATAATTTACTGTTTTGTTTGGGTAATGATGATTTTATGAGCCGATTGGCTAGCCGCTTAGCTTTTTCTTTTTCTTTTGGATTGAAGAAGGCCATGGGAGGCTATATGAAATATCCCGAAGTCCCCGGTGCAGGGGAGGTTATGGCGAAATTTTTCGAAAATTTAGGGTGTTAGCCAAAAAATTTGAAAAATTTGAAAGTTCTTAGAAATTGAAAAGTTGAAGAACTTAAGCCGTAGTGAAAATAATGAAAATTGATTTATTTAGTTAAACAACTTTCGGCTTTGTTCCTTTTTGGGGACGAAAAGTTGTAAGTGGGGGAGATTGTAATAACCCGGAAATCTGAGCCAATTTAGAATTTTTATTTTGGCAATTTTGATAAATTTTGAATATTTAAAATGAATTATTTTAAATAATTCAATGAGAAATTTATTTTGAATAGAAATAGAATGTATATATTTATATAGATCGCCGTTAGAATACAATTATTTTATTTTAATTATAAAAGGAATTGAAAATGGCGCGGTAGTTCGATAATTCGATTTCAAAGTTCAAACGAATGTACAGGATTTAAAATAAATCGGATTTTAGCGAAACCAAAAATATTTGAATCTATTTGAGAATATCTTTCCAACGAATCTGAAAAATCAAAATTTCATAGCGAGAATCAAAAGTTACGTCTAGTTGAAAATTCAGAATAGTCGCTATAGAATTCTGGCCCTTAAAAATGGCCATTTTGCAAACGACCTCGGTTTTCGACGAAACCACTTTTGTTGGATCTGCAATGTCAAATTATTGCTAGGTTTCAAATTTCATTATTTTTCGAATCAATATGTGAGCGTGGCGAAGTGAAACGCGTTTGACCAGTTTCAGTTGATTTTAATCGACTGGAAAATGGCCATTTTTCCAACGGTCTCAAAATTCGATGAAATTAGTTTTGCTAGGACCGTATTTTCAATACGTGAGACGACCCGAAATCCCCCTTACGGGAAATCCCGGATTGAGTTGAGAACAAGCCACAATAGAACGCAGACAGAAGAACATTTCATTGTAAATTACAACAATTCCGTCAGATTACACGAATATACAGAGTATAAGTCAATATTACACATTATAAAATATCAGAGATTACAATACATTACATAGCAGCGGAAAAATAATATAATACACAACTAGAAGTAATACACGGATACAGAGCTTTCCGAGTATCGTTCCAGCTGTAAATCAGGATCTTGTGAATATAAATCTGCAAAACCAAAATTACTAGCTGCCCGTGTCGAAAATAAGGGCACCTAGAGTTTAGGTTAAAACAATAAACTCCAGGTCAGTCATGGGACTGGTGTGAGAACTAAAATAGTTATTTAAAACTTTACTTTAAATCAGATATATCAAGGGACCACGCCGTATAACACGGAACGGGTTTCCTCCCAAGAATACCAGTGCATATAACAAAACAGCGCAATGCTTTTTGGAAAAATGAAGCTATTATAAGACCCAGGTCCTATCACATAATGCAACGCAAGCCGGGAGATAGGGTTTTCCCTTATAATAGCCAAACAAGCTTAGTACGTTTAAAACAAATCATTTGATACGATTATAAGTGCATAGTGTATAAAACAACTTCAAATCATAAGTATCAATCATAGGCGGCATGGGTACCATATATCATGTCGCCAATACTAGGCTCTACAAATAAAACCGCAAAGTCGCGTATTTGGAAATTGGATTTCCGTCTGTGAACCGAGGCAAAAGATAGTCCTCTACCGATTCGAGACTGTCTAGCCCGAGTCTCGGGAACATCCGCAACTGCCCCTTGGATCGTCAGTGCCGATCCATCGATGTGGATTATTATGCCTGAACACTACGTTTCCCCGCCCTTTGGGGCGTAAATGAGCCAACAAATGACTCCATCGGCTTCACATAGTCACCGATATATCCGAGGCGCCTCGCAACAGAAACAAACACATAAGTCAAACTCGTCAGGGCGTGTAAAACCACTGACGCCACTTCTATCTAGAAAGAAACGCATGCCCTCCCTGATGTCCTCTCCCGTTTCCGGTTCACAACCGGGGTGTGAGGCTCGCGAATCAACGTTACACAAAGCTACGCCACACAGGCCGTGTTTTGATCATCAACCACAAGACTTTGCTTTTTAACAACAGCCTTGATCATTTTCATCATAGCATGTCGCACAGGCAAACCACTCTATGCAACCAATATTCATCAATCACACAGAATGATATCCAATGTCAGACACACAGTCCATTTACAAGTCCGCTCTGGGTATGAACGAAACCGGAGGCCCCTAGTACCCTGCATATCCATCGATCTCCAAGTACGTCTGGACGATCACTAACTGATTCCCTCCTCTTGGGTGTACGGCCCAATCAAGGTCATTAGTAATTATCCAAAGGACGTGAAGACCTCCGGTCTTCAACCACCATCTTCACCTTCGACTTATCATCGTATTAGTTATTCAGAATGGGATAAACAAGATCTTTCCGAATAACTCGCGTATATAATAAACAAGTGTTACACAAACACAACATATGCCTCATTCCAATTCATCAGTCACTAACCGTAAATTAGTAAGAGAACAATTCCCCAAATATTAACCCCGAAGGCCGAAACCAACATCAGATCAATACCTAGGAAACCATTCATCTTAGCCAACCTATAGTTAGTTTCTAAATTTCACATTCTTAGGGAAAGGTTCCCATTAATTTTATCAAAGATAAATTCCTACGTTTCCCCGCCCTTTGGGGCGTAAATGAGCCAACAAATGACTCCATCGGCTTCACATATTTCTATTTTCAAATATTCTATTTCAAATATTTCTTTTTCAAATATTTCTATTTCAATATTCCTTTTCAAATATTTCTATTCAAATATTTCTATTTCAATATTCCTTTTCAAATATTTCTATTCAAATATTTTATTTCAAATATTCCATCGGATAGAGTTGAGAACAAGCCACAACAGAACGTAGACAGAAGAACATTTCATTGTAAATTACAACAATTCCATCAGATTACACGAATATATAGAGTATAAGTCAATATTACACATTATAAAATATCAGAGATTACAATTCATTACATTGCAGCGGAAAAATAATGCAATACACGACTAGAAGTAATACACGGATACAGAGCTTTCCGAGTATCGTTCCAGCTGTAAATTAGGATCCTGTGAATATAAATCTGCAAAACCAAAACTACTAGCTGCCCATGTCAAAAATAAGGGCGCCCAGAGTTTAGGTTAAAACAATAAATTCCAGGTCAGTCATTGTACTGTTGTGATAAATAAAACAGTTATTTAAAACTTTACTTTAAATCAGATATATCAAGGGACCATGCCGTATAACACGGAACGGGTTTCCTCCCAAGAATACCAGTGCATATAACAAAACAGCGCAATGCTTTTTGAAAAAATGAAGCTATTATAAGACCCAGGTCCTATCACACAATGCAACGCAAGCCAGGGGATAGGGTTTTCCCTTATAATAGCCAAACATGCTTAGTACGTTTAAAACAAATCAGTTGATACTATTATAAGTGCATATTGCAAAACAACTTCAAATTATAAGTATCAATCATAGGCGGCATGAGTACCATATATCATGTCGCCAATACTAGGCTCTACAAATAAAACCGCAAAGCCGCGTATTTGGAAATTTGATTTCCGTCTGTTAACCGAGTCAAAAGATAGTCCTCTGCCAATTCGAGACTGTCTAGCCCGAGTCTCAAGAACAGCCGCAACTGCCCCTTGGATCGTCAGGGTCGGTCCACCGATGTGGATTATTATGCCTCAACACTACGTTTCCCCTCCCTTTGGGGCGTAAATGAGCCAACAAATGACTCCATCAACTTCACATAGTCACCGATATATCCGAGGCGCCAAGCAACAGCAACAACCACATAAGTCAAACTCGTCAGGGCGTGTAAAACCACTGACGCCACTTCTAGCTAGAAAGAAACGCATGCCCTCCCTGATGTCCTCTCCCGTTTCTGGTTCACAACTGGGGTGTAAGGCTCGCGAATCAACGTTACACAAAGCTACGCCACACAGGCCGTGCTTTGATCATCAACCACAAGACTTTGCTTTTCAACAACAGCCTTGATCATTTGCATCATAGCATGCCGCACAGGCAAACCACTCTATGCAACCAATATTCATCAATCACACAGAATGATATCCAATGTCAGACACACAATACATTTACAAGTCTGCTCTAGGTCTGAACGAAACCGGAGGCACCTATTACCCCGCATATCCATCGATCTCCAAGTACGTCTGGATGATCACTAACTGATTCCTCCTCTTGCGTGTATGGCCCAATCAAGATCATCAGTAATTATTCAAACGACGTGAAGACCTCCGGTCTTCAACCACCGTCTTCACCTTCAACTTATCGTCGTATTAGTTATTCAGAATAGGATAAACCCGGTCTTTCCGAATAACTCGCGTATATAATAAACAAGTGTTACACAAACACAACATACGCCTCATTCCAATTCATCAGTCACTAACCGTAAATTAGTAAGAGAACAATTCCCCAAATATTAACACCGAAGGCCGAAACCAACATCAGATCAATACCTAGGAAACCATTCATCTTAGCCAACCTATAGTTAGTTTCTAAATTTCACATTCTTAGGGAAAGGTTCCCATTAATTTTATCAAAAATAAATTCTTTTAAATTTATTCTTTAATCTTCCTTTGAATATCACTTCAAACTAGTCAGGATTAGCGAACCACACCGAAGTAATTATTTATTTTATTTCCCAATCCCAACCTATTTATCCCATGAAGTAAAACTGGTCATACTTCATACCTTACACTACGGTATTATCGGTAAATTCAATTACCATTTCATGTTCAAATCTAATTAAAAATTTAACTACCGTCTGGAGTAAAACTGGCGATACTCCATTCTCGATCTTTTCAATCTAATTAAAGATTCACTAAAACTCCACTTAGTTTTAATCTTTGACTGGGTTAAAGAATCAGTGTCATTTAAAACACGATTCATGGTAAACTCCAAAATCACATCACATTTCAATCAGTCACTAACCGTAAATTAGCAAGTGAGCAATTCCCTAAGTATTAACCCCGAAGGCCGAAACCAACATCAGATCAATACACCAGAAACCATTCAACTTAACCAATCTCCAGTTAGTTTCTGATTTTCTTAACTCCTTTGGGTCTAAGAATAGTATTATTGAAGATACCGTTCACGACAACCCAAAATCCCATTCCATTAATTATCGGGTTAAAGAACAAGTGTTATTTAAAACACCGTTCACGATAAACCCAAAAACCAATTCTAATTCAATTCCAATTAAATATTATTTAATTGGTACACTTCATTAAATCCAAACAAAAATATTTAATCTTTTTCTCAACTGGGCTTAAGAACAGTGTTAATGAAGACACCATTCACGACAAACCCAAATCACATTTGATATTAAATACAAGGCTCTGAATAGAAAATATATCGGCTTATATTCAATATCAAATTCTACGACCAACAAATATCGTATTGGAAATAACGATATTAATATATCTTTCAAATTCCCATAACAATATCTGTATCATCACGAAATCCGACATCGAAATATTCCCGAAGACAATTTCGATTCAAATCCATTCCAATTCAGTTATTGGAAATTCTGGTTATTTTCAAAACCATTACAAATCCAATTTATTTATTTTAAAAATAAATAAATTATTATTCTAGTTCAAAACTAGTTCATTTCGATAAAAATCTACTTTTATCTTTTCAAATATGGAGTTTTTCATCCCAATTCTTCCCAAATCATTTCTTATGATTTTACACAAATTATTACTATTTTTAATAATTTTATCAAGGCCCGTACTGTAACGACCCAGAAATTTCGACGATTGAAATAGACGATTAATTAAAGAATTTACTATTAATAATAAATTTATGTTGACTTTGAATTTAAAATCAAGTATATTGTTTGGAATTGGATTAGATTCCATATTTAATTCAGAATGGTTGATTGGAATCAAACATGTACGATCAAATATTAGAACTGAATTTGATTAAATATTTGAATTTGATTTGGAATTCGACAGAGAAATATTGATGGTCGAATTTAAAAATAAATGTTATTGATGTTAAAGGAATTGAAGAGTTTATTTTGAAAATATTTCTTTTGATATGTGTGTATTTATATAAATAAAGAAAGTGAAACTTAACGTTTAAAAATTTGAATCGAATGGAGTTGTCAGTAAACAAATGAAATAATATCAGTAAAGCGATAAACATCTTAAAATTTAAAATAATGTTGTATACAAACAAAGTCGGTTTACAATTAGAATTATTTTATTGGGTTCAGAATGTTGAGGCGTGACGGTACGTAAAATCTCGTCACGATTAGAGTTCGTTTGGGGTAGTTCAAAAAAAAAAAAACCATCAACATGATTTGCGGTAGAAAGAAGGGAACCATACATACGCAAATAAAATAAAACGTATGTTACTTCCTTCACACACCAATGATTCCTTGGCTCCCACGAAAACGTGTTGGCCACGGTTTTTACATCTATAAAAGAATCCCTTCCTCATTTCATTCCTTCATCAGAAAATCGTTCCCCTTTTCTACTTCCATGGCCGAAGCCCTAAGTTATTCATCCTCCTAAAAATCGAATTTTTCCCTGCTAAATTCGTGTCCACCTTAAGCCGTCGCCATCGCCTTCGTATCTTTTTCCCAAATCCAAAATTTCCACGACCAATTGAAACCTAGCCCCACTTCGGAAGTCAAAAGTTGTCGCCTTTTCCTCGTCGTGGTGAGCCACCAGCCATTGACCGCCCTTCGCATCTTCACCTCCGTCTGTCGTCTATTCTTATTCATTGCTGTCACAGGTGAGCACTCACTCACGATTTAATCATAATTCAAGTTTATTAACTTCGATGATTAGCTTAAATAAAATAGTTAATATGCGTTGTTTGGGTTGGATCACTCCACTTCGTGTTACTGCCTTTGATTTGGGGTTTGCTGTGTTCTTATTGAAATCACCTTGCGCCTGTACCTCTGGCCTTACTGGTGTAGATGGTGATAAATTTAACTGTATATATGTGGAGGCTAAGTTGAATATGGGTATACATATACTTAGTATATGTATATTCAAATCAGTTAGCATATGTATATACACAAGACCATTATCTGATTGTTCGAAACAAAACACGAATACTCGGATTTACTTGTTGCCTAGTTAAAACTGAAACTACTTTCAGAGTGATCTCCACTGCTTCCCTTTTATATTTTGAGAAAACATGTATTATTCAATACATATATGATTTTAAAGAATCTGCTTTCTGATTTATTTCCACTACTTCCCAATCTATTCGAGAAATGGTACAGTTGTATATAACTTATATATATCCCATCCCTAGTGAGGAAAGGCTTGTTTGAAATCTGGAAGTAGCTTTGCTTAAGTATCATGTACCCAAAGTGCTTGACATTCTCACCTAGCCGATTAATTCATATACTGGTCATTTATTGAAATTTGTTCATGGATATATGCATGACATTTTGTTCCCGCTTTATAAATGTCAATTTAGATCAGCGAATATTGTGTCATATTGGATTTACAAAATATTAACAGTTTTTGAGCAATGAAATTCTCTACCCTTACCTGATGTTGAAAGTTTTCGAATTTACTGTTACTATGCCACTCGTTCAAAATATATACACCACCTGGGTATGCCATCCTGTGTCAAAGTGTATACGATAAGTGCAACTAGTAATAATGCCAGTAACGTAGGGATTAACGCATGAAATTGTTAAAGCTTTGGTCTCACAAATTTGTCTAAAATACATACCACTATGTCTTGAAAATCTGGACATATGCATCTTCATTGATAGTTCAGTATATCCATGTACATATGTGTTCTATGACCCCGTCTATAATTGACATTGAGTTGTTAGATTTGGTTCATCACTAATTATACACACTTTATTGGCATTATGAAGTAGTAGTCCATTACTGTAGAATTATTCCAGCCCATCCCTTGTTCCAATGCAGTAAAATGAGACCTGCTTGCATACTATCCATGTATATTTGGGAAAAGAACACGCCCAGGACATTTTATACAGTTTGCCGTGTTCATACAGTTTGCCTTGTTCATACATATACATGTGTGAAAATTGAACCAGTCCTATCTTAAATTAATTTGTGTCTTTTTATCATCTCATTTCGGCACACTGGAACTATGATTTTTATATACCATCTGTCATAATGGGTTTAGTATACTTGGTCGGACGACTGGCACACTTGAGAAAAACTCTACTGTCTTGTACAACCATTTCTTGTTGGTACTGCTACAGTTTTCATGCTTGCACCAGTCTGAAATGTGTGTAACTACTCTATTTGGAACTTGTGGCCAAAACGTATTATAAGAACAGTCCCATCATATATATATATATATATATATTGTTGTTTCCTACTTGAAACCGAACACACTTTCTTTACAGTACACACTGCTGCGTTATAAACTTGAAAACATTGATCACTTTTGGTCCAACACTTGGATCTGATTTACCACCATATATACTATGCAGCTCTCAATATGATTGGTTAACGAAGATCCGCATTTTTTTAAAGGTTTATGATATATGTATAGTTTGATTTTAGTCAAACAGACATAAGCTGGATCCTTATATCTACAGTGATATAATATTTAATGACATATTTATAAATGATTTCACTACAGAATCATCAAGCATGTATTTAAAGTCATGACTGAAACCCTCATTTGAGTTTGATTGTTGTATCCTTTCCATTGGCTGATGCGTTCTTCTGTTTAAACTTACAATGTCCATACGAACTGGAATTATAAAGAAAATGAGCATCATTTGAAAATTTAGGAAAGGGGAAAAAGTGTAAAGCAATTTAGTTGTGATTAGTCAATGTCAATCCATAAAAGATGTTGTTTGTATATGGCTCAAATTTTGCCAGTGAGAATGAATAAATATGCTTTTCTCCTGACTGTAGAATATGCATGCTTTTGGTGTGTGCTAAGTGGCGTCACTTGACTCTAGTTTGTGTCTGAACTTAAGGGTCACACAAGTTATGTTTGGCTGTACAAAGCAAAACTGCCTTACCCTCATTTGTTCATGGTACTTGATCCCTTATTTCTATACCATATATGACTTGACATAAGGCCTTCTGCCATGCCATGCGTCTGCCCAAATTGATCAACTTAAACACCACTGTTTTGGGTCTGTATATAACCACCACTTCAGCTAAATTTGAATGTTAATTGTAACCGTTGATTCGTGCCGCATATGCTGTCACTTGGCTACATGTTATAATTTGCATATTCGGGTCATTTGGTTATATGTCATGAACTACAATAGTTGATTATTTGACCACCTTTGTTTACACTACATGTATGGGTACTTGTTAGTAAAGCTGTCGAGACGGTTCGTCCCTGGATCTAGATAGATCTGACATGAACATATACCACACTTGGTCTAGATACGCTGACATGAACAGATACCACCACTGTTTATTTTACATATGACATCGAGGACAAGATTAACTATTATATTTTAGTTACATTGAAATTAATTTACTTGAACATATGATTAATCCTGACTCGAGTATTTTGTGTTTTACATAAAATGCTCGGGTCAGACCCGAGCAATGCAGATTGTAAAGATCACAACTTAGGATTCGAAGATTGGTGAAGCTGGGGATTTCAGAAGAAGACGCACTCTGAAGATTTCAAAATAGTAAATTATTTTTCTTGTATTCAAAGCATGTTTTCAATATTCCGCTGTATATAGAAAAATATTGTATTTAAAATTCCGATTTATAAATAAAAGTTTTATTTCGCCGTTTAATACTGCTTATATATTGATTCAGTGTTTCTGTGGAGATTTTGTGTTTAAACTCGGTAAGCTAAGTACGCTCCGTCGTTTTGAGCATTTTAAGTTGGTTTAACCACCAATTTGAAGTGGTCAAAAAGGCGGGTCGTTACAAGTGGTATCAGAGCTTTGGTTTATTCAAAGCTTATCTTATTGAGTTTTAAAACGGATCTTGAAAATAAAGCGATTTTGAAAAATAATTATTTTGAAATATCAAATATTTTGAAACTAGTGCTTTGAAATTAATACAGCGGAAATAAAAATTTATTTTGAGATTTAAAATTTTGTTCGGAATCCCCAGTCTTCAGAAGTCTTCGAATCCAGGTTTGCGAGAATTATTCTTCAATAAGTTCCCTTAGGATTTGAATCTAGAATCCATCATCGGATGGTATCTAGTATAGATAGGAGAGAATCAACGAATTAATTTCGTTAAGCGTGAATTTTAGAAATCAAAGATAACTGAAGTTGATTGTAAATAAGAGTTCAGTTTGAATAGAAAAGGAAAAATTTGAAATCATTTCAAAGAAGAAACGATGAAGTTTATTTTGAAATTAAGAATATAAGTTGATGAAATAAAATAAAAAGGGGTTAAGTGAAGAGAGCTAATAAGTGTCAACAAGTATGTGGGAATAACGATGTTGTATTTAACATCTGTTGAATCCAAATTACGAATTTAGAAATGTTTTCAAGAGGATAAAGTACATTTTCGTCAGAAAATGAAGATTTGCAAATATATTGAAATGTTTTCCCAATAATAATAAGAGATTTCGTAAAATTGTAAAAATATGAATATGATAATTGGAAATGTTTTCCAGAAAACCGTGAGGGACTAACGAGTTCTGAAAAATCAGAATGGTGAGGACTGAAGAGCAAAAAGCCGCACGTCGAGAACGAAGAGCGGCAGAACGTAAAAGAAAGGAAGAAGTAATGATGGAATACGAGAAGAGAATTAAGGAAAAACAGACAGCCGGCCCCTATGACAATGTCATTTGTTACAGATGTCAGAAAAAGGGACATTATGCGGCTACGTGCGGAGAGAGAGACAAGGGAAAGAAGAAAGAAGGAAAAATTTATCGACCCAATATTTTCTGTTTTAAATGTAGAAAGAAGGGACATTTTCCCAGTCGTTGTCTCAAAGTGAGGAAGAAGAGGCCTGCCATTGCTGAGACGTCTGAGGAACCAATCACTTGCTATCATTGTAAGCAAGTTGGACATATAGCTCGAAATTGTTCCGAGAGACAACAAGGAAGACAGACAATATTGCGCTCCGCTAGAGAGAAAACTGTGAAGTATGTAGATAAAGATGGCTCCATCTCGTATTATTGTAAGAACTGCAAGGAGCGGGGTCATGTGGATGAGGAATGCACAAATCTTTTTGTGGAGACTCCAGAACCATGAATATCGTGAAAGTAGTTTACGCAAAGATGTGGATCTTCGATCGAAAAGCAAAAAAATCATCGAAGATTGTGAATCCTAGTTAAGTCAGCTCTGTTTCGTAATATTATCGTTGTAATTCTTAAACTCCTATGTAGGTATTTTGAATAGATCAAAAAAAAAAAGACTATGTATAATTATTTGAATGGAATGGTTATGAAAGATTTTGAACTCTATGAAGTTGCTATTAATGGTTTAATCTTATAAGGTTATTTGAAATCTTGAAAATAAAATATTTCTGAGTAGAAATTATATTAATATTGTTATAATAAATGGTTTTCATAAAAGTAGATTCGTAAACTGAATTCGAGAGTTACGTGAGAAATAATTTGATAAGAAAGTGAAGTTAAGAAAGTGAAAACTAACCGGAGATTGGTCAAGTTGGATGACTTTCTAAGTGTCAGTCTGATGTTGGTTCCAGCCTTCGGGATTGATACTTAGAGAGTGGTTCGCTTACTAATTTACAGTCGATGGATGTGAAAGAGTAATTGTGTGAATGAAAATTTTGTTACAAGAATGAAAATTCTGGAATTTTGAAAACACAAAAAATTGGGTGATAAACATAATAATTGGAAATCTGGAAGAAAAATTGGTTTATAACCAATAGATCTATAAATCCGAGTTGGAAAGGACATCAAGTATTTGAAGTAGTTAATAGATCAAAGCTAAAATTTTGAAATCGGAATGAATTTTGAAAATATTCGATTTTGGGTATTAGAGAAATATGATTTCATAACTTGTATGGGAAAATATAGTGAATTGAATTTTTTTTTTTTTGGATTGAAAGGTAATCGATTAAAATAAAATCTTATATAACGGAATTTATATAAGACGAGATGTTTGAAATATGATTTGGGAAGAAAATCTTATGTAAATGACATAAGTATGGTTTATGAAATAAAATATTATATGTATATAGTATAGTATGTTTTTCAAAGTAAAGATAAGGAAAGTACCTTCCTTCTCTTGAATTTCGAGCTTGGTTGAGATATGCTGCTGGTGGAAGTAGGTTGTCTGGACATAAAACTCATGAGTTACCATTGAGCACGACTGCTAGCGTAATTCGCAGGGCTGCAGATAGCCTACGGCGGTCGGATATTCTTGAGGGAATCAGGCGTAACCATTGTGATCGCTGCGATCTAGAGTCGTTGGAATTCGACCGTGTAGCGAAATTCGCAGGGCTGCAGATAGCCTACGGCGGACGGATGTTTCTTGGGGGAACCAAGTGTAACCATTGTGACTGCTGCGATCTACAGTCGAATGTAAGGGCGTAATCCGCAGAGCTGTGAAAGCATACGGGTACGGATGTTTCCCGGGGGACCCAGACGTAACCATTGTGTACCTGCGGTCCACCGTATTTGAGATATCTTAGTGATAGTGAGCCACCTGTTAATGCAGCAGTTTGTCTTTGTGACTGGATGTGTCTTCGTGACTTGATTGGTCCTCGTGACTTGATAATTTGATGATCTGATTTCGTGATCCTGAGAGAGAGCAACCAACGCTCAATGACCTCAGATCGTCGTTTGATTCTTAAGTATCTTCCGTTGATCTATCCATGACGAAATTCGCAGGGAAGTGATTTCCTACGGATACGGATATTTTCTGGGGGATCCAGAAGAAACCATTGTGTATCTGCGATTCATGAACAATCAACATATCAATATCACATTGGTACTTACCGTATCTGTTTTGAAAGAATTTCGAAATATTTTTCACTGGGAGTTGAAGCAAGGATATATGTAGTACTTGGAGATTTTAGTCATGCGTCTGGCCAGCGTATGTCTAACATCTGTGAGAACGACAATATACTTGTCAAACTTCGAGTTATCAAAATTATTTTCAAAGCAATAATTTGGAATTTGATATACCTAATTTAATAAGTTAAAGGATTTCGAGGTATTTTCAAGTCCATAGCTTTGAGATAATAACACAAATATTTTCTGTAATAAATATGTATATATATATATATAAATGATTTTAGGATTTTGTCGATAATTGGTGACTTGGAAGGGAAATGTTATTTACACTCTTTAAGGAGTGTTGAGAAGATTATATGGATTGAATTTAAAAGGATTAGATTGAACTTGGAGTGCAAGGAATAAGTGGAAATTTACAGATGAGATTTATACAAAATTTTGGAATAATTGGAGATGCATATATTCAACATATGCAGAATTCGAAATCTAAGCAGAGATGGGTTTGAAAAGAAATTTGATTTTCTGAATAAATTGAATATGATGAATAAACAAGGAAGATCGATAACTAAAATATCAATATTAATTGTGAAGAATTTTAACACAAATATGAAAATTAAAAGTGTATATTGATATAATTCCCAACGATCTTTCCTTTTCGAGGACGAAAAGTTTTAAAGGGGGGAAGAATGTAACGACCCAGAAATTTCGACGATTGAAATAGACGATTAATTAAAGAATTTACTATTAATAATAAATTTATGTTGACTTTGAATTTAAAATAAAGTATATTGTTTGGAATTGGATTAGATTCCATATTTAATTCAGAATGGTTGATTGGAATCAAACATGTACGATCAAATATTAGAACTGAATTTGATTAAATATTTGAATTTGATTTGGAATTCGACAGAGAAATATTGATGGTCGAATTTAAAAATAAATGTTATTGATGTTAAAGGATTTGAAGAGTTTATTTTGAAAATATTTCTTTTGATATGTGTGTATTTATATAAATAAAGAAAGTGAAACTTAACGTTTAAAAATTTGAATCGAATGGAGTTGTCAGTAAACAAATGAAATAAAATCAGTAAAGCGATAAACATCTTAAAATTTAAAATAATGTTGTATACAAACAAAGTCGGTTTACAATTAGAATTATTTTATTGGGTTCAGAATGTTGAGGCGTGACGGTACGTAAAATCTCGTCACGATTAGAGTTCGTTTGGGGTAGTTCAAAAAAAAAAAAAAACCATCAACATGATTTGTGGTAGAAAGAAGGGAACCATACATACGCAAATAAAATAAAACGTATGTTACTTCCTTCACACACCAATGATTCCTTGGCTCCCACGAAAACGTGTTGGCCACGGTTTTTACATCTATAAAAGAATCCCTTCCTCATTTCATTCCTTCATCAGAAAATCGTTCCCCTTTTCTACTTCCATGGCCGAAGCCCTAAGTTATTCATCCTCCTAAAAATCGAATTTTTCCCTGCTAAATTCGTGTCCACCTTAAGCCGTCGCCATCGCCTTCGTATCTTTTTCCCAAATCCAAAATTTCCACGACCGATTGAAACCTAGCCCCACTTCGGAAGTCAAAAGTTGTCGCCTTTTCCTCGTCGTGGTGAGCCACCAGCCATTGACCGCCCTTCGCATCTTCACCTCCGTCTGTCGTCTATTCTTATTCATTGCTGTCACAGGTGAGCACTCACTCACGATTTAATCATAATTCAAGTTTATTAACTTCGATGATTAGCTTAAATAAAATAGTTAATATGCGTTGTTTGGGTTGGATCACTCCACTTCGTGTTGCTGCCTTTGATTTGGGGTTTGCTGTGTTCTTATTGAAATCGCCTTGCGCCTGTACCTCTGGCCTTACTGGTGAAGATGGTGATAAATTTAACTGTATATATGTGGAGGCTAAGTTGAATATGGGTATACATATACTTAGTATATGTATATTCAAACCAGTTAGCATATGTATATACACAAGACCATTATCTGATTGTTCGAAACAAAACACGAATACTCGGATTTACTTGTTGCCTAGTTAAAACTGAAACTACTTTCAGAGTGATCTCCACTGCTTCCCTTTTATATTTTGAGAAAACATGTATTATTCAATACATATATGATTTTAAAGAATCTGCTTTCTGATTTATTTCCAAATCTATTCGAGAAATGGTACAGTTGTATATAACTTATATATATATCCCATCCCTAGTAAGGAAAGGTTTGTTTGAAATCTGGAAGTAGCTTTGCTTAAGTATCATGTACCCAAAGTGCTTGACATTCTCACCTAGCCGATTAATTCATATACTGGTCATTTATTGAAATTTGTTCATGGATATATGCATGACATTTTGTTCCCGCTTTATAAATGTCAATTTAGATCAGCGAATATTGTGTCATATTGGATTTACAAAATATTAACAGTTTTTGAGCAATGAAATTCTCTACCCTTAACTGATGTTGAAAGTTTTCGAATTTACTGTTACTATGCCACTCGTTCAAAATATATACACCACCTGGGTATGCCATCCTGTGTCAAAGTGTATACGATAAGTGCAACTAGTAATAATGCCAGTAACGTAGGGATTAACGCATGAAATTGTTAAAGCTTTGGTCTCACAAATTTGTCTAAAATACATACCACTATGTCTTGAAAATCTGGACATATGCATCTTCATTGATAGTTCAGTATATCCATGTACATATGTGTTCTATGACCCCGTCTATAATTGACATTGAGTTGTTAGATTTGGTTCATCACTAATTATACACACTTTATTGGCATTATGAAGTAGTAGTCCATTACTGTAGAATTATTCCAGCCCATCCCTTGTTCCAATGCAGTAAAATGAGACCTGCTTGCATACTATCCATGTATATTTGGGAAAAGAACACGCCCAGGACATTTTATACAGTTTGCCGTGTTCATACAGTTTGCCTTGTTCATACATATACATGTGTGAAAATTGAACCAGTCCTATCTTAAATTAATTTGTGTCTTTTTATCATCTCATTTCGGCACACTGGAACTATGATTTTTATATACCATCTGTCATAATGGGTTTAGTATACTTGGTCGGACGACTGGCACACTTGAGAAAAACTCTACTGTCTTGTACAACCATTTCTTGTTGGTACTGCTACAGTTTTCATGCTTGCACCAGTCTGAAATGTGTGTAACTACTCTATTTGGAACTTGTGGCCAAAACGTATTATAAGAACAGTCCCATCATATATATATATATATTGTTGTTTCCTACTTGAAACCGAACACACTTTCTTTACAGTACACACTGCTGCGTTATAAACTTGAAAACATTGATCACTTTTGGTCCAACACTTGGATCTGATTTACCACCATATATACTATGCAGCTCTCAATATGATTGGTTAACGAAGATCCGCATTTTTTTAAAGGTTTATGATATATGTATAGTTTGATTTCAGTCAAACAGACATAAGCTGGATCCTTATATCTACAGTGATATAATATTTAATGACATATTTATAAATGATTTCACTACAGAATCATCAAGCATGTATTTAAAGTCATGACTGAAACCCTCATTTGAGTTTGATTGTTGTATCCTTTCCATTGGCTGATGCGTTCTTCTGTTTAAACTTACAATGTCCATACGAACTGGAATTATAAAGAAAATGAGCATCATTTGAAAATTTAGGAAAGGGGAAAAAGTGTAGAGCAATTTAGTTGTGATTAGTCAATGTCAATCCATAAAAGATGTTGTTTGTATATGGCTCAAATTTTGCCAGTGAGAATGAATAAATATGCTTTTCTCCTGACTGTAGAATATGCATGCTTTTGGTGTGTGCTAAGTGGCGTCACTTGACTCTAGTTTGTGTCTGAACTTAAGGGTCACACAAGTTATGTTTGGCTGTACAAAGCAAAACTGCCTTACCCTCATTTGTTCATGGTACTTGATCCCTTATTTCTATACCATATATGACTTGACATAAGGCCTTCTGCCATGCCATGCGTCTGCCCAAATTGATCAACTTAAACACCACTGTTTTGGGTCTGTATATAACCACCACTTCAGCTAAATTTGAATGTTAATTGTAACCGCTGATTCGTGCCGCATATGCTGTCACTTGGCTACATGTTATAATTTGCATATTCGGGTCATTTGGCTATATGTCATGAACTACAATAGTTGATTATTTGACCACCTTTGTTTACACTACATGTATGGGTACTTGTTAGTAAAGCTGTCGAGACGGTTCGTCCCTGGATCTAGATTGATCTGACATGAACATATACCACACTTGGTCTAGATACGCTGACATGAACAGATACCACCACTGTTTATTTTACATATGACATCGAGGACAAGATTAACTATTATATTTTAGTTACATTGAAATTAATTTACTTGAACATATGATTAATCCTGACTCGAGTATTTTGTGTTTTACATAAAATGCTCGGGTCAGACCCGAGCAATGCAGATTGTAAAGATCACAACTTAGGATTCGAAGATTGGTGAAGCTGGGGATTTCAGAAGAAGACGCACTCTGAAGATTTCAAAACAGTAAATTATTTTTCTTGTATTCAAAGCATGTTTTCAATATTCCGCTGTATATAGAAAAATGTTGTATTTAAAATTCCGATTTATAAATAAAAGTTTTATTTCGCCATTTAATACTGCTTATATATTGATTCAGTGTTTCTGTGGAGATTTTGTGTTTAAACTCGGTAAGCTAAGTACGCTCCGTCGTTTTGAGCATTTTAAGTTGGTTTAACCACCAATTTGAAGTGGTCAAAAAGGCGGGTCGTTACACGTACAGTCGATTTCCATCAACGGCCATCGAACTGCACTTACACCGACCTTTTCCAAATTTGATTTTGACATAATTCCAACCGTTAGATTTCAAATCTCTAATATTCATTAGAAATCTCTTTTCGATACGAACCCAACAGTTCCGGTTTTAGGAGAATCCGACGGTCGGATCTCCCATAATATCTATTCGAAGTCAATGGTCGAAATTCGCGAACTGCCGCGGCGCGGCGCGTTCTTTTCAGGCCATTATATATATATAATATATATTATATATATTTCGTCGATTTCCTTTCAAAACGTATTTAATAAATCGTGTTAAATTCGTTTTCAAAACGATTTCAACTTCCATCTCAAATTCAAATCAAAATTGAATTTTCCAATATAAATTCGTTTTAAATTCGTTTCAAATTGATTTCAATTCAAATCGATTTCAATTCAATTCGAATTTCAAATCATTTCAATTTAATTCGAATTTCAAATCATTTCAATTTAATTGGAATTTCAAATCATTTCAATTTAATTCGAATTTCAAATCATTTCAATTTAATTCGAATTTCAAATAATTTCAATATTCATTGAAAAATGAATAAAATCGATATAAATATCATTCACGTCAAAATGGCGTAAATCCAATCAACACGGCTTCATATATTTCTATTTTCAAATATTCTATTTCAAATATTTCTATTTCAATATTCCTTTTCAAATATTTCTATTCAAATATTTTATTTCAATATTCCTTTTCAAATATTTCTATTCAAATATTTTATTTCAAATATTTCTATTTCAAAACTGGAATGAGGCCCAATCAATTCCCACATAATGTTAATTATATGGTTTTTTCTACAACACATGTATAAAATAACAACTAATAAATAATCAACCCTCATCCAAAGTGCATTCTACACTTTATAAGCATCAAATATAAATATTTAACGCTTATAACAGCCTGTCAATCAATCGATCGACATACAACTAATTATGGGGATTAGTGTACGTCATATATCATCCCAATACCCGTGTGGGGTTTCAAACAATCAAACACAGATCTTATTGGTGCAGTTGGGCGATGCGTAAAATTTACCATCCCAATCAATATCAGTCAAATGTGTGTATATAAACAAATCGTCCGATTTGTTTATAAACATTTTTTTTATATACACGTTAAAAATTATATTTTTAACTATAAAATATTTTCCACTATAAAATATTTTATTTCATTCATCATCACACAATCAAATTTCACTACACAGCAATCAAACAAACAAGCCATCCATGGTCTGTGGACGACGGGTGTCAGGTGCTACTAAGCACCGTCTGCATCCTAGTATATATTTCAAAATAGAAATAAAAATAAAAGTGAGGAGTTCTCACCAAGAGCTAAACCAAACTCCATGACTCTTTATATGTAGGAAACCTTCGCCGTTCTCGCCTTTTGTCACTTTCGTTGCCCGTAGCCACTACATATATAAAAGTCACATTTTTATATTGTTGCTATGTATATAAAAATCACATTTTTATATTGTTGCTATGTATATAAAAATCACATTTTTATAATCAATCTCTATGGATAAAAATCACATTTTTATACCGTACTATATAGATAAAAATTCTATTTTTATACCGCTGTTCATAAAATAAAGATCATATTTTTATAACGCTACCTTCATAATAAAAATTATATTTTTATATCACCTGCATAATAAAGATCGAATTTTTATTATCTATATAATATAAAAATCATATTTTTATTAACTCCACTATATAAAAATTATATTTTTATCCTTCACATCGCATAAAAATTATATTTTTATGATCTCTATGATATAAAATCATATTTTTACTTTACTACATACATGGAAAAATTATATTTTTCTTCGCTACTTCATATGATTAAAAATCTCACCTTTTCACGATTAAAAATCGAATCTTTTTAATGATAAAAATCTAATCTTTATACCTTAAAAAATTCAAACCTTTCTTGTCTTTAAAAATCAAACCTTTCTTCATATGAATCTGATATAAAAAATATAATCTTTATTCCTATGGAAAAATCACAACTTTAAATGAACAAAGATCATATTTATCTATATCACTTTTATAAATTAGTATAGTATATATATCAGTACACAAATCAGTATATAAATCAGTATAAACTAAAATAATTAATTAATTTAAATTACCTTTATCCTTCACTATTAATCACGCCGGAGGGGGGAAATCGGAGCTCGTGGGCCAATGCGAGGCAGGAGGAGGCGGACGGATTGGTGGCTGCACGGTAGGGGTCTCGCGGTGGAGGGCTTCAAGGGGGTTGTGGTTCGGTTTAACAGCAGAGGAGAGGGGTAGAGAAGGAAGGAGCGGGGGGGGGGAGGGGGGGCGTTGAGGATCGGATCGAGGCTAGGGCGGCGGTCGCGTAGGGGGGGTTGCGGTTCGAGATCGAGCCCTTCTTTTTTTTCATTTTCTTTCTGAAAAGGGAAAGAACGGGGGGGGGGGGGGGGCAGAGAGTATAGGAGAGAGGGATGAGGATTTTCTATTTTTTTAGTTATTTCAAAAAGAAACTTTTTATTTCGACCTCGAAATCGAACCCACCACCTGTTGTCCATAACTAATTACCCTCGTTCCGAACATAATGGGATATGTACCGTAGGCTGATTCGATCGTTTCTGTCAGTTTTTGTCAAAATCAACATATAACTCTATATATTGAATTTGAACGCACATCTCAATTTACCGGGGGCAACATACTAACTCGAAAATTTGCAGAAAAATATTTTCTAGCTTCGTATTGACGATACGGTCCTAACAAAAATAGTTTCGTCGAATTCTGAGACCGTTGAAAAATGGTCATTTTCCAGTCGATTAAAATCAACTAAAACTGGTAAAACGCGTTTTTCTTTGCCACACTCACATATTGATTCGAAAAATTATGAATTTTGAAACCTAGCAATAACTTGACATCCCGGATCCAACAAAAGTGGTTTCATCGAAAACCGAGGTCGTTTGCAAAATTGCTATTTTTTAAGGGCCAGAATTCCATAGCGACTATTCTGAAATTTCAACTGGACATATCTTTAGATTCCCGCTATGAAATTTCAATTTTTCGGATTCGTTGGAAAGATATTATCAAATAGATTCAAATATTTTTGGTTTCACTAAAATCCGGTTTATTTTGCACCTGGTACGTTCATTTGAAGTTTGAAATCGAATTATCGAACTACCGCTCCATTTTCTATTCCTTTTATATATATAAATAAATATTTATATTCTAACGATGACGTATATAAATATATGCATTCTAATTCTATTCAAAATAAATTTTTCGTCGTTATTATTTAAAATAATTTATTTTAAATATTCAAAATTCACTAAAATTGCCAAAATAAAATTTTAAATTGGCTCGGATTTCCGGGTTATTACAATACGAAGCTAGAAAATATTTTTCGGGAATTTTTCTAGTTAGTATGTGGCCCTAGTAAATTGAAATGCGCGTTCAAATTCAATATATAGAGTTATATTTTGATTTTGACGAAAACTGATCGAAACAATCGAATCAGCCTACGATACATATCCCATTGTGTTCGGAATGGGGGTATTACGCTACGGGTGACAGTTGGTGGGCTCGATTTGAAGTTCGAATGAAAGGTTAACAAATAAGAGAATTAAATAAAATATATACATATATATATTCTTACATAAATACCCCTCCCTCTATTTTATTTCCCTCTAAACCTAAATCGCGCCCCAATCCTTCTGAGCCAAAGTTCAACCAAATCGCCTCTTTCCCTCCCCAACCACGATCTGAAAAGCGCCGCCGCCCCTGCTTGGCCGCCACCGCGAGGCCGCCACCTTCCCTCCTTCGTTCAACCATCTCGAGCCACCCTCCTCTTCTTCATATCCAAACAAGAAACCCAACAACCTCTGATAAAGTACCCCGTCAACCTCATATAGCGCCCCACCCTACCGCCGGCAACACCCTCCACCGCAACCCCTGAACCCCGCTCCGACCTCGCAGCAACAACCCCCCTTCTGATCTAAAACACTGTAAGTTTATTTTAATTATATATATATATATATTTTCTTTCTTTTGTTTTCTGGTTTTATTTGTATAGTGAAGAAGTGTATAATTTTTGTAACTAGAAAAGTTAAAAAATTTAATTAGCAAAATGGTTGATTTTTATCATTAAAAAGATTCGATTTTTAATCGTGAAAAGGTGGGATTTTTAATCATATGAAAGCGAAGAGAAAGAGGTTAAAAATATAATTTTTATATTAGTAGAAGGTTAAAAATATAATTTTTATATTAGTAGAAGATTAAGAATGTGATTTTTATATTACAGAAAGAATAAAAATTTGATCTTTATAGAAGTAGCCATATAAAAATATGCTTTTTATATTGTAGAAAGAATAAAAATTTGATCTTTATAGAAGTAGCAACAATATAAATATATGATTTTCATATAGGTAGTGAACTAAAAATATAATTTTTATATACTGAGCAGAATAAAAATAGAATTTTTATCTATACATAGCGGTATAAAAATGTGATTTTTATCCATGTAAAATGATTATAAAAATGAGATTTTTATATACTTAGCAACATTATAAAAATGTGATTTTTATATATGTAGTGGCTATGGACAATGAAAGTGACGAAAGGCGAGTGGCGAAGATTTCCTACATATGAAGAGTCGCGGTGAACTGGTTTAGCTAGTCGGTGAGAACTCCTCAATTTTAAATTTATTTCTAGTTGAATTATATACTAGGATGCAGACGGTGTTTAGTAGCACCCGACACCCGTCGTCCACAGAACATGGATGACTTGTTTGTTTGGTTGTTGTTGTGAAATTTGATTGTGTGATATGGAATGGAATAAAGTATTTTATACTGGAAAATATTTTATGGTTAAAATATAATTTTTAACGTGTATATAAAATAAATATTTATAAACAAATTGGATGATTTGTTTATATACACTGATTTGATTGATTGGGACGATAAATTTTACACATCGCCCAACTGCACAAATAAATTCTGTGTTTTATTGATTGAAACCCCACACGGGTATTGGGATGATATATGACATACATTAATCCCAATAATTAGTTGTATGTCGATCGATTGATTGACGGGCTGTTATAAGTGTTAAATATTTATATTTAATACTTATGCAGTTGTGTGGTGCACTCTGGATGATGGTTGATTATTTATCATTGCTATTATATACATGTGTTGTAGAAAATCCATATAATTAACATTATATGGTAATTGATTCGGCCTCATTCCAATATAGAAAATAAGTTCATGTGTTGAATAGAAAATAAATTCATGTGTTGAATTGAAAAATATTCATGTGTTGAATAGAATAAACATTCATGTGTTGAATAAAAGCCGTGTTGATTAGATTGACGCCATTTTGACGTGAACGATATTTATATCGATTTTATTCATTTTTCAATGAATATTGAAAGTGATTTTGAAATACGAAATGAATTGAAATGAATTGAAATTCGAATTAAATATAATAGATTTGAAATTCGAATTAAATTGAAATGAATTGAAATTCGAATTAAATTGAAATTGAATTGAAATCGATTTGAAACGAAATTAAAATGAATTTATATGGAAAAATTCGATTTTGTTTTGAATTTGGAAAGGAAGTTGAAATCATTTTGGAAAAGAATTTAAAACGATTTATAAAATATATTTTAAAAGGAAAGCGACGAAATATATATAATATATATTATATATAATGGCCTGAATAGAACGCGCTGCGGTAGTTCGCGATTTTCGACCATTGACTTCGAATTGATGTTGCGGGAGATCCGACCGTCGGATTCTCCTAAAACCAGAACCGTTGGGTTTGTATCAAAAAGAACTTTCTAACGAATATTAGAAATTTGAAATCTAATGGTTGGATTTGAAATTATGTTCAAATCAAATTAGGAAAAGGTCGCTGTAAGTGCAGTTCGATGGCCGTTGATGGAAATCGACTGCACGGGCCTTGATAAAATTATTAAAAAAAATAATAATTTGTGTAAAATCATAAGAAATGATTTTTGAAGAATCGGGATGAAAAACTGCATATTTGAAAAGATAAAAATAGATTTTTATCGAGATGAATTGGATTTGAATTAGAATAATAAATCATTTATTTTTAAAATAAATAAATTGGATTTTAAATGGTTTTGAAAATAACCAGAATTTCCAATAATTGAATTGGAATGGATTATAATCGAAATTGTCTTTGAAATATTTCGATGTTGGATTTCATGATTGTACAGATATTGTTCTGGGAATTTGAAAGATATATTAATATCATTATTTCCAATACGATATTTGTTGGTCGTAGAATTTGATATTGAATATAAGCCGATATATTTTCTATTTAGAGCCTTGTATTTAATATCAAATGTGATTTGGGTTTGTCGTGGATGGTGTCTTCATTAACACTGTCGTTAAAACCAGTTGAGAAAAGATTAACTCTTTTTATTTGAATTTAATGAAGTATACCAATTAAATAATATTTAATTGGAATTGAATTGAAATTGATTTTTGGGTTTATCGTGAACGGTGTTTTAAATAACATTTGTTCTTTAACTCGATAATTAATGGAATGTGATTTGGGTTGTCGTGAATGGTATCTTTAATAAAACTGTTCTTAGGCCCAACAGAGTTAAGAAAATCAGAAACTAACTGGAGATTAGTTAAGTTGAATGGTTTCTTGGGTATTGATCTGATGTTGGTTTCGGCCTTCGGGGTTAATATTTGGGGGAATTGTTCGCTTTCTAATTTAAGTTAGTGACTGATGAATTGGAATGAGGTGTATGTTGTGTTTGTGTAACACTTGTTTATTATATATGCGAGTTATTCAGAAAGACCGGGTTTATCCCATTCTGAATAACTGATTCGACGTGGTGTCGAGGATGAAGACGGTGGTCGAAGACCGGAGGTCTTCGCGTCAATTGAGTGATTACTAATGATCTTGATTGGGTTGTACACCCAAGAGGAGGGAATCAGTTAGTGGTCATCCAGACGTACTTGGAGATCGATGGATATGCGAGGTACAAGGTGCCTCCGGTTTCATTCAGACCCAGAACGAACTTGTAAATGGACTGTGTGTCTGACATTGGATTTTATTTTGTGTGATTGATTTCTATTAAGTATATATCTGTTTGGTGGCGGAGAATTTATTCTCTTGCTTAACGCCTTTCTCTGAGACGTACGAGCTCAGAGGTTATATATTGATGGATATCAAACGCATGGAGTGAATTGCCTGTGTGGCATGCCTAAGTGGAAATATGATCAAGGATTTTGTTGAAAAGCAAAGTCTTGTGGTTGATGATCAAAGCACGGCCTTTGTGGCATAGCTTTGTGTAGCGTTGATTCGCAAGCCTCACACCCCGGTGGTGAACCAAAAACGGGAGAGGACCTCAGGGAGGACATGCGTTTCTTTCTAGTTAGAAGTGGCGTCAGTGGTTTACACGCCTTGACGAGTTTGACTTATGTGGTTGTTGCTGTTGCGAGGCACCTCGGATATATCGGTGACTATGTGAAGCCGATGGAGTCATTCGTTGGCTCATTTACGCCCCAAAGGGTGGGGAAATGCAGTGTTCAGAATTTTAAGTTTAATCTACATCGGTGGCCCGGCCCTGTCGCTCCAAGTGGCTTGACTGAGCACTTGTCCTGAGGCTCGGGCTAGAGAGTCTCGAATCGGTAGAGGACTATCTTTTGCCTCGGTTCACAGATGGAAATCCAACTTCCAATACGTGACAATTGCGGTTTTGATTGTAGAGCCTAGTATGGCGCATAGTGGGATGGGGCGCTTATGTCGTCTATGATTGATATTTATGATTGTATATAAAATCAAAAACTAACTGGAAACGAGCTAAGATGGGTGGTTCCCTGGGTATTGGTCTGATGTTGGTTTCGGCCTTCGGGGTTAATACTTGGGGAATCGTTCTCTTACTAATTTACTATTGGAGTCTGATTAAGAATCAAAAGATAAAATTTCGCGTATCAAGCATTCTTTGGCTGTTATAAGGTAAAACCCTATCCTCCGGCTTGCATTGCATTGTGTGATGGGACCTGGGTCATATAACAGCTTCATTTTTCTTTACTTAGCATTGCGCTGTTTGTTTTATGCACTGGTATTCTTGGGAGGAAACCCGTTCCGTGTTATACGGCGCGGTCCCTTGATTTACCGAACTTTAAAAACCAATATTAATAACTGTTTTAGTTCTCACACCAGTCACATGACTGAACTGGAGTTTATTGTTTTAACCTAAACTCTGGTTGCCCCCATTTTCTGCACGGGCAGCTAGTAGTTTTGGTTTTGCAGATTTATATTCACACGATCCTGGTTTACGGCTGGAATGATATCCGGAAAGCTTTGTATCCATATATCTCCTTCAGTTGTGTATTGTATTATTTTCCGCTTCTATGTAATTTATTGTAATCTCTGATATTTATCGAATGTATTTTATTTGTTTATACTCTGTATATTCTTGTATTCTGATGAATTGTTGCAATAAACAATGAAATGTTCTTCTGTTTGCGTTCTTATGTGTGTTGTCCTCGAAGTATCTGGGCATTCCTTACCGGGGAAGTTCGGGTCACTTCATATAAAGCATTTTGCTTACCTTAATAATTTCTGGGACGAAATTCTTTTAAGGGGGGAAGAATGTAACAACTCGAATTTTTGGACGATTAATTTTAAATATTTAATATTGTTTTAAATATTAAGTTGTTAATATAAATTGAGTTTTATATTGAGTTGTGGATTTAATAATCGAAATACGATATATTTCGAATATATATTATTATTGTAATACAAGAATCTAAAATAATTCAATTCGAAATTTAAAACCAAGTAAAAACAATTCAGATAATTAATGGAAATTCTATTGGAATAGAAATAACGATAATAATTATTTATTGTTGAGGATTAATTGTTTTGAATTTAATTTATATCAATTTAAATTGATATCTTCTCCATACAATTAAATGGAGCTTCGAATCCTGTCCCAGTGGGTTCAGAATGGTGGATTAACCCTAGGAAGGCTTGTTGTTGGGCTCAAATAGGAGTTGAAATCAACGTGATAATTTAAATTAAAGGATACCGGTTCTAATTAAATAAAATAGAATAAAAATTTATTATAAAAATAATTTTCCTTCATTCTTAAGAAAACAAAGTACACTGTGGTTATATGTACTTTGCGCAGGCCAATTTCCTTAGCGGTTAAGAAATCATCTTATATAAATCGCGCTGGTTTCTCTTCGATTTTTCCTTCCTCTAAAAATGGAATAATACCCATTTCCCTTAGATCCTCCACAAATACTTCCTTTTATTTCTAAACTAAATCTTGAATGCTTCAATACGAATTAAAATGGCCGATGCCTTTTTAAAGGCCCAAAATAAATTCAACCAAAATATCCTTCTTTCCCTGTGGTCCGAAAATCATAAACCAAACGACAAGAAATCCATTTTTCTCTCAATCTCAGAAACCCAATCGAATAAAAAAATCGAGTGCTAAAAAAAGAAATTGCAAGTCATGATGGAGTTTCGTATAGTGCGAATTCACTCCTGGAGTTGGACATCGAACATCGCTCGGCTAGGGCAGTGATTTTGGGAGTGCGTGATTTTGTTTTGAAGATAACGTCGATCACTTGATTGAGCTGCTATGTCCGATGCAGTGATTTGAGAAGGTGCAGTGACAGGCAAGATCGCAGTCATCTGGGTAAAAGGGTAGAGTTGTGCAAGTTTTAGGATACATCATGATAACAAAAACTCAACAAATGGATAGACGAGCTGTGAATTAGGAAAGAAATAAATGGCAAATGTTAGTTCGAATTGGGAAGGTAACTTAATTTATTTAATTAACAAAATAATTATGATTAAATTTATTTACTTAAGCTGTTAACATAATACTGTGTAATATATATATGTATATATATACACACACATTAGTATATGGTTTAAAACTAAATTAGCATATTGTTAAGAGGAAAGGAAATAGTATTAACTATTATCTGGAATATGGAATGTGAAAAGGGAATTTTATCCAGTAAATCATTGTATAAATTATAAATTAGATAAGTGAAATTTGGATTCGTTAACTGCTCAAAACCCGAGCGTTAGTAAAAAGATATAAATAAATTTTAGTATATTTTCAACACGAAACCTTGTTAAGGAGATTCGTTAGCTTGTTAAGGAGATTTGTTAGTATTAACTATTTTCAACATGCAAGGATATATCAAGTGGAATCTTTTGTGTGGAGCGCGAAGTTTCGGAAATCGATAAAGAGAAACTAAAATTGATACAAGTGCAAACAAAAAACCCTGGTGAGTAAATCTCACTCAATTTATTATTTAGAATTATTTGTAGTCGTTAAAAATAATTAATGGTTGTTTGGTTGCATTAAAATATTACTGTGGCTATTATAAAATATATATTAGTCATTTAGGATTGGTGTTTGTGGTTATTATATATATTGGTGATTGTATAGTTCCCGCAGTACCATTAGCGGATGCCCGCAGTACCATTAGCGGATGCCCACAGTATCATTAGCGGATGACCCTATGTGCCCCAAGCTATGATAATGGATGACCTTCTATACCGTGATATCCTTCCTTGAAGCAAGATGGGTATTATTTATGTTGGCTAACATCTGTGGATGCAAAAAAAAACAGGTTGGAGGGATCCGTCTAGATTCCTAAAAAATATTATTAATTGTTTGTTTTCATATATATTATCATATATGATGTGCTAGAAAATCAATGGTTGATAACTGGGGGTTTTTGATTGACTGAGTATCGTTGGGCCTAAAATGTTGATATATAAAAATATCGTGAAAATGATATTTGAGATTTAAATGGGGAAATCTATTTTAAAAAATAGAATATGAATTTTTAACGAGCTATAGAAATATTAACTTGTTTTGAATAAATAAAACAAGTATTGAATTAATAAACGATGTTTATAAATTAAAATATACAGGAAATTGAAGTGATTAATTTATAAACGATGTTTATAAATTAAATAATACAGGAAATTGTAGTAAATTTATAAATGGTGTTTATAAATAAAATGGAATGATTTTCATTGGATAATCAAGGAATTGAAATGAATTTATAAACAGTGTTCATAAATAAAGTGGAAAAATTATCATTAGATAATTTGAATATTTAAATTCAAATGTGATTTTAAAAATAAAAATGGGGAATCATTTTAAAGAAGTAAATGATGAAATTTATTCTGATGTCTAGAATGTAAATTGAACTAAAAATAAATCTGTATGATTTGAATTCGATTAGATCGAATTTATTTAAATAAAATATTTTTCATAAAAGATATTAGAATCGTAATAGATAGAACTAAAATTTAATATGAAAATAAATTATGTGTTATATATATATATAAGTTATAATAAATAGAATATTCCAAAATAAGATTTGGTTTTCAAACAGATTTTGAAATGAAACTTTTTTTAAATTATATAACAAGGAAGTTGGATTTATAAACAATATTTATAAATCTAGTGAAATAAATTATCATTCGAAAATTTAAGGATATAAATTCAAGTATGAATTTGAAAATAGAATTTGAAATGGAATCGAAATGGAACCATGTTTTAAATTATAAAACAACTAAATTTATAAACAACGTTTAAAAATTAAGGAAGAAAATTATCATTTGATAATTTAGAAATTTAAATTCAAATATGAATTTAACCATGAATTGAAAATCGTTTCAGAAAGGGAACGATGGGTTTCATTTTGATATTCAGAATATAAAAATGAATTGAGATAAGTCTAAGAAATTATATTGGGAATTCGATTTCATCGAATTTTATAGAGTAATTTATTCCTTACGGAATAGGGAATTAATATTAAAAATGGAGTTATGATTGAATTTATAATTAAGTGCTAAAATAATCGACGAATAGGGATAATCGGAGTATTTAAGTTAGATTGGGAAAATTGGATTAATATATATATTAAAATATAATATAATAGAGTTGAAATTTATTTATTAACGAAGTTTAATGTTTTTATTTAAATATAATTAAAACAAGCTCACTGCAGCACGACAGTTCGTAAATTGGCGTTTTGAATTTCAAATGAGTATATAGAACTCATTTTAAGTCAGAATTCTTTGAAACAAGAATCGTTAGAAACGATATGATAATAGTTTTCTAATGGAAGAGAAAAATCCAGATTTCGTCATATAAATTTTGGGTTATGTCAAAATCAAATTTTCAGAAAAACAACGCCATAACCATTATAAAACCATAACGGTAATTTTAAATAAATAAAAGGATTTTAAGTAAATAAAATCCGAATTTCCATTAGAAAAATCCAGACGTGGGTTGTAACATAAATACGAACTCAAGTTGTGTAAATGAAATGATTTTTGAAATGAAAATCAGATTTTTAATTGTTGAATAGAATTAACTAATTTGAAGAAAAAATAATGGAATTTTAAATCAAAATTGGACTTTGGATCAGAAATGGGGTTCGTAACTCCCTATTCGAATTCGAATATGAAAATTGAAGTAGAAATGACATTCGATTATTTTATAAACAAATTATATATTTGAACGTTATATGTTCAAATAAAAAGTAAAATAGGAAAAAGAGCTAATTAAAGAATAAACTAGCAAACTGAGTTAAAATGACCAAATTGGGTTGGAATAAATTAGGAATGGACATACATAGGTTAGACAGGTATGGAATGAAGTGTATGAAGATTATAATTTGTGTACCCGACAAAAGGTACACTTTAAATTCCATATGAGGTTTTATGCGCCGAATCGGCATGCCGCTTGGCTTTCACTACAACAAAAACGCCATATAACGACTTTAGTTTCACAACTGTGGGAAAAGCACAGTTGTATTGAATGCTTTTTACAACTGTGCAAAAAGCACAGTTGTAATAAATGTTTTTTTACAACTATCAGCACTCTAAAGTTGTAATAACATATATATCACAACTTTTCATTTTATTAGTTGTAATAGATGCCTATTACAAACTTCATGCTTGTAATATTTACATTTAATAACTAATTATATTAATATTTAATAATAATAATTAATAATAAACTTGGAAATCAATAATATTTATCAATTATTATTAAATAATTAATAGTTAATAAGTACTAATTTATTTTTAATAGTTAATGTATGTTAACTACTTATTAATTAATAGTAACATAAGTTTTTAATAAGTATTACTCTCGATTATAATTAACTAAGTAGAAATAAGTAAAAGTTAATTAATAACTATTATTAATAAGTAATATTTGATTTGTTAGTAACTATTTTAGCAGTTTTAAATATTAGTAATGTCTAATATTTAATAAATAATAATATTAATATTTTAATAATAATTAATAACCTACAATAACCTTACAAATAAATAATAATTACTATTAAATAATAAATACTTAATATTTAATAAATAGTAATTATTTTTCAATAATGATTGTTAAGTGTTTAATAATGAGTAATTAGTAAAATATACAAAATAAACTTTTAATAAGTTATATTTAATTACAATTAAGAAGAAATAATTAATAAATAAGTAATATATAATATTTAAGCAAAATAATTCCCAAGATATCCATATTATATTTAATACAAATTTGTTTTCTAGCTTATAATGTTTAATTCTGTAGGTTTAGGCGAAATTCTAATTACACACTGAAAAAAGTGGAGGTCCTGAAGATGTTTGCGAAATTTTGGTGGGAACAGTGAAATTCTGGCTCCAATACAAATCACGTATCACGCTGGCGTCTCTTCTTGTACCTTAAATCAAAACCGATCCCCAAATTCTCCTTTCCCTCAAGCAAAATCTGTGCTTCCCAGTCTCTCTTTTTTCTTCGTCAATTCTTACTTATGCGGTCACGGTTGAAAATATGAAAGCCCTCCCTCGTTCCCAAAGCTCTGCCTCTGTCATTTGCTTTGTTTTCTCCAAGGTAAAATTTGTCTATCTTATTATTTAATGAAATTTTGAAAAGGAATTATCCCTGTTGGTTATTTTTTGCACTTATTGTTTGATTACATGTTTTAATCTCCATACATCGCAAAAATTAGTATCCTTGTAGTTAGGTCTGAAGCAGTCTCGATCAGATCTGGTTGCTATCTTGAATCACTTCACGGATTTGATATCTTCTTTTTGATCTGTGAATTATGTGTTGGCTTAACTTAGATCTGAAATATTGTACTTTAAAGACATAACCTTTCTTCTCGCTCAATTCAGTAAAATCTGAAATGAAACAAACCACGCATACCATCACACTAAGAAAGAGAGTAAGATGCACTTCAATATTAGTTGTCGATGAACACTGAATTGAAAGGCCTCCCTCAACATTTAATTCTGAGATTCTTCTCCTCAATTTCAGTGTAATTTTTTGCTCCAAATCCCCTATTGCCCTAGATCCTGAAATAGTAAAATTTTGTTATTCCGGTTGATTGATTTTTTTGTTATCTAATTCATCAGCCGTAGGATATCCAACCAACAAGTAATTTCTAGTGAAGATTAATTTCTTTAAGAGAATCCAGTTGACCAGAACTTTTGGAGTCTTCGATCAAAAGCAAAAAAGGTTGTTAATATGTTATGTGCTTAATTTATTTTTCATCAAGTTCAGTACAACAAGCTTGTGGAATTTCAGAATGTGTGAATTCAGCGATTTTTTACGAGGATAAACTATAGGGAAGGTTTGGTGTGTGTTCCAGCATCCTCTATCATGGTATTATGCAATATATCAGCACAAGAGTTAGATCAACCTATAGTTGATGATGTGGATGCAAGGGAAATGGATTGGTGAACAAGTTAGATTGCTTTGTTTACACCTTCACACATGTAAGATTCCTTTCTCATTCCATTCATAATTTTATGATCATATTAATTATGTAGTAGTCCGAACGTAGGTGCTTATGGAGTCTCATAATGCATTTACAATATCAATGTTGCACCTAAGCGCGAATTACTTTTTCTTTCTTTTTTTCTTTTTTGCTGCTTTTTGTTGATTTTTGTCATATTACATCCAAAGAAAATAATTTGATTAATTTTTTTTAAAAAAAAGAAATATTGTATTTTTATTTGTGTTTTGGAATGTTTTTGGTGGCGTAGTTGGTTTAAACATTGTAGATTCTTGCTTATAATCGGTTTACATAAAGGTTTGTCCAATTTCTGTTGTTGCTTGTTTTCTGTGAATTCTGTGTTTGCTTATAATCAATTATAATCGGTTTATATAAGGTTCGGTGATGTAGTTGGTCCACCTTGTTCATTTTGTTGAGAGAGCAATATGATATTCTTCTATTGTATCTCACCATAAAGAGATCAAATCTGCTTATAGAAAGCTCGCATTCAAGTAATTTCACTATTGTTTTAGTTGATTTGCACAGTTGTCTGCTTTCCAATAAATGGAATCATTCTGCGATATTTCGAGGATGCTTGTTAAAAAAGGGAGGTACTGTATAGACATTGAAACTATTAGCGATGCCACTTAAAAAAAATTTTTTTAGACTCAATTCATTAAACTACTATAAAATCCCACCACTTGCAGGTTTGTATAATTGTCCTATGTCATACATAATTACCAGTTTTCCTATCGTTTATTAATAGGGGACAAAAAGGGGATGAACAATACAAGTACAACATGTTTAATTGTTTTAAGATTTGGGAGATTTTTGTTAATATTAAAACTATGCATGTAATTCTTGTTCTTGCATTCTCATTATTATCAAAAAAAAATTTATGGTACTTGTTAATGATGTTTAACATAATGATATTCTTTTATTTTGTTAGTTTTTTCGGGTGGAACAACAGTATATGTATTAAATATGTTTTTTTCTTTTTCTTTTTTATTTGTGAACGATGCAATTAATGTCATGCCATGACATTGTATTCTTTAATTTTTGTTTTGTATTTGCTGTGTTTTATTAAATCTTTGTCCATTAAGGTATGTCTTCTAGAACTGGTTATACTTCACATTATCATATCAGTTCATATTTATTTATGGAAATATTAACATTGAATGCTGCATAGCTTATGTTACGTTTTGTAGCTTAGGTTACTTCATGTTTTAATATACTTCATTCTTATTTCTTAATATGTTACTTCATATAGTTTAATTCAAGAACAACTAGAAGAAATTCTCAAATTCATTGGAAGTCAACTCAAGAAAGAAGACCATTGCACGACCTACAGTGTTGCGAGAAAATCTCAATTTCATAATGTATGTATTACTCCTCGTGATGTATATTTATGAAAGATGACTTCAAGTCATTTGGATTGTGGAGTCTTGGATAATAGACATTGTAGTTGCTTTATGTACTTGAGATACTTGTATGATTTGAAAGTTTAAAAAATTCTAATATATTATTTTGTTTTATGCTTTAAGTTTGTTTGATATCTTCAGTTCTATAGATAATATGTTCTGAAATGAATTCTATTATTAATAATATGTATATAATTTGTTCATATATTACAACTTTAGATAATACTTTTAGTAAAATATATTACAACAGTTACAAAAAGTTGTAATATAGTTTTTTACAATGGTGGAAACCAGTTGTAAAATATGCATTTCACAACGGTGTTGCAACGGTGCAAAACATTTGTAAAAGATTTTAGTCTATTACAACTTCTTAATACACGACAGTGGCTCCACTGTTGTAAAAAGTCTTTTATAACTGTGTTCCACCGTTGTAATATGATCAATTTGTTGTGGTGTTTTTTAATTTCTTTTTGAATGAAAAGGGCCCTGAGAGGCGTTTTGTAGTTGTACCAAGGGACTCGTACAAAGGAGGTTATGGCGAAATTTTCTGGAAATTTAAGGAGTTAGAATATTTTTAAGAAAATTGGATAACAAGAAATCAATTGATCGATATATGTAGAATTCGATAAGGAAAATAACTTAAAAATATAATATTATAAACAAAAAGGAAATCTATAATTAAATCTGGTAAAATTAAAAAGAGAAACGTATACGGGTTCAAAAATGAATAATTGGATTTTATGATGTTGATTATTCGAGGTAAGTGGTCTTGTCCGTTTTGAAGTTAAGGATGTTTTCAGTCAAGGTCTGTGAGGTAGTTATACCCTAACTTGATTGATTTCGTTTTTAACCGATAAATAGCAAGATCCAGTCTTAAAGAGAAATATTTGAATAAGAGTTAGTTGAATGGAGTATTTTGGGTTGTTTGTAACAATGTTTTACATAACAATCGATTTAACCCAAGTAAGTGGAATTTTGGGAATATAAAGATAAATATTTCCTAACAATTGAAATACATGAATGGTCATGAAAGAGATAAGTAATTGGAATGTTTTCCAATTATAAATATAATATATTTTCTAAGTATAGAAAATAAAAGAAGGCGATATATGAAAATGTTTTCCAAATAGCATAAGAGGCCAAGATGATTATCGAAAATATCGTGTTAACGAATATGGATAAGGAAACGGAGAATTGTTTTAATTAATGAAATATTAATTAAGGAGCCCAGTGATTGTTTTATGTTATGGATGAACGTTTGTTTTTCTTCGATAGTTAAATAACCGACTATCGAAGTATTTGCCAATATCGTTATCAATATGGAGGGACCGGTTGGATTAATATCCGAGAACCACTCCGCATTGGCAGTAGCGTTGTGAACCGAATTATATGAAGATAATCGAAGATGGAGTAGAGTGCAAGGGATTTTTCTGTTAATCCTATGTAGAAAATTCCTAAGATGGATTAATGGAAATTGTGCCTTCGATTTCGTTCAGCCCCAGAACGAGTATGGACGAGTGTCTGACAGAGTATTTCCAATGGTCGCATATGTTGGTCTGTATAAATATATATGGTGATGGAGAATTTATTCTCTTAGCAAAATATCTAGAATATATTTATGCAGATCAATTAGTGATTAATGGATTTGACAATGTGACATTCAATGACGGCCCGCCCCGTACTAACCAGCATTCCCTCCTTAAGTGCGCTGTACACATGCCCGACTAACACAGAACGGTCTCCAAAGAAAGGAAAGAAGAGAGTGAACAAATCGAAAACCTGTAGAATGTCTCACAGTGCATGGGATAAAATATAATAACAACATACTTGACATAAAATAGGCGAGATAGTGCATAAGATAAAAACTAAACATCATAGCAGCGAAAAATCCAAATACAGCTTAGGTTCCACATCATCATGATTACAACTTTAAAACTGTCTGTAAAGTAAAAGAAAGGAAGGGTACACTACTAATGCCCAAAGTAGTGACCAGCGGCGGCATAGGGAGAATATCTATATATATCATATGTGGAAGCCTCCTGCTCGTCTCCGGTACAGCTACTCATGCATCACCAGCTAACATGTCTCTAGTCTGCTCGTGAGAGCACCCAGAGTAATAAGAAGAGACATAAAACTCTGGGTCAGACAAAAAGTTTGGTATGAGCGATAAGCAGCTAAACAGAACAATAACAGGTATACTAAACCATACTTGAACCTGGACCTGCAACCAAAGAGTTAGCACTACATACCGTACAATACTCTAAGGTGCCACTGAACAGATGGTGTAAAGGTAACAGGGGTGGGGGTGTACACGTCATACTGATGGCAAACATAGCAACCATCCTCACATCTCTCACTCAGTGCGTAAAGCATACGATGTCCACCACTGTCAATCACTAGACCCATCGAAGTAGTGACGGAGTTCGACTTGTACAACTACTGATACTACCGAGCATACCCCATGAAGTCATGACCAAATCTTTACAAATGACCCCACTTCATTGGTCTATAGCTCTTTAGTCGTACCTAGGCCACTGTGGCCCTGAATCCGTTCACGTACCCCCTACAGTGATCCAAAGTTATAAACATCGACAACCCCTTAGCACACGTCCCGCAGCAAAGCCCAACTCATGAAGTTAATTCGTTGGTTCCCAACTGGATCCTGAGCTCTACTTCCTATTTGGGCTTCCTTTGCATCTCGGGTTTTGGTCGAATTGGAGTTGGTCTTCAGAAGAAGTTGTCACGATGAAGTAAAAGTATACATCTGGTTCGGTTCGGTACTCCCAACCCGGTTCGGTTCGGTGGTCCTAGTCCATGCCTTGATCAGTGCTTCATCCCTACTCGGTTCGGTCCACTCACACTTGCTTGGTTCGGTTCAGAAGTATTGAAACGACCCGCAAATCCGTACCCTTTGAGTCGACTAATACCACCACACATCCAACCCAAATGACACAGAAATATGAATCATTAATAGAAAGAAGTTAGAGGATGAGAAATAGAAAGAAAGAAATATTAGAATAGAAGAAAACGAAGATCACAAACTCATAGCGGAACGAAAAAAATGTGACGGCCCGCCCCGCACCAACCGACATTTCCTCCAAAAGTGCGCTGTACACATGTCCAGTTAGCACGGGACGGTCGTTAGAAGAAAAAAAGGAAAGAAGGAAATGAACTAACAAGGAACCTGTAGAATGTCTCACAGCGCATAGGATAAAATATAATAACAACATACTTGACATAAAACAGGTGAGGCAGTGCATAAGCTGAAAATAAACTATCATAGCAGCGGAAAATCCAAGTACAGCTTATGATCCAAAGCCAACATTATTACAACTTTTCAAACTGTCTCCACAAAACATGTAACACCCCACACCCGCTACGGTCACTCACTAAGGGAATGCCATAGCATCGGTGGAGTATTTTAAGTGAATATAGAACAGAAAAATTACAACAAGACAGATATAAGTAATACTTGAGAATTTAAAACATCATTTCATTGCAGCGGAAAGTAAAACATGTTTGGTTACACCAAAACCATAAACAAGAGTCAAGTACATAATATCCATCCTGATAAAACAAAAGTACATAATCCCACTACATAACTTAATAGCCATAATAGAAAAGATAAACCGAGCTTTACATCCACGGTCCAAGCTCCAAAAGATAGATAAAGCAGTCTGATCAAAGCCCACTAGTGCTAGGCCCACTCTGAAAACCTGAGGGTTGGGAAAAAGATAAAGAAACAACGGGGTCAGACATAAGTCTGAGTGAGTCCTATAACCCTAACAATACAATCATTAAAGTAATTAGGGTATGATATAAACAAGGTACGGTACCTCTGGGGATAATGACTACACTAAGTAGCCAACTAAACACAGGATGTACTAAGATAACCGAAAAGACGCATTTATCCACCCAAGGATAATTTCTAGATTGCACCACCCCAGATCTACCCACCCAAGGGTAATTCCTACACTGCACCACACCAGTTCTACCCAACCAAGGGTAATTCCTACTTAAAGGTTGATCCCACTAAGTGTACTTAGTAATTTTACCCGGTAGTTTCTTGTACCCCTAGCTGACTACATAGGTGCCGTCTGCCCCTATCTCCACTAGGTGTACTCAGTAATTTTTAATAGTAGTTTCGTGTACCCCTAGCTGACTACATAGGTGCCGTCTTCCCCTACCTCCACTAGGTGTACCCACTACTCCCCAAGCGATCGGCTCCTTACCGTAGATACCCGTGCTGGCCCCACAATGGGGTGTATCACTCCCCAAAGTGGCAACCCGATACAACAAATGGTGCACGGCTTATATCTACACGATGCAACAACGTCTTACCTACCAGCCCGGGTCCACACACGCATATGAAACCCGTTGGACTCGCGTTGCCACCGCTACCCCGTTTTGGCCTCTTATAGTCAAGCCCAATATGCGTGTCCCGTCCTCGACTTGGGTCGAGCCCACAAAGATACGTTTGGGATATTGGTTGAAATGGGCCCCCACAAGCTACTACTTAAGCTTGTCATTTTATCTAGTGCATCCCACTTAACCCCTTTTATAATCATGCCCTCTACATGTTAAGGTTTGGTTAAGTCATCTAATTATATTTCAATTGCCACTTAAGGCCCCCACAAGCTACTACTTAAGCTTGTCATTTAATTAGATTTCAATTGCCACTTAAGGCACCCACTAGATTACCGCATGCCACCCAAGGCACTTACTTGATTCCCACATGCCACCCAAGGCACTTACTTAACCCTTTAATCATGTTTAATTACATGTTCCACTTTGGTTAAGTATTCTAATCGTATTTTCTATTGCCACCCAAGGCAACCCACTAGTTTCCTCATGCCACCCAAGGCACCCCCACTAGTTACTACATGCCACCCAAGGCACCCACTTAACCCCTCATGCCCCTCTACATGCTAATTTGGTTAAGTGTTTCTTAATTAATTAAGATCGTAACCTTTGTAAAGACCTCTCACATTAGACTGTCTTTTATGGCAGCTGGATATGCCGGTTGGTTCCGGGCAGCCTTACACCATAACAGAGTCTAACCTCGTGTCTTTACACTTGTCACGTATTTAGTTTATGACTAAGACCTCTCACATTGGGCCAATCATTTGTAGCCGCTGGATTTGCCGGTCGGTTCCGGGCAGTCTTATGCTACAAAAGGGTCCAACCTCGTGTCTTAGTAGAATAATTACACCTAATTAATCACCCCCATAATTTGTATTAATTATCCCTAATTAATTACAAATATTTAAGAATATGGGTAGACCTAACTCAATAGGTAAATTCCCAATTCCATAATATGGGTAGACCTAACTTAATAGGTAAATTCCCAATTATGTCCATCCACTTTACGGTATGTTTAATCATACCCACTTCACACAATTTTATGTGTTCATTAATTTTTACCCCATCGTCCCCACGTAAATACGTTAACATGACATACTTCAAAAGAGAAGATTCATCATACACACAATGGGTTCAACTTAGCATATCATTAGCATTATCATGGGTTTAAAAGGTGTCAACTTGTATATATGACCATAAACCCAACTTGCATAAATAACCAACCCAAACTTGCATGAATCATATATGTCATAAAGATGGTAACTTGCTTAAATGTTCATGTCATAGACCTATCATAAAGGTGTCAACTTGCATACATGTCATAGGTCTAAAAGGGATGAATCTTGCACATGTACTTATGTCATACATAGAGGCAAACTTGCATATGAACTTGCATCATAACTTGCATCATAACTTGCATATGAACTTGCATCATAACTTGCATATGAACTTGCATCATAACTTGCATATGAACTTGCATCATAGCTTGCATCAAACACTTAGCATGCATAAAACCAAATACTTAGCATGCACAAAACCAAATACTTAGCATGCATAAAACCAAATACTTAGCATGCACAAAACCAAATACTTAGCATGCATAAAACCAAATACATAACTTGCATAACATGTTACATATAACTTGCATATAATCTCACATATAGTTTGCATAACATGTTACATATGCATCAATGTTCAACATAGTGTTTTGCATAGTGAGCATCATAAAACATAGCATTAAACTTGCATATAGCATAAAACTTGCAAAACACACAACATACACTACACTAAACTTGCATAAGCACATTTATCCACAAACATAGCCATATCTTATCATATCCTCTCATAATCAATTTAACAATTGATTATTAAGGCTATAGAAACTCACCAAAACCAAGATTAGCAAACTTATGAAGTAGAACTAGTTGCTATATTTGAAGAAGATGATGATTAGAGGTTGATTAGCTTGCAACTTTCTTCATAAACTAGTGGAGGCTTCTCCTAAGTTTGATTTTGGCGGCACGATGGCATCAATTCTATTTTTAGTATGGATTAGGCTTGCATTAGGGTGTATTTATAGGATTAGGGTGTGTTTTAGACCATAGGATTAGCCCTAGGTTAGATTAGGTCCGTCAGATTTAGGAAGTTTCCAGAACACAGCCCAAACCGGCCAGAAAAACCAGACCTGGTGCACCCAGGCCAATTGGCCCGACACCCTGTGTCGACAGGCAAGTCGACAGGCCTGTCGACAGCCCTGTCGACATGGCTAGGGCGGGAAATTTCCCGCCTGGCCCCCGCTGGTTCCAATTTCGAAATCTGAATTTGAATTTTAAATCTGTTTTGAACTTTGAATTTTCCGTAAACTTCATTGGGCCATAACCGGGCCATACAGACTCCGATTCTCGAAAACTCGGACTCTATTTCGCGTATTTTCCCGAGATGACCGCAATGACGTAGCCCGTTTCCCCCAATTCTCACATCTGAGATTATTTATTCTGAAATTAGTGAATTTTAGCATTAACCGAAATTCGGGGTGTTACATTCTCCCCTCCTTAAAGGATTTCGTCCCCGAAATCTCTAAGCTAAGGAGAATGCATATTCTACCATCCAAACAACTATCTACTCAATCCATCAAACACGGGCATCCATTGTCCTTAAAACAATTTCTACTGATGTATGAGCATATGCAAAAAGTGTGTATATGTTCCCTATCTAATGTATGAACATATGCAAACCGTGATAGTGCCATGCATCCAACATGTATGCGAAAGAACCCTATCGACACATACTATATCTACATGAGTGCACAATCATCCACCAAAATGCATCATCCATATGATAACACAACCATTATACATCCATAAATATAGCTACCTACACACAATTATATGCAATATGCAATATGAAGTGATTGAGCCGATCTAGTGTTTAGAGTGTGTATATATGCATCCACGAGCAACCACTAGCAACCACTTGCATCCACATGCATCCATCAAACATAACATGTCTCAAACACATGTTTCAACCATAGGTTTACCCTATCTAAAGGTCAAAGGTACTAATGAGAGGACATACTAAAGATAAGATAAGCACTAGACAAACGATAAAGGAGACGTTTAAAGGACATACCCTCAAAAAGGAATGGGTATAACGAACACATCTTCGCTTCTGTCTCCCTAGTAGCATTGCTCTCACCTTCCTGCCTTTTCACTTTGACTAGTCGAACCTCTCTGTTTCTCAACTTCCTAATCTCTGACCCAAGGATGCGGGTAGGAGCTCGTCGAATAATCACATCACGCTCTACCCTTACTTCTTTAAGCAAGCTCGGCTCTACCGCCTCTGCGGTCTCATGTAGGCACTTCCTCACATGGAATACATCATGTACACCACTAAGTCTGTCGGGCAACTCCACCAATGGAAGATGCTCTTCTCATGTACCTCCAAAATCTAAGATACATAGCCTCAAAAGGTCTTCTAAAATACGATTCACCCTCTCGGTCTGGTCGTCCGTCTGAGGATGATATGCGGTACTCAAACACAACTGAGTCCCTACCGCCTCTTGCAAACTCTTTCAAAACTCTCTAGTGAAGATAGGATCTCGATCGCTCACTATACTGGAAGGTACACCATGTAATCTAACAATCTCTCGAATGTAGATTGAAGCTAGCCATTGAGCAGTGCTCTTACTCTTCACGGGTATAAAATGGGCACTCTTAGTAAGTTTGTCTACCACAACCCAAATTCCCGTATTTCCCTTCCTCGATCTCGGTAATCCATCGAGACACTATCCCACTTCCATTGCGGAACTTCCAATGGGTGAAGAAACCCACCTGGTTTCTTTTGCTCCGCTTTCACCTGTTGGCACACCAAGCATCGAGCGACATACTTGGCCACATCTTTCTTCATACCGGCCCAAAAGAAAACTCGCTTCATGTCTTGGTACGTCGTGTCCCCACCGGGATGAATGGTCATCTTTGACCGATGTGCATCATCAAGTATAGCCTTCCTCAACCCTCGTCTTGCGGTACACAAAGTCTACCGTCTCTACGCAACCACCCCTTACCATCTAGGGTGTACCTACTTAAATGGCTGGACGACTCCCCCTCCTCATGAACTTCTCTACTAACTCAACCAAATGTAGGTCGTCCCGCTATGCTCCGCCAATATGCCCCCAAAAAGAGTAGGCCTAACCTCCAAGGAGGCTAGCAAACCGGGTACAAAGTCAACGGAAGGTCTAAAGTCAAACATAGAAATAAACTCTAAGCTCCGTCGTTCAACGAACAATGAACTCAAGGACAACCTTTTTCTACTTAAGGCGTCCGCTACCACGTTACCCTTGCCGTGGGTATACGCTATCTCAAACTCATAGGATGCCAAAATCATCACAACTGTCCATCTCTCACGCAGACCACCCTAGTCGAACTCGACATCCCCCAAATGCAAGCCCCAAAGGCCTAAACCAATATCAGACAAACACCCAAGGGATACCTCCTTCGAATTCAGACGACCTACGTGAGATGATACTAGCAAAACCGGCTAAATAATTAAGCCCTTGTCCAACTCTGGATGTCCTCGCCAGTCTCGCTCCAAAAACAACCGTTTATCCCATAACTGGCTTTGCTCAACCTATCGAGCCCATACGAAAACTTATTTCGCTCTTAGAAAAGACCAAGATGTCATTTACAAAGACCATCACGAACTTATTTAGGTACTCCCTGAACACCCTTCTCATCAAATCAATAAAGTATGCGGGGGCGTTCGTCAAACCAAATGGCATCACCAGCCACTCATAAAAACCCATCCGGAGTCCTAAAGGCAGTCTTCTCTATACTATCCTCAGCCACTCTCAACTGACGAAACCCCGTGGCTAAGTCCAACTGCGAAAATACTGAGGCGCCAACTAACTGATCAAAGAGATCATCAATCCTCGGCAATGGGTGTCTATTCTTCTTTGTGAGTTTATTTAGTTCCTTTTAGCCTACACAAAGTCTGAGGGACCCATCCGCCTTCGTGGCAAAAACTACTGGAGCACCCCACTCCAATATACTTCGTCTTATGAACCCCTTCTCAAGCAAATCGCCTACTTGCTTATGGAGTTCCCTCCTCTCATGAGGAGCCATGTGGCATACTGGCCAAGATACTGGTTTGGCATTGTCTACCAGATATATTCGGAAGTCAATCTCCCGCTCCGGAGGTAAGCCCTTCACCTCCTCAAACACATCCGAGTATTCCCGGACCACTCTAACAGATCGCAAACTCTAGACCGACGTGTCAAGCAATTCTAGATAACTTAGCATAGCAGATTCCATGGGATTACAAGAGATCTCGAGAGTGTTACCCAAGCGGGTCATAAGCCTAACAACTCTCCTTTCACAAACAAGAACGGCACCACTACTGGATAACCAGTCCATGCCCAAAACTAACCCATAGCCCGTGAAGCCCAAGAAGCATCACATCTAAACTCAACGCTAAGTATAGAAATTTTCAAACCCAAACACATCATGGAGCCCCCAATTGGGTTTGAAACAACTAAGGGATCGTCTACTAAACTGGTGTCTAAGTGCAGTGACTCAACTAACAACGATGAGATAAACGAACTCGATGCGTAAGAATCAAATAAAGTTCGAACCGGATAATAAAGAAATCCAAATCCCAACCTAGACGGTCTTATCCCCATCTGGTACACTAGCCATGAGGGAATACAACTACCCTCCAGAAGATTCCATACCTTGCCCTTGCCCCTTTGGACAACCCTAATAAGGTGTCACATTCCTCCTAAAAGGATAACTACTCGCCTTCTTCTTCCCATTCTCCACTCGTAACCTCCCACCAATGAGGTTTCATCCTTCATTAACCAAACAACTATTTGAGCCTTCCTCCCATCGTCTATCCAATAGGTACCTACCAGTCCTCCTCCTTCTTGAACCAACTTCTAATACGACTAACGTCTAAGTCCCTTGAAGTTGTTTTCCATTCTTATCTATCTTAGAAAGATCATCTATACACGGAGGGGAAACTCAAAACGAGAGAGGAAGAGATTCAAAACGGAGAATTCGAAAGATAAAGATATGGCTATCGGGGATTATGCTTTTCTTTCAAAAACTTTTCTCTTAAAAGACATGTTTTTGAAAATACTCCTTTCAAAAATATTCATAGAAAATAGTTTTTTTCTAAAAATTTATCTGTTCTGGTAACCTTAAGCTCTGATACCACGTGTAACACCCCACACCCGCTACGGTCACTCACTAAGGGAATGCCATAGCATCGGTGGAGTATTTTAAGTGAATATAGAACAGAAAAATTACAACAAGACAGATATAAGTAATACTTGAGAATTTAAAACATCATTTCATTGCAGCGGAAAGTAAAACATGTTTGGTTACACCAAAACCATAAACAAGAGTCAAGTACATAATATCCATCCTGATAAAACAAAAGCACATAATCCCACTACATAACTTAATAGCCATAATAGAAAAGATAAACCGAGCTTTCCATCCACGGTCCAAGCTCCAAAAGATAGATAAAGCAGTCCGATCAAAGCCCACTAGTGCTAGGCCCACTCTGAAAACCTGAGGGTTGGGAAAAAGATAAAGAAACAACGGGGTCAGACATAAGTCTGAGTGAGTCCTATAACCCTAACAATATAATCATTAAAGTAATTAGGGTATGATATAAACAAGGTACGGTACCTCTGGGGATAATGACTACACTAAGTAGCCAACTAAACACAGGATGTACTAAGATAACCAAAAAGACGCATTTATCCACCCAAGGATAATTTCTAGATTGCACCACCCCAGATCTACCCACCCAAGGGTAATTCCTACACTGCACCACACCAGTTCTACCCACCCAAGGGTAATTCCTACTTAAAGGTTGATCCCACTAAGTGTACTTAGTAATTTTACCCGGTAGTTTCTTGTACCCCTAGCTGACTACATAGGTGTCGTCTGCCCCTATCTCCACTAGGTGTACTCAGTAATTTTTAATAGTAGTTTCGTGTACCCCTAGCTGACTACATAGGTGCCGTCTGCCCCTACCTCCACTAGGTGTACCCACTACTCCCCAAGCGATCGGCTCCCTACCGTAGATACCCGTGCTGGCCCCACAATGGGGTGTATCACTCCCCAAAGTGGCAACCCGATACAACAAATGGTGCACGACTTATATCTACACGATGCAACAACGTCTTACCTACCAGCCCGGGTCCACACACGCATATGAAACCCGTTGGACTCGCGTTGCCACCGCTACCCCGTTTTGGCCTCTTATATCAAGCCCAATATGTGTGTCCCGTCCTCGACTTGGGTCGAGCCCACAAAGATACGTTTGGGATATTGGTTGAAATGGGCCCCCACAAGCTACTACTTAAGCTTGTCATTTTATCTAGTGCATCCCACTTAACCCCTTTTATAATCATGCCCCCTACATGTTAAGATTTGGTTAAGTCATCTAATTATATTTCAATTGCCACTTAAGGCCGCCACAAGCTACTAATTAAGCTTGTCATTTAATTAGATTTCAATTGCCACTTAAGGCACCCACTAGATTACCGCATGCCACCCAAGGCACTTACTTGATTCCCACATGCCACCCAAGGCACTTACTTAACCCTTTAATCATGTTTAATTACATGTTCCACTTTGGTTAAGTATTCTAATCGTATTTTCTATTGCCACCCAAGGCAACCCACTAGTTTCCTCATGCCACCCAAGGCACCCCTACTAGTTACTACATGCCACCCAAGGCACCCACTTAACCCCTCATGCCCCTCTACATGCTAATTTGGTTAAGTGTTTCTTAATTAATTAAGATCGTAACCTTTGTAAAGACCTCTCACATTAGACTGTCTTTTATGGCAGCTGGATATGCCGGTTGGTTCCGGGCAGCCTTACACCATAACAGAGTCTAACCTCGTGTCTTTACACTTGTCACGTATTTAGTTTATGACTAAGACCTCTCACATTGGGCCAATCATTTGTAGCCGCTGGATTTGCCGGTCGGTTCCGGGCAGTCTTATGCTACAAAAGGGTCCAACCTCGTGTCTTAGTAGAATAATTACACCTAATTAATCACCCCCATAATTTGTATTAATTATCCCTAATTAATTACAAATATTTAAGAATATGGGTAGACCTAACTCAATAGGTAAATTCCCAATTCCATAATATGGGTAGACCTAACTTAATAGGTAAATTCCCAATTATGTCCATCCACTTTACGGTATGTTTAATCATACCCACTTCACACAATTTTATGTGTTCATTAATTTTTACCCCATCGTCCCCACGTAAATACGTTAACATGACATACTTCAAAAGAGAAGATTCATCATACACACAATGGGTTCAACTTAGCATATCATTAGCATTATCATGGGTTTAAAAGGTGTCAACTTGTATATATGACCATAAACCCAACTTGCATAAATAACCAACCCAAACTTGCATGAATCATATATGTCATAAAGATGGTAACTTGCTTAAATGTTCATGTCATAGACCTATCATAAAGGTGTCAACTTGCATACATGTCATAGGTCTAAAAGGGATGAATCTTGCACATGTACTTATGTCATACATAGAGGCAAACTTGCATATGAACTTGCATCATAACTTGCATCATAACTTGCATATGAACTTGCATCATAACTTGCATATGAACTTGCATCATAACTTGCATATGAACTTGCATCATAACTTGCATATGAACTTGCATCATAGCTTGCATCAAACACTTAGCATGCATAAAACCAAATACTTAGCATGCACAAAACCAAATACTTAGCATGCATAAAACCAAATACTTAGCATGCACAAAACCAAATACTTAGCATGCATAAAACCAAATACATAACTTGCATAACATGTTACATATAACTTGCATATAATCTCACATATAGTTTGCATAACATGTTACATATGCATCAATGTTCAACATAGTGTTTTGCATAGTGAGCATCATAAAACATAGCATTAAACTTGCATATAGCATAAAACTTGCAAAACACACAACATACACTATACTAAACTTGCATAAGCACATTTATCCACAAACATAGCCATATATTATCATATCCTCTCATAATCAATTTAACAATTGATTATTAAGGCTATAGAAACTCACCAAAACCAAGATTAGCAAACTTATGAAGTAGAACTAGTTGCTATATTTGAAGAAGATGATGATTAGAGGTTGATAAGCTTGCAACTTTCTTCATAAACTAGTGGAGGCTTCTCCTAAGTTTGATTTTGGCGGCATGATGGCATCAATTCTATTTTTAGTATGGATTAGGCTTGCATTAGGGTGTATTTATAGGATTAGGGTGTGTTTTAGACCATAGGATTAGCCCTAGGTTAGATTAGGTCCGTCAGATTTAGGAAGTTTCCAGAACACAGCCCAAACCAGCCAGAAAAACCAGACCTGGTGCACCCAGGCCAATTGGCCGGACACCCTGTGTCGACAGGCAAGTCGACAGGGCAGTCGACTTGGCCTAGCCCAAGTCGACAGGCCTGTCGACAGCCCTGTCGACATGGCTAGGGCGGGAAATTTCCCGCCTGGCCCCCGCTGGTTCCAATTTCGAAATCTGAATTTGAATTTTAAATCTGTTTTGAACTTTGAATTTTCCGTAAACCACCAGCTAACCTGTCTCTAGTCTGCTCGTGTGAGCACCCAGAGTAATAAGAGGAGACATAAAACTCTGGGTCAGACATAAAGCCGGGTATGAGCGATAAGCATCTAAACAGAATAATAACAGTAACAGGTATAATCCAATCATACCTGAACCTGGACTTGCAACCAAAGAGTTAGCACTACATACTGTACAACACTCTAAGGTGCCCTTTCAAATGGTGTAAAGATAACGGGGGTGGGGGTGTGCATGTCATAGTGATGTCAAACAATCAAGCATAGCAATCATCCTCACATCCCTCACTCAGTGCGTAAAGCATACGATATCCACTACTTTGGTCACCTAATACTTTGGGCCATGACGGAATCCAATCCCATGTAACTATCACTACAAGCCCACTATCCATCTCTCAGTGGTGAACCAAAGTTATGAATACCGACAACCCCTTTGCACACGTCCCGCAGCAAAGCCCAATCACGAAGTGAACTCATTGGTTCCCATCTGGATCCTGAGCTCTAACTTCCATTTGGACTACCTTTGCATCTCGGGTTTTTGGTCATCATCTTCATCCGGGTCGGTCTTCACTTCACCTTGCTTCAGATCGTGGTCATCACCCTCGCTCGGGTCGGATTGTGGTCTTCACTTCAAGTCCAAGCATCTCGGATCGGGTCGGTCGTGCTCCCTCCATCGGATCGAGTCGCGCCATACGGATCGGGTCGTGCTCCTTCTAGCTCGTGGCGCTCCAGCTCCATCGGATCATGGCCATGCTCCGGTCGTATCGTCCCATCGTTCACGATCAGATCAGTCAAAGAACTTCAGGTGAAAGGAGTTGGCTCGTGGTCACCTTCCATGGACGGATCAGGTCGGGGTCTTATGAACGGGTCGGGTCAGGCTATCCGATCTGGTCTCCTGCACTTCTTCCAGCAAGCAACTTACGCCACTCGACGGCGTTTTCGGCCATTCTACCTATTCTAATCAATCACAAAGCATACCATACAGCCATAGCAACAAGTAGAAGTGACCTCAAACACCAAAACAACAATATGATGGGTTAAAATGGATCAAATATAGCCAAAGTCCCATATTTCCCTTTAAGCATGTTTAAGAACAACGAAGCATAGGATTAACAAAACTTAACCAAATTAACCCAAACTTCTAACAGAGGTCTAAAACAATACTTAGCAATTTATAAATATTTTTCCATATTTTTAACATGCATAAATTCGCTAATTATCACTAATCACCCCTTAATCCCCCAAATTCCGGGATTTGCAAAATTAGTCGAAATTAACCCAAATTCATATCAGATACATAAAATGATGTTTTAGAATTTTAGGAATTTTTCTAGATTTTTCTGAGCCATAATTTCGCTAATCTTCGCTAATTACCATAATTAGCCGTAATTAGTGAAAAACAATGCAAATCACTCACCTTAGCCACAAACAAACTTTAGATCTGAAATAATCTCTGATTTGGATCCAATCCCTACGTGTTCCAGCAGCTCTCTCTCTGAGTTGGTGCTACCCTCCCTCGATTTGATGTAGTTTTGCTTAATCTTCGATTAGAAAATGATTAGAGACGATTTGGGATGAAATTAGAAGGTGGAGGCCATTGCTAGAGCTTGAAGGAGGTAAGTGGCGGCTAGAAAAATGAGTCTAAAACCGAAATCCTAACCCTAGCAGCCCTTAAATACCCCAAATCCCGAAATCCCCCATTGGGCCTAGTTGCTAATCACCCGGTTTAGCCCAATTAAGTTGTTTTTCACCTTCTAAACCTTGTTTCAGCCATATCTCCCAAACGGTAAGTCCGTTTGGCTAATGTAACCACTCTACGGAAAGAGAAACCATCATTCGAAGCCAATGGAAGTGGTTTCAGGTCAAAATTCCTTTCCAGTCAAAAGTTATGGCCAAAACAGTACCAACTAGGGGCAAAACGGTCATTTAAAAATCGACAAAAATCATGAACATGGGAAATGACCCCAATAATCGTCTCCCAAAGTTACATGACCATACGACTTCATATGTGAAAGAAATAAATATTCCACGATCCTATGATGCGTAGAATGTGGGTCGTTACAAAAAATATATTAGATAACATAAACCTTGAAATAAAATCAATAACTTTATATACATACCTTCATCAGAGCACACCAATTATCTCTGGAACAGTTATAAACATCTGTCTCCAGATACAACACAATGCACAGCGGAAAATATGATAGTCTATAGCCAACTTATGAAGCCTCCTGCTTCGAACACCTCCAAGTGAATCTGTAACATCCCAACTACTTGACTACCCGTACAAATTTGGGCACCCAAGATTTTAGGAAAAACAAAACAAAATAAACTCTGGGTCAGTCATTGGACTGGTGTGAGTAAACTCCAACCATTTGTTTAACTTTCAAAATTCTTTCGAAAGAAATGATAATCGTAAGACTGATCCACACATAAACACGGATAGTTTTTACCTTACGATAACCAAAACAGTTTTGATATCAAATCCAGTGATATTATAATAATGTCTACATCAAATAAATAGAATCTAGTGGAACGCTTGCATCTCATGCTCCATATATAATATAAAATCAAAAACCGCAGGGCGCTTATTGGAGATTTGATTTCCAACATGACAAGGTATGGGACCACCTGCCGATAGTGAATCTCTAGAGGCGAATACACTGGGTTCAACAAGAACGTCTTGCAACCCGGCCCTCACATGACCGACCACTCATTTCGCTTGAGTGTATCGAATGTATATCACCAACGGTTGGGATTCGCAACTGTTTCCCGAAAGGGACAATATCGATAGATTAAAGAAGCAAATGAAATTTCTCTAGACAGGTGATTATACATCCTAATGGGTGCGACCCACATAGCCATGCTGCCTGCCCGATATTTTGTCAAATTCCGGGTTGTGAAGGTTTGAATTATCATCCAGAACATCTGGACACCATTCACTTTGAATGCCACATCGTCATACTCGCCAAATCACAAATTGATTTCCCCAAAAATACCACGGGTATAAAGCTAAGAGAAACGAATTCCTCCGCCACCAAACGTAAGTACGTTTGAAGAGATCAACTTACGCGATCTGTTAGATATACTCTGTCAGACATTCGTCCATTCACGTTGTCCTGGGACTGGACAAACCGAAGGCACTATCCCGTAAACAGGACAGCCCTTGCATAACTCCTTCTTCAATTATTTTCATCATATTTGATCGCAACGCTAACGCCCATACAGAGTGGTTTCCATATAATGAATCTGATCCCGATCTCTCCATATTGACGACGGAAAAATGGTCAAAAACTTCGATAGTCGGTGATTTAACTATCAAAGAAAAATAAGTGTACAACCAACGATCTTATTTCCAGGCAGGAATTCGATCGATCAATCATAAATCAACATTGGGCCCCTTTAAATCAGTTCCTTATTATATTATCATTTACAATTCTCATTTCCCATCTTTCGTAATGCTTTGAAGCTTGATTTCCTCTCTCGTTTCATTGAAAAACCTTTTCAATATTATAATTCCTTTATTCGAGAAAATATCTCTCATTCCAGTTAGAAATCATTTCTAATATTCATGAATCCTTATTTTCTATATTCAGAAAATGTACATTATTAATATCGGAAAATATTTCCGAATTCCCTTTCTTAATTCCTCGTTGACCAATTTCATTTTATTTTAACAACAGCGTTACAAGCGCTGTTTCCAAATATTTGATTTATAAAACATTACTTTTAACCACAGCGTTACAATCGCTGTCTAGAATTATAGAACACTTATCATAATAATAGCATTAAGATCGTTGTTAAAACAATTATTATAATGGCAGCGTTAAAATTCCTATTTAGATTTACCAAAACATATATTATAATGGCAGCATTTAAAATTGCTATTTAAAAATATTTGGTTTATCAAAATGCAACTAGTATTTATTTATTTATTTAAATAAATAAATCAATAAGTAAATAAATAAAGAATTATTAAATTTGATTCAAATGGAAAGTAAACTAACTACTTCCCTAAATTCAAGATGATCCAATTTCAATAAATAACTCTCTTTCGAATAATCTATATTCAATTTATATACTGAACTTTACCATTTGAGGTAGATTCAAAATCCAAATTCACATTTGAATTCATCGTTTCCAAATCACTACCAAATTCCTTTATAACCCCTGCAGTCCACGAAACGTATCACACTTTATTTTATAAACTAAACTCATCGTTTCCCCTTTTAAAATGATTACCCATTTCCTTTTCATTTAATTTCAAATCTGGATTTCATACTTCCAATCTAAATTCCTTTATAGATATTTCATTCGCAACATATTTCTTTTAAACCATTATTTACCTAAATCGTGAATATATTTCTTTTATATATATAATCAAATCAGTTTGATTTTCATACAAAAAAATAATATTTTAAACCCAACTTCTATTTAATGTCAATTCAGAATAATTCATATAAGTCTCATTTCCTTTTATTTAATCATTTAAAATCTCTTTCAACATTTCCTTAATAATTTCTAAGTTTACATCTCCTTTCAAATATTGGCTTCAAAACCCATTTCCACTTCGCTATATAAATTCAATGTATCCAATGATAAGTAATTCAATTCATATATATTCTCATTCATAAACAAATTCTTGATTCATTCATTCGAACAGGTTTTCTATTTTCAACTCTATTCAATATGTAAATTTCTGTTTTTGAAAATAAAATTCCTTTTTAACATTCAAATTTCCTTTTCTATATTTGAAAATATTTTATGGTATTTAAATACCAAAATTCTAGATTAGGGTAGCTCAACCACAACGAAGTCAATCACCGACTATATATATCACACCACACATCAAAATCAAGGAAAACAGTAATATAAATATTGAGGAACCCAGTTGGGTCCCTCCAACCTGTTTCCCTGCATCCAAAGATGTTAATCAACATTAATTAATAACAGAAATAATTATCGATTAACTATATAACCATATCAACCAATTTTATCAACCATTCATTCAAACAACCTTCACACAGTATAAAATTACTAGAAATAAATTAAAACTCATTTATACAAAAATATAAACGAGTCACAGTTAGTGAGTTTACTCACCTTGATTTGCAGTTGATGATTCTGCTTTTGGTTTCGTTTACAACCAAACAAAAGTTTGATTTTATGACGGGTTTCCAGTAGCTCAGTTCTCAACCACGTCAGCTCCATAGTGTAGATTTCGTTGTCGCAATTCCAATGTGACCGATTTCATTTAAATCTTTCTCAAATTAAATTAAACACGGCCGATTAGTCATCTTCCCCATTTCTAATTGCACGACATCTCTTGTTGCCGTGATATTCAACTTCGAATTTTCCTATTTTACTTGATTACCATTATTAATATATAACCAACCTCCCTTAATTACATTATTTACTTGAGAGCGAATCCTCTCTGCTACCCTGTCCATTTACTGCCAACGTGTCCATTGACCAATCTTTTAACCACATTTTAAAATCCTTACTTACTATTAACCCCGACATTCCCTTTTTCTGTAGCTTAATGGCAACTAAACATTTGGCTACTTTTTCTTCATTACGTCACTCAACTGACCAGTCAGTAAGTACTAGTGCACCTTTTTCATCTTCATATTCCACTTAAGTCCCAGCTAAACCCATTACACTTCAACAGGGTTCGATCGTAGATACGATCTAAATGGACAATCGGCTTCCCCACATAGTTAGTTAAGCTGGACTCATCATTAATTAGCTAATAATTACATAATTACCTTTATGAAATTTGTTCGCACAACTTCTTTGTTCCCAGTTAAAGGAAAACAAATGACTACCCAATCCTTCCATTTGCAGCTTTCTTCATCTAACCAAAAACACGGATCCTCTCTCCCATCTAAATCCCCTTCTGTTCAACAACGCAGCCCCTTCCATACCCAACTACCAGTATTTCCAAGTCACTTTATCCTTGAATGCCACCGCCTCTACATAGCCATTATCACACCATCCTTGTAGTGACTCGAAAATACGGTCCAATTTGAGCTAACCAAATAACACAAGTCCAACCCAAATTGCACTGGAAACCAGGAAACTAATAGATAGAATTTAGAGGGTGAGGATAGGTAAGATAGAAACTTAGAATAGAAGAAGAACACAACATCAGAGTAACACGAATCTCACTGCGGAACGAACAACATATAATAGATAACATATCCTTGAAATAAAACCAGTATATGTATACAATAACATTATCAGAGTACAACACTTACAACACAGCGGAAATAACTATACCTATATAATCCTGGGTCTCCTGCTCCAAGCTCTTCCAGTATATCTGTAAATTCCTGACTACTTGACTGTCCGTACAAAATTGGGCACCCAAGAGTTTAGGGAAAACAAAACAAAATAAACTCCGGGTCAGTCATGGGACTGGTATGAGTAAAACAGTTTAAAACAGTTTGAACAGGTAAACGATATCTCATAAGACCATGCCGTATAATAGAACGGGTTTTTCCCTTATGAGAATCCAAAATATCTTTATATCAAAACCTTTTGATATTATAATAATGTCTATCAACCACAATATAATAATCATCTAGCAGAAACGCTTTCATCTCACGTTCTACATATATAGTATACAATCAAAACCGCAAGCACGTATTGGGTAATGGATTTCCAACTATGACAAGGTATGGGACCACCTTTCGCTAGTGTACCTCTAGAGAGGTATACACTGGGTTCAACAAGAACATCTTGCAACCCGGCCACACATGACCGACCACTCATTTCGCTTGAGTGTATCGAATGTATATTACCAACAGTTGGGATCAGCAACCGTTTCCCGAATGGGACAGCATCAAAAATAGATTGTTTTTTGAAGTAAATTAAACTCTAGATCAGGTGATTATACACCCTAATAGGTGCGACCTACATAGCCATGCTGCCTGCCCGATTTCTGTCATTTACCGGATGTGAGGCTAGAAGCTACGCTTTATCATCACATCAGATTCACTTCGAATGCCACATTGTCAGATCCGTCGAAAATCACTGATTGACGTCTACAACAGTACATTACGTGTCAGCTAAAAGAAGTTTCCTTCTCCGCTTCCACTCTTGGTACGGTTGAAGAAAATCAATGTACGTGACCTTTCTGGAAATACTCTGTCAGACATCCATCCATACAAGTCATCCAGGAACAGGATGAACCGAAGGTACTATTCAGTATATCCATCTTATGCACTGTTATCTAAGATTTATACAACAGCCATTGCACTTTACTCCGTCTTCAATTATCTTTGGCATACATGATTCGCAACGCTTATGCCAATACAGAGTGGTTCTTTGGATAATAATCCAACCGATCTCTCCATATTAACAACGTTAAAATGGTCAAAACTTCGATAGTCTGTGACTTAACCATCAAAGAAAACCAGGTGTGCAAACAACGATATTATTTCCAGATGGAAATTCTAACAATCAATCATCAATCATATATATATGTATATTCATATTTTCCTTATTTTCTATGTTTAGAAAATGTACGTTAACGTTGGAAAACATTTCCATAACTTACTTACGTATCACTATTCTTCTACAACTATCAGTCTCTGATTGTAAACTAGTATGAGAACAATTCCCTGAGTAACAATCACGAAGGTCGAAACCAACATCAGATAGACACTTAGGAAACCATTCAACTTAACCAGTCTCCAGTCAATTTCTGATTTAGCTTAACTCCATTTCTTAACTCCTTATACATGAACATTTCCTTTTCTAATTCATATTTCAAATTTCAATATTTGATTACGTTTCTGATTCTATTTGGAAAACATTTCCAAATCTTCTTTACTTGGATTTAACAGATGTTTAAATCAACATCACGACGACAACTCAAACCACTATACTTATTTATTAAATTCACTTAACCACTTTCACTCTCGAACCTTAACCATTTATAAATTAAAAACGAAGTCAATTAAGTTGGGGTATAACTACCTCTCAAACCTTAACAACATTTCAAATCTCGAAATAGGGTAAGTTCATCTTTTAACTCTTTAACACTTCCTTACGTAACTTCCAGATATAATTTACGAATCCAACTCCTTTACAGAATCATTTGATTATAACAGTGGTGTTATAATTTCCTTCTTCTGAAATATAACAACTTTAATCTAACTCTTATTTCCTAACTCGAATAAATAACGAACAACTAATTTATCAACTCCTATTTGGTTAACTCTTATTCTATAACTCTTATTCGAATAACTCTAATCTAATAACTCTTATCCGATTAACTCTAACTCTTATTAACTCTTACTGGATTAACTCTTATTCGAATAACTTACATCCGAATAACTTATATTTGATAATCTCTCTTCTTTGAATAAACTATATTTGATTTAACTCCTGTCGAATAACTAGATTTGATTAACTCCCTTCGAATATCTCCGATTCAATTAACTCACTTCGAGTATCTCTGATTCGATTAACTCACTCCGAATATCTCTAATTTGGTTAACTCCTTTTAACTCTATTTGAATAACTAATATTCGATAACTCCTTTTAACTCGATTCGAATAACTAATATTCGATAACTCCTTTTAACTCGATTCGAATAACTAGTATTCGATAACTCCTTTTAACTCGATTAACTCTAATTGATTAATTATGACTGGTCAACCCTAACTGACTAACTCTAACTCAAATGTGTTTACTCTAATCAATTACCCTAATTGATTTACTCAAATCAATTAACTTTAATCAAATAACTAATATTCGATTAACTCATTTTAGTTAACTTCTTTTGATTAACTCCTTTCAACTCTATTCGAATAAACCATATTCGATAAATCTTTTAACTCTATTTATTTAGCAAATAAATATTCCTTTCAATTCTTCTATTTATTTAACAAATAAATATTTCCTTTTACTTCTATTTATTTAACAAATAAATATTTCTTTTTTACTTCTATTTATTTCCTATGAATAAATGATCCTTTATATTTGTTTTCTTCACAAATATTCCTTTATATTTGTTTTAACAAATAATTTCCTTTTATAAAATCCCTTTTCCTTTTATATATAAAATCCATTGATTTTATAGAAATAATTTAATTTCAAAAATATACTTTGAAAATCTCCTTTTTACATCCCAATATTTCTTATGGTATTTAACATACCATATAACAATGATCGGTATCATTCAAACATATAAAATCATCAACAGATTTCATAACACATCATATAACACAATATATGAACAGAATAGTATTATAAATATTGAGGAGTCCAGTTGGACCCCTCCAACCTGTTTCCCTTCATCACAGATGTTAATCAACACAAATAACACGAATATAAAGTATTCTAATAATAGAACTAATATTCGATTAATGATTTATATATATCGTTATCTATATTTTCAACCAATACACAAACAATTCAACCAAACAGTTAACACATAGCAATCCACAGATAACTATCAGTTCTAAGAATACGTTATAAAAATATAACTGTTCAGAGTTGGTGAGTTTTACTCACATTGGACGATCATCGTTAAATAACGATAACTGTCTTTGATTTGATTCAGATCCGACAATTTATTTTGCTGTAAATTGTAATGAGCTCGAATTAATTCCTAGTCAGTTCCATTGGGTAGTGTCCGTCCATACGATCCCGACGGATCTTGTTTCGTTGAATTCCATCAACATATGAACAAGTTACGGTGTTTACAAGTTAGTACATGATTTAAAATTAAAACGAAAACTTAAACTATTTTAATACAGGCCTCACCCCTGTTAATTAACCGGCCCACCAACCCGGTATAACCCGATCCACCAAAACTCCTTCTTCCCCAAAACTGCCGGAATACACTGCTCCTCCATTTCACTGATTTTAAACCGCACGTTCTTCATGAACCTACCACCGAATTCAATAAGACCACTACCGAAACTCTCCTCATCGATTCCTCTTCGACCTCATCCCAAACAATCATGGCTCGAACTCCCCATTCAAAACCGTCGAACAGCTTCTTCATGATTACACAGTAATAATCGCGACCTTCATACTAACCAAAAATCCCCAAACTTTGCAACCGAATGCGCTTTGTATCCATGAATCCAGATACACGTTCAAATCGAACCACAACTCCTTCCGTTGTTCAAAAAATCAAACCCTAGAACCCACTGTTACTTTCGCAGGTCCAGGAACCTCCATTGCACACAGTGAAACTAACACAGAAATGAAGAGAAATACACATGGATTCAATATAAACTGATCTCATGATTTTTAGGAATTTCTTTGATTTTGTTTGATTTTTGAAATGGAATCCTCTTTCACGTTTTAAGAACAAGAGATGCGGCTGAGAAAAAAAATGAGGCGTGGCCTTTTTTTGATCGGTTAGAAGGATAGGTCAGGTATTTATAGGGTGACAAAAATATCTAGATATTTTTGTTTTTATCATTTTATATTTGCTCTCGTCTTTTAAAAATCCGTATGATCACGTACGATAGCTAAAAATCACGAAACTGGACATGTAGCTACAGTTCGACATTACGGTCCCAACGAAACTGGTTTCGTTGAATTCCGACTCCGTTTGCTCATACAGCGTATTTTTAACCGTCGAAATATCAACTGTTTTTCACATTAAAATCCCGTACAGCCACATACTGACTTCAAAAATCACGAAAACTGAACTCTAGCAATAATTTAATATTGCGGATCCAACAAAATTAGTTTCGTCGAAAACCGAGGTCGTTTGCAAAACTGGCTATTTTTAAAGCTCTGAATGGCCCATTTAAATATATAAATATATTTAAATATAATTAAATCAAATATAAATAAATTTATATTATCGTATATATTCATAGTGGAATACCATACAGCTCTAGAATATTCTTATATGAATTTCTAACTCGATATTTCAAATCCTGATATAAATTGATATTCGATTTATAATGAAATCCCTTTTTAAAATATAAATAATTCCTTTATAAATTATAAAGGAATTCCATAACGATTTTTCTAAAATTTGATTTGGACATAAATCAAAATCTACACGACGTAATCCCGATTTTTCTCTTCCACTAGAAAGATATACTCTACCAGCTCCACACGTTTCTTGTTTCATAGAAATCCGATTTAAAACGAATCATGTACATTCAGTTGAAGTTCGAATCGCCAATTTACGAACTTCAGCGCCATTTCAAGCTCGATTTTAATTATATTATAACTCTACGTTCAAACTGTCATTTATATAATATATTCGTTATTCAAATTTAATTCCAAGCTGAATTAAATATCACAGATGATCTAGTTCACACCATATCGCCATTTCAGCCGATTCTGATTATTTCAGAATTAAATATATTATTTAATTTATTATTTTAATTAAATATTCACTATTATTTAATTCAACGACCATTTAATTCTCTGAATCACTATTTAAATAATTAAATTAATTAATTATTATACAGTTGAAAACGCGGGTCATTACAATCCTACTCAAGAACTCAGAACATAATGATACCTTATATTAGTTTGATAGTTTCTTCTTTCTGGACAAAACCCAGATCTCCATTTTTTAGCATAAGAAAACATCCCCATAAAAATCTCCATCGTTAATCACTATAAAATTCTTATGTAAAATCGATCTCCTCATAAACCAACCAATTCCTCACCTTGCCACCGGGACTGACCCTGACATCACTACCAGACTTCGATGTCGGGGACGAGATCACCCGAAACCCACCAGGCTGCGTGAAATTTCCTTCGAATGTCTTTAAAGAAAAACCATCGAACCCTTCCTTCAATTTCCGCTCATACCCTAGATCGGCGGAGATCCTCCTATGACCGCCACGAGATGGCCCGCCGCCCCCATACTTCCGACGCCAACCCTTGAATAACAGTCTGATGCTGCCAACTCTAGTAACAACTCTCCAAAGCCGACTCTTGACTTAGAACAGCTCCACTTTGATTTCGTTCGAACTCGCTGTTAGGTAGAGTATAAGTGAACGGGTGCAATGAATAAAAGTTTAGTTGGGATTTTCTTTTTTTTCTTTTCTCGTTTTTTTTTTTGAAAGAAGCTGATTTCAGCTGAAATGGAGGAAACGCGAAGAAAGATGGGGATTTAAGGATTTTATATAGTGAGTTTTTACTTGGCACACACGGTAGTATGGTGGCTTGGAAACACGGAAACAAAACAACGTGGTAGGCACGGTGTGTATTAATTTGGGGAACAAGGAATTGAAAGAGTGCACTGTGTAAGGCGTGGAGAGCACGGATAAAAATTTGGAGCGTATGATATCAAATGCATTTGTTAGCACAGGAATTGTTTACTTGGCAGCTTAGCGAAAAAGGTTGTAATAAATTTTTAGATGTTATGACTTATGTGGACTTGTTGTATATTTCTTTGGTCAGGTCGCCTTGTTTTGAAACCAAGCTTTATGTTTTTGGTTCTAAATTTATATTCCTAATCCACCAATTTTCTTATTTTGCTGCTAAAAATATATTTTTTTGTTTACCGACTGCCACACACGAAAATGGAAATATCATTATGTTAAACAATGCTCTACCATCCCAAAAATATAATAATATCGGTAGTTTAACTGATATTATGAAATCCCAAAATATTGATATAGGGTGCAAAATACTCCAAATAAAAAGTTGTGTATTTAATTAATTAAAAATTATAGAAAATATCTAAATATTAAATTACTACTACGCCTTAAAAGAATCTTGTCCAAATTCAAGACCGATATTTAAATATATTAAATAAACCGTTATGGTCTATATGCGATTCCATAACGAATTTTTGAAAGTTTGATTTGGACATAACTTTTTATTCCTGCTATGAAATCTGGATTTTTCACATTCGTTGGAAAGATATTTTCAAACAAATTCAAATATATCTTGTTTTGCTAAAATCCGATTTATTTTGAATCCTGTACATTCATTTGAAATTTGAAATCAAATTTTCAAACTACCGCGCCATTTTGAACTCGTTTTAATTATGTTATAAATTATACGTTTTATTAAATAAATTCCTATATATAATTCAAATAAAATATTTAAACTAATTTAAATATACATAATTCAACGGTTGAGAATCCGGATCGTTACATTCCTTCCTCCTTAAAATAATTTCGTCCTCGAAATTGCTAAGGTAGGAAAAGATTCTGCATTCCTTATTAACTTGATCCAAAAATCCTTTTTGTTTACTTCTTAACTTTAGTTTAATTGGACCAATTTATTTCAGTTAAAATATTAATTTGTTCTTACTAACGAAAATTTTCAAAAATTCTGAAAATTTTCTAACACTTTGAATTCTAAAAAAATTCGGCAGCATCTCCTCTGCATGGCTCAATCGGTACAACCACAACTTGCCTTTCTAGGCCTTTTCCAATCCAATAGAAAATCAAAAAGCCAAGCGGCTTGGCCCATAGGCACATAAAATCATCATACCCAAGTAATATTGTAAACATGTACATTTTTGTCGGGCATAATTATATCCCTTGCATTTGCTTCCATTCAATATCTGCTCAGCATACATATATGCATTTCCAGTTGGTTTCAAATCAATCCAACTTCCGTTTTTAACCCTCTAATCAACTTCTGATTAGTTCACTTCCATTCTATCAATTCAAATCTGATTTCTATTTCAAAACCAATCTACTTATCCCACTTAGGTTCAAATTCATCACAACTTGATTCAAATTTACCACCTCCAAAATATATATTCAACTTGTTGTGTACAAGACGAATTTACATTAATAATTCAAATCTCAAACATCTCACTTTAATTACTTTCATTCAGAATTATTCCTAATTCTATCCAATTTTATTTAATCTAAGTTATATTTCAATTTATGTGATACATTTTTCAGCTTCAATCTATTCAACTTATACAAGTTAAATTTTAATTTCAGAATTCAAATTCCCGGATTTTGTTTCAAATTGGTTTGAAATCATATATATTTATACCCATATATATATAATCAACCCAATTCAAAACTTTTGAATTTCAAATTCATCTTGCCCTTTTCAAACTAGTTTTTCATTTCCAAATTACTATGGTAGCAATCCATCACTCAGAAACTTGAAAATGAATATCGATAATGTCGAGACCCATTATCAGTACTATTTTCTCGCCCCTGAAGTGATTTCAGTGCTTAATTACTTTTTAAAATCCATTTAAAATCATTCTTATTCAAACATTCTTCAAAGTAATGTTAGATTACATTAAAAATACTTCAGTAAATATTTCTAAACAATCGGGATTTAGAATTCCAAATTTTGGTTTGAATTCAATTCTAGTTTATCTTGGTTATATAACCATTTCAATATTTTATAATTCCATTTGATTGTAATAACAATCAATACATCTAATAATTTCAGAAAATTATCACTTTTATATCAAAATATCCTTTGGGCAAAATTATATCGTTTACCCATCTTTAAAACAATACCATGTCGAATTGTTTTGTTCGAGAGTTTAGAAACACCTATCGATACAGTTGTACATCCTGTATCGACCAGAATTTATAAACCACTCAACAAACCAGTCAACACAATATAAAACAATTTTGTATCAAAATTACAAATACGCACTCATATATATATACACTCAGGCTCAATCTAGGGTTTTACTAACCCCATCTCTATTGAATTACGCCACAGAGCCAAGGTTATCACTCAACCTTCAGCTCTTATACCAAATGAAACGACCCGCAAATCCATACCCTTTGAGTCGACTAATAACACCATACATCCAACCCAAATGACACAGAAATACGAACCATTAACAGAAAGAAGTTAGAGGATGAGAAATAGAAAGAAAGAAATATTAGAATAGAAGAAAACGAAGATCACAAACTCACAGCGGAACGAACAAAATATATTAGATAACATAAACTTTGAAATAAAATCAGTAACTTTATATACATACCATCATCAGAGCACACCAGTTATCTCTGGAAAAGTTATAAACATCTGTTTCCAGATATAACACAATACACAGTGGAAAATATGATAGTCTATAGCTAACTGATGAAGCCTCCTGCTTCGAACACCTCCAAGTGAATCTGTAACATCCCGACTACTTGACTGCCCGTACAAATTTGGGCACCCAAGAGTTTAGGAAAAACAAAACAAAATAAACTCTGGGTCAATCATGGGACTGGTATGAGTAAAATTCAACCATTTGTTTAACTTTCAAAATCCTTTCGAAAGAAATGATAATCGTAAGACCGATCCACACATAAACACGGATAGTTTTTACCTTACGATAACCAAAATAGTTTTGATATCAAATCCAGTGATATTATAATAATGTCTACATCAAATAAATAGAATCTAGCGGAACTCTTGCATCTCACGCTCCATATATAATATAAAATCAAAAATCGCAGGGTGCTTATTGGAGATTGGATTTCCAACATGACAAGGTATGGGACCACCTGCCGATAGTTGTAACAACCCGTATTTTGATAACGTGTAATAACCATAAATCAAGGCAGAATTAATTTTTTAAATGAGAATCAAGGGAAACGGGTTATGCCATTACATTCATATCGAAATTCTACTGGAAACGAGTCCGAGTTTTCGAAAATCGGAGTCCGTATGGCCAAGCTATGACCCTTCGAAGTTTTCAGAAAATTTCAAGTTTAAAATAGCTCAGAATTCGAATTCAAATTTCGAATTCAAACCACAGAACAGACTGGGCGGGAAATTTCCCGCCCAGGACCAGGTCGACCTGGGGGTTGACCATAGAGTCGACCTACCCAGGACCAGGTCGACCATAGTGTCGACTTGGGGGTCGACCTGGTGACAGAACCCATTTTTGAGTCTGAGTTCATTTTGATGTTTCTGGCCTCGTTTCTGTCTACATTCGTTGGCCTGACCCTATATAAACAACCCCTAACACTAGTCTCTCTACACAAAATTCTCTCTGACCTTATGCTGCTCTAATTCTGGTTGAAAAATTAGAGAAAGGGACTACTTCTTCTATAACGAAACTACGTTACGAGAATTGCTGATTTGGGGATTTCTGTTAGGACTCGACTAAGCATATAATGATTCAACATCGAATTTCTTTTTCTAATTCTCAAACCACGATCTGTAAGCCCAGTTACTTTTAGATTTAAACTGTAAACGTACTATGAATAGGTTGTAAATTGAAATTGGACCTGCGTATGATGACTGTTTTACATCCATTCTTGTTCATCTTGGATCTTGACTTTTGGTTATATTACCTTGACTATCACCTTATGTTAACCGTTACCATGACTATCACCTTATGTTAACCATTACCAGGACTATCACCTTATGTCAAGTATTATCATGACGAGTACTCTATTTTGCTAGATTTGGAATCTTAATGTTTGAGGCCGATATTCCATATGCCAGTAATGTTGTAATCATTTATCTCAAGTTATACCATGCTATGCTAGTAATCACTTTTGCCACCTTATACCCGTCCCTTTTTATGTTATTCCCTAATTAGATTTTTTTGTATTGATTTGAGTTTACGTGCGATCGGAATACGATTTGGGTAGATTAGGTAAAACATGAATTGGCTTTGAACTTGAACATGAACGTTGTTATAACTTGAACCTGGATATGGACATGAACTTGACACGATTTGACATGAAACACGACCTGAAAACTTGACATGAATTTAGACTCGAAACTTGAATCTGGACATGACACTTAGAATGAATTTGAAAATGGCCAACTCGAGGTTGGGTTGAGTTTGCAGTGTAAATATGCCCGGAACCGCCCAGCAAATCCAGTGACTACAAACAATAGGATCCAATGTGGGTAGTTGGTCATATCGCAGGTAAAACCCGAGGTTAGACTATGTTGTGGTGTAAATCTATCCGGAACCGCCCGACAAATCCAGTGACCACAACAACTAGTCTAATGTGAGAGGTTGGGGTGCATTAATGAATTAATGCCACATGATAGGGTTAAGTCATGAACCACTTGAATATACTTAACCAATTTGACACGATAATTTGATAGGGTTAAGTCATGAACCACTTGAACACACTTAACCTACTTGATACATGATTTGGATAGGGTTAAGTCACAAATTTGAATGACAACACTTAACCTATTAGAAACCCTAGTTACGTGGTCCTTTTCAGCAGTAACCCACTTAGATGTATCACGATACCCTGGGACTAGGCAGGGTGGGGCACGATTATTGGGCTGATTGTAAGCGACCAGAACGACGGCTGAGTAGGTGCGCCATTGTAGGTTCAGGCGGACTATGGTCGTGCACATAGTCCGGAGTTGAAAAAGCAGGCATTGGGCACCTGTAGGTTTACACTGTGCGTGCTTGATTCGTGTCGGTGGTTGGCGCCCTAGGGCTTGATACATCCTAGGGTGGACCTAGCACAGGTGACTACATTTCGTGATTGGGCCGTATGACACAGACACTTGACGAGCTAGAACTTGTAGGGAGCCGATCGATTAGTAGATCACACCGTAGGACCCCGTAATTGGTCACTTCATGATATTGGGCCAAGGGATCATTTCATGATTAATACTTGACATGGGTTAGAACAATAGTACAGTTGGTGCAGCGAATCTTGAATATGCGATGCTAGACTTGACTTATCTTGTTATCTTATTTATCATACCAGTCCTGTTATCATCCTTATGTTTAATTCCAGTTTTCACATGTCATGTTACCTTTACTAGTTTTTATACTGAAAGTCACTAGGGCTTACCAGTCTTATGACTGACCCTTTTTCTTTCGCCTCTTTTCTTTCGTTCCCCCCCCCCCCAGGTTCTCAGGGAGGAAACACTAGCTCTTAGCTTGGATTTAGCTTGCTTTCTGTCAGCTCATGTACGGTTTGGTCTTGAGCTATGCTATGGCTGCACTTCTGCTATTTATGGGGAATAATTTACTTTTGTTATCTTAAGTTTATGCTTCTTTATTTGGAACTTGATGTAATGGAATAATTTGTACCTTGGATATATGAGGTTTTGACTCTTTTCTTGAAAGTAATAAAAATTTGGTTTTTAATTTCTACCGCTGCTTTATTTATGTTCTTCCTTGTGATATCTCTGTGTATGTTTACCTAGATAATACTCCACCAAAACTAGTGCATTCCCTTTGAGAGTGACCCTAGCAGAGGTGGGGTGTTACATTTGGTATCAGAGCAGAAGGTTACCAGGCTGGGCAAAAGTTTTAAAAACCTTCTGAAACTATTTTCAAAACCATTTATAAAGAAGCATTTTTCAAGAAAAGTTTTATGTTTAAAAAGGCTATTCCCCAAAAGCCATTAGCACTTTCCTTTGTTTCCTCGTTTGAATCTTTTTGTAACAACCCGGAAAATGCGAGCCAGTTTAAAATTTTTATTTTGGCAATTTTAGTGAATTTTCTATATTTAAAATAGGTCATTTTAAATAGTATCAACGAGAAATTTATTTTGAATAGAATTGAACGTATATATTATATAGATCGTCATTAAAATATAAATAATTATATATAATTATAAAAGGAATTGAAAATGGCGCGGTAGTTCGATAATTCGATTTCAAACTTCAATTGAATGTACCGGGTGCAAAATAAACCGGATTTTAGTGAAACCAAAAATAATAGGATCTATTTGAGAATATCTTTCCAACGAATCCGAAAAATTGAAATTTCATAGCGGGAATAAAAAGATATGTCCAGTTGAAAATTCTGAATAGTCGCTATGGAATTCAGGCCCCTAAAAATAGCCATTTTGCAAACGACCTCGAATTTCGACGAAACCACTTTTGTTGGATCCATGAGATCAAATTATTACTAGGTTTCAAATTTCGTAATTTTTCGAATCAATATGTGAGCGTGGCGAAGGAAAACGTGTTTGACCAGTTTCAATTGATTTTAATCGACTGAAAAATGGACATTTTTCTAACGGTCTCAGAATTCGACGAAATTAGTTTTGTTAGGACCGTATCGTTAATACAAAGCTAGGAAATATTTTTTTGGAATTTTTAGAGTTAGTATGTGACCCCGGCAAAATGAAATGCACATTCAAATTCAATATATAGAGTTATATTTTGATTGAAAACTGATCGAAACGATCGAATCAGCTTACGTTACATATCCCATTGTGTTTGGAATGGGGGTAATTATCTATGGACGACAGGCGGTGGGCCTTATTTAGAGGTCGAATAAAAAGTCAACCTTTTCGAAATTAAATAATTAAATAAAATTTATAATAAAACCCTCTTCCCTCTCTCCCCTTATTTCCTCACTGCCCCCCCAACCTTTGTTCATTCTATCGAGAGAAAAAAAAAGAGAAAGGGGGGAACGCGATTCACGCCGCCGCCCCCCGATCGATCGTCGCCGCCGCCAGGAGGCGCAGCGCCCCCCTAACCTCCCTCCTCCGCTTCTTCTCCTTCTCCCTCCTTCTTCCCTTTGATTTCAGCCCCACGCCCACGCCCTCGTCGCCGCCTCCTCCTGCTGCTGCCGCCTCCGCTGCTTCTTCTTTCGCCTCCCCCTCCTCCGCATCTTCCTCTCCCCCTTTCCCTTCTGATTCGAAAGCGCACACCCCCCCCCCCCCCCCCCGCAGCAGTGCAACAGCCCCCTTCCTTCCTTAAAACAAAGTGAGCCTCTTTATTTTTATTTATGGTGTTTTATTTTTGTTTTATTTCTTTTTTTGTTTATAGATTAAGTAATTTCAAGGTAATAAAAATGGAATTTTTATATTTTGAATGTATGAAAAGAGCTGATTTTTATAAAAGAAAATAACTGATTTTTTTAATAGAAAGACGAGGTTGTTAGTTATAGAAAGTTCAGATTTTTAAAATCGATAAAGATTAGATTTTTACTCTAATAAAAATATAATCTTTTATATTGTAGAAGTATAAAAATATAATCTTTTATATTGTAGAAGTATAAAAATATAATCTTTTATATTGTAGGAGTATAAAAATATAATTTTTATATAGGTAAGATAGTAAAAATATCATCTTTATATATGTAACGAAATAAAAATCTGATTTTTATTGTATATATATGTTGAAATAAAAATGTGATTTTTATAGTGATGAAATGAAAAGGCGAAATCTTTATATAGAGAATAGCGTGATAAAAATATAATCTTTATTATATAAACATCGCTGTAAAAATAGAATTTTTATCTATACAGTAGCAATGTAAGAATAGAATTTTTATCTATATAGTAGCGATGTAAGAATAGAATTTTTATCTATATTGCGATGTAAAAATAGAATTTTTATCCATATGCAGTAATTATAAAAATATGATTTTTATATACATAGCAAGAATATAAAAATGTGATTTTTATATATGTAGTGGCTATGAGTAACGAAAGTGACAAAAGGCGAGAAAGGTGAAGATTTCCTACATTTGAAGTGTCGTGGAGTTGGGATAGCTTTGGTGAGAACTTCTCACTTTAAATTTCTTTTTCTAGTTATAAATATATACTAGGATGCAGACGGTGCTTAGCAGCACCCGACACCCGTCATCCACAGACCATGGATGGCTTGTTTGTTTGACTGATGTGTTGTGAAAATTGTTAATGATGTTGTTGTGAAATCGATAATAAAATGTAGATGGTTGAATAAATTAATTATCGTTAAAAATATAATTTTTAACGTGAATGTGAATAAATAAATATTTATAAACAAATCGGTCGATTTGTTTATATACACTGATTTGACTGATATTGATTGGGACGATAAATTCTACACATCGCCCAACTGCACAAATAAAAATATGTGTTTGTTGATTTGAAACCCCACACGGGTGTTGGGATGATATTTAAGTACACTAATCCCAATTATTTAATTGTATGTCGATCGATTGGTCGACAGACTGTGTAAGCGTTGATTATTTATATTTGATGCTTATGCAGTTGTGTGGTGCACTTTGGATGATGATTGATTATTTATCGTTGCTATTATATACATGTGTTGTATGGAATCCATATAATTAACGTTATATGATAATTGATTAGGCCTCATTCCAATCGGGAAAATAAAGAATATAGTAGAATAAATTCATGTGTTGGATAGAATAAATGTTCATTTGTTGAACTATTTATGTGTTGAGTAAAATATTTTAACAATAAAATTTACATCTTTATCATATTTAAAATTAGAACTACTTTACAATTGGAGTCTAATTAAAAATCAAACGATAGATACCATAGTTTTATAAAATATTTTACATAACAAAAATAGTCGTGTGTTGACAGTACTCATGTGTTGAGATTAGTCATGTGTTGAAAGAAATATAGAATCATGTGTTGAATAGAATAAATATTCATTTGTTGAATAGAATAACGAATTTATTGAAATATATAAAGCCGTGTTGATTAGAGTTGCGCCATTTTGACGTGAACGATATTTATATCGATTATATTCGTTTTTATAATGAATATAGAAAAGGTAGTGATTTCAAAATATAACATTTTAAAAATATTATCATTTATATAGTAATGATATGAAATATTCAATTGTGATTTGAAATTGAATATGAAGTTGAAATCGTTTTGAAAACGAATTTAAAATGATTTATAAAATACGTTTTAAAAGGAAATCGATGAAATATATATAATATATATTATATATATATATAATGGCCTGAATAGAACGCGCCGCGCCGCGGCAGTTCGTGAATTTCGACCATTGACTTCGAATTGACATTACGGGAGATCCGACCGTCGGATTCTCCTAAAACCGGAACCGTTGGGTTCGTATCGTAAATAGCTTTCCAATGAATATTAGAAATTTGAAATCTAACGGTTGGATTTGGAATTATGTCCAAATCAAATTTGGAAAAGGTCGCTGTAAGTGCAGTTCGATGGCCGTTGATGGAAATCAACTGTACGGGCCTTGATAAAATTATTAAAAATATTAATAATTTGTGTAAAATCATAATATGTGAATTGGAAAGAACTGGGATGAAAAATTCCACATTTGAAAGGATAAAAATATATTTTTGTCGAAATGAACTAGTTTTGAACTATAATTAAAATCAATTTATTTTTGAAATAAATAAATTGAATTTGAAAGTGATTTTAAAAATAATCAATATTCCCAATACGTGAATTGGACTGGAGTTGAATCGAAATTATCTTCGGAATATTTCGATGTTGGATTTTGTGACTATACAAATATTGTTATGGGAATTTGAAAGATATATTTTATATCGTTATTTCCAATACGATATTTGTTGGTTTCAGGATTTGATATTGAATATAAGTCGGTATATTTTCTATTCAGAGCCTTGTATTTAATATCAAATGTGATTTGGGTTTATCGTGAATGGTGTCTTATTAACACTGTTCTTAAGCCCAGTTGAGGAAAATATTAAATCCTTCTATTTAGATTTAATGAGGTGTACCAATTAAATAATATTAATTGGAATTGAATTTAAATTGGTTCTTGGGTTTATCGTGAGCGGTGTTTTGAATAACACCTGTTCTTTAACCCGATTAATAATAGAATGTGATTTTGGGTTTATCGTGAATCGTGTTTTAAATGACATTGGTTTTTAACCCAATTAAAGACAGGATATTGATTTTTGAAAAGATTAAAACTAAGTGGAGTTTTAATGAATCTTTAATTAGATTGAAATGTGAATTGATAATTTAAATTATCAAATCTGAAAGGTGATCGAGAATGGAGTACCACCAGTTTTACTCCAAAGCGATAGTTAAATCTTTAATTAGATTTAAACGTGAAATAGTAATTAATTTTACCGATAACACCGTGGTATTAGATATGGAGTATTACCAGTTTTGCTCCATGGGATGAATAGGTTGGGATTGGGAAATAAAATAAATAATTACTTCGGTGTGGTTCGCTAATCCCGACTAGTTGAAATGATATCCAAAGGAAGATTAAAGAATAAATTTAGAAGAATTTATCTTTTATAAAATTAATGGGAACCTATTCCCTAAGAATGTGATTTGTGAATAAAAGAATATTCTGAATTGGAATGAGGTGTTTGTTGTGTTTGTGTAACATTTGTTTATCATATACGTCGGTTATTCAGAAAGGCCGGGTTTATACCTATTCTGAATAACCGATTCGACGAGATGTCGAAGATGAAGACGGTGGTTGCAGACCGGAAGTCTTCACATCGTTCGGGCGATTACTGATGATCTCGATTGGGCTGTACATGTAACACCCCGAATTTCAGTTAACACTGATATTCACTAATTACAGAATTAATAATCTCAGATGTGAGAATAAGGGGAAACGAGTTACGTCATTATGTTCGTCTCGGAAAAATATGCGAAATAGAGTCCGAAATTTTGTAAATCGGAGTCCGTATGACCCGGCTAAGGCCCAAAGAAGTTTTCGGGAAATTTGAATTTCGAAACATGCAGAAATGGAGGAAACGCGAAGAAAGATGGGGATTTAAGGATTTTATATAGTGAGTTTTTACTTGGCACACACGGTAGTATGGTGGCTTGGAAACACGGAAACAAAACAACGTGGTAGGCACGGTGTGTATTAATTTGGGGAACAAGGAATTGAAAGAGTGCACTGTGTAAGGCGTGGAGAGCACGGATAAAAATTTGGAGCGTATGATATCAAATGCATTTGTTAGCACAGGAATTGTTTACTTGGCACCTTAGCGAAAAAGGTTGTAATAAATTTTTAGATGTTATGACTTATGTGGACTTGTTGTATATTTCTTTGGTCAGGTCGCCTTGTTTTGAAACCAAGCTTTATGTTTTTGGTTCTAAATTTATATTCCTAATCCACCAATTTTCTTATTTTGCTGCTAAAAATATTTTTTTTTTGTTTACCGACTGCCACACACGAAAATGGAAATATCATTATGTTAAACAATGCACTACCATCCCAAAAATATAATAATATCGGTAGTTTAACTGATATTATGAAATCCCAAAATATTGATATAGGGTGCAAAATACTCCAAATAAAAAGTTGTGTATTTAATTAATTAAAAATTATAGAAAATATCTAAAAATTAAATTACTACTATGCCTTAAAAGAATCTTGTCCAAATTCAAGACCGATATTTAAATATATTAAATAAACCGTTATGGTCTATATGCGATTCCATAACGAATTTTTGAAAGTTTGATTTGGACATAACTTTTTATTCCTGCTATGAAATCTGGATTTTTCACATTCGTTGGAAAGATATTTTCAAACAAATTCAAATATATCTTGTTTTGCTAAAATCCGATTTATTTTGAATCCTGTACATTCATTTGAAATTTGAAATCAAATTTTCAAACTACCGCGCCATTTTGAACTCGTTTTAATTATGTTATAAATTATACGTTTTATTAAACAAATTCCTATATATAATTCAAATAAAATATTTAAACTAATTTAAATATACATAATTCAACGGTTGAGAATCCGGATCGTTACATTCCTTCCTCCTTAAAATAATTTCGTCCTCGAAATTGCTAAGGTAGGAAAAGATTCTGCATTCCTTATTAACTTGATCCAAAAATCCTTTTTGTTTACTTCCTAACTTTAGTTTAATTGGACCAATTTATTTTAGTTAAAATATTAATTTGTTCTTACTAACGAAAATTTTCAAAAATTCTGAAAATTTTCCAACACTTTGAATTCTAAAAAAATTCGGCAGCATCTCCTCTGCATGGCTCAATCGGTACAACCACAACTCGCCTTTCTAGGCCTTTTCCAATCCAATAGAAAATCAAAAAGCCAAGCGGCTTGGCCCATAGGCACATAAAATCATCATACCCAAGTAATATTGTAAACATGTACATTTTTGTCGGGCATAATTATATCCCTTGCATTTGCTTCCATTCAATATCTGCTCAGCATACATATATGCATTTCCAGTTGGTTTCAAATCAATCCAACTTCCGTTTTTAACCCTCTAATCAACTTCTGATTAGTTCACTTCCATTCTATCAATTCAAATCTGATTTCTATTTCAAAACCAATCTACTTATCCCACTTAGGTTCAAATTCATCACAACTTGATTCAAATTTACCACCTCCAAAATATATATTCAACTTGTTGTGTACAAGACGAATTTACATTAATAATTCAAATCTCAAACATCTCACTTTAATTACTTTCATTCAGAATTATTCCTAATTCTATCCAATTTTATTTAATCTAAGTTATATTTCAATTTATGTGATACATTTTTCAGCTTCAATCTATTCAACTTATACGAGTTAAATTTTAATTTCAGAATTCAAATTCCCGGATTTTGTTTCAAATTGGTTTGAAATCATATATATTTATACCCATATATATATATAATCAACCCAATTCAAAACTTTTGAATTTCAAATTCATCTTGCCCTTTTCAAACTAGTTTTTCATTTCCAAATTACTATGGTAGCAATCCATCACTCAGAAACTTGAAAATGAATATCGATAATGTCGAGACCCATTATCAGTACTATTTTCTCGCCCCTGAAGTGATTTCAGTGCTTAATTACTTTTTAAAATCCATTTAAAATCATTCTTATTCAAACATTCTTCAAAGTAATGTTAGATTACATTAAAAATACTTCAGTAAATATTTCTAAACAATCGGGATTTAGAATTCCAAATTTTGGTTTGAATTCAATTCTAGTTTATCTTGGTTATATAACCATTTCAATATTTTATAATTCCATTTGATTGTAATAACAATCAATACATCTAATAATTTCAGAAAATTATCACTTTTATATCAAAATATCCTTTGGGCAAAATTATATCGTTTACCCATCTTTAAAACAATACCATGTCGAATTGTTTTGTTCGAGAGTTTAGAAACACCTATCGATACAGTTGTACATCCTGTATCGACCAGAATTTATAAACCACTCAACAAACCAGTCAACACAATATAAAACAATTTTGTATCAAAATTACAAATACGCACTCATATATATATATACACTCAGGCTCAATCTAGGGTTTTACTAACCCCATCTCTATTGAGTTACGCCACAGAGCCAAGGTTATCACTCAACCTTCAGCTCTTATACCAAATGAAACGACCCGCAAATCCATACCCTTTGAGTCGACTAATAACACCATACATCCAACCCAAATGACACAGAAATACGAACCATTAACAGAAAGAAGTTAGAGGATGAGAAATAGAAAGAAAGAAATATTAGAATAGAAGAAAACGAAGATCACAAACTCACAGCGGAACGAACAAAATATATTAGATAACATAAACTTTGAAATAAAATCAGTAACTTTATATACATACCATCATCAGAGCACACCAGTTATCTCTGGAAAAGTTATAAACATCTGTTTCCAGATATAACACAATACACAGTGGAAAATATGATAGTCTATAGCTAACTGATGAAGCCTCCTGCTTCGAACACCTCCAAGTGAATCTGTAACATCCCGACTACTTGACTGCCCGTACAAATTTGGGCACCCAAGAGTTTAGGAAAAACAAAACAAAATAAACTCTGGGTCAGTCATGGGACTGGTATGAGTAAACTTCAACCATTTGTTTAACTTTCAAAATCCTTTCGAAAGAAATGATAATCGTAAGACCGATCCACACATAAACACGGATAGTTTTTACCTTACGATAACCAAAATAGTTTTGATATCAAATCCAGTGATATTATAATAATGTCTACATCAAATAAATAGAATCTAGCGGAACTCTTGCATCTCACGCTCCATATATAATATAAAATCAAAAATCGCAGGGTGCTTATTGGAGATTGGATTTCCAACATGACAAGGTATGGGACCACCTGCCGATAGTTGTAACAACCCGTATTTTGATAACGTGTAATAACCATAAATCAAGGCAGAATTAATTTTTTAAATGAGAATCAAGGGAAACGGGTTATGCCATTACATTCATATCGAAATTCTACTGGAAACGAGTCCGAGTTTTCGAAAATCGGAGTCCGTATGGCCAAGTTATGACCCTTCGAAGTTTTCAGAAAATTTCAAGTTTAAAATAGCTCAGAATTCGAATTCAAATTTCAAATTCAAACCACGGAACAGACTGGGCGGGAAATTTCCCGCCCCGGACCAGGTCGACCTGGGGGTTGACCATAGAGTCGACCTACCCAGGACCAGGTCGACCATAGTGTCGACCTGGGGGTCGACCTGGTGACAGAACCCATTTTTGAGTCTGAGTTCATTTTGATGTTTCTGGCCTCGTTTCTGTCTACATTCGTTGGTCTGACCCTATATAAACAACCCCTAACACTAGTCTCTCTACACAAAATTCTCTCTGACCTTATGCTGCTCTAATTCTGGTTAAAAAATTAGAGAAAGGGACTACTTCTTCTATGACGAAACTACGTTAAGAGAATTGCTGATTTGGGGATTTCTGTTAGGACTCGACTAAGCATATAATGATTCAATATCGAATTTCTTTTTCTAATTCTCAAACCACGATCTGTAAGCCCAGTTACTTTTAGATTTAAACTGTAAACGTACTATGAATAGGTTGTAAATTGAAATTGGACCTGCGTATGATGACTGTTTTACATCCATTCTTGTTCATCTTGGATCTTGACTTTTGGTTATATTACCTTGACTATCACCTTATGTTAACCGTTACCATGACTATCACCTTATGTTAACCATTACCAGGACTATCACCTTATGTCAACTATTATCATGACGAATACCCTATTTTGCTAGATTTGGAATCTTAATGTTTGAGGCCGATATTCCATATGCCAGTAATGTTGTAATCATTTATCTCAAGTTATACCATGCTATGCTAGTAATCACTTTTGCCACCTTATACCCGTCCCTTTTTATGTTATTCCCTAATTAGATTTGTTTGTATTGATTTGAGTTTACGTGCGATCGGAATACGATTTGGGTAGATTAGGTAAAACATGAATTGGCTTTGAACTTGAACATGAACGTTGTTATAACTTGAACCTGGATATGGACATGAACTTGACACGATTTGACATGAAACACGACCTGAAAACTTGACATGAATTTAGACTCGAAACTTGAATCTGGACATGACACTTAGAATGAATTTGAAAATGGCCAACTCGAGGTTGGGTTGAGTTTGCAGTGTAAATATGCCCAGAACCGCCCAGCAAATCCAGTGACTACAAACAATAGGATCCAATGTGGGTAGTTGGTCATATCGCAGGTAAAACCCGAGGTTAGACTATGTTGTGGTGTAAATCTATCCGGAACCGCCCGACAAATCCAGTGACCACAACAACTAGTCTAATGTGAGAGGTTGGGGTGCATTAATGAATTAATGCCACATGATAGGGTTAAGTCATGAACCACTTGAATATACTTAACCAATTTGACACGATAATTTGATAGGGTTAAGTCATGAACCACTTGAACACACTTAACCTACTTGATACATGATTTGGATAGGGTTAAGTCAAGAATTTGAATGACAACACTTAACCTATTAGAAACCCTAGTTACGTGGTCCTTTTCAGCAGTAACCCACTTAGATGTATCACGATACCCTGGGACTAGGCAGGGTGGGGCACGATTATTGGGCTGATTGTAAGCGACCAGAACGACGGCTGAGTAGGTGCACCATTGTAGGTTCAGGCGGACTATGGTCGTGCACATAGTCCGGAGTTGAAAAAGCAGGCATTGGGCACCTGTAGGTTTACACTGTGCGTGCTTGATTCGTGTCGGTGGTTGGCGCCCTAGGGCTTGATACATCCTAGGGTGGACCTAGCACAGGTGACTACATTTCGTGATTGGGCCGTATGACACAGACACTTGACGAGCTAGAACTTGTAGGGAGCCGATCAATTAGTAGATCACACCGTAGGACCCCGTAATTGGTCACTTCATGATATTGGGCCAAGGGATCATTTCATGATTAATACTTGACATGGGTTAGAACAATAGTACAGTTGGTGCAGCGAATCTTGAATATGCGATGCTAGACTTGACTTATCTTGTTATCTTATTTATCATACCAGTCCTGTTATCATCCTTATGTTTAATTCCAGTTTTCACATGTCATGTTACCTTTACTAGTTTTTATACTGAAAGTCACTAGGGCTTACCAGTCTTATGACTGACCCTTTTTCTTTCGCCTCTTTTCTTCGTCCCCCCCCCCCCCCCAGGTTCTCAGGGAGGAAACACTAGCTCTTAGCTTGGATTAGCTTGCTTTCTGTCAGCTCATGTACGGTTCGGTGTTGAGCTATGCTATGGCCGCACTTCTGCTATTTATGGGAATAATTTACTTTTGTTATCTTAAGTTTATGCTTCTTTATTTGGAACTTGATGTAATGGAATAATTTGTACCTTGGATATATGAGGTTTTGACTCTTTTCTTGAAAGTAATAAAAATTTGGTTTTTAATTTCTACCGCTGCTTTATTTATGTTCTTCCTTGTGATATCTCTGTGTATGTTTACCTAGATAATACTCCACCAAAACTAGTGCATTCCTTTGAGAGTGACCCTAGCAGAGGTGGGGTGTTACATTTGGTATCAGAGCAGAAGGTTACCAGGCTGGGCAAAAGTTTTAAAAACCTTCTGAAACTATTTTCAAAAACCATTTATAAAGAAGCATTTTTCAAGAAAAGTTTTATGTTTAAAAAGGCTATTCCCTAAAAGCCATTAGCACTTTCCTTTGTTTCCTCGTTTGAATCTTTTTGTAACAACCCGGAAAATGCGAGCCAGTTTAAAATTTTTATTTTGGCAATTTTAGTGAATTTTCTATATTTAAAATAGGTTATTTTAAATAGTATCAACGAGAAATTTATTTTGAATAGAATTGAACGTATATATTATATAGATCGTCGTTAAAATATAAATAATTATATATAATTATAAAAGGAATTGAAAATGGCGCGGTAGTTCGATAATTCGATTTCAAACTTCAATTGAATGTACCGGGTGCAAAATAAACCGGATTTTAGTGAAACCAAAAATAATAGGATCTATTTGAGAATATCTTTCCAACGAATCCGAAAAATTGAAATTTCATAGCGGGAATAAAATGATATGTCAGTTGAAAATTCTGAATAGTCGCTATGGAATTCAGGCCCCTAAAAATAGCCATTTTGCAAAACGACCTCGAATTTCGACGAAACCACTTTTGTTGGATCCGTGAGATCAAATTATTACTAGGTTTCAAATTTCGTAATTTTTCGAATCAATATGTGAGCGTGGCGAAGGAAAACGTGTTTGACCAGTTTCAATTGATTTAATCGACTGAAAAATGGACATTTTTCTAACGGTCTCAGAATTCGACGAAATTAGTTTTGTTAGGACCGTATCGTTAATACAAAGCTAGGAAATATTTTTTGGAATTTTTAGAGTTAGTATGTGACCCCGGCAAAATGAAATGCACGTTCAAATTCAATATATAGAGTTATATTTTGATTGAAAACTGATCGAAACGATCGAATCAGCTTACGTTACATATCCCATTGTGTTTGGAATGGGGGTAATTATCTATGGACGACAGGCGGTGGGCCTTGTTTAGAGGTCGAATAAAAAGTCAACCTTTTCGAAATTAAATAATTAAATAATTAATAAAATTTATAATAAAACCCTCTTCCCTCTCTCCCCTTTCCCCTTATTTCCTCACTGCCCCCCAACCTTTGTTCATTCTATCGAGAAAAAAAAAAAGAAAGAAAGGGGGGAATGCGATTCACGCCGCCGCCCCCCGATCGATCGCCGCCGCCGCCAGGAGGCGCAGCGCCCCCCTAACCTCCCTCCTCCGCTTCTTCTCCTTCTCCCTCCTTCTTCCTTCGATTTCAGCCCCCACGCCCTAGCCCTCGTCGCCGCCTCCTCCTGCCTGCTGCCGCCTCCGCTGCTTCTTCTTCCGCCTCCCCCTCCTCCGCATCTTCCTCTCCCCCTTTCCCTTCTGATTCGAAAGCGCACAGCCCCCCCCCCCCCCCCCCCCCGCAGCAGTGCAACAGCCCCCTTCCTTCCTTAAAACAAAGTGAGCCTCTTTATTTTTATTTATGGTGTTTTATTTTTGTTTTATTTCTTTTTTTGTTTATAGATTAAGTAATTTCAAGGTAATAAAAATGGAATTTTTATATTTTGAATGTATGAAAAGAGCTGATTTTTATAAAAGAAAATAACTGATTTTTTTTATAGAAAGACGAGGTTGTTAGTTATAGAAAGTTCAGATTTTTAAAATCGATAAAGATTAGATTTTTACTCTAATAAAAATATAATCTTTTATATTGTAGAAGTATAAAAATATAATCTTTTATATTGTAGAAGTATAAAAATATAATCTTTTATATTGTAGGAGTATAAAAATATAATTTTTATATAGGTAAGATAGTAAAAATATCATCTTTATATATGTAACGAAATAAAAATCTGATTTTTATTGTATATATATGTTGAAATAAAAATGTGATTTTTATAGTGATGAAATGAAAAGGCGAAATCTTTATATAGAGAATAGCGTGATAAAAATATAATCTTTATTATATAAACATCGCTGTAAAAATAGAATTTTTATCTATACAGTAGCAATGTAAGAATAGAATTTTTATCTATATAGTAGCGATGTAAGAATAGAATTTTTATCTATATTGCGATGTAAAAATAGAATTTTTATCCATATGCAGTAATTATAAAAATATGATTTTTATATACATAGCAAGAATATAAAAATGTGATTTTTATATATGTAGTGGCTATGAGTAACGAAAGTGACAAAAGGCGAGAAATGTGAAGATTTCCTACATTTGAAGTGTCGTGGAGTTGGGATAGCTTTGGTGAGAACTTCTCACTTTAATTTCTTTTTCTAGTTATAAATATATACTAGGATGCAGACAGTGCTTAGCAGCGCCCGACACCCGTCATCCACAGACCATGGATGGCTTGTTTGTTTGACTGATGTGTTGTGAAAATTGTTAATGATGTTGTTGTGAAATCGATAATAAAATGTAGATGGTTGAATAAATTAATTATCGTTAAAAATATAATTTTTAACGTGAATGTGAATAAATAAATATTTATAAACAAATCGGTCGATTTGTTTATATACACTGATTTGACTGATATTGATTGGGACGATAAATTCTACACATCGCCCAACTGCACAAATAAAAATATGTGTTTGTTGATTTGAAACCCCACACGGGTGTTGGGATGATATTTAAGTACACTAATCCCAATTATTTAATTGTATGTCGATCGATTGGTCGACAGACTGTGTAAGCGTTGATTATTTATATTTGATGCTTATGCAGTTGTGTGGTGCACTTTGGATGATGATTGATTATTTATCGTTGCTATTATATACATGTGTTGTATGGAATCCATATAATTAACGTTATATGATAATTGATTAGGCCTCATTCCAATCGGGAAAATAAAGAATATAGTAGAATAAATTCATGTGTTGGATAGAATAAATGTTCATTTGTTGAACTATTTATGTGTTGAGTAAAATATTTTAACAATAAAATTTACATCTTTATCATATTTAAAATTAGAACTACTTTACAGTTGGAGTCTAATTAAAAATCAAACGATAGATACCATAGTTTTATAAAATATTTTACATAACAAAAATAGTCGTGTGTTGACAGTACTCATGTGTTGAGATTAGTCATGTGTTGAAAGAAACATAGAATCATGGGTTGAATAGAATAAATATTCATTTGTTGAATAGAATAACGAATTTATTGAAATATATAAAGCCGTGTTGATTAGAGTTGCGCCATTTTGACGTGAACGATATTTATATCGATTATATTCGTTTTTATAATGAATATAGAAAAGGTAGTGATTTCAAAATATAACATTTTAAAAATATTATCATTTATATAGTAATGATATGAAATATTCAATTGTGATTTGAAATTGAATATGAAGTTGAAATAGTTTTGAAAACGAATTTAAAACGATTTATAAAATACGTTTTAAAGGAAATCGATGAAATATATATAATATATATTATATATATATATATAATGGCCTGAATAGAACGCGCCGCGCCGCGGCAGTTCGTGAATTTCGACCATTGACTTCGAATTGACATTACGGGAGATCCGACCGTCGGATTCGCCTAAATCGGAACCGTTGGGTTCGTATCGTAAATAGCTTTCCAATGAATATTAGAAATTTGAAATCTAACGGTTGTATTTGGAATTATGTCCAAATCAAATTTGGAAAAGGTCGCTGTAAGTGCAGTTCGATGGCCGTTGATGGAAATCAACTGTACGGGCCTTGATAAAATTATTAAAAATATTAATAATTTGTGTAAAATCATAATATGTGAAATGGAAAGAACTGGGATGAAAAATTCCACATTTGAAAGGATAAAAATATATTTTTGTCGAAATGAACTAGTTTTGAACTATATAATTAAAATCAATTTATTTTTGAAATAAATAAATTGAATTTGAAAGTGATTTTAAAAATAATCAATATTCCCAATACGTGAATTGGACTGGAGTTGAATTGAAATTATCTTCGGAATATTTCGATGTTGGATTTTGTGACTATACAAATATTGTTATGGGAATTTGAAAGATATATTTTATATCGTTATTTCCAATACGATATTTGTTGGTTTCAGGATTTGATATTGAATATAAGTCGGTATATTTTCTATTCAGAGCCTTGTATTTAATATCAAATGTGATTTGGGTTTATCGTGAATGGTGTCTTCATTAACACTGTTCTTAAGCCCAGTTGAGGAAAATATTAAATCCTTCTATTTAGATTTAATGAGGTGTACCAATTAAATAATATTAATTGGAATCGAATTTAAATTGGTTCTTGGGTTTATCGTGAGCGGTGTTTTGAATAACACCTGTTCTTTAACCTGATTAATAATAGAATGTGATTTTGGGTTTATCGTGAATCGTGTTTTAAATGACATTGGTTTTTAACCCAATTAAAGACAGGATATTGATTTTTGAAAAGATTAAAACTAAGTGGAGTTTTAATGAATCTTTAATTAGATTGAAATGTGAATTGATAATTTAAATTATCAAATCTGAAAGGTGATCGAGAATGGAGTACCACCAGTTTTACTCCAAAGCGATAGTTAAATCTTTAATTAGATTTAAACGTGAAATAGTAATTAATTTTACCGATAACACCGTGGTATTAGATATGGAGTATTACCAGTTTTGCTCCATGGGATGAATAGGTTGGGATTGGGAAATAAAATAAATAATTACTTCGGTGTGGTTCGCTAATCCCGACTAGTTGAAATGATATCCAAAGGAAGATTAAAGAATAAATTTAGAAGAATTTATCTTTTATAAAATTAATGGGAACCTATTCCCTAAGAATGTGATTTGTGAATAAAAGAATATTCTGAATTGGAATGAGGTGTTTGTTGTGTTTGTGTAACATTTGTTTATCATATACGTCGGTTATTCAGAAAGGCCGGGTTTATACCTATTCTGAATAACCGATTCGACGAGATGTCGAAGATGAAGACGGTGGTTGCAGACCGGAAGTCTTCACATCGTTCGGGTGATTACTGATGATCTCGATTGGGCTGTACATGTAACACCCCGAATTTCAGTTAACACTGATATTCACTAATTACAGAATTAATAATCTCAGATGTGAGAATCAGGGGAAACGAGTTACGTCATTATGTTCGTCTCGGAAAAATATGCGAAATAGAGTCCGAAATTTTGTAAATCGGAGTCCGTATGACCCGGCTAAGGCCCAAAGAAGTTTTCGGGAAATTTGAATTTCGAAACATGCAGAAATGGAGGAAACGCGAAGAAAGATGGGGATTTAAGGATTTTATATAGTGAGTTTTTACTTGGCACACACGGTAGTATGGTGGCTTGGAAACACGGAAACAAAACAACGTGGTAGGCACGGTGTGTATTAATTTGGGGAACAAGGAATTGAAAGAGTGCACTGTGTAAGGCGTGGAGAGCACGGATAAAAATTTGGAGCGTATGATATCAAATGCATTTGTTAGCACAGGAATTGTTTACTTGGCACCTTAGCGAAAAAGGTTGTAATAAATTTTTAGATGTTATGACTTATGTGGACTTGTTGTATATTTCTTTGGTCAGGTCGCCTTGTTTTGAAACCAAGCTTTATGTTTTTGGTTCTAAATTTATATTCCTAATCCACCAATTTTCTTATTTTGCTGCTAAAAATATATTTTTTTGTTTACCGACTGCCACACACGAAAATGGAAATATCATTATGTTAAACAATGCACTACCATCCCAAAAATATAATAATATCGGTAGTTTAACTGATATTATGAAATCCCAAAATATTGATATAGGGTGCAAAATACTCCAAATAAAAAGTTGTGTATTTAATTAATTAAAAATTATAGAAAAAATCTAAAAATTAAATTACTACTACGCCTTAAAAGAATCTTGTCCAAATTCAAGACCGATATTTAAATATATTAAATAAACCGTTATGGTCTATATGCGATTCCATAACGAATTTTTGAAAGTTTGATTTGGACATAACTTTTTATTCCTGCTATGAAATCTGGATTTTTCACATTCGTTGGAAAGATATTTTCAAACAAATTCAAATATATCTTGTTTTGCTAAAATCCGATTTATTTTGAATCCTGTACATTCATTTGAAATTTGAAATCAAATTTTCAAACTACCGCGCCATTTTGAACTCGTTTTAATTATGTTATAAATTATACGTTTTATTAAATAAATTCCTATATATAATTCAAATAAAATATTTAAACTAATTTAAATATACATAATTCAACGGTTGAGAATCCGGATCGTTACATTCCTTCCTCCTTAAAATAATTTCGTCCTCGAAATTGCTAAGGTAGGAAAAGATTCTGCATTCCTTATTAACTTGATCCAAAAATCCTTTTTGTTTACTTCTTAACTTTAGTTTAATTGGACCAATTTATTTTAGTTAAAATATTAATTTGTTCTTACTAACGAAAATTTTCAAAAATTCTGAAAATTTTCTAACACTTTGAATTCTAAAAAAATTCGGCAGCATCTCCTCTGCATGGCTCAATCGGTACAACCACAACTTGCCTTTCTAGGCCTTTTCCAATCCAATAGAAAATCAAAAAGCCAAGCGGCTTGGCCCATAGGCACATAAAATCATCATACCCAAGTAATATTGTAAACATGTACATTTTTGTCGGGCATAATTATATCCCTTGCATTTGCTTCCATTCAATATCTGCTCAGCATACATATATGCATTTCCAGTTGGTTTCAAATCAATCCAACTTCCGTTTTTAACCCTCTAATCAACTTCTGATTAGTTCACTTCCATTCTATCAATTCAAATCTGATTTCTATTTCAAACCCAATCTACTTATCCCACTTAGGTTCAAATTCATCACAACTTGATTCAAATTTACCACCTCCAAAATATATATTCAACTTGTTGTGTACAAGACGAATTTACATTAATAATTCAAATCTCAAACATCTCACTTTAATTACTTTCATTCAGAATTATTCCTAATTCTATCCAATTTTATTTAATCTAAGTTATATTTCAATTTATGTGTTACATTTTTCAGCTTCAATCTATTCAACTTATACAAGTTAAATTTTAATTTCAGAATTCAAATTCCCGGATTTTGTTTCAAATTGGTTTGAAATCATATATATTTATACCCATATATATATAATCAACCCAATTCAAAACTTTTGAATTTCAAATTCATCTTGCCCTTTTCAAACTAGTTTTTCATTTCCAAATTACTATGGTAGCAATCCATCACTCAGAAACTTGAAAATGAATATCGATAATGTCGAGACCCATTATCAGTACTATTTTCTCGCCCTTGAAGTGATTTCAGTGCTTAATTACTTTTTAAAATCCATTTAAAATCATTCTTATTCAAACATTCTTCAAAGTAATGTTAGATTACATTAAAAATACTTCAGTAAATATTTCTAAACAATCGGGATTTAGAATTCCAAATTTTGGTTTGAATTCAATTCTAGTTTATCTTGGTTATATAACCATTTCAATATTTTATAATTCCATTTGATTGTAATAACAATCAATACATCTAATAATTTCAGAAAATTATCACTTTTATATCAAAATATCCTTTGGGCAAAATTATATCGTTTACCCATCTATAAAACAATACCATGTCGAATTGTTTTGTTCGAGAGTTTAGAAACACCTATCGATACAGTTGTACATCCTGTATCGACCAGAATTTATAAACCACTCAACAAACCAGTCAACACAATATAAAACAATTTTGTATCAAAATTACAAATACGCACTCATATATATATACACTCAGGCTCAATCTAGGGTTTTACTAACCCCATCTCTATTGAGTTACGCCACAGAGCCAAGGTTATCACTCAACCTTCAGCTCTTATACCAAATGAAACGACCCGCAAATCCATACCCTTTGAGTCGACTAATAACACCATACATCCAACCCAAATGACACAGAAATACGAACCATTAACAGAAAGAAGTTAGAGGATGAGAAATAGAAAGAAAGAAATATTAGAATAGAAGAAAACGAAGATCACAAACTCACAGCGGAACGAACAAAATATATTAGATAACATAAACTTTGAAATAAAATCAGTAACTTTATATACATACCATCATCAGAGCACACCAGTTATCTCTGGAAAAGTTATAAACATCTGTTTCCAGATATAACACAATACACAGTGGAAAATATGATAGTCTATAGCTAACTGATGAAGCCTCCTGCTTCGAACACCTCCAAGTGAATCTATAACATCCCGACTACTTGACTGCCCGTACAAATTTGGGCACCCAAGAGTTTAGGAAAAACAAAACAAAATAAACTCTGGGTCAGTCATGGGACTGGTATGAGTAAACTTCAACCATTTGTTTAACTTTCAAAATCCTTTCGAAAGAAATGATAATCGTAAGACCGATCCACACATAAACACAGATAGTTTTTACCTTACGATAACCAAAATAGTTTTGATATCAAATCCAGTGATATTATAATAATGTCTACATCAAATAAATAGAATCTAGCGGAACTCTTGCATCTCACGCTCCATATATAATATAAAATCAAAAATCGCAGGGTGCTTATTGGAGATTGGATTTCCAACATGACAAGGTATGGGACCACCTGCCGATAGTTGTAACAACCCGTATTTTGATAACGTGTAATAACCATAAATCAAGGCAGAATTAATTTTTTAAATGAGAATCAAGGGAAACGGGTTATGCCATTACATTCATATCGAAATTCTACTGGAAACGAGTCCGAGTTTTCGAAAATCGGAGTCCGTATGGCCAAGTTATGACCCTTCGAAGTTTTCAGAAAATTTCAAGTTTAAAATAGCTCAGAATTCGAATTCAAATTTCGAATTCAAACCACGGAACAGACTGGGCAGGAAATTTCCCGCCCAGGACCAGGTCGACCTGGGGGTTGACCATAGAGTCGACCTACCCAGGACCAGGTCGACCATAGTGTCGACTTGGGGGTCGACCTGGTGACAGAACCCATTTTTGAGTCTGAGTTCATTTTGATGTTTCTGGCCTCGTTTCTGTCTACATTCGTTGGCCTGACCCTATATAAACAACCCCTAACACTAGTCTCTCTACACAAAATTCTCTCTGACATTATGCTGCTCTAATTCTGGTTGAAAAATTAGAGAAAGGGACTACTTCTTCTATGACGAAACTACGTTACGAGAATTGCTGATTTGGGGATTTCTGTTAGGACTCGACTAAGCATATAATGATTCAACATCGAATTTCTTTTTCTGATTCTCAAACCACGATCTGTAAGCCCAGTTACTTTTAGATTTAAACTGTAAATGTACTATGAATAGGTTGTAAATTGAAATTGGACCTGCGTATGATGACTGTTTTACATCCATTCTTGTTCATCTTGGATCTTGACTTTTGGTTATATTACCTTGACTATCACCTTATGTTAACTGTTACCATGACTATCACCTTATGTTAACCATTACCAGGACTATCACCTTATGTCAACTATTATCATGACGAGTACTCTATTTTGCTAGATTTGGAATCTTAATGTTTGAGGCCGATATTCCATATGCCAGTAATGTTGTAATCATTTATCTCAAGTTATACCATGCTATGCTAGTAATCACTTTTGCCACCTTATACCCGTCCCTTTTTATGTTATTCCCTAATTAGATTTGTTTGTATTGATTTGAGTTTACGTGCGATCGGAATACGATTTGGGTAGATTAGGTAAAACATGAATTGGCTTTGAACTTGAACATGAACGTTGTTATAACTTGAACCTGGATATGGACATGAACTTGACACGATTTGACATGAAACACGACCTGAAAACTTGACATGAATTTAGACTCGAAACTTGAATCTGGACATGACACTTAGAACGAATTTGAAAATGGCCAACTCGAGGTTGGGTTGAGTTTGCAGTGTAAATATGCCCGGAACCGCCCAGCAAATCCAGTGACTGCAAACAATAGGATCCAATGTGGGTAGTTGGTCATATCGCAGGTAAAACCCGAGGTTAGACTATGTTGTGGTGTAAATCTATCCGGAACCGCCCGACAAATCCAGTGACCACAACAACTAGTCTAATGTGAGAGGTTGGGGTGCATTAATGAATTAATGCCACATGATAGAGTTAAGTCATGAACCACTTGAATATACTTAACCAATTTGACACGATAATTTGATAGGGTTAAGTCATGAACCACTTGAACACACTTAACCTACTTGATACATGATTTGGATAGGGTTAAGTCACGAATTTGAATGACAACACTTAACCTATTAGAAACCCTAGTTATGTGGTCCTTTTCAGCAGTAACCCACTTAGATGTATCACGATACCCTGGGACTAGGCAGGGTGGGGCAAGATTATTGGGCTGATTGTAAGCGACCAGAACGACGGCTGAGTAGGTGCGCCATTGTAGGTTCAGGCGGACTATGGTCGTGCACATAGTCCGGAGTTGAAAAAGCAGGCATTGGGCACCTGTAGGTTTACACTGTGTGTGCTTGATTCATGTCGGTGGTTGGCGCCCTAGGGCTTGATACATCCTAGGGTGGACCTAGCACAGGTAACTACATTTCGTGATTGGGCCGTATGACACAGACACTTGACGAGCTAGAACTTGTAGGGAGCCGATCGATTAGTAGATCACACCGTAGGACCCCGTAATTGGTCACTTCATGATATTGGGCCAAGGGATCATTTCATGATTAATACTTGACATGGGTTAGAACAATAGTACAGTTGGTGCAGCGAATCTTGAATATGCGATGCTAGACTTGACTTATCTTGTTATCTTATTTATCATACCAGTCCTGTTATCATCCTTATGTTTAATTCCAGTTTTCACATGTCATGTTACCTTTACTAGTTTTTATACTGAAAGTCACTAGGGCTTACCAGTCTTATGACTGACCCTTTTTCTTTTGCCTCTTTTCTTTCGTTTCCCCCCCCCCCCCCCCAGGTTCTCAGGGAGGAAACACTAGCTCTTAGCTTGGATTTAGCTTGCTTTCTGTCAGCTCATGTACGGTTTGGTCTTGAGCTATGCTATGGCTGCATTTCTGCTATTTATGGGGAATAATTTACTTTTGTTATCTTAAGTTTATGCTTCTTTATTTGGAACTTGATGTAATGGAATAATTTGTACCTTGGATATATGAGGTTTTGATTCTTTTCTTGAAAGTAATAAAAATTTGGATTTTAATTTCTACCGCTGCTTTATTTATGTTCTTCCTTGTGATATCTCTGTGTATGTTTACCTAGATAATACTCCACCAAAACTAGTGCATTCCCTTTGTGAGTGACCCTAGCAGAGTTGGGGTGTTACATTTGGTATCAGAGCAGAAGGTTACCAGGCTGGGCAAAAGTTTTAAAAACCTTCTGAAACTATTTTCAAAACCATTTATAAAGAAGCATTTTTCAAGAAAAGTTTTATGTTTAAAAAGGCTATTCCCCAAAAGCCATTAGCACTTTCCTTTGTTTCCTCGTTTGAATCTTTTTGTAACAACCCGGAAAATGCGAGCCAGTTTAAAATTTTTATTTTGGCAATTTTAGTGAATTTTCTATATTTAAAATAGGTTATTTTAAATAGTATCAACGAGAAATTTATTTTGAATATAATTGAACGTATATATTATATAGATCGTCGTTAAAATATAAATAATTATGTATAATTATAAAAGGAATTGAAAATGGCGCGGTAGTTCGATAATTCGATTTCAAACTTCAATTGAATGTACCGGGTGCAAAATAAACCGGATTTTAGTGAAACCAAAAATAATAGGATCTATTTGAGAATATCTTTCCAACGAATCCGAAAAATTGAAATTTCATAGCGGGAATAAAAAGATATGTCCAGTTGAAAATTCTGAATAGTCGCTATGGAATTCAAGCCCCTAAAAATAGCCATTTTGCAAACGACCTCGAATTTCGACGAAACCACTTTTGTTGGATCCGTGAGATCAAATTATTACTAGGTTTCAAATTTTGTAATTTTTCGAATCAATATGTGAGCGTGGCGAAGGAAAACGTGTTTGACCAGTTTCAATTGATTTTAATCGACTGAAAAATGGACATTTTTCTAACGGTCTCAGAATTCGACGAAATTAGTTTTGTTAGTACCGTATCGTTAATACAAAGCTAGGAAATATTTTTTTGGAATTTTTAGAGTTAGTATGTGACCCCGGCAAAATGAAATGCACGTTCAAATTCAATATATAGAGTTATATTTTGATTGAAAACTGATCGAAACGATCGAATCAGCTTACGTTACATATCCCATTGTGTTTGGAATGGGGGTAATTATCTATGGACGACAGGCGGTGGGCCTTGTTTAGAGGTCGAATAAAAAGTCAACCTTTTCGAAATTAAATAATTAAATAAAATTTATAATAAAACCCTCTTCCCTCTCTCCCCTTATTTCCTCACTGCCCCCCAACCTTTGTTCATTCTATCGAGAAAAATAAAAGAAAGAAAGAAAGGGGGAACGCGATTCACGCCGCCGCCCCCCGATCGATCGCCGCCGCCGCCAGGAGGCGCAGCGCCCCCCTAACCTCCCTCCTCCGGTTCTTCTCCTTCTCCCTCCTTCTTCCCTTCGATTTCAGCCCCACGCCCTAGCCCTCGTCGCCGCCTCCTCCTCCTGCTGCTGCCTCCTCCACTGCTTCTTCTTCCGCCTCCCCCCTCCTCCGCATCTTCCTCTCCCCCTTTCTCTTCTGATTCGAAAGCGCACAGCCCCCCCCCCCCCCCCCCCCCCCCCGCAGCAGTGCAACAGCCCCCTTCCTTCCTTAAAACAAAGTGAGCCTCTTTATTTTTATTTATGGTGTTTTATTTTTGTTTTATTTCTTTTTTTGTTTATAGATTAAGTAATTTCAAGGTAATAAAAATGGAATTTTTATATTTTGAATGTATGAAAAGAGCTGATTTTTATAAAAGAAAATAACTGATTTTTTTTATAGAAAGACGAGGTTGTTAGTTATAGAAAGTTCAGATTTTTAAAATCGATAAAGATTAGATTTTTACTCTAATAAAAATATAATCTTTTATATTGTAGAAGTATAAAAATACAATCTTTTATATTGTAGAAGTATAAAACTATAATCTTTTATATTGTAGGAGTATAAAAATATAATTTTTATATAGGTAAGATAGTAAAAATATCATCTTTATATATGTAACGAAATAAAAATCTGATTTTTATTGTATACATATGTTGAAATAAAAATGTGATTTTTATAGTGATGAAATGAAAAGGCGAAATCTTTATATAGAGAATAGCGTGATAAAAATATAATCTTTATTATATAAACATCGCTGTAAAAATAGAATTTTTATCTATACAGTAGCAATGTAAGAATAGAATTTTTATCTATATAGTAGCGATGTAAGAATAGAATTTTTATCTATATTGCAATGTAAAAATAGAATTTTTATCCATATGCAGTAATTATAAAAATATGATTTTTATATACATAGCAAGAATATAAAAATGTGTTTTTTATATATGTAGTGGCTATGAGTAACGAAAGTGACAAAAGGCGAGAAAGGTGAAGATTTCCTACATTTGAAGTGTCGTGGAGTTGGGATAGCTTTGATGAGAACTTCTCACTTTAAATTTCTTTTTCTAGTTATAAATATATACTAGGATGCAGACGGTGCTTAGCAGCACCCGACACCCGTCATCCACAGACCATGGATGGCTTGTTTGTTTGACTGATGTATTGTGAAAATTGTTAATGATGTTGTTGTGAAATCGATAATAAAATGTAGATGGTTGAATAAATTAATTATCGTTAAAAATATAATTTTTAACGTGAATGTGAATAAATAAATATTTATAAACAAATCGGTCGATTTGTTTATATACACTGATTTGACTGATATTGATTGGGACGATAAATTCAACACATCGCCCAACTGCACAAATAAAAATATGTGTTTGTTGATTTGAAACCCCACACGGGTGTTGGGATGATATTTAAGTACACTAATCCCAATTATTTAATTGTATGTCGATCGATTGGTCGACAGACTGTGTAAGCGTTGATTATTTATATTTGATGCTTATGCAGTTGTGTGGTGCACTTTGGATAATGATTGATTATTTATCGTTGCTATTATATACATGTGTTGTATGGAATCCATATAATTAACGTTATATGATAATTGATTAGGCCTCATTCTAATCGGGAAAATAAAGAATATAGTAGAATAAATTCATGTGTTGGATAGAATAAATGTTCATTTGTTGAACTATTTATGTGTTGAGTAAAATATTTTAACAATAAAATTTACATCTTTATCATATTTAAAATTAGAACTACTTTACAGTTGGAGTCTAATTAAAAATCAAACGATAGATACCATAGTTTTTTAAAATATTTTACATAACAAAAATAGTCGTGTGTTGACAGTACTCATGTGTTGAGATTAGTCATGTGTTGAAAGAAATATAGAATCATGTGTTGAATAGAATAAATATTCATTTGTTGAATAGAATAACGAATTTATTGAAATATATAAAGCCGTGTTGATTAGAGTTGCGCCATTTTGACGTGAACGATATTTATATCGATTATATTCGTTTTTATAATGAATATAGAAAAGGTAGTGATTTCAAAATATAACATTTTAAAAATATTATCATTTATATAGTAATGATATGAAATATTCAATTGTGATTTGAAATTGAATATGAATTTGAAATAGTTTTGAAAACGAATTTAAAACGATTTATAAAATACGTTTTAAAAGGAAATTGACGAAATATATATAATATATATTATATATATATATAATGGCCTGAATAGAACGCGCCGCGCCGCGGCAGTTCGTGAATTTCGACCATTGACTTCGAATTGACATTACGGGAGATCCGACCGTCGGATTCTCCTAAAACCGGAACCGTTGGGTTCGTATCGTAAATAGCTTTCCAATGAATATTAGAAATTTGAAATCTAACGGTTGTATTTGGAATTATGTCCAAATCAAATTTGGAAAAGGTCGCTGTAAGTGCAGTTCGATGGCCGTTGATGGAAATCAACTGTACGTGCCTTGATAAAATTATTAAAAATATTAATAATTTGTGTAAAATCATAATATGTGAATTGGAAAGAACTCGGATGAAAAATTCCACATTTGAAAGGATAAAAATATATTTTTGTCGAAATGAACTAGTTTTGAACTATAATTAAAATCAATTTATTTTTGAAATAAATAAATTGAATTTGAAAGTGATTTTAAAAATAATCAATATTCCCAATACGTGAATTGGACTGGAGTTGAATCGAAATTATCTTCGGAATATTTCGATGTTGGATTTTGTGACTATACAAATATTGTTATGGGAATTTGAAAGATATATTTTATATCGTTATTTCCAATACGATATTTGTTGGTTTCAGGATTTGATATTGAATATAAGTCGGTATATTTTCTATTCAGAGCCTTGTATTTAATATCAAATGTGATTTGGGTTTATCGTGAATGGTGTCTTCATTAACACTGTTCTTAAGCCCGGTTGAGGAAAATATTAAATCCTTCTATTTAGATTTAATGAGGTGTACCAATTAAATAATATTAATTGGAATTGAATTTAAATTGGTTCTTGGGTTTATCGTGAGCGGTGTTTTGAATAACACCTGTTCTTTAACCCGATTAATAATAGAATGTGATTTTGGGTTTATCGTGAATCGTATTTTAAATGACATTGGTTTTTAACCCAATTAAAGATAGGATATTGATTTTTGAAAAGATTAAAACTAAGTGGAGTTTTAATGAATCTTTAATTAGATTGAAATGTGAATTGATAATTTAAATTATCAAATCTGAAAGGTGATCAAGAATGGAGTACCACCAGTTTTACTCCAAAGCGATAGTTAAATCTTTAATTAGATTTAAACGTGAAATAGTAATTAATTTTACCGATAACACCGTGGTATTAGATATGGAGTATTACCAGTTTTGCTCCATGGGATGAATAGGTTGGGATTGGGAAATAAAATAAATAATTACTTCGGTGTGGTTCGCTAATCCCGACTAGTTGAAATGATATCCAAAGGAAGATTAAAGAATAAATTTAGAAGAATTTATCTTTTATAAAATTAATGGGAACCTATTCCCCAAGAATGTGATTTGTGAATAAAAGAATATTCTGAATTGGAATGAGGTGTTTGTTGTGTTTGTGTAACATTTGTTTATCATATACGTGGGTTACTCAGAAAGGCCGGGTTTATACCCATTCTGAATAACCGATTCGACGAGATGTCGAAGATGAAGACGGTGGTTGAAGACCGGAAGTCTTCACATCGTTCGGGTGATTACTGATGATCTCGATTGGGCTGTACATGTAACACCCTGAATTTCAGTTAACACTGATATTCACTAATTACAGAATTAATAATCTCAGATGTGAGAATCAGGGGAAACGAGTTACGTCATTATGTTCGTCTCGGAAAAATATGCGAAATAGAGTCCGAAATTTTGTAAATCGGAGTCCGTATGACCCTGCTAAGGCCCAAAGAAGTTTTCGGGAAATTTGAATTTCGAAACATGCAGAAATGGAGGAAACGCGAAGAAAGATGGGGATTTAAGGATTTTATATAGTGAGTTTTTACTTGGCACACACGGTAGTATGGTGGCTTGGAAACACGGAAACAAAACAACGTGGTAGGCACGGTGTGTATTAATTTGGGGAACAAGGAATTGAAAGAGTGCACTGTGTAAGGCGTGGAGAGCACGGATAAAAATTTGGAGCGTATGATATCAAATGCATTTGTTAGCACAGGAATTGTTTACTTGGCACCTTAGCGAAAAAGGTTGTAATAAATTTTTAGATGTTATGACTTATGTGGACTTGTTGTATATTTCTTTGGTCAGGTCGCCTTGTTTTGAAACCAAGCTTTATGTTTTTGGTTCTAAATTTATATTCCTAATCCACCAATTTTCTTATTTTGCTGCTAAAAATATTTTTTTTTGTTTACCGACTGCCACACACGAAAATGGAAATATCATTATGTTAAACAATGCACTACCATCCCAAAAATATAATAATATCGGTAGTTTAACTGATATTATGAAATCCCAAAATATTGATATAGGATGCAAAATACTCCAAATAAAAAGTTGTGTATTTAATTAATTAAAAATTATAGAAAATATCTAAAAATTAAATTACTACTACGCCTTAAAAGAATCTTATCCAAATTCAAGACCGATATTTAAATATATTAAATAAACCGTTTTGGTCTATATGCGATTCCATAACGAATTTTTGAAAGTTTGATTTGGACATAACTTTTTATTCCTGCTATGAAATCTGGATTTTTCACATTCGTTGGAAAGATATTTTCAAACAAATTCAAATATATCTTGTTTTGCTAAAATCCGATTTATTTTGAATCCTGTACATTCATTTGAAATTTGAAATCAAATTTTCAAACTACCGCGCCATTTTGAACTCGTTTTAATTATGTTATAAATTATACGTTTTATTAAATAAATTCCTATATATAATTCAAATAAAATATTTAAACTAATTTAAATATACATAATTCAACGGTTGAGAATCCGGATCGTTACATTCCTTCCTCCTTAAAATAATTTCGTCCTCGAAATTGCTAAGGTAGGAAAAGATTCTGCATTCCTTATTAACTTGATCCAAAAATCCTTTTTGTTTACTTCTTAACTTTAGTTTAATTGGACCAATTTATTTTAGTTAAAATATTAATTTGTTCTTACTAACGAAAATTTTCAAAAATTCTGAAAATTTTCTAACACTTTGAATTCTAAAAAAATTCGGCAGCATCTCCTCTGCATGGGTCAATCGGTACAACCACAACTCGCCTTTCTAGGCCTTTTCCAATCCAATAGAAAATCAAAAAGCCAAGCGGCTTGGCCCATAGGCACATAAAATCATCATACCCAAGTAATATTGTAAACATGTACATTTTTGTCGGGCATAATTATATCCCTTGCATTTGCTTCCATTCAATATCTGCTCAGCATACATATATGCATTTCCAGTTGGTTTCAAATCAATCCAACTTCCGTTTTTAACCCTCTAATCAACTTCTGACTAGTTCACTTCCATTCTATCAATTCAAATCTGATTTCTATTTCAAAACCAATCTACTTATCCCACTTAGGTTCAAATTCATCACAACTTGATTCAAATTTACCACCTCCAAAATATATATTCAACTTGTTGTGTACAAGACGAATTTACATTAATAATTCAAATCTCAAACATCTCACTTTAATTACTTTCATTCAGAATTATTCCTAATTCTATCCAATTTTATTTAATCTAAGTTATATTTCAATTTATGTGATACATTTTTCAGCTTCAATCTATTCAACTTATACAAGTTAAATTTTAATTTCAGAATTCAAATTCCCGGATTTTGTTTCAAATTGGTTTGAAATCATATATATTTATACCCATATATATATAATCAACCCAATTCAAAACTTTTGAAATTCAAATTCATCTTGCCCTTTTCAAACTATTTTTTCATTTCCAAATTACTATGGTAGCAATCCATCACTCAGAAACTTGAAAATGAATATCGATAATGTCGAGACCCATTATCAGTACTATTTTCTCGCCCCTGAAGTGATTTCAGTGCTTAATTACTTTTTAAAATCCATTTAAAATCATTCTTATTCAAACATTCTTCAAAGTAATGTTAGATTACATTAAAAATACTTCAGTAAATATTTCTAAACAATCGGGATTTAGAATTCCAAATTTTGGTTTGAATTCAATTCTAGTTTATCTTGGTTATATAACCATTTCAATATTTTATAATTCCATTTGATTGTAATAACAATCAATACATCTAATAATTTCAGAAAATTATCACTTTTATATCAAAATATCCTTTGGGCAAAATTATATCGTTTACCCATCTTTAAAACAATACCATGTCGAATTGTTTTGTTCGAGAGTTTAGAAACACCTATCGATACAGTTGTACATCCTGTATCGACCAGAATTTATAAACCACTCAACAAACCAGTCAACACAATATAAAACAATTTTGTATCAAAATTACAAATACGCACTCATATATATATACACTCAGGCTCAATCTAGGGTTTTACTAACCCCATCTCTATTGAGTTACGCCACAGAGCCAAGGTTATCACTCAACCTTCAGCTCTTATACCAAATGAAACGACCCGCAAATCCATACCCTTTGAGTCGACTAATAACACCATACATCCAACCCAAATGACACAGAAATACGAACCATTAACAGAAAGAAGTTAGAGGATGAGAAATAGAAAGAAAGAAATATTAGAATAGAAGAAAACGAAGATCACAAACTCACAGCGGAACGAACAAAATATATTAGATAACATAAACTTTGAAATAAAATCAGTAACTTTATATACATACCATCATCAGAGCACACCAGTTATCTCTGGAAAAGTTATAAACATCTGTTTCCAGATATAACACAATACACAGTGGAAAATATGATAGTCTATAGCTAACTGATGAAGCCTCCTGCTTCGAACACCTCCAAGTGAATCTGTAACATCCCGACTACTTGACTGCCCGTACAAATTTGGGCACCCAAGAGTTTAGGAAAAACAAAACAAAATAAACTCTGGGTCAGTCATGGGACTGGTATGAGTAAACTTCAACCATTTGTTTAACTTTCAAAATCCTTTCGAAAGAAATGATAATCGTAAGACCGATCCACACATAAACACGGATAGTTTTTACCTTACGATAACCAAAATAGTTTTGATATCAAATCCAGTGATATTATAATAATGTCTACATCAAATAAATAGAATCTAGCAGAACTCTTGCATCTCAGGCTCCATATATAATATAAAATCAAAAATCGCAGGGTGCTTATTGGAGATTGGATTTCCAACATGACAAGGTATGGGACCACCTGCCGATAGTTGTAACAACCCGTATTTTGATAACGTGTAATAACCATAAATCAAGGCAGAATTAATTTTTTAAATGAGAATCAAGGGAAACGGGTTATGCCATTACATTCATATCGAAATTCTACTGGAAACGACTCCGAGTTTTCGAAAATCGGAGTCCGTATGGCCAAGTTATGACCCTTCGAAGTTTTCAGAAAATTTCAAGTTTAAAATAGCTCAGAATTCGAATTCAAATTTCAAATTCAAACCACGAACAGACTGGGCGGGAAATTTCCCGCCCAGGACCAGGTCGACCTGGGGGTTGACCATAGAGTCGACCTACCCAGGACCAGGTCGACCATAGTGTCGACCTAGGGGTCGACCTGGTGACAGAACCCATTTTTGAGTCTGAGTTCATTTTGATGTTTCTGGCCTCGTTTCTGTCTACATTCGTTGGCCTGACCCTATATAAACAACCCCTAACACTAGTCTCTCTACACAAAATTCTCTCTGACATTATGCTGCTCTAATTCTGGTTGAAAAATTAGAGAAAGGGACTACTTCTTCTATGACGAAACTACGTTAAGAGAATTGCTGATTTGGGGATTTCTGTTAGGACTCAACTAAGCATATAATGATTCAACATCGAATTTCTTTTTCTAATTCTCAAACCACGATCTGTAAGCCCAGTTACTTTTAGATTTAAACTGTAAACGTACTATGAATAGGTTGTAAATTGAAATTGGACCTGCGTATGATGACTGTTTTACATCCATTCTTGTTCATCTTGGATCTTGACTTTTGGTTATATTACCTTGACTATCACCTTATGTTAACCGTTACCATGACTATCACCTTATGTTAACCATTACCAGGACTATCACCTTATGTCAACTATTATCATGACGAGTACCCTATTTTGCTAGATTTGGAATCTTAATGTTTGAGGCCGATATTCCATATGCCAGTAATGTTGTAATCATTTATCTCAAGTTATACCATGCTATGCTAGTAATCACTTTTGCCACCTTATACCCGTCCCTTTTTATGTTATTCCCTAATTAGATTTGTTTGTATTGATTTGAGTTTACGTGCGATCGGAATACGATTTGGGTAGATTAGGTAAAACATGAATTGGCTTTGAACTTGAACATGAACGTTGTTATAACTTGAACCTGGATATGGACATGAACTTGACACGATTTGACATGAAACATGACCTGAAAACTTGACATGAATTTAGACTCGAAACTTGAATCTGGACATGACACTTAGAATGAATTTGAAAATGGCCAACTCGAGGTTGGGTTGAGTTTGCAGTGTAAATATGCCCGGAACCGCCCAGCAAATCCAGTGACTGCAAACAATAGGATCCAATGTGGGTAGTTGGTCATATCGCAGGTAAAACCCGAGGTTAGACTATGTTGTGGTGTAAATCTATACGGAACCGCCCGACAAATCCAGTGACCACAACAACTAGTCTAATGTGAGAGGTTGGGGTGCATTAATGAATTAATTCCACATGATAGGGTTAAGTCATGAACCACTTGAATATACTTAACCAATTTGACACGATAATTTGATAGGGTTAAGTCATGAACCACTTGAACACACTTAACCTACTTGATACATGATTTGGATAGGGTTAAGTCACGAATTTGAATGACAACACTTAACCTATTAGAAACCCTAGTTACGTGGTCCTTTTCAGCAGTAACCCACTTAGATGTATCACGATACCCTGGGACTAGGCAGGGTGGGGCACGATTATTGGGATGATTGTAAGCGACCAGAACGACGGCTGAGTAGGTGCGCCATTGTAGGTTCAGGCGGACTATGGTCGTGCACATAGTCCGGAGTTGAAAAAGCAGGCATTGGGCACCTGTAGGTTTACACTGTGCGTGCTTGATTCGTGTCGGTGGTTGGCGCCCTAGGGCTTGATACATCCTAGGGTGGACCTAGCACAGGTGACTACATTTCGTGATTGGGCCGTATGACACAGACACTTGACGAGCTAGAACTTGTAGGGAGCCGATCGATTAGTAGATCACACCGTAGGACCCCGTAATTGGTCACTTCATGATATTGGGCCAAGGGATCATTTCATGATTAATACTTGACATGGGTTAGAACAATAGTACAGTTGGTGCAGCGAATCTTGAATATGCGATGCTAGACTTGACTTATCTTGTTATCTTATTTATCATACCAGTCCTGTTATCATCCTTATGTTTAATTCCAGTTTTCACATGTCATGTTACCTTTACTAGTTTTTATACTGAAAGTCACTAGGGCTTACCAGTCTTATGACTGACCCTTTTTCTTTCGCCTCTTTTCTTTCGTCCCCCCCCCCCCCCCCGGTTCTCAGGGAGGAAACACTAGCTCTTAGCTTGGATTTAGCTTGCTTTCTGTCAGCTCATGTACGGTTTGGTCTTGAGCTATGCTATGGCTGCACTTCTGCTATTTATGGGGAATAATTTACTTTTGTTATCTTAAGTTTATGCTTCTTTATTTGGAACTTGATGTAATGGAATAATTTGTACCTTGGATATATGAGGTTTTGACTCTTTTCTTGAAAGTAATAAAAATTTGGTTTTTAATTTCTACCGCTGCTTTATTTATGTTCTTCCTTGTGATATCTCTGTGTATGTTTACCTAGATAATACTCCACCAAAACTAGTGCATTCCCTTTGTGAGTGACCCTAGCAGAGGTGGGGTGTTACATTTGGTATCAGAGCAGAAGGTTACCAAGCTGGGCAAAAGTTTTAAAAACCTTCTGAAACTATTTTCAAAACCATTTATAAAGAAGCCATTTTCAAGAAAAGTTTTATGTTTAAAAAGGCTATTCCCCAAAATACATTAGCACTTTCCTTTGTTTCCTCGTTTGAATCTTTTTGTAACAACCCGGAAAATGCGAGCCAGTTTAAAATTTTTATTTTGGCAATTTTAGTGAATTTTCTATATTTAAAATAGGTTATTTTAAATAGTATCAACGAGAAATTTATTTTGAATAGAATTGAACATATATATTATATAGATCGTTGTTAAAATATAAATAATTATATATAATTATAAAAGGAATTGAAAATGGCGCGGTAGTTTGATAATTCGATTTCAAACTTCAATTGAATGTACCGGGTGCAAAATAAACTGGATTTTAGTAAAACCAAAAATAATAGGATCTATTTGAGAATATCTTTCCAACGAATCCGAAAAATTGAAATTTCATAGCGGGAATAAAAAGATATGTCCAGTTGAAAATTCTGAATAGTCGCTATGGAATTCAGGCCCCTAAAAATAGCCATTTTGCAAACGACCTCGAATTTCGACGAAACCACTTTTGTTGGATCCGTGAGATCAAATTATTACTAGGTTTCAAATTTCGTAATTTTTCGAATCAATATGTGAGCGTGGCGAAGGAAAACGTGTTTGACCAGTTTCAATTGATTTTAATCGACTGGAAAATGGACATTTTTCTAACGGTCTCAGAAATCGACGAAATTAGTTTTGTTAGGACCGTATCGTTAATACAAAGCTAGGAAATATTTTTTTGGAATTTTTAGAGTTAGTATGTGACCCCGGCAAAATGAAATGCACGTTCAAATTCAATATATAGAGTTATATTTTGATTGAAAACTGATCGAAACGATCGAATCAGCTTACGTTACATATCCCATTGTGTTTGGAATGGGGGTAATTATCTATGGACGACAGGCGGTGGGCCTTGTTTAGAGGTCGAATAAAAAGTCAACCTTTTCGAAATTAAATAATTAAATAAAATTTATAATAAAACCCTCTTCCCTCTCTCCCCTTATTTCCTCACTGCCCCCCCAACCTTTGTTCATTCTATCGAGAAAAAAAAAGAGAGAAAGGGGGGAACGCGATTCACGCCGCCGCCCCCCGATCGATCGCCGCCGCCGCCAGGAGGCGCAGCGCCCCCTAACCTCCCTCCTCCGCTTCTTCTCCTTCTCCCTCCTTCTTCCCTTCGATTTCAGCCCCACGCCCTAGCCCTCGTCGCCGCCTCCTCCTGCTGCTGCCGCCTCCGCTGCTTCTTCTTCCGCCTCCCCCTCCTCCGCATCTTCCTCTCCCCCTTTCCCTTCTGATTCAAAAGCGCACAGCCCCCCCCCCCCCACCCCCCGCAGCAGTGCAACAGCCCCCTTCCTTCCTTAAAACAAAGTGAGCCTCTTTATTTTTATTTATGGTGTTTTATTTTTGTTTTATTTCTTTTTTTGTTTATAGATTAAGTAATTTCAAGGTAATAAAAATGGAATTTTTATATTTTGAATGTATGAAAAGAGCTGATTTTTATAAAAGAAAATAACTGATTTTTTTTATAGAAAGACGAGGTTGTTAGTTATAGAAAGTTCAGATTTTTAAAATCGATAAAGATTAGATTTTTACTCTAATAAAAATATAATCTTTTATATTGTAGAAGTATAAAAATATAATCTTTTATATTGTAGAAGTATAAAAATATAATCTTTTATATTGTAGGAGTATAAAAATATAATTTTTATATAGGTAAGATAGTAAAAATATCATCTTTATATATGTAACGAAATAAAAATCTGATTTTTATTGTATATATATGTTGAAATAAAAATGTGATTTTTATAGTGATGAAATGAAAAGGCGAAATCTTTATATAGAGAATAGCGTGATAAAAATATAATCTTTATTATATAAACATCGCTGTAAAAATAGATTTTTTATCTATACAGTAGCAATGTAAGAATAGAATTTTTATCTATATAGTAGCGATGTAAGAATAGAATTTTTATCTATATTGCGATGTAAAAATAGAATTTTTATCCATATGCAGTAATTATAAAAATATGATTTTTATATACATAGCAAGAATATAAAAATGTGATTTTTATATATGTAGTGGCTATGAGTAACGAAAGTGACAAAAGGCGAGAAAGGTGAAGATTTCCTACATTTGAAGTGTCGTGGAGTTGGGATAGCTTTGGTGAGAACTTCTCACTTTAAATTTCTTTTTCTAGTTATAAATATATACTAGGATGCAGACGGTGCTTAGCAGCACCCGACACCCGTCATCCACAGACCATGGATGGCTAGTTTGTTTGACTGATGTGTTGTGAAAATTGTTAATGATGTTGTTGTGAAATCGATAATAAAATGTAGATGGTTGAATAAATTAATTATCGTTAAAAATATAATTTTTAACGTGAATGTGAATAAATAAATATTTATAAACAAATCGGTCGATTTGTTTATATACACTGATTTGACTGATATTGATTGGGACGATAAATTCTACATATCGCCCGACTGCACAAATAAAAATATGTGTTTGTTGATTTGAAACCCCACACGGGTGTTGGGATGATATTTAAGTACACTAATCCCAATTATTTAATTGCATGTCGATCGATTGGTCGACAGACTGTGTAAGCGTTGATTATTTATATTTGATGCTTATGCAGTTGTGTGGTGCACTTTGGATGATGATTGATTATTTATCGTTGCTATTATATACATGTGTTGTATGGAATCCATATAATTAACGTTATATGATAATTGATTAGGCCTCATTCCAATCGGGAAAATAAAGAATATAGTAGAATAAATTCATGTGTTGGATAGAATAAATGTTCATTTGTTAAACTATTTATGTGTTGAGTAAAATATTTTAACAATAAAATTTACATCTTTATCATATTTAAAATTAGAACTACTTTACAGTTGGAGTCTAATTAAAAATCAAACGATAGATACCATAGTTTTATAAAATATTTTACATAACAAAAATAGTCGTGTGTTGACAGTACTCATGTGTTGAGATTAGTCATGTGTTGAAAGAAATATAGAATCATGTGTTGAATAGAATAAATATTCATTTGTTGAATAGAATAACGAATTTATTGAAATATATAAAGCCGTGTTGGTTAGAGTTGCGCCATTTTGACGTGAACGATATTTATATCGATTATATTCGTTTTTATAATGAATATAGAAAAGGTAGTGATTTCAAAATATAACATTTTAAAAATATTATCATTTATATAGTAATGATATGAAATATTCAATTGTGATTTGAAATTGAATATGAAGTTGAAATCGTTTTGAAAACGAATTTAAAACGATTTATAAAATACGTTTTAAAAGGAAATCGACGAAATATATATAATATATATTATATATATATAATGGCCTGAATAGAACGCGCCGCGCCGCGGCAGTTCGTGAATTTCGACCATTGACTTCGAATTGACATTACGGGAGATCCGACCGTCGGATTCTCCTAAAACCGGAACCGTTGGGTTCGTATCGTAAATAGCTTTCCAATGAATATTAGAAATTTGAAATCTAACGGTTGGATTTGGAATTATGTCCAAATCAAATTTGGAAAAGGTCGCTGTAAGTGCAGTTCGATGGCCGTTGATGGAAATCAACCGTACGGGCCTTGATAAAATTATTAAAAATATTAATAATTTGTGTAAAATCATAATATGTGAATTGGAAAGAACTGGGATGAAAAATTCCACATTTGAAAGGATAAAAATATATTTTTGTCGAAATGAACTAGTTTTGAACTATAATTAAAATCAATTTATTTTTGAAATAAATAAATTGAATTTGAAAGTGATTTTAAAAATAATCAATATTCCCAATACGTGAATTGGACTGGAGTTGAATCGAAATTATCTTCGGAATATTTCGATGTTGGATTTTGTGACTATACAAATATTGTTATGGGAATTTGAAAGATATATTTTATATCGTTATTTCCAATACGATATTTGTTGGTTTCAGGATTTGATATTGAATATAAGTCGGTATATTTTCTATTCAGAGCCTTGTATTTAATATCAAATGTGATTTGGGTTTATCGTGAATGGTGTCTTCATTAACACTGTTCTTAAGCCCAGTTGAGGAAAATATTAAATCCTTCTATTTAGATTTAATGAGGTGTACCAATTAAATAATATTAATTGGAATTGAATTTAAATTGGTTCTTGGGTTTATCGTGAGCGGTGTTTTGAATAACACCTGTTCTTTAACCCGATTAATAATAGAATGTGATTTTGGGTTTATCGTGAATCGTGTTTTAAATGACATTGGTTTTTAACCCAATTAAAGACAGGATGTTGATTTTTGAAAAGATTAAAACTAAGTGGAGTTTTAATGAATCTTTAATTAGATTGAAATGTGAATTGATAATTTAAATTATCAAATCTGAAAGGTGATCGAGAATGGAGTACCACCAGTTTTACTCCAAAGCGGTAGTTAAATCTTTAATTAGATTTAAACGTGAAATAGTAATTAATTTTACCGATAACACCGTGGTATTAGATATGGAGTATTACCAGTTTTGCTCCATGGGATGAATAGGTTGGGATTGGGAAATAAAATAAATAATTACTTCGGTGTGGTTCGCTAATCCCGACTAGTTGAAATGATATCCAAAGGAAGATTAAAGAATAAATTTAGAAGAATTTATCTTTGATAAAATTAATGGGAACCTATTCCCTAAGAATGTGATTTGTGAATAAAAGAATATTCTGAATTGGAATGAGGTGTTTGTTGTGTTTGTGTAACATTTGTTTATCATATACGTCGGTTATTCAGAAAGGCCGGGTTTATACCTATTCTGAATAACCGATTCGACGAGATGTCGAAGATGAAGACGGTGGTTGAAGACCGGAAGTCTTCACATCGTTCGGGTGATTACTGATGATCTCGATTGGGCTGTACATGTAACACCCCGAATTTCAGTTAACACTGATATTCACTAATTACAGAATTAATAATCTCAGATGTGAGAATCAGGGGAAACGAGTTATGTCATTATGTTCGTCTCGAAAAAATATGCGAAATAGAGTCCGAAATTTTGTAAATCGGAGTCCGTATGACCCGGCTAAGGCCCAAAGAAGTTTTCGGGAAATTTGAATTTCGAAACATGCAGAAATGGGGGCCAGGCGGGAAAACTCCCGCCCAGCCAAGTCGACTTGGCTGTCAACAGGGCTGTCGACTTGCCTGTCGACATGCCTGTCGACTTGGCAGTTGACAGGGCTGTCGACTTGCCCTGTCGGCTGATTCTGGCCTGGGTGCACCTGGTTGAGTTTTGGGCTGGGTTGGAGGGCTTGGGACGAAATCTGACGGACCTAAACTAACCTAGGGTTAATCTAAGGGTCTAAAACACATCCTAATTCTATAAATAAGACCCTAAGCTAGCCCTAAATGATCATAATCCTATCCTTTAACTAAACTATGCCAAATTTTTCTATGATCATGGCCTCCACTCAAAACCCTAGCCTCCATCCTCTTTCTAAACTATTTCTATGAAGTCTTTCATGTTCATACAAGCATTTTAAAGTTGTATGAGTGATCATTAGCTTGCATTCATCACCAAGTTGCAAGCTTTATTTTCAAGGCTAGAGTTTTTGGTTGATTTTTGGCAAGGGTTTGCTTATTGGAGTTTAGTGGTGAGTTTCTATAGCCTTAATAATCAATTGTTAAATTGATTACGATAGGATATGATAAGATATGGCTATGTTTGTGGATCAATGTGTTTATGCAAGTTTAGTATAGTGTATGTTGTGTGTTTTGCGAGTTTTATGCTATATGTTATGCAAGTTTAATGCTATGTTTTATGATGCTCATAATGCAAAACACTATGTTGAACATTGATTCATATGTAACATGTTATGCAAGCTATATGTGAGATTATATGCAAGTTCATACGTAACATGTAATTCAAGTTATGTGCATGATTATATGCAAGTTCATATGTAACATGTTATGCAAGTTATGTGTTTGGTTATATGCAAGTTATGTGCATGATTATATGCAAGTTCATATGTAACATGTTATGCAAGTTATGTGTTTGGTTATATGCAAGTTATGTGCATGATTATATGCAAGTTCATATGTAACATGTTATGCAAGTTATGTGTTTGGTTATATGCAAGTTATGTGCATGATTATATGCAAGTTCATATGTAACATGTTATGCAAGTTATGTGTTTGGTTATATGCAAGTTATGTGCATGATTATATGCAAGTTCATATGTAACATGTTATGCAAGTTATGTGTTTGGTTATATGCAAGTTAACATGTGACATGCTATGCAAGTTCACACCTTTGTATGACATAAGAATCATATGCAAGTTACCCCCTTTGTGACATTTGTGCTTCATGCAAGTTTGGGTTAAATGCTAGTTGGGTTTAATGTATGCTCATATATGCAAGTTGACACCTTTTAAACCCATGATAAAGTTATATGCTATGATTGGTTAAACCCATGGCATTTGTGATGAATCTTCCCTTTATTATGTCATGTTATGAGAATGAATTACGTGGGGAACGATGGGGTTAATATGCATGTTAATAAAATGGTGTGAAATGGGTATGCTTAAGCATAACATAAAGTGAATGGACATAATTGGGAATTTACCTATTAAGTTAGGTCTACCCATACTATGGAATTGGGAATTTACCTATTGAGTTAGGTCTACCCGTATTCTTGAAATTGGTAATTAATTAGGGATATTTAATACAAATTATGGGGGTGATTAATTAGGTGTAATTAATCGACTAAGACACGAGGTTGGACCCTTTTGTAGCATAAGACTGCCCGGAACCAACCGGCAAATCCAGTGGCTACAAATGATTGGCCCAATGTGAGAGGTCTTAGTCATAAACTAAATACGTGACAAGTGAAAAGACACGAGGTTAGACTCTGTTATGGTGTAAGGCTGCCCGGAACAAACCGGCATATCTAGCTGCCATAAAAGACAGTCTAATGTGAGAGGTCTTTACAAAGGTTACGATCTTAATTAATTAAGAAACACTTAACCAAATTAGCATGTAGTGGGGCATGAGGGGTTAAGTGGGTGCCTTGGGTGGCATGTAGTAACTAGTGGGGGTGCCTTGGGTGGCATGAGGAAACTAGTGGGTTGCCTTGGGTGGCAATAGAAAATACGATTAGAATACTTAACCAAAGTGGAACATGTAATTAAACATGATTAAAGGGTTAAGTAAGTGCCTTGGGTGGCATGTGGGAATCAAGTAAGTGCCTTGGGTGGCATGTGGAAATCTAGTGGGTGCCTTGAGTGGCAATTAAAATATGATTAAAAGACTTAACCAAAATTTATAACATGTAAGTGGACATGGTTAAAGGGTTAAGTGGGATTCACTAGAAATGACAAGCTTAGGTGGGTAGCTTGTGGGGGCCCATTTCAACCAATATCCCAAACGTATCTTTGTGGGCTCGACCCAAGTCGAGGACGGGACACGCATATTGGGCTTGACTGTAGGAGGCCAAAACGGGGTAGCGGTGGAAACGCAAGTCCAACGGGTTTCATATGCGTGTGTGGACCCGGGCTGGTAAGTAAGATGTTGTTGCATCGTGTAGGTATAAGTCGTGCACCGTTGATATTATCAGGTTGCCACTTTGGGGAATGATACACCCCACTATGGGGCCAGCACGGGTATCTACGTTAGGGAGCCGATCGTTTGGGGAGTAGTGGGTACACCTAGTGGAGATAGGGGCAGACGGCACCTATGTAGTCAGCTAGGGGTACACGAAACTACTATTAAAAATTACTAAGTACACTTAGTGGGATCAACCTTAAGTAGGAATTACCCTTGGGTGGGTAGAACTGGTGTGGTGCAGTGTAGGAATTACCCTTGGGTGGGTAGATCTGGGGTGGTACAGTGTAGTAATTATCCTTGGGTGGGTAAATGCGTCTTTTCGGTTATCTTAGTACTTCCTGTGTTTAGTTGGCTACTTAGTGTAGTCATTATCCCCAGAGGTACCGTACCTTGTTTATATCATACCCTAATTACTTTAATGATTGTATTGTTAAGGTTATAGGACTCGCTCAGACTTATGTCTGACCCCGTTGTTTTTTTATCTTTTTCCCAACCCTCAGATTTTTAGAGTGGGCCTAGCACTAGTGGGCTTTGATCAGACTGCTTTATCTATCTTTTGGAGCTTGGACCGTGGATGTAAAGCTCAGTTTATCTTTTCTATTATGGCTATTAAGTTATGTAGTGGGATTATGTACTTTTGTTTTATCAGGATGGATATTATGTACTTGACTCTTGTTTATGGTTTTGGTGTAACCAAACATGTTTTACTTTCCGCTGCAATGAAATGATGTTTTAAATTCTCAAGTATTACTTATATCTGTCTTATTGTAATTTTTCTGTTCTATATTCACTTAAAATACTCCACCGATGTTATGGCATTCCCTTAGTGAGTGACCGTAGCGGGTGTGGGGTGTTACACGTGGTATCAGAGCTTAAGGTTACCAGAACAAATAAATTTTTTAGAAAAACTATTTTCTAAGAATATTTTTGAAAGGAGTATTTTCAAAAACATGTCTTTTAAGAGAAAAGTTTTTGAAAGAAAAGCATAATCCCCGATAGCCATATCTTTATCTTTCGAATTCTCCGTTTTGAATCTCTTCCTCTCTCGTTTTGAGTTTCCCCTCCGTGTATAGATGATCTTTCTAAGATAGATAAGAATGGAAAACCACTTCAAGGGACTTAGACGTTAGTCGGATTAGAAGTTGGTTCAAGAAGGAGGAGGACTGGTAGGTACCTATTGGATAGACGATGGGAGGAAGGCTCAAATAGTTGTTTGGTTAATGAAGGATGAAACCTCATTGGTGGGAGGTTACGAGTGGAGAATGGGAAGAAGAAGGCGAGTAGTTATCCTTTTGGGGGGAATAGGACACCTTATTAGGGTTGTCCAAAGGGGCAAGGGCAAGGTATGGAATCTTCTGGAGGGTAGTTGTATTCCCTCACGGCTAGTGTACCAGATGGGGATAAGACCGTCTAGGTTGGAATTTGGATTTCTTTATTATCCGGTTCGAACTTTATTTGATTCTGACGCATCGAGTTCGTTTACCTCATCGTTGTTAGTTGAGTCACTGCACTTAGACACCAGTTTAGTAGATGATCCCTTAGTTGTTTCAAACCCAATTGGGGGCTCCATGATGTGTTTGGGTTTGAAAGTTTCTATACTTAGCGTTGAGTTTAGATGTGATGCTTCTTGGGCTTCACGGGCTATGGGTTAGTTTTGGGCATGGACTGGTTATCCAGTAATGGTGCCGTTCTTGTTTGTGGAAGGAGAGTTGTTAGGCTTACGACCCGCTTGGGTAACACTCTCGAGATCTCTTGTAATCCCATGGAATCTGTTATGCTAAGTTATCTAGAATCGCTTGACACGTCGGTCGAGAGTTTGCGATCTGTTAGAGTGGTCCGGGAATACTCGGATGTGTTTGAGGAGGTGAAGGGCTTACCTCCGGAGTGGGAGATTGACTTCCGAATATATCTGGTAGACAATGCCAAACCAGTATCTTGGCCAGTGTGCCACATGGCTCCTCGTGAGAGGAGGGAACTCCATAAGCAAGTAGGCGATTTGCTTGAGAAGGGGTTCATAAGACGAAGTATATCGGAGTGGGGTGCTCCAGTAGTTTTTGCCACGAAGGCGGATGGGTCACTCAGACTTTGTGTAGGCTAAAGAGAAATAAATAAACTCATAAAGAAGAATAGACACCCATTGCCGAGGATTGATGATCTCTTTGATCAGTTAGTTGGCGCCTCAGTATTTTCGTAGTAGGACTTAGCCACGGGGTTTCATCAGTTGAGAGTGGCTGAGGATAGTATAGAGAAGACTACCTTTAGGACTCCGGATGGTTTTTATGAGTGGCTGGTGATGCCATTTGGTTTGACGAACGCCCCCGCATACTTTGTTAATTTGATGAGAAGGGTGTTCAGGGAGTACCTAAATAAGTTCGTGATGGTCTTTGTAAATGACATCTTGGTCTTTTCTAGGAGCGAAATAAGTTTTCGTATGTGCTCAATAGGTTGAGCAAAGCCAGTTATGGGATAAACGGTGGTTTTGGAGCGAGACTGGCGAGGACATCTAGAGTTGGACAAGGGCTTAATTATTTAGCCGTTTTTACTAGTATCATCTCACGTAGGTCGTCTGAATTCGAAGAAGGTATCCCTTGGGTGTTTGTCTGATATTGGTTTAGGCCTTTGGGGCTTGCATTTGGGGGATGTCGAGTTCGACTAGGGTGGTCTGCGTGAGAGATGGACAGTTGTGATGATTTTGGATGGGGTAATATCCTGGTTTTCTCTAAAGGTGGAGAAGAGCATGCCCTACATCTTAGGGAAGTGTTGGAGACTCTTCGAGCGCATAGTCTTAGGACAGCAAAAGTAGATGGGATTCTTAGCATCCTATGAGTTTGAGATAGCGTATACCCATGGCAAGGGTAACATGGTAGCGGACGCCTTAAGTAGAAAAAGGTTGTCCTTAAGTTCATTGTTCGTTGAACGACGGAGCTTAGAGTTTATTTCTATGTTTGACTTTAGACCTTCCGTTGACTTTGTACCCGGTTTGCTAGCCTCCTTGGAGGTTAGGCCTACTCTTTTGGGGCGGATTGGCGGAGCGCAGCGAGACGACCCACAGTTGGTTGAGTTAGTAGAGAAGCTCATGAGGAGGGGGAGTCGTCCAGCCATTTGAGTAGGTACACCCTAGATGGTAAGGGGTGGTTGCGTAGAGACGGTAGACTTTGTGTACCGCAAGACGAGGGTTTGAGGAAGGCTATACTTGATGATGCACATCGTTCGAAGATGACCATTCATCCCGGTAGGGACAAGATGTACCAAGACATGAAGCGAGTTTTCTTTTGGGCCGGTATGAAGAAAGACGCGGCTGAGTATGTCGCTAGATGCTTGGTGTGCCAACAAGTAAAAGCGGAGCAAAAGAAACCCGGTGGGTTGCTTCACCCATTGGAAGTTCCGCTATAGAAGTGGGATAGTGTCTCGATGGATTTTGTCGATGGATTACCGAGATCGAGGAAGGGTAATACGGGAATTTGGGGTGTGGTAGACAGACTTACTAAGAGTGCCCATTTTATACCCGTGAAGAGTAAGAGGACTGCTGCAGAGCTAGCTTCAGTTTACATTCGAGATATTGATTCAATTCGAAGAAGGATGAAAGCGGCGCAAGACAGACAGAAATCTTATGCGGACAAGAGGAGAACAGAGCTTGAGTTTGATGTTGGGGACATGGTTTTATCAAGGTATCTCCGTTACGGAATGTGGTTCGCTTTGGATCTGTTGGAAAGTTAGCACCAAGGTTTGTTGGACCGTTTCCTATTAAGGAAAGGATTGGACAGATGGCATATAGAGTGGAGTTGCCCGACAGGCTTAGTGGTGTACATGATGTATTCCATGTGTCACATTTGAGGAAGTGCCTACATGAGACCGCAGAGGTGGTAGAGCCGAGCTTGCTTAGAGAAGTAGAGATAGAGCGTGATGCGACTATTCGACGAGCTCCTACACGCATCCTTGGGTCAGAGATTAAGAGGTTGAGAAACAGGGAGGTTCAACTAGTCAAAGTGCAATGGGGAGAAGATGAGAGCAACGCTACTTGGGAGACGGAAGCAAAAATGCGTTCATTATACCCATTCCTTTTTGAGGGTATGTCTTTTAACTTCTCCTTTATCGTTTGTCTAGTACTTATCTTATCTTTAGTATGTCCTCTTGTTAGTGCCTTTGACCTTTAGATAGGGTAAACCTATGGTTGAAACATGTGTTTGAGACATGTTATGATTGATGGATGCATGTGGATGCAAGTGTTTGCTAGTGGTTGCTCGTGGATGCATATACACACACTCTAGACACTAGATCGGCTCAATCACTTCATATTGCATATTGCATATAATTGTGTGTAGGTAGCTATATTTATGGATGAATAATGGTTGTGTTATCATATGGATGATGCATTTTGGTGAATGATTGTGCACTCATGTAGATATAGTATGTGTCGATAGGGTTCTTTCGCATACATATTGGATGCATGGCACTATCACGGTTTGCATATGTTCATACATTAGATAGGGAACATATACACACACTTTTTGCATATGCTCATACATCAGTAGAAATTGTTTTAAGGACAATGGATGCCCGTGTTTGATGGATTGAGTAGATGGTTGTTTGGATGGTAGGATATGCATTCTCCTTAACTTGGAGATTTCGGGGACGAAATCCTTTAAGGAGGGGAGAATGTAACACCCCGAATTTCAGTTAACACTGATATTCACTAATTACAGAATTAATAATCTCAGATGTGAGAATCAGGGGAAACGGGTTACGTCATTGTGTTCGTCTCGGAAAAATACGCGAAATAGAGTCCGAAATTTTGTAAATCGGAGTCCGTATGACCCGGCTAAGGCCCAAAGAAGTTTTTGGGAAATTTGAATTTCGAAACATGCAGAAATGGGGGCCAGGGGGGAAAACTCCCGCCCAGCCAAGTCGACTTGGCTGTCGACTTGCCTGTCGACATGCCTGTCGACTTGGCAGTCGACAGGGCTGTCGACTTGCCCTGTCGGCTGATTCTGGCCTGGGTGCACCTGGTTGAGTTTTGGGCTGGGTTGGAGGGCTTGGGACGAAATCTGACGGACCTAAACTAACCTAGGGTTAATCTAAGGGTCTAAAACACATCCTAATTCTATAAATAAGACCCTAAGCTAGCCCTAAATGATCATAATCCTATCCTCTAACTAAACTATGCCAAAAATTTCTATGATCATGGCCTCCACTCAAAACCCTAGCCTCCATCCTCTTTCTAAACTATTTCTATGAAGGCTTTCATGTTCATACAAGCATTTTTAAGTTGTATGAGTGATCATTAGCTTGCATTCATCACCAAGTTGCAAGCTTTATTTTCAAGGCTAGAGTTTTTGGGTGATTTTTGGCAAGGGTTTGCTTATTGGAGTTTAGTGGTGAGTTTCTATAGCCTTAATAATCAATTGTTAAATTGATTACAATAGGATATGACAAGATATGGCTATGTTTGTGGATCAATGTGTTTATGCAAGTTTAGTATAGTGTATGTTGTGTGTTTTGCGAGTTTTATGCTATACGTTATGCAAGTTTAATGCTATGTTTTATGATGCTCATTATGCAAAACACTATGTTGAACATTGATTCATATGTAACATGTTATGCAAGCTATATGTGAGATTATATGCAAGTTCATACGTAACATGTAATGCAAGTTATGTGCATGATTATATGCAAGTTCATATGTAACATGTTATGCAAGTTATGTGTTTGGTTATATGCAAGTTATGTGCATGATTATATGCAAGTTCATATGTAACATGTTATGCAAGTTATGTGTTTGGTTACATGCAAGTTATGTGCATGATTATATGCAAGTTCATATGTAACATGTTATGCAAGTTATGTGTTTGGTTATATGCAAGTTATGTGCATGATTATATGCAAGGTCATATGTAACATGTTATGCAAGTTATGTGTTTGGTTATATGCAAGTTATGTGCATGATTATATGCAAGTTCATATGTAACATGTTATGCAAGTTATGTGTTTGGTTATATGCAAGTTAACATGTGACATGCTATGCAAGTTCACACCTTTGTATGACATAAGAATCATATGCAAGTTACCCCCTTTGTGACATTTGTGCTTCATGCAAGTTTGGGTTAAATGCTAGTTCGGCTTAATGTATGCTCATATATGCAAGTTGACACCTTTTAAACCCATGATAAAGTTATATGCTATGATTGGTTAAACCCATGGCATTTGTGATGAATCTTCCCTTTATTATGTCATGTTATGAGAACGAATTACGTGGGGAACGATGGGGTTAATATGCATGTTAATAAAATGGTGTGAAATGGGTATGCTTAAGCATAACATAAAGTGAATGGACATAATTGGGAATTTACCTATTAAGTTAGGTCTACCCATACTATGGAATTGGGAATTTACCTATTGATTTAGGTCTACCCATATTCTTGAAATTGGTAATTAATTAGGGATAATTAATACAAATTATGGGGGTGATTAATTAGGTGTAATTAATCGACTAAGACACGAGGTTGGACCCTTTTGTAGCATAAGACTACCCGGAACCAACCGGCAAATCCAGCGGCTACAAATGATTGGCCCAATGTGAGAGGTCTTAGTCATAAACTAAATACGTGACAAGTGAAAAGACACGAGGTTAGACTCTGTTATGGTGTAAGGCTGCCCGGAACCAACCGGCATATCTAGCTGCCATAAAAGACAGTCTAATGTGAGAGGTCTTTACAAAGGTTACGATCTTAATTAATTAAGAAACACTTAACCAAATTAGCATGTAGTGGGGCATGAGGGGTTAAGTGGGTGCCTTGGGTGGCATGTAGTAACTAGTGGGGGTGCCTTGGGTGACATGAGGAAACTAGTGGGTTGCCTTGGGTGGCAATAGAAAATACGATTAGAATACTTAACCAAAGTGGAACGTGTAATTAAACATGATTAAAGGGTTAAGTAAGTGCCTTGGGTGGCATGTGGGAATCAAGTAAGTGCCTTGGGTGGCATGTGGAAATCTAGTGGGTGCCTTGAGTGGCAATTAAAATATGATTAAAAGACTTAACCAAAATTTATAACATGTAAGTGGACATGGTTAAAGGGTTAAGTGGGATTCACTAGAAATGACAAGCTTAGGTGGGTAGCTTGTGGGGGCCCATTTCAACCAATATCCCAAACGTATCTTTGTGGGCTCGACCCAAGTCGAGGACGAGACACGCATATTGGGCTTGACTGTAGGAGGCCAAAACGGGTTAGCGGTGGCAACGCAAGTCCAACGGGTTTCATATGCGTGTGTGGACCCGGGCTGGTAAGTAAGACGTTGTTGCATCGTGTAGGTATAAGCCGTGCACCGTTGATATTATCAGGTTGCCACTTTGGGGAATGATACACCCCACTGTGGGGCCAGCACGAGTATCTACGTTAGGGAGCCGATCGTTTGGGGAGTAATGGGTACACCTAGTGGAGATAAGGGCAGACGACACCTATGTAGTCAGCTAGGGGTACACGAAACTACTATTAAAAATTACTTAGTGGGATCAACCTTAAGTAGGAATTACCCTTGGGTGGGTAGAACTGGTGTGGTGCAGTGTAGGAATTACCCTTGGGTGGGTAGATCTGGGGTGGTGCAGTGTAGTAATTATCCTTGGGTGGGTAAATGCGACTTTTCGGTTATCTTAGTACATCCTGTGTTTAGTTGGCTACTTAGTGTAGTCATTATCCCCAGAGGTACCGTACCTTGTTTATATCATACCCTAATTACTTTAATGATTGTATTGTTAAGGTTATAAGACTCGCTCAGACTTATGTCTGACCCCGTTGTTTTTTTTATCTTTTTCCCAACCCTTAGGTTTTCAGAGTGGGCCTAGCACTAGTGGGCTTTGATCATACTGCTTTATCTATCTTTTGGAGCTTGGACCGTGGATGTAAAGCTCAGTTTATCTTTTCTATTATGGCTATTAAGTTATGTAGTGGGATTATGTACTTTTGTTTTATCAGGATGGATATTATGTACTTGACTCTTGTTTATGGTTTTGGTGTAACCAAACATGTTTTACTTTCCGCTGCAATGAAATGATGTTTTAAATTCTCAAGTATTACTTATATCTGTCTTGTTGTAATTTTTCTGTTTATATTCACTTAAAATACTCCACCGATGTTATGGCATTCCCTTAGTGAGTGACCGTAGCGGGTGTGGGGTGTTACAGTACACCCAAGATGAGGGAAACAGTTGGTGATCGTCCAGACGTAATTGGAGATCAATGGATATGCGAGGAAAGTGCCTCCGGTTTCGTTCAGACCCAGAACGAACTTGTAAATGGATTGTGTGTCTGACATTGGATTTTATTCTGTGTTTATTGATCTCTATTAAATATACATCTGTTTGGCGGCGGAGAAATTATTCTCTTGCTTAACGCCCTTCTCTGAGACGTACGAGCTCAGAGGTTGTATATCGATGGACATCAGTCGCATGGAGTGAATTGCCTGTGTGGCACGCGTAAGTGGCAAATGGGCTTCTGTTGAAAAGCAAAGTCTTGTGGTTGGTGATCAAAGCACGGCCTGTGTGGCGCAGCTTTGTGTATAACGTGGATTCGCGAGCCTCACACCTCGGTATGAGTCAAAAACGGGATAAGGACCCAAGGAGTGCACGACGTTTCTTTCTAGCTATGGTGGTATCAGTGACCTACCAGCCCTGACATTTATATACATTTCACCTGTGTGGTTGTTGGAATGCGAGGCGCCTCGGATATAGGTCTGTAAGGACCAGGAAACGTGCGTTCAGGAATTGCCAATCCTCAAAAGTAAGAGAGGACCGGCCTTGGAGGATCCAGGGATTGCTGTGTGCGGTCCTGAGGCATTTGCTAGAGTGTCTCGAACGGAGAGGAGCTTGCCCCTTGCCTCGACTCATGATGGAATCCAATTTCCAATACGTGATATTGCGGTTTTAATTGTAGAACTAGTATGGCGACATGATAGATGGTGCCCTTGCCGCCTAGGATTGATATTTATGATTGAAATTGTTTTGACACTATACACTTATAATAGTATCAAATGATTTGTTTTAAACGTACCAAGCATGTTTGGCTATTATAAGGGAAAACCCTATCCTTCGGCTTGTGTTGCATTGTGTGATGGGACCTGGGTCTTATAATAGCTTCATTTTTCGAAAAAGCATTGCGTTGTTTATTGTTATGCACTGGTATTCTTGGGAGGAACCCCGTTCCGTGTTATACGGCGTGGTCCCTTGAATTACTATCTTTAAAGTAAAGTTTTAAATAACTGTTTATGTTCTCACACCAGTCACATTACTGACTTGGAGTTTATTGTTTTAACCTAAACTATGGGTGCCCTTATTTTCGACACGGGCAGCTAGTAGTTTTGGTTTTGCAGATTTACATTCACAGGATCCTGGTTTACAGCTGGAATGATATCCGGAAAGCTCTGTATCCGTGCATTACTTCTAGTTGTGCTTTTGTATTATTTTCCGCTGCGATGTATTTAAATGTAATTTAAATCTCTAATGTTTGTTGAATGTAATTTATTCATTTATACTCTGTATATTCTTGTATCTGATGGAATTGTTGTAATAACAATGAAATGTTCTTCCGTCTGCGTTCATTTGTGTATTGTTCTCTAAGTATCCGCTTTTTCCTTCACGGGGAAGTAACGGGTTCTCACAGTGGTATCAGAGCTTTGGTTTACGGAGCTCGAGAACAAGACACATTAGAACCATACGAAAGAATTCATCAGATATTGGATTAGTAATATCCAACTAGAACGACTCGTTAGAGATAGGATCAGTAGTATCCTAGAACGAGTGTGAAGAGTATATTTTTCAAATGAAAACAATTTTGTTTTGAAATTTAAATCATTTTATACATATTTGAATAATTTATTTATATTGATTTGGACAATCAAGTATATAAAGGTTTTGCATATACGCGTCATGAACGTATATTCGAAGTTTTATTATATTAGATAGAAATAGAGTCACACTCTAGTCGCCCGGACATGGTCCTGATGATGAAGTATTTCGAGTGACGAAGGTATGATTTCTATATATTTCCATTAGACTGGTGTGAGAACCAAAACTTATATAGATAGATTTATTGTTGTGAATTGGCATCAAAAACATGATTTTCAATATATATATATATATCAAAATTATGAATTTGAAACTCTAATTCACTAATTGATTGATTTTTTTGTTGTTTGATTATTTGTTTGATAATTTTGAACCATTATGCCTAATTGAATCAAATATTGAAAATTAGTCGCATTTGTTTTCATATACATGTACTTACATTGAACATGTCATAGCAAGGAGGCTAGAGCAGAGAATAAAATTTGTTTGCCCAACAAATAGGTACATCTTTACTATAATTTACTGTTTTTTTGGGTGATGATGATTTTATGAGCCGATTGGCTAGCCGCTTGGCTTTTTCTTTTTTCTTTTTGAGATCAGAGGGCCTATATGGCAATTTCGGGATTTTCCCGTGCTCCCGGTGCAGGGGAGGTTATGGCGAAATTTTTCGAAAATTTAGGGTGTTAGCCAAATTTTTGAAAAATTTGAAATTTTTTAGAAACTGAAATGTTGAAGAACTTAAGCCGTAATCAAAATACTGGAAGTTGAGTTGAATTGTTAAACAACTTTCGGCTTCGTTCCTTTTCGGGGACGAAAAGTTTTAAGTGGGGGAGATTTTAATAACCCGGAAATGCGAGCCAATTTAAAATTTTTATTTTGGCAATTTTAGCGAATTTTGAATATTTAAAATGAATTATTTTAAATAATATCGACGAGAAATTTATTTTGAAATGAATTCGACGTATATATTTATATACGTCGTCGTTAGAATATAAATAATTATTTATAATTATAAAGGGAATTGAAAATGGCGTGGTAGTTCGATAATTCGATTTCAAACTTCAATTGAATGTACCGGGTGAAAAATAAACCGGATTTTAGTAAAACCAAAAATATTAGAATCTAATTGAGGATATCTTTCCAACGAATCTGAAAAATCGAAATTTCATAGCGGGAATCAAAAGTTATGCCCGGTTGAAAATTCAGAATAGTCGCTATGTAAATTATACATGGCCCAAAAAGTCAAATTTTGCATACGGATGAATTTGGACTCGAAACCACTTCCATTGAGTTCAAAATGCCGTTTAGAACTCCAAAAAGTATAAGGTTTGATATATTATGATATCCATAATAGTGGCAATTGACAGGAGCTTTTCGGTTAGCAAAACATAGCCCTTAAAAAGTGAAATTTTACATACGAGCTCAGAATTCGACGAGATAAATTTTAATGGATTCACAATGACAAATTATTGTTGAGTCCCAAAGTGCGCGTCGAACGGAGTCAGTATGTGGCCGTGCGAAGCAAAACCATTTGTTCAAAAGTGGGCAGTCATTTTACAAAAAGCATTGCGCTGTTTTGTTATATGCACTAGTATTCTTGGGAGGAAACTCGTTCCGTGTTATACGGCGTGGTCCCTTGAATTACCCTCTTTTAAAGTAAAGTTTTAAATAACTGTTTTAGTTCTCACACCAGTCACATGACTGACCTGGAGTTTATTGTTTTAACCTAAACTCTGGGTGCCCCTATTTTCTACACGGGCAGCTAGTAGTTTTGGTTTTGCAGACTTATATTCACAGGGTCCTGATTTACAGCTGGAACGATGCTCGGAAAGCTCTGTATCCGTGTATCACTTTCACTTGTGCTTTGTATATTTTTTCGCTGCTATGTAATTTATTGTAATCACTGATATTCTTCGAATGTATTTTATTCATTTATACTCTATATATTCTCGTATTCTGATGGAATTGTTGTAATAACAATGAAATGTTCTTCTGTTTGCATACTGATTTGTCCTATTCTCAAACGATCAGGGGTTATCGAACGGTCTTAGTCGGTTTAACGATCGATTCGGATCGGGTGAAATTCCTTACCGTTACAGTGGTATCAGAGCTCGAGAACAAGACTCATTAGAACCGAACGAAAGAATTCATCATATATTGGATTAGTAATATCCAATTAGAATAACTCGTTAGAGAGGGGATCAGTAGTATCCTAGAACGAGTGTGAAGAGTATATTTTTCAAATAAACAAACTTTGTTTTGAAAATTTAAATCGTTTTATTCGTATTTGAATATTTATTTATTCTGAATTTGGACAATCCAATATATAAAGATTTCGCGTATACGCGTCATGAACGTATATTCGAAGTTTTAATATACTGGATAGATATAGAATCACGCTCTAGTCGCCCAGAGATGATGTTGATAATGACCATGGAATCATCAATATTTATGTTCGTGTTTCGAAGGTGTGATTTCTATATATTTCCATTAGACTGGTGTGAGAACCAAAATATAGCTAGAATACATTATTGTGAATTGGCATCAAAAACATGATTTTCTGTATATATATCAAAATTATGAATTTGAAATGTTAATCCACTAATTGATTGATGGTTGTGTTGTTTATTTGTTTGATAATTTTGAACCATTTAGCCTAATTGAATCAAATATTGAATTGTATTGAAAATTGGTCGCATTTGCTTGCATATACAAGTACTTACATTGAACAGGTCATAGCAAGGAGGCTAGAGCAGAGAAATAAAATTGTTTGCCCGACTAATAGGTACATATTTACTATAATTTACTGTTTTGTTTGGGTGATGATGATTTTATGAGCCGATTGGCTAGCCGCTTGGATTTTTCTTTTTGAGATCACAGGGCCTGTATGGTAATTTTGGGATTTTCCCGGTGCTCCCGGTGTAGGGGAGGTTATGGCGAAATTTTTCGAAAATTTAGGGTATTAGCCAAATTTTTGAAAAATTGGAAAAGTTCTTAGAAACTGAAAAGTTGAAGAACTTAAGCCATAATGAAAATAATGGAAGTTGAGTTGATTAGTAAAACAACTTTCGGCTTCGTTCCTTTTCGGGGACGAAAAGTTTTAAGTGGGGGAGAATGTAACAACCCGGAAAATGCGAGCCATTTTAAAATTTTTATTTTGGCAATTTTAGCGAATTTTCTATATTTAAAATAGGTTATTTTAAGTAATGTCAACGAGAAATTTATTTTGAATAGAATCGAACGTATATATTATATAGATCGTCGTTAGAATATAAATAATTATATATAATTATAAAAGGAATTGAAAATGGCGCGGTAGTTCGATAATTCGATTTCAAACTTCAATTGAATGTACCGGGTGCAAAATAAACCGGATTTTAGTGAAACCAAAAATAATAGGATCTATTTGGGAATATCTTTCCAACGAATCCGAAAAATTGAAATTTCATAGCGGGAATCAAAAGATATGTCCAGTTGAAAATTCTGAATAGTCGCTATGGAATTCAGGCCCCTAAAAATAGCCATTTTGAAAACGACCTCGGATTTCGACGAAACCACTTTTGTTGGATCCGTGAGATCAAATTATTGCTAGGTTTCAAATTTCGTAATTTTTCGAAATAATATGTGAGCGTGGCGAAGGAAAATGCGTTTGACCAGTTTTAGTTGATTTTAATCGACTGGAAAATGGCCATTTTTCTAATGGTCTCAGAATTAGACGAAATTAGTTTTGTTAGGACCGTATCTTAAATACGAAGCTAGGAAATATTTTTCTGGAATTTTTAGAGTTAGTATGTGACCCCGGTAAAATGAAATGCGCATTCAAATTCAATATATAGAGTTATATTTTGATTTTGATGAATACTGATCGAAATGATCGAATTAGCTTACATTACATATTACATTGTGTTCGGAATGGGGGTAATTAGCTATGGACGATAGGCGGTGGGCCTCGTTTAGAGGTCGAATAAAAAGTCAACCTTTTTGAAATTAAATAATTAAATAAAATTTATAATAAAACCTCTTCCCTCTCTCCCCTTATTTCCTCTCTGCCCCCCCTTTGTTCATTCTGTCGAGAAAAAAAAGGAGGGGACGCGATTCACGCCGTCGCCCCCCGATCGATCGCCGCCGCCGCCAGGAGGCGCAGCGCCCCCCTGACCTCCCTCCTCCTCTTCTTCTCCTTCTCCCTCCTTCTTCCCTTCGATTTCAGCCCCACGCCCTAGCCCTCGTCGCCGCCTCCTCCTACTGCTGCCACCTCCGCTGCTTCTTCTTCTGCCTTCCCCTCCTCCGCAACTTCCTCTCCTCCTTTCCCTTCTGATTCGAAAGCCCACAGCCCCCCCCCCCCTTCGCCGCAGTGCAATAGCCCCCCCCCCCCCTTCCTTAAAACAAAGTGAGCCCTTTTCTTTCTTTTTATTTATGGTGTTTTATTTTTGTTTTATTTCTTTTTTTGTTTATAGATTAAGCAATTTCAAGGTAATAAAAATGGAATTTTTATATTTTGAATGTATGAAAAGAGCTGATTTTTATAAAAGAAAATAACTGATTTTTTTTATAGAAAGACGAGGTTGTTAGTTATAGAAAGTTTAGATTTTTAAAATCGATAAAGATTAGATTTTTACTCTAATAAAAATATAATCTTTTATATTGTAGAAGTATAAAAATATAATCTTTTATATTGTAGATGTATAAAAATATAATCTTTTATATTGTAGGAGTATAAAAATATAATTTTTATATAGGTAAGATAGTAAAAATATCATCTTTATATATGTAACGAAATAAAAATCCGATTTTTATTGTATATATATGTTGAAATAAAAATGTGATTTTTATAGTGATGAAATGAAAAGGCGAAATCTTTATATAGAGAATAGCGTGATAAAAATATAATCTTTATTATATAAACATCGCGGTAAAAATAGAATTTTTATCTATATAGTAGCGATGTAAGAATAGAATTTTTATCTATATAGTAGCGATGTAAGAATAGAATTTTTATCTATATAATAGCGATGTAAAAATAGAATTTTTATCCATATGGAGTAATTATAAAAATATGATTTTTATATACATAGCAAGAATATAAAAATGTGATTTTTATATATGTAGTGGCTATGGGTAACGAAAGTGACAAAAGGCGAGAAAGGTGAAGATTTCCTACATTTGAAGTGTCGTGGAGTTGGGATAGCTTTGGTAAGAATTTCTCACTTTAAATTTCTTTTTCTAGTTATAAATATATACTAGGATGCAGACGGTGCTTAGCAGCACCCGACACCCGTCATCCACAGACCATGGATGGCTTGTTTGTTTGATTGATGTGTTGTGAAAATTGTTTGTGATGTTGATGTGAAATCGATAATAAAATGTAGATGGTTGAATAAATTATTTATCGTTAAAAATATAATTTTTAACGTGATTGTGAATAAATAAATATTTATAAACAAATTGGCCGATTTGTTTATATACACTGATTTGACTGATATTGATTGGGACTATAAATTCTACACATTGCCCAACTGCACAAATAAAAATCTGTGTTTGTTGATTTGAAACCCCACACGGGTGTTGGGATGATATTTGAGTACACTAATCCCAATTATTTAATTGTATGTCGATCGATTGGTCGACAGACTGTGTAAGCGTTGATTATTTATATTTGATGCTTATGCAGTTGTGTGGTGCACTTTGGATGATGGTTGATTGTTTATCGTTGCTATTATATACATGTGTTGTATGGAATCCATATAATTAAGTTATATGATAATTGATTGGGCCTCATTCCATTCGGGAAAATAAAGAATATAATAGAATATATTCATGTGTTGGATAGAATAAATGTTCATGTGTTGAAACTATTTATGTGTTGAGTAAAATATTTTAACAATAAAATTTACATCTTTATCATATTTAAAATTAGAACTACTTTACAATTAGAGTCTAATTAAAAATCAAACGATAGATACCATAGTTTTATAAAATATTTTACATAACAAAAATAGTCATGTGTTGACAGTACTCATGTGTTGAGATTAGTCATGTGTTGAAAGAAATATAGATTCATGTGTTGAATAGAATAAATATTCATTTGTTGAATAAAATAACGAATTTATTGAAATATATAAAGCCGTGTTGATTAGAGTTGCGCCATTTTGACGTGAATGATATTTATATAGATTATATTCGTTTTTATAATGAATATAGAAAAGGTAGTGATTTCAAAATATAACGTTTTGAAAATATTATCATTTATATAGTAATGATATGAAATATTCAATTGTGATTTGAAATTGAATATGAGGTTGAAATCGTTTTGAAAACGAATTTAAAACGATTTATAAAATACGTTTTAAAAGGAAATCGACGAAATATATATATATATATATATAACATATAATATATATATATATATATATATAATGGCCTGAATAGAACGCGCCGTGCCGCGGCAGTTCGTGAATTTTGACCATTGACTTCGAATTGACATTACGGGAGATCCGACCGTCGGATTCTCCTAAAACTGGAACCGTTGGGTTCGTATCGAAAATATCTTTCCAATGAATATTAGAAATTTGAAATCTAACGGTTGGATTTGGAATTATGTCCAAATCAAATTTGGAAAAGGTCGTTGTAAGTGCAGTTCGATGGCCATTGATGGAAATCGACTGTACGGGCCTTGATAAAATTATTAAAAATATTAATAATTTGTGTAAAATCATAATATGTGAATTGGAAAGAACTGGGATGAAAAATTCCACATTTGAAAGGATAAAAATATATTTTTGTCGAAATGAACTAGTTTTGAACTAGAATTAAAATCAATTTATTTTTGAAATAAATATATTGAATTTGAAAGTGATTTTAAAAATAATCAATATTCCCAATACGTGAATTGGACTGGAGTTGAATCGAAATTATCTTCGGAATATTTCGATGTTGGATTTCGTGACTATACAGATATTGTTATGGGAATTTGAAATATATATTTTATATCGTTATTTCCAATACGATATTTGTTGGTTTCAGGATTTGATATTGAATATAAGTCGATATATTTTCTATTCAGAGCCATGTATTTAATATCAAATGTGATTTGGGTTTGTCGTGAATGGTGTCTTCATTAACACTGTTCTTAAGCCCAGTTAAGGAAAATATTAAATCCTTCTATTTAGATTTAATGAGGTGACCAATTAAATGATATTAATTGGAATTGAATTTAAATTGGTTCTTGGGTTTATCGTGAGCGGTGTTTTGAATAACACCTGTTCTTTAACCCGATTAACAATAGAATGTGATTTTGGGTTTATCGTGAATCGTGTTTTAAATGACATTGGTTCTTTAACCCAATTAAAGACAGGATATTGATTTTTGAAAAGATTAAAACTAAGTGGAGTTTTAATGAATCTTTAGTTAGATTGAATGTGAATTGATAATTTAAATTATCAAATCTGAATGGTGATCGAGAATGGAGTACCACCAGTTTTGCTTCAAAGCGATAGTTAAATCTTTAATTAGATTTAAACGTGAAATGGTAATTAATTTTACCGATAACACCGTGGTATTAGATATGGAGTATTACTAGTTTTGCTCCGTGAGATGAATAGGTTGGGATTGGGAAATAAAATAAATAATTACTTCGGTGTAGTTCGCTAATCCCGACTAGTTGAAATGATATCCAAAGGAAGATTAAAGAATAAATTTAGAAGAATTTATCTTTGATAAAATTAATGGGAACCTATTCCCCAAGAATGTGATTTGTGAATAAAAGAATATTCTGAATTGGTATGAGGTGTTTGTTGTGTTTGTGTAACATTTGTTTATCATATACGTGGGTTACTCAGAAAGGCCGGGTTTATACCCAATCTGAATAACCGATTCGACGAGATGTCGAAGATGAAGACGGTGGTTGAAGACCGGAAGTCTTCACATCGTTCGGGTGATTACTGATGATCTCGATTGGGCTGTACATGTAACACCCCGAATTTCAGTTAACACTAATATTCACTAATTACAAAATTAATAATCTCAGATGTGAGAATCAGGGGAAACGAGTTACGTCATTATGTTCGTCTCGGAAAAATATGCGAAATAGAGTCCGAAATTTTGTAAATCGGAGTCCGTATGACCCGGCTAAGGCCCAAAGAAGTTTTCGGGAAATTTGAATTTCGAAACATGCAGAAATGGAGGAAACGCGAAGAAAGATGGGGATTTAAGGATTTTATATAGTGAGTTTTTACTTGGCACACACGGTAGTATGGTGGCTTGGAAACACGGAAACAAAACAACGTGGTAGGCACGGTGTGTATTAATTTGGGGAACAAGGAATTGAAAGAGTGCACTGTGTAAGGCGTGGAGAGCACGGATAAAAATTTGGAGCGTATGATATCAAATGCATTTGTTAGCACAGGAATTGTTTACTTGGCACCTTAGCGAAAAAGGTTGTAATAAATTTTTAGATGTTATGACTTATGTGGACTTGTTGTATATTTCTTTGGTCAGGTCGCCTTGTTTTGAAACCAAGCTTTATGTTTTTGGTTCTAAATTTATATTCCTAATCCACCAATTTTCTTATTTTGCTGCTAAAAATATTTTTTTTTGTTTACCGACTGCCACACACGAAAATGGAAATATCATTATGTTAAACAATGCACTACCATCCCAAAAATATAATAATATCGGTAGTTTAACTGATATTATGAAATCCCAAAATATTGATATAGGATGCAAAATACTCCAAATAAAAAGTTGTGTATTTAATTAATTAAAAATTATAGAAAATATCTAAAAATTAAATTACTACTACGCCTTAAAAGAATCTTGTCCAAATTCAAGACCGATATTTAAATATATTAAATAAACCGTTATGGTCTATATGCGATTCCATAACGAATTTTTGAAAGTTTGATTTGGACATAACTTTTTATTCCTGCTATGAAATCTGGATTTTTCACATTCGTTGGAAAGATATTTTCAAACAAATTCAAATATATCTTGTTTTGCTAAAATCCGATTTATTTTGAATCCTGTACATTCATTTGAAATTTGAAATCAAATTTTCAAACTACCGCGCCATTTTGAACTCGTTTTAATTATGTTATAAATTATACGTTTTATTAAATAAATTCCTATATATAATTCAAATAAAATATTTAAACTAATTTAAATATACATAATTCAACGGTTGAGAATCCGGATTGTTACATTCCTTCCTCCTTAAAATAATTTCGTCCTCGAAATTGCTAAGGTAGGAAAAGATTCTGCATTCCTTATTAACTTGATCCAAAAATCCTTTTTGTTTACTTCTTAACTTTAGTTTAATTGGACCAATTTATTTTAGTTAAAATATTAATTTGTTCTTACTAACGAAAATTTTCAAAAATTCTGAAAATTTTCTAACACTTTGAATTCTAAAAAAAATTCGGCAGCATCTCCTCTGCATGGCTCAATCGGTACAACCACAACTCGCCTTTCTAGGCCTTTTCCAATCCAATAGAAAATCAAAAAGCCAAGCGGCTTGGCCCATAGGCACATAAAATCATCATACCCAAGTAATATTGTAAACATGTACATTTTTGTCGGGCATAATTATATCCCTTGCATTTGCTTCCATTCAATATCTGCTCAGCATACATATATGCATTTCCAGTTGGTTTCAAATCAATCCAACTTCCGTTTTTAACCCTCTAATCAACTTCTGATTAGTTCACTTCCATTCTATCAATTCAAATCTGATTTCTGTTTCAAAACCAATCTACTTATCCCACTTAGGTTCAAATTCATCACAACTTGATTCAAATTTACCACCTCCAAAATATATATTCAACTTGTTGTGTACAAGACGAATTTACATTAATAATTCAAATCTCAAACATCTCACTTTAATTACTTTCATTCAGAATTATTCCTAATTCTATCCAATTTTATTTAATCTAAGTTATATTTCAATTTATGTGATACATTTTTCAGCTTCAATCTATTCAACTTATACAAGTTAAATTTTAATTTCAGAATTCAAATTCCCGGATTTTGTTTCAAATTGGTTTGAAATCATATATATTTATACCCATATATATATAATCAACCCAATTCAAAACTTTTGAATTTCAAATTCATCTTGCCCTTTTCAAACTAGTTTTTCATTTCCAAATTACTATGGTAGCAATCCATCACTCAGAAACTTGAAAATGAATATCGATAATGTCGAGACCCATTATCAGTACTATTTTCTCGCCCCTGAAGTGATTTCAGTGCTTAATTACTTTTTAAAATCCATTTAAAATCATTCTTATTCAAACATTCTTCAAAGTAATGTTAGATTACATTAAAAATACTTCAGTAAATATTTCTAAACAATCGGGATTTAGAATTCCAAATTTTGGTTTGAATTCAATTCTAGTTTATCTTGGTTATATAACCATTTCAATATTTTATAATTCCATTTGATTGTAATAACAATCAATACATCTAATAATTTCAGAAAATTATCACTTTTATATCAAAATATCCTTTGGGCAAAATTATATCGTTTACCCATCTTTAAAACAATACCATGTCGAATTGTTTTGTTCGAGAGTTTAGAAACACCTATCGATACAGTTGTACATCCTGTATCGACCAGAATTTATAAACCACTCAACAAACCAGTCAACACAATATAAAACAATTTTGTATCAAAATTACAAATACACACTCATATATATATACACTCAGGCTCAATCTAGGGTTTTACTAACCCCATCTCTATTGAGTTACGCCACAGAGCCAAGGTTATCACTCAACCTTCAGCTCTTATACCAAATGAAACGACCCGCAAATCCATACCCTTTGAGTCGACTAATAACACCATACATCCAACCCAAATGACACAGAAATACGAACCATTAACAGAAAGAAGTTAGAGGATGAGAAATAGAAAGAAAGAAATATTAGAATAGAAGAAAACGAAGATCACAAACTCACAGCGGAACGAACAAAATATATTAGATAACATAAACTTTGAAATAAAATCAGTAACTTTATATACATACCATCATCAGAGCACACCAGTTATCTCTGGAAAAGTTATAAACATCTGTTTCCAGATATAACACAATACACAGTGGAAAATATGATAGTCTATAGCTAACTGATGAAGCCTCCTGCTTCGAACACCTCCAAGTGAATATGTAACATCCCGACTACTTGACTGCCCGTACAAATTTGGGCACCCAAGAGTTTAGGAAAAACAAAACAAAATAAACTCTGGGTCAGTCATGGGACTGGTATGAGTAAACTTCAACCATTTGTTTAACTTTCAAAATCCTTTCGAAAGAAATGATAATCGTAAGACCGATCCACACATAAACACGGATAGTTTTTACCTTACGATAACCAAAATAGTTTTGATATCAAATCCAGTGATATTATAATAATGTCTACATCAAATAAATAGAATCTAGCAGAACTCTTGCATCTCACGCTCCATATATAATATAAAATCAAAAATCGCAGGGTGCTTATTGGAGATTGGATTTCCAACATGACAAGGTATGGGACCACCTGCCGATAGTTGTAACAACCCGTATTTTGATAACGTGTAATAACCATAAATCAAGGCAGAATTAATTTTTTAAATGAGAATCAAGGGAAACGGGTTATGCCATTACATTCATATCGAAATTCTACTGGAAACGAGTCCGAGTTTTCGAAAATCGGAGTCCGTATGGCCAAGTTATGACCCTTCGAAGTTTTCAGAAAATTTCAAGTTTAAAATAGCTCAGAATTCGAATTCAAATTTCAAATTCAAACCACGGAACAGACTGGGCGGGAAATTTCCCGCCCAGGACCAGGTCGACCTGGGGGTTGACCATAGAGTCGACCTACCCAGGACCAGGTCGACCATAGTGTCGACCTGGGGGTCGACCTGGTGACAGAACCCATTTTTGAGTCTGAGTTCATTTTGATGTTTCTGGCCTCGTTTCTGTCTACATTCGTTGGCCTGACCCTATATAAACAACCCCTAACACTAGTCTCTCTACACAAAATTCTCTCTGACCTTATGCTGCTCTAATTCTGGTTGAAAAATTAGAGAAAGGGACTACTTCTTCTATGAAGAAACTACGTTAAGAGAATTGCTGATTTGGGGATTTCTGTTAGGACTCGACTAAGCATATAATGATTCAACATCGAATTTCTTTTTCTAATTCTCAAACCACGATCTGTAAGCCCAGTTACTTTTAGATTTAAACTGTAAACGTACTATGAATAGGTTGTAAATTGAAATTGGACCTGCGTATGATGACTGTTTTACATCCATTCTTGTTCATCTTGGATCTTGACTTTTGGTTATATTACCTTGACTATCACCTTATGTTAACCGTTACCATGACTATCACCTTATGTTAACCATTACCAGGACTATCACCTTATGTCAACTATTATCATGACGAGTACCCTATTTTGCTAGATTTGGAATCTTAATGTTTGAGGCCGATATTCCATATGCCAGTAATGTTGTAATCATTTATCTCAAGTTATACCATGCTATGCTAGTAATCACTTTTGCCACCTTATACCCGTCCCTTTTTATGTTATTCCCTAATTAGATTTGTTTGTATTGATTTGAGTTTACGTGCGATCGGAATACGATTTGGGTAGATTAGGTAAAACATGAATTGGCTTTGAACTTGAACATGAACGTTGTTATAACTTGAACCTGGATATGGACATGAACTTGACACGATTTGACATGAAACATGACCTGAAAACTTGACATGAATTTAGACTCGAAACTTGAATCTGGACATGACACTTAGAATGAATTTGAAAATGGCCAACTCGAGGTTGGGTTGAGTTTGCAGTGTAAATATGCCCGGAACCGCGCAGCAAATCCAGTGACTGCAAACAATAGGATCCAATGTGGGTAGTTGGTCATATCGCAGGTAAAACCCGAGGTTAGACTATGTTGTGGTGTAAATCTATACGGAACCGCCCGACAAATCCAGTGACCACAACAACTAGTCTAATGTGAGAGGTTGGGGTGCATTAATGAATTAATGCCACATGATAGGGTTAAGTCATGAACCACTTGAATATACTTAACCAATTTGACACGATAATTTGATAGGGTTAAGTCATGAACCACTTGAACACACTTAACCTACTTGATACATGATTTGGATAGGGTTAAGTCACGAATTTGAATGACAACACTTAACCTATTAGAAACCCTAGTTACGTGGTCCTTTTCAGCAGTAACCCACTTAGATGTATCACGATACCCTGGGACTAGGCAGGGTGGGGCACGATTATTGGGCTGATTGTAAGCGACCAGAACGACGGCTGAGTAGGTGCGCCATTGTAGGTTCAGGCGAACTATGGTCGTGCACATAGTCCGGAGTTGAAAAAGCAGGCATTGGGCACCTGTAGGTTTACACTGTGCGTGCTTGATTCGTGTCGGTGGTTGGCGCCTTAGGGCTTGATACATCCTAGGGTGGACCTAGCACAGGTGACTACATTTCGTGATTGGGCCGTATGACACAGACACTTGACGAGCTAGAACTTGTAGGGAGCCGATCGATTAGTAGATCACACCGTAGGACCCCGTAATTGGTCACTTCATGATATTAGGCCAAGGGATCATTTCATGATTAATACTTGACATGGGTTAGAACAATAGTACAGTTGGTGCAGCGAATCTTGAATATGCGATGCTAGACTTGACTTATCTTGTTATCTTATTTATCATACCAGTCCTGTTATCATCCTTATGTTTAATTCCAGTTTTCACATGTCATGTTACCTTTACTAGTTTTAATACTGAAAGTCACTAGGGCCTACCAGTCTTATGACTGACTCTTTCGCCTCTTTTCTTTCGTTCCCCCCCCCCCCAGGTTCTCAGGGAGGAAACACTAGCTCTTAGCTTGGATTTAGCTTGCTTTCTGTCAGCTCATGTACGGTTTGGTCTTGAGCTATGCTATGGCTGCACTTCTGCTATTTATGGGGAATAATTTACTTTTGTTATCTTAAGTTTATGCTTCTTTATTTGGAACTTGATGTAATGGAATAATTTGTACCTTGGATATATGAGGTTTTGACTCTTTTCTTGAAAGTAATAAAAATTTGGTTTTTAATTTCTACCGCTGCTTTATTTATGTTCTTCCTTGTGATATCTCTGTGTATGTTTACCTAGATAATACTCCACCAAAACTAGTGCATTCCCTTTGTGAGTGACCCTAGCAGAGGTGGGGTGTTACATTTGGTATCAGAGCAGAAGGTTACCAAGCTGGGCAAAAGTTTTAAAAACCTTCTGAAACTATTTTCAAAACCATTTATAAAGAAGCCATTTTCAAGAAAAGTTTTATGTTTAAAAAGGCTATTCCCCAAAATCCATTAGCACTTTCCTTTGTTTCCTCGTTTGAATCTTTTTGTAACAACCCGGAAAATGCGAGCCAGTTTAAAATTTTTATTTTGGCAATTTTAGTGAATTTTCTATATTTAAAATAGGTTATTTTAAATAGTATCAACGAGAAATTTATTTTGAATAGAATTGAACGTATATATTATATAGATCGTCGTTAAAATATAAATAATTATAAAAGGAATTGAAAATGGCGCGTTAGTTTGATAATTCGATTTCAAACTTCAATTGAATGTACCGGGTGCAAAATAAACTGGATTTTAGTGAAACCAAAAATAATAGGATCTATTTGAGAATATCTTTCCAACGAATCCGAAAAATTGAAATTTCATAGCGGGAATAAAAAGATATGTCCAGTTGAAAATTCTGAATAGTCGCTATGGAATTCAGGCCCCTAAAAATAGCCATTTTGCAAACGACCTCGAATTTCGACGAAACCACTTTTGTTGGATCCGTGAGATCAAATTATTACTAGGTTTCAAATTTCGTAATTTTTCGAATCAATATGTGAGCGTGGCGAAGGAAAACGTGTTTGACCAGTTTCAATTGATTTTAATCGACTGGAAAATGGACATTTTTCTAACGGTCTCAGAATTCGACGAAATTAGTTTTGTTAGGACCGTATCGTTAATACAAAGCTAGGAAATATTTTTTTGGAATTTTTAGAGTTAGTATGTGACCCCGGCAAAATGAAATGCACGTTCAAATTCAATATATAGAGTTATATTTTGATTGAAAACTGATCGAAACGATCGAATCAGCTTACGTTACATATCCCATTGTGTTTGGAATGGGGGTAATTATCTATGGACGACAGGCGGTGGGCCTTGTTTAGAGGTCGAATAAAAAGTCAACCTTTTCGAAATTAAATAATTAAATAAAATTTATAATAAAACCCTCTTCCCTCTCTCCCCTTATTTCCTCACTGCCCCCCCCCCAACCTTTGTTCATTCTATCGAGAAAAAAAAAAAAGAGAAAGGGGGGAACGCGATTCACGCCGCCGCCCCCCGATCGATCGCCGCCGCCGCCAGGAGGCGCAGCGCCCCCCTAACCTCCCTCCTCCGCTTCTTCTCCTTCTCCCTCCTTCTTCCCTTCGATTTCAGCCCCACGCCCTAGCCCTCGTCGCCGCCTCCTCCTGCTGCTGCCGCCTCCGCTGCTTCTTCTTCCGCCTCCCCCTCCTCCGCATCTTCCTCTCCCCCTTTCCCTTCTGATTCAAAAGCGCACAGCCCCCCACCCCCCCCACCCCCCGCAGCAGTGCAACAGCCCCCTTCCTTCCTTAAAACAAAGTGAGCCTCTTTATTTTTATTTATGGTGTTTTATTTTTGTTTTATTTCTTTTTTTGTTTATAGATTAAGTAATTTCAAGGTAATAAAAATGGAATTTTTATATTTTGAATGTATGAAAAGAGCTGATTTTTATAAAAGAAAATAACTGATTTTTTTTATAGAAAGACGAGGTTGTTAGTTATAGAAAGTTCAGATTTTTAAAATCGATAAAGATTAGATTTTTACTCTAATAAAAATATAATCTTTTATATTGTAGAAGTATAAAAATATAATCTTTTATATTGTAGGAGTATAAAAATAGTAGAAGTATAAAAATATAATCTTTTATATTGTAGGAGTATAAAAATATAATTTTTATATAGGTAAGATAGTAAAAATATCATCTTTATATATGTAACGAAATAAAAATCTGATTTTTATTGTATATATATGTTGAAATAAAAATGGGATTTTTATAGTGATGAAATGAAAAGGCGAAATCTTTATATAGAGAATAGCGTGATAAAAATATAATCTTTATTATATAAACATCGCTGTAAAAATAGAATTTTTATCTATACAGTAGCAATGTAAGAATAGAATTTTTATCTATATAGTAGCGATGTAAGAATAGAATTTTTATCTATATTGCGATGTAAAAATAGAATTTTTATCCATATGCAGTAATTATAAAAATATGATTTTTATATACATAGCAAGAATATATAAATGTGATTTTTATATATGTAGTGGCTATGAGTAACGAAAGTGACAAAAGGCGAGAAAGGTGAAGATTTCCTACATTTGAAGTGTCGTGGAGTTGGGATAGCTTTGGTGAGAACTTCTCACTTTAAATTTCTTTTTCTAGTTATAAATATATACTAGGATGCAGACGGTGCTTAGCAGCACCCGACACCCGTCATCCACAGACCATGGATGGCTTGTTTGTTTGATTGATGTGTTGTGAAAATTGATAATGATGTTGTTGTGAAATCGATAATAAAATGTAGATGGTTGAATAAATTAATTATCGTTAAAAATATAATTTTTAACGTGAATGTGAATAAATAAATATTTATAAACAAATCGGTCGATTTGTTTATATACACTGATTTGACTGATATTGATTGGGACGATAAATTCTACATATCGCCCAACTGCACAAATAAAAATATGTGTTTGTTGATTTGAAACCCCACACGGGTGTTGGGATGATATTTAAGTACACTAATCCCAATTATTTAATTGTATGTCGATCGATTGGTCGACAGACTGTGTAAGCGTTGATTATTTATATTTGATGCTTATGCAGTTGTGTGGTGCACTTTGGATGATGATTGATTATTTATCGTTGCTATTATATACATGTGTTGTATGGAATCCATATAATTAACGTTATATGATAATTGATTAGGCCTCATTCCAATCGGGAAAATAAAGAATATAGTAGAATAAATTCATGTGTTGGATAGAATAAATGTTCATTTGTTGAACTATTTATGTGTTGAGTAAAATATTTTAATAATAAAATTTACATCTTTATCATATTTAAAATTAGAACTACTTTACAGTTGGAGTCTAATTAAAAATCAAACGATAGATACCATAGTTTTATAAAATATTTTACATAACAAAAATAGTCGTGTGTTGACAGTACTCATGTGTTGAGATTAGTCATGTGTTGAAAGAAATATAGAATCATGTGTTGAATAGAATAAATATTCATTTGTTGAATAGAATAACGAATTTATTGAAATATATAAAGCCGTGTTGATTAGAGTTGCGCCATTTTGACGTGAACGATATTTATATCGATTATATTCGTTTTTATAATGAATATAGAAAAGGTAGTGATTTCAAAATATAACATTTTAAAAATATTATCATTTATATAGTAATGATATGAAATATTCAATTGTGATTTGAAATTGAATATGAAGTTGAAATCGTTTTGAAAACGAATTTAAAACGATTTATAAAATACGTTTTAAAAGGAAATCGACGAAATATATATAATATATATTATATATATATAATGGCCTGAATAGAACGCGCCGCGCCGCGGCAGTTCGTGAATTTCGACCATTGACTTCGAATTGACATTACGGGAGATCCGACCGTCGGATTCTCCTAAAACCGGAACCGTTGGGTTCGTATCGTAAATAGCTTTCCAATGAATATTAGAAATTTGAAATCTAAAAATTGGATTTGGAATTACGTCCAAATCAAATTTGGAAAAGGTCGCTGTAAGTGCAGTTCGATGGCCGTTGATGGAAATCAACCGTACGGGCCTTGATAAAATTATTAAAAATATTAATAATTTGTGTAAAATCATAATATGTGAATTGGAAAGAACTGGGATGAAAAATTCCACATTTGAAAGGATAAAAATATATTTTTGTCGAAATGAACTAGTTTTGAACTATAATTAAAATCAATTTATTTTTGAAATAAATAAATTGAATTTGAAAGTGATTTTAAAAATAATCAATATTCCCAATACGTGAATTGGACTGGAGTTGAATCGAAATTATCTTCGGAATATTTCGATGTTGGATTTTGTGACTATACAAATATTGATATGGGAATTTGAAAGATATATTTTATATCGTTATTTCCAATACGATATTTGTTGGTTTCAGGATTTGATATTGAATATAAGTCGGTATATTTTCTACTCAGAGCCTTGTATTTAATATCAAATGTGATTTGGGTTTATCGTGAATGGTGTCTTCATTAACACTGTTCTTAAGCCCATTTGAGGAAAATATTAAATCCTTCTATTTAGATTTAATGAGGTGTACCAATTAAATAATATTAATTGGAATTGAATTAATGGGAACCTATTCCCCAAGAATGTGATTTGTGAATAAAAGAATATTCTGAATTGGTATGAGGTGTTTGTTGTGTTTGTGTAACATTTGTTTATCATATACGTGGGTTACTCAGAAAGGCCGGGTTTATACCCATTCTGAATAACCGATTCGACGAGATGTCGAAGATGAAGATGGTGGTTGAAGACCGGAAGTCTTCACATCGTTCGGGTGATTACTGATGATCTCGATTGGGCTGTACATGTAACACCCCGAATTTCAGTTAACACTGATATTCACTAATTACAGAATTAATAATCTCAGATGTGAGAATCAGGGGAAACGAGTTACGTCATTATGTTCGTCTCGGAAAAATATGCGAAATAGAGTCCGAAATTTTGTAAATCGGAGTCTGTATGACCCGGCTAAGGCCCAAAGAAGTTTTCGGAAAATTTGAATTTCGAAACATGCAGAAATGGGGGCCAGGCGGGAAAACTCCCGTCCAGCCAAGTCGACTTGGCTGTCAACAGGGCTGTCGACTTGCCTGTCGACATGCCTGTCGACTTGGCAGTCGACAGGGCTGTCGACTTGCCCTGTCGGCTGATTCTGGCCTGGGTGCACCTTGTTGAGTTTTGGGCTGGGTTGGAGGGCTTGGGACGAAATCTGACGGACCTAAACTAACCTAGGGTTAATCTAAGGGTCTAAAACACATCCTAATTCTATAAATAAGACCCTAAGCTAGCCCTAAATGATCATAATCCTATCCTTTAACTAAACTATGCCAAAATTTTCTATGATCATGGCCTCCACTCAAAACCCTAGCCTCCATCCTCTTTCTAAACTATTTCTATGAAGTCTTTCATGTTCATACAAGCATTTTTAAGTTGTATGAGTGATCATTAGCTTGCATTCATCACCAAGTTGCAAGCTTTATTTTCAAGGTTAGAGTTTTTGGGTGATTTTTGGCAAGGGTTTGCTTATTGGAGTTTAGTGGTGAGTTTCTATAGCCTTAATAATCAATTGTTAAATTGATTACGATAGGATATGATAAGATATGGCTATGTTTGTGGATCAATGTGTTTATGCAAGTTTAGTATAGTGTATGTTGTGTGTTTTGCGAGTTTTATGCTATATGTTATGCAAGTTTAATGCTATGTTTTATGATGCTCATTATGCAAAACACTATTTTGAACATTGATTCATATGTAACATGTTATGCAAGCTATATGTGAGATTATATGCAAGTTCATACGTAACATGTAATGCAAGTTATGTGCATGATTATATGCAAGTTCATATGTAACATGTTATGCAAGTTATGTGTTTGGTTATATGCAAGTTATGTGCATGATTATATGCAAGTTCATATGTAACATGTTATGCAAGTTATGTGTTTGGTTATATGCAAGTTATGTGCATGATTATATGCAAGTTCATATGTAACATGTTATGCAAGTTATGTGTTTGGTTATATGCAAGTTATGTGCATGATTATATGCAAGTTCATATGTAACATGTTATGCAAGTTATGTGTTTGGTTATATGCAAGTTAACATGTGACATGCTATGCAAGTTCACACCTTTGTATGACATAAGAATCATATGCAAGTTACCCCCTTTGTGACATTTGTGCTTCATGCAAGTTTGGGTTAAATGCTAGTTGGGTTTAATGTATGCTCATATATGCAAGTTGACACCTTTTATACCCATGATAAAGTTATATGCTATGATTGGTTAAACCCATGGCATTTGTGATGAATCTTCCCTTTATTATGTCATGTTATGAGAACGAATTACGTGGGGAACGATGGGGTTAATATGCATGTTAATAAAATGGTGTGAAATGGGTATGCTTAAGCATAACATAAAGTGAATGGACATAATTGGGAATTTACCTATTAAGTTAGGTCTACCCATACTATGGAATTGGGAATTTACCTATTGAGTTAGGTCTACCCATATTCTTGAAATTGGTAATTAATTAGGGATAATTAATACAAATTATGGGGGTGATTAATTAGGTGTAATTAATCGACTAAGACACGAGGTTGGACCCTTTTGTAGCATAAGACTGCCCGGAACCAACCGGCAAATCCAGCGGCTACAAATGATTGGCCCAATGTGAGAGGTCTTAGTCATAAACTAAATACGTGACAAGTGAAAAGACACGAGGTTAGACTCTGTTATGGTGTAAGGCTGCCCGGAACCAACCGGCATATCTAACTGCCATAAAAGACAGTCTAATGTGAGAGGTCTTTACAAAGGTTACGATCTTAATTAATTAAGAAACACTTAACCAAATTAGCATGTAGTGGGGCATGAGGGGTTAAGTGGGTGCCTTGGGTGGCATGTAGTAACTAGTGGGGGTGCCTTGGGTGGCATGAGGAAACTAGTGGGTTGCCTTGGGTGGCAATAGAAAATACGATTAGAATACTTAACCAAAGTGGAACATGTAATTAAACATGATTAAAGGGTTAAGTAAGTGCCCTGGGTGGCATGTGGGAATCAAGTAAGTGCCTTGGGTGGCATGTGGAAATCTAGTGGGTGCCTTGAGTGGCAATTAAAATATGATCAAAAGACTTAACCAAAATTTATAACATGTAAGTGGACATGGTTAAAGGGTTAAGTGGGATTCACTAGAAATGACAAGCTTAGGTGGGTAGCTTGTGGGGGCCCATTTCAACCAATATCCCAAACGTATCTTTGTGGGCTCGACCCAAGTCGAGGACGGGACACGCATATTTGGCTTGACTGTAGGAGGCCAAAACGGGTTAGCGGTGGCAACGCAAGTCCAACGGGTTTCATATGCGTGTGTGGACCCGGGCTGGTAAGTAAGATGTTGTTGCATCGTGTAGGTATAAGTCGTGCACCGTTGATATTATCAGGTTGCCACTTTGGGGAATGATACACCCCACTGTGGGGCCAGCACGGGTATCTACGTTAGGGAGCCGATCGTTTGGGGAGTAGTGGGTACACCTAGTGGAGATAGGGGCAGACGGCACCTATGTAGTCAGCTAGGGGTACACGAAACTACTATTAAAAATTACTAAGTACACTTAGTGGGATCAACCTTAAGTAGGAATTACCCTTGGGTGGGTAGAACTGGTGTGGTGCAGTGTAGGAATTACCCTTGGGTGGGTAGATCTGGGGTGGTACAGTGTAGTAATTATCCTTGGGTGGGTAAATGCGTCTTTTCGGTTATCTTAGTACATCCTGTGTTTAGTTGGCTACTTAGTGTAGTCATTATCCCCAGAGGTACCGTACCTTGTTTATATCATACCCTAATTACTTTAATGATTGTATTGTTAAGGTTATAGGACTCGCTCAGACTTATGTCTGCCCCCGTTGTTTTTTTATCTTTTTCCCAACCCTCAGGTTTTCAGAGTGGGCCTAGCACTAGTGGGCTTTGATCAGACTGATTTATCTATCTTTTAGAGCTTGGACCGTGGATGTAAAGCTCAGTTTATCTTTTCTATTATGGCTATTAAGTTATGTAGTGGGATTATGTACTTTTGTTTTATCAGGATGGATATTATGTACTTGACTCTTGTTTATGGTTTTGGTGTAACCAAACATGTTTTACTTTCCGCTACAATGAAATGATGTTTTAAATTCTCAAGTATTACTTATATCTGTCTTATTGTAATTTTTCTGTTCTATATTCACTTAAAATACTCCACCGATGTTATGGCATTCCCTTAGTGAGTGACCGTAGCGGGTGTGGGGTGTTACACGTGGTATCAGAGCTTAAGGTTACCAGAACAAATAATTTTTTTAGAAAAACTATTTTCTAAGAATATTTTTGAAAGGAGTATTTTCAAAAACATGTCTTTTAAGAGAAAAGTTTTTGAAAGAAAAGCATAATCCCCGATAGCCATATCTTTATCTTTCGAATTCTCCGTTTTGAATCTCTTCCTCTCTCGTTTTGAGTTTCCCCTCCGTGTATAGATGATCTTTCTAAGATAGATAAGAATGGAAAACCACTTCAAGGGACTTAGACATTAGTCGGATTAGAAGTTGGTTCAAGAAGGAGGAGGACTGGTAGGTACCTATTGGATAGACGATGGGAGGAAGGCTCAAATAGTTGTTTGGTTAATGAAGGATGAAACCTCATTGGTGGGAGGTTACGAGTGGAGAATGGGAAGAAGAAGGCGAGTAGTTATCCTTTTGGGGGGAATAGGACACCTTATTAGGGTTGTCCAAAGGGGCAAGGGCAAGGTATGGAATCTTCTGGAGGGTAGTTGTATTCCCTCACGGCTAGTGTACCAGATGGGGATAAGACCGTCTAGGTTGGAATTTGGATTTCTTTATTATCCGGTTCGAACTTTATTTGATTCTGACGCATCGAGTTCGTTTACCTCATCGTTGTTAGTTGAGTCACTGCACTTAGACACCAGTTTAGTAGATGATCCCTTAGTTGTTTCAAACCCAATTGGGGGCTCCATGATGTGTTTGGGTTTGAAAGTTTCTATACTTAGCGTTGAGTTTAGATGTGATGCTTCTTGGGCTTCACGGGCTATGGGTTAGTTTTGGGCATGGACTGGTTATCCAGTAATGGTGCCGTTCTTGTTTGTGGAAGGAGAGTTGTTAGGCTTACGACCCGCTTGGGTAACACTCTCGAGATCTCTTGTAATCCCATGGAATCTGTTATGCTAAGTTATCTAGAATCGCTTGACACGTCGGTCGAGAGTTTGCGATCTGTTAGAGTGGTCCGGGAATACTCGGATGTGTTTGAGGAGGTGAAGGGCTTACCTCCGGAGTGGGAGATTGACTTCCGAATATATCTGGTAGACAATGCCAAACCAGTATCTTGGCCAGTGTGCCACATGGCTCCTCGTGAGAGGAGGGAACTCCATAAGCAAGTAGGCGATTTGCTTGAGAAGGGGTTCATAAGACGAAGTATATCGGAGTGGGGTGCTCCAGTAGTTTTTGCCACGAAGGCGGATGGGTCCCTCAGACTTTGTGTAGGCTAAAGAGAACTAAATAAACTCATAAAGAAGAATAGACACCCATTGCCGAGGATTGATGATCTCTTCGATCAGTTAGTTGGCGCCTCAGTATTTTCGTAGTAGGACTTACCCACGGGGTTTCATCAGTTGAGAGTGGCTGAGGATAGTATAGAGAAGACTACCTTTAGGACTCCGGATGGTTTTTATGAGTGGCTGGTGATGCCATTTGGTTTGACGAACGCCCCCGCATACTTTGTTAATTTGATGAGAAGGGTGTTCAGGGAGTACCTAAATAAGTTCGTGATGGTCTTTGTAAATGACATCTTGGTCTTTTCTAGGAGCGAAATAAGTTTTCGTATGTGCTCAATAGGTTGAGCAAAGCCAGTTATGGGATAAACGGTGGTTTTGGAGCGAGACTGGCGAGGACATCTAGAGTTGGACAAGGGCTTAATTATTTAGCCGTTTTTACTAGTATCATCTCACGTAGGTCGTCTGAATTCGAAGAAGGTATCCCTTGGGTGTTTGTCTGATATTGGTTTAGGCCTTTGGGGCTTGCATTTGGGGGATGTCGAGTTCGACTAGGGTGGTCTGCGTGAGAGATGGACAGTTGTGATGATTTTGGATGGGGTAATATCCTGGTTTTCTCTAAAGGTGGAGAAGAGCATGCCCTACATCTTAGGGAAGTGTTGGAGACTCTTCGAGCGCATAGTCTTAGGACAGCAAAAGTGGATGGGATTCTTAGCATCCTATGAGTTTGAGATAGCGTATACCCATGGCAAGGGTAACATGGTAGCGGACGCCTTAAGTAGAAAAAGGTTGTCCTTAAGTTCATTGTTCGTTGAACGACGGAGCTTAGAGTTTATTTCTATGTTTGACTTTAGACCTTCCGTTGACTTTGTACCCGGTTTGCTAGCCTCCTTGGAGGTTAGGCCTACTCTTTTGGGGCGGATTGGCGAAGCGCAGCGAGACGACCCACAGTTGGTTGAGTTAGTAGAGAAGCTCATGAGGAGGGGGAGTCGTCCAGCCATTTGAGTGGGTACACCCTAGATGGTAAGGGGTGGTTGCGTAGAGACGGTAGACTTTGTGTACCGCAAGACGAGGGTTTGAGGAAGGCTATACTTGATGATGCACATCGTTCGAAGATGACCATTCATCCCGGTAGGGACAAGATGTACCAAGACATGAAGCGAGTTTTCTTTTGGGCCGGTATGAAGAAAGACGCGGCCGAGTATGTCGCTAGATGCTTGGTGTGCCAACAAGTAAAAGCGGAGCAAAAGAAACCCGGTGGGTTGCTTCACCCATTGGAAGTTCCGCTATAGAAGTGGGATAGTGTCTCGATGGATTTTGTCGATGGATTACCGAGATCGAGGAAGGGTAATACGGGAATTTGGGGTGTGGTAGACAGACTTACTAAGAGTGCCCATTTTATACCCGTGAAGAGTAAGAGGACTGCTGCAGAGCTAGCTTCAGTTTACATTCGAGAGATTGATTCGATTCGAAGAAGGATGAAAGCGGCGCAAGACAGACAGAAATCTTATGCGGACAAGAGGAGAACAGAGCTTGAGTTTGATGTTGGGGACATGGTTTTATCAAGGTATCTCCGTTACGGAATGTGGTTCGCTTTGGATCTGTTGGAAAGTTAGCACCAAGGTTTGTTGGACCGTTTCCTATTAAGGAAAGGATTGGACAGATGGCATATAGAGTGGAGTTGCCCGACAGGCTTAGTGGTGTACATGATGTATTCCATGTGTCACATTTGAGGAAGTGCCTACATGAGACCGCAGAGGTGGTAGAGCCGAGCTTGCTTAGAGAAGTAGAGATAGAGCGTGATGCGACTATTCGACGAGCTCCTACACGCATCCTTGGGTCAGAGATTAAGAGGTTGAGAAACAGGGAGGTTCAACTAGTCAAAGTGCAATGGGGAGAAGATGAGAGCAACGCTACTTGGGAGACGGAAGCGAAAATGCGTTCATTATACCCATTCCTTTTTGAGGGTATGTCTTTTAACTTCTCCTTTATCGTTTGTCTAGTACTTATCTTATCTTTAGTATGTCCTCTTGTTAGTGCCTTTGACCTTTAGATAGGGTAAACCTATGGTTGAAACATGTGTTTGAGACATGTTATGATTGATGGATGCATGTGGATGCAAGTGTTTGCTAGTGGTTGCTCGTGGATGCATATACACACACTCTAGACACTAGATCGGCTCAATCACTTCATATTGCATATTGCATATAATTGTGTGTAGGTAGCTATATTTATGGATGAATAATGGTTGTGTTATCATATAGATGATGCATTTTGGTGAATGATTGTGCACTCATGTAGATATAGTATGTGTCGATAGGGTTCTTTCGCATACATATTGGATGCATGGCACTATCACGGTTTGCATATGTTCATACATTAGATAGGGAACATATACACACACTTTTTGCATATGCTCATACATCAGTAGAAATTGTTTTAAGGACAATGGATGCCCGTGTTTGATGGATTGAGTAGATGGTTGTTTGGATGGTAGGATATGCATTCTCCTTAACTTGGAGATTTCGGGGACGAAATCCTTTAAGGAGGGGAGAATGTAACACCCCGAATTTCAGTTAACACTGATATTCACTAATTACAGAATTAATAATCTCAGATGTGAGAATCAGGGGAAACGGGTTACGTCATTGTGTTCGTCTCGGAAAAATACGCGAAATAGAGTCCGAAATTTTGTAAATCGGAGTCCGTATGACCCGGCTAAGGCCCAAAGAAGTTTTTGGGAAATTTGAATTTCGAAACATGCAGAAATGGGGGCCAGGCGGGAAAACTCCCGCCCAGCCAAGTCGACTTGGCTGTCGACTTGCCTGTCGACATGCCTGTCGACTTGGCAGTCGACAGGGCTGTCGACTTGCCCTGTCGGCTGATTCTGGCCTGGGTGCACCTGGTTGAGTTTTGGGCTGGGTTGGAGGGCTTGGGACGAAATCTGACGGACCTAAACTAACCTAGGGTTAATCTAAGGGTCTAAACACATCCTAATTCTATAAATAAGACCCTAAGCTAGCCCTAAATGATCATAATCCTATCCTCTAACTAAACTATGCCAAAATTTTCTATGATCATGGCCTCCACTCAAAACCCTAGCCTCCATCCTCTTTCTAAACTATTTCTATGAAGGCTTTCATGTTCATACAAGCATTTTTAAGTTGTATGAGTGATCATTAGCTTGCATTCATCACCAAGTTGCAAGCTTTATTTTCAAGGCTAGAGTTTTTGGGTGATTTTTGGCAAGGGTTTGCTTATTGGAGTTTAGTGGTGAGTTTCTATAGCCTTAATAATCAATTGTTAAATTGATTACAATAGGATATGACAAGATATGGCTATGTTTGTGGATCAATGTGTTTATGCAAGTTTAGTATAGTGTATGTTGTGTGTTTTGCGAGTTTTATGCTATATGTTATGCAAGTTTAATGCTATGTTTTATGATGCTCATTATGCAAAACACTATGTTGAACATTGATTCATATGTAACATGTTATGCAAGCTATATGTGAGATTATATGCAAGTTCATACGTAACATGTAATGCAAGTTATGTGCATGATTATATGCAAGTTCATATGTAACATGTTATGCAAGTTATGTGTTTGGTTATATGCAAGTTATGTGCATGATTATATGCAAGTTCATATGTAACATGTTATGCAAGTTATGTGTTTGGTTATATGCAAGTTATGTGCATGATTATATGCAAGTTCATATGTAACATGTTATGCAAGTTATGTGTTTGGTTATATGCAAGTTATGTGCATGATTATATGCAAGGTCATATGTAACATGTTATGCAAGTTATGTGTTTGGTTATATGCAAGTTATGTGCATGATTATATGCAAGTTCATATGTAACATGTTATGCAAGTTATGTGTTTGGTTATATGCAAGTTAACATGTGACATGCTATGCAAGTTCACACCTTTGTATGACATAAGAATCATATGCAAGTTACCCCCTTTGTGACATTTGTGCTTCATGCAAGTTTGGGTTAAATGCTAGTTGGGTTTAATGTATGCTCATATATGCAAGTTGACACCTTTTAAACCCATGATAAAGTTATATGCTATGATTGGTTAAACCCATGGCATTTGTGATGAATCTTCCCTTTATTATGTCATGTTATGAGAACGAATTACGTGGGGAACGATGGGGTTAATATGCATGTTAATAAAATGGTGTGAAATGGGTATGCTTAAGCATAACATAAAGTGAATGGACATAATTGGGAATTTACCTATTAAGTTAGGTCTACCCATACTATGGAATTGGGAATTTACCTATTGAGTTAGGTCTACCCATATTCTTGAAATTGGTAATTAATTAGGGATAATTAATACAAATTATGGGGGTGATTAATTAGGTGCAATTAATCGACTAAGACACGAGGTTGGACCCTTTTGTAGCATAAGACTACCCGGAACCAACCGGCAAATCCAGCGGCTACAAATGATTGGCCCAATGTGAGAGGTCTTAGTCATAAACTAAATACGTGACAAGTGAAAAGACACGAGGTTAGACTCTGTTATGGTGTAAGGCTGCCCGGAACCAACCGGCATATCCAGCTGCCATAAAAGACAGTCTAATGTGAGAGGTCTTTACAAAGGTTACGATCTTAATTAATTAAGAAACACTTAACCAAATTAGCATGTAGTGGGGGCATGAGGGGTTAAGTGGGTGCCTTGGGTGGCATGTAGTAACTAGTGGGGGTACCTTGGGTGGCATGAGGAAACTAGTGGGTTGCCTTGGGTGGCAATAGAAAATACGATTAGAATACTTAACCAAAGTGGAACGTGTAATTAAACATGATTAAAGGGTTAAGTAAGTGCCTTGGGTGGCATGTGGGAATCAAGTAAGTGCCTTGGGTGGCATGTGGAAATCTAGTGGGTGCCTTGAGTGGCAATTAAAATATGATTAAAAGACTTAACCAAAATTTATAACATGTAAGTGGACATGGTTAAAGGGTTAAGTGGGATTCACTAGAAATGACAAGCTTAGGTGGGTAGCTTGTGGGGGCCCATTTCAACCAATATCCCAAACGTATCTTTGTAGGCTCGACCCAAGTCGAGGACGAGACACGCATATTGGGCTTGACTGTAGGAGGCCAAAACGGGTTAGCGGTGGCAACGCAAGTCCAACGGGTTTCATATGCGTGTGTGGACCCGGGCTGGTAAGTAAGACGTTGTTGCATCGTGTAGGTATAAGCCGTGCACCGTTGATATTATCAGGTTGCCACTTTGGGGAATGATACACCCCACTGTGGGGCCAGCACGGGTATCTACGTTAGGGAGCCGATCGTTTGGGGAGTAATGGGTACACCTAGTGGAGATAAGGGCAGACGACACCTATGTAGTCAGCTAGGGGTACACGAAACTACTATTAAAAATTACTTAGTGGGATCAACCTTAAGTAGGAATTACCCTTGGGTGGGTAGAACTGGTGTGGCGCAGTGTAGGAATTACCCTTGGGTGGGTAGATCTGGGGTGGTGCAGTGTAGTAATTATCCTTGGGTGGGTAAATGCGACTTTTCGGTTATCTTAGTACATCCTGTGTTTAGTTGGCTACTTAGTGTAGTCATTATCCCCAGAGGTACCGTACCTTGTTTATATCATACCCTAATTACTTTAATGATTGTATTGTTAAGGTTATAAGACTCGCTCAGACTTATGTCTGACCCCGTTGTTTTTTTTATCTTTTTCCCAACCCTTAGGTTTTCAGAGTGGGCCTAGCACTAGTGGGCTTTGATCATACTGCTTTATCTATCTTTTGGAGCTTGGACCGTGGATGTAAAGCTCAGTTTATCTTTTCTATTATGGCTATTAAGTTATGTAGTGGGATTATGTACTTTTGTTTTATCAGGATGGATATTATGTACTTGACTCTTGTTTATGGTTTTGGTGTAACCAAACATGTTTTACTTTCCGCTGCAATGAAATGATGTTTTAAATTCTCAAGTATTACTTATATCTGTCTTGTTGTAATTTTTCTGTTTATATTCACTTAAAATACTCCACCGATGTTATGGCATTCCCTTAGTGAGTGACCGTAGCGGGTGTGGGGTGTTACAGTACACCCAAGATGAGGGAAACAGTTGGTGATCGTCCAGACGTAATTGGAGATCAATGGATATGCGAGGAAAGTGCCTCCGGTTTCGTTCAGACCCAGAACGAACTTGTAAATGGATTGTGTGTCCGACATTGGATTTTATTCTGTGTTTATTGATCTCTATTAAATATACATCTGTTTGGCGGCGGAGAAATTATTCTCTTGCTTAACGCCCTTCTCTGAGACGTACGAGCTCAGAGGTTGTATATCGATGGACATCAGTCGCATGGAGTGAATTGCCTGTGTGGCACGCGTAAGTGGCAAATGGGCTTCTGTTGAAAAGCAAAGTCTTGTGGTTAGTGATCAAAGCACGGCCTGTGTGGCGCAGCTTTGTGTATAACGTGGATTCGCGAGCCTCACACCTCGGTATGAGTCAAAAACGGGATAAGGACCCAAGGAGTGCACGACGTTTCTTTCTAGCTATGGTGGTGTCAGTGACCTACCAGCCCTGACATTTATATACATTTCACCTGTGTGGTTGTTGGAATGCGAGGCGCCTCGGATATAGGTCTGTAAGGACCAGGAAACGTGCGTTCAGGAATTGCCAATCCTCAAAAGTAAGAGAGGACCGGCCTTGGAGGATCCAGGGATTGCTGTGTGCGGTCCTGAGGCATTTGCTAGAGTGTCTCGAACGGAGAGGAGCTTGCCCCTTGCCTCGACTCATGATGGAATCCAATTTCCAATACGTGATATTGCGGTTTTAATTGTAGAACTAGTATGGCGACATGATAGATGGTGCCCTTGCCGCCTAGGATTGATATTTATGATTGAAATTGTTTTGACACTATACACTTATAATAGTATCAAATGATTTGTTTTAAACGTACCAAGCATGTTTGGCTATTATAAGGGAAAACCCTATCCTCCGGCTTGTGTTGCATTGTGTGATGGGACCTGGGTCTTATAATAGCTTCATTTTTCGAAAAAGCATTGCGTTGTTTATTGTTATGCACTGGTATTCTTGGGAGGAACCCCGTTCCGTGTTATACGGCGTGGTCCCTTGAATTACTATCTTTAAAGTAAAGTTTTAAATAACTGTTTATGTTCTCACACCAGTCACATTACAGACTTGGAGTTTATTGTTTTAACGTAAACTATGGGTGCCCTTATTTTCGACACGGGCAGCTAGTAGTTTTGGTTCTGCAGATTTACATTCACAGGATCCTGGTTTACAACTGGAATGATATCCGGAAAGCTCTGTATCCGTGCATTACTTCTAGTTGTGCTTTTGTATTATTTTCTGCTGCGATGTATTTAAATGTAATTTAAATCTCTAATGTTTGTTGAATGTAATTTATTCATTTATACTCTGTATATTCTTGTATCTGATGGAATTGTTGTAATAACAATGAAATGTTCTTCCGTCTGCGTTCATTTGTGTATTGTTCTCTAAGTATCCGCTTTTTCCTTCACGGGGAAGTAACGGGTTCTCACAGTGGTATCAGAGCTTTGGTTTACGGAGCTCGAGAACAAGACACATTAGAACCATACGAAAGAATTCATCAGATATTGGATTAGTAATATCCAACTAGAATGACTCGTTAGAGATAGGATCAGTAGTATCCTAGAACGAGTGTGAAGAGTATATTTTTCAAATGAAAACAATTTTGTTTTGAAATTTAAATCATTTTATACATATTTGAATAATTTATTTATATTGATTTGGACAATCTAGTATATAAAGGTTTTGCATATACGCGTCATGAACGTATATTCGAAGTTTTATTATATTAGATAGATATAGAGTCACACTCTAGTCGCCCGGACATGGTCCTGATGATGAAGTATTTCGAGTGACGAAGGTATGATTTCTATATATTTCCATTAGACTGGTGTGAGAACCAAAACTTATATAGATAGATTTATTGTTGTGAATTGGCATCAAAAACATGATTTTCAATATATATATATATATATATATATATCAAAATTATGAATTTGAAACTCTAATTCACTAATTGATTGATTTTTTTGTTGTTTGATTATTTGTTTGATAATTTTGAACCATTATGCCTAATTGAATCAAATATTGAAAATTAGTCGCATTTGTTTTCATATACATGTACTTACATTGAACATGTCATAGCAAGGAGGCTAGAGCAGAGAATAAAATTTGTTTGCCCAACAAATAGGTACATGTTTACTATAATTTACTGTTTTTTTTGGGTGATGATGATTTTATGAGCCGATTGGCTAGCCGCTTGGCTTTTTCTTTTTTCTTTTTGAGATCAGAGGGCCTATATGGCAATTTCGGGATTTTCCCGTGCTCCCGGTTCAGGGGAGGTTATGGCGAAATTTTTCGAAAATTTAGGGTGTTAGCCAAATTTTTGAAAAATTTGAAATTTTTTAGAAACTGAAATGTTGAAGAACTTAAGCCGTAATCAAAATACTGGAAGTTGAGTTGAATTGTTAAACAACTTTCGGCTTCGTTCCTTTTCGGGGACGAAAAGTTTTAAGTGGGGGAGATTTTAATAACCCGGAAATGCGAGCCAATTTAAAAATTTTATTTTGGCAATTTTAGCGAATTTTGAATATTTAAAATGAATTATTTTAAATAATATCGACGAGAAATTTATTTTGAAATGAATTCGACGTATATATTTATATACATCGTCGTTAGAATATAAATAATTATTTATAATTATAAAGGGAATTGAAAATGGCGTGGTAGTTCGATAATTCGATTTCAAACTTCAATTGAATGTACCGGGTGCAAAATAAACCGGATTTTAGTAAAACCAAAAATATTAGAATATAATTGAGGATATCTTTCCAACAAATCTGAAAAATCGAAATTTCATAGCGGGAATCAAAAGTTATGCCCGGTTGAAAATTCAGAATGGTCGCTATGTAAATTATACATGGCCCAAAAAGTCAAATTTTGCATACGGATGAATTTGGACTCGAAACCACTTCCATTGAGTTCAAAATGCCGTTTAGAACTCCAAAAAGTATAAGGTTTGATATATTCTGATATCCATAATAGTGGCAATTGACAGGAGCTTTTCGGTTAGCAAAACATTGCCCTTAAAAAGTGAAATTTTACATACGAGCTCAGAATTCGACGAGATAAATTTTAATGGATTCACAATGACAAATTATTGTTGAGTCCCAAAGTGCGCATCGAACGGAGTCAGTATGTGGCCGTGCGAAGCAAAACCATTTGTTCAAAAGTGGGCAGTCATTTTACAAAAAGCATTGCGCTGTTTTGTTATATGCACTAGTATTCTTGGGAGGAAACCCGTTCCGTGTTATACGGCGTGGTCCCTTGAATTACCCTCTTTTAAAGTAAAGTTTTAAATAACTGTTTTAGTTCTCACACCAGTCACATGACTGACCTGGAGTTTATTGTTTTAACCTAAACTCTGGGTGCCCCTATTTTCTACACGGGCAGCTAGTAGTTTTGGTTTTGCAGACTTATATTCACAGGGTCCTGATTTACAGCTGGAACGATGCTCGGAAAGCTCTGTATCCGTGTATCACTTTCACTTGTGCTTTGTATATTTTTTCGCTGCTATGTAATTTATTGTAATCACTGATATTCTTCGAATGTATTTTATTCATTTATACTCTATATATTCTCGTATTCTGATGGAATTGTTGTAATAACAATGAAATGTTCTTCTGTTTGCATACTGATTTGTCCTATTCTCAAACGATCAGGGGTTATCGAACGGTCTTAGTCGGTTTAACGATCGATTCGGATCGGGTGAAATTCCTTTGCGTTACAGTGGTATCAGAGCTCGAGAACAAGACGCATTAGAACCGAACGAAAGAATTCATCATATATTGGATTAGTAATATCCAATTAGAATAACTCGTTAGAGAGGGGATCAGTAGTATCCTAGAACGAGTGTGAAGAGTATATTTTTCAAATAAACAAACTTTGTTTTGAAAATTTAAATCGTTTTATTCGTATTTGAATATTTATTTATTCTGAATTTGGACAATCCAATATATAAAGATTTCGCGTATACGCGTCATGAACGTATATTCGAAGTTTTAATATACTGGATAGATATAGAATCACGCTCTAGTCGCCCAGAGATGATGTTGATAATGACCATGGAATCATCAATATTTATGTTCGTGTTTCGAAGGTGTGATTTCTATATATTTCCATTAGACTGGTGTGAGAACCAAAATATAGCTAGAATACATTATTGTGAATTGGCATCAAAAACATGATTTTCTGTATATATATCAAAATTATGAATTTGAAATGTTAATCCACTAATTGATTGATGGTTGTGTTGTTTATTTGTTTGATAATTTTGAACCATTTAGCCTAATTGAATCAAATATTGAATTGTATTGAAAATTGGTCGCATTTGCTTGCATATACAAGTACTTACATTGAACAGGTCATAGCAAGGAGGCTAGAGCAGAGAAATAAAATTGTTTGCCCGACTAATAGGTACATATTTACTATAATTTACTGTTTTGTTTGGGTGATGATGATTTTATGAGCCGATTGGCTAGCCGCTTGGATTTTTCTTTTTGAGATCACAGGGCCTGTATGGTAATTTTGGGATTTTCCCGGTGCTCCCGGTGTAGGGGAGGTTATGGCGAAATTTTTCGAAAATTTAGGGTATTAGCCAAATTTTTGAAAAATTGGAAAAGTTCTTAGAAACTGAAAAGTTGAAGAACTTAAGCCGTAATGAAAATAATGGAAGTTGAGTTGATTAGTAAAACAACTTTCGGCTTCGTTCCTTTTCGGGGACGAAAAGTTTTAAGTGGGGGAGAATGTAACAACCCGGAAAATGCGAGCCATTTTAAAATTTTTATTTTGGCAATTTTAGCGAATTTTCTATATTTAAAATAGGTTATTTTAAGTAATGTCAACGAGAAATTTATTTTGAATAGAATCGAATGTATATATTATATAGATCGTCGTTAGAATATAAATAATTATATATAATTATAAAAGGAATTGAAAATGGCGTGGTAGTTCGATAATTCGATTTCAAACTTCAATTGAATGTACCGGGTGCAAAATAAACCGGATTTTAGTGAAACCAAAAATAATAGGATCTATTTGGGAATATCTTTCCAACGAATCCGAAAAATTGAAATTTCATAGCGGGAATCAAAAGATATGTCCAGTTGAAAATTCTGAATAGTCGCTATGGAATTCAGGCCCCTAAAAATAACCATTTTGAAAACGACCTCGGATTTTGACGAAACCACTTTTGTTGGATCCGTGAGATCAAATTATTGCTAGGTTTCAAATTTCGTAATTTTTCGAAATAATATGTGAGCGTGGCGAAGGAAAACGCGTTTGACCAGTTTTAGTTGATTTTAATCGACTTCAAAATGGCCATTTTTCTAATGGTCTCAGAATTAGACGAAATTAGTTTTGTTAGGACCGTATCTTAAATACGAAGCTAGGAAATATTTTTCTGGAATTTTTAGAGTTAGTATGTGACCCCGGTAAAATGAAATGCGCATTCAAATTCAATATATAGAGTTATATTTTGATTTTGATGAATACTGATCGAAATAATCGAATTAGCTTACGTTACATATTCCATTGTGTTCGGAATGGGGGTAATTAGCTATGGACGATAGGCGGTGGGCCTCGTTTAGAGGTCGAATAAAAAGTCAACCTTTTTGAAATTAAATAATTAAATAAAATTTATAATAAAACCTCTTCCCTCTCTCCCCTTATTTCCTCTCTGCCCCCCCTTTGTTCATTCTGTCGAGAGAAAAAAGGAGGGGACGCGATTCACGCCGCCGCCCCCCGATCGATCGCCGCCGCCGCCAGGAGGCGCAGCGCCCCCCTAACCTCCCTCCTCCTCTTCTTCTCCTTCTCCCTCCTTCTTCCCTTCGATTTCAGCCCCACGCCCTAGCCCTCGTCGCCGCCTCCTCCTACTGCTGCCACCTCCGCTGCTTCTTCTTCTGCCTCCCCCTCCTCCGCAACTTCCTCTCCTCCTTTCCCTTCTGATTCGAAAGCCCACAGCCCCCCCCCCTCCGCCGCAGTGCAATAGCCCCCCCTTCCTTAAAACAAAGTGAGCCCCTTTCTTTCTTTTTATTTATGGTGTTTTATTTTTGTTTTATTTCTTTTTTTGTTTATAGATTAAGCAATTTCAAGGTAATAAAAATGGAATTTTTATATTTTGAATGTATGAAAAGAGCTGATTTTTATAAAAGAAAATAACTGATTTTTTTTATAGAAAGACGTGGTTGTTAGTTATAGAAAGTTTAGATTTTTAAAATCGATAAAGATTAGATTTTTACTCTAATAAAAATATAATCTTTTATATTGTAGAAGTATAAAAATATAATCTTTTATATTGTAGATGTATAAAAATATAATCTTTTATATTGTAGGAGTATAAAAATATAATTTTTATATAGGTAAGATAGTAAAAATATCATCTTTATATATGTAACGAAATAAAAATCCGATTTTTATTGTATATATATGTTGAAATAAAAATGTGATTTTTTTAGTGATGAAATGAAAAGGCGAAATCTTTATATAGAGAATAGCGTGATAAAAATATAATCTTTATTATATAAACATCGCTGTAAAAATAGAATTTTTATCTATATAGTAGCGATGTAAGAATAGAATTTTTATCTATATAGTAGCGATGTAAGAATAGAATTTTTATCTATATAATAGCGATGTAAAAATAGAATTTTTATCCATATGGAGTTATTATAAAAATATGATTTTTATATACATAGCAAGAATATAAAAATGTGATTTTTATATATGTAGTGGCTATGGGTAACGAAAGTGACAAAAGGCGAGAAAGGTGAAGATTTCCTACATTTGAAGTGTCGTGGAGTTGGGATAGCTTTGGTAAGAATTTCTCACTTTAAATTTCTTTTTCTAGTTATAAATATATACTAGGATGCAGACGGTGCTTAGCAGCACCCGACACCCGTCATCCACAGACCATGGATGGCTTGTTTGTTTGATTGATGTGTTGTGAAAATTGTTTGTGATGTTGATGTGAAATCGATAATAAAATGTAGATGGTTGAATAAATTATTTATCGTTAAAAATATAATTTTTAACGTGATTGTGAATAAATAAATATTTATAAACAAATTGGCCGATTTGTTTATATACACTGATTTGACTGATATTGATTGGGACTATAAATTCTACACATTGCCCAACTGCACAAATAAAAATCTGTGTTTGTTGATTTGAAACCCCACACAGGTGTTGGGATGATATTTGAGTACACTAATCCCAATTATTTAATTGTATGTCGATTGATTGGTCGACAGACTGTGTAAGCGTTGATTATTTATATTTGATGCTTATGCAGTTGTGTGGTGCACTTTGGATGATGGTTGATTGTTTATCGTTGCTATTATATACATGTGTTGTATGGAATCCATATAATTAAGTTATATGATAATTGATTGGGCCTCATTCCAATCGGGAAAATAAAGAATATAATAGAATATATTCATGTGTTGGATAGAATAAATGTTCATGTATTGAAACTATTTATGTGTTGAGTAAAATATTTTAACAATAAAATTTACATCTTTATCATATTTAAAATTAGAACTACTTTACAATTAGAGTCTAATTAAAAATCAAACGATAGATACCATAGTTTTATAAAATATTTTACATAACAAAAATAGTCATGTGTTGACAGTACTCATGTGTTGAGATTAGTCATGTGTTGAAAGAAATATAGATTCTTGTGTTGAATAGAATAAATATTCATTTGTTGAATAAAATAACGAATTTATTGAAATATATAAAGCCGTGTTGATTAGAGTTGCGCCATTTTGACGTGAATGATATTTATATAGATTATATTCGTTTTTATAATGAATATAGAAAAGGTAGTGATTTCAAAATATAACGTTTTGAAAATATTATCATTTATATAGTAATGATATGAAATATTCAATTGTGATTTGAAATTGAATATGAGGTTGAAATCGTTTTGAAAACGAATTTAAAACGATTTATAAAATACATTTTAAAAGGAAATCGACGAAATATATATATATATATAACATATAATATATATATATATATAATGGCCTGAATAGAACGCGTCGTGCCGCGGCAGTTCGTGAATTTTGACCATTGACTTCGAATTGACATTACGGGAGATCCGACCGTCGGATTCTCCTAAAACTGGAACCGTTGGGTTCGTATCGAAAATAGCTTTCCAATGAATATTAGAAATTTGAAATCTAACGGTTGGATTTGGAATTATGTCCAAATCAAATTTGGAAAAGGTCGTTGTAAGTGCAGTTCGATGGCCATTGATGGAAATCGACTGTACGGGCCTTGATAAAATTATTAAAAATATTAATAATTTGTGTAAAATCATAATATGTGAATTGGAAAGAACTGGGATGAAAAATTCCACATTTGAAAGGATAAAAATATATTTTTGTCGAAATGAACTAGTTTTGAACTAGAATTAAAATCAATTTATTTTTGAAATAAATATATTGAATTTGAAAGTGATTTTAAAAATAATCAATATTCCCAATACGTGAATTGGACTGGAGTTGAATCGAAATTATCTTCGGAATATTTCGACGTTGGATTTCGTGACTATACAGATATTGTTATGGGAATTTGAAATATATATTTTATATCGTTATTTCCAATACGATATTTGTTGGTTTCAGGATTTTATATTGAATATAAGTCGATATATTTTCTATTCAGAGCCTTGTATTTAATATCAAATGTGATTTGGGTTTGTCGTGAATGGTGTCTTCATTAACACTGTTCTTAAGCCCAGTTGAGGAAAATATTAAATCCTTCTATTTAGATTTAATGAGGTGTACCAATTAAATGATATTAATTGGAATTGAATTTAAATTGGTTCTTGGGTTTATCGTGAGCGGTGTTTTGAATAACACCTGTTCTTTAAACCGATTAACAATAGAATGTGATTTTGGGTTTATCGTGAATCGTGTTTTAAATGACATTGGTTCTTTAACCCAATTAAAGAAAGGATATTGATTTTTGAAAAGATTAAAACTAAGTGGAGTTTTAATGAATCTTTAGTTAGATTGAATGTGAATTGATAATTTAAATTATCAAATCTGAATGGTGATCGAGAATGGAGTACCACCAGTTTTGCATCAAAGCGATAGTTAAATCTTTAATTAGATTTAAACGTGAAATGGTAATTAATTTTACCGATAACACCGTGGTATTAGATATGGAGTATTACCAGTTTTGCTCCATGAGATGAATAGGTTGGGATTGGGAAATAAAATAAATAATTACTTCGGTGTAGTTCGCTAATCCCGACTAGTTGAAATGATATCCAAAGGAAGATTAAAGAATAAATTTAGAAGAATTTATCTTTGATAAAATTAATGGGAACCTATTCCCCAAGAATGTGATTTGTGAATAAAAGAATATTCTGAATTGGTATGAGGTGTTTGTTGTGTTTGTGTAACATTTGTTTATCATACACGTGGGTTACTCAGAAAGGCCGGGTTTATACCCATTCTGAATAACCGATTCGACGAGATGTCGAAGATGAAGACGGTGGTTGAAGACCGGAAGTCTTCACATCGTTCGGGTGATTACTGATGATCTCGATTGGGCTGTACATATAACACCCTGAATTTCAGTTAACACTGATATTCACTAATTACAGAATTAATAATCTCAGATGTGAGAATCAGGGGAAACGAGTTACGTCATTATGTTCGTCTCGGAAAAATATGCGAAATAGAGTCCGAAATTTTGTAAATCGGAGTCCGTATGACCCGGCTAAGGCCCAAAGAAGTTTTCGGGAAATTTGAATTTCGAAACAAGCAGAAATGGAGGAAACGCGAAGAAAGATGGGGATTTAAGGATTTTATATAGTGAGTTTTTACTTGGCACACACGGTAGTATGGTGGCTTGGAAACACGGAAACAAAACAACGTGGTAGGCACGGTGTGTATTAATTTGGGGAACAAGGAATTGAAAGAGTGCACTGTGTAAGGCGTGGAGAGCACGGATAAAAATTTGGAGCGTATGATATCAAATGCATTTGTTAGCACAGGAATTGTGTACTTGGCACCTTAGCGAAAAAGGTTGTAATAAATTTTTAGATGTTATGACTTATGTGGACTTGTTGTGTATTTCTTTGGTCAGGTCGCCTTGTTTTGAAACCAAGCTTTATGTTTTTGGTTCTAAATTTATATTCCTAATCCACCAATTTTCTTATTTTGCTGCTAAAAATATTTTTTTTTGTTTACCGACTGCCACACACGAAAATGGAAATATCATTATGTTAAACAATGCACTACCATCCCAAAAATATAATAATATCGGTAGTTTAACTGATATTATGAAATCCCAAAATATTGATATAGGATGCAAAATACTCCAAATAAAAAGTTGTGTATTTAATTAATTAAAAATTATAGAAAATATCTAAAAATTAAATTACTACTACGCCTTAAAAGAATCTTATCCAAATTCAAGACCGATATTTAAATATATTAAATAAATCGTTATGGTCTATATGCGATTCCATAACGAATTTTTGAAAGTTTGATTTGGACATAACTTTTTATTCCTGCTATGAAATCTGGATTTTTCACATTCGTTGGAAAGATATTTTCAAACAAATTCAAATATATCTTGTTTTGCTAAAATCCGATTTATTTTGAATCCTGTACATTCATTTGAAATTTGAAATCAAATTTTCAAACTACCGCGCCATTTTGAACTCGTTTTAATTATGTTATAAATTATACGTTTTATTAAATAAATTCCTATATATAATTCAAATAAAATATTTAAACTAATTTAAATATACATAATTCAACGGTTGAGAATCCGGATCGTTACATTCCTTCCTCCTTAAAATAATTTCGTCCTCGAAATTGCTAAGGTAGGAAAAGATTCTGCATTCCTTATTAACTTGATCCAAAAATCCTTTTTGTTTACTTCTTAACTTTAGTTTAATTGGACCAATTTATTTTAGTTAAAATATTAATTTGTTCTTACTAACAAAAATTTTCAAAAATTCTGAAAATTTTCTAACACTTTGAATTCTAAAAAAATTCGGCAGCATCTCCTCTGCATGGCTCAATCGGTACAACCACAACTCGCCTTTCTAGGCCTTTTCCAATCCAATAGAAAATCAAAAAGCCAAGCGGCTTGGCCCATAGGCACATAAAATCATCATACCCAAGTAATATTGTAAACATGTACATTTTTGTCGGGCATAATTATATCCCTTGCATTTGCTTCCATTCAATATCTGCTCAGCATACATATATGCATTTCCAGTTGGTTTCAAATCAATCCAACTTCCGTTTTTAACCCTCTAATCAACTTCTGATTAGTTCACTTCCATTCTATCAATTCAAATCTGATTTCTATTTCAAAACCAATCTACTTATCCCACTTAGGTTCAAATTCATCACAACTTGATTCAAATTTACCACCTCCAAAATATATATTCAACTTGTTGTGTACAAGACGAATTTACATTAATAATTCAAATCTCAAACATCTCACTTTAATTACTTTCATTCAGAATTATTCCTAATTCTATCCAATTTTATTTAATCTAAGTTATATTTCAATTTATGTGATACATTTTTCAGCTTCAATCTATTCAACTTATACAAGTTAAATTTTAATTTCAGAATTCAAATTCCCGGATTTTGTTTCAAATTGGTTTGAAATCATATATATTTATACCCATATATATATAATCAACCCAATTCAAAACTTTTGAATTTCAAATTCATCTTGCCCTTTTCAAACTATTTTTTCATTTCCAAATTACTATGGTAGCAATCCATCACTCAGAAACTTGAAAATGAATATCGATAATGTCGAGACCCATTATCAGTACTATTTTCTCGCCCCTGAAGTGATTTCAGTGCTTAATTACTTTTTAAAATCCATTTAAAATCATTCTTATTCAAACATTCTTCAAAGTAATGTTAGATTACATTAAAAATACTTCAGTAAATATTTCTAAACAATCGGGATTTAGAATTCCAAATTTTGGTTTGAATTCAATTCTAGTTTATCTTGGTTATATAACCATTTCAATATTTTATAATTCCATTTGATTGTAATAACAATCAATACATCTAATAATTTCAGAAAATTATCACTTTTATATCAAAATATCCTTTGGGCAAAATTATATCGTTTACCCATCTTTAAAACAATACCATGTCAAATTGTTTTGTTCGAGAGTTTAGAAACACCTATCGATACAGTTGTACATCCTGTATCGACCAGAATTTATAAACCACTCAACAAACCAGTCAACACAATATAAAACAATTTTGTATCAAAATTACAAATACGCACTCATATATATATACACTCAGGCTCAATCTAGGGTTTTACTAACCCCATCTCTATTGAGTTACGCCACAGAGCGAAGGTTATCACTCAACCTTCAGCTCTTATACCAAATGAAACGACCCGCAAATCCATACCCTTTGAGTCGACTAATAACACCATACATCCAACCCAAATGACACAGAAATACGAACCATTAACAGAAAGAAGTTAGAGGATGAGAAATAGAAAGAAAGAAATATTAGAATAGAAGAAAACGAAGATCACAAACTCACAGCGGAACGAACAAAATATATTAGATAACATAAACTTTGAAATAAAATCAGTAACTTTATATACATACCATCATCAGAGCACACCAGTTATCTCTGGAAAAGTTATAAACATCTGTTTCCAGATATAACACAATACACAGTGGAAAATATGATAGTCTATAGCTAACTGATGAAGCCTCCTGCTTCGAACACCTCCAAGTGAATATGTAACATCCCGACTACTTGACTGCCCGTACAAATTTCGGCACCCAAGAGTTTAGGAAAAACAAAATAAAATAAACTCTGGGTCAGTCATGGGACTGGTATGAGTAAACTTCAACCATTTGTTTAACTTTCAAAATCCTTTCGAAAGAAATGATAATCGTAAGACCGATCCACACATAAACACGGATAGTTTTTACCTTACGATAACCAAAATAGTTTTGATATCAAATCCAGTGATATTATAATAATGTCTACATCAAATAAATAGAATCTAGCGGAACTCTTGCATCTCACGCTCCATATATAATATAAAATCAAAAATCGCAGGGTGCTTATTGGAGATTGGATTTCCAACATGACAAGGTATGGGACCACCTGCCGATAGTTGTAACAACCCGTATTTTGATAACGTGTAATAACCATAAATCAAGGCAGAATTAATTTTTTAAATGAGAATCAAGGGAAACGGGTTATGCCATTACATTCATATCGAAATTCTACTGGAAACGACTCCGAGTTTTCGAAAATCGGAGTCCGTATGGCCAAGTTATGACCCTTCGAAGTTTTCAGAAAATTTCAAGTTTAAAATAGCTCAGAATTCGAATTCAAATTTCAAATTCAAACCACGGAACAGACTGGGCGGGAAATTTCCCGCCCAGGACCAGGTCGACCTGGGGGTTGACCATAGAGTCGACCTACCCAGGACCAGGTCGACCATAGTGTCGACCTGGGGGTCGACCTGGTGACAGAACCCATTTTTGAGTCTGAGTTCATTTTGATGTTTCTGGCCTCGTTTCTGTCTACATTCGTTGGCCTGACCCTATATAAACAACCCCTAACACTAGTCTCTCTACACAAAATTCTCTCTGACCTTATGCTGCTCTAATTCTGGTTGAAAAATTAGAGAAAGGGACTACTTCTTCTATGACGAAACTACGTTAAGAGAATTGCTGATTTGGGGATTTCTGTTAGGACTCGACTAAGCATATAATGATTCAACATCGAATTTCTTTTTCTAATTCTCAAACCACGATCTGTAAGCCCAGTTACTTTTAGATTTAAACTGTAAACGTACTATGAATAGGTTGTAAATTGAAATTGGACCTGCGTATGATGACTGTTTTACATCCATTCTTGTTCATCTTGGATCTTGACTTTTGGTTATATTACCTTGACTATCACCTTATGTTAACCGTTACCATGACTATCACCTTATGTTAACCATTACCAGGACTATCACCTTATGTCAACTATTATCATGACGAGTACCCTATTTTGCTAGATTTGGAATCTTAATGTTTGAGGCCGATATTCCATATGCCAGTAATGTTGTAATCATTTATCTCAAGTTATACCATGCTATGCTAGTAATCACTTTTGCCACCTTATACCCGTCCCTTTTTATGTTATTCCCTAATTAGATTTGTTTGTATTGATTTGAGTTTACGTGCGATTGGAATACGATTTGGGTAGATTAGGTAAAACATGAATTGGCTTTGAACTTGAACATGAACGTTGTTATAACTTGAACCTGGATATGGACATGAACTTGACACGATTTGACATGAAACATGACCTGAAAACTTGACATGAATTTAGACTCGAAACTTGAATCTGGACATGACACTTAGAATGAATTTGAAAATGGCCAACTCGAGGTTGGGTTGAGTTTGCAGTGTAAATATGCCCGGAACCGCCCAGCAAATCCAGTGACTGCAAACAATAGGATCCAATGTGGGTAGTTGGTCATATCGCAGGTAAAACCCGAGGTTAGACTATGTTGTGGTGTAAATCTATACGGAACCGCCCGACAAATCCAGTGACCACAACAACTAGTCTAATGTGAGAGGTTGGGGTGCATTAATGAATTAATGCCACATGATAGTGTTAAGTCATGAACCACTTGAATATACTTAACCAATTTGACACGATAATTTGATAGGGTTAAGTCATGAACCACTAGAACACACTTAACCTACTTGATACATGATTTGGATAGGGTTAAGTCACGAATTTGAATGACAACACTTAACCTATTAGAAACCCTAGTTACGTGGTCCTTTTCAGCAGTAACCCACTTAGATGTATCACGATACCCTGGGACTAGGCAGGGTGGGGCACGATTATTGGGCTGATTGTAAGCGACCAGAACGACGGCTGAGTAGGTGCGCCATTGTAGGTTCAGGCGGACTATGGTCGTGCACATAGTCCGGAGTTGAAAAAGTAGGCATTGGGCACCTGTAGGTTTACACTGTGCGTGCTTGATTCGTGTCGGTGGTTGGCGCCCTAGGGCTTGATACATCCTAGGGTGGACCTAGCACAAGTGACTACATTTCGTGATTGGGCCGTATGACACAGACACTTGACGAGCTAGAACTTGTAGGGAGCCGATCGATTAGTAGATCACACCGTAGGACCCCGTAATTGGTCACTTCATGATATTGGGCCAAGGGATCATTTCATGATTAATACTTGACATGGGTTAGAACAATAGTACAGTTGGTGCAGCGAATCTTGAATATGCGATGCTAGACTTGACTTATCTTGTTATCTTATTTATCATACCAGTCCTGTTATCATCCTTATGTTTAATTCCAGTTTTCACATGTCATGTTACCTTTACTAGTTTTTATACTGAAAGTCACTAGGGCTTACCAGTCTTATGACTGACCCTTTTTCTTTCGCCTCTTTTCTTTCGTTCCCCCCCCCCCCCCCCAGGTTCTCAGGGAGGAAACACTAGCTCTTAGCTTGGATTTAGCTTGCTTTCTGTCAGCTCATGTACGGTTTGGTCTTGAGCTATGCTATGGCTGCACTTCTGCTATTTATGGGGAATAATTTACTTTTGTTATCTTAAGTTTATGCTTCTTTATTTGGAACTTGATGTAATGGAATAATTTGTACCTTGGATATATGAGGTTTTGACTCTTTTCTTGAAAGTAATAAAAATTTGGTTTTTAATTTCTACCGCTGCTTTATTTATGTTCTTCCTTGTGATATCTCTGTGTATGTTTACCTAGATAATACTCCACCAAAATTAGTGCATTCCCTTTGTGAGTGACCCTAGCAGAGGTGGGGTGTTACATTTGGTATCAGAGCAGAAGGTTACCAAGCTGGGCAAAAGTTTTAAAAACCTTCTGAAACTATTTTCAAAACCATTTATAAAGAAGCCATTTTTAAGAAAAGTTTTATGTTTAAAAAGGCTATTCCCCAAAAGCCATTAGCACTTTCCTTTGTTTCCTCGTTTGAATCTTTTTGTAACAACCCGGAAAATGCGAGCCAGTTTAAAATTTTTATTTTGGCAATTTTAGTGAATTTTCTATATTTAAAATAGGTTATTTTAAATAGTATCAACGAGAAATTTATTTTGAATAGAATTGAACGTATATATTATATAGATCGTCGTTAAAATATAAATAATTATATATAATTATAAAAGGAATTGAAAATGGCGCGGTAGTTCGATAATTCGATTTCAAACTTCAATTGAATGTACCGGGTGCAAAATAAACCGGATTTTAGTGAAACCAAAAATAATAGGATCTATTTGAGAATATCTTTCCAACGAATCCGAAAAATTGAAATTTCATAGCGGGAATAAAAAGATATGTCCAGTTGAAAATTCTGAATAGTCCCTATGGAATTCAGGCCCCTAAAAATAGCCATTTTGCAAACGACCTCGAATTTCGACGAAACCACTTTTGTTGGATCCGTGAGATCAAATTATTACTAGGTTTCAAATTTCGTAATTTTTCGAATCAATATTTGAGCGTGGCGAAGGAAAACGTGTTTGACCAGTTTCAATTGATTTTAATCGACTGGAAAATGGACATTTTTCTAACGGTCTCAGAATTCGACGAAATTAGTTTTGTTAGGACCGTATCGTTAATACAAAGCTAGGAAATATTTTTTTGGAATTTTTAGAGTTAGTATGTGACCCCGGCAAAATGAAATGCACGTTCAAATTCAATATATAGAGTTATATTTTGATTGAAAACTGATCGAAACGATCGAATCAGCTTACGTTACATATCCCATTGTGTTTGGAATGGGGGTAATTATCTATGGACGACAGGCGGTGGGCCTTGTTTAGAGGTCGAATAAAAAGTCAACCTTTTCGAAATTAAATAATTAAATAAAATTTATAATAAAACCCTCTTCCCTCTCTCCCCTTATTTCCTCACTGCCCCCCCAACCTTTGTTCATTCTATCGAGAAAAAAAAAAAGAGAAAGGGGGGAACGCGATTCACGCCGCCGCCCCCCGATCGATCGCCGCCGCCGCCGCCAGGAGGCGCAGCGCCCCCCTAACCTCCCTCCTCCGCTTCTTCTCCTTCTCCCTCCTTCTTCCCTTCAATTTCAGCCCCACGCCCTAGCCCTCGTCGCAGCCTCCTCCTCCTGCTGCCGCCTCCGCTGCTTCTTCTTCCGCCTCCCCCTCCTCCGCATCTTCCTCTCCCCCTTTCCCTTCTGATTCGAAAGCGCACAGCCCCCCACCCCCCCACCCCCCGCAGCAGTGCAACAGCCCCCTTCCTTAAAACAAAGTGAGCCTCTTTATTTTTATTTATGGTGTTTTATTTTTGTTTTATTTCTTTTTTTGTTTATAGATTAAGTAATTTCAAGGTAATAAAAATGGAATTTTTATATTTTGAATGTATGAAAAGAGCTGATTTTTATAAAAGAAAATAACTGATTTTTTTTATAGAAAGACGAGGTTGTTAGTTATAGAAAGTTCAGATTTTTAAAATCGATAAAGATTAGATTTTTACTCTAATAAAAATATAATCTTTTATATTGTAGAAGTATAAAAATATAATCTTTTATATTGTAGAAGTATAAAAATATAATCTTTTATATTGTAGGAGTATAAAAATATAATTTTTATATAGGTAAGATAGTAAAAATATCATCTTTATATATGTAACGAAATAAAAATCTGATTTTTATTGTATATATATGTTGAAATAAAAATGTGATTTCTATAGTGATGAAATGAAAAGGCGAAATCTTTATATAGAGAATAGCGTGATAAAAATATAATCTTTATTATATAAACATCGCTGTAAAAATAGAATTTTTACCTATACAGTAGCAATGTAAGAATAGAATTTTTATCTATATAGTAGCGATGTAAGAATAGAATTTTTATCTATATTGCGATTTAAAAATAGAATTTTTATCCATATGCAGTAATTATAAAAATATGATTTTTATATACATAGCAAGAATATAAAAATGTGATTTTTATATATGTAGTGGCTATGAGTAACGAAAGTGACAAAAGGCGAGAAAGGTGAAGATTTCCTACATTTGAAGTGTCGTGGAGTTGGGATAGCTTTGGTGAGAACTTCTCACTTTAAATTTCTTTTTCTAGTTATAAATATATACTAGGATGCAGACGGTGCTTAGCAGCACCCGACACCCGTCATCCACAGACCATGGATGGCTTGTTTGACTGATGTGTTGTGAAAATTGTTAATGATGTTGTTGTGAAATCGATAATAAAATGTAGATGGTTGAATAAATTAATTATCGTTAAAAATATAATTTTTAACGTGAATGTGAATAAATAAATATTTATAAACAAATCGGTCGATTTGTTTATATACACTGATTTGACTGATATTGATTGGGACGATAAATTCTACACATCGCCCAACTGCACAAATAAAAATATGTGTTTGTTGATTTGAAACCCCACACGGGTGTTGGGATGATATTTAAGTACACTAATCCCAATTATTTAATTGTATGTCGATCGATTGGTCGACAGACTGTGTAAGCGTTGATTATTTATATTTGATGCTTATGCAGTTGTGTGGTGCACTTTGGATGATGATTGATTATTTATCGTTGCTATTATATACATGTGTTGTATGGAATCCATATAATTAACGTTATATGATAATTGATTAGGCCTCATTCCAATCGGGAAAATAAAGAATATAGTAGAATAAATTCATGTGTTGGATAGAATAAATGTTCATTTGTTGAACTATTTATGTGTTGAGTAAAATATTTTAACAATAAAATTTACATCTTTATCATATTTAAAATTAGAACTACTTTACAGTTGGAGTCTAATTAAAAATCAAATGATAGATACCATAGTTTTATAAAATATTTTACATAACAAAAATAGTCGTGTGTTGACAGTACTCATGTGTTGAGATTAGTCATGTGTTGAAAGAAATATAGAATCATGTGTTGAATAGAATAAATATTCATTTGTTGAATAGAATAACGAATTTATTGAAATATATAAAGCCGTGTTGATTAGAGTTGCGCCATTTTGACGTGAACGATATTTATATCGATTATATTCGTTTTTATAATGAATATAGAAAAGGTAGTGATTTCAAAATATAACATTTTAAAAATATTATCATTTATATAGTAATGATATGAAATATTCAATTGTGATTTGAAATTGAATATGAAGTTGAAATCGTTTTGAAAACGAATTTAAAACGATTTATAAAATACGTTTTAAAAGGAAATCGACGAAATATATATAATATATATTATATATATATAATGGCCTGAATAGAACGCGCCGCGCCGCGGCAGTTCGTGAATTTCGACCATTGACTTCGAATTGACATTACGGGAGATCCGACCGTCGGATTCTCCTAAAACCGGAACCGTTGGGTTCGTATCGTAAATAGCTTTCCAATGAATATTAGAAATTTGAAATCTAACGGTTGGATTTGGAATTATGTCCAAATCAAATTTGGAAAAGGACGCTGTAAGTGCAGTTCGATGGCCGTTGATGGAAATCAACCGTACGGGCCTTGATAAAATTATTAAAAATATTAATAATTTGTGTAAAATCATAATATGTGAATTGGAAAGAACTGGGATGAAAAATTCCACATTTGAAAGGATAAAAATATATTTTTGTCGAAATGAACTAGTTTTGAACTATAATTAAAATCAATTTATTTTTGAAATAAATAAATTGAATTTGAAAGTGATTTTAAAAATAATCAATATTCCCAATACGTGAATTGGACTGGAGTTGAATCGAAATTATCTTCGGAATATTTCGATGTTGGATTTTGTGACTATACAAATATTGTTATGGGAATTTGAAAGATATATTTTATATCGTTATTTCCAATACGATATTTGTTGGTTTCAGGATTTGATATTTAATATAAGTCGGTATATTTTCTATTCAGAGCCTTGTATTTAATATCAAATGTGATTTGGGTTTATCGTGAATGGTGTCTTCATTAACACTGTTCTTAAGCCCAGTTGAGGAAAATATTAAATCCTTCTATTTAGATTTAATGAGGTGTACCAATTAAATAATATTAATTGGAATTGAATTTAAATTGGTTCTTGGGTTTATCGTGAGCGGTGTTTTGAATAACACCTGTTCTTTAACCCGATTAATAATAGAATGTGATTTTGGGTTTATCGTGAATCGTGTTTTAAATGACATTGGTTTTTAACCCAATTAAAGACAGGATATTGATTTTTGAAAAGATTAAAACTAAGTGGAGTTTTAATGAATCTTTAATTAGATTGAAATGTGAATTGATAATTTAAATTATCAAATCTGAAAGGTGATCGAGAATGGAGTACCACCAGTTTTACTCCAAAGCGATAGTTAAATCTTTAATTAGATTTAAACGTGAAATAGTAATTAATTTTACCGATAACACCGTGGTATTAGATATGGTGTATTACCAGTTTTGCTCCATGGGATGAATAGGTTGGGATTGGGAAATAAAATAAATAATTACTTCGGTGTGGTTCGCTAATCCCGACTAGTTGAAATGATATCCAAAGGAAGATTAAAGAATAAATTTAGAAGAATTTATCTTTGATAAAATTAATGGGAACCTATTCCCTAAGAATGTGATTTGTGAATAAAAGAATATTCTGAATTGGAATGAGGTGTTTGTTGTGTTTGTGTAACATTTGTTTATCATATACGTCGGTTATTCAGAAAGGCCGGGTTTATACCTATTCTGAATAACCGATTCGACGAGATGTCGAAGATGAAGACGGTGGTTGAAGACCGGAAGTCTTCACATCGTTCGGGTGATTACTGATGATCTCGATTGGGCTGTACATGTAACACCCCGAATTTCAGTTAACACTGATATTCACTAATTACAGAATTAATAATCTCAGATGTGAGAATCAGGGGAAACGAGTTACGTCATTATGTTCGTCTCGAAAAAATATGCGAAATAGAGTCCGAAATTTTGTAAATCGGAGTCCGTATGACCCGGCTAAGGCCCAAAGAAGTTTTCGGGAAATTTGAATTTCGAAACATGCAGAAATGGGGGCCAGGCGGGAAAACTCCCGCCCAGCCAAGTCGACTTGGCTGTCAACAGGGCTATCGACTTGCCTGTCGACATGCCTGTCGATTTGGCAGTCGACAGGGCTGTCGACTTGCCCTGTCGGATGATTCTGGCCTGGGTGCACCTGGTTGAGTTTTGGGCTGGGTTGGAGGGCTTAGGACGAAATCTGACGGACCTAAACTAACCTAGGGTTAATCTAAGGGTCTAAAACACATCCTAATTCTATAAATAAGACCCTAAGCTAGCCCTAAATGATCATAATCCTATCCTTTAACTAAACTATGCCAAAATTTTCTATGATCATGGCCTCCACTCAAAACCCTAGCCTCCATCCTCTTTCTAAACTATTTCTATGAAGTCTTTCATGTTCATACAAGCATGTTTAAGTTGTATGAGTGATCATTAGCTTGCATTCATCACCAAGTTGCAAGCTTTATTTTCAAGGCTAGAGTTTTTGGGTGATTTTTGGCAAGGGTTTGCTTATTGGAGTTTAGTGGTGAGTTTCTATAGCCTTAATAATCAATTGTTAAATTGATTACGATAGGATATGATAAGATATGGCTATCTTTGTGGATCAATGTGTTTATGCAAGTTTAGTATAGTGTATGTTGTGTGTTTTGCGAGTTTTATGCTATATGTTATGCAAGTTTAATGCTATGTTTTATGATGCTCATTATGCAAAACACTATGTTGAACATTGATTCATATGTAACATGTTATGCAAGCTATATGTGAGATTATATGCAAGTTCATACGTAACATGTAATGCAAGTTATGTGCATGATTATATGCAAGTTCATATGTAACATGTTATGCAAGTTATGTGTTTGGTTATATGCAAGTTATGTGCATGATTATATGCAAGTTCATATGTAACATGTTATGCAAGTTATGTGTTTGGTTATATGCAAGTTATGTGCATGATTATATGCAAGTTCATATGTAACATGTTATGCAAGTTATGTGTTTGGTTATATGCAAGTTATGTGCATGATTATATGCAAGTTCATATGTAACATGTTATGCAAGTTATGTGTTTGGTTATATGCAAGTTATGTGCATGATTATATGCAAGTTCATATGTAACATGTTATGCAAGTTATGTGTTTGGTTATATGCAAGTTAACATGTGACATGCTATGCAAGTTCACACCTTTGTATGACATAAGAATCATATGCAAGTTACCCCCTTTGTGACATATGTGCTTCATGCAAGTTTGGGTTAAATGCTAGTTGGGTTTAATGTATGCTCATATATGCAAGTTGACACCTTTTAAACCCATGATAAAGTTATATGCTATGATTGGTTAAACCCATGGCATTTGTGATGAATCTTCCCTTTATTATGTCATGTTATGAGAACAAATTACGTGGGGAACGATGGGGTTAATATGCATGTTAATAAAATGGTGTGAAATGGGTATGCTTAAGCATAACATAAAGTGAATGGACATAATTGGGAATTTACCTATTAAGTTAGGTCTACCCATACTATGGAATTGGGAATTTACCTATTGAGTTAGGTCTACCCATATTCTTGAAATTGGTAATTAATTAGGGATAATTAATACAAATTATGGGGGTGATTAATTAGGTGTAATTAATCGACTAAGACACGAGGTTGGACCCTTTTGTAGCATAAGACTGCCCGGAACCAACCGGCAAATCCAGCGGCTACAAATGATTGGCCCAATGTGAGAGGTCTTAGTCATAAACTAAATACGTGACAAGTGAAAAGACACGAGGTTAGACTCTGTTATGGTGTAAGGCTGCCCGGAACCAACCGGCATATCCAGCTGCCATAAAAGACAGTCTAATGTGAGAGGTCTTTACAAAGGTTACGATCTTAATTAATTAAGAAACACTTAACCAAATTAGCATGTAGTGGGGCATGAGGGGTTAAGTGGGTGCCTTGGGTGGCATGTAGTAACTAGTGGGGGTGCCTTGGGTGGCATGAGGAAACTAGTGGGTTGCCTTGGGTGGCAATAGAAAATACGATTAGAATACTTAACCAAAGTGGAACATGTAATTAAACATGATTAAAGGGTTAAGTAAGTGCCTTGGGTGGCATGTGGGAATCAAGTAAGTGCCTTGGGTGGCATGTGGAAATCTAGTGGGTGCCTTGAGTGGCAATTAAAATATGATTAAAAGACTTAACCAAAATTTATAACATGTAAGTGGACATGGTTAAAGGGTTAAGTGGGATTCACTAGAAATGACAAGCTTAGGTGGGTAGCTTGTGGGGGCCCATTTCAACCAATATCCCAAACGTATCTTTGTGGGCTCGACCCAAGTCGAGGACGGGACACGCATATTGGGCTTGATTGTATGAGGCCAAAACGGGTTAGCGGTGGCAACGCAAGTCCAACGGGTTTCATATGCGTGTGTGGACCCGGGCTGGTAAGTAAGATGTTGTTGCATCGTGTAGGTATAAGTCGTGCACCGTTGATATTATCAGGTTGCCACTTTGGGGAATGATACACCCCACTGTGGGGCCAGCACGGGTATCTACGTTAGGGAGCCGATCGTTTGGGGAGTAGTGGGTACACCTAGTGGAGATAGGGGCAAACGGCACCTATGTAGTCAGCTAGGGGTACACGAAACTACTATTAAAAATTACTAAGTACACTTAGTGGGATCAACCTTAAGTAGGAATTACCCTTGGGTGGGTAGAACTGGTGTGGTGCAGTGTAGGAATTACCCTTGGGTGGGTAGATCTGGGGTGGTACAGTGTAGTAATTATCCTTGGGTGGGTAAATGCGTCTTTTCGGTTATCTTAGTACATCCTGTGTTTAGTTGGCTACTTAGTGTAGTCATTATCCCCAGAGGTACCGTACCTTGTTTATATCATACCCTAATTACTTTAATGATTGTATTGTTAAGGTTATAGGACTCGCTCAGACTTATGTCTGACCCCGTTGTTTTTTTATCTTTTTCCCAACCCTCAGGTTTTCAGAGTGGGCCTAGCACTAGTGGGCTTTGATCAGACTGCTTTATCTATCTTTTGGAGCTTGGACCGTGGATGTAAAGCTCAGTTTATCTTTTCTATTATGGCTATTAAGTTATGTAGTGGGATTATGTACTTTTGTTTTATCAGGATGGATATTATGTACTTGACTCTTGTTTATGGTTTTGGTGTAACCAAACATGTTTTACTTTCCGCTGCAATGAAATGATGTTTTAAATTCTCAAGTATTACTTATATCTGTCTTATTGTAATTTTTCTGTTCTATATTCACTTAAAATACTCCACCGATGTTATGGCATTCCCTTAGTGAGTGACCGTAGCGGGTGTGGGGTGTTACACGTGGTATCAGAGCTTAAGGTTACCAGAACAAATAATTTTTTTAGAAAAACTATTTTCTAAGAATATTTTTGAAAGGAGTATTTTCAAAAACATGTCTTTTAAGAGAAAAGTTTTTGAAAGAAAAGCATAATCCCCGATAGCCATATCTTTATCTTTCGAATTCTCCGTTTTGAATCTCTTCCTCTCTCGTTTTGAGTTTCCCCTCCGTGTATAGATGATCTTTCTAAGATAGATAAGAATGGAAAACCACTTCAAGGGACTTAGACGTTAGTCGGATTAGAAGTTGGTTCAAGAAGGAGGAGGACTGGTAGGTACCTATTGGATAGACGATGGGAGGAAGGCTCAAATAGTTGTTTGGTTAATGAAGGATGAAACCTCATTGGTGGGAGGTTACGAGTGGAGAATGGGAAGAAGAAGGCGAGTAGTTATCCTTTTGGGGGGAATAGGACACCTTATTAGGGTTGTCCAAAGGGGCAAGGGCAAGGTATGGAATCTTCTGGAGGGTAGTTGTATTCCCTCACGGCTAGTGTACCAGATGGGGATAAGACCGTCTAGGTTGGAATTTGGATTTCTTTATTATCCGGTTCGAACTTTATTTGATTCTGATGCATCGAGTTCGTTTACCTCATCGTTGTTAGTTGAGTCACTGCACTTAGACACCAGTTTAGTAGATGATCCCTTAGTTGTTTCAAACCCAATTGGGGGCTCCATGATGTGTTTGGGTTTGAAAGTTTCTATACTTAGCGTTGAGTTTAGATGTGATGCTTCTTGGGCTTCACGGGCTATGGGTTAGTTTTGGGCATGGACTGGTTATCTAGTAATGGTGCCGTTCTTGTTTGTGGAAGGAGAGTTGTTAGGCTTACGACCAGCTTGGGTAACACTCTCGAGATGTCTTGTAATCCCATGGAATCTGTTATGCTAAGTTATCTAGAATCGCTTGACACGTCGGTCGAGAGTTTGCGATCTGTTAGAGTGGTCCGGGAATACTCGGATGTGTTTGAGGAGGTGAAGGGCTTACCTCCGGAGTGGGAGATTGACTTCCGAATATATCTGGTAGACAATGCCAAACCAGTATCTTGGCCAGTGTGCCACATGGCTCCTCGTGAGAGGAGGGAACTCCATAAGCAAGTAGGCGATTTGCTTGAGAAGGGGTTCATAAGACGAAGTATATCGGAGTGGGGTGCTCCAGTAGTTTTTGCCACGAAGGCGGATGGGTCCCTCAGACTTTGTGTAGGCTAAAGAGAACTAAATAAACTCATAAAGAAGAATAGACACCCATTGCCGAGGATTGATGATCTCTTTGATCAGTTAGTTGGCGCCTCAGTATTTTCGTAGTGGGACTTAGCCACGGGGTTTCATCAGTTGAGAGTGGCTGAGGATAGTATAGAGAAGACTACCTTTAGGACTCCGGATGGTTTTTATGAGTGGCTGGTGATGCCATTTGGTTTGACGAACGCCCCCGCATACTTTGTTGATTTGATGAGAGGGGTGTTCAGGGAGTACCTAAATAAGTTCGTGATGGTCTTTGTAAATGACATCTTGGTCTTTTCTAGGAGCGAAATAAGTTTTCGTATGTGCTCAATAGGTTGAGCAAAGCCAGTTATGGGATAAACGGTGGTTTTGGAGCGAGACTGGCGAGGACATCTAGAGTTGGACAAGGGCTTAATTATTTAGCCGTTTTTACTAGTATCATCTCACGTAGGTCGTCTGAATTCGAAGAAGGTATCCCTTGGGTGTTTGTCTGATACTGGTTTAGGCCTTTGGGGCTTGCATTTGGGGGATGTCGAGTTCGACTAGGGTGGTCTGCGTGAGAGATGGACAGTTGTGATGATTTTGGATGGGGTAATATCCTGGTTTTCTCTAAAGGTGGAGAAGAGCATGCCCTACATCTTAGGGAAGTGTTGGAGACTCTTCGAGCGCATAGTCTTAGGACAGCAAAAGTGGATGGGATTCTTAGCATCCTATGAGTTTGAGATAGCGTATACCCATGGCAAGGGTAACATGGTAGCGGACGCCTTAAGTAGAAAAAGGTTGTCCTTAAGTTCATTGTTCGTTGAACGACGGAGCTTAGAGTTTATTTCTATGTTTGACTTTAGACCTTCCGTTGACTTTGTACCCGGTTTGCTAGCCTCCTTGGAGGTTAGGCCTACTCTTTTGGGGCGGATTGGCGGAGCGCAGCGAGACGACCCACAGTTGGTTGAGTTAGTAGAGAAGCTCATGAGGAGGGGGAGTCGTCCAGCCATTTGAGTAGGTACACCCTAGATGGTAAGGGGTGGTTGCGTAGAGACGGTAGACTTTGTGTACCGCAAGACGAGGGTTTGAGGAAGGCTATACTTGATGATGCACATCGTTCGAAGATGACCATTCATCCCGGTAGGGACAAGATGTACCAAGACATGAAGCGAGTTTTCTTTTGGGCCGGTATGAAGAAAGACGCGGCCGAGTATGTCGCTAGATGCTTGGTGTGCCAACAAGTAAAAGCGGAGCAAAAGAAACCCGGTGGGTTGCTTCACCCATTGGAAGTTCCGCTATAGAAGTGGGATAGTGTCTCGATGGATTTTGTCGATGGATTACCGAGATCGAGGAAGGGTAATACGGGAATTTGGGGTGTGGTAGACAGACTTACTAAGAGTGCCCATTTTATACCCGTGAAGAGTAAGAGGACTGCTGCAGAGCTAGCTTCAGTTTACATTCGAGAGATTGATTCGATTCGAAGAAGGATGAAAGCGGCGCAAGACAGACAGAAATCTTATGCGGACAAGAGGAGAACAGAGCTTGAGTTTGATGTTGGGGACATGGTTTTATCAAGGTATCTCCGTTACGGAATGTGGTTCGCTTTGGATCTGTTGGAAAGTTAGCACCAAGGTTTGTTGGACCGTTTCCTATTAAGGAAAGGATTGGACAGATGGCATATAGAGTGGAGTTGCCCGACAGGCTTAGTGGTGTACATGATGTATTCCATGTGTCACATTTGAGGAAGTGCCTACATGAGACCGCAGAGGTGGTAGAGCCGAGCTTGCTTAGAGAAGTAGAGATAGAGCGTGATGCGACTATTCGACGAGCTCCTACACGCATCCTTGGGTCAGAGATTAAGAGGTTGAGAAACAGGGAGGTTCAACTAGTCAAAGTGCAATGGGGAGAAGATGAGAGCAACGCTACTTGGGAGACGGAAGCGAAAATGCGTTCATTATACCCATTCCTTTTTGAGGGTATGTCTTTTAACTTCTCCTTTATCGTTTGTCTAGTACTTATCTTATCTTTAGTATGTCCTCTTGTTAGTGCCTTTGACCTTTAGATAGGGTAAACCTATGGTTGAAACATGTGTTTGAGACATGTTATGATTGATGGATGCATGTGGATGCAAGTGTTTGCTAGTGGTTGCTCGTGGATGCATATACACACACTCTAGACACTAGATCGGCTCAATCACTTCATATTGCATATTGCATATAATTGTGTGTAGGTAGCTATATTTATGGATGAATAATGGTTGTGTTATCATATGGATGATGCATTTTGGTGAATGATTGTGCACTCATGTAGATATAGTATGTGTCGATAGGGTTCTTTCGCATACATATTGGATGCATGGCACTATCACGGTTTGCATATGTTCATACATTAGATAGGGAACATATACACACACTTTTTGCATATGCTCATACATCAGTAGAAACTGTTTTAAGGACAATGGATGCCCATGTTTGATGGATTGAGTAGATGGTTGTTTGGATGGTAGGATATGCATTCTCCTTAACTTGGAGATTTCGGGGACGAAATCCTTTAAGGAGGGGAGAATGTAACACCCCGAATTTCAGTTAACACTGATATTCACTAATTACAGAATTAATAATCTCAGATGTGAGAATCAGGGGAAACGGGTTACGTCATTGTGTTCGTCTCGGAAAAATACACGAAATAGAGTCCGAAATTTTGTAAATCGGAGTCCGTATGACCCGGCTAAGGCCCAAAGAAGTTTTTGGGAAATTTGAATTTCGAAACATGCAGAAATGGGGGCCAGGCGGGAAAACTCCCGCCCAGCCAAGTCGACTTGGCTATCGACTTGCCTGTCGACAGGGCTGTCGACTTGCCCTGTCGGCTGATTCTGGCCTGGGTGCACCTGGTTGAGTTTTGGGCTGGGTTGGAGGGCTTGGGACGAAATCTGACGGACCTAAACTAACCTAGGGTTAATCTAAGGGTCTAAAACACATCCTAATTCTATAAATAAGACCTTAAGCTAGCCCTAAATGATCATAATCCTATCCTCTAACTAAACTATGCCAAAATTTTCTATGATCATGGCCTCCACTCAAAACCCTAGCCTCCATCCTCTTTCTAAACTATTTCTATGAAGGCTTTCATGTTCATACAAGCATTTTTAAGTTGTATGAGTGATCATTAGCTTGCATTCATCACCAAGTTACAAGCTTTATTTTCAAGGCTAGAGTTTTTGGGTGATTTTTGGCAAGGGTTTGCTTATTGGAGTTTAGTGGTGAGTTTCTATAGCCTTAATAATCAATTGTTAAATTGATTACGATAGGATATGACAAGATATGGCTATGTTTGTGGATCAATGTGTTTATGCAAGTTTAGTATAGTGTATGTTGTGTGTTTTGCGAGTTTTATGCTATATGTTATGCAAGTTTAATGCTATGTTTTATGATGCTCATTATGCAAAACACTATGTTGAACATTGATTCATATGTAACATGTTATGCAAGCTATATGTAAGATTATATGCAAGTTCATACGTAACATGTAATGCAAGTTATGTGCATGATTATATGCAAGTTCATATGTAACATGTTATGCAAGTTATGTGTTTGGTTGTATGCAAGTTATGTGCATGATTATATGCAAGTTCATATGTAACATGTTATGCAAGTTATGTGTTTGGTTATATGCAAGTTATGTGCATGATTATATGCAAGTTCATATGTAACATGTTATGCAAGTTATGTGTTTGGTTATATGCAAGTTATGTGCATGATTATATGCAAGGTCATATGTAACATGTTATGCAAGTTATGTGTTTGGTTATATGCAAGTTATGTGCATGATTATATGCAAGTTCATATGTAACATGTTATGCAAGTTATGTGTTTGGTTATATGCAAGTTAACATGTGACATGCTATGCAAGTTCACACCTTTGTATGACATAAGAATCATATGCAAGTTACCCCCTTTGTGACATTTGTGCTTCATGCAAGTTTGGGTTAAATGCTAGTTGGGTTTAATGTATGCTCATATATGCAAGTTGACACCTTTTAAACCCATGATAAAGTTATATGCTATGATTGGTTAAACCCATGGCATTTGTGATGAATCTTCGCTTTATTATGTCATGTTATGAGAACGAATTACGTGGGGAACGATGGGGTTAATATGCATGTTAATAAAATGGTGTGAAATGGGTATGCTTAAGCATAACATAAAGTGAATGGACATAATTGGGAATTTACCTATTAAGTTAGGTCTACCCATACTATGGAATTGGGAATTTACCTATTGAGTTAGGTCTACCCATATTCTTGAAATTGGTAATTAATTAGGGATAATTAATACAAATTATGGGGGTGATTAATTAGGTGTAATTAATCGACTAAGACACGAGGTTGGACCCTTTTGTAGCATAAGACTGCCCGGAACCAACCGGCAAATCCAGCGGCTACAAATGATTGGCCCAATGTGAGAGGTCTTAGTCATAAACTAAATACGTGACAAGTGAAAAGACACGAGGTTAGACTCTGTTATGGTGTAAGGCTTCCCGGAACCAACCGGCATATCCAGCTGCCATAAAAGACAGTCTAATGTGAGAGGTCTTTACAAAGGTTACGATCTTAATTAATTAAGAAACACTTAACCAAATTAGCATGTAGTGGGGCATGAGGGGTTAAGTGGGTGCCTTGGGTGGCATGTAGTAACTAGTGGGGGTGCCTTGGGTGGCATGAGGAAACTAGTGGGTTGCCTTGGGTGGCAATAGAAAATACGATTAGAATACTTAACCAAAGTGGAACGTGTAATTAAACATGATTAAAGGGTTAAGTAAGTGCCTTGGGTGGCATGTGGGAATCAAGTAAGTGCCTTGGGTGGCATGTGGAAATCTAGTGGGTGCCTTGAGTGGCAATTAAAATATGATTAAAAGACTTAACCAAAATTTATAACATGTAAGTGGACATGGTTAAAGGGTTAAGTGGGATTCACTAGAAATGACAAGCTTAGGTGGGTAGCTTGTGGGGGCCCATTTCAACCAATATCCCAAACGTATCTTTGTGGGCTCGACCCAAGTCGAGGACGAGACATGCATATTGGGCTTGACTGTAGGAGGCCAAAACGGGTTAGCGGTGGCAACGCAAGTCCAACGGGTTTCATATGCGTGTGTGGACCCGGGCTGGTAAGTAAGACGTTGTTGCATCGTGTAGGTATAAGCCGTGCACCGTTGATATTATCAGGTTGCCACTTTGGGGAATGATACACCCCACTGTGGGGCCAGCACGGGTATCTACGTTAGGGAGCCGATCGTTTGGGGAGTAATGGGTACACCTAGTGGAGATAAGGGCAGACGACACCTATGTAGTCAGCTAGGGGTACACGAAACTACTATTAAAAATTACTTAGTGGGATCAACCTTAAGTAGGAATTACCCTTGGGTGGGTAGAACTGGTGTGGTGCAGTGTAGGAATTACCCTTGGGTGGGTAGATCTGGGGTGGTGCAGTGTAGTAATTATCCTTGGGTGGGTAAATGCGACTTTTCGGTTATCTTAGTACATCCTGTGTTTAGTTGGCTACTTAGTGTAGTCATTATCCCCAGAGGTACCGTACCTTGTTTATATCATACCCTAATTACTTTAATGATTGTATTGTTAAGGTTATAAGACTCGCTCAGACTTATGTCTGACCCCGTTGTTTTTTTTATCTTTTTCCCAACCCTTAGGTTTTCAGAGTGGGCCTAGCACTAGTGGGCTTTGATCATACTGCTTTATCTATCTTTTGGAGCTTGGACCGTGGATGTAAAGCTCAGTTTATCTTTTCTATTATGGCTATTAAGTTATGTAGTGGGATTATGTACTTTTGTTTTATCAGGATGGATATTATGTACTTGACTCTTGTTTATGGTTTTGGTGTAACCAAACATGTTTTACTTTCCGCTGCAATGAAATGATGTTTTAAATTCTCAAGTATTACTTATATCTGTCTTGTTGTAATTTTTCTGTTTATATTCACTTAAAATACTCCACCGATGTTATGGCATTCCCTTAGTGAGTGACCGTAGCGGGTGTGGGGTGTTACAGTACACCCAAGATGAGGGAAACAGTTGGTGATCGTCCAGATGTAATTGGAGATCAATGGATATGCGAGGAAAGTGCCTCCGGTTTCGTTCAGACCCAGAACGAACTTGTAAATGGATTGTGTGTCTGACATTGGATTTTATTCTGTGTTTATTGATCTCTATTAAATATACATCTGTTTGGCGGCGGAGAAATTATTCTCTTGCTTAACGCCCTTCTCTGAGACGTACGAGCTCAGAGGTTGTATATCGATGGACATCAGTCGCATGGAGTGAATTGCCTGTGTGGCACGCGTAAGTGGCAAATGGGCTTCTGTTGAAAAGCAAAGTCTTGTGGTTGGTGATCAAAGCACGGCCTGTGTGGCGCAGCTTTGTGTATAACGTGGATTCGCGAGCCTCACACCTCGGTATGAGTCCAAAACGGGATAAGGACCCAAGGAGTGCATGACGTTTCTTTCTAGCTATGGTGGTGTCAGTGACCTACCAGCCCTGACATTTATATACATTTCACCTGTGTGGTTGTTTGAATGCGAGGCGCCTCGGATATAGGTCTGTAAGGACCAGGAAACGTGCGTTCAGGAATTGCCAATCCTCAAAAGTAAGAGAGGACCGGCCTTGGAGGATCCAGGGATTGCTGTGTGCGGTCCTGAGGCATTTGCTAGAGTGTCTCGAACGGAGAGGAGCTTGCCCCTTGCCTCGACTCATGATGGAATCCAATTTCCAATACGTGATATTGCGGTTTTAATTGTAGAACTAGTATGGCGACATGATAGATGGTGCCCTTGCCGCCTAGGATTGATATTTATGATTGAAATTGTTTTGACACTATACACTTATAATAGTATCAAATGATTTGTTTTAAACGTACCAAGCATGTTTGGCTATTATAAGGGAAAACCCTATCCTCCGGCTTGTGTTGCATTGTATGATGGGACCTGGGTCTTATAATAGCTTCATTTTTCGAAAAAGCATTGCGTTGTTTATTGTTATGCACTGGTATTCTTGGGAGGAACCCCGTTCCGTGTTATACGGCGTGGTCCCTTGAATTACTATCTTTAAAGTAAAGTTTTAAATAACTGTTTATGTTCTCACACCAGTCACATTACTGACTTGGAGTTTATTGTTTTAACCTAAACTATGGGTGCCCTTATTTTCGACACGGGCAGCTAGTAGTTTTGGTTTTGCAGATTTACATTCACAGGATCCTGGTTTACAGCTGGAATGATATCCGGAAAGCTCTGTATCCGTGCATTACTTCTAGTTGTGCTTTTGTATTATTTTCCGCTGCGATGTATTTAAATGTAATTTAAATCTCTAATGTTTGTTGAATGTAATTTATTCATTTATACTCTGTATATTCTTGTATCTGATGGAATTGTTGTAATAACAATGAAATATTCTTCCGTCTGCGTTCATTTGTGTATTGTTCTCTAAGTATCCGCTTTTTCCTTCACGGGGAAGTAACGGGTTCTCACAGTGGTATCAGAGCTTTGGTTTACGGAGCTCGAGAACAAGACACATTAGAACCATACGAAAGAATTCATCAGATATTGGATTAGTAATATCCAACTAGAATGACTCGTTAGAGATAGGATCAGTAGTATCCTAGAACGAGTGTGAAGAGTATATTTTTCAAATGAAAACAATTTTGTTTTGAAATTTAAATCATTTTATACGTATTTGAATAATTTATTTATATTGATTTGGACAATCTAGTATATAAAGGTTTTGCATATACGCGTCATGAACGTATATTCGAAGTTTTATTATATTAGATAGATATAGAGTCACACTCTAGTCGCCCGGACATGGTCCTGATGATGAAGTATTTCGAGTGACGAAGGTATGATTTCTATATATTTCCATTAGACTGGTGTGAGAACCAAAACTTATATAGATAGATTTATTGTTGTGAATTGGCATCAAAAACATGATTTTCAATATATATATATCAAAATTATGAATTTGAAACGCTAATTCACTAATTGATTGATTTTTTTGTTGTTTGATTATTTGTTTGATAATTTTGAACCATTATGCCTAATTGAATCAAATATTGAAAATTAGTCGCATTTGTTTTCATATACATGTACTTACATTGAACATGTCATAGCAAGGAGGCTAGAGCAGAGAATAAAATTTGTTTGCCCAACAAATAGGTACATGTTTACTATAATTTACTGTTTTTTTTGGGTGATGATGATTTTATGAGCCGATTGGCTAGCCGCTTGGCTTTTTCTTTTTTCTTTTTGAGATCAGAGGGCCTATATGGCAATTTCGGGATTTTCCTGTGCTCCCGGTGCAGGGGAGGTTATGGCGAAATTTTTCGAAAATTTAGGGTGTTAGCCAAATTTTTGAAAAATTTGAAATTTTTTAGAAACTGAAATGTTGAAGAACTTAAGCCGTAATCAAAATACTGGAAGTTGAGTTGAATTGTTAAACAACTTTCGGCTTCGTTCCTTTTCGGGGACGAAAAGTTTTAAGTGGGGGAGATTTTAATAACCCGGAAATGCGAGCCAATTTAAAATTTTTATTTTGGCAATTTTAGCGAATTTTGAATATTTAAAATGAATTATTTTAAATAATATCGACGAGAAATTTATTTTGAAATGAATTCGACGTATATATTTATATACGTCGTCGTTAGAATATAAATAATTATTTATAATTATAAAGGGAATTGAAAATGGCGTGGTAGTTCGATAATTCGATTTCAAACTTCAATTGAATGTACCGGGTGCAAAATAAACCGGATTTTAGTAAAACCAAAAATATTAGAATCTAATTGAGGATATCTTTCCAACGAATCTGAAAAATCGAAATTTCATAGCGGGAATCAAAAGTTATGCCCGGTTGAAAATTCAGAATAGTCGCTATGTAAATTATACATGGCCCAAAAAGTCAAATTTTGCATACGGATGAATTTGGACTCGAAACCACTTCCATTGAGTTCAAAATGCCGTTTAGAACTCCAAAAAGTATAAGGTTTGATATATTCTGATATCCATAATAGTGGCAATTGACAGGAGCTTTTCGGTTAGCAAAACATAGCCCTTAAAAAGTGAAATTTTACATACGAGCTAAGAATTCGACGAGATAAATTTTAATTGATTCACAATGACAAATTATTGTTGAGTCCCAAAGTGCGCGTCGAACGGGGTCAGTATGTGGCCGTGCGAAGCAAAACCATTTGTTCAAAAGTGGGCAGTCATTTTACAAAAAGCATTGCGCTGTTTTGTTATATGCACTAGTATTCTTGGGAGGAAAACCGTTCCGTGTTATACGGCGTGGTCCCTTGAATTACCCTCTTTTAAAGTAAAGTTTTAAATAACTGTTTTAGTTCTCACACCAGTCACATGACTGACCTGGAGTTTATTGTTTTAACCTAAACTCTGGGTGCCCCTATTTTCTACACGGGCAGCTAGTAGTTTTGGTTTTGCAGACTTATATTCACAGGGTCCTGAATTACAGCTGGAACGATGCTCGGAAAGCTCTGTATCCGTGTATCACTTTCACTTGTGCTTTGTATATTTTTTCGCTGCTATGTAATTTATTGTAATCACTGATATTCTTCGAATGTATTTTATTCATTTATACTCTATATATTCTCGTATTCTGATGGAATTGTTGTAATAACAATGAAATGTTCTTCTGTTTGCATACTGATTTGTCCTATTCTCAAACGATCAGGGGTTATCGAACGGTCTTAGTCGGTTTAACGATCGATTCAGATCGGGTGAAATTCCTTACCGTTACAGTGGTATCAGAGCTCGAGAACAAGACGCATTAGAACCGAACGAAAGAATTCATCATATATTGGATTAGTAATATCCAATTAGAATAACTCGTTAGAGAGGGGATCAGTAGTATCCTAGAACGAGTGTGAAGAGTATATTTTTCAAATAAACAAACTTTGTTTTGAAAATTTAAATCGTTTAATTCGTATTTGAATATTTATTTATTCTGAATTTGGACAATCCAATATATAAAGATTTCGCGTATACGCGTCATGAACGTATATTCGAAGTTTTAATATACTGGATAGATATAGAATCACGCTCTAGTCGCCCAGAGATGATGTTGATAATGACCATGGAATCATCAATATTTATGTTCGTGTTTCGAAGGTGTGATTTCTATATATTTCCATTAGACTGGTGTGAGAACCAAAATATAGCTAGAATACATTATTGTGAATTGGCATCAAAAACATGATTTTCTGTATATATATCAAAATTATGAATTTGAAATGTTAATCCACTAATTGATTGATGGTTGTGTTGTTTATTTGTTTGATAATTTTGAACCATTTAGCCTAATTGAATCAAATATTGAATTGTATTGAAAATTGGTCGCATTTGCTTGCATATACAAGTACTTACATTGAACAGGTCATAGCAGGGAGGCTAGAGCAGAGAAATAAAATTGTTTGCCCGACTAATAGGTACATATTTACTATAATTTACTGTTTTGTTTGGGTGATGATGATTTTATGAGCCGATTGGCTAGCCGCTTGGATTTTTCTTTTTGAGATCACAGGGCCTGTATGGTAATTTTGGGATTTTCCCGGTGCTCCCGGTGTAGGGGAGGTTATGGCGAAATTTTTCGAAAATTTAGGGTATTAGCCAAATTTTTGAAAAATTGGAAAAGTTCTTAGAAACTGAAAAGTTGAAGAACTTAAGCCGTAATGAAAATAATGGAAGTTAAGTTGATTAATAAAACAACTTCCGGCTTCGTTCCTTTTCGGGGACGAAAAGTTTTAAGTGGGGGAGAATGTAACAACCCGGAAAATGCGAGCCATTTTAAAATTTTTATTTTGGCAATTTTAGCGAATTTTCTATATTTAAAATAGGTTATTTTAAGTAATGTCAACGAGAAATTTATTTTGAATAGAATCGAACGTATATATTATATAGATCGTCGTTAGAATATAAATAATTATATATAATTATAAAAGGAATTGAAAATGGCGCGGTAGTTCGATAATTCGATTTCAAACTTCAATTGAATGTACCGGGTGCAAAATAAACCGGATTTTAGTGAAACCAAAAATAATAGGATCTATTTGGGAATATCTTTCCAACGAATCCGAAAAATTGAAATTTCATAGCGGAAATCAAAAGATATGTCCAGTTGAAAATTCTGAATAGTCGCTATGGAATTCAGGCCCCTAAAAATAGCCATTTTGAAAACGACCTCGGATTTCGACGAAACCACTTTTGTTGGATCTGTGAGATCAAATTATTGCTAGGTTTCAAATTTCGTAATTTTTCGAAATAATATGTGAGCGTGGCGAAGGAAAACGCGTTTGACCAGTTTTAGTTGATTTTAATCGACTGGAAAATGGCCATTTTTCTAATGGTCTCAGAATTAGACGAAATTAGTTTTGTTAGGACCGTATCTTAAATACGAAGCTAGGAAATATTTTTCTGGAATTTTTAGAGTTAGTATGTGACCCCGGTAAAATGAAATGCACATTCAAATTCAATATATAGAGTTATATTTTGATTTTGATGAATACTGATCGAAATGATCGAATTAGCTTGCGTTACATATTCCATTGTGTTCGGAATGGGGGTAATTAGCTATGGACGATAGGCGGTGGGCCTCGTTTAGAGGTCGAATAAAAAGTCAACCTTTTTGAAATTAAATAATTAAATAAAATTTATAATAAAACCTCTTCCCTCTCTCCCCTTATTTCCTCTCTGCCCCCCCTTTGTTCATTCTGTCGAGAAAAAAAAGGAGGGGACGCGATTCACGCCGCCGCCCCCCGATCGATCGCCGCCGCCGCCAGGAGGCGCAACGCCCCCCTGACCTCCCTCCTCCTCTTCTTCTCCTTCTCCCTCCTTCTTCCCTTCGATTTCAGCCCCACGCCCTAGCCCTCGTCGCCGCCTCCTCCTACTGCTGCCACCTCCGCTGCTTCTTCTTCTGCCTCCCCCTCCTCCGCAACTTCCTCTCCTCCTTTCCCTTCTGATTCGAAAGCCCACAGCCCCCCCTTCGCCGCAGTGCAATAGCCCCCCCCCCCCTTCCTTAAAACAAAGTGAGCCCCTTTCTTTCTTTTTATTTATGGTGTTTTATTTTTGTTTTATTTCTTTTTTTGTTTATAGATTAAGCAATTTCAAGGTAATAAAAATGGAATTTTTATATTTTGAATGTATGAAAAGAGCTGATTTTTATAAAAGAAAATAACTGATTTTTTTTATAGAAAGACGAGGTTGTTAGTTATAGAAAGTTTAGATTTTTAAAATCGATAAAGATTAGATTTTTACTCTAATAAAAATATAATCTTTTATATTGTAGAAGTATAAAAATATAATCTTTTATATTGTAGATGTATAAAAATATAATCTTTTATATTGTAGGAGTATAAAAATATAATTTTTATATAGGTAAGATAGTAAAAATATCATCTTTATATATGTAACGAAATAAAAATCCGATTTTTATTGTATATATATGTTGAAATAAAAATGTGATTTTTATAGTGATGAAATGAAAAGGCGAAATCTTTATATAGAGAATAGCGTGATAAAAATATAATCTTTATTATATAAACATCGCTGTAAAAATAGAATTTTTATCTATATAGTAGTGATGTAAGAATAGAATTTTTATCTATATAGTAGCGATGTAAGAATAGAATTTTTATCTATATAATAGCGATGTAAAAATAGTATTTTTATCCATATGGAGTAATTATAAAAATATGATTTTTATATACATAGCAAGAATATAAAAATGTGATTTTTATATATGTAGTGGCTATGGGTAACGAAAGTGACAAAAGGCGAGAAAGGTGAAGATTTCCTACATTTGAAGTGTCTTGGAGTTGGGATAGCTTTGGTAAGAATTTCTCACTTTAAATTTCTTTTTCTAGTTATAAATATATACTAGGATGCAGACGGTGCTTAGCAGCACCCGACACCCGTCATCCACAGACCATGGATGGCTTGTTTGTTTGATTGATGTGTTGTGAAAATTGTTTGTGATGTTGATGTGAAATCGATAATAAAATGTAGATGGTTGAATAAATTATTTATCGTTAAAAATATAATTTTTAACGTGATTGTGAATAAATAAATATTTATAAACAAATCGGCCGATTTGTTTATATACACTGATTTGACTGATATTGATTGGGACTATAAATTCTACACATTGCCCAACTGCACAAATAAAAATCTGTGTTTGTTGATTTGAAACCCCACACGGGTGTTGGGATGATATTTGAGTACACTAATCCCAATTATTTAATTGTATGTCGATCGATTGGTCGACAGACTGTGTAAGCGTTGATTATTTATATTTGATGCTTATGCAGTTGTGTGGTGCACTTTGGATGATGGTTGATTGTTTATCGTTGCTATTATATACATGTGTTGTATGGAATCCATATAATTAAGTTATATGATAATTGATTGGGCCTCATTCCAATCGGGAAAATAAAGAATATAATAGAATATATTCATGTGTTGGATAGAATAAATGTTCATGTGTTGAAACTATTTATGTGTTGAGTAAAATATTTTAACAATAAAATTTACATCTTTATCATATTTAAAATTAGAACTACTTTACAATTAGAGTCTAATTAAAAATCAAACGATAGATACCATAGTTTTATAAAATAATTTACATAACAAAAATAGTCATGTGTTGACAGTACTCATGTGTTGAGATTAGTCATGTGTTGAAAGAAATATAGATTCATGTGTTGAATAGAATAAATATTCATTTGTTGAATAAAATAACGAATTTATTGAAATATATAAAGCCGTGTTGATTAGAGTTGCGCCATTTTGACGTGAATGATATTTATATAGATTATATTCGTTTTTATAATGAATATAGAAAAGGTAGTGATTTCAAAATATAACGTTTTGAAAACATTATCATTTAAATAGTAATGATATGAAATATTCAATTGTGATTTGAAATTGAATATGAGGTTGAAATCGTTTTGAAAACGAATTTAAAACGATTTATAAAATACGTTTTAAAAGGAAATCGACGATATATATATATATAACATATAATATATATATATATATATATATATATATATAATGGCCTGAATAGAACGCGCCGTGCCGCGGCAGTTCGTGAATTTCGACCATTGACTTCGAATTGACATTACGGGAGATCCGACCGTCAGATTCTCCTAAAACTGGAACCGTTGGGTTCGTATCGAAAATAGCTTTCCAATGAATATTAGAAATTTGAAATCTAACGGTTGGATTTGGAATTATGTCCAAATCAAATTTGGAAAAGGTCGTTGTAAGTGCAGTTCGATGGCCATTGATGGAAATCGACTGTACGGGCCTTGATAAAATTATTAAAAATATTAATAATTTGTGTAAAATCATAATATGTGAATTGGAAAGAACTGGGATGAAAAATTCCACATTTGAAAGGATAAAAATATATTTTTGTCGAAATGAACTAGTTTTGAACTAGAATTAAAATCAATTTATTTTTGAAATAAATAAATTGAATTTGAAAGTGATTTTAAAAATAATCAATATTCCCAATACGTGAATTGGACTGGAGTTGAATCGAAATTATCTTCGGAATATTTCGATGTTGGATTTCGTGACTATACAGATATTGTTATGGGAATTTGAAATATATATTTTATATCGTTATTTCCAATACGATATTTGTTGGTTTCAGGATTTGATATTGAATATAAGTCGATATATTTTCTATTCAGAGCCTTGTATTTAATATCAAATGTGATTTGGGTTTGTCGTGAATGGTGTCTTCATTAACACTGTTCTTAAGCCCAGTTGAGGAAAATATTAAATCCTTCTATTTAGATTTAATGAGGTGTACCAATTAAATGATATTAATTGGAATTGAATTTAAATTGGTTCTTGGGTTTATCGTGAGCGGTGTTTTGAATAACACCTGTTCTTTAACCCGATTAACAATAGAATGTGATTTTGGGTTTATCGTGAATCGTGTTTTAAATGACATTGGTTCTTTAACCCAATTAAAGACAGGATATTGATTTTTGAAAAGATTAAAACTAAGTGGAGTTTTAATGAATCTTTAGTTAGATTGAATGTGAATTGATAATTTAAATTATCAAATCTGAATGGTGATCGAGAATGGAGTACCACCAGTTTTGCTTCAAAGTGATAGTTAAATCTTTAATTAGATTTAAACGTGAAATGGTAATTAATTTTACCGATAACACCGTGGTATTAGATATGGAGTATTACCAGTTTTGCTCCATGAGATGAATAGGTTGGGATTGGGAAATAAAATAAATAATTACTTCGGTGTAGTTCGCTAATCCCGACTAGTTGAAATGATATCCAAAGGAAGATTAAAGAATAAATTTAGAAGAATTTATCTTTGATAAAATTAATGGGAACCTATTCCCCAAGAATGTGATTTGTGAATAAAAGAATATTCTGAATTGGTATGAGGTGTTTGTTGTGTTTGTGTAACATTTGTTTATCATATACGTGGGTTACTCAGAAAGGCCGGGTTTATACCCATTCTGAATAACCGATTCGACGAGATGTCGAAGATGAAGACGGTGGTTGAAGACCGGAAGTCTTCACATCGTTCGGGTGATTACTGATGATCTCGATTGGGCTGTACACCCGAGATGAGGGAAACAGTTGGTGATCGTCCAGACGTAATTGGAGATCAATGGATATGCGAGGAAAGTGCCTCCGGTTTCGTTCAGACCCAGAACGAACTTGTAAATGGATTGTGTGTCTGACATTGGATTTTATTCCGTGTTGATTGATCTCTATTAAATATACATCTGTTTGGCGGTGGAGAAATTATTCTCTTGCTTAACGCCCTTCTCTGAGACGTACGAGCTCAGAGGTTGTATATCGATGGACATCAGTTGCATGGAGTTAATTGCCTGTGTGGCACGCGTAAGTGGCAAATGGGCTTCTGTTGAAAAGCAAAGTCTTGTGGTTGGTGATCAAAGCACGGCCTGTGTGGCGCAGCATTGTGTATAACGTGGATTCGCGAGCCTCACACCTCGGTATGAGTCAAAAATGGGATAAGGACCCAAGGAGTGCATGACGTTTCTTTCTAGCTATGGTGGTGTCAGTGACCTACCAGCCCTGACATTTATATACATTTCACCTGTGTGGTTGTTGGAATGCGAGGCGCCTCGGATATAGGTCTGTAAGGACCGGGAAACTTGCGTTCAGGAATTGCCAATCCTCAAAAGTAAGAGAGGACCGGCCTTGGAGGATCCAGGGATTGTTGTGTGCGGTCCCGAGGCATTTGCTTGAGTGTCTCGAACGGAGAGGAGCTTGCCCCTTGCCTCGACTCATGATGGAATCCAATTTCCAATACGTGATATTGCGGTTTTAATTGTAGAACTAGTATGGAGACATGATAGATGGTACCCATGCCGCCTAGGATTGATATTTATGATTGAAATTGTTTTGACACTATACACTTATAATAGTATCAAATGATTTGTTTTAAACGTACCAAGCATGTTTGGCTATTATAAGGGAAAACCCTATCCTCCGGCTTACGTTGCACTGTGTGATGGGACCTGGGTCTTATAATAGCTTCATTTTTTCAAAAAGCATTGTGTTGTTTTGTTATGTGCACTAGTATTCTTGGGAGGAAACCCGTTCCGTGTTATACGGCGTGGTCCCTTGAATTACTCTCTTTTAAAGTAAAGTAAAGTTTTAAATAACTGTTTTAGTTCTCACACCAGTCACATGACTGACCTGGAGTTTATTGTTTTAACCTAAACTCTGGGTGCCCCTATTTTCTTCACGGGTAGTTAGTAGTTATGGTTTTGCAGATTTATATTCACAGGGTCCTGATTTACAGCTGGAACGATGCTTGGAAAGCTCTGTATCCGTGTATCACTTTCAGTTGTGCTTTGTATATTTTTCCGCTGCTATGTAATATATGGTAATCTCTGATGTTCTTCGAATGTATTTTATTCATTTATACTCTGTATATTCTTGTATTCTGATGGAATTGTTGTAATAACAGTGAAATGTTCTTCTATTTGCGTACTGATTTGTCCTGTTCTCAAATGATCAGGGGTTATCGAACGGTCTTAGTCGGTTTAATGATCGATTCAGATCGAGCGAAATTCCTTACCGTTACACTTTTCTTTTCGTTTTTTAGCATGTCTGATCTTAACCTTCCTGAGGGAATACCCGTACCTGGATGGTTCCGAAGGTACTTAGAAGCTAGGGCCAACGACGTAGGCCCGGCAGACATCCCTCCTCCTCCTCCTCCAGTGGACGCGGTTCCTCCTCCTCCTGGTACCGCCTTTGCCAAAATATGCAAAGACTTTAAAGAAATGGGCGGCAAGAACTTCGTTGGAACTGAAACCTTTGTTAAGGCCCGAAACTGGCTAAAGGAGACTGAAGACTTATTTATTATCTTTGATGTGGAAGACTATAGAAAAGTTCAGTTGGCAGCATGGTTTCTGAAAGAGGAAGCTGCATTTTGGTGGGAAGTCTCCAACGCTACCAGGCCAATTGAGACTTGGGCAGACTTTAGAGAGAGGTTTGGGATTAAATTCTTATCGTCAGCAGAAGAGAACCTTCAGATGGAAAGGTTCCTAGCACTCAAGCAAGGGGACATGTCAGTTAGGGAGTACGTGAATAAGTTTAATCAGCTTTCTCGGTTCGGTTTGGACCTGGTCAACACGGCCTAGAAAAAGGCTGTACGCTTTGCTCGATGATTGAACGAGCCACTACACAGTTTGGCCATAACTCATATACCCATGGGGGCGACCTTTGAAAGCTTGGTGGATATGGATCTACTTCATGAGGAAGACAAGAATAGCAAGAAGGAGGTTAAGCCTAATGAGGCTCAGAATAAGAAAGTTGACTTCAAGAAGGGAGGCAACAAGAATAACAAGAATAACAAGGGCAACAACAACAATAATAACAAGGCACGTGAGACAAGGAAATGTAACTTTTGTGGTATTACGGGACATCTAGCTAAAGACTATAGAAAGAAGAAGAGGAAGTTGGGTGAATGCTTTCATTGTGGAGATATTGGACACATCAGCAAGGATTGCCCTAAGAAGCTAGGACAGGGGCAAGGGCAGACCCAGTGAGCAGGACCTTCTGGAGGGAAGTTGCATGCTCTCAACACCACTCCAGCACTTGACTGAGGTAGTAATATTTCTGTAGAAAGCCTTGTTTACATTTCTGACTTTCCTGTTCGAACCTTATTTGACTCTGGCGCATCGCATACTTTTATTTCTTCTGATATTGTTGAAAATCTGCACCTAAGTACTAGTCTGGTTGAGGATCCCGTTATAGTTTCAAATCCAGTTGGGGGCTCCGCCCATTTATCTATGAAGCGTGTGGATTTAAGGATCTCTATCTTAAGCGTAGAATTCACGTGTAATGCTTATGTTCTCAGATTTATGGGATACGGTTTGATCCTAGGTATGGATTGGCTGTCCGATTATGGAGCCATTCTTGATTGTGAACGAAGGGTAGTGAGGCTCATGACTCGCCTTGGTAATACCCTCAAAATTTCTTGTAACCCTAAGGGTCTGGTCATGTTGTGTTATCTTGAATCTCTTGACTCGTCCGTCGATAATTTGCAATCTGTAAGAGTGGTCCGAGAATATCCAAATGTGTAATGACCCGCATTGGCAGAGGTATTATAATTAATTTATTTAATTATTTAAAAGGTGATTAAAAGGATTTAATGGTCGTTGAATTAAATAATAGTGAATATTTAATTAAAATAATAAATTAAATAATATATTTAATTCTGAAATAATCAGAATTGGCTGAAATGATGATATGGTGTGAACTGGATCATCTGTGATATTTAATTCAGCTTAGAGTTGAATTATATTGATGAATATATTCAATCGACGTCAGTTTGAACGTAGAATTTTAATATAATTAAAATAGAGCTCGAAATGGCGCAGTAGTTCGTAAATTGACGATTCAAACTTCAACTGAATATACAGGATTCGTTTTAAGCCAGATTTCTGTGAAACAAGAAACGTTAGGAGCTGGTGGAGTAAATCTTTCTAGTGGAAGAGAAAAATCAGGATTTCGTCGTGTAGATTTTGATTTATGCCTAAATCAAATTTTAGAAAAGTCATTGTGGAATTCCTTTTTAATTTATAAAGGAATTATTTATATTTTAAAAAGGAATTTCAATATAAATCGAATATCGGGTTAACCCATATTTGAAATATCGAGTTAGAAATCCATATAGGGTTTTCTGAGCTGTATGGTATTCCACTGTGAATATATACGATAATATTTATTTATAAGTATTTAATTTAATTGTTTTTAAATATATTTATATATTTAAAAGGGTTATTTAGAGCTTTACAAATAACCAGTTTTGCAAACGACCTCAGAATTCGACCAAACTAATTTTGTTGGATCCGCAATGTTAAATTATTGTTAGTTTTCAATTTCCATGATTATTGAAGTCAGTATGTGGCCATACGGATTTTTAATGTGAAAAACAGTCGATAAATCGACCTTTAAAAATACGCTGTGTGAGCAAACGAAGTCGGATTTTGACGAAACCAGTTTCGTTGGGACAGTAATGTCGAACAGTAGCTGCATGTCCAGTTTCATGATTTTTGGGTATTATATGTGGTTGCACGGATTTGTAAACAGAAATGAAATTAGTGGTTGAATTAAAATTGAATATTTAAAATATTAAAATACCCTATAAATACACCACCCTATTCTCTAAAACCCTAAAGTCAATTTCATTTTTGGTCAACAACACATTTCCGCCGTTGTTTTCTTTACACAACAAAAATGGCAAACAAAGAAAAATCAAAGGAATTCAATAAAATTTCCTTAAATCAATTCACTTGTATATTTGTGATTCTGGTGGGTTCATCTTCGATTCTATGTGAATATTATTGGGCTCGACAATCCTTTCCGTTCGTTGGTTTTTGGAAGCGAAATCTAGGGTTGGGTTTCGAGTTTGATTGGGTTATTAATACTCGAAATGGAGTACGAATTCGGAGTCAGCAGAGGGAACGGCTTCTAGTGAGGAAGTTCGAGATTTTTTTTGAGCATAAAAGTGTCGTGATGTTTGTTTTACTGAAGCGTGGAGACTGGAGGTCGAAAGTCCCTGGTTCTGTGCGAGCTCATGATTGTTGGGTGGAAATGAAAGAGTTTCGAACGAGGAGGTTAACGGTGATGGAGGTTTTGAAATCGATGGAGTGTGATGTGGTATTTTGGTTTAAGATTGGAAACATGGAGTTCGGTTGTGGTTACAGTAGTTCACGAGGCATTTGGGGAAGAAGGGAAATTGCGGGTTGGGGTTTTAATCGTGGGAGATGGGCCTGTTTGAATGGTAAAAGCCCAAGAGGGAATTTAATTAAGTTTAAATTAAAATTTATAGAAGTTTGTTAACTTTAAATAACCGTAACCTTATCATATATTATCAAAACTTCGAACGGTCAGATCCGTTGGGATCGTATGGACGGACACTACACCATGGAGCTGACTGGGAGTGAATCTGAGCTCACTACAATTTATAGCAAAATAAATTGTCCATCTGAATCAAATCGAGTGATGGTTATCGTTATCAATGATGATCGTCCAATGTGAGTAAAACTCTCCAACTCTGAACAGTTTTATTTTTATAACGTATATTTAGAACTGATAAATGATGACTGATTGTTGTGTGTTAACTGTTGGTTGAGTTGTTTGTCTATTGATTGAAATCATAGATAAATATATATATATATATATATATATATATAAATCGTTAATCGAATATTGATTTTGTTTTATCAGAATATTTTATATATTTGTTGTTTAACATCTGTGATGCAGGGGAACAGGTTAGAGGGGTCCAACTGGACTCCTCAATATTTAAGATACTGTTCTGTTCATATATTGTAATATATGATGTGATGTATAATCTATTTGATTATGTGTGTTTAAATGATATCGATCATTGTGGTTTGCTATTTTGAATATCATAAATGACCCTGGGATGTAAATAGAATAAAAGGAATTTTTATAAAATCAATCGATTTTATAAAAGGAAATATTTTGAAGATAAAGTATTTATAAAATCAAAGGATTTTATAAAGGAGAAATTATTTATAAAATAAATAGAAGATTTTAGAAAAAAGGAAATGAATAGAATAAAGGAAATAAATAGAATTATAAAAGGAATATTTAGTTGGAAAATAAATAGGATTTATAAAAAGGGAATTAACGAGATAGAAAAGAGTTAGTCGATTAAAGTTATCAAATAGAAGTCAATCAAATATAGCTTATTCGAAGAGTTAGTCAAACACAGTTATTCAAGATAAGTTGCCATTAACACGACTGCTAGCGTAATTCGTAGGGCTGCAGATAGCCTACAGCGGTCGGATGTTTCTTGAGGGAATCAGGCGTAACCATTGTGATCGCTGCGATCTAGAGTCAAGCGAATGGAGTTAAATTCAATATTAGTTATTCGAATAGGAGTTAAACAAATAGAGTTATCCAGTTAGAGTAAATCAAAATGGAGTTAAACAGAAATTAGAAACTGACTAGAGATTAATAAGTTGAATAGTTTTCTGGGTATCGATCTGATGTTGGTTCCGACCTTCGGGGTTTATACTTAGAGAATTGTTCTCCTACTAGTTTACAGTCAGGGACTGATAGTTGTGAAATGATAGTGATATGTAAATAACAAACGGAAATGTTTTCCAGTGTTAAAACGTATATTTTCTAAACATAGAAAATAAGGATATATATATATATATATATATAGATGATTGATGATTGATTGATAGAATTTCCATTTGGAAATAATATCGTTGTTTGCACACGTGTTTTCCTTTGATAGTTAAATCACCGACTATCAAAGTTTTGACCATTTTAACGTTGTTAATATGGAGAGACCGGTTGGATTATTATCCGAAGAACCACTCCGTATTGGCATAAGCGTTGCGAATCATATATGCCAAAGATAATTGAAGACGAAGTTATGCAAGGGCTATCCTGTTTACAGAATAGTGCCTTCGGTTTGTCCAGTCCCAGGACGACCTGTATGGAAGGATGTCTGACAGAGTATATCTAATAGATCGCATAAGTTGATCTCTTCAAACGTATTCACGTTTGGTGGCGGAGGAATTCGTTTCTCTTAGCTTTATACCCGTGATATTTTTGGATAAGTCAATTTGTGATTTGGAAGGTATGACAATGTGACATTCAAAGTGAATGAAGATGTGACATGTAAAAGATAAGCGTAGCTTCTAGCCTCACATCCGGTAAATGACAGAAGTCGGGCAGGCAGCATGGCTAAGTCGGTCGCTCCTAAGTAGGGTGTATTATCCCCTATCTAGAGAATATTCATTTGCTTCTTTAATCTATCAATGCTGTCCCATATATGTACGGGAACGGTTGCTGATCCTAACCGTTGGTGATGTACATTCGATACTCAAGCGAAATGAGTGGTCAGTCATGTGTGGCTGAGTTGCAAGATGTTCTTGTTCAACTCCAGTGTATCGTTCCTAGAGTACACTGATCGGAAGGTGGTTCCATACCTTGTCATATTTGGAAATCCATTATCCAATACGTGCTTGCGATTTTGATTGTATACTATATATGTAGAACGTGAGTTGAAAGCGTTCTGCTAAATTGATAGCTATTTATATATAGACATTATTATAATATCAGAATGATATTGCTTTTCAAAGATGTTTGGATTCTCATAAGGGAAAAACCTGTTCTGTATTCACGGCGTGGTCTTATGAGATATCGTATACCTGTTGAACTGTTTTAAACTGTTTTACTCATACCAGTCCCATGACTGACCCGGAGTTTATTCTGTTGTTTTCCCTAAACTCTTGGGTGCCCAATTTTGTACGGGCAGTCAAGTAGTCAGGATTTACAGATATATCTGAAGAGCTGGAGCAGGAGGCTTCAGGATTATATAGCTATAGTTATTTCCGCTGTGTTGTAAGTGTTGTACTTGATAATGATATGTATATTCAAGTAAAATCTTTTATTTCAAAGTTATGTTACATATATTATATGTTATTCGTTCTGCTGTGAGATTCGTGTTACTCTGATGTTGTGTTCTTCTTCTTCTTCTTCTTCTATTCTAAGTTTCTATCTTATCTATCCCCACCCTCTAATTTCTTTCACTAATTACCAGGATTTTTCGAGGTTTGGTTAGTCGTCATCGTGTTTATGTCGATAACCAAAGTCGCTAAAAATCCGGGTCATTACAGTTGGTATCTGAGCTTAAGTTAAGAATTACCTTGGCTCTGTGGCGTGACTCGGTAGAGATAGGGTTAGTAATACCCTAGATTGAGTTGAGTGTATATATACGAGTGCGTATTTGTATTTGATATAAAAATGATTTTTATATTGTGGGATTCATTGGTTGAGTTGTTGATGAGTTCTGGTCGATCAGTTTGATCCACTGTATCAGTAGGAGTTTATAAACACTTGAATATGATGGACCGACACAGTATGGATATGTGATATATTATCATATATAGGATGTGTTGGTAGTAATTATAATCAGATAAGATTATAAAGTGTGAAATGGTTATATATAACCATTCAGAATTTATACAAGTGAATTATATGAAATTGAAATGAATTAAATCTGAATTTAGATCAGAATTGAAATTTAAATTCCCAGAAATGGGAAAGGTGTTTGTAAATGAATTTGGATTTAATATTTGAGAATTTTAAGACCCTGGGAGATTTTAAATTGTTTGCAAACATTTTAAAAGGATATTTGGAATTGATTTCAAGGTGGAAATGTGTAAAAATGGGTTTTGAAAATGATATAGTATTGAACTCACTTCGGTAGCTGGAAAATAGATTTCTATGTTGATCATAACATCATCGGTGTTCATTTTCGAGTATGTAAGTGACGGATTACTAGCAAGGATTTTTTTTTTGAAATTTGTTTGGGGAAAACAAGTTGTGTTGAATTTCAAAATGGAAAATTTGATTTTTGAAAGAGGTAAACTGTTTAAAAACTTCCAGGAAGAAAAGGTTGTTTGAATTTAAACAAATTAAAGTAAAATTTGTAAAATCCAATAGAATTGGGATTGAATTAAAAGCTAGTAGGTGAAAATCATTTGAAATAGATTAGTGTCAAGTAGAATTAGACTGGATTAGAGATAATCTGGAATTATATTGGACTGGTGAGTTATGGATTTGAAATCAAGAATAGTGCTTGAGTTTGAAATGAAATTCAACTTAGGTATAAGCGAATGGGTGGGTTAAAGATAAATAGATTTGAGATCAAGTTGGAATTGCATTGGTATATGTTGAATTGATGACAAGTGAAGTAACAGAGTTGATATGCCCGACAAAAAGGTACAAGTTTATATTTGATATAAGCATGAGATTTATGAGCCGAATTGGCAAGCCGCTTAGCTGTTTGATTTTCTTTTTGGTTGGAGATGGCCTAGAGAGGCGAGTTGGAGTTTTACCGATAGGGCTGTACAAAAAAGGTTATGGCGAATTTTCCGAAAATTTAAAGTGTTAGAAAATTTTCAGAATTTTTGAAAATTTTAGTTAGTCGGAAGAAATTAATATTTTAGTCGATATTAATTGGTTCAGTTGAAATTAGAAATAAGGGGTAAACAAATCTTAGGAATTCCAATAGATAGGGTCGTCCTCTAACTTAGCAATTTCGAGGACGAAATTATTTTAAGTGGGAAAGATTGTAATGACCCGCATTGGCAGAGGTATTATAATTAATTTATTTAATTATTTAAAAGGTGATTAAAAGGATTTAATGGTCGTTGAATTAAATAATAGTGAATATTTAATTAAAATAATAAATTAAATAATATATTTAATTCTGAAATAATCAGAATTGGCTGAAATGACGATATGGTGTGAACTGGATCATCTGTGATATTTAATTCAGCTTAGAGTTGAATTATATTGACGAATATATTCAACCGACGTCAGTTTGAACGTAGAATTTTAATATAATTAAAATAGAGCTCGAAATGGCGTTGTAGTTCGTAAATTGGCGATTCGAACTTCAACTGAATATACAGGATTCGTTTTAAGCCGGATTTCTGTGAAACAAGAAACGTTAGGAGCTGGTGGAGTATATCTTTCTAGTGGAAGAGAAAAATCAGGATTTCGTCATGTAGATTTGGATTTATGCCCAAATCAAATTTTAGAAAAGTCGATGTGGAATTCCTTTTTAATTTATAAAGGAATTATTTATATTTTAAAAAGGAATTTCAATATAAATCGAATATCGGGTTGACCCAGATTTGAAATATCGAGTTAGAAATCCATATAGGGTTTTCTAAGCTGTATGGTATTCCACTGTGAATATATACGATAATATTTATTTATAAGTATTTAATTTAATTGTTTTTAAATATATTTATATATTTAAAAGGGTTATTTAGAGCTTTAATAAAAGCCAGTTTTGCAAATGACTTCAGAATTCGACCAAACTAAGTTTGTTGGATCCGCAATGTTAAATTATTGTTAGATTTCAATTTCCGTGATTTTTGAAGTCGGTATGTGGCCGTACGGATTTTTAATGTGAAAAACAGTCGATAAATCGACCTTTAAAAATACGCTGTGTGAGCAAACGAAGTCGGAATTTGACGAAACCAGTTTCGTTGGGACCGTAATGTCGAACAGTAGCTGCATGTCCAGTTTCATGATTTTTGGGTATTATATGTGGTTGCACGGATTTGTAAACAGAAATGAAATTAGCGCTTGAATTAAAATTGAATATTTAAAATATTAAAATACCCTATAAATACACCACCCTATTCTCTAAAACCCTAAAGTCAATTTCATTTTTGGTCAACAACACATTTCCGCCGTTGTTTTCTTTACACAACAAAAATGGCGAACAAAGAAAAATCAAAGGAATTCAATAAAATTTCCTTAAATCAATTCACTTGTGTATTTGTGATTCTGGAGGGTTCATCTTCGATTCTATGTGAATATTATTGGGCTCGACAATCCTTTCCGTTCGTTGGTTTTGGGAAGCGAAATCTAGGGTTGGGTTTCGAGTTTGATTGGGTTATTAATACTCGAAATGGAGTACGAATTCGGAGTCAGCAGAGGGAATGGCTTCCAGTGAGGAAGTTCGGGATTTTTTTTTTGAGCATAAAATTGTCGTGATGTTTGTTTTACTGAAGCGCGGAGACTGGAGGTCGGAAGTCCCTGGTTCTGTGCGAGCTCATGATTGTTGGGTGGAAATGAAAGAGTTTCGAACGAGGAGGTTAAGGTGATGGCGGTTTTGAAATCGGTGGAGTGTGATGTGGTATTTTGGTTTAAGATTGGAAACATGGAGTTCGGTTGTGGTTACAGGAGTTCACGAGGCATTTGAGGAAGAAGGGAAATTGCGGGTTGGGGTTTTAATCGTGGGAGATGGGCCTGTTTGAATGGTAAAAGCCCAAGAGGGAATTTAATTTAGTTTAAATTAAAATTTATAGAAGTGTGTTAACTTTAAATAACCGTAACCTTATCATATATTATCAGAACTTCGAACGGTCAGTTCCGTTGGGATCGTATGGACGGACACTACACCATGGAGCTGACTGGGAGTGAATCCGAGCTCGCTACAATTTATAGCAAAATAAATTGTTCGTCTTAATCAAATCGAGTGATGGTTATCGTTATCAACGATGATCGTCCAATGTGAGTAAAACTCACCAACTCTGAACAGTTCTATTTTTATAACGTATATTTAGAACTGATAAATGATGACTGATTGTTGTGTGTTAATTGTTGGTTGAGTTGTTTGTGTATTGATTGAAATCATAGATAACAATATATATATATATATATATATATAAATCGTTAATCGAATATTGATTTTGTTTTATCAGAATATTTTATATATGTGTTGTTTAACATTTGTGATGCAGGAGAACAGGTTAGAGGGGTCCAACTGGACTGCTCAATATTTATGATACTGTTCTGTTCATATATTGTAATATATGATGTGATGTATAATCTGTTTGATTATGTGTGTTTAAATGATATCGATCATTGTGGTTTGCTATTTTGAATATCATAAAAGGCCCTGGGATGTAAATAGAATAAAAGGAATTTTCGTAAAATCAACCGATTTTATAAAAGGAAATATTTTGAAAATAAAGTATTTATAAAATCAAAGGATTTTATAAAGGAGAAATTATTTATAAAATAAATAGAAGATTTTAGAAAAAAGGAAATGAATAGAATAAAGGAAATAAATAGAATTATAAAAGGAATATTTAGTTGGAAAATAAATAGGATTTATAAAAAGGGAATTAACGAGATAGAAAAGAGTTAGTCGATTAAAGTTATCAAATAGAAGTCAATCAAATATAGCTTATTCGAAGAGTTAGTCAAACATAGTTATTCAAGATAAGTTGCCATTTAGCACGACTGCTAGCGTAATTTGCAAGGCTGCAGATAGCCTACGGCGGTCGGATGTTTCCTGAGGGAATCAGGCGTAACCATTGTGATCGCTGCGATCTAGAGTCAAGTGAATGGAGTTAAATTCAATATTAGTTATTCGAATAGGAGTTAAACAAATAGAGTTATCCAGTTAGAGTAAATCAAAATGGAGTTAAACAGAAATTAGAAACTGACTAGAGATTAATAAGTTGAATAGTTTTCTAGGTATCGATCTGATGTTGGTTCCGGCCTTCGGGGTTTATACTTAGAGAATTGTTCTCCTACTAGTTTACAGTCAGGGACTGATAGTTGTGAAATGATAGTGATATGTAAATAACAAACGGAAATGTTTTCCAGTGTTAAAACGTATATTTTCTAAACATAGAAAATAAGGATATATATATATATATAGATGATTGATGATTGATTGATAGAATTTCCATTTGGAAATAATATCATTGTTTGCTTACGTGTTTTCCTTTGATAGTTAAATCACAGACTATCAAAGTTTTGAACATTTTAACGTTGTTAATATGGAGAGACCGGTTGGATTATTATCCGAAGAACCACTCCGTATTGGCATAAGCGTTGCGAATCATATATGCCCAAGATAATTAAAGACGGAGTTATGCAAGGGCTATCCTGTTTACAGAATAGTGCCTTCGGTTTGTCCAGTCCCAGGACGACCTGTATGGAAGGATGCCTGACAAAGTATATCTAATAGATCGCGTAAGTTGATCTCTTCAAACGTATTCACGTTTGGTGGCGGAGGAATTCGTTTCTCTTAGCTTTATACCTGTGATATTTTTGGATAAGTCAATTTGTGATTTGGAAGGTATGACGATGTGACATTCAAAGTGAATGAAGATGTGACATGTAAAAGATAAGCGTAGCTTCTAGCCTCACATCCGGTAAATGACAGAAGTCGGCCAGGCAGCATGGCTAAGTCGGTCGCTCCGAAGTAGGGTGTATAATCACCTATCTAGAGAATATTCATTTGCTTCTTTAATCTATCAATGTTGTCCCATATATATACGGGAACGGTTGCTGATCCCAACCATTGGTGATGTACATTCGATACACTCAAGCGAAATGAGTGGTCGGTCATGTGTGGCTGAGTTGCAAGATGTTCTTGTTGAACTCCAGTGTATCGTTCCTAGAGTACATTGATCGGAAGGAGGTTCCATACCTTGTCATAGTTGGAATTCCATTATCCAATACGTGCTTGCGATTTCGATTGTATACTATATATGTAGAACGTGAGATGAAAGCGTTCTGCTAAATTGATAGCTATTTATATATAGACATTATTATAATATCAGAATGATATTGCTTTTCAAAGATGTTTGGATTCTCATAAGGGAAAAACCCGTTCCGTATTCACGGCGAGGTCTTATGAGATATCATATACCTGTTGAACTGTTTTAAACTGTTTTACTCATACCAGTCCCATGACTGACCCTGAGTTTATTCTGTTGTTTTCCCTAAACTCTTGGGTGCCCAATTTTGTATGGGCAGTCAAGTAGTCAGGATTTACAGATATATCTGAAGAGCTGGAGCAGGAGGCTTCAGGATTATGTAGCTATAGTTATTTCCGCTGTGTTGTAAGTGTTGTACTTGATAATGATATGAATATTCAAGTAAAATCTTTTATTTCAAAGTTATGTTACATATATTATATGTTATTCGTTCTGCTGTGAGATTCGTGTTACTCTGATGTTGTGTTCTTCTTCTTCTTCTTCTATTCTAAGTTCTATCTTATCTATCCTCACCCTCTAATTTCTTTTACTAATTACTAGGATTTTCGAGGTTTGGTTAGTCATCATCGTGTTTATGTCGATAACCAAAGTCGCTAAAAATCCGGGTCATTACAAGATGTCTTTGATGAGGTGAGGGGGTTACCTCCTAAACACGAGATAGACTTCCGAATTTATCTTGTTGATATTGCCAAGCCAGTTTCATTGCCCGTTAGGCACATGACCCCGCGAGAAAGAAGAGAGCTCATTAAACAAGTTGAGGAGTTGCTTGAGAAAATTTTCATAAGACGAAGCATTTCTGAATGGGGTGCTTCGGTGGTATTCGCTACTAAGGCGGATGGTTCGCTTCATTTATGCGTAGATTATCGTGAGTTAAACAAGCTAACTAAGAAAAATAGGCACCCACTACCAAGAATCGACGATTTGTTTGACCAGCTTGTGGGAGCATCTGTTTTCTCTCAACTCGATTTAGCCACAGGATTCCATCAGCTTAGAGTGGCTGAGGATAGCATTGACAAAACTGCGTTTAGGACTCCAGATGGGTTCTTTGAATGGCTCGTCATGCCGTTTGGGTTAACAAATGCACCCGCGTACTTTGTAGATTTGATGAGTAGGGTGTTTCGGAAATTCCTTAACGAGTTTGTGGTGGTTTTCGTGGATGATATTTTGATCTTCTCAAAAGATGAAGAAGAGCATGCTAGACATCTCAAGGAAGTCATGGAAACGCTTAGAGCACACCAGTTAAAGACTAAGTTCTCCAAATGCCATTTTTGGAGGAAGGAAGTTCGGTTTCTTGGACATGTAGTTTCTAAGCAAGGCATAGCCGTGGACCTCGCAAAGGTAGTTGCGGTACAAGACTAGAAAATTCCTAAGAATGCAACGGAGGTGAGGAGCTTTCTCGGTTTGGCGGGCTACTACAGGAAGTTCATTAAGGATTTCGCTAAGATTTCAGCCCCTCTTACTAAGTTAACAAAGAAGAACCTAGCTTTTGCATGGGACATAGAGTGTGACGTTGCTTTTCAGAGACTCAAGAGAGCCCTCACCACAGCTCCAGTTTTGGCATTACCTGATGGAGGCAAGTTGTTTACAGTGTACACAGATGCATGCGGCATGGGATCAGGCACTGTCCTAATGCAAGATGGAAGAGTAATATGCTACGGGGGCAGACAACTTAAAGTTCATGAGAAGAACTATCCCACACATGACTTGGAGTTGGCGGCGATCATTTTTGCACTTAAATCTTGGTGCCATTATCTTCTTGGGGAGAGGTTCGAGCTGTATACCGACCACAAATCGCTTAAGTACCTCTTTTCACAGAAAGATTTGAATCTGAGACAACAGCGGTGGATGGAATTCTTGGCATCATATGACTTCGATATAGCTTATACCCCTGGCAAGGGTAATGTGGTGGCGGATGCGCTAAGTAGGAAAAGGTTGACCTTGAGCCCCTTGTTTGTTGAAAGGAAAAGTCTAGAGTTTATAGCAACCTTTGATTTTACACCTGTTGTTGAGTCATTGACTGTTACGTTAGCATCTCTGGAGTTAAGACCTACACTCCTAGATCAAGTAGGGACTTCACAGAAGGAAGACCCACATATAGTTGAAATCATGGACAAGCTGATTAGTGGTGAGACGTCAAGTCACCTCGGTAGGTATGCCATAGATGACAAGGGATGGCTAAGGCGTGATGGAAGGCTATGTGTCCCACAAGTGGGAGACTTAGTAAGGAAAGTTCTCGAAGAGGCGCACCACTCGAAGATGACTATACATCCCGGAGGGGATAAGATGTACAGAGTTATGAAACGCATGTTCTTTTGGGCTGGGATGAAAAAGGACGTGGCAGAGTTCGTTTCAAGGTGCATAGTGTGCCAACAAGTAAAGGCCGAGTCGAAGAAGCTCGGTGGGCTATTACATCCTTTGGAGGTTCCGCAATGGAAATGGGAGAGTATCTCAATGGATTTCGTGGATGGACTGCCTAGGTCAAGGAAGGGAAATACTAGCATATGGATCATAGTTGATAGACTCACGAAAAGTGCTCACTTCATTCCGGTGAAAAGCAAGAGGACCACATCATGGTTAGCGTCTATTTACCTTCGAGAGGTAGTACGGTTGCACGGGGTTCCTTCTAGTATAGTTAGTGATCGTGACCCAATTTTCAATAGCCAGTTTTGGAATAGTCTGCAAGAAGCAATGGGTACACGACTGAGTTTAAGCACGGCCTATCACCCACAGACGGATGGACAAACCGAAAGAGTAAATAGGGTACTAGAGAATCTTTTGAGACTATGCATTCTTGACTTTGGTGGTACTTGTGAAGATCATCTTCCTCTCGTGGAGTTTGCTTATAATAATAGTTATCAAGCTAGCATCGGGATGGCACCGTTCGAAGCCTTGTATGGAAGACCGTGCAAGTCACCAACTTGTTGGTGGTAGACAACAGACAGGCTTATACTTGGGCCCGACATGATAAGGGACACTTCTGAGAAGGTTGAGTTGATACGAAGACGGATGAAAACGGCCCAAGATAGACAGAAATCTTATGCAGACAAGAGATGGATAGACCTAGAGTTCGAAGTCGGAGATATGGTCTTTATAAAAGTTTCTCCGTTACGCAATGTAGTTCATTTTGGAGCAGTTGGAAAGCTAGCACCAAGGTTCATAGGACCGTTCCCTATCACTGAGAGGATTGGACATATGGCCTATAAGGTAGACTTACCCGAGAAGCTGACTGGAGTACACAATGTCTTTCACGTCTCGCATCTCCAAAAGTGCTTGCATGAGTCAGCCGAAGTGGTTGAGCCAAGCATCCTTGAAGACGTAGAAGTGGAAAAAGAAGCAACATTGAGGCGAGTTCCGATTCGTATCTTAGGACGGAGATTAAGAAGCTAAGGAATCGAGAAGTCAAGCTAGTTAAAGTGCAGTGGAGTGAAGCCCAAGAAGACGCAACTTGGGAAACCGAAGAGAAGATATGCGCGCTTTACCCATTTCTTTTTGAGGGTACATTCTCGATCTCTTTTTCCTATAAACTTGAAAACCTTTTCGTATCATGCTTCTACTACCTACGTTTGTCTTGTTATCTTCTCGATCTTATCTTGAGAACCTTAGGTAGAACCATATGGATGTAAACATGTGATTGAAACATGTTATTGTTGATGTTTGCAAATGGTTGCAAGTGTTTGCAAGTGATTGCTAGTGGATGCATGACACACATTAGGCACTAGATCGGCTCAGTCACATTTTCATGTTGCATATGCATGAGTGCTTATACTTGTACATGGATGGAACTTGTTATGCTATCACTTGGATGTTGCATATGGATGAATGTTATGCGCACTCATGTAGAGATTATAAATTATGTTAGGAATTTTTGCATACATGTTGGATTCATTACACTAACATATTTTGCATTAAGGAGGTCTACTGAATCAGTAACCGCCTGATCTTTTGCATTAGATAAGTACATATACACACACTTTCTGCATATGTTCATACAGCACTAGAAACCTTTTAAGGACAATGGTTGCTTGTGGATGATGTTTTGAGTAGATGGATGATGGATGGTAGGGCACATCCTCCCTAACTTAGAGATTTCGGGGACAAAATCCTAAGGAGGGGAGAATGTAACAACCCGTATTTTGATAACGTGTAATAACCATAAATCAAGGCAGAATTAATTTTTAAAATGAGAATCAAGGGAAACGGGTTATGCCATTGTGTTTGTCTCGAAATTCTGCTTGGAAACGAGTTCGAGTTTTCGAAAATCGGAGTCCGTATGACCAAGTTATGACCCTTCAAAATTTTCAGAAAATTTCAAGTTCAAAACAGCTCAGAATTCGAATTCAAATTTCGAATTCAAACCACAGAACAGACTGGGCGGGAAATTTTCCGCCCAGGACCAGGTCGACCTGGGGGTTGACCATAGAGTCGACCTATCCAGGACCAGGTCGACCATAGTGTCGACCTGGGTGTCGACCTGGTGACAAAACCCATTTTTGAGTCTGAGTTCGTTTTGATGTTTCTGGCCTCATTTCTGTCTACATTTGTTGGCCTGACCCTATATAAACAGCCCCTAACACTAATCTCTCTACACAAAATTCTCTCTGACCTTATGCTGCTCTAATTCTGGTTGAAAAGTTAGAGAAAGGGACTACTTCTTCTATGACGAAACTACGTTAAGAGAATTGCTGATTTGGGTATTTCTACTAGGACTCGACTAAGCATATAAAGATTCAACATCGACTTTCTTTTTCTAATTCTCAAACCACAATCTGTAAGCCCCAGTTACTTTTAGATTTAAACTGTAAACGTAATATGAATAGGTTGTAAATTGAAATTGGACCTGCGTATGATGACTGTTTTACATCCATTCTTGTTCATCTTGGATCTTGACTTTTGGGTATATTACCATGGCTATCACCTTATGTTAACCGTTACCATGACTATCACCTTATGTCAACTATTATCATGACGAGTACCCTATTTTGCTAGATTTGGAATCTTAATGTTTGAGGCCGATATTCCATATGCCAGTAATGTTGTAATCATTTATCTCAAGTTATACCATGCTATGCTAGTAATCACTTTTGCCACCTTATACCCGTCCCTTTTTATGTTATTCCCTAATTAGATTTGTCTGTATCGATTCGAGTTTACGTGCGATGGGAATACGATTTGGGTAGATTAGGTAAAACATGAATTGGCTTTGAACTTGAACATGAACGTTGTTATAACTTGAACCTGGATATGGACATGAACTTGACACGATTTGACACGAAACATGACCTGAAAACTTGACATGAATTTAGACTCGAAACTTGAATCTGGACATGACACTTAGAATGAATTTGAAAATGGCCAACTCGAGGTTGGGTTGAGTTTGCAGTGTAAATCTGCCCGGAACCGCCCGGCAAATCCAGTGACTGCAAACAATAGGATCCAATGTGGGTAGTTGGTCATATCGCACGTAAAACCCGAGGTTAGACTATGTTGTGGTGTAAATCTGCCCGGAACCGCCCGGCAAATCCAGTGACCACAACAACTAGTCTAATGTGAGAGGTTGGGGTGCATTAATGAATTAATGCCACATGATAGGGTTAAGTCATGAACCACTTGAATATACTTAACCAATTTGACACGATGATTTGATAGGGTTAAGTCATGAACCGTTTGAACACACTTAACCAACTTGATACATGATTTGGATAGGGTTAAGTCACGAATTTGAATGACAACACTTAACCCATCAGAAACCCTAGTTACGTTGTCCTTTTCAGCAGTAACCCACTTAGATGTATCACGATACCCTGGGACAAGGCAGGGTGGGGCACGATTACTGGGCTGATTGTAAGCGACCAGAACGACGGCTGAGTAGGTGCGCCATTGTAGGTTCAGGCGGACTATGGTCGAGCACGTAGTCCGGAGTTGAAAAAGCTGGCATTGGGCACCCGTAGGTTTACACTGTGCGTGCTTGATTCGTGTCGGTGGTTGGCGCCCTAGGGCTTGATACACCGTAGGGTGGACCTAGCACAGGTGACTACATTTCGTGATTGGGCCGTATGACACAGACACTTGACGAGCTAGAACTTGTAGGGAGTCGATCGATTAGTAGATCGTACCGTAGGACCCCGTAATGGGTCACTTCATGATATTAGGCCAAGGGATCATTTCATGATTAATACTTGACATGGGTTAGAACACTAGTACAGTTGGTGCAGCGAATCTTGAATATGCGATGCTAGACTTGACTTATCTTGTTATCTTATTTATCATACCAGTCCTGTTATCACCCTTATGTTTAATTCCAGTTTTCACATGTCATGTTACCTTTACTAGTTTTTATACTGAAAGTCACTAGGGCTTACCAGTCTTATGACTGACCCTTTTTCTTTCGCCTCTTTTCTTTCGTTCCCCCCACCCCCAGGTTCTCAGGGAGGAAACACTAGCTCTTAGCTTGGATTTAGCTTGCTTTCTGTCAGCTCATGTACGGTTTTGTCTTGAGTTATGCTATGGCTGCACTTCTGCTATTTATGGGGAATAATTTACTTTTGTTATCTTAAGTTTATGCTTCTTTATTTGGAACTTGATGTAATGGAATAATTTGTACCTTGGATATATGAGGTTTTGACTCTTTTCTTGAAAGTAATAAAAATTTGGTTTTTAATTTCTACTGTTGCTTTATTTATGATTCGCCTTGTGATATCTCTGTGTATGTTTACCTAGATAATACTCCACCAAAACTAGTGCATTCCCTTTGTGAGTTACCCTAGCAGAGGTGGGGTGTTACAATAGTGTATCTCTAGAGACGAATAGACTGGGTTCAACAAGAACGTCTTGCAACCCAGCCCTCACATGACCGACCACTCATTTCGCTTGAGTGTATCGAATGTATATCACCAACGGTTGGGATCAGCAACCGTTTCCCAAAAGGGACAACATCGATAGATTAAAGAAGCAAATAGAATTTCTGTAGATAGGTGATTATACATCCTAATGGGTGCGACCCACATAGCCATGCTGCCTACCCGATTTTTGTCAAATTCCAAGTTGTCAGGCTTGAGGTTTGAGTTATCTTCCAGAACATTTGGCCACCATTCACTTTGAATGCCACATCGTCATACCCGCCAAATCACAAATTGATTTCCCCAAAAATACCATGGGTATAAAGCTAAGAGAAACGAATTCCTCCGCCGCCAAACGTAAGTACGTTTGAAGACGTCAACTTACGCGGTCCGTTAGATAGACTCTGTCATACATTCGTCCATTCACGTTGTTCTGGGACTGGACAAACCGAAGGCACTATCCCGTAAACAGGACAGCCCTTGCATAACTCCTTCTTCAATTATTTTCATCATATTTGATTACAACGCTAACGCCCATACAGAGTGGTTTCTAGATAATGAATCAGATCCCGATCTCTCCGTATTGACGACGGAAAAATGGTCAAAAACTTCGATAGTCGGTGATTTAACTATCAAAGAAAAATAAGTGTACAACCAACGATCTTATTTCCAGGCAGGAATTCGATCGATCAATCATAAATCAACAATGGCCCCCTTTAAATCAATTCCTTATTACATTATCATTTACAATTCTCATTTCCCATCTTTCGTATTCCTTTTAAGCTTGATTTCCTCTCTCGTTTCTTTGAAAAACCTTTTCAATATTATAATTCCTTTATTCGAGAAAATATCTCTTATTCCAGTTAGAAAACATTTCTAATATTCACGAATCCTTATTTTCTATATTCAGAAAATGTACATTATTAATATCGGAAAATATTTCCGAATTCCCTTTCTTAATTCCTCGTTGACCAATTTCATTTTATTTTAACAACAGCGTCACGAGCGCTATATCCAAATATTTGATTTATAAAACATTACTTTTAACCACAGCGTTACAATCGCTGTCTAGAATTATAGAACACTTATCATAACAATAGCATTAAGATCGCTGTTAAAACAGTTATTATAACGGCATCGTTAAAATTCCTATTTAGATTTACCAAAACATATATTATAACGGCAGGGTTTAAAATTGCTATTTAAAAATATTTGGTTTATCAAAATGCAACTTGTATTTATTTATTTAAATAAATAAATCAATAAGTAAATAAATAAAGAATTATTAAATCTGATTCAAATGGAAAGTAAACTAACTACTTCCCTAAATTCAAGATAATCCAATTTCAATAAATAACTCTCTTTCGAATAATCTATATTCAATTTATATACTAAACTTTACCATTTGAGGTAGATTCAAATTCCAAATTCACATTTGAATTCATCGTTTCCAAATCACTACCAAATTCCTTTATAACCCCTCCAGTCCACGAAACGTATCACACTTTATTTTATAAACTAAACTCATCGTTTCCCCTTTTAAAACAATTACCCATTTCCTTTTCATTTAATTTCAAATCTGGATTTCATACTTCCAATCTAAATTCCTTTATAGATATTTCATTCTGAACATATTTCTTTTAAACCATTATTTACCTAAATCGTGAATATATTTCTTTTATATATATAATCAAATAAGTTTGATTTTCATACAAAAATAATAATATTTTAAACCCAACTTCTATTTAATGTCTATTCAGAATAATTCATATAAGTCTCATTTCCTTTTATTTAATCATTTAAAATCTCTTTCAACATTTCCTTAATAATTTCTAAGTTTACATCTCCTTTCAAATATTGGCTTCAAACCCCATTTCCACTTCGCTATATAAATTCAATGTATCCAATGATAAGTAATTCAATCCATATATATTCTCATTCACAAACAAATTCTTGATTCATTCATTCGAATAGGTTTTCAATTTTCAACTCTATTCAAAAATTAAATTTCTATTTTTGAAAATAAAATTCCTTTTTAACACTCAAATTTCCTTTTCTATATTTGAAAATATTTTATGGTATTTAAATACCAAAATTCTAGATCAGGGTAGCTCAACCACAACGAAGTCAATCACCGACTATATATATCACACCACACATCAAAATCAAGGAAAAACAGTAATATAAATATTGAGGAACCCAGTTGAGTCCCTCCAACCTGTTTCCCTGCATCCACAGATGTTAATCAACATTAATTAATAACAGAAATATTTATCGATCAACTATATAACCATATCAACCAATTTTATCAACCATTCATTCAAACAACCATCACACAGTATAAAATTACTAGAAATAAATTAAAACTCGTATATATAAAAATATAAATGAGTCAGAGTTAGTGAGTTTACTCACCTTGATTTGCAGTTGATGATTCTGCTTTTGGTTTCGTTTACAACCAAACAAACGTTTGATTTTATCACGAATTTCCAGTAGCTCAGTTCTCAACCACGTCAACTCCATAGTGTAGATTTTGTTGCCGCAATTCCAATGTGACCGATTTCATTTAAATCTTTCTCAAACTAAATTAATCACGGTCGATTAGTCATCTTCCCCATTTCCAGTTGCACGACATCTCTTGTTGCCATGATATTCAACTTCGTATTTTCCCATTTTACTTGATTACCATTATGAATATATAACCAACCTCCCTTAATTACATTGTTTACTTGAGAGCGAATCCTCTCTGCTACCCTGTCCATTTACTGCCAACGTGTCCATTGACCAATCTTTTAACCACATTTTAAAATCCTTACTTACTATTAACCCCGACATTCCCTTTTTCTGTATCTTAATGGCAACTAAACATTTGGCCACTTTTACTTCATTACGTCACTCAACTGACCAGTCAGTAAGTACTAGTGCACCTTTTCCATCTCCATATTCCACTTAAGTCCCAGCTAAACCCATTACACTTCAACAGGGTTCGATCGTATATACGATCTAAATGGACAATCGGCTTCCTCACATAGTTAGGTAAGTTGGACTCATCATTAATTAGCTAATAATTTCATAATTACCTTTATGAAATTTGTTCGCACAACTTCTTTGTTCTCAGTTAAAGGAAAATAAATGACTACCCAGTCCTTCCATTCGCAGCTTTCTTCATCTAACCAAAAATATGGACCCTCTCTCCCATCTAAATCCCCTCCTGTTCAACAACGTAGCCCCTTCCATACCCAACTACCAGTATTTCCAGGTCACTTTATCCTTGAATGCCACCGCCTCTACATAGCCATTATCACACCATCCTACTCAAGAACTCATAACATAATGATACCCTATATTAGTTTGATAGTTTCTTCTTTCTGGATAAAACCCAGATCTCCATGTTTTAGCAAAATAAAACATCCCCATAAAAATCTCCATTGTTAATCACTATAAAATTCTTAAGTAAAATCGATCTCCTCATAAACTAACCAATTCCTCACCTTGCCACCGAGACTGACCCTGACATCATCACCAGACTTCGACGTCAGGAACGAGATCACCCGAAACCCACCAGGTTGCATGAAATTTCCTTCGACTGTCTTTAAAGAAAAACCATCGAACCCTTCCTTCAATTTCCGCTCACACCCTAGATCGCCGTAGATCCTCCTATGACCGCCACGAGATGGCCCGCCGCCCCCATACTTCTGGCGCCAACCCTTGAATAACAGTCTGATGCTGCCAACTCCGGTAACAACTCTCCAAAGCCGACGCTTGACATAGAACAGCACCACTTTGATTTCGTTCGAACCCGCTGTTAGGTAGAGTATAAGTGAATGGGTGCAATGAATAAAAGTCTGGTTGGGATTTTCTTTTTTCCTTTCTCTTTTTTTTTTTTTTTTTTTTTTTTTTTTTGAAAGAAGCTGATTTCAGCTGAAATGGAGGAAACGCGAAGAAAGATGGGGATTTAAGGATTTTATATAGTGAGTTTTTACTTGGCACACACGGTAGTATGGTGGCTTGGAAAACACGGAAACAAAACAATGTGGTATGCATGGTGTGTATTAATTTGGGGAACAAGGAATTGAAAGAGCGAATTGTGTAAGGAGTGGAGAGCACGGATAATAATTTGGAGCATACGATATCAAATGCATTTGTTAGCACATGAATTATTTACTTGGCACCTTAGAGAAAAAGGTTGTAATAAATTTTTAGATGTTATGACTTATGTGGACTTGTTGTATATTTCTTTGGTTATGTCGCCTTGTTTTGAAACCAAGCTTTATATTTTTGGTTCTAAACTTATATTCCTAATCCACCAATTTTCTTATTTTGCTACTAAAAATAAATTCTTTTTTTTTGCTGTTTACCGACTGCCACACACGAAAATGGAAATATCGTTATGTTAAACAATGCGCTACCATCCCAAAAATATAATAATATTGGTAGTTTAACTTATATTATGAAATCCCAAAATATTGATATAGAGCGCAAAATACTCCAAATAAAAAGTTGTGTATTTAATTAGTTAAAAATTATAGAAAAATTCTAAAAATTAAATTATTACTACGCATCAAAAGAATCTTGTCCAAATTCAAGACCGATATTTAAATATATTAAATAAACCGTTATGGTCTACATGCGATTCAATAGCGACTTTCTGAAAAATTGATTTGGACATAACTTTTTATTCCTGCTATGAAATCTGGATTTTTCACATTCGTTGGAAAGATATTTTCAAACAGATTCAAATATTTCTTGTTTCGCTAAAATCCGATTTATTTTGAATCTTGTACATTCATTTGAAATTTGAAATCGAATTTTCAAACTACCGCGCCATTTCGAACTCGTTTTAATTATATTATAAATTATACGTTTAAATATCGTTTTATTAAATAAATTCCTATATATAATTCAAATAAAATATTTAAACTAATTTAAATATTCATAATTCAACGGCTGTGCATCCGGGTCGTTACAGGTATAGTGCCTATCCTCTGTTCTGTTCGGTTCGGTGGTTGCTCCCTTCTAGGTATCCCGATCCGATCCCATCCTCCTCCATTCGCCCGATCCGATCCCCTTTTGGTCTCTCCGATCCGATCCCCTGTCCAACTCCAACTCTAAGCAAATGGCCATCCTTCTTGCCAAGTCTCCTTTAGTGCGAAGTTCCGATCCAGTTCAGTTCCTCTGCCCAGTCCACCATCCGATCCGAGCCTCCTATCCCGATCCGATCTGAAACCCTGCACATTTTCCTGCAGCTTTTCCAGCGACTATTTTACGCCATACGACGGCGTTTTCGACCAATCTAACACTTCTAGGTAATCACAAAGCATACCATATAGTCATAGCAACATGTATAATCATCCACAAACAGCAAAACAATAATCATAGCAAGTAAAATGGATCAAACATTCCCAAAAACCCATATTTTCCCCTTAATTATGTTTAAGCAAATCTAATGATGCGATTAGCAAAACTTAACCAAACTAGCCAAATTTTCCAACAGAGGTCTAAAACAATATTTCGAATTTTATAAATATTTTTCCAGATTTTAATCATGTCTAATTTCGTTAATCTTCACTAATTACCCTTAATTAACCGTAATTAGTGCAAAACTATGCAAATCACTCACCTTGGCCACAAATAAAATACCAAATCTAAAATGAATCTCTATTTGGCGCTGTTCCCAATGTAACACAGTAGTTCTACCTCGATTCTTGTGCTAATCCTCCTTGATTTGATGTTGCTAAGCTTAGTCCTTGATTAGAAAGTGATTTGGGGATGTTTTAGAGGTTAAAGCCATTATTAAGGTTCTTAGGAGGTAAATGGCGGCTAGAGAACTGAAATGAAATGAAAACCTAACTCATTCAGCCTCCCCATAACCCTAATCCCGAAATGGGTTATGGGCTCATTTATTAATCACCTCATTTGGCCCGGTTAAATAGTTTTTCACCATCTGAAACTTGTTTTAGCCATATCTCCCGAACGGTGAGTCCGTTTGGCTAATGTGACCACTCTACGGAAAGGTAAACCATCATCCGGTGCCAATGGAAGTGGTTTCATGTCAAAACTCCTTTCCAATCAAAAGTTATGGCCAAAACAGTATCAACTAGGGGCAAAACGGTCATTTAAAAATCGACAAAAAATCATGAACATTCCCAATAGTCGTCTCCCAAAGTTACATAACCATACGACTACGTATGTAAAAAAAAAAATATTATACGATCCTATGATGCGTAGAATGCGGGTCGTTACACTCTCCCCCCCCCCCCTTAAGAAATTTCGTCCCCGAAATTCCTTAATCCAAAACATACAAAGGATCCCGCATGCCTACCAGCCGTATACAACAATCAATCTTGTAGAACAAGTAAAACAAACCTATCCTAGCATGCGGAAAAACTAAATCGAAACTGAAATCTTACCAGGTGAAGAGTTCTGGATACGTCTTCCTAATGCTCTCCTCTGTCTCCCAAGTACATTCATTCTCATCCTCGCCCCACTGAACTTTGACTAATTTCACCACCTTCCTTCGAAGTTGCTTCGTATCGTTCCCAACAATACGCATAGGCTTGCGGTTCCCAACCGCCTCGGGTTCAACCTCAATATCATTCAACTGATCATGTGATATAGTCACATATGGGTCGTGTATGAACTTCCTTAACTGGGAAACATGAAATATGTTGTGAACTCCTGCCATCTTCTCTAGTGGTTCAACTTTGTATGCCAAATTCCCAATTTGCTCAAGAACTGGGAATGGACCAACAAATCTTGATGCTAACTTGCCTCTCCTGCCAAATCGTATCACGCTCTTCAACGGAGAAATCTTGACAAACACCAAGTCGCCAATGGAGAACTTTAATTCTCTTCTCCTCTTATCAGCATAACTCTTCTGCCTATCTTGGGCAGCCTTCATTCGCTGTTGGATAACTTTGATCTTATCTGATGTTTCTCTTATTACTTCTGGTCCAAGCACATATTTCTCACCGGTCTCTAACCAACATGATGGTGAGTTACACGGTCTCCCGTAAAAAGCTTCAAATGGAGCCATACCAATACTAGATTGATAACTATTATTGTATGCAAACTCTACTAGATGCAAATGGTCATCCCATGCTCCACCAAAGTCTAATACACAGGCTCTCAAGAGGTCTTCTAATATACGATTCACCCTCTCTGTTTGACCATCGGTTTGAGGATGATACGCGGTACTGAGATGTAGTTTTGATCCTAACGCCTCTTGTAAGCTCCTCCAAAATCCACTAGTGAACAATGGATCTCGGTCACTCACAATGCCTTTGGGTATTCCATGAAATCTCACTACCCATTTTATATACAGTTCCGCTAACTTAACTACCGTCCTGTTTGACTTGACGGGTATAAACGTTGCACTCTTAGTCAATCGGTCCACAATCACCCAAATGCTATCATGGCCCAATCTAGTCCTTGGTAACCCATCAATGAAATCCATTGAGATTTGTTCCCATTTCCTTTCTGGAATCTCTAATGGTTGCAACAACTCACTAGGCTTCTTTTGCTCAGCTTTAATTAGCTGGCAACTAATGCATTTGGATATAAACTTCCCAATGTCTCTTTTCATCTCTTTCCAGTAGTAGGTCTGCTTCATGTCTCGATACATCTTGTTACCACCAGGGTGTATATTCAGTTTTGAGCGATGACATTCCCTAAGCACTTCATCTCTCAATCCTTTGACATTGGGTACAACTAGTCTTCCATTCTTCCTAAGCCATCCATCTCGATCAAGCCCATACTTGGTCATCTCTTCGTCGATTCCCATCTCTAACTTTGAGATGATTTCCAATAGGTTAGGATCGTTCCTCTGACTGGAACCAATCCGCTCAATCAAAGTGGGTCTGGTCATCAAGCTTGCTAACATTTCTAGATCCATCTCGCACTTTGGTCTGAAATCATACCCAGCGATGTACTCCAGTTGCTTCCATTCAAGAAACATAGCCCCTAAACTAGCATGTCTTCTACTCAATGCATCAGCCACCGCATTACCCTTTCCTGGTGTATATGTGATGTCGAAATCATGGGAAGCTAAGAATTCTAGCCATCTTTGTTGTCGGAGATTTAGATCCCTTTGAGAGAAAAGATACTTTAATGACTCATGATCAGTAAACAACTCGAATCTTTCTCCCAAGAGATAATGTCTACACATCTTCAGTGCGAACACGATCGCTGCAAATTCCAAATCATGGGTAGGGTATCTTTTCTCATGCGGTTTCAGTTGCCGACTTGCATAAGCTACAACCCTACCTCCCTGCATCAACACAGCACCTAGTCCGGTACCACATGCGTCCGTATATATCGTCATCTCTTCATTCCCCTTAGGAATGACTAATACTAGTGCACATGTCAACTTTTCCTTTAGACTCTTGAATGCATTCTCGCACTTTTCGTCCCAGACGAAAGCTTGATTCTTCTTGGTCAAATGAGTCAATGGTGCTGCTATCTTGGAAAAGTCTTGGACAAACTTACGATAATATCAAGCTAATCCCAAGAAACTTCTTATGTCCGTTGCATTCTTGGGCATAGACCAATCTTGTACCATAGCCACCTTCGTAGGATCCACGACAATACCATTCTCTGAAACAACATAGCCCAAGAATCTCACTTCTCTCCTCCAGAAGTGACACTTAGAAAACTTTGCTTTCAATTGGTGTTTTCTAAACACCTCCATCACTATCTTCAAGCGTTCCTTGTGTTCTTCCCCTGTCTTCGAATAAACAAGTATATCGTCCATGAACACAAGAACAAACTTATACAACTGATTTCTGAATACCTTATTCATAAGATCCACAAAATATGTTGGGGCATTGGTCAGCCCGAATGGCATGACCAACCACTCATAAAATCCAGACGGCGTCCGAAATGCCGTTTTGGCTATACTCTTAGCTTCCACCCTAAGCTGATGAAAACCTGTCGCGAGATCCAACTGGGAGAATACTCTCGCGCCACTCAATTTATCAAACAAATCATCTATCCGTGGTAGAGGATACTTATTCTTCCTCGTCACTTTATTCAATTCACAGTAGTCCACACACAATCGAAGGGAACCATCTGCCTTGGTAGCAAACACAACCGGTGCTCCCCACTCAGAAACACTCCTTTTGATAAATCCCTTCTTCAAAAGATCGCTGACTTGCTCCCCGAGCTCTCGCTGCTCCCTTGGTGCCATACGACGAAGCGACATCACTATAGGTCTGGCATCTTTCACTAAATCAATACGGAACTCAATCTCTCGGTGTGGTAGAAGACCGGTCACTTCCTCGAAGACATCCGGATACTGGCCAACCATGGGCAAACCAGACAACTCACTATGCGGGATGTCGAGGGAATTTAGAAAACTAGTCATTACCCCATCACTGGGTAGACCACTACCCTCCGCCCATCATCCGCTCTAGCTATCACCAAAAAGCCCTCAGTCTACCACCACCCGTATCTTTTGATCCAATCGACTCCCAAAATAATGCCAAACCCAGTAAAGCCCCAAACAAAGCAATCACAAACGAACATGCATCCATGACTCGATAAGACCACATTACGACAAATCATGCTAAGGTTAGTCGAACCACCAATTGGGTTCGTCACTACTAAAGGTCTATCGACAATCTCGGGCTCCAATCCCAACCTATCTACTAGGTCACTAGATATGAAAGAACTGGAAGCTCCGATATCAAACAAAACACTAACAGGAACATCGTAAACAGAAAGCATACCTTGATTAACGATATTCTTTCCCATCTCCACCGCAGTTGGGGCATTCGACGAAGAAGGAATAGCATTAAGGGCATATGCCTTCACCATCTGCTTTTCTTTAGGGGGTTGCGAACACTTATCCTTGTGATGTCCCACTTGGCCACAGTTGAAGCACTTCCTATCCGCTGGCTTGGCCCGACAATTACTAGCATAATGGCCGTTCTTACCACAGCTGAAGCTCTCAACATCCTTCTTCTTTTTGCCATCCTTATTCTGGTTCTGCTTCCTCTTATTCTGAGAACCATTCTTGCCTCCACCGCTTGCTTGCGGCTTTGGCTCCTCTGCAGATGCAACCTCAGTCTTCGACTTAGGGTAAAGACTCTCTGACCTCAATGCTTTCCCCACAATCGATTCAAACGTCTCATCGATGTGGTTAATAAGCCATTCCCCCAAGTACTAATCCAAGCCAGTTATGAACTTCTCGTTCTTCTTCTTGGCAGTATCTATTAGGGATAACCCATATTTCGATAAAGCGTCGAATTCGGAAATATACTCCGAGACAGCTCTGCCATTCTGCTTGAGCTCCAAGAATTTCTTAAATAGCACTGACTTCTGAGAAGCTGGAATGAGCTTATCGCTAAAGCGAACCTTAAACTGATCCCAAGTAATCTGATCCTCGGGAGTAGCTGCCTTTATAGCATTCCACCAATTCATTGCCCGTCCTTGCAGCTGATGGGATGCTAGCCTTCTCTTCATCGTATCCTCGATACCCAAATCTTTGAAGATACACTCGCAGCTATCCAACCAATCCTAAACATCTGTAGCCGACTCCGTTCCGTGGAACGGCTTCCCACCAAGACTAGTATAATCCTTGTTCAGCTTGGCGAAATCGGCCTTAGGCGTCTGCACTATTAGACCACCACCACTACTAGCATTGGGAGCTGCCCTCTGCACATCCCTAAGCATCTCTCTCATGAGGTCAGTAAACATCGTCCTCATGTCAGCAGCATTCCCATTATTGGCTCCTCTACCGGTACCTCTTGCGTATCGGCTCATCGTTCAATCTGTAAAGAGAAAACGATTAACCATCTCCATAGTGGTGCCAGTGCAGTGCGACTTCATCCTTAACTATACTAATAGTATATATATAGCTTTTGAAAACCAAAATAATCACAAATACGCACTCTCATATACGTATTATCTCTCTCTGGTGTCTTTCCCTAGGTTAACTACGCAACCTGGCTCTGATACCAAGTGTGACGGCTCGCCCCGTACTAACCGGTATTCCCTCCTTAAGTGCGTTGTACACATGCTCGACTAACACGGAACGGTTGCCAAAGAAAGGAAAGAAGAGAGTGAACTAATCGAAAACCTGTATAATGTCTCACAACGCATGGGATAAAATCTAATAACAACATACTTGACATAAAACAGGCGAGACAGTGCATAAGCTGAAAACTAAACATCATAGCAGCGGAAAATCCAAATACAGCTTAGGTTCCACATCATCATTATTACAACTTTAAAACTATCTCTAAAGTAAAAGAAAGGAAGGGTACACTACTAATGCCCAAAGTAGTGACCAGCAGCGACACAGGGAGAATATCTATATATATCATACGTGGAAGCCTCCTGCTCGTCTCCGGTACAGCTACTCGTGCATCACCAGCTAATCTGTCTCTAGTATTCTCGTGAGAGTACTCAGAGTAATAAGAAGAGACATAAAATTCTGGGTCAGACAAAAAGTCTGGTATGAGCGATAAGCAGCTAAACAGAACAATAACAGGTATATTAAACCATACCTGAACCTAGACCTGCAACCAAAGAGTTAGCACTACATACCGTACAATACTCTAAGGTGCCACTGAACAGATGGTGTAAAGGTAACGGGGGTGGGGGTGTACATGTCATACTGATGGCAAACAAATCAAACATAGCAACCATCCTCACATCTCTCACTCAGTGCATAAAGCATACGATGTCCACCACTGTTAATCACTAGACCCATCGAAGTAGTGACGGAGTTCGACTTGTACAACTACTGCTACTACCAAGCTTACCCCATGGAGTCATGACCAAATCTTTACAAATGACCCCACTTCAATGGTCTATAGCTCTTTAGTCGTACCTAGGCCACTGTGGCCATGAATCCGTTCACGTACCCCCTATACATAGTGATCCAAAGTTATAAACATCGACAACCCCTTAGCACACGTCCCGCAGCAAAGACCAACTCATGAAGTTAACTCATTGGTTCCCAACTGGATCCTGAGCTCTACTTCCTATTTGGACTTCCTTTGCATCTCGGGTTTTGGTCGAATTGGAGTTGGTCTTCATAAGAAGTCGTCACGATGAAGTAAAAGTATACATCTGGTTCGGTTCGGTACTCCCAACCCGGTTCGGTTCGTGGTCTAAGTCCATGCCTTGATCAGTGCTCCATCCCTCCTCGGTTCGGTCCACTCACACTTGCTTGGTACGGTTCGGAATTATAGTGCCTATCCTCTATTCGGTTCGGTGGTTGCTCCCTTCTAGGTATCCCGATCCGATCCTATCCTCCTCCATTCGCCCGATCCGATCCCCTTTTGGTCTCTCCGATCCGATCCCCTGTCCAACTCCAACTCTAAGCAAATGGCCTTCCTTCTTACCAAGTCTCCTTTAGTGCGAAGTTCCGATCCGGTTCGGTTTCTCTACCCTGTCCACCATCCGATCCGAGCCTCCTATCCCGATCCGATCCGAAACAATGCACATTTTCCTGCAACTTTTCCAGCGACTGTTTTACGCCATACGACGGAGTTTTCGACCAATCTAACATTCTAGGCAATCACAAAGCATACCATACAGTCATAGCAACACGTATAATCATCCACAAACAGCAAAACAACAATCATAGCATGTAAAATGGATCAAACATATCCAAAAACCCGTATTTTCCCCTTAATCATGTTTAAGCAAATCTAATGATGCGCTTAGCAAAACTTAACCAAATTAGCCAAATTTTCTAACAAAGGTCTAAAACAATATTTTGAATTTTATAAATATTTTTCCAAATTTTAATCATGTCTAATTTTGTTAATCTTCACTAATTACACTTAATTAACCGTAATTAGTGTAAAACTATGCAGATCACTCACTTTGGCCATAAATAAAATACCAAATCTGAATTGAATCTCTGTTTGGCGATGTTCCCAATGTAACAATGCAGTTCTACCACGACTCTTGTGCTAATCCTCCTTGATTTGATGTTGCTAAGCTTAATCCTTGATTAGAAATTGATTTGGGGATTTTTAGAGGTTGGAGGCCATTATTAAGGTTCTTAGGAGGTAAATGGCGGCTAGAGAACTGAAATGAAATGAAAACCTAACTCATTTCAGCCTACCCATAACCCTAATCCCGAAATTGGTTATGGGCCCATTTACTAATCACCTCATTTGGCCCAGTTAAGCAGTTTTTCATCATCTGAAACTTGTTTCAGCCATATCTCCCAAACGGTGAGTCCGTTGGGCTAATGTGACCACACTACGGAAAGGTAAACCATCATCCGGAGCCAACGGAAGTGGGTTTAGGTCAAAACTCCTTTCCAATCAAAAGTTATGGCCAAAACAATATCAGCTAGGGGCAAAACAGTCATTTAAAAATCGACAAAAAATCATGAACATGGGAAATGACCCCCATAGTCGTCTCCCAAAGTTACATGACCATACGACTCCGTATGTGAAAGAAATAAATATTCTATGATCCTACGATGTGTAGAATGCTGGTCGTTACACTCAGGCCTCAACAATCAGGAAATGGAAAAAATCAGGTAGCCAGCATGGCTAAGTGGGTAGCTCCCAATTAGGGTTTATTATCACCTATCTAGAGAAATTCATTTCATTCTTTATTCTATTCGATGTTGTCCCATTCGGGAAAACGGTTGCTAATCCCAACCATTGGTGATATACATTCGATACACTCAAGCGAAATGAGTGGTCGGTCATGTGTGGTCGGTTTACAAGATGGTCTTGTTGAACCCAGTGTATTCTCCTCTAGAGACACACTATCGGAAGGTGGTTCCATACCTTGTCATAGTTGGAAATTCATTACCCAATAAGCGCTCGCGGTTTTGATTGTATATTATATATGTGGGAGCGTGAGATGCAAACGTTCCACTAGATTGTTATTTATTTGATTTAGACACTATTATAATATCAGAGGGTTTTGATATAAAGATTATCATTTCTTTCAAAAGGATTTTGAAAGTTTAATCAAGTGTTTTGAATTCACATAAGGGAAAAACCCGTTCCATGTTATATAGAGTGGTCTTATGAGACATCGCTTATTTTCTCAAACTGTTTTAAATTGTTTACTTATACCAGTCCCATGACTGACCCAGAGTTTATTTTGTTTTGTTTTACCTAAACTCTTGGGTGCCCAAATTTGTACGGGCAGTCAAGTAGTTCATGATTTTACAAATCTATCTAAAGGAGCTTGGAGCAGGAGGCTTCAGTGTTAGATATATAGTATTTTTATTTCCGCTGTGTTGTAACTATTGTACTCTGATAATGGTATTATACAGTTAATGTTTTGTATTTCAAAAGTTATGATATATTATATTTTGTTCTGCTACGATGTGAGATTCTGTGTTGTTATTTTTGTTCTTTTTCTACTTTTTCTTCTAAAAAAATGATTTGTATTTATGTGATATTTGGGTTGGATGTGTGATGTATGTAGTCAACTCAGATAGTATGGATTTGCAGACCATTACAATTATTCGTCTTATGCTTTGAATGTTGAAGAGCTTGATGTTGAGTTTGATAAGGTATACTTGGTGAAGTCGAGTAAAATTCTTGAGAAGGAGGTTGAAGTAGATAATATTGAGTATGTCCTCACTTAATGTAGGATGGAGAAGGTGAAGCACACTATGAAGTCTCCATTAGTCTATCAGATTTTTGTGTCTACTAGTTTGTCTCCTTCATCGAATTTTCTGAAGAATTTTGATATTTGTTCATATGCATTTTGTTTGTTGATATGCATATTATCTTTCTTATGCTTAGGAAAAATTTGGAAGCTCTGCTCGGGCAATATTGCCCAAAGTAGTTCACATTGAGCTTGATGGTGTAGACCCAACAATTTGTTGAGATATGGTGATAAAGAGAGACTGTCATATTTAAATCGAGGTGGAGTGTTAAAATTGGACGATTTAAATCTATGCCAATTATGGAAAAGATTTTAATTGATTCTTATAATCAATTAATTTTGGGCAATAAATCTGTAAGATATGGGAGAGACATTTGATTTGATTAATCAATCAAATCTTGGTATAAGTGGCAACATATTTGGATGGAATGGTTTTTATTTGATTTGAGAAATCAATCAAATATATGTATATGGGGAAACTATCAAAATATGCAAGATTTTCAAATTAAGGAAATCTGGAAACTTCTCATGGTTACCATCAGGCAAGCCTTCATCCTTATTCTTATAAATTGGAGGCATTTGCTCATCCTTCAATGCATAAGCCAATAGCGCTCTCTTCTTCATATCCTCAATAAGATCCCTATTTATGTATAAATTATAGGGTGAGAAATATATTGAGTGTTTTGTATTCTTCTCTTATTGTACTCTCTCTTGTGAAAAAAGAATAAAAGAATAGTTGTTGGGTCCGTGGACGTAGGCATAGCCGAACCACGTTAAATCTTTGTGTCTTCTTCTGCTCTTCTATTTTGTTTCTTTTGGTGATTATTTTTCACTGAGTTGGCGGTTGATAATTAATTGACAGGCTAGATCCTCTCTTTTTGTATCGCTTCCGCATTTGTGTTGTTTTTGCACAACAATTTGGTATCAGAGCATGAATATTGGTTTAGGTGATACAAAATCATGAACAAATGGAAAGCAAATATTGGTTTAATATATAAATGCATGAACTAATTGATTGCATTTGCATGAGATGGAAAGAAATAAATGCGGCATTAATTTCTTCCATCTATGCTAAAGAAACAAATTGGTATACTTTCTATCTTTGCACATTTGTTGCTATGGTAATTTGCCTCCATTAAATTATTACCATATGTTGGTAATTTAATTAATGACTCACATAGATTTGCACTGGCTATATATTGAGGGGTATACTTTAGTGTAAACACATCCTGGCATGGAGCCAGTGATCCCCAATGGTGTCTCTTCTTTTAAGCCTATTTGAGGTTTGCATATGTAAACTCTTATTTTGTAATATCTTGTAATTCTCTCATGTGGAATAAAATTTCTCTCTTTTGGACAGGACGTACACTATCTAGAGAAACAAAGAGACACACAATATTTATACTGGTTCCACTATCTTGATGATAGTGGAACCAGTATAAATATTGTGTGTCTCTTTGTTTCTCTATTATAGTTATTTACTATTTTGTTGATGTAATAGAATAATTGCTGTTAGATTAGATTGATGTTCAATTGGCAAATCTAGATCCTGTTTATTGTGCTTTAGCATTTTATAACCATTATATATATAACTATATTTATTTCTCAAATCATATTCAAATTTTATGGTTAATATTTCATAAATTTTAATTAAATAATAACAATTATATACTAACTAAACTGTTTTGTCAAAAAATGAGTCATCATTTCAGTTGTTAAACTCTTAGGTGCAAATTTGTTAGCGATTAACATAGATCTATTCAAATGTTAACATTCATACATTACTAGCAGATGATATGACATCATGGTCAAATTTATCGTTAACTTAGTTTCAGTAATATCTAATTTTAGTTTATTAAGTATTACTCGGTTGTGACATTCATATATGCCAATTTTCTTCGTCAAAACTATATCACTTTGGATCTATTGAATTTGGTAACGATAAAATTTTCAAAATTGTTCATATCAAACATCAAATCTTTTGTTCAGTAATAACTATTATAATTAATTGGAATATTTTGACCAAAAACTTTGACTTTGAGTTGACTGTGATACCGATTCATATATCTGAGGAGACAAATCCTCTCTTAAATAGTGCCTTACTTCTAGTACTTCCACTCTACCTAACTACAGTGATTAGATGGACGCCATGTCTTGGTTTTACTATAATCAAAACGGAGATTTCAAATTGAAGATCCACAATATTCTCAACTCGAGAGAACTATGTACGTCAGTCACAACTATATTTTTTACTTGATAAAAATATATAAACCAACCAAAAACTATCAAGTGTGCCATCCCATTGCAATCTAATAATTATTAGTATGCAACACCCAGGTGCCCCTAACTGCAATGAGTAATGAACTGCCTAACATTTTGATATCGTTAAGTATTATAATCTTAAATGATGCATTGATATCCGACCTTGATACACCTTGACTAGGAACATTTCAAATGATATATTTATATATGTTGTGATAAATTACTTATGGTTACAACACTCTGTAACTACTACCAAATAATATAGCATTTATGGGTTTTCTATCAAATATACTCTTAATTAAATTGACTAATTAATATAACACAATATAGAATAGGACTAGTCAATGATTTAGATATATTAACAAATTGCGTAATTGTCCCTAGGGCATTCCCTTCACTACAGATATTAACCAGTAGAAAACTATCGATGTGTTGTTCCATAATTATCCAACAACTATTAGTACATAACCCGCAGGTGCCCCACAATCCGTAAGTAATACACTCCCTAACATTTAGGAAGCGTTACGTATACCCAATCTTGATGCTTCTTGACTATGAACATTTAAAATTGCATGTTTATATTTATTGTGATGAATTGTTCATGGTATAACACTTTGTAACTACCAACACAAAATGCACTATTAATGGATTTTCCATTATGTATAGTTATAGTTAATATTTTTAGAGAAATGAGTGATCCTCACATGAGGAGAGCTACAAATGTAATTTTATTCCATACTTAAAAATAGGATTTGTCAACAAGACTGCAGGTAGCAATACCCCCGTACAAAAATAAAAAAGCCCACCCAGATCTAAGAATCTAGAGTTTATGTAATATACAAATTAAACAGAAAGAAAACAAAAATATTATCCTAAAACCTGCTGCTGCAAAAAAAGATACTTACAAATATGTCAGAATAATATGTATATATATATATATATATACATACATATACATATTAAACAGAGGTAGTATTTACAGAACACAATATCTAAAAGATTAGCAAAGATGAGAAAAAACAAACACCGACAGAAACACTGGCTGACCTAACAATCACATGAAAAAATGGTAAGAAAAATTAAAGAAACATGACTAACGTATACATGAAAACAAATAATGAAAAAGAAAAAAGATAAGAGAAAGAAAAATTGCAAATGATATACTAAACAGATGCATTATAAATAGGTAAAACATTGCTATGATTATGTGGAAAACAATTATGCCTTAATATATCAATACGAGATTTGAAAATTTTAAGAAAATTTTAAAATCAGAAAACTTCATGAGATTATAAGTAGAATTCAAAATCCAATTAAAACCAAAAGGAGACATTCTATAAAAAAAGGTTGTCTAAATATAAACTTCAATTATGAAAAGCACATCTATTTCTTTCATACCAAATAAACAAACAAATAATTAAGAAAATTGTATCAACTAATATTTTTTATTAACATTATAATGAGATCTATAATTATTTAAATAGCAGTCGTAACCAAAATGAATAAATTGAAATCGAAGTTAAATAGATTAAAAATACATGATAGATCGTACTTGGTAATAATACAATCAAAATATAGATGAGAAACATTTTTCAAATTATTATTACAAAAGTAACAATTTTTATTAATAGCTATATTTTTTGGTAAAGCTAGTGGGGTTAACTAGTCCTCTATATTCAAAGAGCTTAAAAATTACAAAGGGCAATAGCCTTCCAAAAATAAAAAGAAAGTAGAAGCACATAGACACATACAAATCAAAGCAACAGGAAACACAAATACAACAAAGAGGAGGACAGAAAAAAGAGTAGTAACACAAGCCACATTAGCTTGTAAACAACTCATGATCCTCTATTTCAAAGTTGAACGCAGAGAACACCACGCCATTTCTAATATCATTTGAAATTGATTGCCAAAGCTACTACCATTTTTCCTAAAACCGTTGCAAACAATATCACTGCTTTCTTGCCATATGATCTTCAAGAATTTCTTCAGGGAAAATACTAAAATGAATGTTTTCATTCATTTCCATCTTGTAACTTTATAAATTAAATCCCATTCAATTTCACTATATTTATTAACATAATATTGCATAATTTTTCCCTTAAGCTACACCAAAGGCTATGGACTATAGAACATCAAAATAATATGTGAAGATTATCTTCGATTTCATTGTCACAGAACGTACAATTGCCACCAAGAACTATGCACATATGTATACGTTTGGCCTTAGTGTGGTGGGTGTTTTTAAGTACTTTCAAAACTGCCAGAATTTTCTTTTGGTGTTATGGTTCAACCAAACCCGCTTATTCCAACTAAAACAAGGATTAGAGCGTAGGAATGCAATGCTTATATATAATTTATCAATGCTTATGGCCCTGTCTTTACTGCACCATACCACATTATCCTCTTCAGCAAGTTCAAAGCTTTTGCCATTAAACATAGCCCATATTCTTCTTTTTCTTGGTTGCTACAATAGGGGAGTTGAATACTACTATCAGCGATAAAGTCAACATCCCTGTCATTTTAGTTAATACCAGTTTGTTGAATTTGCTAGTGTGTCAGTTATCTATGAAGAATGAGACCATTCATAAGCCATGGATCATCCTAGAATCTAGCAGATCCATCAAGAGAGGTAGTAAGCTTCATAAAGGGAAGATAGGTGTTTCCATGTTTAAGGAGGCGTCTCCAAGTCCAGGCACATTTGTTTGAGATTTACATTGACCAGAAGTACTTATTGCAAGTGATATGCTTAGTGGACCAATCAACGAAAATATTTGGCCTAATGCTTAAGAGATCATTAAGGTATTTGGAAGAAGTGGATTTATTACAAACATTGATATTCTTGATGCTAAGACCACCTAAGCTTTTGGAAGCCTAAATTTTTTTGAAGGAGCAACAGATAAGCTTATAGGAATGTGTAACACCTCGAAATTTTAAAATATTAAAATTAACAAATTTAAGGACACTTAATTTTTAGAAGAAGAATTAAGGGAAACCGGTTACGCCATTGCGTTCGTCTCGGAATTCTGCTTGGATTGAGTCCGAGTTTGCGTAAAACGGATACTGTATGAAGAAGTTATGGAGGTTAGAAGATTTCAAGTTTAAGCAGAAAATTTAAGTAAATTAATAATTAAAAGTCAAAACCTGTTCAAATTTCGAAAATCAGCCAATAAAGGATGAGCGGGAAAAATCCCGCCTGAGGGTGTCGAACCCCCCAAGGGGTGTCGACCCCCCTATAGGGGTGTCGACCCCCATCGGCCAGATCTGGGCTGAAGTGTCCAGATGACGATTTTGATGTATAAGAGATTAGGTGTCCTTTTTTGGCTGGCCGGTGAGGTGTCATGATGGTCTGGATGGCTTAGATTGATTCTAGACTGATCTAAAGGCTTAAATTAATCCTATACTTCTATATAATCACATCCAACCTAAACCCTAAACTGAACTAAATTCATTCATGAGCCTATATGCTGTTGAATCCTAAACTAATCTAGCCTCCCCCATAACAAATCAAAATTCAAGATTAAAGATAAAGATCAAAATCTAAGTCAAGGGTTAAACTTAACAAATTCAGAGACCAGATCCCAGAATTCAAGATCCGTTCTTTTTCTGTGAGTTCTGGTCACTTTTAGGTTTAAATAAATGAATGTGGATTACGAAAGACTGTGATTTGGGTATATTTAGTAGATCTAATCCTTTATGCAAGTATGTTATGTCAATTTCTCTAAATTCAACGCTATGAGTATAGTTATTTTTAGGTTTAAATATTTAAAAGTAATCCTGTTATGAATATGAATTGGATATGCTCTTGTAATTAAAAAACATCTTGGGTTTATAATACTTTGTGGATACAAAAAAAATTCATATGGCTTGGATATCAATGTTCATCATGTTACATATGCGGATCTTAGCTTTTCCCTAAGTTTGTGGTTGATTTGAGATTATCATTTTCTAGACAATTAAATCTTTGTGTAGATCTAGAACATCATATTTTGATTTATTGAGATCTGTTATTATGGAACATTGGAATTATTATTTGGATCTAGACCTTTATGTTAACCTAACTTTTGAATGAAAACATGTTGCAATGTCACCCTTACTATGCTAGATCTTGGTAATTGGACCCCTAATGTTAAACTAAATCTATGGTGAACTTGACATGTTAATCCACCTTTATGCCACCTTAATTATGCCAGATCCAATTAGGAGACATTTAGATCTAATCATGCTTGATTTGACATTGGATTGCATAAGTTATCAGTTTTGAATATCCACACCGTTATGATAATTACATGTCCTTTGACTTTGTTACCATGCCAGTATGTTTATGTCAATATATGTTGGGATTGTCATGATTATCATATTCTCTTTTCATTGTTATGGCTAGGCTACTTCATAGCCAAGAAGCCACCAAAATGCGTGCGAATACGTTAGATAGGAAACGGGGAAAAAGGGTTTATAATTGGCATGTAAATCTTTATATGAATTGATGTGTAATCCAAATTGTTAATAAAATAGGTATTGACACCTATAAAAGGAAAGAATTAATTAATTAACTTAATTAATCAAAAGTGGAATGTTTAGCAATTAAAATTCGAAACTAAATTAACACTTATGACATGAGGTAAGGTTACATTAGTGGTGGAAGTCTGCCCGGACCCGACCGGCATATCCAGCAGCCACTAATGTTGAACCTAATATAAGAAGTCTAAGTATGTGAATATGACTTGGGCTAAGACACGAGGTTAGACCCAACTGTGGAATAAGATTGCCCGGACCTGACCGACATATCCAGCATCCACATGTTGTAGGCCTAATGTGGGAGGTCTAGCCCAATATAACCATAAATGGACATGGTAATGAATTGGACTGCTTAACCAAATATAATCCATAGGTATCGTGTGAACTTAGATGTAAGTTGAAGTTAAGTAAACTTGATTTAGTAAAAAGGGAGGGTTAAGTAAATCTTGGGCAGGTGGGTAATATTAGTATATATAGGCCCACAAACTTAACCATTAAGTAAACAAGATTAAATCAGTGGGAGGGTTAAGTAAATCTTAGGTAGGTGGGTAATATTAGTATATATAGGCCAACAAACTTAACAGGATAGAGGGTTATGTAATTAAAGACACATAATGGTATACATAACCAGGGAAAATAATAAAGTTATGTATTAAAGACACCCTTAGGGGTAAGCATAACTAATGGAAAGGAACAGAGTTATGTATTAAAGACTGCTATAGGTAAGCATAACTAATAGGTAGATTGATGGTTATGTATTAAAGACACATATAGGTAAGCATAATTGATAGAGGGCTATGTAATTAAAGACACCTTAGGGTATACATAGTCAGTAGAAAACCTAATGGGGATATAAGAAATAGGGGAGAGCTTGTATCATGTTGTGTGGGACCCATTTCAGTCAGTAACCCAAAGTGGCATCAAAGTAGAGAACTCCGTACTAGGCGGAGAAGGGGCACGCTTATTGATTGATTGTAAGAGATCAAACGAGATGGATGGTGGGAGCAGCGCAAATCGACCGGGAACATGTGCGTGCATGGGCCGGGCAGAAGGGGCTAAGATGACCGTGACACCAGTAGATAGGCCTGTGCAAATCTTGGGTTGCCACTTTAGGGAAGTGATACCCCTACTGTGGGGCCATCACATGAAATCTGCCGAGTAGGGAGCCGATCGATAGGGTAGTGGTTAGGGTATACTCGGACGTATGCCCTAAGTCTACTAACTTATAGCGGAAGCGATCGTCTCATCTTGATTATACTAGTAATAGTGCATAGTAGTTTTTAGTGAAGCATATATACACCTTACCTTATCTGCCTTGTCACACCTGCCATATGTACAGTGAAGCCTCTTATCCACTTTATATGCCTATCATGTTTACCTTTATTTATTTACTAGCTAAAAGTTATTAGACTTGCCAAACTTTATGTCTGACCCTTTTTGTTTTTCCTTCTCTCTTCCGTTTCCCCTTCCCCTTCCCCCTCCCCCCCCCCCCCCCCCCCCGCTGCCAGGTTCTCAGGGAGGAAATGCCCAAGCTTAATCCGGATTTGGATATCAACTTGCTAGGAGCTACTTCTGAAGTATGGCTAGAATCTCTGTCTCTGCTATGGCTTAATCTTTTAACTGGGGAATAATGTTTTCTTTTAATTCCTATGTACTTTGATTATACGAGACAGGAGTATTCTATTGTAATGGTTTTATGACTCATGGTATTGTGAAATAAGGTATTTTGGTGATTTAATAAAGTTGTTTAATTCCGCTGCAAAGATTTTTATATCTATCTTATAATATTATGTGTCTGTTTACCTAAATGCTTCACCAAATTTAATGCATTCCCTTTGTGAGTGACATTAACGGATGTGGGGTGTTTCACTTGGTATCAGAGCTGAAGGTTACCAGAATAGAAAAAAGTTTTTGAAAATTGTTTTTCAAAAAGGGTTTTAAAAGAAAGTATTTTCAAAAAGGAAAGTCTGTTTTGAAGGTCATTCCCCAAAAAGCCATATGTAGTATCCTTCGGTCCTTTATCTAAATCTCTTCCTTTTTCTTTTTAGCATGTCTAGGGAACAAAACATCCTTAATCTCCCAGAGGGCAACAAAATACCCAGATGGTTCCAAAGGTATTTGGAGGCCACGGCACCCGCGGAAGGCCAAGGAAACGTTCCTCCAGTTGTACCCATTGTTCCTTCTCCTCCGCGCATGAATACTTTCTCAAAGATATGTAGAGACTTTCGAGCTATAGGCGGAAAGAACTTTAATGGGACTGAATCATTCGTGGAAGCAAGAAACTGGCTCAAGGAAACAGAAGAATTATTCGTTATCTTCGAAGTGGACGATAGGCGGAAGATACAGTTGGATATATGGTTACTTAAGGACCAAGCCTCTTTCTGGTGGGAAGTTACTAATGCTGAGAGACCAGTCGAGACTTGGGAGGATTTTAGAATGAGGTTCAAAATGAAGTTCCTCTCGCAAGCTGAACAAAGCCTACAGATGGAGAAGTTCTTAGCACTCAAACAGGGAAGCCTATCGGTTAAGGAATACATCAACAAGTTCAACCAGCTGGCAAGGTTCGGACTAGAGTTGGTAAATACGCCGCAAAAAAAGTATTTGCGGTTTGTTAAAGGGCTGAATGAGCCTCTGCATGGACTGGCAATGTCCCATATTCCCATGGGGGCCACTTTTGAAAAGCTTGTGGATATGGCCCTAATGCATGAGGAGGACAAGGGAACAAAGAAAGAGGTAAAAGTGGAAGGGACATTGCAAAATGAGAAGTCGGGGCCCAAGAAGGGACAGCAACAACAACAGCAAAAGAAAGCCGAAAGGGATGACAAGGGCAATGATAAGAGGAAATGCCACTATTGTGGGAAAGAAGGTCACCTGGTCAAAGAATGTAAAAGGAGGAAATTCAATTGCTTTAAGTGCGGAGAGGTCGGACACTTCTCCAAGGAATGCCTGAAGGGGCAGGGACCGCAGGGGACTTCTGGAAGGTAGGTGAATGCACTCATGGTTAGCGCTTCTTACAGAGGTAGAAAATTTCTATAGAAAGTTTAATTTCTCTTTCAAAGCATTCTGTTAGAGTACTTTCTGATTCTGTTGCTTCGCGCTCGTTTATATCTCGCTCTGTAGCGGAATCTCTCCACTCAATTACTAGTATGGTAGTAGATCCCGTAGTTGTTTCAAACCCCATTGATGGTTCGGCTCATTTATTAGTGATTTGTAGGGGTTTGAAATTATCTATGTTAGGCGTCAAAAATTTGAACGTGACACTTGTGTGCTCGGGTTTATGGGCTATGGGTTAATTCTAGGAATGGACTGGCTTACTACATAAGTGGCCATTCTAGATTGTGAGAGGGGGGTCGTTAATTTTCTAATTTGTCATGAGAAGACCCTCAAAGTTTCTTGTGACCCACAAGGGTTTGTTATGCTTAGTTTCTTAGAATCTCTGGATGCATCTATAAAAGATTTGCAATCTGTTCCAGTAGTCCGAAATCTTTCTGATGTTTTGATGAGGTACGGGGTTTACCTCCGAGGCGCGAGATCAACTTTCGTAAGTATATCTGGTGTAACAGTGCAAAACCAGTTGCATTATCGGTGTGCCACATGGCTCCAAGGGAAAGTAGAGAAGGAAGTAATGACTGAATGAGTTCCTACTTACATACTTGGATAAAAGGTTAAGAGACTGTGTGACAGAGATATCAAGAGAAGACAACAAGGATGCAACTTGGGAAATCGAAGATTGAATTCGTGCTTCATACCCATTCCTTTTTAGGACTATGTTCTTGACTTCTTTTCCCAAAAGCTTTTTAGTCGTACTTATTTCTATCATTTGTTTGTGTCCTATCGATCGAATCTTCGACCTTTAGATATGAAACCCATGGATGTAAACATGTGTTTGAAACATGTTATGTTTGATGGATACAAGTGGATGCAAGTGTTTGCAAGTGGTTGCCTGTGGACGCATATACACACACATTAGGCACTAGATCGGCTCAATCACTCTCTCATACTACATATGGATGTGTGTGCATTTTCTTTTATGGATGGAAATGGATGAGTTAGCATATGGATATTGCATTTGGATTAATGTGTGTGCACACATAGAACTTATATGATGTGATAGGTTTACTTACGTACATACTGGATTCATGGCACTAACATACGTTGCATTAAGGAGGTCAATTGAATCAGTAGACTGCCTGATTTTCGCATTAGTGTTAGGACATATACACACACTTCTGCATATATTCATATAAGCATTAAAAATCTTTTAAGGACAATGGATGCTTGTGGGTAATGAATGAATAGATGGAAGATTGGATGGTAGGATATACATTCTTCTTAACTTGAAGATTTCGCAGACGAAATCCTTTAAGGAGGGGAGAATGTAACACCCCAAATTTTAAAATATTAAAATTAACAAATTTAAGGACACTTAATTTTTAGAAGAAGAATTAAGTGAAACGGGTTACGCCATTGTGTTCGTCTCCGAATTCTACTTGGGGTAGAGTCCGAGTTTGCGTAAAACAGATATTGTATGAACAAGTTATGGAGGTTAGAAGATTTCAAGTTTAAGCAGAAAATTTAATTAAAATAATAATTAAAAGTCAAAACCTGTTCAAATTTTGAAAAGCAGCCAATAAAGGATGAGCGAGAAAAATCCCGCCCGAGGGTGTTGACCCCCCTAGGGGGTGTCGACCCACCTATAGGGGTGTCGACCCCCATCGGCCAGATCTGAGCTGATGTGTCCAGATGACGATTTTGATGTATTAGGGCTTAGGTGCCCTTTTTTGGTTGGCCGGGTGAGTTGTCATGATGGTTTGGATGGCTTAGATTGATTCTAGACTGATCTAAAGGATTAAATTAATCCTACACTTCTGTATAATCACATCCAACCTTAACCCTAAGCTGAACTAAATTCATTCATGAGCCTATATGTTGCTGATTCCTAAACTAATCTAGCCTCCACCATAAAAATCAAAATTCAAGATTAAAGATAAAGATCAAAGTCTACATCAAGGGTTAAGCTTAACTAATTCAGAAATCAGATCCCAGAATTCAAGATCCGTTCTTTTTCTGTGAGTTATAGTCACTTTTAGGTTTAAATAAATGAATGTGGATTATGAAAGTCTGCGATGTGGGTTTATGTAGTAGATCTAGTCCTTTATGCAAATATGTTATGTCAATTTCTCTAAATTCAACGCTATGAGTATAGTTATTTTTAAGTTTAAAGATTTAAAAGTAATCATGTTATGAATATGAATTGGATATGCTCTTGTAATTAAAAACATCTTGGGTTTATCATACTTTGTGGATCTAAAAAAAAATCCTATGGCTTGGATCTCAATGTTCATCATGTTACATATGCGGATCTTACCTTTTCCCTAAGTTTGTAGTTGATTTGAGATTATCATTTTCTAGACAATTGAACCTTTGTGTAGATCTAGAATATCATATTTTGATTTATCGAGATCTGTTATTATGGGACATAAGAATTATTATTTTGATATAAACCTTTATGTTAATTTAACTTTTGAATCAAAACATGTTGCAATGTCACCCTTACTATGCTAGACCTAGGCAATTGGACACCTAATGTTAATCTAAATCTATGGTGAACTTGACATGTGAATCCACCTTTATGCCACCTTAATTATGCTAGATCCAATTAGGAGACATTTAGATCTCATCATTCTTGATTTGACATTGGATTGCATAAGTTATTAGTTTTGAATATCCACACCGTTATGATAATTACATGTCCTTTCACTTTGTTACCATGCCAGTACATTTATGTCAATATATGTTGGGATTGTCATGATTATCATATTCCCTTTTCATTGTTATGGCTAGGCTACTTCATAGCCTAGATGCTGCCAAAATGCATGCGAATACGTTAGATCGGAAATGGGGAAAAGGGTTTATAATTGGCATGTAAATCTTTATATGAATTGATGTGTAATCCAAATTGTTAATAAAATAGGTATTGACACCTATAAAAAGGAAAGGATTAATTAATTAACTTAATTAATCAAAAATGGAATATTTAGCAATTAAAATTCGAAATTAAATTAACACTTATGACATGAGGTAAGGTTACATTAGTGGTGGAAGTTCGCCCGGACCCGACCGACATATCCAGCAGCCACTAATGTTGAACCTAATGTAAGAGGTCTAAGTGTGTGAATACGACTTAGGCTAAGACACGAGGTTAGACCCAACTGTGGAATAAGATTGCCCGGACCCGATCGACATATCCAGCATCCACACGTTGTATGCCTAATGTAGGTGGTCTAGCCCAATATAACCATAAATGAACATGGTAATGAATTAGACTACTTAACCAAATATAATCCATAGGTATCATGTGAACTTAGACTTAAGTCGAGGTTAAGTAAACCTGATTTAGTAAAAAGGGAGGGTTAAGTAAATATTGGGTAAGTGGGTAATATTAGTATATATAGGCCCACAAACTTAACCATTAAATAAACAAGATTAAATCAGTGAGAGTGTTAAGTAATTCTTGGGTAGATGGGTAATATTAGTATATATAGGCCAACAAACTTAACCGGATAGAGGGTTATGTAATTAAAGACGCATAATGGTATACATAATCGTGGAAAATAATGAAGTTATGTATTAAAGACACCCTTAGGGGTAAGCATAACCAATGGAAAGGGGCAGAGTTATGTATTAAAGACACCTATAGGTAAGCATAACTGATAGGTAGATTAATGGTTATGCATTAAAGACACTTATAGGTAAGCATAACTGATAGAGGGCTATGTAATTAAAGACACCTTAGGGTATACATAGTCAGTAGAAAACCTAGTGGGGATTGTAACACCCCAAATTTTCTGTTAACTGTAAATTAACAAATTAAAGTATAATTAATTCTAAATGAAAGAATTAAGGGAAACAAGTTACGCCATTGCGTTCATCTCAGAATTCTGCTTGAGATAGAGTCCGAGTTTGCGTGAATTGGACTCCGTATGAAGGAGTTATGACCTCCGGAAGTTTCATAATTCAAATTTAAAGTTTAAACAGTTCAAAATTTAGTTCGAATTTCGAATTCAGACCCAAACTGTGCAGGGCGGGAAAATTCCCGCCCAGGCACCAGGTCGACCATAGGGTCTACCTGGGGGTCAACCTGGATGACCAGGTCGACCTGGGGGTCGACCTGCCCAGTCGACCTGGTTTGGCCCTGGCTGGCCTGGTCGGTTTCTGGTCGAATTTCAGAGCTTGGCTGTGTCACTAGGGCTGATTTGTCACATTCTGGTTGGCTCCTCTCGAAGTGAATGGTCTAGATTCATCTATGATCATCTGACAGCTCAAATCAATCTGAAATTCTATATAAATAACTTAAGACTCCAATCTAAATTCACATAAAAAAATTAGAGACGGAGCCGCCATGCTGTCGGGAGAAAATTGAGAGGAGCCTCCACTTGTAGAAAAGCTTAGAGACGATCCAAATTAAAGTTAAAACAAGAATCAAATCAACGTTGTCTACCCAAAGGAAAGCAATTCAAATTCAGAATTCAGAATTCAGAAATCAGAAAACAAGACCGTCGTTTGTTGTAAGTATAGTGATTTTTCCGATGTGAATAAACGTTAGGAATTGATTCGATGTAAAATGGAAATGGAATTGTGTTATTGTGTAACAACGATGTTAATTCATACCTATGTATTGAAATGATTGTGGTATTATGATGTTTGTGGTATAGTTGAATTGATATTGATCCTATTGTACATTTAGAATCACATGAAAGTTGTATAGTTCATGTTGTAATCGACACCTATATGTTTATGTGATTATATAGGTTGTATGTGATTAGGATTTCATGTATATATATATTCTAAAACCTCAATGCCTAAGTTCATATACATGTTAATATGTTTATAAAAAAGTTGCAAAGTCAATAATGGGATCCATGCCAAGATCCACTTTAATACATGTTTCATGTGTAGTTGGACATATGATTGGATCTAGTTCACTCATGCGATGAAATTATATATATACTTTATGAACATGTCATATTCTTATGCCAGTGATGTTTGATGTTATGCATAGATCTAAACATGTTTAGGCTTATGTTGTCTAAATCATATGTTAATTCATGTGACACCTATTTGGTTAGACCCCTATTTCAATGCGAGTTCACATGTATGTAAATTGATTTAGCCTATGTTGAAAGTTCACACCTATGATATTCATATTGACTATTTTGCAAGTTCACACCTATGATGTTCATATTGACTATGCCAAAAATGCCAAGTTTACACCTATGACATGTTTATGTTCATGAGTTCCCTTATGCCAATTTTGTGTGCGCTAAATTAAGCTAAGGTTTAGCCTAATATTATATGTTAAAAACCATGCGAACGAAAATTAGGCTAAGATTGTTAGCCTAATATTTAGACGGGATAACGCTGGGAAAATTGGTAACTTGACATAAATTGGTGAAAATATATGAAATTGGCATGTTTGTCACATGCCAAAATTGGTGGCACTTAAATGGTATAAATCCTTATACCAAAAATGTTAAACTTGGAAAGTGGACCACAACATTTAATTGTTGACAAATTTACATATAATAAGTAATAAAGACAAATATGTAAATTTAGAAAATACGAGTATGCTTAACACGAGGTTGGATTGAGTTGTGATGTAAACCTGCCCGGACCCGCCCGGCTATCCAGTAGTCACAACAATACCTATCCAGTGTGGGTGGTTAAGCATTGAGCCCAATAAGGACCCGAGGTTAGACTGAGTTACGGTGTAAATCTTCCCGGAACCGACCGGCACATCCAGTAACCGTAGCAATATCTGTCTAATGTGAGTGGTCGGTGCTTCAAAAAGCTAAGGACAGACAAGTCAGGATGGTAGGGGTAAGTTAACTAAAACACTTAACCAATTCAACATGTTAATTAAACTGATGGGTGGGGTTTGGTAAATACAGACACTTAACCACTTAACATGTTTGACTAGAAAACCCTAGTAACAGGGACCCATTTCAGAAGTAACCCAATTAGGTATCATGGTACCTTGAAACTAGGTAGGGTGGGGCACGATTACTGGGCTGATTGTAAGTGGTCAAAAGCGACGGCGGTGGGTGCAACAGTGTGGGTTCTAACGGAGTGCTGACGTGCACACATTTCGGAGTAGACAAATAGGGCACTGGGGGCACTAGTAGTATAACCTATGCATTCTACAGTTGTGTAAGGCCGCCACCATGGGACTTGATACACCCATGGTGGGACCAGCATAGTTATCTACAATCTTTGGGGGGCGTAAGACACAGATGATTATGCGAATAGGAGTCGATCTTTAGAAAGGGGATCACTTCACCCTGATCATGGGGTTCCAGTTGAGACAATGCAAGTAGGTGCAGAGATTTAGTGTGGGGGTGCGATAGCATATTCGATTCAAACTGCCTTACCTTAGTTTATGATACTTTCTTATTTCCAGTTTATACTTATCATGTCCTTTTTCTTATTCTCATACTGAAGAGTCACTAGACTTACCAGGCTTTATGTCTGACCCTATTTTCTTTCATCTTCTTTTCTTCCGTCCCCTCCCCCCTTCCCCAGGTCCACAGGGAGGAAACAACCCAGCTTAGTCAGATTCTTTGCAAGCTTCAAGACAGTAGATGTACGGTTTGGACTCTCTTTCCTTGGCTATGGCTATTGGACACAATCTATGGGAATTATGCAGTTTTAATTATGTTTTTATGCTTCTTTATTTAATAACCAAGACAGAAATGATGATGTAATGTTTTGGAAGTTATTATGTGACAGCTATGGAAAGGTTTTGTATGAACACATATTTATGAAATAAAAAGTCTGTTGTTTTCCGCTGCTTATATATATGTGTTTATATATATCTGTCTTGTGTTTATCTGTGACTTTTACTTAAAAGCCTCCACCAAAGTTAAGGCATTCCCTTTGTGTGTGACCTTAATGGAGGGTGGGGTGTTTCACTTGGTATCAGAGCACAGATTTACCAGACTAGATAAAAGTTTTTGAAACTATTTTCAAAAAGAAGTTTAAAGAAGCATTGTTTTCAAGAAAAGATTTGTTTTTAAAAGGCATAATTCCTCAAAATCCATATGCACTATCTCTCTATCCTTTGTCTTGAATACTTTCCTTTTTGTTCCAGCATGTATGGAGATCTTAACCTTCCGGAAGGAGTACCGATCCCTGGCTGGTTCCGACGGTACCTAGAGGCTAGGGCCAATGGTGCGGGCCCAGCAGACATTCCTCCTCCAACAGTGGCAGCGGTTCCTCCTCCTCCTCCTCGTGGAAATACTTTAGCTAAGACATGTGGAGACTTAAAGGCTATGGGAGGAAAGGACTTTTATGGAACTGAATTATTTGTGGCAGCAAGGAACTGGCTGAAGGAGACCGAAGATTTGTTCGTCATCTTCGAAGTTGACGACAGGCAAAAGGTACAACTAGCAGTGTGGTTGCTTAAAGATGAAGCTTCCTATTGGTGGGAAGTTACCCATGCTGAGAGGCCAGTGGAGACTTGGGAAGATTTCAGGATGAGGTTTGAGATGAAATTCCTTTCCCAAGCTGAAAGAAGCCTGCAAATAGAGAAGTTCCTAACTCTTAAACAAGGGAATATGACAATAAAGGAGTATGTCAATCAGTTTAATCAGCTGGCAAGATTTGGGCTGGATTTGGTAAACACCCAACACAAGAAGACCCTTCGCTTTGTCAAAGGTCTGAATGAGCCTCTGCACAGCCTTGCAATGACCCATATACCTATGGGAGCGACCTATGAAAGCTTGGTGGACATGGCGCTGCTACACGAGGAAGATAAAGGCAAGAAAGAGGCAAAGGTGGAAGTGCCTCAAGAAAAGAAAGAGGGTTTACAGGCTAAGAAGACAGACTTCAAGAAAGGCGGGAAAAACAACAAAACCCGTGAAAAGAGAAGGTGCAATTTATTTGGAATTGTGGGACATATAGCAAAAGACTGCAGGAAAAAGAAGGAAAAGATGAATGGTGGTTGTTTCCATTGTGGGGAGACTGGACACTTGGCTAAGGACTGCCCAAAGAAGCGGGGGCAGGGACAGAGGAATGGATCCACCTCAGAGGGACAGGTTCATGCGCTGGTGGCACCTCCGCAGGAACGAGGTAAGAATGTTTCTGTAGAAAGCTTAGTTTATCTTTATGATCATCCTGTTCGCACTCTCTTTGATTCTGGTGCATCACACTCCTTTATTTCATCTGCTTTAGTAGAATCTCTGCACCTAGACACTAGTATTGTAGAAGATCCTTGGTTGTTTCTAATCCAATTGGGGGTTCAGCTTATTTGTCGATGGTTTGCTTGGATTTGAAAATCTCTATTCTAAGTGTTGAATTTAGATGTAGTGCCTTTGTTGCGGGCTTCTCAGGATATGGACTGATCTTAGGCATGGACTGGTTATCCAGTAATGGTGCCATTCTTGATTGTGAGAAAAGAGTGGTTAGACTCTTGACTCGGCTCGGTAACACTCTAGAAATTTCTTGTAATCCCTTGAATGTTGTTATGCTTAGTTAACTTGCAAAGGCCCATAAATTCCTGCTCTTTGGATCGACCATAAACCACACAAGTCTGACCCAAAAGTTGGAAATCCACGAATACTTTAACTTTGGGAATACAACAACAACAGACTTTTATAAACATTACAATAATGTTACATCAGAGTACAGAATATCAGAGTACATCGAATAAAATTACAGCGGAAGATAAATTTCAATAAATTAAATACAATAAACAGCGGAAGACTTCTATGCTCTGGACACAGCTTTAAGCTTCAATCTAGAATCCTGCTAAAGATATACATCTGTAGACAAACTTCTCGACTGTCCGTGTGGAAAAGAGGGCACCCGAGTTTGTAAAGGTGGAAACAAACAATGGGTCAGTCATGGGACTGGTGTGAGAATTCTAAACTAATTTAACTAATAGCAATAAGACAAATCCAAGGACCACGCCGCTAACGCGAAACGGGTTTACTCCAATGGATTGTCGTGCATGATTAAAAGTAAATCGTAAAACAGCGCAATGCTTTTTGGAAAAATGAAACCATCATAAGACCCAATTCCCATCACACAATGCAACGCAAACCGGAGGATAGGGTTTTACCTTATAATGATTAAAAATGCTTGATACGATAAAAACGAATTTGATATTATCATAGTGTATATAAGTTTCAAAAACAGTTCAATCATAATGTATCAATCCTAGGACACATAGATACCATAATACTATGCTTCCATACTAGTAATACAATCAAATCCGCATGAGGTCGTATTGGAAAATTGGGTTTCCATCATGAGTCAAGGCAAGGGAGGAGCTCCTTACCGATTCGAGACACTCTAGCGAATGTCTCAAGATTCCCCGCAGTTAACCCTTGGATCCTGCAGGGTCGGTCCACACATACAGCTTCGTGGATTAGTTATTCCTGAACACACGTTTCCCGGTCCTATAGGACCTATCATCCGAGGCGCCTCATTCCATCATCCACATAAGTAAAATGTCGATTCGTGTTAAAGCCCAAACACCACTTCTAGCTAGAAAGAAACGTGTTGCTCTCCCTGCGTTCCCTTCTCCCGTTTTAGACTCCGCCGGTGTGTGAGGCTCGCGAAGTCACGCTATACACAAAGCTATGCCTACACAGGCTATGCTCTTATCATCCCACAAGGCCTGTTTTTCAATGAAGCCTTGATCATATGCATCTTAGCATGCCATATCGTCACTCCATATCACACTACCAATCCTTTGCCGAAATATATGAAAGGGTGTTAAGCAAGAGAATAAATTCTCCGCCACCAAACATTCATACATTCGACAGAAAATCAATAAATACAATATAATGGAGTACAATGTCAGACACACATTCCATTTATAAGCTTATGCTCTGGGTTTGAGCAAAAGCCAAATCTGTACTAATCAGCACTACGTCTAGACGGCCACCACTGTAGCCCCTTCAAGGTAGCTACTCCAATCACGGGCATCAGCAGTTGTCGTCCATTCGATGTGAAGATCACCGATCTTCAATCACCGTCTTCAACCCTTCGACTTTCATTCGTCGTATGATCATTTGAAATGAGATTGAACTCGGACTTTTCAAATGATCCTCGCATATATATATATATATATATATATATATATATATATTTAAAAATCATTTCATATCATTGATATTAATTTACAACGATCAACCTTTATTTTTTATTTATATAAAAATAATTAAATTCCATTTAACGACGCTCCAAGTCAAAAGGCGACCTTGGCGCTGTTTTCACCCAAATTTGTTTTACACATTTCTCTAAATCTAACCGTTGGATTTTAACATAATTTATAACGTTGGAAAGTTCTTCCCAAGGCGAACCTAATGGTTACAGATTTTGGAAAATCCGACGGTCGGATATTTCTGTATAATCAACTAAAAGTACAATTCTATAAAGTGAACTACCACACTCGATTCGTTCAATTAAAATTTGTTTATATATATATGATTATATACATACTTACAATTTCTTCGGCCATTTCATTATTGTGATAATCATGACAAGTAAAGATATATGACATAACACACAATAATGTTTATTTTAATTATAATTCGCATATACAACCTATACATGCAATATATATTTTTTACTATTTTTTTTCTATTTTCAATCTACACAAACATGCAATTTCTTGTGCGTCATTTCTAATTCAACAAAAATGATTATTCTGTGTCATCCTTTTCTTTACAAGCTAAATGATATTCTTGCCTTAATCTTTACACATAAAAATGTAAATTTCATATCTTTTAATCCTTTTAATGAAATCAAATTCGTTAAAATGTAAATTTTCATTGTTATAATTTTCATTGAAAACCCATTTACATAAAAATGTAAATTTCATATCCTTATCCTTTTCAAAATGAAAATCTAATTCATTAAAATATGAATTTTCACCTAAAAGCTTTTTACATGAAAATGTAATTTCTACCTTTAAATCTTTTACATGAAAAATGTAAACATTCTCCTTAATCCTAAATGTAAATTTTCTTTTTAATCAAATTACATTAAAATGTAACTCTTCTTTTTAATATAATTCACATTAAACATGTAAACTTTTCAAACAAAAATGTTATTTTCATACAAGTGTGACATTTTAACAAAAATGAAACTTTGTTCCTAATGCAACCTTATTTTTTGACTAGAAATGATAATTTTTAAATGCAACATTTTATAGAATTAAAAATGTTACTTTCCTATGCTAACATTTTATATAATAAAAATGATCTTTTCTAATGCTAACATTTATATTAGAAAATGTTCCTGTATATACTGACATAAAAATGGGATTTTATTATGCAAACATTTTTATACATAAAATGTTTCTTTTCTAATATTAACATAAAAATGTGATTAACATTACGGTGAAAATTTCTATCCTTTTTAAATTACATAAAAAGGTGATTTTGATTACATTGTCAAATTTCTCTTTTTTTTAATTACATTAAAAATGTAATTTCCATTACGACGATGAATTCTTACCTTATAATTACATTAAAAATGTAATTCTCTTTTCTTTTTAATCTTAATTACATAAAATGTAATTCTCTTAATTTTATTCAATTACGTGAAAAATGTAATTTCACTCTAAATCTTATTCTCATGACGGTGTGAATAATGTCATTTTCCATGTATTCTAATATCAAAACAAAAGGACATTTATTTGTTAACATTTTTCTATGTTTTCATCATATCATATAAAAGCATATTTTATATGTAAATATTTTTTAACCATTCATATTAACATAAAAAGGATATTTTATGTTAAATCCTTCTTAACATTTTAACATAAACAAATAAAAGATAACTTTTGATTGTCGTCAATTCTAGCACAACAAAATATACAAAGAGTTATATTTTGTCTAGTTAACATTTTATAACTAAATTGTTATTTTAACCAATCTCAACATTTTATATCTAAAATGTTATTTTTCTTTTACTTTGACAATTTTCTATTTAACAAAATGAACATTTTGTTATGACATACCCTTCTATTTAACAAAATAAATATTTTGTTTTACATATAACATGTAAATAAAAATAAGTTTACAAATTTTGCCTTTTATTCACACATAGGATATAAATAAAAATGTATACAACAAGTTTGTCTTTTTCAAATCTCTTTTTAACAAAAATATTATTTTTGTTCTCAACCATCACATGTAACAAAAATGTACATTTTTATTTCAACTCATTCCTTTAGACAAAAATGTGAATTTTGACGCTACTAATTATATTGACAAAAAAGTGAATTTTGACGCTACTAATATATATTGACAAAAATGTGAATTTTGACGCTACTAATATATATTGACAAAAATGTGAATTTGTGTCGCTACTTTATTATATTGGCAAAAATATGATTTCAACAAGAATGAATTTTTTTGTATTTTACATTTTTAATTCACTAAAATGACAGTCTTACATTTACATTTCTAATGTATAAATAAAAGAATATTTATTTATCTTAACATGTCTTATTTTAATGTTCCATACACATTAGAACGTAAATTTCCAATATAATATACAAATTTTTTCTTCAATCTAATAAACATTTCTTAACAAAAATGTTAATTTTTATTTGAATAACCATTTCTAAATAAAATGTCATGTTCATTCTTATATAACCTTGCCAATAAAAATGACATGTTTAATTTAAATGTAACATTTGCTAACAAAGTAATGTTATATTTTAATACAACATTCTATGACAAAAATGATATTCTTGTCAAACCTAACTTTTATACCAAAGATGATATTGTTAATTTAACATGACATGATTCTAATATGATGAGGTTTTCCATTATGTGATGAATCCTACATTTCAATAAAAAAAAACATTTTTTTTTATGTCCACATATGTACAAATAAAGAGAGCTCTATTTGTATAACTATTTTTACCGATTCTATTATCAACATATAAAATAAAATGACTTATTTTATTTTATAACCAATTGGCAAATTTTATTATCAACAGATACAATACAGACAATTATTTTATAGTATAATAAATTTTTCGATCCCTTCATTCATGCAAACATAACAGATCAACACATTCAAGATGTTTCAAATCAAATCACGAACAGTACACACTGAATCTTAATGACGAATATATATATATATATATATATAAATTTCCAATAATTAAATTTAATTTAGATTTATAAATAGGAAATCTCACCAAAGTTTTTCAGATCTGAAATTTTCCTCAAAATTCGATCTGCTCTTTTTCAGACCCGGTTCGTACCATCGCGTAGATCTCGCTTCAAGGATTCCAACGCTTTCAGTTTCGTTCGATTCTGATTTCATACGAGAAAGTTATGGTATTATTTACCTTTGTTAATATAATTGAAATAATTAATGAAATACTTTTAATTGTATTAAAAAAAAGGGGCCACCTTTCTTCTTTCCTCTTCCTTCTGTCACGTATCTTTCTGTAACCGTGAACCCATAGAGCTCCTTCCATCTACCTCCTGCGCACCGAACATCGAGCCACCAGCAACCGACCAACCTCCGCCACTTTGAAGTCCTCACCTTCACGTTCTCGCGCCGCCAACCCCATGGAGTTTAACCCCCCCAAACACCACGAAATTGACTCCAAAACCGCTGGCTTCAGGCTGAGAATTCACGAAATCCATGAACTAAAACCTGATCTTAACCGTATGGATCTGTAAATCTCTCCAAGAGCTTCGATTTGGTATATAATATGTTGAATTTCATTGAGCGGATCAAAAGTTATTGAGTCGGGAAGTTTTGAATGTTCCTGGCCATTGAAAAGGGGGCGGCGGCTGTGCATTTCGAAATTAGGGTTAGGTTTTTTTTATTATTTTAATAATAAATCTCGATTTTCGTGCTTTAAATGTGGAATTTCGGACTGTCTCCAAATTGGGCCTGCATACTGTCGTTCTTAAAGTTTTGACGCCTTTTGAACGCGATGGGCTATGCCCTGTGGCCCAATTCTGAAGTATTTTGCGTGTTTTATTAAAATTACAATATTAAATTAATAATTTAATTTCCACCGTACATTTAAATATGCCGGGGCCACATACAGACTCTGAAAATTCCAAAAATAATATTTTTGGCTATGTTTTGACAATACGAATCCAACAAAATTATTTTCATTGAATTCTGAGCCTATTTGAAAAATGACTATTTTCAAGTCGATTAAAATTGACCAAAATTGACAAAACTGAAATCTTTTTGCCACGGCCACACATTAATTATAAAAATTATAAAAAATAAAACTTAGCAATAATTCGACATTCCGGTTCCAACAAAAGTGGTTTCGTCGAAAACCGAGGTCGTTTGAAAAATGGCTATTTTCAAGGTGTATATATTTAATATTAAAAATACATTTTTAAACAAATAATTTCCGAAACTCGAAATATATAAGTTTTTACTATTTTTCAATGCAGAAACCTCATTCTGAACTCAATGGAAGTGGTTTCGAGTCCAAATTCCTTCGTATGCAAAAAGTAGTGTTTTTGTCCTTTGTAAATTTCATAGCGACCTTTCTAAATTTTGACTTGGGCATAACTTTTGATTCCCGCTATGAAATTTCAATTTTTCAGATTTTTTAGAAAGATATTTTTAAATAGATTCTAATATTTTTGGTTTCACTAAAATCCGATTTATTTTGCATCCTGTACGGTCAGTCAAAGTTCAAGTTTGACTTTTCAACCTACTGCGCTATTTCTAACTCCTTTTATAATTAAAATTAAATTATTCATTCTAACTTCAATTTAAATCAATTTTTAATAATTATTATTTTAAATAAATTATTTTAAATATCATAAACTCATTAAAATTACTCATAAAAATATTTAAATTTACCCTAAAATTCAGGGTTGTTACAGTCTCCCCCACTTAAAAACTTTTCGTCCTCGAAAAGGAACGAAGCTAAAGTTGTTTAATTATCCTACTTAATTTTCCATTGGTTTACATAATTTTATTAGTTGATTAACTTTTTAAAATATATAATTTTTATATATTCAAAAATCATATTTTCCAAAATAGATTATAATTACAAATACGTATATTATAGGCTTGTTACTCTCAACTCATTCTAGGGCATTACTAACCCCATCTCTAATGAGTTTTCTCATTCTAGGATACTGCTGATCCCATCTCTAATGAGTATTCTTATTGGATATTACTAATCCAATCTCTGATGAGTCTTTTGTTCAGTTCTAACGAGTTGTATCCCAAAGATTTGAGCTAACCAAAGCTCTGATACCAACTGTAAAGACCCGTAGATTCCCGCTCTTTGGATCGACCATAAACCACACAAGTCTGACCTAAAAGTTGGAAATCCACGAATACTTTATCTTTGGGAATACAACAACATCAGAACAATAACAACAGACTTTTATAAACATTACAATAATGTTACATCAGAGTACAGAATATCAGAGTACATCGAATAAAATTACATCGAAAGATAAATTTCAATAAATTAAATACAATAAACAGGGGAAGACTTCTATGCTCTGGACACAGCTTTAAGCTTCAATCCAGGATCCTGCTAAAGAGATACACCTGTAGACAAACTGTTCGACTGCCTGTGTGGAAAAGAGGGCACCCGAGTTTGTAAAGGTGGAAACAAACAACGGGTCAGTCATGGGACTGGTGTGAGAATTCTAAACTAATTTAACTAATAGCAATAAGACAAATCCAAGGACCACGCCGCTAACGCAAAACGGATTTACTCAAATGGATTGTCGTGCATGATTAAAAGTAAATTGTAAAACAGCGCAATGCTTTTTGGAAAAGTGAAACCATCATAAGACCCAAGTCCCATCACACAATGCAACGCAAACCGGAGGATAGGGTTTTACCTTATAATGGTTAAAAATGCTTGATACGATAAAAATGAATTTGATATTATTATAGTGTATATAAGTTTCAAAAACAGTTCAATCATAATGTATCAATCCTAGGACACATAGACACCATAATACTATGCTTCCATACTAGTAATACAATCAAATCCGCATGAGGTCGTATTGGAAATTGGGTTTCCATCATGAGTCACGGCTAGGGAGGAGCTCCTTAACGATTCGAGACACTCTAGCTAATGTCTCAGGATTCCCCGCAGTTAACCCTTGGATCCTGCAGGGCCAGTCCACACATACAGCTTCGTGGATTAGTTATCCTGAACACACGTTTCCCAGTCCTATAGGACCTATCATCCGAGGCGCCTCATACCATCATCCACATAAGTAAAATGTCGGGCCGTGTTAAAGCCCAAACACCACTTCTAGCTAGAAAGAAACATGCTGCTCTCCCTGCGTTCCCTTCTCCCGTTTTAGACTCCGCCGGTGTGTGAGACTCGCGAAGTCACGCTATACACAAAGCTATGCCTACACAGGCTATGCTATGAAAATCCCACAAGTCCTACTTTTCAACGAAGCCTTGATCATATGCATCTTAGCATGCCACATCGTCACTCCATATCACACTACCAATCCTTTGCCGAAATATATGAAAGGGTGTTAAGGAAGAGAAAATTCTCCGCCACCAAACATTCATACATTCGACAGAAAATCAATAAATACAATATAAAGGAGTACAATCTCAGACACACATTCCATTTATAAGCTTATGCTCTGGGTTTGAGCAAAAGCCAAATCTGTACTAATCAGCACTACGTCCAGACGGCCACCACTGTAGCCCCTTCAAGGTAGCTACTCCAATCACGGGCATCAGCAGTTGTCGTCCATTCGATGTGAAGATCACCGATCTTCAATCACCGTCTTCAACCCTTCGACTTTCATTCGTCGTATGATCATTTGAAATGAGAATGAACTCGGACTTTTCAAATGATCCTCACATATATATATATATATGTATATTTAAAAATCATTTCATATCGTTGATATTAATTTACAACGATCAACCATTATTTTTTATTTATATAAAAATAATTAAATTCCATTTAACGACGCTCCAAGTCAAAAGGCGACCTTGGCACTGTTTTCACCCAAATTTGTTTTACACATTTCTCTAAATCTAACTGTTGGATTTTAACATAATTTATAACGTTGGAAAGATCTTCCAAAGGCGAACCTAACGGTTACAGATTTGGGAAAATCTGACGGTCGGATATTTCGGTATAATCAACTAAAAGTACAATTCTATAAAGTGAACTACCACGCTCGATTCGTTCAATTGAAATTTGTTTATATATATGATTATATACATACTTACAATTTCTTCGGCCGTTTCATTACTGTGATAATCATGACAAGTAAAGATATATGACATAACACACAATAATGTTTATTTTAATTATAATTCACATACACAACCTATACATGCAATGTATATTTATTTTTTCTATTTTCAATCTACACAAACATGCAATTTCTTGTGCGTCATTTCTAATTCAACAAAAATGATTATTCTGTGTCATCCTTTTCTTTACAAGCAAAATGATATTCTTGCCTTAATCTTTACACATAAAAATGTAAATTTCATATCTTTTAATCCTTTTAATGAAATCAAATTCATTAAAATGTAAATTTTCATTGAAATCCCATTTACATAAAAATGTAAATTTCATATCCTTATCGTTTTCAAAATGAAAATCTAATTCATCAAATTATGAATTTTCACTTAAAGCTTTTTACATGAAAATGTAATTTCTACCTTTAAATCTTTTATATGAAAAATGTAAACTTTCTCCTTAATCCTAATGAAAATTTTCTTTTTAATCAAATTACATTAAAATGTAACTCTTCTTTTTAATCTAATTCACATTAAACATGTAAACTTTTCTAACAAAAATGTTATTTTCATACAAGTGTGACATTTTAACAAAAATGAATCTTTGTTCCTACTGCAACCTTTTTTTTGACTAGAAATGATAATTTTTAAATGCAACATTTTATAGAATTAAAAATGTTACTTTCCTATGCTAACATTTTATATAATAAAAATGATCTTTATTAATGCTAACATCTTATATAAGAAAATGTTTCTGTATATACTGATATAAAAATGGGATTTTATTATGCAAACATTTTTATACATAAAATGTTTCTTTTCTAATATTCACATAAAAATGTGATTAACATTACGGTGAAAATTTCTATCCTTTTTAAATTAAATATGATTCCATTGTCAAATTTCTCTTTTTTTTTAATTACATTAAAAATGTAATTTCCATTACGACGATGAATTCTTACTTATAATTACATTAAAAATGTAATTCTCTTTTCTTTTTAATCTTAATTACATAAAATGTAATTCTCTTACTTTTATTCAATTACGTGAAAAATGTAACTTCACTCTAAATCTTATTCTCATTACGGTGTGAATAATGTCATTTTCCATGTATTCTAATATCAAAACAAAAGGACATTTATTTGTTAACATTTTTCTATGTTTTCATCATATCATATAAAAGCATATTTTATATGTAAATATTTTTTAACCATTCATATTAACATAAAAAGGATATTTTATGTTAAATCTTTCTTAACATTTAACATAAACAAGTAAAAGATAACTTTTGATTGTCGTCAATTCTAGCACAACAAAATATATAAAGAGTTATATTTTGTCTAGTTAACATTTTATAACTAAATTGTTATTTTAACCAATCTCAACATTTTATATCTAAAATTTTATTTTTCTTTTACTTTGACAATTTTCTATTTAATAAAATGAACATTTTGTTATGACATACCCTTCTATTCAACAAAATAAATATCTTGTTTTACATATAACATGTAAATAAAAATAAGTTTACAAATTTTGCCTTTTATTCACACATAGGATATAAATAAAAATGTAACAACAAGTTTGTTTTTTTCAAATCTCTTTTTAACAAAAATATTATTTTTATTCTCAACCATCACATCTAACAAAAATGTACATTTTTATTTCAATTCTTCCCTTTAGACAAAAATGTGAATTTTTGACGCTACTAATATATATTGACAAAAATGTGAATTTTGACGCTACTAATTATATTGACAAAAATGTGAATTTTGACGCTACTAATATATATTGACAAAAATGTGAATTTTGACGCTACTAATATATATTGACAAAAATGTGAATTTTGACACTACTAATATATATTGACAAAAATGTGAATTTTGTGTCGCTACTTCATTATATTGGCAAAAGTACTATTTCAACAAGAATGAATTTTTTTGTATTTTACATTTCTAATTCACTAAAATGACAATCTTACATTTACATTTCTAATGTATAAATAAAAGAATATTTATTTATCTTAACATGTCTTATTTTAATGTTCCATACACATTAGAACGAAAATTTCCAATATAATGTACAAAAAATTTTCTTCAATCTAATAAACATTTCTTAAGAAAAATGTTAATTTTTGATTTGAATAACCATTTCTAAATAAAATGTCATGTTCATTCTTATATAACCTTGCCAATAAAAATGACATGTTTAATTTAAATGTAACATTTGCTAACAAAGTAATGTTATATTTTAATACAACATTCTATGACAAAAATGATATTTTTGTCAAACCTAACTTTTATACCAAAGATGATATTGTTAATTTAACATGACATGATTCTAATATGATGATGTTTTCCATTATGTGACGAATCCTACATTTCAATAAAAAAACATTTTTTTATGTCTACATACGTACAAATAAAGAGAGCTCTATTTGTACAACTACTTTTACCGATTCTATTATCGGCATATAAAATGACTTATTTTATTTTATAACCAATTTGCAAATTTTATTATCAACAGATACAATACAGACAATTATTTTATAGTATAATAAATTTTTCGATCCGTTCATTCATGCAAACATAACAGATCAACATTCAAGATGTTTCAAATCAAATCACGAACAGTACACACTGAATCTTAACGACATACATATATATATATATATATATATATATATATATATATAAATTTCCAACAATTTAATTTAATTTAGATTTATAAATAGGAATTTCAGACTGTCTCCAAATTGGGCCTGCTTACTGTCGTTCTTAAGGTTTTGACGCCTTCTGAACGCGATGGGCTATGCCCCTTGGCCCAATTCTGAAGTTTGTTGCGTGTTTTATTAAAATTACAATATTAAATTAATAATTTAATTTCCACCGTACATTTAAATATGCCGGGGCCACATACGGACTCCGAAAATTCCAAAAAATATATTTTTGGCTATGTTTTGACGATACGAATCCAAAAAAATTATTTTCGTTGAATTCCGAGCCTATTTGAAAAATGACTATTTTCAAGTCGATTAAAATTGACCAAAATTGACAAAACTGAAATCTTTTTGCCACGGCCACACATTAATTCTATAAATTATGAAAAATTAAACTTAGCATTAATTCGACATTCCAGTTCCAACAAAAGTGGTTTCGTCGAAAACCGAGGTCGTTTGAAAAATGGCTATTTTCAAGGCGTATATATTTAATATTAAAAATACATTTTTAAAGAAATAATTTTCGAAACTCGAAATATATAAGTGTTTACTATTTTTCAATGCAGAAACGTCATTCTGAACTCAATGGAAGTGGGTTCGATCCAAATTCCTTTGTATGCAAAAAGTAGTGTTTTTGTCCTTTGTAAATTTCATAGCGACCTTTCTAAATTTTAATTTGGGCATAACTTTTGATTCCCGCTATGAAATTTCAATTTTTCAGATTCGTTAGAAAGATATTTTTAAATAGATTCTAATATTTTTGGTTTCACTAAAATCCGATTTATTTTGCATCCTGTACGGTCAGTCAAAGTTCAAGTTTGACTTTTCAACCTACCGTGCTATTTCTAACTCCTTTTATAATTAAAATTAAATTATTCATTCTAACTTCAGTTTAAATCAATTTTTAATCATTATTATTTTAAATAAATTATTTTAAATATCATAAACTCATTAAAATTACTCAAAACAAAATTTTAAATTTACCCCAAAATTCAGGGTTGTTACATATCTAGAGTCGCTTGACGCTTCTGTTGAGAATTTGCATTCGGTTAGAGTGGTCCGGGAATATCCGGATGTCTTTGAAGAGGTGAAAGGCTTACCTCCGAAGCGGGAAATAGACTTCGGCATATATCTTGTTGATAATGCAAAGCCCGTAGTTCTGCCTGTTAGACACATGGCTCAAAAGGAGAGAAAGGAGCTCAGTAAGCAAGTTAAGGAGCTTCTCGAGAAGGGGTTATAAGGAGAAGTATCTCGGAATGGGGTGCTCCAGTGGTGTTCGCCACCAAAGCAGATGGTTCACTATGTCTTTGTGTGGACTATAGGGAGCTAAACAAGCTGACTAAAAAGAATAGACACCCGCTTCCCAGAATAGACGATTTGTTTGATCAGCTTGTAGGTGCGTCGGTCTTCTCCCAACTTGATCTGGCTACTGGGTTCCATCAGCTAAGGGTAGCTGAAGATAGTATTGATAAAACGACGTTCAGAACCCCAGAGAGTTTCTACGAGTGGCTTGTCATGCCTTTCGGCTTGACAAACGCACCCGCTTATTTCGTAGACCTAACGAGAAGGGTGTTCAGAGATTCCTCAATAAGTTTGTGGTGGTCTTCGTAGATGATATTTTGATCTTCTCAAAGAATGAGGAAGAACATGCTCAGCATCTGAAGGAGATCATGGAAACTCTTCGAGTTCATCAGCTAAAAGCCAAATTCTCCAATTGCCACTTTTGGAGAGAAGAAGTAAGATTTCTTGGACATATAGTGTCCAAAGAAGGGTTAGCTGTGGACCCTGCGAAAGTAGTGGCAGTGCAAGATTGGAAGACACCAAGAAATGCAATCGAAGTCCGAAGCTTTCTTGAGCTAGCCGGTTTTTACTGAAAGTTCATTAGGGATTTCGCGAAAATCTCAGCTCCACTCACAAGGCTAACGAAGAAGAATCTAGCATTTGCTTGGGATTTGGATTGTGACATTGCTTTCCAACGCTTAAAAGGGGCTCTCACAACAGCCCAGTTCTGACTTTGCCGGATGGAAGCAAGATGTTCACAGTATACACGGATGCTTGTAGTACGGGACTAGGCAATGTTCTGATGCAAGAAGGGAGGGTAGTAGCTTATGGTGGAAGGCAACTGAGAGTTCATGAAAAGAATTACCCAACCCACGACCTTGAGTTTGCCGCCATCGTATTTGCGCTTAAGTCCTGGCGCCATTCTCTCCTAGGTGAGAAGTTCGAATTATATACTGACCATAAATCGTTGAAGTATCTTTTCTCGCAGAAAGATCTTAACTTGAGGCAGCAAAGGTGGATGGAGTTCCTTTCCTCGTATGATTTTGAGATTTCCTATACTCCCGGCAAAGGCAACATAGTAGCAGATGCGTTGAGTAGAAAGAAGCTGACCCTAAGCCCTCTCTTTGTGGAAAGGCAAAGCTTGGAGTATATAGCCAGTTTCGACTTTAGGCCCTCCTCTGATTTTATACCTGGTTTATTGGCATCACTAGAAGTACGACCCACTCTTTTAGACTCAATAGGGGCCGCACAACGCGAAGACCCTCAGCTTGTGTATGTGATGGATAAACTAATTACGGGTGAAACTTCCAGTCACCTCAATAGGTACTCCATCGATGGTAAGGATTGGCTAAGGCGAGATGAAAGACTATGCGTCCCACAAGTAAGGGATTTAATAAAGATGGTTCTCGAGGAAGCACATCATTCCAAGATGACAATACATCCAGGTGGAGACAAGATGCACAAGGACGTAAAGAGAGTTTTCTATTGGAGCGGCATGAAGAAGGATGTGGCAGATTTTGTTTCTAAGTGCGTGACATACCAGCAGGTCAAGGCGGAACAAAAGAAGCCTGGAGGATTGCTTCATCCTCTAGAAGTCCCACAATGGAAGTGGGATAACATCTCAATGGACTTCATTGACGGGTTGCCTAGGTCAAGAAGAGGCAATACTAGCATTTGGGTAATAGTGGACAGGCTTACTAAAAGCGCCCACTTTATGCCTATTAAGAGTAGAAGGACTGCCTCGGCTCTAGCTTATCTTTATCTCAATGAAATAGTTCGACTCCATGGAATACCCTCCAGCATAGTGAGTGACAGAGATCCCATCTTTACAATCGAATTTTGGCGGAGTCAGCAAGAAGCTATAGGCACATAGTTATTCTTGAGCACGGCCTATCACCCCCAAACTGATGGTCTGACAGAAAGGGTGAATAGAGTATTGGAAGATCTTTTGAGACTATGCGTTCTTGACTTCGGAGGGACTTGGGAGGATCATCTACCTTAAGTGGAATTCGCCAACAACAACAGTTACCAAGCCACCATCGGTATGGCGCCCTTCGAAGCTTTGTATGGAAGACCTTGCCGATCACCAACTTGTTGGTGGGAGTCCACTGATACGATTATACTTGGGCTAGACATGATTAGAGAGACTTCAGAAAAAGTAGACCTGATACGAAGGAGAATGAAGACTGCCCAAGATAGACAAAAATCCTACGCAGACAAAAGAAGGAACGACCTTGAGTTTGAGGTTGGGGACAGGGTTTTCCTTAAGGTATTACCTTTAAGGAACGTCATTCGCTTTGGATCCGCATGAAAGCTAGCACCAAGATTTGTAGGACCATTCCCTATCATCGAGAAGATTGGGAAGATGGCTTATAGAGTAGAGCTGCCTGAAAGGTTGACAGGAATTCACAACGTCTTTCATGTTTCTCATCTCCGAAAATGTCTACATGAATCTGTGGAAGTGGTGGAGCCAAGCATTCTGGAAGAAGCCGAAGTGGAACATGAAGCAACTGTGAGGAGAGTTCTAACTCGAATTGTAGGAACTGAAGTGAAAAAGTTATGCAACCGCGAAGTCAAGCTCGTTAAAGTTCAGTAGAGTGACGCCGAGGAAGATGCAACTTGGGAAACTGAGGACAAAATACGCGCGGCCTACCCTTTTCTTTTTGAGAGTACACCTTTGATCTCTCTTTTTCCTTAAGTTTTGCTTGTATCTATCTTCTTAGGTATATCTCCTCGATATTATCCTTTATCCTTAGGTAGAAACCCTTTTGGATGTAAACATGTATTTAAAACATGTTATGATTGTTGGCTGCAAGTGGTTGCTCGTGGATGCATATACACACAACCTAGGTTTTAGATCGGCTCAGTCACTTCATACTGCATATGCATATATGTATTCATATTTGTATGTGGTTGAAACTTGATATGTCGTCGTATGGATGTCGCACTTATATGAATGATTGCGCACTCATGTAGAATTAGGAGTAGGGAAAAATTTGCATACATAATGGATTCATGGCACTTACATGATTCGCATTAAGGAGGTCAACTGAATCAGTAGACCGCCTAATTTTTGCATTAGATAAGGACATATACACACTATGCATATGATCATAAAGCATTAGAAGTCTTTTAAGGACAATGGACGCCTATGTAAGATGGTTGAGTAGATGGACGATTGGATGTAAGGACTTACGTTCACCTAGACTTGAAGATTTCGGGGATGAAATCCTTTAAGGAGGGGAGAATGTAACACCCCAAATTTTCTGTTAATTGTAAATTAACAAATTAAAGTATAATTAATTCTAAATGAAATAATTAAGCGAAACGGGTTACGCCATTGCGTTCGTCTCGGAATTCTGCTTGAGATAGAGTCCGAGTTTGCGTGAATCGGACTCCGTATGAAGGAGTTATGACCTCCGGAAGTTTCAGAATTCAAATTTAAAGTTTAAACAGTTCAAAATTTAGTTCGAATTTCGAATTCAGACCCAAACTGGGCTAGGCGGGAAAATTACCGCTCAAGCACCAGGCCGACCATAGGGTCGACCTGAGGGTCGACCTGGGGTATCGGGTCGACCTGGTTTGGCCCTGGCTGGCCAGGTCAGTTTCTGGTCGAATTTCAGAGCTTGGCTGTGTCACTAGGGCTGATTTGTCACATTCTGGTTGGCTCCTCTCGAAGAGAATGGTCTAGATTCATCTATGATCATCTGACGGCTCAAATCAATCTGAAATTCTATATAAACAACTTAAGACTCCAACCTCAATTCACATAAAAAAAATAGAGACGGAGCCGCCATGCTGTCGTGAGAAAATTGAGAGGAGCCTCCACTTGTAGAAAAGCTTAGAGACGAGCCAAATTAAAGTTAAAACAAGAATTAAATCTATGTTGTCTACCCAAAGGAAAGCAATTCAAATTCAGAATTCAGAAATCAGAAAACAAGATCGTCGTTTGTTGTAAGTATAGTGATTTTTCCGATGTGAATAAAAGTTAGGAATTGATTCGATGTAAAATGGAATTGGAATTGTGTTATTGTGTAACAACGATGTTAATTCATACCTATGTATTGAAATGATTTTGGTATTATGATGTTTGTGGTATAGTTGAATTGATATTGATCCTATTGTACATTTAGAATCACATGAAAGTTGTATAGTTCATGTTGTAATCGACACCTATATGTTTATGTGATTATATAGGTTGTATGTGATTAAGATTTCATGTATATATATATATATATATGCTAAAACCTCTATGCCTAAGTTCATATACATTCTAATATGTTTATACAAAAGTTGCAAAGTCGATAATTGGATCCATGCCAAGATCCACTTTAATACATGTTTCATGTGTAGTTGGACATATGATTGAATCTAGTTCACTCATGCGATGAAATTAGATATATAATTTATGAACATGTCATATTCTTATGCTAGTGATGTTCGATGTTATGCCTAGATCCAATTATGTTTAGGCTTATGTTTTCTAAATCATATGTTAATTCATGTGACACCTATTTGGTTAGACCCCTATTTCAATGCGAGTTCACATGTATGTAAATTGATTTTGCCTGTGTTGCAAGTTCACACCTATGATATTCATATTGACTATTTTGCAAGTTCACACATATGATGTTCATATTGACTATGCTAAAAATGCTAAGTTTACACCTATGACATGTTTATGTTTATGAGTTCCCTTATGCCAATTTTGTGCGCGCTAAATTAGGCTAAGTTTTTAGTCTAATATTATATGTTAAAAACCATGCGAACGAAAATTAGGCTAAGATTGTTAGCTTAATATTTAGATGGGGTAACGTTGGGAAAATTGGTAACTTGACATAAATTTGTGAAAATATATGAAATTGGCATGTTTGTCACATGCCAAAATTGGTGGCACTTAAATGGTATAAATCCTTATACAAAAAATGTTAAACTTGGAAAGTGGGCCACAACATTTAATTGTTGACAAATTTACATATAATAAGTAATAAAGACAAATATGTAAATTTAGAAAATACGAGTATGCTTAACACGAAGTTGGATTGAGTTGCGATGTAAACCTGCCCGGCCTCGCCCGGCTGTCCAGTAGTCACAACAATACCTATCCAATGTGGGTGGTTAAGCACTGAGCCTAATAAGGACCCGATGTTAGACTGAGCTACAGTGTAAATCTGCCCGGAACTGACCGGCACATCAAGTAACCATAACAATATCTGTTTAATGTGAGTGGTCGATGCTTTAAAAAGCTAAGGATAGACAAGTCAGGATGGTAGGGTTAAGTTTACTAAAACACTTAACCAATTCAACATGTTAATTAAACTGATGGGTGGGGTTAGGTAAATACAGACACTTAACCACTTAACATGTTTGACTAGAAAACCCTTGTAACGGGGACCCATTTCAGCAGTAACCCAATTAGTTATCATGGTACCCTGAAACTTGGCAGGGTAGGGCACGATTACTGGGCTGATTGTAAGCAGTCAAAAGCGACGGAGGTGGGTGCAACAGTGTGGGTTCTAACGGAGTGCGGGCGTGCACACACTTCGGAGCAGACAACAGGGCATTGGGGGCACCAGTAGTATAACCTATGCATTCTAGAGTTGTGTGGGGCCTCCAACATGGGACTTGATACACCCTATGGTGGGACCAGCATAGGTATCTACAATCTTTGGGGGCCGTAAGACACAGATGATTATGCGAGTAGGAGCCGATCTTTAGAAAGGGGATCACTTCACCCTGATCATGGGGTGCCAGTTGAGACAATGCAAGTGGGTGCAGAGATTTAGTGTGGGGTGCGATAGTATATTCAATTCAAACTGCCTTACCTTAGTTTATGATACTTTCCTATTTCCAGTTTATACTTATCATGTCCTTTTTCTTATTCTCATACTGAATAGTCACTAGACTTACCAGGCTTTATGTCTGACCCTATTTTCTTTCATCCTCTTTTCTTCCGTTCCCCCCCCCCCCCCCACCCCCAGGTCCACAGGGAGGAAACAACCCAGCTTAGTCAGATTCTTTGTAAGCTTCAAGATAGTAGATGTACGGTTTGGACTCTCTTTCCTTGGTTATGGTTGTTGGACACACTCTATGGGGATTATGCAGTTTTAATTATGTTTTTATGCTTCTTTATTTAGTAACCAAGACAGAATTGATGATGTAATGTTTTGGAAGTTATTATGTGACAGTTATGGAAAGGTTTTGTATGAACACATATTTTTGAAATAAAAAGTCTGTTTTTTTCCGCTGCTTATATATATTTGTTTATATATATTTGTCTTGTGTTTATCTGTGACTTTTACTTAAAACCTCCACCAAAGTTAAGGCATTCCCTTTGTGAGTGACCTTAATGGAGGGTGGGGTGTTTCAGGGATACAAGACATAGAGGAGAGCTTGTATCATATTGTGTGGGACCCATTTCAGTCAGTAACCTGGAGTGGTATCAAAGTAGAGAACTCTGTACTAGGCGGAGAAGGGGCACGCTTACTGATTGATTGTAAGAGATCCAAACAAGACGGATGGTGGGAGTGGCCCAAACCGACCGGGGACATATGCATCCATGGGCCGGGCAGAAGGGGCTAAGACAACCGTGACACCAGTAGATAGGCATGTGCAAATCTTGGGTTGCCACTTTAGGGAAGTGATACCCCCTACTGTGGGGCCAGCATAGGACATCTATCGAGTAGGGAGCCGATTATACTCATAAGTATGCCTTAAGTCTACTAACTTATAGCGGAAGGGATCATCTCATATTGATTATACTAGTAATAGTGCAGAGTAGTTTTTAATGAAGCATATATACACCTTACCTTATCTGCCTTGTCACACCTGCCATCTGTACAGTGAACCCTCTTATCCAATTTATATGCCTGTCATGTTTACCTTTATTTATTTACTAGCTAAAAGTTACTAGACTCGCCAGACTTTATGTCTGACCCCTTTTGTTTTTCCTTCTCTCTTCCGTTCCCCCTCCCCCCCAAGGTTCTCAGGGAGGAAACGCCCAATCTTAGTCATAATTCTGATATCAACTTGCTAGGAGCTACTTCTAAAGTATGGCTAGAATCTCTGTCTCTGCTATGGCTTACTCTTTTAACTAGGGAATAATGTTTTCTTTTATTTCCTATGTACTCTGATTATGCAAGACAGAAGTATTTTGTTGTGATGGTTTTATGACTCATGGTATTGTGAAACAAGGTATTTTGGTGATTTAATAAAGTTGTTTAATTCCGCTGCAAAGATTTTTATATATGTCTTGTAATATTATGTGTCTTTTTACCTAAATGCTTCACGAAACTTAATGCATTCCCTTTGTGAGTGACATTAACGGGCGTGGGGCATTTCAGAATGAGTGTTACCTTATAGAAGAAGTTTATCGTGGCACTTCGTATCATCCTGACAAGTTTTGTAGGCCATATGAAACTGCGAGACCAATACACTATCATGGAGAAGATTAACGTATTTGTAAGGCATAGTCTTCTAGCTTGATTAGATTCTATTGGGCTAAATGTCTGCCCGAGCTATTTTTTCATAAAGTGGGAGGCTTTGATTCTTAGTAATTCTAGATATGGCAAGCGAAATGCCAAGGAAATTTAAGGAGGATTGCCTCCATTAAAGGGAGGTGGTGGTGTTAAGGTCTTGAATAAGGGAATTATTTATTCCTGCCAACATGATTTCCAATTTTATCAATATTGATTTGGAGACCACTAATTTGTAAAAAGGTCAAAAGAAGAAAAGATGGCATTAATGGAGGACAGAAAAGGTTTTGTGAAAACAATTAAATCATCAGCAAACATTAATAAGCTCACCTGTGTGTTTTTTCATTTGGGATCCATGAAGAAATTACCTTTGGTAACAGATCCATTACATATTTGAGTTAGGACTTCCATGATGATAATGAAAATATACGTTGTTAGACCAAAAAATGGCACTAACACCCATATGTCTAGGATTTGTAGATAATATTTAAAAATAATAAACTAAAAACAGAGATAAATCAATCAACACACGAGATTTATAGTGGTTCGGCATTAACAAGCCTACATCCACTTTATAGTTCTTCATTCAATAGAGAGTTACAATTATAATGAGTATAATCACTCTAGCAATCGATTACAATGAATTTATCTCTCCGAAATCATTAATTTGAGTGAAGAAGAAGAGGTTGTTAGTTCTTGGCCGCCATGGCCGAAATGTATATATTTTACATAAACCCAAAAAAGTCCTTGAAAACTGCCCTCAATTCTTGTATTTATAAGTGCGAAAAAGCTGCTTCGGTAGGCGAGTCGGATATGCCACGTGGCGGGCCCATAGGAAATCTCGGAGGTAGTGGAAAACATGGGGAAAGGCTCCTCGGTTCATGTCTCGCCAAGTGTCCACTTACAAGGAAAAATAGGCAAGAGAATCGATCAACATTGTAGTATGCAGGGATGCTTCAGAAGCATCGGTTAGGAGGGTATTCCAACCGATCAGATCCGAAAGAGGGTTCCGATCTGATCCGAAAAGTGGTTCTGATCCGATCCAAAAGGGGGGATCTGACCCAGTGACATTTGCATGTGTAATTCAAATTTTCTAACCTTCTATCACCCCATCCAAGTGATCGCCAATCAATGTAAGTTCATACTCAAGTTCCTGGCTTTGGGTAGCTTAGTCACAAAGCAGGCTAACATTTTCCCCCCAAAGTACGTCTTATCGCAGATGAAATGTGCTTTGGATAAGTGGAGCTGAATCTTTTGGAATGTCGCCCACTCTTGAGAAGACTTTGTTAAATTGTTGTGTTCTCTCGAGTAGTTCTGTCATATGGATTTTTTTCCTGTATAAATGGCTTGTCAAATATCGCACTACTTCCGTTGATGATTATCGGGCCAAATTCCATGGCTAGAGTGGTCAAGATGATCAAGTAATTGTTTATACCTCGTTGAATCAAGAAGTTGAATTCCTTCATCATAAGTCATGTAGGATCGTTGGCTCCTGCTGTGATCATACATGCATAAGTTAATGCAAATGACATCGTCTTCGTATGCAAGTCAAGTGTACTATTAATTCAGGCTTTCTTTTATGTATAAGATCAATGTATGAAATAGTCATCCTAGTCATGGGGCAGCATTAGAATCTTTGGGCCTTGAGCTAGCATCTGGACTATTGGGATAGAGTGCATCAGAATTGGCATATGAATCTGTCATTTGTGTTTGGATTTGGACTATCTCGACATCAAATCGTAACAATAAGGCAACTGAAAGTCATGATCACTCAGATCGTTTTATAATCCTGTAATCACTTACGAGTCAGTACGAGATGTTGTTGAAAACATGCAATCCAATATCTGGTAGGACCACCATGATCGTAAGGCAGCAGAGGAGTTTATCACACTCTCCATTTGATGCAATTGCATATCAAGTCTTTAGATTCATGCTTGATCCGTAAGTTGGCTTACTTGCATGGTCAAGATGAATCATATCATATTCTGAAGATACAGTTTATATATTCTGAATCAAGCATCGAGTCAAGATCATGTTCAAAGTTAGTCTGTCGTTTGAAGCTCATGCTCCAAGCATCAGTGAAGGGCGAGCGAAGTCAATGCTTATGCCCCCAGCATCGTTGGGGGTTGGACTAGGTCAATCGGATATCCAACCTTCTTGCCTTTAAACTTTCTTTCTTCACATCGGGTTAGAGCTGCAGGTTCAGCAATTCTTAGTCAAGTCGTGTCGTTCTGTGCTCTTTCTCAAGTCGTCAAGGGTTGGAGTTGTATGCGCGAATGGTCGAATCACATTCGCGTCTTTGTCATCCCTTCTTTTTAGTCAAAGAGCGGGGATCTCTTTATCGAGTGTCAGCGAACTTAGTCACTCTCATCCGATCAGTCGTGGGGTTAAGTAAACTCATCCAACGCAAGCAGTTGAATGTCATTATGGAGTTAGTCGAGTCCCTCTTTTCATGCTTTAGCATAATTCCGAATGTCCATCACAGTCTTTTTGAGTCTACCTCTCATGCTTGGTTCCATTAAGCCTGACAATCAAGATCGTGGGCTCAATCAATGAAATTGGTCCTTTCTAGAATTGTACATTCCTGTTAGTCTTTTCTAGGGCTTTTATTTCGCCTTCATCATTTCAAGCGTCGAATGATCCTCCATCCTTTGTAACGATAATATTGAGACCATCCATCTCAACGTTAGTATCCTTTGGTTGTAGGAATCTGTCTGTTTCATAAATGAATTTACAAAGGACTCCTAGTTGGTCCCGATACAGGGAGACTTTAAAGTCAGAGTTATCCAGAATACCGAATACCGCTGCCATCAACATCATAAATGGTTCAGGTCGATCTTCTGATGCCACTATGGCGTCGAATCTGTCCAGGAATGAATGTAGGGTCTCGTCGGGCCTCTGTTTAACTGAAATGAGTAACAAGACATTCTTGAGTCGACAGATGTGGACCTTTGACTGCTCAATGAAGTTGGTGACCAAAGCGCTCTAGCGGTTGGTCGATTCAGATGCATGCCACCAAAAATGTTTAGCCATAATGTAAGTCAAGAGTCAGAAATGGTGGCTCGAAGTGTGGGGGATTGCTATAGTCCCTGATATCTCGTGTGAAAGAGTTTTGATTGACGTTGCTCACGCTGCCTTTGAGGTGTGCCACCTCCGGTGAAGCATCGATTAATGTCGGCATTCAGGCCTTTGTCTTTGGGAAGCTTTCACCAATTATCCAGTTTAGGGTTGGCATCCCCAGCATAAAGTCTTGAAGTGGTTAGAAGCCCGTCTCTGGCTTCTTGGTTCCTCATATTTAATAGTCGTCAATCTGGCTTCTATCCTTTAATTCTGCATGGTGATCCGTTGCTCGGATGTATGCGGGTTATCCTTGAGAAGTCATTCTTTTACTTATGGTATGGGATCTTCTATAACTCCAATGATAGTAAATGCGTATAAAGTCGGCAGATGGTCAAATTACGTTACTTGAAACTTGTATCCCAATCCCCCATCTACGAGGGTTTTGCTATGCCGTGAGCATCAAATCCATTTCTTCTCTGAATTCATACTTCCCCATCAAGTCATGAGTTAGAGTTTGATACAAAATAATTTGTTCGCGTCCAGCTCATGTTAGTCTTTGGTCTCCCATCCAAGCTTTGAGGATCGGAGTCGGGTGGCGATAAGGTCAAATTATAGTCACTTCGAATGCTTCCACTTGCCCCCTGCATTAAGAAACGGGGAACTTCATGTTGAAGTTGAGTTGGATTTAAAGAATTCATCTAAATTGGAGCAGGGGTTGATCGAACTCCATTTAAGTTTCCATTGACTCTTGCATTACCGTCGTTTTCATCCAAAACGTTACTGGCAGAAGGTGCATGATGCACACGCCTGAGAGTAGGTTGATTGCATCTTGTTTTATCCAAGATGATGTTGCCAGCTCATCCTAGGGTCTCATGTTATCTGAACAGCAGAGCAGAAGTGATTGAGCTAAGGTCGTTGTCAATTGAATTCCCTTGGTGCTCGCTCCAGGGAGTAAGTAGCTGCTCTGCCATCCATCTATTAGAGTAAAGAAGTTGTCCATCATTTGTGTCACTTCCAGAGAAGTTCATTTTTCCGAACAATCTAGGTTATCAATTCAGCAAAGGCACCATCCATTTTATATCTAGTTTGATATGCTGAGGGATCACCGCAAGAGGAAATCTTCTGACTTCCTCCATTCGTAGCACCTCCTGCATCAACATCCTCAGCAAGGAAGAAGGTTGTATCTTCCATCTTCTTAACCCTTGAGTCAGAGTATCAAATCATCTGTTTCCTTGCAAGTTAGAGATTGAAGCAATGGCGTACCCCTTTTCCATAACCCTTAAATCGAGAAGTCAGTCGGGAATTATCAGATGGACGTTCACTTTGCATCTACTTTGTGGTTCTCAAGTGGCCTATCAGGATCAAAACATAAGTTATACACGGACAGATAAGTTACGCATTTATAAGTAAATTCAATAATTTTTCCCTCAGTCTAGGGGTAATGGTCATAGATCGGTAATCGTATCACATCCCTTTCAAATTTAGACAAGGATGCATGGAAAAGAGGCATTGCTTTCAAAGCTTAAGTGAATGAGTTATCCAAGTGCTCGAGTCATTGCATTTTTCGTTCACTGTACTTACATGGTGATACTCGTCATTGCACTTGAGATATTACACCCAAGGCCTCCTCTCGGTCGTTGCCTCAGTTCATATGATATGTTGTTGAATGTTCTACTCTCAAGGCCACTTTGTGATCGTCGCCTTGAGTCGCATGGGATGTCTAGCATTAGGCATCAGTGTCAGCCTTCTGGACGAGGCCCTCTACTTGTCTTCCACTGGCCTACTATGGTTGTTGTGAGGGTGACAATCGCGTTCTTATCCTGTTATCTTGTACAAGCCTGCATTCTGTAGTTGAAGCCATGTTCCTGTATTGTCACAAACTTGCAGATTTATTACATATTTCAATTAAATATACTCGTAGTCTAACTATTACTAAACTAAGTAATAGATAATAAACCACATCACAATCAAATAAGGGTTTCAATCCAGCATCCCTATAAATAATAATTCTTGCAATAAAAATTATTACTAAACTGCCTAATAAACAACAGGGGGCGTGATGTGTATGTGTATGCCCCCAATCAATCTTGAATAAAGTGCCTGCCAGCACTTGTTCGGGATTGATTAGGCTCGACATTATATTACCCTCAATGCTTCAGTGGGAGTACGGGCTCGGGTTTCTATCTTGCCCCCAATCCTTCAGTGGGGTAGGGACCCATTCTCATCGGCACTTGTTCTCAACGCCTTTATACTCTCCTATCGTATACCTAGGTTAGAGTGTGGTCAAGTCGGTCTTTAATCGTGGTGCACGATCATGCCATGTGGACGTTGCCTTCTCGTCCTTTATACTCTCTATTGGATCATGAGAGTTAGAGTGGTGGACGTCATCTTCCCGTCCTTTATACTCTCTCTCTAATCTTGAGAGATAGAGTTGTGGACGTCATCTTCCCATCCTTTATACCCTCTTTCTCGAATAATGAGAGTTAGAGTCATGGATCGAGTGGTCATTAATGTTGGAGCGCTCATCACATCCGTCCTAGGTTACATACTTCTATCCAAGCTCTAAGGACTAGAGTTAGTCGGGCAAACAGTCGGATCACATTTGCCAAGTCTTTGCATTCCTCCGATCAGTCTATGAGAGGAGTGATTGGCACCAAACTTCAGGTGCATGTATCATTCATATTGCATAAGTTAGTCATGTCAATAACTCAGGAAGCATGTAAAAGTAAATTGCATGATTGAAAAGTAAGCATATCAAGGGGCAGTGTTGTCTCATTTTTTGGATTCATGTAATCTGGTGGCATCAAGTATAGGATCGAGCCATGTAGATGGTCGAATTGCATCCATCTGGAATCGGATTCTGAATTTGAAATGCAATAGTCAATGCACAATTATCATGAGGTCTACCACATGTGAGTCAAGGAGTGGATAGTCATCTCGAATCCACCTTGAGATATACAACCTCTCTCAGGCGGAGGGTGTGGCTTTGTAAATGAGCAACTCAGCCAGGCTCGTTATGGTATTGCTCCATAACTATATATGCAGGTGTTAGAAGTCTGATCGGTATCAAATCCGGGGTACCTACACCATCCACATATAAATTCATTTGAGTTAAGTACATCAATAACTCACAAAGCATGAAAATATAAGAGTCATGGTTAAAGAATAATCATGTTAAATGAATGAATATCATTCTGTGCAAAAATGGCATTCCATGCTATTTGCAGATCCATTTTTCCTTACCCTATCTATTCCAGGGGATGGATTTTAAAATATTTATCTAATGATGAACGTCTTTTCAAACCATCGTGGGATGGCGGTCCCAAGAATAAACATACCTTGATCGGGGTCTTGGAGTGACAAAAGCAGTTAGGTAGATACTGCATACGAATGATGAGGTCGCATCTCCTTTGAATCTCCTTCTTGCCCCGATGCCAAGGGAAAGGATTGAGTGTATGGGAGTCATGTCTGCACTGCTAATGGTAGCACATCATCACATTGGTGCTAGGATAGTAATTGGCAGGAAAACAATGGATCCATGCTTATAGATACTTTTGCGCTTTCCATGCTAGGAAATAGGATATGGCTGCTAGGGAGATAGTCGTATCTCATCCATCCACAGATATGCCGTAGATCCCATGTTAGGGGTAAGATATAATGTACAGACAATCAATCAACATCCAGGCTTAAGTGTTCTAAACCTTTAACTTGCCAATCTACAAGCAAGTAATGACGCAGTCTGTTATGCAAGCTTATGATGTATCAGCTTTGAATTAGATGATGTAATCACGAGCTATCCACGCTCGAATCTCTAGTTCCCCTAGCGTTTGAGGCATGAGTTACTTGACGGTTAATTAATGAATTGAGTGGAACTTTGAGTCTTCACTTTCAAACTCCAAAAAATTGTTTATTATATGTTCATTCGTGCAGATCTCCCATCTAGCTGGAAGCTGATTAGTTTTTTTGTTGAATTATTCAGGGCAGCGAACCCAGCAATGAGATTCATTGGTGTTTATCGCAGGCCGACCTTCCAAGAGAAATAAAAAATGTCATTTGGGTGTCATATCTTAAGGCATAACCAACGATGGCACGCCTTTTGTTTATCCTTGCCAGAAGGATTCTATGCTATAGGAAGTTCTTCATAGGGATTGTCCATGACACTCTCCCGGGTTTGGTTCCAATAATGGATCAAATTCTATGCGCTCAGTGCTCGGAGTTTCTAGTGTCTTTATTGGGACCATATCTATCCTGGATTATCAGTGCCCACTAACTTGGCTAGCTTGTTCGAGTCGTGATTCCCTGCCTGTAGAATATGAGATATGTTGTAGTGATTTAGGCCATCCAATAGCTCTTCAATCCTTTCTAGGTAAGCTGCAAGCCATGGTTCTTTTGTTTGGAATTCTCTATGAACCTGGCAAACAACAATATGGGAGTTACATAAGATGTCCGTGCGGCTACTCCCAACTTCTTTAGCTAGTTCCATTCTGGAGATCAAGGCCTCATCCTCGGAATCATTGTTAGTAGTGGGGAAATCCAACTACAAGGCATAGTAAATTGACTGTCCTTCAGGAGTTATTAATATGACTCTGGGCCCGGACCGTTGATCATCGTAGAACCATATGTACAACTTCTACGTACTCGATTCCATATTTCGTTCTAAGGGGATGTCTTCTTCATCTAACACATCCTCGTCGAGAATCGTGTATTCAGTGATGAAGTTAGTAATGTTTGCCTCCATATGGTCTTCCTTAGGAGGAAATTGAGATCAAATTGGCTCAGCTTGATGTTCTATTTGAGCAATCTTCCAAGTGCCTCAGGTCGCTGCTTTACCTGTCGTGGTGGCTGATTAGTGTATGTCACAATGGGATAAGGCTGGAAATAATTGCGGAGTTTGCTTGAAGCGATCAATAGCTTGTAAGCAAGCTACTAAATCTTTGGGTAGCTGCACTTTGTCGCCGCCAACTTCTTGTTCACATAAAACACTAGCCTCTGGATTCTAACCTCCCCACGAACAAGTGTCGAACTAATTGCATGCGATGATACCACTAAGTACATGGAAGTAGTCTTTTTGAGCCACTGGCTCAGACAATATCGGGGCCCTCTCTAAAAGATAAAGCAGGTTCCGAAAAGCTTCAATGCAACTTGGAGTCCAGGGACGCATTTGTTAGTAGCTCTAGAAATAAATCTACTCAGTGCTGCCACCTTCCCTACCAATCTTTGAACATCTTTAATTCTCCATGGCTCACGAATGTCCATGATTGCTGAAATCTGGTCAGGATTGATTTGGGTTCCGTGTGAGCTAACTATGAAGCACATTTCCTTGATTTAATGCCAAACGAGAATTTCAAAAGGTTTAGCTTCGTTCTATAGTGTGAGAAGATACTAAACATCTCTGCCAAATCTGAAACGTGGTTGGTTGATCGCTTGGACTTCACAAACTTCACAAGCATATCATCTACACAAACTTCCATAGACTTTCCAATTTGATTGTGGAACATACGATCCACTAAGTGCTGGTATGTTACTCTGGCATTCTTAAGTTCGAGAGGCGTTGCCACGTAGCAGTATAGTCCAAGGTTTGTAATAATGTTGGTATGTTCTTGATCAGGACATGCATACTAATCTGGTTGTAACCCGAATATGCATCATGAAAGAGAGAAGTTCATTTCCAGCTATCAAATTCGCTAGCTAATCAATTTTGGGTAATGGGAAGCTATTTCTTGGACAACTCTTTTTCAAATCTTAAAAATCAATGCATGTATGCCACTTCACATTAACCTCCTTAACAAGTACAAGGCTTGATATCCAGTCGGGATATGTAGCATCTCTGGTGAATGCATTATCTCTCAGCTTCTCTACTTCTTCTTTCAAGGCAGTCAACCTCTCTGATCCCAGCATACGCCTCTTTTGCTTAGCAGGGGGATATCTCGGGATTATGTTCAGTGCATGACTCATAATCAACGGCGAGATTCCACACGTGTCGGCATGGGTCCTTGCAAATGCGTCCAGATTGGATCGTAGAAAATCCGTCAGTTCCCTTGTCAAAAAGTGGTCCAAATGAGATCTGATTTTCAAGACCTTTGCCAGCTCATCTTTATCAATCGGAATATCCACAGTTGCTTCACTAAGTATCGCCCTTCTACACCTTGAATCTTCATCCTCTCCGGGATCCATGTTTTCGAACATGTAACCGAGCGACTCCTTCCGCGATGCTTCCTTTACTTGTTATGCTGATACCTCTTTCGTAGGAGGGGAAGCATTATTGGGTTCCATAGCATCTCCATCATGTAGCATCTTCATTCAGTCAAATAGAAGGATCTTTTAGTAATTTGATCACCATGGACCATTCACCCTCTAGCTTCTGTTGGGAATTTTTAACAACAGACACCAAGAATGTAAGCTTCGAATTATGCTAGGGCTAGTTGCATGGTTGCTGATGAGCAGTCAAGTTGCTATCATCTGAGTAAGGATTCATAGGTCCCATCATGACCTGCAGCGGCTCAACTGGTACCCAACTCTGGGCACCAAAGTAGGTCATACCCGAAAAATATTTTTTTTCAAAAACGACACTATCTCGAGCCGATTGTTGGAGTCCTGAAATGGCTAGTGATACGGGTTGGTATATCTGAAAGAGTTGGTTTGGATCGCCCCTTTTGGTTCGGATCGGGGTTAAGCCCTCGGGTCGGATTATGTCTCCAAGTCGGGTCAGGTTTTGCCTTCGAGTCGGGGTCAGATTGAGCAAGTCGTTTTGGGTCGGATTGGTTCTACTTCACTCGAGTGGATTGGGTCAACTCTCAAGCATGAGCGGGTCGGGTGGACTCCATTTGTGCTGGAAGCATATCCGACCCAAGGCTCTCCATTTGTACCGGAAGCATAGCCTTTCTTAATTCGAGTTGGCACCCCTCTTTCCTATCTGACCCAATGCTCTCCATCTGTACTGGAAGCATATCCAAATAGATCCAATAGCATTCCTAGAATTTGTTTCTGAATGTTGGCGATTGTTGCTGGACGGAGTGGAGATGGCTTCACGTCTGGTGATATCCGTGATTGCGAATATAGTATTCATAGGATTTCCTCATCGAACTTGGCGATTCAATAGTAGACTGGAGAATCCTTATATGCTGAGAATCTTCATTTCTCAGTGAAAGCACCAAAATGTTAGACCAAAAAATGACACTAACACCCAATTTTCTAGGATTTGTAGATAATATCTAAGAATAATAATCTAAAAATAGAGAAAAAACAATCAGCACACAAGATTTATAACGGTTCAACATTAACAAGCCTACAACTGTTTTATAGTTCTTCATACAATAGGGAGTTATAATTACAATTAGCATAATCACTTTAGAACTCGATTACAATGAATTTATCTCTCCGAATTCATTAATTTGATTGAAGAAGAAGATGATTGTCGGTTCTTGGCCGCCATGGCCGATATGTATATATTTTACATAAGACCATAACTGTCCTTGAAAACTGCCCTCAAGCCCTGTATCTATTAGCGCGAAAAGTTGCTTGTGTAGACGGGTCGGATATGCCATATGGAGGGCCCGTAGGAAATCTCGGGTGTAGTGGAGAACATGTGGAAAGGCTCCTCAGCTCAGGTCTCGCCAAATGTCCACTGACCCGAAAAAATGGGCAAGAGAATCGATCAACATTGTAGTGTGCAGGGATGCTTCAGGCGCGTCAGTTGGGGGAGTACTCTGATCCAAAAGGGGGGATTCGATCTGATCCAAAAGGAGGGATCCGACCTACTGACATTTGCATGTACAATTCAAGTTTTCCAACCTTCTATCAGTCCATCCAAGTGATCGCCAATCAATGTAAGTTCATACTCAAGTCCCTGGCTTTGGGTAGCCTAGTCACAAAGCAGGCTAACATACACATACATGGATTGGCTTATCTAACGCCTTATCTAGTTTTGAAGAAGCCAGTAGGCAACTATTCATAATAGTACAAAATGTATCATAGATAAATCCAATCAATCATTTTCTTAGGGAAGTTTATTAATGCCATGACCCTAAGAATATGGTGTCGAAGGCTTTCCGAATATTAAATTTAAACATGGCTTTAAGAGAGGAGTGAGTGTTGGTGTATCCTTTCAAAAGCTCATGAGATAAATGGACATTACGAAGAATGTTTCTTGAAGGATGGAATGATGGCTGGTTTTGAGAAATAATTATCGGATGGACCTATTTCAACCTACTTGCAATAATTTTCGAAACAAATTTGTGAATGGAGTTACAACTAGTAATTGGTGGGGTTGTTAAACAATATCAACCTACTTTACTTTTAGGATGAAGGCTAAGTTCATAAAGTATATGGATCCCAACATTTTTAATTTGTTAAAGATGTTTAACACAACTGTGTAAATATCTTTCTCAATAATATCCCAATACGTGGTGTAAGATACAACATTAAAGCCATCTGTAACGACCAATTCGGCCCCGAAAATCGACATAAATACCTTTACCGTAACTCATGCCGACCTTCCAAACACCAAAAACACCGGAACGTTATTAGAAAGAATTTAGAGGGTGAGATAAGAAAGAAATATTAGAATAGTAGAAGAAGAAGAAACAACACAACACAGAGTCTCACATCGCAGCGGAACAAAATATAATACAGAAATAAATCTTTATTGAGAGCTTTAAAACACTTACAATATCATAGTACATCAACATCTCTAGACAGTTATACAATCTGTCCCATATACAACACACAGTGGAATAGTAGCCATATAATATCATATGTATGAACATCTCCAGCTCGTCTCTAGACTTCACAGCATTTGATAACCTGAACCTGTACATTCGGGCTAACCCGAGCATTTACAAAACACCGGGTCAGTCTAGTGAACCAGAGTGAAAAAAACTCGCACAGTATTAAGGTATCGCACTAGTAGATTTTAAAGTTTAAAACCATTTCAAAAGAAAAGGATAATCGTAAGACCAAATCCACACATAAATACGGACGGTTTTTACCTTACGATAACCCAAACAGTTTTGAAATCAATACCTTTCTGATATTATAATAATGTCTAAATACAAGTAAATATCAATCTAGTGGAATGCTTGCATCTCACACTCCACATATATAGTATACAATTAAAACCAGAGGCGTTTATTGGGGATTGGATTCCAATTATGACAAGGTATGGGACCACATGTCGATAGTGTATCTCTAGAGGCGAATACACTGGGTTCAACAAGAACATCTTGCAACCCGGCCCTCACATGACCGACCACTCATTTCGCTTAAGTGTATCGAATGTATATCACCAACGGTTAGGTGCGACCCACCATTTCCCAAAAAGGGACAACATCGAAATAGACTTAAAGAATGAAATGGAATTTCTCTAGATAGGTGATTATGCACCCTAATAGGAGCGACCTACATAGCCATGCTGCCTGCCTGATTTCTGTCATTTCCCGGTTGATGAGGCTTGAGGTTTGAGTTACTTTTTAGAACCTCTTATCACCATTCACTTTGAATGCCACATCATCAGATCTGCCAGATATCACTAATTGACGTCCACAAAAATACTCTGAAAGTTATGCTAAGAGAAGTGCCCTTCTCCGCCACTAACAGAAATACATTTGTAAAAATCAACGTACGCGATCCCTTTGGAAATACTTTGTCAGACATTTGTCCATACAAGTCATCCAGGAGCAGGATGAACTGAAGGTACTCTCCTACTGCTTCCAATAAAGGAATCACCCCATGGATCAATAGCGAGAAGCCCTTGCACTCCATAGAATTCAACCACGACAGAATCACAGTGTATTTCGGGCCGCTAAGCCAGAGATTATAAGTAACCCTTCCGTTTCATGAAGATCTACTATCTTCAGTTGCTCCATCTTCAATCGGCATCTTTTACGTATTTGCTGTTCGGAATGGTTTTCGAATATAAATTCAATCCCGGCCTTTCCGTACCAACATCGCGTTGGACATGATTTTTGATATTCGGTTATTTAACTATCAAAGTAAACAAGCATAAAATAAATAAATTCATTGGTTGGCTATACAACATCACTAGGCCAATTCAAAATAATATCTTTATTTTAGTATAATTATTCTCAAATCATTTTATTATAATATTAAGAAAATATATCTTAAAATCATATCAAATTCTTCCTTTAAGTATCATTTAAACATTTGGTACTCATCATTTGTTAATCGATTAAATTTACCCTTCGTAAAATCATCGTTATGAAACCACCTTTATATTTCTGTTTGGGAAACCATAATTACCACTTATATTTTTAGGATAAACCTATTCCCAAATCTTATCTCCTTACTTTTACAGATATCGTTATTTTCCATCAATCTCCTTTTTATTCCTTTTGCCATGGAATTGCCATTCAAACTCTCAAGCCCCTTTTTAAAACCCCTCTTTTATTTGAAATTCCAATGTATGTATATTCTCAAAATCTTCAAATAAAGCTACATTATTATTTTCCAAAGTAATTTGTTTTAACATCTCCACTATTACGACCGGTATCATCCTTCGATAATCCTGAAGTCGTTCAAGTTGGGGTATTTAAATTACCTCTCAGACCTTGATCAACAACGTTCTTATCTTAAGATAATATCAGTTGTAATACAAAAACCGATATTCATTCTCAATATCCAAACAAATCCTCTTTTACTTATATCTTGACGAAACATCATTTCTTTTATATACGGCAAATCTATTACATCTTTATAACTCCGTCTAACATGGAAATAAGACCTCAATACGGATTAAATTTTAAACTTCGAATTAAACTTAACTTACCATCGTTTACATAAACTTGTTTAAACACTCACTTTACTATAAACAATGGTTTAAAACTTTATAACCCTTTGTTTACAACCTTTAAATCCCAAGATGTCACATTAATTATCATTCACAAATACCAACATTTAAAATTGTTTAATTATCCATTCTATTTTCATTAATTACATAATTCAATTTCGAATAACACAGTCAACTCTATACATGATTAACACATTAATCAAATCCCAGTTCGTTTTTCCATTTTAAATTAATTTCAAATTAAATTAAATTAAATAATTCCATTAATTATGAGTAATAATGAATTAAATATAAATCCCATCTAAAATTGCTTCTTAAAATCAATCATCCTTGGTTATTAAATATCGCCTTAATATCCACTCACTTCCTTACCAATATCGTAAGTATTAGAATCAATTTCATAAGGTCATTTCATATGTTAGAAAAACACGTGCTTTATACAAAGATATATCTTTGTGCCAAAAATCATTGATATTATCGATGTAGGTATGGTTGGTCTATTCTCTTTTTATAACCCAATTTAAAATAATATACTTTAAAAAATAAATTTCACATCTTCATTTCTAATTATTAATAATAAATCTCCTTTTCATAAGAAAATGTATATTTAGGCCATTCAGTGCCATTTTCTTAAATAATACGTTCTATTGGTTAACAACAAACAACCGTTGAATATAGATTCAACAATCGATAACCAACTCAAAATCCAATCATCATGATTCAACAGTTCATTTAACAATCGTATGAAAGTAACAATAATTAATACAACTCATAGTGGTCAACCTAGACTGATTCAATCGTCCAATCTAATTCAAATATGTTTACGTAACCAACAAGGTAAGTTACCTTTATTGGAAGTCATCGTTAAAAATAACAAGGTTATTTTATTTAAATTAAACCACATTTAATTTAAACAAATGATATAACAATACATATCAACACCCAAACAATCATTAAATCAACCAACACTTAGCAAACATGACATACAAATAATAAATCCAATTTATAAAAATTATAAATGGGATAACTAAGTGAGTTAAACTCACCTTGGCCTGGTTTGGTCGTTAAACGCTGGTTTTTCAATTAAATTAAACATCGTTTAATTTAATTAAAAATTCTTCTTGCTTCCAGTCCTGCCCGATCCTGCCCCATCTCGAAACCCTCGTCTCTACGGTTCCAACGAGCCTGATTGTGTTAAAATCCGTTAACGTTAGCGCGATTTATGGTATTAACTAATTTATAAAGTGATTAAATTTTAAATATGAATTTTTAAAAAAAAATGGGCTTTTAACTTGTTTGGCCCGCATAACCTCTCCGAGCCCGCTACCCTAATTAAAACCCAACCATTTATCCCTAAATCCTCAGAACGAAAAAAACTCCACCGCCACCACCAAAATTTTGTCCATAGCCGAACCCTAGCTGCCTTCCTTTTGTCCGATTCTCAGGAAAAAACGAGTCCAAGCTTCATCGCCCCCAACGCAACCCCTTTCTTCTTTGATCTTCTCCTCGAATCGATTCTAATAAACCCCAAAGATAATACCTTCAGCACCCAACGTGACCACAACTTCAAGGATCAACCTCCGAGCCTTGAAAACCACTTCAGACTATCGGCAAACAACTCCAAGCTGTTATTTGAAGGCGATCCGAACCCTAGCCCTTCACGTCGAAAGAAATCTTCAGGGGATCCATCGTGAGTACAAATAAGTTTTAAAATTAAATTTTGTACTGCTGTATGACTTTTGTTTCGATTTCTATGAGGTTCGAACAATTTTTGTTTACTGTATTTGTTTGTGTCGTTCTGAAATGAGAAAACACCCTTATGTGTATGCGTATTTATAGTGTTAAGATTTTAGATAAGATCAATGTCCTATCTTAGATAGCTTCAGCTACAAATTCTGAGGTCATTGGCTTCCCCTTTTTAGATCGTGTACTGTGATGGTTTTACAGAGAGTTGTTAAATCCAGTGTTGCATTTTCAATACAGTTTCTGTTCATATTGAATGACTTGTATAGATTTGGTGGATTGAGTTCATGAATTGTCCATTCGACATAGATTTGAAAACGTGACATGGATCTTGTGTTCACATTTTTAAATGTAAATTACAGCCTTGTATGAGCTGTATAAAATTTTCTGTATAGACTTGATGGTCCAAATATCCACATAGATCTGATGGTGAATATATGAATAAATTTGATTTCACTTAGCTGTTCATGTACTTATAGGATTGATGCAAAAATATATATATATATATATATATATATATATCTATAGTTTTTAGTTGTCCAAGATTGATTTGCTTAGTTGTTTAGCTATTTTCTTTCTATTCATGGTCTATGCTCATAGAAATTTCATTTTACTGTTTTCATGAGTTTAACAAGTCATACATCAATGTTTTAAAATGAACTGTTTTTCCTTTTTTCTTCTTTTTCTCTCTTCTTTTTAGACCATATCTTAGACTTGATGTTATAAGAATATACATCCTCATGGCTTAGCTGTTTTGCTATATGTGCATCGCTATGCATATGAATTGGTGATGTGCATACATATTTTAGCTGACTAGCTATATATATATATATATATATATATATATATATATATATATATATCTCTGTCGAGCTATGTACTGTCTGTTTTCTTTGTATATGGCAAATCAGTGTTTTACTGTTCTCTTGAATGAACAGGTCATACAGCCTACTTCAAAAATGAATTGTCATTCTTCTTTTTCTACTTTTAATCTCTTTTTTTTTCTTTTTTACTAAAACACTTCATTTATGTACTTAGTTAGTTTTTCCTAGTTTGATTCGAAATTTCTTACTGTTTCAGGAAGGAAACGAGACAAGAGCAAGACCTACAAGAAAAATGGTGGTATCCATTCGGCTTTGTATTGGACAGAGGATTTGTCTATATTTTGCATTGTACCAACAGCTATGTACATGTTTATTTTGTGACTTTTATGTATTCATGTTTATGTAGTGACTTCTATTCACATTTATCGTATTGTAGCTGATGACGTATTATTGTGGAGAAATAAATTGGCGTCAGGTGGCATTGTAGTTGCGGTAAATATTGTCTGGCTTCTATTTGAATGGATGGGATATCGTTTTATTACTTTCCTTTGTCATGGTTTTATTCATGTGATCATAACTTTGTTTGTTTGGTCCAACATAGAATCATTTCTCAATAGGGATGGATTAGTACTCAAATGTCTACATTTTGTATAACTGATTTTATGCTATTTCCATGTATGAAGCTCGAGTAGATGTGGTTAAGACCATTTTATAGGGTTAAAAAAACATTGTACTTATTAAAATAAACAACTTTAATTTCAAACATGATAGAATTTAAACTCAACCGTTAAGGTCTTGGGTATAAATGCCATCTCATTTATATAAAAACCTTTTTATATTTATAAATAAAACGTTTTAAATTTAAAAACAATTCTATAGCGATTATTCGAAAATTTAAATTAGCCATAACTAACAAACAAAAATACGAAATTTGAATTTTTCTCCTTTATATGAAAATTATAATTAACACAGTTTCAACATTTCTCGTTTCACAGAAATCCGACTTATATCGGATCCTGTATATTTAGTTGAACTTCAAAACTCAATATTTCGAACTGCCGCACAATTTCAAGCTCGATTTTTATTATAAATTAACGTTCAAAATTCATTTTTAATAACGAATTATATATTAAAACCCATTAATATTTCAAATACAATATTTAAAATAATAAATTAAATTAAATATTTGACTACCAAAAATACAGGATGTTACATTCTCCCCCCCCCCCTTAAAACAATTTCGTCCTCGAAATTGCTAAGGTAGGAAAGAACGCTGCAAACCCATAAATTTCCAAATCCAGTTTATTTTAAAATCGAAAATAATTCAATACCGTATATAAATATTTTCAAAAAATATCGAAAAATTTCTAACACGTTAAATTCCTAGAAAAATTCGACAGAGTCTCCCCAGCACGGAGTGGCCTCTGCGATATCCCAAGAACAAATAATGTATATACATCGACCAACACAGTCGGAAAATAAAAATCAAAACCACAAAATTTTATATTTTCGCGTAAGCGTACCTTTTTGCGAGTGCTATTTAATTTATCATGATCTACTCAATCAAAATCTAATTCTCAAAAGCCATCTGGCACCTGTACTTACTAAATTCACATATGAGTAATAATATTTGAAATTCTAAGATAATATTTCACTAATCAACTGGTATAACTACACCAATTGCAAAGTCGATTATTGATTATTCTTATTCAAATTTCAAACAAGTATTGTCCAATAACAAACAAATCATAATCAACAATCAATACACAACCAAATCATTTAAACCAACTAAATTTCATTCAATATTAATATTTTACTTCGGTTTCACATATTTGAACATCAATCTTTTAATACTCGATTGATTTCTTTTTAATTATTATTTCCAAATTTATTTATTTCCATTAAATTTTCACTTAACCAGATTAAGTTTCAATTCAAATTTCCAATCCAATTTGAATATCATTCAAATCAATCAAACACAGTAATATCAATCATTTCCTTTCTATACAGAAATATAACTTGGGAAAAATTATTTCATTTACCCTTTTTACAAAACAATACTGTATCAATTGCCAGTTCAATGCTTCTCAACACTTGAACCGATCAACAACACAATACAAAACATTTGTATATCAAATTTATAAATACGCTCTCATATATATATATATACACTCAAACTCAATCTAGGGTGTTACTAACCCCATCTCTATTGAGTTACGCCCTAGAGAAAAGGTTATTACTAAACCAATAGCTCTGATACCACTGTAACGACCCAAGGATTTTCGGCCCCGAAAATCGACATAAATACCTTTACCGTAACTCATGTCGACTTTCCAAACACCAAAAACACCGGAACGTTATCAGAAAGAATTTATAGGGTGAGATAAGGAAGAAATATTAGAATAGTAGAAGAAGAAGAAGAAGAAACAACACAACACAGAGTCTCACATCGCAGCGGAACAAAATATAATATAGAAATAAATCTTTATTGAGAGCTTTAAAACACTTACAATATCAGAGTATATCAACATCTTTGGACAGTTATAAAATCTGTCCCATATACAACTCACAGCGGAATAATAACCATATAATATCACACGTTTAAACATCTCCAGCTCGTCTCTGGACTTCACAGCATTTGATAACCTGAACCTGTACACCCGGGCTAACCCGAGCATTTACAAAACACCGGGTCAGTCTGGTGAACCAGAGTGAGAAAAACTCGCACAGTATTAAGGTATCACACCAGTTTATTTTAAAGTTTAAAATCATTTCAAAAGAAAAGGATAATCGTAAGACCAAATCCACACATAAATACGGACGGTTTTTACCTTACGATAACCCAAACAGTTTTGAAATCAATATCTTGTCTGATATTATAATAATGTCTAAATACAAGTAAATATGAATCTAGTGGAACGCTTGCATCTCACACTCCACATATATAGTATACAATTAAAACCGCAGGCGTTTATTGGGGATTGGATTCCAATTGTGACAAGGTATGGGACCATCTGCCGATAGTGTATATCTAGAGGCGAATACACTGGGTTCAACAAGAAAGTCTTGCAACCCGGCCCTCACATAACCGACCACTTATTTCGCTTGATTGTATCGAATGTATATCACCAACGGTTGGGTGCGACCCACCGTTTCCCGAAAAGGGACATCATCGAAATAGACTTAAAGAATGAAATGGAATTTCTCTAGATAGGTGATTATACACCCTAATGGGAGCGACCCACATAGCCATGCTGCCTACCCGATTTCTGTCATTTCCCGGTTGATGAGGCTTGAGGTTTGAGTTAATTTTTAGAACCTCTGATCACCATTCACTTTGAATGCTACATCATCAGATCTGCTAGATATCACTAATCGGCGTCCACAAAAATACTCTGAAAGTTAAGCTAGAGAAGTGCCCTTCTCCGCCACTAACAGAAATACATTTGTAAAAATCAACGTACGCGATCCCTTTGGAAATACTTTGTCAGACATTCGTCTATACAAGTCATCCAGGAACAGGATGAACCGAAGGTACTCTCCTACTGCATCCAATAAAGGAATCACCCCATGGATCAGTAGCGAGAAGCCCTTGCACTCCATAGATTTCAACCACGACAGAATCACAGTGTATCTCGGGCCGATAAGCCAGAGATTATAAGTAACCCTTCCATTTCATGAAGATCTACGGTCTTCAGTTGCTCCATCTTCAATCAGCATCTTTTACGTATTTGCGGTTCGGAATGGTTTTCGAATATAAATTCGATCCCGGCCTTTCGATACCAACAGCGCGTTGGACATGATTTTTGATATTCGGTTATTTATCTATCAAAGTAAACAAGCATAAAATAAATAAATTCATTGGTTGGCTATACAGCATCACTTGGCCAATTCAAAATAATATCTTTATTTTAGTATAATTATTCTCAAATCATTTTAATATAATATTAAGAAAATATATCTTAAAAACATATCAAATTCTTCCTTTAAGTATCATTTAAACATTTGGTACTCATCATTTGTTAATCGATTAAATTTACCCACCATAAAATCATCATTATGAAATCTCCTTTTTATTTGTTAAACATTTTAATAGGATAAACCTATTCCCAAATCTTATCTCCTTACTTTTAGAGATATCGTTATTTTACATCAATCTCCTTTCTATTCCTTTTGCCATGGAATTGCCATTCAAACTCTCAAGCCCCTTTTTAAAACCCCTCCTTTAATTGAAATTCCAATGTATGTATATTCTCAAAATCTTCAAATAACGCTACATTATTATTTTCCAAAGTAATTTGTTTTAACATCTACACTATTACGACCAATATCATCCTTCGATAATTCGGAAGTCGTTCAAGTTGGAGTATTTAAATTACCTCTCAGACCTTGATCAACAACGTTCTTATCTTAAGATAATATCAGTTGTAATACAAAAACCGATATTCATTCTCAATATCCAAACAAATCCTCTTTTACTTATATCTTGACGAAACAAAATAGGGATGTGAGCCTAATATTCACTTTCTTTTATATATGGAAAATCTATTGCATCTTTATAACTCCGTCTAGCATGGAAATAAGACCTCAATACGGATTAAATTTTAAACTTCGAATTAAACTTAACTTACCATCGTTTACATAAACTTGTTTAAATCCTCACTTTACTATAAACAACGGTTTAAAACTTTATAACCCTTCGTTTACAACCTTTAAATCCCAAGATGTCACTTTAATTATCATTCACAAATACCAACATTTAAAATTGTTTAATTATCCATTCTATTTTCATTAATTACATAATTCAATTTCAAATAACACAGTCAACTCTACACATGATTTACACATTAATCATATCCCAGTTCGTTTTTCTATTTTAAATTAATTTCAAATTAAATTAATTTAAATAATTCCATTGATTATGAGTAATAATCAAATAAATATAAATCCCATCTTAAATTGCTTCTTAAAATCAATCATCCTTGGTTATTAAATATCGCCTTAATATCCACTCAATTCCTTACCAATATCGTAAGTATTAGAATCAGTTTCATAAGGTCATTTCATATGTTAGATAAAACATGTGCTTTACACAAAGATATATTTTTGTATGAAAAATGATTAAAATCATCGATGTAGGTATGGTTGGTCTGTTCTCCCTTTATAACCGAATTTAAAATAATATACTTTAAAAAATAAATTTCACATCTTCATTTCTAATTATTAACAGTAAATCTCATGTTATAAGAAAATGTATATTTAGGCCATTCACCGCCTGTTTCTTAACCAATACGGTCTATTGGTTAACAACAAACAACTGTTGAATATAGATTCAACAATCGATAATCAACTCAAAATCCAATCATCATGATTCAATAGTTTATATAACAATCGTATGAAAATAACAATAATCAATACAACTCATAGTTGTCAACCAAGACTGACTCAAGTGTCCAATCTAATTCAAATATGTTTATTTAACCAACAAGGTAAGTTACCTTTATTGGAAGTCATCGTTAAAAATAACGAGGTTATTTTATTTAAATTAAACCACGTTTAATTTAAACAAATGATATAACAATACGTATCAACAACCAAACAATCATTAAATCAACCAACACTTAGCAAACATGACATACAAATAATAAACCCAATTTATAAAAAATATAAATGGGATAACTGAGTGAGTTAAACTCACCTTGGTCTGGTTTGGTCGTTAAGCACTGGTTTTTCAATTAAATTAAACATCGTTTAATTTAATTAAAAATTCTTCTTGCTTCCAGTCCTGCCCGATCTGGATCCATCTCGAAACCCTCGTCTCTACGGTTCCAACGAGCCTGATTGTGTTAAAATCCGTTAACGTTTGCGCGATATATGGTATTAACTAATTTATAAAGTGATTAAATTTTTAAACATGAATTTTAAAAAAAAATGGGCTTTTACCTTGTTTGGCCCGCATAACCTCTCCGAGCCCACTACCCTAATTAAAACCCTACCATTTATCCCTAAAACCTCAGAACGAAAAAAACTCCACCGCCTCCACCAAAATTTCGTCTATGGCCGAACCCTAGCTGCCTTCCTTTTGTCTGATTCTCAGGAAAAATCGAGACCAAGCTTCATCGCCCCCTACGCAACCCTTTCTGCTTCGATCTCCTCCTCGAATCGATTCTGATAAACCCCAAAGATAATACCTTCAGCACCCAACGTGACCACAACTTCCACGATCAACCTCCGAGCCTTGAATACCACTTCAGACTATCGGTAAACAATTTGAAGCTGTTATTTGAAGGCAATCTTAACCCTAACCCTTCACATCGAATGAAATCTTCAGGGGATCCATCGCGAGTACAGATAAGTTTTTAAATTAAATTTTGTACTGCTGTATGACTTTTGTTTCGATTTCTATGAGGTTCGAACCATTTTTTTTTACTGTGTTTGTTTGTGTCGTTCTGAAATGAAGAAACACCCTTATGTGTATGCATATTTATGGTGTTAGGATTTTAGATAAGATCAACGTCCTATCTTAGATAGCTTCAGCTACAAATTCTTATGCCATTGGCTTCCCCTTTTTAGATCGTGTACTGTGATGGTTTTACAGAGATTTACTAAATCCAGTGTTGTATTTTCAATACAGTTTCTATTCATACTGAATGACATGTATAGATTTGGTGGATTGAGTTCATGAATTGTCCATTCGACACAGATTTGAAAAAGTGACATGGATCTTGTGTTCACATTTTTAAATGTAAATCACAACCTTGTATGAGTTGTATAAATTTTCTGTATAGACTTGACGGTCCAAATATCCACATAGATCTGATGGTGAATATATGAATAAATTTGATTTCACTTAGCTATTCATGTACTTATAGGATTGATGCAAAAATATATATATATCTATATTTTTTTAGTTGTCCAAGATTGATTTGCATAGTTGTTTAGCTATTTTCTTTTCTGTTCATGGTCTATGCTCAGAGAAATTTCATTTTACTGTTTTCATGAGTTTAACAAGTCATACATCAATGTTTTAAAATGAACTATTTTTCCTTTTTTTCTTTTTTTTTCTCTCTTCTTTTTAGACCATATCTTAGACTTGATGTTATAAGAATATACATCCTCATGGCTTAGCTGTTTAGCTATATGTGCATCGCTATGTATATGAATTGGTGATGTGCATATATATTTTAGCTGATTAGCTATATATATATCTGTTGAGCTATGTATTGTCTGTTTTCTTTGTATATGGCAAATCAGTGTTTTACTGTTCTCTTGGATGAACAGGTCATACAGCCTACTTCAAAAATGAATTTTCATTCTTATTTTTCTACTTTTAATCTCTCTTTTTTTCTTTTTTTACTAAAACACTTCATTTATGTACTTAGTTGGTTTTTCCTGGTTTGATTGGAAATTTTTTACTATTTCAGGAAGGGAACGAGACAAGAGCAAGACCTATAAGAAAAATGATGGTATCCATTCAGCTTTGTATTGGACAGAGGATTTGTCTATATTTTGCATTGTACCAACAGCTATGTACATGTTTATTTTGTGACTTTATGTATTCATGTTTATGTAGTGACTTCTATTCACATTTATCGTATTGTAGTTGCTGATGTATTATTGTGGAGAAATAAATTGGCGTCAGGTGGTATTGTAGTTGCGGTAAATATTGTCTGGCTTCTATTTGAATGTATGGGATATCATTTTATTACTTTCCTTTGTCATGGTTTTATTCATGTGATTATAACTTTGTTTGTTTGGTCCAACATAGAATCATTTCTCAATAGGGATGGATTAGTACTCAAATGTCTACATTTTGTATAACTGATTTTATGCCATTTCCATGTATGAAGCTCAAGTAGATGTGGTTAAGACCATTTTATAAGGTAAAAAAACGTTGTACTTATTAAAACAAACAACTTAAATTTCAAACATGAAAGAATTCGAACTCAACTCTTAAGGTCTTGGGTATAAATGCCATCTCATTTATATAAAAACCTTTTTATATTTATAAATAAAACGTTATAAATTTAAAAATAGTTCTATAGGGATTATTCGAAAATTTAAATTAGCCATTACTAACAAACAAAAATACGAAATCTGAATTTTTCTCCTTTATATGAAAATTATAATTAACACAGTTTCAACATTTCTCGTTTCACAGAAATTCGACTTATATCGGATCCTGTATATTTAGTTGAACTTCAAAACTCAATATTTTGAACTACTGCACGATTTCGAGCTCGATTTATATTTTAAATAAATTACCGTTCAAAATTCGTTTTTAATAACGAATTAAATTGCAACGACCCGTATTCTACACATCATAGGATTGTAGAATATTTATTTCTTTCCCATGTGAAGTCGTATGGTCATGTAACTTTGGGAAACATCCATTAGAGTCATTTCCCATGTTCATGATCTTTGTCGATTTTTAAATGACCATTTTGCCCCTTAGTTAGTACTGTTTTGGCCATAACTTTTGATTAGAAAGGAATTTTGACCTGAAACCACGTCCATTGGATTCGTTTGATGGTTTACCTTTCCGTAGAGTGGTCATAATAGCCAAACGGACTTACCGTTTGGGAGATATGGCTGAAATAAGGTTTGGAGGGTGAAAAACTACATAACCGGGCCAAATCGGGTGATTAGTGAGTAGGCCCATAACCCATCTCGGGATTAGGGTTATGGGAGGGCTGAAATGAGATGGTGAATCATTCCATTTCAGTTTTCTAGCCTCCACTTATCACCAAGGATCCCTAAAAATGGCCTCCAACCTCTAAATCACCTCCAAATCATCTTTTGGTCAAGGATTTGGCTTAGCAACCCCTAATCAAGGAGGATCTTCACCAAATCAACAAAGGAACTGCTGATCTTCACCAAATCAACAAAGGAGCTGCTGTTTGGCATTGAGTTTCACATCAAATCAGAGAATTATTTCAGATCTTAGTTTATTTTATGGCTAAGGTGAGTGATTTGCATAGTTTTACACTAATTATGGCAAATTAGGAGTGATTAGTGTTAATTAGCGAATTTAAACATGATAAAATTCTAGAAAAATGTTTATAAGATTCGGAATGATGTTTTAGACCTCTGTTAGAAATTTGGTTCCATTTGGTTAAGTTTTGCTAATCATATCATTAGTTTTGCTTAAAACATGCTTAAAGGGAAATATGGGGTTTTGGTCATGTTTGATCCATTTTGATATGTCATATTGTTGTTTGGTGTTTGTGGTTGATTCCCTATGTTCCTATGATTGTATGATATGCTTTGTGGTTGATTAGAAGTGTTAGATTGGTCGAAAACGCCGTCGAGAGGCGAAAATAGCTTGCTGGAATGGTGCAGGTTTTAGGACCAGGAAAAACCGACCAGGCTTCTGACCGACCAGGTTCTTGACCGACCAGGTTTCGACCGACCAAGTCTGGAACGACCAAGGGAGTTTCAACCGACCAAGTCTGGAACGACCAAGGGAGTTTCGAACGACCGAGTTTGGACCGACCAGGGGGGTTTCTGACCGACCGACTCCATAGGAACTTCAGACCGACTAGGATGGGTGAAATGCGACCGACCAGAGGAGGTTTCAGACCGACCAGGGGAGGAGCGAAATGCGACCGACCAGGAATGAAGGAAACCGATCCACTCGTGCTCCATATCACGATCCGAACCAGGAGAGAGCCACGAGCTGGAGGAGCGCGATCCGATCCGATTCGATGGTGATGACCAATAACCCGAGATGCAAAGGTAGTCCAAATGGAAGTTAGAGCTCAGATCCCGGAACCAGTTGGGAACCAATGAGTACACTTCATGGTTGGACTTTGCTGCGGGACGTGTGCTAAGGAGTTGTCGACGTTCATAACTTCGGTTCACCACTAAAAAGGAATGATGTGCTACTTATCAGTGCAGTAGGGTCATTATGACCTGAGGGGCAAGGTGATGGTAGCTAGACTACGTTATCAGTGCAGTAGGGTCATTATGACCTGAGGGGCAAGGTGATGCGTGGTAAGACTATGAGCCAGTGCAGTGGGGTTCTTGTGACTCCATGGGGCAGAGTGGACATAGTAAGGATTGGTAAGACTATGAGCCAGTGCAGTGGGGTTCTTGTGACTCCATGGGGCAAAGTGGACATAGCAAAGGATTTTTGGCTACGTTATCAGTGCAGTGAAGCCATTTATGACTTCATGGGGCAAAGTGATCGTAGCAAGGTATGTTGGGTGATCGAAGTGGTGAATATCGTATGCTTTACGCACTGAGTGAGAAATGTGAGGATCGATGCTATGCTTGATTGTTTGCCATCATTATGACATGCACACCTCCCCCACCTCCGTATCTTTACACTGTTTGATATGATACCTTAGAGTGTTGTACAGTATGTAGTGCTAACTCTTTGGTTGCAGGTCCAGGTTCAGGTATGTTTTAGTCTACCTGTTATTGTTCACTTTAGATGCTTATCGCTCATACCAGGCTTTATGTCTGACCCAGAGTTTTATGTCTCTTCTTATTACTCTGGGTGCTCACATGAGCAGACTAGAGACAGGTTAGCTGGTGATGTGCGAGTAGCTGATTCGGAGGCGGGCAAGAGGCTTCCACGTATGATATATATATATATATATATATATATACACACACATTCTCCCTGTGTCGTTGGTGGTCGCTACTTGGGCATTAGTAGTGTACCTCATTTACCTTACTTTTGCTTTGAGACAGTTTGAGTTGTAATAAGCTGTATTCTGAATTTCCGCTGCTATGATGTTTAGTTCTGATTTTCAGCTTATGCACTGTCTCTCCTGATTTATGTCAAGTATGTTATTATTATATTTTATTCCATGCGCTGTGAGACATTCTACAGGTTCTTTGTATGTTCATTTCCTTCTTCCTTTTCCTTCTGACGACCCGTTCCGTGCTAACAAGACATGTGTACAGCGCACTTTTGGAGTAAATGTCGGTTGGTGCGAGGCGGGCCGTCACTCTTGGTATCAGAGCTCTAGGTTGCGTAGTTAACCTAGGGAAAGACACCAGGGAGAGATAGTACGTATATGAGAGCGCGTATTTGTGATTACTTTGGTTTTCAAAATCTATATATATACTATTAGTAGTATAAGAATGAAGTCGCACTGCACTAGCACCACTATGGGGTCGTTAATCGTTTCCCTTTTTACAGATTAACGATGAGCCGAGACACGAGAGGTGCTGGTAGAGGGACCAACCAAGGGAATGTCGCTGACATGAGGGCTATGTTTACTAACCTCATGAGAGACATGCTTAGAGAAGTGCAAGGGGCAATTCCCAATCCCGGAGTTGGTGTTGGCCCAGTAGTGCAGGCGCCTAGGGTCGATTTCGCCAAGTTGTGCAAAGATTACACTAACCTTGGTGGGAAGCCGTTCCACGGAACGGAGTCGGCCACGGATGTTCAAGATTGGATGGATAGCTGTGACCGTATCTTTGATGACTTGGGTCTTGAGGATGCGATGAAGAGAAGGCTAGCGTCTCGTCATCTGCAAGGGCGAGCGATGAATTGGTGGAATGCCATTAGAATAGCTACTCCAGAGGATCAGGTTACGTGGGATCAGTTCAAGGCTCGCTTTAGCGAGAAGTTTATTCCAGCTGCCCAGAAGTTAGTGCTGTTTAAGAGGTTCTTGGAACTTAAGCAGAATGGAAGGGCAGTTTCTGATTATATTGCTGAGTTCGACACTTTGTCGAAGTATGGACTGTCTCTTATTGATACTCCTGAAAAGAAGAATGAGAAGTTCATTACTGGTTTGGATGGGTACTTGGGGGAAAGGCTTATTAACCACATCGATGAGACTTTTGAATCGATTGTGGGGAAAGCTTTGAGATCAGAGAGTCTTTACTCCAAGTCAAAGACTGAGGCTGCATCTGCAGAAGGGCCAAAGCCGCAAGTAGGCGGTGGAGGCAAGAATAACTCTCAGAATAAGAGGAAGCAGGACCAATCTAAAGGTGGCCAGAAAAAGAGCAAGAAGGATGTTGAGTGCTTCAGCTGTGGAAAGAAGGGCCATTATGCTAAAGAATGTCGGGCCAAGCCAGCGGAAAGGAAGAGCTACAACTTTGGCCAAGTGGGACATCATAAGGATAAGTGTCCGCAACATCTTAAGGAGAAGCAGATTGTGAAAGCATATGCTATTGATGTCGTTCCTTCTTCGTCGAATGCCCCAACTGCGGCGGAGAAAGGAAAGAATGTTGTTATTCAAGGTATGCTTTCTATTTATGATGTACCAGTTTGAGTTTTGTTTGATACTGGGGCTTCCCGTTCCTTCATATCTAGTGACCTGATAGATAGGTTGGGACTGGAACCCGAGATAGTCGATAGACCATTAGTTGTGACGAACCCGATTGGTGGTTCGACTAGCCTTAGTATGATTTGCAGGAATTTGGTCTTATCGAGTCATGGATGTATGTTTGTATGTGATTGCTTTGTTTTGGGCTTTACTGGGTATGGCATTATATTGGGAGTCGATTGGCTCCAAAGATACGGGGTGGTGGTAGACTGTGAGGGCTTTTTGGTGACAGTGATGGCGGATGATGGGCGGAGGGTAGTGTTTGGTAGTCTACCTAGTGATGGGGTTATGGCTAGTTTTGTAAATTCCCTCGACATCCCGTAGGATGAGTTGTCAGATGTGCCTATGGTTGGCCAGTATCCGGACGTCTTCGAGGAGGTGACCGGGCTTCCACCACACCGAGAGATTGAGTTCCGTATTGATTTAGTGAAAGATGCCAGACCTATAGTGATGCCACTTCGTCGTATGGCACCAAGGGAGCAGCGAGAGCTCAGGGTGCAAGTCAGCAATCTTTTGAAGAAGGGATTTATTAGAAGGAGTGTCTCCGAGTGGGGAGCACCAGTTGTGTTGCCACTAAGGCAGATGGTTCCCTTCGTTTGTGTGTGGACTATCGCGAGTTGAATAAGGTGACGAGGAAGAATAAGTATCCTCTACCGCGGATAGATGATTTGTTTGATCAGCTGGAAGGAGCAAGAGTGTTCTCCCAGTTGGACCTCACGACAGGATTTCATCAGCTTCGAGTAGCGGATGAGAGTGTTCCGAAAACGGTATTTAGGACGCCGTCTGGATTTTATGAGTGGTTGGTTATGCCATTTGGGTTGACTAATGCACCAGCCTATTTTGTGGATCTTATGAATCGAGTATTCAGAGATCAGTTGAATAAGTTTGTTCTTGTGTTCGTGGATGATATCCTTGTTTATTCAAGGACAGAGGAGGAAAGCAAGGGACACTTGAGGATAGTGATGGAGGTGTTGAGGAAACACCAATTGAAAGCGAAATTCTCTAAGTGTCATTTTTGGAGAAGGGAAGTAAGATTCTTGGGTCATGTTGTTTCAGAGAGTGGTATTGCCGTGGACCCTGCGAAGGTGGCTACGGTACAGGATTGGCCTACACCCAAGAATGCAACAGATGTAAGAAGTTTCTTGGGATTAGCTGGATATTATCGTAAGTTTATCCAGGACTTCTCCAAGATAGCAGCACTGTTGACTCAGTTGACTAAGAAGAATCAGTCCTTCGTCTGGGACGAAGTGTGTGAGGATGCCTTCAAGAGTCTAAAGGAGAAGTTGACACGTGCGCCAGTGTTAGTCATTCCTAAAGGGAATGAAGAGATGACGGTATACACGGATGCTTGTGGTACCGGACTGGGTGCAGTATTGATGCAAGAAGGTAGGGTTGTAGCTTATGCTAGTCGACAGCTAAAGCCGCATGAGAAGAAGTATCCTACCCATGATTTGGAATTGGCAGCGATTGTATTTGCGCTGAAGATGTGGAGACACTATCTCTTGGGAGAACGATTTGAGTTGTTTACCGATCATAAATCGTTAAAGTATCTCTTCTCTCAGAAAGATCTGAATCTCCGTCAGCAGAGATGGTTATAGTTTTGGCTTCGTATGATTTTGATATCGCATACACACCCGGGAAAGGTAATGCGGTAGCCGATGCCTTGAGCAGGAGACATGCCAGCTTAGGGGCAATGTTTCTGGAATGGAAGCAACTGGAGTATATCGCGGGGTTTGATTTCAGACCAAGGTGCGAATTGGATCCAGTTATGCTAGCTAGTTTGACGATCAGACCCACTTTGATAGAGCGGATTGGTTCTAGCCAGAGGGACGATCCTAATCTATTGGAAATCATCTCCAAGCTAGAGATGGGTATCGATGAGGAGATGAATGTGTATGGGCTTGATCGAGATGGATGGCTTCGAAAGAATGGAAGATTAGTTGTGCCCAACGTGAATGGTTTGAGAGATGAAGTGCTTAGAGAATGTCATCACTCAAAACTAACTATACATCCCGGTGGTAATAAGATGTATCGAGACATGAGACAGACTTACTACTGGGAAGGAATGAAAAGAGACGTTGGGAAGTTTATATCCAAATGCATGAATTGCCAGCTAGTTAAAGCCGAGCAAAAGAAGCCTAGTGGGTTGTTGCAACCATTAGAAATTCCCGAATGGAAATGGGAGCAAGTCTCGATGGATTTCATCGATGGTTTACCAAGGACTAGATCGGGATATGATAGCATTTGGGTAATTGTGGATCGATTAACTAAGAGCGCAAGATTTATACCAGTCAAATCGACCAGGACAGCAGCCAATTTGGCAGAATTGTATATGAAGTGGGTAGTGAGATTTCGTGGAGTACCCAAAAGCATTGTGAGTGACCGAGACCCGTTGTTCACTAGTGGGTTTTGGAAGAGCTTACAAGAGGCTCTAGGGTCAGGATTACATCTCAGTACCGCATATCATCCTCAGACCGACGGTCAGACGGAGAGGGTGAATCGTATATTGGAAGATCTCTTGAGAGCTTGTATATTGGATTTTGGTGGATCATGGGATGACCATTTGCATCTAGTACAGTTTGCATATAATAATAGCTACCAATCCAGTATTGGTATGGCTCCATATGAAGCTTTGTACGGAAGACCGTGCAACTCACCATCATGTTGGATAGAGACTGGCGAGAAGTTTATGCTTGGACCAGATGTGGTGAGGGAAACTTCAGATAAGATTAAGATCATTCAACAACGAATGAAAGCTGCTCAGGATAGGCAGAAGAGTTATGCCGATAAGAGGAGAAGAGACTTGAAATTCTCCGTTGGTGACTTGGTGTTTGTCAAGATCTCTCCGTTGAAGAGCGTGATACGATTTGGCAGGAGAGGCAAATTAGCACCAAGATTTGTTGGCCCATTCCCTGTTCTTGAACTAGTCGGGAATTTGGCATATAGAGTTGGCTTACCAGAGAAAATGGCTGGAGTTCACAATGTATTTCATGTTTCCCAACTAAGAAAGTTCGTTCACGACTCAGATATGACTATTTCACCTGATCAGTTAGAGGACTTCGAAGTAGAACCCGAGGCGGTTGGGAACCGCAAGCCGATTCGTATTGTGGGGCACGATACGAAGCAGCTTCGAAGGAAGGCGGTGAAGCTAGTCAAGGTTCAGTGGGGCGAGGACGAGAATGATTGTACTTGGGAGACAGAGGAAAGCATTAGGAAGGCATATCCAGAACTCTTTGCCTGGTAAGATTTACTTTGCGATTTAGTTATTCCGCATGCTAGGATAGACTTATTTCACTTGTTTTGCATGTTTGATGGTTGTTTTATGGTTGATAGGCATGCGGGACCTTTGTGTGTATTTGGATTAGGGAATTTCGGGGGCGAAATTTCTTAAGGGGGAGAGAGTGTAACGACCCGTATTCTACACATCATAGGATTGTAGAATATTTATTTCTTTCCCATGTGAAGTCGTATGGTCATGTAACTTTGGGAAACATCCATTAGAGTTATTTCCCATGTTCATGATCTTTGTCGATTTTTAAATGACCATTTTGCCCCTAGTTAGTACTGTTTTGGCCATAACTTTTGATTGGAAAGGAATTTTGACCTAAAACTACTTCCATTGGATTCGTTTGATGGTTTACCTTTCCGTAGAGTGGTCATAATAGCCAAACGGACTTACCGTTTGGGAGATATGGCTGAAATAAGGTTTGGAGGGTGAAAAACTACATAACCGGGCCAAATCGGGTGATTAGTGAGTAGGCCCATAACTCATCTCGGGATTAGGGTTATGGGAGGGCTGAAATGAGATGGAGAATCATTCCATTTCAGTTTTCTAGCCTCCACTTATCACCAAGGATCCCTAAAAATGGCCTCCATCCTCTAAATCACCTCCAAATCATCTTTTGGTCAAGGATTTGGCTTAGCAACCCCTAATCAAGGAGGATCTTCACCAAATCAACAAAGGAGCTGCTGTTTGGCATTGAGATTCACATCAAATCAGAGAATTATTTCAGATCTTAGTTTATTTTGTGGCTAAGGTGAGTGATTTGCATAGTTTTACACTAATTATGGCTAATTAGGGGTGATTAGTGTTAATTAGCGAATTTAAACATGATAAAATTCTGGAAAAATGTTTATAAGATTCGGAATGATGTTTTAGACCTCTGTTAGAAATTTGGTTCCATTTGGTTAAGTTTTGCTAATCATATCATTAGTTTTGCTTAAAACATGCTTAAAGGGAAATATGGGATTTTGGTCATGTTTGATCCATTTTGATATGTCATATTGTTGTTTGGTGTTTGTGGTTGATTCCCTATGTTCCTATGATTGTATGATATGCTTTGTGGTTGATTAGAAGTGTTAGATTGGTCGAAAACGCCGTCGAGAGGCGAAAATAGCTTGTTGGAATGGTGCAGGTTTTAGGACCAGGAAAAACCGACCAGGCTTCTGACCGACCAAGTCTGGAACGACCAAGGGAGTTTCGACCGACCAAGTCTGGAACGACCAAGGGAGTTTCGACCGACCAAGTCTGGAATGACCAAGGGAGTTTCGAACGACCGAGTTTGGACCGACCAGGGGGGGTTTCTGACCGACCGACTCCATAGGAACTTCAGACCGACTAGGATGGGTGAAATGCGACCGACCAGAGGAGGTTTCAGACCGACCAGGGGAGGAGCGAAATGCGACCGACCAGGAATGAAGGAAACCGATCCACTCGTGCTCCATATCACGATCCGAACCAGGAGAGAGCCATGAGCTGGAGGAGCGCGATCCGATCCGATTCGATGGTGATGACCAATAACCCGAGATGCAAAGGTAGTCCAAATGGAAGTTAGAGCTCAGGATCCCGGAACCAGTTGGGAACCAATGAGTTCACTTCATGGTTGGACTTTGATGCAGGACGTGTGCTAAGGAGTTGTCGACGTTCATAACTTCGATTCACCACTAAAAAGGAATGATGGGCTACTTATCAGTGCAGTAGGGTCATTATGACCTGAGGGGCAAGGTGATGGTAGCAAGACTACGTTATCAGTGTAGTAGGGTCATTATGACCCGAGGGGCAAGGTGATGCGTAGTAAGACTATGAGCCAATGCAGTGGGGTTCTTGTGACTCCATGGGGCAAAGTGGACATAGTAAGGATTAGTAAGGCTATGAGCCAGTGCAGTGGGGTTCTTGTGACTCCATGGGGCAAAGTGGACATAGCAAAGGATTTTTGGCTACGTTATCAGTGCAGTGAAGCCATTTATGACTTCATGGGGCAAAGTGATCGTAGCAAGGTATGTTGGGTGATCGAAGTGGTGAATATCGTATGCTTTACGCACTGAGTGATAAATGTGAGGATGGATGCTATGCTTAATTGTTTGCCATCATTATGACATGCACACCTCCCCCACCTCCATATCTTTACACTGTTTGATATGATACCTTAGAGTGTTGTACAGTATGTAGTGCTAACTCTTTGGTTGCAGGTCCAGGTTCAGGTATGTTTTAGTCTACCTGTTATTGTTCACTTTAGATGCTTATCGCTCATACCAGGCTTTATGTCTGACCCAGAGTTTTATGTCTCTTCTTATTACTCTGGGTGCTCACACGAGCAGACTAGAGACATGTTAGCTGGTGATGTGCGAGTAGCTGATTCGGAGGCGGGCAGGAGGCTTCCACGTATGATATATATATATACACATTCTCCCTGTGTCGTTGGTGGTCGCTACTTGGGCATTAGTAGTGTACCTCATTTACCTTACTTTTGCTTTGAGACAGTTTGAAAGTTGTAATAAGCTGTATTCTGAATTTCCGCTGCTATGATGTTTAGTTCTGATTTTCAGCTTATGCACTGTCTCTCCTGTTTTATGTCAAGTATGTTATTATTATATTTTATTCCATGCGCTGTGAGACATTCTACAGGTTCTTTGTATGTTCATTTCCTTCTTCCTTTTCCTTCTGACGACCCGTTCCGTGCTAACTGGACATGTGTACAGCGCACTTTTGGAGTAAATGTCGGTTGGTGCGAGGCGGGCCGTCACATAAATATAAAACCCATTAATATTTCAAATACAATATTTAAAATAATAAATTAAATTAAATATTTGACTGCCAAAAATATGGGATGTTACACCATCGATGCCTCTACAAAATTCTGGCTTATGAAAAAAGATTCTTTTATCTTAGATTTAGTAACTTAAGCAATTAAAAGATAATGATCAAGCTGGGTAAGTTGAGGAAGGGTGATAGAGTCAAGGGCATCAAGAATAGGATAAAGTTTTAATAGTTACTAAGAAGGTTAAAGAAATAAGTAAGGAAACATTGCTTAATGTCTTTATCGTTAGTGGCATACTCGTCATTTTCTTTTTTCATGGCAAATATCCTATCTTTGGACTATTAGCTTTAAGAAAGGAGTGAAAATATGTGGAGTTTCTATCACGTTTGTGTACTTTTTTTTTTGCCTAATAATGCTAACTTTTTGTACGAGGGAAATTCTAAAATCCAAGGAGGGAGTGATCATCCATGTTGAGATGCATTTTTTTGTTCATCCTCAAGTATGGTCTTCAATATATTGTTATTTCCTTTCTCACTTTTTTCTAGTAGACCTTGATTTGAGGTTCATTTTGGTTGCTGTAAAACCTACATTGGATTTCCAAATAAAATATTAGTCCCTACTTTTTTCACAATGCCAAATAATCAGGCTCATTAATCGAAGCATTAAAAAAATTAAAATTTGATTTTCCTTTATGGTAGCAGCACCAAGGGAAATGATTTGGGGGGAGTGATCAAAAAGGTTAGGAAAGGTGGAAAGTTAAAGATATCAGGCCATTTATTAAGAATAGGCTAGTTGTAGAAAGCATAATCTATTTTGGAGTAAGTTCCGACCTCGTCTCTTCTACTGTTATTCAAAGAAAAGACAGCTCCATTCACTTTGATTTCAAGGAGAGAAAATTTGGTCATAGCATTGTTAAGGGGACATATTCCATATATAGATAAAGGATTGTTTTAGGAAATTTGAAATAAATGAAAGAAGGAAAGAAGAAAAGGGAAAATTTCATTTGTCCCACATCATGAAATATAGCAAGGTATGCCACTATATATATAAAGGCATGGTATGCTATATCAAAAGAAAGAAGAAGGGACAGATAAGGCAAGAACATGACATGTAAAGACCCGTGACTTCCCTGTGAAGGAAAGCGCGGATAGTTCGAGAACAAGCCACAATGGAACGCAGACGGAAGAACATTTCATTGCTTATTACAAACAATTCAATCAGAATACAAGAATATACAGAGTATAAATGAATATTACACAGAAATATCAGAGATTTAAATTACATTTTAATACATCGCAGCAGAAAATAATACAATACACAACTGAAGGAGATATACGGATACAAAGCTTTCCGGATATCCTTCCAGCTGTAAACCAGGATCATGTGAATATAATTCTGCAAAACCAAAACTACTAGCTGCCCGTGTCAAAATAAGGGCACCCAGAGTTTAGGTTAAAACAATAAACTCCAGGTCAGTCATGGGACTAGTGTGAGAACTAAAACAATTATTAATCTTTATTTTCAAAGTTAGGTAAATCAAGGGACCACGCCGTATAACACGGAACGGGTTTCCTCCCAAGAACACCAGTGCATAAAACAACAGCGCAATGCTAAATAAAGAAAAATGAAGCTATTATAAGACCCAGGTCCTATCACACAATGCAAAGCAAGCCGGGGGATAGGGTTTTACCTTATAATAGCCAAAGAATGCTTGATACGTTTAAAACAAGCCATTTGATATTATAATAAGTGTATAGTGTTTAAAACAATTTCAAATCATAAGTATCAATCATAGACGGCATAACCGCCCCATCCCACTATGTCGCCATACTAGGCTCTACAAATAAAACCTCAACTGTCACGTATTTGGAAATTGGGTTATCATTTATGGTATGAACCGAGGCTAGGGATCGTCCTCTACCGATTCGAGACTCTCTAGCCCGAGCCTCAGGACCCAGACTCAGGTGGGCCCTTGGATCGTCAGGGCCGGTCCACACGGAGTGGATTAAAATGCCTGAACATGCGTTTCCCCGCCCTATGGGGCCTAGGTGAGCCAACTAAATGACTCCATCGGTTCGAGAACGACCGATATATCCGAGGCGCCTCGCAACAGCAACAACCACATAAGTCAAACTCGTCAGGGCATGTAAAACCACTGATGCCACTTCTAACTAGAAAGAAACGCATGCCCTCCCTGAGGTCCTTCTCCCGTTTTTGGTTCATACCGGGTGTGAAACTCGCGAATCGAACGTTACACAAAGCTATGCCACAAAGGCCGTGCTTTGATCATCAACCACAAGACTTTTCTTTTCAATAGAAGCCTTGATCATTTGCCACTTAGGCATGCCACACAGGCAATTCACTCCATGCGATGGATATCCATCAATATATAACCCCTGAGCTCGTACGTCTCAGAGAAGGGCGTTAAGCAAGAGAATAAATTCTCCGCCGCCAAACAGATATATATTTAATAGAAATCAATCACACAGACTAAAATCTAATGTCAGACACACAGTCCATTTACAAGTTCGTTCTGGGTCTGAACGAAACCGGAGGCACCTAGTACCCCGCATATCCATCAATCTCCAAGTACGTCTGGACGATCACTAACTGTTTCCATCTTCTTGGGTGTACAGCCCAATCAAGATCATCAGTAACCACCCAAACGACGTGAAGACTTCCGGTCTTCAACCACCGTCTTCATCTTCGACTTATCGTCGTATCAGTTATTCAGAATGGGATAAACCCGGTCTTTTCGAATAACTCGCGTATATAATAAACATGTGTTACACAAACACAACATACGCCTCATTCCAATTCATCAATCACTAACCGTAAATTAACCAGAGAATAATTCCCCAAATATTAACCCCGAAGGCCGAAACCAACATCAGATCAATATCCAGAAAACCTTTCTGCTTAGCTAACCGACAGTTAGTTTCTAAATTTCACATTTTTAGGGAAAGTTTCCCATTAATTTTATCAAAGACAAATTCTTTTAAATTTATTCTTTAATCTTCTTTTGAATATCAATTCAGACTAGTCGGGATTAGCGAACCTTACCGAAGTAATCATTTGTTTTAATTTCCCATTCCCAACCTATTCATCCCATGAAGTAAAACCGGTAATACTTCATATCTAACACCACGGTGTTATCGGTAAATTCAATTACCATTTCACGTTCAAATCTAATTAAAGATTTAACTATCGCCTGGAGTAAAACTGGTGATACTCCATTCTCGATCTTTTCAATCTAATAAAAGATTCATTAAAACTCCACTTAGTTTTAATCTATGACTGGGTTAAAGAATCAGTGTCATTTAAAACACGGTTCACGATAAACCCCAAAATCACATCACATTTCAATCAGTCCCTAATCGTAAATTAGCAAGTGAGCAATTCCCTAAGTATTAACCCCGAAGGCCGAAACCAACATCAGATCAATAGTGGAAACCATTCAACTTGACTAACCTCCAGTTAGTTTCTGATTTTCTTAACTTTGTTGGGTCTAAGAACAGTATTATTGAAAATACCGTTCATGACAACCCAAAATCACATTCTATTAATTATCGGGTTAAAGAACAAGTGTTATTTAAAACACTGTTCACGATAAACCCAAAAATCAATACCAATTCAATTCCAATTAAAAATTATTTAACTAGTACACTTCATTAAATCTAAATAAAAGATTAAATCTTTTTCTCAACTGGGCTTAAGAACAGTGTTAATGAAGACACCATTCACGACAAACCCAAATCACATTTGATATTAAATACAAGGCTCTGAATAGAAAATATATCGGCTTATATTCAATATAAAATTCTACGACCAACAAATATCGTATTGGAAATAACGATATAAATATATCTTTCAAATTTCCAAAATAATATCTGTATAATCACGAAATCCAACATCGAAATAATCCAAAGACAATTTCGATTCAAATCCATTCCAATTTAATTATTGGAAATTCTGGTTACTTTTAAAACCCTTTTCAAATGTATTTATTTAAAAATAAATAGAATTTTAATTCTAGTTCAAAACTAGTTCATTTAGATAAAAATCTATTTTTATCTTTTCAAATATGGAGTTTTTCATCCCGATTCTTCCCAAATCATTTCTTATGATTTTACACAAATTATTGATATTTTTAATAATTTTATCAAGGCCCGTACAGTCGATTTCCATCAATGGCCATCGAACTGCACTTACAGCGACCTTTTCCAAATTTGATTTGGACATAATTCCAAATCCAACTGTTAGATTTCTAATTTCTAATATTCGTTAGAAAACTCTTTTCGAAACGAACCCAACAGTTCCGGTTTTAGGAGAATCCGACGGTCGGATCTCCCATAATATTCGTTCGAAGTCAATGGTCGAAATTCGCGAACTGCCGCGGCGCGGCGCGTTCTATTCAGGCCATTATATTATATATATATATAATATATATAATATATACTTCGTCGATTTCCTTTTAAAACGTATTATATAAATCGTTTTTAAATTTGTTTTCAAAAAGATTTCAACTTCATTTCAAATTCAAATCAAAATTGAATTTTTCCTTATAAATTCGTTTTAAATTCATTTCAAATTGATTTCAATTCAAATTGATTTCTAATTCAATTTCAGTTCGTTTTCAATTCAATTTCAATTCGATTTCAATTCGAATTCATTTCTATTCAGTTTCAGTTCGAATTTCAATTCTTTTCAAAATATCAGATCTTGAAATCACTTTCGATATTCATTATAAAATCGATATAAATATCGTTCACGTCAAAATGGCATCAATCTAATCAACACGGCTTCATATATTTCTATTTTCAAATATTCTTTTCCAAATATTTCTATTTTCAAATATTTCTATTTCAAATATTTCTATTTCAAATATTTCTATTTTCAAAACTGGAATGAGGCCCAATCAATTACCATATAATGTTAATTATATGGATTTTCTACAACACATGTATACAATAAAAACGATGAATAATCAACCGTCATCCAAAGTTCATTCTACACTGTATAAGCATCAAATATAAATATTCAACGCTTATAACAGCCTGTCAATCAATCGATAGACATACAACTAAACAATCGGGATTAATGTACATCAAATATCATCCCAATACCCGTGTGGGGTTTCAATCAATCAAACACAGATTTTATTTGTGCAGTTGGGCGATGTGTAAAATTTATCGTCCCAATCAATATCAGTCAAATGTGTGTATATAAACTAATCGTCCGATTTGTTTATATTTATTTCATTTTAAATACACGTTAAAAATTCTATTTTTAACTATAAAATATTTTTAACTATATAAATATTTTATTTCATTTCACAACACATCACACAATCAACTACACATCAAAATCAAACAACCAAGCATACAAGCCGTCCATGGTCTGTGGACGACGGGTGTCGGGTGCTACTAAACACCGTCTGCATCCTAGTATATATTTTTAACTAGAAAAATTAAATTAAAGGTGAGAAGTTCTCACAGAGGGTTCCACTCCGTCGTGCTTTGCTTTTGAACTGCTGAATCATCTGGATCTGCTTGAAATTCCTATGCAGTTCTTTTCACGCTGTTCAAATAAAAATTATATTTTTATTGCTTCATTTCAATAAATAAAAATCATATATTTATTTCTACTTCATATGTATTTTTATAACGCTCTTTTCTACATGTAAATTATATTTTATATATCTACTTCTAATATAAAGATCAAATTTTTACTTTACTATATATAATAAAAATTGTATTTTTATTATCTACAATATATAAAAATCATATTTTTATTATCTATACTATATAAAAATCATATTTTTATATCGCTTTATGAATTAAAGTTTATATTTTTATATCAAAGAAAAATTAGCTTTTTCAATCAAAGACTTCATATTTTTATTACTTAAGAAATCATATTCTCACAACATAAGAAATCCATTTAAAAATCCTATCTTTATAACGATAAAATCATATCTTTATACTATAAAAAATCTTACCTTTACCTAACCTAAAAACCTAGTTTTCATTAACATAAAAAGATAAATTTTCATTAACATTAAAATCAAACCTTCGTATAAGTAAAACTGATTTTATAAATTTAAAACTGATTCTATAAATTTAAACTGATTTTATAAATTGAAAATCACCTGAGGGGAGCTTGGGGGGGTAGCCGGAGGTTGGTTCGACGGCGGCGAGGTACTGGGTTCGGATCCAGAAGAGGGGCGCGTTCTTGGTGCGGTGGAGCTCCGACGCGGCAGCGCTGGTCTTCTTGGTGGAGGAGGAGAAGTCGAAGGAGGAGCGGAGGATAGAGGCGGTGGGGGGGGTCGCGTCGATGGGTCTAGAACGAAGAGAAGCGGGAGGGGAAAGGGAAGGATCGAGAAGAGGAGGGAGGAGGAGCCGGAGAGGGGGGGTGCACCATCCTCTGGCGGCGGCGGTGGTGGCCCCCTGGAGGCGCTGCATCGGGCTAGGGCGCGATGCCCTTTCTTCCTTTTTTTTGTTTTGATTTGTTCTGAGAAGTCAACGAGGGAGGAGGGAGAGTATGAGAGGTATTATATAATATAATATATATATTTAATTATTTAATTATTTTCAAAAAGCAACTTTTATTGTCGAACTCGAAACGAGACCCACCGACTGTCGTCCATAGCTAATTACCCCCCTTCCGAACACAATGGGATATGTGTCGTAAGCTGATTCAATTGTTTCGATCAGTTTTCGTCAAAATCAAAATATAACTCTATATATTGAATTTGAACGCGCATTTCAATTTATCGGGGTCACATATTAACTCGAAAAAAATTCCAGAAAAATATTTTCTAGCTTCGTATTGACGATACGGTCCTAACAAAACTAATTTCGTCGAATTCTGAGATCGTTTGAAAAATGGCCATTTTCCAGTCGATTAAAATCAACTGAAACTGGTCAAACGCATTTTCCTTTGCCACGCTCACATATTGATTCGAAAAATTATGAAAATTGGAATCTAGCAATAACTTTACCTCACGGATCCAACAAAAGTGGTTTCGTCGAAAACCGAGGTCGTTTGCAAAATTTCCATTTTTAAGGGCCAGAATTCCATAGCGACTATTCTGAATTTTCATTTAGCCATAACTTTTGATTCCCGCTATGAAATTTTGATTTTTCGGATTCGTTGGGAAGATATTCTCAAATAGATTCTATTATTTTTGGTTTCGCTAAAATCCGATTTATTTTGCACCCGGTACATTCATTTGAATTTTGAAATCGAATTATCGAACTACCGCGCCATTTTTGATTCCTTTTATAATTATAAATAAATATTTATATTCTAACGACGATCTATTTAAATATATACGTTCGAATTCTATTCGAAATAAATTCTCGTCGATATTATTTAAAATAATTCGTTTTATATAATCAAAATTCACTAAAATTGCCAAGTTAAAATTTTTAAATTGGCCCAGATTTCTGGGTTATTACATGACATTGGCATGAACATTAATATTTAAAGGTCAAAAGATGGGCCTTGGGCCTTGGACATCTTAGGGTCTCATGATCAGTTGGACCCCAGAATGCCAATGGGCTTGCTGCGCTGCAGACCATTTTGTTTTTGAATTAAAGCGCATGTAGAAATTTAAGTCATTACCAGTTGACTGGTGCTATGGGGTCTCATGATCAGTTGGGCCTCAGAATGCCAATGGGCTTGCTGCGCTGCAGACCATTTTGTTACTGAATTAAAGCGTGCGTAGAAATTTAAGTCATTACCAGTTGAGTGGTGTTGTTTGGACCAGTCAACCGTTGCAGTTTTACACTCTTACCAACCGACTGGTACTATGAAGACTAGTTGACTGATTAGGTATGAAATGACAGGGTCTGTTCGAATTCAAATAGATAGACATGACTATTCAAATATAGTTGCTTGGTACACGGACCAGTCGACTGGTACTATACAGACCAGTTGACGGGTCCGAAAGGGTGCATCTTTTTCTGAAAAGAAATAGACGCTATTGTTCGAAGAGTTACAACCATTTCTTTGAATAGAAGCAGCCGTATCTCCTTACTACTATAAAAACTGGATCACACTCCAATATTGGATAAATCAAATTCTCTTTCTACATCTTATTCTTTCTTGATTCTCTTCCATTTTCTAAATACATATAACAACCGAGTTATAGTTCTGCAGGCTATAACTCCATAATCTTGTTGCTGCAGCGATCAAATCTAAGATAGTGAATCATCGTGTTTATGCAGACACGCCGATTTCAATATAAATGCTCCATTATATCTTCGAACGTTTTTGCCATTACTCACAAAATAAGAGGGCAAATACTGTTTTAGGATAGAGATCGACACATCGTGCCTCGGAGATTTGTACTTAAGAAGAATCGGCAACCAATTAGTCCAACAATCTAAATAGTATATTGTCAATGGCACCACATAGTCTCAAAGAATTTGCTGCTGATTTTACAAAATTGGGGAGGTTTGATGGTGTTAACTTTCTACGATGGCAGAAAAAGATGCATTTTTTTCGGTTGGAATGAAAGTGGTATATGTTCTAACTACGCCAAAACCAGCATGGACTGAAGATGAAACAATTGCACAAACATGAGAAAGGATCAAATGAGAACAAAATGATTATATTTGCAAGGGACATATCTGTAATGCAATGATGGATACACTTTTCGATATGTACTACTACAAGCCCACTACAAAAGACGTATGGGATTCGTTAGAAGCAAAGTACTTTATGTAGGACGCAACTAGCAAGAAATTTCTAGCTACCAAATTTTTTAACTATAAAATGACCGATGATCGTTCAGTTGTAGAACAATTCCATGATATCATGCACATACTTAACCAATTCAGTCAACATAATTTAAATATGGTTGAGGAGATTAAGGTCCCATCGATAATAGACAAAGTACGCCCTTCTTGGAAAGATCAGAGGAAACTACTGAAACATTAGAAGGAGGACATAAGTCTAGACAGCCTTGTACAATACTTGCAGGTTAAACAACAACTGAGGTAGAAAGGTGCTCAAGATAAAACAGTTGTTGATACATCAAAAGTCCATATGGTGGAAGAAAAACAATTAAACAATGCTTCAAATAACTCTTCTAATAAGAAGAGGAAAGGGCAGAACAACAAAAATTCATGGAATAAGAAAAGCAAAAATGGTTATGCTTTTGTGGTAAACTGGGACAATTCAAAAGGGATTGTTGCTTCTGGAAAAAGAAGCAGTAATCTGAAAAAGAAAAGTTTGCAGCAGTCATATCAGATGTGAATATAATTGAGCAGGACAATTCTTGGTGGATCAATTCTGGCACTACTAAGCATCACTGAATTGACAAGAATCAATTCAAGAAACTGGAACCGACCAAAGATGAAGATTACCAATACATGGGAAATTCCGCAAAGGCAGCGGTTAAAGGCAATAGGATAGTGGATTTAGAATTCACAACAGAAGAAGTTCTAACTTTGAATGATGTATATTATGTACCTGAGATTAGAAAGAATCTTGTTTCGGGAAGTCTTCTTAATAAGTTTGGTTTCAAATAAGTCTTTGAGTTAGACAAATATATGTTGACCAAAGGCGATATGTTTGTGGGAAAATGGTATATATATGTGATGGCATGTTTTAACTGAATGTTGATATTAATAAAAGTATGAATTTTTCTTATATTGTTGATTCATTTTCATTATGGAAAAATAGATTAGGACATGTTAATCATAAACACATGCTTGATATGATATTATTGAATTTGATTCCCAAACACCAAAATGATATGCTAGATAAGTGTAGGATATGTTCATTAACTAAGATCACTAGAAAACCATTTCCTTTTAAAGCGGAAAGTGCAACTAAATTATTACAAATTATTAATAGTGATGTATGTGATATGCATAGTACTCCTATTAGAGGTGAAAGAAATATTTTTTCACATTTATAGATGATTACTCTAAATATTGTTATTTTTACCTTATGCATGCTAAAAGTGAAGTGTTAAATTCATTTATGACTTATAAAACTGAAGTAGAAAACCAATGTGATGCTAAAATAAAACACTTAGGTCTAATAGGAGTGGAGAATAGCAATATCCTAAATACCGTGAATCAGTACGAATTATACATGAAACATATATTGCTTATACTCCACAATAAAATGGAGTGGCGAAAAGAAAAAGTAGAACTCTTACCAAAATGGTAAATGCAATATTGTGTAATTACGGACTTAATACTAGTTTCTGGGAAGAAGTTTTATTTATTGCATGTCATATTCTGAGTAGAATACCTCGTTAGAAAAGTAAAGTTACTCCTTATGAACTTTGGAAGAAAACAAAACTAAATCTTGATTATTATCGAGTTTGGGGATATAGAACGGTTGTCCAATTACCGGAAACAAAAATAAGGAAATTGGGACAAAATGTTATCAAGTGCATATTCTTAGGGTATGCTCAACATAGCAAAGGATATAGGTTTCTAGTAATTGAACCTAATGGCTCTATGGAAGTAAATACAGTTTTAGAATCAAGGGATGAAGTGTTTAATGAGAATAGATTTACATCTATTCAAAATAAAACGATTCATGAAACGGAGGAGGTCAATACACCTATTAGTGAAATGGTGGAGGTTAATGAACCAACTATTGAACCTGTAGAAAACATTGATGAAAATATGGACGAAAATAGTGATCCTCTTAGGAGAAGTAAATGAAGAAAGATAGAAAAATATTTTGGACTAGATTTCGTCTAATATTTGGTTGAAGGATTTAGAAATAATGTAGAGCTTCAATTAATGATATCTACAAATATAGAATCTGACCCTTTAACATATGTTGAGGCAATGAAATATCAAGATTCATCATTTTGGAAAGAAGCCATAAATGATGAAATGGATTTTATTATGGGAAATAAAACGTGGAAACTAGTAGATTTATCTCCTGGTTCTAAACCAATAGGATGTAAATGGATATTTAAGAAAAAGTTAAAAGCAGATGACACCATCGAAAAATTTAAAGCTAGATTAGTTGCCAAAGGATTCACACAGAAAGAAGGAGTAGATTATTTTGACACATATGCCCGAGTAACTTGAATTTCAACTATTAAAACTTTATTTGCATTAGCTTCTATCTATAATTTTAAAATTCATCAAACGAACGCCAGGACTGCATTTCTAAATGGAGAACTTGATGAAGAGATATATATGTTTCAACCAGAAGGTTTTGTAATGCATGGACAAGAGCATAAAGTATGTAAACTTATCAAATCACTTTATGGTCTTAAACAAGCACCAAAGAAATGGCATGAAAAGTTTGATAAAAATATTATATCTAATGGTTTTAGGATCTTTGAATCTGATGAATGTGTCTATAGCAAGTTTAATTCAGGTAAAGGTGTAATTATATGCCTTTACTTGGATGATATGCTTATATTTGGAATGTACTTTGAGTACTGAAGAAACTAAAAGATAACTATCTTCATGCTTTGACATGAAAGTATGGGAGTAGCTGAAATGATTCTTGGAATAAGAATCATAAAAACAAAAGATGGGTTATCAATTACCCAGTCTCATTACACTGAGAAAATTTTGAAAAGGTTCAATCTATTTGATTTTAAACCTAGATCTGCCCTGTTTGATCCAAATATGCAGCTATACATTAATACTAGAAGAGCAATAGAGCAATCGGAATATGATAGATTTGTTGGAAGTTTGATGTATGCAATGACATGCACACAACCAGATATTGCCTATACTATTAGCAAAATGAGTAGATATACTAGTAACCCAAGTCATATCCATTGGAATGCAATACATAGAATTTTAAAGTATATAAAAGGTACCATAAATTATGGTATACATTACAACGGTTATCCAAGTGTAATAGATAGATACACATATTCTAGTTGGAACACTGGAAGTGAAGATAATAAATCAACTGGTGGATGGATATCCACTCTTGGTAGGGGAGCAATTCCTGGGCATCAAAGAAACAAACAGGTATTGCTGATTCAACCATAGCTGCTGAGTTTATAGCACTGGCTTCTGGTAGTAAAGAAGCTGAATGATTAAGGAATTTGTTATTATAAATTCTTGTGTGGCCAAAACCTATGCCACCAATATCTGTGCATTGTCATAGTCAATCAACCTTATCACAATCTTACAATCAAGTTTATAATGGTAAATCTAGACATATTGGTCTAAGGCACAGTTTGGTTAGGCAAATGCTCACTGAAGGGGTAATTACCATTGACTTTGTGAGAAATAGCCAGAATTTGGCAGATCCATTTACTAAAGGACTTGCAAGGAATTTAGTGATAATAACATCACAGTAATGGGTTTAAAGACTATACAATACAATCGCCAATGAAGGAAACTCAACTCAACATAATAAAGAAATTTGTTATCTTGAGTTCAAAGAGCAAAAGTACTTCATATATTTGCGGTTGGAAGTGCTATAATATTTAATCCAAAAAACTAAGTATTATCATATATTCCAAGGAAAAGTGCTTGGTACTTATAATGACAAAGAGAGGATGTTCTGCTTAGAACTTAATAGGTTTATAACAAATATACTGTTGAGGTGTGTGTTATAAGGCACATCTGATTAACCTACCTATATGAATGTAAGGCAGGTGGTGCCGCCTTCGACGAGATTTTGGCTTGATCTCTAAGGGCATTTCATGAAAGAAGATACTGACCCAAGGCCAATCCATGGGTCAAGCATACATACTATCTAGGAAATATGATAATAAGTGTGTGATAATCACATCCGGTAGATCATATAGGATCGATGGTTTAATGCTTAGTCAACCATTCCATCCTGATATACTTTGATGGGTCTTCACTACGTATAGATTCAAGTCTGTAAGATATCTATACTTATGCACAAATTTTTCTACATAATATGACAAGAGGAATTTATTTAAAATTTGGTGGAGGATTGTTAAAGGAAATTTGAAATAAATGGAAAAAGGAAAGAACAAAAGGGGAATTTTCATTTGTCCAACATCATGTAAAATCGCAAGGTATGCCAGTATATATATTAAGGCATGATATACTATATCAAAAGAAAGAGGAAGGGAGAGATAAGGCAAGAGCATGACATTGGCATGAACATTAATATCTAAAGGTCAAAAGATAGGCCTTGGAGCTCTTGGGGTCTCATGATTAGTTGGGCCTCAGAATGCCAATGGGCTTGCTGCGCTGCAGTCCATTTTGTTTTTGAATTAAAGCGCGCATAGAAATTTAAGTCATTATCAGTTGACCGATGCTGTTTGGACAAGTCTACTGCTGCAGTTTTATACTCTTACCAGTCGACTGGTACTATACAAACTAGTCACTGATCAAGTGTGAAACAGCGGGGTCTGTTCGAATTCAAACAGATAGACATGACTGTTCAAATAGAGTTTCCTGGTGCACAGACCAATCGACTGGCACTATACAAACAATTCGACTAGTCCGAAAGGGTGCGTCTTTTTCTAAAAAGAAATGGACATTGTTGTTCGAAGAGTTGCAACTATTTCTTCGAACAGAAGCAGTCGTATCTCCTCACTACTATAAAAACTGGATCACACTCCAGTTTTGGATAACTCGAATTCTCTTTCTACATCTTCTTCCTTCATGATTCTCTGCCATTTTCTAAATACATATAGCAATCGAGTTATAGTTCAGTAGGCTATAACTCCATAATCTTGTCGTTGCAGCGATCAAATCAAAAATAGTGAATGGTCGTTCTTGTGCAAACACGCCGATTAAAGATATTCAATATATCTGCTCCGTTGTATCTTCAAACATATTTGCCTAGTCCAACAATCTAAAATAGTATATTGGCAATGGAATCTCATAGTCTCAAAGAATTCGCCGTTGATTTTACAAAACTGGAGAGTTTTTGATGGTGTTAACTTTCTACGATGGCAGAAAAAAATGCATTTTTTGTTGGCTGGAATGAAAGTGGTATATGTTCAAACTACGCAAAAACTAGCATAAACTGAAGATGTAACAATTGCACAAACAGGGGAAAGGATCAAATGGGAACAAGATAATTATATTTGCAAGCGACATATCTGCAATGCAATAACAGATACACTTTTAGATATGTACTACAACAAGCCCACTGCAAAAGATGTTAGGGATTCATTATAAGCAAAGTATCTTATGGAGGATGCAACTAGTAAGAAATTTTTAGCTACCAAATTTTTTAATTACAAAATGACTGATGATCATTCAATCGTAGAACAATTCAATGATATCATGCACATACTTAACCAATCTAGTCAATGAGATTTGAATATGAACGAGGAGATTAAGGTCTCATCGATAATAAACAAATTACCCACTTTTTGGAAAGATCAGAGGAAACTACTGAAATATTAGGAGGATATGAGTCTAGACAACCTTGCACAATACTTGCAGCTCGAACAACAATTGAGGCAGAAAGATTCTCAAGATGAAACAGTTGTTGATACATCAAAAGTCCATATAGTGGAAGAAAAACAAGCAAAAAATGCTTCCAATAACTCTTCCAATAAGAAGAGAAAATGGCAGAACAACAAAAATTCCCAGAACAAGAAAAGTAAAAAATGATTGCTACTTTTGTGGTAAACCAGAACATTTCAAAAGGGATTGTCGCTTCCGGAGAAAGAAGCAGCAATCTAAAAAAGAAATGTTTGCACCAGTCATATCATAAGTGAATATGATTGAACAAGACAATTCTTGGTGGATCGATTGAGGCACTACTAAGCATGTCTGCATTGACAAGAATCAATTCAAGAAACTGGAACCGACCAAAGATGTAGATTATCTATACATAGGTAATTCAGCAAAGGCAGTGGTCAAAGGGAAGGGGACTGTGGATTTCGAAATCACATCCGGAAAAGTTTTGACTTTGAATGATGTATACTATGTACCCGAGATTAGGAAGAATCATGTTTCGCGAAGTCTTCTTAACAAGTTTGGTTTCAAACAAGTCTTTGAGTTAGACAAATATGTGATGACCAAAGGCGGTGTGTTTGTGGGGAAAAGGGTATATGTGTGATGGTATATTTAAACTAAATGTTTATATTAATAAAAGTATAAATCATCTTATATTGTTAATTCATTTTCATTATGGCATAATAGATTAGGATATGTTAATCATAAACACATGCTTGATATGATATCACTGAATCTGATTCACAAACACCAAAATGATATGCTAGATAAGCGTAGGATACGTTCATTAACTAAGATCACCAGAAAACCATACCTTTTAAAGCGGAAAGTGCAACTAAATTTTTACAACTTATTCATAGTGATGTATGTAATATGCATATTACTCCTACTAGAGGTGGAAAGAAATATTTTTTCACATTTATAGATAATTACTCTAAATATTGTTATGTTTACCTTATGCATGCTAAAGGTGAAGTGTTAAATTCATTTATGACTTATAAAACTAAAGTAGAAAACCAATGTGATTCTAAAATAAAAACACTTAGGTCTGATAGGGGTGGCGAATAACAATTTCCTGATGAAACATCTACTGCTTATACTCCACAACAAATTGGAGTGGTAGAAATAAAAAATAAAACTCTTACTGAAATGGAAAATGCAATGTTGTGTAATTCTAGACTTAATACTAGTTTTTGGGAACAAGCTTTACTTGCTGCATGTTATATTTTGAATAGAATACCTCATAAGAAAAGCAAAGTTACTCCTTATGAACTTCGGAAGAAAACAAAACCAAATCTTGATTATTATCAAGTTTGGGGATGTAGAGCGATTGTCCGATTACCAGAACCAAAAATAAGAAAATCGAGTATTCTTAGGATATGCTCAACATAGCAAAAGATATAAGTTTCTAGTAATTGAACCTAATAGCTCTGTAGAAGTAAATACAGTAATAGAATCAAGGGATGAAGTGTTTTATAAGAATAAATTTACATCTATTCATAATAAACCAGTTCATGAAACAGTGGAGGTCAATACACCTATTAGTGAAATGGTGGAGGTTAATTAACCAACTATTGAACCTGTAGAAAACACGAATGAAAATATGGACAAAAATAGTGATCCTCTTAGGAGAAGTAAACGAAGAAGTATAGAAAAATCAATTGGACCATATTTCATCGTATATTTGGTTGAAGGATCTAGAAATAATGTAGAGCATCAATTAATGATATCTACAAATATAGAATCTGAACCTTTAACATATGCTGAGGCAATGAAATCTCAAGATTCATCATTTTGTAAAGAAGCCATAAATGATGAAATGGATTCTAATATGGGAAATTAAACATGGAAACTAGTATGTTTACCTCCTGGTTCTAAACGAATAGGACGTAAATGGATATTTAAGAAAACGCTGAAAGCAGATGGCATAATCGAAAAATTTAAAGCTAGATTAGTTGCCAAAGGATTCACATGGAAAGAAGGAATAGATTATTTTGATACATATGCCCCAGTAGCTAGAATTTCAACTATTAGAACTTTAATTGCATTAGCTTCTACCTATAATTTTGAAATTCATCAAATGGACACCAAGATTGCATTTATAAATGGAGAACTTGATGAAGAGATATATATGCATCAACCAGAAGGTTTTGTAATGCATGGAAAAGAGCATAAAGTATGTAAACTTGTCAAATCACTTTATGGTCTTAAACAAGCACCAAAGCAATGACTTGAAAAGTTTGATAAAAGTATTATATCTAATGGTTTTAGGATCTTTGAATCTGACAAATGCATCTATAGCAAGTTTAATTCTGGTATAGGTGTAATTATATGCCTTTACGTGGATGATATGCTTATATTTGGAGCGGATACTTCGAGTATTGAAGAAACTAAAACATATCTATCTTCATGCTTTGACAAGAAAGATATGGGAGTAGCTGAAATAATTCTTGGAATAAGAATCATAAAAACAAAAGATGGGTTATCAATTACCCAGTCTCATTGCATTGAGAAAATTTTGAAAAGGTTCAATCTATTCGATTATAAACCAATGTCTACTCCGTTTGATAAAAATATGCAGTTATACACTAATACTGGAAGACCTATAGAGCAATTGGAATATGCTAGAGTCATTGGAAGTTTGATGTATGCAATGACATGCACACGACCAGATATTGCCTATGATGTTAGCAAAATGAGTAGATATACTAGTAACCCTAGTCATACCCATTGGAATGCAATACATAGAATTTTAAAGTATTTAAAAGGTACCATAAATTATGGTATACATTACAACGGTTATCCGAGTGTAATAGAAGGATACATAGAAGCTAGTTGGAACACTGAGAGTGAAGATAATAAATCAACTAGTGGATGGATATCACTCTTGGTGGGGGAGCAATATCCTTGGCTTCAAAAAAACAAACATGTGTTGCTGATTCAAGCATGACTGCTGAGTATATAGCACTGGCTTCTGGTAGTAAAGAAGCGGAGTGGTTAAGAAATTTATTATTAGAAATTCCTGTGTGGCCAAAACCTTTCTGCCACCAATGTCTATACACTGTGATAGTCAATCAGCCTTATCACAAGCTTACAACCAAGTTTATAATAGTAAATCTAGACATATTGGTCTAAGGCACAGTTCGGTTAGGCAAATGCTCACTGAAGGGTAATTACCATAGATTTTGTGAGCTCTAGCCAGAATTTGGCAGATCCATTTGCTAAAGGACTTGCAAGGAACTTAGTGATAAAAACATCACAGGGAATGGATTTAAAGGCTATATAATACAATCGCCAACGGAGGAAACTCAGCTCAACATAATAAAGAAATTTGTTATCTTGAGTTCAAAGAGCAAAAGTACTTCATATGTTTCGGTTGGAATCACTATAATATTTAGTCTGAAAAAATAAGTATTATCATACATTCCAAGGAAAAGTGCTTGGTACTTATAATGACAAAGAGAGGGTGTTCTACTTAGAACTTAATATGTTTATAACAAATATATTGTTGAGGTGTGCGTTATAAGTCATATCTGACTAACCTACCTATATGAATGCAACGAAGTTGGTGCTACCTTCTGCAAGATTTTAGCTTGATCACTAAGGGCATTTTATGAAAGAAGATACTAACCCATGTCCAATCCATAGGTCGAGCATACATATTATCTGGAAAATATAAAAATGAGTATGTGATAATCACATCCGGTAGATCATATAGGATCGATGGTTCAATGCTTAGTCAACCATTCCATCCTGATAAACTTTGATGGGTTTTCACTACGTATAGATTCACGTCTGTAAGGCATCTATACTTATGCATAAATTTTCGTGCATAAAATGATAAGAGGAGTTTATTTAAAATTTGGTGGTGGATTATTAAAGGAAATTTGAAATAGATGGAAGAAGGAAAGAACAAAAGGGAAAATTTTGTTTGCCCCACATTATGAAATATAGCAAGGTATGCCACTATATATAAAAGCATGATCATGAACATTAATATTTAAAGGTAAAAAGATGGGGCTTCGGGCTCTTGGGGTTTGTAACAACCCGCAAATTCTGAACCAATTTAAAATTTTTATTTTAGAAATTTTAATGGATTTTTAATATTTAAAATGGTTTATTTTAAATAATAACGACTAAAACTTTATTTTAATCGAAGTTAAAACGAATAAATTTAGTTTAAATATAAAAGAAATTAGAAATGGCATGGTAGTTTGAAATTTTGATTTTAAACTTTAAGTGAATGTACAGGATTCAGAATAAATTGGATTTCAGTAAAACCAAAAATATTTAAATCTATTTAACCATATCTTTCTGACGAATGTAAGAAACTGAAATTTCACTTTAAAAATAAATAGTTATGGCCAGTTTAAAATTTAGAAAATCGCTTTATTATATATATTTTAATATAATATATAGCCCTTAAAAATAGCCATTTTGCAAACGACCTCCGTTTTCAACGAAACCACTTTTGTTGGAATCGGAATATCAAATTATTGTTAGGTTTCAATTTTTGTAATTTTTCGAATTAATATGTGAGCGTGGCAAACGAAAATGTGTTTAGTCAATTTCAGTCAAATTTAATTGACTTGAAAATGGCCATTTTTCAAACAGTTTCAGAATTCGAAGAAATTAGTTTTGTTAGGACCGTATCATTAAAACAAAGCCAAAAATAATTTTTTTTGGAATTTTCTGAGTCCGTATGTGGCCCCGGTGAATTTAAATGTAAGCTGCAATTAATTTAATAAAGGATTTAAATATTAAATTAAATAATTCAGGCCACAGACAGTCGTTTGTGCTGACGGGACCTAGCCCACTGAATCCGGAACGGGGGCTATTGGGTGGGGTCAGCTTCTGTTGGACTGAAATTGGTTTGGTTTAAAACTTTTAGATTTATTTGTAAAAATTTCATTAAAATATTATAAATAAAGTGGAAAACAATTTCAAACCCTAATCCGCATACTGTAGCAGCCGCCACCATCGGATTTAATGGCGCAGGATGCTCAAAACAATCATCCTCAATTCCTTTCGATCCTCACAGTAAATCAAATCGTTCTTTAGGCATTTTTGTAGAGTACTCTTCCCTCTCCAAGCACATACCAAATTCAAATTTTTCTCGTGTACTGTAGCTCAAGTTCTAGCGCCCCAAAGCCGCGACCTTGAAGCCGCCGCCATGACAGCCTAGAGCTAGCGGACTGGGCCCCATCGCCGGAGTTGAGGCGCCGCTCCTAGCCCTTCGTCGTGGTGGAGTCTGATCACCATCTTGCTGATCAATTTTGAGGCAAACCTTAAACCTAGAAATGAAGGAAAGGATAGAACCATCGGCCTTGAGCTGAATTGTAGAAGAAAGGGTATATTCTATTTTCTATTATTAAATTAATTTATTTTAAAATATTAATAACACAAAATAAATCATATCTAATTCATACGATCTCGAAACTGAACGATTTCAGATCTGTTATAATCGTGAGACCAAGATCTACAATTCTAGACTGAAAAGAAACGATTCTGAGCTAATTGAATTTTGGGTCAAAATTGCAGATCTGAACAATTCGTAATAACCCGACTGTGATATTTCTTTTTCTTTTTTTTAATTAATTTATTTGCTATGTAATGATCGCATGTTTATAATTTAGATCTACTTTGTTCTAACTTTTTGGATGATGTTTGATCTGTTGTTTGGTGATGGATAATTATAGATCCATATGTGTTAGTCAAATATTATGTTATCATTTTTTTTAATTTTATTGAATTGATTTAGTTCATCAATTCAATATAAAATAGTATTTGTCACTTTTTGTTGAATTGATTTAGTTCATCAATTCAATATAAAATATTATTTTATCACTTTTTTTGAATTGATTGAGTTTGTCGATTCAATATTATAAATATTATTTTGGTCATTTTAGTTGAATTGACTAGATTGTCAATTCAATCTAAAAATATTATTCTGGTCATTCTTGTTGAATTGAATTAGTTTGTCAATTTGATATATAAATATCATTTTGGTCATTTTTGTTAAATTGAATTAATTTGTCAATTCAATATATAAATATCATTTGGTCATTTTTGTTAAATTGAATTAGTTTGCCAATACAATTAAAATAAACAAAACATTAAAATATAAGAGTTACATTTTTATTTGCATTGCTCGATGCAAATAAAACATAAAATAAAAAGTTAAAATTTTGTTTGCATTCCTCGATGCAAACAAAAACATTAAAATAAAGAGTTGTATTTTTGTTTGCATTCCTCGATGCAAATAAAACATGAAATAAAGAATTACATTTTTATTTGCATTCCCTGATGCAAATGAAACATGAAATTAAATTTTAAATTTTTATTTGCATTCTGTGATGCAAATAAACATTAAATCAGAAAGTTGTTCTTTTATTTGCATTCTTTGATGCAAATAAACATCAAATTAAAAAGTTATTCTTTTATTTGCATTCTTCAATGCAAATAAACATCAAATTAAAAAGTTATTCTTTTATTTTCATTCTTCGATGCAAATAAACATTAAATTAAAAAGTAACTCTTTTATTTGCATTCTTTGATGCAAATAAACAATGAATTAAAAGCTGTTCTTTTATTTGCATTCTTTGATGCAAACAAACAATGAATTAAAAGTAATTCTTTATTTGCATTCCTTGATGCAAATAAACGATGAATTAAAAAGATATTCTTTTATTTGCATTCCTTGATGCAAATATGCGATGAATTAAAAAATTGTTCTTTTATTTGCATTCTTTGATGCAAATATTCATTGAAATAAAAAGTTATACTTTTATTTTCATTCTTTGATACAGAGAAAGTGTTGGAATTGGAAGTTAAATTTTTATTGCATTTCTTGATGCAAATAAAACATAGTTTTAAAAAGGTTATATTTTATTTGTAATTTAGATACAAATTAAAAACATGATTTGTAAAGATACATTTTTGTTTGCAATTTTAGATGCAAACAAAACATTAGAATTACAGTTACATTTTTTTGTTTGCAATTTCAGATGCAAACAAAACATTAGAATTAAAGATACATTTTTGTTTGCAATTTTAGATGCAAACAAAACATTAAAATAAAAAGTTACATTTTTATTTACATTTTAGTTGTAATAAAAATGATAGATTAAAAGGTTGCATCTTTATTGTCAAATTAGATGTAAGTAAAGGAATAAATTAAAAAGTTACATTTTTATTTGCATTTTAGATGTAAATAAAATATAGCATAAAAAGTTACATTTTTAATTACATATTAGATGTAAATAAAAACTTGGAATCAAAAGTACATTTTTCTTACATTGTAAATGTAAATGAAACTATAAAATGAAAAGTTACATGTTTATTTACATTATAGATGTAAATAAAAGCTTAAATAAAAAGTTACATTTTTATTCAATTTAGATGTGAATAAAGAGTAGATTAAAAAGATATAATTTTTATTTACATTCTAGATGTAAATAATAGAATAGATTAAAGAATTACATTTTTATTTACATTTTAGTTAAATTAAAATAATAGAATTGAAAGTTACATTTTTGTTGTCATTTTAAAGACAATAAAAAGAGTGGAATTAAATGTCACATTTTATGGTCATTTTATATGAAACAAAAAGAATAGGTTTTAAATATTTCATTTTTATTGTCATTTTGGAGACAATAAAAGAATAGATTTTAGTGTTTTATTTTTATTGTCCTTTTATATGCATAAAAAAAGAATTAGATATTAAAAAGGAATAGGTGAACTATAAAATATACATCTTTGTTTCGTATGTAGGAATCATTAAAATTTCTCATTGTTGAAGAGTTACACTTCCATTTACAAGTTGTCCGACTTGTTTATGTGATTGGGACGATAATTTTTCACACATCGCCCAAATGCACAAATTATCTATTATTGGTTGTTGGTTGAAACCCCACATGGTGTTGGGACGAAATTTGATATACACTAGTACCAATATTTAATTAATTTTCAATCGATGGATTGACAGTCTGTGTTGAGCATTACTTATTTATTTATTTTAATGCTCACACAGTTATAAATCTCACTTTATATGTGAATATATTGTTTGATGATTATTTATCATTACCATTGGATATATGCAATGTATGAAATCCGTATAACTGAAATTTTATGGTAATTGGTTGAGTCGCATTCCGATTCAGAATAACGTTAATGAAAAAGGTCATTTTAATGTAAAAATACATTTTAATATAAAAGAAAAAGGAACATTTTAGAGAAGGAACACCTTAGAATTACGAATATTTTAATATAAAGAATATTTTAATATAATGAATATTTTAAAATAAAGAATATGAAGTCGTGTTATATAGGGACGTTATTTTTAACCAACGGGTTTATCGATTGATTTATTCCATCTTTAAATGAATATAAAAAGAAGTGATTATTAATCTTATATTTTGAAAATATAAGTATTTTAATATAGAATATTCATTTTTTATTTAAAATTGAAAATGAAGATAAAATCATTTTAAACAGAATTTATGAATATTTTATAAAGTACGTTTTAACAGAAATCGAAGATATATAATATATTTTATATATATAATGACCTGAATAGAACGCGCCGCACAGCGATCTTTCGCAAATTTCGACCATTAACTTCAAATTGACGTAACGGGAGACCCGACCATCAGATTCTCCTAAAACTAGAACCGTTGGGTTCGTATCGAAAAGAGCTTTCCAATGAATATAAGAGTTTTGAAATCTAATGGTTAGATTTGGAGTTATGTCCAAATCAATTTCAGAAAAGGTCGCTATGGATGCAGTTTGATGACCGTTTATGGAAATCGACTAATCGACTATAAAGGCCTTAATAAAATATACAAAATTATGTAAAATCATAATAAATGATTTAAAAAGATTTTAAGATGAAAAACTCCAATTTTGTAAAGGTAAGCTATATTTTTTATCAAAATGAACTAGATATTAACTAGAAAGATAATCCAATGTTTAAATTAAATAAATTGGATTTTGGGTTATCGTGAATGGTGTCTTCAATAACATTATTCTTAAAACCCCATGTAAAAAGAATAAATCTTTTAATTAAGATTAATAGAGTTTTCAAATTATATTTTGTAATTGGAATAAAGTGAAATGTGAAATGGGTTTATCGTGAACCGTGTTTTAAATGACATCGGTTCTTTAACCCAGTTAAAGATAAGATTAATTTCTTAAATTTGAATAATCTTTACGTAATGATTTTAGAGATTAAAAAGTATAACTTTAAAGAATTTTATCTTTGATAAAATTAATGGGGACTTTTCCCTAATATTGTGAATATTTTACTAAAAGAAGATTCTAAATTGGAATGAGGCGTTGGATGTGTTTTTATAGCACTTGATTTTAAATTACGCGAGTAATTTGGAAATACCGGGTTTAACCCATTTTGAATAATGAATACGACGACTAATAGTCAAAGAAATTGAAGACGGCGCAAGACCGGCAATCTTCACGTCGAATGGATGAGTTGCTACTGATGCCTATGACTGAAGTAGCTACCTTAAAGGGGCTACAGTGGTAGCCATCCGGACGTACATGTTGATTGTTTGGATATGCAAGGAATAAGGTTCCTCCGGTTTCGTTCAAATCCAGAACGGACTTGTAAATAGATGGTATGTCTGACGTTATATTCCTTTACATTGTATCTGTTGATTTCTGCTAATATATATCTGTTTGGTAGCGGAGAATTCATTCTCTTGCTTAATACTCTTCTCTAAGACGTATGAACTCAGAGGTTATATATTGGCAGAAATCAATGGTAGGGATTGACAAGTGGCATACTAAGATGCATGGATCAAGGCCTTTTTTGAAAAGCAGAGCCTTGTGGATGATGATCAAAGCATAACCTATTTAGGCATAGCTTTGTGTATTACGTTACCTCGCAAGCCTCACACCCCGGTAGAGTCAAAAAGGGGACAAGGGAACACAGGGAGTGCACACGTTTCTTTTTAGCTAGAAGTGGTGTTTGGGTTTTCACACGTCCCGACATTTTTACTTATGTGGTTGATGAAATGAGGCGCCTCGGATTTTTATTGGTCGCAATGGCCAATTTATAGATCCAATAGGATCAGGAAGTGTGTGTTCAGGAATTGCCAATCCACTAAAATATTTGTGGACCGGGCCTGCAGGATCCAAGGGTTCGCCAGCATCTGAATCCTGAGACATTGCTAGAGTGTCTCGAATCAGATAGGAGATCGTCCCTAGCCTTGACTCAAGATGGAAACCCAACTTCCAACATGACATCATGCGGTTTTGATTATATAACTGTATGGCGACATAGTAGGATGGGGTACTATGCCATCTATTATTGATACATTATGATTGAAATTGTTTTTAAACATATATACACTAATAATAATATCAAATCCATTTTATCGTATCAAGCATCTTTTGACCATTATAAGGTAAAACTCTATCCTCCGGTTTGCGTTGCATTGTGTGATGGGACTTGAGTCATATAATGGTTTCATTTTTCTAAAAAGAATTACGTTATTTAACGATTTACTTTATTTATGCACTGGCAATCCAATGGAGTAAAGTCGTTCCGCAATAACGGCGTGGTCCTATGATTAGCCTTATTATTAAATAAGTTAAGTAAGATTTCTCATACCAGTCCCATGACTAACCCGTAGTTTGTTTCACCTGCAAACTCGGATTCCCCTTATTTTCCACACGGGCAGTCGAGTAGCTTGTTTTTTTGTAGATATATTGAGTAGGATTCTGGATCAAAACTTAAAGCTGTGTCCAGAATTTGACAGACTTCTGCTGTATCAGTTTATTTATTTCCGCTGCATTGTATTAAATCTTTTGTAATTTTATCTTCCACTGTTTTTTTTCAATGTACTCTGATATATTCTGTACTCTGATGTTATATTATCACGATGTAATAAAAGTATTTTGTTATCTGTTCTAATGTATTGTATTCCCAAAGTTAAAGTATTTGAAGATTTCTGACTTTTGGTTCAGACCTGTGCGGTTTAGGGTCGATTCAAATGGTGGGGATTTTCGGGTCTTTACAGGGTCTCATGATCAGTTGGACCTCAGAATGCCAATGGGCTTGCTGCGCTGCGGACCATTTTGTTTTTGAATTAAAGCGCTTGCAGAAATTTAAGTTATCACAAGTCAACTGCTGCAGTTTGGACTAGTCAATTGCTGCAGTTTGTACTCTTATCAGTCGACTGGTACTATACAAACCAGTCGACTGATCAAGTATGAAACGATATGGTCTATTCGAAGTCAAATAGACAAACATGACTGTTTAAATATAGTTGTTGGTACATAGACTAGTCGACTGGTACTATACAGACCAGTCGACTGGTCCGGAAAGGTGCGTCTTTTTCTAGAATGAAATAGATGCTGTTGTTCGAACAATTGCAACCATTTCTTCAAACAGAAGCAGCTGTATCTCCTCACTACTATAAAAGCTGGATCACACTCCAGTTTTGGATAAGTCAAATTATCTTTCTACATCTTCTTCCTTCTTGATTCTCTGCCATTTTCTAAATAATATAGCAATCGAGTTATAGTTCTGCAGGTTATAACTCAACAATCTTGTCGCTGCAGCGATCAAATCTAAGAAAGTGAATCGTCGTGCTTGTGCAAACACGCCGATTAAAGATACTCAATATATCTGCTCTGTTGTATCTTCGAACATATTTTCCATTACTCGTGCACACAAAATAAGAGGACAAATACTGTTTTAGGATAGCAATCAACACATCTTTCCTTGGAGATTTGTACTTAAGAAGAATCAACAACGAATTAGTCCAAAAAGAATTACCATAATGTTTGCCAAAGAGTCTAATGCGGCCCTACGGTAAGTCCACCAAGGCGGCTTCCTAGGGCCTCCGATCACATACTGTGTATATTTGAATATGTTTGAACATGTGCTAATAGCCTAGGTCCTCTAATATCTTGGTTTGCCTTGGGCCTTTGATAATTTTCTATGTTTCAGGGCCAGCCCTGAGTCTTAGGAAGCAGTTGAAAGTCACCCATAACAATCCAAGGGTGAGTTTCTTGTCTGAAAGAGGGTACAAGTTTAAGAAGTCGGGATTTGGAGGGATGGAAGTTGTCAACGTGCATGTGATATAGAACAAAGCAGATAACAGGAGATGCTGGATGTGATAATGGATAAGTTGTCTAGTAGGAAGAATGAAGGTAAGAGTGAAAATAAGAGGGTTATGAATGACCACAATTCAACCATAAGGAGCTTCGTTCAAGTTGCGGAGGAGGTATTGATAGGTTGATGATGGAAGTTGCTCTTTCTATTAAAGTCGGATTTAATTTAGTTTCAAGGATAGCAAATAATTTTATTCCATGGGTTTGAATAATTTTTCTGCATAAGTTTAGCTTGGTATCACAATGTTCCCCTCTAATATTCCATGCACATAATTTGTGTATCATTGAGTAAACTCAACAGAGGATTGGAGCCTTTTTTATTTCTCCCATAGTTGTAGGAGCACTATTTTCTTTGGAATATGGGAAGGTGGACAAGAGGGGTCTTGAGGAAGTAACATTGAGGTCAGTGTTAGTTTCTTTGGTTTCGTAGTGTTTTTTTTGGAAGAGGAGATTAAGGAAGTGACAACGGTGATAAAGGCGAAGGAGGAGGCATAAGGTTGGTTTTTCCATGCATGTGAAGGATGACCTGGTTGCTGTAAGGATGTGGGCTAGATAATATAGGTGATTTTGGGGTAGGAGAGTCCATGAATTGGCGTTGGAAACTTTGGCACGTCCAACTAGCTGTGTATTAGTTTCGTGGAATGGTGTTAATTGCTGGATGGCATAATATGAGAATTGAGATTGGTAGAAGCTAGATCATGATCATGCACAATTATTTGGGAATGCAAAACGTGCATGTTTAAGGCAGTTTTGGTGGAAATTAAAGATATAGGTTAATTTGACATGCAAATGGTTGAAGTATCATAGTGTGTTATTGTATTTGGCTTATAATTTGAAGAAGCAAATGATGTTGCATCAGGAAGGGGAGTTGGATTAGAGGATGTTAAATAAGCAGTAGAGTTCAAGTCAGTAGGCGGGACAACAACACAGTTTTGAATGGACTTGGCAAGGGTTGTTTCATTATTTAGAAATGTTGCAGCTTTAGTTTACCATAAAACATGTCCATTATCACTTTGTTCAAGATAATTTGAAACTGGGATAATGGAATTGATCAAGACAATCATGGCATGGTGATTAGCAGGATCAAATATGGCAATAGCTTTATTTGGCATGTGACAGCGAGATTCGATATATTGGCATTTGGTATAATGCATGATTCATGTAAAGAGACTAGTTGGTTTTTATAACTTGCATCCAACTTTTCAACTTGTAGTTAAACATACATGGCATTTGAAACGGGATCATGCACATTACTTATGGTCTCATTTTCCATAATTACATTTTTACAAGAAGAAAACTTATTGTGCATAGTAATGCCATCATTATGAATTATACATTAAAGGAACATATTTGCATTGGCATTTATAGATTCTTCATTACTTTGTTCTTTGTTGTAATTAATGTCACTGACCACTATTTCACTCTCCTCTACTTCAACACTACATTTTTCACCTATTGAAACCATCTCACCCAAAACAAATTTGTTCAAAGAATTCATATCAGTTTTCTTTGGTGACACAACTATTCTCTTCCTTTTATTTTTATTTATAGCTTGGCATTGCGGTTTTATCTTCAAGTTCCCATTCTTAACTAAATCTATCTTTGTGCCTGCCATTAACTTCAAACCTTTTCAAATCCTCTTGCACTTTTCCTGAATCATCTTTTTCATCCATTTTATCCCATTCTTCAGTAACATATCTAAATTTTTTGTAGTTCGTACATATATCTGGCTTCCATAAGTATCTTACTCCAGTTCTTTAGGTACCCCAATAACAAGTTGGATATAAAAGTGGTCTATTGTTCCTTGTCGAGATTTACTTCTAATAGTCATTTTGCATATGGAAGTCTATCAATCTTTTCAATGAATTCATTCATACAAACCAAATGTTATTAGTTAACCAGTTAATACCCAAGTGAGACTAAGAAAATCGGGTAATGTTGCATAGCTATAACCAACCAGGTACAGACTTTGCTATTTTCACAAACATTGCCAACTGAAGGATCATATGGTTTTATGTTGAAGATTTTTTCTATTATAATTGGATTGTCCTGGAAAATTTTGTTTCTATCATACTCACATGAGAACAAAAAAAGAAATACAAGCCCTTCTGACTTTACTCTGATAGATTCCTTGAGTTTCGATGCTTTCTTAAGGTGGTACAAAACAACAAAGTAAGCTAGTGGTTTATCTATAAAAAATCCAACCAAGTAATCACTCTAGACTCGTGTACTTGCTTCGATAACTTCATTAAACGAGATAAGGCAGTTGCCTAAAAATGAAGGCTTGATTTTAATAAGAACATACTTCCTTATGTTTTTTCGCTTGCTCCTGAAGAGAGAAATCCATAAGTATTGAAAATCTTTGGAGGGAGAGGAGACTGTTGGGAAGAGCTATATATAATAACAGAGGTATAACAGAGGAGGTAATAATGGAAAGAACAGCTTACAACCGAAAAACCATGCACAAAAGTAGCTACTTAAAATAAGAAAATATCAACTAAGCCTATCCGTTAAACAACAAATTTAAATATCTAAAGACTAGGACTTATTCACTGCAAACTAGGATCAACTTATTTGAATCATTCTTCAACATTCCCTTGTGATTCAAAACTACACAGCCCGAGTTTTTTCCTGAAGTAAATGAACTTATCCCTTAGCAAAGCTTTTGTAAGAATATCAGTCACCTGCTCATGTGTACTACATTGTTGTAGCTTAATTTCACCATTTGCAACCAATTCTCAAATAAAATGTAAATGAATATCAATATGTTTGGTTCTTCCATGGAAAGAGGGATTCTTTTCCATTGCAACAGCAGCCTTGTTATCACAAAAAATATTAGTTACTTCTTTTGTTCTTGAAAAAGATCTGTAAGAATTCTTCTAAGCCAGATAGCTTGACAGGTTGCCGAAGTTGCAGCCACATACTCTGCTTCGGAAGAAGACAACGCCGTCGTAGCTTGTTTCTTTGAACTCCAAGTGATAGCTCCTGATCCAAGGCTGAAAACACTAGCTGAAGTACTTCTTCAATCATCTAACGAGTTTGCCCAATCGCTTAAGACTAAGAAAATAACGTAACACACCCATGTCAGTCATCTCAAATTTCTTCATTATGTTATATTTGAAATCAGCAGCAAGTGATTGGGAAGAGCTTATGTATGTAATATCATCAATGTAAAGACAAACAATTACAAAATCTGCACCTTCCCGTTTAACATAAGGTGTAGGCTTATTTTCACTTCTTTTGAATCCATTTTCATGAAAGTAGCTATCAATCTTACTGTACCAGGCATGTGGAGCCTGTTTTAACCCATAGAGCGCTTTCTTCAACTTATACACCTTTGTCTCCTTGCCTTCAATAATGAATCCTTCCGGTTGAGTTACATAAACTTTCTCTTTCAATTCTCCATTTAAAAATGCATACTTGACATTTGATAAACGGGCAACTGTAATTGTGCAGCCATAGCTAACACAATTCTCATAGTTTCAAACCATGCAACCGGAGAAAATGTTTCTTCGAAATCAGTAACTTGCTGCTGAGAATAACCTATCGCTACGAGCCGAGCCTTATGCTTTTGAATAGTTCTATCTACATAATATTTTGTTTTGAAAATCCACTTAAGACTAATTGCTTTCTTTTCTTTCGGTAGATCAGTCATCTCCCATGCCTCATTTTTCTGGATTGCCATCAACTCTTCTTTCATTGCGTTTCGCCATTCTTCTTTTGTCACCGCCTCTTGATAGTTCATAGGATCTGTAACAAACAAAGAAAATTGGCAAGATTCATAGATCTCGCTTAATGATCTAACTTTCACTGAAGGTGTTTCAGCAGAAGGTTCTTACAAAGATGAACTACTGCTTCTTGAACTTGATGATTCACATGTTGGTGAATTGAAAGGACTATGGGATTTCTCACTATTTGGTTCAGCATCTTCAAATATTTGAGTCACGCTTCCTTTTGGGATTTGCACATGAATCTCTTCAATTTCTTCATTCCACTTTCAGCTTGCATCCTCATCAAATATCACATCTCTCCTTATAAGGACTTTCCCACTAAGAGGATTATACAATTTATATGCTTTGGACTGATTGCAATATCCAACAAAAATGCATTTTTCTGATTTATTTTCCAATTTATGACGGAACTGAGAACATACCAAAGCATAAGCAATACACCTAAAAATTCTTAAATGACTTACTGTTGAAGAGCTATATATAATAACAGAGGTTTAACAGAGGAGGTAATAATGAAAAGAACCACATCCTTTATTGACTTCAACCTACTGTATATATACAGCTTACAACAAAAAAACCATGCACAAAAGTTGCTACTTAAAATAAGAAAATATCAACTAAGCCTATCCATTAAAAAACAAATTTAAATATCTAAAGACTAGGACTTATTCACTGCAAACTAGGATCAACTTATTTGAAAGACATTAGCATTGTCAGGAGGAGAATATGCATAGTTGGCAAGGTGTTAGCAAAGGAGGTTGGAAGCAAGGATGGCTGCGAAAGCCTAGCTAGGAATATTGGTAGAGGAGAGGAGTCAAGAGCAAGTTCAGTAGGAAGGGATGCAAATGAGTTGACAAGCGAGGATGGATGGAAGGACGAGGTAGGGTAAGAAGTGGCAGGAAAAGAAAAGGATGTTGCATCCATGAAAGGAAGAGAGAATAAAGAACTTTAGTTTACCGTGTAAACAAGCCACATATAAAATTTAGTTATGAGAGGACCATTGGGTTTCCAAAGACAATCAATTTTTTTAAAACCATGATTGCTAAATGCAAATCAAGTTTACTCAATGCACACTAGTATATTACCATTATATCCTTTGTGTGTATTAAATGGAAGAAACCCTAATAAATGCTTCGGTGTGTATTACGAAACCCTAATAAATGTTTTTTGTGCATGTTGTACACTGATTATTATATTACTTTACATTATATTTACACAAAAACTAGGTTATATGGAGGCTTTATCCATAGAAGTAGGAAGCAAGGTGCAGTAATTTTTGCAAACTGCATTGAGTAATTTGATTTGCATTTAGCAACAACTTTTAAAACCAACACCTGAAAATTTTAAAATTTGTAAAAAAATATTAGAAGTGAAAGATCTACTATTATCCCAACACCAAATATTGATGTCTTTATCATTATCGATATCATATGAATCAAATTTGGTACATAATATCATAAAAGTAAAATCTTTAAGAATACGATTAAAACTAAAATTCCAAGGAAAACTTTGGCTAGGATTATAAATATAAGATATTAAAAACTTTATAAATTACAAATATCATATAGTTCTTTAAATTCAGTTCTCAAAGGAATATCATAAATCCGATAATCATCCTAGAAAGCGGTATTATTAGCTGAATGAACAATAATATTAATTCCTAACTTATAAATATCAAAATAAAGGATACAAGATTTTCAAAAATGGAGAAAATTATTAGTATTATTACCGGTAGAAAGATTTAAATCATAAATGCCACTATACCATTGATTAGATTCCTTGATAAATTACCAATAAAACTATTAACTTTCCAGATCCATTTGCCAACTAAAGAAATATTTAAATTGTTAAAATTATTATTGCCTAAACCACACTAAATTCTAGATTTACAAATAGTATTCCAATTACCAAATGTTTGGAACAAAAAAAGGCTATCACCACACCATAAAAAACCTCTCCTAATCTTAACAATAATCCATTTTGGAAAAAGGTAAAATGACCCCAATATGCGTGCAGAGCTGATAAGACAAGTTAATAAACACACACTAGCTTCTCTTGATAAAAATCAACCATTCCAACCAAATAGTTTATTATTAATTTTATGATAATATTCCAACCATCATGCTTCAGTTTTTGAAGTCTAATTAGAAAACCAAGGTAATCATTAGGGAATTTCAGTTGATTACAATTTAATAGCAAATTGAGCTTCACAGTTACGTATATTATTTAACATTAAAATATAACTCCTGTCAAAATTGATTTTTAATGCAGAAAGAAGCACAAAACTATGTAAGATAAATTTCAGTGTAATAATATATTTAGGTAAATGTGAAGAAAAATTCATAGTATCATCAGCAATTAAAGAACAGAGATACTATCACTAGCGACATCCCTACCGGCAACACCTTAAACTCCATTCCTGACGACAACTTTAATCATTTCGGAGAACACATCAACAAAAAAATTAAATAAAAAAGAAGATAAAGGACCAACTTGTCTAAGACCACATTTCGATTAAATTTTACGACCAGGAGTACCATTAACTAAGATACAAGAGTTACTAGATTTAAGAAGAGACTAAATCTGACCACCGCCTGACACTAAAACCTCTAACCAATTGAAGGTCCTTAAGAAAGTACCAATCTATATAGTCGAAAGCTTTACCAAGATCAAGCTTAATAATCGCACATGACACATTATTCTTATAACAAAAATTAATACATTCTTTAACAACCGTTACACCATCCGTAATATTTTTTCCTTTGATAAAAGCAGTTTGAAAACCATCAACTAAACCATCCATTTAAGAACTTATTCTATTGGATAAACCTTTAGAGATAATTTCAATAGAACAATTTATTAAATAAATAGGTCTGAATTTTTTTGATAGGTTAGCCCTAATTTTTGCTATGCAATAAAACAACATTAGCAAAATTAATTCTACCTAATTGTGATTTGCACTCAAAAAATTTATTAAACATATTAATTCAATCATATTACAAAACTAAACCATAAAGTAACATAAAATAGAATATAAAAGCCAGGACCTTGTGTTTTGTGAGACCATGCACCTTAGCATACCCTTATACAAGTCACATCAAGGGATACAAAGTGTTTAGGTGTAATAAAACTTTTATGGAGACTAAGATTCACAAGACATAAAAGAAATTATAGCGAAAACAATTCAAAGACCAATATTTATTAGTCAAAATAAAATTTCATTAAAAATTCATCACAACTTAAAACATCTTACAATCTTAGTCTTATTAGAGTACGTTATAAAACAAAACATCTCCACTTAAGGTCCAACATAAACAAAACAGACAAAATGACAAAGATGAAGTGAGTATATCAATAAAATAGAATACAAAACTCAAGAAGAGCTATCCTAACTACCCACCTCGTGCGCTGCCGTGTGTGCCAAATAGGAAAAAGAATGGAGAACATATCAAACATGAAAATCTAGTGAATATAAAATGAATACCGGAAAGAGAATAACTAAGAGATAATAGACTTAAGGACATTTCGTCTATTACATGGATTAAGCGTCCATGCTTTATATAGGATGTTTAGTTAAGTTGATTGTTTGCACCATAACTATTATGGAAGCAAAGGTTGACTCAAAATGATCCCTACTTCTACCATGACCGACCTCCAACTCTCTACCATGAAACTAGCATGAAAGGCGATGCCCCTTACACCAAATCGGAGTTCTCTCGAATGTGAATCATTGTACGGATCACTCTAAAACTGTTGTGGTCACTTAATGACGCTCTCTGCATCCTTGTCAATGGTTTCGTTCAAATGGATACCTATCTAATGCCTTAACCTACAACATATTATTTACTCCAACTGATGTCGCACGTCGGTCATCTATTGGACCAGTTATTTTCCACTACTCTTCATGCGTGTTCGATTTGCTATAGGTACGGGTCCCACCTCAAAAAATAACCTAGTTGCGCTCCCACCTTAGTCCCCCATGACAGAGTCTTCATTATACCATCTTATTACTATGATCTTATGTTTGGGTCTTTTATGTTCCTCGTGATAGTCTCTATTTTAAAATTTGTCCCACCTATCATAGGCTAATATTATAATTTACATTCCTCATGATAGCCCCAAAACTATCCTTCCTACAATGGAATAATATCATAAGTGACGTTCCTCATGATAGTCTCAAAGCTTCCCAAACCTATTATGGGCTAATATTATAAGTTACGTTCCTCATGGTAGTCTCAAAGCAATCCCAACCTATCATGGGCGAATATCGTAATTTATGTTGCTCGTGATAGTCTCAAAGCCCTCCCTATCTATCACGGGATAGTATCATAATTTACCTGCTCATGATAGTCTCAAAGTTGTCCCTACTTATCATGGGATAATGTTATAATTTTACTCTTTTACTTCTTTCTTCAAGTATAACAAAAGTTAAAATTTACCTATAAATCTTAAAGATTTTATTTCTTCGGTCTATTTTTATAATAGATCCACGATGTCTTACGTCCTTTCTATAAATTCTGTGTTTTCTTATTTAATCAGTATTACGTGAAAACTCCCCTCTTCTCTTTCATGTTTCACAAAAATTAAAGGATTAAATTTACTTTTCAAATTTAACATTTACAAAATTATCTGTTACTTTAACATTTATAAAAGAAATGTAAATAACCATAAATAAATTGTAAAATTAAGAGTAAATTGCAAAAATAGATTAGAAATACATTTGTACTGAAAATAAACTAGAAAACTAAAATTGTAAACTAAAACTATTTCTAATCCAATTTATTTAACTTTTCTAATTCTGAGATAATAGCTTTTCACTCAGTTGTGGTGCAATGTTGACGCCTATGGTCCTCCTTGTTCCCATCCCTTAAGCCTTCTAATATGTTATTTTATGTTCTCCTTCCTCAGAAATTTTTTAATTTTTAAGTCCCATGTAACGGCTGGAAATTTTCGACTCCTCGAGAGTCGAAAATTCTGAAGACGTTAGTGAAAGAAGTTAGAGGGTGAGAATAGAAAAGATAGAACTAATAGAATAGAAGAAGAAGAAGCACTTACATCATCAGAGTAACACGAATCTCACAGCGGAACGAATAAAATATAACATAACTTTGAAATACAATCAGTACTTATACATACCATTTCAAAGTACAACACAGCGGAAACTATAATAACTAAAATCCTGAAGCCTCCTGCTCCAAGCTCTCCAAGTGTACCTGAAAAATCCCGACTACTTGACTGCCCGTACAAATTGAGCACCCAAGAGTTTAGGGAAAACAAAACAAAATAAACTCCGGGTCAGTCATGGGACTGGTGTGAATAAAACTCCAACACTTAGTTTAAATTAAGGATATCTCATAAGACCACGCCGTGAAAGCGGAACGGGTTTTTACCTTATGAAAATCAAAACAACCTTGATATTATACAATCTAGCAGAACGCTTGCATCTCACGTTCCATATACATAGTATGAAATCAAAACAATATCTTTGTGATATTATAATAATGTCTAAATACAAATAGATATCAATCTAGCAGAACGCTTGCATCTCACGTTCCACATACATAGTATACAAATAAAGCGTGAGCGCTTATTGGGATTTGATTCCTACAGACAAGGTATGGGAGCACCCTCCTATCAGTGTACTCTAGAGGAGATACACTGGGGTTCAACAAGAACATCTTGCAACCCGGCCACACATGACCGTCCACTCATTTAGCTTGAGTGTAACGAATATATTATCACCTCCACGGTTGGGATCAGCAACCGCTACCGAATGTTGTAGCAATGAAAAGAAATGAGAATATAAAATAACCAAAAAGGACTTTCTCTAGATGGTGATAATATACCCTGCTTGGGTATGACCCAACTAGCCATGCTGCCTAGCCCAACTTCTGTCACCTGGTTGTGAGGTTCTGTGGACAGATTATTTCTTCAGTTACTTTGAATGCCACATCGTCATACACGCCAAATCATTATCGATTTCTCAAGGCATCACGGGTATAAGAGCAAAGAGAAACGAATTTCTCCGCCACCCAACGAATACGTTTGAAGAGATCAACATATATGATTCGTTAAGAATACTTTGTCAGACACTCGTCCATATACGTTGTCCTGGGACTGAACAAACCGAAGGTACTATTCAGTGAATCCATCCTACCTAGGCTTTTCACAATAGCCCTTGCACTTCACTCCGTCTTCAATTATCTTCAGCGTACTTGATTCCCAACGCTTATGCCAATACGGAGTGGTTCTTCGGATAATAATCCAACCGGCTCTCCATATTAACAACGTAAAATGGTCAAAACTTTGATAATCTGTGCTTTAACTATCTAATGAAAACATGTCGGTGCACAAACAACGATCTTATTTCTAGATAGAAATTCGATCAATCAATCATCATATATATGTATATATTCAAAAATCCTTACTTCATATATTTAGAAAATATATGTTACTAATCATTGGAAAACATTTCCATTGTTTATTTACACTTCACTATTATTTCACAATTATCAGTCCCTAACTGTAACTAGTATGGAAACAATTCTCTAAGTAACAATCCCGAAGGTCGAAACCCAACCTTAGATCGTTACTTAGAAAACCGTTCAACCTTACCCTCTCCAGTTAGATTCTGAAATTGCTTAACTCTAGTTTTTAAATTCTTATTATGAAAACCTTTCATTTTCTATGTTCGAAAACATATCTAATTTATATTTGGAAAACGTTTCCAAAACTCATTTACGGATTTCAAATGAACGTTGTATAAATCATCGTTACGCTTTAATCCATTTATTGCTTATTACTTACCTATATTTCAAATCCACCTTTCCTATCGAACTTCCACTATTCCTTTGTCAATTCTGAAGTCAATCAAGTTGGGGTATAATTACCTCTCAGACCTTAATTGAACAACGTCCTTTACTGTGAAATAGATGAAGCTCATCACTCACTTTTCTAATCATCTGTTTACGCAAATTCTCGGATTCAAGTTACGAATCCACTTCTTATATAAAACGTTTGATTATAACTGTAACGTTATAATTCCTACTTCTAAAATATCTAACCTAAATTATAACTTTATTAACTTGAATAAATCAACAGACACCTAATTTCTTAGTCAATAACTAAAACTTGATTTTAAACCCGGAAAGTAAATGGTACTTTCCCGAATTCAATATAATCGAATTCGACATATAATTCTCTTTCGAGTAATCTCTATTCGATTTACTCTTCTTGAATAACTAAATTCGATTAACTCAAATTGAATAACTAATATTCAATTTACTCTTATGTGTTTAACTCTATTCGAATAACTAGTTCGAATAACTTATATGTGTTCAACTTTATTCGAATAACTAGTTCGAATAACTCCTACGGGTTTAACTTTATTCGAATAACTAGTTCGAATAACTTATATGTGTTCAACTCTATTCGAATATCTAATTCGAATAAACTTAAATATTTTACTTACTCGAATAACTAATATTCGATAACTCTTCCTTTTCAAATATCTCATATTTGAAAATCTCACTTTCGAATAAACTATATTCGATAATCTCTCTTCTCGAATAAACTATATATTCGATACATCTCTTTTCAAATAACTTATATTTGAAAATCTCACTTTTCGAATAAACTATATTCGAAAATCTCTTTTCGATTAAACTATAATCGACTAACTCTTTTCGATGAAACTAACGTCGATAACTCCTTTCGATGAAACTAACATCGATAACTCCTTTCGATGAAATTAACATCGATAATTCCTTTCGATGAAACTAACATCGATTTACTCGACTTGATTAACTAGACTAACTTGGTTCGACCAATTTGATCGATTAACTAGGCTCGACCAACTTGGTCGACCCACTCGATTAACTCAACTCGATTACTTCACATGATTATCTCGACACGAAATCTTAACTTGACTATCTCAACACGATAAATCTTAACTTTATAATATAACTCTATAGCTTAACCCGATTATCTAACTCGATAATCTTAACTTGAGTCGATTAACTTACTCTAATCGATTAACTCAATTTGACTTACTCCTTTTATTTAACAATGAATATTTACTTCCATTTCTATTTATTTAACCAATAAATATTCTCTTTTCAATTTCCATTTATTTCTAATAAAATACCTCATTTATAATATTCTATTTATTTTCTCTAAATAAATATCCCATTTAATTAAATCCATTTGTAAATGTCTTTACAAATATCTCCCTTTATAATCTATTTGTAAATGGTTTTACAAATATCCCTCTTTCGATTTCATTTGTAAATGGTTTTACAAATACTCCTTTATATTATCTTTATTTATTTTCTAAATAAATATTTCCTTTTTATCCTTCTATTTATTTTTCTAAATAAATATCCCATTTAACATTTCCTATTTATTTAACAAATAAATACCTCATTTACAATATTCTATTTATTTAACAAATAAATAATCCATTAACCGTATCTTATTGATTTAACAAATAAATATCTCTGTTAATATCTCCTATTTATCTCTAAGTAAATAATCCCCATTTAATATTCTATTTATTTAACGAATAAATAATCCATGTTATATCATCCTATCTATTTATTCTAAATAAATAACTCACTTTATAAATATTCTCTTTATAAAGGGTTCCCTTCATTTAATTCCACTTAAATGTATTTTCTATTTATAAATAGTCCATTTATAAATATTTCTATTTATAAATATTCTCTTTTATAAAATCCTCTTGATTTTATAAACATTTCCTTTTTACATTAACATTGAAAATCTCCTTTTATAATTATATTTATTCTCCCAATAAATATTTCCTTTTATAAAATCCTATGATTTTATAAATACTTTATTTTCAAAATATTTCCTTTTATAAAATCGGTTGATTTTATAAAATTCCTTTATTTAAATATACATTGAAATATTTCATTTGACATCCCAGGGTCTCTTATGATATTATACATATCGAAAAATGATGATCAATATCTTTTCAACTATACACGATCAAACAGATCATACATATATCACATCATATATCAAAATATATGAAAACAGTACAATAAATGTTGAGGAATCCCATTGGATTCCTCCAACCTGTTTCCCTGCATCACAGATGTTAGACCATACCAGTATAAAATATTCTGATAAACAGAATCAACATCTATATGTATATATATATATATATATATATATATATATATATAATTTTCCCCTAACTGATTAGCAGTTCAATCAATCAGCCAACACACAGTCAATCAAACAATTTTAACAGTTCTAACAATACAACATGAAATTATAAACTGTTCAGAGATGGTGAGTTTTACTCACATTGGACTATCATCGTTAAATAACGATAATTTTCTCTTGATTTGATTTTGACAATTTATTTCGCCATAAATTGTAACGAGCTCGGATTCACCCCCGGTCAGTCTCATTGTGTTGCTCCCGTCCATACGATCCCAACGCAACTTACGGTTCGTCAATCTGACTTCGTACGAACTAGTTATGACATCCAGAAGTTAATACACATTTGAATTTCAATAACAACTAAGATTTAAACTTTACTTGGGCTCATCCCTTTACCTTAAGGCCCAACCCGTTCAGCCCAACTTCCTTTCTTCCCCAAATATACAGGCGCCTCTCCTCCGTGTATTTTCAACCCATACCCGATTATTTCGACCTCCAATACCTCCTCCTTCTTCCACCTTTAAATCAAACAAAAGTTTCCATGATGATCCTCATCAAATCCTTGACACCCTGTATACCATCACGCCACACTCGAAATCACCAGTCCAGTTGCGTCTCGAGCTCGACACGGCGAGACCAGTGGAGGACAGCGACAGCTTCTAGTATGGATTCTCACTATAAAACCTCAAACGAACCTGTTTCCTTCACTCAATCCAAATACGAACTCCTTTTCACTCATCTCCGATAGTAAAACTCCCAAAACCCAACCCTTGAACAACAGCGGTATACGCTGTATACGGTCGATCCCCTCCAACATGAATCGCACCTCAATCTGAAGACTCCAGCGTGAAGCTCCTCCTCCAGGGATCTCAACGGATCTGGAGTTGCAATTTCTAGTTTGGTATTTGATTTTTAAAAATTCTTGGAACCTCACGTTGTAAAGGAAATGGGTAGTTTTATAAGCCTGTGTATGGTAGGTATCATTTGTGGCTGAGAAGACATGAGGCGTGGCCCTTAAATTGGCCAAGAAAAGTTAGGATATTTTTATTTACTATTTTTCTATTTTATTTTAATGATTTTCCCTTTTGTTCTTAGTCCTTAAAAATCCCTGCGGCCATATACGATATTCAAAAATCACCAGACTGGACATATAGCTAGAGTTCGACATTACGGTCCCAACAAAACTGGTTTCGTCGAATTCCGACTCCGTATGCTCACACAGCGTATTTTTAACCATCGAAATACTAACTGTTTCTCACTCTAAAAATCCGTACGACCACACAGTGACTCTAAAAATCACGAAACTGGAAATCTAACAACTATTTGATATTACGAATCCAACAAAACTGGTTTCGTCGAATTCCGACTTCGTATGCTCACACAGCATATTTTTAAAGCTCTGAATGACCCATTTAAATAAATAAATATATTTTAAATATAAATAAATTAAATATTAATAAATTAATATTATCGTATATATCCATATACAATGTCGTCCGGCTCTAGAATATCACCTCATATTTTATGACTTGATTTCCAGACTCCAGATTATCCCGATATTCAGTTCGTATCGAAAAATCGATTTATAACGTATATAAAACGTCGCAAATTATAAAGGACTTCCACAGCGACTTTTCTGAAATTTGATTTGGACATAACTCAAAATCTACACGATGAAATCCCGATTTTTCTCTTCCACTAGAAAGATATACTTCACCAGCTCCACACGTTTCTTGTTTCACAGAAATCCGGCTTAAAACGAATCCTGTACATTCAGTTGAAGTTCGAATCGCCAAATCGCGAACTACAGCGCCATTTCAAGCTCGATTTTAATTAAAAAAAATTATAATTATACGTTCAACTATCGTTTATAAAAATATTCGTTATTTAAATAATTAAATAACTTAATTATTATACCTTACAAAACGCGCCATTACAGACTTCCCCACTTAAAATAATTTCATCCTCGAAATTGCTAAGTTAGAGGATGACCCTATATATTGGAACTCCTAAGATTGGTTTACCCCTTATTTCTGATTTTAACCGAACCAATTAATATCGACTGAAATATTTATTCTTCCGACTAACTAAAATTTTCAAAAAATTTTGAAAATTTTCTAACACTTTAAATTTTCGGAAAATTTCACCATAACCTCCTTTGTATAGCCCTATCGGTAAAACCACAACTCGCCTCTCTAGGCCTTCTCCAACCAAAAAGAAAATCAAATAGCCAAGCGGCTTGCCAATTCGGTTCATAAATTCCAAACTCATATAAATATAAACTTGTACCTTTTTGTCGGAGATATCTTTTATATCCCTTCCATCTGCTACCACTTCAACATATACCAATGTTATCCATTCCAATTGATCTCAAATCAGTTTTTCCTCAAACCGAACCATTCACTTATATCCAAGTCAAATACCATTCAAGTTTCACTATCAAATTCAAACTCTCTTACCTTATAAATCCAATTTACTTAACTTCGTTAAGTTCCATTCCAGATTATTCTTTAATCAAATTCCAGTTTTTATTCAACTTTGCTTAAGTTAAATTTTAATTTAATCATTCATTACCATCTTAATCTATTTAACTTCATAAGTTAAATTAAATTTCCGAAATTTCAAATCCCTGGGTTCTATTTCAAATCAATTTGAAACCATAATACTAATTCAAAAACAAAACTTTGGTAGTAATCCGTCACTTACAACTCGAAAATGACACTGATAATGCTGCAGCAAATATCAGAATTATTTTCCAGCGATCGAAGTGAGTTCAATACTATATCACTTTCAAAATCATTTTAAACTCTTTTATTTTGAAATACATTTCAAATATTCTTTCTTAATACTCGTAAATCAATTTAAAATCTCCCAGGAACTTAAAATTTACTTATTTTAATTCCTGATTCATTTATCAACACTTACTCAAATTTCCGGAATCTTAATTCCAATTCAGATTCAAATTTCAGATTTAATTCATCTTGATTTCATATACTACACTTATATGATTTCTGATTGGTTATTTACATAACCATTTCATTTATAATTTTACTCGATTATAATAACAATCAATATATTCCATATATTATTAATTCAATATATATCAAATATACTTTGGGTAAAATTATTTCATTTACCCTCTTTTCAAAACATACCATGATGGTTCATCGTATTCGAGTGTTTGGTAACTCCTACCGATACAGTGGATCAAACTGATCGACCAGAATTCACAAACGACTCAACCAATAAATCTCCACAATATAAAACAATTTTATATTGAATAACAAATACGCCCTCGTATATATACACTCAAACTCAATCTAGGGTATTGCTAACCCTATCTCTACCGAGTCACGCCACAGAGCCAAGGTAATCACTTAAACTTAAGCTCTGATACCAACTGTAACGGCTGGAAATTTTCGACTCCTCGAGAGTCGAAAATTCCGAAGACGTTAGTGAAAGAAGTTAGAGGGTGAGAGTAGAAAAGATAGAACTAATAGAATAGAAGAAGAAGAAGCACTTACATCATCAGAGTAACACGAATCTCACAGCGGAACGAATAAAATATAACATAACTTTGAAATACAATCAGTACTTATACATACCATTTCAAAGTACAACACAGCGGAAACTATAATAACTAAAATCCTGAAGCCTCCTGCTCCAAGCTCTCCAAGTGTACCTGAAAAATCCCGACTACTTGACTGCCCGTACAAATTGAGCACCCAAGAGTTTAGGGAAAACAAAACAAAATAAACTCCGGGTCAGTCATGGGACTGGTGTGAATAAAACTCCAACACTTAGTTTAAATTAAGGATATCTCATAAAACCACGCCGTGAAAGCGGAACGGGTTTTTACCTTATGAAAATCAAAACAACCTTGATATTATACAATCTAGCAGAACGCTTGCATCTCACGTTCCATATACATAGTATGAAATCAAAACAATATCTTTGTGATATTATAATAATGTCTAAATACAAATAGATATCAATCTAGCAGAACGCTTGCATCTCACGTTCCACATACATAGTATACAAATAAAGCGTGAGCGCTTATTGGGATTTGATTCCTACAGACAAGGTATGGGAGCACCCTCCTATCAGTGTACTCTAGAGGAGATACACTGGGGTTCAACAAGAACATCTTGCAACCCAGCCACACATGACCGTCCACTCATTTAGCTTGAGTGTAACGAATATATTATCACCTCCACGGTTGGGATCAGCAACCGCTACCGAATGTTGCAGCAATGAAAAGAAATGAGAATATAAAATAACCAAAAAGGACTTTCTCTAGATGGTGATAATATACCCTGCTTGGGTATGACCCAACTAGCCATGCTGCCTAGCCCAACTTCTGTCACCTGGTTGTGAGGTTTTGTGGACAGATTATTTCTTCAGTTACTTTGAATGCCACATCGTCATACCCGCCAAATCATTATCGATTTCTCAAGGCATCACGGGTATAAGAGCAAAGAGAAACGAATTTCTCCGCCACCCAACGAATACGTTTGAAGAGATCAACATATATGATTCGTTAAGAATACTTTGTCAGACACTCGTCCATATACGTTGTCCTGGGACTGAACAAACCGAAGGTACTATTCAGTGAATCCATCCTACCTAGGCTTTTCACAATAGCCCTTGCACTTCACTCCGTCTTCAATTATCTTCAGCGTACTTGATTCCCAACGCTTATGCCAATACGGAGTGGTTCTTCGGATAATAATCCAACCGGCTCTCCATATTAACAACGTAAAATGGTCAAAACTTTGATAATCTGTGCTTTAACTATCAAATGAAAACATGTCGGTGCACAAACAACGATCTTATTTCTAGATAGAAATTCGATCAATCAATCATCATATATATGTATATATTCAAAAATCCTTACTTCATATATTTAGAAAATATATGTTACTAATCATTGGAAAACATTTCCATTGTTTATTTACACTTCACTATTATTTCACAATTATCAGTCCCTAACTGTAACTAGTATGGAAACAATTCTCTAAGTAACAATCCCGAAGGTCGAAACCCAACCTTAGATCGTTACTTAGAAAACCGTTCAACCTTACCCTCTCCAGTTAGATTCTGAAATTGCTTAACTCTAGTTTTTAAATTCTTATTATGAAAACCTTTCATTTTCTATGTTCGAAAACATATCTAATTTATATTTGGAAAACGTTTCCAAAACTCATTTACGGATTTCAAATGAACGTTGTATAAATCATCGTTACGCTTTAATCCATTTATTGCTTATTACTTACCTATATTTCAAATCCACCTTTCCTATCGAACTTCCACTATTCCTTTGTCAATTCTGAAGTCAATCAAGTTGGGGTATAATTACCTCTCAGACCTTAATTGAACAACGTCCTTTACTGTGAAATAGATGAAGCTCATCACTCACTTTTCTAATCATCTGTTTACGCAAATTCTCGGATTCAAGTTACGAATCCACTTCTTATATAAAACGTTTGATTATAACTGTAACGTTATAATTCCTACTTCTAAAATATCTAACCTAAATTATAACTTTATTAACTTGAATAAATCAACAGACACCTAATTTCTTAGTCAATAACTAAAACTTGATTTTAAACCCGGAAAGTAAATGGTACTTTCCCGAATTCAATATAATCGAATTCGACATATAATTCTCTTTCGAGTAATCTCTATTCGATTTACTCTTCTTGAATAACTAAATTCGATTAACTCAAATTGAATAACTAATATTCAATTTACTCTTATGTGTTTAACTCTATTCGAATAACTAGTTCGAATAACTTATATGTGTTCAACTTTATTCGAATAACTAGTTCGAATAACTCCTACGGGTTTAACTTTATTCGAATAACTAGTTCGAATAACTTATATGTGTTCAACTCTATTCGAATATCTAATTCGAATAAACTTAAATATTTTACTTACTCGAATAACTAATATTCGATAACTCTTCCTTTTCAAATATCTCATATTTGAAAATCTCACTTTCGAATAAACTATATTCGATAATCTCTCTTCTCGAATAAACTATATATTCGATACATCTCTTTTCAAATAACTTATATTTGAAAATCTCACTTTTCGAATAAACTATATTCGAAAATCTCTTTTCGATTAAACTATAATCGACTAACTCTTTTCGATGAAACTAACGTCGATAACTCCTTTAGATGAAACTAACATCGATAACTCCTTTCGATGAAATTAACATCGATAATTCCTTTCGATGAAACTAACATCGATTTACTCGACTTGATTAACTAAACTAACTTGGTTCAACCAATTTGATCGATTAACTAGGCTCGACCAACTTGGTCGACCCACTCGATTAACTCAACTCGATTACTTCACATGATTATCTCGACACGAAATCTTAACTTGACTATCTCAACACGATAAATCTTAACTTTATAATATAACTCGATAGCTTAACCCGATTATCTAACTCGATAATCTTAACTTGAGTCGATTAACTTACTCTAATCGATTAACTCAATTTGATTTACTCCTTTTATTTAACAATGAATATTTACTTCCATTTCTATTTATTTAACCAATAAATATTCTCTTTTCAATTTCCATTTATTTCTAATAAAATACCTCATTTATAATATTCTATTTATTTTCTCTAAATAAATATCCCATTTAATTAAATCCATTTGTAAATGTCTTTACAAATATCTCCCTTTATAATCTATTTGTAAATGGTTTTACAAATATCCCTCTTTCGATTTCATTTGTAAATGGTTTTACAAATACTCCTTTATATTATCTTTATTTATTTTCTAAATAAATATTTCCTTTTTATCCTTCTATTTATTTTTCTAAATAAATATCCCATTTAACATTTCCTATTTATTTAACAAATAAATACCTCATTTACAATATTCTATTTATTTAACAAATAAATAATCCATTAACCGTATCTTATTGATTTAACAAATAAATATCTCTGTTAATATCTCCTATTTATCTCTAAGTAAATAATCCCCATTTAATATTCTATTTATTTAACGAATAAATAATCCATGTTATATCATCCTATCTATTTATTCTAAATAAATAACTCACTTTATAAATATTCTCTTTATAAAGGGTTCCCTTCATTTAATTCCACTTAAATGTATTTTCTATTTATAAATAGTCCATTTATAAATATTTCTATTTATAAATATTCTCTTTTATAAAATCCTCTTGATTTTATAAACATTTCCTTTTTACATTAACATTGAAAATCTCCTTTTATAATTATATTTATTCTCCCAATAAATATTTCCTTTTATAAAATCCTATGATTTTATAAATACTTTATTTTCAAAATATTTCCTTTTATAAAATCGGTTGGTTTTATAAAATTCCTTTATTTAAATATACATTGAAATATTTCATTTGACATCCCAGGGTCTCTTATGATATTATACATATCGAAAAATGATGATCAATATCTTTTCAACTATACACGATCAAACAGATCATACATATATCACATCATATATCAAAATATATGAAAACAGTACAATAAATGTTGAGGAATCCCATTGGATTCCTCCAACCTGTTTCCCTGCATCACAGATGTTAGACCATACCAGTATAAAATATTCTGATAAACAGAATCAACATCTATATGTATATATATATATATATAATTTTCCCCTAACTGATTAGCAGTTCAATCAATCAGCCAACACACAGTCAATCAAACAATTTTAACAGTTCTAACAATACAACATGAAATTATAAACTGTTCAGAGATGGTGAGTTTTACTCACATTGGACTATCATCGTTAAATAACGATAATTTTCTCTTGATTTGATTTTGACAATTTATTTCGCCATAAATTGTAACGAGCTCGGATTCACCCCCGGTCAGTCTCATTGTGTTGCTCCCGTCCATACGATCCCAACGCAACTTACGGTTCGTCAATCTGACTTCGTACGAACTAGTTATGACATCCAGAAGTTAATACACATTTGAATTTCAATAACAACTAAGATTTAAACTTTACTTGGGCTCATCCCTTTACCTTAAGGCCCAACCCGTTCAGCCCAACTTCCTTTCTTCCCCAAATATACAGGCGCTTCTCCTCCGTGTATTTTCAACCCATACCCGATTATTTCGACCTCCAATACCTCCTCCTTCTTCCACCTTTAAATCAAACAAAAGTTTCCATGATGATCCTCATCAAATCCTTGACACCCTGTATACCATCATGCCACACTCGAAATCACCAGTCCAGTTGCGTCTCGAGCTCGACACGGCGAGACCAGTGGAGGACAGCGACAGCTTCTAGTATGGATTCTCACTATAAAACCTCAAACGAACCTGTTTCCTTCACTCAATCCAAATACGAACTCCTTTTCACTCATCTCCGACAGTAAAACTCCCAAAACCCAACCCTTGAACAACATCGGTATACGCTGTATACGGTCGATCCCCTCCAACATGAATCGCACCTCAATCTGAAGACTCCAGCGTGAAGCTCCTCCTCCAGGGATCTCAACGGATCTGGAGTTGCAATTTCTAGTTTGGTATTTGATTTTTAAAAATTCTTGGAACCTCACGTTATAAAGGAAATGGGTAGTTTTATAAGCCTGTGTATGGTAGGTATCATTTGTGGCTGAGAAGACATGAGGTGTGGCCCTTAAATTGGCCAAGAAAAGTTAGGATATTTTTATTTACTATTTTTCTATTTTATTTTAATGATTTTCCCTTTTGTTCTTAGTCCTTAAAAATCCCTGCGACCATATACGATATTCAAAAATCACCAGACTGGACATATAGCTAGAGTTCGACATTACGTTCCCAACAAAACTGGTTTCGTCGAATTCTGACTCCGTATGCTCACACAGCGTATTTTTAACCATCGAAATACTGACTGTTTCTCACTCTAAAATCCGTACGACCACACAGTGACTCTAAAAATCACGAAACTGGAAATCTAAGAACTATTTGATATTACGAATCCAACAAAACTGGTTTCGTCGAATTCCGACTTCGTATGCTCACACAGCATATTTTTAAAGCTCTGAATGACCCATTTAAATAAATAAATATATTTTAAATATAAATAAATTAAATATTAATAAATTAATATTATCGTATATATCCATATAAAATGTCGTCCGGCTCCAGAATATCACCTCAGATTTTATGACTTGATTTCCAGACTCCAGATTATCCCGATATTCAGTTCGTATCGAAAAATCGATTTATAACGTATATAAAACGTCGCAAATTATAAAGGACTTCCACAGCGACTTTTCTGAAATTTGATTTGGACATAACTCAAAATCTACACGATGAAATCCCGATTTTTCTCTTCCACTAGAAAGATATACTTCACCAGCTCCACACGTTTCTTGTTTCACAGAAATCCGGCTTAAAACGAATCCTGTACATTCAGTTGAAGTTCGAATCGCCAAATCGCGAACTGCAGCGCCATTTCAAGCTCGATTTTAATTAAAAAAAAATTATAATTATACGTTCAACTATCGTTTATAAAAATATTCGTTATTTAAATAATTAAATAACTTAATTATTATACCTTACAAAACGCGCCATTACATCCCATCTCTAAAAGTTGAGAGGGAACCCAAAAAAAGGACAGATGTGTGAAATGCTAGGGTTTTATTTATAGATGTGCTGAAGGATCTCAGACCGTAGGGTTAGCTTGACTAAATCTGGGTTCTCCATGTCACAAGCCTAATTCTAACCCTCCATCTCAAAATCTAACATGTGAAGTCAAATTTTTTTAACATCTCACTCAAGTGCAGTAAATAAATAAAATGAAACACGTATCCATATGCATATGCTTTTATGACTTAGTTGGCTAATCTATAAAAGATAATAGTGTCTATGTGCATATATGTCTCCATTTGCATCCACTATCAATCACTTGCAACTACTTGCATCCATCATCCATAACATGTTTACAACCGGTCATACCATCCATAAGCTCAATCCTAAGATCTACCCTACAAAAGGATACTAAAAGGAAGATCCTAACCAAAGGAAATTCTTAAGATGGAAGATTTCAAAGGTATACAATCAAAAAGATAAAGGTACGGGACTCACATCTGCTCCTCACCGTCTCAAGTCGCTTCTTTCAATTATCTCCACACTGCACCTTTACAAGTCAAATCAATGTATATCTTAATTTATTGACATTATGTCCAATGATCCGAGTGTGAATACAATGGACTATTGCTTCTTTCCCAATCCCAACCTCCTCTAGATAAATAGGCTCCACCACCATCGTAAAATGATTCAAGAACTTTCTCAAGTGCGAGACATAAAAGACATCATGAACACTTGCTAGTCTCTTTGGTAGCTTCACCCTACAAGCCATCTTCGCTACTTTCTTAATTATGGGGAATAGTCCTATGAATCTACGTAGAGCTTCCCCACTGATGCAAATCTCATTATGTTCCTTCATGGAGATACTAGTGTAAAGACCAAGTCTCCGATCTCAAATTCTATACTCATCCTTCTCATGTCAACATATGACTTCTACCTATCTTAGGCCACTTTTATCCTCTCCCTAATCAAGTCAGTCTTCTCTGAAGTCTCTTTAATCATGTCAGATCCAAGTAGGAGTCGATATGTTGTCTTCCACCTACATAAGGTGATCTACATGGTCTTCCATAGATAGTGTTGAAAGAAACCATTCCAATACTTGCTTGAAAGCTGTTATCATGGGTGAACTTCACAAAAGGTAGGTGCTCCTTCTAAGTCCCTCCAAAATCAAGAATGCACATCCTCAGCAGATCCTCCAAGACTCTATTCACCCTTTCCATTTGGTCATTCGTATAATGGTGATAGGACTTTCTCAATCTTAACTATGTCCCCAACCCCTCCTATACATTTTTCTGAAATTCCTAATGAATATTGGATCCCTATCGCTAATAATGTTGGAGGGGGATCCATGAAGTCGGACTACCTCTCTGATATAAAGGAATGCCAAATGAAGATGTAGGTCTTTTATTCCGATGGGTATGAGGTAGGCTCTCTTAGTCAATATATAAACGATCACTCGAATGCTAGTGTTTCCCCTTCTAGACCGGGTTAAACCATATACAAAATCCATTGATACGATCTCACACTTCCATGGGGAACTTCCAAGGGTTGGAGCATTCCTCCAGGCTTTCGTTACACTATCGTAGCTCTTTCGAAGTCCAAAATTTTGATACAAATATGACTATATATTTCTTCATTACGTGCCAAAAGAAAACTCTCCTTATATCTCTATACATCTTATCACCACCGAGAAGTATAGTCACCTGCGAATGGTGTGCCTCCTATAACACTGCAGTCACCAAATCATTGATGCGGGGAACAAATAACCTCCCAACTCTTCTCAACCATCCCTTGGAATCTATGGAATATCATTGGAGATATCATGAGGCTTCTCCTCTACCAATCATATCTATGTTACCAACAAGCTTCATATCCTCCCTCTATCTATAACCAGTCTGATTTATGAGGGTCGGTTGAATCTCTAACGCTGCTAGTATTTCGGGATTGAAATCCGTATAGGGCTTAAAATCAAATGGGGATAGAAACTCAAAACTTTCCACTCTATGAATAAGGGACTTAAGATTGCCCTTTTCTAGCTCAATGCATTTGCAACTACATTCCCTTTAATCTCAAAGTCATAGGATGCTGAAAACTTCATCCCCTCTGATGACAAGTTCAAATCCTTTTGTACACTTTAATGACTTGCGATCCATGAACAACTCAAACCTCTCGCCAAGTAAATAATATCCTTAGGACTTGAGTGCTAACACGATGGCAGTTAATTTCAAGTAATAGGTAGGGTAGTTCCTTGAATGAGTTTTCAATTTTCTACTGTTGTAACTCACTACCCTCTCTTTTGAATTAAAACTTCACCTAGGCAAGTACCACATGCATCAGTTTAGACATTGAAACTTTATTTTTAAACTAATTTTTAGAAATCCTGTAAATTTAGGCTCTAGTACCAACTATGATACCCTACATCCCTTAGAATACCCCTAACAAGTCATACCAAGAGACATGTAGCGTTCATGTATAATAAAGCTTTTATAAAGACTAAGATTCACAAGACATAAAATAAATTGTATCGAAAACATTTCAAAACAAACATTTATAATTCAAAATAAAATTTCATTAAAAACCATTACAACTTAATATGTCTTATAGTCTCAACCTCTCAAATCATAAAACAAAACTTCTCCACTCAAGATCCAACATAACCAAAAAAGACAAAATGACAAATGAAGTGAACTCGTCAATAAAAGAGAATATAAAACTTCAAGAAGAACTATCCCAGCTGCGTGCATCATGCACTGTCGAGTGTGCCTAATGAAGGGAAAAGGAATGGTGAATGAATCAGACATAAAAGTTTGGTGAATATAAATCGACTATAAGTAAGAGAATAATTAAGAGACGATGGACTTAATAATTCCAGTGTTACAGGGATTGCGTCTATGTGCTTTATATAGGACGATTACTTAAGTTGACTATTCGCAATGTAACTGCTACAGAAGCAAAGTACTAACTAGGAATGATCTCTACTTCTATCCTGATCAGCCTCTAATTCTCTACCATGAAACTAGCGTGGTATTCGACGCCCCTCACACAAAATCGAAGTCCTCTCAAATGTGAAATGTTGTACACGCCGCTCTAAAACTATTGTGGTCACTTATTTACTCTCTTTGAACCTTGTCCACGACTCCACTAAGATGGACATTTATCAAGCGCCTTATCTATAGTGTTTTATATATCCTAATCGATGTTACCCCCTTGGTCATTGCTGATACATATTTCTATTAGGGCAATTATTTACCACTATCCAGCATATGTGCTGTAGGTATGTGCTCTTCAAATAAAAACCTAATTGCGCTCCCACCTTAATGCTCTATGAACGAGCCTTAATTATATCGTCTTATTATTATGATGTTTTATCTAAGTCTTATACATTTCTTATGATAGTCTCTATTTTAAAGTTGTCACCACCTATCATGAGTTAATATCTTAATTTACATTCCCCGGGATAATCTCAAAACTGTTTTGTAATAACCCAGGTTTTTAGGTATTCAGGGTAAGCATATTATGACATGTTTTGAAATTTAAAAATCAAGAAGAATAAATATAAGTTTAAGAGCCTAACTTGTATAATAATTTAAGCTGAGAAATAAAGAATTTACACTACAAGAAAAACAGTAAATAGCTGTAGATTTTAGCAACGGAAAATTCCATCACTAAATTAGTTATGAATTTTCGTGGACTTTGTAAGAGATAATATTTTGGATTTCATGTCAACTTATTTTAAATTATTACTGTCAAATCTAATTTTCTGTCGCTAAATCATTGGAAATTGCAGCACTTTACCATTATAAAAAATTTAACGCTAATTTCCATTGTAGATAGAGGCTTTTACCATAGTAAGCATTTTGAAGCTATTTTGCAGCAGTTTTTCAAGAGAATTGCAAAGGACTTTTATATTTATTATTTATAAAATGTTTTACATTTGTGTTTTGCCTTAGCAATTAATAAGTAAATATAAATTTTAAATAATTAATGTTAATAATATATTAATAATAAATGATTACTATTAAAAGTAAATAATATTCAACAGTTAGTATTGATTAACTATTAATTAATATAAAATATAAATAAGAGGTAATAATAATTAATAAAATAGATTAATATTCTTTGTTTAATTAAATTTATTTTGATAATCAATAATTAATAAGTAATCTTTAATACAACTAAAGAAATTACTATCGTGAACTTATTAATAAATATTTACCTTTAAGAAATTGATTAGTATGTATTAATAAATAAATAATTAGTAATTAAGAATAACAAAATGTTCAAAGTTTAAAAGTAAGAAATTGAATAAATATTAAAGAATTTCGAAATTCAAAAAATTCAAACATTACCATAAAAGCTATTATTTTCATGCATATTAATGTACTAATAAATAAATAATAATTGACCAATGATAGTTAATATTAAATATAAAATAGTTGGTAATTAATATCTAATATTAACAATTAGTTATTGGTATCAATAATTAATAATAAATATTTAATAAGTGATGAGTTATAACCAAGCAAAAGTTATTGGTAATATAACGTTAATAGTTTGTCTATTACCCCACTTGTAAAATAATAGAAAATGTTAATTGTTTGTGCTGCTTGCAAAATAATAAAAATGAGTTTCAGATTGATTTATTACTTTTTAGATTTTTGATAAAAGAGGTAATATATCGATTTATTATTTTTCATGATTCAATATTTGTTAAGAAAATAAATGTGTATTAGTATCGTTAATTAATTTTAAAATTAATATTTTACAAAATTGTAGACAAATATTCATGTATAACAATTTGAAGCTCCCATTTAGCTTTTGGTATATTTTACTAAAAGCAAACCATGTACATATTAAATCTAAAATGTTACTTGAGATAATAGCGAAAATACATAAAAAGTTAGAGTGTAGTATTAATGAATCGATATTTTTATGCATTAATTTTTTTTACAACACATGACCAAAATGATTATATGATATTATCAAAGATATTTGCTTAAAAATAAAAAATTATTTTAACGAAAATAAGATATGAAAGAATATGGATTATGTTGTTATTTTAATCACGTAAAAAGGTATTTTTAATATATTTCTTCATAACTTAGTAATTTTAATTTGTAATAGAAACTTTTAAATATATCTAACATTTGCCTCAAAAAGACAAAGAAATGAAGAATATTTTCAATGAAATGTTGTAAAAAAATTACCCATTGGTTAACAGAAATTACAGATATAAATAATTAGAATATCACCTTTTTACAAAAACATTTTGTGTTTTCAGTGATATACCATTTTAGAAAGCAAATATTACATATATAATTGTATGTAATGAAATTCAAACTTTAGAATGGAAAAACATTCTTTGTACTAAATGCTAAATATAAGGAAGAAAATTTATGAACCTGAACGTAAAATGATATAAGATAATTAAAGACAATATTTTATTCATATTAGTTATGCGAACTTGAATGAAAAAAATGATTTACCCATTTTGGTCCATACATATGTGGTGTAAACATAGTGAATTTTATTTTTATGATTTATTAGTCAAAAAAATAGATATTTTTTAATTTGATTTATTAAAATATTTAAATTTAAGACCACTTGATAAATTCGTATATGAACATGAATGCAAAACAGTATAAAACTTAGGAGAAGTCGACAAATAATTGTAATAGTTAATGAATGTTGATATTTAAAGGAAAATGACAACATCGATATTTAAAGGTAAAATGATAACATTGTAATAATATTTATAAATTGTCGAAATTTTAAACTATGCGAACTTAAAATAAAAATTAGTTTTACCATTTTGAGTCTTTGACACACTGAATCATACTTAGTTAAATTACAAAGACACCTGAGATATTCAATAGCCGAGCATTTTGCTTGGGATTCTATACCAAAAAGTGAAACAGTTTTTGATTTAAGCACTTCAGCATGTGCGCAGGAGGAAATGTTATTGTAAAACACTGTTTGTTAGGGTTTTTTTTTTAAACCTTGTGATCTTTACATGTACATAATGTTGCATTTTTTAATATGTACATGCACAAATAAACCATTTATCAAAACATGAATAAGACCAAGCTATTCTAGAAAATAAGTAAATTAGCAAATAAAGTAATCAACTATTACATCAATATCTAAAGAAATATAACAAATATTAAAATTAGAGTTTTCAACTGCTTGAAACTTAAAAAGCTCGCATAATAGGTCATAAATCAGCATAGTAATATATAAGGAAAATTTCTTTCCACCACAAAAAATAGCATCATACCTTATTCCTCATAATCCTGGATACTTGCGGAAGTCCAAAATTATCTAGCGCTAGTTATACGTTTTTAATTACCATTTATGGTAATATCGTTATAAAATTTTGCAGTAATTGAATTGATGTAATCATGTTTTCTATGCTTTTTCAAAGTTGGTGATATTGTTTTCTCTTATCCTTTCCCCAGGCTTGAAACCTACATCAATAATACACCGACGACGGAAAAAAATTGTTTTAGAAGAATTTTTTTATGTTGACCATGATTCTATTTTAGTGATAAACTTGGAAATTTTATACCATACACGCACGCGCGCATACAGACATACATATAAAGGATGCGCGCGCGCACACACACATGCATGCACACACACACACACACACACACACATATATATATATATGTATATATATATATGATGGACTATTTAAACATAAAATTTGACACAAATTGAAAGACACATAGTCGCGATCATTGGACCTTCTTGTCCTTATGTGAAAGGGTGAAATTCATGGACGATCCAATGGTTGAGATCAATTATGTCAAAAAGTTGTGTCTAAATAAATTTTCCTATATATACATATATATGTGTGCACGCGCGCATGCGAGAATTGATTTCGTTAAGCCTTTAATCTTTTCGCCTTTTAAAGCTCATCAAACACCAAAAAACTAATTTCGATAATAGTTTATGTAGCACACGAAATCGTAAAGATATCAAAATAGTTAAACTATATGATTCTTATACACGATTCTTTTTTGCTGAATTCAATTATACTCTCACAATATTAATATTTTATTTTTGGAATGTATCAAAGGATTTACAATATCCTAGGTCTCCTTAGACAGGACTTACAGAGGTTGATAATGACTACATCTTGCTTCTTCGTCCTTCTAGAATACTTCTATATATGTCTAATTTTCGATGCAACTCTCATAGAGTATTTCTTCTAGTACCTTGCTTACTAAAAGGAAAAACATAGTTACTTGATTTTATTATGTAGAAAATTTCATTTAACTTTTAATACACGGAGTAATTTAAGGTGGATTGCATCAATGGTGTCATATGAATGCCCATATTTAATTTATTGTGCAAGTAATAAAGAGCCATCATTTTATTAAATAGTCAGGTATAACCATGACATGAACCGTGACTTATGAATTGTATGGTTAACTAAGGATGCCTTTGATCAAATTCTCAATAAATGGGTAATAAAAATTATTTAGATAAATAACAAAAAAAGAATGAACACGAGCACTCATGAACTGATAATATATAGTTTGTATCATCCTTGGTTATTACATCAATAAATAACATGGTAATCTATTCCGTAAAGCAAATATTAGTCAAAGTTCAGCAACTGCAGAAATATATATGCTAATTTTCACAATCTTATGATCAAATAGCATAATCATATATCATTTTCTACTGTACATAACAAACGGCCAAAAAACACTATGAAGCTGCAAATTAATTAAAATTGATGTCAATTTTTCGTAAAACATAAGCATCAATCTGCCCTCTCAGTCCAACTTTCTCACATGCTCCATCTAGGATATTGTTTATTGGGCCTTCAGGTTACACATTGGTACCTGAAAATGGCATGCACAACTTAATAAAAACCTAATCCATGATTTGAAATGATTGTTCTATTACTTTGGAAACAACACTTAATAAACCTCTATTGTAGTATTCTCATGAGTTCAATTATTATTGTGCTTACTGCATTTACGTAGCCTCTTTGGAAACAACATTTCATTTGTTAATAAGGAGATACCTATGATTTTTGAAATGAAAATATCAACGTTTTTGTCATATACATGAGAAACTCAGCAGCCTCTTTGAAGATAAATGTATATCATTACACTATTAATATATAAAATTAAAAATTTAACAGCAGAAAAGGAACACTTACTACTTACCACATATGGATATTGTTCCTTCATTTTTTTTGTCACTATCGTTTGACTCAATTAATTACTCATGCATATAATTAATTTTATTTGTTATCATTATGCAGGGGTAATATAATTTCGCAAAATCATAGCATTACAACAAAAAATTAAAATTAATAATTATATTTAAAAAATTTGGAAGACAAACAAAAGTACACCACATCTTTCTGGTTTATCATCATACTTATGGTCACCTGTAACCAAATTAGATATGTAGAACAGACTGGTGGAACATATTTTGTGCTCGGGAAGCTTTCACTAATTCAGTAAGCTTTACACATTACCCATATCAAAGAGAATTTTTCATTGATGTCCTCTTAGTCAATTGATGCCATGTACATTCACATGTCGAGCAGTGTCTTTGATCATTCTAAAAACAATACAGGAGTTTCATCGTTGTTTTGTACTTCCTATTGTGTTGCTGCAAAAATATCAAGTACAATGAATAAACTATTAGTTCAAAGCTTTCCACAAACGCTTGGCCTGCCTAAAATTAAAGCAAGCTTATGAAATGAATTATAAAAAAACAAAGAGCATGATATCATAAATAATAACATAAACCTTAAGTCGTATACGTATAGGAAATCATCCTGAAGATTTGCCATTACTAACTTTAAGGGAAAACTAACATGACAAATTTAATTTATCGTCCATTCGAAGCAAGCACAATGAATATTCAGACCAAAGTAAAAGTTTGTTTACCAGCAGGAAATTACTGTAGCCAAAACAGTAAGGCTATTTTCTAGCTGCCACCAAACTAATTATTAGTTACTAAATAGCCAACATATATATCATATATTTAACCATATATTTCAAGCAATTTTCCAATGTAAAAAAATAGAATAAAGCATCTCCATTTCTATAGAGTAAAGCACATCGTCTATCACTTAACCTAGATAAAAACTACTAAACCTAATCAAGAAAAACATGAAAGTATAGAATGTAGAATACAATTCCTGACCAAGCTCAAGCTGCAAGCTAACAAATCAAATTTTCAGTTTTTGGTAAGGTGCAAAAGTTGAAATCAAAATAAGCATTTTAAAGAAATTATGTACAAAAATATCACTCTATAATTTTCCTTATTTTGTCACATAGTATACTTTGCACACTGGACGGAGCTGTGTATGAAACTGCCATCAACTAATTGCTCATTACAAAAAAAATCACACTAAACTCAAACCAACATGTTACTTCTACAGCTTAGCATTTCAATCCCATTTGATGTAGCTGCTGTGCTAATGTAATGTTATTCATCAACCCTCTGCAAAATTTCAAACCTTAATCAGAGACAGAAAAGATGAAAAACAGTCTTAGATGGATAAATTCAAAACAAAACAAAAGAAAACAAAAAATAAATGTTTACTTCTCGAATATTAATAATAGAATATATGTATAATATTAAAAGAACAACCTGATACTGTACCATACAATAAGATGGCACATAAACAAACTTCATAGAAGATTTGAATTCTCTGCCATCAACCACCAACTTTCCTAATACAACATCATTTGCTTTATAATATAAAATTTAGTCTTGAAATGATAGAAATAGATGTATAAACCATATGATTCCATATAAGATTTTGTTTTTCTATCCGAAGAAAGTCTATTAATATATTAAATATGTTGTGTTAAATACCAAATATGTTATCTTTTAACTTTACTCTTATAATAAACATTTTATGCTAAAATTTCACCATTTTCTAGTATATAATAGAAAAGTAAGTTGTAGTTCACCATAGCTTTATGTTATTAATTTATTGTGTTGATTTACTTGTCCATTAGTGGACACAATGATAAAGCCCATGTAGATATGTTATACATCTAATGGTGCAGAGATTTAAACACTGTACTTTAAAGTACCTTTTAAGCTTACCATGTAATTTGACATGGCCTTACAACATGAAAGGAAAATATCATATTGGATATGTATATGAATAGTTAAATAAGTTGGTATAAAAAGGTAAATGTATACCAAACATGTTGATGCATGTCTAGATTCCAGGATGCATGCACTATGTAGAGGACTAAACTCATATGAAGTGAGCCAAAAGCATTTCAAATTTGATAACCGAAAAAATGCCTTGTGAAAATAAGCAAAACCAGAAGTTTAATCTACAAACATTATCAAATTACACATGGAAGTGATAAACAATAAGCTTTTTCCACATTAACCTATGACATGTTCAAATAAACTGTCTTTTTAAGTCTACTGAATGTAGCAAAACAACAGAAAAAATATCAAATTAAATTGCCTGGTAGATGCCTTGAATTAACTTATAACAACTCACTGTTCCGATACAATGATGGTCAAATAACCAAGAATATATAGGAACTCAACAAAAATATGAAGTTATAATTTGTATCAAACTGAAGGTAAGATTCAATTTGTCACTATTGTTCATAATAACTCAAATCTATTAACATGTTAAGATTATGTACTTCAGCTGCCACTAAAGTTGCAGCATGTTAAGAATATGTTTAATACTTTTCCAGTATATATTTCATGAACCACCGCATGTTAAGAATAGTTGTTTAAATAAGTTCTTGATACATATGCATGATGTTATAATAATCGTTCGTTCAGCCAGTAAAGATTTCCCGCTAAATAAGTATGCAGTAGCAGTATTTTAAGAAAAAAAACATTAATTATTTATAGTAGAAAAATTCAAATTTATTACATGTTGAATTACTATATATAGTTCATATCCGTCATATAGCTAGCCATTTAATTTTAGCCCTGATGACTTCAACTTGCAGCAGACAGCATGAGCATCATTCAGATACATTATTTACTTTAGATGGATGAAAATAAAAAATATATAATTACAATATTTATAAAAAGTGGTACATGTTAAAGTATGTTTGAGTTCGTTTGCTTTCTAATAAGAATATATACTAATTTTTTATGGAGTCACGCTGTTTATTATTCAAAACAGAAACGACATAATATTTCAAGACCTTCAATACAGTGGAAAGGCCTAGATGTCCTAAAATCTAAACCCACTTTTTTTTTGTATATAAACATATTATATATTTATAATTATAATTGAATACACATGATGTGTTTATTAATATTATATCATTATTGTGTATGAACAAATGAGGTTAACATTATTGGTTGTTTTTGAATCTTAGTGTACTAAATGTATAGTATAGTAAGTATAGTGTGTAACGGTTCAGCTCAAATAAACTGTCTTTTTTGGTTTAGTCACCTAAATGTATCAAACCACAGAAAAGGTATAAATTTAAAGAGTTACGTAGATGCCTTGAATTAACTTATAACAATTCATTGTTCATGTATAATGACACTCAAATAAAAAAGAATATAAAGAAGCTCAATAAAAATAAAAAGTTACAATTTGTATCAAGCTAAAGATAAGATTAAACTTGTCACTATTTTTCATAATAGCTCATGTCTATTAACACATTAATAATTTTTTCTTTAACTGTCACTAATGTCGCAGCACGTAAGAATATGTTTGATAATATTCTTGAATATATTTCATGCGCCACCACATGTTAAGAATAATTGTTTAAATAAGACTTTGTATACTACATGATGTTAAAATAACTGTTCTTTCTGCCCTTAAAGGTTCCCTGCTAAATAAGTATGTAGTGAAAATATTTCAAAAAAAAAACATTAATTATTTACAGTAGAAGATTTTGAATTTTTTTTTACATGTTGAATTACTATATATGGTTCTTATCTGGCAAACAGCCGTTCAATTTTAACCTTGATGACTTCAACTGGTAGCAGACAGCCTTACATAGATGAATGTATAACACCGTTAACCAACATTTTAACAGTGATGAGGTGGTTAATCTATAGACATCTGATGTCGGTTGCATTGTTAAATCTCCAACGTTCTTTGTCTTTTCTTTATCTTGCTGTTGAACACAAGCAATTTTGTTATATAGATAATTCTTCAAGGGGTTTATGGTTTACCAACATGTATTAAATAAAAGTTATCTCATGTCCTTAGCTGATGTTTAGCATTATTTATGAAATTTTCATTTAAATCATTTCAGCCCTTATCATAACTTCTAATAGACAATTAATTTTATTTTTTAAATAATTCAGACTGTAAAACATGAACAATTATAGAAACTATTAATGCGACAGAAATGCGATAAGCAGAGAATGAAAGGTTCATATGTGTAAAAAAAGTGTGTACACAAAGTACTGGCATCAGTCACATTTTCATGCATTTAGAAAGAAAAAAATAACAAAAAGATGGTCGATACAAACAAAGGTAAGCACCTTCAAGTCTTCATATGTCAGATTCAGACTCACATGTAAGGCAGATGAAAAATAATATATGTCTACAAATACAGATAGTTGAGGACAGCCAAGAAGTTTATCAATGAAGGCTAAAGTAATTTTTAAATACCTGTGCGTAATGTCCTATCAGATACTATAGAGTCCATATAAAATTGAATATCACTGAAACCAGAATATCTAGTATTATGAAGTAGTCCTGAAGACATGGATCTATTGAATAAAAATGCATTAACAAACAACTTGGAGCACAACTCATTTAAATGAGTTTATGCGAGGATGTATCTCGGGATCTATATAAAAATGAATGACGATGAAAGATAACTCATGTACGGAAGGCTTGCAAAAGGGAAATTTGAATAATGAAATATTTACGAAATTGAAATTTTCTTTTTAAAAGCTTAAGTAAGAAAATGCTCATTTTGGAGACACTGCAATAAGTAATATGCATACTAAATCATTTTTGGTATCGAAGACCATTGCACGAAATAAATTGTAGTAGCATGCATACTGAATCATTTTTTATCAATAATATGTCCATTTATATGTCAACGTATGATAAACTGATATAACATTTTTCTGGAAAAAGCAGTGAATACAATAATTGAAGCAAGCCATGACATAGTAATCATGTTACCTTCATGTAATAGTGAATATTTTACCATTTGGAAATTACTCTGCAACAATTGTTTCCTAGTAATATCTAATATTAAATTTTTTGTCTTTGGTATATGACAAATACTTTTACTTGTCTCTGATGAGTGGAAAGTATGTAAGGTAGCGGAACAAATAACATGCCTTCTATATGAATATTTGCATCAAGCGAATGATGACAACACCATTTATCGTGATGGAAACATCCACATCAAAAATTCAGTATTATTGATTTCAGATATCTATTTGGATAAAGGTATATGAGAAGGTGAACCTACAGCGAGATACAATTAAACTTGAATCTGGTTAACTCAATTGTTGCATAAACATTTAGGTATAAATTAAAAGGCATAACCAATCTTTTTCATATATTTGTCTCGACTGCCTCCTCTTAACTTTATTGTATGACATATTTTAGCTTTGGATAAAAGAATTTATTTTGTTGTTTCGACTCACATTTCGACTCACAGACCATAGCTTTACGGTTTCTTCAATTGTTCGACTTCTAGTTTTTCCATTAACACAACATAATGTGAATTTAGAAAATATTCATTCAATTGTTGACTTAAAACTTAGTTTCTAGCCACTTAAACCTTTGAAATAAAGTAAAAATTAAAAAGATTGTACTTGCGATAAGAGAATGAAATTTGAAGAAAAGTAATATATTCAATCGGTGATCAGAACTAATAGCATCTTTGGAAGCATGGGGTATTAAAAAGTAGCATACCGTAGCAGTTGATTAACATCCCATGTTGCTGGAATAGTGTTTGAGATCTTATTTTTTTACTCCTAGTTGGAAGGTAAACCAAGTGTAATTTTACTGTATAGATGGAGCAACATCCTCTTGGAGCTTCTTTAATCCACACTGCTACATGCCTTAGACATCCCCAAAATTGGAAGGTTATGATTCCCATTGAGCTAGAGCATTTGATCCGTTAACTAAAGCCTGCCCAATGAACTTTTCAATATCAATGGGAGGAGAACGATTTAATTGATATATGTCAATGTAAAAAGAAAATGAAAAAAAATACATGTGGAATCTAAATGGACTTAAAAATAAAATAGTTTAACAGTGTATTTTGTTTATTTAACAACATTCATTCTCTTAGACAAATATATCACAATTTACACCAAGACACGCTCAACATTAGCAATAATATATTTTACAGGACTCCATGTTGTAAGAGTTCCTTATATTCCTCATGAGGTAGTAACTTCTATTCGATTATACATATTTAATCTTAACAAATTTGTAGTATATCTTAAATTTATAATTTCAAAATGGTGAACGCGTTGTCCCTGCAGCTTTATAGTGAATACTGATACTAATACCATGAAAATTATAGATAGCACGCAAAATAGTCAATAAACTATATAATATATGCAAAGCCAAGACTTATTAGTATTATAACTTTTTGCTAAAATGAGTAATAGTTATACTTAAGGCTGATGTTTAAAGCCAAGCTAAATTTTAATTAATGTAAGAGGCAATGTAAACATATTATTTTGCAAGCTATTATAGCACAAAAAAAAGCAGTTACAACAATGCAATTACGCAAAAAAAATACAACATGAATATATGATTAGAGCAAGGATCGAGATCTAGATTTTGGTGTTGGTTTTGAACTTCTGTGGCTGCAGGTTTATTTGATCTAGTTTGTAAATTTCGGGAATTTCACATTTCTTATTTCGTCGTTTATTCATATGATTTTCTTTGTGATTTTATATGTTTTCAAATTTGAAGTTTAAAATTTTGTATATTCATATGTTTGAAGCTAAAATAATACTTTTACTTTGTACTTGTTGCTTCCATAAAATTTAAATTCCAATAATGTTTTATATTGAAATGTGATTTTAGTCTGGTCTTGTTTCGACCTCTACTAAAACCGAAATAAGGCAATAAGAATCTAAGCATTTCAGTAGAAACCACACACCTTGGATAAAAGGTAATAGTAACAAAGGGAACTCCTAATGGAAATTGATCAATCTTCGAGAAATTAAAATTTCAGTAGAAGGTGGAACTTACAGTTTCTAGTGTGCCGACTACTCCCTCTACAATGAAACATAAGTACATGTGATTCATTTCTATTTTTTCATTAATATGAACCCCAGTTTACTTAAATTAAGAAGTTCATATTTCAAGCATAAGGACATTTGTGCTTAGTGGCTCGCAACAAAAGTACGTGTACCTGTGCAAACAAACAATGACAATTCAAAATATCATACAAATAGTAACTGTACATTCTATCTAAATTTAAATCTAAATCTACAACCACTAACTTTATATACTATTATCTCCACAATAGTCAAAATGGGTTCAATATTTTAAAGCACCTAAATCTAACAAATCAGCATGAAAGAAAGCAAACCTAAATGTGAATTCAAATAGAGATAGGTAAAAATATGTGACCTGATACCAGCATCACCAGAAATCCCAATTCCAAGTGCGGAAGATGAAAACAATAAGACCGCATCAAATGAAGAACAAAGATGAGCATCGAACTTCCCACTACCATAGCTCTACACATTGTTTTTTATGGCAACTTCAGGCACAAGCATTAAAACTGCCTTCTGGGCAGTTCTAGTAATGAATAATTAGATGTATTAGCCTACAAACCCTCTGCCATGCCAAGTATTTAAAATACAAAACCATCTGCCCTGCAAAATATGTCAAACTATCATGCCACAATGCTTAAATAAACTAAGGAAAGAAAAAACTGAAATAGTTAGAAACACCAAAACTAAAGACTGGATATCCTGTATTGTATTTCACTGTCAGGGGGATTTAACAATATCTATAGCAAAATAGCTATCTGTAAGAGGATTGATAATTAAAGAAAAAGGTTGATTATGTCTCAAGTAAGCTGCTCCTTTGATATTTCAGAATTAATTTCTGATATCATATAAGAAGTTAGAAAATTTAAGAGAAGGGTTATTAACAACAAACACCTCACACAATCATGGTTAAACACGTAAATTAAAACTAACAGCTGCTTATTTAAAAAAATTTGTGAATGGAGAAAAATGTGAACCTTCATTTCAGGCTGGTTGGATTGAAGCCTCTTAGTTTCTGGTTCTCTATTTCCCTCCTCCTCTAACAAAGGGATTTTTTTCTGAGAAAAACATGCGAAGGAAGAATATGTGGCGAAATTATATGCAATTTTGACGATGAATCAAACCACCAATTAAAGAGCCTAAAATCAAACCAACCCAAATCATCGTCAATTCCAACCAAATCAATTAAGCTGCAAATCCAATTTAATAAGATCACCTAAAAGCACGGATAACAGAACGACCAAAGAGATATTAATCAAAATGAAACCTGAAATTCAGTCGGTGAAAATATTCAGTACTTGAACGCTAGCAACGAATCAAAGCGTTGATTCTGAAGAGTAACAAATGTGAAACGAATTTGATAGAGAAATAACGTCAGTTTCCTAATAATACTGATAGGCATACCTCGCAAAAGCGTTGAGGCGAGCTGGAAGGGATGGAAAGGAAACTGGAAAGCATGGATCTCGAGTCAATCGGGCTGGTAAAGTCCTAAAGAGGGAAATACAAAGCGAAAAGGCAGAAAATGCACAAATCGGCTAGATTTCCTTCGGATGAAATTAAAGGAAGGGAATTGCGGCTTTATTATGTAGCTAGAAAGCGGAGGAAATTTAGAAGGTAGTTTAAGGACGAAAACTGAAGAAAATGGAAAAAAGGAAAGCAAAACGGGAGAAAAAGATCAGAAGAAAAGACGATTTTTTAATAAGAGGCAGTTTAATATTGAAATCTACATGGATAGCTTTAGAGTCACCGTAGCTTCACTCAAATAATATAGATAGATTAGAAATTTAAAAACGAAATATTTGAAATTGGAGAGTTTTAAGGTGAATAGAGAGAATTTAATTTTGAATAAAATATCCTGAGAGAGTTTTAAGGTGAATAGAGAGAATTGAGAGAATTAAGGTGAATTGAGAGAATTAAGGAGAAAGCTTGAAAAGCTTCTGCTTTACTATTATTTAATAGATTGAAAACAAAATGTGCTCGTAAATTACATAGAGTGGTTTCTCCTCTCTCCAATGAAGGGAAGAAAAAGGTGAACTCGTTTCCCAATTTCACGATTGCCTGAAACCGTTTACATATTCAGCCTCAAATTAAATTAAAATCCAAATCGTCTTCATTGCGGCGGATCATGACTCAGTCTCCCCTTTGTAATATCCATTTTGGAAAATGATTCTGGATAAAGCAATCAGAGGTTTGTGGATTGGGCAAGTAACGATCTCAATTTTCGACATCTCATGCTGAATTTACCCACTTCTTCAAATCGATCCTTTGTGCATTCGAATCTCGTGAGGCTTTTGTTCGCTATTCAACCTCGTGATCCATCTGTTTCGTACACTCTGGGTAAGAAAATATTTGTTTGGGATTCACAATAGTTCAAAAGCATTAAAAACATCCAGATCTATCGCCAGTTTTGGTAGAAACAAAACTTTTATTGGATAATGGATCTTCTCCCAAGCCTTGTGAAAATCCGGCAGGTGTTTATTATCTACTAAAGTCTATTAAGAATAAAATTGATTAATGCCATATACATAATATCAATATATTTTACAATATGGTGCTTTTGGAGGCTGAAATGGCTAGGTTTTGCGCAAAATTGCCACTAATCAGAAAGTTGTTACTTTCTCTAACAGAATTGATATTAATGAAAGAGAAATCAGATCTGAGATACATAAATTTTGGCTGAAGACGCCATGAACGAGGCTCTTCTTTTTCTTATTATTGAATTGAAAAAAAAGGTGCAGTACAACTGTTATTATATATACAGGTATAATAGCAAACACCCCTCTAATTACTTGTGCAATAAAAACGAAAAGAAACATATAAAGCAAAAAACAGTTATTCTTCCCACCAAGACTGAATTCAAATCATCATCGCGTAACACCCCCCTCAAGCTGGAGCAGGTGTATCAAGAGACATGCCCAGCTTTGATAGAAGCCGATCTGATGGCACTACTTTGGTTAGAACATCTGCAAGCTGATGTCGATTGGGAAGATAAGACAATTGCAAAATACCTTCCATAACCTTCTCCCGAGTGAAATGGCAATCAATCTCGATATGTTTAGTTCGTTCATGAAAAACTGGATTTTTAGCAATATGAGTCGCAGATTTGTTATCACACTGAAGAACAACAGGAGTAAGAGATTTAATGCCAAGCTCGTTTAACAAACCAACCAGCCATGTCACTTCTGAAGCAGCGTGTGACATGGCCCTATATTAAGACTCAGAAGAACTTCGTGAAACAGTCGCTTGTTTCTTAGATCACCAACAAATAGGACTTGATCCAAACAATAGAACATACCCTGTTATTGACCTTCTACTCATTGGACACGCTGCCCAATCAGAATCTGAAAATGCTTGCAGTGTGAGAGTATCTCCAGGTTGAAACAAAATTCCATACGAAAGAGTGCCTTGAACATATCTTAAAACATGCATAACAGCTTGAAGATGAGATTCTTTAGGGTTCTGAAGGAACTGACTCAATGTTTGCATTGAAAATGAGAGATCTGGACGAGTATTTGTAAGATAATTGAGTTTCCCTACAAGGCTTCTGTAGTAAATTGGGTTTTTTAATAAGGAACTTGAATCATCACTTGTAAGTTTAAAATTTAACGACAATGGTGTATCGTAGGGAGAAGAATTTGTCAGATTTGCATCCTGCAATATTTCTGAAGAAAACTTTTGTTGTGTCAACAACATGCCATTATTCAAGTATATCACTTCCATACCTAAGAAGTAATTCAACCTTCCCAGGTCTTTGGTGCTGAACAGTGAATGCAGAGTATCCTTGAGAGGCTGAATCATATACTCGTTTGTTCCTGTGACTAATATGTCATCAACGTAGACTGCTACAATCACAAAATCATTTCCAGTAACTTTAAGAAATAAAGAGGGAACAAATTTGGACTGCACAAAATCAATAGATTTGAGAGTCGAAGTTAATTTCTGATACCACTGCCTCGAAGATTGCTTTAGGCCATATAATGATTTTTTAAGCTTGCAAACATGATTTAAAGGATTAGGAATACCTTCGCGCATTGTCATGTACACCTCTTCGATTAAATCACCATGAAGAAACGCATTGTTCACATCTAGCTGAAAAACATTCCACCCTTTAGTGACTGCCAAAGCTAATAGTGTTCTAATGGTTGTCATTCGCACCACAGGAGAGAATGTTTCCTTGTAATCCACTCCATATTTTTGCGTGTATCCTTTGGCCACTAGTCGTGCTTTGAATCTTTCAATGGTGCCATCAGATTTTTATTTAACTTTGTAAACCCATCGACAACCTATGGCTTTCTTTGCTACAGGTAGAGGTACAGATTCCCAAGTATTGTTATTTTGCAATGCTTGTATTTCCTTCTGCATGACTTCAATCCACTGGGGGTGTTTACAAGCTTGTAAATAATTTTTAGGCTCTTCAATTGTTGCGAATTTGTCAACAATTGAATCAGTATGTATAGTCGGTGCAGCTAATGAAGAAAGAAAACCATAAATGAGAGGAAATTGCTCTACTGGCACTGTGCAATTACACACATAATCTTGCAAGTATAAAGGTGCTTGTCGTGTCCTTGTTGAATGCCTAATCGGCTCAACTGTAGATGATGTGCCATTATTTAGTACTGGTGACATTGCGGCTGGCAAGTCATCGTCAGAAACAATTGGTGAGACATCACTATCTTGCATTGGTAAAGACGTTGAAGATGAAGGCGTGGACCTCAGATTGTTCTCGAAATTATTTAGTGTACATGTAAAATCTTCTTCTAACTGAGTATATGGATGTACAATTGGCAGTAGTGTATCAGTACTTTCATCCACCTTTTGAAGTTGCAAAGGAAAAATTCTCTCATGAAAAATAATGTCTCTACTAGTAAAAACTTTGTTTGTCTCCAAATTCAAAACTCTATATCCTTTTACTCCTGATGAATATCCAAGAAATATACACAATTGGCTTCTTAGATCAAACTTCTTTCTACATGCCTGGGCAGTGGCAACAAAACAAAGACAACCAAAGGGTTTCAAATTAGCATAATCTGGTGATGAATGATATAACATTTCGTAAGGACTTTTGAATTTCAAAGATGCTAAAGGATATCTGTTAATCAAATAAGTGGCATGCAATATAGATTCTCCCCAGTATGTATGTGGCAATTTGGATTGAAACAGTAAAGCTCTTGCTGTTTCCAACAAGTGTTGGTGCTTTCTCTCTACCACTCCATTCTGCTGAGGTGTTCCCACGCAAGTAAGCTAATGCAAAATGCCTTTCTTATCATAATAATCTTTAGCCACATGGCTGCAAAACTCTCCTCCATTATCTGTTCTTATGATCTTAACAACTGTGTCAAATTGTTTTTCAACAAAGGCAATAAAGGTTTGCAAAATATGGAATGCATTGCTTTTATGAGACAACAAATGTGTCCATGTAGTCCTTGTATAATCATCTACCACAGTTAAGAAAAATCTATATCCATTATAAGTAGTAATAGAGTATGGGCCCCAAATATCAACATGTATCATTTGAAAAACAAAAGTGCTTTTAATAGAACTTACAGGGAAAGTTTTTCTTTGTTGTCTTGCTTGTGGACAAATAGTACACAAAGGAAATTCAGTAGAATTAATATTTCTAACAAAAGGCAATTTATGCATTTGACTATATGGAATATGACCTAGTCTTAAATGCCAAAGTTCTAAATCATCTTTACAAAAGTTAGCAACATGTTTTATAGTTTCTCTCTTGTGACCCAAGTCTGTGTGAAAAGTAGTGAGATAAAGTCCTTTTTGATGCTCACCAAGAACCTGAGATGTGTTCATTGAATGGTCCTGGACAATGAAACATTGAGTAGATGTGAATAACAAACTGACATTAAGGGGTTTTGTAAGATGTGAGGCTGACAGTAAGTTAAAAGCAAATTCTGGAACATGAAGCACATCTTCAATAATAAGATTGTCATGTAAAAGCACTCTCCCAACATGTTTGATTTCTCTTTTACTTCCATCAGGCATTGTTATATATTCTATCTTAGTCAACTCTTTATAATTCTCAAATAATGATAAATGTGGAGTAATATGGTGTGTTGCTCCAGTATCTATCACCCAACTATGTGAACTGATATGTGCAGCTAAACTGAAATTCATACCTGCCATCATACTTGCTTTGTCTGGCACGGATTCTAAAATTTCATTTTTGCTAAGCAATGCAATCAGTTTACTATATTGTTCCTTGGTAAGCACTGGTTCAAAATTTGATGAAGAGTTAAGAGGTTCACATTGAACATCATCTCTTGTTGATCCATTAGCATTGAAAGCTGATCCTCTCTGCTGATCTTTTCGTGGATTTTGTGTACTGTCCTTGTCATTTCGAGGAGGATATCCATGAATTTTGAAGCACCTTTCAATGCTATGTCCTGGAATTTTACAATTATCACAAAAATACATGGATCTTCTATCATTTCCTCTGCCTTCTCCTCTATAATTCGACTGTCCCTTTCTTACATTACTTGAACTGCCTCTACCAGAGCCAAAACCACTCTTCTGGTAAGCATTCAAAACAGTGGAATCACCTCCAACATCGAAGGATGATTTTAATTCCCTCTGTTTTTCATCTTGTAAAACAAGTTGATAAGCCTCATTGATATGAGGTGTTGGTTTCATCATCAAGATATTAGATCTAACAAGGCTGTAAGCATCATTTAATCCAACTAAAAACTGAACAACTTGTTGATTATAGAGAAATTGAGGTACAGATCCAACTGTTCCACATGAACTACAACTTGGCATTTCAACAAGCACAATATGCTCATCCCATAACTTTTTAAATTTTGTAAAATATGCACTGACACTAAGATTCCCTTGAGAAACTGTAAACAATTCTTTTTGTACCTGAAAAATTCGAGCACAGCTTGGCGTACCAAATCACATATGCAGATCCTTCCACACTTGATCAGCCGTATCACAATATAACAAAGTTTCCTCAATATCCTTCTCCACAGAATGAAATAGCCATGCCATCACCATATTGTTACATCGTTCCCATTGAGAATACAAGGGTGAAGATGCGATTGGTTTCTGATAATTTCCTCTGACGAAATTCAGCTTGTTCTTTGCTCCAAGAGATATCTCAACGGATCTCTTCCAGTGGTAATAATTTGTATCTGTTAATTTCTGTGTCGTCAAAACATGATGAGGATTATCTGAATGATGCAAATAGAAAACATGATTCGGATCTAGGGCTTGTGAATTTGTTTCTTCGGATGATGGCATTTTTTTTTTGAAAGGAAATAAAAGCAGATCTGGAAATAAGAAAGACGCAAGAATTATTCAATTCCGTTAGAATTGCTCTGATACCATAACAGAATTGATATTAATGAAAGAGAAATGAGATCTGAGATACATAAATTTTGGCTGAAGACGCCATGAACGAGGCTCTTCTTTTTCTTATTATTGAATTGAAAAAAAAAGGTGTAGTACAACTGTTTTTATATATACAGGTATAATAGCAAACACCCCTCTAATTACTTGTGCGGTAAAAACGAAAAGAAACATATAAAGCAAAAAACAGTTATTCTTCCCACCAAGACTGAATTCAAATCATCATCGCGTAACACATCCAGAGTAGAGTTTCTGTGATGGATGAATGGTGATGTTATGTTTAAGGATATGGCATTTGAGTTACCATGGAATGTTCCATGTATAAAGAGCTGTTAATGCCAAATTTGATGGCGATAAGATAGCATTTAATCCATAACTCACTGCTCAGCAAGTTAATAAACTTACAAAGCTATTTCAACCTAATCCCCATAGCTCTCACTCAATTTATGCTCCTATCGTTCCCTTAAGACCTGTATACCGACAGTTGAATCTAGGATTACCTATTGAACTATGAAATGTTACCATTTTCCTCACAAATGGAAACAGACCTAGTCGACAGTCTTACATTTGACGAGACAGAATAGAAAATGTATGGGTTAGGGCCCTGCCAAGTGCTGAAGCCTATTGCATACACAGAGAAATCAAAAGAGAGACTAGCATCTTTCAGCATAGAAATGAAGAAAGGGACCATAGAAGATCAATCAACGAGCATTATTAAGATTATAATTATTTTCACCGTGTGTCAAGAAACGATTTTGAAGATGGTAGGTCACATTCAATTAGAGCTACAACCACTCTTTCAGAATATGAGAGGGGTGGTGACAGAGAATCGGTTCCTGCTTCTTCTAGGTATTTATTCTCCATACCTTCCTATTAAAGCAATTGTATGATTTAAATGATCAAGCTAAAATTTATTGCTAGATTACGAAGATTCATATTTCTTGGTTTTTAATTGCTTGTATTAGTATTCTACTTGAATCTTTTTGCATTCTACCAAGCTTTGATGGCTGATTTAGTTGCTTGTATGCGTAGGGATGAGTCCCAGTTTAGGATAGAGCGAAGAGATATGAATCATGGAAACCCATCTATGTTTGTTTGCGCTACAACCTTTAAAACATGAGTTAGGTATTTGGATTATCATAGTCAGACTCTTGGTTTGCTTTCATCTGGAGCTGGCCAAGCATCTTTCATCATTGCTTTTACGGTTGCCCAACCATTTGGGATTGATGGGCTACCTGTTGGGGATTTTGTGGTTTGAGACGCTTTTGGAGGAGTAGAATCTGCCGTACTTCTGACTTTAAGGATTTGCGGAGCAAATTATTTTAGACAATAGTTCAACCCACCAGGTACAAACGGGTTAATGAACTATTGACTTCAGGATTCAATGAAGCCTTGAAACAGCGTTATCGGATTCAAAATTTGTACGATTTTGATCCGACCAAGAACACTCTGAATATATGTTTCTGATGATGCAAGTAGTGCGAAGAACAAAGAGAAGAAGAAGATGAAGTATCTGCAACGTTTTTTCTGGAATTTGCAACACCACAGAGGTGTTACAGACGAAACAACGCTATTACAACGCTTTAATGGCGTTGCAGATCGAAGGAAGAAGAAGATAAGATTTTTGGTACTTTGCAACGTTTCTGGGCGTCGCTATTTATAGCAGACCAAAGGAGATGTCTTTTCAGCGAAGCATCATGACTGTTTGCGACAGTTGCATCCGTTTCAATTTGAAACGTCGCACCTTATTTTACTGAAATCGGTCGACAGGTCAATATCACCGGTCGACCGTTATCAAATAGAGAAAAATTCGGTCGACTGGTTGAATTTGACATGTCGACAGGTTTTCTTTCTGTCCCAATATTCTTTCGGATCCGTAATGGGCCCAGTTTTAGCCCGTTTATCACTAATATATTCCGGTCAAAAATTAATTCTTATTTGACCCGAACCTGAAACCCGTACCCGTACCCGGCCCGGTTCGGTCGGTCGGCGGACGGCGCGCGCGTGTGTGGTCTATATGCATGGTCTCCCTCCTCACAACAAAGTAAACATTTGGGTGCCCCAAGGCCCCAACACCTTCTTGAGAAAGCCACTTAAGTATGCAACATACACACATACATCTTACAATGTGGGACAAAAACTACTTGCTCCTTTCTTCTTCCTATTTTAATTCTTCTCTTCAAATTAAACCCATACCCCAAAACAATTGTTTTGAAAGTTTTACAACAATCTCCCCCAATTTTCAAAATAAAATTAAAGTTGACGGCTGAGTCACTAGTGTGACTTCCTACATAGCCAAGTGGGATCAAGCCTATGTAGTTCTAAGATCAAGTTTTGCATCATCGTGGAAACAACACATAGATAAAAGTATCTTTTGGATTTGAACTTTTACTTAGTGTAAATCATTCAAAGTTCTATCGAGATTCAACGGTGAACGAATCTTGAACCAAGTATCCCTTAATGATATAACCGGAATAATCACACATGTTGTATTCCTTAGTTAGAGTGTTCTGTATTGCTCAGCACGTTAATGGCCATGTGCTTAAATCCTGGTTCATGAGTCTACTTAGAAAGCGGTCTTACTTTCCTAGGAAACGGCCTGATTTCCATACTCATATAGGTAAGTCACTTAAGGTGTTTCTGCGAGACACCTTTTAGGGTTTCTAGACTTATTAAGGATATTAATTCATCCTTAGTTCATGCAGAATCCAACACTAAACATTATGGGATTATTTATTTAGTATTCCATAATCATTTCCTTAACTTGTTGGTACCCATTGAACTTTGTCTATCTTTTTCAAAACACAAGTTGAGTTTCTGTTAAGGATGATCAATCTTCATTCAAAGACCTTAGTCCCATTTCTTTTGACTTTATAGAAACCATAGCCTTTGGAAGACTCTTCGTAAGTGGGTCAGCCAAGTTTTTCTTTGTTTCTATGTAGTCAACAGTTATAACTCCACTTTTGAGTAACTGTCTCACCATTTGATGTCTTAGACTCACATGTCTAGACTTTCCATTATATGTTTTATTAGAAACATTATATATCGTTGCTTGATTATCGCAATTAATCAAGACTGCTGGAGATGGCTTCTTCCATAATGGGATTTCTACTAACAAATTTCTAAGCCATTCCGCTTCCTTACATGCGTCTGCTAATGCAATTAATTCTGATAACATAGTTGAATCAGATATACAGGTCTGCTTCTTGGAAGCCCAAGACACAGCAGCGCCTCCTAATGTAAATATCCATCCAGTCGTAGACTTGGATTTCGATTCTACATTGTTCCAGTTTGCATCACTATATCCTTCTATTACAGCAGGATATCCTTTATAAGATAAACCATAGTTGATGGTTCCCTTCAAATAAGCTAAGACTCTGGAAATGGCTTTCCAGTGTTCGAAACCTGGATTACTCGTAAATCGACACAATACACTTATAGCATGTGCGATATCTGGTCTAGTGCAATGCATAGCATACATAAGACTCCCAATAATACTGGAATATTCCAATTGAGAAATGGTACGTCCAGTGTTCTTTTCTAATTTTATACTTGGATCTAAAGGAGTTGGTGCTGGTTTTTCATCATAATGATTATACTTCTTTAGGAACTTCTCAATGTAATGAGATTGAGTTAATAATAACTCCCCCGTTTTCCTAATGATTTTAATTCCGAGAATTACATCAGCCTCTCCCAGATCTTTCATATCAAATTTAGAAGATAGAAACTTCTTAGTTTCATTTACACAGGATATGTTGGAACCAAATATCAGCATGTCATCAACGTATAAACATATTATAACATAACCGTTGTTATCCGATTTGCTATAGATACATTTATCTGCATCATTAACAATGAATCCAAATGACAGTGCAACTTTATCAAACTTCTCATGTCATTGCATGGGAGCTTGCTTCAGGCCATAAAGAGATTTAACTAATTTACAAACTTTCTTTTCTTGGCCTGGGGTTATGAAACCTTCAGGTTGTTCCATGTATATCTCTTCTTCTAAATCTCCATTTAGAAAAGCTGTCTTTACATCCATTTGATGTATGACCAAGTTATGAATTGATGCAAGTGCTATTAAACAACGTATCGAAGATATGCGAGCTACCGGAGCATATGTATCAAAATAATCTACTCCTTGTCTTTGTTTATATCCCTTAGCAACTAATCCGGCTTTAAACTTATCAATGGATCCATTTGTATTCAACTTTTTCTTGAATATCCATTTACATCCTATAGGTTTAGCACCAGGAGGTAAATCGCTTAATACCCAAGTTTGGTTTAACATTATGGAATTCATTTCGTCATTGATAGCTTCTTTCCAGAAATTAGAATCTCTATAACTCATAGCCTCAGAATAAGTTTTGGGATCATCATCGACGTTCATTACATATCTTGTCACATTAAGGACTTCGTCCTTATTGCCTTCTACGAGATATGTTATGAAGTCAGGACCATAGTCCTTCTCTATTCTCGCTCTTTTACTTCTTCTGTATTCAGTACTATCATCTGGTACTGAAACTTCCTTGCTGTTTTGAGCAGGAGCATATTCATCATCATTTGTATCATTAGTCTCAGTTGGTTCTGGACTAGATGATCTCAATGGATTCTCAATAGTTTGATTTTCAAAAAATTCTACATCTACAGATTCTATGACTTCTAAGGTATCAAGAATCATAAATCTATAAGTTATACTATTAAGAGAATATCCAATGAAAACACATTTAAAAGCCCTATTACCTAACTTTGGTCGTTTAGGGTATGGTTTTCTAACATATGCTAAGCAACCCCAAACTTTAAGTCTAGTAAGATTAGGTTTTCTATTGAACCATAATTCATAAGGAGAAATATTATTTTTCTTAAGTGGTACTCTATTTAAAATGTAACATGCAGATAACATAGCATCACCCCATAGGTTATAAGGAAAATTAGAACTTATGAGCATGGCATTAACCATTTCTACTAAAGTTCTACTTTTTCTCTCAGCAACACCATTTTGTTGTGGTGTATAAGGGACGGTACATTGGTGAATGATACCACTTTGTTTGCAAAACAAAGTAAACTCATTTGAAAAATATTCACCACCACGATCTGAATGTAACACTTTAATTTTAATTCCTAATTGTGTTTCGACTTCTGCTTTGTAAATTTTGAATTTATCAAAGGCTTCATCTTTTGATTTCATTAGATATACATAAGCATATCTAGAATAATCATCAATAAACGTTATATAGTATTGGTTACCACCATAGGTGATATGACTTTTCAAGTCACCCACATCACTATATACCAAATCAAGCAAACCAGTTTTCCTTTCAACGGATTTAAAGGATTTTCGATGTATTTTTGCTTGAACACATATCTCACATTTAGAAATGGATTCGAAATCACAATCAGAAATTAATCCTAATTTATGCATATTTCTAAGTGACTTATAATTAACATGTCCTAATCTACTATGCCATAAATTAACAGAGTCAACAATATAAGCAGAAGATTTCTTTATTAGATTCAACTTAATCATGCCATTACAAGAATATCCCTGTCCAATAAATTTGTTGTTCTTGGACAACACTAACTTATCAGACTCATACACCATCTTGAATCCTCCTTTGTTAAGAAGGTATCCAGAAATCAAATTCTTACACATATCAGGTACATAAAATACATTGACTAAAGTAAGAACTTTCCCAGAGGTGAATGTCAATTCAATAGTGCCTTTTCCCAGAACTTTGCTTGCAACTTTGTTTGCGCTAGTTACTTCGCTGGATTCTCCGTTATTCTCATCGTAAGTCTTGAACAGATTACGGTCTTTGCAAATATGAATAGTTGCTCCAATATCGAGCCACCAATCATTATCAATGCCACTAACGGAGTTCGCCTCTTGTACGACAGCCACAAGCTTTTCTTCGACCACATTCGCTTTTTGTTGTTTCTTCCGAAGACGACAGTCTCGGGCATAGTGGCCGGGTTTGTGACAGTAGTAACAGTCACCCTTCGTCTTGTTCTTGGAATTATTACCTTTCTTTTTAAACTGTATCTCATTCTTATGCTTCAACTTATCGTTAATTTCAACATTATTAGCCTTAGATTGAGACTCAGTTTGTGAATTATCATCTAGTTCGCGTTTACGAGAATCCTCTTCAATACGAAGATGACGCTGTAAACTGTCTAGATCATAATCAGTTTCTGCATGTTTTAATTTTTTCTTGTAATCATTCCAAGAATTTGGGAGTCTCGAAATAATAACTCCAACAACAAAAGATTCAGGGAGATCAATACCGGCATCCTTAAGTTGATTTACCAACAGTAGTATTTCACTCACTTGTCCAATTATGGACTTGTTGGTAACCATTTTGAAATCCATAAAATTGCATATAAGAAATTTTTTATTACTTGCCTCAGAGATGCGATATTTGCTTTCTAGCGCAGTCCAGAGTGCCTTCGCCGTGTCCAAGGTCATGTGAGCATTGTATATCGGAGTAGACAGTGCATTCAGTATGTGGCCTCTGCATAGAAAATCTTCCTCTTTTCGCTTTGCCCTTTTTGCTTTTAATTCTGCACTATCCTTATCGGTTTCCTCCGGTATTTTCTCCAATCCGTCTTCGAGAATATGAAATAATTTAACCGTGATCAGAAAGAATTTCATAGTCTCCTGCCAACGAGTGAAGTTCTCTCCATCAAATCGCTCCAACTTCGTCAAATGCTGATTCATTACTTACAAAGAGCTCAAACTATCCATGGTTGAAGTTATTGTCTGAAAATTTGTTGGGGATTTTGTGGTTTGAGACGCTTTTGGAGGAGTAGAATCTGTCGTACTTCTGACTTCAAGGATTTGCGGAGCAAATTCTTTCAGATAATAGTTCAACCCACCAGGTACAAACGGGTTAACGAACTATTGACTTCAGGATTCAATGAAGCCTTGAAACAGCGTTATCGGATTCAAAATTTGTACGATTTTGATCCGACCAAGAACACTCTGAATATATGTTTCTGATGATGCAAGTAGTGTGAAGAACAAAGAGAAGAAGAAGATGAAGTATCTGCAACGTTTTTTCTGGAATTTGCAACACCACAGAGGTGTTACAGACGAAACAGTGCTATTACAACGCTTTAATGGCGTTGCAGATCGAAGGAAGAAGAAGATAAGATTTTTGGTACTTTGCAACGTTTCTGGGCGTCGCTATTTATAGCAGACCAAAGGAGATGTCTTTTCAGCGAAGCGTCATGACTGTTCGCATCCGTTTCAATTTGAAACGTTGCACCTTATTTTACTGAAATCGGTCGACAGGTCAATATCACCGGTCGACCGTTATCAAACAGAGAAAAATTCGGTCGACTGGTTGAATTTGACCTGTCGACAGGTTTTCTTTCTGTCCCAATATTCTTTCGGATCCGTAATGGGCCCAGTTTTGGCCCGTTTATCACTAATATATTCCGGTCAAAAATTAATTCTTATTTGACCCGAACCTGAAACCCGTACCCGTACCCGGCCCGACCCGGTTCGGTTCGGTCGGTCGGACGGACGGCGCGCGCGTGTTTGGTCTATATGCATGGTCTCCCTCCTCACAACAAAGTAAACATTTGGGTGCCCCAAGGCCCCAACACCTTCTTGAGAAAGCCACTTAAGTATGCAACATACACACATATATCTTACAATGTGGGACAAAAACTACTTGCTCCTTTCTTCTTCCTATTTTAATTCTTCTCTTCAAATTAAACCCATACCCCAAAACATTTGTTTTGAAAATTTTACAACACCACCTTCGAGGTCTGTTCACATAGCCGGCTCTGAAAAAATTTGTCACTATAAAGGATAGATAGTTGTTGTTCCCATAATTAATGGCTTAAGTGGAGCTACAGTTCCTGCACTTACATGGACTGAAGCAATGGTTTCCCTCTTAGGGGTGGGCGTTCTAGAATATGGGGGCTCTCCTACTTGTATAAGTAGTTATATACATTGGTTACATTCATTGCATGTCAAATGCCTAAGTTTATATTCTTAGTTTGCTTTAATCACTTTTTCTTAACAAGTTGGTGATGTATTGAACATCATGAGTGCCGTGCTTTTTGCGGTGCATATATTCAGGACAGAGCAAATCTCGCGTAGCACCAATAAGGAGAAATTCTTGGCTCTACTTGGATATCAGGTGAACTTAAGCTTCTTTATGTGGATTCTTGTTTCAATATAATTACCAGTTTTTATGAACCAAAAAGAAATATGATGGTATAATCTCATTGCTATATATATAGCATAAAATTTATTATTTGGTGAAAAATAATAGAAGTTTTAGAGATTGTTTTTGTCCAAGGATAGGGCTTAATAGAAGTGTCTGCTAACTTCTAAGTATTATTTGGAAGTTGTCACTGTCCTATAGCTCCATTATTTGAGGTATATGATCCTATAAAGGTAGAGTTAAATTATTTGGTCTAAGTTTGTATGAGCCCATTGATAATCGGTAAGTTTGTAGATAGGAAAAATCTTGTATAAAAGACTAGAAGTCAGGAATATGGTATAAAAAGATTATATGTGTGTTGTTTAGAAATATGTAATCTTGTATACTGGTAATAGACTAATAGATCACTACGACCAGTTATATTTAAGCATAGATCCTTCTCACAAAATTAGTTTAAGTACCTTGGATATACACATAGACAAAAAAAATCACTGCAATTCATTCCAATTATATTGTCAGTTAATTATGCAACAATAAGCATTGAAGATTGTATGGAAACATGAGATTGAGGATAGAGGATCCCATACGTTGTTTTATTTGTTCGTTACTTTTTAACTTTTCCAACACTTGTTTAACTATGAAATAAATTATTTCGACAATAAATATCTCTCAATAGCTCATATTTATTACTTTTTTCAGACATGTAAATGTACATTTTTAAAAGGTCCATATGCAAATTTTGGATTTATATATGCACAATTAGGAAACATGAATATTAGAACTGAAAACAAGGTTTGTTTATGTAGTCAATATTGGGCGCGATGCCATTTTATTATTAATTAGTGGAAAAACTCATGCCCACACCTGAAAATCACTGTACAATATATGGTAATTAATTAATATATTCTGAATTTACAAGCAAATTATTTTTGCTTGCAAGTTGAAAATTTACAGCAGTATCACCACAAAGTATGATATTGTTGTGACCACAAATTATTGCATATCACTGAATTTTGTGGTTATGTTCACTGAAATTGTGGTTATGTTTGCTGAATTTGCAGTATTAATGCCTTAATTTCACGTTTACAATGCAGCTTCCATCGTCTTCTCAGTAATAAAAACGTCATTTTATTGGCAATGAAGATGACGTCAACGAGCTACAAAAACTATTGAGGAGATGCGCATCGAGCTTGAGAATCAGAGAGCAGAACGAGCAAGACTCTCAAAACAGCAGAAGCAGATAAGGAGAGCTTTGAAGCACAACTAGAAAAGGTGATGGCAATAGTTAAGGGTCAAGATAGAGTTTCACGTTTGCCTTCGCCTTCAATTTCTCGTTCGCTTACGTCTTCGCCATTGTCATCTGCGTAGCTTTATCGCTATGTTAGGACTTATTTTGGAGTGATGTGATTGTAGTACAATCACAGATGATATTTTTGTTATTTTGGTAGATATGTGGTCACTACAACAAAATATGATATTTATAACGCCATTTAATAACACGTTATGCTGAACTGTTATTATTTACATTTAATTGTTTAGTTTCCAAGTCATTTTGTTTTATCCATACTACGTAACGCTCACATTTTCTAACCCTCATTGTGTCTCCCTCCAACATCATGAATTCTTTTCCCCCTCCCTCCAAAATAATTTCGCTTCTCTCCTACAAGCAGCGGTTCATTCCTTACGAAACCCTAATTTTCGATTTCGATTTGATAAGCCGTGTTCTCCGTATCCCCACAACTGGATCTCAACATCTTCTTCAACCTACCCATCGATTTTATTATTTAGGGTACCCTCATGGCTCCATCTATTCTCACCCCATGATTTGCTCTTCCCACCCTGGTAATTTAAAAAAATAATCTTCACCCCAGTTTTTTCTTTTCCCACCCCGTTTATTCCTTAACTACCATTGTTTCTTCCATTGTCTGTTTATTTTCTTTCTTTTTACTTCCTTTACGGTTTTCGTTTCTCCGTCAAAACCTTAGCAACTTTACATTCTACAATCTGTAATGAAAAAGATGCAAAAAGTAAAGGAACAAATATATGAAAAGAATATCTAAACGGAGGTATTATAACAGTTTGATCTACTTTCTCATTTTGGTCGAAATTAAATAATGATTTTGCTGAGTTGCATTCAACGATTAGGTTGACTAAATTAACTCGCTTTTAAAATTTTGATTGATTTCGATCAATGTCATGGTGGATGGCAATTAGAATTATTAATTACATTTAATGAAATTTGTAATTAATAATTTAAGGGCAAAATTGGAATTATCAATTTAATATGTTGAAACGGGGGGTGAAGAGTAATCAGTGGGGTGCTAATAGACGCAGCCTACCCTCATTTGTTTTTTTGGTTGTTTAAATTCCATCACATCATTCTGTATTTTATCCTTTTAGTCTCCTCTACAAGCTTGTGTTGCTTGCTCTTTGAAACCGTCAGTTGAATGGATAGCCGCATCAGATCTTCAGATCTGGAAGATGAAAGTGCACATGGGGTAAAGACTTCGTTAGTACTTTTATTAATTGCTTTGATCAATTTTTTTGTCAGAAGTTTAACCTATATTTTTCAAGCAGACACCGGAAGCTCATGCAAAGGCATGGGAAACTTTAAAGGTAATAGTTACGGTTACTTATTATGAAGTTTATTGCACAAAACTCCTATTTGAATGTTTATGATATTGGCTGCAAAATTTGCTAGAGAAAAGGACTGGGAATGATATTTGCTAGTTACGGTTACTTATAATGAACTTTAAAGGCATGGGAATGATATTGGCTGCAAAATTTGCTAGAGAAAATAAAATTCCATATTTGGGGATATGCCTAGGAATGCAGATCTGTGTAATAGAAATTTCTAGATCTGTAAGTACATTTTTTTAGATAAATTGGTACTTCCAATAGTTTATCTTAACATTCCTAAGAATAATTGGTTTCTTATGTGATTAAATTGGTACCTGAAGGCTTCCTCTTTCGAGCCGTTCCTCTGTTGTATGGATCCGAATAGGGCTAAAACGATGCAGAAATAACAAGAGTACTCAGGTGTTTTTTAGTCCTTTGACTCGACAAATTTAGCTTTACATAGCTATGACTGGTTTGATGAGATATTTTACTTTATATAAAGGATAAAACATCGAATTTTCATTTTCTAAGCAGCGACGTTTTTATCCTTTTGTTTTGTAATTTGCAGATTATGTTTATTCTTTGTTTCCCATGCCACCAGATTTAGAGGTCACTACACGATATTGTTTTTATATTCCCTTACCTTCCATACTCAAAAACCTTACAATTGGTAAATGATTCGTCTTTATTTTAACATTTTTAGTAGAAAAAGTTGCTTACTGTCCCAATTAGGCCTTTTATCATAGATTTAATTTAATTTTATTTGTATAAATAGACAACATACTAACTGTTACTGTTATGAGTATGAACTTATTAGCCTATCTATATTCGGTAAACAACGTATTAATTTTAAATTATATATGTTTCTTTATAATCTCAAAAAATAACCATATAGACAATCTTGGTCTTAAGTGTAAAAATAAAGAACTATATCATTGGATTTTTTAATATAATTTTCTATATAGACCTTAGTATCAGATATAAAGCTCACTATTTGTTCTAGGCATCATTTGATTTTAATACCAATGAAAGAAGTCATATATTGTGTTGTTACTGTTAATAAATTTTAATGTTCAGTGATAAATTTGTCAGATTTATGTTATTAGATTGTAGACATATTCTTAGATATGCTACAATCAAATTATCGTAAACAATTTATTTCATTTTTAAAACTCGAATCGTCAACCTCAGGTTTTTTATTTTTTTTAATTTTTTTTATAACCATTTCAAAATTGCAAACATTTTTTGGAAGAGTGATCCTACACTATAAATTCATTAAATTATATTTGAAACCATATATCTCCATATGCGTTATCGACACTTAATAACATATACAAAACCATCCCATAGACGATCGACAAATAGAAGATACACGAAATGAATGGATAATATACATTAGTTAATAAAAATAAATTTTCTTGGAAGTGGAGAAACTCTGCATAGGTTTGTATGCCTTAAGATATAGACATCAAACTTGCAAAAATGTGCAGACATGAAGAAATTGACAGACCTATCTTTTTAAAAGTAGGCTAGGTAATACGAGTAGGTTGGAATTTCCAAGTAGGTTTGTTTAGTTGGAATGTGTTATCATTCTGATAATATATACTGTTGTTGCATATACTTTTGTTAGAGTCTATACATGTTCTGTACATTGTTTTTTTGTTGGTCATTTTAGGTAAAACAAAATTTAAAATAGCACTACCATAGCACTATGCATTCATGATTCAACTAATAGTTACTTGCTAAGCTATTTTATTTGTCAATATAAAAAAGAGTTCAGTTCTTCGTTTTTCAATTTTTTTTTTAATGTTCATTTTCTTATAAAACATAATAGAGTTGTTGAATTTGCAAACATTGTTCTGGAAGAGTTCACAAATTACTAACTGTGTACTTAACTATAAGTTTCTTTTCATACTGAGAGAATTTTTTTAATGTTAACTTGATACATACGTACAATATATATACATTCAATATATATACGTATACATACATACATATGTATATACATACGTACATACATATATACAATGTGCATAATTATAGGGTACATTTAAGTCAAATGTTTCTGGAGAAAAATATTACTAATTTTGATTGTGAAAGAAATTTAAAGTGTACATCTAAGTATTTATGTGCTGTTAATGGAATTTCGGTTTTATAAAATGTGAAGTTGTAGATTCTCAATTATAGGGTTTTAGGTTAATACGGTCATAACGGTTCCAAAAAACAGCTATTGGTATTCCTAGAACTATATCAGTACAATGTTATATTTTTTGATTTTGAAATTTGGCTTTTGAATATTTGATTCATGTATATTTGTCGAGTATTAGTCGGAAAAAAAAAACAATTTTAGTTGAATACAACAGTAATTTCTGTTCCTTTGAAATCCATATGGCATTGGAAATTTCCTTTGATGCGGTTTATTCATCAACTACTTATGCCTTACAAGTTTATACATAGTGATATAAATCTGAATAAATGCACTGACTAGAATAATATGAATACAATTAATTTTCTTTCCTTTTACGTATAATTTACTATCGAGTAAATGGGACCATCATATTTAACGTTGCTTGATTTCCTTGATTTAATCAGCGATTTGATTCATTATAATACATAGCCATCTTAGTGCATGACAATTCATTTTTTTCAATATTCCTTTTTTGTGTTTATATTGTTTTTGTACTATCAAATAGTCACATGCCCTATGCAACATTTTCTTGCCAAAATTCTTTATGTGCATAATCAAATATTGCTTACTTCTTTTATGATTAAACAAATATTTATGCTTAAACAAATAAAAAAGAAATCAATTTTGCTTCTATAAATTAGCATTTTATATTCCTTGCATTTACCATCATTGACTTTCCTGATATATGAAGTTTTGTACCAAGTTTTTAAATTCGTGTGTTTTATTTGCAGCCTAAACTAAATATTCAAAAAAGCCAAGTGTTGTTCTTTTTAATATTTTGGATTCTTGCAGTTTTTATAGTTTAGTAAGATTCTAATCTCAATTTATAGCTTGTATTATTTGTCTTAAAATCTTTGTTTCTCCTTTATGATATAGCAACTAAAGGAATATGTTATATTTTCTTTATTAATGTTGATCCGCGCAATTCTATGGAACAAAAAAAGTTTCAAATCATAACCTGACATGAATCAATTGTATAATGCGAAACTAGCAAACAATATGCTATTTTTCTATATAATTTTTTATTCAATCAATTCTATCGAACATGCCAAAATTCAAATGGAAACCATTATAATCTACATGAATTAGTTTTACCATGCAAACCTCGGTTTGTTGATTTGCATTATAGACCTAAAGTTGGCTTCAACCAATTTTTGAAATTAAGCAGATGGTAATCTTTGCCATTTTATTCACCTTACTGCTAAGTCAATTGATTATGATAATTTTGTAAACTACTAGACTTATTTACCTAAATATGCATGAATTTCTTGGATGTATTTTAATATGCCTTTACTGTTTTACATGTGCGATTCAGAAGGATCCTTTATTACTAAATAAAGCTTATTTCTTTACAATTATAGGACATCAAGGTAAATTTGACTTCAAGCCAGACAATCAATGACGAAATTCATGCAATAATATTTGTACCTAAAAGATGCTTATTTAGCACACGATGGAAAATATTCTACTAAAAAATGGTTGTTCGATTTGTTAAAAACTAAGGCAAAAAGTCTAATTAAATTATGTGTTATTTCAAGGGATCGGGTACCTTAAATCTTTACCTTCTTTATGTTTCTATGTAAAAAAATTTAAAAATATTTCCATTTTATATTGGGTCCAAAATGACATCCAGTGCTATTATAAAATACAACTTTTTATTTTAGGGAACGATCAGAAAACATTACAGCAACCTAGGAGTTTTGGTTGGAGCCCAGATTCATTTTGTATTTGGCAGCTAGAAACATTATGTGTTCAGCAATACGCATTTGAAAGGCATATGCATCTGAACTTTCTTTATGAAAATTAATTTCCAGGATTTCAGTGAATAAGTGGGTTGTGACTGGAAAACATTACCACTGTTTACAAGAAGTAAGCAATGTACTTCCATTTGAACTTTCTTTGTTCAAATTTATGCACACGTTTGTAGTACACTATGTGCTCTACAAAAGGATGGACTATGTGCTTTGCAAAAGGATGGACTATGTGCTTTGCAAAAGGATGGACTACAGCTGCATTTCAATCAAAAAGATAGAGAATTACTTCCAGGTAACTAATAAAATGTACAATAATTGTTCTGATAACAATACATCAGTTGGTCTAGGCAAAGATTAATAAGCCACATGATTCAGACTTTGTTTGTCTACAGTAAGAATATTACTTATCATATATTCGTTAGTCACATATTAGGGTGTTTGTTTACAATCAGAAGTTTTTTGTTTAGTAGTTTTACGAATTAATCAGCATTGAGTATGTTAATAAATATGTAAAAGTTTCTAAAACAGAAATTTTCAAAACCAATACCGAGCAAATAAATTTTTGTTGTAGGGATCAATTACTTCCAGGTAACTAATAAAAGGCACAATAATTGTAAGGATCTTGAGTATTAGAGTCCGGTATTGGTTTTGAAAGTTTTTTTTCTTTTCTTTTAGGGATCAGTTTCACTTGTAGATTGATCAATAGAATTGGGTGCGTAGACAGACTTGTTTACACTACTAAACGATGTGAACAAATCCAGGCTTTTCAACGACACGTAAAGCCTCCACTCTAGAATTTTGAGATGGTGGGCGAACAAATAATGCCATCCTTGTCCATGCTTGAAGAAGTAGTGCAGGTACACTGTTAAAGCCACTTAAAATCCATGTTATAACGCATAGTGTTATTAAATACTCGCTGTTTCAACTTAACACTTTGTAAGCCTCGACCATTTCCATTGTGGAAAAGTTAGTCAATATGATGGAGATAGAACAACAGAAGCTATCACTAGTTTTATTAACAGCAATAAAGTATCGTCCGCTCAATCTGCTACCCCGGTCCAGACTGAGTATGAATCAGCATAGACGAACTCTAAATTAAGGTACTTCATAAAAAAATCTGGTATCATTGTAAATCTCATTTCGAATATATCGTGTGGTAGGCTAAATTGTTGAAAGTCTTGATTTCTAAAGGGTTTTAGGAAATTTGAGATTTTGGGATGTGATTTTATTGACATATGTATTTTTGTCATGTTTTTGAAATTTTGTCTAGTATTCTGGAATGGAAATATTTAAGGAAATGCATACGGTCTTGTTTGGGAACAATTTCATCCCATAATGACTAAAATTGTATCTTTTCATCGAAGTGTAAAATCTAGTGATGACTGTGTAGTTTAATTTGAAATTTTGATTAGTTATAAAAGATGAAAAAGAAATTGGCCTATACCTGATTGCAAAAGTCAGAAGTGTTTTTTTATATTTTATTTTATTTTAAGGGTGTAAAGCACATCAAAATCACTTAAATAACTTTTAGAGTGATTTCACTACTCATAGAGTCATAAGGTGGTGCCAAACACCAATCAAGTGCCATAATTTATCTTGTTAGCGCTATGTTCTTTCAGTCATAGTTTGTTATTTTTTGCACATCTATAAAATTTATACCAATTTTCTTTTTTGAAGTCACTCTTTCCATTGATAGCATTACTGCATTTCAGACATATGTAAGTTAAGATGCACCGAATTATGTAATGGGATTAGAAACAGCATCAGTGTGCAAAAGCCGAACCTTGTTTCATATAGTTTCAAAATTTTGATTTGTTTCTTTTAACTTCAATTATCCATTTGTTAACACAGGATTATTTTTGCTCATCTTTGGCTGTTTCACTCTGTTGCTGCACGAGGAAGATTCTCCTTGCCTGCTCCATCATTACCACATGACCGTCATGTATGAGTTCGTAACTTTTTTTTTCATTTTTCATTTTATTTTTAAATGACTTCCTTTTTCATATAGCTTGCAACTTATTCAATTCAACGTATTAACAGTGGGCACCTTGTTATGCTATTGTTGCAACACCATTGCTTATTGCATTTGAGCTACTTCTTTTCATTTATCTGGAGAGTCTATATGGTAATAACTTAATCAAGCAAAGACTTCACTTATGTCAATGCATGATATATTTAATGCATGTCTTGTGTGTATGGGATTGAATAAAGCACTGCTATTGAATTTCCAACATATTTGTCAGCTAACTTATGTTCTAAACATTTTAGTGTATGGTGGCCCTTCTGTGAATATAAAAATTGTTTTCCTCGGCTGTTAGCATTTGAATCGGTTATTCTTATCGACAATTTCAGGTATGGATTGTTTCATAATACATTTTATTTATGTAGACCCGTCAACAAATTTTTTTTATTTGTAACATTATTATATATGCTGAATGCTTCTCATTTGTTTACTGAATGCCTAAATTATTTCATTCATCATTAGTTACCGTAATTCCGAAAATTATTGTGCTGTAATGATTGCTGTAAATTATGGGCTGCATACTTAATCACTTGCACACTGGTATTAGGTAAGTGGGGGTATTGAAAGACTATGGATGTGTGTGTATTTAACATGAAAGTTTAATTGTATCTAATAATATGCGACTGTATGGTTGGTGGCTGTTTTTGTGCAAGACTATGGTTGGTGGCTGCTGTTTTTGTGCAGGACTATGGTTTTTGCTTCTATGCTCGTCTTTATTAAAAAACTATATTGTTTTTCTGTGCTCAGGTTTTACAATAGTGATCCCTGCCGCGCTTTTGTTTTGTGCGCGCTAACAGGTACGTTCCAATTTCTAGCTTTCTTCAAATTGAAAGTTCAACTTTTGTCGTAGTACAATCATAACAATGCTTTGGTCCATCAACAGTTCTATCTTCTCATAAAATATCTCTATCGAATCAGTAGCATCATTTTGCATCCAGTGGTCTATATTAACAAAATAAACAGTACCAGTAGTCGAAATTTGTTAAGGCTGAAGTACATTTAAACCTTATCACCATTCATATTACCAAAATATTACGGCATGTCAATTTTCCTCGGTAATAAGTAGCAAACCAGTGGTAGTATGCACTATAAGAAGAAATTAAATGGTTTTCTACTTCATAAAATACGTGTGGGAATAAATTGACATGACGTAGGTAGGGTTATTTTTTTTTTCATATGCAGAACATTTTGTGAGGGCCAAAATATGGTATTGTGTTTATCTTTAAAGATATATGAGAGTGAAAATAGGTATGTTCAGTCGGCTGCAGCAAACAAAGTAATCAGTAGCAATATTAGATTGGATTAACATGTTAAAAAATAATTATACTTGAAAGGAATCCATATAGTTTGTGTACAGGTCTAAGTTGACAAAGTCGGCTGAAATGATTATAACAGGTATTAGTTGACATATAGTTCGTGTGATTCACACAGCTTGTATGCATTGTCCCTGGAGCTTGAGGGCCTTTGTGTGTTTGTTTTTAGTGGCTTTCGTGTGTACTCTTATCACAAATTAGGTGAAATGCACAACAGCTATTACCTCAAAACACAAAGCACCAGCTTCAATTATCATTGCCAGCCCTAGCTGACATGCCTCGTGAGTAAAAATCACCACTGCCACGTTGATAGTTGCGCCCCCGGCCTCTATGCCTCGACCCAGGACCCTTAAAAGAGGTTTCATGCTCCCTGTCATCATGGTTTCTATAGTTAGGGTTGTATCCCCTCTGGACCCGACCACGCTGATCATGGTGGTTATAGCTGACATTTGAATCAGAACAATCACTTGTTTTACTCTCCCTTCTCGACCCTTGATTCTCGGATAATTCTCTAGCCTTGGCCACAACAGGAGTATCATTCTGTTTCACTTGAGTCTTTGGCTGCCAATGAGATTTTACACTAGCATTATGATTCTCACTATCGGATGTTGGGTGTGGATCCGAAACATGCGCTCTATTTGCCTTAAAAGGCTGTTTCCTTTGTCTGGATGTTGTTACATTGCTCTTGGGAACAGCATCGTCTTCACTAATTGAAACCTGAACATTATTTGATGGATCGGACTCATCTGAAACACGTTGACGCCATGCATTGTTTGCCTTTGTATGCTTGCCATGCTTAGATTTATCTTCTTTATCGATACCTTGAGATATTTGATGAGAGTTGACCTGTTAAGAGAGCTCCTTGGCTACAGGTTTGGGTACGTACCTCTCCATCTCCGCTCTCTTCCCTTTTGATCCATTTTCTGCATGCTGCATTTGGAAAGAATCATTAAGAGATATTTCACCATACCTATTGAGATAGATGAACCAAGATAGATGGAATGCTAATTGAAACTAATATTGGATGAACTATGGTATAGATGAACCAAGTTAGTATTCATTTTCACGTTTAAAAAAAAAGTGAAATTAGTACAACATTATACATATATGATGCTAAGTTCATTTAGCATTCATTTTTATAGTTCGTATAACATCTGTTTATCTACATGCTACATTAATATGTTATTTAGCATATTCGGACTAAATTTTAAAACATATGCTTCATTCAAAAATGTGTGACCATAATTTTCCCTTTCTCAATATTTTCCTGTAAAAGAAAATGTAATGAGAAAATACAACTTCCCATGAGAACTTTTTAGCGAACTTTTCTAATATTTTAATGCTCCAGCTGCAGACTGTATGATATATATAATATTTAAGATCGGGCTCTAATTTATGTTTTCAAAAGTTGATTCAGGCTCGGCTAAATATTTCATACAGAATATGCTTTTAAGGACCTTTCACAATTCACATATATATGGAACAAGTCTTTGCACAGTGGGCCGCTTTGTACCTTCTTTTTATTAATTGTCAACAGAACGGTGAATGGCTATTGATGAAGGTGACTGAAGACAAACACTGATAACCGTTGATATGAATTTATGCCGATTATTGATGATAGAATATATTCTATGTTCATGAAGGGAAACTGATTGCAATACAGTGGCAATTTTTTTACAAGGGATATTTCACCAAACCTCTTAATGATTCTTTCCAAATGCAGCATGCAGAAAATATCTCAAGGGATATTTTACCAAACCTATTGAGATAGATCCATGCTCTTGGGTGCAGCATCAATTATTGGCCCATCCATAACCATCAATTGTTGGCGCATCCATAACAGATAGATCCATGCTCTTGTGTGTTTGTTTTGAAATGTTTACATATCACGGATTGATTATAACAGACCCAGTTTGTATAAAGCTTACTGCACGGTGCTTAGTTCAGCAAGATTATAACATACCCAGTTTGTATGCATTATCGTGTGATTCACACAGTTCTTATATTTTACTCATCAACGATTCGTTTTTGTTGTATATAGGCCGACAAAGGATTGGGTTGTTTTATCTAGCAGGATTGAACTGTTTGTCTTGTGTCTTTTGTGTGTTAACTGAACAATTATGAACTATGTTTTGTATTTTGTGTACTTAATTTGACATCAACGGGAATTGAAAACATATGTATTGAATTTCTTTTGTTAGTTGATACTTTATTTGCTATTAGTATATTTTGTGTCTTCATCTTTAATTTGTTATGAAGATTCATTTTGATTATTATTGTTGAAATGTATGAGCTGTAGAGAGATTTTTACTACATGTTAATTTAATAGCGGCCTATGGAAGCTATCAAAGATATATGTTATAGCAGTAAAACTGTGTTATGAATGATCTCAATTTTGTTGAGATTTACATGTATAATAGCGGTGAAAATGAGCTATTGTATTGATGTAGCATAACGGCAAAAATGAGCTGTCAAAGGGTTTAGTAAGACTATAACACGTTTAATTAATAGCGTTGGATATCTGTTATTGAACACTTATTTTATAATGGCAATACGGTGTTATAAATGTTTTCTCTTTGAATGAGATTTTGATGTATTACAGCGGTCAAAATGAGCTGCTGTAATAAAATAACATAGCGGTAAATCATCGCTATCAAACGGTATCTTTAATAACGGCATAGAAAGTGTTATAAATGTTCAACAGTTTTTTATAACATGTTCATATACAGCAGTTATGAAACCGCTATAGATCTTATTCATAGCGGCTCTAGGCCGCTATAAAATAGCAGTTTTGTTGTAGTGGGTTTTAGTACTTTTGTGGATGGTATTTGTCTGTATGTAGTTTAACGTTCACACCAACTGAATAATTTTGTTGTTCATAATTCAGCTTGGTGCATAAAATAAAGGATTGTGGATGTTTTTTTATGTAATATATTAATATTATCCTTGTTGTGCTGTTGCTTGTGATATTGTGTTATTTGTACGTGGACAGCAAATTTATATTGTTCTTTTGGCCAGCTTTTTATATCAGTATTTATAGTTGAATAATATTAGTTCGTAAAGTTGAAAAGAGAGGATGGTAAAAACATTTATTGCTATATCAGAAAGGGAATAGCGACAAATTATTAACAAAAAAGGAAAGCTAAATAAAAATGTTGGCAACGTTCTGTCGTTAATTCTTGGCTACTTTGAAAGTGTTTAACGTCGAATTACCAACTAAAAAAGTGAGATTATGTTTACCCTAATTTAATTTTCGTCGCTAATCCCTAGTTGAATTTTAAGGTTTTCCGACAAAATAGCTGAAACAGTTTTTTGGCCAAAACTTTTTGTCGCTAATCCCTTGGCAACTAATAAGGGTTTAACAATGCTTTTTATAAATAATAATTTATTATAAATTACTTACCCGTCAGTAAATAGCCGGTAAATAAATTAAAATTAAACTAATAAATAAAATTATATTTTTATTATATAAATAGTGTAATGATCTAAAACTATCGGAAAATTCACGCTAAATTCCATCGCTAAAATTTGACACAATCATCGCTATGGTTTTTACTGACAACAGTGTTATACAGGAAATCCGTCATTAAAAGAAATATAGTGACGGATTATAAACGGATTTTGCTGCTACAAAATCAGCTTTTTCTTGTAGTGTTGAGATTTATGAGAAACTGTGAGTGATGGAATAAATTTAATCCAAGTAGTGTAATAGGAAAGTTTATTTCAATCTGTATTTCCCAAAAATAAATTTAAGATGAATATAATTAAGCTGGTGAAATCTAGTAAAATACATGTTTAATGAATTAATTTTCCAAATGTAATAATTTTGTGAAATTATCGCTAAATAATATTTTGGTGAATATTGAAAATACAATATATATATTATTAACCAATATTTAGGTGTAAAAAATATTTTCAATAAAGGTGTTCTAATGAGATCATTAACAATTTGTAAATTTATGTATGAAAATGTAATTTGTAAAAATTGTAAAATAAAAGAAAAATTGTGTTTAAAACTATGTTTGGAAATAATTAAATAAACTTATTGAGTAATAATATTGGGTTTTGTCAAGAGGTATTTGTAATCTTGTAAACTGTCCTTAAAATGGATTTTCTTATGATAACATTAATAATTGTGAATCTTTGTGTTTTTATTAAAATAAGAAATATGAATATTGATTGAATATCAATATTCAAAGGTTAAAAGATATTTCAATAAAGTTATAGAGTTATTTTGTTTAAAACAACAAGGCTGTATAATTGTGTTGTTTTAAAATATGTATGTTTTAAATCAAGAGAAGGTGAAATGTGTATTTTTAACAAACATGTAAATGTTAATGTTTTGCATTAAAACTAGCATTTACATAGTGAAAATATTTTATATATGTTTGTATAATTTTGTAGAACTCAAACAAGTAAGTCGGAAAATGTTTTGATGTTAGGATGAACTTGTGTTTAGGCAAAAATATGGGTTAGCTACTATATTTTGTCTAACTAAACTTCACAAATCTTATTTGGATCAAATAAAAGCCCAAAACCCTTTTTCATAATACAAAATGGGTTAAGGGAAAAATCTAAGAAGAAGGAGGTGTGTATTCTTCTTTGAGACTCTTTCTTCCTCCTTTTGTTTCCTTTACCGAGAAAAAAATGGCAGCCTGTTTCTTTCTATATTCAAGCCTCCATGATGAAAAATCAAAGTGACGAGCCTAACCAATCTTTCATCCTACAACAAATCAACTCTAGCGAGAGGATCTAATTATCAAATCTTTGAGATAAAAGATGAAGGGGTTACAATGAAGCTTTATGTCTACATGTTTATTTCTGACTTCCTACTGGTTACAGAAGTGATTTTCAAGACTAGAATGTTAATGTTGTAAGACAAATCAAGCTAAAATCATTCACATTCAAGGTGAGTCATTCAACTCACACTTTCTAACTTAATCCAGTGTGCAAGCTGACTTTGATTTGTTTCTTATGAAAAAATCATTTGTTGTAACAAGTTTCTCGAAATTCTTGAGTTATAGTAAAAACAGCGTTTGAGTCTATTTTGTGATTGTGTAACTTCCTTGTTCCATGTTAGAATTGCATGAAACCTTCTCTGGTTAGTTGTATGAATGTTGATCTTTATTTGTACTTAAATTGTGCTATATATTCATCGAAATCTATGTCAAAATAGTGCTCAAAGATTGAATTGAGAAAGACTGGGCATAGGGGAAATTTCCTATCCCCGGGTCTACCTAGCAAGAGGGAGGGTTGGCATGGCCCTTGTAAAATTGTGCCAAGTTGTGTCACTCTTCTTGGGTGATGACATGTCTGTTTGTTAGAGTTCAGGACATTATTTTAATGGTTTTGGACATCCTAATGCTTGTTTCTAAGTGGTAATTCATATAAATCTTTATGAGTTTGATTAATCCATGAACAGGACAACATTTATTCAAATTCAAACCTCAAATTTCACAGATTTCTTGTGATTTCTAAGTAAAATTCTCACGGTCGCTTTCATTAGTATTTGGTGATTTCATGGATACGTTACACGAGTTTTAGAAACTAGTTTTTAAAAGAAATTTTAAATATAAGCAAGTACAGTTTTAAGAAAATAATTTCCTATATTATAAACATTTTAGATCATTAACATGTATATTTATTATTATATAAAGTGTTTTAGAAAATCAGTGGTTTCCAAATATTTTCCCAAAATCATTTAAAAACCAGATTTTTCTGAAGTGTATTTTCCTATATAAAACTACACGTATTCACACTCATCGATTAAAGCTATTTTATGGAATTGGCTGACTCTGAATAAACCGATAAGTGAGAACATGCGACATTGGACGTACTGTTACCACTATTCAGGTTACTCTTAGGAAGTCTGTGACATATACTCGAGGAACTGTGTGGGACCTTCAGGCCAATTCTTGGTGTTTGATGTTTACCAGTACTAGGCCGAGAGGGGCTAATGATGTGGGACCCAAGAATTTATCTTATGTAAACCTGAGTCTACCCATGCGGGGCTTACAAGCCAAATATTCTTATGTGGAGAACTGTGTAGGGTGCCAAAATATGTGGTTAGTACCGGTTGGATTCGATCATATGTATAGTGTATGCAGGCATGGTCGATTCTTGCCTTATAGGATCCGAACTGTGTGGTTCATTGTTCATTAGTTTCCCTAATAACTATGTGGTATGACGACTGTATGGTGCTATATTTTCTAGATTTTAAGTGTCTTTGATTTCTAGAATTCTATGATGCTTTATGGTGTTTCACCATCTTATGTAAATTGAGTTTTATACATAACTAAGTGTTATTTGATATTTAATTTGTGGTGATTATACCACTATGTGGAAAACTCTTAGCCGAGTTCAACATATAGTATTTATATGATTTCCGTTATATTTTCTATTCGACTAAGATTTCTTGAGACCATCATAACCTTACATGAGACCTTGATTATAATCTTGTGATCCTATCTGATGTATTTTATGAAGTTTATCTATTTGTTGTATTCCTCCTTATGTGATATTATCTTTCGTTAATCATGTGTTAACTTATATGTTCAAGCTAGACCAACCCGTTATTTTATACCTGGGTTAGACCAAGTTGTTTTAGGTTATAAGTTCCTTCTTATTCATGTTTAGTTGTTTCACCTTGGACTACCTCTCTTGACGCTATGTTCGTGTCATGTGTACATTCATTCATTTGGAACATGTTGTGTGTGTATATGGTTTATATAAAACCATTCGACTATGTAGAACATGTATATATTGTATTTTGTTGATGTATCTATATGTATTATGTTTGTGATATGCAATCTATGGTATATTGTAATTAGTTATGAATACGATCTTTAGCCATCATAGTTTGATATTAGACGGTTTGAGTATGTTGATCCACTTTTGATAAGAAAAAATTTACATACCTAATCAACTCTTTATATACTCGTCTAATACAATATTACGAATGGTCGGTCCTAGCCAGCCCTATTCTCTGCTCTAATTGATAGTATTACTCGGCATTTCTCTTTATTAGGGTGAGTATCAAGGTGGGGGCGTTACAATTTGGTATCATATAAACATTAAAAACAAAGTACGTTAGACACAGAACAAAACTGGAATAGTATATATGTTATAATAAGGAAGGATAACTATTGTGTCTACTTTTATTGCTTCCCTTATTATCCTTAACATGTATTCCTTGTCATCTAAGTCTTGTGTAAATATCAGCTTTGAGAATACGTCTAGGAATGTAATCCATGAGTTGTATCCTAGCATCTGTGGCTTTTCTTCGTAGAAATTTCCATCCTCTTAAATCCTTTTCGAAATCTTTGGTTTAAAATTTTGATGAAACTTAAATCCTGTCTTCTTGAATATAGTTGATGGTTGAGATAAATAAAGTAAAATGGGATGGGTAAATGAATTAAATCCAAGATAAAAAGTGATATAAGTATAAAAGATAATAATCTAGATTAATCAGAGTTGTGCTGCGGAAATAAGTGAATTGCTTCAGTTGTGCTATGTTTAAAAACTGTATAAGTGGGATTAAAGGGATGGAATACAAATGATTAGATTTTCGTTAGGAGTCAATTGAGTAGTGAATTTAAATTAAAAGGTTAATTAGTGAGACTTAGTGTTAGGTTGTATTTATTTAAAATAAAGCAAAAGTATTTGTAATAACGAAGGTATATGTACAATCTGAGCAAACCAAAAAGGATTGTAATTATCTTTTGTATTGAATTGTCTACTGGGTATATTAAGGGTTTTGATTGATACACATGATCAAATTTATCGATAGGAATTTCTTAAACACTTATACGAGATGATCAAGCACATTATTTTGAGCATTAAAATAAATTCTAAGAAAGTGTAGTGTAAAATTTCCATGTGGGAATAGTGCTAAACCACCATATTAGATGTAAATAATAAGAAAGCTGGCGAGGTAATGGAGATATTATGTTGACTTTATAGCCAAATAATGTCGAAAATCATAATAAATTAGGTGAAAATGGTGTTTTGGGGAAAAGTAAGAGAATAAATATAAAGTGTTTTTTGGTATAAAGAGTTGTTTTAAATGAGAAACTATCATCAACATAAGCAATATTTTTTAAATACACTCTCGTACTTGAGTTTAAAAGATAGTTGCAGCCATCAAGTTAGTAATAATAAATGGAGAATGACGAGGCTATTTGATATTATAACAAAGATAGCAGTCATAGTTTGTATTATAATACTAAGTTGATGGCAAGGCAGATTGAGGTTGGAAAAAGAGGAGTATGTATTTCAGTAATATGCTATGTGAAAGATAAGTTATAGTAACTTAAATCTTATTTGTATATTTTTCGTGATGAGAGTTAAATTTTTAATAAACTGAGTAATTAAAGTTTGAAATTTTGATAATATAAATTGGGTAAGTTGGAGAAGGTTATAAAAAGTTTCAAATGCTATGTGTTTGGATACTTAAAATAAAACTTTTCCAAGGGAGAAAATTTAAGATGAGTCATTAGAAATAATATATGTGTGTGTGTGTGTTACCATAAGCAAATTACAAGGATGTAATTTCTTTTAGGGTGGGAGTCTATAACAATCCTTGTTTTTAGGTACCCAAAGTAAGCAGATTATGCCATGTTTTGTAATTTAAAATCTAGAAGAATAAAATATGAGTTCAAGAGCATAACTCATATAATAATTTAAGCTATAAAAATAAAGAACTTGGATTTTATAATAAATTGTGTGTATTGAAATAAATTCAATCCACATATTGTAATAAGAAAATTTATTCCAATCTGTATTTGCTAAATAAATTTAAGATGAAAATAATAAAGCTGGTGAAATCTTGCAGTATATGTGTTTAATGAATTATTTTTCAAAATGTAATAACTTTTTTAAAGTATGGATAAATAATATTTTGGTGAATACTGAAAATATAAAATAGTGATTGGCAATCAATATTTAAGTGTAAAATATACTTTAATATGGAATGTTAAATTGTTCTAATGAGATCAATAAAAAATTGTAAATTTGTGTTTGAAAATTAAGTTGTAGAATAAAAGAAATTTTGTTATTAAAACTATGTTTGGAAATAGTTAAATAAAATTTTAAAGTAATAATATTGGGTGTTGTCAACATGCATTCACAATCTTGTAAATTGTCTTTAAAATAGATTTTCTTGTATGAACAACTATAATTGTGGGCCTTTATGTTTTTATTAAAATAAGAAATATTAATATTGATTGAAAATCAATATTCAAGGGTTATAAATGTTTCAATAAAGTTGTAGAATTACTATGTTTAATACAACAAAGTTATATAAATTGCGTTATTTTAAAATATGTAAGTTATAAATCAAGGGAAGTTGAAATGTGCATAAAAAACATGTAAACATTGATATGTTGCATTAAAATTAGCATTTAAATGGTGAAAATGTTTTATACATGTTTATATAATTTTGTAGAACTTAAACAAGTAAGTTAGAAAATGTTTTGATGAATTTGTGCTTAGGCTAAAACATGTGTAAACTATTATATTTATCCTAATTAAACTTCACATAACTTATTTTAGTCAAATAAAAGCATAAATCCCTCTTTCGTAATACGAAATAGGTTAGTCGAGAAATCTGGAAATAAGGAAGCATGTCTTCTTCTCTGAAACTCTTCCTCCTTTTGTTTCCTTTGTTGAGAAAAAAAGGCAGCCTGTTTATCTCTATACTCAAGCCTCCTTAATGAAAAATCAAAATGAAAGGTCTAATCAATCTCTCATCCTACAACAAATCCAACACAAGCAAGAGAATATAATTATCAAATCTCTGAGATAAAAGATGAAGGGGTTACAGTGAAGCTTTATGTATACATTTTTTGGTTTGGCATCCTACAAGTTACAAAAGTGGTTTTCAAGCCTGGATTCTTAATGTTGCAAGCTAACTTGATCTAAAATTGTTGCCAATCAAGGTGTGTTGTTGAACTCACACTTTCTAGCTTTATCCTGTGTGCATGTTGATTAAGTTTGATTTGCTATAAGTTTTCTATGAAAAAATTGTTGGAAAATGAATGAGCAAAGAAAGAGAAAAGTGGGAAGAAGAAGAGATAGGGGTAGCAACATTTAAAGTCCCACATCATAGAAATATTAGCACAATCTCTCCTTATATATTAGAAGCCAAATAGGATTATGTAAAATAAAAAAGAGAGGGATGATAAAAGGATGTGGACTTGGCCATATTAAATACATTAAAAAGTCAAAGATAAGGGCCTTGGGGCTCTTGGGGTCTCCTGATTGGATATGGCCGACGTTGCTGATTGGGCTAGTGCACTGACATGAGAATATTTTTTCTCAGAATTTTAAAAGGTGTCTGTTCAGTCCAGAATTCGAAAGGAATGTATGTTAACTGAACGAGTACAACCATTTGAATTCTCAGCATATGCATATTAATAACAGAGCGGTTAAAGGGTCGCAACCTTTTCTATTCTGACAGTTACTGATGCATGCGAACAGGCACTCCTCCTTGCCCATATATACACTGCCCAAAACAAAGGCAGAATTCACTTTTTCTACTGCATTATTCTTTCTTCCTCAACGTAATTCTCTGATCTAGTTTCTATAACCAACTTCAGTTCGTCGGAGCTCCGTTTGCTGGCACTAAGCTACGGAGTTGGTCCGTTTTATCCTGGGAAACAAATTGCAACTACGTCGATTGGTGTATACGACGGCAATATTGTTTCAAGGAAACAGAAAAGTTCTGGACTCGGACATTATTTAAATAGAATACTTTCTGTTTATCTTTGATTTTATGCACAAATCGGTTACGCTTTCTATTATTATTGTAAACATAGTTTGACGTGACAATTGTGACATAATTGATTAACAGTGATTGTTGTTGCTGTCTGTTTGTAATACAATTGTGTAATTACAAAAGTTCTAACAATCTTGAAACAATATTTTGTTGCAGATGACGAAAAACAGCAACACTGATTCTGCACCGATTCAGACGGTGAAAACTACTCAGCCAGCGTCTGTGCTTCCGACAATGGCTCTGTCTCATGGCGAAAGGCCAGAGAAATTCAATGGAATCAATTTCAAGCGCTGACAACAGAAAATGTTGTTTTATTTAACAATACTAAGCCTTGCAAAGTTTCTGACTGAAGAGGCTCCTGTGGTAGACGAACTCGAACCTGACGCTACTAAAGTAGAGGCACTTAATATCTGGACAAATTCAGATTTCATGTGCAAAAACTATATTCTGAATGGTCTGGATGATAGCCTCTACAATGTCTATTGTACTTTTGCAACGTCCAAACAACTTTGGTTGGCTCTAGAAAAGAAGTACAAAACTGAAGATGCAGGCATGAAGAAATTCATTGCTGGAAAATTTCTAGACTTCAAAATGGTTGACTCAAAGACGGTGATAAGTCAAGCTCAAGAACTGCAACTTATCATCCGTCAAATAGAAGATGAAAAGATGACTCTTAGCGAGACTTTTCAAGTTGCTGCAACTATTGAGAAATTGCCTCCTTCTTGGAAGGACTTTAAAAATTACCTTAAGCACAAGCGTAAGGAAATGACAATGGAAGATCTCATAGTTCGGCTTCGCATTGAGGAAGATAACAGAAATTCTGAGAAAAAGATTTCTCAGAATATTGCTGCCAAAGCAAATGTTGTTGAGTGAGACAAAACTAACAAAAGAAAAAGGGAGAATGCTCCTAAGAAGTCAAAGAAATTTCTGGGTTCTTGCCACAACTGTGGAAAGAAGGGGCACAAAGCAGCTGAATGCCGTGCGCCTAAAAAGAAGAAGTTGGAAGCAAATACGGCTGATGTTTCGAAAGGCATTTCTGATCTTGATTTATGTGCAGTAATATCAGAATGCAACCTTATTGGCAACTCAAAGGAATGGTTTGTAGACACTGGAGCCACTCGACACATATGTGCTAACAAGTGGATGTTTACAACCTATAAAACTGCAACTGATGCTGAACAACTTTTTATGGGCAATTCTTCCACTTCCAAGGTCGAAGGCAAAGGAAAAGTTGTGCTGAAACTGACTTCTGGAAAGGAACTGACTTTAAATGATGTTCTCCATGTTCCAGAAATTCGCAAGAACCTGATTTCAGGATCGTTGCTGAGCAAGCATGGCTTCAAATTGATCTTTGAAGCTGACAAATTTGTTCTTTCCAAGAATGGGGTGTATGTTGGAAGAGGTTATGTGTGTGATGGTTTATTTAAAGCAAATGTAACCACTATTGTACCACGCACTGAAATGAATGAAAGTGAATCTTCTGCTTATATTGTTGAATCTTCTAACATATGGCATTCTAGATTAGGGCATGTAAACTTTGATACATTGCGAAAATTGATTAATCTAGAATTTATACCAAAATGCAATATAGATTCCAACTATAAATGTCAAGTTTGTGCAGAAGCAAAATTGACAAGAACCTCGTTTCATCATGTTGAACGAGTGACAGAACCTCTAGACTTAATACATACTGATGTATGCGATTTGAAAATGTGTCAAACTAGAGGTGGAAAAAGGTACTTTATTACATTCATTGATGATTGTACCAGATACTGTCATGTGTATCTCCTTAGAAGTAAGGACGAAGCATTCGAAATGTTTAAACAGTATAAGGCAGAAGTTGAGAATCAACTCAACAAGAAAATAAAATCTTTAAGAAGTGATAGAGGAGGAGAATACGAGTCTCCATTTGAGGAATTCTGTGCTGAACATGGAATTATACATCAAACTACAGCCCCGTATTCACCTCAATCCAACGGCATAGCCGAACGGAAAAATTTAACTCTTAAAGAAATGATGAATGCCTTACTAATTAGCTCTGGCTTGCTAGATAACTATTGGGGAGAAGCTATTCTTTCGGCAAATCATATTTTAAATAAAATACCCCGAAAGAAAATATCTAAATCTCCTCATGAACTTTGGAAAAACAGACCACCATCCTACAAATACCTAAAAGTGTGGGGGTGTCTTGCCAAAGTAGAGGTACCAAAACCAAAGAAGGTCAAAATTGGACCAAAAACAATTGATTGTGTATTCATTGGATATGCACAAAACAGTGATGCATATCGATTTTTGGTACACAAATCTGAAATTGATGGTATTCGTGAAAATACCATCATTGAGTCGAGAAATGCTAGATTTTTCGAACATGTATTTCCCTTGAAACATGGTACTGAAAATCATGCACCTAAGAGACCAAGGGAAATTGAAGTTCCTTACTCTATTGAGGACGCTGAACAAAATAACACTCAGCAAAGTAGTGTTGAGCAGAAAGTGGAGGAACCAAGAAAAAGTAAAAGGTCAAGGACTTTAAAAACCTTTGGACCGGACTTCTATACATTTATGTTAGAAGATGATCCATTGACATACAAACAAGCTATGTCTTCCAACGATGCCCCTTATTGAAGGAGGCAATTAACAATGAAATTGAATCCATTATGTCAAATCATACATGGGAATTGGTTGATTTACCTCAAGGATGTAAGGCCTTAGGTAATAAATGGATATTTAAAAAGAAATTGAAACCTGATGGTTCAATAGACAAGTACAAAGCTCGTCTGGTAGTCCAAGGATTTAGACAAAAGGAAGACCTGGACTATTTCGATACATATTCACCTGTAACGAGGATAACGTCAATTAGAATGCTCATTGCAATTGCATCCGTACATGACTTGGAAATACATCAAATGGATGTTAAAACTGCATTCTTGAATGGTGAACTAGAGGTGGAAATCTATATGAAACAACCTGAAGGATTTCTAAGCTCAGAAAATGAGCATAAAGTTTGCAAACTGGTAAAATCACTTTATGGCCTTAAGCAAGCTCCAAAACAGTGGCATGAGAAGTTTGACAATACTATGTTATCAAATGGATTCACGATAAATGAATCAGATAAATGTGTGTACATAAAACATACACACATTGGATATGTCATTGTTTGTCTTTATGTTGATGACCTATTGATCCTAGGCAACAACAAGGCCATAATAACATCTACAAAGGATATGTTATCCTCTAGATTCGATATGAAAGACCTAGGACTGGCTGATGTAATATTGGGTGTAAAAATTCTGAGAACACAACAGGGATATGCATTATCCCAATCGCATTACATCACCAAAATACTTGAGAAATTCAAGCAATATAATGTAACTATTGCAAAATCACCAGTAGATATGAACCAAAATTGGGTAAAGAACACTGGTGACGGTATTTACCAATTGGAATACTCTCATATACTAGGAAGTATCATGTATGTTATGAACTGTACTAGGCCTGATATCGCATATGCTGTAAGCAAACTAAGTAGATTTACCAGCAATCCTTGGAAAGCGATAATCAGAGTTCTAGGATATCTAAAGTATACACAGAGTTATGGTCTATACTATAAAAACTATCCTTCAATAGTGGAAGGATACAGTGATGCAAATTGGATCACTGGATCAAATGATACAAAGTCTACAAGTGGATACGTGTTCACATTAGGAAATGGAGCAATTTCATGGAAATCATCCAAACAGACTTGTATCGCTAGATCTACGATGGAATCAGAGTTTATTGCACTAGATAAGACTGCAGAAGAAGCAGAATGGATTCGAAGCTTCTTGGAAGACATTCCTAATTGGAGCAAACCTATGCCTCCAATATGTATACATTGTGATAGTCAATCAGCTATTGGAAGAGCTAATAGTACAATATACAATGGTAAATCTAGGCATATTCGTCGTAGACATAAAACGATAAGACAACTTCTCTCTAATGGGGTTATCACAATAGATTACATTCGATCTAAAGATAACTTAGCGGATCCACTTACAAAAGGCTTGCCAAGAGAGAAAGTTCAAACCTTATCGAAGGGAATGGGGCTAAGGCCTATAGACTAAAGGTTTTTCTGAAATGGAAACCCCACCTAGTTGAATGGAGATCCCAAGATCTAGGTTCAAAGGGACAACGAAGTTTTAGAGAAACTTGATGGCACTGTTATACACAAACCATTCCTATGATAAGTCAGTGCATTATATGTTGAATAAGGATAAGTATTAGTATTTTTAATGATGTCTGTATTTGAGGAATTAAAGAATACCCTTTACAGAATCACCTACGTAAGTGCGAAGGCGCCGCTTCAAAGGGAATTATGAGGCCAAATTCTCTATGCACTTATGAGACCAGGCAGGTGTTCAAGGCAAAAATGAACACATACAGAGAACGAAGGGTTACAAGAAACATTTATCGTGTGTTATCTACTTTGGAATTACACAAAAGGCTTACAATTCAAGGACAGTCTATGTCTACTGATTCGCCTGTGATTCAAATAGGTAATCACTAGGAAAGTTCAAAGCCCTTGTGCTACTTTAACCGATGCGATAAATGGTTCGTGAAACTAAGATCGATTGCTCATTCATGTGGGGGATTGTTGGAAAATGAATGAGCAAAGAAAGAGAAATGTGGGAAGAAGAAGAGATAGGGGTAGCAACATTTAAAGTCCCACATCATAGAAATATTAGCACAATCTCTCCTTATATATTAGAAGCCAAATAGGCTTATGTAAAATAAAAAAGAGAGGGATGATAAAAGGATGTGGACTTGGCCATATTAAATACATTAAAAAGTCAAAGATAAGGGCCTTGGGGCTCTTGGGGTCTCCTGATTGGATATGGCCGACGTTGCTGATTGGGCTAGTGCACTGACATGAGAATATTTTTTCTCAGAATTTTAAAAGGTGTGTCTGTTCAGTCTAGAATTCGAAAGGAATGTCTGTTAACTGAACGAGTACAACCATTTGAATTCTCAGCATATGCATATTAATAACAGAGCGGTTAAAGGGTCGCAACCTTTCCTATTCTGACGGTTACTGATGCATGCGAACAGGCACTCCTCCTTGCCTATATATACACTGCCCAAAACAAAGACAGAATTCACTTTTTCTGCTGCATTATTCCTTCTTCCTCAACGTAATTCTCTGATCTAGTTTCTATAACCAACTTCAGTTCGTCGGAGCTCCGTTTGCTGGCACTAAGCTACGGAGTTGGTCCGTTTTATCCTGGGAAACAAATTGCAACTACGTCGATTGGTGTATACGACGGCAATATTGTTTCAAGGAAAGAGAAAAGTTCTGGACTCGGACATTATTTAAACAGAATACTTTCTGTTTATCTTTGATTTTATGCACAAATCGGTTACGCTTTCTATGATTATTGTAAACATAGTTTGACGTGACAATTGTGACATAATTGATTAACAGTGATTGTTGTTGCTGTCTGTTTGTAATACAATTGTGTAATTACAAAAGTTCTAACAAAAATTGTTTGTTGTAATAAGTTTCTCAAATTTCCTGAGTTACAGTAAAAACCATGTTAGAGTCTATCTTTGTGATTGAGTGACTTCTTCGCTCCATTCTAGAATTGTGTGAAACCTACTCAGGTTTACTGTATGAATTTTGAAGCTTATTTTTGCTTAAACCGTGCCTTATATTCATTAAAATCTATGTCAAAATAGTGCACAAAGATAAAATCGGAGAAGACTGGGCACATGGAAAATTTGCCATGCCAGGCCGACCTAGCAAAAGGGATGATCATTGATCAACATGTCCCTCGTAAAATTGGGCTAGTTCACATAAAGCACATGGACCTTAAACACTACCAGAAAGAGAATCCATACCTGGGAAAGAGCTAGAAGAATAACTAAAAGACCTTGTATTAATTCTACTGCCACATCTCACAAATCAGGAACCAACTGAAGAGCCAAACATAGTATTAGAATAAACGTTACTGTAACGGCCTGTCTTTTTGACTACTTCAAGTCGGTAAATAAAATGTTCACAAAGACAAATAGTTATTTATCATACAAGGTTTAAGTAGAATAAACACATAGAATCACAGGCAGGATAGATAACAATAGCTCACAATGGAAGACTGGCATGATAGGGGGTTATCACTTTGTGTTTGGTGGCGAGTGAGATTCTTACCCTTACACGTCTCTGAGTGAAAAGGGTTGGTTGCAAGTCAAAAGGCCGGCCGTAAAACTGGCGTCTGATGTGTCAGCGGTAGCCACCAGAAGGGCAGATACCGTTACAGTTACTCTTCACATTCTTGGATTTTTTGAGAAGAAGAATCAAGCAAAGGGGTCGACAAAAAGTCCTCTTGATTGGATTTATACAAGAAGAACAATCAACCAAAGTATCATCAGTCACTGAAAAGCTAGCGCCTTGATCTAACCGTCAATGAATAAAACCATCACCTATATCCATGCTAAACATAGAAACAGGCTCCAACATTGAACTGTCACTATTCAAATGCTCACTGCAAATAACCATATAAACTAGATCATTAATGTTAAGAGAAGACATAATAATATAAACTGAATTAATTAATTAATATAATATAGTATATCAAGTATACAATAGAAAAAGAACACATTTCGTTTCAAATAAGATTCGTTATCGGATATATATATATATATATATATCACATAAGCACTACCTACAAAATTACCAAAGGTCAGCTTCCTACTAAGGATTAATAATTGGGGTATTACTAATTCGACGGCGTGTGTCTTGTGTGATCACAGTCTGGAAACACATATGCATCTATTTTTCGAATGTAACATTTCGCATCATATCGTTAATTGTTGTTTCCAGCAATTAAATAGGTTGCTTACCAGTACTGACATTCATCAATTTGTGAATTACCTAGCGAGCAAATGGAATCCCAAAAAAATGGAAGCCAAGGTAGATAGCATCGGTCTTACATATATTGTTTGGTGGACTTGGAAGGAGAGAAATCATCGTACGTTCGAAGTCAAGAAAATAGGAGGAAATTTGTCAATTGATCTTAAATGAAGTGGATAATAAATTGAAATCAATTCGAAGTCGTAGGGTTACTTCCAACCTGGAAGATAACAAAGCTCATATTATAAGCACTGATCTTGCAGGGATGTTCTCTCGAAGACGAATGATTAGGGCAGTAGGTTTTATTTTGGGAAATTTTAGTACAACTGAATGATTACCGCATGTTTTTGTTTTGAACTAGTTTATTGAAATGGTTATTATGTAATGAACCACAATTTAGGATGACTGCCTAATAAAAGCTTATACCCACTTTCAAAAACAAGTCACATAATTTCCCCTAAAATACACCTCTAAATTTATTAGGTCACACATACTCTAATCGAGGTATGTGATTAACATGCTTCCACCATTCACTGCTTCATTCGGAGTGCAATATTTGTATGTACATCTATCATGTGATCTTGATTGAAAGCGTGACCATTTAATTGAGTGTACCAAGTTAATGATTCATGCTTTAGGATTAGACTGGACGATGTGTTCTTTATGATTGTAAGATCATTCATAACTTTCTCCGCTCAAGTGTTCAAATTGTAAGTCATGGTCCTATTTTGTTTCCTTAAGCCTAATGAATGTAGAAGGCTTTATGAAAGAAAGAATGGTAACCTTACAAGGGTTGGTGTTACGTGCATTCTCGTGATCCCTTGTAAGGTCATTGCATCATGATGCATTAGTTATGACACGTTGCATTTTCCTATCAATCTGAATATTTCTATAATGACTATAACAAAAATTTCCAAAGATCATCGTTTGTGTTTGAGATTTGGATGTTGTTGTTCTTTTTACAGGAGGTGGCACTGAGTATTTTCTCCACGTAGTATACGGATGAGCTCGACCAAATAAACTTCGATGCTACCAAGACAGAAAGTCTAAAGTGATAATTGAAAAGCCCAAAACTTGAGCATAATAGGACAACAAGTAAAGGCAAACCATCCTAAAATATTCCAAAGTCATAACTTCACGAAGTGTGGGGTATGAACTAATCCCCCATCTAACGATCCCATATGATGGATTTCACTAAGTGTGGGATGGAAACCGATCCTCCACATAGGGATCAATATTGACAGCACATGTTGAATCATATGAAGTATGGGGTAGCTATAGATCCCTCACCTAGGGTTGATACCAATATGACATGCTTAATCCCACCAAGTGTAGGATCAATTTTGATCCCAAAATCTTCATCCAAGTGGCTCACTCCTTCCACTCATCACTGATGATGCCAAGAGCCTGTTTTAATTTCCGTTTCTAGGATTTCACACAACTCTTTGTTGATCTTCATGAACACTGAAGTTAGCAACTTTGTGCTTAATAGATCCATTATTTGGACTCAAAAACATGCTGGTGACTATGTAAAATAGAAATATAAACACAAAGCCAACAATAAGGCGAAACAAAGAAAAAATGCTGCGAGGTCTCTACATGCATGATCAAGATCTATACCAATCTTTAATCCTAGGGAATGAAGCTTCGAATTTTTTTTAAAGGACTAATTATCCAAGAAGATTTGGATGGAGACCTTTGGGCTAAATATTTATCTACCTACAACTATAAATATAAGTGGAGGAGTTCATTTAGAAGGATCTTCTTCTTCCTTGTTACACTTTATGCCCTTTTTTCATATAACTCCACAGCTCTTTACGGATCAGAACAAACCGTATGTATAATCAACCATATAATAAAAGGAATCTTTGAAGTGGACATAGGCTGGAGTATGTCGAACCGCAATAAATTTTTTGTTGTTTTCGTTAATTTATATCTTTTGTTCAACCAGTTGGTTATTTGTACCATATTTGATGCTAACAAACAATCTATAAATAATTGTTTCGAATGAGGGTTCAAAAATCTAGATGCATATCTTCTCCTTCAAATATATTCCACGTCATTGAATGTTGAGAAATGATCCATATGCCTCCCAAATAAAGTATACAAGGAAGTCGGCTGCTAGGGTTATCATTTACAAACTAAAGCAACAGGTTAATATATTATTGAAGCTAAAACCCAACAGCGCATCAGTATATTTCTATGCAAATACAATTTCTTCTGGGTCAATTTGTTAAAGCCCAGTTCATTATTTCTACACTATTATAAATATGCATACTACACAGAGTTTTGAATTAATTCAAATACGTCAAAATCATTTTCTCTACTGCAATTCTGTTTCTATTTTATTCGAAACTATATGTACAATCAAAAGTATCAATAAAAGAGTATACCTAGTTCTTTTATGGTATTGGAGCTATTAAGCTTCACAACAAGCATTGGATCAAATCAGAGAGAATTCTATTAGACCCATCAAAGTAATTTCATCATTTGGGTCTTCCTCTCATCTAAGTCGAAAACACGTCATTTGAGAGTTAGCTCAATCCAGATCAGTGCCTTGCTAAATCATACAGATTAGCTGTAACTGATCTGCATTTCCATGCCAGTGCAGAAAATATCAGAGAAAACAAAATTAAGTCACCAAGAAAATCAAGAAACCAGCTCAAGAAAACTACGTTACTCATACCAGTCATCAGAATCTTCATCACACTTGATAGGCATTGGATTTCAGAGATTACCTGAATTAGATCTCTTGTTTTTGGCATCTTGAAGTTGATCTCTCCTCAATCGAAATTCTACTCACGGATTTGTCTTTTCTCATTCGAGATTCTTCATCATGGGTGATGCAACACCAGCTGCTGGATCAGCAGCATCCCAGAATTAGTCATCTTCACTGAACTAGCCAATAACCCTGTTTCAGCAGTGGATCAGCTAATTAAAACTATGATAAGTCCACAGAGTCAGCTTATCACAGTTAAACTAGAAGAAAACAACTACTTATTATGTAAATTTTAGATCAAAACTGCCATCCAAGGATATGGACTTGAGGGACATCTTTATGGTACCCTACAAATACTACCAAAATTCATCACAGATCGAGAAAATAGAGTAATTACCAATGAAGATTACACCATATAACACAGGCAAGATAGATTAATCAGTGCCTGGCTATTATCATCAACAAGTAATAATATGTTGTCTCAGATTATAGGATATAACTCAACTAATGAAATCTGGCTTAATGTTGAGAAAATTTTCAATTCCTAGTCACCTACCAAGATCATACACTATTAAAGACAATTTCGCAATTCAAGAAAGGAAAACAGTAGCATGAGAGAATATTTGGATAAAGACAAAACAATTTGTGATCAAGTAGAGGCATCAGGGCACAAGGTTCAAGAATCGAAGCAAGTCCTAACTATCTTGAATGGACCCAGTAGTCACATAATGTAACACCACCAACAGAAGAAGTTCACTCCGTAATTTTGGCACATGAAACCAAGTTAGTAAGTAAAAGACCTAAAGAAATCGAAGTAAACATTATCTATGCCAGTAGCAGTAAAAATAAAGACCAAAGAATCAACTTTTCAGACTTAAAAGCTGGTAATAGTGGCACGTCTAGAGGAAGAGGAAGAAATAATAACAATAGTAGTCAACCTAAGTGCAAAATATATGAAAGAATTGGTCATACAACATTTAAATGCTATTTTAGATTCAATCAAAATTATAACCCAAACAAGTTAGTAAGCAATCAAAGAAATAGGAATCCAAATGCTAATGTTGCTCATATGCAACAAGAACAAAGCAACTACAAATCTACTTGTTATATTGAAACTGCAAGGGTGGAACACATAAATGATGACAACTGGTATCCATATTTAGGGGAAACAAATCATCTAACTAACAACTTAGACAACTTAAACCTGGGGTGCAAGGAGTGTCGAGATAATCAATCTGTGTGCATGGGAAATGGTAAGCCTATCAACAATACTCGTACTGGCAGTGGTTATATTACAGGAAATAAGCATCTTATCTTAAATAAGTTATTAAGAGTTAATGATATCAAGAAAAATATTCTAAGTGTGTCTCAGTTTGCACATGATAACCAAGTATATTTTGAATTTTATCCAAAATACCGCTTGGTTAGGGACATACTTACTAAGAATGTTTTATTGCATGGTAATTAGGTGAAGGGACTGTATAAGTTCAGTCAAAACAACAGCAATAACAATATAAAGAAACATTTACTGTGTAATCACAGTGAAAGTAGTTCTGAAAAACAGAACAATATTTTTAGTTTGTGGCATAACAAACTGGGTCAACCCAGTACTAGCATTTTAAAACAAGTTCTTGTAGAAACAATTTTTAAATATGAAGATATATTTTTGCCTCATGTATGTACATATTGCCAGATGGGTAATAGTCATAAATTATCGTTTAGTAATTCTAACATTGAAGACATAGAACCCCTAAACTTGATAGCCATTGATATATGGGGTCCTGCACCAATTAATTCATATTATGGATATAAATATTACAGATCATTTGTAGATGCATTTAGTAGATTCACATGGATATATTTTATGAAATCCAAATCTGAAACTCATGACACTATAGTGCACTTTGCAACTCAAGCTGAAAAGCAGACAATCTTACAAGTTAAAATTATTTAGTCTGATGGAGGTACAGAATATAAGTCCTTAAAGGATTATTTTCTAAAAAGAGGAACAGTTCATAGGAAAAACTGTCCATACACCTCTGAGAAAAATGGTATTGTTGAAATAAAGCACATGCATGTAGTAGAAACTGGATTAATATTGTTAGATCAGGCTAAAATGCCACTAAAATTATGGCATGAATCCTTCAGTACTGCTGCATATCTGATAAATAGATTACCAACAAAGGTACTGAGAGGAATCAGTCCAGATAAAAAGCTATTAAATGTTAAAACATACTATAGTTGTTTAAGAACATTTGGTTGTCTGGGCTATCCACATTTAGGACCATATAATAGGCATAAGTTTGAATTTAGATCAAAACCATGTACCTTTATAAGACATGCTCAAAATAAAAAGGGCTACAAATGTTTAGATGATAATGGAAGAGTATTCATAAGCATACATGTTTTATTTAATGGAGAAATCCTTCCATATCAATATAAGAATATTAAAACTACGAATAAGGTATATAATACTAGAGTTTCAATACCGCCATTACTTGTATATCTAAATCTGTCAAGTGCAGGTGAAACTGTTAAAACTCATGAACATGACAACACCATTTAATGCTGATATTGTTCAGTCACCTATCCAGCGCAGTCACTCACCTGCGATGCAAAGTCAAGAGCAAAGTATCAGTCATTAGCAAAGCATAAGACAAGACGATGAAAATCAAAATTCAGACGGAGATGAACAACCTTGCACTCAACCTTAAATCACATGCACACCCAATGACCACAAGAGACAAAAGTGGAATTTTCAAACCCAAACTATACACTGATGTAACCCTAATTGAAGAACCAACTATCTACGATCAAGCTAAATCAGATAACAACTGGAAACGTCAATGGATGTTGAGTATCTAGCCCTCATACAGAGTCAAACATTGAAATTAATTAAACCACCAAAGGATAAGAATATCATTGGGAATAAATGGACATACAAAATCAAAAGGAAACCAGGTGAACCCATAGATAGATATAAAGCAAGACTAGTTGCTAAAGGATTCACCAATACAAGATTTTGATTAGAAAGAAACATTCTCATCAGTTGTTAAACCCTCAACAATTAGAGTTGTGCTCACTATTGCTATAAGCAAAGAATGGCAACTCAAATAGATGGATGTCAATTATGCCTTTTTAAATGGAATAAAGAAAGAAGACGTATATTTGGATCAACCACAGGGCTACAACCAGAAATTAGAATATGTATGCAAGATTAGTAAAGCCATTTATTGCTTAAAGCAGGCATCTAGAGTATGGTTTGACAGATTAAGAAATACATTGTATACAATTAATTTCCAATCTGGCAGATCAGACAACTCCTTATTCATCAAAATTGATAATCATTCTCATTCTAATATATGTTGATGATCTTGTCATTACAGGAAATAATAGTGAGAAAATAAACCCAACCGGGAAGAAACTGGACAAACAGTTCACAATAAAAGATCTAGGACAACTTAGCTATTTCCTTGGCATAGAAATAAAAACAAGATCATCAACAGAGATTGTGCTATCATAAGGGAAATATATAGCAAAACTTCTAGCAAAAACACTGATGAGTTATGCAAAGGGACAACCAACACTAATGATCAGTAGTCAATACTACTCTAAATACAGGGGAGAACCCATATATAGTACAAAACAATATAGAAGTATAGTTGGTGCTTTACAGTACACAACTATCACTAGTCCTGGTATTGTGTTCAGTGTTAACAAAGTCTGTCAATTTATGCAGGCCTCCGGATACTCACTGGCAGGCAATGAAGAGGATAATAAGATACTTGAAAACTACTATAAACTATGGACTCCCAATCAAAGCAAACAACAGTTTCACTATAACTGGATTCACTGATGCTGATTGAGCATTTGACCAAGATGACAGAAAATCAACTGCAGGATATTACATATACATTGGTGATAATAACATGTCATGGTGTTTTAAGAAACAACCAACAATTTCAAGATCAGCAAAGAGACAGAATATAAAAGCATAGAAAATGCAACAGCAGAGACAATGTGGTTAAAATCATTGCTATATGAATTAACAATTCCAATAGGCAAATCATTATTATGGCGTGACAATCAAAGTGTTGTGTGCATGTCATCAAACCCAATGCTTCACTTAAGGAACAAACATATAGAAATCGATCAGTATTTTGTGAGAGAGCTAGTTCAAAGAGGAGATCTAGAAGTAAGACACGACCAACAACTTACCAGCGTGATGATACTCTAACTAAGGCACTGCCATATCAGAACGTTGCAAAGTTTCGAGAAGATCTCAAATTCATGAAGATACATGATGACAATACCCAAGTAAAGACTAGAGAAAGTAGCAGTACTCAACAATCAGAAGAGCATCAGAAAAGAACCAGATTCGAACCCGAGGCCCTCAGATCTCATCAAACCAGCAATCAACATGAAATCATCTCGACTCAGAAAGTCAGACCCTAGTAAAATCAAGGAAGAGAAGCAGATTTAACAACTGATTTAAGTATTTCATAGGCTAAAATCAAAAGTTGTCGTAGCGTAATACCCCACGCCGAGAGCCACCCTAATAAAGAGAATTACTAGGTAATACTGTATATTAGAGCGGAGAATAAGGCTGGTTAGGGGCGACCACTTGTAGATTTGCATCACCAAATCTTAAGTACGTCAAAGAAGTGCGCACTAATTTTTTTTCTAGAGGCTCGACATACTTAATACTTACATAATACAATTCCATTATGGCTACAAGATCAGCTCAAAACACAATACATATAAATACACCGTTACAGATCACAGAACAGTTACATAATATTACATCGATAGAGTACAACAAATACATAGGCTACAAATGAATAAATACACCATTATCACTTTTAAAACAAGTTACAACAATGAATTAATAGAAAACTCTACAACTCGAACCCGATTGGAAGCTGCAACAGATAAGATAGCTCAAAAGAATGACTGCTAACCCCAAACTCAACGACTTCAACTCTATTGATTTGATGGGGCAAAATGAAGTATACAAGGAAGTTGGCTGCTAGGGTTATCATTTACAAACTAAAGGCAACAAGATGATATATTATTGAAGCCAAAGCCCAATAGCCCATCAATATACTTCTACGCAAATACAATAGCTTATGGGCCAATCTGTTAAAGCCCAATTCATTGTTTATGCACTATTGTACATATGCACACTGACACTATACAGAGTTTTGTATCAATTCGAATACATCAAAATCATTTTCTCTACTACAATTATGTTTCTCTCTTATTCGAAACTATATGTACAATCACAAGTACCAATAAAAGAGTATATCAAATTCTTTTACTCCTCCTCGGCCAATTATCGTTGGTTTTGTGTTTGTAGAGTACGATAGCTAACTTGGTCATTGTCTTTAACAACTTATTGTCATTAGACTGCAAATGGCAGGGCATGCTCTTATCAGGTGATCGAATTGATGCAGTTAATTGTAACCGTTTGTGATGTCCTGGCCTCGAGAATTGCTCGAATTGTGTGTGACAAAGTATATGATCACGTGTCGGCAAGACACTCCGCTGAGACTTAATCGGATTAATGAGTGACCCCCATACCTGTTGAGAATTAATCTCAAGCATTTTAGCCAAGTTTTTAGGAATAGAAAGAGTCAAATCTCTATTATAGCATAATTAGTAATAATTCAAATTTATGATCCTATTTTTATTGAGAGAGCTTTTAAAGTTGCTATTATTTAGGAAAAGATATTTTTCCATAAATATTTAGATATTTCCTAGAATATTGCAAATCTAGAATGGTCTAATCTATGCTATAAATAGAAGAGCTCTCTCCTCATTTGAATCAAGCAAAATGTGAATAAAAAAGAAAGTAATAAAAAAATAGAGTTTTTATTTTCCTGCAGTGTTTGTATTCTCCTGCTGTGTTTGTTATAATTCTCAGAGACTATCCAGTAGTTCATATAATTAACAAATTGGTATCAGAGCTAGACAAATTTTCAACAAATTGGTATCAGAGCGCCAGGTTGAAACTATGACAATTTTTTTTTGACGTTTGTTCTCACAAAAGAAAACTTCGAAGATTGGAGTAACAAAAAGAAAGAAGAATTGATCTCCAAAGGATTATGAGAGATTGTTGAGTGTGGCTACGAGTGGCCAAAAGATGTTAAAAATATGACGAAGAAAGAGAGAGAGGCATTTACAAGGTCGATATGGAAAGACCATCAAGCTCGTGTTGCTATGTGTGAGAACGTTGATGAAGAAGCTTTCAACCATATTATTGGAGAAGAATCTGCAAGAGATTCATGGAAATTACTGAAAGAGGTATACGCAAACAAGGAGGCCCTAATGGAAAATAAAGAAGACGAGGCTGATTGTATGGCTCTGAAAAGAGTAGCGCAGGAGGAAGTTGTTGACAATCAAGAATTCACTGAGGAAGTCATAGGAAAAATGGATAATGATGAGATTGTTAATGACAATGATACAAAAATTGATGATATAATGAACGTAGAAGAGGCAAGACAAAGAGAAACCGCTGAAGCAATTGCAAAACAAGAACGCGCAGCTGTTGATAAAGCAAATGTTGAAGCACGATTGCATGCAGAAAGAGCCGCGGTTCAGAGGGCTGCCTCAGAAGCAAGAGAATGGGATACAGACCAAGTTGAGGAGGTACTAGCAGTGAACAAGGAAGAATATAACGTATTTGATAGTAATTTTGATGAGGACGAACCTGTTGATTTAGAAGGCGAGGATAGAAGTGACACTAATGATGATGTTGTTGAGAAAGAAGTAGATTTGAAGGATACTGAAGTTGGGCTTGATGCAAATAATGTAATGAATGTTTATAGGGCGGTTGAATCAAATAAAGTAGGAAAAGAAAATACAGCTAAAGTTGAAGAAAGACGTGACCAGCTAAGGTCTGCTATTGATTTGAATTCATCGGACTATGACAAACGGAAGCTGCAAGAGCGGTTGGCAAAATTATCTGGTGGTGTTGCAGATCTAAAAATTAGAGGAGCGAGCGAAGGGGAAGTTAGTGCGAAGAAGGATAGAGTTACCGATGCCTTGAATGCAACTAAAGCTGCTGTGGAAGAGAGAATTATATCTGAAGGTGGTGTTGCTTTGTTGTATGCATTCAAAGAACTAGCGAACTTGCAGATGACTAATTTTGACCAGAAAATTGGTGTTCAGATCATTCAAAATGCTTTGAAGATGCCAGCATATATTATTACTGCAAATGCTGATCAAGTAGAAGGTGCGGTTGTTGTTGGCAAGCTTTTGGAGCAGGATCAAGCTGATGTTGCTAAAGGTGAATATGTTGATATGTTAAAGGCTGATATTACCGATTCATTGAAAGAGATCAGAACTGCATTAGTGGATGCTGCAAGTGTTTCTTCACTAATGACAACTACAGAAGCCATGGTGGTAGAGCAAACCGAAGATAAGAAAGCGAGAAAAGAAGAGGAACTGATGAGAAAGAAAGTTTGGACAATTACTATACTTCTACCAAAACATGTGAGATATAAAGGAATCAAAAGTCTACAATCGAAGAATCTAGTTCACCACGAAAGGAGCAAGCACATAGATGTTCGTTTTCATTTCATCTGGGAGCATGTCAAGGAAAAGGATGTGCAGCTAAATCATGTTACGAGTTGTGATCAGGTAGCGGATATCTTCACCAAACCATTGCCAAAACTGTTGTTCGAAATTTGCAAGACGATGATTGGAATAAAGGATGGTAGATGCTTGAGCTTAAAGGAGGGATTTGTTGAGAATTAATCTCAAGCATTTTAGCCAAGTTTTTAGGAATAGAAAGAGTCAAATCTCTATTATAGCATGATTAGTAATAATTCAAATTTATGATCCTATATTTTTATTGAGAGAGCTTTTAAAGTTGCTATTATTTAGGAAAAGATATTTTTTCACAAATATTTAGATATTTCGTAGAATATTGCAAATCTAGAATGGTCCAATGTATGCTATAAATAGAAGAGCTCCCTCCTCATTTGAATCAAGCAAAATGTGAATAAAAAAGAAAGTAATAAAAAAAATAGAGTTTTTTTATTTTTCTGCAGTGTTTGTTTTCTTCTACTGTGTTTGCTATAATTCTCAGAGACTATCCAGTAGTTCATATAATTAACAAATTGGTATCAGAGCTAGACAAATTTTCAACAATAACACCCCCCCCCCCCCTCCCGCTCAAACCATAAATCTATAGTCATGGGCAAAGATGAAGCGGGCATAGCCATGTTGATGGATAGACAAAGGGGATTGAACATGATTACGGAGATGTCTCTGTAGGATGCCCAAGAACTTACAAGAATTGAGGTTTTGGAGAACAATTCAAGCGTTACAATTAATTTGTTTGATATGATAGGAAGTCTGTGATGTTCGGACAACATGCTTAGGAAAGGATGGTGAAATGGCTTGGACCTGTTGCAATAACACCGTGCCTCATGTGGTTAAGAAATTTTATATGGAGCCTCTAAACATGCTTCTGGTTTTGTGCATGACGAATTCGTGCAATAATATCCTTTCAAGCAATATAATTCTCCTCGCTTTTTTATTTTGGTCAACCTTCGGCTTACCACGTTTCTGTCAAGGCTATAAATTAATGAATGAAATCCACCAGAGAAATCATAAATCTAGAGCGGATTCGAGTCCACCAGGAATAAGTAACTCCACAGTAGATTTCAATTAAACATGTACTTAAAAAACAAAAAAGTGGTGTAAAGCAGATGTATGTGGGAGGAAGACAAACCAAACAAAGATTCTTCAACACAGCCATCGCCATCTCTGACCACTAACTCGCTAGGTGAGAATTCAACATTCAAAGAACCAAAAAATATGATCCATTCTTCTTGCCAGGTTTCTGACCATTTTCTTGTGTTACTTCCATTTCACACGTGTGAAGAATCATGTTAAAGAGACCCACCACATAAGATCTAGAAACTCTTCCAACTCATTGTATATAAACGCCCCAAAACAAAAGACGGTTATATGCACAACCAGACAAAACTAACCTCTACTTGTACACACAATATATAAACCTAAAAAAATGGAAGACGGTTCAGGCAAAGGAGAAGTTGATGCAGGCGAGGGCACAAAATATAGAGGGGTCAGGCGCAGGCCGTGGGGCAAGTTTGCAGCTGAAATCCGTGATTCGAACAGGCATGGTGTTCGGGTTTGGCTTGGAACATTTAACACAGCTGAAGAGGCAGCAAGAGCTTACGACCATGCTGCTTACTCCATGAGAGGTTCGCTGGCTGTGCTTAACTTTCCGGATGAGGTTGGAAACTATAATGCTGGTTCTGCTTCTAGGCCTTCGAGCACACGAGGCAGGGAGGTGATTGAGTTCGAGTGTTTGGATGACAATGTGCTCGAGGAGATGCTGGGTTTCGGAAACAAGCAGAGTAAATGATTATGATGGTTACTCGGTTAATGTATTGATGCTTACGATATTATAATTTTGCAAGCTATAGCGTAGAGGTTATAACCGTTATATAGCTAATGGAATGTGGAGGTATTGCTTGCTTAGCTTATCAGTATAATGAAACTAATTATATGAGTGCAGTGTCTACGATACAGGGTATGTTACAGTAGCCTTCAGTAATTAGCAGCTTATGGGGATGAAGAAATTCTGAAATCTCTTGATGAAGGTAGTTTCCCACTCAGCATGCCATTGGCCTAAAACTCATTCCTTTATTCTTCAATCCGACATATCACATATACGTCGACACGTTGTATTAACTCTAAACCATGACGCAATATAAAATTCGTCTTTTTATGCTGAACTCAACTTGCCAAGGATAAATAAAACAGGTCTGGCTTGTACCCAAATGCTCCATTAACCCTAGACCAAGTTGATCAAGTTGGAACAAAGCTAAATTTTTTATATTGAAACTGACTTAACGTAAGGAAGAAACCAGAAATCTATTTGTTTAATGCATGCACTGTAGGCTTGGTTTTCTACTTAGGATCTAACAATCCAACCACCGAAAATATTTTTTCCATCTTTTGTTCTATGTCAAAGATCCCCTGATAAAATGCAATACATTAAATTTTCCCTTAATTGCTTCGACTATTGTATGATAACACCGCTTCTGTAATCCTTCAAACGACAACTCTGACCTACAAATATTATAAGAGCATCTCAGGAGTTGTGGAAGTATATTTTACAAAATATACATCAATAAAATGTGATCAAAGATTTACTCCAACGGTTTTAAAAGCACACATAAAAGAATTTGAAAGTGGATATTCTACGATTTCTGTTGTAATTGATTTTGGAGAATGAAAGAAAACTGGAAATGATTGTATTCAATGATTCAGATAAGTGTACACACAGACTTGTATTTATAGATACATTAGTAATGTTGCATTGTCTAAAGCAGTTCTTGATTTCATTGTAGCCCAGAAGTCAACATTATCTAAAGCAGTTCTTGATTTCATTGTAGCCCAGAAGTTTTGAAGGGATATTGGGCTTCGACCTGCTTCCATGTGATATATTTGCATGTTTACTTTATTAACCCCACCTTCCCCGGGCAAATCGATACTAGGGTTAGGGTTGCAATGTCGGCTTCTCGAGCGATTCTCTGAATTCTTCTTCAATCTCTCGTCTTTTCTGATGAAACTCACTGATTTGGTCACGTCTTTGCTTCTTTGCTTCTGGTATGTATAGCTCCTCTTATTGATGCATTGTTGAGGTTCCTTTTGACTTTGTTTAGCTCTTTGTCTTCTAAAACTTCCGCTTCCTTTGCGGGTTTCAAATTTGGCTTTGAATCCATCGTCTTCTTAGCTTGTTTTTCTGATGTGCTTCCAGTGGCTTCAACTCTCAGCAATTCTTTAAACTTGATGAAGTTTATTGATGATAACGGTTTGGTAAGAGTGTCTGCTCTTTGGTAAGTGGCAGGTACGTGCCTTACTTCTATGCTACCTTGATCATGACTTGTTCCCTCACAAAGTAAAGATCGATTTCAACATGTTTAGTCGTGGAATGTAGTATTGGGTTTGTAGTCATGTATATAGTACTTAGATTGTCACACCATAGTACTGATTTGTCTTGCTTGATCTTTAGTTCAGAAAGTAGGGATCTTAGCCGCATTATTTCTGTTGTAGCATTGGCAGTGCTCCTGTATTCGGCTTCAGTGCTGGATCTGGAGACTGCTGATTGCTTCTTGAACACCATGACACAATGTTTTCTCCAATGTAGATGCAATATCCTGTTGTTGACTTTCTATCACCTGGGTTAGATGCCCAATCAACATCAATATATCATGTAATGTTGTAGTTATTGCATACCTTGAAAGTGAGACCATAGTTTATAGTTGCTTTCAAGTATCTTAGCATCCTTTTTACTGCTCTCCAGTGTGTATCTAGTGGTTCCTGCATGAATTGACACACCTTGTTAACACTGTATGATATATCAGGTCTGGTAATTGTTGCATATTTCAATGCACCAACTACACTTCTATATCGTTTTGTGTTAAATATGGATTCTCCCTTGTATTTAGATAGAGTCTGACTGCTGGCCATTGGAGTAGGTTGACCCCTTACTTCATGCATTCGTGTCTTAGCTAGTAATTCACCAATATATTTTCTCTAAAATAGTGTGATTTCGGTTGATGACTTTGAATTTACCTCAATGCTTAGAAAATAGTTCAGCTCTCCTAAGTCTTTGACTGAAAATTGTTTGTCTAGATCTTGCACCAATTTGTTGACTTCTGGACTATTATTACCTATGATAATTAAGTCATCAACATAGATAAGGATGTATATAGTACAATTATTATCTGATTTAATAAATAGAGAACTATCAGATTTAGTGGATTGAAACCCCATGTTGCTTAAGGTAGATCTCAATTTATCAAACCAGACTCTTGGAGGCTGTTTGAGTCCATAAATAGCTTTGTGTAACTTGCACACAAGATTGGAGTTTTGAGTGTATCCCTGAGGTTGCTCCATATAAACACCCTCTTCAAGTACACCATTGAGAAATGCATTATTGACATCAAGTTGTCTGAGTTTCTATCCTCTACTGATGGCAATAGTTGGTATTACTCTAATTGTAGTTGGCTTGACTACAGGGGAGAAAGTTTCCTTGTAGTCAAAACCTTGTTGTTGAGTAAATCTTTTTGCTACCAGTCTTGCTTTGTATCTGTCAATAGATCCATCAGATTTTCTTTTAATCCTATATGTCCACTTACATCCTATGATGTTTTTGTCTTGTGGTGGTTCAACTAGTTGCCATGTTTGGTCTCTTATGAGAGCTTGATATTCATCATTCATAGCCTTAACCTATTTGTTATTAGCTTTTGCCTGTTCATAGCTGCATGGTTCAATATGATCGGTAATTGCAGCAAATGTTTTGGGCTTAAAAATTCCACTTTTAGCCTTGTGATCATTGGATGAGTCGGTCTTGCTTGCTCTTGAGTGTCAGGTTGTATTTCAACGTTTGTTTCTTCTTCATTACTACTCTATTCTTCATCATGTTCGTTACTAACACTGTCTTCATTGTTGTATGGAACAGGTGACATGCTGCATTGACTTGATGATTGAACAGTATCACTGTTATGTGATGCTTTTTCTTCATGTGTTTTCTCAGTTTCACCTGCACTTAAGAAATATGTATACACAGGTATGGGTGGAATAGATATACTAGCATCGTGTAATTTCTTTGTGGTTTTAATAGTGATATTATGATATGGGAAAATTTTCTCATTGAACATAACATGTATGCTAATATATATACATTTCCATTATCATCTAGACATTTATATCCTTTCTGATTATCGGCATATCCTATGAAAGTACATGATTTAGACCTATAATCAAACTTATGCTTGTTATAGGGTCTTAAAAATGGATAGCATAGGCATCCAAAAGATTTTAGAAAGTTATAATCAGGTTTTAAATTGAATAGTTTCTAAAATGGACTGATTCCATTAATTACCTTGGTTGGTAACCTATTTATCAAATACATAACAGTTTTAAAGGAATTAGGCCAAAATTTCAATGGTAGTTTTGCTTGAGCTGATGAGGTCAAACCTGTTTCAATTATGTGCATGTGCTTTCTTTTAACTAACCCATTTTGCTTAGAGGTGTGTGGGCAGGTGATCCTATGAATGATTCCCTTTTTGTTAAAATAATCTTTTAGTGGTTTATATTTTGTACCACCATCACACTGAAACACTTTTACTTGGGAATTAGTTTGCTTTTTTGCTTAAGTAATAAAATGTATCACAACATTGCATGTATCATATTTTGAATTTAGTAAGTAAATCCAAGTGAACCTACTGTATGCATCTACAAATGATACATAGTAATTACCATAATCAGAGTTAATTGGTGTAGGACCCTACAGATCAGTGGCAATTAACTCTAGTGGTTTAGTGTACTCAGTAGTTGAATTGATAAATGGCAGCTTATGACATTTGCCTATTTGACAATATGTACATAGGTAGGGTAAAGAAATGACATTACACTTAATATTGTTTTCTACAATGACTTGTTTAGTTATAACCTTGGTACTAGGAAGGCATAATTTGTTATCCCATATAACAACACACTCATTTCGTTTTCAGAAATATTAGCACTGAAATTGCAGTTTAGTTTTCTTCTTCCATGACTGCTGCAGGGCCTTTGATTGAACTTGTATAGACCATTGACTTCATTGCCTTACAACAAAATTTTCTTAGTTAGAATGTCTTTGATTAGGCAGTATTCAAGATATAATTCAAAATATACTTGATTGTCTTGATCAAACTGTGACACACTTAGTAGATTCTTCTTTATATCTGGCACTCTTAACAAATTTTTAACAATAAATGTTTATTACCATTTAACATACCACAACCAGTTGAGTAATGCAAATTGAATTACCATTTCCCATAGAAACAGACTGATTACCTCTGTATTTCTTGCACCCTAGATTTAGATTATCCAGGTTGTCTGTTAGATGATTTGTTGCTCCAGAGTCAGGGTACCAGCTTTCATCATTTATGTGTTCAGTTCTTGCTATTTCTTTACCGCTTGATGTCTTTCCCTCACTTTGACTAGTTTGATCATTCTGCATTTGAGCAACATTTACATTTTCACTATTTCTTTGATTACTTGTTGACCGATTGGGTGTATAATTCTGATTGAATCTGAAATAACATTTGAGTGTTGTGTGTCCAATCCTCTCACAAATTTGACATTTAGGCCTGTTTGTGTGTTGTTCCTGCCTCTGCCTCTTCCTCTATTATTGAAGCCTCTCTTTGTGGGTTTTGTCCAGCTATTTGATCTCTGTTTCTAAAACTATTTGCATAATTAATGGATAAATTTGTTTCTTGAATTTTCTTACTTTCAAGTCTTGCCTCGTGTGATAATAGAAAAGAGTGAACCTCTTCAAGAGGTGGAGTAACTCTATGTGATGAGATAATTGTTTCAACAGCTTCATAATCATTGCTTAAACCATTCAAGATGTTTAATACTTGCTCATATTCGGTTACTTTCTAACCTGCAGCCTCAAGTTGATCACTTAAGGTCTTCTTCTTTGAGAGGTATTCTCTCATTGTGCTATTACCTTTTCTAGCATTTTGAATTTGCCTTCTATAATGCATTATCTTTGCAGAAGATTGAGGATTGAAATTTCTTTTAACATTAATCCAAATTTCATTAGAAGTTTTACAGCCTACAACATGAGAGATCAGACTGTTTCTAATTGATGATAACAACCAAGAACTAATTAGTCTATCTTGTCTACGGTACTTTACATATTCCTCATTAGGTACCACTCTATTTTCTTGATCAGTGACATAGGCAGATGAAATAACTAATGTAACATAGATATAACCTTCTAGTCCATACCTTTGAATTGTTGTTTCTAGTTGATATTTCCAATTCAAATAGTTTGTTTCATCAAACTTTATTGAAATTAATTGAGTCTGAGGGATAATGGAGGTTTTGACTAATTGATCTGTAGGTGATGGAATAATTGCAGGAGGTGTGGGTTGAACTTGAGATGAGGTAGATTAAGTGGTGGATTTGTCAACCATGATGACAAATGTGATACAAGAAATGAATAACAGGAAAAGTACTTACAAAAAATGAATTCAGAATGCCAAAATTAAGACAACAATTCAATTATGACTCGTAATCAGGAGAGAGATTGATCTTTTACTAGTATGGCAGCACTTTGAATTGTTTTCTTGAATTTTCAGGTGGACTGATTTTGTTTTTCTTGGTACTCTGTTTCTGATCTGCCCATAAAACTGATTGTCAGGGTTAGATGCAGCCAGTGATGGTTGCTTGGCGAGGCTTGGATCTGCAACAGCCAGTTGAAATATGCTTGGCAAGGCTCAGATCTAAAGCAGCCAGTGACTGTTGCTTTGCGTGGCACAGATCTTGATGATCACAACAACTCTCAAGTGATAACTGTATCTACTTTGATGAGAGGAATCCCTAAATGATGATAATACTCTGATGGGGATGCTAATATAATTCTTTTAATGTTTTTTCAGATGCAAATCTTGCTGTTAAGCATTAGCTCTAATACCATAAAATAATTTGAAAGTGGATATTCTATAATTTCTTTTGTAATCAATTATGGAGAACGATGTACAGATGAAAGAAAACTGAATATGATTGTATTTAATGATTCAGATAAGTGTACACACAGACTAGTATTTGTAGATACATTAGTAACGTTGCATTATCTAAAGCGGTTCTTGATTCATTGTAGCCTAGAAGCTTTGAAGGGATATTGGGATTCGGCCTGCTTCCATGTGATATATTTGTTGATCCGTTCTTTGTGTCCTTGTTTACTTTATTAACACATATTCAACATGCGCCTGCAGCTCAGTGCCTGTTGAACAGACACTTGATTTAAGTTCACATTTGATTTAAGTTCACAAATGAAAATGTGACGACCGCCCATAACCCCCGCACTAAACAAGAGGAATAATGCGCTGAAAGGCGTGCCGGGCTGCTATGGACGATCATCATAGTAAGTGAACACATCGAAACCTGTCGTAGGACTCACAGCGCAAGTATAAAATATAATAGAACATATACAACAGGTGATAGTAATGAGGTATCATATAGCAAACTTTTGAAACTCTTTCAACATCCAGAAAGATTATCCAACTGATATCCAAGTTTGTACATAAGGCCTCACTACAACTCTCAAGCAACTCAAACAGCAGAAACAGAAATACTAGATAGAATAAAACTGGTACGCCAGCCTCCTGCTCGTCATCGCTCAGCTTCCTCATATCACTAAGCTCCATTACCTGTAACCTGCTACTTAGTCTGCCCATCCACAACCGGATGAACAACCCAAGGTAATAAGAGGAGACATAAAACCTTGAGTCAGACAATAGTCTTAGTGAGCGATAATACAGCTAACAAACTTCAACAAGAAAGCATATGAGAATGGGTAAATGAACAACTTATCTACCCACATCACCAGAGAAGAACTCAACCTTATCTTCCCCACATCGGACAGTGATAGCCTTTACCAAGCATTTCAACCATTAATCCATAGAAACCAGAACAACCATTTATCCATGGAAAACAGAAACAACCAGCAATAGCAATCATGGCATCGAGATTATATATCTCATGCAAATCATCCTAGTCGAATTCAACATTCCTCGAATACAAGCCCCAGAGGCCGAAACCAATATCAGACAAGCACTCAAGGAACATCTACTTCGATGTTGGATAACCCACGTGAGATGGCACAAGCAAAACATCCAGCATGCATGACAGGCTCTGGCTATCACCGCCAATCCTGCTTCGAAACCATCATTATCGTATGACGGCCAACCTTGCCATATGTCAAGGGCTGATGATAAACCCAGTTCTAGCATGAACTCCATATGCCCAACCTTGGCAATGTCCAACCTTGACACTAGGCCTTTCCCCAACCAGAAAGACCCAGGGTACTCGACCAACAACCGGTCTTTTGGGCCTTTCAACGATACCCATCGTACCCCTGCTTTGAGCCTGCTAGAACTTACGACAACAATGACTTCTCGGCCTTCGCATCTCTAATCGTCCAACCTTGACGATGTTTCATAGCTCAAGCAACCTTCTCGAGTAGCCATTATCCACCAACTCACGACCTTTGAGTTGTCTCCGCATTCGTTGTTCCACCTTGATCAACGAACACATTCATCACTTCGAGTCTTCCTATTTGAATCACCTCGAAGTCACGCCATCACCGAACCAAAACACATCACTACGCTGCGGCTAGGGTTCGGGGGTTTCCCCCGAAAAATATTTTTTTCAGACCTTTTTGGTTCGTACCCGAGTCGTACCCGAAAACATACTTTTTCAGAAAACGACCCTGCCAAAACCGACCAGAACCTTGCTCCAGAAGGACCAGCCAAAAACCGACCAGCCTTGCTCCAGAACGACCAGCTAAAACCGACCAGCCTGCTCCAGAACGACCAGCTAAAACCGACCAGCCTGCTCCAGAACGACCAGCTAAAACCGACCAGCCTGCTCCAGATCGACCAGCTAAAACCAACCAGCCTGCTCCAGAACGACCAGCTAAAACCGACCAGCCTGCTCCAGAACGACCAGCTAAAGCCGACCAGCCTGCTCCAGATCGACTAGCTAAAACCGACCAGCCTGCTCCAGATCGACCAGCTAAAACCAACCAGAATTTGCTTCACATCCAAAATCGACCAGGATTTGCTTACCATCCAAAACCGACCAGAATTTGCTTCTCGTCCAAAACCGAACAGGATTTCCAGAGCGACCAGGATTTCTTTATTCAAAACCGACCAGCTCCCTGACTTGCTCCCCAAGTCATTTTATGACCGACCACCTCAGTCCAGACCCTTCTGGACCGACCAGACCAGAAAAAAACGATCAGAAACCTGCACATCTCCAATTCAGCTCTGATTTCGACCAAAACTTCGCCAAACGACAAATGCGACGAAACCAACTCATCCAATTCATCCAAATGCAACCACAAACATGTTATGCAACCAACAATATCATCAATCTAACAATTTCCATCAAAACACATAAATTTCCCAAAACATGATAAGTGAGTCATATGAACATAAAAACGGATCTAACTTGCATAATCTTGAGAAAAATCATAAAATTAACCATTTAAATTATCTAGATCAGATCCTAAGGTGATTCATATATAAAATGGACTTAGCATGGTGTGGATCTATGGAAAATAACATGGAAATGATGAAATTAACATCCTAAAACCCATATACTTGCATGAATCCGAATGAGAGATGTAAATCACTCACCAATTCTTCAAATCGATGCAAAAACAATGAAATATGATTCCGATCAGCAAGCAACTTGCACAAAACCCTTAGATCCGATGAAATTCCCTTTCAATCGATGTTGATCTAGCCTCTTATGGTGTAGATTTTCGATTTCCCTCCTTGGATTTTGGAATTTTAATGGTGGAAAGATGTTAGAGGAAGGAGGAGATCAAAGCCTCCCCATAAGAGAATGGAAAATGCCAACCTTTCTCCATACCCCTTACCCCCTATTTATAGTCTCCACCCACCCTCTAATGGGCCTTCTCCAAATCAGCCCATTAGCCTTCCAAAACCTGAACAGCCAACTGAAAAACCTTAAAACAGCGATTTCTCCCAAACCGCTGAACCAAATCCTTAATGTAACCACTCTACGGAAAGGGAATCATCAATTCCTTTCCAATGGCATAGGTCTCACCCTCTGATTCGACCTAAGTCAAAAGTTATGCCCAGTACAAGACTGACAGGGGCAAAATGGTCACAAACAAAATCGGTAAAAATTATGGACATGTCACACATCCCCATAAGCAACATATCAAAAGATGAGAATGATCCAACCCTCAGGGAATAAAATAAAAATATTTTACGATCTTCCGATACGTAAAATGCGGGCTGTTACAGAAAATGTTTACGAATGTTGATATCCAAAAGTTGGCACAATACCAAACGAGTTCCAAGATAATAAAACTAAACATTTAGTATGGAAAATTATGCAAGAAAGTAAATCAACACAGTATTTATAGTGATTCGATCCGTGAGAACATACGTCCACTTTGAAGCTTTTTCTCTTTTATTCACTTCGATGTCAAAGTGCAATGGTGGAAACAATAATTTCAAACAACTACAATGACAATAGTGGAAAGTAAGTCTAGGAAGGTCCAAAAAGGAGATACTCCTCTTCTTCTCGAAATGCCAAGACAGCCCAAAAAGTCCAAGTGCCTAAAAAGAGGTAGATTTCTTCTTTCCGTAGTGATGGAGCAAGCTTGAGAGTCCAATATGCAATATCTTCTTCCCAAATGTCAAGAGAGAAAAATCCAATCCCAAACATTTCTGAATGGAGTATTTATAGTAGGAGGGAGCATGTGAGAGCAGGTAGGAGGTGAGACACGTAGGCACGTGCCCACCATTTTTCGTCTTTTGGGATCGATACCGATCCCAGAGGACTTAGCAACTTTTGTGCCACCTATAAGACACGGGATTATTCTCCTTTGCTAACTTCGTATCCTTGAAGTTCCTGATTCTTTTGTACCGGTCCTGGATGTTGATGGGTTTGCACCAATCTGGAGAGGCGTGGTTGTGGGGGTACGAAATGTTTTATACCAATCCGGGAAGTGGGCAAGACACATCGATTGCTGAGCACTTGAACAAATTCTAGATGGAAGTTGATTCTTATGCAAATACCAATCCGATCCCAGGATATAAAATCAAGAATACCGATCCTGGGAGTGTTAGTCAGATTTGTGGAGTTGTTCTGGTCTTAAGTATACGTACCAATCCCGATGGTTGGTGAACACATACCCCAAACACTTAGCCATTTTAGATGAGTTTTGAAGAGTCGATACGACCATTCTTTAACGACTCCATCAAAGCTTGATTCTTTAATGTTAAAACGAGATTTCTGAGCCGTTTAACCTTGTGATGGACTAAGTCGTGTGGACCTGGACTACTTCCGATAGCCGGGCCAAAAGCACTATAAGAATTTGCCCCTAAATATGTCTTGTCATAGCATAATGTACTATGAGTTGAGACAAGTATTCCTGGTATCCGAAAAGATCTTCAAGTCGTGTTTGGCGATTGGTCACGACCTTTCCGTTGAGTAGTGCATTCCATGAAATATGTCTTTTCTGAGAAAATTTGACGCTTTGTTGCTCGTTGTTTTAAGCGTGTAATTCCAACATAGTTGAGAACTCTAGCAGCGCTGGATTTTGTTACACGGACTGGAACGTTGTGTTTCGAGTTAACTGAGTCGTAAGTTCTAAACTAACTTGAAACTTTATGTGTCAAGTATCCACCGAATTTCGAGGGGTGGTGTTTATCTCGAGTGAGTCTTCACATTAAGGAATGCTACAAATGCATTTCGTGACATCCAAACTCTGTTATCAAATCATCTCCTCTATCTGTTAGGCTTACTTCTCGAAGATTGCTCGATGAGTCGTAAAAATGACGATGAAGAAGAAACGGAAGCTAAGTGAGGAGAGGTTCCTCAGGTTCTGCAAATGGAGGTGCCCTTTATCGTGCATCCCGATGTGCCCCTGGTCGAAGAAGATGGACCAAAGCACTAGGGGAAATTGGTGTGTACAGCGGCGGTGAAAAGTAGGTTTATGCCGAAGTAGATGGTTTGAAGCCCTCTCTCATTCCCTCTCCAATAGAGGAGATGAGGTTGGGGGGCATTGGAACCTATTTCTATGATTACGACCTCTGGGAAAACCGCATCGATGGAGGTTAAGCGTGAGTTTCAAGAGTTGTACTTAATCCCCATACTGACGTCCACCATTGGGTTTAGCGACCCATATGTCAAGAGGTTATTTTTGAGCATTGGGGAAATTACCCCTTTAAGTGAGCTGACATCTGGTCTGTGGGAGGAACAATTAGGGCACACACTAATAAACACTACATGATACAACACTTATTTGTGCACGTGGGATGTTCGATTCCGATTCAAGATTCACTATGTGCAGGTGCAATGGCTCGAGAAAGCTATAAAGATCGAGACCAGGGGTTTGGAAGATATCGAAAACTAAAGGGAGGATTTGTGAGTGACTTCAGTTCTCACCTTACCCTAAACCTCAGCGGCCCTATGAGTATGGCGAAAGTTGTCGACATCGAGACTATTCTCGTCATTCGTTGTCTCTGCCACCGAGCACAAGGCCGGTTGAAATTGAGGGGAAGATGGAAACGGTAAGCACGAAGCAATCGGTGGTTGTTAAAACCAAAATTTGATTTTAACACCAAAGATGCTTTATAAGCACTTTACCATTGGTTAGATTAGAATATGGAGCCGCATAATAACATAATAAAGAGCATAAAATGAAGACAACGAGTTTTTATAATGGTTCGATCTAAAATAGATCTACGTCCACTTTTGAATCAATTCTCATTATGGTATTTTTCTTTACAACATATATGAATTCCCTCTTTACATTCATTTCTCTCTTTTCTCGCTTTTTTCTCTCTTTATGATCTAAATTGCACTTGAATTTGCTAAGGAATTGGTGGGATCTTTTGCTTTGTGATGGTGGATGTATGAATCTTTAATCACTTTCGCAATTGAATGATCTTCATGGATTCCATGGTGATTCAATGTTAGGTCTAGGCTTTAGAAAGGTTTAGTAACGGTTGGAGATCACTTGAATCGAGTTAGAGCAATTTTCCAATGCATATGATGGAGATTAGAGAAGCTTTGATTGAATTTGAGAGAACTCTACTGTTGATTAGAATAGATTTGATCCAAATGATCTTGGACAGAAGTTGTTTGATCCTTGGAAGCCATTAATGAAGTTGGAGGAGAGCTTCAACTTTGGCGGCACTTCATGGTAGGAATGAAATTCGACTACCTGATTGGTGCTGAAACGGGGTATTTATAAGAGGTCTTTAGAGGTAGTGGCAAGGTTGTAATTATGGGGTGTTGAAGGTCATAAGTTGGTCCACAACCCAAATGCTTGTTCACGGTCCAAAATAAGCTTCACGGTCTAACTCAAAGTTATTCACGACCTGATTGGTCCATGCATATCCACTTTCTAGCTGGCGACAACTGTATCATATGCGACTATAATCAACCTTGTATGTAAATGTGGTTTTCACTGTTTATATGGCCACACACCATCTGACAGAGCTGGAACGACCTGAAGTATAAGAGATGATCTCACAGTATATAATACACGATCCAACCATTCTTCTATACTATGAAAATATGATCCCAAACTTAACGTATCTGATTCTTTCTAACTCAAATACTAGATTGATGACACATGTCTTTCACGAGAGCAAGCAGCGTATTCGATACATGCAATATTGTCTTTGTGCGTATACGTACAGATATGGCTTCTAAGTAATACACAACAGGTAATCACCACCTATCTATTCAGGATGACATGCATATGACTTTCTTATTGTACTTACAACCTGGCAATTTGGGAATATCACAAAGTGAACGACCTCACATTGCAATATCATGAATGACTATACCTTTGGTCTTGGTGAACGACCTAGTAAAAGTATTTATTGACGACCTGACGTGAAGTAAGTTTCAACACATATTTTATATTATATATTCCATGCCATGTGCTTTGCTTGGACTTTGCAGCATCCTTTTTTATGAACGAATGATCTAATTGTTTTACTGTGCACAACAGCCCAAATTGAGGTGATGCGACGACGACCTAAAGTTGCTCTTATATCAACGAGCTAAATTATATCATGAACCATTCTCGTTATTAGATCAATTATCTTGTCCTCTTTATACTTCTATGACCTATCACTCTCCCATCTATTTTGTTATAACAGGTTACACCCTGACTTTCATTCACATGCTACGATCTGGTTTCCATACATATGTTGACGATCTAAGGTGCTTATGGCCCACAACCCAAAGATGGGGAACGACATAAGATGCTTGCTTGCGCCTCTTCATGTATTGGCTACAGCTGTCATGTAGTTGTTCACTGTCATAATGGGTGGAACGTCCTAAAATCTTGTAAATGGCCCAGCGACTTATACGTGCATGATAGGAATGACCTAAACATTGGTAATGACCCAAAGATCGCGGACTAAAATCAACGACTCCAAATGTAGCGAGCTGATGACTAATGTCCTGTTGTATGCTTTGTACACGTATTTTTCCAACGATCTAATTCGGTGAGGCAACAACCTTGTTTAGGTCGCTCACTTCCAATGACCTTGCTTCACACGGTCTAAATGTCACGGCCTGATACATGGCGGTTTGAACGATCTATGAGCTAACATTCACATGTGGCGACCTAGGGAGGCTCAGCGGGCTTGAGGTACCAGCGAACTAAGGGTGCCAGCGGGCTAAGCTGTTTGTCGAGCTAAACGAAGCCGCGTGCTACCATCCGTGAACAACTCATAATTCTGAACCGCGTTTCAACAACAGGGTTAACACTTACCCCTCGAAGCTTGTATTTTTTGCTTGCGAGAAATACGGTCTTCGAAATAACCATTGTTGATATAGTTTGTGTTGAAATCCAGTTGTAACTCTTTTGTTTGCTATGGAAAATCTTGCTTTGACTTCATATGATTCATGCTATATGTTCTGTAATTAAAACAAGCAGTTGCACAATTTTTGACTTATACTTTGTTATTGACCGTCCACATCAATAACATATCAACTTAATCATTAAAAATGACTTATAGCGAATTTTATTTTGAATTGAACAAGGTGTTTACACATGACTGTTCAATTCAATGGTTTATGATTCATCAAATATTATCTGCATCTACACGATATTCTAACTCGAATTTGCGTTAACACTTAAAATCAACTAATTGGCTAAAGACGACTGTGGATTTCAAACGTTGTTGCTTTAATCAACTCATATGGTAATGTACGATATCTCACATTTGTGAAATATGTATCTATGATTTATTTTCTTATTCCTTCTTGGAGGAGCTTTGACATTCGTTCTCTCACTTAGGAGGTCGTTGTTAGTCCTTATTATGGGAAGAATTTTATAGCTCAATGTTTGTCTTGTCGATCAGCTCTAACATTGGAGACTCCATCGGATGCCTCGTGTTTTAGAGAGGCTGTTATAATCCAACGTTTGTCTTCTCCTGTCGACTGAATCAACATGATAGAGTTTATTGTCTGTTGTTGATCTCTCATATGGAAAAGTCGTTTTCTCTATGAAAATGATTTTTGATTGTCACATCGTTTCGCAGTGCGAACTCCAACGAGTTTTAGATGCGGTCACATCGCTTCCTTTTACGAACTCCCACGCTTCATTTCGCTTATAGTGAACTCCAGCACTTTGTTTCGTGCAACGAATTCCAGTGAACCTTTGGAGGGTTGCATTTCTTCACGCCATGAACTCCCATGCTTCGTTTCACTTATAGTGAACCCTAGCGCTTCGTTTCATGCAACGAATTCCAACGAACCTTTGGAGGGTTGTATCGCTTTGCGCCACAAACTCCCACGCTTCGTTTCACTTATAGTGAACTCCAGTGCTTCATTTCACGCAACGAATTTCCATGAACCTTTAGAGGGTTGCATCGCTTCGCGCCACGAACTCCCAAGCTTCGTTTCACTTATAGTGAACTCCAGCACTTTGTTTCGTGCAACGAATTACAGCTAACCTTTGGAGGGTTGCATTGCTTTGCACCACGAACTCCCACTCTTCGTTTCACTTATAGTGAACTCCAGCGCTTCGTTTTGCGCAACGAATTCCAGCGAACCTTTGGAGGGTTGCATCGCTTCGCGCCACGTACTCCTACGCTTCATTTCACTTATAGTGAACTCCAGCGATTCGTTTCATGCAAAGAATTCCAACGAACCTTTGGAGGGTTGCATCGCTTCGCGCCACGAACTCCCACGCTACGTTTCACTTATAGTGAACTCCAGTGCTTCGTTTTGCGCAACAAACTCTAGTGAAGCTTTGGGATTTCGGATCCGTGGTTGTTCGCTTCCTTCTTTGCTATTTAACTCGTTGAGACTTTTCCTATTCACTCTTCAAAGTGGTGCTTTTCATCCTTTCATTATGCATATCGATGGTTATAACACTTGACATTCGAATTGATGATACTAGGATTGTCTCACTTGGTCGGAATTTGATGAAGCGAGCGCCTATGGAAGAGCCTGTGATGAGAAATGGTCTTTAACAAATTTAGTGTATTTTGCAAGTAAGAGATTTATACAAGAAGATAAAATTTAATTCGTAAAGCTGTTGTTCGGTACAATGCATGTAAATCATTACAAGATTTTTTACAAGAAAGTAGAATATAGCAACAATAATCGATTATTTTGAGCCACGGATATTTGATCATCATTAACGGTTATCAGTTAATGATCAGCCTTGGAATGGTTTGAGCAGAGACTACGTCGCTTAGACCAAACTGATCATTTGATACCACTTGCCCCTAGGGGTTGTGGAAGGATTTGCATCTTGGGGATTCTTCACATATTGTTGCAGGCGGTTCTTCCTAATTAGCTCTTCAATCAATGATTTTAGATGCCTACATTCATTGGTATTGTGGCCTGACTGATTATGAAACCGGCAGAACTTCCCAGATTTGGTTAGATGGCCATTCATCTTTATTGGCCGAGGTTCTGGATTATCTTCTGCATCCTTTGTGGCAAGGTAAATATTTTCAAGAGTGTCATTCAGAGGATTTAGATCAGACGAGTCAAGAAGATGAAACTTTTTATTAGCTTTGTTGTCTTTTTCGTCATTGGCTCGCTTCTGCCCCTGGATATTCTTCTGATTGGATTGAATAGCTGCACTTTTAGGAGCTTCAAGAAGTTGGTTACCACCAATGATCTGAAGAGGTATAGGATTATTGTCCACTCTCATGTACTCCTCTACTTTCTTATAGAACTTGTCAAGCGCAGTCGGTTCCATCATCTTTATCCATCTTCCAAATTCGCTTGTTTTGTTTATAGCGTCGAGTAAAGCCATGAGGACTATGCATGGCTCCGGATTCCTTACTTCAGACAAGGCAATATTGAATCCACTGAGAAAGGCTTTAACATTTTCCCCTCGCTTCTGTTTCATTGCCGAGAGCATTATAACATCCTTGGCTTTAGTAGCATACAAGCGAAACTGTTCCTTGAACTTTTTGGTCAGGTCAGAGAACCAGTCTATGTATTTAGGTGGCAGATTTGTGAACCATAATGATGTAGCTCCTTCTAAGTAGAGAGGAAAGTATGTGCATCTCATCTCATCAGTCGCCTTAGCCGCACTCATATGCCACTCGTATTTGAACAAAAAGTAGTCAGGATCAACAAGGCCGTTGTGCGGAGGCAAGGTTGGAGGATGGAACTTTTTTGGACATTCTGCTTCAAGGATTCTTTTAGTGAACGGAGTCCTGTCAGGAGAGAATCCCATTCTCTTTCATCATCTTTGTCAGCTTGATTCCTCTTCATGATTTGATCAATCATGTCCGAGATGTATTCTTCAGTGTTATGGCACTCCGCGAAGCTGAGCTCTTTACCAATTGTTCATCTAGGAAAGCGGTCTTGATTAGAGAGCTTAGGCCCATTGCCTTGTCAACGAGGAGGTGCCCCCATGACAGGACTGGTAAACCTTCGAGCACTCTCTTCGGAATGATTCTTAGCTTTTGATTTCAATTCTTTGATGTTAGCTTCGTCTTTGTCACTCAACCAATCATAACCATCTTCCATGTTGTCGTTGCGGTTATGATCGGAAGCGGGATATTTTTTATTTTCTTCGAGATCAACATGGACCTTATGAGGGGCTGAATTTGGTCGAGCATTAAGGATGGTACCAAGTTTTTCCATCATAGCTTTAGTAGAAGCATCCATTCGTTTATTCATGTTGGCAATAGCGACATTCAGCTCATTTTTAGTCACACCGGCTCCACTTACCGAGTTTTCGCCAACATCGAAACGGTTAGCAAGTGGTGTTTCTTTATTAGAAATATTATCGTTTCCTCCAACTATTTTACTCATAGCTTTCTTAGATTTTGCCGTGATTTTGGAAAAGAAGGTAGCTTAGAACTTCAATGCGAGGCCTTCAACCTTGAGAGAATGTGAGAGAATGAAGTCCTATTCTCTTTCATCGTCTTTGCCAACTTGATTCCTCTTCATAATTTGTTCAATCATGTCCGAGATGTATTCTTCAGTATTATGGCGCTCCGCGAAGTTGAGCTCTTTATCAAATGTTCGTCTAGGCAAGCGATCTTTATTAGAGAGCTTAGGCCCTTTGCCTTCTCGACGAGGAGGAGCCCCCATGACAGGACTGGTATCCCTTCGAGCATTCCCTTCAGAATGATTCTTAGCTTTTGATTTCAATTCTTCGATGTTAGCTTCATCTTTGTCACTTAACCAATCATAATCATCTTCCATGTTGTCGTTGCGGTTATGATCGGAAGCGGGCAATTTGTTATTTTCTTCGAGATCAACATGGACCTTATGAGGGCTGAATTTGGTCGAGAATTAAGGATGACATCAAGTTTTTCCATCAAAGCTTTAGTAGAAGCATCCATTCGTTGGATCATGTTGGCAATAGCGATATTCAACTCATTTTTAGTCACATCGGCTCTACTTACCGAGTTTTTGCCAATATCAAAATGGTTAGCAAGCGGTGTTTCTTCATTCTCTAACGGTTTTGCTCGTAGCTTTCTTAGATTTTTCCATGATTTTGGAAAAGAAGGTAGCTTAGAACTTCAATGCGAGGCCTTCAACCTTGAGAGAGTGTGCGAGAATGAAGTGCGAACGCATCCCCACGGTGGGCGCCAAATGTTAAAATCGAAATTTGATTTCAACACCAAACATGCTTTATAAGCACTTCACCAATTGGTTAGATTAGAATATGGAGCCGCGTAACCACAAAATAAAGAGCATAAAATGAAGACAAAGAGTTTTTATAGTGGTTCAATCTAGAATAGATCTACGTCCACTTTTGAATCAATTCTCATTATGGTATTTTTCTTTACAACATATATGAATTCCTTCTTTACATTCTTTCCTCTCTTTTCTCTTTTTTTTCTCTCTTTATGATCTAAATTGCACTTGAATTTGCTAAGGAATTGGTGGGATATTTTGCTTTGTGATGGTGGATGTATGAATCTTCAACCACTTTAGCAATTGAATGATCTTCATGGACTCCATGGTGACTCAATGCTAGATCTAGGCTTTAGAGAGGTTTATTAGCAGTTGGAGATCACTTGAATCGAGTTGGAGCGATTTTCCAATGCATATGATGGAGACTAGAGAAGCTTTGATTGAATTTGAAGAACTCTAATGTTGATTGGAATAGGATTTGATCCATATGGTCTTGGAGAGAAATTGTTTGATCCTTGGAAGCCATTAATGAAGTTGGAGGAGAGCTTCAAATTTGGCGGCACTTCGTGGTAGGAATGAAATTCGACCCCCCTGATTGGTGGTGAAATGAGGTATTTATAAGAGGTCTTTAGAGGTAGTGGTGAGGTTGTAATTATGGGGTGCGGAAGGTCATAAGTTGGTCTACGACCCAAATGCTTGTTCACGGTCCAAAATAAGCTTCACGGTTTAACTCAAAGTTATTCACAACCTGATTGGTCCATTCATATCCACTTCTAGCTGGCGGCAATTGTATAATATGTGGCTATAATCATCCTTGTATGTAAATGTGGGTTTCACTATTTATATGGCCACGCACCATCTGACAGAGCTGGAACGACCTAAAGTATAACAGAATGTCTCACATTATATAATACACGATCCAACCATTCTGCCATACTATGAAAATATGATCCCAGGCTTAACATATATGATTCTTTCTAACACTAAATTGATGATACATGTCTTTCATGGGAGCAAGCAGCGTATTCGATCCATGCAATATCATCTTTATGCGTATACGTACAGATATGACTTCTAAGCAATACACAATAGGTAATCACGACCCAACTATTCAGGATGACATGCCTGTGACTTTCTTATTGTACTAGCGACTTGGCAATTTAGGAATTTCACAAAGTGAACGACCTCACATTGCAATATCATGAACGACTATACCTTTGGTCGTCGTGAACGACCTAGTAAAAGTCTTTATTGACGACCTGACGTGAAGTAGGTTTCAACACATTTTATATTATATATTCCATGCTATGTGTATTGCTTGGACATTGTACCATCCTTTTTTATGAATGAACGATCTAATTGTCTTACTGTGCACAATGACCCAAACTGATGTGACGTGGCGACGACCTAAAGCTGCTCTTATATCAATGAGCTAAATTATATCGTGAACCATTCTCGTTATTAGATCAATTATCTTGTCCTCTTTATACTGCTATGACCTATCACTTTCCCGTCTATTTTGTTATAACAGCTTACACCCTGACCTTCGTTTGCATGCTACGACCTGGTTTCCATACATATGCTGATGATCTAAGGTGCTTATGGCCCAGGACCCAAAGATGGGGAACGACCTACGATGCTTGCTTGCGCCTCTTCATGTATTGGCTACAGCTTTGACGTAGCTGTTTACGGTCATAATGGGTGGAACATCCTAAAAGCTTGTAAATGGCCCAACGACTTATATCGTGCATGATAGGAATGACCTAAACATTGGTAATGGCCCAAAGATCGCGGACTAAAATCAATGACTCAAAATGTAGAAAGCTGATGACTAATGGCATGATATATGCTTTGTACACATATTTTTCCAATGATTTAATTTGGTGAGGCAACAACCTTGTTTAGGTCGCTCACTTCCAACGACCTTTCTTCACATGGTCTAAATGTCACGGCCAGATACATGGCGGTCTGAACGATCTACTAGCTAACGTTCACATGTGGAAACCTAGAGAGGCTGAACGGGCTTGAGGTACCAGCGAACTAAGGGTGCCAGCGGGCTAGGTTAAGCTGTTTTGTCGAGCTAAACGAAGCCGCGTGCTACCATCCATGAACAATTCATAATTTTGAACCGTGTTTCAACAATGGAGTTAACAATGGTGATCGTTCCTCCTTATGCTCCACCCCCAGCACTGTTGGCTAAGGTTACGAGCAACGAAAAGCCTAGTGGAATGGAAGGAAGAAAATGTGGCTCGACGCTGCCTGAGTGTCAGATATCCTGGCCTTAAACGTAGAGGAGAGAATGGCGTATCAACTGAAGGTTTTCTCGGGCTTTTATTTCGATGAGAAGGTCTGGCTTCTTGAAATGCATCTGATTTCACCAGAGATCGATGGAGATACATGGTCTTTGGTATACGATGATTTTGTCCAATACTGGAACATGTATCGGCACACGCAGAGGCTTTCCGAGTTGATTTTTTAAAGGAATATCGACATCAATGGTTTAAAGTTCGAGGATAAGGATGATCAGGCGAGAATCGAGGCTCGGGTTGCCAAAATAGGTAAGATAAGATTTTGACTAATGTTTATTTCTGCATATTTGAGTAACATATTTATATTCCAACTCTTTGATGCCGAAATAGGCCAACTGAAAAAGGAGTTGGAGGGAGTAAAGGTAGCTATGGTCAGGGATCGGGAAGAGCATAAGATGTGCTAGCCTTTACCGCGGCTTGAGCAGCCACACTCGAGAAGGACAACAAGGCGGTCTCGATGGAAAATGCTTAGATACGGAAAGAAAATGAAGGGGTACAACAACGTGGGCAGGGTAATGAAGTGCTAACTAGAAAAAACAAGAGGCTGCAAGAAGAAAATGAAAGGGCCAAGCGCTTTATCAAAGAGAATGAAGAGCTCAAACAAGTAATTGAATCAAATCGCGTTGAGCTCGAGCAAGTAAGGAAGGACAAACAGGCATCAAAAGATTCGAATAGGGATGTGTTAGGACAATCAAAGGACCCCAAGGACGAATTTGAGGCTTAGCTAAAAGGGCTCAGAATCTAGGTCCGAGTGGCTCGAATGGAGGTAGAGAGTGATAGAGCTAGAGATGTGGGGATTTTATGTTGAAACTCTTCAATTTCACAGAATTACGTGGGTTGAAAACTAAGCTCTGACACATGCTCTAGCTTGGGAAAGAATGCTGGAAGATAAGACTGTTGCTCGAGGAATGGAGATAGTGGATGAGGAAGCGTTGATGGCCCAATATTTGATAGAGAAAGAGCGCTAGGCGTTAGCAGAAGAGAGATATATGCTCAAAGAAGATACCAAGACGGAGGAAACGGAATGACTTACTATTGAGAAATGGAAGGCAATCATTACCAAGAGCGTGGTGGTTTCTCATTAATTTGACGGCAGTACTTCCCAATAGCAACAAGTCATTCCTCCTGGTCCCGCTGGCGGTCCATCCATGCCAGCTCCCATGGTTATGAAGTATGACCCCGCCAACTGGCATTGGAACACGAGGCTATCTTCCACCAATACCTAGAGGCACTATGCCAATAGAGGCCACACAGAAAATGATATGAGGTATATCCACTCTCCCACTGGTATTCGAAAATACGGTAACACGAAGTAAAAGTAGACTAACTTTTCTTCCTCTTCGACATGCAGGTTCTTTTGGAGTAGGAGTTTGGTCACCCTGATGTGTTCTCGGGCCTAGAGATAGGTGAGATAGGGATGGATGACTTCGACAAACCTTTTGGGAGGATAAGGGAAAGCAGGACGCAGACCCTCATGTGGTAGGACATACGGAAGCAGGCACGACGACTTTGCACGAGCAGGTCGAACAACAACAGACCAAAATGTTAATAATGTCTGGAGAGGTGGATGAAAAGAGGAAAGCGGACAAGGAATCACTACTCAAAGATAAGGGGAAGGTCAAGGAGAAGGCTGAAGTGGAGGCCTGGTCTAAAATTCAGGAGGAATCCCGGAACAAGCTGAGTATAAAGCCACCTTGAAGATATTGGAGGAGGAATTCCAAAGGCTGAAGGTCGAGGGAGAGGCGATGCCAAAGGTAGATGCAAAGACCCAGAATAAGGCTGAGAAGAAGGCTAAGAGAAAGACCAACCAAGAAGACAAGGAATCCTGGATGGACTCCCAGAAGGAGGCGACAAAGCCATGGTATGGCATTACCGATCGACCCTCAGCCTAAGACCCTAAAGATGATACCTGGCCATGGCTCAGATATTGAAATCACAGAAATCTTGGGAAACTTTGAAGAAGAGTATATGCTTGTAGGGGACCCAAGATAGGGTTTCGACTTGAGGCCTCCCCAAGCCTATCCATCGAAGGGGTAGAAAGGAAGAGGAGGGAATAACTCGAGGATAAAGAGGAAGAAGGGTGAGGACGGGCCACCCGTGTCTAGGTTGGAGAAGAAGAAGGGTGGCCCTGCTGAGTGATTGTTATAGATATCTCTTGGTTTGTAGGTCGATAGGATACACGAGTATGACCCTCACTTTTGGAGGCAATGTGGTTTTATTGTACATCGTATCGTTATAAAGAAATATTTTAACTTGTGAATGGAAGTTAGTTTACTTTTGCTACATCACATGTCATTTTAAGTGCTTAAGTATTCTTTATACTTTTCAGTACTGTACTTATGTAAATTAACTTGTTGTCACAATTGAATTTAAGTTGTTCGAGACTTCCCTCTTGAAAACTCAAGCCGTGTAAAGTTCGAGTGTATTGATTCTACTCTCGATATCTCCTTTCGATCGTTGATTTCAATTCGTATGGAGTCTAAGTGTGTGAACTTCTCTCTCAAGACTTCCTTTCGATCATTAGTTTTATGTCGTGCGAGGTTTTGGTTTTTGTAACTCCACTCCTGGGGACTCCTTGCGGTTATTGGTCCCTAGTCGCATGGAGTTATAAGTGGGCGTCCTTGGTTCGTCCTTTGTGCTCTCTCATCTTTTCATTCGAGTTAGAGTCTAGGGCATCGTTGGTTCACCAGTTTTATACTTAGATCCAAACTCTAGGGATCATAGTTAGTCAAGCAAGCGGTCAATATCAAACTTACTCGACTAGTGGGTTTCCTTCAAATCCGGAGACTAAGGGATGGAGTTGGACCCTTAATTTGACAAGTGTCGCGAGTTATTTATACTCAGCCCCGTCATTGGTTTGAGACTTGAGTTGACTTGTTAATGGTGAGCCACTCCACAAGGTTTTTAGCCTTAGTAACGACTTGAGGTGGTGAGTTGATTCCATGCCCTAAGATGTAAATCCGGTGTTGTGCGCTCATGTATTCAAGTCTATTGTTACCATATCTCTAACATTCTACAAAGAAAGTAAACACACAAAAAATGGAAATCTAAAAACCTTTACTAATGAACTATTGGTAATAATGGCCTTTTCTTTTAGAATGCCTTGAAATGAAAACAAAAACTTTATGGAAAGCAGTAAATTATGTATAGTAAATAAGGTGAAGTAGCGGCAATGACGCTTACTATTCCATTCTCTTATATTGGTGAGTATATAGCAACTATTATATTTTATTCCCTTCCGCTGTGAGATTCCTATTATGAGCTCTGATATATTTATCTTTAACTTTCTAAAGGATACCATATAAACTGGCTCGAGCTTTGGTAAATTTAGATTTTTGAAAAAGATATCGGTCTGTCAAAACTCGGGTTGTTACATTTTGTATTAGAGCCAGGTTTTGGATTTCTATATAAATAGCGAGTGAATGTATTTGTATTTTTAAAAATATAAATATTATATATATATACCTAGATCCATTGAAGAAACCCACTAGATTTAAAAGGACGTCATGTGGAAAGAGATAAGATATCGTTTTTGTAAACTAAGAAATGGTTAAGGAAATATAAGAATAATAAGCCCTTATGCAGCTAGAATAAATAGTGTATAAATTGTTTTATACTTAAAAGATGGACTCTATATGTTGGTAATCGAAATTTAAGTATTTCAGATTAGTGGGATTGGTCAGTAACACCATATGAATTTGGAAAGAAGAAGGTGGATTAGGAATTTATGCATATATACATTTTGCAAAAAATTTAGTGTACACGTGGCTAGGAACATCGTTTAAAGATTTAATTTGAGGCTTGGAAGCCAAAAAGGCGTAAGTTGGTAAAGATAGTTTTCAATGGATTTTCGTGGACCCGGATTTTGAAAAGTCGATAATTGGACTAAATAGGAAAGATGGAATGTGAGAATTTATTTTTGGAAAGATAGGAAAGGACAAGGAAAGCACGACGATTAATTTTGGAATTTTATTTAAGTTTGAATTTTCTTGAAAACATTAGTAAAACGGTGAATGGGTGTAAGAGAATTTATTTGGACTAAAAAAACACCTCGATCGACCAGGAAATATTTTTAGATTACAGTAAAGTGAATGATCGATCACAACCTAGGGAAAACAAATGCAAACACAAAAAAAAAGTGTATATATATATATACTGGGTCGGGTTGAGCCGGTATTCAGATGGGTCGACCACTGTGTCGACCTACCTTGAAGTGGGTCAACACACCCGAAAGAGTGGATCGATCCACCCTATCTATTTTGCGTAGTGTAGAAGGGATGAAGCCTGTAGGCTTCGTCACTTCGTCTCCCCACCCGAGAGCTTCGTTTTCCCTAGCCGACCCAATTTTCACCACCTCCAACCACTACCACTGCTCCAAAACTCCACTGTTCCTCATAAGATTACAGCCAAATCAAAGCTTTTTCTGTCCTCTATCTCGATCCAAGCCCCTTTTTCATGGATTCCAAACTTTTCTTCATGACTCCGCGATAATCCTTAGCCACCACTTTTCCCCAATTAATACCCCAAGAGATCTCTTGGTGCAGGAGTATCAAGAGGATAGCTCAAGCCTATGTGGATTCGGTAGGGCACCAGATCTTTCTTGGAAGACTGGTTAAGTTTGCAGACTTTTTAAGCACCCGTTTAGAGCATCTTTTTCAGGATATAGGGTTTCACTGGATCTTCAACTATACTACGGTTGGACGAATTACCTACCCCAGGTTAGTATGTCTTTCCAATGCTAATTTGAATTCTAAAGAGGAGAATGATGAAGCTATCTTTGAGTCAGAGGTGAAAGGAGTAAGGAATTTTTTTACCGAGAGATAGTTTGGGGGTATACTTGGCATTAGTGGTCGGGTCTAGAGTTAGACCATGTTCAAATGACATATGAGGCCATCTTAGGTTGGATTTTTATTGACATTTAACATAGGGCTTGGGATATGGGGCATTTGAGCCCGTTGGCTAGATTTGTTATATGCATTTTGCAGTATAACCCAATTTCTTAGACCAATAGTTATGATAGGGTCACTTGCATTGTTAAGCATACCACATAAGCTATTTTGGTTGGAATTCAAGTTAATTGAGCGAAAGAGATCATGGCGTAGTTTGCTACTGCGTGAGACAGGAGGCAGTCGATGATCCCATTTGGTCATTAAAGGATAGTGGTATTTAGGCAGTTCGATGTGCCGATATAGAACAAGAACTACATTGAGGAGACACATCCAATGATAGATGCATCAACCTTGACAAGGATGCATATCGAGTTGGCTTAGCTATAAGAGGCTCGGCCCATGCAGCATGAGGATGAGCACGATGATGATGAAGATCAGGATCAGGAGGATCAGTTGGGGTATAATCCCGTGTAACACCAAGAGGTAGGTTTTCGGGATGAGTTTTTCACGAGGAGGGGAAAGACATATAACAACCTTATCAGTAATTTGATCCCCCAGTAGATCAGGGTATCAGGACACAAAGCCGCCATACTGGGGAGGCACCAGGCCTTCCAAGTCATCACATAGGGCCCATAGCCAGGAGAGAAGCCATGGGATTTGAGGAGAGAGGTTATGTCCTTATATAAGAGGCATAACCATTTGGCTAGAGAGCATCAGGAAATCTTGCTTGGATGATATGGCTCGTACACACCACGACTTTGCTCAGACGCAATAGCAGTCTTTACAAGAGATACTTTTAGCCTAACAAATTTGTATTTTTAGGAACAATATCTCGGGAAAGACTAATATGAGGATGACGAATTATTGGATTTGCTCACTTTATTCCCAACGCTTTTAGCAGAAACAACTAGAGTTGTGAGACAGTATTAGGCGTCAAGAGGAATGCCTAGGTGGGTTAGATTCCTTCATCAGAGATATTTTCTAACAGGGTCCCAGACCTCCATTCCAAGGGTGGATCAGTATTGTTATTGCTTTCTATAGGATGTTTTCCTTTTGTTTTAGAATTCATCTATCCTTTGTTGAAATGGTGTGTGTATAGGAACTTGTACTTGAGTGTTATTTTTTACTTATGCTAATATTTTATCTTATCATAGTGGTTATATGTAATCTTTCTCTAATAGTCAGAAAAAAAGATAAGTTAAAATAAATAAGATAAAATAATAAAAGAAAGCGAAAAACGAAATTTATATAAAAGTAAAAAAAACTAAAAAACGAAATTTCTTTAGAAATTGATTTCTCGAAAATATGAAAATTAATAAAGAAATCATCTTATGTAAATTTGTGCTTGTGAAATGATGGAATTTTAATAATAAGAGATGAAGGATTTCCAAGCGCAAAGAAAAAGGGCGCGAAGACTTACCATTTCCGCCTTTCTTTAACATACGAAGTCAAATTCAGAAAATTAGAGTTTTCTGAAATTCACAAATTTAAAGTTGGTTGGTAGGATTTAGATGAAAAAAATGGATGAACTATGCTCTTACTTCATAAGAGTGTAGGAAAAATTTGATGAAAAAGTATTTTTGATTTTCAAATATTGCATTCATATAAAAACTGCTAATATAATTAGGAAGTGCACATCTTGCTTTTAAAAGATTTTCAAGAAAATTTGCATCCATAACGGACATACTGCTTAGGCATTCATTATATTCATGTATTTTTGTAGTGTGTTACACTTTCCACTAGCGCACAAATGGTTGAAAAATTGGATTAACACATTATGGTTGCAAATTATACGAGAAATTACATAATTCTACCCTTACCAAATTTCAAGGACAAAATTTCCTAAGGGAGGGAGAATGTAACACCCCGTATTTTTATATGAATATTTAAATAGTTATTAACAAATATCGATGTTTTATGATTTCAAAATCCGGCCTCGAAACAAATATCATTGTGTTTGTAGCAATTTTATAATTCATATACATACATGACTTCCCCCAAACGGAGTTCGTATGGGGAAGTTATTAATGATTTTTTTTTTACAAAGTTACGCAAATATATACTCGCAAGTTTGAATTTGAAATCTAAAATGTGTGTTATGAATGGAAGAAATTAATATGAGGAAAAATAAAAGGCAAAAAAAGTAATGTTGAGTGTAACGTCAAACAAGAAAAAGAGGGGAGAAATTAACGTTCATGCCCTAGTAAATGGGTTGACCCATGCTAAAAGTGGGTTGACCTACCTGGAACCCGATTCGATCCAATAATGGGAAATGTGATATAGCTTGAATGTTTTATATGGATCTGATTTTATTCTATTCGATCCAACGAACAAGATTGTTATGTGCACCTATAAATAGGCTAGCAAAGCCCAGATTTCAACTCATATTTTCTAAAACGACGCCAAGGCTCTGCCATTTCTTTCTCCTCCAAATCCGTTAGAAATAAGAATATGTTAGTTTTAGGATTCTTATTCAAGATTTGGAGACAAAGAATATAGATCTATGTTATAAGTGTTTGAGTGTTTCAGTTTCTTCGTCTATGTGAGGTAAGTTTTGTAAATCTAGATTTTTGTGATTCTTCTCCTTCTTTTAGCATCAGATTTGTAAACCCATGGTTATTTCAATAATATATCCTATTTGGAAGAAAACTGGTAGCAGATCTGAATTGGATTCAAGAATTATACGCAATTTGGTAAGTGGATTTATATTATGTTTTCCAGTAATGATATATTATATCATTTGATTCTTGTTGAAAATTATGATATGTTCTTCTTCTTTTTCCCCTTTTTTATGTCAAGACATACAGTCAGTGTTAAATTTCAATCATGTGCCAATTAATTGAATCATGACGATGTACTAATTTTATTGAATTGTGGTTAGGTGAAAACTTAATTGAAATATTATTTAGCGCAAATTAAGTGAGTTGCAGCTATATGCAAAATAAATAAAAAATGTGGTTCGGCATAAATTAAATAAATCATATTTATGTCCAAATCTATGGGGATTTGTAATAAAATAGGGGAAATAAGAGTAAATCGGAATAAATGTATATCAAATTAATTAGGAAACTAGTAGTAGCCTAGATTGATTGGTTAGTAAAAATAAGATATTTCCATAGTTTGGTTTTTAAGACAAAGTGGAAAACATAAATGCAAGCTTAAAACAGATGAAGATGTGTAATAGTGCAAAATAAGGATTTTATCATATTATGCACTGTTCAATAGTTTAAAATAATTGAAAAAGAAAATGTCTTACAACTATGGGTTTCCATTTCTGTGATTACCTTAAGTTATGGAAATAGATTTTTGTATAGTTTTTAGTTACCAATCAATTAGAGATAACTCTAACTTCATAAAGGATAAATTGCAAAGACGAAAATAAAAAGGACAAGAATGAAGTAGGCTTGATATAAATAAACTTGTAATTGAGGAATTAAGTTTAATGAATATATTAATAAGTGGCCAACTGATGCTAATAAGTAAATAAATTAGGCACAGACTAAATAAGTGAAATGATCGGGTTAGTCAGCAATATGGTAAGTAAAACAAGCGCGCAATCGAAGATTAGACTTGGGTGTAATAACATAATGATGAGATGAGCCTGGACTAGTCCATACATATTTCAGATGAAAAGCTCAATGGGGCAGATCATCGTGGCTGTCTGGAGACACGAAAGGAGAACGTCCACCTTATTATTCGACGGGACTGGAAGGAAGTGCAGGACTTCTACGGGATGAAAGGATGCTCCATGATGGCCCACTACTGTAGACCTAATGAAGTTGTAGCAACAGAGGCATCGTTTGTACGGTTCAATCCGATGAGTATGTTTTAGCTGCATCTTAGATGATGGACAACCTAAAGACTGGTAAGAGGATGATCTTAGGATGATTCAGCAACTTCCTCAAAAAGGAGGCTTCGTGGTCAAGACCCAACAAAAGATAGTAGGATGTCAGATACCTGTCATCATCAGTCGGAGCATATGTGGGAATGACTGGAGCTAAGCCAAGAGGCCAATGATCTTTTACTATCGGTTCATTGGATGAGGGACCACAAGTTTATTTAGATTGGATGGCAAGGTGATCATTTAGCTCTTTTGAATAGTCTTTCATTAGATTGGGGTTGGCTGGAGTAGGACATTGAAGAACCGTCGATAAAGACAAACCTATCTTTGGATATTTGTATTTTAAGCCTAACAAGGTTGTCCTTTACAAATATGTGTAAAGCCCCCGATTGATTTCCGTAGAGGAACTCATGGATTAGGGTGCCCTTATGGCGCAACGGTAGAAGCTTATTCGCTCTCGCAGCACAGCCCAATAAGCTTTCATGGCATAGCATTGGAGGTCCAATACATTTTTATAGTACGATGGTGGGAACCACTTGAGGAGGTTACTATGGGGAGTGTTTCAGTATTGGGTATATAGGTACATATATATTGTTTATTAGGTTAATCTACTTGGGAGTATATGGGTACGATTTGTGCAGAAAAATCAAAAAGAGTATTAACTAATAAACCCGAATAACTTATTAAATAAGAACCAGTGATATAACGGTATATGTAGTTATATTTATAGAAATTATAATTTATCCATTCACTGAAACTTTTGTTCTTACCCCTCCTCATAACAAACCCGTAGGTTAGGAAGGCGGTTATGATTCTGCAGGTTAGAGACACTTGTTAGATAGTGTCATTATATTAATGAATATTTACTTACTGTTATATTTTATTACCTTCCGTTGTGAGATTTCTATTATGAGCTTTGATATATTTGTCTTTGACTTTCTATAGGATACCATATAAACCAGCTCAAACTTCAATAGATTTGGATTTTTGAAAAAAAAAATCGATTTATCGAAATTCGGGTTATTGTAACAAATAATTTTCTTTTGAGGTAAAATTAAAACTAAGTGTCGCGAACACGACATACCAACAAAATCTCAGATCAGAAAATTCAAATACAATATTTGAAAACATAAGTACTAAACATAATTGTTATATAAGATACTTCATAAGCGAAAGCAACTAATAAATATATATCAATATAGGAAGTCAAAATACACTAAGTCATACATATGGAATTTTGATATGATATCTAATAAAACCTATGAGTTGATTCCTGCTATAAACCTGCTATATCTTGTAGGAGATTTTCACTACTCTTATTTTCCCAAATAGCCTCAAAAATAACTTTAAACCTCATAATATTCCGCTATATCCAGTTATTTCCACACCACTCTGCTATTTCATCCATATCTTCTTTAAATGAAATAAACTGAGAAATGTTAAGAATTTTTTTCTAATTAAAATTTTTAACATATATTTTAGAAACAAAAATACATTAATACTCTATAAATTTAATAAAAGCGTGCATTTATTTACATATATTTGCACATGTTTTCATTTGAGCTTAAGGATGTAATAATTATAATTGAATTGAATATTTAGTCATTTAATTAATATTTATATATTTTTAAAAACATTAAGTAGAACTATTATATGTTATTTTAGAGTCATTTGATATCGCGGCTATTTTCTTGCTTTATCTCCGCTATGACTTTTTGTGGCAAGTACGAGTTTTATATGTTATTTTAGAGCCATCCGATATATCCTCGTTTTATCCATGTTGCAACTTTTTGCACCTCCATTGTGTTGAATCCATTAAGCGCTCTAATTACACTATATACAACGAGTCTTATGTATAAGTGACTTTTTTATTATGTACTAAGGCCATATAAGTATAGATATATAAAAATATTGTCATCTTAAATCTAAAGTACTTCATCTTCCATATAAGCATATCCTCAAAAAACTGTCTTTCAAAATACTCAGTCAAGTCCTAGAGTTGTCATGGCAGGAAAAAATGAAGGAAGAATTGGGTAGACTTGTATCCGTATGCTAGGGGGTCTTTGGCAATCACTCTACACCATCGAAACTTAAATGCATAACCTATATATTAATGTATAATACAACGATACCCAATTGACGTAGGATAACCATCGAGAGTTCTAATAAAGCAAAATAAATAGAACAATCACATGAAACCTATCGTATATTTCTCAGCATATTCAATAAATATAGGGTGTTGTTATTGACACTCCAACAATTGTTAAGGGGGGATCATTTTTTAAAAACACTCCACTTTTTAAAATTGTTAAGGGGCTACACAAACATATTAGTTCACACTACTCAATATTCCCATATTGCCCTTTCAAACCAAATTAGAAAAAAAACTTATTCGACGTTGACAACTAAATATCATGACTACTTTACCTTTGTCCTTAATTTCATTTTCAGTCCTTCTCTTATAGTGCATCCAATTTAAACTTTAAAATCAATAATATGCGCTTAAATCTATAGAATTTTATAAAGTTAATGAAATCTGAAATATCAATTAAGGCAGCTTTGACAATTAAATACTCTAATTTACATATGTTCAATCATATAAAATTAGTATTGATTTTTAGAATAAAACAATCAAATAATTTAAAATATTAGTGTTGAAAACTTAAAAAAAAATCTTTATTTTTTTAATTTTAATGTAATGAATTCCTATTTTTATGTAATTTAGTTTCACGGTTGAAGAGGGAAGGTGATGCAAATATAAACGGGTAATTTTGTAAAAGGCATGGTGTATGAAAAGGAATTTTTTGTGTATACTATTTTATATTATTTCACAGTGTATGTTAAGAAATTACGGGTGTACGTGTAGAATTAGTCAAATGGGTAATAAGGTAAAATTACTTTTATTTGTTAAGGGGCCACTTTCTTCATTGGTACTCCCCTTAACAATTTTTTTTTTTTTAAATTTGGTCCTTCCCTTAACAATATTTGGAGTGTCAATAACAATGCCCTAAATATAATAGTAAAAAAAGTATAAATAAAACGGGAAGGATAGTAATGGACAAATGAATCATAGAAATAAGAGTACATAGATAAAAATCTATACAATATAAGTGATAGAGTTTGTATAACTAATAATACACTAAAAATATATAACCATCTTCAAATAGAAAATAACATTAGAAGTTCCGCAGTATTATTCAATGGAATGAAAGTAGCAACAGTAAAATATAGTATCCTGATAGTATTGCCTCCTACTTCTCATCTGTCAAGCTCCATGTGTACACCAGACCTCATATCCCTTAGTTTACTCATTTAAGATACCTGTAATAATAAGAAGAAAAGTATAAAATCCTAAGTCTAGTCCAGCGTGAATTGAAGAAAGTTTCAAATGCTATGAAAGAAATATACTAGGGTGAATGTTATGGAAAACTATATCTAACTCATACTTGTATCCATAATGTTAGCACATATGAAAGATGTACGTTGCCCAGTCATATCATCATGAGTGTATTATACATTAAAGTACTAAGAGGGGTTTGTTATTCTACATTGATAATATTTACACCTTGTGAAATCCCAAAGATATAAGAAACCAAATAAATATAGCATCCATCATCCATAGTTGCATTCGCTCAGTCAGCACGTTGGATATATAATAACTTGTATGCGGATACATAATAACTTATATGAGCTTATTGTATAGTCAAAGATATTTAACGTCTGGTTTCTGTGTATTCAAATCCATACCGCTTGGTAGGTTGGAAGCTAGGTAGCACTCATCCGAAGGTAAAATGGATCATAAAATCATATGATTCAAGTGTTGGAATATTTCGACAATTGGGTCACATATGTAAAAATGTGTTGTGCTATTTTGGTGTAAAGCCTAATTAAAGTGATCTAATTTTGGATTAGAATTAATAGGCTTAAAGTTTAAGTTATCATGGGCCTAATATGTAGATACCGGGGCATTTTATAATTTGTTGAAGGGCCGAATTACAAAATGCCAACTCTATAAATAAAGGGTTATGGTCCCCGAATTACACAAGCCTTAGCAACTCTCTAACCTCTTCTACGGAGAGATGATTTCAGATCTAGGGTTTGTGTCAATTTGGAAGACCAAACCTAATTCATCTTCTCGTTTAACAACCGACTACGGATTCAGGTATTGCACTGATTAAATACAGATTTAGGTACGCTTCCGCTAATCAAGTTATTTATTTTCTGATTTGTTCTCAATTAAATCAATATGGTTACATATTTGGATCTAGGGTTTCACGATTGGATATTGTTAAAGTATATTGAAATCCTAATAAGTGGTATCAGAGCCAACCATTATTGATTCTATTGGGAAAATTTTGTTTTTTCTCTTTTATACATGTTGTTTTGCCATTTCAGAACAAAGGTTGAATTGTGTTTTCAATTCATACGGTTTATATGTTATGTTTTCATTTCACAACAGGTTGACTTTATTTACTGCGGCTAATAATATAAAAAAAAAGTTTTTTTTTTGTTTTTTTGTTCAAGTTTTAGATCTATATTGATTCAGATCTATTATCTCCTTCACGTTCTTGCATTGGTTCTATGGATCCAACATGAATAATGCTAATATAATATAGTTTGCCAATATGTTAATTCAACGGGTTCTGGTTTTTTGTTTAAAAATATATCAAAAACATATGTTTATTACGTCTAGTTATAAGTTGTATTCTGCAGCCGCCGGTCTATTGTTATATACTTCTGATGTCATATATTATACTATATTATTTGTTTTGACCAAGTCTTGAACCCGTTTTATGCATAAAGTTTCGGAAGCTCTACTGAGCGAATCTCATGCTATCCTTACGGGCTTTAAAAAAATGTTTTTTTTATATACCATGTGCACTGTTTGGAACAATTATTATTTATTGTATGGATGTAGGACATGCCACATTAACTCATTTGTCATATAATGTTTCATGGCATGTGTATGATGTTTCGGTAACCTGTCATGATGCTTTTATTTTATGCCTTTTGGGTTTGGTTTATAATATTTTGCATTTGTGTTGCTTAATCTAATTAGCTATCATGTTTGAATCTTTGACCAATTCACCTACATTTTAGGATGATGATTAGTAGGTTACTTTATTATGGTCAAACTACAATAACTTCTACGGTTTAAAAAAAAGTTTTTTTTTTGTTTGGTTCAGTTGACAGTATAAAAAAGCACATGTTATATTATGCTTCGGATATACATCATGGTTACTTCAGTCATTCAGGTTATTCAGTATGATATTTATTATGTCGTTTACACATAATTTTATGTGGTAATTGATCATGACATTCATCTATGATATCGTGATTTATTTATGATGTCTTATATCATATTTATTAAGGAAATGTCATGAATGTAACTGCATACCTAAAGCAACATATTATGACAACTATGACTAAAACTCGTTATGCTATTATTATAATTTTAAGTTTTTCAGATGTCATATAGACCTAAAGCATTGAGAGTGTTTTATAACACTCAAAATATATTAATACATATATTAAGGATAAATTCAAATATAATTTTGGCGTCTCTTTACAGGTGTAAATATTTTACATTAGTAGTGAATTAACTTTAAAATAATATGTCACCAAAGTGACCTCTATATTTTGGTGGTTCATGAAAATGTTTAATATTTGTGTGTAGTTATTCATGCGAATATTAGTCGGCCCAAAGGAAGGCTAATGTTTGGCCGAATCACTTACACATGTGTGATGATAAATACGTGAAAATTATAAGGTTTTTCGAGTGAATAATTAATCGGCCCAAAGGAAGGTTGTTATTTGACTTGAATTTATTGTCAGTGTTTGATCATTACAACAAGAGTACCACTTACAATTAATATTACTGTCCAAAGACTTGATATTAATGTGTACTAGGTATCTTGAGAAGAGACTTACCAATTATTTGAATTTACTATGGTTGATATTTGGCTATGAGCATATACAGTCAATCTTCATTTTATTTTTTGTTCATTTTCAGCTAATTTAACTGAATTATCTGCCAATTTAAAGAATATTTCCATCTTTTTTTGGGATAAATATAAGGATTTGTATGAGAGCACGTTATTTGTTCTTGACTTTATAGATTTAACTCTTGTAACTAAGAGGGTTACAATCAACCCTACTACGGTTAAATATTCTTATAATGTTATGAAGAATATTGAAAGGTGATATAATTCAAAGGCAAGAGTTAAATGATCATTAAGTAAATACTTCAGAAGTTTTCAAGGATGTGCTATAGGTAACGATAACTAACTTTGTATAAGTTATCTACTGAGAATGGAAATAGTTTTTTGTGAAAACAATAAGGGAAATCAAGCACTCTTTGTGGTGCTTGATTACATAAAGTCAAAGTAAAAGAAATATAAATGAGTACTATACGAAAAAGATACTGCTTCAAAAGCTAAAGACGCTCAAGTTATTGTTATTTTTGGTGCTATCTTCAGTATATTCATTTAAAGATTAAAATTATTTTAAGAATAATATGTTATCTTATTGGGCTAATTTAGCGCTTTGGTAATTAAAATAGAGATTGAAGTTTTTATGATTGAAAAATACTCATTTGATATACATTATAAATAAATGTATAAGGATTAAGAAGTCGCTAAGGATCTCAAAGAAAAGAAATAACATAAGGATATATTTATAGTTATTTCTTTATGGGGATATACAGACATATAAAGTTATTATTGAGATTTAAGTCAAACTGCTTGAATTTATTCGATATTTTTTATGCTGTCATTTAGACAGATTTCGGTTTCATATTTCTAATATGAACATATTCATCAAGTAATAATAGTGTTGATTTATGAATAAATTCAAATTTTTATGTAATTGAAGCTCTTAATGTTTGATATATATAAGTTATGGCTACTTATGCTAAATAGCTTGTAATGATATCTCAAATCTTGTTTTGGTGATTAATATAATTATTTGTTTCAGTTTACTAAGGAGGTATAGATTGAGATATCATAAAGATAGAAAATACTTTATTGATATTCTAAGCGATTTAAAGTTTATAATTTTTTTATGAACCCACACTAAGGAAAAGTTTTAAAGCGGGAAATGCAATAGTTTTTTTGAGGATGTTGAGTTTGGGGGGAGAAATAAAGTAATACCATTGTCTTTAAAGAGAATCATTATCTTTGATTCAACTGCGGTTGCTTCTTCGCTTAAAGTTTAAGATTTGTTTTCTTTTATTAAGAAGAAGTAAATTAAGAACCATAATAAGACGATGTTGAAGATAATTTTTTCTTTAAGCTAAGGATACTGCTTCAAGAAAACAAACTCAACAACCTCAAAGATGCAAGATCACTAAGGAAATCCATGTAAATGGGAAGAAATGCTATTTCATATTATTGTGTAGTATTTCTTCATAAAGATAAATAATGGATTGATAAAGATGATGCTACAGACTTACATCAATCCATGTAAGGTACTAATTTAAAATGTGGATTTAAGAAATGAACATATAGTATAAATCTATATGGATAATAAAGTTTGAAATTTCCCTCTAACTTAAGTAATAAGATCATTGGTTATGAATAACTATTCAAAGCCAAAAGGGATCAAGTGGGTAATATTGAATTTTATAGGGCACTTTTGTTGAAATCGCTGTTATTAAAAGGAAATTTTGTTTTCTTTTAAGAATGTTTCATTTTGGACTTAGTAAATGATTCTGAATCGATCACTTTGGAGTTTACTACATTTTGTACTTTTGAGCATTATCTGATGAAGATTAAAGTTATGTTTCTCAATGGAGACGTTGGTGAAACCACTTAAGAAACTCATTTATGGATTAGTCTTTTGTATTTGGGATTCAAATACACCATTATTGTTCATGGAGTGATATTTGGATTATTACAAAAGAATTAGGAAGATAAATGCTTAAAAGATTTGGTATGTAAACTGCGATTCAGTTGTTTTTCTTTTACCAAACAGATAAATGCTACCATCCTTGAAATTAAAGAAATGCAAAAGATTTCTCATGCATTTGCAGTGTGAATTCTAATGCATACTAATGTATATACACATATGGATATGCGTGTATTATTTGGTAGATACTTTACTGATATTAAAAGTGGATCAATGATTTAGTAGCCAAAATGGTTATGATATATCTTTAAAAGACAAAATAAAAGATTATATGCTCATAGACAAAAGATCGGATCGGGTGGAGATCATTAAAGAATTACGATCCGAATATTTTGGATGTCATTACTGTAAAAGATCCACTTCTAGCAATGATAATATATTTTATGAGTGAAACTATATAAGGGAAAAGTGTCGTTTAGGCACTTATAGTTTTCGCCATTTTGAAAATATCGTCTTTGGTTAATTATAAGACATCCAAATATGGAAAATAATAATGAAATTTTGTCACAATACTCCAGTTATAGATAAAGAATTGAAAGACCAAGTAATATTGTGACAATAAAGAATATATTATTTTCCAATAAGGGAAGAGTGCAAAATGTATTGTAATTCATAGAGCACACTTAGACAAACTCCATTATGGCGGATCCGCTTACCAAAAGGTTATCATCTAAGGTCTTTCATGAGCATGTAGCTCAGTTGGTGTAACTTTTATGTAAGGATATTTTGGTTCAGGGGGAGTTTGTATTTGGTATTGTCATATGACTCATTGCTCTATACTTCAGTTATAGATATATGCATATCAAGTTCTTTTTCTGATCAGAAATAAAGTAATGAATTTTTCTTTGCACTCAGGTTGTTTAAATATTAAACATTTGATCTCACTAAAGAAGGACCAGTTGGAAATAGACATGTATAGATCACATTTCATGTAATTTCCATGCTACGCATCCATGATTGATCTATGTCATTTGACTGTATTGATATATGTGACCATTGATGGGTTTAGTTACGATAAATGTAACGAATGCCGCTTTGATCCTTTGTCAATGCAATTAATGGACGAGATTGTTTCAGATACACCATATGTTATAAATAGCAAATTTTGGAGCTCATAAAGTCAAACACATTTTAAGGTTATTTCATATGTGACCCAGGGGGAGATTGTTGGAATATTTCGACAATTGGGTCACATATGTAAAATAAAATGTGTTGTGCTATTTTGGTGTAAAGCCTAATTAAAGTGATCTAATTTTGGATTAGAATTAATAGGCTTAAAGTTTAAGTTATCATGGGCCTAATATGTAGATACCGGGGCATTTTATAATTTGTTTAACGGCCGAATTACAAAATGCCAACTCTATAAATAAAGGGTTATGGTCCCCGAATTACACAAGCCTTAGCAACTCTATAACCTCTTCTACGGAGAGCTGATTTCAGATCTAGGGTTTGTGTCAATTTGGAAGACCAAACCTAATTCATCTTCTCGTTTAACAACCGACTACGGATTTAGGTGTTGCACTGATTAAATACAGATTCAGGTACGCTTCCGCTAATCAAGTTATTTATTTTCTGATTTGTTCTCAATTAAATCAATATGGTTACATATTTGGATCTAGGGTTTCACGATTGGATATTGTTAAAGTATATTGAAATCCTAATATCAAGGCCTATTATGTGCCCAAGTGAGCGTACTTGCATAGTACTTCTTTATGGCTACGTTCAAAACCTACAATTATCAATGATCCCTTTAAATACATCATCTACAGAATAGCACATCATCCTAGAACTATCATCACAACTTTTGCTTGGAGTCATCGTGTTTATGAACTATTCTTTACAGCAATTGTTAGTCATAGAATTGTTGGAAATAAATGAGAAGATTGGGAAGAAGAGGTTGAGAGGTATTGGAGAAATATAAGTCCCACATTGTGTGTGATTTGTGAATATATCTCCATATATACTAAAGCCCAGTATGCTATTTCAAAACAAAAGAAATAAGCACATGAAGCATTGAGTGAATGGGGCTATGTAGGCATTAGACCTTCATAATAAATATTAAAATGTCAAAGATAGGGCCTTGGGCCTCTTGGGGTCTCATGATTTTCGTGGGTCGATAACCTGCTGGGGCTTGTTGCGGTTAAACAGGTTTGTTTTGAACGGAGCGGCTTTGCCTGTTCGCTTGCACAGCGAACAAGTGCGCCCGTTTCCTTTCAGACTCGGCCCAGCCGACACACCCGCGCCCGTACGGACAGTCGCATCTGCCCGGATAACACCCCCTGGCCACTATATAAAGGCTTCATGACAGACCCAAAAAAAATCACCAAAAAATTCTGTGTTCTCTTCTCTGTAAAACTGTTCTGAAAATTTCTCTCTTGCGTTCATTGTTGCTCTGCACTTGAAAGCGCTTCAAATTGCAGAGATCGGTCCGTTTTATCTTGGGAGACAATTGCTCAATAACCTTCAGCGCCATAGAGGGAGCAATACTGTTTCAAGGAAACAAATTTAATCTGGACTCGGACATTACCGACAGGTACTTCTTTCTACTCTTTGTTTTGCTACGGTTTTTTACTGTTGCAAATCTGGTCACGCTTTTTACCGTTGCTAATTTTGATTCTACTTCGAATAAGTAACACTTCTTGACGTGACAATTGGATTGTGACAATATATTGATTGCTATCGGGTTCGTACTATATTTACATTGTTACGAACAACAAGAATATCATCATTCAACTTGTAATCTTTCTCCCATAGTTCCTAAAATTTGACTTCTAGCTCTCCACTCTACACCTTAAAGTACTGCTATCCATCATAAAGCCATCACTTCCTATCGTAGAGTCATTATCGCCAAACCATACATCATCGTAGAATAGTAACATCACCATAAAGGATCCATCGAGCGAACTATCCACTACATCATGCTCATAAATTCTTCTTACCATCCATATAAAAAGTTATCCAATTGTCTATCACCAATATGGGTAATTACAAACCACTTCAAAAGTGGTTGGTGCCAACTACTACAGTTTTGTACTTAACCAAAAATACACACTAAGTGAAGCCATTGGGCGTGCGTCTTAAAATCCAAAGAAAATATAAAAGTCCATCACCTTTCATCCTTAGATCAATTGGTATTCATCCCAATAATATTCTATAAAATATCCCATCCACTATAGTTACCATCATATGTGCACCCAGTCAAAATGCATGAAACTCTATCTCATCTTCTGAGTTTTCATCGCTTTTGCATCCAATTAAAGTGAAATAAAATAAACTCAATCTTATGGGACGTTCCTAGAACTATGTCGCCTGCAATTATTATTTTCAGATAAAACAAGGAAATGAGCATACCTGCAACCAACAAGCATATTTACGTTTATAAGAACCTATACACATTTACGATAGCATGCATATAATGTACACAAAAGAACCATATCAATGAATATGGGTATGAAAAATATCTGAAATCTATCACATCACTATCAATAACTTCATATGTAGACTCATGTAAACAAATCAACAAAACTGTATCTTATTTAAGTAGCAAGTCTAACATGTTCCATATGTGTAACTTTAATCAAATCCTATTAAGTAATATAATATTTTTTCATTACGTCTAACTTTTCAGTTTGCCTTTACTAAAATTCATTAGTTAGTTAATTATTGATTAACATCATAATAAACCAACGTCAACGCTAGATAAACTTCAGTCACATCAAATATATGTTTACCCCGCCAAAATAATTGTTTCAAACTTATACTTATTTTAAAGGTTATATTTTGTTAGTGGTTGTAGTAGTGGAAAATAGTTGAATAATTGAAATAGTGGAAGTAAAGTTTTAATAATGCAACAACTTTATTGCTTGTAGTTAGTACATGGATATAATGTGTCTCTTCTCATATTTATAGGCACATAAAACTAATAATTTATTATTAGAATATTCTAGATACAACACTCTAGATAAATCAAGAAATGCTTATTTAATAATACATAAAGTGGTTTGTTAATCTCTTGAGAATTCTAGAAATTTGTAGCTTACTCAATACTCCTCCTTGATGCAAATTTCGAACACTACAAGCATAGTTCAAAGTTTCTCAATTCTTGCTCTTGGCAGTGCCTTTGTGAAGATGTCTGCAACTTGATATTCTTTCATGCAGTACTTGAGATGAATTTCTTTTGTCACTTCTGCATCTCTGATGAAGTGATACTTGATAGCTATATGCTTAGTTCGACTATGATGAACTTGAATTTTTGTCATTGCTATTGCTGATTTGTTGTCACAGTAGATTGTAATAGGTTGTCCTTGACGTTCACCCATATCTTCAAGTATTCTCCATAACCATATAGCTTGGCTTGTTGCTTCAGTGGTTGCCACATATTCTGCTTCTGTTGTTGATTGTGCAACTGTAGCTTGCTTCTTTGATGCCCATGAGAATATTCCTAATCCAAGTGAAAAAGCATAGCCCGACGTGCTTTTCATGTCATCTACTGAACCTGCCCAATCACTATCAGTGTAGCCAACCAACTTTGAGTTGGTAATGGTTTTGTACCATATTCCATACTCTTTTGTTCCTTATAAATATCTTAAAGCTCTTTTAGCAACTCCAAGATGAATTTGGCTTGGACTATGCATGAATCTTGATAGAATACATGTGTTGTACATGATATCTGGTCGTGTAACAGTAAGATATAAAAGACTTCCAATCAAAATTATGTACCGAGATGCATCTGCTTCTGGGGCTCCGTCATCCTTTTACAACTTCTCGTTTGTTACGAGTAGAGTAGCTACTGGTTTGCAATCATTCATTCTAAATTTCTTTAATAGTTCTTCGATATATTTCTTTTGGGAGATAAATATCCCTTCTTATGCAAAGGAAATAATTCATCAAGCCAAGGTAGGTCATTTCAAATGTTTTCATCATGTCATCTTTGAATGCAGTTATCATCTTCATATTGTTTCCCATGTAGATAAGACCATCCACATACATAGAGACAATGAGAGTATCATACTGACCTTGTGTCTTAATGTATAATGTGGGCTCACTCTTGCTCCTCCTAAATCCTTGATTAATGAAGTATTGGTCAATTCTATTGTACCATGCTCGAGGTGCTTGCTTCAGGCAATATAAAGCTTTTCTTAGTCTTAGTACTTTGTCTTCATTGCCCTTACTTACATAGCCTTGCGGTTGCTCCACATAAATATCTTCTTTTAATTCTCCATTTAGGAAGCATGATTTGACATCTAGTTGAAAAATATGCCAACTGTTAACCCATAAAATATGTTCTAGAAAATAATGAGCATGTTTGGTTGATTTATGATTTAAGGTCATTAGGCCTTTTAGGTTGTCGTGTCCTCTCTAGCTCGATGAGCTCCTTAACTCACATGAGTACTCTAGGTCGTTATGGCATCTTAGATCGTTCAAATAATATGTGGTGTTCACGAAGCTTTGACTCGTTTGAACATCTTAAGTCATTGGGGCATCTTGTCCACTCAGAGGCTAGCTTGCAAGGTTCTTGGATCGCCAGCTCGTCAAAAGTTTTAGCCCATTTCATCAAAGCCCAAATCACTTTATTCTGGTTTAGCCCGTTCTGAGTATGCTTGGGCCGCACCGCTCTGTCCAAGCCCGCAGTGTCACAACCTAGCCTGCTCTGTGTCCTTTAGCTCGCACTACCTTCAGCTAAACATAGTTGGGTCGCTCTGCCTTGTTTATCACGTCCCGCCTTGCTTTGCACCGTTTAACATCCATTCTAGCCCGCATATGACCTAAAACATGAGCATAGTATTTACATAATTGCCATCTTGTCTGAACTCCACCTATAAATACCCCCCACGTTCCTTCACTAAGGGGGGAGCTTTTGGGTCACGAAGTGCTGTCGAAACTTTTCTACAACCATCCTAAGCAATTCTAAGCGCTTATTCTCCAAAATCAAGTGAAGATCTATGGTGAATCCGAATAAGATCTATGTGGTAAAGAGTGATAAATTTGTTGTAAGAGAGAAGTAAATCTTGTAATCAATATATTGATAAGGGAATCTCTTATGAAAGTGGATGTAGATCCTCATTGGATTGAACCACTATAAAAACTTCATGTTATTACTTTTATGCTTTTTATATGTTTTTGATTACAGCCTCACTTTTTTCTTCCTTACCAATTTGGTGAAGTGTTTTGACACACCCTTGTTGAATCCAATTTCAAGATCAACATTTGGCGCCCACCGTGGGGCCGCGTTCATATCTCCTACCTCTTCTCACGCCTTGCCGTTAAGGTTCTAAGTCGCATCCTTCTTCAACATTATGGACAAATCTAAGAAAACCACTCGCAAAACCGTGGTAAAAGCCGATGATGTTGCTATTGAAGAAACACCGCTCACGAATTGCCTTGAAGTTGGTGAAAATTTAGAAAGCGGGGCCGGTGTGATCAGAAACGAATTAAAAGTCACTATTGCCAATGTCAACAGCCGGATGGATGCCTCTACTAAAATGATGATGGAGAAACTTGACGCCATCCTTAACGCTCGATCAAATCCGGTTCCTCCGAAAGTGCATGTAGATCTCGAAGGGAATGACAAGTCGCCTGCTTCCGATCATAACCGCAACGACAATATGGAAGACGGTTATGATGGGGCAAGTGACAGATATGAAACTAATATCGAAGAACTGGGATCAACAGCTAAGAGTCATTCTGAAATGAATGCTCGAAAGTTCATTAACCCTGTCACGGGGGCATTCCCCCGGCGAGAAGGCAAGGCACCTAAGCTCTTTTATCACGACCATATTCCTGGACGAACATTTGGTAAAGAGCTTAGCTTCGCAGAGCATCATAGCACCGAAGAATATGCAGGTGATACACTGAACGTAAGCTCTGTGACTAAGAGCATATATGTTTGAATGAGATTCTCGCTTGTGAAGTCATATGTCAAATCGAAACTTTCGTAAAAAGTTGATTTTATATTGCAAGTCAGCTGTCGAGTGCTTGCTCCTGTATCATGGCAACTCTGAAAATGCTAGTTCAAGGGCTGAATGCTGTGAATTCCCAACATGCGCGAATGCATATATATATATATATATATATATATATATGGGAAAAACATTACGTTGAAAAGTAAACGGAAAAGTCGCAAAGATTCAAACAGTGAGCAAGCGCCACGACAAATAGATGAAAAAGCTACAACTTTTATCAAAGGGGCACCTCCCTAAGTGAGGGGTTCAAAGCTTCAGCTCCTAAACTAGAATAACTTGCTAAGTCAAGCATATGGTAAAGGAATTGACAGCCACAACGTGAAGCGATAAAACAGCCAAAAAGTTCACTTACGTAGCATCTGAAATATCAGATGTGAAAAGTGTCGAACTATTCGCGTAACATTTGAAACATCAGATGTGAAGAATGAAAAATTTCACTTGCATAGCATCTGAAATCCCAGATGTGAAAAGTGTTGAACTGTTCGCGTAACATCTGAAATGTCAGATGTGAAGAATGAAAAAGTTCACTTACGTAGCATCTGAAATCTCAAATGTGAAAAGTGTCAAACTATTCGCGAAACATCTGAAACTTCAGATGTGAAGAATGAAAAAGTTCACTTACGTAGCATCTGAAATCTCAGATGTGAAAAGTGTCGAACTATTCACGTAACATCTGAAATATCAGATGTGAAGAATGAAAAAGTTCACTTACGTAGCATCTGAAATCTCAGATGTGAAAAGTGCTGAACTATTCGCGTAACATCTGGAATGTCAGATGTGAAGAATGAAAAAGTTCACTTACGTAGCATCTGAAATCTCAGATGTGAAAAGTGTCGAACTATTCGCATAACATCTGAAATGTCAGATGTGAAGAATGAAAAAATCCACTTACATAGCATATGGAATTTCAGATACGAAAAGTGTCAAACACACTCATATGAGTCTTTAGAGTGATAACGTTCAGGACCTACAGTCAACCTAAGTTGACAGGTCAACTTTAAGCATTAACACAAATTTGAATTAGAGTGCTACGACTATGCGAACAATATTTGATGAGTTTTTGAACCGTCAGATAAGATGCTCCTAGGCTAGCATTTAGGTCAACGCAAGTTAAAGTTTGTTATAGTTCTTTTCTAACTAATCTGTTGTCAACATGGACAGTTGATAACGAATATAAGTCTAAAATCATGTAAAGGTTTGTCTTAAATGAAGAACAAGAAGCACGAGACGAATGAATTCAAAATCAAAAGATCGCCACAACAAATAGTTTTCGATCTTAATATAAAGGCTTGAAGTGCATTAGGCAAAATACAGTTCCATCACTACATCACAAGTCCAATACAAAAACATTAGATGCAAAATATCATAAGTGTGTTAAGCGAGGACTGGCACTCGTACATACAACCGGTCTACATCATGAGCACATAAAAGAAAAATAGCAAAAGACAGACAAGAGAACTACTTCCTTTCATCAATAGATCATTCCCCACCTTGAGCGGGAGGAGGAGTACCAGTCATCTCTGCCTTGCCTCCAAGACTTGATAGTTCAGCAATGATCTCATCCTGAGACCTAAGAGCCTGAATAAGCGTGGCCTTGTCCTTCTCCAAAGTGGTGATGAGTTCAATGTTCTCCCTATTCAACCTCTTAAGCTCGTAAGCAAAGGTGTTCCAGGCTCCTAGTTTGCACGCGTAATATTGACCAATTTCCTCAAGGCGCTTGTCCATCCAAGTCCTAATAGTGTCGAGTTGCATCAGCGAATGATTCTTTACAATATCCAAATCTTCGGAGACTGTTCGATTGTCAGACAGATATATATCCAAGCCAAACTGGACAAAGTTCACTCCTTGAAGACACCAACCTTCAAAGCGATCAGCAAGCTCAGAGGCGTGTGGTTTGGAAACATAACTAGGCTTGTCTATGATGGCTTTTAGCTCGGCCAAACTAGGGGCAACAGGTGTAGTTTCAGTCTCTAACATCGGAAGTTTTTCCAACTTGCGGTGGTTGCGAGTTGTGTCCTCGCTTGAGGTCCCTTCAGTTCTTTTAGACATCCTGTGCGAATAGCAATGTTAAGAAGTAAACAACAAATCAGAAGGCAGCTTATTCAATATATTTCAGATCATCCCTACCAACCTTAGAATCTTAGGTTGTACTATATGGTATCGGACTTTAGGTCGTCCTACACAACCAAGGAGCTTTAGGTCGCTATAACAGTCCGGTTCCTCATGAATTTTTTTTACTTCAAGTTTTTAGGTCATGAACAACCCATGTCCGCAAAGGTTCAGCGACCCAAAGTTTAGGATTGAAATGATGACCTAAAGCCTTGAATTATCACAATGACCTAGAGTAGGGTTACGGTCCAAAACCTGAAAGTGGTTACAACGACCTAATTCAATACGAGCCATTACAAAACAACGACCTGAGATGTACAACCAATAGAGGCGCTTCAACTTTGAAATGAACGGCAAGGCATGATATTGCAAATTAAGGATGTCAGTGAACTATGGAATTGAGCAAGGTTATTATTCTAAGGGACACGATTCTTAGCAGTTAGAGGCACGACCAAATTTTGAGAATTTATACATGAAAGTTAAGCTAAAAATCATAACAAATAGGCAAGCTCAAGGTCGCTAAACCCATCAACATTGTCATCAAACGCACAATTGAAATTGTACCAAACAATAATCTCACAAAGTCTAAGAATATCAAGTACAACTTAAAATGTACATATATACACAGTAAGTCAAAGCCTTGAATTGCACCCGGTTCTTGGTGATGAGGAGCTTAGAACTTGATTATAAGACTAACGGATTATTTGGACTTCAATTGCTTTGATGATAATGTGAATCGGTGGGTGTAGTTGATGTTGGCCGCCATTGATGAGGGTTTTTAGCTTAAGTGAGGGCATTAAGAGAATGATAACTTAAAGAGGAGATAGGGGGTTAAACGAATAAACCAAGTTCGTAGGGCCCCAGAGCGGTCTAATCCCAAGGAGAATACCAATGGACTTTTATCGATGCGTGACCCAGAAGTCGTGACGACTTGAAATCATATTACCACCTAAGCAGCTGGACGACCTAGGAATAAAATACTCTAAAGGTTCACGCGGTCTGAAGGCCCAAACAACTTAAAATCTTAAATTGCATGCTAATCTAACCAAATTCGAAGCCCGTATTATTTTCAATAAATACGAACTTCGAGGGGAAAATGTTAACCCATAAAATATGTTTTAGAAAATAATGAGCATGTTTTGGTTGATTTATGATTTTAGGCCGTTAAGCCCTTTAGGTCGCCGTGTCCTCTCTAGCTCGATGAGCTCCTTAACTCACGTGAGTACTCTAGGTCGTTATGGCATCTTAGATCGTTCAAATAATATGTGGTGTTCATGAAGCTTTAACTCGTTTGAACATCTTAAGTTGTTGGGGCATCTTGGCCCACTCAGAGGCTAGCTCGCAGGGTTCTTGGATCGCCATCTTGTTAAAAGTTTTAGCCCGTTTCATCAAAGCCCAAACTGCTTCATTCTGATTTAGCCCGTTCTGAGTAAGCTTGGGTCGCGCCGCTCTATCCAAGCCTGCAGTGTCACAACCTATTCCGCTCCGCATCCTTTAGCTCGTACTACCTTCAGCTAAAACGAGTTGAGTCGCTCCACCTTGTTTAGCACATCCCGCCTTGCTTTGGACCATGTAACGTCCATTCTAGCCCGCCTATGACCTAAAGCAAGAGCACAATATTTACATAATTGCCACCTGGTCTGAACTCCACCTATAAATACCCCCCACATTCCTTCACTAAGGGGGAGCTTTTGGGTCACGAAGTGCTGCCGAAAATTTTCTACAAATATCCTATAAGCAATTCTAAGCACTTATTCTCCAAAATCAAGTGAAGATCCTTGGTGAATCCAAATAAGATCTATGTGGGAAAGAGTGATAAATTTGTCGTAAGAGAGAAGTAAATCTTGTAATCAACATATTGATAATGGAATCTCTTATGAAAGTAGATGTAGATCCTCATTGGATTGAACCACTATAAAAACTTCGTGTTATTACTTTTATGCTTTTTGTATGTTTTTTATTGCAGCCTCACTTTGTTCTTCCTTACCAATTTGGTGAAGTGTTTTGACACACCCTTGGTGTTGAGTCAAATTCCAAGATCAACACCAACCTTTCTGGGCTACAAGAGCCACTAGAGCTCTAATTGTGTCTAGATGTGCAACTGGAGCAAACGTCTCATTATAGTCGACTCCATATTGTTGTGAGTCGCCCTTTGCTACGAGCCTAGCCTTGTGTTTTTGTATTGAGCCATCTGGGTTTAGCTTTGTCTTATAAACCCATTTCACTCCAACCATTTCTTTATCTTTAGGTCAACTACAATCTCCCAAGTATTATTCTTCTCAATCATTTTTATCTCTTCTTCCATTGCTTTGACCCATACTTCTTGCTTAGATGTTACTTCATAGCTTTCGGATTCAAATATAGCCAGGTTGCAAGTTTCATATATATCTACCAAAGATCTAACTCTTCTTGGAGTAGACTTTGGTGAAGAAGTTTGTTGTTGAGGAGGTGAAGGAGGAATATCTAGTTCTTCTGTTACTTCTTCCACATTTTCATGAGATTCATGTACTAGAATAGAAATGTTGTCTCTCTCAAGTTTTTGTTCATCCCAATTCTAAGCAGCATGCTCATCAACTTCAACATCTCGACTAATAGTCAGCTTCTTTGTTTGTAGATTATGAACTCTATAGCATTTTGATTGTGTGCTATATCCTAGAAAAATTCCTCGTACAGTCTTCTCTTCTGGTTTGTTTCTCTTTTGATCTGGAACATGTATGTAGCAAATTGATCCAAAAACTCTTAGATGGTTGGCTGTTGGCTTTCGTCCGCTCCCTGCCTCTATAGGATTCTTGTTTTGGACTGCTGTAGTTGGACATTGGTTGAGTATATAAATAGCAGTGTAAACTGCTTCTGCCCAAAAAGTATTAGGTAAGCCCTTCTCCTTTAACATTGATCTTGCTATCTCCATGACTGTGCGATTTTTTCTTTCAGATACTCCATTTTGTTGTGGAGTATATGCAATTGTAAGTTGCCGCTCAATGCCTTCATCATCACAAAATTTATCAAACTCATGAGAGTTGTACTCTTTACCATGGTCACTACGAAGCCTTTTTATGTGTTTTCCAATTTGATTTTCGACAAGAGCCTTAAGTTCTTGAATATTCCAAAGACTTCTGATTTTTCTTTAATGAAGTAAACCTATGTCATTCTAGAGAAATCATCAGTAAAGAGGATGAAATACTTGTTGTTATGGATTGAAGGTGTTCTCATTGGTCCACAAACATCAGTGTGAATTAACTCCAACAGGTTTTTTTTCTCTCCAAGTTCTTCTTGATGGAAATGATGATCTGTGTTGCTTTACGAGAAGACATCCTTCATAGGCTTCATTATTTTCTTTTATACATGGAAAATCTCTCATCATATTATTTTGATATAACAATTTCAAGGCTTGAATGTTGAAGTGGCCAAATCTTCGGTGCTATAACCATGAATCATCAACTTGTGCCTTCATGGCTATATTAGTAGCATATTTAAAACTTATTGGAAAACTTCTATTTCTCTTCTCCATTTTTACATGGGCTATCCCTAGTCCTCTATTGTTGTTATCATATATTTTGCAAATCTCTCCTTCGAAATGAAGAGCATAACCTTTCTCCATCATTTGGCCATTGTTAAACAAATTTTCTTTTAGATTTGGAACTAGTAAAACATCTTTAATAAATTTTGTACATTTCTTTGTTTCTACCATAACAGTGCCTCTGCCTTTTGATTCTATGACGGTGCCATTCCCCAGTCGTACTTTTACTTTGACATAATCATCAATAGTCCTTGGAGATGCTCCCATCTTTAGCTATGTAATTGCTACAACCGCTATCCAAGTACTAGTTTCCTCCATTTTCATCATTGGAATCTTGGGTAGCATAAAAAAGATGTTGATCTTGATCATATTGATGTTATTCTCTGTCATGCTCTTCAATGAAATTTGCTTGATGCTTATTTAGGTTGAAGCAATTCTTCTCCAAATGTCCATATTTCTTACAGTGTCGACATTGTGGCTTTCCACGATTTCGACAGAACTTCTCCAAGTGATTTGTCATCTTACAAATTCCACATGGAGGATATTTATCTTGTTTATTCTTTGAGAAATTTCTAGAATTTCCTTTGTTTCTAGAATTTTCTCCATCATTCTTAGTTTCTCCATATCCTTTATTTTGGGATGATAACTTGAGTTTCGACTAAAAAGCATTTTCAACTGAGACTTCATCATGTCTGCTGATTCTTTGTTCAAATGCTATAAGGGATCCCATTAATTCAGTCACCGATAAGTTAGACAGATCTTTAGTTTGCTCAATCGTAGTCACGATTGGGTCATACTTACAGGGAATTGAAATTAAAAATTTCCCAATAATACTCTTGTCAAGAATATTATCCCTATAAGCTCTTATTTGACTAACTATTTCTTTTATTTTGGAGTAATAATCCTTTATGGAATCCAACTCCATTTTTATTAATTCAAACTCATGCCTTAATGTTTGAAGTTTAATGGTGCGTACCTTTGCACTTCCATGAAACTCCTCCTGCGATGTGGTCTGTGCTTCTTTGGCATTTGTAGCTCCCATTATTCTAGAAAAGATAGCTTCGGCCACTGCTTGTTGTAGAATATATAACGCTCTTGAATCTTCTAGTTTATTTTCCTTTAGCTCCCTTTTCTGAGCTTGGCTAAGAGTTAAAGTATCTTCAGGAGTAGTGAACCCTTCATCTACAATATCCCACAAATCTTGAGAGTTAAAAAATATCTTCATTTTTATGCTCTAAAAATCATAATTTTCACCAGTAAAAATAGGGACAGAAATTGATGGAGATTGAATAATGTTTGTCATGGCTTATAATGTTTGGAAATTTTTTCGCCTAATATGTGAATGAACGAAGCTCTGATATCACTGTTAGTAGTTGTAGTAATGGAAAATAGTTGAATAGTTGAAATAGTGGAAGTAAAGTTTTAATAATGCAACAATTTTATTGCTTGTAATTGTAGTACATGGATATAATGCGACTCTTCTCATATTTATAGGCACATAAAACTAATTACTTATTATTAGAATATTCTAGATACAACACTCTAGATAAAACAAGAAATGCTTATTTAATAATACTTAAAGCAATTTGTTAATCTCTTGAGAATTCTAGAAATTTGTAACACACTCAATATATTTCTAATTATTAAGTAATAAAATATGTAATAATGTTTTTGCCGCTAATATAATTACAAATAAGAGTATGGTTAATTTATAACTATGTTATAAATTAATACCAACTCCATTTAACTCTATTTAAGAAAAGTAAAAAATAGTGCGTATATATATTGTATTCTAGTCAATCATATAAAAAACATACTAAAACAAGTCCAATCAAATACGAGAATACTTTACTTATATATATACACACACACAAAGATATATATATATATATATATATACACACAGGAAAATAGGGTGAAGGTAAAAAAAAATAGGCATAAGGACAAGATGTCAAAATTTAGGTTGAAGGACATTTTTTAGTGCAAAAATAGAAAATGATGGTGGTCCCCTGAATTCCTTGATTTATATTAAAAAGTGTCATTGTGGCTAAATTTTGGCCTCTTGTCCTTGTGCCTAATTTTTTTCTTCAAACTTTGTCCTTGTCTCTAAAAACCCTTATATATATACACATACATGCATACATATATATTCACTTCTACCTCTCCTATGTAATAATTTCCAACATTTATAATTCTAAGAATTTATACTAAAATGTAAATTGAAAGTTAGGATTTTGTTCACCAAAGCTATAAATGTTCAAGTATCCAAATCTAGTCAAGCATACAACATGTCGAGGATAATTTAACTATGAGTGCAACGACGAAGACCAAGTTTCAATTAGAACTTGTATGCAAGATATATTAATTTTATAAAAATGAAAAGAAAAATAGTATTGACTCGGGTAAAAACACCCTCATGGCTTCAAGATGCCCTCCCAACCCATCTAATCCTTCCACTTCCTCATCCTCACCCTTTATTTATGTCAAGCGCCTCAACTTCGACAAAGCATCAACATCATGAGTCGATGGCTGACAACCCACTGATTGTGAAGTCCAAATCTCCTCTCATCAGAGAGAAGCAATGGCTCTTCCATTGCATTTTTCCACTCCTCCTGATTCCTAATGTCTAACCTGCTCATACGCGGAGGTAGCAGCTTCTCGTCGGCCCGTTGGCCGGCGATCATCGCATCTGCCATCTCATTCGCTGGTTTACCATGATCTCCCCTCTCCGTTCGTTTCCATCCCGCACACTCTTGAATTTTTGAAATCTAAAAACCGTTGCTTTCATTGTGCTTGCCAAGGAAACGTGGCACATTATTGTAGGAACCCGAAGATATGCTTCTGCTATGGATTTTTTGGGCACTCCGCCCAAAACAGTTCACATAGAATGAAGAGACAAAAGACACTTTATGACTCGAAAATGGAAGCCCCATCTGCCCCTTCTCCTACCAATCTGATTTGGCAGTCAAATCTTTCCCTTTCTCTTGCCACATGTCTTTGATCAACAAAAACTCTCTTCCTTCTTCTAAAACCCATTCTCATAACATTTCTTTTCCTAATTCTCAGTCCTTTCACCTTCCTAAACCATTGGCGGTTCACCTTTATTTTACAAACTTGGTCAAATCCTCCATAGTTGCTAGCTACTGGAATCTCCACATCGTCCCTCCCCTTTGACTGATGCTTTCCACTGCCCGAATTGGATAGTCTATGTCCTCACTAACCACCGGTTCCTAATCCACTTCCCTTCAACTGACCCCTTCGTCGCTGCTCTCCACCGTCGTTTCCTTTCCAAATCGGGAGGTTCTCTTTCCCTTGAACCTTGGATGTCTGCCTCGGAGGTGTTCATCAGAGATATGTGGACCACCACCTAGGTCAGAGTTTGGGGGTTCTCCACCTATCTCTGCCACCGCCATAAATTCCTTTCCTCAGCCATCTACCTCCATCTACCTCTTCCTTCATGCTAATGACTGTGGATGGGCACAACGTGACCTCCGTTTTGTTTTTGGGAGGGTTAGGGTTCTGAGAGCCGTCAACCTCCCCTGATCTTACTCTGTTTTTCTCGACAACTCCCACTACCTCATTATCGTGGAGCATTGGGACCATTTCCACCCCATCCTTGATTCTAACGACCTACAACTAGGAAACATATTTGAGAATAACCGCCACTTCATCATGGACCCCTTCCAAGTTTTGTCTTATATTCACTCGACTGAGCCTGGTTATCGCTTCGACGCAATGCTCATCGAAGCAACCTTATCCAAACCTTATCCGCACCTTCCTTCCCCGGATTCCTCGCTGTAACCTGCCGACGTTGACCCTTCCATCCATGATGCTTCACATGAGTGATGGGACCGCAGGGTTGGGAACCTTGGCCAACCTTGTAACCTAGATGGGACCCTCTAGCTGACCTGGACCTCTCAAACCCTACCCCCTTACATCACGTGGAACCTCCAGTAGACCTCTCCCTCTCTAACTATTACTCAACTCCTCTTCATCCTTCCCCTCCAGCAGATGATCAAAACCCCTTGATAGCCCTGCATTGTCTTCATTAGCGGTGAGAAGGAGTGCGCGACTGATTTCAACAACTTTTGGTAACTCTTCCTCTACTTTTGGTAGTGTTTTACAACCTATTATTTTTTCTGAAGAAAATAGATCTCTTAATAAGAAACTGGATCATTGCATACGAGTTATTGTTCTTTCGAAACATTATTCTACCATGCAATCACTGAAAAAGGAGCGTGTGTCCTTTTCCCGGTGAAGATTATCTCTGGAATGTTATGGGGTTAGGGAAACCCAATAAACAGTTTGCAGTTAAGTTTATTCTTTCCTCTTTACACCGGGATATTCCTTCGAGAATCCGAGCTCTCTGACCCCACCTCTCTTTATCATTTTCTGGACCCTAACTTAATGGGGTGGGCCACCGTTGATGGCACTGGCTCTAGAGGCGGTATTATTGCTTGGAAAGACTCTCTTTGGACCCACCTGCATTCTGTCAAATCCATGTATGTGACTCATGTGTTCCTCCACCATTGTTCCTTAGGCTACGCGTATCTTTTCTCCAATATTTAAGGCCCCTTGTTAGTTTGGGCAGAATTGCCCTCTAGAAAGATTGTGTAAATCTAGGTTCATCTCACTCTTGCCCATGGATTATTGGTGGTGATTCTAACGTCACTCGCAGGGCCATTGAGCGTAACTTCAATTCATCCACTGTGGATTTTGACGCTTTCAATGATTTCATCAATTTCTTTTCCCTTGTAGATCCCCTCATCGGCAACAGACGTTTCACCTGGTCTAGCAGACGTTCAAACCCATCTCTTGTTAAACTTGATTGTTTCCTCTCTTATCTGATTATTCTGGAGTCTATATCCTCCTCCTCGTCCAAACATCATATTCGTTTTGAGTGGCTCTATCTTCTTGAGACAGGTTTCGATGATTTCATCCATAACATTTGGCCAACCTTTGCTAATGCCCGGTCTGCTTCCACGCCTCTGGTTTTCAGGCTTTGCTACCTTCGAGAATTAGTTAGATTAGGCCAATAACATCTGGAGCTCGCTTAGTCGTTGCATCAGTGTTTTGCAAAACGACATCCTTGATCTTAACATCAAAGAAGAGACCTCCTCTTTGGATCCTGTAGATGCTTACAGGCTTCATGAACTTGAATCGAAGCTTCACCGCCTTCTCAGCCAGGAGGATATTGGCAGAAAGCAATGCTCCTTTGTCAGGTGACTGAAAGAAGACGATCACAACACGACTTTTTTTCACATGTTTGCAAAGGCAGGAGACGTGCCAACTTAATTTCTGAGATCAAAGATGGTGACTCATCTTTCTATAACCCCTTGAGATCAATACCCTTTTAACATATCACTTCCAAAACCTCCCGGGCCTGCAATCCCCATCCTTCCTCCCGTCATCCGGAACCTACTCTATCCTGCTCAGGCCCATATTTCCATAGATAAACTATTCACTGAGAATGAGATTTTGTGTGCCCTTAAATCCCATGAGCTTGACGGTTTTGGCCGCACTTTCTTCCTGCAATTCTGGAACCTCATTAAGCCTAGTATCTGTAGCCTCTTCCAGGAATTCCACTCTAACCCTCCTGCATTGGCAACTTGAATTACGCAAGGATCGTTCTTCTTCCCAAACATGAAGGAGCTTTTCACACCAACAACTTCCGCCCAATCAACCTACTTTACCGCTCTTTCAAGATCATTAACCAAGTCCTAGCCAATAGATTGCAATATCATATTCCCTCGCTCTTCAGTGAAGTCAAATCCGCTTTCATCCTAAACTATAACATTCATGAATGCATTGCCCTCGTCCGAGAGACCATCTCTTTTTGCCACCGCTCTTCCACTACGGGTGTCCTGCTCAAGATTGATTTCCACAAAGCCTTCAACACTGTTAACTGGGATTTCTTGTTCCAAATTATTTTTCATCGTGGCTTCTCTCAATGTTGGTTCAATTGAATTTCCAGTATCCTGAATTCTAGCTTCTCCACCGTTTCCACCAATGGCGTTGAGGAGGGCTTTATCAAATCCATACATGGCCTCCGACAAGGTGATCCCCTCTCCCCTTCCTTTTTGTTCTAGTTGCAGATGTCCTTAACCAAATGGTTAGACTCACCACTGATATCTATATCTTGAATGGAATCCAACCGATACCTAATGGCCCTACCTCTACCAGCATTCAATTCGCAGATGAAACTATTCACTTACCAACCCTGAACCCAACAACATCCACTTTTTGAATGTCTTTCTCTGCTCCTATGAACTCATCTCGGTTCTATCCATCAATTTCTCGAAAAGTTTAGTCATCACGCTTGGCGGTGCTGACTCGCTAGGCCCTTCGATTGTGGAAGCACTTAATTGTTGTATTGGTAACTTTCCTTTTACCTATCTAGGCTTCCTTATTCGGCCTACTAAGTTCAAGCAAAGTACTTGTCTCCCCTTGTAGCCAACTTTGAATCTAAGCTAGCATGTTGGAAAGCCTCTTCTCTCTCTGCCGCCAGTCGACTGATCTCATTAAATCCATCCTATCTGCATTGTCGTTATACTAACTTTCCATTCATCGTGCCCCAGCCTAGTTTACTACTAAAATTGATATTCTTAGATGCTCTTTTCTTTGGCATGGTGGACTATCTAGATCGCTGGTTAACAAGAAGAATATCTGTATTGATACCCAATCTGGTGGTCTTGGGATTCTTGATCTTCGCACCCTAAACCTCGCCCTACTCTTAAAATGGATATGGCATTGCCACACTATTGGTGAGTTTATTTGGAAATATTGGATTCTGTCCCTATACTACACTAATAGCCTCATTCATGTGCTTCACTACCCTCCCATGTCTAGACTCTCGCCTTCCTGGAGCAATGTCCTTCATGCCCTCCCCCGTACCAAAAACCTCTTCTCCTTCCATATCGGTAATGGACTCTCTTGCACTTTCTGGCATGACTCTTGGCTCTTCAACATCCCTCTTTCCAACTTCTATCCTGCTTTTTTCTCAATCAACCCTTATCCCTTGTTCTTCATCCATGATGCCATTTTAAGTGGACCAGCCTGCACCACCCCTCGCTCTTACTTATCCGCCAATTGCTCGAGGAATTTCTAGAAGTTAGCCATATCCTCCATACCGCTACCCACTCCTTAGACCCAGACAAAGTTACTTGGAGCCTCACTCCCAATTTTTCTTTTTCACTCAGATCTTATTACCCTTTCCTCTCCTTCCCTAGTAGTTCTTTCGCTTTCCCTAGGCTCTATAAGGTCTTGACTCCGCTTCTTCTTGTGGTTTCTTACTCAGGGAAAAATCAACACAAAAGACAGACTTATCCAAAAGAATATTCATGTTGACCCTAGATGTGTTCGTTGTCTTCAAGCCGATTAGACAATTCAACACCTCTTTTTGGACTTCGATTTCTGCTACTACATCGGGCCCTCCAATGTCGCTCACATTCTTGGCTCACTCCCTTCATGTTTCCACCCTTTGAGCATCGGCAATAACTTTCTCCCTCCCCGGATATAGACTCATTGATGCCTTCTCCAGGTCCATTTGGCTGGAGAGGAACAACCGATGTTTCAATAGCCTCCTGAAATGCCCTTTTACCCTATGCCATAAGATTACTCACATTTTCTCTATCTGGACAGGTGCTAGCACTCAGCATCCCTTCAGGCTACGCCTCACTGATATTGACAATAACTCTGAAGAATCGATTAGTAGTTCTGAGGTGGCAGGCATCAGCTACAGGAGAATGTACCCGTTCCCATAGTGGCATGCTCATCCAACTATTACTATGGCTCGCCTCGGTCGCTGCATTCCAACTTTTGGCTCCTTTTCAAATTTAGGCATACGTGGCTTGTGATGGGCCAGCTATTTGGACTAATTCATGTGTTTATTACTTTAGTTTTGATGTACATTTTTTGTTTTTGCTCTTTGTATATTATTATTGTACCTATTAAATACTTCTTCGCCAGCGAGACTATCGGTCAAGCCTGTTAATCAAGACTTACTATTTGCTATATTACTATTAATCGGATGTGTAGTACAATACTATGAAATCGTGTATCTCTCAAAAATAGTAATTAAAACTATCTTATACATTCTTCCTCATTCATTTAAACTCTCACATATGCTTGTAGACAACCCACTAAGGTTGCTACTTGTCTCCTCCATTCCATGAGTTATGGTTGATGAAATTACGCTCGACCAGTATCATTCATCTTATGGAGGGATGACAGGCATGTTGATGCCTGCTATTCCATGTCTGCACCCGCTCTAGAATTGCAAGTTCAACCATAAAACCATTTAACCCTAATGTTATAAATCATTACGGTGAACTGAAACTACTTCGATTGCCCTTAATCAGTTCACTTTGCACCAAACTCACTTTGACGCCCTCTGCTTCCTCATTCATGGCCCCAAGCTTCACTACTGCCTCTCAAAAATCATGGTAACCCAATTTGAAGCTTGTCCAAATGTGATTGCACCCTTTATTATCTGTACCAATATAGATATCTCCCTTTCTTGAGTCCAATGGTTCCAACGCAAGCTTTCTTCATTGCTTGTAGTTCTTGAATTAATTGAGAAAGAAAAAGCCACTACTTCTACAAATTAGAAGAAGAGATACTATCTTTTCTGGAAGTGATATAAAAGGGATATGGCATTATATATAATAATATATATAATTTTTTTAGATCCTTCAATTAATAGCATATGTTGTGAGATCTCGAGAATATAATACATAAAATTGTTAGTCCACATCATCTCATTTTTCTGGGGACCATACTATAAACTTTATCGATATTAGAAAGAGCATTCCAAGATGATAATTTCACTTAATTTTAGGTTGTTTTAGCCATTCGAATATATGATTCCAAAAGTTACTCAATTGTATATCTGATAATGAAGTCCTCACCCTAAAACACAAGCTTTCATACAGGATTCCACTGAATCAAATTCATATGTATTTTAAAAAAATTATACCAATATTAAAATTTTAAAATTACCATGACTTTAAATATAGTAATATTTCGACACACCTTACTTTATAACATTGATCCCAAATTGAAGTGGACTTAAGTCTTTGTTCGACTACATTCAAAAAATCAGATTGTGAACCTTTAATTCATGTGTGATTCAATATTTAAATTAGTTATTCAATTGTCATGTCATTAGAAAACATGGGTTGCTACACTCTCACCTTCATTAAGGATTTCCTCCTCAAAATCCCTTAAGTAAGGAAAGTGTTTTCTAACACTTAAACTTTCATATTTCCACTTATTTCAAAAAAAATCAGTAGCATGTCCTTTCCACATCTAGCCCTGAAGGAAAAAAACCAAAATGGCATGAATATACATACATACATACATACATATATATATATATATATATATATATATATATATATATATATATATATATATATATATAGGGACGACTATTTGGACACATAAATAAACATAAAAGAGATACAAAGCCTCGACTGTTGGATCTTTTTTCTTTATATGAAGAATGGAATTCATGGGATGATCCAATGGTGCAAATAAATTGTGTTACCAATTGTATCAAAGTTTTGTGTCTAAATAGACTTTCCCTATATATATACATATTTAGAAAACTTACAACTCATATCTGAGGTATCCCATGTCTAAGGCGACTAATTTTTATCTGAGGCGTCAAATTTTCGAGGACATACAAGCATATATACCCAAGTATACACTACTAATCTTACATAACTCTTTTATAGAAAATAAAACACATATTTAGATGCAAGTAAAAGCGATAAAACATCCACTAGCCAATAACTTCTTAAACATGTACTCAGTCAAGGGGATTAAATGCAAATGTGATATTATGTTATAAATTCAAGCAGAGTAAATCATACATTGCAATCATCTCCAACAAACACGCTATATCAAAACATGTAACTAACGTTTCTCATGCATAAATCATGAAATATATATATATATATATAAATTCAAAGTAATAACGGATAATATCACCATAGTATATGACTAAAATTAGAGGCTAAGCTCAAATAATTGGGTATCTCAGTATACCATAAACTCAAAGTTCTGCAACAAAGGCAACAGACTTGGACATATCTCATCTCGACCCTTGTGGAAACCTTAGGTGACATTTGTTCTATCTTAGATTGTCATTGTTACTCTTTGAATGTACTTTAACCGGTAATTTAGTATGATTTAAGCAGCAAAATCAATGGAAATCACTAGAGTAAACAAAAAGTGACAATGAAAAATAGTAAATAATGATTAATATTTGTTATATAAAAAGAGTTTATACTAATATGGGTGGTAATTAATTAGTATTCAAATGTGAATACCGAGCTATATACTCCTATGATTTTGTCTAACTTCAAGGATGAACCAAATTTTTAAATGGCACAGCTCTTTACATAAGAATAATATATAAAAGAATACACCTAACTCTATCAAAATGAAAAATTAAACAATAATCAAGATCAATGATTGCTAAAGCTCTCGCATAATTTAGTGAATAAAGTCACAATCTTTTTTACACTTTCTATTGAAGATTGTTCTCTAAAAGAAAAAATGATACTAATTAAATCATCATTTAATTATGATTTACGTATTCCTAGGTTTTCTTGGGATCAAACTCATCTTAACCAGGCAATGTTGATGATGATAATAAATTAAGTATTATGATTTTGGTTAAGCAAGTGTTATATCGCTATTTAAAAGAGTATTCAAATCGCTACAAAACAAGTCAAGAAGTTCTTCCTCAAGCCATCATAGGTGTTTCAAATTATATATTATATGAAATAAAGATTAAAAATAATATACGATACTTGACCTAATATATTTTTCGCTTGCACCATTTCTTTGTTAAGTCGGGGTCGGCCACTAAAGTCCTCTCATGCGAACTCTGATCTAGTTCCAATTTCCTTTCACGACAACTATTGAGCTTCAAAAACCAATTCTTAAAAATTTGACAAAAGCATTTACCTTTAAAATCAAGTGAAAACCCTTTTCTAATTGGTGCAAGTCTCCTAAAGAACACTACGCTTAAACCAGTGATTATGACAAGTGCCTAAATGGGCCAAACTTGTGAAAATTTTCTTTTGGCACATGGTATTTCTCCCATCACCTAAGTTTTGCTAACATATGAAAACACGGTTCTTATGAAAATGAATTCTATGCAAATTCCTACAAGTCATTCACTCAGCATTGGTCATTATAAAGCATCCACCAAACTTTACTTGGATGCACATTTAAGATGCACTACAGGGAGCAACCTTACCGTACTTAAGGGATTATGCATCAATTTTGAATGGAAATACTCTTAGTTGCTTCATCTCAGCTTTGCAACTAAGGTTACCAATACAAGATTCATCTTTAGAAAAGAAGTTACCTAGTATAAAAAGTGTAATTTTATATTATCTACTAAGTAATTAGCAACAAATAGTTATACCGTTCAAGTACAGAAAAGAATGGAAGTGATTACCCAAAAATATTGCATACCTCATTATGTAAGCTTATTCCAACTTTCCTAAATAGTAGACTTTCTAGGACTTGGTAATGTGCATACGGAAGAAGCTACACAGGTATATATAGGTAATGGTGAAACTGCAAGTATCATACACATTGGTAAGGGTGTTATATCTAGGAAGAGTCAACTTAAACTAAATAGTTTACTTAGAGTTCTCACTATTAACAAAAACTATTAACTGTATCAAAATTTGCCAATGATAATAATGTGTACTTTGAGTTTCACCCTAGATTCTGCTTAGTTAAAGACTTACTAAGCCGAGAAATATTACTACAGGGTAATCTACATGATGGTCTTTACAAATTTTGCAATTTGAAGACTGGAAATTCTTTGAGTAAAGAAATTTGGTGTAAAAATGTAGATGCTAGTAGTAATAATAATGATAATAATAATGTTATTGAATCATGGCTTATTCAAATGGGTCATCCCAATTTAGAAACTGTAAGAACCATTTTGAATAATAATGGTATTTCTTTCAATAACATACCTGGTAAGTACACTTGCACACACTGCCAACTTGGCAAAAGCCATAAACTTTCATTCAGTAATTCTGAAATCACATATAATAAGCCATTGGAGCTTGTAGTAGTTGATCTATGAGGACCAATACCACTGAATTCATATCAAGGACACAGGTACTACCTATCTTTTGTTGATGCCTTTTTAAGATACACTTGGATATATATGCTTAAAAATAAGACAGAAGCATGCAATGTAGTCTTCCAGTTTATAACTTTTATAGAAAAACAGATCAACAGCAATGTAAAAAATATGAAAAAAGATGGTGGGGCTGAGTTCAAATCATTCACCAATTATTTCATTAAAAAGGCATAAAACATAGACTAACTTGCCTTCACATATCTGAGCAAGTTGGGTTGGTCAAGAGAAAACACAAATATATAGTTGAAACTAGTCTAACATTGCTATCTCATGGGTCATTACAAATGAAATACTGGAATGAGGCTTTCGACACTTTTGTGTATTTTATAAATAAGATACCCATAAGAGAGTTGAATAATAAAACCTCACATGAAAAGCTATTCAATGAAAGACCAGATTATAAATTTCTTAAATCTTTTGGATGTCTACATTTACCATATTTAAGGGACTATAACAAACACAAACTCAACATGAGATCAAGCTCATGCACATTCATTGGATATGCACAAAATCAGAAAGGCTATAAATGTCTGGATAAGAGTGGTAGAGTTTTTATCTCAAGACATGTAGTCTTATGAAAATGTCTTCCCTTTTGTAGGGAAGCAAGCAATCAAAGAAGGAAACAACTAGAAATCAGGTACAAATATTACTACCATGCCTATACTTGCAGAACAACTCACAGACAACAATAATGAGGAGCAATATAATCAAAGGAATGATAATATACAAATATGATCAAGTGGACAAGGCACTGCATTAACAGGTGAAGCTAGCTGCAGTTCAAAGGGGACACACACCAATCAAAACATACATGTAGGCATTGAAAACAACAACATGGCAGAAACATCAAACACAAGTGCTATTGAACAACGTCATACACAACAACATCATACAGGACACCATATGACAACTAGATCCAAAAGTGACATCTTGAAACCTAAATTATACAATATCTCTATGAACGAAGTTGAACCGGTTAACTACACTCAAGCAATAAAATCAGAAAGATGGAAAAAGGCAATGAATACAGAGTATGAAGCTCTCATAAAAATGGTACTTGGAGCCTAGTTACACCTCATACCCACAAGAACATCATAGGCTACACATGGACTTATAAAATAAAGAGAAAGGCAAATGGGACCGTGGACAAGTACAAAGCCAGGCTTGTTGCAAAAGGTTATGCACAACAATTTGGATTTGATTTTAATGAAACCTTTTCACCAGTGGTGAAACCCACAACTATTAGATTCATTCTAACCATTGCTTTATGTAAAGGGTGGAATATAAAGTAGTTAGATGTAAATAATGCATTTTTAAATGGAGAATTAATTGAAGAAGTGTACATGTATTAACCAAAAGGCTATCAATCCAATAGTGGTGACCAACAAGTATGCAAGCCACATAAAGCAATATGCGGTTTAAAACAAGCCTCGAGAGCTTGGTATGAGAAGCTGAAATTAACTCTATCTAAACTTTGGTTTGCACAGGAAAAATCTGATAATTCTCTATACATCAGAAAAGATAATCAGGGAGTTATTTTTATTCTCGTGTATGTGGATGACATGTTAATAATTAGGGAGAACAATCGTGAGGTTAACAGAGTCATACAAATGCTTGATCAAAGCTTTACTATTTAAGATTTAGGAGAATAAAGTTATTTTCTTTGAATTCAAATTAACAGAAAAAGTGACACAAAATTATTCCTATCTCAACAGAACTACATCTCAGAAATACTGCAGAGGGCTAACATGCATCAAGCAACCACTTGCTAACACCTATGATCAAAAATATACAACTTTCGAAATGCAAAGGAGAAGCAATTGACAATGTCAAATAGTACAAGAGCATAATTGGAGCACTGCAATATGCTACCATCACACGACCAGACGTATGTTACGGTGTTAATAAACTTAGCCAATATATGCAAAATCCTCTATCTGAACATTGGACGACAGTTAAAAGAGTTCTAAGATAATTTCAAGGAACAAAACACTATGGAATTAGTTTAAAAGCAAACAAAAATTTAAACTTAAAAGGGTTCAATGATGCAGATTGGGCGAATGACATAGATGAAAGAAAATCTATGTCGGGTTATTATGTCTTCCTAGGCACAAACATTATCTCGTGGTGCACAAAGAAGCAATCAACCACTTCGAGATTCAGTACTGCAGCGGAGTATAGAGCTCTCGCAAGCACAACAGCCGAAATCTCGTAAATCAAGTCATTGATGGAAGAATTAGGGTTTGCTTCCAAAAGAAAACCAGTTTTCTGGTGTGACAACAGAAGCATGGTTTTGTTGTCTCTCAAACCTATACAACATTCTCGAACGAAACATCTTGAAATCGATCTTCATTTGGTTCAAGAAAGGACACAAACAAGAAAGTTAATGGTTTGTCACATCCCCGTCTATTATCAGTGAGTTGATTTTCTGACGAAGGCTCTTTCGAACAAGAAGTTCATTAAATTTCGATAGGAGCTCATAGTTAACGATGGCAGTAGAGTGGAAGGGGTGAAGAAAACCTAGATAAGTTTGAGGGAGGATATGGACGCATCAGATAAACATCGCATATGTTATCCTACCCAATAATAATTGGGCTTCTGCATATATCATAATTTATGAGCCTTTACTTCTGGGCCTTTTACGTTTTCTATTTACAACAAGTTTTGTTTTTTTCTTTGCTATATAATCACTATGTATTAGCCGTTTAGGCTTGTATCAATATGCATCAATAATATTACAATTGAATAATTCAAATACTTTCTTCTATTCAATGATGATCTCCTTTTTTGCAAAATGAAAAATTAAATGTTTATGTTAATATGTTGTTTAATATTGAGTTTGATGGTTTATGTTGTTCAAATCAAATAGGCTATGTTTAATCAAACATGAATACAAATTACATCTTCATCAACGTATGATTATGGTAATTAAATTAAGAGTAGAATCAAAATTTAATTCTCTATGTCATTAATTAACAGTAAATAGAGCATGGTTAAATTAAATTTATTTTTAGTTTTATTCATTTTCGTGAGACTTGAAAAGTGGGTTAGAATGTATATTATAGTTTGAAAAGTGGGTTAGTTAATAACATAATTATGTCATACTAATGACAAATACATCCACTAATTACACAGAAAAATGATAAAGAGAGATCGTAAAATCGTTCTGTGTTGATTTATATGCTCATGAAAGTGAACTTACCTCTAAATTGCTCTAATCTCATAGTTAGTTTCCAAACTCTTTTCTTGTTTTAGCATTTTCATAAACACAACTTCGAATTTTAGGTTTAATTGAGTGAGTAATTTTAAAATTTTTACTTTTTCTATAGATCGACTTGTATTCACACATTTTTTCGTTTATGATCTTATAATGATAAATAGTTTAGTGGATTTTCTAAACCGATAGAAAAATCCGCGCTAATCAAGTTGTTTTGCGCCATTGCTGGAGAAAGCATTTTATTTTAATTCTTTGAATTAATTTTTTATTGTGTGTTTTGTTTTTCCAAAAAAAAAAAAGAATTTATGTTTGTTTTTAGTTTTATGTTTGTTCACTTGTGTGTTTGCCAGTTTACGCATCTTTTATTCGTATTCATGTTTGCAATCTGCATTTTTATCTTTTAATTTTTTTCTTGTAGTTCCCCCAAAAAATAAATATAATTATTTGTTTTCTATTTGCATAACATTTGATTTTACAAGTGCATCCCATTTCATTGCTTTTGCCATTTTATACAATATTCATTGCATTTCTATCCACTTTATTTCTAGTTATGCATTTTGGTCTCATATCGGCACATTAAGCAAGAATTGCAATTTCAGTTCAGTCTGCATTTTATTCTCCCCAACTCAAAACTATTTTGAGCGCCTCTATTTGCATCTCTGTGCATTTCTTTAAATCATTGTTTTCGCTTTAATTTCTATTTTTATTCCAATTGTGTATGTTTTTTATTTTTCAATTCTGTTTCATCTATATTCCAAAAAAATTAACCTGCTAATTCTATTTACATTGCATTACAATTTGAGCATTTCATAGATTTTTTTCTTTCTTTAATACAATATATGTTTCATTACATAGTATTGCATTTCTTCTCTCCTGTACAAACCTTTTCTCGGTTCACTATTTACATTTCCTTTTAACTTCTGTCTATTGCTTTCTATCTTCTATAATTAATTTCCAAACTAAAACAGCTCTTCTCCTGACAGCAAATCACCGTATTAGCTATCTCATTCAAATACTATCACCTTCTAATACTCCTCATCACAATTTAATCTCAACCTACAACCATTAACAACTATCTTCCCTTAAACTACAGATCATCACCTCAACCACAACTGAATACCATCTAACACCAACAACACAATCCATACACAACCCACCGCTATTATTTCATTTTCTCCCCTAATCGAAATAATCTTGCACATACCAAATACCAACCATAAAACATCCTAATCAACCGAGAACATGCCTGCATTATCTCGGTCACTCGAACAAGCTTTACACCCTGTTTGAACTCTAACATCATTACCCTGAACCTCTTACACGCTTACTGTGCAAACCACCACCACCCGATATCCATATGACCTTCAGCAAACCCCTTACCCTAGCCTGCAACGCAAAACTGACCATCTCTTAAAGCCTGCTGATCATCACTCTAATTCCCCAGCCAAGACATAGATCATGACCGCCGAGCAATTTTGAAATGGAAATTTTCCTTTTTGTTGTAGTTGCTTGATTCATTTTGTGATGTTTAGGTTGTTTTAACAGCGTGTTTTTGTTTTAAATAGGGAGATACTTTATGTTTGTACTGGGCTTCTGTTAACACCAAAAAATGGATGTAAACACCCTAGAGAGGTGACGAGACACCTCTAAAATGTAGGAAACAAGGTTAAAATCAAGTAAATGCAGAAAGCAGCAAAGTAGAGAGGAATTTATAGTGGTTCAGCCTCGATTCTGACCTACATCCACTTTGCATGAGGATTTCATCACTTTCTCCAATACAAGGTATACAGCCGATCTCATTTTACACTTTTCTTTATCTTTTACAATGATTCTCTCTCTTTTCTCCATAATCTCTTGATAAATTTCTATCTCTCACTCTCGAATATTTTCGAATCTCACTAGTAGCGGTGATTATCGGATTAGATCTTCGATAATCAAGCTCGGTGATGATATTTGATGATTTCTCGATGAGAATAATGATGGAGATCTTTGGATGATGCTTGAAGAAGCTTTGACGAAGTTGTAGAAGTTGAGTGTTGTTAGAGATCAATGGCAGCCCTTCGGGAGGCGAAATTCGCACCCCTTTTATGAATGAGGGGTCCGGTATTTGTAGGTGAGAGATGGAGAGTCACGGAGTTTGGGTTGAAATGTAAATGGTCCACCCCTAATAACTTGCGACCCACTGCTTCACATGAGTTCACTGCCATTTATAAGCATGACCCATGCTTTACTGGAGGTCCACAGGAATGCCTGGAGATCTATCATTCCTTGATAGTAAATCAATAACGTGCCCACGCTTCCATGCTTTATATTAAAATAGTGGACCCCCCGATCCACGCTTTATAAATGTTGCACACTCCATGTTGTCATCACGTGAGGAATAAATATAACTTGAATGATCCATTTATATGTATCATGATCCATCTCCCCATTTATACACGATCCATATATTATAAATATATGCGCTCCATCCCTTTCTCATGCGACTAATTATGCCAGCGGTCCATTTATATTAACCCACGTCATCCTGCATGTACTTTATGCGACCCACGTTTCATTTGAGATTCACTACCCATTGTATTGAACCAACACTCAAATATTTGAAGATAGGTAAAGTCTTGCGATTCGTATGTATACAGCTGGCATCACATGAGAGCACTTCATAAAACATAGATACATCTGATCATCCCTTTTTTCCATATGCACAGCCCCTGTTCTCATATATACATAGTACGCATTATCAATATATGATGCATCACCATGCATATATAAATACGGTCCATACATTATATTTCCATCCATATGTGTCACTCGACCGATCCATGCAATCACTACATGGGAATACTTCTTATGAATACAACAACCCATGATTTTTTACATATGCACTAGCCACCGATCCATGATTTATACATCCATAGCCTGGCTACTATGATCCACGTGCATTGGCTTTATTTTATACATGATCCAGATGTAAAACAAGCAAGTCGATCCATATATGCTTCATGTTGATGTTGTGCCATGATCCAAGCTTCATCTTTTATCGCGATACACGCAAGTTGTAACGACCCGCATTCTACGCATCGCAGGTTCGTAGAATATTTATTTCTTTCACATACGAAGTCGTATGGTCATGTAACTTTGGGAGATGACTATTGGGGTCATTTCCCATGTTCATGATTTTTCCCGATTTTTAGATGACCATTTTGCCCCTAGTTGGTACTGTTTTGGCCATAAATTTTGATTGGAAAGGAATTTTGACCTGAAACCACTTCCATTGGCTCCGAATGATGGTTTACAATTCCGTAGAGTGGTCACATTAGCCAAACGGACTCACCATTTAGGAGATATGGCTGAAACAAGTTTCAGATGGTGAAAAACAGCTTAATTGGGCTTAACCGGGTGATTAACAGCCAGACCCAATGGGGGATTTCGGGATTAGAGGTAATTGAGTGCTGCTAGGGTTAGGATTTCGGTTTTTCACTCATTTTCCAGCTGCCACAAACTCTTTCTTCAACGTAACAATGGTCTCCATCATCTAAAAACACCCCTAATCACTTCTTAATCAAGTTTTGGCTTAAACTACATCAAATTAAGGTGGATTAGCACGAGAACCGAGGTAGAGCTACTGTATAAGATTGGGGACAGTGCCAAATCGAAGAATATTTCAATTTTAGGGTTTTATTTGTGGCTAAGGTGAGTGATTTGCATTGTTTTGCACTAATTACGGTTAATTAAGGGTAATTAGTGAAGAATAGCGAATTTATACACTAATAAATTCTGGAAAAATATTTATAAATTCGAAAATAATGTTTTGGACCTCTGTTAGAAATTTGGCTTAATTTGGTTAAGTTTTACTAATCATATCATTAGTTTTGCCTAAACATGCTTATAGGAAAATATGGGATTTTGGCTATGTTTGATCTATTTTAACCTATCAAGTTATTGTTTTGATGTTTGTGGTTGATGTTACATGTTGCTATGACTGTATGGTATGATTTGTGATTGTCTAGAAGTGTTAGATTAGTCGAAAACGATGTCGAATGGCGTAAACAGTCGCTGGAAGAAGTGTAGGAATCTGGCCGATCCGGATCGGATCGGAGGAAGGACCCCCGGACCGAACCGCCCCTCCAAGCTGTGTATCCACGAGACGATCTGGAAGACTGGGGAGCATCTTCTTCGACCCGATCCTCATGGCCACCTCCGACCCGATCCGCAAGGAGGTGATGATGACCGACCCGATCCGCCAAGAGGTGATGATGACCGACCCGAACCGCCACAAGATGAGGCCCCCGACCCGATCCGATGGGGGTAGCTCAACCGATCCGAACCGAGATTCTTGGACTTGAGACGCGAAACACGATCCGACTTTGAAGTATAGACTGAAGTGAAGCACCGATCCGGAGAAGACCAATAACCCGAGACGCAAAGGTAGTCCAAATGGAAGTTAGAGCTCAGGATTCAGTTGGGAACCAATGAGTCGGCCTCATGAGTTGGGCTTTGCTGCGGGACGTGTGCTAAGGAGTTGTCGATGTCTGTAACTTTGAATCACTATGTGTAGGGAGTACGTGAACGGATTCAGGGCCACAGTGGCCTAGGTACGACTAAAGAGCTAATAGACCAATGAAGTGGGGTCATTTGTAAAAGATTTGGTCATGACTCCATGTGGTAAGCTTGATAGTAGCAGTAGTTGTACAAGTCGAACTCCGTCACTACTTCGATGGGTCTAGTGATTGATAGTTGTGGACATCGTATGCTTTACGCACTGAGTGAGAGATGTGAGGATGGTTGCTATGCATGACTTGTTTGCCATCATTATGACATGCACACCCCCACCCCCATTATCTTTACACCATCTATTCAGTGGAACCTTAGAGTATTGTACGGTATGTTGTGCTAACTCTTTGGTTGCAGGTCCAGGTTCAGGTATGGTTTAGTATACCTGTTATTGTTTTATTTAGCTGCTTATCGCTCATACCAGACTTTTTGTCTGACCCAGAGTTTTATGTCTCTTCTTATTACTCTGTGTGCTCTCACGAGCAGACTAGAGACAGGTTAGCTGGGTATGCACGGGTAGCTGATCCGGAGACGAGCAGGAGGCTTCCACGAATGATATATATATATATATATATATATATATGGTATTCTCCCTGTGTTGTTGAAGATCACTGCTTGGGCATTAGTAGTGCATCTTCTACTTCAGCTTTCATTTGTTTTAGAGACAGTAAATTTGGAAAGTTGTAATAAGCTGTATTTGGATTTCCGCTGCTATGTTAGTTTATTTTTCAGCTTATGCACTGTCTCGCCTGTTTTATGTCAAGATTATGTTATTATTATATTTTGTTCCATGCACTGTGAGTCATTCTACAGGTTCCTTGTTAGTTCATTCTCTTCTTTCCTTTCTTTGACGACCGTTCCGTGCTAGCCGGGCATGTGTACAGTGCACCTTCGGAGGAAATACAGGTTAGTGCGGGACGGGCCGTCACATTTGGTATCAGAGCTCTAGGTTGCGTAGTTAACCTAGGGAAGTTATCAGGGAGAGATAGTATACGTATATGAGAGCGCGTATTTTTGATTATTTTGGTTTTTAAAAGCTATATATATACTATTAGTATAGCTAAGGATGAAGTCGCACTGCACTAGCACCACTATGGAGATGGTTAATCGTTTTCTCTTTACAGATTGAACGATGAGCCGATACGCAAGAGGTGCCCGTAAAGAAGCCAATAATGGGAATGCTGCTGACATGAGGACAATGTTTACTGACCTCGTGAGAGAGATGCTTAGGGATGTGCAGAGGGCAGCTCCCAATAATGGTAATGGTGGTGGTCCGATAGTGCAGGCGCCTAGGGCCGATTTCGCCAAGCTGAATAAGGATTATACTAGTCTTGGTGGGAAGCCGTTCCACGGAATGGAGTCGGCTACGGATGTTCAGGATTGGTTGGATAGCTTCGAGCGTATCTTCGAAGACTTGGGTACCGAGGATGCGATGAAGAGAAGGCTAGCATCTCGTCAGCTACAAGGACGGGCAATGAATTGGTGGAATGCTATAAAGGCAGCTACTCCCGAGGATCAGATTACTTGGGATCAGTTCAAGGCTCGTTTTAGCGAGAAGTTCATTCCAGCTGCTCAAAAGTCAGTATTGTTTAAGAAATTTTTGGAGCTCAAGCAGAATGGCAGAGCTGTCTCGGAGTATATTGCTGAATTCGACACTTTGTCGAAGTATGGGTTATCTCTTATTGATACTGCCGAGAAGAAGAACGAGAAGTTCATAACTGGTTTGGATCAGTACTTGGGGGAAAGGCTCATTAACCACATTGATGAGACGTTTGAATCAATTGTGGGGAAAGCATTGAGGTCAGAGAGTCTTTACCCTAAGCCGGTGACTGAGGCTGCATCTGCAGAAGAACCGAAACCGCAAGCAAGTGGTGGAGGCAAGAATGGTTCTCAGAATAAGAGAAAGCAAAATCAGACCAAGGATGGCCAGAAGAAAAAGAATAAGCAAGATGTTGGGTGCTTCAGCTGTGGTAAGAAGGGCCATTATGCTAGTAATTATCGGGCCAAACCAGCGGATAGGAAGTGCTTCAACTGTGGTCAAGTGGGACATCACAAGGACAAGTGTCCGCAACCCCCTAAAGAGAAGCAAATGGTGAAAGCATATGCCGTTAATGCTATTCCTTCTTCGTCGAATGACCCAACTGCGGCGGAGAAAGGAAAGAATGTCGTTATTCAAGGTATGCTTTCTGTTTATGATGTTTCTGTTAGAGTTTTGTTTGATACCGGAGCTTCCAGTTCTTTCATATCTAGTGACCCGGTAGATAGGTTGGGATTGGAGCTCGAGATTGTCGATAGACCTTTAGTAGTGACGAACCCGATTGGTGGTTCGACTAACCTTAGCATGATTTGTCGTAATGTGGCCTTATCGAGTCATGGATGCATGTTTGTTTGTGATTGCTTTGTTTTGGGCTTTGCTGGGTTTGGCAATATTTTGGGAGTCGATTGGCTCCAAAGATACGGGGTGGTGGTAGACTGTGAGGGCTTTTTGGTGACAGCTAGATAGGATGATGGGCAGAGGGTAGTGTTTGGTGGTCTACCCGGTGATGGGGTAATGGCTAGTTTTCTGAATTCCCTCGACATTCCGCATAGTGAGTTGTCAGGTTTGCCCGTGGTTGGCCAGTATCCGGACGTCTTCGAGGAAGTGACCGGGCTTCCACCACACCGAGAGATTGAGTTCCGTATTGATTTAGTGAAAGATGCCAGACCTATAGTGATGCCACTTCGTCGTATGGCGCCAAGGGAGCAGCGAGAGCTCGGGGTGCAAGTCAGCGATCTTTTGAAGAAGGGATTTATCAGAAGGAGTGTTTCTGAATAGGGAGCACCAGTTGTGTTTGCTACCAAGGAGGATGGTTCCCTTCGTTTGTGTGTAGACTACCGCGAGTTGAATAAAGTGACGAGGAAGAATAAGTATCCTCTACTGCGGATAGATGATTTGTTTGATCAGTTGAGTGGAGTGAGAGTATTTTCTCAGTTAGATCTCGCGACAGGTTCCCATCAGCTTAGAGTGGAAGCTGAGAGTATAGCTAAAACGGCATTTCGGACGCCGTCTGGATTTTATGAGTGGTTGGTCATGCCATTCGGGCTGACCAATGCCCCAGCATATTTTGTGGATCTTATGAATAGGGTATTCAGAGATCAGTTGAATAAGTTTGTCCTTGTGTTCATGGATGATATCTTGGTCTACTCAAGGACAGAGGAAGAACACAAGGAACATTTGAGGACAGTGATGGAGGTGTTGAGAAAACACCAACTGAAAGCAAAGTTTTCTAAGTGTCACTTCTGGAGGAGGGAAGTGAGATTCTTGGGCCATGTTGTTTCAGAGAATGGTATTGCCGTGGATCCTGCGAAGGTGGCTACGGTACAAGATTGGTCTACGCCCAAGAATGCAACAGATATAAGAAGTTTCTAGGGATTAGCTGGATATTATCGTAAGTTTATCCAAGATTTCTCCAAGATAGCAGCACCGTTGACTCAGTTGACCAAGAAGAATCAAGCTTTCTTCTGGGACGAAAAGTGCGAGAATGCATTCAAGATTCTAAAGGAAAAGTTGACATGTGCACCAGTGTTAGTCATTCCAAAGGGAAATGAAGAGATGACAGTATATACGGATGCATGTGGCACAGGGCTAGGTGCTGTATTGATGCAACGAGGTAGGGTTGTAGCTTATGCAAGTCGGCAACTGAAACCGCACGAGAAAAGATACCCTACCCATGATTTGGAATTGGCAGCGATCGTTTTTGCATTGAAAATGTGGAGACATTATCTCTTGGGAGAAAGATTTGAGCTGTTTACCGATCATAAATCTTTAAAGTATCTCTTCTCTCAAAAGGATCTAAATCTCCGACAGCAAAGAAGGTTAGAATTCTTAGCTTCCTATGATTTCGACATTGCATATACACCAGGAAAGGGCAATGCGGTGGCTGATGCGTTGAGTAGAAGACATGCCAGTTTAGGGGCTATGTTTCTAGAATGGAAGCAACTGGAGTATATCGCTGGGTATGATTTCAGACCAAAGTGCGAATTGCATCCAGAAATGTTAGCAAGTTTGACGGTCAGACCCACTTTGATTGAGCGGATCGGCTCTAGCCAGAGGGACGATCCTAACCTATTGGAAATCATCTCCAAGTTAGAGATGGGTATCGATAAGGAGATGAACAAGTATGGGCTTGATCGAGATGGATGGCTTAAAAAGAATGGAAGCCTAGTTGTACCCAATGTCAGTGGATTGAGGGATGGGGTGCTTAGAGAATGTCATCACTCAAAATTGACTATACATCCCGGTGGTAACAAAATGTATCGGGACATGAAGCAGACCTACTACTGGGAAGGGATGAAAAGAGTCATTGGGAAGTTTATATCCAAATGCATGAATTGCCAGCTAGTTAAAGCTGAGCAAAAGAAGCCTAGTGGTTTGTTACAACCATTAGAAATTCTAGAACGGAAATGGGAACAAGTGTCAATGGATTTCATTGATGGGTTACCAAGGACTAGATCGGGCCATGATAGCATTTGGGTGATTGTGGACCGATTGACCAAAAGTGCAAGATTTATACCCGTCAAGTCAAACAGGATGGCAACTAAGTTAGCAAAACTGTATATGAAGTGGGTAGTGAGATTTCATGGAGTACCTAAAAGCATAGTGAGTGACCGAGACCCATTGTTTACTAGTGGGTTTTGGAAGAGCTTACAAGAGACTCTAGGGTCAGAATTATATCTCAGTACAGCGTATCATCCTCAAACCGACGGTCAGACAGAGAGGGTGAATCGTATGTTGGAAGATCTCTTGAGGGCTTGTATATTCGATTTTAGTGGATCATGGGATGACCATTTGCATCTAGTAGAGTTTGCATATAAAAATAGCTACCAATCCAGTATCGGTATGGCTCCATATGAAGCTTTGTACGGAAGACCGTGCAACTCACCATCATGTTGGATAGAGACCGGTAAGAAGTTTGTGCTTGGACCAGATGTAGTAAGAGAAACTTCAGATAAGATTAAGATCATTCAACAACGAATGAAGGCTGCCCAGGATAGGCAGAAGAGTTATGCTGATAAGAGGAGAAGAGACTTAAAGTTCTCCGTTGGTGACTTGGTGTTCGTCAAGATTTCTCCGTTGAAGAGCGTGATACGATTTGGCAGGAGAGGCAAGTTAGCACCAAGATTTGTTGGTCCATTCCCAGTTTTTGAGCAAATTGGGAGTTTAACATATAAAGTTGAATTACCAGAGAAGATGACAGGAGTTCACAACGTATATCATGTTTCCCAGTTAAGGAAATTCGTACACGACCCAAATGTGACTATTTCACCTGATCAGTTGGATGATGTCGAAGTTGAACCCGAGGCGGTTGGGAACCGCAGACCTATGCGTATTGTTGAGAACGATACGAAGCAGTTTCGAAGGAAAGCGGTGAATCTAGTCAAAGTTCAACGGGGCGAGAATGAGAATGACTGTACTTGGGAGACAGAGAAGAGCATTAGGAAGACGTATCTAGAACTCTTTGCCTGGTAAGATTTCAGTTTCGATTTAGTTTTCCGCATGCTAGGTTAGGCTTGTTTTGTTTGTTTTGCATGATTGAATTGTTATGTATGATTGGTAGGCATGCGGGATCCTTTGTATGTTTTGGGTTAAGGAATTTCGGGGACGAAATTTCTTAAGGGGGGGAGAATGTAACGACCCGCATTCTACGCATCGCAGGATCATAGAATATTTATTTCTTTCACATACGAAGTCGTATGGTCATGTAACTTTGGGAGATGACTATTGGGGTCATTTCCCATGTTCATGATTTTTCCCGATTTTTAAATGACCATTTTGCCCCTATTTGTTACTGTTTTGGCCATAACTTTTGATTGGAAAGGAATTTTGACCTGAAACCACTTCCATTGGCTCCGAATGATGGTTTACAATTCCGTAGAGTGGTTACATTAGTCAAACGGACTCACCATTTAGGAGATATGGCTGAAACAAATTTCAGATGGTGAAAAACAGCTTAATTGGGCTTAACCGGGTGATTAACAGCCAGGCCCAATGGGGGATTTCGGGATTAGAGGTAATTGAGTGCTGCTAGGGTTAGGATTTCGGTTTTTCACTCATTTTCCAGCCGCCACAAATTCTTTCTTCAACCTAACAATGGCCTCCATCATCTAAAAACACCCCTAATCACTTCTTAATCAAGTTTTGGCTTAAACTACATCAAATTAAGGCGGATTAGCACGAGAACCGAGGTAGAGCCGCTGTGTAAGATTGGGGACAACGCCAAATCGAAGAATATTTCAGTTTTGGGGTTTTATTTGTGGCTAAGGTGAGTGATTTGCATTGTTTTGCACTAATTACGGTTAATTAAGGGTAATTAGTGAAGATTAGCGAATTTATACACTAATAAATTCTGGAAAAATATTTATAAATTCGAAAATAATGTTTTGGACCTCTGTTAGAAATTTGGCTTAATTTGGTTAAGTTTTACTAATCATATCATTAGTTTTGCCTAAACATGCTTATAGGAAAATATGGGATTTTGGCTATATTTGATATATTTTAACCTATCAAGTTATTGTTTTGATGTTTGTGGTTGATGTTACATGTTGCTATGACTGTATGGTATAATTTGTGATTGTCTAGAAGTGTTAGATTAGTCAAAAATGCCGTCGAATGGTGTAAACAGTCGCTGGAAGAAGTGCAGGAATCTGGCCAATCTGGATCGGATCGGAGGAATGACCCCCGGACCGAACCGCCCCTCCAAGCTGTGTATCCACGAGACGATCTGGAAGACTGGGGAGCATCTTCTCCGACCCGATCCGCATGGCCACCTCCGACCCGATCCGCCAGGAGGTGATGATGACCGACCCGAACCGCCACAAGATGAGGCCCCCGACCCGATCCGATCGGGGCAGCTCAACCGATCCGAACCGAGATGCTTGGACTTGACACGCGAATCACGATCCGACATTGAAGTATAGACTGAAATGAAGCACCAATCCGTAGAAGACCAATAACCCGAGACGCAAAGGTAGTCCAATTGGAAGTTAGAGCTCAGGATCCAGTTGGGAACCAATGAGTCGGCTTCATGAGTTGGGCTTTGCTGCGGGACGTGTGCTAAGGAGTTGTCGATGTCTGTAACTTTGAATCACTATGTGTAGGGAGTACGTGAACGGATTCAGGGCCACAGTGGCCTAGGTACGACTAATGTAACACCCCACCTCCGCCAGGGTGTCTCTTGCAAGCACTCTGACTTTGGAGGGGTGTTTGAATCAGGTAAACATGCATAATGATATATCAAGGCAGAACAAGAACATATGTATATATGTAAACAGAGTAAATAACATAGATAAAACAGCGGAAGATTTCAAACCATTTCAAAACAAGTCTGGTACAACATAATGTTATCTTTCCAAATACACAAGTCTAGTTAAAAATAACATTACTGAAAAACTGAAATACATAAGTACTATCCCCAATATAAGTGATAACCATAGCTAGCTTCATGTCAAGACCGTACATGAGCTAAAATCCCACAAGCAAGCGATCAGAAATCCAAGCTAAGCTCCAATATTCCCACCCTGAGAACCTGGGGGGGGGGGGGGGAACGGAACAAAAGAGGCGAAAGGAAAACAGGTCAGTCAAAAAGACTGAGCAAGCCCTACTACAATCAATGTAAACTGATAAAGTTAACTGGCATGAGAAGCAGGTATGATCATAAGGATAACAACATACTAGCATGATGATTAACCAACAAGGTAGATAAAGGTGTCATCGCATAATCATGTTTAAGGTTTTGCACCACAGGTGTACTAGCAAACTAACATGACTTGAATAAACAAGTATTGATCCCTTGGCCCAAGCTTTGGCCCAATAACATGAAGTGACCCCAATACGAGGTCCAATAACATGAAGTGACCCTAATACGCGGTCCAACCAAACGGTCTAGTCGATCGGCTCCCTATAAGCCTAACTCGTCACGTGTTGGTGTCCATACGGCCCAAACATAATTGTAGTCAGACTGTGCCGGGTCTCCCGTCGGGTGTATCAAGCCCTAGGGTGGCAACCCCTGGACACCATAAACATGCGTGCACAGTCTCGATCTACTGGTACCCGTGCATGTTTTCCCCGGCTTCGGACTATGTGCACGACCATAAGTCCGCCCGGAACTACACCGGCGTACCACTCTGCCGTCGTTTTTGGTCACTTACCTCCAGTTCAGTAATCATGCTCCCTCCCTAGCCTAGACCCTAGGGCCTTAATGATACAAACTTGGGATTACTGCTGGAGTGGACCCCCATTGCTAGGATTTTTCTAGTGGGTTAAGTACGGTTTAACCCTCTTACTAATCATGGATTAACTTGGTTAAGTGTAACGATGAGTTCACAACTTAACCCCGATTAATCTACCAAGCCCAAATTGGTTAAGTATTAAGTGGACCATGACTTAACCCTAATCACGAGGCATTAATTAATTTAATGCGCCTTAACCTCTCACATTAGACCTTGTTGTGGTTACTAGTTAAGCCGGGCGGGTCCGGGTAGCTTTACACCACAACTTGGTCTAACCTCGGGTTCAAGGTACAACATGGCCATCTTCTCACATTGGGTCCTATTGTTTGTAGCAACTAGTTAAGCCGGTCGGTTCCGGGTAGGTTTACGCTACAAACTCAACCCAACCTCGAGTTGGTCACACTTATCTTTTCTAAGTGTCATGTCCATCATGTTTCCAAAACATGTTACAAGTTTTCAAGCATTTGGGTAGACCTAACTTAATAGGTAAATTCCCAAAGTGTAGACCTAACTTAATAGGTAAATTCCCAAGCTTATGTTTTTATGACTTTTAAGTTTACCCAACCCCAAACGCAATCCCATCGCTTACATATCGCAATAGCGCATAAAGGATAGAAAGAGGGAACTTGGCATAATCATGACATAAAGGTGTTGAAGCCACAAGTTCAACATGGTGGCATATGAAATGTACATGTGTTCATATACTTGCATATTACATTTTTAGGCCTCAAAAGCATGCATAAAACCAAACTTAGCATATTGGTGATACATGGTGATAAATGACATGTAGAAATGGCCATAAGTTCGCATTTTAGCCTCACATGCAAGTTATCATAAGGGATATGATAACTTACATGTTGCCAAAATGCAACCTTTAGCATAAAGCTTGAAGCTTTAAGCTCATAAACCCAAGATAAGCTTGCCTAACATGATAACATGAACAAAAGGATCAACCCAAACTTGCATAACATAACTTGCATATCATATGACAAACTTGCATATCAAACTTGCATAACATAACTTGCATATCATAACATGACAAACTTGCATACATAACATGATAGACTTGCATAACACATCATAGTAAACTTGCATAACATTTCATGATAAACTTGCATATCATATCATAGCATACTTGCATAACATGATAAACTTGCATATCATATCATAATGATCAAACACAACTTGCATCATTCATTAGCTTTAGAGTTTAAATATGAAAGTAGAAAAGGGCTTACAATGCTTATGAAGGCACAAAAACATGACAAAGCCCTTATGCAATCAAATAGACCCAAAATGCAAGCTCTAATAGAAAAACCCTTGAGCCGAAATGATCAAAACTCTTTCTTTATGATGCAAATATAGAAACTTGACTTGAATGCAAGCTAATGATGCTCATACAAGCTTGAAAACACTTGTATGCATGGAAAATCTCATAGAAATTTATTTAGGAATTTTATGAAGAGAGTGGAGGCCATGAGAGGATTGATTTTGCCATAGTTTAGTTACTTGAATGAATAATGATGGTTTAGGGTTAGGTTAGGGGCTTATTTATAGAGATTAGGATTAGTTTCAACCTTAGGATTAAACCCTAGTTCTAATCTCAGCCCTCAAAACCGAATCTGGCCCCCAAACTCAACACAATCCCAAAATGGTGCACCAGGCAAAACTGCCCGGCTGGACCAAGTCGACAGCCAAGTCGACAGGGCTGTCGACTTGGGTGCTCTGGCGGGAATTTTCCCGCCTGGCCCAAACTGGCCCAAATTTCCAAATTCAAACTTGAATTTGAAATCTGTTTTTACTTTGAATTTTTCTGAAAACGTCGTTGGGCCTTAATCGGGTCATACGGACTCCGATTTTCGAAAACTCGGACTCTATTTCGCGTATTTTTCCGAGACGAACGCAATGGCATAGCCCGTTTCCCTTGATTCAGATTTTAGAATTAAACTCTGCCTCGATTTACGTTTTAACAGGTTATTGAAAATACGGGTTGTTACATTCTCCCCTCCTTAAAGGATTTCGTCCCCGAAATCTTCAAGTTAAAAAGAACGTATCCTACCATCCAACATCCATCTACTCAAAACATCATCACGAGCAATCATTGTCCTTACAAGATTCTAAATGTTGTATGAACATATGCAAAGGTGTGTGTATATGTACTTATCTAATGCAAATATCATCAATGCAAATTATGTTAGTGAAATGAATCCATATGTATGCAATTCCTAACATAATGTATAACATCTATATGCGTGCACATAACATACATCCATATGCAACATCCATGTGATAACACAAAAATTTTCATCCATGAATAAGCATAAACACTCATGCATATGCAATATGAGGAGTGTGTGAGCCGATCTAGTGCCTAATGTGTATAATGCATCCACGAGTAACCACTTGCAAACACTTGCAACCACTTGCAACCATCAAGTATAACATGTTTCAAACACATGTTTCATCCAAAGGGTTTCTACCTAAGGTTCTCATGACAAGATTAACACGATATACTAGATAATCAAGACAAACATGGATAGCAAAAGATATGCTACAAAGAGATCGGGAAGATAAGCAGGATATACCCCTTTCGGATTACAAGAAATCCCTTCCTAACCTAATCCATATTCTATAAAAGCCCAAAAGGTTTAGTCAACCTAACGAACCCCTTCAAACCCTGACATGTATTACTAGCCAATAAGTCATACCTCCCGACAGAAATAGGACCGAGAATGGGACCGAGAGGATATACGTAAAAAGATAACATGCGAGTAAGTTCCACAAGAAAACAAGGATCAAGGATATGCTCTTAAAAAGAGATATGATGCGCGTATCCAGCCTTCAATCTTCTAAGTCACGTTTCCTTGAGTTTAACTCCACTGTGCTTTGACTGTCTTTTACTTCATGATTTCTTAGCTTCTTAACTCTTATTTCCAAATATGAGTTGGAACCCATTTCATTGTCGCCTCTCGTCTTCCTCTTTCACTTACTCTTCTTCTATCATACTTGGCTTAAACATAACTGTGACCTCATGGTTTCATGCAAGCTCTCCAAAATTCACCAGTGAATCCTGGATCTCGTTTACTTACTATAAAGTATTCCACGCAGCAGAACTTTTCTTGGAAATACCAATCCACGTTGCCAATTGCTCTTACTAACGTGATTTTCTATAACTCATGCTTGAACGAAATGAATCATTCACCTGTGAATGATAGGCCGTACTTAGATTCAGTTGCTTGCCCATGACTTCCCGTAGACTATCCCAAAACTGGCTAGTGAAGATTGAGTCATGGTTACTAACTATACTTTAGGGAACCTCGTGCAACCGCTTTATTTCTTGAAAGTAAACTGTCGCTAGCTATGATGCAGTCCTTTCGCTCTTTACCGGAGTGAAATGAGCACTCTTCGTGAGTCTACCTACTATGACCCACATGCTCTTATTCCCTTTCCTTGACCTAGGCAGTCCATCCACGGAATCCTTCGTGACGCTTTACTACTTCCATTGCGGGGACCTCCAATGGATGTAATAGCCCACCGGGCTTCTATGACTCGGCCTTTAACCTGTTGGCACAACATGCACCTTGGGACAAACTCGGTCACCTCCTCAGGTGATGTGCATCTTCAAGAACCTTCTTTCTCTCATCGCGTCTTAGCCATCCCTTGTCATCTATAGCGAGGTGACTTACCATCTCGCCTCGAGTCAACTTGTCCATGATCTCGACTAACTGCGGGTCTTCTTTCTGTGAAGTCCCTACTTGATCCAGAAGGGTAGGTCTAAACTCAAGGGACGCTTACTAACTAACTAAACTGAGAGAACTTCTTACTTTGGTTGCATTCCTTGGAGTCTTCCAATCCTGAACTGCAACTACCTTAGCGGGATCCACCGCTAAGCCTTGCTTAGAAACTATGTGCCCAAGAAATCTAACTCCTTTTTCTCCAAAATGACACTTGGAGAACTTGGCCTTCAACTGATGTGCTCTAAGCGTATCCATCACCTCCACGAGATGCCTTGCATGCTCTTCCTCATCCTTAGAGAAGATCAGAATATCATCTACGAAGACCACGACAAACTTGTTCAAGAACTCCCTGAACACCCTACTCATCAAGTCCACGAAGTAGGCGGGTGCATTAGTCAAACCGAATGGCATGACCAGCCATTCTAAGAATCCATCCGGAGTTCTGAACGCAGTCTTGTCTATACTATCCTCAGCTACTCTGAGCTGATGGAATCCAGTAGCAAGATCAAGAGAAAACAGATGTTCCTACAAGCTGATCAAACAAATCATCGATCCTTGGCAATGGTTGTCTATTCTCTTCGTTTAACTCATGATAATCAACACAAAGTCGAAGAGAACCATCTGCCTTGGTAGTAAATACTACAGGCGCTCCCCATTCAGATATACTTCATCTAATGAAGTTCTTCTCAAGCAACTCCTTGACTTGCTTTCTTAACTCTCATCTTGCGGGGCCACGTGCCTAACCGGCCACAAAACTATCTTGGCATTATCAACCAGATAAATGCGGAAATCTATCTCTCGTTTAGGGGTAACCCCCTTCACTTCACCCAAGATATCAGGATATTCTCGGACCACCCTCACCGATTACAAACTATCGATAGACGAGTTGAGGGATTCAAGATAACACAACATGACGGGACTCATAGGGTTACTAGAAATTTTTAGGGTATTACCGAGGCGAGTCATAAGCCTCACAACCCTATGCTCAAAAATCAAGGATGGCTCCACAACTGGACAACCCATCCATGCCCAAAATCAACCCATACCCCATGAAACCGAGAATATAAGCATCACACGAGAACTCTACACTAAGATAGAGATTTTCAAATCCACGTAGATAATAGACAAATGGGCGGAACCCCCAATTGGATTTGAAACACACACGGGATCATTAACTAGACTAGTACTTAGGTGCAAACTTTCAACAAGATCGGATGAGATAAAGCTATGCGATGCACCAGAATCAAACAAGGTACGAACTGGAAAATCAGAAATATATACAAGGCTCTCAACAGAAATACTACCTCGATCGGGAACTGGAGCGGTATTGAGAGCATGAACTTGCCCTCCTGAAGGTCCAGCACGCTGAGTCTGACCCTGGCCTTGCCCTTGCTTCTTCGGGCAATCCTTACTGAAATGTCCAGTCTCACCGCAGAAAAAGCATTCACCATTCTCCCTTTTCCTCTTCTTACAATCCTTAATAAGATGCCCGACTGAACCGCAATAATAGCACTTTCCCTTTTTGTTATTGCCCTAGTTGTTGTTCCCCTTGTTGCCTTGACTCTTGTTCTTGTTCTTATTGCCTTGACTGCTCTGACCACTTGGATTACCCTGATTTCCTTTCCACTGGGAATCAGTCTTCTTGGCTTGAGTATCATTCCTCTTTATCTCTTTCTTGTCACTCCTATTCTCTTCATTGAGTAGGGCCATATTCACCAAGCTCTCGAAAGTTGCCCCCAAGGGTATATGAGTCATGGCTAAACCATGTAATGGCTCGTTTAATCCTAGAGCAAAGTATAGGGCCTTCTTCTGAGCTGTGTTAACCAAGTCTAAACCGATCCGAGCCAGTTGATTAACCTTATCTATGTATTCCCTAATAGTCATGTCCCCTTGTTTTAGTGATAGGAACCTTAGTCCAAACTTTCCCCGAAAGTCATCCCAAGTCTCAATTGGCCTAGTAGCGGTGGTGACCACCCACCAACGTGCAGCTTCTTCCTTTAGCAACCACACTGCCAATAAAACCTTCCTACGGTCATCTATATCAAAGAAGGCAAAAAGATCTTCGGTTTCTTTCAACCAATTCCTTGCCTCTACATAAGTCTCGGTTCCAAAGAAATTCTTGCCACCCATTGCCTTAAAGTCTTTGCAAATCTCCGCGAGATCCTCTTGTGGATGCTGAGGGGGAGGAGGAAGAGGAACCTCAGCGACAGGAGGAGGAGGAACATCAACTACCGGAGGAGGAGTAATATTTGCGGGGCCGGCTTCGGTTGCCCTAGCCTCCAAAAGTCTCCTATACCAAACAGGTACGTGTACTCCCTCCGGAATGGCAAAGTTATTGGCCATACTGAAAACGAAGAAAAAGATAGATTCAGAATGGAGAAAAACGAAGGAATTTTGCTAATGGATTTTTGGGGAATAGCCTTTAAAATAAACTAGACTTTTCTTTGCAAAATACTTTATACTTGATTTTGAAAATAGTTTTTCAAAAGTTTTCAAAAAACCTTTTTGTTCCTTCTCGTAAACCATATGCTCTGATACCAAATGTAACAGCCCACCTCCGCCAGGGTGTCTCTTGCAAGCACTCTGACTTTGGAGGGGCGTTTGAATCAGGTAAACATGCATAATGATATATCAAGGCAGAACAAGAACATATGTATATATGTAAACAGAGTAAATAACATAGATAAAACAGCGGAAGATTTCAAACCATTTCAAAACAAGTCTGGTACAACATAATGTCATCTTTCCAAATACACAAGTCTAGATAAAAATAACATTACTGAAAAACTGAAATACATAAGTACTATCCCCAAAATAAGTGATAACCATAGCTAGCTTCATGTCAAGACCGTACATGAGCTAAAATCCCACAAGCAAGCGATCAGAAATCCAAGCTAAGCTCCAATATTCCCACCCTGAGAACCTGGGGGGGGGGGGGACGGAAGAAAAGAGGCGAAAGTAAAACAGGTCAGTCAAAAAGACTGAGCAAGCCCTACTACAATCAATGTAAACTGATAAAGTTAACTGGCATGAGAAGCAGGTATGATCATAAGGATAACAACATACTAGCATGATGATTAACCAACAAGGTAGATAAAGGTGTCATCGCATAATCATGTTTAAGGTTTTGCACCACAGGTGTACTAGCAAACTAACATGACTTGAATAAACAAGTATTGATCCCTTGGCCCAAGCTTTGGCCCAATAACATGAAGTGACCCCAATACGAGATCCAATAACATGAAGTGACCCTAATACGCGGTCCAACCAAACGGTCTAGTCGATCGGCTCCCTATAAGCCTAACTCGTCACGTGTTGGTGTCCATACGGCCCAAACATAATTGTAGTCAGACTGTGTCGGGTCTCCCGTCGGGTGTATCAAGCCCTAGGGTGACAACCCCTGGACACCATAAACATGCGTGCACAGTCTCGATCTACTGGTACCCGTGCATGTTTTCCCCGGCTTCGGACTATGTGCACGACCATAAGTCCGCCCGGAACTACACCGGCGTACCACTCTGCCGTCGTTTTTGGTCACTTACCTCTAGTTCAGTAATCGTGCTCCCTCCCTACCCTAGACCCTAGGGCCTTAATGATACAAACTTGGGATTACTGCTGGAGTGGACCCCCATTGCTAGGATTTTTCTAGTGGGTTAAGTACGGTTTAACCCTCTTGCTAATCATGGATTAACTTGGTTAAGTGTAACGATGAGTTCACGACTTAACCCCGATTAATCTACCAAGCCCAAATTGGTTAAGTATTAAGTGGACCATGACTTAACCCTAATCACGAGGCATTAATTAATTTAATGCGCCTTAACCTCTCACATTAGACCTTGTTGTGGTTACTAGTTAAGCCGGGCGGGTCCGGGTAGCTTTACACCACAACTTGGTCTAACCTCGGGTTCAAGGTACAACATGGCCAACTTCTCACATTGGGTCCTATTGTTTGTAGCAACTAGTTAAGCCGGTCGGTTCTGGGTAGGTTTATGCTACAAACTCAACCCAACCTCGAGTTGGTCACACTTATCTTTTCTAAGTGTCATGTCCATCATGTTTCCAAAACATGTTACAAGTTTTCAAGCATTTGGGTAGACCTAACTTAATAGGTAAATTCCCAAAGGGTAGACCTAACTTAATATGTAAATTCCCAAGCTTATGTTTTTATGTCTTTTAAGTTTACCCAACCCCAAACGCAATCCCATCGCTTACATATCGCAATAGCGCATAAAGGATAGAAAGAGGGAACTTGGCATAATCATGACATAAAGGTGTTGAAGCCACAAGTTCAACATGGTGGCATATGAAATGTACATGTGTTCATATACTTGCATATTACATTTTTAGGCCTCAAAAGCATGCATAAAACCAAACTTAGCATATTGGTGATACATGGTGATAAATGACATGTAGAAATGGCCATAAGTTCGCATTTTAGCCTCACATGCAAGTTATCATAAGGGATATGATAACTTACATGTTGCCAAAATGCAACCTTTAGCATAAAGCTTGAAGCTTTAAGCTCATAAACCCAAGATAAGCTTGCATAACATGATAACATGAACAAAAGGATCAACCCAAACTTGCATAACATAACTTGCATATCATATGACAAACTTGCATATCAAACTTGCATAACATAACTTGCATATCATAACATGGCAAACTTGCATACATCACATGATAGACTTGCATAACACATCATAGTAAACTTGCATAACATATCATGATAAACTTGCATATCATATCATAGCATACTTGCATAACATGATAAACTTGCATATCATATCATAATGATCAAACACAACTTGCATCATTCATTAGCTTTAGAGTTTAAATATGAAAGTAGAAAAGGGCTTACAATGCTTATGAAGGCACAAAAACATGACAAAGCCCTTATGCAATCAAATAGACCCAAAATGCAAGCTCTAATAGAAAAACCCTTGAGCCAAAATGATCAAAACTCTTTCTTTATGATGCAAATATAGAAACTTGACTTGAATGCAAGCTAATGATACTCATACAAGCTTGAAAACACTTGTATGCATGGAAAATCTCATAGAAATTTATTTAGGAATTTTATGAAGAGAGTGGAGGCCATGAGAGGATTGATTTTGCCATAGTTTAGTTACTTGAATGAATAATGATGGTTTAGGGTTAGGTTAGGGGCTTATTTATAGAGATTAGGATTAGTTTAAACCTTAGGATTAAACCCTAGTTCTAATCTCAGCCCTCAAAACCGAATCTGGCCCCCAAACTCAACACAATCCCAAAATGGTGCACCAGGCAAAACTGCCCGGCTGGACCAAGTCGACGGCCAAGTCGACAGGGCTGTCGACTTGGGTCCAACCAAGTCGACTCCCAAGTCGACAGGGCTGTCGACTTGGGTGCTCTGGCGGGAATTTTCCCGCCTGGCCCAAACTGGCCCAAATTTCCAAATTCAAACTTGAATTTGAAATCTGTTTTTACTTTGAATTTTTCTGAAAACTTCGTTGGGCCTTAATCGGGTCATACGGACTCCGATTTTCGAAAACTCGGACTCTATTTCGCGTATTTTTCCGAGACGAACGCAATGGCATAGCCCGTTTCCCTTGATTCAGATATTAGAATTAAACTCTGCCTCGATTTACGTTATAACAGGTTATTGAAAATACGGGTTGTTACAACTAAAGAGCTAATAGACCAATGAAGTGGGGTCATTTGTAAAAGATTTGGTCATGACTCCATGTGGTAAGCTTGGTAGTAGCAGTAGTTGTACAAGTCGAACTCCGTCACTACTTCGATGGGTCTAGTGATTGATAGTTGTGGACATCGTATGCTTTACGCACTGAGTGAGAGATATGAGGATGGTTGCTATGCTTGACTTGTTTGCCATCATTTTGACATGCACACCCCCACCCCCGTTTTCTTTACACCATCTGTTCAGTGGAACCTTAGAGTATTGTACGGTATGTAGTGCTAACTCTTTAGTTGCAGGTCCAGGTTCAGGTATGGTTTAGTATACCTGTTATTGTTTTATTTAGCTGCTTATCGCTCATACCAGACTTTTTGTCTGACCCAGAGTTTTATGTCTCTTCTTATTACTCTGGGTGCTCTCACGAGCAGACTAGAGACAGGTTAGCTGGGTATGCACGGGTAGCTGATCCAGAGACGAGCAGGAGGCTTCCACGAATGATATATATATATATGGTATTCCCCCTGTGTTGTTGAAGATCACTGCTTGGGCATTAGTAGTGCATCTTCTACTCCAGCTTTCATTTGTTTTAGAGACAGTAAATTTGGAAAGTTGTAATAAGCTGTATTTGGATTTCCGCTGCTATGTTAGTTTATTTTTCAGCTTATGCACTGTCTCACCTGTTTTATGTCAAGATTATGTTATTATTATATTTTGTTCCATGCGCTGTGAGACATTCTACAGATCATTCTCTTCTTTCCTTTCTTTGGAGACCGTTCCATGCTAGCCAGGCATGTGTTCAGCGCACCTTCGGAGGAAATACAGGTTAGTGCGGGGCGGCCCGTCACACAAGTATACTATGCACGATCCATGCTATGTAGAGCTTCACTCGTGAAGCAAACTGTGCCCGATCATCTTCACACATGAGTAGCACAATCCATCACTTGGAGCATTAGGTTTAAGTCATTCTACTCGCGTTAATTGTGTAATAGGTCCCTATGTACAAGTTCAAGCTCACGCAAGTTATTCACATGATTATGAGCAACCTACACCTGTGTGTAATCCTTGGTTCACGTTAGTTTGAAGCAAATAATTGGTTCATGAACAATCTATGCGTGCTGCATCAACAATGTGACCGATCCAACCTGTGACACCCCACATCCGTTAATGTCACTCTTCAACAGAATGCATTAAGTTCCGTGTAGCATTATAGGTAAATAGAAACAGAAATATCACAAGACAGATACAAAATAGCAGCAGAATTTAAAAAAATTATTTTCCAAATAGAAAACATCGTGGTCCAAAATCCAGTTACAACATAAGTCTGAAATACATAAAACCCATTACATCAAACTAAAATATCTGCATTGTACTAAAATCATAAGAGTACAGTAACATAAAATCATAGTCCCCAAAAATAGCCATAGTAAGGTAGATAGAAAATCAAAGAGGTACATCTAAGCAGCTCCAAGCAGAAACAAAAGAGAGAATCGTAATCAAGCCTGAGTGTTCCCACCCTGAGAACGTAGGGGGAAAAGAAAGAGAGAGAAAAGGAAACAAAACGGGTCAGACATAAAGTCTGGTGAGTCCAGTGACTTTTGAAATATAAATAAATAAAAGCATCATGACAGGCATATTAACTGGATGAGAGAGATAACAGTATCATAAGACATGTATAAAAACATAGTAGGATAAGCAGAATGAACAGAACAGAATAGGTTACGCTTCCAAATACTTTTCTCTACACTAATACTAGTATAACAGATATGAATGATCCTAACAAAAACCTAATGATAGACTTGGTGTACTTCTAGTGACGGGTTTTACCCCAAAACGATAATAACAGGCACCCCAATAGCAATAACGGGTGTTACCCCCAAACGATAATAACAGGCACCTAAACAGGTAGGACTAGATGTACCATAATTACTACCCCTAATCGATCGGCTCCCTATCCCGTAGATATCCTATGCTGGCCCCACAATAGGATGTATCACCTCCTAATGTGGCAACCCCTTCCCCCGATAGGCACAACCATATTTATTGATGTCACGGCGTCTTAATTTCCCGATCAGTCAGGACCCATGCACGCACATGACTCCGTTGGAATGCGACGTCAACACCTCCACCCATATGAACCTCTTATAATCAGCTCAGTAAGCGTCCCCTGACCCCTAACTAGTTCGGGGTCCCCCTTTGGATACAAGTATGGTTTACTGACTGATACGAGTCCCATACAACAGATGATACAAGCTACCCCCTAAGATTCCATCCCCACTACTAGGATTTGAACAGGTTATGACTAACAAATTAGCAAGCCCTCATAATCATAACATATAAATCAGTTTAAGTTTTTCGGGTTTGTATAACCCCTCACAGATTTAACAGATTTACTTAACTCCCTCATTGATTCAAGTTAGTTTACTTAACCCTTACACAATTTGATAGGTTCATATAACTCCCACAAATTTAAACAGGTTAAGTATTACTGGTTAACAGATTATTATCATTCCCCGTTCATGTATGTTAATGCACCAAACCTCTCACATTAAGTTGACCACTTGTGGATGTTGGATATGCCGGGCGGTTCCGGACAGACTTCTACCGCAAGTTGGACTTAACCTTGTGTCTTAGCACCGTTACGTGTACATTTATACACTAGACCCCTCACATTAAATTAACCACTCATGGATGTTGGATTTGCCGGGCTGTTTCAGACACACTTCTGCCGCAAGTTGAATCTAACCTCATGTCTAAGTGCGGTTACAATTTCTATTTACTATAAATTTAGGCATATTCATCCTTAAACAATTATTCGTGTTCATAATAGGTTTTTCACGCCCCTACCCTCAAGTCATAAATCATCATATAAGATATGCCCCAAATTAAAGTCTTAGATCACAGTTTAGGTTATGCCCCAAATACCAGTCATGTTTTATAATACAAGTTATTCCCCTAATATATCATTCCCAACCATTCCCAATTTAGTTCCTTCACATAGTTCAGCGATAGGCTAAGGCTCGAAGGTAGCCTGGCTATAAAAATAAAAAGGAAAGGATGGAGGGAAGAAAACATAAAGAGGCATAATAACAGAATAGGCATATGATGATAGGAATGAGCATAATAGAGATAGGAATGTAAGGACTAAACAGTAGATCAGGTGTACAAGTAATGGAAGATCTGTTTAGTTATGATTCAGGTTATTAACAGGCATAGGTTTAGATCCAAACTTTTAAACATGTCAGAATTACTTATTAAATGTTTATATCTAAAAACAACATGAACTCACAGAGGCTGGATCTAGAAAATTGAGAAAAGAGTGTTGAAGTTGTAGCATAGATTCTTGTATACGTATAAGTCGTTGTTGCAGAAGAATAGGCTAATTCAATACAAGCTAGGGAAGTGCCTCGTTGTCTCCATTGTTTTAGGTGAATAAAAAAATAGAAATGAAGTCCTATATATAGCCTCAAGCCAACAAATCAAGCCAAGAAACAAGTCTATGTTCAGGAAGTGAATCTGGTCGGATCCCCGGGTGGATCGATCTCGGGGTCGACACCCCCTTTTGTTGGTCGGCCCTAGGGTCGACCCCCATGGGGCATGGGTCGACCCCCAATAGGTCGTTCTCCCGCGTGCTTTCCCACTCTACGATTTTGAATTATTTTGAATATTCTGGACTGGTTTCTTTATACATAATTCTCTTATACGTATACAAACTTCAAACCTTAATATCTTCTTCGTACGATGTCCATTTCACACAAACTTGGAGTCTATCTTAAGAAGAATTCCGAAATGAATACAATAATACAATCCGTTTCCTTTAATTCCCATATTTAATTAAGTATTCTTTAATTTATTATTATTATTATGTCCTTTAAAATTACGGGGTGTTACACAATCCCTCTTTTGGCACGACTCATGTCTACAATGACTTCCACGATCTGACACCTTCAATGTGGTGGACCACATACATTATTCCTGAATCGTGTTTTAATAACGGGATTAATAGTTTCTAAGGTGATTGTGGTCTTGGTGCGGAGCAATTGTTTTCTTTCATTTTGTTTTCTTAAATTTTGGATTTCCTCCCAAAAAAGCAGATAAACAAAATAAAAAAAATAGAAAACATTATTTTGTTTAGTCTTGAAAATGTTTTTAGAATTTCTTATCAAGTTATTTTCTTTCAATTAATTTTTTAAATTGTGTGACTGTTTGTGTGTACTTAGTTTTCTTCTGTATATATTTGTTTTACTTTGCCAAAAAAACATGAAAGAAGTCATGTTTTTGTTTGTAGTTGTTTACATTTGGCTATTGTTCGCTTTCATCTTTATTCTCCTTTCTAAAAAAATAGTTTTCAGCTCTTTTAAAGGTTGCAAAAAGCGAATAAGGAATTGCTAGCTAAAATTGCACTGCTTGGTTGTTGAAAATCACGCTTTAGTAAAAATTTCTAATAACTCTACATGCTCTCATATCGTGTTTTAATATCTGTTTTTATTTCACTTACATTGTCGTTTGCTTGTATAATTAATAAATAAACAAAAGAAAATTCAAATAAAAATTCAGTCATGGTTGCCTTTATTTGCATTCTTTTTTTTTCTTAAAGTAAACTTAAATTCACATAAAATGGAGAGTTCATAACCCTTGATGGCCCAAGAAATAACATTTCATCATAGAAAATTGACTAACTAACAAAGACTAGACATTGGACTTAAGAACATCGTAAGCTCATCTAGGGAAAGTTTGTGTTATGATAACTTAATGTATTTTACCGAAACTCTCTCTAAATACACGATGCGATCACTTATAGTTATCATGGTGGTCTATCAATATTATATTGAGTGTTTCTCTTAATGTATTTAAACCTTCAATTGTATTATTATAGCGATTCGTGGTGCACTAATAACCCCTGTCCATTATCTGACTAAGAATTGTTTAGCTCATTTAAACTAAAATGTTTTGATACAGACTTGGGTAGAAGGTAACAAGGACAAAAAACTTCTAATTAAGACTCCGCATTCATTTGGTTGCAATAGTTCATGTAGATATTAAAAATAAAAAGAAAAATAACATATTTATTTTAGGCAATTTTTTTTTAAATCACTTTCATTTTATTTTATCACCTTTGTTTTTCACCTCTTCCTCCTTTTATTTTACTTACTTGTGCATATGAGAATCTAGACTCATGACACTTGGACAAATCATTTAATTTGATCATACCTTCTTGCTCAAATGGCTAATAAAAATCTTTCTCGAACTCATATGGATAAAAAAAAATTCCAATCAAATTTATGTCCCTTCTTTCATCACTTTGCTATTTTCAACAGGAGATCATTTTGAAATTCTTTCACATTACATTAACACACTTCCAAATTTTAGCAATTTTGAAAGTAATGATTCTTACATCTTTTTATCAAAATTAAACAAGTTTGTGCAACCATTAAACTTTAATGGTTACGTGATAATGGAATCAAACTTAAATTAATTCTGTTTACACCTACTGATAATGTCGAAAAATGGTTGTATTGCTTATTTTCAAATTCGATTATAATTTGGGAGGAATTTGTAAAAGTTTTCTTCAAATAATTATACTCTTGAAAAAACAACCAAAATTCGAAATGAAATTACAAATTTTCATCTATTTGTAGGTGATTTTTTTGAAAAATACTTTGAAAGATTTAAGGCATTTTTAATGAAATGTTCAAATCTGAATTTCAATAAAATGACTCTTTGCTAAATTGTTTGCGATGGTCTTGAAACTAAATCACAAAGTATGCTAGATTTATGAACCAAAAAAACTTTCTAACACAACATCATAATGTCGCTTGGCAATTTCTTGAAAACTTAATAAAAAAATGGACACAATGAGGATGGTCTAACAAAAAATTGAACTATTCGAGACCAAAAGCCCACTCTATAGGATCATCTCTTGCTTTAGAAGTTAAAATCAATGTCATAATAAACAAATTTTACAATTTTGTTTCAAATGAGCTAAGCTTCTCAGCCTATGTGCTATAAATGTTACATTGCTAAACACATCGCCCATTAATACCCTTGCTCATTAGAATAACACGGTAGTTTAATAAAGTTTGAAATAATCATTTTCTCATACATACAACCATCGTTGAAGAAATCAACTTAGTTTCCCTTGAAACCAAAACAACTCTCATTCGAACTTGGTTCGACCCTTTTTCCAAGGAAGTCTGAGCAATCCTTCGAATCCTCCTTTCTAACAGAATCAATTTGAACAAAATTTTGTCTCTCCTTCTCTAAACTGTGCGCAACTATCTTTCGTTCCCCATGATGATAAGCATATGACATCTTTTGAATATTTTTTGGAAACTTTGACTAAGGCCACAACTCAAAACCTTCAATCGAATGACAATACGCAAAACTAGTTAGTAGCATATATGCAAAAGGTGAGACAATCAATCGCTAAGCTCAAGTTGAAAATGAGTCAGTTGGCCACTTCCCTTAATGAACGGAAAATAGGAACTTTCCCAAGTCAGCCAATTACGAACCCAAGAAATCAAAATTCTAGCTCGAATTAAGCTCATATCGTTCAAGATAACAACATTCACCAAATGAAAGCAATACCCACTTTTAGATCTGATAAGAAAATCGATAAACGAGTTGTTAACGACTCATCAACAACTTCTTCCAAAACTCCAATTACTTTTGACACATCAAAAACCACAAATGGTTCTGATTAAAGCGTCGGTCGTATATTGAACCAAACTTTGAGTCTAATTCTTTTCCAACTCAAGCAGATCGACCTACTTAGTTCGGGCTCTATTCCAACATAGACATAAAGCCAAGAAAAATTCCTATCAAATGGATTTTTTTTTTAGAAATTCTCAAGCAAGTCAAAGTTATCATTCCTCTTTTAGACATTGGTCATCATGTCCCAACTTACGAAATTTTTTTGAAAGACTTGTGCATGCAAAAATGAGTCGCTCAAGTATCTAAAAAGTTTGCTTAATAGCCAATCTAAGTGAACTTTTGTCTCAATCTATTCCCGTTAAATAAAAAAATCCTTGTTGTCACACAATCATGTGTATGATAAGAGACAAGATGATTAAGAAATGTTTGATAAACTTAGGTATGGTGTAAATTTGATCTCATACTTTGTTTACGAACAACTAGGCTTAGGTGAGCTCAAGATAATGAAGGTTACGCTTCAATTTGCCGATCATTCAATAAAAAAAATCCATAGGAGAAATTGAGGATGTACTTGCTAAAACTGGGAAATTCATAATCCCAGTCGGTTTCATCATCTTAGATACACTACTCGTGAGCAACCCTATAAGTTAAATTTCATTGGTTTTAGGACGATCATTTTTAACCACCTCAAATGCCTTGATAAATTATCGAAATGCATCGATGAACATCTCATTTGGTAATATGTCTTTAAATGTTAACATCTTTAATTAAAAATACCAATAAATTGAGCTAATCGACCAACCATTGGAATTAGCAGAGTTGAAGTAAACTTTAAAAATGAAACATTTGAAATTGATAACGAACGCGAGACCGAGTGCAAAAAATTGTATAATAATATGCCAAACGATAAATAAGGAACACTTCACTTTAAACTTCTTGCGATTGAGTCTTAAACTCAACTGATTTCTTTGATTGAGTAATCTCGTAGATTAAAGCGCAAACATCTCCCTTCTTATCTTAAGTACGTATACTTAAGCTATGATGAAATTTTTCTTGGCAGTTTTTTTAATAAGTGTTCTCTTAACCTAAAAGCTTCTTTCTACACTTTTAGAAAAGAAGATGGAATTCGATGGTCCATCTCCAACATTTGGGGAATTAGCCCCACATTCGTTCTACTTCGCTTTGACCTAATCAGCCAAATGCTTGAAATTTTAGCTAACCGTAAATTTTATCAGGTTTTGACGAAATACCCCTTTGTAAATATGAATATATTCTCTCTCTCTCTCTCTATGTTTCTTATACCACGTATTAACAGTTGGGACATAGTCAAAACCAATTATGGGGCGATTTTCATGTTTGTTTTGATTTTACATAGTTTTATTTTTTTAACTTCTTTCATTTATCCATCAATTTTTCTATCGTGAAGAGTCCAAAAAATTAACATCGTAATTTATCTTTGAATGGATGCGATACTATAAATTGTGATGATCGCCCCATAACTCCTACATCATACTAACGAAAAGTGTGATGTATGATCTGTCATGCTGAAATGGGACGATCATCAAAAAAGAATGACTCGAAATAAACCTTTTGCATAACTTAGCACATGGATAACATATAATAGAAAATATACAAGAGGATATAGTAGTGAAGCATAACTGAGAAGAAAATCAAGTCTCGTAACATGATAGAGTCAACGATGCAAAATTGCTGAAAATGAGTATCCATACATCAAGCCTCACTACATATCGCTCAGAGTAAAAAAACCTCAACATACAACTGAAACAAAAGAACATCTATATTTATATAGCATAATAAAAATAATATTCCAGCCTCCTGCTCGTCAACACACAGCGTCATTGACACCAAAACACGCTACCGGCTATCTCAACCTACTCATCAACACAATTGATGAGCAGCTCAAAGTAATAAGAGGGAAACATAAAACATTAAGTTAGAAAATAGTCTTAGTGAGTGATAAAGTAGCTAACAGTTACGCAGTATATATGTGTGTAGACGATTTAATCATCTAATCCATCCAGCAGCACAAGGATTAGCATAGGATAATCATTTATCATATGCCACTCCAAAATAGGAAAGTACATCCCTGAATCCTACTTGTTCTTATTAACCTATGGTGATAATCTACCTACAGAAAATACAGTAGAGAGCATAAAATCAATCATAGCATCCATAACATCCAATATCTTAGCCACCTAATAAAGCCTGGAATCCATCGATAATCGACTTAGTTTTCATCGATCAAAAGGGCTAATGGAAACCGTTCTTCTAGTCAGACAATCATACATCCTTTATGTGTATGTTTGCCTTAATTATCTAAGACAGCTACATCACTCCTACCTGAGATCAATCTAGGGTACACGATCCTACCTGATCTTAATGGATGTCCCTATGATACTCCTTTAAGGCCGCTAGAACCTTCGATAATCAATGATTACTTAGCACCTCTATTCTTCAAACCATCCTCCTCAATGAGTTCTTCCTTAGTTCAAGCTACCTCTTGAACAAATTCCATTTTCATTATTGACTAACTCCAATTTGAGTCGATCCATCATCATATTGAATTGTGTATCATCCCATGACCTATATCATATTAATCCAGCTCTGACCACTGCTACTTGAGTTCACAATCGGAGCCCTATCCATCATTGAGTTGCACATCAATCATCCGAAGTCCATTTCTCACCGAATTTCATTAGAAACTCCTAGAAACCATCTAAATCAAGACCCCAAAGCCTCGAACCTCCATTACGCTTCTTGATGGATCAGTACTGGTCCATCACCCATGGATTGGATCGATCCTTATATGTAGACATTTTTGGCTATGTGATTCGGCCATCTAGATAACCTCCTCAACTGCTTCCTGCCGGTCCAATTTCATCGCCAAAATCCAAGCATGCTAAAACTCCTATCAGTCCATCTCATGCGCTCGAGTAACCAACCTTTGACCCATCCAAAATCATGTCCAATTCACGTGGAAATTTGCATGCGACCTTGATTTACCACTATGATGCTATGCCCCAAGTTTCACCCTGATTCGATCAGTCGTGATGGACCGATACCGGTCCATCAACTATGGTGTGACAACCCGCCCCACACCATCAGACATTTCCCCGAAGATGCGCTATGCCAATGTCCAACTATCACGGGACGGTCGTCAAAAGTAAGGGATTTGAAACAATGAATCGCCAAAGAACCTATAGTATATCTTATAGCACATGGAATAAAATATAATAATAACATAAATTGACATAAAATAGGTGAGACAGTGCATAAGCTGAAAACTAAACCATAATAGCAGCGTAATCCAAGATACAGTTTATGATCCAAACCAATATTACAACTTCAAAATATCGTCTCTAAAGAAAAACAGAAAAGGTACACTACTAATGCCCAAATTAGTGACTAGCAACAACACAGGGAGAATATATGTAAATAGTACGTGGAAGCCTCCTGCTCATCTCCGGCCACCTACTCGTGCATAACCACCTAACCTATCTCTAGTCCACTCATTTAGGAGCACCCAGAGTAATAAGAAGATACATAAAACTCTGGGTCAGGCAAAAGTCTGGTATGAGCGATAGCAGCAAAATAAAACAATAACAGGTATAAATGATCATACCTGAACCTTGACCTGCAACCAAAGAGTTAGCACAATAAGATGTACAGTACTCTAAGGTAACACTAACATAAAGTGTAAGGTGGAAGTGTGCATGTCATGGTGATAGAAAATATCAAACATAGCAATCAACCTCACATCTCTCACTCAGTACGTAAAGCATACAATATCCGCTACTTTGATCACCAAATCCTTTGCTACGACCACTTTGCTCTTGGGAATCTTAATGACCCCATTGCGCTGGTCCATAGCCACTAATCCTTTGCTACGATCACTTCGCCCTTGGGAGTCCTAATGGTCCCATTGCACTGATCCATAGCCATGCTACGATCACTTTTCCCTTGGGAATCTTAATGACCCCATTGCGCTGATCCATAGCCACTACGTCTCTCCGTGGTGAATCAAAGCTATAGATATTGATAACCCCTTTGGACACGTCCCGCAGCAAATCCCAACTCTGAAAGTTAATTCGCTGGGTCCCATCTAGATCCTAAGTAATAACTTCCCACTTGGACTTCTTTTGCATCTCGGGTTGAAGTCGATCTTCAGACGAGTTCACGATTTTCATCACATAGCTCCAATCCAGTTCGGTTCGTGATACTCCATCCCGGTCAGTTTGTGATCATCATATGGGTTTGGGTCGTGATTACCCCATCGGGTCGGGTTTAGCTTCTCCATCCAGGCTAGTTCGGTTCGTGGGTGCGAGCTTTGGTTCAGGGTAGCTCCATGGCTCAGTTCGGGTACAAGCTTCAGCTCGTGTCAACAGGCGGGTCAATTCGAGTGCTGGAGTGGTTCGGGTCGAGCTCCTCGGTTCGTGGGAGGGTGGCTTTCCAAGCTCCAGTTCGTGATTCGTGCGTTCGGGGATGGCAAGCTCGAGCAAGTGGCTCGTATACCCCGACCCGGGTCGGTTCGTGAGAGCATGGGGGAGGGGGTGATCCGATCCAGTCCAAATTCCTGCAATTTTTCCAACGAGCTATTTATGCTACACAATGACGTTTTTGACCATTCTAACTTTCCTATGCAAGCTCAAAGCATATTAAACAGCAGTAGTAACATGTATAACCAATCAAAAACATTAAAACATCAATCATATGAGTTATTTAGATCAAGCACACCCAAAAAGCATGATTTTACCCTTAATCCCCTTAACCATGTTTAACCGTATGATTAGCAAACTTAATCCAAATTAACCCAAATTTATATCAATGACATAAAACAGTATTCTAGAATTTTTACATATTTTTCCATATTTTTCTGAGTCATAATTTCACTAATTATCACTAATCACCCATAATTAGTCGTAATTAGTGAATAAACATGCTAATCACTCACCTTAGCCACAAATAAATTATAGATTTGAAAAATCCACTGATTTGGGTTGAATTCCTATGTGTTCCAGCAGCTCTATCTCAATTTTGATGCTAATCCACCTTAATTTGATGTAGTTTTGCTTAATTTGTGATTAGGGATGAATTTAGAAGGTGTAGGTCATTACTAGGGTTAGAGGAAGGTAAGTGGCGGCTGGAAAAATGAAAATGAATCATCTTCTAACTCTTTTCATCCCTACCATAACCCTAATCCCGAAATGGGTTATGGGCCTAACCACTAATCACCTAATTAAGCCCGGTTAAGCTGTTTTTCCATCTTCAAACCTTATTTCAGCCATATCTCCCAAACGGTAAGTCCGTTTGATTAATGTGACCATTCTACGGAAAGGTAAACCATCATCCGAATCCAATGGCAATGGTTTTAGATCAAGAGTCCTTACCAATCAAGAGTTATAGGAGAAACAAGATTCTCCAAGGGCAAAACGGTCATTTAAAATTCGGCAAAAATCGTGAACATGGGAAATGATCCCAATAGTCATTCCCCAAAGTTACACGACCATACGACTTCGTATGTGAATGAAATAAATATCCTACGATCCTCCGATGCGTAGAATGCGGGTCGCTACATATGGAGTGGTGCCGATCCATGCAGCTAGCACATTTTTGATCCAAAATTTTTGAGTCTCCTCGATTCGTTCCTCTAAAGCTCCTCCTCCAAGATTCGTATGAATCTGATCATCCGATTTGCTCTATTCTTCAAACCAAAGATCTACGACACAAAATTCTAAAAACAATTCAAGCAATTCATTCAATTCAACAAAAAAACCGAAATTCATCGAATGTTGATCATATAAACATGCACATAACATAAACATATCATAAAATGATGGATCTAACATGATTTGGATCTTAGGGCATCTAAATGTGAATTAAACATATATGATCTGATCTAGGGTAAATTTAGCATATAAACATGAATTTGATCCTAATTTACCCATATAATCCTTAGTTTCCATGTGAGAGAAATCTATCAGTCATTAATTTCTGGATCCTATGCAAACCCGATGAATTCAAATATGGACAACGACGAAGAACCCCAAAATTGATGTAATTTGATGTGATTTAATCGTCTTTGATGATGATCTTGCCTCTAGATGCTATAGATGATGAACTAGAATGAATAAGATGAAGAAATTAGGGATTAGGTTGAACTAGATAATCGCAGGTACCTAACCTAGTGTTTGAGTGGAGAGAGAAACCTTAATTCTCTTCCTAACCCCTTACTTATAGCAGCAGTTCATTAGCATAATGGACCACTTTAATTAGCCCATTAGCAGCTAACTAGTTTGCCTACCAGAAACTGAAACTTAAAACAACGATTCCTCCCAAACTACTGAACCAAATTCTTAATGTTAGCACTCAATAGAATTGTAAGCCACCATTCCGATCTAATGAGACCGATTTCAGCTCCTGATTAGATCCATATCAAAGGTTATAGCTAAAACAATATACACATTGGCAAGATGGTCACAAGTCGATTCGGTAAAAGTCATGGACATGTCTCACATCCCCATGAACAACATATTAAAATTCAAGAACGATCCGACCACTATGGAATGAAATATAATTATCTTGCGATCCTCTGATACATAAAATATAGGTTGTTACATTCCCCCCTCACTTTTAGGAATCTTCGCACCAAATTTTTAGAAAACATGGGAAAACAAGGTATTTTGCATGCCTACTATCCCCGAGTATCCAATCTAGCATCCAGCAAACCATGCATCCAAAACCCTATCCTTGTATGCAGAACTTCTTATAATGCAATACACAATAGTATAAACAAGATACAATATATGGGACATACCACTCAAAGAGTTCCGGATGGATCGATCTCATACTTCCTTCCGTTTCCCATGTGCAATCGTCATCTTCTTCACTCCATTGTACCTTGACTAGCTTAACAATATTCCTCCTAAGATGTTTAGTGTCACACCCCACGATACGAAGCGGCTAACGAGGTCTAGAAACTTTGGGATTGGCCTTTAAATCTTCAAATTGATCAGAAAATACCATAACATTCTAGTCGTGCACAAATTCCTATAGAAACGATACATGAAATACATTATGCACACCCGCCATGTTCTTAGGTAGATACACTCAATAAGCAAGATTCCCAATACGCTTGACAATCGGAAACAGCCCAACAAACCTTGGCGCTAACTTTCCAATTCTTCCAAAATGAACAACATTCCTTAGAGGTGAAACCTTAACAAACACCAAATCTTCGATTTAGAATTCCAAGTTGTTTCTCCGTTTATCGGCATAACTCTTCTGATAATCTTGGGCTGCCTTCATTCATTGCCAAAAGATCTCAATATTATATGTCATTTCTCTTATCATTTCAGGCCCAAGTATCAACTTCTCTCCAGTCTCTAACTAATAGAATGGAGAATTACATGGTCTACCGTACAACGCCTCATATAGTGTCATTCCAATGCTCGATTAATAGCTGTTATTATAAGCAAACTCGACCAAATGCAGATGATCTTCCCATGATCCTTTAAAATCTAATACATAAGCTCAAAGAATATTTTCCAACACTCAATTAACTCACTCGGTCTGAACATCTGTCTGGGATGATAAGTCATACCGATACATAATTCGGTTCCCAACGTCTCTTGCAAAACCTTCCAAAATCCACTAGTGAACAATGGATCTTGATCACTAAAAATACTCTTCGAAATCCCATGGAATCAAACTATCCACTTGAGATATAGCTCAGCTAACTTTGACATAGCCCTAATTGATCTGATAGGAATAAAACTCATGTCTTTAGTTAAGCGATCCATGACAACCCAAATATTACCATTGTAACACCCCGTAATTCATACAACACTATAATGATAAACTAAGGAATACATGATTAAATATTTGGAATTACGTAAGATGAAATGTGCCATTGCGTTTGTTTCCGAATTCTGCTTAAGATAGACACCAAGTTTACGTAAAACGAACATCGTATGAAGAAGATATTACGGTTTGAAGTTTATATACATATAAGCCATATATATATAATTATTCCATAAAATCAAAAACCAGAGGCAGGAAGGCATGGAAACTCGGCACGTTGGGGGTCGACTCCGTGCCCTAAGGGTGTCGACCCATGGGTCGATACCACAACAGTGGTATCGACACCCATTTCGACCCCGTGTCGACCCCGACGAGATCTGGGCAGATTCTTGCTCTGCACCTAGACACAGTTCTGAGCGAGATTTGCTGACCTTAGGCTATAAATAGGACCTCATTCTCAATGCTTTTATACACCAAAAATAATAGAGGTAACGAGGTGATGCCCCAACTTAGTTTGATATAACCTATTCTTCTTCAACAACAAAGTTATATGTATTCAGAGATCTGTGCTACAACATCTACGATCAATTCTCTGTTCTTTAGATCCAATCATAGTGAGTTTATGTTGCTTTTAGATATAAACACCTAAAATATAACCTTGACATGTTTATAAGTTAGGATTTAAGCCTATGCATGTTAGTAACCTGAATTGTAATAGATCTGCCATTACTTGTACACCTGACTATTGATTAGTGCCTATATGCGTATTCATGATATCCCTATTTTGTTAATTTTCCTAATCATGTCACCTTATGCCTATTATGTTAGTTTTCCTAATTATGTCATCTTATGCCAGTTTTTTTTATTGTGCCTATTCTTGTTCTTTTCTCTCCCTCTTTCCCTTTTTGTTTTCATAGCCAGGCTACCTTCGAGCCTAGTCCTATCGCTGAAATACAAGAACGCACGAATTTAGGAATGATTGGGAATGGTTAATTTGGGGCATAATTCATATTGTAAACGTGACTGGGAAATTTGGGCATAATTTGTACCTTGGGCCAAAACTTAGGATTTCGGGGCATAATCTATGTCTTGATTTAAATCTTAATCTGGGGCATAACTTGTATTATAGATCGGATGGCGATTAGGGGCATAATAAACATGACAATTGGTTAGTAATGAAAATGCCTAGATTTATAGTAATTAAAAACTGTAACCGTTCTTAGACACAAGGTTAGATTACATTTGTGGTAGAAGTCTGCCTGGAGCCACATGGCATATCTAGCGTCCACAAGTGGTAAATCTAATGTGAGGGGTCTAAGTGCATAAACACGTAACGGTGCTAAGACACCAGGTTAAGTCCGACTTGTGGAAGAAGTCTGCCAGGACCCAACCGGCATATCTAGCATCCACAAGTGGCAGGCTTAATATGGGAGGTCTAACGCATTAATAACCATAAATGAATGAATGGTGATAAACTTGTAATACTTAACCTGTTTGAATCCATAAGGATTACATGAACATGTTTACTTGAGTAGGGGTTAAGTAGACTTACTTGAATCAGTGGGAGGGTTAAGTTAATCTTGTTAAATATGTGGGGTATGTGGGGATGGGTTATATATATAAACCCGACGAACTTAACCTGTTGGGGTTATGCATTCTTGTTAAGCTGATAAGCTTAACCTGTTAAAATCCTAGTAATGGGGATACAAGCATAGTGAGAAGCTTGTATCATCTAGTGTGTGGGACCCGTTTCAGTCAGTATCCCAACTTGGTATCAAGCGGGGAATCCCGAACTAGGTCGGGGTCTGGGCACGCCTACTGAGCTGATTATAACAGGTCACTTGAGTGAGGGTGTTGACGACGTGTTCCAATGGAGTCATGTGCGTGCATGGGTCCACTTGCTGGGGAAGATAAGACGCTGTGATATCAGTAGATATGGGTGTGTATCTTGAAAATAGTGGGGTCGCCACTTTAGGAAGTGATACATCCTACTGTGGGGCCAGTACAGGGTATCTACGAGTCAATGAGTCGATCGATTGGGGGTAATTATTAGGGTACATCTAGTCTTGCTTTTTTAGGAGCCCGTTATTATCGTTGGGGGTAACACCCGTCAGTTCTGTTGGGCTACCTGTTATTGTATAGGGTAACCTCTCACTCGGAGTACACCTACGTCTACCATCTTGTACTTATTGGGATCATCTTGTTCTTGTTACACCAGTATTGGTGCAGAGAAAAGTATTAAGGAAGCACAATGCATGTTATGTTCTATTTATCCTGTTTACCTTGTTATAACTTCCTTATGACACTATTATCTCTCTCTCTCTCCAACTTATATGCCTATCATGATGCTTTTACTTATTTATATGCTAAAAGTACTGGACTCTCCGGACTTTATGTCTGACCCATTTTGTTTCCTCTTCTTTCTCTTCCGTTTCCCCCCAGGTCCTTAGGGTGGGAATACTTAAGCTTGATCAGGATTCTTCTTTACTTCTGCTTGGAGCTGCTTAGATGTAATGTTTGATTTCATATTTTCTCTACTATGGCTATATTTTGGGGATTATGCTCTTTTTATGTATTATTGTACTCTGATGATGATTTTTGTACAAGGAAGAAGTTTTATGTTTTCAGTATTCCAGACTTATTATGTAATCGGGTTTGAACCATGAAGCTTTTCTATTTAATAAAGTTTTAATTCCACTATTATTTTATATCTGTCATGTAATGTTTCTGTTTATGTTTACCTATAACGCTTCACGAAACTTAATGCATGATGATAAAGAGTGACATAACGGACGTGGGGTGTCACATTTGGTATCAGAGCTGAAGGTTACCAGTTCGGATAAAAGATTTTGAAAATTGTTTTCAAAAAGGTTTTAAAAGAATATATATTAAAAAAAAGTATGTTTTGAAAAACATATTCCCCAAAGCCATATGAAATATCTTCCGATTCTCTTTTTGAATCCCTTTTTCCTTTTCTTTTCAGCATGTTTGGGGAACCTAATATTCCTGAGGGCGTGCAGATACCGGTTTTTTTTCTTAAGTATTTGTAGGCTACGACACCTGCTGAGGGCCAAGCAGATGCCCCTCGCCCAACTGCAGTCGTTGTTCCTCCTCCTTCGCATGCTGATAATTTCTCTAAGATATGCAAAGATTTCTGTGCTGTGGGCGGGAAGCCATTTCGAGGAACTGAGACTTTCGTAGAGGTAAGGAGTTGGCTTAAAGAGACGGAGGATTTTTTTGGGATTTTCGAAGTTGACAATCGTAGGAAGATTCAGTTAGCCACTTGGTAGATGAAAGATAAGGCTTTATTTTGGTGGGAAGTGACGCAAGCAGGGTGTCTAGTGGAGACTTGGGATGATTTCCGACAGATATTCGAAATGAAGTTTCATTCTCAAGGCGAGAAAACTATGCAAATGGAAAGGTTTTTGGCGCTTAAGCAAGGAGGCTTATCTGTTAGAGAGTATGTTAATAAGTTTAATCAATTAGCGAGGTTTGTTTTGGAACTAGTAGATACCCCGCACAAGAAAGCTTTGAGGTTTGCTAGAGGATTGAATGAACCCCTACATAGGTTGGTTATGTCTCACATTCCGATAGGAGCAACTTTTGAGAAATTCTTTGATATGGCATTAATGCATGAGGAAGATAAAGCAAAAAGAAAGAGGCTAAGGTTGAGGAAACACAAAACAAGAAACTGTGGCCTAAGAAAGAACAACAACAACAAAAGGACTGTAAGGATAAAAAAGCTCGAGATAAGAGGACATGTCATCATTGTGGACGCGAGGGTCATGTGATCAAGGATTGCAAGAAAAGAAAGAATGCTTATTTTCATTGTGGAGAAGTCGGACATCTTGTTAAGGATTGCCAGAAGAAGCAAGGACAGGGTCAAAGGACAGGATCTTCTGGACGGCAGGTGCATGATCTCATGGCCAATGCATCAGATAGACATCGGAAAGTTTTTATTGAAAATTTGATTTCTCTTTCCAATAATCCAGTTATAACTATTTTTGATTCGGGCGCTTCACATTCTTTTATATCTGGTTCTATGGTTGGGTATCAAACCCCATTGGGGGTACGACTCATCTGTCTGTGATTTGTCGGGTTTGAGAATATCTGTGTTAGGCGTCGAGTTTGAGTGCGACACATATGTGCTTAGTTTCATGGGCTATGGTTTGATTCTAGGGATGGATTGGCTAGCCACATATGGTTCCATTCTGGATTGTGAGAGGAGGATCGTTAGACTTTTGACTTGCCATAGGAGGACCCTCGAGATTTCTTATGACCCTAAGGGGTCTGTCATGCTTAGTTTCCTAGAGTCGCTTGATGCATCTATCGACGATTTACGATCTACGCTAGTAATCTATGAGTATCCTGAAGTTTTTGAGGAGGTTCGGGGCTTAGCTCCGAAGCGCGAGATTGATTTCTACATATACTTGGTGGACAATGCAAAACCAGCTGCTTTGCATGTGCACCACATGACTCCAACAGAAAGGAAGGATCTCAGCAAGCAAGTAGGGGAGCTACTTGAGAAAGGGTTTGTTAGGCAAAGCATATCTGAATGGGGTGCTCCGGTGGTATTCTCCACTAAGGCAGATAGTTCCCTTTGCTTATGTGTGGTTTATAGAGAGTTGAATAAATTCCCTAAGAAGAATAGGCACCTGCTTCCGAGGATAGATGATCTATTTGACCAGCATGTTGGTGCATCTGTTTTCTCTCAGTTAGACTTGGCCATGGGGTTTCATCAGTTGAGGGTGGCCGAGGATAGTATATATAAGATCGCTTTTAAAACTCCAAATTGTTTTTTCGAGTGGCTCGTCATGCCTTTTGGGTTGACGAATGCACCTACCTATTTTGTTGATCTGATGAGTAGGGTGTTTCGGAAGTTTCTAAATAATTTCAATGTGGTCTTTGTTGATGGTATCTTGATTTTCTCGAAGAACGAGGAAGAGCATGCCCTACATTTGAGGGAGGTTATGGAAACTCTCTACGCGCGCTAGCTTAAGGAAAAATTCTCCAAATGTCATTTTTGGAGAAAAGAGGTGAGATTTCTAGGGCATGTGGTCTCTAAAGATGGGATAGCAGTAGATCCTGCGAAGGTATTTGCAGTTTAAGATTGCAAAATCCCAAATAATGCAATGGAGGTAACGAGTTTTCTTGGATTAGCGGGCTATTATAGGAAGTTCATTGAGGACTTCGCAAAGATATCAGCCCCACTCACTAGACCGACGAAGAAGAATGTGACATTTTCTTGGGATATAGATTGTGACGATGCTTTTCAACGATTGAAGAGGGCTTTGACAACAGCCCCAGTCCTGACCTTACCTAACGGGGAAAAAGTGTTCACAGTATACACTAATGCATGTGGTACAGGGACTGGTGTGGTTCTAATGCAAGAGGGAAGGGTAGTATTTTATGGAGGAAGATAGCTAAGAGTTCATGAGAAGAACTACCCTACCCATGACTTAGAGTTAGCTGCCATAGTATTCGCGCTTAAGACTAGGTGCCATTATCTACTAGGAGAGAGGTTTGAGTTGTACACCGATCATAAATCTCTCAAGTACTTGTTCTAGCAGAAGGACCTTAATTTAAGGCAACAAAGTTGGATGGAGTTCCTAGTGTCCTATGACTTTGAGATTGCTTATACCTCTGTGAAGGATAATGTAGTGGCAGACACATTGAGTAGGCAGATGATGACATTGAGTCCTCGTTTTGTGTAGAGGAAAAGCTTGGAGTTTATATTGACTTTTGATTTTAAACCCTTCACCAAGTTTACACCTGATTTAGTGGCATCAATAGAGGTGTAACCTACTCTGTTGGACCAGATAGGGACTTCGCAGCGAGAGGACCCACTGCTAGAGATATCTTGGATAGGCTCAGTAGAGGAGAGACTTCTAGTCACCTCAGTAGATATTCCATGGACGACAGAGGGTGGTTGCGACGAGATGGAAAGCTTTGTGTTCCCCGAGTTGGGATTCTGTTGAAGACAGTCCTTGAGGAAGCCCATCATTCAAGGATGACTATCCATCCAGGCAGTGATAAGATGTATAAGAATATGAAACTTTTAGGCTGCGATGAAGAAGGATGTATCTGAATTTGTTTCTCGATGTTTGATTTGTCAACAAGTCAAGGCTGAGCAAAAGAAGCCCGATAGTTTACTTCATCATTTGGAAGTCCCGCAGTGGAAGTGGGAGAGCGTCTTTATGGATTTCATTGATGGTTTTCCTAAATTGAGGAAAGACAACACCGGTATATGGGTTATAGTGGACAGTCTTACTAAGAGCGCTCATTTCATCCTTGTTAAGAGTAAGAGGACAACAACATGGTTGGCGGCAGTTTATCTTCATGAGGTAGTCCATCTACATGGAGTACCTTGCACTATTGTGAGTGATCATGACCCTATATTCACCAGTGAGTTTTGGAAGAGCTTGCAAGAAGCATTAGGTACACAGTTGCGTTTGAGCACTTCTTATCACCCTTAGACGGATGGACAGACGGAAAGGGTGAATAGAGTTCTTGAGGATCTATTAAGATTGTGTATCCTAGACTTCGGATGGACCTGGGAAGAGCATCTTCCTTTAGTAGATCACCGACTTGTTGGTGGGAGTCCACAGAAAGACTTCTACTTGGACCTGAGATGGATAGAGAAACTTCAGAAAAGATTAATCTTATTCGAAGGTGCATGAAAAAAGCTCAAGACAGGTAGAAGTCCTACGTATACAAGAGAAGGACTGACATTGAGTTCGAGGTAGGAGACATGATTTTCATCAAGGTATCAGTTTTGAGGAATGTCGTTCGCTTTGGATCTGTTAGGAAATTGGCACCAAGGTTTGTAGGGCCATTTCCCATAACAGAAAGGATTGGCCAAATGGCCTATAGAGTAAAGCTACAAGAGAGGCTGTCTGGCGTTCATGATGTTTTCCACGTTTCTCATTTACAAAAGTGCTTGTATGATACCACCGAACTAGATGAGTCGAGTATACTAGAGGTAGTAGAGGTGGAACGGGAAGCGATAGTTAGACGAGTTCCCACCCATATTCTTGGATCAGAAGTTAAGAAGCTACACAACCAAGAGGTCAATTTAATGAAAGTTCAGTGGGGAGATGACCATGAAGATGGAACTTGGGAGACTGAAGACAAGATTTGCGTTTCGTACCCTTTTACTTTCAAGGGTATGTTCTTAACTTCCTTTCCAAAGCTTTTATTCATGCTTGTTTCTATCATTTAAGTATATCCTATCGATCGAAACTTCGACCTTTAGGAAGGAATCCCATGGATGTAAACATGTGTTTGAGACATGTTATGTTTGATGGATGCAAGTGTTTGCTAGTGGATGCATATACACACACATTAGGCACTAAATCGGCTCAATCACTCTCATACTGCATATGGATGCGTGTGCATTTTCTTCTTTTATGGATCAAAGTGGGTGTTTTATCATATGGATGTTGCATTTGGATGAATGATTGCGCACACATATAGAACTTACATATTATACTAACATACATTGCACTAAGGAGGTCAACTAAATCAGTATACCACCTGATCTTTCGCATTAGTATAGGGACATATACACACATCTTTGCATATGTTCATATAAGAATTAGAAATCTTTTAAGGACAATGGATGCCTATAATTAGTGGATGAGTATATGGATGATGAATGTTAGCATATACATTCTTCTTAACTTGGAGATTTCGGGGACGAAATCCTTTAAGTAGGGGAGAGTGTAACACCGCGTAATTCTTACAACACTATGATGATAAACTAAGGAATAATTAATTAAATATTTGGAATTAGATAAAGCGGACTACGCCATTGCGTTCTTCTCAGAATTCTGCTTAAGATAGGCACCAAGTTTGCGTAAAACGGACATCGTATGAAGAAGATATTAAGGTTTGAAGTTTATATGAATATAAGCCATATATATATATATATATATATATATATATATATATATATATATAAATTGTTCCAAAAAATCAAAAACCAGAGGCGGGAAGGCGCGGGAATTCGACTCATTAAGGGTCGACCCCGTTCCCTAAGGGTGTTAACCCATGGGTCGACACCACAACAGTGGTATCGACACCCATGCCGACCCCTATGTCGACCACCCCCATATCTGGGCAGATTCCTGCTCTGCACCTGGACACAGTTCTGAGTGAGATTCGCTACCTTAGGATATAAATAGGACCTCATTCTCATTGTTTTTATTCACTATAAACAATGGAGACAACGAGGTGCTGCCCCAATTAGTTTAATCTAGTCTATTCTTCTTCAACAACAAGTTATATGCATTTAGAGATTTGTGCTACAACATCTACGATCAATTCTCTGTTCTTTAGATCCAATCACAGTGAGTTAATGTTGCTTTTAGATATAAACACCTAAAATATAATATTGACATGTTTATAAGTTTGGATCTAAGCCTATGCATGTTAGTAAACTGAATTATAATAGATCTGCCATTACTTGTACACCTGATCTATTGATTAGTGCCTATACGCCTATTCATGATATCCCTATTCTGTTAGTTTGCCTAATCATGTCACCTTATGCCTATTATGTTAGTTTGCCTAATTATGTCAACTTATGCCAGTTTTATTTACTATGCCTATTCTTATTCTATTCTCTCCCTCTTTCCCTTTTTGTTTTTATAGCCAGGCTACCTTCGAGCCTAGGCCTATCGCTAAAATACGCGAACACACGAATTTGGGAACGTTTGGGAATGATTAATTTGGGGGCATAATTCATATTGTAAATATGATTGGGAAATTTGGGCATAATCTGTACCTTGAGCCAAAATTTGGGATTTGGTGGCATAATCTATATCTTGATTTAAACCTTAATCTGAGGCATAACTTGTATCGTAGATCGGACGGGGATTTGAGGCATAATGAACATGACAATTGGTTAGTAATGAAAATGTTTAGATTTACAGTAGTTAGAAAATGTAATTGTGCTTAGACACAAAGTTAGATTACACTTGTGGTAGAAGTCAGCCCAGAACCGTCTGACATATTCAACGTCCACAAGTGGTGAATCTAATGTGAGGGGTCTATGTACATAAACACGTAATGGTGCTAGGACACGAGGTTAAGTCTGACTTGTGGAAGAAGTCTTCCCGGACTCAACCGACATATCCAGCATCCACGAGTGGCAGACTTAATGTGGGAGGTCTAGGGCATTAATAACCATAAATGAATGAATGGTGATAAACTTTAACGACCCGCCTTTTTGCCCGATTCTCGCTGGTAATTAAACCAACTTAAATCGTTCACAAAGATGGATAGTTATGGGTACTAACATATTTGAACACAAACCAGAACTTTTTATTTCATTACCAAACTTCACATCAGAGTTACTGTGAATCAGAGTACAACATAAGCTCAGCAGAAAACAAAAAGCTCACAGCGGAAGAAGTAAAACCTTAAAATGTATCTCTAGCTCCAAATCTGAATCCCTTACGGTTAAGCTTATTTTCAAGTTCGTTATTAAAAAAAATACTAAGCATATTGAACTATATGTATACAATATATTTTTATTTCGCTGCAAATATTATACATTGTGATTCTGTATTGATTTTGTTTAGACCGTGTAAGCCAATAACAATTTGTCATTTTGAACGTTTCGAGTTGGTTTAATTACCGACTTAAGATGGGAAAAATGCCAGGTCGTTACAGCTGGTATCAAAGTCAGGTTAAATGAAATTCAAAACAACTAAAAAATTACATTTACACATTGTTGTATATGACAGTGATTTCATTACCGTTCATGATCTAAATAAATACAAAATCTGTAACATACTTGATAATTTGATCTCGACATCCAATAAAATACTCAAAAACCTTATCATAAATAATATTTCAAAATGATCAAACTTTTCAAACAATTTGGTTTCAAAATAATTTATATAGGTTTCAAAATAACCTCTCTTAAACCTAATACTCCAGAATCTCATTCTAGGGTATTTCTAACCCTACCTTTAATGAGATATTATAACTCTAATGAGTTCTATCTTTTGTTCAACTATATCGTACCCCCTAGCTTTGTATAAACCAAAGCTCCGATACCAACTGTAATGAGACTAGGCTTTGCAACCCTCATCCAGTGGCTAACCTCTGTCGTGGCATTACACTGGTACCGCGTACTTGCTTTTACGGCTGCCCTCTCGAGTTCATAGCCAACTGCACGTATAACGACCTTTTCAAATTTTGATTTTAATATAACTTGGAAACTATATGATATAATTTGAAAATTTCTTTTCTATTCAAAAACTATTATCAATAGAATTCTATCGTTTCTTGTTTCACGTTAATCCAACTTAAAACGCTCAAGTTACAGTCATTTGAAAACTAAAATCAATATTAACGAACTGTCGCAATGTCATACATTATACAGAAATGCCAAATTCAAATGTACAGTAAGAATACATGTGGACTGGCTATGGATATATCATGTACAGATTTTAAAATAAGACTCAGGCATAGTGACGGCAATACATACAACATGCAAAAGTGTCTTGCACAAAATTACTAGCAGGCACGCAACAAAGCATAGGTTCAGCATGCGAGCACAACAAACAACAACTAACCCAAATGACAGGCAAACAATAGAAAGACAGGCACTAACCCAATTATATTGAATGGAACCGAAGTAGCGAACTTGAAGATATGTTTAATCATAAGAAAAACTTACATTTAGACCCGGTAGCGCAGACAGCTGCTCGTCCGCCGTCCGCTACCGGGTCTAAATGTAAGTTTTACTTACGATTAAACATATCTTCAATTTTGCTACTTCGGTTCCATTCAATGTAATTGGTTTAGTGCATGTCTTGCTATTGTTTGCATGTTAGTTGGGTTGGTTGTTGTTTGTTGTGCTTGCATGCTGAACCTATGCTTTGTTGCGTGCCTGCTAGTAATTTGGGCAAGACACTATTGCATGTTGTATCTATTGTCATCACTATGCCTGAGTCTTATTTTAAAACATGTACATGATATATCCATAGCCAATCCACATGTCTTCTTACTGTGCATTTGAATTTTGCCTTTCTGTATAATGTAATGACATTCCAATTTGCATGTAATACTTAACCTGTTTGAATTCATAAGGATTACATGAACCTGTTAACTTGAGTATGAGTTAAGTATACTTGCTTGAATCAGTGGGAGGGTTAAGTTAATCTTGTTAAATATGTGGGGATGGGTTATACATATAAACCCGACAAACTTAACCTGTTGGGGTTATGCAATCTTGTTAAACTGGTAAGCATAACCTGTTGAAATCCCAGTAGTGGGGATACAAGCCTAGGGGGAAGTTTGTATCATCTGGTGTGTGGGACCCATTTCAGTCAGTAACCCATCTTGGTATCAAATGGGGAATCCCGAACTAGGTCGGGGTCTGGGCACACTTACCGAGTTGATTATAAGAGGTCACTTGAGTGAGGGTGTTGATGGCGTGATCCAACGGAGTCATGTGTGTGCATGAGTCCACTTGCTAATGAAGATAAGACGTTGTGACATCAGTAGATATGGTTGTGCATCTTGAAAATAATGGGGTTGCCAATTTAGGAAGTTATACATCCTACTTTGGGGCCAGCATAGGGTATCCACGAGTTAGGGAGCCAATCGATTGGGGGTAGTGATTAGGGTACATCTAGTCTTGCTTGTTTATGAGCCCTTTATTATCGTTGGGGGTAACACCCGTCAGTTCTATTGGGCTACCTGTTATTGTATGGGGTATAACCTCTCACTAGAAGTACATCTACGTCTACCATCTTGTACTTGTTGGGATCATCTTGTTCTTGTTACACTAGTATTGGTGCAGAGAAAAGTATTAGAGAAGAGCAATGCATGCTCTGTTCTATTTATCTTGTTTACCTTATTATAACTACCTTATGACACTGTTATCTCTCTCTCCAACTTATATGCCTATCATGATGTTTTTACTTATTTATATGTTAAAAATACTAGACTCACCAGACTTTATGTCTGACCCATTTTGTTTCCTCTTCTTTCTCTTCTGTTTCCCCCCAGGTCCTCAGGGTGGGAATACTCAAGCTTGATCATGATTTTTCTTTCCTTCTGCTTGGAGCTTCTTAGATGTATTGCTCGATTTCGTATTTGCTCTAATATGGCTATATTTTGGGGATTATGCTCTTTTTATGTATTATTTTACTCTGATGATGATTTTTGTACAAGGCAGAAGTTTTATGTTTTCAGTATTCCAACTTATTATATAATTGGGTTTGAACCACGAAGCTTTCTATTTAATAAAGTTTTAATTTCTTGTAATGTTTCACTTTCTGTTTACCTATGATGCTTCACGAAACTTAATGCATTCTGATAAAGAGTGACATTAATGGATGTGGGGTGTCACAACCATTTCCTGTCCTTGTCCTTAGTAATCCATCGATAATTGCTCCAATTTCCAAATAGGAACTTCCAATGGCTGTAACAATCCACTTAGGTTTTTCCACTCAGCTTTAACCAACTGACAGTACATACACTTCGAGATAGATTTCCCCACATCCCTCTTCATGCCTTCCCAGTAGTAAGCTCGCTTCATATCTCAATACATGTTATTATCATCAGAATAAATCGTCAACCTAGAGTGATGACATTCCAATAGAACCTCATCTCTCAGTCCATCTATATCAGGAACAACTAGTCATCCACCCTTAAGAAGCCAGCCATTATGATCGACTTTGAAATCCATAATCTCCTTCGGTTAAACACTCATTTCTAATCTTTGAATAATCTTCGCAAGCTTAGCTCTCGCTTCTAGATTTTGCCAATCCTTTCGATGAGAGTCAGTATAATCGATAAGCTTGCTAACATCTCGGGTTCTAACTCACAACGAGGTTTAAAGTCGAATCCAACCAAATATTCGAGGTGCTTCCATTCCGAAAACCTAGCTCCCAGACTGTCATGTTTTCTACTTAACGCATCGTCCATTGTGTTACCTTTCCTAGAGTACAGGCTATTCCAAAATCATACGATGACAAAAACTAAAACCATTGTTGCTGCCGAACATACAAATCCTTTTCAGAGAAAAGGCACTTCAATAACTTATGATCCGTAAAAAACTTGAACCTAACTCCCAACAAATAGTACCTCCAAATCTTCAGAGCAAACATTATTGCCACCAACTTCAAATCATGAGTCAGGTAATTCCATTTGTGTGGCTTTAGTTGTCGACTCACATAAGCCATAATTTATCCTTATGCATTGGCACTTCCCCAAGTCCACTGCCACATACATCATTATATACCACCATCTCTTAATTCCCACTCGAAATAGTAAACATGAGCACTAGTTAATCTCTCTTTCAAAATTCTGAAGGCTTACTCACACTTCACTTCCGATGCGAAGAATTGATTCTTCTTTGTCAATCTAGTTAATTGTGCAGCTATCCTAGATAAATACTTGATAAATCATCAATAATATCCAGCTAAACCAAGGAAACTCCTAACACTGTCGCATTCTTAGGTCGATCCCAATCCTGTATCGCTGCCACTTTTGCGGGATCCACCGCTATTCGCTGTCCTGACATGACATGACCTAAGAATCTCATTTCTTCCTTCCAGAGGTGACACTTTTAAAACTTAGCCATCAACTGATGCTCTTGCACGATTTCCAAAATGATTTTCAAGTGCGCCTTGTGTTCTTTATTCCTGGAGTAAACCAATATATCATCCATGAACGCAAGCATGAAGTTATTCATTTGATCTATGAAAACTCTATTCATGATCCACAAAATATACTGGCACATTAGCCAATCCAAATGGCATCATCAGCCACTCATAAAATTTGAATGGTTTCCTAGAAGTAGTTTTTAGCACACTATGCCCAGCCACTCTCAGTTGGTGAAAATCGCGTCGCCAAATCCATTTAGAAAAACATCTTGACTCTGTAAAGCTGATCAAACAAATCATCTATTCTCGGCAATGGATACTTATTCTTCATGGTTACCTTATTCAGCTCACGATAATCTATACAAAATCGCAATGACCTTGGCCGCAAATACAACTGATACACCCCACTCGGGTACACTTCTCCAAATGGATCCCTTACTCAAAAGATCGTACACTTGCACCTCTAACTCTCGCTGCTCCTTAGGCGACATCCGCCTTAGAGGAATAATAATAGGTATGGCTCCATCAACTAAATCAATTTGAAATTTGATCTCTCGCTACGGTGGCAATCCTTGACTTAATCAAAAACATCAAATAACTCTCGATACAGATGACAAACCATCCATTGAAATCACAAGAGGATATAAAAAGATAACCAAAACTCCATCCTTTTGTAGACAATGTGCCACCATCATTCATCCTTCCATATTCCCAATTGTCACCTCGATTCTCTTGCAATCCACTATAGTTGCATACCTCTTGAGCTAGTTCAAAATAATCCCAAACGTAGAAAAGTTCAAAGCAAAGCAATCACATACAAAAGAGTAACCATGACTCGATAAAACTAGACCACGACAAAGCATACAAAGACTAAATGAACCCCCCTACTGGATTAGTCACAACAAGTGGTCGATTAACAATCTCAGGTTCTGAACCTAAATTGCAAACAAGCTCATTACAAATAAAAGAATACGATGCTCCAGTATTAAACAAAACTCGAACAGAACACCTCTAATAGAAAGCGTACCTTGTACAACAACACTCTTCCCTTTTCGGTAGTCAGACCCTTCTAGGAAGATGACATGACATCCAAAAGCATATGCCTTCATAACCTGCTTACCCTTTGGTGATTTCGGATAATTCTTCTTCATATTTCCAGGCTTATCACAGTTATAAAACTTTCCTTCAACCTTAGGGTTCTTAAAATCCTTAGAATAATGATCCAACTGTTGACATTTATGGCAGGTAACCTCACCGTTTGGCTTCTTCTGTCCATTCATTCCTTGTTGTTGTTGTTTTCATTTACCATTCCACTTTTTCTTATTACCGTCACCTTGTTGTGGCTTCAACTCCACCTTGCTCTCAACAACAGTCTCAACATTATATGGAAATAGGCTTTCCTTCCTCAAAACCTTCTCTACTAGTTTCTCGTAGGAATCATCAATACGGTCGATCAGTTGCTTCCATAAGACACTCATCCAATCCCAATGTAAAATTTTCGTTCTTTAGGTAAGGAGTCTCAATATACGAACGACCATACTTAGATAAAGCTTTGAACTCTGCCACATACTCAAACACGGGTATGCCTCCTTGCTTAAGCTCGACAAACTTCTTAAAGAGTATCAATTTCTAGGCCATAGAAATAACTTCTCCTCAAACTTAATTTTGAACTTATCCTAAGTGATCTGGTCCTTTGGAGTCTCTAAAGTGATGGAATTCCACAAGTCCATCGCTCTTCCTTGTAGCTACCTCGATGCAAGCTTCATCTTAGTTGCATTGTCAATTCCCAAATCTCTATAAAATCCGAACACAAGTATCCAACCAATCCTGAATCTCTATAGTGGGTTCTATATAAAAAAATAGTTTGTCACCTGAAGAAGTATAATCTTTGCATAGCTTGTGACACCCCACGCCCGTTTATATCATTCAATAAGAGAACGTATTAAGTTTCGTGAAGTGTTATAGGTAAACAGAAACAGAAACATTACAAGACAGAAATAAAATAGCAGCGGAATTTAAAAACTTTATTAATCATAAAGCATAACATCGTGGTTCAAAACATCATATATCTGAAAATACATAAACCCAGTACATCATCTAAAAATTTCTGTCTTGTACTTAAAACATCAGAGTACAATAAAAGAAGCATAATTCCCCAAATAAAAACATAGCCATAGTAGAAAGATGAGAGATCGAGCAATACATCTAAGAAACTCCAAGCAGAATCTTAATCAAGCTTGAGTATTCCCACCATGAGAACCTTGGGGGTGGGGGGGGGGAGGGGAACAGAAGAGAAAGAAGAGGAAACAAATAGGTTAGACATAAAGTCTGGCGAGTCTGGTTACTTTTGGCATATACATAAGTAAAAGTACCATGACAAGCATATAAAGTGGATAAGAGAGATAACATCATAAAATGCAGGTGTGACAAGGTAAACAGGATAAACATGATAGAGTATACTACGCTTCTCTAATGATTTCTCTTTTCTCTACACCAATACTAGTGTCATATGAACAAGATGATCCCCAACAAGTACAGAATGGTAGACTTAGGCGTACTTCTAGTGAGACGTTTTAACCCCATACAGTAATAGGCAGCCCAATTGAACATACCGGAGTTTACTCCTAAGGATAATAATGGGCTCCTAAACATACCGGAGTCTAGATGTACGCTAATTGCTCCCCAATCGATCGGCTCCCTACTCCGTATATACCCTGTGCTGGCCCCACAGTAGGATGTATCAATTCCTAAAGTGGCAACCCTTTATTTTTAGGATGTGCACAACCATATCTACTGATGCCAAAGTGTCTTAATTCCCATTGCAAGTCGGACCCATGCACGCACATGTCTCCGTTGGTTTCCTGCGCTGTTGACACCGCCCCTTCGTTTTGGATCTCTTACAATCAGCCCAGTAAGAGTGCCCCGACTTTGACCTAGTTCGGAGTACTCGTTTGATACCTATATGGGTTACTAACTGAAATGGATCCCACGCACATGAAGATACAAAATCCCCCTAGGCTTGCATCCCCACTACTAGGATTTCAACTGGTTATGCTTAACAATCGAACATGTCAAATAGGTTAAGTTGTCGGGCCTATATATGTAAATATTACCCCACCACCACAAGATTTACTCAACCCCCACTGATCCAAGCAAGTTTACTTAACAAAGTTGCATAACCCCAAAGTATAAAATAGGATAAGTTTGTGGGCCTATATATATAAATATTACCCACCGCTATAAGATTTACTTATCCCTCCCACTGATTCAAACATGTTTACTTATCCTCTACTCAAGTTAACATGTTCATGTAATCCCTATGGATTCAACTAGATTAAGTATTCATTACCATTTATTCATTTATGTTTATAATGCGCTAGACCTCCCACATTAAGCCTATGACCAATGGATGCTGGATATGCGGGGCAAGTCCGGGCAGACTTCTTCCACAAGTTGGACTTAACCTCGTGTCTTAACACATCTCGTGTTTATGCACTTAGACCCCTCACATTAGATTCATCACTTGTGGTTGCTGGATATGCCGGGCAGGTCCGAGCAGACTTCTACCACAGTTGTAATCTAACCTCGTGTCTAAGCGCGGTTACAGTTTCTAATTACTGTAATTCTAGGCATTTCCATTATTAACCAATTATACCTATTTCATTATAGGTTTTTCATGCCCCATTTCCTAAGTTACATTTATCATGTACTATATGCCCCAAATTTAAGATTTAAATCATAATTTTATTTATTCCCCAAATCTATATTCATATATTTCATTCAAATTATGTCCAAATTACCTAACACAAGTTATGCCCCTAATTTAACGTTTTCCCCTCATTCCCAACCTAACGTGTTCGCATATTTCAGCAGCATGCCTAGGCTCGAAGGTAGCCTGGCTATAAAAATAAATGGGAAAAGAAGAAGGGAAGAGGACAAAAATGATCATACTAACAAAATTGACATATAATGGCAGAAATAGGCATAAACATATAGTGGCATAATGACAAGATAGGCATATAGGAACAGATCTGATGAACATGTGACAATAGAATTGATCCTAACATAATAGGGATATCATAATCATAAACGATAAGATCTAAACAATGAATTAGATAACCAACTAACAACAGATTTGATTTAGCCACAAACATAATAGGGATATGCATGATGTGATCTAAACAATGAATTAGATCTACTAACAATGGAAGATCTGACATGATAAATAGGCATAGGTTCAGATCTAATTCATAGTCATGTCAGAGTCACTTAGATAAACAGATTATAGAAGATCTGATATGATTCAAATAGTCATAGGCATAGATCCAAGTTATATTCATGTCAAGTTTTACCTTTTAAATATCTATTTCTAAAATTAACATGGACTCACTGTGAGTGGATCTAGAAAAATGGAAGAAAAGAATTGCTGATGTTGAATTACAGATCTCTAAACTCTAGTTGATTGTTGAAGAAGAAAAGATTTGATTTAATCTGAGCAGAGGCAGCATCTAGTCCTCCGTTATTTTGGTGTGGAGAAACAAGAAAAATGAGGACATATATATAGCTAAGACGAAACCCTAATCTGCCCAGATCTGTCGTGGGGGGGGGGGGGGGGGTCGACCTAGGGGTCGAGACCCCCTTATGGGGTCGACACCCCTGGGTGGGAATTTTCCTGCTCCCCTATTTTCTGCGATTTTGAACTGTTTTGAATTTTCTGGATATATTTTATTCATATATATTATCCCTATGCATATACAAACTTCAAACCTTAATAACTTCTTCATACAGTGTCCGTTTTATGCAAAACAGAATTCTGTTTTCACCAGAATTCCGAGATGAACGCAATTGTGTAGTCCGTTTCCCTTAATTTTGAATATTAAATTAAACATTCTTTAATTTATCATCTTTTAATGCTGTTAAAATTATGGTTGTTACAACCTCCTCTACTCAAGGATTTCGTCCCCAAAATCTCTAAGTTAAGAAGAATGTATATCCTACCATCCACATCCATCTACTCATCCACCAATTTCAGGCATCCATTTTCCTTAAAAGATTTATAATGCCTATATAAACATATGCAAAAGTGTATGTATATATCCCAATAATAATGCGAAGATGAAGCGTTCTACTGATTTAGTCGACCTCCTTAATGCAATGTATGCTAGTGCCATGAATTCATCATCTATGCAAATGATCCTATTATAACATGTAACTTCTATATGTGTGCATAATCATCCGTCCAAATGCAACATCCATATAACGATACACCCACTTTCATACAATAAAAGAAGAAAAATGCACACACATTCATATGCAGTATGAGAGTGATTGAGCCGATCTAGTGCCTAGTGTGTATGTATATGCATCCACGAGCAACTACTAGCAAACACTTGCATTCACTTGCATCCATCAAACATAACATGTCTCAAACACATATTTACATCCATGGGATTCCTACCTAAAGGTCGAAGATTCGATTGATAAGATATACTTAAATGATAGAAACAAGCATAAATAAAAGCTTTGGAAAAGAAGTTAAGAACATACCCTCAAAAAGAAAAGGGTACGAAGCGCGAATCTTGTCTTCGGTCTCCCAAGTTGCGTCCTCTGGGTTATCTCCCCACTGAACTTTCATCAACTTGACTTCTCTATTGTGTAGCTTCTGAACTTCTGATCCAAGGATACAGTTAGGAACTCGCCTAACCATCACCTACCGTTCCACGTCTACTTCCTCAAGCATACTTGTCTCAACTACTTCTGTTGTATCGTGCAAACATTTCTGCAAATGAACATCCGCTAATCTCTCTGGTAGATTTAACCTATAAGCCATTTTGAATTCATTCCATTATGGGAAATAGTCCACAAAACCTTAGTGAAACCATGTCTCCTACCTCAATCCAATACTTGTACTTCCTTTATCTGTGTATGACTTCTGAGTTATCTTCATGCGCCTGCGGATAAGATCAATCTTTTCTGAAGTTTCTCTAATCATCTCAGGTCCAAGTAGATGCCTATTTCTGTCGCCTTAATTTGAGATCCTTCTGCGAGAACACATACTTGTACGACTTATGGTCCATGTATAACCCGCACCTTTCTCCAAGCAGATACTGCCGCCAAGTCTTTAGAGCAGATACTTTAGCGGCTAATTCCAAAACATGGGTAGGGTAGTTTTTTTGTGAACTCTTAACTGTCTACCCCCATAACATAATATCCTTCCCTTCTGTATCAAAACAACACTGAGCTCTGTACCATATGCGTAAGTGTATATTGTAAACACTTTGTTCCCATCGGGTAAGGTCAAGACTGGGGCTGTTGTCAGAGCCCTCTTAAGTCGTTGGAAAGCAACATCACAATCTATATCCCACGAACACATCAAAATTTTCTTTGTTAGTCTGGTGAGTGGGGCTGATATCTTTGCGAATTCCTTAATGAACTTCCTATAATATCCTGCTAACCCCGGAAAACTTCTCACCTCCGTTGCATTCTTTGGGATCCGCCAATCTTGAACTGCAAGAACCTTTGCGGAATCTACTGCTATCTCATCTTTAGAGACCACATGCCCTAGAAATATCATCTCTTTTCTCCAAAAATGTCATTTGGAGAACTTTTCCTTAAGCTAATGCGCACAGAGAGTTTTCAAAACCTTTCTCAAATGTTGGGCATGCTCTTCCTTGCTCTTCGAGAAGATTAAGATGTCATCAACAAAGACCATGACAAATTTATTTAGAAACTCCCGAAACACCCTACTCCTCAGATCAACAAAATAGGCGGGTGCATTTGTCAACCCAAAAGGCATAACGAGCTACTCAAAGAAACAATCTGGAGTTCTAAAAGCGATCTTGTCTATACTATCCTCTGCCACTCTCAACTGATGAAACCTCATTGCCAAGTCTAACTAAGAGAATACTAATGCACCAACAAGCTGGTCAAATAGATCATCTATCCTTGGAAGTGGGTGCCTGTTCTTCTTTGTGAGTTTATTCAACTCTCTATAGTCCACACATAAGCGAAGTGAACCACCTGCCTTAGTTGCAAATGCCACTAGAGCACCCCATTCAGATATGTTTCGCCTACAAACCCTTTCTCAAGTAACTCCCCTGCTTGCTTACTAAGCTCTCTCCTTTCCCTTGGAGCCATATGGCGCACAAGTAATGCAACTGGCTTTGCGTTTTCCACCAAGGCCGCGAACCTACTCAAAAACATCAGAATACTCACGGACTACTGGTACAAATCCCAGATCATCGATAGATGCATCAAGTGACCCTAGGAAACTAAGAACGACAGACCCCTTTGGGTCAAAAAAAATCTCGAGGGTCCTCCCATGGTAAGTCAAAAGTCTAATGACCCTCCTCTCGCAGTCCAGAATGGCACCATACATGGCTAGCCAATCCATCCCTAGAATCAAACCATAGCCCATAAAACTGAGCATATATGCATCGCACTCAAACTCGACGCCTAACACATATATTCTCAAATCCCGACAAATCATGGACAAATGAGCCGAACCACCAATGGGGTTAGAGACAACAATGAGATTCACTACTATACTAGTATTAAGGTGCAGAGACTCAACCACATAATCAAATATAAATGAATGTGAAGCGCCAGAATCAAAAAGAGTTCTAATAGGATGATTGGAAAGAGAAATCAAACCTTCCACGGAAACTTCCCTACCTCGATCTGGAACACCGATCGCGAGAGCTTGCACTTGCCCTCTAGAAGCTCTTTCCTTTTGAACTTCTCCTTGCTTCTTCGAGCACTCCTTAGAAAAGTGTCCGACCTCTCCACAACTGAAGCAAGCATTCATCCTTCTTTTGCAGTCCTTGATCAAATGGCCCTCATGTCCGCAATTATGGCACTTCCTCTTATCCTTAGCCTTGCCATTCTTTCTGCCCTTCTTCTATTGTTGTTGTTATTGTCCCTTCTTGGGCCATACCTTCTTGTTTTGTGTTTCCTCAACCTTAACTTCCTTCTTTTCATCTTTATATTCCTCATGCGCCAAGGCCATATCAACAAGCCTTTCAAAAGGGTCTTCCATTGAAATATATGAATAACTGACCCATGAAGGGGTTCATTCAGTCCTCTAGCAAATCGCAAAGCTTCTTATGTAGAGTATCCACTAGCTCCAAACCAAATCTCGCTAGTTGGTTGAATTTGTTAACATATTCTTTGATAGTCATGCTTCCTTGCTTGAGTGCCAGAAACCTTTCCATTTGCATGCTTTTCTCAGCTTGAGATATAAACTTCATTTCAAACCTTTGTCGAAAATCATCCCAAGTCTCCACTAAATGCCCTACTTGCGTCACTTCCCACCAGAATGAAGCTTCATCTTTCAGTAGCCAGGCGGCTAACTGAATTTTCCTTTGATCGTCCACTTCGAAAATTCCAAACAGATCCTACGTCTCTTTGAGCCAATTCCTTGCCTCTACGAACGCCTCGGTTCCCCGAAATGGCTTTCCTTCCATAGCATAGAGATCTTTGCAGATCTTAGATAATTTATTTGCATGTGGAGGAGGAGGAACGACGAGTGCAGCTGGGGGAGGAACGTCAGCTTGACCACTGGAAGGCGGCGTGGCCTTTAGATACCTATGGAACCAGCCTGGTATTGTAATGTGCTTAGGAATATTAGGTTCCCTAGACATGCTAAAAAGAAAAGGAAAGGGATCCAGACACAGGATCGAAAGATATTACATATGGATTTGGAGAATATGTTTTTCAAAACAGACTTTTGTTTTTGAAAATGCTTTCTTTTAAAACATTTTTGAAGTTAATTTTCAAAAACTTTTATCTAATTTGGTAACCTTCAGCTCTGATACCAAGTGTGATACCCCACGTCCGTTAATATCACTCATTAAGAGAATGCATTAAGTTTCGTGAAGCGTTATAGGTAATAAGAAACAGAAACATTACAAGATAGATATAAAATAGCAGCTGAATTTAAAAACTTTATTAAACATAAAGCATAACATCGTGGTTCAAAACATCATATGTCTGAAAATATATAAACCCAGTACATCATCTTAAAATTTCTGTCTTGTACTTAAAACATCAGAGTACAATAAAAGAAGCGTAATTACCAAATAAAAACACAACCATAGTAGAAAGATGAGAGCTTGAACAATACATCTAAGCAGCTCCAAGCAGAATCCTGATCAAGCTTGAGTATTCCTACCGTGAGAACCTGGGAGGAGTGGGAGGGAAACAGAAAAGAAAGAAGAGGAAAAAAAATGGGTCAGACATAAAGTCTGGCGAGCCCAGTTACTTTTGGCATATAAATAAGTAAAAGTACCAAGACAAGCATATAAAGTGGATAAGAGAGATAACATCATAAAAGGCAGGTATGACAAGGTAAACAGGATAAACATGAAAGAGTATACTATGCTTCTCTAATGATTTCTCTTTTCTCTGCACCAATACTAGTGTCATATGAACAAGATGATCCCCAACAAGTACAAGATGGTAGACTTAGGCGTACTTCTAGTGAGAGGTTTTAACCCTGTACAATAACAGGCAGCCCAACTGAACATACCAGAGTTTACCCTTAAGAATAATAATAGGCTCCTAAACATACCAGAGTCTAGATGTACCCTAATTACTACCCCAATCGATCGGCTCCCTACTCCATAGATACCCTATGTTAGCCCCATAGTAGGATATATCACTTCCTAAAGCGGCAACCCTTCATTTCCAGGATGTGAACAACCATATCTACTGATGCCAAAGCATCTTAATTCCCATAGCAAGCCAGACCCATGCACGCACATGACTCCGTTGGTTTCCTACGCTGTTGACACCGCCCCTTCGTTTTGGATCTCTTACAATCGGCACAGTAAGCGTACCCCTACTCCGACCTAGTACTCGTTTGATACCTATATGGGTTACTGACTAAAACAGGTCCCACACACATGATGATACAAGCTCCCCCTAGGCTTGCAGCCCCACTACTAGGATTTCAACTAGTTATGCCTAATAGTCCAACATGTAAAATAGGTTAAGTTGTCGGGGCTATATATGTAAATATTACCCCACCGCCACAAGATTTACTTAACCCCCACTGATCCAAGCAAGTTTACTTAACAAAGTTGCATAAACCAAACGTATAAAATAAGTTAAGTTTGTGGGCCAAAAAAAAATATTACCCACCGCCACAAGATTTACTTAACCCTCCCACTGATTCAAACATGTTTACTTAACCCCTACTCAAGTTAACATGTTCATGTAATCCCTATGGATTCAACTAGGTTAAGTATTCATTGCCATTTATTCATTTATGGTTATAATGCGCTAGACCTCCCACATTAAGCCTACGTCCTATGGATGTTGGATATGTCGGGCGGTTCCGCGCAGGCCTCTTCCACAAGTCAGACTTAACCTCGTGTCTTAGCACGTCTCGTGTTTATGCACTTAGACCCCTCACATTAGATTCACCACTTGTGGTTGCTGGATATGTCGGGCGGGTCCGGGCAGACTTCTACCACAAGTGTAATCTAACCTCGTGTCTAAGCGCGGTTACATTTTCTAATTACTGTAGTTCTAGGCATTTCCATTATTAACTAATTATACCTATTTCATTATAGGTTTTTCATGCCCCTTTTCCCAAGTTTCATTTATCATGTACTATATTCCCCAAATTTAAGATTTAAATCATAATTTTATTTACGCCCCAAATCTATATTCATATATTTCATTTAAGTTATGCCCAAATTACCCAACACAAGTTATGCCCCTAATTTAACGTTTCCCCCTCGTTCCCAACCTAATGTATTCGCATATTTCAGCGGTTTGCCTAGGCTCCAAGGTAGCCTGACTATAAAATAAAAGGGAAAAGATGAAGGGAAGAGGACAAAAATGATCATACTAACAAAATTGACATATAATGGCAGAAATAGGCATAAACATATAGTGACATAATGACAAGATAGACATACAGGAACAGATCTGATGAACATGTGACAATAGAACTGATCCTAACATAATAGGGATGCCATAAACAAGCATGATAAGATCTAAACAATGAATTAGATAACCAACTAACAGCAGATCTGATTTAGCCACAAACATAATAGGGACAAGCATGATATGATCTAAACAATGAATTAGATCTACTAACAATGGTAGATTTGACATGATAAATAGGTATAGGTTTAGATCTAGTTCATAGTCATGTCAGAATAACTTAGATAAACAGGTTATAGCAGATATGCTATGATTCAAATAGTCACAGGCATAGATCCAAGTTATAGTCATGTCAAGTTTTACTTTTAAATATTGATATCTAAAATTAACAGGACTCATTGTTATTGGATCTAGAAAAATATAAGAAAAAAAATTGTTAATGTTGAATCACATATCTCTAAACTCTAGTTGATTGTTGAAGAAGAAAAGACTTGATTTAATCCGGGCAGAGGCAGCATCTAGTCCTCCATTACTTTTGGTGTGGAGAAACAAGAAAAATGAGGCAATATATATAGCTGAGATGAAACCCTAATCTGCCTAGATCTGCCGCAGGGCGTTCAACACCCCCTTTATGGTCGACCCAGGGGTCGACACCCCCTTGATGGGGTCGACGCCCTTGGGCGGGAATTTTCCCGCTCCCTTATTTTCTGAGATTTTGAATTATTTTGAATTTTATGGATATATTTTATTCATATATATTCTCCTTATGCATATACAACCTTCAAACCTTAATAACTTCTTTATATGGTGTCCGTTTTACGCAAACTAGGTGTCTATTTTGACCAGAATTCCGAGATGAGAGCAATGGCGTAGTCCGTTTCCCTTAATTCTGAATATTAAATTAATTATTCTTTAATTTATCATCTTTTAATGTTGATAAAATTACGGGGTGTTACAGAGCTTCGCAAAATCGACAACACTGGGTGCCTACACAGAAACAACATGCTCTGCTACTGCTTCTAGAGTGGGCATCCTCCTCTTGATCATTGTCATCATAGCCTTAAAAACAGTAGGATAATTGGGCATAGTAGCTACATCTCCAGACTGATCATCCATTAAAAAAATACAAATATGTCTCTCATACACTTTTACGCTCGCGAACATTGGGTAAAATCAATTAACCTGACTTTGATACAAAATATGACAACCGCCTTATAACTCCTGCACCAAACTAAGGAAAAGGTGCATTGTATGATGTGTCGGGCTGATATGGAACAATCACCAGGGAAGAATAACTCGAAATAAACCTATCGTACAACTTACAGTGCATTAATAATATATAATAGAAAACATACAAGACGATATAGTAATGAAGAATAACCGAGCAGAAAATCGAGTCTAATAATATCCTAGAGCCAATGATACAGAATTGCTGAAAATGAGTATCCATACATCAAGCCTCACTACATATCACTTAGAGTATCAAAAAAACTCTCAACAGATAGTAGAAACAAAAGAACATCTTTATAGCATAGTAGAAATAATACGCCAGCCTCCTGCTCATCATCACACAACCTCATTGGCACTAAAACCTACTACCCTGTAAAGACCTGGAAAATCGAACACTTAATCTTCTAATATCATAATTATTTGGAATATTGTTAAATGTTATAAATATGAAGGAATATATAGCTATTTTCAAAAAAAAAAATTAGAAAAATGTCGAAAATGTTACCAAAAATCGTTTTATCAATATATAGCTATTTTCTTAATAAAAGTTGCTGAAAATTTAAATATCTAATTGCTCATTAGGAAAATAATTAACAAATAAAAATTATTTTCATATTTAAGGCTAACTATATTGATGATGTCATCATTTTTAAAACCGAGCATTTAAGGAAAGTTTTTGTATTTTGGGTATTCAAATATTTAAGGCTAACTATATTGTTGTTTTGAATTGTAGTGTTTTCAACACTTTGAATGGAACTATGTAATAACATCCTTAGTAATCAATTATCATATTAAATCTTGTATTACTTGTATGTTTACTACCTTGAAGCCATTGGATAGTAAAATGATAAGTAATTTATCGAAAATGACCCAAACCTTACTAGCGCAAAACTGCTTGTTTAACCTTGATTTTAGATTTAAAAGCTGTGTAAAGAAACTTTAAGCTTATGTAAATTGTCTGATCTTTTTAATATAATTTCTTAATTCTTACTTGAGTATTTTTAAGTATAAAATGTCTTATTTCTAAATATCTTTTTCCAAAATATCTTCTTTCTAAAATATCTTCTTTTCTAAAATATCTTTTTAAATAAAACAAAGGTTAGAAAGCGTAATGAATTGCTAAACCTTATCATGTTTAAGTCACTGGAATAAAAGGTAATTGATAATGCTTAACACTAATAAGCCAATGAAGTAGACTTATCTATTTGTGAAAATTAATATTGATGTCGAGTAGGGACAAAGAAATAGAACTTTAACTAGTCGGCTTCCCTCTTAGCCATGGAATAGATAGGTTAGGAATTTTGGAAATGTGTTAATCATATTGATTACTTAGCTATTTATTGAATATCAAAGATACTGTGCTTAATTCTAATAAGACAACGAGTAGGCTTATCTACTGGTGAGTGTCATGAATGAGGTGTCTAGACAAGGGGTGATATGCAACAAATGCTCTAACTTACCTGGCCTCACTCTTGACTGAGGGATAGTTAATTTTATAATGTCAGAAATGAGTTAAGAGTGCGAACCATGGTTTCTATAAGCTACTGTTTTGGATAGATAGTCGATTAGTCGACTATCGAATTATACCAATATAATTTAAGAAGTATCGGGAAAGCTTCATGATTCCATACCAATGAGATCCCCAGGGAGTATTGTTTGCATGAAACATCTCTAGCTTTCGCTTACTTTTGAAAGAATTGGAATGAGTTAACCGAAAATTCATTTATTAGTTTTCAAGAGACTGGGATCAATAAGTGTTCAACTCACTGAAAACCACTTCAAAACGAGTATACAAGTTCTATGTTTCGGAGGTAGTCGGGAAGAAGAATCTTTATGAAGATTTGGGATATGTTAGAATCTAAGTAGTGACTCATGATCTGTTCGAGAAGTGAGAATCCAATTTGGGATTCATGCTCTGTTCAAGTAAAGAAGATGCATGTGAAAGATACCGAACGAAACCTCGACATTGGAAATGACAGAAAGCAGAGTAGGATCATAATATGAGGTTCGGTAACACACGACAAGGTGTGTTGACTCCATATCTAGAGTATGCTAATAGTTGTTCCACGCAAGAGTTGGATGTGCTTGGTTCCATGTGGAGCACATCGATATTTTCGTGCATGGGCTAGTTATTCTTACCTTATTGGTATATTTTATCTAGAGATATACGAGGCTCAGAGGTACTTTTTGACCCTTTTTAGGAGGCTCGCTCCAGTTTATCTGGGGGTGTCTCCAATGGAAAATCCAATATGAAAACGTACCTTAGCGGGTTTTCTTGTACACTTAATAGTTGTCGAATGTAACTAATGTAACCATTCTAGCTATTTGATTGATTTATATTCTACACCCTAGACATTATCTATTATACAACTATAGTAAACCTAGTGAATCGTTAGTTTCTTTTGAGGGAAAACCAGAGCGGTAATCTGCATGGTCCCCCCAATATTTTTACATGCAACGTGTATCCTGAGTTTCTTATACCAAATTTATGTCTGATGCTTGGTTTTTGTTTCCCTAAAATTTTCACGTACTCCTTTGAGTAGGCTTAGTAAGGCATGTTTCACTTTGGATGATTTAGAGTTCTGAAGACAAGCTGAAGGCTTCCACTTTTATCTACCTATTTCTATTTATGTTGTACTATATTAGTTATGTACATATCAACATTGTGAGGACAGGCAGTTATAACTGTCCAGGCTGATGATGGTACTAAGGTTTTTATAACTCTGAAATTTCTATATTCAGAGCAACTATTTGTACTAAGTTGGTAGTATATCTATTTCCGTTCCGTTTTTAGATTTTGATGTTTTGTTCTTTTTTTCTTGTCCTACTTCTTTTTTATTTTTATTTTACCCAACAATTCAACTTTCCGACATTTGGATGTTCGGCATACAAATATCATGGATGTATTTAGTGTCTACTTTTGAGGTTCGAAAAGTCGAGCCATCGAATTTGGTACCAGAGCCCAAGGTTGAGCGAATACCTTGGCTTTGTTTGGATATGGCTCATTAGAGATAGGGTAAGAGACACCCTCGAATGAGTCGGGGGGAATTATACGTATGGAAGGGAAATGTACTTTGAAAACTAGGCTTTAAAAATATTCCTTAGGAATGTCTATTTCTCGCAACCCTTTCTTGAGTAAGTTATTTCTTAGTAGTAAACCCTTCTTTGTATCATTTCCTTGAAATAATTCTATCTTCAAGTATTCTACAATTGTTTGTTATAATTTAGGTAGTAAACTATGATTACTCATACTACAAATACTATAGGAGGCAGAGGTAGAGGTGGTCGAGCTAGTACTGTCACTATGGTGTGAATCATGTACCAAGGAATGCAACTGCTGTGGAGGAACCAATAGTAGGTGTTGTGGAGGAAGTCATGCGAGTCAGGGCTCAGTTGGGATTTGCTTCACTTTGTAGTGACTATGAGAAGTTTAGGGGAAAGAGGTTCATTGGATCAGAGTCGATAATAGAAGTTCAGACTTTGGGTCAAGTTATGTGTAACGTCCCGTATTTTTGGCAGTCAAATATTTAATTTAATTTATTATTTTAAATATTGTATTTGAAATATTAATGGGTTTTAATATTTAATTTGTTATTAAAAACAATATTTGAACGTTAAATTTATATTTAATATAAATCGAGCTTGAAACGGCGCCGCAGTTCGTAATATTTAATTTTGAACATTAATTGAATGTACAGGATCCGATATAAGTCGGATTTCTGTGAAACGAGAAACGATGGAACTGTGTTGATGATAATTTTTATACGAAAGAAAAAAATTCAGATTTCATATTATAGTTTGTTAGTTATGGCTAATTTAAATTTTCGAATAATCGCTATAGAACTATTTAAAATTTATAACGTTTTATTTATAAATATAAAAGGATTTTTATATAGATAGAATATCGTTTTAAAACCCAGAACGTTAATTGTTGAGTTTTAAATTTTTTATTGTTTGGAATTGAAGTTGTTTGTTTTAATACAATGGTATAAATTTATTATCGTTAAGTAAGCCATTTAAAAACTTAATCTAAATTTGTATTGAGATCATTTGAGGTTAAAATAATAAACCCACCTGAACACAGTTATATTTTTATACAAATCCCTGCGTATACATATGCATACGTATATATATACGTGCCATCCGCACTTCACTTATTTCGGCAAACATATGAAACCGAATACAATTACACCATAATCGTTCAACAAATAATAATAATAAATATCAATATTGTTGAATATAAGAACATAAAAACTGAAAATATGCACAACATGAAATTTGAAGTGGTAATACACAGTAACCAAACATATATTCATACATTATTGTTGTACAAATGTGAATACAAAGGACAAACAGATAATCATGTACATAACTGTGGTATGAATGCAAAATATATATATAATTCTCTGTCCAATACAAAGCCGAATAGACACCACCGTTCAACATAATTCTCTCCTGAATGTCTTGCTCTTGTTTCATTCCTTTCTTGAAACAATAAAATGATTTCCAATCAAATCAGAAAAAAAAGCTAACTAGGTACATAAAAGGACAGTTAAGAAAAAGTAAAATTTAACAGCTAAGGGAGACAAGAAAATACATAGCTAAAGAAAGCCTATACATTATTGTACAATGCAAAACAGAAGATAAGACAATTCATCCTAACCTTTACTTTCTGCCAAAAAAATCGAAAGAAAAGAAAAGAAAGGAAAGTAAAAGTAGAAAAAGAAAAATAATTTCAGCTTGTAAGCTGAGAAACTAATACACTCAGTAAAATAAAATCTTCAAGGGACCTGGCAATTGACATTTAAATATAAAGGACTAAAACATAAAGGACAGCCTGACAAAAGGGGTGGGACTATAGGTAATTCGTCTTCAAATTTAATGGCAAACAGCCGAGAAAAAGTTAGGAAGAGTATATGCAGCAAGATTAGGCCTTTACATATCTACTCCTATGCAAATTCTATATACATATATAAGCTCAAAGGCATTTAGTATGCAATTTAGTGACTAGTTGGTACTTGGTAACTGGTCAAACAAAATACTATCAAAAATTGTCTTAAGTAAAATGAAACAACATAGTATGAACAACACCAAATGCCATGCCTAAAATAATAAGAGACGTTGACATGATAGTAACACTATGTGGCTGATTCGATTTGTATGAGTGGCCTATAAGACGAACTCAAATTTCCACAGCAACCAGGATAGACAACATGAAAAACTCAACTAGTAGTATGATGTAAGCATGAATCTCTTTATTTAAAACCCAAACGGAAATCGCTGGTCTGTCTATACTGACAATACATGGCTCAACAGCTATATTTATATAGCTAGCTAATCAGCTAAGGAAAATCAATCTTGGATAAATAAAGATATGGGAATATATTTTTATCAACAATGAACAAATAAGGAAAACAGAAGTGAACAACTAAGATAACAGCTATCTATATGCACCTATTTATACATCAAATCTATGTATATATTTAGGACATCAAGTCTGCACAGAAAATTATATTAATATATATATATATATACCATAGCCTCATATACAGCTCATACAAGACTGTCACTTACATTTAAAAATGTGTGAACACAAGATCCATGACACGATTTCAAATCTGTATCGAATGGAAAACTCACGGACTCAATCCACCAAATCTATACAAGTCTTTTTTTTGAACAGAAAACTGTATTGAAAATACAATACTGGATTCCGCAAAAATCTTTGTAAAGCCATCACAGTACACATTGTAACAACCCGTATTTTTGAATAACATGTTATAACATAAATCAAGGCAGAATTAAACTGTAAAATCTGAATCAAGGGAAACGGGCTGTGCCATTGCGTTCGTCTCGAAAAAATACGCGAAATAGAGTCTGAGTTTTCGAAAATCGGAGTCCGTATGACCAAGTTATGGCCCGTCAAAGTTTTCAGAAAATTACAAGTTCAAAAACATTTCAAATTTGAATTTAGAATTCAAATTCAGCCAAAACAGACTGGGCGGGAAAACTCCCACCCAGACAGGTCGACAGGGGGGTCGACACTGGGGTCGACCTCCCCCCCAACCAGGTCGACACTAGAGTCGACCTGGGGTTGACCTGGGGGTGGACCTCCCTGGTCGGCCAGGTCGGCCTGGTGCACTTGATTGGGATGTTTGGACCTGTTTTGGAGGCTTGTGACGTGATTTGATGGCTCGGATTGGATCTAAGGTTAATCCTATGGCTAATACTATCCTAATCTTCTATAAAAAGACCCCTAAGCCTAGCCTAAATCATCATTATTCTACTCTACAACTAAACTATGCCAAATTTGTTCCTCTCATGGCCTCACTCTCATGCTAAAATTTCTAAGTTTATTTATATGAGAGATTTTGAGTTCATACAAATATATTCAAGCTTGTATGAGTGTTCTTAGTTTGCATTCAAGTCAAGTTGCAACATTTCTATTACAAAGCAAGGGTTTTTATTGATTTGGCTCAAGGGTTTTTCATTTGGAGCTTGCATATTTGGTTTTTTTGGGTGATTGCATAAGGGCTTCGTCTCAATCTTTATAATAAATATTCATTTGTGTCTTCATAGCATTGTAAGCCCTTTTCTACTTTCTCTTTGAACTCTAAAGTTAAATGAATGATGCAAGTTTGGGGTTGATCATTATGATATGCAAGTTTGGTTGATCATTATGCAAGTTGGTTTAATCATTATGTATGACACATGTTGCTATGTTATGCAAGTTTGGGTTGATCATTATACACATGTTATCATGTTATGCAAGTTAAACTTGAGTTTGTGAGCTTAAAGCTTCAAGCTTTATATTAAAGGTTGCATTTTGGCAACATGGAAGTTATCATATCCCTTATGACAACTTGCATGTGAGGCTAAATGCGAACTTCTAGCAACTTCTACATGTCATTTATCACCATGTATCACTTATATGCTAAGTTTGGTTTTATGCATACTTTTGAAGCCTAATAATGCAATATGCAAGTATATGAACATATGTACATTTCATATGCCACCATGTTAAACTTGTGGCTTCAACACCTTTTTGTCATGATTATGCCAAGTTCCCTATTTTATCCTTTATGCGTTGTTGCGATTATGTAAACGATGGGATTACGTTGGGGTTGGGTAACATTATGACATGAACATGGTTTTTATAACATGACGTGATATGTAATTATGTTTTGGAAACATAATGGACATGACACTTAGAAAATATGAGTGTGGCCAACTCGAGGTTGGGTTGAGTTTGTAGCATAAATCTACCCGGACCCGCCCGGCTTAACTAGTGGCTACAAACAATAGGACCCAATGTGAGAAGTTGGTCATGTTGTGCTCGAACCCGAGGTTAGACCAAGTTGTGGTGTAAAGCTACCCGGACCCGCCCGGCTTAACTAGTAACCACAACAAGGTCTAATGTGAGAGGTTAAAGCACATTAAGTTAATTAATGCCTCCTGATTAGGGTTAAGTCATGGTCCACTTAATACTTAACCAATTTGGGCTTGATGGGTTAATCGGGGTTAAGTCATGAACCTTAGGTACACTTAACCAATTTAATCCACGTTTGGATCGGGTTAACCACATTTAACCCATTAAGAAACCCTAGTGGCGTGGTCCTTTTCAGCAGTAACCCTCTTGATGGTATCACAAGACCCTAGGGACTAGGCTAGGGTGGGGCACGATTACTGGGTTGACATGTAAGCGACCAAAACGACGGCTGAGTAGGTACGCCGGTGTAGGTCCAGGCGGACTATGGTCGTGCACATAGTCCGGAGTTGGAAAATCAGGCACGGGTACCAGTAGATCTAGACTGTGCATACTTGATTGGTGTCCGAGGTTGACACCCTAGGACTTGATACACCCTAGGGTGGACCTAGCGCAGTTTAACTACATTTCATGTTTGGGCCGTATGACACCGACACTTGACGAGTTAGGCTTATAGGGAGCCGATCGACTAGACCGTGTAGTTGGACCTTGATTTAGGTCACCTCATGATATAGGGCCAAGCTTGGGCCAAGGGATCAACTCTTGTTTTACTTGACATGTTAGAATGCTAGTACACCCGTGGTGCAAAACTTAACCTTGATTATGCGATGACATCTTCATCTATCTTGTTAGTTAATCATCATACCAGTATGTTGTTATCCTTATGTTCATCTCAGCTTCTCATGCCAGTTAACTTTACTAGTTCATGGACCGATAGTAGTTAGGGCTTACCAGTCTTTTTGACTGACCTGTTTTCTTTCGCCTCTTTTCTTCCGTTCCCCCCCCCTCAGGTCCTCAGGGTGGGAACATTGGAGCTTAGCTTGGATCTTTATAGCTTTCTTACGGGATTTGCTCATGTACGGTTCTGGACATTGAGCTTGCTATGGTTTATCACTTCACTTTGGGGATAGTACTTTATGTATTTCAGTTTTTCAGTTTATGCTTTTCTCTAGACTTTGTTTTTTGGAAAATAATGACCAAGTACTTTGTTGTAACATGACTATGGTTTTGAAATGCTAGTTTTATCCGCTGCTTTACTTACTCTGTTTTACTTATATGTTCTGTCTTGTTATATCTGCATGCATGTTTACCTTGTTTAACGCCCCTCCGAAGCTAGTGTGCTTGCAAGAGTTACCCTGGCGGAGGAGGGGTGTTACATTTGGTATCAGAGCATAAGGTTTACAAGATTTGAGCAAAAGTGTTTTTTTTAAACTTACCTTTTGAAAAACTATTTTCAAAACCAATTAAGTATTTTCCAAGAAAAGTCTAGTTATTTTAAAAGGCTATTCCCCAAAAGCCATTAACACTATCCTTCGTTTCTTCGTTCTGAATCTATCTTTTTCTTCGTTTTAGTATGGCCGATCGCTTTAACATCCAGGAAGGCGTACAAGTACCCGTCTGGTTCCGGAGATTTATGGAGGCAAGGGCGAATGAAGCCGACCCCGCGAACATTCCTCCTCCTTCCCCCGTCGCTAACATCCCTCCTCCCGTAGCTGAGGTTCCTCCTCCCCCTCAGCATCCGCAAGAGGATTTCGCAAAGCTTTGCAAAGACTTTAAAGCGATGGGTTGCAAGAATTTTGTCGGAACGGAGACTTCTGTGGAGGCAAGAAACTGGTTAAAGGAAACTGAAGACCTCTTTGCTATCTTTGATGTGGAAGATCGTAGGAAAGTTCTGTTTGCGGTATGGCTATTGAAAGGGGAAGCTGCTTATTGGTGGGTAGTCACCACCAATACAAGACCAATTAAGACTCGGGATGACTTTAGGAGAAGGTTTGGACTAAAGTTTATATCATCGACAGAAGAGAACCTTCAGATGGAGAGGTTCCTATCTCTAAAGCAAGGGGACATGACAGTTAGGGGATACGTGGATATGTTTAATCAACTTGCTCAGTTCGGTCTAGAATTGGTAAACACAGCTCGGAAGAAGGCCCTAAACTTTGCTCTAGGATTGAATGAGCCATTGCGCGGTTTGGCCATGTCTCATATACCCCTGGGGGGCGACCTTCGAGAGTTTGGTGATTATGGCCCTACTTCAAGAGGAAGATAAGAGTGGCAAGAAGGAGGTCATGGCAAATGAGTCCCAAGGCAAGAAGGAAGATACCGAAAAAAGAGACAAGAACAACAAGAAGGGGAACAAGGGCAACAACAATCGCAATGACAACAAGACCAGGGAAACAAGGAAGTGCAAGTTCTGTCAGATCGTTGGGCACATAGCCAAAGATTGCAGGAAGAAGAAGAGGAAGTTAGGCGAGTGTTTTCATTGCGGAGAATCTGGACATTTTAGCAAGGATTGCCCTAAGAAGCAAGGGCAGAATCAGCGTGCAGGACCTTCTGGAGGGCAAGTGCATGCTCTCAACACTGCTCCAGCTCAGGACCGAGGTAGTATTTCTGTAGAAAGTCTTGTTTATATTTCTGATTATCCTGTTCGCACCTTATTTGATTCTGGCGCATCGCATAGTTTTATTTCTTCTGATCTTGTCGAAAGTTTGCACCTAAGTACTAGTCTAGTTGAGGATCCCGTCAGTGTGTCAAATCCAATTGGGGGTTCCGCCCATCTATCTATGATTTGTGTGGATTTGAAGATTTCTATCTTGACCGTAGAATTCATGTGTAATGCTTAGGTTCTCGGGTTTATGGGATACGGGTTGATTTGGGTGTGGATTGGTTGTCCAGTTATGGAGCCATTCTGGACTGTGAGCATAGGGTAGTGAGGCTCATGACTCGCCTCGGTAATACCCTAGAAATTTCTTGTAATCCTAGAGGTCCCGTCATGTTATGTTATCTTGAATCTCTTGACTCGTCCATCGATGATCTGCAATCTGTAAGGGTGGTCCGAGACTATCTTGATGTCTTTGAAGAAGTAAGGGGGTTACCCCCTAAGCGGGAGATAGATTTCCGCATTTATCTGGTTGATAATACCAAGCCAGTTACATTGCCCGTTAGGCACATGGCCCCGCGAGAAAGAAGAGAGCTTGGTAAGCAAATCAAGGAGTAGCTTGAGAAAAATTTCATTAGGCGAAGCATTTCAGAATGGGGTGCTCCGGTGGTATTCGCTACTAAGGCGGATAGTCCATTTTACTTAAGCATGGGTTAGAGAAATCACCCTAGTAAGTACATTTGGCAACGTGGATTGGCACTTGTTTTCAAGAGATAGTTTTCTGCGTGGGATACCGTATAGTATGTAAACGAGATCCAAGATTCACTAACGAATTTTGGAAAGCTTGCATGAAACCATGAGTACGCAGTTGGGTGGAAGCCAAGTATTTTAGGCAAAGAATAAGTGGAAGGGAAATGAGAGGCAACGGTGAAATGAGTTCTAACTCATATTTTGGGAATAAGAATTAAGAACTACGGAATTGCGACGTTAAAAGACGGTCAGGGCACGATGGGATTAAGCACAAGAAAATGTGGCTTAGAAGACTGAAGACTAGATACGCGCATTGAATCTCCTTCAAAGAGTATATCCTTGATCCCTATTGTTCCGTAGAGCTTACTCGCATGCTATCTTTTAAGTATATCCTCTCGATCCTATCCTCAATCTTAGTTCTGTTGCAAACCCCATAAGGAGTATGACTCGCCTATTTGTGATATATGGTTGGGGTGAAGATGTTCGTCACCAAACTATTTGGGCTTTATGGGATATGGGTAATAACTGATAGACTTACAAAGAGAGCCCCTTTCATTCCGGTGAAAAGCAAGAGGACCGTATCATGGCTAGCATCTGTTTATCTTCGAGAGATAGTGCGGTTGCATGGAGTTCCTTCTAGCATAGTTAGCGATCGTGATCCAATTTTCACTAGCCAGTTCTGGAATAGTTTGCAAGAAGCGATGGGTACGTGATTGAATCTGAGTACAGCCTATCACCCCCAGACGGATGGCCAAACCGAAAGGGTGAATAGAGTGCTAGAAGATCTTTTGAGACTTTGTGTTCTTGACTTTGGTGGTACTAGGGAAGACCGCCTTCCTCTTGTAGAGTTTGCTTATAATAACAGCTACCAAGCAAGCATAGGAATTTGAAGCTTCGTATGGGAGGCCGTGCAAGCCACCAACATGTTGGTAGGAAGACGACGGATAAGCTTATAATTGAGCCCGACATGATAAGGGACACATCCGAGAGGGTTGAATTGATTCGAAGGCGGATGAAAACGGCCCAAGACAGACAGAAATCCTATGCAGACAAGCGAAGGACAGACTTAGAATTTAAAGTTGGAGATATGGTCTTTGTGAAGATTTCTCCTTTGTGAAATATGGTTCATTTTGGGCGGCTGACACCAAGGATCGTAGGACCCTTCCCTACTATATAAAGAGTTGGGAAGATGACTTATAAGGTGGAATTGCCGAGAAGCTGGCCGGAGTGCATAATGTCTTTCATGTCTCGCATCTCCGGAAGTGTTTGCACAGATCCGCCGAAGTGGTTGAACCAAGTATTCTTGAAGACATGGAGGTAGAGAAAGAGGCGACCCTGAGACGAGCTCCGATTCGTATCATGGAAACGGAGACAAAGAAGCTAAGAAGCAAAGAAGTTAAGCTTGTTAAGGCGCAATGGAGTGAAACAGAGGAAGACGCAACTTGGGAAACCAAGGAGAAGAGGCGTGTGCTTTATCCATTTCTTTTTTAGGATACATTTTCAATATCATTTCCTAGATTGGTATATCTTCCCTTTGCTATCTATGGTTATCTAGTTTATCTTGTTTCATAAATCTTGTCATGAGAACCTTAGGTAGAAACCCTTGGTTGAAACATGTATTTGAAACATGTTATGCTTAATGGTTGCAAGTGTTTGCACGTGGATACTCGTGGATGCATGATACACATTAGGCACTAAGATCGGCTCACACACTTTCATGTTGCATAACTTGTTATGTTATCACGTGGATGTTGCATATGGATGAATGTTATGTGCACTCATGTAGAGATTATAAATTATGGTAGGAATTTGCATACATATGGACTCATTTCACTAACATGATTTGCATTAAGGGGGTTTACTGAATCAGTAACCTCCTAATTTTCGCATTAGATAAGTACATATACACACACCTTTGCATATGATCATACAACATTTAGAATCCTTTAAGGACAATGACTGCACGTGGATGATGTTTTGAGTAGATGGATGATGGATGGTAGGATACGTTCTTCCTAACTTGGAGATTTCGGGGACGAAATTCTTTAAGGAGAGGAGAATGTAACAACCCGTATTTTTGAATAACATGTTATAACATAAATCAAGGCAGAATTAAACTGTAAAATCTGAGTCAAGGGAAACGGGTTGTGCCATTGCGTTCGTCTCAGAAAAATACGCGAAATAGAGTCCGAGTTTTCGAAAATCGGAGTTCGTATGACCAAGTTATGGCCCGTCAAAGTTTTCAGAAAATTACAATTTCAAAAACAGTTCAAATTTGAATTTAGAATTCAAATTCAGCCAAAACAGACTGTGCGGGAAAACTCCCTCCCAGACAGGTCGACAGGGGGGTCGACACTAGGGTCGACCTCCCCCCCCCCCACCCAGGTCGACACTAGAGTCGACCTAGGGGTCGACCTGGGGGTCGACCTCCCTGGTCGGCCAGGTCGGCCTGGTGCACTTGATTAGGCTGTTTGGACCTGTTTTGGAGGCTTGTGACGTGATTTGATGGCTCGGATTGGATCTAGGGTTAATCCTATGGCTAATACTATCCTAATCTTCTATAAAAAGACCAATAAGCCTAGCCTAAATCATCATTATTCTACTCTACAACTAAACTATGCCAAATTTGTTCCTCTCATGGCCTCCACTCTCATGCTAAAATTTCTAAGTTTATTTATATGAGAGATTTTGAGTTCATACAAGTATATTCAAGCTTGTATGAGTGTTCTTAGTTTGCATTCAAGTCAAGTTGCAACATTTCTATTACAAAGCAACTTCGTCTCAATCTTTATAATAAATATTCATTTGTGTCTTCATAGCATTGTAAGCCCTTTTCTACTTTCTTTTTGAACTCTAAAGTTAAATGAATGATTCAAGTTTGGGGTTGATCATTATGATATGCAAGTTTGGTTGATCATTATGCAAGTTGGTTTAATCATTATGTATGACACATGTTGCTTTGTTATGCAAGTTTGGGTTGATCATTATACACATGTTATCATGTTATGCAAGTTAAACTTGAGTTTGTGAGCTTAAAGCTTCAAGCTTTATATTAAAGGTTGCATTTTGGCAACATGGAAGTTATCATATCCCTTATGACAACTTGCATGTGAGGCTAAATGCGAACTTCTAGCAACTTCTACATGTCATTTATCACCATGTATCACTTATATGCTAAGTTTGGTTTTATGCATACTTTTGAAGCCTAATAATGCAATATGCAAGTATATGAACATATGTACATTTCATATGCCACCATGTTAAACTTGTGGCTTCAACACCTTTTTGTCATGATTATGCCAAGTTCCCTATTTTATCCTTTATGCGTTGTTGCGATTATGTAAACGATGGGATTACGTTGGGGTTGGGTAACATTATGACATGAACATGGTTTTTATAACATGACGTGATATGTAATTATGTTTTGGAAACATAATGGACATGACACTTAGAAAATATGAGTGTGGCCAACTCGAGGTTGGGTTGAGTTTGTAGCATAAATCTACCCGGACCCGCCCGGCTTAACTAGTGGCTACAAACAATAGGACCCAATGTGAGAAGTTGGTCATGTTGTGCTCGAACCCGAGGTTAGACCAAGTTGTGGTGTAAAGCTACCCGGACCCGCCCGGCTTAACTAGTAACCACAACAAGGTCTAATGTGAGAGGTTAAAGCACATTAAGTTAATTAATGCCTCCTAATTAGGGTTAAGTCATGGTCCACTTAATACTTAACCAATTTGGGCTTGATGGGTTAATCGAGGTTAAGTCATGAACCTTAGGTACACTTAACCAATTTAATCCACGTTTGGATCGGGTTAACCACATTTAACCCGTTAAGAAACCCTAGTGGCGTGGTCCTTTTCAGCAGTAACCCTCTTGATGGTATCATAAGACCCTAAGGACTAGGCTAGGGTGGGGCACGATTACTGGGCTGACATGTAAGCGACCAAAACGACGGCTGAGTAGGTACGCCGGTGTAGGTCCAGGCGGACTATGGTCGTGCACATAGTCTGGAGTTGGAAAATCAGGCACAGGTATCAGTAGATCTAGACTGTGCATACTTGATTGGTGTCCGAGGTTGACACCCTAGGACTTGATACACCCTAGGGTGGACCTAGCGCAGTTTAACTACATTTCATGTTTGGGCCGTATGACACCGACACTTGACGAGTTAGGCTTATAGGGAGCCGATCGACTAGACCGTGTAGTTGGACCTTGATTTAGGTCACCTCATGATATAGGGCCAAGCTTGGGCCAAGGGATCAACTCTTGTTTTACTTGACATGTTAGAATGCTAGTACACCCGTGGTGCAAAACTTAACCTTGATTATGCGATGACATCTTCATCTATCTTGTTAGTTAATCATCATACCAGTATGTTGTTATCCTTATGTTCATCTCAGCTTCTCATGCCAGTTAACTTTACTAGTTCATGGACCGATAGTAGTTAGGGCTTACCAGTCTTTTTGACTGACCTGTTTTCTTTCGCCTCTTTTCTTCCGTTCCCCCCCCCCCCCTCAGGTCCTCAGGGTGGGAACATTGGAGCTTAGCTTGGATCTTTATAGCTTGCTTACGGGATTTGCTCATGTATGGTTCTGGACATTGAGCTTGCTATGGTTTATCACTTCACTTTGGGGATAGTACTTTATGTATTTCAGTTTTTCAGTTTATGCTTTTCTCTAGACTTTGTTTGTTGGAAAATAATGACCAAGTACTTTGTTGTAACATGACTATGGTTTTGAAATGCTAGTTTTATCCGCTGCTTTACTTACTCTGTTTTACTTATATGTTCTGTCTTGTGATATCTGCATGCATGTTTACCTTGTTTAACGCCCCTCCGAAGCTAGTGTGCTTGCAAGAGTTACCCTGGCGGAGGTGGGGTGTTACACACATGATCTGAAAGGGAAACCAATGGCCTAAGAAATTGTAGTTGAAGCTATCTAAGATAGGACATTGATCTTATCTAAAAATCTAACACTATAAATACGCATACACATAAGGGTGTTTCCTCATTCCAGAACACATACGAACCAATTCAGTGAACAAGAAAAATGGTTCGAACCTCATAAAAAAAATCAAAATAAAATTTATACAGCAGAATAAAAATCAGATAAAAACACTTATCTGTGTTGCGAATACACGTGCATCGTTTCCGTATGCTTCGGAGGAAGTTCCTGAGATTTTTGTTCGAAGCCGAAGGCTAGTGTTCGATCCATCTTCAAATAGCTGCTTCGAGTAGATTGTTGACCGCCTGTAGTGGATCTGGAAGGTTCAAGGTTGAACGACGAGGCTGCGGTGACGTTGGATGTTGAGAGAGTTGACTGGCATGTTTGGCAGACCGATGGGGGAAGGAGGATGAAGGGACGGTCGAAGAAGAGAGGTTGTGATGCAGCGACGTTCTGTCGGACTGAACACAGGAAGAAGGGGAAGGAGATAAAGGGGGAAGCGAATAGGGTTTTGGCCATGGATGAAATTTTTGTGGAGGCGGAGGATTTTTGAGGGTTTGGGATCGGATGGAGTGTTTTGATGATGGAGGCGGGCTGAGGATACGGGCCGAACAGAAATAGGTAAAGGCCCACTTTAAATTTAATTTAATTTTAAAGGTTTAATTACTTTATCAATTCGTTTATACGATATCGGGAACATGCGTTATCAGATTTAAGCACGGTCGGTCTCATTGGGACCGTGGAGACGAGGGTTTCGAGTTGGAATAGGATCAGGTAGGATAGGAAGCAAGAAGAACTTTTAATTAAATTAAACGATTTTAATTTAATTGAAAAACCAGCGTTTAATGACCAAACCTAGCCAAGGTGAGTTTAACTCACTCAGTAATCCCATTTATAATTTTTGTAAATTGGGTTTATTATTTGTATGCCATGTTTTGCTAAGTGTTGATTGATTTGATGATTGTTTGGATGTTGATACATATTGTTATATCATCTATTTAAATTAAACGTGGTTTAATTTAAATAAAATGACCTCGTTATTTTTAACGACGATTTCCAATAAAAGTAATTTACCTTGTTGGTTACACGAACGTATTTGAATTAGATTGGATGCTTGAATCATTTTTGGTTGACCACTATGAGTTGTATTGATTATTGTTTATTTTCATATGACTGTTATATGTACTGTTGAATCGTGATGATTAGATTTTTGAGATGGTTATCGATTGTTGAATCTAAATTCAACAATTGTTGGTTATTAACCAATAGACCGTATTGGTTAAGAAACTGGCAGTGGATGGCCTGAATATACATTGTCTTATAGAAGGCAGATTTACCGTTAATAAATAGTAATGAAGATGTGAAATTTATTTTTAAATTGAGTTATAAAAAGAAAATAGACCAACCATACCTACATCGATTATTTTAACCATTTTTGAAACAAAAATATATCTGTGTGCGAAGCAAGGGCCTTATCTAAATTATGAAATAATCTTATAAAATGATTCTTATATTGATAAAAAGGTGAGTGGATATTAATGCGATATTTAATAACCAAGGATAATTGATTTTAAGAAGCAATTTAAGATGAGATTATATTGATTTGATTATTACTCATAATCAAATGGAATTATTTAAATTAATTTAATTTGAAATTAATTTAAAATGGAAAGACGAACTGGGATTTGATTAATGTGTTAATCATGTGTAGAGTTGACTAAGTCAACTATGTTATTTGAAATTGAATTATTTAATTAGTGGAAATATAATGGATAATTAAACCATTTTTAAATGTTGATATTTGTTGAATGATAATTAAAGTGACATCTTGGGATTTAAAAGTTGTAAACATAGGGTTATCAAGTTTTTAACCATTGTTTATAGTAAAGTGAGGGTTTAAACAAGTTTATGTAAACGATGATAAGTTAAGCTTAATTCGAAGTTTAAAATTAAATCCTTATTGAGGTCTTACTTCCATGTTAGATGGAGTTATAAAGATGCAATAGATTTGCCGTATATAAAAAGAAATGATGTTTCGTCAAGATATAAGTAAAAGAGGATTTGTTTGGATATTGAGAATGAACATCGGATTTTATTACAACTGATATTATCTTAAGGTAAGAACGTTGTTGATCAAGGTCTGAGAGGTAATTTAAATACCCCAACTTGAATGACTTCAGGATTATCGAAGGATGATATTAATCGTAATAGGGGAGATGATAAAACAAATTACTTTGGAAAATAATAATGTAGCGTTATTTGAAGATTTTGGGAATGTATATGCATTTGGATTTCAAAATAAAAGGGGATTTAAAAAAAGGGGCTTGAGAATTTGAATGGCATTTCCATAGGAGATTGATGGGGAATAACGATATCTCTAAAAGTAAGGAGATTTGGGAATAGGTTTATCCTAAAAATATAAGTGGTAATTATGGTTTCCCAAACGGAAATAAAAAGGAGGTTTCGTAACGATGATTTTACGAAGGATAAATTTAATCGATTAACAAATGATGAATAATGAGTACCAAATGTTTAAATGATATTTAAAGAAAGAATTTGATATGATTTTAAGATATATTTTCCTAGTATTATAAGAAAATGATTTGAGAATAATTATACTAAAATAAAGATATTATTTCAAATGGCCAAGTGATGCTGTTTAGCCAACCAATGAATTTATCTATTTTGATAGTTAAATAACAGACTATCAAAATCATGTCTAATGCGCTGTTGGTACGGAATGGTCGGGATTGAATTTATATTCGAAAACCATTCCGAACCGCAAATACGTAAAGGATGCTGATTGAAGATGGAGCAATTGAAGACCGTAGATCTTCATGAAACAGAAGGGTTACTTATAATCTCTGGCTTAGCGGCCCGAGGTACACTGTGATTCTGTCGTGGTTGAAATCTATGGATTGCAAGGGCTTCTCGCTACTGATCCATGGGGTGATTCCTATATTGGGTGCAGTAGGAGAGTACCTTCGGTTCATCCTATTCCTGGATGACTTGTATGGACGAATGTCTGACAGAGTATTTCCAAAGGGATCACGTATGTTGATTTCTACAAGCGTATTTCTGATAGTGGCGGAGAAGGGCACTTCTCCTAGCTTAACTTTCCGAGTATTTTTTTGGACGTCAATTAGTGATATCTAGCGGATCTGATGAGGTGGCATTCAAAGTGAATGATGATCAGGTGTTTCAAAAAGTTAATATAAACCTCAAGCCTCATCAAACCGGGGAATGACAGAAATCGGGCAGGCAACATGGCTATGTGGGTCGCACCCATTAGGGTGTATGATCACCTATCTAGAGAAGTTCCATTTCATTCTTTAATCTATTTCGATGTTGTCCCTTTTCGGGAAACGGTGGGTCGCACCCAACCACTGTTGATATACATTCAATACACTCAAGCGAAATGAGTGGTCAGTCATGTGAGGGCCGGGTTGCAAGACGTTTTTGTTGAACCCAATGTATTCTCCTCTAGAAATACACTATCGGCAGGTGGTCCCATACCTTGTCAGAATTGGAATCCAATCTCCAATAAGCGCCCGCGGTTTTAATTGTACACTATATATGTGGAGCATGAGATGCAAGCGTTCCACTAGATTGATATTTACTTGTATATAGACATTATTATTATATTAGACAAGATATTGGTTTCAAAAATGTTTTGGGTTATCGTAAGGTAAAAACCGTCCGTATTTATGTGTGGATTCGGTCTTACGATTATCCTTTTCTTTGAAAAAAATTTAACTTTAAAAATTTAGTTGTGTGCCACCCTTAAACTTAGCGTGTTTTTATCACTCTAGTTCACCAGACTGACCCGGTGTTTTGTAAATGCTCGGGTTAGCCCGGGATGTACAGGTCTAGGTTATCGAATGCTGTGAAGAGACGAGATTGCAGAGTTTCGGCGTATGATATTATAGAACTACTATTCCATTGTGTATGAGGGCAGGTTATTATAATTGTCCAGTTGTGTGATGTACTCTGATATTGTAAGTATTATTAAAGCTCTCAGTAAAGATTTATTTCTGTATTATATTTTGTTCCTCTGCGATGTGAGACTCTGATTCTGTGTTGTGATATTTTCCTCTTCTTCTTCTATTCTAATATTTCTTTCTTTCTTATCTCACCCTCTAATTTCTTTCTAATAACTATCCAATGTTTTCGGTGTTTTGAAGGTCGACATGAGTTGCAGTAAAGGTATTTTTATCGATTTTCGGGGCTGAAAATCCCTGGGTCGTTACAATGGTATCAGAGCAATGGTTTAGTAATAACCTTGGCTCTGTGGTATAACTCGATAGAGATTGGGTTAGTAATACCCTAGATCGAGATTGAGTGTATATATATGAGAGCGTATTCGTAAATTTGATATACAAATGTTTTGTATTGTGTTGTTGATCGGTTCAAGTGTTGAGAAGCATTGAACTGGCAATTGATACAATATTGTTTTGTAAAGAGGGTAAATGAAATAATTTTGCCTAAATTATATTTCTGTACAAAAAGGAAATGATTTTATCAAATTATTGAGATATTACTGTGATTGATTGATTTAAATGATATTCAAATTAGGTTGAAATTTTGAATTGAAAACTTAATCTAATTAAATTGAAATTAATAAATTTGGAATTTGATGAATAAATAATTAAATAGAAATCAATCGGGTATTAAAAGATTGGTGTTCAAATATGTGAAACCAAAGTAAAATATTAATATTGAATGTAAAATTTAGTTGGTTTGATTGATTTGGTTGTGTATTGATTGTTGATTATGAATTGTTTGTTATTGGATAATAGTTGTTTGAATAATCAAAAATCGACTTTGCAATTGGTGTAGTTATACCGGTCGATTAATAAAAAATTATCTTAGAATTTAAAATATTATTACTCTTATGTGGATTGAGTAAGTACAGGTGCCATATGACTTTTGAGAATTAGATTTTGATTGAGTAGACCGCGATAAATTAAATGGCGCTCGCAAAAAGGTACGCTTACGCGAAAATATAATATTTGTGGGTTTGTAACGTTCTTTCCTACCTTAGCAATTTCGAGGACGAAATTATTTCAAGGAGGGAAGAATGTAACGTCCTATATTTTTGGCAGTCAAATATTTAATTTAATTTATTATTTTAAATATTATATTTGAAATATTAATGGGTTTTAATATTTAATTCGTTATTAAATACGATATTTGAATGTTAAATTTATATTTAATATAAATCGAGCTCGAAACGGCACTGCAGTTTGTAATATTTAATTTTGAACTTTAATTGAATGTACAGGATCCGATATAAGTCGGATTTCTGTGAAATGAGAAACGATGGAACCGTGTTGATGATAATTTTAATACGAAAGAAAAAAAATTCAGATTTCGTATTATAGTTTGTTAGTTATGGCTAATTTAAATTTTTGAATAATTGCTACAGAACTGTTTTAAATTTATAACGTTTTATTTATAAATATAAAAGGAATTTTATATAGATAGAATATCATTTTAAAACCCAGAACGTTAATTGTTGAGTTTTAAAATTTTTACTGTTTGGAATTGAAGCTGTTTGTTTTAATACAATGGTATAAATTTATTATCGTTAAGTAAACCGTTTAAAAACTTAATCTAAATTTGTATTGAGATCATATGAGGTTAAAATAATAAACCCACCTTAACACAGTTATATTTTTATACAAATCCCCGTGTATACATATACATACGTACATATATACGTGCCATTCGCACTTCACTTAGTTCGGCAAACATATGAAACCGAATACAATTACACCATAATCATTCAACAAATAATAATAATAAATATCGATATTGTTGAACATAAGAACATAAAAACTGAAAATATGCACAACATGAAATTTGAAGTGGTAATACACAGTAACCAAACATATATTCATACATTATTGTTGTACAAATGTGAATACAAAGGATAAACAAGATAATCATGTACATAACTGTGGTATGAATGCAAAAAATATATATAATTCTCTGTCCAATACAAAGCCGAATAGATACCACTGTTCAGCATAATTTTCACCTGAATGCCTTGCTCTTGTTTCATTCCTTTCCTGAAATAGTAAAACGATTTCCAATCAAATCAGGAAAAAAAGCTAACTAGGTACATAAAAGGACAGCTAAGAAAAAGTAAAATTTAACAGCTAAGGGAGACAAGAAAATACATAGCTAAAGAAAGCCTATACATTATTGTACAATGCAAAACAGAAGATAAGACAATTCATCCTAACCTTTACTTTCTGCCAAGAAAATCGAAAAAAAAGAAAGGAAAGGAAAGTAAAAGTAGAAAAAGAAAAATAATTTCAGCTTGTAAGCTGAGAAACTAATACACTCAGTAAAATAAAATCTTCAAGGGACCTGGCAGTTGACATTTAAATATAAAGGACTAAAACAAAAAGGACGGCCTGATAAAAGGGGTGGGACTATAGGTAATTCGTCTTCAAATTTAAAGGCAAACAGCCGAGAAAAATTTAGGAAGAGTATATGCAGCTAGAGTAGGCCTTTACATATATACTCCTATGCAAATTCTATATACATATATAAGCTCAAAGGCATTTAGTATGCAATTTAGTGACTAGTGGGTACTTGGTAACAGGTCAAACAAAATACTATCAAAAATTGTCTTAAATAAAATGAAACAGCATAGTATGAACAACACCAAATGCCATGCCTAAAATAATAAGAGAAGTTGACACGATAGTAACACTATGTGGCTGATTCGATTTGTATGAGTGGCCTATAAGACAAACTCAAATTTCCGCAGCAACCAGGATAGACAACATGAAAAACTCAACTAGTAGTATGATGTAAGCATGAATCTCTTTATTTAAAACCCAAATGAAAATCGCTGGTCTGTCTATACTGACAATACATGGCTCAACAACTATATTTATATAGCTAGCTAATCAGCTAAGGAAAATCAATCTTGGATAACTAAAGATATGGGAATATATTTTTATCAACAATGAACAAATAAGGAAAACAGAAGTGAATAGTTAAGATAACAGCTAGCTATATGCGCCTATTTATACATCAAATCTATGTATATATTTAGGACATCAAGTCTGCATAGCAAATTATATTAATATATATATATACACACCATAGCTTCACATACAGCTCATACAAGACTGTCACTTACATTTAAAAATGTGTGAACACAAGATCCATGACACGATTTCAAATCTGTATCGAATGGACAACTCATGGACTCAATCCACCAAATTTATACAAGTCTTTTTTTTAACAGAAAACTGTATTGAAAATACAATACTGGATTCCGCAAAAATCTTTGTAAAGCCATCACAGTACACATGATCTGAAAGGGAAACCAATGGCCTAAGAAATTGTAGCTGAAGCTATCTAAGATAGGACATTGATTTAATCTAAAAATCTAACACTATAAATATGCATACACATAAGGGTGTTTCCTCATTCCAGAACACATACGAACTAATTCAGTGAACAAGAAAAATGGTTCGAACCTCATAAAAAAAATCAAAATAAAATTTATACAGCAGAATAAAAATAAGATAAAAACACTTATTTGTGTTGTGAATACGTGCGCATCGTTTACGTATGCTTCGGAGGAAGTTCCTGAGATTTTTGTTCGAAGCCGAAGGCTAGGGTTCGATCCATCTTCAAATAGCTGCTTCGAGTAGATCGTTGACCGCCTGTAGTGGATCTGGAAGGTTCAGGGTTGAACGACAACGCTGCGGTGACGTTGGATGTTGAGAGAGTTAACTGGCGTGTTTGGCAGACCGATGGGGGAAGGAAGATGAAGGGACGGTCGAAGAAGAGAGGTTGTGATGCAACGACGTTCGGTTGGACTGAAGACAGGAAGAAGGGGAAGGAGATAAAGGGGGAAGCGAATAGGGTTTCGGCCATGGATGAAATTTTTGTGGAGGCGGAGGATTTCTGAGGGTTTGGGATCAGATGGAGTGTTTTGATGATGGAGGCAGGCTGAGGATACGGGCCAAACAGAAATAGGTAAAGGCCCACTTTAAATTAAATTAAATTTAAGTTTAAAGGTTTAATTACTTTATCAATTCGTTTATACAATATCTGGCACATGCATTATCAGATTTAAGCACGGTCGGTCTCATTGGGACCGTGGAGACGAGGGTTTCGAGTTGGAATAGGATCAGGCAGGACAGGCAGCAAGAAGAACTTTTAATTAAATTAAACGATGTTTAATTTAATTTAAAAACCAGCATTTAACAACCAAACCTAGCCAAGGTGAGTTTAACTCACTCAGTAATCCCATTTATAATTTTTATAAATTGGGTTTATTATTTGTATGCTATGTTTTGCTAAGTGTTGATTGATTTGATGATTGGTTGGATGTTGATACATATTGTTATATCATCTATTTAAATTAAACGTGGTTTAATTTAAATAAAATGACCTCGTTATTTTTAACGACGATTTCCAATAAAGGTAATTTACCTTGTTGGTTACACAAACATATTTGAATTAGATTGGGTGCTTGAATCATTTTTGGTTGACCACTATGAGTTGTATTGATTATTGTTTATTTTCATATGATTGTTATATGAACTTTTGAATCGTGATGATTGGATTTTTGAGATGGTTATCGATTGTCGAATGGTTATTAACCAATAGACCGTATTGGTTAAGAAACTGGCAGTGGATGGCCTAAATATACATTGTCTTACAGAAGGCAGATTTACCGTTAATAAATAGTAATGAAGATGTGAAATTTATTTTTAAATTGAGTTATAAAAAGAAAATAGACCAACCATACCTACATCGATTATTTTCACATTTTTGAAAACAAAAATATATCTGTGTGCGAAGCAAGGGCCTTATCTAAATTATGAAATAATCTTATAAACTGATTCTTATATTGATAAAAAGGTGAGTGGATATTAATGCGATATTTAATAACCAAGGATAATTGATTTTAAGAAGCAATTTAAGATGAGATTATATTGATTTGATTATTACTAATAATCAAATGGAATTATTTAAATTAATTTAAAATGGAAAGACGAACTGGGATTTGATTAATGTGTTAATCATGTGTAGAGTTGACTAAGTCAACTATGTTATTTGAAATTGAATTATTTAATTAGTGGAAATAGAATGGATAATTAAACCATTTTTAAATGTTGATATTTGTTGAATGATAATTAAAGTGACATCTTAGGATTTAAAAGTTGTAAACATAGGGTTATCAAGTTTTAAACCATTGTTTATAGTAAAGTTAGGGTTTAAATAATTTTGTGTAAATGATGATAAGTTAAGTTTAATTCGAAGTTTAAAATTGAATCCTTATTGAGGTCTAACTTCCATGTTAGACAGAGTTATAAAGATGCAATAGATTTGCCGTATATAAAAAGAAAAGATGTTTCTTCAAGATATAAGTAAAAGAGGATTTGTTTGGATATTGAGAATGAATATCGGGTTTTATAACAACTGATTTTATCTTAAGGTAAGAACGTTGTTGATCAAGGTCTGAGAGGTAATTTAAATACCCCAACTTGAACGACTTCAGGATTATCGAAGGATGATATTAATCATAATAGGGGAGATGATAAAACAATTTACTTTGGAAAATAATAATGTAGCATTATTTGAAGATTTTGGGAATGTATATGCATTTGGATTTCAAAATAAAAGGGGATTTAAAAAAAGGGGCTTGAGAATTTGAATGGCATTTCCATAGGAGATTGATGGGGAATAATGATATCTCTAAAAGTAAGGAGATAAGATTTGGGAATAGGTTTATCCTAAAAATATAAGTGGTAATTATGGTTTCCCAAATGGAAATAAAAAGGAGGTTTCGTAACGATGATTTTACGAAGGATAAATTTAATCGATTAACAAATGATGAATAATGAGTACCAAATGTTTAAATGATATTTAAAGGAAGAATTCGATATGATTTTAAGATATATTTTCCTAGTATTATAAGAAAATGATTTGAGAATAATTATACTAAAATAAAGATATTATTTCAAATGGCCAAGTGATGCTGTTTAGCCAACCAATGAATTTATTTATTTTATGCTTGTTTATTTTGATAGTTAAATAACCGACTATCAAAATCACGTCCAATGCGTTGTTGGTACGGAAAGGCCGGGATCGAATTTATATTCGAAAACCATTCCGAACCGCAAATACGTAAAGGATGCTGATTGAAGATGGAGCAATTGAAGACCGTAGATCTTCATGAAACAGAAGGGTTACTTATAATCTCTGGCTTAGCGGCCCGAGGTACACTGTGATTCTGTCGTGGTTGAAATCTATGGATTGCAAGGGCTTCTCGCTACTGATCCATGGGGTGATTCCTATGTTGGGTGCAGTAGGAGAGTACCTTCGGTTCATCCTATTCCTGGATGACTTGTATGGACGAATGTCTGACAGAGTATTTCCAAAGGGATCACGTATGTTGATTTCTACAAGCGTATTTCTGATAGTGGCGGAGAAGGGCACTTCTCCTAGCTTAACTTTCCGAGTATTTTTTTGGACGTCAATTAGTGATATCTAGCGGATCTGATGAGGTGGCATTCAAAGTGAATGATGATCAGGTGTTTCAAAAAGTTAATCTAAACCTCAAGCCTCATCAAACCGGGGAATGACAGAAATCGGGCAGGCGGCATGGCTATGTGGGTCGCTCCTATTAGGGTGTATGATCACCTATCTAGAGAAGTTCCATTTCATTCTTTAATCTATTTCGATTCTGTCCTTTTTCGGGAAACGGTGGTCGCACCCAACCGTTGGTGATATACATTCGATACACTCAAGTAGAATGAGTGGTCGGTCATGTGAGGGCCAGGTTGCAAGACATTCTTGTTGAACCCAATGTATTCGCCTCTAAAGATACACTATCGGCAGGTGGTCCCATACCTTGTCAGAATTGGAATCCAATCGACAATAAGCGCCTGCGGTTTTAATTGAACACTATATATGTGCAGCGTGAGATACAAGCGTTCCACTAGATTAATATTTACTTGTATTTAGACATTATTATAATATCAGACAAGATATTGGTTTCAAAAATGTTGTTATCATAAGGTAAAAACCGTCCGTATTTATGTGTGGATTCGGTCTTACGATTATCCTTTTCTTTGAAGATTTTTAACTTTAAAAATCTAATTGTGTGCTACCCTTAAACTTAGTGTGTTTTTCTCACTCTGGTTCACCAGACTGACCAGGTGTTTTGTAAATGCTCGAGTTAGCCCGGGATGTACAGGTCCAGGTTATCGAATGCTGTGAAGAGACGAGCTGGCAGAGTTCCGGCGTATGATATTATAGAACTACTATTCTGCTGTGTATGAGGGCAGGTTATTATAACTGTCCAGTTGTGGGATGTACTCTGATATTGTAAGTATTATTAAAGCTATCAGTAAAGATTTATTTCTGTATTATATTTTGTTCTGCTGCGATGTGAGACTCTGATCTGTGTTGTGATATTTTCCTCTTCTTCTTCTATTCTAGTATTTCTTTCTTTCTTATCTCACCCTCTTATTTCTTTCAAATAACTATCCAGTGTTTTTGGTGTTTGGAAAGTCGACATGAGTTACAGTAAAGGTATTTGTGTCGATCTTCGGGGCTGAAAATCCCTAGGTCGTTACACTATGTGACCGTAGATTTGGGGATATGAATCTAGATTACGCAATGAAACGTCGATTGGTATCACGCCATTTAACTAATGCAACTATGGATTGGTGGAGTTTGGTTATTATGGATGTTAAAGAGAATGACTTTTCTTGGGCCCAATCAATGGTGGAATTTGAAAAGAAGGTTGTTCCGGAAGCTGGAAAGACTTTATTATACAAGAGTTCCATGGACTTAAAGCAGGGGGCCATAATTGTAGCAGAGTATGAGAAGAATTTCAATTTTTTTTGGAAAACGTGATCGAAAATCATTTTATCGATATATAGCTATTTTCTCAATAAAAGTTGTTAAAAAATAAAATGAATATCTAATTAATCATTAGGAAATTAATTAGCAGATAAAAATATTTTTCATTTTCATGGCTAACTATATTCATTATGTCATCATTTTTAAAAATGAGCATTCAAGGAAATTTTTGTATTTTGGGTATTTAAATATTCAATAAGTGCTTTATAATTTAAATATGCTTGTTTTAGTTATTTAAAGAAGATAAGGAATTTATCTCTAAGTTTTGTTTACTTATATAAATAATTTGATAAAGAAATAGAAATATGACCAAGATTCAACTTTCAGATTTACAACCAATCGTTGAACAGAAATTGTTTCATAACGCTGCAACGTTGTTTATATATATATATATATATATATATATATATATATGCACATACATACATGTGCACATATATATGCATAATTAGTCACATCAAGGGTTTAGAAAATATCCTAAGTGTATACATATAAGTTCCTTATATGCATATAAATGGAAACTTAATCTTTAAGCTTTGAAAAAGCAAACTTACCATTATCTTACACGTCTCTCGCATCACCTTACACAACATCCCATCTATTATAATTACTATTAGTGTTTTAAGGGTATTTTAGTCTTTTCTCATCCACCTTTATTTCCTATATAAGGAGGGGTATGCCTCCTCCTTTCTTACACAAAATTCCTAAGCAAAAATGAAGCTTTTAATGGCTTCTCTTCATCATCTTCCTTTTCCTTACTAACTTTCTCAAAACTATACTCAAACCAACTTTAAATCAACTCAAACTTTGAGTGAATCCTTCTACACCATTACAAGACTTTTTAGCAAGTTAAAAGTTTAAAAACTCAAGCCCATGTCCAAAATCATAAGGAGGTCGTGGGCTATATTCAAAGAGGAAGCAAGGAAAAGCAAGAAGAAAAAAAGAGGTTGCCATCTTGGATCTTGGCTCAAGTTCTTGGATCTTAGATTTGATTAGGATTAAGATGAGTTAACTCGCCATTTTGGATAGCAAACATAAACCAATTGCATGTTTTTAACTATGCTAAAAGTAGCTTGAATGTTGGTAACTTATGTTAAAAATGTTAACTTGATTCTTACTTTAAAAGTAAGCAACATATGTTATCCATGTTAATGGATTGAAATTGGACTTGATTTGACTTGTATAACAAGTGGAATGGACCTAAAACAAAACACAAAAGGATTAGTAGGGAACTGACATATTGTGGACTTGAACTTAAAAGTGCACTTATAGCGTTAGTCACTATGGATGCAGTTTTGAATTGTTGTGTTTTCAACATTTTGGATGAACTATATAATGATATCCTTAATGATTTTTTATCATATTAAATCTTGTATAACTATTATGTTTACTACCTGGAAGTTATTGGATAGTAAAATGCTAAGTAACTTATCGAAAATGACCATAACCTTACTAGTGCAAAACTGCCTGTTTAACCTTGATTTTAGATTTAAAAGTTGTGTAAAGAAACTTTAAGCTTATGTACATTGTCTGATCTTTTTAAAATTATTTCTTAATTCTTACTAGAGTATTTTAAAGTATAAAATGTCTTCTTTCTAAATATCTTTTTCCAAAATATCTTCTTTCCAAAATATGTTCTTTCTAAATGTCTTCTTTCTAAATGTCTTCTTTCTAAATTTCTTCTTCCTAAATATCTCATTCCAAAATATCTTCTTTTCTAAAATATCTTTTCAAATTAAATGAAGGTTAGATAGGGTTATAAATTGCTAAAACTTGTCATGGTTAATTCAATAGATTAAATGTAATTAATAATGCTTAACACCATTGTTTTAAATCTCGAAAATATCACACGAGATCTCTTTCGAGATCTCGTTTTGGGCTCCTTCCAAAACAAACCAACAAATATCACTCTAAATCTTCTTTCGAATATATCGCTTGAAATATTGTAATATAGAACGATATATCACCGAGATGAAATACTGGATTATCGTCTGAGATCTTAGTTTTTGGGTTAAAATTTAATTTGTTCCCGAACTAGAACAATAATTAAAAAACTCAAATCTAGCCTTGATAATCTTTTGTTATTTTACATTTTGCATATTATAAGACCATAATGTATGTTCACGTATGTTCTACAATGCTTATGATTTTCATATTCGTCTTTTTTACATACATGTTACTTATGAAATTATGTATTTTATGGTCTGTTTAGGCTAATTTTTTTGATGTTTTGGATCCTTTTAATAGTTTATGTCTGTTTTAAGCATATTACGATTTAGAGTATGAATGATCTTTCGCAAAATAAAGAATAATAAAGTTATCTTGCATTTCAAGTTTAGGTTACTATTTTTATAATAGCATTCATAAAAATCATTTTGTAAAAATATCATTTTTTAACATATCATGTACCCCGAGATTGTTCTGATATGAACTTTTGGATCCAAGATGGAAATCCGAGATAAACTTCTGAGTTAGACTCATCTGGTCAGAGATCTCCTCCGATACAAAATCAATTCTATAAAATCTCCGAGATGAAACACGACCTATATCTGAGATTTAAAACCTTACTTAACACTAAGAAGCAAACGAAGTAGGCTTATCTATTTGTGAGAGTTAAGATTGATGTCGAGTAGGGACAGATCAATAAAGCTCTAACCTATCGGTTTCCCTCTTAGTCGAGGAATAGACAGGTTGGGAATGTTGGAAATGTGTTAATTATATTGATTACTTACCGGTTTATTAAATATCATGGATATTGTGATTAATTCTAGTAAGCCGACGAGTAGGCTTATCTATATGTGAGTGTCAAGGATGGGGTGTCTAAGCAAGGGGTAATATGAAACCATTGCTCTAACTTACTTGGCCTTACTCATGACTGAGGGATAGTTAAGCTAATAATGTCGGAAACGAGTTAAGTATACGAACCATGGTTTCTATAAGCTATTGATTTGACTTAATAGTCGATTAGTCGACTATCGAACTATACCATTATAGCTTAAGAAGTATTGGGAGAGCTTCATGATTCCATACCAATGAGAACCCCCAGGGAGGAGTGTTGGTGTGAAACGTTCTAACTTTCACTTACTTTTGAAAAAACCAAAATTGAGTTAACCGAAAATACATCGATTAGTTTTTGAGAGACCGGGATTGGTAAGAGTTCTACTTACCGAAAACCACTTTAAAACTAGCATATGAGTTCTATGTTTTGTAAGTAGTCGAGAAGAAGAATCTTTATGAAGTTTTGGGAAATGTTCGAATCTAAGTAGTTACTCGTGATATATTCAAGAAGTGAGAATCCACTTTGGGATTCATGTTTTGTTCGAGTGAAGAAGACGCGTGTGAAAGAGGCCGAACGAAACCTCGACATCGGAAATGACAGAAAACAAAGCAGGACCACAACCTGGGGTTTAGCTAACCCACGACAGGGTATGTTGACTGCATATCTAGAGTATGCATATAGATGTTGTGCATGGGAGTTGGATGTACTTGGTTTTATGTGGTGCACATCGGTGTTTTTGTGCATGGGCGAGTTGTTCTTACCTTATTGGCATATTTTTTTCTAGAGATGTACAATGCTCGGAGGGACTTTCTAACCCTTGTCAGGAGGTTGGCTCTAGTTTATCTGGGGATGTCTCCAATGGAAAATCCAATATGCAAATGTACCTTAGCGGTTATGTCTGTGCACTTAATAGTTGTTGAATGTAACCAATGTAATCATTCCAGCTATTTGATTGACTTATATTCTACACCCTAGACATTATCTATTATACAACTATAGTAAACATAATGAATAGTTGGTTTCTTTTGAGGGAAAAAACTAGAGCGGTAATTCGCACGGTCCCCTCAGTATTGTTACATGCAACGGGTATCTTGAGTTTCTCATACCAGACTTATGTCTGGCGCTTGGTTTTTGTTTCCCATAAAATTTTCACGTACTCCTTCGACTAGGCTGAATAAGGCAGTTTTCACTTTGGATGCTTTAGAGTTTGGAAGATGAGATTAAGGCTTCCACTATCTATCTACCTACGTCTATGTCTATGTCTATTGTACCGTATTAGTTATGTACATATCAACATTGTGACGACACGCAGTTATAATTGTCAAGGCTGATGATGGTACTTAGGTTTTTATAACTCTGAAATTTATGTATTTGGAGTAACCCTTTGTACTAAGTTGGTATTATATCTATTTCCGTTCCACTGTGAGATTTTGATGTTTTGTACTTTCTTTCTTTCCCTGCTTCTCATTAATTTTTATTTTACCCTACAATTTGTAACACCCCACGTCCGTTAGTGTCACTCACAAAGGGAATGCACTATGTTCTGTGGAGCATTTAAGGTAAAAGATGCAGATAAATTACAAGACAAACAAAATTAAAACAGCAGGAAATAAAACTTTACTTTATTGATAAAATAGTTTTGTACAACAATTGCTTTCCAACCAGAGTATCATCTGTCTTACAAAATAAAGAAGCATAAAAATAACATTTGTATTCCCCAATGTAGCATAAACCATAACAGCGGAAAAGAGAGTCTGAAGCGATATATCCAAGAGTCTTCAAGCTTGGGATGAGAACTGAGCCTAAGTAATAACATTCCCTCCCTAGGACCTGGGGGGGAAGACGGAAGACAAGAAAGCGAAAGAAAATGGAGTCAGGCATTAAGTCTGGTAAGTTCAGTAACTTTCAGCATGTGAACAGGAAAAAGCAACACGACATGAATTAACTGAATATAAGATAGTACCATAATGATAGGGTTAACAAGATAACATAAGATTTATGCAAGATGCTAAGGCAAGATGAGATATGCTTCCCTATTTTCTCTACTTCGCTATTACCCTGTTATTCTGGATTCTATATCTCTGCACCACCTTACTAGTGCCCCAACTAGTAATGATAACGTGATCCCAATCCCGGTAATTTCGGTTGCCTTCAGGCATACATTTATTATTTATTACCTAGATCTAATCTAGGGTTTTCTATCAAGTGCTTCCTAGATTCAACCAGGGTTTATGCTATCTACTAAACGTTTCTCGAATTCAGGGTTTATGCCACCTAGGTCCAACTAGGGATTATGCTACCTGTCGAACGATGCCCTCTAGTCTAGGACACACTACCTAGAGTGGTATATGTTCCTAGACTTTCCCCACGTATGTATCGCGAATCGTTATCGCTTATCTAGATGCACATGTCCTGTAATGTGCGACCCGAGTCCCGTGGCAGGGCTACTCTAGAAACACGGAACTCGGTCGGGAGCTTTTCAGATATCTGCCGGTGAGATGCTAAGGTTTGTTTTTCTACCAGTGGTTATGGTACCACGTGACCCCTCCCTCAACTAATGAAAGGCAATCCAAGAAAATCAAGCGCGAGAACTGTACTTTTGCCACCCTATGCCCTACTTTCTTATTGGCCAGCCTCACCCATAACTAGATAGCAAGTATATGGTCTGTTGGGAGTTCTCTGCCTTTCCGCATACGTACAACGATTGACTAAAGATGGTAGGTTGACGACGAGTTGGTATCACAGGGCTACTGGTCTCGCCGAATCACGCTGGTCCATCCTAGTCTTTAGGTTGCCTTATATTGCAACCAAGGCATACCCTTGGTTCTTCTAACGCAGACCTTAACCTCTGTGAGCCTAGGAGGATCATCTGCCACCTCACAGAGGGATACCAAGAGTATCCTCACGTCCCCTCGAAGCCTCAGGCTTCGTAACCCAATTCGTTGGAGCCTTCTTTAAGATCAGATGGACGTTCGCTCCTACTCGTGATATACTAAGGATTACTACTTAGTTTTCTAACTAAGGTTTACCACTTAGTTTGTTGAATCATCATTTTCTTAACTAAGGTTTACGACTTAGTTCATATTAACTAAGGTTTACTACTTAGTTTTTGTTCTTGTCAAGTTGGGTTGGTTAAGTATCATTAGTCAATTCGAGTCAACTTAAACCTTTCGTTTGCCATATAAAACTGGTTAAGTGTTACCAGCAGTTCATGTTGACTTAACCACTACCACAAACCGAGTTATATTGGTTAAGTATTTTCTTATTACTTAACCCTACCCATTCATCTTGTATTGGTTAAACGTTCCCTTTAACCTAACCTTGCCCATCTGTTTTAACTGACATGTTATAGCTATTAAGTGTTCCCTTAGCTAACTTAACCCTAACATCTGTTTAATTAACATGTTCTAATGGTTAAGTATTGTCCTTTCATGTTTTCAACTTAACCCTATTCATTTATCCTGCTATGATGACTAAGTGTTCTGAGTTTACTTAACCCCACCTTCTAGTCTTAGTTAACATGTTAAACTTGCTAAGTGTATTAAATTTACTTAACCCCTACAAGTCTTGTCTTGTTAACATGTTAAGTGGTTAAGTGTCCAGATTTGCCTAACCCCACTCATCGGATTTAGTTAACATGTTGAGTTGGTTAAGTGTTTTAGTTAACTTAACCCTACCATTCTTGTTCTAGTTTTAATTAATAAATTAAAGTCGCGACCACTCACATTAGACAGATATTGTTGCGATTACTGGATGTGTCGGTTGGTTCCGGGCAAGTTTATATCGCAACTCAGTCTAACCTCGGGTTAGGCATATTCGTGTTTTCTAAGTTCAAAGGGTTCTGATTAATTTTCAAATCAGGTTTTGAAAGTAACCATCCCGTCCGTCGGATCAGTTAGGGATAGCCAGGGAGAGCAGGAAACTTGTATTTTCCAAACCCAAGCCTAGACACTATCCTCTCTGTCACCCTAGAACTTTCTGGTGTATGTATTATTAAAAGAGCTGTCATTAATAAACCTTTCTTTTGTATATATATAAATTGTTAACAATTTATCCTCAAGGTTAAACCATTTATCCTCAAAGTCCATTTTCCCTTTTTAAATAAATTTGGCCTATACCATATTCATTTTCCATGCCCACTAATGGACTTATATTCTAGGCCCAAATCTTGATTTGCCTATCTTACAGTTTATAGCAATTTAGATCAAACATCCTCATTTACAGTTCATGCCAAAACTAGATTTCATATTCTAGTTCACCGTTTATGCCTAAAACTTAATTTGCATACCAACTACCTACTTTGTGGCCCATTTAACCATTTACCATTTACGCCCAATGTATGTAAATTATTCACAATTATGCTAATATACTTATCATGCTTAATTTAGCCACCCAATTCTGATTTAACATTCTAATTTCAGTTCATGTCAAAACTAGACTTGTTATTCTAATTTTCATCTTAATAGTCATGCTATAATGCATGTTCCCAAATTATGCCAATTTCCAAGTTTAGCCAATTTCATGTTTTTCCCAAAACGTATTCCCATCGTTCGTATAATCGTGATTCAACCTAGATTATAAATAAATCTAGATTCGTGGATAAAAGGGAATGAACCAAAATGCCATGAAAGAATAGACATAATAACTGGCATAAGATGATAATTCACAGGCATATAGATCTGGTAATATTACGACATGAAAAGGGTTGAATAGTATAGGTTCAAGAACATGGGTAGACCTAACTTAATAGGTAAATTCCCAAGATCAAGATCCAAGGATAACTAAGAATAAATTGAAATAGAAAGTCAAGCCTAGATCCAATATAATGCCAGTTTGGGGTACAACATGGTTTTGTAACTACAGTGTCATGGGCATAAATAATAATCTTATATCCATAGTCATAGGCAATATATCCTCACAGTTAATGAATCACAGTCATAGGCGATGTTCATAGTCAAAGGAAAATAATCCTCACAGTCATGAGTCACAGTCATAGGCAATGTTCATAGTCAAAAAGGCATATGGTCTTAAGGTCCCTAGTTTCATAGTCACAGTCTTATTGGTCATCGAATCATAACAGTTCTTAATTAGGTCCAAAGATATAAGCACTGATTCGAATAGAAAGATTTGGCATATTCTTTTATTCCTTTAATTTCATGTCACGAATAGAGAAAACGTTCAAATCTAAAAAGTAACCGACTTACAGAGATTATATTAGATTCGTAGAAAAACAGTCGTTGAAGTCGTTTGAATCTTCACTTGAATCCTAACTTGTTTTGAATCTCCTCTTGAAAGTCTTGAGCAGCATTTCCTCGTCTTGATTTATTTTATATATTATTTAATTTAGTGGAGGAGAAGAAGCCATGTCCACCAAGAATCTTTGCAGCATAAGGTTAGAGAAGAATTGTGAATAGTGAAGGAGACTAGGGGCTGTTTATATAGGATTAGAGTCATGAATCTGGTCAGAAAATCGGGCCAGAAACATCAAAATGAACACAGGTTCAAAACCGGGTTCTGGCACCAGGTCGACCCCCAGGTCGACTGCCCAGTCGACCTGGTCAGGGGGGGGGGGGTCGACTACCCAGTTGACTCCCCAGTCAACCTGGGTCCTGGGCGGGAATTTTCCCGCCTAGCCCGCTTCTGGGTTTGAATTCGAATTTCGCGCTTTTTTCTATTCCGAAAATTCCTGAAACTTCGGAGAGTCATAACTTCTTCATACGGACCCCGATTTACGCAAACTCGGACTCATTTTCAAGAAAAATTTCAAGATGAACGCAATGGCGCCACCCGTTTCCCTTAATTCTTTCATTTTGAATTAATTATACCTTGATTTGTGAATCTTAATGTTACAGAATTACGGGGTGTTACACAATTCGACTTTCCAACACTTGGATGTTCGAAACACGAATACTGTGGATGTATTTAGTGTAAAGTTTCGAGGTTTGAAAAGTCGGGTCATTACATACCTGCTATCTCAGTCTACTCACCAACACAATTGATAAGCAACCCAAGGTAATAAGAGGTAAACATAAAACCTTAAGTCAGACAATAGTCTTAGTGAGCTATAAAATAACTAACAATAGTTACGCAAAATATAAGAATATAGATGGTTTACTCGTCTGATATGTCTAGCAATACAAGGTTTATCATATGATAATCATCTATCTTATGCCACTCTAGAACAGGAAAAGAAATCCCTCAATCCCACTTCTTCTCATCGACCTACGGTGACAGCCTACCCAGAGAAAATACCTACCCATAGAAAATACAGGAGATAGCACAAAATCAATCATAGCATCCATAACATTCAATATCCTAATTATCACCAACTAAAGCCTTGAATCCATTGATAATCGAACTTTCTTTCATTGATCAAAAAGGCTAATGGAAACCCCGGTTCTAGTCAGACTGCCATACATCCTTCTTGTGTATGTTTGACTTAATCATCTAAGACAACTAGATCACTCCTACCTGAGCTCGATCCAGGATATACGATCCTACCTGATCCTAATCGGCTTCACCACAATACCCCTGCTTTGAGTCCGCTAGAACCTTCAATAATCAATGATTCATTGGTACCTCTATTCTTCAAATCATCCTCCTTGATGACTTCTTCCTTAGTTTAAGCTACCACCCGAACAAATTCCATTGTCATCCTTAATTAACTCCTACCTAAGTCAATCCATCATTATACTGAATAGTATATCATCCCATGACCAGTATCACATCAATCCAGCTCTGACCACTCCTGCTTGAGTTCACAATCGAAGCACTAACCATCTTTGAGTTGCACATCAATCATCTGAAGTCCATTCCTTACAAACTTCATCAACAACCTTAGAGGCCATCTAAATCAAGATCCTAAAGCCACGACCCTCCATCACGCTTCTTGATGGATCGGTACCTGTCCATCACCCATGGTGTAACGACACGCATTCTACATATCGGAGGATCGTAGAATATTTATTTTATTTGCATACGAAGTCATATGGTCGTGTAACTTCGGGAAACGATTATTAGGGTCATTTCCCACATTCACGATTTTTGCCTAATTTTAAATGACCGTTTCTCCCCTAGCGAATCTTGTTTCGCATATAACTTTTGATTGGTAAGGAGTTTTGACAAAAGCCACTTCCATTGGATTCAGATGATGGTTTCCCATTTCGTAGAGTGGTCATTAATCAAATGGACTTACCGTTTGGGAGATATGGCTGAAGTTAGGCTTGAAAGATGGAAAACAGCCTAATCGGGCTTAATAGGGTGATTAGCAGTTAGGCCCACAACAGATTTTGGGATTGGGGTTATGGGAGGGTTGAAAGCGGTTGGAGAATCATCTCCTTTCATTTTTCTAGCCGCCACAAACATTCCTTGAACCCTAGTAACGACCTCCATCTTCTAAATCTCTCTCTAATCACTTTCTAACCACAAATTAATCAAATCTACATCAAATCAAGACGGATTAGCACCAAATTCGAGGTAAAGTTGCTGCACTACATAGGAATCCAAGCCAAGTCAGTAAAAGTTTCAAAACTATCACTAATTATTGGCTAAGGTGAGTGATTGGCATTTTATTCAATAATTATGGCTAATTAGAGGTGATTAGTGATAATTAACGAATTAATGACTCATAAAAATCTGGAAAATATGTAAAAAAATTAGAATCATATTTTATGTCACATATATAAATTTGGTTTAATTTGGATTAAGTTCGCTAATCTCGGAATTTAGGGGATTAAGGGGAAAATCATGGATTTAGGTGTGTTTGGTCTAAAATAGCTTATGTGATTGATGTTTTAATCTTTTTGATTGATCCTATATGTTGTTACTACTATTTGGGATGCTTTATGATTGTTTAGTAAAGTCAGAATGGTTGAAAACGCCGTCGCTGGCGTAAACAACTACTTGGAAAGAAGTGCAGGAAACTGGATTGGGTCATGAACCCCAAACCGACCCGCTCATGCTCCACGCAACCCGAACTGACCCGAGCTCGTCACCTCAAACCGAACCGCTCGCACTCGAGCCCCACGAGCTGCCTTCTCGAGCCAAGAGACTCGACCCCGATCCGCTCACACCCAAAGACCCATGAACTGAATGGGTTCCCACGAGCCGAGCAGAGAGCCATGAAACGTGAGCCATAAACCGAATGGAAGCTTGAGCATCTGAGACGACTCAAACTTCCCCGTGAAGGAAAGCCCGGATTGAATTGAGAACAAGCCACATTGGAACACAGACAGAAGAACATTTCATTGTTTATTACAACAATTCCATCAGAATACAAGAATATACAGAGTATGAATGAATAAAATACATCAAAAAAAAATATCAGAGATTACAATACATTACATAGCAGCGGAAAATAATACAAAACACAACTGAAGGAGATATACGGATACAGAGCTTTCCGAATATCGTTCCAGCTGTAAATCAGGATCCTATGAATATAAATCTGCAAAACCAAAACTACTGGTTGCCCATGTCAAAATAAGGGCATCCAGAGTTTAGGTTAAAACAATAAACTCCAGGTCAGTCATGTGACTGGTGTGAGAACTAAAACAGGTATTTAAAACTTTACTTTAAATCAGATATATCAAGGGACCATGCCGTATAGCACAGAACGGGTTTCCTCCCAAGAATACCAGTGCATATAACAAAACAGCACAATGCTTTTTGGAAAAATGAAGCTATTAAAAGACCCAGGTCCTATCACACAATGCAACGCAAGTCGGGGGATAGGATTTTCCCTTATAATAGCCAAACATGCTTGGTACGTTAAAACAAATCATTTGATACTATTATAAGTGCATAGTGTATAAAACAACTTCAATCATAAGTATTAATCATAGACGGCATAAGTGCCCCATACCACTATGTCGCCATATATAGGTTCTATAATCAAAACCGCAATGTCACGTATTGGAAGTTGGATTCCCATCTATGAACCGAGGCAAGGGATCGTCCTCACTGCTTCGAGACTCTATAGCCCGAGCCTCAGGTCAGAGTTCGAGTGACCTTTGGATCGTCAGGGCCAGTCCACTCGATAGGGATTAAACTTAAACCCTGAACACTACGTTTCCCTGCCCTATGGGGCGTAAATGAGCCAAATGACTCCATCGGTCCCGGATCGACCGATATAACCGAGGCGCTTCGCTATCCATCATCCACATAAGTAAAATGTCCGGGTATGTAAAACCCAAAACACCACTCCTAGCTAGAAGGAAACGCGTGCCCTCCCTGAGGTCCTTCTCCCATTTCTGGTTCACACCAAGGTGTGAGGTTCGCGAATTAACGCTATACAAAGCTACGCTTTATTAAAGCTGTGCTTTGATCATCAACCACAAGACTCTGCTTTTCAACAGAAGCCTTGATCATTTGCATCTCAGCATGCCACACAGGCAATTCATGCCATGCGACTGATATTTATCGATATATAACCTCTGAGATCGTACGTCTCAGAGAAGGGTGTTAAGCAAGAGAATAAATTCTCCGCTGCCAAACAGATATATATTTAATAGAAATCAACCAACACAAAATAAAATCCAATGTCAGACACACATCCATTTACAAGTCCGTTCTGGGTCTGAACGAAACCGGAGGAACTTATTCCTCGCACGTCCATCGATCTCCAAGTACGTCTAGACGATCACCAACCGATTCCCTCCTCTTGGGTGTACAGCCCAATCAAGATCATCAGTAATTATCCAAATGATGTGAAGACCTCTGGTCTTCAACCACCATCTTCATCATTGACTTCTCGTCGATTCAGTTATTCAGAATGGGATAAACCCGGTCTTTTCGAATAACTCACGTATATAATAAACAAGTATTATAAAAGCACAATATATGCCTTATTCCAATCCAGAATATTCCTTTATTCAAATATTCTTTTACTTTGGGAAAGGTTCCCATTAATTTTATCAAAGATAAATTCTTTAAATTTATTCTTTAATCTTCCTTTGAATATCAATTCAAACCATATTATGGTTTATCCAAACTAGTCGGGATTAACGAACCTTACCGAAGTAATCATTTGTTTTAATTTCCCAATCCCAACTTATTCATCCCATGAAGTAAAACGTGTATTACTTCATATCTAACACTACAGTGTTATCGGTAAATTAAATTACCATTTCACGTTCAAATCTAATTAAAGATTAAACTATCGCCTGGAGCAAAACTGGTGATACACCATTCTCGATCATTTCAATCTAATTAAAGATTCATTAAAACTCCACTTGGTTTTAGTCTTCCCAAAAATCAATATTAATGATTGTTTAACTTGGGAAATCATATCCTGTCTTTAACTGGGTTAAAGAACCAATGTCATTTAAAACACGGTTCACGATAAACCCAAAATCACATTCTATTCCATCAGCCTTTAACCGTAAATTAGCAAGTGAATAATTCCCTAAGTGTTAACCCCGAAGGTCGAAACCAACACCAGATCAATACCCAAGAAACTATCCAACTTAACTAATCTCCAGTTAGTTTCTGATGTTCTTAACTTCGTTGGGTCTAAGAACGGTATCATTAAAGATACCATTCACGACAACCCAAAATCACATTCCATTAACCATGGAATCTTCATGGAAAATAAATCGATATATATAATCGATATAAACTTCCATATCTGACTAATACTATAAATGGAATAACGGCAAAGCCTTTTAAATTCCATATATATAAGCAGTCCTCATCTATAGAAATTCACTTAAATTATTACCAAATCGAATTCCATTCCAATTTATTTTATTTAAATTGGAAAACTGTACTTTGGAAAATATCCTTTAAATCTTAGCAAAGGATTTGTAAATTCCAAATCACATTTCACTGTAAATCGGGTTAAAGAACGAATGTCGTTAAAACACAGCTCACGATAAGCCCAATTCACATTCCATTAGCGATCAGGTTAAAGAACAAGTGTTATTTAAAACACTGTTCACGAGAAACCCAAAAAATCAATTCCAATTCAATTCCATTTAAATATTATTTAATTGGTATACTTCATTAAATCTAAATAAAAAGATTTAATCTTTTTCTCAACTGGGTTTAAGAACAGTGTTAATGAAGACACCGTTCACAACAAACCCAAATCCCATTTGATATTAAATACAAGGCTCTGAATAGAAAATATATCGGCTTATATTCAATATCAAATTCTACGACCAACAAATATCGTGTTGGAAATAATGATATAAATATATCTTTCAAATTTCCATAACAATATCTATATAATCACGAAATCCAACATCGAGATATTCTGAAGACAATTTCGATTCAAATCCATTTCCACTTTATATATTCGAAATTCTGGTTATTTTCAAAACCATTTCAAATTCAATTTATTTATTTAAAAAAATAAATAGATTATAATTCTAGTTCAAAACTAGTTCATTTTGATAAAAACCTATTTTTATCTTTTCAAATATGGGATTTTTAATCCCAACTCTTTACAAATCATTTCTTATGGTTTTACACTAATTATAGATATTTTTAATAATTTCATTAAGGCCCGTACAGTCGATTTCCATCAACGGCCATCGAACTCACTTACAGCGACCTTTTCCAAATTTGATTTGACTTAATTCCAAATCCAACCGTTAGATTTCTAATTTCTTGTATTCGTTAAAAAGCTCTTTTCGATATGAACCCAACGGTTCTGGTTTTAGGAGAATCCGACGGTCGGATCTCCCGTAATGTCCATTCGAAGTCAATGGTCGAAATTCGCGAACTGTCGCAGTGCGGCGCGTTCTATTCAGGCCATTATATATATAATATAAATATATTATATATATTTCGTCGATTTCCTTTTAAAACGTATTTTATAAATCGTTTTCAAAACGATTTCAACTCCATATTCAATTTCAAATCAAAATTGAATATTCCATATCATCGATATATAAATGATAATATTTTCAAAACATTCGATTTTGAAATCAATTCCTTTTCGATATTCATTATAAAAATGAATAAAATCGATATAAATATCGTTCACGTCAAAATGGCGTCAATCTAATCAACACGGCTTTATATATTTATATATATTCGTGTCCATCCCAAATCGGACATCAAAATCATATTTTGATTCTTTTCTGAATATTGTTTGAAAATATTCGTTATTCTAAAATAATCGTTATTTTAAAATATTATTTCTTTCTGAACTGGAACCAAACACAGTCAATTACCATATAATTTGATTATATGGATTTCACACAACAAATGTTTATAACAACAATGAAAACAATAATCCATCATCCAGAGTGCATTCTATATTATATAAGCATCAAATATAAATATTCAACGCTTACATAGCCTGTCAATCAATCGACCGACATACAGCTAATTATTGGGATTAGTGTATGTCATATATCATCCCAATACCCGTGTGGGGTTTCAATCAACAAACACTGAATATTATTTGTACAGTTGGGCGATGTGTAAAATTTATTGTTCCAATCAATATCAGGCAAATCAGTGTACATAAACAAATCATCTGATTTGTAAATGAATATTTATTCTCTTTCATATACATGTTAAAAATTATATTTTTAACTATAAAATATTTTTAACGATAAAATGTTTTATTCCATTCCACATCACACAATCAATTTTCACAACACATTAATCAACACAAACAACCAAACAAGTCGTCCATGGTCTATGGACGACGGGTGTCGGGTGCTACTAAGTACCGTCTGCATCCTAGTATATATTTCAAACTAGAAAATAAAATAAAAGTGAGGAGTTCTCACCTTTGGGATCCACTCCTCCATGCTTTGATTGTCAATCCATGTAGTATACCTACGTTAAAAATTATATTTTTAACCAATCAATAATTATTTCTTTGTATGATTATTCTATAAATAACATACATAGGCTAAAGATTATATTTTTATCTTTCTAAAAATATTTTTATAACAATGCTACATAAAAAAATAACATTTTTATACTGCTACTATATAGGTAAAAATCGAATCTTTCTATCGCCAATGAATATATAAAAATCCCATTTTTACTCTATCATTCAAACGATAAAAATTGCCTTTTTACTTTGCTAACTTCAATTTTCCTTTCATACATATGAAAATCCTATTTTTACTTCACTTCCTAGATAATAAAAATCATATTTTTATTATCTCTTTTATATAAAAATCAAATTTTTATTATCTCTATTATATAAAAATCAAAATTTTATTATCTCTATTATATAAAAATCAAAATTTTATTATCTCTATTGTATAAAAATCAAATTTTTGTTATCTCTATTATATAAAAATCATATTTTTATATGACCATTCAAACAGTAAAAATCAAATCTTTATATAGCTATTCACTTCTTTTTACTTTCAATATCCTACCTTTTCACAAATAAAAATCAAACCTTTTTCTTAAATAAAAATCCAATCTTTTCGCTTAAAAATCTCGTCTTTCTCTAATTAAAAATCTTGACTTTCTCTAATTAAAAATCTCTCCTTTAGCTAAATAAAAATCGTATCTTTTCACGATTAAAAATCCCACCTCTTTATGAACTAAAAATTAATCTTTTCATGTATGTAAAAACTAAACCTTTTTCTTTTTGAAAATCTAATCTTCTCACATTATAAAAATAATAGCGTTATGTACATTAAAAATATAATCTTTATCATTAAAAATATTATTTTTTTATAAACTAAACCCTATTTTTATTAAGCTAATCCTATAGAAAATAAATAAATTAAATTAAAATAAAATATAAAACTTACATTTTTCAGTTGCAAGATGGGGGTTTCACTATCGGAGGGGTGGAGGCGAGGCTGCGGCGTCATAGACCAAGGAGGAGGCACTCGCTGGAGGTAGAGGGGGTGGCGCAGCCTCTATAGCGGTGGCGGTTAGGGTTCCTCGCGGGTTTCAGGGTGGTTCGAATCGAAATAGGGGGAGGAGGGAGAATAGAGAGGAGATGCGCGAGGGGGGTCTGGTTGCGGCGGCGCTCCGCCTGGGGGAGCGGCGGTGGCCGTTGAGGCGGGCAGGATCGACGGGTTCCTCCGTCGCTTCTTTTCCCTTTTGTTTAACTTCGGGTTTGACTTCTGACCATGAGGGAGATGAGAGATATTATATAATATATATATATATATATATATATATATAAATAATTATTTTATATTCCATAAAGTCACTTTTTCGTTCGGACCCTAAATCAGACCCAACGACTATCGTCTATAACTAATTACCCCCATTCCAAACACAATGGGATATGTATCGTAAGGCAGTTCGGCTGTTTCGATCTGTTTCCGTCAAAATCAAAATATAAATCTATATATTGAATTTGAATGCGCATTTCAATGTACTGGGGCTACATACGGACTCTAAAAGTTCCCGAAAAATATTTTCAAGCTTCGTATTGACGATACAGTCCTAACAAAACTAATTTCGTCAAATTCTGAGATCGTTTGAAGAATGGCTATTATCTGGTCGATCGAAATTGACTGAAACTGTCAAAACACGTTTTCTTTTTCCACGCTCACATATTGATTCGTAAAATTATGAATTTTGGAATCTAGCAATAACTTGACATCACGGATCCAACAAAAGTGGTTTCGTCGAAAACGAAGGTCGTTTGCAAAATATCCATTTTTAAGGGCCAAAATTCCATAGCGACTATTCTGAATTTTCAACTAGGCATAACTTTTTATCCCCACAATGAAATTTCAATTTTTTGGATTCGTTGGAAAGATATTTTCAAATATGTTTGGTTTCGCCAAAATCCGGTTTATTTTGAATCCTGTACATTCATTTGAAATTTGAAATCGAATTTTCGAACTACCGCGCCATTTTCAATTCCTTTTATAATTATAAATAATTATTTATATTCTAACGTCGATTCAAATAAATATATACATTCTAATTCTATTCAAAATAAATTTCTCGTCGTTATTATTTTAAATAATCCATTTTAAATATTTAGAATTCATTAAAATTGCCAAAATAAAAAAAATTAAATTGGCTCGGATTTTCCGGGTTATTACAATCTCCCCCACTTAAAATCTTTTCGTCCCCGAAAAGGAATGAAGATGAAAGTTGTTTACTAATCAAATCAACTTTCATTATTCCTTAAGTCCTTCAACTTTTCAATTTGTAAGAACTTTTCAAATTTTTCAAAAATTTGGCTAACACCCTAAATTTTCGAAAAATTTCGCCATAACCTCCCCTACACGGGAGCACCGGGAAAATCCCGAAATTGCCATACAGGCCTCTCCAATCCAAAAAGAAAAAGAAACAGCCAAGCGGCTAGCCAATCGGCTCATAGAATCATCAAAAACCCAAGAAATACAATAAACATGTACCTATTTGTCGGGCAAACAATTTTATTCCTCTGCTCTAACCTCCTTGTTATGACATGTTAAATGTATATACATGTATATGCATGCAATTTCAAATAAATTTCAATACAGTTCAATTTTTGGTTCAATTTGGCCTAAATTTACCTTTTTCACATAATGGTTTAAAGGAATAATCATACAACACAACCATCAATCAATTAGTTGATTAGCTTTTCAAATTCATAACTTTGATACCTATACAGAAAATCATGTTTTTGATGCCAATTCACAACAATAAGCCCTATCTAATTTTGGTTCTCACACCAGTCAATTGGAAATATATAGAAATCCCACTTTCGGAATACGAAAATAAATTCTGATGATGACGCGTCAATCATCAGAATCATGTCCGAGCGACTAGAGTGTGATTCTATATCTAGCCAGTATTTTCGAGGCTTCATATACACGTGGATCAGACGTATATTCAAAATCTCTATATACCCGATTGTCCATAACAATATAAGAATAATATTCAAATACGTGTAACAGATTTTAAATTTTCAAAACAAAAATGGTTTTCAACTTTATTTTTAAAAATACACTCTTCACACTCGTTCTAGGATACTACTGATCCTATCTCTAACGAGTCATCCTATTGGATATTACTAATCCAATATCTGATGAATTCTTTCATTTGGTTCTAATGTGTCTTGTTCTTCGAGCTTTATAAACCAAAGCCCTGATACCAAACCGAGACGGCCCGAACTTCCCCGTGAAGGAAAGCCTTGATTGAATTGAGAACAAGCCACATCGGAACACAGACAGAAGAACATTTCATTGTTTATTACAACAATTCCATCAGAATACAAGAATATACAGAGTATGAATGAATAAAATACATCGGAAAAATATATTAGAGATTACAATACATTACATAGCAGCGGAAAATAATACAAAACACAACTAAAGGAGATAAACGGATACAGAGCTTTCCGAATATCGTTCCACCTTTAAATCAGGATCCTGTGAATATAAATCTGCAAAACCAAAACTACTGGCTGCCCATGTCAAAATAAGGACACCCAGAGTTTAGGTTAAAACAATAAACTCCAGGTCAGTCATGTGACTGGTGTGAGAACCAAAACAGTTATTTAAAACATTACTTTAAATCAGATATATCAAGGGACCACGCCGTATAGCACGGAATGGGTTTCCTCCCAAGAATACTAGTGCATATAACAAAACAGTGCAATGCTTTCTGGAAAAATGAAGCTATTATAAGACCCAGGTCCTATCACACAATGCAACGCAAGCCGGGGGATAGGGTTTTCCCTTATAATAGCCAAACATGCTTGGTACGTTAAAACAAATCATTTGATACTATTATAAGTGCATAGTGTATAAAACAACTTCAATCATAAGTATTAATCATAGACGGCATAAGTGCCCCATACCACTATGTCGCCATATATAGGTTCTATAATCAAAACCGCAAAGTCACGTATTGGAAGTTGGAATCCCATCAGTGAATCGAGGCAAAGGATCATCCTCACCGCTTCGAGACTCTCTAGCTCGAGCCTCAGGTCAGAGCTCGAGTGACCTTTGGATCGTCAGAGCCGGTCCACTCGATGTGGATTAAACTTAAACCCTGAATACTGCATTTCCCCGCCTTATAGGGCGTAAATGAGCCAAATGACTCCATCGGTCCTGGATCGACCGATATAACTGAGGCACCTCGATATCCATCATCCACATAAGTAAAATGTCTGGGCGTGTAAAACCCAAAACACTACTCCTAGCTAGAAGGAAACGCATGCCCTCCCTAAGGTCCTTCTCCCATTTCTGGTTCACACCGGGGTGTGAGGTTCACGAATTAACGCTACACAAAGCTACGCTGTATTAAAGCCGTGCTTTGATCATCAACCACAAGACTCTGCTTTTCAACAGAAGCCTTGATCATTTGCATCTCAGCATGCCACACAGGCAATTCATGCCATGCGACTGATATCTATCGATATATAACCTCTGAGCTCATACGTCTCAGAGAAGGGCATTAAGCAAGAGAATATATTCTCCGCCACCAAACAGATATATATTTAATAGAAATCAACCAACAAAGAATAAAATCCAATGTCAGACACACATCCATTTACAAGTCTGTTCTGGTTCTGAACGAAACTGAAGGAACGTATTCCTCGCATATCCATCGAACTCCAAGCACGTCTGGACGATCACCAACTGATTCCCTCCTCTTGGGTGTACAACCCAATAAAGATCATCAGTAATTATCCAAACGATGTGAAGACCTCCGGTCTTCAACCACCGTCTTCATCGTCGATTTAGTTATTTAGAATGGGATAACCCGGTCTTTCCGAATAACTCACGTATATAATAAACAAGTGTTATAAAAACACAACATACGCCTTATTCCAATCCAGAATATTCCTTTATTCAAATATTCTTTTACTTTGGGAAAGGTTCCCATTAATTTTATCAAAGATAAATTCTTTAAATTTATTCTTTAATCTTCCTTTGAATATCAATTCAAACCATATTATGGTCTATCCAAACTAGTTGGGATTAACGAACCTTACCGAAGTAATCATCTGTTTTAATTTCCCAATCCCAACCTATTCATCCCATGAAGTAAAACTGGTACAGTGTTATCAGTAAATTAAATTACCATTTCATGTTCAAATCTAATTAAAGATTTAACTATCGTTTGGAGCAAAACTGGTGATACTCCATTCTCGATCATTTCAATCTAATTAAAGATTCATTAAAACTCCACTTGATTTTAATCTTCCCAAAAATCAATATTAATGATTGTTTAACTTGGGAAATCATATCTTGTCTTTAACTGGGTTAAAGAACCAATGTCATTTAAAACACGGTTCACGATAAACCCAAAATCACATTCTATTCCATCAGCCTTTAACCGTAAATTAGCAAGTGAATAATTCCCTAAGTGTTAACCCCGAAGGCCAAAACCAACACCAGATCAATACCCAAGAAACTATCCAACTTAACTAATCTCCAGTTAGTTTCTGATTTTCTTAACTCCGTTGGGTCTAAGAACAGTATCGTTAAAGATACCATTCACGACAACCCAAAATCACATTCCGTTAACCATGGAATCTTCATAGAAAGCAAATCGATATATATAATCGATATAAACTTCCATATCCTACTAATAATATAATGGAATAACGGCAAAGCCTTTTAAATTCCATATATGTTAGCAGTCCTCATCCACAGAAATTCACTTCAATTATTACCAAATCGAATTCCATTCCATTCCAATTTATTTTATTTAAATTGGAAAAATTTACTTTGGAAAATCTCCTTTAAATCTTAACAAAAGATTTATAAATTCGAAATCACATTTCACTGTAAATCGGGTTAAAGAACGAATGTCATTAAAACACAGCTCACGATAAGCCCAATTCACATTCCATTTACGATCCGGTTAAAGAACAAGTGTTATTTAAAACACCGTTCACGATAAACCCCAAAAATAAATTTCAATTCAATTCCAATTAATTATTATTTAATTGGTATACTTCATTAAATCTAAATAAAAATATTTAATCTTTTTCTCAACTGGATTTAAGAACAGTGTTAATGAAGACACCATTCATAGCAAACCCAAATCCCATTTGATATTAAATACAAGGCTCTGAATAGAAAATATATCGGCTTATATTCGATATCAAATTCTATGACCAACAAATATCGTGTTGGAAATAACGATATAAATATATCTTTCAAATTTCCATAACAATATCTGTATAATCACGAAATCCAACATCGAAATATTCCGAAGATAATTTCGATTCAAATCCATTTCCACGTTATATATTGGAAATTCTGGTTATTTTCAAAACCATTTCAAATCCAATTTATTTATTTAAAAAAAATGGATTATAATTCTAGCACTACACCACAACAGGTGATTCCCAACTAGTATAACCGTCGCAAACAATTTCCACAACGCTTATAAGTGTTGCTATGAGGGGGTGGCAATTTAGTACCAACGCTTATAAGCGTTGGTAGATTTTCTTTAGCAACGCTTATAAGCGTTGGTAGATTTTCTTTAGCAACGCTTATAAGCGTTGTAAGATTTTTGTGCGCAACGCTTATACATGTTGCAGTATATTTGTTTCCAATGTCTATACATGTTACAAAATTTTAATTCACAAGAAATATAAATTTTAATAATAATAGAAATTTGTATTCGCAACTCACATATTCTAACATTAATAGTCAATTAATAACCAACATGATGATAATATAGACGATATTTAATATGAATCAAAAACTAATATTAAACTCAATGCATACTAATAGATAACATTCATAATCACATAACGACAAAGAATATCAGTTAACAATAAACAAACACAATACATAATTAAGATGTCAAATTCAATAAATAATTAGTTTGCTAAATTCAACACATAAATGAGATTCTACAAATATCGAATACGAAATTCTGGACATATAACGAAGCCTCCATCTGAAAATTCACATAACTTGTACATTCCATTTTGAGGACCATCATAAATTAGTGCATCCAGTTCAAGAACTTCAACAACCCAAATTACTTTCTCTATATTCGGTACCACTTTCCTAAAATGAAAAATTGTTTGTGTTCCAAGATAACCTTTTGCTACCTCCGTCTCAAGATCATGTGACAATAGCATTACGTAATTCTTTTCCATTGTAGATGAATGAAGATCATTAAGTGACACATTTGGAGTAATGGTTACATTATTATTTATAGGAGGATCCCCTAAATTAGAAGCACCTTCTGTACGAGGAGTGGAAGGACTTGCAACAAGTTTTTCTTGCAAATTAGGTATAAATTTCATAAAAAATGAAGTAATTGAATTGATGGCGTTACTAACTTGAGTAGCTACTTGCCTTTCTATTTCCAATTTCCAAACGGACAAATCCACGGTTTGTTTTTTTATCAGTTACAACATTTACAGCTCGAGCCACCTTTACTTATTTTATAGAAGAAGTAGAACTAATTGCTCGACAATAATTTTTCTTCCTGTTGGAACCAAAAACTTCTGCAATTGTATCATTATCAAGATCATCTACTGCACCATTAGAACTACCATCTAATTTTCTCTTTTCTTCCGCTGCCTCTAGAAGTGCCTGCATTTAATAAATATCATATTAAATTGAAAATTTCGATTTCTTGTTAAAAACGGAAAAACATGAATTTGCATCTCGCACAACAAAAAATTTCGGACTGACTAAATAATACCAAACGGCTACGACTCAGTTTTTCTGAGCCATAAGACTCAACAAAACTGAGCCTTACGCCTCAGTTAACCTGAGCCATAGGCTCGGTTTTTCTGAGCTTATGGCTCAGCAAAACTGAGCGCTATAGTTTCAGTTTTTCTGAGCCGAAAAGCTCGGAAAAACTGAGCGCTATAGGCTCAGTTAACCTAAGCCATAGGCTCAGTTTTTCTGAGTTTATGGCTCAGCAAAACTGAGCGCTATAGGCTTAGTTTTGCTGAGCCATAAGGCTCAGCAGAACTGAGCCTATAGCTCAGTTTTGCCGAGCCGTAGGCTCAGCAGAACTGAGCCTATGGCTCAGTTTTTCTGAGCCTTATAGGTCGGAAAAACTGAGCCTATTGCTCAGTTTTTCCGAGCCGCATAGGCTCAGTTTTGCTAAGCCATAAGGCTCAGCAAAACTGAGCCTTACGGCTCAGTTAACCTAAGCCATAGGCTCAGTTTTTCTGAGCTTATGGCTCAGCAAAACTCAGATTGATGAAATGGACAACACGAAGTAATGCAGCAAACTGACGTTTTTCTTATTAAATATATGAATAGCTGAGTGAGTTCTAGAATTTGTTATGATTTTCAAAAGTTAGTGCCACATGTTAGCATCCTATGCCAGCAAATTATTATGTAGTAGTTATATATGAATGACTTGCTAAGGAAATGGGCAGCCATATGACTCATTCATAAATGCATGCTTGTAATAAATAGATAAAGAAAATGTAAATTCAGTAAAAGTTGCCATAACTAACTCTAGCCTATATTCTTTCCTAGTCTTAAACATGTTATTGCAATGATTTTCTTAGCTCGTGCAGTATATGACGTTGCTAGTTGTATATTGGTTACAATCCCATAAGATTTGGTTGGTGTGATGATATTATCCGTATTATTACCATCCCCTCGAACTCAACCTTGTCGTCAATGTTGTAACCAATATACAACATTGCAATACCATGTTGAGCTCGGAAAAACTGAGCGCTATAGGCTCAGTTTTTCTGAGCCGATAAGCTCGGAAAAACTGAGCGCTATAGGCTCAGTTTTTCTGAGCCTTACGGCTCAGCAAAACTGAGCAGGCTCAGTTTTGCTGAGCCGATAAGCTCGGAAAAACTGAGCGCTATATGCTCAGTTTTTCTGAGCCTTACGGCTCAGCAAAACATCATATACGGCTCAGTTAATCTAAGCCATAGGCTCAGTTTTTCTGAGCTTATGGCTCAGCAAAACTGAGCGCTATAGGCTCAGTTTTTCTGAGCCGATAAGCTTGGAAAAGCTGAGCGCTATAGGCTCAGTTTTTCTGAGCCTTACGGCTCAGCAAAACTGAGCCATAGGCTCAGTTTTTCTGAGCTTATGGCTCAGCAAAACTGAGCGCTATAGGCTCAGTTTTATAATGTGAATATACATGTGCCAATTTTTGTAAGTATTAAATAAACTGCAAACCAGCGTATAATAAACTTGTGTTGTGGCCAGAAAAACTACATGCCTATAACAAATTTTACTATTGCTATAATAATAATGCATGCCCCAAACTATATTTAATAGTAAAACCACTAATAAAAAAAATGAATTTGTATTGTAACAAGTGTTATTATAAAGTAACTATATTTAATAGTAAAACCACTAATAAGGGAAAAAAATGAATTTGTGTGAGCCGCCTTGTATACAAGTTATACATGCCTTCTCAGTATTGTGCCAATTTTTTCGAATGTCAACCAGGGAACCTCATTCAACTATGCATGTGATAAATATTTTCTTTAATACTTACAAAAGAAGTCAAATTTGTTTATTTACATTTATTCATTATGTGAATATACATGTGACAAAGTATATAAGACCTCGAATTTATTCTCTAATGTGCCCACTCATTTGTATCATAATTATTTTATATGACTAAAATGTTCCATAATATCAAATCATTTTAATCCGCAAGTGTTATTTAACTAGTTAGATAAATGGGAATATGTAAAACATGAGATGCGAGATCTCATCTCAAGTAATAACTAGCGGAAAATTGAAGATTAACTTCAGTTAATATTTCAAGTCAGCCAATCCTCTTAATAAACAAAAAAAATGGAAGAACAATTAAATTCTGTTAGCATGCTTCACTAAAAGTTTAGTTATGTATGTGAGTACACAACGTTGGCATTGAAATATCGACAAAGTCTGGAAACAACGAACTGCGATCATTTCTTTCCCTTTTCTGGAAAGTATCTACCCCTATAATTGAATTCATCAGCAAACACTTATACCGGTTTCAATTATAATTCAATGTCAAACCTAGTCTCAGATTTACAACTAGTTGCATATGTTAAAGCTTTTGTGCAGATTTAAATCAAGAAATTAGGGTGTAGAGATACTTAACTCATGTATATCCAAATCGACAAAAGCACAAATGGAACAAAATTCACCTGAAGCGACTGAATGTGATGAATTCCAGTTGAAAGCAAGCACAAATCGAACCCTAAAATTGAAAGCGAGCACAAATCAAACCCTAAAATCGAACCCTAAAATAGTTTTTTTAATTTCCGCCCATGCTGGACTTCTTGGATTTGGATTCAAGTTATTTTTTTTCCTTCGTTATGAAATTGTGGATTTGAGATTTTTGATTTTGGCGGCCGATTCTAGCAAAAGCGTTGGGCAACGATGGAGAAATGGGAAATAGGTTTAGCGGTGTAAGTTTACCTTTTTACCCCCAACAAATCAGCCTTAACAACACAAATAAGTGTTGGAAATAAAAAAATTGAAATAATGTATTTTTGGTAACACTTTTTGAACATTGCAACGCTTATTTTTGTTATTACACGGCAACACAAATAAGTGTTGATGATTGGAAAAAAAGGGTTACCAAATGACCATTATGGTGTAGTGTAGTTCAAAATTAGTTCATTTCGATAAAAATCTATTTTTATCTTTTCAAATATGGGATTTTTCATCCTAAATCTTTCCAAATTATTTCTTATGATTTTACACTAATTATTGATATTTTAAATAATTTCATCAAGGCCCGTACAGTCGATTTCCATCAACGGGCATCGAACTGCACTAACAACGACCTTTTCCAAATCTGATTTGGACCTAATTCCAAATCCAACCGTTAGATTCTAATTTATTTTATTCGTTAGAAAGCTCTTTTCGTTACGAACCCAACGGTTCCGGTTTTAGGAGAATCCGACGGTCGGATCTCCCGTAATGTCCATTCGAAGTCAATGGTCGAAATTCGCGAACTGCCGTAGCGCGGCGCGTTCTATTCAGGCCATTATATATATAATATAAATATATTATATATATTTCGTCGATTTCCTTCCAAAACGTGTTTTATAAATCGTTTTAAATTCGTTTTCAAAATGATTTCAACTTCATATTCAATTTCAAATCAGAATTGAATATTCTGTATCATCGATATATAAATGATAATATTTTCAAAACATTCGATTTTGAAATCAATTCCTTTTCGATATTCATTATAAAAATGAATAAAATCGATATAAATATCGTTCACGTCAAAATGGCGTCAATCTAATCAACACGGCTTTATATATTTATATATATTCGTGTCCATCCCAAATCGGACATCAAAATCATATTTTGATTCTTTTCTGAATATTGTTTGAAAATATTCGTTATTCTAAAATAATCGTTATTTTAAAATATTATTTCTTTCTGAACTGGAACCAAACACAGTCAATTACCATATAATTTGATTATATGGATTTCACACAACAAATGTTTATAACAACAATGAAAACAATAATCCATCATCCAGAGTGCATTCTATATTATATAAGCATCAAATATAAATATTCAACGCTTACATAGCCTGTCAATCAATCGACCGACATACAGCTAATTATTGGGATTAGTGTATGTCATATATCATCCCAATACCCGTGTGGGGTTTCAATCAACAAACACTGAATATTATTTGTACAGTTGGGCGATGTGTAAAATTTATTGTTCCAATCAATATCAGGCAAATCAGTGTACATAAACAAATCATCTGATTTGTAAATGAATATTTATTCTCTTTCATATACATGTTAAAAATTATATTTTTAACTATAAAATATTTTTAACGATAAAATGTTTTATTCCATTCCACATCACACAATCAATTTTCACAACACATTAATCAACACAAACAACCAAACAAGTCGTCCATGGTCTATGGACGACGGGTGTCGGGTGCTACTAAGTACCGTCTGCATCCTAGTATATATTTCAAACTAGAAAATAAAATAAAAGTGAGGAGTTCTCACCTTTGGGATCCACTCCTCCATGCTTTGATTGTCAATCCATGTAGTATACCTACGTTAAAAATTATATTTTTAACCAATCAATAATTATTTCTTTGTATGATTATTCTATAAATAACATACATAGGCTAAAGATTATATTTTTATCTTTCTAAAAATATTTTTATAACAACGCTACATAAAAAAATAACATTTTTATACTGCTACTATATAGGTAAAAATCGAATCTTTCTATCGCCAATGAATATATAAAAATCCCATTTTTACTCTATCATTCAAACGATAAAAATCGCCTTTTTACTTTGTTAACTTCATAATAAAAATCGTATTTTTATTTTCCTTTCATACATATGAAAATCCTATTTTTACTTTGCTTCCTAGATAATAAAAATCATATTTTTATTATCTCTATTATATAAAAATCAAAATTTTATTATCTCTATTATATAAAAATCAAAATTTTATTATCTCTATTATATAAAAATCAAAATTTTAATATCTCTATTATATAAAAATCAAATTTTTATATGACCATTCAAACAGTAAAAATCAAATCTTTATATAGCTATTAACTTCTCTTTATTTTCAATATCCTACCTTTTCACAAATAAAAATCAAACCTTTCCTCAAATAAAAATCCAATCTTTTCACTTAAAAATCTCGTCTTTCTCTAATTAAAAATCTCGACTTTCTCTAATTAAAAATCTCTCCTTTAACTAAATAAAAATCGTATCTTTTTACGATTAAAAATCCTACCTCTTTATGAACTAAAAATTAAACTTTTCATGTATGTAAAAACTAAACCTTTTTCTTTTCGAAAATCTAATCTTTTCATATTATAAAAATAATAGCGTTATGTACATTAAAAATATAATCTTTATCATTAATTTTTTTTATAAACTAAACCCTATTTTTATTAAGCTAATCCTATAGAAAATAAATAAATTAAATTAAAATATAAAAACTTACATTTTTCAGTTGCAAGAGGGGGGTTTCACTGTCGGAGGGGTGGAGGCGAGGCTACGGCGTCGTAGACCAGGGAGGAGGCACTCGCTAGAGGTAGAGGGGGTGGCGCAGCCTCCTTGGCGGCGGCGGTTAGGGTTCCTCGCGAGTTTCAGGGTGGTTCGAATCGAAAGAGGGGGAGGAGGGAGAATAAGGAGAGAGAGGCGCGAGGGGGGTCTGGTTGCGGCGACGCTACGCCTAGTGGAGCGGCGGTGGCCGTTGAGGCGGGCGGGATCGACGGGTTCCTCCGTCGCTTCTTTTCCTTTTTTTTAAGTTCGGGTTTGACTTCTGACCATGAGAGAGAGAGAGGTGAGGAAGATTATATAATATATATATATATAATTATTTTATGTTCCATAAAGTCACATTTTCGTTCGGACCCAATGACTGTCGTCCATAACTAATTACCCCCATTCCTAACATAATGAGATATGTATCGTAAGCCAGTTCGGCTGTTTTGGTCTGTTTCCGTCAAAATCATAATATAAATCTATATATTGAATTTGAATGCGCATTTCAATGTACCGGGGCCACATACGGACTCTAAAAATTCCCGAAAAATATTTTCTAGTTTCGTATTGACGATACGGTCCTAACAAAACTAATTTCGTCAAATTTTGAGATCGTTTGAAAAATGGCTATTTTCTGGTCGATCGAAATTGACTGAAACTGTCAAAACACGTTTTCTTTTGCCACGCTCACATATTGATCCGAAAAATTATGAATTTTGGAATTTAGAAATAACTTGACATCACGGATCCAAAAAAAATGGGTTCATCGAAAACGAAGGTCGTTTGCAAAATTTCCATTTTTAAGGGCCAAAATTCCATAGCGACTATTCTGAATTTTCAACTGGGCATAACTTTTTATTCCCGCTATGAAATATCAATTTTTCGGATTCGTTGGAAAGATATTTTCAAATAGATTAAAATATTTTTGGTTTCGCCAAGATCCTGTTTATTTTGAATCCTGTACATTCATTTGAAATTTGAAATCGAATTTTCGAACTACCACGCCATTTTCAATTCCTTTTATAATTATAAATAATTATTTATATTCTAACGTCGATTCAAATATATATATATATATATATACATTCTAATTCTATTCAAAATAAATTTCTTGTCGTTATTATTTAAAATAATCCATTTTAAATATTCAGAATTCATTAAAATTGCCAAAATAAAATATAAAAAAATTGGCTTGGATTTTCCGGGTTATTACAGCATCGGACCGAACCGAAACATCTGAATCGGACAGGAAGAACTGGATAGAACCGAGGATGAGGAGAAGGACCGAACCGAACCAGGGAAGTCCGAAAACCCGAGATGCAAAGGAATTCCAAATGAGAAGTTATTTCTTAAGATCCAGATGGGAACCAATGAGTTAACTTCATGAGTTGGGCTTTGTTGCAGGACGTATTCCTAGGGGTTATCGATATCCATAATTGTGGTTCACCATTGAGAGAGGGGGCATGTCGACGAACAAGAGCCAGGGCTGTGTGGACTGGTTGACCCGTTAGGGTTATTAACTACGGAGTAGTGCATTGGGGTCAGAGAGATAGTTGTATGGAGTGGGACTCCATCATGGCCCCAAAGGGCAAAGTGGTCATAGCGATAGTTGTACGGGGTTAGACTCCATCATGGCCCTAATGGATCTGGTGATCAAAGTGGTGGATATCGTATGCTTTACGCACTGAGTGAGAGATGTGAGGATGATTGCTGTGTTTGATGTTGCTTTCACCATGACATGTGCACTTTCACTTTACACTATATGTTAGTGTCACCTTAGAGTATTGTACATCTCATTGTGCTAACTCTTTGGTTGCAGGTCTAGGTCAGGTATGATTATTTATACCTGTTATTGTTTTATTCTACTACTAACGCTCATACCAGACTTTTGTCTGACCTAGAGTTTTATCATTCTTCTTATTACCCTGGGTGCTCCTAAACGAGCAGACTAGAGACAGGTTAGGTAGTTATGCACGAGTAGCTATCCGGAGACAAGCAGGAGGCTTCCACGTACTATAAACATATATATTCTCCCTGTGTTGTTGCTGGTTACTTCTTTGGGCATTAGTAGTCTACCTCTTTTATTTCTTTTTTTAGAGACAGTATTTTGAAGTTGTAATAATGGTTTGGATCATAAGTTGTATTTTGGATTCCGCTACTCTAATGGATATGGTTTAGTTTTCAGCTTATGCACTGTTTCGCTTGTTTTATATTAAGTCATGTTATTGTTATATTTTATTCCAGTGCCGTGAGATAAACTACAGGTTCTTGGTGATTCATCGTTTTAAACCCTTTTTGGTTAAGTGATTCAACCATCAAGATACCCTCCTCAAGTTCTTCCTGCCAGTCCAATTTAATCTATGAATTACAAGCGTGCTAAAACTCCTGCCAGTCCATCACATGCGCTCGAGTAACCAACCTTTGACCCATCCAAAATCACGTCCAATTCACTTGAAAATTTGCAAGCAACCATAATTTACCATCACGATGCACACCCTAAGTTCCACCCTGATTCGATCAACTGTGATGGACCGATACCGTTCCATCGGCTATGGACCGGTGCTGATCCATGCAGTTAGCACATTTTCTACCCAAAATTTTCGAGTCTTCTTGATTCGTCCTCCAGAGCTCCTCTACCAATTTTCATCTGAATTTGATCATCTATACATCAGATTTGCTCTGTTCTTCAAACCTTGGATCTACGGCACACAATTCTAACCAACAATTTAAGCAATGCATTACATCAATCAAAACAAATAGCAGTTCATTAAATCTTTATCATACAAGCATGCACATAACATAAACGTATCATAAAACAATTGATCTAACATGATTTGGATCTAAACTTATACAAGAATATGATAAATCTAACAATTTTCCAGTTTACATGATTAAATTAGGTTTTCTTAGGGCGACTAAATCTGAATTAAACATATACGATCACATTTAGAGTGAATTTAGCATATAAACATGAATTTAATCCCAATTTACTCATATAATTCATGGTTTTCGTGTGAGAGATATCTATCACTCACTGATTTCTAGATCTCATGCAGACCCAATGAAATCAGATCTAAACATCGATGAAGAACCCCAAAATTGAATTGAAATGTGATCTAAACTTCTTTGATGATGATCTAGCCTCTAGATGCTATAGATGATGAATTAGAATGAATATAATGAACAAATTTGGGATCAGGTTTAATTGGAGAATCATAGGCGCACAACATAAAGTTTGAATGAAGACAGAACCCTTAATTCTCTCCCCAAAACTGCCTATTTATAGCAGCATGTCATTAGCCTAATGTGCTATTCTAATCAGCCCATTAGCAGCTAACTAGTTCGCCTAGTAAAAACTGAAACTTAAAACGACAATTCTTCCCAAACCGCTGAAATAATTCTAAATGTGAACCTTCTACGGAATCGTAAACCACCATTCTGATCTAGTGAGACTTTTTCTAGCTCATGATTCGATACTTATCAAAAGTTATAGATAAAACAATATACACAAGGACAAAATGATCACAAGTCGATTCGTTAAAAATCATGGACATGTCACACATCCCCATGAACAAAATTAAAATTTTAAAATGATCTAACCACCAGGGAATAAAATATAATTATCTTACGATCCTTCGATACGTAAAATACAGGTCGTTACATAAATATACAAACTTACTTATTAGACTGGAAATTTTGGAAAATTACTTATTTTAATGAATAATTAGAAGTAAAATTCAAATTACAAACAACTTTAGTGCAGCTAGTATATAGGAAAATTCATAAGTGATAATTATGAAAGATTTTCCAAATTGTAGTCATTATTTAAATGAGTGGTTGATTTAAAGTAAATGAATTAACATCTTAAACCTTTAGTACAAAGTTGTGGTAATATGATTTTGCATAACTCTCTCTTCAAAAATAAATAAATAAATTTGTATATATTTTTAAACACGTAGAGTCATGTTGTAACAACGCAACTTTCGAAGACCTCGGAAACCGTGTCGTTGTTTAAAGAAACAGAAATAGATAGAGAATAGAATTAAAAAAACATCAAAATCTCACAATGGAATTTAAAAAAATATAGTATTACATAATATATTAAGTATCAGAGTCTATTACATCATAGTACACTTCATCAGAATACATTATTATACCCGATTACTGGCCCAATACAACATACAAACTTGATACTTAGATATAGATATAACTACTAAGCTACCTTCATGATTCTAACCCAAAATACTTCAAAAGATTTCCATTTATCACCTGGATCACTTGTCTACTCATAACAATTGTTATGAGTACCCAAGAGTTTAGGAAAATGTAGAAAAATAAACTCTGGGTCAGTTAGGGGATTGGTGTGAGTAAACAATTTTTAAAATAGCTTGAAAACAAGAAAATATTTCATATGACATGTCATAAAATAGAATGGATTATTCTCTTATGAGAATAGATTAATTTAACTTTAGAAAATCTTTCGAAAGAAAAGATAATCATAAGATCGATCCACACATAAACATGGATGGTTTTTACCTTACGATAACCTAAAACATTTTTGATATAAAAATCATCTGATATTATATTAGTTTTTATCAAATAAATAACACTCTAGTGGAACGCTTGCATCTCGCGCTTCACATACATAGTATAGAATCAAAAACCACGGGTGCTTATTGGAGATTGGAATCCAACTATGACAAGGTATGGAACCACCTACCGATCAGTGTACTCTAGAGGGGATACACTGGGGTTCAACAAGAACATCTTGCAACCTAGACACACATGACCAGTCACTCATTCAGCTTGAGTGGATCAGATTTATTATCACCCACAGTTGCTAGCAGCGTAACTGTTCCCAGGAGATACAGAAGCGAAAGAAGAAAAAATAAATAATTTCTCTAGATTGGTGATAATAACACACACTGCTTAGATGCAACCTAACTAGCCACGCTGCCCGTCCGATTTTTGTCATTTCCCGGTTGTGAGACTTGAGTTCACGATTACCTTTTTGACAGATAACCTTCTTGATTATTTTGAATGCCACATCATCATATATGTCAAAACACTCATTTATTTTCCTAAAAATATTACCGGCATAAAGCTATAAGAAACGAATTCCTCCACCACCAACGTAATACATTTAAGAAAAGTCAATGGGTGAGATCTGATAGATATACTTTATCAGATATCCGACCATACAAGTTGTCATGGGACTAGAAAAACCAAAGGCACTATTATGTAAATCCATCTTAGGCAATTTCTACCTAGGATAAACAAAATAGCCCATGCATAACTCCATATTCAACTATCTTCAATAATCTCTGACACGCAACGTATAAATCGAATCGAAGTGGAATATAAATTCCGGACTCTTCGAAATGATTAGCGTAATGTCTTTTAAGGTCAGACGATACTTAAGGAATCTGTAAAATAAAACCTTTATTTTATTTCAAAATCATTCCTTGTTTTCAAAGGAAACCATTATCAACTCAAATCGATTGAATTAAATACAATTCAATACTTTAATACATTTTGGCTTAACACAAATGAATTACTCAGATAATCGATCATTTGTCAATAATGTCAATATAATTCAACGTATTTGAAATATTATTTCATTTCATAAATAAATTTGAACAAAACATATATTCTTTAAATTATAAACTTCGATCAAACAGAATTGAATCTTTCTGTACTATTTATATAATCAAGGTATTTGACTATGACTTCTTTATATGTATATAATTAAACAAACTATACACACATCATTTAATTATCTATTTAACCATTTGTTAAAATAAAATTCAGCAAACTGATTTGTTCTTTCTGTATTGGTCCATAGTCGAGTAATCGACAATTTATCTTATTTATACGTATAATATTATTATATATGTATACTTATTTATTTTAAATTATTTTTAAATTTCAAATCTCTTTCTTACTTCTCCTTTATTTTATTCATCCTACATTTCTTTTCTAACTTCCCTTTCTACATTTTCTTTCCTTGGTTTTCTATTCATTTCTTCTTCTTTTCTCTTTATTTTCCTTTAACTCCCTTTTCTTTCCCCATTTATTTTCTTTGCTGGCCCATTCAAGCCCAATACCTCCAGCCCATTACTCTTCATTCTTTTTTTCTTCCTTTACTTTACTTTAGCCCAAAAAATGGCCAACATCTTCCCTCCTTATCTTTTCTTTTTTCTAATTTATTTTAAAAACCTGTTGAAGCCCTTTGAAGGCCCAAACACGTCTGCCCGGCATCCTTCTTCCCTTAACACTGCGCCTCTATTCTTCTTTCCCTTTTCTTTACCTGCTGCACCTTCTCCTTTCCATTTTACTATCCCCTTTTTATTCTTTGTTTCAACACCTATATGGCTACACTAGCCAAACAATCAAAACCCAAAACACACTACAGTTCTTAGTTGCTGCTTCTTCTCTAACCATGGCACGCTGAAATTTACAATGCACAACAGTGCACATGCACGAAATCCCCTCCCCACATAACACTGCATTGATCACTTGTACACACCACAAAACACCTAGTGATTCTATCCCCAAACTCTGATTTGTCCTTGAACATTTCTATGGTAATTTCACTATCTTACCGAACTTGCCAATAAAACTCCGATCCAAGAATTTGCTCCAGCTATCACTTCTGACCATCAGAGTACATCCAACTCCGGCCATGTCACGGTGATGATGCACGTCATCGTTCCCCCTAGGTGCACAACCCCCTATGGTCACCACGTCGTTGTAGTTCACAAATGATCGTGGGGTTTAAAAAGGAACCCAAAAACCCTATTTCTACCACATTTACACAATCTACAAATTAGAATTTTTTTCCACATTTTTCCCATGATTATGAACTCTCACGCAACTTCAGGCTTCGTGCCATGATACTCGATACATGAGATCGCCAGAATTTGCTCCATCAAAGTTTTCCGTTCATCTTTTAATATCTCAATCACCACTTTATTAAAAATCATAAAACAGGTACTAAAATTCATCAGTTTCTCATATGATTACATTCGTATGCCTGGAACATGATTTATGCTAGTCGAGATTTTATGTTTTAAACTAGGTTACTAGAAATTGGATATATCTGAGAATATACACATTTATATGATATGAAACCATTTTTGTTTTACACTATGGACATATATAAACAACTTTCATGAAGAAACAAGACTCTAAAACTTGTTTGAATTAAATCTTTGGAATTTATAAGATAAAAGAGTAAACCGTGCTTCTGTGTATATAAACACAGAGGCCATTTATATGGCTATTTATAGAGTATTTAGGCTATTATCATCAGTATACAAGTGTTATATGTGATATACTACATACAAACATGTATGCAAACTAAAAAACTTGCACATATCCAATATCAGTCAAAACAAAGGTTTTAAGAGGATTAAAAGTAAGTTTACTCATAGCTTTTTGCTCCTCTCTGTTCTCAAATAGTTTGACGTTGTAATTGTTTTTGCGTGAGGGAAGTATGACTTAAGGTTGTATTTATAGACAAGATTTAGCATTAAACAGTTGGCTTCATTAATTTGTTAAAAGAGCTTTTACCCTACAGATAATACATTTAATGTTAAAGAATATTTAGCTTCCGGTTCCCTAGTTCGATTTAGCTTCCAGAAAACACATGCTAGGGTGAAATAAAAATATACCTTACTTTGTACAATTAGATATTTTTGCTTAGCTTCTAGAAGCATGATAACGTTTCCCATGATTAATCAAATTAATGCATGCTGCGAATTATTTCCAAGCAAGTTTTGTTTTGCTTAAAATAGAAATAGGTTAATTGTTTTACACATTTTAGCTGCAGCCTTAAGAACTTTAGCTAGGTTAGGTAGTATCAAATAGTGCACCCGCTTGTATTTTTTTTCTCAGCATGACATTAGCTTTGAACATATCTCATTAAAAATTTGTACTTTTGTGTTTCGAAAATGGTTTACATATTGCGGCCAAAATCTCTTCTTGATTTGTTGTAAATTTTAGAAGTTTTAATCACATTAATGTTTTTTACTATTATGCTTATGTAAGTATGCAGCCACATTTTTCTTTGATTTGCACCCATTGCAAATGTTAAATCATATTGAATGTTTTAAATTCTTCTTATTTGTTTTAAAGGCAACAAGACCTAACCTGAAGCGACAATTTGAGAAGAAAAATTATAAAAATGGGCTTTGTTATATATACATGTTGTATTAATTTAACCATATGTCCTATATGTATATACTTAACATGTTTTAATGACATGCATAGGATTTTAATTTGAAAAGATTACCTTAATTCTCTTAAAATCAACTAACTTCAACTAAAAATAATATCTACTTATTATCCCATTATATATACATATGTAATATATGTTCCTATATATACATAAGTTTTAGATAAAAGTTACTTAACTTTGTTATTATTTTGATTTAATCCCATTTTTTATAACTAACTCATTTTTAAATCAATGTTTATTATTAAACAAAGTCGGTTAAAAAATCGGGACATTACATGCGTATGCTTTGCACTTATATGCACCCGCCATGCTGTAACGACCCGTATTTTTGCAGTATAATAATTAATTTATTTAATTATTTAAATAGTGATTTAGAGATTTAAATGGTTGTTTAATAAAGTAATATTGAATGTTTAATTAATATAAATAGTTAAATAAAACATTCAATTTTCGAAATAGTCGAAAATAGTAGAATTCACAATATTGTGTGAATTGGATTATTTATAAGATATAATTCAGTTCAGAATTGAATTATAATAACGAATCTATTTAATAAACAGTGTTAGAACGTATAAATTATATTATAATTATAATCGATCTTGAAATGGCGTGGCAGTTCGTAATTTGGCAATTCAAACTTTAAACGAATAAACAGAATCCGTTTTAAGTCGGATTTCTTTGAAACAAGAAACGTTCGGAGCTGGTGAAGTATATTTTTCTGATGGAAGAGAAAAATCGAGATTTCGTCGTGTACATTGTGAGTTATGTCCAAATCAAATTTTCGGAAAGACGCTATGGAATTCATTTATAATTTATAACGATTTATTTATATTATAAATGGATTTTCAATATAAATTGAAATACTGATTTAATCTTGATTTGAAATGTCGAGTTATAAATTCAGATATGAATATTTTAGAGCTGTATTATATTATATGTGGATATATATGATAATATTAATTTATTAATATTAAATTTAATTATTTTTAAATATATTAATATTTAAATGGGTTTATTTAGAGTTTTAAAAATAGCCACTTTTGCAAACGAGCTCCGTTTTCGATGAAACTAATTTTGTTGGATCCGGAATATTAAATTATTATTATATTTATATTTTCGTGATTTTTGGAGTCAGTATGTGGCCGTACGGGATTTTAATGTGAAAATCAGTCAATATTTGACTTTAAAAATGCGCTGTTTGAGCAAACGGAGTCAGAATTCAACAAAAAGTTTCGTGTGGTCCGTAATTTCATAATATAGCTGTATGTCCTTTTCTTTGAATTTGGATATTGTATGCGATTATAGGAATTTTAACGATAAATATAAACAACAATGTAATAAAAATAAATTAAATAATGAATATAAAATTATTTAAATCCTCCTATAAATACCACTACCCTTCTCTCTAACCCTAAATTTCTTTTTCTCTGGTCCAAGCAAAGTAGCCGCGACCCAGAATCCAAAACGTGAGAGATTTACTTTCAAATATCTAAAACAATTCAAGAAAAAATCCTAAAATCCAAAAGTTTATATATTTGAGTCCCCATGGTTTTGCTTTACAACATGGTATCATTTTTTTAGGGTGCGAACACCTTTCAGTTCGCTGTAACCAAGACAATGTCGGCTAGGGTTGATCGATGCTTGTTGTTGAGGCTTCAATTCATGTTCTCGTTACTTGTTTCGGGATCGAGGAGGAATGCCGCATTTGTTTTGCTAATTTTGTGGGTCTCGGCGAGATTTTTGTGTCGAACAAATACTGTGTTATTTGTTCATTTGCTGCTTGACGCATTTGTAAATGGGGGCTCGAGTCCTTCAATTTGGGGATTTAGTGAAAGAGGGTTCAAAGAGGAAATGAATGGTATTATTAGTTTGAATTTTTGTGGTGTATTGATGAGGGAGGAGTTCAAAGGTCTGCAGCGGTACTGTGGAATGGAAGAGCTGAGCGGGTTTGAAACCGTGAGAAGGAGTGCGAGTTGGATGGAGAGGGTATTAGTTTGTAGAGATTTTGAAGGAGATGTAAATTGTTATTTTTGCTTGAATTTTAATGGATGAAAGTATGAGTTGTGTAAAGAGAAAGGTGTGTTAATGGTGGGAGGTCGCGGCATATAGAAAGTGGAAGAAGGGTAGTTACAGCTGATCCTGGATTAATGGGTGATTAGTGGTATAGTTTGTTTGATGATTTTGGAGCAAAAAGAAAGGGAAAAAAAGAAGAAGCAAAGTCATGAGATGGCCCTTGGATAAGCAGGAGAGAACTGTTTTACGTTTGGAAAGAAGGGGGAGTACACGGGTCTGGTCTAGGTATTTACCAGTTAGATGAGCTAGAAAAATAAAGTTAAGCCCAATTAAAATTTTAGTTTAATTTAAATTTAAATAAGCGTTCTAGCTTATAAAATTAATATCTTTGTCATACGTGATCGAAATTCAGCAAAACAAGATTCGTTGGGATCGTATGGACGAGGGCTTCACAATGGAACTAGTTTGGAGTGAATTGAAGCTTGCTACAAATTATGACAAAATAAATTGTCTGATGTGAATCAACGATGGGTATCGTTATTTAACGATGAACCACCAATGTGAGTAAACTCACTAACTGTGCACAGTTTATATTTTTATAATGTATTTTTGCAATGGATAAATGATGGTTGATTGCTGTGTGTTGACTGTTTGGATGAGCTGCTAATTAATTGATTGAAATATCGATATAGATTTATATATATCATTAATCAAATATTGATTCTGTTTATCAGAATATTTCATATTAAAATGAAATTTATGTTATTTATATTGTTTAACATCTGTGGACGCAGGGAAACAGGTTGGAGGGATCCAACTGGATTCCTTAATTTGTATAATACTGCTTTTCATATATTGTGATATATGATGTGATATATAATCTGTGATTGATTATGATAACACTGGTCTTGTTATTTGTATTTTAATTACCATAAGAAATACTGGAATGTAAAAAGGGAATTTTCAAAATGTATATTGAAAATAAAATATTTATATAAAATAAATAGAATTATAAAAGAAATTATTTGGAAAATAAATAGAATTATATAACGAAATTGGAAAGATATAAAAGAACTATGAGATGATGGATTTAAAGGAGATTTTTAAATAGAAATTTGTTTTAACACATAAATGAGAAGATTAATTTATAAATAATGTTTTATAAATTAAGTAAAATAATTTATCATGGGATAAATTGAATATATAAGTTTAAATTTATATAGAGGAGTAGAAATCGGTTTTAACACCGATATTTTAAATAGAAATTGAACTTAGCATTTATAAAGGGAATTATAAGTGAGACTTTAAGTGTTAGAAGTAAAAAGGAGATTTTATATAATTAATTCTATAATAAAAGTATAAATGGAATTGGGAAATGGGATATTATTATTTTTTAAAAAAATCAAACTAATTGGTTATATAAAAGAAATATTATTCACATTCGATGTGAACAATGGATTAAAATAAATATTTTATAAATTAAAACATTTATAAAGGAAACTGGATTTTGAAATAGGAATTTGAATGAGATAGGAAATGGTGATCAAATAAAATAGTGGATTCTATTTTGGGAGAAACAGATTGGTTGGGAATTTATAAAATGATTCGATAAACAGAAATTGAACCTGTAATAATATATATATATAAAAATTGAAATCAGGGTTTGATTTGATTAAATAAATTCCAGATTTCTGTAAAGGAATAATATTCACGTTTTAAATTGAATAATGGCTTTTAAAGCAAACATTTTGCAGATTTAAAATAATTATAAAAGGAAAATGATAAATGTAGGGAAGTACTAAATTCAAAAATGAATTTAGGAATTGAGTTGACCTGAATGGTAGATTATTCTGAAGTTCGGAACGTATATCGAATATAAGTCATTCAAAGAGAGTTAATCGAATATAAGTTATTCGAAGAGAGTTATTGAATATAGTTTATTCGAAAGAGAGTTATCAATATAAGTCATTCGAAGAGAGTTAATCGAATATAAGTTATTCGAAGAGAGTTAATCGAATATAAGTTATTCAAAGAGAGTTGTCGAATATAGTTTATTCGAAGAGAGTTATCGAATATAAGTCATTCGAAGTCGAATATAAGTTATTCGAAGAGAGTGTTATCGAATATAAGTCATTCGAAGAGAGTTAATCGAATATAAGTTACTCGAATAGAGTTAATCGAATATAAGTCATTAGAAGATAGTTAATCGAATATAAGTTATTCGAAGAGAGTTAATCGAATATAAGTCATTCGAAGAGAGTTACTCGAATATAAGTTATTCGAAGAGTGTTAATCGAATATAAGTTATCGAAGAGAGTTAATCGAATATAAGTTATTCGAAGAGAGTTAATCGAACATAAGTTATTTGAAGAGAGTTAAGCGAATATAAGTTATTCGAGGAGAGTTAATTAAATATAGGTTATTCGAGAGGGAGTTAATCGAATAACGATTATTCAAAGGAGAGTTATCAAATAGAGATTATTCGAGAGAGAATTATGCATTAGATTTCGACTATATCGAATGTAGGAAAGTACTATTTACTTTTCGTTTTTTAAACCAAGATTTTATTTATTTAATAAATTTATTAATTATTATTTATTCAAATTTATGAATAAAAGTTATATTTGAAGTTAGATATTACAAAAGTAGGGATTATAACGTTATCGTTATTACCAATATTTTCATAAAAGAATTTGATTCGTAAACTGAATCTGAGAGTTGCGTAAGCAATGATTTGATAAGAAGTTAAGAAACAGAGTTAAGGAAATTGTTCTCTTACTGGTTTACAGTTAGAGATGGATAGATGTGGGAAGATAGTGATACATGAATAAGAAATGGAAATGTTTTCCAATGTTAATAAAGTATATTTTCTAAATTTAGAAAATAAAATTTATGTACATATATATATATATATATATATATGAAAACGGGAAATGGGGAAATGAATAAATTAATGATAAGTTAATTTAAAGGGAAAAATGTTGATTGATGATTGATCGATAAAATTTCCATTTGGAAATAAGATCGTTGTGTGTATGATGTTTTCCTTTGATATCTAAATAACCGACTATCAAAGTTTTGACCATTTTTCAGTCGTCAACACAGAGAGACCAGAATCAGATTTATTATGTGAAAACCACTCCATGTGGGCATTAGCGTTGCGAATCGAATATGATGAAGATAATTGAAGACAGAGTTTATGCAAGGGTTGTTCTGGCAATCCTAGGTAGAAATTGCCTAAGATGGGTTTACAAAACAGTGCCTTCGGTTTGCCTAGTCCCAGGACAACCTGTATGGAAGAATGTCTGACGGAGTATATTTAATAGATCGCATGAGTTGATCTCTTCAAACGTATTTACGTTTGGTGGCGGTGGAATTCGTTTCTCTTAGCTCTATACCCGTGGTATTTTTTGGGAAACCAATTTGTGATATGGTGGGTATGATGATGTGACATTCAATGTGAATAAAGGTGAGACCTGTACGTTATGTCCTCAAGCCTCACAACCAAGAAATGGTATAAAATCGGGTAGGTCGCATGTCTAAGTGATTAGCTTCCAATTAGGGTGTATTGTCACCTAATCTAGAGAAATTTCATTTACTTCTTTAACCTATTTCGATGTTGTCCCTTTCGGGAAATGGTTGTTGATCCCAACCATTAGTGATAATACATTCGGTACACTCAAGTGAAATGAGTGACCAGTCATGTTTAGTCTAGGTTACAAGATGTTCTTGTTGAACTCGGTGTATTCCTCTCTAAAGATACACTGTCGGAAGGTGGTCCAATACCTTGCCAATTGAAATCCATTTCCCAATTAACGCCCGCGGATTTTAATTATATATTATGTATGTGGAACATAAGATGAAAGTGTTCTGTTAGATGATTATTTAGTTGTGGTTGATAAACACTATTATAAGTTTTGATATAAAGATTATCGTTTCTTTCAAAAAGGATTTTGAATGTCAAATCAAGTGTTTTGGATACTCATAAGGGAAAAACCCGTTCCGTGTTATATGGCGTGGTCTTATGAGATATCGTTTATTTTCTCAGACTGTTTTAAATTGTTTACTCATACCAGTCCCATGACTGACCCGGAGTTTATTTTGTTTTGTTTTCCCTAAACTCTTGGGTGCCCAAATTTGTACAGGCAGTCAAGTAGTCGGGATTTTACAGATATACTGAGAGCTTGGAGTAGGAGGCTTCTAGATTTTATAGCAATTGTTTATTTCCGCTGTGTTGTAAGTGTTATACTTTGATAATGATATGTATATTCAAGTACAGATTTGTATTTCCTAGTTATGTTATATAGTATATTTTATTCGTTCCACTGTGAGGTTCGTGTTACTCTGATTCTGTTGTTGTTCCTCTCCTTCTTCTATTCTAATTTTCTATCTTATCTATTCTCATCCTCTAAATTCTTTCTATTATTGATCTGGAATGTTCGATGCCTGAATAATTGACATGAGTTTTATGTTGATTTTCAGGGTTGAAAATTCTAATTCGTTACACATGCTCTGTACTCTTTCCATGTCACCCCATGCGGTAGTGCATGGATGGTGCATCTGGCTTCAGTTTCCTCAATTAAGTGTATAAATTTTTAAAAAATAATAAAACCCTAGAGTCATGTGCATGCATTGTATTAATCTGTACCCGCGACGCTTTGAACTCTTTTCATGCAATCCCTCAGTGTAGTGAATGGACATTATATTTGGCCTCAGTTTACCTAAGTTAGGCATATAAATATGATGTTAATATGGACAATTCTTTGTAAAATAATAGTAAGAGAGAGTAAGCAATTGAAACTCAAGCACCGCCTTAATATACTATATACTATTATATATCTTAAGCCATCATTTACAAATACGTTCTTTCTCTAACATATAATCTCTATTAACTTTGGTTAATCCAATAACCAAATCTCTGATACCGAATGTGAGACGACCATTCCATATTACATGCACTTAATAACATTAGAAAACACTATGCCTTTGCTAGGATGATATGGGATGATCAACAGGGAAAAAATAAAATCAAAATCTATAATATATCTCATAGGTTATGGACAAAATATAATTAGAAACATAGATAGAATAGTAGTGAGGCATAACAATGCAAATCCAAACAAGATAAACCATAAAGTAATGTGCAACAAGTATTAATGATAGGTACATTGATTTCTCATGCCACTTAGAGTAAAGCAACAGAAGCAAAATATCTAAAGTATAAAATAATATGCCAAGCCCTCCAAGCTTGCCTACATAATAGCCATAGCGCCAACAAAACTTGTTATCTAGTCTATCGATTAACAACGTCGATGAGCACCTAAGATAATAACAAAAAACATTAAATCTTGGGTCGGACAAATAGTTTGGTGTAAGCAGTAAATGACTACCAAAATCTATACTAGAAAATATGCAACTGTATAGGTTTAAGTCTCATAATTGACAAAATCCTGCAACCAAAGAGTCGGTACATAATACTAAATAATATTTGCTGCTCAAATAAACAAGCAATGGAGAATACTATGATAAAATAAGTTGGAAGAATTTAAGCAACATCCTTTAACATTCCTATTCCCAATCCCACTTCTAGATTTATTAACGCTGGATTTTGTCAAATGAACGCAAACACTCAATTCATATGTAAATCAGATAAAAATCACAGTAATAAGTCACAGAGCAGCCACAAAGCACATAAAAATAAACAGACATAGTTTATAGTGGTTCAACAAATCGTGTTTATGTCCACTTGTTGCAATCTTTATTGTTTATACTATGATTACATGTACATTTCAATTTGGTTGTAAGAATGTAGAGAAAGACTATTGAGATTAGGCTTTAACAATGTCCTTGCATAGTAGTGTCCCAAAAGCCGAGAGAAGACCTCCCAAAATGAGTTATATGGTTATCTATTACAGCTGTAGAAGATATTGGATCGTCCTTAAATCAAGGAGGAAAAAAAGGATCACATCGTGACTGTGCCCCACAGAAATTCGGATATGACCCCTTGGTTGTAAAGGTGGTATCGATCCCCTACGATTGATATAAAATATTTTCATATCCCATACTTTTCAATTTTTTTGTATTTGAGTGTTCCAATTCGATCATCTGATTTTCTTGCCAAAATCATATGTCGGTCGCATGATTTTCCATGATCTTCCCTGTAGTTTAATTGAGCGATCAGTTAGGCGAAATTTGGATCCAAAGGCTGATCACCAAACTTCAGATCCGAATAATTATTCCTCGATCACTAGTTTACAGTTGGATATGATGTGTAAATTATGTTATTTTTCTTGATTAGCTCACGTTCTTCGTGTGATCGATCATTTGATTAATTACGGATCCGATCCCTTGTTGAATATTCTGAATCCAAGCTCTTTGCTCGATCATCTAGTTTCCAAGAAAATCCATGTGTCCATCACCACTTTTTAGCTGATCTATCTTTACTCCCCCGTGATTAATCACCTTCAATTTATACGGATCCAAGCTAGTGATTCAACAAATTTCCTTCGTTATTTCCCTGTATTGATCAACATGTTTTAGGTGATCGACCTGGGTCGATCATATATTTTCCAAAGTGTTCGATCCGATTTCAGAAATGATTGATCAATGAATTTTGAGTGATCCTACGAGGTGATCATGCTTTTTTCGGTGATCGGACTGTGTCAATCATGCTTTCTAAGGTGATCGATCCAATTCTGTGTAATTGATTGAGTGAATATGGAGTGATCTAGCGAGCCGATCAAACTATTTCCGAGTGATTGGATGATCCCGAAGGCGATCTATCCGAGCTAAATAATTTATAATTCCTAAGCGAACATCGATTCCAACGCCTAGTCCAATTTTGTACGATCCATGCTCAAGCTATGAGCGATCTGGATGTCCAAGTTCGAAGTGTAACGGCCTTGTCAAAAGGCTGGTTAGCAGTATCCTACGTGTGATGGCCTCCCTAGAGGAAAAAACAAAGCATTTATAACATCCATAACATCCATCAAGCAAAACCTGATCATCACCATTTAAATCCTTGTATACATTGATAAGCAGTATGATTAGTTTTCTAAGGCTAATGGATAACCCTAGTTCTTGTATGATTACCGTGTTTGCGGAACCTATATATTCACGTTTGCCTTCAGAACCCAAGTGTCCAGCAATTAGATTTCCTTGTCTGGGTGATCCAAGGTACAAGATTATCGCTACCAATCGTGATAGGTACCCCACTACACTCTTGCTTTGAGTAAACACTAGAAACCTTTGACTTATCAATGATTACTTCACGTTCCCAGTCACAAGAGCTTGCATTTCCCTATCTTACTAGTCTATTATCAAGCAAGTTTGTTTCATCTCGTGCTACCTATCACACTCCTATATTCAATTCAATTTCTGAGCTTTTAACCAAAGAGTCAAAATTGTCTGCAACCTTCAGTTTAACCCACTTTCCAAGTTTTCAATCAAAAAGTCAAAACTGGCCACCACACCCCTTCAATTCAACCCAATTTCTGAGTTTCCAATCGTAGAGTCACATATCATTGTGCCAAAAACTTCCCCTTATATAAATAATTAACAAGCCATTGCCATTAGCTGGATCTTGAAGACTTCACCATACCTTCCTATGGTTTGCACAATATTTATTGCCTATTCCTTGAGTAGTTACCTTGCTCCAATCCAAGACTAACAATTACCCTTCTTCGATCCAAGACTATTTGGTTGCGAATAAGGCTTTGATTTTGCTTCAAGAAACTTAGAATTGTTTCAAAGGCTTCCACTATAACAACCCAATTTTTTGCAGCCCGATTTTTTTTCAAAAATCCAAATCTATCGAAGCTCGAGTTGGTTTGTTTGGTATCCTGCAGAAAGTCAAAGAAAACTATGTCAGAGCTCATAATAGAAATCTCATAGCGGAAGGGAGTAGAATATAATAGTAGGTAAACACTTATCAATATAATGACACGTCTAACAAGTGTCTCTAAACTACAAAATCTTAACCACTTGTCTAACCTGCAGGTTTGTTATGGGGAGGGGGTCGGAACAAAAGTTCTAACGAATGGACAAATTATACTTTTTACAGATAACACTACTATACCGTTCTATCATCGGTTCATATTTGTTAAGTTATTCAAGTTTATCTCACAATATACTTTCGATTTTTTTCCCGCACAAATCGTACCCATCTACTCCTCAGTAGATCAACCTAATAAATAATATATATGTAACTATATGCCAAATATGTCGAGGTACTCCCCATAGTACCCTCCTCGAGTGGTCCCTATCTTCGTACCACGAAAACGTACTGGAGCTCCATTGGTACACCATGAAAGCATACTAGGCTACAATGTGAAAGCGAATAAGACTTTATCGTTGTGCCATAAGGGTGCCCTAATCCCTGAGTTCCTCCACGGAACTCAGTCGAGGGCGTTACACATACCTGTAAGGACAACCTCGTTACGCCTACAATACAAATTCCCAAAGATAGGTATGTCTCTTCTGATGGCTCTCCAAGGCCCCACCCATCGCACTCTCTACTAATGAAAGACTATTCAAAGATCTAAATAACCTCCCTACCATCCAGTCTAAAAAATATGTGGCCCCTCATCTAATAACTTGATAGTAAAAGATCATTGGCCTCTCGGCTTAGCTCTAGTATTTCCCACATGCGCTCCGACTGACTATAATTAGTATCTGATGACCTGCGATCCTTTGTTGAGTCCCGACCGCGAAGCCTCCCACTTGAGGCAACCATCGAATCATCCAAAGATCATCCCAATCAACTTTTAGGCTTTCCACCATCAAAGATGCAGCCAAAGCGTACTCACTTGATGGAACCGTACAAACCATCACAGAGGGTCATCTCGGAGTACCCTCATGTCTCGTAGAAGTCTCGCACTTCCTTACAGTCCCATCGAATAATAAGCTGGACGTGCTCCTCTCGTGTCTCCAAACACTCGCGGTGATCTTCCCCGTTGTGCTCTTCATCCCAAATACGTACGGACTGGTCAGAGTGCATCTCATCATTACGTTATTATACCCTATGTCTAATCTTCAATTACGCACTTGCTAACTTACCACCTTGTTAGTTAACTTAAAACATTCACTAGTTTATTTTGCATTCAAGTTATTTGTTTATTAGCTTTAGTTGGCCTCTTATTTTCCCTAATCAGCTCCCGCTACCGAAACAGACCACTATTTATTATTATATTCATTAAACTTAATTCCTCAATTGTAAATTTATTAATAATAAGCCTATTCTGCTCTTCTCTCATTTAATTATAGCTTCGTGTTGTAATATTACCACAACAACAATTGTGAGATTGCTTATTAAACTTATTTCCCATAATTTAAGTTCATTTATAATAAGCCCATAATTGTAAGACATTTCTTTAAATTATTTTTATACAATTGAACAGTGCACAATAAGGCAAAATCCTTATTTCGCACTAAAACACATCTTTATTTATTTTTAAACTAATTTTGTTTTCCACTTTTTAAAAAACCAAACCATGGATATATCCCCTTTTATCCCTAACCACTCAATCTAGGCTACTACTAACTTCCTATTTAATTGATATACATTAATTCTAGTCTCTAACTTATTTTCCCCTTTTGTTTTGCATAACTACAGTAAAATAGGACATAACTGGGTTTATACCCCTTTTTCTTTCAATCCCTACAAAATTTTCATAATTTCCATTTTAAATCTGAAAAGTGATTTCTTACAAATAATATGAAAATTCTCAAACTTTCCCCTTTTGCTACAAATTTACTATACATAAATTTGTTTATGCCATATCAATCTTTGCCACATTATTTTAGTAAGCTTAACAAGTTTGTCAACTTTCAAATTTCCATTTTATTAAAGTTTTAGCATAATACATTCATTTAGCCCCAAATCATCAAGTTTCCCCTTTTTATTTCAATTCTCATCAATTTGTGCATAACCACAATTAAATTAATTTGTAAGTAAACACAATTCACTTATTTTGCGCATAACCACAATTTAATTAATTTGCACCTAATCATGATTCAATTAATTTTGAGCATAAGCAAAATTCAATTATTTTGTACATAACCACAATTTAGTTATTTCGCGTATAACCATAATTCAATTATTTTTCTTCTAACCATAATTCAATAATTTGTCCATAACTAAAATTTAACATAAATTGCATATTATGATGCAAAAAGGGGGGAAGAAGAAGAACCTATTATAAATTCCAACATGAAAAAAACAATACAATGTACTATTATCCGAAAATTAATTTAAATCCACTCGCCTGAGATTTGCGCTTTAATATTTTGCATCTGATTTGGATCTGCGCTACTTTCTTTTCAATTCGAATATTTATATTTGTTTTGACTAAGGACCAGGGAATCTATATCTTAAACATACAATCTTATTCTCCAAATATTGAATCAAAAATCATAAACTAATATATTTTTATTTTTTGAGAATTTGGACGAGAAAAGAAATGGCATAACTATGGTGCCTTTTCAGAAAATATGAGTTGAAGGCTAGGCCCTGTTGGTTTATTTATAGGTGCTTAGAAGAACCATGCCCGTTGTAATGACCCGCATTTTTAGAAATATATAATTAATTTATTTAATTATATAATTGGTGATTTAGAGAAGTTAACGATCGTTTAATTAAATAATATTGAATATTTAATAAATAATTATAATATAATAATATATTATAATGTCGAAATAGTCGGAAATAGTGAAATTCACAACAGAGTGTGAATTGAATAGTATACGAGATGTGGTTGAGTTTCGATTCAGAATATATTAACGTATATATGGAATCGACGGCGTTAGAACGTATAATTATATTATAATTAAAATCGAGCTTGAAATGGCGCTGCAGTTCGTAAATTGGCGATTCGAACTTCAACTGAATGTACAGGATTCGTTTTAAGCCGGATTTCTGTGAAACAAGAAACGTGTGGAGCTGGTGGAGTATATCTTTCTAGTGGAAGAGAAAAATCAGGATTTCGTCGTGTAGATTTTGATTCACGTCCAAATCAAATTTCAGAAAAGTCGCTGTAGAATTCCTTTATAATTTGCAACGCTTTATATACGTTATAAAAGAGATTTTTCGATATAAACTGAATATCGATAAATCTAAAATCTGAAATAGCAAACTGTAAATTCTGATATGATATTCTGGAGCCGTACGACATCATATGTGAGTATATACGATAATATAAATTTATTTATATTTAATTTAATTTATTTAAATATATTTATATATTTAAATGGATTATTCAGGGGTCTAAAAATAGCCAGTTTTGCAAATGAAATCGGAATTCCACGAAACTAGTTTTGTTGGATCCGCAATATCAAATAGTTGCTAGATGTCAAGTTTCGTGATTTTTAGAGTCACTGTGTAGTCGTACGGATTTTTGGAGTGAAAGACAGTCAGTATTTTGACAGTTAAAAATACGCTGTGTGAGCATACGGAGTCGGAATTTGACGAAACCAGTTTCGTTGGGACCGTAATGTCAAACTCTAGCTGAATGTCCAGTTTCGTGATTTTTGGGTATCGTATGTGGTTACAGGGATTTTTAGAAGGCAAAACAAATTTTTTAAAAAAGGAATATACCGGGAATATTCCCTCTATAAAATATCTAGATATTTTTTAACAGTATAAATACCCCCACAAACATTCCTTAAAACCTAATTTCCTCAGTAACAACCCGCCGTCGCTTTTCTGTTTCCTCTCAACAAAAATGGCAAGTTCAAAAATCAAGAATAAACCAAATAAAATTCTACAAATCGTATGATGTATACGTATGGACTCAGCATGTAAAGAGCTTCGAGTTGGTGCTCATTTTGGTTGGAGCGGCGCCGTTTCCTGCTGTTCGAATTGTCGAACAGTAAACTAGGGTTGGCACTTGCGGGTTTATGGAGTGTCGAGGCAAAGTTTGGATGGGATTTTTGAGTTCGGCGAAGGGAACCGCACCTGTTGGCTTGGTTGGGTGGGATACCGACACATTTGGTGTCGATACTGTGCCTGTAGCAGCACCCGCGGTTTCCAGAACGCGGTGAGAAGGAGGCGATCGAGTTCTTTTCTTTTGGGTGGAGGTAGAAGAGAATCGAACGAGAAGAACAATGGTGATTTTGGGGGTTGACTTAGTGAAGTAATGGGGGTACGATGGGAGGATGAAGTCGGTGGAAATGGTGCGGTGTTAGAAGCAGGCGACGAAGCATTTGGGAAGGAAGAAGAGAGAGGCGGGCTTTTATTCTTTGGTTGGGCCGAAGTTCAAGAGGGGTGAGGCCCGTTTAATTAAAAGTTGAGTTTTAATTTAACTTATAATAATCATATAACTTCTATAACGTGTAACTTCCACATACGATATCAGATTCAGGAACCGTAAGTTGCGTTGGGATCGTATGGACGGGAGCGACACAACGAGACTGACCGGGAGTGAATCGGGACTCGTTACAATTTATGGCGAAATAAATTGTCCGTCGAAATCAAATAACGCAAACCGTTATTTAACGATTAACGCGCCAATGTGAGTAAATCTCACTAACTCTGAACAGTTTATATTTTCATGTTGTATTTTTAGAACTGTTAAATATTGACTGTTTGACTATGTGTTGACTGTTTGATTGAACTGCTAGTCAGTTAGTTAAATTTCTATATTGATTCTGTTTAACAGAATATATCATATGGAACTGAAAGTGATGTTATCTATATTGTCTAACATCTGTGATGCAGGGAAACAGGTTGGAGGAATCCGACTGGATTCCTCAACAGTTATTTTATTGTTTTTTTCATATATTTTAATATATGATGTGAATTATAACTTGTTGTTGATTGTGTGTGTATGGACGATATTGAACATCGTGATTTGATATGATTGAATACCATGACATACCGGAATGTAGATAAAGGAGATTTTTCAAAGTGATATTTGAAAATGAGATATTTATAAAGTGGAATATTTATAAATAAGAAATGTTTATAATTTGGAATAATTATAAAGAGGAGATATTCAAAAAGGAAAATAAATTCAAAACATTTCTTTTTGAATGGAAAGGCCTGTGTGGTGAGTTTGGGGATTTTCCCGATGCTCCCGATACAAAGGAGGTTATGGCGAATTTTCCCGGGAATTTAAGGAGTTAGAATATTTCAAGAATAAATTTGAAAAGGAAATATTTGTAAACCATTTACAAATAGAATTGAAAAGGAAACGTTATAAAAGGGAAATCATTTTTAAAGTGTAGAACCGTTATGTAAAAGTAAATCTTTTCAAATGAATAAAACGTTGTTAAAAAGGAAATCTTTATAAAGTTATTCGAATATGGTATTCGAAGGAGTTAATCGAATATGGTATTCGAAGTTAGTTAATCGAATATAGACATTCGAAAAGGAATCAATCGAATATGGTATTCGAAGTAGTTAATCGAATATAGACATTCGAAAAGGAATCAATCGAATATGGTATTCGAAGTTAGTTAATCGAATATAGACATTCGAAAGGAGAAATCGAATATGGTATTCGAAGTAGTTAATCGAGTATAGACATTCGAAAGGAGAAATCGAATATGGTATTCGAAGTTAGTTAATCGAATATGTTATTCGAAAGGGGTTAGTTTGTCGAGTTAGTCAAATAGAGTTAACCAGTTAGAGTTAATCAGTTAGAGTTAATCAGTTAGAATTAACCAGTTGGAGTTAATTAGTTAGAGTTAATCGATTAGAGTTAACACGAACTAAAATTAATCAAATATAGTTATTTGAGACAGAGTTAGTCAAACATAGTATTCAGGGTAAGTTGCCATCTTGTATGACTGCTAGCGTAATTCGCAGGGCTGTAGATAGCCTAAGGCGGTCAGATGTTTCCTGAGGGAATCAGGCGTAACCATTGTGATCGCTGCGATCTAGAGTCAAGCGAATGGAGTTAAATAGAGTTGTCGAATAGTAGTTGTTCGAATGGAGTTAAATAGAGTTGTCGAATAGTAGTTGTTCGAATGGAGTTAAATAGAGTTGTCGAATAGTAGTTGTTCGAATGGAGTTAAATAGAGTTGTCGAATAGTAGTTGTTCGAATGGAGTTAAATAGAGTTGTCGAATAGTAGTTGTTCGAATGGAGTTAAATAGAGTTGTCGAATAGTAGTTGTTCGAATAGAGTTGAATAGAGTTAATCGAATAGTAGTTATTCGAATAGAGTTAAATGGAGTTAAATCGAATATTTGTTATTCGATAGGAGTAAATCAAGTTGAGTTAAATAAACCAAGTTAGTCGAGCCTAGTTAATTGAATCGAATTGGTCGAACCAAGTAAGTTAAGTTAGTCGAGTTAAGTTCGTCGAGATAAATAAATCGATGTTAGTTTCATCGAAAGGAATTATCGATGTTAGTTTCATCGAAAGGAGTTATCGGTGTTAGTTTCATCGAAAGAAGTTATCGATGTTAGTTTCATCGAAGAGAGTTATCGATTATAGTTTAATTGAAGTGAGATTTTCAAATATGAGATATTTGAAAAGGGAAGAGTTATCGAATACTAGTTATTCGAAGAGAGATTATCGAATATCGTTTATTCGAGAAGGAGTTAATCGAATATAGGTTATTCGAAGAAGAGTTAATCAAATAGAGATTTCTCGAAGAGAGTTAATCGGCAAATTCGATTATATCGAATTCGGGAAAGTACTTATACTTTCCAGTGTCTAAATAGAGATTTATTTATTTATAAATAAATAAGTGTTAGGTTAATTATTCACTAATAAGAATAGAAGTTATAATTAAAGTTAGATAATTCGAAAGTAGGGATTATAACGTTATCGTTATAACCAATGTTTTAAATATAGAAGTGGATTCGAAAAATTGGATCCGAGAAAGGCGTAAAGAAGTTGTTAAAGATTAAAAGATAAACTTTGACCATTTCGAAGTTATAACGTTGTTCAGTTAAGGTTTGAGAGGTAATTATACCCCAACTTGAGTGACTTCCTTCTTAACTAAGAAATGGTAAGGTTTGATCGTAAAGGAGTTTTGGAAATGTTTTCCAAACGAGAATCAGAAATGTTTTCTGATAAAAGAAAATAAGAATTTAAAATGTAGGGAAACAGGAGATAAGTAAATAAATGAACTAAAGAGATTTATGTTAAATGATGTTTGTTCGATATAATTTCCATTTGGAAATAATATCGTTGTTTGCACACTTGTTTTTCTTTGATAGTTAACTCACAGACTGTCGAAGTTTTTGACCATTTTAACGTTGTTAATATGGAGAGACCGGTTGGATTATTATCCATAGAACCACTCTGTATTGGCATAAGCGTCGCGAATCATATATGCCAAAGATAATTGAAGATGGAGTAAAATGCAAGGGCTATCCTGTTCACAGAATAGTGCCTTCGGTTTGTCCAGTCCCAGGACAACTTGTATGGACGAAGGTCTGACAGAGTATATCCAATGGATCGCGTAAGTTGATCTGTTCAAACGTATTCACGTTTGGTGGCGGAGGAATTCGTTTCTCTTAGCTGTATACCCGTGTTATTTTTGGGTAAGTCAATTTGTGATTTGGCGGGTATGACGATGTGACATTCTAAGTGAATGAAGATGGATGTATGACAGAGTATTTCTAGACGGTCACGTACATTGATTTCTTCAACTATACCAAGAGTGGAAGCGGAGAAGGAAACTTCTTTTAGCTGACACGTAATGTATGGTTGTAGACGTCAATTAGTGATTCTGACGGATTTGACAATGTAGCATTCGAAGTGAATCTGATGTGATGATAAAGCGTAGCTTCTAGCCTCATCAACCGGTAAATGACAGAAATCGGGCAGGCAGCATGGCTAAGTCGGTCGCACCGAAGTAGGGTGTATAATCACCTATCTAGAGAATATTCATTTGTTTCTTAAATCTATCAATGCTGTCCCATATATATATACGGGAACGGTTGCTGATCCCAACCGTTGGTGATTTACATTCGATACACTCAAGCGAAATGAGTGGTCGGTCATGTGTGGCTGAGTTGCAAGATGTTCTTGTTGAACTCCAGTGTATCGTTCCTAGAGTACACTGATCGGAAGGTGATTCCATACCTTGTCATAGTTGGAAATCCATTACCCAATACGTGCTTGCGGTTTTGATTGTATACTCTATATGTAGAACGTGAGATGCAAGCGTTTCTACTAGACTGATATTTATTTGTACTTAGACATTATTATAATATCAGAATGATATTGCTTTGCAAAGATATTTTGGATTCTCATAAGGGAAAAACCCGTTCCGTTCTGCGGAGTGGTCTTATGAGATATCGTTTACTTGTTCATATACCTGTTTTAAACTGTTTTACTCACACCAGTCCCATGACTGACCCGGAGTTTATTTGTTGTTTTCCCTAAACTCTTGGGTGCCTAAATTTGTACGGGCAGTCAAGTAGTCGGGTTTTACAGATATACTGGAAGAGCTTGGAGCAGGAGGCTTCAAGATCATATAGCTATAGTTATTTCCGCTGTGTTGTAAGTGCTGTACTCTGATAAGTGCTATTGTATACATAACTGTTATATTTCAAAGTTATGTTATCTATTATATGTTATTCGTTCCGCTGTGAGGTTCGTGTTACTCTGATGTTATGTTCTTCTTCTTCTTCTTCTATTCTAAGTTTCTATCTTATCTATTCTCACCTTCTAATTTCTTTCATAAATTACCGGGATTTTTCGATGTTTTGGTTATCGACGTCGGGCTTACGTCGATAACCAAAGCCGCTCAAAATCCGGGTCGTTACAGTTGGTATCAGAGCTTAAGTTAAGAATTACCTTGGCTCTGTGGCGTGACTCGGTAGAGATAGGGTTAGTAATACCCTAGATTGAGTTTGAGTGTATATATACGAGTGCGTATTTGTATTTGATATAAAAATGGTTTTATATTGTGAAGATTCATTGGCTGAGTTGTTTATGAGTTCTGGTCGATCAGTTTGATCCACTGTATCGGTAGGAGTAAATAAACACTTGAATACAATGAAACGTCATCGTATGTTTTGAAAAGAGGGTAAACGAAATAATTTTACCCAAAGTATATTTGATATATATTGGATTTATAATATATGAGATATATTGGTTGTTATTATAATCGAGTAAGATTATAACAATGTGAAAAGATTATATGTAACCAATCAGAATTCATATAAGTAAAGTATATGAAATAAGATGAATTAAATATGAATTTAAATCAGATTTGGAATTAAAATAAGGAAATTTTAAGTTCCTGGGAGATTTTGAAATGTTTTCAAAATGGAAGTATTTAGTAATGGTTTTGAAAATGATATAGTATTGAAATCACTTGGGTCGCTGGAAAATAATTCCGATGATGACTGCGCAGTATCATCGGTGTGATTTTCGAGTTCTAAGTGGTGGATTACTACCAAAGATTTTGATTTGAATTGTTTTGAGAAAACAAGGTGTTTAGAAATTCAAATGTTTTGAATTGGTATTGTGATTTCAAATTTGATTTGAAATAAACCCAGGAATTTGAAATTTGAAATTTGAAATTTGAAATTTAAAATTTAACTTATGAAGTTAAATGGTGAAAGTGAATAATAAATTAGAATTTAACCTTGACTAAGTTAAATGGAAATGGAATTGATTAGCGGATAATCTGGATTTGGATTTGAAATGATAAGTTAAGAGTTTGGAATTTGAAACTCGAATTTGAAATTGAATTCGGGTTGAATAAGCGAATGGTTGTGTTAAGAATAACTTGGTTGGAGCTTGATTGGAAATACATTGGTATATGCTGAATTGACAGCAGGTGAAAGGGATAAAGTTGATATACCCAACAAAAGGTACAAGTTTATATTCTATATGAGTTTGGAATTTATGAGCCGATTTGGCAAGCCGCTTGGCTGTTTGATTTTCTTTGGGATTGGAGAGGGCCTGTGTGGCAAGGTTTGAATTTTTCCGGTAACCCCGTACAAAGGAAACGCTGGCGAAATTTTCCGAAATTTAAAGTGTTAGAAAATTTTCAGAATTTTTGGAAATTTTAGTTAGTTGGAATAAATTAATATTGAAATCGATATTTATTGGTTCAGTTGAAACTGAAGTTGAGAGGTAAACAAATCTTAGGAGTTCCAATAGATGGGGTCGTCCTCTAACTTAGCAATTTCGAGGACGAAATTATTTTAAGTCGGGAAGAATGTAATGACCCGCATTTTTAGAAATATATAATTAATTTATTTAATTATATAATTGGTGATTTAGAGAAGTTAATGATCGTTTAATTAAATAATATTGAATATTTAATAAATAATTATAATATAATAATATATTATAATGTCGAAATAGTCGGAAATAGTGAAATTCACAACAGAGTGTGAATTGAATAGTATACGAGATGTGGTTGAGTTTCGATTCAGAATATATTAACGTATATATGGAATCGACGGCGTTAGAACGTATAATTATATTATAATTAAAATCGAGCTTGAAATGGCGCTGCAGTTCGTAAATTGGCGATTCGAACTTCAACTGAATGTACAGGATTCGTTTTAAGCCGGATTTCTGTGAAACAAGAAACGTGTGGAGCTGGTGGAGTATATCTTTCTAGTGGAAGAGAAAAATCAGGATTTCGTCGTGTAGATTTTGATTCACGTCCAAATCAAATTTCAGAAAAGTCGCTGTAGAATTCCTTTATAATTTGCAACGCTTTATATACGTTATAAAAGAGATTTTTCGATATAAACTGAATATCGATAAATCTAAAATCTGAAATAGCAAACTGTAAATTCTGATATGATATTCTGGAGCCGTACGACATCATATGTGAGTATATACGATAATATAAATTTATTTATATTTAATTTAATTTATTTAAATATATTTATATATTTAAATGGATTATTCAGGGGTCTAAAAATAGCCAGTTTTGCAAATGAAGTCGGAATTCCACGAAACTAGTTTTGTTGGATCCGCAATATCAAATAGTTGCTAGATGTCAAGTTTCGTGATTTTTAGAGTCACTGTGTAGTCGTACGGATTTTTGGAGTGAAAGACAGTCAGTATTTTGACAGTTAAAAATACGCTGTGTGAGCATACGGAGTCGGAATTTGACGAAACCAGTTTCGTTGGGACCGTAATGTCAAACTCTAGCTGAATGTCCAGTTTCGTGATTTTTGGGTATCGTATGTGGTTACAGGGATTTTTAGAAGGCAAAACAAATTTTTTAAAAAAGGAATATACCGGGAATATTCCCTCTATAAAATATCTAGATATTTTTTAACAGTATAAATACCCCCACAAACATTCCTTAAAACCTAATTTCCTCAGTAACAACCCGCCGTCGCTTTTCTGTTTCCTCTCAACAAAAATGGCAAGTTCAAAAATCAAGAATAAACCAAATAAAATTCTACAAATCGTATGATGTATACGTATGGACTCAGCATGTAAAGAGCTTCGAGTTGGTGCTCATTTTGGTTGGAGCGGCGCCGTTTCCTGCTGTTCGAATTGTCGAACAGTAAACTAGGGTTGGCACTTGCGGGTTTATGGAGTGTCGAGGCAAAGTTTGGATGGGATTTTTGAGTTCGGCGAAGGGAACCGCACCTGTTGGCTTGGTTGGGTGGGATACCGACACATTTGGTGTCGATACTGTGCCTGTAGCAGCACCCGCGGTTTCCAGAACGCGGTGAGAAGGAGGCGATCGAGTTCTTTTCTTTTGGGTGGAGGTAGAAGAGAATCGAACGAGAAGAACAATGGTGATTTTGGGGGTTGACTTAGTGAAGTAATGGGGGTACGATGGGAGGATGAAGTCGGTGGAAATGGTGCGGTGTTAGAAGCAGGCGACGAAGCATTTGGGAAGGAAGAAGAGAGAGGCGGGCTTTTATTCTTTGGTTGGGCCGAAGTTCAAGAGGGGTGAGGCCCGTTTAATTAAAAGTTGAGTTTTAATTTAACTTATAATAATCATATAACTTCTATAACGTGTAACTTCCACATACGATATCAGATTCAGGAACCGTAAGTTGCGTTGGGATCGTATGGACGGGAGCGACACAATGAGACTGACCGGGAGTGAATCGGGACTCGTTACAATTTATGGCGAAATAAATTGTCCGTCGAAATCAAATAACGCAAACCGTTATTTAACGATTAACGCGCCAATGTGAGTAAATCTCACTAACTCTGAACAGTTTATATTTTCATGTTGTATTTTTAGAACTGTTAAATATTGACTGTTTGACTATGTGTTGACTGTTTGATTGAACTGCTAGTCAGTTAGTTAAATTTCTATATTGATTCTGTTTAACAGAATATATCATATGGAACTGAAAGTGATGTTATCTATATTGTCTAACATCTGTGATGCAGGGAAACAGGTTGGAGGAATCCGACTGGATTCCTCAACAGTTATTTTATTGTTTTTTTCATATATTTTAATATATGATGTGAATTATAACTTGTTGTTGATTGTGTGTGTATGGACGATATTGAACATCGTGATTTGATATGATTGAATACCATGACATACCGGAATGTAGATAAAGGAGATTTTTCAAAGTGATATTTGAAAATGAGATATTTATAAAGTGGAATATTTATAAATAAGAAATGTTTATAATTTGGAATAATTATAAAGAGGAGATATTCAAAAAGGAAAATAAATTCAAAACATTTCTTTTTGAATGGAAAGGCCTGTGTGGTGAGTTTGGGGATTTTCCCGATGCTCCCGATACAAAGGAGGTTATGGCGAATTTTCCCGGGAATTTAAGGAGTTAGAATATTTCAAGAATAAATTTGAAAAGGAAATATTTGTAAACCATTTACAAATAGAATTGAAAAGGAAACGTTATAAAAGGGAAATCATTTTTAAAGTGTAGAACCGTTATGTAAAAGTAAATCTTTTCAAATGAATAAAACGTTGTTAAAAAGGAAATCTTTATAAAGTTATTCGAATATGGTATTCGAAGGAGTTAATCGAATATGGTATTCGAAGTTAGTTAATCGAATATAGACATTCGAAAAGGAATCAATCGAATATGGTATTCGAAGTAGTTAATCGAATATAGACATTCGAAAAGGAATCAATCGAATATGGTATTCGAAGTTAGTTAATCGAATATAGACATTCGAAAGGAGAAATCGAATATGGTATTCGAAGTAGTTAATCGAGTATAGACATTCGAAAGGAGAAATCGAATATGGTATTCGAAGTTAGTTAATCGAATATGTTATTCGAAAGGGGTTAGTTTGTCGAGTTAGTCAAATAGAGTTAACCAGTTAGAGTTAATCAGTTAGAGTTAATCAGTTAGAATTAACCAGTTGGAGTTAATTAGTTAGAGTTAATCGATTAGAGTTAACACGAACTAAAATTAATCAAATATAGTTATTTGAGACAGAGTTAGTCAAACATAGTATTCAGGGTAAGTTGCCATCTTGTATGACTGCTAGCGTAATTCGCAGGGCTGCAGATAGCCTAAGGCGGTCGGATGTTTCCTGAGGGAATCAGGCGTAACCATTGTGATCGCTGCGATCTAGAGTCAAGCGAATGGAGTTAAATAGAGTTGTCGAATAGTAGTTGTTCGAATGGAGTTAAATAGAGTTGTCGAATAGTAGTTGTTCTAATGGAGTTAAATAGAGTTGTCGAATAGTAGTTGTTCGAATGGAGTTAAATAGAGTTGTCGAATAGTAGTTGTTCGAATGGAGTTAAATAGAGTTGTCGAATAGTAGTTGTTCGAATGGAGTTAAATAGAGTTGTCGAATAGTAGTTGTTCGAATGGAGTTAAATAGAGTTGTCGAATAGTAGTTGTTCGAATAGAGTTGAATAGAGTTAATCGAATAGTAGTTATTCGAATAGAGTTAAATGGAGTTAAATCGAATATTTGTTATTCGATAGGAGTAAATCAAGTTGAGTTAAATAAACCAAGTTAGTCGAGCCTAGTTAATTGAATCGAATTGGTCGAACCAAGTAAGTTAAGTTAGTCGAGTTAAGTTCGTCGAGTTAAATAAATCGATGTTAGTTTCATCGAAAGGAATTATCGATGTTAGTTTCATCGAAAGGAGTTATCGGTGTTAGTTTCATCGAAAGAAGTTATCGATGTTAGTTTCATCGAAGAGAGTTATCGATTATAGTTTAATTGAAGTGAGATTTTCAAATATGAGATATTTGAAAAGGGAAGAGTTATCGAATACTAGTTATTCGAAGAGAGATTATCGAATATCGTTTATTCGAGAAGGAGTTAATCGAATATAGGTTATTCGAAGAAGAGTTAATCAAATAGAGATTTCTCGAAGAGAGTTAATCGGCAAATTCGATTATATCGAATTCGGGAAAGTACTTATACTTTCCAGTGTCTAAATAGAGATTTATTTATTTATAAATAAATAAGTGTTAGGTTAATTATTCACTAATAAGAATAGAAGTTATAATTAAAGTTAGATAATTCGAAAGTAGGGATTATAACGTTATCGTTATAACCAATGTTTTAAATATAGAAGTGGATTAGAAAAATTGGATCCGAGAAAGGCGTAAAGAAGTTGTTAAAGATTAAAAGATAAACTTTGACCATTTCGAAGTTATAACGTTGTTCAGTTAAGGTTTGAGAGGTAATTATACCCCAACTTGAGTGACTTCCTTCTTAACTAAGAAATGGTAAGGTTTGATCGTAAAGGAGTTTTGGAAATGTTTTCCAAACGAGAATCAGAAATGTTTTCTGATAAAAGAAAATAAGAATTTAAAATGTAGGGAAACAGGAGATAAGTAAATAAATGAACTAAAGAGATTTATGTTAAATGATGTTTGTTCGATATAATTTCCATTTGGAAATAATATCGTTGTTTGCACACTTGTTTTTCTTTGATAGTTAACTCACAGACTGTCGAAGTTTTTGACCATTTTAACGTTGTTAATATGGAGAGACCGGTTGGATTATTATCCATAGAACCACTCTGTATTGGCATAAGCGTCGCGAATCATATATGCCAAAGATAATTGAAGATGGAGTAAAATGCAAGGGCTATCCTGTTCACAGAATAGTGCCTTCGGTTTGTCCAGTCCCAGGACAACTTGTATGGACGAAGGTCTGACAGAGTATATCCAATGGATCGCGTAAGTTGATCTGTTCAAACGTATTCACGTTTGGTGGCGGAGGAATTCGTTTCTCTTAGCTGTATACCCGTGTTATTTTTGGGTAAGTCAATTTGTGATTTGGCGGGTATGACGATGTGACATTCTAAGTGAATGAAGATGGATGTATGACAGAGTATTTCTAGACGGTCACGTACATTGATTTCTTCAACTATACCAAGAGTGGAAGCGGAGAAGGAAACTTCTTTTAGCTGACACGTAATGTATGGTTGTAGACGTCAATTAGTGATTCTGACGGATTTGACAATGTAGCATTCGAAGTGAATCTGATGTGATGATAAAGCGTAGCTTCTAGCCTCATCAACCGGTAAATGACAGAAATCGGGCAGGCAGCATGGCTAAGTCGGTCGCACCGAAGTAGGGTGTATAATCACCTATCTAGAGAATATTCATTTGTTTCTTAAATCTATCAATGCTGTCCCATATATATATACGGGAACGGTTGCTGATCCCAACCGTTGGTGATTTACATTTGATACACTCAAGCGAAATGAGTGGTCGGTCATGTGTGGCTGAGTTGCAAGATGTTCTTGTTGAACTCCAGTGTATCGTTCCTAGAGTACACTGATCGGAAGGTGATTCCATACCTTGTCATAGTTGGAAATCCATTACCCAATACGTGCTTGCGGTTTTGATTGTATACTCTATATGTAGAACGTGAGATGCAAGCGTTTCTACTAGACTGATATTTATTTGTACTTAGACATTATTATAATATCAGAATGATATTGCTTTGCAAAGATATTTTGGATTCTTATAAGGGAAAAACCCGTTCCGTTCTGCGGAGTGGTCTTATGAGATATCGTTTACTTGTTCATATACCTGTTTTAAACTGTTTTACTCACACCAGTCCCATGACTGACCCGGAGTTTATTTGTTGTTTTCCCTAAACTCTTGGGTGCCTAAATTTGTACGGGCAGTCAAGTAGTCGGGTTTTACAGATATACTGGAAGAGCTTGGAGCAGGAGGCTTCAAGATCATATAGCTATAGTTATTTCCGCTGTGTTGTAAGTGCTGTACTCTGATAAGTGCTATTGTATACATAACTGTTATATTTCAAAGTTATGTTATCTATTATATGTTATTCGTTCCGCTGTGAGGTTCGTGTTACTCTGATGTTATGTTCTTCTTCTTCTTCTTCTATTCTAAGTTTCTATCTTATCTATTCTCACCATCTAATTTCTTTCATAAATTACCGGGATTTTTCGATGTTTTGGTTATCGACGTCGGGCTTACGTCGATAACCAAAGCCGCTCAAAATCCGGGTCGTTACACCCGTCAGATCAAAACAAATAAAATCCGAGCCATTCACATGAAATAAATCACGCTTCTTGGCCCAAAAATGGTTCGACCCATCTCTAAAGTGTGTCGACACCTGAGTCGACCCACTTCAGGCATGGGTCGACCCATATGTATGATTTAAAATTGTACATCTGGGTCCTTTCTACGTAATTGATGTTGCAATTAAAACTTTCCCTTAACATTATTTTCTTTTCTATTTTCATTCATTCTACTATTATTATCTTCCATTTTTAATATACGTTCAAATTTCAAATTTAAATATGCATGTATATATTCACGTACAACCCGAAATCCATTTCTTACTTGTTTTGATTAATTGCGTGTTGCTTTTAAATTTCATGTCTTTATATATATGCACACACACACACACACACACTCATCTATATATAATCTTTCCTTATATGTACATACACATATACTTTTCTCTTAGAAATGCATGTTTTTGGTTGGCCCTCCTAAAATTTTAAAAACATGATGTTGGTGGGATCAGAAATCGCATGCTGCGACTTAGGAGGTAAGTGCTCAACCACTGAACCACACCGCGTTTTAGTTCACAAAATTAGAACATTGGAAACCATTAGTTTAATGTATGTTTCTCTTATTTCTTCTTTTCCGTATTTGTTATGAAACTTCATTTAATGATATCTGCTTCGTTTTAAGTATGTTTTCTGCAAATTATAGGTCTAAAATGATAGGAAAAACGCCATAAATGCAATGGCGTTAGTTATGCGACCAAATTCAAAAAAATTACGGATTTTATTATATTATTTAAATTAAAATGAGGGGTGTTGCATTCTCCTACCCTTAGGAAATTTTGTCCTCGAAACTCGATGAGGGTAAAATTAAGTAATTCTTCGCATAATTTACAACCATCATGTGTACATTCAATTTTGCAACCATTTGTGCACCTGTGCAAAATTAATCCAACATAAAAATACATAAATGCAATGAATGCCTAAGAGGTACCTCCTTATGAATGCAAATTTTATTGAAAACATGTTGCACACATTCTAAATATACTAGCAATTTCTACATGAATGCAATATTTTTAAAATAAAAAATACTTGTTCATCCAATTTCCCCCCACTCTTATAGAGTAAGAGCATGGTACATCCAATCTTTGCATCCAAATCCTACCAACCAACTTTAGATTTGCGAATTTTAGAAAATACTACTTTTTTGAATTCGATTTATTATGTTAGAAAGACATAGAAAATGGAAAATTACATATTTTCAATCCATTTTTTACGCACATTTTCCCCCATACTTCGAGACTTTAATTGCTAATCTTACAAAAATTTCTATTTTCTATTCCAAGCACAGTTTACATAAGAAAAAATTCTTTCAGCTTTCCACGCTTACTTGAAAGAATTCATTTTCTTTTATTTTTGCAGTTGTCATCTTTGTTTGTTTTTCTTTAGTTGTTCGTCTTTTACCTTTGTTTTCATTTTATTTACAATATCCTATATTTGTATTCTTGCCTAGCGATCACCACAAATACGTAGGAAGAAAATATCCCACTAAACTATTCTATTTTTCTAAAATATAACACTACAATAGAATACAAATCTTTACTAAAAGAAAACTTTCCAATTTCCTCAAGGAGTACTAAAAATGGATTTTTATTAATTACTAATCATGTCATAAATTTACTCAGAAAAGTCTCAACTTGCGTTTTCCTATTCATTTCCTCATTATCCTCTTCCCTTAAATCATGCAAGTTTTAAATTTACTTTTTACTTCTTTCTATTAAACAGTAATCACCTAGAAAGTCTTTTCAAAATTTCCTCAAACCTTTACTAACTGTCCATGCACATCAATGGGACCATTCTCACTAAATTATTTTAATTAAATAAGATTAAGTTTCAAAGAATTTTCTAGAGAGGACTTTTGTGTTCTATATAAAGTAACAAGAAAGCTTCAATTTTCTTTCTTTGTTGAAATAGATAGCACAAAATATGGTGCTTCACCTATATTTTGTACACCTCTTTTGCTACTCATTTCCTTGTCACTTTAACAAAACATGTTTACTTACAAGCTTATTGATTCATAAAAACTTATCTCATAATTCTTCTTAATCCAACAAGTTAAAGAGTGCCACTATCCGTCCTTTAAGAAAACTTTTATATTTTATTTCACTCAGGGTCACCTATGCACCTCATATGTCCAGTTCATTTATTCCTGCTTTCTCTTAACCACTTATATCGCTTAACCCCATAACTTGATTGTGCATTCAATATTTTTTTTATTGAAAACAAGTTTGCATAATTTTCTCAAAAATCATTTTTATACAACTCGTTATATTACAAACTAGTAAATTTCTAAAATTGTAAACTTCTAAATTTTTGAAACTTAGATTTTTTTTTCTAAATTCACATTTTTTTCAAGTTCTTTTTAAAAGCTCTAACTGTGGGGCTAAGTACAAAGTGGTTTTCACCTTTTGCATTATCCAAATTCTTTGCGCGAAATTACATTTCTTTGTCCTATATTTCTCCTTCACATAAGTTCCTATCAAAATATGTTTGAACTGAAGAATAAGACTAACGCCACTTTTGCACCAAATGTATATATATAAATTCCAAATCCATTTTTCTCTTTCTTAATCTTTTTTTTCTCAATTTACAAGGCCCTACTGCCTAATCGACTAATCTGAAAAAACCAAAATTACAAATATTAACACATGGAATCTTCATTCTTTTTTTCAAATATTTGTACACTTTCCACCCTATCTACTCACGGGTCTATAATCCTCAGACATCCATAACCATTTCCTTAGTGTACAAAACCAATACCCCAACTTTTTTTCCATGTGTCACATTACTCAACTAGTGGGTTCCTCTATGGACATATGTGACAACCCGGAAAATCTGAACCAATTTAAAAAAAAAAAATTGGCTATTTTAGTGGATTTTAAATATTTAAAATAAATTATTTTAAATAATAACGACGAAAAGTATGTTTGAATCGATGTTTGAAAATAAATATAATTATTTTTAATTATAAACAAGGCCTGAAATGGCGCGGCGGTTTCAAAATTGGAATTCAAACTTTGACTGACTGTACCGGGTGCAAAATAAAACGGATTTTAGTGAAACCAAAAATATTTAAATCTGTTTATTATTATCTTTCTAACGAATCTGAAAAATCGAAGTTTCATAGCGGGAATCAAAAGTTATGGCCAAATGAATTTTCAGAAAGGTCGCTATGGAGTATATATAGCCCTTGAAAATAGACAATTTGCAAACGACCTCTGTTTTCGACGAAACCACTTTTGTTGGCTCCGAGATGTCAAATTATTGCTAGATTTCAAATTCCATAATTTTTGAAGTTAGTATGTGAGCGTGGCGAAGGAAAAAGTGTTTGGTTAATTTCAGTTAAAATGGATCGACCAGGAAATGGCTATTTTTCAAACGGTCTCAGAATTCGACGAAACTAGTTTTGTTGGGACTGTATCGTCGAAACATTGCTAGATTTATTTTCCTGGAGTTATCGGGATCAATATGTGGGCCCGACAAATTGAAATGTACGTTCAAATCAAATATTGAATGTCTTATATTTTAATTTGAAGAGAAACTGACTGAAACAGTCGAAAGGGCCTACGAAACATGTCCCATTGTGTTCGGAATGGGGGTATTTAGCTAGTGACGACAGTCGTTGGGTTTGGATTGGAGTTCGTATGAGAAAACCCTAATTTTCAAATTATTATAAATATCAACCAATCACGTTTTTTTCTTTCATAAAAAAATAAAAGCCGTGTTTTCTCTCTCCTCGACGTCGATCAAAGGTGGAAACCCTTCACCGCCTTCCCAGCCCGATTCCTCCTCCTACAAGCAAAATTACACCGCCCTCCTGTTGAGGATAGGCCACCGAGTCGGAGACTTTGAGCCACCGCCGACGCCAGCATAGGCCACCGAGTGGGCCCGCTTCCCCACGTGCCTGAACGCCTCTCCAAGCCCTCCAAGGTGGTACCCACCGATCGTCACCACTCTGCACGGATTTCGAGATAAATCGAAACCTAGTTTCGAACAAATTTAGAGAGGTATCGACCTTGTTTATTTTAAACTGTTTTAACACCTTAAAACCATCGCAAATTATGATTAACTTCTAAAAATCGTATCTTTTTGCTATGTGGAAGAAATCCAGTGAAACAGGAGACAGTGGACTCGTGCGGACATCTTCTACTTTTTAGAAGAGACCGGATATTTTTCAGATCCTTCTACAGTTTTTGGAGGAGTGGAACCCAATGTGAGATTTCTGATTTATAAACGATATGGAAACAACGATGTATAAATTATATAGTCGAGTATGAGTTATATAAGCGTTGTACACCTCATGTATAAGCGTTGTATAAGTTGTATGTTTGATGCATAAGTTATATATGTGTTGTAAAAATGATAAATGCGTTGAAATGAATTGAAATGATATTGAAATGAAATCGACATATAGTTATATACGTGTATATATATACATACATATATATATATATATATATATATATATATATATACTCCCCTCGTCCACAGACCATGGATGATATATATTGGTTGTGATATTGTTTGGATTATTGGTTAATGTGAAATTTGGTGAATATCATGAATGGTTGATTTGAAATGATTGATTATGGTTGAAATCTCAATAGGATTAGTATATGGGAAATTTCGTCTACGTACGAACTAGATATTGAAATCCCCATTGTCAAAAGCTGCGAGGCTTTAAGGTAGAGCGAGGAGCCGTACTCGGGACGGTGCCGGTTTTAACTACACTGTCGTTATGCTGTCGAAATTTTCAATAATATTCATGTGTTAGAATTATTTTCATGTGTTGAAACTATATTCATGTGTTGAATAGAAATTCATGTATAGAATAAAAATTCATGTGTTGAATGACATTCATATATTGAATAAATTCTTTGAAAGATAAAAATAACATTTTTATCATATATATTGACTATATAAAATATAAGTGTTTTAAATAAATTGTTTTAACACCAAAAATAACATTTTTTTACCTTATGTATGAACTATATAAATTAATCGTGTTTTGAAATAAATTGTTTTACAATAAAAGTCACATTTTTATGATATATATGAACTGTTAAAAATAGTGATGTGTTGAAATAAATATCTGTTGGATAAAAATATCGTTTTTATCAAATATATGAAATGAATATGGTTTTGAAATTGAAGAATGAATTATATATATATATATATATATATATTATTGAAATAAATCGAATAACGAAGCTGTAATTCGTATTTCGAAACCGTGATTTCAAACGATTATTGAGGGAGATCCGACCATCAAATTTTCTTGAAACCGAAACCATTGGGTTCGCTTTGGAAATATCTTTCCAATGACACCAACTTTGCAAAGATCCAACGGTTGGATTGTTTGGAATGTTTAATTTAAATCCAAAGAAAAATAGCGCCAGAATCGATTATATATATAAATATAATTAAAATAAATCGAATAACAATGCTGTAGTTCGTAATTTGAAATCGTAACTTCAAACGATTGTACTGGGAGATCCGACCGTCGGATTTTCCCAAAACTGAAACCGTTGGATTCGTTTTAAAAAGATCTTTCTAATGATATAAAATTTGTAAAGGTCCAATGGTTGGATTTTCAGATATGTGTAAATCAAATTTGAAGAAAAACAACGCCAGGGCCACGTTATGGCCTGAAGCGTTGTTTGAATGAATTGGCTATTTTTAAATAAATAAAAATAGCGATAAATCATTATAAAACATTAGAAACGATATGGAATGGAAATAAACTGAATTTACTTGGTTTATTGGATATTTGATGGTTGAATGCGTTTGACATGAAATTTACATTAATGAACTGAATTATTGATGTCGAATAATTTTACCATTGAAATGATTTGATTTGAATTCAAAATATACGTGAATTATCTGAAAAGGCCGAGTTAATTCTCATTTCAAATAATTTATCGACGATTAGAAATCGAAGATATGAAGACGGTGCAAGACCGTTGATCTTCACGTCGAATGGAGGGGTGCTACTGATGCTCATGATGGGAGTAGCTACCTTGAAGGGGCTGAAGTGGTAGCCGGCCGGACGTACTTGTTGATTGTACGGATATGCGAGGTATAAGGTGCCTCCGGTTTCATTCAGACCCAGAACAAACTTGTAAATGGACGTGTGTCTGACGTTGTATATTGACAACATGACATGCAGAGATGCTGTGATCAAAGCTTTTTTTGAAAAGCAGAGCTTTGTGGTGGATGATCAAAGCACGACTTTGAATAGCTAGCTTTGTGTTTAGCATTGTTTCGCGAGCCTCACACCCCGGTATGAGCCAGAAACGGGAGAGGGCTTCAGGGAGGACCTGCGTTTCTTTCTAGCTAGGAGTGGTGTTTTGGGTTTGACACGCCCAGGCATTTTACTTATGTGGATGATGGATAGCGAGGCGCCTCGGTTATATCGGTCGCTCCTGGGCCAATGGTTTGGTCGGTGGATGACCAATTTACACCCCATAAGGTGGGGAAACGCAGTGTTCAGGCATTTTAATTCACATCGAGTGGACTGGCCCTGACGATCCAAAGGTCACTCGAGCTCTGATCCTGAGGCTCGAGCTAGAGAGTCTCGAAGCGGTAAGGACGGTCCCTTGCCTTGGTTCATGACAGAATCCAATTTCCAAATACGACATCATGCGGTTTTGATTGTATACCTATATATGGCGACATAGTGGTATGGGGCATTAATGCCGTCTATGACTGATAGTTATGATTGAATTTTTTTTTGAAACATATAAACACTAGCAATAATATCAAATGATTTGTTTTGCTCGTATCAAGCATATTTTGGCCATTATAAGGTAAAACTCTATCCTCTGGTTTGTGTTGCATTGTGTGATGGGAACTGAGTCTTATAATGGCTTCATTTTATAAAAAGCATTGCGATGTTTAAAAGATTTACTTGTTTTAAAGCACTGGCAATCCAATGGTGTAAACCCATTCCGCGTTAGCGGCGTGGTCCTATGATTGGCCATATTATCAAGTAAGTTAAGTAGATTTCTCATACCAGTCCCATGATTGACTCGTAGTTTGTTTCACTTGCAAACTCGGATGCCCCTTTTTCTACATGGGCAGGCTTGTATTTAGGTTTTAGTAGGTTCTTTCTGGATAGCTGGAGCTGAAGATGGATTCTATCATTTATCTCTTTTTATGCTGTTCAGCTCATGTTGTACATATTATGTTTAGATTTCCGCTATAGACATTTATGTAAAGCTGAACTGTATTTTGTACTAAGTATGATCCTGTATACTGTGTAACTCTGATGATTATGTTTATCCAGTGTATTCTATTGTACATTATCTGGTGTATTTATTTATTTCAGTTCTGCTGTTATCTGTTTATGTGTTATACTCCAAAGATTACCCTTGCCACCGTGGAACGGGGTTTGGGGTCGTCACAACTTGGTATCAGAGCTTTGGTTAAGCTTAGTTCTGGAATATAACATATTAACGAACTTGTCAGAAATAGAACCAGTAGTGTTCTAAGACGGATTGCTCATTTCAGATAGGATTAGTAATATCCTAGAATGAGTGAAGCAGAATGAGATACACTGTGACGACCCAAACTTCCCGGTAAAGGAAAGGCTGGATTGCTTTAAGAACAATACCCATTAGAGCACAAACTGAAGAACATTTTACTGCTGATTACAACAATTACATCAGAGTACAAGAATGTAACAGAGTATGAATACTTATTAAACAAAAGGAATACAATAATATCAGAGATTTAAATTACATTTAAATAGCAGCGGAAAATAATACAAATACACAACTGAAAGGAATACACGGATATAGAGCTTTCCGAATATCGCTTCAGCTGTAGACCAGGATCTTGTAAATATATCTGCAAAAAGCTACTCGACTGCCCGTGTGGAAAATATGGGCACCCGAGTTTGCCAGTGAAACAAACTACAGGTCAGTCATGGGACTGGTATGAGAAATCTTAACTTAACTATCTAATAATAAGGCTAATCACAGGACCATGCCGCTAACGCGGAACGTGTTTACTCCATTGGATTGTCAGTGCATAAAATAAAGTAAAACGTTAAACAACGCAATGCTTTTTAGAAAAATGAAACCATTATAAGACCCAAGTCCCATCACACAATGCAACGCAAACCGGAGGATAGGATTTTACCTTATAATAGTCAAAAGATGCTTGATACGATAAAACGGATTTAATATTAGTGTGTATATGTTTTAATAAAACATTTCAATCATAAATATCAATCATAGACGGCATAGTACCGCATCCTACTATGTCGCCATACTAGTTCTACAATCAAAACCGCAAGGTCGTATTGGAAGTTGGTTTTCCATCATGAGTCGAGGCTAGGGGCAAGCTCCTCTCCGATTCGAAACACTCTAGCAAATGCCTCAGGATCCCCCACAGTGAACCCTTGGAGCGGTAGGGCCGGTCCCCGCCTATCGGCAGTGGATTGGTTATGCCTGAACACACGTTTCCCGGTTCCTTTGAACCTATAATATGACCACTATCGGCCTATAAAAATCCGAGGCGCCTCAAAATCCATCATCCACATAAGTAAAATGCCAGGTCGTGTTAAAGCACTGACACTACCACTAGCTAGAAAGAAACGTGTTCACTCCCTACGGTCCATATCCCGTTTTTGACTCATACCGGGGTGTGAGGCTCGCGAAGTCACAATATACACAAAGCTATGCCGTAATAGGCTATGCTTTGATCATCCCACAAGGCCTTGCTTTTCAACAAAAGCCTTGATCATTTGCATCTTGGCGTGCCACATTGACAATTCACGCCATGCAATCAATCACTATTAATATATACCACGGTGTTAAGTAGAGAATAAATCCTCTACCACCAAACAGACATACATTAACAGAAATTGATTTAATTCACACAGAACAAAATCCAATGTCAGACACACATCCATTTACTAGCTTATGCTCTGGGTCTGAGCGAAAACCAAATCCGAACAATCAACAATAGTCCGGACGGCCACCACTGAAGCCCTTTCAAGGTAGCTACTCCCATCAGGGTCTCTGTAGCAACACATCCATTCGATGTGAAGATCGTCGATCTTCAACCACTGTCTTCATCTTCGACTCTTCATCGTCGTAGAAATTATTCGGAATGGGTTAAACCCGGTCTTCTCGAATAACTAGCGTATTTTATAATTTAAAATCAAGTATTATAATGGCGCACCCAACGTCTCATTCCAATTCAGAATATTCTTTTAAATAAAATATTCACATTATTTTATCAAAGATAAACTCTTTAAATTATTCTTAAATCTTACTTTTAAAGATTTATTAAGAACCCAATTTGGTTTTAAATATCACAAATTATTATTTAATGATTAATTGAATTTAAGAAATTAACCTTATCTTTAACTGGGTTAAGGAACTAATGTCATTTAAAACATTGTTCACGGTAAACCCCAAAATCATCTTCCATTATGGAATCTTCCCAGAAATCAAATCAATATATAATCATTATAAATTTCCGTATCTGACCAATAATATAAATGGAATAACGGCAAAGCCTCTTAAATTCCATATGTAGTATCGGTCTTCTTTTACAGAAGCTTATCCTGGTTATTATCAACTCGACATTCAATTCCAATTTAATGTATTAAATTGGAAAACTTTACTTTTGGAAAATTTCCATTTAAATCTTAGTAAAAGATGTATAAATTCCAAATCATACTTTCGCTGTCAGTTGGGTTAAAGAACAAATGTCGCTTAGAAACACAGTTCACAATAAGCCCAACTCACATTTCATCTTATTTCAATTACTAAATGAAACTTTAATAATCTAAATTAAAAGATTATTCCTTTCATATGGGGTTTAAGAACAGTGTTATTTAAGACGCTATTCACGACATTCCAAAATCTAATTTATTTAATTTAACTTCATTTAAATCTTAACAAATTGGAAAACTCATTAAATCTAAATTTTATGATTTATTCTAATTACTAACTAGTTTATTTCAATAAAAATATATTTTCTCAAAATATATTCTTTTTCTAAAATATTCTTTTCATATTTATATTTTCTACAATATTCTTTTCCTAGAATATTCTTTATTGGAATGTGACTCAGCTAACAACCATATATTTTTTATGGAATCGACAATCATGATAAATAATTATCAAACATCCAAATGACGACCAAAGTGGAATCAATAACTGTGTGAGCATTAAAGTAAATAACTGACGCTCATCACAGACTGTCAATCCATCGATTGACAGATAATTTAACATTGGGATTAGTGTGTATCTAATATCATCCCAATACCCGTGTGGGGTTTCATCCATCAAGCAAATCATAAATCATTTGTGCGCTTGGGCGATGTGTGAAAATTATCGTCCCAATCACATAGACAAGTCAGATGACTTGTAAATGGAAGTGTAGTATTCCAGCATCATAAACATATATATAATGATGAATCAGTTCATATATAATAACAACGTAAGTTCCCATGTGAACATAATTTATCAAAACAATGAATCCTTCCTACTGATTTATTTACGTTAAAAATGTGAATTCTGATGTTGACTTACCTACAATGAAGTATGATCTTTTCATTTTACATAAAAATGATATTCTTTTTACATTGTATAAAATGAAATCTTTATATTACATTAAAAATGTAATTATTTATTCTTATCATTCTTATAACAACTAAAGTGTAGATAAAAATATACTTTTTAATTTCATGTTTTATTTGCAATAGAGAATGCAGATAAAAATATAACTTCTTATTTCATACTTTATTTGCAAAAGAGAATCAAAATAAAGATTCAACTTTTTATGTTTATTTACATCGAGGGATGTAACCTTTTTATTTCTAGTTTTATTCGCAACAAGGGTTGCAAATGAAAAGGATAACTTTTAAATTTAAAGTATTGTTCACATCTAGAGTTGCAAACAAAATGCATCTTTTTCCTACGGTGTTTATTTGCCTCTAAATATGCAAAAAAAAATAAAAAATAAAAAAATCTTTTAACTACGATGTTTATTTGCATCTAAATATGCAAACAAAATAAATATAATCTTTATTAAATGTTTTGTTTGCAACTAAATTTGCAAACAAAAATGTATATTTCCATTTCTAAAAATACAAAATATAATATTTGTTTGCATCTAAAATTGCAAACAAAAGGTAACTCTTTAAATCATATTTTGTTTTACTAGTGTAAATTGACAAAAGTGAATAATTCGTTTTAACTAGTGTAGATTGACAAAAGTGAATAATTTGTTGTTTCAAATCTGATATGACATAAGGATACTATATTTTGTTTTATTCTTTTAATTTGGACAAAAATGAGTATTTTTGCCTACTTCTACTTTAATGAAAACAAATGAATGTTTAGCTATTCATTCTTTTATAATGACAAAAATGAACCTTTCTAATTCATTCTCTTTTTAATGTATAAATGCGATAATTTTGTTAAATTGTTATTTTTATTTCAATAATCGTTCTCTGACAAAAATATAATTTTATTTCACAAATCATTCTTTTGAAAAAAAGGTAATTTTAACTCATATTAACATTTTATAATCAAAATGCCCTTTTAATTTTCATTAACATTTTATAGTGGCAAAAATGTCAATTTCCTTTAATGTAAACAAAAATGTCAATTTCCTTTAATATAAACAAAAATGCAATTTGAACAAATCCTTTTAATGTAAACAAAAATGTCTATTTATTCTAATGTACACTTTCTAGCAAAATGTATATTTCATTCCAATTCTTTTAATGTATAAAAATATACATTTTCTCATCATTCTTTTTAATATACACTAATTACATAACAATGTAATTTTACATGTTAACAAATCCTAATACATATAAAAAGACATTTCTTATTCAAAAATGTTATTTTATTTCTATGTGACATTTAATAATAAAAATGTTAATTTTCTTATGCGAACCTTTTATACCAAAATGATATTTTTAACTTCACATTTTACTAAAATGATAATTCTTATTCTGGTGTGACATTTAACAAAAATGATGGTTCTTATTCTAGTATGACATTTAACTAGAATGATAATTCCTTCATTACATGCCATTATTATAACATAAATGGTATCTTTTTATTTATGAACATGTTCTAATCAAAAATGTCAAGTTAAATCAAATAAAACATTTCATAATAAAAGGACAATTTTAGTCTAAATGATCATTGCTAACTAAAATGACAATTTTGACAAAATCTATATTTTTAAACATGTCATTCTTTTTATTTAAACAAAAATGGTGTATTTTTGTTTAAACCAATTTCTAATTTACAGAAATGTTTCAATTTCGATAGTACAACAAACAAAATGATAATTTTGTTTAGTCTAATTCAAATTAACAGAAAAGTTAAATTTTTAACCATAAAATGAACAAAATAATAAATTTGTTCAATCTAATTCTAATCAACAGAAATGTAATTTTAAACAATTCTATCGCCACAATCAACATCAAACAAACAGATGTGTATTTACAATTAACACAGAATAATAACAGTATGAAGTAACTGCAAATTTATAACAATAATTTCAGAATTTATTTCAATTATAAAGGAAAGAAATAAATTAGATTTCTCACCGATAGTTTAATTCAGAACAGTTCAGGTTTGAAATTTCCTGAAATTCAGATTCGCTCCGTTTCAGTTCTAGTCTTTTCCATGGCGTAGTGCTCGGAAATACGAATCCAACGCAATTAGTTTTGTCTATTTCCGCTTCTGTTTGACAAAGTTATGTTGAATTAACCATTTGGGCGCAGAATCGAGAGAAATACACCACCATTTTCGATCATCACCATACCATCTGAAAGATCGTGACTTCCTCTTCATTTTCGTATATTGGGTTTTTAAAATCATTGAGCAGATTGAAATTAATTGAGGATCAAAGTTGGAACAAAATCGTCCATTAAAAAGAACATACGGCGGCTGCATTAAAATTAGGGTTAGGTATTTTTGACCGTATATATACACGTATTTTCCATTTTATTTAATTAGTTAATTCTATTAAACTCAAATAATATCAGTTTAACACCACGAACTCCAAATCAAACCCAACGAGTGACACCCCTAGCTAATAGCCCCCGTCCCGGACACAATGGAATGTATAAATTTAATTATAAATCATTTAATTATTAAATTCAAACGTACATTTTAAATTACCGGGGCCACATACTGACTCTAAAAATTATAGAAAAATTATTTCTAGTTATGTTTTGACGATACGGTTCTAACGAGACTAATTTTGTCGAATTTTGAGACCGTTTGAAAAATGACTATTTTCAAGTTGATTAAATTTGACTAAAACAGTCAAAACACATTTTCCTTTGCCACGCTCACATATTAATTCAAAAAATTATGAAAATTGAAATCTAGCAATAATTTGACATTCCGGTTCCAACAAAAGTGGTTTTGTCAAAAACCGAGGTCGTTTGAAAAATGACTATTTTTAAGGCCAATATATTTAATATTAAAAATAAATTTTTAAACAAATAAATTCCGAAACTCAAAATATATAAGTGTTTACTGTTTTTCAATGCAGGAACGTCATTCCGAACTCAATGGAAGTGATTTCGAGTCGAAATTCCTTCATATGTGAAAAGTAGTTTTTCGGGCCCTATATAATATATATAAATTCTACAGCGACTTTTCTAAAAATTGAATTTGCCATAACTTTTGATTTCCGCTATGAAATTTCAATTTTTCAGATTCGTTAGAAAGATATTATTAAACAGATTTAAATATTTCTAGTTTCGCTCAATTCTGATTTAAAATGAATCCTGTATAGTCAGTCAAAGTTCAAATTCAAATTTTCAAACTACAGCGCTGTTTTAAACTCCTTTTTTAATTAAATTGAATTTATTCGCTTTAAAATAAATTTTTTTAGTCGTTCTTATCTAAAATAAATTATTCTAAACATTAAAATCCATTAAAATTTCTAAAATAAAAATTTTAAATTGGCCCCAAAATTCCGGGTCGTTACATACACCCTGATAGACACATTTACATTCAAGTATATGTCTCTATGTTTTAAAATTACCTTTTCTGTTGGCCTAACACTTTGTTTGCTATTTGTAGACATTGAAAAATGAGTGGCAGAAGTAGAAGAGGTAGGTTGGAACCAGATATTGAAGCTCTATTTAAGAAATATAGAAATATGGGTGGAGTACCATTCTTGGGCGAAGAATTTATTATTAAAACACAAGCTTCGATTCGTTCTGCTGAGAAAATCTTTGAAGGTTTAAAGCTAAGAGATGACCAGAAAAGATTACTGGCATCTTGGGCACTCAAAGACGAAGCTTTGTTCTGGTGGGATTCGATTATTAAGGATAATCTAGAAGGTAATATTACCTAGGATAGATTTAAAGAGATTTTCAGTGAAAGATTTATTCCTCTAGAAGAAACCGAGCAGTTATGTGATGAATTCTATTATCTGATACAAGGAGATATGACCACTCCAGAATATCATAAGAAATTCAATGAACCTTCTCATTTTGCCATTCATCTAATTCAAGATCCAAAGAGGAAGAATCTGAGGTTTATTAATGGTCTTCAAAGAAAATACCAGAATAGTGTCATGGGGCATGTGAAGCTTCCTTTTTCTGAAATGATATACATGGCTTATCAGTATGAAGATCTTGATAAGCGAGGTCTTTTGGTCGACGAAGAGGAAGTCAGTTCTAGCAACAAAAGGAAACTCGAAACTGATAGCCTAGAGACAAGTACGCAGCCAGAGGCCAGTACGAGGTCTGAGTTCAGTAAGAAGCCTAGATTCAATAGGAAAAAGGTTAAAGCTGAGAAAGAGTCAGTAACGACTGCTGTATGCTCTAACTGCAATAAGCAAGGACATTTCTCGATAAGTTGCAGAGCTTTAAAAAAACATGAGAAGTTGCAAGAGAACAGAAAGTGTAATCGATGCCATCAGCCTGGTCATCCTTCAAAGGCATGCCCGCTATTCAGAAAACCTGAAGTAGTACATGTAAATGAAGTGGCAGAAGTCCCTGCATCTTCATCTAGTCAGGAAAGGCCAGATGTTTTAGAAGGCACGCTTACTGTCAAGGATATTCCAATTAAAGTACTGTTTGATACAAGCGCGTCAAGAAGCTTTATTGCAAAGAATGTGGTTAAGAAACTGGATTTGAATTTGAAAAAGCTCAAAACACCCATGACTGTCCATAATCCAGTTGGGGGTTCCCTCGATCTTAGTTGGGTTTGTGGGGTGTCTGTTTCTTTTTCCCGTTATCAGTTCCCTACCATTTCGATCGTCATGAATTTTAAAGAATTTGATCTTAATCTAGGATTGGATTGGTTAACCAAATATGAAGCTGAGGTCAAATGCGCCGAAAGAGTTGTTAAGGCAAAGACAAAGTTCGGGGACTATACAACCATACCATGTGAAGGGCCGAATTCTGATAGAAAAGACTTTTGGTCAGCTTTGGATGTCTCCCCTGCTCAATTAGAACCCGTTCCTGTCGTTACGGAGAATATTCCGGTCGACATTGAAGATATCCCAGTTATCAAGAACTATGCGGATGTGTTTCAAGAAGTTGTTAGCTTACCTCCGCAGATAGAAATTGATTTTAAAATCTCTTTAGTTCCAAATGCAAGGCCAGTAGTTCACGCTATTCGAAGAATGACCTTGAAGGAAAAAGAAGAGCTAGACAGTCAAACCCGACAGCTTGTATGGAAAGGTCTGATCAGGCCTAGTTTCTCTGATTGGGGAGAAACAGTGGTATTTGTCCTGAAGTCAGACGGTACTCTCAGATTATACATAGATTATCGCGACTTGAATAAGCAGACGTTGAAGAACAAATATCCATTGCCGCGGATTGATGATTTGTTGGATCGATCGAATGGAGCACAAGTGTTTTCACGAATGGACCTAGTTATAGGTTTCCATCAGCTTCGTATCGCCGAAGAGTGGTTCCTTTGACAGCATTCAGAGGTCCAGACTTATTCTACGAGTGGTTAGTAATGTCGTTCAGCTTATGTAACACTCCAGCATATTTTGTCGATCTAATGAATCGTGTATTCAGAGAAGTATTGAATAAATTTGTTCTGGTTTTCATTGATGATATTTTAATCTTCTCTAAGTTAGAAAGCGAGCATGAAAAACATTTGGAACTAGTGTTAGAAATTATCAGAAAGAATGTTTTAAAAGCAAAGTTTTCCAAATGTATATTCTGGCAAGAAGAGGTAAAATTTCTTGGCCACGTCATGTCAAAACAAGGAATTTCAGTGGATCCCAGTAAAATCACTACTATTCAGAATTGGAAACAGCCTCGTACACCCACAGAAGTCCAAAGTTTTCTCGGATTGGCTAGTTATTATCGGAAATTCATTAAGGATTTTGCGAAGACATCTAGTTCCTTAACGAAGCTGACTAAGAAACATTCGAGATTCAATTGGACTCCAGAATGTGAGGCAGCTTTCCAGAAGCTGAAGTTAAAATTGAAAACTGCTCCAGTGCTAACAATAATTGATGGCAATCAGGACTTGAAAGTCTGGACTGATGCTTCTAAAGAGGGTCTCGGTGCAGTGTTAATGCAAAGAGGCCAGACAGTCGCTTATGCTAGCCGTCAATTAAAGCCACATGAAAAGAATTATGCAAATCACGATCTTGAATTGTTAGCCATCGTGTTTGCTATGAAAATATGGAGGCATTATCTATTGGGTGAGAAGTTCGAATTATATACTGATCATCAATCACTGAAGTATTTATTCACCCAAAAGGATCCGGATCCGAATATGAGGCAGCAACGTTGGTTAGAATTTCTCGCGGCATATGATCGTGATATTTTATATACTCCGAGGAAAGTCAATGTTGTGGCTGATGTGCTCAGTAGGAAGAATGTGATCATCGCCAGTATTATCATTACACCATCGTTGATTGATAAAATATCTATTCTTCAGAAAGACGATAGTTTTGTTAAAGAGATTATCAAAAGAATTCAAAAGGGCGAAGTCTCTAGTTTCCAAGTGGATAGCGCAGGAGTTCTGAGATTGAAAGGAAGGATTTGTGTTCCCGACAACCTTGAGCTCAAAAGAGAAGTATTGGATGAGTGTCACAAGTCCAAGTTGTGTATCCACCCAGGGGTTAGTAAAATGTATAATGACCTCAAGCGAACTTTCTGGTGGAAGGCGATGAAAAGAGATATCTCTATATATGTCAGCTAGTGTTCCACCTGTCAACAAGTCAAAAGCGATCAGCAGAAACTCGCCGGATTGTTGCAACCTTTGGAAATTCTAGGTGGAAAGTGGGAACAGATTTCTATGGATTTCATAGATGGTTTGCCCAGAACCAGGAAGGGAAATGACAGTATTTGGGTGATCGTAGATCGTCTCACGAAGACTGCCCATTTCATACATGTCAGATCGAATAGAACTACTCAGAGTCTGGCACAGATTTATTTTAGAGAAATTGTTAAACTTCATGAAGTTCCCATGAGTATCGTTAGTGATCGTGACCTATTTTTGCTAGTAAATTCTGGGAAGCATTCCAAGCAGAATTGGGGATGAAACTGAAGTTGAGCACCACATATCATCCTCAAACAGATGGTCAAACTGAGAGGGTGAATCGTATTCTAGAAGATTTATTGTGGGCTTGTGTTATTGATTTTGGCAGATCATGGGAAGACCATTTGCATTTGGCCGAGTTCTCATACAACAACAGCTACCAAGCGAGCCTGACAATGTCACCATTCGAAGCACTGTATGTTAGACCGTGCCGATCTCCTGCTTGTTGGGTAGAACCTGGTAATAGACTCGTATTGGGACCCAATATGATTCGCGAAGCTGCGGACAAAGTCAATTTCGTTAAGAAACGATTACTGGCCGCCCAAAGCTGAAAGAAGAGTTATGCATATAAGAAAAGAAGAGATTTATCATTTGTTGTTGGCGACCACGTGTATTTGAAGGTATCTCCGATGAGAGGAGTAATCCGGTTCGGTAAAACAGGGAAATTGACGCCCAAATTTATTGGTCCGTTTCCTATTCTAGAACGGATTGGAACTGTCGCTTATAGGGTTCAATTGCCAGACTAGTTGCCTGGAGTACATAATGTATTTCATGTATCTCAACTTCGAAAGCATGTACATAATCCAGACTTGATCGTGGAGGAAGCAGCGCAATGGGATATAGAAATTACTCCAGAATTGGCCGTGAGAAGAGAACCACTAATGATTATTGGCAAAGAAACCAAAGAGCTGAGGAACAAGAAGGCTCACTTAGTCAAAGTGCAACGGAGTGGAGATCCGCGAGATTGTACTTGGGAAACTGAGGAAAGCATTAAGAAAGCCTATCCTAAGTGCAGGGTGGATATCTCTGATTGACTCCGGTGCAAGGTACATTTACCATATTTTGCAATTTCCATTATGTTCTCAACTTGGTCGTTATTTTCTTTGCATGGATGTAAACTTTTTAATCATATAGTCTGAATGGTTTTAAAATTAGTATATGAATTAATTAGTCTATTTTTGAAAGATAAAAAAAATTGATTGTTATTTGTGTTGTGTGGTTGTGGATTTGATTAATTAAATTATTAGAATGATAGTTAATTTAATCAATAAGAGAATGATGGTAAATTTATTCAATTAAATCAAGTATTGAACTGATTTAAAAATAGCTAGAAATATATACATGTACATTATGTATGTTTGAAAAGGTAAATGGATTAGCTATTGAGTAAACAATTTATTTGTGTGCCCGACAAATAGGTAAACCTTAATGAGTTGGATGCGCAATTTTATTATTATTATATCAACTCCTGTGAATGCCATTGGATGCGGAGTGCTGGTTGTTCTGTGTGTAATAATAAACGTTGTCATAGGATAGTAACAATTAATTTTGAACTACACTACATGGCATACTTCTTGGAGATAGGCATACTTCATCATATACCACATAAGCATTTGGAGCTTGTGTGACGAGGTTGAAGATTTACCATACGAGCGAGAGGCTTGTATGGCGATGACTATATATTACAGGTTGAACTGATTACTGGTATGGACTATATAAAAATGTAACGGTAGATTGCAAGATTAATAAAAACCCCACATGGGTCCAGAGATGACAATAAACACGTCTCTCCGGTCATTAAGGCACAAAAACCATTTATAGGGTGACGAGAATTTATTCTCTGGAGTTATGATCTATACAGACTCCCCTGTGGACACCGGAATATATCACTATAAATTTGTGCATGCTTATTAGGATTTGTTGGGTACCTAATACGGCCCAATAAATTTCCAAACCCCTCCCCTGTGTTAGCCAAATTTTTGAGGAATTTGAAAATTCATAGAAACTGAAAAGTTGAAGAATGGAAGCCAGAATGAAAGTTGAGTTGGTTAATTAAACAACTTTCGACTTCGTTCCTTTTTCGGGGATGAAAAGTTTTAAGTGTGGGAGATTGTAACAACCCGGAAAATCTGAACCAATTTAAAAATTTTAATTTGGCTATTTTAGTGGATTTTAAATATTTTAAATAAATTATTTTAAATAATAACAACAAAAATTATGTTTGAATCGATATTTGAAAATAAATATAAGTATTTTTAATTATAAACAAGGCCTGAAATGGCGCGGCAGTTTCAAAATTGGAATTCAAACTTTGACAGACTATACCGGGTGCAAAATAAAACGGATTTTAGTGAAACCAAAAATATTTAAATATGTTTATAATAATCTTTCTAACGAATCTGAAAAATCGTAATTTAATCAAAAGTTATGGCCAAATGAATTTTTAGAAAGGTCGCTATGGAGTATATATAGCCCTTGAAAATAGACATTTTGCAAACGACCTCTGTTTTTGACGAAACCACTTTTGTCGGGTCCGGGATGTCAAATTATTGCTAGGTTTCAAATTCCATAATTTTTGAAGTTAGTATGTGAGCATGGCGAAGGAAAATGTGTTTGGTTGATTTTAGTTAAAATGGATTGACCAGGAAGTGACCATTTTTCAAACGGTCTCAGAATTCGACGAAACTAGTTTTGTTGGGACCGTATCACCGAAACATAGCTAGATTTATTTTCCTGGAATCTTCGGGATCAGTATGTGGCCCCGGCAAATTGAAATATACGTTCAAATCAAATATTGAATGTTTTATATTTTATTTTGAAGAGAAACTGACTGAAACAGTCGAAAGGGCCTATGAAACATATCCCATTGTTTTCGGAATGGGGTATTTGGCTAGGGACGACAGTCGTTGGGTTTGGATTGGAGTTCGTATGAGAAAACCCTGATTTTCAAATTATTATAAATATCGACCAATCACGTTTTTTTCTTTCATAAGATAAAAATAAAAGCCGTGTTTTCCCTCTCCCCGACGTCGATCAAAGGCGGAAACCCTTCACTGCCTTCCCATCCCGATTCCTCCTCCTACAAGCAAAATTACACCGCCCTCCTGTTGAAGATTTTATAGATCTCTCCAAGAGCTCCACATCCATCTAAAGTACACCCTCTATCGTTGTGTATATCGTGAGATCCAGCCTTCCAAAGTCGGAGACCTTGAGCCGCCGCCGACGTTAGCACAGGCCACCGAGTGAGCCCGCTTCCCCACATGCCTGAGCGCCTCTCCAAGCCCTCCAAGTTGGCACCCTCCGATCGTCACCACTCTGCACGGATTTCGAGACAAATCGAAACCTAGTTTCGAACAAATTTAGAGAGGTATCGGCCCTGTTTATTTTAAACTGTTTTAACACCTTAAAACCGTTGCAAATTATGATTAACTTCTAAAAATCATATCTTTTTGCTATATGGACGAAATCCAGTGAAACAAGAGACAGTGAACTCGTGTGGACGTCTTCTACGTTTTAGCAGAGAACGGATATTTTTCTGAGCCTTCTACAATTTTTGGAGGAATGGAACCCAATGTGAGATTTCTGATTTATAAACGATATGGAAACAACGATGTATAAATTGTATAGTCGATGTATGAGTTATATAAGTATTGTACACCTCATGTATAAGCGTTGTATAAGTTGTATGGTCGATGTATAAGTTATATATGCGTTGTAAAAATGATATATGCGTTGAAATGAATTGAAATGATATTGAAATGAAATCGAAATATAGTTATATACGTGTATATATATATATACTCCCCTCGTCCACAGACCATGGACGATATATATTGGTTGTGATATTGTTTGGATTATTGGTTGATGTGAAATTTGGTGAATATCATGAATGGTTGATTTGAAATGATTGATTGTGGTTGAAATTCCAATAGGATTACCATATGGGAAAATTCGTCTGTGTACGAACTAGATATTGAAATCCCATTGTCAAAAGCTGCGAGGCTTTAAGGTAGAGCGAGGAGCCGTACTCGGGACGGTGTCGGTTTTAACTACCCTACCGTTATGCTACCGAAATTTTCAATAATATTCATGTGTTAGAATTATTTTCATGTGTTGAAACTATATTCATGTGTTGAATAGAAATTCATGTGTTGAATAAAAATTCATGTGTTGAATGACATTCATGTATTGAATAAATTCTTTGAAAGAAAAAAATAACATTTTTATCATATATATTGACTATATAAAATATTAGTGTTTTAAATAAATTGTTTTAACACCAAAAATAACATTTTTTACCTTATGTATGAACTATATAAATTAATCGTGTTTTGAAATAAATTGTTTTACAATAAAATTCCCATTTTTATGATATATATGAACTGTTAAAAATAGTGATGTGTTGAAATAAATATCTATTGGATAATAATATCGTTTTTATCAAATATATGAAATGAATATGGTTTTGAAATCGAAGAATGAATTATATATATATATATATAATTAAAATAAATCGAATAACGAAGCTGCAGTTCGTATTTTGAAACCGTGATTTCAAACGATTATTGAGGGAGATCCGACAATCGGATTTTTCCGAAACCAAAACCGTTGGGTTCGCTTTAGAAATATGTTTCCAACGACACCAACTTTGCAAAGATCCAGCGGTTGGATTGTCTGGAATGTTTAATTCAAATCCGAAGAAAAACAGCGCCAGAATCGATTATATTTATATATATATAAATATAATTAAAATAAATCGAATAATGACGCTGCAGTTCGTAATTTGAAATCGTAACTTCAAACGATTGTACCGGGAGATCCGACCGTCGGATTTTCCTAAAACTGGAACCGTTGGATTCGTTTTAAAAAGATCTTTCTAATGATATAAAATTTGTAAAGGTCCAATGGTGGATTTTCAGATATATGTAAATCAAATCTGAAGAAAAACAACGCCAGGACCGTGTTATGACCTGAAGCGTTGTTTGAATGAATTGGTTATTTTTAAATAAATAAAAATAGCGATAAATCATTATAAAACATTATAAATGATATGGAATGGAAATAAACTGAATTTACTCGGTTTATTGGATATTTGATGGTTGAATGTGTTTGACGTGAAATTTACATTAATGAACTGAATTATTGATGTCGAATAATTTAACCATTGAAATGAATTGATTTGATTTCTAAATATACGTGAATTATTTGAAAAGGTCGACTTAATTCTCATTTCAAATAATTAATCGACGGTTAGAAGTTGAAGATATGAAGACGGTGCAAGACCGATGATCTTTACGTCGAATGGAGGGGTGCTACTGATGCTCATGATGGGAGTAGCTACCTTGAAGGGGCTGAAGTGGTAGCCGTCCAGACGTACTTGTTGATTGTACGGATATGCGAGGTATAAGGTGCCTCCGGTTTCGTTCAGACCCAGAACGGACTTGTAAATGGACGTGTGTCTGACGTTGTATATTGACAACGTGGCATGCAGAGATGCTGTGATCAAATCTTTTGTTGAAAAGCAGAGCTTTATGGTGGATGATCAAAGCACGGCTTTGAATAGCTAGCTTTGTGTTTAGCGTTGTTTCGCGAGCCTCACACCCCGGTATGAGCCAGAAACGGGAGTGGGCTTCAGGGAGGACCTGCGTTTCTTTCTAGCTAGGAGTGGTGTTTTGGGTTTGACACGTCCGGGCATTTTACTTATGTGGATGATGGATAGCGAGGCGCCTCGGTTATATCGGTCGCTGCTGGGCCAATGGTTTGGTCGATGGATGACCAATTTACACCCCATAGGGTGGGGAAATGCAGTGTTCAAACATTTTAATCCACATCGAGTGGACCGGCCTTGACGATCCAAGGGTCACTCGAGCTCTGCTCCTGAGGCTCGGGCTAGAGAGTCTCGAAGCGGTAAGGATGATCCCTTGCCTTGGTTCATGACGGAATCCAATTTCCAAATACGACATCGTGCGGTTTTGATTGTATACCTATATATGGCGACATAGTGGTATGGGGTGTTAATGTCGTCTATGATTGATAGTTATGATTGAAATTGTTTTTGAAACATATAAACACTAGCAATAATATCAAATGATTTGTTTTGCTCGTATCAAGCATATTTTGGCCATTATAAGGTAAAACTCTATCCTCCGGTTTGTGTTGCATTGTGTGATGGGAACTGGGTCTTATAATGGCTTCATTTTTATAAAAAGCATTACAATGTTTAAAAGACTTACTTGTTTTAAAGCACTGGCAATGCAGTGGCGTAAACCCGTTTCGCGTTAGCGGCGTGGTCCTGTGATTGGCCATATTATCAAGCAAGTTAAGTAGATTTCTCATACCAGTCCCATGACTGACTCGTAGTTTGTTTCACTTGCAAACTCGGGTGCCCCTTTTTCTTCATGGGCAGCCTTGTATTCAGGTTTTAGCAGGCTCTTTCTGGATAGCTGGAGCTAAAGATGGATTCTATCATTTATCTCTTTTTATGCTGTTCAGCTCCTGTTGTACATATTATGTTTAGATTTCCGCTGTAGACATTTATGTAAATCTGAACTCTATTTTGTACTAAGTATGATCCTGTATACTGTGTAACTCTGATGATTATGTTTATCCAGTGTATTCTGTTGTACATTATCTGGTGTATTTATTTATTTCAGTTCTGCTGTTATCTGTTTATGTGTTATATTCCAAAGATTACGCTTGCCACCGTGGAACGGGGTTTGGGGTCGTCACAAAATAGGTATATGTAATATTTAAATTTTGAAAACACAAATACGTTTGCTCACTATCTATATAGGATCCTAGACCCAAGATTTGATATCAAATGTAACAACCTAAATTTCGATATACCCGTTATTTTATCAAAAATCCAAATCTATTGAACTCGAATTGGTCTGTCTGGTATCCTACAGAAAGTAAGAGATAAATATATTAGAGCTCGTGATAGAAATTTCACAGCAGAAGGGAATAAAATATAATAGTAGGTAAACATTTACCAATATAATGACATTATCTAACAAGTGTCTCTAAGTTGTAGAATCTCAACCACCTGTCTAACCTGCGAGTTGTTATGATTAGGGGGTCAGAACAAAAGTTATGATAAATGTACAAATTATACTTTTACAGATAACACTACATATACTGTTCTACCGCTGGTTTTTTTTTTAATTTATTCATGTATATCTCACAATATACTTTTGAATTTCCCCCCCGCATAAATCGTACTCATCTACTCCTCAGTAGATTAACCTAATAAATAATATATATGTCGTTATATGCTTAATATATAGAGGCACTCCCCATAGTACCCTCCTCGAGCGGTCCCCATCGTTGTACTATGAAAATGCACTGGACCTCCAGCGTTACACCACGAAAATGTACTAGGCTACGCTAAGAAAGAGAATAAGCCTCTACAGTTGTGCCATTAGGGCACTCTAATCCTTGAATTCCTCCATGAAACTCAGTCGGGGGATTTACACATATCTGTAAAGGACAACCTCGTTATGCGTACAATACAAATATTCAAAGATAGGTTTGTATCTTCCAATGGCTCTCCAAGGCCCCAACCAGCCTATCCCCTACTAATGAAAGATTATTCAAAGAGATAAATGACTAGCCCCACCATCCAATCTAGAAAAACATGTGGTATATCATCCAATGACCCGATAGTAAAAGATCATTGGCCTCTTGGCTTAGCTCTAGTCTTTCCCGCAAACGCTCTGACTAACGATGAGAGGTATTCAACGACCAACTATCCTTTATTAGGTCCCGACCACAAAGCCTCTCCTCTTGAGGCAGTTGCCAAATCATCCTAAGATCATCCAAATCAGTGGCTACCCACTATCAAAGATGCATCCAAGGCATACTCACTTGATGGAACCATATAGATCATGACTCTGTGGGCACAACTACGTTAGGCCTACCATAGAGGGCCAACTTGGAGTATCCTTGTAACAATTCATGCTTCTATACTATTTAAAATTTTGAATTTAATATGATTTTTGAATATTTTACGGTTATAAATAAAATTTGATGATTTAATTCTATAGATTTACTTGTAAGCTTAATTAAGGGTATTATGTAATGAATTTCAACTAGTTATAGCACTGATAGCTTGTAATTTTATTTGGGTTGTATTTATAAGTTTTGAAACTTGACTTTATTATTAATTTATTTGATTGAAATTAATTTGTTTAATCTATAAATGAGATTCGAATTGAATTTGGTTAATAATCGAAATTTTGAATTCGAAGTAATTGAAATTCTATTTATGAAGTTAATTTGATTTTTGTTTTGGTCGGAATAAAGTTAATAAATTTTGAATTAAACTAAAACATGGACCAAATGGAAATTAAATATTTTATTATATTAATTAACTTGTGAAATACCCATTTTGCAGACAATCCAGGAATTCGATGAAATCAATTTCGTCGAATCTGGATTTGTAAATTATTGTAAGATCTCAAATTTCCTAACCATCGGAGTTGTCATTTGATTGGATGAATTTAAAATGTGTAGCAATTTATGTATGCAATTTAATTAAAATAATCAAAATTTAAAGTGTAACTACTGTTGACTTCCGAATTGGGCTTCACCATTAGTCTCATTGCGTTCATAAGGCCTTTAAACCTATAGATAGGCTGTGAGCAGGCCTAATTTGGACATAGGCCCGTTTTTGGCTTTAAATCGCGCAAAACGATGAAAAATAATATTAAATAATTATCTCGAAACCCTAATATCCTGAGCCGCCATTCTTTTATTTCAATAGCCTATTGAATTCGAATCTTTGATCGTTTATTTCTTCTAATTCACTCAACGAAATCGAATACTTCCGATTACAAAGTTGAAGACCTTCGCGCGATCTTCACATCCATACGGTTATTTGTCTTAGAATGATCAGAATTCGCCAGATTTCGCCATTAAAGGCAGTACGGTTCGAGAGCTTTTGGAGGTGCTATGGATGACCGGATGAAGCTGGATTTTGGCCATTGGTGATGCTCGAGGCAACGCATGTCACGGTGGCATTGGACCAACTTATGGGTGCCTGAAATTACGTGTGAAATTCAGAGGGAAGAGTTGCGTTGGGTTACGGTGTTTCAGTTGGGAGCATGCGTGATGGATAAGATGGGTTTAGGGGCTGACATGGTGTCACAGTATTGGGTGAGGATGGTTTAGTTTAATTTTTTTATTTTGAATTTGAATGCTTAAACACTTATAACTTTTACATACGAACTCAGATTGATGCGCGGTTGGAACCGTTGGGATCATATTGAATTTCCGGACCATGTAGAGTTGTTGCGGACTAATTCAGAGACTGCTGAAATTTAAACTTATTTTGGATTTCAAAACGCGTTCGAAACCAAAGGTGAGTGATTAAACCCACTCACGCCTAACTAAAATATTCAGTTATTAGTTAGATTAAAATCATGTCATTGTATGTTTGTATCGACGGCTGTTTGGAAGTTAAAATTTATATATTTATGTTTATTTGCATCAATTGCATAATTTAATTTAACTGTTTGTTTAAATTTAATATTTAAATTAAATTTGAAATTTACTTACTAGTTTAAAACCCAACATCTGATAACTATTAAATTTATACAACATTCAACTGTTTGGATGTATTGATGTGATGAATGGCTTAGATTTGATATATTGATGTTTATTTGTATGAATTTACCCGTTATTCACCCTGATTTTGTATAACCATTGTTTATGCTGATCAATCCCAACCATTTACCCTAGATGTTACGGACATCAAATAATACGAGATTAATATTTGAAATGAATTAAGAACGTAGGTTGAATGATAAATTCCTATGACCCCTGATTTGAATTGAAATGATATATATCCTCTCCCAAAATACTAAAATTAAAATTTAAGTATTACTTGGCCATACAGTAGAATATTTTTTAGATGGACACCGGTTGGTTAAATAAAATTTGTTTTAACCATGAATTTTGAAATAATATTTTAAAGATGTTATAGACGATGTTTTTTTAAATCGATTTCCTTTGAACTTGAACATTGGATTTTGAAATATAAATGTTAAAGGAAATTATTTAATATCACAAACTGAAGTTAAACTGAAATTGAATATGAGTCGAATTTATCGAAATTGGATTGTTTATCCATCTTTGAAATTTACTTTAAATTAACTTGATTTAAAATAATAATTGAATTGTGAACTCAAGATTTTTATAAACGACTGATTCAAAGTGAGAATTATAATTGAAATTCAAATATTTGAATTGGATTATAAGACAAATTGTTTGAATTGAAATGTCTAAATCGAAGTGAAATATAAAAGGGAAGTCGAATTGATTTGAATTTAAATTACGAAATTGAGTCGAATTGCTTTGAAACTGGATTATGATTTCCAGTTTTGCTAAATTTAGAAGAAACGATTCTAATTCAAATTTATTTATTTAAAACCCTTATATATATATACTATTTTACCTAGCATTTATTTTACTTTATAGACTACGCAATTTTTAACTTACATAGTAACTATTTTAATAAAATGATTTAATAAACAACTATTTTTACATTTTAAACTATTTATTTTTAACTTATATATATACACAATTTTGAATAAACTATTTTAATAAACAACTTTTTATTTTATAAACTACTTAATATTTTAACTATATATTTAACTAAATTTTTGATAATCCTATTTTTTTATACAAGCTATTTATATAATTTTTTATTATCTTAACTATTTATTTTCAAACTATTTCAAATATATATCCAAACTATTTTAATATGCTCTTCAACTACTTTAAATATTCAAACTATTTGAAATTAGAATTGTTTAAAGATGTTAAGCTTGGTTTAAAATTGAGATTTAATATGAAAGTATATCCTGTTTCGAATATGAATGGCTTTAAATAAAATCTAATATTTCGATATGAAGTATGTACCGTTTGAAATGTATAAATTCGACTGATGTGAAAAAAGTAAACTTTTGGTTGTTAAAGAGACCGAGATCGGATATTGTCATATTCTCTGCCAATATCGAAAACCACTTTAACAACTATGTACGTGGTGGAGAATCTAGAATGAAGTAGGTTGGTTTGGTGAAAGATACTGGAATGAAGTAAGAGAACGATGATGGATAGCCTTGACTTTCGGATCATAATTGAAATGACTAAATAAATGCCATAATCGAGCTAAGTGAGGTCGCTCCTCCCATCGAACATGCTTCTTCAATACCATATCTATTACTTTGTGATTTGAATAGTGGACATCCACAATTTCCGGAGTGTTGTTCGAGGTGAGCGATAGTAGCTGCTATGCGTTACCACCAGCTCAGTCCCGCAATCTAGTAAAATCCTACCGTTGGGTATTCCTCGGTGCCTTGTCATGTTTATCATGATCATGCCCACTGCGATTTGGTTATAAGCCGATATATTTTTCTATTCAGAGCCTTGTATTTAATATCAAATGTGATTTGGGTTTGTCGTGAATGGTGTCTTCATTAACACTGTTCTTGAACCCAGTTGAGAAAAAGATTAAATCTTTTTATTTAGATTTTATGAATTGTACCAATTAAATAATATTTAATTGAAATTGAATTGGTATTGATATTTGGGCTTATCGTGAACAGTGTTTTATATAACACTTGTTATTTAACCCAATAATTAATGGAATGTGATTTTGGGTTGTCGTGAGCTGTATCTTCAATAATATTGTTCTTAGACCCAAAGGAGTTAAGAAAATCAGAAACTAACTGGACATTAGTTAAGTTGAATGGTTTCTGGGGTATTGATCTGATGTTGGTTTCGGCCTTCGGGGTTAATACTTAGGGAACTGCTCACTTGCTAATTTACGGTTAGGGACTGATTGAAATGTGATGTGATTTTGGGTTTATCGTGAACCGTGTTTTAAATGACACTGATTCTTTAACCCAGTTACAGATTAAAACTAAGTGGAGTTTTAATGAATCTTTAATTAGATTGAAATGATCGAGAATGGAGTATCACCAGTTTTGCTCCAGGCGATAGTCAAGTCTTTAATTAGATTTGAACGTGAAATGGTAATTGAATTTACCGATAACACCGTGGTGTTAGATATGAAGTATTACCAGTTTTACTTCATGGGGTGAGTAGGTTGGGATTGGGAAATTAAAACAAATGATTACTTCGGTAAGGTTCGTTAATCCCGACTAGTTGAATCGAAATTCAAAAGAAGATTAAAGAATAAATTCAAGGAATTTATCTTTGATAAAATTAATGGGAACCTTTCCCTGTGAATGTGAAATTTAGAAACTAACTATTGGTTAGCTAAGCAGAATGGTTTTCTGGATATTGATCTGATGTTGGTTTCGGCCTTCGGGGTTAATATTTGGGGAACTATTCTCTTGATTAATTTACGGTTAGTGACTGAAGAATTGGAATGAGGCGTATGTTGTGTTTGTGTAACCACTACACCAGAATCGCCGATTTGCAACGGCTTAGAGCCGTTGCAAACGTCTTTTGCAACGGCTAAAAGCCTTTGAAAAATATGGAGTAGCAAAAATATTGCAACGGCTTTAGGCCGTTGTAAAACTTGTTTTTTGCAACGGCCTAAAGCCGTTGCAATATTTAAATTTGCAACGGCCGTAATCCGTTGCTAATGTTGTTTTAGCAACGGCTTTTGACCGTTGCTGATTTATAATATATATATATAAAAAAAATTCTGTGCTTTCCTCTCCTCTGATACTGCCTATTCAGTACAAATTTGACAGATCTGAATATTATCACAAAAGAAATATCAATAAACCAAATATTTCCAATATATTCAACATAAAAACCAAAATTAACAACAAACATCACAATATATTATAAACTTAAAAGTTCTAACAGTTTGTAGCAGCAAAATATTACCGTGCATTACAAAGTTCAATAGCTGTAGCTAAAATAATATTACAGTGCAATTCAACTTCATCACACAATGATATTACTTGTTCACATATATCATAAATTAGCGTTGCATCATTACTTAATTAGCTTTCTTTCTTGAGCTAGAGTCTTCATTACTTCACCTCGCTCCCTACATAAAAAAAATTCAAACTATTTCAGATCTGCTTTACTTCAGCTCAGTGCAGTTTAAAAGGTGAAAGCATATACAGTGAAGAGATAAAATAGTGCCCCAAAGAGACATATACAGTGAGAAGCCAACCACTACTCAAAGGTAGCCAAGTGAACGCAAGAATATCACATATAGATATGACATGGTGAGAAAGGAAGCCAAGGGGAGGAAACCACCACCAATAAACTCATCAAAAAATATTGAAGAGAAAAATGAAAGGAGGGAATCGAAAATAGTTGCTAATTGCTACCCAACCACATGACATACCCAAAGCCTACTTGATAAGGATTAAGCATAAATCGCTAAGACCAACACCAAAATCTCAGAAAAAATACAGACAAACCCCAAACTACAAACCAACGCAACCCTCAAGTCGAAAAGACATAGAACCCCATTCAATATTTTGAACCATGTACACAAATTAATCTTCCAAATAAATGGTCATTAATTTTGAACCCATTCAATATTTTGCAAAATTGAACCTAACGTTACATCCAAGCTATAGTTAATATTATAATGGGTCAATTTCTTGGGCTAATGACATGAGCTAAGTTCCATGATAGTGTTAAACCTTTGGTCAAGAGTCTACTTTAATGATTTCTATAATTGGAAATTACACTGTCTATCAATCAATTGGTTGCATTTCGTAATCTTATCAAATTTTCGAGACAGCGGAAATGTCTAGTTAGTCCAGTCATTTTCGATTCTCACGGATGGAAAATTCAAGTTAGCTTAAAGAATATGAGAAGTAGTGTGTCATGTTATACACTTTTAAATACCATATGGTATTGGTATGAAGTGTGAAAAGATGATGTGCTTAGTAATACGGTAATTTTAATTTACATGATGTTTTCTAAAAGAAATCCATCTTAAATTATGTCAAAATATACCTAGTGAAAAGCATTGTAAGGCTACAGGAATCAAAAATAATAATAAGAAAAAAACAGTTTTTTTTTCTTTCTTTCTATTTTTATATTGATATGTAATATGTATGTTCTTTCCACCAGGAGGGATTATTGATAGCATATATGCTTGAACTGGTCTCACCGTCACACTGTGAACAATGTGAAGGAGACTAAAATATTGACAAATAAGGCTGATTATTGAACAGGCAATTAAAATTTATTCTTCTTATGTGTATTTGTGTAAGAATGAACTAAAAACAGGTTGAATACATAAGAGTACAATTTCATTAAAGCAGGACAGAACAGAGAGTATGGTCTCTTATGGGCTAACTAAGTAAAACCTGGAGCACAAACTAATGATCCAAGGAAGATATGATCACAAACTCAGAGACTCCAACCTGAGGCATCGGTAAACCTTAGTAATAATATATACACTGAACAGATTAATCTGGGAAATTGATAGTAGTTACAATCTAGGCATTAATCCTACATGAAGAGTCAAATAGTATTGTCTCTAACTTGAGCATATGACTGCATAAGAATTTCCTCGGTTTTGTTTAATTATTTGACTGCATAAGAATTTCCTCAGTTTTGTTTAATTATTTGACTGCATAAGAATTTCCAGTCCAAGTCTGATAAATTGCATTCATGAACGTGTACTATTACTGATCATTGGAAATATGTATGCACAGGCCCAGTCCTAAGGCAAGACAACCAAAACATTCGCCTAGCGCAACTGACCTGGCAAGGGCAACAGTCAGAGGGCGGTGATAATTAGTTTTCCAGTTTTTGATATAAATATTGTTTTTCACTTGTTTACTAGTTGATATTGTGGTGGAATGGAAACTGAAATAGTCGGACCACCACTGTGTACGCATGCACACAAAGCAATATCATTAAAAAAAAATATTATGATTGTTATATCATTGTATATCTTTGGTCTTACAACGAATACAGAATAACGAATGGGTTAGCCTTTATTAACTAACCGCCATTGTAATTGAATATCATAAAACCTTGTGACCATTACAAATCGAATCTCTCCAGTAACAATTTAATTCTGATAATCATCTAGATACGTGTATATATTGGCAAGGTATAAAACCAAGGATACCCAGTCCGACTCAACTTTTCCGTACTACTAGAATGCCACACAAAAACAAAGACGCTTTTGTCCATTTGGAAGTTGGATGATTCTGACTAGAACCTAAAAGTTGTTTCTTCTTCAACAAGCTTTTTTCTTTTTCTTATATATAACAGATATCTATCTAGCTGTAACTCCACTGAAAATTCTCTCTTCAATTTTACCTCACGGTTTTAGCTTCAGTCAGCGAGCATAACAGTGCACGTTTTCCATGTCTGCAATAACTTAATCCAAAGAGTTGACAAGCAATACTTATTTCAATTATTGTGCAGATTTTTAGTCAAATAGGGGACACAGATCGATTGCTGGATGCAAGAACCAAATATCAACGGGTATATTTTTTCTTCAAAAACAATTTTGGATCATGATGCTTCTGTGTATTTAAAAAATCATCACGTTTTAACATGTTGACATTCAAACGTTCGAATTTTCCAGCAAATTACGAATCAGTTCCAAAACTTCTATTTGATTTGGACACGTGTAATACTCAACATCTGCATTCTCGTGCGAGAATGGTAAATTTTATAGGTCCCAGTTAGGTCAATGTGCTGCACATGCTTATACTTGAGCACTCACCTCACCAAATTGGTCAAGTTTGGTGATGGGGGAATTCAGACCTTTAGCGCTAGACAAATTGGACAGGTAAGACACGTCCGATGCTAAAGGTCCGAATTTGGACCCTGCCCCCTTAATTGGAACCCTCTCCATAATTTAAAACCACCCTCTCCCACGTCATTACCCTGACATCTTAGGTATACGACAAATAGTTCAAGGAGGTCATGAAAATGATTTTTATCTTTCAAGAATCATTATTCGATGATGCTTGTTTTAGAATTTCGACCAAGCATAACGGTTTGCTAATGAATTTTTACTATGTCATTTGCATTCAAATTCCACTAATTATATGTTGTACCCGTATCGCATGAGACATTATTGTGTCGGGACACTTGCTCCCTAAACCCTCCGCGACCTAACCGGTTAGGTCAATTGCTCTTCAGTGGGGCATTGCCACTACACGTATCAAGATGATTAATGTCTTAATTACTTGTACCTAAAGTTCAAGTTTTATTATTGTCTAAGCAAACTAAAAATGAAAAGGAGTAAAATAATGATAATAATTAATGCTTACATGTTTGGCCTAAGTATGAAAATCAACTTCGAAAATGCGAGTTATCAGTAGAAAAGAAGATACAAAGACCTTATTACTTGACTGTTATTTGAAAATCAAACAGAGGAAAAAGGACAACATATGCAAGAATCTACAATATATCGAAATTTGTGCCTTATATTTTGTAATTTTCTTTTCTTCAAAGCTTGCTATGTTTTGTATTCAATACAACAGAGAAACGTTGACGCTGTAGATGAGAACAAAGTTGAGATAATCTCAACATATGTTGTGCGCTGCATTCTCTTATCATGCATCTTATTTTACTACTGCTTTGTTATAGCAAGAGCCTGCCATATAATTTGCTTACTTATTATAAATTAAGACTTAATATATTTAATTTTACATTTACTTGGTTATTCAGTGACTTCCTGTCATATGACATGGCAATGCAAGTTCAATTTACCGCTGAGTTTAGGCGCACGGTTAATTTGGAATAGCAAACACAAACTGACATATGAATATTATTAATTTTAATGCCATAGCAAGAATTTGGTCTGCTTCTTATACAATGTGGGCTTACATACATATATTTGCAGGATGCACCAGGTATTTTCAATTTTCTTGCAACTTCATCATGGTAAGACATTTCTACTTTGTCTACTGCCTGCTGCAAATTTCTAATAGTCGGTGCCTTTTTGGTACATATCGTGTTTTAAAAAAAAAAATACCAAATTACAGGCATCCATAAAGTTATTCTGTGTTGTGAACTTCGCATTTAACTGCAATTGTAAGTGCTTACTTAAGATTTGACATTCTTAATAGTCAGTAGAAATTAATAAAATACATTTGTAAATGCTGAACGACATCACATAACCACCATCTAAAGATATCGAAATAAATCTAAAAGACTGTAATAGCTCATACCTGCTCCTCCATCTAAAGATATCGAATTGAACTCTTTGGGTGACACACATAACCACTGACTCCAACGTCACCAAAGGTCATAGAAAGAGGCTGATTTTGTTTGGCTGTGATCTCATCCGGTAACAGTATATTGTCCACAATCACCTTCTCATGTGTTGGAGGTACGGGTTTTCCATGTATGATGGATGTCGTTGAATCTCTGCATATTAAACCTGTTGCAACAACCTCTAGATTAAAGCTTAACACTTCACATTTTTGATTTGCCGAAAGATGCAAAATCACCGGATTAGCAACAACGTCGTTGTTGGACGTTCTTCCACCACTTTCCTGATGTGTTCCACCACTTCCTCCTTCGTTGGAAGCAATGTCTGGTATCGGGTTTTCTTGACTCGCATATCCTTTTAAAAAGCCGACAATTGAATTCAATGTCCCTTGCATATTACCCAATGTCCCTTGCATATTACCCAATTTCCCCTCCATTGTATCCATCCTTGCTGTCAAAATATATGAGCTTGCTTTACTCTTTTTGAGTTGTTTACGTGGAATGGTAGAAGCTTTAACTTGTGATTTTGATATCATAGTTCCAACACTTCGAGTTCGTCCCCTTTTATCCTTGCCAAACACTTGTGATAAAATGTCTTCATCCACTGTCAAATTTTGTTCCTCGCCATCATTGATTGTTTCCTTCGCTTTTGCAATTTTATCCTAAAATATGGAAATACTTAAAATATTACATGAATTGATAGGTTACTAAACTAAAATAATATATTGTTTAACTTACAAAGTACGAAGAATTCGAATCTGATATGGTGCCATCCTTTTTTGTATGAGTTTTCTCCCATACTTGACGACGTGTGATTTCTTTTTTTGGGTTCTCACTTGCCTGCAACAATCAAGTATGGTAAAAGAAAACCACGCAAAAAAATAATGTTTTAAATAAGGCATGAAATAACAAGATGACGAATACCAGATGAACATAATAATACTGAGAAGATAGCAAATGAAAACATAAAAATCAAAGAATTTATTTATTTACATAACTGAGATTTGAACCCATAAACTAAATGGCGGAACTACGATTCCCATCCAACAGGATTGATACAGAAAAAACAAAATGGTACACTAGATATTGCCTTTGTTTGATCTGTTAACAATCAAATCAGATTAATTAGGAACCTCAAAAAATTCACTGGATCGTGACGACTCCTAATTTATCATCCCCAAAAAGGGTTTTATATCAAATTTTGCACTAATAATATTATGAATTAGAACTGCATGCTATAATCCAACACAAATCGATTAAGTGGACCATAGGCTCACAACACCACTTTGGTGGCCTTAATCTACGTGGTCCAACCACTAAAGTTGCAGCAATAGGGCTATTATACATAAACAACTCTACTGCAAGGTCGACTAAGTCTGTAAAAGTGTAAATATAAAGTCACAGACATGCAGTCATGCTGTTCCCCCAGACGCATTGATATACTTAGGAACATACATAATGCTATAATACTGTTTAATTCATTTTTTCGTAACTAGATTTCATAAATTTATTTAAAAACATTTAATTCATCTTTCCATTATTATTATTTTTATTGTTTTTGGTTAAACATAATCATGTGATTGGAAAAAGATAAAATCAGAAAGTTTTAGGGAACATTAAAGGAGGGAGTAATGTAAATAATACGGGAAAATTTTCAGAGAGATATATTTTTTAGAAAGATGTTCCTTATCAATTTTATCTTACAGAATTTGAAAGCTCACATTGAAAAGTCGAACAACATAAGCACATATAATAAATGGAAATATGGTAGATGCTCGGATCGAATATGTTTGAAGTATAATTATAATATGATATAAAAGAACAATTTTTTTTATATTCTCAGTCACAAGGACAGATTGACATCACCCACAATTTTTATATTCTCTCTTCCTTTGAAGCATCTGGTATGATTACTTTATTTGTTTCAGGATTTTCCATCACCCACAATTTTTGTTTTATACCCATGATTTTCAAATCCTTACGTGCATTGATTCCGTCTTTAGACTTGTCTTTATGACCCATGATTGTGCTAATGAGATGCTCAGTGACATTCTTCTCTGTATGCATAACATAAATATTATGTCGAACTAAATTTGCTTTCCAATATGGTAAATCAAAGAGGATGGACCTCCTATACCATGCGGGAACATTGACATCTTCTTCTTCAATGATTCTTTTTTTTTCGTTTTCGACTGATTTATGATATATTTTTTACCAACTTTCATTTTGATATTAGCTACCTTCTCTTCAACTTGATAACCAGTCAATGGCTTTGGAGGACGAAGATATTCTTGTTTGTTATCAAAGTTTGTTTTATCGTCTCGAAACTTGTGTTTGGAAGGAAGAAATCTTCGATGTCCCATGTAGCACATCTTCTTACTTTCAGGAAGATAGTAAGAACAAGTGTCCTCCCCACATGTAGGACATGCAGAATAGCCATGAGTTGTGCACCCCGATAAAGTCCCTAGTGCAGGATGATCATGAATTGCCCACAACAACCTAGCTCTCATTGTAAACTCAGATTTATTAAATGGGTCAAATGCAACGACTCCTTCCCATAACTGTTGTAACTCGTCTATCAACGGTTGCAAATAAACATCAATATCCTTTCCTGGTTGTTTTGGCCCAGAAATCAATAATGTCAACATTGAAAACTCTCTTTTCATGCACATGGACGGAGGAATATTATACGGTACTACAACTACTGGCCAACAACTATAACGGCTACTCAGAGATGCACTTGGATTGAAACCATCCGTTGCTAATCCAAGCGTGACATTTCGTGAATCCACGACAAACGTTTTGTCAAAACAATCTGCAGTTCGCCATTGAGAAGTGTCACATGGGTGACGCATTACATCTGAATTAGACTTGGCACGACCATGCCAAGTCATAGCATCAGCTATCCACGGTATAGTATACAATCTCCTCAACCTAGGAATTAGAGGGAAATGTCTCAACGTCTTTTGAGGTACTTTGGTAGCTTTTTTTCTTCGTTGAATGTTGTCCTATATCTTGGATCTTTGCAAACTGGACAAAAAACTCTATTTGCATCATCTTTCCAATATAAAATGCAGTCATTAATGCATGCATCATAAGTTTTGTAGTCCATCCCAACTTGTTTAATCATCTTCTTCATGTCGGGATACTTTGTTGGTATTGTATTGCCTTCAGGGAGTAATTCCTTTATAAATTCAAGAAGTGCAGTCACACCATTGTCGGAAAAGCTATACTGGGTTTTCAAGCTATTCAACTTGATGATGAAATATAATTTTGTTATCCCTTTTGGACATGAAGGATACAATGCCACTTTTGTATCATCAAAAAGTGATTTATACTTTCTACTTTGATTGGCTTGCCAATCAACATCACCCGTAGGTAATTCCCCAATATTATCTGGCAACGAACTTATAGGTTGAAAATGATGAAATCTATCGGCATCTTTAACCAGATCTTCCATCCTAGGAAGTTCAGACTCATCGGTACTTATGGCTTCACTAACGGGTTGTTTTTGCTTCCTCGGCGACTCTTCCCCATGAAAACGCCAAACGGTATATGATTGGACAATTCCCCATCTAAGCAGACGATAATGAATTTCATCTAATTTAATCTTTGATCTCATATTGTTGCACCTTTTACAAGGACAAGAATAGATTTCCTTATTACCACCATTTTCTACAACAAAATCAATAAACTTCTGCACTCCTTCCATATATCGTGCAGTTCTTTGATCGGATTCTTTCATCCACTCTTTATCCATTCTGAAATTACAATAAGAGAATATTTAAATTACATTAAGAGACTATTAATTTCTCTTCGAAGCACATCCAAAAATCATTTATCAAATTAATATTCAACTACAAAAAACAAACATCTAACGGTTCAAACTAACATATAATAGCTTTAGGTAAATTGCTGATTGCTAATAGTAATTTATCAATACAGGATATTAAATTTTAGATAATGATAAAATAGTATATATTTTGTTTTTAATTCTAACTCTATTTATAACATTTTAATTTACATTGGTCTCCAAAGAAACTTATTCAGAATTCAAGATTCAATTATAAATTAGATCGATATACGGTTAAAGCCATTGGATTCGATCTGTTCTACATCACTTATTCCACCATCCATGTTTAACTCCTTTATTACTATTAACACCAAGAAAAACATCCATGAGCTTAGGATAAAATCTCCAACCCTAGTTTGAAAAAAAGCTTCATCCAAAGACCCTAGTTCGCACTCGCTGATCAACGTATTTGAAATTATTCGCTATACAATTTATTTTGTCGTCCATTAGCAGGAGGCGGTGTAGATTTTTAATTTTGAATGTTCTCTATCACATTATTTTTTTTATGTTTAACTAAGATCAATAAAAAGAATTAGTTTTTTTTAACTAGACAATCTAATGATTGGTTCCCATCATTATGCAGTTGTAATAGGATAATTAATAAAATAATCAAACCAACCTCTAGAAAAGTTAATCTTATCTAACCTATTTCTACTTCAAGTTAACTATGGATAAATGTTGCACAATGGGATCCGACGAAAAACAGCGACCTACGTCCATACGCGGTGGTCTGGGTAGACCAACGCAGCAAATCAACAACCAAAGTGGATTACGACAAGGGTGAAAACCCAGTTTGGGATGAGAAGCTGACCATCGAAGTGCCAGACTACAAGCCAATAGAGGACTGCTCTCTTTAAATTATTTTGTTCTATAACTTTTCGAAGTCACATAAAGAGGATGAACGAAAGCATGAAGATATTTTGTTCTATAACTTCTCCAAAAATACAAAATCAATCTTCTCAAATTTGATTAGTCTCTTGAAAAATTCCCTTAATTGTTTAAAAGAATTTCTTGATTTTTAAGAATGGCAGTCTTAATAGAGATAATTTTTGAAGGCTCGATGAGATAAATCTCCTTATCACTAACGAGACTCCAATCAAGTTCTTTTACAATATCTTGTTGTGTAGTTTGTTGCACGGTCAATTGATCTTGTGAAGAAGATTGGGTTATGCTCTTTTGAATAATGCGAGCCAAATAAATTTTTTATGGTAGAAGAACATGATGCATGAAAGTTAAGCTGCAGGTAATACAATATCGGTGCATCGTTCTTGTATCACTTTATGCTAAGTTTGTTCTTTATCTAGATTTTTCTTTATGGATGGTTTGTTAAATGGAATTGATTTCAAAAACTAATTTATTTTATATTACAGTTGCCAACATTGCGGAACGAGCAAAGGTTCAACCCCAATGATGCGAAGGGGTCTGAATGGTCCAAGGACGTTATGCAATGCCTATGGACAGATGTGGGCAAACAAGGTTAGTCTCTTCATTTATGTGCTTTTGCAATATTGAAAAATATATTAACAGAACTACTTCAACATTAAATACTTTAGATCCTATCATCAATTCTTACACATGCCATTTCGAAAACAAAGAAAAATAATAAAATCAAAATGACCATTCAAGAAAGATATAGCGAACCAACTTTGCCTAACAGATGTCAAAGAAAAGATCAAAAGCGCAAGATTGGCTCTAACAGATGTCACTCCTGCTCAACTGTTAGTATTCTTTTAATTTTGATTTTGGTATTTATTTTGAGAATTCCTTTTGAATTGGGTGTTTCTTTAGATTGACTGAAGAAGCAACTAATGGAAATTGATGGGCTCCTGATCCAAAAACCATGGCTTTTATTTCTCGAGCCGCTTTCGAGGTTGATGATTACTGGAGAATTGTGGACATACTGCATAAGAGGTTCGATGACTTTCAGCCACTTATCTTCAGTTGTCTAGTATATTATTCAGTCTTAGTGATAAAAGGCTGAATTTTTTTAATATAATACATACTTCATGATCAAAGTTTGACGATGGAGAATGATCTAAAGTTTTATTACAGTATATGTCTAGAGATCAACATTTACTTACACAACCAAATGTTTTTCCACTGACTTACCTGTGGTTATTGTTGGAAACAAGCACTTATTTTGCTATTCAAACAATTAAAGACTAAACATTGCCTAAGAGGTTTAGTGAAACACAATTATGTATCCTCAATTTTGAAGTATTCTGTATAATCTTTGTGATAAAAGAGGGAATAAATTCAGTAAAATACACATGATCAAAGGTTGGTGAGGGAGTATAAGAGCAATATCTTAATCTGATCATTGTATGTATCTTTAACCTTAGCATTCATTTTTTCACTTACAATATATGTTTAGAGATCAGAACATTAACTCTGTATGGACATATCTAAAAGACGTTTTCGTTCAATATCAGATTGTCAAAGTTTGATAGAAAGAGTTGGAGAGAGCCATACCAAGTATTGATAATACTGGAGCATCTGATGACACATGGACCAGGAAGCACAGCAGATGAATTTCAAAGTGATGCAGAGATAATACAGGAAATGACCCGCTTTCAACATATAGATGAAAGAGGGTTCAACTGGGGCATGACAGTGAAAAAGAAATCAGAGAGAGTGCTGAAATTGCTCGAAAAGGGGCATCTTTTGAAGGAAGAAAGAGACCGATCTCGCAAAGTTACCCGTGAAATAAAAGGATTTGGTAGCATTAACGCAAAATGGATGTCGAACGAGAATGGTTCTGAGAGTGTGCATGGTTCTGATATGTTCAGGAAATCCAACTCCCATTATGAAGTTGGTAGAGAGGTGGATAATGGGATCAAACATCAGGGCAATAATGGACAATATAATCACTCACAGTAAATTTAAATCACGAATTTACATTAAATCAACGACATATCAAAAGAGAAAACCACCTAACAATAATCCACTATCACAATCTAATCAATGATTTCTATTTGTATGAAACTAAATTAATGATAAAATAAAGAAAATCAATTTTTCCATACCTACTGTCGGTTTACTTCGACTGGGATCTTGTGGGAGGTTTTGCGATCTGGATCCGCTGACGTTATCGGTCAAGGAAAAGAGCAAGATGTCGATCCAGATATAAGTAGATAACCCTAGAAAATATTTTCCGATTGTTAGATCTGCGAAAATAGATCTGGAACAAAGTTTTAGAACGCCGAAATTACCTTGATTGATTGAAATTGAGTGATAATTTCTAAGAAATCCAAAGGAGAATTGGATCCATTTGAGAGCGTTTTATTTCACTGAAGCCGTGTGATTGAAGAACGTACGGGAGGAAGGAATGAAAAGGTAAATTATGGAACGGGGGGTGTATGGTAGGGGGTTGGTAATTGTATAACGGCTTACAACCGTTGTATAATGAAGAACGGACAAAGGCCGTAGTAAGAAATTTTGCAACGGGCTAAACCCGTTGCTATTTAGCAACGGCCCAAAGCCGTTGCGGATTGTCCACCTCTGGGGGTTGCAAATTGGCCTGTATGGTGTAGTGAACACTTATTTAAAATATACGCGAGTTATTCGGAAAGACCGGTTTTATCCCATTCTGAATAACTGATACGACGTTAAGTCGAAGATAAAGACGGTGGTTGAAGACCAGAGGTCTTCACATCGTTTGGGTGATTACTGATGATCTTGATTGGGATGTACACCCAAGATGATAGAAACAGTTGGTGGTCGTCCATACGTACTTGGAGATCGATGGATATGTGGGGTACTAGGTGCCTCCGGTTTCGTTTAGACCCAAAACGAACTTGTAAATGGGCTGTGTGTCTGACATTGGATTTTAGTCTGTTTGATTGATTTCTATTAAATATATATCTGTTTGGCGGCGGAGAATTTATTCTCTTGCTTAACGCCCTTCTCTGAGACGTACGAGCTCAGGGGTTATATACTGATGGATATCAAACACATAGAGTGAATTGCCTGTGTGGCATGCCTAAGTGGAAAATGATCAAGGCTTCTATTGAAAAGCAAAGTCTTGTGGTTGATGATCGAAGCACGGCCTTTGTGGCGTAGCTTTGTGTAACGTTTACTTCGCGAGTTTCACACCCGGTATGAACCAAAAACGGGAGACGAACCTCAGGGAGGACATGCGTTTCTTTCTAGCTAAAAGTGGCGTCAGTGGTTTTACATGCCCTGACGAGTTTGACTTATGTGGTTGTTGCTGTTGCGAGGCGCCTCGGTTTGATCGGACGATCCGGGTCCGATGGAGTCATTTGATGGCTCGTTTGCGCCCCAAAGGGCGGGGAAACACATGTTCAGGCATTTTAATCCACATCGGTGGACCGGCCCTGACGATCCAAGGGTCACTCGAGCTCTGATCCTGAGACATGGTAGGCTAGATTGTCTCGAATCGGTAGAGGACTATCTTTTGCCTCGGTTCACAGATGGAAATCCAACTTCCAAATACGTGACATTTGCTATTTTAATTGTAGAACTAGTATGGCAACATGATATATGGTACCCATGCCGTCTATGATTGATACTTATGATTTGAAGTTGTTTTATACACTATACACTTATAATAGTATCAAATGATTTGCTTAAAACGTACTAAGCATGTTTGGCTATTATAAGGGAAAACCCTATCCCCCAGCTTGCGTTGCATTGTGTGATAGGACCTGGGTCTTATAATAGCTTCATTTTTTCAAAAAGCATTGCACTGTTTTGTTATATGCCCTGGTATTCTTGGGAGGAAACCCGTTTCGTGTTATACGGCGTGGTCCCTTGATATATCTGATTTAAAGTAAAGTTTTAAATAACTGTTTTAGTTCTCACACCAGTCCCACAACTGACCTAGAGTTTATTGTTTTAACCTAAACTCTGGGTGCCCTTATTTTGACACGGGCAGCTATGTACCTATGAAGTGCTCCCTGATAGACCACTGGTTTGGCAGAGTTTATAGTACTGTATAGACTACAATGTTTATAAACGGTGTAAGGGTAAAAATGTAATCCCACCTACGTTATTTTGATACTTTACTTTACTGAATATACACTACTATGATAGTGTATTATATTATATAATATCTAGTTTGACGAATCCTTAGGAGATGGAAATTCCTGTAACATCTCTTAAGTTATTGCACCCACGAACACCTTAGATAGGAGATGTAAATTACCTTAATCATCCCGGATGCCATGACACTCATATTATTATCTGATTTTGATTTGACTGATATGAGAATATTTTAGTTCTGATTCGAGTATTTTTGAATTTTCATTGGTGCTCGTGTCAGCCTGAGTATTTCAGTTAGGGAAAACCACATTATATTGACGATGAAGATGGAGCTTGACAGACGTAATTACTAGTTTTATTCCACTGCATATATTAGTATGCTTATGATAGTTAACTCTGATGTATTCTTGTAATGTATAATCAAATGTATAACTTAACATCTTCATGAACTGTTATTTGTTTATTATATTTTGTCCTTCCGCTGTGAGATTCTGTGATTGCCTTTCTTTTTTCTTCTTTTTCTTATATTAATCCTAATAATTATCTGTCTTTTTGATTTGTTTAAATGGACATGTGTGATTCATTGTCGGCTTAAACGGTCAAAAATGCGGGTCGTAACAACCCTCACGTCTCGCAGAAGTCCCACTGGATAATAAGTTGAACGTGCTCCGCTCGTGTCTCCAAACACCCGCGATGATCTTCCTTGTTGAACTCTTCATCCCAAATACTTGCGGACTGGTCCAAGCGCATCTCACCATTACGTTATTAGATCTTATGTCGAATCTTCAACTACACACTTGTTTTACTTCCACATTGCTAGTTAACTTAAACATTCACTTGTTTATTCTGCATTCAGGTTATTTGTTTATTAGTTATTGTAATGTCCCGTATTTTTGGTAGTCAAATAATTAATTTATTTTATTATTTAACTATTGATTTGGAATTTTAAATGGATTTAAATATATATTTTGATTATATAACGAACTTTGAATGTTAAATTTTTATATAATATAAAACGAGCTCGAAATGGCGCGGTAGTTCGTAATATTGAGTTTGGAACTTTAACTGGATATACAAAATCCATTTAAAGTCGGAATTCTGTGAAACAAGAAACGTTGGAATCTTGTTGATTATAATTTTCATATGAAAGAGAAAAATCCAGATTTCATATTATAGATTGTTAGTTATGTCCAAATCAAATTTTAAAATAGTCGCTATGGATTTCTTTAATAAATGATAACGTTTATATAATAAATTATTTTTATATAATTTGGATAACGTTTAACTCGAAATTGATGATATCGAGTTGTATAAATTATATTTGAAGCTGTATGAGTTTTACAGTGGATATATATGATAATAAAATTATTATTTAGTTCGATTATTTTGGAATTCATATAATATTATATAATACTTTATTAATATTATATAAGCCTTAAAATAGAGATTTTTGTAAACAGTCTCCGTTTTCGAAGAAATTAGTTTCGTTGGAACCGTAATGTTAAATTATTGTATGGTATTAAATTTCATGGCAAACCGATGTCGTATGTGACAACGGCAGCCGTAAATGCCCAGTCATTTTCTATAGCACGTAATTAAACTATTAATTTAATAGAGGGGTATTTGTGTATAACTTGAGCAAATTATCGAATCAATTCCGTTGAGTTCGTATCAACGTTTAGAGTCAGAATAGGCAGTTAGTTTGTTATTTTTGGATATCGGGTATTTTGGTGTCCAAAATAGTGTTGTTTGGCGTATAAAAATAGCGTACCGGGAAATAGTCTCGGAATGTGATGAAATTTGTGTTGTTGGATTCGTATTAATTAATTATTATTAATTAATTATTATAAGATTTCGATTTTTGTGTCAATCGGACTTACCGTTTGATCGTGGCAACGATAAACGTCTCTGTTTTTTATTTAATCGTTTATATTATTTGATAGGGTAACTTTAAAGGAATAAACGACTGAACAAACTCTGGTTTTAACGAAACAAATTTCATTAGATCCGCAAGGAAAAGGTCTAGTATAATTTCAAAGTTTAAAGTTGATTGGATTTATCTTATGATCGTGGGAAATTTAAACGCGTGATTTTTAGCCTGTAGTTTGTAAAGGACTTTTTACAAATGACCTCAAAATTCGACGAAACCTGTCCCATCGGGTCCGGAATATTTTTCTATGCTAGGATTAGGAGTTTCATCTCGATAGAAGATCATATGTGATTGTTTTTAACGTTACTTCACAATGAAGTTTAACTAATATTATTTTAATATACCCAACTCTTATATATACCCTTTTACAACAGTTAAACCATAGAATTGGTCAATCTATTTCAGTCGTGGTCAACCTGATAAAACTACCGCCTCCTATATTCTTAAATGCTGAGATACTCCCTCCTTCTCCCTCGTTTTTCTTCATATCGTCTCACTGATTCAGTAGTGTTCAACAACAAAACCCTTGAGCTCGTTGAGTTCTATGATGTGAATGGCGGTGATCAACTACGGTTGACTAAGGTGGCTGGATTTCAGGCTCGAAGCCGCTGCATTTTAGGCTCTTTTGCATGCTGATGGAAGAGGCAGGGGTGTCGAGGCTATGGAAGTAGTGGTGGCGCGCATAAAGGGTGCAGGTGATGGTCTCTGATCGGAGAACAGTGGTTCGTGGCATGAGCGACAGTGGAGAAAGGGTGTTGAGCTGGTGAAGTGCTGAACGAAGTGGAAGGAGAGAAATAACGTGGCATGGGTTTTGAAATTTCAAAATGGTAGGCTTGATAATTGCTACCTTAAACCTAATGATTTCAATTAGTGTTTTTCTATTTAAGGAGTTAATTAAAAAATGAGAGAAAAACAGTATGGTTATATAATTTTAAATGTTGCAGGGTTTCCAAAGAGAGTTCAGTTACAAGCAGGCATCACGTTGGATAATGGGTATGGAACAAGGCAGTACAAGAAATGGAAAAACAATATTGTATTGGCCAGTTATATCCTAATAGATGTAATTAACGCATTATATTAATACATAAGTTGAGAAATTAATTAATAAAAATCAGATTAACTTAATATGGAATTGTTGCATGCCGTTCGGGTTAGCAGGAAATGAAGGATTTGGAAACACTTGTCCTGTGAAGTTTTATACTAATGTAATTGGTTTAGTAATTAACTAATAATTAGGAATTTAATTATTTAAATAAATAGCGTATAACATAAATGTTAATAACATTTTATTACGTTATCAGAATCTGACCAAATAAGAGATACCAGGATCGTCTGGACGAGATCTACGCCATGGAACAGATATGGACGAAATAAGAATCAACCGGAATTTTAATTAAATTAAACGATCGTTTAATTTACTTAAAACAAGCCATTGACAACGGAATCAAATCAAGGTGAGTTAAACTCACTCGGTTATCCCACTTATATTTTATATAAGTCAATTTGTTGTTTGTGTGCTATTTTGCTAGTTGTTAAATGATTTAATGACTGTTTGCCTATATACTGAATATTTTTATATAACTGATTTCAATTAAACGTTCGTTTAATTTTAATTGAAATCTAATCGTTAACTTTAACGATTATTTCCAAACGAGGTAACTTACCTTGTTGGATACTTTTATAAAAATATAAACGTATTAAATTTAATTGGCTGCTTGTATTGCTGTTAGTTGCGAGCTATCGGCTGAACTAATTGTTCACGTGTAATATTGCAAATAATATATTGTCTTATTGAATGGATGGTTTTGTTTGAGTAACTTATTTGGATACAGAAAATAATAGGTTGGAGGGATCCAACTGGATTCCTCAAATTTATTATTTATTTTCATATTACAATCATATGAACTGTTTAACCGATATGATTGGATGATTAACTTGATTGCTAATTTTTGAATCTAAATTCAATGGTTGTTCTGACCAATGGGCGGTACTGGTTGATTAGTTGGAAACATATGGCCTGAAAATACATCGTTTTATAAATATTGATTTACCGTTAGGCGAATCGATATAAATGAAGTTATAAAATTCATTTTATAATCGAAGATAGATTTTTAAATCTATTATTTTGAATAAAAGTTTGTTAAGAGGAAATAAATATTTATTATTTAAGTTCATAATTAATTATTAAATGATTTTATAAAGTAAATTCTAAGATTAATCAGATTTATAAGCAAGAGAGCGGAAAATTAACCTAACGGTTAAAAGATAATAATTGGTTTTTTAAAGAAACAATTAAATGGAATTATTCAAATTAATTGTATTATTAATTAAATTAAAGAAATGACTAATTGGAATCGTTTAACGAGATAACCGTGTTTGAGTTGACTGAGTCGACTGTTTTAACTGGAATAATTATTAAATTAGTTGTTGTAAATTAATATATTGAAATAGGTTGACGAATATTTGATTTAATTTTAATAAGATTTTAGAAATAAAATTACTATTTATTTTAGTTAATAAAGAAATTAACTACTTCAATAGTAGTTAATGATTGAAGTAAATTATTATTTTTAATAATAATTTAGGAGATTACTTTTTAATTGAAATTCATTTAAAAGGTAATCGAAGTTGAAATGAAACCAAATTAAATTTTGAAAGGAGTTTATGAACGGGTTTTATATTAAAACCCGAGTTTTTATAACAAAGGGATTTTAAGCGAATACGATAGCTTAAATTAAATGTTTACTTAATTTTTGAATTAAGAAAAGGGAATTGAGAATTAAAGGGTTAGATTAATCCAGAGTAGTATAAACGATGTTTATGAAAGACATGAGGTGTTAAAGCGTTAATTTTAAATTAACAATACTTAGAAATGAAATTAAGTAAAATGAGGGAAATGAAATAAGATCTTAAAAAGCGGGAAATGGTTGAATGGATTAGTAAGAGTGTTAAAAGTGAATTTGGCAAAAGAAGTGAGAAATAGGATTTTGGTAACAAAATCCGAATTATATAACGAATCGTTTAAAGAAGTAGAAGTGAAAAGGGTGGCATTTTAGTAAGTTATTTCTTAACCAATAAATTAAAGAATAATGGTTATATTCGAGAAAGAGATTTTCAAAAGGAAGAAGGTTTATAAAACCATATTTTATATAAAATAGTTAATGGGATTTATTTTGATAATTGAAATATTGGATTTTGAAATTACAACCCATTTCTATCTTAAGATAAGAACGTTGTTGATCAAGGTCTGAGAGTTAATTAAAATACCCCAACTTGAATGACTTCAGGATTATCTGAGGATGGTATTAGTTTGTAATGGTAAAAAGGTTAGTAATAATTTTTTATTTCCATTAGAGAAATAATAATGCAACATTATTGGTGAAAATTCGAAGAATATGTAATAAGAATTCCGAAGTAATGGGAATTAAAGAGATTTGAGAATATATATAATGATGTTCCGAAGTAAAGAAAACTAAAAGGGAATTGCATGAAAATATAATGACATTTTCAAGTTAAAAGGAAGGGTAAAGTTGAGTTTTTGAAATAGGTTTATTCTATAAAAATAAGCATTGGATATTGTTTCCAAGTAATGAAACAAAAGGAATTTCGTAACGTTATTTTACAAGTAATAAATTGAATTAATTTACCAATTATAGATAATGAAGAATGATGGAGCAAATGTTTTGAAAAGAGAGTTAAATGGAAATTGAGTATGGCTATAAGATATTTTTCTAAGTATTATGATGAAATGGTTTTGGAAGCATTAGTATCTAAGAATAAGAAGTAAATACCGTATTTTAAAATATTGAAAGAGTTGGAAGTTTTAATTAACCAGTCGTTAATTATTTGTAATTAAAGAGGCCAAGTGATGATGAATACTGAACCAGTGAACTCATTTTATTTTCATGATTAAACAATTGTTTATTTTGATAGTTAAATAACTGACTATCAAAATCCGACCAATATGATTGTTGGTATGGAAAGACCGGGATCGAATTTTTGTTCGAAAACCATTCCGAACCAACAAATACGTGAAGATGAAAATTGAAGATGGAGCATTGAAGACCGTGGACCTTCATAAGTGGAAGGATTACTCATAATCTTTGGTTTAGCGGCCAAAGATAAACTGTGATTCTATCGTGGATGGAATCTACGGGTTGCATGGACTACTCGCTACTAATCCATAGGGTGATACCTAGGATGGAGTAGGAGGGTGCCTTCGGTTCATCCTATTCCTGGGTGACTTGTATGGACAGATGTTTGACAGAGTATTTCCAAATAAACCGCGCATGTTGATTTCTTCAAACGTACCATAGTTGGGTCGCTCCCAACCAGGGTATTTTTATGGACTTCAATTAGTGATTTCCGGCAGATCTGATGATGTGGCATTCAAAGTGAATGGTGGTCAAATGTTCAAAAAAAAGTAAGTTTGACCTCAAGCCTCATCAACCGGGAAATGACACAAAATCGAGTAGGTCGCATGGCTATGTGGGTCGCATCCATCAAAAGGGTATATCATTACCTAATCTGGAGAAATCAAATGCCTTCGATTGTCCAATTTATTTTTATATGTATGTTATCGGTTTGGTTGGCTGGCCCCCAAACGTGGTAATGATATATTCGGTACTCTCAAGAGAAGTGAGGTGCCGGTCATGTTTAGCCTGAGTTTCAAGATGTTCTTGTTGAACCCCCAATGTATTCATCTCCAGAGGTACATTGTCGGGAAGGTGGTCCCATACCTTGCCAGGAAATCCATTCTCTAATAACAACCCATAGTTTTGATTGTATACTATGTATGTGGAGAGTGAGATGCAAGCGTTCCGCTAAATTGATATTTATTTGTATTTAGACACTATTATAATATCAGAAAAGATATCGATTTCAAAAATGTTTTGGGTTATCATAAGGTAAAAACCGTCTGTATTTACGTGTCGATTTGGTCTTACGATTATCCTTTTCTTTCGAAAAGATTTTGACTTTAAAATCAAGTTGTGTGATACCTTTAAACACAGTGTGTTTTTCTCACTCTGGTTCACCGAACTAATCCGGCGATTTAATGCTCGGGTTAGACCAGGTTGTACAGGTTCAGGTTAACAGATGCAGTGAAGAGACGAGCTGGAAGAGTCCAAACGTATGATATCTATTGTGTATTCCGCTATGTGATTGTATATGAGGATAAGTTATTATAACTGTCCATATGTGCTATGTACTCTGATGATTGTAAGTTTTATTTCAAGCTCTCAGTAAAGATTTATTTCTATATTATATTTTGTTCCGCTGCGATGTAAGAATCTATGTTGTGTTAGTTCTTCTTCTTCTTTTATTCTAATATTTTTTTCTTATCTTACCCTCTGATTTCTTTCTAATAGCCATCTGCTTTTCTGTATAATTTGAGTGACAAAGTTTGACAAATGTCGGCTTAAACTGTACTAAAAAGTGGGTCGTTACAGTTTTAGTTGGCCGCTTATTTTCCCTAATCAGCTCTCACTGCCTGAACGGACCACTGCTTATTATTATATTCATTAAACTTAAGTGCTTAATTATAAGTTTATTAATAATAAGTCTACTCTACTCTTCTCCATTTAATTATAACATTGTAATATAATATTACCACAACTGTAATTGTGAGTTTGCTCATTAAACTTACTTCCCATAATTTAAGTTCATTTATAATAAGCTCTTATTTTCCATTCTGTCTTTTAATTAAAGCCTATATGTTATAATCCTTCTTGCCCCTAAGACAAGCTTACCTATTATATTGCATTCTCGTCTTATATGATTCATTATAATAGATTACATTCCCATTCATTACATACTTCACAGGTCTCTTATTCTTTTTTCTCTACATAATATCTTTCACTAATGTTACCCCTTTTTATTTCCATCTTTACAATTTATTCATTAGAAAATTATACTTATTCCCAATTGATTGGTTATTAAAACTACAAAATCTAACTCCGTAGCTTAAGGTGATTACCACAATGGAAACCATAATTGCAAGACATTTCTTATTGAATAGTGCGCAATACGACAAAATCCTTATTTCGCACCAATACGCATCTTATTTATTTTTTTAACTTGTAATTATGTTTTCCACTTCTTTTAAAAACCAAACTATTGAAATATATCCTTTTTGCCTAGCCAATCAATCTAGGCTACTACTAACTTCCTAATTAATTAATATGCATTAATTCCAGTCTCTAACTTATTTTCCCCTTTTGTTTTGCATAACTACAGTAAAATTGGACATAGTTGGTTTATACCCCTTTTTCTTTCAATCCCTACAATTTCTGCATTATTTCAATTTTAAATATGAAAAGTGATTTCGTACAAATAATATGAAAATTCTCAAACTTACCATTTTTATTACAAATTTATTGTACATAACTTTGTTTATGCTATATCAATCTTTGTCACATTAATTTAGTAAGCCTTAACAAGTTTACCTACTTTCAAATTTCCCTTTTATTACAATTTTCTCATAATACATTCATTTAGCCCCAAATAATCAAGTTTCCCCTTTTTATTACAATTCCCATTAATTTGTGCAGAAGCACAATTAAATTAATTTATGTCTAACCACAATTCACTTATTTTTCTCATAACCACAATTCAATTAAGTTGCACGTAATTACAATTTAATTAATCTGCGCCTAATTACAATTCAATTAATTATGCGCATAACTACAATTCAATTAATTTAGCACATAACAACAATTTAGTTATTTTGCGTATAACCATAATTCAATTGTTTTGCATCTAACAATAATTAAAAAAAATTGTGCATAACTACAACTTAACATAAACTGTATATTTTGACGCAGCAAGGGGGTAAAGAAGAAGAACATATTATAATTCTAACAGGAATCAAATGATATAATACACCATTATAAAAAAATATAATTTAAATCCAACCACTTGAGATTTACGCTCTAATATTTTGGATTTGGATTGCTTTCTTTTCTATTCGAATTTATAGATCTGTTTTGATTAAGGATCCGGGCACCTATAGCTTAGATCTACAATCTTCTTCTCCAAATCTTGAATTAGAAATCCTAAAACTAATATAATTTTAATTTCTGAAGAATTTGGAGGAGAAAAGAAATGACAGAGCTCTGACACCCTCCCAGAAAATATGAGTTGGAGGCTAGGCCCTGCTAGTTTATTTATAGGTGCTAAGAAGAACCACGTCCGTCAGACCAAAACAAATAAAATTCAAGCCATTCGCACGAAATAAATCACGCTGCCTGGCCTAAAAATGGGTCGATCCATGCTTCGGGTGGGTCGACCCCAGGGTCAACCCATCTTAAAGTTTGTTGACCCCTGGGTCGACCCACTTCAAGCATGGGTCGACCCACATATACGATTTAAAATTGTATATCTGGGTCCTTTCTACGGATTGATGTTGCAATTAAAACGTTACCTTAACGTTATCTACTTTCCTATCTTCATTCATTCTACTATTATTATCTTCCATTTTAAATATACACTCAAAATTAAAATTAAAATATGTGCTTGCATATTTACATACAACCACGTTTATTTTAAAATTCAAACAACATTATCTCGAAATTTATTTCTTACTAATTGTGTGTTACTTTTGAATTTCAGGTCTATCTATATATATATGTACACACACACACACACATATATATATATATACACACACACACACAAACATCTATATATAATCCTTCCTTATATGTACATATACTTTTCTCATAGAACATGCAACTATTTGGTTGTCCCTCTCAAAATTTAAAAACATGACGTTGGTGGGATTAAAACTCGCGTGCTACAACTTGGGAGGCAAGTGCTCAACCACTGAGCCACACTGCGTTTTTGTTCACAAAATCAGAACATTGAAAACTATTAGTTTTATGTGTGTTTCTCCTATTTCTTCTCTTTCGTGTTTGTTTTGAAACTTCATTTAATGATATCTTTTTCATTTTAAGTCTGTTTTCTACAAACCATAGGTCTAAATTGGTCCGAAAATCGCCATGGACGCAATGGTAGTAGTTCCGTGGCCAAATTCAGAAAATTTTACGAACTTTATTTTACTATTTAATTTAAAATGTGTGGTGTTACATCCACTAACCAGCTTAGAATAATAGTACACCTAGTACAATGCTTCAAGCTTCGAAAAACTCAGCTTTGAGCTTCAGAACACTCCAGCTCAATCTTTAAAGCGCTTGCTTGAAACTCCAAAACATTTGTATTGAAACACTTTTCTTTAAGTCTCGAAGCACTTTGCTTCGAGCCTAGAAACAATTGCTTAAAAATATTTTGTTTCAAGCTTCGAAGCACTTTATTTCGAGTAGAAAACAATCATCTTATTTTGACTGACTAGAAACAACCATTCACATCAAAATCCATCTTGCTACAAACACCAATCTTTCATTCTTCAAATCATTGCCTTCCTTCAAGATACTATTTTGAATCAACTTCCTTCCTTCAAATTTTTGTTTTTCCTAATCATCCAGCTTCAAACCGCTACCCTACTTCGAATTATCCGCTTCGAAGCACTACCCTGCATCAAATCATCCACTTCGAAGGATTTCCTTTGCTTTGAATTAACTGCTTCAAAGCACTTATGTGCTTCAAATCAATTCGCTTTGCTTTGAAAAGAAACACACTTCTATGCTCCAATCCATGCCACTTTAAAGTATAAGGACCTATTTAATACTATTTATGGCTTCGAGCTCCTTCGAAGCAAACCTAGAACTTCAATTTATTTCAAGTTTCACTCCAATGTTACTTGAATCCTATAACATGCAAAAACACTAACACACAAGATCAAGGGTAGTAGCTAATTCAACCAATTCAAAATTTCAAACAATGAATTCAAACATTTTCAATCATACATCATTATTCAATAACAAAAAATCAACACTTTCACAATAGGCATAGTAAATTTCTTACTAATTGCATTAGAACTACCATATTCATCATCATATTACTTAATTCTATTATTATAAGGTCTACACATATAAAATCATAAGATGTAATCAAGTTTTAAAAGTGGATTTAATATATAGTGATGAATATCTAAAGTGTATAATCTAATATAAATGTGTGAAACATCATAACCATGCAGCTAATCTCATAAATTGATAAAATGAATAAGAGATTCAATCTGGACAGTAGACGGTTACTTCAGTTCTCGATCTAAATGGAGAGATCTAACCACTCAAATCTATACAATCTCTGGTTATTAGCTAGAGATGATTTGATGTAGATTTGTGAATTTAGGGAAGAACTAGGGTAGATTTAAATTTAGATTTGATGAGATGATGGGGAAACTAGAAATGTATTCCCTCGGCCTTCTTGTATAACTGAAGGTAGCTAGACTAATGGGCTTGCTAATTTCAGGCCGTTAACACTACTCTAACTCTGGGTAGTAGTTTTTTAAAAAAGTTTCATTTCTCTTAAACATTATCGATTTTTTAATATGATCACTCTACCAAACGGGAAACCACCATCCCGAAGAAATAAGACAGGTTAAAGCATATGACTTGTCTCGTATCAAAAGTTATGGCTAAAGCAAAACTTTCTTAGGTCAAAATGGTTAAAAAAGAGTTCAGCAAAAATCACAAGTATGTAAAACATCCCAAAGAACTATATCGCAAAATGTTAGAATGATACAACCATATATGAATTAAATAGACTTATTTTATGATCATTCAATATGTAAAATTGGGTTGTTAAGCGTTACATCTTTTGGTCAAGATGCATGGAGCCTGAAATACTTTAGAAACTCCTTTCCAATTCATCGAAAGTCGATGTGGATTTAGGCTCGATCTTATTAAACTAAATCGACACCGCACCATTTAAGAATATTATGAGACAACTACGATGAAAAGCATATGTATGTCATGACCTATCTATGTGTCATTCACATTTGAACAATGTTGTCGAGGATTAATTGTCCCGTTACATGATGGCACAGTTAGCATTTGGTATTTCTTTAGGCACTCCACCAATAGAGTATTTTTATAAATGGGGCTATGTTGGGCGCAGAGCTTCAATGTTTATTCTTCATACTGATACAATCCTTCGTTAATCGTTTGACTCTATCGGTGATGTTCCTCGTTGGCACAGATTTTTGAAGGTTAACTCTCAAGGGTCTCCTCAATTGTTTGGCTCTACAAATGCTCTCAGCTTGTTGGTTGATGCCTAGATTCTCCAGTCTATAAAAGAACCACTTCTCTAGAATTTTAAGGTCGCAAGGTCTACCTCGTAGTGGTAGCATGAGCTCCATTTTCAACATTCAATCTATGATCATCATCCAACTACATTTCATCCACTAAATCAAAAACTTTCAGGATCTACCTAACCTCCTAGATTCCCCTCGGCCTCGGGTATTGTACTTGTCGGGAGATTACTCTTCCCTCTAGAACTTCCTCATACTCTTCCAACAACTCCTCCATCATTGTATGCTTTTCTTTTCTTCTCTCGTATTTTTTTCTAAAAATAGAAGAGATTTTTTTATTGAGTCAAGGGTAAGTATTCCTTCTAACTGCATGGATCTTCAGGGTTTTTGGTTCAGTAGAGCATCCACGGCGATCTTTGGCTATCCATCATTTTCTGGTTAAGTTACCGTATCATTTTATTAAACTTTGGTAACAAATCCATTTGAGCAGTTGATCCTGGAGTAGTATGGTGGTTGTTAAATTCAAATTAACCATTAACTCCAACGACTGCCCTATATCACCATCCAGATCTTCTTAGGGGCATTGTTTCTTCAAGGCAAACTTCCAAATTTTTCAAGCAAGTTTTCGGTTTTTAACTTCTGGACCCGCGCAATCCAAAATTGATATTTAAGTCAAAATCTTGATTCAGCTCTAAAGCGCCAAAATATTGAAATCAAAATTTGATCAACGCACAAGGATGAGTTGTAGGGAACAATGAGACTTGTATCCAATATATAATAGTAAATATTGGAAATAGAAAACGAGACAAGATTTTTATAGTGGCATAATAGTTATCTTATGCCCACTTACCATTTTATTGATTTGGGTTTAAGAGAGTTGGAGAGAGAATTAAAAGGATTTAGTTCCATTGGTATATAGGGATTGACTAGCTCTTAGGCTTAGAACTATCAACAGTGTCTTCATGGATGAGTATTATGAGGGAGATAAGTGGTGAAAAAAGTTTAGCAAGGTGAGATTATAAAAGATCAAATCAGATCTCAGAAGATCCCTTTTTAGTTGCTCTAAGGTTGATATTTATAAAGTAAAAGCATGACAGAGTAAGAAGCTCGATTGCAATGAAATTAAAAAGGTAGCCTAGGACGCACGAATGAATAACTCAGCCGGATTGGCCAAAAATACCTCTCGGTACCGGGAGGTTCACTTAGGTGCAAATATTTCTCTTTTGTTTGTCTTGCTCCCCTATCTTCATTTATAATTTTTTCTAAGCATTTTTCTATAAACTAGGTGTTGACTATGATGACTCTCATAATAACACTTAAACTATCATGTTTTCTTTGTTCTTTTTTCATTAATTCTAAGGATTACTAGTCTATCCTTCCATCAACGCACTTGGTATGAATAGTTTACGTAGCACGTGAATTACATGGAGCCCACGTGGCCAAAACAGGATAATAAACCTCTCGATATACTAAGTGCTTTAGCTAGTTCGATCCTAAATCGATAATTTTCCCTGAACTTATTTCTCTTGTTCTTCTATACATGTTTCCAAGTTCTTGAATCGTCTCATCTACGCTTTGACTATCAACTTTCAACTGAATTTTACATGGTTAAAAAACCAATTAATAATCACTAATCCAAATCTTGTTCATTACAAATTAAATAGCCTAAAGTCAAATCCTATATTCAATCTTTACCTCTGTTAAGATCCATATTCTAAATAAAATTTTAGAATATTAAATTTTGACTATATTTTGATTTTCAGTGACAATCAACTAGATTGTTATTCAATAATTGACATAATATAATGTGGTTTGTAAACCTACTCAAACATAGAATTTTATAGGTGTAAATCATTGCTAAAAAAACCGATCAACTTTTTGCTAATCGATAGGTAACATTTTCATTAAAACTATGCAGTTAAAGCGTTAGCGGTTCTATAACGATGGAGGTGCAAAAAGTAACGACTAGACTAAAGCATTGATATATCAGAGGTGCAAATAATTTCATTGGATACAAAATCAAATATTTAAAGTTAACTTATTTTCATTCTCACATCACTTATATAGAAAAACCATATTCTTAAATTTAATATAACAAGACAGAAAAATATCATAAGTCATGCATTTTGCTAACCATAATAGATTTCTAACTTATATTTAGCACATTAGCTAGGTCTTTACCCAACTTTATTGATTTTTCATAAGGAGAACTAATCGAATATGTCATTTTATATTATTACTGCTAAATAGGCACTAACAAGCCATAATTTAGCGGTCGTAGCGGAAGAAAGTCGATTTTTAAACGAATCTACCATTCATTTGGGGATAAACTAGAAAAGCACAGCTATCGAAGAGCGGTATGCACTACAACGGGCTTTAACTGCATATCCGTAACAATTTGATTTTCTTCTAAACAGATACGTGCAATTTAAAATGGTTTTGTTGTTTGCATAACAGATTTTCTGCCTTTATTTGTGGAAAATTCTATATGAAATAATTTGAAAATGATTCTTTAAAAAAAAGATTTAAAAAATATCATTTTAAAAAAAGGACGCTTATGTTAAATTTTTTTCACTTTCAATAGGGAAAAAAAAGATCTATTAAAATGTGTAATTTAAAAATGAGTGCTTTCCTCTTAGGCTTTAATTGCATATCCGTGACGACCAGCTCTTAGACACAACTAAAAATGGGTGCTCTCCTCCTAGGATCATTCGATTCTCTTCTAAAAAGATACATGTAATTTAAAACGGTTTTGTTGTTTGCATAACAGAATTTCAACCTTTATTTGTGGAAAATTTTACACAAAATGACTTGAAAACAATTCTTTAACAAAAAGATTTAAAAAAAACAGAAAAATAGTGCCAAAGACAAAATTACAGATTTTTTCAGCCGTTAGAACAGTCTGTTGAAATTTTATTTTATAGGAAAAAGCATTAAAATCTAGATATCAGTTTTACAGTGTGCATGGTACCAGAATTTAACTATCAGTTTTACAGTGTGTATGACATCTAAATTTAACTGTCAATTTTTAAGTATCAGTTTTACGGTGTATATAGCATCGGCTTTACAATGTATTATCCTTAAAAAAAATATTTGATGGATTGTACTTGAGCTTGAAAAAGTTATAAAGTTCAGCCTTTACAATAAGATCCAAAAAAAATACATATCATATTAAAAAGGACAAATTTTCTCTTAAGGCTTGTTTTGAAAACTATTTCGCGTTTAAGGCTGGTTTGCAAACTTATTATCAAAAGGGGCTTGTTTCTGCCAACTCAGCTGCCACATCAGCTTTTTTTAACTGTCGGATCCAGCGCAACTTTGAGTTGCTCTACCTTTTTTTTATTTCCACTGGGCGCAAGTATAAGTTGCGTTATTAACAAATTTGTTTTTTTAATTTCCCAAGGGCCAAAGTTTATTTTGAAGTTTTTCCCAACAGCGCAAGTCTTGGTTGCGCTGGGAACAAATTTTCTCTAGCGCGACTAATACTTGCGCTTTTTTTTTTAATTAAAACCCCACAGCGCAACTCTTACCTGCACTAGGTTTTTTAAATTAAAACCTCCCAGCGCGACTAATAGTTGCGCTAGTTCCTGCTGCTGTTTTAAACAGCAGCCTTCTTTCCTTTATTCTCTCACTTTCTCCAAACAGTTTTTCCCAACCAAAAATGGCCGAACCCAACAACTCTAAACCCCAAATACTCTAATTTCTTTTCAAATTCATCCCAAATTACTCAATTTCTTCATCGTTCTTCACATAATACAAATCTACTACTAATGGAAGCCGGATCTTCTTCTACAAGCCATGATTTTGGTAAGTTCTAAAACCCTAAATTTTGATTTTTGTATGTATTTGCTTCCAAATTTGTTTATAACTGAACATATTTCATTTGTTGATGAATTTATAGAACCGGAGAGCGGACCGGTTGATACTAGCGTCTTATACTTACAGCAAGAGCATCGTAGCAACTCGGAAGTCACGATGAGGGTATGTTGTATTGATTGTTTTTTAAAATTTTCATCTTGTGTAGCTAAATTAAGATTTACCCTGTTAATGTAGAGTACAACAGTTCTAGATTGTTTGGACCATTCACAAAGTTTTGACCAGCTAATGGAGAGGGTCAAGGATATTCGAGTGTAGCAATTACTTCAACAGGCTGGATTTTGGTCTTTTATGCAAATAAAGTATATTAGATTTGATAGGTCTTTGCTGATGGCATTATGCGATAGATGGAGGCCAGAGACTAGCACGTTTCATTTCTCCGTTGGTGAAATGACAATTACATTACAAGACGTGTCTATTTTGTTAGGTCTTCCTGTTGATGGCCCTGTCCTTGTGTATTCTGGCAATATTGATGTACCAAATACTTGCATTCGATTGCTTGGTCAAGTTCCACCGCCCGATGCAATCGTATATGGTAGAGAGCTTAAAGTATCGTGGATTCATGAGTTCATAACCTCTCGAGAGATTACTGATGATAGTTCAGTTGAGGAGATTGAACAATTCACTCGAGCAGTAATATTGATGCTTATTGCTTCTAGGCTTTTTGCGAACCATACGAAGGGTCGAGTTAGCATTAAGTGGTTATACCTTCTAGAGGACTTCACTACTATTGGAGATTATTCATGGGGTAGTGCGGTTTTATGTGCACTGTATAAAGAGTTAGATAATGTGGCGCTTAAAAAGTCGAATGGTTTAGGTGGTTGTTTATCTCTTCTCCAGGTATGATGTTGGTTACATATTTAATTTTTCATTTTTGTACGAACTTTTATTAAACATTGGGGTGCTATAGGTATGGACGTGGACACGTATTTCCGTTGGTCGTCCAAACGTTCGTGTCGGCGAGGTAGTTGGATTACCATATGTTGCAAGGTATAATTCCTTATTAATTCCTATTGGAATTATTACTTTTGGTAAATTACTGGAACTGTAAATTCTCTTTATTGTATGTAGGTGGTCATTAGATAGGCATTGGAGAGATAATCCATCCCGCCACCCAACATTATATCGTAATGAGTTGGATGTCATGGAGGAACATCACGTTGAGTGGATTCCTTACACGAATGATGTTTTAGACGATCTTCCGCAAGTATGTTTGGAAGGGCAACAATCATGGTTTGCACGGACTACCCTTATATGCTTGCAAAGTGTTGCTATGCATTATCCTGATAGAGTGATGAGACAGTTTGGTCTTAGTCAACATATACCGGATGCGGCGGAGATTATTTTTCCTAATGGTTGGAGTCGAGAATTGTATAACACTTATGTGTATAGATGGGAGCACCGCTTGGATTATGTACAAGTCGAACGCATTCCTAGAACTTCTATACAAGAGTACCGCAGTTGGTATTGGCATATCACGAAACGATTTGTTCTTAAAGAGCGGTCTACTAGATTGGCTAGATATGCTCTACGAGGACCTGTAGAACGTGACTTGGTATGATTATTATTTGTTCTCAATTAATGTTTGTGTTTCAAGTACCGTAAACTCATGCAACCTTTTTTTTATTACTATAATTTTAGGTTCAAGGCATGTATATGATTTCAAATGAGGTTGTTGATATATTGGCCGATCCCGCAGATGAAACACGTGTTAAAAGTAGGTGCATAAGTATTAAACAGATCATCGACACAATACTTGGACGTCATAAACTTGAACGACCACCACCTTATCGTGCTCGTCCACCGGGAGCATTTAGTGTTACTTACCATCGTAGAGGTCGAAGAGGACAAGGTATCCGCATAGTTGAGCCCGGACAATCTCAACCAGCCCAGGACATTGTTGACGTCGGACCATCTCAACCACCTACCACACAAACACAACCAACAGGACGAGAAAGATACAATCTTCGACGACACGACGAGCATAGGAATGACTGGTTAGTATTTGAACTTGGTATTGAGGTGAATGACGACGAGCTTTAATGTATGTGTAATTTGGTAGCTTTAATTGTATTTGAACTTGGTATTCTAGCTTTAATGTATGTGTACTTTGTTAGCTTTAATGTATTTAAACTTGGTATTTCAAACGTTAATGTATGCGTATTTTGTTATCTGTGTATCTGTATTTTGTAAGCATTAATGTATCTTTACTTTATGCGTATTTTCTTATCTTTGTATTTAAGATTGTCAGTAGCGCAACTTTGAGTTTCTCTAATTTGTTGTGCTATAGCGCAACTATTACATGCGCTCATGCGCGCAACTTAAAGTTGCGCTAGGCTAATTTTAACAATAGCGCAACTTAGAGTTGCTCTAAAGCAGTACTGCAGTCCATAGCCAGTACATGGGCTGAAGCCCACTTGAAAACATGATGATATACCCCATAACCCTAGTCTCCAGCACACTAAATCTTCATTTTCATCATTGTTCAGAAATTACTACATACTCTCCAATTCGTTTTTGAAGTCAACAAATCGCAAAGACTGCAACTCAAAGGTAATGCCTTGAAACCCTAGCTGATTCAAAATTCCTTTTTCTGATTCAGATCTGGATTGTAATCGTCTCAAATTTGTTATTTCTGTAGATCTATGACTACCGTTCCTATAATATGTCATTTTAATGGCGATTTACTCATCGATGACAATAACATGCCTAGCTATGTTGGTGGCAAACATAAAGGATCCAAAGTACGAAAAGGTTGCAATTATCAAGAGTTGAAAACCGCAATTTATGCTGCTACGAAGATTAATTCTAACGAATTCGATATATCGATAGTGAGTAAATGGGTTACGGATGATAAACCATCTGCAATTGAGGTGAATGACGACGACGATGTTGATTCGATGTTTTGTGTGGGAATGAAAGTAATTGAGTTGTACATCAAGAAAGAAAGAGTTGTAAATACATCTCAGCCACAACCTAACGTCGTTGAGTATCCGTATTATTCTTCTCAATCGTCGAATGTTTACACGCAACCCCCTGGGTATGAAACTGTATGATAAACTATGGTTACCGTTTGATATATGATAGACAATATTAGTTCTTTCCTTGTAGGTGGCATACACAGTCCTCTGGCTACGGTTACATGCCATATCCACCGCAAACACCAGGCTACAGTTTGACACCATATCCTCCACCATCATTTCTAACTCAGGTTTCAAGCGAGTATTTACAACAAACAGAATACAACGATGTTGAAACTGAAAATATGGAAGGTGGACATTCGGATAATGACGCACCACACTTGGACAACATGGAAATTGCTGTGTCTCTTGACGAAGATGATACGTGGGTCGACTCTATGAATGTTAACAATGATGATCCGTTAGGAGATATTCCTGAAGAAGAAGCTGAGGTCGCTATAGATGATGAAGATGTTGAAACTGATGAGCAAGTACAGATGGAAGAACCATTAGAAGACGACCAAAGCAACGATGTTATAATGAATACTTCTGTAATGCAAGAGGTTCAATTCAGAGATGAAATGTTTGGCGTAGAATGTGTAGAGAAAGGCCCCCGAGTTGGCATGATTTTCAGATCAAAGGCGTCTCGAATTGAACATGTAAGTGAATGGTCGATAAAATGTTCTGCTTCATTTAAAACAATCAAGTCCAAAGCCAGAGAATTCACCGCCGCCTGCGATATAGATGATAACTGTCCATGCAGGCTACATGATATTATTTCCAAAAGAGATCACGCTGGCTGGTGGATAGTACAGATTTATGGTGGTGATCATACATGTTCGAACCCTATCATCAATTCCCATCACAAACAAGCAACCGCAAAGTTTATATGTAGCAAAGTCCTTCCGCATGTTCGTTCGAACCCAAGTTACACTGCCAAATCCGTCCAAGAGCTAATGGCAACCACGTACAAAATTCAAATAAGTTACATGAGGGCTTGGAAGGGTCTTAGCAAAGCCGTGTCCAAAATTTTTGGTGATTGGGAGTCATCGTATAATGAGTTGTCGCAATATCTTCGTGCAATACAGAAAAGTAATCCAGGAACAGTTTATCATACTCATATAGATGGCCTTCAGTTTTGGGGAGCTTTCTGGGCTTTTGGACCGAGCATAGAAGGTTTTAAGCATTGTCGTCCCGTTCTATCTATTGATGGAACACATCTATACGGTAAATATCAAGGTACATTACTTGTAGCTACCGGAGTTGATGCAAACAACTCTCTATTCCCATTAGCTTTTGCTATTGTTAGAGCTGAATCGACGGAGACGTGGGGATGGTTTTTTTCATGCATGGGACATTTAATCCCATCTGTAAGAAGAAGATGCATTACATTCATTTCAGATAGAATGAAAGGAATTCCAACAGCCTTACAAGAAAAATGGAGAGTATCTCATCATCATCGTTTCTGGCTTCGCCATTTGAAAGCAAACTTCAAAAAAGGAGGTTTTGGTAGTCAAATCTTGCAGAACTTATTCCATGCATGTGCTGAAGCAACAGACTAGGTAACACATAAAAAAATACGGGATCAACTGAAAAATGTTAGTTCGGAAGCTGATAAATGGATAAACAAAAGTCTTAAGAAAAATGATGAACATTGGGCTCTTTATAAAGACGGCGGCGCAAGATTTTGTATGATGACTACAAATGCTTTCGAGAGTTTCAATGGGGTTCTAAAAGGTGCAAGATCGCTTCCAGTAAAGGCTTTAGTAGCACGTACATTTCATCGACTCAACAGTTACTTCTACAGAAGACGAACAGATGGAGTACATTACACTACCGCACTAACACCAACTTATGAGAAAATGATGGAAAAACATGCAGAAGAGGCACGAAGCATGAACATTACAAGGTATAGCATGGAGAAGTGGGAAGTAACAGACACAAGTGCATGCACCTATACGGTAATTATTACAAATGACAACTGCAGCTGTACTTGTAATATTCCTGTTCTAGGCCACTTTCCTTGTCCTCGTGTTTTGGTTGCATGTGCACGTTGTACAGACGGTGTAAATCTATCTTTTCATGATCTTATTTCGCCATGGTTCAGGGCAGATAGCTATAGACAGACTTATTCACCTATTTTCAATCCAGTTCCAAATAGCAGATATTGGGATGAACATGACGGTCCTATCATACAGCCGTCGCATACGCGTAGAAATACCGAAAGACCAAGGTCAACAAGAATAAGGGGAGTCATGGATGAGATGGGCGGACGAAAACAAGACAGATGTGGCCAATGCGGTAACTTGGGTCATAAGAGAAGAACGTGTGGAAAACCATAGCTCATTTATTCTTCTTCACTTTTATTTTTAGCTCGTATGTAGTTTTGAATTTGAGAAAGTCTGTAATATGTTCTAGTTCACTTTTATTTTTAGTTCGTATGTAGCTTTGAATTTGTGGAAGTCTGTAATATGAAACTTTAATGTTAGTTGTTATGTTATTGGATTGCATCTTATTTTGTATGCATATGTATTTCATATTTAGTATATGCATAGCACAATTAATTAGCACCAAAGTAATGCATAAATCAATTTAAACACTAAGATCTTGCATTAATTACGGTAGTACTATAGCTAAGTAATACAACAAACAAGAAACACACAAAATACAAATGACAAAATTAAACAAATAAGGACAACATCATCCCCAAGCAATGAATTGCTTCAGTCTATTGTGATACCAAGTAGACTACTGTTTTCTGCCTCCAATCCTTCAACTTTGCATTGCATTTCTCGGGCATAATTAGCTCCTCTAATGCACATCTCAGGATCAATCCACTCCAAATATTGACAAAATGTTACATCATATATATTCGAGCCTTCAGCTGGATACTCCGGACATCCAAAATAACGATGCCCTGCCTCTCCTCCTTTCTTAGCAACAAGCTTATAACACTTATATCCACAATGACAAGTAGGCCAAGATGGATCTCTGAAATTGTAATCGTTTGCAAGTGGTGGCCAAGGACGACGGTTTGTAGGTGTTACGCGAAAATCACTCTCCAAATTAATATCTCCAACGTCAATGCTATCAACAACTATTTGAAATTGCGTTTCAGGAACAACATCAATCCCAGCACTAGCATTACCTATTTCAAATTGCGTTTCGAACTGGGTTTCGGGAACGAATCCAAATTCTGCTTCCCATTGTTCAGCATATTGCTCTAACGGATCATCAGAAATAGTGAAATTGTCCATATCTATTCTGCTAGCAAATACTGTAAATTTAGCATAGCCAAAATCAACACATTTGATTTTGTATAAACTAGGGTTTCATTAGAATTGATTAAAGTGAAGAGATTGATATACCTGAATTTAAATCAAGTATCGACGCTAAAATGATGGATAATTTGGAGTTTTTTTTAAACAAAATTTAGAAATTTTTGAGTTTGAAGGAAATGGGTTCGGCCATTTTTGAAAGAAAGTGAAGTGCTTGAAGAAAGAGAAATGGGTTGAGGGATGGAAAGAGGGGCGCTGCTTTTAATACAGCAACAACTTTAGCGCACCTATAAGTTGCTCTAAAGTATATATCTTTTAATATAGCAACAACTTTAGCGCAACTATAAGTGGCGCTAGAATTGTTTTAAATTAAAAAAAAATTAGTGCGAGTATAAGTTGCGCTAGACCAAATTTGTTATTAGCGCAACTCAAAGTTGCGCTGGATCCGACAGTTAAAAAAAGCTGATGTGACAGCTGAGTTGGCAGAAACAAGCCCCTTTTGATAATAAGTTTGCAAACCAGTCTTAAACGCGAAATAGTTTTCAAAACAAGCCTTTAAGAGATTTTGTCCTATTAAAAAAGGGGCGCTTTGCATGTGCAATAGTATGTTGACTTTTCCGCTTTCAACAGGGGAAAAAGGAAAAAGAAAGATGATTAAAAAAAAATCCACATTAAACAGATACAACATTGTAGACTTGTAGTACATAGCATAAAACGAGCATGAAACGAGCATCATCTTCATATGAAGATAAATCCAACGTAACCAGAAAATACATAGTTTACCAACCAAAAATCCATATCGATATTTGGCACAAGAAATGTGCAAACATGCATATTTCATAAAGAAATTCAAAAGGCTTTGTTTCTGCAATTTAAAGCACCAGAAAGATTAATAAGCATGGGGTAAGGTCAATACTACTAAATAACAGTTGAAACAACATGGCGATGAGATGCCAAAGTAGATTTATACTAATTTTGTACTGCTGAATAATATGGGTATTTAACATTCTTCGGAGTATCATCATAACCATATACAGGTTACAACAATATCACAAAAACTACAGATAATTCTACGTTTTGTTTACAACCTCAACCATAGATTGAATATCATTAGAGTCGCCGATATCTACATCATGCTAACCTTTCTATCCATTTGTCTGACCTTTCTATGTCAAAAGGCATCCATCCTTTCAAAGTTGAAGCAGTCTTAATAACTTTTAGCATTCTATGCAGGTTCAACCTCTTTTTATAAGTATCATACATATGAAGGCAATACCACGGAAAACTATGCCATATATAACTAGAACTGCCAACGAAAGACCAAAATTATGAATGTTATACTCACTGCTCGATAAAGATTCACATCGCGTTATCAACCAAACTCCAGTATATCTGCATTAATATTAGAGCATAAAGTGAGTATACCATATTCATATGACAGTTTAAGGTTCCAACCATCTAAGGTTTTTGTAATGGATGAGTAATAGGAAATGTCTGAAAGAAGTAAAACAAAACGCACTTTTCGGCATTTACTATTACAAATGCTTCTAATGCCCATTTCGTGTAACACAAATCTGTCACTAACTTTGAAGCATTCTCCTGAGTTGCTATAAGAGTTAAAACAACAGGAACAAGTGCGGACCACTGCAAATTATAGAGGAAATGAATCATCAGTGATGTCAAAGGTCATCTTTGTTCCATAGTTGAAAGATAACCAAGCTCACCAGCTGTGCTGATCCAGGCTGAAAGCATATGGCAAAAGTGTAACCAATACCGGTCACACAGTACACAAGTGCAACTAAAATATAATAATTATCCAAAATTGATGACCTAGGGTTGTTGAAGAAGTAGAACATAGAAAGATAAACTATAGGTTTGATGATTGTATTGAAATGGTCAATTGTGTCTCTAGCCAGAAAATATGCCAATGAGCTCATTCCAGAAGCCCTTTCCCTCCAGTATTGTAATTTTTCAAGTGAGAATGAGCGCAACGCTCCAATCTTGCATAGGAGAGCTGTAATTAAGAAGATTGTGTAATATCAATATCTGCATGCAAACTTCTACTAGAACCTCGCTCTACCTACGAATTGTAGTAAACAAAGACAAAGAATATTCTTAAAATATATAAAATATTCACCCGCTGGATTATAGCAAAAAAATTTGACTGGATAAGAATTCCTTGAATTTACATAAAGTAAAATGAAGATTATTAGCTGATGGAAAGAAAAAGAAAATTGTTAATGGCTTTTAAATACCAAGGCTGTGGCCAAAAAATGAAAACCAAGGAAAGGGGAAAAAAATCACAACAGGGCAACTACTCGTCGGATAAACCATATACAATTCAGCCCAAGTTAAAAGTAGTGGTCAGGACCAAGGTTTACAAAATAATGTTCAGATCGTAAATTGTAAGTTCAAACTTTAAATCAAAATGGGATTTAAATCGTAAATCGTAGATCCAAAATTTTCATATTCTTAATTTTACGCACTTTAAAATTGATTATAATGTTTGAACTTCTACATCAAACCTCAAACATAGATTACTCAATTGTTTCATTTTTATTTTATTTAGAAAACATTAGCTTGAAATTGTGGATCCAAAGAAATATGGACTAGCTGATTTTTCTCAACTGCGGTTTTAGCTGAGATTGTCAGAAAGTAAACCAGGTGGGGAGAGAACCGATCCAAAACCGGATTCAACTGCGGTTTAGCTGAGATTGTCAGAAAATAAACCAGGTGGGGAGACAACCGATCCAAAACCGCATTTAACTCATAAGATTTTAAGATTTTTTTAATAACAATAGTCAGGACAAATTTCAAACAACTTAAGCCTGAGTTAATCTTGAAGTAATGGTCAGAATAAAATTCGAACAACCTAATAAATCACTACATACTGTAGAATACCAAAGAAGATAGTAACATAAACACACCAGAAAAAGACCAAAGAATTTAGATAGCTTACACACAGCGATGACAGTATAATTGTAACCAAGTGACCCGAAAGTATCATCGCTAATTTTTGCAAGTATCCCCAAGCATACTCCAGCAAGACCTAAAATAATATAATCTACTCCTTGTATTCTAGATTCACGGAGCCTCTGCTTGCCAACTCTGAAAATACCAATCACGAAACAAGTTAGCAGGAGAGACAGTTGGCTGTTGCAAGCCCTAATAAAGGATATGTAAATATTTCCACATAGAATAAAATGGCATATGATGAAAATTGCCATCATCCGTTGAACTTCTCAGAAATACCAAAACACATTATCCCATATACACGTCACAATATCCCAAGTAAATCGAACTTCACAACAAGAATGATCATTTCAAAGCTCTCCCCAAATAAACAAGATGTATGTTTGTAAAAACAATGGCAAAAATGTTAAGTCAAGGTCAAATCCACGGCATAGTTCACAACCTCCATAAGGCCAAATACATGGGAAATAAACAAAAACATAGTTGCAAAGCTCAACATGCTTCTTAGATTGAATTCTGGACCAGTCCTAATCTTGATAGTCCATGATGAAACTACTTTATGAACTCATTCCTGCTGAAAATAGAATTGATTTTACATTTATTATTTTGGACTATAATAGTAGGTTGCATTTGTTTAAGACGTTTTCAAATCTGATATGTATTAGTTAATCCTAGTGTAGTTAAAAGCCTTGCAAAGTCCCCGCTATAGCGCATAGAGTCCTTCGACCGCTGCACTATTTCACACCTTTTTAGCATTGTTTTAACAACATTAATATATAAATGTTGATTGAACTGGTTCTCTTTTAAACCATATCAACAAAGTTCAGATAAGGCCAAATTTTGAGACATAAGTGCTCAATATTAGTTGGAAACTATTGTAGTCATCAAATTTAGTCTGGATAAATCATGATATTCTTTGGTTTGATTATATAAAATTAAACAATATTTTTTTTCCTATACAAATGATGAGAAAATGAAAATAAATTAACTTTAAATAACTGATTTTATATCCATGAAGTTTTTTGCACCTCTGTCATATCTCCGTTATTATTTTTGCCACCTCCCCCGCTATACAACCATCAAGCGCTTTAACTACATAGATTAATCCTAAAGAAATGTCTGAACGCAATTTATGATATGTAACAACTTGAAAATTTATGGAGAAAATATCTCGGATATCTATTAAGAGAATATGGAAGGGGTCTAATTAAAGTAAGACCATTAACATAGGATTAAATACATATCATCCGCTTAAAATATGATAAATAGGAGTGTGAATTCTCTTTTGTAAGAAAATGAAAATTGTGAACAAAATTTGAAGTACATGCAGACTATGTTCCCTTTATTGAATATATATATATATATATATATATATATATATATATGTATGTATGTATGTATATGTATATGTATATGTATGTATGTAAATGTATATGTATATGTATATGTATATCTCCCTTGTCATTTATGTGTTGGAATAGTTGCAAACATATCTGTGTTTTTTTCCCAATAAATACTGACATTGTTACAACTTTTTTCTTTAGTACTCTTCGTTTAATATTTACATTTTTTTTAAGCACCGACATGAAAAAATATGGAAATCGCGTTGCTACAGTAATAAGGATCCGCTTTATATTGAAACTTACGGAAGAATGCCGCTTATAACAACTTTAATTCTAGGGATCCGTCCCTAATATTCATAATAAAAAAACACATAAATGACAAGTAAGAGATATAAATATACACATATACATATACATATATATATATAGTCAATAAAGGGAACATAGTCTGCATGTACTACAAATTTTGTTCACAATTTTCATTTTTCTTACAAAAGAGAATTCACACTCCTATTTATCCACTTAAAAGAAGATAAATAGGAGTGTGAATTCTCTTTTGTAACAAAAATGAAAATTGTGAACAAAATTTGTAGTACATGCAGACTATGTTCCCTTTATTGACTATATATATATATATATATATATATATATATATATATATATATGTATATATATGTATGTATATGTATATATATGTATGTATATGTATATGTATATGTATATGTATATGTATATGTATATGTATATGTATGTGTGTGTATATGTATATGTATGTGTGTGTATATATATGTATATGTATGTGTGTGTATATATATATATATATCCCTTGTCATTTATGTGTTTTTTTATTAGAATATTAGGGACGGATCCCTAGAATTAAAGTTGTTATAAGCGGCATTCTTTCGTAAGTTTCAATATAAAGCGGATCCTTATTACTGTAGCAACGCGATTTCCATTCTTTTTCATGCCGGTGCTTAAAAAAATTGTAAATATTAAACGAAGATTACTAAAGAAAAAGTTGTAACAATGTCAGTATTTATTGGGAAAAACACAGATATGTTTGCAACTATTCCACAGTGTACTGCATGTATTACTAAAAGTGAAAAAGTTGCTTCTTTTTCTGCAATTTTACTAAAAGTGATATTTTTCATTTATATGCAATGTAAATCATTTTTTTGATAAATTTTCTGCAATAATGTGATGTTTGAATAAATGTAGGCATTGATTTTAAAAGTTTGAAGCAATAAGTAAAAACTGCATAAAACCATAAAATATTTTGATATAATTGTTGTGATGACTACAATTATTCGAAATAATGCAGTTTTTCCAGCATTTCTGGTTAAGATTTTTTTTTTTAAAGCATTTTATGTACTTTTCTTACATGAATACGAAGATGATTATATTCTGAATTAAATTTTGAAGTTTGATAGTTTTTTACATTGATTTTTTTTTTCGAAGACTTAAAAAAAACAAGGACTTAATTTACAAAGTTTTAAGAGAAAGAGTTTTTTGTACTTTGAAACTTAATATTGGTATCGGACCTTGATAGGTAAAAGCTGTGCAGTTAAAGGCCTGCTAAAACCCTGCAAATTCGCCGCTATAGCTTATAGCACTCTTCAAAGCTATGTTATTTCAATTTAGCGTTAATGAACAGTAAATCCGCTTTAGCAATATTAATATACAAAGGTTTATTTGACTTGTTCACTTTTGAAAAATAATAATGTGAATAGTTAATTTTAAGACATAAGTACCCAATATAAGCTATAAATTTATTATAGTCACTAAATCTAGTGTGCATAACCATGATATTCTTTGATTTTGTTAGTTAAGATTAAACAATATTAGTTTATTTTACACAAATGATGTGATAATGATAATTTATTAAGTTTAGATATTTGGTTTTACATCTAATAAATATTTTTACACCTCCGTTATATCCTGTTATACCCCCGCTATAATTTTTTGTACCTCCACCGCTAAGCACTTTAACTGCACAGGGTAAAAGAAAAAATGATAAATGAAGGTAGTTAGTGCAATGCAATATGATAATGAAAATTTCACATGAATGCATCGCTTAGATCACGAGATGCATGGAAAATCATAGAAAATGCATGTTAGGAATCCACTGATTTAACCGTTTCCTCATAAACTCGAACGGAAAACTAAAACATTTAAGGGAAAGGGACCAAATGCTTTCTCTCATTCACCAAGGGTTGGATAAAGCAATGTTCAAGAAGAAAGCAAATGAACAAACTAGTACAAAAACATTAGAAAAATTGGACAATGGTTTCAAAGAAATCATTAGGGCAAAGAAAATTCAACAGCAAAGTATGCAATATGACTTGCATCTCTAAATATAGAATCATTGATGACCACTTTCATGGGTTTATCTTTAGTAAAGTACTAAAGCAGTGAAAAGAATCAGGAAAAATAATTTAAGATATGTAGAGTAGCTGAATAAATTTTACAAACTTTAAATTCAAAATTTGATTATATAATGTAGCAATTGAAAATTTAAAAGATATAGAGCTTGTGACTGTTAATCAAACCATTAGAGCAAGCTCTTCAAATCAATGTCGCCTCAAAGGAGATTGATTCATTAAAAAACGGAAGGAATCATAGTCAAAGAGAAAGAGAAAGAGATCAAGACCAAAACCATGGAAGAGATGGCAACAAATATGCGGTGATTAAGAGAAATCAAAACGCATACACCACAAGAGTCTAGAAAAAAGGAGAACAAATTATAAAGGTATGATAAATCACAAACTGAATGTTACAGTTGTCACAAAATTGAATATTTTCTCCCGATCGTAAATTACTTCTAATAGATTTCAAGAGAGACCTAATTTAGCTATCAGAATCTATTGGCATTTAAAGAAAGATGAAAGCAAACATAACAATACATAATATTTTAATATATAGGCTAGCAATCATGGAGGAGAAACCTACGTTACTTAGTACGCATAACGATTCGGTATACGCAACGGAAGACATTACATACTTGGAATGCAATATGTTGCGAATAGGTTAAATCAGAACGTTTATACAGAATGTCGAACATTTTAAAAATCGCTCTCGTTAAATACAAATTTGTACACTATTTTTATCTAGTATCAACCACAAATGAATTGACACCAAAAAAAAAAAAGGTTCCTGTAAACATTACCCTATAAAAGGTAGTTTATATCAATTGAAGCCAAACAAAATTGTAAAATTTTCAAATATTGTTGCATAAGGGCAAACATCATGTCTTAGTTTCTCTTTTTTTAGACTCTATTTTATAGTTTAAGCAGTTGAAAATAATAAAAAGTTACATAATGTTTTTTTATAGTTGCATGAACCTTGAAGTTGGAATAGTTTCTATGCTTTGACACAAAATTAGCTTCTTCAAATATGTTATCATGATCATCAATGTTTTCCTTTTTTCAAATACTATATTCAATGTAATAAATGTTTTTGAAAAAAGTAAGTAGAAAAAAAGAACATTTGAAGATAGCTAAGTGAAAAAGAAGAATATAAGGGTATAAATAGAGTATTCATAATCGTATTATAACTTTACGTTACTATAGCAACTGAAAGTTAAAAAAAAGGTAGAAACAAAGCCTTTAGTCTTCCTAAGGCTGATTTGAAATCAATTTTCTTTGTTTGTTTGCATTTCCAATACGAAATTATTATTATTTTATATTTTCAATAAAAAATCATTATTATTGAACTCATATTAATACACTTAAAATCAACAAACTAAACATTCTGGAACACCAGAATTAACATTTTGAACATCTAATTAAATGTTTCAGAATGCTAAACTAAACATTTTGAGACGTCAAATTAGTGTATCAAACGATTCAAACCGTATGTATAAAATTTTGAAACGCTGGTGTACTGCGTGTCAAAGCACATGTACCAAAACAAAATACGACAGCTAATATGTGAATTGTGGTAACGACTAACGAGAGAAACATGTTCACAAAACATGCTGAACAGGCAAAGTGGAAACATACATATTTTGGTGATAAATCTAAAATCCCGTCAAAGGACAAGATAAAACATCAATTCGTTCAAAAAATGAGACAACATGACTTTACCTTTAGTATATGTTATGTGTTTAATATGTAAAACTTAAAACAAATTTATTTTGTTAAAGTAGCAACGTCTAAAAGGATTGTTTCCACTGCATATTCTAAATAATATCGATAAATGTTCAAAAACATGCTATTAAAATTCTTCATTGCTTTGACACTTAAATTTTAACGCCTTTGTTTTGGAGCCATAAAATTAATAAATAACAAAGAATACGACAAAAAGTTCGCATTATTAATATATAGATCAATCATGTGAGGGATGCTTATTTGAAAAACTAGGGAAACCATACGAAAAGAATCAACTACGAAACATTAGGAACCATCGTAATTAATACATGCAGATATTTACGATCTAGTTAAACTACGTTTAATGCTGAAAAATGATTATTTAGCAATACGTACTGAAATTTTATCAGAAAACATGGCTTTATTTCCTTAACTATTTGATGCTTTCAAGAAATTTAATGGTCTTGTAGAAATTAAAAGTGATTATAAAATAAATTACGTGAGAAATGACTGAGAGTGAGCATGTGTCGAAAAAACCAAAAAAAATTAGTAAAAAATGGAATGTATCGCTCTTTAGCGATCTCATACCCATTACAACAAAACAAAATCACAGAAAGAAATAATAGATCTTTACCCAATATGATTCATGATATGTTAAAAAGAAAAAATATTTCGAAGAATTTCAACTAAATCCACTACATGTAAGAAGTGATAGAAAGTAATGTTTGATATTTCAAACAAAACACTGAGATTTCGGTCGTTCCGTTTCAATTTCAGTAAAAACCAAACCTTGATTCAATAGAAAAAATGTTGAATTTAGTTTCTAACGAAGAGAAAAAAAAAAGAACAAATTTGAGCTCAAAAATATAAGTATTCAAAATTTGAAATTCTAACTTCGGATATGTACGAAATCACAAAATATATAAATTGTGTAACTTAAAAAGTTAAAATACGAGCTAATAAATAATTATTTGTTAATGTTTTAAATATTTATTACAAATCGGTATGGTTCAATTCTATTTTATTTTTTAATTAAAGATCAATTACACATCTTGTTTCAGTAAATCAAATAAATATATGTGTAACTATGTGAAAAATAAATAACGAATCTGAAACCGATACTTGAACCAAAATTTACAAATTAGATTGAAATTTTTAAAATTACAAAAGATCGAAGCCAAGATCTCAAACTACGATAAAAAGTGGATAAAATTATCTACTCGCTCTCCAATTTGAAATGTACAGAATAAAACCCACAAGAAGCACAAAGTGGTAAAAATTCATATGCATTGTTGCATGTATAGTATTTGAAAGTATATCATATGTCCATGGACCAGATCAAAAGCACTCTAAATTGAATGATAAAAGTGATATATTTCATTATTAATGGCTTAGAGATTAAAAAAAACATAGGTTATACAATATATATTTATACACACACACACACACACACACATATACATATACATATATATAGTCAATATGTGGAGTTTGATGCTTTGAAATTGGAGTAAATGCGACGATTAAAATTTTCTTTCTTATGAAGAATAAAACAATGATTCAAAAGATAGCCTCATTACTCAAAGATCGTCATCTCCATCGATCATCCATATGGTACAAATGAAAGGCCGCTGCACATGGGATGTTTCCAAAATTATATAACGCCAGCCTTCGGTGTTACCTTATTTTTCTTTTTGAGAATTTTGAACCAATAGATTATGAATAAGCGATACAAGACAAACAAACAATAGAGAATGCCATGGATGGTGAAATCAAAACAATCATTGAGAATGATACATGATGTAGGTTGACCAATCAAAAGGACACAAAGTTGTTGGAGCAAAATAAATATACTAAGTGAAAAAGATGGTTATGGAGAAGTTGAAAGATATAAATGTTAACTCACTTTTTTACAAGGCCGTTGCACATCGGACTTAGATGTGCACGATTTGCTTAATCACCATGGTGGATAGCCCAAAAAAATGATTGGATGGCTCGGGACCCAAGCACAGACGAGGGTATGGAGCTACGAATAAGTGGATACGCTCGAACGAAACTCCGAAATTTGTTAAGTGCAAATTTGAATGGTGAAGACCTGAGGCACTAAAACTCAATTTTAACATTCACCGTTCAATAACTCGAAGACGACTAGGCAAATCAATGTGCATTCACCAGCAACCCAGAGCAAAAGGATGGCGAAGCACACCCCCTCCCCCGGATCGTGTGGCCTGAATCGGTCAAAATCTAGATCGACACTAATCAGGATGCCAAGCGTGGGAAATCTAAGCCCCACTTCGTGGGCTTGGTCGTCCTGCTCTTTTAAGGTCCCCTGCGAATTCCCGACTCAATCCGACTTCAGATACACCTACAAATGGACCACATACGGTATTTGGAAAAGGGGTCTACTTCCTGAAAATACGTGGAAGATCCGTCGTTTTCTAAATCAAATTTCATCTTCTTCATCCCCACATTCTTACAAATGACAACCTGTATTCGTTATCTTACAGTATAATAAAAAATTACTTCAGAGTGAACGTAAGCCGGATTTTGCTCAACCACTACAACATTTGATGCACTCTTTCTATTTTCTGCATTTTATTCTTTATGATCTGTGGTTGTGGCTGATATTCTATGATTGCACAACTGTGACCTATGATTGGATCTTAGTTATTGGCATTTAGGGGTGTTGTCAATTTTGACGCTAACATTTTTGACACGCCAGGAAATGAGCATTTGAATTCAAAATCTAGTGATTATGATTTTAAGAAGCTTGAAGTAATTAGCAATGACCAAAGCTAAGAAGACAACCACTTAAGGAGAATGAGCTGAACATGAAGGGAATCAACAAGCTTTATGGGGAGAAAATCAACCATCAATCTATCTTACTAGAGAGAAGATAGATAATATGGACAAGGTTGGGAAGCCAAAAGAATATGTTGAAGAGGCAGAAGGGGATGATGGTCACTTTACTCCGTCAGACCGGACAAGCAAGACATGTTAGAAATCATAATCAGAGAGCTAGAATATAAACTAGCAGGCAAGGAATCGTGACACATCAACTGGGAGCATCCTCCAATCAACGTCCCCGGATCGACGCCGAACTAAATCAACCATTGAATCAGTACCGAAACGGTTCGCACGTGGGGCAAACCCACGAGACCAATGGATATTGGCATTAGGATGGTCGGAGTTCAGAATTTAGGACCTGGTGCTGAAGACGAACTGCATGGAGTTGGAGTGGATCGGCTAGGGCCAAACGCTGGTCCACAAAATCGGGTTGGCACTGAACCCAATCTTTGAATCGGTACCAAACCAGGGGAAAAGTCGAGCGTAAACCCCAAAGAAGGGCGTCTTGGCATAGGAGACATTGGAGTTCGAGTTGCGAAGGTTGACAATATGATGATTGGAGAATGTTCCTAGATAACAATGACAGATTCACGGACATTATTCGACGAGTAACGAGTGGAGGTTTAACAAATCAAGATGTGGAGTGTGTACATAGAAGTCATTTCACTTCGAATATCAGGACTACAAGGAATTTTCCAGAATTCAAACTTCCGTTGTTGGAAGTATACAACGGAAGATTGGGATCTAAAATTCACTTGATGAAGTATGTGAGACATATGGAAGTATTAGCGGCATATGAGAAGGTCATTACAAAGTGTTTTCCACTATTCCTATCAGATGTTGCAATTTCACAGTTCAAACAACTGGAAAATTGGTCTATCAAGACTTGGACAGAGCTAATCGATAGATTCATAAGGAAGTTTAAAGTCCACATCACGTGACCCAATAATGTGATGAATTTTACAACAATCAAGCAGAGGACATACAAGACTTTGCGGAGCTTTCTTGATTAGGTTCAATGCAGTTGTGGCATTGTCGGATCGGCTGGATCTGTCAATGGTTCTCATGCCAACCGTTTTAGGAGTTTTGAATAATACCAATTTTGAAGTTTCTTTGGCGCGAGATCCCTAATAGATCTTGGGAGGATTTTATCATGAGACAGATCGTTTCTTATGGCATGAGTGGATAGAGAGGCGTTGGAAGTTACCTCGGTAAAGGACAAAGGACCATCCAGATCAGATTCAGATAAAGGAAAGAAAATGCACGAAACTGAGGAAAGGTATGGCAAATCGGAAAAACCGAGGGAGTCGAAGTTCTTTTCTTATACAGAATTGAATGCAACTTTGGAACAGATTTACTTGGAGACTCGAGAGCTTCTTTCATTCCAAAGGTCAGCAAGGACTAGAGCCCACTGAGTGCGAGCGGGCTTATAGAAAACATTGTTTGTTTCATAAAATTGATGGCCAAGATACAAAAGAGTGCAAGCATTAAAGAAAAGAGTGCAAGCATTTAAGGGACATCACTGAGGAAGAAATCAGAAAAATGATGATTGGCACAATACATTCGGAACAGAGCAGCAATGACGAAACATGAGCAACCGTCGACTGCATGCAGGGCCGGCCCAACGTCTATGGTTGCCCTACGCAAAATCTTAAAAGGCCAAAAAAGGTAAAACATCATGGTGGAAAACAAATCACTGCTGGGTATTGAACCAACGTCTTCCTTGCCCCTATGCATATTTTTACCACTTAGCTACCAATCACCTCAATAATAATATGCCCTATAGTTTTTATACACCAGTATTTATAAAAGAACTCAGATCATCTTGTTGCCTTTCTCCGTCACCTCGGATGGTGTTGCCCTAGGCGGCGGTCTCACCCGCCTACCCCTTGGGCCGGACCTGACTGCATGACATTAGAGAGGGTTTAGCTCGCGAGGAGGGATAATCATATATCGGTCGATTGGATTCAAATAATAAATGGTTAAGTCGCTTACACATATATGAGAATTGGAGAGATCACAAGACATGCTTTGAGATGAAAATAAACCATTAAAATTTCCATTTGAATTTCCTCAATGCAAATGAATTATTTATATAACGGTTAGCCACTTACACTCGTACGGGTCCAGAAAGAAACAATGAGACGACGATAAACCTTCAGTTTTCAAGATGTAATAGAACTTTGTTTTGGTACTTTAATAAAATTATTTGGCAAGCATGGACTATGCTTATTAAGTATAAATTGGGGAATGGATTTCAACTTTAATAATTCATGTCGTCGGGTATGGTTTATGCTCAGCAAAGGATAAGTCATCTTGTCGGGACTTAGCCGAGCCATTTATTTCGATCGTGAAGTGTGGTCTACGTTTGGTAAGGGTCGGGACTTGACAAAGCCGCTTGATTAACCGTCGTGTAAGGACTATGCATGACAAGAGGTAAGCCGTCTTGTCAGGATTTGGCAAGACCGCTTATTCAATTCGCCAAATACAGAGCATGCTTAGTAAAGGGTAGGTCTAGATCATCCTGCTAACAAGACCTTGCTTACTTGAGTCGTCGAGTATGGACTAAGCTCGACAAAGGGTGGACTAAGCTCGGCAAATGGTAGGTCGTCTTGAAAGGACATAGCAAGGTCGCATATTCAGGTCATCAAGTATGGATTATGTTTGGCAAGGGTCAGGTCGTTTCGCTAGGACTTGACGAGGCCGCTTGATCGGTCGTTGATTACAGATATGGGTGAGCGTTTGGTTGGTTCGGTTTATCCGATGATGAACATTGTCAAACCAAACTAAAACCGATAAAATTGAAAACCAAACCAAACCAACCAAATTAAGTTTGGTTGGTTATCCTATTTAACCGAACTAAAAATATTTTAGACCTTATGTTTGTAATATTAACTATAATTTGAAATAAATCATAAATATATTATTGAAGTATTATTATTTATGATTCTTATGTTTTCCAAAACTAATTTTGACATATGCATGATAATTAAAATTTACTTGGATAACTAATCTAACCTAAAATATTTATTTGAATATCAATAATTTTGAGAATATAATAAAAGTTCGGTTAATTTGATTAAACTGATGACCAAGTTAAATATTTTTTCAAACCGATTACAAACCGATCTAATTCCAAAACCAAACCAAACCGACCAAGATAAATTGGTTTGGTTGGTTTATTTGGTTTAACCAAATAATGCTCACCCCTATTTACAGAATATGCTCAGCAAGAGCTCGGCAAAGCTGTGATCATTGAGTATGGACTATGCTCGACAAAGGCCAAAAAGACCAATGGTTTACTCGGAATGGCCATGGATTTGGACATCAACTCGAAGCATCTACAAATTGGGATTCGGTTATGGATTTAACAAGTGATCCGAAGAGGTTGTGAATATAGATTTGCATATCGACTTTGGATTTGAAACGGATATGGACTACGTCAATGATACAAAGAGATCATGAATTCAAGCTCGGATATTAGTTTCTGACTTGGCAAATAATCCAAAAAGGTCCTTGATTCCGCTTTGGATTTGGTTATCCGCTCAGTGGAGTCGCAACACTAACAGACAATTCGGAGAAATTGTGGATTTGGCTTAGTATTCGGATTTGATTTTGAATTGGCTAACTCCGATAATCATGGATTATGGATGTTGGATTGATGGCAACACAAAACAAACCTTTTACAGCAAGGTATGTTTTGAGGGCAAATGTTAACCCGTCTTTTTACAAGGTCGTTACACATTAGGGTTAGATGCATGGATTGCTTAATCATCATGACGAATATCCCAAAGAGATAATCTAATGGTTAAAAACTCGAGCACGAACAAGGATATGAAGCCATGGATAAATTGATATGCTCGAATGAGACTCTTGAATTGGTTAAGCGCCAATTTGAAAATGGATGGACTCCAGATCGGTGAAGATCTAAGGCACTGCAACTTAAAACTCAACTTCAACATTCGTCACTCAATAACTCAAAGATGCAAGGTGGATCGACGTGCAACCAACGACAACCCGAATCAGAAGGATAGAGGAGCACACCCCTCGGATCGCGTATTCGCATGCCCTGGCTTGGCCAAAATATGGATGCCAAGTGTGGGTATTTCGAGCCACGCTTTGGGGCTTGTTCGACCTGCACTTCCGATGTCTCCGGCGAATTCTCGACCCGATCCGACTTCAAATGCAGTTATAAATTGACCACCCATGGCATCTGGAAAAGGTATCTTCTTTCTAAAAAAATACCCGAAAGCTCAGCTGCTTTCTTGATCAAATTTCATCTTCTTCATCTTTACCCTCTTACAAATGAAAAACTATATTTGTAATCTTACAGTATAACAAAATGATTACTTTGCAGTGAACGTAAGCTAGAGTTTGCCGAACCACTATAAAAATATGGTGTTCTTTTCCTATTTTCTTTTTCATGATCTGTGGATGTGACTAATATTCTGTAATTGCCCATCTGTGATCTGCGATTGGATCTTAGTTATTGGCGTTTGGGGGTGTTGGTGTCGACTCTGAACTTAATGAATTTCTTAACTTGGTAGTATGAGATTCTTAACTTGCACAAGATACAATTCACTTTATGAATTTCTTATTAGTCACTACACGGAGGCTTCTACAACATCGCATAAGACTGAAAAGGGCCATCTAATATAAAATTAACCATTTATACTAGATTATCACATTTGTGTTCCTAACAATTGAAAATTGATTCGTTATATTGGTAGCGTTTGGGTTGGTGATGATGATTGAACAAATACTACTTGATTTATTTTCTTTGTTGGAGATAAGGCTTCCATTGTAAATTCAAAAGGGCAACCTGTGGCGACACTTTCCTTTTGGGAAACTGAATTTATTGATGCCTCCCCTTGTGTGAGCTATGCTATGCTATGCTATATGGCTTTGAGATATGATGAAGGAATAGCACATGCCAAAACATAATGCAACAAAAAAGAATTGATGGATGATAAGCAAAGTTTTAAAACGCGAAGAGCGTACATGAGGCGTTCTCAGGTCTATGAGGCGAGGCATAAACGAAACATTGAGGCGTAAGCTTTTCAAGTAAAAATAAAACGCAAAACATGTAAAGAAATTTTGACATTTTAAATTAGTCGATGCAAAAAACAAATCATTTAAGATCCGACTTTGAACAAATATATGTTTCTATTATATATTAAACGTAAATAATTGAAACTCATATGATTTAAATTTCAATTTCTTAGAACTATTTGACGGTTCCACCAACTCCAATTTTGATTTCTTCTATCAATTCAAATCAATCTGAAAAAAATTATTTGAAGATTTAGCGAAATTTATTGAAAAACATTTTTTAAATAACAATGAGAAAATCCATTACATAGCTCTTGATCGTTGTTTCATAAACAATCTTACTTGATCATGCTGATATTGATATTTATAAGGGAAAATGTTAATTTTTTTCCTTAGTTTTGTTATTTTTTATTTCCATTAAATAATTAAAATTTAATGACTTTTATTAGTGTCAATATTTGATTCTTTTGGCTCAGGAGTTTGAGGCGTGCAAGGCATAAGCTATATACTCTTTGTATGCCAAGAGTTGTTGAGGCGTATGCTTTAGAGGAAAAAAAAAAAGCCTTTTGGAATAAGCCTCAAGGCGTTTTATCTCTTATTTCCTCGAGGCGCTCCTTAAAGCGAGTATTGATGCGGGTTTTTCTAAAACAATGATAATAAGTCAACTATAACACTCACCAAGAATTCCTTCCTCCATGGTCGAAGTTCACATATTAATGCCTGATATCGCTTTATTCAACTGCACATTTGAAAAATGCAGTACAAGTATCTCAAATCAAAAGATTAAACGATGAATACTTTTACTGAGACCCTAAGGACTTTAGAAGATTCTGTGACTTGTTCAAAAGTACAGAATCAAGTTAGAGGAAAAGAGGAGGAAAGGAAGGGTGGAAGAGTTGAAAACAAAACAGGTTTTGTCATATATTAATCCTATTGGGCTTTGATTAGTGGCTACATTTATGCACATTGTTATGCCATGGGCTAAACATTAATCTAGACTAAATATCCAAAAGCATGTTTTAGTATGTAACAACTCTAGGAAGTCTCCAGAATTGCCATACATAGGAAATGCCTAATTAGTTGAGAACTTTAGAACTGAATTCAAAACTATTAACATTATGAAGGGTATTAACCTTGGAATTGAATTCAAAACTATAAACCTTATGAAGATATATGTAAAGGGTTTTCGAGTAAGATTATTACTTTAGAATTGACTGCGTCTTTACCATCCATTTAAGAGACAAACTACTATAAATAGAGGTTTGTGTTCTCATTTTGTTAGCAAGATAAACCGAAAACAAAAGCATGTAAGAAAGATTAAGTTCCTCCATGTATGTGCATGTAATATGTCTCACTTGTTATCTAATTCATTTTAATCTCTTCGTATAAAATTGCTAACAATTCTACGGTTTTAAATGCAACACGAAAATACTGAATTTGTACAAAATATTGAAGAAACTCAATATAGTTAGCTTTGAAATCCCATAGCTATACGGGACCGACCTACCATTTTGTTGGTTCTCCTGGTACAATTATATCTAATGTGATGCATGACACATTGACACACCATATATATATATATATATATATATATATATATATATATATATATATATATGTGTGTGTGTGTGTGTGTGTGTGTGTGTGTGTGTGTGTGTATCTGTGTGTGTGTGGGGGGGGGGGGGGGGTGTTGTGTGCCGCGCGTGTGTGTTACGTAGTAACGCTACACTTACCAACTTCAGGTCAGTACATACTTAATATCTAGAAATAAGAAAATATGAATCTGCATAGATTGCAACTCTCATACATCCTTTTTTATGTACTTACCAACTAAAAGTTTGTAGCATTTATTTCATTAGGTCGGTCGACGATGTTATTGTGACAAAGATACAAATTACATAGAACAAGCTATCGTGGATCCAAATCTCGTTTAAGTTCACATGAACCATATGCCCTTAACAAATTGACATTATATTGCTTGCTTTTATGTAATGTTTCTCTCCTTTTTCTAGGAGACCAAGTTCCTGAAAAATATATTTAAGTAGATGATAAGCTGATATGTTTATTATATATCTTCATTTGCTAAGTCATGTCATAAGAGCAACACAACTGGTTTGAATATTATTCAATTCTAAACTCATAAATTTACAAGTTGGAATCAACAAAATTAGCAGTAGTAAATTCCACTCAATACAACACTTGCTACCCCCGACCAATATGCATATGGCATCTTTTTTCAGCAAACAGTTATCTATATCACTTTCTTTAAGGTGGTTCATTAATGTCAATGGATTATGACCTGGATACCTCTAGATAAACAATCTAAACACATGCAACAGTCCCAAAAAGGACATCTACTCTAAATGTAGCTTTGTTTTCAGACTCATGAATCATGACATTTTATAAGCTACAGTTCATGTTATCCCGGCTAGGAATACAAATTTAAGCAAAGCCTTAGCTCTATTGAAGAATCTTAAATAAGTATATCTCTTAGAAATTGTACTCATCGACGCACATTATTTTTTTATGATTACAACCATAAATGTTCGAGAGAATATCTCCAGGAAAGTTCAGCTTCACTTTTTGTGTTATGGTGAAGCAGTTCCAACAGTTGGAACAAAAATCGTTGGTTACAAATTTATTATAACATGAGATTACAAAGACAGTTGGAACCAGAGCATTCTGCACCAAAACACATGCTGGTTCAGCAGACAGGCTTATACACGTAAGTTCAACCAAGATATTGTGTGTATTATTGGCTAGAAATAGTTGATGTTAGCAACAGTTGGATCGTGACAGCATAGGTGACAAACTCATGTGAAACAAAAAAAGGGTATATATGCAAACTATTGCACATAAGTATAGACGTTTGAGGGTATTAAATGTTGCTAGTGTCAAGTAAAATTAACTGAAATCAACTATTATGGATTTGGGTTGATTCAATGGTTATCAAAATTAATTCAGACACAAATCATTAAAAATGTTACAAGAATACCGGAAAAGTGAAGGCTACAGTGTTATGAAAAGCATGCTTAACAATCATTTGAACGAAAATTTAACTTCATGATTTAGTTTATTTGATTTTGATTTTGATTTCAGTTAGAGAAAAGAACTTAGGCATTGCTTGTTAACAAACACTCGTTTGTGGCACTTAAGCATTGACATCTACGAAAAGAAGAAAATGCCAGTTTTGACTGCCAAATATACAATGAATATACACTACCTTTAGAAGATATTTTACAACAGACAAAAGATTAATAGCTGAAAACAAGATTTTCAGAATAAGATTCAAATCATAAATCGTAAAATTCCATCAGTAAATCGAAAAGGGGTTCAAATCATAAATCATAGATTTAAAAAATCTATATTTTAAGGTTTGTGCACATATAGAAATTTATATTGAAGTTTGAACTTCTACATCTTAACCTAAAACTTCATTCTCTCTCTTGTTCCAATTTTAATTTGTTTGAAATTGATTAGATTTGGAATTGTAGATCCAAATAAGTATACTAAATATATCATTTGGATTCAATGGTTTTTCTAAACTGCGGTATTAGTGGGTTTGAATCGAAATATATATCGAATCACGAATTGGTGGATTTGATTTGAAACGGATTTACAGATTTTTGACAACAGTGGCCCCAAAAAAAACTCACAGTGACTAAATTATCATGGTTTTCGTTATTGTTTCAAAATGAAATCATAACTGGCAGAATTTTTTCCAAATTTTCTTCTTTAACAATTTAATCTATAAAAATGATAATGTAAATGTTGTTAGGCTTCTCATCATATTCTAAAAGTATTATAATAGTAGATATCGCACCATAAAAGTTGATAACAGTACAAATGCATGAGCTTCATTTTCAGTCATTAAAAAATTAAGCATCGGCTGCATTACTTGAATACCATTAAGTGAAGTGACAAGTTTGTCGCCGCACATTGCCTTGCTTCTATTATCAACATCAGATGCAAGCTACCTGAATATTAATTTTATAATTTTTGATTGTTTTCACTTAGGTAGAGAAACTATGTCGTGTTCGGTGAGATAGCTGAGAATGAAATATCAAAAAAAAAAAAAAAAAAAAAAAAAAAACAAGTATAATCCGTATTTTAAACCTAGGGGTGAGCAAATGGCGGTTTGGTTAGAAACTGATCAAAAATGTTGAAACCAAAATAACAATTCAAAAAACGTAAACCAAACCGATATTTTTTTAAGCCAAAACAAGCCGATCGATGATATTTGGTTCGAATTAGTTGGTTTATTTGGTTTATCGTAAAATGAAATAGATCTTCTAGTTGTTGATATAACATAGGACAAAACTACTATTTGAGTTCATATGATGTAGATATTTTATTAAAAAAACTCTTCTTCTAAAAATGTTAATATGAAATTAAAGAAAAATAACATTGTTATGAAAATATTGTAAATAATAGCATTGTTAGTGCTAATTTTTTAACTTCAAAATAAATAAAATTTTAAATTTGGTTTAATTGATTGGTTCGGTTTTCAATATTAAAAACCAAATCCGACCAATAAACCGAAGTAATATAAAAATAAAATCCAAAACCAACCAATTAACTTACAAAACCAAACCAAACCGATCAAACTTAATTTGTTTGGCTGGTCTAATTGATTTTAACTAACAAATGCTCACCCCTATTTAAACCAAAATTTGAACATTTTGTGGAAGTATATACTGTAAAAGTTAATAATATGTTCTATAAAACATTAACAATAGTTTTTATAAAATGTTTATTTTCCATTTGATTCATCTAGCCACACATGCATATTAGGAAAAACTACTCCCTTCATTTATTCAGAAATGTATTTCTTCTACTGCCTTTCTCGATTTTATGCCAATTCTGTTTACAATGGAAAACCTACATTTCCCTTGAAACATAGCCATTGATAGTTGTTTTTATATGTATTGTATTGTATTTCTTTTTGGTTTGTTTCTTTTGCTTTATTATTAGTGTTACTGTTGATGTTCTGTAGTTGACACCATTGGTGTTTTTTACAATCAACACATGAAGTCGTTTCACAAAAGAATGTTATAGTAAAGCTAGAACATCCTCTCAACAAGAAATCTATTTCAGTACGATGAAATAATAGGGACTAACTTAAAATTTGCTGCGGGAAGGGCTACGATGTCACAATTCCATTTCAGCACAAGCATACATGGTCAAAAAAACTGTGATTTTATATATGTATATATATATATATATATATATATATATATATATATATATATATATATATAAAGGTGTACCAAAGAACTAAGTTTTGTTTGTAAACTCTGCAAAGAGCATGCAATGTGCCCCCAAGCACATACTCCAAGCTTGTTCATATGTAGCCAACAATAAATCTTAGGGTCAAAATGATAAAGAAACTAGTGAAATATACTTCGATACAACACAATAATTTCCTCAAGGAGTATACCACTGGCCAACTTATCTGTATAATATTAGCTTGTAATCATGTGCCCAAGCACACATACTCCAAGCTTGCTCATATGTAGCCAACAATAAATCTTAGGGTCAAAATTATAAAGAAACTAGTGAAATATACTTCATACAACACAATAATTTCCTCAAGGAGTATACCACTGGCCAACTTATCTGTATAATATTAGCTTGCAATGACGACGACGACAATGATAACTAATATTATTATATTAAGCAAATAGCTTCCCAAAAAAGAAAATTTTACCTTCCCAAGAAATACTTGTATTGTGAAAGGATCCCTGGAGTTCTCCTATTTGACAAATCTCCAGAATCTGAAAATGTATATCCTAAATCGTCTCTTTTTGTTTGCATGGTATCCTTCACAGTATCCCAGACTTCTCCAGCAACTGATTGACCAGAATCAGAGTCGTTCCCACCTCTAACAGATGCATCACTTGCAGAATCTTCAACTAGCATATCTCGTGGCACATCGTACCCATTATGTAGCATCCATCTAAGTGGAAGCTGATTAGCATTTATGCCCGTGCTTGTATTGGGCTTAATTATACCTTCTAAAATATCTATGAAGTAGTCAGGAGGATTGACTCGATCGGGTACATTGATACCGAGACCTGAAAAGTATTCTTCAACTCTCCTCACAGATCCATGGTACACTGTTAAACCTCCTTTTGCGAGAAGAATTAAATCATCAAACATTTTGAATAAGGTATAGCTGTGAAGACAGATTAGTTTGCTATCAGTTCCTAGAAAGTCTCTATAAAAAGAAAACTTGTGATCACAAAATGTCAAATGTTAATAATAATAATTGGTGAGCAGACATCCTATAGAGAGACAACAGAAATAAATAAATAAATAAAAGGAAACAGGTTATACCAAGCAGCATATTTTGTGGTCAGAAGTTTGGCATTGTAGTTACTTTACAAATGCAAAGCATTGCTTATTTCAGACAGTTTGACATGCTTTAAACCCAACTGATCAAAAGTCATAGTATTATGTAAAAAAATTGCCAACCATGTCAAATTACAACTTTGAAACATAAATGTCTTACCTATTAATTTGTAACCCAAAATCTGCCCTGATTGACTTCCCGTCTATTAACAATTCATGTTTTACTGATTAAACATGAAAGCTTGGCCCTTCTAAAAAATTTAAGCGGCTACCCATAGCGAATAACATTTAACAATACAACATGAGTGAGAAAGTAAGAGCACAGCTGTCATATAATTGTTTGTGGTGTTATAGTGAGGCAAGTTCCTGGACTTATTACTCAGATATTCAGTACTACTTGTATAACTCTTTTAAATTAAGCAGTGAACTATGTGCTGTGAGGTTTACAACAGAAAGGGACTTGCCAAATCATGATAATGAAACAACTTAAACCCAGATAATTTAGAAAATTAGAGTTCTGTACAAAGGTATCATTAAAAACCATATTGGTGTGTACGCACTAAAACAAACCTTGGTTGGTGAACCACCATGCATATGTTAACTCCTTCAAGAGCCTCACGCCTAAGAGCTCTAAGGAGTAGCTGAGACGAAGAGCTATCTAAACCAGATGTTGGCTCGTCCAATATTAAAAGTGATGGTTCCATTACCATCTCTAATCCAACATTTACTCTCTTTCTTTGTCCACCTGATATTCCACGTTCCTCTACTGTTCCGACTAATGAATCTCTAATTCCTTGTAGCCCCAAGGACTCGATAACTCTTTCCACCACTAGAACTTTTTCAGCTTTTGAAAGGTCTGCGGAAAGCCTAAAGCAATAAAATATGATAATTTGAAGGATGCCTTATATGAACAGAAGGCTAGATGGAAAGAAATGAAGATTAAACAAACCCAGCATGTCGATTTCTTTACTCAATACCCGGTTGTAACATATAAAGAAAAAGAGTTTCAAATATCATTCTATGTCAGTAAGTACAGAAGCATGCCTTGATTCATCTTTACTCACATGCACAAATATGAAATGATTATTAGGTTTCCTAATATGAGTCATTTTCGTACATGCACGACCAGTATTGCTAATAATGCCTGATAAGTCATTTTTGAGTTTTCCCGACATGAGTTTGTTCACACTATTGAACAGACACTAGGATATCGGACATATTCCATACATTTTAATACTTAAGCTAAAATAAACTAAGTGGCACAGAAGCGTACGTCTTAAGATTGTGCAGCTACATACAACTATTGAATTAATTTAAAATCAAACTAAAAGAGAATAAGGTAGCAAAAGAAAATTTGGTCATTAGGTGGGGTATAAAGGCATCATTATGATATTTTGTCATTTCATTTCTTTCTTTCTTTCTTTCTTTCTTTTTTTTTTTTTTTTTTTTTTTTTTTTTTTTTTTTGCTTAGATATTTATTGGTCAAAGTTTAAGACTTAGTGCACTGACAGTTAAAAGATGGTTAAGGATTTTTAAATACCTGCATCTTGCACTAAACCAAAGATTCTCCTCCACGGTCAAATTTCCATGTACGATATCATCTTGTGGTACAAAACCTATGATTTTCTTGTAAGACCGAATGGATTCTGCTTTTCCATTTATAAGAACCAAACCAGTAACGTCGCATCCAGTTGCTTTACCTGCTACTGCACTTAAATATGTTGTCTTCCCTGCCCCAGATGGGCCCATCAGAGCAGCTATGTGCCCAGGCATAAGTTTACCGGTAACGCACTTCAATAGTTTTTTCTTACTCCCTTTCAAAGTTAAACATAAATCCTTAAATGCAATCTCAATGGTAGGCCTTATTCTCACATCCTCATCGTCAGTGGCCATAGCAATCACTCCTGAAAATGTTATATTGTTATTATCATTTTGCATTGCTTTTTCCTTTTCTATTTGACCATATGCATACTTAAAGATTTGACTTCGGGTATGCATTTGTTTAGCATTAGGAGCATGCTTTTTCAAGTTTTTATCTCCTATTTCAAGATTGAACCCCTCATCTTTGTCAGGATTCTCTTCAATAGAACGAATCATTTTAGTAAGGTTACTTGCTTCCTTCTTCTTTGCGGCTTTGCTTGAAGACTCTTGTTTAGCAGTTTTTTTTCGAGAAAATGTTCGAGATAATGATGTTTGAAAGTCGGCTGCTGACTTCTTTGCAGCATCTTTAGCTGATTTCCATTTTTCACGAGTTTGTACAGTTTCTCTTGCATACTTGGCAGCAGCTTCTCTTGATTTTGCTTGCCTCCTCTCACGATTAGTCAAAATTTGACCAGAGAAATTATATATAACTAACAGCAAAAGACATAAAGCGGCCTACATGAATGAAAGCTTACTTGTCAGAGCCTGCTTTACTTAAAGCATAAGCTTTTAGGTTGGTAATTACAAGTCTACAAGTTAAACATTAGCAGACTAAAAATTTGTAAGATCAAAAGGATAATGCAGGTTTCTTGAACATACACTTCATGCTAACTATATTAGTAGCTCTAGCATTACCAAGTACTACTGCTAACAAAAGGAACAGATTGTGTAGGACTTGCGCGTGTGCATTGTTTTAATTATTTAATTTTCCGTATTTTATCATAGTTTACATCACGTGCATGCATGTGCACCTCATCTTCGTCATACACTACTACAAGTAAAAGAAAATAGTAGGCAGCAAAGCATGCTACATTCTCTGAGATTCATGACATTTAACTGATCTAATCATATAATATAAGCCGGTCAGAGCGATCTTTATCTCTGAGACATTATAGATAAACAAATGGATAGACCTAAGTAAACTATGTTAATGATATTATCATCTTATAAATTTGAACAAGGTAACAATCCTAACAACCACTGTTGGAAGCAACAGTTTATGAATCAAAAATGCTAATTAGTCCCATTTGCACTAAGGTTACTTAAGATATGAAAGAAGCAATGTGTAGACAAAAGGAAACAATCACTGAAATGGGAACATTGTACACTCCCAGTGCTACCAAGAAGATCCAAAAATAAATAGTTTGTTTGATGAGAAATGTTTCACACACCACCTAATATGCCATACTACTCTTGTTAGATTTTACTTAGTATACATTGGAATTTTCGCAGTTATTTTTGTCCATCCTAGTTCATGTTTACTAAATCGTCAATGCATACCTTAAAGTTTAAACTTCTACCATCTAATGGAATAGTTGTTAACATGCTCATGCCTTTTTGTCAAGAAATAAGCACCAAAGAATAGTTGAAGTAGATAAGCTCGTGAAAATAGCTTGTTCATTAAGAAGCAGATGGAAATTACACATTTTATATGGAAATACGATAAATTTCAAATATATGATATTGTTTAGGTTATACCGTTTAGTACTTTGTACGAAACACAAACGTATTTGGAACTATAAATGACCATACTTTTTAAATAGATGGTTATAGCACAAATTCGGGAATTGTAAATCAAAATTAGATGTTACCTGTGACAACTAAAAAATTTCTGGGATGGTTTTGTAAGGAATATTTTTATTTCAAAATGAAGTTTTATTTTACAGGTTGCAATAATACCACAATGGCCTCTCAATTAATGCCGAAAGTGAACAGATGCGTGTAATATGGTTAACCCATCTGTATAACAAATAATAAAGAAACAACAATTACTTTATATATGCATTTTCACTCAAACATTAGGTGAAGAAAAACGTGTCATGCAATAAACTGCGTCTTAGATGATTCTAAATCAAACCAAAAGGTGGAGATTCTGTACAATTAGCTAATCCACCATTCTATATATCACACATGCCCGCCAACTCTTAAACCTTCCCCTACCAACCCTCCCTCCGGCGCACGCGACCCCAAACACACAAGTTAACTGTCAACTGAGCAATTTTAATTTGAATTATATGCAATAAACCCCCTCCCCACAGAGGGAGGAAGGGGTGTTATACGCAGATCATGGATGTTGGTATATAATTAACAAAACAAGCTAACCGTGTGATGCATACCATGACTAAAACTCCAAATAGAGTAATATTCTGATTTTCAGAATTTGGCTTGCATGAGCTCTTGTAAATGCACCCTGCAAGTTCATGATCAGAATTCAGTACACGACATACAATTAAACAATATACTTCTCTAATGCTGCAAGCCTGCAATTCTGCATTGAAAAGACCATTTTTATCGAAATAGTTTTAAATTTCACCTTTAAACAACATTGACTAAGTTATCTCTGGCGATAACATGCTCATGATAGTTTCTTGCATATACCAAGTTAGTTACAATGGTATCTTTTGTTGGATGAAATACATCGATAGGATTGCCTGCCAAACTTAAAAATCATTGTTGTAAAATATAGAGGTTTTTTAATTTACTAAAAGACCGCAACTGAAGCACAAATATTGTTAACTGACAGCAAACAAAGATGTGATATAAAGAGATGTCTTTATAGCATGAACCCAAATTACGAATGAGGGATCTACTACCAAAATGATACAGCTCACACAAAACGAGCTATAGTGTATAATATAATTCAACAACATTAAAGGCAGGAAGGAGAGAGAAAATGCGAAGAACTTCCAAGGAACAAGCACCTATGAACAAAGTAGCTTGATTTTCTCCTTTACAAACTATATATACACCTAACCATGTACATTATCTCAACTGCACGATCTTACTACACCTGTACGTAATTTAGTGCCTGGAACATATCATTCAAGCCGGCACACTTCTAGAAATCAATTACTATGCCATATCATTTAATTATATCAACTGCAATAAACGCAATAAAGCAAATTACAATTAGTACTTACTTAATTCAGAAGTGGACCCCTTGCGACAATAGTGCCTGGAAAAAATGAGCTAACAAATGTAAGTAGTAGAGAACAATGTCTAATTAATTAACTATCAACCTATTTATTAACATGCTAACATAATAAGGTAGAGCAATTAAATCAATTATTTTTATGCTGTTATTATAAACCTCTACTCTGATCTTCATTCAACTTGATTGTTTTTACAAAATAACTTTAGAAGAAAATTTTATTTAAAAAATATCATAAAATTAAGTGCCCCGTAAAAGTTTTGCCAGGTGGTCGCAACTAGTTACAGTTACTTTGCTGAATGTGTTATTGAAGTGTACGATGCAACAAATAAATAAATAAATGCAAAATGATCACGAAGTACAACCAAATCATAGTGACCATTCTCGACAAACTAGCACTAAATGACACAAGGCCAAAACTATGTAGATCAGCAAATAATGGATGAAATGGGAGTCTTTGCAATAAAGCATAGGCTAGATAGAATAGTACAAGAAAATAAAAAAAAAATTGGGGCATCGAATAATGGTGTTCCGACTGTGCCAATACGTTTATAAAAGTATATTTGCATTGTATTTAGTTTTTAGCCAAGCGTGTTGTATTTAGTTAAAGTTGAAATGTTTACTTGTTGGAGTCTAGACAATCTATTTTGAAATATCAGATAGGACCAATTGAAAACTTCACTGTAATGCAGAGTTGCAAACTTTATCCCAAAATACAAATGCAACCGGAAAAATTTGTATATGTCCATTGCTACCTAAGAAGAGGCAGTGTAGTAGATCCTTTAGACTGCATGGTCTCAGTTCGATCAGACTTGGGATTCTAATAGGTTTTATGATTCTCTGGAACAAGAAGATATTTGACTAACTCCTCCAATGCCAAAGGTTTCTAAATCACCTGTTGACTCAAACTCCACCAATACATCATGTAAATCTGATACAGACCATGGTGGTCAAAGACTTCATGGTGAGACCAAGGAGGAAAAACTAAATTACTCATGATGCATGAGAGCCCCCCCCCCCCCCCCCCCCAAAAAAAAAAAAAACATGTACGAATTCTAATAACATAACTCGACTAACTCGGACAAATGATGTAGAGTCTACCTAAAGGTCTTTGAATTTCACAAATAGTGTTGCCCGCCTTTAATGAATTGGTAGATTTGACATTGGCTAAGCTTTAAGAATTATCATGCAACCCAGCAAGTCAACCTAATGAATGTTCTAAACAACATCACAGTTATGTATTGGATGACAATAGTGTTAGGATCTGATATATAGAAGAAGGCGAGAGAGTTTGAATGGTAAAACAAAAGGAGATGGTTAAAGGGACTCCAATATTGGTTAAGGGGGGGTTAATTTTAAGGGGACTCCTCTTTATTTGTAATTTGTTAAGGGGGGATTGTATGTAAAAATAAATAAAACAAAAATAGACTAAAATACCCTTGTCCGCCTTCCTTACTTATCTCGTGTATTGTTGTAACCCTAACACTGTTGCTGAACACAAAATCAAACAACAGCAAAGAGAATGCAAATTTGGTTTTTGTTTCAGCAAAGTCAAAGTTTGGTATAGTGAAATATGATAACTTGAGTCCTAAGAAAGATGAAGTCTGCTTACAAAATGCTTGAAATGAAAAGCAAGGTAAATTTGAAGTTTGTTTATTCAAATGTTGATGTTGCATTTTTTTTTTCTTCTTTTCAGATTTTGAACTGGATAAACGTGATAAAATATGATTTGTCTTGCTTCTGTAGGACGAGGAGAAGAGGACCTCTCTGAAAGCTGTTAATGAGAACTTTATCTGAAAGCTGTTACGACTGGTTTATGAACTGACGATCTGATTATATTGATAAAAATTCTACAGTTACGCAGAAGCCTGTTATAATTAATTTTTACAGATTCTTGAGTATGAAACCAAGGTTTCTAGCTACTCTCATTATAATATTTTCTACTTGAAATTATTGGATAAAATGGAGCTACCAATTAATTGGTTTTGTATTACTATAAATGAATTAATGAGTATTGACGTTGTATTACTTATAGTTTGTAAGTTCACTAAATTATAATGAGTATTGGGTGCTTGCTTGCAGCATTTTGTATATCTGAACTTTCATCTTGGAATATTTGAATTAATTTTTACAATTTCTTTATTTAAAGAAGATAGGCAAGATGAATTATTTGAGGTGTGTGTATATATGAAATTGAGTATAATATCACCTTGGAGCCTATAATATTTGAGATGCAAGTATGAAATGATAATGATAAATGACTTGCCTAAAATAGTTGCATGAATAATTAATGAACGGTAAATTCGATGATAAGACTTTACAAGGATTTGAAAGTTTCTCTCTAAGTTATCAAATGTATCCGCCATTTCTCTCCACCTCTTCATCATTTCTCTAAGTATAATCTCATGTTCGTGATCCAGCGCGCTATATCTTCAGCACGTACATTCTCTACGTCGTTTATAAATATTCGACCGGAATTAACGATAATTCAAATTCAAATTCAACAATCCAATTCCAACACGATATTAGGTTTATTTTACTTACCTGATCTGATGACTTTTGATCACCTACACAACTTTCATGCGTCTCCATTACTTTAACTATATCCATTTTTTATCCATTATTAAATTGTAATCATTAATTAGGATTTAGGTTTTAAGGTTACATTAATGAAAATCATAGGGTAATATTGAAGATTTTATTAATATGGTTAAAAAGGGGGCTAATTTATTTTGATGTCCCCTTAACAATTTTACAATAAATTGAAAATGATACTCCTCTTAACCATAAGTGTAGTCCCTTTAACAATCCTCAAACAAAAACAGACTACATTGTTGTTAAACTAAAACTCAAAGATAAACTTCTATTACTTTCTCTTGACTTTTTGACTTGCAAATTCATACAACCCTTGCTCTTTACATAGAGCCATTAACAAACGATGATTGCTAAGAAATAGGATCACGCCATAATAACTCCATTAGAATAGGACTATTCCTATAAAATAGGACAACCCTTACAAATAGGATCACTAATTATGGTAATTTTATTAGAATATGATAATTCCTATAAACTATGACAACTAACACTACTTCACCTAAAGATATATGCAAAGAACTATTTGAATGTACTTTCTAACATTCCCTCTCTTAAACTAACGTGTTTATAAACACTCAGTTTACTCTCTTCTCTAAAACTTGATCATCCAAGGCACATATATCAAGCATCTTCTTTAGTTTCTGAAATGTAAGCAATATGAGGGACTTTGTGAATATATCAGCAATTTGTTCTTCACTTTTGCAATAAATGAGATCAATGAACCCTCCCATGGTGCGCTGCCTTAAGTAATGGCACTTATTCATAATGCACATATGAGCACACTTTTTATTAAATTTGGAGGTGGAGATAAAATGTTCATTGTTTGCTTATATGTGAATGATCTAATTTGTACTGAAAATGATAATGCTATGATTAAAAATATTAAACAACTATGATGCTTGAATCAGAAATGACTTTATGGCCGTCAGATACCTCAGACTTCCAATTATTTGCTTATGTAAAGTGTTGTTAACCTTCTTTCTTTTAGGTTCTTTGATAAGCTTCAAACCAACTTCAATTGGAGTGTGTACAACATTGTAACTCTTCATTTGGAACCCATTTAAAAATTTTGTGACATGTTTCTTTTGAGAAACAAAAATATCATCATCAGTTTGCACCACTTCTATGTCAAGAAAATAACGCATTAGTCGAAGATCAGTCATTTCAAATTCAAGCATCATGAATTTCTTAAAATTTCCAATCATAACACTATCATTTCCAGTATAAATCAAATCATCAACATATAAGCAAACAATGATCATTTTACCTCAGTTTTCAAGTTTAATAAAATGTGTGCTCGTATGGACACTTATGAAATACTACACTTAAAAAATAAGCTTCAATACGACTATACCAAGCCCATGAAGCTTGTTTTAATCCATAAAGTGCCTTTTTGTAATCTATACTCTTTATGCTCATTTCAAATCTTAACATAACCGGGAAGTTGATCTATAAATATGTGTTCCTTTAATTCTCCATTAAAGAATGTTAATTCTACATGACTACATCCAACTGGAAGATAAGCCAAAGTTTTGTGCAGCTAACGCGATCATCAACTGAGTATATTATGCCTAGCTAGTACCTACTGAAGCAAAAACTTCTTTGTAGTCAACACCAAACTCTTGCTTATAGCCTTTAACGGCCAATCGCGCTTTGTACTTACCAACTCCACCATTTTCCTTTAGCTTCATCTTGTACTCCCACTTTACATCAATAGTCTTTTGTCCTTTTGGAAGCTCTATCAATTCTCAAGTGTGGTTTCCTTCAATAGCTGTGATTTCTGTATCTATCACCTTTCTCCACTTTGGTTCATTTGTAGCATCTTCATAAGTTACCGGATCACAATTTGAAAATAAGCACAAAAGAGTGAGTGGGTCTTCTTCAGAGCTAGATACCTCATAATTCATCATCCATGCAGGCTTTTCCTTTTGTCATTGAGGCCTTTGATTGGTAGGTGGTTCATTAGCAGGTGGACTTTGAGTGATTGTTTTTGTTGGTTGTTGGACCATCTCTATAAACTGCTGATGCTACATCCTTTCATTACAAACAAAGTCTACTAGAATTTGTTGCTGAATATTATTCTCCTTCAATGTACAATTTTTTTCTTCATCAAAAATTACCTCACGGCTAATAATGGTTTTCTTGATGATAGGATTGTATTACTTATAAGTTTTTGATTGTTCGCTACACTAAGAAAAAACAATTTTCTCCTTTGTCATCTAGCTTCTTCCTCATCGCATCTGGGATGTGGACATAAGCAACACGCCCAAAGGTCTATAATGATCCAACATAGGTCTTCGTCCACCCTAGCCTTCTACTGTTGTCATATTTTAAACAGCAAAAATGAGATTTTTGTTTAAAAAATGAACTCTAATTGACTGCTTCTAGCCAAAAGTTTTTTGGAAGTCAACTGCTCAACAAAAGGCCCCTCACCATATTAATAATAGTGTGAATTTTCCTCTTGCATGCTCTATTTTGTTGGAGTGTATATGTTGTTGTGACTTGTGTCCTGATTCCATAAGTCCCAAAAAAGTTTGAAAAATCATGTGAGTTGTATTCACCACCATAGTTAGTGCACTGAACTTTGATGGGCTGCCAACTTCTTTTTCAACAAGTGCGTTAAAGCTTTCAAAAGCTATAAAAACTTCAGATCTTTCCTGCAAAAAATAAGCCCATGCCTTCCGATTATAATCATCAATGAAAGTAATTATGTATCCATTACCACCATTGAAAGATGGATTTATTGGTCCATACAGGTCTGATTGAATTAACTTCAATGGTTTGTTTATTCTCTATGATTTTCCATACGGGAATGGATTGCGATGTTGTTCCCCAACAACACGTTCTTCACGTACTTCAGCAGGAGTTGTGATTGAAGGAAGGTCAGTCACCATATTTTGTTGTTGTAGAGTCTTCAATCAATCAAAATTCAAGTGACCATAGCGAAAATGTCATAACCACGATGCATCTTCCAATTTTGCTGATAGACACAAATGAGTTGTACTGTGAAGATAAAGTGGGAATATTCGATTCATTGTCATGTTAACTTGAGCAATTGATGTAAAATAATGGTAGAAACAAACTACATTTTTATTACATTGAGGCTCAACGATAAACTTCAAATGCTTAATTTTGACTTACAAATTCATATAACCATTGCTCTTCATATAGACCTATTAACCAACGGTCATTGCAAAAAGTAGGATCATATTATGATAACTCTATCAGAATAGGACTACTCTTATAAACTAGGACAACCTTTACAAATTGGATCACTTACACTAACTCCACTAGAAAAAGATAATTCCTATAAACTAAGACAATCATTACACCAATTCACCTAAAGATATGTGCAAAGAACTATTCCAATATATTTTCTATCATTCCCTCTCTTAAACTGATGTGTTTGCAAACACTCAACTTACTCTCTTCTCTAAAAATTTGATCATCCAAGGCACATATACCAAGCATCTTCCTTAGTTTATAAAATGTAGGCAATTTGGGGGGCTTTGTAAATATATCAGCACCTTGTTCTTCAGTTTTGCAATAAATGAGATAAATGGCTCATTCCATAGTGCGCTCTCGTAAGTAATTGTACTTTACATCAATGTGTTTACTTCTACCATGATGAACGTGATTGCGTGTTATTATCACAATAAATTATAGTGGCTCCCTCTTGCTTGAAGTGTGACTCTTCAAGAATCTTTCTCAACCAAACAACTTAGCAGTTGGTTGTTGCAGCTACGGACTCTGCTTCAGTTGTTAATAAAATGACTATTGTTTGCTTCTTCGAATATCATGAAACTACTCCTAAGCCCATTAGAAAAACAGTTTTTTCTAGTATACTGTTGAAAATATCTAGCCTCCATTCTATATAAGATCCTAACAGATAAACTTTAAAACGATTCATTTGGGCCTGTTTTGAAAACTTATAACGGAAATATGTCACTTTCAAAACTAATTACAAAAGTAGACCATTTTTTTAAATTGGCATTATCCCAGATAACGCCAGTTAAAAAAAAAATTAACAAATGTGCTATCCCAAATCACGCCAGTATCTGAGATAACGTTGGCATTATCCCACATAACGCTAGTTGGTCTAATTCCGAAGAAAAGCAAAGGGAAGTGCTTGTCGATTAAATATATTCTGCGTTCTTGTTTGTCTAAGAACAAAATGGATAGACCGCGACCTCCTACACTACCTCCGTCGCCAACTGCTCAATTGGATGTTTTTCAACTACCTCCAACTCCCCACCGCGGAAGAAGTATGAAAGTCGCAGGAAAGGCAGGAAGGGTCAAGCGTAAGGTGAGTCATCTTCGCAGCATTCCGTACCGGTTGGAAGTTCGGAAGTTCACAACCTCATGCAGAACATATAGAGGAGGGCATCCAGAAAGAGGAAGAGGAGGTGTCAACACCAGAGGAGAAAAGACTTCACGCACGGTCAAAATGAAAAACGCCTCGGCTTTTGAGAGAATTGAAGTGATTAGGAAGTGGTTTTAAATTTTTAATGAACAATTTGCTATGGTTTTATTTATGTAATGCTTGTGTACGATGTTTTAAATTGGTTGGATATGTTATTGTTTTATTGGTAGATATGCAATTGTTATGTTTTATGTAGAACCTTAAAGTCGTTATGCAATGTGGATATGTTCTTGTTTTGTTCATTATGTATTTTGGATATGATTATGTTTTGTTGGTGGTTATATAGTTGTCATGTTAGTCAAATAGTATATGTTTATAGCTTAGTCGTTTTGTAATTTGCTTTGTTATTGTCTTGCAGCGGCTTAAATTTGCTCACTGCCTCCAAAAGCAATCAACAGAACGGTATTTCGGATACCGCTCACTAGTGTTATCCGAGATACCGCTAAATCAAATGCTCACCGCCTCTTTTGGAGGCAGTGAGCAATCGTCAGAGCGTTCCCAGATAACGTCAACAAGCGTTATCTGGGATAACGCCAATGTTATCTCAGGTATCAGTGTGATCTTGGATACCGCCTTTGTTAAAAAAAAAATGGCGTTATCTGGGATAACGCCAATTCAAAAAAAAATGATATATTTTTGTAATTACTTTTGAAAGTAGCCTATTTCTGTTATATGCATTTTCGAAACTGGCCCAAATCAAAAACAATTCCTTAAAAGATCAGTACAAAACAATGTACCAATGGTTTCGACTGGATAGATATAGTTCTGGTAATTAGTATTGATGTTACTATGATATAATTTTGCACTTTATTTAAGCATTTTTGTAGACGTAGTAGTATACTGTAGTGTAGTATTTTAATTAATTACTCAAATTTATGTACTAATCGTTAATAACAACAAATACTACACTACGATCAATACTAATCGTTAATAACAACAAATTAAAATACATAAAATTTGAGTAATTGGCTATTTTTTGTGTTCCTCTTTTTGTGGATTAATTGTTAATAACAACAAATTGAAACATAACATTAAATTGCGTATTATCGGTTTGTTTTCTCAACCTCTTTCACATGTCCATTCTGTGTGCCTCTTTCGCTTCATAAAAATGCATTCTAACCTCAAAATTTTAAAATGTAATTGGCTTTAACTAGAATAGAATGTGATAGTCTCCCAGTTTTTAAGCACAAAAAAGTACGGTCATAAAGAAAAATCGACTACTTGAAAAACCTTACAGAGAATATTCCAAAAACACTCATAGTGGCAGAGTTAGTTGACACAGATGGGTGGGATGAGAGATATGATGGGGTAATGGCTCCACATAAGCAGGTCGTGCTTCGGATGAGATGTTCCTGAACAGAGCACAAGCCACGGACGTCGAGCTAGGTCATGGCCCGAGAATCTGTTTGCTTGGATTTTTCCCAAGAACAGAGGACGAGACACTTCGGACTTCGAGAGTCATATTAGGTCAGATTCCAAAAGTTTCTATAGTTGAGGGAGATAATCGTCACGGATGGGTGAGATGTGGGAAATGATCACATACGAAAGTCGTGCTTTGAACGGAATGTCCCTGAACAGAGCACGCGCCATGGACGCCAAGTTGCATCCTGGCCTGAGAAGGCTGTTTGCCTGGATTTTTCTACATAGCAGAGGAATTTTGAATTACGGGGGTCATATTGGCTCAAATTGCTTCCTGTATTTAAGACATTTGCCACATATGTGTGGACATATGAAAATAGACAAGATTCAATGCTTACGTCAAGCATACAGTAAAATTAAAGGCAAATTCTATTTAAACCCATAAACTTGCTGAGTATACCCATGTTTTTGTAAAAAAAATTATGACCAAACTGCCCCTAGTAGGGCAACTATGTTGGGTTCCTACATGGGAAGGCAAAATTGTCTTTTTTTAATTATGCACAGGTAAACTCTGCACAAAGCCGGGTTTTACTTTTTTTTCATATTCCATGGGTATACTCAGCAAGATTGTGGATTTAAATAGAATTTGCCGAAATTAAAAGCACTAAAGCAAGCATGTTATGTAGATAGGGAAATATACCCACTACTACAAGATATTTTGCGGATGGTGCTTGGACAATAATATCCTGCTGGGCAGAAAATTTCACCACTTTTAGTAACATCAGACCACATATCTGCACCTCCACATGTATGATTTGGTTTTCCTCGAGGTAATTGGTATTGGTATCTGCATTTACATTAGCTGATGAGAATAATTTTTAAATAGCAATGACATGAATTGTTCGTCTTCAACCAAGAACTAAGATAGGGGGAAAGACACCATGAAACAACTTACGGATCACAAATGCCAGTAGTTTTGTTAAGTGTTCCACGTGGGCAGTACGCTCCAAGAGGGCAAGCTGTATATCATAAATGATGAAAAGGGTCAGTGAACTAGATTATCTAATGTTTTATATATAATCAGTATCAGCTGTAGCGATCCATATACAAATAATCTTTATAATTTAGGCATGTAAATTCTACAAAATTCAAATGTAATGCACGAGTAGACATATGACCAAACATAGCTTTGGAAAAGTGACCCAGATTTAATATGATCCAGCCAAACTCATCACATGTAATTTTAGGTTGTGTTTGGTTTATTTTGTGTTTTTAGTTTTTAGTTTTTAGTTTTTAGAGTTAATCGTGAAAATTGGAAAGATTTGAAGTATAGCAGAAGTGACGGATCAAAGGTGAAGGGAGTGACGAAAGGAACCGCGGGATGGTGGATAGATGAATCTGTTATCGTTCTTCCGTTGTTTCTTAAAATATGAAAAATAATAAAAAGTTGTTTTTGGTTTTGTGTGTTAACTTCGTTTTGTAAAACGATCGCTTTTCACGGTATGTATGCATCGTCGGTACTTTTGTATGTACGAAAACTCAAAATTAAAAAATGTAAACCAAACGCACCCTTAGTTGTTCGTGTTTATAATTTCTATGAAAAAGAAAATAGGCATATCTACTCCAAAAGTTTCTATCTGGAGTTACATAAAATATAGTCAATGCATACTAATGCTTTAAATCTTAGATTTTGATCACGTCTCGGTTCCAAATTTTCACGCAAGATTTCTCATGCAAGAACAGATCTATGAATATATGAGTGTATTGCAGATGTACATCTTGAATTGACATCTTGGATCATGAAATACATCTTGAAACCATCTCGAAATAACTTCTGTATCTAAATTTACGTTATAATTATATTTCAACAATTGTTACAAAAAATAGAAATAAAAAAGGTAGCATGCTTGATTTACATTACACAAAAAACTTAGATGAATGTATTATTAGGGAACAGAGATATCTTGATTAGCTTAACTGCTTTGACAGAGACTAAATGATATCCTCTAATTTGCGCACTGAAAAAAGAACTGAAATCTTTTGTTATGGCTCATCAAGGTAAAAAAATATATTTATTTATTGTAAGATTGGGGGTAGTAACTGGATTGAGTACTTTCTTTTGGACCAATGGGAAAAGTAAAAAATATTACGCAAAATGGAAAAAATTATATCATTTTGGATGAGATCTAAATCTGAGATTTCGGTTCATATCTCGATTAAGATATAAAAATTAGGGACAAGATGAGTGCCAAATGAGATTTGTGAATCGGTGAATGAGCTTTGGTAAACTCCGATATTCATTATTATTGCTACTTTTGCATGTTTCTAAGATTTATTGCGTATCATATTGAACCTTGTAATCTTCAAGTCCCTGGCTTAAATTATATACCCAAAAAAAAAAAAAAAAAAAAAAAAACACAGAACCACTAGAAATAACTCTAGGTAATACTTCAAGTGAGAACAGAAAGTTCCAGCAAATTATATTTATACCAAGAATGACCAAGACATACTTTTTTTTTAGTTTATCCTGAAAATATTTGCTCAAGATTCTGAAATTGACCATGGAAGACTACAATCCTCTTGTACACACACATCAGCTATTTGGACACATACATACACCCTGGCTGTGTGTGTGCGTCCACACACATACATGTCATATATTAGAATAAAGAGCGAAAGTAATTGGTTTCATAACAGTAGTTAGGAGTTGGGATTTATTTTCGGTGATTCGGTGCAACAAACTATAATAACCAAATCAGACACAGTAACATGTTCAAACTAATATATTTTTAAAGACATAAAAGAGGGGAGAAACTTACGAATCATGCATGTAAGACCACGGGGACAAAAGAAACCCTCACAACAAGGACCGCAGTCGATCTTTCTAGAAGGTATAACTCGAGAATCCAGGTCAATCTTTTTGCCATCTCCGATACTACAAGCCCAACCTGGCTCGCATCCAGATACCCATTCACTTAAGTTGCAATTGAGATTTGGTTTCAAAAAGTTATCTTGATCATCACTGCCAGCAAAACTGTTGAAGTAGAAATTAATTTCTGCTGCCGTGCATATCCTTCTTGATGTTCCCCCTATTGCCAAAATACATTAACAGAAATATTCCATAAAATATTATTATCTAGAAGTAAGTTGTTGAGCCAGGGTACTGTTGACATGAAATCGCATATTTCCAATAAGTTTGTGAAATAGAACATTTTTTTATAAATATAACATATTGATTATCATAATCATTCCTCAAGGATCAGACATGACATTGGCATACGAATTTGAAATCATTTTTTAGAGTTGAGCTCAAAAGAAAACAAATTACATCTACAAAAAAATATATCGTTTTAAACATCTTGGACACAACAAAAGGGTGCTTTTGAGATATACGAGGTGAGGACTATGAAACTCCACCCTATATACGCAAACATACATAGATACACACACATATGAATATATATGCGTTAACAATGTTGTTCGAGGCCGAGCGAAGCACTAGGCGCTAAGAAAAATCTTATGGGTCCAAATTGAATATAGGCGTAACCGCGTAAGTGAAAATATGTGCTCACTACAGAGTTTGGTTCAAATAAAGTTTGCATTAACTAACTAAAAACTACAGCTACACATTGTACAAAACTCAATCGGTTTTGATTTGATCGTCGTTACTTACTACTGTACAATGAGTGATATGCACATGTGTGTGCACTTTTAGTTTACTCGTCAATAAATTTCAAAATAAATCAAACGTTTTTATAATAAACAAGAGAAAGAAAATTGATACATAAAAGAGTTTATTCCGTAACTACAACTAACTAAATTTATACAAACTGTCATAAAAGCTTCAGGATAAAAAATACAAGAAAAGCGAACAGGTCAGCTTTTATATTTCCAATAGATTACTCTAGGTTATATTCCGAAAATATTCAAATATAGAATTTTAAAATAAATAGAAATAAGAAACTAAAATGAGTTTCAAATCAAATTTGAAAGGTAAGAAATTTTTTGAATTGTGAAAAAATTATTTATTGACCGGCCGCCTATATAATTTGGAATGAAATGAAGTAAAATTAAAAACATGGATATTTTTGGAAGATAAAGAATAAACAAACTATGTAAGTGTTTTTGTTGTAATTATATTTAATCAAAGTAAAAAAAAAAAAAAAAAAAAAAAAAATCATACTAAAAATGCCTACTTTCTTAGCATTTCAAGGGAAGCTAGAACTCAAAGGGTGCCTCAAACAATGAATGAATAAAGCGTTGAAGTAAAAAGGATAGGAACCCAAAATGCAAAATAGTTCCTAAATGGCCATTTGCATCGCACTTGACAAATAAGCATATATATTACAAAGCTGAACACACAATCACAAAGAAGTGATTTGCATTCATTTAAAAAAAAAATCATGTTTAACCTACCATTTTGCATACATGATTACTGAAATTTGACAATTTGTAATAGATGTCATCTACTAATTACCATTGTTTTTAATAGGCATGCCACAGACCGCCTAGGCGCACCTCTAAGTCTTACGCTTAAAGCATATGACGTATGATTCGCATGCTCAGGTTGCTGAGGCATACCGCATACGCCTTAACCCAAATACTTTACCTGTAGTGGTAATGAAAACTGAATCTAAAAGGATTTATGAAACCTTAATCAATTTATAGCATGCAAACGAAAGAATGAGAACAACGAATGCCTTTTTTTGAGTTTAGTCTTAGAAATTGATTCAATATAAGAATCAATTTCAAAATTGATTTCTAAGTTGAACTTGTTTTTCAGATTTAATTCTTTAAAAACAAAAGGAAATAGACAAATAAATAATAACAAAAGAAAACTCTCTACTAGTTTATTTACATTTACATTTGTAATCGAATTTAAATCGAATGTTTCTTGCACTAGTTTGTGCCTTAGCTTCAAATCGGATGAAACTGCACCTAGGTTTCGAAAATTGAACTGATGTTATGTTAACTGTTGTTTGTAATATCACACGACAGACAATTTCACTCATCCCCACATAAGTAAAATCAGGGAACACGTGCTAGGCTGCATTTCAACCTAATGAAATCTACGTGAGAATGCGTCCAGATTCAAACTAGAATATGGCATGATCAGAAGCATGCAAAGGTCGTAGCAAGCAGTTTATTAGTTAGCGATCAAGCGAAGATCAATGTGTAATCATACAGTGACAAAACTTTGGTTCAAGAAGGAGACATGAGCGACCTAAAACAGAGTGTGAAGAATGACTCTGGAGAGGTAGTTGTAAATGACCTTAAAGAGACCATAAAGCACAAGCATAAGCGTATAACGAGCCCTGGAAGCTTGCCCCACATAGAAGGAAGGCCGCTTTCAAAAAGGGATCATCCACTCGCTCCACTTCCAACGCTATTGTCCTTAAATTTGAACTATAATCTTAGTTATGAAGCTTGGGCCTAGATAGATAGGGTCCTCTGTGAGGGGGTAGGTTACGTCATCCCAAACAGTTATCAAACATAGAATATGGATCTCTTTCATCTAATTATAAACATCATGCACCTTGCAACAACAAAAGCTTAAGTTATTTTACGACGCTACCAAATAAGAAACTCCATTCCTCGTTGTCGATCAAATCATCATTGACGGAAAGCTTGTTGACAAATTTTCATGCCAGCAATTACTGTCTAGAAATTTAACGTTCGACATTTGTTATCATTCTACATTTAATGCTTTCATGTGTGTGTGTGTGTGTGTGTGTGTGTGTGTGTGTGTGTGTGTGTGTGTGTGTGTGTGTGTGTAATGTTCTACATTTCTATATAGGTAAATTTTAAGATATACGTGAGTAATGTTTAACTGAAGATCTTATGCCTCAATGACTCGAGTCATGTACCCTGACTCGAGATCGTAAAAACACCTTATGTACGATTTCACCTTTTAAAACTTTGATTATCGCTAGCATTGTTTATATAAAATATGTAACTATAATATTTCTTGCCCCCTAAAATCAACGACCGTAATAGATGCTTTAACTATATAGTATAATATAGGACGTAATTAATCTTGAATGGAGGAAATGTTCCGCATCTCTCTAATATAGCTTTTGAAAAGACAACTTTGTACATATAATATATTCATTGGCATGATCATCTTCATAAAAAATAGGATCATTTTGAAATTTTTATCTCGATCAAAGTTACATTTGGATCAAGAGTTGACATATCATATGCTTATGAATTTGAAAGGATTAAATTTTTTGGTATAGTTCAATTTTCCAAAGAGTTTACCTCAACGAATACATCTAATAGATTATTTTGTAAATCTCGACCATGACGATCAAAGGTGTTTTTGAGAGGATATACAGGGTTGTGGAACTCAATCCAATATATGTGTGTGTATAAGTATGTATATTCACATACTTATATATACATGGAGGAGTAACCCTTATACGGTTATACCATCCTTTTTGTATTATGATCCATGCCCCTCTCATTTTTAACCTCTATGATCATTGGAATCGACAATCTTTTGCAAACGTGATCTACTTACCACTGACATCAATTAAAAATAAATCCTCGTTACAATACACTAAAAAACTAGTATCCAGACTTAATCATCATATTAAACGTTTTAAGTATACAATGTATTGCATAACTAATTCCGATTGGATAGAAGGTATCAAAATAAAAAAATATTTATGCAAAAACGATGTGATGTTATGCAAATCATACTTACAAAAGGTTACTAAATTTCGGCAACAGTATATAGCAAAAAAATTGCGCACAAATATTCATATTTACGTATATTTGTAAATTTGTAATTGTATATTCATATACGCGGCCTCACAAGCTAGCATAGCGGTAAGATGCAAAGTTGATTAAATGACGTTATGAGTTTGGGTCCTGCTACCAGTGGCATGCATAACATATGGTTAACATAAAATGTAATGGAGTCAATGCATACTCCTTCAAAATTTGCAAGCATAAGGCTGGTTCTCTGAGTTTCAATAATATATATAAACATGCATAGAGAATGACTTACCAAGTCAATAAGTGAAAAGTTAAGAGTTCGAACTATGACTATGATGCATATATCCCGTAATGTTGCTAGACATATGGTAGGGCCAAGCACACATGATACATCTCTTAGAACTTAAGAAAAAATAATTTTTAAGCCCTTGATATTGTAAAGAAAACTTAGTTTTTAAGTCCTTGATACTGTAAAGAAAACTCAATTTTTAAGTCCTTGATATGTGGATATATACATAAATGCATACATATATAATGCCTAAATACACATATATTCAAGAAAGAAATATTGTTGCGTTAACCCTTTTCAATCTAGCTTGTCCTCCATCAAAAAATCTCAACTAACACCTTGGCTTGATATGTATATTTCAAGTTCATAATCAAATTTCTTCGATGTTTTGACTTTCACTAGATTACATAAACTTGATTTGGTGGCTTCAAAATAAACTTGATTTGGAAAATATGTACTATCGTAGAAATACTATGAACAATTATCATTTCATTCTTTATTGCTAAAACATGTACCATGATATTTCTTTGATCGCTAGTATATACGTGCTAGTTAGTTCTCACATGATTAGAGTATTAAGAATTTGATAAAATATAAAATATTCCATCATCATTGTTTTACCCTTGAACAATAGGGTAACATAAGATTCCCTATTTTATTGTCCATACATGGAATTACAAAAGATCTTATTTTGGTAATATATATTTAAAGCCCAATTTAGATAACTAACTTTGTTATCTTCATTTAACTAGTTTATCATTACATCGATCTTTCAAGTTATAACCAAGAATATAAACCCTAATCTAATTTAAACTTAAAATATATGCATAGTCCATTAAATTTTATAAATTAAATGTAATAAGTACTTTGAAAATAAATTTTAGTAAATTGAGAATGTACTAAAATAATTTATTGATAGTTCAAAATAACTAAACAACATGTTGATTGGTATAATTTATCCTAATTGATTAGAGATGAAGTAAATATTGATAAAAGTCAAAGTAGAGCTTTCTCTACGAGGGAGATGGGCCCAAATCCACCTTTTGTTCCCGTCTTCTTCATGTTTTACTTTAAGCATGAATAAGTTCATTCTTTAACAAGTAAATTATCCCTCAACTAAAAGCTTGGTCGCTGCTTGATTTTCAAATTGAATCTAACGGCATGGTTTCGGTAACCATCATTATGCTATCAGTCAACTGCATAGGTTCCATTTTGCTAACAAATATGCCACAAGCGACAGTGCTCGATAGGGGTGAGCAATATTCGAGTTCAAACCGTATTAACCGGCCATACCGTTTCATTTTGGTCGGTTCGGTTCGGTTCGGTTCGGTTTGTAAAAAAATAGTTATCATTTTAACCGAATTAACCAAACTTTCAATTTATTATCTAATTTTACGGTATTGTAGTATTTTAAATAATTAATTTAGTGATATAATACAAAGACATTTGTTGCAAGTAGATCAAATTTTATTGTAAACATAAAATTTACTATATAAAAAAATTCAAACATGAATTTATGTTTTACTTTGAGTGAATTCATCATTTGAATAATAATACATCATTCAAGTTCGGTTAAATCGGTTACTAACTGAATTAACCGAAATTAATTCGGCTTAGTTCGATTTGAAAAAATTCCGGTTCCAATTTGATTTGAGTTTTTTTAATATTAAAACCAATCGAACCGATCGAACGTTCACCCTTAGTGCTTGACAGTATATAGCATTTACATGCATAGCCTATAGCATATAGCATCATGTCTTTTTAACTTTATCAAATTCATAATACAACCCAACATTTTACATAATATACACTGTACATATTATAAAATTGAAAATTACTCTCGTTTTAAAACAAGACATAACACTTTCCTCATTTCGCTAAATCTCACTCATGCATTAAATAAAATAAGGAACCATCATTCAAAAAATCAACCGAGAATTAGATTTATTTAATTATCTGTAGGTAGAAATCGGAATTTAGTTTTAAGTAGTAAAATGTTAAAATTAAATTTTGTTTAGTTTAAGTTAAAGGGTAAAAAGGAATTCAAAATTCAATCATGTTAATTTTACAATTGAATTTACGTTTAACTTGAAGTTAAAAATGTTAAAGTTAATTATGCATGAATATAACCTGAAACTATATAAAAGGAATATGATACTTTAATTTTTTTTAAATATAATTCAATTGATGAAGAAAAATCTATTTACTTTGTGTAATGAATTATATTAACGATACATGGTATGGACAAAGAGGATCTGTACACTATCAATTTTTTATTAATATTGGTTTATTTATTTTTAGAATAAAGGCAGTTTATCCTAGTTTTATTTATTTATTTAATAATGAAGGTAAGTAATTTACGGTGTACGAATGGAATTCACCAATATTTTTGTATCAACTGAATATGTTAAACTAACCAATAGTAAGGTATTTTTTTTCCCATTTTTTGTTTGGGTTCTAATTGAAGTTGTCATTGATGTCTGCAAAACTAAAGTAGTAAAATAATGTCATCTATTATATTATATGAAAGCACAATCTTCCTCCAAAGGCCTTTCGGTTCCATTTCTGCCAAAAAACAATACGCTGACATGTGTCCAAATAAATCAATCAATGGTGGAAAATGGGAGTTTAAACATATGTTTCTCTTGGTTTTCTACACTAACGTTCCATTCATAATTTGAAACTTCCCTCATTAATCTTAAAAACTTACAATCCTAATTTCTTTTCACATACTTGCTAAAATTATTGTCAATTGAATGCTTCTTTATCATTCTTATTGTTAATTTTATTATATAAATAAAGTTCAATAGAATTGATTTTAATTCTTTCAAATCTAAGCATTATTTCAGCATAGTTTGTCTCCTTGCTCCATTCAAATATAAATTAAGCAATTAATATTCAAAAGTTTTCACTTATATATTTTTAACTATAACTGATATTCAAATCTACACACTTTGTGTTCATGTTTTTGCTCCTCATTTTTTTCCTTTCAGGGCTACTCCATTTTAATATAAATTCAACAATTAATATTCAAATATTTTAATGTCAATATTTTTAACATCTACAAATTAGGACTGTGCTTTCATATAATATAATAGATGAAAGCACAATATTCATCTGGAGGCATTTTAGTTCAAATTTTCTCAAAACCTCAAGTGGTGTCATGTGTTATCGAAGTTTAATTATTTTAAAATTTTCATTAATTTTGCTTATTGTAGGTATTTCTTAATAGAATTCTAATGGACTCATGAATATTTTGTTGATTATTTTCCTATTATATTATTATATACTTATTATATTTATTATATAAACAAAGTTTAATTGTCTTAAATTTGTCATTACTTTTGCTTATCGCATGTATTTCTTAAAAGAATTCTAATAGATTCACGATTTTTTTTTTTGATTATCTTCCTATTGTCTCTATATATAACATCTATTCTATTATATAAGATAGTAAATATGTTGTTGACTTTTCTTGCACCACATTTTCTCTTAGCTCTAATCCTTCACTCTCATTCATTTGGATAGAAGCTTACAATCAGCCCACCAAAAATAAAAAAATATTTCTCAAGCATTCCCTACATAATTAATTTTAATTAATGACACCTTATGAATTTTTCGTTCAAAACATTCATTTGTATTCAAATCCTTCTGTTTTCCCAAATCTATTAATTTACTATTACATAAGAAAGTGAATATAGCACGTTTGGAATTTTCTTTAATTTACTCTCAAGCTGAATATTGTATTCTATATGGTTCTTAGTACACTATACGTTCCATATAGAATTTCAATATTTTACCATCATTGACATAGCAATTAATGGTATCTCATTATGTAACCGACAAAATAGGAAAGGCTTATCCTGTCTAAATATCATTTATTTTGCTACTCTAATAATCTCATTTTCTCTACTCCGTCATTTCATCACAAATTTCTCATTCCTCCACTTTGTTTCTATCATAATTTTTTTGTCTTCCTTCCATTTTTCATAATGTTTTCTCTTTGTATTTATAATTTCTTGATTAAAAACACCTAAATTTATTTCCAGCTCTCATTTCTCAGTTAAAACACTTCCATTTCTATGTTTATTTTTTGCAATCATTCCAATTATCCAAGGTTTTATTTAAAGTAATATGTATTTTTCTCAATTATCACCAGGTTTTATTTGTTTTTCTACTTTAATATTTTTTATAATTTTCAATTTCATGAAAAAAAATAAAGCAATACGCAAATTTTCAATGTAATATGATAATGGATCTTTAAAATACAATTAAGTTCATCTTATTTGTTTATTTTTCTCTTTATATGTTTTTGTCTCTGCCAATAATTTGGATTTTAGATTTTATTTTCTTCCAATTTCGGCTTTTTCATGGAAAGATACCTATTATAATATAAAAAATATTGACTATAATTCTAATGTTTATTTCTAATTTTTCTTCATAAACACAAGAGTTCTCTTGATTTGTGCCTCAAACTTTTCACTTACTTAAACATTTGTTCAATGGTTTCCGCATTGTACTTATTTGCAAAAATTGTCCAAAATCAATAATGATGACTGTTTTTTTTCTTTATATTCTATCCTTAAATGTGGCCTTTTCATTTTCACTCTACTATTTTCATTTCTTACGCGTTGGCATTATTTGTTGCTTTTTTTATTCTCATTTACTAAATTCATTTTCCAATTACTGTTTTCTATATTGCAGTATCAATTGTTAATTCCTTTCAAGGTTATCACGACGCCAAGTCGAGCCACTACCGTCTAGAAGACTAGTCGACAAGTCGTCTAACTAGTCGTGACTAGTCGACAAGTCTTTTATATACATATATTTATTAGACTTAAATATATAATATAATTAGATATAAAGATAACATAATAATAGGTTCAAATTCAACAAAGATAACATAACAGTAGGTTCAAATTCAACAAATATCCATAATAGATCCTAGTCACAACATAATAATACCCATAATATCCACAATAGATCATAAAATGAGTATGAAGTCAAGCAAAATCATCTATCTCAATATCATCTCCATCTCCTTCTATCTCCATTTCAACTACTGCATATATAATTAAAAACAAATCAGTTAATTATTATTATTTTTAAAAAAAATCAGTTAACATACCTGGGCTAATTTTTAACTACTGCATATAAAATTAAAATCTCTCACGCATCGTATTCTTTCTTCTAAAATCTGAACCAACTTTTACGATGCCCAAAAAAAAAAAACAAATCGTGTAACATACCTGGGCTGGCGGCGAGGAGCAGGGCGGAGGAGCAGCGGCGAGCCAAGATGAGAAGCAATTAGGTTTTTTTTTTATCGATGATCGATGTCTGTTATGAGAGGACTATCGACGTCGGTTTATGTCAATTTAGAGTTTTGTGTGCTCGATTTAGGATTTGTGGGCTCGATTTAGGGTTTTCTGGCCAAGCATCGTGGAATTGGAAAAGTCGATCAATCGTCGAATCTATTTGAGCGACTGGTCGACTAGTCGATGACTAGTCGACGACTAGTCGTCGACGTGATAACAATGATTCCTTTTCTCAAATATAGTTTGTTATACAATAAATTAAATTTTGGTTTGACTGGTTATCAATTTCCAGCTCAAGTTCAGGTATGTACTTCCTTTGATTAAGTCCTATTGCTTAATACTTTTTGTTTCTTAAGTAAAATTTGTATTTTTCATATTAATCTAATTGATTCTCTGCCCAACTTCAGGTATGCTCTTCCTTTGGTTATGTTCCATTGTATTATGCTTTTTGGTTCATCATCAAAATTCATGTCTCGATCGTGATCTATTTGACTTCTACTCTAAATAGGTAGACGTCATTCTTCTTCGTTCCTATTTTTGGATATTGAATTTGTTTTCAGGTATACACTTTCTTAAATTTATAAATCTTCACTACGTAGGTTGCTCTAGATATAATTAATGATTTTAACGACTTTGAAAATTTTATGATGTTTGTTTATCTATAGATCTCTCTAATGGTTGACTTAATAACATCTATTTAATAACTATTTTAAAGCATATGTATTATCGTTCTTTTTAGATTTCCATTTGAAATTATGATGCTCCATTTGTGTTTTTTGTGTTCCAATTATCTAAGTACACAAAAAAACTGTTGATCTTGACGAAAATTTATTTAATAGTGAAAATGTTGTACAAAAATAAGTTTTGGTTTTATGTTATGATTTATTTTCAATAATAATTTTCAGAATGTGTTATATATAAGACCGAATATGGTCTTTGTAATCATATCTTCTGATTAATTTTCACCTTAAAACTAAATTCTCATAATTTTTACTCTAAATAATTTTCATCTTATTTGTTTATTTTTCTCTTTATATGCTTTTGTCTCTGCCAATAATTTGGATTTTAGATTTTATTTTCTTCCAATTTCAACTTTTTCATGGAAAGATACCTATTATAATATAAAAAATATTGACTATAGTTCTAATGTTTATTTCTAATTTTTCTTCATAAACACAAGAGTTCTCTTGATTTGTGCCTCAAACTTTTCACTTAAACATTTGTTCAATGGTTTCTGCATTGTACTTATTTGCAAAAATTGTCCAAAATCATTAATGATGACTGTTTTTTTCTTTTATATTCTATCCTTAAATGTGGTCTTTTCATTTTCACTCTTCTATTTTCATTTCTTACGCGTTGGCATTATTTGTTGCTTTTATTCTCATTTACTAAATTCATTTTCCAATTACTATTTTCTATATTGCAGTATCAATTGTTAATTCCTTTTCTCAAATATAGTTTGTTATACAATAAATTAAATTTTGGTTTGACTGGTTATCGATTTCCGGCTCAAGTTCAGGTATGTACTTCCTTTGATTAAGTCCTATTGCTTAATACTTTTTGTTTCTTAAGTAAAATTTGTATTTTTCATATTAATCTAATTGATTCTCTGCCCAACTTCAAGTATGCTCTTCCTTTGGTTATGTTCCATTGTATTATGCTTTTTGGTTCATCATCAAAATTCATGTCTCGATCGTGATCTAATTGACTTCTACTCTATATAGGTAGACGTCATTCTTCTTCGTTCCTATTTTTGGATATTGAATTTGTTTTCAGGTATTCACTGCTTCTTAAATTTATAAATCTTCACTACGTATGTTGCTCTAGATATAATTAATGATTTTAACGACTTTGAAAATTTTATGATGTTTGTTTATCTATCAATCTCTCTAATGGTTGACTTAATAACATCTATTTAATAACTATTTTAAAGCATATGTATTATCGTTCTTTTTGGATTTCCATTTGAAATTATGATGTTCCATTTGTGTTTTCTGTGTTTCAATTATCCAAGTACACAAAAAAAACTGTTGATTTTGACGAGAATTTATTTAATAGTGAAAATGTTGTACAAAAATAAGTTTTGGTTTTATGTTATGATTTATTTTCAATAATAATATTATATATAAGACTGAATATGGTCTCTGTAATCATATCTTCTGATTAATTTTCACCTTAAAACTAAATTCTCATAGTTTTTACCTTACAGTTTTCAGTTACCATTTTCAAACATGTATTTAATTGTTACCTTAACATTTTCCTTAAATACTTTTAGGTATGTAATATTCAACTCATTTTAGGTATGGTTTGAAATGTTACATTGTGCTTTTTATTTTTTACTAAAAAAAATATATTTCTATCTTAATCTAATTCACTTTATACCTTAAAATAGAGATACATCGCCCTTCTTCATTCCTATTTTCGAATTTTAACTTTGTTTTCCAATTTTTATTGGTTTTTAAGTCTATAAATTTTCATTTTGTTTTATGTACAACTAACGACATCCACGGTTTTTGTTGATCTGTACGTTATTCCAATGGTTTATGCCTTAAGATTTGCTTTACGAACTATTTTTAGGCATTTGTTTTTCCATTTCACCTCAAAAGCTGAATTATTCTAATTTTTAACTTATAATTTTCATTTACCTTTTTCAAACATGCATTGAATAGTTACCTTAACATTGTCCTTACATACAAAAATTGCACAATATTATTAATAATAACTATTTCCATTCTTAAATTCTCTATCTTCAAAAATGCTCCACTTAAAATTTTCTTCTTTTGTTCTCTTATAATCAATGCTCTAGATTTCATCATAAGCTAAACTTATCTTGCAATCTATTAAAATTGTTTGTCTATTTCAATTTCATTTAGAAAATTCCATTTTATATTAATGCTTTCAATATTACAGGGTAAATTTTCTATACCTTTCTTCAAATCTACTTCATTATATGAAAAAATAAATATAGCTTGAATATATGTCAATTTCTTGCTTAGTTTTAGGTATGTATTTCCTTCAATTGTGTTTTATTATTTTATCCCCACCAATCATATTTCAGTTTATGCTAATTCATTTTATACCTTAAAGAGATAAATGTCATCCTTCTTTATTCCTGTTATGGGTTATAACTTTGTTTTCAAGTATTTATTACTTTATGATTTTACAAATCATCATTTTGTTCTACGTCAAACTAAATGAATATGAACATGGGATTTAAAATCATATGCATATGCATCTTAATGCACATAAAAATGTTATTTTGCTATTTGTTTGTTTGTAAGCTGATTAATAAATTATATTTGCAAAAAAACCAACACTCTATTTTTTTTATAAGTACACAATGTCTCGACATTGTAATGAACTTGAAAAATATTTGTTGTATTCATCATGGACATTCATTCTTGAGAATAGGTCCACTATGATTTTAAGATCTATTACTTTTGATTTTTTAATGATACAAATAGTTGTCAAATAGCATCATAAATTTTTAGTTCTACATTATGATTTGTTTGTTATCAAGATATTTAAAATTTCCAGTCATTATTGTGCTATTAGAATTTTGAATTCAATGTTATGATTTTATTTTTTATATAAAATATGATTGTTTGAAGCTACTAATTTGGTTGATTGTATGACTAAGTGGTGTTTAGGTAGCAAGCGATGAGTAAATTGGCTTTATATTTCTAATGACATTTGTACATAGAATATTATAGATTTGAAAGCTACTTGTTGTATAATGTTGGATAAGAATTGGTTACTCATTTATATTCCTAGAAAAGTTCCAATAAGTACATATGTTTTTGGGATTATTCCACATGCATACGTACAAGATTTTTTCCCCTGATAGATGTAAAGTTGTATCTCTACTTTTTCCGAACCTTTTGTCCTTCGTAATTTGTGTCTTTCCATTTTGCTCTGTGTTATTCAAAGAAGATTTCTTGTGTCAAGGGTGGAGAAGCCTAATCAATTGATCTATAACAAACTGTGAAAGATTTATGATTTGAAAGGAAAATTGAAGCATGATATGGAAGTGGATCTTATTTTGTAGCAAATATCATGAAATTCGGAAAAAGTGTCAATAATGCGCTGACTAGAATGCAACTTTGTTGTTAGCATGGTTAAATGCATAACACTATGCCTTTAAATTGTGAGATTTTCTTCAAAGAGGCAATGTTGCATGAATCCAAATTTTTATAGTTAGATTTTTTTTTAATTGTATTTGATGTATGTTTTTCTATAGTTTTGATAGACTTGAAGTATATTTTGATATACAATGTTTTTTTCTAATTATTGATCCAAATATTACAATTGATTTTCACTTGGGATATTTCTATTATACATAAAATTGAATATGGTTCTGGTATTTATCTCTTACCTCTATCATTTTCACCTTAAAAACATAATTCTTCTAATTTCCAACTTGTAAATTTTATTTTCACCTTTCAAATATTCAATGGTTTTCTTAACGTTGTTCTTATGTGCAATAGTTACCCAATACCATTAATAACTTGGTGCTCTTTTTTTAAGTATCTATCCTCAAATACATTGAATTTAATATCCACCTTTTTTTTCTTAACTTCCATATGATAGATTTCTTTTACAACAAAATTTATCTTGCAAAATTTATTAAGATTGTTTGCTACTTTCATTATCATTTTCATTTATCAAATTCTATTTTCTATTATATTTTCCATAATATAGTATCAATTTTCAATGTATACCCTCAAATCTAATTTATAATACAAGAAATTATGTATATGCATATTATATATATTAAAAAAAAAAAAACGTAATTTGTATTGATTAAGTACAATTATAAGTATTCTAGATGTATACACTAAATATTACAAACATTCATATTGACAATGAATTAATGCCTCAGTAAAAATTCATAGATAACGTCAAATTTGAACCTCAAATAAAAGCAATGGCCAGTGTTTAGAGCTATGACTTTATTCATATAGTAAAATAGATTAAGGACGATTGCATGAGAAGACAAAATGAAATTAAAAAATGATTGCCAAAAAAATTAAATTAAAATGAATTATATTTTAAAATTTGAGTTGCATATAAGATGGTTTTATTTGCCAAAGGAGGGGAGTTAAAATGTTTCCCTTCTGTCAATAGCATTGGAAATATTGATGAATTTATCATATTCAATTGATGCTCAAATTTTGTCCTAGCTTTTCGTCAAAGAAACGCATAATTTATCACAAAATAAATTGTAGTTACTACAAAATTTGTTTCATGATAAAACAAAATTGCTTGGACAACTTTTGACATTTTGCTACATAACATTCTAGCTTCTATTTTATCTTTTTCTATGCAAAAATAATATAATCTTCGTGTTGTTTATAATACGCCTGTCCATAATTAAAAACTCATTTTGATAACAATCTAAGTTTAATATATATTTTTATAAGGGAGATGCTACAAAGCCCGAAAGAATTTTAGTCAGATCGTACAAATTTCAGATCGAAGGGTGTAATTCACAGATGCAAAAGGTGCCAAGTTGGATTGAACGCGTCTGATTGTTCTGGCAATTTGCTCTACCTTAATTCTCGAGGCAAATAGCATTTCTGTTTTTATAATAAGGTTAATACTTTAATTATGTTGTTCTCTCATTATGATATCTCAAGGGCTCCAAACCATAACCTATAGAACCATCATCTAGACCGCCAAACTTCTAACCATTGAAACTAGCGGTCCTTGACATTATTTCTAACAACTCAACGTGTTAATTGTTGTTCTTCACACTGTTCCATCTTATTCCATTTTTTTAACGTAATGTCATAAAAAATTTGCTTTATGCATGTTACATGTATTCCATTCTATGGTGATATACAATTTTGCATTAAATTACGTTAATTGTTATGTTGGTTTAGTTGTTTCATGTATGAATAATTAAATTTATGGAAGATGATTATTATCAAGTTGTTCGAGAATTTGTATTGTATTCATATTCTACACATATCTTTTTTATGTCATATTATCCTATCTATGCTAAGAAATATCACATGCCGAAGTAACTTTAATATTTTTATAATGCATTTAGTATTGGATAATGTCGAAAGGTAGACATGTTCTAATCGTAGATGGTATTTTTAAACCAAAATTTTAACAGTAATTCGACTTAATTGTTATTTTTGGTTACGTAAGGAAAACTTCTATCAACCAAACTATGTGTCTACATATATGAGTGTGTGTTATAGAATAAACCTATATTTGATATATGTTTCTTACATTAGGAAACATAACACAGTGATGCGTTTCTTAACATGTTAAGAACAATTAATGGCTAATCTTATCTTTACTTATATGAAGTTATTGTGCATTAAAAATGTGTTATATGTTGTATGCTTGGAGATTACTTAAATACAATTTTCAGCAAATATTTATCAATAGTGTTTAAAAAATGTAATCTATTTCAAAAGTATACAATATATAAACATACTTATTCATCATCGAAACTTGAAAAACTAACAAAAATAAAACAAATTATGTTGTGATCTCCGTGTGCGTAGCACGGATTCGCACTAGTTATTTTATTAAAGGGGTATTTAGTTTTAAGGACACATTACCCAAAAAAATTAGATCAAAGGACACGTAAGTTTGATAATTAAATAAAGGACAAAGACCAAATTGTAATATATCAACATGGAGTTCACTTTAATTTATTATTATTACTAAATTAATTAAAAAATTAAAAATTGCCCTTAAAATTGAAAGAAAAAAATTGACTTCAAAATTATTTAAGTCAATTGATATTATTATAAACATATAGAAATAATCAGCTCGGAAAGCTAAATGAATATAGCTTTATTAGTTAAAAATATAGCTTTATATTGTATCAATCGAATATACAATTAAGTCATTTTAAAGCTAATCACATTTGCACAATAAAAAAGCTATATCGTAAATAACGAAGCTATATGCATATAGCTTTCTGTCCTGAATTTTCTATATTCATTTTTTCTCATATTTACGATACCAAAAACATTTCTTAATTAATTTTTATTAATTTTTAATCGTGTACTCGCAGAAAAGCATTTTTGTATTAATTTTTAGTATTTGTGAAATGTCAACATTTGTCCTTAGTTTAAAATATTTGGACATTTTCCAATTAAATCATAAAAGTTGTCCTTGATTTACATTATGAAAGTTGCTTGTCCTTTGATATAATTTTGTTTTAAAATGTGTCCTTGGAACAAATATCCACTTTATTAAATTAGGGGCCGCAGGAGTAAAATCCTTGCTCCACACCACTATAGCTCAAGAATTCCTAATTTGTGTTTAGTGTTCTGCACCAGTAGTAACTATATCACATCGGTGAGATAAGGCCCCCACACACAAATAGTAGTAGCAGCAGCAAATAATAATAAACAAAGGCATCGTTACCTTGTGTTTCCTTAATGCAATTGGTCAAGAATGTCAAATCCGAATCAAACTTGAACGCTTCATTCCAATCTTTCTTCCTGCATACAAATAGCAGACACTACACTAACAACTACAAAATTTAAACGATCTAATGTAACAACATTCTTAAAAGACATACGGATCTTTAATGCAAAATTTCAGGCTTGTGTGGATTTGATGCTCGAAAGTTCCAGCCAGCGTCTCGAGACTCTTGTAGACGACGCCAGCGACCATGGTGTCACTGGAACCGTCATCGTCTCCATCATCGTCATTCACAGCGTCGAGAGAGAATAAAAGAGAGACGATGACGATGACCTGGCATAGAAGTTTGGCTTTTTTCTTGTAAATCAAAACTGGGGGCATGGTTTTGATTTCGACTGAAGAATGAAAAAGAGTATGAATATATTGGAGTTTCTACCATTTTCATCGTTCTGATTCTGGATGTTGAATTTGTGAAGAAACGGTGGAGGAGAGAATCTTGCGGCGAGTTTAAAGAGAGATAAAAGGGCATGTGTGTGTGTGGGGAAACGAGAGAAGACAGCCTCTGTTACTGATTTTTCACTCATAGAGAAAGAAAGGGCGTTAGAACATGGATGCTAGTGTTGGCTCCCGATTTACTCTTTCGGCACCCTTTATAACTTTAATACAATTTATTATTTTTTTACTCTTTTGGCACCATATCTTATTCCTTCGCCCAGTTAAAAGAATTGCGGTTGGATTACTGTTGAATGACATTGAAAATGCAATGAAAATGAAGCAAGTGTTTCTTCTACAAGTAAAACAAAAAGAAAAATAATTTCACTGTTCGCTCATCAACGACCGCCATAATCAATGCAATCTCGTTGATAAACAACCGAGATAAAAATAATTTGATTTTCCTCCCAAAAAAACTTCCCACTTACAGAAATCGACCATTACAAACCCAAAAAAATAAATATCACGGCCATTAATAACCACAAAATGCACGAAATTATGGTTGAATAGAAAAATAATTTAGAGTTTACTAACAGATAATTTACACTCAACAGAAGTATGAAATTAAGGTTTTATGCTTACTCGAATTGGACCCCTGAGAACTGCCGCCGATGATCTTCTTGGACCCGCCGCTTGGTTGTTCGAAGCTCAGCTTGTTCGATGTAGGCGACGGACTTAGTGACGAAAGAAGAGTTCATTTATTTGAAGGATGTGGTGGCATGTGCATAGTTTCGTTATTATTTTAGATGGTGGCCAGAAGTGAGAAATAGAAATTTTCGGGGTGCTTTAAGGGTAGGTGGCCAGAAGAGTAAAAAGGGGTGGGAATAGTAGCACCCTAGAACATTATGCGGTAAAAAATTAAAATCAAACTCTATTTCAACCCGTGTTTTTATTCAGTAACCCCCTTTAAATAATTCAAATTTTAATGACTAAAGTACCCTTAAGGAGTTGTCTTCTCATCCCATCTCATCTCATCTCAGTATAACATTATTTACTGTCTGCTAAAACACCAAATCTTAAAAACCCTAGATTTCAAATCACTCAAAGGAAAAATTAATTTGCAAACAAGAATACAATGAATTTTGAAGGAGAAGATGAATCCTCATCGCAATCACAGCAGATAATTGAAGAAAAATTAAAAATTTAAGTTTTTTTCTCACTTTTCAAGTATAGCCGATGCACAACAAATTAAGTGATTTTATATAAAACCACGTAGGGCGAGTCCTATGAAACTATAAGAACCTAGTAGTAACAAAGAGGTGTGAAAACTCGTAACTTCCCCGGTGAGGAAAGCGCGGATAGTTCGAGAACAAGCCACAAAAGAACGCAGACGGAAGAACATTTCATTATTAATTACAACAACTTCATCAGATTACAAGCATATACAGAGTATTAACAAATAAAATACATTCGATAAATATCAGAGATTACAATAAATTACATAGCAGTGGAAAATAATACAAAATACAAATGAAGAAGATATACGGATACAAAGCTTTCCGGATATCGTTCCAGCTGTACACCAGGTTCCTGTGAATATAAATCTGCAAAACCAAAACTACTAGTTGTCCGTGTCGAAATAAGGGCACCCAGAGTTTAGGTTAAAACAATAAACTCCATGTTAGTCATGGGACTGGTGTGAGAACTAAAACAATTATTAATCTTTATTTTAAAGTTCGGTAAATCAAGGGACCACGCCGTATAACACGGAATGGGTTTCCTCCCAAGAATACCAGTGCATAAAACAACAGCGCCATGCTAAATAAAGAAAAATGAAGCTATTATAAGACCCAGGTCCCATCACACAATGCAACGCAAGCCGGAGGATAGGGTTTTTACCTTATAATAGCCAAAGAATGCTTGATACGCTAAATTTCATGTTTTTAATATTACTATAAGTGTATAGTGTCAAAACAATTTCAAATCATAAGTATCAATCATAGGCGACATGAGCGTCTCATGCCACTATGTCGCCATATATAGGTTTACAATCAAAACCGCACATATCGTATTTGGAAATTGGATTTCCATCCATGAACCGAGGCCAGGGATCGTCCTCAACCGATTCGAGACAATCTAGCCCATGTCTCAGGAACAGCCGCAACTGCCCCATGGATCGTCAGGGCCGGTCCACACGGAGTGGATTATTATGCCTGAACAATACGTCTCTCTGCCCTATGGGGCGTAAATGAGCCAACGAATGACTCCATCGGTCCCGGATCGACCGATATAACTGAGGCGCCTCACAACAGCAACAACCACATAAGTCAAACTCGTCAGGGCGTGTAAAACCATTGACGCCACTTCTAGCTAGAAAGAAACGCATGTCCTCCCTGAGGTCCTTCTCCCGTTTCTGGTTCACAACCGGGGTGTGAGGCTCGCGAATCAACGTTACACAAAGCTATGCCACACGGGCCATGCTTTGATCATCACCACAAGACTTTGCTTTTCAACAGAAGCCTTGATCATTTGCATCTTAGCATGCCACACAGGCAAACGACTCATGCAACCGATATCCATCAATCACACAGAATGATATCCAATGTTAGACACACAGTCCATTTACAAGTTCGTTCTGGGTCTGAACGAAACCGGAGGCACCTAGTACCCCACATATCCATCGATCTCCAGGTACGTTTGGACAACCACTAACTGATTTCCTCCTCTTGGGTGTACGGCCCAATCAAGATCATCAGTAATTATCCAAACGACGTGAAGACCTCCGGTCTTCAACCACCGTCTTCATCCTCGACACCACGTCGAATCAGTTATTCAGAATGGGATAAACCCGGTCTTTCTGAATAACTCGCGTATATAATAAGCAAGTGTCACACAAACACAACATACGCCTCATTCCAATTCAGAATATTCTTTTATTCCAATATCCTTATACTTCGGGAAAGGTTCCCATTAATTTTATCAAAGATAAATTCTTTTAAATTTACTCTTTAATCTTCTTTTGAATATCAATTCAAACTAGTCGGGATTAGCGAACCACACCGAAGTAATCATTTATTCTATTTTCCAATCCCAACCTATTCATCCCATGAAGTAAAACTGGTAATACTTCATATCTAATACCACGGTGTTATCGGTAAATTCAATTACCATTTCACGCTCAAATTTAATTAAAGATTTAACTATCGCCTGGAGCAAAACTGGTGATACCCCCTTCTCGATCTTTTCAATCTAATTAAAGATTCATTAAAACTCCACTTAGTTTTAATCTTTAACTGGGTTAAAGAATCGGTGTCATTTAAAAACACGGTTCACGATAAACCCAAAATCATCTTCCATTAATTATCGGATTAAAGAACAAGTGTTATTTAAAACACTGTTCACGATAAACCCAAAAATCAATACCAATTCTATTCCAATTAAATATTATTTAATTGGTACACTTCATTAAATCTAAATAAAAAGATTTAATCTTTTTCTCCACTAGGCTTAAGAACAGTGTTAATGAAGACACCATTCACGACAAACTCAAATCACATTTGATATTAAATACAAGGCTCTGAATAGAAAATATATCGGCTTATATTCAATATCAAATTCTACGACCAACAAATATCGTGTTGGAAATAATGATATAAATATATCTTTCAAATTTCCATAATAATATCTATATAATCACGAAATCCAACATCGAAATATTCCAAATACAATTTCGATTCAAATCCATTCCAATTCAATTATTGGAAATTCTGGTTACTTTTAAAACCATTTCAAATCCACTTTATTTATTTTAAAAATAAACAGAATTATAATTCTAGTTCAAAACTAGTTCATTTCGATAAAAATCTATTTTTATCTTTTCAAATATGGAGTTTTTCATCCCAATTCTTCACAAATCATTTCTTATGATTTTACACGAATTATTACTATTTTTAATAATTTTATCAAGGCCCGTACAGTCGATTTCCATCAATGGCCATCGAACTGCACTTACAGCGACCTTTTCCAAATTTGATTTAGACATAATTCCAAATCCAACCGTTAGATTTCTAATTTCTAATATTCGTTAGAAAGCTCTTTTCGATACGAACCCAACGGTTCCGGTTTTAGGAGAATCCGACGGTCGGATCTCCCGCAATATCCATTTGAAGTCAATGGTCGAAATTCGCGAACTTCCGCGGCGCGGCGCGTTCTATTCAGGCCATTATATTATATATATAATATATACTTCGTCGATTTCCTTTCAAATCGTATTTTAAAAATCGTTTTAAATTCGTTTTCGAAACGATTTCAACTTCATTTCAAATTCAAATCAAAATTGAAATTTTCAATATAATCTGTTTTAATTTCATTTCAAATCGATTTCAATTCAATTTCAATTTAATTCGAATTTCAATTCATTTCAATTTAATTCGAATTTCAAATCTATTCAATTTAATTCGAATTCATTTTCTATTCAATTTCAATTCGATTTGAATTCTATTCAATTCAATTTCTAATTCGATTTGAATTCTATTCAATTCAATTTCTAAAATATTCGATTATTGAAATCACTTTTCAATATTTATTTAAAAATGAATAAAATCGGTATAAATATCGTTCACGTCAAAATGGCGTCAATCTAATCAACACGGCTTCATATATTCTATTTTCAAATATTCTATTTCAAATATTTCTTTTTCAAATATTTCTATTTCAAATATTTCTTTTCAAATATTTCTTTTCAAAACTGGAATGAGGCCCAATCAATTACCATATAATGTTGATTATATGGGTTTTCTACAACACATGTATATATCAACAATAACAAATAATCATCCATCATCCAAAGTGCATTCTACACTGTACAAGCATCAAATATAAATATTTAACTCTTATAACAGTTTGTTAATCAATCGATCGACATACAACTAATTATTGGGATTAGTGTATGTCATATATCATCCCAATACCCGTGTGGGGTTTCAAACAATCAAACACAGATTTTATTTGTGCAGTTGGGCGATGTGTAAAATTTATCGTCCCAATCAATATAAATCAAATCAGTGTATATAAACAAATCTCCGATTTGTTTATTTTTATTTCATCTCATATACGTTAAAAATTCTATTTTTAACTATAAAATATTTTCCACTATAAAATATTTTATTTCATTTCACATCACATCACACAATCAACTACACATCAAAATCAAACAAATAAACATACAAGCCGTCCATGGTCTGTGGACGACGGGTGTCGGGTGCTACTAAACACCATCTGCATCCTAGTATATATTTTAACTAGAATTTAAATTAAAAGTGAGAAGTTCTCACAGAGGGTTCCACTCCGCCGTGCTTTGCTGTTGAACTGCTGAACATCTGGATTCCTTGAAATTCCTATGCAGTTCTTTTCACGCTGTTCAAATAAAAATTATATTTTTATTGCTACATTCAATAAATAAAAATCATATTTTTGTTTCTACTTCATATATTTACAACGCTTCTTTCTATATATTTTTATATTTCTAATTCATATACAAAGATCGAATTTTTATTTCATCGCTATAAAAATCACATTTTTATCTCAACAAATATATAATAAAAAAATCAGATTTTTATTCCGCTACATATATAAAGATAATATTTCTATATTCTCTATTATATAAAAATCATATTTTTATTACTTCTACTTTATAAAAATCAAAACTTTTTACTATCAAAAATTATATCTTTCATATTAAAAACATGACAACTTCCATATCAAAAACCCTATTTTCTTATACCTTATCTTTTTTTATAAAAATAACCACTTTATATAAACCAAATCTTTCTTTGAATAAGGATCAAAATAAATAAATTTCAGTTTTAAAAATCAATCAATTTCAGTTTTAAAAATCAATAAATTTCAGTTTTAAACCAAACAAGAAAAATCAGTTTTAAATACAAACAAAAATCAGTTTTTAATTATAAACAAAAATCAGTTTTTAATTATAAACAAAAATCAGTTTTTAATTTAAATAAAAAGTAAAAATCTTACTGTCTTTGAAGGAGGGAGGCCGGAGGAGTCACGATCGGAGCCTGGTGGTGGCGGAGGCGTCGTAGTAGGTCGGGGTGGTCTTGGGCTTCAGGCGGCGGCGGTAGGCGCGGGGTTTCTGAAGAGGAGGGGGAGGAGAACGAGGGGAGGAGGTCTCGAGGTGGAGGGAGGGGTGCGGCGAGGTAGAGGGGGCCACGGCGGCGGGCGGCGCCGCCTTAGGGGGGGGCACGATGTGGTGGCGGCGGCGGTTCCCCCCATCGCTCCTCTCTTTCCTTTTTTTATTTTATTTTACAAATGATTTTCAATGGGGGGCCTGAGAGGTAATAGGGGAGAGAGGGAATTTTTATTTTAAATTTATTTTAATTATTTATTTTCAAAAAGGTACTTTTTATTTCGACCTCGAAACAGGACCCACCGCTTGTCGTTCATAGCTAATTACCCCTATTCCGAACACAATGGGAAATGTATCATAGGCTGATTCGATCGTTTCGATCAGTTTTCGTCAAAATCAAAATATAACTCTATATATTAAATTTGAACGCGCATTTCAATTTACTGGGGTCACATACTAACTCGAAAAATTCTCTAAAAAAATTTCTAACTTCGTATTGACGATACGGTCCTAACAAAACTAGTTTCGTCGAATTCCGAGACCGTTTGAAAAATGGCCATTTTCCCAGTCGATTAAAATCAATTGAACCTATCAAACGCGTTTTCCTTCGCCACGCTCACATATTGAATCGAAAAATTATGAAATTTGAAACCTAGCAATAATTTGACATCACGGATCCAACAAAAGTGGTTTCGTCGAAAACAGAGGTCGTTTGCAAAATTTCCATTTTTAAGGGCTAGAATTCCATAACGACTATTCTGAAATTTCAATTGGACATAACTTTTTATCCCCGCTATGAAATTTCGATTTTTCGGATTCACTGGAAATATATTCTCGATTAGATTCAAATATTTTTGGTTTCACTAAAATCCGGTTTATTCTGCACCCGGTACATTCATTTGAAGTTTGAAATCAAATTATCGAACTACCGTGCCATTTTCTATTCCTTTTATAAATATAAATAAATATTTATATTCTAACGACGATCTATATAAATATATACGTTCTAATCTATTCAAAATAAATTTTTCATCGTTATTATTTAAAATAATTCATTTTAAATATTCAAAATTCGCTAAAATTGCCAAAATAAAAAATTTAAATTGGCTCAGATTTCCGGGTTATTACAGAGGGGATACACACACAACCTCGTATAGTACTAACGTGGAAAGAAAGCAAACCGCGTATACACTCTTCATTGATTACTTGTGTACCACGCAGCTTGGAAGAATTTGGTCAGTTACTCCAAACCCTAACGTCAAAACCCTAAAATTATAAAGGAGTGTACCTTTTTTGCTGGCTTCTCTGATGAATTCGATCGAATTGAGTAAAAAATGATTTACGCCGAAATTCCTCTACGTGGAAATGATATGCGATGGAAAAGATTTGGGTTTGCATTGAAATGTTTTTCGTGAGAAATGGAATGAGATACGTGAGGGAAGGGCAAGTTTGAAAAATATGGGGGTTACTTACGAATTCTAGGGATATACGATTTTTTTCCTTTTTTAGGGGGCTACTACCTAATAACATGGGTTGAAATAGAATTTGCCATATAAAAATGGGTGCCAATTTTTTTGTAACAAATCTTTATGGTTACACATCTAAAATCAAACTTAATACACGAAAATTTCATAAGAAAAAGATTGTAAATTAGATTCTCATAATTTAATTATAGAATAATTGCTTAAATTATGCAATTATTCAATTAATAATTGTTGATATTTAAGAAGTTATATTCAAAAATTACATAAATTTTCACAATTTTTGATGAATAATTGCAGAAATTTTCATAAAATTTCATTGAATAGTTACGGAAATATATACAATTTTGATATAATTACATGAGCGTCTACAGTGAAGAATAATTGTATAAAATTCATGCACTTATTTGATAAGTTACTTTTAGAGACCTAATTTACATATTTTTTTTGAAAAGTATGTTTGGTGTATTTTGAAACTTAATAGGGACTTTCCCCAAACCGACCCTTATTTTAAGAAGTTTAGAAATATGATCGTTAAGTTACACAGACCTGTTTCTTTTTCGTATGTATCTTAGGAAATAAACCAAGCAACAAATTTCAAATCATAACTGATTTAAGAGAACCCTTAAGGAAATATCAATGGACATGGATTTCAATCTTACTAATGAATTTCAGGTATTATTAACTCACCTTTTTACCAAGGCCGATAACATTGGATTTGAAAGTATGGATTACTCAATCATTAAGGCGGATAGCTTGAAGGATGATTGAATGGCTCGGGACTTAGGCATAGACTGGACATAAAGCTCTGAATGAGCGGATTAACTCGAACAAGACTTTGGAGTTGGAAAAATACGAATCAGAAACCGAAGATAACTTAAATTGATAGGGAACATAAGCACTGGAATTCATGCTTCAACTCCGAAAAAGATCACCCAAAATTCAAGGAATCGGCAAGGCGACCAAAAAACAGCCTTTAGAATCTATAACTGGGATGGTGAAGGACATGCACCAAGAATTCAAGATCCAATGTCGACAGTTATCCGGGTCCGATCGGGGGATATTGACTTTAGGGCCCACATTCTTAGAACCCGATCAGCTCCTTCTCCAAATTGTCACATTGTAACAAATCGCATTCTCGACCCTAAAAAGTCGACACTAATACGTCTATATTGTTCATGTGCTGAACATCTAAGTGCCCGAAGGATAAATCGTTTGGGGTACAGGAAAGAAGAAACCGAACAAAGTTTCACAGCGAAATGAATAATCTATAATCTAACATTGATATTTACACAAAAACAAAATTACAATTTATATGCATAATTCGAAAAACTAATCAAAATCAGTTTGGATAGTTATAACGGTCTTCCCCTTACAAATTGTGATGAATAACAACAAATGACACGGTGGAAAAACAATGAAATATAAGAGAATACGTCTTGGTCATTCATATCCTCTCCTAAAGCTTCAAAGCAAACCAAATTAATTTGGCCTGAAAATATACTCAATCTAATCCGATTTTTATAATAAAATAACACACTGATCAAACTAATAAACCAGCGTGAGAAAACTCAAAATACAGATAGTTTAATTCTTTAATTTATAATCCTTTGAAATCAAAAACATATCGTAAGACCATGTCATACATAAAAACGGATGAGTTTTTACCTTACTATAACCAAAACACTTTTATTTTAAATCTAATGATATTTTAATAATGTATAAAATTCACAAATATATATATATATATATATGTGTGTGTGTGTGTGTGTGTGTTAAAGAGCCAGAAAGCTTGCATCTCATGTTTTAATATGATAAGTATGCAATAAAGTTCAAAAGTATGTATTAGAGAATAGATTCCAACTATAAAACGGTAAGAGTTTGCCCACTGAATCCTTACATCTCTAGGTAATACACGGGAGGCTATGTTAATTTGCACCTCAACTACTCAAGATCGCCCCATGCACCTGAAATAGGTAGTATCGTATATGATCACCCAAGATGATAGACAACCATAATGTGCCCCCAAAACACAAAAGGATATTGACTCTATATATGGGTTGATCATATCCTAATGGGAACGACCCACTTAACCCTATCGTATATTCCTATTTTTGTAACAATCCAGTTTTTTGTACTTAATTATTTAATGAATTTGAACATTAAAACAAACGACTTTGAAATTTAATAACTTGAACTAAATATATATTAAATATTGGAATTACTCAAATAGCGAATCTTGAATTTAAATGAAATTAAATTGATTTGAAGCTTAATTTGACTAAGAACGGTGATAATGAACTCTTATCGAAGAATTTAAGTGTTTTTAAAATTGATCAATAATAACTCGATTTGATGAACATGTAAAAATAGTTTTTTTTTTCAAACTGTCTTGAAATTCGGCGAAACTAGTTTCATCGGATCTAGACTAGTAAACTATTGTAAGATCTCAATTTTCATATTGGTCGGACTTATATGTCATCATGCGCACGAGAAGCACTTAGTGTTAAATGGTTTAAAATCATAATATTATAGTATGATTTAAAAGCCTAACTTCTATATACGATTGAATTAGCTATCGAAACTAGTTCCATTGTGTTTGGAAAAGGGGTTATTAGGTATGGACGACAGTGAGCATATCTCGTTTGGAGTTGGAAAACTTTTGACTTAATGAATATTGTTTTGAGAGAATTGCTATTAATAATCCTCATAATTTGAAAAACCTAAACTTAGAATTCTGAGTCATCGTTAAAAGCTTAATCCAATGGTCGAAAATTCATCTTTTAATCCGTTCATTTCTAGCCAAAACTCCCAGCATGAAAGTTGTCGGTATCGGTGATATGAACTCATTCTTACTTGTTGTTTGTCGATCAGATGATCGAGGATCGAAATCTTAACAAATCCAAACCTGGAGTTATTTCATGTTTTGCCTCACCGAAGCTTTGTCATCAACTTTCATATCTTGACACTTAAAGGAAAAAGGAGGGGAAGAAGGTGCTTAACGTTTTGCTGGTAGCCGGAGCATCTCAAATGGTGCGTGGTCAGAAAAATAAAGTTGAATGCTTTCTGTTCAATTATAGTTTCTGGTAATTTGATGGCGCTAGAGTGGCGGCGTTAGGTGCCTCTCGAAATGGTCGACAAGGTGGAGTCATCGAGGCGGAGTCTGATCAAGTGGAAACGACCCTACATGAGGATGAACGAATCGAAGTCGAGGTCACTATTTGACCTGGAAATATGTTTTTAAATTCGCATGTTGATAATGCTTTAGGTTCAATTAATATAATAATCAAGGTAATTAAACTTAATAATAGTCGCTAACTAAATTTAGTTATTTTAATTCTTATAAAACTTGAAACACTTATATCTATTTCATATGAGGTCGGATTTGAAAACAACAAGTTGTGTTAGATTCGTATTGATGAAATTTAGAAATTGGATTTGATGCATTTGGAGATCATTGGATTTTTAATTGAAATCGAATGCCCTCAAATATAACTGTTCGATGGTGCAAAAGCGTGGTTTGGATTGGATGATGAGCTAAAACTCACACACTCTGATGTACTAGTATGTCATATAATAGAATTTAATTGTTGTTTGCATGTTTTACTACTTATTCGATTGATTTGGATGTATTCCTACCCCTAGAGTGGATGACTTTTGATATTACTTGCTTAATAGAGGAAGATTCTAAGAGTGATGCATATTAAGGATCTTAAGGCTACATTAACACTAGAGAGGTGAATAGTGTTTTCTTAAAATTATGGATCTTTTGAAAATATTTTGGATTATGCTTATGAGTGCATGTATAATGATCACAAAATCAATTAAAGAAATAAAAAGCTAGTAAAAAATGTAGTAAAGGAAATAACATACCAGATTTTATGTTGATTCGGAGTTACCTACATCCAGTCTCGTACTCCGTACAACCTTTAATCACTATCATTTCAATTACACTCTTTGATTTAAAGGTTACAAGGAGACACCCTCTAAAATCTCAGACCTCTAAGTACAACCAACTTGATTTCAGAGTAAACAAGTCACTTCCAATTACTTTTTACCAGGAAAAATCAAACCTAACTAGATTCAAGGTCACTTAGTCACATCCACAGGGATTTAAATTTATTTTGATAAAGAATATAGACTTAGATCTTTCAATCTTGATTACAACTTTTTCTTTAACTCGTATTTTCACTTTGATGTTAATAGAATATAAAGAGTTTGATATAGAATCAAATCAGAGAAGAATTGACTTGATCCAGTCTGAAAATTGATGAAGCATAGGTATTGAATTGTTAGAATTAAGATATTAGAGAAAGGAGAAATGAATTATGAGAGACAAAGTTATTATTTCATTTTTGGAAGAAGAATACATATAAGGATGAAGATATATGACAGTTGGTGAATGGTTATGTCTAGTAGACACTTTCATTTAAATTTAAATTTTGAATGATCATATGCCGACATAAATGGTAAGTTCAGTCGAAAATGCTAATGTAATTTGGAAATTAATTTGTTAATTTTTTTTGAATACATATATATAATGATTTGAAATTTTGTGAAACTATTAAACATGATAAAGCTTAAGAAAACTTTAAAAATAAATTGAAAGAATTTAAACTAAATATAATATATTTAAAGATAATCAATATATTAAACTTAAAATATAAATATCAAGCTTTCTAATATCAAATCGCAATTGTTAAGATTAAAATCAAACTCTAAAGTATAATTAAAATCAAAGAAAACTATCAAAGTACAAGTATTTGAAATTAAAATCAAAGTATAATAAATGTGAAAGCCAACATATAATGAAAATATAAATAAAAACAAAAGTATAAGTAGATAAAAACCAAAATATTAATATTTGAAATCAAAGTGTAAGCAGTATATAAATATTGAAATTTAAAATCTAGTAAGTATAAAAATATTTCAAAGTAAAGATATTAAAACTTAAAATTCCTTTTTGAAAAATAGTTCGAAAATATTTTTGAAAACTAAGGATAGTTGAATTAAAGATATTTTGGGAAAGAAACGTGTTAGATTGATGTGGCGATTAATGGATAGTCGCTATTCACTAGGGCTGTCAATGGGTCGGGTTGGGTCGGATTCGAGTCGGGTCAAGTCGTGTTCGGGTTGAGTTAGGGTCGTGTCAGCTCAACCCGTTTATTAAACGGGTCAGTTTCGAGTTGACCCATTTATAATCGTGCGGGTTTTGGGTTTGATTCGTGTAACCCGTTAAGAAAAATATTTGTATAAAAAGATGAAAACATGAAAGAATAAAAATGTAAAAAGTTGTCAATGTAGGAAGAAATATGAAAACGTAAAGTATTGAAGAGGTATAACCGTAGAAGAATGACTAAATAAGTGGCGGCTTGGTAATTGGTAAATTAGAGTAAAGCGGCAAATGGGTAGCGGACTAGGATGGGCCTATGTTTTTTAGATTGTAGAGTAATAATGTAACGACCCAGGGATTTTCGGCCCCGAAAATCGACATAAATACCTTTACCGTAACTCATGCTGACCTTCCAAACACCGAAAACACTGGATAGTTAATAGAAAGAAATTAGAGGGTGAGATAAGAAAGAAAGAAATAGTAGAATAGTAGAAGAAGTAGAAACAACAAAACACAAAATCAGAGTCTCACATCGCATCGGAACAAAATATAATACAGAAATAAAACTTTATTGAGAGCATTAAATAAAACTTACAATATCAGAGTACATCAACACCACTGGACAGTTATATTAATCTGTCCCATATACAACAAACAGCGGAATAGTAGTTATATAATATCATACGTCTAAACACCTCCAGCTCGTCTCTGGACTTCGCAGCATCCGATAACTTGAACCTGTACACCCCGGGCTAACCCGAGCATTTACAAAACACCGGGTCAGTCTGGTGAACCAGAGTGAGATAAACACACTAAGTTTAAGGGTATCACACAACATGATTTTTAAAGTTAAAATCTTTCAAAGAAAAGGATAATTGTAAGACCAAATCTATACATAAATACGGACGGTTTTTACCTTACGATAACCCAAAACATTTTTGAAACCAATACCTTGTCTGATATTATAATAATGTCTAAATACAAGTAGATAGAATCTAGTAGAACGCTTCCATCTCACACTCCACATATATAGTATACAAACAAAACCGCGGGCGCTTATTGGAGATTGGATTCAGACTATGACAAGGTATGGGACCTCCTATCGATAGTGTATATCTAGAGGCGAATACACTGGGTTCAACAAGAATGTCTTGCAACCCGGCGCTCACATGACCGACCACTCATTTCGCTTGAGTGTATCGAATGTATATCACCAATGGTTGGGAGCTACCCACCGTTTCCCGAAGAGGGACAACATCGAAATAGATTAAATAATGAAATGGAATTTCTCTAGATAGGTGATTATACACCCTAATGGGAGCGACCCACATAGCCATGCTGTCTGCCCGATTTTTGTCATTTCCTGGTTGTTGAGGCTTGAGGTTTAAATTTCCCTTTTGGAATATCTGGTCACCATTTACTTTGAATGCCACATTATCAGATCCGTCAAGTCACTAATTGACGTCCACAAATATACTTTGGGTATAAAAGAAGTGCCCTTCTTTGCCACCACTCGGTATATTTGTAAAAATCAACGTACGTGGTTTCAGGAAATACTCTGTCAGACATTCGTCCATACAAGTCATCTAGGAACAGGATGAACCGAAGGTACTCTCCGACTGCATCCAATATAGGAATCACCCCATGGATCAGTAGTGAGAAGTCCTTGCAACCTGTAGATTCCAACCACGACAGAACCACAGTTTATCTCTGGCCGCTAAACCGGAGATTAGTAGCGGTTCTTCCGTTTATGAATATCTACGGTCTTCAATGCTCCATCTCGATCATCTTCTGATCTCTTTACGTATTTGTTGGTCGGAATGGTTTTCGAATATGAATTCGATCCCAATCTTTTCGTACCAACAATCGTATTGGATAGATTTGATAGTCGATGATTTAACTATCAAAATAGACAGTGTTTCAAACATGACAATCCAATGAGTTCACTGGTTCCATATTCGGCATCACTTGGCCTTTTAATTTAAAACAAATGTAAATTCAAAACCCTTAAATCTCTCGACATTAAAAATATAGTTTTCTCGCTTCTTATTTAACATAAGATTATTCTTTAACAAATTCTCTTTTTAATACTTAGGAAATCCTATATCATATTTAGTTATCTATTTTCAAATTCAACATTTGCCACGTTATTAGAATATTGGGAAATCATTTTAACTTATTACTCGCAAAACGACGCTACGACATATCATCTATTTCATTTCTTGAAACAATACAAATGCTTATTCTGATGGAATAGAACTCAACTTTACGTTTCCTTCTGACTTAAAAATATCGTTATAATTTCACGCAACGCCTTTTATTCCCCTTTTTCTTTGGAATCTTCAATATATATATACCAAATTTTCATTAAACGTTGCATTATTATTCCTTTAATGGAAATAATAAATTATTACTAACCCCTTTCGCCATTACCAACTAATATCATCCTCAGATAATCCTGAAGTAGTTCAAGTTGGGGTATTTTAATTACCTCTCAGACCTTGATCAACAACGTTCATATCTTAAGATAAATACCAGTTGTAATCCAAACCCGATACTTCATTCCAATATCAATACAAAACCCATTTCACCAATTTATTCAAAATATGGTTTCATAAAACCTTCTTACGCTTTGAAAATCTCTTTCTCGGATATGTCCATTCTTTCTTAATTCAAAAACTAAGTAACTTCTTTATAAACATCACTTTTAATCCGACCTCTTTAGCCATGCTCATTTAATTCGGATTTGGTTATCAAATCCTACAACCCACTTTTTATCCAATTCACTTTCACCAATTCCTTTCCAAATCCATCCAACCATTTCTCGCTTTGAAACTCTTAGTTTAAATTCCCTTCTTTTACTTAATCCCATTTTTAAGTAATGTTAATTTAGAATTAACGATATAACACCTCAAACCTCGGTTATATAATCCTGGTTTGTCTCAAACCTTTCATCTTAATTTCCTTTTACTTAATTCAATTAATTAAGTAACATTTATTTTAAACCATAATAATCGTTTTAAAATTCCTTTTATAACTTTGTTATAAAACTCAGGTTTTAAACAAAACTTGTTCACAAACTCCTTTCGTCATTCAATTGGATTCCATTTTTACTTAGATTACTTTTTAGATGAATTCCCATTAAAAAGTAAATTTTCTAAATTATTATTAATTACAATAATAATTTATTTCAACCATTAACTACATTAGGAGTTAATTTCTTTATTAACTAAAATAAACAGTAAATCCCTTTCTAAAATCTTATTATAATCTAAACAATATTCATTTAACTATTTTCTATCTAGAACATACTAATTTAGTAATCAATCCAATTAAAGAGTTGATTTAGTCACTCAAAACACGGTTATCTTATTAACCGATTCCAATTCGTTTTCCCTTTAAACTAGGTTGGAACCCATGCTTCGCACACGGGTGGAGCGTGGGTCTTGTGGTGTGAAGGAGTTGGAATGGAGGTAAAAGCTCGGGTGTAGGAGGGGTATGTTTGACAGCCACAATGAAAATAATGTTAGTATTGGCCTGAATTAAATTGTTGTAGAAAGAGAGGTTGCAAATTTCATGTTAGATGGGGGGAAAAAGATCAAGTTGTATAGTAATGTCGTGCAGAAGGGAAAAATTAAATGGAATTGAAAAGTCATATTTGGTCGTATGTGTTTATTTTGGCAGCGTTGGTAGTAGATGGCAAATACATTGTTATACAACTATTGTCATTGTTGGTATATACGGCGTCCTTCTATTTTTTAGGGGTGGACGCGGTTTGGTTTGGTGCGGTTTGCATCTTGAACTGGTTTTGCATAGCATCAAATGGTCGGAAAAAAAATCGACCATAATACTTACAACTCATATGGTCGTTAAGGCTTAGTTATATTGTAATACGCCTTGGACTTGGTTTGGTTTGAACCTGGATTAAGTAATAAATAAGGGAATTATTTACTTGAAAAGTCAATTTATAAATGTGTAACATTGTTAATTAAAGAGTAAAACACATAGTTTTATGTTGGTAGGAAAATTTATTTTTTAGCTGCATGAATCATTTAAATTTATGTTGTTGGAAGACATTAACCAAGCATAGATGTTAATAAATGCATAAGCAATAAATAAGAGAACTGTTAAAAAAATATAACTAATGTTATATTAAATTTTGATGTGGAAAATAGTGTATTGAAACAATAATTTTTTAATTTGTGATAACGTTAATTAATAATGTAAATTAAAAAATGTATGCTGAAAATAGAATATACGTTGTTAAAATTGAAAAATAGATAGGATTGTGATATATTTTTATCTTAAAAAAATTGTGATGGGATTCGATTTAGTTAGATTTAAAAGGGGTTGCTCAAATGTTCAAACTGAAACCAAACTGCATTATTACTTGTCGGGTAGGTTTAGGTCATTTAATATACAGAGGATTTGTTGCAGTTTTTTACACTGTTTTTAATGGTTATTTCTAAGCGGTTCTATATTGCGGTTTTGTTTATGTTCACTCGTAGTTATCAGCTAATACATTTATTCCCAAGTGGAAGCTTAATTTGTACAATCACATATGCAGATTGTGTTGACTCTAATGTCATGGATATGCGTTTTGATATTGAATGCGTTGTGGATCATCAGTCTGCTGATGGTGGACCACGTTTTTTAAATGCAGTCAATTTGTTATGTAATGCAGTTGATTTGTAAACCAAAGTTTCGTGTAGAATAACATACAAAGGTTTTAGTTAAGATTTTAGTTATGGTGGATATGTGTTAAGAATGAGAATCTTTTGTTTTCTATGATTAATTGAATCTGAAGGCCTAGCGAAATCAGGTACCACACATGTATCTTTTATCAATCATGTACCGCACAATGGAAAGCAATCAAAAAAATTGACAGGTAAGTAAAAAATGTAAATAGATAGCGAAAGTTGACTTTATTTCAAATTCATATGACATTGAAGAACAAACGTACAGAACTTTTGTACAACAATTAACAAATGTAAAGGTATAAACTGTACAATGTCACAGGGCGGAAAAGGTGAGAAAAAGAAAGAAAGAAAAAAGGAGGGACAAACGACGGACACGGGGAACACATATGTACAAACACAATTTCCATGCTGCAGTAGTTAGAATTAGCATCAGTTGGAAGGTAGATTCTTCCTTTTTCGTCCGTCTTTGAATCCAGCGGATTTCGATGCACATGTTGCGTTATCCTGTGGCTCGCTGATAATGTAACACCCCGTATGTTGAATAACTTGTTTTGATATAAATCAGGGCAGAATTAAATTTTAAAATCTGAATCAGGGGAAACGGGCTATGCCATTGCGTTCGTCTCGGAAAAATACGTGAAATAGAGTCCGAGTTTTCGAAAATCGGAGTCCGTATGACCCAGTTAAGGCCCGAAGAAGTTTTCAGAAAATTCAAAACAGATTTCAGAAGAGGCGGGAAAATTCCCGCCAGACAGAGGGTGTCGACACTAGGGTCGACATGGGTGTCGACCCCCCCCCCCCAGGGGCCGACCCATGTGTCAACCCAGGGGTCGACCCCCCCGGTCGGCCAGTTTGGCCTGGGTGCAATCTGAAGGGGTTTGGGCTATGTTTTGGGGCTTGTGACGAAACCTGACGGCTCTAACCTAATCTAGGGTTAATCTAAGGGCCTAAACTACATCCTAAATCTATAAATACACCCTAAGACTACCCTAATCCATACTAAAAATAGATACAACGTCGTTATGCCGTCAAAATGCAACTTGAAGGAGCCTCCATCAAATTGTAGAAGAAGATAGCTTCTCAAATCAAGTTCTAATCAACTCTAGCAACTTAATCTTCTTCATAGGAGTGCTAATGCAAGTTTGGTGAGTACTATAGCCTTAATGACCAATTGTTGAAATGATTATGATAGGATATAATGAGGTTATGGCTATGAATGTGGATCAATGCAAGTTATGTTATCATATGCTATGTGTTCATGATGTTAGTTATGCAAGTTTGATGTTATATGTTCATGATGCTAGTTATGCAAGTTGAGTGTAATCTGTGCTATGTGTTCATGATGCAAGTGATGCAGATCACTATGATAAACATTGATCCATTATGACACCATGTTATGCAAGTTTGGTGTTTGATTATATGCAAGTCCATATATAACATGTTATGCAAGTTTGGTGTTTGATTATATGCAAGTTCATATATAACATGTTATGCAAGTTTGGTGTTTGATTATATGCAAGTTCATATATGACATGTTATGCAAGTTTGGTGGTAGAATATATGCAAGTCCATATATGACATGTTATGCAAGTTTGGTGGTTGATTATATGCAAGTAACATGCGCAAGTTTACACCTTTGTATGATATGCATACATATGCAAGTTAACCCCTTTATATGTCTTACATACATTTGCAAGTTTACCCTTTTGTATGACATAAGTAACTTATGCAAGTTACCCTCTTTATGACATATGTGATTCATGCAAGTTTGGGTTGATTATTTATGCTAGTTGGGTTTGATGCTATGGTCATATATGTATGTTGACACCTTTAAAACCCATGTTGATGCTAATGTTATGCAAGTTGAACCCATTGTATCTGTGATGAATCTTCCCTTTTAAGTATGTCATGTTAGCGTATTACGTGGGGAACAATGGGGTTAATATTCATGTTAATAAAATGGTGTGAAGTTGGTATGATTATGCATACCATAAAGTGGATGGACATAATTGAGTCAATTATGTACATCGTTAAATTTGTAATTAATTAGGGATAATTAATACAAATTATGGGGGTGATTAATTAGGTGTAATTAATCGACTAAGACACGAGGTTGGACCCTTTTGTAGCATAAGACTGCCCGGAACCGACCGGCAAATCCAGCAGCTACAAATGATTGGCCCAATGTGAGAGGTCTTAGGCATAAACTAAATACGTGACAAGTGTAAAGACACGAGGTTAGACTCGGTTATGGCGTAAGGCTGCCCGGACCCGACCGGCAAATCCAGCTGCCATAAAAGATAGTCTAATGTGAGAGGTCTTTGCAAAGGTTACGGTCTTAATCAATTAAGAAACACTTAACCAGATAAGCATGTAGTGGGGCATGAGGGGTTAAGTGGGTGCCTTAGGTGGCATGTGGAAATCAAGTAAGTGCCTTGGGTGGCATGTGGAAATCTAGTGGGTTGCCTTGGGTGGCAATAGAAAATACGATTAGAATACTTAACCAAGGGGAAACATGTAATTAAACATGATTAAAGGGTTAAGTGGGATGCACTAGAAAAAGGGACAAGCTTAGGTGGGTAGCTTGTGGGGGCCCATTTCAACCAGTAACCCATATGTATCTTATTGGGCTCGACCCATGTCGAGGACGGGACACGCGTACTGGGCTTGACTATAAGAGGCCAAAACGGGTTAGCGGTGGCAACGCAAGTCCAATGGGTTCATATGCGTGTGTGGACCCGGGATGGTAGGTAAGAAGTTGTTGCATCGTGTAGGTATAAGCTGTGCACCGTTGGTTGTATCGGGTTGCCACTTTGGGGAGTGATACACCCCACTGTGGGGCCAGCACGGGTATCTACGTTAGGGAGCCGATCGCTTGGGGAGTAGTGGGTACACCTAGTGGAGATAGGGGCAGATGGCACTTATGTAGTCAGCTAGGGGTACACGAAACTACTAGTTAAATTTTCTAAGTCCTTGGGTGGGATCAACCTTTAAATAGGAATGACTGGTGTGGTGCAGTTAGTAATTACCCTTGGGTGGGTAGATGCGTCTTTACCTTTATCTTAGTTCATCCTATGTCTAGTTGGCTGCTTAGTGTAGTCATTTATCCCCAGTCATCACCGTACCAAGTTTATATCATACCCTAATTACTTTAATGATTGTATTGTTAAAGTTATAGGGCTCACTCAGACTTATGTCTGACCCCGTTGTTTTTATCTTTTTCCCAACCCTCAGGTTCTCAGAGTGGGCCTAGCACTAGTGGGCTTTGATCAGATTGCTTTATCTATCTTTTGGAGCTTGGACCGTGATGTAAAGCCCAGCTTATCTTTTCTATTATGGCTATTGGTTATGTAGTGGGATTATGTACTTATGTTTTATCAGGATGGATATTTAGTACTTGACTCTTGTTTTAGTTGGTTTTGATATGTAACCAAACATGTTTATCTTCTGCTGCAATGAAATGATGTTTTAGATTTCAAGTATTATTTATATCTGTCTTGTTGTAATTTTTCTGTTCTATATTCACTTAAAATACTCCACCGAAGTTAAGGCATTCCCATAGTGAGTGACCTTAGCGGGTGTGGGGTGTTACACGTGGTATCAGAGCTGAAGGTTACCGGAACAGATAAAATTTTTAGAAAACTATTTTTCTAAAAACATTTTTGGAAGAAGTATTTTCAAAAACATGTCTTTTAAGAGAAAAGTTTTTGAAAGAAAAGCATAATCCCCAATAGCCATATCTTTATCTTTCGAATTCTCCGTTTTGAATCTTTCCTTTTTCGTTTCAGCATGGCTGAAGATCTTAATTTTCCGGAGGGTGTAGCGATACCAGTATGGTATAGGAGGTTGATGGAGGCTAGGGCCGCCACTGCGGGTCCAGCAAATGTTCCTCCACCAACAGTAGCACCCGATCTTCCTCCTCCTCCTCGCGCGGATACTTTTGCTAAGACTTGCAAGGAATTTAAGGCTATGGGAGGGAAACCTTTTCAAGGATCAGAAACTTTTGTGGAAGTTAGAGATTGGCTTAAGGAGGTGGAAGAGTTGATAGATATCTTTAAGATGGAAGAAGGAAAGAAAGTCAAGTTAGCTGCTTGGTTAATGAAGGGAGAGACCTCGTTCTGGTGGGAGGTCACTAATGGAGAGCGCCCTGTTGACTCTTGGGCGGATTTCAGGCAAAGGTTTGTGGCAAAGTTTCTTTCAAGGACGGAAGAAAATCTGTATATGGAAAGGTTCTTGGCTCTAAAGCAAGGAAACCTATCAGTAAAGGAATATGTCAACAAGTTTAATCAGCTAGCAAGATTTGGCATAGACATGGTGAATACACCGGAGAAGAAGGCTTTGAGGTTCGTTACGGGCTTGAATGAACCAATGCATGGGTTGGCTATGACTCACATCCCTATGGGGGCCACCTTTGAGAAGCTAGTAGACATGGCACTCATGCATGAGGAAGAGAAGGGTCCCAATGCTAATAAGGCACCCGAGAAGAAAGGAGATCAGAAGAGACCTCAACAGCAACAGCAAAACAAGGGTGGGAAAGGCAACAGTGGCAAGGGAAAGAAGAAGTGCTTCAATTGTGGGACACCAGGTCACCTAAGCAAAGATTGTCGGAAGAAGAAGAAGACTAGCTGCTTCCACTGTGGTGAAGCAGGGCACCTAGTGAAGGACTTCCCTAAGAAGGGGCAAAGGACGGGATCTACCTCAGGAGGACAGGTGCAAGCTCTTATGGCACCAGGTCAGGCAAGGGGGCAAGTTCAGGCTCTCGCGGTTCCACCGATTCAGGAAAGAGGTAGAACTATTTCCGTTGAAAGTCTGGTTTTTCTGTTTGATCATCCTGTCCGTACTTTGTTTGACTCTGGCGCATCGCATTCGTTTATCTCATCATCATTAGTTGAGTCACTGCACTTAGACACCAATCTAGTAGATGATCCCTTGGTTGTTTCAAACCCAATTGGGGGCTCCGCTTATTTTTCCATGATATGTTTGGGTTTGAAGATTTCTATACTTAGCGTTGAGTTTAGATGTGATGCTTTTGTTTTGGGCTTCACGGGCTATGGGTTGATTTTGGGCATGGAATGGTTATCCAGTAATGGTGCCGTTCTTGATTGTGAAAGGAGAGTTGTTAGGCTCATGACCCGCTTGGGGAACACTCTCGAGATCTCTTGTAATCCCATGGATTCTGTTATGCTAAGTTATCTTGAATCGCTTGACGCTTCGGTCGAGAGTTTCCGATCTGTTAGAGTGGTCCGGGAATACTCGGATGTGTTTGAGGAGGTGCAGGGCTTACCTCCGAAGCGGGAGATAGACTTCCGAATATATCTAGTGGACAATGCTAAGCCAGTATCTTTGCCAGTGCGCCACATGGCTCCTCATGAGAGGAGGGAACTCCATAAGCAAGTAGGGGAGTTGCTTGAGAAGGGGTTCATAAGATGAAGTATATCGGAGTGGGGTGCTCCAGTAGTTTTTGCCACGAAGGTGGATGGGTCCCTCAGACTTTGTGTAGACTATAGAGAACTCATCAAGCTCACAAAGAAGAATAGACACCCATTGCCGAGGATTGATGATCTCTTTGATTAGTTGGTTGGCGCCTCAGTGTTTTCGCAGTTGGACTTAGCCACGGGGTTTCATCAGTTGAGAGTGGCTGAGGATAGTATAGAGAAGACTGCCTTTAGGACTCCGGATGGTTTCTATGAGTGGCTTGTGATGCCATTTGGTTTGACGAACGCCCCTGCATACTTTGTTGATTTCATGAGTAGGGTGTTCAGGGAGTACCTTAATAAGTTCGTGGTGGTCTTTGTGGATGACATCTTAGTCTTTTCTAAGAGTGAAGACGAGCATGCCCTACATCTTAGGGAAGTGTTGGAGACTCTTCGAGCGCATAGCCTTAAGGCTAAATTCTCTAAATGTCACTTTTGGAGGAAGGAAGTGCGGTTCTTGGGGCACGTGGTCTCCAAGGAAGGGATAGTTGTGGATCCCGCGAAGGTAGTATCCATCCAAGATTGGAAGGTTCCGAAGAATGCTACCGAGGTGAGGAGTTTCTTGGGGTTGGCTGGCTACTATAGGAAGTTTATCAAGGACTTCACGAAGATATCAGCCCCATTAACTCGCTTGACAAAGAAGAATCTAGTCTTCGAATGGGACGTAGATTGTGATGATGTGTTCCAACGGTTAAAGAGAGCTTTAACCACAGCTCCAGTTTTAGTGTTGCCAGATGGGAGTAAGCCATTTGTTGTTTATACCGATGCTTGTGGGACAGGACTGGGTGCAGTCTTAATGCAAGAGGGAAGGGTAATAGCCTACGGTGGAAGGCAGTTGAGGGCGCATGAGAAAAATTACCCTACACATGATCTAGAGTTGGCCGCTATTGTTTTTGCGCTTAAGACTTGGCGCCATTATCTTCTTGGAGAGAGGTTCGAATTGTTCACTGACCACAAATCATTGAAGTACTTGTTTTCTCAGAAGGATTTTAACTTGAGACATCAAAGGTGGATGGAGTTCTTAACATCCTATGATTTCGAGATAGCATATACCCCTGGCAAGGGTAACGTGGTGGCAGACGCCTTGAGCAGAAAAAGGTTGTTCTTGAGTCCATTGTTCGTGGAAAGACGAAGCTTGGAATTTATCTCGATGTTTGACTTCAGACCTTCTGTTGACTTTGTACCCGGTTTGCTAGCATCCTTAGAGGTCAGACCTACTCTTTTGGGACGGATTGGCGAGGCACAGCGGGACGACCCACAGTTGGTTGAGTTGGTAGAGAGGCTCATAAAGGGGGAGTCGTCCAGCCATTTGAGTAGGTACACCCTAGACGATAGGGGGTGCTTGCGTAGAGACGGTAGACTTTGTGTACCGCAAGACGAGGGTTTGAGGAAGGCTATTCTTGATGATGCGCATCGTTCGAAGATGACCATTCATCCCGGTGGGGACAAGATGTACCAAGACATGAAGCGAGTTTTCTTTTGGGCCGGTATGAAGAAAGATGTGGCCGAGTATGTCGCTAGATGCTTGGTGTGCCAACAAGTGAAAGCGGAGCAAAAGAAACCCGGTGGGTTGCTTCACCCATTGGAAGTTCCGCAATGGAAGTGGGATAGCGTCTCGATGGATTTTATTGATGGGTTAACAAGATCGAGGAAGGGTAATACGGGAATTTGGGTTCTGGTAGACAGACTTACTAAGAGCGCCCATTTCATACCCGTGAAGAGCAAGAGGACTGCTCCATGGCTAGCTTCAGTTTACCTTCGAGAGATAGTTCGATTGCATGGGGTACCTTCTAGCATAGTGAGTGATCGAGATCCTATCTTCACTAGCGAGTTTTGGAAGAGTTTGCAAGAGGCAGTAGGGACTCAGTTGTGTTTGAGCACTGCATATCATCCTCAGACGGACGGCCAGACCGAGAGGGTGAATCGTGTTCTAGAAGACCTTTTGAGGCTATGTATCTTAGATTTTGGAGGTACATGGGAAGAGCATCATCCATTGGTGGAGTTCGCGTATAATAACAGCTTTCAGTCTAGTATTGGTATGGCTCCTTTCGAAGCTCTTTATGGAAGGCCTTGTCGATCACCTACATGTTGGTGGGAATCTACGGATAAGATCTTGCTTGGGCCTGATATGGTTAGAGAGACTTCGGAAAAGATTGATTTGATTCGAAGAAGGATGAAAGCGGCACAAGATAGGCAGAAATCTTACGCGGATAAGAGTAGGACGGATCTTGAGTTTGATGTTGGGGACATGGTCTTTATTAAAGTATCTCCATTACGGAATGTTGTTCGCTTTGGGTCCGTTGGGAAGTTAGCACCAAGATTTGTAGGACCGTTCCCTATTAAGGAAAGGATTGGACGGATGGCATATAGAGTGGATTTACCCGAGAGACTTAGTGGGGTACATGACGTATTCCATGTGTCACATTTGAGGAAGTGCCTACATGAGACCGCAGAGGTGGTAGAGCCGAGCTTGCTTAGAGAAGTGGAGGTAGAGCGTGATGCGACTATTCGACGAGCTCCTACCCGCATCCTTGGGTCAGAGATTAGGAAGTTGAGAAACAGAGAGGTTCGACTAGTCAAAGTGCAATGGGGAAGGATGAGAGCAATGCTACTTGGGAGACAGAAGCGAAGATGCGTTCATTGTACCCATTCCTTTTTGAGGGTATGTCTTTTAACTTCTCCTTTATCGTTTGTCTAATACTTATCTTATCTTTAGTATGTCCTCTCATTAGTACCTTTGACCTTTAGATAGGGTAAACCTATGGTTGAAACATGTGTTTGAGACATGTTATGATTGATGGATGCGTGTGGATGCAAGTGTTTGCTAGTGGTTGCTCGTGGATGCATACGCACACATACTTTAGACACTAGATCGGCTCAGTCACTTCATATTGCATATTGTATATAATTGTGTGTAGGTAGCTATATTAATGGATGTATAATGATTGTGTTATCATATGGATGATGCATTTTGGTGTATGGTTGTGCACACATGTAGTAATAGTATGTGTCGATAGGATTCTTTCGCATACATATTGGATGCATGGCACTATCATGGTTTGCATTAAGGAGGTCGACTGAATCAGTAGACCGCCTGATTTTGCATTAGACAGGAAACATATACACACACTTTTTGCATATGTTCATACAACATTAGAAACTTTAAGGACAATGGATGTCAGTGTTTGATGGTTTGAGTAGATGGTTGTTTGGTTGGTACGATACGTTCTTCTTGACTTAGAGATTTCGGGGACGAAATCCTTTAAGTAGGGGAGAATGTAACACCCCGTATGTTGAATAACTTTTTTTGATATAAATCAGGGCAGAATTAAATTTTAAAATCTGAATCAGGGGAAATGGGCTATGCCTTTGCGTTCGTCTCGGAAAAATACGCGAAATAGAGTCCTAGTTTTCGAAAATCGGAGTCCGTATGACCTAGTTAAGGCCCGAAGAAGTTTTCAGAAAATTCAAAACAAAATTCAGAAGAGGCGGGAAAATTCCCGCCAGACAGAGGGTGTCGACACTAGGGTCGACATGGGTGTCGACACTAGGGTCGACATGGGTGTCGACCCCCCCAAGGGGTCGACCCATGTGTCGACCCAGGGGTCGACCCATGTGTCGACCCAGGGGTCGACCCCCCCTGTCGGCCAGTTTGGCCTGGGTGCAATCTGAAGGGGTTTGGGCTATGTTTTGGGGCTTGTGACGAAACCTGACGGCTCTAACCTAATCTAGGGTTAATCTAAGGGCCTAAACTACATCCTAAATCTATAAATACACCCTAAGACTACCATAATCCATACTAAAAATAGATACAACGTCGTTATGCCGTCAAAATGCAACTTGAAGGAGCCTCCATCAAATTGTAGAAGAAGATAGCTTCTCAAATCAAGTTCTAATCAACTCTAGCAACTTAATCATCTTCATAGGAGTGCTAATGCAAGTTTGGTGAGTACTATAACCTTAATGACCAATTGTTGAAATGATTATGATAGGATATAATGAGGTTATGGCTATGAATGTGGATCAATGCAAGTTATGTTATCATATTCTATGTGTTCATGATGTTAGTTATGCAAGTTTGATATTATATGTTCATGATGCTAGTTATGCAAGTTGAGTGTAATCTATGCTATGTGTTCATGATGCAAGTGATGCAAATCACTATGATAAACATTGATCCATTATGACACCATGTTATGCAAGTTTGGTGTTTGATTATATGCAAGTCCATATATAACATGTTATGCAAGTTTGGTGTTTGATTATATGCAAGTTCATATATAACATGTTATGCAAGTTTGGTGTTTGATTATATGTAAGTTCATATATGACATGTTATGCAAGTTTGGTGGTTGATTATATGCAAGTCCATATATGACATGTTGTGCAAGTTTGGTGGTTGATTATATGCAAGTAACATGCGCAAGTTTACACCTTTGTATGATATGCATACATATGCAAGTTAACCCCTTTATATGTCATACATACATTTGCAAGTTTACCCTTTTGTATGACATAAGTAACTTATGCAAGTTACCCTCTTTATGACATATGTGATTCATGCAAGTTTGGGTTGATTATTTATGCTAGTTGGTTTTGATGCTATGGTCATATATGTATGTTGACACCTTTAAAACCCATGTTGATGCTAATGTTATGCAAGTTGAACCCATTGTATTTGTGATGAATCTGCCCTTTTAAGTATGTCATGTTAGCGTATTACGTGGGGAACGATGGGGTTAATATTCATGTTAATAAAATGGTGTGAAGTTGGTATGATTATGCATACCATAAAGTGGATGGACATAATTGAGTCAATTATGTACATCGTTAAATTTGTAATTAATTAGGGATAATTAATACAAATTATGGGGGTGATTAATTAGGTGTAATTAATCGACTAAGACACGAGGTTGGACCCTTTTGTAGCATAAGACTGCCCGGAACCGACCGGCAAATCCAGCGGCTACAAATGATTGGCCCAATGTGAGAGGTCTTAGGCATAAACTAAATACGTGACAAGTGTAAAGACACGAGGTTAGACTCGGTTATGGCGTAAGGCTGCCCGGACCCGACCGACAAATCCAGCTGCCATAAAAGATAGTCTAATGTGAGAGGTTTTGCAAAGGTTACGGTCTTAATCAATTAAGAAACACTTAACCAGATAAGCATGTAGTGGGGCATGAGGGGTTAAGTGGGTTCCTTGGGTGGCATGTGGAAATCAAGTAAGTGCCTTGGGTGGCATGTGGAAATCTAGTGGGTTGCCTTGGGTGGCAATAGAAAATACGATTAGAATACTTAACCAAGGGGAAACATGTAATTAAACATGATTAAAGGGTTAAGTGGGATGCACTAGAAAAGGGGACAAGCTTAGGTGGGTAGCTTGTGGGGGCCCATTTCAACCAGTAACCCATATGTATCTTATTGGGCTCGACCCATGTCGAGGACGGGACACGCGTACTGGGCTTGACTATAAGAGGCCAAAACGGGTTAGCGGTGGCAACGCAAGTCCAACGGGTTTCATATGCGTGTGTGGACCTGGGCTGGTCGGTAAGACGTTGTTGCATCGTGTAGGTATAAGCCGTGCACCGTTGGTTGTATCGGGTTGCCACTTTGGGGAGTGATACACCCCACTGTGGGGCCAACACAGGTATCTACGTTAGGGAGCCGATCGCTTGAGGAGTAGTGGGTACACCTAGTGGAGATAGGGGCAGACGACACCTATGTAGTCAGCTAGGGGTACACGAAACTACTAGTTAAATTTTCTAAGTCCTTGGGTGGGATCAACCTTTAAATAGGAATGACTGGTGTGGTGCAGTTAGTAATTACCCTTGGGTGGGTAGATGCGTCTTTACCGTTATTTTAGTTCATCCTATGTCTAGTTGGCTGCTTAGTGTAGTCATTTATCCCCAGTCATCACCGTACCAAGTTTATATCATACCCTAATTACTTTAATGATTGTATTGTTAAAGTTATAGGTCTCACTCAGACTTATGTTTGACCCCGTTGTTTTTATCTTTTTCCCAACCCTCAGGTTCTCAGAGTGGGCCTAGCACTAGTGGGCTTTGATCAGATTGCTTTTTCTTTCTTTTGGAGCTTGGACCGTGATGTAAATCCCAGCTTATCTTTTCTATTATGGCTATTGGTTATGTAGTGGGATTATGTACTTATGTTTTATCAGGATGGATATTTAGTACTTGACTCTTGTTTTAGTTGGTTTTGATATGTAACCAAACATGTTTATCTTCTGCTGCAATGAAATGATGTTTTAGATTTCAAGTATTATTTATATCTGTCTTATTGTAATTTTTCTGTTCTATATTCACTTAAAATACTCCACCGAAGTTAAGGCATTCCCATAGTGAGTGACCTTAGCGGGTGTGGGGTGTTATAGATAACTATTCCATTTCCTTTTCTGTTAGGATATCTTCCTCTTGCCTTGCTGCAAATCTTCTTAACCTTCAATTACTGGTCAGTTTCATCAGGCAACAAAGCATTTTTTTCCTTTAGAAATTGCAGAAATGGTGTGACCATCAGTGTTTGAAGTAACTTCTGAAGCAGTATGCTCCTGTTTTATGCATGTTGTCTTTATAGAGGAAGATTCATCTATCAAAGTAATCTTAGAGGCTGTGAAGTTTCCCTTTCGGATTGAGATATCATAATCAGTTGTTTTGATATCAATCACAGTTTGGACGCCAGATAGTCGTTCAAATATAGCTTCAATCTCAAGTTGACCATCACTGGTCTTAAGTAGTCCAACCATGTGGTCAGCAGACTGCTGCAGCAAATTTTCAGCGTCTTTGTCAAAAACTACAACAGTTGTAGAAGCGGTGTTGTCGAAAACATCCAACGGCAATCGAAATCTGTTTGTAGGGGTGCTAACAGTCTTGCAGCATTTTGGACAGAAGTAATAGGCATCTTCATCTTTGACCCTTTTTTTGCAGTCAGGACATGATACGTAGAACCATCTACCTGATGCGTTAACATTCATAATAGTTGGAGTGAACGAATACCGTGCACCCTGGTAATAAAATAGCAGTTGATTAGTACTCGTAGATGCTGCGGTGGATATATGATAACAGTAAAAGAGGTACCGAGGAAGTAAAGCTTTTTATAGCACTCAAGGCTTCAGATAACGTTTTACGAACAGGAGGAGATGAAAATGTGGCAGATCCATTCAGGTGCTGCACATAATTTGTTTGTAAACCTGAATCTAAATTCCAGACAAATCAAAGTGGTTTATAAAGATTAATATTGTAAAAATAGTATGGACAACATAATAGGTGAACGAAAAAAATACCATGTGAGTTGATCTTTGCTTTGAGGCTCATCAACATTTACGTATACCTTAGTGGCATTTGTTGAGTTAAAAGAGAATCCCCCTTAAAAAAGGCAATAGTCAGCAAAATATAGGACTATGAAATACTGATGGGAGAGGGTAGAAAAATACCTTTGTACAGTTTGATAACAATTGATGTTACAACTACAGTAACCGGTTGATCAGCTACGTCTGCCACCGATTTATCAATTAGTTTAGTTTTATTAGACCAAAGGGTTGCAATTATCATTTTTCCTTGCCCAGCAAAGCTGTATGATGTCAACTCAGTTAAATGAAGTTATACAATGTGATGTGAATAAAATTAAATTACTAACCTTTGTCTTAGAATTTGTAAATCTCTCTTAATGGTATGCAAACCCCTAGAAGTAGTAAGAGGCGTGACAATGGAGATACCTCTAAGAATGCTAGAAATATCTATGGTATGTTGTAATGATAAGTGTGCGAGTAGTACTTAAAAAACATAATAATATTTATTGGTAACATATGATGTGGTAAGTGAAGGGAAAGGGCATACCAGTTAGCAGCTCTGTTTTGCCAACCCTCGATGCAAGTATATCTTCGTTGACAATAGAAAATTTATAGCGCGGAATAGCAGCATCTACGTGGTTCACTTTTGTCACAATCGTATCAGACCTTATGAAGATTATTAAGTCGTCGTCTAGTGCACGGTAATTATCAGTCGATCTAATTACGTTGAAGGTTTCAATTTCATATAACTCATGTTCAGTGAACATGAGTTCATATCTTTGCAGCAGCGGCTTTGGAACCAGCGCCAACTTCTGATCTCCCTATGCACCAAGAATAATAGATATAAAAGAAATTAGGATTGCAGGGGATTTAAAATTAAAAATGTAGAAGAGGAGTGAAAAAACATACCATAGCATCCAAGAGCTGTAAGTTTAGATAGTAGGCCTCTCTGCTTTCCTGTTTGACAGAATGCTAAATATGACCAACACGAACTTTTATCCTGACCCAGTTTGTACCTATCGCAAGTTGTGATAGGGGGTGAAAATTGTCATCCATATCTACGTGTAAGAATATGATGAAAGCAGTGTAAAGAGTGAAGGAAAGTGGTGATGTGGATGAATGAAAAATGAGATGCATCTGTATATATAAATATGTAAGTTGATAAGAACAGTTGCCATAACTGTTGCGTGGTAAGGAGTTGGAATAACTAAAAATTATAAATTTGAAAAAAGGCATGACAATAAATAGGAGGTAACAGTTAGGAAACCGAGGAATGGGAATACGGATGGGTGTAGTTATGTAACTGACATTGCATAAGTGGTATAGGAAAAGAGAGCAACTGTTAATTGTTTTAAATACGCGGTTACACATGGAATTTGGTGGGAACAGTTATCAATATATGCAGGAAAAATAAAATGACGACTTATGATTTGAAATTGAAAACACCATGCTATTATCTGTCACACCATACTATACCAGAAGATCTGGACACAGATCGACTGTGATTATCTTGCGTAGGCACTCATGGTATAAACGTAACATGTGCGTAATATTATATAATATAAGTATCGACTGTGATTATCTTGTGTAGGCACTCTTGGTATAAACGTAACATGTGCATAATATAATATAAAAGTGCAATCAATCATATTATTATGGATAGTAATCTAATACTGTAGTACTAATGATGGTTAAAGCATACGATTTTAGTAGTAATATAAAGTAAATATATGTATATGATATAGTAGTGATGGTGGAAGAAGAGGTGGTATTAAAAATAATCAATGATGTAGACATACCTAATACTGCGTAAGGTATCAGTACTACTTACAAGGCACTATTTTCTTATGTTGCATGTGATTTGCCAAGCGTAGGCCAAAATGTACTACTAAAATGGATAGAACTTCAGAGTCGATGAGCTGTAAAAAAAACAGCATGTTACTTGTTAGCTAATTCTAAAATTATATCATTGTCTATTGAACAGTTGATAATTGTGGAAAATAAAATAGTAGCCTAAAAACAAAAAAAAACCAAAAAAAAGTATGTTACCCATTAGCTAACTGCTGCATTTATGAGTTCGCAGTTAGTTTCCGTGTTTACCTTAAGCATCTCCCTGATAACCAAGTTCTCATGTTTAGCAGCATGTTATTTGATTCACCGTCTCAGTAGGAACATTTAACCCGAGCATATCTAACTATCGTAGATAAAATCAAGTGTGTACACTCGACGACTGAATTTGACTCTAGCACGCGGACTGCATCCCATTGGTTCAACTATCCTATATTGCCATTGAAATATTAGAAAAAGGAAGCGTGTGTAGTAAATATTATAAACTGGTTCAGTCAGAGCATTAAAATGAGCAACTAACGGTAAATATGCTGCAAATTTGTGTTTCTTGCAATGGAGAAAAGCATTAGAGTAATGCCTTCACCTCGGATATCATGAGACCAACCCATTAACTTAAAAGTAAGACTAATGAGTTGAACTTAAACAGCTTTATACTATTATAGTTTACTTAAAGAAAGCAGGGGTATCAATTTCCGTTAGACATAAAGATAAAGAAGCAGAAAGCGTGAATGTGATGTACCACAGCTTTGACATAAGGAACCTGTAAATGTGCAAAATGTGTTGGAAAATGAATGAGCAAAGAAAGAGAAAAGTGGGAAGAAGAAGAGATAGGGGTAGCAACATTTAAAGTCCCACATCATAGAAATATTAGCACAATCTCTCCTTATATATTAGAAGCCAAAAAGGCTTATGTAAAATAAAAAAGAGAGGGATGATAAAAAGGATGTGGACTTGGCCATATTAAATACATTAAAAAAGTCAAAGATAAGGGCCTTGGGCCTTGGGGTCTCCTGATTGGATATGGCCGACGTTGCTGATTGGGCTAGTGCACTGACATGAGAATATTTTTTTCTCAGAATTTTAAATGGTGTGTCTGTTCAGTTCAGAATTCGAAAGGAATGTCTGTTAACTGAACGAGTACAACCATTTGAATTCTCAGCATATGCATATTAATAACAGAGCGGTTAAAGGGTCGCAACCTTTCCTATTCTGACGGTTACTGATGCATGCGAACAGGCACTCCTCCTTGCCTATATATACACTGCCCAAAACAAAGACAGAATTGACTTTTTCTGCTGAATTATTCCTTCTTCTTCAACGTAATTCTCTGACCTAGTTTCTATAACCAACTTCAGTTCGTCGGAGCTCCGTTTGCTGGCACTAAGCTACGGAGTTGGTCCGTTTTATCCTGAGAAACAAATTGCAACTACGTCGATTAGTGTATACGACAGCAATATTGTTTCAAGGAAACAGAAAAGTTCTGGACTCGGACATTATTTAAACAGAATACTTTCTGTTTATCTTTGATTTTATGCACAAATCGGTTACGCTTTCTATGATTATTATAAACATAGTCTGACGTGACAATTGTGACATAATTGATTAACAGTGATTGTTGTTGCTGTCTGTTTGTAATACAGTTGTGTAATTACAAAAGTTCTAACAAAATGTTGTCTTACCTAAAAGCAAAATGAGTTTGAGCACACGACCGGAGATGGAAACACGAAGAAAAATGGGCTGATGTTGTCACTTGTGCATGATACATCATCAAACATTCCAACATACTTGTCATAGGGTATATGAGTATGAAGTCCATACCTTTTCATAGCCATGAAGTTTCTTGAAGCATTTCTAAAGATGAATAGCCAAAAAAATTTGTAAAAATATTAAAGATATTTTAGTAGAGTATTACCAGAAACAGAGACATCGTAATATGTATAGTTTTAGTCAAACCAAAATCGATAACATGTACAAAGTTCGATGCAAAAAATTTGTCAGTAATTGTACAATTTAACACAACTTCGGAGGAAAATTGATATAGTAGAAAAAAAATATAGTAAAGATCAATCCCGAAGGAAAAAATCAATGTAAGTTGATGAAACCAATTAATCATGGACAAATCGGATCATGTACCTAGCTACTTTGTGAAAAAATTAAACAAAATAGAGTCATTTAATACCATAGCATTTTCTGGTTTAAAAAAAAGGTTTTAGCTGGACCTTTATATCTCAAATACGTACAATTAAATTTAAAATTCTATGTCTCGAGATCAGTAGATAGTGACGTTTCTCCTTTTTATTTCCTTACATTCTAAGACCATACACATATATCATTAGTAGTTCATCGTCAAACCTTTATTTTAAAAAGACTTAGCAAGTTGGCATGCATTTTGTAAAACTGTGCACTACAAATTTATTACCAACAGATCCAGTTGTCCCAGTTATTTTGTTTAAAAAAAAGTTATGTTAGCTATCTTTTCATGTTGACAGTATAATTTAATCGTCTAATATTCTACTTTTTCTTATAAGTCTTCATCTAACCTCTTCGATCATGCAAAGTAACAGACTGTATATAAATGAATATATTTGACAATAACTAAATTTTATAATGTATTGTTTGCAAAAAAAACTGTATTATAACTAGGGGTGTTACGGTTACGGCAACCATCAATTTTACCTCCAACCGTAATCGCAACCGTTGTTGAAGGTTGACAAATTTTATAACCGTTACCGTAACCGCCTAACCGTTACCACAGCCATTACCGTAAATTTACATTTTTATCTATTAATAATTCAAGTTTTGACATTAATTTTAAGAATTAGTTTATTTATCTATGAAACAAACCATCCATGTGCATGTTGTCTATAAATAAAAACGCAAATAATTTATATATATGTTATTTCTCCAGCTTAAATTATTGAAAAACATATTTTTTTTATGAAATACTACAAAAAAAATCATGTGCGGTTGGTACGGTTTACCGCAGTTATCAAAATCCACAACCGTCACCTTCACCATTACCGTAGTAGACGGCAACTGCGTGAACGGTTAGTGCGGTTCGACGATTGAATGGTCCAACCGTACAACCCTAATTATAACACCATATGGAATTTGTGTAGCATAATCTGAGAAACTAAAAATTACATAATAACTTCTACCTGACATCGTCCAATGGTATATGGGTTTGGTATTTTCAAGTTGTGATCCATCAAACAGTGAACTTAACATGTTAGACTTTACTCGAGTTATTTTTTTTTGGTACGAAGAACATTTATGTAAGCACTAAAGTAAATATGGTGTTTGAAAGTAAGTGATAATTACCTTTATTTAGGTGCAGCTTCAAGTTCAAAAGTCATCAATCCTAATCGTCCAAAGTTAATGTAGGAGGTGACCAATGACCCCAATATCCAATCTCAATTTAGTATGAACAATAAGTGAACAGTACATGAATTGTGAGAACTCACAGATACCAAGATGGTTTACATATTTGCATATCTGCATCAGGCATGCATGTAAAAAAATTAGTACTGATTCATGTAGTATGTGCTGAATGCAAGAAAAAGGTTTACCAAATGAAAAAAACAGGTCCAGCTAATGTTCAGTCTCTCTATATTGAGGATATTAGATGACCATGGAACCATCGATTTATCATAACCATCTTTTGAGCCCATATATTGAAGTTGAACTTGTTTCTGTATCCCTAAACGGACAGTTATAAAACAAATGCTTGTGCCAGGAGGGTTATTCATATATGATGCTTTATTGATTGAATATTTGTGTGTCAGAAGGACTCATCACTAATTTTCCTAACTTAAAACATTCCAGCACCAGTTCGAACATAAACTTGTTGTAGCTCATCAGGTCTATTAACAATTACCGCTCAAGATGCCTTCGCAATTCAATTATTGCTGGTCTTTCTCCATCTTTTAATTGCACTAAATCCTGCATTGCTAAAACAATGTATCGCAAGGTCATGGAGACCTTTAATCAAAAGAAAGAGTCATTTATGGATGTCCTAGCTGTTTTGATAATGAATGAAGAATTGCGAGGTATCATTGCATCTGAAACAGTGTTGTGAGTAGCTGAAGAGCGTAAATTTTCAGAATTCTCAGATTCAAAACCAAATAAAATCAGTTATGAAAAACCTCCAATTATACGTGAGAAGACTTCCACAGGTTGTTTAAAAAAAAAAGGTAAAATCATCAAATGCATGACTGTCGGTAATATTATTATAAAAAAACTGGGGCAGCTTGGTGTCTACATTGTACAAAGAAGAATCTTGTACTGCTTGTAGCTTCACAGTTAATGTACGGAAAAATGTTTAATATCCGTAATTGATACATCTATGGAATCCAGACGCAAAGATTTTACTTTGTACCCTTTCAGTACTTTGCACCGCTTTGTGTCATGGTAATTTGTTAGACAAACCTATATCTATTGTAATATCAACTGTAAATTGTGAAAAGTATTATCAACCTTAAACTGACATTGGTTCAAGTATAGTGTTAAAAAGGATAAACGTAAATAGCGCAACGGAACTGATATTTTGAATTAGTGTGCCTTGGACAATTTTGAAAAAGGTATTATACTACATATGTGATGCGTGTACATTGTGGTGTAAATAAAACTAATATTTAAGGACATACTGTTGTTAAACAATGGCTGAGTCACGTACTTTGTCTCTTTTTTGAAGACGATTCGGCGATCTGGTCAGTGGTGCAAAACCAGTTCGTACGTCCGCCGCCGCCTCTAGGATAAAACAGCCTCTGTAAAATGAATAACTGATTTGCTTTGCACAACAAATCAGTGCAGATTTGCACTTTCGAATTTGACTGCTTGAAAATTTCTGGAAGAATATTTTTTTTTAATGGGGGAGGAAGAGAATTTTTTTTCTGTACCAATCTCGTCTACAACTGAAGATAATATATAGACAGGATTAGGGCTGAACGAAAATACTGGTCAGTGGAGGAGAATAGGATCTGCGAGATACTTGGTCAAAAGTTTACCGCTTCATATAAAAGTCAGCTCAGAAATATTTTCCGTGTTTAAAAACTGGTTCGAAAAATGCAGTGTTTTCTGGACCAAAAATATAAGTGTCTACACCACATAGCGAAGGCCCAAGCCCAATCCCGAACCGAACCAAACCGAACCGAGCCGGGCCGGGTCGGGTTGAGTCGAGTCGGTCAATCGGTCGCGCGCGCGTGTGTGGTGGTCATGATGCATGGTCTTCCTCCTCACAACAAAGCATGCATTGGGAGCCCAAGGCCCCAATATGACTTCTTAGAAACAAGTATAAATACTTGCGTCTTTCTTATAATCTCATGATGTGGGACTATTCACAAATAGGAGGCATCATAAACTTATTTCATATTTTAAATAATTCATAAAATTTCCAACAATCCCCCACTTGAATTTTTTAAAATATTATCGAGCAGTTTCTAAAAATATAAGACTGTGCATAAACAAAGGTGTCATCCGACTTGAACCTTTGCATAATGAATAAGATTCAGTTTTTACTAGAGTGACACGTAGTCTTGAACTCTATTCCTGACATCAAACCACACACAATCTTTTCTATAGTGCAATCAATTAAGCCCGTGCATTTATGGCCATACACGTCTATCCCAGTTTAGTGAACGCTCTAGAAGTTTTGCCCAAAACTCCATAGGAAACGACCACATTTCCACATTCACATAGGTGAGTCTATCAAGAGTACTCCTGAAAGTAGGTACTCCACTCCAAATAGAGTATAGATCTCATTAAGAGTTTCTATTAACTCATCCTCTATCACTTCAGGAATACATGCTTCTTAGTTTATTATATAGCATGTTCAACTTCTATCACTACACAACTTGTTTTTACCCATTGAACCTATTTCTTGGGATCTCCAGTCATTTAGGTCGGGTTACCATTGTGTGTGACTCAACAATCTAAGGGCAATAGTCCCATTCTTTTAGAAGAATTATGGACTTTCTCTCTGGACAGTCCTTTCGTCAGAGGATCTGCCAAATTTTCTTCGCTACGTACGTAATCTACTATAACAGTACCTGTAGAGATTAGCTCTCTAACCGTGCTGTGCTTACGACGTATTTGTCGTCTCTTACCATTATAATAACGGTTCTGAACTTTTGCAATAGCCGCGGTACTATCGCAATGTATCAACACAGCCGGTATCGGTTTTTCCCATAAGGGAATCTCTGCTAGCAGATTTCTCAAATACTCTGCTTCTTCACTAGCTGTAGCTAGTGCTATCATCTCAGACTCCATAGTGGACTGAGCCAAAATAGTCTGTTTCTTGGATTTCCAAGAAACAGCTCCTCCAGCGATGCTAAATATATAGCCACTGGTCGCTTTAGAATCATCTGATAAAGTATTCTAGTCTGCATCTGAGAATCCTTCAAGTACAGCTGGAAACTTTTCATAATGTAATCCAAGATTCATAGTTCGTTTAAGGTATCTCATGACCCTTTCAATAGCATGCCAGTGCTCTATACTAGGTCTACTGGTAAACCTGCACAATAATCCCACGACATAGGCAATGTCGGGTCTGGTACAATCAGTGGCATACCAAAAGCTGCCAATGATGCTCGCATAATCAGACTGTCTTACACCTTCACCAGTGTTCTTAAATAACTTTACACTTGGATCGTATGGTGTACATGCAGGTTTACAGTCAAAGTAATTATATTTCTTTAGTATCTTCTCAATGTAATGAGACTGATCCAAAGAAATTCCCTTTTCTGACCTAGTAATTTTAAAACCAAGGATTACACTCGCCTCACCTAGATCTTTCATGTCAAAATTGGCACTTAATAAGGATTTGAATGAATTTATGGCATGAATGTTTGACCCAAAGATGAGTAGGTCATCTACATAAAGGCATATAATAGTGCAAATGTCATTCTCAAATTTGTAATAAATGCATTTGTCACTTTCATCAACTTTAAAACCATTTGAAGTGATTAAGTTATCAAATTTGTCATGCCATTGTTTAGGTGCTTGTTTTAAACCATATAATGATTTATCTAATTTGCATACTTTATGTTCTTGACCATGTACTACAAATCCTTCAGGCTGGTCCATATAAATTTCTTCGTCTAATTAAGCGTTCAAAAAAGCGGTTTTAACATCCATTTGGTGTATTAGTAAATTATGAATGGAAGCAAGTGAGATTAATACTCGAATGGATGTTATTCTAGTTACAGGTGAAAAAGTATCAAAGAAATCTATATTTTCTTTTTGTCTAAAACCTTTAGCTACTAGTCGTGCTTTGTATTTATCTATAGTACCATCAGGTTTTAGTTTCTTTTTAAGTACCCATTTACAGCCTATAGATTTACAACCAGGGGGTAAATCTGCCAAATGCCAAGTCTTATTGGATTCAAGAGAATCCGTCTCATCATTTATAGCCTCTCGCCAGAAATCGGCATCTAAAGAAGATAAGGCCTCTTGGAGGTTTGAGGGATCCTCCTCTATAGTAAAAGCACTAAAATCCGAACCAAAATCTTTTACGGTTCTTGCTCTTTTACTTCTTCTAGGTTCAGCTTCGGAACTTTTATTAAGTTCTGTTCTAATAGGTGTACTTGATGTGCCCCCACTATTCCTTAATTTAAAAGGAAATTTAGTTTCATAAAAATCGGCATCATTTGATTCAATTATGTTATGTGCATTTATATCATAAAATCAATATGCTTTGCTATTAGTAGCATAGCCTACAAATACACATTCATATGCTCTACTTGCCAATTTTATTCTCTTAGGGTCTGGAATGCGAACATATGCTAGACAACCCCAAGTTCTAAAGTATGAGACATTGGGTTTATGATTCTTTAAAATTTCATAAGGTGAGATTTTATTCTTAGATTTAGGGATTCTATTTAGAACATAACATACAGTCAATAAAATATTCCCCCACCAATGTTTTGCTGCACCAGAATTTAGTAGGATGGCAACTACTAATTTGGTAAAAGTCCTATTTTTTCTTTCAGCTTTACCGTTCATTTCAGGTGAATAGGGTGCAGTTCTCTCATGTACAATACCATGTAATTTATAGAAGTCCAGAATTGAATTAGATTCATATTCTGTTCCTCTATCACTACGAAATCTCTTGATTTTCCTATTTGTTTGATTCTCAATCTCAGTTTTGAATGTTTTAAACATGTCAAAAGCATCACTTTTATTTTTCATAAGATAAACATATGTGAAATCAGAATAATCATCGATAAAAGTGATAAAATAACGATGTCCATGTCTAGTCAATGTGCCATCAAGTTCACATATGTCAGAATGAATCAAGTCTAAGGGTTCAGATTCTCTATCAACAGATTTATGAGGTTTCATTGTGATTTTTGCTTGTGTACAGAATTCACATTTATCAAATTCAGATTCTGCTATCTTAGGTATCATATCTAGAGTGCTCATGTTATGAATTATCCGTTTATTAACATGACATAATCTAGAGTGCCAAATATTAAAATCACACAACATATAAGCAGAATTATTCACTTTATTAGATTCAACATTTAATTTGAACATTCCCTCACAAGCATAACCCTTTCCTACAAAGTTTCCCTTATACACTATGGTATACAAATCAGCCCCAATAAATTGAGTAAACCCTGCCTTATTAAGGAGATAGCCAGACACCAGATTCTTCCTCATCTCTGGAGTATGCAAAACATCTTTGAGGATCACAGTCTTTCCAGAGGTAAACTTGATCTCAACATTTCCAATCCTTGCAACTTTAGTGGTGTGAGAATCTCCCAACAACACTTTCTGATCATCAACAGCCGTGTATGTGGAAAACATAGCACGATCATAGCAAACATGGCGAGAAGCACCAGTGTCTACCCACCAACCCTCTGATCCACCAACAAGGTGAATCTCAGTAATCATAGCCATAAGAGGCTCCTCCTCAGTCAAGTTAGCATGTGGTACAGAGCTAGGCTTGTTCCGACACTTTCGTGCCATATGACCTGGTTTTCCACAGTTGTAACATAGAAACAACTGTCCAGAGTCATTCTTTTGGGCTGATTTTTGCTGTCCTTTTGGGTTTCCTTATGGATTCCCATTCTGTTTGTTGCGTCTATTTTGATTCTTAAAAGACTTCTGGTTTGGTTTCAGAACTGCGGGTTTGGTCTTTTTAGTGTTGTTGTTTGAAACAAACAACACTTCCTCTTTTTGGTCCTGTTTGCGTGCCGCCTCCTCAATGCGAAGGCGAGTGATCAAACTCTCTAAGGAAAATTCCTTAGTCTTATGCCGTAAGAAAATTTTAAAGTCTTTCCAACCCGGGGGCAGTTTGTCAATAATAACAGCAATTTGAAACTGTTCATCCAAAACCATACCTTCGGAGATGATCTCATGAGCTATTTTCTGCAGCTCATGAGACTGCATCTCTACTGACCTATCGTATGTCATCTGGTACTTGAGATAGCGGCTTACAGCATACTTCTTTGCTCCTGCCTCCTCTGTATCGTATTTCTTCTGCAGTGCTTCCCAGATCTGCTTTGCTGTCTTGTCCTCTGAGTAATAGTAATCATACAGATCATCGCTCAATCCGTTCAGAATAAAATTCTTGCACAGATAATCCTGTTCAGTCCAGGTCTGCAACTGCTTTGATTGTTCAGTCCAGGATGTCATCTGCGCTTCATCAGTTCCGTCAGGCTTGTCTGGCAGCTGCGGTTTGTCGGTGGTCAGAGCAGCAGCCACCTTCCTCATCGTCAGGTAGAACTCCATTTTCTGACGCCATCGTTTGAAGTGCAGACCTTCAAAACAAAACGGGGCAGCAATCACCAATGGGATCTGGAATGCAGAGGGAGGAGCATCATCATCTATGGTTGTTGTCGAAGCCATTGTTTCTGATCGTCTTCAAATTGTTGGGAAACAATGGCTGAGTCACGTACTTTGTCGCTTTCTTGAGGACGATTCGGCGATCTGGTCAGTGGTGCAAAACCAGTTCGTACGTCCGCCGCCGCCTCTAGGATAAAACAGCCTCTGTAAAATGAATAACTGATTTGCTTTGCACAACAAATCAGTGCAGATTTGCACTTTCGAATTTAACTGCTCGAAAATTTCTGGAAGAATAGTTTTTTTTAATGGGGGAGGAAGAGAAATTTTTTGCTGTACCAATCTCGTCTACAACTGAAGATAATATATAGACGGGATTAGGGCTGAACGAAAATACTGGTCAATGGAGGAAAATAGGATCTGCGAAATACTTGGTCAAAAGTTTACCGCTTCATATAAAAGTCGGTTCAGGAATATTTTCCGTATTTAAAAACTGGTTCGAAAAATGCAGTGTTTTCGCTGAGCCGGGTCGAGTCGAGTCGGTCGGTCGCGCACGCGTGTGTGGTGGTCATGATGCATGGTCTCCCTCCTCACAACAAAGCATGCATTGGGAGCCCAAGGCCACAATATGACTTCTTAGAAACAAGTATAAATACTTGCATCTTTCTTATAATCCCATGATGCGGGACTCACTACAACAAAAAGGACATTAGATAGCTAAATGATATAGCGTTCCCGCCCAAAACCTTGCCCACGCGCTAAAATTTCAGGGTTTGAACGTTATTCCCAAAAACGTTTTGCACGCAACGCTATTCAGTGAAAATATACGCGGGAATTATTTATTTTTTCCGCCAAGTAAAATTAATATTCTGTCCAGTTCCCTTTTCAACGTCACAACAAAATAGACAGTAAGCTTCTGCCATTACCAAATCCCTAAATCGCATTCCCAAATCGCTGAAATCAGAAGTCCAAAAACATCGTCACTTCGCTCCAGTTGATTTCGCGCGCCGTTTGTCCAAGTTCACCAAATAGAAGATCGGAAATCGCACTATAGTTGATTTGGCGTGCAGTTGTCCAAGTTCACCAAATCGCACTGCAGGTAATATTTTTTTTTTACCGTTCATTGCTTCTTTTTACTGTTCATCGGTTGTTTGGGGTTGGTGATTGTCGCAAACCTTGTTGCTTGCTGCATGGGTCTAGAAACTGGAATACATAATCAAATGGAATGCCTTCTAATTTCAAGGGATTCAGAATATAACGGAATACTATCTAATTTCAAAATATGTACAAAAACCTTCGCATTGATGTCTATCTACCAATTGGAAACTATGATAAATCTGCTAGATCAGTGACGTAACCAGGATATCTGTTTGCGGTGGGCGTAACTATATATATGTAACAAAGGTTTTATTAGTATGCTTAAGGTTTCGGCACTTCCCTACAATAACAACAATTAGTGCTTATATAAGTTACACCAATTGAATAATTTTGAAAAACTTTTTTATGAGAAAACATCGATGTGTTGATCTATACTCTAATTTTAAACTGTATTAGGTATTTGGGCTGATATGAAGGTCTACGTTTGTTCTTGGAGTAGCATGTTATTGTTTGTGCTAGATAATAGGATTTTTTATTTACTAATATTGAGGATTGTAAATGATTGTGTTTAGCTGCTTATTGGCAATGTGGTGCCTCTATTGTGCATTTTGGTCTAATTCTATTTTACTGGTTGAATGTGTCTGTTCATGTCTGTTTTGTACCGATGTATTACACAGATGACATTATAAGCAACACGATCCCATGAAGTACCAAGAATTTTGTGTAAAATAAATGATGATAGTACGTTGAAGACACACTAATGTATATACATAATAAGAATTTTCTACTGTTGTTCTGATTAACCCGTTTTGTTCTACAACAAATGAAGGGATGAGTTTGTTCTTTCTTAAAATTATTTTTCTTAGGGTGGGCAGCTGCCCACCCTATTTAAAAGCTAGTTACGTCCCTGTGCTAGATATCATGACCAGATGGTCAAAATGGTCCAGATATTATAATTTAGTTTGGCAGAGTTTTGCTGGAGCTTTTAATACATAACCCATTTTAAGATCAATCCAATTTTCAATATAAATTAACCAACCATATATCAAGCTAAATTAAGTACATATATATAATTTAGTCACACATTAATCACTTATACAGAGTTGCTTGGAAGGAAAATATACATTGAACAAGCTCCAGTTTCTTATATTGCTCCTTTTAGAGGATCACTGGACTGAACACACTTGCGCACTAATTTACCAAGATATGTGCGAATATTTTGGTTTTCCTTCATGAATGGTTTACTACTTCAATCTCAGAAAAACCAACGGTACCTGGACACCAAATAATGAATCGTAACATCTCGGACTTATTTCTCTCTGTGCAACATCTTTGTGGTTGCTGGATTTTTTATATCCCTGTCTTTAAATGGGAACAACACATATTGAATTGGACCTAAGCTCAAACCTGTTTTGTGTATCATTCTTTACATTATAACCTAGTGACACTCTGACTATGAACATGTGACATATTTAATTACAAATAACAAATGGGACAGTTAGCTCTTTTTTTTAATATATATTTATGCAAGTAATTGGCTTCCTTGTCTTATTTTCTTTTTATATGAACCTAGAACAAATATTGTTCAAATGTCCTTGAACGGTATGATTAGTATGCGAGCACATATTCAGAATTCAACAATTTATATTTGTATGTGAACAGGGCATTGAATGTTTATATGTAGGCGAGCACAGGTGTATATATATTTATGTATGTATACATGGGTTGTGTGGAATATTTGCTTTAGTTGTAGTGTGGAAATGGGACATATGCTGCTAAATATATTTACCCTATTATAAAATAAAATATACATTTGTTTAAAATCTTTGTTTGCCTGGTTATAAAGAAAACAATCTGGAGCCCCACCATATCAGCATATGTTACTTGGATACCTTATTTACATGCTGGGGTTAATTGTATATGTACACCTGAGGTAGACTTTGTAGCCTGAACATGAAGCATCTACTTAGTATGTGAACTGGAACAAGTTATACCGACACACACACTTTGACCCATTGTTGCTATGATCTTTGCTGTAAATTGGATTATGTTTCTAATGTTTAGTTCTCCTTAAACCCTTCTACTATCTGAATGGAAACCCATACTGGCTGTATACATGGCCGACCTTTTGGTAAAGCTGCAAAAGCATTCGCTTTGGGCCACATAATATTCAAGGGCACCAAATCGCGAGAGCAGACAGCTAATATTAAAAAAGAGCGCTGCGGTCAATGGAAAAAAATGGAGCAGCGATGAGACTGAGCACAACGATTCATGGCCAATCATAAAATCAGTTTCAAGGCTCGAACTCCTAAGTCAAAGATTTATCTTCTCCCTCCTCACCGCCTTCGCCTATGCCTCATCTTAGCCACTCCGGCTGTTGACCTCGGCTTTCCTCCATGGCTCCATTCCATCAATTTCCTACTTGCTATAATCGGCCTCCTTACCTTCAATTCAAAATCGGTGCTCCGACTCTTTATCAAATCGCCGACCAATTCAAACGAATCATGGAAGTCATGTTCAGAAGGTCAAATTCTTCTATAAATATTTTGTTATAAAATTTGGTCTTATTTTCCATTTTTCCTGGTGTATTTTTTGTCAGTGTAGACAGAGATACAAAATGATTTGGTTACTGATTAAATAAATACCCAACTACATTTCTGTAAATATTTTTTTTGGAAGTAGTTATTTTTTGTTGATATATTTGATCTCTAACGGAATTTTCCAATAAAATGATTTATCGTAATTCCAACTGAAGTCTGGGATGGTTCAATAGTCGCTGCTGTATTTGAAGGATGCTGCTAGAAATCTTCGAAGGCTTTTTTGTCTGCAATTATTGAGGGGGACTAATCTCCCACGTGCTAAATCCTACAACCAATATGTTTCTGACATATTTCCTCACCCTTATTTCCAGGCTTTAAAGAATGACCTATATTTGAATTTGTTAACAGTAAGTTTTAGTTAGGTGCTATAATGTAAGTCGATCCATTAAATTTATGTGTTTTTTTTCTATTTAGTGTTCCATAATTGATTTTTTAAACGAAATGCAATGTCCCACTTTTCTAGCTTAGTTAATACTGCAAAATTCAATTTCTATTCAATGTAATTGTAGCAAATAGTTGCATGGTATCATATCTTTTAACAGTGAGTGATGTATAATTCAAAGTGAAGGGAATTGCAATGTACATTGCTGATCTGTACCCATTGATTTACATTAGTTTGAGATAATTCAAATGTCAATTTACTTAGATGTCTTTTACACAGCATCCTGTTGCTTATCCAATTCAACGGACTGAAAAACCTATGCCAAATTTTAGCTAATATCATCCTAAACTATCTAGGATCAATGTTCCGTGTACGAAGCACCAGCCAGGGGCGGAGCTGTATGTTTGCTGGGCTGGGCACGTGACCCTCCCAGTCCCAGCATCACTATATAAAAAAACGCGGAAACATGTCGCTCACGATTTTTTCAACCCTAATCGACTGAACCGTGCTCAGGCTCCGCCGCTCCAGCGAACCGCTTCCGGGCACAACAAATGCAGCGCTCCTCCTTCGTTGCCTTCTACTCCGCCGTCGTCGTCTTCCATTCCAAGCTCTAAAAAAAGTGGTAACCAATGCCTTGATTGCTGAAACTTTGATTTCAATTTGCTAAAAGCTAATTGCTGAAACATAATTGCTACTTAAATTGGCATGAGTATTGAAATTCGGCATTGATAAAGTTCGTAGATCAAAAAAAGTGGTAACCAATGCCTTGTAGGAATATATAAATTTGATACTCCTTTTGGATAAGTATTCTGTACTGAGCCAATGAACTGCATAATTTTACAAGTAATGTTTAACCGAATGTAAGGGAACAGTCCAAACATTGATGATATAGGGAAACAGTCCAAACATTAAGTTAAAATAGGATAATCAAAATTAAAACGATAATAAGATATAGGATAATCAAAATTAGTAAGAGCAAGCACTTGTATAATATTATACACAATTTAAGTCAAAATGCTTCAGGCTATGAATAGTTTAATGTAATATGCCAAATATAATAATTTAGTTTAGAAGCAGGATAACTGTAAATCAAAGTTAAGATACATAACACGATGTTGCAAGACAGACTTACAAAACAAATAATGTGAAGGTTAAAGAAGAATAAAATGAAATAACTACCTTTTCTAATATTTCTATATAATTGTTTGTCGTAGTGCTTTAAGTTTTTACTCGAACGTGAAATTATTAACATATTATAAATCATATTATTTTTGGTTTGGACCACGTACATGATAATGAATAACCTCTCGGCATTAATATATTCTTAAAGAACGCAAATCCATAAAATGCAAATCTAAATTTTCTTACATGAGCCGTTAACTGTATTTATGATGGCTATAAGACAAAATAGCTTCCTTGTTGGTAATCTCGTTGAGAAACGAGGTATGAAAAAAACATGTTAAAAAATATACATCATAGATTGAACAATATTATTTTAATTGATGAGTCGAGTGTGTTTGATCCATGGTTTGAATATGTTCATTATGATGGATCAAATACTTTTTGTATGATCCATCGGATTTGTCTTCAACATATGGATCATCGCCTTATTTTTCTTCACCTTAATTTGCTGTCCATAAAACATATACTAATATATACTAATACAAATGATCATCAATTATTACTTAAATAAATATATGCTAATATAAGAAGAGGTGCACAAAATATTCAGCAAATAAAACTCAAAGTTGGTCATAGCCCGAAGCAGTATGGCCTCGGCCTGAAGATTTTTAGCTCGACTAAAGGGTTCGGTGATTCTGTCCTGTGCTCGAAGCAGCAGTCTGATAGGCGATGGAGAGAAAAAAGTGATTAGGTGTTATCAGTGGGCTTGGATATTTGATTAATATTGAAATAGATGAAGAGAAGAAATTCAATTATTCTTGTCTTGATGTGGAGATAGGGAGGGATGTTAGCATATCAATTACTAGTAAAATTGAGATTACTACAATTTCTAGTTAATTGAGATTACCATTGGCAATGCAATATATGTGGCTTTTTTTGTGTGAAACATCGGTAGAAGTAGACATGAATATTTGAAGTAATGGCAGAAATAGAACTGGATAATTCTTCAAGAATCAGTAGTGATATAATCATTGTTTAAGGTATTAAATTTATGTCTTTTTGGCTTTTACAATTCAATGTTTAGGGTAATGAAATTATGTCTTTCAGGCTTATACAATTATAATTTGTTACATGCTAGAATAGAATGGTTTCTTTGCTTGTACATAATAACTAATTGTTTCTTGGAATTTTAGATTTTTGTTTGCTTACATATAGAATTGATGGATAAAGACTGGGTACGTTTGAACAGGTAATTATTATAATACTCAAGTATAATATTGAATTTAAAACATATTTTAATATAAGTGGTTATTGTTCTTTTTTTCTTTTTGTTCGTAGAACCACAAAAGAGTATGAGGAAGCAGCTTGGAATTTTGTGAGTGATGCAAAGAGGAATATGGGAAATGTAGAAAACATTTTGTGTCCTTGTTTAGATTGTAAAAATCTTACTCGTCTTCATGGAGAAGAAGTTGTTGAACATTTGATTATAAGAGGAATGGATCCTAAGTATATGAGTAGTGAGTGGTATAATCACGGCGAGCGAACAGATAAAAGGAAGAAAACGAAGTCGGGTGATGCATATGATTTACTTAAGGCCATCATCTATGAAGATGAAGACTTTGTTAATAATACATTTTTTGATGATGATAAATGTGAAGATGATGCACAAAGACGAGAGGATGATTTACACAAAAATTTGGAAGATGCAGAGACACCATTGTATCCTGGTTGCTTAGATCAAACAAAGTTATCCGCTTTCTTCGCATTGTATAATCTTAAATGTGAGACCAGATTGTCTGATAGGGGTTTCGATAAGCTTTTAAATGTGCAACAGATGTTGTTGCCAAAAAATAATGTACTTCCCAAGTCGTTATATGAATTGAAAAAAAATTCTTAAGCTATTTGACATGGGCTTTGAGAAGATTCATGCATGTCAAAACGATTGTTGCCTTTTTAGGAATGAATATAAAGATTTGAATAATTGTCCAAAATGTGGATTTTCAAGGTGGAAGGTAAATCAGCGGACAAAGGAGATTATGCATGGTATTCCTGCTAAAGTGTTGCGTTATTTTCCAATCATTCCGAGGTTTAGAAGAATGTTTAGATCCAAAACAATGGCGGAAGATTTAAGGTGGCATTTCAATAATAGAAGCACCGGTGGAAAAATGCGTCATCCTGTAGATTCTATTACTTGGAATGTAGTGGATGAGAAATATAAATCATTTTCTGCAGATCCTCGCAATCTCAGGCTTGGCCTTGCAACAGACGGTTTCAATCCGTTTTCTATGCTAAGTTCCAAATATAGTTGTTGGCATGTGATGCTCGTGACTTATAATCTTTCACCTATGTTGTGCATGCAGAAAGATAATATTATGTTAACATTGTTGATCCCTGGTCCGAAGCAGCCAGGAAATGACATTGATGTATACTTAGCGCCACTGATAGAAGATTTACATCATTTATGGGATACTGGAGTTGATACTTATGATGCATACAGTCAATCAATTTTTAACATGAAAGCGGTTTTGCTTTGGACAATAAATGACTTTCCAGCCTATGGTAGTCTTGCTGGTTGTTGCGTAAAAGGTAAAAAAGCATGTCCATTATGTGGTGTCAACACTCATCATCGGTGGCTAAATCACAGTAGAAAGACTGTCTATATGGGTCATAGAAGATTTCTATCCCCTTCAAATCCGTTAAGGAAAAATAAGGTCTTGTTTGATAACACTGTGGAGGAAGGGTACAAGCCTAGAATTCTAACTGGAAGAAAAATCTCTATCATTCTAAAAGATTTTCCGAATAATTTTGGAAATGTAAAGAAGAGCCAAAAAAAAAAGGAAAAAACAAGAATGACCAAAATAAGATAGGGGATAAAAGAAAATTTTAAGATGATGAGGACATAGATCCTGTGAGAATGGAGCTATCAAGATGGAAAAAGAGATCCATTTTTTTCCAATTGCCATATTGGGAGGTTAGTACATACGTTTTGTTTTATTTCATTAAATAACATTATGAAATTATATAAGTAAAATGTTTTATTATTGATTTTTTAGGACCTTCCATTACGTCATAATTTAGATGTAATGCACGTGGAGAAAAATGTCGGTGAAAGCCTATTGGGTACAATGTTGCATGACAAAAAATCAAAAGATGGAGTTAATTCTAGAAAGGATTTGGAGGATTGGGGAATTCGACATGGTCTTCATACACAACCTCGTGGGAACAAGACATATCTTCCACCAGCTCCGTATACATTGTCAAAAATTGAAAAAAAAACTATTTTGTAAAAGATTATATGATTTTACAGGACCCGATGGTTATTGCTCAAATTTTAAAAGATGTGTATCATTGGAGGATTGCAAAATCAGTGGTTTGAAGTCTCATGATTATCACGTTTTAATGCAACAGTTGTTACCCGTCTTAATAAGAGGAATGCTTCCAAAAAAGCCAAGGAAAACAATATCTCATTTATGTTCATCCTTTAATAAACTATGCCAGCGTATTATTGATAGAGAGAAACTGCAACAACTAGAGGATGATATTATTCTGATTTTGTGCGAGCTTGAAAGATACTTTCCGCCATCTTTCTTTGATATAATGATACATTTGATAATTCATCTTGCAAGGGAAGCACGACTGTGTGGACCGGTCCATTTTCGTTGGATGTACCCGTTTGAAAGATACATGAGGACGCTAAAAGATTACGTAAGAAATCATGCTCGTCCTGAGGGGTGTATTGCAGAATCTTATCTTGCAGAAGAATGCATGAAATTTTTTGGTGAATTTTTGAGAAAATCGCATGACAAATAAGTTCGAAATGAAGATTACCAAAGTAATGTAATACTTGAAGGACGTCCAATATCAGCATGTAAGACAATCACATTGTCTGTGAATGAAAAAGAGTCTGCTCATTTGGCTGTGCTAAGGAATATGGCCATGATAGAACCGTATTTAGAGTACGTGCATACTTCATATTTTTTAATGTTTTGATTGTTTGTAATTCCAATTATAACGTAACTTTTGTTCCTACACCCCAGTTTGCATTTGGAGGAGCTACAAAATTTAGACAAGCGCATGGAAAGAAATAAAACATTACTTTGGAAAAATCATATAGCTACGTTCTCCAGTTGGATTAAAAAGAAGGTCAATTAAATTTTTATTTGTTAATAATTTATTTTAAATTGTATTATGGATAGCTTTATCAAATGAAATTAATTGTTTATAGATACCTATTAGCTCCAAAGATCACGACGACATTCTAAAATGGATTGCTTATGGTCCGAAGAACGATGCTTTGTCTTATACCGGATACATCATTAATGGATTGCTTTTTCACACAAAAGACGTTAGGAGAGAAACTCAAAATAGTGGAGTGACTTATGATGCTACAACCATGTGTAGAGCAAGTGCAAAAGATGTTTCTCAAGTGGCTGATGTTGTCACTTATTTTGGAATACTTACCGATATAATTTTGTTATACTATAATGTTTTTTATGTTCCGATATTCAAGTGTCATTGGGCAAATATAAGAAATGGTGTGAAGGTTGAGGATGGGTTTACTCTTGTCAATTTACATCAAAGCCAAGCTTCATTTTTAAAAGATCCATATATACTTGCATCCCAAGCGAAACAAGTTTTTTATTTAAGAGAGAATGATTCTTCTAATTGGTATGTGGTAATGAAAGCACCTTCGAGAATTTTTGATGAGCTAGAAATCCAGAACAATGTTGAGGAAGTAAGCCATGTTGAGGAAGATTGTCAAGAAGTCAATATGGATGTCGATGGATATGTTGATGATGTTTCTTTTGTTAGAGAAGATTGTGAAGGCATACTTGAGTAGTTTTGGGATGTATTTGCTTTTGAGATTGTGAAGGCAAACTTTGTACTATTTGCTTATGCATTTGTTTTGCTTTGAATCTAAGATTGAATGAATGCCCCTATGTTCAACTTTTAAATGGTTTGTTGGTGAAGAAGCTATGAAAAAAACAAAATTTTATGCAATAGCCTAGTTCATTAACCATGTACAATGGTCTAAACATGTCATAGTTTTATAGATATGCATCACCCATTTAATATGAAAAAAAGTTGCGTTCTAAAGAAAATTTCAGCGATTACAAAAGTTAACTATTTTTATAGTAAAATTGTGCATGCTTTCTATTCATTTAACCATGAATAAAATGTAGATTGCATTTTGAAAAGCTAGAAATTCGGAAGGTTTTTTTTTTTTGAACACATGGTCTGTACATATATTAATTCGCTATCGTATTCTATTTCAAACTATATCTTCCCCGAAGTAACTGAAAATTTATGTGTTATATTAATTATCGAACTACTCGTTATATTGACACATGCACTTTATTGGTATACATCAACATGTATTTAGATATGATTATACTGGCTTGTAGTTAAATTTTGAGCAGCTAAGAGAAGCAATATATGAGTATACATCAGCTTGTATTTAGATGCGTTGCGGTGTATATAGTTCAACTCAGAAAAAGCATGATAGCTCATTTGATAACCACCCAAGATTGGGTGCTAAACTTATGCTTTATTTTCTATTTGTTATTTCTCTGATTTGTCGTTCATATTCTTATAGCAAGGGAGCTGTGATATAGTTGAATTGTATTGACGTCTCCTTCTTTTTTATTAGTTAATCTAAACGGCCTGAAATTTACGTGCGGGTTTATGCACGAAACTGATCCAATGAGTGCTCCTCAATCCAGTATATAACATCAACCATCTCCCTGTATTACAGTCAAAATGTTTTCGAAAGTACCTTGAGGATATCACTGTGTTATGGCTATTTTAATATAGTTTCTATTCTTCCTATACACAAACTAGTATATAAAAACTGATTACAATTAGTGAATATTGTTAATGCCAGAAATGGCGAAGAAGAGAAAGATTACTCGCAGATAAAAACTAGCCAAGGACCCCCAAGAAGAACTTGAAGCAAACAGCGAACTCAATGAGCAACCTGAAGTAAATGTTGAAATCAATGTGCAACATGACACAAATGTACAAACCAGTGAGTATCATGAAGCAAATTTAGAAACCACCATGCAAGAAACTGAAGCATGTAGAGAAAACGCGATGCAATCTGAATTAAACATTGAAACCAATGAGTTTGAAACTGAAAATAATTTGGTGGAAAATGAGACTGGTATTCAACTACATGAAAATCCGGTCGAAAAGAAAAAAACGAGAGGTCAGACTAGAATGAAAAGACTTCCGTCAGATCGTGTATCTCGGATTAACGTTGAATTCAACGAGAATGCTATACCAATTGGAGATGGTTCTGTAAAATTGTCTTCTTATTTAGGACCGCTCGTACGGGAGCATGTTCCAGTCACAATTGATGATTGGCGGTCAATTGGCGATGATTTAAAGTTTGTGTTGTGGAGTTCCATTCAGGTATCATTTTCATATAATTATTGTGGAGTTCCAAATTTTCATTAAGCCGCAACATGCTGTATCAAAAGCCTTATTGAATCATTGTGAATGCAATAAATTGTTCTGCACTTATTACGTAGAATAATCAGTTACAGACTGGTATGATTTATGCTTTATTTTGACATAAATTGATCTGCATATGTTAAATTATTCTATTATGAAACATAATTAGTTGAATAATCAGTCATTGTGAAAGCATATGAAACATCATATCTTGCATTATTTTTTCGCATACGAGAATTCTGTGGCGAGTCGTCCTTTAAATTGCTCATATAAATTGTTGCAAGTTTGGTCTTTGAGGATGAAAAAAAATATGATTCAGCTAAACATTGATTGTTATCAGCTTGGAGAATAGCAAGAGGGACGTTTTCCGATGAACTTGGTAGATTTCCATAAGGATGAGGAGGAAAAAAAAAATGAAAATCCAAGCTGCAATTTTCAGAAAATAACAATAGCAACAGTAACATATCTTGCTTTCTGACCAATTATCGACCAATTAACATAAATTTTAAAAGGTTTTCATAAGCGATGACTTGTAGCTTAGTCTGTCCTTTGAATTTCAAGCTTAGTCTGTCAATATTTCCATGTTTTTTAATTCCCTTTCCATTACAATGTTTATTAATATTTAGTATTTTAGGATCTAAAATAGTTTAAACACTACGTAAAGAGTTTAGAAATGTTTATTAATATTTAAGTGTTTTAAATGTTTTATGAATATTTCAAATTCTGAATTATAACTGGCAATATCATTAAGAGTTTAAATCAGAAAACTACAAGTGCTTGTACTGTGTTGTCAGCCAAAGGAACAATGCACTTGAGAGTCTTCTGCATTTCAGCTTTTTATGTTGAAAACCCCAGCCTTTTATGTTGAAAACCCCGCACATAGCTGTATCTTTTAGCATTCCCTAGCCAAATACAACTTCTTACCTTGACTAACTAAATCTTAATTAATTCAAGAATAAAAGAAAGTAACATACGAGAATTTGAAACGAAGTATGAAGCACCTATTTTTTATTTTATGTGTAGTCAGTATTTATTTTCTTTAGTATTGGTCTTATTGAAAGTTATATTTTGCAGGCAAAATTTAAACTAGATGAGGAGTGGCAAAAGACGCCTATTTTCCAACAAATGGGATGCATATGGAGGGCTTCAAAAAGCAGACTGGTTAGGCAAATATTGAAAGCAAAGAACATAGAGGAAAGGATTAAGCTCAAACCTAGAAACGTCGAAAATATGAATGCTTGGAGAGATTTTATAAAGAAAAAAACAGACTCGAAGTTTAAGGTAAATAAATATAAAATTCAATTGTATGTAATAATATAATTAATCAATTTACCATATCTTTTCATCTTAGGAAAAAAGCGATAAATTTAAAGCTATCAGAAGTGTTCAAGTGCCACATACAGTTAGTCGCAAAGGAATGGCTCGACTAGCAGAGGATATAGTGAGAAAAAACAGTCGGTTTAGTTAATTTTACATGTCACTTTTTTCATTACAACTATTCATTTTATTTATCATTCTTACTAATAGAGAAATGAGAGTGGCAATAATATCCCCATTTCTAGATCTCTAATTTGGATTAAATCCCGCATTCGGAAAAATGGCGAACCAGTGAATACATATGTCCAGGATACCATTGTAAGACACTACAATACCGATAAAAATCTTACAATATTGTTTTTCTTAAATGTATTCGCATTTTGTCTAGTATTTATAAATATGTAACAAAATGTTAACTTTTGTAGGAAAAGATGAAAAAAATTGAATCTGAAATGCAATCAAACTCAACTAGTTCTATGAGAGAAGATGTTGTCTCTCAAGTGTTAGGACAAGATAGACCTGGACGACTACGGGCAATGGGGAGAGGTGCAAACTATACTAAGTCTTTACTCTTACAAGCTAAAGATGCGAGAATTTCACAGCTGGAAGAAGAGATTCGCATGTTGAAGAGAAATTTGGTATATAACTTCAATCTTTGTTGTACTAATTGCTTAGTAATGTTAGATATAATTTTTGATTTTGTTTTCTCATATAATTTTTTAATCCATGTTCTATACAATTGCAATTTTTAGGTTAATGGATCCCAAAGAGGAGAATCCATATCTCAGGTAAACATTAAATCTTTATCATTGTGATATTATTTAAAATTTAACTTTAAATGTAGTAATCAACTTAATGCGCTTTTTATTAAATGCAGAGCAATTCTGGAAACACAAATGATAAATGTGATTTGTTAGATTGGAATGGAACTGATGAAATAGTCGCCGAAGGAAGGGTAGTGTCAAGTGATCCAAACGAGCTTGTACACAGAATTCCTTTAGGACCAAATGCAAAGGCGGTTTTGATTGAGTTTCCAAGGAAATCAGATGCTTTTCTATGGAGAGCCGTGTTTAGTACGATACATCTTGGAGAGGCTACGGGCATGTTAGTAGCATGGCCTTCCGATAAAGTTATTATGCGTGACTTGGATCAATCTGACAATATGGTAATTTTAATTTTAATTTTACTTTTTTTAAGTATAAAAATATTAATTGCGTATATATGCATTTTGTTTTATTAGAGTAAAACAAGCCGCACAGAAAAATTATGCAAGCTATATGATTGGATTGGAAGTGAAGAACTAGTTGCTGAAGGCCGTTTGTACTCTAGCGATCCAAACCAGCTTGTGAATGGCATTCCTATTGGACCATCGGCTATGTTTGTTTCTATTGACAATGCGAAAAAGCCCGATGCCTTTTTATGGAGACCAACAAATAATATGATACATGTTGGGGAAGCCATTGGTAATAAGGTAGCTTGGCCGGAATCAAAAGTGGTTGTTGAGCCAGATAAAGCCACATCATTTGTTACTACTCCGGTCAACGTAACATCTCATGTAGTAATGCATTTAAGCAAAATTATAGTATTTTTTTTAATCAAATTTACTAGTTGAAATATATATTAAATCATTTGTGTTTATTCTTTAATTTGATAGGGTGGAAAACCAACTCTCCCAGCCATTAAGAGTAAATGCAAACTCGTTGATGTTGGTGGAACAGGAGCATTGGTTGTAGAAGGAGTTGTGGCTTCAACCGATCCAAATGAAATGGTCCATTTCTTTCAATTAGGAAGGGACGCTGTTAAAGTTTGGGTAGTGAATGCTATGGTTCTAGATGCAGTTCTTTGGAGACCAACTTCTGATCTTGTCTGCATTGAAGATGCCGTAGGATCTACAGTAGCGTGGCCAACTTCAAAAGTTGTAGCAGAATCTAGTTCTAGTAAGTAGACATTATTTCTTTTACAAATATAAAACTTTAAGATGTATACACATTTGACGTTCTACCATTATTATATAGGTAACCACTGTTAAAGTTTGTTAGCTGAGCAGAAGGAGAAAAAGACTATTCTCGCCCTAACTGTAAGTCTAGAACTCCTGCATTTTTTTGTTCATCGCCCTAACTAAAATATAGTTACTTAAACCGAGGATCAAACTATTCTCGTTTCCTTTAATCGGTTTGTTCACAGTCGTACTTAATGGTTGAAATCCCACAAGAAATCTTATAGTTGACCCTTCCCATATCCTTCGAAAAAGACTGGCCTACGTGGTTTGCATTGCCACATTAGTGGGCAATGCAACACAGAAGTACAATCATGTTCTCTTTTGATATGGAGCTTGTTGTGCAACACGCTACCACTATTCATGAACATTACTTGGACAGTAGAAAGGCATGTATCTTGCAGGTTCCTATCGATGATGGACTTTGTCACTGATTGTCTTCACTTCACCAGTTGTCCCTCGCTAGTCAAACATACGACGCGACGCCCTTCCAACCACTTTTACTGCATCATCTCAGTCCTCTGAATGGAACAAAAATAGCGTAACTAAAATATAAAAATGACAAAGCACCAACGTGGATGTAGGTGTTTAGCGGTAATCCTTCTAGTTATTTAAGCCTTCCTTTTCTTATCTGAAGTTTTTCCACAGACCTTTTGCATGCCACGATCCTCTTTAGAATCGGCCTGAAAAGTAAATTATTATTCAATTTGTGTCCAGGTTGCAAAAAACAATTCATTGAAGTCAGTACCCCCATGACTATGTCAACTTCAGCAGTACAACCCGATTCTATACTGTTGGCAGTTTTAGTTTTTCGCATTATTGAGGAGTTAGAAAATCACTTAGAAGCATTATCACTTAAGATATCAGACCCACAAGACTTCAATTTTAGTGTTTATTTTCATGGTTGATAAACACCAGTATTTTTGTCAACTTTACCTCCTCCTTAACTAAGTCTGATTTATATTTCATAACCAGACACACTCCATATGCAGTTTGAATCATTTGGTTTATTAGCTAATACTGAAAAAAGATAACTAAATTATTTTCAAACTGTACTTACGTAATAATAATACTTATTACATATCTATCCACGGTGTATTTCCATCTCGCAACATAAAGTGAAAACATAATAATATAATTTCATAAACTGTAAATAAAAATTTATTTCATTAATTATAGAAGATATAAAACTTACGTATGCTCACAATGTCATAGCACAAAATTCAATGTGGAAATTAATGTTATGTTTAATGGAAATAAAAAACACTGGTTAGAAAGTAATGATATGGTACAAAGCATTAGCACTGACTAAAGTTAGGATTTCATCAATTTAGACCATTTGAAATTCTAGGAGACTGGATATTAGATGAAGTAAAAAATGGCTGTTGCCTCCAAGTGAATCAAAGAGAATAAATAAAAAAAGCGGATGCGGCTTCTCGAATGCTAAACTCTTCTCAAACAAACCTTATTAAAAATGGTCGAAAGTAGTAATAAATTTAAAAAGTCGTTTTTATGAAATTGGATGTAAAAGCTGGGTGGAATAAAAATTAGTAGGATAAAACTGAGCACGAAGACGATCTAATAACAAATAATAAATTTCAAATGATTAAAGGTAATAATAACTGAATAAAACCCTTAACAAATAATAAATTCACATTAAAAACAATGGCTAACCAAAAAAATACAATAAGACAAAACTGGGTGCGAATAGGTTCAGCGAGAGAGTGGCAATGAATAATTACCTTAACAGGAGCTATAAATGTCCACCAAGCGGCATACAATATCATCCTAGTTGATTTCCTAAAAAGGTCAACAGAGTGCATAAACTGAAAAATGGAACTTTAGAAAAGAAATACAAACATACTGGAATGCGAGGACGGTGCCAATGTCAAAATTTTGTCAGATCCGGCGTTGGACTTCTGACGTGTGTCTGTGTGCGACATGTTTATTGAAAACTGGTGTGTTATGAAGAAATGGAATGCAGGTTACGTAAAAGAGAAATAGGGTTTTATAGACGGCTTTTAGGCACATTTTTGTTGCTAGCTATGCTATTAGATTGCTTGTCAACTTCGAAGCCAATGTCAAAATTTTGCACCTTTTAAGTCTGGGAAATGAATATTTTGACGTTGATTTGAATAGGGGATGTAAAAGTGTTGATGTTCCAGTTAAACGAAGTTATTTTTGGTGGTTGACGAGCGAAGTTGAAGAAGATATGGTCTGAAATACTTATTGAAACGCAGCTTCTGGTAAAGATTGAGTTTGTCACGTGCTAACTACGGATATAATTTTAACTTGCTGTATTGGAGCCCAAGATCAAGTTTGCACATTAAATAAAACTCACTGCATGGTAGAATAATTTAGAGACAAGCAGGTTTTTCTTGAGTTCCCCATGATCAAGTTTGCACAGTATTTGGACCTTGCCACATTTGAAAATTACATGAGTGTGTAGAAGAGAGCTTTTAATGAATGAAAAAAGGAATATTGAGATTACCAGTGTGTCCAAAGGTAGAGAATCAAATGTAGTTGGCATGAAAATTGGTGAAATGGAGAAGAGGAAAAATCACTCACAATTCATGTTTATGTCTTTAACGAAAATTTTGAACTTGGACTAAGTGGTGTTTATATTGCAGTTAGTAAACTGTCATGTGGCATGTTTTAAAATTCTGAACGGTTAGAATATGCAGATAAACACATGTTTACATTTAGAATATTTCTAATGCGGACGTGAGATTATATAAAATCCAATGGTTATATATATATATAAACTATGTTCCCTTTTTCTTCATCTTGGAATGAGTGAGACTTTCCAACTTTTTCGTTTCCTCCCATGCCATTTGACATAGATTTTGAAAATGCAGTACTTTAAATGTTATACTGTACACAAAGTGCAGACTGAAGCACATTTTATTGTTAAATTCATTGCAGGCATTATGACACTAGTATGAAATATCATGCAGATGCGTCCATCCAGTCCTTCCAAACTCACTTTACCCCTTGATATGTACTATGAATACACAACTTACAAACTTGAGCTTCTAGATTTTGAAGATTAGGGATAGGTTCGAAACATAATTTCAGATCCTTCGGTTTGAAACTTACAGTTGGAGGGCCCATCTACATATTAAGATGGTGCGGTACCAGAATTGATTTGAGGAGTGATATTATAATTGATAGAATGATGCCTGTATTGAGCAAATATGACCTTGATGTCAAGCATACCTTGGATAATTCCCGTGATTGCTGAATTGATTCATTGTTTGGATCTGGCAACTTTATTTTATTTTATTTTATTTTATTTTTAATTTCGGTTTTATTCTCTATGTTCCGACTGTTGCTTCTTTACAACGCAAAATGTTTCCTTTCTAGAAGTGAACTTTTAGTAAATCACATTCAATAATTTATTATACTTTGAATTGTATGACAGGTTTTTTTGAGACTCCTGGACAGTCTGGAATTATTGGTGATGGATGAAGATTCGCATATAAGCCTCTGATACGATGGTTAATGCACCAGGTAACAGTCCATGCTCAATGTTAGCCATTTTGTTTCTACTGGTTTATGCTCAAAGGTAGGCATTTTTCTCTGTTTGGTCCACTGGATTTTAGCCAGTTCATTCTGAAACGTTTGTTACCCTGTATTATTTCTAAATGCTTTGGTGGTTTCATGCAGATCTCTATTCTATGTACCATAAGTTAACTTCAAGCAGCATGTATTAAAGGTAAAAATATTTACTTTTCTTTTTCATGCGGATGATAAAATTATCTTTGTAACTTTTGGTTTCGTTTATTCTTTTAGTACATATTTTTTTGTATTTTTTGTCGACTTATGCTAGTGGCTGCAATCTTGTTAGAAATGCAAATGTTATTTATACACTGATTCTTTTGAGCATACCTTATAGAAGTTTTGTATATGTGCCAATGTGATATATATGCGAGTTTTAAATATTTTGAGCTAAATATTGCTTGTTTTTGTTGTAACAGGACCAAATTGCTTATGTTTTAGAGAAAAAATCAAAAACGAAACAAGATTCAATCAAGCATTCGACATGGAAGAGGTGATCAGACAATATGTATGAATTGTTAAGTTTGGGTATGTAAAAGTAGTTTGAATTATATGTATGAAATATCAAGTTTGAATATATTGACATTGTCTGAATGATATGCATGAAATATTATATGGTACTTTACATGTTTGTTGTTTTTGAAAATATGTTATGTTTGTACACATTTAAGAAATAGATAATGATATATCTGAATGATGTTTGAATGATATATATGTATATAAAAGTAATGAAAGAGCTGAAATTATGGTATATAAATGGTATGAAATTATTTCTAAAATTATAGGGTTTTAAAAACGCTATCAAATTGTCAGACAAACGCTATTAGAAACACACAATAAACGCTATACCAGATGAACATGTAAACACTATACAATTGAATAAAAACGCTATAGAAAACCTAAGAACGCTACAATAGAACAACGATAAACGCTATACAAAAAAGGAATAAACGCTATTATAGGAAGCAGTTGGTTGGGATTTCATATAGCGTTTTTTGTTAATAGCAATGATAAAACGCTATAAAATATAACTTTTATATAGCGTTTTACTTTTGCTATTTGAAATTGAAGGCCTAACATAGCATGTCGTTCCATGGCGATCTCTGAAACGCTATTATAGGCTATGATAGCGTTTTTCAAACCCTATTAAAGCCCCTTTTTGTTGTAGTGACTATTCACAAATAGGAGGCATCATAAACTTATTTCATATTTTTAAATAATTCATAAAATTTCCAACACATACTGAGAAAAGCACAGTTTGGTAAATAATCATACTGAAGTTAAATTAATTTGTGTATATATCAGAATAGTTGGATGCATATTAGGAAGTATAAAACAGTATGTTATACATACCTAGAAAATGGAAATGATTATTCAAGCAACACGATGAAATGCACATGCGATCATTGCGCGTGCTCCTGCTTCGTGGCATAACGTTTGAACCTTTTCTCCCCTAATAGCAACTTCTGTTTCGCAGGAAAGTGGCGATAGATCTGCAGACATTGAAATGCGGAACAAAAAAAAAAGAATGTAGTGGTATAATAATATGTTACAATCATTGATGAACAAAAAGTAGTGCAGCTGGTACTCAAACCTGTGCCTAGAAGCAAATACAACCGGGGAAGTGGCAGACAAAATAGATACTAAAGCATGAACAAAAAATTGAGAAAAAAATTAGAAGTTCAATAGAATGCTAACTGAATCAATGATTTAAAGATAGATCCTGACCAATAAAGAAGAAGAAAAAATGTTGGTTACAAACCTGAGTTAACGCTGAAAATGTGGATTGTCAATATCAGAAAACCGTCCTATGTAATTTCAAGCAGAAGCTACAAAGTAAAACTGGCTATGATCATTGTGTTAAAATTTAAAACCCGTGTAGACTGAAAATACGAAAGAAGCATTCATCCGTACGTTCATTGTTCGGAATAGTAGGTCATAACATCAACATCAATGTTTAAAACTTGAAATTCATCACACATATCAATGAGCATAAAAAAGGATATAACACAATATAGAGCGGTATGAAAATATCAGTGTGCAAAAAGTTTATAGCAAAATACTAAATCGGGAACTAACCATGGAAAATGTTATTTTTGAAGTGGTAAACTAGTCTAATTTTTTATGATGTAAAGTACAGTAAATTAACTGGTAACATTGACTGTTACCTATGTTCAAATATTACAATCAGAAGAAGATTGAATAATAAACAAATTTCATACAATCACGATTTTATAAAACAACGAATCAACGTGGGTGCAGATTCTGACGGGCATTTGAAAACTGGACCAATAAATTTTTGCATAAGACAGTAGGTAATCATAAATTTACGTCAGATTCAGACACAGCACATTGCTTAGGAGTGAACATCAATCACCACCATTATCTACTTTATGTAAGGACGCATGTTTACTGCCAGTGTGAAGTCATAATAATGTAACATAAGAAAGAGTGGATATCATAATATGAATGAAAGTAGAGGAAAGTCGTAATGAGAACCATATACTTAAATATGGGTAGAAAATTGCAATTCATATATTTTTGAAGGAAAAAACTGTTGTCATCCATTTTCAATTTTGACATTGAATAACTTTTACTCCATTCATATGTCAATTGACATAAACTTTATGGATGCTCTCTATGCATTATTTTATGTCCTTTTATGTACGACATAGTTCCAAATAATTTCAATGGTAGTTTTGTGTTTTATTTCATTTAAAAAAAAGTAGCATGCATATAAACAAACTAAGTGTTGGAAACATAATTTGAAATTTATCTTTATTTAATATTAGTTTATGAAGTCGATGTGTCTTTATGGTCAAGAGTCATTCAGAAGTTTGTGTGTCTATTTAATATGAAGTGTCCCTTAGTTAAGTGTGTGTCTATTGAATGAAAAGTCATGTAAGACTCCTATATATAAAGCCTATCATTTTGTATGAATGTAAGGAAAATTAAAAGGAAGCAAGTAAGAACAATGTAGTCATTAAATTATTATGCGTTTAATCTCTCTCCTCCTCTCTATATCTAATTCTAACATGGTATCAGAACTAGGTTGATGAGAGGGGATAGAAAGATCTTTAAAGAGAAAGAGAACATGGCACAAGTGGCTGTGGAAGAAAAATTATTTTAGAGTTGTTGGTGAGAAAGTGCACCATGGAGAGAAAGTGCTCCAATATTTAAAAAAAAATTGAAGGTGATGAGAAAGTGCATCACAAATCGAAGAGAAAGTGCTTCGTTTATTGAAGGTGATGAGAAAGTGCATCACAATTCGAAGAGAAAGTGCTTCGTTTATTATCTCAACAAATCGAAGAGAAATTTCAAATTAAGAGGAAGTGTTGGAAACATAATTTGAAATTTATCTTTATTTAATATTAGTTTATGAAGTCGATGTGTCTTTATGGTCAAGAGTCATTTAGAAGTTTGTGTGTCTATTTAATATGAAGTGTCCCTTAGTTAAGTGTGTGTCTATTGAATGAAAAATCATGTAAGGCTCCTATATATAAACCCAATCATTTTGTATGAATCTAAGGAAAATTAAAAGGAAGCAAGTAAGAACAATGTAGTCATTAAATTATTATGCGTTTAATCTCTCTCCTCCTCTCTATATAAAATTCTAACACTAAGGAGTACACAAAAGATTGTCAGTAAAAACAAATTGAATTTGCGCACACTGATTTTAATGTGATATTGGCAGCTATATACATGCTCAACGCAGTCAAATGAAGTGGATTGGCAGAACAGGGGTGACCGACATATCATATGTGCAATATGTATAAGTACAACAGAATAGAGATGAAAGATTTGATAACCAAAATATTTAAGGAAAGGGAAAGCCTGTAAAAGATAAATTAAAAATTAATGGGTCTGCAAAACAGTATAGCATTGGTCTGTTTTGAGCGCAAATAATATCCAAGCATAAACATAGTAAAACAGACGGAATGACCCATTTAGGCCTAGTAGTATGAGGACATACCCTGGTAAGCGATACAATGTGACAGGCCAGTGGGTCATTGGCATATTCTAACAACATATAGTCCAAGTCCTTCGTGTATGAATCCTATTGCCAAAAAGGAAGCCAGTTCAAATTTCAGTTAAAATATTAAGTAACATATACAATCAAACATGTACACAGCTACCGGAAATTGTCGGGCGTTTGAGAAAAAAATTGATTGTACAATCAAACATGTTCCATTTTTTATGTTAATTATGTTTGTCTTATTTTTGACATTTCACGCTCCAGGCTTTACCGCGTTATGAATTTGCAATAATATATAGTTTTTTCAACCAATAGGTTGTTAAATATTTTCCAGTTTGACATATTACTCGCACCAGTTTTTACATTCATGTGCGAAATATCCTTTATCGGAAATGTTGATTAGATATCTCTCAGTATCGAGGACGATTGGTGCACGACCAAAATTATATACTTTCTCAGGTAATCTATATTGGTATAGTTAGTTCACTTTTTAGTTAAGAGTGGTTCCGGGATTTGGACATATTTTGACGACTGGAGTGTAAAATCATACATACTATTGACATAAGATGTGCTGCTAAACACTTTCCAAACCCAATAAACAAACGATTTTTTTTTTGTAATTAAACTTTGGTGATTAAATTCCATTTGTATATTATGAGAATTTTTGAAATTATAATTGAGAAGACTGAACCTGGAGGAAGAGGATTCAGAGGAATATGGAAGCTCAATGGCGTTGGCATCTTCGATTGGCAATAGCTGATACAATAAAATCACGAAGGAAGGCACAGTAAGAAAAGATTATGGCTGGTGTATCAGTGAAGAAGGTTGTCATGAGAGCAAAATATGCACACTGCCGTAATGTAACAATCACAGACACTCCTGGTAACCTAAGAAACTTACTTTCAGAAAGTGAACTAAACGTCAGTTACAAGCTGACAAAGTTAATTTCAGAACAAATAGAAAAGTAAAGAGTTGGACAGATCGTTGGTGCTGACATCTGAAACCTAAAATGGGAAGGGTCTAGTTTATCATCAGCTCACTTTTCGGCCATGTTAGATCCATCCAGTACCTCCTTGCTGCAATTAAAACTGAAAAGTAAATAACAAATTTCAATTTACGTGATATTTTTCATTTAGTAAACAATTATAGTAACTGTTTTTTTATAACATAAATTGGGAAGGCGGAACTCACACATATGCATCCCATGGAACTGTAAATGTTCCAATGAGCGAGGATCGCTGATTCCATAACTATTTGGTTATGCCGGCGACAAATGGACCAAGTGGAGAGTGTTGAAACCATTGTGATTAATCCGATTCAAGACCACTCGAATCCGATATCTAAATCACAATGCGCTAGCGGAAGACTAGATCGTTGTTAGACTTGCAAAAACAACTAAAGCAATAACTCTAGTCACAAAACCAATATCAACCAATCACGAACAATTCAAATCTCAATCACAAGCAAGAAACTAATGAAAAAGTAGCAAAAATAAATCACACAAGGATTTATAGTGGTTCCACTAACATCTTGTTAGTGTACATCCACTTTAGAGAGTGTTTTATTGCCACGATGAAAGGAATACAAGAGATTGATCCAATAATCACTATATTTCAATATAGAAAAGAGTTTGAGGAGAATAGAACTGAAGAATTGGAATTAGGCTATAAACCCTAATTCTCCCTTCAGAATAAACCCTTGATCCCAAATCAAGTCTTTAAGCTCCTCCCACTAACACCTCAGAAAATAGTTTATATAGGGATAGGCCAATTACCCAAATTGCCCCCATATCTTCACAAATCAACTTACAAGGTTTTCAGCTCGAAATAGCCCAATTCAATATTCAAACGTCTGTCCCTCCCAGGGAATTATTTGGGCTCCAGCTCTCAGCTCAGACGTCTGTCGCATCCATGACAGACGTCTGTCCCCCTCTTAGACGTTTGTCGTGGGGATGAAAGACGTCTGTGGAAACTTTTGGGAAAATCCCCCTGTAGTGACAGACATCTGTCGTCCCATGCGACAGACGTCTGTCGCACTGTACATAGAACAGCTTACTCATTTCAGCTCATATCTTCCTCGTGCGAACTCCGATTTGCGAACGATTTTCTCCAATGCGAAGCTTTCTTCGACCACTTCAATCTACCATATAGTATCGCATATTACAACACTCCACCTCGATACTATAACCATCTCAACTCCAAACTCCAATGCACCCAAGCGTTTCCTTCTACCTTCGACCAAGCAAACTTGAATGTTTCCCCAATGAGCTCCGGCATGGCCACCGCCCATTGCACTACACCAACGAGTTCAGGCAAAGCCTCCACCCGTCAATGTAGTGTTGAAAACATTCAAACCACAATCCGTCTCACCAAAAGACAATGTACTCGGGAGTGTAACGAGTACTTACCATGAAGATATATTTCCAATCTCTCACTGCTATTCCTTTCCATCAACAAACAAAATCACTCTCTCCACCTCGTGCCACCCCGTGGCACCTAGCAACTCAACGAGCGAATTAAGTTCGAGCAATGCTCGAACTTCCCATACGGCAATGCCTTCGTAAACATATCTGCCGCATTATCCTTTGTGTGCACTTTCCGAAGGTATACTAACTCACCCTCATCCATGGCTACAAGAAATGACTCCCTCACCTCAATATGCTTGGTCCGTGAGCTAAATGCCAAATTCTCCGCTAAATGGATAGCACTTTGGCTATCACATCGAACATCAACACTTTCATGTTCGAAACCCAAGTCACACAACAATCGCTTCAAGTAGAGTGCCTCCTTGGCCGCTTCCACAGCAGCAATCAACTCCGCCTCCGTAGTGGATAAAGCAACTACGGTTTGCAATCGCGATCTCCAACTAATGGTCGTCCCGCCAAGTGTGAAGACATACCCGGAAGTTGATTTCCTCCGATCCCTATCATCGGCGTAGTCTGAGTCACAATAACCAATCAACTTGCAACTCCTATCATCACTACCGCCAAAGACAAGTCCATGAGATGTTGTGCCTTTCAAGTATCTCATAATAGCCTTCACGGCTTCCCAATGCGATTTCCCCGGATTAGCCATATACCGACTAACCACCCCGACGGCATTTGCAATATCGGGCCTTGTACACACCATTGCGTACATCAAACTACCAACCGCACTTGCATATGGCACCTTTGCCATATAAGCCTTGTCTTTATCCCCGATAGGTGATCCCTTCTCTGAAGGCTTCATATGCAAAGGTAAAGGTGTATTTAACGCCTTTGCATCCTTCATGCTAAATCGGAAAAGCACTTTCTTAATGTATTCCTTTTGAGTCAATCTTAACTCAAAACGCTTTCGGTCCCTTCCTATTTCCATGCCCAAGATTTTTCTTGCTTCTCCAGGATCCTTCATCTTGAATTCCGATTTCAAAAGCATCTTTAACTTGTTGATTTCATTTCGATCCTTGGAAGCAATGAGCATATCATCCACATACAAGAGTAAATACACCCAATAATCATTTCCCAACCTCTTGAAATATACGCAAGCATTCTTGATGCTTCGATGGAAGCCACTTTCAAGCATGAAATGATCGAATCTCTTATACCATTGTCTAGGCGATTGCTTTAACCCATATAGTGATTTCTTCAACTTGCAAACCATATTAGACTTACCATCTACAACAAACCCTTCCGGTTGCTCCATGTAGATGTCTTCATCCAAGTCTCCATGCAAGAAGGCGGTTTTCCCATCAAGTTGCTCCAACTCCAAGTCATGGATAGCAACTATCGCTAGTAAAACTCGGATAGATGTATGACGAACCACCGGTGCAAAAATTTCATCATACTCCTTTCCTTTCCTTTGTGAGAACCCCTTTGCCACTAACCTTGCTTTGTACCTTCCATCATCCTTCACCTTGTAAATCCATTTGCACCCTATAGCACAGTTTCCTTGAGGAAGTGGAACCAACTCCCAAGTTCGGTTCTTCATAAGCGATTGCATCTCTTCCTCCATGGCGCAAATCCACTTCAAGCTCTCTCTCGACTCCATGACGTCATCAAGGTCCATCGGCTCATCTTGCACTACATTGAGAGCATAGTCCAAATGATCACTAAAGCTAAGGTAGTTCCAATCACCATATCTTTCAGGAGGCCTTATTGCACGTCGACCAACCCGAGTAGCAATACTATCACCCAAACCCCTTTCGGCTCCACCTTGAGTCGAAACTTCTCTAGTATCATGTACATCACCAACATCATCACTAAAGGAACCATGTGGACTATTTGATGTTTCATCAACCGCTTGAACCCCACGAGCTTGTTCAACTCTACTACCACTTGGACGGAATGTGGGAATGAATTCCTTCTCCTTTGATTCACCATGAACCAAATCCGGAACGTCCGATGAGCTCTCATTCACCTTGACTAAAGTCGACTCATCAAAAGTGACATAACGAGAATTAACAACCTTCTTCGTTTCCTGATTCCAAATCCGATAGCCTTTCACGCCATCCGTGAAACCAAGCAAGACCCCTTTGAATGCTCTAGCTCCAAGCTTATCATTCCCCGGATCATGCATATAAACCGGGCTACCAAACACACGAAGATATCTCAAGTCAACACTCTTCCCTTTCCACACTTCCTCCGGAATTTTGTTACTAATGGCCGAGCACGGAATTCGATTTACAATATGCACCGTGGTTGACAAAGCTTCGGCCCAAAATCCCTTAGACAAACCCGATGTCAATCTCAAGCATCGAGCTTTCTCAAGTAGAGTTCGGTTCATTCTCTCCGCTACTCCATTAGATTGCGGATCTCCCGGTGTAGTAAAATGTCTCCGGATCCCGTGATGCTTACAATACTCCAAGAATTCACGCGAGACATATTCGCTGCCATTGTCGGTCCTTAACACCTTCAAAGTCTTACCACTCTCATTCTCAACAAGAGCCTTCCACACTTTGAACTTAGCAAATGCCTCCGACTTGGACCCCATTACATACACCCATACCTTGCGACACAAATCATCAATGAAAGAGATATAATACCTTGCTCCTCCCAAAGAAGCAACCGGTGCCGGTACCCAAACATCTGAATGAACATACTCAAAAACCTCCTTTGAGTCATGCTTGCCTTCATCGAATGATACCCTTGTTTGCTTCCCCACGACACATTCCTCGCAAAACTCTAGTTTGTTGAAGCTCTCACCCACAATCATCTCCCGCTTCCGAAGAATATCCAAACTCCTCTCCGAGACATGACCCAATCTCAAATGTCACAACCGTGTCGCATCCAAGTCACGAGAACTATCAACACCCACACAAGTCTCACCTCCTGTGGTCACACCTTGAAGCAAATATATACCTTGAGTCCTAGCACCCTTCATAACCACAAGCGCTCCCTTCGAAACCCTCAAGCAATCCTTCTCGATAGTGATCTTGCATCCTAGAGAATCCAATTGCCCCAAAGATATAAGCGACTTCCTAAGTCCCGGAACATAGCGAACATTGGTGAGCGTGCGAACAACTCCATTAAACATCCTTATTTGCACGGAGCCACTACCCATCGACTTGCAAATAGCACCATTTCCCATAGCAATTGCATTTCCCTCTTTGACCTCAAATGACGAAAAACAATCTCTATATGGCGTCATATGATACGACGCACCCGAATCGAGAACCCATTCGTTACTCGAAACACTCGTTGCTACCGCCGTCAACACATTCTCATCTACTTCACCATCCCCACTCTCCACCGCCACGGATGAAGACGCTACTCCCTTCTTATCTTTTTTCGGACATTCATTCTTCCAATATCCCGGTTTCTTACATATAAAGCACTTCCCATTTCTCTCTTTCGATTTACCTCTTCCATCGGGTTTTCTTGATTTAGAACGCCCTCGGTTTCCTTTCTTCACATTCTTTTCTTTCTCCACAAACAACTCGTGACTACTACTAGCTCTACTACTACCCTCACTCATCTCCTTCATTTGATCTCTCAACTCATCACTAAGAAGGCCCGTCTTGACATCATCTAGAGTCAAGGTATCCCGACCATAGATCAAACTATTTGAGAAACCCGTATAGCGGTCTGGCAATGAACACAATAATATCATCGCCTTTTTCTCTTCCTCAATCTTCAAATCAACGGCCTTCATCTTCATGAGCAAGTCATCAAAGGCATTCATATGTGCCTTAAGCGTATTACCCTCCTTCATCTTGAAGGTGAAAAACGTACGCAACAAGATCAAACGATTAGTGAGCGACTTCTTCATATAAAGTTCTTCCAACTTGTCCCAAATACCTTAAGCGGTAGTCTCACCACTAATTTCGGAGATCACATTCTCCTCCATAGCAAGTTGAAGAGTAGTGTAAGCCCATTCCTCCATCTCCTCTCTCTCTCAACATCTGAGATATCACTTGGCAATAAGTGAGTATCAAATACTACTCGGTGCACCCGATTCCGTCTAAGAACCGCTTTCATTTTCCATTGCTACTTCTCAAAGTCATTATCACCATTCCACTTGTCAATAACCAATTGAGAACCCGACGCCGCATACGAACCCCGTACATATGGCGCCACACTATTCGGACTTCCGGTTGAAGGACTTACCGAGCTACTATCCGTCTCCGGCATTTTCACAAACACATAACAAGCACCAAAACAGCTCTGATACCAACTGTTGAAACCGTTGTGATTAATCCGATTCAAGACCACTCGAATCCAATATCTAAATCACAATGCGCTAGCGGAAGACTAGATCGTTGTTAGACTTGCAAAAACAACCAAAGCAATAACTCTAGTCACAAAACCAATATCAACCAATCACGAACAATCCAAATCTCAATCACAAGCAAGAAACTAATGACAAAGTAGCAAAAATAAATCACATAAGGATTTATAGTGGTTCCACTAACATCTTGTTAGTGTACATCCACTTTGGAGAGAGTATTTTATTACCACGATGAAAGGAATACAAGAGATTGATCCAATAATCACTATATTTCAATATAGAAAAGAGTTTGAGGAGAATAGAATCGAAGAATTAGAATTAAGCTATAAACCCTAATTCTCCCTTGAGAATAAACCCTTGATCCCAAATCAAGTCTTCAAGCTCCTCCCACTAACACCTCAGAAAATAGCTTATATAGGGATATGCCAATTACCCAAATTGCCCCCGTATCTTCACAAATCAACTTACAAGGTTTTCAGCCCGAAATAGCCCAATTCAATATTCAGACGTCTGTCGTGGGAGTGACAGACGTCTGTCCCTCTCAGGGAATTATTTGGGCTCCAGCTCTCAGCTCAGACGTCTGTCGCATCCATGACAGACGTCTGTCCCCCTCTTAGACGTCTGTCGTGGGGATGACAGACGTCTGTGGAAACTTTCAGAAAAATCCCCCTGTAGTGACAGACTTCTGTCGTCCCATACGACAGATGTCTGTCGCACTGTACATAGAACAGTTTACTCATTTCAGCTCATATCTTCCTCGTGCGAAATCCGATTTGCAAACGATTTTCTCCTATGCGAAGCTATCTTCGACCACTTCAATCTACCATATAGTATCGCATATTACAACAGAGAGGAGTTTGCGAATGAAAAATTCAAAGTAGATTGAGAAACATATTATAGATTAAATAAAGTTACTTAATGTTGAATAGAATTGGATTTGCTATTTGGCCAAAACTGCTGGCAAAATTGGTTGCCGAATAGAATATAAAGACATTAATTGTTATTATGCTATAAAAATATATTCACCATACAAAAGTTAAGAAGTCATGAATCCATGTACACAACAGGGATGACAGAAGGTGTTCATAAAATACATATATATATTTTAGATACATAGATGGAATTAACTAAGTAATATAATGGAAAATAAAATGTAAAAAAACAAGACTGACGCATACATCAACAACGAAGAATAAGTAAAAGGAGAAAAAAAAGTATGTTTAACATGACTATGGATCACAGCCTGATGCAGGGGTGATAAATATTGTTCTTCTACCCAGCTATGTCATCAAATTTCATCATCGTTTCCTGCACTTTTTTTCCGTAGTGTGAACAGCTGATGTATATGAAAATGATAATAATTAATAAGCAGTAAGAAAATAAGATTTGCTGACCTATGGCTGAAGAAATTTACAAACACGCACCTGACAACGAATTGAAAACCTCTTTATATACAATACTAGTTTTGAATCCGTGCTACGCACACGGGCATTGTTGGGAATGTAATGTTGTCATATGTATGGCAATGATAGATGTGTATGAAGCCATAATAATCGCAGAACATGGTGTTTGAACGATGAGGTAGTGAAATAAATGTTTAAATGTGGAAGCGAAGCTTAGTGAAAGAGGTTGTAGTTACGTCAAAGCAAACCCGTAGTAAGAAGTACAACGGGAGTTAGACAGTGAATGTAAGGCCACTATGCATGCAGAGTTTGACAATAAAAGTTGTGACCCTTGCTCATGGTCTGAACTCCTAATAAAAAAGACATCATTCTTGGTATAATATTTAGTTAACCTATTTGCTGTCAGGTAATACAACTTCATATCAACCTAAATCTGTAAGCTATTACAACTTTATATCTAGTTGTTTTTGCATATAAAATACATTAATTTAATTTCATGCAAACTATACTTTATCTCCAACTGGTTTTCGCATTTATGATCAAGTTTTAAAACAAACGTTTTTTAATCAAAAAATAGTGAAAAGTGCTTTTTTATTCTTTCTTTGTATAATTGAGTACTAAAATTTTTATATGAATAATGGAACGATATCAACAATTAATTTCATATGTTGACTTTTTTTCAAAAAAATGTGTTTATATTTTGACTTAAACCAGGGTATGGCAATGTAAATCTTAAGTTTTCTACTGTTAGACTGAATAGAGATAATGCATAGAGGAATAAAAATCCAATCTGAATAGTACATTTTCTCATAATTCATGGAAACTCAAACAAACGCAGCAGGATGTAGTCTTCAACTCAAGCACAGTTGCATCAGCAAATATACAGTGTACCGTAGCAATTGAAACAAATTATGACAATAGACCTATAGCTCTTTCAGCAGAAAACATGATCAACATTTTTGCAAATAATATAGTGAAAATATCTAGAATGATACTGTCATGGCATTTTGATTTCACGCCATGTCAGGCATACGTTAGCCGCTACTACTTTTAGTGCACCAGTAGGAAAAGGCCATTAAGACTAGAAAATGTTAATGGATAATACATTAATGAATGATAAGCAGACTACAGTCCCGTATAATACCTACAATGGGATATGAGAAGACAATAATCTATGAAGTTACCTTTCAACGCACAACGACACAAGTTAAATGACATAATTAATGAACATGGTAAATTTTTATTAACATTTTGTCTAATTCAAAGACACGCTAACAACACTAACAGATTATACTTTTGTTCAGAAGCCTTATACATACTAGAAAACAAAAAAAATAGAACTTTAACCGACAAATTCAAAGACACGCTCTCAATCACGATGATTTATCTTGCCTCTAGTACCTTTTCGGCTCTTTCACTTTTGCAGCTTTGCCCTTTTTCCAGGTTTTCCAGACCCTTTGGTCCTTGCATCCTTCTTCATACAACGGTCTACCAACTTCTTCCCTTTCCCTATCCTCGCCTGAACTCCCTTTTGTTGCCACGACTAACTCTTTCTTGGGTCTCTTAGGCATCGCCCTCTTGTAAAGATGATCTTGTTGAATGGTGCTTCAAAGTTGTCCCACATCGGAAAATACTGAACTAAGATCCTGGATATAAACTAAGATGTTCCCCATCACATAGCCAATTGGTTTTGTGATAATAAGGGGACTAATAAAAAAAAACTAACATGGTATCCTGTATATAAACTAAGATGTTCCCCATCACATAGCCAATTGGTTTTGTGATAATAAGGGGATTAATAAAAAAATAATATTTAACATGGTATCAGAGCTCAAGATAATGAGAAAGTGCATCACAAAATCGAAGAGAAAGTGCTTCGATCTCAACAACTTTGAAGCAAGGGGGTGTGTTGAATGGTGCTTCAAAGTTGTCCCACATCGGGAAATACTGAACTAAGATCCTGGATATAAACTAAGATGTTCCTCATCACATTGCCAATTGGTTTTGTGATAAATAAGGGGATTAATAAAAAAAACTAACAGATCTATCATATCCACCTTTGACACCTCAGATATGTCCGTTTGACCGACAATGGTGTTGGACTTTTGGCAAACCTGCTCAAGCTGCTTCATTGCTGCCCTCTTCTTTCTAGCTTCTGCCCGAGCCACCTTTTTAGCAGGCCTAGCATCGATTTCTCTGAATCGTGCCTTCATTGCCACAGACCTCTTCCTTGGTTATTGGCTTCATTGGTTTGTTGTGCTTGTTCTCTTCCTCCACAAACCATGTCGGTAAGCTTTCTTCATCTTCGTCTCTGACATACCGCACTCTAATTAATTTATCTTTTCTTTAAACATGTGTGAAGCTTAGAAGCAAAGATAGCTTTCTATATGAAATAAAGGCAGAAGCTGGTGCTGCAAAACTTTGTTCATAAGAGAGCGAAATGAAAGCCTAAGCGAAAAAAGTAAGCAGACAAATATATATTACCAGCATATATTAAAACTCATGATTTACATCATATATTCTTCAATAATATCGACCATATGAATTGTACGCCCTGCCACATTGATATGATCAGGAGGGTGAAGTTGCTGATAACATGATGACATGCAAGTTTCTTGATTTTCCCTCTCTATAGGCTACTCAATCTCAGTGCCTAAAACCATTAAAATTCTTATTAATATGGTGCACTGGTGGTTTATATGAATGCAGATTAGATGGTATACTACTTTAAAAGCCAACCATGTGTGTTGATGCTACTTTTGGTATTAATTATTCCTAGCCTTCAAGTTATACCTCACACCTTTAATATCCTAATCCAGGTGTCCTTGGTTTCAATTGATGTAACCTTGTGGGTATAGTTTAAAAAAATTATTTGGAAATATTTCTTCACATATGAAGTCATTATGAATAAAATAAACAAAATGCAATTTCATTGTGCTATTTAGACATTATATTTGTCTAATTTTGTTGCTTCACTCCCTGATGATCACTCTAGTGGTCATTCCCTAGGATTACATTCTACATTGTAGATGTACACATTCTACCTATATTTTTTTATATTGAAAAGACTAACAATGATAAAGTAAGATAATATGATCATCATGGTTCCAAAAAGTGTTCATTTTGACAGTTTATTTACTAATGAAAAAATAATCAGAAATAGACTTTTCAATTTGTAAATACTTTGACGGTCAATTGGTAAGATTAAATGAAGTCCAAAGTCAGTTAATAGCAATGCATACCTTTTTGTGCACATGCGGAATGGTAAGTTGCTTGACAAATGATTCAAATTTGCATTGAATATTCAAACCAAATGGTTAAAAAAATTGTGGTAACATAGAACTTTGTAACCATGAAAAGCTATTTAAGTTGTCTGCATATGATTTATAACAGTTCAAATATGCCATGCCTAAGCGTCAAATGGGCTTTTAGCTTGCTGATTTAAATTTATATAATGTCACGTGTAATTTGTATACTGGTTAAAAAGTAAATATGTCTAAATATGTCGTTCAGTCCATTGAAAAAAAGTCGTTGTCCATATTAAAGTTTTCATGACTTGTAAACAGTAGAATATATTTAATTAAAGAAACGATCTATGATTATTTAGTAAAAGGAAAACCCATTGTTTCAAATTTTCAATACAGACACGTGAGAGCGCACGCACACACACATTTACATACATACATACATATACATACATACATATATATATATATATATATATATATATATATATATATATATATATATATATATATATATATATATATATATATATATATAGTTTGTGTGTGTCCATTTCTAGGCATGTGTAGGTAAAATAGAAATAGATAGAATATGAAATTAAGAAGTATAGCTTTATTTATTAAATCATGTACCTCGTTGTGTCCACAAATATTTGTAAACCCACAGCAGATATCACCATGTTCAACATCAGGTTTCACACCTTCCCATTCTTATAGTCCTTAGTTTATTAAATCCACATACTTTAGATCAGCTGATAGTTTAAATAATATATGGTGTCTTTCACTCACCTGCAAATAAAATGACTGAAGGATTGTGAACTATTAAAAGAGATATGGAAAACCCACTTATAATGCTTTTTCACTGTAAGTTTTTAGTTGTGGCTAATAATATTTTCGGTGCAAAGCCTGGTCGAGAATGTTTATGCCTTGATTGAGCATATGCAAATAGGACTACAAATACAAAATTTAAGCAGGTTATGCAACAAAGAAGTTAAGATGCAAATTCATAAGCATTTAAGAAAAAATGGAATATGAGACGTAATTGAAGGGTTTAGCTCAGGAGATTAACTTTATTAGTTAAATAAAGATTATAAGTGAGGTTTGTGATTATTCTACTATTTTTCCTCATTTTACAATTATTATTCCTCTATTAATGGAAAATTTAGGGTTGTAATGAATTAGACTGAAAATTGTGCTACATGTGTAGTGCATATTATCAGCATTGCCAACATCAACTGGTTTATGTGAATATGCATAAACACAATCAATTTCCAGTTAATAAGTTAAGGTCCCTAACATGCAGTAAAAATAATCTGTATAATTTGAGTACATTCATATAAACATAAAATTAGTGAAATCCATAACTATATTTTATTAGAATTCAATGCTGTAACAGTTCAACTATCATCATATGTCACTGCATATATAAGTAAAGACAAATATACATATGATGCTAAAGATGAAAATTGAGAGGAAACAACTTTCATTCAAATTTTCCAGGACATAAGGAATGTATTCATATTATTCACCTCGAAGTTTGAATTAAAAATATATCATCTACTCCAATTGGTCATTAACAATTGTTTTGGATCTTTCTGTGTTTGTTATCCTAAAACAAAACTTACCAAATATTACTATTGTTATCAATAACTAAACATGCAATGGTATAGTCATGCTTTATAGGCATATCATTCAGAGCATTAGGCAAACTTCTTTAATACTTTTAACAAAAATGGTTTTGCATTTTAAACGAAAAAAAGAATGTCTAATTTCAACTATGAATGGCGTTACCAAAATAATCAATAACAGTATCATTATTCATTTGTAGGAGAAAAATTAATTAGACGAACAAAATAAAAATGCCAATAACATGTTGGGATCGTGATTTGAATCTTAATCTGTGCACTTACACTCATTAAGTTTCTGTGCACTCTCAGTATTCTAACTTATTTGGTCTCCTTTTCTGTTTAGACAATAATGTTGTCTTGCCGCTTTAAAGATCATTAACAATTCAGATAATGATCTTAAACAATACAAAATTCTATAGAGTAAATATGAAACATTAATCATAGCAAACATGTCTAAGAAATGGTTACAGATTCATGCACCATGGCTGCATAAAGAATAGAAATTATTTGCTAAAAGGTTATAAAGTGTTTCTTCAAAAAGTAATACCTAGTATTTACTTAAACATTTGAATCATAACGAAGTATATCAATAGTTTATCAAGAGGTGAAAACCAAATAATAATCACTGCACAATTCATTTGGTGAAATAATATTAAAGAAACTGAAATAAATTACCTTCTCCAATACACTTAAAGTCTAAATAAATACACAGATTGGTTGAGCATATTCGATTACAGAGATTCATCAACACTCCACGGTAATAAACGTGGCTTTCGATTAGTGTGAAAATTAAGGCATGTAAATTAAAAATATTTTAAATTACTTGTTAGATGGTTCCGATAACAGATAGTCATAAGATCTATATTAGTCATTCTATTGCATCACATTATGGCTATTCAAACCGAAGTTAGTTGAAAAGGATCTTTATGATAGTTACGAACAGAGTAAAAAAGGGAACAACACCAGCCAAAATCAACTTGACTATCAAAAACTTATCCAAGCAAAAAATATTAAATATAAGAATATGTCAATGGTTATAATAACAAACATTACCAACAAATTATTTGGTGTCATAGATTAAGCATCCAGTTCTGTTTAAAAACAACATTAAAATGTGTTAGTTGTAGTATGAAAAAAATATCCAATCTAACACATGCATACGGAAAAAAAGTTGTCACCGTTTGAAACACTTAGCAAGTAGTAGACAATTAAAAAAATGACTAATTATAGCTCAGTCCGGATTCTGTATGAAAAATAAACTGTGTTCTACATCATTGGCCAAAAATACTATATGTAGATTTATATTTGGGATGCGCACAACAAAACAATATACTTGCAATTTCTATATAGCAGCAGGCTTATTTTTATGTGATTTTTATTTTGAGTCCTCAAATAATGAAATGAAAACAGTTGAGAATTTGTGTAAAGTGAATAGGTTTACAATGAAATAAATATCTACAATTAAAATAATTGTCAAAAACACAAAAGTCTTATCACGAACATCAAATGAGCCAAAATGGTATTGAAAGTTTGAAAAATACTCCTTTTGTATATTTTACCATATCAATGTCATAAGAGTTAAACTGGACTACCAATTTATCATATTTTCAACACACAGTATTAGAAAGGCTTGGTTTTTAACTATGTAGTATAATAACATTTTCTTTAGCTTTACTGAATTCATTGTAGTCTGTTTGATCAAGTTCAATATAATTAGCCTAGCAGCATGAGTGACATAATAAAATGATTACGTATGTGAGATAAGGTTGTTACTTGCGCAATTGCACCGACTCTTCCTGTAAAAGTACCATATGCATGTGACAAATGCTTGGATACTGAATTATCCTTAACTCTTAGAAGAATAACTGGTCCATTACGGATTCTTTTCATGCATAGGCATTGTTGTACTAATACAGTCATCGATGATGGCTCATAAGTAACTGGACCAACAATAAGTAATTTGTTGGTTACACAACCATCTCCGGGCTTCAATTTTTCCGGACCTTTATAACTGCATCCAATGTATCTTCTACCATGCTGTTTTACATTTAAAAATAATTTTAGCATATAACGATAGTTCAACAATGAATATTGAATTGACATATTAAGTTGATGGTACTAAGATATCATGTATCTCCATTAAAAGTTTTACTTTCTACATATGCGGTCCATATCCCATTGGTAATCATCACCGAACAATGGTAATATTTTCATATATGATGATCTCTAGACATGTTCTCAGTTCTTAGCTGATGGATCCATTGTTCGAGGTCATATATCATTCCGTGTTGAAACTTGAAACCCTTCCTGTCTTACATAAATGGAATGCATATCTATATTATAAAGGTGAAACTCTCAGCTATTAAGTACTTTTACCATAAGGAAAAAGATTAGTCGTGCCTCAATACACCATTTTTAAAAGACAATATAAAATTTGATACAAACTGTTTATTCATATGAAATTATTACATCAAAACCTATGATTGCACATATGACGTGATATGATTGCAGAGTTTCAAAGCTAAGGGTAGAAAACAAAACCGATAACCAAAATTAAGCTAAAAAGAACCCGTGGAACCCAATTTAAATATGTAGGCAACCAAAAATGACATCAAATATAAATTGTATTTCATCTTGATGTGGTTCCAAGAGCATGGTGATTTCAAAATTTAAATTTGTGCTTCCTGTTACATCCGCAAAGCAAAATGAATATAACACGACAATCTTTCAATTTACTATAATGAGCCTCATTCCTTCAATAGGGAAAAAAATCAGCAGAACAATTTGCGCTCATAAGATAAATCAACCACCAATTACATCTTAAGAGTGGTGCAATCGATATATACTCTGTATAAAAACTACATAAAATGTAGTCCCCATTTTGTAGTAAAACTATCCGACAACAATGCATCTTTATCCTGAAATTTACAAGTAATAACGATTGTGGGAAACGATTAGAATGAATAAGAAAAGTAAGTAGTAAAAATTTCTCCATATTCAAAAAAAGTAAAGAAGTAGATATATTAAAATAAATTGCATTGGAGGTATTTATCTTTTATGTCAATATGTTATCCCTTTGACCTGATTTCCTTCTTAACAATGAACCGCAAATCTGGGTCATGTTTATTTTAATATCTCCACTGCAATTTAGGGCATTGCGTCAATATGTTATCACCGATTGGAGTATACGAATGCAATTTAGGGCAAAATGGGTGGATAGATGTGCCGAGGACTATACGAATGCAGTTAGGATCGATCCAATCGAAGTCATGTTATTGTTGTGATAACGATAACAATATTAAACCGTAATTTTTTACTTCGGCCGCAGACTGAAATTGCTGAAATTCAAAGTACCTGTAGTTGAAGGACAGAAGAGAAGATAAATCCATGAGGGTATGAGAAGAATCAGATGTGGAAGAAGGAGGAGGGAAATAATTTATGAGGGTTGAAGAATGATCGGACATAGAGGAAGGAGAAGGAAAGTAATATGTGAGCGATCGAAAAAAATTCAGTTGGTAAAGTAGTAAAAACGTGGAGATGAAGAATTGCTGCAGAGAAGAAGAGATCGTGTTGCCGCAGTTACTTGGAAAATAGAAAATAAGGCACTTCAGTTTGGCATTTTAGAAAAAGAGTCTACTTCGTTAAACGCTACCACGTAGGATTTAAAAGAAAATTGGTGTTCCACATCAGCATTTCTTCTATTCTACTTTCTATTATAGATAATAGAAGATTAATTAAAAATATAATTAATTAATTTAAATAATTCCATTAAATTATTTCTCAACAACACAATTATCCAAATTTAACCGTTAGGTTAACTTCCTTATTCTCACATATACAAATCTGATTAACATCAGATTTGATTTTATAAAATCAATTTACAATTAATTATAAACATAAATATTTATTTCCTTTTAATAAAGTTTTGTTCAAAATATATATTTCAAAATCTATCTTTAGTTATAAAATAAAATTTATAACTTCAGTTCTATCAACTTACCTAACGGTAAATCGATATAAATAAAACAATTTACTTTTGGGCCATCTACTGCCGATTACTCAACCAATACTGCCCATTGGTTAAAACCAAACACATGTTGAATTTCCAATCAATGATCAATACTCAAATCAATTACCCAAACATGACAGTTCATATGATAATATGAAAATAAATAATACATTTTGAGGAATCTCGTTGGATCCTCCAACCTGTTCTTCCCCATATACAAATGGTTCTCTCAAATCAGATCATTCAACCATTAAACTGATAATAATAAATAATGACCATTTAATCCAACCACAAGCAATTCAAACAATTCAACCAATTAAACACGTTTATTTTATAAATGTGACCAACAAGGTAAGTTACCTTTATTGGAACCAGTCGTTAGAATACGATTTGGTATTTCACTGAAATTAAACGACGGTTTAATTTCATCAGTTAAATCAACCAATAAATGTATAACTAGCAAACAGTCAACCATCGACAAACAGAAAACATAAAAATAAAAATCCAATTTATATAAAATATAAATGGGAAAACTGAGTGAGTTTAACTCATCTTGAGCTGATTCACTTACGGTTTGGTTACAGTTAAATTAAACAGTTGTTTAATTTAACTATAAACTTCCACCGTCTCCATTCCTGTCAAAATTAACTCCATAATTAAGATCTCGTTAAGACGACCATAACGCCCCTTGAATCATCCAATTCTAATTACACAGTAAAATGTTATCCGAGTTTTAGTACACGGATTTTAAATTTAATTAGTCAACTCCGGATTATATTTTAGTTAAATTAATTACTAACTTAATTACCTAATTCATAAATATAATTAGTTAAATTAATTACTAACTTAATTACCTAATTCATAAATATAATTAGGTCTAACTGAGTTTTGAAATACAGCCGAACTCAGTTTTGTTTAACTTCGCTAATCCTTTTGTTACTATATACTAGTTGCGTGAACTAAGAATTTGACTTGTTTTTTTTAAAGTAATTAAACCATTTACTTACGTTTTGAAATAGTTGGCAAAACCCTTTTTAACTTTCCAGTAAAAAGGAAATGTCCCTCTCTTTGTTCCTGTTCGCATCCCCTTTCAAACAGCAGTACCCAACATTCAACCTGCATCCATATATGTTTCAGTTAATACTGTTTTAATTATTGAACCATTAATTAATTAACTAACTCTTAACTACTATATTAACACTAATATAATTAGTTAAATAATTTATTTTGGCCAAACTGTTTTTACTTCGTTTGTCCCTGGTTCCCTTCAATCTCGTTCGAGACATTTTTCCATAGACCTTCACCACTATTCTGTCACCTGCTTTAATGTTAAGTACAACGTTGGTTCAGGCCTCAAAGTCCCAAAGCCTGTACAAAGTCATGATATAAGTAATACCCTTAGTTATAAATATTGACTAATCCAAATTATGATAAGAATCGCGTGATTTACTCTAACAGATGGACCAGTCTCGAACTACTTTGTTTCCTCCGTCCACATCTTCCAGTATTGACGTTTTGCTCACGCTCACACAAGAAAAGCTTCACCAAAACTGTGCTTCCCTTCGAACATCGGAGTAACGCCTTACCCCGTTCATCGATGGCTCATCGGAGGTCGCCCAAACCGGTGCCTCAACATCCTCGATCTTCGACGCAAGCACCGACCTCCGAAACTCCTCCACCTGACAGCAGTTCGCCACTAACAACAGCCACTTCGAGGCAGAATTCCAACCTCATTACTAAATACAGACCCATCATCACCGTTCACCTCATAGAGCTTGCCAAGGTGAATAAGTTTACAGTTGAGGATTGGTAGAATGGGTAAACGGATTTGAAATTTTAAGTTGAAATGATTTGTAGGGTAACCGCCGTTTATATGTATGGAGGCGGAAATTTCCATTGCGTTGACCATTAGAAAACAAAACGAGGGTTTTTGACCGCATCCTAGTATTTATAGTGGAATAAATATATTATTTTAATTTAATGAAACTTCACCGCTAAGTAACAAGTGAAACTGACCAAAATCGACTTCTGTTATCTGATAAAGATGCTAATCCTAGCATAGAAAAATATTCCGGACCCAATGGGACAAGTTTCGTCGAATTCCGACATCGTTTGAAAAAAAATCCCTTATAAAACCAATGAAAAACACGCGTTTAAAGTTTCCACGATCACTAGATTAATCCAATCAACTTGAAACTTTGAAATCCTATAATAATTCTTCAATACGAACCCAACGACACCAGTTTCGTCGCATTTTGAGTCTTTGAGACTGTTTTCCCGGTAGGCTATTTTTATGCGCACCGCAATGCCATTTTGGACACCAAATTGCCCGGACTTCAAAAATAACAAATTATATACCTATCATGACTATAATCGATGATACAAACTCAATGGAATTGGTTTCGTGGCTTAATTCGATCGTCTGCTCAAGTTGTGCCCAAATATCCCTTTATTAATTAAATTACGCGCTATAGAAATTGAACGGGCGTTTGTGGCTGCCGTGGTCACGTACGACATCAGTTTGCCACGCAATTCAACACCGTACAATAATTTAACGTTACAGTCCCAACGAAACTGGTTTCGTTGAAATCGGGGACCGTTTGCAAAATGGCCATTTTAAGCCCTATAATTTAATAACGATTTCCATAGCGACTATTTCAAATTTTTGATTTGACCATAACTTGCAAACTATAATACGAAATCTGGATTTTTCTCTTCCATATTAAAATTCCCATTAATACAGTTCCAACATTTCTCGTTTCACAGAAATCTGACTTATATCGGCTCCTGGATTCTCAATTGAAGTTCAAAACTCCATATTACGAACTGCCGCGCAATTTCGAGCTCATTTTATATTATAAATAAAATTAACGTTAAAACTTAATTTTAATAAGGAATTCAAAATTAAAATCTATTAATATTCCAAATATAGTATTTAAAATAATAAATTAACTAAAATATTTGGCTGCCAAAAATATGGGACGTTACATTCGTCCCCCCTTAAAATAATTTCGTCCTCAAAATTGCTAAGGTAAGAAAGAACGTTACAAACCCATTATCTTTACAAAAATAATAAATTTTAACTCGATTTTTATTTCCAAAACTAATCTAATTCATTTTAAAATCAATTTATTCCAAATAAAGGAATTTTCTAAAAATCTTAAAAAAAAATCTAACACCTTAAATTTTGGCAGAGTCTTCCCTATACGGAGGACATCTGCAATATCGCAGGTTCAAGAAATATATATCCATCAACCAACAGGGTCGGAAAAATTCAAAAACCAAACTCAAAACCCAAATAAAAACCAAAATTTCATATTCTGCATAGGCATACCTTTTTGCGAGTGTTATTATGCGGTAAGCAATATTTTATATTCGGGTTTGCTTAGTTATTATGCAGCTCTATTCAAACTGGATTCAATTAACTCCAGAATTTTCTCTTAGATGGATTTTAAAGCTGAATTGGCACTTCTACACCTGTTTTCAACTTAAATAAATTTCATTAATCACCAAAACAACATCAATTAGTTTCAAATATTCATATCATACGATCCAACTAGTTCTACACACAATCTAATCCACATGAGATTATAATTATTTATAATCACTTCATTTACTTCTTTAATTATCCATTCAGGTTTATTAATCTGGATTGATTTATCCAACTTATTTATTTCGTATTGGTTTTAAACTAAGTCCATCCATTTTCAGATTTATATTCAAGCAATCAACAACACAATCCAAACATATCATTCAAATCAACATTAACAAATCAATCGATTTTCTATATTATAATAAATTGAGAAAATCATTACTTTTATTATAAAATAAATTGGGAAAAAATAATTTTATATCAAATTACAAATACGCGCTCTCATATATATAACAAACTCAATCTAGGGTATTACTAACCCCATCTCTATTGAGTCACAACACAGAGCCAAAGTTAGTACTAAACCAATAGCTCTGATACCACTGTAACGACCCAGGGATTTTCGGTCCCGAAAATCGACATAAATACCTTTACCGTAACTCATGCCGACCTTCCAAACACTGAAAACACTGGATAGTTAATAGAAAGAAATTAGAGGGTAAGATAAGAAAGAAAGAAATATTAGAATAGTAGTAGAAGAAGAAGAAGAAGAAACAACACAACACAAAATCAGAGTCTCACATCGCAGCGGAACAAAATATAATACAGAAATAAAACTTTATTGAGAGCTTTAAATAAAAGTTACAATATCAGAGTACATCAACACCACTGGACAGTTATATTAATCTGTCCCATATACAACAAACAGCGGAATAGTAGTTATATAATATCATACGTCTGAACACCTCTAGCTCGTCTCTGGACTTCGCAGCATCTGATAACTTGAACCTGTACACCCCAGGCTAACCCGAGCATTTACAAAACACCGAGTCAGTCTGGTGAACCAGAGTGGGATAAACACATTAAGTTTAAGGGTATCACACAACCTGATTTTTAAAGTTAAAATCTTTCAAAGAAAAGGATAATCGTAAGACCAAATCCACACATAAATACGGACGGTTTTTACCTTACGATAACCTAAAACATTTTTGAAACCAATACATTGTCTGATATTATAATAATGTCTAAATACAAGTAGATAGAATCTAGTAGAACGCTTTCATCTCACGCTCCACATATATAGTATACAAACAAAACCGCGGGCGCTTATTGGAGATTGGATTCCGACTATGACAAGGTATGAGACCACCTGCCGATAGTGTATCTCTAGAGGCGAATACACTGGGTTCAACAAGAACGTCTTGCAACGCGGCCCTCACATGACCGACCACTCATTTCGCTTGAGTGTATCGAATGTATATCACCAATGGTTGGGAGCTACCCACCGTTTCCCGCAGAGGGACAGTGTAACACCCCACCTCCGTTAAGGTCACTCTGAAAGGGAATGCCTTAACTTCGATGGAGCGTTTTAAGGTACAAGATACTAATAAATTACAAGACAGATTATTAAAGCAGCGGATAATTAAAGCAGCGGAAAAGAAACCAATCTTCATTCCATAAATACGTGTTCAATACAACATTTCAACAAATAGTTTCAATCTTCCAAATTATTACATCTGTCTTGAAAACATAAAGAAGCAATACTAAAAATAAAATGACATAAATACCCAACATGTCTTTGACCACAGCCATAGCTCAAAAAGGAAAGTCCAAGCCTTACATCTACGGTCTTCAAGCTTTGATTTGATCTAGTCAAGCAGAAATGTTCCCTCCCTGCGGACCTAGGGGAGAAACGGAAGAAAAGAGGCAAAAGGAAAATGAGTCAGACATAAGTCTGGTAAGCCGAGTTATTTAATAGCATGTAAACAAGTAAAATACTGTGACATGAATAAACTGAACTTAGAATGATACCACAAGGATATGGTAGTCCTAAAACAAGATAAGGTTACTTCTCTGCACCCACTAAGAACTTGTTTAACTAGCAATGTATGTTCATGAAAAAGTGATCTCATTCATGTATTGATTGGCTCCTACTCGCATTCATGTATTCTCGGTGTCATGCGGCCCCACGTGATTATAAAATACTTGTGCTGGTTCCATTATAGGGTGTATCAAGTCCTATAATAGCAACCCCTGACACGATTCTAGATGCACAAGTGTACGCCTGGTGCCCAGTGCCTGCTTTTTCCACTCCGGAGCCCGTGCACGCCCGTACTCCGTTAGAACCTACACTGACGCACCTAATCGCCGCCCTTTTGACTGCTTATATTCAGCCCAGTAATCGTGCCCCACCTTGCCTAGTTCAGGGTACCTTGATACGTTCATGCGGGTTACTGCTGAAATAGGTCCCCGTTACTAGGATTTTTCTAGTCAACATGTTAAATTGGTTAAGTGTTCTTGACTTAACTTAACCCCTATCAATCTTGCCTAGTTAACATGTTGATTTGGCTAAGTGTTTTCTAAATTACTTAACCCCACCAATCTTGTCTTGTTCACATGTTAAGTTGGTTAAGTGTTTTCTTAATTACTTAACCTCACCATTTCTAGCATGATTGTTCATGAGCTTTAACTAACTAATTAATTAAAGCACCAACCACTCACATTAGACAGGTATTGTTGTGGTTACTAGATGTGCCGGTCGGTTCGGGCAGGTTTACACCACAACTCAGTCTAACCTCGGGCTTTTCTGGGCTTGATGCACTAACCTCTCACATTAGACAGGTATTGTTGTGGTTACTGGATGTGCCGGTTGGTTCCGGGCAGGTTTACACCACAACTCAGTCTAACCTCGGGTTAGGCATATTCGTCTTTTCTAGATTTACATTTTTATATATGCAAATTTCTACAAGTATTTCATGTCACATGTTTTAATTCAAGACTAATGGTATATACATTATACCATTCATGGCCTTAACCAATTACATGGTTTTAGGCCCACCTACATATTTACATGTTTTGATTTAATAATTACCCCTAACGTTACCCCCGTTTGTTCGTTCACATTAATCACATAAAGACATTGGGCCCGCTAATTGGCCCAATCTATAAACGAGAGACAAAGGAGGGAACATGTATAACATAGGTTCAATCAACATATATCATGTAATTTGGCATAAACATCAGTTATAGACTAGCACGTGACATAATCATGACATGTCCAATTCCAAAACCTGTATAATTATAACATTAACATATAGGTGTAAACTAGATCTAATAAGGTGAACTTGCATAAATTCACTTCACAAACTTGCATATAAATATGGATCTAGTTTAGGAACTAACATGTAACTTGCATATGACATATATATATAAATAATTAGATCGTGACTTGGATCTATCATAAATTATATAACTTGCATTAATCATGTGAACCTAAATGGATCTTGACATGGATCCAATCATAAAGTTTGTAACTTGCATATGGACATATGAACATAGGCATGTGGATCTAACATAAAACTTGCAACTTACCTATGAACATGTGGATCTAATATAAAACTTGCAACTTACATATGAACATGTGGATCTAACACAAAACTTGCAACTTACAAATGAACGTATGGATCTAACATAAAACTTGCAACTTGCATATGAACATATGGATCTAATCATGTAGCGTAAGGATCTAACGTAAAACATAGGAATATGTACATGTAGATCTTGACTTGGATCTAATGTAAAACTTACAACTTGCATAAAAACATATACATGTAGATCTTTACATGAAACACATAACTTGCATATTATATTGATAGTTTCAAATAGATCCAATACCAAATCCAATAATCCACAATCATTCCAATTCATGATAAAATCATCACAATAAATCGATATGAATTAACATGGTATAATTCTAATTTCACTTTATATCAAATCACGTCTTAGATTTATTTACGTCTAAAAGATAACTGCGCGTACAACGAACGAAGGTCTTGATTTCTGGATTCTGAATTCTGGAGTTGAAATGCTCGCCTTTGATGTAGACAATCGTTGTTTTGATTTAGTTTGGTTCGTCTCTATGTTAGCTTCAAGTGGCGGCTACTCTAGGTTGTCTAATGGCAGCATGACGACTCTAGGTTCAATTTTTAATATGATTTAGGGGGGAGGTATTAGGTTGCTTTTATAGAGATTAGATTGAATAGGAGCTGTCAGATCATCTCAGAATAAATCAAGACCATTAAGACAAGATAGAGTTATCTAGAACAACCAACTCAGCCCCTAATGACTCAGCAGTGAGTCATAATTCGTCTTTTCTAAATTCACATATTTCCTATATATGTCTAATTATATATGTAAATTAATCTTAATTTAATCATGCCATAATTATTCTTTTAATTATGCTTACAATAAATGGTATACCAAATGTACCATTTCATAAACCGATCTATGCCAAGAAATTTTTCATGTTTTCCCTTGATTCCCGCATTTATAATTAAGTACTCTTTAATTTGTTATTACAACATTAACAGAAAATACGTGGTGTTACATTCTCCCCTCCTTTAAGGATTTCGTCCCTGAAATCTTCAAGTCGAGAAGAACGTATATCTTACCATCTAATCGTCCATCTACTCAACCATCAAACGCAGGCGTCCATTGTCCTTAAAAGACTTCTAATGCTTCTTGATCATATGCATAGTGTGTGTATATGTCCTTACCTAATGTAAAATCAGGCGGTCTACTGATTCAGTCGACCTCCTTAATGCAAATTATGTCAGTGCCATGAGTCCATTATATATGCAATTTTCCTGTCCAAAATTTCTACATGAGTGCACAATCATTCATACAAATGCAACGTCCATATGGTAACACATCAAGTTTTAATCCATATACAAATACATATATGCATATGCAATATGAAAGTGACTGAGCCGATCTAATTCCTAACGTGTGTGTATATGCATCCACGAGCAACCACTTTCATCCATCAACCATAACACGTTTCAATTACATGTTTTCATCCAAATGGGTTTCTACCTAAGGATAAAGGATAGGATCGAGAAGATATACTCAAAAGGATAGGTACAAGCATAACCTTAAGGAAAAAGAGATCAAGGATGTACCCTCAAAAATAAAAGGGTAGGTTGTGCGTATTCTGTCCTCAGTTTCCCAAGTTGCGTCTTCCTCGGCGTCGCTCCATTGAACCTTGACAAGCTTGACTTCACGGTTGCGTCGCTTTTTGACTTCTGTGCCCAAGATACGAGTTGGAACTGTAACACCCCACCTCCGTTAAGGTCACTCACAAGGGAATGCCTTAATTTTGGTGGAGCATTTTAGTAAACAGAACAGAAACTTACAAGACAGATAAAACAGTACTTGAAAAATTTATAACATTATTTCAACAGAAGCTTGGTTACATCCTTTCAAATCAAAATATCAGAATTCAAGTACAAAATATCAGTCTTGTACAAAAGCCTTCAGAATGCATAGTTTAAAATCATAATCCCCACAGAAGAAGACAAGCCATACTTTAAGCACTGCAAGCGGAAGAAATCTGGATCAAGCTAGAGTATTCCCTTCTACAAAACCTGGGGGGGGGGGGAGAAACGGAAGAAAGGAGGCGAAACAACAAGGGTCAGACAAAAGTATGGCAAGTCCAGTGTCAATTATGGACATCGTTAAATTTGGAATTAATTGATAATTTGAATAGGGAAAATAATTCAAATTGAGGTAAAGGATTATAAGTGATAATCAATGCTTAGGACTTGAGGTTGGACTCATTTGTGACGTAAAACTGCCCGGACCCGCCCGTCAAATCCAGTAGTCACAAATGGTAGCCCAATGTGAGAGGTCCTTGGCCCAAATTAAAAGCGTAACAGTTGTAAAGACATGAGGGGGTTAAGTGGGTGCCTTGGGTGGCATGAGGAATCTAGTGAGTGACATTAGGGATGTATAAAGACATGAAGAGAGTTTACTTTTGGGCCGGCATGAAGAAAGATGTGGCCGAGTATGTCACTAGATGCTTGGTGTGCCAACAAGTAAAAGCGGAGCAAAAGAAACCCGGTGGGTTGCTTCACCCATTGGAGGTTCCACTATGGAAGTGGGAAAGTGTCTCGATGGATTTTTTGGATGGGTTACCGCAATCAAGGAAGGGTAATACGAGAATTTGGGTTATAGTAGATAGACTTACTAAAAGCGCCCATTTCATTCTCGTAAAGAGTAAGAGGACTGCTCCATGGTTAGCCTCCGTATACGTTGGAGAAATAGTTCGTTTGCACGGTGTTCCTTCTAGCATAGTGAGCGACCGCGATCCTATTTTCACTAGCGAATTTTGGAGAAGCTTACAAGAGGCGGTAGGGACTCAGTTATGTTTGGGCATATCATCCTCAGACGAACGGCCACACCGAGAGGGTGAATCGCATTCTAGAGGATCTGTTGAGGCTATGTATCCTAAACTTTGGGGGTACGTGGGAAGAGCATCTTCCATTGGTGGAGTTCGCATATAATAACAGCTTTCAGTCCAGCATTGGTATGGCACCATTCGAAGCTCCTTATGGACGACCTTGTCGTTCACCTACATGTTGGTGGGAATCTACGGATAAGATCTTACTTGGGCCCAATATGATTAGGGAGACTTCGGAGAAGATTGACTTGATTCGAAGGAGGATGAAAGCAGCACAGGATAGGCAGAAATCTTATGCGGATAAGAGGAGGACAGATCTCGAGTTTGAAATTGGGGACATGGTCTTTGTCAAAGTGTCTCCATTACGGAACGTTGTTCACTTTGGGTCCGTTGGGAAATTAGCACCAAGGTTTGTAGGCCCGTTTTGCTATTAAGGAGAAAACTGGACAGATGGCGTATAGAGTGGATTTGCCCGAGAGACTTAGTGGTGTACACGACGTATTCCATGTGTCACATTTGAGGAAGTGCTTGCACGAGACCGCGGAAGTGGTAGAGCCAAGCTTTCTTAGAGAGGTGGAGATAGAGCGTGATGCGATAATTCGACGAGCTCCTACGCGCATTCTTGGGTCGGAGATCAAGAGGTTGAGGAATCGAGAGGTCAGACTAGTCAAAGTGCAATGGGGAGATGATGAGAGCAACGCTACTTGGGAGACGGAAGAGAAGATGCGTTCATGATACCCTTTTCTTTTTGAGGGTATGTCCTTTAATTTCTCCTTTATCGCTTATCTTGTACTTATCTTATCTTTAGTATATCCTCTCGCTAGTATCTTTGACCATTAGTTAGGATAATCCTATGGTTGAAACATGTGTTTGAGACATGTTATGTATGGTGGATGCAAAGTGGATGCAAGTGTTTGCTAGTGGTTGCTCGTGGATGCATATACACACACTATTAGGCACCAGATCGGCTCAGTCACTTCATATTGCATATTGCATATATATGGATGTATTTAGTAAAATGGATGTATAATGGTTGTATTATCATATAGTTGCTGCATTCCGGTGGATGGTTGTGCACGCATATAGAATTAATATGTATCATTAGGAATCTTTTGCATACATATTGGACGCATGGCACTATCATGAATTGCACTAAGGAGGTCGACTGAATCAGTAGACCGCCTAATTTTGCATTAGATATGGACATATACACACACTGTGCATATAAACATTAATGCATTAGAAGTCTTTTAAGGACAATGGATGTTGGTGTTTTATGGTTGAGTAGATGGACGATTAGATGGTAGGATATACATTCTTCTTGACTTGGAGATTTCGGGGAAGAAATCCTTTAAGGAGGGGAGAATGTAACACCCCGTAATTTTATAACATTAAAATTCACAAATTAAAGTATACTTAATTTTTAGAAAAGAATTAAGTGAAATGGGTTGCGTAGAGAAATATATATATGTTGATATATATATATATATATATATATATATAAATTAAAAATTAAATAAATAAATATGCGAAAAAGTTCAAAACAACGAATTGGGAGGGGGAATAACCGAACCGGCCCATTTTTGAGGTAGACCCGAGCCCCGCTGGGTCGACTAGGGGTTAATCCAGGGTATTTGGCTGTCAACCCGTGGGCCGATTCGCTCAAATGCAGATTTTGCATTTGATTGGTTCTCATGGTTCATGGTTAATCTAATGGTCCTAAATAACTTCCTACACCTATAAATACATCCAATGCTAACCCTAAACCTAATTAAAATAGAATAGTTACCGTCATACCATCGCCATGGAAATCAATGGAGCCGCCGCCAACTAAGAAAGAAGAAAAGCAAATTCAATTCTAATTCTCTCAACCCTAAAGCAAAGCAAAACTCTCTCTTTTCTTCTCTAAATTGTGAGTATGATGATCTTAACAAGATTATTATCATTTTAATTAGGTTGAGTTATGAATGGATTATGAGTAGATGATGTGAATTATCATATATGTTGTTGTAAACCCCTTTTGCTATCATGTATATTGTAAATCCAATGTTATGTGATGATGATATCTTATATGTTGTAAATCATGCTATGATGATGTTATGTATGTTGAAAGTTTCTATGCTAAGTTGTGATGAATCATACATGTTAAAAAGGCCATGATGTTACCATCTATGCTAGTTAGTTCATATTAATTAAATCATCATGTTTGGGTTATGTTGATATATATGACAAGTCACATATGCAAGTTTGATTGATTAGAAAAGTTATGAACATATACCAAGACATCTATTATGACATCTAGAATTATGCTATGACATATGTGATATCCTATGCTAGTTCACACCATCATTATGTTGCCTAAAAACCCCATATGCAAGTTTATGTATAGATTTGGGCTATGATCATATCATATAAATTGAGACATTTAACAAGTTGACACCTTTTGATCCTTAACATGTGTAGTTTATGCAAGTTTCACCCCTATTATGATTAGATTTATTTTAATTGTCTATATGTTGAGATAATTTATCTTTGTGCTAGGTGTTAGACTATACAAGTCTAGCCTATATTATGCGTTGAATAAGCGAACGTATAAACGTGGGGTAGGGGTAATATTAAGGATTTAATATTAAAAAGTTGGGGTACAATTGATATGATTTTGCATGCCATAAGTTGATGGCCATAATTGAGTCAATTATGGACATCATTAAAATTTGACTTAATTAATAATTTGAATAGGGAATTATTAAAACTGGGGTAAAAGATTTTAAGTGTTAATCAATGCTTAGGACACGAGGTTGGACTCGTTTGTGACGTAAACCTGCCCGGACCCGCCCGACAAATCCAGTGGTCACAAATGTCAGCCCAATGTGAGAGGTCCTAGGCCTAAACTAAAGCATAACGGTTGTAAAGACACGACGTTAGACTCTTTTATGGTGTAAGACTGCCCGGACCCGCCCGACAAATCCAGCTGCCATAAATGCCAGTCTAATGTGAGAGGTCTTTATGAGGTTATGGCTTGAATGAATTAAGAAATACTTAACTAGATAAACATGTAAGGTGGGACATGGGGGTTAAGTAGGTGCCTTGGGTGGCATTAGGAATCTAGGGGGTGCCATTAGTGGCATGTGAAATACGATTAGTAAGACTTAACCAAACACACATGTAAATGAACATGACTAAGAGGGTTAAGTGGGATATACTAGTGACAAGCTTAGGTGGGTAGCTTGTGGGGGCCCATTTTGACCAGTATCCCAAACATATCTTTGTGGGCTCGACCCAAGTCGAGGACGGGACACGCATGCTGGGTTCGACTGTAAGAGGCCAAAACAGGGAGCGGTGGCAACGCAAGTCCAACGGGTTTCGTATGCGTGTGTGGACCCGGGCTGGTAGGTAAGACGTTGTTGCATCGTGTAGGTATAAGCCGTGCATTCTCAAGTTGTATCGGGTTGCCACTTTAGGGGAGTGATACAACCCACTGTGGGGCCAGCATGGGTATCTACGAGTAGGGAGCCGATCGAAAGTGGGTAGTGGGGTACACCTAGTGGAGATAGGGGCAGACGGCACCTATGTAGTCAGCTAGGGGTACGTAAGGCTATTTATAAAGTTTCTGTGTGAAGCAAGTGGGATCAAACAATAGGGTGACTGGTGTGGTGTAGTGTAGTAATCATTCGTTAGTAAATAGGTGTGCCTTTACCGTTATCTTTAATGTTATCTTAAACGCTATCTTTATCTTCCTAAGAGTTCATAGACATTTACTTGTCTTCCAGCTTATGCCTTAGTCTAGTTATTTTGATAATAGTATTGTTAGAATTATCATACTCGCCAGACTTTATGTCTGACCCCCTCTATTTCTATCCTTTTTCCCCCTCCAGGTCCTCAGGTTGGGCCCAGCTCTAGTGGAGTTTGATTGAATTGCTTCATCTCTCTTTGGAAAGCTTGGACCGTTGAAGTAAAGTCCAGCTTGTTATCTTTTTAATGGCTATTTATGTAATGGGATTATGTATTTTGTTTTTATGAAGATGGATAGTGTACTTGGTTATGATCAATGGTTTTATGATGTAACAAACATGTTTAATTTCCGCTGCAATAAAATGAAGTTTTAGATTTCCAAGTACTATTTATTATTTGTCTTGTTGTAATTTTTCTGTTCTATATTCACTTATAACCTCCATTGAAGTTAATGCATTCCCTTTGTGAGTGCATTAATGGACATGGGGTGTTACACTAACCCTCCTTACAGTTGCTTCTCGTTCAACTTCTACTTCCTCTAACATGCTTGGTTCTACCACTTCTGCAGACTCATGTAAGCACTTTCACAGGTGAGAGACATGAAAGACATTGTGAACTCCAGCCAATCTTTCGGGCAGCTGTACTCTATAAGCCATCTTCCCAATCTTCTCAATGATAGGAAACGACCCTACAAATCTTGGTGCTAACTTTCCTGCAGATCCTAAGCGAACGACGTTCCTCAAAGTGGATACTTTAAGAAACACTTTGTCTCCAACTTCAAACTCAAGGTCGGTCCTTCTTTTGTCTGCGTAGGACTTCTGTCTATCTTGGGCAGTCTTCATTCTCCTTCGTATTAAGTCTACTTTCTCTAAAGTTTCTCTGATCATGTCTGGTCCAAGTATGAGCTTATCTGTAGACTCCCACCAATAATTTGGTGATCGGCATGGTCTTCCATACAAAGCCTCGAAGGGTGCCATGCCTATGGTGGCTTGGTAACTATTGTTGTAAGTGAACTCCACTAAAGGAAGAAGATCCTCCCATGTACCTCCAAAGTCAAGAATGCACAGTGTCAAGAGATCTTCTAGTACTCTGTTCACCCTTTCCGTCTGACCATCGATTTGTGGGTGATAGGCTATGCTTAAGCATAGCTGTGTGCCCACAGCCTCTTGCAAACTCCTCCAGAACTCACTTGTAAAGTTAGAGTCTCGATCACTCACTATGTTGGAGGGTATCCCATGGAGTCGAACTATCTCTTTAAGATATATGGATGCTAGAGATGAGGCAGTCCTTCTACTTTTGACAGGTATAAAGTGAGCGCTTTTAGTAAGCCTGTCCACTATTACCCAAATGCTGGTATTGCCCCTTCTTGACCTAGGCAACCCATCTATAAAGTCCATCGAGCTGCTATCCCATTTCCACTGTGGGACCTCTAGAGGATGGAGCAGACCACCAAGCTTCTTCTGCTCCGCCTTGACTTGTTGGCATATTAAACAATTAGAAACAAATTCAGCTACGTCTTTCTTCATGCCATTCCAAAAGAAAACTCTTTTGATGTCTTTATACATTTTGTCTCCGCATGGGTGTATGGTCAGCTTGGAATGGTGTGCCTCTTCTTGAACCGTTTTTACCAAACCCCTTGCTTGTGGGACACATAGTCTTCCATCTCGTCTCAACCAGCCCTTGGCATCAATGGAGTATCTACTGAGGTGACTAGAAGTCTCACCCCTAATTAACTTGTCCATCACATCGGCTAGCTGAGGGTCTTCTCTTTGCGCGGCTCCGATTGAGTCTAATAGAGTTGGCCACACTTGTAACGTTGCTAGCAAGCCAGGTACAAAGTCAGAGGAGGGTCTGAAGTTAAAGCTTGCTATGAACTCCAAGCTTTGCCTTTCCATAAAGAAAGGGCTTAAAGTTAGCTTCTTTCTACTCAAGGCGTCTGCCACTACATTGCCCTTACCAGGGGTATAGGCAATCTCAAAATCATATGAGGCGAGAAATTCCATCCACCTTTGCTGCCTCAAATTAAGATCTTTCTGAGAGAAAAGGTATTTTAATGATTTATGATCAGTAAATAATTCGAACCTTTCTCCTAGCAGATAATGACGCCATGATTTAAGGGCGAAAACGATGGCAGCTAGTTCTGAATCATGAGTTGGGTAATTCTTCTCATGAACCTTCAACTGCCTTCCTCCATAGCAAACTACTTTGCCTTCTTGCATTGGGACAATGCCCAATCCTGTTCTGCACGCGTCTGTATATACTGTAAACATCTTGCTTCCATCAGGCAATGTCAGAACTGGGGCTGTTGTCAGAGCCCTTTTTAAACGTTGGAAATCAATGTCGCAATCCAAATCCCAAGCAAAAGCCAAGTTCTTCTTTGTCAATCTTGTCAGCGGAGCTGAGATCTTCGCAAAGTCCTTAATGAACTTTTGATAATAGCCCGCCAGCCCGAGAAAGCTTCGAACTTTGGTTGCATTCGCGGAATCTTCCAATCTTGCACCGCGACTACTTTTGCGGGGTCCACGGCTATCCCCTCTTTGGACACCACATGTCCATGAAACCTTACTTCTTCTCTCCAAAAGTGGCATTTGGAGAATTTTGCTTTCAGCTGATGTGCTCGAAGAGTATCTAACACTTCCTTTAAATGCACAACATGTTCTTCCTCGCGTTTTGAGAAGATTAAGATGTCGTCTACGAAGACCACTACAAATTTATTAAGGAATTCTCGGAACACCCTTCTCATCAAGTCTACAAAATAGGCAAGTGCGTTTGTCAAGCCGAAAGGCATGACAAGCCACTCGAAGAAACCATCCGGGGTCCTAAATGCGGTCTTGTCAATGCTATCCTCAGCCACTCTTAGCTGATGAAACCCAATAGCCAGATCTAGTTGGGAGAAAACGGATGTACCTACGAGTTGATCAAACAGATCGTCAATTGTTGAGAGGGGGGCCTATTCTTCTTAGTCAGCTTGTTCAACTCCCTATAATCGACGCATAGGCGGAGTGAACCATCAGCTTTGGTCGCGAATACTACTGGAGCACCCCATTCAGAAATACTCCGTCTTATGAACCCCTTTTCAAGCAGCTCTTTAATTGCTTGTTGAGCTCCTTTCTCTCCCTTGGAGCCATGTGCCTAACGGGTAAAGCAACGGGCTTTGCATTATCAACAAGTTATATGCGAAAGTCTATCTCCCGCTTCGGAGGTAAGCCCTTCACCTCTTCAAACACATTTTAGTATTCACGGACTACTCTAACAGACTGCAAATTCTCAACAAACGCACCAAGTGATTCAAGATAACTAAGCATGACAGAGTTCATGGGATTACAAGAGATTTAGAGAGTGTTACCGAGGCGAGTCATGAGTCTAACCACTCTCTTTTCACAATCAAGGATGGCACCATTACTGGATAGCCAGTCCATGCCTAGAATCAGCCCATAGCCCGTGAAGCCCAAAACAAATGCATTACATTTAAGCCCAACACTTATTTGAAACAACCAAGGGATCCTCTACTATATGTGTGTCTAGGTGCAGAGATTCAACTAAAGCAGTAGATATAAAAGAGTGCGATGCGCCAAAATCAAAGAGAGTACGAACAGGATTATCAAACAGATAAACTAAACTCTCAACAGAAATATGACTACCTCGTTCCTGCTGAGGTGCTACGAGAGCATGAACCTGCCCTCCAGAAGAAGCTCCAGTTCTCTGCCCCTGCCCTTGCCTTTTGGGGCAGTCCTTAGCCAAGTGTCCTATTTCCCCGCAATGGAAACAAGCACCCAACTTCCTCTTTTTCTTTCTACAGTCCCTAGCCAAATGTCCAGGTATGCCACAGTAATTGCACTTCAGCTTCTTACGGGATTTATAATCCTTCCCGCCTCTCTTGGGGTCCGCTTTCTTGTTTTGAGATCCCTCTCCTTTCTTATTTTGAGACTCTTCCTTCTTCACCTCCTTCTTGCCATCTTTGTTCTCCTCTTGCAACAGAGCCATGTCCACCAGCCTTTCATAAGTTGCTCCCATGGGTATATGGGACATTTCCAGGCCTTGCAGTGGCTCATTCAGTCCTTTGGAAAAACGGAGAGCCTTCTTGTGTGGAGTGTTGACTAATTCCAGTCTCCAGTCCAAATCTGGCAAGCTGATTGAATTTATTGACATATTCTTTGACTGATAGGTTGCCCTGCTTAAGTGATAGGAACTTCTCCATTTGCAGACTTTGCTCAGCTTGTGAGAGGAACTTCATTTCAAACCTCTCCTTGAAGTCCTCCCATGTCTCTATCGGTCTTTCAGCATTAGTGACCTCCCACCAGAAGGAGGCCTCATCTTTGAGCAACCACACCACCAACTGTAGTTTCTGCCTCTCATCTACTTCAAAGATAACGAATAAGTCATCTGTTTCTTTGAGCCAGTTTCTGGCTTCTATGAAAGATTCACTACCCTTGAAGTCTTTTCCACCCATGGATCTAAAATCTCTACAGATCTTTAAGAAAGTATTTCCTCTCGGAGGAGGAGGAGGAGAAGTAGCTGGGGGAGGCGGAGGAACGCCTGCTGGGCCTTCTTCATTGGCCCTAGCTTTAAGGTACCTTCTAAACCAACTAGGCACCGACACGCCCTCAGGTAGGTTAAAGTCCCCAAACATGCTGAAACAAAAGGAAAGATTCAAAACAAAGGATAGAAAGATAGTGCATATGGCTTTGGGGATTATGCCTTTTTAAATTTAAAACAACACTTTTCTTGAAAATGCTTCTTTATGACTTCTTTTTGAAAAATAGTTTCAAAATTTTTATCCAATCTGGTAACCTTTAGCTCTGATACCAAGTGTAACACCCCACCTCCGTTAAGGTCACTGTCAAAGGGAATGCCTTAACTTCGGTTGAGTGTTTTAAGGTACAAGATACTAATAAATTATAAGATAGATAATTAAAGCAGCGGAAAAGAAACCAATCTTCATTCCATAAATACTTGTTCAATACAACATTTCAACAAATAGTTTCAATCTTCCAAATTATTACATCTGTCTTGAAAACATAAAGAAGCAATACTGAAAATAAAATGACATAAATCCCCAACATATCTTTGACCATAGCCGTAGCTCAAAAAGAAAAGTCCAAGCCTTACATCTACGGTCTTCAAGCTTTGATTTGATCCGGTCAAGCAGAAATGTTCCCTCCCTGCCTGCGGACCTGGGGGGAAACGGAAGAAAAGAGGCGAAAGGAAAATGAGTCATACATAAGTCTAGTAAGCCCGGTTATTTAATAGCATGTAAACAAGTAAAAGACTGTGACATGAATAAACTGAACTTAGAATGACACCACAAGGATAGGGTGGTCCTAAAACAAGATAAGGTAAGACTTAACTAGATTTGGCTATCGCACCCACTTTTACTTCTCTGCACCCACTAAGAACTTGTTTAACTAGCAATGTATGTTCATGATAAAGTGATCCCATTCATGTACTGATCGGCTCCTACTCGCATTCATGTATTCTCGTTGTCATGCGGCCCCACGTGATTATAAAGTACTTGTGCTGGTTCCATTATAGGGTGTTTCAAGTCCTATAATGACAACCCCTGACACGATTCTAGATGCACAAGTGTACGCCTGGTGCCCAGTGCCTGCTTATTCCACTCCGGAGCCCGTGCACGCCCGTACTCCGTCGGAACCTACACTGACGCACCTAACCACCGCCCTTTTGACCACTTATATTCAGCCCAGTAATCGTGCCCCACCCTGCCTAGTTCAGGGTACCTTGATACGTTTATGCGGGTTACTGCTGAAACGGGTCCCCGTTACTAGGGTTTTTCTAGTCAACATGTTAAATTGGTTAAGTGTTCTTGACTTGACTTAACCCCTATCAATCTTTCCTAGTTAACATGTTGATTTGGCTAAGTGTTTTCTAAATTACTTAACCCCACCAATCTTGTCTTGTTCACATGTTAAGTTGGTTAAGTGTTTTCTTAATTACTTAACCTCACCATTTCTAGGTTGATTGTTCATGAGCTTTAACTAATTAATTAATTAAAGCACCAACCCCTCACATTAGACATGTATTGTTGTGGTTACTGAATGTGCCGGTCGGTTCCGGGCAGGTTTACACCACAACTCAGTCTAACCTCGGGCTTTTCTGGGCTTGATGCACTAACCTCTCACATTAGACAGGTATTGTTGTGGTTACTGGATGTGCCGGTCGGTTCCGGGCAGGTTTACACCACAACTCAGTCTAACCTCGGGTTAGGCATATTCGTCTTTTCTAGATTTACATTTTTATATATGCAAATTTCTACAAGTATTTCATGTCACATGTTTTAATTCAAGACTAATGGTATATAAATTATACCATTCATGGCCTTAACCAATTACATGGTTTTAGGCCCACCTACATATTTACATGTTTTGATTTAATAATTACCCCCAACGTTACCCCCATTTGTTCGTTCACATTAATACATAAAGACATTGCGCCCGCTAATTGGCCAAATCTATAAACGAGAGATAAAGGAGGGAACTTGCATAACATAGGTTCAACCAACATATATCATGTAATTTGGCATAAACATCAGTTCTGGACTAGCATGTGACATAATCATGACATGTCCAATTCCAAAACATGTATAATTATAACATTAACATATAGATGTAAACTAGATCTAATAAGCTGAACTTGCATAAATTCACTTCACAAACTTGCATATAAATATGAATCTAGTTTAGGATCTATCATGTAACTTGCATATGACATATATATATAATTAGATCGTAACTTGGATCTATCATAAATTATATAACTTGCATTAATCATGTGAACCTAAATGGATCTTGACATGGATCCAATCATAAAGTTTGTAACTTGCATATGGACATATGAACATAGGCATGTGGATCTAACATAAAACTTGCAACTTACCTATGAACATGTGGATCTAACATAAAACTTGCAACTTACATATGAACATGTGGATCTAACACAAAACTTGCAACTTACATATGAACGTATGGATCTAACATAAAACTTGCAACTTGCATATGAACATATGGATCTAATCATGTAGCATAAGGATCTAACATAAAACATAGAAATATGTACATGTAGATCTTGACTTGGATCTAATATAAAATTTACACTTGCATAAAAACATATACATGTAGATCTTTACATGAAACACATAACTTGCATATGATATTGATAGTTTCAAATAGATCCAATACCAAATCCAATAATCCACAATCATTCCAATTCATGATAAAATCATCACAATAAATCGATATGAATTAACATGGTATAATTATAATTTCACTTTATATCAAATCACGTCTTAGATTTATTTACGTCTAAAAGATAACTGCGCTTACAACGAACGAAGGTCTTAATTTCTGGATTCTGAATTCTGGAGTTGAAATGCTCGCCTTTGATGTAGACAATCATTGTTTTGATTTAGTTTGGTTCGTCTCTATGTTAGCTTCAAGTGGCGGCTACTCTAGGTTGTCTAATGGCAGCATGACGACTCTAGGTTCAATTTTTAATATGATTTAGGGGTGAAGTATTAGGTTGTTTTTATAGAGATTAGATTGAATAGGAGCCGTCAGATCATCTCAGAATAAATCAGGACCATTAAGACAAGATAAAGTTATCTAGAACAGCCAACTCAGCCCCTAATGACTCAGCAGTGAGTCATAATTCGCCTTTTCTAAATTCACATATTTTCTATATATGTATAATTATATATGTAAATTAATCTTAATTTAATCATGCCATAATTATTCTTTTAATTATGCTCACAATAAATGGTATACCAAAAATACCATTTCATGAACCGATCTATGCCAAGAAATTTTTCATGTTTTCCCTTGATTCTCGCATTTACAATTAAGTACTCTTTAATTTGTTATTACAACGTTAACAGAAAATACGGGGTGTTACAGACAGCATCAAAATAGATTAAAGAATGAAATGGAATTTCTCTAGATATGTGATTATACACCCTAATGGGAGCGAACCACATAGCCATGCTGCCTGCTCGATTTTTGTCATTTCCCAGTTGTTGAGGCTTGAGGTTTAAATTTCCTTTTGGAATATCTGGTCACCGTTTACTTTGAATGCTACATTATCAGATCCGTCAAGTCACTAATTGACGTCCACAAATATACTCTGGGCATAAAAGAAGTACCCCTCTTTGCCACCACTCGGTATATTTGTAAAAATCAACGTACGTGGTTTCAGGAAATACTCTGTCAGACATTCGTCCATACAAGTCATCCAGGAACAGGATGAACCGAAGGTACTCTCCTACTGCATCCAATATAGGAATCACCCTATGGATCAGTAGTGAAAAGTCCTTGTAACCTGTAGATTCCAACCACGAAAGAACCACAGTTTATCTCTGGCCGCTAAACCGGAGATTAGTAGCGGTTCTTCCGTTTATGAATATCTACGGTCTTCAATGCTCCGTCTCGATCATCTTCTGATCTCTTCACTTATTTGTTGGTCGAAATGGTTTTCGAATATGAATTCGATCCCGGTCTTTCCGTACCAACAATCGTATTGGACAAATTTGATAGTCGGTGATTTAACTATCAAAATAGATAGTGTTTCAAACATGACAATCCAATGAGTTCACTGGTTCCATATTCGGCATCACTTGGCCTTTTAATTTAAAACAAATGTAAATTCGAAACTCTTAAATCTCTCGACATTAAAAATATAGTTTTCTCGCTTCTTATTTAATATAAGATTATTCTTTAATAAATTTTCTTTTTAATACTTAGGAAATCCTATATCATATTTAGTTATCTATTTTCACATTCAACATTTGCCACGTTATTAGAATTACTCGCAAAACGACGCTACAACATATCATCTATTTCATTTCTTGAAACAATACAAATGCTTATTCTGATGGAATAAAACTCAACTTTACGTTTCCTTCTGACTTAAAAATATCGTTATAATTTCACGCAATGCCTTTTATTCCCCTTTTTCTTTGGAATCTTCAAATATATATACCAAATTTTCATTAAACGTTGCATTATTATTCCTTTAATGGAAATAATAAATAATTACTAACTCCTTTCGCCATTACCAACTAGTATCATCCTCAGATAATCTTGAAGTCTTTCAAGTTGGGGTATTTTAATTACCTCTCAGACCTTTATCAACAACGTTCATAGCTTAAGATAAATACCAGTTGTAATCCAAACCCGATACTTCATTCCAATATCAATACAAAACCCATTTCACCAATTTATTCAAAATATGGTTTCATAAAACCTTCTTACGCTTTGAAAATCTCTTTCTCGGATATGCCCATTCTTTCTTAATTCAAAAATTAAGTAACTTCTTTATAAACATCACTTTTAATCCGACCTCTTTAACCAAGCTCATTTAATTCGGATTTGGTTATCAAATCCTACAACCACTTTTTACCCAATTCACTTTCACCAATTCCTTTCTAAATCCATCCAACCATTTCTCGCTTTGAAACTCTTATTTTAAATTCCCTTCTTTTACTTAATCCCATTTTTAAGTAACGTTAATTTAGAATTAAAGATATAACACCTCAAAACTTGGTTATATAATCTTGGTTTATCACAGACCTTTCATCTTAATTTCCTTTTACTAATTCAATTAATTAAGTAACATTTATTTTAAACCATAATAATCGTTTTAAAATTCCTTTTATAACTTTGTTATAAAACTTAGGTTTTAAACAAAACCTGTTCACAAACTCCTTTCGTCATTCAATTGGATTCCATTTTTACTCAGATTACTTTTTAGATGAATTCCCATTAAAAAGTAATTTTTCTAAATTATTATTAATTACAATAATAATTTATTTCAACCATTAACTACATTAGTAGTTAATTTCTTTATTAACTAAAATAAACAGTAAATACCTTTTTAAAATCTTATTATAATCTAAACAATATTCATTAAACTATTTTTCATCCAGAACATACTAATTTAGTAATCAATCCAATTAAAGAGGTGATTTAGTCACTCAAAACACGGTTATCTTATTAACCGATTTCAATTCGTTTTCCCTTTAAATTAATTAATAATATAATTAATTAATTTAAATAATTCCATTGAATTGTTTCTCAACAACACAATTATCCAAATTTAACCGTTAGGTTAACTTCCTTATTCTCACATTTACAAACCTGATTAACATCAGATTTGATTTTATAAAATCAATTTACAATTAATTATAAACATAAATATTTATTTCCTTTTAATAAAGTTTTGTTCAAAATATATATTTCAAAATCTATCTTTAATTATAAAATAAATTTTATAACTTCAGTTCCATCAACTTACCTAACGGTAAATCGATATAAATAAAACAATTTACTTTTGGGCCATCTACTGCCGATTACTCAACCAATACTGCCCATTGGTTAAAACCAAACACAGGTTGAATTTCCAATCGATGATCAATACTCAAATCAATTACCCAAACATGACAGTTCATATGGTAATATGAAAATAAATAATATATTTTGAGGAATCCCATTGGATTCCTCCAACCTGTTCTTCCCTGTATACAAATGGTTATCTCAAATCAGATCATTCAACCATTTAACTGATAATAATAAATAACAACCATTTAATCCAACCACAAGCAATTCAGACAATTTAACCAATTAAACACGTTTATTTTATAAATGTGACCAACAAGGTAAGTTACCTTTATTGGAACCAGTCGTTAGAATAACAATTTGGTATCTCACTGAAATTAAACGACGGTTTAATTTCATCAGTTAAATCAACTAATAAATGTATAACTAGCAAATAGTCAACCATCGGCAAACAGAACACATAAAAATAAAAATCCAATTTATATAAAATATAAATGGGAAAACTGAGTGAGTTTAACTCACCTTGAGCTGATTCACTTACGGTTTGGTTACAGTTAAATTAAACAGTTGTTTAATTTAACTATAAACTTCCATCGTCTCCATTCCTGTCTATATTAGCTCCATAATAAAGATCTCGTCAAGACGACCATAACGCCCCTTGAATCATCCAATTCTAATTACACAGTAAAATGTTATCCGAGTTTTAGTACACGGGTTTTAAATTTAATTAGTCAACTCCAGATTATATTTTAATTAAATTAATTACTAACTTAATTACCTAATTCATAAATATAATTAGGTCTTAAATATTTATAATAGCGGATCCTTTTGGTCTTCACATACCGGTCTAACTGAGTTTAGAAGTACAGTCGAACTCAATTTGATTTAATTTCGCTAATCCTTTTGTTACTATATACTAGTTGCGTGAATTAAGAATTTGACTTGTTTTTTTTAAAGTAATTAAACCATTTACTTACGTTTTGAAATAGTTGGCGAAACCCTTTTTAACTTTCCAGTAAAAAGGAAATGTCCCTCTCTTTGTTCCTGTTCGCATCCCCTATCAAACAGCAGTACCCAACATTCAACCTGCATCCATATATGTTTCAGTTAATACTGTTTTAATTATTGAACCATTAATTAATTAACTAACTCTTAACTACTATATTAACACTAATATAATTAGTTAAATAATTTATTTTGGCCGAACTGTTTTTACTTCGTTTGTCTCTGGTTCGCTTCAATCTCATTCGAGACATTTTTCCACAAACCTTCACCACTATTCTGTCACCTTCTTTAATGTTAAGTACAATGTTGGTTCAGGCCTCAAAGTCCTGAAGCCTGTACAAAGTCATGATATAAGTAATACCCTTAGTTATAAATATTGACTAATCCAAATTATGATAAGAATCGCGTGATTTACTCTAACAGATGGACCAGTCTCAAACTACTTTGTTTCCTCCGTCCACGTCTTCCAGTATTGACGTTTTGCTCACGCTCACACAAGAAAAGCTTCACCAAAATTGTGCTTCCCTTCGAACATCGGAGTAACGCCTTACCCCGTTCATCGACGGCTCATCAGAGGTCGCCCAGACTAGCGCCTCAACGTCCTCAATCTTTGATGTAAGCACCGACCTCCGAAACTCTTCCACCTGACAGCAGTTCGCCACTAACAACAGCCACTTCGAGGTAGAATTCCAACCTCATTACTAAATACAGACCCATCATCACCTTTCATCTCATAGAGCTTGCCTAGGTGAATAAGTTTACAGTTGAGGATGGGTATAATGGGTAAACGGATTTGGAATTTTAAGTTGAAATGATTTGTAGGGTAACCGCCGTTCATATGTATGGAGGCGGAAATTTCCATTGCGTTGACCATTAGAAAACAAAACGAGGGTTTTTGACCGCATCCTAGTATTTATACTGGAATAAATATATTATTTTAATTTAATGAAAATTCACCACTAAGTAACAAGTGGAACTGACCAAAATCGACTTCTGTTATCTGATAAAAATGCTAATCCTAGCATAGAAAAATATTCCAGACCCAATTGGACAAGTTTCGTCGAATTCCGACATCGTTTGAAAAAAAATTCCTTTATAAAACCAGCGAAAAATACGCGTTTAAAATTTCCACGATCACTAAATAAATCCGATCAATTTGAAACTTTAAAATCCTATAATAATTCTTCTATACGAACCCAACGACACCATTTTCATCGCATTTTGAGACTGTTTTCCCGGTAAGCTATTTTTATGCGCACCGCAATGCCATTTTGGACACCAAATTGCCCGGACTTCAAAAATAACAAGTTATATATCTATCCTGACTATAATCGATGATACAAACTCAAAGGAGTTGGTTTCGTGGCTTAATTCGATCGTCTGCTCAAGTTATGCCCAAATATCCCTTTATTAATTAAATTACGCGCTATAGAAATTGAACGGGCGTTTGTGGCTGCCGTGGTCACATACGACATCGGTTTGCCACGCAATTCAATGTCGCACAATAACTTACCGTTATGGTCACAATTAAACTGCTTTCGTTGAAATCGGGGACCGTTTGCAAAATGGCCATTTTAAGGCCTATAATTTAATAAAGATTTCCATAGCGACTATTTCAAATTTTTGATTTGACCTATAATACGAAATCTGGATTTTTCTCTTCCATATTAAAATTTCCATTAATACGGTTCCAACGTTTCTCGTTTCACAGAAATCCGACTTATATCGTCTTCTAGATTCTCAGTTGAAGTTCAAAACTCCATATTCCGAACTGCCGCGCGATTTCGAGCTCGTTTTATATTATAATTAAAATTAGTGTTAAAACTTCATTTTAATAATGAATTCAATATTAAAATCTATTAATATTCCAAGTATAATATTTAAAATAATAAATTAAATAAAATATTTGGCTGCCAAAAATACGGGACGTTACAAATAAAAATTTGTTTTATATTAAACGGGTCATGATGGGTCAGAAACGGGTTCACGGGTCGGGTCGGGTCAATCCATTTAGTAAACAAGTCAGAGCGGGTGGACCCGAAATTGACCCATTTATAAATGGGTCGGGTCGGGTTTTTTTCCTACTGGTTATGAGTCGTGTTTTGGGTCATGTTAGAAATTGACGGCCCTACTATTCACTGGATCGATGATGAAAATATATATGTAGAAGTTGAAGCATAGTAATAACAACAACAAAATAATTGTAATAGTAGTGGAAAAATATAAGTCATGCAATCGATTTTATACTTGTTTAGACTTTTCGTCCTACCTCTATTTTCGTATTTCCTTTTGGAATTTCACTAAAAAATACCCACACTTCACCCGAAGGGACAGATTTACAAACACCACTTGATTTCACAGGCCACAAGCTTACCCACTTGATTTGAACGAACTACAAGTTTACCCACTTGATTTAAAAGGGCTACAAGCTTATTCACCTAGTTTGAATGAGCTACAAGCTCACCAAAAATTCAAATACAAAGTAAGTAGATTGGCTATCTATCTGTCTTCAATACACTGAGTAGTCGCAATGTAGTGCAATATCCACAGTCTTCGACAATGATGATGTAGACTGAGTGTGCATGAATTAGGAAGTGGACTTGGATCAAATTGAATATTTGTGTGGTGAAGTAGCGTTGATTTAATATTTGTGGAATTTGGAGTGTTTGAAAGCAATATGAAAGTGAATTAGAGAGGTGGATTGTATATGTGGTTTAGGATGGTTAGAAGCTTATACAGGAGTAATTAGACGCCATTAAATAATAGCAATCCTTCGACGATTTGGTTTAGAGAAGACACAACCATTTGAATGTTGGCAACACGAAGAGGCTTGAAAAACACCATGATTATTCATTTAGAAACGACCATATAAAATTGTCCATACCTATCTATCTAAAACTAGTAGTAGCACAATGGTTAAGCGCTTGGTTCCATTTGTGAGGCATTTTGGGTTCGAGTACCATCACAAATGCATTTTTTCTCTTTCTACATTTTTGGTTCTGAAAGCAATATGAAATGTTGCGATTTCTTGTAGTTGTAAAGACATCATGGTTCATTGGAAATAACGTGTTTCCTTGCCAATGGTCTTGAATTCAACTGCCTTATAAGGATCATACAAAACCGTTATGAAGTGCCTATTCGAAACCCAGTCTGGTGTAGTGGTTGGAGCATCATTTTTGTTTCATGGCATGTGCAGGTTCAACCCCTACCTCCTATGTTATTGAACAGCTTGTTTCCACCTACTATCGATTCATATAAATTTTTGTGGAAACCAAACTTTTAATCCAATACAGTGGAACGGTAGAAGAACATGCATCTTTGCTAAGGGCTTTGTGGGTTAAATTCTTAGCAGCCTTGAAATTCTCTTTTCCCCTTTTCTTTTGTAATTTGAATTTTGCATATTTTTGCCCACTGGCATAAATGTATGTATTGTCTCAACATCAAAACTGCAGTAGCATTATGGTAGTTACATGTACCTTCCTTCGTTTAGAACTGTGTACGATTCCTTGTTGTTTAAGTTTGAACGACTTTGTATTTTTTTGTTATCTCATATGTTGTGGTTCTTTTAAAATTTATACTCTATCAAATTCTTACTACGCTTGAAATGACTCAATTAATACGTTAACAGCCACATCATACAGTTATTATCATCAAAACACTAAAATCGTGGTTTCAACATTATTTCCCTTTTTGATGATGACAACCATATAACTTATTTAAAAAATAATTTCATATCACTCCCCCTTAATATTTGCTTCATCTAAATTTATATACTCTCATTGTCGACGTTTTCAATTTTCTCCTCTAACTACTACAAAATAAGCCATTTGCTTCTGTTGTTTACCTCTTATAGCTTCGGTTCAACAACCCAAGCAAATGTAGACGATATAAAATGCTAAAATCTATTGCTTCGATTGTTCAACCAAAGCAAGAAACTATTTTTTTTTTGCTTTAGTTGTGCTAATAGCCAACGCAAAAACTAGTCTTTTTTCTTCGATTTCTGGCAACATAAGCAAAAAGGTACACTGTAGCAAAAAAAAAAAAAAAACCATACTTTTTTGCTTTTGTTGAGGTTACAACAGAAGCAAAAATACCTCCTTGTAGATCACTATAATTATCAAATAGAAAGCAGTATGAATATATATCAAAACAAATAATTATCTCTTCAAATTATGTAATCAGACCAGATAACAAATATGAATTGGACATACAATACATAAATAAACATAATTCATTGATATTGTTAATAATCTGGTATAAATACAAAAACCGGAAAATCTAACATAGAAATTGTACAAAACAAGGATCATCAACCATTTAAAAGAAATAACCAAATGCAAACTAAGAATTTTAACTTACAAAATCACATTATTAGATACTTCATTATATATCTCATCCTTGTATAGTGACTGTTAGGTGTGACTCGCATTGGAATGGAGTGGGTGCGTGGATTGAATGGACGAATTGTCCCACATCGCAAGAAATTAAGAAAGATCGTGGTATATATATGGTATTCGTGGAACATAACATTGAGGATTCCTTTTGTTACAACATGTGCTTACCAATAGCACATTATATGCTCGATGGGTGGCGATGGGTGATGTTCAATCGGGACGTCAGCCGGGGAGACTTCGACCGTTGACTCCGATAGACACGGTGAAGCGCGTACGGTACGCAGGGAATGCTGAAACTCAACATGGTATTAGAGCTCCATGGTTCGATGGGACCAGTATGTGTAGCATGACCCAAGCATGGCTCGAAAGAGGCTTGAGCATGGGATGCTCGTCAAGGTGGAGATACGGTATAAGCAGTCTGGCTCCACCGCTGCTTATGAGAACTCGAGGTAGCAGCCTAACCAACTGTGAGAGGACTCAAGGTGTAACTCCAAGGTGACTTGAGCAATGCTTGCTAAGGTGGATATTGCTAGGTGTAGCTCGCATTGGAATGGGGTGAGTGCGTGGATTGAACGGACGAATTGTCCCACATCGCAAGAAATTAAGAAAGATCGCGGTTCATGCGGCTTTTGTGGTTTCCTCCTTGTAATTTCATGTGATTTATACCTTGTGTTACTTTTGTTGAAGGAAATATTTATCTTAATGAAATTACCCTCTTTAATTACCATTAATTTCAACTAATTCCATTAATGAGCCTAACGGCCATAATTTTCCTAAGGCATTAACTACAATTGGATATCCTTATTTTATCAGTCTCAAATATATTTAATTGTTGTACCCCAACAGGATATATATGGTATTGGTGGCACGTAACATTGGGGATTCCTTTTGTTACAACATATGCATGCCAATACCACATTATATGCTCGATGGGTGGCGACGTGGGATGTTCAATCGGAACGCTGGCATGAGAGACTTCGATCATTGACTCCGATTGACGCGGTGAAGCGCGTACGGTACGCAGGAAATCCGAAACTTAACAGTGACAAAGGCACTTGATTATTGTCTTTATAAGGAGAGCTACCTAACAGCTTCTTTGCAATGTCAAGAATAAATATCATGTTATTAAAATCTTTATATATCAAACCTAGATATTAGGGAAAAAATTGGATTATTTATCTCATGACCGGTTTCATGATTTCAACTAATATACATAAGCTAATTTTGTTAAATATTTCAACAATATACTCATGATTAGAATTAGCTGTTTTTGTTGCAGTTTGGGCCGAGAATCTAAAGTATGACATCTAAATTCGGTATTCTAAATACAGGCTTTTCAAAATGTGATAAACAAGTAGAAATCATAATATATTGGTAGATATCAGAATAAAATAAATCGTATTGTCATAGTCTACTAATATGCATGCTAAAATTATTTGTAAACAAAGAATGTGAAATACAGCAATATCAACAACTTCCCAGAAAATACTAAACAAAGCAATGTGAAAGAACATGTAATAATCTAGAGAGCTAACATCATATGTGGTGCAATTTAAAGATCTATTCCTACCACGCCATCTAAAATAACAAGATTTTTCTTGCACAAAGCATAACCAGGGAACTAAAAATTTTGGTTATTATTTTTTAATGGTGCATGTACATGATAAAATGAGTTTGTAGTTGGAAGATATGTTGCTAGAGTTTTGTTTCTCTTGCAAGAATGTTACCACTAAATTTGTCCATCGTTATTGGATTCCCTTCCATCATTTACCATAATGTTTCAACCGATAGAATTCAATCCATATTTTTGATCTGTGTCATTCCAGTAGGATAAGTACCTTCAAGTTTCCCTTGATCCAATACAAAATAAAAAAGGTTTGTATCTCGGTTTCATATTAGTCTGACCTATATTCGTATACTGTATTACTTGAAAATTAATATTGTATTTGCATGGATCATCAAACTTGTATCAAGCACTAAAAACACAGTTATGTTTTTTCTGATTTATGTGTGTTAGGGATTACATAATGGATCGTTAAGGCAAAACAAACACTGGAGGGGGGAGGGTGAATAGTGTTTTTGAGAATTTAAACAAAATCTAAAATTTATATGAACTACTATATGAATCAAACACCACAGAAACAACCACAGACACAGAATCAAACACAAACACATAGATAAACAAAAAATAAAGTCCAGAAAAAGAAAGAACACACCGGACTTTACACTGGTTCGGAATTTCTCCTACGTCTAGTCCTATGCAACGCTGGATTGCGCAGAGTTTTATTACTATATCAATATCCAACTACAACCCTCCTTGATTTAACGGCTACAAGGGATACCACCGATTCCACACACACACTTGATCAAGTATATCCTTCTTGATTTCACGGCTACAAGGGATACCACCAAATACCCGTCCTTGATTTCACGGCTACAAGGGATACCACCGATTACTTACTCAACCCAAACAATTACAAACAGCCCTATAACTCTTCAATAGCACATGATTCGGAGAGTAATAAGTAGAGAGTGAGAAGAAAAGAAGCTTAATGAAAATAGAATTGAATTCGGCGAGTATAAGTGTAAAAATCATAAAAATGAAAGAGAATAATGGTGTAATGAAAAGAGAAGAAGATGGAGAAGAAGAATTAGTAAAAAATTAGAAATTAGCCCCTATTTATAACATTTGAAAGGTTGCAATGTTTCTGAACCGTCATAAATAGTGAAAAGACACTTCCTTTCAATTTTGAAAAAATGACAGTTATACGTCGACATGTATGAAAATGTATGTCGACAATCATGTTTAAAAATTGAATTTTGATCATTTTCAAATGTTTTGATATATATATAATTCTGGAAATTCTTGAATTAAAACATAGTGTTATAAATGAATATTATAAAGTAGAAAATCATATGAAAACATAAATATAAACTATATAAACATATATATATATAATTATAGAGTTAAAAACTATATAAATATAAAGTATACAAAAGTTTAAATATATAAAAATTATAAATCTAAAGTTTGAAATCAAAAGTAAAGTAAAGAAAGTAAAATAGAGAAGATAGAGAGTGAAGATAGAATTTGAAAACAGAATTTGAAAAATAGAATTTGAAAAACAAAATTTGAGTTTGAATTTGAATTAGAACCTAGAGTGTTATTCAGAGTCTTACATAAACTAGACTCTATTACCATATTTATCTTGAACTCTTGAAATCTTAAATACTCGTGAGTCTTAGATCATCTCTGAAATCTGAATCTCTACTATCTTTAAACTATACAGTCTTCAGTAATAATTTCTATATATAACTCCTACATGTGTGTGTGTGTATATATATATTCTAGACAAAAGTGTTAGTGTATATTTTATAATCAATTAATATTGAAATAAGATTGTTGTCATCAAAACTCCGTTCTCCAATAGTCTCCCCCTTTTTGATGATGACAACCTTAGTTTATAAAATATCATGCCTGTACATACCTATTGATGATGATCCTTCTAATACTCCCCCTGTCTATATGAATCCTATAAACTATCCCTATATTTTATGATTTCTCCCCCTTTGGCATTATCAAAAAGAAATTCTAAAACTACTCCCCCTAAAATCCTATATCTACCTATATAGCTTTTATACTAAGTAAAATACTCCACTTGAGTCCTTTTTTTTTTGAAAATGGGTTCTTTATTAATAAACACATTTCAATACAAACTCACACGTATATACAACACGCCTATAAAACACGCATCGATACAAAGTATCGAACACAAGTACACCCCACTTACACTTTACAGACCTTCTATATACACCATTCTTCCCAGTCTAACCCAATAAACTCAGTAAAAGACAGTTTGTTGTTAGCAAGATGACCCAGCCATGGTAGCCAGATTGTTTGCCCCACATTTTGAAACAGCCAGGAGACGCTTTCACCATTGGATTGCATGTATAACGCACCTCTACCTCCTGCGTGTTTATTTTGCACTTGGCCTACTCTCGTGAAATGCCCGCTCATCCTTTAGTTTGCACATGGAAACTTTGTTTTAATCATAGTACTTTGCTCCTCTACGTGTACTAAAAACATAACGGAAAGAATCCATTATAGCCCGCTCCTTTTGAATTTCAAAAACAAGAATTGGTAACCGTTCAAGCACGTTCTCTTCATTGGAAATGGTTATAATAACTGCCGCAAATTTCATCGCTCACGTGATCTCCAAAGTACGACCAATGTAGTTCCTATTCCTGTCGTCTTCCAGTAATGAAATTCAGATCAAACAGAATCCCAGCGGAATGTGACTCTTTATGTTTCTACTGCCATAATGGATTGTAACCCGTTTCCTTTTTAAAACCTGCTGTTGGTTAAAACCTTAGTACTTCTTCATATAATCAAAGTTGAAATCCCCTAATGGCTTCAAAGACACAAATCCCAGATGAGTGTATTCCACCTGTATGATCCAACACATGGGCACTCAGATTATGCCATGATTCCACCCTTCCTTCCCGCGAACGCCACTGTCAAATACTTACTCGATGCTGCGGATGTGGGCCGTGGTTTTAATCTATGTTGCTGGCGATGATCTTTGTCGTCCCTACGTTGCAAATCCAAGTACTGGCGTATATAAGCACACCATGAAGATTTCTCTATTGTTGCATTTAACAACCAGGTTAACGATGGACATCCCATTTTCCACTATAATTATATGGAAACTTTTGGCATCAGTGGACTCTAACCAAACTCATGCACTGATAACCATTTCTCAAACAAATTGGAAACAGTATACCAAATCACGCACTGGAAGGTGTAGAGAACAAACTTCCAAGCAATTGCATCGGAGTTGAAAATGATAAGAAACATATCCGCCTCCATTAGAAAATCCCTATTGAGAGAGTTCCTATATATATATATATATAGTTATACTAGCATAAAGTACTCACCCTAAATTCATGGTTATATTATATCCTTATTCTATTATATCCTTATATCTCCCTCGAACCCTTTGATTCTAAGCCTAACAGTTTATATCTTTCCCTAAAATTATGACTATACTAAATATAAGGATAATAAAGTAAGCAATCCAATCAATATTAAATCAAAAAATCAATCCAAACAAGCAGTTCAAGCAATCAACCAAATCAACCAACTTAAATAATATATGTTAATAAACACTTCTTAAACCTTCAGCTAATCCTAGAACTATAAAGCTCCCCCTTAATCTAATACCCTTAATCTAATACGCTTAATCTAATACAAGACTAAACCTAGCCTAAACTCTAATTCCCTTAAAACTATAATAAGACTTTAATCTAAACTAAGAAATAACTCTGATAAGATATCCTTAATTTTAAAATATAAGTTAAGTAGAGCAACTCATTCCAAATAATCAACCAATTTAAGTTTTGTTGTCATAAAGCTTCAATTCAAAAATAAAGTCAAACATCCCTTGTAACCTATAAAACTACTATCAACCACTAATGAAATTTAACCATGTCAAGTAAGTTAATCAAGTCAAAGTAAATATGTTATGTACTTGATTAATAATCCTATATTTCTAATTAGATAAAAACTTCTCATACTGTATACTTGTTATGTGTGGAGTTAAAGTTAACATGTAATGCAGTATGTGTAGTATATTAGTTATAATGCAATATAAACTATATGTCATATGTAAGGCAATATGAAATGATATATTGAATGATATGCAACTTGTAATGTTGGTGACATGCATTGTAATAAATGAGGTATGATAAGATGCGTAATGATATTATGATAATAATGATTTGATGACGATATGTATTTTTGTAAAAGATATTTAAAGTAATATCTAACTATTATGCATATACATATATATTATAAATTATTTGAATCAAAAAAAGATAATGTTAATTTCTAGACTTAAATTAATTATACTAATGAAAGTGAAACACCCCACCTCCGTTAAGGTCACTCACAAAGGGAATGCCTTAACTTTGGTGGAGCATTATAGGTAAAAGATGCAGATGAATTACAAGACAGACACATAAAGCAGCATAAATCCCCAATAAGAGAGTATCCAAAGCCATAGCCCAAGGAAAAAGATTCCAAGCAACCATCTACTCTCTTCAAGCTGGAAATGATACGATCTAAGCTGAAGTGTTCCCTCCCTATGGTCCGGGGGGGGGGGTGGGTGGATGGAAGAAAAGAAGACAAAAGAAAATGGGTCAGACATGAGTCTGATAAGTCCAGTGACTATTTAGTATGTAAACAAGAAGAATGGTTATGACATGAATAAACTAAATCTAGGACCACACCCTAGAAATAAGATAATAAGGCTGAATATGCTATCGCACTAATTTCACTTCTCTGCACCACCTAACTAGTGTCACAACTAGTAATATATATAAAACGATCATATTGTAATGTGATCCCAATCCCCGCAATTGTGGTAGCCTTCAGGTGTACATCTATCGTGAGGATTCCACCTCAATCTACCTAATTGTCATGAACATGTTAGATGTACCCTTACTACTCTATCGATCGGCTCCTTAATCGTATCAATTTTTCCTTGTGTCTGTGTCAATCGGCCCTCTCTTGCGTGTAGATACCCTGTGTTGGTCCCACCATAAGGTGTATCAATCCTTATGATAGCAACCCGACACGATTCCAGATGCACAGTGTATAACTACTGATACCCAATGCCTGCTTTTTCCCACTCCGGAGTACGTGCATGCCCGTAAACCATCGGAACCTACAATGACATACTCCTTGCATCTGTTTTGACCGCTTATAATCAGGCCAGTAATCATGCCCCACCCGGCCTAATTCAGGGTACCATGATACATTTATGTGGGTTACTGCTGAAATGGGTCCCCGTTACTAGGGTTTCCTACTGGTTAAGTTTGTGGGCCTACATATACAAATATTACCCACCTACATGAGATGTACTTAACCCGCCCACCGATTCTAGCATGTTTACTTAATGGTTAAGTTTGTGGGCCTATATGTACTAATATTACCCACCTACACAAGATGTACTTAACCCTCCCATCAATTCGAGCACGTTTATTTAATGGTTAAGTTTGTGGGCCTATATGTACTAATATTACCCACCTACGCGAGATGTACTTAACCCTCCTACACATTATGTCATATTGGTTAAGTGTTGTCCATTCATGTTAACTTAACCCACCTATTCAACATGTCATGTTGGTTAAGTGTTTCTTATTAACTTAACCCCGTTCATTCATCAAGTTATATTGGTTAAGTGTCATCAATCAATTCAAGTTATCTTAACCCACCTACTTGTCTTGTTACTTTGGTTAAGTGTTTCCCCCTTGTTTTAACTTAACCTTACAACAAATCAAGTTATATTGGTTAAATGTTGCCCTCTTGTTTTAACTTAACCTTACCACAAATAGTTTTATTGGTTAAGTGTTTCTTATTAACTTAACCCTACCCATTCATCATGTTATACTGGTTAAGTGTTTCCTATTAACTTAACCTTAGTCATCCATCCTGTTATATTGGTTAAGTGTTTCTCATTAACTAAACCCTAGTCATTCATCTAATATTGGTTAAGTGTTTCTCATTAACTTAACCCTAGTCATTTATCTTGTTCATTAGCATTAATTGATTTATTAATGCACCAACCTCTCACATTAGATATGTGTTGTTGCGGTTACTGGATGTGCCGGGCTGTTCCGGGCAGTTTTACACCATAACTCAATCTAACCTCGGGTTTCCTTGGGCATGATGCACTAACCTCTCACATTAGATAAGTGTTGTTGTGGTTACTGGATGTGCCGGGCGGTTTCGGGAAGTTTTACACCACAACTCAATCTAACCTCGGGTTAGGCATATTCGTCTTTTTCTTAATTTACATATTTATCTTTCAAATTTATATGTAAATTATCCACAATTATTGCCATTCAAGTCATGCCCCATTTACCCTCTAAATCATATTTTCAGTTTTTGGTATATAAATTATACCAATTTTATGGCACTAACCACTCATTTATATATGGGCCAAATTATGCTAATAATAATAATTTCTAAGGTTTTTCCCAACGTTACCCCCGTCAAACGTTCGCAAAATTCACATAGAATGTTAGGCTTGTAACTTAGCCTAAATTATATATAAAAGGGGAAAGAAGGGAGCATGTACCATTCACACAACAAAAAATAATAAGGATCTAACTAATCATGTGTCATGTATACGTGGCATATAATAATTAACTTGCATTTTTGGATCCAACTAACATGAGTCTTTAAGCATATGAAATTACCCAAATCCAACTAGGCATGTAAATGTAAACTGCTATTTTGGGTCCAATGAACATAAACCTTAAGCATATAGAATTACACAAGTTCAACTAGACATGTGAATGTGAACTTTTAATTTGGATCCAATAATCATGAATCTTAAACATACAGAATTACACAGGTTTAACAAGGCATGTAAATATGAACTTTTTATTTTGGATCCAACAAACATGAATCTTAAGCATATGGTTTTACACAATTTTAACAAGGCATGTAAATATGAACTTTAATCTTGGATCCAATTTTCATAGATCTAAATGTAAATCTAAACATAATACATGTCTTGGCCTAATAATTTGCATGTAACATAACATGAATGAATCACCAATTTTACATGATTGGTTTACATCAACATAATAACCACATAGCCTAACAACTTGCATGTAACATAACATAAATGAATCACCAATTTTACATGATTGGTTTACATCAACATAATAACCACATAACTTGCATGTAACATAACATGAATGAATCACCAATTTTACATGATTGGTTTACATCAACATAATAACCACATAGCCTAACAACTTGCATGTAACATAACATGAATGAATAACCAATTTTACATGATTGGTTTACATTAACGTAATAACAACATAGCCTAAAAACTTGCATGTAACATAACAAGAATAAATCACAAAACTTTACATAATACATGATTGGTTTAACACCAACATAATAACCATATAGCCTAACAACTCGCATGTAACATAACATGAATAAATCACCAAACTTTACATAATACATGATTGGTTTAACACCAACATAATAGACACAATAATCTCATAAGCATATACGATAGAATCGTTACAAGAATAGGCATGAATCAGCATCATCATTATTTTACAACTAGGAATAACGCTAGTTTTCATTTTATTACAAATCATAACTTTTAATCGTTCACATCTAAATAATAACAGGACTTACAAAGAAAAGAAAGTCTTGTTTTCTAGGATCTATTTTCTGAATTTGGAAAGCAATCCCTTGAAGAAGACTATCAATTCTCTAAGTTAGTTTTGATTCGTAGCTTTAATCTTGCTTTCAAGTTGAAGAAGGAATGGTGGCTAAACTAGAACGATCATGGACGGCATGGTGGATCCTTGGAATGAATTTGTGTGATTTAGGGATTGAGGATTATGGTTGCTTTTATAGAAGTTAAATCTTATATGAGCCGTTCGATTGTTTTAGGAGCAATCAGAGCCATCCAACTAAAGCAATGTGTCACTCAGCCAATCATAGCATGACACATAAGCCCTAACACCTCAGAATTTGTACCAAAGCCAATTAGAGAAGGCCACGTAAAAAAGATAATCCTTGACCAACAAAAAATGCGCCACATGATGCGTACACGTCGTATATATATATATTTTCTATATATATATATTCTTTTTATCTATCTTCCCAATTAACCATTTTCACACTAAACCATATTTTGAACTGCGTTCACACTAATCCACTTTTTAGCCATTCCCCTAAAACAAAAGTATGGCGTTGGCGAGGATCAAACTCCGTACCTCTTGTATGCAAGTCACATGTTCTAACCAAATGAGCTACTAAGTCTTTTGCTTACAAATCTAAGAACAATGCTAAACATTATTCTTTTCTCATTCTTCCTTTTCATGTTTTGCTGCAATATTTAATTTAAAGATATCTTCTTCATACGGAGTCCGATTTACGCAAACTCGGACTCTATCTCAAGCAGAATTCCGAGATGAACGCAATGGCACAACCCATTTCACCAATTTCTTCTTTTTCAAATTAATTATTCTTTAATTTGTTATTTTAATATTCTCAGAAAATATGGGGTGTTACATTCTCCCCTCCTTAATGGATTTCGTCCCCGAAGTCTTCAAGTTAAGAAGAATGTATATCCTACCATCCAATCATCCAATCATCCATCTACTCAACCATCAAACACAGGTATCCATTGTCCTTAAAATGATTTCTAATGCCTTCACGATCATATGCATAGTGTGTGTACATGTCCTTATCTAATGCAAAATCAGGCGGTCTACTGATTTAGTTGACCTCCTCAATGCGAATTATGTCAGTGCCATGAGTCCATCATGTATGAAATTATTCCTAATCGTACTTTTTATAACTTCTACATGAGTGCACAATCATTCATACAAACGCAACATCCATATGATAACACATCAAGTTTCAGTTTATATATATAAAAATTCACTCATGCATATGCAATATGAAAGTGACTGAGCCGATCTAGTGCCTAATGTGTGTATATGCATCCACGAGCAACCACTAGCAACCACTTGCAACCAACAATCATAACATGATTCAAACACATGTTTACATCCATTGGCTTCTACTAAGGATTGAAGATATGACCTAGAGGATATTCTTGAAAAGATAGAAACAAACATGCATAGAATTCCTAGAAAAAGAGATCAAGGATATACCCTTAAGAAAAAGGGTATGATGCGTGTGTCTTATCTTCAGTCTCCCACATCGCGTCTTCTTGAGCTTCACTCCAATGTACCTTAACTAATTTAACTTCACAGTTGCGAAGCTTCTTGACCTCCATTTCCAAAACTCACTAGTAAAGATAGGACCTCGATCATTTACTATGCTAGAGGGTATCCAATGTAGTCGAGCTATCTTTCCAAGATAAACAGGTGCGAGCCATGATACCAAGTGTGTATACTAAGATGATTATAGGTCTCTCCTCTACTTAGCTTATCCATCATGTCACAAATCTAAGGGTCTAAAGGTAAAGGTTTCTATGTACTTATTTACCTCTCTTAAGGCCAGTCTTACTTTAGGGCGCCTGCCACAACCATTTATTTCTCACGCAAACCATCCTAGTCGAACTCGACATCCCTCAAGTACAAGCCCCAAAGGCATAAACCAATATCAGACAAGCACCCAAGGAATACCTCCTCCGAATTTGGACTATTTATGTGAGATGATACTAGCAAAACAACCGAACAATTGAGCACTTAACCGACTCTGGCTATCCTCTCCAATCTTGCTCCAAAACTATCGTTGATCGCATAACTGGCTTTGCATTATCAACTAGAAATATGTGGAAGTATATCTCGAATTTTAGGGGGAAAATCCCTAACCTAATCAAAAACAACAGCGGACTATCCTAATGGATCGCAAATCGTCGATGGATGCATCAAGTGATTCTAGGTAGCTAAGCCTAACTGATCCGCTCAGGATCGCACGAAATCTTGAGGGTATTCCCGAGGCAAGTAAAAAGTCTAACTACCCTCATTTCACAAATACTAGCTAACTAATCCATGCCTAGAATCAACCCATAGCCCATAAAACCAAAAACATAAGTATCTCAAATCCTTACAAACCAAAGATAAATGAGCCGAACCACAAATTGGATTTGAGACAATAATGGGATCTTCTACTATACAAGTACTAAGGTGCAGAGACTCAACTATGGAAGCAGATATAAACGAATGTGAAGCGCTAAAATCAAAAAGAGTACTAACAGGATGATCAAGAAGAAAAACTAAACTTTTTCAATAGAAGCTCTACTACCTCTCTCTCAGGTATGCTGGTGGTGAGAGCATGCTTTTGCCCTCCTGAAAATTCTGGCATTTGTTCTTTCCCTTGTCCCGTTATACCATAATAAAGATACTTCCTCTTGTCTTCGGTTTTACTATTCTTTCCTCCCCTCTTGTCCTTTGATTCTTCCACTTACACCTCTTTCTTTTTACCTCCTTTATGAACCAAGTCTATATCCATGAATTCCTCATCCTTGGGTTGTGCTCCTTAGCAAAACTCCCTCATTCTCATCTTTGCCATCCTTGTGTAACTTATTGACAAGTCTCTTGAAAGCTGCCTCCATCGCATGGAAAACACTACAAAGCTTGAAAGAAAATTAGCCGCAGGCGAAACTACTGCGGCTACAGATGGAAGTTGGGCACTTCTTCACCCTTTGACATGTATCGTAGTCTCATCAAGCGAACGGAACCATGCCGCGATGAGGTTACCTCCCAGAAAGTCAGGAGCCCCGGAGACTCAGAAAGAAAACAAGGATTCAAATAGAGGATCAAAAGATAATGCATATGGCTTTGGGGAAGCTGCCTTTAAAACAAAACTTTTCTTTTGAAAATGCTTCTTTTAAAACCGTTTTGAAAATAATTTTTCAAATCTTTTATCTGATCTGGCAACCATCAGCTCTGATGCCAAGTGAAACACCACACCTCCGTTAAGGTCACTCACAAAGGGAATGCCTTAACTTTGGTGGAGCATTATAGGTAAAAGATGCAGATGAATTACAAGACAGACACATAAAGCAACGGAAAATAAAAATCATTTTATAAACAATGTGGTTCAATAAAGCTTTTACAACAGTCGTCTCAATCATACTTAAAAGTAATACGTAGAACTTCTATCTTGAATTAAAACATAAAGAAGCATTAAAACAACAGTAAGGCAGTATAAATCCCCAATAAGAGAGTATCCAAAGCCATAGCCCAAGGAAAAAGATTCCAAGCAATACATCTACTATCTTCAAGCTGGAAATGATCCGATCTAAGCTGAAGTGTTCCCTCCCTGCAGACCTGGGGGGGGGGGGGACGGAAGAAAAGAAGATGAAAGAAAATGGGTCAGGCATGAGTCTGGTAAGTCCAGTGACTATTTAGTATGTAAACAATAAAAAGGGTCATGACATGAATAAACTGAATCTAGTACCACACCCTAGAAATAAGATAATAAGGCTGAATATGCTATCGTACTCATTTCACTTCTCTGCACCATCTAACTAGTGTCCCAACTAGTAATCTATATAAAATGATCATATTGTAATGCGATCCCAATCCCCGCAATTGTGGTAGCCTTCAGGTGTACATATATCGTGAGGATTCCACCTCATTCTTCCTAATTTCCATGAACATGTTAGATGTACCTTTACTACTCTATCGATCGGCTCCTTACTCGTATTAATTTTTCCTTATGTCTGTGTCAATCGGCCCTCTCTTGCGTGTAGATACCCTGTGTTGGTCCCACCATAAGGTGTATCAATCCTTATGATAGCAACTCGACATGATTCTAGATGCACAGTGTATAACTACTGGTACCCAGTGCCTGCTTTTTCCCACTCCTAAGTACGTGCATGCCCGTAAACCATCGGAACCTACACTGACGTACCTCCTGCTGCTGTTTTGACCGCTTATAATCAGCTCAGTAATCGTGCCCCACCCTGCCTAGTTCAGGATACCATGATACATATATGTGGGTTACTATTGAAATGGGTCCCCATTACTAGGGTTTTCTACTGGTTAAGTTTGTGGGCCTATATATATACAAATATTACCCACCTACACAAGATGTACTTAACCCTCCCTCCGATTCTAGCATGTTTACTTAACGGTTAAGTTTATGGGCCTATATGTACTAATATTACCCACCTACACGAGATGGACTTAACCCTCCCATCGATTTGAGTATGTTTATTTAACGGTTAAGTTTGTGGGCCTATATGTACTAATATTACCCACCTACACGAGATGTACTTAACCCTCCTACACATTATGTCATATTGGTTAAGTGTTGTCCATTCATGTTAACTTAACCCACCCATTCATCGTGTCATGCTGGTTAAGTGTTTCTTATTAACTTAACCTGGTTCATTCATCAAGTTATATTGGTTAAGTGTCATCAATCAATTCAAGTTAACTTAACCCACCTACTTGTCTTGTTACTTTGGTTAAGTGTTTCCCCCTTGTTTTAACTTAACCTTGCCACAAATCAAGTTATATTGGCTAAATGTTGACCTCTTGTTTTAACTTAACCTTACCACAAATCAAGTTATATTGGTTATGTGTTTCTTATTAACTTAACCCTACCCATTCATCATGCTATACTGGTTAAGTGTTTCCTATTAACTTAACCCTAGTCATCCATCCTGTTATATTGGTTAAGTGTTTCTCATTAACTTAACCCTAGTCATTCATCTTATATTGGTTAAGTGTTTCTCATTAACTTAGCCCTAGTCATTTATCTTGTTCATTAGCATTAATTGATTTATTAATGCACCAACCTCTCACATTAGATATGTGTTGTTGTGGTTACTGGATGTGTCGGGCGGTTCTGGGCAGTTTTACACCACAACTCAATCTAACCTCGGGTTTTCCTTGCGCATGATGCACCAACCTCTCACATTAGATAGGTGTTGTTGTGGTTATTGAATGTGCCGGGCGGTTCCGGGCAGTTTTATACCACAACTCAATCTAACCTTGGGTTAGGCATATTCGTCTTTTTCTTAATTTACATATTTATCTTTCAAATTTATACATAAATTATCCACAATTATTGCCATTCAAGTCATGTCCCATTTACCCTCTAAATCATATTTTCAATTTTGGTATATAAATTATACCAATTTTATGGCACTAACCATTCATTTATTTATGGGCCAATTCCTTTTCGTTACATTTGGTATCAGAGCTTTGGTTTACAAAGCTCGGAGAACAAGACACATTAGAACCATACGAAAGAATTCATCAGAAACTGGATTAGTAATATCCAACGGGAATGACTCGTTAGAGATGGGATCAGTAGTGTCCTAGAACGAGTGTGAAGAGTAGTGTTTTGAAAAATAAAATTGAAAACAAGTTTTGTTTTGAAAATTTAATTCAATAATTCGTATTTGAATATTTATTTATATTGATTTGGACTATCAGGTATATAGAGATTTTAATATACGTCTGATCCACGTGTATTAGAAGCCTCCAATATACTGGATGGATATAGAGTCACACTCTAGTCGCCCGGAGATGATTTTGATTATTATAGCTACATCATCAGAATTAGTATTCGAGTTTCGAAAGTGGGATTTCTATATATTTCCTATTGACTGGTGTGAGAACCAAAATTAGATAGGATATATTGTTGTGAATTGGCATCAAAAACAGGATTTTTTGTATATATATATCAAAATTATGAATTTGAAACGTTAATTCACTAATCGATTGATGGTTGTGTTGTTTGTCTATTTGTTTGAAATTTCGAACCATTTAGTCTAATAGAATCAAATATTGAATTGTTTGAAATGATTACATTTGCATGCATATACATGTACTTACATTGAACAAGTCATAAAAAAGAGGCCAGAGCAGAAGAATAAAATTGTTTGCCCGACAAATAGATACATGTTTACCATAATTTACTGTTTTGTTTGGGTGATGATGATTTTATGAGCCGATTGGCTAGCCGCTTGGCTTTTTCTTTTTCTTTTGAGTTGAAGAAGGCCATGGGAGGCTATATGAAATATCCCGAAGTCCCCGGTGCAGGGGAGGTTATGGCGAAATTTTTCGAAAATTTAGGGTGCTAGCCAAATTTTTGAAAAATTTGAAAAGTTCTTAGAAACTGAAAAATTGAAGAACTTAAGCTGTATAGAAAATAGTGAAAGTTGAGTTGATTAGTTAAACAACTTCCGGCTTCGTTCCTTTTCGGGGACGAAAAGTTTTAAGTGGGGGAGAATGTAACAACCCGGAAAATCCGAGCCAGTTTAAAATTTTTATTTTGGCAATTTTAGTGAATTTTGAATATTTAAAATGATTATTTTAAATAATTTCGACAAGAAATTTACTTTGAATAGAATCGAACGTATATATTTATACACGTCGTCGTTAGAATATAAATATTTTATTTTAATTATAAAAGGAATTGAAAATGGCGCGGTAGTTCGATAATTCGATTTCAAATTTCAAATGAATGTACCGCGTGCAAAACAATCCGAATTTTAGCAAAACCAAAAATATTTGAATCTAATTGAGAATATCTTTCCAACGAATCCGAAAAATCGAAATTTCATAGTGGGAATCAAAAGATATGTCCAGTTGAAATTTCAGAATAGTCACTATGGAATTCTGGCCCTTGAAAATGGCCATTTTTCAAACGGTCTTAGAATTTGACGAAACTAGTTTTGTTAGGACCGTATCGTCAATACGAAGCTAGAAAATATTTTTCTGGAATTTTTCGAGTTAGTATGTAACCCCAGTAAATTGAAATGTGCATTCAAAATCAATATATAGAGTTTTATTTTGATTTTGATGAAAACTGATCGAAACAGTCGAATCAGCCTATGATACATATCCCATTGTGTTCGGAATGGGGGTAATACGCTAGGGGCAACAGTTGTTGGGTCCCGTTTCGAATTCTAATGGAAAGTAAACCTTTTGAAAATTAAAATAGAATAAAATATTAAATTATATAATATACCCTCACTAACTCTCTCTCCCTCACTTCTCTCTTTCTCCTCGATTTAGAGAAAAAAACACCGTCGGATCTGGAAGCCGTCGCACCCCCTCCATCCTCCACCGACGCTCCTCCGCCTGCTACCCCGCGCACCACCCCGCCCCCTCTTCTCCTGCTACGCCTTCTTTCCCCTCTCCCTCTTCCTCCTGAAACACCCGCGCCCTAGAACCCGCCAGTGCTGCCATGTCAGCTCCACCGCCAACCAAAGGAGCACCGCCACCACCTGCAGCCCAGCCCTACCTCCGACGAAGCCACGCAGCGCCCCCCTCCTCTGAAAATACAATGTAAGTTTTAATTTCAAATTTATTTATTTTTCTTCGATTTAAAAACTGAATTTTTATAAGGTAAAAGATCGGGTTTTTCTTATAGGAAAAGATTATATTTTTAATATAGGAAAGGCAATATTTTTATCGGTGAAAGGTGATTTTTATATATTAATTTACATTGCTTTTTCTTCAGTTTTAAGATAATAAAAATATGATTTTTTATAAAGTAGAGAATGTAAAAATATAATTTTTATATAACTAGGAAGATAAAAATATGATTTTTATATAATGTAGATGATAAAAATATGATTTTTATATAGTATAGGTAATAAAAATACAATTTTTATATGAGAAGAAGCATTGTGAAAATATATAATATTTATATATAAAATGCCATTATAAAAATGGGATTTTTAAAATGAACTTCATATTGAAAATATGATTTTTACTATGAACAGCGTGAAAAGAAGTGAGATGGAACGGATTAAAATCAAAAAGGAATTCAGACGGTTCAGCAGTTCAAAAGCAAAGCATGACGGAGTGGAACCGTCTGTGAGAACTTCTCACTTTTAATTTAATTTTATGGTTAAAATATATACTAAGATGCAAACGGTGTTTAGTAGCACCCGACACCCGTCGTCCACAGACCATGGATGGCTTGTATGCTTGGTTGTTTGATTTTGATGTGTTGTTGATTGTGTAATGTGATGTGAAATGAAATAAAATATTTATACAGTTAAAAATATTTTATAGTTAAAAATAGAATTTTTAACGTGTATTTAAAATGAAATAAATATAAACAAACGGATGATTTGTTTATATACACACATTTGACTGATATTGATTGGGACGATAAATTTTACACATCGCCCAACTGCACAAATAAAATCTGTGTTTGATTGATTGAAACCCCACACGGGTATTGGGATGATATATGACATACACTAATCCCAATAATTAGTTGTATGTCGATCGATTGATTGACAGACTGTCATAAGCGTTAAATATTTATATTTGATGCTTATACAGTGTAGAATGCACTCTGGATGATGGTTGATTATTTATCGTTGTTATTTTATACATGTGTTGTAGAAAATCCATATAATTAACATTATATGGGAATTGATTGGGCCTTATTCCAGTTTTAAAAAGAAATATTTGAAAAAGAAATATTTGAAAAAGAAATATTTGAAAGAGAAATATTTGAAAAAGAAATATTTGAAAATAGAAATATAAGAAGCCGTGATGATTAGATTTGTGCCATTTTGACGTGAACGATATTTATATCGATTTTATTCAAATTGAAATGAATATCAAAGTGAATTGAAATTCGAATTAAATTGAATTGATTTAAAATTCGAAATAAACTGAAGAGAATTGAATTCAAATTGAAATTGAATTGAATTGAAATTCGAATTAAACTTAATAGAATTGAAATTCGAATTAGATTGAAATAGAATTGAAATCGTTTTGAATTGAATTTAAAACGAATTGAAATTGAACTGAAAATCGATTTGAATTGAAATTGTTTTGAATTGAATTTAAAACGTATTGAAATTGAACTGAAAATCGATTTGAATTGAAATCAATTTGAAATGAATTTAAAATGAATTTGCAAGGGAAAATTCAATTTTAATTTGAAATTGAAAAGGAAGTTGAATCGTTTTGAAAACGAATTTAAAACGATTTATAAAATACGTTTTAAAAGGAAATCGACTAAGTATATATTATATATATATACATATATAATATGATGGCCTGAATAGAACCTGTCGCGCCGCGGCAGTTCTCGAATTTCGACCATTGACTTCGAACGGATATTACGGGAGATCCGACCGTCGGATTCTCCTAAAACCGAAACCGTTGGGTTCGTATCGGAAAGAGCTTTCTAACGAATATTAAAAATTTGAAATCTAACAGTTAGATTTGGAATTATGTCCAAATCAAATCTGGAAAAGTTCGATGTAAGTGCAGTTCGATGGCCGTTGATAGAAATCGACTGTACGGGCCTTGATAAAATTATTAAAAATATCAATAATTTGTGTAAAATCATAAGAAATGACTTGGGAAGAATCGGGATGAAAAACTCCATATTTGAAAAGATAAAAATAGATTTTTATCGAAATGAACTAGTTTTGAACAAGAATTATAATTCTATTTATTTTTAAATAAATAAATTGGAATTGAAAAAGGTTTTAAAAGTAACCAGAATTTCCAATAATTGAATTGGAATGGATTTGAATCGAAATTGTCTTTGGAATATTTCGATGTTGGACTTCGTGATGATACAGATATTGTTATGGGAATTTGAAAGATATATATATATATCGTTATTTCCAATACGATATTTGTTGGTCGTAGAATTTGATATTGAATATAAGCCGGTATATTTTCTACTCAGAGCCTTGTATTTAATATCAAAGGTGATTTGGGTTTGTCATGAATGGTGTCTTCATTAACACTGTTCTTAAGCCCAGTTGAGAAAAAGATTAAATCTTTTTATTTAGATTTAATGAAGTGTACCAATTAAATAATATTTAATTGGAATTGAATTGGTATTGATTTTTGAGTTTATCGTGAACAGTGTTTTAAATAACACTTGTTCTTTAATCCGATAATTAATGGAATGTGATTTTGGGTTGTCGTGAACGATATCTTCAATAATACTGTTCTTAGACCCAAAGGAGTTAAGAAAATCAGAAACTAACTAGAGATTAGTTAAGTTGAATGGTTTCTGGGGTATTGATCTGATGTTGGTTTCGTCCTTCGGGGTTAATACTTAGGGAATTGCTCACTTGTTAATTTACGGTTAGGGACTGATTGAAATGTGATGTGATTTTGGGGTTTATCGTGAACCGTGTTTTAAATGACACTGATTCTTTAACCCAGTTAAAGATTAAAACTAAATGGAGTTTTAATGAATCTTTAATTAGATTGAAAAGATCGAGAATGGAGTATCACCAGTTTTTGCTCCAGGCGATAGTTAAATCTTTAATTATATTTAAACGTGAAATGGTAATTGAATTTACCAATAACACTGTGGTGTTAGATATGAAGTAAGACCAGTTTTACTTCATGGGATGAATAGGTTGGGATTGGGAAATTAAAACAAACGATTACTTCGGTAAGGTTCGTTAATCCCGGCTAGTTTGAAGTGATATTCAAAGGAAGATTAAAGAATAAATTTGAAGAATTTATCTTTGATAAAATTAATGGGAACTTTTCCCTAAGAATGTGAAATTTAGAAACTAACTGTAGGTTAGCTAAGCAGAACGGTTTCCTGGATATTGATCTGATGTTGGTTTCGGCCTTCGGGGTTAATATTTGGGGAATTATTCTCTGGTTAATTTACGGTTAGTGACTGATGAATTGGAATGAGGCGTATGTTGTGTTTGTGTAACACTTGTTTATTATATACGCGAGTTATTCAGAAAGACCGGGTTTATCCCATTCTGAATAACTGATTCGACGATGAGTCGAAGATGAAGACATTGGTTGAAGACCGGAGGTCTTCACGTCATTTGGATAATTACTGATGATCTTGATTGGGCCGTACACCCAAGAGGAGGGAATCAGTTGGTGATCATCCAGACGTACTTGGAGATCGATGGATATGCGGGGTACTAGGTGCCTCTGGTTTCATTCAGACCCAGAACGAACTTGTAAATGGACTGTGTGTCTGACATTGGATTTTAGTCTGTGTGATTGATTTCTATTAAATATATATCTGTTTGGCGGCGGAGAATTTATTCTCTTGCTTAACGCCCTTCTTTGAGACGTACGACCTCAGGGGTTATATATTGATGGATATCAAACGCATGGAGTGAATTGCCTGTGTGGCATGCCTAAGTGGCAATTGATCAGGGCTTCTGTTGAAAAGCAGAGTCTTGTGGTTGATGATCAAAGCACGGCCTGTGTGGCATAGCTTTGTGCAATGTGAATTAGCGAGCCTCACACCCCGGTTGTGAACCAGAAACGGGAGAGGACATCAGGGAGGGCATGCGTTTCCTTCTAGTTAGAAGTTGTGTCAGTGGTTTTACACGCCCTGACGAGTTTGACTTATGTGGTTGTTGCTATTGCGAGGCGCCTCGGATATACCGGTGACTATGTGAAGCCGATGGAGTCATTTGTTGGCTCATTTATCAGGCATAATAATCCACATCGGTGGACCGGCCCTGACGATCCAAGGCTTGCCTGCGCATTTGCCTGAGGGGCAGACTAGAGCGTCTCGAATTCGGTGAGGACTATCTTTTCCCTCGATTCATAGATGGAAATCCAATTTCCAATAAGACACTTTGCGGTTTTAGTTGTAAACCTATATATGGCGACATAGTGGTATGGGGCATTCATGTCGCCTATGATTGATAATTATGTTTGAAATTGTTTTTGACACTATACACTTATAGTACTATCAAAATAATCTGTTTTAAACGTATCAAGCATTCTTTGGCTATTATAAGGTAAAAACCCTATCCTCCGGCTTGCGTTGCATTGTGTGATGGGACCTGGGTCTTATAATAGCTTCATTTTTCTTTATTTAGCATTGCGCTGTTGTTTTATGCACTGGTGTTCTTGGGAGGAAACCCGTTCCGTGTTATACGGCGTGGTCCCTTGATTTACCTAACTTTAAAATAAATATTAATAACTGTTTTAGTTCTCACACCAGTCCCATGACTGACTTAGAGTTTATTGTTTTAACCTAAACTCTGGGTGCCCTTATTTTGACACGGGCAGCTAGTAGTTTTGGTTTTGCAGATTTATATTCACAGGATCCTGGTTTACAGCTGGAACGATATCCAAAAAGCTTTGTATCCGTATATCTCCTTTAGTTGTGTTTTGTATTATTTTCCGTTGCTCTGTAAATTATTGTAATCTCCGATATTTTCTGTGTAATATTTATTCATTTATACTCTGTATATTCTTGTATTCTGATGGAATTGTTGTAATATACAATGAAATGTTCTTCTGTCTACGTTCTATTTTGTCGTGTTCTCAAAACAATCAGGCGTTTCGAATGGTCTTGATCGGTTTAGCAACTGATTCGGATCGAGCGAAATTCCTTTTCCTTACATAAACTTTTATTTTGGGTCCAATTAACATAAACCTTAAGCATATAGAATTACACAAGTTCAACTAGACATGTGAATGTGAAATGTTAATTTGGATCCAATAATCATGAATCTTAAACATGTGGAATTACACAGGTTTAACAAGGCATGTAAATATGAACTTTTTATTTTGGATCCAACAAACATGAATCTTAAGCATATGGTTTTACACAATTTTAACAAGGCATGTAAATATGAACTTTAATCTTGGATCCAATTTTCATAGATCTAAACGTAAATCTAAACATAATACATGTCTTGGCCTAATAATTTGCATGTAACATAACGTGAATGAATCACCAATTTTACATGATTGGTTTACATCAAAATAATAACCACATAGCCTAAACACTTGCATGTAACATAACAAGAATGAATCACCAATTTTACATGATTGGTTTACATCAACATAATAACCACATAACTTGCATGTAACATAACATGAATGAATCACCAATTTTACATGATTGGTTTACATCAACATAATAACCACATAACTTGCATGTAACATAACATGAATGAATCACCAATTTTACATGATTGGTTTACATCAACATAATAACCACATAGCCTAACAACTTGCATGTAACATAATAAATCACCAAACTTTACATAATACATGATTGGTTTAACACCAACATAATAACCACATAGCCTAACAACTCGCATGTAACATAACATGAATAAATCACCAAACTTTACATAATACATGGTTGGTTTAACACCAACATAATAGCCACAATAATCTCATAAGCATATACGATAGAATCGTTAAAAGAATAGGCTTGAATCAACATCATCATTATCTTACAACTAGGAATAACGCTAGTTTTCATTTTATAACAAATCATAACTTTAATCGTTCACATCTAAATAATAACAGGACTTACAAAGAAAAGAAAGTCTTGTTTTCTGGGATCTATTTTCTGAAATTGGAAAGCAATCCCTTGAAGAAGACTATCAATTCTCTAAGTTAGTTTTGATTCGTAGCTTTAATCTTGCTTTCAAGTTGAAGAAGGAATGGTGGCTAAACTAGAACGATCATGGACGACATGGTGGCTCCTTGGAATGAATTTGTGCGATTTAGGGTTTGAGGATTATGGTTGCTTTTATAGAAGTTAAATCTTATGTGAGCCGTTAGATCGTTTTAGGAGCAATCAGAGCCATCCAACTAAAGCAATGTGTCACTCAGCCAATCATAGCATGACACATAAGCCCTAACACCTCAGAATTTGTCACAAAGCCAATCAGAGAAGGCCACGTAAAAAAGACAATCCTTGACCAATAAAAAATGTGCCATGTGTGCCACGTGATGCGTACACGTCTTATATATATATATAGATATGTATATATATGTATTTTCCATATATATATATATATTCTTTTTATCTATCTCAATTAACCATTTTCACACTAAGCGACTTTTTGAACTGCGTTCACACTAAGCCACTTTTTAGCCATTCCCCTAAAACAAAAGTATGGCGCTAGTAGGGATCGAACTCTGTACCTCTTGTATGCAAGTCACATGTTCTAACCAAATGAACTACTAAGTTTTTTGCTTACTGTGATGACCCCAAACTTCCGTAGACCGAAAGTAAGGATAATCATTTTGGAATACAACATATTTACAACAAAAACTGATCTCAGATAATTATCATAACACATAAACCGTTGCAGCGGAAATAAATGTCATCAGCATCACAGCTAAACATCGGAGTATGCAGTTTTACAGGATCCACTTAACATAATAGAGGTCTTAACAAAAGAGAAACAAGTCTCAAATGAAAGGAAATAAGTTTCAAATCCCATTACATACATCAAAAGCAAAAGATGGAAAAGTGTCTCAAAAGCAGAATAAAAGATGGAGAAAAGGTCTTCTTCTTCTTCCTTCCAAAGCAAGCTCCAACTAGAAAGTATTACCTAGAAACCCGTCAATTGGCTGCCCGTGTGGAAAGAGGGCACCCAAGTTTGCAAAAGTGAAACAAACTACGAGTCAGTCATGGGACTGGTGTGAGAATTCTTAACTAAATTAACTATCAAAATGGCGAATCTCAGGACCACGCCGCTAACGCGGAACGGGTTTACTCCATTGGATTGCCAGTGCAATATTTTATAAAGTTTATATAAAACAGCGAAATGACTTTTGAAAAATGAAACCATCATAAGACTCAGATCCTATCACACAATGCAACGCACATAGGAGGATAGAGTTTTCCCTTATGATGATCAAATATGCTTAATACGTGAAAAGTAATATTTAAATATTATTGTTAGTTTTTAAGTAGTATTAAAATACTTCAATATAAATATATCAATCCTAGACGGCATAGTACCCCATCCTACTATGTCGACGTATATAAGTTTACAATCAAAACCGAAATGTTGTCGTATTGGGAATTGGTTTTCTATCATGAAATCGAGGCTACAGATCGTCCTCTTCCGATTCGAGACACTCTAGCAAATGCCTCAGGATCCCCCGCAGTGAACCCTTGGATCTTCAGGGCCGGTCCCCACCTAACGGTAGTGGATTGGCAATTCTTGGACACACGCTTCCCGGTTCCTTTGAACCTATAGTATGACCACTTCCGGCCTATAAAAACCCAAGGTACCTCAAATCCAAAATCCACATAAGTAAAATGCCGGGTCATGTTAAAACCCAAACACCACTAGCTAGAAAGAAACGTGTGCACTCCCTGCAGTATTAATCCCGTTTTTGACTCATACCGGGTGCGAGGCTCGCGAAGTTACGTTATACACAAAGCTATGCCTAAACAGGCTATGCTTTGATCATCAGCCACAAGGCCTGCTTTTCAACAAAGCCTTGATCATTGCATCTTGGCGTGCCACGTTGACAATTCAACGCCATGCTATCGATAACTAGTACTACGTATCCGGGTGTTAAGTAGAGAATAAATTCTCTACCACCAAACAGACATATATTAATAGAAATCGATTTAATTACATGAAGTGGATTTCAACGTTAGACACACAACCATTTACAAGTCCGTTCTGGGTCTGAACGAAACCGGAGACACCAAAGAGGTTCTCGCTAATCCGCACGATCAACACACACGTCCGGACAATTACTGCTTCAACCCAGTCCTGGGAGCAAGTCAGTCCAAGGTATCAGAAGTCATCGTCCATTCGATGTGAAGATCGCCAGTCTTCAACCATCGTCTTCTTACATCTTTGATTCAATCGTCGTTCCATTATTTGAAATGAGTTAAACTCAGCCTTTTCAAATAATTGTGGCATAATTATAGTTTAAAACATTTCATATATATTTATAACTATTTATCGCTATTTTAATTTATTAAAAATAGCTCGAAATAAATAAACGACGTTTCGGGTCAATGGGCGGCGCTGGCGCTGCTTTTACCAAAATTTGATTTACACATATCTTAAAATCTAACCGTCGGATTTTGATGAAATTTACATCGTTGGAAAGCTCTTTCCAAAGCGGTCCTAACGGTTCCAGTTTTGGGAAAATCCAACAGTCGGATCATTCTATATATTCGTTTGAAGTTACGATTGTCGATACGCGAACTGCCGCGCTCGTTTCGTTTAATTTTATATTTTATATTTATATCTAATATATAACCCATTTGGGCGATTTCCTTTATTAAAAATGATGGTTTCAACAATGTATCATTTTAAATCTAATAAAAATGACATTTTTGTTCACCAATTCTAATGCGACCAAGAATGATAGTTCAACGATGTATATTTTCACATTCAACAAAATGACATTTTTGTTTGTCAATTCTGATGCGACCAAAAATGATAATTCAACGATGTATATTTTCACATTCAACAAAATGACATTTTTATTCGCCAATTCTAATGCGACCAAAAATGATAATTCAACGATGTATATTTTCACATTTAACAAAATGACATTTTTGTTTGCCAATTCTAATGCGACCAAAAATGATATTTCAACGATGTATATTTTCACATTCAACAAAATGACATTTTTGTTCGCCAATTCTAATGCGACCAAAAATGATAATTCAACGATGTATATTTTCACATTCAACAAAATGATAGTTTTGTTTGCCAATTCTAATGCGACCAAAAATGATATTTCAACGATGTATATTTTCACATTCAACAAAATGACATTTTTGTTTGCCAATTCTAATGCGACCAAAAATGATATTTCAACGATGTATATTTTCACATTCAACAAAATGATATGTCCCTTATTCTTGTTATTACATATAAAATGTACATCTCTTTTTATACTTTCTTATTTACATTGAAAATGAAAATGTCTTTTTATTCTTTTCTATTTACATTGAAAATGAGAATGTCTTTTTATTCTTTTCTATTTACATTAAGAATGTAAGCTTCTCTATTTATTTTCATTACATAAGAGAACTCAATTAAAAAGTTAATTCATCTTTCTATGTAATATTTGCATTGTAAAATGCAATTAAAAAGGTGGACTTTATTTCCAATGTAAAAATCTTTTCTAGTGTCAACATTCCTAATATAAATATATTTTCTAATGTCAAGATTTGATTCATTTTAACTATATTAACATAACGATGAAATTTTGTTCATTTCAACCATATAAACATGACGATGAAATTTTGTTTATTTCAACTATAAACATGACAATGAAATTTTGTTTATTTCAACTATATAAACATGACGATGAAATTTTGTTTATTTCAACTATATAAACATAACGATGAAATTTTGTTTATTTCAACTATATAAACATAACGATGAAATTTTGTCATAACAACTAAATTAGCATAACGGTGAATTTTGTCATAACAACTAAATTAGTATAACGGTGAATTTTGTGTCATAACCAATAATGACAACATATGATCGGGTGTATATTTTCTATGAATCCAAATAAAAAGTCTCACCTTTATTTTGTGAAATCCAACAAAATATATGAACTTTATTTATTTTATAAATTAGAATAAAAATCAAATCCTTATTTATTATTCAAATCCAACTTTCTTTTATTTTTTAAAAAAAAAGAAAAAAAAAGAAGTAAAAGATCAAATCTTTATTTATTCTATCTCAAAATAAAGGATCCAATCTTCTTTTATTATATAAAACAAAGTAAAAGGCTCCTCTTGCATTGATTTGATTCAAGGACAAAAGATCAATTTTTTTTATTTTATTATGTTTCAAAAACCAAAGATCAAACTTTAATTTTATTTTGTTTTCAAAAACAAAGATCAAACTTTAATTGTATTTTGTTTTCAAAAACAAAGATCAAACTTTTAAACAAAGATCCAAACTTTATTATATTTTATTTCCACATCAAAAGATCAATTTCAAGTGAAGGGAATAAAAATAAAAATAAAAATAAAGGCGAGAGCTTTATTATGATTACATCTGAATTTTACAGATCCAAACTATCAAACTATAACATGACATCACAACGAATAAAATTCAACAATACAACAATCACCACATAATAGATCAGAATTGTAACACCTCGCATTTTTAAGTATAATTAAAAATGAAATAAAATATATGAAAATATTCTTATGATAGGTAAATAATGGTGATGCATAAGGAGAATTAATTAATACATGAAAGTGAAGAAAAATTAGTTCGATAACGGTGTATGTAACGGAAAAGATAGTAAATTAAGGATAATTAATTTAAGAATCAGGAAGGTATAATGGACATCACCATTGCATTTCTCTCGAAATTTTACATGAAATAGAGTCTGAGTTTTCGAAAATCGGAGTCTGGATGAAGAAGTTATGGCCTGTAGAAGATTCAGAAGGTTTCAGTCAGCACAGAACTGGGCAGGTCGACCTGGGGGTCGACCTGGGGGCCAGGTCGACCAGGGGGTCGACCTCCCCCATGGCGGTCGACTATAGTGTCGACCTCCCCCCTACAGGTCGACCTGGTCAGCCTGTTTCGGTCCAGAACACGTTTTTGAAGCCCAGGGACGATTTTTGATGGTCCGGATTGGTTTTAGGGTTAATCTGATGGCTGAAATGAATTGCTACACCTATAAAACAACCTAAGATCTAGCCTTCTCTACACACAATTCTATTCTGCTTCCTCTCTGCCTCTGTTCTAAATAAAAATAAAAATGGCGTCGCTACTCTGCTGGAATCAAAACTAGAAGCTAATCGACATCAACCTAAGCAACCCAATTCAAACTAGAGATTAAAGCTTCAACAACGATTCTACAACAAATTAAAGTTCTTTCTTTAATCCAATCAAGGCAAGTACAGTTATTTTCTGCTATAAACGTTAATTCTAATTGTGACATGAATTGTAAATCTGAATCTGAGATTATATCTGTTCTGTTCTGTTTAGATCTATCTTATTTTGTATCTCTTTCCTCTTTCTGTTCTATAGCCAGGCTACCACGAGCCTGTGCCAATCTCATAAGAGATTAACATACGCTAAAATGTTTGGGACAGTAAAATGAATGATGCATAAATTGGGCATGACCAATAGGTGACTGATTGGAGGAAAGAACATGGACTGTAGCTAGAGCATAAATCTGAGACATATGACTGGACATGCTATATTTATAACATAAAGGGTATGGAACATATGATTTGAGGTAAAAAGAATATGGCTTAGGTATAAAGATTTACATGGAAGTAGGATATCTATTAATGTAAATAAACACCTAAGTAAGGGACCTTTGGGATATATGACATGCATAGTAATCTATGGCTATATTTTGTATAAAATTATATATGTATCTTCTGTACTATGCAAGTTTAATAAAAATTGAAGCATATGATATATGGTAAATTATGACCATAATCTGTGCTATGTAAATTTAGTGCAAACATGGGGTATATGACCATATTGTGAGTCATGACTATTATTTATGCATATGAACTTAGGCAAGATTTATATTTAGGTAAGATATGTTTGTGAAACTTTAAGGAATGAATAAATCTGTTATATTTGCCTAATTTGCTAGTTCTGCTATATTTTCCTAATCTGCTAGTTCTGTTATATTGCCTAATCTACTGCCTAGTCTGCTAGATCTGTTCATCTGCCAACTCTGTCATCTGCTAAGTCTATTGAAAATGCCAAACTAAATCTGTTGAGATATCTAATCTGTTATCTGCTAAATCTGCTAGTTGCTTAATCTGCTGAATCCGTTAAGTTGCCTAAACCTGTTATCTGCTATGTCTGTTAAGTTGATATATTCAGTCTGTTATTGACATAATCTGAATTAGCTATGAATAATTGACGAGTATATTAGGCGTGGGTATAAATGGTAAATCATTAATTAATCGGCCGCAAAGATAAACATGGCTAACTCGAGGTTAGAATGAGTTTGCGGCGTAATTCTGCCTGGAACCGCCCGACATATTCCAGTGGCCGCAAACAATAGGTTCTAATGTGAGAAGTTAGTCATAACGTGTTTGAAACCCGAGGTTAGACTCAGTTTGCGACAGAAACCTGCCCGGAACCAACCGGCCTAACCAGTAGCCGCAAACTATCAGTCTAATGTGAGAGGTCTGGGCATTAATATTTAATTAATGAAAATCTGAGATAAATATGATGTCTAAAATGTGTTGGGTGGGTAAGGTTAAACCAATTGGACCAACGAATCTGAAAAACCCGTTTCGTGAATCTGTAGGCCCAATACAAAGTTAGACAATCTGTAACCGGTTAATCTGTAACCAGTAAATCTGTAAGTCTGTTAATCTGTGAACTAGTTGATCTAAACTCTGTATGTCTGAAACTTGTAAACAAGTTAATCTGAAATCTTTTAGCCTGGGGACACAAGGTTAGGAGGGGAATTACTTGTGTCATTTGTTGTTTGGGACCCATATTAGTCAGTAACCCTTTCTGGTATCAAAACTTTGACCCAACAATAGGTAGGGTCCGGGCACGCTTACTGAACTGATTATAAGTGGTTCATTCTGATAATGGCGAGGGGTGTTGATGGTGCGTTCCAACCGGGTCATGTGCGTGCATGGATCCCGGTCTGCCTCCGAGGATGTAAGACGCTGTGACATCTGTAAATAGGTCTGTGCCAATTGGTTGTCACTTTAGGGAGTGATACACCCTACTGTGGGGCCGACACAGGGTATTTATGTATTAGGGAGCCGATCGCTTAGGGTAGGGTTTTAGGGTACACTTAGTTCTGTCTGTTTCTGTTGGTACCGTCTGTCTCTGTTGGGTGGTAACACCTGTCTATTTCTGCGTGGTACCATCTGTTGGGGAGGTAAAGACCCATTACTAGTGTACACCTAATTCTACATTCTGTTTCCGCATGGATTAATCTGTTCTGCTTCTGTCTGTTTCTGTTCGGGTGGTAAAGACCCATTACTAGCACTCTCTTCTGTGGAAATTATTCTGTACCCGTTTCTGTTTCAGTCTAGACATTAGGGTGACACCTAATTCTGTTATACTAGTATTACTGCAGAGAAGTGTAAAGCAATAGCTTATATCATTCTGTTCTTCTGTTATATCCGCTACACCTGTTACTGTTATCTCTCATCCAGTTTTATCTTCATGTCATGTTATTATTATCTGTTCATAACTGAAAATCACTGGACTTGCCAGACTTTTTGTCTGACTCTTGTTGTTCGCCTCCTTTCTTCCGTTTCCCCCAAGTTTTGTAGAAGGGAGTACTCTAGCTTGATCCAGATTTCTTCCGCTTGAAGTGCTTAAAGTATGGCTTGGCTCTGTATAGCTTCCGTTCTGTGGGGATTATGATTTTAAACTATGCACTCTGAAGGCTTTTGTACAAGACTGATATTTTGTACTTGAATTCTGATAATGTGATTTGAAAGGATGTAACCAAGTTTATTTCAGTTTCTGTTGAAATAAAGTTATAAATTTTTCAAGTACTATTTTATCTGTCTTGTAAGTTTCTGTTCTGTTTACTAAAACGCTCCACCAAAGTTAAGGCATTCCCTTTGTGAGTGACCTTAACGGAGGTGGGGTGTTACACTTGGTATCAGAGCTAAAGGTTACCAGATTAGATAAAAGTTTTTGAAAACTATTTTCAAAAAGGTTTTAAAATGGAAGTATTTTCAAAAGTAAAGCCTATATTTGAAAAACATAATCCCCAAAAGCCATATATCTATCTTTTGATCCTCCGTTTGAATCTTTGTTTCCTTCTTTCTCCGGGGCTCCCAGCTTTCTGGGAGGTAACCTCATCGCGGCATGGTTCTGTAGGCTTGATAAGACTACGACACTAGTCAAAGGGCAAATAAACGCCTGACTTCCATCTGTAGCCGCAGTAGTCTCGCCTAAGGCTAATTTTCTTTCGAGCTTTGTCGGATTTTCCGGGCGATGGAGGCAGCTTTCGAGGGACTTGTCCACGTGTTACACACAGATAGTAAAGATGAGAATGAGGGAGATTGGCTAAGGAGCACAACCCAATGATGAGAAACTCATGGACATGGACTTGGTTCACAAAGGAGGCAAAAAGGAAAGACAAAAGAAGGAAGAAAAGCCTGAAGATAAAGGAGGAGAAAAGTGCTTTACTTATGGAAGCTTGACTCAAAAGGAAGGACAAAGGACATGACCTACTTTGGGAAGGCAGGCAAATGCTCTCATAGTTGGTTGAAGTAGGAAAATTTCCGTAGAGAGTTTAGTTTCCTTATCTGATTATTGAGTTAGAACTCTTTCCGATTATGGCATTCTGATTTTGTAGTCGATTCTCTGCACTTTAATACTAGTCTTGTTTATGATCTGGTTATAGTCTCAAACCCCATAGGGGTTACGACTCATCTGTTGGTGATAGGATGGGGTTTGAGAGATATCTGTGTTAGGCGTCAAGTAGGACGCATACATTCTGGGTTTTATCATGCTTAGTTTCCTAAGAATCATTCGGTAATCTGATCTGTACCAGTAATCTGTAAATATCTGAATATTTCTGATAAGGTTAAGATTTCCAGTTTTGACATTGTCTAAAGAGGGTAATCCTCTGGATGTCAATCTGATGTTGGTTTCGGTCTTTGGGGCCAATACTTAGGACCCATGCCTAATGGGAACCAAGTTTTTGTTCTATCTGTACTCGCTTCCATCATCCGACTGTATCCTATCGATCGAATCTTCGAACTTTAGGTAGAAACTAATGGGTGTAAACATGTGTTTGAGACATGTTATGTTTGATGGTTGCAAGTGGATGCAAGTGGTTGCTAGTGATTGCCCGTTGATGCATATACACACACTAGGCACTAGATCGGCTCGAAAAAACTCTCATACTGAATATGGATGTGTGAGCATTTTTAATTTTTGTGGATGCAAAATGATTGACTCAGCACGTGGATGTTGCATATGACTGAATGGTTGTGCACTCATATAGAAATGATATGTATCGAGTAGGAAAATTGCATACATGTTGGACTCATGGCACTGGCATAATTCGCATTAAGGAGGTCAACTGAATCAGTGGACCGCCTGATCTTTGCATTAGACAAGGAACATATACACACACTTCTTGCATATGTTCATACAGCATTAGAAATCTCTTAAGGACAATGAATGCCTGTGATTGGTGATTGAGTAGATGGATGATTGGATGGTAGGACACATTCTTCTTAACTTGAAGATTTCGGGGACGAAATCCTTCAAGGAGGGGAGAATGTAACACCCCGCATTTTTAAGTATAATTAAAAATGAAATAAAATATATGAAAATATGCTTATGATAGGTAAATAATGGTGATGCATAAGGAGAACTAATTAATACATGAAAGAGAAGAAAAATTAGTTCGATAACGGTGTGTGTAACGGAAAAGATAGTAAAATGAGGATAATTAATTTAAGAATCAGGAATTAGGTAAAATGGACATCAACATTGCGTCCCTCTTGAAATTTTACATGAAATAGAGTCCGAGTTTTCGAAAATCGGAGTCCGGATGATGAAGTTATGGCCTGTAGAAGATTCAGAAGGTTTCGGTCAGCACAGAACTGGGAAGGTCGACCTGGGGGCCAGGTCGACCGGGGGGTCGACTATAGTGTCGACCTCCCCCCCCCCCCCCCGTACAGGTTGACCTAGTTGGCCTGTTTCGGTCCAGAACACGTTTTTGATGGTCCGGATTGGTTTTAGGGTTAATCTGATGGCTGAAATGAATTGCTACACCTATAAAACAACCTAAGACCTAGCCTTCTCTACACACAATTCTATTCTGCTTCCTCTCTGTCTCTGTTCTAAATAAAAATAAAAATGGCGTCGCTACTCTGCTGGAATCAAAACTAGAAGCTAATCGACATCAACCTAAGCAACCCAATTCAAACTAGAGATTAAAGCTTCTGCAACGATTCTACAACAAATTAAAGTTCTTTCTTTAATCCAATCAAGGCAAGTACAGATATTTTCCGCTATAAACGTTAATTCTGATTGTGACATGAATTGTAAATCTGAATCTGAGATTATATCTGTTCTGTTTAGATCTATCTTATTTTGTATCTCTTTCCTCTTTCTGTTCTATAGCCAGGCTACCACGAGCCTGTGCCAATCTCATAAGAGATTAACATACGCCAAAATGTTTGGGACAGTAAAATGAATGATGCATAAATTGGGCATGACCAATAGGTGACTGATTGGAGGAAAGAACATGGACTGTAGCTAGAACATAAATCTGAGACATATGACTGGACATGCTATATTTATAACATAAAGGGTATGGAACATATGATTTGAGGTAAAAAGAATATGGCTTAGGTATAAAGATTTACATGGAAGTAGGATATCTATTAATGTAAATAAACACCTAAGTAAGGGACCTTTGGGATATATGACATGCATAGTAATCTATGGCTATATTTTGTATAAAATTATATATGTATCTTCTGTACTATGCAAGTTTAATAAAAATTGAAGCATATGATATATGGTAAATTATGACCATAATCTGTGCTATGTAAATTTAGTGCAAACATGGGGTATATGATCATATTATGAGTCATGACTATTATTTATGCATATGAACTTAGGAAAGATTTATATTTAGGCAAGATATGTTTGTGAAACTTTAAGGAATGATTAAATCTGTTATATTTGCCTAATTTGCTAGTTCTGCTATATTTGCCTAATCTGCTAGTTCTGTTATATTGCCTAATCTACTGCCTAGTCTGCTAGATCTGTTCATCTGCCAACTCTGTCATCTGCTAAGTCTGTTGAAAATGCCAAACTAAATCTATTGAGATATCTAATATGTTATCTGCTAGATCTGCTAGTTGCTTAATCTGCTGAATCCGTTAAGTCGCCTAAACCTGTTATCTACTATGTCTGTTAATTTGATATATTCAGTCTGTTACTGACATAATCTGAGTTAGCTATGAATAATTGACAAGTATATTAGGCGTGGGTATAAATGGTAAATCATTAATTAATCGGCCGCAAAGATAAACATGGCTAACTCGAGGTTAGAATGAGTTTGCGGCGTAATTCTGCCTGGAACCGCCCGGCATATTCCAGTGGCCGCAAACAATAGGTTCTAATGTGAGAAGTTAGTCATAACGTGCTTGAAACCCGAGGTTAGACTCAGTTTGCGACAGAAACCTGCCCGGAACCAACCGGCCTAACCAGTAGCCGCAAACTGTCAGTCTAATCTGAGAGGTCTGGGCATTAATATTTAGTTAATGAAAATCTGAGATAAATATGATGTCTAAAACGTGTTGGGTGAGTAAGGTTAAACCAATTGGACCAATGAATCTGAAAAACCCGTTTCGTGAATCTGTAGGCCCAATACAAAGTTAGACAATCTGTAACCGGTTAATCTGTAACCAGTAAATCTGTAAGTCTGTAATCTAGTTGATCTAAACTCTGTATGTCTGAAACTTGTAAACAAGTTAATCTGAAATCTGTTGGCCTGGGGACACAAGGTTAGGAGGGGAATTACTTGTGTCATTTGTTGTTTGGGACCCATATTAGTCAGTAACCCTTTCTGGTATCAAAACTTTGACCCAACAATAGGTAGGGTCCGGGCACGCTTACCGAACTAATTATAAGCGGTTCATTCAGATAATGGCGAGGGGTGTTGATGGTGCGTTCCAACCGGGTCATGTGCGTGCATGGATCCCGGTCTGCCTCTGAGGATGTAAGACGCCATGACATCTGTAAATAGGTCTGTGCCAATTGGTTGTCACTTTAGGGAGTGATACACCCTACCGTGGGGCCGACACAGGGTATTTATGTATTAGGGAGTCGATCACTTGGGGTAGGGTTTTAGGGTACACTTAGTTCTGTCTGTTTCTGTTGGTACCGTCTGTCTCTGTTGGGTGGTAACACCTGTCTGTTTCTGCGTGGTACCATCTGTTGGGGTGGTAAAGGCCCATTACTAGTGTACACCTAATTCTACATTCTTTTTCCATAGGGATTAATCTGTTCTGTTTCTGTCTGTTTCTGTTCGGGTGGTAAATGCCCATTACTAGCACTCTCTTCTGTGGAAATTATTCTGTACCCGTTTCTGTTTCAGTCTAGACATTAGTGTGGCACCTAATTCTGTTATACTAGTATTAGTGCAGAGAAGTGCAAAGCAATAGCTTATATCATTCTGTTCTTCTGTTATATCCGCTACACCTGTTACTGTTATCTCTCATCCAGTTTTATCTTCATGTCATGTTATTATTATCTGTTCATAACTGAAAATCACTGGACTTGCCAAACTTTTTGTCTGACCCTTGTTGTTCGCCTCCTTTCTTCCGTTCCCCCCAGGTTTTGTAGAAGGGAGTACTCTAGCTTGATCCAGATTTCTTCCGCTTGAAGTGCTTAAAGTATGGCTTGGCTCTGTATAGCTTCCGTTCTGTGGGGATTATGATTTTAAACTATGCACTCTGAAGGCTTTTGTACAAGACTGATATTTTGTACTTGAATTCCGATAATGTGATTTGAAAGGATGTAACCAAGTTTATTTCGGTTTCTGTTGAAATAAAGTTATAAATTTTTCAAGTACTATTTTATCTGTCTTGTAAGTTTCTGTTCTGTTTACTAAAACGCTCCACCAAAGTTAAGGCATTCCCTTTGTGAGTGACCTTAACGGAGGTGGGGTGTTACAAGAATAATATACAATGATTCAACTGATCGAATATAATTAAATTATTAAATTATTTAAATTCAGAATCTCACAGTCGTTGAAGATTTTTGGCCAAAATTCAAACTGTTCAGAATCAACTCCAGTTAGTCTAGATGCGTAGATCTCAGTCACACGATTACAAGTCGCTAAAATCATCGAATTTCGAATTGAAATGAGTTAGATATGGTTAATCGAAGTTTCAAAACAATTTAAATTAATTAAATAATAAATTAATAAAGTAAATAACCTTCTTCTCCTTTCAGACACTATAGGCCGACACCTCTTCCTAATGTTCAATACTAGGGTTCACGATTGCGGCAACTACAAGAGTTGAGGAGCCGATCGGAGGATGTCACGCTGGGGAGCTCGGAGAGGCGCACGAGGGGGGGGGGGTTTGTTTGGCCAAGGTCGGTCGTGGCTAGGGGGCCCACGGCGGCTATATGCGGTGGGTTTGGGTTCGGGTGGTTCGGTGATGGTGGCTCCAGAGGGCGATCAAATGGTATGGAATCGTGGAGGAGATCAAGGGCTTTGAAATGGTGTAGAGTATGCGGTCTAATTCTTGGAGGAGAGGGAAAACTTAAGGGAAGAAAGAGGAGCAAATTCGGCCATTGATTCAAGGGGGTGGCGGCCACGAAAGAGACAGTGAATAGTGTTTTAGATTTTAGGGTTTATCCTATTTTTATATTGATTTTTGTATATTTTTACAAATAAATCCAAATCTTTCAAACCGTGCTGATTCCAGTCCAAACAAAGTTGACCCTAGCTAATAGCCCATATTCCGGACCCAATGGGATAGGTCCCGTCAGCCCAAACGGTTGTCTGTGGCCTGTATTATTTAATTTAACATTTAATTCCTTTATTAATTTAAATTTTTCTGCATAAATAAATTCACCGAGGCCACAAACGGACTCAGAAAAATCCAAAAAATATATATTTGTCTATGTTATGACAATACGGTCCTAACAAAATTAATTTCGTCAAATTTTGACACTGTTTAAAAAATGGCTATTTTTCAGTCGATTAAATTTGACTATAATCGACCAAACACATTTTCCTTCGCCACGCTCACATATTAATTCAAAAAATTGAAACCTAGCAATAATATGACATTCCGGTTCCAATGAAAGTGGTTTCGTCGAAAACAGAGATCTTTTGAAAATCGACTATTTTCACTGGCTTTAATATTATTTAAAAATGGAATTTTTAATTTCTGCCACATTTTTCCACCAAATAATTTAAAATAAAATTTTTAAATTGGTTCGGATTTTCCGGGTCATTACACTTACAAACCTTAGAAAAATGCTAAACATTATTCTTTTCTCATTCTTCTTTTTCATGTTTTGCTGCAATATTTAATTTAAAGATATCTTCTTCATACGGAGTTCGATTTATGCAAACTCCGACTCTATCTCAAGCAGAATTCCGAGATGAACGCAATGGCGCAACCCATTTCACCTTTTTCTTCTTTTCCAAATTAATTATTCTTTAATTTTTTATTTTAATATTCTCAGAAAATACGGGGTGTTACAGAAAGTGATTAAAAGAATAATAAAGATAAGAGTTTAATAAAAAATATTCATGATAAGTAGTAAAATATTCAGAAAAATTATGCAATTAAATAATATTAGTAGGGTAAATATAGTAAAAATTGAAGATCTTTTTAAAGAAAATATAGAAATTATATAAAGTAAGCTACATAAACATATATTCATAAGTATATATAAAAAATAATTTAAAAAGAACTTAAAATTTAATTTATTATTTATCTTTTGATACAAATCAATTTTAAACTTTCGAAATCAAAACATATTAATTTGCTAAATAATCGTTTATATGTTAAAACATTAAAAGAAATTTATAGTTATAGTATTATTTTTTTATGAAACTTGGTAATATAATTGTAAAACTATAACTTTTTATATCTAAAATACATATTTAAAGCATAATATATATATATATATATATTCCAAATATTAAGTTAAATATACAAGTTTTATAAATCTTAATAATCCAAGAAATAAAAATTAGTATTTAGTTACAAATAATATATATGATAATATAACCCAAAATTGTCATGAATTTATATGAAAAACACAAGTTAACCTATGTATGTTTAAACTATAAAATGTTTGAAAAAATATATTTTATTTCAAGCATACATCTATGTACTATAAATAATTTTATAAAATTAATATATATATATATATACATATTCGAAACTAAGTATATGAAACATAAGTAGATAAACAAAATTGATAATTAGTGTTTGAACTGACATTTTCATGTTTGAAAAGATGTCCTTTCAAACATAAATCAAAAAGTAGTTAAATTTTAAAATAAGAAGCGGTTTTAATTAAATTGGTGTATTGATATGTATACTATAGTGTATTGACATATGAACCCAAAATCTAGGATTATAAAAGGGATGAATTTCTATACCTAATTATGTGCGTAGGTGTATATTCCTAAATGCAATGATAATTATGAAAATATTATAAGGCATATCTCTTTTAGCAATCCTCCATTTTGTTGACCTTCCATTGTTATGAACCACACGTCCACATCTTTCAGAATTTGACAATGAGATCAGCTCTATTGCAACGGTTCATTTTTCTTATCAGGATAGTATATTCATTTGCTGAATTTGAACACCGTATGAGAAAGATATTGAAGATTTAGTAGATCAACCAACTTAGCGCCAAAATTTTGAATTTGAATGAAAGGACACTTCAACCACTATATAAAGGCCCAAAAGTCATGCCTCTTCATAACCAGTTCTCTTCTTCTTCTTCCCGTTTTTCAATTTTTAATCAATCTTGTGAGAGGAATAACTTCTTCGTTTCTTAACGGAATTGGACAAAATCAGCGGCAAATCAAAAAGAAATTCAAGGACTACACTTTAGTAAAAGTTTGGGGATGAATTTGGATGGTACAGGGGTGCAGCAAGTCGAAACAGTAAGAGAGATGCATGAAATCACGTAACAATTTTTCATTTTTGTATAGCCAACTTCAAATGGTCATATCTCACTCAATTTTGATCGGAATTTGACGATCTACCCATCAAAACGACCGCAAGAATGAGAACTACAATTTGAAAATATCATGCACATATTATATATATATAGTATATTAGGTAGATATATCGAAACATAGATTCAATCCGGGAGGTTTCTACATACAGGTAGTTAGTGTATCATCTCATATGGTCATGTTCTATTCGTAGGAATAAAATGGTTGGGACAAAATAGTCTAATATGTGGATGCAATTTGAATATAACCATAGACAATTTTGGTTTCCTTCTCTTTTTATTCACCAAAACTTTATTTAATCATTACATGGTCATTTCTTGATGGATTCGCATGAAACCAGTAGCATTACGAAGCAAACGAAGAGAAGTACAGTATGAAGATAAGTTGTAGATGAAAATCCAAAGTTATAAATTAATCTGGTACCCATTTCTTTGTTGATTTACTTTATATACATCCATTTCTTCTTGATGTCTTTTCACCAACCGTCATTACTCTTCTCCTCGTTTTGATTTCTACCATGTGTTCATAAGAATTTTGAATTCTCAACAGCCATGTGACATACCATTTCGGAATTTGAATTTTCAACAGCCACCATTTCGAAATTTGAATTTCCAATAGCCACTTCACCCATCTTTTCATAGTTTGAATATCCAATAGCCATATAACACATCTTTTCCTGTAAAATAACACAAATTTTCAAATAATCAACTAACTTTTCAAATAATCAAATGACTTTTCAAACTAACTAATCTATAATTTTAAACAATAATATCATGATGGTTTTGTAACATATCCATACATCAAAACTTTCAAAATTCAAATTTTCAAATTTCAAAAATCAAATCATAGTAACTTGATTTTTAAATTGAATGCAGACTCATCTAATACTGATGCAATACATGAATTAGAACTAGTTTTAACAATTGTTTCAAAATTTTCCATTTAAAAACTTTCAAAAATCATATTATGAACTTTTTGAAAGACCTTGCCCTGATACCAATTGTTAGGGATTGCGGAATGGACCGTTAAGGCAAAACAAACACTAGAGGGGGGTGAATAGTATTTTTGAGAATTTAAACAAAATATAAACCTAATATGAACAACTATATGAGTCAAACACCACAGAAACAATCACAGGTACAGAATCAAACACAAACACACAGATAAACAAAAAATAAAGTGTAGAAAAGGAAAGAACACACCGGATTTTATACTGGTTCGGAATTTCTCCAACGTCCAGTCCTACGCAACACTGGATTGCGCAGAGTTTTATTACTATATCAATATCCAATTACAACCCTCCTTGGTTTAACGGCTACAAGGGATACCACTGATTCCACACACACATTTGATTAAGTATACCCTTCTTGATTTCACGGCTACAAGGGATACCACCAATTATTCATCCTTGATTTCACGGCTACAATGGATACCACCGATTACTTACTCGACCCAAACAATTACAAACAGCCCTATAACTCTTCAATAGCACTCGATTCAGAGAGTAATGAGTAGAGAGTGAGAAGAGAAGAAGTTAATGAAAACAGAATTGAATTCATCATAGTATAAGTGTAGAAATCATAAAAATGAAAGAGAATAATGGTGTAATGAAAAGAGAAGAAGATGGAGAAGAAGAATTAATAAAAAAAATTCGAAATCAGTCCCTATTTATAACATTTGAAAGGTTGCAACGTTTCTGAACCGTCATAAATAGTGAAAAGACACTTCCTTTCAATTTTGAAAAAATGACAGTTATATGTCGACATGTATGAAAATGTATGTCGACATATCATGTTTAAAAATTGAATTTTGATCATTTTTCAAATGTTTTGATATATATGTGATTCTAGAAATTTTTGAATTAAAACATAGTGTTATAAATGAATATTATAAAGTACAATATATACTATATAAACATATATATAAAATTATAAAGTTGAAAACTATATAAATATAAAGTATATAAAAGTATAAATATATAAAATTTATAAATCTTAAGTTTGAAATCAAAAGTAAAGTAAGGAAAGTAAAATAAAGAAGATAGAGAGTGAAGATAGTTGAAAATAGAATTTGAATTTGAATTAGAACCTGGAGTGCTGTTCAGAGTCTTACATAAACTAGACTCTATTACTATATTTATCTTGAACTCTTGAAATCTTGAATACTCATGAGTCTTAAATCATCTCTGAACTCTGAATCTCTACTATCTTTAAACTGTACAGACTTCAGTAATAATTCCTGTATATAACTCATGCATATGTATATATATATGTGTGTGTGTGTGTGTATATTGTAGACAAAAGTGTTTGTATATATTTTATAATCAATTAATATTGAAATAAGGTTGTTGTCATCAAAACTCTATTCTCCAACAATGTGCACATTTCGTTCCACCCTTTTCCAAGTTACTGCAGGAGCATGTGTTAAATATATATGTTAATAGGAATATGATTTTTGCCCTAATTTCGGTTGTTTGGACATATGAATAATTTATATTCTAACACATTTTTTTGAATAAATAAAATTAAATCAAAAAAAGATGGTCGAACAGCAGATAAAAGTGTACCTACTACTCTTTCTTTGGAAACCTTACTTAAACTTTATATACGTTTACTAAATACTTAGTAAATTATTATTTAAAACAAATCTCGAATACATTATATACAAGCCTTCACTCTATTTGAATAGTACCTTTTAATAAACCTCTAATAAGTTTATTCCAAACCCATTTCGGTTATATCTCGATAAAATCTGTTTTTTTTAATATAGTTAATTTAGATTGCATCCTCATAACTTATCTTGGCAAACCACTTTAAACTCTGATCTGGGTTTCCGATTCGATTTCCCCTTTCACACCTTCATCATTCCCTAATCGTTAATTAGAAAGAAAATAATTCTCTAAATATCAACCTCGAAGGCCGAAACCAACATCAGATCAATACTCAGAAAATCATTTAATTTAACCGATCTTTAGTCAGTTTCTAATTCTTTAATTTCATATCTTGGATTTTTATCCCATTCCATTTCTATTAACTTGCTTCAATAATATATTCAATAAAATTTCATTCAAACTTAACTTATATTATTTATAAAATTGCTTAAAAATTCATTAAAACCACAAACAGGCTTTACGACTTCATAAACCTTCATTAATAAGTTTAAATTCCAAGATTACCACTTTTATTCATTTACTATTATTAAACAAATAAATTCAAAATTCAATAAAAATATTTGCTTTACCATTAACTATCCCCATTAAACTTAATAAACTAATTTAATAATAAATTCCAATTAACTCAGTTGACTTGGTCAACTCAAACATGATTAACTTGTTAATCAGCTCCCATTAGTTCCTTCTTTAAATTAATTAACAATATATTAATTTAAATAATCCCATTTTCTTGATTATTATTAAATCATTAATCAATTTCAATATAATCCCATTTTAACAATTAATCCCGGTTATTAATCGTTACCTTAATTTCTGCTCACTTGCTTATCAATCTTATTAATATAAAAATTAACTTTATAAAACCATTTTACAATTACTTACGAACTTAAATAATAAATCAATTTTTTTTTCTTTTATAGACTTTTATTTTGGATTATTGATTTAAAAATCTATCTTCAGCTATAAAATAAATTTTATTATTTCATTTCTATCGATTACCTGATGGTAAATCAATCTTATAAAACGATGTATATTTTTAGGTCATGTGTTATCCATTTCTTAACAAATATTACCCATTGGTTAAAAAAAACATTGAATTCAAATTCAACACACAATAACTAAGTCGTAATTCAATCATATTCGTTAACGGTTCATATACTGATAATATGAAAATAAACAATAAATTTGAGGAATCCAGTTGGATCCCTTCATCCTGTTTTTCCGTGCATCCAAATAGGTTAACTCAAATAAAACAATCCATTCAATATGATAATTTAAAATAAACATGAATAATTAGTTTGACTGATAACGGTCAACTAATAACAATAATTCAAGCATCCAATTTAATCTAATACGTTTATATTATTATAAATGTAACCAACAAGGTAAGTTACCTTGATTGGAAATGATCGTTAAAAATAAAGATTGGTCTCGATTAAATTAAACAAATGTTTAATTTAAATTAGTTATATAGAAATATTCAATAAATGTTTAACCAATCGTTAAATCAATTATAACGACCCAGACTTCCCCTATCCCAAAGAGACGGAGGAGCCCGGATTGCTTTGAGAACACGACGCATCAGAACACAAACAATGGAACATTTCATTGTTATTACAATAATTTACATCAGTAAACTAGAATAAATCAGAGTATGATAAAATATTACACAATGGAAAATATTAGAGATTTAAAATACATAACAGCGGAAATAAAATGTATAAATACAATGCGTAGCGGAAATTAACAACTGACACAACTGAAAGAAATATACGGATACAAAGCTTTCCGAATATAGCTCCAGCTGTAAATCCAGGATCCTACGAAAGAAAATATTTGCAAAAACCAAAACTACAAGCTACCCGTGTAGGAAATATGGGCACTCAGAGTTTAGGTAGAAACAATAAACTCCGAGTCAGTCATGGGACTAGTGTGAGAACTAAAATAGTTATTAAATCTTTACTTTAAAAGTTGGGAAATCATGGGACCATGCCGTATAACATGGAACGGGTTTACTCCACATGAATACTAGTTTAAAACATAAAACAACGCAATGCTTTTTGAAAAATGAAGCTATTATAAGACTCAGGTTCCATCACACAATGAATCGCAAGATGGAGGATAGAGTTTTCCTTTATAATAGCCAAACATGCTTGGTACGTTTAAAACAAATCATTTTGATATTACTATAACTATAAGTGCATAGTGTCGAAACAACTTCAAATATAAATGTATAAATCATAGACGGCATGGGTACCATATATCATGTCGCCATACTAGTTCTACAACTAAAACCGAAAAATGTCGTATTGGAAATTGGATTTCCATCTATGAGTCGAGGCAAGGGACCGTCCTCACCGATTCTAGACAATCTAGCCCATGTCTCAAGACAAGAACACATCATCCCTTGGATCTTCAGGGCGGTCCACACTTACTTTAGTGGATTGGTTATTCCTGAACAATACGTTTCCCTGGCCCATAGGGCATTAAATCTGGTCAGTATGTCGACTAGAACAAGAGCCACTAGGGACTCAAATCCGAGGCGCCTTGCAATCCATCATCCACATAAGTAAAATGTCTAGGCTCCATACCATGACACCACTTCTAGCTAGAAAGAAACGCATGCACTCCCTGCAGTCACTATCCCATTTTTGACTCATATCGGGTGTGAGGCTCGCGAATTAATGCTATACACAAAGCTATGCTAATTAAAGTCGTGCTTTGATCGTCAGCCACAAGACTCTGCTTTTCAACAAAAGCCTTGATCATTTACATCTTAGCGTGCCACACTGACAATTCATGCAGTGCAATTGATGTCTATCAATATATAACCTCTAAGCTCGTATGTCTCCGAGAAGGGTGTTAAGCAAGAGAATAAATTCTCCGCCACCAAACATATACATATTTAATAGAAATCAATCAACACAGAATGAAATCCAATGTCAGATACACATCCATTTACAAGTCCGTTCTAGGTTTGAATGAAACCGGAGGCACCTTATTTCTTGTCCCATATGTCCAATACAGGAGAGAGGTCCTCGCATATCCGATCGATCTCCAAGTACGTCTGGATGATCACCATTTATTACCTTGTCTTGGGTGTACAGCCCATTCAAGACATCAGTAATCATCCAAACGATGTGAAGATCCCTGGTCTTCAACCACCATCTTCATCGTTGACTTTCAATCGTCGTATTAATTATTCAGAATGGGTTAAACCCGGTCTTTTCGAATAATTCGAGTATTTTATAATCAATAATCAAGTGCTATAAAAACACACCATACGCCTCATTCCAGTTCAGAATATTATTTTATTCAAATATTCACATCTTTAAGGAAAGGTTACCATTAATTTTGTCAAAGATAAATTCTTTTAAATTTATTCATTAATCTTCCTTTGGACATCATTTCAAAGATTTCATCCTTCCGTAATCTAAAACAAAACAAGGTTTATCAAACTAATCGAGATTATCGAGCCTTACTGAAGTAATCCTTTATTTATTAATCCCAATCCCAACCTATTCGTCCCATGGAGCAAAACTGGTAGTACTCTATATCTAACACCCACGGCATTATCGGTAAATTTAATTACCATTTCACGTTTCAAATCTAATTAAAGATTTAACTATCGCCTAGAGTAATACTAGTTGTACTCCATTCTCGATCATTTCTTGAATTCGATAAATTTAATTATTCCATTCTCATTTTAATCTAATTAAAGATTTATTAAAACTCCATCTTGGTTTTTATATCAAAAATTATTACCGTATGATATTCAACTTTGAAAATTTTATCTTTTCTTTAACTGGGTTAAAGAACTAATGCCATTTAAAAGCACATTTCACGATAAACCCCAAAATCATCATCCATCAAAATAGAATCTACGCGGAAATCATAACAGTGTATAATCGATATAAATTTCCGTATTAGACTAATAATATAAATGGAATAACGGCAAAGCCTTTTAAATTCCATATATAGTGACGGTCTTCCTTTACAGAAGGCAATCTCGATTATTACCAAATAAAATTCCATTCAATTGCAATTTAATATATTAAATTGGAAACTTTACTTTGGAAAATTTCCATTAAATCTTAATAAGAAGATTTATAAATTCCAAATCATCTCTTCGCTGTTAATTGGGTTAAAGAACAAGTGTTATTTAAAACACCATTCGTGATAAACCTAAAAATCCAATTTCACTTCAATTCCAATTAAATATTAATTAATTGGCAAACTTCTCTAAATCTTAATTAAAAGAATTATTCTTTTCCCAACTGGGTTTAAGAACAGTGTTATTTAAGACACCATTTATGACAAACCCAAAATCCAATTTGATATTAAATACAAGGCTCTAAGTAGAAATTATATCGGCTTATATTCGATATCAAATTCTGAAACCAACCAATATCGTATTGGGAATAACAATATATATATATATATCTTCTAAATTCCTCAACAATATCTGTATAATCACGGAATCGAATATCGAAATATTACGAAGATTATTTCCATTCAAATCCATTCCAATTTTACTCATTGGAAAACTCTGGTTATTTTAAAACCCATTTCTTAATCCAATTTATTTATTTAAAAATATTGGATTATTATTCTAGTAACCAGTTCATTTCGATAAAAATATATTTTTATCTCTTCAAACTTGGAATTTTTCATCCAAAATCTTTATAAAACCCTTATTATGAATTTACATACTTTTTCCCATATTTTTAATAATTTTAATATAGCCCGTACAGTGGTTTTCAATATCGACTACCGAACTGCATCCATAGCGACCTTTTCTGAAATTGATTTGGACATAATTAAATCCATCCATTCAAATTTATATCTCTTATATTCATCGAAAAGCTCATTTTGATACGAATCCAACGGTTCCGGTTTTAGGAGAATCCGACGGTCAGATCTTCCGTTACGTCAATTTGAAGTTAATGGTCGAAATTCGCGAACGGTCGCTGCGCGTTCTATTCAGGCCATTAAATATATATATAATACATATATCGTCGATTTCCATTTAAATCATATTTTATAAAATTTTTATAAATTCATTTTAAAACGATTTCAACTTCGTTTTCAATTTTAAATCAAAATTGAATATTCTACATCATATTAATATCAAAATGATAATATTTTCACAATATCAGATTTTGAAATCTATTCTTTTTGATATTCATTATAAAATGAATAAAATTGATTGATAAACCGTTTCGGGTTAAAATGGCGTTTAACTACTTAATTCGGCTTCATTCATCACAGTTATGAATATTTTAATATTTTTGTGCCCATCCAAAATTGGACTTCAAAATCATATTTTGATTCTTTACTAAATATTATTTTAAAACTATAATGAATATTATTATAAAACTATACTGAATAATATTTTAAAACTATACTTTATTTCTAAATTGGAACTAAACTCAATCAATTACAATATAAATATATTTATATGGATTTTCATACATCGCATGTATTCACAATAATGATAAATAATCATTAAACATCCACGCATCATCCAAAGTGTATTCTACCTCTGTATAAGCTTTAAAATAAATAGATAACGCTCATCATAGTATGTCAGCCCATCGATTGACATATAATTAAATTCAGGAGAGAGGTGAATAAACTACCATCCCCAGAACCGTTTGGGGTTTTCAAGCAGCAACAGTCTATTCAAAATAAACACTGGTTAATTAATTTAACCAGTTCTAATACGATTTAAATTATTTTTCTGATTTACCAATTTTCATTGTTTAAATTAAAAATAGATATTTATAATTTAATTTCAACTACCACAAAATAATATTAAATTATTTTTAATATTTTAAACATTTCAGCATCACAATCAAAACACAAAACAATCAATTAAATCGTCCATGGTCTGTGGACGAGGGAGTTGAGCTAACAAGCACCGTATACAATTTATAATTATTAAAACTGATAAAAATCAACATCTGCAATTCTATGTATTTTTATACATGAATACAATAACATGATAAAATAATTTAGTGAGAAGGAGTTCTCACATTGGGTTCCACTCCGCCAGTCTTTATTTCTGAATTACTATTTAAATACTGTTCGCATTCAAATTTCCCTTAAATTCTAAAGTGCTCCATTTCTGATCTAGTCAGTTCCATGTTGTAGATATTTTCATCGCAGTTCCAACGAATTTGAAATCACGCGATTTTGTTTCCGAACAAAGAAGATATGAAGCTTTATACATTAATTACATTAATAAACAATTTAAATAATAATTAGTTATGTCATTAACTAAATCATATTTCTTAACCCTCATTTTAAGATTTCCATCGTTCTGCTCCTGGCCGGAAAAATCGAACCTACTGTCGAATGCTAGGGTTCCCTGCCGAACCTCCATCAAGTCATCGTCCTCCAATCAGTTTGTAAAGACCCATAACTTCCCCGGTAAGGAAAGCCCGGATAGTTCGAGGACAAGACACAAAAGGACGCAGACGGAAGAACATTTCATTGTATATTACAACAATTCATCAGATTACAAGAATATACAGAGTATAAATCAATATTACACATTCGATAAATATCAGAGATTACAATACATTACGTAGCAGCGGAAAATAATACACGACTAGAAGTAATACGCGGATACAAAGCTTTCCGAGTATCATTCCAGCTGTAAATCAGGATCCTGTGAATATAAATCTGCAAAATCGAAACTACTAGCTGCCCATGTCAAAATAAGGCACCCAGAGTTTAGGTTAAAACAATAAACTCCAGGTCAGTCATGTGACTGGTGTGAGAACTAAAACAGTTAGTAATCTTTATTTTAAAGTTCGGTAAATCAAAGGACCACGCCATATAACACGGAACGGGTTTCCTCCCAAGAATACCAGTGCATAAAACAACATCGCAATGCTAAATAAAGAATAATGAAACTATTATAAGACCCAGGTCCTATCACACAATGCAACGCAAGCCGGGGGATAGGGTTTTACCTAATAATAGCCAAAGCATGCTTGATACGTTAAAACAAATCATTTGATACTATAAGTGTATAGTGTTAAAACAATTTCAATCATAAGTATAAATCATAGACGGCATAGCATCCCATGCTACTATGTCGCCAATACTAGGCTCTACAAATCAAAACCGCAGATGTCACGTATTTGGAAGTTGGATTTCCATCTGTGAACCGAGGCAAGAGATAGTCCTCTACCGATTCGTGACTGTCTAGCCCAAGTCTCAGGAACAGAACGCATCGTCCCTTGGATCGTCAGGGCCGGTCCACCGATGTGGATTAAAATTCCTTAACACTGCGTTTCCCCGCCCTTTGGGGTGTAAATGAGCCAACGAATGACTCCATCGGTCCCGGATCGACCGATATAACCGAGGTGCCTCCAATTCCAACAACCACATGAGTCAAACTCGTCAGCCAGTTCAAGCACTGACGCCACTCCTAACTAGAAAGAAACGAATGTCCTCCCTGAGGTCCGTCTCCCGTTTTTTGTTCACACCGGGGTGTGAGGCTCGCGAATTAACGCTACACAAAGCTAAGCCGCAAAGGCCGTGCTTTGATCATCAACCACAAGACTCTGCTTTTCAATAGAAACCTTGATCATTTGCATCTTAGCATGCCACACAGGCAAACCACTCTATGCAACCGATATCAGTCACACAGAATGAAATCCAATGTCATACACACAGTCCATTTACAAGTTCGTTCTGGGTCTGAACGAAACCGAAGGCACCTAGTACCCCGCATATCCATCGATCTCCAAGTACGTCTGGACGAGCACTAACTGTTTCCATCTTCTTGGGTGTACAGCCCAATCAAGATCATCAGTAATCACCTAAACGACGTGAAGACCTCCGGTCTTTAACCACCGTCTTCATCTTCGACTTATCGTCGTAACAGTTATTCAGAATGGGATAAACCCGGCCTTTCTGAATAACTCGCGTATATAATAAACAAGTTTTACACAAACACAACATACGCCTCATTCCAATTCATCAGTCACTAACCGTAAATTAATCAAGAGAATAATTCACCAAATATTAACCCCGAAGGCCGAAACCAACATCAGATCAATATCTAGAAAACCGTTCTACTTAGCTAACCGACAGTTAGTTTCTAAATTTCACATTCTTAGGGAAAGGTTCCCATTAATTTTATCCAAGATAAATTCTTCTAAATTTATTCTTTAATCTTCTTTTGAATATCACTTCAAACTAGTCGGGATTAACGAACCTTACCGAAGTAATCGTTTGTTTTAATTTCCCCATCCCAACCTATTCATCCCATGAAGTAAGACTGGTAATACTTCATATCTAACACCACGGTGTTATCGGTAAATTCAATTACCATTTCACGTTTAAATCTAATTAAAGATTTAACTACCGCCTGGAGCAAAACTGGTTATACTCCATTCTCGATCTTTTCAATCTAATTAAAGATTCATTAAAACTCCACTTAGTTTAATCTTTGACTGGGTTAAAGAATCAGTGTCATTTAAAACACGGTTCACGATAAACCAAAAATCACATCACATTTCAATCAGTCCCTAACCGTAAATTAGTAAGTGAGCAATTCCCGAAGTATTAACCCCGAAGGACGAAACTAACATCAGATCAATACCCCAGGAACCATTTAACTTAACTAATCTCCAGTTTGTTTCTGATTTTCTTAACTCCTTTTGGGTCTAAGAACAGTATTATTGAAGATACCGTTCACGATAACCCAAAATCACATTCCATTAATTATCGGGTTAAAGAACGAGTGTTATTTAAAACACCGTTCACGATAAACCCAAGAATCAATTCGAATTCAATTCCAATTAAATATTATTTAATTGGTACACTTCATTAAATCTAAATAAAAAGATTTAATCTTTTTCTCAATTGGGCTTAAGAACAGTGTTAATGAAGACACCATTCACGACAAACCCAAATCACATTTGATATTAAATACAAGGCTCTGAATAGAAAATATACCGGCTTATATTCAATATCAAATTCTACGACCAACAAATATCGTATTGGAAATAACGATATAAATATATCTTTCAAATCCCCATAACAATATCTGTATCGTCACGAAATCCAACATCGAAATATTCCAAAGGCAATTTCGATTCAAATCCATTCCAATTCAATTATTGGAAATTCTAGTTACTTTTAAAACCATTTCAAATCCACTTTATTTATTTTAAAAATAAATAGAATTATAATTCTAGTTCAAAACTAGTTCATTTCGATAAAAATCAATTTTTATCTTTTCAAATATGGAGTTTTTCATCCCAATTCTTCACAAATCTTTTCTTATGATTTTACATAAATTATTGATATTTTTAATAATTTTATGAAAGCCCGTACAGTCGATTTCCATCAACGGCCATCGAACTGCACTTACAACGACCTTTTTCAAATTTGATTTGGACATAATTCCAAATCCAACTGTTAGATTTCTAATTTCAAATATTCGTTAGAAAGCTCTTTTCGATACGAACCCAACGGTTCTGATTTAAGGAGAATCCGATGGTCGGATCTCCCGCAATATCCATTCGAAGTCAATGGTCGAAATTCGCGAACTGCCGCGGCGCGGCGCGTTCTATTCAGGCCATTATATTATATATATAATATTTACTTCATCGATTTCCTTTTCAAAACAATTTTTAATTCAATTTCAATTCGTTTTCAATTCACTTTGAATTTCAAATTAATTCGAATTCCATTTCAAAACGATTTCAATTCTATTTCAATTTAATTAGAATTCATTTCAAAACGATTTCAAATCTATTTCAATTTAATTAGAATTCATTTCAAAACGATTTCAATTCTATTTCAATTTAATTCGAATTCATTTCAAAACGATTTCAATTCTATTTCAATTTAATTCGAATTCATTTCAAAACGATTTCAATTCTATTTCAATCTAATTCGAATTTTAATTCTTTTCAATTTAATTCGAATTTCAATTCAATTCAGTTTAATTCGAATTCTAATTCAATTTGGTTTAATTCGAATTTCAATTCAATTCAGTTTAATTCGAATTTCAATTCAATTCAGTTTAATTCGAATTTCAATTCAATTCAGTTTAATTCGAATTTCAATTCTTTTCAAAATATTAGATTTTGAAATCACTTTCGATGTTCATTATAAAATGAATAAAATCGATATAAATATCTTTCACGTCAAAATGGCGTCAATCTAATCAACACGACTTCATATATTTCTATTTTCAAATATTTCTTTTTCAAATATTTCTATTCAAATATTTCTTTTCAAATATTTCTTATTTCAAATATTTCTATTCAAGTATTGGAATGAGGCCCAATCAATTACCATAGATTTTATTTCTATGGATTTCCATACAACGCATGTATATATCAACAATGACAAATAATCAACCATCATCCAAAGTGCATTCTACACTGTATAAGCATCAAATATAGATATTTAACGCTTATAACAGTCTGTCAATTAATCGATCGACATACAACTAATTATTGGGATTAGTGTATGTCATATATCATCCCAGTACCCGTGTGGGGTTTCAAACAATCAAACACAGATTTTATTTGTGCAGTTGGGTGATGTGTAAAATTTATCGTCCCAATCAATATCAATCAAATCAGTGTATATAAACAAATCTCCGATTTGTTTATAAATATTTATTCACATTCATGTTAAAAATTATATTTTCAACTATAAAATATTTTTAACTACATAAATATTTTATTTCATTTCACATCACATCACACAATCTACTACACATCAAAATCAAACAAACTAGCATACAAGCCGTCCATGGTCTGTGGACGACGGGTGTCGGGTGCTACTAAACACCATCTGCATCCTAGTATATATTATTAACTAGAAAACAAAATTAAAAGGTGAGAAGTTCTCACCGAGGGATCCACTCCTCCATTTCATTTCTGAATCTCTGAATCGTCAGAATTCCTTTTTGATTTCAATCCTTTCCATCTCACTTCTTTTCACGCTGTTCATATATAAATAAAAATCACATTTTTATTTCACTATCTATATCATAAAAATCAGAATTTTATTTCGCTACATAAATAAAAATTATATTTTTATATTCTCTGTTATATAAAAATTCTATTTTCAATCCGCTACTTATATAAAAATTGAATTATTTTTTTTCTTTCACTTCATATATATAAAAATCGAATTTTTACTTTACTACACATATAAAAATTATATTTTTATATCTCCATATATATAAAAGTTATATTTTTAACCTTTCTATAGTATAAAAATTACATTACTAACCTTTCTATAGTATAAAAATTATATTTTTATATCGCTCTCCTTCTAATAAAGATTATATTTTTTATTATCTCTACCATATAAAAATCATATTTCTATTCAACTAAAAATCGTATTTTCATACTTCTAAAAATTGAATCTTTATACTTCTACAAATATAAATAAAAATCATATTTTCATGACGTCTTATACATAATAAAAATCCATCCTTTATGTCGCTACATCTAGAAAAAAAATCACTTCTTTCTTTATGTAAAAATCTAATCTTCCATGAATTAAAAATCAAACCATTACTTTGTTAAAAATACCACCTTTATATTTAGAAAAATCTCACCTTTATATTAACGTTTTATATATTTAAAACTGAAAATAAGAAGAAATGTAAACCAATAATTAAAACTTACTTTGTTCTTAGAAGAGGGAGAGAGAGACGAGATGGTTGCGGAGGGTGGTGCGTCGACTTAGATGGAATGGGGTCACGGTTTTGAATTAGAGAAGGGGAGGAGAGAGAATCGACTGGGAGGGGGAGTTGTGGGCTGTCGGAGGGGGTAGGTCGGAGATGGGGTGGCGCAGGCCAGGGCGTGGCTTAGGGTTGTGGGATATGGCGTTGGGGATCTCGCAGGTCGAGGTAGGAGAAGGGGGGGGGGGGGAGAAGAGGCGCAACACGATGGCCTAAGGAGGAGCGGACCTTCCTTGAAGCGGTGACGGAGGCGCGACACCCCCACGAGGAGGTGCGACGATCGAGCGATCGATTTAGGGTTTTTTTTATTTTTGTTTTTCTCTTTCTGAACGAAGTCAACGATAGGAAGGGGGTTTAAGGAGAAATATAAAATATATTTTATTATTTAATTTAACCCCAAAAAGCAACTTTTATTTTCGAACTCGAAATCAAACCCACCGACTGTCGTCCCTAGCTAATTACCCCCATTTCGAACACAATGGGATATGTCACGAAGGCCAATTCGATCATTACGATCAGTTTTCATTATATTTACAATATAAATCTGTATATTCAATTTTAAACGTACATTTCAAATTACCGGGGCCACATATGGACCCGAAAAATTCCAGAAAAAATATTTCTAGCTTCGTATTGACGATACGGTCCTAACGAAACTAATTTCGTCAAATTCTGAGACCGTTTGAAAATGGCCATTTTCTGGTCGACCCAAATTGACTGAAACTGTTCAAAACACGTTTAGCCTCGCCACGCTCACATACTGATTCAGAAAATTATGAATTTTGAAACCTAGCAATAATTTGACATCGCGGATCCAACAAAGTGGTTTCGTCGAAATCCGAGGTCGTTTGCAAAATTTTCATTTTTAAGGGCCTGAATTCCATAGCGACTATTCTGTAATTTCAACTGGACATATCTTTTGATTCCCGCTATGAAATTTCGATTTTTCTGATTCGTTGGAAAGATATTCTCAAATAGATTCTATTATTTTTGGTTTCACTAAAATACGGTTTATTTTGCAACCGGTATGTTTAATTGAAATTTGAAATCGAATTATCGAACTACCGCGCCATTTTCAATTCCTTTTATAATTATAAATAAATATTTATATTCTAACGGCGATCTATATAAATATATACATTCGAATTCTATTCAAAATAAATTTCTCGTCGATATTATTTAAAATAATCTATTTTAAATATTCAAAATACGTTAAAATTGCGAAAATAAATTTTTTAAATTGGCTCGGATTTCCGGGTCGTTACACAGGTGATGCCACGACAACGCCCTCCGCCGGAGCTCTCCAACACCTGACCAACGTAAGCCACGATGGACCTCCATGCCTTAAAATCCGCTGCTAATGGCAGCGCTTTGAGAAGGATTCTTGGCTGCTCCATTGCTCAGATCTCGATCATAGCCGTATGAAAATGAAGCTCGTGAAGTGCTCTCTAGATTTTGCTTTAAAAATTCGCGATAATTCTTCATGGATTGGGAATCATTAATGAATTAAATTTGGAGCGTTTAGGGCCATTTAATGCCAGTGGTGGCGGAAAATAGCTGAGAGGGGATTAGTGTTTCATTTGGGCTATTTATATGGTTATATATACATTATTTTAATAATATTTAATTCAAAAATAACTAGTTTAATCTTCGAACCCCAAATTAAACCCAACGACTGTCGCCTCTAGATAAATACCCCCATTCCGGACAAAATGGGATATGTTTCATAAGCCAATTCTACTGTTTTAATCAGTTTTTGTCAAAATTAAAATATAAATCAATAAATATTGAATTTAAACGTACATTTTAATTTACTGGGGCTAGATACTGACTCCAAAAATTACAGAAAAATAAATCTAGCTATGTTTTGATGATATAGTCCTAAAAAAACTAATTTCGTCGAATTTGGAGACCGTTTGAAAAATGGCCTTTTTCCAGTCGATTAAATTTAAACTGAATTGACAAAACACATTTAAATTTACCATGCTCACATATTAATTCCAAAAATTATGAAATTTGAAACCTAATAATAACTTGACATTTTGGATCCAACAAAAGTGGTTTCGTCGAAAATGGAGGTCGTTTGCAAAATGGCTATTTTTATGGGCTATAATATTATATTAAAAAATATGTAAATTCCATAGCGACTTTAAACTGGACATAACTTTCAATTTATATTATGAAATCTCAGTTTCTTACATTCCTTAGAAATATATAGTTTAACAGATTCCAATATTTTTGGTTTTACTGAAATCTGATTTAATTCAAATCTTGTACATTCATTTGAAGTTTAAAATCGAATTTTCAAACTACTACGCCATTTCAGGCTCATTTTATAATTAAAATAAATTTATACGTTCTAACTTGGATTTAAATAAATTTTAAATCGTTATTATTTAAAATAAATCACTTTAAATATTCAAAACCCATTAAAATAGCTGAATTAAAAATTTTAAATTGGTTCAGAAATTCCGGGTTGTTACAATCTCCCCCACTTAAAATCTTTTCATCCTCGAAAGGAACGAAGCTGAAAGTTGTTTAACTAACCAACTCAACTTTCATTCTGGCTTTCATTCTTCAACTTTTCAGTTTCTAAGAATTTCCAAATTTCTCACAAATTTGGTAACACCCTAAATTTTCGAAAAATTTCGCCATAACCTGCTTTGTACGGGCTGATCGGTAAAACCGCAACTTGCCTCACAAGACCCTCATCAATCCAAAAGAAAAAGAAAAAGCCAATCTGCTCATAAAATCATCAAAACCCAAGAACTACAATAAACACATACCATTTGTTGGGCATACAATTTTATTCCTTTTCTTAGCTTCCATGCTATGACCTGTTCATTATATATACATGCATATGTATCCAATTGCAATAAATTTTCAATTTAGTTCAATATTCGATTCAATTTAGCTAAATGTACCCTTTCATTTGTTCATATTAGTTTTATCATTCCAATATTTTATTAGTTAAACTAATAATCACACATCACTACCAACAATCAGTTAGTTGATTAACATTTCAAACATATAACTTTAATATCTACTCAAAATCATATTTTTAGTGCCAAATCACATACCGGGAACTCTAACTATGTTTTGATTCTCACACCAGTCAATTGGAAATATATAGAAATCCCACTTTCGAAACTCAAACATAAATACTTATAATGCAATCGCTATTATCAGAATTATCTCCGGGCGACTAGAGTATGATTTTATATTTATCCAGTATATTTGAGAATTCGAATATACATTCATGACGCGTATATGCAAAATCTTCATATACCAGATTGTCCAAATTCAATATAAAATAAAATACTCAAATACATATAACAAGGTATAATTTTCAAAATTAAATTCATTTTTATAAATAATACTCTTCAAACTCATTCTAGGGATACTACTGATCCTGTCTATAACGAGTAATTTTTATAGGATGTTACTAATCCTATCTCTGATGAATTCTTTCATTTGGTTCTAACGTGTCTTGTTCTCGAGCTTTGTAAACCAAAGCTCTGATACCAAACTATAACGACCCAGACTTCCCCTATCCCTGCAGAGACGGAGGAGCCCGGATTGCTTTGAGAACACGACGCATCAGAACATAAACAATAAAACATTTCGTTGTTATTACAACAATTTACATCAGAAAACAAGAATAAACCAGAGTATGATTAAATATTACACAATGAAAAATATCAGAGATTTAAAATACATAGCAGCGGAAATAAAATGTATAAATACAATGCATAGCGGAAAATAACAACTGACACAACTGAAAGAAATATATGGATACAAAGCTTTCCAAATATAGCTCCAGCTGTAAATCCAGGATCCTGTAAAAGAAAATATCTGCAAAAACCAAAATTACTAGCTGTCCGTGTGGAAAATATAGGCACCTAGAGTTTAGGTAGAAACAATAAACTCCGAGTCAGTCATAGGACTGGTGTGAGAACTAAAACAGTTGTTAAATCTTTACTTTAAAAGTTGGGAAATCATGGGACCACGCCGTATAACACGGAACGGGTTTACTCCACATAAATACTAGTTTAAAACATAAAACAACTTAATGCTTTTTGAAAAATGAAGTTATTATAAGACTCAAGTCCCATCACACAATGCAACACAAGCCAGAGGATAGAGTTTTCCCTTATAATAGCCAAACATGCTTGGTACGTTTAAAACAAATCATCTTGATATTACTATAAGTGCATAGTGTCGAAACAACTTCAAATATAAATGTATCGATCATAGATGGCATGGGTACCATATATCATGTCGCCATACTAGATCTACTACTAAAACCGAAAAATATCGTATTGGAAATTGGATTTCCATCTATGAGTCGAGGCAAGGGATCGTCCTCACCGATTCGAGACAATCTAGCCTATGTCTCAGGACAAGAACACATCGTCCCTTGGATCTTCAGGGACGGTCCACACTTACTTTAGTGGATTGGTTATTCTTGAACAATATGTTTCCCTGCCCTATGGGGCATAAAATCCGGCACTAGTACAAAATATGTCTGTTGCTTCGCCTCGTTTGCTTCAGTTGTGCCCACAACCAAAGCAAATAATATAATTTGCTTCTGATTTTAACACAACCGAAGCAAATGCATCGAAGCAATAGTGTTATTTGCTTCCGTTATTAGAACAACTGAAGTAAATAATATCATTTCTTCTGTTATGTTAATAACCGAAGCAAATGTGCCAAAGCAAATAACATTATTTGCTCTAGTTGTCCATACAACTGTAGCAAATAACATCATTTGCTTCTGTTTCTAAGAAACCGAAGCAAATGCACTAAAGAAAATAAGATTATATGCATATATCATTATTTAATTTATAATCATAAACGATTGCACATATTAATAATCATAAACAACAACTTATATTTATCGTAACTTCTAATTTATTATTATTAAGGATTATTAATAAATAATTTATAGTAATAATGTAATATAAATAATAAATAATTATTTTTATGTTTTATTATTTTTTACTCTTAGTTATTAAAAAATAGTAAATTATAGTTAATATATAATTAATTACATTAAATAATTTACATTAAATAATTAATATATAAATTTACAAATAATAATTAATACTCAATATTTGATAACTAATGTTTAGCATGAATGTCTAATTAACAAGTAGTATTTAATTACTAAGGCGTAATAGTTAATAATTATTAATTAATAATAGATAATTAATTATTATAAAATATATATGACTAATAATTAATAAGTAATATTTAATAATACCATTTAATACTTATGAAATGATATTTATTATTTAATAAATACTTTTTAAAAATAATTAATTAACAATGGCTATTTAAAATTAAATAAATAATATATTATTAAGAAATATATGTAATAATTCATTTTTAAAATGGACCTTATTTCTCTTTTAAGGAAATTAGACGATGATTATTCTAAGTTGCCATTACAATATTAATGACCTTTAAAAATATTTTATAAAAATCAATTAACAGTTATTTCCTATAATTGATTATTTATTATTGTATTTAATAATTTATGAATATATTGTACAAAATTATGTACACTAAATATATAATAAGATATTACAACAATGATTTGTGTTTAATGATTTTAAATTTATACTAGTTTATATCTGGAAATTATAAATAATAATTTATGATTTAAAAATATTAATTATAACTTATCAATAGTATTATAAAAATAATAAAAGATAATTAATGATTTATTATAGTTTTAGATAATTATTAATAACCAGTAAATCATGGTTAATATTTATTAGTACATTTAATAATTAATAAATATAATTAAAAATTAATATTAAGCAATCGATATCAAATAATTAAAAATCAATATTTTTATAATTAATGTTTAAAATCAATATTTAATTAATAAGTAATATTTAATAGGGAAGAAGTAATATTTAATCATTAAATAATTGTTAACTAAAAATTGATTATCATATTATATAATAGTAATTCTAATAATTAATTAATTATTTAACATAATTTAATACTTGATTTCATCCCACTTTGTTCTGCCAATTCCTTGTAAGCTAAGCTTAAACTATAATCCTTAATTTAAGATTAAATTTTAGTTTTAATACACATTTCATTTTAAACTCATCCAACCGTTGGACCAGTGATGCGACTGTTATTAAAATTCATTCCTTAGCGCAACCAGGGAACCCTAATCATTTCAGTTTTTTCTTGAAATTAAGAGTCTAGCCACCTTCGCTGTTTATGCTCCTCAAACCTCTTCCTGTTTAGACGTCGACTGGATCTGGACTGGTGAAATCGCTCGTCTTCGCGATGGTTATCGTATCAGAGTGTACAAATAAGGTAGCTGGAGTCCTTGTGCTGGTTCTCGTAGTCCGCTTTTCTCATATTAGGGTAATTATTATCTCAATCTGATTATTATCATTGATTTTCTTTTGATTATCAGGTTTTGAGTCATTTTTATACTTGATAAGTTTCCATTTGCTACAACAACTATTTTCAGTACTCTTTTCGTAACATCTGCTCATTAAACCTAGAAGTAGAATTGACGCTTTTGACATCGGCCTTATATTGTCTCTTATTGTTTGCAATTCAGAAATTTTCCCTTATCCAGATGCTTATCGTTTTCATACAAAGTTTTTTATTAGCTACAATAATCCATGATGATACAAAATAACTATTGCTGCTTAGAAACTTGACAATTCCAGTCTCACAAACAAATACTCAATTGTTGCAATTGAAAATAAAAGGGGAGCAACAAGCTATTTTACAACTGTAAAAATAAGTTTTGAAACATGGCAAAACAATTGAAAATAAAATAATTCATTTGTTGTATTGTGGATCGTGCAGGATTTCACTTCATGAACTCTCTCAAAATCCCCTTTGTAATTGTCTAATTAATTATAGTTTTAGAGTTTGTGAAATGTTAGCTTTTATTCCATTATTTTTTGAAATAACACTATTACCAAAAGTTAATATGTTCAATTACCCCCTTCTCTTTTACCCTTACAGTAAAGAATGAGTTGTGTATCTAAAAGACCAAAACTTAACCACAATACTAATGCAACTGTCAATTGGAAGAAAAATAAAATGACGAAGTTGCTGCCAATATTTAAATAGAACGACAAGGTCTAAATCATTTTATATTAAAATGACAAAGAGTTTATCATTTGTTTAAAATAGCAGTGTGGTCGTTGTTTAATTTCATTTGACTTAATCATGATGTCTGCATGCTTGTTCGCTTGAGGCATCAGTCATCTAAACATTTGTACAATTGTCAATAATCCATACTATTGCTGCAATTGAAAATTTGGGAGATCAGATTATATATATATTAAAAAAAACTGGCTGTGCATTGTCAGTTGTACGTTCTAACAATTAAATAACATTCTATAAATTAGTTTTGTCCTCTTTTGACCATGTTGTATGATAAACTAAATTATGTTATTACCGAGCTTCAGATTTTTTTGAAGTTGGCCTGGATATGTTTTCCATTTCGGACACGATAACAACTACAAAATTCACATTATTATATTGCAATTAACATGGTTATAGCATTTCTACACCAATTTAATTTTTGTTTCTAAGCTACTGAATGTATGATTAAGGGCCATCTAGTTTATATTTATCTAGTGCAATTGAGGAATTGGAACAAAAATAAAATGATGAAGTTATTGCCATTTAAATAGAATGACAAGGTCTAAATCATTTTATATTATAACGACAAAGAGCTTATCATTTTATTTGAATAGTAGTATATTCGTCGTTTTATTTCATTTGACTTTAAGCACGATTTCTCTGTGCATGTTCGCATGTCTTGAAGCATCGGTCCTCTGAACATACACTTCCCAATAATCCACTCTATTGTTGCAATTGAAAATTGGGAGATCGGGTTATATGAAAAAAGACCGACTGCATTTTCAGTTGTAAGTTCTAACAATTAAGTAGCATTCTAAAAATTCGTTTTGTCCTCTATTGATCATGTTGTATGATAAACCAAATTATGTTAATATCGAGGTTCAGATTTTTTGAAGTGGGCCTGGATATATTTTCCATTTTGGACACGATAACAGCTATAAAATTGGCATTATTATACTGCAATTAACATGGTTGTAGTATTTATACACCAATGTAATTTTTGTTTCTACACTACTAAATGTATGATTTAGGGCCAACTATATATATATATATATATATATATATGTATTTGCAGTACATTAATGAGAAGATAAGTGACTTTGTTACTAATTGCTAGGCTAGCCTTCTTGTGAAAGGAAAATAAAAGCCAAGGTTTAAAATCATTCATGAGACTGCTGATATTTTAACTTTTCATGGAAAACCTGTTGGGGTTTTGTGCGCAGCGGAAGTTTGACAAAACCCCAATAAAAATACGATCTTTATCACCCAATCACTTGAAGATGAATTTGATTGAAAAAATAAACAATACCACAAATAATATCGGAAATATGAGCACACGATATTCCACCCAGCCACCCTCTTTATTGATTCACTAATAAAAATTGTTCACAAACGATCATAACTATCATTACAAACAATTACAATTTGAACCAATAACCTTATTGAGAAATAGGTAGAGAATATCTAATGGCTAAATAATTTGAAGAAGAACACTCAATTTGGAATAGCTAGAATGATCACTCTTGGTGGCTCTCAGCCACACCTTGGTGGCTCTCACCCATTCTTGGTGGCTCTCACCCACTCTTGGTGCTCTCACCCACACTCTTGGTGGCTCTCACCCACACCTAATGAAAATGTCAGCTGGCCCTTTTTATAGAGAGAATTGCTTCATGCCTAAGAAAACTTGGCATCCAAATTATCTTCATATTTGTTATAAAACTATTTGGATAAGCACCCGATATCCTTGCAATAAACGTCCACAAATATAGCAACCAATATCTCTCCATAAAATTTAGCACCAAATCTCTTCATCAAATCTACCACCAAATCTAGCAACAAATCTCTCCACAAAATATGTAAGATTATTTGTTGCCTAAAATTGTGATTTGCGTATCACCAATTTCAACACTCCACCTTGTTACCAAATCACAACATCTCCTCCACTCAAACAATAGCCCCTTAGCTCTCACTTTCAACCTCTTCTTTCTCAATTAACACCATCTCGATTTTAACGGCTACGAGGTAAAACCATCATGTCTTCTCTTCAAGTCCAGGCTCAATTGATTTACAGGTTCAATTACACCTTCTTGATTTCACTAAGCCACAAGATTACCTAATTGATTTCCAGGCTCAATCACACCTTCTTGATTTCATCAGGCCACAAGATTACCTAATTGATTTGCAGGCTCAATCACACTTCCTCTTTATCGATATATATCTACCACTTGATCCCTCTTCATCTACATGGATCCCTCGAGAATTATCAACGTTAAGGCAACAATCGATAACATGATCCTCAACGGATCCTCAGCAGTGATCAAAACCAACTCTCCACCTTGTTGCGGACTAGGTTCTTCATTCCAAATTCTCAAAATCTCCACTCCACAATAGCCATCCATGAAAGCAACATCATCTCCGACATCTACAATCTTCAATTCAAAATCAATCCAAGTTTTGCGATGATCCGAGCTCCGATACCAAACTGTTGGGGTTTTGTGCGCAGCGGAAGTTTGACAAAACCCCAATAAAAATACGATCTTTATCACCCAATCACTTGACGATGAATTTGATTGAAAAAATAAACAACACCACAAATAATATCAGAAATATGAGCACACGATATTCCACCCAACAACCCTCTTTATTGATTCACTAATAAAAATTGTTTACAAACGATCTCAACTATTGTTACAAACAATTACAACTTGAACCAATAACCTTATTGAGAAATAGGTAGAGAATATCTAATGGCTAAATAATTTGAAGGAGAACACTCAATTTGGAATAGCTAGAATGATCACTCTTGGTGGCTCTCAGCCGCACCTTGGTGGCTCTCACCCATTCTTGGTGGCTCTCACCCACTCTTGGTGGCTCTCACCCGCACTCTTGGTGGCTCTCACCTACACCTAATGAAGATGTCAGCTGGCCCTTTTTATAGAGAGAATTGCTTCATGCCCAAGAAAACTTAGCATCCAAATTATCTTCATATTTGTTATAAAACTATTTGGATAAGCACCAAATATCCTTGCAATAAATATCCACAAATATAGCAACCAATATCTCTCCATAAAAGCTAGCACAAAATCTCTTCATCAAATCTACCACCAAATCTCTTCATCAAGTCTAGCAACAAATCTCTCCATAAAATATGTAAGATTATTTGTTGCCCAAAATTGTGATTTGCGTATCACCAGTTTCAACAAAACCTTCAAATCAGTTTTTAATAGTTTACGACCTGAGATTTAAAAATAGCTAAAAACAATAATTATGTCAGAACTTATTCTATCTTTTGACAATTTTAAATTATTCTGTCGAACCTTGTAATCTGTTTTCAATAGTTATCTGCAGCCTAAGATTTATATCCTGAGAGTTAAAAACATGTAAAGAAATATTCTATCAAAACTTATTTGAATAAAATCCTATGGCCGTTTTAAATCAAAGCTTATTCTTTCAAAGACAGCTAAAAAAATTCATGCCTGCTACCTTATTAAGCCTTTAGTAAATCAGCCTTTCTTGGTTTCTTATCAAGCATCAAATGTTTAATATACGCTATCGTGCTATATTTTTTAGTTTTGTTTGTTTACATTTTGACTTTTGGAAACATTGATGATGTTGGTTTATAAACATTGTAGATTTTAACTTATGTTTTGTTCATTTCTGAATCCATATCTTCTGTTGGCTTAATAGATGTTCATGACCGGTATGCTCTAAATCAATAGTCAAATTACTGGGAAAAAAACTTGATGAATTAGTGATATTTTTTACTCTTATTTTTTCTAATCATATATGCTCCAAGCCACTCAGTTATCAGTTTTTCTTATAATATATGTAGTAATCATAAAATTAATTGATATAATTTAGTTAGTGAAAATTCTACATTATATTTATACTTATGTTTGCTACAAAATTTGATGGCTGACTATCTTGGGTTGCGCAACATGTAATTTAGAAACTTAGGTTGAAGTGCAGAAACATCTTTGCATTGCAAACTAAAAAAAAGAAATAAAATATGTTTAGCGTTTTCATTTTACTGTGTATTTAGAACAACCTCCTATTCAACAAAGAGGTTCCAAGAGCATGCAGCGTTGATTCATATTATAATGCTTTTTCCTTTGATGTATATTTATAAAGTTATAGAATAACAGGTTATTAAGGAACATAACTTCTTTAACTAATATGTATGTAGTCTTATTTTATTATAAGTACATATTCAATAATACTGCTCAAGCCCGTCATCTAGGCAGTCAATGACTTAAACAAATTATGGTTGCATTGTTTAAAACAGGAATGTCTCGTGCAACAACTTAGTTAGTGATATGCTTGCTGCAAACAAGTTCACCTGATTTATACCTGAAAGGTAACAATTATTTTTTCGGCATTGTTGTAGATTTATTAACATATAGCATAAAAGTAAATTCAGAAAAACTATTGTAACGATACGGATTTCGCCTGACCCGATCGACCGCTAGATCGACCAAGACCGTTCAAATCCCGCATACGTTAACTTTGGGAATATAATACATTAGAACAGATAATAGCTGACTTTTATAAACATTATAATAATGTTATATCAAAGTACAGAATATCAGAGTACATTGGATAAATAATACAGCAGAAGATTAAATTACAACAGAACAAATACAATGCAGCGGAATAATTAAATTAACACAGCGGAAGATTTTCAATGCTCTGGACACAACTCTAAGCTTCGATCCAGAATCCTGCTCAATATATCTACAAAATAAGCTACTCGACTGCCCGTGTGGAAAAGAGGGCACCCGAATTTGCAAAGTGAAACAAACTACGGGTCAGTCATGGGACTGGTATGAGAAATCTTTAAATAACAACTAATAATAAGGCTAATCACAGGACCACGCCGCTAACGCGGAACGGGTTTATTCCATTGGATTGCCAGTGCATAATTTAAATTAAATCGTTAAACAATGCAATGCTTTTTAGAAAAATGAAACTATTATAAGACTCAGGTCCCATCACACAATGAAACGCAAGCCTGAAGGATAGAGTTTTACCTTATAATGGTCAAAAATGCTTGATACAATAAAAACGGATTTGATATTATTATTAGTGTATATATGTTTTAAAAACATTTCAATCATAAGGTATCAATCATAGACGACATAGTACCCCATCCTACTATGTCGCCATACTAGTTCTGCAATCAAAACCGCATGATGTCGTATTAGAAATTGGGTTTCCATCAAGAGTCAAGGCTAGGAACGATCTCCTTACCAATTCGAGACACTCTAGCAATGTCTCAGAATCCCCTGCAGTGAACCCTTGGATACAGCAGGGCCGGTCCACAAATAACGCTAGTGGATTGGCAATTCCTAAACACACGCTTCCCGGTCCTATTGAACCTATAATATGGCCATTGGCGACCAAATAAAAATCCGAGGTACCTCGTAATCCATCATCCACATAAGTAAAAATGCCAGGGCTTGTAAACGCTGACACCACTTCTAGCTAGAAAGAAACATGTGCACTCCCTGGGTTCCCTTGCTCCGTTTTTGACTCATACCGGGGTGTGAGGTTCGCGAAGTCACGCTATACACAAAGTTACACCTAAACTGGCTATGCTTTGATCATCAACCACAAGGCTCTGCTTTTCAACAAAAGCCTTGATCATTTGCATCTTGGCATGCCACATTGACCATTCAAGCTATGCAATCGATAACTACCAATATATAACCTCTGAGCTCGTACGTCTCAAAGAAGGTTGTTAAGCAAGAGAATAAATTCTCCACCACCACAGATATATAAAAATAGAAATCAATTTAATTACATGGAATGAAATCCAATGTCAGACACATCCATTTACAAGTCCGTTCTGGGTCTGAACGAAACCGGAGACACCTTATTCCTTGTCCCGTATGTCCAATACGGAAGTGAGGTGCTCGCATATCCGGACAATCAACAAGTACGTCCGAACATACTACCACTTTAAACCTTTACTGGGAGCGACCCAATGCCAGGCATCAGCAGTCGTCCATTCGATGTGAAGATCGCTGGCCTTCATCCACCGTCTTCAATGTCTTTGACTTTAATCGCCGTAATAATTATTCAGAATCGGTTAAACTCGGTCTTTATGAATAACTCACGCATTTTTATAATTAAAATCAAGTGCTATAAAGACACATCATACGCCTCATTCCAATTCAGAATATTCTTTTAATAAAATATTCATATTATTAGGGAAAGGTTCCCATTAATTTTATCAAAGATAAATTATTTTACATATAATATTTAAATCTTCTTTTTAAAGATTCACTAAAACTCCCATTCGATTTTAAAATCAAAATCATAACTTTATGATTATTCCAATTTAAGAAATAAATCTTATCTTTAACTGGATTAAAGAACCAATGTCATTTAAAACGTAGTTCATGATAAACCCTAAAATCATCTTCCATTAAATATGGAATTTTCACAAAAAATCAAATCAATATATAATCGATATAAATTTCCGTATCAGACCGATAATATAAATGGAATAACAGCAAAGCCTTTTAAATTCCATATATAGTATCTATCTTCTTTTACAGAAACCTATCTCGATTATTATCAAATCGAATTGGTAAACCCAATTCACATATCAATTTATTCCAATACTAAATATAATTTGAAACACTAATAATCTTAGTTAAAAAATTTATTCCTTCATACGGGGTTTAAGAACAGAGTTATTTAAAACACCATTCACGACAACCCAAAATCCAATTCCTTTATTTCAATATATTTTAAAAATATTCTTTATTTAAAAGAAACTTTTTGTTTAAAATATTCTTTATATAAAAGACATTCTGAATCGGAAAGTGACTCAATCATTTACCATATATCTTCGGTTATATGGATTTCGTACATCGTATGTAAATGACAACAAATGATAAATAATCATCAAACCATCCATTCAGCATCCAGAGTGAAGTTCACTACTGTGTGAGCATTAAATTGAAATAATAACACTCATCGTAGCCTGTCAATCTATCGATCGACATACAAATAAATATTGGGACTAGTGTATATCAATTTTCATCCCAATACCCGTGTGGGGTTTTCAGCCAACAACAATTCATATAAATAAATAATTGGTTAATGAATTCAACCAATTTTAATACTGCTAACATATTGATGATAATGAAAAGAACATGTTATTTTATTCCTAATGCCGAATAAAAATGTATTTGATTCGTATAATTTTCTTATACATTTCAAATGTCAAATAAAAATGTAATTTATTTATATGACATTATTGTTGATGGTAAATGAAAAGATAAATTTTCATTTTTCTTTACTTGTATGCAAATTTCTATTTTTAATTTTAACAAATAAAAGAGATAATTTTATTTGTTTATATTTCCAATGTATAATCTAACACATACAAATGTTTTACTTTAAATTGCATACAAACTTTAATATATACATTAACCCATTAAAATGTCACTTTTACATACAAATTCTAAGGCGTGTTGTGACAATACAAATGATTCCTTATTTCACATACAAATTCTAAGGTATGTTTGCAAATAAAGATGACTCTCATATTTGCAATATAAATACTATTTCAACAAAATGTTTTAAAGGTGATTCATTCACTTTGTTAACAACTCTACTTCAACAAAATGGTTTAAAGGTTGTAATTTCATTTTGTTAGCAATTCTAGTTTAACCAAATGAATAAAAGGTGATAATTCATATTGTTAACCATTCTAATTTAACGAAATGAATATTCTTGTTGTAACACAAAAATGCTATTTGTGTTTAACTTTTTTATTTAACAAAAATGTGCTTTTTTTGTTTCATTCCGAATCTAATTAAGAAAAATGTAATTTTTGTTTTCAACAATCATATTTAACAAACTGAAATTTTGTTTCAACTATTGTATTTTGACAAAAATAACTATTTTTGTTCAGCTAATCAATTTGGCCAAAAATGTTCATTTTGACAAAAATGTGTAATTTGATTCAACTAATCTATCTTGACAAACGTGTAAATTTTGATAAAGAATATATGATTTAATTCAACTGATCTATTTTGACAAACAATAAAGATAACGACTTTGTTTTGTTGGCAAATCTATTTCAACAAAACAATAAAAGGATAACTTTGTTTTGTCGGCAATTCTAATTCAACAAAACAAATGGAAGTGACATGTTTTGTTTTGTCGACAATTCTAATTCAACAAAACAAATGAAAGTAACATGTTTGTTTGTCGACAGTTCTACTGCGACAAAAATGATAATGTTTGTTTTAACCATTATAATTTGACAAAAGTGACCAATTTGTTTAACTATGATAATTTGACCAAAAGCGACAAATTGGATTTTTACTTTGATAATTTGACAAAAGCGACAAAATGGTTTTAACTTTGATAATTTGACAGAAGCGACAAAATGGTTTTAACTTTGACAATTTGACAAAAGCGACAAAATAGTTTTAACTTTGATAATTTGGCAAAAGTGACAAAATAGTTTTAACTTTGATAATTTGACAAAAGCGACAAAATTGTTTTAACTTTGATAATTTGACAAAAGCGACAAAATAGTTTTAACTTTGATAATTTGACAAAGTTACAACAAAGATGAATTCTTTTTATCATAGTCTTTTTATCTTAATCTTTTTATTTGAAAACTAGGTGATAATAAAGGTATATCCTTTTTTATAACAAAATGACATTTAAAAATATAAACTTTAATAACCATATTATTATTTTGTAACAAACCATCAATAAAAATCAAATCTCTTATTTCAATTCTTTCTATTATAAACCATGTTACATAAAAATGAATTCTTTTAATTCTATTCTTTCTAATGAAACAATATTACATAAAAATGTAATCTTTTACATCTACTCTTTGATAAAAATAAATCTTTTGTTCCTACTAATGTAACGACCTAAGAATTTTCGGCCCTAAAAATCGACATAAATACAATTCCATATCCATGCCAATCTTCCAAACACCGAAAACACTGGATAGTTATTAGAAAGAAATTAGAGGGTGAGATAAAAAAGAAAGAAATATTAGAATAGAAGAAGAAGAAGAACCAACACAACACAGAGTCTCACATCGCACCGGAACAAAATAATACAGAAATAAATCTTTACTGAGAGCTTTTAAAATTACTTACAATATCAGAGTACAACACACATCTGGACAGTTATAATAACCTGTCCTCATATACAACACACATCAGAATAGTAGCTATGTAATATCATACGCCTGAACTCTTCCAGCTCGTATCTGGACTTCGCAGCATCCGATAACCTGGACCTGTACACCCCGGTCTAATCCGAGCATTTACAAAACACCGGGTTAGTCTGGTGAACCAGAGTGAGAAAAACACACTAAGTTTAAGGGTATCACACATCTTGATTTTTAAGTTCAAAACCTTTTCGAAATAAAAGGATAATCGTAAGACCAAATCCACACATAAATACGGACGGTTTTTACCTTATGATAACCCAAAACATTTTTGAAATCAATATCTTTTCTGATATTATAATAGTGTCTAAATACAAGTAGATATCAATCTAACGGAACGCTTGCATCTCACGCTCCACATATATAGTATACAATCAAAACCGCGGGCGCTTATTGGAGATTGGATTCCGACTATGACAGGGTATGGAACCACCTGTCGATAGTGTATCTCTAGAGGGGAATACACTGGGTTCAACAAGAACGTCTTGCAACCCGGCCCACACATGACCGACCACTCATTTCGCTTGAGTGTATCGAATGTATATCACCAACGGTTGGGCTCAAACCACCGTTTCCCGAAAAGGGACAACATCGAAAATATATTAAAGAAGCAAAAGGACTTTCTCTAGATAGGTGATTATACACCCTAATGGGAGCGACCCACATAGCCATGTCGCCTGCCCGATTTTTGTCATTTCCCAGTTGATGAGGCTTGAGGTTAGAATTTCCTTTTTGAAACATCTGGTCACATTCACTTTGAATGTCACATCGTCAGATCCATCAGACATCACTAATTGACATCCACAAAAATACTCTAGTTGATAAGCTAAGAGAAAGGCCTTTCTCCGCCACCAACTATGGTACGTTTGAAGAAATCAACGTATGCGATCCCTTTTGGAAATACTCTGTCAAACATCCGTCCATACAAGTCATCCAGGAACAGGATGAACCGAAGGTACTCTCCTACTGCGTCCAATATAGGAATCACCCTATGGATCAGTAGCGAGAAGTCCTTGCAATCCGTAGATTCCAACTATGACAGAACCACAGTACATCTTTGGCTGCAGACCGAAGACTATTAGCAGTTCTTCCGTTTATGAAGATCTACGGTCTTCAACGCTCCATCTTGATCATCTTCTGATATCTTCACGTATTTGTTGGTCGGAATGGTTTTCGATTATAAATTCGATCCCGGTCTTTCTGTATCAACAATCGTATTGGACAGATTTGATAGTCGGTGATTTAACTATCAAAATAAATAGGGATTCAATCATGATGACCCAATGGGTTCACTGGTTCAGTATTCAGCATCAATTGGCCTTTCAATTAAAACAAATGTAAATTTAAAACCCTTAAATATTTCGATATTATAAATTTAACTTTTCGCTTCTTATTTAACATAAGATTTTTCGTTAAACAAATTCATTTTTATATATCCAGTTTTCTATTTCCACTTTCAAAACATTAGCCATGTTATTATTTAATATTGGGAAATCAGTTCAACTTATTGCTCGTAAAACAACATTACGAAATATCTTTTATTTATTACTAGAAAACAAAATCCATGCTTATTCTTATAAAATAAAACTCAACTTACATTTCCTTTTCTAACTCGAAAATATCGTTATAATCCACGCAACCCCTTTATTTCCCTTTTCCACTTTGGAATCCTTATTAGACATATTTTCCAAATCTTCATTACATGGTGCATTATTATTTCTGTAGTGGAAACAATAAATTAATACTAACTCCTTTTACCATTACCAACTAATATCATCTTCAGATAATCCTGATGTTGTTCAAGTTGGGGTATTTTAATTACTTCTCAGACCTTGATCAACAACATTCTTATCCTCAGATAAATATAAGTTGTAATAAAAAAAAACTAATATTCCATTTCAGTCTCAAAACAAATTCCATTTAATTATTTTATTCAAAATACAAATTCATAAACCTTCTTACCTTTTCAAAAATCTCTTTCTCGAATATACCCCTTCTTTCTTAATTCCATAATTAAGTAATTCTTAGAAACAACACCCTGTTAACTCTGCCTCTTTAAAAGAAATTCCTTTATAGTTCGGATTTGGTTATACAACCCTATGACCCACTTCTTTACCCAAATCCACTTTTACCAATCTCCTTTCAAATTTATTCAACCATTCCCGCTTTGGAAATCTTATTTCAATTTCCCCTTTTTACTTAATCTCGTTTTTAAGTAACGTTAATTTAAAATTAACGCTTTAACATCTTAAACCACATTTACATAAACCTGGTTTATTATAAACACTCTTATCTTAATTTCCTTTCACTTAATTCATGTAATCAAGTAACATTTTCTTTAAGCTATCATATTCGCTTAAAAATTCCTTTTTATAACTTCGTTATAAAACTCAAGTTTAAAATAAAATATGTTTATAAACTCCTTTCACCATTCGATTAGATTTCATTACACACTCAATTATTTAAAAAATGAATTTCAATTAAAAAGTAATTCCCCTAAATTATTATTAATCAGGATAATAATTTACTTCGATCATTAACCTACTTCAGTGGTTAATTTTTTCATTTAATAATTAGTAAATCCCTTTTAAAACCTTATTTAAATTAAAACAAATATTCTTTAAACTATTCTATTCAAAACACACTAATTTAGTAATCAATCCCATTTAAATGGTCGATTTAGTCACTCAAAACACGGTCATCTTATTAACCGATTCCAATTAGTTCCCACTTTAAATTAATTAATAATATAATTAATTTAAATAAATTCCATTCAAATATTTCTTAACAAAACAATTGTCCAAATTAACTTGTTAGATTAATTTTTATTCTTATAAATCTGATTAGCATCAGAATTAACTTTATAAAATCACTTTATAATTAATTATAAATATAAATAATTTTTATTCAAATATATATTTCAAAATCTATCTCCAGTTATAAAATAAATTTTATAACTTCAATACTATTGATCCACCTGACGTAAATCAATATAAAACAAAACAATTTACTTTTAGGCCATTTACTGCCGATTACTCAACCAATCTTGCCCATTGGTTAAAACCAAACACAGGTTGAATTTCCAGTCAATTATCAGGAATCAAGTCAATTCCCCAATCAGGACAGTTCATATATCGATAATATGAAAATAACTAAGGTCTAAAATATTTGAGGAATCCGGTTGGATCCCTCCAACCTGTTCTTCCCTGTATACAAATTAGTTATCACAAATCAGATCATTCAATTCCGTTTAACTGATAACAATAAATAACGAACATTTAACATCAACATTTCACAAGCAATTCAAACAATTTAAACAATTTAAACACGTTTATCTTATAAACGTGACCAACAAGGTATATTACCTTTATTGGATCCAATCATTAAAATAACGATTTGGTATTTCATTGAAATTAAACAACGGTTTAATTTCATCGGTTAAATCAACCGATAAATATATAACTAGCAAACAGTCAACCATTAGCAAATAGAGCACACAAAATAAAAACCCAATTTAAATAAAATATAAATAGGAAAAAACTGAGTGAGCTTAACTCACCTTGATTTGATTATGTCATTTAAATGGTTAATTTTAGTTAAGTTAAACAAGCGTTTAATTTGACTGAAAATTCCAGTTGGTTCCGATCCCGTCTGCTTCTGTTCCAAAATGTATTGTCCGTAACTATGATTCCACTTCAACTTGTTTCCGTTGGATTCTGTTCATGAAAAAAAGTTATATATGTTCTAAATACATGTTCTTAACTAAACTAATTATTTCTTAATTATAAAATTAATTAAACAATTTACTTTATTAAATGTTCAACACATGCCGACAGTTTTCCATCATCGTCTTCGTTCCATCGGTATACCAGACACTTTGTTTAATTCAATTTGCTTCAGAACACAGCTCCACACCTGGTATAATATTTAAAATTTGTATGATTAATTTAATTAACATACCCTAAATTATGGTTAAGTTTTAAATTAATCACATTGCTTAGTTACAAATCAGGACCGATTACTGTTCCCCCTTCATTCTTGTTCTTCTGCACCTGGCTACAGTCCTGTTCAATACTGGTATTAGTTCGATATTAAATAAACTCAATGAATCTATGCTAATTATTATTAATTATTCTCAATTACTATTGACAATCAAGTTTAGCTCGATACCCTCCGTCAAAACACTTCGGTTAAGTCCAACACAAATTCACTCTACACGTTTTCATTGCATTGTGCAATTCTTCCCATTTCCGCTATCTTCGTGTATTGTTTTCACTAGATTTAACCTGCACCGGTTTTAGTTGTCATAAGTATATAGTTTATACTAACTAATAATTACTTAAATCATAAAATTAAATATAGTTTTAATGGGATAACGCAGCCGATTACTTCTGCTTCCAGCTAAAATGTAACGGCCCCGGATTTCGCTCGGACCTAATCGATCGCAAAATCGACTAAGACCGTTCAAAACCCGAACACGTTAACTCTGGGAATACAACACATTAGAACAACAACAACAGACTTTTATAAACATCATAAAAATGTTACATCAGAGTACAGAATATCAGAGTACATTGAATAAAATTACAGCGGAAGATAAATTACAATAAATTGATACAATTCACAGCGGAAATAAAATAACTAAGGCAACAGAAGACAACTATGCTCTGGACACAACTTTAGGCTTCGATCCAGAATCCTGCTCAAAAGATAAATATCTGCAAAAAGCTACTCGACAGCCCGTGTGGAAAAGAGGGCACATGAGTTTGCAAAGTGAAACAAACTACGAGTCAGTCATGGGACTAGTGTGAGAATTCTTAACTAATATAACTAATAGCAATAAAGCAAATCCAAGGACCACGCCACTAACGCACAACGGGTTTTATTCCAATGGATTGCCAGTGCATAAATTAAAGTAAATCGTTAAACAACGCAATGCTTTTTAGAAAAATGAAACCATTATAAGACCCAAGTCCCATCACACAATGCAACGCAAACCAGAGGATAGGGTTTTACCTTATAATGGTCAAAAATGCTTGATACGATAAAACAGGTTTAATATTTGGGTGTACAGTTTTTTTTTTATAAAAACATTTCAATCATAATGTGTCAATCATAGACGGCATAGTACCCCATCCTACTATGTCGCCATACTAGTTCTACAATCAAAACCCCATGAGGTCGTATTGGAAATTGGGTTTCCATAATGATTCAAGGCTAGGGAGGAGCTCCTTACCGATTCGAGACACTCTAGCTAATGTCTCAGGATCCCCCGCAGTGAACCCTTGGAAAGCTGCAGGGCCGGTCCACACATACAGCTTTGTGGATTAGTTATTCCTGAACACACGTTTCCCGGTCCTATAGGACCTATCATCCGAGGCGCCTCATTCCATAATCCACATAAGTAAAATATCATCCAGTTTAAGCACTGGCACTACTTCTAACTAGAAAGAAACGTGTTTCTCTCCCTGCGTTCGCTTCTCCCGTTTTAGACTCCACCGGGTTGTGAGGCTCGTGAAGCTACGTAATACACAAAGCTATGCTTATTCAAGCTGTGCTTTGATCGTCACCACAAGGTTCTGCTTTTCAACAAGAAACCTTGATCATTGCATCTTAGTATGCCACACTGTCACTCCATATCATACTACCAATCCTTTGCCGAAATATATGAAAGGGTGTTAAGCAAGAGAATAAATTCTCCGCCACAAAACATTCATACATTCAACAGAAAATCAATAAATACAATATAAAGGAGTATAATGTCGGACACACATTCCATTTATAAGCTTATGCTCTGGGTCTGAGCGAAAGCCAAATCCGTACAAATCAACACTACGTCCAGACAACCACCATCTTAGCCCCGTCTTGGTAGCAAATCAATCAAGGGCCTCAACACTAGTTACCCATTCGATGTGAAGATCGTCGGTCTTCAATCGCCGTCTTCAATTCTTCGAACGTCGTATCATTATTTGGAATGAGAGTAAACTCGGACTTTCCAAATAACTCTCGCATATATAAATTTGAAAACCATTTCATATCATTGTTAATAATTTATAACGATCTATCGCTATTTTTATTTTACTTTACATACACATCCTAAACATAACAATGTATATTTTCTTCTTCCATCCTTCAATTTACACAAAATGTATATTTGGTTTCATTATTTTTTTTCATAATGAAAATCTATTCCTTAGAAATGTAAATTTCTAATCTTATTATTTACATTGAAAAATGTAAATTTCTATTCCTATTTTATTTACATTGAGAAATGTAAACTTATATTTCAATATATTATTATATCGAAAATGTAACTTTTATTCTATATTCTATTTACATTGGGAAATGTAAATTCCTAATCATTCCTTTATTTCCTTTGTTTACATTGAAAAATGTAAATTCTTTAAAATATCACTTTTATTTCTATGCTTTTATTTACATCTAAAATGTAAATAAAAATACACCTTTTCAATTCATATTTTTTAGCTCATTTTTTTATTTGCATGAATTCGCCACATGATTCTAATGTGTTTACATTTCATACACAAATTCTAATATGTATTGACAATAAAAATGTCCTTTTTATTTATACCCAAATTCTAATGTGCATTATGATGGTAAACATAATTCTTTAATTAACATACAAATTTCATCACAACAGAATGCCTAAAAGTGATGCATTCATTTTTGTTGACAATTCTAGTTCAACAATATGGAATTTTTTTTCTTTTTAATTCAAATCTCTTCTAACGAAAATGTAATTTTTGTTTTCAACTACCACATTTGAAAAAACATACATTTTTGTTTCAACTCTTTTATTTAGACAAAAATGTGAATTTTATCCCAATTCTATTCTTTTGACAAAAATGTTTATTTTTGTTTCTAATGAACAAACATATATTTTCGTCCAATCCATCTTAACGCACAAAATATTAATTTCTATCTAATGAACAAGAAAGTGTATTTTTGCTCAATCTATTTTAATGAAAAAAAAATGTTAATTTCTGTTATATGTTTCTATAATTACATTAAAAATGTGTTTTTAATGTAATTCCTCATGTTATAACTAAATGATATTTTTAACCCAACTTATCATTTCCAAACCAAAAATGATAATTTTAATCTAACTTATCATTTCCTAACAAAATGATAATTTTAACCTTAACATAACATTTCTAATATATGTGATATTTTTTTTCATTAACATGACTTTTCTAGTAAAATGGTATTTTAATCCACATGACATACTTTCTAACAAAACGGTATTTTTATTCACATATCAAATTTTTATATATTTTACATTTACATTGAAAATGAGATTTCCAATGACAACCTATCCTTCTCTTCAAAATATGATCATTTTCTACTTTTCTACTTTACGTTAAAAATGAGATTTTTAATGTCATCAAGTTTTCATTTTAAAATTATGATCCCTTTTTCTAAATTTTACTTTACATTGAAAATGAGAATTTTCAATGAAATCAAGCTTACACTATAACATTAAGATCATTCTTCTGTATTCTAACCTTACATTAAAAATGAGACCTTTAATGTTAGCATATTTTTATTTTAAAAATATGATCATTTCCCTCGTTTCATGACTTGCATGAAAATGTATTCTTTTCCTCATATAAAAAGAAATGTATTCTTTTCTTTATTCTCTTTTATTACATTATAAAGAATGTAACTCTTTTTAACTTCTTTCACTATATTATAAAAATGTAATTTTCTTCTTTTTGATTGCATTACATACAAATGTAATTTTTGTCTTTTTCTATTACATTGAATAGAAGATGTAAACTTTTCTCCTTCTATCTATTACATTAAATTAAATATAAACTTTTAATCCATTCATTTTAATGTAACAATTTCACATTAAAAATACATCTTCTTAGCGTAACCAATTTGACACTAAAATATCTTTTTAACACACTAAAAAGATGTTCTTTTTAACGTACTAAAAATGTGTTCTTTTAATGTAAATTTCACTTACTTTAAATCTAATTACATGAAAATGGTAATTTTATCCTTAAATCTTAATTACATGAAAATGGTAATTTTACCCCTTAAATCTTAATTACATAATAAATGTAAATTTTTCATTTTAATCTAATTCACATGTAAATTGACTTAATTACATAAAAATGAAATTTTCTTCTAATTCTTATTTACATTAAAAAAGATGTAAAACTTTTCTAATCCTTATCTACATTAAGAAAATATAACTTTCTTTTATAACAACTTGGAGGTGAAAATATTCATTTCATTATTAACACATAATGGTGCAAAAATGTTCATTTCTAAATTATCACATAACAGTGTGAAAACAATGTCAATTTCTAATTTAACTCATGACGGTATACATAAGTCTCATTTTCTAATTTCAACATAGCGGTGTAAATAAGTCTCATTGACGAATAACGGTGCAAATAAGTTTCATTTTCTACACTAATACATAATGGTGCAAATTAATGTTATTACCGATTTCTTTACAAACAAAAGTGGTTCTTTTCATTATAAATCAAAAATGATTTCCTTTCATTAATAATAAAAATCAATATTAACTTATTTTAATTCAATTAATATTAAAAATCAATGTTAATAATAAAACAATGTAAAAATGTAACTTTTCCTTCTTTAACATAATCAATGTAAATTTCCATTCTTTTCATTCTTAACAAAACAAATGCATAATTTGTTTTCTTTTTATTAACAAACAAAAATGACAAATCATATTTTTATTATGAATTGATAAACTAGATCAATTCAAATCAAACAAAAGTGATACCACAAAAATGTGATCTTTATAATGCTAATGTAAAAATGAGATTTTTATAATATTAACATTTATACATAAAAATATGTTCTTTTCCAAATGATGACATTTTTAAATAAAAATGTTAATTTTCTATTCTAACAATTTATATAACAAAAATGATATTTTCCTTGATGTAAACATCTCATATATTTCATACCATCCATCAACATAATACGTTCAATTCACCACAATATAGTCAATTCAAATAATCTCAAACATCACAAAATGTTCAATTTGGTGTCACATAACTAGTGAACAAATATAGGGATTTTTGTTTTAACTAATTTACCTTGACAAAAATAACAAATTTGTTTTGACAAATTTGTTTTTGACAAAAATCTATATTTTTGTTTTCAACAATTTTTTATTACAACACGATATCATCCAATTAACAGATCTATACAACACATCAATCATAGAATCAAATCATGTCACATAACAATAGAATTTTACTGCAGATTTATGATAACACAAACATAAATAATTTTAGTTATTTAAGAAGAAATAAAATAGAATTTCTCACATCCTTTTGAATTTCTACGCCGTTCAGATCCAAAAATTGCCAAATTTCAACTTGTTTAGAATCAGGTCTAGTCAGTTTCATCGCGAAGGTCTCGGTCTCACGATCGTGGCACACCTAAAACCGTTCAGTTTCGAGTTCGTACGCATTAGTTATGATTAAATTAAAATCGGTCAAATTTGAATTAATTAAATTGTAAAGTCAAAGTATGGAAAAGTCAAAGCTACATCATCTTCCTCCTCCCAACATTCAAGCCGTTACTTTTATTTCTTTTGAACCCATAGAGCTCAAAATTAGGTTTCTAATTATCTCGGAATTTATGAAGCTTGAAGACAATCGGGTGGTATGACATCGAAGAGGGAGGAGAGGGGTGTCCGCCCTAGGTGATGGAGGGGGCAGTGGGGCCTACGTGGTGCGGCGGGGCTATTTTGGCCGTAGGTTGGGTGGAGGAATCCAACCAAATTACTTCAGTACATCTCATCATCTCCGTATAGAATCGAAGAGGAGGAAGAGAGCTTCGATTTGGTATGAAGAGTGAGTGATTTCATTGACTGGATTGTGAGAAATCGAGGAAGGAAGTTTCGGATGAATGTGGCCATTGAAAATGAAGGTGGCGGCTGAGCTTTTGGTCAAGGGTTTTGCCTTGATTTAATAATATATTTATATATTTAATTAACTAATTAACCCAATTAAGGCCCGATTAGCAACTTTCTCTGATTTCAGCCCAACGACTGTCGTTCTTACCTATTTACCCCAATTCCGGACTCATCTAGCTATGTACCACAGGCCCAAACGACTGTCTTGACCCAGTTTTCTTTAATTTAAAATATTTTCTTTTATTTTTAATTCAATCGTACAAATAAATTTACCGGGGCCACAAATTAACTTCGAAAAATCCCGAAAAATATATTTAGCTATGTTTTGACGCTGCGGACCTAGGAAAATTAATTTCGTTCAATTATGAACTCGTTTGAAAAATGACATTTTTCAAGTCAATTAAAATGGACCGAAATTGACAAAACTGAAATCTTTTTGCCACGGTCACAAATTAATTCTAAAAATTATGAAAAATTATACTTAACCATATGTTGACATTCCGGTTCCAACAAAAGTGGTTTCGTCGAAAATGGAGGTCGTTTGTAAAATGACTATTTTCAAGGCGTTTATATTAAATATTAAAAATACATTTTTAAACAAATAATTTCCGAAACTCGAAATATATAAGTGTTTACTGTTTTTAAATGCAGAAACATCATTCTTAACTCAATGGAAGTGGTTTCGAGTTCAAATTCCTTTGTATGCAAAAAGTAGTGTTTTTGACCTTTATATATTATATAAATTTCATAGCGACCTTTCTAAATTTTTAATTTGGGCATAACTTTTGATTCCTGCTATGAAATTTCAATTTTTCAGATTCGTTAGAAAGATATTTTTAAATAGATTCTAATATTTTTGGTTTCACTAAAATCCTTTAAAGTTTGCATCCTGTACGGTCAGTCAAAGTTCAAGTTTGACTTTTCAAACTACTGCGCTATTTCTAACTCTTTTTATAATTAAAATTAAATTATTCATTCTAACTTCGAATTAAATCAATTTTTAATCATTATTATTTTAAATAAATTATTTTAAATATCAAAAACTCATTAAAATTACTTAAAATAAATTTTTAAATTTACCCCAAAATTCAGGGTTGTTACATAAAACAAGTCCTCACGCGCGTCCTTTTCTCCGTTCCCATATTTGATCCCAGTTTAACTCCGTTTGTTTACTTCTGAACCAAATCGTTAAGCAAACCATCCACCTACGCATATTAATAAATACTTAAAGCTTTCTAAATTAATTACTAAATTATATTATTTATTTTACGTTTTAATCATTAGATTCGTTGCTTACTATAACCCTCCTCTACCAAGCTCATGTAACTTCACTTCCATGTTCACATTCCATCAGCCCGCCACGCCTCTCAAGCTGCTCCACCTGTAGTTGTTCCCGAGTCCACAAAACATGACCAACTTCTAGAAGGAACCACCTGCTTCTCATCCATATCCCTTCACATGACTTCCTGCTTTTTTTCTATGTTCCTTCCATACTTGCTCCACATGCCCATTATTCAACAGATCCCTCCCACCTGACGCCATTTTGAGCACAAACTCCCCACTACTGTTTATTGCTACTCACCACCTAGATCTCGCAGACCTCCCTTTCGCCTGAATGTTTTCATTCGATACACCTGCTCTTCCATGCATGGACATCCTCTCCACGCTCCACTCCCCTTGCCAACCGCCGGAGAGCTCCATCGGACCGGCGACATCAGCATTAGCATCTCAGACTACCCGTTTTTGCTCACCGTGTCCAGTGTGCACCTGCGCTGCAGCAGGGACCCCCCCACGTACTCAGATTCGAGCTCCTCCCCAATTTCGTTTGTGATTAATTTGCTCAGCTTAGTCATTAGTATACGTTGAGGAGATACACACATCGTCTTTATTTTATTTGGTTGTGAGAAAAACTTTGGTTTCACCATTTTTTCTTACAGTTTGAATGAAATGGTTGGATGGAAATGTCGCATTTATAACCGAAGACGCGTTGCTATGCACGGTTCGTAGCTTGGGCATCACGGTTTAAGTAGTTTGGAGAGCACGACAAACTTGGATAAGTCTGTGATGTAGGAAGGTAGCTGTGTTTACATAGCTGTTGATTTAATTTTTCAGTAGTCTGTATGTTTATATAGTTCGGTCATCACGTGGTTGTAGGTAGCTGCACAAAGTAGGTTTAGCTGTGCAGTGTTCTTTCACTGTCTGTGATATTGATTTCCATATGCCTAAGTGAACTATACTACCGTAGGGGGAAAACTGTGCTAGCTTGTATGGCTAAATATAAAAGATAGTACCAGCTAGATATAAAAGATAATACTAGCTACGTTGGACAAAATTTGATATATGTATTTACGCAGTCAAATGAGCATACTTAAATGATAATACCAGCTACTACAGTGTAGTTGCAGGAAGTTCACTTCTTATGTTAAGATAAAGTGAGCCTAAAGACTAAAATATGAGATATTTCCTGCTTATGTTCTTGGGTCGTTACAACTAACATGTTTTAACACCAATGTTAATTTTATTTTCAACTAACAAGTTTTAACACAAATGTTATTTTTATTTCAATTAACATGTTTTGACAAAAAATGTTATTTTTATTACAATACTCATGTTTTGACAAAAATGCCTTTTTATTTCAATAATCATGTTTTGACAAAGTCTATATTTTTATTTTGACTAACATGTTTGACAAAATGTATCTTTTTATTTCCATAGCTATATTTTGACACAACCATGTTTAATGCAAACAATAAAATTGAATATTTTATTGTTATTCTAATTTTAATCAAAACCACGTTTTAATGTAAACAATAAAATGAATATTTTATTGTTATTCTAATTTTTGACATAACAATTCATAACTAGATGACAAATTTATTATTCGTACATTTTCTGTGTATTCTAATGTCAATTAAAAGAATATTTTATACAATTACATTTCTCTATGTACTCTAATAAAATATAAAAGAATATTTTATATGTTTACATCTATTTTATAATGAACATGAATATTATATATTTTATATATACAATAAACATATAACTTTTATTATGTACACAAAATTCTGACAAACATGAATACACAATTCAATTCAGTGGTTCATCACATCACAACACAATCAACATTTGAAATAAATATATGCAACATCAGCATGAATTTTATATAGAATGAACACAAATTTCACAACGAAATAAATAATTAATTTTAAAATAGAAATATCACATCGATTGTCCGAATTTTCAAAGTACTCCGTTTCAGATCTAGTCAGCTTCATGTTGTAGATCTGATTTTTCGGATTCCAATGCTTCGAAAATCATCGAATTTCATTATTGTTTGAATAAGATACGATTATTTATAGAATTGGATTTTAAATAAATAATTAACTTTGTAAATTAATTAAACTTTTACTTAACCATTCCTTAATCCTTCTTCTTTGTGACAACATAACTCAACTTCGACTTGGTACCTCCACCTGCGCACCGCCCTATGGCCAACCAGAGACCGATCCAAATACTCCATCTTGAAGCCCCCGAGCTCCTCCTCCTTCGCCGTTACCATGGACCAACTCAGTGAGGTCCTCCACCCTAGAATCGTGTGTAGACGCCGCGCCTTTGAGGCCTAAATCCGATCGCCACAGCCCTCTAGAACACATCTTCACCGTACTGATTTAATCCTCTCCCTCAACTCTACAATATTTGCTTTAGGATCATGAATCGATTTGAAAGAAGATAAAAGAAATTAGGGATTTGATTTGGGATGATTCTAGCCATTAAAAACTAAATGGGGGCTACATTGTTTGATATTAGGGTTAGGGTTTGTTAGTTATTCCCTATTTATAATATAATATTAATAAATGTTTTAAATTTTTACAAATAAACCCATTAGTTCTAACCAACTCCAATTTTAACCCAACGAAAGTTGTTCGCAGGCAAATACCCCCGTCCCGGACCCAATAGGCTAGGTCTCGTCTGCCCGTTTGATCGTCTTCGGCCTATTTTGTTTAATTTAATATTTAAATCATTTATTTAATTAATTTGATCGTACATTTTAATTTACGGCGGCCACATATGACCTCTAAAAATTCCAGAAAAATTATTTCTAGTTATATTTTGATGCTACGGTCCTAACAAAACTAATTTCGTCGAATTCCAAGACCGTTTGAAAAATGGTCGTTTCCTGGTCGATCGAATATGATTGAAATTGATAAAACACATTTTCTTTTGCCACGCTCACATAATAATTCAAAAAATTATGAAAATTGAAACCTAACAATAATTTGACATTCCGGATCCAACAGAAATGGTTTCGTCGAAAACGGAGGTCATTTGAAAAATGGCTATTTTCAAGGGCTATATTTTTAATTAAAATATATATAAATTCTACAGCGACTTTTCTGAATTTTAAACGGGGCATAACTTTTGATTCCTGCTATGAAATTTCAATTTTTCGGATTCGTTGGAAAGATATTTTTAAATAGATTTAAATATTTTTGGTTTCACTAAAATCCGATTTATTTTGCATCCTATAAAATCAGTCAAAGTTCAAATTTAAATTTTCAAACTACCGCGCTATTTCTAACTCCTTTTACAATTAAAATAAATATATTCATTCTAACTTCGATTAAAATAAATTTTTAGCTGTTATTATATAAAATAAATTAGTTTAACTATTAAAATTTCTAAAATAAAATTTTTAAATTGGTTCAGAATTTGAGTGTTGTTACAATCTCCCCAACTTAAAATCTTTTCGTCCTCGAAAAGGAACGAAGCTAAAAGTCGTTAAATTAACCAGTTTGATTTTTTTTGTTTTCAATAACTTTTTATTCGTTGATTAACTTTTCAAATATATAACTTTTATATATTCAAAAATCATATTTTCTAATATTGGATTATATATATAATCACAAATACGTTAATTATAAACTTATCACTCTGAACTCATTCTAGGGCTTTTCAGACCCCATCTCTAACGAGTTTTACTCATTCTAGGATACTACTGATCCTATCTTTAATGAGTATTCTTTTATAGGATATTTCTAATCCTACCTTTGATGAGTCTTTTGTTCAGTTCTAATGAGTTGTACCCCAAAAATTTGAGCTAACCAAAGCTTTGATACCAACTGTAATGATACAGATTTCGCCCGACCCGATCGACCGCTAGATCGACCAAGACCGTTCAAATCCCGCATACATTAACTTTGGGAATACAACACATTAGAACAGATAATAGCAGACTTTTATAAACATTATAATAATGTCACATCAGAGTATATTGGATAAATAATACAGCAGAAGATTAAATTACAACAGAGCTAATACAATGCAGCGAAATAATTAAATTAACACAGCAGAAGATTTTCAATTCTCTAGACACAGCTCTAAGCTTCGATCTAGAATCCTGCTCAATATATTTGCAAAATAAGCTACTCGACCTCTTGTGTGGAAAAGAGGGCACCCGATTTTGCAAAGTGAAACAAACTACGGGTCAGTCATGGGACTGGTATGAGAAATCTTTACTTAACTTAACTAATAATAAGGATAATCACAGGACCACACCGCTAACGCAGAACGAGTTTATTCCATTGGATTGCCAGTGCACAATTTAAAGTAAATTGTTAAACAACGCAATGTTGTAAAAAAAATGAAACCATTATAAGACTCAGGTCCCATCACACAATGCAATGCAAGCAGGAGGATAGAGTTTTACCTTATAATGGTAAAAAATGCTTGATATAATAAAAACGGATTTGATATTATTATTAGTGTATATATGTTTTAAAAACATTTCAATCATAATGTATCAATCATAGACGGCATAGTACCCCATCCTACTATGTCGCCATACTAGTTCTACAATCAAAACTGCATAATGTATTGGAAATTGGGTTTCCATCAAGAGTCAAGGCTAGGAACGATCTCCTTACCGATTCGAGACACTCTAGCAATGTCTCAGGATCCCCTTTAGTGAACCCTTTGATACAGCAGAGCCGGTCCACAAATAACGCTAGTGGATTCGCAATTCCTGAACACACGCTTCCCGGTCCTATTGAACCTATAATATGACCATTGGCGACCAAATAAAAATCCGAGGTACCTCATAATCCATCATCCACATAAGTAAAAATGCCAGGGCTTGTAAACGCTGACACCACTTCTAGCTAGAAAGAAACGTGTTCAATCCATGTGTTCCCTTGCTCCGTTTTTGACTCCTACCAGGGTGTGAGGTTCGCGAAGTCACGTTATACACAAAGCTACGACTAAACTGGCTATGCTTTGATCATCAACCACAAGGCTCTGTTTTTCAACAAAAGCCTTGATCATTTGCATCTTGGCATGCCACACTGACAAATCATGCCATGCGATCGATAACTACCAATATATAACCTCTGAGCTCGTACTTCTCAGAGAAGGGTGTTAAGCAAGAGAATAAATTCTCCGCCACCACATATATATATTAAATAGAAATAAATTTAATTACATGGAATGAAATCCAATGTCAGACACACATCCATTTACAAGTCCGTTCTGGGTCTGAACGAAACTGGAGACACCTTATTCCTCGTCTCGTATGTCCAATACGGAAGTGAGGTGCTCACATATCCGGACAATCAACAAGTATGTCCGGACAAACTACCACTTTAACCCTTTACTGGGAGCAACCCAATGCCAGGCATCAGCAGTCGTCCATTCGATGTGAAGATCGCCGGTTTTCATCCACCGTCTTCAATGTCTTTGACTTTAATCGCCATAATAATTATTCAGAATGGGTTAAACTAAGTCTTTCCGAATAACTACGTATTTTTATAATTAAAATCAAGTGCTATAAAGACACATCATATGCCTCATTCCAATTCAGAATATTCTTTTAATAAAATATTCATATTATTAGGGAAAGGTTCCCATTAATTTTATCAAAGATTAATTCTTTTACATATAATCTTTAAATCTTTTTTTTAAAGATTCACTAAAACTCCCATTTGGTTTTAATATCAAAATCATAACTTTATGATTATTCCAATTTAAGAAATAAATCTTACCTTTAACAAGGTTAAAGAACCAATGTCATTTAAAACACAGTTCACGATAAACCCCAAAATCATCTTCCATTAGATATGAAATTTTCACAGAAATCAAATCAATATATAATCGATATAAATTTCTGTATCAGACCGATAATATAAATGGAATAACGGCAAAGCCTTTTAAATTCCATATATAGTATCTATCTTCTTTTACAGAAACCTATCTCGATTATTATCAAATCGAATTTCCATTTAATTCCAATTTAATATATATTAAATTGGAAAACTTGACTTCGGAAAATTCCTTTTTAAATCTTAGTAAAAACATTTATAAATTCCAAATTATATTTTCACTGTAAATTGGGATAAAGAACGAATGTCATTTAAAACACAGTTCACGGTAAACCCAATTCATATATCAATTTATTCCAATACTAAATATAATTTGAAACACTAATAATCTTAGTTAAAAAATTTATTCCTTCATACGGGGTTTAAGAACAGAGTTATTTAAAACACCATCCACGACAACCCAAAATCCAATTCCTTTATTTCAATATCTTTTAAAAATATTCTTTATATAAAAGAAACTCTTTGTTTAAAATATTCTTTATATAAAAGACATTCTGAATCGGAAAGTGACTCAATCATTTACCATATATCTTCGGTTATATGGATTTCATACGTCGTATGTAAATGACAACAAATGATAAATAATCATCAAACCATCCATTCAGCATCCACAGTGAAGTTCACAATTGTGTGAGCATTAAAATGAAATAATAACGATCATCGCAGCCTGTCAATCTATCGATTGACATACAAATAAATATTGGGACTAGTGTATATTAATTATCATCCCAATACCCGTGTGGGGTTTTCAGCCAACAACAGATCACATAAATAAATAATTGGTTAATGAAGTTAACCAATTTCAATACTGCTAACATGTTGATGATAATGAACAAAACATGTTATTTTATTTCTAATGCCGAATAAAAATGTATTTGACTCGTATAATTTTCTAATACATTTCTAATGTCAAATAAAAATGTAATTTATTTTTATGACATTATTGCTGATGGAAAATGAAAAGATAATTTTTCATTTTTCTTTATTTGTATGCAAATTCCTATTTTTAATTTTAACAAATAAAAGAGACAATTTTATTTGTTTATATTTCCAATGTATAACCTAGCACATACAAATGTTTTACTTTAAATTGCATACAAACTTTAATATATACATTAACACATTAAAATGTCACTTTTACTTACATACAAATTCTAAGGCATGTTGTGACAATACAAATGGTTCCTTATTTGACATACAAATTCTAAGGTATGTTTGCAAATAAAGATGACTCTTATATTTGCAATATAAATACTATTTCAACAAAATGTTTTAAAGGTGATTCATTCACTTTGTTGACAACTCTACTTCAACAAAATGGTTTAAAGGTTGTAATTTCATTTTGTTAGCAATTCTAGTTTAACAACATGAATAAAAAGTGATAATTCATATTGTTAACCATTCTAATTTAACAGAATGAATATTTTTGTTGTAACACAAAAATGTTATTTGTGTTTAACTCTTTTATTTAACAAAAATGTGCTTTTTTGTTTTATTCTGAATCTAATTAACAAAAATGTAATTTTTGTTTTCAACAATCATATTCAACAAAATGAAATTTTGTTTCAACTATTGTATTTTGACAAAAATAACTATTTTTGTTCAGCTAATCAATTTGGCCAAAAATGTTCATTTTGACAAAAATGTGTGATTTGATTCAACTAATCTATCTTGACAAAAGTGTAAATTTTGACAAAGAATATATGATTTAATTCAACTGATCTATTTTGACAAACAATAAAGATAATGACTTTGTTTTGTTGGCAAATCTATTTCAACAAAATAATAAAAGGATAACTTTGTTTTGTCGGCAATTCTAATTCAACAAAACAAATGGAAGTGACATGTTTTGTTTTGTCGACAATTCTAATTCAATAAAACAAATGAAAGTAACATGTTTGTTTGTCGACAATTCTCCTGCGACAAAAATGATAATGTTTGTTTTAACCATTATAATTTGACAAAAGTGACCAATTTTAACTATGATAATTTGACCAAAAGCGACAAATTGGATTTTTACTTTGATAATTTGACAAAAGTGACAAAACGGTTTTAACTTTGATAATTTGACAGAAGCAACAAAATAGTTTTAACTTTGATAATTTGACAAAAGCGACAAAATAGTTTTAACTTTGATAATTTGACAAAAGCGACAAAATAGTTTTATCTTTGAAAATTTGACAAAAGCGACAAAATAGTTTTAACTTTGATAATTTGACAAAAGCGACAAAATAGTTTTAACTTTGATAATTTGACAAAGTTACAACAAAGATGAATTCTTTTTGTCATAATCTTTTTGTTTTAATCTTTTATTTGAAAACTAGGTGATAATAAAGGTATAACCTTTTTTATAACAAAATGACATTTAAAAATATAAACTTTAATAACCATATTTTTTTTGTAACAAATCGTCAATAAAAATAAAATCTCTTATTTCATTTCTTTCTATTATTAACCATGTTACATAAAAATGAAGTCTTTTAATTCTATTCTTTCTAATGAAACAATATTACATAAAATTGTAATCTTTTACATATACTCTTTTATAAAAATAAATCTTTTATTCCGACTAACATGTTACAACACCAATGTTAATTTTATTTTCAACTAACAAGTTTTAACACAAAAGTTATTTTTATTTCAATTAACATGTTTTGACAAAAAATGTTATTTTTATTACAATACTCATGTTTTGACAAAAATGTCTTTTTATTTCAATAATCACATGTTTTGACAAAGTCTATATTTTTATTTTGACTAACATGTTTGATAAAATGTATCTTTTTATTTCCATAACTATATTTTGACACAACCATGTTTAATGCAAACAATAAAATTGAATATTTTACTGTTATTCTAATTTTAAACAAAACCACGTTTTAATGCAAACGATAAAATGAATATTTTATTGTTATTCTAATTTTTGACATAACAATTCATAACTAGATGACAAATTTATTTTTCGTACATTTTCTATGTATTCTAATGTCAATTAAAAGAATATTTTATACAATTACATTTCCCTATGTACTCTAATAACATATAAAAGAATATTTTATATGTTTACATCTATGTTATATCGAACATGAATATTATATATTTTATATATACAATAAACATATAACTTTTATTATATACACAAAATTCTGACAAACATGAATACACAATTCAATTCAGTGGTTCATCACATCACAACACAATCAACATTTGAAATAAATATATATAATATCAGCATGAATTTTATATAGAATGAACATAAATTTCACAACGAAATAATTAATTAATTTTAAAATAGAAATCTCACATTGATTGTCCGAATTTTCAAAATAATCCGTTTCAGATCTAGCCAGCTTCATGTTGTAGATCTAATTTTTCTGATTCCAATGCTTCGAAAATCATCGAATTTCATTGCTATTTGAATAAGATACGATTGTTTATAGATTTGGATTTTTAAATAAATAATTAACTTTGTAAATTAATTAAACTTTTTACTTGACTATTCTTTAATCCTTCTTCTTCGTGACTACAGAACCCGACTTCGACTTGGTACCTCCACCTGCGCACCGTCCTTTGCCCAACCAGAGACCGATCCAAATACTCCATCTCGAAGCCCCCGAGCTCCTCCTCCTTCGCCGTGACCATGGAAAAACTCAGTTGGGTCCTCCACCCTAGAATCGTGTGTAGATGCCGCGCCTTTTAGTCCTAAATCTGATCGCCACAGCCCTCTAGAACACATCTCCACCGTACTGATTTAATCCTCTCCCTCAACTCTACAATATTTGCTTTAGGAACATGAATCGATTTGAAAGAAGATAAAAGAAATTAGGGATTTGATTTGGGATGATTCTAGCCATTAAAAACTAAATGGCGGCTACGTTGTTTGATATTAGGGTTAGGGTTTGTTAGTTAATCCTTATTTATAATATAATATTAATAAATGTTTTAAATTTTTACAAACAAACCCATTAGTTCTAACCAACTCCAATTTTAACCCAACGAAAGTTGTTCCTAGGCAAACACCCCCGTCCCGGACCCAATGGGATAGGTCCCGTCTGCCCGTTTGATAATCTTCGGCCTGTTTTATTTAATTTAATATTTTAATCATTTATTTAATTAATTTGATCGTATATTTTAATATACGGCGGCCACATACGACCTCTAAAAATTCCAGAAAAATTGTTTCTAGTTATGTTTTGACGGTACGGTCCTAACAAAAATAGTTTCATCGAATTCCGAGACCGTTTGAAAAATGGCCATTTTCTGGTCGATCGAATTTGATTGAAATTGACAAAACACATTTTCTTTTGCCACGCTCACATATTAATTCGAAAAATTATGAAAATTGAAACCTAGAAATAATTTGTCATTCCGGATCCAACAGAAGTGGTTTCATCGAAAATAGAGGTCGTATGAAAAATGGCTATTTTCAAGGGCTATATATTTAATTAAAATATATATAAATTCTACAACGACTTTTTTGAATTTTAAACTGGGTATAACTTTTGATTCCCACTATGAAATTTCAATTTTTCGGATTCCTTGGAAAGATATTTTTAAATAGATTTAAATATTTTTGGTTTCACTGAAATTCGATTAATTTTGCATCCCGTATAGTCAATCAAAGTTCAAATTTAAATTTTCAAACTACCACACTATTTCTAACTCCTTTTACAATTAAAATAAATATATTCGTTCTAACTTCGATTAAAATAAATTTTTAGCCGTTATTATTTAAAATAAATTATTTTAACTATTAAAATTCCATTAAAATTTCTAAAATAAAAATTTTAAATTGGTTCAGAATTTGCGGGTTGATACAACTATTAAGTGTTATTTGCAGCTTCTACGGAAATCCTTGTCTTTGTGGTTATCAGCTTGGTTCTAATTGTGATTCTATTGCATTGTAAAGATGTTGGTGCCTTCTCTTTTTTGCTACGTTAGGATGTATTAATGGTTCCTATATCACCAGCTATTAACCTTATTACTGCTCTCGGAACTCTTGTATTATTACCATGTATATAATTGGCAGTTTGTTGAATCACAGTCCCTACTCCTTCCACTGACGTTGCTATGAAAAAACCTGGTTACTATTCAACATGTTAGTGACTGAATAATCACTGTTGGTCTGTGTATAACCACCACTGAAACCTGTTGATGTGCGTGCATGTTAGTTAAGCAATAATTAAAAACTGGTTGCACACACATGTACACTTTCATATTATCAGTTTTTTCTATCTTGTTTAGCAGCTGTCATTCGTTGTAGGTTCTACATATACAAGGCCACTGGGACACGATTAGCTGCTGCATTTTGAAACTTGATTGGAAAAATAGGAATTCCTATTTTGAGAGTTGTATTTATTAAAGAATGTATTTTATGTAATTGAGTTGTGGAAATGATGTGTATAAAGTAAAATTTCACAATTATTGTATAAAATTTCTTATATGGGAATAAAGTTATATTAGATTCACGCTGTTTGTTTGTGCTGTCTTTTACAGTTTGTTTGTGTTATCTTAAACAGTTTTCGTACATCAGTAGAGCTGAATAATGTATGGTGGTATATAGTGCAGGTATACTACATATTTATTTTTTATTTTAAATTAGGGACCTTTTGCTTCCGTTGTTTACAATATAACAACGAGAGCAAAAAATCTATTTTTAAGTCATTAACTCCCCTTTTTTGCTTCCGTTCTTCTAACAGCCGAAGCAGCTTCCATTGCACAACCAAAGCATTAGGTTTGGATCTGTTGTGTCATCTGCAACTGCTTCGGTTCAACAACCGAAGCAACAGGGGGCAAACAACTGAAGCAACCGAGCTGTTTTGTAGTAGTGCGGTCAGTATGTCGACCATATCAAGAGCCATTAAGGACTCAAATCCAAGGCGCCTTGCAATCCATCATCCACATAAGTAAAATGTCCGGGCTCCATATCATGACACCACTCCTAGCTAGAAAGAAACACATGCACTCCCTGCAGTCACTATCCCGTTTTTGACTCATACTGGGTGTGATGCTCACGAATTAATGCTATATATAAAGCTATGCTAATTAAAGTCGGGCTTTGATCGTCAACCACAAGACTCTGCTTTTCAAAAAAAGCCTTGATCATTTGCATCTTAGCATGCCACACTGACAATTCACGCCATGCAACTAATGTCTATCAATATATAACCTCTAAGCTCGTACATCTCAGAGAAGGGTGTTAAGCAAGAGGATAAATTCTCCGCTACCAAACAGGTATATATTTAATAGAAATCAATCAACACAGAATGAAATCCAATATCAAACACACATCCATTTACAAGTCCGTTATGGGTCTGAATGAAACCAGAGGCACCTTATTCCTCGTCCCATATGTCCAATGCAAGATAGAGGTCCTCGCATATCCGATCGATCTCTAAGTACGTCTGGACGATCACCATTTATTACCTTGTCTTGGGTGTACAGCCCAATCAAGACATCAGTAATCATCCAAACGATGTGAAGATCTCTGGCCTTCAACCACTCTCTTCATCTCGACTTTCAATCGTCATATTAATTATTCTAAATGGGTTAAACCCGGTCTTTCCGAATAATTCACGTATTTTATAATCAATAATCAAGTGCTATAAAAACAAATCATAAGCCTCATTCCAGTTTAGAATATTCAAATATTCACATCTTTAGGGAAAGGTTCCCATTAATTTTATCAAAGATAAATTCTTTTAAATTTATTCTTTAATCTTCTATTGGACATCATTTCAAAATATTTGGTTTTATCCTTCCACAATCTAAACCAAAACAAGGTTTATCAAACTAATCGAGATTATCGAGCCTTACCGAAGTAATCCTTTATTTATTAATCCCAATCCCAACATATTCGTCCCATGAAGAAAAACTGGTAGTACTCCATATCTAACACCCACGGTGTTATCGGTAAATTTAATTACCATTTCACGTTTCAAATCTAATTAAAGATTTAACTATCGCTAGGAGTAAAACTGGTGGTACTCCATTCTCGATCATTTCTTGAATTCGATAAATTTAATTATTCCATTCTCATTTTAATCTAATTAAAGATTTATTAAAACTCCAGCTTGATTTTAATATTAAAAATCGTTACCTTATGATATTCAACTTTAGGAAATTTTAACCTTTCTTTAACTGGGTTAAAGAACTAATGCAATTTAAAAGCACAGTTCATGATAAACCCCAAAATCATCTTCCATCAAAATGGAATCTACACGAAAATCGTAACAGTGTATAATCGATATAAATTTCCGTTTAAGACTAATAATATAAATGGAATAACGACAAAGCCTTTTAAATTCCATATATAGTAACGATCTTCCTTTACATTAGCCAATCTCAATTATTACCAAATCGAATTCCATTCAATTCCAATTTAATATATTAAATTGGAAAATTTTACTTTGGAAAATTTCCATTAAATCTTAATAAGAAGATTTATAAATTCCAAATCATCTCTTCACTGTTAATTGGGTTAAAATAGTGTTATTTAAAACACCATTCACGATAAACCCAAAAATCCAATTTCACTTCAATTCCAATTAAATATTAATTATTTGGTAAACTTCTCTAAATCTTAATTAAAAGATTTATTCTTTTCCCAACTGGGTTTAAGAACAGTGTTATTTAAGACACCATTCACGACAAACCCAAAATCCAATTTGATATAAATACAAGGCTCTAAATAGAAATTATATCGGCTTATATTTGATATCAAATTCTGAAACCAACCAATATCGTATTGGGAATAACGATATATATATCTTCTAAATTCCTCAACAATATCCGTATAATCACGGAATCCAATATTGAAATATTCCGAAGATTATTTCCATTCAAATCCTTTCCAATTTTCTCGTTGGAAAACTTTGGTTATTTTAGAACCCATTTCTTAATCCAATTTATTTATTTAAAAATATTGGATTATTATTCTAGTTAATAACTAGTTCATTTCGATAAAAATAATTTTTTATCTTTTGAAACTTGGAATTTTTCATCCTAAATCTGTCTAAAACCCTTACTATTAATTTACATAATTTTTCCATATTTTTAATAATTTTAATATCGCCCGTACAGTCAGTTTTCAATATCGACCACCGAACTGCATCCATAGCGACCTTATCTGAAATTGATTTGGACATAATTTGAAATCCAACCATTCAAATTTAAATCTCTTATATTCTTGGAAAGCTCTTTTCGATAAGAACCCAATGGTTCCAGTTTTAGGAGAATCCGATGGTCGGATCTCCCGTGACATCAATTTGAAGTTAATAGTCAAAATTCACGAATGGTCGCTGCGTGACGCGTTCTATTCAGGCCATTATATATATATATATAATATGGCATCGATTTCCATTTAAATCATATTTATAAATCGTTTATAAATTCATTTTAAAACGATTTCAACTTTATTTTCAATTTTAAATCAAAATTGAATATTCTACATCATCCTAATATTAAAATGATAATATTTTCACAATATCATATTTTGAAATCTATTCTTTTCGATATTCATTATAAAATGAATGAAATCAACCGATAAACCCTTTCGGTTCAAAATGGCATTTAACTACTCAACTCGGCTGTAACGACCTGAAAATCCATACTATCTGAGCTGACAAATACAACACACGTCCAACTCAACTAATACAGAAATACAATTCATTAGGGTTAAAGAAAATAGAAAAGATGGAAGAAGAACAGAAATGACAATACAAAACCTCACAGTGGAACGGATAAAATATATTATATAACATAAGCTTTGAAATACAAAATTTTATATCATATATTCATATCATCATCAGAGTACAATACAGCATTTGGTACAGCGGAAATAACTTTAAATAACTAATGGTGAAGCCTCCTGCTTCAAGCTCCTCCAAGTGTATCTGTAAAATCCTGAAACACTTGACTGCCCGTACAAATTTGGGCACCCAAGAGTTTAGGAAAAACAAAACAAAACAAACTCTGGGTCAGTCATGGGACTGGTGTGAGTAAACTCCAACCATATGGTTTAACTTCAAAAATCCTCTGAAAGAAAAGGATAATAGTAAGACCAGTCCACAAATAAACACAGACGATTTTTACCTTACAATAACCCAAACCATTTTTGATATCAAAATCCAGTGATATTATAATAATGTATAATCAAATAAATAACCAAATAGTAGAACGCTTGCATCTCACACTCTACATATATAGTATAAAATCAAAAACCGCAGGGAGCTTATTGTAGATTGGATTCCAACTATGACAAGGTATGGGACCACCTTCCGATAGTGTATCTCTAGAGGCGAATACACTGGGTTCAACAAGAACGTCTTGCAACCCGGCCCTCACATGACCGACCACTCATTTCGCTTGAGTGTATCGAATGTATATCACCAACGGTAGGGCTCAAACCACCGTTTCCCGAAAAGGGACAACATCGATATAGATTAAAGAAGTAAAAGGATTTTCTCTAGATAGGTGATTATACACCCTAATGGGAGCGACCCACATAGCCATGTTGCCTGCCCGATTTTTGTCATTTCCCGGTTGTGAGGCTGGAGGCTACGTCTAACTTTTTGAACTTCTGGCCACCATGCACTTTGAATGCCACATCATCAAACCCGTCAAATCACTAGTTGATCTTCCCAAAAATATTACGGGTATAAAAGCTAAGAGAAACGAATTTCTCCGCCACCAGACGTAATACCTTGCAAAGATCGTCTTATGTGACCGTTAGGAATACTCTGTCAGACACTCGTCCATACAAGTTGTCCTGGGACTGGACAAACAAAAACACCATTCTGGAACAGGACGACTCTTGCATTTCACTCCGTCTTCAATTATCTTCAGCATAATCAAATTCACAATGCTTATGCTTATACGGAGTGGTTTTCGGATAATATATCCAACCGGTCTCTCCATATGGACAACGATGGTCAAAACACTTCGATAGTCGGTCATTTAACTATCGAAGAAAAAACAACATCCATAACTAACATCCCACAATCACGATCACTTTTATTTAACATTCATTTTTATTGTTCAAATTCCCATATCTTATTAGATATTTCTCAAATCATGTTTTCATTTCCTAGGAAGTGCTCTATATATAAATCACACTTAAGGTTGGTTAACAGCGTTAATTTATCGTTACAGTTCAAAACTTGTCATACGCTGTAATAGTCTTCTTATAATTATTCTTGACATAACAGTCACGCTTAAGCCTAGTCAATAGCGTTATTTTATCGCTATAGTTCACAGACTTGCAATACGCTACTATATTCCACTTTAATTAATCTCAACACCTTTTTCCGTTACAAAAATCTTGACATCTCTTTCCATTACAAAAATCTTGACATCTCTAATTCAATAACATTTTAAATGAGGCCCACTTAAGAAACAATTATTTAATTAAAAATAATCAACTAATATTTTACTTTATAAAGTGAACTATAAAGTACCAGTTTATAATAGAATTTCTGTTACAGTTTAAAGCTTCGCTATAATAATAAAAATCTAATTTTTATATAATCGACTTCGTTGATTCGCCTGACGGCCAATCAACTCCATACAAAACGATGTGTTTATGGTCGACTGTTGCCACTTTCTAAATTGATATCATTTATTAATTAAATCAAAACAAATGTTAAATTTTCATTCAACACGGTTCGAACGGTGCATATATAAAACAAACAGTACATATAAATATTGAGGAATCCGGTTGGATTCCCCCAACCGGTTCCCTGCATCCACCGATGTTAGTCAAATAATTATCACTGATTCCATACTAGGAAATATTTTAATCGATGGAATCAGTATCTAACCAAATGATGTGTACCTATGCAACGATATATATTTTTCAACCAATTTAATTGAAATCTATTGTAACGATCATCACTCAGCATTCAACCACTATTCTAATATTTTAAAATAAATCAGAGTCAGTGAATTTACTCACCTTTGCGCGTTAACCGTTAAATAACGATTTGCGTCAGTTCGGATCCGCGTCCGTTAGAAACCCCTCCTCCGAAACCAAGAAGAACAGCCCATCCGCATCACAGCTCCTCCCGATGTTTCCCATACTTTACTACCATACATTTCTGAACTCGAATAGTATTTCACTATCGACCACATCACCGCGAACTCCAACACCACATCTTCTCGTTCGCTCACGCACCCCTTTTTCGTCTCCTGTCTCTGCTAATTCCTCGCTGCATTTCCACACGTTCCACCCTTTCTGGTTTTCTCTTCTATTTATTTTAATTTTTTGTTTTAAAGAAAAACACTAGGCTTTGCAAATAAGTAAACTGGTCCATCCCAATATAACGTCGGCCCATCAGCTACATCGAAATCCAGCCCGCTTATACATGTCTACCTTCCATTCACTAATACAAAACGCCAGCTCCAGTAGAACATTCTATTGCCGACACTTAAAATCACCCACCGGCTCAAGTTTTATCAAGCGGACACAACACCGCTCCCCAGCTGCCACTTTCCTTCACGAATACAACCGCTGCTTACCCTAAGTAAGGTTATACAGCAGTTTAATAAGTTCATTTGATTGACATGCTGATTCTATAGTTTGGGTTGGATGTGGACCTTGTATTTCTCAACCATTATAATAAACTTTATCCATATTGATGCAGTTATTTATATATGGACTATAACAGCTCTAATAATTCTCTTGTTTTTGAATGCCATAGTCTGGTGAATAACAACTTAAACGAACGCCTATGTCAGAATTTAAGGTACCTTTGGGCAATTATCAGTGATCAGAGTGGCCCCTTTTAAATCCATGTTGATGCCTCCCAGTATAGTTACTATACGCCATTTGAAAAACCACTGCCGATAATTCAAACAATAAACTCTTGTACAAATGCCATCAGCGTCCTTCCCTACCCTTGCCGCCTTCACCTCGGGTGCTCTCTACTGTTTAGGTTCCTTCCCCTTCTCACCGTTTTCAAATCATTTGAACGCTATAGCGCCACCCCTCTCCACGTCATTCCCTTTACCACTTCACTCCTTAATTTGTATGCACCGCCCACTCCATACTGTTTGTCCTTCACCATGCGGCCTGCACTTCACAACTAACACCAACGCTGCTTTGATAGTCCAACAGTCACCGTCCTCACCTTGGAACCCCTTCACTTTTCCGTTTCTAGTCTCGAGTTCATCAGCTTCTTCCCGGATATTCTAAATACCAACTGTTTCCTCTTGCCTTTATGTATGCGGTTTCCACCTTTTGTGCTTGGTCCAGGAATTTGGTCCAACGTCCTTACCAATATTCCATGAACCTGACACTGCTCTAAACATTTGATTCATCTCCTCCGTATAGACTTCCTCTCTGTCATGCTTACACAGTGCATCTCCACAAACTCCCCTACGTCCAAGCAAATACTCCATCCATTATTTGAAACACAACAACTATCTATATCTCTTCCTTCCCCATAACAATTTCCTTCTAACCTATTTTCTTTACCATACCTTCTCATGTTCGGACAGACCCATCTCCGGTACCTCACTTCATTACCACACTTCAGTAATATATCCCCATTCCGTTCTTTATTTCCTTCAACTTCACCCAAAATAACACCTTACCGTAATAATAAAACCTTCCCACTTGCAACCATATGCACGCACTAATAGCCCAACCCCCTCTGAACTGCTGAAAGTTTCCCCACTCCGCATGCAAACACCCCCACGTTTATGTCCAGTTCGAAACTCTCCCCTATACAAAGCATTTCACCCATCGACCATTTATTTGTTTTAAAATTTAGAGCAGTTTTTTATCTTGAAAAATCATGCTTACGGCATTGATTTCTTTGAACCCGAAAAGATGAGGAGAGCCTTGCGTTTATATACAGGCAGAAGCTTGGAATCCATGTTTTAGGTCCATAGAATAGCTGCTACTACATATTGAGTTTTCACTTCATGGGGTTTTTAATGGATTAGAAAACATAGGTTCTATGTTTATTTTTCCTAGCATGTGTTGTTTCTAGCTTTGCAGATAGGGTCTGTCTGCATACTTATTTCTTTACCTCCACGCTTTGAAAATGTAGTGTGGCACCGTACAATTTTAGACTGTCATTTAGTGCATAGGGTATGTTGGTTTTGATATTCATGTAAGCATTGGTGATTTTGATTTTTCATGGTGGGTGGCAGATGTTTGGCAGCTGCTCTAATACGTACTGTGTTTTCTTTTCATTGAACTGGCAGGTTGGCTACAATGCTTGAGAAGAAAGTGATAGTAAGTATGGCCAGCTATAACATACTAGCATGTGCCGAAAGGACCTAGGATAGATTTTCCTAAGGTAGGTTGGACTTGAGATTTCGCTTCACAAATCAGCAATGTATTTAAAAGGATAGAAATGTTACAGCTAGGTCAGTGCGTCTTTAGAGTTGCCTTTCCTACTTACTTTGTCGCCAAGGAAATTAAAAACGTACATATGTTTTAAATGGCAAAGCGACTGTTCATTGAATGAAGTGAAAAGCTAGGGGATTGTGACAAATATCAAACTTGAATTAAAAGTACTTAAATAACTACGGTTCGTAGCAAATTTCTTGCACCACGTATCATATCGAACAACACATAAGCTGCAAACAAGCTAAGTCCAATTTGTTCCAATGTAATCAGTATAGTATAAAGTTTGTGAGTTGGAGGCCTTGGTTAGATTAACATTCCATTGCTTGGTTATCTATATTTTCGCAACGCACGAACATGATACTGCACAATCAATCGCCTCTTTTTACATGAACATACATCATCAGATTCCCAAACTTTTGTTTGCCATGTTATATTCACAAGTAACACAATGTTTATCAGCTCATTAGCTCAGTAGTTCTGTGTTAACACTTAAAAATAACAATGTAATCATATATATGTTGTATGTTTTGTTTTAAAGTTGATGCGGTCACTATTATACAAAATTCCATGTATTTACAAACTGTTATGGACTGGAATGAAAATATGATCATGACAAACAATGTTCCACGACCCCAAAAATATAATAATATCGGTAGGTTAACTCATATTTTTGAGACCCCAAAATATTGATACAGGATGCAAAATACTCCAAATAAAAAGTTGCTTATTTAATTAATTAAAAATTACAGTAAAATTCTAAAAATTAAATTATCACTACGTCTCAAAAGAACCTTATCTAAATTCGAAACCGATATCTAGTTATATCGAATAAACCGTTACGGTCGATAAACGATTCTACAACGACTTTCTGAATATTTGATTTGGATATATCTTGCAATCTATAACTCAGAAATTCGATTTTTCACCTCCATCAGAAAAATATAGTTCAACAGATTCCAACGTTTCTCGTTTCGCGGAAATCCGAATTAAAACGAGTCATGTAGACTCTATTGAAGTTCAGAACGTTAAATTACGAACTACCGCGATATTATGGGCTCGATTATATTTAATATTTTTTTTATACGTTCAACTTCGTTTTAATTAAAATATAATCCACTTATATTCCAAATTTAATATTTAAACTAATTTAAATATTCAAATGCAAATCGATAAAAATGCGGGACATTACATTCCTTCCCCCTTAAAATAATTTCGTCCTCGAAATTGCTAAGATGGGGAAAATGCTACAATTTCTGTTGTAAACAAATTAAAATCTTTTTGGTTTACCTCATAGTTTCAGTTTCAACTGAACTGATCAAAATATTAATTCCCTTCTTTGTAACGAAAATTTTCAAAATTCTGAAAATTTTCTAACATTTTAATTTTCGGAGAATTTCGTCAACCTCTCCGCTGCACGGTTCATTCGGTACTACTACAACACGCCACTCTGGGCCTTCTCCCTTTATTGGGCATCCAACTTTCTCGCTTCCATTTGTAATCCATTAGCATACCCAAATGCATCTCCAACTGATCTCCAGTCAGTTTATTCTCAATCAATAATTCTCTTACATCCCAACTCAAATTTCTTTTTCAAACTCCAGTTCAATTCCAATTCCAAATAATCAAATTTCCCAACCAAGTTCGGTTCCATTCCCAATCTCAATTCACCACTCAACTACTTTGCCAAGTCAAATCCTTATTCCAGTACGATTTCCACTTACTTGGCTTCAATTCAACTCAAATTTTATTTGACTTATTTAAATCCTCTGTTTATTTACTTCATATGTAAATTTTAAATTTTAGAATTCAAATCCTTGGGATTTTTTTTTCAAATCAGTTTGAAATCATATATTTATTTGAAACATTTTAAATTTCTAACATCTTGTTTTCTCACAATTATTCAAAACAAAATCTTTGGTAGTAATCCGTCACTTAGCAGCTCGAAAATGAACACCGATGATGTCGCGATCATCATCGGAATTATTTTCCAGCCATCAAAGTGAGTTCAATACTATATCATTTTCAAAGCTCATTTTCAACACTTTAGTTTGAAATTACATCAATTTTTTTTTTCAAATGCTTGGAAAATATTTCAGAATTCACCCGGGATCTTGAAATTCCATATATTTAATTCAAATTCAATTTCAACGCCTTTCCAAGTTTCTAGAGTTTTATTTCGATTCAGGTTTTAAATTCAAATTTTGTTCATCTGAATTTGCATATTATACTTATGTAAATTTCGATTGGTTATTTTCATAACCAACTCAAGTATGATCTTATTCGATTATAATAATGGCCACACATCCAATATATTATAATAATATCAAGATATATACTTCTTTTTATATCAAAATACATTTTGGGTAAAATTATTTCATTTACCCTCTTTCGAAACAATACCATGTCGAATTACTTTGTTCAAGAGTTTAGAAACACCTATCGATACAGTTTGCAATCTAGTATCGACCAGAATTCATAAACCACACGACAAAACCAATCAACATAATATAAAACAGTTTTTATACTAATACGCGCTCATATATATACACATTCATACTCAATCTAGGGTATTACTAACCCTATCTCTATTGAATCACGCCACAGAGCCAAGGTAATCACTTAACCTTCAGCTCTGATACCAACTGTAACGACCTGAAAATCAATACTATCTGAGCTGACAAATACAACACACGTCCAACTCAACTAATACAAAAATACAAGTCATTAGGGTTAAAGAAAATAGAAAAGATAGAAGAAGAATAGAAACGACAATACAGAACCTCACAGCGGAACGGATAAAATATATTATATAACATAAGCTTTGAAATACAAAATTTTATATCATATATTCATACCATCATCAGAGTACAATGCAGCATTTGGTACAGCGGAAATAACTTTAAATAACTAATGGTGAAGCATCATGCTTCAAGCTCCTCCAAGTGTATCTGTAAAAGCCTGAAACACTTGACTTCCCGTACAAATTTGGGCACCCAAGAGTTTAGGAAAAACAAAACAAAACAAACTCTGGGTCAGTCATAGGACTGGTGTGAGTAAACTCCAACCATATGGTTTAACTTCAAAAATCCTTTGAAAGAAAAGAATAATAGTAAGACCAGTCCACAAATAAACACAGACGATTTTTACCTTACTATAACCCAAACCATTTTTGATATCAAAATCCAGTGATATTATAATAATGTATAATCAAATAAATAACCATATAGTAGAACGCTTGCATCTCACGCTCTACATATATAGTATAAAATAAAAAACCGCAGGGCGCTTATTGGAGATTGGATTCCAACTATGACAAGGTATGGGACCACCTTCCGATAGTGTATCTCTAGAGGCGAATACACAGGGTTCAACAAGAACGTCTTGCAACCCGGCCCTCACATGACCGACCACTCATTTCGCTTGAGTGTATCGAATGTATATCACCAACGGTTGGGCTCAAACCACCATTTCCCGAAAAGGGACAGCATCGATATAGATTAAAGAAGTAAAAGGATTTTCTCTAGATAAGTGATTATACACCCTAATGGGAGCGACCCACATAGCCATGCTGCCTGCCCGATTTTTGTCATTTCCCGGTTGTGAAGCTGGAGGCTACGTCTAACTTTTTGAACATTTGGCCACCATACACTTTGAATGCCACATCGTCAAACCCGTAAAATCACTAGTTTATCTTCCCAAAAATATTACGGGTATAAAAGGTAAGAGAAACGAATTTCTCCGCCACCAGACGTAATACCTTGCAAAGATCGTCTTATGTGACCGTTAGGAATACTCTGTCAGACATTCGTCCATACAAGTTGTCTTGGGACTGGACAAACAAAAACACCATTCTGGAACAGGACGACTCTTGCATTTCACTCCGTCTTCAATTATCTTCAGCATAATCAAATTCGCAACTCTTATGCCTATACGGAGTGGTTTTCGGATAATATATCCAGCCGGTCTCTCCGCATGGACAACGATGGCCAAAACACTTCGATAGTCGGTTATTTAACTATCGAAGCAAAAACAACATCCATAACTAACATCACACAATCACGAGCACTTTTATTTAACATTCATTTTTATTGTTCAAATTCCCATATCTTATTAGATATTTCTCAAATCATGTTTTCATTTCCTAGGAAGTGCTCTATATATAAATCACACTTAAGGTTGGTTAACAGCGCTAATTTATCGTTACAGTTCAAAACTTGTCATACGCTGTAATATTCTTCTCATAATTATTCTTGACATAACAGTCACGCTTAAGCCTAGTCAACAGTGTTATTTTATCGCTATAGTTCACACACTTGCAATACGCTACTATATTCCACTTTAATTAATCTCAACACCTCTTTCCGTTACCAAAATCTTGACATCTCTTTCCATTACAAAAATTTTGACATCTCTAATTCAATAACATTTTAAATGAGGCCCACTTAAGAAATAATTATTTAATTAAAAATAATCAACTAATATTTTACTTTATAAAGTGAACTATAAAATACCAATTTATAATAGAATTTCTATTACAGTTTAAAGCTTCGCTCTAATTATAAAAATCTAATTTTTATATAATCGACTTCGTTGATTCGCCTGACGGCCAATCAACTCCTTACAAAACGATGTGTTTATGGTCGACTGTTGCCACTTTCTAAATCGATATCATTTATTAATTAAATCAAAACAAATGTTAAATTTTCATTCAACATGGTTCGAACAGTGCATATATAAAACAAACAAACAAACAAACAGCACATATAAATATTGAGGAATCCGGTTGGATTCCCCAACCGGTTCCCTGCATCCACCGATGTTAGTTAAACAATTATCACTAATTCCATACTAGGAAATATTTTAATCGATGGAATCAGTATCCAACCAAATGATGTGTACCTATGCAACGATATATATTTTTCAACCAATTTAATTGAAATCTACTGAAACGATCATCACTCGGCATTCAACCACTATTTTAATATTTTAAAATAAATTAGAGTCAGTGAATTTACTCACCTTTGCGCGTTAACCGTTAAATAACGATTTGCGTCAGTTCGGATCCACGTCCGTTAGAAACCCCTCCTCTGAAACCAAGAAGAACAGTCTATCCGCATCACAGCTCCTCCCGATGTTTCCCATACTTTACTACCATACATTTCTGAACTCGAATAGTATTTCACTATCGACCACATCACCGCGAACTCCAACACCACATCTTCTCGTTCGCTCACGCACCCCTTTTTCGTCTCCTGTCTCTGTTATTTCCTCACTGCATTTCCACACGTTCCACCCTTTCTGGTTTTCTCTTCTATTTATTTTAATTTTTTGTTTTAAAGAAAAACACTAGGCTTCGCAAATAAGTAAACTGGTCCATCCCAATATAACGTCGGCCCATCAGCTACATCGAAATCCAGCCCGCTTATACATGTCTACCTTCCATTCGCTAATACAAAACGCCAGCTCCAGTAGAACATTCTATTGCCGACACTTAAAATCACCCACCGGCTCAAGTTTTATCAAGCGGACACAACACCGCTCCCCAGCTGCCACTTTCCTTCACGAATACAACCGCTGCTTACCCTAAGTAAGGTTATACAGCAGTTTAATATGTTCATTTGCTTGACATGCTGATTCTATAGTTTGGGTTGGATGTGGACCTTGTATTTCTCAACCATTATAATAAACTTTATCCATATTGATGTAGTTATTTATATATGGACTATAACAGCTCTAATAATTCTCTTGTTTTTGAATGCCATAGTCTGGTGAATAACAACTTAAACGAACGCCTATGTCAGAATTTAAGGTACCTTTGGGCAATTATCAGTGATCGGAATGGCCCCTTTTAAATCCATGTTGATGCCTCCCAGTATAGTTACTATACGCCATTTGAAAAGCCACTGCCGATAATTCAAACAATAAACTCTTGTACAAATGCCATCAGCGTCCTTCCCTACCCTTGCCGCCTTTACCTCGGGTGCTCTCTACTGTTTAGGTTCCTTCCGCTTCTCACCGTTTTCAAATCATTTGAACGCTGTAGCGCCGCCCCTCTCCACGTCATTCCCTTTACCACTTCACTCCTTAATTTGTATGCACCGCCCACACCATACTGTTTGTCCTTCACCATGCGGCCTGCACTTCACAACTAGCACCAACGTTGCTTTGAAAGTCCAACAGTCACCGTCCTCACCTTGGAACCCCTTCACTTCTCCGTTTCCAGTCTCGAGTTCATCACCTTCTTCCCGGATATTCTAAATACCAATTGTTTCCTCTTGCCCCTATGTATGCGTTTTCCACCTTTTGTGCATGGTCCAAGAATTTGGTCCAACGTCCTTACCAATATTCCATGAACCTGACACTGCTCTAAACATTTGATTCATCTCCTCCGTATAGACTTCCTCTCTGTCGTGTTTACATAGTGCATCTCCACAAACTCCCCTACGTCCAAGCAAATACTCCATCCAGTATTTGAAATACAACAACTATCTATATCTCTTCCTTCCCCATAACAATTTCTTTCCAACCTATTTTCTTTACCATACCTGCTCATGTTCGGACAGACCCATCTCCGGTACCTCACTTCATTACCACACTTCAGTAAAATATTCCCATGCCATGCTTTATTTCCTTCAACTTCACTCAAAACAACACCTTACCGTAATAATAAAACCTTCCGACTTGCAACCATATGCACGCACTAACAGCCCAACCCCCTCTAAACTGCTGAAAGTTTCCCCACTCCGCATGCAAACACCCCCACGTTTATGTCCAGTTCGAAACTCTCCCCTGTACAAAACATTTTACCCATTGACCATTTATTTGTTCTAAAATTTAGATCAGTATTTTATCTTGAAAAATCATGCTTACGGCATTGATTTCTTTGAACCCGAAAAGATGAGGAGAGCCTTGCGTTTATATACAGGCAGAAGCTTGGAATCCAAGTTTTAGGTCCATAGAATAGCTGCTACTACATATTGAGTTTTCACTTCATGGGTTTTTAATGGATTAGAAAACATAGGTTCTATGTTTATTTTCCTAGCATGTGTTGTTTCTAGCTTTGCAGATAGGGTCTGTCTGCATCCTTATTTCTTTACCTCCACGCTTTGAAAATGTAGTGTGGCACCGTACAATTTTAGACTGTCATTTCGTGCATAGGGTATGTTGGTTTTGATATTCATGTAAGCGATGGTGATGTTGATTTTTCATGGTGGGCGGCAGATGTTTGGCAGCTGCTCTAATACGTACTGTGTTTTCTTTTCATTGAACTAGCAGGTTGGCTACAATGCTTGAGAAGAAAGTGATAGTAAGTATGGTCAGCTATAACATACTAGTATATGCCGAAAGGACCTAGGGTAGATTTTCCTAAGGTAGGTTGGACTTGAGATTTCGCTTCACCAATCAGCAATGTATTTGAAAGGATAGAAAATGTTATAGCTAGGTCTGTGCATCTTTAGAGTTGCCTTTCCTACTTACTTTGTCTCCAAGGAAATTAAAAACGTACATATGTTTTAAATGGCAAAGCGACTGTTCATTGAATGAAGTGAAAAGCTAGGGGATTGTGACAAATATCAAACTTGAATTAAAAGTACTTAAATAACTATGGTTCATAGCAAATTTCTTGCACCACGTATCATATCGAACAACACATAAGCTGCAAGCAAGCTAAGTCCAATTTGTTCCAATGTAATCAGTATAGTGCAAAGTTTGTGAGTTGGAGGCCTTGGTTAGATTAACATTCCATTGCTTGGTTATCTATATTTGCGCAACGCATGAACATGATACTGCACAATCAATCGCCTCTTTTTACATGAACATACATCATCAGATTCCCAAACTTTTGTTTGCCATGTTATATTGACAAGTAACACAATGTTTATCGGCTCATTAGCTCAATAGTTCTGTGTTAACACTTAAAAATAACAATGCAATCATATATATGTTGTATGTTTTGTTTTAAAGTTGAGGCGGTCACTATTATACAAAATTCCATGTATATACAAACTGCTATGGACTGGAATGAAAATATGATCATGACAAACAATGTGCCACGACCCCAAAAATATAATAATATCGGTTGGTTAACTCATATTTTTGAGACCCCAAAATATTGATACAGGGTGCAAAATACTCCAAATAAAAAGTTGCGTATTTAATTAATTAAAAATTACAGTAAAATTCTAAAAATTAAATTATCACTACGTATCAAAAGAACCTTATCTAAATTCGAAACTGATATCTAGTTATATCGAATAAACCGTTACGGTCGATAAACGATTCTACAACGACTTTCTGAATATTTGATTTGGATATATCTTGCAATCTATAACTCAGAAATTCGATTTTTCACCTCCATTAGAAAAATATAGTTCAACAGATTCCAACGTTTCTCGTTTCTCGGAAATCCGATTTAAAACGAGTCATGTACACTCTATTGAAGTTCAGAACGTTAAATTACGAACTACCGCGATATTATGGGCTCGATTATATTTAATATATATTTTTATACGTTCAACTTCGTTTTAATTAAAATATAATCCACTTATATTCCGAATTTAATATTTAAACTGATTTAAATATTCAAATGCAAATCGATAAAAATGCGGGACATTACATCGGCTTCATATTCATCACAGTTATGAATATTTCAATATTTTTGTGCCCATCCAAAATTGGACATCAAAATCATATTTTGATTTTTTACTAAATATTATTTTAAAACTATAATGAATATTATTATAAAACTATGTTGAATAATATTTTAAAAGTACACTTTATTTCTGAATTGGAATCAGACTCAATTAATTACCATATAAATATATTTAGATGGATTTTCATACATCGCATGTATTTACAATAATGAAAAATAATCATTAAACATCCACACATTATCCAGAGTGCATTCTACCTCTGTATAAGCGTTAAAATAAATAAATAACGCTTGTCATAGTCTGTCAACCCATCCATTGATATATAATTAAATTCAGGGGAGAGGTGAATAAATTACCATCCCCAAACCCGTGTGAGGTTTTCAAGAAACAACAGTCTATTCAAAATAATCACTGGTTAATTAATTTAACCAGTTCTAATTCAATTTGAACTATTTTTCTGATTTACCAATTTTCACTGTTTAGATTATAAATAGATATTTATAATTTAATTCAACTACCCCAAAATAATATTAAATTATTTTTAATATTTTAAACATTTCAGCATCACAATCAAATCACAAAACAATCAATTAAATCATCCATGGTCTGTGGACGAGGGAGGTGAGCTAACAAGCACCGTATATAATTTATAATTATTAAAATTGATAAAAATCTACATTGGCAATTCTATATATTTTTATACATGAATACAATAACATGATAAAATAATTTAGTGAGAAGGAGTTCTTACATTGGGTTCCACTCCGCCAGTCTTTATTTCTAAATTTCTGTTTTAATATTGTTCACGTTCAAATTTCCTTGAAATTCTAAAGTGATCCATTTCTGATCTAGTCAGTTCCATGTTGTAGATATTTTCATCGTGGTTCCAACGGATCTGAAATCACGCGATTCTGTTTCCGAACGAAGAAGATATGATGCTCTATACATTAATTACATGAATAAACAATTTAAATAATAGTTAGTTATGTCATTAACTTAATCATATTTCTTAACCCTCATTTTAAGCTTTCCATCGTTCTGCTCCTGACTGGAAAAATCGAACCCACTATCGAATGCTAGGGTTCCCTGTCGAACCTCCATCAAGCTGCCGTCCTCCAATCAGGTGATGCCACGACAACGCCCTCCGCCAGAGCTCTCTAGCACCTGACCACTATGAGTCACGATGGACCCCTATTCCTTAAAATGCGCTGCTAACGACGGTGTTTTGAGAAGGATTTTTGGCCGCTCCATTGCTCAAATCTCGATCATAGCCGTACGAAAATGAAGCTCGTGAAGTGCTCTCCAGATTTTGCTTTAAAAGTTTGTGATAATTCTTCAAGGATTGGGAATCATTAATGAATTAAATTTGGAGCGTTTAGGGCCATTGTATGCCATTAGCCGCGGAAAACAGCTGAGAGGGGATTAGGGTTTCATTTGGGCTATTTATGGGGTTATATATACATTATTTAATAATATTTAATTCAAAAATAACATGTTTAATCTCCAAACCCCAAATTAAACCCAACGACTATCGCCCTTAGCTAAATACCCTCATTCCGGACACAATGGGATATGTTTTGTAAGCTAATTCTACTGTTTTAATAAGTTTTTGTCAAAATTAAAATATACGTCAATATATATTGAATTTAAACGTACATTTTAATTTACCGAGAATAGATATTGACTCCAAAAATTATAGAAAAATAAATCTAGCTATGTTTTGATGATACGGTCCTAACAAAACTAATTTCATTGAATTTAGAGACAGTTTGAAAAATGGCCTTTTTCCAGTCGATTAATATTAAACGGAATTGACAAAACATGTTTAAAATTACCACGCTCACATATTAATTCCAAAAATTATGAAATTTGAAATCTAACAATAATTTGACATTCTGGATCCAAAAAAAAGTGGTTTCGTCGAAAATGGAGGTCGTTTGCAAAATGGCTATTTTTAAGGACTATAATATTATATTAAAAAATATATAAATTCCATAGCAACTATTTTGAATTTTAAACTGGACATAACTTTCAATTTATACTATGAAATCTCAGTTTCTTACATTCTTTAGAAAGATATAGTTAAACAGATTCCAATATTTCTGTTTTTACTGAAATCCGATTTAATTTGAATCATGTACATTCATTTGAAGTTTAAAATTGAATTTTCAAACTACCACACCATTTCAGGCTCGTTTTATAATTAAAATAAATTTATACGTTCTAACTTGGATGTTGTTTTCTCCCGGGGCAAAGATGCCTAATATTTATAACTCTTTGGTAGTTAAAGGTTGAGATACTGGCGGTCAGCAAATTAATGTGACTTGCGAGGTAGAACAATTATTAGGAAATAATCGAGCAATGTGTAGTACCAAACAATAATCAATATTTCGCTTGGTTTGATTAATTGTTTACATCAGTCTATCTATTAATCGATAGGCCCTTAGACTTCGATTTAAATAAATTTTAAATCATTATTATTTAAAATAAATCACTTTAAATATTCAAACCCATTAAAATAGCTAAAATAATTTTTTTAAATTGGTTCAGAAAATCCAGGTTGTTACATTAATCAACAGTTAGCAAACATTGCACGTAATTATTAAACCCGACTTATAATAATTATAAGTGGGACAACTGAGTGAGTATAACTCACCTTGATTTATTTCGTTGTTAAAACGAGTCGTTTCAATAGAACTAAACAGATGTTTAATTTTATCAAAAACAATTTTTGTAGCTTCCAATGCTGACGAAACCAACTCCATAATGTTATGCTTGCCGACACGATCCCAACGTCCCCCTGGTTTGTTAAATTCTGTTAACGAATTAAGAAGTTATTAACAATATAATTTAACATGATTTTAACTTAATATAATTAACTCTAAATAATATTTAAATTAATATAACTACGTATGTTTAACGCAACACTACTTCATATATACCAATGGTATATTTTAACACAGTATATATATATATATATTCTCCTGTGCCACAAGTATATATATACACTATAACGTAATTATATATTACCCCTTGTTCTCTTTCAAGAAGTCCAAGCTCTACGTTTTGTTTCCACCACCATTTAAATAATTTGAACCCCACCCTTCGTGTGCCAGGCAATTCTTATGCCTGTTATCCTTATTATATGCCCATTATTCCGTTTTTTTACGTTGTATGGTCCAAGCCATTTCCTTTTCTTTCGTTTCTTTTCTTCCACTAAACCCAAACCCCTAGAAGTCAACCGCACTCTGCTTCTCACCACCTACACGACATCACCGAACCCTATAATGATGCCTTCCCATTCGAAAATACCCAACTCCCATTGCCCACCAAAAACACTACCTACCATCAACACGCACCCCCACATCTCCAGACTCTTGCATTCATCCCATCGACTTCTAGTTATCACGCAACTCTACCAGGGGTATGCACCACTCACCAGTGCGTGCATTTCCTACCATACATCATAGGTAAATCGAGTTGTTGGAGAAGTTTGCATTCAAATGTAATGGAGGCTTTGGTTCTTTTTATCTCATGATGGAGCATTCGATTTCTTCTTACTCGAACAAAAAAATGGTCACCAATGGAATGAAGGAAACATACATACATACATACATACATACATAAATACATACATACATATATATATATGGGACTTAAAGATAAAAACAATGTCGTATTTCACTTAGTACAAGTAGAGCAGACTGCGGCTAAATATAGTTGTACCTAATTTCATTAGCATGCATGAATTTCCATTCTCGTGCATGTAATTATATTATCAAGTGAAAGAAAGAAAAGATGGGGTAGGCAAGAGGAAAAGATTGGTTAGATGTGTGATTGATGGAGATGGTCATGTGCCCCCATTTAGTTCTTTAGGGTACAAATTGGGTTCAACTAGCTAGAAAGAAGAGATATTGGTGTACAAATTGAAGGTAGGCATGCGCAGGGGAGAGGATATTTGCGCGTAGGAGAAGAAATGCAGGTGTGGTTCAGTGTATAGGGTGGTAAGAAATTAGGAAAAATATGGGTTGTACAAATGTTAGGGGTAGGTTGAAGAAAATTGGATAGGCTGTGCGTGTTTTATTTTCACATGTTGGTCATTCACGAATTGTTTTGGATGTTATTTAGAGTACGTGATATACCATAACTTTGTAGTGAAGTTTAAATATTATATATTTTAATTTCAATTCATTCATCGGTCCATCATTTAATTAGCACCTGGTCACAAAACAACTCCAATCAGCTCCAAACTGGAAATCTAGCAATAACTAGCTATATGTATTGCAATAAAATTTGTTTCATCAAAAACGGAGGTCGTTTGAAAATCGACTATTCTTAAGGCTTATATAATATCGATATAATATTAAATAAATTCTAAAACCATTAAATTTAATAATAATAAGTTATCATCATCGAATATATCCAAATAGAATAATATATCACTTCAAATATAAATCAATATGGAATTATAACTCAACATTAAATTTTTTGAGTTGAACGATATTCGAATTATACAGAAATCCTTATATAATTTATTAAATAAACGTTATCATTTAAAATCGATCCATAGAGACTATTTTAAATTTTGATTTGTACATAACTCACAATATATAAGCTAAAATCTCAATTTTTAACTTTCATTGGAAAATTATAGCCTAATTGATTCTAACATTTCTTATTTCATAAAATTCTGACTTATAACAGATTTTGTATATTAAATTGAAGTTCAAAATTCAGTATTACGAACTATCGCGACGTTACGAGTTCGTTTACAAATTAATATAAATTTACACTTCCAATCATCGTTAAATAATCGAATTATATATTAAAAATCCATCAATTTTCCAAAAAAAATATCTAAAACAAATTTAAACATTCGAATTCAAATGGCCAAAAAGATCAGGGTCGTTACACAAGGTTTAAATTATAAAAATATGAGCTTATTAACATAATTTTTTTATTAAGTTTAATGGTTTAATGGAATCAAATGATGAAAATTAAACTTTTAAGATTTAAGTGGTAAAACTTAATATTTGGGAAATTTAAAAGTTGGGTTAAAACTAATGATATGGAAGGAATGTAGAATTTAAGTTTCAAATCGAAGTTAAGGATATAAATGGGAAATTCGAGTAAATAGTCTAACTAGAACACCTAGGTCAACTTGAAATTTTACTAGTTGAGTCTTAAGTTAAATTGAATTTAACTTTGACATTGGAATCAATGTTAAGACGAACTTTGAAATTTCGGATAATTGATTAAGATTGGATTTTTTCTTGAAATAATTATTATTTATTTTTCAACCAATATATATAATTTACCACTATTTTACTTAAACTATAGTATGAAATTTATTTGTCTTATTTAAACTACTTTGTATATAATCTTAACTATCTTATTTATCTATTATGTACCAAACTTATTTTTTTAACTATTTTATACCAAAACCTAACTATTTTATTCACACCAATTGTATATCAAGCTTACTATTTTACTTAAGCTATTTTGTATTTAATTTAACTATTTTGAGATAAAGTAAATATTTCTGATTTGAGCAATTTAAGTTCGAAATGATTGGATATAAAGATTTAATTAAATAAAGATATTTGTGTCGTGTAATCCAAATCAAATGTGAAGTTTCGGTAATGAATTGATTTGAAAATATGAAGTTGAATTTGAATTTGAAATAACATTGAGTATCTGAATCGATTAAAAAGTTAAAACTAAATTGGCCGAAAATTTCGAGGATTTTCGATTTTATGGATTTGATATGAAAGTTTATGAAACTTATGTGTGAAAGATTTATATGAGAATAAATTTAATTTTAAACTGTTGATTTCGAAGGTAATGATATGAATTGAAAATCTTATATATCGGAATTTATATAAGAATGATACTTCGTAAAGTATGATTTGGAAGAAAAATCTTATGTAAATGGGCACTTATAAGAGTACGATATACGTGATACATGAAATGAAGTACTATGTGTATAATATCATATGTTTTCAAAACAAAAATATTGAAAAGTACCTTCCATCGAAAGTTACGAAGGCGCTGGAACTCTGTGGGAGTGTTCATTATAAAACCGTAGTTGTGCTAGAGCTCTACTGGTTGGACCATCCACCGAAATCGGAACTCCTCCCGGTGGTATCATCTTTGATATTGTATACAGATGATGGGTGTAATTCTGGGTGCATGAGGGCTAAAGTATCAACGGCTCCACTGAGATAGTGGCATAACCGCCGAGTAATTGCGACCCGTATGCCATAGCCAAGTTCGAGAGGTGAGATTCCTATTGCATAAGCGAATCTACTAAGGTAGTAGCGTAACTGCCGTGTCACTGCGATCTATGACAAACAACCATGGAGAAGTTAGATGGGTGTGATAACTATAGTTACAAGCATCCACTGAGATACTGGCGTAACTGCCACGTAACTGCGTTCCATGGAGGGATGTACTTTCCTTATCCATATATAAAAGTTTTATGTGTTTTCACTAGGAGTTAAGACAGGTATATTAAGTACTTGGAGATTTTAGTCATGCGTCGGTACAACATGTGCCTAAATTCTGTAAGAACAACAATAAACTTGTTAAATTTCAAGTTATCAAGTATTTTCGACTCTAAATAACTAGTAATTAATCTGAAAATAAAAATATATAACTTCAACACAATAAACTAAGAAAGAGGTTTTAAGTGTTTAGCAAATTCACAAGTTCGAAATATAGTAAAATGCTAATTTCCAAGTACGTGGAAAAAGGTGCGTAAATATGGGATGGAAAATATGGAATTTTCTATTTTCTACTTTTTTCAAATCGAATTTAGATTTTTTTTTCTTTTGATATTTGCAAATTTAAAGTTGGTTGGTAGGTTTGGATGCAAAAATTGGATGAACTACATTCTTACTTTGTAAGAGTGTGGAAAAATTGGATGAAAAGGTATTTTTGATCTTTAAAATATTGCATTCGTATAGAAATTGCTAGTATAATTAGGATGTGTGGATCATGTTTTCAAAAGATTTTACTAGGAAATTCACATTCTTATAGGTGGTACCACTTAGGCATTCATTGCATTCATGTATTTTTATGTTGTGTTGCACTTTGCACAAGTGCACAAATGGTTGCATAATTGGATGTACACATTATGATTGTAAATTATGCGAGGATTTACTTAATTTTAGAATGTAACATCCTGCATGTTAAATTAAATAATAAAATAAAATTCATACAATTTTCCAAATTTGATCATGGAACTAACGCCATTGTATCCTTGGAGATATTTCGATCAATTTAGACTTATGGTTTGCAGGAAACAAACTTAAAATGAAGAAGATATTATTAAATGAAGTTTTAGAACAAACAAAAAATATGAGAAAAAACATGTCGCTACTGGTACTCGAACCCTGGAACTCAGGTTTAGAACATGCTTTACCATAACACTATTAACACTTTTGAAATAACTATACTAGGTACGTTGACTTATACTATTCTTGTGTCAACACACCCATGAACCTAGGCATTAATTTGTCCAGGTACGAAGTGGTAACGTTGTATGCTTACGTGGCTTAATTTTATTGACCTATTTTCATATTTAGGATGATGTGGCAAATTCCTATTAGTTGAAGGACGCGGCTAGCCTAGATTTAATTTACGAATCCAATGGTTTGAGATCCCTAGCCTAACATAAGTATACCCTTAGGCCTAGCTAATTCTTCAAAATACAATCTTTTCTCCGTCTTGGTTCATTATCTTATTTTAGAGAAGGAACGACTAGTATTTTATTTTAGAGATAGGACAACCTAAATTTCTAAATTTTAGAGGAAGAGATTTATAATAATAAATATTTATTTAATCCTATTTTGGATGTGGATTCTCAGTAACCACGGTTTAAAGCCTAGAACAACAGATGAGTGGATCTAAATTATTCTCTTTAGTAATGGTATATATTGTCATTTATTTCTGCTAATTTAGTTTAATTTAGTATTATTAGTAGTAATTTATTTTCTGGTTAAACTTAGGTATAGTTTAATTAGGTTTATTTGCAGTAGTTTAATTTCTACTATAAATTAATTTGACATATTATATTTAGGATTATTTACTGTATATATGTAATTAGATTGTAAATTTGACAAAGTTGTATGTATGCACAGAAATTAATTGTTTAGAATTAATTTTGGGAAAATATAGGACATGAGAATTAAATAAAGGAAAATACGACGATAGTGGGATTTGAACCCCCGACCCCCATGTAGGTAGTGTAATGTATTAACTGTTGACACGCTTTTTGGTAAAGCTGTCACATATCAATATTTTGGTTAGCGACACACTTAAACGTCAATAACATCGTTAGAAAACACAAAGCGATTCAATCGAAGTCGCGATGTATTCAGAAAAGGATTGGAAATGACATCGTTTCATAAAACCATCATCGACGGACTTGAAAAAACCGATGCACTAAAATTACTTGATCGACTCGGTCCGATCAGCTCAAAATGCTTGAGCGCGACGTTCCGATCACATGGCAAAACTCGTTGTGGAAAGATATATGGATTCAGAAAAATCGCGTTTCACGCATCGAAAATCGACCGATCCTCGTGGCATGATCACAAAAAATGGTTTGTTCGATCAAACTTGGTAAAATCAACATTTGGCAAAAAATAGTGTCGTGCACTCAAAAACAGCTAATCGGCGTGGTGCAATCAGAAAAAATGGCTAGCGTGACTCACGGCATTGAAATATGGTAAATTGGCAAAAACTGATTCGGCACGTTAAAAATGCCTGATCGACCCATGAAAATCATGAAAAACCACATGTAAAACCTTGGCTGATCACCCTGGTAAAGTTGGCAAAATGCTGGTTTTGGCATATTTGGCATCTTCAAAAAGCAAGGATCAACACAAAAAATTGCCTTAGATCTACGTGTTGCGCTCGAGTGGATCATGTGGAAATTTTGGCTTAGGAATTGAGTTTGGAAAAGCACTCTAGGAATTTCGAATCCCTCAAAGGATTAGAAATCATGCGTTGCACCTTGACTCGACATGTTTTATTTCGAATCAGGTAAGGGATACAAAAAGTGGTAAAAAAAAGGAAGTCGAAATATGGGTGATCGCTGCTGGCGGATTCGAAATTTCCTAGAAGAGGGATTCAAAATCTTGCCCAATCCACGTGATTTGAAATCCCGAATATTTGCCAAGCTGAAGTGCCAATCACGTTTATATGTGCAGATCATCAAAATTTGCGTGCTAAACACGTATTTTCCATGGGTTTTGGGGGATTCGAAATCTGAAAGTGGTAAACATGCCAGAAAAGTGGAAGATCATCTTGGCTCCGATTTTTACCATGTTGATCACCTATTTTAGGATGATCAACACACATTTTCACCAGTTTTTTCAGATTTCATGATATTTGGTCAAAACATTGGTTTTCAACTTCGATTTTGGGAATTGAATTTCATGTCCCTAAGGGATACAAAATTTAGCCTAACACCCAAAATTCACCTATAAATACCCCCAAGCTTGGCATTCAAAGGGGTTGGTTCTCATTCGATATTTTGGACTTCTTAGATCTCTCAAGCATCATTAGTGGCAGCTGCCTTCTTCTTCATGACAATTAGACATAGCTTGGACCTCTAAAACGTTGCATACACGTTTTCCTTCAACTTTTGGACATTTGGAATGTTTTTGGACATATTTGACACTTTTGGACATTGAAGCTATTTTTTTGACATTGTTGACCAAGTCAACATATTTTTCACTCAACGAAGAAGAAGGGCACTTTGGTCAAAGTTTAGAAATAACAAAGATTTTGTTGTTATATTGCAACACTTTGTACACAAAATTGTACGAACTTGTGCAACAATTGTTATCTGCTATTATATGATGAATAATTACTATGAAGTGGATGTAGGCGTTAGTGCGGAACCACTATAAAAAGTTGTGTTCTCCCTGCATTTCATTACTTTGGATTTGGATTATAATTTTTTTGTGAAATATACACTCAAGGGTTGGCATGCGTTAAATCCATGACAATTCCCCACGTCAACTCTTTGGCACTCCAGGAAGGAAGGCACACAGCTTTGACTTCTGCTTTGGTTTTAGTTCTCGGATTTCAGCTTTGACTTCGAATTTCTGCTTCAACTCCAACGTTGACTTCAGTTTTTTGTTTTCAACTTTGATTTTGGTTATCGACTTCAGTTTCAGTCTTTGACTTCGACTCTGTTACTCGCTTTACATCATGGTTAAAAGCAGAAGGTTTGATGCTACCCTGAGGCACAAAGTACCAGTAGCGAAGGAAGTTAAGAACATTCTGCAACTGAGGAACTCTTAGATTTGGTTACTCGAGAGGATTTGACAGAATTGGCTAGAGGTTCGATTGCTAGTGTGGATCGACAAGCGGAAGTTATGAATGCCTTTCTCGCTAGAATTGAAGGTATATCGCATTATTCTCTAAGGTCGACGGACAAAACCAACATCATTGGGACGAGCGCTTATGTTCCACAGAGCGTAACTCGGGGTTTGGGGGAAACCTCGCAAACTCAACAGCAGGACGACATTGACCCTTGGATTAGCGTCGTTTCGTCTACACTTGGGGGAATCCCAAAACCAACAGAAGCGCAGTTCAAAAAAATTTGCATAGTCAAGCTATAGTTTCTGATGAAAGTAATCCCCCTTCTGGGAATAATTGCTAGATTGCTAAGAAGAGACTTAATCTCCCGCCTTCCCTGGAGCATACTCACACCCTAGAGGAGAACTTTTTGGAGGTTTGATCCATCGCTCCATTCAAGCAGACTCCTAGGCCGGAGCCTACTTAGAAACAGAGAGATTCTGGTCAATATTGCGTTCTCCATGAGCTCTCCCATCACAACGCAAAAGACTGTCGGCCTTCTGTTCTTGTAACGACCTGCCTTTTTGACCGCCCTCAAATCGGTAATTAAACCAACTCGGACCGTTCAAAACGACAGATTGTCATATTTTTAAATCATCTTTAAATTTCGTAAGAAGTTTAACGCAAAATCATACTTTTAAACATAATAGTTTAGATGTCTTTTATTATTTATAATTCATGTTAAGCATAGATAAAAGTTGATCGCTATATTAATTTATTTAACACTTATCGACGGGTTCATGCATAATATCATTTTTGATTCAATTTGTTAGATCACAAAAAGATTTTTATATTCGGAACTCGAGAAGTTCAAAATTTTAATTTTCCAAAAAGCGGATTTTCCTTATGTCATTTTAAAGTTGTGGTTTGGAAAACATTAAAAATCCTCTTTCTTAATTTACTGGGTTGAAGTACATAAGTTTTAATTTTAGTTTACTGATTTGTTCCTCAACGTTCATGAGTACTTTATAACTCAAAGCCTAACAAGTTCATCGCCATTCTTGTAGACTTTAGACATGCGTTGATCAGGTACGTAACCAAAATCTACAAGTACTTAATATACTTGTTTCAACTCCCAGTGAAAACACTTAAAAAATTATTTACAAAAATAGATATGGAAAGTACTTCACTTCCCCCATGGATCGCGGCTACACCGCAGTTACACTACTATCCCAATAGAGTCGCTTGTAGCCATAGGTATCACACCCTTCGAATCTCGCCATAAAATTTTCCCTTCAAGAATTGGAAATCAAACTTGATCAATACAATTTTATTGTCATCTTATCAAATCAAGTAAGCTTTTCAATCTTTAAAAGCTTAGGAAAATCGTTTATATGAGTTCGTACCAATCTTTCTTTAGATCAAATTCCATTTTGAATTGTTTCAAAATACTTCTAAAATTTCCAAATAAATTTAGTATTCTCATAATATAAAATTTTCAAGAGCTTCAAATTGATATCTTAGAGATTATTTATGATTCGTATAGTTGAATACCTTTCCCTTTTCAAACATTAGTTTTAAATAATTCAAGACATATCTCATTTGAAAATCATAGGATACTATATATGTATATAATGCTTCGTTTCTCATTTCGCTATATTGCACTTATATAAGTGTTCATTTGCATAAGTTTTCCAAATCATGTTTTCAAACACATCATTCTTATATATACTTCCTTATATAAGATTTCGTTTCATATCAATTACCTTTCAAACTCTAGTTTTCGAAATAATAGCCATTCTTATATAAATCGTTCATATATAAATTTCGAAAACTTTTATATCAAATATCTTGAAATTTTCAGACCTGAGTAATTATAGCTCCATGGTCAGTATTGCGTGCTCCATGATCTCCCCCATCACAATGCAAAAGACCGTAGGCATCTTTGGAACATGATCATAGAGCGTGTCAGACGCGGTGAGCTTGCATGGTTTGTTAGGACTCTGGCTGTGGCGCACGGACAGGCACAACCCCCCGCTATTACTTAGGACATTCCCAGGCCTAGTGCCTATGGTCTAACACTCAACTAATCTTCATTATGGCTCTGGTGTCTTGGAGTCGGGCCTCCTGGCCATCAGTAACTTATGACTTATTGATTATGGACTTCTGATCTTCTGGTCTTCTTCAGCTTTTGGATTAATGACTCTTTGATAATGAGCTTTCCACTTATGGCTTTCTAACTTATGATTTTATGACTGTTGGATTTCTTGATCCCATGGTGGTTGCTATCTTGACTTTATAGGCTCCGGCCTACTTGATTTATCTCTTTTGGCTTTCTAACTATAGAAGTCGACCTACCCATGTATAGCTGTTATAATCCCTAAGCATGCTCTTTGCCAGACAACACACCATACCCCTCGTGATCAATAAAATGGACCCTTCTGATAGCTCTTGTTCATTTTGCCTCGTCAAGATCTCCTCGGGAAAATTTTGGTTTCGAAACTGCGATGGATAAGCTTACTTACCCATGTACTGGAACAAATATCCCTAAGCATGCTCTTCATGAACGATAAACCATCTAGTTCCCTTTGCAAATGAATTTGAAATAAAAAACGGCTAAGTCTGCATACCCATGTATGGGAGCAAATGTCCTTAAGCATGCTATTTACGGACGACAAACTGTTAAGTTTTCCTTCAATTTTATTAAAAACTCCAAAGTTTTATAACATTAATAAGATTAATTCACGAAGCCAATGCTTGCGGAGTATGAAATCTAAAATTGGATTGCAAACTTTAATTTTTTTTCTTTTGTTACATGCCTTGGTAATCTTGCCTCAACAAGGTCACCTTGGAAAAATCACATGTCTTGGTCGTCTTTTCTCAAAAAGATCGCCTTAGAAAAATCACATGGCTTGGTTGTCTTGCCTCAATAAGATCACCTTGGAAAAATCACATGCCTTGGTTGTCTTTCCCCGACAAGATTGCCTTGGAAAAATCACATGCCTTGGTCGTCTTTCATCGACAAGATCGCCTCAGAAAAATTGCAACACTTGGTATTCTTGTCTAAAAAATATCGCCTTGGAAAAATATGATAGTTTGTGGCGGTATCATCCGTAAAACAGCAAGATCACCCACTTTCGATTACACAGATTTTCCGATTATGCAAGTTATTGGGCTTCTGGAGTCCCTTGGATATTCTGGCTACTCTGGTTATCTCTAAATGATCCAAATCGATCATCAGTTGTCAATGGATTTCTTACCACTACGATCTGAAGCGATCATTGGATTTTGTCGAAGTTCAAGCTATTTGGTTTTCCAACTCATGGATAATGCGATACATAGTGATCGTAGGTTTCTGGATTTATCTTCTTCTCGCAAAACACATCATCCTATAATCAAGCAAGACATGTTTTGGAGGGGAAAGTGTTGATATACTTTTTCGTAAAGTTGTCACTTGTCAAGATTTTGGTTAGCGACACGCTCAAGCATCAGTAACATTGTCATAAAACACAAAGCGATTCAATCAAAGTCCCAACGTATCCAAAAAAGGATTGGCAATGACGTCGATTCATAAATTTGTCATCGATGGACTAGAAAAAACTGATGCAATAAAAGTACGTGGTCGACTCAGTCTGATATCTCAAAATGCTTGAGCGCATCGTTCTGATCATGTGCCAAAACTCGTTGTGGAAAATATATGGATTTTGACAAAATCGTATTTTGCACACCCAAAATCTGCTGATCGTCGTGGAACTATTATGAAAAATGGCTTGAGCGACTCGCGGCGCGATGAAACTTGGTAAAATCAGCATTTGGGAAAAAACAGTGTCGCATACTCAAAAACAGATGATCGGCATGGCACGATCATGAAAAATGGCTCGTGCGAGTCACGACATTGATATCTGGTAAATCGGCAAAAACTGATTCGGTACATCAAAAATGCCTGGTCAGCACGTAAAATCATGAAAAACAATGTGTAAAACCTTGGCTGGTTACCCTGATAAAGTTGGAAAAATGTTGGTTTGGCACATTTGGCATCGCCCCGATAAATTTTATTTCGAATCAGGCAATGGATTCGAAAAGTGGCAAAAAATTGAGTCAAAATCTGGGCATTCGAAATATGGGTGATCGGTGCAGGTGGATTCGAAATCTCCTCGTGCCTGCATTGTGGCAGGGGGATACGAAATCTTTCTTGATCCAAGGGATTCGAAATTCGCAATATTTGCCAAGCGGAAGTGCCAAATCACGTTTATACATGCAGATCATCAAAATTTGCGTGCCAGACAAGTATTTTCCATGGATTTTGGGGATTCGAAATATGAAAGTGTAAACATGCCAGAAACTTGGTAGATCATGCTAGCATTGATTTTTACTGTGTTGTTCACCTATTTTAGGCTAATCGACATGCGTTTTCGCCAGTTTTTTCAGATCTTACGATTTTTGGTCAAAATATTGGCTTTTTTACTCTGATTTTGGGATGCGAATTTTGTATTGGCCTGACACACCCAAAACTCACCTATAAATACCTCTAAGCTTGGCATTCGAAGGGGTTGGCTCCCATTTGCTATTTTGGACTTCTTCGAGCTCTCAAGCATTATTAATGGAAGCCACCTTTTTCTCCATGACTATTAGACATAGCTTGAACCTCTAAAACATTGCATACACATTTTCCTTCAACTTTTGGACATTTGGCATGTTTTTGGACATATTTTCACACTTGTGGACATTGGAGCTATTTTTTCGACATTGAAGTTAATTTTTGGGCATTGTTGACCAGGTCAACCTATTTTTCGAAGAAGGGCATTTTGGACAAAGTTTAGAATTAACAAATATTTTGTTGTTCTATTGCAATGCTTTGTACACAAATACTGTCCGAACTTGTACAACAATTGTAATCAGCTATCATATAATGAATGATTACTATGAAGTGGACATAGGCGTTAGTGCCAAACCACTATAAAAAGTTGTGTTCTCTCTGCACTTAATTACTTTGGATTTGGATTATCGTTTTTCTACAAAACATACACTCGAGGGTTGGCATGCGTTGAATCGATGACAATTCCCTATGTCAACATTAACCAACTGGGTTAAGGACCCTTTGTGTTAACTTTTATAGAGAAGTATTACAATTATAAGCCTAATTATGTGCAAATTTACAGTAAATATGTCAATTGTGGGAAAATAAATTGAGAATATGAATTAATGTACACCTATTAAAATAGGAAGTTAGGAATAACCTAAATTGGTTAGTTAAGAAAAGATGATATATTTCCATAGTTTGGTATGTAATTAAAATAGAGAACATAATTGCAAGAATAAAAGAAAAATAACATAAATTACTGCGAAATAGGGATATACCCATATTGCGCATTATTCAGTATCATACAAACGATTAAAAGAAATGTCTAGCAATTATGAATTTCTAATGATACAATTGTCTTACACTATGGAAATTGATTTTTGTACATTTTCAGTAACCAATCAATTAGGAATAAACATAACTTCCTAAAAGATAAACTTATAAAGACGATAACTAAAAGAGTAACATAACTTAAAGGGGTTATGTAATAGAAAAGAGTAAGAAGTCAAGATGACGCGTGATAGACACATAAGTGGGTCATAATAAGACAAGTTAAATATATTGGAAAAAATAATATTGTGATCATTGTGTGGATACATAAATGAATCATAATAGGCGGTTTTAATATGTGTGTAAGTAAGATTATAGCATGAAGGTTATAATTGAAAGTGAAAGAAAATGAGAAAGATTGACTATAAATAAACTTAAAAGTGTAGATTATGTTTGATAAGCATAAACCTATGACTATCGTGCAGGTTGTGATAGAAAAATGAACTATAGCCTATATTTTCATAAATATGAAAATTTGAAAATCATAATAGATAGACATGGTTCATTTGCAAATATGAATTTGATAGAAATTGGCTAAAAGAACAATTAGGCTCTAATATGCACATATTGACTTATATGGATTAAGTTACGAGCCTAAAAGGCGTTAGGCTTTAATATGAACATATTGATTTACAAAGCGTTAGTTAAGAGACTAAGATTCTATGGTAATTAGTAAAGTTGATTTATAAATAAATAATATTTGATTAAACAGATTAATGAGTATTGTAAATCAACGAAAAAGGAAGAAGTGAAACACATAATTATAAATTAGACATAGGGTCTAATTAATATAGCTATATGCGTTTAGTCCAGTCCGTGGGGATGAAGTCCCCAATGGGATAAATCATGTCGGGGGACATGGTGGAAGCACGTCCAACTTGTTCGATGGGACTCGAAGGAAGCACGAGGCTTCTACGGGATGTGAGGATTGTAACATCCAGGATTTTCAATCGAATTATTTTGGATATTTAAATTAGTTTTAAATGTTGAAATGGAGATATAAATGGATTTTTATATTGAATTTATCCATTTAATAATCAATATACGATTTAATATCAAATATATTGAATTCTCGTAATACGAAACGATAATAATTGAAGGTTGAGTTAAAACTAAATCAAAATGATTCAGTCAGTTAATATAAATTCTATATTAAATTAGAACGATAATATTGATTTATTTTCAATGAATTTGATTGGGTTGAATTCAAAACATATTTTTCATTAATTTTAATTGATATGTGAAATAGGCAAATTTCAAACGACCTCGGAATTTGAGGAAACGAATTCCATCAAATCCGAAATAGGGTATTATTATCGGGTTTCAAATTTGGTAACGGTTAGATTTATCATTTGACTGTATGGTGAGAAAACGCTCAGGAATAATTAGATTGAATTTAATTTAAATCGTCGATTTAAATTGTTTCTTCTCCATACGATCGAGTCAGGTTCAGAATATATTCCAATGTGTTCAGAATAGTGGTACAACCCTAGGAATGTCGGTTGTTGCATCTCGATTGGAGTTCAGAACCACAAAATATATTATTATTAAAATTTAAACAGATAAGATCAAAATCAAATCGTATTTAATAAAATGATCAAATCAAATAAAACATGTATGTACTTAAGTAAACACTCTTCTAATATAACGTACATTCCATCTCCTCTTTCTACTATTATATATTGTGACTCTCTTTCCCCTTTTGTTCATTTTTAAGCAACAGAGGAAAGAAATCGAAGTTGTTGCTTCATAATAAATAAATGAAATGGCTTCATTTCTCTCTTCAAAATCAATTCATTATCGCGTTTTCCCTCTTTCGAGAGTAAATCCTCCAATTCGAAGCTCATCGAAGAAAGGATAAACAAATGGCCACCCAAATTAAATCAAAACAAATAAGATTGAATCCTAAAATCATGAAATCAATTGTCTTGAGTTTGATTTGAGTTACATTTCACTCTGGTCTAGGTTTTGTGGGGTTCGAATTCGACTTCGATTGCCCCAGTTTAATGCATCGTGGAGACAGGGTTAGTTATGGAGCAGTGTTCGAAGTAGTAATGAAGCCATCTTTGCGATATGAGTAGGGTGCTCATGTTTCTACTGTCAAAGATGAAGTTTGGGGGTGGGGACTTCGATACGGGAAAAAAAGGGAAAGAGGGAAGTCGATGCTGGTGGAATGGAATATCTGATGGAGTTCGACTTTGGTAATTGGATTTGTGTAACACCCCGCATTTTTAATTAAGAAAAATAAAATAAAATTTGAAGAGCTTTCAGAATTTGGTTACGGAAGTAGCGTCATTGCGTCCGTGGCGATTTTCTTATCAATTAGACCTATGGATTGCAGAAATCTGATTTAAGATGAAAGAGATACCTTTAAATGAATTATTGTAACAAAACATGAAAAGAAGGTAAAATAAAAAGAACAATGACCACTATTGTTTTTAGATATGTTAATAAAAGCCTATGTAGTCCAGTTGGTAAGAGCACGTGACTTTCAAGAGAGTGGCGCGAGTTCGATCCCCGCCGGCGCCATATTTTTATTTTAGGGGAACGGCTAAAATAACACATGTTCTAAGAAGAAAATAGGTATATATGCACATATAAGGAAAAATTATACGTACAAGGAAGAACAAAAATATATGTATACATGTATATGAAAATATATGCAAATATATATATATACACACACACACAAAAAGGAGAAATTCAAAACAAGGCTGCAATCAATGAAATATGGTAAGAATTAAATAATGACATAACACTGTTTGAATGTTGAAAATGAAATAAAAGTTGTGTGTATATATATACGTGTAAAATGGGAATTAGAAGTTTTGTATACATATAAGGAGTTTATATGTAAGTATAATGTTTAATTAATTCTAGAATTTAAACGTTTAAAACAGACGTTAACAATTGCGCCTAAACCAGCTCGTGGGACCCAAATGGGTCGACCCATACCTGCCTGGGTCGACCAACGGGGACTGGGTTGACCCATAGGTCTAGCCAAGGGGGTATGTGGGTTGACCCACCCCTGATCCAAGCAGGTACATTAAGCGAATCTGGATTATTTTTCATATTACGTTCGTTGCTGACTCAGCGTTGCGCATACGATAAGATCCTGAACACCTATAAATTGGCTAATAGAGCCTAGCCTAAATCTCATATTTTCTGAGAGGATGTCCAGACTCTACCATTCTTCTTCCTCCCCAAATCACTTAAGAAAAATAGAATAATTAGTTTAAGGAAATTCTGAATCAAAATCTAGAGGAAAAGAATGCATATCTGTAAATAGGTGTTCATAATTTTGTTCGAAGTAAGGTAAATTCTTGGATCTGGTCAATTTAAATTTCTCGTCTTTATTCCATTTTTCTTTTAGTTGAGAATTGTGGATCCATGGTTATTTAGGTTCTAAGATTTAATTAGGGAGCCATGGAATGCTAGGTCTAGACCAAATTCATGAATTGGAAAGCTATTAGGTGAGTGGATTTAAGTAATACCTTTTTGGTAATGGTATATTTATCATTTGACATTCCCCACTGATATGCATATTAAATCCGTTGAAATGATTAAATCTGCTGAAATGATTAATTTGCTAAAACGTATAAACTTGTTAAAATATGTGGAAATGATTATTGTTGCATTCATATTCTAATAACTTGTTAATTGGATACTGTAAGTTAAGTTACAATGAAATTGGGATAATTACATGTTAATCTATGGCATATTATGTACTTGAATCTTTATCCATAAGAATGGGATAGTTACATGTCAATTTCTTAGATTGAAATAATTATATGATTGGATGATTACATGTTATTCTTTTAAAAGGGAGTTAATTACATGTTGGGAAGAACATGCGACATGATAATTAGTTAAAATGGACTTAATGTGATATCAAGTATGACATGTAAAAATAAATTACAATAAAATTGGGAAAAATGGATATGCCTAAATTTACAGTAAATAGAAAACTGTAACAACACTTAGACACGAGGTTAAATTCAACTTATGGCAGAAGTCTTCCCAGAACTGCCCGGCAAATCCAGCATGCATAAGTTGTTAATGTTATGTGAGGGGTCTAGTGCGTAAATATACATGTAATGGTGCTAAGACACGAGGTTAAGTCCAACTTGTGGTAGAAGTCTGCCCGAAATCGCCAGGCAAATCCAGCGTCCACAAGTGGTCGACTTAATGTGAGTGGTCTGGTGCATGAATATATATATAACATAATTGAAATAAATGGCATTGATTGTAATTAATGGAAATGAATGAAAGTTACAATAGTAAAAGAAGTGGAATGAACGGGTAATGATAATAACCTATTATAAATAAACTTGAAAGGGAAAAAGGAAAGATAATAGGTAGGCTTGTCCTAGGGACAAGTGGAAATTATAACGTAGGTTATAATAAATGATAAAGGGAATGAGATAACTTATGAAATGCAATAAGTTGTACTTAATTATAAATTAAGTAATTTGTAAATCTGGAAACCTGAAACATGCTGTTTGCAATAAGCAGAGAAAAGAGGGGAAAACTTATGAAATGCAATAAGTTGTACTTAATTATACATTAAGTAATATGTGAATTTGAGAAATTGAGTCTTGCCGATGAGATTAACATGTTAATGGCTTATTAACGAACTTAAATGAGTTAAGTTATATAACTGAAATTAATAAGCAAGAGGAACTTGGTGACTTGAATAAGAAGTCAATATGACTTGAAATAACTTGAACAGGTAGAGCAAGCGCGTAGTTAAATGATTAGACATAAGGTCTAATAACATATAACCCTAGATGCTTGGACAAGTCCGTACGTTTGAAGGTGAATAACCCAACGGGGTAGATCATCGTTGTGTCATAAGGCACGAGGGGAGTGCATGTCCATATGATTATTCTACCTGTTCTGCTGATATTCTACCGGCTCCGAAGGACTGGAAAGGGAAGCACATGGCTTCTTGGGATGTGGAGGATACTCCTGGTAGTCCTCTGTACGGTGACAGCATTCAGGCTGTGCTCGCAGAGGTTAGGTCTGCGCATTACTATCCGGTGAGTATACCTTGACTGCTACAATATGGGACAGTCAGAAGGCTGTAGGGTGGCATAGGTGATTTGACGATCAGGTTGTCTTGTGATTAGGCGAGTTACGACCATATTATCGGGTTGCCTTCGGCGGGTCTAACCATCTGTTTGATAGAAGTCGTCGGGTACCAACCATCGACAGCCAGTGTGATGCATGATACGCAAGATGGAGAGATAAACCTACAAATCATCGACCGTTCACTATCAAGGCTTTGGTTGCGGGATAGGCCAATTAGCATGTTGTTTGTTGTTTTTCTAGGCCGCGTCACTAGCTCTTAATTATGTTTGTCTTTCTTTAGCTGAGGGGAGGGTTGGGTAGGACCATAGCCACTAAAAATACAGACCATAACATCTGTGTATACAGATATTTGAAAAGCTCCCAACCGAGTTGCGTGTTTCTTGTACAACCCTGTTACAGAACTCTGTGCACAATAGATAATATATGTGGTTAAGGCATCGAGTACGATTGATGATACGTATGTGAGAAAGTCTAAATACATGTATGTCTGCTCCGGGTGGTGTATCGTAGACTCTAGAGAATTAATCTATGATAGAATCTGATTCGATCGAATGGTTCGAAGGTGGCAGTCTGTACGCTTATATAGCATGGCGATGGCGGGGCTTTGCGGAACGTAGTGTTGTTATGTTGGGATTCGTACGTTGCTCCGACGTAGGATGAGGGACTGCGTATATTTCTGTGGTGTTACAGCAGAGACCGTGTGAGTGGGGTACCATGGGATGTACCTTAATATTGGAGGTAGCTACATATATATACTATATTAGGTTAATCTACTAGGGAGTAGATGGGTATGGCGTGTGTGTAAGCCTTGAGTGCTGTTAACCCAAGTAACCTAATAAATAAGAAAATGTAACTGAACAATATATGTAGGGTTATCCAAAAATGTGTAGTTTAAATCCAGTCACCAGAACTCATGTTCTGACCTCCTCCTCATGAAAAAATAAATTTGATCTGTCGGAATTCGGGTTGTTACATTTGGTATCAGAGCCTAGGTTTAGGATTCTTGTATTAATAAAGAGTGAACGTATATGTATTATTAAATATAAATATTATATATATATATATCCCTAGATCCATAGAGTAACCCACTAAATGGGAAGAGCATAATATGGTAAAAAGTTGGGATATTTGTTTTGTAGAGTAAAGGAATGAACATGGAAATCTGAGACCCTTAGGTAATTTATGTGGGAAGTGTACAATATACTTTGTATGGGAGAAAGGTGAATCCAATATGTTGGTATTTGAGGTTAGTGGGTTTGGTTGTAAAACTTTATAAACTGGAAAAGGTTAAAAAGAGAAAATTGGATTAGGAATATATATAGCCTAGAGAATTGACTTTGTAGAAGTGTCTATAAGAGCCTAGTTAAGTTGGAAACCCACTTGGAGTCTAACCCCATTGTAAACTTTTAAGAACTTGAAATTGTAAAAGCTTTTGGAAGATGGTTTATGATGTTTTCAAGTTTTGATCTTAAAAGTGTTTTTGATGTTTGAAAAAAAAAATGTAAAGAACATATTTGAAAAGTACATAATGAGTTTTGATGTAAAATGGGGTGTATTTTGGAAATAGTGATTTCTTGTGAAATTTTTGTCTAAAATAAATTCTCTCTGTAAAATGTTGCATTCTGTTGAAAACTGAAATTTTCAGCAAAGAAAGTTTTGAAATCTCTATTCTTTTGACCATCATTTTTGATAAATTTTTCTAACAAGAAAATTTTGTTGGTTGGACAAAATAAGTTGTAAAAATGATGAATAGAGTATATGCTTGCACCTAGTTGTAAGTAAGAATAGTTGTAAGCCTGATTGAGTAATAGTTGTTCATGTCTACTCCGATTTTTGTGAATAGAAAAAAAATGTTTTACATTTTTATGAGATGACATGTTTTTAGGGTTTGGCAAAAGTAAGTTTTGGTGAGGAAAATGAAGTTTTAACCCTTTTAATATTTGGACGAAAATTTAAATGAAAAGGCCAAATCGTGTTTTTTAAAGTATGGAATAGGTAAAGATTAGTGCCTACGGAAGACGGGAAAGGTTTTGAGGCTATGAAGTAGATAACGAGAATTATCTTGGAATAATGGTAAGTTCCAGTAGAATGCGTAAGCATTGAGAAGCCTAGGGTGTTGCTTGAAAATGACCGTTGGTACACAGCTATGACTAGTGGTGACTACTAGATAGTGAAGGTCAATTAAGTGTTTATATCTTGTTGCTAATTTTCCTATTAGGGGTAAAACCCTTTATTACATTTCTGTTGGGATCATTCTTTTATTTTTCTCCTGTTGGGTAGTTAGGTAACACCTAAACCTATCATTGATCTTAAGGTTTGAACTTTTCTGTCTTAAGGGGACATAGTCCTGAGATTCTTGACCCTTAGTAGTAGCTGTGTAGAGCATTTGTTTTCCTATTCTAGTTGAAGGACTAAAAGGCATATTTGAAACTAAACTTAGATCAGAGGATTAAGTTGAATAAGCTAAGAAAAGAGTAATGGTACAACCAAAAAGGTGTAACACCCCGTATTTTCTGTAAACATTAAAGTAACAAATTAAAGAATAATTAATTACAAATGTGAGAATTAAGGGAAACGGTTATGCCATTGCGTTTGTCTCGGAATTCTGCTTGAGATAGAGTCCGAATTTGCGTAAATCGGACTCTGTATGAAGGAGTTATGACCTTCAGAAGATTCAAGAATTTAAATAATAAAACCAGCCCGAAATTCAAATTCAAGTTTCGAAATTCAAAAACCCCAAAGCAGGCTGGGCGGGAAATTTCCCGCCCAGAAATTAGGTCGACCAGGGGGTCGACTTGGGGGTCGACCCGGGTCACATCAGGTCGAACAAGGGGTCGACTTGGGGGTCGACTTCCCCCTTGGGTCAGATCTGAAACATGACGTATTTCTTTGAGTGACGATTTTCTGAGTCATTAGGGCTTGTGTGGCAAGTTCTGGTTGGTTCTCTTAGGATTGAATGGCTTTGATTGGCCCTAGGTTGATCTAACGGCTCCTATTAAATCAAACTTCTATATAAGCAACCTAAATCTAAACCCTAAGCCACACAAAAATATTCCTAGAACCGTCATGCTGTCAATACTCAACCTAGAGTAGCCGCCATTCTCCTTCAACTAGAAAGCAAGTTAGAAACTACGAATCAAATCTAATTCAACTAAGAGAATTCAACGTCTACAACAAAGAAGATCTATTCAGTTTCAGAATAGAGATCCCAGAACACAAGACTAGTCTCCTTTTTGTAAGTCCAGTTATCATTTAGACCTAAATGATATTAGAATCATGACTAAAATAACTGGATGTAGAACAACGCCTAATGTAAATTTATGCCTATCCTTTTTGTTAAAACTGAATTGATTAAGACTATGACTCCTATCATGTTAAGTTTGTGATCATGTTGTATAATTTGGCGATGACATATCATGTTGTATAATTTGCCGATGGCATATCATGTTGTATAATTTGGCGATGACATATCATGTTGTATAAGTTGGCGATGACATATCATGTTGTATAATTTGGCGATGACATATCATGTTGTATAATTTGGTGATGACACCTATATGTTGTATGTCAATTTGGGAATTTTGCTATGTTTATGCAAGTTCAACCATGTTCTCATATATGACTAGAACTACATGCTAATTTGCAAGTTCACAACTACATGCCTAATTTAAGTTTATGTAGTTCTATGTAAAACCCCTATTTTACGATTCATGTTGAGTAGATATAAATTTGCAAGTTCGTAATTAAATGTATATTGTTCTATGCCGAATTCATATGACACATGTGTAGTTAGATCCATATTTTTATGATATTGGAATATTACATGTTCCTTTTCCCCTTTTGTGTATGAGTTAGTCTATGTAGCGAGCCTAACATTTTATGTGATTTATGCAAACATTTAACGGGAGGGGGGTTAACGTTGGGGAAAAACATGAAATTACATGTAATTGGCATATTTGACTCATAATCATGTAAATGGTTTATGGCATAAAGTGGTATAATTTTTATACCAAAAATTATGAACTTGATTTAAAGGGAAAGTAGGGCTTGACTTGAATGACAATAATTTAAATATAAACATGAAGATGCAAATATGTAAATTTAGAAAAGACGAATATGCCTAACCCGAGGTTAGATTGAGTTACGGTGTAAGACTGCCCGGAACCGCCCGGCACATCCAACAGCCGTAACAATATATATCTAATGTGAGAGGTTAGTGCATTAAGCCCAAAAGAACCCGAGGTTAGACTGAGTTGCATTGTAAAACTGCCCGGATCCGACCAGCACATCCAGTGACCGCAACAATACCTGTCTAATGTGAGTGGTTGGTGCTTTAATGAATGAATTAAAGCTAAGTCAGGAATGGTAGGGTTAAGTTAATTAAGTAAACACTTAACCAGTACAACATGTTAACTAAACTGATGGGTGGGGTTAGGTTAACTTGGGCACTTAACCAATTTAACATGTTGATTAGGAAACCCTAGTAACGGGGACCCATTTCAGCAGTAACCCACATAGATGTATCAGGGTACCCTGAACTGGCAGGGTGGGGCATAATTACTGGGCTGATTATAAGCAGTCAAAACAATGGCGGTTGGTGCGTCAGTGTAGGTTCCGATGACACAAGTAATAAATGCGGGGCCATATGATTATAAGCAGTAACCCACATTTGATACACCCCATGGTGGGACCAGCACAGATATTTACAATCGAGCGGGCCATATGACACAAGTAGTAAATGCGTACGAGTAGGAGCTGATGAATAAAAAGGGATCACTGGGTTTGAACTCATGATGATGGTTGAAATATCTAGTAGGTGCAGAGAATATGGATATGAGTTCGATAGTATGATTAGTTTATCTTGCCTTGTTTATCTTGCCTTATCCTATGTTACCTTATTTCGTTGTTATTGTCCTGTGTCCAGTTTATTCATGTCATGGTTCTCTTACCAGTTTACATGCTGAATAATCACTGGACTTACCAGACTCATGTCTAACCCATTTTTCTTCTACTCTCTTTTCTTCCGTTTCCCCTCCCCTCAGGTAGCCAGGGAGGGAATAGCTCAGCTTAATTCGGACCGTTCATCTTTCCAAGCTTGAAGACTCTGTAATGTATGGCTTGGAACCTCTTATCTTTGGCTATGGCTTTGGACACACTACCACTAGGGGATTTATGCAGTTTTATTTGTGTTTTATGCTTCTTTATGTTATAATCAAGACAGAGATTTTGATGTAATGATTTGGAAGTTGTTTTGAGATAGTTTGCTGTAATGTTTTTGCTATGAACCACGTATGAAATAAATTTAGTTTTTCCGCTGCTTATATATGTCTGTCTTGTAAATTATCTGTGTCTTTTACCTATAATGCTCCACCAAAGTTAAGGCATTCCCTTTGTGAGTGACCTTAATGGAGGTGGGGTGTTTCACTTGGAATCAGAGCAAAGGTTTACCAGGTCAGATAAAAATTTTGAAAACTGTTTTTCAAAAAGAAGTTTAAAGAAGAAATTTTCAAGAAAAAGTGTTTTATTTTAAAAAGGCATAATCCCCCAAAGCCATATGCACTATCTTTCTATCTTTTGTTTTGAATCTTTCCTTTTTCGTTTCAGCATGTCTGGGGATCTTAACCTTCCAGAGGGTGTGCCGGTACCTGGCTTGTTCAGACGGTACCTAGAGGCTAGGGCTAATGTCGCAGGCCCAGCAGACGTTCCTCCCCCCCCCAGCTGCAGCGACTCCTCCTCCTCCTCCGCGTGCAAATGCTTTCTCAAAAATATGTAGGGACTTTCGAGCCATGGGTGGAAAGAACTTCAATGGAAATGAATCCTTCGTGGAAGCAAGAAACTAGCTCAAAGAAACTGAGGATTTGTTTGTTATTTTCGAAGTGGACGATAGGCAGAAGATACAGTTGGCCGTATGGTTGCTTAAAGACGAAGTCTCCTATTGGTGGGAAGTTACTAATGCTGAAAGACCAGTTGAAACTTGGATGGATTTCAGAATGAGGTTTGAAATGAAATTCCTCTCACAAGCTGAACGAAGCCTACACATGAAGAAGTTCTTAGCACTCAAACAGGGAAGTATGTCGGTCAAGGAATACGTTAACCAATTCAACCAGATGGCTAGGTTTGGATTGGAGTTAGTGAACACTTTACATAAGAAGGCTCTCCGTTTTTTGAAACGATTGAATGAGCCACTGCACAGCGTAGCTATGTCCCATATATCTATGGGTGCGACCTATGAGAGACTAGTGGACATGGCACTGTTACAAGAAGAAGATAAGGTTGGCAAGAAAGAGAAAAAGGTGAAAGTAACTCAAAATAAGAAAGTGGAGGGATCACAGAGAAAGAAGATAGATTCCAAGGGGCGGGAAGAACAACAAACCCCGTGACAAGAGGAAGTGTAATTTTTGTGGCATTCCTGGACATCTGGTTAAGGACTGCAGAAAGAAGAAGAGGAAGATGGGTGGTTGTTTCCATTGCGGCAAGACAGGACACATGGCTAGGGACTGCCCAAGGAAGCAAGGGCAAGGGCAGAGAGCTGGATCTACTTCTGGAGGGTAGGTTCACGCTATCATGGCACCTCCGCAAGAACGAGGTAGAAATATTTCTGTTGAGAGTTTAGTTTATCTTTTTGATCATCTTGTTCGTACACTCTTTGATTCTGGCGCATCACACTCTTTTATATCTACTGCTTTAGTTGAATCTCTGCACCTTGACACCAATTTAGTAGAGGATCCCTTGGTTGTTCCAAATCCAATTGGGGGCTCAACTTATTTGTCAATGATTTGTTTGGATTTCGAAATTTCTATACTAAGTGTTGGGTTTAGATGTAATGCCTATGTTTTGGGCTTCACGGGCTATGGGTTGATTCTAAGCATGGATTGGCTATCCAGTAATGGTGCCATCCTCGATTGTGAAAAGAGAGTGGTTAGACTCATGACTCGTCTCAGTAACACTCTCGAAATTTCTTATAATCCCATGAACTCTGTTATGCTTAGCTATCTAGAATCTCTTGATGCGTCTGTTGAAGATTTGCAGTCTGTTAGAGTAGTCCGTGAATACTCGGATGTCTTTTGTAGAGGTGAAGGGGTTACCTCCGAAGCGGGAGATAGACTTCCGCATATACCTCGTTGATAATGCAAAACCCGTTGCTTTACCCGTTAGGCACATGGCTCCAAGGGAGAGGAAAGAACTCAGCAAGCAAGTTAAAGAGTTGCTTGAGAAGGGATTTATAAGGCGGAGTATTTCTGAATGGGGTGCTCCAGTAGTATTCGCAACCAAAGCAGATGGTTCACTTCGCCTATGTGTTGATTATAGGGAGCTAAACAAGCTGACCAAGAAGAATAAGCACCCACTTCCAAGAATAGATAACTTGTTCGATCAGCGTGTAGGTGCATCGGTTTTCTCCCAACTAGATCTAGCTATCGGGTTTCATCAGTTAAAAGTGGCTGAAGACAGTATTGATAAGACCGCGTTCAGAACTCCAGATGGTTTTTTCGAGTGGTTTGTCATGCCTTTCGGCTTGACGAACGTGCCCGCTTATTTCGTTGACTTAATAAGCAAGGTGTTCAGGGAGTTCCTTAATAAGTTTGTGGTGGTCTTCATAGATGGCATTTTGATTTTCTCAAAGAGTGAGGAAGAGCATGCTCAGCATTTAAAAGAAGTCATGGATACTCTTCGAGCACATCATTTGAAAGCCAAATTCTCCAAATGCCACTTCTGGAGAGAGGAAGTAAGGTTTCATGGACATGTGGTGTCCAAGGAAGGGTTAGTTGTGGACACCGCAAAATTAGTTGCGGTGCAAGATTGGAAGGTTCCACGGAATGTGACTGAAGTCCAAAGCTTCCTCGGGCTAGCGGGCTTTTACCTAAAGTTCATCAAAGACATTGTGAAAATCTCAGCTCCACTTACAAGGTTGACGAAGAAGAACCTAACTTTCAATTAGGATTTGGATTACGATGTTGCTTTCCAACGATTGAAGAGGGCTCTAACAACAACCCCAGTTCTGACATTGCCGGATAGGAACAAGATGTTTACAGTATACACAGATGCATGTGGTATGGGACTAGGTGCTGTCTTGATGCAAGAAGGGAAGGTAATAGCTTATGGAGGCAGACAATTGAAAGTACATGAGAAAAACTATCCAACCCACGATCTAGAGTTGGCTGCCATCGTCTTTGCGCTTAAGTCTTGGCGCCATTATCTCCTAGGTGAGAAGTTTGAATTGTATATTGACCATAAATCGTTGAAGTACCTTTTCTCGCAGAAAGATCTTAACTTGAGGCAACAAAGGTGGATGGAGTTCTTGGCATCCTACGATTTCGAGATTTCCTATACCCCTGGCAAGGGCAATGTAGTAGCAGACGCCTTGTGTAGAAAGAAGCTGACCTTAAGTTCTCTCTTTGTAGAAAGGCAGAGCTTGGAGTACATAGCCAATTTGACTTTAGACCCTCTATCGATCATGTGAGTGATTTGTTAGCATCGCTAGAGGTGCGTCCTACTCTTTTGGACTCAATAGGAACCGCGCAACGTGAAGACCCTCAGCTAGTTGATGTGATGGATAAGTTAATTAGGGGTGAGACTTCTAGTCACCTCAATAGATACTCCATCGATGATAAGGGTTGGTTGAGGCGGGATGGAAGGCTATGCGTCCCACAAGCAAGGGATTTGGTAAAGAAGGTTCTCGAATAGGCACACCATTCCAAGTTGACCATACACCCAGGTGGAGACAAGATGTATAGAGATGTAAAAAGGGTTTTCTTTTGGAATGGCATAAAGAGGGATGTAGCTGAGTTTGTCTCTAAGTGCTTAATATGCCAGCAAGTCAAGGCAGAGCAAAAGAAGCCCGGTGGTTTGCTTCATCCTCTAGAGGTCCCACAGTGGAAATGAGATAGCATTTCAATGGACTTTATTGATGGGATGCCTAGGTCAAGAAGGGGCAATACCAGTATTTGGGTAATAGTGGACAGACTCACAAAAAGCGCTCACTTTATACCCGTTCAAGTTAGAGGGACTGCCTCGCGTTTAGCATCCATTTATCTTAATGAGATAGTTCGACTCCATGGGATACCCTCCAGCATTGTGAGTGGCTGAGATCCTATCTTTACGAGTGAGTTTTGGAGGAGCTTGCAAGAGGCTGTAGGCACACAGCTATGCTTAAGCACGGCCTATCACCCCCAAACCGATGGTCAGACGGAAAGGGTGAATAGAGTATTAGAGGACCTCTTAAGATTATGCATTCTTGACTTTGGAGGAACATGGGAGGATCATCTTTCTTTGGTGGAGTTTGCCCACAACAATAGCTACCAAGCCACCATAGGCATGGCACCATTCGAAGCTTCATATGGAAGACCATGTCGATCACCAACTTGTTGGTGGGAGTCTACAAACAAACTCATATTGGACCAGATTTGATTAGAGAAACTTCAGAGAAAGTGGAATTGATACGAAGAAGAATGAAGACTGCCCAAGATAGACAGAAGTCCTACGCAGATAAAAGAAGGGCCGACCTTGAGTTTGAGGTTGGAGACAGGGTTTTCCTTAAAGTATCTCCTTTCAGGAACGTCGTTCACTTTGGATCCGCAGGAAAGTTGGCACCAAGATTTGTTGGGCCGTTTCCTATTATTGAAAAGATTAGAAAGATGGCTTACAGAGTAGAGCTTCCCGAAAGATTGGTTGGAGTTCATAATATCTTTCATGTTTCTCACCTACGAAAGTGCTTACATGAGTCTGCGGAAGTGGTGGAACCAAGCATATTAGAGGAAGTAGAAGTAGAACGAGAGGCGACTGTGAGAAGAGTTCCAACTTGTATCTTGGGTACAGAAGTCAAAAAGCTACGCAACTGCGAAGTCAAACTTGTTAAAGTTCAATGGAGTGACGCTAAGGAAGACACGACTTGGGAGACTGAGGCCAAGATACGCGCAGCCTACCCTTTTCTTTTTGAGGGTACATCTTTGATCTCTTTTTCCTTAAGTTTATTCATGCTCGTATCTATCTTTTTTTATGTATTTCCTCAGTGCTATTCTTGATCCTTAGGTAGAAACCAATGGATGTAAACATGTATTTGAAACATGTTGTGATTGATGGTTGCAAGTGGTTGTAAATGATTTCTAGTGGTTGCTCGTGGATGCATATACACACACATTAGGTGTTAGATCAGCTCAGTCACTTTCATATTGCATATGCATATGTGTACTTGTATATGATTGAAACTTGATGTGTTATCATGTGGATGTTGCATTTGTATGAATGATTGTGCACTCATGTAGAAAGTATGATTTGGGATGATTGCATACATAATGGTCTCATGGCACCGACATGACTTGCATTAAGGAGGTCAACTGAATCAGTAGACCGCCTGATTTTGCATTAGATAAGGACATGTACACACACTATGCATATGATCATGAAGCATTAGAAGTATTTTTAAGGACAATGGACGCCTGTGTTTGATAGATGAGTAGATGGACGATTGGATGGTAGGATATACGTTCTTCTTGACTTGAAGATTTCGGGGATGAAATCCTTTAAGGAGGGGACAATGTAACACCCCGTATTTTTTGTAAACATTAAAGTAACGAATTAAAAAATAATTAATTACAAATGTGAGAATTAAGGGAAATGGGTTACGCCATTGCGTTCGTCTCAAAATTCTGCTTGAGATAGAGTCTGAGTTTGCGTAAATCGGACTTCGTATGAAGGAGTTACGACCTTCAGAAGATTCAAGAATTTAAATAATAAAACCAGCCCGAAATTCAAATTCAAGTTTCCAAATTCAAAAACCCCGAAGCAGGCTGGGCGGGAAATTTCCCGCCCAGAAATTAGGTCGACCAGGGGGTCGACCTGGGTCACATAGGTCGACCAAGGGGTCGACCTGGGGGTCGACCTCCCCCTCGGGCCAGATCTGAAACATGACGTATTTCTTTGAGTGACGATTTTCTGAGTCATTAAGGCTTGTGTGGCAAGTTCTGGTTGGTTCTCTTAGGTTTGAATGGCTTTGATTGGCCCTAGGTTGATCTAACGGCTCCTATTAAATCAAACTTCTATATAAGCAACCTAAATCTAAACCCTAAGCCACACAAAAATATTCCTAGAACCGTCATGCTGTCAATACTCAACCTAGAGTAGCTGCCAATCTCCTTCAACTAGAAAGAAAGTTAGAAACTACGAATCAAATCTAATTCAACTAAGAGAATTCAACGTTTACAACAAAAGAGAGCTATTCAGTTTCAGAATACAGATCCCAGAACACAAGACTAGTCTCCTTTTTGTAAGTCCAGTTATCATTTAGACCTTAATGATATTAGAATCGTGACTAAAACAGCTGGATGTAGAACCAAGCATAATTTAAATTTATGCCTATCCTTTTTGTTAAAACTGAATTGATTAAGACTATGACTCTTATCATGTTAAGTTTGTGATCATGTTGTATAATTTGGCGATGACATATCATGTTGGATAATTTGGCGATGGCATATCATGTAGTATAATTTGGCATAATTTGGCGATGACATATCATGTTGTATAATTTGGCGATGACATATCATGTTGTATAATTTGGTGATGACACCTATATGTTGTATGTCAATTTGGGAATTTTGCTATGTTTATGCAAGTTCAACCATGTTCACATATATGACTAGAACTGCATGCTAATTTGCAAGTTCACAACTACATGCCTAATTTAAGTTTATGTAGTTCTATGTAAAACCCCTATTTTACGATTCATGTTGAGTAGATCTAAATTTGCAAGGTCATAATCAAATGTATATTATTCTATGCAGAATTCATATGACATATGTGTAGTTAGATCCATATTTTTATGATGTTGGAATATTACATGTTCCTCTTTTTCCCCTTTTGTGTATGAGTTAGGCTATGTAGCGAGCCTAACATTTTATGTGATTTATGCGAACGTTTAACGGGGGGTAACGTTGGGGAAAAACATGAAATTACATGTAATTGGCATATTTGACTCATAATCATGTAATTGGCATATTTGACTCATAATCATGTAAATGGTTTATGGCATAAAGTGGTATAATTTTTATACCAAAAATTATGAACTTGATTTAAAGGGAAAGTGGGGCTTGACTTGAATGACAATAATTTACATATAAACATAAAGAGGCAAATATGTAAATTTAGAAAAGACGAATATGCCTAACCTGAGGTTAGATGGAGTTACGGTGTAAGACTGCCCGGAACCGCCCGGCACATCTAACAACCGTAACAATATATATCTAATGTGAGAGGTTAGTGCATTAAGCCCAAAAGAACCCGAGGTTAGACCGAGTTGCGGTGTAAAACTACCTGGACCCGACCGGCACATCCAGTGACCGCAACAATACCTGTCTAATGTGAGTGGTTGGTGCTTTAACGAATGAATTAAAGCTAAGTCAGGAATGGTAGTGTAATGTCCCGTATTTTACAGTATAATAATTAATTAATTTAATTATATAAATAGGGATTTGAGAGATTGAAATGGACGTTGAATTAAATAATAGTTAATATTTAATTAATATAAATAATAGAATAATATATTTATTTCTGAATTAGTCGGAAATAGTGAAATAACGATATTGTGTGAACTGGACAATTCAAAATATATAATTCAGTTTGGAATTTAATTTGAATAACGAATATATTATTTAAACGAAGTTTGAACGTATAATTATAATATAATTATAATCGAGCTTGAAATGGCGCCGCAGTTCGCTATTTGGCGATTTGAACTTCAACTGAATGTGCAGGGTCCGTTTTAAATCGGATTTCTATGAAACAAGAAACGTTCGGAGCTGGTTAAGTATATCTTTCTAATGGAAGAGAAAAATCGAGATTTCATTGTGTAGATTTTGATTTATGTCCAAATCAAATTTTAGAAAAGTCGTTATGGAATTCCTTTGAAATTTATAAATATAAATTTATATTATAAAAGGATTTTTTTATATAAATTGAATATCTATTCAACCGGGATTTGAATATCGAGTTATAAATCCAATTGGAACTGTATGATATTCTATTGTGAATATACGATAATATTTATTTATAAATATTAAATTTAATTATTTTTAAATATATTTATATATTTATGGTTATTTAGAGCTTTAAAAATAGCCAGTTTTGCAAATGAACTCCGTTTTCGACGAAACTAATTTTGTTGGGTCCGCAATATTAAATTATTGCTAGATTTCAGTTTTCATGATTTTTAAAGTCAGTAGGTGGCCGTACGGGATTTTAATGTGAAATACAATCGATAATTTGACTTTAACAATACACTGTGTGAGCAAACGGATTCGGAATTTGACAAAACAAGTTTCTTGGGTCCGTAATGTCGAACTGTAGATGCATGCCAATTTTCATGATTTTTGGGTGTCGTATGTGATCATGGGGATTTTTAAAGCCGAACACAAGTAACAATTGATTAGAATTGAATAAACTAATCAATAACAAAATATTATAAAATCCTATAAATATACCACTTAACTTTTCCTAAACCTAACTTCTTTTTCCTCGATAGTCAACAACAAAAGAAATCATGCCGCCACTATCTTCACTAGACACCCAAAATCGGTGACTTCAAATAATGCCAATAATTCAAAGAAAAATCTATAAATCAAAATAGATGTATATTTGAATTCCCGTATTCTTGCTCTTCACAATCATATAAAATATATAGGTTCGATGTTAGTTCAGCTGCCTTGGTTTTCTGAACCGCAACCTAGGGTTAAGTCTGTAGGAGGATTGAGGAGGTGTTGTGTAAATCAGATATTGGATCTGAGTTCGGGGGATTGAGTAGTATTGGCGGGTATGTTTTTAAGGAGTTTTGTGATGAAGTCCATTGGTGCTTTCCTGTAGACATCGTGTTTTCTGACTTGGAGTCGCAATAGGAAGGAGCCAACGGACTAGTACAACGAGGAGGAGATCTCAAAGTGAAGGTGAAAGATGAGGTCAGTTAGTGGTTTCATGATTCGTTGAAGGAGTAAATGGTGCCTATAGTTGCGTGAAAAGTGATGATTTGGGGTTCGATGTTACAGGGAATCGGTTATAGTGGAACCGAAGTAGAGGAGATAACGGTGAGAAAGGAAGGTGTGGGTTTATCCATGTGTTGGTGAATCCGTAGAGGAACGAAATGGGGGGATTAAAGATGGTTTTAATTTTCGTTTTCATGGAATAATGGATGGTTTGCGTTTCTGGAATTCGAACCAGAACGGAAGGAAGAAATAACTGTTCATCGTGGTAGGATTCTCAAAGTGAGTATGGGCCGTTTGAAAGTATGTAAGCCCAATTATAAATTATAAAAGGAATTGAGTTTTTGTTTTAGTTTTAGTTTAAATATTTAATAAACATGGAACTTTAATATCTCTTACACACACTATCGGAATGGCGAACGGTCTGATCCGTTGGGGTCGTATACACCGACACTACACAATGGAACTGACTGGGAGTGGATTGGAGTCTGTTACAATCTATAGCAAAATAAATTGTCTGATTTGAATCGACAACGGTTATCGATATTTAACGATAAACCACCAATGCGAGTAAATCTCGCTATTCTGATCAGTTTATATTTTTATAACGTATTTTTAGAACTGATAAATGTTGGTTGAATTCTGCGTGTTGACTGTTTGATAGAACTGCTAATTGATTGGTTGAAATTATAGATAACGATATATATATATATATATATATTGTTAATCAAATATTTATTCTGTTTATCATAGTATTTCATATTGGAATGAAGTTGATGTTAATTATATTGTTTAACATCTGTGATGCAGGGAAACAGGTTGAAGGAATCCGACTGGATTCCTCAACATTTATTTTATTGTTTTTCATATATGATGATATATGATATGATATATAATCTGTGTTGATTATGTGTGTTTGAATGATATTAATCATTGTTATTTGGTATTTTAAATACCGTAAGAAATACTAGGATGTAGAAAAGGGGATTTTCAAAGTGTATTTTGAAAATAAATTATTTATGTTAAATCGATGGATTTTATATTTAAAAGGAAAAGGATTTTATAAAAGAAAATAATTATAAAATCAAGGGAGATTATAAGAAAAAGGAAATATTTATTTGTTAAATAAATAGATTTGAAAAGGACATATTTGTAAAACATTTACAAATAGAATTGAAAAGGGAATATTTGTAAAACACTTACAAATAGAATAGAAAAGGATATATTTGTAAAACATTTACAAATAGAATTGAAAAGGGAATATTTGTAAAACACTTACAAATAGAATTGAAAAGGGAATATTTGTAAAACATTTACAAATAGAATTGAAAAGAAAATATTTATTTGTTAAATAAATAGGATTGGGAAAGAATATTTATTTGTTAAATAAATAGAATTGGAAAGGAAATATTTATTTGTTAAATAAATAAAATTATAAAAGGAATATTTATTTGGAAAATAAATAGGATTATAAAAGGGAATTAACGAGAAATAAAAGAGTTATGAGGAGTTTGTTTAAAGTGGATATCAAATAGAGTTGATCAAATAGAGTTGATCGAATTAGAATTTATTCGAAATGGAGTTAACTGGATAGATTGATCGAATTAGAATTAATAAAATAGAGTTAATTGAATAAAGATTGATCGAGTTATAGTTAATCGAATTAGAGTTAACCGATTTGAGTTAATTGAATAGAGTAATCGATTAGAGTTAATCGAGTTATAGTTAATCCAATAGAGTTAATTAATTAGAGTTAATCGAATTAGAATTAATTGAATTAGAGTTAGTTGAATTAAAGTTAGTCGGATATAATTTATTCGAATAGAGTTAAAATAGTTAGTCGAATATAATTTATTCGAATAGAGTTAAAATAGTTAATCTAATATAATTTATTCGAATAGAGTTAAAATAGTTAGTCGAATATAATTTATTCGAATAGATTTAAAATAGTTAATCGAATATAGTTTATTCGAATAGAGTTAAAATAGTTAATTGAATATACTTTATTCGAATAGAGTTAAAGGAGTTAATTGAATATAGTTTATTCAAATAGAGTTAAAGGAGTTATCGAATATTAGTTATTCGAAAGGAGTTATCGAATACTAGTTATTCGAAAGGAGTTATCGAATACTAGTTGTTCGAAAGGAGTTATCGAATATTAGTTATTCGAAAGGAGTTATCGAATATTAGTTATTCAAAAGGTGCAATAACCCGGAAAATGTGAACCAATTTAAAATTTTTAAATTTGGTTATTACCAAAGAATTTGGATAGTTGAAATGGCAAATTTCAATAAAATGTAGAATTGGGTATGGTATTGCAGTTTGAAATTTTGAATACAAACTTTGTCTGACTGTACCGGGTGGAAAATACAACGGATTTTAGCGAAACTGAAAATATTTAAATCTGTTTATGAATACCTTTCTAACGAATCCGAAAAATTGAAATTTCATAACGGAAATCAAAAGTTATGGCCAAATGAATTTTCAGAAAGGTCGCTATATAACATGTATAGCCCTTGAAAATTGATATTTTGCATATGACCTCGGAATTCGACGAAACCACTTTTTTTGGGTCCGGGATGTCAAATTATTGTTAAGTTTCAAATTTCATAATTTTTGAAGCTAGTATGTGAGCGGGGCAAAAGAAAATGAGATTGGTCAATTTCTGTTAAAATGGGTCGACCTAAAAATGGCCGTTTTTCAAACGAGCTCAGAATTCGACGAAAATGGTTTTGTTAAAACCGTATCGTCAAAACAAAGCTAGATTTATTTTTCTGGAATTTTTTGATTCAGTTTGTGGCCCTGGCATATTGAAATGTACGTTTAAATTAAATATCGAATGTTTTATATTTTAATTTGAAAAATAACTGACTGTAACAGTCGAAATGGCCAACGAAACATATCCTATGTCCGGAATGGGGGTATTTAGCTAGAGGCGACAGTCGTTGGGTTTAAAAAGGAGTTAGTTTGAGAAAACACTATTTAAAATTTACTATATAGCTTGGACCAATAGGATTTTTTCTTTTTAAAAAAAAACTCGGAAAAAACCCTAGCGGCCAGCGATTGAACGACGCACAAAGCACGAAACTTCTCGTCGCTTTTGCCGCCGCCACAGTCCGTTTCACCGCCTCCGCCAGTTGAAGCTTCTGACCGCCTCCGCCTCCTCTATAAATCCGACCAAGCCTCGCCTCGATCCATCAACTGTACGCGTTGAATTTCGAGGAGAAAGTCGCGCCCTTTGGAGCGCCGCCGCGACCCACAGGAGCCACCGAGTCCATCGCCACCACCGCCGATCGGAAGGTGATTCGTAGCCCTCTGACGCCGTGTGGTCTGATCGAAGCAACAAGGTACAGTTTGGCTTAAAAATCGAGACCTAGTTTTGAAGCTTTGAAAACTTTTCTGATATAAATTACTGAAATGAAAATAACACTTTTAAGTGTTGCAAAACTTTGAAAAATAATATCTTTTTCGTTCTTTAACGAAATTTGATGAAACAGGAGACACCGTGACCGCAAGGAGGCTCTCTACATCCTAGAAGAAGTCGCGGATTTTTCTGACCTTCCTACGATTTTTAGCACTGCAATAACCAATGTGAGGAATCTAAACTAATTGTGTGAATGAAATCACGTTGTATAAATTATATAAGCGAAGTGTAAATTATATACGCATCGTATACCTCATGTACATGTGTTGTATAAGTTATATTAGCGATGTATAAATTATACAAGCGTTGAATGAAACATATATGCTTTGAATTGTGATGAAATGCAAGTGAATTATTATATTATATATATATATACACTCCCCTCGTCCACAGACCATGGACGATATTTATTGCTTGTGATTGACGTGATATTATATGGTATGACGAATGGTTGGAAATAATTGTTTGTGGTTGATATTATGGTTGAAAAATACCTTTGTGGTTGAAAACTACCCTCTTGTGGTTGGAACAAATTAGAATAGGATTGTGGAATTAAAAATAAAACATGCCGCCTGCGTGCGAACTAGATGCATGATCCCCATTGTAAAAAACCTCGAGGTTTTAAGGTAGAGCGAGGAGCCGTACTAGGGACGGTCCCGGTTTTAACTACCCTGCCATTATGCTGCCGAAATTTTCTGAAATATTCATGTGTTAGAATAATTTTCATTCGTTGAACCAAATTACATATGTTATATCGAATATTCATGTGTTGAGTTGCAATTCGTTCGTCGATTTGAAATTCATGTGTTGAATATTATTTGAATTTAAACATATAGCTTTAGCGATAAAAATCACATTTTTATATAGATACAAACTATATAGAATATTCATGTGTTGAGTTGCAATTCGTTCGTCGATTTGAAATTCATGTGTTGAATATTATTTGAATTTAAACAAATAGCTTTAGCGATAAAAATCACATTTTTATATAGATACAAACTATATAAAATATTCATGTGTTGAGTTGCAATTCGTTCGTCGATTTGAAATTCATGTGTTGAATATTATTTGAATTTAAACAAATAGCTTTAGCGATAAAAATCACATTTTTATATAGATACAAACTATATAGAATATTCATGTGTTGAGTTGCAATTCGGTCGTCGATTTGAAATTCATGTGTTGAATATTATTTGAATTTAAACAAATAGCTTTAGCGATAAAAATCACATTTTTTATATAGACACAAACTATATAGAATATTCATGTGTTGAGTTGCAATTCGTTCGTCGATTTGAAATTCATGTATTGAATGTTATCATATTTTAAAATAAAATGAATTCACAATAAAACTACATTTTTATTGTGAATATGGAGTGTTAAAAACATTCACGTGTTGAATAATTTTTTTTTTTTGATGATAAAAATATTCCTTTTATCATGTATATGCTTAGATAAAAATACACACGTGTTGAAATAAATAATAGTTTGCTAGAAATATTATTATTAGCTTTGTTCTGCATATATATACATGTGTTGAACGGGAAAAATGGATTAGCTGTAGAGTAAAGAAATTATTTGCGTGCCCGACAAATAGGTAAACCTTGATGAGTTGGCTGCGCAATTTTATTTTTATATCAACTCCTGTGAATGCCATTGGATGCGGAGTGCTGGTTATTCTGTGTGAAATAATAAATATCGCCATAGGATAGTAACAATTAATTTTGAACTACACTACATGGCATACTTCTTGACTATGGGCATACTTCATCATATTCCACATAAGCAATTGGAGCTTGTGTGACGAGGTGGAAGATTTACCATATGAGCGAGAGGCTTGTATGGCGATGACTATATACTACAGGTTGAACTGATGACTGATATGGACTATATAAAATATAACGAAAAATCGCCAGATTAATAAAAACCCCACACGGGTCTGGAGTTGACAATAATCACGTCGCTCTAGTTATTAGATACGGCACATGGACTATTTATTTCCACACGGAAACGGGGTGACGAGAATTTATTCTCTGGAGTGATTATCTATACATGCTCCCCCGTAAACACCAGAATATATCACTATAAATATGTGAATGCTTTTTAGGATTTATTGGGTACCTAACACGGCCCAATAAATTTCCAAACCCATCCCCGTACAAAGGAGGTTATGGCGAAATTTTTAGAAATATTAAGGCGTTAGTGAAATATTTGAAGTGAAAACGAAGTTGAAATTATAGAATGAACTATAGTTGGAATTATAGAATGAACTATATTTATATATATAAATATAAATAAAATAAAAGGGAATCAAAGCCGTGCAGTTCGTGTTTCAGAATCGTAATTTGAAACGATTAGTGCGAGAAATCCGACCATCGGATTTTCCCGAAACCGCAACCGCTGGGTTCGCCTTGGAAATATCTTCCCAACGGCACCAACCTTGTAAAAATCCAACGGTTGGATTGTCCGGAATGTTTAATTTAAATCTAAAGAAAAACAGCGCCAGAATCGTTTATATTTATATATAAATATAAATATATTTAAATTAAATCGAATAACGACGCTGCAGTTCGAATTTTGAAACCGTAACTTCAAACGACTAGTGTGGAAGATCCGACCGTCGGATTCTCACGAAACTGGAACCGTTGGGTTCGCTTTGGGAATATCTTCCCACTGATATAGACTTTGTAGAAATCCAACGGTTAGATTTTCTGATATGTGTAAAATAAATTAGGAGAAAAACAGCGCCAGTGCCACGGCACGACCTGAAACCTCGTTTAATTAAATATGGCCATTTTTAAATAAATAAAAATGGCGAAAAATCGTTATAAAATATTATAGGCAACTTAGACTGCAAATAAACCAATTGGGCTTGAATTGTTTGATATTTGATGGTTGTATGTGTTTGACACGAAAATAACACTAAAGAACTGAAAGATGGATGTCGAATAATATAACCATAGAAAGAATCGATTTAAATTCTAATGACGTGAATTATTTGAAAAGGCCGAGCTAACCCTCATTTCAAATAATTTATCGAGCGATTCGAATTGGAAAATGAAAAGATGATTCAAGACCGACAATCTTCGTATCGGTTGGATGGGTGCTACTGAGGTTCCTGACCGGAGTAGCTACCGGAAGGGGGCGGAAGTAGTAGCCGTCTGAACGTATGTGTTGATTGTACGGATATGCGAGGAATTGACGCCTCCGGTTTCGTTCAGACCCAGAACGGACTTGTAAATGGACTGTGTGTCCGACATTGGATTTTGTTCTATACTGATTGATCTCTGTTAAATATATATCTATTTGGCGGCGGAGAATTTATTCTTTTGCTTAACGTCCTTCTCTGAGACGTACGAGCTTAGAGGTTATATATCGATGGAAATCAATCGTATGGAGTGGACTGCCTATGTGGCATGCCAAGATGCTGTGATCAAGGCTTCTGTTGCAAAGCAAAGTCTTGTGGAAGATGATCAAAGCATGGTCTACGTGGCCTAGCATTGTGTATTTCGTAGATTCGCGAGCCTCACACCTCGGTATGAGTTAAAAACGGGATACGGACCGCCGGGAGAGCACGACGTTTCTTTCTAGCTATGGTGGTGTCAGTGACTTACCAGCCCTGACATTTATATCTATTTTTCACCTATGTGGTTGTTGGAATGCGAGGCGCCTCGATTATAGGTCTGCAAGGACCGGGAAACGTGTGTTCAGGAATAAATAATCCTCAAACGTAAGAGAGGACCGGCCCAGCCGATCCAGGGTTGCCCAGAGTGTGTAGTCCTGAGACGTTTGCTAGAATGTCTCGAAGCGGAGAGGAGCTTGCCCCTTGCCTCGACTCATGACGGAAATCCAATTTCCAATACGAAATAACGGACTCGATTGTAGAACTAGTATGGCGACATAGTGGTATGGGGCACTTATGCCGTCTATGATTGATATTTATGATGCTATTCGTTTTTGAAACATATATGCACTAGTAATAATATCAAATGATTTTGCTTTATACGTATCAAGCATATTTGGCTATTATAAGGTAAAACTCTATCCTCCGGCTTGCGTTGCATTGTATGATGGGACTTGAGTCTTATAATGGCTTCATTCTTTCAAAAAGCATTGCGTTGTTTTACAAGAATTTACTTTGTTTTAAATGCACCAGCAATCACTGGAGTAAACCCGTTCCGCGAAAGTGGCGTGGTCCTATGATTTGCTATCACTGTTGTCTAACTGTTAAATAGATTTCTCATACCAGTCCCCATGACTGACTCGTTGTTTGTTTCACTTTGCAAACGCGGGTGCCCTTATTTTCACACGGGCAGCCTAGTTCACAGGTGACAGGTTGTTTTTGGCTCTGCACTGTTGCATAGAGTGCATTTTTGGCTCATGGCGAGGCTGACTTCACAGAGACGACTTTGACATTTTCCACCATTACTGTACTTATATTATGATTCCGCCACGGGCAATGCAGACTGATTTATTTTCCGTACTTCTTATTGTATGTATATATACCGCCTTCGGCGATGTAGACTGATACCCTTATTATGTCTCACTGCATGTATGTATTCCGCCTCTGGCGATGATGATTGATCACTTTCCTTTTTATTTACTAAGTTATATCCTACGCTATGCTATTCTGATGTTATTACTTGTTGTGATTCCGCTGTCATATCCATGTAAAATTATTCTATTTATGGTTTTGCTATTATCTGTTCTCTGCTATGATGATTAATGTGTTATATTCCAATGATTATCCTTAATACCGCCCCTCGGATTTTGGGATCGTCACAGTTGGTATCAGAGCTTTGGTTAACCTTAGTTCCGGGATCTAACACATTAAACACCTCGTCAGAATAGAATCAGTAGTGTTCTAGTGCGAGTAGCTCATTAGAGATAGGATTAGCAATGTCCTAGAATGAGCTAAGCAGATTAGCAAAACAATTTGATCAGTACATCATTATTATCTTTCCTTATGTTCCCCTGCTTTATCATAAATGAAATTTTTAAATCTGTGAGCTTGACTTTTTTTCTTGCTTATACAGTATTCTCTTAGATGGCTACACGAGCAGCAGCAGCTAGAGGAGGCCGTGGAGGCCGAGCAGGAGCAGCAGGAGGACGGGGGAATATCCCCGTTGTTGTGGAAGGCCCTATTGTTCAGCCACCAGCACCTGAGGACTTTGAGCTAGACAAAGTAGCGAAGAGGTATAGGAACCTTGGGGAAAAACCCTTTACTGGCACTGGTACAGTGACCGAGGCTATAGCTTGGTTGAAAACCTGTGAGAAAATCTTTGAAGGCATGGGTATGGGAACCAACAACAAAGCACGACTTGGTATTTGGCTCCTACAGGAGGAAGCAGAGCTGTGGTGGGATGCCATTACCTCAGAGGATGCAGCAGGTACTGTCAGGACCTGGGAGCAATTCAAAACCATGTTCAACGAGAAGTTTGTACCTGAACAGGCTCTAGAGAGGATGCGAGAGCAGTTTGCTAATCTCCAGCAAGGGGATCTCTCTATCCAGGATTACCTCAATAAATTCACCCAGTTGTCGCGCTATGCTCCAGAGCTTATTATGACCAACAAAGCAAAGAACAAGAGATTCATATTTGGGCTAAAGCGCAAGTACCATGACAGAGCTATGAGCAACATCAAACTCTCCTTCTCAGAATTGGTATAAATGGCTTGCAATTATGAAGATATGGATGAAAGGCACGCCAGCCAAGACCGCGCCAAAGGCCAAGCTGGAAATAAGCGCAAGGCTTCAGCAGATCAGCCCGAGTCTAGCATTACCGCGGCCGCTAGTCAGAAACCTGGAAAGATCCCGAAAGGAAATTGCTACAACTGCGGGAAGCCAGGACATTTTTCTAATGTGTGCAAAGCCCCGAGGAAACCAAAGTCAAATGACTCAGTCGAATGCTACAACTGCCATAAGAAGGGGCACTATAGCAGGAATTGTCCTCTGAAGCAGAATGCACAAGTGGCTCATGTGTATGACGGGGAGACCCCGCCAGCTACCACCGATGGATCAGGCAAACCCGACGTCTTGGGAGGTACCCTTACCATTAAAAATATTCTTGTTTCTGTACTTTTTGATACTGGTGCATCACGTAGCTTCATTTCTGGTAACATCGTTCGCAAGTTAAAATTGAAACAAGGAAAACTTAAAGAACCAATTAAAGTTCAAAACCCGATAGGAGGTTCTGTTAGTCTCAGTACATATTGTAAAGTACCTATTTCCTTTTCTCGATACAAGTTCTCTTTTAAAGTGATTGTCATGGACCTTTCTGAATTTGATATTATACTGGGGCTAGACTGGCTAACAAAGTATAGGGCCGAAGTTAGATGTGCCGAAAGAATCGTGAAAGTTAAAACAAAATTTGGGCATATCACTATACCATGCCATGGCTCAGCAATTAATAGAACAGAATTTTGGTCTTCTTTAGAAATTACTTCCCCTTCATTAGAAAAGATACTGGTCGTTAAAAACTATGCGGATGTGTTTGAAGAAGTAGAAAACTTACCGCCGCAAAGAGAATTTGAATTTAGAATAGATCTAATTCCTAACGCCCGACCAGTAGTACATCCAATTAGAAGAATGGCCCCGAAAGAAAAGGAAGAGTTAAGTAGTCAAACCCGAGAATTGCTTTGGAAAGGTCTGATCAGACCGAGCTTTTCAGCTTGGGGAGTAGCAGTAGAATTTGTCCCGAAATCTGACGGTACTCTAAGACTTTGTATTGATTACTGGGATCTCAATAAACAGACACTGAAGAACAAATATCCCTTGCCCCGAATAGATGATATGTTAGATCAATTAAATGGAGCAACAGTATTCTCCAAAATGGACCTAGCTACAGGTTTCCACCAATTGCGTATAGCCGAAGACTGTGTTCCTTTGACAGCCTTCAGGGGTCCCGATTCATTCTACGAATGGTTAGTAATGCTGTTTGGTTTGTGTAACGCTCTGTCATACTTCGTTGATCTTATGAACAGAGTGTTCCGAGGTGTGTTGAATAAATTTGTTCTGGTCTTCATCGATGACATTTTAATCTACTCAAAGTCGGAAGGCGAGCATGCCAAACATTTAGAACAAGTGTTGAAAATCCTAAGGAGAAATGTCTTGAAAGCTAAATTTTCTAAATGCGTCTTCTGGCAAGATGAAGTTAAGTTCCTAGGCCATGTCGTATCAAAAGAAGGAATTGCTGTAGATCCAAGCAAAATTACAGCGATTCAGAACTGGAAACAACCTACTACCCCCACAGAAGTTCGAAGTTTCCTTGGATTGGCTAGTTACTATCGGAAATTCGTTCAGGATTTTTCAAAGATATCTGGTGTATTGACAAAGCTTACAAAGAAGCATGAGAAATTCAAATGGACTCCCGAATGTGAAGAAGCTTTCCAGGAGCTGAAACTGAAGTTGACAACCGCTCCAGTATTGACCATTATAGAAGGCAACCAAGACTTGACTGTATGGATAGATGCTTCTATTAGGGGGCTAGGCGCAGTATTAATGCAAAGGGGCCAAGTGGTCGCTTATGCCAGCCGTCAGCTGAAGCCGCATGAAAGAAACTATGCAACTCATGATCTTGAGTTATTAGCGATCGTGTTTGCTTTAAGAATCTGGAGGCACTATTTATTGGGCGAGAAGTTCGAATTATTTACCGATCATCAATCCTTGAAATATATATTCACTCAGAAAGATCTAAATTTGAGACAACAGCGTTGGTTAGAATTCCTTGCAGCATACGATTTTGAAATTCTATACACTCCAGGGAAAGCCAATGTTGTAGCAGATGCGCTCAGCAGAAAGAATGAAATCATTGCCAGTTTTATCATTACGTCTTCTTTGATTGACAGGATCTCGACCCTTCAAAAAGAGGATAATTTTGTAAAAGTGATGATCAAAAGGATCAGTGAAGGCATATACTCTAGCTTCCAAGTGGATAGTGAGGGGGTTTTGAGATAAAAAGGAAGAATTTGTGTTCCCGACATCTCTGAGCTAAAAAGAGAAGTGCTTGATGAATGCCACAAGTCCAAATTAAGTATCCATCCCGGTGTGAGCAAAATGTATAACGATATCAAGCGCACATTCTGGTGGAAGTAGATGAAAAGAGATATCTCATTATATGTTAGCAGATGCCCCACTTATCAGCTAGTCAAGAGCGATCAGCAGAAATTAGCTGGACTATTACAACCCTTAGAAATTCCAGGATGGAAGTGGGAACAAATCTCGATGGACTTCATTGATGGTTTGCCTCGAACTAGAAAAGGAAACGACAGTATATGGGTAATCGTAGATCTCTTCACGAAGACTGCCCATTTCATACCTGTCTGATCCAACAGAACACCTCAAAGCCTAGCACAGATTTACTTCAAAGAAATAGTTAAACTACATGGAGTGCCGCTCAATATAGTCAGTGATAGAGATCCCCTGTTTACTAGCAAATTCTGGGAAGCATTCCAGACAGAATTGGGATCCAAATTGAATCTAAGCACCGCTTACCACCCACAGACAGATGGCCAAACTGAGCGGGTGAATAGAATTCTAGAAGATTTACTGCGGGCTTGCGTTATCGATTTTGGAGGCTCATGGGAAGATCACTTACATTTAGCCGAATTCTCTTACAACAATAGCTATCAAGCAAGTTTGGGAATGTCTCCATTTGAAGCATTATACGGTAGACCGTGCAGATCTCCCGCATGTTGGGTAGAACCTGGCAACAGACTTGTGTTAGGGCCCGATATGATTCGAGAAGCATCGGATAAAGTCGATTTCATTAAGAAGCGATTGAAAACCGCACAGAGCCGACAGAAAAGTTATGCTGATGCGAGAAGAAGGGATATATTATGTTTATTTAAGAGTTTCTCCAATGCGGGGAGTAATCAGATTTGGCAAGACTGGGAAGTTGGCACCGAGATTTATTGGTCCCTTTCCTATACTTGAACGGATAGGAACTCTTGCATATAGGGTTTCATTACCTAATTGGTTGCCTGGTGTACATGATGTGTTCCACGTGTCTCAACTCAGAAAACATGTTCATGATCCAGATCTTGTTGTGGAAGAAGCAGCGCAACATGATATTGACATAACTCCAGAATTAGCACTCAGAAGAGAGCCATTAAAAATAGTTGGCAAGGAAACTAGAGAGCTAAGGAGGAAAAAGATTCATTTAGTCAAAGTGCAGTGGAGTAGTGATCCTAGAGACTGTACTTGGAAAACTGAGGAAAGCATTAAACAAGCCTACCCCAAATGCAGAGTGGACATTTCTGACTAACTCCGGTGTAAGGTACCTTTATAATACTTTGCATTTACATTTTATTTCCTACTTTGCTGTTATTTCCTTTTCGAGGATGAAAAGTTTTAGGTTGGGGGATTGTAATAACCCGGAAAATGTGAACCAATTTAAAATTTTTAAATTTGGTTATTAACAAAGAATTTGGATAGTTGAAATGGCAAATTTCAATAAAATGTAGAATTGGGTATGGTATTGCAGTTTGAAATTTTGAATACAAACTTTGTCTGACTGTACCGGGTGGAAAATACAACGGATTTTAGCGAAACTAAAAATATTTAAATCTGTTTATGAATACCTTTCTAACGAATCCGAAAAATCGAAATTTCATAACGGAAATCAAAAGTTATGGCCAAATGAATTTTCAGAAAGGTTGCTATATAGCATGTATAGCCCTTGAAAATTGATATTTTGCATACGACCTCGGAATTCGACGAAACCACTTTTGTTGGGTCCGGGATGTCAAATTATTGCTAAGTTTCAAATTTCATAATTTTTGAAGCTAGTATGTGCAGGGCAAAAGAAAATGTGATTGGTCAATTTCTGTTAAAATGGGTCGACCTAAAAATGGTCGTTTTTCAAACGAGCTCAGAATTCGACGAAACTGGTTTTGTTAGAACCGTATCGTCAAAACAAAGCTAGACTTATTTTTCTGGAATTTTTCGATTCAGTTTGTGGCCCTGGCAAATTGAAATGTACGTTTAAATTAAATATCGTATGTTTTATAGTTTAATTTGAAAAATAACTGACTTTAACAGTCGAAATGGCCAACGAAACATATCCCATTGTGTCCGGAATGGGGGTATTTAGCTAGGGGCGACAGTCGTTGGGTTTAAAAAGGAGTTAGTTTGAGAAAACACTATTTAAAATTTACTATATAGCTTGGACCAATAGGATTTTTCTTTTAAAAAAAACTCGGAAAAAACCATAGCCGCCAGCGATTGAACGACGCACGAAGCACGAAACTTCTCGTCGCTTTTGCCGCCGCCACAATCCTTTTCGCCGCCTCCGCCAGTTGAAGCTTCTGACCGCCTCCGCCTCCTCTATAAATCCGACCAAGCCTCGCCTCGATCCATCAACTGTACGCGTTGAATTTCGAGGAGAAAGTCGCGCCCTTTGGAGCACCGCCGTGACCCACAGGAGCCACCAAGTCCATCGCCGCCACCGCCGATCGGAAGGTGATTCGTAGCCCTCTGACGCCGTGTGGTCTGATCGAAGCAACGAGGTACGGTTTGGCTTAAAAATCGAGACCTAGTTTTGAAGCTTTGAAAACTTTTCTGATATAAATTTCTGAAATGAAAATAACACTTTTAAGTGTTGCAAAACTTTGAAAAATAATATCTTTTTCGTTCTTTAACGAAATTTGATGAAACAGGAGACACCGTGACCGCAAGGAGGCTCTCTACATCCTAGAAGAAGCCGCGGATTTTTCTGACCTTCCTACGATTTTTAGCACTGCAATAACGAATGTGAGGAATCTAAACTAATTATGTGAATGAAATCACGTTGTATAAATTATATAAGCGAAGTGTAAATTACATACGCATCGTATACCTCATGTACATTTGTTGTATAAGTTATATTAGCGATGTATAAATTATACAAGCGTTGAATGAAACATATATGCTTTGAACTGTGATGAAATGCAAGTGAATTATTATATTATATATATATATACTCCCCTCGTCCACAGACCATGGACGATATTTATTGCTTGTGATTGACGTGATATTATATGGTATGACGAATGGTTGGAAATAATTGTTTGTGGTTGATATTATGGTTGAAAAATACCTTTGTGGTTGAAAAATACCCTCTTGTGGTTGAAACAAATTAGAATAGGATAGTGGAATTGAAAATAAAACATGCCGCCTGCGTGCGAACTAGATGCATGATCCCCATTGTCAAAAACCGTGAGATTTTAAGGTAGAGCGAGGAGTCGTACTAGGGACGGTCCCGGTTTTAACTACCCTGCCGTTATGCTGCCGAAATTTTCTGAAATATTCATGTGTTAGAATAATTTTCATTCGTTGAACCAAATGACATATGTTATATCGAATATTCATGTGTTGAGTTGCAATTCGTTCGTCGATTTGAAATTCATGTGTTGAATATTATTTGAATTTAAACAAATAGCTTTAGCGATAAAAATCACATTTTTATATAGATACAAACTATATAGAATATTCATGTGTTGAGTTGCAATTCGTTCGTCGATTTGAAATTCATGTGTTGAATATTATTTGAATTTAAACAAATAGCTTTAGCGATAAAAATCACATTTTTATATAGATACAAACTATATAGAATATTCATGTGTTGAGTTGCAATTTGTTCGTCGATTTGAAATTCATGTGTTGAATATTATTTGAATTTAAACAAATAGCTTTAGCGATAAAAATCACATTTTTATATAGATACAAACTATATAGAATATTCATGTGTTGAGTTGCAATTCGTTCGTCGATTTGAAATTCATGTGTTGAATATTATTTGAATTTAAACAAATAGCTTTAGCGATAAAAATCACATTTTTATATAGATACAAAATATATAGAATATTCATGTGTTGAGTTGCAATTCGTTCGTCGATTTGAAATTCATGTGTTGAATGTTATCATACTTTAAAATAAAATGAATTCACAATAAAACTACATTTTTATTGTGAATATGGAGTGTTAAAAACATTCACGTGTTGAATAATATTTTTTTTTTGATGATAAAAATATTCCTTTTATCATGTATATGCTTAGATAAAAATACACACGTGTTGAAATAAATAATAGTTTGCTAGAAATATTATTATTTGCTTTGTTCTGCATATATATACATGTGTTGAACAGGAAAAATGGATTAGCTGTAGAGTAAAGAAATTATTTGCGTGCCCGACAAATAGGTAAACCTTGATGAGTTGGCTGCGCAATTTTATTTTTATATCAACTCCTGTGAATGCCATTGGATGCGGAGTGCTGGTTATTCTGTGTGAAATAATAAATATCGCCATAGGATAGTAACAATTAATTTTGAACTACACTACATGGCATACTTCTTGACTATGGGCATACTTCATCATATTCCACATAAGCAATTGGAGCTTGTGTGACGAGGTGGAAGATTTACCATACGAGCGAGAGGCTTGTATGGCGATGACTATATACTACAGGTTGAACTGATGACTGATATGGACTATATAAAATATAACGAAAAATCGCCAGATTAATAAAAACACCACACGGGTCTGGAGTTGACAATAATCACGTCGCTCTAGTTATTAGATACGGCACATGGACTATTTATTTCCACACGGAAACAGGGTGACGAGAATTTATTCTCTGGAGTGATTATCTATACATGCTCCCCCGTAAACACCAGAATATATCACTATAAATATGTGAATGCTTTTTAGGATTTATTGGGTACCTAACACGGCCCAATAAATTTCCAAACCCCTCCCCATACAAAGGAGGTTATGGCGAAATTTTTCGAAATATTAAGGCGTTAGTGAAATATTTGAAGTGAAAACGAAGTTGAAATTATAGAATGAACTATAGTTGGAATTATAGAATGAACTATATTTATATATATTAATATAAATAAAATAAAAGGGAATCAAAGCCGTGCAGTTCGTGTTTCAGAATCATAATTTGAAACGATTAGTGCGAGAAATCCGACCATCGGATTTTCCCGAAACCGCAACCGCTGGGTTCGCCTTGGAAATATCTTCCCAACGGCACCAACCTTGTAAAAATCCAACGGTTGGATTGTCCGGAATGTTTAATATAAATCTAAAGAAAAACAGCGCCAAAATCGTTTATATTTATATATAAATATAAATATATTTAAATTAAATCGAATAACGATGCTGCAGTTCGAATTTTGAAACTGTAACTTCAAACGACTAGTGTGGAAGATCCGACCGTCGGATTCTCACGAAACTGGAACCGTTGGGTTCGCTTTGGGAATATCTTCCCACTGATATAGACTTTGTAGAAATCCAACGGTTAGATTTTCCGATATGTGTAAAACAAATTAGGAGAAAAACAGCGCCAGTGCCACGACACGACCTGAAACGTCGTTTAATTAAATATGGCCATTTTTAAATAAATAAAAATGGCGAAAAATCGTTATAAAATATTATAGGCAATATAGACTGCAAATAAACCAATTGGGCTTGAATTGTTTGATATTTGATGGTTGTATGTGTTTGACACGAAAATAACACTAAAGAACTGAAAGATGGATGTCGAATAATATAACCATAGAAAGAATCGATTTAAATTCTAATGACGTGAATTATTTGAAAAGGCCGAGCTAACCCTCATTTCAAATAATTTATCGAGCGATTCGAATTGGAAAATGCAAAGACGATTCAAGACCGACGATCTTCGTATCGGTTGGATGGGCGCTACTGAGGTTCCTGACCGGAGTAGCTACCAGAAGGGGGCGGAAGTAGTAGCCGTCCGAATGTATGTGTTGATTGTACGGATATGCGAGGAATTGACGCCTCCGGTTTCGTTCAGACCCAGAACGGACTTGTAAATGGACTGTGTGTCCGACATTGGATTTTGTTCTATACTAATTGATCTCTGTTAAATATATATCTGTTTGGCGGCGGAGAATTTATTCTTTTGCTTAACGCCCTTCTCTGAGACGTACGAGCTTAGAGGTTATATATCGATGGAAATCAATCGTATGGAGTGGACTGCCTATGTGGCATGCCAAGATGCTGTGATCAAGGCTTCTGTTGCAAAGCAAAGTCTTGTGGAAGATGATCAAAGCACGGTCTACGTGGCCTAGCTTTGTGTATTTCGTAGATTCGTGAGCCTCACACCTCGGTATGAGTTAAAAACGGGATATGGACCGCTGGGAGAGCACGACGTTTCTTTCTAGCTATGGTGGTGTCAGTGACTTACCAGCCCTGACATTTATATCTATTTTTCACCTATGTGGTTGTTGGAATGCGAGGCGCCTCGATTATAGGTCTGCAAGGACCGGGAAACGTGTGTTCAGGAATAAATAATCCTCAAACGTAAGAGAGGACCGGCCCAGCCGATCCAGGGTTGCCCAGAGTGTGTAGTCCTGAGACGTTTGCTAGAATGTCTCGAAGCGGAGAGGAGCTTGCCCCTTGCCTCGACTCATGACGGAAATCCAATTTCCAATACGAAATAACGGACTCGATTGTAGAACTAGTATGGCGACATAGTGGTATGTGGCACTTATGTTGTCTATGATTGATATTTATGATGCTATTCATTTTTGAAACATATATGCACTAGTAATAATATCAAATGATTTTGCTTTATACGTATCAAGCATATTTGGCTATTATAAGGTAAAACTCTATCCTCCGGCTTGCGTTGCATTGTATGATGGGACTTGAGTCTTATAATGGCTTCATTCTTTCAAAAAGCATTGCGTTGTTTTACAAGAATTTACTTTGTTTTAAATGCACCAGCAATCACTGGAGTAAACCCGTTCCGCGAAAGTGGCGTGGTCCTATGATTTGCTATCACTGTTGTCTAACTGTTAAATAGATTTCTCATACCAGTCCCCATGACTGACTCGTTGTTTGTTTCACTTTGCAAACGCGGGTGCCCTTATTTTCACATGGGCAGCCTAGTTCACAGGTGACAGGTTGTTTTTGGCTCTGCACTGTTGCATAGAGTGCATTTTTGGCTCATGGCGAGGCTGACTTCACAGAGACGACTTTGATATTTTCCGCCATTACTGTACTTATATTATGATTCCGCCATGGGCGATGCAGACTAATTTATTTTCCATACTTCTTATTGTATGTATATGTACCGCCTTCGGCGATGTAGACTGATACCCTTATTATGTCTCACTGCATGTATGTATTCCGCCTCTGGCCATGATGACTGATCACTTTCCTTTTTATTTACTAAGTTATATCCTACGCTATGCTATTCTGATGTTATTACATGTTGTGATTCCGCTGTCATATCCATGTATAATTATTCTATTTATTGTTTTGCTATTATCTGTTCTCTGCTATGATGATTAATGTGTTATATTCCAATGATTATCCTTAATACCGCCCCTCGGATTTTGGGATCGTCACAAAAGGAGTTATCGAATATTGGTTATTCGAAAGGATTTATCGAATATTAGTTATTCGAAAAGGAGTTAATCGAATAGAGTTATTCGAAAAGGAGATAATCGAATAGAGTTAATCGGAAAAGAAAGGTTATCGAATGTAGTTTATTCGAAAAAGTTAATCCAATAGAGTTGATTGATTTAAGTTAATTGATTAGAGTTAATTGAATAGAGTTAATTGAATAGAGTTAATCCAATAGAGTTAATCGAATATTAGTTATTAGAATAAAGTTAATCGAATATAGTTTATTCGAAGAAAGGTTATCGAATATAGTTATTCGAAAGAGAGATTTTCGAATATAGTTTATTCGAAGGAAAGAGTTATCGAATAGAGATTGTTCGAAAGAGAGTTACGTAAGGAAGGTTGTTAAAATTTTGGGAGGTGAACTTTGTCTATTTTGAAGTTAGAAATGTTGTTCAGTTAAGGTCTGAGAGGTAATTATACCTCAACTTGACTGACTTCGTTTTTAACTAAGGAATGGTTAAGGTTCGATAAAAGGTAGGTTAAGTGAATTTAGTTAATGAGTGTTAATGATTCGAGTTGGCATAGCGATGTTTTATTTAAACATCTGTTTAAATCCAATGAATGAGTTTTGGAAACATTTTCCAAATATGATCAGAGATATTTTCTAATCCTAAAAAATGAAATGATTAATGATAAAGAATATTGGAATGACAGTGATACGTGAAAAAGAGATGGAAATGTTTTCCAATGATTAATAACGTATATTTTCTAAATTTAGAAAATAAGGAATGTTGAATATATGGAAATAGGAAATAAATAAATAAATGATAAATTAATTTAAGAGATAAATGACGATTGATGATTGATCGATAGAATTTCCATCTTGAAATAATATCGTTGGTTGCACACGTGTTTTTCTTTGATAGTTAACTCAACGACTATCGAAGTTTTTGACCATTTTTCCGTCGTCAATACGGAGAGACTGGGATCAGATTCATTATCTGAAAACCACTCTGTATGGAAGTTAGCGTTGCGATCAAATATGTTGAAGATAATTGAAGACGAAGTTATGCAAGGGCTATCCTGTTTACAGAATAGTACCTTCAGTTTGTCCAGTCCCAGGACGACCTGTACGGAAGAATGTCTGACAGAGTATATTTAATAGATCACGTAAGTTGATCTCTTCAAACATATATACGTTTGGTGATAGTGGAATTCGTTTCTTTTAGCGGTGTACCCGTTGTATTTTTGGGGAAATCAATTTGTGATTTGGCAGGTATGACGATGTTACATTCAAAGTGAATAAATGTGTTATCTGTCAGAGATAAGCGTGGCCTCTAGCCTCACAACCTGGAAATGAAAAAATTCGGGCAGGCAGCATGGCTAAGTGGTTGGCTGCCAAGTAGGGTGTATTATCATCATCTATCTAGAGATATTCATTTCATTCTATAATCTATTGTCGATGCTGTCCCATTCGGGAAACGGTTGCTGATCCCAGCCGTTGGTGATATACATTCGATACACTCAAGCGAAATGAGTGGTCGGTTATGTATGGCCGGGTTGCAAGATGTTCTTGTTGAACCCAGTGTATTCCTCTCTAGAGGTACAGTATCGGAAGGTGGTTCCATACCTTGTCATAGTTGGAAATCCATTACCCAATAAGTGCTCGCGGTTTTGATTGTATACTATATATATATGGAATGTGAGATGAAAGCGTTCTGCAAGATGATTATTATATTGTGGTTGATAGACACTATTATAATATAAAAAGAGTTTTGATATAAAAGATCATTGTTTCTTTCAAATTGATTTGAAAGTTAAATCAAATGTTTTGGATTCTCATAAGGGAAAAACCCGTTCCGTTATATAGGGCAGGGTCTTATGTGACATCATTTAATTGCTCAAACTGTTTTAAATTGTTTTTCTCACACCAGTCCCATGACTGACCCAGAGTTTGTTTTGTTTTGTTTTTCCTAAACTCTTGGGTGCCCAATTTTGTACGGGCAGTCAAGTAGTCAAGATTTTACAGATACTTGAAGAGCTGGAGCAGAAGGCTTCAAAATTATATAAATTGTTATTTCCGCTATATTGTAAGTGTTATACTCTAATAATGGTATTGTATACAGATACTGTTTTATTTCAAAGTTATGTTATGAAATATATTTATTCGTTCCGCTGTGAGATTCGTGTTTACTCTGATGTTGTATGTTCTTCTTCTTCTTCTATTCTAAGTTTCTATCTTATCTATTCTCACCATCTGTTTTCTTTCTATTAGTTTTCTAGGTTCCTGTATAATTTGGGTTGGACTTGTGTTATTTGGTCAGCTCAAATTGTACCGGAATTTCGGGACACTACAGTTGGTATAAGAGCTTAAGGCTAAGTAATTACCTTGGCTCTGTGGCGTAACTCAGTAGAGATAGGGTTAGTAATACCCTAGATTGAGTTTGTGTGTATATATACAAGTGAAAGTATTTTTTATTTGATATAAAATTGTTTTATATTGTGGTGATTTATTGGTTGAGTTGTTTATGGGTTCTGGTCGATCAGTTTGATCCACTGTATCGGTAAGAGTTTCTAAACACTCGAATACGATGAGTTGACATGATATGTTTTGAAAAGAGGGTAAATTAAAATAATTTTACCCAAAGTATATTTTGATATAGAGAAAATATATATATTAGAATTATAGTATATTGGATGTGTTGGTTGTGATTATAATCAAAAAAGATTATAATTGAAACGGTTATGTAAATAACTAATCAAAATTCTTATAAGTGTTACGAGATGAATTAAATCTGAATTTAAACCAGAATTGAAATTTAAAACTCTGGGGTTTGGAAAAGTGTTTGTAAATGGAATTGGATTCAATATATGAGAATTTTAAAATCCTGGGAGATTTTAAATTGTTTTAAAGCATTGTAAATGGTATTTTGAAATGAATTTCAAAATGGAAGTGTTTAGATATGGTTTTGGAAGTGATATAGTATTGAACTCACTTCGATAGCTGGAAATAGATTCCGATGATGATCATGACATCATCAGTGTTCATTTTCGAGTGTAAGTGACGGATTACTACCAAGGATATTGTTTTTGAATTGATTTAAGAAAACAAGTTGGTTTGATTTCAAAAAGCGAATATTTGGTTTTTGTTTTGGAAAAGGTAAGTTGTTTACAACTCCCAGGAAGAGATTATTTGAAATAAAACAAATTATAGTAGAATTTGTAAAAGCCAATAGAATTTGAAAATTTAATTAAAGCCAGTTAAGTGGAAATTGAAGTTGAATTGGATTAGAAGGATATCGAGGAAATTGGATTTGTGTCATAGGAATTTGAAATGTTATTAGATAATAGAGTTAAGAATTTGGAATCAAGAATGGAACTCGAGTTTGAAATGAAATTCGACTTTGGTATAAGCGAATGATTTGGTTTGAGAATAAAGTGATTTGAGTTTGATTGGGACGGGATATGTATATGTAGAAATGGTAACAGATGGAAGGATATAATGATATGCCCAAATAAAAGGTACCAGTTTATATTATATATGGGTTTGAGATTTTGATGAGCCGAATTGGCAAGCCGCTTGGCTGTTTGATTTTCTTTTAGGTTGGAGAAGGTCTAGAGAGGAGAGTTGTAATAGCACCGATTGACCAGTACAAAGGAGGTGCTGGCGAAATTTTTCAGAAATTTCGGGTGTTAGAAAATTTTCAAAGTTTATGGAAATTTTCGTTAGTAGGAACCAATTAATAATTTAATTGAAATTAAATTGATTCAGTTGAAACTGAAGTTAAGAAGTGAACAAATAAGTTCTAACCAGTCAATAAGGTTAGTTTTCTACCATAGCAATTTCGAGGACGAAATTATTTTAAGTGGGGAAGAATGTAATGTCCCGCATTTTACGGTATAATAATTAATTAATTTAATTATATAAATAGGGATTTGACATATTGAAATGGTCATTGAATTAAATAATAGTGAATATTTAATTAATATAAATAAGAGAATAATATATTTATTTCTGAATTAGTCGGAAATAGTGAAATAACGATATTGTGTGAACTGGACAATTCAAAATATATAATTTAGTTTGGAATTGAATTTGAATAACGAATATATTATTTAAACGAAGTTTGAATGTATAATTATAATATAATTATAATCGAGCTTGAAATGGCACGGCGATTTGAACTTCAACTGAATGTACAGGGTCCGTTTAAATCGGATTTCTATGAAACAAGAAACGTTCGGAGCTGGTGAAGTATATCTTTCTAATGGAAGAGAAAAATCGGGATTTCGTTGTGTAGATTTTGATTTATGTCCAAATCAAATTTTAGAAAAGTCGCTATGGAATTCCTTTGAAATTTATAAATATATATTTATATTATAAAAGGATTTTTTTTATATAAATTGAATATCGATTCAACAGGGATTTGAATATCGAGTTATAAATCCAATTGGAACTGTATGATATTCTATTGTGAATATATACGATAATATTTATTTATAAGTATTAAATTTATTTATTTTTAAATATATTTATATATTTAAATGGGTTATTTAGAGCTTTAAAAATAGCCAGTTTTGCAAACGAACTCCGTTTTCGACGAAACTAATTTTGTTGGGTCCGCAATATTAAATTATTGCCAGATTTCAGTTTTCGTGATTTTTAAAGTCAGTATGTGGCCGTATGGGATTTTAATGTGAAATACAATCGATAATTTGACTTTAAAAATACGCTGTGTGAGCAAACGGATTCGGAATTTGACGAAACAAGTTTCGTTGGGTCTGTAATGTCGAACTGCAGATGCATGCCAATTTTCATGATTTTTGGGTGTCGTATGTGATCATAGGGAATTTTAAAGCCGAACACAAGTAACAATTGATTAGAATTGAATAAATTAATCAATAACAAAATATTATAAAATCCTATAAATATACCACTTAACTTTTCCTAAACCTAACTTCTTTTTCCTCGATAGTCAACAACAAAAGAAATCATGCCGCCACTATCTTCACTAGACACCCAAAATCGGTGACTTCAAATAATGCCAATAATTCAAAGAAAAATCTATAAATCAAAATAGATGTATATTTGAATTCCCGTATTCTTGCTCTTCACAATCATATAAAAATATATAGGTTCGATGTTAGTTCAGCTACCTTGGTTTTCTGAACCACAACCTAGGGTTAAGTCTATAGGAGGATTGAGGAGGTGTTGTGTAAGTCGGATATTGGATCTGAGTTTGGGGGATTGAGTAGTACCGGCGGGTATGTTTTTTAGGTGTTTTGTGATGAAATCCCTCGGTGCTTTCCTGTAGACATCGTGTTTTCTGACTTGGAGTCGCGATTGGAAGGAGCCGACGGACTAGTACAGCGAGGAGGAGATCTCAGAGCGAAGGTGAAAGATGAGGTCAGTCAGCAGTTTCGTGATTCATTGAAGGAGTAAATGATGCATGTAGTTGCATGAAAAGTGATGATTTGGGGTTCGATGTTACAGGGAATCGGTTATAGCGGAACCAAAGGAGAGGAGATAACAGTGAGAAAGGAAGGTGCGGGTTTATCCATGTGTTGCTGAATCTGTAGAAGAACGAAATGGGGGAATTAAAGATGGTTTTAATTTTCGTTTTCATGGAATAATGGATGGTTTGCATTTCTGGAATTCGAACCAGAATGGAAGGAAGGAATAACTATTCATCGCGGTAGGATTCTCAAAGGGAGTATGGGCCGTTTGAAAGTATGTAAGCCCAATTATAAATTATAAAAGGAATTGAGTTTTTGTTTTAGTTTAAATATTTAATGAACATGGAACTTTAATATCTCTTACATACATTATCAGAATGGCGAACGGTCTGATCCGTTGGGATCGTATGGACCGACACTACAAAATGGAATTGAATGGGAGTGGATTGGACTCCGTTACAATTTATAGTAAAATAAGTTGTCTGATCTGAATCGGCAACGGTTATCGATATTTAACGATAAACCGCCAATGTGAGTAAATCTCGCTATTCTGATCAGTTTATATTTTTATAACGTATTTTTAGCTGATAAATGTTGGTTGAATTCTTTGTGTTGACTGTTTGATAGAACTGCTTGTTGATTGGTTGAAATTATAGATAACGATATATATATATATATATATATATATATATCGTTAATCAAATATTTATTCTGTTCATCAGAGTATTTCAAATTGGAATGAAGTTGATGTTAATTATATTGTTTAGCATCTGTAATGTCGGGAAACAGGTTGGAGGAATCCGACTGAATTCCTCAACATTTATTTTATTGTTTTTCATATATGATGATATATATTGTGATATATAATCTGTGTTGATTATGTGCGTTTGAATGATATCAATCATTGTTATTTGGTATTTTAAATACCGTAAGACATACTGGGATGTAGAAAAGGGGATTTTCAAAGTGTATTCTAAAAATAAATTATTTATATAAAATCAATGGATTTTATATATAAAAGGAAAAGGATTTTATAAAAGAAAATAATTATAAAATCAAAGGAGAATATAAGAAAAAGGAAATATTTATTTGTTAAATAAATATATTTGAAAAGGATATATTTGTAAAACATTTACAAATAGAATTGAAAAGGGGATATTTGTAAAACACTTACAAATAGAATAGAAAAGGATATATTTGTAAAACATTTACAAATAGAATTGAAAAGGGAATATTTGTAAAAAACTTACAAATAGAATTGAAAAGGGAATATTTGCAAAACATTTACAAATAGAATTGAAAAGAAAATATTTATTTGTTAAATAAATAGGATTGGAAAAGAATATTTATTTGTTAAATAAATAGAATTGGAAAGGAAATATTTATTTGTTAAATAAATAAAATTATAAAAGGAATATTTATTTGGAAAATAAATAGGATTATAAAAGGGAATTAACGAGATATAAGAGTGTTATGAGGAGACTGTTTAAAGTGGATATCAAATAGAGTTGATCAAATAGAGTTGATCAAATAGAGTTGATCGAATTAGAATTTATTCGAAATGGAGTTAATTGGATAGATTGATCGAATTAGAATTAATCAAATAGAGTTAATTGATTAAAGATTGATCGAGTTATAGTTAATCGAATTAGAGTTAATCGATTTGAGTTAATTGAATAGAGTAATCGATTAGAGTTAATCGAGTTATAGTTAATCCAATAGAGTTAATTAATTAGACTTAATCGAATTAGAATTAATCGAATTAGAGTTAGTCGAATTAATGTTAGTCGAATATAATTTATTCGAATAGAGTTAAAATAGTTAGTCGAATATAATTTATTCGAATATAGTTAAAATAGTTAATCGAATATAATTTATTCGAATAGAGTTAAAATAGTTAGTCGAATATAGTTTATTCGAATAGAGTTAAAATAGTTAATCGAATATAGTTTATTCGAATAGAGTTAAAGGAGTTAATCGAATATAGTTTATTCGAATAGTGTTAAAGGAATTATCGAATATTAGTTATTCGAAAGGAGTTATCGAATATTAATTATTCGAAAGGAGTTATCGAATATTAGTTATTCGAAAGGAGTTATCGAATATTAGTCATTTGAAAGGAGTTATCGAATATTAGTTATTCGAAACGAGTTATCGAATACTAGTTATTCGAAAGGAGTTATTGAATATTAGTTATTCAAAAGGAGTTATCGAATATTGGTTATTCGAAAGGAGTTATCGAATATTAGTTATTCGAAAAGGAGTCACTCGAATAGAGTTATTCGAAAAGGAGTCACTCGAATAGAGTTATTCGAAAAGGAGATAATTGAATAGAGTTAATCGGAAAAGAAAGGTTATTTAATATGGTTTATTCGAAAGAAGTTAATCCAATAGAGTTAATTGATTTAAGTTAATTGATTAGAGTTAACTGAATAGAGTTAACTGAATAGAGTTAATTGAATAGAGTTAATCCAACAGAGTTAATCGAATATTAGTTATTCGAATAAAGTTAATCGAGTATAGTTTATTTGAAGAAAGGTTATCGAATGTAGTTATTCGAAAGAGAGATTTTCGAATATAGTTTATTCGAAGGAAAGAGTTATCGAATAGAGATTATTCGAAAGAGAGTTACGTAAGGAAGTTAGTTAAAGTTTTGGAAGGTGAACTTTGTCTATTTCGAAGTTAGAAATGTTGTTCAGTTAAGGTCTGAGAGGTATTTATACCCCAACTTGACTGACTTCGTTTTTAACTAAGGAGTGGTTAAGGTTCGATAAAAGGTAGATTAAGTGAATTTAGTTAATGAGTGTTAATGGTTCGAGCTGGCATAGCGATATTTTATTTAAACATCTATTTAAATCCAATGAATGAGTTTTGGAAACATTTTCAAAATATAATTAGAGATATTTTCTAATCTTAGAAAATGAAATGTTTGATGATAAAGAATACTGGAATGACAGTGATACGTGAAAAAGAGATGAAAATGTTTTCCAATGACTAATAACGTATATTTTCTAAATTTAGAAAATAAGGAATGTTGAATATATGGAAATAGGAAATAAATAAATTAATGATAAATTAATTTAAGAGATAAATGATGATTGATCGATAGAATTTCCATCTGGAAATAATATCGTTGGTTGCACACGTGTTTTTCTTTGATAGTTAACGCACCGACTATCGAAGTTTTTACCATTTTTCCGTCGTCAATACAGAGAGACCGGGATCAGATTCATTATTTGAAAACCATTCTGTATGGATGTTAGCGTTGCGATCAAATATGATGAAGATAATTGAAGACGGAGTTATGCAAGGGCTATCCTGCTTATAGAATAGTACCTTTGGTTTGTCTAGTCCCAGGACGATCTGTATGGAAGAATGTCTGACAGAGTATATTTAATAGATCGCGTAAGTTGATCTCTTCAAATGTATATACGTTTGGTGGCGGAGGAATTTGTTTCTCTTAGCTGTGTACCCATTGTATTTTTTGGGAAATCAATTTGTGATTTGGTGGGTATGACAATGTGACATTCAAAGTGAATAAATGTGTGATCTGTCAGAGATAAGCGTGACCTCTAGCCTCACAACCGGGAAATGACAAAAATCGGGCAGGCAGCATGGCTAAGTGCCCAAGTTGGGTGTATTATCACCTATCTAGAGATATGCATTTCATTCTATAATCTATTGTCGATGCTGTCCCACTCGGAAACGATTGCTGATCCCAACCGTTGGTGATATACATTCGATACACTCAAGCAAATGAGTGGTCGGTCATGTGTGGTCGGGTTGCAAGATGTTCTTGTTGAACCCAGTGTATTCCTCTCTAGAAGTACACTATCGGAAGGTGGTTCCATACCTTGTCATAGTTGAAAATCCATTATCCAATAAGTGCTCACGGTTTTGATTGTATACTATATATGTAGAACGTGAGATGAAAGCGTTCTGCAAGATGATTATTATATTGTGGTTGATAGACACTATTATAATATCAAAAGAGTTTTGATATAAAAGATCATTGTTTCTTTAAAAATGATTTGAAAGTTAAATCAAATGTTTTTGATTCTCATAAGGGAAAAACCTGTTCCGTTATACGGCGTGGTCTTATGAGACATCGTTTAATTGCTCAAACTGTTTTAAATTGTTTTACTCACACCAGTTCCATACAAACCCAAAGTTTGTTTTGTTTTATTTTCCCTAAAATCTTAGGTGCCCAATTTTGTACGGGCAGTCAATTAGTCAGGATTTTATAGATACTTGAAGAGCTGGAGCAGGAGGCTTCAGGATTATATAGATTGTTATTTCCGTTGTGTTGTAAGTGTTATACTCTAATAATGGTATTGTATACAGATACTGTTTTATTTCAAAGTTATGTTATGAAATATATTTATTCGTTCCACTGTGAGAATTCGTGTTTACTCTAATGTTGTATGTTCTTCTTCTTCTTCTATTCTAAGTTTCTATCTTATCTATTCTCACCCTCCGTTTTCTTTCTATTAGTTTTCTGGGTTCCAGTGTAATTTGGGTTGGACTTGTGTTATTTGATCAGCTCAAATTGTACCGGAATTTTGGGACACTACAGGTAGGGTTAAGTTAATTAAGGCAACACTTAACCAATACAACATGTTAACTAAACTAATGGGTGGGGTTAGGTTAACTTGGACACTTAACCAATTTAACATGTTGATTAGGAAACCCTAGTAACGGGAACCCATTTCAGCAGTAACCCACATAGATGTATCATGGTACCCTGAACTAGGCAGGGTGGGGCACGATTACTAGGCTGATTATAAGCGATCAAAACAACGGTGGTTAGTGCGTCAGTGTAGGTTCTGACGGAGTACGGGCGTACACGTACTCCGAAGTGGAAAAAGCAAGCACTGGGCATCAGTGGTTATATACTGTGCATCTTGAATCGTGGCGGATTGCCACCATAGGATTTGATACACCCCATGGTAGGACCAGCATAGGTATCTACAATCGAGCGGGGCCGTATGACACAAGTAGTAAATGCGTGCGTGTAGGAGCCGATCGATAAAAAGGGATCACTGGGTTTGAACTCATGATGATGGTTGAAATATCTAGTAAGTGCAGAGAATATGGATATGAGTGCGATAACATGATTTGTTTATCTTGCCTTTTTTATCTTGCCTTATCATATGTTACCTTATTTCGTTGTTATTGTCCTGCATCTAGTTTATTCATGTCATGATTCTCTTACCAGTTTACATGCTGAATAATCACTGGACTTACCAGACTCATGTCTGACCCATTTTTTTTCGCTCTCTTTTCTTCCGTCCCCCCCCCCCCTCAGGTGGCCAGGGAGGGAATAGCTCAGCTTAATTCAGACCGTTCATTTTTCCAAGCTTGAAGACTCTGTGGTGTATGGCTTGGAACCTCTTATCTTTGGCTATGGCTTTGGACACACTACCACTTGGGGATTTATGCAGTTTTATTTGTGTTTTATGCTTCTTTATTTTATAATCAAGACAGAGATTTTGATGTAATGATTTGGAAGTTGTTTTGAGACAGTTTGCTGTAATGTTTTTGTTATGAACCACGTAGGAAATAAATTTAGTTTTTTCGCTGCTTATATATGTCTGTCTTGTAAATTATCTGTGTCTTTTACCTATAATGTTCCACCAAAGTTAAGGCATTCCCTTTGTGAGTGACCTTAATGGAGGTGGGGTGTTTCAAAAGGAAACAACAAATTCAGTAAAGCAACAAACATGACAGTTAAAGAAAAATGGAAAATTCTGAGAAAAGATGAATAAGAGTAAATTTTTCCAAGATAAGTTGAAAAAGAAAATCTGTAACAAAGAAAGTTTTCTTATATGGGTTGTGATTGGATAGGAAAATAGGGAATCTTTATAAAATAGTTGTATAAAATCCACGGATAGATAGAAAAGGTGCATAAAAGAAAAACGGGGATGTGAAATTTTCCGTTTTCCACCTTTTTGTAACATATGAAATCGAATCTAGAAAATTAGATTTTTCTGAAATTCGAAAAATAAAGTTGCTTGGTAGTGTTTTTGATGCAAAAATTGGATGAACTATGCTCTTGCTCAGTAAGAGTGTGGGAAAATTTGGATGAAAAAGTATTTTTGTTTTCGAATATTGCATTCATATAGAAACTGACGGTATATTCAGGATGCGTGCATCATGTTTTTAAAGGATTTGCATACATATAGGAGGTACCGCTTTGGCATATATGTATTACTATGTTGTATTACACTTTGCATGAATGCACAGATGTTTGCAAAAATTGGATGCACACATGATGGATGTATATTATGCCAGGGATTATTTATTTTTACCCTTATAAAATTTCGGGGACGAAATTTCCTAAGGGTGGGAAAATGTAACACCCCGCATTTTTAATTAAGAAAAATAAAATAAAATTTGAAGAACTTTCAGAATTTGGTAACGGTAGTAACATCATTGCGTCTATGGAAATTTTATGGTCAATTTAGACCTATGGATTGCAGAAAACTAATTTAAGATGAAAGAGATACCTTTAAATGAAGTATTGTAACAAAACATGAAAATAAGGTAAAAGAAAAAGAACAATGACCACCATTGTTTTTAGACTTGTTAACATAAGCCTATATAGTCTAGTTGGTAAGAGCATGTGACTTTCAAGAGAGAGGTGCGAGTTCGATCCCCACTGGTGCCATATTTTTATTTAAGGGGAATGGCTAAAATAACACGTGTTCTAAGAAGAAAATAGTTAAATATGCACATATAAGGAAAAAATATACATATAAGGAAGAACAAAAATATATGTATACATGTATATGAAAATATATGCATATATATATGTGCAAATATATATATATATATACACACACACACACAAAGGAGAAATTCAAAACAAGGCTTCAATCAAAGAAATATGATAAGAATTAAATAACAGCATAACACTGTTTGAATTTCGAAAATAAAATAAAAGTTGTGTGTATATATATACGTATAAAATGGGCATTATACATTTTGTATACATATAAGCAGTTTATATGTAAGTATAATGTTTAATTAATTCCAGAATTCGAACGTTAACAGTTGCGCCTAAACCAGCTCATGGGATCAAAATGGGTCGACCCACACCTGCTTGGGTCGACCCAGGGGTCGACCGAGCAGGGTACATGGGTTGACCTACCCCTGATTCGGGAAAGTACATTGAGCGAATTTGCACTGTTTTTCATAGCACATTCGTTGCTGACTCAGCGCTGCGCATACGATAAGATCCTGAACACTTATAGTAGGCTAGCAGAACCTAGCCTAAATCTCGTATTTTCTGAGAGAATGTCTGGACTCTACCATTCTTCTTCCTCCCCAAATCTCTTCAGAAAAATAGAATAATTAGTTTTAGGAAATTCTAAATCAATAACTGGAGGAAAAGAAAGCATATCTGCAAATAAGTGTTCAGAATTCTATTCGAAGTAAGGTAAATTCTTGGATCTGGTCAATATAAATTTCTCCTCTTTCTTCCTTTTTTCTTTTAGTTGAGAATGATGGATTCATGGTTATTTAGGTTCTAAGATTCAATTAGGGGAGCCATGGAATGCTGTTTCTGGACAAAATTCAGGAATTGTAAAGCTATTAGGTGAGTGGATTTAAGTTATAACTTTTTTATAATGGTATATTTATCGTTTGGCGTTCCCCATTAGTTTGCATATTAAATCTGCTAAAATGATTGAAATGATTAATCTACTGAAATGTAAATCTGCTGAAATGTATAAACCTGTTAAAATATGTGGAAATGATTACTGTTGTATACATACATGTTCTAATAACTTGTTAATTGGAAACTGCAAGTTAAGTTACAGTGAAATTGGGATAATTGCATATTAATCTGTGGCATATTATGTACTTGAACCGTAAGAATTAGGATAATTACATGTCAATTTGTTAGATTGAAATAATTACATGATTGGATGATTACATGTTATTCTTTTAAAAGGGAGTTAATTATATGTTAGGAAGAACATGCGACATGATAATCAGTAAAATGGACTTAATATGGTATTAAGTATGACATGTAAAAATAGATTACAGCAAAATTAGGAAGAAAGGATATGTCTAATTTTATAGTAAGTAGAAAATTGCAACCGCACTTAGACACGAGGTTAAATTCAACTTATGGTAGAAGTCTGCCCGGAACCGCCTGACCAATCTAGCATCCATAAGTTGTTAATTTAATATGAGGGGGCTAGTGCATAATATACATGTAACGGTGCTAAGACATGAGGTTAAGTCCAACTTGTGGTAGAAGTCTGTCCGAAACCGCCAGGCAAATCCAGCATCCACAAGTGGTCGACTTAATGTGAGAGGTCTAGTGCATAAACACACACACACACACACATATATATATATATATGTATATGTATATAACAGGATTGAAATAAATGGCATTGATTATAATTAATGGAAATGAATGAAAGTTACAATAGTAAAAGAAGTGGAATGAACGAGAAATGATAATAACCTATTATGAATAAACATGAAAGGGGAAAAGGAAAGATAATAGGTAGGCTTGTCCTAATGACAAGTGGAAATTATAACTTAGGTTATAATAAATGATAAATGGAATGAGATAACTTACGAAATGCAATAAGTTGTACTTAATTACAAATTAAGTAATCTGTAAATCTGGAAACCTGATGTTTGCAATAAGTAGAGAAAAGAGGGGAAAACTTATGAAATGCATTAAGTTGTACTTATATATATATAAAGTAATCTGTGAACTTAAGAAAATGAGTCCTGCTGATGAGAATAACATGTTAAAGGCTTATTAATGAACTTTAATGGGTTGAGTTATATAACTGAAATTAATAAGCAAGAGGAACTTGGTGAAACGACCAAAAATTCCCCGTAAAGGAAAGTACGGGTTGAATTGAGAATAAGGCAAATCAGAACACAAACAGAAGAACATTTCATTTCTTGTTACAATAATTACTTAAGAGTACAAGAATATATCAGAGTACAAATAATTATTACACATTGGAAATACAATATCAGAAATTTAAATTCATAACAACAGAAAAATAATACATAACACAACTGGAAGGAATACACGGATACAGAGCTTTATGAATATCGCTTCATTTGTAAACCAGGATCCTGTGAATATAATATCTGTAAAACCAAAACTACTAGCTTCCCGTGTGAAAAATATTGGCACCCAGAGTTTAGGTCAAAACAATAAACTCCAGGTCAGTCATGGGACTGGTGTGAGAACTAAAACAGTTATTAGCTTGATTTTAAAGTTGGGTAAATCACGGGACCACGCTGTATAACACAGAACGGGTTTACTCCACATGATCTTAGTTTAAAATAAAACAACGCAATGCTTTCTGAAAAAATGAAGCTATTATAAGACTCAAGTCCCATCACGCAATGCAACGCAAGCCGGAGGATAGAGTTTTCCCTTATAATAGCCAAACATGCTTGATACGTATAAAAAAAATCATTTTTGATATTATTATAAGTGCATAGTGTTTAAAACAACTTCAAATATAAATGTATCAATCATAGACGGCATGGGTACCATATATCATGTCGCCATACTAGTTCTACAATCAAAACCGCATGATGTCGTATTGGAAGTTGGATTTACATCTATGAACCAAGGCAAGGGATCACCCTTACCGGATTCGAGACTCTCTAGCCCAAGCCTCAGGATCAGTCGCAACTGAACTTGGATCTTCAGGGCCGGTCCACAAATAATTTAGTGGATTAGTAATGTTTGAACAATATGTTTCCCTTCCCTATAGGGCATAAAATCTGAGCCACAAGGGACACAGTATCCGAGGCGCCTCATTCCATCATCCACATAAGTAAAATGTCTGGGCCCATACCATGACATCACTTCTAGCTAGAAAGAAATGTATGTTCTCTCTGTAGTCCTCTCCCATTTATGGTCCATACCGGGGTATGAGGCTCGCGAAGTAACGTTATACACAAAGCTATGCCTAAATAAGATGTGCTTTGATCATCAACCACAAGGCTCTGCTTTTCAACAAAAGCCTTGATCATTTGCATCTTAGCATGCCACATTGTCAGTCCATACCATTGATTTCTGCCAATATATAACCTCTAAGCTCGTACGTCTCAGAGAAGGGTGTTAAGCAAGAGAATAAATTCTCCGCTACCAACCAGATATATATTTAGCAGAGATTAACGAATACAACATAAAGGAATACAATGTCAGACATACCATCCATTTACATGTCCGTTCTGGGTCTGAACGAAACCGGAGGCACCTTAATCCTCGTCCCATATGTCCAATACAGGAGAGAGGTCCTCGCATATCCGTCGATCTCTAAGTACGTTTAGACGATCACCACTTATTACCTTTTCTTGGGTGTACAGCCCAATCAAGACATCAGTAATCACCCAAACAATTTGAAGAACTCAGGTCTTCAACCACCGTCTTCATATTCAACTTTTAATCGTCGTAATGTTAGGTGGGTGGGTTAAGTTAACATAGACAAGAAGACAACCTAACCAATATTATATGAACAAAGTGGATAGGGCTAACGCAAGATTAACCAATAATACATATGGACTTGATAAGGGGAAGGGTTAAGTAAATCTTGGGTAAGTGGGTAATATTATTATATATAGGCCCACAAACTTAACCGTTAAATAAACATGTGTGAATCAGTGAGAAGGTTAAGTAACATATGAATAGGCAACACTTAACCAGTACAACATGTTAATTAAGCAAATGAGTGGGGTTAGGTTAAATTGAGAACACTTAACCATTAAAACATGTTGATTAGGAAACCCTAGTAACGGGGACCCATTTCAGTAGTAACCCACATAGATGTATCATGGTACCCTGAGCTAGGTAGGGTAGGGCACGATTACTGGGCTGATTATAAGTAGTCAAAATAGAGACGGGGTGGTGCAGCAGTGTAGTTCCGACGGAGTATGGGTGTACACGTGCTCCGGAGTTGAAAAGCAGGCACTGGGCATCAATAGTATACACTGTGCATCTTGAATCGTGTCGGGTTGCCATCATGGGAATTGATACACCCCATGATGGGGCCAGCACAGGTATCTACATACAAGCGGGATCGAATGACACAAGTAATGAATGCATACAAGCGAGGTTAATTGACACAAGTAATGAATGCATACAAGCGATGTCAAATGATACAAGTAATGAATGCATACAAACGAGGTCAAATGACACAAGTAATACATACATGTGAGTTAGGGAGCCGATCAATAGGGTAGTAAGGGTACATCTAACATATCCATGACAATTAGGCAGGTTGAGGTGGGATCCTCATAATAGATGTACACCTGAAGGCTACCACGATTGCGGGGATTTGGATCACATTATCATTTTATATAGATTTCTAGTTGGGACACTAGTTAGGTGGTGCAGAGATATAGAAACCAACATAACAGGGTAGTAGCGAAGCAGAGAAAAATTAGAAGCGCATTCAAGTTATCTTTCCTTATCATATATTATACTAATCTTATCTTGTTTTCCCTCTTATCACGGTATTGTCTTATATTCAGTTTATTCATGTCATGTTGCTTTTACCTGTTTACATATTGAAAGTCACTGGACTTACAGGCTTTATGTCTGTCTCGTTTTCTTTCATCTTCTTTTCTTTCGTTTCTCCCCCCAGGTAGTCTAGGAGGGAATAACTCAGCTCAGTTTGGACCGTTTCTCTTTCCAAGCTTGAAGATTCTTTGATGTATTGCTTAGATCCTCTTATCTTTGGCTATGGCTGTGTTTACACTTTAATTTGGGGACTTATGCTACTTTGCTATGTTTTATGCTTCTTATATACTTGGGAGTTTTTGAATCAAGACAGAAGTTTTATTTAGTACTTTTAAGTATGATTGAGTCAATTGTTGTAAAAGCTTGACTGAACTACGTTGCTTATAAAATGACTTTGTTTTCCGCTGTTTTATTTGTCTATCTTGTAATTTATCTGCATCTTTTACCTATAACGCTTCACTGAAGTTAATGCATTCCCTTTGTGAGTGACATTAATGGAGGTGGGGTGTTACACTTGGTATTAGAGCCGAAGGTTACCGGATCAGATAAAAGATTTGAAAAAATATACTTTCAAAATGGTTTTAAAAGAAGCATTTTCAAAAGAAAAATTATATTTTAAAGGAAAATTCCCCAAAGCCATAAGCACTAACTTTTGATCCTCTGTTTGAATCCTTGTTTCCTTCTTTCCTGAATCTCTGGGGCTCCTGGCTTTCCGGGAGGTAACCTCATCGCGGCATGGTTCCGTATGCTTGATGAGACTACGACACCTGTCAAAGGGCGAAGAAGTGCCCAACTTCCATATATAGCCGCAGTAGTTTCACCTGCAGCTAATTTTCTTTCAAGCTTTATAGGTTTTCCATGCGATGGAGGCAGCTTTCGAGAGACTTGTCAACATGTTACACAAGGATGGTAAAGATGAGAATGAGGGAGTTTGGCTGAGGAGCACAACCCAAGGATGAGAAACTCATGGATATGGACTTGGTTCACAAAAGAGGTGTAAGTGGAAGAACCACAGGACAAGAAGGGAGGAAAGAATAGTAAAACCTAAGACAAGAGGAAGTGTCTTTATGGTATAACGGGTCATATAATTAAGGATAAGGGCAAGAACAAAGGACAGGATTTTCAGGAGGGCAAGTGCATGCTCTCACCGCCAGCGTACCAGAGAAAGAGGTAGTAAAGTTTCTGTTGAGAAAGTTTAGTTTTTCTTTTTGATCATCCTATTAGTACTCTTTTTGATTTTAGTGCTTCACATTCGGTTATATCTGCTTCCATAATTGAGTCTCTGCACCTTAGTACTTGAATAGTAGAAGATCCCATTATTGTCTCAAATCTAATTAGTGGTTCGGCTCATTTATCTTTGGTTTGTAAGGATTTGAGAATAGCTATATTAAGTATTGAGTTTAAGTGTAATGCTTATGTTTTTGGTTTCATGGGCTATAGGTTGATTCTAGGCATGGATTTGTTAGCTAGTAATTGGGAAAGGAGGGTAGTGTAACACCTCACATCCGTTAAGATCACTCACAAAGGGAATGCCTTAACTTTGGTGGAGCGTTTTAGGTAAAAGATGCAGATAAATTACAAGACAGACAAATAAAGCAGCGGGAAATAAAGTCATTTTATAAACAATGTGGTTCAGTCAAGCTTTTACAACAATTGTCTCAGTCATACTTAAAAACAATATATAGAACTTCTGTCTTGATTAAAAAACTTCCAAGTATAAAGGAAGCACAAAAATAACAATGATATTCCCCAATAAAGAATGAACCAGCCATAGTAGTGGAAGAGAGAGTCCAAAGCAATACATCGACTATCTTCGAGCTTGGAAAGAAAAATTGAGCTAAGTGGTAACATTTCCTCCCTGTGAACCGGGGGGGGGGGGGAAGAAAAGAGGCGAAACAAACTAGGTCAGACATAAGTCTGGTAAGTCCAGTGACTTTCAGCATGTAAATAGGAAAAAGCATCATGCTATGAATAAACTGAATATAAGACAATACTGTGAGAACAAGGATAACAAGATAACATACGATTAGTATAGATATGATAAGGAAAGATAAACTGAATGCGCTTCTACTCTTTCTCTACTTCGCTACTACCTTGTTATTCTGATTTTTATATCTCTGCACCGCCTAACTAGTGTCCCAACTAGTAATCTGTGTAAAGTGATAATATTACCACGTGATCCCAATCCCCGCAATTATGGTAGCCTTTAGCTGTACATCTAGTATGAGGATCTTACCTCAATCAGCCTAATTGCCATGAAGATGTTAAATGTACCCTTACTACCCTATCGATCGGCTCCCTACTTGTATTAATGTTCCATGTGTCTGTGTCAATCGGCCCTATCTTGCGTGTAGATACCCTGTGCTGGTCCCACCATAAGGTGTATCAATCTTTATGATAGCAACTCGACACGATTCAAGATGCACAGTGTATAACTACTGGTACCCAGTGCCTGCTTTTTCCCACTCCGGAGTACGTGCACGCCCGTAAACTGTCGGAACCTACACTGACGTACCCCCTGCCGCTATTTTCACCGCTTATAATCAGCCCAGTAATCGTGCCCCACCCTGCCTAGTTTCAGGGTACCTTGATACATCTATGTGGCTTACTGCTGAAATGGGTCCTCGTTACTAGGGTTTCTTACTGGTTAAGTTTGTGGACCTATATTTACTAATATTACCCACCAACCCGATATGTACTTAACCCTCCCACTGATTCGGACATGTTTACTTATTGGTTAAGTTTGTGGGCCTATATTTACTAATATTACCCACCGACCCGATATGTACTTAACCTTCCCACACATTATGTCATATTGGTTAAGTGTTGTCCATTCATGTTAACTTAACCCACCCACTCATCATGTCATGTTGGTTAAGTGTTTCTTATTAACCCTTCTCACTCGTCATGTTGGATTGGTTAAGTGTTTCCTATTAACTTAACCCTGTTCATTCATCATGTTATATTGGTTACGTATTTCCATTAACTTAACCCCATTCGTTCATCAAGTTACATTGGTTAAGTGTATCTTATTAACTTAACCCCATGCGTTCATCATGCTGTATTGGTTAAGTGTCATCAATCAATTCAAGTTAACTTAACCCACCCACTTGTCGTGTTACATTGGTTAAGTGTTGCCTTCTTGTGTTAACTTAACCCTTCCCATTCATCATGTTATATTGGTTAAGCGTTGCTCTCTTGTTTTAACTTAACCCTACCCATTCATCATGTCATATTGGTTAAGTGTTTCTTATTAACTTAACCCTACTCACTTGTCTAATTAACATGTTATAACGGTTAAGTTTTCTAAATTTACTTAACCTCACCTTCTTATCTAATTAACATGTTATAACGGTTAAGTGTTCTAAATTTACTTAACCCCATCTTCTTGTCTAATTAACATGTTATAACGGTTAAGTGTTCTAAATTTACTTAACCCCATCTTCTTGTCTAATTAACATGTTACAACGGTTAAGTGTTCTAAATTTACTTAACCCCGTCTTCTTGTCTAATTAACATGTTATAACGGTTAAGTGTTGCCTTAGTTAACTTAACCCTACCATTCTTAGCATGTCTTGTTCATTAGCATTAATTGATTTATTAATGCACCAACCTCTCACATTAGATCTAAGTTGTTGCGGTTACTGGATGTGTCGGGCAGTTCCAGGCAGTTTTACACCACAACTCAATCTAACCTCGGGTTTTTCTTGGGCATGATGCACTAACCTCTCACATTAGATATGTGTTGTTGCGGTTACTGGATGTACCGGGCAGTTCTGGGAGGTTCCAGGCGGTTTTTCACTTTACTTGTGCATAGATGATATTTTGGTTCACTTTACTTGTGCATAGATGATATTTTGGTTTTCTCTAAGAGTGGGGAAGAACATGCTTTGTATCTAAGGGAAATCTCGGATACCCTCCAAGCGCATCAGCTTAAGGATAGATTCTCCAAATATCATTTTTGGAGAGAAGATGTAAGGTTTCTAAGACATGTGATATCCAAGGAAGGGATAACAGTAGATCCCACAAATGTAGTTGCGGTGCAAGATTAGAAGGTCCCAAGAAATGCAACGGAAGTAAGAAGTTTTCTTGGATTAGCGGGCTGGTATAGGAAGTTAATTAAGGAACTTGAGTAGGTATCAGCCCCACTTACTAGATTGACGAAGAAGAATCTAACTTTTTCTTGGGATTTGATTCGTGATGTTTCTTTCCAACGATTGAAGGGAACCCTGACAACAACCCCAATCTTGACATTACCCGAAGGGAACAAGATGTTTACAGTTTATACGGATGCATGTGGGACAGGGCTAGGTGCTATTTTAATGCTAGAAGAGAGGGTAGTTAGTTATGGAAGAAGACAGCTGAAAGTACATGAGAAAGACTATCCTACCCACGACTTGGAATTAGCTGTTATAGTGTTCGCTCTTAAGTCATGGCATCATTATCTTTTAAGAGAGAAAGTTTGAACTATATACGGATCCTAAGTCCTTAAAATATTTGTTCTCGCAAAAAGATTTGAAATAGAGGCAACAACGATAGATGGAATTTCTTGCCTCATACGACTTTGAGATTGCTTATACCCCTAGCAAGGGTAATGTTGTGGCATGCACCCTAAATAGAAAGAGACTGACCTTAAGAGGAGTAAAGTTTGAAGTACATAGCAACCTTTAGCTTTAGACCCTCAGTCAAGTTCGTACTTGGTTTGTTAACATCGCTAAAAGTGTGGTATACGCTTTTGGATCGGATAGGAGCAGCGTAACATGAAGACCCTCCGATTTGTGATAAGATGGATAAGCTAAGTAGAGGAGAGACCTCAAATCATCTTAGTATATACACTTGGTATCATGGTTAACATCTGTTTATCTTGGAAAGATAGTCCAACTACATGGGATCCCTCTAGCATAGTAAGTGATCGAGATCCTATCTTTACTAGTGAGTTTTGAAAATGGAGGTCAAGAAGCTTCGAAATCGTGAAGTCAAGCTAGTTAAAGTACAATGGAGTAACGCTGAAGAAGACGCGACTTAGGAGACTGAAGACAAGATAAGCGCATCCTACCCTTTTCTTTTTGAGGGTACATCCTTGATCTCTTTTTCTATAAATTTATGCATGCTTGTATCTATCTCTTAAGTATATCTCCTCGGTCCTATTCTTAATCCTTAGGTAGAAACCAATGGATGTAAACATGTATTTGAAACATATTATGATTGATGGGTGCAAATGGTTGCTAGTGGTTGCTCGTGGATGCATATACACACACATTAGATACTAGATCGACTCGGTCACTTTCATATTGCATATGCATATATGTATTTAGATATGGATTGAAACTTGATGTGTTATCATATGGATGTTGCATTTGTATGAATGATTGTGCACTCATGTAGAGGTTATAAGGTACGATTAGGAATAATTGCATACATAATGGACTCATGGCACTGACATAATTTGCATTAAGGAGGTCAACTGAATCAGTAGACCGCCTGATTTTGCATTAGATAAGGACATATTCACACACTATGCATATGATCATGAAAGCATTAGAAATCTTTTTAAGGACAATGGATGCCTGTGATTAAATGGTTGAGTAGATGGATGTTAGATGGTAGGATATACATTCTTCCTGACTTGGAGATTTCGGGGACGAAATCCTTTAAGGAGGGGAGAATGTAACACCCCATAATTTTAAATATTAAAATTAAAAAATTTAAGAACACTTAATTTTTAAAAGAAGAATTAAGTGAAACGGGTTGCGCCATTGCGATCGTCTTGGAATTCTGCTTGAGATAGAGTCCGAGTTTGCGTGAATCAGACTCCGTATGAAGAAGTTATGGAGTTCAGAAAATTTCAAGTTTAAACAGAAATTAAATTAAAATTCAAAACTGTTCAAAATTCTAAATTCAGTCAGAGCGGGCTGAGTAGGAAATTTCCTGCTTAGAAGTGTCAACCCCCCCAGGGGGAATCGACATAGGTGTCGACCCCCCTTTAGGGGTGTCGACATATGTGTCGACCCCCCTTTAGGGGTGTCGACATATGTGTCGACCCCTCCCCTCCCCCCCTAGGGGGAGTCGACATAGGTGTCGAACCCCCTATAGGGGTGTCGACATATGTGTCGACTCCCCCTGTAGGGAGTCGACCCCCCATATAGGGGTGTCGACACCTATGTCGACTCCCCCTGTAGGGAGTCGACCCCTTTTTGATCCAAATCCAGTGACGTATTTTTACAGCCTAGGGCTGATGTGCCGTTACCTGATTGGCCTGATGACGAATTTTCTTGGACTGGATGGCTTGGATGGATAGTAGGTTGATCTAAAGGCTACTAATAATCCTAGACATCTATATATATACACTCATAACCCAACCCTAATTCTATTGCTTCAAAGCTATGACGCCGTCATGCTGTTCATCTTCAATCTAATCTAGCCATCGCCATCTTCTCCAAACTAGAAATCAAATTAGAGAGCCTCAAATCAACTTTGAAGATTAATCAACGTCAAATTAGAGTCTCTGCAACAACAACGATTCAATTATCTTTTCTTAATCCAAGCAATGTAAGTTCATGTTATTTTCATATTTAAACACCTAATAGTAATCTTGGCATGTAATAAAATGGATCTAAGTCTATGCTTGATGATGAGACAATCTTTTCAGATTTACCCCTGCCTTTCTATTGAATCTATGATTTTACATGCCTAAGAAGTTATTATATCGATTCAATCATGCCTATCTTTGTTGAACATCGAATATAAAATCCTTTTTGGTTCATGATGTTATTCTTATGCCTGCGATAATGATTGTATCAGCTTATTCAAGAATCTATCTTTGTTGGATCTAAATTTCTTGTATTAGGTCTATTGTTACATGCCTATTCTTATTTTATGCTCCTTCTCTCTCTTTTCCCCTATTTCCTTTTTCTTTTATGAACCTGGGTTACCTTCGAACCTAGGCTGAAATCGCGAAATACGAACGATTGGAATACAGGGAAATTTGGGTATAGCCTATTTTGGGTAAATATTGGGCATAATGTATTTGGTGAAATGATTGGGCCTAATTGTTATTGTTGCGAACTCGGGGTAAATTGAAATATTAAATCTTGATTGGGTGTAAACTGTAAATTAAAATATTAAATCTAGATTGGGTGTAAATTGTAAATTGGAATATTAAATCTAGATCGGGCATAACTATTGGTTGGGACGCCAAGCATAATGTATATTGAGATTTTGGGGCATGACTATTATTGCAAATTTGGGAAGATTAGGTGTAACCTATTTTGAGAAATAACTTGATATTTAATTTGTAGGGCATAACTTGCAATTGGCTTGGTTGGGCATAACTTGGGAATTGGAACATGACTAGTTTGGTGAATTTGGGATAATTAGCATATAAAATTCTAGACTTGGACATGAATGGTAAATATGTAATTTGGCTAAACATGAATGTGCCTAACCCGAGGTTAGATTGAGTTGCGGTGTAAGACTGCCCAGAACCGCCCGGCACATCCAGCGACCGCAACAATATAGATCTAATGTGAGAGGTTAGCGCATTAAGCTCAAAATCCGAGGCTAGAATGAGTTTGCGGTAGAAGTCTGCCCGGAACCGCCCGACACATCTAGCAACCACAAACAACAGTTCTAATGTGAGAGGTTGAGGCATTAATGAATGAATTAATGCTAATGAACGGACATGCTAAGAATGGTAGGGTTAAGTTAACATAAGAGGGCAACACTTAACCAATATAACATGATGTGTGTTAGGGCAACGCTTAACCAAGGTAACATGACAAGTGGAAGGGTTAAGCTAATAGGAAAACACTTAACCAAATTCAACATGATGAATGAGTAAGGTTAAGTTAACCAACATAACATGATGAATGAGTAGCGTTACGTCAAGGGGAAACACTTAACCAATATAACATGATGAATGAACATGGTTAAGTTAATAGGAAATACTTAACCAATACAACATGATGAATGGGAAGGGTTAAGTTAATAAGAAACACTTAACCAATATGACATGTTAGGTGGGTGGGTTAAGTTAACACGGATAAGAAGACAACTTAAATAATATTATACGAACAAGTGGATAGGGTTAACGCAAGCTTAACCAATAATACATATGGACTTGATAAGGGAAGGGTTAAGTAAATCTTGGGTAAGTGGGTAATATTAGTATATATAGGCCCATAAACTTAACCGTTAAATAAACATGCGTGAATCAGTGAGATGGTTAAGTAACATATGAATAGGCAACATTTAACCAGTACAACATGTTAATTAAGCAAATGGGTGGGGTTAAGTTAAATTGAGAACACTTGACCATTAAAACATGTTGATTAGGAAACCCTAGTAACGGGGACCCATTTCAGCAGTAACCCACATAGATGTATCATGGTACCCTGAGCTAAGCAGGGTGGGGCACGATTACTGGGCTGATTATAAGCGGTCAAAATAGCGGTAGGTGGTGCAGCAGTGTAGTTCCGATGGAGTATGGGTGTGCACGTGCTCAAGAGTGGAAAAGAAGGCATCGATCATCAGTAGAATACAGTGTGCATCGATCATGTCGGGTTGCCATCATGGGAATTGATACACCCCATGATAGGACCAACACAGGTATCCACATACAAGCGGGGTCGAATGACACAAGTAATGAATGCATACAAGCGAGGTCAAATGACACAAATGATGAATGCATACAAGCGAGGTTAAATGACACAAGTAATACATACATGTGAGTTAGGGAGCCGATCAATTGGGTAGTAAGGGTACATCTAACATATCCATGGCAATTAGGCAGGTTGAGGTGGGATCCTCATAATAGATGTACGCCTGAAGGCTACCACAATTGCGGGGATTGGGGTCACATTATCATTTTATACAGATTTCTAGTTGGGACACTAGTTAGGTGGTGCAGAGATATAGAAACCAACATAACAAGGTAGTAGCGAAGCAGAGAAAAAGTAGAAGCGCATTTAGTTTATCTTGCCTTATCATATCTTATGCTAATCTTATCTTGTTATCCCTCTTATCACGGTATTGTCTTATATTCAGTTTATCCATGTCATGTTGCTTTTACCTGTTTACATACTGGAAGTCACTGGACTTACCAGGCTTTATGTCTGACCCATTTTCTTTCGTCTTCTTTTCTTCCGTTTCTCCCCTCAGGTAGTCAGGGAGGGAATAGCTCAGCTCAGTTTGGACCGTTTCTCTTTCCAAGCTTGAAGATTCTTTGATGTATTGCTTGAATCCTCTTATCTTTGGCTATGGCTGTATTTGCACTTTAATTTGGGGACTTATGCTACTTTGCTATGTTTTATGCTTCTTATATACTTGAAAGTTTTTGAATCAAGACAGAAGTTTTATGTAGTACTTTTAAGTATGATTGTGTCAATTGTTGTAAAAGCTTGACTGAACTACGTTGCTTATAAAATGACTTTGTTTTCCGCTACTTTATTTGTCTGTCTTGTAATTTATCTGCATTTTTACCTATAACGCTTCACTGAAGTTAATGCATTCCCTTTGTGAGTGACATTAATGGAGGTGGGGTGTTATAAAACCTTAATTTGGTTTAGAATTGTTAAAGGATAAAATAAAATCTTCTGAAAATGATATACAAAGGAAGATTAAAGAGAAAATTTAAAAGAATTTATCTTTGATTAAATTAATGGGAACCTTTCCCTAAAGATGTGAATATTTGAATAAAAGAATATTCTGAATTGGAATGAGGCGTATGATGTGTTTTTATAGCATTTGATTATAAGATACGTGAATTATTCGGAAAGACCGAGTTTAACCCATTCTGAATAATTTATACGACGACTAAATGTCAATGATATGAAGATGGTGGTTGAAGATCGGAGATTTTCACATCATTTGGATGAATACTGATGTCTTGATTGGGATGTACACCCAAGACAAGGTAATAAGTGGTGATCATCCAGACGTACTTGGAGATCGATCGGATATGCGAGGGCCCCTCTCCTGTATTGGACATATGGGACGAGGAATAAGGTGCCTCCGGTTTCGTTCAAACCCAGAACGGACTTGCAAATGGATGGTATGTCTGACATTGATTCCTTTATACTATATTCGTTGATCTCTGCTAAATATATATCTGTTTAGTGGCAGAGAATTTATTATCTTGCTTAACACCCTTCTCTGAGACGTATGAGCTTAGAGGTTATATATTGGTGGAAATCAGTGGTACGGTATGGATTGACAGTGTGGCATGATGATTTGCAAGGATTAAGGCTTTTGTTGAAAAGCAAAACCTTGTGGTTGATGATCAAAACACGACTTTAATTAGCATAGCTTTGTGTAGCGTTAATTCGCGAGCTTCACTCTCCGTTATGAACCTTAAATGGGATTAGAGACGTAGGGAAATGGACATATGTTAGTTTCTAGCTACGAGTAACGTCATGGTATGGAGCCCAAATTGTTTACTTATGTGGATGTTGGAAAAACTTTATGATGGAAAGCGAGGTACCTCGGAAATTGGGCCGATTGAAAGGCTCTATAATTTGAGTCCCTAGTGGCTCTTTATTGGTCGACTGGACTGACCATTTTGCAGGTTCGATAGAACCGGCTAACATATAGTTTATGGTATAATTAATCATCGACGGATGACCGGCTCTGCAAGATGCAAGGGTTGCCCGTAGGTGTGATCCTGAGGCATTGCTAGTGTGTCTCGAATCGGAAGGAACATCCTTTGCCTTGGTTCATAGATGGAAACCCAATTTCCAATATGTGATTTTATGATTTTAGTTGTGTGTGTGTGTGTGTGTGTGTATATATATATATATATATATATATATATATATATATATATATATATAGCGATGTAATATAATGGTACCTCTGCCGCATATGATTGATACTTTTATATTTGAAGTTGATTTCTTCACTTATAGCAATAATAAAAGATGAAATTTCGCGTATCAAGCATATTTGGCTATTATAAGTGAAAACTCTATCCTCGACTGCGTTCATTGTGTGATGGGACCTAAGTCTTATAATAGCTTCAATTTTCTGTTTAGCATTGCGCTGTTTGTTTTATGTACATGTATTCATAGGGGATAAACCCGTTTTGTGTTATACAACGTGGTCCCGTGATTTACCTAACTTTAAAATAAAAGCTAATAACTGTTTTAGTTCTCACACCATTCCCATGACTAACTCGGAGTTTATTGTTTTAACCTAAACTCTGGGTGCCCATATTTTCCACACGGGCAGCTAGTATTTTTGGTTTGCAGATATTTCTTTTCACAGGATCCTGAATTACAACTGGAGCTATATTCGGAAAGATTTGTATCCGTGTATTTCTTTCAGTTGTGCTAGTTCATGTATTTTCGCTGTGCTTTGTATTTTTTTTTTTTTTTTGAAACCAAAAATGTGTGATCTTCTGTAAGGAAGAGAGCACACATATATAATATATAATCAAAAAAGCTACAAAGTCCAACACAGATCCAGAAAGAAAACCATACAATGACACACAGCTATATATGAGAGCATGGAAAAGTAGATGGATGAGCTCCAGATAAACCACCGCCCATCATACTCTAATATCGAATTCCGGCAAAGCGACCACCCGATATTGAGTATATCTACTCCAATACAAATGTTAGCCGTTACAATAAAAATACTACAATAGAATGGACACCCAATAATCACATCATCATCCACAGAAAAAATATCTACAGTATAACTGTCTCCAAATCTCCAGCTATCCACTAAACTCTTCCTTTATATCAACTACCTGAAATCTGCACAATACTAGACAAACTATTAGTTTTTCAACACATATATGTATGATAATATATGTATATGTATATGTATATGTATATATATATATATACATACACTTAATCATACATATATGTGTAGTAGAGAAATAAAATAGACAACCAAGCATTATCGACAAAATGAGATTAACAACAAAGTCGAGATCTATTGCTAAAATAACTGTTAATTCTAATAAATAATCTCAAATTAGATCTAACCTTAATCAAAAAACTGTCAAAGTACAATTCTCTAAACAACTTATAGTGTGAATTGGACATCCAATCCAGACAGTAATGAACTATCCTAATAACTAAATTATCCGGGGTAACTAAGATAGAATGAAAAAATCTCAGATTTCTCTCCAACCAGATAAACCAACTTATAATAATGATTAAAGAGTCAAGCACATATCTCTGTTTAAGCTTATAAACAATTCTATAGAGTCCCAATAGTCAACACAACTACTATGAGAATTATAACAACCAAACACAAAAATCCTTAAAACCATATTAAAGACAAAATTTGTAATTTTGCATGTGAAAAATAGATGGTCTACATCCTCGTACAAAAGATTACAAAAGCTACACTTAACATCAAAAATAATATTCTTTTTCTTTAAAAGCTCTACCGTATTTAGTTTCTTATGAGTAATCAACCACATAAGAAACTTAGCTTTAGGAGGGGAATTGGATTTCCATATAAGCTCGAAATGACGAAAAGAGACGCCCGAAAAATTAATGAAATTATACATAGAATTAGTAGTGTAGACTGAACTTTTATCCCAACACCAACTAATAAAATCACTATTCTCATCCATATGATATAAAGCCAGCTTAGCTTTAAGTAAGGCTAATTGTCTTAACATTTCCCCTTCCAAAATATTTTCAAATGAAAACTCCCACGGGGGATCTGAATCCCCTCTATAGATATCTTTTATCAAAGCATCTTTAAAACTGCTATTATTAAAAAGCTCTCTAAATTCAATTTTAAGCGGTAAACGAGAAATCTTTGTATTTATACATTTTTATTTCCGCTGCTATGTAATTTAATCTCTAATATTATTTTTCCACTACGTAATATTTATTGGTACTCTGGTATTCTTGTACTTTGATGTAATTGTTGTCATAGCAATGAAATGCTCTTGTATTTGCGTTTCTGATGCGTCGTGTTCTCAAAGCAATCCGAGCTTTCCCGTAAGGGGGATTTCAGGTCATTTCAATTTCCTTTCCAATGAAATTGATTTCAACACCTTATTCAATCCCAGTCAAAAGTTATGACATGTTCAAAACTGATAGGGGCAAAATGGCCCCAAATAAAATTGGTAAAATTATGGACATGTCTCACATCCCCATAAACAATATATCAAAATATGAGAATGATCCAACCTTCAGGGAATAAAATAAAAATATTTTATGATCCTCTGATACGTAAAATGTGGTCTCTTACATGAAGGAGGAGGGGATTCGAATCTCGATATTTATACGAGGCTGGGGGCTGAGAAGGTTGCGAAATTCGCATCCCCTTAGGGTGCGAATTCAGTATCCTCTAGGTCGTCATTTCGCATCCCTCATGATGGGGAATTTCGCATCCCTTCAGGATACGAGATTTGCGAGATTGTGTCGACAACGACCCGTTTACGTTTTGACATAAGTGGAACTTGACGACTGACATTTAATTTCGTGAGTCAACGAAAATTAGACGTTTGTTGAAGCTACCATAGACGATTCCTGGTCCTGGAAATCAGAATTCTTAACGTGCTCAGCGAATAGGTCGCGATCAAGCGCTCGACACAACTTGGAGATATTTCCAACTTCCAGAGATGCTCGACTTAACTCAAAGCACATTATGTCAATACAAGATGTACTTTGGAGGGAAAGTGTTAACCAGTTTTTGGTTCAGTTTCCAAAAGCACTACAGGTCGACTCGACTCGGCCCATCGCGTGGTACAAAAGCCCAATGTGTCGTCAAGATTCTCAGGATTCAAGCCCAAAGGAAGTCGCGCTAGTGTAGACCTCACAACTCCTCGAAAGACTCCCCACTTGGACATTTTTTGCGTCCCCCATGTGCTCGAAATCAACACATTTCGTATCCTACAGGATACAAAATTCGTATCCCTTGGGATATGAAATTCGTATGGAAACGAATTTTCGTATCCGTTGGGATACGAAGTTCGTATCCACCGGGTACGAAATTCATATTCTTTGGGATACGAAAGAAACACGAGCCTGCTACTTCAAGACGCGAATTTCGACCTGTGGTCCCCATTTCTCACATGCCCCCACCTATTCCACTACCTATAAATACTCCCTCACTTCATACTTGAAGGGGGTTGACATTTGCTTGATTTGACACCTTGAGAGGACCTTAGACATCATTAATGGCCTTGGAGCTTTGGGGAAGAAAAAGTTATTTTTCTCAAGGATTTGAACTTTCAAACAGTAACTCCGAAAACTTAGTGAATCATTGTAATGATAATGTCCATCAATGTAATCCTTCAGTAGTGAATAAAATCAGCAAAAGTTTTAAAGTAGACGTAGGTTCAACTCGGACCGAACTACTGTAAATCATGTGTTTCTGCTTTTCGCCCTTTACTTTCTATACGTGAAACTTTATTCTTGTTAACTCAAAAATCATTGGGTGTGACGTCAATTTTACGCTTCAACACCAACGACTGAAGAACTAAAAGCACAAAGATCATCAATATGAACCTTTTCCCTTTCAATATAAGCAACAACTCTTTCCGCACCTTCATTCGGTTGTATTCTAACCTCATAGACAAACTTTGAGAATCACGTTGATGGACAACATGCATTCTTTTTTCTTCTTGAGGTAAAATTTTGTTCTTACCTGATTTTCGCTTATCGTTTTCTGTTGTTGTTCATGTCTTATTAAGACAATCATTGATTGTTTAGATGAAAATCAAATACAACTTTATCAATCAGTGTCATATGATTTGATACTAAATGTAAACGCTAGCGATTATCAGTTTTCATAAAGAAGCGAAATAAAAACAGAATCAAAACATCAACATATACTGCATGATATCACGTTTTATAAAACTGACCAACAATTGTTTAAAATCAGATCCTATAATTCATATTGTTTTTGTAACCATTACTACACTACACTTTGTAGAGATTTCCCAATGTATAAGAGTTGTACCAACGATATAAGTACAAATTTATACAAGTTCAGTATAAGAATTAAGAAACACCAACGAATTTGGAAATCCTTTCTCGCGAGCTCACCATCTTTACGAGGTTCTTCTTTATTCCACAACTCATGATTCATCATCCTAAGAAAAATTGTATATCGGACGGTAGTTTTTAGGTTTTTTCCATTTGAGTGATCAGCGACAAAATTGTGTAGATCTAGCAAGAAAGACGACAACCCAGTGACGCAACTCAAACTAGATGTAAGCTTCCAGACTGAATGGTCCCAAGTCCAACCAATCAAAACTGCCCACCAAGTCGTTTCGACGAACCGCACTCTTCTGCTGCCCTTTCGAAGACTTCGGCTTTATTTTGTCAAAGTCTTTCCCCCTTTCTTTGAATCTCTTTATTATAGATATTTAATACTGCTTTAGTGGGTGAGCTAAGGAAAGCCAGCTGCTCTTGTTTGACTTCCATCATCAAATTCTCATCTTTCATTTCTAAATTCAGAAGTTACTAATCAAGGATTTCGATATAAGGTATTTTTTTAATATGCATATCTAGAATTTAAAATCGCCTGGTTGGTGTATTTCTTTTTTTTTTTTTTTTTTGATTTATTGCGTAAGGAAGTTTTTTTCTTCTAATGGTTTCCTCATCTGGGCTTTACAAATAGCTTATTTTGTTTTCTTTATTTATTTATTTTGGGAATTTTGGTTCTTCACATGAAAGGATAAATATATATTGTTTTTATTCCGTTCGTTACGTGAATTGCAAATTTTATTGTAATATTTTGCTGTATCACAATTTACGGCCTGGGAGTTGTAACATTCCTGGCAATTTTAGTTTTATAATATGTTTGATGTTGATCCATGACTGATGATTGAGTAATTGTTCTAAAATTATTTACTACAGAGCTTGATTTTGAAGTTATCATGAACTGAATTGGTCAAATAATACATCAAAAATACATAATTTGACCAGTTATAATACGCATAAAAAAGGATAACTCAATCATGGTGATTTTAACGTTTCTTTCAATTTTACTACTGGGATTTCTAAAGTTAGGTTCTCTGTGTTCTTGAAAATAGGCTTTAAGGGGATCATCTGTTTGTTCCTTAATTTTGAAAGATCGTAGCATTCTAATTTTATTTATTCTGGGTCTAAAAGATACAGTATGAAGTGCTGCTACACTGATAAGAGATACATATTCTAGGCTTCTTGGTTAAATGAGAAGGTAGCATGTATTACAATTTTATAATCTTAATTATTTTACTGCATATTAATTTGACGTTTGAAATCTGACATCTAATATATCCTTTCCAAATACTAGCTTCCTTTTCGGTTTCAAGCTGGCAGAACGAATGGGGTGCTTCAATTTCAGAAGTGAAGAGAAAAAAGAAGACTCGCAGAATATACAGTCTGCATCAGCTAGATCTAATAGTACAGCATCAACTGATCATGATATAAGAAGATCAGGTTCTGAGTTCAACTCCCAGAATATTTCTGATACTAGTTCTGATTCGGTAGGGAGGCCACAGTATCCTAGCTTTTCTTCAAAACCAACCAATTTACGAGTCTTTACTTTCTCGGAACTAAAAACAGCAACAAAGAATTTTGGTAGGTCCGTGATGATTGGAGTTGGTGGCTTTGGTTCTGTATATAGAGGCACAATAACAAGTTCTGAAGAACCAAATACAAAGATCGAGATTGCTGTTAAGCAGTTGAACCGCAAAGGTTGCCAGGCAAGTTTAAATTCTCGTTTGTATTCCTCATGTGCAGTGGTATTCAAATTGAATTACATATGCTTTCCCATAACATTCTAAGTTAATACGGAATCTTATGGTTCATAAAAAATTAGAATGTACGCCCACTGTTGAATTATGTTTTGAGCAAAGTGTTCCATTTGAAGTTTAATAAACAAGTAGTTTGCTCTTTTTATATGCATTCATAACTCTAACCAGTGTAAACTTATACTTTTCTTAGGGGCATAAAGAATGGATGACGGAAGTGAATGTTCTTGGAATAGTAGATCATCCAAATCTTGTAAAATTAATTGGCTACTGTGCTGATGACGACGAAAGAGGAATTCAGAGACTTCTTGTGTATGAATTCATGCAAAATGGGAGTGTTTTGGACCACTTGTCTCCTCGAACTTCTTCACCACTTTCATGGCCAATGAGATTGAGAATAGCCCTAGATTCTGCTCGTGGTCTAGCATACTTACATGAGGAGTTGGAATTTCAAGTAAGTCAAAAATATCCCAGCCCAAAATTATATAGTATGCGATGTTTTACTTTCCGAATACATTTTGTTGAATGTTTTAAACTTTGGTTCCGGTATATCATAATTTGTCCTGTGCCAAAATTGCTTTGATCAGAGTAACAGTAATAATTATCTGTTTTAACTATTTATTTTAAGTAGGACTCTTCATTCTGCTTGTTAACCATCTGATACATGACTAAATACTGTATTGGTGAGTGGTTTCATGACAAAAGAAAATTACAAATAATAAGAATAAACACCATTAACACGCCTGTAGTTGGAAGATTGTCCATGCAGATTATTACTTGATCATGTTATTCAGATTTGTGTGCCATCCTCCGCTTATGTTGCAGAAGAAATCTTCTCCGTATTGGCTTCATTCGGTAGAAATGAGGGATTTGATGAATCGTGAATTGAAGTTGAGAAAATTACAAGGAAGCTTCGTCTGCAATAAAATATTGCTCACGTTGCACAATCATTAGATCATTTACGGTTAAACAGAAGATAGTGCATTACTGTCCCTGGAATTGTATCATCCATCCGATTTAACTAAACTTTTAACTCCAAAGCCTACATAAAATGTTGATTTGATGTTTGGGGGCTTTCTATACTAATTTAGTGCTATTTCAGTCCCATGTTGTTACTGATTAATGAATATATCGTTTCAGATAATCTTTCGAGATTTCAAAACATCCAATATTCTTTTGGATGAAAATTGGAATGCCAAGTTATCAGATTTCGGGTTAGCCAGACAAGGACCAGAGGAAGGATCAACTCATGTTTCAACAGCGGTATGTACTAGTCAATCACCTGAAATATAATTCATTACCATTTTTCCTTTCATGTTTGTTCACCAATATAATGTCGTGCCATTATTATGTAATGATTTTGGTAATACTAATGTACAAATTTGGATTGGTCTATCTTTAGGCAAATCTGTTATTTTACAGTCTGAAAAAAACAAATGATGTTAACTGAGTTGCTAAAGCTGAAAAGTTAGATTAAGAAATTATACAACAATACAATAATATTAGTATATTTGACCAACTGTCTTGTTAGTTTTATCGGATACAGATATTATATAAATCCAGGAGTATTTTGGTTCGTTACATATATACGATACAAACTAGAGAAAGCCTACTCATGGTGGATTTGTAGCGTAAATGAAAACCTAGGAAATAGTTTAAAGGAAATAAGTGTTTTTTTAAGATACAAATTAGATTTTACAAGATATTGACCGAGAAAGAATGAGTAAGATGAGGTTTTATTTTAGGGGATCGTTAAAGGGACTCCTGTATTGGGTCAGAAAGGTATAATTTAAGGGATCCCATCCAATAATAAAAAGGTCACAAGGGACACGATAAATAAAACCAAATTAAGCAATTTACCATTTCAGCCTTGTTCAAGCAAATTAGGCAACACCTTGTCAAAAACCGAATAGAAAGCTGATGCATGAAAAGACAGTCTTTGCATTGTTCATCGAAAAGTTAATTTGGAGGGGTTTGCTTGAAAAGGCCATACAGTGGTGGAATTGTGTTTGATTTTGATACCTCTCATAACAGTTTCAAGAATATTGAAAATAATGATCCACTATATCCAAATCTAAGTTCCCTTAACAATGCCTTATTTTACTGTTAACGAAGGGTAACTTCTTTTGGGGAGGGGGAGGGGGGGGGGGGGGGGATTGTTTATATACAAATTTAAATATTATGAACCATACTATCCTAACAAACAGGTCCAACAAAATCGAATCCATGACCTCTCGCATCACGCTCTAACTAGTTGAGACAAGGATGCTTTTTAGGAAATCATGGTTTTATTGTTTTATTTTCAGTGATTTTGATCTATTTTTTCTTGATCCAAGTGTTAAGTGTTTTGAAGTATAAACATAATATTACATAAGAACCATTGGATCAAAGTCACCATAACGAACACCAACATAGATGAATATGCCTAGTACAGGCCTTAATCTTGGTGTAATAGTTCGAAGTCACCATAACCAACACAGATTTTTAGATATGTTTTTTAGCCAGAGTCTTGATTACTTGTTCCATTGCTAGGAATATTTAAACATTTTCTAGACCATTGGATTTTTAGGCAGAGTGTAAAACTTGTGTTCATGTTTGAATGATATATTCCTTTAATCCTCCTTTAAACTATTGCGATGAAGCATTGCTGTAAGTTAAAGTTGATGCGTGGTAGGATCATGCCTAGATTGGTTTGTTTACAGAGAAGGCCCATTATTACTTGGTTTTTAGTATTGCAAAGAACATGATTTCATTTTCCTTCACATTCCCTGTCTTTTAGAAATGTCCCTTTTGGGTCTTTGCGCTAAAGTCGAATCATTTAAAACTCGTTTAAGACAACATGTCATCATCCAACAATATTTACCTGCTACTCTCACTATGTGTACCGCAAACCATACCAAAACAGCATTCGATTTCATAAGAAAAATAATCATTGAGATTGGTGTCAACTTCACTATAGTAGAAATTAAAATGGTTCTAATGTGAACATTCCGATTTTAAAATGTATAAGAATCATTTTAGTTATTGCGTAACAGCATAAACCTTACTTGTATACATTTTAATGACTTTGACACTTCTTAGAACATCTCTATCATTAGTAATTGTTAAACAAGTGGGGAGGTACAGAACGCTCTTGCGTGGAGAAATCAAAATTTATAAGCTGCAGGTGGTCTAGTTTATTGTCTTATCCACTGGTATGCTTGGTGAATTGAAGAGGCATCTCAAATTTGCAATCAAAATTTTGTGTGATGCCCCTGCTTAAAAGCATCTTTTGATAGACTGGTAGTCATCATACCAATGTAGTTTTTGTCAAATTTGTCAACTAAACATGTGTGGGTCATCCTTTGGGATATTTTATGCAACCTATTTTGTTTATTTTAAAATGTTTAGCTAGTGGTGGTACTGTTTTTCGTAAGTTGCATTCATCTAATATTTGTTGTCCTTTGCTGAAAGATTAATAAGTCATTAATTATCATTGTTATTATTTTACAATTAATAATCATAATAATAATTATAATTTTACAATTAATAATCGTAATAATAATAGTTTATTTTATAATTAATAATCATAATACTAATTATTATAATTGTACATACTTAAATGTCATTTAAGGATCCACATAGAGTTTAAAAAAAAAAAAAAAAAAAAAAAAATTCAACATATAAGCACACACATTGTATTGTGAGTGTTTCACGAGTTTCAATTTAAATTGAACTTCACAATTTACAGATAGTTGGAACTATGGGATATGCCGCCCCCGAATACATGCAAACGGGACATCTCACTGCAAAGAGCGACATATGGAGCTTCGGAGTTTTCCTCTACGAACTTATAACAGGGCGCCTCCCAATAGACAGCAACCGTCCAAAAGGCGAGCAGAAGCTTCTAGAATGGGTAAAACCTTACATAACCGACGTCAAGAGATTCCGGATGATAATAGATCCTAGATTGGACACACGTAAATCCCTAAAATCGATGACAAAGCTATCCACAATCGCCAACCGATGCTTGGTTGGAAAACCACGGTCCAGGCCTAAAATGAGCGAAGTGGTACAAATGATTCTAAAGATCATGGCTGGTTCGGAGCTAGGGAGTCCGAAACCTGCTTTGGTTGTTATTAATGTTGGTAATAAGGAGAAGGAAGAAAATGCAGAAGAGAAAAGAAAAGGGTCGAACTTGAAGAGGGGATCTGAAGCCATGAAGGAAGGAAGGAGACTGGTGTGGAGAGGATGGACTCCTAAACTGGTAAAGGCATGCAGATGAATGATGGTGATAATGTGGTCATGTGTATGATATCAAGTGTGCATTCTTTTTGTTCTCAACACAGGGATAGATCATTGGAAAATAATGTTTTTCTTTTTGTACTATATTGTAATTGGCTAATTGCCCAAGGCTTGTGCGGACTTATAATAATAGTTGGGAGAATAGCGAGTTCGACTGATTGTAGATGATTGGTAAATGCTTGTATAATTGTATATCTCCAAGCATTAGCTTACATATTTGAACTCAGCTTTTGAGTATATGCTGAAATGTTGAATAATTCATTATTGTAATGCTGCTTGATGGTATCATGTATGGCCGACTCTTCGTGTTCTCCCTGTATACATAAAGTTGCACTTCGTTAATCAAGTGTGTTACTATATACACATGTAACATTAATAAAATTAAATTATGAAATCTACTTCAAAAATTCAGCTTTAGTTTAACGAATGATTTGAAAATAAATGATAATCGGACAATTTACAGAAAATGAAATTTAAACTTGAACGTAATTATTTTCATTTTGATTTATCATTAAAGACAAAATTATGAGATGAAAAATGTAAATGCATTTTCTTTTATTAATTTCAAATTACAAATTGGTTAGTTAAGATATCAAATTCTGTTTAAAATATGAATATGAATTAATATTTTCATAAACCTATTAACTTTCTAGGAAATAGACTGTTATAAAAAAATATTTGGATACTTCATATTGTTCTTTACCACAATTGGTTTTATTGTTTTTCCTTTTTTTAAACCTAAAAAAACATTAAAAATAGGATATTTTTGATCGAAAAATACTCATTGTTCTTTAATATGTTGCACAATAACATCTAGCTTGAGGTGCAAATTATTCTTTACTAGGCTAGCCAAGTTAGGTTATATAATCTGAAAAAAATGGACATTTTAATTACAAGTTAATAAAATTAGGTGGATTTGTATATCTTGATGGAACGTTAAATTAAAGAAAGACCAACCATAAAGAAATTAGATGGAGAAATTATGATTTGTTATTTAAATAGAAAGAAGTTGTGTTATGATTTTGAAACAACAAAATGACAATGAAAATACGAGTATGGGTGCATTGGTGAGGAAGATAAGGGGGTGAGAGAATATTAAAGCGAGTTAAATGCTTATGTGAACGTAAATAGTACATCCTCGATTAAAGATAAAATTTGGTATACAATTTTTGTTTAAAATGGTTAGATACAAATCTTTTTTTCTTTCAAATATTGTACTAAAAGTAAGTTAATAACTCGGATTTTCAGTAATAGAATATTTAATTTATTTAAATATGAATGTGATTATTTTAAGAGTTGAATAATTTGAATTTAGAATATATCATCCATTTAATATAACCGAACCGTAAAATAGTAATTTAAATATTTAAATTGCACGAATTAGCGAATCTGGAATTTAATTCGAAATTAAATTGGATTTGAAGCTTTTGTAAAAAAGAAAATCTGATTGAATAGAAGCGATAATTACAATTTATTATCAAAGAATTGAAGTGTTTGGAAATCGATTAAATATTAATTCAATTTTAATAACACATAAAATAATATTTTTGCAAACAAGGCTCGGAATTCGACAAAACTAGTTTCATCGAGTATGTAATATTAAAATATAGCAGATTGTCAATTTTCATGTCAATCGGACAGAGTATGAGATCGTGCGAGCTTATAACGCTCGACGTAAATATAAATGAATATAAAATTATCTAAATTATCTTTTCTATATATAGCCATTATAATACCTAATCCTAACATTTATCTTCTTTTATCTGTAAACTCAAGAAACAAGCCGCCTCCCTCCTTTAAATTTCAATCAATAAAATCAAAACAAATACTCCAATAAATCAGACGGCATTGGATCCATTGGACTCCTAAGCTCGGTTTTTCACATCAGTGCATAGAATTAGGTTCGATCGGTATCTAGGTCGTTCATTTTTTCCAGCGTGACTAAAGCTGGCTCTTGTCGGAGGCAGAGGGGGGTTAGAGAAATTGAAGGTCATTTCCATGCTCGTGGAGGATTTTGGCAATAACTGAAGGTTTTTGGTGGAGTTCGGTTGAAATATGTTTTGTAACCCGTAGCAGGGACAGCGAAAAAAGGAGTAGGTCGCGATGAAGGGGGGTCGTCGATTGTGATGTGGTGGTGGTCAGCAAGTGGAGTTCGAGACGAGAAGTTTATTGGCGGCATCGGTTTGTGGAATCGGGGATTGATTTGGTGTATCACCAGAAGAGGGTGCATACAGTGATACGGTTATGTACGGGAGTAGCGGGTTCGAGGTTTTCAAATGGGGGAGAGAAAGAGATGGCAGTCAGATGCATGTGTGGGGTGGGGTAACAATTAATTGATTAATTTAAGTTAACATTGTTTTAGATGAAGTATTAACTTGTAACGACTGTATTTAGTTCGTACAGAGTTGAATTGGCACGCCATTAGTTGCACTGGGATTGTATCAAAATTTTGGACATTTTGGCACTGATTTAGACAAATTATGAGAGTGTCGAATTTTGGGTCTAAATTGGAATTTCATATGGACTTGAAAGTCAAAGGTTAGTGATTAACTCACTCACGCTTAACTAAAATATTCGATTGTTAATTAGATTAAAATCATGTTATGATATGATTGTATTGATTACTGTTTGGTAGTTTAAAATGCACATTCATGTTGATTTGCATTGATAGTATAATTTAATTTAATTGCCAATTTAAATTTTACAGTTAGGTTAAATTCGAAATTTAATTGCTAGTTAAACCCGAGACCGGATAACAAGTAAATTGATATAATCTTGAATTGTTTGGCTGGATTGATTTTGATGAATGCCTTGGATTAATATGTTTGATATATCGATGTTTAGTTGTGTGATTTACCCAATAATTCACCATGTTTATGTATGACTGTGGTTGTGTTGAGTAATCCAAACCATTTACCCTAGATGTTACGGACATCGAATAAACTCGGGATTAATCATTAAAATGAATTAAGAACATAGGTTGAAATGATGAATACCTTTGATCCCTGATTTGGATTAAAATGATATATATCCATTCTTGAAATACTAAAATTAAATTTAAGTATCACTTGACCATAGGATAGAAAATAATCAACGGATACTGGATTGGTTAGGATAGTTATTTGAAATGATTTGACTTTGAAAAAAAATCGAATTGATGGAAATTGAATAATTTTTGAATTGGAGCTCGAAATGTTGAAATTTACATTTGGTAAATGGATTACTTAAATAATCAAAGTTGAGATTTTGAAGCTATAATCGGAATGTAATTTGAAATTCAGAAATATATTTGTTTTAAAAGATTAGATTTTATTCAAAAGTTAGTTGTTGTTAAATAAAAGTGAGATAAAACAATATTTCAAATTTGAGCTTAGGATTGAATTATAATTGATGTTTTGGAGTTTAAATTGGGTATTGAAGTAAATTAGATTTAAGTGTTTTAAATCGATAAATTTGGGAATTGAATTAAGAATTGTTATGAATCCAAATTAATATGGAATTGAAATTAATATGAAACTAGTGTGAACCCATGCTACGCACACGGGCGCTACTGAATACTTGTTTAAGCATAAGTTCTTAAATTTCAGCCATACAAAATGAAAATGTATATTTGTGGATTATGTTTGTTTTGATTGGTTTATTTATTAAACATCAATAAAGATGATTAATTACTAATCCGTTTAGGTAAGGTTGAAGCACATACACCATAATGATTTTATTAAAAAATAACACAGTTATACAAAAACCACATCATATGCCAGTTATTTCTTGCTTGGCGATACAACATTACCAAGCATGCATATTAGCTTAAGTAATTTGTAGTTCATCAAAGTTAATTTACTCATTGGATGCTTAATTTAGTCATGTTTGATAGCGTTCAATATTTAGTTTAATTATAGATATATACGGAAAGCCTTGGATGATCCAATATAAATATCTAAAATTTGAAATATTTGGACCAATCATTGACTAAACACATTTCTAATAATGTAAAATTAGGCTATGTAACAAAATAAGCAACAGATGAAAGCAACTACGCATAACTCAAACGATTAAATGAATTGAAACTACAACATAACAAACTCTGTACTAAGCACCGAGAAAGTGTATCATATGAACAGATGATAACCAAAATAATGAAAGAGACCAATTTCGACCAAAATATGTGCAAACGATAGGTAAGCTTAGGAAACTTTGATAAATAACTTAATTTTTATACATAACTCGTAATTTATCTATTTGTCACTGCAGTTGTATGCCATAAACAAAATTGTAATTATCAATTTTATACTACAAACCCAATTTTTGGATAGTGCTTACGGGTAGGGGTGAGCGTTTGGTTGGTTTGGTTTATCCGATTATGAAATTTGTCAAACCAAACTAGAACTAATAAAAATGAAAACCAAACCAAACCAACCAAATTAAGTTTGGTTGGTTCGGTTGGTTATCTGATTAAACCGAACAAAATATATTCTACACTTTGTATTCAGAATGTTCACTATAATTTGAAATAAATTATAAATATATGATTATAGTATTATTATTTATGATTTTTAATATCAATTTTGACACATAGGTGATGATTATAATTTACTTAAATAACCGAACTAACAAAAAATATTTATTATAATATCGGTAATTTTGATAATATAGTAAAAGTTTGGTTAATTTGGTTAAACCGATAACCGAACTTAATAATTTTTCGGGCCGATTACAAACCAATTTAATTTCAAAACCGAACCAATCCGACCAAAATAAATTGGTTTGGTTGGTTTATTTGGTTTAACCGAATAATGCTCACCCCTACTTACGGGTGTAGATAAAAAAAAGACTAATTATGACTTTTACATCTCTTTAACGGGCTTCAATGATTATGGTCGAAACTATTAGTCTTTTTTACAATTATCTACGCATGTGCGAATTTCAATGGTTAAACTTTAATATTTTTTTTCATAATTTTATGCAGTGCGTTAGTTGATGGTTAAATTTTAATATTTTCTTTCATATGCATTAGTTGGTTGATGCATGCATATGTAACATTTTGTCAAATAGTTGGTGTATCTTAATGATATTACTAAATTGCTCAAAATTAACAATATAAGAACTTAAACATGGTCTCATTGCAGTTTAATTCATAAATATTGTACTGGTGAATTGCCGGTCAATAGCAGTATGAACGTTAATAATCGGTTTGAATTTATATGTATGATTTCTTGAATAATACAATTATGCACTATAATAGTTAACAAAAATTGTTCATATCATCCTAACACAAATATACAGTGGCATTTGATATTTAAATAATTTAACAATTTTCAATTTGGTGAAATTTTACCATAAAAGAGACAAAGGTCACACCCATATATGACATAGGATGCACAGATTATAATATTTCATATTTGTTTAACACATTAAAAAATGATTGTACATATATGTAATTATTTTACCTAATTTCTTTTATTTTTATAATAATAACTATTATCCTGATCGAAAATTGAAATGTTTAGGATGGTAGTTTTATGAATTTTACACAAATGTCGAGAAACACATTATTCGTTACGCTTTCGCTGTTTCAACAGGCACATCTTAACGGGATATTGCAGATGAAACTTGAACCGCACGATTGTAAAAAATCCCCATGACATTTGTTCTATAATTACCGTTTAGTCCCCTGAATTCCTCCTTTTTCCACTGCGCCGCGTTTTTTCATCGGCTTTCAGGTCGGTCGTTCTAGCAAGCTCCATTATTTAAACCACTCCTTATAAATAGAACCACTAAATTTAAAAATAAAAATGCAAATGACAAACTTATTTATTTAATTTATGTACAACCATAGATATCATTTTTCATTGGTGGTCCAACAAATATATCTTGCAAACTTTGACAATATAGGTTATCCCCTTGATATGTTCAAGCTTCATCTAAGGTCACCTCTATGTTTTACAAAATTTCTCTCATCCGCAAGAGCTTAAACAGGTTCCGCTAATTTCTGGCCTCTATCTGGAATATAAACTTGGGGAACATGCTTGTTTTATCACTGCAAAATAATACAATACCACATATTAAATTTCAATTTTGATACCATAATTTATTCTTCTGCTCCAGTTCAAAATATTACTGTCTTCTCTAAAATCAGTAACTGAAATTGTTCAATTTTGTGCTTTTTGATCACAATAAATTGGATCACTTTCACACTAATGGTCAAAATACAATATTTAGTCTTTGTGCCCGATAACAAATAAATACAGCTAAACCATACAAACAGTTGGGTCGCTAGTGATTTATTAAACATCTCAATTATTTTAAAGTATTGAACCTAAATATGTAAACATAACTTACTATGCAAAAAAAAAAAAAAAAAAAAAAAAAAAAAAAAAAGAAGTAAACATAACATGCTAGGATAATTTGGTTTTAGAGAATCAAACGTGTTGTGTTCAAAAAAATATAATAACTTCTGATGGGTAAACATAGGCATGATGATCTCTCTTGTATAGTAAGGGAATTAATAATATATTACAATACCTTCATAAGCAGTCATCGTCACTAAGTGTATCACAGCTGTTTGGCCTATTGCAGAATCAATGTCATTGATGGCCGTTGAGTTATGCCAATCGTTTGTTGATAGTTTGTATTGAATACAAACCCACCTCTACGCCCATGCCTATGTCCACCTCTATGACTGGCATAAATAACTGCTTTGGTTCTCACTTTAGTTGATATACGATCAAGTGAAAGTGTGCTGGTGTAATTATCCAGTGGCCGTGAACTACCAGTATATAAGAGTATAATAAGGTTAGTAATGGTATATCAATGCAATAAAGCATCAAAGGGTGGAAGATACCATTCTCCTGAGTTTAAGCATCAAATTTATTAAACCGGGTCCGATGGATTCCAAACTAACCAGGTTTCATGTTAATCACAAGTAGACAAAGTACATATGCTAGAATTTAAAAATGGAATAAATAGAAGAAAATTTTCCAAAGTTGAAACTTATTCATAGGCTTATCTCAGATTGATGTGTTCTACAATAATTTTCTTAATGACTCATCATATTAACCAAAGTGCGTTCACCATTAAGCATATAATATGGCTATACATCTATTGAATAAATAATACTGGATTAACCATGCACAGCTACATAAATGAGACATACAACATAACAAATTTTGTCATGGCATAACTTTGGACTAACATGCACTTACCCCTTGCCATGTTTCAAAAAAATGAAATTCAATAGCCTTCTCTACGTCTTTTGTGCCATGACACTTGTAAATCTTTAATGGTGATAAATATTCATTTATTTGATCATAGTAAAATTTAGATTACATATTTTTAGCATTGCACAACTTTCATTAATTATATTTCACATAAAACAATCTGTAACAGTCATCCATGATTAATTACAACATATTACTTACATTTGTATGTAAATTAACATCTACGATTAATTACAACATGTTAATTACATTTGTACGTCAATTAACACACAATTCTTGCTTTGGTTTGTATCATATTTATTGTATGCAACTCATACAAAATGTGGTACACAATTTGGATACATTCATAACTGATTTACAAAATATACATATAAATCAAGGTTAGAAGTCTTGGTTTTGGTTTCAGACTCGGTTTCAGTCTTTCGTAATATTGTAAATTTTGATATAACTGTAAATCTCGTTGCTTACTTTTCATATAATTACACGACTTTAATTCATTGAAACAAAATGTATAACTCATTGTTATTTGAAAAATAATATATAAACAAACAATATGATTAATTAATACTTAAAAATGTTTTTTGGTTAATTTGTTTTCAACTGTTTTTTAGTTGCACTATTTAATTATATATTTTGTGATTTTTATACTTCATAAGCTATAATTTTATATTTTGAATATTCACATTTTTGAAACCCACACGATTTCTTTTTCTATATTTCTCATGTAAATTTGAAGTTTGGCCATATTTTTATTGAGTTGGCATTCATTATGTCCGTGCTAAAATAAAAATAAGACCAAAACCTCGGCCTTTTAGTCAAAATATCAACCCTCAAAATAAATAACATAGGTGATTTACTTAATGATTAAATCTTAGGACGATTGAAATTATCAAACACTCAATAGCTGTATATTTAAAATGGGGGCGACTATTTAAACACAAAATTAGACATAAATTGAGAGATATAAAGTCTTGGTCGTTGATCTTTTTATCCTTACATGGAGAGGTGGAATTCATAGGACGATCCAATGGTAGAAAAAAATTGTATCACCAATTGTGTTCAAATTTTATATCTAAATAGAGTTTTCCATTTGATAAAAGAATAATTCAAGACAAAGAGGGAAAAGAATAATTCAAGTGGTTACCGTGTGTTAAAAGAGTTGATGGTGACAAAGCTAACATTACTATGAGGATACATGCATCAAGTTTTATACATACTAGTTTATTATTTTGTTAAACGTGCAGGAATATGTATAGTAAAAAAAAAAAAAAAAAAAAAAAACAGTCCCAGCAAATAAATCACAGAACTCATTTAATCATCTTCTTTTATTTGCAGCCGAATACTTTTCCCTCCATGGGTATATTTATAAGCAGAGCCAATTTTGTTTATACAACATGGGCATACTGGTTCACTTTCCAGTTAACTTTATACTTTGTTAAACACTAAAAGCACAATGCAAAATTTAACAATTTTCTTCCTTACATCATAATTAATTTCCTAATTAATTAGTTTTATTTTAGCATCTTTGTACTTCTTAATTTTTTGAATATTTACTGATTCAGCTTTCAATTACATCTCTATTTCTTGCCTATTTTGAACAATATGTATTTAATTCTTTTGGTTTATGCTCGAAAGCTTGGTTGTCAACTAAGTCAATGAATTATAGATCATACCATTTTAATTTATCCATTCCAATTTAAATAACACACAATCTGAATAAAGGGCTAACCACAAATACGTGATGATTAATAATTTAAGAAGCTAAATGATAATTTTACCAACCTAATCGTCTCCATTAAAAAACACGAACTATAATAGCAAGTAGATTGCTAAAACTGAATTAAGACAAAAAGTAGAATATACTGCACTTATTGTAATCCATAAATAAGTTAATTTTATCAAGTTGAAAGATTAAGGATGTCATTATTCTCCACAAGTAATATATATTAAGAAAATGCAGATAACTCTTCCTTATTTAACAGTAAATTTGTAATTTAAAAAAAACACAAATTAGCCTGTCCTAGTAAACCGACAGATTAAATTATAAGTACGTAGTTAATAGGAATATGGATGCATATGAAGATGAAGGTAGAAGTCGTAGACAACAATGAATCTGAACCGAAATTGAATTTGATAAATGAAATTGAGTTGAGGTAGAATCTGAAATAGATAATACCTGTGATTGTTTAGAAACCCGAATCAAAATAGCAGTACACTACAACAAAAAACACATTTCGCAACAGGCAAAATCTGTTGCAGTAGGCCTATTGCAACAGGCCAGCGCCCGTTTGCATAGCCGAAGTTGCTAAAGGTCTGCAAGAGTTTTAGCCCGTTGCAATAGAAGGTTGCAGTAAACCTTTTTGCAACGGACTGTTGTTGTTGCAATATCTCCTTTTGCAACAACAAATGACCGTTGCATAGTCCATATTAGGTATCAACAAACAAGATATCACAACTATTTTTGACAGTTGCAGTAAGTCAAATTACAACAGTTAATAACCGTTGCAATAGGTAATTTTAATTTTTAAAGGACAATGATACCACAACAGTTTTTGACCGTTGCAATAAGTTCAAGTACAACTGCTATTTACTGTTGCTAATGACTCACCTGCAACTGACAGTTGCAGTTACTACATTCAATTCATCAATATCTAAATTCAATAATTTACTGTAGTAACGATAAGACATTACAAATAAATACACGTGCATTCGAAAAGACATTGACAAAACAATAGATTCACTATCTTTAGAACATTCCAAAAGATTAGTTGAAGTTACATTCCAAAATTAGCATAGTAACAAACGCGATCCATACATAATATAAATGCATACCGTTACACCGGACCAACAAGTCCAAAATATAGCATAGCATAACATCTAAAAGCTAAGCAGCACATATTACTCTAGTGAAATGAACTCTTTGTGCCATGCCACGGTTGTTCCAACGGCCTCTTTAATGGTGTACATCTCCGAATTAGGCCTTAGTAGAAAAGCTTCAGGATCCACGGCTACGTTAACCCATACCTTCCAAAAGCAATACAGTACACATTAAAACTCTAATTTTAACGCAAATAGTGAAAGAAAAGACCAACATACTGAAAAAACGTGCATTAGAAAGATATTAACCCATACCTTCCAGAAGTCCTGCCCAAGTTTCATAAAGTGTACCACGGCATTTGGATCGGTGCTTGCAATCGTTCCTTCTGCAACTATGTTCTTGTTCAAACCCAATAGCTTGCACTTCCTTTTAAGTAAACTTTCGGGACTTTTGCTATTTTGACGATCTTCAATTTGCACATTATTACTTTCACGGTGCGACTACAAAAAAAAAATATGGCTGAAACAGAAAGAGAGTTGAAACAGAGCCTGCACTATGCTGTAACAGTGCCTGCACTATGCTGTAATGCACTATTTCATAAACTAAATTAAATTTGCTAACGGTAAAAAAATAAAATGTTATTGCTAGATAAAACAATATAAATAACAATTACACCTCCTTAAGAGTCACACGTAATTCGGTTATTTTATTTTGGAAAACATTTAGAAATGTGTAACTTGCATTTTCTATTTGGAAAACGCAATAGAGACCTAATTTACATAGTACTTTCCATAGACAACTTTTTTCCCCATCTACAATATGATATGAGCCACGGATGGTGTGCTGCTAACATTCAATCTGTTTCTTAGTAATTATTTACATGAATCTTGTATAAAAAAAACCTTGTACAAGGCGCGTCTCTGATAAATGTATAATATATGGATGGAAATGGCTTTTTTGAAATTAGGCACTTTAGATGACAGTAGGTATTAGTACTACAAGTCAATACAGTATATACCTTAATAATTGACACTATACATTCCAATATGCAAATTTTGAATCTGTGACCCCAAGCACCAAGGTCGAGAGATCTAGCCATTTCGACAGTGGTGCCGGTCAAAGATGGAAATGATTGTACATATTCTGAAAATTATATCACTATGACCTGGTATGTATCACTGGTGATATATTAATATTTCCGAATACAGATCGCTAGTGAGGAGTCAAAGTTGGTGGACACATCCAAACTCCAAAGTGCCTTTGAATCTGTGAAAGCCGAACTGGATGCTGCCAGATTAGCTTACAGTCAAGAATGTGTGCCTTACTTTCGGATCAGATAGACTTATCATCCAAAGAAAGTGCCACATTGCGGAGTACTCTTGAAGAAACGACCAAGGAAAAATTAATTCTTAAGGTATTGATTTTTTTTCCCATGCGTTTGGAATTATCAGCATCGTAAATTTGCTTTTATACAAATTTATATGTTGTAGGTGCAGATAGGTTATAGGGCTGCTCTTAAATTAACTGAACTGTTGTTATATTTATGTAGAATTCATTGGAAGCTGCTGTCAAGAAAAATGCCGAAATGGAGCAAGAACTTTTGAAGATGCAAAATGGAAGTCATGACACCGTGGACAAGTTGCATAATGCTGAATCAAAATATTTGCAAGTCCAACAAAATTTGCACAAGTATTTTCTTTGTTCGTTTTGGCAAATTATATTATGACACACAAACTTTATTCTGTGGAACTATTTAAAATCTTAATTAGCTCTCTTCCTCACCTGAGTTAGATTCAGTTCTAGCAGTCAAAAAATTTCTGAACGTGACTTTCACAATTGTCTGAATTTAGTTGAGCGATGTTATTGTAGTGTTTTTTGTCTATGCATAACTAAATTTGAACACGAAATACTCCACTATAAATATCAGTTTTCTTTATATTGTCACACCTTTCAGATTTTGAAGTCGATATTCATAAAATTTATTCATGTATCCCAACTCACTGACCATCAATTAACCACAGAAATGCAAAGTTATACGATGTTTTATGTTCTATTTATATCATCTTTCAATTATCATTTCGTGACCTGATCATGATTGTGCCATTCGTTCAATCATCTAGATTGGAGAAGAAACTTACAAGTTTAGAAGATGAAAATGTTATCTTAAAACAGAAGGCATATCATTTATCATCTAGGGGCAACCATGGAACTTCTAAATCTTTCTCTGAGGTAAATCATTTCTTCTTGTCCATATTGATTTACACATTCCACCAAATCAATTGCTGATTAGTAGACTGTTACACATTTAAGTATCCAATGTACATCACACAAATAATAGTAAAGGAATTCAGTATTGTACATGCAGAGTCATCCTAATTTACCTATGCTTGCAAGTATGAGCCAGCGACCTAACCTGGTATGCTATTTAATTATTTTACTCAAATCAGATATACTCCACTATTTGGCTACTGGTCACATTTTGATATAACTCAACAAAATAAAAGTATAAAACCATCAGTAGCAAAACTTCAAGTTTATGACTGACAGGTCCATTCCAAGGTTATAATCATAACCAAATAGGTTTTGCTATGAAACCGGCTTATATTAGAGTTCACTGAAGCTAAGTAAAACTGCGGAACAAGGCAAAAATATCATATATTACCTGTGCCGTATGAGTAAGAGGAGTCTCTGATTGTGGTGCATTATCGATCCTCTTTTCTTTCGTGTTCTGTAAAATGTATAATGTTACTATAACTTACTGTAACATATCATATATTCATAAATAGGGCTAACTATCTATAACTTACTGTAATGACCAATTTAGTTAACTCTTCTACTTTAGCCATCAAGCTAGCAACTTGGTTTTCCAATACAGACACCTTTTTTGAATTGCTTACATGAATACCAATTCGAGATGGTACATTGCCAAAGCCAAGTCATCTCACTCTTCCCTTATGCTCGGTGCCAAAAACCTTCAACACTCCATCTTCACCTATCGATGACATTCCCTGAGAGCTATGAGTGCTACTCTTATGCTCTTCTATCTTAGCCTGCAGATTTTTGTAAAAAAAAATAGAAATGAATTTTTATAAACAAAATTAAAATGTACATCAGTTGATAACTAAAGCATATATGTAACAAAATTAGATGACAGTTACATATTACTATGTTATTACAGAGATTTTGCAAGTTGTATGATGCATGTGCCAACGGGAGAAACCTTAACATGTGCTATATGCTCATATCCCCATCAACTAAAAATTATACTCTAAATATCTGCTTTGTTTTTCCACTAATTAACATATGTTGTTTAGTGCCAACAAACACACGTTAATTAGAAGAAGTTGTCATTTGTTTTGTGACAAAAAAGAGAAATAATGTAAATTGGCTTCCCTGGCGGTGGCTGAAAGGTCGATGGTCAGATATTCGGCATCATAAAAGCAAGTTTTAAGTATTTGTAAACTTGAGCTGAAGACTCTACCGTTTTCTCGAACTGAAAGGCATACAACAAACGACCAATCGACCAAAGGTTTTAAAGAAAAAAATCATCATAATGCAGATTCTTGAAGATCACGTACAAATCATGAAATTAGTAAACCAAAAAATTATTCAACATTGCATATACACGAAGAATGAAGATTCAAACTTCCAGAAGTGTTAATTAATTTCAAATGTACCAGATTGAACAAAATTAGAAAAACTGTTCAGACGAGCGCATCATCCATTTGTAACTCATATCATAAATACATATTACTAAAGTAAAGAGTAAACCAATCAATTTAACATTCATGGAAGTAATAAAATATTCTTGATTCAGTTAGAAACCAGGCATAAGAAAATAGATAAACGAAACTGAAACTAGAAGGAGTCAAGTCAAAATTTTAGGATAGAACATAAGGTATTAAAGTTATTAGCTATTTTATTTTAGTTTTTGTTTTTCAGCTTTGATAACCCATTTTTTTTCAAGTATATTTCTTTATATTTACTTTTTTAAAATTCTCGACAACATGTTTATTTGTTTTTTTTTTCTTTGGAGATTTTTTAGACATATTGCAGATTTGCTGTCAACAGACGTGTTAGCCCTTGATTAAAATATTGCAGACAACTTGTCATTCAGTTCTCAATATCAAGGAATTGACCATTTAGGGTTGTTGATCTTATGCCACAAGTTTAGACCAAGAAACAGCTGGAACGCGGCTTCTAAGTTCTGACACAGTCCCTAGCTATTTTGAAATAAAACTGCCTAGTTACGCCACAATAAGCATATATGCAAAAATGATATGAATTTTTTTGAATTTTCTAAACTGACTGATTAATTAAAGTTGTTTCATCTAATAACCTCCAGAATCATCATCTTCATGACAAAAAGAGGAAACAGAAGCATATATGTAACAAAATTAAAATATTAATATAAATAAATTCTTACAATGCAGTTAGCCACAACAGAATTCGGCGGCTTTCCATCTTTTTTGATGTGGGCTTTGCACCATAGCTCGTCTCGGCTAACATCCGATATTCCACTTTCCATTTTCTACCCAAAAAAAAAGTAAGAAACGAAGAAAATATATATATATATAATGGATGTAAACATAACCCAAACATGCATTTTCTTACCATTTCTTCTGCTAACCTTGCATAACCCTTTCTACCCATTGTGTGTGGAGTTTTGTTCTTTTCTCTAATTGCTTTGAATTTATTGCTGGTTTGCTACACAAGACAATTTCGTTAGTAAAATGTAATTTACATTTGAATTTATAACCGATAAAGCTCTTATTACCTCAAAGTTTTCTGACAGTTTTTCCTTTATAAAGTCATTCCACTTTTCATCACTCTTTATGTTTACTGGTTTTAGCATGGCTAACCTAGAAGAAGAGTCGGGAGAAGCAGACGCCGATTTAATAGCAAAAACCAATCTCGATTTTGACTCTTTCCATCGTGCTCCCATCATCTAAAACAGCAAGTCCTTCTGGAAACCTAAAACCCTTTCAACCCCTAAAATGAGCCATGTTTTTGCCTACAGTCTAGAATGTTTATATTTTGTACTTGAAACCTAATTCGACTAAATAAAAAAAAACTAATTCTTGGTTTCTAACTAAAGAATATCGGACTTTGATTTAGTTGATTATGCACGTAAGCAAACTACGTACATTTTTTTTTCCATCTTTATGGAAAACCTCCTATGCTAGTTGAATTCACTTCAAGTCATAGCCTCTTGGAATACTACTTATATTAGGGAGACCAGTAGAACTTGCGCATTATGTATTTATGTTGACTTCTGGTGCATAAACACGCAAACTGTGCACATGATGCACACACATAATCTCTTTGATGTTTTCCATTTGATGTTCAAGCGGGATTGAAATAAAGATTGGAAAAGTATAAGTATTAATTTATACCATGATCACATAATTAATTTTTCATTTTTACCTGGGTTAGGTCGCTGCTTAGATATATAGTTTCACCTCTCCTTATATAACATTTTTTTCATTTTAATTTATAAATTAATAGTTGAATAATATACACTCACCCACATTAGCAACTGAAGATACAAGCAGACATGTTTGATGCAGCTGTAAAGTAGCAAAATTAAAGATGTGTTGTGAACAGAAGAGTGGTTCAAACTGATAGTTAAATGTGCATCGAGTATATTCAAGTCATAGTTGATATAAGATGTATCAAGCTCATGTATAAAGATTAAGATGGTAACAATTTATTTAAAGCTACATAAGATAGAACAATGGAGAAAGATACACATAAAACTCAAATTTACATGCACGGATGCTATTTTTAATTTTAGAATGTGATTTTAAATTTACATAATTTTGTAGTCGTTAAAGAATATTTACAACTATTAACTAAAATGTCTCAAAAAATGACATAAATTCAAGGTGGAGAATATATATTGGAGTGTGTTATGATAATAGTCTATTATTGGAAAGAAAAATGGTTACAGTGTTTTATTTGATTCTGGGAAGACAAGTCTAAGTAAATATAGTAGTAGTACAATAACCAGCTAGCAATGTTTCAGTTTGCATTTTGGCAGGCCTGCATTTCAGTGAAATTAGTTTCTCATACGGACTAACTGTCATGCCTCCCAAAGATTATCTTGTTGAACAAAGTCAAGAACAAAAAGGCTTGACTAGATAAAGATGATACTAGACCTTTGTGGTCTGCTCGCATTGGGGCAGCTTATGAAATTAGGAGTTGATAAATGGTGAGTTATATAAATTAGTTTCTCATACGGACTAACTTTTCTCTCTTTCGTGTTGCAAGGTGAAGATAATTTGATTTTGCTATTTATTCAAGTTCACATACAACTACAAGAGACCAAAAGATCCCAAGCACGCACAGTTGCCCACTATTTTAAAAGTTGGGATCGGGAATAACATTCTCCATTTTATAAAACTGTAGCATATGTCAAAGTAGGTGAAAAATATAAAGAAGCTTTCGTACTATTTGTTCTTTATTCTTTATTTCATTTTTCTTTTCTAAAGGTAGGTGTGAGTATCCATTGGGCTATGTTCATATCTAATATCTATACACAGGTGATTGGATAATTCCAAGTCCTCGAGTTGATGCAGCAACTGAGACAGAGCAAAACTCACTGACACTTAATTGTGGTGGAAAAGGTGGCATGAGAGTTGTGGTGCAAGCAGAGTTCAAAACTTACACTTAATTATTTTTATTTTTATTTTCTTGCCACTTAATTATCATCAGGTGTGCTGCTAAAGGAAGATTCGATTATATCCCTTGCAACAAGAACCTCTGTCATATTTGCTATGAAATATAGATGTTCTGTCTGAATTATAAATTCAACTGCGGAGAAAGAGAACTACTTGGAATTCAACTAACATGAGTTGATAAATGTTAGTTGTTTTAATAACATGGGTTTACTTGATAGACTACCAAATTATTGAACTTTTTTGTGTGTTCAACAGATACAACGCATACAACAGTACCAAAAATTTACAGTCAACCATAATTATAATGCCAAAATTCAAGGAATCCATCACTGAATTTATTTCTTCTCGATGAAACAGATAATAGTTTCATCACAGTTTCATACATAAAAGTTTCATACTGATTTGAGAACAGCTTCTACAGTAAAATAAAATAAAATAAAAAATTGAATCTTAAATTCGTTTCATCACAGATTTGAACAGGATGGGGATTAATCGAAATCGAGAAAAAAATTACAACGAAGGAAACGTAGGGTTTGAATTTTACTTGATACCAGAACGCCGACACGAAGTGGATCGATTTTGAGACTGGAGATTGAACGTTGGCACGAATTGAGAGATCCTGGACGGATCTATTGAACGAGATGTCAAATAGCGGCAGATCGATTGAAGACGGAGGAAACGTGGGATGGCAAACTAGGGTTACGAAGTGGAATGCGAGGAAAGGAGATTGATAAAGTTTCACGCAACAGAAGGGTTAAAAACTTAAACGCGTTATTACTTGGTGAGAGTGCTCCTGGACAGATGACTAATTGCATACGTGTTAAGTATACGTATTATATAATTTTCATACATTACCAAATTATGATTAAACTATTATGCTAATTACTTAATAAATATTATGCTAATTATATAATACCAAATTATATAATTTTCATACATTACCAAATTATGATTAAACTATTATGCTAATTACTTAATAAATATTATACCAAATTATATAATTTTCATTAATTAAACTATTATATAATTACTTATTAATTAAACTTATTAATTAAACTATTATATAATTACTTATTAATTAAACTATTAATTAAACTAAATTATGATTATCAAATATCATACATTAACAAATATCATACATTAATTAAACTATTAATAAATATCATACATTACCAAATGTTAATCATATAATTTTCAGATATATAAATATATAAACTATTATACTTATAATTCTTATATTACAAAACAAGATTTTACTTGGAGAAAAAATAATTTTCAAAAGTACGTTATTCGCAACAGGCTTTACCACTTGCAAAAAAATTACAGTTATCGCAACTGGTAAAGACAGTTGCTAAATCTATATTTCTTGCAAATAGTTTAAAGGTGTAGTTGCAAATAATATTTCTATTGCAACAGGAATGGAGGTCCAGTTGCTAAAAGTATGTTTTTGCAACAGGCCCGAAATCACTGTTGCGAAAAATATGCTTTTCGCAACAGGAAGAATAAGCCTGTTATTAATCTTATCTATTGCAACAGCAACAAAAGGCCTGTTGCTAAATATCATTTACTGCAACTGTCATTTGAAGCCTGTTGCAAATAGCTAGTTGCAATAGGGTATTTTTCTTGTAGTGGTAACATGCTAACAACAATCTTTACTTTCAATAACCCTGCTCAAAATTGAATTTAGATTGAAAACGTGGTTTTTGATAAATGAAAATGAGTTGAAGTGGAACCTGAAATTGATAATACCTATGAATGTTTAGAAAACCCACATCAAAAGAGCAGTAACCTACTAATAACGATCTTTACTTTCAATAGCCTGGCTCAGAAGTGAATTTAAATTGAAAATGTGGTTTTTGATAAATGAAATTGAGTTGGGGAAGAGCCGAAAATTGATAATACCTGCGATTGTATAGAAAACCCAAATCAAAACAGCAGTAACATATTAATAATGATCTTTACTTTCAATAGCGCTTAAATTGAAACTAAATTGAGAACGTGGTTTTGTTGTTTGAGGAATTATGTAGGGAGAGGATCCGTAAATTGCTTGAGGTTAGACATAAATGAGGCTAACGTAACTTGAAAATGAAGGAAAATAAAACCATTTCAGTTTGGAAAAGAAGCGGTTGGAATACACATTTCATTTTCTATAACCGAAATGGAGGAGGTTGGATAAACAGGTGCATTACTGTTGAAGTGCCACATGGCAGGGTATGGTTAATATCAAGACTTAAGACGTTAAGGTAGCGTTTGGTTTAAATTTTTCAATTTTGAGTTTTCACATATACAAAAATACCAACAATGCACATGTATCGTGAAAATGACCGTTTTACAAAACGGAGTTGACACACAAAACCGAAAACAACTTTTTATTATTTTTCATATTTTAAGAAACAAGGGAATGACAATAACAAATCCGTCTATCCACCATTCCCGCGGTCCCCTCCGTCACTCCATTTCCCTTTGATCCATCACCACCGCTATACTTCAAATCTTCACAACTTTCATAATTAACGCCGAAAACTAAAAATGCAAAACACAAAATAAACCAAACGCTACCTAACTCTCCGAAAAAATGTCGATGGAAGCAAAATAATTTAGTTATCACAAATAATTAATGTCAGCATTATTTTATACATCACATATGTAAAACACATGTTTAAAGTTGAGTCATGTTGTATCAAAATTTATATAGCAAAGCCATATCATAGTATTTTGTCTTGTGATAATTTTGGTAAAACTGTTGTTACCTGTATTCTTTATAGGCTTATTTTGATGAAGCATAACAACCACAGTTGACAATAGTGTTTGATAGCTGGAAACCCAATACTGCATAGAATGTTATGAAAAATATATTTAAAACGTGATTGTTGAGACAAGTCCCACATTAGGAAATTTGTAAAATGAATTACGTATAACTATAATGAGTTCACCGTTCAGATTTCTAATTGGTTTTGTGATAATATGGGGGACTCCATCATTTTCTAATATGGTATCAGACCGGGTTTAATTCGTGCGCACAATGCCACACTTATCCACGTCACCCAATATAAAAGTCCATGTGTTAGGCTCATGATATGCCACACATGCGGGGGCGTGTTGAGACAAGTCCCACATTGGGGAATTTGTAAAATGAATCATGTATAACTATAATGAATTCACCCTTCATATTGCCAATTGGTTTTGTGATAATATGGGGGACTCCATCATTTTCTATTAAAGGCTTTTATCAATAATTGATATTCGTTATCCCTGTAGACAAATCAGACTTTACAGTAAAGAGAGAAAGTGCTACCCCGAGAATCACACCCATAAAATATGGCAATGCATTGTTAGCGAATTCCTATGAAATATATCAAACAGAAATAGCTGGCTAAGCAAATAAACCTACACCCCCCCAGTCACAAGATTTTATCCAGAGTTCTCCATACTACTATGGCTTCATCCTCATCAAGAATACCATTTTTTAGCTATTTTGATGAGATCACATGTCCCCCCAATCATTTTGAGGCTTAGGGAATTGGAACTCGCAGAAAAAGAACAGCTTCTCATTCTTCGACCCCTAACAGTCATCTTGAAACTTCAATAAACACCTAATATGATTATTTCATGCTCTATAAACAACGAAGAGTGCTTGCAACAGTTTTCATGGTTGGGTCCCCGAAAATACTTGAAAACACAAAAGGCCGGTTGAAGTTCCTTCAATTATACGTAGTGAAATTCCTGTTCACCATAAGTTTGTATTACGGATTCACTTCGGTTTTCAGTTTAGTTAACATATGAAACATGCGACTTGTCTCCTTTATGTTCATACTTTGCAAAATCCAACAAAACGTTGGTAGGCATGTACAACACTTCATCAGGCCGATACAAAACTGTATAAATGGAGGCATAAATGAAAGTTATCAAATATTTTTAAGATAATAAAATGTGATCTATTTTTTAAAATAAAGGAAACACGTAGAACTTTAGGAGTTGGAAGAATAGTTAACAAAACGAACATAGATTCTACCAAAATGAACCACCAGTGTGTTTCATTAAACAATAATCTCACCATATAAGTACCCATAATTATTTGAAGTACAGCCTTCTCTGCTCAACCAAATAGTCACATTTCAAATTAGAACATGGAGCATGCCACGTTATAGTAACAATGCTGCACAAATTCAAGTGAAACTGCAATCAGGAACTGCCAAAATGTTGTAGAGGAAGACGACAGTATAACGTAATATTTATATCAATGAAACTATTATTATATTATATAAAATAGTTTACCAGTTGTTCTTGTTGCAAGACCATGCAATCAGGACCAACACTATCACCACATGGCCAATCCCGACTAATTACCTCAGTAATTCACTCCACAACCATCCATGATATGTATACGAAACAGGCTGTAAATTTTCTGGTGCAGGCGTTTAATTGACTGAAGAAATAGTCACTATAGCTTTCAACAGTATTTTAGTCAGAAAAATGTGGCAGAGTAGAGAAAAGGATGATTCGGTGCAGAATCAAACTCGATGGTAGTAGATTAGGATTGAAGGACCGAAAATATTGTTCTTAGAAGTTTTAACCAGGTAAAATGATGTGTAGTATGTTTGAAGGGCCGAAAATGTTAACATGCTTAAACAAATTAATGATGTAAGGTTAGTTATTACAAAAACCTGGGAACCTGTATAAGACAGTTAAAAAATCGATGTGTAAAGTCAGTTTCTAAAATTTAAATTTGATCCTACTTTCAAATTAAAAGAAAGCAGAAATATAAGCAAAATAGGAAACAAAGCACACAAACATTAACTCACATTCTTGAAACATAATCAACCTTCCTCAAAAGTATAGAAAGGAATAAATAACTATGAACAGACAGCTGCAGTAACAAAAATGAGAAAAAAACTGGAAAACATAATTTCATTCAGACAAAGGGCCGGCCTACAACAAAGACACGACACATCAACACATAGTGATACCACAGATGGAGAATACACTAAACATAAGCAGCGGTTTAAAAGTAAGCACAAATATAAGCAAAACGGGAAACTAAGAACACAAACATTAACTCACATTCTTGAAACTTAATTAACCTTCCACAATAGTATATAACGGAATCACTTCTAAATTTGTGAAGCTTTAGTTTGGAATCAATGGAATAAAATAACTAATTGCAGATGGCAAAATTGCTGATAAACGCTAAAGGAGGGGATTATGGGCTCACCAGAATGCAAATGTAAACAAAAGAAAACTGGTAAGAGAAAGTTCAAATATTGACAACATTTCAGTGCAACAATTAGAAGAGGAGTAAAAGAACACAAAGTTGTAAATTTGCAAAATATTATAGGCATTGGCTTGCGGTTAACAATATAAGATCTACCATCGAAGGAGAACAGATGGACAGTTGAAACTAAGTATGATTACAGAGGAATGAAATAGGAATTACAAAGTACGGTCACACTCACCGTCGGGGTTCGACGACTCCTGACCAAGACGAACTGTGTGCAGCATAACCGTTGGATGACAAGATAAGAACAAAGCGACAATGTTTGCTGTAAACGGACCGCGTGGTGAGGAGTTCGCGAAGGAGCAATGGATAAAATTTGATAACGAGGACGAAGTGGAGGGAAGATCAATCTGTCAGTGAGAAAGACGTTGAAATCGGGTTTAAGAGGGCTTGCTTTTTCTTCAAACGAACATAAACACAAAGGAGGAAGTTGGGTTTGGAAAACCCAGAGAAACCGGAGGAGGAAACTACTGGGGTATTCGTTGAGTGAATTTATTTGGAATACAACGTTTTTTCTCGATCTTGGTGGTAAGGAAAAGCAGAAGAATGGTAGAATCATGACACGTCGGATATAAACAATAGTAAGCATTCCCACCTCAGTATCTAATACATTGTACTTTCCATTATAGGTAATAGATTTTTAATGTTAATAGTAGAAGCAAATGCATAGTAGTAACACGATTTATCCAGTAAAAAAAGTAATAAAATGATCATATCAGCTAAAATATGAGATAAAGAAAAAGCAATTAATGGTACGACTGCTATGTTTAGTCAGTGTTAAAATGTTGTTTTGTATCAGTGGTGTAAATTAAATTAAATAGGTCAAGAGATTAATCACTTTTTTGGTTTGATGTTGCAGACGGAACTGCACTAAAAATACTATAATAATGCATTCTATGTTTCTTTTGAATGCGAAGAATGTAGGTGGTAATTCTACTACACTTCGGTGTGTGTTGTTTCCATACATGGATTATATGGACAATTGGTGAGTGTAGAGTGATAGGATTTAACGTACTTCAGAACAATCAATCATGAAACTTCAAAATTTTAAAATGTAATCCATATGATTTAATAGAAAAAATAAACTAAAAGATAGATAAATAAATTAGCGAAAGTGTAGCAGAATCAACAGGTGATTACTGATAAAATGATGAATTTAGTTTGTTCTTCCAAATTATCACAAACCTTAGATTTGGACTGGTTCTCTAGGGCTAATGATTTGCTAGAACTGGTATAACTTATGGATCGTAAACCGTTATATATAATGCTGATTTTTTGGTAATTTGATTCTTTAACAGATTAAAATGCCTCCCTATATACACATTAAGCGTATAATAACTAAATATTTCAGTCTTTTTATTTCAGTTAAAATTTGATCACTTTGATTAAGTTTTACACCAAATTAAAAAATAAAAAATGGTTTTATTTTTTTACATATGAGGCTCAAATGTTGAAATATTCTAACATAAAGTTGATAGCTAATCCTCAACTTGATTCGGCTATACTACACGCCAATGCTTTTGGCAATCCTGGTGATGTGCAGGCTCGTATTTGGAAAGATATATATACTTATTTCATATGGTAACGTATATGGTTATCTAATTATACTAGGACATATTGTAGATTTCCGGAACATATGTGAACTTGTGTAACATAACAGAAAATGGTTATATGTAGATTTAACAATCTTAACCATAAAATTAACTAAGCATAGTATATATTTAATGTGTTTTCATCGATTAGTTTAAACTATACTTAATTATGAGAACAAATTATTTTTACTGGTATGGAAAATTTATGATCTATACTATGACACATCTCAGCAGCATATATGTTACCAGGTAAAGTACGTAAACTTTGAAATAAATACCAATGCAAAATTAATTGAGCTGAGTAGTAAGATAGAAAAGCATAAATACTAGAGTGTCAATGTAAAAACGTTAGTTGATAGTATAATTTTGTAGTAGCCAATACAATACACGTTGTAACAAATTATAAGACTAACAGTTTGAAAATAAATTTTAAGAAAAAACTCTGAGTAATAGAATGTCATATCAAAATTATGTAAGAAAAAATATAGCAGTTTGAATAATAAGATACTGTATAGATGTTGACAGAATTTGTAATCAACGATGGTGGACTATGATATTAAACACATACTATGACAGACTTATCAATGGTTAAACATTTAAATAGCTACAAAATGATTCTTCTCCATGATTTTCAGCTGAACTAAGATTAAATCAACTACTGCATATTCAAAGAATTGCATTCAATGTTAACTTCAGATATTACATACAAACAGTGTAACAGTATATGTTCTTGAAAGGTGAACTACCCACTCCATGTTTTCCCATTAATCCAACTACATTTCACTCATACAGATAGTTACTTATTTATTCTCCTTTTACAAACAATTGCCACTTACTCTAAATATTCAAGATTTAAGGTTTGTTTCAAGGTTCGAAAACTCGGTTTCGGTTTCGGTCATTTGAAAATTTGCTACGTTCGTATGGTTTCGGCGGTTTCGACGGTTTCGGTTTTTGTTTCGGTTTCTGTCCAAAAGTCCAACTTTTATATTTTTTATGAAAAAGTTAATGATAAATGTTGCAAATAAAAGTTTGAGCACTATTATTTCTCTTTCTTTTACTTCTACTTGGTTTTAGGGAATTTTTGTGATTTTCAAAACTGTAACATATTATCTTTACCGGTCATTTTCTACTAGGTCCAGCCCAAAACAACAGCCCAAGACAACGTCAGCCACAAATATTTTGTTAACCCTAATTTATTTAGCTAGCTCAACATATAAAGACCTATACCAAAATGTTTGAGCCCACTTTCAGTCCATTTAAAACCCTAGCCAATACTTTATCCTCATAATCCATCGTTCAAAACCATTTCAGAGAAAAAACACGAGGCAAGAAAACGAACAAACGGAAAACGATTTCAAGTTCAAAATGGAAGATTAACGACAAACATCTCATCGCATCGCATGTAGTCACAATCGAATCAGATGCGAACTTTTCGTCGCAGCAGGAAGGTGTTCAATTTGTCGAAGTCGATTCCGAAGTTAGATCTTGAATTAAATTTTGTTCTCCTTTTCTTGATGTTGTTTTTCTTGTTATTTTAATTGAGGCAGCAATTGCGAAAATTTTCAATTTTTTTTTTCATCCATGAGCAACGGGACGAGATTTTGACCTAATCTCGTCCCGCCTCCGGCCGGAACCGAGACGAGATGGCCGGAATCTCGTGGTTCCGGCCGGAATTTCATACCATGGTTTGTTTTTCCAGTTCTACATTTTTTTATCTGCTAATCATTCATTTATTCTTTTCAACTGCAATATCCATTTAAAAAGTAGACGATGTTGATTGCTTGGAGCTTCATACAACATCTATATTTGCTTTTAACCTGGAATACTGCATAACTCGATGCATGATTTTAATTTTTGGATGAAATATGAAACCAGACAAATCCACCTTGTACCTAAAAATTGGAATTACCAAGACGCTCATATAAAAGAGTCACCCTACTTAAAACATGACTAACAATAAAATTGCGCTCATGATCTCACAACCGAGGGACTCCTAATTACCTACGTCATGTGGGAAAATTTTACGCTTAATGGTCAGGTTATATTAAATACAAGAATTTTTGTAAGTTGTTGTCAACATTGGTCAATACATTACTTCCTCTGAATATGATGTTATGATTCCTTAAAATTATAATCATGGAATTAATCAGGGCTTGATTTCTTTCAAGTACTATTTTCTACTACTTTATTTTCAATTTTGAATAGGCATATAAGGCTATGGATTAATTATCTGCCACACAATATGTTTATAAGCTAGCTCATATATGATTGTGTTAGATCAGTACTTTAGTTCATACTTTATGTACTCTCCGACTATGTTGCCTACAATGTAATACTTTTACATGTAAGATGGTCTTATTGCAATTTTATATATTCAAGGTTAACATTGTGTCACCATCTCACTACATTGTGATGATTGTATCAGACTCTTGTTTAAGTGGGGTAAGTTATATACATCACCCTATTTAACAATACAATTTTGTTTCACTCATTTCAGTAACTAAAGGGAAAATGCTACTACCAGGTTTTCTGATTTTAAAACTCCATCAATTTACATTGTTTAGAGTGAATTCCAGGTGCATATATGCAATACACATCCAAGCTTTAAATGGTAAAGAGTAAGCGCGTGTATTTAACTGTATGAGATTTAACTTAACTTGAAGATCTACAATTTCAGAGAACAGCGGAAATAATTAACACCAAGACTGTGTATGAATTAGTCATATCCCAATTGAGATGTTCCATAACAGAAAAGGGCCAGCAAGGTCCAAAGGTGGATGTCCCCAACATAACAAAACATTTCAGACTTTACAGAGAAAATGAAGCATGCACAAATTTAGAACTATGTGCAATTGCTTATACCACAATTACATCAGAGTACAAGAATATAACAGAGCATGATAAATATTACACATTAGAAAAATACCAGAAATTTAAATTACAATGCAGTGGAAAATAATACATAACAACTGAAAGAAATACACGGATATAGAGCGTTCCGAATATAGCTCCAACTGTAAATCAGGATCCTGTAAAATGGAAATCTGCAAAAATCAAAACTATTAGCTGCCCGTGTGGAAAATATGGGCACACAGAGTTTAAGTTAAAACAATAAACTCCAAATCAGTCATGTGACCGGTGTGAGAACTAAAACAGATATTTAAAACTTTACTTTGAAATCAGGTAAATCAAGGGGCCATGCCGTATAACACGGAACGGGTTTGCCCCCAAGAATATCAGTGCATAAAACAAACAGCGTAATGTTAATTAAAGAAAATGAAGCTATTATAAGACTCAGGTCCCATAACACAATGCAACGCAGGCCGGAGGATACAGTTTTACCTTATAATAACCAAAGAATGCTTGGTACACTTTAAAACAAATGAATTGATACTATTATAAGTGCATAGTGTAAAAAACAACTTCAAATATAAATGTGTCAATCATAGACGACATGGGTACCATATATTATGTCGCCATACTAGGCTCTACAATTAAAACTGAAATGTCGTATTGGAAGTTGGATTTCCATCTGTGAACCAAGGCAAGGGATTCCTTCTGATTCGAGACTCTCTATCCCGAGCCTCAGGATTCAGCCGCAACTACACCTGGATCGTCAGCGCCGAACCACACTTAGCGGATTAGATCATAATTCCTGAACAATACGTTTCCCCTCCCTATGGGGCGTAAGTCTGGTCAGTATGTCGACCATGTCATCCATTGGCCCCATAGTGACCGGTATATTCGAGGCGCCTCGCTATCCATTAAACAATAATATGCAACATTCATATGAGTAAAACATCTGGGCTCCATACCATGACACCACTTCTAGCTAAAAGGAAATGCATGTCCTCCCTGAGGTCCTCTCCCATTTCTGGTTCGCACCGGGGTGTGAGGCTTGCGAATTAACGATATACACAATGCTATGCTATTTAAAGCCGTGCTTTTATCATCAACCACAAGGCTCTGCTTTTCAAAAAAAAGCCTTGATCACATGCCACTCAGCATGCCACACTGTCACTCCATACCGTACCACTGATTTTTGCCAATATATAACCTCTAAGCTCATACGTCTAGGAGAAGGGTGTTAAGCAAGAGAATAAATTCTCCACCACCAAGCAAATATATATTTAGCAGAGATTAACGAATACACTATAAAGGAATATAATGTCAGACATACCATCCATTTGCAAGTCCGTTCTGAGTCTGAACGAAACTGGAGGCACCTTATTCCTCATCCCATATGTCCAATACAGGAGAGAGGTCCTCGCATATCACGTCGATCTCCAAGTACGTCTAGACGATCGTCACTTATTACCCTGTCTTGGGATGCCTCCTAATCAAGATATCAGTAATCATCCAAACGATGTGAAGATCTCCGGTGTTCAACCACCGTCTTCATCGTCGACTTATCGTCGTATCAGTTACTCAGAATGGGTTAAACCCGGTCTTTCCGAATAACTCACGTATTTTATAAACAAGTGCTATAAAAACATAACATACGCTCATTACAATCTAGAATATTCTTTTATTCAAATATTCTTTTCACAATTTAAGGTAGCGTTTGGTTTATTTTGTGTTTTGCATTTTTAGTTTTCGGCGTTAATTATGAAAGTTGTGAAGATTTGAAGTGTAGCGGTGGTGATGGATCAAAGTGAAAGGGAGTGACGGAGGGGACCGCGGGAATGGTGGATAGACGGATTTGTTATTGTCATTCTCTTGTTTCTTAAAATATAAAAATAATAAAAAGTTGTTTTCGGTTTTGTGTGTTAACTCCGTTTTGTAAAACGGTCATTTTTCACGATATATGTGCATTGTCGGTATTTTTGTATGTGTGAAAACTCAAAATTGAAAAATCTAAACCAAACACTACCTAAACCAAATTAAGATTTTCCAAACTAGTTGGGATTAGCGAACCTTACCGAAGTAATTATTTATTTTATTTCCCAATCTCAACTTATTCATCCAATGGAGCAAATTTGGTAATACTCCATATCTAACACCCACGATGTTATCGATAAAATTAATTATCATTTTACATTCAAATCTAGTTAAAGATTTAACTATCGCCTGGAGTAAAACTGGTGATACTCCATTCTCGATTATTTCGCAAATTTGATAATTAAATTATCACATTCACATTTCAATCTAGTTAAAGATTCATTAAAACTCCACTTAGTTTTAATCTCCAAAAATCATTATGTAATGATTATTCAAATTTAGAAAATAAATCCTGTCTTTAACTTGGTTAAAGAACCAATATCATTTAAAACACAGTTCACGATAAACCCAAAGTCACATTCCATTAATTATAGATTCTTCATGGAAAATAGATCAATATATATAATCGATATTAACTTCCATATCCAACCAGTAATATAAATGGAATAACGACAAAGCCTTTCAAATTCCATATATATTAACTGTCTTCTTCCACAGAAGCTCACTTCGATTATGACCAAATCGAATTCTATTCCATTCCAATTTATTTTATTAAATTGGAAAACTTTACTTTGGGAAAATTTCTTAAATCTTAATAAAAAGATTTATATATTCCAAATCACATTTCACTATTAATCGGGTTAAAGAACGAGTGTTATTTAAAACACAGTTCATGATAAAACCAAAAATCCAATTTCAATTCAATTCCAATTAAATATTAATTAATTGGTAAACTTCCCTAAATCTTAATTAAAAGATTTATTCTTTTCTCAACTGGATATAAGAACAGTGTTATTAAAGACATCACTCACGACAAACCCAAAATCTAATTTGATACTAAATATAAGGCTCTGAATAGAAATTATATCGACTTATATTCAATAACAAATTCTGAGACCAACGGATATCGTATTGGGAATAACGATATCTATATCTTCCATAATTCCTCCACAATATCCGTATAATAACGGAATCCAATATCGAATTATTCCGAAGATTTTTTCCATTCCAAATCCATTCCAATTAATTCATTGGAAAATTCTGGTTCTTTTAAAACCATTTTTCAAATCCAATTTATTTATTTAAAATTATTGGGTTATCATTATAGTATTTAACTAGTTCATTTTGATAAATATATTTTTATCTTTTCAAATATGGAATATTTCATCCGAATTCTTTCCAAATCACTTATTATGATTTTACACAAATTATTAATATTTTAATAATTTTATCAAGGCCCGTACAGTCGATTTCCACTAACAGCTACCGAACTGCATCCATAGCGACCTTTTCCAAATTTGATTTGGGTATATCTCCAAATCCAACCGTTAGATTTTAAATCTTTTATATTCATTGGAAAGCTCTTTTTGATATGAACCTAACGGTTCCAGTTTTATGAGAATTCGACTGTCGGATCTCCCGTAATGTCAATTCGAAGTCAATCGTCGAAATTCGCAAACACTCTTGGCGCGGCGCGTTCTATTCAAGCCATTAATATATATATATATATATAATATTTCATTCAAATATATTTTATAAATTCATTTAAAATGATTCCCACGTTTCTTTTAATTTTAAATCAAAATTGAATACTCTTTATCATTATAATATTTAAATGGTAATATTTTCAAAATATCAGATTTTGAAATAATTTCCTTTTCGATATTCATTATAAAAATGAATAAAATCGATATAAATATTGATCGCGTCAAAATGGCGCATAACTAATCAATACTGCTTCACACATTTCAATATTTTCATGTCCATCCAAAATCGGACATCAAATTCACATTTTTTTCCTTTACTGAATATTATTTTAAAATATTCGTTATTTTAAAATATTTGTTCTTTCTGAATTGGAATCAGACATAATCAATTACCATATAATGTTATTTATATGGATTTCATACAACACATGTATACAACAACAATGATACACAATCAACCATCATCCAGAGTGCATTACACAACTGCATAAGCATTAAATATAAATAATTAACGCTTACAACAGTCTGTCAACCCATCGATTGACATACAACTAAACAATTGGGATTAGTGCACATCAAATATCATCCCAATACCCATGTCGGGCTTCAATCAACAAATATTGAATTTTATTTGTGCAGTTGGGCTATGTATAAAATTTATCGTCCCAATCACTGTCAGTTAAATGGGTGTACATAAACAAATCATCCGATTTGTAGATGAATATTTATTTCAACACATAAATATTTTATATAGTTCTATTACTCATTAATAATGATATTTTCAATGATTACACATTTTATTCAACACATGAATATTTATATAGTTCTATTACACATTAAAAATGATATTTTTTATGATTACACATCTTCAACACATGAATATTTTATATAGTTTTATTAAACATTAAAAATGATATTTTTAATGATTACACATTTTATTCAACACATGAATACTTTATATAGTTCTATTACACATTAAAAATGATATTGTTAATGATTACACATTTTATTTAACACATGAATATTTTATTATTTCATTTCTGCAATAAAAATAATATTTTTATTGTTCAAATATTTTATTTACACAAAACAGTCCATTCAATCCAAACAACCAACCATGGTTTGTACAATAAATAGTGTCTTGTGCTACTAAGCACCATCTGCAACCTAGAATATATTTAACTGTAAAACAATTTGAGTGAGAAAGAGTTCTCACATTGGGTTCCACTCCGTCAGTCTTTAACTGGTGAATTCAGCACCGTTTGGGTTTGAATTTGCCTAAATTTCTAATATGCTCCAAATTGAACCCAGCTAGTCCTTTTGTGAAGCTCTCATCCCCAAGATCGCAACGGATCCAGTTTCGCGCGATTTGGACCTCTTATGAGAAAGATACGATTTTTACAAATTAATTTAACTTTTCAATGCTTTTAAGTGTTATAAACCTTTTAAAATTATATACCCGTACCTCAGAAAATTCGTTCAAAACTAGGGATCGAATTTGCGTGAAATCCGAGACATTTGCTACCGATCTGATTACACCACCCCCTCCGCCTTTGAGAGGTTTCTAATGCTTGGAAGTGGGGCCCACTCGCACCACTGAGGAGGCCAGAAAACGCCACGAACTGGCATATGTTTGAGGACCTGAATCTCCATAATATTCAACGATAGAGAACGAGACTGGTATGGATTTGAAGCTTGAAGAGAGCACTACAAAATTCCCTAAAGAACTAAACGATTTTATTGTGAGTATTGGGAGAAAACCGAGGGGGAGGATTAAATGTCAACCGCCGTATATCTCCTGGAGCAGGGAGAGAGCAAATATGATTCTTGTGAATTTTTTTTGGCCCAATTTTCTATTTATAACATTTAATTTTCGAAAATACCCTTGTATTGATACGAGCTCCAAATTAAACCCAATGACTGTCGCCCTTGGCTAAATACTCCCATTCCGGACTGTAACACCCCGTAATTTTAAAACGAGACATAAGAGATAATTAAAGAATAATTAATCTTTAAAAGAAGAATTGGATGAAACGGGTTACGCCATTGCGTTCGTCTCGGAATTCTGCTTGAGATAGAGTCCGAGTTTGCATGAATCAGACTTCGTATGAAGAAGTTATGGAGGTTAGAAGTTTTCAAGTTTAAGCAAAAATTAAATTAAATTAATAATTAAATAAATCGAGTTCGAAATTCAAATCTGCAGAGAAGGCTGGGCAGGAAAAGTCCCGCCATAGGGTGTCGACCCCCCTAGGGGTGTCGACACAGGTGTTGACACCCCTATAGGGGTCGACTCTAGCGAGCTGATCTGGACGGTGATGATTTTCTGAGGTGTTAGGGCATATGTGTCATTTTCTTGTTGGCTCTCTTGGGTTTGGATGGCTTTGATGACTCCTAGGTTGATCTAAAGGCCCATATTGATCCTAGACATCTATATATAGATAACTAAACCTAAACCCTAACCTCATAACCCTAAACTATGATGTCGTCATGCTGTTTATCTACAAACTAACCTAGCCGCCACTATAACAAATCAAATTCTGTATTAAAGATAAAAAATAAGAGATAAAGATTCAAAGCCTAGGAATTGTGAAAAGGAATTCTAGAACAACAACAAACGAATCAACGCCTACATCAATGGATTAGCTTAGCAATTTCAGAAATCAGATCCCAGAATTCAAGATTCGTTTTCTGTGAGTGCAGTTACTTTCACAAGATAATTGTTTAAACGTAATTGTGATGAGTTATGAATTGGACTGTATGAAAATGTTTGTAAATCTTATAAAATTTATGTCTTTGCAAACTATGTTTCGATTTATGCTTGATTTGATTCATTATATGCAAGTTATGTTCTATGTTAATTCATATGCTTAATTACATATGCAAGTAATGTATGCAAGTTTGCTCTATCTATGCAAGTTATGAACGATTATATGCAAGTCATGTTCATATATGTAAGATCATATTTTATATGTTCATATGTTTAGATCTACATGTTTATATGATTAGATCCATATCATTCCATATGTTTACAATTATATGTTCATATGTTTAGATCTACATGTTTATATGATTAGATCCATATCAGTCCATATGTTAACAACTATATGTTCATATGTTTAGATCTACATGTTTATATGATTAGATCCATATCAGTCTATATGTTTAGAACTATATGTTCATATGTTTAGATCTACATGTTTATATGATTAGATCTATACCAGTTCATATGTTTAAATCCGTGCAAGTTTATGTTTAGATCTATGCTAGTTCGCATTCCATATGTTGATTGGATCTATTTTTATATGTTTACTAGATTTATGCAGTCTTAGATCTATATTGTTTATGCCAGTTATGATGGCATGTGTTTCTTCCCTTTTTCCTTTTTTTAATGAGTTAGGCTAATTGCGAGCCTAACGTATCACATGAACTATACGTACGAACGACGTGGGAACGTTGGGGAAAAGTTTGGGTAAAAGTCGAATATTATGTAATTGGCATAAAAAGGGGTTGTAATCATATAATTAATTTTGGGAATAACTAGAAAATGTGGCATAACTTGAATTGACCACACTAATGGATAATTTACATATAAACTTGGACATGAATGGTAAATATGTAAATTGGCTAAAAGATGAACGTGCCTAACCCGAGGTTAGATTGAGTTGCGGTGTAAGACTGCTCGGAACCACCCGGCACATCCAGCGACTGCAGCAACATAGATCTAATGTGAGAGGCTAGCGCATTTAGCCCAAAAACCCGAGGTTAGAATGAGTTTGCGGTAGAAGTCTGTCTGGAACCACCCAGTGTAACACCCCACTCCCGCTATGATCACTCACTAAGGGAATGCCATAGCATCGGTGGAGTATTTTAGTGAATATAGAACAGAAAAATTACAACAAGACAGATATAAATAGTACTTGAAATTTAAAACATCATCTCATAACAGCGGAAGTAAACATGTCTTGTTACATCATAAAACCACAATAAAAGTCAAGTACAATATCCATCAAAATAAAGAAGTACATAATCCCACTCTCTCATACAATAGCCAGGACAAAAGAAAAGATAACTGGGTAACTGGAGCTTTACATCTATCCAAGCTCCTAAAGACTGGAACAGCAATCCGATCAAGCTCCACTACTGCTAGGATCCACCGTAGGACCTGAGGGTTGGGAAAAAGATAAAAAAACAACGGGGTCAGACATAAGTCTGAGCGAGTCCTATAACTTTAACAATACAATCGTTAAAGTAACCAGAGAAGACATAAACTGATATACGGTAACTATTGGGGATGAATGGCTACACTAAGCAGTCAACTACACTAAGATAAAAGATAAAGATGCATCTACCCTTCCAAAGGTAAATTACTAAACTGCACCACACCAGTCATTCCTAACTTAAAGGTTGATCCCACCCATGGACTTATAAAATTAACTTAATAGTTCTCGCGTACCCCTAGGTGACTAAGTAGACGCCACGGGGCCCTACAATCCACTAGGTGTACACACTACTCCCATTCGATCGGCTCCCTAACGTAGATACCCGTGCTGGCCCCACCGTGGGGTGTACCATTCCCCAACGTGGCAACCTGATAAAATTAACGGTGCACAGCTTATATCTACACGATGCAACAACGTCTTATTTACCAGCCCGGGTCCACACACGCATATGAAACCCGTTGGTCATGCGTTGCCACCGCTAACCCATTTTGGCCTCTTATAGTCAAGCCCAATATGCGTGTCCCGTCACTCGACTAGAGTCGAGCCCACTAAGATACGTTTGGGATATTGGTTGAAATGGGCCCCCAGCACAAGCCATCCCCCTAAGCTTGGCCCACACACTAGTGTTTCCCACTTAACCCTTTAATCATGTTTAATTACATGTTTCCTCTTGGTTAAGTATTTAATCATATTTTCTATTGGCAACCACTAGCAATTTCCACATACCACCCAAGGTACCCACTTAACCCCCATGCCCCCACTACATGATTATTTGGTTAAGTGTTTCTTAATTGATTAACACCGTAACCGTGTAAAGGACCCCTCACATTGGACCGTTATTTGTAGATGCCTGGTTAAGCTGGTAGGTTCCGGGCAGTCTTACACTACAAATGGGTCCAACCTCGTGTCATTTACCCTTGTTACGTATTTAATTTATGATTAAGACCCCTCACATTGGACCGTCATTTGTAGATGCCTGGTTAAGCCGGTAAACTCCGGGCAGTCTTATACTACAAACGGGTCCAACCTCGTGTCTCAATCGATTAATTACTCCTAATTAATCACCCCCATAATTTGTGTTAATTATCATGTTTATTTTAGGAATATGGGTACACCTAACTTAATAGGCAAATTCCCAACCCCAAAGTGTGGGTACACCTAACTTAATAGGCAAATTCCCAACACATAGTATGGGTACACCTAACTTAATAGGCAAATTCCCATACTATGTTCATTTATTTTATGTTATGCATAATTATATTAATTTCACACAATCTTATTAACATATGTATTTAATTAACCCCATCGTTCCCACGTGATTTCGTTCTCATGACATAACACACATAAAAGGTGTCAACTTGCATATATATGAACATGTTTCAAAGGTGCCATCTTGCATATTAACAAACACATAACTTGCATATGAACTTGCACAACATGTCACATAACTTGCATATAATCTTGTATAACATGTCACATAAACTTACATATTAACAAATACATGACTTGCATATAATATGTCACATAACTTGCATATGAACTTGCATAACATACTTGCATATAAACTCATAAACTTGCATATGAACTTGCATATAAACTCATAAACTTGCATATGAACTTGCATAATATACTTGCATATGAACTCATAAACTTGCATATGAACTTGCATAACATACTTGCATATGAACTCATAAACTTGCATATGAACTTGCATAACATACTTGCATATGAACTCATAAACTTGCATATGAACTTGCATAACATACTTGCGTATAAACTCATAAACTTGCATATGAACTTGCATAACATACTTGCATATGAACTCATAAACTTGCATATGAACTTGCATAACATACTTGCATATGAACTCATAAACTTGCATATGAACTTGCATAACATACTTGCATATGAACTCATAAACTTGCATATGAACTTGCATAACATACTTGCATATGAACTCATAAACTTGCATATGAACTTGCATAACATACTTGCATATAAACTCATAAACTTGCATATGAACTTGTATAACATACTTGCATATGAACTCATAAACTTGCATATGAACTTGCATAACATACTTGCATATGAACTCATAAACTTGCATATGAACTTGCATAACATACTTGCATATGAACTCATAAACTTGCATATGAACTTGCATAACATACTTGCATATAAAGAAACATACAACTTGCATAATTATCATACATGTAACTTGCATTTTATCATACATGTAACTTGCATATTAATCATATGATCACAAAACACCAAACTTGCATAACCCACATACATTAGCAAACTAACATCATGTCATATGACTTAAAATCCATTAATCCCCAAGCAAAACCATATGATCTCATCATATCTCATCTACTTAGTTTAGTAATTGATCATTAAAGTGATAGAAACTCACAACTAGCAAATTTTCCCTCCAAATGAAGAAGATTAAGATGCTTAGAATGGATTAGAGGTTGATTAGAGAGTGATTAGCTTGCAACCCTCTTCATAAATTAGTGGAGGCTCCTTCTAAGATTTAATTTGGCGGCATGTAGCCCTCAATTCTATTTTTAGTATGGATTAGGGTAGGTTTAAGGTGTATTTATAGATTAGGTGAGTGTTTTAGGCCCTTAGATTAACCCTAGATTAGATTAGGACCCTTAGATTTCGGAAATATCTAGAACCCAGCCCAGCCCTAGCCAGAAAACCAGACCTGGTGCACCCAGTCCCTCTGGCTCGACATGCCGTGTCGACAGGCAAGTCGACAGGCAAGTCGACCTCCCAGTCGACAGGCCTGTCGACATGGCTAGGGCGGGAACTTTCCCGCCTGGCCCTGCTGGTTCTATTTTAAAATCTGAATTTGAATTTTCAAATCTGTTTTTAGCTTTGAATTTTCTGCAAACTTCATTGGGCCTTAACTGGGCCATACGGACTCCGATTTACAAAATTTTGGACTCTATTCTGCGTATTTTTCCGAGACGAACGCAATGACGCAGCCCGTTTCCCCCAATTCTCACATCTGAGATTATTTATTCTGCAATTAGTGAATTTTAGCATTAAACGAAATTCGGGGTGTTACATTCTCCCCTCCTTAAAGGATTTCGTCCCCGAAATCTCTAAGCTAAGGAGAATGCATATCCTACCATCCAAACAACCATCTACTCAATCCATCAAACACGGGCATCCATTGTCCTTAAAACAATTTCTAATGATGTATGAGCATATGCAAAAAGTGTGTGTATATGTTCCCTATCTAATGTATGAACATATGCAAACCATGATAGTGCCATGCATCCATTATGTATGCGAGAGAACCCTATCGACACATACAATATCTACATGAGTGCACAATCATTCACCAAAATGCATCATCCATATGATAACACAATCATTATACATCCATAAATATAGCTTCCTACACACAATTTTATGCAATATGCAATATGAAGTGACTGAGCCGATCTAGTGCCTAGAGTGTGTGTATATGCATCCACGAGCAACCACTGGCAAACACTTACATCCACTTGCATCCATCAACCATAACATGTCTCAAACACATGTTTCAACCATAGGTTTACCCTATCTAAAGGTCAAACAGTACTAATGAGAGGACATACTAAAGATAAGATAAGTACTAGACAAGCGATAAATGAGAAGTTAAAAGACATACTCTCAAAAAGAAATGGATACAAAGAACGCATCTTCGCTTCCGTCTCCCAAGTAGCATTGCTTTCGTCATCTCCCCATTGCACTTTAACTAGCTGAACTTCTCTGTTCCTCAACTTCCTAGTTTCTGACCCAAGGATGCGAGTAGGAGCTCGTCGAATCGTCGCATCACGCTCTACCTCTACATCTCTAAGCAAGCTCGGCTCTACCACCTCTGCGGTCTCATGTAAGCACTTCCTTAGATGTGATACATGGAATACATCATGAACACCACTAAGTCTGTCGGGCAACTCCACCCTACATGCCATCCGTCCAATCCTTTCCTTAATAGGAAACGACCCAACAAACCTCGGTGCTAACTTCCCAACGGACCCAAAGCGAACAACATTTCTCAACGGAGATACTTTGACAAAAACCATGTCCCCAACCTCAAACTCAAGATCCGTCCTTCTCCGATCCGCATAAGATTTCTGTCTATCTTGCGCTGCTTTCATCCTTCTTCGAATCAAATCAATCTTCTCTGAAGTCTCTCTAACCATATCTGGCCCAAGCAAGATCTTATCCGTAGATTCCCACCAACATGTAGGAGATCGACAAGGCCTTCCATAAAGAGCTTCGAAAGGAGCCATACCAATACTGGCCTGAAAGCTGTTATTATATGCGAACTCCACCAATGGAAGATGCTCTTCCCATGTACCTCCAAAATCTAAGATACAAAGCCTCAAAAGGTCTTCTAGGACACGATTCACCCTCTCAGTCTGGCCGTCTGTCTGAGGATGATATGCGGTGCTCAGACACAACTGAGTCCCTACCGCCTCTTGCAAACTTCTCCAAAACTCACTAGTGAAGATATGATCTCGATCACTCACAATGCTGGATGGTACGCCATGCAATCTAACAATCTCTCTAACATAGACTGAAGCAAGCCATGGAGCGGTCCTCTTACTCTTCACGGGTATAAAATGGGCACTCTTGGTAAGTCTGTCTACCACAACCCAAATTCCCGTATTGCCCTTCCTCGATCTCGGTAACCCATCGATGAAATCCATCGAGACACTATCCCACTTCCATTGCGGAACTTCCAATGGTTGTAGCAACCCACCGGGTTTCCTTTGCTCCGCTTTAACTTGTTGGCACACTAAGCATCTAGCCACATACTCGGCCACATCTTTCTTCATACCGGCCCAGAAGAAAATTCTCTTCATATCTTGGTACATTTTGTCTCCACCGGGATGAATAGTCATTCTTGAACGATGTGCATCATCCAAAATAGCCTTCTTCAAACCCTCATCTTGCGGTACACAAAGTCTACCGTCTCTATGCAACCATCCCCTATCATCTATGGTGTATCTACCCAAATGGCTGGACGACTCCCCCCTTATAAGCTTCTCTACCAACTCAACCAACTGTGGGTCGTCTCGCTGAGCCTCGCCAATCCGTCCCAAAAGAGTAGGTCTAACCTCCAAGGATTCCAACAAACCAGGTACAAAGTCAACAGAAGGTCTGAAGTCGAACAAAGAAAGAAACTCCAAGCTTCGCCGTTCCACGAACAATGGACTCAAAGATAGCCTTTTTCTACTCAAGGCGTCCGCCACCACGTTACCCTTGCCAGGGGTATACGCTATCTCGAAATCATAGGATGCTAAGAACTCCATCCACCTTTGCTGTCTTAAGTTTAAATCCTTCTGAGAGAATAAGTACTTCAATGATTTATGGTCAGTGAACAACTCGAATCTCTCACCAAGAAGATAATGGCGCCAAGACTTAAGTGCGAAAACAATCGCGGCCAACTCTAGATCATGGGTAGGGTAATTCTTCTCATGCACTCTCAATTGCCTCCCTCCATAGGCTATTACCCTTCCCTCCTGCATCAAGACTGCGCCTAATCCTGTCCCACAAGCATCGGTATAAACAACAAACGGCTTACTCCCATCTGGAAGCACTAAAACTGGAGCGGTGGTCAAAGCTCTCTTTAACCGTCGGAAAGCATCATCACAATCTACGTCCCATGAGAAAACCAGATTCTTCTTCGTCAAGCGGGTTAATGGGGCTGATATCTTCGCGAAGTCTTTGATGAACTTCCTATAATATCCTGCCAACCCCAAGAAACTTCTTACTTCGGTAGCATTTCTAGGAACTTTCCAATCCTGGATAGATACTATCTTTGCGGGATCCACAGCTATCCCTTCCTTAGAGACCACTTGCCCTAAGAATCGCACTTCTCTTCTCCAAAAATGACATTTAGAGAATTTAGCTTTAAGACTGTGTGCTCGAAGAGTCTCCAACACTTCTCTGAGATGTAAGGCATGCTCTTCTTCACTCTTGGAAAAGACCAAGATGTCATCCACAAAGACTACTACAAACTTATTCAGATACTCTCTGAACACTCTACTCATTAGATCAACAAAGTATGCAGGGGCGTTTGTCAACCCAAATGGCATCACAAGCCACTCATAAAAACCATCCGGAGTCCGGAAAGCAGTCTTCTCTATACTGTCCTCCGCCACTCTTAACTGATGAAACCCTGTAGCCAAGTCCATCTGCGAAAACACTGAGGCGCCAACCAACTGATCAAAGAGATCATCTATCCTCGGTAATGGGTGTCTATTCTTCTTCGTGAGCTTATTAAGTTCTTTATAATCCACACAAAGTCTGAGAGACCCATCCGCCTTCGTGGCAAACACTACTGGAGCTCCCCACTCCGATATACTTCGCCTTATGAACCCCTTCTCAAGCAACTCCCCTACTTGCTTATGAAGTTCTCTTCTCTCACGAGGAGCCATGTGGCGCACTGGCAAAGACACTGGTTTGGCATTATCCACCAAATAAATTCGGAAATCTATCTCCCGCTTCGGAGGCAAACCCTTCACCTCTTCAAACACATCCGGATATTCCCGGACCACTCTGACAGAACGCAAACTCTCGACCGAAGCATCGAGCGATTCAAGATAACTTAGCATAACAGATTCCATGGGATTACAAGAGATCTCGAGAGTGTTACCCAAGCGGGTCATAAGCCTAACAACTCTCCTTTCACAATCAAGAACGGCACCATTACTGGATAACCAGTCCATGCCCAAAATCAACCCATAGCCCGTGAAGCCCAAAACAAAAGCATCACATCTAAACTCAATGCTAAGTATAGAAATCTTCAAACCCAAACATATCATGGACAAATAAGTGGAGCCCCCAATTGGGTTTGAAACAACCAAGGTATCATCAACTAGACTGGTGTCTAAGTGCAGTGACTCAACTAACGATGATGAGATAAAAGAATGCGATGCGCCAGAGTCAAACAAAGTACGAACTGGATGATCAAACAGAAAAACCAGACTTTCAACGGAAATAGTTCTACCTCTCTACTGAATCGGTGGAACTGAGAGAGCCTGAACTTGCCCCCCTGCCTGAGGTGGTGCCATAAGAGCTTGCACCTGTCCTCCTGAGGTAGACCTCATCTTCTGCCCCTTCTTTGGGCAGTCCTTCACAAGATGTCCTGCTTCACCACAATGAAAGCAACCGGTCTTCTTCTTTTTGCGACAATCCTTGCTGAAGTGGCCTGGGGTCCCACAATTGAAGCACTTCTTCTTCTTCTTCTTGTCACCATTGCCTTTTCCACCCTTGCCTTGTTGTTGTTGTTGCGGTTTCTTCTGATCCCCCTTCTTCTCTGGTGCCTTAGAACTCTTATCATCCTCATGCATAAGTGCCATGTAGACAAGCTTCTCAAAGGTGGCCCCCATAGGAATGTGAGTCATAGCTATTCCTTGCAATGGTTCGTTCAATCCTCTAACGAACCTCAAAGCCTTCTTCTCCGGTGTATTCACCAACTCTATGCCAAACCTTGCTAATTGATTGAATTTGTTGACATATTCTTTCACCGTGAGATTCCCTTGCTTCAAATTCAAGAACTTCTCCATAAACAGATTCTCTTCCGCCCTTGAGAGAAACTTAGCCCCAAACCTTTGCTTAAAATCTGCCCAAGAGTCAACAGGGCGTTCTCCATTAGTGACCTCCCACCAGAATGAGGCCTCTCCCTTCATTAACCAAGCCGCCAACTTGACTTTCTTTCCCTCTTCCACTTCAAAGATATCTAGCAACTCTTCCACTTCCTTAAGCCAATCTCTAGCCTCTACGAAAGTCTCTGAACCTAGAAAAGGTTTTTCTCCTATAGCTTTGAACTCCTTGCAAATCTTAGCAAAATTATCCACTCTAGGCTGAGGAGGAGGAGCGGTTGCCTCTGGTGTAGTAGCATTGGCTGGACCCGCAGCCGCGGCCCTAGCCTCTTGTAACCTCCTATACCATAGTGGTATAACTAAGCCCTCCGGGATGTTAAGATCTTCAGCCATGCTGAAACGAAAGAGGAAAGATTCAAAAAGGGGATTCCGAAAGATAAAGATATGGCTATTGGGGATTATGCTTTTCTTTTTCAAAAACTTTTCTCTTAAAAGACATGTTTTTGAAAATACTTTTTCCAAAAATAATACCTTTACTATTTTCTAAAAAAAATGTATTTTTCTCAAAAATTTATCTGTTCCGGTAACCTTAAGCTCTGATACCACGTGTAACACCCCACTCCCGCTATGATCACTCACTAAGGGAATGCCATAGCATCGGTGGAGTATTTTAGTGAATATAGAACAGAAAAATTACAACAAGACAGATATAAATAGTACTTGAAATTTAAAACATCATCTCATAACAGCGGAAGTAAACATGTCTGGTTACATCATAAAACCACAATAAAAGTCAAGTACAATATCCATCAAAATAAAGAAGTACATAATCCCACTCTCTCATACAATAGCCAGGACAAAAGAAAAGATAACTGGGTAACTGGAGCTTTACATCTATCCAAGCTCCTAAAGACTGGAACAGCAATCCGATCAAGCTCCCCTACTGCTAGGATCCACCGTAGGACCTGAGGGTTGGGAAAAAGATAAAAAAAACAACGGGGTCAGACATAAGTCTGAGCGAGTCCTATAACTTTAACAATACAATCGTTAAAGTAACCAGAGAAGACATAAACTGATATACGGTAACTATTGGGGATGAATGGCTACACTAAGCAGTCAACTACACTAAGATAAAAGATAAAGATGCATCTACCCTTCCAAAGGTAAATTACTAAACTGCACCACACCAGTCATTCCTAACTTAAAGGTTGATCCCACCCATGGACTTATAAAATTAACTTAATAGTTCTCGCGTACCCCTAGGTGACTAAGTAGACGCCACGGGGCCCTACAATCCACTAGGTGTACACACTACTCCCATTCGATCGGCTCCCTAACGTAGATACCCGTGCTGGCCCCACCGTGGGGTGTACCATTCCCCAACGTTGCAACCTGATAAAATTAACGGTGCACGGCTTATATCTACACGATGCAACAACGTCTTATTTACCAGCCCGGGTCCACACACGCATATGAAACCCGTTGGTCATGCGTTGCCACCGCTAACCCATTTTGGCCTCTTATAGTCAAGCCCAATATGCGTGTCCCGTCACTCGACTAGAGTCGAGCCCACTAAGATACGTTTGGGATATTGGTTGAAATGGGCCCCCAGCACAAGCCATCCCCCTAAGCTTGGCCCACACACTAGTGTTTCCCACTTAACCCTTTAATCATGTTTAATTACATGTTTCCTCTTGGTTAAGTATTTAATCATATTTTCTATTGGCAACCACTAGCAATTTCCACATACCACCCAAGGTACCCACTTAACCCCCATGCCCCACTACATGATTATTTGGTTAAGTGTTTCTTAATTGATTAACACCGTAACCGTGTAAAGGACCCCTCACATTGGACCGTTATTTGTAGATGCCTGGTTAAGCCGGTAGGTTCCGGGCAGTCTTACACTACAAACGGGTCCAACCTCGTGTCATTTACCCTTGTTACGTATTTAATTTATGATTAAGACCCCTCACATTGGACCGTCATTTGTAGATGCCTGGTTAAGCCGGTAAACTCCAGGCAGTCTTATACTACAAACGGGTCCAACCTCGTGTCTCAATCGATTAATTACTCCTAATTAATCACCCCCATAATTTGTGTTAATTATCATGTTTATTTTAGGAATATGGGTACACCTAACTTAATAGGCAAATTCCCAACCCCAAAGTGTGGGTACACCTAACTTAATAGGCAAATTCCCAACACATAGTATGGGTACACCTAACTTAATAGGCAAATTCCCATACTATGTTCATTTATTTTATGTTATGCATAATTATATTAATTTCACACAATCTTATTAACATATGTATTTAATTAACCCCATCGTTCCCACGTGATTTCGTTCTCATGACATAACACACATAAAAGGTGTCAACTTGCATATGTATGAACATGTTTCAAAGGTGCCATCTTGCATATTAACAAACACATAACTTGCATATGAACTTGCACAACATGTCACATAACTTGCATATAGTCTTGTATAACATGTCACATAAACTTACATATTAACAAATACATGACTTGCATATAATATGTCACATAACTTGCATATGAACTTGCATAACATACTTGCATATAAACTCATAAACTTGCATATGAACTTGCATAACATACTTGCATATAAACTCATAAACTTGCATATGAACTTGCATAACATACTTGCATATGAACTCATAAACTTGCATATGAACTTGCATAACATACTTGCATATGAACTCATAAACTTGCATATGAACTTGCATAACATACTTGCATATGAACTCATAAACTTGCATATGAACTTGCATAACATACTTGCATATGAACTCATAAACTTGCATATGAACTTGCATAACATACTTGCATATGAACTCATAAACTTGCATATGAACTTGCATAACATACTTGCATATGAACTCATAAACTTGCATATGAACTTGCATAACATACTTGCATATGAACTCATAAACTTGCATATGAACTTGCATAACATACTTGCATATGAACTCATAAACTTGCATATGAACTTGCATAACATACTTGCATATGAACTCATAAACTTGCATATGAACTTGCATAACATACTTGCATATGAACTCATAAACTTGCATATGAACTTGCATAACATACTTGCATATGAACTCATAAACTTGCATATGAACTTGCATAACATACTTGCATATAAAGAAACATACAACTTGCATAATTATCATACATGTAACTTGCATTTTATCATACATGTAACTTGCATATTAATCATATGATCACAAAACACAAAACTTGCATAACCCACATACATTAGCAAACTAACATCATGTCATATGACTTAAAATCCATTAATCCCCAAACAAAACCATATGATCTCATCATATCTCATCTACTTAGTTTAGTAATTGATCATTAAAGTGATAGAAACTCACAACTAGCAAATTTGCCCTCCAAATGAAGAAGATTAAGATGCTTTGAATGGATTAGAGGTTGATTAGAGAGTGATTAGCTTGCAACCCTCTTCATAAATTAGTGGAGGCTCCTTCTAAGATTTAATTTGGCGGCATGTAGCCCTCAATTCTATTTTTAGTATGGATTAGGGTAGGTTTAGGGTGTATTTATAGATTAGGTGAGTGTTTTAGTGTAACAACCCGTAAAATGCGAGCCAGTTTGAAATTTTTATTTTGGCAATTTTAGCGAATTTTGATTATTTAAAATGAATTATTTTAAATAATATCGACGAGAAAGTTTATTTTGAATATAATCGAACGTATATATTATACACGTCGTCGTTAGAATATAAATATTTATATATAATTATAAATAGAATTGAAAATGGCGCGGTAGTTCGATAATTCGATTTCAAACTTCAATTGAATGTACCGGGTGCATAACAATCCGGATTTTAGTGAAACCAAAAACATTAGGATCTAATCGACGATATCTTTCCAACGAAGTTAACAAACAGAGATTTCACTTTATAAATGATAAGAGATGCCCAGTTGAAAATTTTGAATAGTCGCTATGGAATTCAGGCCCTTAAAAATGGACATTTTGCAAATGACCTCGGATTTCGACGAAACCAGTTTTGTTGGGTCCGTGATGTAGAGTTATTGCTAGGTTTCAAATTTCATAATTTTCTGAATAAATATGTGAGCGTGGCGCAGTTAAACGCGTTTGACCAGTTTCAGTTGATTTTAATCGACTGGAAATTGGCCATTTTTCCAACGGTCTCAGAATTCGACGAAACTAGTTTTGTTAGGACTGTATCGTCAATACGAAGCTAGAAAATATTTTTCTGGAATTTTTCTAGTTAGTATGTGACCCCGGTAATTTAAAATGTACATTTAAAATTGAATATATAGATTTATATTTTAAATTTAGCGAAAACTGATTGAAACAGTCGAATCAGCTTGTGATACATATCTCATTGTGTTCGGAATGGGGGTAATTAGCTAGGGACGACAGTCGTTGGATCAGATTCAGTCATCGAATGAAAAATCACATTTAAACAAATTAAAATAATTAAAATATATATATTATACATAAGGTCAAAATAAGTCAAACCCTATTCCATTTCGTCTGTGGTCAAACCTTTATCAAATGCGCCCCGCCCTCTTCTTATCAACGAACGGAATGGTTGAAATTTTATTCTCCAAACAAAAATAAAAATACTAAGAATTAATCGATGGTTCATATACGAAAATCCTAGTTCTACCTGAGATCTTCAAACCTAAAGTGGTTTGGTCATTTATGGAGGGGCGTGGATATTGATTCGGCGATGGGAAGGGCTGCCGCTCGACAGCGATTTTAGGGAGCAAGGTGGGTGCGAGATGGTCGAGTTTCTGGCTGGAGGGGCGTCGCTCGAAGGGGTTCGAGATGGTCAGCGTCGATCTGGTTCCGGCGCTTCGGTTGGCGTGCAATGGTGGAAACCCTAACGGGTGCAGCTTTCTGAAGAAGATGCCGTTGTCCTGGAGGTTTTGGAAAAGAGGGGTAACGAATATTTATTTATTTATTTATTTTATTTTATTTTTTATATAAATCTGATTTTAAATTAATGTCATTGCGGAAAATAAAAATAGCATTATATGTGAAAAATAATATTAGCTTTGTTTTTCAAAATAAAATAAATAGTAGTGTGATTTAAATATAAAGACTTTGCTTTGAAAAATATAGAAGAAGACTTTGCTTTGAAAAATATAGAAGAAGATTTTGTTTTTAAAAATAGAAGAAGGCTTTGTTTTTAAAAATAGAAATAGGATATGATTTTAAAAATATAAAAGCAAGGAGCTTTAAAAATATAACAGGGATTTAAAATAGAAAATAGCATTGGTTTTAAAAATATATAACGAGTTAAAAATGGAATTTTTATATATTGAACTTCGAGTTAAAAATAGAATTTTTTATATATTGAACTTTGAAATAAAAATTCGATTTTTATATATTGAACTTTGAAATAAAAATTCGATTTTTATATATTGAATAGCGAAATAAAAATTTGATTTTTATATATATAGTGGCCTTGGGCAACGAAGGTGACAAAAAGGCGAAACGACGAAGACTTCTGCAAATGAAGTGCCATGGAGCTAGGATAGCTATATGTGAGAATTTCTCACCTTTCAATTTCTTTTTTTTCTAGTTATATATATATATATATACTAGGATGCAGACGGTGTTTAGTAGCACCCGACACAATCGTCCACAGACCATGGACTTGTTTGTTTGGCTGTTTGGTTATTGATTGCGATATTGGTTTGAATGTGGTTTGTGGTGTGAAAAATCGAATCGATAAATTGGTTAGGATTAGACGTGCGTCGTTATAAGGCGAAGGAGTAAGGCTAGGTTAGACTCTTACTCCAAATTTTGTGGTTTGCATAACGAAAGTGATTTGATTGATGTGTGAATGGCGTGGGCCTTCACTAGACCGGGGATAAGGCTAGGCCTTGTCCCGTTTCTAGTATCGTGCCGTTATGCCGCCGAAATTTTCTGAAATAAGTTAGAAAAATAAAAATACCATTTTATTTAAAGAATGAACTGAATAGAAATTCATATGTTGGAATAAAATGTTTTATCGTTAAAAATATAATTTTTAACGTGATGTGAATAAATAAAATATTCATTTACAAACCAGACGGTTTGTTTATGTACACTGATTTGACTGACATTGATGGGGTCGATAAATTTTACACATCGCCCAACAGCACAAATAAAATATGTGGTTGATTGTTTGAAACCCCACACGGGTGTTGGGATGAAATTTGAAGTTCACTCATCCCGATTGATTGAATATGTCGATCGGTTGATTGACAGGCTGTTTTAAGCGTTGGATATCTATATTTGATGCTTATACAGTGTAGTGCACTTTGGTTGATGGTTGATTATTTTTCCATGTGATTATATACATGTGTTGTATGAAAATCCATATAATTAACTTTATATGGTAATTGATTGGGCCTCATTTCAGTTTTAAAATAGAAATATTTGAAATAGAAATATTCGAAATGGAATATTTGAAAATATCAATATATGAAGCCGTGTTGATTAGATTGACGCCATTTTGACGTGAACGATATTTATATCGATTTTATTCATTTTAAAATGAATATTAAAAGGTAATTTTGAATCGAATATTTCGAAATAAAGTGAATTGAAAACGATTTCGAAATGAATTGAATTGAAAACGATTTCGGAATGAATTGAATTGAAAACGATTTCGAAATGAATTGAATTGAAAACGATTTCGAAATAAAGTGAATTGAAAACGATTTCGAAATAAAGTGAATTGAAAACGAATTCAAAGTGAATTGAAAACGAATTCAAAGTGAATTGAAAACGAATTCAAAGTGAATTGAAAACGATTTCGAAATGAAGTGAATTGAAAACGAATTCAAAGTGAATTGAAAACGAATTCAAAGTGAATTGAAAACGATTTCGAAATGAATTGAATTGAAAACGATTTCGAAATGAATTGAATTGAAAACGATTTCGAAATGAATTGAAATGAATTCAAATTGAACTGAAAACGAATTGAAATGAATTCAAATTGAATTGAAATTTGAATTGAATAGAAATGAATTTTAAAACGAATTTATAAAGAAGAATTCAATTTTGATTTGAATTGAAATGGAAGTCGAAAATGTTTTTGAAACGAATTCAAAACTATTTATATAATTCGTTTTAAATAGAAATCGACGAAATATATTTTATATATATATTATATATATAATATAATGGCCTGAATAGAACGCGCCGCGCCGCGGCAGTTCGTGAATTTCGACCATTTATTTCAAATGGACATTGCGGGAGATCCGACCATCGGATTCTCCTAAAACCGGAACCGTTGGGTTCGTATCGAAAAGAGCTTTCTAACGAATATTAGAAATTTGAAATCTAACGGTTGGATTTGGAGATACGTCCAAATCAAATTCGAAAAAGGTCGCTGTAAGTGCAGTTCGATGGCCATTGATGGAAATCGACTGTACGGGCCTTGATAAAATTATTAAAAATAGCAATAATTTGTGTAAAATCATAAGAAATGATTTAGAAAGAATTGGGATGAAAAACTCCATATTTGAAAGGATAAAAATAGATTTTTATCGAATTGAACTAGTTTTGAACTAGAATTATAATTCTATTTATTTTTAAATAAATAAATTGAATTCGAAAAGGGTTTTAAAAATAACCAAAATTTCCAATGATTGCATTGGAGTGGATTTGAATCGAAATTGTCTTCGGAATATTTCGATGTTGGAATTCGTGATTATACAGGTGTTGTTAGGGAAATTTGAAAGATATATATTTATATCGTTATTTCCAATACGACATTTGTTAGTCGTAGAATTCGATATTGAATATAAGCCGATGTATTTTCTATTCAGAGCCTTGTATTGAATATCGAATGTGATTTGGGTTTGTCGTGAATGGTGTCTTCACTAACACTGTTCTTGAACCCAGTTGAGAAAAGATTAAATCTTTTTATTTAGATTTAATGAAGTTTACCAATTAAATGATATTTAATTGGAATAGAATTGATATTGATTTTTGGGTTTATCGTGAACAGTGTTTTAAATAACACTCGTTCTTTAACCCAATAATTAATGAATGTGATTTTGGGTTTATCGTGAACCGTGTTTTAAATGACACTGATTCTTTAACCCAGTTAACGATTAAAACTAAGTGGAGTTTTAATGAATCTTTAATTAGATTGAAATGATCGAAAATGGAGTATCACCAGTTTTGCTCCAGGCGATAGTTAAATCTTTAATTAGATTTGAACGTGAAATGGTAATTGAATTTACCGATAACACTGTGGTGTTAGATATGAAGTATTACCAGTTTTACTTCATGGGATGAATAGGTTGGGATTGGGGAATTAAAACAAATGATTACTTCGATAAGTTTCGTTAATCCCGACTAGTTGAATCGAAATTCAAAAGATGATAAAAGAGTAAATTCAGGAAATTATCTTGGATAAAATTAATGGGAACCTTTCCCTATGAATGTGAAAATTAGAAACTAACTGTCGGTTAGCTAAGCAGAATGGTTTTCTGAATATTGATCTGATGTTGGTTTCGGCCTTCGGGGTTAATGTTTGGGGAATTATTCTCTTGATTAATTTACGGTTAGTGACTGATGAATTGGAATGAGGCGTATGTTGTGTTTGTGTAACACTTATTTAAAATATACGCGAGTTATTCGGAAAGGCCGGGTTTAACCCATTCTGAATAACTGATACGACGATAAGTCGAAGATGAAGACGATGGTCGAAGACCGGAGGTCTTCACGTCGTTTGGGTAATTACTGATGATCTTGATTGGGCTGTACACCCAAGAAGATGGAAACAGTTAGTGATCGTCCAGACGTGCTTGGAGATCGATGGATATGCGGGGTACTAGGTGCCTCCAGTTTCGTTCAGACCCAGAACGGACTTGTAAATGGACTGTGTGTCTGACATTGGATTTTAGTCCGTGTGATTGATCTCCATTAAATATATATCTGTTTGGCGGCGGAGAATTTATTCTCTTGCTTAACGCCCTTCTCTGAGACGTACGAGCTCAGGGGTTATATATTGATGGATATCAATCGCATGGAGTGAATTGCCTGTGTGGCATGCTAAGATGCAAATGATCAAGGCTTCTGTTGAAAAGCAAAGTCTTGTGGTTGATGATCGAAGCACGGCCTTTGTGGCGTAGCTTTGTGTAACGTTGATTCGCGAGTATCACACCCGGTATGAATCAAAAACGGGAGACGGACCTCAGGGAGGGCATGCGTTTCTTTCTAGTTATGAGTGGCGTCAGTGCTTGAACTGGCTGACGAGTTTGACTCATGTGGATGTTTCTTATTATTACTTGCTGAAAAGCGAGGCGCCTCGTGATATCGGTTTCGGCCGATGCTTCTGGTCGGCTGACGGGCCAGGCTTACGCCCCAAAGGGCGGGGAAACGCAGTGTTCAGGAATTTTAATCCACATCGGTGGACCGGCCCTGACGATCCAAGGGCCCACCTGAGTCTGGGTCCTGAGGCTCGGACTAGACAGTCTCGAATCGGTAGAGGATCTTGCCCCTAGCCTCGGTTCATACCATAAATGATAACCCAACTTCCAATATGACATTTGCGGTTTTGATTGTAAACTTATATATGGCGACATAGTGTTATGGGCCGTTCATGCCGCCTATGATTGATACTTATGATTTGAAGTGTTTTATACACTATGCACTTATAATAGTATCAAATGATTTGTTTTAAACGTATCAAGCATTCTTTGGCTGTTATAAGGGAAAACCCTATCCTCGGCTGCGTTGCATTGTGTGATGGGACCTGGGTCTTATAACAGCTTCATTTTTCTTTATTTAGCATTGCGCTGTTTGTTTTATGCACTGGTATTCTTGGGAGGAAACCCGTTCCGTGTTATACGGCGTGGTCCCTTGATTTACCTAACTTTAAAAATAAAGATTAACTGTTTTAGTTCTCACACCAGTCACATGACTGACCTGGAGTTTATTGTTTTAACCTAAACTCTGGGTGCCCCTATTTTCGACACGGGCAGCTAGTAGTTTTGGTTTTGCAGATTTATATTCACAGGATCCTGGTTTACAGCTGGAACGATATCCGGAAAGCTTTGTATCCGTATATCTACTTCTAGTTGTGTATTGTAATATTTTCCGCTGCTATGTATTTAAATGTAATTTAAATCTCTGATATTTCTGTGTAATATATATTCATTTATACTCTGTATATTCTTGTATTCTGATGGATTGTTGTAATATACAATGAAATGTTCTTCTATATGCGTTCTATTTTGTCATGTTCTCAACGATAGGGCGTTTCGAACAGTCTGGGTCGTTTTAGCGACTGGTTCGGACCGAGCGAAATTCTTTGCCGTCACATTTAGGCCCTTAGATTAACCTTAGATTAGATTAGGACCCTTAGATTTCGGAAATCTCTAGAACCCAGCCCAGCCCTAGCCAGAAAACCAGAACTGGTGCACCCAGTCCCTCTGGCTCGACACGCCGTGTCGACAGGCAAGTCGACCCCCCAGTCGACAGGCCTGTCGACATGGCTAGGGCGGGAACTTTCCCGCCTGGCCCTGCTGGTTCTATTTTAAAATCTGAATTTGAATTTTCAAATCTGTTTTTAGCTTTGAATTTTCTGCAAACTTCATTGGGCCTTAACTGGGCCATACGGACTCCGATTTACAAAATTTCGGACTCTATTCTGCGTATTTTTCCGAGACGAACGCAATGACGCAGCCCGTTTCCCCCAATTCTCACATCTGAGATTATTTATTCTGCAATTAGTGAATTTTAGCATTAACCGAAATTCGGGGTGTTACACCCAGCACATCTAGCAACCGCAAACAACAGTTCTAATGTGAGAGGTTGGTGCTTTAATGAATAAATTAAAGCTAAGGAATAAACATGCTAAGAATGGAAAGGTTAATTAACATATGAACAGGCGACACTTAACCAATACAACATGTTAGGTGGGTGGGTTAAGTTAACATGGACAAGAAGACAACTTAACCAATGTTACATGAACAAAGTGGATAGGGTTAAGGCAAGCTCAACCAATAATAGGTATGGACTTGATAAAGGGAAGGGTTAAGTAAATCTTGGGTAAGTGGGTAATATTAGTATATATAGGCCCATAAACTTAACCATTAAATAGACATGCGTGAATCAGTGAGAAGGTTAAGTAACATATGAATAGGCAACACTTAACCAGTACAACATGTTAATTAAGCAAATGGATGGGGTTAAGTTAAATTGAGAACACTTAACCATTATAACATGTTGATTATGAAACCTTAGTAATGGAGACCCATTTCAGCAGTAACCCACATAGATGTATCATGATACCCTGAGCTAGGCAGGGTAGGGCACAATTACTGGGCTAATTATAAGCGGTCAAAATAGCGGCGGGTGGTGCAGCAGTGTAGGTTCCGACGGAGTATGGGCGTGCACGTGCTCCGAAGTGGAAAAATCAAGCATTGGGCATCATTAGTATACACTATGCATCTTGAATCGTGTCGGGTTGCCATCATGGGAATTGATACACCCCATGATGGGGCCAACACAGGTATCTACATACAAGCGGGGCCGAATGACCCAAGTAATGAATACATACAAGCGAGGTCGAATGACACAAGTAATAAATACATGCGAGTGAGGGAGTCGATCGAACAAGGATGGTAGTGGGTACAACTCGTGGGGGTAGGAGAAAAAAGGGGAACCTACAATAGCAGCTAGGAGTACACGAAACTACCATTATCATGATTAATAAGATGGATCAACTTTTAGTATGGGACTAGTAAGGGTGCGATGTAACTAGTAATGATACGGTGTTACTAGCATTGGTGCAGTGTAGTAATTATCCTGTAGTGATTAGAAGCGCAATCAACGTTATATCTTGTTCATCTTGTCTGCTTTGTCATGCCTGTTTATTCTACAGTCATTTCTTACTTTCTAGTTTATGTTCTTATCCTGTTACTTTGATGATTATATTGTTAAAGTCACTGGACTCACCAGACTTATGTCTGACCTAGTTTGTTTCGCCTCTTTTCTTCCGTTTCCCTCTCCCCTCCCTTCCCCAGGTTCTTAGGGAGGAAATACTCAAGCTTAGTTCAGATATCTCTTTCTTCCAGCTTGAAGTTGAAAGGTGTATTGCTTGGCTTTGATTCTGCGTATGGCATTTTTCTGTTGGGGATTATGGCTTTAAAATTATGTACTCTGAAGGTTTTGTACAAGACTGGTATTATGTACTTGATTTTGGTATTTGGAAATGTAATCAAACTTACTTCTGTTTCCGCTGCAATAAAATTACAAAAAAATTCAAGTAGTACTTTTTCTGTCTTGTAATATTCTGTTCTCTTTACTTATAATGCTCCACGAAACTTAATGCATTCCCTTTATGAGTGACATTAACGGACGTGGGGTGTTACACGTGGTATCAAAGTTGAAGGTTACCAAAACAGATAAAAGATTTTGAAAATCGTTTTCAAAAGTATTATTTTCAAAAACATGTTTCAAAGAAGGAGCTTTCAAGAGAAAGATTTACTATGAAAAACATAATCCCCAAAGCCATATATCTGTCTTTCGATTCTTTGTTTCGAATCTCTTTCTTTTTCCTTCTTGAGTCTCTTTCTCCGCATTTAGATGCCTTTCCTAAGATTATGGAAGGACTTCGGTGCGATGGGCGGAAAACCTTTTCATGGGACTGAGGCGTTTATCGAGGCTATAAATTGGCTCAAGGAAGTGAAGGACTCGTTTGGTATCTTGGAGAGAGACAATAGAAGGAAAGTTCCGCTAGCTGCTTGGTCGATGAGGAAGTTTAGGCTGAGGAACACAACCCATGGATGAGGAATTTGTTGATACGACTTTAATCCACGAAGAAGGTAATGGAGAAAGGGGAAAGAATAATTAACCCCATAACAAAAGAAGGTGTCTTTATTTTGGTATAACGGTCCATATAATTAAGGACTGTAGGAAGAAGAAGAAGCATGGTTGTTACCATTGTGGCGAGGCAGGACATATGATTTAAGATTACCCAAGGAGGAAGGGACAAGGGCATGGACAGAGGACAGGACCTACTTCTGGAGGAAAGGTTCACGCTCTTATGACACCAGGACAAGAGGGAGATATAAGCATTTCTGTTGAAAGTTTGATTTTCCTTTTTCAGTCATCCTGTTCGAACTTTGTTTGACTCTTGCGCTTCACAATCGTTTGTATATGCTTCGTTAGTTGAAACACTGCACCTAAATACTAGTCTAGTTATGGATCCCATTGTAGTCTCAAATCCTGTTGGTAGTTCGGTTCACTTATCTATGGTTTGTCGGGTTTTGAGAGTGTCTATCTTGGGTGTTCGGTTTGGATGCAATGCCTTTGTTCCTAGTTTCACGGGCTATGGCTTGATTCTAGGGATGGATTGGCTAGCCAGGCATGGTGCCATCCAAGACTGTGAAAAGAGGGTAGTTAGACTGTTGACTCGTTGTGGAAAGACCCTTGATATTTCTTGTGACCCTAGGGGTTCAGTGATGCTTAGTTACCTAGAATCTCTTGACGCATTCATCGATGATTTGAAATATGTTCTTGTAGTCCGTGAGTATGGTGACGTCTTTGATGAGGTTCGGAGTCTACCCCCGAGGCGCAAGATAGACCTCCGAATATACTTTGTAGATAATGAAAAGCTGGTTGCATTGCCAGTGCGTCACATGGCTCCGAGAGAGAGAGAGAGAGAGAGAGGAGGGAACTCAGTAAACGAGTAGAGGAGCTACTTGAGAAAGGGTTCATAAAAAGTAGCATCTCGGAATGGGTGCTCCAGTTGTTTTTGCTACGAAGACTGATGGTTCGCTTAGATTGTGCGTGGACTATAGGGAGCCGAACAAGCTCACGAAGAAGAATAGTCACTCATTGCTGAGGATAGGTGATTTGTTCTATTAGTTAGCTGGTGCTTCGGTTTTCTCGCAGTTGGACTTAGCTATAGGATTTCACCAGTTGAGGGTAGCTGAGGATAGCATAGATAAGACTGCTTTGAGAACTCCTAAAGGTTTCTTCGAAGGGCTCGTCATACCTTTTTTTGGGTTGACGAATGCACCCGCATATTTCGTAGACTTGACGAGTAGGGTGTTTTGGGAGTTCCTAAACAAGTTTGTGGTAGTCTTTGTGGATAGTATTTTGATTTTCTCTAGAAGCGAGGGAGAGTATGCCCTACATCTTAGGGAAGTCTTAGAGACCCTAGAGTGCATCAACTCAAAGCTAAGTTCTCCAAATGTCATTTTTGGAGGAAAGAAGTGAGGTTCTTAGGACACGTGGTCTCTAAGGAAGGGATAGCAGTGGATTCTACAAAGGTGGTGGCAATGCAAGATTGGAAGGTTCCTAGAAAAGCAACGGAAGTAAGAAGTTTTCTAGGGTTGGCGGGCTACTATAGGAAGTTTGTTAAGGGCTTTGCGAAGGTATCAGCCCCAGTATCGACTTTTCTAGATAGGAGCACACCATTCACAGTATATACCGGTACTTGCGAGGTAGGGCTTGGAGAAGTTTTCGATGCTAGAGGAAAATGTGATATGCAAAAGGCAGTAGGTACACAGTTATGTTTGAGCATCGCGTATCGTCCATAGACGGATGAATGAACAGAAAGGGTGAATATAATCCTTGAAGTTCTTTTGAGGTTATGCATCCTAGATTTTGGAGGACATGAGAATAGCACTTCCATTTGTGGAGTTTGCTTATAACAACATTTATTAAGCTAGTATTAGGGTTTTTATGGACGACCGTGTCGATCACCAACTTATTGGTGAGAATCTACGGATAAGATTTTACTTGGGCCAGATATGGTTAAGGAAACTTTTGAGGAGATAGACTTGATTCGAAGATGAATGAAGACGGCACAGGGCCGACAAATGTCAAACGCTGACAAGAGACGAACCGACCTTGAGTTCAATGTTGGAGACAGGGTTTTTATTAAAGTGTCACCGTGGAGGAACGTAGTTCGCTCTGGGGAGTATGGGGAAATTAGCACCAAGGTTCATAGAGCAATCCCCGATTACAGAAAGAATTGGACAGACAACAGAGTGAAGTTGCCGAAAAAGCTTAATGGTTCACGTGTCGCATGTGAGGAATTGTTTACATGATACCACGGAAATAGTGGAGCCGATCATGCTTAGAGAAGTGGAAGTGAAGCAAGATGCCACGATTAGACGAGCTTCTACATGCATCCTTGTATCAGAGATCAAGAAGTTATGCAACAAAGAGGTCAAGTTGGTTAAAACCTAATGGAGAGATGATCAAGGAGACACAACTTGGGAGATGGAAGACAAGATGCGTACGATGTACCCTTTTTTTTGAGGGAATATTCTTAACTTCTCTTTTTTCTATTGCTTTGTTTAGACTTATTCAATCGTTTAGTATGTCCTCTCAATTATGTCTTCGATCTTTAGGTAGAAAATCCTATGGTTGTAAACATGTGTTTGAGACATGTTATGTTTGGTGGATGCAAGTGTTTGCTAGTGGTTGCACGTGGATGCATTTACACACACATTAGACACTAGATCGGCTCAGTCACTATCATATTGCATATGCATATACGTATTTGTATATGGATTGAAACTTGATGTGTTATGATATAGATGTTGCATTTGTATGAATGATTGTGCACTCATGTAGAAGTTATAAAGTACGATTAGGAATAATCGCATACATGATGGACTCATGGCACTGACATAATTCGCATTAAGGAGGTTAATTGAATCAGTAGACCGCCTGATTTTGCATTAGATAAGGACGTATACACACACCATGCATATGATCATGAAAGCATTAGAAACCTCTTTAAGGACAATGGATGCCTGTGATTGAATGGTTGTAGATGGTTGTTGGATGGTAGGATACACATTCTTCTTGACTTGAAGATTTCGGGGACGAAATCCTTTAAGTAGTGGGGAATGTAACACCCACTAATTTTAAAACGGGACATAAGAGATAATTAAAGATTAATTAATCTTTAAAAGAAGAACTAGGTGAAACAGGTTACATCATTGCGTTCGTCTCGGAATTTTGCTTGAGATAGAGTCCGAGTCTGCGTGAATCGGACTCCGTATGAAGAAGTTATGGAGATTAGAAGTTTTCAAGTTTAAGCAGAAATTAAATTAATAATTAAATAAATCGAGTTCGAAATTCAAATCTGTAGAGAAGGCTGGGCGGGAAAAGTCCTGCCATAAGGTGTCGACCCCCCTAGGGGTGTCGACACAGGTGTCAACCCCCCCTATAGGGGTGTCGACATAGTAGTCGACCCGCCCTGTAGGGATCGACTCCAGCGAGCTGATCTGGACAATGACGATTTTCTGAGGTGTTAGGGAATATGTGTCATGTTCTGGTTGGCTCTCTTGGATCTGGATAGCTTTGATGACTCCTAGGTTGATCTAAAGGCCCATATTGATCCTAGACATATATATATATATATATATATATATATCTAAACTAAACCCTAACCTCACAACCCTAAACTATGATGCCGTCATGCTGTTCATCTACAAACTAACCTAGCCGCCACTATGACAAATCAAATTCAAGATTAAACATAAGAATATAAGAGATAAAGATTCAAAGCCTAGGAATTGCGAAAAGGAATTCTAGAACAACAACGAACAAATCAATGCCTACATCAACGGATTAGCTTAGCAATTTCAGAAATTAGATCCCAAAATTCAAGATTCATTTTCTGTGAGTGCAGTTACTTTCACAAGATAATTGTTTAAACGTAATTGTGATGAGTTATGAAGTAGACTGTATAAAAATGTTTGTAAATCATATAAAGTTTATGTCTTTGCAAACTATGTTTCGATTTATGCTTGATTTGATTCATTATATGCAAGTTATGTTCTATGTTAATTCATATGCCTAATTACATATGCAAGTTATGTATGCAAATTTGCTCGATCTATGCAAGTTATGAAAGATTATATGCAAGTTGTAACACCTCATAATTCTGTAATACTAAGATTCACAAATCAAGGTATAATTAATTCAAAATGAAAGAATTAAGGGAAACGGGTTGCGCCATTGCGTTCATCTCGGAATTTTGCTTGGAAACGAGTCCGAGTTTGCGAGAATCGGAGTCCGTATGAACAAGTTAAGGCCCTCCAAAGTTTCAGCAATTTTCAGAGTTCAAAACAGCTCGAATTCGAATTCAAAACCCAGAACAGACTGGACGGGAAATTTCCAGCCCAGTACCCAGGTCAACTGGGGAGTCGACTGGCCAGTCGACCCCCCCTGACCAGGTCGACTGGGCAGTCGACCTGGGGGTCGACCTGGTCCTCGAACCTGGTTTTGGGCCTGGGTGCATTCTGATGTACCTGGTCTCGTTTTCTGCCTAGATTCGTCCGCCTAATCCTATATAAACAGCCCCCTAGTCTCCTTCTCTTTACACAATTCTTCTCTAACCTTATGCTGCAAATATTCTTGGTGGACATGGCTTCTTCTCCTCCTCTAAATTAAATAGTAAATAAAATAATATATAAAATAAATCAAGACGAGGAAATACTGCTCAAGACTTTCAAGAGGAGATTCAAAACAAGTTAGGATTCAAGTGAAGATTCAAACGACTGTTTTTCTACGAATCTAATCTAATCTCTGTAAGTCGCTTACTTTTTAGATTTGAACGTTTTGTCTATTCGTGACATGAAATTAAAGGAATAAAAGAATATGCCAAATTTTTCTGTTCGAATCAGCGCTTATATCTTTGGACCTAATTAAGAACTGTTATGATTCGATGACCAATAAAACTGTGACTATGAAACTATAGACCTTAAAACCATATGCCTTCTTGTCTATGAACATTGCCTATGAACATTGCCTATGACTGTGACTCATGACTGTGAGAATTATTTTCCTTTGACTATGAACATCGCCTATGACTGTGATTCATTGACTGTGAGGACTTATTGCCTATGACTATGAATATAAGATTATTATTTATGCCCATGATACTGTAGTTACAAAACCATGTTGTACACCAAACTGGCATTATATTGGATCTAGGCTTGACTTTCTATTTCCGTTTATTCTTAGTTATCCTTAGATCTTGATCTTGGGAATTTACCTATTAAGTTAGGTCTACCCATGTTCTTGAACCTATACTATTCAACCCATTTCATGTCGTAATATTACCAGATCTATATGCCTGTGAACTATCATCTTATGCCAGTTATTATGTCTATTTTTTTCATGGCATTTTGGTTCATTCCTTTTTATCCACGAATCTAGATTTATTTATAATCTAGGTTGAATCACGATTATACGAACGTTGGGAATACATTTTGGGAAAACATGAAATTAACTAAACTTGGAAATTGGCATAATTTAGAACATGTGTTATAGCATGACTATTAAAATGCAAATTGGGTAATTCTGACATGAATTATAGGATATGTAATTTGAATCTAGTATTGGCTTGTAAATCTAGTTTTTACATAAACTGTAAACTAGAATAATAAGTCTAGTCTTGACATGAACTGTAATTAGAATATTGTATCAGAATTGGACTAGCTAAATTAAGTTAATTAGGCATAATGAGCATACTAGCACAATTTTTAATTTAGTCATAATTGTGAGTAATTGACATGTACATTAGGCTTCGGCAAAAATGGTATAAGCACAACTGATTTATGGAGGAAAATAGGCCATAATAATAAACGTTGACAATGTACATTAAAAGAGTAATTTTGGAATAAGTAAATTAGGAATAATTTACTTATAGAATTCGTCCTAAGCGAGAAATGTAAATTTAGACAATACGAATTGCTTAACCCGAGGTTGGATTGAGTTGTGATGTAAACCTGCCCGGAACCGCCCGGCTGTCCAGTAGTCACAACAATACCTATCCAATGTGGGAGGTTAAGGCATTAAGCCCAATAAGGACCCGAGGTTAGACTGAGTTGCGGTGTAAACCTGCCCGGAACCGACCGGCTGTCCAGTAACCGCAACAATACCTGTCTAATGTGAGTGGTTGGTGCTTTAATAAGACAATTAAAGCTAAGCTAGAATTGTTAGGGTTAAGTCCATTTAATAAAATACTTAACCAACTTAACACAGTTAAGCTAGAATGGGAAGGTTAAGTCCATAGGAATACTTAACCAACTTAACATGATAACAAGACAGGATTTGTAAGGGTTAAGTAACCAAGAAAAACACTTAGCCAATTTAACATGTTAACCAGACTAGAAGGTGGGGTTAAGTAAATTTAATACACTTGGACAATTTAACATGTTAACTAAGACTAGAAGGTGGGGTTAAGTAAACTTGGAACACTTAGCCATCATAGCAGGATAAATGAACAGGGCTAAGTTAAAAACATGAAGGGACAATACTTAACCATTAGAACATGTTAATTAAACAAATGTTAGGGTTAAGTTAGCTAAGGGAACACTTAACCACTATAACATGACAGTTAAAACAGGTGGGCAAGGTTAGGTTAAAGGGAACGTTTAATCAATACAAGATGAAAGGGTAGGATTAAGTAATAAGGAAATACTTAACCAATATAACTCGGTTTGTGGTAGGGGTTAAGTCAACATGAACTACTGTTAACACTTAACCAGTTTAATGTGACAAACGAAAGGGTTAAGTTGACTCGAATTGACTAATGACACTTAACCAACCCAACTTGACAAGAACAAGAACTAAGTTGTAAACCTTAGTTAAGAAAACGATGATTCAACAAACTAAGTGGTAAACCTTAGTTACAAAACTATGTAGTAATCCTTAGTATATCACAAGTAGGAGCGAACGTCCATCTGATCTTAGAGAGGGCTCCAACGAATTGGGTTACGAAGCCTGAGGCTTCGAGGGGACGTGAGGATACTCTTGGTATCCCTCTGTGAGGTGGCAGATGATCCTCCTGGGCTCACAGAGGTTAAGGTCTGCGTTAGAAGAACCAAGGGTATGCCTTGGTTGCAATATAAAGCAACCTAAAGACTAGGATGGACCAGCGTGATTCGGCGAGACCAGTAGCCCTGTGATAGCAACTCGTCGTCTACCTACCATCTTCAGTCAATCGTGTACGTATGCGGAAAGGCAGAGAACTCCCAACAGACCATATACTTGCTATCTAATTATGGGTGAGGCTGGCCAATAGGAAGGTTGGGCATAGGGTGGCAAAAGTACAGTTCTCGCGCTTAATTTTCTTGGATTGCCTTTCATTAGTTGAGGGAAGGGTCACGTGGGACCATAAACACTGGTAGAAAAACAGACCTTAGCATCTGCATCGGCAGATATCTGAAAAGCTCCCGAACGAGTTCCGTGTTTCTAAAGCAACCCTGCCATGGGACTCGGGCCGCACATTACAGGACATGTGCATCTAGACAAGCGATAACGATTCGCGATACATACGTGGGGAAGGTCTAGGAACATATACCACTCTAGGTAGTGTGTCCAAGACTAGAGGGCATTGTTCGACAGGTAGCATAATCCCTAGTTGAACCTAGGTGGCATAAACCCTGAATCCGAGAAGCATCCAGTAGATAGCGTAAACCCTAGTTGAATCTAGGAAGCACTTGGTAGAAAACCTAGATTAGATCTAGGTAATAAATAATAAATGTATTCCTGAAGGTAACCAAAACTATAGGGATTGGGATCACGTTATCATTACTAGTGGGGACACTAGTTAGGTGGTGCAGAGACATAGAAACACATGTGACTATGCGAGTAGGAGCCGATCTTTAAAAAGGGATCACTTCACCCTGATTATGGGGTGCCTGTTGGAACTAGTACTAGGGGGTGTAGAGTTTAGTATGGGGTACGATAGTATATTTGGTCCTAGACAACTTAACTTAGTTTACGGTGCTTTCCCATTTCCAGTTTATACAATCATGCTCTTTTTCTTATTCATAGACTGAATAGTCACTAGACTTACTCAGGCTTTATGTCTGACTCTACTTTTCTTTCGTCTTCTTTTCTTCCGTTCCCCCCAGGTAGTTGAGGAGGGAATAGTACAGCTCAGGTTAGATTGGACCGCTGCTCTTTCCAAGCCCGAAGATTAGTTGAAGTTTTGCTTGGATTCTCGTTTCCATTGCTATGGCTGGCTCATGCTATATTGGGGAATAGAAATGTTGTTTTATGCTTCTTTATTTTGTAAGACAGATGATACTCTGATATTGGAAAACAATTGTTGTACAAACTATTTTATCAATAAAGTAAAGCTTTATTTTCCGCTGTTTTAATTTTGTCTGTCTTGTAATTTATCTGCATCTTTTACCCTAAATGCTCCACAGAACTTAGCGCATTCCCTTTGTGAGTGACACTAACGGATGTGGGGTGTTACACTTGGTATCAGAGCTGAAGGTTACCAGATCAGATAAAAGATTTGAAAAATTATTTTCAAACGGTTTTAAAAGAAGCATTTTTTAAAGAAAAGATTTATTTTAAAGATATATTCCCCAAAGCCATACGCACTATCTTCTGATCCTCTGTTTGAATTCTTGTCCCCTTCTTTCTTGAACCTTCGGGGCTCCTGGCTCTCTGGGAGGTAACCTCATCGAAGGGCGAAGTAGTGCCCGACTTCCATCTATAGCCGTAGTAGTTTCACTTGCGGCCAGTTTTCTTTCAAGCTTTGTAGGGTTTTCTGTACGATGGATGCAGCTTTCGAAAGATTTGTCAACATGATTACACAAGTAAGAAGATGAGGAGTTTGGCTAAGGAGCACAACCCAAGGATGAGGAATTCATGGATGTAGGTTTAGCTCACGAAGGAGGAATTATAAAACCTAAGACGAAGGGAAGTATCTTTTCCATGGTATAATAGGGCATATAATTAAGGACGAGGGACAGGATTTTCAAAAGGGCGAGTGCATGCTTTCTCCACCAGAATACCTAAGAGAGATAGTAAAAGTCTTGTTGGAAAAAGTTTAGCTTTTCTTTTGATCGACCTGTTAGTACTCTTTTGATTTTAATGCTTCACATTCGTTTATATCAGCTTCCATAGTTGAGTCTTTGCACCTTAGCACTTGTATAATAGAAGATCCCATTAGTGTCTCAAATCCAATTGGTCGTTCAGCCCATTTACCTTTGGTGTGTAAGGATTTGAGAATAACTATGTTAAGTGTTGAGTTTAAGCGTAATACTTATGTTTTTGGTGCCATGGGCTATGAGTTGATTCTAGGCGTGGGTTGGTTGGCTAGTAATTCTGAAAGAAGGGTAGTTAGACTTTTTGACTTGCCTTGGAAATACCCTCGGGATTTCGTGTGACCCTAAAAGAATCAGTTGGGCTTAGATACCTAGAATCGCTTAATGCATTTATCGACGATTTGCAACCCGATTAGGATAGGGGTTTACCCCTAAAACATGGGACAGAATTCCGCATATATCCAATTGACAATGAAAAGTCAGCTATTCGATCAATGACAGTTTTGGAAATGGAGGTCAAGAAGCTTCACAATCGTGAAGATTAACTAGATAAGGTACGGTACAGTGGAGTAAAGCTCAAGAAGACTAGATACTAGCATCATACCCTTTTTCTTAAGGGTACATCCTTGATTTCTTTTTTTTGTAGGAGCTTTACGCATAATTGTTTCTCTCTTTCCAAAGTATATCCTCTGGGTCGTATCTTCGATCCATAAGTAGAAACTCTTTTGGATGTAAACATGTATTTGAAACATGTTATGGTTGATGATTGCGAGTGGTTGCTAATGGTTGCTCGTGAATACATATACATACGTATTAGGCACTAGATCAGCACAGACGCCTTAGTATTGCATTTACATATATGTATTTGCTCAACAGGTTTAACTTGATATGTTATCATATGGATGTTGTATATGGATGAATGGCTGTGAACATATGTAGTATTTACATAACTAAGGATGCTTGCATACATGATTGGACACATGGCACTGACATGATTCGCATTAAGGAGGTCAACTGAATCAGTATACCGCCTGATTTTGCATTAGATACGGACATATACACACACTATGCATATGAACATGAAAGCATTAGAAACCTTTTTAAGGACAGTGAATGCCTGTGATTGAATGGTTGAGTAGATGGGTGATTGGATGGTAGGACACATTCTTCCTAACTTGAAGATTTCGGGGACGAAATCCTTTTAAGTGGGGGAGAATGTAACATCCCGTAATTCTGTAATACTAAGATTCACAAATCAAGGTATAATTAATTCAAAATGAAAGAATTAAGGGAAACGGGTTGCTTCATTGCGTTCGTCTCGGAATTCTGCTTGGAAACGAGTCCGAGTTTGCGAGAATCGGAGTCCGAATGACCAAGTTATGGCCCTCCAAAGTTTCAGGAATTTTCAGAGTTCAAAACAGCTCGAATTCGAATTCAAATTTCGAATTCAAAACCCAGAACAGACTGGGCGGGAAATTTCCCGCCCAGTACCCAGGTCGACTGGGGAGTCGACTGAGCAGTCGACCCCCCCTGACCAGGTCGACTGGGCAGTCGACCTGGGGGTCGACCTGGTCCCCGAACCTGGTTTTGGGCCTGGATGCATTCTGATGTACCTGGTCTCGTTTTCTGCCTAGATTCGTCCGCCTAATCCTATATAAATAGCCCCCTAATCTCCTTCTCTTTACACAATTCTTCTCTAACCTTATGCTGCAAATATTCTTGGTGGACATGGCTTCTTCTCCTCCTCTAAATTAAATAGTAAATAAAATAATATATAAAATAAATCAAGATGAGGAAATGCTGCTCAAGACTTTCAAGAGGAGATTCAAAACAAGTTAGGATTCAAGTGAAGATTCAAAGGACTTCAACGACTGTTTTTCTACGAATCTAATCTAATCTCTGTAAGTCGGTTACTTTTTAGATTTGAACGTTTTGTCTATTCGTGACATGAAATTAAAGGAATAAAAGAATATGCCAAATCTTTCTGTTCGAATCAGCGCTTATATCTTTGGACCTAATTAAGAACTGTTATGATTCGATGACCAATAAGACTGTGACTATGAAACTATGGACCTTAAAACCATATGCCTTCTTGTCTATGAACATTGCCTATGAACATTGCCTATGACTGTGACTCATGACTGTGAGAATTATTTTCCTTTGACTATGAACATCGCCTAAGACTGTGATTCATTGACTATGAGGATTTATTGCCTATGACTATGGATATAAGATTATTATTTATGCCCATGACACTGTAGTTACAAAACCATGTTGCACACCAAACTGGCATTATATTGGATCTAGGCTTGACTTTCTATTTCCGTTTATTCTTAGTTATCCTTGGATCTTGATCTTGGGAATTTACCTATTAAGTTAGGTCTACCCATGTTCTTGAACCTATACTATTCAACCCTTTTCATGTCGTAATATTACCAGATCTATATGCCTGTGAACTATCATCTTATGCCAGTTATTATGTCTATTTTTTTCATGGCATTTTGGTTCATTCCCTTTTATCCACAAATCTAGATTTATTTATAATCTAGGTTGAATCACGATTATACGAACGATGGGAATATGTTTTGGAAAAAACATGAAATTAACTAAACTTGGAAATTGGCATAATTTAGAACATGTGCTATAGCATGACTATTAAAATGCAAATTGGGTAATTCTGACATGAATTATAGGATATGTAATTTGAATCTAGTATTGGCTTGTAAATCTAGTTTTTACATAAACTGTAAACTAGAATAATAAGTCTAGTCTTGACATGAACTGTAATTAGATTATTGTATCAGAATTGGACTAGCTAAATTAAGTTAATTAGGCATAATGAGCATACTAGCACAATTTTTAATTTAGTCATAATTGTGAGTAATTGACATCATTAGGCTTGGGTAAAAATGGTATAAGTACAACTGATTTATGGGGGAAAATATGCCATAATAATAAACGTTGACAATGTACATTAAAAGAGTAATTTTTGAATAAGTAAATTAGGAATAATTTATAGAATTCGTCCTAAGCGAGAAATGTAAATTTAGACAATACGAATATGCTTAACCCGAGGTTGGATTGAGTTGTGATGTAAACCTACCCGGACCCACCCGGCTGTCCAGTAGTCACAACAATGCCTATCCAATTTGGGAGGTTAAGGCATTAAGCCCAATAAGGACCCGAGGTTAGACTGAGTTGCGGTGTAAACCTGCCCGGAACCGACCGGCTGTCCAGTAACCGCAACAATACCTGTCTAATGTGAGTGGTTGGTGCTTTAATAAGACAATTAAAGCTAAGCTAGATTTGATAGGGTTAAGTCCATTTAATCAAATACTTAACCAACTTAAAACAGTTAAGCTAGAATGGGAGGGTTAAATCCATAGGAATACTTAACCAACTTAACATAATAACAAGACAGGATTTGTAAGGGTTAAGTAACCAAGAAAAACACTTAGCCAATTTAACATGTTAACCAGACTAGAAGGTGGGGTTAAGTAAATTTAATACACTTGGCCAATTTAACATGTTAACTAAGACTAGAAGGTGGGGTTAAGTAAACTTGGAACACTTAGCCATCATAGCAGGATAAATGAACAAGGCTAAGTTAAAAACATGAAGGGACAATACTTAACCATTAGAACATGTTAATTAAACAGATGTTAGGGTTAAGTTAGCTAAGGGAACACTTAACCACTATAACATGACAGTTAAAACAGGTGGGCAAGGTTAGGTTAAAGGGAACGTTTAACCAATACAAGATGAATGGGTAGGATTAAGTAATAAGGAAATACTTAACCAATATAACTTGGTTTGTGGTAGGGGTTAAGTCAACATGAACTACTGATAACACTTAACCAGTTTAATGTGACAAACGAAAGGGGTTAAGTTGACTCGAATTGACTAATGACACTTAACCAACCCAACTTGACAAGAACAAGAACTAAGTTGTAAACCTTAGTTAAGAAAACGATGATTCAACAAACTAAGTGGTAAACCTTAGTTAGAAAACTAAGTAATAATCCTTAGTATATCACAAGTAGGAGCGAACGTCCATCTGATCTTAGAGAGGGATCCAACGAATTGGGTTACGAAGCCTGAGGCTTCGAGGGGACGTGAGGATACTCTTGGTATCCCTCTGTGAGGTGGCAGATGATCCTCCTGGGCTCACAGAGGTTAAGGTCTGCGTTAGAAGAACCAAGGGTATGCCTTGGTTGCAATATAAAGTAACCTAAAGACTAGGATGGACCAGCGTGATTTGGCGAGACCAGTAGCCCTGTGATAGCAACTCGTCGTCTACCTACCATCTTCAGTCAATCGTGTACGTATGCGGAAAGGCAGAGAACTCCCAACAGACCATATACGTGCTATCTAATTATGGGTGAGGCTGGCCAATAGGAAGGTAGGGCATAGGGTGGTAAAAGTACAGTTCTCGCGCTTAATTTTCTTGGATTGCCTTTCATTAGTTGAGGGAGGGGTCACATGGGACCATAACCACTGGTAGAAAAACAGACCTTAGCATCTGCATCGGCAGATATCTGAAAAGCTCCTGACCGAGTTCCGTGTTTCTAAAGCAGCCCTGCCACGGGACTCGGGCCGCACATTACAGGACATGTGCATCTAGACAAGCGATAATGATTCGCGATACATACGTGGGGAAGGTCTAGGAAAATATACCACTCTAGGTAGTGTGTCCAAGATTAGAGGGCATTGTTCGACAGGTAGCATAATCCCTAGTTGAACCTAGATGGCATAAACCCTGAATCCGAGAAGCATCCAGTAGATAACGTAAACCCTAGTTGAATCTAGGAAGCACTTGGTAGAAAACCTAGATTAGATCTAGGTAATAAATAATAAATGTATGCCTGAAGGCAACCAAAACTATAGGGATTGGGATCACATTATCATTACTAGTGGGGACACTAGTTAGGTGTTGCAGAGACATAGAAACACATGTGACTATGCGAGTAGGAGCCGATCTTTAAAAAGGGATCACTTCACCCTGATTATGGGGTGCCTGTTGGAACTAGTACTAGGGGGTGCAGAGTTTAGTATGGGGTAGGATAGTATATTCGGTCCTAGACAACTTAACTTAGTTTACGGTGCTTTCCCATTCCAGTTTATACTATCATGCTCTTTTTCTTATCCATAGACTGAATAGTCACTAGACTTACTCAGGCTTTATGTCTGACTCTACTTTTCTTTCGTCTTCTTTTCTTCCGTTCCCCCCCAGGTAGTTGAGGAGGGAATAGTACAGCTCAGGTTAGATTTGACCGCTGCTCTTTCCAAGCCCGAAGATTAGTTGAAGTTTTGCTTGGATTCTCATTTCCATTGCTATGGCTGGCTCATGCTATATTGGGGAATAGAAATGTTGTTTTATGCTTCTTTATTTTGTAAGACAGATGATACTCTGATATTGGAAAACAATCGTTGTACAAACTATTTTATCAATAAAGTAAAGCTTTATTTTCCGTTGTTTTAATTTTGTCTATCTTGTAATTTATCTGCATCTTTTACCCTAAATGCTCCACAGAACTTAGCGCATTCCCTTTGTGAGTGACACTAACGGATGTGGGGTGTTACACAAGTCATGTTCATATATGTAAGATCATATTTTATATGTTCGTATGTTTAGATCTACATGTTTATATGATTAGATCCATATCAGTCCATATGTTTAGAACTATATGTTCATATGTTTAGATCTACATGTTTATATGATTAGATCCATATCAGTCCATATGTTTAGAACTATATGTTCATATGTTTAGATCTACATGTTTATACGATTAGATCCATATCAGTCCATATGTTTAGAACTATATGTTCATATGTTTAGATCTACATGTTTATATGATTAGATCCATATCAGTCCATATGTTTAGAACTATATGCTCATATGTTTAGATCTATATGTTTATATGATTAGATCCATACCAGTTCATATGTTTAAATCCATGCAAGTTTATGTTTAGAACTATGTTAGTTCGCATTCCATATGTTGATTGGATCTATTTTTATATGTTTACTAGATTTATGCAGTCTTAGATCTGTATTGTTTATGCCAGTTATGATGTCATGTGTTTCTTCCCTTTTTCCTTTTTTTATGAGTTTGGCTAATTGCGAGCCTAATGTATCACATGAACTATACATACGAACGACGTGGGAACGTTGGGGAAAATTTGGGTAGAAGTCGAATATTATGTAATTGGCACAAAAATGGGTTGTAATCATATAATTAATTTTGGGCATAACCAGAAAATGTGGCATAACTTGAATTGACCACACTAATGGATAATTTACATATAAACTTGGACATGAATGGTAAATATGTAAAATTGCTAAAAGATGAATGTGCCTAACCCGAGGTTAGATTGAGTTGCAGTGTAAGACTGCCTGGAACCGCCCGGCACATCCAGCGACTGCAACAACATAGATCTAATGTGAGAAGTTAGTGCATTAAGCCCAAAAACCTGAGGTTAGAATGAGTTTGCGGTAGAAGTCTGCCCGGAACCGCCCGACACATCCAGCAACCGCAAACAACAGCTCTAATGTGAGAGGTTGGTGCTTTAATGAATAAATTAAAGCTAAAGAACAGACATGCTAAGAATGGAAAGTTTAAGTAACATATGAACAGGCGACACTTAACCAATACAACATGTTAGGTGGGTGGGTTAAGTTAACATGGACAAGAAGACAACTTAACCAATATTACATGAACAAAGTGGATAGGGTTAAGGCAAGCTTAACCAATAAAACATATGGAGTTGATAAGGGGAAGGGTTAAGTAAATCTTGGGTAAGTGGGTAATATTTGTATATATAAGCCCACAAACTTAACCGTTAAATAAACACGCGTGAATCAGTGAGAAGGTTAAGTGACATATGAATAGGCAACACTTAACCAGTACAACATGTTAATTAAGCAAATGGGTGGGGTTAAGTTAAATTGAGAACACTTAACCATTATAACATGTTGATTAGGAAACCCTAGTAACGGAGACCCATTTTAGCAGTAACCCACATAGATGTATCATGGTACCCTGAGCTAGGCAGGGTGGGGCACGATTACTGGGCTAATTATAAGTGGTCAAAATATCGGCAGGTAGGGCAGCAGTGTAGGTTCCGAAGGAGTATGGGTGTGCACGTGCTTCGGAGTGGAAAAAGAAGGCACTGGGCATCAGTAGTATACATTGTGCATCTTGAATCGTGTCGGTTTGCCATCATGCTAATTGATACACCCCATGATGGGGCCAGCACAGGTATGTACATACAAGCGAGGTCGAATGACACAAGTAATAAATACATGCGAGTTAGGGAGCTGATCGAACGAGGAAGGTAGTGGGTACAACTCGTGGGGGTAGGAGCAAAAAGGGGCACCTACAATAGTAGCTAGGAGTACACGAAACTACTATTATCATGATTAATAAGAGGTATCAACTTTTAGTATGGGACTAGTAAGGGTGTGATGTAACTAGTAATGATACGGTGTTACTAGCATTGGTGCAGTGTAGTAATTATCCTGTAGTGATTAGAAGCGCAATCAACGTTATACCTTGTTCATCTTGCCTGCTTTGTCATGCCTGTTTATTCTACATTCATTTCTTGCTTTCCAGTTTATGTTTTTATCTTGTTACTTTAATGATTATATTGTTAAAGCCACTGGACTCACCGGACTTATGTCTGACCTGGTTTGTTTCGCCTCTTTTCTTCCATTCCCCCCCAGGTTCTTTGGGAGGAAATAATCAAGCTTAGTTCAGATATCTCTTTCTTCCAACTTGAAGTTGAAAGGTGTATTGCTTGGCTTTGATTCTGCGTATGGCATTTTTCTGTTGGGGATTATGGCTTTAAAATTATGTACTCTGAAGGTTTTGTACAAGACTGATATTATGTACTTGACTTTGATATTTGGAAATGTAATCAAACTTATTTATGTTTCCGCTGCAATAAAATTACAAAAAAATTCATATACTACTTTTTCTATCTTGTATTATTCCGTTCTGTTTACTTATAATGCTCCATGAAACTTAATGCATTCCCTTTGTGAGTGACATTAACGGATGTGGGGTGTTACATGGACAAAATGGGATATATTTCATAAGCCAATTTGACTGTTTTGATTTGTTTTTATCACTACTAAAATATAAATCAATATATATTGAATTTAAATATACATTTCAATTTATCAGGGCCACACACTGACTCCAAAAATTATAGAAAAAATATATCTAGCTATGTTTTGACGATACGGTCCTAACAAAACTAATTTCGTCGAATTTGGAGACTATCTGAAAAATAGCCATTTTCAGGTCGATCCAAGTCAACTGAAATTGTCAAAACACATTCTCTTTTGCCACGCTCACATATTAATTCCAAAAATTATGAAAATTGGAATCTAGTAATAATTTGGCATTCCAGATCCAACAAAAGTGGTTTCGTCGAAAACGAAGGTTGTTTGCAAAATATCTATTTTTAAGGGCTATATATTAATTAAAATATATATAAATTCCATAGAGAGTATTTTAAATTGGACATAACTTTCAATTTATATTATGAAATCTGAATTTTTCACATTCGTTAGAAAGATATAATTAAACAGATTCAAATATTTCTGGTTTTACAGAAATTCGATTTATTTTGAATCCTGTATATTCATTTGAAATTTGAAATCGAATTTTCAAACTACCGCGCCATTTCAGGCTAATTTTATAATTAAAATAAATTTATACGTTCTAACTTCGATTAAAATAAATTTTAGTTGTTATTATTTAAAATAAATCATTTTAAATAGTCAAAATCCATTAAAATAGCAAAAATAAAAAATTTAAATTGGTTCTGAAAATCCGGGTTGTTACAATCTCCCCCACTTAAAATATTTTCATCCTCGAAAAGGAACGGAGCTGAAAGTTATTTAACTAACCAACTCAACTTTCATTCTGGCTTTCATTCTTCAACTTTTCAGTTTCTAAGACTTTTCTAATTTCTCAAAAATTTGGCTAACACCCTAAATTTTCGATTTTTTTCCATAACCTCCTTTGTACGGGGAGACCTTTAAAACCGCAACTAGCCACACATGCCCCTCATCAATCCAAAAGAAAAAGAAAAAGCCAAGCATCTTGGCAATCAGCTCATAAAATCATGAAAACCTAAGGAAATAGTAAACATCCACCTATTTATTAGGCATACAATTTTATTCCTCTTCTTAGCTTCCATGCTATGACCTGTCCAATAGATATACATGTGCATGTATGCAATTTCAATCAATTTCAATTTAATTCAATATTTGGTTCAATTTGGCTAAACTTGCCTTTCACTTACAAATTGGTTTCAATAATTTTATTAGTTAAACTAATAATCAAACAACACAACCAGCAATCAATTAATTAATTAGCTTTTCAAACATATAACTTTAATATATTCAAAAATCCATTTTTGATGCCAATTCACAACAATAGACTCTGTCTAAGTTTTAGTTCTCACACCAGTCAATGGAAATATATAGATATCCTACCTTCGAAACTTAAACATAAATACTGATGATGACTTGTCAATCATCGGTATCATCTCCGGATGACTAGAGTGTGATTCTATATATATCCAGTATATTTAGGACTTCGTATACACGCTAGCTAGGCGTATATGCAAAATCTTCATATACTCAATTGTCCAAAATCAATTTAATGTAAAATATTTAAATACGTATAATATTGTTTAAATTTTCAAAACAAAATTTGTTTTCATTTTTTATTTTAAAATAACACTCTTCAAACTCATTCTAGGATACTACTGATCCCATCTCTAATGAGTCATTCTCATTGGATATTACTAATCCAATCTCTGATGAATTCGTTCGTTTGGTTCTATTGTGTCTTGTTCTCGTGCTCTGTAAATCAAAGCTCTAATACCACGCTGAAACAACCCAAACTCGCCCTTATGGGAAAGCCTGGATTGAGTTGAGAACACGACAAATCAGAACGCAAACAGAAGAACATTTCATTGCTTTTACCACAATTACATCAGAGTACAAGAATATAATAGAGTATAATAAATATTACACATCTGAAAAATATTAGAAATTTAAATTACAATGCAGCGGAAAATAATACATAACACAACTGAAAGAAATACACGGATACAGGGCGTTTCAAATATAGCTCCACTTGTAAACCAGGATCCTGTAAAATAGAAATCTATAAAAACCAAAACTACTAGCTGCCCGTGTGGAAAATATGGGCACCCGGAATTTAGATTAAAACAATAAATTCTAGGTCAGTCATGTGACTGGTGTGAGAACTAAAACAATTATTTAAAACTTTACTTTTAAACTAGGTAAATCAAGGGACCACGCCGTATAACACGGAACGGGTTTATCCCCAAGAATATCAGTGCATAAGTCAAATAGCGTAATGCTAATTAAGGAAAATGAAGTTATTATAAGACTTAGGTTCCATCTCACAATGCAACGCAGGCCGGAGGATAGAGTTTTACCTTATAATTGCCAAAGAATGCTTGGTACATTTTAAAACGAATTAGTTGATACTATTATAAGTGCATAGTGTTAAAAACAACTTCAAATATATATGTCAATCATAGATGACATGGGTACCATATATCATGACACCATACCAGGCTCTACAATTAAACCGAAATGTCGTATTGGAAGATGGATTTCTATCTGTGAACCAAGACAAGAGATCGTCCTTCTGACTCGACACTCTCTAGCTCGAGCCTCAGGATTCAACCGTAATTGCACCTGGATCGTCAGGGCCAGTCCACACTTAGCAGATTAGATCATATTTCTTGAACGCTTCCCCGCCCTATGGGGCGTAAGTCTGGTCAGTATGTCGATCAAGTCATCCATCGGCACCGTAGTGACCGATATATCTGAGGCGCCTCGCTATCCATCAAATAATAATATGCAACATCCACATGAGTAAAATGTATGGGCTCCATACCATGACACCACTCCTAGCTAGAAGGAAACGCATGTCCTTCCTGAAGTACTCTTCCGTTTCTGGTTTACAACGGGGTGTGAGGCTCACGAATTAACACTATACACAACGTTATGTTATTTAAAGCCGCACTTTAATCATCAACCACAAGGCTCTGCTTTTCGACAAAAAGCCTTGATCACATGCCACTCAGCATGCCACACTGTCACTCTATACCGTACCACTGATTTCTGCCAATATATAACCTTTAAGCTCATATGTCTCAGAGAAGGGTGTTAAGCAAGAGAATAAATTCTCCGCTACCAAACAGATATGTATTTAGCAGGGATCAACGAATACAATAAAAAGGAATATAATGTCAGACATACCATCCATTTGCAAGTCCGTTCTGGGTCTGTACAAAACCGGAGGCACCTTATTCCTCATCCATATGTCCAATACAGGAGAGAGGTCCTCGCATATCACGTCAATCTCCAAGTACGTTTGGACGATCACCACTTATTACCTTGTCTTGGGATGCCTTCCAATCAAGACATCAGTAATCATCAATACGATGTGAAGATCCTCCGGTCTTCAACCACTGATGCAGCGCACCATGGAGGATGTTTGTATGCGAGCTACCGGTAGTTCAAAGACCTAGAACAAAAGGGAAGAAAAAGCAGATCGTCGATAAAACTATAGCTGGAAGAAGCGGAGAACCGATCGTCCAACGACATAATAGGGTCCCTCAGTGAGGCAGTGAATCAGGAAGAGAAGCCCAACAATCAAACACGGTCGCTCTCCAGTGTGAATAAAAGGGAGAGGGTTGACAAAACATGGGTAGATCGTGCAAGGAATGAGTCTTTCCCATTTGAGTCACTCACCCTAGAGTCGATCAAACCTGGTGCGTTCGCTAATAGCTCACTCGTTTTATGTTGCCTCACCTAAGTCATTTAGTTTAGAATTGTTGTCTATCGAGCCGATCACCCTTGTACCGCTACTGGCTAAAACATTAAAAGCTGTTAAAAGATAACATCATATAGGTGTCGCTCGTTCCATTGTTGTGTCATTTCATAGTTGAATCGTTCGTTATACTATTTGTATCTCGTAAAGGTCGGCCGCCTTTATTGGGTCGAGACTCTTGTATTAGGGTCGTCCATTTGGACAAAGCATAAATAGGGGTGTGGAGTGAGTTGTAAAGGTTGTTGAATTTTGATTAAATCCCTTGTGTGAGCTTTATGCCACATTTAAAATTGGAAGTTGAGTTTATCTCCTTTCTCCATTTTCGGATTTTCAAGTGCGCTCGAATCAATCGATTCACGGTATCACTTGCGAGTGATCAACGTTTAAAGAATCGTAGATCGACAACGCGGTATCTTACGAGATCAACGTGTTGAAGACAACGAGGTTCCGGCATCGAAAGATCAACAGAGTTGAGCACCTGTCTCATTCTTGGTCGAATTTCCATGGATCCATTAATTCGTGAGGAGTTAGATCCTGGACGCTGTGCCAGTTTGGTATCAAAGCGAGAATTTCATCACTTGGTTGGATCGCCAGAAGCCATTCAGGTTTATCACCGTCGCCGCCGACATTATCCATTCCATTCCTGCTACCACTTCAAACCACCACCATTCACCAGATCGCCATTCCGTTTCGACTGCCGCTGATTTAGATTGCCGGAGCTGATCAGATTGTCGGATCTCGTTCGGTGCATCTATTAATCAGTCGCCGTAACTTGCTCACAATCGCCGGAACTAGTTAGATCATCAGATCTAATTCAGTCGCGATTACCATTCCGTAGACCACCAGATCTACACCATTTTCATTTAAACACCATATCAGCTAAACCGCCATCATCCAAGTTTGGATCGTTGCAGCAATTTGGACAGTACAATTTTTTTGAAGTTTGTTCAGATTTGAAGTTTATTCCATTTTGTTTGAGAATTGATTATGCCGCCAAGACGTGTTAGTCGTCATCAAAATTTGGAAGAAATGTATCGGAGGGATGAAGCTGAACAAATGGAGAAAAGAATCAATGATAAATTTGATAAAAGAATAGGAAGATTAGAAAAGATGATAATAGATATGAATCAAACCAGAAGAAGAGTATCACCCAATTCAAATCATGGTGGACACCGAGTCTCGCCATCAAATTCGGAAAGACATAGAAGATCACCAACATTGGACAGGGAAAGAAGGAATCATGATGATTATTCTCGTGAACCATCCCGTAGGAGTGAAAGACATGAAAGGCATGAAGATACTCATGATCGATATCATCATTATTCAATTTGTGAAGATGAAAGAAGCAGCATTTGTTTTCATTCTCCAGGACGAGATCGAGATCCTTTCCGATAACCGGAGGGTAATTATAATTGGGAATCAGGGATGCAGACAGAAATTCCAGAATTAAAGGGAGGAATGTCTGCAGAAGACTTCCTAGATTGGTTGTCGAATTTAGAGGAAATTTTGGAATTCAAGAATGTACCAGAAAATAGAAGAGTGAAATTAGTAGCAACTCGTTTGAGGGGAAGAGCTATTGCCTGGTGGCAACAAACTAAGCTAACTCATGAAAGAATGGGAAAGCAGAAGGTTGTCACATGAAAAAGATGAAAAGGATGATGAGAGATACCTTGTTACCTCACAATTATCAATCTCTTATGCATCAACGTTTGCAGAACTTGAGATAAGGAGCAAAATTCGTTAGTGATTACAGCGATGAGTTCTATCAATTGATTACTCGTAATGACATCATGGAAACAGAGGAACAATGATCGCTAGATATGTTACGGGATTGAGGAATCAGATTCAGGATATGGTGAATATGTTCTGTCCAATGACTGTTGCAGAAGCTCATCAGAAAGCTCTCGCTTGGGAGAAGCAAGGAAGACGAGGAGGAGGAGTGTTAATAACTTCTAACAGTCAAAGAAAAGGGATTGGTAACAACATTAATGTTACTAAGCCAATTTCAAAGCCAGCTGTCGATGACACTACAAAGCCGAAGGTCACCCCGATCGTTAAGTGCTTTAATTGTCAAGAAGTTGGACATAAAAGCAATGAATGTCCAAAATTGAAGAGGAGAACAATGATAGCTGAAGATGTAGAAGTTGACGTAGATTATTCTCTACTACAAAAATTTGACGATGATATTGAAAATAATGTAGAAGAAGTAGAGTCGGGAGACGAAGGAAATAGTTCAATGATGAGAAGATCATGTATAACTCCAAAACACATAGATTATTCAAGTTGGTTGCGAAACAATATTTTCCAGTCTACTTGCACTATTTTGGGAAAGATTTGTCGATTTGTTATTGATGCAGGGAGTTGTGACAACATGATTTCTGAAGAAGCTGTCAAGAAACTGGGATTGAAGACGGAGAAACATTGTAGACCTTACAAGCTTGCTTGGCTAAAGAAGGGAGGAGAAGTCGCTGTTGGAAAAAGAGCCTTTGTATCATTCTCCATTGGGTTGAAATACAAAGATGATATTTGGTGCGACATAGTTCATATGGACGTATGCCATTTGCTTTTTGGAATACCATGGCAGTATGATCGATCAGTTCATCACGATGGTTGAACCAACAGCTATAGTTTCATATTTTAAGGCACTAAAATCACGTTAGTTCCTAAAAAGTACGAGAAAAATGAATTCAAAGTAAAGAAGAAGATGAACTCGATTAATCTTTTATCTCTAAAGGAATTTGTAGAAGAAGTAGAAGAGAGTCGTGAAGTGTTTATGTTGATTGGATTTGAATCTCATGAAGAGTCTGATATTTCTGCTGAAGCTGAGCCTGTGCTGAAAGAGTTTCAAGATGTGTTTCCTAAAGAGTTGCCAAAAGAACTACCGCCATTCAGGGACATACAACACCAAATTGATTTGGTGCCAGGTGCAGTGTTACCACATAGGCCACATTACCAAAGGAGTCCGAAGAAACATGAAGAGTTGAGGAGACAAGTTGAAGAGCCCCTTGAACAAGGGAGAATACGAGAGAGCCTTAGTCCTTGTATCGTGCCTGCCTTGTTAGTTCCAAAGAAAGATTGTTCATGGAGAATGTGTACGGATAGTAGAGCTCTCAATAAGATCACTGTTCGATACCGATTTCCTATCTCGAGACTAGATGATCTATTGGATCAAATCAGTGGATCTATTATCTTTTCAAAGATTGATTTGAAGAGTGGTTATCATCAAATTCGAATTAGACCAGGGGATGAATGGAAGACCGCCTTCAAAACTCATGAGGGGTTGTATGAATCGTTGGTTATGCCGTTTGGTCTATCGAATGCACCAAGTACTTTTATGAGAGTCATGAATCCGATTTTCAGACAATACATTGGAAAGTTTGTGGTGGTATATTTTGATGATATTCCGATCTATAGTGCTAGTATGGAAGAGCATATACAACATTTGAAAACAGTGTTGAAGATTATTCATCAAGAACAATTTTATATTGCAACAAAGAATTGCGTGTTCATGACGCAAAGTGTTTTGTTCTTAGGATGCATTGTATCTTAGGAAGGGATACAAGTGGACAAGAAGAAAGTTGCTACAATCAGAGATTGGCCTCGACCAAAAACCATAACAAAAGTCAGAAGCTTTCATGGATTGGCATCATTCCATCAGAGGTTTATTCCACACTTTAGTAGCGTGATGGCTCCTGTTACTGACTGCATGAAAGGGAAACAATTTACATGGACAAAGGAAGCCCAATTTTCTTTTGAGAAGATTAAAGAACTTTTGATGACGGCGCCAGTCCTTGTGTTACCAGATTTCCAGCTATTATTTGAATTGCATACGGATGCATCGAAAGTTAGAGTAGGAGGGGTGTTGAGTCAGAAGGGCCATGCTATTGCATATTTAAGTGAGAAGCTATCTGGAGCAAAGATGAGACACAATACGTATGACGTGGAGTTATATGCTATTGTACAAGCCGTCAAGCATTGGAGACACTATTTGTTTCATTAGGAGTTTGTGCTATATAATGACTATGAAGCTTTGAAACACTTGCAAAGTCAATATAAGATTACTGCTAGACACGCGTCGTGGATTGCTTATTTGCAACAATTTACATTTGTTGTAAAAGACAAATCTGGAGTAACTAATCGCGTAATTGATGCTTTGAGTCGAAGGAATCATTTTACAACTATGCGAGTCAAAGCAGTCGAATTTGATGTACTTCCAGAAATGCTAACAACCGATTCATATTTCTCGCAGGTCATAGACAAAGTCAAGGAAGTAAATATGGAAGATTGTGTGCTAATCGATGGTTTCCTATTTAAAGGAACTCAATTATGTATTCCAGATTGTAGTTTATGAATGAAAATTGTCAAAGAATTACATGCAGAAGGACACGTGGGCCGTGATCGTACTTTAAAACTGATCGCTAATTCTTACTTTTGGACATCTATGAGGAAAGAGGTTGAGAAGTTTGTGCACATATGCCACGTTTGCTAAGTATCTAAGGGAATTGCCACTAATGCTGGATTATACATGCCACCTGTACCTAGTAAGCCATGGATAGACATTAGTATGGATTTGGTCTTGGAATTCCCGAGGATGCAACGAGGGAATTGGTCTATCTACGTTGTAGTAGATCGTTTTTCGAAAATGGTTCATTTTATTGCTTGCAAAAAGACAGCAGACGCTGTGAATGTTGCTTAGTTATTCTTCAAAGAGATCTATCAACTTCATGGATTACCTTAATCCATTGTCTCAGACAGCGATACACGTTTTCTAAGTCATTTCTGGATCAGTTTGTGGAAAATGATTGGAACGAAACTGAAATTTAGCAGTGCTTATCATCTGCAAACAGATGGACAAACAGAAGTAGTGAACAGATATTTGGGAAACTTGTTAAGATGCCTTGTGAAAGATAATTTGAAAGGTTGGGATGCGAAATTGTGTCAAGCTGAGTTTGCACACAATCATGCTGTTAGTCAAAGTACTGGGTTCAGTCCATTTTAGATTGTATATTCAATCGTACCTAGAGGACCCTTAGATTTACAGACAATTCCACCGCAGAAAGGGATTATTAAACAAGCCAGTGATTTTGTTAATGAATTGCGGGAATGTCACAAAGTTGTGCATGAAGGATTACTCAAGTCAAATATAAAATATAAACAATTTGCATATTTGAAGCGACGAAATGTTAATTTCGAAGAGGGATATTTCGTTTACGCAGTATTAACAAAAGATCGTTTCTCTGTGGGAACTTACAACAAATTAAAGGCTCGAAAGATTGGTCCCATAAAAATTGTGAAGAAAATCAATGATAATGCTTAGCAGTTGAAGCTGCTAGAAGGTGTGTATACTTCGGATGTGTTCAATGTCAAATATCTAATTCCATACTATAAAGATGAGCTTATCAGAAAAGAAGAATGTGTGAATTCAAGGACGAATTCTGGTCAACCAGGGGAGGATGATGCAGCGCACCATGGAGGATGTTTGTATGCTAGCTACTGGTCGTTCTGAGACCTAAAACAAAAGGGAAGAAAGAGCAAATCATCCGTAAAACTAAAGCTGGAAGAAGTGGAGAACCGGTTGTCCAACGACATAATAGGATCGCTCAACGAGGCAGTGAATCAGGAAGAGAAGCCCAACAATCCAACACGGTCGCTCTCCAGTGTGAGTAAAAGGGAGAGGGTTGAGAAAACATGGGTAGATCGTGCAAGGAATGAGTCATTCGCATTTGAGTCACTCACCCCAGAGTCGATCAAACCTTGTGCGTTCGCTAATAGCTCACTCGTTCGATGTTGCCGCACCTAAGTCATTTAGTTTAGAATTGTTGGCTATCGAGTCAATCACCCTTGTGCTGTTGCTAGCTGAAACAATAAGAGCTATTAAAAGATAACATCATATAGGGGTCGCTCGTTCCATTGTTGTGTCATTTCATAGTTGAGTCGTTCGTTCTACTATTTGTATCTCGTAAAGGTCGGTCGCCTTTATTGGGTCGAGACTCTTGTATTAGGGTCATCCATTTGGACAAAGCGTGATGTAAACCCTATAAATAGGGGCATGGAGTGAGTTGTAAAGGTTGCTGACTTTTGATTAAATCCCTTATGTGAGCTTGTGCCCCCTTTAAAATCGAAAGTTGAGTTTATATCCTTTCTTCATTTTCAGATATTCGAGTGCGCTCGAATCAATGAATTTGAAGCCGATTCACGGCATCACTTGCAAGTGATCAACGTTCAAAGAATCATAGATCGACAACGCTGTATCTTGCAAGATCAACGTGTTGAAGATAGCGAGATTCCGGCATCAAAAGATCAACGGAGTCGAGCACCTATCTCATTCTTGGTCGAATTTCCATGGATCCATTAATTCGTGAGGAGTTAGATCCTGGACGCTGCGCCAACCACCGTCTTCATCGTCGACTTATCGTTTTATCAATTATTCAGAATGGTTTAAACCCGGTCTTTCCAAATAACTCGCGTATTTTATAAACAAGTGCTATAAAACCACAACATACGTCTCATTCCAATCTAGAATATTCTTTTATTCAAATATTCTTTTCACAATTTAAACCAAATTAAGGTTTTCCAAACTAGTCGGGATTAGCAAACCTTACCGAAGTAATCATTTATTTTATTTCCCAATCCCAACCTATTCATCCCGTGGAGCAAATCTGGTAATACTCCATATCTAGCACTGACGGTGTTATCGATAAAATTAATTACCATTTCACGTTCAAATCTAGTTAAAGATTTAACTATTTCCTGGAGAAAAACTGGTGATACTCCATTCTCGATTATTTCACAAGTTTGATAATTAAATTATCACATTCACATTTCAATCTAATTAAAGATTCATTAAAACTCCACTTAGTTTTAATCTCCAAAAATCATTATGTAAGAATTATAAAAATTTAGGAAATAAATCATGTCTTTAACTGGGTTAAATAACCAATGTCATTTAAAACACAGTTCACGATAAACCCAAAGTCACATTCCATTAATTATGGAATCTTCACAGAAAACAGATCAATATATATAATCGATATTAACTTCCATATCCAACTTGTAATATAAATGGAATAACGACAAAGTATTTTAAATTCCATATATATTAACAGACTTCCTCCACAAAAGCTCACTTCGATTATTACCAAATCGAATTCCATTCCATTCCAATTTATTTTATTAAATTGGAAAACTTTATTTGGAAAATTTTCTTTAAATCTTAATAAAAATATTTATAAATTCCAAATCACATTTCACTTTTAATCGGGTTAAAGAACGAGTGTTATTTAATACACAGTTGACGTTAAACCCAAAAATCCAATTTCAATTCAATTCCAATTAAAATTAATTAATTGGTAAACTTCCCTAAATCTTAATTACAAGATTTATTCTTTTCTCAACTGGGTCTAAGAACAGTGTTATTAAAGACACCACTCACGACAAACCCAAAATCTAATTTGATACTAAATATAGGGCTCTGAATAGAAATTATATCGGCTTATATTCAATATCAAATTCTAAAACCAACGGATATCGTATTGCGAATAACAATATCTGTATCTTCCAAATTCCTACACAATATCCGTATAATAACGGAATCCAATATCTAAATATTTCGAAGATTATTTCCATTCCAAACCCATTCCAATTATTTCATTGGAAAATTCTGGTTCTTTTAAAACCATTTTTCAAATCCAATTTATATATTTAAAATCAATGGGTTATAATTCTAGTATTTAACTAGTTCATTTTGATAAAAATATATTTTTATCTTTTCAATTATGGAATATTTCATCCAAATTCTTTCCAAATCAGTTATTATGATTTTACACAAATTAATAATATTTTTATCAAGGCCCGTACAGTCGATTTCCAGTAACGGCCACCGAACTGCATCCATAGCGTCCTTTTCCAAATTTGATTTGGACATATCTCCAAATCCCACCACCAGATTTTAAATCTCTTATATTCATTGGAAAGCTCTTTTCGATATGAACCCAACGGTTCCATTTTAGGAGAATCCGACGGTCGGATCTCCCGTAATGTCAATTCGAAGTCAATCATTGAAATTCGCGAATGCTCACAGCGCAGCGCGTTCTATTCAAGCCATTAATATATATATATATATACATATGTATAATATATATTTTGTTCAAACGTATTTTATAAATTTGTTTTAAAATGATGCCCACTTTTCTTTCAATTTTAAATCAAAATTGAATACTCTTTATCATTATAATATTTAAATGATAATATTTTCAAAATATCATATTTTGAAATAATTTCCTTTTCGATATTCATTATAAAAATGAATAAAATCGATAGAAATATCGATCGCATCAAAATGACGCATAACTAATCAATACTGCTTCACACATTTCAATATTTTCGTGTCCATACATAATCGTACATTAAATTTAGATTTTTATCCTTTACTGAATATTATTTTAAAATATTCGTTATTTTAAAATATTTGTTCTTTCTGAATTGGAGTCATACAAAATCAATTACCACATAGTGTTATTTATATGGATTTCATACAACACGTGTAGCATTACACAACTGCATAAGCATTAATTTTAAATAATTAACGCTTACAACAATCTGTCAACCCATCGATTGACATACAATTAAATAATTGGGATTAGTGCACGTCAAATATCATCCCAATACCCGTGTGGGGTTTCAATCAACAAATACTGAATTTTATTTGTGAAGTTGGGTGATGTATAAAATTTATCGTCCCAATCACTGTCAGTCAAATGGGTGTATATAAACAAATCGTCTGATTTGTAAATGATTTTTTTTTTCAATACATGAATATTTTATATAGTTCTATAACACATTAAAAATGATATTTTTAATGATTACACGTTTTATTCAACACATGAATATTTTTTATAGTTTTATTACACATTAAAAATGATATTTGTAATGATTACACATCTTCAACACATGAATATTTTATATAGTTCTATTACACATTAAAATGATATTATTAATGATTACACATTTTGTTCAACACACGAATATTTTATTATTTCATTTTTGCAATTAAAATAATATTTTTATTGTTCAAATATTTTATTCACACGATACAGTCCATTCAATCCAAACAGACCACCATGGTTTGTACAATAAATAGTGTCGCGTGCTACTAAGCACTATCAGCAACCTAGAATATATTTAACTGTAAACAATTTGAGTGAGAAAGAGTTCTCACATTGGGTTCCACTCCATCAAAATGAAATAAAATACAAAACAAATAGTACAAAATAGAAGTAAAACATGCACAAATAATTAATACACTATAGCACAAATTTACAGTAAAATCACATTCATACATACAATTCTGTTTTATTTTTGCATTTTTAATCAAACTTGCACACATGCATTTAGATTCTAAAAATATTTGCATACATGAATGCACATAACTATATCAGTTGAAAACAATCTATACAGTCATAATAATTGCAATCAAGTATGCATATATCTAGATTAAATGCATACCTTTATGCAAATAATTCAATATTCAGAACAATTGTATGTATTTGTTTACAATTTGTGCATTATTGCATGCTAGTATTAACCAAAAGAAGCATAATTAAAAGCATATATACAAAAGAATATTATATTGTTCATATTAAATTCATGAAGACATGCAAATATTCAGAAAAAGTGCATACATGAATGCTTAAAAACACAGTAATTAATGTTTTTTTTTGACAAAAAATGTGTGATCTTCTGATAAGAAGAGAGCACACACACACACACACACACACATATATATATATATATATATATATATATATATAAAACCAATGATACAGAGTCAGACTATGAAACATAAGGAAACCATATAGAAACAACAAAGCTCAAGGGATGTAAGGATCGTAGATAGATGAGCTCCGGATAAACCACCGCCCATCTACTCCAATATCGAATTCCGGCAAAGCCACTACCCGATATTGAAGTATATCTACTCCAATACAATAACCCATACTCTCTATATGATAAAAAAGAGATACAACACCAAATATACACTCTAACAATAAACCCAAATGATAAAACCAAACGGCAATCCTCATAGAAACAAAACTGCTACTAGTCCACCCAGCTGACCACAATACATTTCTTCTATATCATCAACCTGCATCTGCAAAAAGCTCAACAAACTATTAGTAATTTGTTACACATATATGTATGACAATTTATATGTGTGAGAATATATACATATATACTATAAGTATATATATATTTATACAATCATACATATTTAATTGCCATACATATATGTGTAAAGGAGAACACAATAAAAACTAATAAAAGAAATTAACAACCAATACGATACCTATTACAAAAAAACCTGTTAATTCTAATAAATAGATGCAAATTCAGTCTAACCTTATTCTCAAAGCCTGATTTCCAAATAAACTTATAATGAGAATTTGACATCCAATTCAAGCAATAATAAACTATTTTAATGATTAAATTATCCGTAGAAACTGCAGTAGAATTAAAAGATCCCTGATTCCTCTCAGACCAAATAAACCAGCATACGATAGTGACTAAAGAATCTAAAATGTATCTATTGCTAGCATTGAACGCAAATCTATATGAGTCCCAATAATCAGCACAACAATTAAAAGAATAGTGATGATCAAAAACAAATAGCCGCAATACCATACTAAGTATGTAGTTTGTGATATTGCAATCGAAAATTAAATGATCCACATCCTCATATATACTATTGCAAAAATAACACTTAACGTCAAATATGATATTCTTCCTTTTGAGTAACTCCACAGTATTAAGTTTCTTGTGAATTATTAACTACATTAAAAATTTAGCTTTAGGGGGAGAATTTGATTTCCAAATAAATTTAAAAGATCGAAAAGAGATACCCGAAAAATTTATAAAGTTATACATGGAACTAACCGAATAAACTTGACTTTTATCCATACCCTAACTAATAAAGTCCATACTCTCATTAATGTGATATAATGAAAGCCTAGCATAAAGTAAAGCTAATTGTCTTATCATTCCCCCTTCTAGTATATTATCGAAAGAAAACTCCCAAGGAGGATCTAGATCTCTTTTATAGATATCTTTTATCAATGCATTTTTAAATCTACAATTATTAAAGAGCTCCTTGATTTCTATTTTAAGAGGTAAACGAGAAATCCATCTATCATGCCAAAAGTAAGTTGAATTACCAGAATGAACAGTTACCTTGTAGCCTAAGTTAAAGAAATCATAACACTTTAATACTGACTTCCAAAAGTAAGATAATCTATTATACCAGCTACCACTAGATCCAACAATTAATTCTCCTCCTGAATAATAAAATTTTGAAATAATAATTTTCCACGTAGTAGAAACTTCATTTGCCCTAAATTTCCACAACCATTTGGCTAATACGGAAGAATTAAAATTAGTTAAATTAATTATCCCCAAACCCCCATCTTTCTTGGGCTTACAACAAACCTCCCAATTTACTAAGCATTGAAAACCCCTACAAATAGGATCTCTACCCCCTCCCCATAGGTAATTACGCCTAATTCTATCAATCCTATCAATAACCCATTGAGGAAATCTATTCATTGACATCCAATACATAGGGATAGCCGATAGTACTGAATTAACCAAGACTAATCTACCTGCTCTCGACAAGAATCTATTATTCCAACTAGATAAACGACAATTAATCTTATCAATTATAACTAACCAATCCTCCGTCTTTAATTTTGACGGCCTAATCTTAAAACCAAAATAATCGAAAGGAAAATTCATGACAGAACAGTTTAAGGTATTAGCAACCAAAGCCTCCACATTATCAGAATCATTCATGACCATAACAGAACTCTTATCAAAATTAATTCTAAGACCTGATAACATCTCAAAACAGTATAGAATAAACTTAAGAGCGATAATGTGTTTTGGTAGTTGAGAAGAAAATAATAAAGTATCATCCGCAAATTGAAGAACAGATAATTCATTGTTAAAAACTTCATTACCAACATATCCCAACACACCTATACTCCCAGCTCGCTTAATGATTCTAGAAAAAACGTCAACTGCTAAATTAAATAAAAGAGGTGACAAGGGATCCCCTTGTTTAAGACCCCTCTTAGATTGAATCTTCTTACCCATAACCCCATTTACGACAATATTAGAACTTCCCGATCTAAGTAAAAGCATGATCCAGTTTATCCACCTAACACTAAAGCCTCTAGCTAAACATACATCACAAATATAATCCCAGTCAATAGAGTCAAAAGCTTTCTCAAAGTCTAATTTCAGAATAGTACATGGAAAATTATTTTTGACACACACATTAATGTATTCCTGAACCGCTGCCACTCCATCAACTATTTGCCTACCTTTAATAAAGGCAGTTTGTGAATGATCTATAAGATCATTCATCTTCCCACTTAACCTGTTAGCAAGAACTTTAGAAATGATCTTAACAGATACATTTATCAAAGAAATAGGCCTAAAATCCTTTAAAAAATTTGCACCTTCTCTCTTCTTAATAAGTATAACATTAGCAAAATTAAAGTTGCCAAGGAATAAATCCCCGCTATAAAAATCATTAAATAAATTCACTACATCAGATTTCAGGACCTCCCAAAATTGTTTGTAAAATAAAACAGAAAAACCATCAGGCCCCGGAGCTTTGTCACTAGGCATATCACAAATTGCCTTCCAAATCTCCTGTTCTGAAAATGGTTTATCTAAATCAATTAATTCTCCCCTTGCATCAGTAGGATATATGTCTTTCCAGTTAACATTAATTCTTCTCATTATCCTAGTCCCGAAAATTTGCTTGTAATAATTGGTGAATGCTTCGTTTAAATCACGTTGAACAGTCAATTCCTCATTATTCAAAAAAATAGAATGAATAAAGTTATCTCGTCTCCTCTTATTAGCTATACTGTGAAAAAATTTCGTGTCATTATCCCCTTCCTTAATCCATTGCACCCATGACCTTTGCTTCCACATTATTTCTTCTTTTTCCAAAATCAAGTTGAAATCATTTCTGAGGTTATAAAGCCTATCTCTCTCACCTAGATTAAGAGACCTAGATTCACTTAACTTATCTAAGTCTAACATCTCACATAAAATCTTATCTTTTTTAATTCTAACATTACCAAACACATATTTATTCCACCTCTTAAGAAAGAATCTTAATTTACCAAGTTTTGCCACAAAAATCTTTGCCGAATTGCCATTATACAAATTATTAAAATAGAATAACGAATTCCACTTTATAATAACAAGTTTAATAAAACTGACGTCTAGTAACCACATTCGTTCAAATTTGAAACTGTTACTAATTAACATGTTCGAATCACACGTAAGAATTAAAGGACAATGGTCTGAATATAAAAAAGGTAGCCCTTTTACTTTACAGATTGGGAATCTTTCATCAACCTCCGTACTTATAAAAAAATCTATCTAACAATGCAAAAGAAGGACCATCACTAATATTAGACCTAGACCAAGTATAAGATCTATTACTAAGCGGAATCTCTATCAAATTATTATCAAGAATAAAGTCATTGAATTCTTCCATATCAGCAAAATCACCCTCTCTAGGAGATCTCTCACCTAAAAACCTAGTAACATTAAAATCGCCCCCTACAATCCACATATTGGGGGCAAGACTCCTAAATTCCGAACATTCTTCCCACAAACGTCTCCTCTCAGTCCTAGTGTGCGGGGAATACACATTAGTAATACCTAGTGAAGAATTATCTATAAATGAATCTAATATAATGTGTAATGAATGTAGTTTAGGAAATTCCTGTACACATCTATACTGATTTTCTTTCCAACCTATCATAATCCCCCCAGCGGTACCAATAGCTGGTAAACAAGCCCAATTACGGAAATGAGACCCACCTAAAGTAGCATAAAAACTAAAATCAGGGTCTTCAATTTTTGTCTCTTGCAATAATACAATATCAATATGATGATCAATGAGAAAAGACCTAACCTTAGCACATTTTTTAGGTACATTTAAACCCCTAATATTCCAACTGACAATCCTCATCTAGACATAGAAGAAACTCTCTCTAATTCCCTACTCCTAATAAACTCGGAATCTAACTCAATATCCGAGAAAATAAATGTTGTATCATTAGCGAGCTGAAATAGCTGAGAAGATGAAAGGCTACCAAGAGCATAAGGAGAATAGTCACTACCGTAAATAGAAATCATACCTGAGCCCATAACCGAACTGCTATCACTAGCACACGGACTCTGGGACCTACCTCGAGAAAAAAAGCTAGATCTGAGCCTAGCACTACGACGAATAAAACCCGAACTAGGAACAATCTTCCTACGTCTCCTCCTCCTTGCCGAAGAAGAAGGATCATCACTACTATGAAAACAACCCCCACTAGGCTCAATCATGGTATCCACCCTACGCTCAGAAAAAACCACACTAGTCTCCTTCATATCATCTATGCTCAATGTGAGCACATCCACAATATTATCAAACATCCTTCGTAAATATTCTTCTATCCAACCAGAAATGCCATAATTCGGGCGCAAATATAAACATAGAAATTTCACAAACTTTTTGCTAACCACAACCGAAATAGAGTTATTGCCATAAGAAATGATAGAATCACACTGATCCTCATCCCGACATATAGCCTCAATAGTTAAGTCCCCAGAAAAATCACTGATGAAATCACAATGATGTCAAGATTGCATGACTGACTTTACCCCAAACTTATTGGACCTCGGACCACCCTCAATTTCAATGTCATCCAAAGCCTCATTCCTCAATACCAGACCATCCACGTCATCAGCAAGTGCTTCAAAACTGTTCGACAGCGTCACGTCGTTAGCCACTAACCATTCATTCACAATCACTTTCTCTGACACGCTAGAAGGCATCCTCCCCGAATCACCCACTTGACTAACATTACCACTGACATTTTCATCCACCTCTATCCCCACAACATCACCCTTATCAAACTTGCCACCATCACAATCATCAACAGTCAATGAAAAACAAATGAGTCCCATGCAATTCATTACAGACGGATCCAAAATCATTGGATCACTACACGAGTCCCAACATGAAACAAAACCCTGCATCCTTTCACCTTCAAAACAGATCCCCTCCTTTTCTGCATTAAACATTATTAGACTCATATCTTCCACTGCCTTGAATTTTTCCACCATCCCACCGTGATCTGAATATACTCTGGTAAGTAGTATTGATACAGTCTACGTCCCTGAAATCATGAATGATGACAGTATTCAAGACGTCGAAGTGCTCCAGGATCCTTTCCAATATTCTAATTGCCCTCATATATTTGCTAGAATAATGATCAGAGAATAACCTCCAAAGCTTGACCCAAGTCAGACTGAAAGAAAAAGTGTGTTCTTTCCTATTCATCGGCTTTGGTAGCGGAGGGTAACCCGTCCCTTTATTTTCTGTCTTATCCCAAAGTAATCCATCTACCATACCTTCAAGGTTCCAACCCAACATCAACAACAAGTAAGCACCACTGTTTAAACAACCCTGAAAGTCTCGTACAAAAAGGTCAAGGAGCTGTAAAATGTACAGACATATCTTCGAACAGTTGAAATGCATCAGATCCCACTCCGAATTTCCAGTATATCTCCTTGTACAACTAGACTTGTGATGTCCAATACCCCACAATTAAAGCATTTCAGACCATTTCTGCATTCCCTTGCTAAATGATTCGAACCCCCACAACGATAACAAACTCTGGTTCCCTCAATATTTCGGAATTTTATAGCCTTGACTTTAGGCATATTTAACATAGGTAGCCTCACAATATCCGCAAACGAACGATTGAAGGTTGAGTTACTTACAGCGATAGAAGAATTGCTCTGTGAGACTTCACACTGCCTAAAAGTCAAGTTTAATCTACCCCCATTCATGTTTGTCTTGTTTATAATCTCAACTGGAGCCGAATTATTGAAAATACCTGAAATGCCATGGAAAATCCCTCTCGATTTGCCACCAAATAACAGGACATCGCCAGATTCTAGAATAATGTTCCTGACTGAACTATCTTCGTCTCTATACACAAACTCGGCTGCGTCGCCTATCGATATATATACTACGGGGAGACCAAGAGCCAAGCTTTCCTTACTTTCATCCTTGTCCTGGTGCATTCCCAATTTTCCATCTCGATTGTAGTAGTTGATAATACAGACGTCAGGACTCATGGTTGGAAGATCATCTGGTTTTCCACCTTTGTCTACCAAGACCTTATGCACAAAATCCATAGATTCACAAACCTGCTGCTTGAAATCCTCTGGGATTCTTGGAGGTATAGAACCATCAATTTCTCGGCTTTCCTCATAAATTCGAGATTGTGGGTTCCAGCTTTTTCCCAAACACATGGACTTATAAAATTAACTCGTTAGTTCTCGCGTACCCCTAGGTGACTAAGTAGACGCCACGGGGCCCTACAATCCACTAGGTGTACACACTACTCCCCATTCGATCGGCTCCTTAACGTAGATACCCGTGCTGGCCCCACCGTGGGGTGTACCATTCCCCAACGTGGCAACCTGATAAAACTAACGGTGCACGGCTTATATCTACACGATGCAACAACGTCTTATTTACCAGCCCGGGTCCACACACGCATATGAAACCCGTTGGTCATGCGTTGCCACCGCTAACCTATTTTGGCCTCTTATAGTCAAGCCCAATATGCGTGTCCCGTCACTCGACTAGAGTCGAGCCCACTAAGATACGTTTGGGATATTGGTTGAAATGGGCCCCCACAAGCTACCACCTAAGCTTGTTATTTTATCTAGTGTATCCCACTTAACCCCTGTTATAATCATGCCCACCTACATGTTAAGGTTTGGTTAAGTCATCTAATCATATATCAATTGCCACTTAAGGCACCCACTAGATTTCCACATGCCACCCAAAGCACTTACTTAACCCTTTACCCATGTTTAATTACATGTTCCTCTTTGGTTAAGTATTCTAATCGTATTTTCTATTGCCACCCAAGGCAACCCACTAGATTCCTCATGCCACCCAAGGCACCCACTTAACCCCTCATGTCCCTCTACATGCTAATATGGTTAAGTGTTTCTTAATTAATTAATTAAGATCATGACCTCATAAAGACCTCTCACATTAGACCGTCTTTTATGACTGCTGGATATGCCGGTTGAGTCCGGGCAGCCTTACGTCATAAAAAGGGTCTAACCTCGTGTCTTTACTTTAATCACGTATTTAATTTGTGCTTAAGACCTCTCACATTGGGCTAACATTTGTAGCAACTGGTTAAGCCGGTTGGGTCCGGGCAGTTTTACGCTACAACTGAGTCCAACCTCGTGTCTTAGTCGATTAATTACACCTAATTAATCACCCTCATAATTTATATTAATTATCCCTAATTAATTAATCATGTTTTCCAGAATATGGGTAGACCTAACTCAATAGGTAAATTCCCAACTCCGTAGTATGGGTAGACCTAACTCAATAGGTAAATTCCCAACTCCATAATATGGGTAGACCTAACTCAATAGGTAAATTCCCAATTATGTCCATTTAATTTATGTTACTCTTAAGCATACCCATTCCACATCATTTTATTAACATGCATATTAACCCCATCGTTCCCCACGTAATTCGTTCTCGTAACGTGACATTATAAAAGGGAAGATTCATCACAAATGTCATGGGTTTAACCAACATAGCTTATAACTTTATCATGGGTTCAAAAGGTGTCAACTTGCATATATGAGCATACATTAAACCCAACTAGTATTTAACCCAAACTTGCATTATGCATATCATAAAAGAGACAACTTGCATATGAACTTGCATATGAACTTGCATCATAACTTGCATATGAACTTGCATATGAACTTGCATCATAACTTGCATATGAACATGTATCATAACTTGCATATGAACTTGCATCATAACTTGCATATGAACTTGCATCATAACTTGCATAGGAACTTGCATCATAACTTGCATATGAACTTGCATCATAACTTGCATAGGAACTTGCATCATAACTTGCATCATAACTTGCATATGAACTTGCATCATAACTTGCATATGAACTTGCATCATAACTTGCATATGAACTTGCATCATAACTTGCATAGGAACTTGCATCATAACTTGCATATGAACTTGCATCATAACTTGCATATGAACTTGCATCATAACTTGCATATGAACTTGCATCATAACTTGCATATGAACTTGCATCATAACTTGCATATGAACTTGCATAACATGCCATACTTAGAGACAAACTTGCATATATTATGCATATCATAAAAAGAGACAAACTTGCATAAAACCAAACACTTAGCATGCATAAAACCAATTACTTAGCATGCACAAAACCACATACTTAGCATGCACAAAACCAAATACTTAGCATGCATAAAACCAAACACTTAGCATGCATAAAACCACATGCATAACTTGCATATCATGTTACATATAACTTGCATATACTCTCACATATAGTTTGCATAACATGTTACATATGCATAAATGTTCAACATAGTGTTTTGCATCATAAAACATGGCATTAAACTTGCATATAGCATAAAACTTGCAAAACACATATCATACAAACTTGCATAAACACATTTATCCACAAACATAGCCATGTCTTATCACATCCTACTATAATCAATTTAACAATTGATTATTAAAGCTATAGGAACTCACCACTAAGCTCCCATAAGCAAACCCTTGCCACAAATTACCCAAAAACTCTAGCCTTGAACATAAAGCTTGCAACTTGATGATGAATGCAAGCCAATGATCACTCATACAACTCAAAGATGCTTGTATGCACATGAAAGCCTTCATAGAAATAGTTTAGAAATAGGGTGGAGGCTAGGGTTTTGGGTGGAGGCCATGATCATAGAAAATTTTGGCATAGTTTAGTTAGGAGATAGGATTATGATCATTTAGGGCTAGCTTAGGGTCTTATTTATAGGATTAGGCAAGTGTTTTAGGCCCTTAGATTAACCCTAAATTAGATTAGGACCCTTAGATTTCGGAACCTTCCAGAAACCAGCCCTAAGACCAAGCCCAAACCCCAAACTGGTGCACCCAACCACAGAACTCTCTAGAAACTGTGCAGGTTTCCTGGCTCGACACGGACGCACTTCCCAAGTGCGCCAGTGTAAAAATGTGTTGGCGCACTTCACAAGTGCGCCAGTGCATTTTTGTGTTGGCGCACTTCACAAGTGCGCCAGTGCATTCTGGCTAGTTTTTCGGTTTTTCTGCCTAACTTCGTTCGTCCATATCTTCTTCATACGGACTCCGATTTTCGAAAACTCAGACTCTAGTTCTCGTATTTTTCCGGGACGAACTCAATGGTGCAACCTGTTTCCCCTAATTCCCACATCTGGGATTAGTTATTCTTTAATTTGTGAATTTTAGCATTAACCGAAATTCGGGGTGTTACATTCTCCCCTCCTTAAAGGATTTCGTCCCCGAAATCTCTAAGCTAAGGAGAATGCATATCCTACCATCCAAACAACCATCTACTCAATCCATCAAACACGGGCATCCATTGTCCTTAAAACAGTTTCTAATGATGTATGAGCATATGCAAAAAGTGTGTGTATATGTTCCCTATCCAATGTATGAACATATGCAAACCATGATAGTGCCATGCATCCATTATGTATGCGAGAGAACCCTATCGACACATACAATATCTACATGAGTGCACAATCATTCACCAAAATGCATCATCCATATGATAACACAATCATTATACATCCATAAATATAGCTTCCTACACACAATTTTATGCAATATGCAATATGAAGTGATTGAGCCGATCTAGTGCCTAGAGTGTGTATACATGCATCCACGAGCAACCACTAGCAACCACTTGCATCCACATGCATCCATCAAACATAACATGTCTCAAACACATGTTTCAACCATAGGTTTACCCTATCTAAAGGTCAAAGGTACTAATGAGAGGACATACTAAAGATAAGATAAGTACTAGACAAACGATAAAGGAGAAGTTAAAAGACATACTCTCAAAAAGAAATGGGTACAAAGAACGCATCTTCGCTTCCGTCTCCCAAGTAGCATTGCCCTCGTCTTCTCCCCATTGCACTTTAACTAGCTGAACTTCTCTGTTCCTCAACTTCCTAGTTTCTGACCCAAGGATGCGAGTAGGAGCTCGTCGAATCGTCGCATCACGCTCTACATCTATATCTCTAAGCAAGCTCGGCTCTACGACCTCTGCGGTCTCATGTAAGCACTTCCTCAAATGTGATACATGGAATACATCATGAACACCACTAAGTTTGTCGGGCAACTCCACCCTATATGCCATCCGTCCAATCCTTTCCTTAATAGGAAACGACCCAACAAACCTCGGTGCTAACTTCCCAACGGACCCAAAGCGAACAACATTTCTCAATGGAGATACTTTGACAAAAACCATGTCCCCAACCTCAAACTCAAGATCCGTCCTTCTCCGATTCGCATAAGATTTTTGTCTATCTTGCGCTGCCTTCATCCTTCTTCGAATCAAATCAATCTTCTCTGAAGTCTCTCTAACCATATCTGGCCCAAGCAAGATCTTATCCGTAGATTCCCACCAACATGTAGGAGATCGACAAGGCCTTCCATAAAGAGCTTCGAAAGGTGCCATGCCAATACTAGACTGAAAGCTGTTATTGTATGCGAACTCCACCAAAGGAAGATGTTCTTCCCGTGTACCTCCAAAATCCAAGATACAAAGCCTCAAGAGATCTTCTAAGATACGGTTCACCCTCTCGGTCTGACCGTCCGTTTGAGGATGATATGCGGTGCTCAAACACAACTGAGTCCCTACCGCCTCTTGCAAACTTCTCCAAAACTCACTAGTGAAGATAGGATCTCGATCACTCACAATGCTGGATGGTACGCCATGCAATCTAACAATCTCTCTAACATAGACTGAAGCAAGCCATGGAGCGGTCCTCTTACTCTTCACGGGTATAAAATGGGCACTCTTGGTAAGTCTGTCTACCACAACCCAAATTCCTGTATTGCCCTTCCTCGATCTCGGTAACCCATCGATGAAATCCATCGAGACACTATCCCACTTCCATTGCGGAACTTCCAATGGGTGTAGCAACCCATCGGGTTTCCTTTGCTCCGCTTTCCTTTGCTAGCACACCAAGCATCTAGCCACATACTCGGCCACATCTTTCTTCATACCGGCCCAAAAAGAAAACTCGCTTCATGTCTTGGTACATCTTGTCCCTACCAGGATGAATGGTCATCTTCGACCGATGTGCATCATCAAGTATAGCCTTCCTCAGACCCTCGTCTTGTGGTACACAAAGTCTACCGTCTCTACGCAACCACCCCTTACCATCTAGGGTGTACCTACTCAAATGGCTGGACGACTCCCCCCCCCCTTATGAGCTTCTCTACTAACTCAACCAACTGTGGGTCGTCTCGCTGTGCCTCGCCAATCCACCCCAAAAGAGTAGCCCTAACCTCCAAGGAGGCTAGCAAACCGGGTACAAAGTCAACGGAAGGTCTAAAGTCAAACATAGAAATAAACTCTAAGCTCCGCCATTCCACGAACAATGGACTCAAAGACAGCCTTTTTCTGCTTAAGGCGTCTGCCACCACGTTACCCTTGCCAGGGCTATACGCTATCTCAAACTCATAGGATGCTAAGAATTCCATCCACCTTTGTTGTCTTAAGACAATGCGCTCAAAGAGTCTCCAACACTTCCCTAAGATGTAGGGCATGCTTTTCTCCACTTCTAGAGAAAATCAGGATATTCTCCCATGCAAAATCGTCACAACTATCCATCTCTCACGCAGACCACCCTAGTCGAACTCGACATCCCCCAAATGCAAGCCCCAAAGGCCTAAACCAATATCAGACAAACACCCAAGGGATACCTCCTTCCAATTCAGACGACCTACGTGAGATGATACTAGTAAAAACGGCTAAATAATTAAGCCCTTGTCCAACTCTGGATGTCCTTGCCAGTCTCACTCCAAAACCACCGTTTATCCCATAACGGGCTTTGCTCAACCCATTGAGCACATACGAAAACTTATTTCGCTCCTAGAAAATACCAAGATGTCATCCACCAAGATCATCACGAACTTATTTAGGTACTCCCTGAACACCCTTCTTATCAAATCAACAAAGTATGCGGAGGCGTTCGTCTAACCAAATGGCATCACCAGCCACTCATAAAACCATCCGGAGTCCTAAAGGCAATCTTCTCTATACTATCCTCAGCCACTCTCAACTGACGAAACCCCGTGGCTGAGTCCAACTGCGAAAATACTGAGGCGCCAACCAACTGATCAAAGAGATCATCCATCCTCGGCAATGGGTGTCTATTCTTCTTTATGAGTTTATTTAGTTCTCTTTAGCCTACACAAAGTCTGAGGGACCCATCCGCCTTCGTAGCAAAAACTACTGGAGCACCCCACTCCGATATACTTTGTCTTATGGACCCCTTCTCAAGCAACTCCCCTACTTGCTTATGGAGTTCCCTCCTCTCGTGAGGAGCCATGTGGCGCACTGGTAAAGATACAGGTTTAGCATTGTCTATCAGATATATTCGGAAGTCAATCTCCCGCTCCGGAGGTAAGCCCTTCACCTCCTCAAACACATCCGAGTATTCCCGGACCATTCTAACAGATCGCAAACTCTCGACCGACGTGTCAAGCGATTCTAGATAACTTAGCATAACAGATTCCATGGGATTACAAGAGATCCCGAGAGTGTTACCCAAGCGGGTCATAAGCCTAACAACTCTCCCTTCAAAATCAAGAAGGGCACCCCTACTGGATAAGCAGTCCATGCCCAAACTATCCCGTAGCCCGTGAAGCCCAAAAAGCATCACATCTAAACTCAATGCTAAGTATAGAAACTTTCAAACCCAAACACATCATGGAGACCCAATTGGGTTTGAAACAACTAAGGGATCATCTACCAAACTGGTGTCTAAGTGCAGTGACTCAACTAACAATGATGAGATAAACGAACTCGATGCGTCAGAATCAAATAAAGTTCGAACCGTATAATAAAGAAATCCTAATTCCAACCTAGACGGTCCTATCCCCATCTGGTACACTAGCCGCGAGGGAATACAACTACCCTCCAGGAGATTCCATACCTTGCCCATGCCCCTTTGGACAATCCTAATACGGTGTCCCATTCCTCCAAAAGGATAACTACTCGCCTTCTTCATCCCATTCTCCACTCGTAACCTCCCACCAATGAGGTTTCATCCTTCATTAACCAAACAACTATTTGAGCCTTCCTCCCATCGTCTATCCAATAGATACCTACCAGTCCTCCTCCTTCTTGAACCAACTTCTAATCTGACTAACGTCTAAGTCCCTTGAAGTGGTTTTCCGTTCTTATCTATCTTAGAAAGGTCATCTATATGCGGAGGGGAAACTCAAAACGAGAGAGGAAGAGATTCAAAACGGAGAATTCGAAAGATATAGATATGGCTATTGGGGATTATGCTTTTCTTTCAAAAACTTTTCTCTTAAAAGACATGTTTTTGAAAATACTCCTTTCAAAAATATTCTTAGAAAATAGTTTTCTAAAAATTTTATCTGTTCTGGTAACCTTAAGCTCTGATACCACGTGTAACACCCCACACCCGCTATGGTCACTCGCTAAGGGAATGCCATAACATCGGTGGAGTATTTTAAGTGAATATAGAACAGAAAAATTACAACAAGACATATATAAGTAATACTTGAAAATTTTAAAACATCATTTCATTGCAGCGGAAAGTAAAACATGTTTGGTTACATCACAAAACCATAATAAGAGTCAAGTACAAAATATCCATCCTGATAAATAAAAGTACATAATCCTAATACATGAACTGATAGCCATAAAAGAAAGGGTAAGCTGAGCTCTACATCTATGGTCCAAGCTCCAAAAGAGAATAAAGCAGCCTGATCACAGCCCACTCGTACTGGGCCCACTCTGATAACCTGAGGGTTGGGAAAAAAGATAAAAACAACGGGGTCAGACATAAGTCTGAGTGAGTCCTATAACCCTAACAATACAATCATTAAAGTAATTAGGGTATGATATAAATAAGGTACGGTACCTCTGGGGATAATGACTACACTAAGTAGCCAACTAAACACAGGATGTACTAAGATAACCGAAAAGACGCATTTATCCTCCCAAAGATAATTACTGGATTACACCACCCCAGATCTACCCACCCAAGGATAATTCCTACACTGCACCACACCAGTCATTCCTAACTTAAAGGTTGATCCCACCCATGGACTTATAAAATTAACTTAATAGTTCTCGCGTACCCCTAGGTGACTAAGTAGACGCCACGGGGCCCTACAATCCACTAGGTGTACACACTACTCCCCATTCGATCGGCTCCTTAACGTAAATACCCGTGCTGGCCCCACCGTGGGGTGTACCATTCCCCAACGTGGCAACCTGATAAAACTAACGGTGCACGGCTTATATCTACACGATGTAACAACGTCTTATTTACCAGCCCGGGTCCACACACGCATATGAAACCCGTTGGTCATGCGTTGCCACCGCTAACCCATTTTGGCCTCTTATAGTCAAGCCCAATATGCGTGTCCCGTCACTCGACTAGAGTCGAGCCCACTAAGATACGTTTGGGATATTGGTTGAAATGGGCCCCCACAAGCTACCACCTAAGCTTGTTATTTTATCTAGTGTATCCCACTTAACCCCTGTTATAATCATGCCCACCTACATGTTAAGGTTTGGTTAAGTCATCTAATCATATATCAATTGCCACTTAAGGCACCCACTAGATTTCCACATGCCACCCAAAGCACTTACTTAACCCTTTACCCATGTTTAATTACATGTTCCTCTTTGGTTAAGTATTCTAATCGTATTTTCTATTGCCACCCAAGGCAACCCACTAGATTCCTCATGCCACCCAAGGCACCCACTTAACCCCTCATGTCCCTCTACATGCTAATATGGTTAAGTGTTTCTTAATTAATTAATTAAGATCATGACCTCATAAAGACCTCTCACATTAGACCGTCTTTTATGACTGCTGGATATGCCGGTTGAGTCCGGGCAGCCTTACGTCATAAAAAGGGTCTAACCTCGTGTCTTTACTTTAATCACGTATTTAATTTGTGCCTAAGACCTCTCACATTGGGCTAACATTTGTAGCAACTGGTTAAGCCGGTTGGGTCCAGGCAGTTTTACGCTACAACTGAGTCCAACCTCGTGTCTTAGTCGATTAATTACACCTAATTAATCACCCTCATAATTTATATTAATTATCCCTAATTAATTAATCATGTTTTCCAGAATATGGGTAGACCTAACTCAATAGGTAAATTCCCAACTCCGTAGTATGGGTAGACCTAACTCAATAGGTAAATTCCCAACTCCATAATATGGGTAGACCTAACTCAATAGGTAAATTCCCAATTATGTCCATTTAATTTATGTTACTCTTAAGCATACCCATTCCACATCATTTTATTAACATGCATATTAACCCCATCGTTCCCCACGTAATTCGTTCTCGTAACATGACATAATAAAAGGGAAGATTCATCACAAATGTCATGGGTTTAACCAACATAGCTTATAACTTTATCATGGGTTCAAAAGGTGTCAACTTGCATATATGAGCATACATTAAACCCAACTAGTATTTAACCCAAACTTGCATTATGCATATCATAAAAGAGACAACTTGCATATGAACTTGCACATAAACTTGCATATGAACTTGCATCATAACTTGCATATGAACTTGCATATGAACTTGCATCATAACTTGCATATGAACATGTATCATAACTTGCATATGAACTTGCATCATAACTTGCATATGAACTTGCATCATAACTTGCATAGGAACTTGCATCATAACTTGCATATGAACTTGCATCATAACTTGCATAGGAACTTGCATCATAACTTGCATATGAACTTGCATCATAACTTGCATATGAACTTGCATCATAACTTGCATATGAACTTGCATCATAACTTGCATAGGAACTTGCATCATAACTTGCATATGAACTTGCATCATAACTTGCATATGAACTTGCATCATAACTTGCATATGAACTTGCATCATAACTTGCATATGAACTTGCATCATAACTTGCATATGAACTTGCATAACATGCCATACTTAGAGACAAACTTGCATATATTATGCATATCATAAAAAGAGACAAACTTGCATAAAACCAAACACTTAGCATGCATAAAACCAAATACTTAGCATGCACAAAACCACATACTTAGCATGCACAAAACCAAATACTTAGCATGCATAAAACCAAACACTTAGCATGCATAAAACCACATGCATAACTTGCATATCATGTTACATATAACTTGCATATACTCTCACATATAGTTTGCATAACATGTTACATATGCATAAATGTTCAACATAGTGTTTTGCATCATAAAACATGGCATTAAACTTGCATATAGCATAAAACTTGCAAAACACATATCATACAAACTTGCATAAACACATTTATCCACAAACATAGCCATGTCTTATCACATCCTACCATAATCAATTTAACAATTGATTATTAAAGCTATAGGAACTCACCACTAAGCTCCCATAAGCAAACCCTTGCCACAAATTACCCAAAAACTCTAGCCTTGAACATAAAGCTTGCAACTTGATGATGAATGCAAGCCAATGATCACTCATACAACTCAAAGATGCTTGTATGCACATGAAAGCCTTCATAGAAATAGTTTAGAAATAGGGTGGAGGCTAGGGTTTTGGGTGGAGGCCATGATCATAGAAAATTTTGGCATAGTTTAGTTAGGAGATAGGATTATGATCATTTAGGGCTAGCTTAGGGTCTTATTTATAGGATTAGGCAAGTGTTTTAGGCCCTTAGATTAACCCTAAATTAGATTAGGACCCTTAGATTTCGGAACCTTCCAGAAACCAGCCCTAAGACCAAGCCCAAACCCCAAACTGGTGCACCCAACCACAGAACTCTCTAGAAACTGTGCAGGTTTCCTGGCTCGACACGGGCGCACTTCCCAAGTGCGCCAGTGTAAAAATGTGTTGGCGCACTTCACAAGTGCGCCAGTGCATTTTTGTGTTGGCGCACTTCACAAGTGCGCCAGTGCATTCTGGCTAGTTTTTCGGTTTTTCTGCCTAACTTCGTTCGTCCATATCTTCTTCATACGGACTCCGATTTTCGAAAACTTAGACTCTATTTCGCGTATTTTTCCGGGACGAACGCAATGGTGCAACCCGTTTCCCTTAATTCCCACATCTGGGATTAGTTATTCTTTAATTTGTGAATTTTAGCATTAACCGAAATTCGGGGTGTTACAAAACTATTATATGAAGAAAAGAATAAACATTAATAAACATAATCTCCAGTAATCAAATAACATTACACAAAAATTTACAAAAATTAAAAATATTAACAATATATTCATATATTAAACATTTTAATATGCATATATTAAGAAAATATGCATATTTGTAAATAATTAAACAACAAACAGGTATTCAAAATAATTTTATATTCTAATGCATTTATACAGAATATGTGAATACATACACGCAAATTTCCTGAATATATGCAAAGGCCTATACACCGATTATAACGATAGTTGCATATTTTTATGCAAATATTAACAACTTATGCATATTTGTATACACATATTCAGAATATAAGAACAAATGTATTGCCAAACTTAACAAATAAATCTATACGATCTATAATAACATTAAAACTACATACAATAATTAAAATGTCCATCGACAAGTCTATACAATTAAAGAAGATCAGATTAATCAATTAACTAAGATCGAGCAAAAAATGATACCCTTATATATATAAAAAAAAAGTATTAATTACCTAGAAGAATAAACATTCATTATATAAATCAAGCATGGATCTAATTAAATCAATGAAAGAATTCCGAGCACCGTAAATTTTAGATCGACGGAATGCAAAAATGAGAACGGAGCCGCCATGACACAAATTTATATGAACCTGTAAAAAAAAACCCTAAGTAGATTAATGACAGCGTTAATCAACGGAAAAGGGCAATTCTAAAAAAAAAGATGCTATTCAAAAATAAGGATGAAATTTATATGTTTCAAAAGGGGAGGATGTGAGCCTAATTAAGTTTAGTTTTAAGGATGTGAGCCTAATTTTCACTTAATTAAAATATATATAAATTCCACAGCGATTATTTTAAATTTTAAACTGGAGATAAATTTCAATTTATATTATGAAATCCAATTTTTTCACATTCGTTAGAAAGATATAATTAAACAAATTCAAATATTTCTGGTTTTACTGAAATCCAATTTATTTTGAATCCTGTACATTCATTTGAAATTGAATTTTCAAACTACCACGCCATTTCAGGCTCCTTTTATAATTAAAATAAATTTATACATTCTAACTTCGATTAAAATAAATTTTAGTCACTATTATTTAAAATAAATCATTTTAAATATTCAAAATCCATTAAAATAGCAAAAATAAAAAATTTAAATTGGTTCTGAAAATCCGGGTTATTACAGAATTGCTCTCCCGAGTTATAGAAGATCGGTGGGAGTAAAAGCTGAGAAGATGTCTTCCAACTGGATCTGAATTTACTGCACAGATCGACACGTCTTCACATGAAAATCTGGTTGATAAATTTGGCGGTTTATTGCGGTAAATGGAAGGATGTCGAAATTGAGGGGAGGAAATTTGGAAGGGGGAGAAAGTGAGTATGACGGTTGCGAAAATTTTAAATCTTTTAAATCGGCATATGACAATGATTTCTCCGTAACCTATTCTATATTTTACAATACTTTACTCGATAGGGATGGCAGCTTCCTTCAGCGACACGTTGGATATACTTAAAAAAGGATGGATCCACCTCAGCTTTTTACCTATTTTACTTTCTATTATAGGTAATAGATTGGACTCAAAATTTATATGGAATTGAAATTAGCTTAAATTTGAATTGAAGTTGATTTGGAATTAAATTGGGGGTTAGTTAAAAGAACTCGTTTGCAGAATTAAATTGGAAATAAGAAGTTATGAATGATGTATGGATTTAATTCGGGAATGAGTTTATTTTAAAGGTTTGAACTTTAATATTTTAAAAATGGAATTTAATCCAATTAACGTGTTTTAAATCGAAAATTGAAACTTGATTAAAAATTGATACAAATCAAAATGGCTTAGAATAAGAATGGACTTTGAAATTTAAATCTTGACGTAAATTATTGAGTCGAGTTAAACTTTTAAATTCATTATTTGAAAGATGACATTCATTTGGATCAAATTTAAGTCATGGATCGGAACTAAATCGAAATTTAGTCAAAATGAAATTCTAAGAAATTGGTAACTGAGTTACTGATCCGAAATTTGGACATGAGCCCAGATCTGATGAAATTGAGGAAAATAATTTGATTTGATACATATACTTTTAAATTTCATTTGATATATATACTTTTAAATTTCATTATTTTAATATAAATTATTTTAAAAGTTGTTTTTTTGAACACCCAATTTATTTTCGTTTTACAAACTATTTTAGTATATAAATCATTATTCATATAAGACTGTTTTAAACTATTCAAACTATTTTTATAAGAATTTCAAACTGTGCAAGGTGGAATGTTATATTTAAATCATGGATTTAAATGAAAATGTGGTTAATGAAATATAACCTAAGTTGGAAACTGAAGTAAGATTTCAAATGTGTATGTGTGATTTTGAATGAAGTGATATTTTGAATTAAATAAAATATTTCATAAGGATTTGGTTTTTGAAATGAATATGATACTTTGTTATCAAATGTGAATCATTGTGAAATGTAAAAGAACCAACTGGTATGTAAATTTACAATTGGTTTTTAAAGAGATCAGGGTCTCTTATTGGCACACTCTTTGTCAATACTCGAACCACTTTGATAACCGTGTACGCGGTGAATGATGTCAAGAATGTAGTAGTTGAATTAGCGAATGTTTACCGGAATTCTGTAAGAGAACGATGATGGATAACTTTGACATTCATGTCATAATTAAAATGGCTAAAACAGGATCCTATGTTTGGCCAATGAGATTTGCTACCTCTTGCGACGTTGATCACTCGTATTGCTATCATGATTTTGTATTCTATGGATGCACCCTTGTTCGTCGGATTGATAGTCACGGTCGGCTACGGATGGGTTACGACTAGTTAGAAAGGGCAAACTGGTAGAATACTATCTTGGGCATTGCCTCACGTGCCTTGTAATATTTTTCTTATACAAGCCCATTACGGCTTTGGCTGCCAAATTAAATGTGTTAAGTGGATCAATGTAAAGCCTTAACATTGTTTTGATATTTATTTTACTGATAGACATTACCTATTATAGCGTATACTATTATATGTAAATAGTTTAATGGATCCTTGGGAGATGGAATTTCCGGTAACATCTCTTAAGCTATTGCACTCACGAATACATTGGATATAAGATGTGAATTACCATAAGCATCTCTGACACCGTGACACTCATATTATTACATGGTTTGAGTTGACTAATATGAAAATATATTAGCTCTAATCTGAGTGTTTTTCTTTTCATTGGTGCTCGGGTCAGCCTGAGTTTTTCCGTTAGCGAAGACCACATTATATTAGAGGATGAAGACGAAGTATTGGTATATTATCTATTATATTCCCACAACATCATTTATGTTCCACTGTATTATTGTATTATGTCTAGGTATATATAACTTTGATAATTGTTGTAACGTAAAATCAAATGTGTATTCTAACAGCTTCATGACCTTTTATTTGATTATTATATTTTATTCTTCCGTTGTGAGATTCTATGATTATTTTTCCTCTTCTATCTTTAAATTTCTTATTTTACCCTAACAACTATCTGTATTTTGAATTTGTTTGGGTTGACATGTGTGAATTATTGTTTATTTGGATGGTCAAAAAAGCAGGTCATTACAAGTAAAAATAGAACAATTCAAAGCAAATAAATAACAAATGATGACAGAAGTGTTAAACATAAATCTTTCTCCAAAATCATCATACATTCTCTAAATGTCCGCGATAATAAAAGCAAATGTATCGATCATGCAAGACCACATTAACTCATAAGTTATGACACTTATCTCACTCTAGCAAATAGATTCACTACTACTTAACCTTTGTGTAGCCATAATTGTTACTTACACTATTTGCAGGAATACTTACGACTGTTTTCGTCTATTTCATTTTTTTCATTTTGATTTTAACTATAATAACATAATTTTTCAGCGGTGTTATCAGCCACATCGTTAGTTGTTGCAGTAAACTTCAAACTGATTTCTTCATGACCTTTCTTCTTACTCTTTTTAGATATAAAATTATGACCATCAAAGAGTACCACATGGATTCCAAATTGCAAACATTTTTTGAGTACCCGTCATAGCCTGATCATTTTTCTGGTCTGACTTAACTTTTGATCTATTGTTATTTTCATGTGTATTGAAAGTTTGCAATGAAGTTAAACTAGTTTAATTGTCTGTATTTAAATTAGGCATGGTTTGGTCATATTTGGTTGATCATTCTAGTTTTTTGTTCATTTCAGTAACCGGGATTTCCAAATTATTATTCATTATCAAATACTCTAAATGTATCATACAATTGATATTATAATTTATACCCGTTACATTTACTAATCATTCATTATTTGTACATTACCATATTCATTAGATCATTTTTATTTTACTGACAAGTCTTCACTTTGGGTATCTGGATTTCTTTCAAAAATAGAAAACTTCTCTAGGTGTCCAATACAGTTACAATATTGACACAAACTTGGTCTCCATTCATATACAACCGATTGTATAAAGAGCTCTTTATTTTCAATGATCCTAAGTTGAAATTGTAAATCATTATTATTTTTTCTGACATAGAAGCAAAGAAAATTTTGATCCTACCTTTCGTACAATGGTCCGCCTTAATAAGGTTTCCCAATATAGAGGCGGTTCTACTTCTTTTAACCAAAAAACTAATTTTAGGTACGGAAAACGTACCCAAACTGAAATAATGTGTAGTAATTCTTTGTTTAACTCAAGATCCGTCATCCGTCTCTCCATTATCATGAGTCTTTTATCATAGAAATATGGATTCTCTTCTAGTATTCTTTCGCAATCTTCTTTGCTATCAAATATAATAACATACTTTAGTACAAATGTAGAATTATCATTAAGGTTTCCAAATGCTTTCAATGTTAGCTATAAAATAATGATAATACGGATGAGATCCGACCATTTAAATAACAAATAAATTATCCTAATACCTTTTTGCCAAGTTAATTGCAGAATTAGTCATTCTGGCATATCTTCTTCAGGAAAGTCAACAGAATTAAGTAATTCGAAAGGCATAGAAATTGAAATATCCTCCTTAACTATAATTATTTTCTATGCCATAGACACAGCATTTAAAAGAAATTTGATGTTTACTTATGCATTATTTGGATTTGTTGACATTCTTCCTGAAGAGTTGTGCGACAACTTCGGGTTAAGATGTGAAAATTTTGTGGTATTTACTGTGAAATTTAGGTCTTAAGAAAAAATTAGGATGTTTGTTTACTGCGATTTTGCTTTGAAAAAAAACTGTAAAGCTCTGGGATACTGTGATTTTTTTCTATATATCACTGGTGTGAATTTTTCATTATTTACATCACTTTGGGGATGAGTTCTTTTCGATATTGTTTACATAAATTCTTCAAATTTCTCCTAGAAATAATTTGTGTAGAACCATCGCTATCTGCAGATATGGTGATTTTTGGCAAGGCGATCTCAGGAGAGGCTGCTGGAATAAATGCTGAAGGTTGGAAAGGAGAAGGGGTTGAATATTATAGTCTACCACTAGAGGCTTAAGCCCTAGGTTTACATTCAATACATAATCACTTCCAAATATATGAAATCATTATATAATTTGTAATTCAATTCTAAAAAAACTCCTTGTCAGTCGAACGTCGAGGACCTAATTTGCAAATCTTAAGTCACTTACATTGTTGATCAAGCAACGATTCATAAACATAGCTCCTTACACATTTAATCAAGCAACAACTTGATACTAAAGAACAAGTCAAAGTAAATTCACAAAATAATGTAAAATATCTACACATATGTTGAAAGCAACCTTTAATGGCTGAAGGTTGTTAGGATTGCCTCGCATGTTCTTAAGAAGGAATGATGGTTTGGAATTAGTTGTCCCACATCATGAAATAAATTGAAGGACTTGTGCTCAAATATGAGGTGGTAGGCACATAACAATAGGGATTCCTTTTGTTATATGGGAGTTGTGTGTGCCAGCTTATATGCGTGCAAGGAAGGTGTAACGACCCGGATTTCGAGCGACTTTGGTTATCGACATAAGCACGATGTCGATAACCAAAACACCGAAAAATCCTGGTAATTAGTGAAAGAAATTAGAGGGTGAGGAAAGATAAGATAGAAAATTAGAATAGAAGAAGAAGAAGAACACAACATCAGAGTAACACGAATCTCACAGCGGAACGAATAAATATATTTCATAACATAACTTTGAAATACAAATCTGTACTTGAATATACATATCATTATCAAAGTACATCACTTACAACACATCGGAAATAACTATAGCTATATGATCCTGAAGCCTCCTGCTCCAGCTCTTCCAGTATATCTGTAAATCCCGACTACTTGACTGCCCGTACAAATTTAGGCACCCAAGAGTTTAGGGAAAACAACAAAGTAAACTCCGGGTCAGTCATGGGACTGGTATGAGTAAAACAGTTTAAAAACAATTGAACAAGTAAACGATATCTCATAAGACCACGCCGCATAACGGAACGGGTTTTACCCTTATGAGAATCCAAATATCTTTATATCAAAAACCTTTTGATATTATAATAATGTCTATCAACCACAGTATATATACAATCATCTAGCAGAAACGCTTTCATCTCACGTTCTACATATATAGTATACAATCAAAACCACAAGCACGTATTGGGTAATGGATTTCCAACTATGACAAGGTATGGAACCACCTTTCGCTAGTGTACCTCTAGAGAGGAATACACTGGGTTCAACAAGAACATCTTGCAACCCGGCCACACATGACCGACCACTCATTTCGCTTGAGCGTATCGAATGTATATCACCAACAGTTGGGATCAGCAACCGTTTCCCGAATGGGACAGCATCAACAATAGATTTTTAGAAGTAAATGAAACTCTAGATCAGGTGATTATACACCCTACTTCGGTGCGACCGACTTAGCCATGCTGCCTGCCCGATTTCTGTCATTTATCGGATGATGAGGCTAGAAGCTACGCTTTATCATCAAACCAGATTCACTTTGAATGCCACATCGTCAAATCCATCAATCACCGATTGATGTCCTCAACCATACATTATGTGTTAGCTAAAGAAGTTTCCTTCTCCACTTCCACTCTTGGTACGGTTGGAGAAATCAATATATGTGATCGTCTGGAAATACTCTGTCAGACATCCGTCCATACAAGTCATCCAGGAACAGGATGAACCGAAGGCACTATTCTGTAAACAGGATAGCCCTTGCATAACTCTGTCTTCAATTTCCTTTGGCATATATGATTCGCAACACTTATGCCAATACAGAGTGGTTCTTTGGATAATAATCCAACCGGTCTCTCCATATTAACAACGTTAAAATGGTCAAAACTTCGATAGTCTGTGATTTAAGTATCGAATAAAAACAGATGTGCAAACAACGATATGATTCCCAAATGGAAATTATATCGATCAAACATCATTCAACATTAATCTCTTTATTTCATAAATTTACTTATCTCCTGTTTCCCTATATTCAATATTTCTTATTTTCTTCCTTTGGAAAATATACGTTATTAACAATGGAAAACATTTCCATTTCTTGTCTTCTTTATTAGAAAACATTTCGGGTTCCTTATTTGGAAAACATTTCCAAAGCTTCTTCATTGGGCTTAGACAAATGTTTTAAAAAAACCATCGCGATGCCAACTCAAACCATTTCCTTTACTGCCGAACCTTAACTATTCCTTAGTTAAAAACGAAGCCAATCAAGTTGGGGTAGAACTACCTCTCAGACCTTAACTGAACAACATTTCTAACTTTGAAATAGGCAAAGTTCACTTTATTCTTTTTACTAACTTCCTTACTTAACCCTCTTCGAATAGCTATATTCAATTGACTCTTTTCACTTAACTCTATTCGATTAACCCTTATCAATTAACTCTATTGGACTAACACTATTGGATTAACTCTATTTGACTAACGCTATTGATTTACTCATTTCGCTTAACTCCTTTCGAATAAACTATATTCGATAATTCCTTTTACTTTCTATTCGAATAACTATATTCGGTTAACTCATTTGCTTTAACTCTAATCGATTAAACTAACATCGATTAGCTCCTTTTTATTTTAACACTAATCGATTAACTAACATCGATTAACTAACTTTTACTTTATCACTAATCGATTAACTAACATCGATTAACTCCTTTTTGATAAACTACGTTTTCCGTTACAACTATTTCCTTTTTATAACGTTTACTTACCGTTACAAATATATCCTATTTATAACTTCTATTTACCGTTACAAATATTTCCTATTTATAACGTTTACTTACCGTTACAAATATATCCTATTTATAACTTCTATTTACCGTTACAAAAATTTCCTATTTATAACTACTATTTACCGTTACAAATATTTCCTATTTATAACTTCTATTTACCGTTACAAATATTTCCTATTTATAACTTCTATTTACCGTTACAAATATTTCCTATTTATAACTTCTATTTACCGTTACAAATATTTCCTATTTATAACTTCTATTTACCGTTACAAATATTTCCTATTTATAACTTCTATTTATTTTCTAAATAAATATCCCTTTTATAAAACCGTGTTCGTTTCATAAATAATTCCTTTTATAAAATCCTGTGATTTTATAAAATTCCTTTATTTCAATATACATTGAAATACTTCTTTTTACATCCCAGGGTCTTTTATGATATTTACAATATCGAATAACAATGATCAATATCATTTCAACACCCATAATCCATAACAGATTATATAACACATCATATATCACAATATATGAAAACAGTAAAATAAATGTTGAGGAATCCAGTTGGATTCCTCCAACCTGTTTCCCTACATCACAGATGTTAAACAATATAGATAACATCACTTTTCAGTTCCATATGATATATTCTGTTAAACAGAATCAATATAGAAATTTAGCTAACTGTCTAGCAGTTCAATCAAACAGTCAACACACAGTCAATCAACCAATATCTAACAGTTCTAAAAATACAATATGAAATTATAAACTGTTCAGAGTTAGTGAGATTTACTCACATTGGCGGGAATCGTTAAATAACGATAGCCGTTTAGCAGTTTTGTTCTGACGTTATTTTTCGTCATATTTTTCCAAAATCTTCGAATCATTTCAAACTGATCTCATGTTGTAGCTCCCGTTCGTGTGAATCCAACGTGACAAGCGGTTTGAAATTCATATTTAACTCTGCACATCTACTTGCTAAAACCCACTTCACAATATAATAACCGGCCTCGTTTTACTCTGTCTTCCCCAGGCGCCTTCTTTTTGTTCTTCCCATTTGTTTTGTTAAAATATACCCAACGAGCAAAGTTCCTTGCTCACTTCTACTCACTCTGCATATTTCTTTACTCAGAACATCTACCCAAATTTACACTTTTCTTTCCACTTTGAACTTCCTTGTTTGTTCTATTAACCCCATTTTTACTTCATATTGCTTCACCATTCAAAAACGAGGCTCCTAGGCCGCATACTCATCACTTCAGCAACTTTCACTCATTCATCTCGCTGGTACCACATTTGAAACCATCAACTATTTCATAAATAAAAACGTGCCCCTCTGTTCACGTATTGCTCCTCAACCCCATTTCATTTACTTGACTAACACCACCACAGGCTTTCCATAATCCATGCTTAACTTCTCAGTTCTAACTTCTTCTAATAACATTTGCCACCTCCAAATTATTAACATAAATAATTACCCTTCGATTCACCCTCACTTCATCCCGTTCGAAGCACACTTAGAACCTGATATTTACCCCAAGCCAGATAGCCGACTTTGTCCTCTCCCTTCATACCAGATTTATAAAGCTCAAACACACCCCTCTCTTCATGTCCATACCTCAAGACCACGCCTATTTCATCCTTCTCAGTAACAACTCCACAGAACAGTCAGCAAGGTGCCATCCTTACAACCGGACCCACCACCCTTTGCCACCGCTGCCAGTGATCTGCACCGTTGGCCAGAATACCCACGACACCGCAGTTCGCTTCGTATCCTACCGCTTCTCGCTGCTGAGGCTCCAACACCGTACTCGAACCCTTCCCGCCTTCGCCTTGCTCCACTGATTTATTTCGAACGCCAGAAGAGCTCTCTAGTATGGGCTACAACAGATCCAAGGTTGTTGGATTTAGTATGGTATTGGATTTGATTACGTTTTACTTAATCTGTTTGGGGCTGAGAAATGAGAGATATGTGGCGGCACAACTTTAAAACCAAACGAGAAAATAGAATTTAGGTTTACAGAAAGGCTGGTCTTTATATAGGGGTGTTGGTTTTCTCTTGTGGATTAGTTTGTGCCACTAATTTTCTTTGATGACCAAGGAAAAGTAGTGGTTGAGAAATTTTGAGGCGTGGACTTAGTTTTGATGAGAGAAATAGAACGAGATATTTAGTTGAAAAGGGGAAACGCACGTTAAGTTCCATGGTTTTAAAGTTGGTTTTTTTTTACATACCATGTTACCTTAACTCCATTCACGTACGGACAGAAATAAACATACCGTTGTATCCAACTCGGTGCCACGATCCCAAAAATATAAAAATACCGGTAGATGGACTCATATTTTGAAACTTCAAAATGTTGCTTTCAGGGTGCGAAATACTCCAAATAAAAAGTCGCATATTTAATTAATTAAAAATTACAGAAAAATTCTAAAAATTAAATTATCGTTATGTCTCAATACAACCTTATTTAATTTCAAACTCGATATCTAGTTATATCGAATAAACCGTTATGGTCGATAAACGATTCTATAGCGACTATTTTAAAATTTGATTTGAACATATCTCAAAATCTACACGACGAAATCCTGATTTTTCTCTTCCACTAGAAAGATATACTCCACCAGCTCCACACGTTTCTTGTTTCACAGAAATCCGATTTAAAACGAACTCTGTACATTCAGTTGAAGTTCGAATCGCCAATTTACGAACTGCAGCGCCATTTCGAACTTGTTTATAATTATATTATAAACTATACGTTCAACTGTCGATGATTGAATATATTCGTTATTCAAATTCAATTCCAAGATGAATTAAATATCACAGATGATCCGGTTCACACCATATCGCCATTTCAGCCAATTCTGATTATTTCAGAATTAAATATATTATTAAATATATTATTTTAATTAAATATTCACCATTATTTTATTCCACGACAAATAAATCCCTTTAATTACCTTTTAAATAATTAAATAAATTAATTATAATACCTCTGCCAATGCGGGTCATTACAATCTTCCCCACTTAAAATAATTTCGTCCTCGAAATTGCTAAAAGGTAGAGAACGACCCTATCGACTGGTTAGAACATATTTGTTCACTTCTTAACTTCAGTTTCAACTGAACCAATTTAATTTCAATTAAAATATTAATTAATTCTTATCGACGAAAATTTTCAAAAATCCTGAAAATTTTCTAACACCTTAACTCTTCGAAAAATTTCGCCAGCACCTCCTTTGTATTGGTCAATACGTCAAACCACCGCTCGCCTCTCTGGGCCATATTCAACCCAAAAGAAAATCAAACAGCCAAGCGGCTTGCCAATTCGGCTCATCGAAATCTCATCTCTAATAGAAATATAAACTGATACCCTTTTTGTCGGCATATCATTATATCCTTTCCACATGTTATCAATTCAGCGGATACAAGGGTCATCCCAATCAAATTCCCATCTGCTTTTATCCACGACACAACCATTCACTTATATCCTAAGTCGAATTGTATTTCAAATTCGAGTTCCATTCTCGATTTCAAACTCTTAACTTCCCAATCCAATTTTCATTTCAGATTCTTATCTCGACAATCCAATTTTATTCAAGAACAAATTTTTCCTGATATCGTTCTGTTTCCATTTAGTTTTCACTTAACTGTTTCAATTCAATTTCAGCTTATTTCCGCAAACTTCTATTTACATTTGTTCTTAATTCAAACAGTCTCTTCCTGGGAATTTTAAACAGTTTACTTTTTCAAAAATCAAATTTTCCTTTTTGAAATTCAACCGAGCCCTTAATTAATATTCCATTAGTTAATTCACTTCTCTATTTCTTTATCAATATTTGTTAACCAAATATATTCAGTACCCATATTGCCCTTTCGTGTTATTTGAAAAACATTTCTGAATATCGCCTTCCTTTATTTTCTAAATCAATAACCTTTATAATCCTATTTATAATTGGAAAATACTCCAATTACTTATCTCTTTTCCGATCTCGTTTATTTCTATACTTAGGAAATATTTATTTTTCTATTTCCAAGTTTACACTTATTTGGGTTACAACGGATGTTGTGTAAAACATCGTTACGACAACCCAAATACTATATTCAATTAACTCTTATTCGACATTGATATTCGAGCCTGAAATCTTACTATTTATTTGTTAATAATGAAATCAATCAAGTTGGGGTATAACTACCTCTCAGACCTTGACTGAATAACATTTATAACGTCAAACAGATATGACTACTTACTCGAATAATCAATACCATACAACTACTGATTCACTTTTAAACACATATACACCTCCTCTTTCTATTCTTACTAGATTTTATTCTTAGTCTTCCTTTTTGATTTTACTATTCTATTTCTAAGTTCGTTTTCTTATCGACTTCTATATATATCGATACGTTGATTTCTAACTATCAAATTATCTTAAAAATATTCTATCTCCTTAAATTCCCGGAAAAATTCGCCATAACCTCCTTTGTACTAGGAGCATCGGGATATTTCAAATAGCCTCCCATGGCCCTCACTAATCCAAAGGAAAAAGAAAAAGCCAAGCGGCAAGCCGATACGGCGCATAAAATCTCATATATGAATTAAATACGTACCTTTTTGTTGAGCATACTATTTATATACCTTCATACCTTATCCGTACCTATCTCATGTATATTTATACATGCCCAATCTATTTTAACTATACCTGATCGTTTCAACTCAATTCGTTAATTAATTAGTTAATTAACTCTTTTAGTCTATTTCACTTTTATATTTGAACATGACATGTTCAAATATATTTTAACTTACTTATAAACTAATCAAATTCTATTTTTTTCAAACTCAGGTTTCATATTCGATTTCAAATATAAATTTACCAGTCCCCTTCACTTATCTAAAGTTCAACTTTAATTCAAGATCCATTTACTAATGGCTAATTAACTGGTTTAACTATTTCACCTTTTTATTTGAATATACATGTTCAAATATAAGTTTAACTTGTTTATCAACTAATTGAATTCCTTTTCAATTTTATTTGAATTTCCTATATTCAAATTCCATTTCGATTCTCTTATTCAAATTATATATTTGAATTTCATTTCAATTCACTTATTCAAATTCCATATATGAATTTCATTATTCAAATCTATTTGAATTCTCTTTATTTCATTTCAATTCCCTTTGAATCTTCTATATTCAAATTTCAAATTCAATTCTATTTGAATCCTCTATATTCAAATTTCATTTCACTTTCGATATTCAAATTCTATATTTGAATTCCTTTCTATTTTCTATATTCAAATTCTATATTTGAATTCCACTTGAATTTCTATATTTAAACTCTATTTCAATTTCATTGAATTTCATATATTCAAACTCCCTTTGAATTTCTATATTCAATTTCTATTTCAAACTTTCTTTATTCATTCTTTACATAAGTCTCGATTTCAATTCCTTTTGAAATCGTTATTTCTACCTTTGCAAAATAGGTTTTTCCTTTCAACTTCACACTCGTATTTTTATTTCTGAATTATCCAATGATAATTCTGTTCACTTCATTGATAAACTTCGTTTATAAAGGAACTTCTCGTTTTATTTCTTTTAAAACGAGTTAATATTTCAAATCTATTTAAAAGTTCAAATTCTATTATTCAAATTCTATTATTCAAATTCTATTATTCTAAATCCCATTTGAAATTCAACACAACTTGTCTTTCCCAAAACAATTTCAAAACAGTATCTCTGATAGTAATTCGTCACTTACAACTCGAAAATGAATACTGATGATGCAGCTGTCATCATTAGAATCTATTTTCCAGCGATCGAAGTGAGTTCAATACTATAAAACCATTTCTAAACATTTCCACTTTGAAATTCATTTCAAAATAAAATTCACACTGCTTGTAAAACAATTTAAAATCTCCCAGGATCTTAAATTTTCCTTATTTTTAATCCCAATCCATTTACAAACACTTATCCAATTTTCCAGAGTTTTAACTTCAATTTCTGGTTTAAATTTCAGATTTTAACTCATCTGATTTCACGTATTTCATTCATATGAATTCTGATTGGTTATTTACATAACCATTTAATTTATAATCTTACTCGATTATAATCGCAACCAATATATCTAATATATATCAAAATATACGTTGGGTAAACTGTTTTCATTTACCCTCCTTTAAAACATACCATGATGGTTCATCGTATTCAAGTGTTTAGTAACTCATACCGATACAGTGGATCAAACTGATCGACCAGAATTCACAAACAACTCAACCAATGGATCTCCACAATGTAAAACAAATTTTTATATCAATAACAAATACGTTCACTCGTATATATACACTCAATCTCAGTCTAGGGTATTACTAACCAAATCTCTACCGAGTCACGCCACAGAGCCAAGTAATTCTTAACTTAAGCTCTGATACCAACTGTAACGACCCAGATTTCGAGCGACTTTGGTTATCGACATAAGCACGATGTCGATAACCAAAACACCGGAAAATCCTGGTAATTAGTGAAAGAAATTAGAGGGTGAGGAAAGATAAGATAGAAAATTAGAATAGAAGAAGAAGAAGAACACAACATCAGAGTAACACGAATCGCACAGCGGAACGAATAAATATATTTCATAACATAACTTTGAAATACAAATCTGTACTTGAATATACATATCATTATCAAAGTACATCACTTACAACACAGCGGAAATAACTATAGCTATATGATCCTGAAGCCTCCTGCTCCAGCTCTTCCAGTATATCTGTAAATCCCGACTACTTGACTGCCCGTACAAATTTAGGCACCCAAGAGTTTAGGGAAAACAACAAAGTAAACTCCGGGTCAGTCATGGGACTGGTATGAGTAAAACAGTTTAAAAACAATTGAACAAGTAAACGATATCTCATAAGACCACGCCGCATAACGGAACGGGTTTTTCCCTTATGAGAATCCAAATATCTTTATATCAAAAACCTTTTGATATTATAATAATGCCTATCAACCACAGTATATATACAATCATCTAGCAGAAACGCTTTCATCTCACGTTCTACATATATAGTATACAATCAAAACCACAAGCACGTATTGGGTAATGGATTTCCAACTATGACAAGGTATGGAACCACCTTTCGCTAGTGTACCTCTAGAGAGGAATACACTGGGTTCAACAAGAACATCTTGCAACCCGGCCACACATGACCGACCACTCATTTCGCTTGAGCGTATCGAATGTATATCACCAACAGTTGGGATCAGCAACCGTTTCCCGAATGGGACAGCATCAACAATAGATTTTTAGAAGTAAATGAAACTCTAGATCAGGTGATTATACACCCTACTTCGGTGCGACCGACTTAGCCATGCTGCCTGCCCGATTTCTGTCATTTACCGGATGATGAGGCTAGAAGCTACGCTTTATCATCAAACCAGATTCACTTTGAATGCCACATCGTCAAATCCATCAATCACCGATTGATGTCCTCAACCATACATTATTTGTTAGCTAAAGAAGTTTCCTTCTCCGCTTCCACTCTTGGTACGGTTGGAGAAATCAATATATGTGATCGTCTGGAAATACTCTGTCAGACATCCGTCCATACAAGTCATCCAGGAACAGGATGAACCGAAGGCACTATTCTGTAAACAGGATAGCCCTTGCATAACTCTGTCTTCAATTTCCTTTGGCATATATGATTCGCAACGCTTATGCCAATACAGAGTGGTTCTTTGGATAATAATCCAACCGGTCTCTCCATATTAACAATGTTAAAATGGTCAAAACTTCGATAGTCTGTGATTTAACTATCGAATAAAAACAGATGTGCAAACAACGATATGATTCCCAAATGGAAATTATATCGATCAAACATCATTCAACATTAATCTCTTTATTTCATAAATTTACTTATCTCCTGTTTCCCTATATTCAATATTTCTTATTTTCTACCTTTGGAAAATATACGTTATTAACGATGGAAAACATTTCCATTTCTTGTCTTCTTTATTAGAAAACATTTCGGGTTCCTTATTTGGAAAACATTTCCAAAGCTTCTTCATTGGGCTTAGACAAATGTTTTAAACAAACCATCGCGATGCCAACTCAAACCATTTCCTTTACTGCCGAACCTTAACTATTCCTTAGTTAAAAACGAAGCCAATCAAGTTGGGGTAGAACTACCTCTCAGACCTTAACTGAACAACATTTCTAACTTTGAAATAGGCAAAGTTCACTTTATTCTTTTTACTAACTTCCTTACTTAACCCTCTTCGAATAGCTATATTCAATTTACTCTTTTCACTTAACTCTATTCGATTAACCCTTATCAATTAACTCTATTGGACTAACACTATTGGATTAACTCTATTTGACTAACGCTATTGATTTACTCATTTCGCTTAACTCCTTTCGAATAAACTATATTCGATAATTCCTTTTACTTTCTATTCGAATAACTATATTCGATTAACTCATTTGCTTTAACTCTAATCGATTAAACTAACATCGATTAGCTCCTTTTTATTTTAACACTAATCGATTAACTAACATCGATTAACTAACTTTTACTTTATCACTAATCGATTAACTAACATCGATTAACTCCTTTTTGATAAACTACGTTTTCCGTTACAACTATTTCCTTTTTATAACGTTTACTTACCGTTACAAATATATCCTATTTATAACTTCTATTTACCGTTACAAATATTTCCTATTTATAACGTTTACTTACCGTTACAAATATATCCTATTTATAACTTCTATTTACCATTACAAATATTTCCTATTTATAACTTCTATTTACCGTTACAAATATTTCCTATTTATAACTTCTATTTACCGTTACAAATATTTCCTATTTATAACTTCTATTTACCGTTACAAATATTTCCTATTTATAACTTCTATTTACCGTTACAAATATTTCCTATTTATAACTTCTATTTACCGTTACAAATATTTCCTATTTATAACTTCTATTTACCGTTACAAATATTTCCTATTTATAACTTCTATTTACCGTTACAAATATTTCCTATTTATAACTTCTATTTACCGTTACAAATATTTCCTATTTATAACTTCTATTTATTTTCTAAATAAATATCCCTTTTATAAAACCGTGTTCGTTTCATAAATAATTCCTTTTATAAAATCCTGTGATTTTATAAAATTCCTTTATTTCAATATACATTGAAATACTTCTTTTTACATCCCAGGGTCTTTTATGATATTTACAATATAGAATAACAATGATCAATATCATTTCAACACCCATAATCCATAACAGATTATATAACACATCATATATCACAATATATGAAAACAGTAAAATAAATGTTGAGGAATCCAGTTGGATTCCTCCAACCTGTTTCCCTGCATCACAGATGTTAAACAATATAGATAACATCACTTTTCAGTTCCATATGATATATTCTGTTAAACAGAATCAATATAGAAATTTAGCTAACTGTCTAGCAGTTCAATCAAACAGTCAACACACAGTCAATCAACCAATATCTAACAGTTCTAAAAATACAATATGAAATTATAAACTGTTCAGAGTTAGTGAGATTTACTCACATTGGCGGGAATCGTTAAATAACGATAGCCGTTTAGCAGTTTTGTTCTGACGTTATTTTCCGTCATATTTTTCCAAAATCTTCGAATCATTTCAAACTGATCTCATGTTGTAGCTCCCGTTCGTGTGAATCCAACGTGACAAGCGGTTTGAAATTCATATTTAACTCTGCACATCTACTTGCTAAAACCCACTTCACAATATAATAACCGGCCTCGTTTTACTCTGTCTTCCCCAGGCGCCTTCTTTTTGTTCTTCCCATTTGTTTTGTTAAAATATACCCAACGAGCAAAGTTCCTTGCTCACTTCTACTCACTCTGCATATTTCTTTACTCAGAACATCTACCCAAATTTACACTTTTCTTTCCACTTTGAACTTCCTTGTTTGTTCTATTAACCCCATTTTTACTTCATATTGCTTCACCATTCAAAAACGAGGCTCCTAGGCCGCATACTCATCACTTCAGCAACTTTCACTCATTCATCTCGCTGGTACCACATTTGAAACCATCAACTATTTCATAAATAAAAACGTGCCCCTCTGTTCACATATTGTTCCTCAACCCCATTTCATTTACTTGACTAACACCACCACAGGCTTTCCATAATCCATGCTTAACTTCTCAGTTCTAACTTCTTCTAATAACATTTGCCACCTCCAAATTATTAACATAAATAATTACCCTTCGATTCACCCTCACTTCATCCCGTTCGAAGCACACTTAGAACCTGATATTTACCCCAAGCCAGATAGCCGACTTTGTCCTCTCCCTTCATACCAGATTTATAAAGCTCAAACACACCCCTCTCTTCACGTCCATACCTCAAGACCACGCCTATTTCATCCTTCTCAGTAAAAACTCCACAGAACAGTCAGCAAGGTGCCATCCTTACAACCGGACTCACCACCCTTTGCCACCGCTGCCAGTGATCTGCACCGTTGGCCAGAATACCCACGACACCGCAGTTCGCTTCGTATCCTACTGCTTCTCGCTGCTGAGGCTCCAACACCGTACTCGAACCCTTCCCGCCTTCGCCTTGCTCCACTGATTTATTTCGAATGCCAGAAGAACTCTCTAGTATGGGCTACAACAGATCCAAGGTTGTTGGATTTAGTATGGTATTGGATTTGATTACGATTTACTTAATCTGTTTGGGGCTGAGAAATGAGAGATAAGTGGCGGCACAACTTTAAAACCAAACGAGAAAATAGAATTTAGGTTTACAGAAAGGCTGGTCTTTATATAGGGGTGTTGGTTTTCTCTTGTGGATTAGTTTGTGCCACTAATTTTCTTTGATGACCAAGGAAAAGTAGTGGTTGAGAAATTTTGAGGCGTGGACTTAGTTTTGATGAGAGAAATAGAACGAGATATTTAGTTGAAAAGGGGAAACGCACGTTAAGTTCCATGGTTTTAAAGTTGGTTTTTTTTTTACATACCATGTTACCTTAACTCCATTCACGTACGGACAGAAATAAAGATACCGTTGTATCCAACTTGGTGCCACGATCCCAAAAATATAAAAATACCGGTAGATGGACTCATATTTTGAAACTTCAAAAATGTTGCTTTCAGGGTGCGAAATACTCCAAATAAAAAGTCGCATGTTTAATTAATTAAAAATTACAGAAAAATTCTAAAAATTAAATTATCGTTATGTCTCAAAACAACCTTATTTAAATTCAAACTCGATATCCAGTTATATCGAATAAACCGTTATGGTCGATAAACGATTCTATAGCGACTATTTTAAAATTTGATTTGAACATATATCAAAATCTACACGACGAAATCCTGATTTTTCTCTTCCACTAGAAAGATATACTCCACCAGCTCCATACGTTTCTTGTTTCACAGAAATCCGATTTAAAAAGAACTCTGTACATTCAGTTGAAGTTCGAATCGCCAATTTACGAACTGCAGCGCCATTTCGAACTCGTTTATAATTATATTATAAACTATACGTTCAACTATCGATGATTGAATATATTCGTTATTCAAATTCAATTCCAAGCTGAATTAAATATCACAGATGATCCGGTTCACACCATATCGCCATTTCAGCCAATTCTGATTATTTCAGAATTAAATATATTATTAAATATATTATTTTAATTAAATATTCACCATTATTTTATTCCACGACAAATAAATCCCTTTAATTACCTTTTAAATAATTAAATAAATTAATTATAATACCTCTGCCAATGCGGGTCATTACAGAAGGGGGCTTAATTCCGTACGTCGTTACATAACAAAGGTGACAACCAATGATCCTATTGTAAAGAAGATGCATTAATCCGAAAGGTAAATTCTGAATATAAAGAAAAGAATTTAATATGAATTGCAATTTTACCATATATATATATATATATATATATATATATATTTGAAATTTGGTACACTTTATTGCTTAAAAACCAAATAAAACCTCTTTTATAAGCCTCGTCAAAACCCTGTAACCTCCCTAATCTAAGTGGGTACCTTACAGGGAATAAGAGTACCAATAAATTTGGTATACACAACAGGAAATCTAAAGACATATTCGAATCAAAATACAACATAAAAAACCATAAAAATAAAACTGCTTCAAGTCCATCATCACGGCCTACAAAAAGGCCCATAAACTAGATACGCCCGCTACTTTAAGATTCAAATAAACTATTTCTTCTTTACCCTGTATCATTCAACTCAATGCCCCACCTTTTCAACAACTGTTCATTCCTCAAATTTCGAGTAGATTTTGGACCATTGTTTTTTACCAGATAAACAATCTCTCTTTTAATCTTTATTAAAGTAGCAATTATATTGAGCATTCAACCTTGAAAAATTCATAGTTTTCTTTCTCTCCAAATAAAATAAATCGCAGTAGTTAAAGCCCCAAAAACTAAATCTCTTAGCTAATCCTTTGTAGTGAAATTTGAAACCAAAAATCTAGCTCCCTCCTTTAGATCTGAAAGAATATTAAGAGGCAATGATAATTTTTGTTTCATAGATAACCAGATGAACACAAGATTTAAACACAATTGGTGACATAATAAAATTTCACCATTGGATCAACCCATGAATTCCACTACTCCGTATAAAGACAAAATGATCTAACAATTAAGATTGTGCGTCCTTTAATTTGTGTTCAATTTTGTTTCCAAATAGCCTCTCCCATATATACTTATATATATATGTATGTGTGTGTGTGTGTGTGTATATATATATTGAGAAATGTTCGATATGTATAACTTTGGTTGATATAATACTACTCCAATTAACATATATAATTGGACAAATATTAGATATACAAATATTTACATGGAAAATATTTAACATAACAAATGCTCATATATTAATATTTGACATATACGTGAGACTTTACCATATATATATATATATATATATATATATATATATATATATATTGACTTTAACAAATATTTGTTATGTATATTTTTGGTTGATGATAGATTGTTATAAATATTGCCTTTAATTGTGAAATATTTATGATAAATTATTTCTATCAATAATTACTTGAAATATTACAAAATTTTCACTACAAGTACTAAGAATGTCAAATATTTTACATATGTAGTTTTGGTCGATAGTAAATTGTAACTCAATTATACGATTATATAATGAATTTAGGATATCAAATGTTTTCATTAAAAGTTTATTTTATAAATACCTAGATATATTACAAAAACTATTAAAAATACCAAGGACATCAAATACTAACCAGGTGTATCTTTGATTCGTGGCAGATTGAATTATTGAAGTTATATTGTATAACTAAATGGCTAAATAAGGTGAAAATAGTCTAGCAAACAATTTAAATTGGTATTTTTTTGTAAATACTAAAATATCAAATACTTGTTAAATAAAGTTCAAAATACTGGTAACACCACGGAAAATTTACGAGTTATAATAATAAAATATAAGAAAATGAATTAAAAGTAAAATTTTCACAAATATATTAATTTGGCTACTGGTACTGTACCATTGAAACAGTATTGATTTTCCAGACAATCTTTATATATAACTTGTCACAATCCAAGTCAGTATGGAAGAGATACGATGAAAGAAGGGTTTTAAATTTATATTTAAATTAAATTGAAAATAAAATAATACATAATCTACTCGACTGCCCCAAGGGATTGTGGACCACTCCCCTAAGCTGTCGACCCATGGAGTATTTTTGGTCAAAACTGTCGGCCAGATGCATGATGTATTTTGATAGTATTATGGCTAAGTACAAAGTGGACTTAGTCACCATTTTAAGATAAGAGAAATCAATAGTCTTAGCAGTGAGATCCTCACTGTGACTGTTTACATGGTTGAATGGCTATTGTGATATGTTCCTACGAGTAGATTTTATAAGTATTAAAATCTAATGCTATGAAAAGTGGTGTGATGTTTTTTCACATGATTAGCCTAGGTCTAATCTGATAGTTAGAAGAACCTAGTTAACATTATAAATAGACCCTAGGTCTAAAGCTAAAACGTTCGTATCATATTCATTAGAAATCATTTCATATTCACTTTTTCTTCTTCCTCTTCCACCTTATTCTCTTCCAAATAAAATTTTAAAATAAAAGATAAATTATATTTGTAGGGCGAGGATTCATGAGGGTAAGAGCTTGGAGAAGTCCATTCTAGTAGAGTTTAGGCTTCCAACCTTTGAATCATAAAGGTTAATTAATTAATATTATATTTCTTCCTAAAATATAGATTTGGATATTATGTAAAATCTAGATTTTTATGAAAATTTCATAAGAATACTAGTTAAATCTGATTAGATTAAAAATCACTGGGACTGTCATTATGAAACGTAATTCTACATGCCTTAAATCCAGATTAAATATATATATATAAGAAAAGTAGGTTATTACAACATGATCTGTAAACCCTGAATATAAGTATATTAAAAGGAGGGAGTGAATTAAACCTAAAACCTAATTTGAACACTTAATTTGGAATAATGGATTAAGTTATAATGGAAAATATATGCACAAAATATATAATAATCATTACTAGACTTATAAAGGATGTTATAGACCTTAGGCCTAATGACCTAGATTTGATGATTTATTAATATGAATAATTTTGGAAAATTAGGTTATGTGTTTAACTTTAGGAAGGAGGAAGAATTTGACTTTTCTCCTAGTTACAAAAAATTATTGACTTAGGCCCGTTCTAACGACATTTACATGCAACATCAACGCATGAAATAAAAGGGTATTAAAATAGGAAAAACTAGTATAGGAAAACTTGGTAAGGAGGACTAAATATTGGTTAGGGCCTCTCCTGATGACAATTAGACAAGTAACATTGGCGCAAGAAATAAACGCCAAGGGTAAAACATAGTATGAGGAAACCGGGTTGGAGAGTGCAATTATAATTTTGTTTAAGGCCCATCCTAATTACGTAAGGACACACAACGTTAGCGCAGGAAATAATAGGTCATATGTGAGAGCGAGACAGGAGCGAGTCTTTCCGAGAGGTGCTGGGTGTGCATACATCGAAGTAGGAAATAAAAATATCTATTTACTCATGCACTAATAGGTGTATTTCCCATTCTGGTGCATTCACATATAACTTCAGAGTGTGAATAAGAGACCATAAAAACGGATGGCCCATCTTAGCAATGCTTGTTCAACATGAGTATTGAAGTATGAAATAAGAAGCATTTATCTACTATGTATCGAAGGAGGTCGTGTGTGTATTCGATGAGCCATCTTACAATACTATATATTACATTCTTCTTAGCTAGGCATAATAAAGTAGAATAAGGGAGAAGAGATCCCAATTGGTCAATTGATGGGTGTTGGGTTGACCTTTAGGCAAGGTCACTTTGTGAAGATAAATTATCTATTTGGGAATTAGGTCTTAGAAAGGCACATATACTACACATTCTATGATACATAATGTATATCTAAGACTAATTGCATTTGACATTTTCTTTTCATTTTATTTCCCACTCACCAAAATTTATGACTAACCCATTCTTCTTTTCCTACCTCAAGAGGATAGGATAACGGTTGATCTTTACTTGGATAGCGTGATTTTCTAGTTTAGCCTTATTGCTCCATTATCTTCATGTATCTTTTATTTTATTTTATTTTATTTAGTACATTTCTTTGGTTTATATTGAGAGGGATTATTTGGCATTTGTTGTACTTTGATGTTTATGTATTGTTAATTTGGGACTATGATATATATGGTATTAAATATATGGTATTTTTTTAGAATGGTTATTTATTTAGTTTTTCTAAAATCTAATATTCTTCTGCTATGATGTTAATTTTTCATCATATGTTGATATCTTTGTGTCTATATGACTTATATAAACCCAACGATCCACATCCTTTAATATGACTAATTTTGGGGGCATTAAGGGTGTGAGTTATCACTGCCACTATTAGAACCTAGGTTTCAACTTTCTAAAAAGTAATTTAAAAATGTAAGTTATTTTTCAATTTTATTCAAAAATAAGTATTTTAGGAAAGTATAATTATAACTATTTTCAAAAAGATTTAGGTCAAGGATCCCTCGTGTCCATTTCTCTTCCTTGTCCAAATCATATTTCTCCTTCGTTGAGTTATTTGTCTTAGTGACTTATATTATCTTTAAATAGCCATAAACAGAGATGTCTAGCCCTCTTTAGGACAAACCCTATGATTATTCTAAATATTCAATACACTAATATGGAAGCTTAATTTCGCTGATATCTCCAAGCTATGGCACAATCCGTGCCTTGGGTTATGGAGCATGTAGTTTGTCCAACCAGTGGAGTTTCTATTCATACATCTATCATCTTTGATTTTCCTAAGTTATGAAAGAATTATGCTAATCTCGGAGGCAAGTCATTTAGAGGCAAAGAGTCTTATGTGAAGGTTAGGGGACCAATTCACAATCGTGAATGGATATTTGTACTCATGGGCTTATAGGATGAATTAAGAGAAAGCTTATCACTTAGTAGCTATAGGGATAGGCTTTGTATTGGTGGGAGATTTTGGAGGCAGAAGTTAGAAAGATGACATGTGAAAGTTTGCAAAGATGATTTGAAAGGAAGTTTTTTTCTCAAGTTGAGGAAAGTGTTAATGAATACAATAGAGCCGTTAGCGTGTGAACACGTTTTATTATATTTAGTATATTTTATAATTATCTATTGGCCGTTAGCGTGTGAACATGTTTTATCATATTTAGTATGTTTTGTAATTATCTATTAGCCGTTATAATGCGTCTCTATATAAGCATACCATTGTTACATTGCTCCTTGTACAAGAAATAATATTCATCACCTTCTTCCTCAATATTCTTCTTATTTTCTTCAATCTTATTCTTCAATTTGGTATCAGTGCAAATTGTCGAAAGGCTTTCTATCAACCAAGAGTTGTTTTATTTTATTCTTTCTCCTCAGTTTTATTTTTTCTCATCATCGAAGATTTTACCGAAGGGACATCCAACTCTTGATTGTTTTGGATCATTGGTTTGTAAACTGGCCACGCTAGATCAACAGGCTGCTAGTTTATTCTACCTTTCCTAAATCATAGGTATTTTTTGTAGTGACTACAAATATTATTCTTGATTTGCCAAGCACAAAGGCGGTTACAAGATCTTATAATGCGTGCCAGACATACAATATATACCTTGTTATTGTTCTTCGATTTCTTTCTATCTAGGATTACATTGGCTGCATTTTCCTTCTTCTGCCTCGCCAAATATTTTTTCTGATCAATTATGGAGAACAGTAATGAAGCCACATCTACATCAACGGTCAACACTAGCACTGATCCATCACCAAACAACCCTAACCTGATAAAACTTAATAGTTAAATTATTACCACATCACTTGATGAAGACAATTATATATTATGGAAATATCAAGTGGAAGTTGCCTTAAAAGGTTATGGACTGCTGGAATACGCCAATGGAACCATAACTATACCAACAGTCATGACTTTGAGTCAAGATGGTAGCACTATTTCAAATCCAGATTATGTTAGATATCAAAAGAAGGATAATCTATTATCATGATGGCTTATGTCTTCTATAAGTTCAAATTTGTTATCATGGATAGTAGGATGTAACAATTCTCGTGAAATTTGGTCATCTATTGAGCCAATTTTTAATTCTCAGTCTACAGCTAGGATAATGCAGTATAAAAGGGATTTATAAAACTCCAGAAAGGAAGGCATGAGTATGAAATAATATTTAGGAAAAATTAAAAATACTTGTGATAGATTAAATGTTGTTGGGCATAAGATAAGTGATAGTGAACAAATATTGTTTATCACTGGTGGACTTGATGAAGAATATGACTCATTAATAACTATTATTGCTACTCAGCAAACATTACCTGACTTGTAGTTTGTTCGATCCGCTCTACTTGTGTAACGACTGTAACAACCCTTAATTTTGGGGTAAATTTAAAAATTTATTTTAATTTATTTTAATGGGTTTTGATATTTAAAATAATTTATTTAAAATAATAATGATTAAAAATTTATTTAAATCGAAGTTAGGATGAATAATTTAATTTCAATTATAAAAGGAGTTAGACATAGCGCGGTAGTTTGAAAAGTCAAACTTGAACTTTGACCGACCGTACAGGATGCAAAATTTAACGGATTTTAGTGAAACCAAAAATATTAGAATCTATTTAAAAATATCTTTTTAACGAATCTGAAAAATTGAAATTTCATAGCAGGAATCAAAAGTTATGCCCAGTTTAAAATTTAGAAGGTCGCTATGAAATTTATATATAATACATAAAGGTCAAAAATGCTACTTTTTGCATACGAAGGAATTTGGACTCGAAACTACTTCCTTTGAGTTCATAATGACGTTTCTGCATTTAAAAAGTATAAACACTTATATATTTTGAGTTTTGGAAATTATCGGTATAAAAATTTATTTTTAATATTAAATATATACGCCTTGAAAATTGAAATTTTGCAAACGGTCTCCAAATTGAACAAAATTAATTTTGTTGGGTTCATATCGTCAAAAAAAAGCTAAAAATGATTTTTCAGTAATTTTTAGAATTAATATATAATTATAATTGATTTTTCAGTGTAAACGGACAATTTTTGTAGTTTAAAAATTCATAAATAATTCATACGGACTCAGAATTTAATGAAACCACTTCCTTTGAATTCGTATAATCGAGAATAGTTATGTTCCAATTTTTAGTAAATTTGGATAACGTATGTGTTCATACGAATTTTAAAACCACGAAAAGGACTAAAAAGTAATAGAATTATATTACATGAAGGCTAATCATTATTTAATTGAAAGTGTTTAAACTAAAGAGGGGCTGAATTAAAACTTACAACTGCCTATATATTATCATTTAGCCAGCCCTAATCCATTTTCTAAACCTAATTCTAGTCTCCATCTTCATCTCTCTAATGGCGGCTCACTTTTTCCACTAAAATTTCTTTGCACAAAACATCCTGAAACTTCAACAACTTATATCTTCAAATCAGAACCAAATCAACACACACCCTTTCTAGGTTTTTTTCATCTCTATAAACACTACTTACCACGAAAAATTCAGCACCTATCGTCGCACGGATTCGCCGGAATCCGAGTTTTAATAAAGAAAACTGATTTCGGATTTTGGTGAATTCCGGCCAAACCGTCGAGAATTAGGTGATGGCCCAGTTGGAGAAAATGTATCCAAGATATAAAAGAACAACTTTACCTTTGATCATTTCGTCCGAAAGTCGAAGGAAGGGCACAGAAATCGAGAAAAACCGAACTGAAGCAAAACAGCAAATAAAATTCGAATCGCCAAAATTAAAGAATCAAGGTGAGAAATCTTATCTATTTTTATAAATAATTATATTTTAATTATTATTCTCGCCTCTGAATCGCTATATGTATATTATTCTGCTCTATGGTAATTTAGGATTTATTTGTTTATGTATTTCTGTTGTTTGAAATATTCGCTTGGGTTGATACGATTAAAATCTCATATTTATTGAGATTCAAATTTATGTTCTAAATTCGCGATGAAATTCATTATTAATTCCAGATCCATTATTTCAGATCTGATGTTGCGCTGCTATTTACTTCTTTATTTCAGTTCTATTATTTCAGTTTTGTCAATGCGATCAAAATTTCATTTTTATTGAGATTTATATACATATATACGAATGGTTCCTTAGAATTTGTGTGCTTGTGTATGTTGGGAATAGTTAAACCAAATTCATCATATTTGTTTATTGAATTGTTGGGAAGAACTTTTAATGTCTTTCTTTTTGTTCATATTAAAAAGATTATCTTTTTAATATCGCTTTGTTCATATTAAAAAAATATCGTTTTGTTAAAATGAAAAGATTGGGTTTTAACATCATTTTGTTAAAATAAAAAGATTTGATTTTTAGCATCGTGTTGTTATAAATAAAAAGATTATGTCGTGTTTTTTATAATAAAAAGATGAAATTTTAATGTCGTTTTGTTTCAAAATAAAAAGAGCAAATTTTAAGCGTCGTTTTATTTTAAACATAAGTATCATTTTTGTTATAACATAAGTATCATTTTTGTTATAATATAAGTATCACTTTTGTCATAACATAAGTATCATTTTTGTACGTTATAAAAGAACACATTTTTGTACGTTATAAAAAGAACATATTTTTGTTTGTATTAAAAGAACGTATTTTTGGTTCGTATTAAAAGTACATATTTTTGACGTTAATAAAAGTACATATTTTTGACGTTATAAAAGAGCATAATTTTGACGCAATAAAAAGAACACATTTTTAGTGCGTTAAAAAAAAGAATATTTTTTTTGGTGTTAAAAAGAAGATATTTTAGTGTCAAATTGTTTACGCTAAAAAGATGTATTTTTGATGTAAAATTGTTACATTAAAAAGAATGGATTAAAAGTTTATATTTTATTGTCACTTTGTTTTCAATAAAAGATGTAACATTAAAAATTCCATTTTTAATGTAATATTGTTTTCGATAAAAAGGAGCCGTTACAACGACCCGGATTTTTAGCGACTGAATAATTAATTAATTTAATTATTTAAAAGATTAATTTGGGAGATTTAAATGATTTTATTTAATAATTTTGAATATTAATATAAATAGTAGTATGTAATGAAGTACACATATTTTCTAACTTAAATATACACCAGTAAATGACCCGTGCTTCGCACACGGTTGATAATTGAAGATGCAGTTCATATATAAACGAGATTTTTGCTAGCAAAGTACCAAATAAACATTTTTGAAATGCTAGCTCTACATGCACTTTTTTTTTCATTTACTGCACTTTATTTCATCCAAACAAAAGTAACGTCCATTTAAATATACATGTATATCCCTTTATTTGCATTCCACCTCCAAGTTCAATCATATCCCCTTTATACTTTCTTCAGCTCATCCTTTTACATATCGTATTCTACATGCTGACAGTGGAAGAATGTGTCCATGCTTGTTTATATTTTTCCTTTTATAGACCACACGTCCAACCGTAAGAAAAATAAAAAATAAATTGATGTAAAAATAAAATCAAACCAGTTGCTTGGTTTAAATATCACTATGATGCGTTGTATCAAAGCGCATTTGGTAGAACCAACTTGGCAAATATATGTATAAAGAAATAAAAATATAAAAACAAAGAACTTAAGCACCGTGTTATCCAAGATTTTCAATAGCGTGTCACTCAAGTGTTGATCCCATGGGAGTCAAGCAACCGAAAATCGTGCGTGGCAAGCCATCAGAACTGTGCCTGTCAATCTACTCTCCCTTTAAATATAAGATGTTTTCATTCTCCTCAAAGAAAAAGAAATAAAAACGTGAGCAACCGAGATCTCAGTAATCAATTAAAATCCAAATTTGCAATGAAAATTCACAATTTCGGTTTCGTTTAAATCGCGTGAGAAGGAGGCCAGTGCGAAGTAAGGGGTTGGGTGCAGCTTTCGACACCGATGCTGTCAACGCTGGTGGTCGGGGCTGATCGGATTTTGAGCGTTTAGGGTTTACATTATAACTCAGATTCTGGCGAGCTGGGTTTGTTTATAGTCGAACCGTGTAAGGTGGAGGTAAGGGGAGGTATGGCGAGTCGTATGGTGATGATGAGGAGTTCTCAGGTGGAGGTAGGAGGAGAGATGATGGCACTATGAAGGGTTGGTGCTTCAAACAGTTGTGTGGTTCACCGTACAGACGGTTTGAGGTCTGATGTCGGAATCGTGGAGGGGTATACAAGTTAGACGAGCTCACAAGGGGGGTGAAATTGGTGGAGTCAGTTCATCGGACGGTGATGGACATAGGCGGCGGGGGGTTGGATGAAAGCTGCATGTTTCAGTATCAGGAAGTAATCGCGTTTTGATAGCTGAAAGAAGGAGGTATAAGCAGTGATTAATGGATGGATTAAGAAGCTAAGATGGATTATGGGTAATGGGTATAAGACGGGTCAAAGAAGCTTTCTTGGGATGGGGAAAATCAAATTGGAAAGGAGGAGTGCATGGAAATTTCATTGACTGGAGATATGTGACGAAAAGGAATTTCACTCGGTCCGAACCAGTCGCTAAACCGACCCAGACCATTCGAAACGCCCTATCGTTTGAGAACACGACAAAGTAGAACGCATATAGAAGAACATTTCATTGCATATTACAACAATGCATCAGATTACAAGAATATACAGAGTATAAATGAATATTACACAGAAATATCAGAGATTTAAATTACATTTAAATACAACGTAGCGGAAAATAATACAATACACAACTAGAAGAGATATACGGATACAAAGCTTTCCGGATATCGTTCCAGCTGTAAACCAGGATCCTGTGAATATAAATCTGCAAAACCAAAACTACTAGCTGCCCGTGTCAAAATAGGGGCACCCAGAGTTTAGGTTAAAACAATAAACTCCAGGTCAGTCATGTGACTGGTGTGAGAACTAAAACAGTTAATCTTTATTTTTAAAGTTAGGCAAATCAAGGGACCACGCCGTATAACACGGAACGGGTTTCCTCCCAAGAGTACCAGTGCATAAAACAAACAGCGCAATGCTAAATAAAGAAAATGAAGCTGTTATAAGACCCAGGTCCCATCACACAATGCAACGCAAGCCGGAGGATAGGGTTTTCCCTTATAACAGCCAAAGAATGCTTGATACGTTTAAAACAAATCATTTGATACTATTATAAGTGCATAGTGTATAAAACAACTTCAAATCATAAGTATCAATCATAGGCGACATGAGCGTCCCATGCCACTATGTCGCCATACTAGGCTCTACAAATAAAACCGCAAATGTCACGTATTTGGAAATTGGATTTCTGTCTATGAACCGAGGCAAAAGATAGTCCTCAACCGATTCGTGACTCTCTAGCCCGAGCCACAGGCAAGTACTCAGTCAAGCCTTGGAGCGACAGGGCCGGCCCACCGATGTGGATTAAACTTAAACCCTGAACACTACGTCTCCCCACCCTATGGGGTGTAAGTCTGGTCCGTCTGCCGACCAGAATGCATCAGCCGAAACCGATATAACCGAGGCGCCTCGCAACAGCAACAACCAGATAAGTCAAACTCGTCAGGGCGTGTAAAACCACTGACGCCACTTCTAACTAGAAAGAAACGCAAGTCCTCCCTGAGGTCCGTCTCCCGTTTTTGGTTCATACCGGGTGTGAAACACGCGAGGTAAACGTTACACAAAGCTACGCCACAAAGGCCGTGATTTGATCATCACCACAAGACTTTGCTTTTCAACAGAAGCCTCGATCAATTGCCACTTAGGCATGCCACACAGGCAATTCACTCCATGCGTTTGATATCCATCAATATATAACCCCTGAGCTCGTACGTCTCAGAGAAGGGCGTTAAGCAAGAGAATAAATCCTTCGCCGCCAAACAGATATATATTTAATAGAGATCAATCACACGGACTAAAATCCAATGTCAGACACACAGTCCATTTACAAGTTCGTTCTGGGTCTGAACGAAACCGGAGGCACCTAGTACCCCGCATATCCATCGATCTCCAAGTACGTCTGGACGATCACTAACTGTTTCCATCTTCTTGGGTGTACAGCCCAATCAAGATCATCAGTAATCACCCAAACGACGTGAAGACTTCTGGTCTTCGACCACCGTCTTCATCTTCGACACCACGTCGAATCAGTTATTCAGAATGGGATAAACCTGGTCTTCCTGAATAACTCGCGTATATATTATAAAAGTGTTACACAAACACAACATACGCCTCATTCCAATTCAGAATATTCTTTTATTCAAATATCCTTATACTTTGGGAAAAGTTCCCATTAATTTTATCCAAGATAAATTCTTTAAATTTATTCTTTAATCTCCTTTGAATATCAATTCAAACTAGTCGGGATTAGCGAACCACACCGAAGAAATCATTTATTTTATTTCCCAATCCCAACCTATTCATCCCATGAAGTAAAACTGGTTATACTTCATATCTAACACCACGGTGTTATCGGTAAATTCAATTACCATTTCACGTTCAAATCTAATTAAAGATTTAACTATCGCCTGGAGTAAAACTGGTGATACTCCATCCTCGATCTTTTCAATCTAATTAAAGATTCATTAAAACTCCACTTAGTTTTAATCTTTAACTGGGTTAAAGAATCAGTGTCATTTAAAACACGGTTCACGATAAACCCAAAATCACATTCCATTAATTATCGGGTTAAAGAACAAGTGTTATTTAAAAACACTGTTCACGATAAACCCAAAAATCAATACCAATTCAATTCCAATTAAATATTATTCAATTGGTACACTTCATTAAATCTAAATAAAAAGATTTAATCTTTTCACAACTGGGTTCAAGAATAGTGTTAGTGAAGACACCATTCACGACAAACCCAAATCACATTTGATATTCAATACAAGGCTCTGAATAGAAAATATATCGGCTTATATTCAATATCAAATTCTACGACTAACAAATGTCGTATTGGAAATAACGATATAAATATATATCTTTCAAATTTCCATAACAACATCTGTATAATCACGAATTCCAACATCGAAATATTCCGAAGACAATTTCGATTCAAATCCACTCCAATGCAATCATTGGAAATTTTGGTTATTTTCAAAACTCTTTTCAAATTCAATTTATTTATTTAAAAATAAATAGAATTATAATTCTAGTTCAAAACTAGTTCATTTCGATAAAAATCTATTTTTATCCTTTCAAATATGGAGTTTTTCATCCCAATCCTTTCTAAATCATTTCTTATGATTTTACACAAATTATTACTATTTTTAATAATTTTATCAAGGCCCGTACAGTCGATTTCCATCAATGGCCATCGAACTGCACTTACAGCGACCTTTTTCAAATTTGATTTGGACGTAACTCCAAATCCAACCGTTAGATTTCAAATTTCTAATATTCGTTAGAAAGCTCTTTACGATACGAACCCAACGGTTCCGGGTTTAGGAGAATCCGACGGTCGGATCTCCCGCAATGTCCGTTTGAAATAAATGGTCGAAATTCACGAACTGCTGCGGCGCGGCGCGTTCTATTCAGGCCATTATATTATATATATAATATATATAATATATACTTCGTCGATTTCTATTTAAAACGAATTATATAAATAGTTTTAAAATTCGTTTCAAAATCTATTTCAACTTCCATTTCAATTCAAAGCAAAATTGAATTCTTCTTTATAGATTCGTTTCAAAATTCAATTCTATTCAATTCAAATTTCAATTCAATTTGAATTCATTTCAATTCGCTTTCAATTCAATTTGAATTCGTTTTCAATTCAATTCATTTCGAAATCGTTTTCAATTCAATTCATTTCGAAATCGTTTTCAATTCAATTCATTTCGAAATCGTTTTCAATTCAATTCATTTCGAAATCGTTTTCAATTCAATTCATTTCGAAATCGTTTTCAATTCATTTCATTTCGAAATCGTTTTCAATTCATTTCATTTCGAAATAGTTTTCAATTCATTTCATTTCGAAATCGTTTTCAATTCATTTCATTTCAAAATATTCGATTTCGAAATCACTTTTCAATATTCATTTTAAAATGAATAAAATCGATATAAATATCGTTCACGTCAAAATGGCGTCAATCTAATCAACACGGCTTCATAAATTTCTATTTTCAAATATTCTATTTCAAATATTTTTTTTTTCAAATATTTCCATTTCTAAACTGGAATGAGGCCCAATCAATTACCACATAAAATTAATTATATGGATTTTCACACAACACATGTATATAATAGCATTGAAAAATGATCAACCATCAACCAAAGTGCACTACACTGTATAAGCATCAAATAAAGATATCTAACGCTTATAACAGCCTGTCAATCAATCGATCGACATATTTAACCAATCAGGATGAGTGAACTTCAAATTTCATCCCAACACCCGTGTGGGGTTTCAAACAATCAAACACAGATTTTAGTTGTGCAGTTGGGCGATGTGTAAAATTTATCGTCCCAATCAATGTCATTCAAATAAGTGTACATAAACAAACCATCTGGTTTGTAAATGAATATTTATTTATTCACTTCACTATTTTCATATTCACGTTAAAAATTATATTTTTAACGATAAAACATTTTATTTCAATCTATGAATTTCTATTCAATTCATTTATTCAATAAAATGATATTTTTATTTTTCTAACATATTTTAGAAAATTTCGGCGGCATAACGGCACGATACTAGAAACGGGACAAGGTCTAGCCTTATCCCCGGTCTAGTGAAGGCCCACGCCATTCACACATCAATCAAATCAATTTTTATTTCACCAAACAGTTCAGTTCAAACCAAATAATCTAACCAACTACACAACCAAACAAACAAGTCCATGGTATGTGGACGGGTGTCGGGTGCTACTAAGCACCGTCTGCATCCTAGTATATATATATAACTAGAAAAATAAATTGAAAGGTGAGAAATTCTCACATATAGCTATCCTAGCTCCACGGCACTTCATTGATAGAAATCTTCATCGCTATCGCATCTTCGTCATCTTCGTTGCCCGTAGCCACTACATATATAAAAATCACACATTTTTATATTTTGATGTCTTTAAACTAAAAATCACATTTTTATTTATTCACTTTAAATTTAAAAAAAATCATATTTTTAATTCGAAGTTCAATATATAAAAATCATATTTTTATTTCGTAGTTCTATATATAAAAATCCTATTTTTATTTCGAAGTTCTATATATAAAAATCCTATTTTTATTTCGAAGTTCTATATATAAAAATCCTATTTTTATTTCGAAGTTCTATATATAAAAATCCTATTTTTATTTCGAAGTTCTATATATAAAAATCCTATTTTTATTTCGAAGTTCAACATATAAAAATCCTATTTTTATTTCGAAGTTCAACATATAAAAATCCTATTTTTATTTCGTTCACATCATAAAAATTACATCTTTCACCTTACTAATTACTGTAAGTAAATAAAATTTAAAACTCACAGCGAAGGGGGGCCTACATGCTGACTGGAGGTCGAAGGAGTCGTTGGTGGTAGCTCAGGTGGTCGGAGCAGCTCGTGGCAGCTAGGTCTAGGTGGCGGCTTTAGGCGATGGGTTTAGGTGCTTCGCGATTTGGGTTGGTCTGAGGGCTCGGACGCGGGAAAGAAGAGAGAGGGGGTGGAGGAGTGGGGTCCGGCGCTGGGGAGGCCGGTGGCGTGGTGTGTCGAGGTGGGCGGTTGGCTAGGGCGTGGCGACGCAGGGTTATTTGGGGGTAGGGTTTCGTACGGGGGAGAGGAGCGAGGGGGCGAGCAGAGGGAGGTGGCAGAGGCGATGCCAGAGGGGCGGTGGTCACCTAGGCATGGCGGATGATCATCGATGGCGACGGGGAGGGAGCGGCTTCGTTTTTTTTTTTTCTTCTAAATCGATCTGAGTGGGAGAGAGAAGGTATGGGTATGGATATTATTATATATATATATAAAATATTAATATTTATTTTTCAAAGGTGTTGACTTTTCATTCGTCCTCCCAACGAGACCCAACGACTGTCGCTCCTAGCTAATTACCCCCATTTCAAACAAAATGGGATATGTATCGTAAGCTGATTCAGTCGTTTCGATCAGTTTCAGTTGAATTTACATTTAAATCATTATATTGAATTTTAAACGTACATTTCAAATTACCGGGGTCACATACGAACTTTAAAAATTCTCGAAAAATATTTTCTAGCTTCGTATTGACGATACGGTCCTAACAAAACTAGTTTCATCGAATTCTGAGACCGTTGGAAAAATGGCCAATTTCCAGTCGATTAAAATCAACTGAAACTGGTCAAACGCGTTTTCCTTTTCCACGCTCACATATTGATTCGAAAAATTATGAAATTTGAAACCTAGCAATAACTCGACATCACGGACCCAACAAAAGTGGTTTCGTCGAAATCCGAGGTCATTTGCAAAATGTCCATTTTTAAGGGCCTGAATTCCATAGCGACTATTCAGAATTTTCAACTGGACATATCTTTTGATTCCCGCCATCAAATTTCGATTGGTCGGATTCGTTGGAAAGATATTATCAATTAGATCCTAATGTTTTTGGTTTCACTAAAATCCGGATTGTTTTGCACCCGGTACATTCAAATGAAGTTTGAAATCGAATTATCGAACTACCGCGCCATTTTCAATTCCTTTTATAATTATATATAATTATTTATATTCTAACGACGACGTATATAATTATATACGTTCTAAATATATTCAAAATAAATTTTTCGTTGATATTATTTAAAATAATCTATTTTAAATATTCAAAATTCGCTAAAATTGCCAAAATAAAAATTTTAAACTGGCCCAGAATTTCTGGGTTGTTACAATCTCCCCCACTTAAAACTTTTCGTCCCCGAAAAGGAACAAAGTCAAAAGTGGTTTGATTAATCAACTTTACGCTCGATCTGGCTTCCATCCTCCAACTTTTCAGTTTCTGAGAATTTTCAAAATTTCAAAAAATTTGGCTAACACCCTAAATTTTTGAAAAATTTCGCCATAACCTCCCCTGCACCGGGAGCATCGGGGAATTTCAAATAGCTTCCCCGGTCCTTCAGATCTCAAAAAGAAAAAGAAAAAGCCAAGCGGCTAGCCAATAGGCTCATAAAATCATCATCACCCAAACAAAACAGGAAATTATGTAGTAAACATGTACCTATTTGTCGGGCAAACAAATTTTATTCTCTGGCTCTAGCCTCCTTGCTATGACCTGTTCAATATAAGTATATGTATATGCAAGCAAATGTGACCAATTTTCAATACAATTCGATATTTGATGCTATTAGGCTAAATGGCTAAAAATTAGCAAACAAATAAGCAAACAACACAATCATCAATCAATTAGTGAATTAGAGTTTCAAATTCATAATTTCGATACATATACAAAAATCATGTTTTGATGCCAAATCACAACAATGTATTCTAGCTATATTAGTTTTGGTTCTCACACCAGTCAATAGGAAATATATAGAAATCACACCTTCGAAACACGAATACCAATTCTGATGATGTTCGAACTATCACCAGAATCATCTCCGGGCGTCTAGAGTGTGATTCTATATCTATCCAGTATATTAAAATTCCAAATACACGTGGATCAGACGTATACGCAAAATCTTTATATACTGGACTGTCCAACTCAATATAAATAGATAATCAGATACGAATAATTGATTTAAATTTTCAAAACAAAAATTGTTTTCATTTGAAAAATATACTCTTCACACTCGTTCTAGGATACTACTGATCCCATCTCTAACGAGTCATTCCCATTGGATATTACTAATCCAATATCTGATGAATTCTTTCGTATGGTTCTAATGTGTCTTGTTCTCTGCTTTGTAAACCAAAGCTCTGATACCAACTGTGACGAAAAGGAATTTCGCTCGGTCCGAACCAGTCGCTAAACCGACCCAGACCATTCGAAACGCCCTATCGTTTGAGAACACGACAAAGTAGAACGCATATAGAAGAACATTTCATTGCATATTACAACAATGCATCAGATTACAAGAATATACAGAGTATAAATGAATATTACACAGAAATATCAGAGATTTAAATTACATTTAAATACAACGCAGCGGAAAATAATACAATACACAACTAGAAGAGATATACGGATACAAAGCTTTCCGGATATCGTTCCAGCTGTAAACCAGGATCCTGTGAATATAAATCTGCAAAACCAAAACTACTAGCTGCCCGTGTCAAAATAGGGGCACCCAGAGTTTAGGTTAAAACAATAAACTCCAGGTCAGTCATGTGACTGGTGTGAGAACTAAAACAGTTAATCTTTATTTTTAAAGTTAGGCAAATCAAGGGACCACGCCGTATAACACGGTACGGGTTTCCTCCCAAGAGTACCAGTGCATAAAACAAACAGCGCAATGCTAAATAAAGAAAATGAAGCTGTTATAAGACCCAGGTCCCATCATACAATGCAACGCAAGCCGGAGGATAGGGTTTTCCCTTATAACAGCCAAAGAATGCTTGATACGTTTAAAACAAATCATTTGATACTATTATAAGTGCATAGTGTATAAAACAACTTCAAATCATAAGTATCAATCATAGGCGACATGAGCGTCCCATGCCACTATGTCGCCATACTAGGCTCTACAAATAAAACCGCAAATGTCACGTATTTGGAAATTGGATTTCCGTCTATGAACCGAGGCAAAAGATAGTCCTCAACCGATTCGTGACTCTCTAGCCCGAGCCACAGGCAAGTACTCAGTCAAGCCTTGGAGCGACAGGGCCGGTCCACCGATGTGGATTAAACTTAAACCCTGAACACTACGTCTCCCCACCCTATGGGGTGTAAGTCTGGTCCGTCTGCCGACCAGAATGCATCGGCCGAAACCGATATAACCGAGGCGCCTCGCAACAGCAACAACCACATAAGTCAAACTCGTCAGGGCGTGTAAAACCACTGACGCCACTTCTAACTAGAAAGAAACGCAAGTCCTCCCTGAGGTCCGTCTCCCGTTTTTGGTTCATACCGGGTGTGAAACACGCGAGGTAAACGTTACACAAAGCTACGCCACAAAGGCCGTGCTTTGATCATCACCACAAGACTTTGCTTTTCAACAGAAGCCTCGATCAATTGCCACTTAGGCATGCCACACAGGCAATTCACTCCATGCGTTTGATATCCATCAATATATAACCCCTGAGCTCGTACGTCTCAGAGAAGGGCGTTAAGCAAGAGAATAAATCCTCCACCGCCAAATAGATATATATTTAATAGAGATCAATCACACGGACTAAAATCCAATGTCAGACACACAGTCCATTTACAAGTCCGTTCTGGGTCTGAACGAAACCGGAGGCACCTAGTACCCCGCATATCCATCGATCTCCAAGTACGTCTGGACGATCACCAACTGTTTCCATCTTCTTGGGTGTACAGCCCAATCAAGATCATCAGTAATCACCCAAACGACGTGAAGACTTCTGGTCTTCGACCACCGTCTTCATCTTCGACACCACGTCGAATCAGTTATTCAGAATGGGATAAACCCGGTCTTCCTGAATAACTCGCGTATATATTATAAAAGTGTTACACAAACACAACATACGCCTCATTCCAATTCAGAATATTCTTTTATTCAAATATCCTTATACTTTGGGAAAAGTTCCCATTAATTTTATCCAAGATAAATTCTTTAAATTTATTCTTTAATCTCCTTTGAATATCAATTCAAACTAGTCGGGATTAGCGAACCACACCGAAGAAATCATTTATTTTATTTCCCAATCCCAACCTATTCATCCCATGAAGTAAAACTGGTTATACTTCATATCTAACACCACGGTGTTATCGGTAAATTCAATTACCATTTCACGTTCAAATCTAATTAAAGATTTAACTATCGCCTGGAGTAAAACTGGTGATACTCCATCCTCGATCTTTTCAATCTAATTAAAGATTCATTAAAACTCCACTTAGTTTTAATCTTTAACTGGGTTAAAGAATCAGTGTCATTTAAAACACGGTTCACGATAAACCCAAAATCACATTCCATTAATTATCGGGTTAAAGAACAAGTGTTATTTAAAAACACTGTTCACGATAAACCCAAAAATCAATACCAATTCAATTCCAATTAAATATTATTCAATTGGTACACTTCATTAAATCTAAATAAAAAGATTTAATCTTTTCACAACTGGGTTCAAGAACAGTGTTAGTGAAGACACCATTCACGACAAACCTAAATCACATTTGATATTCAATACAAGGCTCTGAATAGAAAATATATCGGCTTATATTCAATATCAAATTCTACGACTAACAAATGTCGTATTGGAAATAACGATATAAATATATATCTTTCAAATTTCCATAACAACATCTGTATAATCACGAATTCCAACATCGAAATATTCCGAAGACAATTTCGATTCAAATCCACTCCAATGCAATCATTGGAAATTTTGGTTATTTTCAAAACTCTTTTCAAATTCAATTTATTTATTTAAAAATAAATAGAATTATAATTCTAGTTCAAAACTAGTTCATTTCGATAAAAATCTATTTTTATCCTTTCAAATATGGAGATTTTCATCCCAATCCTTTCTAAATCATTTCTTATGATTTTACACAAATTATTACTATTTTTAATAATTTTATCAAGGCCCGTACAGTCGATTTCCATCAATGGCCATCGAACTGCACTTACAGCGACCTTTTTCAAATTTGATTTGGACGTAACTCCAAATCCAACCTTTAGATTTCAAATTTCTAATATTCGTTAGAAAGCTCTTTTCGATACGAACCCAACGGTTCCGGGTTTAGGAGAATCCGACGGTCGGATCTCCCGCAATGTCCGTTTGAAATAAATGGTCGAAATTCACGAACTGCCGCGGCGCGGCGCGTTCTATTCAGGCCATTATATTATATATATAATATATATAATATTTACTTCATCGATTTCTATTTAAAACGAATTATATAAATAGTTTTAAAATTCGTTTCAAAATCTATTTCAACTTCCATTTCAATTCAAAGCAAAATTGAATTCTTCTTTATAGATTCGTTTCAAAATTCAATTCTATTCAATTCAAATTTCAATTCAATTTGAATTCATTTCAATTCGCTTTCAATTCAATTTGAATTCGTTTTCAATTCAATTCATTTCGAAATCGTTTTCAATTCAATTCATTTCGAAATCGTTTTCAATTCAATTCATTTCGAAATCGTTTTCAATTCAATTCATTTCGAAATCGTTTTCAATTCAATTCATTTCGAAATCGTTTTCAATTCAATTCATTTCGAAATCGTTTTCAATTCAATTCATTTCGAAATCGTTTTCAATTCATTTCATTTCGAAATCGTTTTCAATTCATTTCATTTCGAAATCGTTTTCAATTCATTTCATTTCGAAATCGTTTTCAATTCATTTCATTTCAAAATATTCGATTTCGAAATCACTTTTCAATATTCATTTTAAAATGAATAAAATCGATATAAATATCGTTCACGTCAAAATGGCGTCAATCTAATCAACACGGCTTCATAAATTTCTATTTTCAAATATTCTATTTCAAATATATATATTTTTTTCCAAATATTTCCATTTCTAAACTGGAATGAGGCCCAATCAATTACCACATAAAATTAATTATATGGATTTTCACACAACACATGTATATAATAGCATTGAAAAATGATCAACCATCAACCAAAGTGCACTACACTGTATAAGCATCAAATAAAGATATCTAACGCTTATAACAGCCTGTCAATCAATCGATCGACATATTTAACCAATCAGGATGAGTGAACTTCAAATTTCATCCCAACACCCGTGTGGGGTTTCAAACAATCAAACACAGATTTTAGTTGTGCAGTTGGGCGATGTGTAAAATTTATCGTCCCAATCAATGTCATTCAAATAAGTGTACATAAACAAACCATCTGGTTTGTAAATGAATATTTATTTATTCACTTCACTATTTTCATATTCACGTTAAAAATTATATTTTTAACGATAAAACATTTTATTTCAATCTATGAATTTCTATTCAATTCATTTATTCAATAAAATGATATTTTTATTTTTCTAACATATTTTAGAAAATTTCGGCGGCATAACGGCACGATACTAGAAACGGGACATGGTCTAGCCTTATCCCCGGTCTAGTGAAGGCCCACGCCATTCACACATCAATCAAATCAATTTTTATTTCACCAAACAGTTCAGTTCAAACCAAATAATCTAACCAACTACACAACCAAACAAACAAGTCCATGGTATGTGGACGGGTGTCGGGTGCTACTAAGCACCGTCTGCATCCTAGTATATATATATAACTAGAAAAATAAATTGAAAGGTGAGAAATTCTCACATATAGCTATCCTAGCTCCACGGCACTTCATTGATAGAAATCTTCATCGCTATCGCATCTTCGTCATCTTCGTTGCCCGTAGCCACTACATATATAAAAATCACACATTTTTATATTTTGATGTCTTTAAACTAAAAATCACATTTTTATTTATTCACTTTAAATTTAAAAAAAATCATATTTTTAATTCGAAGTTCAATATATAAAAATCATATTTTTATTTCGTAGTTCTATATATAAAAATCCTATTTTTATTTCGAAGTTCTATATATAAAAATCCTATTTTTATTTCGAAGTTCTATATATAAAAATCCTATTTTTATTTCGAAGTTCTATATATAAAAATCCTATTTTTATTTCGAAGTTCTATATATAAAAATCCTATTTTTATTTCGAAGTTCTATATATAAAAATCCTATTTTTATTTCGAAGTTCAACATATAAAAATCCTATTTTTATTTCGAAGTTCAACATATAAAAATCCTATTTTTATTTCGTTCACATCATAAAAATTACATCTTTCACCTTACTAATTACTGTAAGTAAATAAAATTTAAAACTCACAGCGAAGGGGGGCCTACATGCTGACTGGAGGTCGAAGGAGTCGTTGGTGGTAGCTCAGGTGGTCGGAGCAGCTCGTGGCAGCTAGGTCTAGGTGGCGGCTTTAGGCGATGGGTTTAGGTGCTTCGCGATTTGGGTTGGTCTGAGGGCTCGGACGCGGGAAAGAAGAGAGAGGGGGTGGAGGAGTGGGGTCCGGCGCTGGGGAGGCCGGTGGCGTGGTGTGTCGAGGTGGGCGGTTGGCTAGGGCGTGGCGACGCAGGGTTATTTGGGGGTAGGGTTTCGTACGGGGGAGAGGAGCGAGGGGGCGAGCAGAGGGAGGTGGCAGAGGCGATGCCAGAGGGGCTGTGGTCACCTAGGCGTGGCGGATGATCATCGATGGCGACGGGGAGGGAGCGGCTTCGTTTTTTTTTTCTTCTAAATCGATCTGAGTGGGAGAGAGAAGGTATGGGTATGGATATTATTATATATATATATAAAATATTAATATTTATTTTTCAAAGGTGTTGACTTTTCATTCGTCCTCCCAACGAGACCCAACGACTGTCGCCCCTAGCTAATTACCCCCATTTCGAACCCAATGGGATATGTATCGTAAGCTGATTCGGTCGTTTCGATCAGTTTCAGTTGAATTTACATTTAAATCATTATATTGAATTTTAAACGTACATTTCAAATTACCGGGGTCACATACGAACTTTAAAAATTCTCGAAAAATATTTTCTAGCTTTGTATTGACGATACGGTCCTAACAAAACTAGTTTCATCGAATTCTGGGACCGTTGGAAAAATGGCCAATTTCCAGTCGATTAAAATCAACTGAAACTAGTCAAACGCGTTTTCCTTTGCCACGCTCACATATTGATTCGAAAAATTATGAAATTTGAAACCTAGCAATAACTCGACATCACGGACCCAACAAAAGTGGTTTCGTCGAAATCCGAGGTCATTTGCAAAATGTCCATTTTTAAGGGCCTGAATTCCATAGCGACTATTCAGAATTTTCAACTGGACATATCTTTTGATTCCCGCCATCAAATTTCGATTGGTCGGATTCGTTGGAAAGATATTATCAATTAGATCCTAATGTTTTTGGTTTCACTAAAATCCGGATTGTTTTGCACCCGGTACATTCAAATGAAGTTTGAAATCGAATTATCGAACTACCGCGCCATTTTCAATTCCTTTTATAATTATATATAATTATTTATATTCTAACGACGACGTATATAATTATATACGTTCTAAATATATTCAAAATAAATTTCTCGTCGATATTATTTAAAATAATCTATTTTAAATATTCAAAATTCGCTAAAATTGCCAAAATAAAAATTTTAAACTGGCCCAGAATTTCCGGGTTGTTACAAGATAAGCCGTGGGTTTTCCGAGAAAATTAAGGTCAATGATAAGGTAATTAAACAATCAATGGTTATTAGAGTTTTGTAATTTAATACCGTAAAATATTTCTGAATATAGAAAATGAGGTTAATTAATTCAAGATGACATTTATTTGCGGATTTGATGTAGTGAGTGAAACATGGGGAGAGGCTGTTTTGCAGTTTGGAAATTGACAGTATGGAGATGGAGTTGGAACCTTGTTCCAAGGGAAGAAGCATTATTACACATTATATATGATGGGCCATGAGTGGTACGGTGGGTGTAAAGGGAAAGCATGGTTGTGAATGTGCTTGTAGAGGAAGAAAGGGTGCGAAGTATGACGCTGAGAAGATGGTTAGTGGAAGTACCGTGATTACGGAAGGGAAGGCGAGGGGTATTTTCGAAATGGGGTTTTGTGTAGTGGTGAATGGGAGCAATCATGGTGAGCATCAGTTTCTATTGCGTGGAATCCTTTCGGAAAGACAAGACTTAGCAAGCCAGTTTTAAATTAATTATATTATTGACATTTATAATAATAATCAGTTTATTTAATTATATATTATTATTTTAAGTTGATATTTAATCTTGTAAGCACTATAACTCGATCCTCCATGGACAGAATTTAGTGAAACAAGTGCTGTTGGAACCGCACCGAAGAATACTACATCATAAAATTGGATTGAAGCCATTTGGAGCTCGTTGCGATTTATGACGAAATAAAACACTTGATCCGATCAAATCGTCCGTTTACCGTTGTTTATAGACAAACGACCAAGGTGAGTAAACTCACTAACTCTATCTCGTTTATATTTTTATATAAACGAGTTTTAAATTTATCTATAATAATTTTATACTGGGTGATGGTTGTTTGGATGATTGGTTCATAAAATTGGTTGAATTGGTTGATATAGTCAGATCATTGATCGTTTAATAATTCTGTTCACTATGATATTTCATATTGATGTGAAAATAATATTATTGACGTTGATTAACATCCGTGGATGTAGGGAAACAGGTTGAAGGGATCCAACTGGATTCCTCAATATTTATATTATTGTGTTTGCATTGATTGTGACATATGCTGTGATGTATTAATTGTGATTGATCTTGTTGTGTTTCACTGGTCCTAGAATTATACTATTTAAATACCGTAAGATATTTTCAAATGAAATTTGAGATTTAAAAAGGAAATATATTTTTTCCAGAAATGGAAGTGTAATTTCGAATGGAGTTAAAAAAAAGTAGAAACTTGTTCTATTAAAACAAGAAGTTGATTTTAAAGAAGTTTATAAATAAAATGAATTATTTATAGTTAGATAAATTGAAATAGAAATTCAGGTTTGAATTTATGTAGAAAGTGGAAATGGGTTTGAAACTGATATTTGTAAATTGTTTAGCACTTAGCAGTTATAAATGAAATTCTAAACGAGATTATAAATGGATATAATAAAAACATTTTTTGTGAATGATTCTATCATTAGGAGTAAATAAAGGAAAATTTGGATTTTTAAAATATTATTCAAAGGAATGAAGTCAAATGAATTGATTATGTAAAAGAAGTGTTATTCACGATTAAAGTGAACGATGGATTAAAGTCGATATTTTGCAAATGGAAGTTTAAATGAGAAAGGGAGAAATGAAAACGATGGGTTTTATTTCGAAGTCCGGAATATAAAATATATTGAGATAAATCCAATGGAATTATAATTATAATTTGATTATAATGGTTTATTTTCAAAAAGGATATTTGAATGCTACTTAGTTTGAACTATAATTTAAATGGTTACGTTAAGAAGTCAGTATTTAAATAATTATGCTATGGAAATAAAATGCCATGTTTTGAAATAATTCAAGATTTATCTTAAATTAGAATTATTAACAACTCTAGATTCCTATTAAGGAAAGACACTGATATTTGACAATGAACAACGATGGAAAGAAAATGTTTTGCGAATGGAAATAATCATAAGGGAAATTGAGTTAACCTGAAATGGTAAATTAATTTTGAAATTCGGAATATAAATCGAATATAGATTATTCGTGAGAAAGTCATTTATTGGAATTCAGTTATATCGAATTTAGGGAAGTAGTTATTTTTTACTTTCCGTTTTGAATCAAATTTAGTTATTTATTTATTTATTTACTTATTCATTGAATTAATAAGTACAAGTTATATTTTTATGTAAACCAAATATTTGGAAACAGCGATTTCAACGCTACTGTTAAAATAAATGTTTTGTAAATGCTAAACAGCGATTTTAACGCTGTAGTTATAGTAAATGTTTTGTAATTCTAAACAACGATCTTAACGCTATTGTTATAATAAGTGTTCTATAATTCTAAATAGCGATTGTAACGCTTTTGTTAAAAGTAATGTTTTATAAATCAAATATTTGGAAAAAGCGATTATAACGCTACCGTTATAATCAATGTTTTTTTTCGTAAAAGAAGTGTGTTCTTAGATTGAATCCGAAAGTCGCATAAGCGATGTTTTGTTTGAAGCTGTGAGCTTTTGCTATTTCAAAGTTGAGAATGTTGTTCAGTTAAGGTCTGAGAGGTAATTATACCCCAACTTGATTGACTTCATGATTGATGGAGAAATAGTTAAGGTTCAATAGTGAAGATTGGTTAGCAATACGGTTAGTTAATAAATGATAAATGGTTTGAGTTATAATAATAATGTTTTATAATATCATGTTAATTTGAAGGGTTTTGAAATGTTTTTCTCAAATAAATAGAGAGATATTTTATACGCATAAAAAATAAAATTAATTGGTCAACGATGAATTAATAAAGGGAATATGGAAATATTTTCCGATATTAATAAGGTGTATTTTCTGAATATAGAAAATAAGGATTGCATCAATATATATAGAAATGTCTTCTTACTGGAATAAGGGATATTCTCTCGAATAGTGAAATTATAATATTGGAAATGTTTTTCAAAGAATCGAGAGGGGAAATTGTTCTTTAAAAGGATATGAAAGTTGGGAAATGGGAATTGTAAATGATAATATAACAAAGAATTGATTTAAAGGAGCCCAGTGTTGTTTGATGCTTGATCGATAGAATTTCCATTTGGAAATAGGACCGTTGATTGTATGGATGTTTCTTTGAAATTTAAATCGCCGACTACCAAAGTTTTGATTTATTTTATACCTCCGTTGTCAATATGGAGAGACCGGGATCAGATTTAATATCTGAAAACCACTCCGTATTGTTATGGGTGTATGAATCAACTTGTGCTGAAGATAATTGAAGACGGAGTAAAGTGCAAGGGTTGTTCTGTTAATCCTAGGTAGAAATTGCCCAAGATGGGTTAATAGAACGGTGCCTTCAGTTTGTCCAGACCCATAACAACTTGTAAGGACGAGTGTCTGACAGAGTATTTCCAAAGGGATTACGTACGTTGATTCCTTCAAATGTACGAAGTTGGTGGCAAAGAAGGGAAACTTCTTTGGCCTAACAATCTGAGTATTTTTATGGGAATCAATTAGTGATTTCCGATGGATCCGACGATGTGGCATTCAAAGTTAATGGTTGCCAGATGTTCTGGAAGATAATTCAAACCTCAAGCCTCACAACCGGGAATTGACAAAAATCGGGCAGGCAGCATGGATATGTGGGTCGCTCCCATTAGGATGCATAATCGCCTATCTAGAGAAATTCAATTTGCTTCTTTAATCTATCGATGTTGTCCCTTTCGGGAAATGGTTGCTGATCCCAACCGTTGGTGATATACATTCGACACACTCAAGCGAAATGAGTGGTCAGTCATGTGTGGGTCGGGTTGCAAGAAGTTCTTGTTGAATCCAGTGTATTCCTCTCTAGAGATACACTATCGGAAGGTGGTTCCATACCTTGTCATGTCGGAAATACAATCTCCAATAAGCGCCTTGCGGTTTTTGATTTAATATTATATATGGAGCGTGAGATGCAAGCGTTCCGCTAGATTTCTATTTATTTGATTTAGACACTATTATAATATCACTAGATTTTGATATCAAAATGTTTTGGGTTATCGTAAGGTAAAAACCATCCGTGTTTATGTGTGGATCGGTCTTACGGTCATCATTTCTTTCGAAAGGATTTTGAAAGTTAAACAAATGATTGGATTTTACTCACACCAGTCCCATGACTGACCCAGAGTTTATTTTGTTTGTTTTCCCTAAACTCTTGGGTGCCCAAATTTGTATGGGCAGTCAAGTAGTCGGGATTTTACAGATTCACTTGGAAAAGCTGGAAGTAGGAGGCTTCACCAGTTAGACATAGACTATCATATTTTCCGCTGTGTACTATGTTGTATCTGGAAACATGTGTTTATAATTGTTCCAGGAATAACCGTTGTGCTCTGATACTGGTATGTATATATAGTTATTGATTTGTATTTCAAAGGTTATGTTATTTAATATATCTTATTCGTTCCGCTGTGAATTTGTGTTCTTCGTCTTCTTCTATTCTAATTCTTCTTTCCTTCTATTTCCCATCCTCTAACTTCTTTCTAATAATGATTCGTATTTCTGTGCAATTTGGGTTGGACGTGTGATGTAAGTAGTCAACTCAAAGGGAACAGAAATTCAGGCCATTACACTTGGTATCAGAGCTGAAGGTTGAGTGGTAACCTTGGCTCTATGGTGTGATTCAATAGAGATGGGGTTAGTAATACCTAGATTGAATTTTAGTGTATATATGTGAGCGCGTATTTGTAGATTTGATATAAAATTGTTTTATATTGTATTGATTGGTTTGTTGAGTTGTTTATGAATTCTGGTCAATACAGGATGTACAACTGGATCGATAGGTGTTTCTTAACTCTCGAACAAAGCAATTCGATACAGTATTGTTTTAAAATGGGTAAATGAAGTAGATTATTACATACAAATGTGTTGATATTTATTACAATCAAATGAAGTAGATTTGGTGACTTATAATTGAATATGATTTTTATATGGATAATATATACAAATGAGAAAATCTGAAATTGGATCCAAACCAGAATATGGTATTTGAATCCTGGAAGTTAAAGAATGTTTCTGAAGTGTTTTGAAATTAATCAAGAAATATTTTGAAAGGATTTGAATTTTTTTTAAAATGGATTTTGAAACTTTATAAGCACAATAATCACTTCAGTCGCTAGAAAATAATTCAGATGATGATGGCTACATCATTTGTATCTATTTTCGAGTTTCTAAGTGATAAATTGCTACCAAAGGAAGATTTTTACCGAGATTGAGTTGAGAAACAAGTTGCTTTGAGAATTCAAAAGTTTTGAATTATTATGGTTATAAATATATATGATTTCAAACTAATTTGAAATGAAACCCGGGAATTTGAATTCTGAAATTAAAATTTAACTTTTATAAGTTGAATAGATTGAAATGGTAAAAATGTATCAAATGAATTGAAATTTAACTTAAGTTAAATAAATTTGGATTGAATTAGAAATAATCCTGAATGAAATTAGATAAAGAGAAATGTTGAGATTTGTAATTTTAAAGTGAGTTTGACTTATGTATGAAGAAGTTGAATATATATTGGATATTGTTGTTTGGAATTAAATTGTGAATGGAAATTGAAACTCAAATGGGGTAGTTGGATTGATTCCTGAAATAAAAATCAGATTTGAATTGATAGAATGGTAGTGAACTAATCAGAAGTTGATTAAAGAGTTAGAAACTGGAAGTTGGATTGTGAAATCAACTGGAAATATATATATGTATGCTGAGCAGATATTGAATAGAAGCAAATGCAAGAGACAAAATTATGCCCGACAAAAAGATACATGTTTACAATATTACTTGGGTTGATGGTTTTATTAGCCAATGGTCAAGCCACTTGGCTTTTTGATTTTCTTTTGAATTGGAGAAGGCCTAGAAAGGGCGAGTGTGGTTGTACCAATTGAGCCGTACAAAGGAGATGCTGGCCAGTTTTTTCGAAAATTTGAAGAATTAGAAAATTTTCAAGAAATTTTTGATAATTTAAAATCAAGTTGTTAATTGTAATTGAAATAAGAAAACCAGAATTAGTTAATAAAATTTCAAATGGAATAATGAAATTGATAAGTGGATTTAAAATCAATTGGAATGGGTGTGGATATGCAGAAGAGCATATAAATTGAAGATAAGAAACAAATGATGGATTGCCCAAAAATGGTGGATAGATCATTTGGAAAGAATTATGAATGGTCGAGTATTGGTATGAGAATTCGAAGGTTGGGTAAGCACTGGGTTATGAGGATATGGAATATTAGATTTCAACTAAGTAGGTTATGAGGAGTAAGAGTTATAGCATTTTTACTACTTAGTAATTTCGAGGACGAAATTATTTTAAAGGGGGAAGAATGTAACAACCCGGATTTTTAGCGACCGAATAATTAATTAATTTAATTATTTAAAAGGTTAATTTGGGAGATTTAAATGATTTTATTTAATAATTTTGAATATTAATATAAATAGTATATGTAATGAAGTACTCATATTTTCTAACTTAAATATACACCAGTAAATGACCCGTGCTTCGCACACGGATGATAATTGAAGATGCAGTTCATATATAAACGAGATTTTTACTAGCAAAGTACCAAATAAACATTTTTGACATGCTAGCTCATGTCACTTATTACGTGCACTTTTTTTTTTCATTTACTGCACTTTATTTCATCCAAACAAAAGTAACGTCCATTTTAATATACATGCATATCCCATTATTTGCATTCCACCTCCAAGTTCAATCATATCCCCTTTATACTTTCTTCAGCTCATCCTTCTACATATCGTATTCTACATGCAGACATTGGAAGAATGTGTCCATGCTTGTTTATATTTTTCCTTTTATAGACTATACGTCCAACCGTAAGAAAAATAAAAAGATAAATTGATGTAAAAATAAAATCAAACCAGTTGCTTGGTTTAAATACATCACTATGATGCGTTGTATCAGAGCGCATTTGGTATAACCAACTTGGCAAATATATGTATAAAGAAATAAAAAAATAAAAAGAAAGAACTTCAGCACCGTGTTATCCAAGATTTTCAATAGCGTGCCGCCCAAGTGTTGATCCCGTGGGAGTCAAGCAACCGAAATTCGTGCGAGGAAAGCCATCAGAACCGTGCTTGTCAATCTACTCTCCCTTTAAATACAGGATCTTTTCGTTCTCCTCAATGAAAAAGAAATAAAAACGTGAGCAACCGAGATCTCAGTAATCAATTAAAATCCAAATTTGCAATGAAAATTCACAATTTGGTTTCGTTTAAATCGCGTAAGATGGAGGCCAGGGCGAAGTAAGGGGTCGGGCGCAGCTTTCAAAGCCGATGCCGTCAACGTTGGTGATCGGGGCTGATCTGATTTTGAGCGTTTAGGGTTTTCATTGTAACTCAGATTCTGGCGAGCTGGGTTGGTTTATAGCCGAATTGTGTAAGGTGGAGGTAAGGGGAGGTATGGCGAGTCGTATGGTGATGATGAGGAGTTCTCAGGTGGAGGTAGGAGGAGAGATGATGGCGCTGTGATGGGTTGGTGCTTCAAACAGTCGCGTGGTTCACTGTACAGACGGTTTGAGGTCTGATGTCGGAATCTTGGAGGGGTATGCGAGTTAGACGAGCTCGCAAGCAGGGTGAAATTGGTGGAGTCGGTTCATCGGATGGCGATGGACATGGGCGGCGGTGGGTTGGATGAAAGCTGCATGTTTCAGTATCAGGAAGTAATCGCATTTTGATAGCTGAAAGAAGGAGGTATAAGCAGTGATTAATGGATGGATTCAGAAGCTAAGATGGATTATGGGTAATGGGTATAAGACGGGTCAAAGCAGCTTTCTAGGGATGGAGAAAATCAAATTGGAAAGGAGGATTGCGTGGAAATTTCATTGGCTGGAGATAAGCCGTGGGTTTTTCGAGAAAATTAAGGTCAACGATGAGGTAATTAAACAATTGATGGCTATTAAAGTTTTATAATTTAATACCATAAAATAATTCTGAATATAGAAAATGATGTTAATTAACTTAAGATGACATTTATTTGCGGATTTGATGTAGTGAGTGAAACATGGGGGGAGGCTGTTTTGCAGTTTGGAAATTGACAGTGTGGAGATGGAGTTGGAACCTTATTCCAAGGGAAGAAGCATTATTACACATTATATATGATGGGCCATGAGTAGTATGGTGGGTGTAAAGGGAAAGCATGGTTGTGAATGTGCTTGTAGAGGAAGAAAGGGTGTGAAGTATGATGCTGAGAAGATGCTTAGTGGAACTAGTGTGATTAAGGAAGGGAAGGCGAGGGGTATTTTCGAAATGGGGTTTTGTGTAGTGGTAAAGGGGAACAATCATGGTGAGCATCAGTTTCTATTGCGTGGAATCCTTTCGAAAAGACAAGACTTAGCAAGCCGGTTTTAAATTAATTATGTTATTGACATTTATAATAATAATCAATAAATTTAATTAAATATTATTATTTTAAGTTGATATTTAATCTTGTAAGCACTATAACTCGATCCTCCATGGACAGAATTTAGTGAAACAAGTGTTGTTGGAACCGCACCGAAGAATACTACATCATAAAATTGGATTGAAGCCATTTGGAGCTCATTGCGATTTACGACGAAATAAAACAATTGATCCGATCAAATAGACTGTTTACCATTGTTCAACGATAAACGACCAAGGTGAGTAAACTCACTAACTCTACCTCGTTTATATTTTTATGTAAACGAGTTTTAAATTTATCTATAATAATTTTATACTGGGTGATGGTTGTTTGGATGATTGGTTCATAAAATTGGTTGAATTGGTTGATATAGTCAGATCATTGATCGTTTAATAATTTTGTTCACCATGATATTTCATATTGATGTGAAAATAATATTATTGACATTGATTAACATCTGTGGATGCAGGGAAATAGGTGGGAGGGATCCAACCGGATTCCTCAACATTTATATTATTGTGTTTGCATTGATTGTGACATATGCTATGATATATTAATTGTGATTGATCTTGTTGTGTTTCACTGGCCCTAGAATTATAGTATTTAAATACCGTAAGATATTTTCAAATGAAATTTGAGATTTAAAAAGGAAATATTTTTTTCCAGAAATGGAAGTGTAATTTCGAATGGAGTTAAAAAAAAGTAGAAACTTGTTCTATTAAAACAAGAAGTTGATTTTAAAGAAGTTTATAAATAAAATGAATTATTTATAGTTGGATAAATTGAAATATAAATTCAGGTTTGAATTTATACAGAAAGTGGAAATGGGTTTGAAACTGATATTTGTGAATTGTTTAGCACTTAGCAGTTATAAATGAAATTCTAAACGAGATTATAAATGGATATAATAAAAACAATTTTTGTGAAGGATTCTATCATTAGGAGTTAATAATGGGAAATTTGGATTTTTAAAATATTATTCAAAGGAATGAAGTCAAATGAATTGATTATGTAAAAGAAGTGTTATTCACGATTAAAGTGAACGATGGATTAAAGTCGATATTTTGCAAATGGAAGTTTAAATGAGAAAGGGAGAAATGAAAATGGTGGGTTTTATTTCGAAGTCTGGAATATAAAATATATTGAGATAAATCCAATGGAATTATAATTATAATTTGACTATAATGGTTTACTTTCAAAAAGGATAATTGAATGCTACTTAGTTTAAACTATAATTTAAATGAATACGTTAAGAAGTCAGTATTTAAATAATTATGCTATGGAAATCAAATTCCATGTTTTGAAATAATTCAAGATTTATCTTAAATTAGAATTATTAACAAGTCTAGATTCCTATTAAGGAAAGATACTAATATTTGACAATGAACAACGATGGAAAGTAAATGTTTTGTGAATGGAAATAATCATAAGGGAAATTGAGTTAACCTGAAATGGTAAATAAATTCCGAAATTTGGAATATAAATCGAATATAGATTATTCGAGAGAAAGTCATTTATTGGAATTCGGTTATTTCGAATTTAGGGAAGTAGTTATTTTTACTTTCCGTTTTGAATGAAATTTATTTATTTATTTACTTATTAATTGAATTAATAAGTACAAGTTATATTTTTATGTAAACCAAATATTTGGAAACAACGATTTCAACGCTGCTGTTAAAATAAATGTTTTGTAAAGTCTAAACAGCGATTTTAACGCTGTCATTATAGTAAATGTTTTGTAATTCTAAACAACGATCTTAACGCTATTGTTATAATAAGTGTTCTATAATTCTAAACAGCAATTGTAACGCTGTTGTTAAAAGTAATGTTTTATAAATCAAATATTTGGAAACAGCTATTATAACGCTACCGTTATAATCAATGTTTTTTTTCGTAAAAGAAGTGTGTTCTTAGATTGAATCCGAAAGTCGCGTAAGCAATGTTTTTTTGAAGCTGTGAGCTTTGGCTATTTCAATGTTGAGAATGTTATTCAGTTAAGGTCTGAGAGGTAATTATACCCCAACTTGATTGACTTCATGATTGATGGAGAAATAGTTAAGGTTCGATAGTGAAGATTTGTTAGCAATATTCTTAGTTAATAAATGACAAATGGTTTGAGTTATAATAACAATGTTTTATAATATCGCGTTAATTTAAAGGATTTTGAAATGTTTTTCTCAAATAAATTGAGAGATATTTTATACGCATACAAAATAAAATGAATTGGTCAACGATGAATTAAGAAAGGGAATACGGAAATATTTTCCGATATTAATAAGGTATATTTTATGAATATAGAAAATAAAGATTGCATCAATATATATAGAAATGTTTTCTTACTGGAATAAGGGATATTCTCTCGAATAGTGAAATTATAATATTGGAAATGTTTTTCAAAGAATCGAGAGGGGAAATCGGGCTTCAAAAGGATACGAAAGATGGGAAATGGGAATTGTAAATGATAATATAATAAAGAATTGATTTAAAGGGGCCCAATGTTGTTTGATGCTTGATCGATAGAATTTCCATTTGGAAATAGGACGTTTGATTGTATGGATGTTTCTTTGATAGTTAAATCATCGACTACCAAAGTTCTGATTTATTTTATACCTCCATTGTTAATGTGGAGAGACCGGGATTAGATTTAATATCTGAAAACCACTCCGTGTTGGTATAATCGTATGAATCAACTTGTGCTGAAGATAATTGAAGACGGAGTAAAGTGCAAGGGTTGTTCTGTTAATCCTTGGCAGAAATTGTCCAAGATGGGTTAATAGAACGGTGCCTTCGGTTTGTCCAGACCCAAAACAACTTGTAAGGACGAGTGTCTGACAGAGTATTTCCAAAGGGATTACGTACGTTGATTCCTTCAAACGTACAAAGTTGGTGGCAAACAAGGGAAACTTCTTTAGCCTAACAATCTGAGTATTTTTGTGGGAATCAATTAGTGATTTCCGATGGATCTGACGATGTGGCATTCAAAGTGAATGGTGGTCAGATTTTCTGGAAGATAATTCAAACCTCAAGTCTCACAACCGGGAATTGACAAAAATCGGGCAGGCAGCATGGCTATGTGGGTTGCTCCCATTAGGATGTATAATCGCCTATCTAGAGAAATTCAATTTGCTTCTTTAATCTATCGATGTTGTCCCTTTCGGGAAATGGTTGTTGATCCCAATCGTTGGTGATATACATTCGACACACTCAAGCGAAATGAGTGGTCAGTCATGTGTGGGTCGGGTTGCAAGAAGTTCTTGTTGAATCCAGTGTATTCCTCTCTAGAGATACACTATCGGAAGGTGGTTCCATACCTTGTCATGTCGGAAATACAGTCTCCAATAAGCGCCTTGCGGTTTTTGATTTAATATTATATATGGAGCATGAGATGCAAGCGTTCCGCTAGATTTCTATTTATTTGATTTAGACACTATTATAATATCACTAGATTTTGATATCAAAATGTTTTGGGTTATCGTAAGGTAAAAACCATCCGTGTTTATGTGTGGATCGGTCTTACAGTCATCATTTCTTTCGAAAGGATTTTGAAAGTTAAACAAATGATTGGATTTTACTCACACCAGTCCCATGACTGACCCAGAGTTTATTTTATTTGTTTTCCCTAAACTCTTGGGTGCCCAAATTTGTACGGGTAGTCAAGTATTCGGGATTTTACAGATTCACTTGGAAAAGCTGGAAGTGGGAGGCTTTACCAGTTAGATATAGACTATCATATTTTCCACTGTTTACTATGTTGTATCTAGAAACAGGTGTTTATAACTGTTCCAGGAATAACCGTTGTGCTCTTATAATGGTATGTATATACAGTTATTTATTTGTATTTCAAAGGTTATGTTATTTAATATATCTTATATGTTCCGCTGTGAGTTTGTGTTCTTCGTCTTCTTCTATTCTATTTCTTCTTTCCTTCTATTTCTCATCCTCTAACTTCTTTCTAATAATGATTCGTATTTCTATGCAATTTGGGTTGGACGTGTGGTGTAAGTAGTCAACTCAAAGGGAACTGAAATTCGGGCCACTACAACTTGCACATGAAGGAAGGATTGAACAAAAAACCATACAAGGTGATTTTTCTATCAACTATGCAGCAGCTAAAAGTAATCAACAAAGAAAAAACTACAACAATGATTCAAACAGACAAGAAAGTCAGTATTCGAGAGGTTTTCAATCACAAAGAGGAGGTTTTCAAGCACAAAGAGGGGGTTTCCAGTCTCAGAGAGGTCGTGGAAGAGGCCGATGGAATAATAACAATCATGTAAAATGTCAAATTTCTCAAAAATTTGGTTATATGGATAACAAATGTTACTTCAGGTACAATTCAGATAACAGTTATCTAAGCAGTTAAGGCAATTTTTTATCAGAATGAGCACAGGCAAATTTTGCTACAACAAACTCAAGTATAGGCAACAATGGAAGTCAAAGTAGTAATAATGTTGATAAGGGTGATGAAGGTAACTTTGAGGAATGGTATCCAGACTCAGGTGCAACCCATCATATTACAAATAATCTTCAGAATTTAAACATTGGTAGCAAAGATTACTTAGGTATGAACTATTTATATATGGGCAATGGTGAGACTGCAAATATAACACATACTGGCAAAGGAACTATTTTTGGTAAAAGACAACTTCAACTAAATAACCTGCTAAGGGTTCCTACCATAAATAAAAGTCTTTTAAGTTTACCAAAATTTGCCAGTGTAATTGTGTATATTTTGAGTTTTCATCCAAAAAATTTCTTAGTCAAAGATATTCTAAGTCATGAAATATTACTACAGAGTAGTCTACATGATGGACTTTGCAGATTTAACAACTTGAAGACTGAAAATTCAAGTGGTGAACTCTGGTGCAACAATGTGGATGCTTGTAGTAATAATGATTGCAGTAGTAATAAGCATTGTAATAGAAATAATGTTTTAGATAATATTACTTTATGGCATATGAAACTTGGTCATCCAAATTTTGAAACTGTCAGATCTTTTTCATCTATTAATAATATTGCTTTTAAAAATGCATCAGTTAAACACACATGTACACATTGTCAGCTTGGTAAAAGCCACAAGCTTCCTTTTATTAATTTTGAAACCAGGTATAACAAGCCATTGGAGCTTGTAGTTGCAGATTTATGAGGGCCAGCACGTCTAAATCATATCAGGGGCACAAACACTATCTTTCTTTTGTAGATGCCTATTCGAGATATACTTGGATATATATGCTAAAAAATAAATCTAAAACTTGTAACACCGTTATACAATTTATAACTCATGTTGAAAAGCAACTTAATTGTGATGTAAAAATTCTGCAAACAGATGGTGGGGCAGAATTCAAGCCTTTGGCTAATTATTTTGCTAAAAGAGGAATTAAACACAGATTGACATGTCCTCACACATCTGAGCAGAATGGTTTGGTTGAAAGAAAACATAGACATATTGTGGAAACTGGTTTAACATTGTTATCACAAAGCTCTTTACCCATGAAGTATTGGAATGAAGCCTTTTTTACTTCAGTTTTTCTTATTAACCTATTACCTACTAAAATCCTAGATAATAAAACCCCACACGAGGTCATATACAATGTTACACCAGACTATAAATTTGCGAAAATATATGGTTGTCTGTGTTTTCCATGCCTGAGAGATTATAATAGACATAAATTAAGTATGAGGTCAAGTCCATGCACATTTATTGGCTATGCTCAAAGTCAAAATGGTTATAAATGTCTTGACAAGAATGGTAGAATTTATGTCTCAAGACATGTAATATTTGATGAAAATAAATTTCCTTATACAGATAGGCATACTTCTAAAGAAAACAACAGAATGGAATCCATTAAAGCTGTGGAGTTCAGACCAGCTACTTTTGAAACAATTAAAGACAATGAGCATTCAGGCATACAAGTAGATGATATATGCGAAACAAGTATCACATCAGTGGATCAGAAGAAAGAAATTTAGTAGACACAGAAATAAGCCAAGCTAGTGATAATATGCACAACACTGTTGATGATGATAACACACAAAGTACCAACAGTACAAGGGTATCACAATCAGAACAACAATCACAACAGACACAACAACATCTAAGCAGGCATCACATGACTACTAGATCAAAAAGTGATATTTTTAAACCAAAAGTTTATAATATGGCCGTTAGATCAAAATTTGGCTCTAACACCCAAATTGTTCTAATTCGTAGAGAATTATAACTGAAAAATGAGGAAAAAGCAGAAAACACACACGGTTTATAGTGGTTCGGCGTTAACGAGCCTACGTCCACTTTATATGCTATTGATTATACTTTGAATGCTGGTACAACCAATGATTTCTCTCAAACTCACTCTTACAATTATGATTTATCTCAGTAATCACGAAGTAAAACTGATAAGAAATAGTGGTATGACAGTAATGGTGAAATCAATACTCAAAACTGCCAAAAGATCCTGAAAATAGCCAAGCTCTGGGCTATTTATAGCTGATTTTGTCAGGCGGATCGCGGTCATACGTGGCGCAAATCCCGAGAATATCGGATCGGATCATAGCTTCATGAAGAATTGGTCAATATGACAGTTGTGGACAGGTGTCGCGAGATCCTGCATTCTCGGATCGTGAATGACTTGGTCAGGGGCCTCGCCGCGTCTTCAGGGTTTGGATCGGATCGTCATGCTGTGGACGGATCGGGTCGAGCTAGAGGTAGCGGATTGGATCGAGGCTACAAGGGGCGATCGGGTCGCATACTAGCACAGAGATCCGAGGAGTGTCACGACCCGAGGAAGACGATATGACAACGATCGAATGCTTGAAGGGTTGGACCCTTAAGGACTCATATTTTCTTTGCTTTTGGACTTTGGTGGCCAGGTCAAAAAGCTAGCCAACATTTTTCCCCCTCGAAGTATGTTTTATCGAGGATGGAACATGCTTCGAAGATTCTGAGTTGTCTTTTCCTGAAGCGATGCAAAGCAAAGGCCATGTCTGTCTGAAATGTTGCACTGTTCCAGGAAATGATGTCTCTTGATCACTATAAATATCTGGTTAACCCTTCAATCATTTCTTTGTTCATTGGATAATTCTCATCTTTGGAGTTTTTAGAGACTTTGCCGCCCAATTTTCCAGGTAAACTCTTGAATTTTTTCTCAAATATTTTCTGAAATTTCAATTTTTTTGACAATCGCTCATCCGGTCGGATCGCCAAAGTGTTTCACGGTCCATGAGGAGAGGCGCTTGTTATAATGTGATTTTCAGGTGGGCTTTATGCTTAATGGGCCCGTTCTTCTCACGAGCCAGTTGAGGGACCGCCTTCTTTTCTCGATGGGCTCGGGTTCGTGGCCCACCAGGCCCCCACGGTTCGAGCAAGACAAAAAATGGAAGGCCAAAGGCCACAGACTTACCTATATAAGTCTGACCCCTCCTCCTTCTTTTCTTCTTCTTTCTTTGCACAGCCGCCTGAAGCTTCGACCGAAATCCTACCTTGTTCGATCTCAAAAGAGAGAAAACCCATATTTCTTCACTTTTAAAAAAGGTAATCACATCAGAAACACATTCTTGCATTTCTACCCTCGTTTTACTTGAGTTTCCGTCGATTTGAGAGAAGAATTGGAGGAGTTTTGTGAAAATTGCGGCTTTTGGAAGAACGATGGTGATGGGTTTGGCTATTTGGGTTCGTGAGAAGAGAGGAGAGACGAGGGAGAAGAAGGGAGAAAGGACGCGGACAGCGGATCGGATCGTGGCAGCAGCGGTGGATCGGATCAAGAAGGATAAACGGATGCTCCAAAATCTGAACGTCGGATCGGATCGGGTTAGTCGAGGCAGATCGCGAAGGGTTATTGCGATCCGTACTGGTTTCCACGATCCGGCGCTCTTCCATGAGTTGGTGTTTCTGTTACAAGTCTGTAACTTCTTCACGATCCGTTGATATACGCGATCCAAAAGAGGGGCGATCCACTCGTCTTGATCCGACATGTTTTATGCGATTCAGCCATGCACTTCTTGTAAACCGAACTTAGCCATCGAACCATACACATTTTTTAAACATAATCAATACACTGCTATCACAAGATTCTGAACAGTTAGGTTAGAGCCTTCAAGACAGACTTTCTGGACGGACCAGCAGCATAACTTAACAGCAAGCAATGACTAATATCTCAATGATCATGTTAACTTCTATGCTTTTCTTTAATGCATGTACAGGCACACACCGGCACTTGCACACACGGGGGGAAGGGTAGCCGTATTCTAATCTGTTATACTTGCTAACACAGCTATGTCAGATAAACAAGTAACTAAGATACCAGAGGAAGGCACTGAACCAGAGACATCAGCGCATCACGATCCCAACGTGCTCTCCTCAACCTTAGGTCAGTATAAGTACGACCCTGACTACAAAATGGACTCTGGTGTGGAAGCAACGTCTTCAGATGATACATCCTCCGAAGGAGCGGACGATCGGGCTCCCGATGAGCTTCCGGGAGCTAAAGATATAGATAAGTTTACCAATTGTCTGGCTTCTGAATTGGACGACACCAAGCTTCGAAAACTATGCTTGAAGCACAGGATATCCTGGGATGATGTTAAAACTCCAGGGAAGGACGATAGACCTAATTCTGCCCCACCTGGATACATGACCATTAGTAGATTAATGTGCGTGGTAGGCTCTATTCCTCCGTTTCCACCAATCGTCGTCGAAACTTTAAGGAGATTGTGTATTGTTCCAATGCAGCTCCACCCCAATGCTTATGCAGCTCTATACACTCTATCTGTGGCATACCCAGAGATTCTGCAGACTGAGCTTACCTTTAAAGACTTAAAGTTCTATTACCTCTTTAAACATCGTTCCAAGGAAACTCCAAATATCTCCTTCTTTGAATCAGTGATCAATAAGAAGGTCGTAACTGACGGTTACAGCAACATAGGGGATCCCAAAGCCGACTGGTTTTACATAAAACTGCAGGCGGGATGCGCACGAAAATTGCTTAAAGCAAGTGAGTTTTAAGTCTCCAAATTGGTGACTTGACTAGATAGCCAAGACGCTAACATGTTTCTTTCCTCCATGCAGATCATACTTTCCCCAAGACAAAAGGCTCGGTGTATGAAAACCGATTGTCTCGTCTTCTTAAAAGCGAATCAGATTACTTGAGGATAAAGCTGTGTCTCACCGACGAGAATCTTCACAAGCACCATCTTCTGGACATAAGATCGGACTGGGCAAGGACGACAAACCTTATAAATATGTGCCTATGGTTGGGGGAGAGGGAACCTCACAGGCTACAGAAACAACTAGACTCCACCAGAGCCCTTCACTGCTCATTGGTCAAGATGATGAAAATCTGAATAAGTATAAGGGAGATGAGATCCGGGATGACAGGTCTAAAGAAATTCCGGTCTCTAAAGATCATTCTCCCTCAAGAACTTCACACCGGTCGATCCCGCCGTTCATGATGATTTCACGGAGGAGCAGATAATAGGGGAAATAAACAAGATCCCTCTGCCAGATACCATTTACTCTCATGAAGACTTTGATGAGGAACCATTCTTTCTTTCCTCTGAGGAAGTGAATGCCCCCGTTGGAGAAAAAGATACTACACATACGAGCCTAGCTCCGAGCCCTGGTCCGTTAGGGGGTTATATGGGATGCACAGATCACATGCACCCCTTACCACAGCACTTTCTACACTATTGCTGTTCATAATTCTAACATATGCTTGTTTCATTCGCAGGAAGGATGACTCGCAGACAGTCTTATTCTTATCGTTCCCTTCGTGCGGGCACCCCAAGTCTTCGTTCAGATCCTGAGTGCGCTCGTAGCAGCAGCCGAGGGGGAGACAGCCATCGGTCCCGGGATTCTTACAAGCCTCGCTCTTCACCGTCCAGATCCCCGTCAAAATAGACTTCTGGGAAGCCCCATAGTCATCAAGTGCCACCTATAGGGGGAAAACGACTTCCCAAAGACTTAACTCCTCCGAAGAGCACGCCGTCTCATAGCAAGTCATCAAAAAAGCACCACGAGTCTAAGGATAAAAAAAAGGATCCAAACAAGGATTATGAGAAGGAGAAAACTGACATCGTCCCCTTCAGTCAACAAAGTTTGAGCGCCCCCAGGGCACGAGACTATATCCATGGTCCTGAGACTCAGGCTAAGCTGGAGAAATTACGAGAACAATTCCCCGATATCTTCTTCGATAGGATGATGTTCGTTCCAACTTTGGAACCAGTCCCAGAGAATTGGGATACTGAAGTCATTGGACACGTTCTCCATGTAGCCAAGCAATACGAGGCGATGAAGAAACACGCTGTCAATCTTTCAGATGCTATCTGGAAGTTAGAAATGGAAGCGCACAGGTCCAAAGTAAGGATAGATAACAATGACAGGGCCAGGATGAAAATGGAAAAGGACTTGGAAGATGCACAATCTTTGCTTGCCTTGGCTCAACGAGATGCTAAAGATTATAAGACAGAGCTGGAGGAGGCCAGGAAACGTTTTCACAATGAGCTCGATTCTAACAGCAAAGAGCGTGTGTCATTGAAAAAGGAGGTGGAAGATCTCAAGATGGTCAACACCGAACTAAAAACAGCCCAGGATCATTTCGAAGCCGAAAAAGCTGCTTGGGAGAAAGAAAAGGCAAGCTTGAAAGATAGTTTAGCTCTGGCCGAAGAAGAGAGCGATTCTAAATGATCAACTTGCGCAATCAGAGAAGCGTGCGGTTCTTGCTGAAAATAATGTGGAAAGTGCCATTGAAATGGCTACTGCTTCTAATGAAAAGCTCCTCGAGAGAGAGAAAGATATTGAAGGATTTGAAGAAATGTTGTTTGACTTCCTTGACCAGGTCATCAAGACCCGCAACATCTCTTGGATCCCGGACTACCATGTTACTTTAGCCAACATATGGGATGCAATCGTCCAGGGCGAGAAACGACGATTAGGTGTCGATGAGATTGAGGAGAATGAGCTGATGCGGACCATTCTTAGGGATAACGAACCTGAGGATTTAGAGAAAGGCAGACGCCTACTCCAAGAAGAGATGGATAAGGAGAAAACTCTGGCCAAGGGCAAAAATAAAATTGAAGAAGGCTCGAGCTCATCTGCAGAGCTCAAAGCCTCCAAAATTGAGGAATACAGTCCCGATGATCCATTGATTCCTCTGGGCCCGACTCCTCCAGTTGTTGGAGCTTCTGCTGCTAGCCTGGATGGAGGATCAGCAGAAGGTATCTCTATATTCTCTCCGTAATTTGTCAAAGCGATCGTCACTTGTCGTCGTCTTGCCGAACAATCAAGTGAGCAAACCGCATTCTCTCCTGAAATAACGTTTGTTTCTCATGTTACAGGTAGCGTGCCAGTCGATAAGGATGCTGAGAAGGAGACAGAGGCAGAGAAACTTGTCATCCAGCCAAGTGCTAGCGCTGATGCTTCCAAGCAGTCCGAAGGTGCGACAACGGAGAAAGTCCTTCTCGCATCCAGTGCTGACATTCCCCAAGATACTGAGCCCATCGAGGCTTTGAGAGATATGGACGGGCACCATGAAGTTGACGAAGAGGAAGTCACCTTTACCAAAGAAATCAAAGGCAATGATGAGGAAACCATGATTGAAAGGAGGGCTAGGCAAGAGAAACAGCTGGCCTTGAAAAAACATGAGCAAGAGCCTTTGAATGTGTCTCCGATCGCAGAGTTTAATCCCAAAACTGGGTTGGTACTAAAACCCCAACCCAAATCAATTACCAAACAGTTTGCTTCCCAGTCTTCTGATGATCCCTCAGCTCCCCTTATTGACAAAAGAAAAATAAAGAAAAGTGATCAATCTGATGTTGGCAAGGCGGAGCTGGAACAACAGAAGAAGGAGAAAAAATCCAAGCCGTCTCCCAAGCATAAGTAGGATGTAAACGTTTTTCCATATTTTGTTCTTAGGCTTTCCACTGGCCATGAAATGTAATTGTGAGAATGGCCCTCACTTTTGTTTAGGTTCCTCTTTATCCTGTAAGCTTGCAGTTTATGAATGAAAGTATATTTCTTTTGCATCATCATGTACCTGCATTCAATAAATTCTTCACACTTAGTCACAAATTATTTTACCGTAACCAAGTTGAAATTATACTACAAATCATTCAAGCGACAGAAAAAATTTAAAATTTTCTATGCACGTTGCTCCCTATCTCTGAATACAGGGGACTTGGAATTTGTAGTAGGATTATAGTCCTTAAGGCGCCAAATCTTCGGTACCTCTGTACTCCCCCGATCCATCAGCGGGTTAAAGTACGAACTCGTATCGTGATCTGCTCACCAATCCTTCAGCATGGCAGAAATTATGGGGGCGCTGAGTCTCCAGCACCTTTCTCAGCGCTCAATCATAGACGCATTTATACTCTCCTGGCAATCACCAAGGTTAGAGTTCGAGCTCAGCTGTTCAGTCGCTCCCCGATCCTTCAGCGGGGTAAGAGTTCTTTCTCAGCGCTTAATCATAGACGCTTTTATACTCTCTTGGCAATCACCAAGGTTAGAGTTCGAGCTCAGCTGTTCAGTCGCCCCCCGATCCTTCAGCGGGGTAAGAGCTCTTTCTCAACGCTTAATCATAGACGCTTTTTATACTCTCCTGGCAGTCGCCAAGGTTAGAGTCCTGTCAAGGCGATTTTTATCATGGTGCATCGCCTTTCCATGTGGACGTTACTTTCGCATCCTTTATTTTCTCTCTCGGCTCTGGAGAGTTAGAGTGCAATCAATGGTGCGACTCACTTTATTGCAACTTCAGCGTTTTGGCTGTGGATTACTCTCCATTCTGATGGAAGGCACTTATAATTACAAGTTTCTGTGATCGCTATATGGTATTAAAGAAAACTTTATAAAGATAGAAGAGCAGATAAATAATAATACAAATAAAGGTAAACGACACACACTATTTTTATAGTGGTTCGGTCGAATCGTGACCTACGTCCACTTTATAATCCTTTGCTCAAAACATTGGACTATTCTAGGCAAGTCATTCCTTTTACATGGTCCTATGAAACAAAAGGATAAATCTGACAACTTTACATCAGATAGGGCCGCAAATGTTGGGCATTCCACACTCTGGGGATTTCTTCTCCATCTACGGTTGCTAGCTTGAAGGTTCCATTATCAAGCCTTCGTAGAACGGAGTATGGTCCTTCCCACTTCGCACCCATATAAGTTGGGGGTGGAAAGACACGCTTCAGAACCAAGTCTCCGGGTTCAAAGGTTCGAGCTCGAACCCTTTTGTTGTAGTATCTAGCGACCTGTTGCTTGTGTCGCACGCAGGTCTGCTTCATCCCTCTTCTCCTCTATTGTATATAGGGATTCAAGGAGCAACTCGTTAATAAGTGACTCGGTGAGATGGTACTTTTAGTTCAACCGGGATGACTGCCTCTGCTCCAAAAGCAAGAGAGAAGGGGGTATGGCCTGTCGCCGATTTATACGTTGTCCTGTAGGCCTATAATGCCAAGGGTAATTCATCGAACCACATGGCTTTGGCCCGCTTCAATCTTCTTTTGATAATGGACTTAATCACTTTATTTGCTGTTTCGACTTGTCCGTTCGACTGCGGATGTGCCACAAAGGTGTACCGTTTCTCAATGTGGTACTTCTGGAAGAAGTCCCTGAACTCGTTGCTATCAAACTGGGTCCCATTGTCAGTTATGACGATCTTTGGGATCCCAAATCGGCAAATAATGTTCCTAACAACGAAATTAATCACTCGCTTGGTTGTGATTGTAGTTAACGGCTCAGCCTCGACCCATTTGGTGAAGTAGTCTACAGCTACAATAACGAACTTTGCTCCGCCCTTCGCTATAGGGAGGCTTCCGTTGATATCAATTCCCCACATAGCGAAAGGCCATAGACTCATCATTGTCTTCAACTGGCCAGGAGGCGCCCTAGGAATTTTTGAAAATCTTTGACATGCATCACAGCGTCGTGCGTATTTTTCCACATCTTTGTTTACGGTAGGCCAGAAGTAACCATACCGCAATATCTTTTTTGCCAATGTCTGTCCTCCAGTATGGTCACCGCATTCACCCTCATGTACTTCCTGCAGTACACGTTTGATTTCGTCATGGGCTATACACCGGAGAAGGGGCATCGAAAATCCCTGTCTGTACAGGACTCCGCCTTGCAGAACGTATCGGGAAGCTTTATGGATTATTTTACGCCTCTCGCTCTTCTTGGTCGTAAGCATTCCATTCATCAAGTAATTCTTTAGAGGGGACATCCATGACTCCCTTTCTGGTTCAGTCTCTAGTATCGGATCAACTTCCATCTGACCTATGCTAGGGAACTGAAGTACTTCAACTGGGGCTAGCCCAGCTTCTTCAGGATCGTCGGAACTAGCCATCTTCGCTAACTTGTCCATTCGTTGGTTCTCTGACCACGGAATATGAGATATACCATAATGATCAACGAAATTTCTACATATGAAGAGTCGCGGTGTAAAAATAGAATTTTTATATACATAGCAACAAAATAAAATTGTGATTTTTATATATGTAGTGGCTACGGACAACGAAATTGACAAAAGGCGAGCATGACGAAGATTTCTACATATGAAGAGTTGTGGTGTATTGGTTTAGCTAGTCGGTGAGAACTTCTCACTTTTGATTTATTTTTAATTTATTTTCTAGTTGAAATATATACTAGGATGCAGACGGTGCTTAGTAGCACCCGACACCCGTCGTCCACAGACCATGGATGACTTGTTTGGTTGGTTGCTATGTTGTGAAATTTGATTGTGTGATGTGGAATGAAATAAAATATTTTATAGTGGAAAATATTTTATAGTTAAAAATATGATTTTTTAACGTGTATAAAATAAATAGAAATTAACAAATTGGAGATTTGTTTATATACACAGATTTGACTGATATTGATTGGGACGATAAATTTTACACATCGCTCAACTGCACAAATAAAAATCTGTGTTTGTTTATTTGAAACCCCACACGGGTGTTGGGATGATATTGACGTACAACAATCCCAATTGTTTAGTGGTATGTCGATCGTTTGATTGACAGACTGTGTAAGCGTTAATTATTTATATTTAATGCTTATGAAGTTGTGTGGTGCACTCTGGATGATGGTTGATTATTTATCATTGCTATTATATATACATGTGTTGTAGAAAATCCATAAAATTAACATTATATGGTAATTGATTGGGCCTCATTCCAATTTAGAAAATAAATTCATGTGTTGAATTGAAAATAAATTCCTGTGTTGAATTGAAAATAAATTCATGTGTGGAATTGAAAATAATTTCATGTGTTGAATAGAAAATAAATTCATGTGTTGAATAGAATAAACATTCATGTGTTTAATAGAATAAACATTCATTTGTTGAATAGAATAACGAAGTTATTGAAATGTGAAGCAGTGTTAAGTAGTTAAACGCCATTTTAACACGAACGGGAATTTTGTCGATTTTATTCATTTTAAAATGAATATCGAAAGTGATTTCAAAATCTGATATTTTGAAATGATTTGAAATTCAAATTAAATTGAAACGATTTGAAATTCGAACTAAATTGAAACAATTTGAAATTCGAATTGAATTGAAATCGATTTGAAATGAATTTTAAATGAATTTATATTGGAAAATTTAATTTTGATTTGTATTTGAGATGGAAGCTGAAATCGTTTTGAAAATGAATTTAAAACGATTTATATAATACGTTTCAAAAGGAAATCGACGAAATATATATAATATATATATATTATATATAGATTGGCCTGAATAGAACGCGCCGCGCCGCGACAGTTCGTGAATTTCGACCATTGACTTCGAATGGATATTACGGGAGATCCGACTGTCGGATTCTCCTACAACTGGAACCATTGGGCTCGTATCGAAAAGAGCTTTCTAACGAATATTAGAAATTAGAAATCTAACAGTTGGATTTGGAATTATGTCCAAATGAAATTTGGAAAAGGTCGTTGTAAGTGCAGTTCGTTAGCCGTTGATGGAAATCCATTGTACGGTCCTTGATAAAATTATTAAAAATAGTAATAATTTGTGTAAAATCATAATAAATGATTTGGGAAGAATTGGGATGAAAAACTCCATATTTGAAAAGATAAAAGTAGATTTTTATCGAAATGAACTAGTTTTGAACTAGAATAATAATTTATTTATTTTAAAAATAAATAAATTGGATTTGAAATGGTTTTAAAATAACCAGAAGTTTCCAGTATATGAATTGGAATCGATTTGAATCGAATCATCTTCGGAATAGTTCGATGTTGGATTTTGTGATTATACAGATGTTGTTATGGAAATTTGAAAGATATATTTATATCGTTATTTCCTATACGATATTTGTTGGTTTCAGAATTTGATATTGAATATAAGTTGATATATTTTCTATTCAGAGCCTGCTGTTCAATATCAAAAAGGGATTTTGGGTTGTCGTAAACAGTATCTTTAATAATATTGTTCTTAAACCCAAATGGAGTTAAGAAAATTAGGAACTAACTGGGGATCAATTAAGTTGGAGGGTTTCTTGGATATTGATCTGATGTTGGTTTCGGCCTTCCGGGTTAATATTTTAGGGAACTGTCCTCTTACTAATTTACGGTTAGGGACTGATTGAAATGTGATGTGATTTTGGGGTTTATCGTGAACTGTGTTTTAAATGACATCGGTTCTTTAACCTAGTTAAAGATTAAAACTAAGTGGAGTTTTAATGAATCTTTAATTAGATTGAAAAGATCGAGAATGGAGTATCACCAGTTTTGCTCCAGGCGATAGTTAAATCTTTAATTAGATTTGAACGTGAAATGGTAATTGAATATACCGATAACACCGTGGTGTTAGATACGAAGTATTACCAGTTTTACTTCATGGGATGAATAGGTTGGGATTGGGAAATTAAAACAAATGATTACTTCGGTAAGGTTCGTTAATCCCGGCTAGTTTGGATAAACCATAATTTGGTTTGATTTGATATTCAAAGGAAGATTAAAGAATAAATTTAAAAGAATTTTTCTTTGATAAAATTAATAGGAACCTGCCCCTAAGAATGTGAAATTCAGAAAACTAATTGTAGGTTAGCTAAGAAGAATGGTTTCCTGGGTATTGATCTGATGTTGGTTTCGGCCTTCGGGGTTAATATTTGGGGAATTATTCACTTGCTAATTTACGGTTAGTGACTGATGAATTGGAATGAGGTGTATGTTGTGTTTGTGTAACACTTGTTTATTATATATGCGAGTTATTCAGAAAAACCGGGTTTATCCCATTCTGAATAATTGATTCGACGTGGTGTCGAGGATGAAGACGGTGGTCGAAGACCGGAGGTCTTCACGTCGTTTGGGTGATTGCTGATGATCTTGATTGGTCCGTACACCCAAGAGGAGGGAATCAGTTAGTGGTCATCCAGACGTACTTGGAGATCGATGGATATGTGAGGTACTAGGTGCCTCCGGTTTCGTTCAGACCCAACACGAACTTGTAAATGGACCGTGTGTCTGACATTGGATTTTATTCTGTGTGATTGATTTCTATTAAATATATATTTGTTTGGCGGCGGAGAATTTATTCTCTTGCTTAACGCCCTTCTCTGAGACGTACGAGCTCAGGGGTTATATATTGATGGATATCAAACGTATGGAGTGAATTGCCTGTGTGGCATGCCTAAGTGGCAATTGATCTGGGCTTCTGTTGAAAAGCAAAGTCTTGTGGTTGATGATCAAAGCACGACCTGTGTGGCATAGCTTTGTGTAGCGTTGATTCGCGAGCATCACACCCCGGTTGTGAACCAGAAACGGGAGAGGACCTCAGGGTGGACATGCGTTTCCTTCTAGCTAGAAGTGGCGTCAGTGGTTTTACACGCCGTGACGAGTTTGACTTATGTGGTTGTTGTTGTTGCGAGGCACCTCAGATATATCGGTGACTATGTGAAACCGATGGAGTCATTCATTGGCTCATTTATGCCCCAAAGGGCGGGGAAACGTAGTGTTCAGGCATAATAATCCACATCGGTGGACCGTCCCTGACGATCCAAGGCTTGTCTGCGCGCTTGCCTGAGACTCGGGCTAGACAGTCTTGAATCGGTAGAGGACTATCTTTTGCCTCGGTTCACAGATGGAAATCCAACTTCCAATACGTGACTTGGGGTTTTATTTGTAGAGTCTAGTATGGCGACATAGTGGGATGGGGCGCTTATGCCGTCTATGATTGATACTTATGATTTGAAGTTGTTTTATACACTATGCACTTATAATAGTATCAAATGATTTGTTTTAAACGTATCAAGCATTCTTGGCTATTATAAGGTAAAAACCCTATCCTCCGGCTTGCGTTGCATTGTGTGATGGGACCTGGGTCTTATAATAGCTTCATTTTTCTTTATTTAGCATTGCACTGTTGTTGTATGCACTGGTATTCTTGGGAGGAAACCCGTTCCGTGTTATACGGCGTGGTCATTTGATTTACCTAACTTTAAAATAAAGATTAATAACTGTTTTAGTTCTCACACCAGTCCCATGACTGACCTGGAGTTTATTGTTTTAACCTGAACTCTGGATGCCCTTATTTTGATACGGGCAGCTAGTAGTTTTGGTTTTGCAGATTTATTTTCACAGGATCCTGATTTACAACTGGAACAATACTCGGAAAGCTCTGTATCCGTGTATTACTTCTAGTTGTGTTTTGTATTATTTTCCGCTATGATGTATTTAAATGTAATTTGAATCTCTGATATTTTCTGTGTAATATTTATTCATACTCTGTATATTCTTGTATTCTGATGGAATTGTTGTAACATACAATGAAATGTTCTTCTGTTTGCGTTTAGATGTGTGTTGTTCTCAAGGTAATCCGGGCTTTCCTTACCGGGGAAGTTCTGGTCGTTACATCGTGGTATCGGAGCTTTGGTTCACTGAGCTCGGAGAACAAGACACATTAGAACCATACGAAAGAATTCATTAGAAACTGGATTGGTAATATCCAATGGGAATGACTCGTTAGGGATGGGATCAGTAGTATCTTAGAACGAGTGTGAAGAGTGTTGTTTTTAAAAATAAAAATGAAAACAATTTTTGTTTTGAAATTTAAATCGTTGTATACGTATTTGAATATTTATTTTAAATTAATTTGGACTATATAAAGATTTTGCATATACGCCTTGCAAACGTATGTTCGAAGTTTTAATATACTGGATAGATATGGAGTCACACTCTAGTCACCCGGACATGGTCCTGATGCTGAAGTATACCATCACCAGTATTTATTTTCGAGTGACGAAAGTGAGATATCTATATATTTCCATTAGACTGGTGTGAGAACCAAAATTAGATAGGGCTTATTGTTGTGATTTGGCATCATAAATCTGATTTTTGGACTATGTATCAAAATTATGTGATTGAAAAGCTAATCAACTAATTGATTGCTGGTTGTGTTGTTTGATAAACTAAATGTTGAACCTTTAGCCAAATTGAACCAAATAGTGAATTGCATTGAAAATTAATTGCATATGCATGCATGTACATGTACTTACATTGAACAGGTCATAGCAAGGAGGCTAGAGCAGAAGAATAAAATTATTTGCCCGACAAATAGGTACATGTTTATTGTATTTCCTTGGGTTTGGATGATTTTGTGAGCCGATTGGCTTTTTCTTTTTCTTTTGGATTGAAGAAGGCCATGGGAGGCTATATGAAATATCCCGAAGTCCCTAGTGTAGGGGAGGTTATGGCGAATTTTTTTGAAAATTTAGGGTTTTAGCCAAACTTTTGAAGAATTCGAAAAGTTCTTAGAAACTGAAAAGTTGAAGAACTTAAGTCGTATGGAAAATAATGAAAGTTGAGTTGATTAGTTAAACAACTTTCAGCTTCGTTCCTTTTCGGGGACGAAAAGTTTTAAGTGGGGGTGATTGTAACAACCCGGAAAATCCGAGCCAATTTAAAATTTTTATTTTGGTAATTTTAGTGAATTTTGAACATTTAAAATGATTTATTTTAAATAATAACGACGAGAAATTTATTTTGAATAGAATTAGAACGTATATATTTATATAGCTTGGCGTTAGAATATAAATATTTTATTTTAATTATATAACGAGCCTGAAATGGCGTGGTAGTTCGATAATTCGATTTCAAATTTCAAATGAATGTGCAGGATTCAAAATAAGCCGGATTTTAGCGAAACAAAAAATAATGGAATCTAATTGAGAATATCTTTCCAACGAATCCGAAAAATTGAAATTTCATAGCAGGAATCAAAAGTTAAGTCCAGTTGAAAATTCAGAATAGTCGCTATGGAATTCTGGCCCTTAAAAATGGGAATTTTGCAAACGACCTCGGTTTTCGACGAAACCACTTTTGTTGGATCCGTGATGTAAAGTTACTGCTAGGTTTAAAAATTCGTAATTTTCTGAATCAATATGTGAGCGTGGAAAAGGAAAATGCGTTTGACCAGTTTTAGTTGATTTTAATCGACTGGAAAATGACCATTTTTCAAATGGTCTCAGAATTCGACGAAACTAGTTTTGTTAGGACCGTATCGTCAATACGAAGTTAGAAAATATTTTTCAGGAATTTTTAGAGTCCATATGTGACCCCAGTGAATTGAAATGCGCATTCAAAGTCAATATATAGAGTTATATTTTGATTTTGACGAAAACTGATCGAAACGGTCGAATCAGCTTACGATACATATCCCATTATGTTCGAAATGGGAGTAATTAGCTATGGATGACAGGCGGTGGGTTCGATTCTGAGTTCGAAAGAAAATGTTACTTTTAGTGGATTAAAATAAATTAAATAAATGATAAAAATCTCTCTCCTCTCCCTTATTTCCTCTCAGCCCCCCCCCCTCCGATTTCATTTTCAACGAAGAAAAAAAAGGAAACTCAATCGGAGCCCCCAGCGACGCCACCGTCGTGCTGCCCCAGGCCGTCGGCCTCCCTCGCTCCCCGCGCCTCCTTCCCCTCCTCCCATCGACCGAGCCCTACAACCCAAGCCCTGACCCGCGTGCCCAGCCCCCCCGGTACCTAAACCGCCATGCCACCGTAGCTCCACAACCCCGATCTGCCACTCCAGACACCCTCTACCGCGACTGCAAGGCCAGCATCTCCTCCGACCCCCGACGACGCACAACAAACCCCCCCTCAAATCGAAGCTGCCGTGAATCACCGCAAGCAAACCTAGGCGGCGAGTGGCCTTCGAGCTTCTTGAGACGATTTTGGTTAGGGAAGAAGGTCCAAATAAATTATACAGTGAGTGTTTATTTGTTGATTTCAGTTTAGCTAATTTAAACAACATTGCTTTATTTTATTTTTAGATTTTTGTTTTTGGTTTTTTTTTAATAAAAATACCATTATAAAAACAAATCTGATCTTGAAAATATATGGATGGAATAAGGTAAAGACATGATTTTTTATATTATAAAAATATGATTTTATATAATGTAGAGTAATAAAGATGTGATCTTTATAGAAGTAGCAATGTAAAAATATGATTTTTATAGTATAGAAAGAATAAAAATACGATTTTTATATTATATAGATAGTCAAAATCTGATCTTTATATATGTAGTGAAATAAAAATTTGATTTTTATTATATATATGTTGAAATAAAAATGCGATTTTTATAGCGATGATATAAAAATTCGATCTTTATATTAGAAGTAGATATATAAAAATATAATTTTTATATAGAGAACAGCGAGATAAAAATATAATCTTTATTATATGAACACTGGTATAAAATAGAATTTTTATCTATATAGAAGCGGTGTAAAAATAGAATTTTTATATACATAGCAACAAAATAAAAATGTGATTTTTATATATGTAGTGGCTACGGACAAGGAAATTGACAAAAGGCGAGCATGACGAAGATTTCTACATATGAAGAGTCGCGGTGTATTGGTTTAGCTAGTCGGTGAGAACTTCTCACTTTTAATTTATTTTTAATTTATTTTCTAGTTGAAATATATACTAGGATGCAGACGGTGCTTAGTAGCACCCGACACCCGTCGTCCACAGACCATGGATGACTTGTTTGTTTAGTTGCTATGTTGTGAAATTTGATTATGTGATGTGAAATGAAATAAAATATTTTATAGTGGAAAATATTTTATAGTTAAAAATATGATTTTTTAACGTGTATAAAATAAATAGAAATAAACAAATCGGAGATTTGTTTATATACACTGATTTGACTGATATTGATTGGGACGATAAATTTTACAAATCGCCCAACTGCACAAATAAAAATCTGTGTTTGTTGATTTGAAACCCCACACGGGTGTTGGGATGATATTGACGTACACCAATCCCAATTGTTTAGTGGTATGTCGATCGTTTGATTGACAGACAGTGTAAGCGTTAATTATTTATATTTAATGCTTATGCAGTTGTGTGGTGCACTCTGGATGATGGTTGATTATTTATCGTTGCTATTATATACATGTGTTGTAGAAAATCCATATAATTAACATTATATGGTAATTGATTGGGCCTCATTCCAATTTAGAAAATAAATTCATGTGTTGAATTGAAAATAAATTCCTGTGTTGAATTGAAAATAAATTCATGTGTTGAATTGAAAATAAATTCATGTGTTGAATTGAAAATAAATTCATGTGTTGGATAGAAAATAAATTCATGTGTTGAATAGAATAAACATTCATGTGTTGAATAGAATAAATATTCATTTGTTGAATAGAATAACGAAGTTATTGAAATGTGAAGCCGTGTTAAGTAGTTAAACGCCATTTTAACACGAACGAGAATTTTGTCGATTTTATTCATTTTACAATGAATATCGAAAGTGATTTCAAAATCTGATATTTTGAAATGATTTGAAATTCGGATTAAATTGAAATGATTTGAAATTCAAATTAAATTGAAACGATTTGAAATTCGAATTGAAATCGATTTGAAATGAATTTAAAACGAATTTATATTGGAAAATTCAATTTTGATTTGAATTTGAGATGGAAGTTGAAATCGTTTTGAAAATGAATTTAAAACGATTTATATAATACGTTTTAAAAGGAAATCGACGAAATATATATATTATATACATAGAATGGCCTGAATAGAACGCGCCGCGCCGCGGTAGTTCGCGAATTTTGACCATTGACTTCGAATGGATATTACGGAAGATCCGACCGTCGGATTCTCCTAAAACCAGAACCGTTTGGTTCGTATCGAAAAGAACTTTCTAACGAATATTAGAAATTAGAAATCTAACGGTTGGATTTGGAATTATGTCCAAATCAAATTTGGAAAAGGTCGCTGTAAGTGCAGTTCGATGGCCGGTGATGGAAATCGACTGTACGGGCCTTGATAAAATTATTAAAAAAAGTAATAATTTGTGTAAAATCATAAGAAATTATTTGGGAATAATTGGGATGAAAAACTCCATATTTGAAAATATAAAAGTAGATTTTTATTGAAATGAACTAGTTTTGAACTAGAATAATACTTTTTTTTAAAAGTAAACAATTGGATTTGAAATAGTTTTAAAATAACCAGAAGTTTCCAGTATATGAATTGGAATGGATTTGAATCGAAATCATCTTCAGAATAGTTCGATGTTGGATTTCGTGATTATACAGATGTTTTTATAGAAATTTGAAAGATATATTTATATCGTTATTTCCAATACGATATTTGTTGGTTTCAAAATTTCATATTGAATATAAGCTGATATATTTTCTATTCAGAGCCTTGTGTTTAATATCAAAAAGGGATTTTGGGTTAACGTGAACGATATCTTTAATAACACTGTTCTTAAACCCAAATGGAGTTAAGAAAATTAGGAACTAACTAGGGATCAGTTAAGTTGGAGGGTTTCTTGGATATTGATCTGATGTTGGTTTTGGCCTTCGGGGTTAATATTTTAGGGAACTGTCCTCTTACTAATTTACGGTTAGGGACTGATTGAAACGTTATGTGATTATGGGGTTTATCGTGAACCGTGTTTTAAATGACATCGGTTCTTTAACCCAGTTAAAGATTAAAACTAAGTGGAGTTTTAATGAATCTTTAATTAGATTGAAAAGATCGAGAATGGAGTATCACCACTTTTGCTCCAGGCGATAGTTAAATCTTTAATTAGAATTGAACGCGAAATGGTAATTGAATTTACCGATAACACCGTGGTGTTAGATACGAAGTATTACCAGTTTTACTTCATGGAATGAATAGGTTGGGATTGGGAAATTAAAACAAATGATTACTTCGGTAAGGTTCGTTAATCCCGGCTAGTTTGGATAAACCATAATTTGGTTTGACTTAAATTCAAAGGAAGATTAAAGAATAAATTTAAAAGAATTTATCTTTGATAAAATTAATGGGAACCTGTCCCTAAGAATGTGAAATTTAGAAAACTAACTGTAGGTTAGCTAAGAAGAATTGTTTCCTGGGTATTGATCTGATGTTGGTTTTGGCCTTCGGGGTTAATATTTGGGGAATTATTCTCTTGCTAATTTACGGTTAGTGACTGACGAATTGGAATGAGGCGTATGTTGTGTTTGTGTAACACTTGTTTATTATATACGCGAGTTATTCAGAAAGACCGGGTTTATCCCATTCTGAATAATTGATTCAACGTGGTGTCAAGGATGAAGACGGTGGTCGAAGACCGGAGGTCTTCACGTCGTTTGGGTGATTGCTGATGATCTTGATAGGGCCATACACCCAAGAGGAGGGAACCAGTTAGTGGTCGTCCAGACATACTTGGAGATCGATGGATATGCGAGGTACTAGGTGCCTCCGGTTTCGTTCATACCCAGAACGAACTTGTAAATGGACTGTGTGTCTAACATTGGATTTTATTATGTGTGATTGATTTCTATTAAATATATATCTTTTTGGCGGTGGAGAATTTATTTTCTTGCTTAACGCCCTACTCTGAGACGTACGAGCTCGGGGTTTATATATTGATGGATATCAAACGTATGGAGTGAATTGCCTGTGTGGCATGCCTAAGTGGCAATTGATCAGGGCTTTTGTTGAAAATCAAAGTCTTGTGGTTGATGACCAAACCACGGCCTATGTGGCATAGCTTTGTGTAGCGTTGATACGCGAGCCTCACACCCCGGTTGTGAACCAGAAACGGGAGAGAACCTTAGGGAGGACATGCGTTTCCTTTTAGCTAGAAGTGGCGTCAGTGGTTTTACACGCCCTGACGAGTTTGACTTATGTGGTTGTTGCTGTTGCAAGGCGCCTCGGATATATCGGTGATTATGTGAAGCCGATGGAGTCATTCGTTGGCTCATTTACGCCCCAAAGGGCGGGGAAACGTAGTGTTCAGGCATAATAATCCACATCGGTGGACCGGCCCTAACGATCCAAGGCTTGTCTGCGCGCTTGCCTGAGACTCGGGCTAGACAGTCTCGAATCGGTAGAGGACTATCTTTTGCCTTGGTTCACAGATGGAAATCCAACTTCCAATACGCGACTTTGCGGTTTTATATGTAGAGCCTAGTATGGCGACAAAGTGGGATGGGGCGCTTATGCCGTCTATGATTGATACTTATGATTTGAAGTTGTTTTATACACTATGCACTTATAATAGTATCAAATGATTTGTTTTAAACGTATCAAGCATTCTTGGCTATTATAAAGTAAAAACCCTATCCTCCGGCTTGCTTTGCATTGTGTGATGGGACCTGGGTCATATAATAGCTTCATTTTTCTTTATTTAGCATTGCGCTGTTGTTTTATGTACTGGTATTCTTGGGAGGAAACCCGTTCCGTGTTATACGGCGTGGTCCTTTGCTTTACCTAACTTTAAAATAAAGATTAATAACTGTTTCACACTAGTCCCATGACTGACCTGGAGTTTATTGTTTTAACCTGAACTCTGGGTGCCCTTATTTTGACACGGGCAGCTAGTAGTTTTGGTTTTGCATATTTATATTCACAAGATCGTAATTTTCAACTGGAACGATACTCAGAAAGCTCTGTATCCGTGTATTAATTCTAGTTGAGGTTTGTATTATTTTCCGCTGCGATGTATTTAAATGTAATTTGAATCTCTGATATTTTCTGTGTAATATTTATTCATACTCTGTATATACTTGTATTCTGATGGAATTGTTGTAACATACAATGAAATGTTCTTCTGTTTCCGTTTAGATGTGTGTTGTTCTCAAGGTAATCCGGGCTTTCCTTACCGGGGAAGTTCAGTGTTAATGCAAAGAGGCCATGTAGTCGCTTATGCTACCCGTCAATTGAAACCACATGAAAAGAATTACGTAACTCACGATCTTGAATAGCTAGCTATCGTGTTTGCTATGAAAATCTGGAGACATTATCTATTGGGTGAGAGTTTGAATTATTCACTGATCATCAATCATTGAAGTATTTATTCACCCAGAAGGATCTGAATATGAGACAGCAGCATTGGTTAGAATTTCTCGCAACTTATGATCTAGATATTTTATATACTCCGGGAAAAGCCAATGTTGTAGCTGATACGCTTAGCAGAAAGAATGTGATCATCGCCAGTATTATCATTACACCATCGTTGATTGATAAAATAACTATTCTTCAGAAAGACGATAGTTTTATTAAGGAGATGATCAGAAGAATTCAAAAGGGCGAAGTCTTCAGTTTCCAAGTGGTTGGCATAGGAGTTCTGAGATTGAAAGGTAGAATTTGTGTTCTCGACAATCTTGATCTCAAAAGAGAAGTAACGGACGAGAGCTACAAGTCCAAACTGAGCATCCACCCGGGGGTTAGTAAAATGTACAATGACCTCAAGCGAACTTTCTGGTGGAAGGCAATGAAAAGAGATATCTCTATATATGTTAGCCGGTGTTCCACCTGTCAGCAAGTCAAAAGCGATCAGCAGAAGCTCGTTGGATTGTTGCAACCTTTGGAAATTCCAAGTGGGAAGTGGGAACAGATTTCTATGGACTTCATAGATGATTTGCCCAGAACCAGGAAAGGAAATGACAGTATTTGGGTGATCGTAGAATGTTTCACGAAGACCGCCCATTTCATACCTGTCAAATCGAATAGAACTGCTCAAAGTCTGGCGCAGATTTATTTCAAGGAAATTGTTTGACTGCACGGAGTTCCCATGAGCATCGTTAGTTATCATGACCCGATTTTTCTAGTAAATTCTGGGAAGCATTCCAAGCAGAATTGGGAACGAAACTGAACTTGAGCATCGCATATCATCCTCAAACAAATGGCCAAACTGAGAGGGTGAATCGTATTCTTGAAGATCTATTGCGGGCGTGTATTATTGATTTTGGCGGATCATGGGAAGACCATTTACATTTGGCCGAATTCTCATATAACAACAGCTACCAGGCGAGCCTGAAAATGTAACCATTCGAAGTATTGTATGGTAGACCGTGCCGATCCCCTGCATGTTGGGTAGAACCTGGGAATAGACTTGTATTGGGGCCTGATATGATTCGCGATGCTGCGGATAAAGTCGATTTCGTTAAGAAACGATTACTTGCCGCTCAAAGCCAACAGAAGAGCTATGCAGATAAGAGAAGAAGAGATATATCATTTGTTGTTGGCGACTATGTATATTTGAAGGTATCTCCGATGAGAGGAGTCATCCGATTCGGTAAAACGGGGAAATTGGCGCCCAAATTCATTGGTCCGTTTCCTATTCTAGAACGGATTGGAACTCTCGCATATAAGGTCCAATTGCCTGATTGGTTGTCTGGAGTGCACGATGTATTTCACGTATCTCAACTGCGAAAGCATGTGCATGATCCAGATCTCGTTGTAGAAGAAGCCGCACAACAGGATTTGGAAATCACTCCAGAATTGGAAGTTAGAAGAGAGCCACTAAAGATTATTGGCAAAGAAACAAAAGAGCTGAGGAACAAGAAGGTTCACTTAGTCAAAGTGCAATGGAGTGGAGATCCACGAGATTGTACTTGGGAAATAGAGGAAAGCATTAAGAAAGCCTATCCTAAGTGCAGAGTGGATATCTCTGATTGACTTTGGTGCAAGGTACATTTACCATATTTTGCATTTCCATTATGTTCTCCACTTTGCTGTTGTTTTCTTTGCATAGATGTAAACTTTTTAATTATATAGCCAGATTAATTTAAAAGAGTATATGAATTAACTAGTATTATTTTGAAATGTTAAAAATAAAATTGATTGATGATTGCGTTGTGTGATTGTAGATTAGATTAATTAAATTATTAGAATAACAATTAGTTTAATCAATAAAAGAATGAATGGTAGAATCTATTCGATTAAATCACACAATTGAACTGATTTAGAAATAGCTAGAAATACATATGTGTGCATTATATATGTTTGAATAGGTAAATGGATTAGCTTTTGAGTAAAGATTTTATTTGTGTGCCCGACAAATAGGTAAACCTTAATGAGTTGGTTGCGCAATTTTATTATTATATCAACTCCTGTGAATGCCATTGGATGCATAGTGCTGGTTGTTTTGTGTGTAATAATAAATGTCGCCATAGGATAGTAACAATTAATTTTGAACTACACTACATGGCATACTTCTTGAAGATAGGCATACTTCATCATATACCGCATAAGCATTTGGAGCTTATGTGACGAGGTTGAAGATTGACCATACGAGCGAGAGGCTTGTATGGCGATGACTATATTTTACAGGTTGAACTGATGACTGATATAGACCATATAAAATGTAACGGTAAATTTCCAGATTAATAAAAACCCCACACGGGTCTGGAGATGACAATAAACACGTCTCTCTGGTCATTAAGGCACAAAAACCATTTATAGGATGACGAGAATTTATTATCTGGAGTTATGATCTATACACATTCCCCTGTGGACACCGGAATATATCACTATAAATATGTGCATGCTTATTAGGATTTATTGGGTACCTAATACGACCCAATAAATTTGCAAACCCCTCCCTGTACAAAGGAGGTTATGGCGAAATTTTTCGAAAATTTAGGGTGTTAGCCAAATTTTTGAATAATTTGAAAATTCTTAGAAACTGAAAAGTTGAAGAATGAAAGCCAGATTGAAAGTAGAGTTGGTAAATTAAACCACTTTCGACTTTGTTCCTTTTCGAGGACAAAAAGTTTTAAGTGGGGGAGATTGTAACAACCAGGAAAATCTGAACCAGTTTAAAATTTTAAATTGGCTATTTTTGTGGATTTTAAATATTTAAATAAATATTTTAAATAATAACGATGAAAAGTATGTTTGAATCGATGTTTGAAAATAAATATAATTATTTTAAATTATAAACAAGGCCTGAAATGGCGTGGCAGCTTCAAAATTGGAATTCAAACTTTGACTGACTGTACCAGGTGCAAAATAAAATGGATTTTAGTGAAACCAAAAATATTCAAATCTGTTAGCGAATATCTTTCTAACGAATCTAAAAAATCAAAGTTTCAAAGCAGGAGTCAAAAGTTATGGCCAAATGAATTTTCAGAAAGGTCACTATAGAAAATATATAACCCTTGAAAATAGACATTTTGCAAACAACCTCGGAATTCGACGAAACTCGTTTTGTTGGGACCGTATCGTCAAAACATAGCTAGATTTATTTTTTGGGAATTTTTGGAATCAATATGTGGCCCCGGCAAATTGAAATGTACGTTCAAATTAAAAATTGAATGTTTTATATTTTAATTTGAGGGAAAACTGACTGAAACAGTCGAATGGGCCTATGAAACATATCCCATTGTGTTCGGAATGGGGGTATTTAGCTAGGAACGACAGTCGTTGGGTTTGGATTGGACTTCGTATGTGGAAAGGGTATTTTCGGATTTTATAAAAATATAAATAAAAAATATTGGTCAATCAAAATTCACTTCTCTCTCCCCGAAAAGAACCCGATCTGCTCCCTCAACGAACGGCAGAACCCCCTCGAAACTTCTCTCCTAGTTATCGCGCAAACCACATGACGAAATGATTCGATCCAGTTGAAGATTTCGTAGATCCAAGCCTCCTCTTTAAATCCATACAACCCTCACCTTCTCTCGTGGTGTTTTTGGCTCGGATCGAGCTCCTAAAGCCAGGCCGCGTCGATCAGAATTGCGCCGCCATCAGGGACTCGAGCTCGACATGGAGCATGGCGCCGTGAAGCCCCTTCCAAGTTCTTCGGAGCTGCATAACCTGATCGACCTATAGCTCAACGAATTGGACGAGATTCCAAACCCTAGATTTGAACAGCTGAAACCCATCGACTGTTTAAATGAGGTATATATATTTAAAATGGTTTCAACATTTAAAAGTGTAGCAAATTTTGATTTTAGTATAAAAATCATATCTTTTTCGTTTCTGGTCGAAATCTAGAGAAGCAAGAGACAATGGACTCGTGTGGACGTCTTCTACATTCTAGAAGAGACCGGATATTTTTCTGAGCCTTCTGCTATTTTTGGTGGAGTGGAACCCAATGTGATAATTCTAATTTATAAACTATATGGAAAACAATGATGTATAAATTATACAGTCGATGTATGAGTTATATAAGCGTTGTACACCTTATGTATAAGCGTTGTATAAGTTGTATGTTCGATGTATAAGTTATATATGCGTTGTGAAAATTATATGTGCATTGAAATGAATTGAAGTGAATTGAAATATATTTATATACGAATATATATATATATATATACACACACTCCCCTCATCCACAGACCATGGACGATATTTATTGGTTGTGATATTGTGTGGATTATTTGGTTGATGTGAAATTTGGTGAATAATGCGAATGGTTGATAGAATTGTTTGTGGTTGAGAATGATTGACTGTGGTTGAAAAATACCCATTTGTGGTTGAAAACAAAATTAGAATAGGTTGTGGAAATGAAAGAAAACATGCTCGCTTGCATGCGAATTAGATGCATGAAAATCCCCACTGTCAAAAACCGCAAGGTTTTAAGGTAGAGCGAGGAGCCGTACATCGATACGGTCCCGGTTTTAACTAACCTGCCGTTATGCTGCCAAAATTTTCAATAATATTCATGTGTTAGAATTATTTTCATGTGTTGAAACTATATTCGTGTGTTGAATAGAAATTCATGTGTTGAATAGAAATTCATGTGTTGAATAGAAATTCATGTGTTGAACGACATTCGTGTTTTGAAATAAATTGTTTTATAATAAAAATCATATTTTTATCATCTATATGAACTATATAAAATAGTCATGTTTTGAAATAAATTGTTTTACAATAAAAATCATATTTTTATCATCTATATGAACTATATAAAATAGTCGTGTTTTGAAATAAATTGTTATACAATAAAAATCATATTTTTATCATCTATATTAACTATACAAAGTAGTCGTGTTTTGAAATAAATTGTTTTACAATAAAAATCACATTTTTATTATATACATGAATTGTTAAAAATAGTGAAGTGTTGAAATAAAAGTCTGTTGGATAAAAATATCATTTTTATCAAATGTATGAAATGAATATGGTTTTGAAATCGATGAATAGATTATATATATATATAATTAAAATAAATCGAATAACGAAGCTGCAGTTCATGTTTTGAAACCGTGATTTCCAACGATTAGTGCGGGAGATCCGACCATCGGATTTTCCCGAAACCGAAACCGTTGTGTTCGCTTTGGAAATATCTTTCCAACGACACCCACTTTGTGAAGATCCAATGGTTGGATTGTCTGAAATGTTTAATTCAAATCTGAAGAAAAACAGTGCCAGAATCGATTATATTTATATATATATAAATATAATTAAATTAAATCGAATAACGATGCTGTAGTTCGTATTTTGAAATCGTAACTTTAAACGATTAGTGCGGGAGATCCGACCGTCGGATTTTCCCGAAACTGGAACCGTTGGATTCGTTTTAAAAAGATCTTTCTAATGATATAAAATTCGTGAAGATCCAACGGTTAGATTTTCAGATATGTGTAAATCAAATCTGGAGAAAAACAACGCCATGGCCGCATTATGGCCTGAAGCGTCATTTGAATGAATTGGCTATTATTAAATAAATAAAAATAGCGATAAATCGTGATAAAATATTATAAACGATATGGAATTGAAATAAACTGAATTTGCTCGGTTTATGTGATATTTGATGGTTGAATGTGTTTGACATGAAATTACATTAAAGAACTGAATTGGTGATGTCGAATAATTTAACCATTGAAATGAATTGATTTGAAATTTTAAATATACGTGAATTATTTGAAAAGGTCGAGTTAATTCTCATTTCAAATAATTGATCGACGATTGAAAGTCGAAGATATAAAGACGATGCAAGACCGATGATCTTCACGTCGAATGGAGGGGTGCTACTGATGCTCATGATGGGAGTAGCTACCTGGAATGGGCTGAAGTAGTAGCCACCCGGACGTACTTTTTGATTGCACGGATATGCGAGGTATTGAGTGCCTCCGGTTTCGTTCAGACCCAGAACGGACTTGTAAATGGACTGTGTGTCTGACATTGGATTTCATTCTGTGTGATTGATAGACGTCAGTTGCATGGCGTGAATTGCCTGTGTGGCATGCTGAGATGCAATGATCAAAGCTTTTGTTGAAAAGCGGAGCTTTGTGGTTGATGATCAAAGCAACGCCTGTGTGGCATAGCTTTGTGTATAGCGTTGTTTCGCGAGCCTCACACCCCGGTATGAAACAGAAACGGGAGAGGACATCAGGGAAGGCATGCGTTTCTTTCTAGCTAGGGTGGTGTCAGTGACCTACCAGCCCTGACATTTATATTATTTTCACCTGTGTGGTTGTTGCTGTTGCGAGGCGCCTCGGATATATCGGTGACTATGTGAAGCCGATGGAGTCATAGGACTCATTTACACCCCCAAAGGGCGGGGAAATGCAGTGTTCAGGCATTTTAATCGACATCGGTGGACCGGTCCTAACGATCCAGGGGCCCACCTGAGTCTGGGTCCTGAGACATGGTAGGTTAGATTGTCTCGAAGCGGTGAGGACGATCCCTGGCCTCGGTTCATGACGGAAATCCAATTTCCAAATATGACATCGTGCGGTTTTGATTGTATACCTATATATGGAGACATAGTGGTATGGGGCACTTATGTCGTCTATGATTGATATTTATGATTGTATCTAAAATTAGAAACTAACTGGAAACAAGCTAGGATGGATAGTTTCCTGGGTATTGGTCTGATGTTGGTTTTGGCCTTCGGGGTTAATACTTAGGGAATCGTTCTCTTACTAGTTTACGGTTGGAGTCTGATTAAGAAATAAACGATAAAATTTACATTTTTAGTGATTTTACTTTACGCGTATTAAGCATATTTTTTTCGAAATAAGGTAAAACACTATCCTCCGGTTTGTGTTGCATTGTGTGATGGGACTAGAGTCTTATATCAGCTTCATTTTTATAACAAGTATTGCGATGTTTAAAAGATTTATTTGTTTTAAAGCACTGGCAATCCAATGGAGTAAACCCGTTCCACGAAAGTGGTGTGGTCCTGTGATTAGCCATATTGTAAGATGTGTTAAGTAGATTTCTCATACCAGTCCCATGACTGACTTGTAGTTTGTTTCACTTGCAAACTCGGGTGCCCCTTTTTCAACACGGGCAGCCTTGTATTCAGGTTTTAGCAGGCTCTTTCTGGATAGCTGGAGCTGAAGATGGATTCTATCATTTATCTCTTTTTATGTTGTTCAGCTCCTGTTGTACATATTATGTTTTTTTTTCCGCTGTAGACATTTATGTATAGCTGAACTGTATTTTGTATTAAGTATGATCCTATATACTGTGTAACTCGGATGATTATATTTATCCAGTGTATTCTATTGTACATTATCTAGTGTATTTAATTATTTCTGTTCTTCTATTATCTGTTTATGTATTATATTCCAAAGATTACCCTTGCACCGTCTTATCGGGGTTTGGGGTCGTCACAAAGTTCAGGCTTCCCAAAATACAAACCAAAGAAGATCTAAACTAAAGTCCACTCACAAAAACTATATACTACTGCTCTGAAAAAATTGTTTGCTTATTTTTGGTTGATTCACTAATGGTAGTTCATGCTTTTTAGGAACTTCTAAGTTTCACAAAAACATATATATATATATATATATATATATATTGAAAATTTGCTGTTGTTTTGATGTATTTATGTGTAGATAAAAAATGTCAGCAATATAAGTAAACATTTAGATTCTAGAATATCAATTTATGCTGAAATACCAACATATGCAGTATTCGTAGAGTGATGCAAAAACAAGGCTGCATGGTTATAGTGGAAATGCAGCATGCATCCTAAATGAGCACTGTCAGGTGACTAAATTACAATGGCATAGTATGTCAATATCAAACAAGGGAGCAACTAAATCCTTTCAGGTTCATAGATGTTACCCTTAACATATGTATATATGTTCGATTGTAGTGAATATAATTAACAATTCAGTGAGCATGCCCAGTAATAACAAATACAAAGCAATCATATGTGTTTTGTTTGCTCCTTGTATTCTGTAGTTTATCTATAGTAACACAGGTGCGGTTGTAAATGAAATCAGTATAACATATTTAAGTTGAATATTTGGCATGATGTAGCACACATATTATTATAAGGTCAGGAAAACAAATTATTACAATTATGCAAATTTGAGAAAAGGACAAACAAAGGAATAATCCCAATAGTTTTAGTAAAACAACAAATAAATTCATAAAAGGGGAAAACAATGACATGTCGCATATATCAAAATGCCAAACAAACACCACGGTGCAGGTTTATCAGTGGAACAGGTTTCACTTTTTTTTCCTTTTCTAAAATATGAATGAATTCATAGACCCAAAGTATATATATGTGTAAACTATCTAACTATCTTTAGGGTATTATGTATATATATGCACACAACAGGTAAGGATATATGTATAGTCCAATAAAACAAAAGCAGCAATATAAGTTTTTCTTTTGCAAATGATCAGGGAATAAGATGACAAGCATACTCATATAACATATATCTATGGTGGGTTTGTCCACAAACCAAGGTATATATTTTGAGACAGAAAAATGCTGAAAAATACAGTAGGGCAGTCCACTGTGATACCATATAAAATCTTATGTATGTATGTCTATCCAAAACCCATGTCAATATATCATTAAACATGAAACTATGTTGATACAACTGGACAATTGTTTGAGTAACAAGTCGACCGACAGATGAACATGATGACATGGGTCCGAAGAACTCGAAATGTCGTGAATTAATGAGCAAAATCACACAAGTGATACTCATAAAAATCAAACAGCAACCACAAATTTTATCAAGGCAATCAACCATTATATTTTGGTTTTCAAAAATTTTACGTTAATCTACTAGAATCGAAGGTCAATCGTGAGTGAATTATCACCTTTAATAGCGATGGTTGACGACAGAAAGTAGTGGCTTCAAACGGTGGACGCAATGGTCTGAGTAACGCCGGAGCATAGGCAGTAGAACCTAGTTGGCACACAACGGTGGCGATCCGATGATGGCGGCTTCGATTAAGTATTTTCACTCTAGGGTTTTTGGGAAGGGCGATTGGAATTATTTGGTTTTCAAAGAGGTGCGATTCAAATTGAAGGAGCGGTGGCCATTAGGGATTTGGAGAGGAAATCGATTTTTGGGGAAAACAAAATTAGCTTCGGCCATTAACATTTAAAAGGGGAAACGATTTTTAATTTGGGGAATTTGTTTCCTGCTGAAGAAATGGAGGAAGGCATGATTTTTTATAGGGGAAAAATAAGGGGATAAGAACGATGTGTTTTCAACAAGTTATAGGTAGCTATGCGATAGATCTGCACGTTTTTACTGAGGAAGGTGCGTTTTTACTGAGGACGGTGCGTTTTTACTGAGGAAGGTGGCAACGAAAAAGTTAATTTAAAATTATATGCTACCATGAATTACTGTGTACGTTCTGAATTCCTACCGCTAACGAAATATCCAAACAACAAAAAATACATGTATTTATTTGTTTCAACGTTCTGAATTCAATAAAATTAATCCGGTTGTAATCCGACTCAGTCTGTGTATGATAATGTTTTATTTTTAAATCATTTAACGATCCACTGTTTGTTCATACAACAACTTCGTTCGTATTTAAATTTAAAACGTTAAATTTTAATTCCTATATATATGCAAATACACACAAATCCAAGCCGATTTCCATATATTTAAATAAATAAAATTCTCCAATTTATTTAACGTTAATTAATGTTTATTTTATTATTTTTAATTCAACCATTTAAATTCTTAAATCGGACTTCAAATCCAATTCAACCAAATTCCATTCGAATACTCAATACTTAATATGTGATCCTCAATCAATCATCCTGACTTAATATTGAATTCAATTTAACTCACAACGATATATTTGATTTTGAACTCAAGTATCAATATAAATTTTGGTTATTAATAGTTGATTCTTTAATTAACTCCATATTCCAGTTGTCGGAATTTCTGGGACGTTACAATATTCCCCCCTTTAAAACTTTTCGTCCTCGAAAAGGAGAGATCGTTAGAGTTATACCAATGTATACTCCAAATTTCATATATATGTGTTTTTTTTCATAGCTAATTTAAATATTGATATTTAAGTTCATCGATCATAATCAATTAACTCAGACAATCAAACTCATATCTTATAGTTGGAGATGAATTTTCGATCAAGATGGTTTCTGTATCTCCTGAATCAAGTTTTATTTATTTCCACGCTTTATATATATATATATATATATATATATATATATATATATATATATATATACTCAATCTCCTCAGACCAGTTTCTATCTCAAATTATTTTGAGATATTCCCAAATTCTCATTATCTAATCATATAAAAACCAATATCTTTTTAAATCTCAATTCTCACATAAATTGGATTCATGCATCTCACATCATTCCCAATTTCTTTATAAGCGTCTTATGTCGATGTTTACTTCGTCGATTGTTGCATTTATTCATTACAAAATTGAGTTCAACTCAATCTCCTTACATTCAATCCATTTAATCTTCCTCAACACTCAATCAGGAGTGTAAATAATAACTCGTCTTCAAATTACAAATTTTCGACTTGAATATTTCCCCAAAATCCGAATTTTTCTTTTTATAACTTCTGTAAATATCATGAAATCCAAGCAAAAATATTAGTATTATTATTATGGATTTGAAAATACTCCAACTTAACTTTTTAAATTAGGTATATTTTAATTTCAAAATATTTATTTGAGAATATATAACTCGAAGTTTGACAAGTCAATTTCGTTCTCATAGATGTTAGACATACGCTGGCCAGGCGCACGACTAAAATCTCCAAGTACTAAATATCCTTGCTTCAACCTCCAGTAAAAATATTTCAATATTTCTTAAGAAAACAAACATGGAAAGTACCAATGGGATATTGATATGCTGATTGTTCATGAATCGCAGATACACAATGATTGCGTCTGGATCCCTCAGAAAACATCTATATCCGTAGGAAATCACTTCCCTGCGAATTTCGTCATGGACCCATCAACAGAAGATGTTTTAAGAATAAAGAGAAAAGCTGAGATCATTGAGCGTTGGTTGCTCTCTCTCAGGGTCACGAAATCAAATCCTTAAAATGAATCAAGTCACGAGGACCAATCAAGTCACGAAGACAAATTGCTGCATTAAACCGGTGGCTTAATCACTAAGATATCTAAGTGGACCGCAGGTACATAATGGTTACGCCTGGGTCCCCCAGGAAACATCCATACCCGTAAGCTTTCAAAGCTCTGCAGATTACGCCCTCATAATTCGACCGTAGATCGCAGCAGTCACAATGGTTACGCTTGGTTCCCCAAAGAAACATCCGTCCGCCGTAGGCTATCTGCAGCCCTGCGAATTACGCCACACGGTCGAATTCCAACGACTCTAGATTGCAACGATCACAATAGTTACGCCTGATTCCCTCAAGAAACATTCGACCGCCGTAGGCTATCTGCAACCCTGCGAATTACGCTAGCAGTCGTGCTCAATGGCAACTCATGAGTTTTATGTCCGGACAACCTACTGCCACCAACAGCATAACTCAATTAAGCTCGAAGTTCATAAAGAAGGAAGGTACTTTCCTTATCTTGATTTTGAAAACATATAATACTTCGTACATATAGTACTTTATTTCATACTTCTCATAAATCATACTTATATGTCTATAAGATTTTCAAATCATGTTTTCAACCTATCGTTCTTATATAAATTCTGTTATATAAGATTTTATCCCAATCCATTACTTCCAAATTAATTGTTTTTGAATTCGATGTATCTGTATATATATTTTCCCTCTTAGTTTTGAAAACTTCAATCTCCAATATCTAAAATTAAACATCCTCAAGTTTCCATTCAAAATTCAAAATTTACAATTTTAGTTTCGCTCTCAATCAATTCAGATCTTTCCAACACAAATTTATAAATCTATTGGTTATAAACCAAATTTTCTTCCAAATTTTCCCATTATTAAGACCATTACTTAATTCCAAACTTTATTCTCTCGCCATCTCGGAATTTTCAATTTTATAACACATTTTATTATTCATGCATAATTACTCTTCTCTATTCACCTCCTTTGACTATTAATTAGCAAGCGAACAACTCCCTACGTATCAATCCCGAAGGCCAAAACCAACATTAGATTAATACTCAGAAAGTCATCCAACTTGACCAATCTCCAGTCAATTTCCGATTTCATTATTTCTTAATTTCTTATAAAATTATTGCTTACGCAATTTCCGAATTGAGTTTACGTATCCAATTCCCTTATGTTCTGTCGTCCTTCGTTCTCGGCATGCGGCTTTTTGTTCTTTAGTTCTCGCTATTTAGATTTATCCAAACCCGTTAGCCTCTCACGATATTTTAGAAAACATTTCCAATTATCATATTCATATTTTTACAATTCTACAAAATCTCTTATTATTTGGAGAACATCTCCGTATATTCACAAATCTTTATTCTCTATAGAAAACATACTTTATTCTCATAGGAAACATTTCTAAATTCCTCATTTGGATTAAACAGATGTTAAATAAAACACTGTTATTTTTCACTTAACTGCTGATACTCATTTACTACTTCACTTAACCACTCTTGCTATCGAATCTTATCCATTTCTTAGTCAACAATGAAGTTGATCAAGTTGGGGTATATTTACCTCTCAGACCTTAACTGAACGACATTATTAACTTTAAAATAGATAAGTTGACGACTTTAAATACCCATAAAACATTCATTCTCGTAACTTCCGAATTCAAATTAAAAATTCACTTCTTTACTAGACTTGTTGATTACAATAATAATTCACGCCTTCAAAATTATTTAAATATAATTTATTCGTTAATCTGAATACATAAACAATTAATTGATATATTAAATTTTTGATTAAGACGAAAAGTAAGTAATAATTTCCTGAATTTCGACATAGTCGACTTCATGTATAACCTTCTTTTCAATAATCTTTTATTCGATAATATATTCCGAACTTTGGAAAAATCTCATTTGATTTATATTCTGAACTCCAAAATAATCTCACCATTCTGGTCACTCTATTTCTTTACTCCACAACATTTTTACTCACACATTGTTTACTTATTATCGAAATCTGAACATGTCGCATCAAATAAATTTTGATTCCACATATTCAAATCGCTCTAAAATCTGCCTTCATATTTCGCTTCGTTCATAAATCTCATTCACAGTTCACCTTCTATTAATTAATCAAATAGTTTATAACTTATTGTCGAATTCATATATTCGCTCGTACATTATTGGTTCGAAACCAATTATAAATTATCTTTTCAATGTTTTTTTTGACACAATCGAATTCCAATTATACCCTTTTTATTTTTATTTCATTAATTTATATTTCGAATATTGAAATAAATTTCACCATTTCGCCTTTAAAACAATTTCAGATTTTTCTTTCCCAATTCAAATTCTTGTCCGGATTCTTATTTCAGTTGTCCTTTACAGCTAAAATACACAATTTAATTTGTTTATTATCTTACACGTGTTTTCCTTATATACCATTCGATGATGGATTCGGGATTCAAATCTAAAGAGATCTATCGAAGAAAAGCTCTGGCAAATCTGGATTCGAAGACTTCCGAAGATTGGGGATTCCAAACAAAAATTAAATTCATAATTCTTTTTTCGCTATATTATTTTCAAAATACTGGTTTCAAAATAATACTTCCAAAATAATTTAACTTCAAAATCTATTTTAAAAATACTTTCAAATTTTATATTTCAAAACCTTTTATTTCAAGATCCGTTTCTAAACTCAATAAGCTAAGCTTTGAATAAACCAAAGCTCTGATACAACTGTAACGTCCCGCCTTTTTGACCACTTCAAATTGGTAATTAAACCAACTTAAAGCGTTCAAATCGACGGATCGTTATTAGCTTACAGAGTTTAAAAACAGAATCAACACAGAAAATACAGAATAAATAGAAGGCAAAATAGTGAACAACAAAATATCACCTTTATATATATCCGGAATTTTGAATACAAGAAGTTTATCTACAGTGGAATTTAAAATCAATTTGAACACAAGTAAAATATATTTACTATTAAAAACTTCAGAGTGTGCCGTCTTCGGAGACCCCAGTTCCGTCAATCTTCGAATCCCAAGTTGTAATCTTTAAATCTGTAATGCTCAGGGTCTGACCCGAGCATTCCATGCAAAAACATAAAACACTCGAGTCAGGATTGATCATTGTTCAAGTAAATTAACGTCAACAGAAACTAAAATATAATGGTCAATTCTAACTTCGAATATGTACCATATGAAAAATATCATGTGTTTCCTATATCGGTGTTTAATCAGGTGATCCTGGAAGCTTGCATATACACACGTGTACATGTACCCGTGTGTACTGCCCCAGCGTCCCAGAAACACAAGTGCAACCGAGATTCCAAAAATAGTGGTGGGGATATATACAAATGGACATCTAAATGCTAACAAAACGCACTTACATCAACACAGTCCGCAGCGGTTCTAAATGGCAAGGACACACACATGAGAAATCAACAATATATATGCATCATATAGCGGGGCCTGATATGTTCCAAGCACACAGTACGAGTAGACAACTAGCGTATTTCAGGCAAGCAAGTTACTTTAGTTTTCATTATACAGGTTATCCCTACGTACACATACTTTAATGGCCAGGCTCATAGACAAGCACATGTACTCAAGTGTGAACAGTATACAGAGAAGGACAGGAGTAAACATGAGGCAGTGTTCAAGTTTCCATACTCACACGCACACACACACAATGCTACACAATGGTGCCAATAGTTCAAGAGACGACTTTAAACAGTGCATGCCCCATTGCTTTTTAAAATAAATGAAAAAAACGTAGCAGGTACATGCAAACCCATTTCACCCACATGACAATTTCATAATAAGAATGAGAGTGCGGCTAATTTGTAACACAGGTGGTAATGTGTGTAAGCAACATAAATCCTCATAATAGCCAAAGACAGAGATATAGGACTCGAAATATTCCAGCAGCAGGTGTTCATGTTTCCAAGAAATGCATAAAATGTGTGTAAAAATGAGATTTGCAGGTGCAACCATGTCCTGAAGTTCAGTTCATAAGTTATGAATCAAAAGTTCAGGCTTCCCAAAATACAAACCAAAGAAGATCTAAACTAAAGTCCACTCACCAAAACTATATACTACTGCTCTGGAAAAAATTGTTCTCTTATTTTTTGTTGATTCACTAATGGTAGTTCATGCTTTTTAGGAACTTCTAAGCTTCACAAAAACATATATATTGAAAATTTGCTGTTGTTTTGATGTATTTATGTGTAGATAAAAAATGTCAGCAATACAAGTAAACATTTAGATTCTAGAATATCAATTCATGCTGAAATACCAACATTTGCAGTATTCGTAGAGTGATGCAAAAATAACAAGGCTGCATGGTTATAGTGGAAGTGCAGCATGCATCCTAAATGAGCACTGTCAGGTGACTAAATTACAGTGGCATAGTATGTCAATATCAAACAAAGGAGCAACTAAATCCTTTCAGGTTCATAGATGTTACCCTAAACATAAGTATATATGTTCGATTGCAGTGAATATAATTAACAATGCAGTGAGCATGCCCAGTAATAACAAATACAAAACAATCATATGTGTTTTGTTTTCTCCTTGTATTCTGTAGTTTATCTATGGTAACACAGGTGCGGTTGTAAATGAAATCAGTATAACATATTTAAGTTGAATATTTGGCATGAGGTAGCACGCATATTATTATAAGATCAGGAAAACATATTATTACAATTATGCGAATTTGAGAAAAGGACAAATAAAGGAATAATCCCAATAGTTTTAGTAAAACAACAAATAAATTCATAAAAGGGGAAAACAATGACATGTCGCATATATCAAAATGCCAAACAAACACCGCGGTGCAGGTTTATCAGTGGAACAGGTTTCACTTTTTTTTTCCTTTTCTAAAATATGAATGAATTCAGAGACCTAAAGTATATATATATATATGTGTGTGTCTGTGTGTGTGTGTGTGTGTGTGTGTAAACTATCTAACTATCTTCAGGGTATTATGTATATATATGCACACAACAGGTAAGGATATATGTACAGTCCAATAAAACAAAAGCAGCAATATAAGTTTTTCTTTTGCAAATGATCAGAGAATAAGATGACATGCATACTCATATAACATATATCTATGGTGGGTTTGTCCACAAACCAAGGTATATATTTTGAGACAGAAAAATGCCAAAAAATACAGTAGGGCAGTCCACTATGATACCATATAAAATCTTTTGTATGTATGTCTATCCAAAACCCATGTCAATATATCATTAAACATGAAACTGTGTTGATACAACTGGACAATTGTTTGAGTAACAAGTCGACCGACAGATGAACATAATGACATGGGCCCAAAGAACTCGAAATGTTGTGAATTAATGAGAAAAATCACACAAGTGATACTCATAAATATCAAACAGCAACCACAATTTTTATCAAGGCAATCAACCATTATATTTCGGTTTTCAAAAATTTTACGTTAATATACTAGAATCGAAGGTCAATCGTGAGTGAATTATCACCTTTAATAGCGATGGTTGACGATAGAAAGTAGTGGCTTCAAACGATGGACGCAATGGTCTGAGTAGCGCCGGAGCATAGCCTGTAGAACCCAGTTGGCACACAGCGGTGGCGATCCGATGATGGCGGCTTCGATTAAGTATTTTCACTCTAGGGAATTTGGGAAAGGCGATTGGAATTATTTGGTTTTCAAAGAGCTGCGATTCAAATTGAAGGAGCGGTGGCCATTAGGGATTTGGAGAGGAAATTGATTTTTGGGGAAAACAAAATTAGCTTCGGCCATTAACATTTAAAAGGGGAAACGATTTTTAATTTGGGGAATTTGTTTCCTGCTGAAGAAATGGAGGAAGGCATGATTTTTTATAGGGGAAAAATTGTAACGACACGGATTTTGCTCGGACTTAATCGATCGCAAAATCGACCAAGACCATTCAATTCCCGCATACGTTAACTTTGGGAATACAACACATTGGAACAATAACAGCAGACTTTTATTACATCATGATAATATAACATCACAGTACATAATATCAGAGTACATCGAAAGAAAGAAATAATACAGCGGAAGATAAATTACAATGAATTTAATACATTGCAGCGGAAGACTATCAATGCTCTGGACACAGCTTTAAGCTTCGATCCAGGATCCTGCTAAAAGAATAGATATCTGCAAACTAGCTACTCGACTGCCCATGTGAAAAATACGGGCACCCGAGTTTACCAGTGAAACAAACTACAGGTCAGTCATGGGACTGGTATGAGAAATCTAACTTAACTAATCTAATAATAAGGCTAATCACAGGACCACGCCGCTAACGCGGAACGGGTTTACTCCATTGGATTGCCAGTGCATAAAATAAGGTAAATCGTTAAACAACGCAATAATTTTTAGAAAAATGAAACCATTATAAGACTCAAGTCCCATCACACAATGCAACGCAAACCGGAGGATAGAGTTTTACCTTATAACGGTCAAAAGTTTCTTGATACGATAAAAACGGACTTGATATTATTATTAGTGTCTATATATGTTTCAAAAACAATTCAATCATAATGTATCAATCATAGATGGCATGGATATTATATATCATGTCGCTATACTAGTTCTACAATCAAAACCGCATGGTGTCGTATTGGAAATTGGTTTTCCATCATGAAATCGAGGCTAGGGATCGTCCTCTCCGATTCGAGACACTCTAGCAAATGCCTCAGGATCACACCTATGGACAACCCTTGGAGCGGTAGGGTCGGTCCCCACCTAACAGTAGTGGATTGGCAATTCCTGAACACACGCTTCCCTATTCTTTTGGACTTCCATATGACCACTTCCGGCCTATAAATCCGAGGTACCTCAATCCATCATCCACATAAGTAAAATTCCAGCCAGTTTAAGCACTGACACTACTCCTAGCTAGAAAGAAACGTGTGCACATCCTATGGTCCATATCCCATTTTGGACTCATACCGGGGTGTGAGGCTCGCGAAGTCACGCTATACACAAATCTACGCCTAAACAGGCTATGCTTTGATCATCCCACAAGGCCCTGCTTTTCAACAAAACCTTGATCCATGCATCTTGGCATGCCATATTGTCAATCCATACCATATCATTGATTTTCTGCCAATATATAACCTCTAAGCTCGTACGTCTTAGAGAAGGGTGTTAACCACCAAACAGATATATATTTAGCAGAGATCAACGAATACAGTATAAAGAAATACAACGTTAGACATATGATTGATATACACGTAAATGTGTATATTGTATCCGCATATTTATCTTATTTTATCTTTTAATTAATTGATATTGTGTATTTATAGCTGTGTTTTCGGATTGTTGACAAGAAGCTTGGTTTAGAGCATTTGATGGATAAAGCACGAAGAATTTGCTTAAAAAGAGTGAAGTTGAAATTACTAAAGCTTGAAGAGTTTAAAGATTGAAGAACGGTTGCAAAAAGAGTTCAGTAAAGACTCATATTGTGTTCACATTGGCTCATTTGCAAACCATCTCACTCATGTTGCGTTCACATTAGCTCATTTGCATGGCCTCTCACTCTACAGCTGCGTTCACACTAGCTTATGTGTTAGTTGGGCAAATTCTTCAGTCCCACATTAGGGAATTTGCCAAGTAGCCTTTGTCATATCAGCTATAAATACACTTTATCTCATTCATTGTAAAAGACACTTAGTTTTATTCTGTAATCTTTCTCTTGGAATAAAACTCTTCTTCTTCTGTTCTATTTAGTTTTAGTTTTATTTAAGTTCATGTTATTTAATTTCTGTTTTTCTTCTTCTTTAGCTATGTCTAGCTAATCCCCTTTGATTAGGGGGTGATGACGCTAATAGATATGATTCAACATGAATCACATAGCCAATAGATGAGGACTTTATATATGTAGATCTAGATCTGAATAAAGGGTTAGATCTGAACCTTCATATTCTGTGTCGTTTAAGAGCTATGCTCCTTCACAGGGTATATTCGTGTTCGATCTAACAATTATCAGATTTAGATCTGGTTTTAGGTTTTTAGAAATTAATTTGTGAATCTGTCCTGATAGTCTATGGTTGTTTAAGAGCTTAGCTCCTGCATAGGCAATGCTTGTCGTTATTTACTTATTTGTTTCTAAGAATATATTTATCGTTGATTCGTGTTTGTGATAGAAATATGAATTAGATCTATATTTATTTGTTGGCTATTGATGAGTGTGAATCTAATCTATGTCATTATCCCCTAATTGCTTTCTCTTATTAGATAAATCTCTCTTCTTTTTTTAATTGCTGTTATTTTCTGTGTTTTCAATCAATCAAAATCTTGGAATAACTTGATAGGATTTATTAATTAAAATATTTTTGGTCCTAGAGTTCGACACCCTCTACAACAATCCTTGTTGTTTAGGAAAGCCGAACGGATTTTACAGTTGTTTACAATTGTATAATTTGTTCGCAAACAATTTTTGGCGCCGTTGCCGGGGACCAAAATAATTTAAATTCGTAGATCCTTCGAGTTAATTTTTTTTTAAAATAAAAAAAAAGCACAAAAACATTTTTATTTTATTTTACTCCCTTTTGTTTTCTAGCATAGATAGAAAAAAAATCTTATTGGTTGATTTGGTATTTGATCTGTGATACCGTAATCTACCAAATAAGAGAAAAAATATTCTTGCCAGATTTTGTTTCAGTTTCTTTCTATTTATTTCTTTCCCTCTTCGACACAATTTCCTTTCTGCAAATCTTACAAATAAAAAAATATACCCTAAAACACATCAAACCCCATTAACGCTGAAACCCCGTCCATCAACAACCAGTTTAGTCCTGCTCATCCCCCAAACCTTTCATCCACCTCATATCCTTCACATCAAAGTCCAAAATCCTCCAACAATCATCACCATCTCCCATTCACTACAAACCACGTCCGAACCCCATACAGCAACTTCCCTTCACATCTCCATATTCCACCAACTATATAAGCCACCAAAGTCACTCCACTGTTTTTCATACCAGCACACTCCACCACCTACCTCACATCTTCATACCAATCACCACGTTTTGATCAACACAGCCCCATACAATCTCAAATATCCATCTTCCACCGTATAGGCGTTTTACAATCACAAGTCTACTGCACCATTTTGTCTTACCACGTTTACAGTCCCCACGCCCTTCCTACCCTTCACCACCCATACTCAGAACCAAATTCAACGCTTTGCCACTACAACAAATCGCGGCGACACTCTTACCACAAAAAGGATACCACACTCGTGAAACCTAAACACCACAAAAATCAGATCACTGTAACCACAACCTTGGACCTCTGAAACGCACATCGGCAAACTGTCTTCATCGCAAATCTGAAGCATCAAAAACTCCCCCTTTAAGCTCCTCTCCGGAAGCATCATTAACCTCCCGTTCATCTACACCCTTGTCCGATCCACAAACTCTCAACCACCGTAAACTCAGCCGGTATCTGATTTGAAGAACCCAAAATCACACCCAATAAAAAGAAGAAACCAGCACAATTTCGAATCACAAATCCGAGCCAACCTTTGCTGATTTGCTTCCATAAAATAGAAAGAGGGCATGCGTTTCTGATTGGGTTGATTTATTTTAATTTTGCTGGATTCTCTGGAGAGTAGGTGTGGTTAACTTATTTAATAAAAAAAAGAAGGGTGCGACATTTGTGGTGCGTGAGTATCAAAGGGTGCGCTGTGGACTTTTAATATCAGTAGACCACACATGTTGGCCTTTTAGTTTCTGGGCCGGATTCATTTAAAAAAAGGGGGTGAGCTGTCGAATTTTAGTTGTTTTGGTTTATTTCATTTGCACTTTAGATTGTTTGTTTGTTACTGTATTTTCTCTTGAAAATTTTAAAAGCCAATTTGTTTTTCTTTTGTTTTTCACTCATCTTATTTTCATTCTATTTTTAATTTCATTTGCTTTATTTATCTAAAAAAAAAGGTAGAAAATTTTTCAAAAACAGATACAGTGGAAATTAGAAAAAGGTCATAAAAAAATAGGAGGCAACAAATACAGAAAGCAGCGGACGATTCAGGGTTGGAGCGGTTGCACACCAAGTGGGGTGTGAACGCACTAGCGCAACTCAATTGCACTGGATGGACCGCCGATCAAGGTGAGTATCTTCTAACTTTACAGGGACCGCTGCTGCAAATAAAAAAAAATAGACATTGCTTGTAAAACTCTTCTACAGGGCATCGGCTTGCTTGTAAAAAAAATTTATTTATTTATTTATTTCTGCAATTGACTGTTCTGTGACTGTCCTGAGACTGTTCATTCTGTGACTGATAAAAAAAAAAGTTGCATTCATCTTAGTTTTGTTTTTATTTTCTAGGGACTTCATTATATTTTGACAAATTGGTTTAGTTCTAACGGATTATTTCTCGGTGTCTAGACTACGGCAGAGTAATAACTGTTTATAAATATTACGGTGATTCGTAAATATTATATCGGTTGTTCCTCTGAAGGTACTTAAATCTTCGGCTGTATTGCTAGGGTGATTCCTGGTGCACCGATAACTCCTGTCCGTTAACTGGCTGAGAAGTCTTTTGTTGAAATAAATCAAACCGTCATTATATAATTCTAGAAATTGTAAATTGCATTAGGTTCATTAAAAAAAATTCTTTTGTGTCTAATTCTTTTTCTCTAAAAAATCAAAAAAAATCGCTCAAATTTGTTTTATCTCGTCTTCCCTTATTCTTCTCGCTAGTGCATGCGTCATTGGACTCGTGATCCTTCAGACAATCGTTTAGTTCGAACAAACATTTCTTTAACCATGGCCGAAGAAAATCCCCCTCGATCTCTTATGGATAGATACTTCCCCGATCGGGTTTCTATTCCTTCTTGCATCATATTGCCCGCCCCAACGGGTAACCACTTTGAAATTCATTCGAATCACATAAATACTCTTCCAAAGTTCGACAATTTAGAATTCGATGATCCGTATATTTTCTTGACCAAATTTGAACAAGTTTGTGCAACCATGAAATTTCAACAATTAAGTGACGATGGAATCAAACTTAGGTTAATTCCATTTGCACTTACCGATTATGCTGAGAAATGGTTGTATAGCTTGCCTTCAAATACGATTGGAACTTGGGGTGAATTTGTGAACATTTTTCTAAAGAAATTTTACCCTATGGAAAAAACATCCAAAATTCGAAATGAAATCGTCAATTTTCATCAATTTGGGGGTGAATCCTTTGCAAAATATTTTGAAAGATTTAAAGAGCTTCTAGTCAAATGTCCACATCACAATTTCGAAAAATGGACTCTTTGTCAAATTTTATACGATGGACTTGAAAATAACTCTCGAACCATGCTCGAATCGATGTGCCAAGGAAATTTTCTAGCCCAAGATCACAATACCGCTTGGCAATTTCTCGAAAATTTGGCCGAAAAATCAGCTTAATGGGAAAGATCTAATGAGAAATCGATTTATTCCCGATCTAACGCTCATTCAGTAGGATCATCAGTAGCCTTAGAAGCAAAAATAGACGCGATGATATCCAAATTTGATAATGTCCTTTCATCAACTCAAATAAATCAAGCTCAAGCGTCTCAGACCTCATGTTACAGATGTAACGATCCTAACCACATATCTGATCAATGCCCTCATTCATTGGAACAACTCAACGCATTTAACAAAGCTAGGAATGACCCATTCTCCCCAACGTACAATCCAGGTTAGAGAAACCATCCTAACTTCTCTTGGACCCAAAACAATGCAAATTTGAGTGCGGTTCGACCTCCTTTTCAATCATTTTCGAATAATCCTTCGAAACCTCCCTTTCAACAAACTCAATTCCAACATCCTGTGCCACCTTCTCAAAACCAAGCGCAATAATCTTTTGTTCCCCAAGACGATAAACGATTGACATCAGTGGAGAAAACTCTCGAAGAATTGACTAAAGCGACGACTCAAAATCTCCAATCAAATACCAATCTTCAAAATTTATTGACTTCGCACATGCAAAACACGAGTCAATCGATCGCTAAACTTGAAATGCAAATGAGTCAGTTAGCCACTTCGGTAAGCGAACGGGAAAGAGGCACTTTCCCGAGTCAACCCATTCCAAACCCCAACCGTCAAAATCCTAACTCCAACCAAATTCACATCATTCAAGATTCAAACGTTAGTCACTTGAATGTGGTCACGACTCTTAGATCCGGCAAAAAGATTGACAACCATGTGGTCAACCCAAATGCTTTACCGGACGATCTTCCAAACCCTATCGAAAATTCGACCAACTCAGATCAAAACATTGAGCCAATTTCTGACAAGGACCATCCTCAAACTCAAGTAGCCCAACCTACTGAGTTGTCTGCTCCATTTCCTCATAGACTCCGACCTAGGAAAAAGATGGATCAACTAGAAAAAATCCTTGAAATATTTAAGCAAGTTAAAATGAACATTCCTCTTTTAGATATTATACAACAAGTTCCACAATACGCAAAATTTTTAAAAGATATGTGCACTCAAAAACGTCATACACATGTACCTAAGAAAGTGTTTCTTGCGGCAACTCTAAGCGAAGTCTTGTCCCAATCGATGCCAGTGAAATACAAAGATCCTGACTGCCCCACAATATCATGTACTATTGGGGACAAGAAAATCGATAGATGCCTGCTAGACTTAGGTGCTAGTGTTAACTTGCTTCCATATTCCGTCTATCGCCAATTAGGGCTAGGAGAACTGAAACCCACCAAGGTTACCCTTCAGCTTGCTGACTGTTCAATTAAGAAACATGTGGGCGAAATCGAGGATGTGTTGATCAAAATTGGCGAATTCATCTCCAGTTGATTTCATTGTCTTAGAAACTCAACAAGTTAGCAATCCTGCAAACCAGATCCCTTTGATTCTAGGACGACCCTTCTTAGAAACCTCTAATGCTCTCATCAACTGTAGAAATGAGTCTATGAAACTTTCTTTCGGTAACATGACTGTCGAGCTAAACATCTTCAGAACTGAAAACTCTCCTAACCCTTATGTGGACCAGTTTTCTGAAATCCATGATGTCCGCGATAATGAATCTGAGCTCGACCATCTGAATAACGAAATTGAATCAGATTACGAAACTTTGTTTCAAGATACTCCTGAAAATGTCTCTGATTCGATTCTTGTCGAGCTTCTCACAAATGAGTCTACCCCTCAACCAATTTCTTCGGTTGAGTCGCCCCCAAAATCTGACCTCAAAGTGCTGCCCAGTCATCTTAAGTACGCTTACTTAGGAGACAATGAAACTTTTCCTGTCATTATCGCTTCTGACCTTACTTTAAAGCAGGAACAATTGCTCCTTCCCATCCTTAAGAAAAATAAGGAAGCAATTGGTTGGTCCATGGCTGATATTAAGGGGATTAGTCCTTCGATTGTCCAACATCGAATCCACCTTATAAATGATGCCAAACCCACTCGTGATCCCCAACGTCGACTAAACCCCATCATGAAAGAAGCAGTTCGGGCTGAAATCCTTAAATGCCTTGACAATGGAATCATCTACCCGATTTCTGATAGTCAATGGGTTAGTCCGATTCATGTTGTACCTAAGAAATCAGGGATTACCGTGGTTCAAAATGAAGCTAACGAGCTTATCCCAACCCGCACCCAGACTGGTTGGCGTGTTTGCATTGACTATAGGAAACTTAACGCTGAAACACGAAAGGATCATTTCCCTCTGCCATTTATCGATCAAATGTTAGAACGACTAGCCGGTCACGAGTACTATTGTTTCCTTGACGGGTACTCGGGATATAATTAAATCCCTATCGCTCCTGAGGACCAAGAGAAAACCACTTTCACGTGTCCATTTGGTACATTTGCGTACCGACGTATGCCTTTTGGTCTCTGTAATGCACCTGCAACCTTTCAGAGGTGCATGATTAGCATTTTTCTGATATGATCGAGCGATTTTTGGAAGTGTTCATGGATGATTTTTCCATCTTCAGGGATTACTACACTGAGTGTTTACATCACCTGGATCTTGTTCTTAACCATTGCAAAGATAAACACTTAACGCTTAATTGGGAAAAGTGTCACTTCATGGTTAAACATGGCATTGTTTTGGGACATGTCATCTCTAACAAAGGAATTGAAGTAGCAAAGCCAAAATCGAAGTTATCTCGAATCTTCCCATTCCCAAATCCATTAAGGACATCCAATCCTTTTTAGGTCATGCTGGTTTTTACCATCGCTTTATAAAAGATTTTGGCAAAATCACTCGACCTTTGACCAATCTTCTTGGTAAGGATGTTCCTTTCGACTTCAATTCTGATTGCATTTCATCTTTTGAGCGTCCTAAAAATGAACTTGTCTCTGCCCCGATCTTTTGCTCTCCTAATTGGAAGCTGCCTTTTGAAATCATGTATGATGCCTCGAATTTCGCTTTTGGCGCTGTCCTAGGACAACGTATCGATAAAATTCTTCACGTCATTTACTATGTGAGTAAGACTTTGAACGATGCCCAAATCAATTTTACGACCACTGACAAAGAACTTTTGGCAGTTGTTTTTGCTCTAGAAAAATTCAAGCCTTATCTAGTTGGCTCACACATCACGGTTTATACCGATCATTCCGCACTTAGGTATCTTTTCTCTAAAAAGGATGCTAAGGCTCGTCTCATTTGTTGGATCCTTCTACTTCAAGAATTTGACCTCTTCATTAAGGATAAAAATGGATCTGACAACGTTATTGCGGACCACTTGTCTCGTCTTCCAAATGCCCCGTCTTCTTCTCTTCCGATCAACGAGAATTTCCCTGATGAACAGCTGTTTTCTCTATCCACTGATCCTTGGTTTGCTAACATTGTCAACTACTTAGTCTCTAAGCAGACCCCTTCTTTTTGGTCTAAGCAGGATAAACACAAATTCTTTTCCCAAGTGAAACATGTTTATTGGGACGACCCCTATCTTTTCAAGTATTGTCCCGATCAAATCATTCGAAGGTGTGTTCCTGACACTGAAACTCACAGTGTCCTCTCTTTCTGTCATGACCAAGCCTGTGGTGGTCACTTCGGTCCCAAAAAGACAGCCGAAAAGGTTCTCCAATCGGGTTTCTACTGGCCCAACCTTTTCAAAGACGCGTACGAATTTTGCAAAAATTGTGATCGATGTCAATTCTTGGGGAAAATTTCTAAACGGAATGTGATGCCCCTAAACCCCATTCTAGAGGTCGAAATTTTTGATGTGTGGGGTATAGACTTCATGGGACCCTTCCCTAATTCTTTTGCATGATGAATGATGAATGGAGATGGAATGGAATGATACTGTACATTATTTAATTTTTCATTTGATTCCTCCTCTACTAAACCAACACTTCATGAAAGGAAAGTTTTGTGCCCTAGTTACTCTACTTCTATAACCTTAATTCAACACACAAGTCTGGATTGATGTTATACAAAAAGCTGAAAGGAATGATAAGCAAAGTTTCGTAAGATAGATAACCCATATAAAATAAGATGTGGTATATGGTTATCCTACCTTAAAACAAGTACGGAGTGGGTGGTGTAATATTGGTATAAAAAGTGACGTTTTTGACCTTTAAACAAAGGTTCTTGAGTATACCAATAGACTTCATGGGAACCTTCCCTAATTCTTTTGATGTGTGGGGTATAGACTTCATGGGACCCTTCCCTAATTCTTTTGGGAACCTTCCCTAATTCTTCATGGGACCCTTCCCTAATTCTCTTAGCTGTTGATTATGTTTCCAAATGGGTCGAAGCTGTACCATGCAAAACAAACGATAACAAGGTTGTTGTGCGCTTCTTGAAAGAAAACATCTTTTCTAAGTTTGGCACACCTCGCACAATAATCAGTGATAATGGTACACACTTCTGTAATCGTTCTTTTGAAGCTCTCATGAGAAAGTATTCGATAACCCACAAGTTATCTACTCCTTACCATCCTCAAACTTGTGGGCAAGTTGAAGTATCGAATAGGCAAATTAAGCAAATTCTTGAGAAAACTGTGAATCGAAATCGTAAAGATTGGTCCCAAAAGTTAACCGACGCTCTTTGGGCTTACCGCACCGCTTTCAAAACCAACTTGGGTATGTCCCCTTATCGGTTGATTTTTGGTAAGCCATGTCACTTGCCAGTTGAACTAGAACATAGGGCGTTATGGGCAATAAAAACTTTGAATCTTGATTTAGAGAAAGCAGGAGAACATAGGAAGCTTCAACTTAATGAACTTGATGAAATTCAAAATGATGCCTATGAAAATGAACGAATTTACAAGGACAGAACAAAAGTTTTTCATGATAAATCAATTTTACGTAAAACTTTCATGCTAGGTCAAAAAGCTCTGTTGTATGACTCAAAACTGCATTTATTTCCGGGTAAGCTAAAATCTAGATGGACAGGACCTTGCACTGTACGGACTGTTTTTCCATATGGTGCGGTAGAAATTGAGAATCCAACCGATGGATCATCCTTTAAGGTCAATGGTCAACGCCTTAAACCTTACTTGGAACCAATACCCAACTAAGAAGAAGAGCTCATGGTCCTCCATGAGGCACATTACATTCGGTAAGACGCACTAACCCTCTTTTGTACATATGTAAATATTCTCTTATTTATTTCCCTTTCACTAAGATATGTCTGAATAACGACTGTGAGGACACAGTCACACTCAAGTGTGGGGGGAATTTACATTACATCAGCAATCAAATTTTATGAAGTAGGTCATTCATTGAACAAGGATTAACTTAAAATTCATAAATAACACCTTGGTTCTTGTTTGATAAGTTGAATTGTTGGGTGATGAGAATGAACATTATTTATTCATTGAATCGTAATGTGTCTTTTTCAGACGCTAGCTTGAGACTGTGCAGACGTTAGTCGTGTTCTGGAGTAATCGTGTCAACCCTTGTTATACAAGTTAAAATGTGTAAGTAAAAAAAAAACATGAAATAAAAATGATTTTGCACCTACATTTGTTGGATTTTCTGAGTTCGTTTTCATGCATAATATTTTCTTTTCACTCAAATTTTCAAAATCGTATGTTCTAAAATCCACTTGGCCCAGTTAAGGAGAAATGACTCGTTGTAGCGTTCTTCTTCGATACCCCACATTATTCAAACCCAAGTTTTAGTCGATTTACATCCATGTTTCGACAAGTTTATCTTATATTGGTATACTCAAGAACCTTTGTTTAAAGGTCAAAAACGTCACTTTTTATACCAATATTACACCACCCACTCCGTACTTGTTTTAAGGTAGGATAACCATATACCACATCTTATTTTATATGGGTTATCTATCTTATGAAACTTTGCTTATAATTCCTTTCAGCTTTTTGTATAACATCAATCTAGACTTGTGTGTTGAATTAAGGTTATAGAAGTAGAGTAACTAGGGCACAAAACTTTCCTTTCATGAAGTGTTGGTTTAGTAGAGGAGGAATCAAATGAAAAATGAAATAATGTACGGTATCATTCCATTCCATCTCCATTCATCATTCATCATGCAAAAAAAAAAAAAAACAGAGAAAAAGAAAAAAAATGAAATAAAGAGAGAGTCTCTCTGAATAAAATAGTCTTCATCATTCTTGACTATGAAGCATCCATTTCCATTCCATCCACATCCATTATACTGTACTTGGAAGTGAGGATTGTAGTTGAAGAGATGAAAGGAAACAAAAATGTTCATATGTGCTTTAGTGTTACTTTATCTTTTGTAGCCTGAAGTTCAACTAATACACTTTCCCACTTATCTAGAATATTTTTAGAACTTACAAAATTTTCCTTCATCTATGCATAACTCGTATCCAATACATTACAGTTACATTGGTGCAAAATTATACCAAAAGAAGAAAAAAAGTTGAAGAAATGATTAGGTGCACATTGTCGATGTGTAGAACTTTGGTTGACACCACGCTCTTAACCTTCAAGACAATTACAGTGTTATCAAGGAATTACAATTCAGTTTGAAAATTTTTATTCATTTTTGCACCAATTATGGGATGGACAATTTGGGACTAAACCGTTATTATTGGAGTTAGGTGAAGTCCTTGGAATGTGAAAGACCTTAAATATATTGTTTGATTAATCCGCGTACATAAGACGCTTTGGATTTTGTGGGTAGTATCCGCTGAAAACCCTCACGAGACAACACTCGTCCTACTGGGGACACCCAGAGGTTTAACGGCTTGTTGCATACGCTAAATGCAATCGTGTTTCCTACGAAAGTGCGACATATCTTAGTTTAGTTTATTCGAGGACGAATAAAAAGATAAGTGTGGGGGTATTTGATATACACGTAAATGTGTATATTGTATCCGCATATTTATCTTATTTTATCTTTTAAATAATTAATATTGTGTATTTATAGCTATGTTTTCAGATTGTTGACAAGAAGCTTGGTTTAGAGCATTTGATGGATAAAGCATGAAGAATTTGCTTAAAAAGAGTGAAGTTGAAATTACTAAAGCTTGAAGAGTTTAAAGATTGAAGAACGGTTGCAAATAGAGTTCAGTAAAGACTCATATTGTGTTCACATTGGCTCATTTGCAAACCATCTCACTCATGTTGCGTTCACATTAGCTCATTTGCATGGCCTCTCACTCTACAGCTGCGTTCACACTAGCTTATGTGTTAGTTGGGCTAATTCTTTAGTCCCACATTAGGGAATTTGCCAAGTAGCCTTTGTCATATCAGCTATAAATACACTTTATCTCATTCATTGTAAAAGACACTTAGTTTTATTCTGTAATCTTTCTCTTGGAATAAAACTCTTCTTCCTCTGTTCTATTTAGTTTTAGTTTTATTTATGTTCATGTTATTTAATTTCTGTTTTTCTTCTTCTTTAGCTATGTCTAGCTAATCCCCTTTGATTAGGGGGTGATGACGCTAATAGATATGATTCAACATGAATCACATAGCCAATAGATGAGGACTTTATATATGTAGATCTAGATCTGAATCAAGGGTTAGATCTGAACCTTCATGTAACGACCCAGATATTTTTGACCATTTAGTTTAATATTTAAAAATGTTTTATTTTTTTGGAATTTTAAATGGTTTAATTTCAATAATTTTGAATATTTTATTTTATTCCGAAATGGTAGAAATTTAGTGGATCTGCAATATAGTGTGAACTGGCAGTATAAAAGGATAAATTTTTAATTTAAAAATAGTACGTTTACAAAGGAAGTAGTAGCTAACGAACTCGGATTTCGATGAAATCAGTTTCATTAAATCCGAAATGATGAAATTAGGTAACCAACCAAGTTACGTCAAAAATGGTATCCGTATGTGGAAAAGAAAAAATAAAAGGCCAAAATTTGAACTAAATTTTGACGGTAATTGGAATTTGCTAATGCTAACGGCAAAACTGGAACCTGAGACCTATCCAGGAAAATTCTGAACATAGGATATTAACTATATATGAAATCTGGGAAAATCCTATAACGGATATAGAAAGTTATTAAGGAAACAAAATTTAAATAAATTATTTGAAAATCTAAACGAACTCCGATTTTTGATTTGAATACATAGGATTGAAGTACGTTAAAAACCGGACCAGATGGTGGAAGAATTTCTGAAAACCGTTATCGTTTGATACTCCAACATGAGACCGGAAGGTGTTGAAACTAACACAAAACACTATTTTGAATTTGAATTTAAATTATTTGAAAGTTCAAACGAATTCAAAATTTAAATATTTTTATATATTATTGAAGAGCAAGAAAAATTGAACAACATGGTTGAAAAAGATTTTGGATAAGGTATCAATAAGTAAGTTAAATTAACGTCCGAATAGGGTTGAGAAAACACACTTTACTATTCATAAATTATTAAATTTATTTATAATTTAATAAATTTAAGGATTAATCCTAGCCATCCATTTTCGACCGTTGGATTCGCGCCACCTCAGCAATCCATGTGACTCCTTCGGCTATAAATAGCCCCCCCCCCCCCTTCATTTTAAACTCACTCCTCCTCCTCCTCTTTCAAGCTTTGGCAATGGCAGAAATAATAATAAAATATTAGGAAATAGGGAAAAGGGAAGGAAGGGAGAAAGGAGGGCAAGACGGGGAGCTAGGGACTCTTAGGCAGAGGCTTGGGCTTCGCGGGGTAAGTTTCTAAATAATATTTATTTATTTATTTATTTGTGTAATATATATATATATATATATTATAATTAAAATAGAATTTGTAAAAATAAATATCAGAACATTCTAAGGGTGACAGAGAGGATAGTGTCTAAGGCTTGAGTTTGGAAAATATAGTTTCCTGCTCTCCCTGGCTATCCCTAACTGATCCGACGAATGGGATGATTAATTTAAATTTAAATTTAAAATTTAATTTGAATTTAATTTGGATTTAAAACAAACCAGGGGCATTTTCGTAATTTTTAACCATAAACTTTAAAAGCTTATAACTTTTTCAAAACAAGTCGGATTTCCACGAAACAAGGACCGTTGGATTCTTATCGAAAAATACTTTAAAATGAGTAGAAGCAGATTTTTGATCCGGGTTAAAAATTTTAAGTTATAATTAAATGAATACATTTAAATATTTTATTTGAAAATTAAATTAAATTAATATTAAAATGGTTTTTCAATTTTAAAAAAAAAATTTGGATATGGCTAGAGATGGGAAAGTAGGATTTTTTAGAAGGGCAGGGAAGGTAATTTGGCTAATAATGCAATTAGAAATTAATTAAGATAAAAATAATTTAATTAATTAAATTAATTAAATATTCATTTAAATTAGGTAAATATTGTAAATAGCATAACTTTTGCATACATTAACGAAATTTAACGAAACAGGATCCGTTGGGATCGTATGGACGAGCACTACGCAATGGAACTGACCGCAAGTGGATTGGAGCTCGTTTGGATTTATGGTGAAATTTAACGTCTGAACCAAATCAATGAACGATTATCGTTATTCAACGATAAACCGTCCAAGGTGAGTAAATCTCACTAACTCTGAGCACTTTATATTTTTATAAATTATTTTTAGAACTGATAATTATTGGTTGAATTGCTGAGTGTTGATTGTTTGGTTGAACTGCTAGTCAATTGATTGAAAATACCGATATAGTTATGTATATCGTTAACCGATGTTGATTTTGTTTATCAGAATACCTCATATTGAAATGAAATTGATGTGAATTATATTGTGTAACATCTGTGGATGCAGGGAAACAGGTCGGAGGAATCCAACTGGATTCCTCAACATTTATTTACCGTTTTTCTGATATATGATGTGTTATATCATCTGTTGTTGAACCTGTGTGTTTGGATGATGATTGAACCTTTTGATTTGGTATTTTTATACCATAAGTGATACTAGAAAGTGAAAAGGGATTTTCAAAGTTTATTTTGAAAATAAATTATTTATATAAAATCAATAGATTTTATATATAAAAGGAAGAGAATTTCATGAGAGAAAATGATTATAGAATCAAAGCATTTGTAAAAAAAAAAAAAAAAATATTGGTGAAATCAAATAGAAGGGAAAATATTGTTTGAAATCAAATAGAAGGGAAAATATTGGTGAAATCAAATAGAAGGGAAATATTTGTGAAACGATTACAAATAGAAATAAAAAGGGAAACATTCGTAAAAGTATTTACAAATGGAATTGAAAAGGGAATATTCATGTAGGGAATAAAGAAAAGTTGAAAGAAGTACTTATTTGTTAAATAAATAGAAAAGTTAAAAGAAATATTTATTTGTTAAATAAATAGAAGCGAAAAGAGAATAGTTATTTGTTGAGTAAACGAATAGAAAAAGAATCTATTCAAGGGAGGTAATTCAAAGGAATTATTCCAAAGGAATTATTCAAAAGAGAAAAGTCAAAGGGATTAATTCAAAAGAGTTAATCAACTAGAGTTAAACCGTTGGAGTTAAACTGTTAGAGTTAAACAGTTGGAGTTAAACTATTAGAGTTAAACAATTGGAGTTAAACTGTTAGAGTTAAACCGATGAAGTTAAACTGTCAGAGTTAAACCGTAAAGTTAAACAGTTAGAGTTAGTTAGTTAGAGTTAACCAGTGAGAGTTATTCAGTTAGAGTTATCCAGTTAGAGTTATTCAGTTAGAATTAACCAGTTAGAGTTAATCAGTTAGAGTTAATCGTTTTGAGTCAAATCGAACTAGAGTTATTCAAATATAGTAATCGAATAAGGGTTAATTGAATATTAGTTATTCAATTAGAATTGATCGAATCTAATTATTCGAGATAGAGTTAAAAATAGACAAAGTTATTTAAGGATGAATTTCCATTTAGCACGACTGCTAGCGTAATTCGTAGGGCTGCAGATAGCCTACGGCGGTCGGATGTTTCCTGGGGGAATCAGGCGTAACCATTGTGATCGCTGCGATCTAGAATCAAGCAAATGGTGTTAAATCAAATAGTAATTAATCAATAGAAGTTAATTAAGTCGAGTTAGTCGAGTATTAGTAAATTAAGGAGGGTTAGTCAAAAAGGGAATTAATCGAATATCACCTATTCGAAGTAGAGTTATCGAATATAGTTTATTCGAGAAGAGTAATCGAATATAGTTCGTTCGAAGTGTGTTAAATCGAATATAGTTATTCGAAGGAGAGAATTATCGAATATGGTTTATTCGAAGTGAGATTTTCGAATATTAGTTATTCGAAGAAAAGGATTATCGAATATTAGTTATTCGAACAGGGGAATCGAATATAGTTTATTCGAAAGAGAATTATCGGATAGTGATTATTCGAGAGTGAATCATACATGGAAATTCGATTATATCGAATCAAGGGAAGTAATGTTTACTTTCCATTTCAAATCAAGTTTTAATTATCTGTTAATAAAGTAGTTGGTTGTTTATTTATCCAAATTAAGATATGGAAATATATTTAAGTTAACATATTTTGAAAGCATGGAATTATAACATTTATAGTTATAATCAAATGATTCAGTAAAGAAAGTGGATTCATAAATAGAATCCGAGAGTTCGCAAGGAAGTTTCTTAAAGAGTGAAGTTTGAACTTTGTCTATTTCGAAGTTAGAAATGTTGTTCAGTTAAGGTCTGAGAGGTAATTATACCCCAACTTGATTGACTTCGTTTTTAACTAAGAAGTGGATAAGGTTCGAGAGTGAAAGGGGTTAAGTGAATTTAGTTAATGAGCGAAATGGTTGGTGTTGGCATAGCGATGTTTATTCAAACATCAGTTTAAACCCAATGAAGGAGATTTGGAAATGTCTTCCAAATGAAAATCAGAAATGTTTTCTGAATATAGAAAATGAGAAATGGAATTGTTTTCCATTGTTAATAACGTATATTTTCTAAATATAGTAAATAAGAAATATAGGAAAATAAGAATAAGGAAAAGGGTAAATTTATGATAATTTGATGATGAATGATGATTGATCGATAGAATTTCCATCTGGAAATAATATCGTTGTTTGCACACCGACATGTTTTTAATTGATAGTTAAATCACCGACTATCAAAGTTTTGACCATTTTAACGTTGTTAATATGGAGAGACCGATCGGATTATTATCCAGTGAACCACTTCGTATTGGCATAAGCGTTGCGAATCAGGTATGCTGAATATATTGAAGACGGAGTTATGCAAGGGCTATCCTATTTACAGAATAGTGCCTTCGGTTTGTCCAGTCCCAGGACAAACGTGAATGGACGAATGTCTGACAGAGTATATTCAAAGGATCGCGTAAGTTGATCTCTTCAAACGTACTTACGTTTGGTGGCGGAGGAATTCGTTTCTCTTAGCTGTATACCCGTGGTATTTTTGGTGAAATCAATTTGTGATTTGGCAGGTATGACGATGTGGCATTCAAAGTAATGGAGGTGGGATCTGTCAAAAGATACGTTATGACCTCAACCCTCATCCACCGGGAAATGACAAAAATCGGGCAGGCAGCATGGCTATGTGGGTCGCACCCATTAGGATGTATGATCACCTATCTAGAGAAATTCCTTTTGTTCTTAAATCTATCGATGCTGTCCCTTATCGGGAGACGGTTGCTGATCCCAACCGTTGGTGATATACATTCGATACACTCAAGCGAAATGAGTGGTCGGTCATGTGTGGGCCGGGTTGCAAGATGTTCTTGTTGAACCCAGTGTATTTGCCTCTAGAGATACACGTTCGGAAGGTGGTCCCATACCATGTCAAGTTGGAATCCAATCTCCAATAAGTGCCTGCGAGTTTGATTGTATATTATATATGTAGAGCGTGAGATGCAAGCGTTCTACTAGATTTTAATTACTTGTGATTAGACATTATTATAATATCAGATAATATATGATTTCCAAAGTGTTTTGGGTTATCGTAAGGTAAAAGCCATCCGTATTTATGAGTGGATTGGTCTTACGATTATCTTTTCTTTTGAAAAGGATTTTGAAAAGTTAAACCAAATGATTGGAGTTTACTCACACCAGTCCCATGACTGACCCAGAGTTTTATTTTGTTTTGTTTTCCCTAAACTCTTGGGTGCCCAAATTTGTACGGGCAGTCAAGTAGTCAGGATTTACAGGTATGCTTGAAGAGCTTGGAGCAGGAGGCTTCAAGATTTTTCTAGCTATTGATTATTCCGCTGTGATGAAAGTGTTGTACTCTGATAATGGTATGATATACATATACTACTTTGATTTCAAGATATGGTGTCTATTATATTTTATTCGTTCCGCTGTGAGATTCGTGTTACTCTGATGTTGTTGTGTTCTTCTTCTTCTTCTGTTCTAATTTTCTATCTTATCTATCCTCACCCTCTAATTTCTTTCTTGGACTATCCGGTAATTTCGACTTTTGATTGTTCGATAGGTGTTATATATCGGATAACCAAGGTCGTTTTTTCCCGGGTCGTTACAGTGGTATCAGAGCGAGGTTAAGTATTACCTTGGCTCTGTGGCGTGACTCAGTAGAGATAGGGTTAGTAATGCCCTAGACTGAGTTTGAGTGTATATATACGAGTGAACGTATTTGTTATTTGATATAAAAATAGTTTTATATTGTGGAGATTTATTGGTTGAGTTGTTTATGAGTTCTAGTCGATCAGTTTGATCCACTGTATCGATAGGAGTTTATAAACACTTGAATGCGATGGGTCGACACGATATATTTTGAAAAAAAGGGTGAATGAAATAATTTCACCCAAATTATATTTTGATATAAGCAAAGTAAAGATATTTGAAATTATTATAGTATATTGAATGTGTTGGTTGTGATTATAATCGAATAAGATTATAAAATGTGAAATGGTTATGTAAATAACAAATCAAAATTCATATAAGTGAAATATATGAAATCAGATGAATTAAATCTGAATTTAAGTTCAGAATTGGAATTAAAATTGCTAAAATTTGAATAAGCGTTGTAAATGGAGTTAAATTGAATATATGTGAATTTTAAAATCCTGGGAGATTTTAAATTTGTTACAAGCATTGAAAAGGGATATTTTGAAATGAATTTCAAAATGACAATTTTTAAAAATGGGTTTTGAAAGTGCTATAGTATTGAACTCACTTCGATAGCTGGAAAATAAATTCCGATGTTGATCCGGACATCATCGGTGCTCATTTTCGAGTTTGTAAGTGACGGATTACTACCAAAGATTTTGTTTTTGAATTGTTTTGAGAAACCGAGTTGTTTTGAAATCCCAAAGGGATATTTGATTTTTGGAAAAGACAAAGCTATTTGAAACTCCCAGGTAAGATTGTTTGAAATAAACACAAATTAAATAGAAAGTTGTGAAAGCAAATTTGAAATTGAATTGAAGGCAGTTCAGTGAAAATTAAGTAGAATTGAAATAGAATGGTACCAAGTAGAATTGGACTGGATTAGAGATAATCTGGGATAGAAATGGATGGTCGAGCAAGAAATTTGAATTGAGATTGGAATTGCAGTTTGATTAAAATTTGGCTTGGTTATAAGCGGATGGTCGTGTTGAAGATAAAAGTGATTGGGAGTTTGATTGGGATGATAGTGGTATATGCTAAATTGATAGCAGAATTAAATGTCGACAAAAAGGTACACGTATATATTCATATGAGTTTGATGAGATTTATGATCCTGTTGAGCAAGCCACTTGGCTGTTTGATTTTCTTTTGGGTTGAAGAAGGCCTAGGGAGGCGAGTTGGAGTTTGAGCTATTGACCAGTACAAAGGAGGTGCTGGCGAAATTTTTCAGAAATTTCGAGTGTTAGAAAATTTTCAGAATTTTTGAAAATTTTCGTTTATAGAAATAAATTAATTAGAATAGATTGGTTTAGTGAAACCAGAGTAAACAAATAATTTTAACCTAGTTATAAAGTTCATTTTTCTACCTTAGCAATTTCGAGGACGAAATTATTTTAAGGGGGAAAGAATGTAACGACCCAGATATTTTTGACCATTTAGTTTAATATTTAAAAATGTTTTATTTTTTTGGAATTTTAAATGGTTTAATTTCAATAATTTTGAATATTTTATTTTATTCCGAAATGGTAGAAATTTAGTGGATCTGCAATATAGTGTGAACTGGCAGTATAAAAGGATAAATTTTTAATTTAAAAATAGTACGTTTACAAAGGAAGTAGTAGCTAACGAACTCGGATTTCGATGAAATCAGTTTCATTAAATCCGAAATGATGAAATTAGGTAACCAACCAAGTTACGTCAAAAATGGTATCCGTATGTGGAAAAGAAAAAATAAAAGGCCAAAATTTGAACTAAATTTTGACGGTAATTGGAATTTGCTAATGCTAACGGCAAAACTGGAACCTGAGACCTATCCAGGAAAATTCTGAACATAGGATATTAACTATATATGAAATCTGGGAAAATCCTATAACGGATATAGAAAGTTATTAAGGAAACAAAATTTAAATAAATTATTTGAAAATCTAAACGAACTCCGATTTTTGATTTGAATACATAGGATTGAAGTACGTTAAAAACCGGACCAGATGGTGGAAGAATTTCTGAAAACCGTTATCGTTTGATACTCCAACATGAGACCGGAAGGTGTTGAAACTAACACAAAACACTATTTTGAATTTGAATTTAAATTATTTGAAAGTTCAAACGAATTCAAAATTTAAATATTTTTATATATTATTGAAGAGCAAGAAAAATTGAACAACATGGTTGAAAAAGATTTTGGATAAGGTATCAATAAGTAAGTTAAATTAACGTCCGAATAGGGTTGAGAAAACACACTTTACTATTCATAAATTATTAAATTTATTTATAATTTAATAAATTTAAGGATTAATCCTAGCCATCCATTTTCGACCGTTGGATTCGCGCCACCTCAGCAATCCATGTGACTCCTTCGGCTATAAATAGCCCCCCCCCCCCTTCATTTTAAACTCACTCCTCCTCCTCCTCTTTCAAGCTTTGGCAATGGCAGAAATAATAATAAAATATTAGGAAATAGGGAAAAGGGAAGGAAGGGAGAAAGGAGGGCAAGACGGGGAGCTAGGGACTCTTAGGCAGAGGCTTGGGCTTCGCGGGGTAAGTTTCTAAATAATATTTATTTATTTATTTATTTGTGTAATATATATATATATATATATATTATAATTAAAATAGAATTTGTAAAAATAAATATCAGAACATTCTAAGGGTGACAGAGAGGATAGTGTCTAAGGCTTGAGTTTGGAAAATATAGTTTCCTGCTCTCCCTGGCTATCCCTAACTGATCCGACGAATGGGATGATTAATTTAAATTTAAATTTAAAATTTAATTTGAATTTAATTTGGATTTAAAACAAACCAGGGGCATTTTCGTAATTTTTAACCATAAACTTTAAAAGCTTATAACTTTTTCAAAACAAGTCGGATTTCCACGAAACAAGGACCGTTGGATTCTTATCGAAAAATACTTTAAAATGAGTAGAAGCAGATTTTTGATCCGGGTTAAAAATTTTAAGTTATAATTAAATGAATACATTTAAATATTTTATTTGAAAATTAAATTAAATTAATATTAAAATGGTTTTTCAATTTTAAAAAAAAAATTTGGATATGGCTAGAGATGGGAAAGTAGGATTTTTTAGAAGGGCAGGGAAGGTAATTTGGCTAATAATGCAATTAGAAATTAATTAAGATAAAAATAATTTAATTAATTAAATTAATTAAATATTCATTTAAATTAGGTAAATATTGTAAATAGCATAACTTTTGCATACATTAACGAAATTTAACGAAACAGGATCCGTTGGGATCGTATGGACGAGCACTACGCAATGGAACTGACCGCAAGTGGATTGGAGCTCGTTTGGATTTATGGTGAAATTTAACGTCTGAACCAAATCAATGAACGATTATCGTTATTCAACGATAAACCGTCCAAGGTGAGTAAATCTCACTAACTCTGAGCACTTTATATTTTTATAAATTATTTTTAGAACTGATAATTATTGGTTGAATTGCTGAGTGTTGATTGTTTGGTTGAACTGCTAGTCAATTGATTGAAAATACCGATATAGTTATGTATATCGTTAACCGATGTTGATTTTGTTTATCAGAATACCTCATATTGAAATGAAATTGATGTGAATTATATTGTGTAACATCTGTGGATGCAGGGAAACAGGTCGGAGGAATCCAACTGGATTCCTCAACATTTATTTACCGTTTTTCTGATATATGATGTGTTATATCATCTGTTGTTGAACCTGTGTGTTTGGATGATGATTGAACCTTTTGATTTGGTATTTTTATACCATAAGTGATACTAGAAAGTGAAAAGGGATTTTCAAAGTTTATTTTGAAAATAAATTATTTATATAAAATCAATAGATTTTATATATAAAAGGAAGAGAATTTCATGAGAGAAAATGATTATAGAATCAAAGCATTTGTAAAAAAAAAAAAAAATATTGGTGAAATCAAATAGAAGGGAAAATATTGTTTGAAATCAAATAGAAGGGAAAATATTGGTGAAATCAAATAGAAGGGAAATATTTGTGAAACGATTACAAATAGAAATAAAAAGGGAAACATTCGTAAAAGTATTTACAAATGGAATTGAAAAGGGAATATTCATGTAGGGAATAAAGAAAAGTTGAAAGAAGTACTTATTTGTTAAATAAATAGAAAAGTTAAAAGAAATATTTATTTGTTAAATAAATAGAAGCGAAAAGAGAATAGTTATTTGTTGAGTAAACGAATAGAAAAAGAATCTATTCAAGGGAGGTAATTCAAAGGAATTATTCCAAAGGAATTATTCAAAAGAGAAAAGTCAAAGGGATTAATTCAAAAGAGTTAATCAACTAGAGTTAAACCGTTGGAGTTAAACTGTTAGAGTTAAACAGTTGGAGTTAAACTATTAGAGTTAAACAATTGGAGTTAAACTGTTAGAGTTAAACCGATGAAGTTAAACTGTCAGAGTTAAACCGTAAAGTTAAACAGTTAGAGTTAGTTAGTTAGAGTTAACCAGTGAGAGTTATTCAGTTAGAGTTATCCAGTTAGAGTTATTCAGTTAGAATTAACCAGTTAGAGTTAATCAGTTAGAGTTAATCGTTTTGAGTCAAATCGAACTAGAGTTATTCAAATATAGTAATCGAATAAGGGTTAATTGAATATTAGTTATTCAATTAGAATTGATCGAATCTAATTATTCGAGATAGAGTTAAAAATAGACAAAGTTATTTAAGGATGAATTTCCATTTAGCACGACTGCTAGCGTAATTCGTAGGGCTGCAGATAGCCTACGGCGGTCGGATGTTTCCTGGGGGAATCAGGCGTAACCATTGTGATCGCTGCGATCTAGAATCAAGCAAATGGTGTTAAATCAAATAGTAATTAATCAATAGAAGTTAATTAAGTCGAGTTAGTCGAGTATTAGTAAATTAAGGAGGGTTAGTCAAAAAGGGAATTAATCGAATATCACCTATTCGAAGTAGAGTTATCGAATATAGTTTATTCGAGAAGAGTAATCGAATATAGTTCGTTCGAAGTGTGTTAAATCGAATATAGTTATTCGAAGGAGAGAATTATCGAATATGGTTTATTCGAAGTGAGATTTTCGAATATTAGTTATTCGAAGAAAAGGATTATCGAATATTAGTTATTCGAACAGGGGAATCGAATATAGTTTATTCGAAAGAGAATTATCGGATAGTGATTATTCGAGAGTGAATCATACATGGAAATTCGATTATATCGAATCAAGGGAAGTAATGTTTACTTTCCATTTCAAATCAAGTTTTAATTATCTGTTAATAAAGTAGTTGGTTGTTTATTTATCCAAATTAAGATATGGAAATATATTTAAGTTAACATATTTTGAAAGCATGGAATTATAACATTTATAGTTATAATCAAATGATTCAGTAAAGAAAGTGGATTCATAAATAGAATCCGAGAGTTCGCAAGGAAGTTTCTTAAAGAGTGAAGTTTGAACTTTGTCTATTTCGAAGTTAGAAATGTTGTTCAGTTAAGGTCTGAGAGGTAATTATACCCCAACTTGATTGACTTCGTTTTTAACTAAGAAGTGGATAAGGTTCGAGAGTGAAAGGGGTTAAGTGAATTTAGTTAATGAGCGAAATGGTTGGTGTTGGCATAGCGATGTTTATTCAAACATCAGTTTAAACCCAATGAAGGAGATTTGGAAATGTCTTCCAAATGAAAATCAGAAATGTTTTCTGAATATAGAAAATGAGAAATGGAATTGTTTTCCATTGTTAATAACGTATATTTTCTAAATATAGTAAATAAGAAATATAGGAAAATAAGAATAAGGAAAAGGGTAAATTTATGATAATTTGATGATGAATGATGATTGATCGATAGAATTTCCATCTGGAAATAATATCGTTGTTTGCACACCGACATGTTTTTAATTGATAGTTAAATCACCGACTATCAAAGTTTTGACCATTTTAACGTTGTTAATATGGAGAGACCGATCGGATTATTATCCAGTGAACCACTTCGTATTGGCATAAGCGTTGCGAATCAGGTATGCTGAATATATTGAAGACGGAGTTATGCAAGGGCTATCCTATTTACAGAATAGTGCCTTCGGTTTGTCCAGTCCCAGGACAAACGTGAATGGACGAATGTCTGACAGAGTATATTCAAAGGATCGCGTAAGTTGATCTCTTCAAACGTACTTACGTTTGGTGGCGGAGGAATTCGTTTCTCTTAGCTGTATACCCGTGGTATTTTTGGTGAAATCAATTTGTGATTTGGCAGGTATGACGATGTGGCATTCAAAGTAATGGAGGTGGGATCTGTCAAAAGATACGTTATGACCTCAACCCTCATCCACCGGGAAATGACAAAAATCGGGCAGGCAGCATGGCTATGTGGGTCGCACCCATTAGGATGTATGATCACCTATCTAGAGAAATTCCTTTTGTTCTTAAATCTATCGATGCTGTCCCTTATCGGGAGACGGTTGCTGATCCCAACCGTTGGTGATATACATTCGATACACTCAAGCGAAATGAGTGGTCGGTCATGTGTGGGCCGGGTTGCAAGATGTTCTTGTTGAACCCAGTGTATTTGCCTCTAGAGATACACGTTCGGAAGGTGGTCCCATACCATGTCAAGTTGGAATCCAATCTCCAATAAGTGCCTGCGAGTTTGATTGTATATTATATATGTAGAGCGTGAGATGCAAGCGTTCTACTAGATTTTAATTACTTGTGATTAGACATTATTATAATATCAGATAATATATGATTTCCAAAGTGTTTTGGGTTATCGTAAGGTAAAAGCCATCCGTATTTATGAGTGGATTGGTCTTACGATTATCTTTTCTTTTGAAAAGGATTTTGAAAAGTTAAACCAAATGATTGGAGTTTACTCACACCAGTCCCATGACTGACCCAGAGTTTTATTTTGTTTTGTTTTCCCTAAACTCTTGGGTGCCCAAATTTGTACGGGCAGTCAAGTAGTCAGGATTTACAGGTATGCTTGAAGAGCTTGGAGCAGGAGGCTTCAAGATTTTTCTAGCTATTGATTATTCCGCTGTGATGAAAGTGTTGTACTCTGATAATGGTATGATATACATATACTACTTTGATTTCAAGATATGGTGTCTATTATATTTTATTCGTTCCGCTGTGAGATTCGTGTTACTCTGATGTTGTTGTGTTCTTCTTCTTCTTCTGTTCTAATTTTCTATCTTATCTATCCTCACCCTCTAATTTCTTTCTTGGACTATCCGGTAATTTCGACTTTTGATTGTTCGATAGGTGTTATATATCGGATAACCAAGGTCGTTTTTTCCCGGGTCGTTACACTTCATATTCTGTGTCGTTTAAGAGCTATGCTCCTTCACAGGGTATATTCGTGTTCGATCTAACAATTATTAGATTTAGATCTAGTTTTAAGTTTTTAGAAATTAATTTGTGAATCTGTCCTGATAGTCTATGGTTGTTTAAGAGCTCAGCTCCTGCATAGGCTATGCTTGTCGTTATTTACTTATTTGTTTCTAAGAATATATTTATCGTTGATTCGTGTTTGTGACAGAAACATGAATTAGATCTATATTTATTTGTTGGCTATTGATGAGTGTGAATCTAATCTATGTCATTATGCCCTAATTGCTTTCTCTTATTAGATAAATCTCTCTTCTTTATTTAATTGCTGTTATTTTCTGTGTTTTCAATCAATCAAAATCTTGGAATAACTTGATAGGATTTATTAATTAAAATATTTTTGGTCCTAGAGTTCGACACCCTCTACAACAATCCTTGTTGTTTAGGAAGGCCGAACGGATTTTACAGTTGTTTACAATTGTATAATTTGTTCGCAAACAACGATCCATTTACAAGTCCGTTCTGGGTCTGAACGAAACCGGAGTCGCCTTATTCCGCCCTCCATATGTCCAATACAGAGGTGAGGTGCTCGCATATCCGACAATCAACAAGTACGGCCAGATGACTACCACTGAAGCCCCTTCAAGGTAGCTACTCCCCTCATGGATCTCAGTAGCAACACATCCATTCGATGTGAAGATCGCCGGTCTTCAATCACCGTCTTCAAGTCTTCGACTTAGATCGACGTAAAATCATTTGAAATGGGATTGAACTCGGACTTTTCAAATGATCCTCGCATATATATATATATATATATTAAAATCATTTCCTATCGATATTAGTATTTAATAACGATTTATCGCTATTTTAATATATATAAAAATAGCTAAATCTATTTAACGACGCTTCGGGTCGATCGACGGCCCTGGCGCTGTTTTCAATCAAATTTGATTTACACTTATCTCGAAATCTAACCGTTGTATTTTAACAAAGTTTATATCGTTGGAAAGATTTTCCCAAAGCGGTCCTAACGGTTCCAGTTTTGGGAAAATCCGACAGTCGGATCTTTCGGTATAATCGTTTAAAGTTACGATTGCCGAAAAGAGAACTGCCGCGTGCGATTTGTTTAATTTTAATTTATATTTATATAAATATAAATATAATTCCTTTAGCGGTTTCAACTATTAAAATCCATTCTTTTTATCGCATCTAAAATGACGATAAAAATGCCACTTTTACTTCTACTCTTTTTATTGTCCCTAGAACGACAATAAAATACTTCTTTTAATTCTAAGCTTTTTATTGAATATAGAATGTCAATAAAAATGTCGCTTTAAATCTACTCTTTTTATTTACATCTAAAATGTAAACAAAAATATAACTTTTTAATCTATTCATTTATTTACATCTAAAATGTAAATAAAGATATACTTTTCAATTCTATGTTTCTATTTACATCTAAAATATAAATAAAGATATCCTTTTCCCATCCATTTTTTTAATTATATCTAAAATATAAATAAAAATGTCGACTTTTCATAATCATGTTTTTATTTACAACTAAATTGCAAATAAAAAATGTACTTTATATCTTCATGTTTTTATTTGCAACTAACTTGCAAATAAAAATGCACTTTATATTTTCATGTGTTTATTTGCTGCTAATTTACAAATAAAAGTGTACTTCATTTTCGATGGGTTTTTATTTGCATATAAAAAGGAAAATAAAATGTACTTCTTAAATTTCATGTCCTTTTATTCACATCTAAAATGTGAATAAAATATTCTTTATAAATTCATGTTCTTGTTCACATCTAAAATGTGAATAAAATAATCCTTTTTTAATTTCATGTTTTTATCTGCATCTACAATGCAAATAAAATGTAATCTTTTTACATCACATAAAAATGTAAACTTTTCCGTCCTTATATTACATTATATAGAAATGTAATCCTTTTTTTCTTATATTACATTTATGAAAAATGTAATCTTTTCCTTCCTTTTGAAATCTTTTATTTTCTTTTGAAATCTTTTATTTACATTGCAAAATGAAATCTTTCATTTCACCTTTAATTACATTGTAAAATGTAACTTTTATATCTTTTATTACATTATAGAAAAAATGTAATATTTTCTTTCTTTCTTTAATTACATTAAAAATGTAATCTTTCCTAATGTAATCTTTTTCTTCTCTTTTCTAATTTATGTTTACAATCACATTAAAAAGTATAATTCTTTTTCTATATTTTATTTGCATCTAAAAATGCAAATAAAAAGTATAATTCTCTTTTTATGTTTGTTTGCATGTAAAAAGAATAATTTCTATGTTAACACTTTTCTATGTATTCTATTACCATATAAGAGAATAATTTCTATGTATCATTTTCTATGGATTCTAATGACATATAAAGGTATATTTTATAAGTTGTCATTATTCTATAAACTCTAATGGCATATAAAAGTATATTTTATATGTTAATAATTTTCTATGCATTCTAAAATTATATAAATTAATATTTTTCTATGTTAACATTTTCTATGCATTCTAATATTATATAAATAATATATTTCTTTGTTAACATTTTCTATGCACTCTAATATTATATAAATAATATTTTTCTATATTAACATTTTTATCCAATGTAACCTTTTATACTACAAATGTTATGTCACGACAAAAATGATGTATTTTTGGTTTCAATCTTTTTGTCACAACAAAATGAGATATTTGTTCTAATATGACATCGCTAAAAAAAATGAGATTTTTGTTCTAATATTACAACACTAACAAAAATGAGATTTTTGTTCTAAATAAACATCGCTAACAAAAATGAGATTTTTGTTCTAATATGACATCGCTAACAAAAATGAAACTTTTGTTCTAATATTACAACACTAACAAAAATGAGATTTTTGTTCTAAATAAACATCGCTAACAAAAATGAGATTTTTGTTCTAATATGACATCACTAACATAAATGAGACTTTTGTCCTAATATTACAACACTAACAAAAATGAGATTTTTGTTCTAAATAAACATCGCTAACAAAAATGAGATTTTTGTTCTAATATGACATCGCTAACAAAAATGAGACTTTTGTCCTAATATTACAACACTAACAAAAATGAGATTTTTGTTCTAAGTAAACATTGCTAACAAAAATGTACCTTTTATTCTCAAAAGAGAATAACGCTAAAAATGTATTTTTTATTCTCAAAAGAGAATAACGCTAAAATTGTTCTTTTTATTCTTAAAAGAGAATAACGCTAAAAATGATCTTTTTATTCTCAAAAGAGAATAACGCTAAAAATGTTCTTTTTATTCTAACAACGCAATGACGCTACTAACATGTCATATTATAAAATGATTCATTTTTAATGTAAACTAGTTTTACATCAAAAATGATCAATTCAATGTTAAACAAATACGCTACTAACTTGTCATATTATAAAATGATTCATTTTTAATGTAAACTAGTTTTACATCAAAAATGATTAATTCAATGTTAAACAAATACGCTACTAACATGTCATATTATAAAAAGTGCTATTTTGGTTTCAACAAAAATGCAATTAACACAAGAGTTATTTTCGTTTCCACAAATATAATATGAATAAAAGAATCATTTTTGTTTCAACAATTTTACTTTTACAAAATGCCAAATTTGTTTCAACTTAACTAATTAGACCAATATGTGTATTTGGTTTCAACTAAACTAACTAGACAAAATATGTTTATTTGGTTTCAACCAAACTAACTAGACAAAATATGTTTATTTGGTTTCAACTAAACTCACTAGACAAAATATGTTTATTTGGTTTCAACCAAACTAACTAGACAAAATATGTTTATTTGGTTTCAACTAAACTAACTAGAAAAAATATGTTTATTTGGTTTCAACTAATTTTTTTAGAAAATTATGTTTTCTATGTAATCCAATGACAAATAAATGAATATTTGTTTATAAACAATTTTCTATGTATATTTATGATACATAAATGCATATTTCATTTGTAACACTTTCCTATGTATATTAATGACAATTAAATGCTTATTTTATTTATAAATAATTTTCTATTTATGTTAATGATACATAAATGCATATTTTATTTTTAAACAATTTTCTATGTTAACTAATGAGAAATCAAGAATGATTTATTTGTGTACAATTTGTATTCTAGATAACAAATAGAAGAATGACAATTTTATTTGTTACAATTTCTAATATTACTTAAAAAATAAAATGATAAGTTTATTTGTTAACAATTACTAATTAACAAAAATGATATTTGGGTTTTAACTATTCTGTTTCAAATAATATGATAATTTGGTTTTGTAATCCAATTCAACAAAATGACAATTTGATTATTGTCTAATCTAACTCAACAAAGATGACAATTTGATTATTTCCTAATCCAATTCAACCAAAATAACAAATTTGATTATTGTCTAATCTTGTAATAACCCGGAAATGCGAGCCAATTTAAATTTTTTATTTTGGCAATTATAGCGTAGTTTGAACATTTAAAATGATTATTTTAAATAATGACGACGAGAAATTTATTTTGAATAGAATTTGAACGTATATAGTTATATGAATCATCGTTAGAATATAAATATTTATTTTAATTATATAACGAATTGAAAATGGCGCGGTAGTTCGATAATTCGATTTCAAAACTTCAAATGAATGCATCGGGTGCAAAATAAACCGGATTTTAGTGAAACCAAAAATAATGGAATCTAATTGAGAATATCTTTCCAACGAATCCGAAAATTGAAATTTCATAGCGGGAATCAAAAGATATGTCCAGTTGAAAATTCAGAATAGTCGCTATGGAATTTCGGCCCTTAAAAATAGCAATTTTGCAAACGACCTCGGATTTCGACGAAACCACTTTTGTTGGATCCGCTATATCAAGCTATTGCTAGGTATCAAATTTCATAATTTTTCGATTCGATATGTGAGCGTGGCAAAGGAAAACACGTTTGACCAGTTTTAGTTGATTTTAATCGACTGGAAAATGGTTATTTTTCAAACGGTCTCAGAATCTGACGAAACTCGTTTTGTTAGGATCGTATCGTCAATACGAAGCTAGAAAATATTTTTCGGGAATTTTTCTAGTTAGTATGTGGCCCCGGTAAATTGAAATGCGTGTTCAAATTCAATATATAGAGTTATATGTTGATTATGACGAAAACTGATCGAAATGATCGAATCAGCTTATGATACATATCCCATTGTGTTCGAAATGGGGGTAATTAGCTATGGACGACAGGCGGTGGGTTTCGTTTCGAGTTCGAATATAAAAGTACCTTTTTGAAATTAAATTAATTAAATAAATTAAAAATAAAATATCTCCCTTCTCCTCATAACCCCTCAGTCCACCCGGTCTATTTTTAAAATCGAAAAGGAAAAAAAACACTAACACCATCGCGTCGCCCCTCCTATACTGCCGCCGTCGCCGCTTCTTCTTCCCCCTCCGCCCTCTGCGCCGCCAGCCCTCTCTCCTCCTCTTCCTTGCTCTCCTACTCGCCTTCTCCCTCCCTCTAAAACCCCAACCCACCTCGAAACCCGCTGTGCCGTGAACCATCAGGCCCCCCATCCCACTGCACAACCCTCCGACGTCGAACTCCGGCGAGAGCGCCTCCACCTCCGACGAGACTGAAGGAATTCGATTTTGGGTGAGTATTTATTTTATTTTACTCAAGGTAATTCGTTAGATTAATAATTAAACAGCAAGTAAATTATATGTAATGTTTTATTTATATAAAAAGATGCGATTTTTATTAGAGAAAGGTTTGATTTTTTATCGTATGGTAAATGTGAAGTTGAAACTATAAAAATCTGATTTTTAATATGAAGTTAGAGTTATAAAAATACGATTTTTATATATGTAACAGAGTTATAGAAAATATAATTTTAGTGATATAAAAATACGATTTTTATTATATTTGAAAAGGCGAAATCTTTATATTTGAAAAGGTGAAATCTTTATATAGAGAATAGCGTGATAAAAATATAATCTTTATTATATGAACATTGTTGTAAAAATAGAATTTTTATCTATATAGTAGCGATGTAAAAATAGAATTTTTATCCATACGGAGTGATTATAAAAATATGTTTTTCATATACATAGCAACAATATAAAAATGTGATTTTTATATATGTAGTGGATACGGGCAACGAAAGTGACAAAAGGCGAGAACAACGATGACTTCTACATAAGAAGAGTTGAGGCGTTTGGATTAGTTAGTCGGTGAGAACTTCTCACTTTAAATTTTCTTTTCTAGTTAAAAATATATACTAGGATGCAGACGGTGCTTAGCAGCACCCGACACCCATCGTCCACAGACCATGGATGGCTTGTATGTTTGATTTTTTGTTGTGGTGAAATTTGATTGTGTGAGGTGAAATGAAATAAAATATTTATGTAGTTAAAAATATTTTATCGTTAAAAATATAATTTTTAACGGGTATGTGAATAAATAAAAATCCGTGTTTGTTGATTTGAAACCCCACACAGGTATTGGGATGATATTTGGCATACATTAATCCCAATTATTTAATTGTATGTCGATCGATTAGTCGACAGACTGTGTGAGCGTTAATTATTTATATTTGATGCTTATGCAGTTGTGTGGTGCACTTTGGATGATGGTTGATTATTTATCGTTGCTATTATATACATGTGTTGTATGGAAACCATATAATTAACCTTATATGGTAATTGATTGGGCCTCATTCCAATCGGGGAAATAAAGAATATTATAAAATATAAATAATCATGTGTTGAAAGAAATATTTTAACAAATAAAATTTACATCTTTATCATAATTAAAGTTAGAAACTAACTGGAAAGATCGATAAGATGAGTGGTTTCCTGGGTATTGATCTGATATTGGTTTCGGCCTTCGGGGTTAATACTTAGGAAATCATTCTCTTACTACTTTATAGTTGGAGTCTGATTAAAAATCAAACGATAGATACCATAATTTTATAAAATATATTAAATAACAAAAATAGTCATGTGTTGACAGTGCTCATGTGTTGAGAATATTCATGTGTTGAAAGAAATATAGATTCATGTGTTGAATAGAATAAATATTCATTTGTTGAATAGAATAACGAAGTTATTAAAATATATAAAGCCGTGTTGATTAGAGATGTGCTATTTTGACGTGAACGATATTTATATCGATTTTATTCGTTTTTATAATGATTATAGAAAAGGAAGTGATTTCAAAATATAACGTTTTGAAAATATTATCATTTGTATATCGATGATGTGGAATATTCAATCTCGATTCGAAATTGATTATGAAGTTGAAATCATTCCGAAAACGAATTTAAAACGATTTATAAAGTACGTTTTAAAAGGAAATCGACGAAATATATATAATATGTATATTATATATATAATGGTCTGAATAAAACGCGCCACGCCGCGGCAGTTCGTGAATTTCGACCATTGACTTCGAATGGACATTACGGGAGATCCGACCGTCGGATTCTCCTGAAACCGGAACCGTTGGGTTCGTATCGAAAAGAGCTTTCCAATGAATATTAGAAATTTGAAATCTAACTGTTGGATTTGGAATTATGTCCAAATCAAATTTGGAAAAGTTTGATGTAAGTGCAGTTCGATGGCCGTTGAGGGAAATTGACTGTACGGGCTTTGATAAAATTATTAAAAATAGTAATAATTTGTGTAAAATCATAAGAAATGATTTGGAAAAAAACTGGGATGAAAAATCCCACATTTGTAAAGATAAAAATAGATTTTTATCAAAATGAACTAGTTTTGAACTAGAATTAAAAATCAATTTATTTTTGAAATAAATAAATTGAATCTGAAAGTGGTTTTAAAAATAATCAGAATTTCCAGTATACCAATTGGAAATGGATTTGAATCGAAATTGTCTTTGGAATATTTCGATGTTGGATTTCGTGATTATACAGATATTGTTATGGGAATTTGAAAGATATATTTATATCGTTATTTCCAATACGATATTTATTGGTCGTAGAATTTGATATTGAATATAAGCCGATATATTTTCTATTCAGAGCCTTGTATTTAATATCAAATGTGATTTGGGTTTGTCGTGAATGGTGTCTTCGTTACCACTGTTCTTAAGCCCAGTTGAGAAAAAATTAAATCTTGCTATTTAGATTTAATGAGGTGTACCAATTAAATGATATTTAATTGGAATTGAATTTGAATGTGATTTTGGGATTATCGTGAACAGTGTTTTAGATGACATTGGTTCTTTAACCCAGTTAAAGACAGGATGTTGATTTTTGAGAAGATTAAAACTAAATGGAGTTTTAATGAATCTGTAATTAGATTGAAATGTGAATTGATAATTTAAATTATCAAATTTGGAAAATGATCGAGAATGGAGTATCACCAGTTTTGCTCCAAAGCGATAGTTAAATCTTTAATTAGATTTGAATGTGAAATGGTAATTAACTTTACCGATAACACCGTGGTGTTAGATATGGCGTATTACCAGTTTTGCTCCATGGCATGAATAGGTTGGGATTGGGAAATAAAATAAATAATTACTTCGGTGTGGTTCGCTAATCCCGACTAGTTTGGAAAACCATAATATGGTTTGAAATGATATCCAAAGGAAGATTAAAGAATAAATTTAGAAGAATTTATCTTTGATAAAATTAATGGGAACCTTTCCCTAAGAATGTGAAAATTTGAATAAAAGAATATTCTAAATTGGAATGAGGCGTACGTTGTGTTTGTGTAACACGTATTTATTATATATGCGGGTTATTCAGAAAGGCCGGCTTTATACCCATTCTGAATAACCGATTCGACGATATGTCGAAGATGAAGACAGTGGTGGAAGACCGTAAGTCTTCACATCGTTTGGGTGATTACTGATGATCTTGATTGGGATGTACACCCAAGATGAGGGAATCAGTTGGTGATCGTCCAGATGTACTTGGAGATCGATGGATATGCGAGGAAAGTGCCTTCGGTTTCGTTCAGACCCATAACGAACTTGTAAATGGACTGTGTGTCTGACATTGGATTTTATTCTGTGTTGATTAATCTCTATTAAATATACATCTGTTTGGCAGCGGAGAATTTATTCTCTTGCTTAACGCCCTTCTCTGAGACGTACGAGCTCAGAGTTTGTATATCGATGGACATCAGTCGCATGGAGTGAATTGCCTGTGTGGCACGCCTAAGTGGCTGATGATCAAGGCTTCTGTTGAAAAGCAAAGTCTTGTGGTTGATGATCAAAGCACGGCCTGTGTGGCGCAGCTTTATGTATGACGTGAATTCGCGAGCCTCACACCTCGGTATGAGTCAAAAACGGGATACGGACCGTTGGGAGAACACGACGTTTCTTTCTAGCTGGTGGTGGTGTCAGTGCTTAAACTGGCTGACATTTATATACTTTTCACCTGTGTGGTTGTTGGAATGCGAGGCGCCTCGGATATAGGTCTGTTAGGACCGGGAAACGTGTGTTCAGGAATTGCCAATCCTCCAAAGTTAGGTGAGGACCGGCCCAACCTATTCCAAGGATCATAGTGGGGTCCTGAGACATTTGCTAGAGTGTCTCGAACGGAGAGGAGCTTGCCCCTTGCCTCGACTCATGACTGAAATCCAATTTCCAATACGTGATATTGCGGTTTTAATTGTAGAACTAGTATGGCGGCATGATATATGGTACCCATGTCGTCTATGATTGATATTTATGATTGAAATTGTTTTGACACTATACACTTATAATAGTATCAAATGATTTGTTTTTAAACGTACCAAGTATGTTTGGCTATTATAAGGGAAAACCCTATCCTCCGGCTTGCGTTGCATTGTGTGATGGGACCTGGGTCTTATAATAGCTTCATTTTTCCAAAAAGCATTGCGCTGTTTGTTATATGCACTAGTGTTCTTGGGAGGAAACCCGTTCTGTGTTATACGGCGTGGTCCCTTGAATTACTCTCTTTTAAAGTAAATTTTTAAATAACTGTTTTAGTTCTCACACCAGTCACATGACTAACCTGGAGTTTATTGTTTTAACCTAAACTCTGGGTGCCCCTATTTTCCACACGGGCAGCTAGTAGTTTTGGTTTTGCATATTTATATTCACAGGATCCTGATTTACAGCTGGAACGATGCTCGGAAAGCTCTGTATCCGTGTATTACTTTCAGTTGTGTTTTGTATTGTTTTCCGCGGCTATGTAATTTATTGTAATCTCTGATATTTTTCTGCTGTATAATATTTATTCATACTCTGTATATTCTCGTATTCTGATGGAATTGTTGTAATAAACAGTGAAATGTTCTTCTATTTGAGTTCTGATTCGTCTTGTCCTCAACTCAATCCGGGCTTTCCTTCATTGGGAAGTTCGGGTCGTTTCAAATCTTATTTCAAACAAAGATGACAATTCAGTCACAATAATCAATCGAATTAATGGATCATCATAACAGCCACAACCATAATTATCATCAAATCACGTACAATCATATACTGAACTTAACAACAGAGGAATAATAGCACAATTATAATTAATTCATTTTAATTATTTAAAAAGAAATAGAGTTCTCACATTGCTTTTTATCTGAAATTTCAACATCTCAGTTTCAGATCTAGTCAGCTTCATCGCGGAGATCGCGTCTCTACGAATCCAACGCATCTGAAATCATCTGATTTCGTTTCCATATGAAAAGGTTATGTTATTTTTAACATTTACAATTTAACTAATTAATTAATAAAATTATTTACTTTAATCAACCTTTAATCCTCTCTTCTTCTTTCTTTCTTCTGCGTTACTTCCTACTAAAACATCGGACCACCTTCGACTTGAGAACCCGCCCTTCGCCCCCACCATAGTGCAACTCGCACCATCCTAATCTTCCGAAATCAGGCTCGGACGCACCACTTTTAGGCTCGAAAATCGAGCAGGGTCGGCCACTAGGAATCATCAGCACCGTTGATTTCATGGCATTCAAGGAGCTCTTCGATTATGTATTTGGAGAATTGAATTTCGTGGTGCGGATTGGAAGAATTAGGTGAAAGAAATCTAGAGCTTTACAGTCGTTCATTGCCAGTAGGCGGCGGTTGTAGGTTTGGGAATAGGGTTTTGGATTTTTTTTCTATTGGCTGTTTATATATATTTTAATACTGTTTTTAATCTCTTTAGTTTTATTCCCCTAATGTGTCTATTATAATATAGTAGGTTACCAAGGATTTAATTAGCTGACTAGGCGTGATGGGACCACACTATTTATTATTATATATATTTTTTATTCAAATTTCGAAAGTAAATTGCAAAGAGAGAGAGAGGATAAAATGGAAAGAATTAATGCTAGAATAATGCTATTTGTTTATGAACATGTAGTCTACGATTGGAATTTCTAAAAGTTAAATTTGAATTGACAGGGGAAATATTTAAGAGGACAGCCAAAGATATGTACATATATATATATACACACACACATATATATAAATGTATTGTCAAAATTTATTTCATTTATAACTTACACTTTATTTTCAAACAATAAATTAATAAATGTCATTAAAGTTCCTACGTGACGTAAAAAGAATAAAATTTTAATGTAAAACATTTCATGTTTCTATATGACATTAAAAGATTACTTTTTTAATGTTAACCAAATTCATGTTCTTACATGACATTAAAAAGTTAGACTTTTAGCACTAATCAAAATATGTTCATTTTCATTAAAAAGAATAACTTTTAGCGCTAAACAAAATATGTTCATTCACATTAAAAAGAATAACATTTTAATGTAAATCATTTTTATATTCTTACATTTAAATAAAGACTAACTTTTATTTTAAAACATATTTCAATTTTTTTTTTAATTCTGATGCATTTTCTAACAAAGTTTCCTTAAAATAAAATTTTAAATTGGCTCCAAAATTCCGGGTTGTTACAATCTCCCCTACTTAAAATCTTTTCATCCTCGAAAAGGAACGAAGCTAAAAATTATTTTAATTAACCATTCTATCTAAAAAAATTATTTGTTTAAATAATTTTATTAGGTAATTAACTTTAAAAATATATATAACTTTTATATATTTAAAAATCATATTTTCTGAAATCGGATTATATATAATCATAAATATGATAATTATAAGCTTGGCACTCTCAACTCATTCTAGGGCATTACTAACCCCATCTCTAATGAGTTTTCTCATTCTAGGATGCTACTGATCCTATATCTAATGAGTATTCTTATTGGATATTACTAATCCAATCTCTGATGTGTATTTTGTTCAGTTCTAACGAGTTGTACCCCAAAGATTTGAGCTAACCAGAGCTCTGATACAAACTGTAACGACACGGATTTTGCCCGGACTTAATCGATCGCAAAATCGACTAAGACCCTTCAATTCCCGCATACGTTAACGTTGGGAATACAATACATTATAACAATAAAAGCAGACTTTTATTACATCATGATAATATAACATCAGAGTACAGAATATCAGAGTACATCGAAAGAAAGAAATAATACAGCGGAAGATAAATTACAATGAATTTAATACATTGCAGCGGAAGACTATCAATGCTCTGGACACAGCTTTAAGCTTCGATCCAGGATCCTGCTAAGAATAGATATCTGCAAACAAGCCACTCGACTTCCCGTGTGAAAAATATGGGCACCCGAGTTTGCCAGTGAAACAAACTACAGGTCAGTCATGGGACTGGTATGAGAAATCTAACTTAACTAATCTAATAATAAGGCTAATCACAGGACCACGCCGCTAAAGCGGAACGGGTTTACTCCATTGGATTGCCAGTGCATAAAATAAGGTAAATCGTTAAACAACGCAATGCTTTTTAGAAAAATGAAACCATTATAAGACTCAAGTTCCATCATACAATGCAACGTAAACCGGAGGATAGAGTTTTACCTTATAATGGTCAAAAGATGCTTGATACAATAAAAACGGACTTGATATTATTACTAGTGTCTATATATGTTTCAAAAACGATTCAATCATAATGTATTAATCATAGACGACATGGGTACCATATATCATGTCGCCATACTAGTTCTACAATCAAAACTGCATGGTGTCGTATTGGAAATTGGTTTTCCATCATGAAATCGAGGCTAGGGATCGTCCTCTCCGATTCGAGACACTCTAGCAAATGCCTCAGGATCACACCTATGGGAAATCCTTGGAGCGGTAGGGCCGGTCCCCACCTAACGGTAGTGGATTGGCAATTCCTGAACACACGCTTCCCGGTCCTTTTGGACCTCCATATGACTACTTCCGGCCTATAAATCCGAGGTACCTCAATCCATCATCCACATAAGTAAAATGCCAGCCAGTTTGAGCGCAGACACTACTCCTAGCTAGAAAGAAACGTGTGCTCTCCCTACGGTCCATATCCCGTTTTGACTCATACCGGGGTGTGAGCCTCGCGAAGTCACGCTATACACAAATCTACGCCTCAACATGCTATGCTTTGATCATCCCACAAGGCCCTGCTTTTCAAAAAAAGCCTTGATCCATGCATCTTGGCATGCCACATTGTTAATCTATACCATACCATTGATTTTCTGCCAATATATAACCTCTAAGCTCGTACGTCTTAGAGAAGGGTGTTAACCACCAAACAGATATATATTTAGCAGAGATCAATGAATACAGTATAAATGAATAAAACGTCAGACATACGACCTATTTACAAGTCCGTTTTGGGTCTGAACGAAACCGAAGTCACCTTATTCCGCCCTCCATATGTCCAATACAGAGGTGAGGTGCTCGCATATCCGACAATCAACAAGTACGGCCGGATGGCTACCACTGAAGCCCCTTCAAGGTAGCTACTCCCATCATGGGTCTCAGTAGGAACACATCCATTCGATGTGAAGATCGCCGGTCTTCAATCACTGTCTTCAACTGTTCGACTTAGATCGATGTATAATCATTTGAAATAAGATTGAACTCGGACTTTTCAAATGATCCTCGCATATATATATATATATATATATATATATATATATATATATCTTAAAATCATTTCCTATCGATATTAGTATTTAATAACTATTTATCGCTATTTATATATATATATATATATATATATATATAAATAGCTAAATCTATTTAATGACGCTTCGGGTCGATCGACGGCCCTGGCGCTGTTTTCAATCAAATTTTATGTACACTTATCTCGAAATCTAACCGTTTTATTTTAACAAAGTTTATATCGTTGGAAAGATTTTCCCAAAGCGGTCCTAACGGTTCCAGTTTTGGGAAAATCCGACGGTCGGATCTTTCGGTATAATCGTTTAAAGTTACGATTGCCGAAACGCGAAATGCCGCGTGCGATTTGTTTAATTATAATTTATATTTATATAAATATAAATATAATTCCTTTAACGGTTTCAACTATTAAAATCCATTCTTTTTATCGCATCTAAAATGACGATAAAAATGCCACTTTTACTTCTACTCTTTTTATTGTCCCTAGAACGACAATAAAATACTTCTTTTAATTCTAAGCTTTTTATTGAATATAGAATGTCAATAAAAATGTCGCTTTAAATCTACTCTTTTTATTTACATCTAAAATGTAAAAAAAAATATAACTTTTTAATCTATTCATTTATTTACATCTAAAATGTAAATAAAGATATACTTTTTAATTCTATGTTTCTATTTACATCTAAAATATAAATAAAGATATCCTTTTCCCATCCATGTTTTTATTTATATCTAAAATATAAATAAAAATGTCAACTTTTCATAATCATGTTTTTATTTACAACTAAATTGCAAATAAAAAAATGTACTTTATATCTTCATGTTTTTATTTGCAACTAACTTGCAAATAAAAATGCACTTTATATTTTCATGTGTTTATTTGCAGCTAATTTACAAATAAAAGTGTACTTCATTTTCGATGGGATTTTATTTGCATATAAAAAGGCAAATAAAATTTACTTCTTAAATTTCATGTCCTTTTATTCATAGCTAAAATGTGAATAAAATATTCTTTTTAAATTCATGTTCTTATTCACATCTAAAATGTGAATAAAATAATCCTTTTTAAATTTCATGTTTTTATTTGTATCTACAATGCAAATAAAATGTAAACTTTTTACACCACATAAAAATGTAAACTTTTCCATCCTTATATTACATTATATAGAAATGTAATCCTTTCTTTTCTTATATTACATTTATGAAAAATGTAATCTTTTCCTTCCTTTTGAAATCTTTTATTTTCTTTTGAAATCTTTTATTTACATTGCAAAATGAAATCTTTCATTTCACCTTTAATTACATTGTAAAATGTAACTTTTATATCTTTTATTACATTATAGAACAAATGTAATATTTTCTCTCTTTCTATAATTACATTAAAAATGTAATATTTCCCAATGTAATCTTTTTCTTCTCTTTTCTAATTTATGTTTACAATCACATTAAAAAGTATAATTCTTTTTCTATGTTTTATTTGTATCTAAAAATGCAAATAAAAAGTATAATTCTCTTTCTATGTTTGTTTGCATATAAAAAGAATAATTTCTATGTTAACACTTTTCTATGTATTCTATTACCATATAAGAGAATAATTTCTATGTATCATTTTCTATGGATTCTAATGACATATAAAGGTACATTTTATAAGTTATCATTTTTCTATAAACTCTAATGGCATATAAAAGTATATTTTATATGCTAATAATTTTCTATGCATTCTAATATTATATAAATTAATATTTTTCTATGTTAACATTTTCTATGCATTCTAATATTATATAAATAATATTTTTCTATGTTAACATTTTCTATGCATTCTAATATTATATAAATAATATTTTCCTATGTTAACATTTTTATCCAATGTAACCTTTTATACTACAAATGTTATGTCACGACAAAAATGATGTATTTTTGGTTTCAATCTTTTTGTCACAACAAAATGAGATATTTGTTCTAATATGACATCGCTAACAAAAATGAGATTTTTGTTCTAATATTACAATAAAACAAAATTGAGATTTTTGTTCTAAATAAACATCGCAAACAAAAATGAGATTTTTGTTCTAATATGACATCGCTAACAAAAATGAGACTTTTGTCCTAATATTACAACATTAACAAAAATGAGATTTTTATTCTAAATAAACATCGCTAACAAAAATGAGATTTTTGTTCTAATATGACATCGCTAGCATAAATGAGACTTTTGTCCTAATATTACAACACTAACAAAAATGAGATTTTTGTTCTAAATAAACATCGCTAACAAAAATGAGATTTTTGTTCTAATATTACATCGCTAACAAAAATGAGACTTTTGTCCTACTATTACAACACTAACAAAAATGAGATTTTTGTTCTAAATAAACATCGCTAACAAAAATGTACCTTTTATTCTCAAAAGAGAATAATACTAAAAATGTACTTTTTATTCTCAAAAGAGAATAACGCTAAAATTGTTCTTTTTATTCTCAAAAGAGAATAACGCTAAAAATGTTCTTTTTATTCTCAAAAGAGAATAACGCTAAAAATGTTCTTTTTATTCTAACAACGCAATGACGCTACTAACATGTCATATTATAAAATGATTCATTTTTAATGTAAACTAGTTTTACATCAAAAATGATCAATTTAATGTTAAACAAATACGCTACTAACATGTCATATTATAAAATGTGCTATTTTTGTTTCAACAAAAATGCTATTAACACAAGAGTTATTTTCGTTTCCACAAATATAATATGAATAAAAGAATCATTTTTGTTTCAACAATTTTACTTTTACAAAATGCCAAATTTGTTTCAACTTAACTAATTAGACCAATATGTGTATTTGGTTCCAACTAAACTAACTAGACAAAATATGTTTATTTGGTTTCAACCAAACTAGCTAGACAAAATATGTTTATTTGGTTTCAATTAAACTAACTAGACAAAATATGTTTATTAGGTTTCAACCAAACTAACTAGACAAAATATGTTTATTTGGTTTCAACTAAACTAACTAGACAAAATATGTTTATTTGGTTTCAACTAAATTAATTAGACAAATGTGTTTTCTATGTAGACAAATAAATGAATATTTGTTTATAAACAATTTTCTATGTATATTTATGATACATAAATGCATATTTCATTTGTATTAATTTCCTATGTATATTAATGACACATAAATGCTTATTTTATTTATAAACAATTTTCAATTTATGTTAATGATACATAAATGCATATTTTATTTTTAAACAATTTTCTATGTTAACTAATGAGAAATCAAGAATGATTTATTTGTGTACAATTTGTATTCTACATAACAAATAAAAGAATGACAATTTTATTTGTTACAATTTCTAATATTACTTAAAAAATAAAATGATAAGTTTATTTGTTAACAATTACTAATTAACAAAAATGATATTTGGGTTTTAACTATTCTATTTCAAATAATATGATAATTTGGTTTTGTTTAATCCAATTCAACAAAATGACAATTTGATTATTATCTAATCTAACTCAACAAAGATGACAATTTGATTATTGCCTAATCAAATTCAACCAAAATGACAAATTTGATTATTGTCTAATCTTATTTCAAACAAAGATGACAATTCCACCAAAATAATCAATCGAATTAACGGATCATCATAACAACACTACCGTAATTATCATCAAATCACGTACAATCATATACTGAACTTAACAACAGAGGAATAATAACACAATTATAATTAATTTATTTTAATTATTTAAAAAGAAATAGAGTTCTCACATTGCTTTTTATCTGAAATTTCAACAGCTCAGTTTCAGCTCTAGTCAGCTTCATCGCGTTGATCGCGTCTCTACGAATCCAACGCATCTGAAATCATCTGATTTCGTTTCCATATGAAAAGGTTATGTTATTTTTAACATTTACAATTTAACTAATTAATTAATAAAATTATTTACTTTAATCAACCTTTAATCCTCTCTTCTTCTTTCTTTCTTCTACGTTACTTCCTGCTAAAACATCGGACCACCTTCGACTTGAGAACCTGCCCTTCGTCCCCACCATAGTGCAACTCGCACCATCCTAATCTTCCGAAATCAGGCTCGGACGCACCACTTTTAGGCTCGAAAATCGAGCAGGGTCGGCCACCAGGAATCATCATCACCGTTGATTTCATGGCATTCAAGGAGCTCTTCGATTATGTATTTGGAGAATTTAATTTAGTTGTATGGATTGGAAGAATTAGGTGAAAGAAATCTAGAGCTTTATTCTCGTTCATTGCCAGTAGGCGGCGGCTGTAGGTTTGGGAATAGGGTTTTGGATTTTTTTTCTATTGGCTGATTATATATATTTTAATACCGTTTTTAATCTCTTTAGTTTTATTCCCCTAATGTGTCTATTATAATATAGTAGGTTACCAAGGATTTAATTAGCTGACTAGACGTGATGGGACCACACTATTTATTATTATATATTTTTTTATTCAAACTTCGAAAGTAAATTGCAAAGAGAGAGAGGTTAAAATGTAAAGAATTAATGCTAGATTAATGCTATTTGTTTATGAACTTGTACTCTATGTTTGGGATTTCTAAAAGTTAAATTTGAATTGACAAGGGAAATATTTAAGAGGACAGCCAAAGATATGTACATATATATACATATACATATACATACATACATATACATATATATATATATATATATATAAATGTATTGTCAAAATTTATTTCATTTATAACCTACACTTTATTTTCAATCAATAAATTTATAAATGTCATTAAAGTTCCTACGTGACGTAAAAAGAATAAAATTTTAATGTAAAACATTTCATGTTTCTGTATGACATTAAAAGATTACTTTTTTAATGTTAACCAAATTCATGTTCTTACATGACATTAGAAAGTTAGACTCTTAGCACTAATCAAATTATGTTCATTTTCATTAAAAAGAATAACTTTTAGCACTAAACAAAATATGTTCATTCACATTAAAAAGAATAACTTTTTAATGTAAATCATTTTTATATTCTTACATTTAAATAAAGACTAACTTTTATTTTAAAACATATTTCATTTTTTTTAAATTCTGATGCATTTTCTAACAAAGTTTCCTTAAAATAAAATTTTAAATTGGCTCCAAAATTCCGGGTTGTTACAATCTCCCCTACTTAAAATCTTTTCATCCTCGAAAAGGAACGAAGCTAAAAATTATTTTAATTAACCATTCTATCTAAATAAAATTATTTGTACCAATAATTTTATTAGGTAATTAACTTTAAAAATATATATAACTTTTATATATTTAAAAATCATATTTTCTTAAAATCGGATTATAAATAATCATAAATACGTTAATTATAAGCTTGGCACTCTCAACTCATTCTAGGGCATTACTAACCTCATCTCTAATGAGTTTTCTCATTCTAGGATGCTGCTGATCCTATCTCTAATGAGTATTCTTATTGGATATTACTAATCCAATCTCTGATGAGTCTTTTGTTCAGTTCTAACGAGTTGTACCCCAAAGATTTGAGCTAACCAGAGCTGACACCAACTGTAACGACACGGATTTTGCCCGGACTTAATCGATCGCAAAATCGACCAAGACCGTTCAATTCCCGCATACGTTAACTTTGGGAATACAATACATTAGAACAATAACAACAAACTTTTATTACATCATGATAATATAACATCAGAGTACAGAATATCAGAGTACATCGAAAGAAAGAAATAATACAGCAGAAGATAAATTACAATGAATTTAATACATTACAACGGAAGACTATCGATGCTCTGGACACAGATTTAAGCTTCGATCCAGGATCCTGCTAAAAGAATTGATATCTGCAAACAGGCTACTCGACTGCCCGTGTGAAAAATATGGGCACCCAAGTTTGCCAGTGAAACAAACTACAGGTCAGTCATGGGACTGGTATGAGAAATCTAACTTGACTAATCTAATAATAAGGCTAATCATAGGACCACGCTGTTAACGCGGAATGGGTTTACTCCATTGGATTGCCAGTGCATAAAATAAGGTAAATCGTTAAACAATGCAATGCTTTTTAGAAAAATGAAACCATTATAAGACTCAAGCCCCATCACACAATGCAACGCAAACCGGAGGATAGAGTTTTACCTTATAATGGTCAAAAGATGCTTGATACGATAAAAACGGACTTGATATTATTATTAGTGTCTATATATGTTTCAAAAACAATTCTATCATAATGTATCAATCATAGACGGCATGGGTACCATATATCATGTCGCCATACTAGTTCTACAATCAAAACCGCATGGTGTCATATTGGAAATTGATTTTCCATCATGAAATCGAGGCTAGGGATCATCCTCTCCGATTCGAGACACTCTAGCAAATGCCTCAGGATCACACCTATGGGCAACCCTTGGATAGGTAGGGCCGGTCCCCACCTAACGGTAGTGGATTGGCAATTCCTGAACACACGCTTCTGGGTCCTTTTGGACCTCCATATGACCACTTCCGGCCTATAAATCCGAGGTACCTCAATCTATCATCCACATAAGTAAAATGCCAGCCAATTTAAGCACTGACACTACTCCTAGCTAGAAAGAAACGTGTGCACTCCCTACGGTCCATATCCCGTTTTTGACTCATACCGGGGTGTGAGGCTCGCGAAGTCACGCTATACACAAATCTACGCCTAAACAGGCTATGCTTTGATCATCCCACAAGGCCCTGCTTTTCAACAAAAGCCTTGATCCATGCATCTTGGCATACCACATTGTCAATCTATACCATACCATTGATTTTCTGCCAATATATAACCTCTAAGCTCGTACATCTTAGAGAAGGGTGTTAACCACCAAACAATTATATATTTAGCAGAGATCAATGAATACAGTATAAACAAATACAATGTCAGACATACGATCCATTTACAAGTCCGTTCTGGGTCTGAACGAAACCGGAGTCACCTTATTCCGCCCCCCATATGTCCAATACAGAGGTGAGGTGCTCGCATATCTGACAATCAACAAGTACGGCTGGATGGCTACCACTGAAGCCCCTTCAAGGTAGCTACTCCCATCATGGGTCTCAGTAGCAACACATATATTCGATGTGAAGATCGTCGGTCTTCAATCACTGTCTTCAACTCTTTGACTTAGATCGACGTATAACCATTTGAAATGAGATTTAACTCGGACTTTTCAAATGATTCTCGCTTATATATATATATATATCTTAAAATCATTTCCTATCGATATTAGTATTTAATAACGATTTATTGCTATATATATATATATATATATAAATAGCTAAATCTATTTAACGACGCTTCGGGTCGATCGACGGCCCTGGCACTGTTTTCAACCAAATTTGATTTACACTTATCTCGAAATCTAACCGTTGTATTTTAACAAAGTTTACATCGTTGGAAAGATTTTCCCAAAGAGGTCCTAAAGGTTCCAGTTATGGGAAAATCCGACGGTCGGATCTTTCGGTATAATTGTTTAAAGTTACGATTGCCGAAACGCGAACTGCCGCGTGCGATTTGTTCAATTTTAAATTATATATATATATAAATATAAATATAATTCCTTTTGCGGTTTCAACTATTAAAATCCATTCTTTTTATCGCATCTAAAATGACGATAAAAATGCCACTTTTACTTCTACTCTTTTTATTGTCCCTAGAACGACAATAAAATACTTTTTTTAATTCTAAGCTTTTTATTGAATATAGAATGTCAATAAAAATGTCGCGTTAAATCTACTCTTTTTATTTACATCTAAAGTGTAAACAAAGTTGTAACTTTTTAATCTATTCATTTATTTACATCTAAAATGTAAATAAAGATATACTTTTTAATTCTATGTTTCTATTTACATCTAAAATATAAATAAAGATATCCTTTTCCCATCCTGTTTTTATTTATATCTAAAATATAAATAAAAATGTCAACTTTTCATAATCATGTTTTTATTTACAACTAAATTGCAAATAAAAAAAATGTACTTTATATCTTCATGTTTTTATTTGCAACTAACTTGCAAATAAAAATGAACTTTATATTTTCATGTGTTTATTTGCAGCTAATTTACAAATAAAAGTGTACTTCATTTTCGATGGGTTTTTATTTCCATATAAAAAGGCAAATAAAATGAACTTCTTAAATTTCATGTCCTTTTATTCACATCTAAAATGTGAATAAAATATTCTTTTTAAATTCATGTTCTTATTCACATCTAAAATGTGAATAAAATAATCCTTTTTTAATTTCATGTTTTTATTTGCATCTACAATGCAAATAAAATGTAAACTTTTTACATCACGTAAAAAAGTAAACTTTGCCATCCTTATATTACATTATATAGAAATGTAATCCTTTCTTTTCATATATTACATTTATGAAAAATGTAATCTTTTCCTTCCTTTTGAAATCTTTTATTTTCTTTTGAAATCTTTTATATACATTGCAAAATGAAATCTTTCATTTCACATTTAATTACATTGTAAAATGTAACTTTTATATCTTTTATTACATTATAAAAAAATGTAATATTTTCTCTCTTTCTTTAATTACATTGAAAATGTAATCTTTCCTAATGTAATCTTTTTCTTCTCTTTTCTAATTTATGTTTACAATCACATTAAAAAGTATAATTCTTTTTCTATGTTTTATTTGCATCAAAAATGCAAATAAAAAATATAATTCTCTTTCTATGTTTGTTTGCATATAAAAAGAATAATTTCTATGTTAACTCTTTTCTATGTATTCTATTACCATATAAGAGAATAATTTCTATGTATCATTTTCTATGGATTCTAATGATATATAAAGGTATATTTTATAAGTTATCATTTTTCTATAAACTCTAATGGCATATAAAAGTATATTTTATATGTTAATAATTTTCTATGCATTCTAATATTATATAAATTAATATTTTTCTATGTTAACATTTTCTATGCATTCTAATATTATATAAATAATATTTTTCTATGTTAACATTTTCTATGCATTCTAATATTATATAAATAATATTTTTCTATGTTAACATTTTTATCCAATGTAACCTTTTATACTACAAATGTTATGTCACGACATAAATGATGTATTTTTGGTTTCAATCTTTTTGTCACAACAAAATGAGATATTTGTTCTAATATGACATCGCTAACAAAAATGAGATTTTTGTTCTAATATTACAACACTAACAAAAATGAGATTTTTGTTCTAAATAAACATCGCTAACACAAATGAGATTTTTGTTCTAATATGACATCGCTAACAAAAATGAGACTTTTGTCCTAATATTACAACACTAACAAAAATGAGATTTTTGTTCTAAATAAACATCGCTAACAAAAATGAGATTTTTGTTCTAATATGACATCGCAAACAAAAATGAGACTTTTGTCCTAATATTACAACACTAACAAAAATGAGATTTTTGTTCTAAATAAACATCGCTAACAAAAATGTACCTTTTATTCTCAAAAGAGAATAACGCTAAAAATGTATTTTTTATTCTCAAAAGAGAATAACGCTAAAATTGTTCTTTTTATTCTCAAAAGAGTATAACGCTGAAAATGTTCTTTTTATTCTCAAAAAAGAATAACGCTAAAAATGTTCTTTTTATTCTAACAAGGCAATGATGCTACTAACATGTCATATTATAAAATGATTCATTTTTAATGTAAACTAGTTTTACATCAAAAATGATCAATTCAATGTTAAACAAATATGCTACTAACATGTCATATTATAAAATGATTCATTTTTAATGTAAACTAGTTTTACATCAGAAATGATCAATTCAATGTTAAACAAATACGCTACTAACATGTCATATTATAAAAAGTGCTATTTTTGTTTCAACAAAAATGCTGTTAACACAAGAGTTATTTTCGTTTCCACAAATATAATATGAATAAAAGAATCATTTTTGTTTCAACAATTTTACTTTTACAAAATGCCAAATTTGTTTCAACATAACTAATTAGACCAATATGTGTATTTGGTTTCAACTAAACTAACTAGACAAAATATGTTTATTTTGTTTCAACCAAACTAGCTAGACAAAATATGTTTATTTGGTTTCAATTAAACTAACTAGACAACATATGTTTATTTGGTTTCAACAAAACTAACTAGACAAAATATGTTTATTTGGTTTCAACTAAACTAACTAGACAAAATATGTTTATTTGGTTTCAACTAAATTAATTAGACAAATGTGTTTTCTATGTAATCCAATGACAAATAAATGAATATTTGTAAATAAACAATTTTCTATGTATATTTATGATACATAAATGCATATTTCATTTGTAACAATTTCCTATGTATATTAATGACACATAAATGCTTATTTTATTTATAAGCAATTTTCAATTTATGTTAATGATACATAAATGCATATTTTATTTTTAAACAATTTTCTATGTTAACTAATGAGAATTCAAGAATGATTTATTTGTGAACAATTTGTATTCTACATAACAAATAAAAGAATGACAATTTTATTTGTTACAATTTCTAATATTACTTAAAAAATAAAATGATAAGTTTATTTGTTAACAATTACTAATTAACAAAAATGATATTTGGGTTTTAACTATTCTATTTCAAATAATATGATAATTTGGTTTTGTTTAATCCAATTCAACAAAATGACAATTTGATTATTGTCTAATCTAACTCTACAAAGATGACAATTTGATTATTGCCTAATCCAATTCAACCAAAATGACAAATTTGATTATTGTCTAATCTTATTTCAAACAAAGATGACAATTCAACCACAATAATCAATCGAATTAACGGATCATCATAACAGCACTACCATAATTATCATCAAATCACGTACAATCATATACTGAACTTAACAACAGAGGAATAATAACATAATTATAATTAATTTATTTTAATTATTTAAAAAGAAATAGAGTTCTCACATTGCTTTTTATCTAAAATTTCAACAGCTCAGTTTCAGCTCTAGTCAGCTTCATCGCGTTGATCGCGTCTCTACGAATCCAACGCATCTGAAACATCTGATTTCGTTTCCATATGAAAAGGTTATGTTATTTTTAACATTTACAATTTAACTAATTAATTAATAAAATTATTTACTTTAATCAACCTTTAATCCTCTCTTCTTCTTTCTTTCTTCTGCGTTACTTCCTGCTAAATCATCGAACCACCTTCGACTTGAGAACCCGCCCTTCGCCCCCACCATAGTGCAACTCGCACCATCCTAATCTTCCGAAATCAGGCTCGGACGCACCACTTTTAGACTCTAAAATCGAGTAGGGTCAGCAACCAGGAATCATCATCACCGTTGATTTCATGGCATTCAAGGAGCTCTTCGATTATGTATTTGGAGAACTGAATTTAGTTGTGCGGATTGGAAGAATTAGGTGAAAGAAATCTAGAACTTTACTGTCGTTCATTGCCAGTAGGCGGCGGCTGTAGGTTTGGGAATAGGGTTTTGGGATTTTTTTCTATTTGTTGTTTATATATATTTTAATACTGTTTTTAATCTCTTTAGTTTTATTCCCCTAATGTGTCTATTATAATAAAGTAGGTTACCAAGGATTTAATTAGCTGACTAGGCGTGATGGGACCACACTATTTATTATTATATATATTTTTATTCAAATTTCGAAAGTAAATTGCAAAGAGAGAGAGGGGATAAAATGGAAAGAATTAATGCTAGATTAATGCTATTTTTTTATGAACATGTAGTCTACGTTTGGAATTTCTAAAAGTTAAATTTGAATTGACAGGGGAAATATTTAAGAGGACAGTCAAAGATATGTACATATATATATATATGTATTGTCAAAATATATTTCATTTATAACCCACACTTTATTTTCAATCAATAAATTAATAAATGTCATTAAAGTTCCTACGTGATGTTAAAAGAATAAAATTTTAATGTAAAACATTTCATGTTTCTATAAGACATTAAAAGATTACTTTTTTAATATTAACCAAATTCACGTTCTTACATGACATTAAAAAGTTAGACTTTTAGCACTAATCAAAATATGTTCATTTTCATTAAAAAGAATAACTTTTAGCGCTAAACAAAAAATGTTCATTCACATTAAAAAGAATAACTTTTTAATGTAAATCATTTTTATATTCTTACATTTAAATAAAGACTAACTTTTATTTTAAAACATATTTCATTTTTTTTTTAAATTCTGGTGCATTTTCTAACAAAGTTTCCTTAAAATAAAATTTTAAATTGGCTCCCAAATTCCGGGTTGTTACAAAAATAAGTGGATAAGAACGATGTGTTTTCAACAGGTTATAGGTAGCTATGCGAAAGGTCTGCACGTTTTTACTGAGGAAGGTGCGTTTTTACTGAGGAAGGTGGCAACGAAAAAGTTAATTTAAAATTATAAGCTACCATGAATTACTGTGTACGCTCTGAATTCCTATCGCCAACGAAATATCCAAACAACAAAAATTACATGTATTTCTTTGTTTCAACGTTCTGAATTCAATAAAATTAATCCGGTTGTAATCCGACTCAGTCTGTGTATGATAATGTTTTATTTTTAAATCATTTAACTGAGACGACCCGAACTTCCCCGTGAAGGAAAGCACGGATTGAATTGAAAACAAGGCACATCAGAACGCAAACAAAAGAACATTTCATTGTTTATTACAACAATTCCATCAGAATACAAGAATATACAGAGTATGAATAAATATACATTCGATAAATATCAGAGATTACAATAAGTTACATAGCAGCGGAAAAATAATACAAAGCACAACTGAAAGAAATACACGGATACAGAGCTTTCCGAGTATCGTTCCAGCTGTTAACCAGGATCCTATGAAAATAAATCTGCAAAACCAAAACTACTAGCTGCCCATGTCGAAAATAGGGGTACCCAGAGTTTAGGTTGAAACGATAAACTCCAGGCCAGTCATGTGACTGGTGTGAGAACTAAAACAATTATTAATATTGGGTTTTAAAGTTCGGTAAATCAAGGGACCACGCCGTATAACACGGAACGGGTTTCCTCCCAAGAATACCAGTGCATAAAACAAACAGCGCAATGCTAAATAAAGAAAAATGAAGCTATTATAAGACCCAGGTCCCAACACACAATGCAACGCAAGCCGGAGGATAGGGTTTTTTACCTTATAATAGCTAAAGCGTGCTTGATACGTTAAAAACACATTATTTGATACTATAATAAATGTATAGTGTCAAAACAATTTCAATCATAAATATCAATCATAGACGGCATTAATGACCCATACCACTATGTCGCCATACTAGGTTCTACAAATAAAACCGCAATATCACGTATTGGAAATTGGATTTCCATCATGAGTCAAGGCAAGGGGCAAGCTCCTCTCCGTTTGAGACACTCTAGCAAATGTCTCGGGACCGCACACAGCAATCCTTGGATATTCAGGGCCGGTCCTCTATTACTTTTGAGGATTAGTTATTCCTGAACACACGTTTCCCGGTCCTAACAGACCTATATCCGAGGCGCCTCGCATTCCAACAACCACACAGGTGAAAAGTATATAAATGTCAGCCAGTTTAAGCACTGACACCACCACTAGCTAGAAAGAAACGTCGTGCTCTCCCTGCAGTCACTATCCTGTTTTTGACTTATACCGAGGTGTGAGGCTCACGAATTAACGCCATATACAAATCTGCGCCACACAGGCTGTGCTTTGATCATTAACCACAAGACTTCGCTTTTCAACAGAAGCCTTTATCATTTGCCACTTTGGCGTGCCACCCAGGCAATTCATTCCATGCGACTGATGTCCATCGATATACAACCTTTGAGCTCGTACGTCTCAGAGAAGGGCGTTAAGCAAGAGAATAAATTCTCCTCCTCCAAACAGATGTATATTTAATAGAGATCAAATAACACAGAATAAAATCCAATGTCAGACACACAGTCCATTTACAAGTTCGTTCTGGGTCTGAACGAAACCGGAGGCACTTTCCTCGCATATCCATCGATCTCCAAGTACGTCTGGACGATCACCAACTGATTCCCTCATCTTGGGTGTACAGCCCAATCAAGATCATCAGTAATCACCCAAACGATGTGAAGACTTCCGGTCTTCAACCACCGTCTTCATCTTCGACTAATCGTCGAATAGGTTATTCAGAATGGGTATAAACCCGGCCTTTCCGAATAACCCGCATATATAATAAACACGTGTTACACAAACATAACATACGCCTCATTCCAATTCAGGATATTCTTTTACTCGAATTTTCACATTCTTAGGGAAAGGTTCCCATTAATTTTATCAAAAGATAAATTCTTCTAAATTTATTCTTTAATCTTCCTTTGGATATCATTTCAAACCATATTATGGTTTTCCAAACTAGTCGGGATTAGCGAACCACATCGAAGTAATTATTTATTTTATTTCCCAATCCCAACTTATTCATCCCATGGAGCAAAACTGGTGATACTCCATATCTAACACCACAGTGTTATCGGTAAAATTAATTACCATTTCACGTTCAAATCTAATTAAAGATTTAATTATCGCTTTGGAGCAAAACTGGTGGTACTCCAATCTCGATCACTTTTCAGATTTGATAATTTAAATTATCAATTCACATTTCAATCTAATTAAAGATTCATTAAAACTCGACTTAGTTTTAATCTTCACAAAAATCAATATCCTGTCTTTAACTGGGTTAAAGAACCAATGTCATCTAAAACACGATTAACGATACACTCCAAATCACCTTCTATTGTTAATCGGGTTAAAGAACGGGTGTTATTCAAAACACCACTCACAATAAATCCAAAACCAATTTAAATTCAACTCAAATTAATCTTATTTAATTGGTACATTTCATTAAATCTAAATAGAAAGATTTAATCTTTTTCTTAACTGGGCTTAAGAACAGTGTTAATGAAGACACCAATCACGACAAACCCAAATCACATTTGATATTAAATACAAGGCTCTGAATAGAAAATATATCGGCTTATATTCAATATCAAATTCTACGACCATCAAATATCGTATTGGAAATAACGATATAATATATCTTTCAAATTCCCATAACAATATCTGTATAATCACGAAATCCAATATCAAAATATTCCAAAGACAATTTCGATTCAAATCCATTCCAATTCACGTATTGGGAATTTTGATTATTTTTAAAACCACTTTCAAATTCAATTTATTTATTTCAAAAATAAATTGATTTTAATTCTAGTTCAAAACTAGTTCATTTTGATAAAAATCTATTTTTATCTTTTCAAATATGGAGTTTTTCAGCCTAATTTTTCCCAAATCATTTCTTATGATTTTACACAAATTATTGATATTTTTGATAATTTTATCAAGGCCCGTACAGTCGATTTCCATCAACAGCCATCGAACTGCACTTACAGCGACCTTTTCCAAATTTGATTTGGGCATAGTTCCAAATCCAACTGTTAGATTTCAAATCTCTTGTATTCATTGGAAAGATCGTTCGATACGAACCCATCGGTTCCAGTTTTAGGAGAATCCGACAGTCGGATCTCCCGTAATGTCAATTCGAAGTCAATGGTCGAAATTCACGAACTGCCGCAGCGCGGCGCGCTCTATTCAGGCCATTTAATATATATTATATATATTTCGTCGATTTCCTTTTAAAACGTATTTTATAAATCATTTTAAATTCGTTTTCAAAACGATTTCAACTTCATATTCAATTTCGAATCGAAATTGAATATTCCTGAGACGACCCCAAACCCCGTACATACGGAGGCAAGGGTAATCCTTGGAATATAACACAGAAACAGATATTAGCAGAACAGAAATAAATAAATACACCAGATAATGCACAATAGAATATACTGGATAAATATAATCATCAGAGTTACACAGTATACAGGATCATACTTAGTACAAATACAGTTCAGCTATACACATATGTCTACAGCGGAAAAATAAACATAATGTACAATAGGAGCTGAACAGCATAAAAAGAGATAAATGATAGAATCCATCTTCAACTCCAACTATCCAGAAAGAACCAGCTAAACCTGAACACAAGGCTGCCCGTGTAGAAAAAGGGGCACCCGAGTTTGAAAGTGAAACAAACTACGAGTCAGTCATGGGACGGGTATGAGAAATCTACTCAACACATTTATAATATGGCCAATCACAGGACCACGCCACTTTCGTGGAACGGGTTTACTCCATCAGATCGCCAGTGCTTTAAAACAAATAGTTCTTTGAAACATCGCAATGCTTTTTACAAAAATGAAGCCATTATAAGACTCAGTTCCCATCACACAATGCAACGCAAACCGTAGGATAGAGTTTTACCTTATAATGGCCAAAATATGCTTGATACGAATAAAACAAAAGCATTTGATATTATTACTAGTGTTTATATGTTTCAAAAGAAATTTCAAATCATAACTATTAATCATAGACGACATGAGCGTCCCATGCCACTATGTCGCCAAATATAGGTATACACTCAAAACCGCACAGTCACGTATTTGGAAATTGGATTTCCGTCATGAACCAAGGCAAAAGATAGTCCTTACCGACTTCGCAACTCTCTAGCCCGAACCACAAGATCAGAGCTCGAGTGACCCCAGGATCGTCAGGGCCGGTCCACCGATGTGGATTAAAATTCCTGAACAATACGTTTCCCCGCTTTTTGGGGCGTAAATGAGCCAACGAATGACTCCATCGGACCCGGATCGTCCGATCAAACTGATGCGCCTCGCAACAGCAACAACCACATAAGTCAAACTTGTCAGGGCGTGTAAAACCACTGACGCCACTTCTAACTAGAAAGAAACGCATGCCCTCCCTGAAGTCCTTCTCCCGTTTCTGGTTCATACCGGGGTGTGAGGCTCGCGAATTCACGTTATACACAAAGCTACACCACACAGGCGGGGCTTTGATCATCTCCACAAGATTTTGCTTTTCAACAGAAGTCCTGATCACTGCATCTTAGCATGCCACACAGACAATTCACACCGTGCAGCTGATGGCTATCAATCACACCGAATAAATTCCAATGTCAGACACACTGTCCATTTGCAAGTCCGTTCTGGGTCTGAACGAAACCGGAGGCACTAAATACCTCGCAAACCCATCGATCACCACGTACGTCTGGACGATCACCACTCATTATCCATATTTCGGGATGACTCCCAATCAGGACCTCAGTTACAATCCAAACGAGGTGAAGATCTCCGGTCTTCGACCACCGTCTTCATCTTCGATTTCTTATCGTCGATTCAGTTATTCAGAATGGGGTAAACCCGGTCTTTCTGAACAACTCGCGTATATAATAAACAAGTGCAACACTAAAATACACACGCATCATTTCAATTCATTAGTCACTAACCGTCAATCAGTAAAAGAACGATTTCCCAAATATTAACCCCGAAGGCCGAATCCAACATCAGATCAACACCCAGGAAACCATTCGACTTAGCCAACCTTCAGTTAATTTCTAAATCACACTCATATCGTTTATAATATTTTTTAATGATTTATCGCTATATTTATTTATTTTAAAATAGCCAATCTATTCAAAACGACGCTTCGGGCTATAACGCGGTCGTGGCGCTGTTTTTCTTCAGATTTGATTTACACATATCTGAAAATATAACCGTTGGATCTTCACAAAATTTACATCATTAGAAAGATCTTTTCAAAACGAATCCAACAGTTCCAGTTTCGGGAAAATCCGACGGTCGGATCTCCCGGTATAATCGTTTGAAGTTTCGATTTCAAAATACGAACTGCAGCGTCGTTATTCGATTTAATATAATTATATATATATATAATCAATTCTGGCGCTGTTTTTCTTCAGATTTGAATTAAACATTCCAGACAATCCAACCGTTGGATTTTTACAAAGTTGGTGCCGTTGGAAAGATTTTTCCAAAGCGAACCCAACGGTTGCGGTTTCGGGAAAATCCGATGGTCGGATCTCTCAGTATAATCGTTTGAAATCATGGTTTCAAAATACGAACTGCAGCGTCGTTATTCGATATATTTCAATTCTATTTATATATATATCGATTCTTCAATTTCAAAACTATATTCTTTTCATACATTGGATAAAAATGATATTTTTATCTAACTGTCTTCTATTTCAACACTTCACTATTTTTAACAATTCATGTATATATTAAAAATGTGATTTTTAATGTAAAACAATTTATTTCAAAGCACGACTATTTTATATAGTTAATATAGGTGATAAAAATAGGATTTTTGTTATAAAACAATTTATTTCAAAACAAGATTATTTTATACATTTCATATTGATGTTAAAAATGGGATTTTTATTATAAAACAGTTTCTTTCAAAATATGAATACCATTCAACACATGAATTTCAATTCAACGAATGAATATCAATTCAACACATGAAGGTTTTCTATAGTTTATAAAAATCGAAAAAAGAGATTTTTATATTTAAAACACGAATACCATTCAACACATGAATTTCAATTCAACGAATGAATATCGATTCAACACATGAAGGTTTTCTATAGTTTGTATATATAGATAAAAATGTGATTTTTATATTTAAAAAACACGAATACCATTCAACACATGAATTTCAATTCAACGAATGAATTTCGATTCAACACATGAAGGTTTTCTATAGTTTATATAAATCGATAAAAAGGTGATTTTTATATTTAAAAACACGAATATCATTCAACACATGAATTTCAATTCAACGAATGAATATCGATTCAACACATGACGGTTTTCTATTCAACGAATAAATATAGTTTCAACAAATGAAAATAATTCAAACACATGAATTTTATTCCAAATTTCGGCAGCATAACGGCAGGGTAGTTAAAACCGGGGTCGTCCCTAGTACGGCTCCTCGCTCTACCTTAAAGCCTCACAGCTTTTGACAATGGGGATTCATGCATCTAGTTCACACGCAGGCGGCATGTATATTTATTTCATTTCCACAAACTAATCCTATGTGGTTTCAACCAAATATTTCTCAACCACAAAACGGGTATTTTTCAACCACAATCAATCATTATCAACCATAAACAATTCCAATCAACCATTCGTTATCAATCAATTTTTCACACCAATCACAACCAATAAATATCGTCCATGGTTTGTGGATGAGGGGCGTATATATATATATATATATATATATATATATATATATAGCATTTCACTTATATTTCAACACATATATAATTTTTACAACGCATATACAACTTATACATCGAACGTACAACTTATACAACGCTTATACAAGAGGTGTACAACACTTTTATATAACTCATACATCGACTATATAATTTATACATCGTCGTTTTCCATATCGTTTATAAATTAGAAATCTCACATTGGGTTCCACTCCAGCAAAAATAGCAGAAGGCTCAGATAAATATGCGGTCTCTTCTAAAATGTAGAAGACGTCCACACGGTCACGATGTTTCCTGTTTCATCGAATTTCGTCAAGAAACGAAAAAGATATGATTTTTCAAAGTTCAGATGTAATAAAGGACCCACCTTTCACGATGGTTCAAAACTAGGTTTTGATCTTTCGATCAAACTGTTGCGCGATAGGAGAATCGGCTCACACAGCATCGAAGAGCTTCAAACCACCTTCTCGGGGCCGGTGGTCTCGCTCAGTTCGTTGGCGCCATGAAGGCTCGGCGGCTCTCCGAAGTCACTGACTTTGAGGACTCGTATCTCCCTCCTCACTTGATGATAACTAACAAACCTTAGATGGATTTAAAGAGGAGACGAAGAGCTTTGAAATGAATCAAGAAGCACTCGATTTCATTGTGAAATGGGGGAGAAATCGAAGAGAGAAGGTAGAGACCCCTTACCGTCGTGCGCGCCTGAAGGAATACGGGGAGAGAGAAAGAGATCTGACCAATTAGATTTATTTATTTATATATATATTTTAAAAATCCGAAAATATCCCTTGTCACAAATGAACACCAATCCAAACCCACTGACTGTCGTCCCTAGCATTTTACCCCCATTCCGAACACAATGGGATATGTTTCGTAGGCCCATTCGACAGTTTCAGTCAGTTTTTCTTCGATTTAAAATATATAACATTCAATATTTGATTTGAACGTACATTTCATTTTGCCAGGGCCACAAACTGATTCGAAAAGTTCCAGAAAAATAAATCTAGCTATGTTTTGACGATACGGTCCCAACAAAACTAGTTTCGCCAAATTCTGAGACCGTTTGCAAAAAGGCCCATTTCTGGCCGATCCAATTTAACTGTAATTGACCAAAACACGTTTTCCTTTGCCACGCTCACATACTAGCTTAAAAAATTATGAAATTTGAAACCTAGCAATAACTTCATATCCCAGATCCAACAAAAGTGGTTTCGTCGAATTCTGAGGTCGTTTGCAAAATGGCCAATTTCACGGGCTATATAAATTCCATAGCGACCTTTCTAAAAATTCATTTGGCCATAAATTTTGCTTCCTACTATGAAACTTCAATTTTTCAGATTCGTTAGAAAGGTATTCACTAACAGATTTAAATATTTTTGGTTTCACTCAAATCCGTTTTGTTTTGCACCCGGTACAGTCCGACAAAGTTTGAATTCAATTTTTGAAACTATAGCACCATTTCAGGCCTTGTTTATAATTAGAATTAATTATATTCCTTTTCCATTGTCGATTTAAACTCTGTTTTCATCGTTATTATTTAAAATATTTATTTTAAATATTTAAAATCCATTATTTTAGCCAATTAAAAAATTTTAAATTGGTTCAGATTTTCCGGGCCATTACAATCTCCCCCACTTAAAACTTTTCGTCCCCGAAAAGGAACAAAGTCGAAGTGGTTTGATTAATCAACTATACGTTCAATCTGGCTTCCATTCTCCAACTTTTCAATTTCTGAGAATTTTCGAATTCTTCAAAAATTTGGCTAACACCCGGAATTTTTGAAAAAATTCGCCATAACCTCCTTTGTACGGGGAGGGGTTTGGAAATTTTGTTGGGCCGTATTAGGTACCCAATAAATCCTAATAAGCATACACATATTTATAGTGATATATTCTGGTGTTTACAGGGGAGCATGTATTGATAATAACTCTAGAGAATAAATTCTCGTCACCCTGTCAAAGCCTGAGGGAGTGTGTATTTTAAATGCTCCAGAGGATAAATCCTCGTCACCTCGTCCCGTGTGGAAAATAAATAGTCCATTTGCCGTATCTAATAACTAGAGAGACGTGATTATTGTCAACTCCAGACCCGTGTGGGGTTTTTATTAATCTGGCAATTTTATCGTTACGATTTAAATAGTCCATATAAGTCATCAGTTCAACCTGTAAAATATAGTCATCGCCATACAAGCCTCTCGCTCGTATGGTAAATCTTCCACGTCGTCACACAAGCTCCAAATGCTTATGTGGTATATGATGAAGTATGCCTATCTTCAGAAGTATTCCATGTAATGTAGTTCAAAATTAATTGTTACTATCCTATGGCGACGTTTATTATTACACACAGAATAACCAGCACTCCGCATCCAATGGCATTCACAGGAGTTGATATAATAATATTTCGCATCCAACTCATTAAGGTTTACCTATTTGTCGGGCACGCAAATAAAATCTTTACTCAACAGCTATCCATTTACCTGTTCAAACATATATAATGCACACATATGTATTTCTAGCTATTTTCTAAACAGTTCAATGTGTGATATAATCGAATAAATTCTACCATTCATTTTATTATTGATTAAATTAACTATCGTTCTAATAATTTAATTAATCAAATTTACCATCACACAACACAAACAACAATTAAATTGTTTTTAACTTTTCAAATATATATCTTTTATATATGTTCAAAAATCATATTTCTAAAACCAGAATATAATCACAAATACGTTATTTATAAACATATAACTCTCGAATCGTTCTGGGGCACTTCAGACCCCATCTCTAACGAGTTATTCTGCTATACTCATACTAGGATATTGCTGATCCTATCTGTAATGAGTTACCCGTCCTAGAACACTACTGGTTCTATTTCTGACGAGTTCGTTAAATTCTAGCACTAAGCTTAACCAAAGCTCTGATACCAAATGAGACGTTACCGCGAAATCCGGTAGGCTTTTCAACCATCCCTTCATCCTCCAGTACAACAGGTAAAACCTACCGTGGCTCACAATAGTCCCCCAGCCCCTTGTTTTACGGCGACCCTCTCGAGTCTCGCACCTACTGGCGAACCAACGCTCTAAACTGCGACATGTAGGGGTAAAAGTCTCCCATTCGCCACCAAACTGCGAAGCGAGAATCCCCTATCATGCGTACTCGGCCTACTCGCTAGCAATAAGGAATGGTATGAGAAATCTACTCAACACATTTATAATATGGCCAATCACAGGACCACGCCACTTTCATGGAACGGGTTTACTCCATCGGATCGCCAGTGCTTTAAAACAAATAGTTCTTTGAAACATTGCAATGCTTTTTACAAAAATAAATCCATTATAAGACTCAGTTCCCATCACACAATGCAACGCAAACCGGAGGATAGAGTTTTACATTATAATGGCCAAAATATGCTTGATACGAATAAAACAAAAGCATTTGATATTATTACTAGTGTTTATATGTTTCAAAAGCAATTTCAAATCATAAATATTAATCATAGACGACATGAGCGTCCCATGCCACTATGTCGCCAAATATAGGTATACACTCAAAACCGCACAGTCACGTATTTGGAAATTGGATTTCCGTCATGAACCAAGGCAAAAGATAGTCCTTACCGACTTCGCGACTCTCTAGCCCGAGCCACAGGATCAGAGCTCGTTTGACCCTAGGATCGTCAGGGCCGGTCCACCGATGTGGATTAAAATTCCTGAACAATACGTTTCCCCGCCCTTTGGGGCGTAAATGAGCCAACAAATGACTCCATCGGACCCGGATCGTCCGATCAAACCGAGGCGCCTCGCAACAGCAACAACCACATAAGTCAAACTCGTCAGGGCGTGTAAAACCACTGACGCCACTTCTAACTAGAAAGAAACGCATGCCCTCCCTGAGGTCCTTCTCCCGTTTCTGGTTCATACCGGGGTGTGAGGCTCGCGAATTCACGTTATACGCAAAGCTACGCCACACAGGCGGGGCTTTGATCATCTCCACAAGACATTGCTTTTCAACAGAAGTCCTGATCACTGCATCTTAGCATGCCACACAGGCAATTCACACCGTGCAGCTGATTGCTATCAATCACACAGAATAAATTCCAATGTCAGACACACTGTCCATTTGCAAGTCCGTTCTGGGTCTGAACGAAACCGGAGGCACTAAATACCTCGCAAACCCATCGATCACCACGTACGTCTGGACGATCACCACTCATTATCCATATTTCGGGATGCCTCCCAATCAGGACCTCGGTTACCATCCAAACGAGGTGAAGATCTCTGGTCTTCGACCACCGTCTTCATCTTCGATTTCTTATCGTCGATTCAGTTATTCAGAATGGGATAAACCCGGTCTTTCTGAACAACTCGCATATATAATAAACAAGTGCAACACTAACATACACACACATCATTTCAATTCATTAGTCACTAACCGTCAATCAGTAAGAGAACGATTTCCCAAATATTAACCCCGAAGGCCGAAACCAACATCAGATCAACACCCAGGAAACCATTCGACTTAGCCAACCTTCAGTTAATTTCTAAATCACACCCATATCATTTATAATATTTTATAATGATTTATCGCTATTTTTATTTATTTTAAAATAGCCAATCTATTCAAAACGACGCTTCGGGCCATAACGCGGCCGTGGCGCTGTTTTACTTCAGATTTGATTTACACATATCTGAAAATCTAACCGTTGGATCTTCACAAAATTTACATCATTAGAAAGATCTTTTCAAAATGAATCCAACGGTTCTAGTTTCGGGAAAATCCGACGGTCGGATCTCCCGGTATAATCGTTTGAAGTTTTGATTTCAAAATACGAACTACAGCGTCGTTATTCGATTTAATATAATTATATATATATATATATATATATATATATATATATATATATATATAATCGATTCTGGCACTTTTTTTCTTCAGATTTGAATTAAATATTCCAGACAATCCAACCGTTGGATTTTTACAAAGTTGGTGCCGTTGGAAAGATTTTTCCAAAGCGAACCCAACGGTTGCAGTTTCGAGAAAATCCGATGGTCAGATCTCTCGGTATAATCGTTTGAAATCACGATTTCAAAATACGAACTACAACGTCGTTATTCGATATATTTCAATTCTATTTATATATATATCGATTCTTCGATTTCAAAACTATATTCTTTTCATACATTGGATAAAAATGATATGTTTATCCAACTGTCTTCTATTTCAACACTTTACTATTTTTAACAATTCATGTATATAATAAAAATGTGATTTTTAATGTAAAAAAATTTATTTCAAAGCACGACTATTTTATATAGTTAATATAGGTGATAAAAATAGTATTTTTATTATAAAACAATTTATTTCAAAACACGATTATTTTATACATTTCATATTGATGTTAAAAATGGGATTTTTATTATAAAACAATTTCTTTCAAAATATGAATACCATTCAACACATGAATTTCAATTCAACGAATGAATATCGATTCAACACATGAAGGTTTTCTATAGTTTATATAAATCGATAAAAAGGTGATTTTTATATTTAAAACATGAATACCATTCAACACATGAATTTCAATTCAACGAATGAATATCGATTCAACACATGAAGGTTTTCTATAGTTTGTATATATAGATAAAAATGTGATTTTTATATTTAAAAAACACGAATACCATTCAACACATGAATTTCAATTCAACGAATGAATTTCGATTCAACACAAGAAGGTTTTCTATAGTTTATATAAATCGATAAAAAGGTGATTTTTATATTTAAAAACACGAATACCATTCAACACATGAATTTCAATTCAACGAATGAATATCGATTCAACACATGACGGTTTTCTATTCAACGAATAAATATAGTTTCAACAAATGAAAATAATTCAAACACATGAATATTATTCAAAATTTCGGCAGCATAACGGCAGGGTAGTTAAAACCGGGGCCGTCCCTAGTACGGCTCCTCGCTCCACCTTAAAGCCTCGCAGCTTTTGACAATGGGGATTCATGCATCTAGTTCGCACGTAGGCGGCATGTATATTTATTTCATTTCCACAAACTAATCCTATGTGGTTTCAACCAAATATTTCTCAACCACAAACGGGTATTTTTCAACCACAATCAATCATTATCAACCACAAACAATTCCAATCAACCATTCGTTATCAATCAATTTTTCACACCAATCACAACCAATAAATATCGTCCATGGTTTGTGGATGAGGGGCGTATATATATATATATATATATATATATATATATATATATATATATATATAGCATTTCACTTCTATTTCAACACATATATAATTTTTACAACGCATATACAACTTATACATCGAACGTACAACTTATACAACGCTTATACAAGAGGTGTACAACGTTTATATAACTCATACATCGACTATATAATTTATACATCGTCGTTTTCCATATCGTTTATAAATTAGAAATCCCACATTGGTTTCCACTCCACCAAAAATAGCAGAAGGCTCAGAAAAATATGCGGTCTCTTCTAAAATGTAGAAGACGTCCACACGGTCACGATGTTTCCTGTTTCATCGAATTTTGTCAAGAAACGAAAAAGATATGATTTTTCAAAGTTCAGATGTAATAAAGGACCCACCTTTCACGATGGTTCAAAACTAGGTTTTGATCTTTCGATCAAACTGTTGCGCGATAGGAGAATCGGCTCACACAGCATCGAAGAGCTTCGAACCACCTTCCCGTCGTCGGTGGTCTCGCTCAGTTCGGTGGCGCCATGAAGGCTCGGCGGTGCTCCGAAGTCACTGACTTTGAGGACTCGTATCTCCCTCCTCACTTGATGATAACTAACAAACCTTAGATGGATTTAAAGAGGATACGAAGAGCTTTGAAATGAATCAAGAAGAACTCGATTTCATTGTGAAACGGGGGAGAAATCGAAGAGAGAAGGTGGAGACCCCTTACCGTCGTGTGCGCCTGAAGGAATACGGGGAGAGAGAAAGAGATCTGACCAATTAGATTTTTTTTATTTTTTTTATATATTTTAAAAATCCGAAAATATCCCTTGTCACAAACAAACACCAATCCAAATCCACCGACTGTCGTCCCCAGCGTTTTACCCCCATTCCGAACACAATGGGATATGTTTCGTAGGCCCATTCGACTGTTTCAGTCAGTTTTCCTTCAATTTAAAATATATAACATTCAATATTTGATTTGAACGTACATTTCAATTTGCCAGGGCCACAAACTGACTCGAAAAATTCCGGAAAAATAAATCTAGCTATGTTTTGACGATACGGTCCCAACAAAACTAGTTTCGCCAAATTCTGAGACCGTTTGCAAAAAGGCCCATTTCTGGTCGATCCAATTTAACTGTAATTGACCAAAACACGTTTTCCTTTGCCACGCTCACATACTAGCTTCAAAAATTATGAAATTTGAAACCTAGCAATAACTTCACATCCCGGATCCAACAAAAGTGGTTTCGTCGAATTCTGAGGTCGTTTGCAAAATGGCCAATTTCACGGGCTATATAAATTCCATAGCGACCTTTCTGAAAATTCATTTGGCCATAACTTTTGCTTCCTACTATGAAACTTCAATTTATCACATTCATTAGAAAGGTATTCACTAATTGATTTAAATATTTTTGGTTTCACTCAAATCCGTTTTGTTTTGCACCCAGTACAGTCCGACAAAGTTTGAATTCAATTTTTGAAACTGCAACGCCATTTCAGGCCTTGTTTATAATTAGAATTAATTATATTCCTTGTCCATTGTCGATCAAACTCCGTTTTCATCGTTATTATTTAAAATATTTATTTTAAATATTTAAAATCCATTATTTTAGCCAATTTAAAATTTTTAAATTGGTTCAGATTTTCCGGGTCGTTACAATTCCACATCATCGATATACAAATGATAATATTTTCAAAACATTATATTTTGAAATCACGTCCTTTTCCATATTCGTTATAAAAACAAATATAATCGATATAAATATTGCTCACGTCAAAATAGCGCATCTCTAATCAACACGGCTTTATATATTTCAATAAATTCGTTATTTTATTCAACAAATGAATATTTGTTCTATTCAACACATGAATCTATATTTCTTTCAACACATGAATATTCTCAACACATGAGCACTGTCAACACATGACTATTATATTATTCAACACATGACACATAAATTTTCTTTATTCTATTCATCACATGAATATACATTTTATAATATTCTTTATTTTCCCAATTGGAATGAGGCCCAATCAATTACCATATAACGTTAATTATATGGTTTCCATACAACACATGTATATAAATAGCAATGATAAATAATCAACCATCATCCAAAGTGCACCACACAACTGCATAAGCATTAAATATAAATAATTAACGCTTACACAGTCTATCGACCAATCGATCGACATACAACTAAATAATTGGGATTAGTGTACGTCCAATAGCATCCTAACACCCGTGTGGGGTTCAAATCAACAAACACTGAATATTAATTGTGCAGTTGGGCGATGTGTAAAATTTATCGTCCCAATCAATATCCTTCAAATAGGTGTACATAAACAAACCGTCCGGTTTGTAAATGAATATTTATTTATTCACATTCACGTTAAAAATTATATTTTTAACAATAATTAATTTATTTCAACACATGAATATTTTATTATCAATTTTACATCAACATCACAAACAAACTTCACAACACAACAAACAAGCATACAAGCCGTCCACGGTCTATGGACGACGGGTGTCGGGTGCTGCTAAGCACCGTCTGCATCCTAGTATATATTTTAACTAGAAAATAGAATTTAAAGTGAGAAGTTCTCACCGACTAGCCACACCAAAGCCATAACTCTTCATAGGTAGAAATCTTCGTTGTGCTCGCCTTTTGTCAATTTCGTAGCCCGTAGCCACTACATATATAAAAATCACATTTTTATACCCCTATTATATAGATAAAAATTCTATTTTTATCCTGATCACTATATAAAAATTATATTTTGATATATCTACTTCTAATATAAAGATCGAATTTTTATTTCATCGCTATAAAAATCACATTTTTACAACATATATATAATTAAGATCAGATTTTTATTCCGCTACATATATAAAGATCAAATTTTTACTATCTATATAATATAAAAATCGTATTTTTATTATCCACATTATATGAAAATCATATTTTTAATACTTCTACTTTATAAAAATCTCGCCTTTATATAAATAAAAATCTCGCCTTTATATAAATAAAAATCTCGCCTTATAACGTTCTCTTCTTTGTATGATGTTCATACAAATAAAAATCACATCTTTACTTTACTACGCCCTTATATAAAGTTAAAATAATGCCATGAATACTTTTATACAATGAAATGATTTAAAAATCATATTTTTATTCATCTAAATAAATAAAAACGATAAAATAAATAAATAAGGAGGCTCACCGGCGTAGGGAGGTCGAAGGAGGGTATTGAATCAGATAAGGAGGCTCGTTGTGAGAGAGGAGAGAGAAAGCAAGGCCAGGAGGGGATCGAGAAGGGGAGCAGGAGGTTGCGGATCTCAAGGAGAGGGGAGGGAAGGCGGTGTCACAACGGAGGAAGGGGAAGAAGGGGAGGGCGGAAACGGCGGAGGCTAGGGCGTCGGATTCAACTGGGTCTGGGGGAAGAAGAGGGGCGCGAGGGGTTCGAAGAGAGGACGGGAGGGAGGGGCTCGGGAGGAGGGTCGTGGCGGAGGTCGGAGACGGCTCCGCCTGCGCGGCGTCGAGGCGATCGGTCGCCTGGGGGAGATCGCGATTCTCCCCCCTTTTCTCCTTTTTTTTATTTTAACTGAATGGTAAACCGGGGGGGAGGGGGGTTAAGGTTATATAATTTAATTATTAAATTATTTTATTTATCTCCAAAAAGCAACTTTTATTTTTGACCTCGAGACGAGACCCACTGCATGTCGTCCATAGCTAATTACCCCCATTCCGAACACAATGGGATATGTATCGTAGGCTGATTCGATCGTTTTGACCAATTTTCGTCAAAATCAACATATAACTCTATATATTGAATTTGAACGTACATTTCAATTTACCGGGGTCACGTACTAACTCGAAAAATTCCAGAAAAATATTTTCTAGCTTCGTATTAACGATACGGTCTTAACAAAACTAATTTCGTCGAATTCTGAGACCGTTAGAAAAATGGCCAATTTCCAGTCGATTAAAATCAACTAAAACTGGTCAAACGCGTTTTACTTCGCCATGCTCACATATTGATTCGAAAAATTACGAATTTTAGAACCTAGCAATAATTTGACATCTCGGATCCAACAAAAGTTGTTTCGTCTAAAACCGAGGTCGTTTGCAAAATTTCCATTTTTAAGGGCCTGAATTCCATAGCGACTATTCTGAATTTTCAACTGTATATATCTTTTGATTCCCGCTATGAAATTTCAATTCCTCGGATTCATTGGAAAGATATTCACAATTAGATTCTATTATTTTTGGTTTTGCTAAAATCCGGTTTGTTTTGCACCCGGTATGTTCATTTGAACTTTGAAATCGAATTTTCAAACTACCGCGCCATTTTCAATTCCTTTTATAATTATAAATAATTATTTATATTCTAACGACAATTCAAATATATATATATATATACATTCTATTTCTATTCAAAATAAATTTCTCATCGCTATTATTTAAAATAATCATTTTAAATAGTCAAAATTCGCTAAAATTGCCAAAATAAAATTTTTAAATTGGCTCGCATTTCCGGGTTATTGCAATCTCCCCCACTTAAAACTTTTCGTCCCCGAAAAGGAACGAAGCTGAAAGTTGTTTTACAAACCAACTCAACTTTCATTATTTTGATTACGGCTTAAGTTCTTCAACTTTTCAGTTTCTAAGAACTTTTCAAATTTTTCAAAAATTTGGCTAACAGCCTAAATTTCCGAAAAATTTCGCCATAACCTCCCCTGCACCGGGGACTTCGGGGTATTTCATATAGCCTCCCATGGCCTTCTTCAATCCAAAAGAAAAAGAAAAGGCCAAGCGGCTACCCAATCGGCTCATAAAATCCTCCAAACCCAAAGAAATACAATAAATATGTACCTATTTATCGGGCAAACAATTTTATTCTTCTGCTCTAGCCTCCTTGCTATGACCTATTCAATGTAAGTACATGTATATACATGCATTTGTAATTATTTTTCAATACAGTTCACTTTTTGATTCAATTTGGGTAAAGGTTCAACATAAAATTAATTCAAACAATAATCAAACAACCCAACCATCAATCTATTAGTGAATTAGAATTTCAAACACGTAACTTTGATAAATATATACAGAAAATCATGTTTTTGATGCCAAATGACACAATAAACCTATCTATTTTTGGTTCTCACACCAGTCTAATGGAAATATATAGATATCACACCTTCGAAACACGAAAATAAATACTGATAACGCTGCAGCATTATCATAATCATCCCCGGGCAACTAGAGTGTGATTCTATATCTATCCAGTATATTAAAACTTCGAATATAAGTTCATGATGCGTATATGCGAAATCTTTATATATTGGATTGTCCAAATTCAATATAAATAAAATATTCAAATACGTTGAATAAGGTTTAAATCTTCAAAACAATATTGCTTTCAATTGAAAAATATACTCTTCACACTCGTTGTAGGATACTACTGATCCCATCTCTAACGAGTCATTCTCATTGGATATTGCTAATCCAATATCTAATGAATTCTTTCGTTTGGTACTAATGTGTCTTGTTCTAGAGCTCTATAAACAAAAGCTCTGATACCAGCTGAGACGACCTGAACTTCCCCGTGAAGGAAAGCACGGATTGAATTGAGAACAAGGCACATCGGAACGCAAACAGAAGAACATTTCATTGTTTATTACAACAATTCCATCAGAATACAAGAATATACAGAGTATGAATAAATATACATTCGATAAATATCAGAGATTACAATAAGTTACATAGCAGCGGAAAAATAATACAAAGCACAACTGAAAGAAATACACGGATACAGAGCTTTCCGAGTATCGTTCCAGCTGTTAACCGGGATCCTGTGAAAATAAATCTGTAAAACCAAAACTACTAGCTGCCCGTGTCGAAAATAGGGGCACCCAGAGTTTAGGTTGAAACGATAAACTCCAGGTCAGTCATGTGACTGGTGTAAGAACTAAAACAGTTATTAATATTGGTTTTAAAAGTTCGGTAAATCAAGGGACCACGCCGTATAACACGGAACGGGTTTCCTCCCAAGAATACCAGTGCATAAAACAAACAGCGCATTGCTAAATAAAGAAAAATGAAGCTATTATAAGACCCAGGTCCCATCACACAATGCAACGCAAGCCGGAGGATAGGGTTTTTACCGTATAATAGCCAAAGCATGCTTGATTTGTTAAAAAATTATTTGATACTATAATAAATGTATAGTGTCAAAACAATTTCAATCATAAATATCAATCATAGACGGCATTAATGACCCATACCACTATGTCGCCATACTAGGTTCTGCAAATAAAACCGCAATATCATGTATTGAAAATTGGATTTCCATCATGAGTCGAGGCAAGGGGCAAGCTCCTCTCCATTCGAGACACTCTAGCAAATGGCTCAGGACCGCACAAAGCAATCCTTGGATCTTCAGGGCCGGTCCTCTCTTACTTTTGAGGATTAGTTATTCCTGAACACACGTTTCCCGGTCCTAACAGACCTATATCCGAGGCGCCTCGCATTCCAACAACCACACATGTGAAAATTATATAAATGTCAGCCAGTTTAAGCACTGACACCACCACTAGCTAGAAAGAAACGTCGTGCTCTCCCTGCAGTCACTATCCCGTTTTTGACTCATACCGAGGTGTGAGGCTCGCGAATTAACGCCATACACAAGGCTGCGCTACACAGGCCATGCTTTGATCTTCAACGAAAAGACTTTGCTTTTCAACAGAAGCCTTGATCATTTGCCACTTAGGCGTGCCACACAGGCAATTCACTCCATGCGACTGATGTCCATCGATATACAACCTCTGAGCTCATACGTCTCAGAGAAGGGCGTTAAGCAAGAGAATAAATTCTTCGCTACCAAATAGATGTATATTTAATAGAGATCAATCAACACAGAATAAAATCCAATGTCCGACACACAGTCCATTTACAAGTTCGTTCTGGGTCTGAACGAAACCGGATGCACTTTCCTCGCATATCCATCGATCTCCAAGTACGTCTGGACGATCACCAACTGATTCCCTCATCTTGGGTGTACAGCCCAATCAAGATCATCAGTAATCACCCAAACGATGTGAAGACTTCCGATCTTCAACCACCGTCTTTATCTTCGACTTATCGTCGAATCGGTTATTCAGAATGGGTATAAACCCGGCCTTTCCGAATAACCCGCGTATATAATAAACACGTGTTACACAAACACAACATATGCCACATTCCAATTAAGGATATTCTTTTATTCGAATTTTCGCATTCTTAGGGAAAGGTTCCCATTAATTTTATCAAAGATAAATTCTTCTAAATTTATTTTTTAATCTTCCTTTGGATATCATTTCAAACCATATTATGGTTTTCCAAACTAGTCGGGATTAGCGAACCACACCGAAGTAATTATTTGTTTTATTTCCCAATCCCAACCTATTCATCCCATGGAGCAAAACTGGTAATACTCCATATATAACACCATGGTGTTATCGGTAAAATTAATTACCATTTCACGTTCAAATCTAATTAAAGATTTAATTATCGCTTTGGAGCAAAACTGGTGGTACTCCAATCTCGATCACTTTTCAGATTTTATAATTTAAATTATCAATTCACATTTCAATCTAATTAAAGATTCATTAAAACTCCACTTAGTTTTAATCTTCACAAAAATCAATATCCTGTCTTTAACTGGGTTAAAGAACCAATGTCATCTAAAACACGATTCACGATAAACCCCAAGTCACCTTCTATTGTTAATTGGGTTAAAGAACAGGTGTTATTCAAAACACCGCTCACGATAAACCCAAAACCAATTTTAAATTCAACTCCAATTAATCTTATTTAATTGGTACATTTCATTAAATCTAAATAGAAAGATTTAATCTTTTTCTCAACTGGGCTTAAGAACAGTGTTAATGAAGACACCATTCACGACAAATCCAAATCACATTTGATATTAAATACAAGGCTCTGAATAGAAAATATATCGGCTTATATTCAATATCAAATTCTACGACCAACACATATCGTATTGGAAATAACGATATATTATATCTTTCCAATTCCCATAACAATATCTGTATAATCACGAAATCCAATATCGAAATATTCCAAAGACAATTTCAATTCAAATCCATTCCAATTCACGTATTGGGAATTTTGATTATTTTTAAAACCACTTTCAAATTCAATTTATTTATTTCAAAAATAAATTGATTTTAATTCTAGTTCAAAACTAGTTCATTTTGATAAAAATCTATTTTTATCTTTTCAAATATGGAGTTTTTCAGCCCAATTTTTCCCAAATCATTTCTTATGATTTTACACAAATTATTGATATTTTTAATAATTTTATCAAGGCCCGTACAGTCGATTTCCATCAACGGCCATCGAACTGCACCTACATGTAACGACCCGTGTTTTTGCCCGTTAAATATTTAATTAAATTTATTTATTTTAAATATTATATTGGGAATATTAATGGAATTTAATATTTAATTCGATAATATAACGAAGTTGAACGTTAATTTTATTTATATAATATAAAACGAGCTCAAAATGGCGTGCAGTTCGTAATATTTGGTTTTGAACTTCAACTGAGAATACAGGATTCGATATAAGTCGGATTTCTGTGAAACAAGACACGTTGGAACCGTATTGACGATAGTTTTCATATGAAAGAGGAAAATCCAGATTTCGTGTTATAGATTGCGAGTTATGGCTAAATCAAATTTTGAAATAGTCGCTATGGAAAATCATTATTTAAAATATACACGTTAAAATAGCCGTTTTGCAAACGGACTCAGATTTCGACGAAATCAGTTTCATCGGGACCGTAACGTTAAATTATTGTACGGTGTGAATGGCGTGGAAAACCGATGTCGTATGTGACCACGATAGTCATAAACGCCCGTTCAAACTCTATAACGCGTAATTAAATAAATAAAGGGATATTTGAGCGTAACTGGAGCAGATGATCAAATTAAGCCATGAAACCAATTCCGTTGAGTTCGTATCGTCGATTAGAGTCAGGATAGGTATATAGTTTGTTATTTTTAAGGATCGAGAAATTTGGCGTTAAAAAGGGTAGGGCGATTCGGGATAAAAACAGCCTATCGGGCAAACAGTCTCAGAATGCGACGAAACTAGTGTCGTTGGGTTCGTATCGAAAGGTTATTGTCAGTGTTCGCAGTTTCAAGTTGATTTGATTTATCTGGTGATCGTGAAAAATTTAAAAGCGTGTTCATTTCTGGTTTTATAAGGGAATTTTTTCCAAACGAAGTCGGATCTCGACGAAACTTGTCCCATTGGGTCCGGAATCCCTTTTTACACTAAGATTAGCATTTTTATCAGTAGACAGAGATCATTTATAGGGGTTTTAATCAACTACTTTACGGCGAAGTTTCATAAAATAATATTTTATTAAATCAGGCACTATATATACACCCCTTGCTGAGAAACCCTCGTCAAACCTTTTGAGTGGTCAACTGCCCTCATATCTGCGCCTCCATATAGTAAACGATGGCCAACCAATTTTCAAGGATTTTCAACGCCAAAAACAACTCAATCCGTTCGTTTTGCCCAACCTTTTCAACAGCAAACATATAAAGGCCATCGAGATCTGTCAAAGGACTGGTGGAGATCATCGTTGCCGAGCCAGAGAGGCCGGAGGAGTATCCCGAAGCCGCTACAGTCGAAGAGAGTTTTTGAGCTGAGGAAGAACTCGAGTTGCACCCTGTTTTGGGCCGTGAGGGAGTGGCTTGGGCCGGAGGGTTTGGTGGCTTCTGGTCTCTGACAGGTGGCCGGAGGCAAGGCGCGGTTTTTGGGATGGACTGACTGATCTTCGGTCAGTAGATGGAGGCGCGGTGGACTCAAAAACCCGGGGGTGAATGGATGAAGTAGGTTTTCACGAAGACAAGAGAAAAAAAACAGTGGAAGAGGGTGGAGCGTGTCCTTGAAACCATGAAGAAGCATAACCGGAGGCGCTGAGAACCTGGAAGCAGCGTGAGTGATATCAGTTGGAAAGAAAATTTTGAAATGGGGCACTGTTCGAGATTGTTGTCTTGGGAGAATCCGCTGACAAGAGAGCATGGCATTGGTAGGATTTGTGGCCTTTGTGTTGGAGCAGAAACGAGGCACACGAAGTTAAAGTGCCAAAGAGATTTCGATCAGCTTTTCTAATTAAAACGAGATTAACTCAGTAAACTAATTGATTTATTCTAGTTATTTAGTAAGCGATAATTAACCAAATATATCCTATTTAAAACAGACTAGAGGAAAGACTGGCGGGTTCAAACAAAGAAGCAGTTCTACACGGGAGGGAGGATTAAAAAGAGATCGACCAATTTTGTTAATGTAATTAGTTCATATTTAGAATCCTAATTAAGCAGTAATTTATTTAATTAAAATAGGGAATGCTTATAGGTCTATGACTTGTTATATTATCATAATGGAACAACTCAAGACACACTAGACTCGTCTCCACTATCACTGCACCATGGAACAGATATGGATGCAACTGGAAATCAACCGGGATTTTTAGTTAAATTAAACACCTGTTTAATTTAATTAAAACCAATTGTTTCAACGACAACTCAAGGTGAGTTAAACTCACTCGGTTTTTTCCATTTATATTTTAATATAAATTGGGTTTTATTTTGTTTGCTGATGATTGCATGTTTGCTAGTTATACATTTGTTGGTTGATTTAACTGATGAAATTAAACTGTGTTTAATTTCAGTGAAATACCAAATCGTTATTTTAACGATTGGTTCCAATAAAGGTAACTCACCTTGGTTGGTCTCGTTTATTTATAAACGTGTTTAAAATGGTTGGATTGATTGAAGTGCTTGTGATTGATGTTAAATGGTGGTTATTTAGTTTATCAGTTAAACAAAACTGAACAATCGGATATGTGCTATCCATTTGAATACAGGGAAGAACAGGTTGGAGGGATCCAACCGGATTCCTCAAAAATATTATTTGTTTTCATATTATTGTAACACCCCGAATTTTAGTTAATACTAAAATTCACTAATTACAGGATAAATAATCTCAGACATGGGAATTGGGGGAAACGGGCTGCGTTATTGCGTTCGTCTCGGAAAAATACGCGAAATAGAGTCCGAGTTTTCGAGAATCGGAGTCCGTATGGCCCGGTTATGGCCCAAAGAAGTTTGCAGAAAATTTAGAGCTAAAAACAGATTTAGAAACTTAAATTCAGATTTTAAATTAGAACCAGCGGGGCCAGGCGGGAAGATTCCCGCCCTAAGCATGTCGACAGGGCTGTCGACAGGCCTATCGACAGGGGTGTCGACTTGCCTGTCGACACGGCGTGTCGAACCAGGGTGCTTGGGTGCACCAGATCTGGTTTTCTGGCTAGGGCTGGGCTGGGTTCTAGAGATTTCCTAAATCTAACGGACCTAATCTAATCTAGGGTTAATCTAAGGGCCTAAAACACTCTCCTAATCTATAAATACACCCTAAACCTACCTTAATCCATACTAAAAATAGAAATGAACGCCTCATGCCGCCAAATTAAATCCTAGAAGGAGTCTCCACTAATCTAAGAAGGAAGTTGCAAGTTAATCCCTCTCAAATCATTCTCTAATCATCATCATCTTCATATTTAGCAATTAATTCCACTTCATAAGTTGGTTAATTTTGGGTTTGGTGAGTTTCTATCACTTTAACATCAATTGTTAAAGTAAGTAGATTGGGTGTAATGAGACTTATGGTCTTAGATGCGGATTAGTGAGTTTGAATCATTTGTAATGATATGCTATTCCATGTTTTTCTATGTATATGCATAATTAATAAGTGAATTTATGCATGTTTGATAAGTTGGTTTATGCATGCTTAACAAGTTGGTTTATGCATATTTAACAAATGGATTTATGCATGTTTAATATGTGGGTTTATGCATATTTAATAAGTGGATTTATGCATGTTTAACAAAGTGAGTTATGCAAGTTCATATGCAAGTTATGTATATGTTTAAATGCAAGTTTAACATGATTTGCAAGTTATGAATGCTTATGCAAGTATATGAATGCTTATGCAAGTTATGTGTATGCTTAAATGCAAGTTTAACATGATATGCAAGTCATGCATGCTTATGCAAGTATGTGAATGTATATGCAAGTATGTGAATGCTTATGCAAGTATGTAAATGCTTATGCAAGTTATGTGTATGCTTAAATGCATGTTTAACATGTTATGCAAGTTATGAGAATGCTTATATGCAAGTTCAACATGTTATGCAAGATATGTGTATGATAATATGCAAGCTCATATGTCATATGTTATGCAAATCATGTGTATGATAATATGCAAGTTTGGGTTATATGTAGTTGGGTTAATATATGCTCATATATGCAAGTTGACATCCTCTTAACCCATGACAAAGTTGTATGCTAAACCCATGATATTTGTGATGATCTTCCCCTTATTTATGTCATGAAATGAGAACGATTTACGTGGGGAACGATGGGGTTGGTAAATATGTTAATAAAAGTATGATTGGGTATGATTAAGCATACCATAAAAATAAATTACCATAAGTGGGAATTTACCTATTGAGTTAGGTCTACCCCATGGGAATTTACCTATTGAGTTAGGTCTACCCATGTTATGGAAAACTTGATATTAATTAGGGATAATTAATATGGGGGTGATTAATTAGGTGTAATTAATCGACTAAGACACGAGGTTGGACTCATTTGTAGTGTAAAACTGCCCGGACCCGACCGGCTTAACCAGTTGCTACAAATGTCAGCCCAATGTGAGAGGTCTTAGCCATAAATTAAATACGTGATTAAAGTAAAGACACGAGGTTAGGCTCTGTTATGACGTAAGACTGCCCGGACTATACCGGCTTAACCAGGCGGTCATAACAGTCAGTCTAATGTGGGAGGTCTTTATGGGGGATCACGGTCTTAATTAATTAAGAAACACTTAACCATATTAGCATATAGTGGGACATGAGGGGTTAAGTGGGTGCCTTGGGTGGCATGTGGAAATTTAGTGGTTGCCTTGGGTGGCATGTGGAATCTAGTGGGTTGCCTTGGGTGGCAATAGAAAATACGATTTGAATACTTAACCAAGTGGAAACATGTAATTAAACATGATTAAAGGGTTAAGTGGGATACACTAGATATATGACAAGCTTAGGTGGGTAGCTTGTGGGGGCCCATTTCAACCAATATCCCAAACGTATCTTTGTGGGCTCGACCCATGTCGAGTGACGGGACACGCATATTGGGCTTGATTATAAGAGGCCAAAACGGGTTAGCGGTGGCAACGCAAGTCCAACGGGTTTCATATGCGTGTGTGGGCCCGGGCTGGTAGATAAGCCGTTGTTGCATCGTGTAGATATAAAGCCGTGCACCGTTGATAGTATTGGGTAGCCACTTTAGGGGAGTGATACACCCCACTGTGGGACCAGCACGGGTATCTACGGTAGGGAGCCGATCGATGGGGAGTAGTGGGTACACCTAATGAAGATAGGGGCAGACGGCACCTATGTAGGGGTACATGAAACTACTGGGTAAGAATTACTGAGTACACCTAGTGGAGATAGGGGCAGACGGCACCTATGTAGTGGCTAGGAGTACAAGAAACTACCGGGGAAATTTTCTAAGTCCTTGTAAGGGATCAACCTTTAAGTAGGAATGACTGGTGTGGTGCAGTTAGTAATTATCCTTGGGTGGGTAGATGCGACCTTACGGTTATCTTAGTTTATCCTAAGTCTACCAAGCTGCTTAGTGTAGCCATTCATCCCCAGATATTACCGTAGGTCAAGTTTATGTCTTCTCTGGTTACTTTGATGATTGTATTGTTAAAGTTATAGGGCTCACTCAGACTTATGTCTGACCCCGTTGTTTTTATCTTTTTTCCCAACCCTCAGGTCCTACGGTGGATCCTAGCGGTAGTAGAGCTTGATCGGATTGCTGTTCCAGTCTTTAGGAGCTTGGGTAGATGTAAAGCTCCAGTTATCCAGTTATCTTTTCTTTTGTTCTGGCTATTGTATAAGAGAGTGGGATTATGTACTTCTTTATTTTGATGGATATTGTACTTGACTTTTATCATGGTTTTATGATGTAACCAGACATGTTTATTTCCGCTGTTATGAGATGATGTTTTAAAATTTCAAGTACTATTTATATCTGTCTTATTGTAATTTTTCTGTTCTATATTCACTAAAATACTCCACCGATGCTATGGCATTCCCTTAGTGAGTGACCATAGCGGGCGTGGGGTGTTACACGTGGTATCAGAGCAAAGGTTACCAGAACAGATAAAATTTTTAGAAAACTATTTTTCTAAAAACATTTTTGGAAGAGATATTTTCAAAAACATGTCTTTAAAAAGAAAAGTTTTTGAAAGAAAAGCATAATCCCCAATAGCCATATCTATATCTTTCGAATCCTCCGTTTTGAATCTTTCCTTTTTCGTTTCATCATGGCCGAGAATCTTAACTTTCCGGAGGGTGTGACGGTACCAGTATGGTATAGGAGATTGATGGAGGCTAGGGCCACCACTGCGGGTCCAGCAAATGTTCCTCCACCAACCGTAGCACCCGATCTTCCTCCTCCCCCTCCTCCTCGCACGGATACTTTTGCTAAGACTTGCAAGGAATTTAAAGCCATGGGAGGGAAACCTTTTCAAGGATCTGAAACTTTTGTGGAGGCTAGAGATTGGCTTAAGGAGGTGGAAGAGTTGATAGATATCTTTGAGATGGAAGAAGGAAAGAAAGTCAAGTTGGCTGCTTGGTTAATGAAGGGAGAGGCCTCATTCTGGTGGGAGGTCACTAATGGAGAACGCCCCGTTGACTCTTGGGCGGATTTTAGACAAAGATTTGTGGCAAAGTTTCTCTCAAGGGCGGAGGACAACTTGTATATGGAAAGATTCTTGACTCTAAAGCAAGGAAATCTCTCGGTGAAGGAATATGTCAACAAGTTTAATCAATTGGCAAGGTTTGGCCTAGACATGGTGAATACACCAGAGAAGAAGGCTTTGAGGTTCGTGAAAGGCTTGAATGAACCGATGCATGGGTTGGCTATGACTCATATCCCTATGGGGGCCACTTTTGAGAAGCTAGTTGACATGGCACTCATGTATGAAGAAGAGAAGGGTCCCAATGCTAATAGGGCACCCGAGAAGAAGGGAGATCAAAAGAGACCTCAGCAACAACAACAAAGCAAAGGTGGGAAAGGCAACGGTGGCAAGGGCAAGAAGAAGAAGTGTTTCAATTGTGGAACACCTGGCCACCTAAGCAAGGATTGTCGCAAGAAGAAGAAGACTGGCTGCTTCCACTGTGGCGAAGCAGGGCATCTAGTGAAAGATTGTCCTAAGAAGGGGCAAAGGACGGGGTCTACCTCAGGAGGACAGGTGCAAGCTCTTATGGCACCGAGTCAGGCTAGGGGGCAAGTACAGGCTCTCGCAATCCCACCAATTCAGGAAAGAGGTAGAACTATCTCCGTTGAAAGTCTGGTTTTTCTATTTGATCATCCTGTCCGTACATTGTTTGATTCAGGCGCATCGCATTCGTTTATCTCATCATCATTAGTTGAGTCACTGCACCTAGACACCAGTCTGGTAGATGATCCCTTGGTTGTTTCAAACCCAATTGGGGGCTCCACTTATTTGTCCATGATATGTTTGGGTTTGAAGATTTCTATACTTAGCATTGAGTTTAGATGTGATGCTTTTGTGTTGGGCTTCACGGGCTATGGGTTGATTTTGGGCATGGACTGGTTATCCAGTAATGGTGCCGTTCTTGATTGTGAAAGGAGAGTTGTTAGGCTCATGACCCGCTTGGGTAACACTCTCGAGATTTCTTGTAATCCCAGGGACTCTGTTATGCTAAGTTATCTTGAATCACTTGACGCTTCGGACGAGAGTTTGCAATTTGTTAGAGTGGTCCGGGAATATCCGGATGTGTTTGAGGAGGTGAAGGGCTTACCTCCGAAGCGGGAGATTGACTTCCGAATATATTTGGTGGATAATGCTAAACCGGTATCTTTACCAGTGCGCCACATGGCTCCGCGTGAGAGGAGGGAACTCCATAAGCAAGTAGGAGAGTTGCTTGAGAAGGGGTTCATAAGACGGAGCATATCGGAGTGGGGTGCTCCAGTAGTATTTGCTACAAAGGCGGATGGGTCCCTTAGACTTTGTGTAGACTATAGAGAACTCAACAAGCTCACAAAGAAGAATAGACACCCATTGCCGAGGATTGATGATCTTTTTGATCAGTTGGTTGGCGCTTCAGTATTTTCTCAGTTGGACTTAGCCACGGGGTTTCATCAGTTGAGGGTGGCTGAGGATAGCATAGACAAGACTGCCTTTAGGACTCCAGATGGTTTCTATGAGTGGCTGGTGATGCCATTTGGGTTGACGAACGCCCCTGCATACTTTGTTGATTTGATGAGTAGGGTGTTCAGGGAGTTCCTTAATAAATTCGTGGTGGTCTTTGTGGATGATATCTTAGTATTTTCTAAGAGTGAAGAAGAGCATGCCCTACATTTAGGGGAGGTTTTGAAGACTCTTCGGGCACATAGCCTTAAGGCTAAATTCTCTAAATGTCACTTCTGGAGGAAGGAAGTACGGTTCTTGGGGCACGTGGTCTCCAAGGAAGGGATAGCTGTGGATCCCGCGAAGGTAGTATCAATTCAAGATTGGAAGGTTCCGAAAAATGCTACCGAAGTAAGAAGTTTCTTGGGGTTGGCGGGTTATTATAGGAAGTTTATTAAAGACTTCGCGAAGATATCAGCCCCATTAACCCGCTTAACAAAGAAGAATCTTGTTTTCACATGGGACGTAGATTGTGATGATGCGTTCCGACGGTTAAAGAGAGCTTTAACCACCGCTCCAGTTTTAGTGTTGCCAGATGGGAGCAAGCCATTTGTTGTCTATACTGATGCCTGTGGGACAGGACTTGGCGCAGTCTTAATGCAAGAGGGAAGGGTAATAGCCTATGGTGGAAGGCAGTTGAGGGCACATGAGAAAATTTACCCTACCCATGATTTAGAGTTGGCCGCTATTGTTTTTGCGCTCAAGATTTGGCGCCATTATCTTCTTGGTGAGAGATTCGAATTGTTCACCGACCACAAATCATTGAAGTACTTGTTTTCTCAGAAGGATTTGAATCTGAGACAGCAAAGGTGGATGGAGTTTTTAGCATCCTATGATTTCGAGATAGCGTATACCCCTGGCAAGGGTAACGTGGTGGCGGACGCCTTGAGCAGAAAAAGGTTGTCTTTGAGTCCATTGTTCGTGGAACGACGAAGCTTGGAATTTATCTCGATGTTTGATTTCAGACCTTCCATTGACTATATACCCGGTTTGCTAGCTTCTTTGGAAGTTAGACCTACTCTTTTGGGGCGGATTGGAGAAGCACAGAGGGGCGACCCACAGTTGGTTGAGTTAGTAGAGAAGCTCATAAGGGGGGAGTCGTCCAGCCATTTGAGTAGGTACACCCTAGACGATAGGGGGTGCTTGCGCAGAGACGGTAGACTTTGTGTACCGCAAGACGAGGGTTTGAGGAAGGCTATTCTTGATGACGCACACCGTTCTAGGATGACCATTCATCCCGGTAGGGACAAGATGTACCGAGACATGAAGAGGGTTTTCTTCTGGGCCGGTATAAAGAAAGATGTGGCCGAGTATGTCGCTCGATGTTTGGTATGCCAGCAAGTGAAGGCGGAGCAAAAGAAACCAGGTGGGTTGCTTCACCCATTGGAGGTTCCGCAATGGAAGTGGGATAGCGTCTCGATGGATTTTATTGACGGGTTACCCAGATCGAGGAAGGGTAATACAGGAATTTGGGTGGTGGTAGACAGACTTACTAAGAGTGCCCATTTCATACCTGTGAAGAGCAAGAGGACCGCTCCATGGCTAGCTTCAGTATATCTTCGAGAGATAGTTCGATTGCATGGGGGTACCCTCTAGCATAGTGAGTGATCGAGATCCTATCTTCACTAGCGAGTTCTAGAGGAGTTTGCAAGAAGCAGTGGGGACTCAATTGTGTCTGAGCACCGCATATCATCCTCAGACAGACGGCCAGACTGAGAGGGTGAATCGTGTTCTAGAAGACCTTTTGAGGCTTTGTATCCTAGATTTTGGAGGTACATGGGAAGAGCATCTTCCATTGGTGGAGTTCGCATATAATAACAGCTTTCAGTCCAGTATTGGTATGGCTCCTTTCGAAGCTCTCTATGGAAGGCCTTGTCGATCACCTACATGTTGGTGGGAATCTACGGATAAGATCTTGCTTGGGCCTGATATGGTTAGGGAGACTTCTGAGAAGATTGACTTGATTCGAAGAAGGATGAAAGCAGCGCAGGATAGGCAAAAATCTTATGCGGACAAGAGAAGGACGGATCTTGAGTTTGAGGTTGGGGACATGGTTTTTGTCAAAGTGTCTCCGTTGAGAAATGTTGTTCGCTTTGGATCCGTTGGGAAGTTAGCACCGAGGTTTGTTGGGCCGTTTCCTATTAAGGAAAGGATTGGACGGATGGCATATAGGGTGGAGTTGCCCGACAGACTTAGTGGTGTTCATAATGTATTCCATGTATCACATCTGAGGAAGTGCTTACATGAGACCGCAGAGGTGGTAGAGCCGAGCTTGCTTAGAGATGTAGAGGTTGAGCGTGATGCGACGATTCGACGAGCTCCTACTCGCATCCTTGGGTCAGAGACTAGGAAATTGAGGAATCGAGAGGTTCAGCTAGTCAAAGTGCAATGGGGGGAAGATGAGAGCAACGCGACTTGGGAGACGGAAGCGAAGATGCGTTCATTGTACCCATTTCTTTTTGAGGGTATGTCTTTACTTTCTCCTTTATCGCTTGTCTAGTACTTATCTTATCTTTGGTATGTCCTCTCGTTAGTACCTTTGACCTTTAGATAGGGTTAGTACCTATGGTTGAAACATGTGTTTGAGACATGTTATGGTTGATGGATGCAAGTGGATGCAAGTGTTTGCTAGTGGTTGCTCGTGGATGCATATACACACACTCTAGGCACTAGATCGGCTCAGTCACTTCATGTTGCATATTGCATAAAATTGTGTGTAGGAAGATATATTTATGGATGTATAATGGTTGTGTTATCACATGGATGATGCATTTTGGTGAATGATTGTGCACTCATGTAGATATTGTATGTGTCGATAGGGTTCTCTCGCATACATAATGGATGCATGGCACTATCATGGTTTGCATATGTTCATACATTAGATAGGGAACATATACACACACTTTTTGCATATGCTCATACATCATTAGAAACTGTTTAAGGACAATGGATGCCCATGGTTGATGATTTGAGTAGATGGTTGTTTGGATGGTAGGATATGCATTCTCCTTAGCTTAGAGATTTCGGGGACGAAATCCTTTAAGCAGGGGAGAATGTAACACCCCGAATTTTAGTTAATACTAAAATTCACTAATTACAGGATAAATAATCTCAGACATGGGAATTGGGGGTAACGGGCTGCGTTATTGCGTTCGTCTCGGAAAAATACGCGAAATAGAGTCCGAGTTTTCGAGAATCGGAGTCCGTATGGCCCGGTTATGGCCCAAAGAAGTTTGCAGAAAATTTAGAGCTAAAAACAGATTTAGAAACTTAAATTCAGATTTTAAATTAGAACCAGCGGGGCCAGGCGGGAAGATTCCCGCCCTAAGCATGTCGACAGGGCTGTCGACAGGCCTGTCGATAGGGGTGTCGACTTGCCTGTCGACACGGCGTGTCGAACCAGGGTGCTTGGGTGCACCAGATCTGGTTTTCTGGCTAGGGCTGGGCTGGGTTCTAGAGATTTCCTAAATCTAACGGACCTAATCTAATCTAGGGTTAATCTAAGGGCCTAAAACACTCTCCTAATCTATAAATACACCCTAAACCTACCTTAATCCATACTAAAAATAGAAATGAAGGCCTCATGCCGCCAAATTAAATCCTAGAAGGAGTCTCCACTAATCTAAGAAGGAATTTGCAAGCTAATCCCTCTCAAATCATTCTCTAATCATCATCATCTTCATATTTAGCAACTAATTCCACTTCATAAGTTGGTTAATTTTGGGTTTGGTGAGTTTCTATCACCTTAACATCAATTGTTAAAGTAAGTAGATTGGGTGTAATGAGACTTATGGTCTTAGATGCGGATTAGTGAGTTTGAATCATTTGTAATGATATGCTATTCCATGTTTTTCTATGTATATGCATAATTAATAAGTGAATTTATGCATGTTTGATAAGTTGGTTTATGCATGCTTAACAAGTTGGTTTATGCATATTTAACAAATGGATTTATGCATGTTTAATATGTGGGTTTATGCATATTTAATAAGTGGATTTATGCATGTTTAACAAAGTGAGTTATGCAAGTTCATATGCAAGTTATGTATATGTTTAAATGCAAGTTTAACATGATTTGCAAGTTATGAATGCTTATGCAAGTATATGAATGCTTATGCAAGTTATGTGTATGCTTAAATGCAAGTTTAACATGATATGCAAGTCATGCATGCTTATGCAAGTATGTGAATGTATATGCAAGTATGTGAATGCTTATGCAAGTATGTAAATGCTTATGCAAGTTATGTGTATGCTTAAATGCATGTTTAACATGTTATGCAAGTTATGAGAATGCTTATATGCAAGTTCAACATGTTATGCAAGATATGTGTATGATAATATGCAAGCTCATATGTCATATGTTATGCAAATCATGTGTATGATAATATGCAAGTTTGGGTTATATGTAGTTGGGTTAATATATGCTCATATATGCAAGTTGACATCCTCTTAACCCATGACAAAGTTGTATGCTAAACCCATGATATTTGTGATGATCTTCCCCTTATTTATGTCATGAAATGAGAACGATTTACGTAGGGAACGATGGGGTTGGTAAATATGTTAATAAAAGTATGATTGGGTATGATTAAGCATACCATAAAAATAAATTACCATAAGTGGGAATTTACCTATTGAGTTAGGTCTACCCCATGGGAATTTACCTATTGAGTTAGGTCTACCCATGTTATGGAAAACTTGATATTAATTAGGGATAATTAATATGGGGGTGATTAATTAGGTGTAATTAATCGACTAAGACACGAGGTTGGACTCATTTGTAGTGTAAAACTGCCCGGACCCGACCGGCTTAACCAGTTGCTACAAATGTCAGCCCAATGTGAGAGGTCTTAGCCATAAATTAAATACGTGATTAAAGTAAAGACACGAGGTTAGGCTCTGTTATGACGTAAGACTGCCCGGACTATACCGGCTTAACCAGGCGGTCATAACAGTCAGTCTAATGTGGGAGGTCTTTATGGGGGATCACGGTCTTAATTAGTTAAGAAACACTTAACCATTTTAGCATGTAGTGGGACATGAGGGGTTAAGTGGGTGCCTTGGGTGGCATGTGGAAATTTAGTGGTTGCCTTGGGTGGCATGTGGAATCTAGTGGGTTGCCTTGGGTGGCAATAGAAAATACAATTTGAATACTTAACCAAGTGGAAACATGTAATTAAACATGATTAAAGGGTTAAGTGGGATACATTAGATATATGACAAGCTTAGGTGGGTAGCTTGTGGGGGCCCATTTCAACCAATATCCCAAACGTATCTTTGTGGGCTCGACCCATGTCGAGTGACGGGACACGCATATTGGGCTTGATTATAAGAGGCCAAAACGGGTTAGCGGTGGCAACGCAAGTCCAACGGGTTTCATATGCGTGTGTGGGCCCGGGCTGGTAGATAAGCCGTTGTTGCATCGTGTAGATATAAAGCCGTGCACCGTTGATAGTATTGGGTAGCCACTTTAGGGGAGTGATACACCCCACTGTGGGACCAGCACGGGTATCTACGGTAGGGAGCCGATCGATGGGGAGTAGTGGGTACACCTAATGAAGATAGGGGCAGACGGCACCTATGTAGGGGTACACGAAACTACTGGGTAAGAATTACTGAGTACACCTAGTGGAGATAGGGGCAGACGGCACCTATGTAGTGGCTAGGAGTACAAGAAACTACTGGGGAAATTTTCTAAGTCCTTGTAAGGGATCAACCTTTAAGTAGGAATGACTGGTGTGGTGCAGTTAGTAATTATCCTTGGGTGGGTAGATGCGTCCTTACGGTTATCTTAGTTTATCCTAAGTCTACCAAGCTGCTTAGTGTAGCCATTCATCCCCAGATATTACCGTAGGTCAAGTTTATGTCTTCTCTGGTTACTTTAATGATTGTATTGTTAAAGTTATAGGGCTCACTCAGACTTATGTCTGACCCCGTTGTTTTTATCTTTTTTCCCAACCCTCAGGTCCTACGGTGGATCCTAGCGGTAGTAGAGCTTGATCGGATTGCTGTTCCAGTCTTTAGGAGCTTGGGTAGATGTAAAGCTCCAGTTATCCAGTTATCTTTTCTTTTGTTCTGGCTATTGTATAAGAGAGTGGGATTATGTACTTCTTTATTTTGATGGATATTGTACTTGACTTTTATCATGGTTTTATGATGTAACCAGACATGTTTATTTCCGCTGTTATGAGATGATGTTTTAAAATTTAAAGTACTATTTATATCTGTCTTGTTGTAATTTTTCTGTTCTATATTCACTAAAATACTCCACCGATGCTATAGCGGGCGTGGGGTGTTACAATTATCATATATGAAACTGTCCTGTTTGGATTGATTGATTTGATTGTTGATTATTAAATATTCAACATCTGTTTGTTGTAAACCAATGAGTGATATTGGTTGGGTATTTGGCAGTGTATGGCCTATAAAATCAATCGTGTTATAAATATTGATTCACCGTCAGGTGAGTCAATAGAGATGAAGTTATAAAATTTATTTTATAACTGGAGTTAGATTTTTTTTAAATATATTATTCGGATAAAAATTATTAAAGAGAATTAAATAAATATTTTATTTATTTAAGATTTTGTTTTGGAATTAATTTATTTTATAAAATAAATGCTGATGTTAAATCGGATTTACAAGTATGAGAATAATAAATGAATCGAGTGTTACACTTCGGAAATTGTTGTGTAAAGAAAACAATTGATGGAATTATTTAAATTAATTATATTTTTAATTAATTTAAAGTGAGGACAAATTGGAATCGATTAACGAGACAATCGAGTTTTGAGTTAATTAAATCGACCGTTGTGAATTGGAATTGATTTTCAAATTTATGTGTTTTGATTTAAATAGTCAAATGAATATTGTTTAAAATTTAAATAAAGTTTAAAAAAAAGGGAATTTCAAGCAAACGAAATAGCGTGGAAATCAATGATACTTAATCAATTGAATTGAGTCAAAGGAAATCAGGACAGAAGGGTTTACATTAAACCAGGATTATATGAATGGGATTTAAAGTGTTAAAGCGTTAATTTTACATTAACGGTACTTGGAGATGAAATCATAAAAAAGGGGAAAGTGAAAAGTGAAATTCCCAAAGCATGAAATGGTCAAATGTTTTGAAGGGAAATTGGAAATAAGTGGATTTAGTTAAAGAAATGGGCTTAGGGTTGTGTAACCAAATCAGAGTTAAATGAGAATTGTTTTGGGATTGGAATGGAATTTTGGGTTTGATTACAACTTGTATTTTTCAGAAGATATGAACGTTGTTGATCAAGGTCTGAGAGGTAATTAAAATACCCCAACTTGAACAACATCGGGATTATCTGAAGATAGTATTAGTTGGTAATCGTAAGAGACGTTAGTGGATATGTTTTGAAAATCTAAACAGCGATTTTAGCGCTGTTGTTATATATATGTTATGTAAATCTAATATAGCGATTGTAGCGCTTTTGCTATAGTAAATGGATTGTAAACCTAAACAGCGATTATAGCGCTGTTGTTTTGTAAATCTAAATAGTAATTATAATGCTATTGTTATAACATATGTGCTATAAATTTCTTTGTTAAAACTAATGGATTTCCGAATTTAAAAGATGATTGGAAGGAAGATTTAAGTGGGAAATTGAATATAGTTATTCGAGCTAGAGTTAGTCAAACATAGTTTTTTTCAAGATGAGTGCCATTTCGTATGACTGCTAGCGTAATTCGCAGGGCTGTAGATAGCCTACGGCGGTCGGATGTTTCCTGAGGGAACCAGGCGTAACCATTGTGATCGCTGCGATCTAGAGTCAAGCGAATGGAGTTAAGTCAAATATTAGTTAATCGATTAGAGTTAAATCGAATTAGAGTTATTCAAATATCATATTTTTGAATATTAAAAGAGTTAGAAGTTTTAATTTAACAAAAGTAAATCAGTTTTTGTTAGGGGCCAAGTGATGCTGAATACTGAACCAGTGAACTCATTGGAGTGTCATGTTTGAAACACTGTTTATTTTGATAGCTAAAACACCGACTATCAAACCCGCCCAATACGATTGTTGGTATGGAAAGACCGGGATCGAATTTATATTCGAAAACCATTCCGACTAACAAATACGTGGAGATATCAGAAGATGATCGAGATGGTGCTGTGAAGACCGTGGATTTTCATAAACGGAAGAACCACTAATATTCTCTGCCTGGCAAGCAGAGATAAGTTGTGATTCTGTCGTAATTGGAATCTACGGGTTGCAAGGACTTCTCGCTACTGATCCATGGGGTGATTCCTATATTGGATGCGGTAGGAGAGTGCCTTCGGTTCATCCTGTTCCTGGATGACTTGTATGGACGAGTGTCTGACAGAGTATTTCCAAAGGATCACGTACGTTGATTTCTTCAAACGTATGATAGTTGTTGGCGGGGAGTTGCCGTTCTCTTAGCTTCCAGCTAGAGTATTTTTGTGGACGTCAATTAGTGATATCTGACGGATCTGACGATGTGACATTCAAAGTGAATGGTGACCAGATGATCAGAAGTTAATTCTGGCCTCAAGCCTCATCAACCGGGAAATGACAAAAATCGGGCAGGCAGCATGGCTATGTGGGTCGCTCCCATTAGGGTGTATAATCACCTATCTAGAGGAAGTCCTATTTGTTTCTTAAATCTATGTTTCGATGCTGTCCCTTTTCAGGAGACGGTTGCTGATCCCAACCGTCGGTGATATACATTCGATACACTCAAGCGAAATGAGTGGTCGGTCATGTGAGGGCCGGGTTGCAAGACGTTCTTGTTGAACCCAGTGTATTCGTCTCTAGAGATACACTATCGGAAGGTGGACCCATACCTTGTCAAGTTGGAATCCAATCTCCAATAAGCGCCCGCGGTTTTTGATTGTATACTATATATGTAGAGCGTGAGATGCAAGCGTTCTACTAGATTCTATTTACTTGTATTTAGACATTATTATAATATCAGAAAAGATATTGATTTCAAAAGTGGTTTGGGTTATCGTAAGGTAAAAACCGTCCGTGTTTATGTGTGGATTTGGTCTTACGATTATCCTTTTCTTTTGAAAGGATGTTTGAACTTTAAAATCATGATTGGATGATTCACCCTTATTACTGTGCGAGTTTATCTCACTCTGGTTCACCAGACTGACCCGGTATTTAGTAAATGCTCGGGTTAGCCCGGAGTGTACAGGTTCAGGTTATCGACTGCTGAGAAGAGACGAGATGGAAGAGTCCAGATGTATGATATTACTATTCCGCTATGTGTTATATGAGGACAGGCTACTGTCCAGATGTGTGATACTCTGATAAATGTAAGTATTTCAGAAGTTTTCAATAAAGATGTATTTCTGTATTATATTTTGTTCCGCTGTGATGTGAGACTGTGTTGTGGTGTTTCTTCTTCTCCTTCTATTCTAATATTTCTATCTTATCTATTCTCACCCTCTAACTTCTTTCTATTAATGATCTGGAATGTTCGATGTCTGAATGGTCAACATGATAGTTTGATGTTGATTTTCGGAGTCGAAAATCCCAGTTCGTTACACTACAGCAACCTTTTCCAAATTTGATTTGGACATAGTTCCAAATCCAACCGTTAGATTTCAAATCTCTTATATTCATTGGAAAGCTCTTTTCAATACGAACCCAACAGTTCCGGTTTTAGGAGAATCCGTTGGTCGGATCTCCCGTAATGTCAATTCGAAGTCAATGGTCGAAATTCACGAACTGCCGCAGCGCGGCGCGTTCTATTCAGGCCATTTAATATATATAATATATATTATATATATATATTGTCGATTTCCTTTTAAAACGTATTTTATAAATTGTTTTAAATTCGTTTTCGAAATGATTTCAACTTCATATTCAATTTCGAATCGAAATTGAATATTCCACATCATCGGTATACAAATGATAATATTTTCAAAATGTTATATTTTGAAATCACGTCCTTTTCCATATTCGTTATAAAAACGAATATAATCGATATAAATATCGCTCACGTCAAAATGGAGCATCTCTAATCAACACGGCTTTATATATTTCAATAAATTCGTTATTCTATTCAACAAATGAATATTTATTCTATTCAACACATGAATCTATATTTCTTTCAACATATGAATATTCTCAACACATGAGCACTGTCAACACATGACAATTATATTATTCAACACATGAATTTTCTTTATTCTATTCATCCCATGAATATACATTTTATAATATTCTTTATTTTCCCAATTGGAATGAGGCCCAATCAATTACCATATAACGCTAATTATATGGTTTCCATACAACACATGTATATAAATAGCAACAATAAATAATCAACCATCATCCAAAGTGCACCACACAACTACATAAGCATTAAATATAAATAATTAACGCTTACACAGTCTGTCGACCAATCGATCGACATACAACTAAATAATTGGGATTAGTGTACGTCCAATATTATCCCAACACCCGTGTGGGGTTTCAAATCAACAAACATTGAATATTATTTGTCCAGTTGGGCAATGTGTAAAATTTATCGTCCCAATCAATTCCTTCAAATAGGTGTACATAAACAAACCGTCCGGTTTGTAAATGGATATTTATGTATTCACATTCACGTTAAAAAAAATATTTTTAACGATAATTAATTTCAACACATGAATATTTTATTATCAATTTTACATCAACATCACAAACAAACTTCACAACACAACAAACAAGCATACAAGCCGTCCATGATCTGTGGACGACGGGTGTCGGGTGCTGCTAAGGACTGTTTTCATCCTAGTATTTATATTTTAATTAGAAAATAGAATTTAAAGTGAGAAGTTCTCACCGACTAGCCAAACCAACGACACAACTCTTCATAGGTAGAAATCTTCGTCGTGCTCGCCTTATGTCAATTTCGTTGCCCGTAGCCACTACATATATAAAAATTACATTTTTTTTACCCCTATTTTATTGATAAAAATTCTATTTTTATCCTGATAACTATATAAAAATATAATTTTTATATATCTACTTCTAATATAAAGATCGATTTTTTATTTCATCGCTATAAAAATCACATTTTTACAACATATATATAATAAAGATCATATTTTTATTCCGCTGCGTATATAAAGATCAAATTTTTACTATCTATATAATATAAAAATCGTATTTTTATTATCTACATTATATGAAAATCATATTTTTAATACTTCTACTTTATAAAAATCTCGCCTTTATATAAATAAAAATCTTGCCTTATAACTTTATCTTCTTTGTATGATGTTCATACAAATAAAAATCACATCTTTACTTTACTACGCCCTTATATAAATTTAAAATAATGCCATGAATACTTTTGTACAATGAAATGATTTAAAAATCATATTTTTATTCACTTAAATAAATAAAAACGATAAAATAAATAAACAAGGAGGCTCACCGGCGTAGGGAGGTCGAAGGAGGGTATTGAATCAGATAAGGAGGCTCGTCGTGCGAGAGGAGAGAGAAAGCAGGGTCAGAAGGGGATCGAGAAGGGGAGAAGGAGGTTGTGGGTCTCAAGGAGAGAGGAGGGAAGGCGCTGTCACAACGAAGGAAGGGGAGGGCGGAAACGGTGGAGGCTAGGGCATCGGATTCAATTGGCCCTGGGGGAAGAAGAGGGGTGCGAGGGTTCGAAGAGAGGATGGGAGGGAGGCGCTCAGGAGGAGGGTCATGGCGGAGGTCGGAGGCGGCTCCGCCTGCGCGGCGTCGAGGCGATCGATCGCTTGGGGGAGATTGCGATTCTCCCCCCTTTTCTCTTTTTTTTTATTGTAACTGAATGGTATACGGGGGGGAGGGGAAGGGGGGTTAAGGTTGTATAATTTAATTATTAAATTATTTTATTTATCTCCAAAAAGCAACTTTTATTTTCGACCTCGAAATGAGACCCACTGCCTGTCGTCCATAGCTAATTACCCTCATTCCGAACACAATGGGATATGTATCGTAGGTTGATTCGATCGTTTCGACCAGTTTTCGTCAAAATCAACATATAACTCTATATATTGAATTTGAATGTACATTTCAATTTACCGGGGTCACGTACTAACTCGAAAAATTCCAAAAAAATATTTTCTAGCTTCGTATTAACGATGCAGTCGTAACAAAACTAATTTCGTCGAATTATGAGACCGTTAGAAAAATGGCCAATTTCCAGTCGATTAAAATCAACTGAAACTAGTCAAACGCGTTTTACTTCGCCACGCTCACATATTGATTCGAAAAATTACGAATTTTGGAACCTAGCAATAATTTGACATCCCGGATCCAACAAAAGTAGTTTTGTCGAAAACTGAGGTCGTTTGCAAAATTTCCATTTTTAAGGGCCTGAATTCCATAGCGACTACTCTGAATTTTTAACTGGATATATCTTTTTATTTCCGCTATGAAATTTCAGTTCCCCGGATTCATTGGAAAGATATTCTCAATTAGATTCTATTATTTTTGGTTTCTCTAAAATCCGGTTTGCTTTGCACCTGTTATGTTCATTTGAACTTTGAAATCGAATTTTCAAACTATCGCGCCATTTTCAATTCCTTTTATAATTATAAATAATTATTTATATTCTAACGACGATCCAAATATATATATACGTTCTATTTCTATTCAAAATAAATTTCTCGTCGCTATTATTTAAAATAATCATTTTAAATAATCAAAATTCGCTAAAATTTCCAATATAAAAATTTTAAATTGGCTCGCATTTCCGGGTTATAACATTAAAGATCCACTGTTTGTTCATACAACAACTCCGTTCGTATTTAAATTTTAAACTTAAATTTTAATTCCTATATATACGCAAATACAGACAAATCCAAGCCGATTTCCATATATTTAAATAAATAAAATTCTCCAATTTATTTAACGTTAATTAACGTTTATTTTATTGTTTTTAATTCAACCATTTAAATTCTTAAATCGGACTTCAAATCCAATTCAACCAAATTCCATTCGAATACTCAATACTTAATATGTGATCCTCAATCAATCATCCTGACTTCATATTGAATTCAATTTAACTCACAACGATATATTTGATTTTGAACTCAAGTATCAATATAAATTTTGTTTATTAATAGTTGATTCTTTAATTAACTCCATATTCTAGTTGTCGGAATTTCTGGGACGTTACACCCACATGGGATAATTATTTTATTTTCTTGGTCTACAAATTAAACAATTACCAAATGGAATTTTTATAAATCAAGAAAAATGTTGTAATAATTTAATCAAATGATTCATAATGGAAAACACTTTTGCTAAACCAACTCCTATGAGTACAATAACACATATCAATAGAGATGAAAATTGCAAAAGTTTTGACCAAAAACTATATCGTAGTATGATAGGATCATTACTATATTTAGCAGTAAGTCGACCAGATATAATGATGAGTATTTTTTATGCACACAATTTCAAGCCAATTCAATGGAATCACATTTACGAGTAGTAAAACATGTATAACGTTAACTGAGCAATACCAAAGATTTCGAACTATTCTATCTAAAAGCTTGCTCTTTCAAAGTAGTATCCTTTAGTTATGCTGATTTTAGGGGATCTCAGACGGATCGAAAAAGTACAAGTGGTATATGTCATTTTATTGGCAAATCATTAGTCTCTATATTTAGTAAGAAACAAAATTGCGTTTCACTATCGACACATGAAGCTGAATATATATCAACAATTTTGGCTTGTGCTTATGTCATATATATGCAACAAACACTTAAAGATTTTGGAGTAAATTTATCAAAATCCACTATTTATTATGATAATACTAGTGCGATTAGTTTATCTAAAAACCCAGTAAATCATTCACGAACTAAACATATAGAAATTCATCATCATTCTCAAAGATATTGAAAAAGAAATAATAAACTTGGATTTATTTTTCTTTGAAAATAAATTAGCGGATATTTTTACATAATCGCTACTCGAAAATGTCAATGTGAATATGAAATTGTTTCATTTAAACATTTATAAATGTTAATAAAATAAACAAAAACTGTTGTAATATATAAAAGTAATAAGGGTGGCTATGCTAATATGCTAACGACTTTGCTGCAATTTATATTGCATGTAAACTTTATAAATAGAGAGATTGTTTAAATTGTAAGATACACATGAATCAATAGAAATGAAAAGTCTCTCCTTAATATCTTATATTCTCTCTAATGTCTTCTCCCCTTTTATCTATTTTTTTATTTTATGACAAGTTATCAGTATGCTATTCTATTAGAGCTATTTTTTGAAATATTCTAGATCTACATCTATGGATTTGTCTGTAAATAATTTTATTTGAGGATTCTGAATCATGGATTCCTAGATTTGTTCTGTAATTTTTTGTTTGTTTGAGAATCTTTGATTAATGGATCTATGAATTTGTTATAACTTAGGTTATTCTTCTTCTATATCAGATTCAAACTTCTAGATATGTTTTTCTATTTATTTTCTAGATCTAGATTGCGTTCTAATGGTTTTATTTTTTAGATCTAATTACTTTTTATTGACCTTAACTATGTGTCTAGATTTATTCTTTCAATTATTTAAGGATCAAATTTTGAGTTTTTCAAACTCAGATTGATGGAGATTTGATTATATATGTATTATTTACATTATTGATGATACAGAGGTAGATCTTAACTTATCTTTCCCGATCTACTATTACTTTTTACTTGTATTCTTTTGGAAAGACCGTGGATAGAATATCTATTGATTTGTCATTAGAAGTGAAATCGAAATATTGATTTTATTATGTATAGCCAACAAATTATGTGTAGCGTTCAAATTCAATAGCAATATTGATTTAGCACTAGAAGTAAATTGAAAAATCATGATGTAAACAAATTCTTTCATATAATGAACCTAAAGTTCACATGCTAAAATAATGTCTTCAAATGTGCCTTTAAATGCTAAAATAAAGCCTCAAAGCATATAAGTGTGCTTAATATTTTCTTATAGAAAAGGACATTGCATTGGATAATAAGAAAGGATTTGAAAAATCAATGATAGGAAAAGTTTTAACAAAAGGCTTATATTTCAATTTTATTCTATGCATAATTTCTTGAAGAAATTTATTGTTAGAAGAGATAATTACATTTATAATAAATACTATTTTCTTGAAGAAAAAAGTAAAATGAGTCTCATATTTGAATAAAAACACTTTCTAGAGAAATTACTTCAATTTAAAATATGTAATAATACGTAAATTATAATAAAACCTGAAGTTTTATTATAGTAATTTTAGAACATATCACATTTCCAAAAGAAATATTTTATTGTTTCTTAGAAAAAAAAAATATAAAGAAAATATTCATCTCGAAGATCATATTAAGTTAAGATATAAATATTGATCTTAATTTAGCATGCCTGAAATGAATGTAAAAGCAATTTTCATTATAAAATAGAAATTTTAGAACATGTTGTTTCTATAATTGTAAGAGGTAATTTTGATGTAAAAATAAAGATCAAATGATCTTTGTATGGAATGTAAAATTTTAGACTAAGACATAATTTTTTTTATGTTTGTGGATTTTTTGTACAAATCTGCAAGTTTCTCGAATCATTCATATTAGAGAATTTAAAATCTTGGTTCCATGATTATGAATTTTTACTCAATTTTTGATTTGACATTATAGATATATATGGTATTTTAGAAAATATGATTATTGATAAATGTAGTACAACTTTAACTTGTTTATTTTAGTTTTATCATTTATCAATACTGTAGCCAGATAAAAATTTACTCTATTCATATAAGTAAATTTAATTTAATTCATATGTTTGGACCATATAACCGTTATTTCCATTTTTATTATGATAAATTCATTAAATGTATCATTATGGTAACATATTATATTACTATATGATCATAAATGTATTAAATGCATTAGTTATCGTAAGTTAAATGACGTATGTTTGTGTGTGAAATAAGAATAAATATATGGATTATTATTCAATGTATTTAGCAAGAAATATTTAATGTAATGGAAGAAATAAAAAGGTTAGAATCACAAGCTGAAGTTATGCAAAGAAATTTTTAAACGAGAAGTTATATAACACGAAATCTAAGACCTGAAGTCTTGAGTTGTGAGAAAAAAACTTTTTGATAAAGTTTACGAGTTTGAAATCTTGACAATTAGCATGAATGTAAAAGCTTCTAAATTAGAAGAATGTTAAAAGATTGAGAACCAGAAGTTCATCATAAATTGATAAACTTGATATACATATATGTGTGTGCGCGCGCATATGAATCTATGTTCATCAATTAATGAACTTGAAACAATTCATAATTCAAAACCCTGAAGTTTTATTGAAACTGTGTGAAATAATAACATTGTACATCTTAAAGAAGTTACATCATATGGGGCAATGATGATGCATCCAAAGATTTCAAAATTTTCAAAATGAGTTGTATCTTGCTTATATATTTACATTTGTGTATTGTATTAAAGAATAAATTTTAACAACTTGATATTGTTTATATATTTTATTTGAACTAGAAGTTCAATACAGTTCCAAATAAAATGTTTTGGACATTGTAATATGATCTTTAAGATTCACATTGACATTGCTTGATAAGCAAAATATTTAATGATTTGGAACCTTATAAACAATTTGTTCTAAAATTGATAACTCGAATGAGAAAGAATATGTAAATCTATTATATATATATATATAATAACGTACGTATATGCACATATATGTGAGTATTTAACTAAAAACTTGAAGACTGTTTGATTAAATTGATTTGAGCTCACCACATAGGCATTAATTCCATTTAATGATATAAAAATTGATCAACATAAATATAGAAAGACCCGAAGTCATGAAAATTCCTCCAAGGTATTAAATCAGTGAAAGAGATTAAAGAATATAATATGAATGCATCTTATCAACCAATAAGAGCATTATGCTCCTATAATTAAAAGACATATAATGTATGTGCTACCAATAATGTGATAATGGATCAAAAATGAGAATCCAAAGAGGGTTTATTATTTAATGTGACAATGTTTTTCAACGTTGAGGGGGAGGATAAAGTGATATTAGTTCATGTTGATCATTAGTGTTAAATAATTACCATATATAAGAACAATGCAAAATTTTAAGTAACTTCTATTTGTCTCGAGTAGACTTTCTCCAATATAGATTTGAATCCCTGAATGATCAAAAAGTGTAAACAACAGCTGAAATGTGGTATAAAGTCTGTTCAAAATATTTTTGGAGTAAGTCATAAAGATGCCAAATAAAGGAGGTGAGTGTTTCAAAAGAAACAACTAATGGTGCTTTAAAATAATCCTATGACATGATTGTCAAATAACCGTAGAAGTGATTTAGATACCTAAAACATGATAAGTTTTGAGATCTCAATAAATCATGTATATAACTAACAAGAAATAACCGTCGATGATAAATTAATAAATAATAAAACACTTATATTTATAAATGGATTAAAATTCCCATATCAGAGAGAAACATGTTTGGCCATCATAAAATTCTCCTAAATAAGAAATATGGACATGTAGTCCATAAGATAACATTAGAAATATATAAAATGAAAAAAATCACACAGTGTCAACAACATGTTATGTGCCATGAGCATTGTACTTTCAGAGATAATTGAATTGATTAAAGTAGTGAAAGTGGAACGACCCAGAAAATCTGAACCAATTTAAAAAAATTTAATTGGCAATTTTAGTGGATTTTAAATATTTAAAATAAATATTTTAAATAATAACGACGAAAAGTAAGTTTGAATCGACATTTGAAAATGAATATAATTAATTCTAATTATAAACAAGGCCTGAAATGGCGCGGTAGTTTCAAAATTTGAATTCAAAATTTGACTGACTGTACTGGGTGCAAAACAAAACGGATTTGAGTGAAACCAAAAATATTTAAATCTGTTAGTGAATATCTTTCTAACGAATCAGAAAAATTGAAGTTTCATAGCGGGAAGCAAAAGTTATGGCCAAATGAATTTTCAGAAAGGTCGCTATAGAGTTTATATAGCCCGTGAAAATGGTCATTTTGCAAACGACCTCGGAATTCGACGAAACCACTTTTGTTGGATCCGGGATGTCAAATTATTGCTAGGTTTCAAATTTCATAATTTTTGAAGCTAGTATGTGAGCGTGGAAAAGGAAAATGTGTTTGGTCGATTTCTATTAAATTGAATCGACCAGAAAAGGGCCATTTTGCAAACGACCTCAGAATTCGATGAAACTAGTTTTGTTGGGACTGTATCGTTAAAACATAGCTAGATTTATTTTTCGGGAATTTTTAGAATCGGTATGTGGCCCTGGCAAATTGAAATGTACGTTCAAATCAAATATTGAATGTTTTATATTTTGATTTGAAGGAAAACTGACTGAAATAGTCGAATGGGCCTTCAAAACATATCCCATTGTGTTCGGAATGGGGATATTTAGCTAGGGACGACAGTCGTTGGGTTTGGATTGGGGTTCGTGTGTGGAAGAGGGTATTTAAGAAATTTAAAAATATATAAATTAATAAAAAAAATATCATTGGTCAAACTATTCTCTCTCTCCCAGACACCCTCACCTGCGCACGACGGAAACTGCCCATTCCTTCTTTCCTCTTTTTCTTCTAATCCGCTCAATAAAAACCCATGCCCCTTTCGAGAATTTTGTAGCGCTCCTCACGATCTTCACATCCATATAAAGATTGGATTTTTTCGTGGCCTATAGCGCCTGGATCGACACCTGGAAGTTGGCGACTTCAACTCGCCGCCGCCACCTCCTGCCACGATCGAGTGGGCCCCCTCCACCACGCTCCTGAGCGCCTCTCACCCCTCTTCGACGCTGCGTAGCCCGATCGTCCTATCGATTCACGGATTTCAAGAAATCGCATGACCTAGTTTCGAACCATTCAGTGAGGTAACGACTGATTTTATATTAAACTGTTTAATAGCACTTTAAAGCGCTACGGTTTTTGATTTCACTGTAAAAATCATATCTTTTTCGTTTCTTGACGAAATTCAGTGAAACAAGAGACAGTGGACTCGTGTGAATGTCTTCTACATTCTAGAAGAGACCGCATATTTTTCTGATCCTTCTACTATTTTTGGTGGAGTGGAACCCAAAGTGAGATTTCTAAATTATAAACGATATGGAAAACGACGATGTATAAATTATATAGTCAATGTATGAGTTATATAAGCGTTGTACACCTCTTGTATAAGCGTTGTATAAGTTGTACGTTCGATATATAAGTTATATATGCGTTGTAAAAATTATATATGTGTTGAAATAGAAGTGAAATGCTTATATATATATATATATATATATATATATATATATATATATATACACGCCCCTCGTCCACAAACCATGGACGATATTTATTGGTTGTGATTGGTGTGAAAATTGGTTGATTACGAATGGTTAATTAGAATTGTTTGTGGTTGAAATTGATTGATTGTGGTTGAAAAATACCCGTTTGTGGTTGAGAATTGTTTGGTTGAAACCACATAGGATTAGTTTGTGGAAATGGAAAAAATATACATGCCGCCTGCGTGCGAACTAGATGCATGAAATCCTCATTGTCAAAAGCTGCGAGGCTTTAAGGTAGCGCGAGGAGCCGTACTAGGGACGGCCCCGGTTTTAACTACCTTGCCGTTATGCTGCCGAAATTTTCTGAAATATTCATGTGTTAGAATTATTTTCATTTGTTGAAATTATTTTCATATGTTGAAACCGTTCATGTGTTGAATAGAAATTCATTCGTTGAATAGAAATTCATGTGTTGAATGGTATTGGTGTTTGAAATAAATTGTTTTATAATAAAAATCGTATTTTTATCATCTATATGAAATATATAAAATAGTCGTGTTTTGAAATAAATTGTTTTGCAATAAAAATTACATTTTTTCTCTATATATACAAATTATAGAAAACTTTCATGTGTTGAATAGAAATTCATTCGTTGAATAATATTCATGTGATGAATGGTATTCGTGTTTTAAATAAATTGTTTTAACAATAAAAATCACATTTTTATTATATATATATACGAACTATAGAAACCGTTCATGTGTTGAATAGAAATTCATTCGTTGAACAATATTCATGTGTTGAATGGTAGTCGTGTTTTGAAAGAAATTGTTTTATAATAAAAATCGTATTTTTATCATCTATATGAACTATATAAAATAGTCGTGTTTTGAAAGAAATTGATTTATAATAAAAATCGTATTTTTTATCATCTATATGAACTATATAAAATAGTCGTGTTTTGAAATAAAATTTTTTACATTAAAAATGACATTTTTATTATATACATGAATTGTTAAAAATAGTGAAGTGTTGAAATAGAAGTCAGTTGGATAAAAATATCATTTTTATCATAGATATGAAAAGAATATGGTTTTGAAATCGAAGAATCGATTATATATATATATAATTAAAATATATTGAATAACGAAGCTGCGGTTCGTGTTTTGAAACCGTGATTTCAAACGATTAGTGCGGGAGATCCGACCATCGGATTTTTCCGAAACCGAAACCGTTGGGTTCGCTTTGGAAATATCTTTCCAACGACACCAACTTTTTAAAGATCCAACGGTTGGATTGTCTGGAATGTTTAATTCAAATCTGAAGAAAAACAGTGCCAAAATCGATTATATATATATAATTAAATTAAATCAAATAACGACGCTGCAGTTCGTATTTTGAAATCGAAACTTCAAACGATTGTACCGGGAGATCCGACCGTCGGATTTTCCCAAAACTGAAACCATTGGATTCGTTTTGAAAAGATCTTTCTAATGATATAAATTTTGTGAAGATCCAACGGTTAGATTTTCAGATATGTGTAAATCAAATATGAAGAAAAACAGCGCCACGGCCGCGTTATTGCCCGAAGCGTCGTTTGAATAAATTGGCTATTTTAAAATAAATAAAAATAGCGATAAATCGTTATAAAATATTATAAACGATATGGATGTGAAATTTAGAAACTAACTGAAGGTTGGCTAAGTCGAATGGTTTCCTGGGTTTTGATCTGATGTTGGTTTCGGCCTTCGGGGTTAATATTTGGGAAATCGTTCTCTTACTGATTTACGGTTAGTGACTAATGAATTGGAATAAGGCATATGTGTGTTTGTGTTGCACTTGTTTATTATATACGCGAGTTGCTCAGAAAGATTGGGTTTATCCCATTCTGAATAACTGAATCGACGATAAGAAATCAAAGGTGAAGACGGTGGTCGAAGACCGGAGATCTTCACCTCGTTTGGATGGTAACTGATGTCCTGATTGGGAGGCATCCCAAAATATGGATAATGAGTGGTGATCGTCCAGACGTACGTGGAGATCGATGGATATGCGAGGTATATAGTGCCTCAGGTTTCGTTCAGACTCAGAACGGACTTGTAAATGGACTGTGTGTCTGACATTGGAATTCATTCTGTGTGATTGATAGCCATCGGTTACATGGCGTGAATTGCCTGTGTGGCATGCTAAGATGCAGTGATCAAGGCTTCTGTTGAAAAGCAAAGTCTTGTGTTGATGATCAAAGCCCGGCCTGTGTGGCAGAGCTTTGTGTATAACATTAATTCGCGAGCCTCACACCCCGGTATGAACCCGAAACGGGAGAGGACATCAGGGAGGGCCTGCGTTTCTTTCTCGCTAGAGGTGGTGTCGGTGCTTAAACTGGCTGACATTTATATTATTTTCACCTGTGTGGTTGTTGCTGTTGCGAGGCGGCTCGGATATACCAGTGACTATGTGAAGCCGAAGGAGCCATTCGTTGGCTCATTTACGCCCCAACGGGCGGGGGAACGCAGTGTTTAGGCATAATAATCCACATCGGTGGACCGACCCTGACGATCCAAGGCTTGCCCGCGCGCTTGCCTGAGGGGCGGGCTAGAGCTACTCGAATTCGGTGAGGACGATCACTTGCCTCGGTTCATGACGGAAATCCAATTTCCAAATACGTGACTGTGCGGTTTTGATTGTATACCTATATATGGTGACATAGTGGTATGGGGCATTAATGTCGTCTATGATTGATATTTATGATTTGAAATTGCTTTTGAAACATATAAACACTAGTAGTAATATCAAATGCTTTTGTTTTATTCGTATCAAGCATATCTTGGCCATTATAAGGTAAAAACTCTATCCTCCAGTTTGCGTTGCATTATGTGATGAGAAATGAGTCTTATAATGACTTCATTTTTATAAAAAGCATTGCGATGTTTAAAAGAATTATTTGTTTTAAAGCACTGGCAATCCAATGGAGTAAACCCGTTCCGCGAAAATGGTGTGGTCCTGTGATTAGCCATATTATAAAATGTGTTAAGTAGATTTCTCATACCAATCCCATGACTGACTCGTAGTTTGTTTCACTTGCAAACTCGGGTGCCCCTTTTTCTATACGGGCAACCTTGTATTCAGGTTAGCAGGCTTTGTCTGGATAGCTGGAGCTGAAGATGGATTCTATCATTTATCTCTTTTGATGTTGTTCAGCTCCTATTGTACATATTATTTTTGTTTTCCGCTGTAGACATTTATGTATAGCTGAACTGTATTTGTACTAAGTATGATCCTGTATACTGTGTAACTATGATGATTACGTTTATCCAGTGTATTATTTGTTCATTATCTGGTGTATTTATTTATTTCTGTTCTGCTATTATCTGTTTATGTGTTATATTCCAAAGATTTCCCTTAACACCGTCGTTCGGGGTTTTGGGGTCGTCACAGCGTGGTATCAGAGCTTTGGTTATGCTTAGCTCTGGTATATAACAAATTTACGAAATCGTCAGAGATAGAACCAGTAGTGTTCTAGGATGAATAACTCAGTACAGATAGGATCAGCAATATCCTAGTATGAGTATAGCAGAACTAGAACAACTCGTTAGAGATGGGGGCAGAAGTGCCCCAGAACGAGTCAAGAGTTATATGTTTATAAATAACGTATTTGTGATTATATATATAGTCTGGTTTTAGAAATATAATTTTTTGAATATATAAAAAGGTATTTATTTGAAAAGTTAAAAACAAATTGATTGTTGTTTGTATTGTGTGATAGAAGATTTGATTAATTAAATTATTAGAACGATAGTTAATTTAATCAATAAGAGAATAATGGTAGAATTTATTCGATTATATCACACATTGAACTGATTTAAAAATAGATAGAAATATATACTTGTGAATTATATATGTTTGAACTGGTAATTAGATTAGCTGTTGAGTAAAGATTTTATTTGTGTGCCCAACAAATAGGTAAACCTTAATGAGTTGGATGCGAAATATTATTATATCAACTCCTGTGAATGCCATTGGATGCGGAGTGATGGTTGTTCTGTGTGTAATAATAAATTTCGCCATAGGATAGTAACAATTAATTTTGAACTACACTACATGGCATACTTCTTGAAGATAGGCATACTTTATCATATACCACATAAGCATTTGGAGCTTGTGTGACGAGGTTGAAGATTTACCATACAAGCGAGAGGCTTGTATGGCAATGACTATATTTTACAGGTTGAACTGATGACTGATATGACCATATAAAATTGTAATGATAAATTGCCAGATTAATAAAAACCCCACACGGGTCTAGAGTTGACCATAATCACGTCTCTCTAATTATTAGATATGGCTCATGGATTATTTATTTCCCACACGGGACGAGGTGACTAGAATTTATTCTCTGGAGCAATTAAAAATACACACTCCCTCAGGCTTTGACAGGGTGACGAGAATTTATTCTCTGGAGTTATTATCTATACACGCTCCCATGTAAACACCAGAATATATCACTATAAATATGTGTATGCTTTATAGCATTTATTGGGTACCTAATACGGCCCAATAAATTTCCAAACCCCTCCCCGTACAAAGGAGGTTATGGCGAAATTTTTCGAAAATTCCAGGTGTTAGACAAATTTTTGAAGAATTTGAAAATTCTCAGAAACTGAAAAGTTAGATAATGGAAGCCAGATTGAACGTAGAGTTGATTAATCAAACCACTTTCGACTGTGTTCCTTTTCGGGGACGAAAAGTTTTAAGTGGGGGAGATTGTAACGATCCGGAAAATCTGAACCAATTTAAAAATTTTAAATTGGCAATTTTATTGGATTTTAAATATTTAAAATAAATATTTTAAATAATAACGTTGAAAAGTAAGTTTGAATCGACATTTGAAAATGAATATAATTAATTCTAATTATAAACAAGGCCTGAAATGGCGTGGTAGTTTCAAATTTTGAATTCAAACTTTGACTGACTGTACCGAGTGCAAAACAAAACTGATTTGAGTGAAACCAAAAATATTTAAATCTGTTAGTGAATATCTTTCAAACAAATCTAAAAATTCAAAGTTTCATAGTGGGAAGCAAAAGTTATGGCCAAATGAATTTTCAGAAAGGTCGCTATAGAGTTCATATTGCCCGTGAAAATGGCCATTTTGCAAACGACGTCGGAATTCGACGAAACCACTTTTGTTGGATTCGGGATGTCAAATTATTTCTAGGTTTCAAATTTCATAATTTTTGAAGCTAGTATGTGAGCATGGCAAAGGAAAATGTGTTTGGTCGATTTCTATTAAATTGGATCGACCAGAAAAGGGCCATTTTGCAAACGACCTCAGAATTCGATGAAACTAGTTTTGTTGGGGCCATATCATCAAAACATAGCTAGATTTATTTTTCGGGAATTTTTAGAATCAGTATGTGGCCCTGACAAATTGGAATGTACGTTCAAATCAAATATTGAATGTTTTATATTTTGATTTGAAGGAAAACTGACTGAAACAGTCGAATGGGCCTTCGAAACATATCCCATTATGTTCGGAATGGGAGTATTTAGCTGGGGACGACAGTCGTTGGGTTTGAATTGGGGTTCGTGTGTGAAAGAGGGTATTTAAGAAATTTAAAAATATATAAATTAATAAAAAAATATCATTGGTCAAACTATTATCTCTCTCCCCGACACCCTCACCTGCGCACGACGGAAACCGCCCATTCCTTCTCTCCTCTTTTTCTTCTAATCCGCTCAATAAAAACCCATGCCCTTTGGAGAATTTTGTAGTGCTCCTCACGATCTTCACATCCATATAAAGATTGGATTTTTTCGTGGCCTGTAGCGCCTGGATCGACGCCTGAAAGTTGGCGACTTCAACTCACCGCCGCCACCTCCTTCCACGATCGAGTGGGCCCCCTCCACCACGCGCCTGAGCGCCTCTCGCCCCTCTTCGATGCTGAAATCGTCCTATCGATTCACGGATTTCAAGAAATCGCGTGACCTAGTTTCGAACCCTTCAGTGAGGTAATGGCTGATTTTATATTAAACTGCTTAATAGCACTTTAAAGAGCTACGGTTTTTGATTTCACTGTAAAAATCATATCTTTTTCGTTTCCTGACGAAACTCGGTGAAACAAGAGACAGTGGACTCGTGTGGACGTCTTCTACATTCTAGAAGAGACCGCATATTTTTCTGAGCCTTCTGCTATTTTTGGTGGAGTGGAACCCAAAGTGAGATTTCTAAATTATAAACGATATGGAAAACGACGATGTATAAATTATATAGTCGATGTATGAGTTATATAAGCATTGTACACCTCTTGTATAAGCATTGTATAAGTTGTACGTTCGATATATAAGTTATATATGCGTTGTAAAAATTATATATGTGTTGAAATAGAAGTGAAATGGTTATATATATATATATATATATATATATACGCCCCTCGTCCACAAACCATGGACGATATTTATTGGTTGTGATTGGTGTGAAAATTGGTTGATTAGAATTGTTTGTGGTTGAAATTGATTGATTGTGGTTGCAAAATACCCGTTTGTGGTTGAGAATTGTTTGGTTGAAACCACATAGGATTAGTTTGTGGAAATGGAAAAAATATACATGCTGCCTGCGTGCGAACTAGATGCATGAAATCCCCATTGTCAAAAGCTGCGAGGCTTTAAGGTAGAGCGAGGAGCCGTACTAGGGATGACCCCGGTTTTAGCTACCCTGCCGTTATGCTACCAAAATTTTCTGAAATTTTCATGTGTTAGAATTATTTTTATTTGTTGAAATTATTTTCATATGTTGAAACCGTTCATGTGTTGAATAGAAATTCATTCATTGAATAGAAATTCATGTGTTGAATGGTATTGGTGTTTGAAACAAATTGTTTTATAATAAAAATCGTATTTTTATCATCTATATGAACTATATAAAATAGTCGTGTTTTGAAATAAAAAATTTTGCAATAAAAATCACATTTTTTCTATATATATACAAATTATAGAAAACCTTCATGTGTTGAATAGAAATTCATTCGTTGAATAATAATCATGTGTTGAATGGTATTCGTGTTTTAAATAAATTGTTTTAACAATAAAAATCACATTTTTATTATATATATATATATATATATATATATACGAACTATTGAAACCGTTCATGTGTTGAATAGAAATTCATTCGTTGAATAATGTTCATGTGTTGAATGGTAGTCGTGTTTTGAAAGAAATTGTTTTATAATAAAAATCGTATTTTTATCATCTATATGAACTATATAAAATAGTCGAGTTTTGAAAGAAATTGTTTTATAATAAAAATTGTATTTTTTATCATCTATATGAACTATATAAAATAGTCGTGTTTTGAAATAAATTGTTTTACATTAAAAATCACATTTTTATTATATACATGAATTGTTAAAAATAGTGAAGTGTTGAAATAGAAGTCAGTTGGATAAAAATATCATTTTTATCATAGATATGAAAAGAATATGGTTTTGAAATCGAAGAATCGATTATATATATAAATACAATTAAAATATATCGAATAACGAAGCTGTAGTTCATGTTTTGAAACTTTGATTTCAAACGATTAGTGCGGGAGATCCGACCATCGGATTTTCCCGAAACCGAAACGGTTGGGTTCGCTTTGGAAATATCTTTCCAATGACACCGACTTTGTAAAGATCCAACGGTTGGATTATCTGGAATGTTTAATTCAAATCTGAAGAAAAACAGCGCCAGAATCGATTATATTTATATATATATAATTAAATTAAATCGAATAACGACGCTGTAGTTCGTATTTTGAAATCGAAACTTCAAACGATTGTACCGGGAGATCCGACCGTCGGATTTTCCCAAAACTGGAACCGTTGGATTCGTTTTGAAAAGATCTTTCTAATGATATAAATTTTATGAAGATCCAACGGTTAGATTTTCAGATATGTGTAAATCAAATCTGAAGAAAAACAGCGCCACGGCCGCGTTATGGCCCGAAGCGTCGTTTGAATAAATTAGCTATTTTAAAATAAATAAAAATAGCGATAAATCATTATAAAATATTATAAATGATGTGGATGTGAAATTTAGAAACTAACTGAAGGTTGGCTAAGTCGAATGGTTTCCTGGGTTTTGATCTGATGTTGGTTTCGGCCTTCGGGGTTAATATTTGGGAAATCGTTCTCTTACTGATTTACGGTTAGTGACTAATGAATTGGAATAAGGCGTATGTGTGTTTATGTTGCACTTGTTTATTATATATGCGAGTTGCTCAGAAAGATCGGGTTTATCCCATTCTGAGTAACTGAATCGATGATAAGAAATCGAAGATGAAGACGGTGGTCGAAGACCGGAGATCTTCACCTCGTTTGGATGGTAACCGATGTCCTGATTGGGAGGCATCCCGAAATATGGATAATGAGTGGTGATCGTCCAGACGTACATGGAGATCGAGGGATATGCGAGGTATATAGTGCCTCCGGTTTCGTTCACACCTAGTACGGACTTGTAAATGGACTGTGTGTCTGACATTGGAATTCATTCTATGTGATTGATAGCCATCGGTTACATGGCGTGAATTGCCTGTGTGGCATGCTAAGATGCAGTGATCAAGGCTTCTGTTGAAAAGCAAAGTCTTGTGTTGATGATCAAAGCCCGGCCTGTGTGGCAGAGCTTTGTGTATAACGTTAATTCGCGAGCCTCACACCCCAGTATGAACCAGAAACGGGAGAGGACATCAGGGATGGCCTGCGTTTCTTTCTTGCTAGAGGTGGTGTCGGTGCTTAAACTGGCTGACATTTATATTATTTTCACCTGTGTGGTTGTTGCTGTTGCGAGGCGCCTCGGATATACCGGTGAATATGTGAAGCCGAAGGAGCCATTCATTGGCTCATTTACGCCCCAAAGGGCGGGGGAACGCAGTGTTCGGGCATAATAATCCACATCGGTGGACCGGCCCTGACGATCCAAGGCTTGCCTGCGTGCTTGCCTAAGGGGCGGGCTAGAGCGTCTCGAATTCGGTGAGGACGATCCCTTGCCTCGGTTCATGACGGAAATCCAATTTCCAAATACATGACTGTGCGGTTTTGATTGTATACCTATATATGGCGACATAGTGGTATGGGGCATTAATGCCATCTATAATTGATACTTACGATTTGAAATTGCTTTTGAAACATATAAACACTAGTAGTAATATCAAATGCTTTTGTTTTATTCGTATCAAGCATATCTTGGCCATTATAAGGTAAAAACTCTATCCTCCGGTTTGCGTTGCATTGTGTGATGAGAACTGAGTCTTATAATGACTTCATTTTTATAAAAACCATTGCAATGTTTAAAAGAATTATTTGTTTTAAAGCACTGGCAATCGAATGGAGTAAACCCGTTCCGCGAAAGTGGCGTGGTCCTGTGATTAGCCATATTATAAAATGTGTTAAGTAGATTTCTCATACCAGTCCCATGACTGACTCGTAGTTTGTTTCACTTGCAAACTCGGGTGCCCCTTTTTCTTCACGGGCAGCCTTGTATTCAGGTTAGCAGGCTTTGTCTGGATAGCTGAAGATGGATTCTATCATTTATCTCTTTTTATGCTGTTCAGCTCCTATTGTACATATTATGTTTGTTTTCCGCTGTAGACATTTATGTATAGCTGAACTGTATTTGTACTAAGTATGATCCTGTATACTTTGTAACTCTGATGATTACGTTTATCCTGTGTATTATTTGTTCATTATCTGGTGTATTTATTTATTTCTGTTTTGCTATTATCTGTTTATGTGTTATATTCCAAAGATTACCCTTAACACCGTCGTTCGGGGTTTTGGGGTCGTCACAGAAAGTATTTAAAATGTTTATAGTACCCCAAAGGTATAAATGCTAAAAGTCAGGGACGACCTTTCCCTAAACCAGCAGAAGCGGCTGCTTAGGGCACCAAAATTTCAGGGGCACCATCTTCGCCATTCTTCTACTAAATAAAATAAAATTATCGTGTTCTGCAGCTTTAGCGAGGCCATGGAATCAATCAAAATAAACCTACCGCGAACGATTTCTAAACAGCTTCTATAGTTCTAGTCGTGATTTTAATCCGAATTGAAGTCTTCTCCGGCGACGACAGTGATCTTCTTCTTCCTTCAGTAAGTGGTTAGTAATTCTAATTCAATAACCTAGATTATGTAGTTATGTAAAAAAAAAATTTGTATTGTATCGTAAATTAGTAATTACTGCATTTTCACTTTCAGACATATAGAATTAGAATTAGTCAATAACTTGACTTACTGAATTAGTGAATAAAGATTATTAGTTGGTGAATTAATATATTGTTGTAGAAATTAAATTACTATATAATTTGGGTTCTGTAAATTTGTAATCGAATTATTTTTTGTTCAATTTTTTTGAAGTTCAGACAGTAACACAGTTCACTTTTATTGCTCAAATAAATTTGTAAATTGACTGCTCAAAGACTATTCAGATTATTATTTGGTGAATTAATAAATTTGTAAATTGCAATCGAATTAATTGTATGTTATCAACTAAATGGACGTAGAAACTGATCCTAAATTACTTAATAACTTAATGTCGTGTTGGTATAGTCTAGACACATTAACCAATTGTAAACTATCATTGTTAGTGCACCATTCATAAGTCAAAATATATTGTTTCCTTCAGAAAGAAATTGATAAGAAGAATTGATAATCAATTCATACCATGTTTTTGAAGCTCTAAGTTTAAGAAACTGTTTATTCAAGCACATTGACTTAATCTGACACCAATTTATTCTAGCATTCAGGAATGTATCAAAGATTATTTAGTGTCAAATAAATATATTAGTATTCAAAGATGGTAGAAGGAAATAGATTTATGTGAATTAGCATTTTTTTAGCCAAATCTAAAATGTGGAAAATTTTATAAATGTAGTATAACTGCAATGAATGGAAAAGGAAGCAACGACAGAAAATTTTGAGTATCTATTGTCCATGTAATTTTATATGGATAGACAATCCATGTAATTTTATATGGACTGACAATACAACGAATTTGATGCATTAAATGCATTCAGATGTTAAATTTAAACAGTATAATTTAATGCCATGATTCATTTAAGCCTTAGATCAAAGTAGAAACGTTAAAGATAATCCATTCAAGTCTTTACTTGGGAATCACTTAAACCGCTAATAAAGTCCTGTTATCAGCTATGCATAAGAAGTTTATAATATCAAAACACATTACATAAGGAGAAAGCTTATACTATACCATAATTGCTCACCATATGTGAATGAAAATAATGTTGTATGAGGAGAATTTTACCAAACAGAATGAAAAATCTAAGGTAAAAGTTAGAAAAGCTGTGATGACCCCAAACTTCCATAGTACGAAAGCAAGGATAATCATTGGAATATAACATATTTGCAACAACAACAGATCTCAGATAACTGCATAACACATAAATCATAGCAGCGGAAAATAGAAATGTCATCGACATCATAATATCAGAGTATCACAGTTACAAGATACAACTTAGCATATAGAAAGTCTTAGCGAGAAGAAATAAGTCTAAAACACCATCAAGTACAACATAGATTAATGATGTCTAAATGTTTCAAAGTAGAAATAAAAGATAAAAATTGTTAGAGTTTGTGCCCTAGGGGCAATTCATTTGATGAGATTGATAACACTGTTGATGTTATTATTTTAGTTGGAATAAAATATTATTCTATTATATTGTACTTACTGCGTAATATAAATAATAATATAATAGAAGTCCTGAGATTAATAATACGGAATTATATATAGTTCGAGTAAGACTGAACTTGAGATTATATAATGTGATAAGTATTATAATTCTTAAATGCCCCTAGTTGAGTTTAATTGTTAATATAGGACAACGATAAAGCGTTAAGACTAATATGTTGATTGACTGATGATCGCATCTCATTGATCATTAATATACGTGATATTAATGTCAAAACATAAATACGTATTGGGATGACCCGCCGTGAGATAACTCCATGGAATATAATTAACAGTATCATGAGTTATTCTCATAGTGACAGTGATGTAATGGTCCTCAGACCTGAAATCATTATAATTTTATTCAAGGATATTTATGTTTTGATATCATCTAAAGTTATTTCGTAACAGAGTAACGATAACGGTGATTGTTGGATATATCTCAAATCGAATGAAAATTATGAATGATCTAGGTGTAATTTAACCGTATGATATATTCGTAGTGATATCCATAAGCCTCTTGATTGAGTGAGACTGTCAAATGCATGGCCATGCTCAAATACTGATTTTTTTTAAACAGTCTACTCATCGATCGAGAAAAACAGATTAAATTATAAAGAGGATGATACGATCCATGCCTTGAGTTTAATCTTGGATATATTGGTTAAAAGGATTATATTACATTGATACACTAGTCACGAAAAAAAAAGGAAGGTTGTATCGAATCGATAATTTTATTATAACTTGGGTAGCAACGACGTATTGCTAGATGCCAACCACTGTTTATGGCTTTAAATACGATTTAAAGCCATTGCCAATGTTGTAGCAACCTAAAGGGTCACACAAAAGGAACGTTACAAATGAGAAACTGATTTAGATAAATAAAATATCAATTTGTTGATATTTTATCTGGTATTGGAACGAGTATTAGGATGTTTCCTAATTTTAAGGTTAATACTTCTATTTTAAAAGGGGGGTTTTTACTTTCTTATAAAAAAGAGGTTTGACTTAACTTTAAAAAGGGGTGTTAGATAAGATCAAAAACCTAGGCCGCTCATAATATAATTTTCAAACCCTAAAATTTGTCACGACGGCTAGCACCACAATCATTCATCTCTTCTTCAATCCGATTGATGAAAGGAACGTTCCAGTGGACTCCTCTAGAGGCTCTACACTTGGAGAGCTCCATCGATGCTTCCGATCTTCAGTGTGTTCGAATATCTCGCATCAGATTCGAACAATTCAAATGATTCAAAATTGGGGATTTTCACATTTAAGCAAGGTATGAACTTTTCGATTTATTGATTTGCATAGATCCGAATGTTTTAAGTGTTAAAATGAAATTAATTTAGGGTTTCGATTAGATTTAGTAAACCCTAAATTTCAACAATGGTACCAGAGCAAGGTTTGCGAAAATTGATAAATTGATTCTTGTTTTTGAGTTCTAATGTTAGAATTCAAGTATTATTGATTATTTAAAAAACTTGGATTCTAATTCTAAACGAATAATCAATTCATCGGTGAAATTGTTTCACTGAATATTAAGATTGTATTTGATACATCCTATAAAACGTTTTAGTGTGACCAAATAATTTTGACATAAATCTTAGAAATGCAATTTTTGGTTAAGCCTGAAAATCGACTAAGTTACAATTTGTTGCTACTTTGTTGATCAACATAGGAGTCCAACATCAGTTGGTTAACCGATTGTAATTGTTTGAAATGATCGAATGGGTCTATATGTATATTATTTTCTGATATAATTTCATACATACTTGATTCAGATTTGTATTTTTGAGTTTTAATGCCAGTTAATAATCAAAACTTGTTTGATTTATGTGTATTAAAACCTGATCCTTTATTATGTGTACAAAATTTAAATCTGAAATCGTTTCAGTTGATCTCAAAGGGAACTAACAACTTTTTTTTTATACAAATTCCTGATGAAATTGTTTCATCATATACATAATGTTGTTCTGTTAGATAATCTGAAAGGATAATATATTAATATTTGATATTAAAATAATATTTAGATTGCCAATTTTAATTGTTAAAACATAGAAACTTATTGATTAATAGTTATCTATGTAAGTCCTGTAATCATATATATAATTGGTTTTAGAACTGATTTGAAAAACTGTTTGACAGTAGCTTTGGGTAATTAAAATCCTTTTGAATTTGTATTTTATTAAATCTGGGTATCAGCAAGGACATTACAAACTCTAATGGGTATTTAAGATTTCCAAATCAACTATCAAAATGTTTGATAGATTTCATAGACGGATTTTGTCATTTTTTGGATCAGATTGGTTCTACTGATTGATGAATCAGTAAAATATCATAATGATGAATTTTGATTCAATAAAATTATTATTGGTTATGTCTGATACTTCACCTAGTTTTAATTTGTTATTACTTTGTTAATCAGCCATATGTTATGTATTAAAGCCAATGCCCAGTTTTTTACAAGGTTATATAAGTAAGGTCTGTTATAATGATATGTTTGTAAAATGTATGCATTATAAATACAGGGTATGACTCTGCTATATCATGTTTGATTTAGATTTAGAACCTTTGCTCATGATTAATATTCCTGCAATCATATGAATGATTTGAATCAATGCAGGATATTATATAATAATTTGATTATATATATAAGCTTATCTAGACAAACAATGAAGCGTATCACATAGATGTATATGTATAAATTAGCATTATTGATGATGTACTCATATGTATAGATGTTAACATTTCTTGTTAAAATTACATATGGATTTTAATTGTATCACCCATTCAAGAATGTTGATATTAGAAATACAATTATAATTCTACTTGTTTTAAAATGTTTGAACACATATAGTGTACATATTTATGGTGATAAATATGATGGATATCAATTTTAACCTTTTGGGTAACTGCAAATTTGATTTGCTGTTTGTTGCGATAAATCAAAAACCTGTTCTGATTTACCCCTTTTTGGTCATCCACAAATATTTGATATTATTATGGATTTGAACATTTACAGTATATACAATCTGTTATACTACATTGAGGCTAATGTGAATAAGTACTAATTTGTTAGCACTTGTTTCCTTACCAAACTGATGCGTAAATGTTTCAAACTTCGAGCATGATTCAATATACTTTTACACAAAGCTAATTGTGTTTGTAAAGGTATAACTTAATGTAAAATCATATTAGTTATATTATATATACCATAATGCACTGTCATGTACTTTATTGCAACTGAGCTGTTTTTCATTTCAAATTCATAATTTGAAAAATGATTTCAATGCTATTTGATAGCTGTAACAAGTATAACTTGTTTTCTATTTTATAATGTTTGCATTTGAATGTATGGGTTCGGAAATTGTCTTCGTAATTGCTTAATTCCAAAGGTATAAAAGTTATACCAGATACATTTTTTACATTAACAACTATGTAATTGATATAGTTGCTTGCCTCTATTTACATGTATTAAAGCCCACATCAATGATCATTTAATTTTCTTGTGAATCTGATTTGCAATAAAATTATAAATTTGCTTACCCTTCCTTGAAATTAATGTCCCATATACTGTAGTATTATGATATGGTAACACAAATGCATATTTCTGGAACATGTATACCAATTCCTTATAACCAATGTTTAGATATTAAGTTGCAATTTTATGGAATCTGTAAAAGGGAAATTGGTATAAAAGTTATACCATGTCATCTTTACATATATATATATATATACTGCTATTCATCATAACTGATGCATAGACATCTAGATACATAATTAATATGTTATATATGTAAAAGCTAATGGTATAAAAGTTATACCGTATCCGCAGTGTCAAAATTCATTCTACAGGTACCTGAAATTCCATAATACTTGAAAAGTATTATGTTGTACATATCTTGATTTGAAATGATGATCTTGTACATATTACATTTGGATGTAATTATATATAAACTTACATGTTTTCTTGCACATCTGTGAATGTCTGTCTCAAGCTACTTAACGCAAAAACGAGATAAGTTTTATATGTAAACACACACACACACACACACACACACACACACACACACATATATATATATATATATATACATTCGATGTATATGTGTGAGTTATTGCTTGTATGTGCGTATGCTAAATACATTCGATGTATTTTAATCATACTGACCCAATGAATTGAAACTGTATATGACAGGTAGTTGGTAAAGCTTGCTGAAATCGTTTCAGTGACAAGCAGTTCCATCGCTCAACATTAGCAAGAGCATCTTCAAGCAACACTGCATAAGACAGTGTAATCCCAGTTAGTATACACTGCATAAGACAGTGTAAATCCATTTTATATACATTTGATGTAAATTTAATATATGTAATAAACACTAATCTGTAGTGTTTACTAAGAGAAATTCGCGCTGAACAATTTTGTATTACATGACTGAATTATGAAGTGTATATATAATGTTTTATTAGAACAAATCTGAATACTTGTTAAAGGGTTTGACCCTACATAGTTTAATAGTTGATTCTGTGTGTATTGTGTTAACCTGTCATTTTAGAACTGAATGCTTATATTTAAAGCCTGAACATACATAAATAATTTTGTTTTGAGTTCAAGTTAAATTTAGAGACAGATTAATATATAAATCTCTAAGTTTCCGAAGTTCTGGAAATGTTGCATTTATACACATGTTATGTATATGTTAGAAACATATAGTCATATATTGTTTTGAATATATATATATATATATATATATATATATATATATATATATATATCCAGAAGCTTTGTAAAAGTCATTTGGAAATAAAATTGGTTAATTATAATTTTATATTAGATTTCAATAGAATTTCTAATACCAGACTTAAAATAACCAATAGTTTCGAAACGTTCAAAATATATGTATAGGAATGGTACCTATATAATTTAAACATATACATTTATAAGATTAATATATATGTTATTTAAATATTACAAATATAAAATACATATATTTAATATATGTAAATAACTCTAATATAGGTTTCCATTACGAGTTATAAATTCCCTCTAAAAGCAAATTTTGTTATATTAAGTCATGGTGATGTCTTCCAATAATATACTCATCACTGTCCAAAATCACTGGATGTTACTAACGCCAAAGCGTTGTGTACCTTTTATTTTGGTTATATGCGATGGAGTAAAATGTGGTGCTCCAATCTATTATTGGGTCTGACTTAACTAGGCTGCATAATACGATTATGGCCTTAGAGACAAAAGCATGAATTATTCTACATTTTGAGCAAATGAATAATACTGAACAAAATGTTCAACATGCGATCAAAGAGTTATATAGAAAAATATAATTGACATTAGATGTCTACCTAAAAGGTTGTGTTTTGAGTTTAGCCAAAGCTGGGTTAAGGCATGACTAGATATGGATCTTGGAACACCATTATATGTATATAATGATTTACATATATAAACAGAGGGATGTTAATTTGAGTGGGAGCGTATTTTAGTTTCAATTACATATTTATGTTAATATAAATTTTGATTGTCAAAATTTTGTATTAAATAAATATTACAGAATCAGTTATTATTTTATTATCTAATGTAGATATTAAATAATAAATAACTTGATAATTTAAATTAATCCTTAAGAAGGATATAAATTGAATTAAATCAAATTTCTTGACTAACATTGAAATTTGAGGATTGTCCTCAAACAAATCAAACGTAATTGTTCTAACAAATATAGAGGATCTAAAACCAAAGTCAAAGTATGACTTTAACTGAATAAGATATAAATGTTATAATAATCTACTTATACATACCTAGTATTAGATACTAGATATAAATCGCATAAATGTACGTTGATTTAAAGAAATTGCAGAATAAGTAGAAATCTGATAAAATGACAAAAGTGGACTTACGAATGGAAATGAATCAAAAGTTGTTGGATTATCCACAGCAAGTTGATTCTTGTTTATATACTGGCTTAATTAAAATAGATAAAATAATTGTTATTATGAAATTCCATTTAAAATAAATGTTATTATAAAACTTGTTTTGACAGATTTAAATTTCATTTGTAGTAAAAGAACAATTGTTGTTCATTTTATTTAAATGAAATATCTAATGGAATTTCACAAATAGTTAATGAAATTTATAAATCTTTAACTATAATGTACCTGACATAAATACCAAGTGGATTAAATTTAGTGATTTAAATCCAACATACTTTTAGCATTACCAGTTAGCCAGTATAAACAAGAAAGTATATCAAAATCCATAATGATGGAATTTTGAGATCATTTGATTTTGAATTATATGAAGAATACAACTCTTGTTTATTAGGCAAAATAACTGAATCACTTTTTCACTTGACACAGTGATTGAGTGACAAGTATTGGGTCTCGAACATAATGATGTATATGGAGCAACGAATACATAAGCTAGAGGTAGGTTTTATTACTTCATTATATTTACTGATGATATCAGTGGAAATAGATATATATATATATATCTTATGAAATACATATCAGAATCCTTTGAAAAGTTCAAAAAATTCAAAGTGAAGTTAGAAACCAATTTTAATAGAAAATAAATATTTTTCGAATAGTTCGAAAGAGAACATTTAAGCCAATAAATTTAATGACTATCTGAATGAGTTTGGAATTGTTTCACAACTCTGTCCACCTAGAACACCATATTAGAATGGTATGTCTGAACGGAGATATCGAACCTTATAAGATATAGTATGATAAGTCATATAGATCTTCCTATAAGTTAAATTTAGAACAATTATATTAATTCCCACTAAAACGATTTGAAGACGCCATATAAGATATGAACTAGGAAATGTCTTAGTGTGTCTAATACGAAGATTTGGGATGTAAGGCGTTTGTTAAACGTCCTTCCTCTGATAAGATCGGACCCAAATCAGATAACTATTTTCTGGATATAAATTCTCTGAGAATAAAATGTTTATTACTTGATTTGGTATCCTTGTGAAGGAGAGTCAGTCTCTTAGATACCGATGGGAATAAAATAGAATTCGAGATATATCGAAAACCACAAGATACCATTAAATCTTGTATAGACAAGAAATTGAGTGGGAGTGACACAATAACTCTAATGTTATTTGATAACACATTGATTATTGTAAATAATGTTAGTTTAAAACAAAAATAAATACAGATTCTAAGAAAGAAAATGTTTGGATTAAGAAGTTCATGATTGAACTTAACTCATTGTTGATCGAATGATACACATTGCGATAACAATATGGCTGTTGCTCAGGCCTAAAACATTAAACTCATCATCAATCCAAACATATACATTTTAAGAAATATAATTCTTATGCGAAGTTGTTTACAGAAGAAATAAACATATCTGCAAAGTTACAAAAGTTGTAATGTTGCAGACCTACAGAATTATACTCTGTCGCAGCAGAAGTTTAATAGACACACTAGTTTCATAAGTATACGATACATAAATGATTGACTTTAGTGCAAGTGGGAGATTGTTAGAGTTTGTGCCCTAAAGGCAATTCATTTGATAAGATTGATAACACTGTTGATGTTATTATTTTAGTTGGAATAAAATATTATTCTATTATATGTATTTACTGCGTAATATAAATAATAATATAATAGAAGTCCTTAGAATAATAATACGGAATTATATATAGTTCGAGTAAGACTGACTTGAGATTATATAATGTGATAAGTATTATAATTCTTAAATGCCCCTAGTCGAGTTTTATTGTTAATATAGGACAACGATAAAGCGTTAAGACTAGTATGTTGATTGACTGATGATCACATCTCATTGATCATTAATATACGTGATATTAATGTCAAAACATAAATACGTATTGGAAAATATCGTATTGGGCTGACCCGCCGTGAGATAACTCCATGGAATATAATTAACAGTATCATGAGTTATTCTCATAGTGACAGTGATGTAATGGTTCTCAGACCTGAAATCATTATAATTTTATCGGAGCATATTTTTGTTTTGATATCATCTAAAGTTATTTCGTAACAGAGTAACGATAATGGTGATTATTGGATATATCTCAAATCGAATGAAAATTATGAATCATCTAGATGTAATTTAACCCTACGATATATTCGTAGTGATATCCATAAGCCTCTTGATTGAGTGAGACTGTTAAATGCATGGCCATGCTCAAATACTGATTTGTTTTAAACAGTCTACTCGTCGATCAAGAAAAACAGATTAAATTATAAAGAGGATGATACGATCCATGCCTTGAGTTTAATCATGGATATATCGGCTAAAAGGATTATATTACATTGATACACTGGTCACGAAAAAAAGGAAGGTTGTATCGAATCGATAATTTTATTATAACATGGGTAGTAGCGACGTATTGCTAGGTGCCAATCACTGTTTATGGTTTTAAATACGATTTAAAGCCATTTCCAACATTGTAGTAACCTAAAGGGTCATACAAAAGGAACGTTACAAATGAGAAACTGATTTGGAGAAATAAAATATCAATTTGTTGATATTTTATCTGGGATTGGAACGAGTATTAGGGTGGTTCCTAATTTTAAGGTTAATACTTCTATTTTAAAAGGGGGTTTTTACTTTCTTATAAAAAAGAGGTATGACTTAACTTTAAAAAGGGGTGTTATATAAGATCAAAAACCTAGGACGCTTATAATATAATTTTCAAACCATAAAATTTGTCATGGCGGCTAGCACCGCAATCATTCATCTCTTCTTCAATCCGATTGATGAAGGGAATGTTCCAGTGGATTTCTCTAGAGGCTCTACACTTGGAGAGGTCCATCGATGCTTCCGATCTTCAGTGTGTTCGAATATCTCGCATCAGATTCGAACAATTCAAATGATTCAAAATTGGGGATTTTCACATTCAAGTAAGGTATGAACTTTTCGATTTATTGATTTGCATAGATCCGAATGTTTTAAGTGTTAAAATGAAATTAATTTAGGGTTTCGATTAGATTTAGTAAACCCAAAATTTCAACAAAAATGACCCTCATCTTCTGTCCATAAGCATACTCCAATCCAGCATATGTCCAAAATTACCTGAACCTGTCACTTGGCGGCCCGTGTGAAAAGTGGGCACCCGAGTTTGCAAAGTGAAACAAACTACGAGTCAGTCATGGGACTGGTGTGAGAAATCTTTCCTAACTTATCTAACAATATGGTTAATCAGAGGACCACACCGCTAACGCGGAACGGGTTTACTCCATTGGATTGTCAGTGCATAAATTAAATAAATTTTTATTCAAAACAATGCAATGCTTTTTAGAAAAATGAAATCATTATAAGACTCAAGTCCCATCACACAATGCAACGCAAATCGGAGGATAGAGTTTTACCTTCTAATGATCAAACATGCTTGATACGTATAAAATAATATTTAATATTATTATTAGTGTCTAATCAGATTTAAAATACTTTCAAAGTAAATGTATCAATCTTAGATGGCATAGCACCCCATCCTACTATGTCGCCATATATAGGATTACCATCAAAACCGTAATGTCGTATTGGAAATTGGGTTTCTATCATGAGTCAAGGCTAGGGATGATCTCCTTACTGATTCGAGACACTCTAGCAAATGTCTTAGAATTCGGACGCTGGCGAACCCTTGGATCCTGCAGGACAGGTCCACAAATACTTTAGTGGATTGGCAATTCCTAAACACATGCTTCCCGGTCCTATTGAACCTATCAATTGACCACTATCGACCAATATAACAGAGGCCTCGTAATCCATCATCCACATAAGTAAAAATGTCCGGGCTCCATACCATGACACTACTTCTAGCTAGAAACAAACGTGTGCACTCCCTGCGTTCCCTTATCCCGTTTCTGCCTCTTACTGGGGTGTGAGGCTCGCGAAGTAACGCTATACTCAAAGCTATGCCTAAATGGTTTGTGCTTTGATCATCAACCGTAAGGCTCTGCTTTTCAAGAAAAGCCTTGATCATTTGCATCTTGGCGTGCCACGTTGACAATCCACGCCATGCGATCAATAACCATCAATATATAACCTCTGAGCTCATGCGTCTCTGAGAAGGGTGTTAAGCAAGAGAATAAATTCTCCATCACCAAATAGATATATATTAAATAAAAATCATTTTACATGGAATGAAATCCAATGTTAGACACACATTCATTTACAAGTCCGTTCTAGGTCTGAACGAAACTGGAGACACCCTATTCCTCGTCACGTATGTCCAATACGGAAGAGAGGTACTCGCTTACCCGGACACTCAACAAGTACGTTTGGACAACTACCATTTTAACCCTTTACTGGGAGCTACCCAATGCCGGGCATCAGTTGTCGTCCATTCTATGTGAAGATCGCCGATCTTCAATATCTTCGATTTAAACTGTCGCATAATTATTTGAAATGAGATTGAACTCGGTCTTTCAAATAATTCTCGCATATATATAATTTAAATCATTTCATATCATTGATATTATTTTATAACGATTTATTGCAATTTTTATTTATATAAAAATAGCCCAATTTAATTTAACGACGCTTCGGGTCAATAGGCGGCCCTGGCGCTATTTTTACCCAAATTTGATTTACACATTTCTCGAAATCTAACCGTTGGATTTTAACAAAATTTATATCATTGGAAAGATCTTCCCAAAGCGGACCTAAGGTTCCTATTTTGGGAAAATCCGATGGTCGGATCTTTCGGTATAATCGTTTAAAGTTACGATTCCGAAACACAAACTACCGCACGCGATTCATTTAATTTTAATTCATATATATATATATATATATAATTATATACAAATATAAACCATTCGACGATTCCACTAACGTGTTTAACACGCCAAATAAAAAATGTTTTATTGGCATAACATCTCTACATGTTCATAATGTCAAATAAATATGTATTTTATTTACATTCATTTCTACATGTTTCTAATGGCAAACAAGTATGTATTTTATTCACATGACATCTTTGCTAATGACAAATAAAAAGATAATTTTTATTTTCATTATTGGTATGCAATTTCTATTTTTAACTTTAACAAATAAAAAGAAATATTTTACTTGTATATAGTTTCAATGTATAACATGACACATTAAAATGTTTATGTTAATTTGCATACAAATTCTAATGCATAACATAACATATATAAAAATGTCTCTTTACTTTGTACACGAATTCTAATGTATAATTTGACAATAAAAATATCACTTTGATTTGCATACAAATTCTATTGTATAATTTGACAATGAAAATGTCTCTTTAACATGCATACAAATTCTACTGTACAATTTAACAATAAAAATGTCACTTTGATTTGCATACAAATTCTATTGTATAATTTGACGATAAAAATGTCATTTTAATTTGCATACAAATTCATTGTATATTTTGACGATAAGAATGTCACTTTAATTTGCATACAAATTCTATTGTAAAATTTGACGATAAAAATGTCACTTTGATTTGCATACAAATTCTATTGTAAAATTTGACGATAAAAATGTTGCTTTGATTTGCATACAAATTCTATCGTAAAATTTGACGATAAAAATGTCATTTTAATTTGCATACAAATTCTATTTCAACAAAATGCATAAAAAGTGATTCATTCATTTTTGTTGATAATTCTACTTCAACAAAATGATTAAAAATGATCTTTCATTTTTGTTGACAATTCTATTTCAACAAAATGATTAAAAGTGGTAACTTCATATTGTTAACAATTCTAATTTAACAAAATGAATAAAGGTGATATTTCATATTGTTAACAATTCTAATTTAACAAAATGAATAAAGGTGATACTTCATATTGTTAACAATTTTAATTTAACAAAATGAATAAAGGAGATATTTCATATTTTTAACAATTCTAATTTAACAAAATGAATAAAGGAGATATTTCATATTGCTAACAATTCTAATTTAACAAAATGAATATTTTTGTTGTAACACAAATATATTTAACAAAAATGTTATTTTTGTTTTAACACAAATCTACTTAACAAAAATGTTAATTTTGTTTTAACACAAATCTATTTAATAAAAATGTTATTTTGTTTTGATTATTTTATTTCAGCAAAAATGTTATTTTTGTTTTTGACAATCTTATTTCAAAAATGTTCATTTTTATTTTGACAATTTTATTTAAACAAAAAATGTTCATTTTTGTTTCAACTGTTATATTTTGACAAAAATGACAACTTTGCTTCAATAATTATATTTTGACACAAATGGAAATTTTAATTCAACTATTCTATTTTGACAAAAATGTCAATTTTGCTTCAACAATTATATTTTGACAAAAATGACAATTCTAATCCAACTATTCTATTTTGACAAAAATGTCAATTTTGATTCAATTATTCTATTTTGATTCAATTATTCTATTTTGATAAAAATGTCAATTTTGATTCAACTATTATATTTTGACAAAAATGACAATTTTGTTTCAACTATTGTATTTTGACAAAAATGACAATTTTGTTTCAACAATTACAAAAATGACAATTTTGTTTCTACTATTATATTTTGACAAAAATGTCAATTTTGTTTCAATTATTATATTTTGACAAAAATGTCAACTTTGTTTCAATTATTATATTTTGACAAAAATGTCAACTTTGTTTCAACTAAAAAAATGATATTTTTGTTTCACTATTTTCTTACAACAAAATGTCCTTTTCATTTCAACTATTTGGTTTCAACAAAAATGATATATTTGTTTCAACCATTTTGTTACAAAAAAAAATGTCCTTTTTATTTTAACCATTTGGTTTCAACAAAAATTATATATTTGTTTCAACCATTTTGTTATAACAAAAATGTCCCTTTTATTTCTACTATTTGGTTTCAACAAAAATTGATATTTTTGTTGAAACTCATTTTATTACAACAAAGATGATCTATTTGTATCAACTATTTGGTTTCAACCAAAAATGGTATTATTATTTTTCTTTGTTTCAACCATTTTATTACAACAAAAATGATCTATTTGTTTTCAACAATTTCATTATAACAAAAATGATATATTTGTTTTTCAACCATTTTATTATAACAAAACTGATATATTTGTTTTTCAACCATTTTATTATAATAGAAATGATATATTTTTTTTCAATAATTTTATTATAACAAAAATGATATATTTGTTTTCAACCATTTAATTATAATGATATATTTGTTTTTCAACCATTTTATTATAACAAAAATTATATATTTGTTTTTCAACCATTTTATTATGACAAAATTGATATATTTGTTTTCAACCATTTTATTTCAACACGATAATCATCAAATTAACAGATCTACATAACAACATCAATAATCATTTTTGTTATAATAAAATTGTTGAAAACAAATATATCATTTCTATTATAATAAAATGGTTGAAAAACAAATATATCAGTTTTGTTATAATAAAATGGTTGAAAAACAAATATATCATTTTTGTTATAATAAAATTGTTGAAAACAAATAGATCATTTTTGTTGTAATAAAATGGTTGAAACAAAGAAAAATAATAATACCATTTTTGGTTGAAACCATTTTATTTCAACACAATAATCATTGAGGAGAGTCGTCCACTAACTGACCTTGAGAAACATATCCTGAAAAACCATGAATTGGAATTAGAGAGACTTATCAAACAAGAAGAAATTGGATGGAAACAACGATCCAAAGCTAGATGGATTAATGAAGGATATAAAAACACTGCATACTTTCACCGATTAGCTAATGGTCACCGACGTGCTTCATTCATTTCTGAAATAATGCACGCCAACAACTCATTTTCTGATCCCAAAGAAATTTGCTCCCTTTTCACACAATTTTATAGAAACATTCTGGGTTCTCAACCTCCTCCATCCCCTACGATTGATTGGCACAATCTTTATCCAAACCCTAAGCATATTGCCATTGATCACCCATTCACAAAAGGGGAGATTTGGGCTGCAATCAATGACATGGCGGTAGACAAGGCTCCTGGGCATGATGGCTTTGGCCCATGTTTTTTAAGCATTTTTGGCCCACCATCAAATTTGACCTAATTGAGATGTGCTCTGAATTCTACTCTGACCCATCTACCATTGCTAAACTTAATTATGCTAATATCATCCTCATTCCTAAATTCCCTGGAGCTAACACCCTTCCATCATTTAGACCAATCAGCCTCCTCAATACTACTTTCAAAATCATCACCAAAATATTAGCTAACAGACTCCAAAATCACATTTATGAGTTAGTGGGTATTGAACAATCCGCCTTCATTCTGGGAAGAAATATATTAGACTGTGTTGCTGCTACACAGGAGATCATCTCCTTCTGCCACACCACAAACTCCCCTGGAGTGCTTCTCAAACTTGATTTCTCTAAAGCCTTTGATTCGGTTAACTGGTATTTCATCCTGGACCTTATGTCTCACAGAGGCTTCCCCATGATTTGGTGTAATTGGATCAAGCATATCCTATTCTCTAGTTATTCAACGATCAATATTAGTGGAGAAATTGGCGGTAAAATTAAATCTAAAAGAGGCTTACGACAAGGAGACCCACTTTCACCTTTGCTTTTTGTCTTGATCGCTGATGTCTTTAATCAGATGGTGAAACTCTCATTAACTCACAACATCCTCTCTGGCATTTCTCTTCCTAATTACAACCTCTCCACAACCAACTTACAATTTGCGGATGACACGGTTCTCTTTATCGTTCCTTCGCCTCAAAACATCCACAGCCATAAAGTTCTCCTTTACACGTTCGAACTTATCTCTGGTCTCTCTATCAATTTCAATAAAAGTTCAATTATAATGTTGGGAAATTGTTCTTCACTCGGTGCCCCTATTGCCAAATGTCTAAATTGCAAGGTTGGATCTTTCCCCATTACTTATCTAGGCATACCTCTTCCTCCTACCAAACTTCATAAATCAGATTGGATTCCTCTTATCTCAAAGATTGAATCTAGACTTTCATCCTGGAAGGCAAATTCCTTGTCTTCTGCTGGTCGCCTTGTGCTTCTCAAGCATGTTCTCTCCTCAATACCAACATACTGGATGTCGTTTCACAAATTACCCATCTGGGTTATCAACAAGATTGATTCTATTTGAAGTTCTTTCCTTTGGAATGGTGATAAGCTCAAAAGGCTAGTCAACTGGCATACAGTTTGTCTCCCTTACTCTCATGGAGGATTGAATGTCCCCCAGCTTACCTCCTTTAATCAAGATCTCTTGGCTAAATGGATTTGGCGTGCTCTTTCCCCTTCTCATTTCATATGGAAAGATTGGATCTTAATGCGGCTTTACAATGCAAACCCAGCCTTCATTCTTCACTTCAGTCCTACCTCTAATCCATCTCCGTTCTGGAGAGGAGTTTTATCCTCCCTCGCGAGAGTTAAACCGCTTTTCCATGTTAAAGTAAATAATGGTGAATCATGTTTGTTTCGGCAAGATATTTGGTTTGGAGAACTTCCTCTTTCCTCCTCCTTGCCCAACCTTGGATCTAGTAACATTTCTAACCCACAGACAGTTGCTGAAGCCTTTAATTTGGGCCTATTGGGCTTGTTTCCCAGTTCAATATTTGGGCTGTCCAGTTTACAAGAGTTGGCTAAGATAGAGATACTCATTGATTGTTTTCAACTCTCGCATGGGCCTGACTCTTTTTATTGGGCTTTGGGATCTTCTCGAAAATTCTCCGTCAAGTCTTGTTATGATTATTTGATCCATCCTGGACGATGTTATTCTTTCTCCAGAGTCTGGAACTGTCATCTCCCCCCATGCATCATTTTCTATCAATGGCTCTTAATCCACAATCGCATCAACTCAAAAGACAGACTCTGCCGCTTTGGGATTGATGTCAACCCTATTTGCGTTCTTTGCAACCTGAGTAATGAATCCCTCACCCATCTTTTCTTTGATTATGACTTTTCTTTTGCGGTTTGGGCCGTTGTTAGCTCATTCATTCTCGGTTTCGTCCCTTCTTTTCGCTCTTTCTTCGATTACTGGCAGGACAACCCCCCTGACCCCTCGTCTGACTCTCTGGTAGCGATCTTCTCCTGGTGTATCTGGTTAGAACGAAATGCATATGTATTCAGATGACCCAAAATGTCATTCTGGGGAACTTGTTTTCATATTATGCATCTCTTCGAATTATGGACAGGCTCGGTCAGGCACGCTCGCTTCAGACTTTCCCTCCCCCAGCCTCGCTCGCCTGGATCTCAAGAAAGCAGCTCATTATTTCCTCTGTGATCAAGTATAAGTATGTAGTTCTATTTTGGTAGTGTATTTATCACTCAGCTGTGTTGTGGTTGCTATATGTACATCTTATTAGTACTCTTTAGACTGTATTATATATGACCATCTTGGTCTGTTCTTAGTCTGCTACTGGTTGGGCCTGTCAACCAGATATTATTACTAGCTCTTTTGCATCTACGCGTAACCGGCTGTGTGGTGCCCGCTACACTCCCATATTCCTCAAAAACATCAATCATAAATCCCAGATCAAATCACATATAGCATCAAATACAATTAAACAGCGGATTGGAAGAAAAATCATAATCATAATTAATCAATTTTAATTAAAAAAATAGAATTTTCACATTGCTTTCAATCCTGTATAATTCTGATTTGAATTTTGCCCAAAATCTAATCTACTCCAAATTCGTTCTAATCAGTCCAGAAATGTAGATCTCGGATTCACGATCCCAACAGTTCTGAAATCGTCCAATTCTGAATTCGTTTGAGTATGATATGAATTTATTTGTCTAATTAATAATTTAATTAATTAATTTAAATAAACATAACCTTCTTCTTCTTCCTTCTGAAGCACGGCTATAAGTTTTCAACTTTTGTTCAATCCTAGGGTTACAGTTTTCGATCCAATCGCTCAATATCTCGACGATCCAACACCACAGCGTCGAAGAGGAGCAAGAGGCGCTCCAGGTGGACCCCACGGCGGTGGGTGCACGTGGCTAGGCGGGTGGGCGGCAGTGCAAACCCGTTGACTTCGGGGTGCAAATTCGATCTCAATACACCACGGTTTTTTATCAACCCCGTATGAAATTGAAGCTTATGAAATTCTCCATAATAAAGTCAAGAGGAAGAAGGAATTTTATAGTATAGATCAGGAGAATTTAAGGGTGGAAGAGAGGAGCTCTTCTGGCCAATGATAGAGGGGTGGTGGCAGCTTTAGAATAGGGATTAGCGTTTGGTTATTAGATATTTATAATAAAATATTATTAAATCTCTTAATTATTAGTTTTAAGCTCGTTAACCCTTTACAGCTCCAAATTCAGCCCAACGAGAGTTGTTCCTATCCAAACGCCCCCGTTCCGAACAAAATAGGCTAGGTCCCGTCAGCCCAATCGATCGTTTTCAGTATGTTTTGTTTATATTAAAATATAAATCATTTATTTATTTAATTTGATCGTACATTTATATTTACCGGGGCTACATACGGACTCCAAAAATTCCCAAAAAATAAATCTAGCTATGTTTTGACAATACGGTCGTAAAAAAATTAATTTTGTCGAATTTGGAGACCATTTGAAAAATGACCCTTTTAACGGTCGATTAAATTCAACAGAAATTATCGAACGTAGTTTAATTTACCACGCTCACATATTAATTCCAAAAATTATGGAAAATTAAACCTAGCAATAATTTGACATTCCGGATCCGACAAAAATGGTTTCGTCGAAAATGGAGGTCGATTATAAAATGACTATTTTTAATAGCTTTTATATTATTTAAAAATGGAATTTTTAAATTTTGGCACATTTTCTGACAAAATTCTTTAAAATAAAAATTTTAAATTGGTTTTGATTTTCCGGGTCGTTACAATCTCCCTCACATAAAAACTTTTTGTCCGCAAAAAGGAAATAATAGTAAAGTAGAAAAAAAAACGGAAAATGCAAAATATTGTAAATGTACCTCTACAAAAGAGTTACTCGGAGATGTCTACTCTGCACTTGGGATAAACATGTTTGATGCTGTCCTCGGTCTCCCATGTACAGTCTCTAGGATCCTCGCTCCACTGCACTTTTACTAAGTGGATCCTCTTGTTCCTCAGAACTCGGGTCTCTTTGCCAACAATTTTCACTGACTCCTTTCTTCATGCTAAGCTAGGGGTAATCTCCAAATCTTGTTGAAACGACCCAAACTTCCATGTAAAGGAAAGCCCGGATTGCTTCGGGAACAAGACAAATCAAAACACAAACAGAAGAACATTTCATTGCTTTTTACAACAATTCCATTAGAATTCAAGAATATAACAGAGTATAAATAAATATTATACATTCGATAAACATCAGAGATTTATAATTTACAATGCAACGGAAAATAATACAAAACACAAATGAAAGAGATAAACAGATACAGAGCTTTCCGAATATCATTCCAGCTGTAAACCAGGATCCTATGAATATAAATCTGCAAAACCAAAACTACTAGCTGCCCATGTGGAAAATAGGGGCACCCAGAGTTTAGGTTAAAATAATAAACTCCAGGCCAGTCATGTGACTAGTGTGAGAACTAAAACAGTTATTTAAAACTTTACTTTAAATCATATATATCAAGGGACCATGCCATATAACACGAAAGGAGTTTCCTCCCAAGAATACCAGCGCATATAACAAAACAACGCAATGCTTTTTGGAAAAATGAAGCTATTATAAGACCCAGGTCCCATCACACAATGCAATGCAATGCAAGCCGGAGGATAGGGTTTTCCCTTATAATAGCCAAACATGCTTGGTACGTTAAAACAAATCATTTGATACTATTATAAGTGCATAGTGTATAAAATAACTTCAAATATAAATGTATCAATCCTAGACGGCATGGGTACCATATATCATGTTGCCAATACTAGGATCTATAATCAAAACCGCAACGTCACGTATTGGAAGTTGGATTTCCGTCTGTGAACCAAGGCAAGGGATTGTCAGGGCCGGTCCACACGGAGTGGATTAAAATGCCTAAACACTGCGTTTCCCCACCCTATGGGGCGTCAATATGGTCTGTATAAAGATCATCCTTCGTCTCCGCATAGACCGAAATAACCGAGGCGCCTCGCTGTCCATCATCCATATAAGTAAAACGTCAGGGCGTGCAAAACGCTGACACCACTCCTAACTAGAAGGAAATGCATGCCCTCCCTGATGTACCTCCCGTTTCTGGTTCACACCAGGGTGTGAGGCTCGCAAATTAATGCTACACAAAGCTATGCTATATTAAAGCCGTGCTTTGATCATCAACCACAAGACTCTTCTTTTCAACAGAAGCCTTGATCATTTGCATCTCAGCATGCTACACAGGCTACTCACGCTATGCAACCGATGTCTATCAATCACACAGAATGAAATCCGATGTCAGACACACATCCATTTACAAGTTTGTTCTGGGTCTGAACGAAACCGGAGGCACCTTATTCCTCGTCCTGTATGTCCAATATAGGAGAGAGGCCCTCGCATATCCAGTCGATCTCCAAGTACGTCTGGAACAATCACCACTTATTACCTCGTCTTGGGTGTACAACCCAATCAAGACATCATTAATCATCCAAACGATGTGATGACCTCCGGTCTTCAACCACCGTCTTCATCCTCGACATATCGTCGAATCAGTTATTCAGAATGGGATAAACCCGGTCTTTCAAAATAACTCGCGTATATAATAAACAAGTGATATAAAAACACATCATACGCCTCATTCCATTCAGAATATTCTTTTATTTAAATATTCATATCCTTTGGGAAAGGTTCCCATTAATTTTATCAAAGATAAATTCTTTAAAATTTATTCTTTAATCTTCCTTTGGATATCAATTCGAACCAAATTATGGTTTATCCAAACTAGTCGGGATTAGCGAACCTTACCGAAGTAATCATTTGTTTTAATTTCCCAATCCCAACCTATTTACCCCATGTATTAAAACAGTTAATACTTCATATCTAACACTACGGTGTTATCGGTAAATTCAATTACCATTTCACGTTCAAATCTAATTAAAGATTTAACTATCGCCTGGAGTAAAACTGGTGATACTCCCTTCTCGATCATTTTTCGAATTTGATAATTTTAGTTATCAGATTCACCTTTCAATCTATTTAAAGATTCATTAAAACTCTATTTTAGTTTTAATTTCCAAAAATCATTATTTAATTATTATTCAAAGTTAAGAAATAAATCTTATCTTTAACTGGGTTAAAGAACTAATGTCATTTAAAACACAGCTCACAATAAACGCAAAATCACATTCCATTAACAATGGAATCTTCACGGAAAATAGATCAATATATATAATCAATACGAACTTCCATATCCAACCGAAACTATAAATGGAATAACGGCAAAGCCTCTTAAGTTCCATATATAGTAACAGTCTTCCTCCACAGAAGTCCACTTCGATTATTACCAAATCGAATTCCATTCCATTCCAATTTATTTTATCAAATTGAAAAACTTTACTTTGGAAAATTTCCTTTAAGTCATAACAAAAGATTTATAAATCCCAAATCACATTTCACTGTAGATCGGGTTAAAGAATGAATGTCGCTAAAAACACAGTTCACGATAAACCCAATTCACATTCCATTTTATTCCAATCATTAAATTTAATTGGAAACTCTAAAAATCTTAATTAAAAAAATTATATCTTTTCTCAACTAGGTTTAAGAACAGTGTCATTTAAAACACAATTCACAACAAACCCAAAATCTATTCAATATTAAATACAAGGCTCTGAATAGAAATTATATCGGCTTATATTCAATATCAAATTCTGAAATCAACAAATATCGTATTGGGAGTAACGGTATATATATCTTCTGAATTCCTCCACAATATCCTTATAATCACGGAATCCAATATCGAAATATTCCAAAGATAATTTCGATTCCAATCCATATATTGGAGATTTTGGTTATTTTTAAAACCATTTCAAATCCAATCTGTTTATTTAAAAATATTGGATTATAATTCTAATTCACAACTAGTTCATTTCGATAAAAACCTATTTTTATCTCTTCAAATATGGAATTTTTCATCCCAATTCTTTCCAAATCATTTATTATGATTATACACAAATTATTGATATTTTTAATAATTTTATCAAGGCTCGTACAGTCGATTTCCATAAACGGTCAGCGAACTGCACTTACAGCGACCTTTTCCAAATTTGATTTGGTCATAATTCCAAATCCAACCATTAGATTTCAAATCTCTAATATTCGTTAGAAAGATCTTTTTGATACGAACCTAACGGTTACAGTTTTAGGAGAATCCGACGGTCGGATCTCCCGTAATGTCCATTCGAAGTCAATGGTCGAAATTTGCGAACTGCCACAGCACGACGCGTTCTATTCAGGCCATTACATATAATATATATTATATATATCTTCGATTTCCATTTAAAACGTATTCTACTAATCGTTTTAAATTCATTTTAAAAACGATTTCAACTTCATATTCAATTTTAAATCAAAATTGAATATTTCATATCATTAATATATAAATTATAATATTTTCAAACTTTAGATTTTGAAATCACTACCTTTTCGATATTCATTATAAAAATGAATAAAATCGATATAAATATCGCTCACGTCAATATGGCGCTAATATAATCAACACGACTTTATATATTTAAATATATTCGTGTCCATCCCAAATCGGACGTCAAAATAAAATCTTGATCCTTTACTGAATATTATTTTAAAATATTCATTACTTTAAAATATTCGTTATTTTAAAATATTCATTCTTTCTTGAGACGACCCGAACTCCCCCGGTCTCCGAAGAGAAGAGAAAGCGCGGATTGTTTTGAGAACACGACAAAACAGAACGCAGACGGAAGAACATTTCATTGTATATTACAACAATCCATCAGATTACAAGAATATACAGAGTATAAATGAATATTACACAGAAATATCAGAGATTTAAATTACATTTAAATAAATTGCAGCGGAAAATAATACAATACACAACTAGAAGTAGATATACGGATACAAAGCTTTTCGGATATCGTTCCAGCTGTAAACCAGGATCCTATGAATATAAATCTGCAAAACCAAAACTACTAGCTGCCCGTGTCAAAATAAGGGCACCCAGAGTTTAGGTTAAAACAATAAACTCCAGGTCAGTCATGTGACTGGTGTGAGAACTAAAACAGTTATAAATCTTTATTTTTAAAGTTAGGTAAATCAAGGGACCACGCCGTATAACACGGAACGGGTTTCCTCCCAAGAATACCAGTGCATAAAACAAACAACGCAATGCTAAATAAAGAAAAATGAAGCTATTATAAGACCCAGGTCCCATCACACAATGCAACGCAAGCCGAAGGATAGGGTTTTTACCTTATAATAGCCAAAGAATGCTTGATACATTTAAAAAAAATTATTTGATACTATTATAAGTGCATAGTGTATAAAACAACTTCAAATCATAAGTATCAATCATAGACGGCATAAGCGCCCCATCCCACTATGTCGCCATACTAGGCTCTACAAATAAAACCGCAAATGTCACGTATTTGGATATTGGATTTCCGTCTGTGAACCGAGGCAAAAGTTAGTCCTCAACCGATTCGAGACTGTCTAGCCCGAGCCTCAGGAACAACCGCAACTGCCCCTTGGATCGTCAGGGCCGGTCCACCAATGTGGATTATTTTGCCTGAACACTATGTTTCCCCGCCCTTTGCGGCGTAAATGAGCCAACGAATGACTCCACCGGACCCAGATCGTCCGATCTAACCGAGGCGCCTCGCAACAGCAACAACCACACAGGTGAAAAGTATATAAATGTCAGGACTGGTAGGTCACTAACACCACCCTAGCTAGAAAGAAACGCATGCCCTCCCTGAGGTCCTCTCCCGTTTTTGGTTCACAACCTGGGTGTGAGGCTCGCGAATCAACGCTACACAAAGCTATGCCACACAGGCCTTGCTTTGATCATCATCCACAAGACTTTGCTTTTCAACAGAAGCCTTGATCAATTGCCACTTAGGCATGCCACACAGGAAATTCACTCTATGCGTTTGATATCCATCAATATATAACCCCTGAGCTCGTACGTCTCAGAGAAGGGCGTTAAGCAAGAGAATACATTCTCCACCGCAAACAGATATATATTTAATAGAAATCAATCACACAGACTAACATCCAATGTCAGACACACAGTCCATTTACAAGTTCGTTCTGGGTCTGAACGAAACGGGAGGCACCTAGTACCCCGCATATCCATCGATCCCCAAATACGTCTGGACAATCACCAACTGTTTCCATCTTCTTGGGTGTACATCCCAATCAAGATCATCAGTAATCACCCAAACGACGTGAAGACCTCCGGTCTTCGACCACCGTCTTCATCTTCGACTTATCGTCGTATCAGTTATTCAGAATGGGATAAACCCAGTCTTTCCGAATAACTCACGTATATTTTAAATAAGTGTTACACAAACACAACATAAGCCTCATTCCAATTCATCAGTCACTAACCGTAAATTAAACAAGAGAATAATTCCCCAAATATTAACCCCGAAGGCCGAAACCAACAACAGATCAATATCCAGAAAACCATTCTGCTTAGCTAACTGACAGTTAGTTTCTAAATTTCACATTCATAGTGAAAGGTTCCCATTAATTTTATCAAAGATAAATTCTTTAATTTATTCTTTAATCTATTTTTGAATATCAATTCAAACTAGTCGGGATTAACGAACCTTACCGAAGTAATCATTTGTTTTAATTTCCCACTCCCAACCTATTTATCGCATGAAGTAAAACTGGTAATACTTCATATCTAACACCACGGTGTTGTTGGTAAATTCAATTACCATTTTACGTTCAAATCTAATTAAAGATTTAACTATCGCCTGGAGTAAAACTGGTGATACTCCATTCTCGATCTTTTCAATCTAATTAAAGATTCATTAAAACTCCACTTAGTTTTAATCGTTAACTGGGTTAAAGAATCAGTGTCATTTAAAACACGGTTCACGATAGACCCAAAAATCAATATCAATTCAATTCCAATTAAATATTATTTAATTGGTACACTTCATTAAATCTAAATAAAAAGATTTAATCTTTTCTCCACTGGGTTCAAGAACATTGTTAGTCAAGACACCATTCACGACAAACCCAAATCACATTTGATATTAAATACAAGGCTCTGAATAGAAAATATCCCGGCTTATATTCAATATCAAATTCTACGACCAACAAATATCGTATTGGAAATAACGATATATATATCTATATCTTTCAAATTTCCATAACAACATTTGTATAGTCACGAAATCCAACATCGAAATATTCCGAAGGCAATTTCGATTCAAATCCATTCCAATGCAATCATTGGAAATTCTGGTTATTTTCAAAACCATTTCAAATTCAATTTATTTATTTAAAATTAAATAGAATTATAATTCTAGTTCAAAACTAATTCATTTCGATAAAAATCTATTTTTATCTTTTCAAATATGGAGTTTTTCATCCCAATCCTTTCTAAATCGTTTCTTATGATTTTACACAAATTATTACTATTTTTAATAATTTTATCAAGGCCCGTACAGTCGATTTCCATCAACGGCCATCGAACTGCACTTACAACGACCTTTTCCAAATTTGATTTGGACATAATTCCAAATCCAACCGTTAGATTTCAAATTTCTAATATTCGTTAGAAAGCTCTTTTCGATACGAACCCAACGGTTCCGGTTTTAGGAGAATCCGACGGTCGGATCTCCCGTGATATCCGTTCGAAGTCAATGGTCGAGATTCGCGAACTGCCGCGGCGCGGCGCGTTCTATTCAGGCCATTATATTATATATAATATATATAATATATTCTTCGTCGACTTCCTTTTAAAACGTGCTTTATAAATCGTTTTAAATTCATTTTCAAAACGGTTTCAACTTCATATTCAATTTCAAATCAAAATGGAATATTCCAATATAAATTCATTTTAAATTCATTTCAAATCAATTTCAATTCAATTTCAATTCGAATTTATTTATATTCAATTTCAATTCGAATTCATTAATATTCAATTTCAATTCGAATTCATTTATATTCAATTTCGATTCGAATTCATTTCTATTCAATTTAATTCGAATTTCAATTCTATTCAAAATTTCAGATTTTGAAATCACTTTCGATATTCGTTATAAAATGAATAAAATCGATATAACTATCGTTCACGTCAAAATGGCGTCAATCTAATCAATACGACTTCACATATTCCTATTTTCAAATATTCTATTTCAAATATTTCCTTTCAAATATTTCTATTTCAAATATTCTATTTCAAATATTTCTTTTCAAATATTTCTATTTCAAATATTCTATTTCAAATATTTCTTTTCAAATATTTCTTTTTCAAAACTGGAATGAGGCCCAATCAATTACCATATAATGTTAATTATATGGATTTTCTACAACTCATGTATACAATAACAACGATGAATAATCAACCATCATCCAAAGTGCATTCTACACTGAATAAGCATCAAATATAAATATTCAACGCTTATAACAGTCTGTCAATCAATCGATCGACATACAACTAACTATTGGGATTAGTGTACGTCATGTATCATCCCAATACGCGGGTGGGGTTTCAAACAATCAAACACAGATTTTATTTGTGTAGTTGGGCGATGTGTAAAATTTATCGTCCCAATCAATATCAGTCAAATGTGTGTATGTAAACAAATCGTCAGATTTGTTTATTTTTATTTCATTTCATATACACGTTAAAAATTCTATTTTTAACTATAAAATACTTTTAACTATATAAATATTTTATTTCATTTCACAACACATCACACAATCAACTACACATCAAAATCAAACAAACAAGCATACAAGCCGTCCATGGTCTGTGGACGACGGGTGTCGGGTGCTACTGAACACCGTTTGCATCCTAGTATATATTTATAACTAGAAAAATTAAATTAAAAGGTGAGAAGTTCTCACAGATAGCTAATCCAATCTCACGACTCTTCTTGGGTAGAAATCTTCGTCGTTCTTGCCTCTTGTCACTTTCGTCGTCTGCATTCCACTACATATATAAAAATCGAATTTTACTTTGCTATTCAATATATAAAAATCGAATTTTTACTTCACTATTCAATATAGAAAAATCGATTTTTTACTTCGCTATTCAATATATAAAAATCGAATTTTTACTTCGCTATTCAATATATAAAAATCGAATTTTTACTTTGCTATTCAATATATAAAAATCGAATTTTTACTTCGCTATTCAATATATAAAAATCATATTTTTACTTCGCTATTCAATATATAAAAATTGAATTTTTACTTAGCTATTCAATATATAAAAGTCGAATTTTTACTTCGCTATTCAATATATAAAAATCATATTTTTACTTCGCTATTCAATATATAAAAATCATATTTTTATTGCTATACATATATAAAAAATTATATTTTTATATCGCTACATTTATAAAAATCAAATTTTTATATTCTACGTTATATAAAAATTATATTTTTAACTTCTACATTATATAAAAATTATATTTTTATCTTCTAAAAATAATTTCATATTTTTGTTTCACTTCATATGTATTAAAGATCATATCTTTATCCTCGCCATTTTATCCTTTCAAATCAATGTATTTTACATTTTTAAATCAAAGTGTTTTATATTTTTAAACCAAGAAAAATCATTTCTTTGTATGGTAAAAATTAGTTCTGTAAGTGATTAAAGATCTACACTTTATATAAACAAAATTTATACTTTATATTTCCAATGAACAAAAATCAAGGCATTGCATAAACAAAATCAAAATCGAAATTTAAAAGAGGATATACTTACGGTATTTTCTGAGGGAGGGGGGGGGGCGCTTGCGCTGGTCTGAGATGAAGGGGCTGAGGGGCGGCTTCGCGGTGGTGGGTCTGGTGCGCCAGTGGTGGCGTAGCGGAGGCAGCACCCACGATGGCTAGGGTTTGGGTCTTACGAGGTTTGGGGCTGTTTTGGGTTCGAGGAAGAAAAAGGGGCGTGGAGAAGGATGGGGAAGGGTTGCCGGAGGGGAGGCGGAAGTGCGGTGGGCGGCGCGTTGGCGGGCGGCACGACGGTGGTCGATGAGGCGAGCGGGATCGACGAGGAAGAAGTTTTTTTTTTCGATCTTTGACCAAGTCTGAAGAGAGAGGGTGTGAGGGAGTGCTTATATAATATATATATATATATTAATTTTAATTTCTCTTCAAAAGTAACTTTTTATTTCGAAGTCGAAATCGAACCCACCGCCTGTCGTCCCTAGCTAATTACCCCCATTCCGAACACAATGGGATATGTTTCGTAAGCCAATTTTGCCGTTACGATCAGTTTCCATTAAAATTACAATATAAATTAATATAACGTTCAAATTTGATTTTAACGTACATTTCAATTTACCGGGGTCACATACGGACTCTAAAAATTCTGGAAAAATTATTTATAGCTTCGTATTGACGATACGGTCCTAACAAAACTAATTTGGTCGAATTCTGAGACCGTTTGAAAAATGGCCAATTTCCAGTCGATTAAAATTAACTAAAACTGGTCAAACACGTTTTCCTTTGCCACGCTCACATATTGATTCGAAAAATTACGAAATTTGGAATCTAGCAATAATTTGACATCACGGACGCAACAAAAGTGGTTTCGTCGAAATCCGAGGTCGTTTGCAAAATGTCTATTTTTAAGGGCTTGAATTCCATAGCGACTATTCCGAATTTTCAACTGGACATATCTTTTGATTCCCGCTATGAAATTTTGATTTTTCGGATTCGTTGGAAAGATAGTCACAATTAGATTCCATTATTTTTGGTTTCACTAAAATCCGGTTTATTTTGCACCCGGTACATTCATTTGAAGTTTGAAATCGAATTATCGAACTACCACGCCATTTTCAATTCATTTAATAAATATAAATAAATATTTATATTCTAACGACGATTCAAACGAATATATACGTTCGAATTATATTCAAAATAAATTTCTCGTCGATATTATTTAAAATAATTCATTTTAAATAATCAAAATTCGCTAAAATTGCCAAAATAAAAATTTTAAACTGGCCCAGATTTTCGGGTTGTTACAATCTCCCCCACTTAAAACTTTTCGTCCCCGAAAAGGAACAAAGCCGAAAGTGGTTTGATTAATCAACTCTACGTTCGATATGGCTTCCATTCTCCAATTTTTCAGTTTCTGAGAATTTTCAAAAATTTGGCTAACACCCTAAATTTTCGAAAAATTTCGCCATAACCTCCCCTGCACCGCGAGCCACGGGAAAATCCCGAAATTGCCATACAGGCCCTCTGATCTCAAAAAGAAAAAGAAAAGGCCAAGCGGCTAGCTAATAGGCTCATAAAATCATCATCACCCAAACAAAACAGTAAATTATAGTAAACATGTACCTATTTGTCGGGCAAACAAATTTTATTCTCTGCTCTAGCCTCCTTGATATGACCTGTTCAATGTAAGTACATGTATATGCAAGCAAATGCGACTAATTTTCAATACAATTCAATATTTGGTTTAATTGGGCTATATGGTACAAATTTTAATTAATCAACCAATAATCAACAACACAACCATCAATCAATTAGTTGATTAGCTTTTGAAATTCATAACTTTGATATATAGTCAAAAATCAGATTTTTGATGCCAAATCACAACAATAAATCCTATATAGCATTGGTTCTCACACCAGTCAATTGGAAATATATAGAAATCCCACTTTCGTCGCACGAACATAAATTCTAATGATGGAGCTCCATCCTTAAAATCATCTCCGGGCGATTAGAGTGTAATTCTATATCTATCTAGTATACTAAAACTTCAAATACACGTTTGCAAGGCGTATATGCAAAATCTTTATATACTGGACTGTCCAAATCAATACAAATAAATTATAAAATACGAATAATTGATTTAAATTTTCAAAATAAAATTGGTTTTCATCTTAAAAATATACTCTTCACACTCGCTCTAGGATACTACTGATCCCATCTCTAACGAGTCATTCTCATTGGATATTACTAATACAATATCTGATGAATTCTTTCGTATGGTTCTAATGTGTCTTATTCTCTGAGCTTTGTAAACCAAAGCTCTGATACCACGATGAGACGACCCGAACTCCCCCGGTCTCCGAAGAGAAGAGAAAGCGCGGATTGTTTTGAGAACACGACAAAACAGAACGCAGACGGAAGAACATTTCATTGTATATTACAACAATCCATCAGATTACAAGAATATACAGAGTATAAATGAATATTACACAGAAATATCAGAGATTTAAATTACATTTAAATAAATTGCAGCGGAAAATAATACAATACACAACTAGAAGTAGATATACGGATACAAAGCTTTCCGGATATCGTTCCAGCTGTAAACCAGGATCCTGTGAATATAAATCTGCAAAACCAAAACTACTAGCTGCCCGTGTCAAAATAAGGGCACCCAGAGTTTAGGTTAAAACAATAAACTCCAGGTCAGTCATGTGACTGGTGTGAGAACTAAAACAGTTATAAATCTATATTTTTAAAGTTAGGTAAATCAAGGGACCACGCCGTATAACACGGAACGGGTTTCCTCCCAAAAATACCAGTGCATAAAACAAACAACGCAATGCTAAATAAAGAAAAATGAAGCTATTATAAGACCCAGGTCCTATCACACAATGCAACGCAAGCTGGAGGATAGGGTTTTTACCTTATAATAGCCAAAGAATGCTTGATACGTTTTAAAAAAATTATTTGATACTATTATAAGTGCATAGTGTATAAAATAACTACAAATCATAAGTATCAATCATAGACTGCATAAGCGCCCCATCCCACTATGTCGCCATACTAGGCTCTACAAATAAAACCGCAAATGTCACGTATTTGGAAATTGGATTTACGTCTGTGAACCAAGGCAAAAGATAGTCCTCAACCGATTCGAGACTGTCTAGCCCGAGCCTCAGGAACAGCCGCAACAGCCCCTTGGATCGTCAGGGCCGGTCCACCGATGTGGATTATTATGCCTGAACACTACGTTTCCCCGCCCTTTGGGGCGTAAATGGGCCAACGAATGACTCCATCGGACCCGGATCGTCCGATCTAACTGAGGCGCCTCGCAACAGCAACAACCACACAGGTGAAAAGTATATAAATGTTAGGGCTGGTAGGTCACTGACACCACCCTAGCTAGAAAGAAACGCATGCCCTCCCTGAGGTCCTCTCCCGTTTTTTGTTCACAACCGGGGTGTGAGGCTCGCGAATCAACGCTACACAAAGCTATGCCACACAGGCCTTGCTTTGATCATCATCCGCAAGACTTTGCTTTCCAACAGAAGCCTTGATCAATTGCCACTTAGGCATGCCACACAGGCAATTCACTCTATGCGTTTGATATCCATCAATATATAACCCCTGAGCTCGTACGTCTCAGAGAAGAACGTTAAGCAAGAGAATACATTCTCCGCCGCCAAACAGATATATATTTAATAGAAATCAATCACACAGACTAAAATCCAATGTCAGACACACAGTCCATTTACAAGTTCGTTCCGGGTCTGAACGAAACGGGAGGCACCTAGTACCCCGCATATCCATTGATCCCCAAATACGTTTGGACAATCACCAACCGTTTCCATCTTCTTGGGTGTACATCCCAATCAAGATCATCAGTAATCACCCAAACGACGTGAAGACCTCCGGTCTTCGACCACCGTCTTCATCTTCGACTTATCGTCGTATCAGTTATTCAGAATGGGATAAACCCGGTCTTTCCGAATAACTCGCGTATATTTTAAATAAGTGTTACACAAACACAACATACGCCTCATTCCAATTCATCTTTCACTAACCGTAAATTAATCAAGAGAATAATTCCCCAAATATTAACCCCGAAGGCCGAAACCAACATCAGATCAATATCCAGAAAACCATTCTGCTAAGCTAACTAACAGTTAGTTTCTAAATTTCACATTCATAGGGAAAGGTTCCCATTAATTTTATCAAAGATAAATTCTTTAATTTATTCTTTAATCTATTTTTGAATATCAATTCAAACTAGTCGGGATTAACGAACCTTACCGAAGTAATCATTTGTTTTAATTTCCCAATCCTAACCTATTCATCCCATGAAGTAAAATAGGTAATACTTCATATCTAACACCACAGTGTTGTCGGTAAATTCAATTACCATTTTACGTTCAAATCTAATTAAAGATTTAACTATCGCCTGGAGTAAAACTGGTGATACTCCATTCTCGATCTTTTCAATCTAATTAAAGATTCATTAAAACTCCACTTAGTTTTAATCGTTAACTGGGTTAAAGAATCAGTGTCATTTAAAACACGGTTCACGATAAACCCAAAAATCAATATTAATTCAATTCCAATTAAATATTATTTAATTGGTACACTTCATTAAATCTAAATAAAAAGATTTAATCTTTTCTCCACTGGGTTCAAGAACAGTGTTAGTCAAGACACCATTCACGACAAACCCAAATCACATTTGATATTAAATACAAGGCTCTGGATAGAAAATATCCCGACTTATATTCAATATCAAATTCTACGACCAACAAATATCGTATTGGAAATAACGATATATATATCTATATCTTTCAAATTTCCATAACAACATTTGTATAGTCACGAAATCCAAAATCGAAATATTCCGAAGGCAATTTCGATTCAAATCCATTCCAATGCAATCATTGGAAATTCTGGTTATTTTCAAAACCATTTCAAATTCAATTTATTTATTTAAAATTAAATAGAATTATAATTCTAGTTCAAAACTAGTTCATTTCGAAAAAAATCTATTTTTATCTTTTCAAATATGGAGTTTTTCATCCCAATCCTTTCTAAATCATTTCTTATGATTCTACACAAATTATTACTATTTTTAATAATTTTATCAAGGCCCGTACAGTCGATTTACATCAACGGCCATCGAACTGCACTTACAGCGACCTTTTCCAAATTTGACTTGGACATAATTCCAAATCCAACCGTTAGATTTCAAATTTCTAATATTCGTTAGAAAGCTCTTTTCGATACGAACCCAACGGTTCCGGTTTTAGGAGAATCCGACGGTCGGATCTCCCGTAATATCCGTTCGAAGTCAATGGTCGAAATTTGCGAACTGCCGCCGCGCGGCGCGTTCTATTCAGGCCATTATATTATATATATATAATATATATAATATATTCTTCGTCGACTTCCTTTTAAAACGTTCTTTATAAATCGTTTTAAATTCATTTTCAAAACGGTTTCAACTTCATATTCAATTTCAAATCAAAATGGAATATTCCAATATAAATTCGTTTTAAATTCATTTCAAATCTATTTCAATTCAATTTCAATTCGAATTCATTTATATTCAATTTCAATTCGAATTCATTTATATTCAATTTCAATTCGAATTCATTTATATTCAATTTCAATTCGAATTCATTTATATTCAATTTCAATTCGAATTCATTTCTATTCAATTTAATTCGAATTTCAATTCTATTCAAAATTTCAGATTTTGAAATCACTTTCGATATTCGTTATAAAATGAATAAAATCGATATAACTATCGTTCACGTCAAAATGGCGTCAATCTAATCAATACGACTTCACATATTCCTATTTTCAAATATTCTATTTCAAATATTTCCTTTCAAATATTTCTATTTCAAATATTCTATTTCAAATATTTCTTTTCAAATATTTCTATTTCAAATATTCTATTTCAAATATTTCTTTTCAAATATTTCTTTTTCAAAACTGGAATGAGGCCCAATCAATTACCATATAATGTTAATTATATGGATTTTCTACAACTCATGTATACAATAACAACGATGAATAATCAACCATCATCCAAAGTGCATTCTACACTGAATAAGCATCAAATATAAATATTCAACGCTTATAACAGTCTGTCAATCAATCGATCGACATACAACTAACTATTGGGATTAGTGTACGTCATGTATCATCCCAATACGCGGGTGGGGTTTCAAACAATCAAACACAGATTTTATTTGTGTAGTTGGGCGATGTGTAAAATTTATCGTCCCAATCAATATCAGTCAAATGTGTGTATATAAACAAATCGTCAGATTTGTTTATTTTTATTTCATTTCATATACACGTTAAAAATTCTATTTTTAACTATAAAATACTTTTAACTATATAAATATTTTATTTCATTTCACAACACATCACACAATCAACTACACATCAAAATCAAACAAACAAGCATACAAGCCGTCCATGGTCTGTGGACGACGGGTGTCGGGTGCTACTGAACACCGTTTGCATCCTAGTATATATTTATAACTAGAAAAATTAAATTAAAAGGTGAGAAGTTCTCACAGATAGCTAATCCAATCTCACGACTCTTCTTGGGTAGAAATCTTCGTCGTTCTTGCCTCTTGTCACTTTCGTCGTCTGCATTCCACTACATATATAAAAATCGAATTTTTACTTTGCTATTCAATATAGAAAAATCGAATTTTTACTTCGCTATTCAATATATAAAAATCGAATTTTTACTTTGCTATTCAATATATAAAAATCAATTTTTTACTTCGGTATTCAATATATAAAAATCATATTTTTACTTCGCTATACAATATATAAAAATCGAATTTTTACTTTGCTATTCAATATATAAAAATCGAATTTTTACTTCGCTATTGAATATATAAAAATCATATTTTTACTTCGCTATTCAATATATAAAAATAATATTTTTATTGCTATACATATATAAAAAATTATATTTTTATATCGCTACATTTATAAAAATCAAATTTTTATATTCTACGTTATATAAAAATTATATTTTTAACTTCTACATTATATAAAAATTATATTTTTATCTTCTAAAAATAATTTCATATTTTTGTTTCATTTCATATGTATTAAAGATCATATCTTTATCCTCGCCATTTTATCCTTTCAAATCAATGTATTTTACATTTTTAAATCAAAGTGTTTTATATTTTTAAACCAAGAAAAATCATTTCTTTGTATGGTAAAAATTAGTTCTGTAAGTGATTAAAGATCTACACTTTATATAAACAAAATTTATACTTTATATTTCCTATGAACAAAAATCAAGACATTGCATAAACAAAATCAAAATCGAAATTTAAAAGAGGATATACTTACGGTATTTTCTAAGGGAGGGGGGGCGCTTGCGCTGGTCTGAGATGAAGGGGCTGAGGGGCGGCTTCGCGGTGGTGGGTCTGGTGCGCCAGTGGTGGCGTAGCGGAGGCAACACCCACGATGGCTAGGGTTTGGGACTTATGAGGTTTGGGGTAGTTTTGGGTTCGAGGAAGAAGGAGGGGGCGTGGAGAAGGATGGGGAAGGGTTGCCGGAGGGGAGGCGGAAGTGCGGTGGGCGGCGCGTTGGCTGGCGGCACGACGGTGGTCGATGAGGCGAGCGGGATCGACGAGGAAGAAGTTTTTTTTTTCGATCTTTGACCAAGTCTGAAGAGAGAGGGTGTGAGGGAGTGCTTATATAATAATATATATATATATATTAATTTATTTTACTTTCTCTTCAAAAGTAACTTTTTATTTCGAAGTCGAATTCGAACCCACCGCCTGTCGTCCCTAGCTAATTACACCCATTCCGAACACAATGGGATATGTTTCGTAAGCCAATTTGGCCGTTACGATCAGTTTCCGTTAAAATTACAATATAAATTAATATAACGTTCAAATTTGATTTTAACGTACATTTCAATTTACCGGGGTCACATACGGACTCTAAAAATTCTGGAAAAATTATTTCTAGCTTCATATTAATGATACGGTCCTAACAAAACTAATTTCGTCGAATTCTGAGACCGTTTGAAAAATGGCCAATTTCCAGTCGATTAAAATTAACTAAAACTGGTCAAACACGTTTTCCTTTGCCATGCTCACATATTGATTCGAAAAATTACGAAATTTGGAATCTAGCAATAATTTGACATCACGGACCCAACAAAAGTGGTTTCGTCGAAATCCGAGGTCGTTTGCAAAATGTCTATTTTTAAGGGCCTGAATTCCATAGCGACTATTCCGAATTTTCAACTGGACATATCTTTTGATTCCCGCTATGAAATTTTGATTTTTCGGATTCTTTGGAAAGATAGTCACAATTAGATTCCATTATTTTTGGTTTCACTAAAATCCGGTTTATTTTGCACCCGGTACATTCATTTGAAGTTTGAAACCGAATTATCGAACTACCGCGCCATTTTCAATTCCTTTTATAAATATAAATAAATATTTATATTCTAAAGACGATTCAAATGAATATATACGTTCGAATTATATTCAAAATAAATTTCTCGTTGATATTATTTAAAATAATTCATTTTAAATAATCAATATTCGCTAAAATTGCCAAAATAAAAAATTTAAACTGGCCCAGATTTTCGGGTTGTTACATTTCTGAACCGGAATCAGACACAATCAATTACCACATAATGTTATTTATATGGACTTCATACAACACATGTATCGAACAACAATGATAAACAATCAACCATAATCCAGAGTGCATTCTACACTGTATAAGCATTAAATATAAATATTTAACGCTTACTACAGTCTGTCAACCTATCGATTGGCATACAACTAAACAGTTGGGATTAATGTACGTCCAATATCATCCCAACACCCGTGTGGGGTTTCAATCAACAAATACAGAATTTACTTGTGCAGTTGGGCAATGTGTAAAATTTATCGTCCCAATCCATATAAGTCAAGTGGGTGCACATAAACAAATCGTCCGATTTGTTAATGAATATTTAATTTATTCATATACACGTTAAGAATTATATTTTTAACGATAAATTATTTTATTCAACACATGAATATTTATACAATCCATTTCACACCATAATCAATTTTCACAACACAATCAAACTAACAAGTCATCCATGGTCTGTGGACGACGGGGAGCAATTCATATATGTAGTTAAAAAATAAATAACTGAACAGAAAATTTTAGTGAGGAGTTCTCACCTTTGGGTTCTTTTCCTCCAATCTTTATTTCTGAACGGTCTGGATTCCGTTTCGCCTTCAGTCAGTTTCATCGCAATCTATTTCGCACGATTTTTATATTAAAAATCACATTTTTATTTCAACGCTATAAAAATCACATTTTTATTTCAATGCTATAAAAATCACAATTTTATTTCGCTACATATATAAAAATCGCATTTTGATATTGTTGTTCATGTAAAAAAAGCCATATTTTTATAATGCTTTGCTTATATAAAAATCATAATTTTTATATAATTAAAATTATATCTTTGTATAAATAAAGTCAAATCTTTTTATAAATAAAAATCAAACCTTTTTATAATCAAAAATCTTTTTAAAATTAAAAATCTCATCTTTTCCATATTGTTGTTCATATAAATAAAGATCAAATCTTTATATGTTAAAAATATAATATATAAAAAATTTAAAATAAAAATCATATTTTTTATAACAATGTTCATATAATAAAAATCATATTTTTATTATTCCACTTATATGATAAAAATCACATTTCTCTTTTGCTACTTCATATGTAACAATCCGATTTTTCTATGGCTTCTATATAAATAAAAATCATATATTTATATCGCTAAAAATCGTATTTTTACACCACTAAAAATTATATTTTTTTTTCAAAACTTCTTACATAAAAATCGAATTTTTATTTCAAACCTTCTTTCATAAAAACCGAATTTTTTTATGATGCTATTACATATATGATTAAAACTGAAAATAAAATTGAATTCGGATTTACTTACACTGAATCGGAGAAGAAAAAAGGGGTTTGGCAGTCTCGAGAGGGAGTAGGCGGTGGTGGGGTGTCACTGGAGGTCGGAGAAAGGTCGTGGGGGTGCTGGCAGCTCGATTTGGGTCTTGGGGTGCTTGGAATGGAGAGAGAAAGTGGGAGGCGCGGTGCAGCAGGGGGGAAGGTCAGAGGTCGTCGACGGCAGGAGGAGGCATCAGAGCAAGGGGGTGGCGGTTGCTGACCGGCGTAGGTGGATGTGGGGCTGCGCGATGGGTTTCATGGCCTTGGAGCTTTGGGGGAAATCGAATGGCCGGAGGGGAGGGGAGAGGCGCCAGCGGCGGCGGTCCGACGATAGGGCGGAGGGTGCGGAGGCGACGACGGGGCTGAATCGGGGAGAGCTACGGGCTTCAGTTCGGATGGTTTTTTTTTCATTTGAGCGTTGACTGGGGAAAAGAAGAAAGAGGGGGTAATATATAATTTATATATTTAATTCTATTTAATTTTTTCCAAAAAGTTCCTTTTTAGTTCGAACCCCAAATCAAGCCCAATGAGTGTCACCCTTAGCTAAATACCCCCATTCCGAACACAATGAGATATGTCCGGTAAGCCAATTCGATTGTTTCGATCAGTTTCCATCAAAATCAAAATATAAATCTATATATTGAATTTAAACGCACATTTCAATTTACCGGGGCCACATATGGACTCCAAAAATTCCAGAAAAATAAATCTGGCTATGTTTTGATGATACGGTCCTATCAAAACTAATTTCGTCGAATTGGAGACCGTTTGAAAACCGGTCATTTTTCAGTCGATTAAATTCAAACTAAAATGACCAAACACGTTTAAATCCGCAACGCTCACATATTGATTTCAAAAATTATGAAAACTGAAATCAAGCAATAATTTGACATTCCAGATCCAACAAAATTGGTCTCGTCAAAAACGGAGGTCGTTTGCAAACTCGCTATTTTTAAGGGCTATATTTCCATAGCGACTATTCTGAATCTTTAACTGGGCATAACTTTTTATTCCGCTATGAAATTTCAATTTTTCAGATTCGTTGGAAAGATATTTTCAAACAGATTCAAATATTTTTAGTTTCACTAAAATCCGTTTTATTTTGAATCTTGTAGATCCATTTGAAACCGAATTTTTAAACTACCGCGCCATTTTCAATTCCTTTTATAATTAAAATGAATATTTATATTCTAACTTCGATTCAAATAAATATATACATTCTAATTCTATTCAAAATAAATTTCTTGTTGTTATTATTTAAAATTAATCATTTTAAATATTCAAAATTCATTAAAATTGCTAAAATAAAAAAATTTAATTGGTTCTGATTTTCCGGGTTGTTACACTTGTTGTGTTGCTTCCTCCACAATCAAGTCTGGATCATGTACATGCTTCCGAAGTTGGGACACATGGAATACATCATGCACCCCTGGCAACCAGTCAGGAAACTGCACCCTATAAGCGAGAGTTCCAATCCTTTCGAGAATAGGAAATGGACCACTGAATCTCGGCGCCAACTTCCCAGTCTTTCCAAAACGAACTACACCTCTCAGTAGGGAAACCCTCAAGTACACATAATCGCCAATAGATAATTCTAAATCCCTTCTTCGTGAGTCTGCATAGCTCTTCTGTCGGCTCTGAGCAGTCAGTAGTCGCTTCTTAATGAAGTTGACTTTATCCGATGCTCCACGAATCATGTCGGGCCCCAATATTAACTGATTGCCTGGTTCCACCCAACATACAGAGGATCTGCATGGCCTGCCATATAATGCTTCAAATGGCCACATCTGTAAGCTTGCTTGGTAAATGTTATTATTAGAGAACTTAAACAAGTGCAAGTGATCTTCCCATGACCCGCCAAAATCAAGAATGCATGCTCGCAACAAGTCTTCAAGTACACGGTTCACCCTCTCAGTCTGGCCATCTGTCTGAGGATGATAAGCGGTGCTCAAATTCAACTTTGTCCCTAGCTCTTCTTAGAATGATTCCCATAATTTACTAGCAAATATCGGATCATGATCACTGACAATGCTACTGGGAACTCCATGTAGTCTGACAATCTCTCTGAAATAAAGCCGCGCCAGACTTTGAGCTGTTCTATTAGATCTGACAGGAATAAAATGGGCGATCTTCGTGAAACGATCTACAATCACCCGTATATTATCATTGCCTTTTCTGGTTCGGGGCAATCCATCAACGAAATCCATAGAAATTTGATCCCACTTCCAACTTGGAACCTCTAGTGGTTGCAACAATCCTACAAGCTTCTATTGATCGCTTTTGACTTGTTGACAAGTGGAACATCTGCCAACATATATGGAAATGTATCTCTTCATCGCCTTCCACCAGAATGTGCCCTTAAGATCGCGATACATATCGCTTACTCGTGGATGGATGCTGAGTTTAGATTTGTGACATTCATCCATAATTTCCCTTTTTAGCTCAGGAATATCTGGCACACGGATTCGTCCTTGCAGTCTAAGAGTCCCCTTGCTGTCAATTTGTAAGCTTGAAGCTTCGCGCTTTCGAACTCGCTCGCTAATCATCTGAATAAACTTATCGTCTTTCTAAAGAGCAGAGATCTTATCAATTAATGTAGGCGTAATGATAAGACTGGCGATGATAAGATTGGCATTGGCCGCATTCTTTCTGCTAAGCGCATCGGCTACAACGTTGGCTTTCCTTGGAGTATATAAGATGTCCAGATCATGGGCCGCAAGAAATTCTAACCAACATTGCTGCCTTAAATTCAAGTCCCTTTGGGTGAACAGACACTTCAAGGATTTATGATCTATATATAATTCGAACTTCTCATCCAAAAGATAGAGCCTCCATATATTTAAATCAAACACGATGGCCATCAACTAAAGATCATGAGTGGGGTATCTCTTCTCATACGGTTTCAACTGACGGCTAGCATAAGCAACTAGTTTTCCTCTTTGCATTAACACCGCACCAATATCTTTAATAAGAATCATCAGTATAGACTGTTGAATCTTGGTTGCCATCAATAATGGTCAACACAGGAGCGGTGGTCAACCTCAATTTTAGCTCTTGGAAGGCTGCCTCACATTCAGGTGTCTAATTAAACTTCGTATGCTTCTTGGTAAGCTTCATCAATGGAAAAGATAGTTTTGAAAAATCTTTAATGAATTTTCGATAATAACCAGTCAATCCTAGGAAACTTCTGACTTCTGTAAGAGTGCTAGGCTGCTTCCAATCTCGAAGGGCTGAGATCTTGCCTGGGTCTACTGAAATGCCTTTCTTCGATACAACATAGCCGAGGAACTTCACTTCTTCTTGCCAGAATATGCATTTTGAGAATTTGGCTTTCAAAACATTCTTTCTTAGAATTTCCAAAACTTCTTTCAGGTGCTTTTCATGCTCAGTAGTGGATTTAGAGAAGATTAAGATGTCAACGATGAAAACCAGTATGAATTTATTCAAGACATCCCGGAATACTCTGCTCATCAGATCGACAAAGTAGGCAGGAGCGTTACATAGGCCAAACGGCATTACTAGGCACTCATAGAATAAGTCTGGACCTCTAAAAGCTGTTAAAGGAACACATTCTTCGACAATGCGCAATTGATGAAAACCTGTAGCTAGGTCCATTTTAGAGAATACTTGCGCTCCATTCAAGCGGTCCAATAGATCATCAATATGCGGCAATGGATATTAGTTTTTCAGCGTTTGCTTATTGAGGTCACGGTAATCCATACATAGTCTGAGAGTACCGTCTGACTTTAGGACAAACACCACTGCTGCACTCCAATTTGAGAAGTTAGCCTGATCAGAACTTTCCATAAAAGTTGTTTAGTTTGATTTCTCAGCTCCTCTTTTTCTTTAAGCGCCATTCTCCGAATAGGATGCACAACTAGCCTTGCATTCGGAACTAAGTCAATCCTGAAGTCAATTTCTCTTCGCGGAGATAAGCTATCGACTTCTTCAGACACATCCGCATAATCTTTGATGACAGGAATATCCTTAATAGAAGCAGGAGTAACTTCTAGAGAAGACCATAATTCTTTCCTATCAGTTGCTGAGTCGTGGCATGGTACAACAATAATATCTCCAAATTTGGTTTTTATTTTGACTAGTCTTTCAGCGCATAGTACCTCAGCCTCATACTTTGTTAGCCAATCCAGTCCAAGTATGATATCATATCCGGAAAAACTCATAACGATCAAGTCAAAAGGGAACTGGAAATAAGAATAAGAAACAGGCACTCTACAATACTGATCGAGAATAAGAGAACCACTTATTGGACTATGGGCTCTAATCGATTCTTTAAGATTTCTTGGTTTGAGTTTTAACTTTTTAATTGAGTCTCTAGAAATGAAACTTCACGATGCACCAGTGTCAAACAATATTGTAATAGGAATGTTCTTAATAGTAAGGGTACCTCCTAAAACATCGGGTTTACCTGCTCCCTTGGAAGAAGCTGGTGCAACTGCTCCATCATATACATGAGCCACCTCGGATCTCTTCAGCAGTGGACAATTCTTGATAAGATGCCCTGGCTTGTGGCAATTAAAGCATTCCCTAGTACCGCGAGAATTCTGGCTGGGACCTGACTCATTCTTCCTTGGCCTTTTTGGAGCTTTGCATTCGTAATCAAAGTGTCCCATCTTCTGGCAGTTAAAGCACCTGACTTTGGCTTTTTTACTTCCTTGAGGCTTGGCGGATGAAGAGTTGCTCGCCTCCGACTTCTTGTCAGAATGCTTCCTCTTGTTGTTATTTTGATTCTTCTCCCTATCTTGCTAAGAATTCTTGTCATTTTCTTCATATCGACAAGCCATCTCGACCACTTCATTAAATGGAAGCTTGATATGTGATGTCACTCTGTTAAGATACTTCCTTGAAAGGCCATTAATGAATCTCTTATTCTTCTGGAATGGATCCTGAATTAATTCAGGAGCATATTATGAAAGCTCTTCAAATTTCTGCACATACTCAGAAACAGTCTTATCTCCTTGTTGCAAGTTTGCAAACTGATCATGAAGATGCTCGACTTCTTGTCGAGGAATAAATTTCTTGTTAAAGAGCTCCTTGAATTTTGTCAAAGACATGTTGGCATCAGTACCTCCAATTGTAATAGTCTCCCACCAATTCTGAACCTCTTCCTTCAATAGCCACGACGCCATGAAACGCTTACGGTGGTCTTCAAGTTCTAAGCCTCCAATTAACTTCTTGCATGTTTTGAGCCATGCCTAAGCTTCCATCACTGTCTCTCGGCCTGTGAACAACACGCCACCTAAATTCCTGAACTTCTTAGCTACTTTGTCAAGTTCAAAAGGCTGTGGGGGTGGAGGTGGTGGTGGTGCTATAGCCTCGGGATTGGGCTGATCCTGACCAGTGGGGGTTTCACCCCTTCTGGTCCTCTGGCTCCACCTCTGGCTCTAGATCTTGTGCTCATTTTCAGTCAGTTCTGTACCATCAAGGAAAGAGTCAGACCAACAGAAATGATAATTTTAAGGGAAAGGTAAAAGTAAAGGACATATGGAAAGATGATGATGTAATGACTGATTATGGTGTGTTATTCTGTTATGCTCATTCTAAAACATTATTAATCCTATCTCTAATGAGCTACTCACCATAGAATACTGCTGATTCTATATAGACGAATTGTTTTAAATATGTTATTCTCCGAAGCAAAGGTTAACCTTTAGCTTTGATACCAACTGTGATGACCCTAAACTTCCACAGTACGAAAGCAAGGATAATCATTAGAATATTACATATTTACAACAACAGCAGATCTCAGATAACAACATAACACATAAATCATAGCAGCGGAAAATAGAAATGTCATCAATATCATAACATCAGAACGTTAGAGTGGCACAGTTACAGGATAAAACTTAGCATATAGAAAGTCTCAGCGAGAAGAAATAAGTCTAAAACACCATCAAGTACAACATAGATCAATGATGCCTAAATGTTTCAAAGTAGAAATAAAAGATAAAAATTATCCTCGTCTTCTGTCCATAAGCATACTCCAATCCAACATAAGTCCAAAATAACCTGAACCTGTCACTTGGCTGCCGGTGTGAAAAAAGGGCACCCGAATTTGCAAAGTGAAACAAACTACGAGTCAGTCATGGGACTGGTATGAGAAATCTTTCCTAACTTATCTAACTATATGGCTAATCACAGGACACGCCGCTAACGCGGAACAGGTTTACTCCATTGGATTGCCAGTGCATAGATTCAATAAATTTTTATTCAAAACAATGCAATGCTTTTCAGAAAAATGAAATCATTATAAGACTCAAGTCCCATCACATAATGCAATGCAAACCGGAGGATAGAGTTTTACCTTATAATGATCAAACATGTTTGATACATATAAAATAATATTTAATATTATTATTAGTGTCTAATCAGTTTTAAAATACTTTCAAAGTAAATGTATCAATCCTAGACGACATAATACCCCATCCTACTATGTCGCCATATATAGGTTTACAATCAAAACCGTAATGTCGTATTGTAAATTGGGTTTCCATCATGAGTCAAGGCTAGGGATGATCCCTTTACCGATTCGAGACACTCTAGCAAATGTCTCAGAATTTGGACGTTGGTGAACCTTTGGATCCTGCACGGCCGGTCCACAAATACTTTAGTGGATTGGCAATTCCTGAACACACGCTTCCCGGTCCTATTGAACCTATCAATTGGCTACTATCAACCAATATAACCGAGGCCTCGTAATCCATCATCCACATAAGTAAAAATGTCTGGGCTCCATACCATGACACCACTTCTAGCTAGAAAGAAATGTGTGCACTCCCTGCGTTCCCTTATCCCGATTCTAACTCTTACCGGGGTGTGAGGCTCGCGAAGTAACGCTATACTCAAAGCTATGCCTAAATGGGCTGTGCTTTGATCATCAACCACAAGGCTCTGCTTTTCAACAAAACCCTTGATCATTCGCATCGTGGCATGCCACATTGAAAATCCACGCCATGCGATCAATATCTATCAATATATAACATCTGAGCTCGTGCGTCTCAGAGAAGGGTGTTAAACAATAGAATAAATTCTCCGCCACCAAACAGATATATATTAAATAGAAATTAATTTATATGGAATGAAATCCAATGTCAGACACACATCCATTTACAAGTCTGTTCCGGGTCTGAACGAAACCGGAGACACCTTATTCCTCGTCCCATATGTCCAATACGGAAGAGAGGTACTCGCTTACCCAGACAATCAACAAGTACATCCAGACAACTACCACTTTAAACCATTACTGGGAGCTACCCAATGCTAGGCATCAGTAGTCGTCCATTCGATGTGAAGATCGTCAGTCTTCAGTCACCATCTTCAATATCTTCGAATTTAAAGCGTCGCATAATTATTTGAAATGAGATTGAACTCGGTCTTTTCAAATAATTCTCGCATATATATATATTTTAAATCATTTCATATCATTAATATTATTTTATAACGATTTATCGCTATTTTTATTTAGATAAAAATAGCCTAATTTAATTTAATGACGCTTCGGGTCAATAGGCGGCCCTGGCGCTGTTTTTACCCAAATTTGATTTACACATTTCTCGAAATCTAACCGTTGGATTTTAACAAAATTTATATCGTTGGAAAGATCTTCCCAAAGCAGACCTAGTAGTTCCAATTTTGGGAAAATCCGACGGTCGGATCTTTCGGTATAATCGTTTAAATTTACGGTTCCGAAACGCAAACTACCGTGCGCGATTCGTTTAATTTTAATTTATATTTAAACATATAAAATTATATATAAATATAAATCATTCGACGATTGCGCTAACATGTTTACCACGCCAAATAAAGAATGTTTTATTGGCATAACATCTCTACATGTTCATAATGTCAAATAAATATGTATTTTATTTACATTCATTTCTACATGTTTCTAATGGCAAACAAGTATGTATTTTATTCACATGACATCTTTGCTAATGACAAATAAAAAGATAATTTTTATTTTCATTATTTGTATGCAATTTCTTTTTTTACTTTAACAAATAAAAAGAAATATTTTATTTGTATATAGTTTCAATGTATAACATGATACATAAAATGTTAGGATTGCCTCGCATGTTGTTAAGGAGGAATGATGGTTTGGATACAATTGTCCCACATCGCGGAATATATTGAAGAAATTGTGTACAAATATGAGCTGGTAGTCATGTAACATCATGGATTCCTTTTTTTATATGGGAGTTGTGTGCCAGCTCATATTCTTACAAGGAAAGGGGACTTTGTTCCGACTATCGTTACATAACAGTGGTATCAGAGCCGTTGGTTCGGACTGGGCAATGCAAGCAAGGCATTGCTCACAAAAGAAACTCGTAGGATGCGAGTCAAGTTGGAGACTGTTAGGATTGTCTCGCATGTTGTTAAGAAGGAATGATGGTTTGGATACAGTTGTCCCACATCATGGAATTTATTGAAGGAATTGTGTACAAATATGAGCTGGCAGGCACGTAACATCAGGGATTCCTTTTGTTATATAGGAGTTGTGTGCCAGCTCATATGCGTACAAGGAAAGGGGAGTTTGTTCCGACTGTCGTTACATAACATAAAAATGTTTATTTTAATTTGCATACAAATTCTAATGCATAACATAACATATAAAAATGTCTCTTTACTTTGTACACGAATTCTAATGTATAATTTGACTATAAAAATGTCACTTTGATTTGCATACAAATTATATTGTATAATTCGACAATGAAAATGTCTCTTTAATTTGCATACAAATTCTATTGTACAATTTAACGATAAAAATGTCACTTTGATTTGCGTACAAATTCTATTGTATAATTTGACGATAAAAATGTCACTTTAATTTGCTTACAAATTCTATTGTATATTTTGATGATAAAAATGTCACTTTAATTTGCATACAAATTCTATTGTATAATTTGATGATAAAAATGTCACTTTAATTTGCATACAAATTCTATTATAAAATTTGACGATAAAAATGTCACTTTGATTTGCATACAAATACAATTGTAAAATTTGACGATAAAAATGTCACTTTGATTTGCATAAAAATTTTATTGTAAAATTTGATGATAAAAATGTCACTTTAATTTGCATACAAATTCTATTTCAACAAGATGCATAAAAAGTGATTCATTCATTTTTGTTGACAATTCTATTTCAACAAAATGATTAAAAATGATCTTTCATTTTTTTTGACAATTCTATTTCAACAAAATGATTAAAAGTGATAACTTCGTATTGTTAACAATTCTAATTTAACAAAATGAATAAAGGTAATATTTCATATTGTTAACAATTCTAATTTAACAAAATGAATAAAGGTGATACTTCATATTGTTAACAATTCTAATTTGACAAAATGAATAAAGGAGATATTTCATATTGTTAACAATTCTAATTTAACAAAACGAAAAAAGGAGATATTTCATATTGCAAAATGAATAAAGGAGATATTTCATATTGCTAACAATTCTAATTTAACAAAATGAATAAAGGAGATATTTCATATTGTTAACAATTTAATTTAACAAAATGAATAAAGGAGATATTTCATATTGTTAACAATTCTAATTTAACAAAATGAATATTTTTATTGTAACACAAATCTATTTAACAAAAACGTTATTTTTTTTTTGAAACAAACCTACTTAACAAAAATGTTATTTTTGTTTTCACACAAATCTATTTAACAAAAATGTTATTTTGTTGTGATTATTTAATTTCAACAAAAATAATATTTTGTTTTTGATAATCTTATTTCAAAATGTTCATTTTTATTTTGATAACTTTATTTAAACAAAATGTTCATTTTTGTCTCAACTATTATATTTTGACAAAAATGACAATTTTGTTTCAACAATTATATTTTGACACAAATGACAATTTTAATTCAACTATTCTATTTTGACAAAAATGTCAATTTTGCTTCAACAATTATATTTTGTCAAAAATGACAATTTTAATTCAACTATTCTATTTTGACATAAATGTCAATTTTGATTCAACTATTCTATTTTGACAAAAATGTCAATTTTGATTCAACTATTATATTTTGACAAAAATGACAATTTTGATTCAACTATTATATTTTGACAAAAATGACAATTTTTTTTCACTATTATATTTTGACAAAAATGTCAATTTTGTTTCAACTATTATATTTTGACAAAAATGTCAATTTTGTTTCAATTATTATATTTTGACAAAAATGTCAATTTTGTTTCAATTAATATATTTTGACAAAAATGTCAATTTTGTTTCAATTATTATATTTTGACAAAAATGTCAACTTTGTTCCAATTATTATATTTTGACAAAAATGACAACTTTGTTTCAACTAAAAAAAATGATATTTTTGTTTCACTATTTTCTTACAACAAAATGCCCTTTTCATTTCAACTATTTGGTTTCAACAAAAATGATATAGTTGTTTCAACAGTTTTATTACAACAAAAATGCCCTTTTCATTTTAACCATTTGGTTTCAACATAAATTATATATTTGTTTCAACCATTTTGTTACAACAAAAATGTCCTTTTTATTTCAACTATTTGGTTTCAACAAAAATTGATATTTTTGTTTCACTCATTTTATTACAACAAAGATGATCTATTTGTATCAACTATTTGGTTTCAACCAAAAATGGTATTTTTTTTTCAACCATTTTATTACAACAAAAAATGATCTATTTGTTTTCAACAATTTTATTATAATAAAAATGTTATATTTGTTTTTCAACCATTTTATTATAACAAAAATGATATATTTATTTTTCAACCATTTTATTATAACAAAAATGATATATTTGTTTTCAACAATTTTATTATAACAAAAATGGTATATTTGTTTTCAACAATTTTATTATAAAAAAATGGTATATTTGTTTTCAACCATTTTATTATAACAAAAATGATATATTTGTTTTTCAACCATTTTATTATAATAAAAATGATATATTTGTTTTCTCCCATTTTATTTCAACGCAATAATCATCAAATTAACAAATCTACATAACAACATCAATCATCAATCCCAGATCAAATCACGTATAGCATCAAATAGAATTTAACAGCGGATTGGAAGAAAAATCATAATCATAATTAATCAATTTTAATTATAAAAATAGAATTCTCATAGTGCTTTAAATCCTGTATAATTCAGATTTGAATTTTGCTGTAAATCCGATCTGCTCCAAATTCGTCTAATCAGTCCAGAAATATAGATCTCGGATTCACGATCCCAACGGTTGTAGAATCGTTCAATTCTGAATTCGTTTGAGTAAGATATGAATTTATTTGTGTAAGTAATAATTTAATTAATTAATTAATTTAAATAAAAATAACCTTCTTCTTCTTCCTTCTGAAGCACGGCCATAAGTTTTCAACTTTTGTTCAATCCTAGGGTTACAATTTTCAATCCAGTCGCTCAATATCTCGACGATCCAACACCACAGCGTCGAAGAGGAGCAGGAGGCCCTCCAGGTGGACCCCACGACGGTGGGTGCGATCGTAGATAGGCGGGTGGGCGGTGGTGCAAACCCATTGACTTCGGGGCGCAAATTCGATCCCAATACACCACAATTTTTTGATCAACCCCGTATGGAATCGTAGCTTATGAAATTCTCTATAATAAAGTCAAGAGGAAGAAGGAATTTTATAGTATGAATCACGAGAATTTAAGGGTGGAAGAGAGGAGCTGTTCTGGCCATTGATAGAGGGGTGGCAGCGACTTTAGAATAGGGATTAGGGTTTGGTTATTAGGTATTTATAATAAAATATTATTAAATCTCTTAATTATTAGTTTTAAGCCCATTAACCTTTTATAGCTCCAAATTCAGCCCAACGAGAGTTGTTCCTACCTAAATGCCCCCATTTCGGACACAATGGGCTAGGTCCCGTCAGCCCAATCGATTGTTTTCAGTCTTTTTTATTTAAATTAAAATATAAATTATTTATTTATTTAATTTGATCGTACATTTAAATTTACCATGGCCACATACGGACTTCGAAAATTCCCGAAAAATTAATCTATATATGTTTTGATGATACGGTCCTAACAAAATTAATTTCGTCGAATTTGGAGACCGTCTGAAAAATGACCCTTTTAACGGTCGATTAAATTCAATAGAAATTATCGAATGCATTTTAATTTACCACGCTCACATATTAATTCCAAAAATTATGGAAAATTAAACTTAGCAATAATTTGACATTCCGGATCCAACAAAAATGGTTTCGTCGAAAATGGAGGTCGATTATAAAATGACTATTTTTAATAGCTTTTATATTATTTAAAAATGGAATTTTTAAATTCTGGCACATTTTCTAACAAAATTCCTTAAAATAAAATTTTAAATTGGTACTGATTTTCCGGGTCGTTACAAAAACATACTTTGTCTATCTTATATGATACATAATAAATTGGAAATATAACAAAATTGCAGTAAAAGGAGTCCATTACAGGTAGATGTTGCATGATATAAATCAATATTTATCATAAAATTTGGATGCTCTTTAAAATGAATATGGTTCTAGCCATTTCTTGTATGATGTAGAACCTCAAATGGCTTGTTAAATGTTCATAAGTAACAAGTATATTTTTTTAAATAACTTGGATTATTATTACGAATAAATTTATTTGCTTTTTTTAATCTTTTCGTTATTTTTAAATATTATAAATTTTTTTGATGTCATACATTATCATCTATAGAGGGCCTCTTTTTCGCTTTCTACTGTAGGTACCAAAAGTCCTATGACCGACCCTGATGAAAGTATACAAATTTCGAAAGAATATAAATGACTTTGGTAGTGATAAAGAATGCAAAAAAACAAGAAATGTATATTACAACATCCTTTAAAGTATTGTTGTGATGAAAATCTTGATATAATTCATGATGTATAAATCACTTCCAGCTTTCAAGAATTGTTGTAATGAAACTCTTAATATCCATTAGAGTGGTTATCGCGATATGCAAAACTTGTTAATATATATATATATATATATATATGCTTGAAGACTATAAATGACATTTGTGGTTATAAAGAAGTATAAGGACATGGACGATAGATTATAACAATCAATCTAGTCATACTTCATTCTTCTAAGTATGGTTGTAATGAAAATCTTGATATACTTCAAGAAGAGTAGATTATTTTCTGCTTAGTGTTGTTAAAATGAAACTTGTCTTATTCATCAAATGTGTATTACAAGATGCAAACCTGGTTGAAACACAAAATAGTAAGCACATGAAGTGTATTCATAAATGAACATTAGTAGCATACAAATCGCAAAAAGAAGGCACTTTATGAAAACGAAATTATAAAAATAAAGTCCTGAGATACAAGGCACGACTTGTTACACATAATTTCTTGTAAAGACTAGGTTTTGACTTTAAAGAAACAAACTCTTCTATTATGGATGTCATAACATTTCGATATTTGATAAGCCTTGTAGTTTCTGAGAAGCTTGATATAAGATCAACTGATGTTGTGACAGCTTATCTGTACGGTGAATTGGATACCAATACTTACATGAGAATCCCAGATGGATATAAGTTGCTTGAAGCAAAATTAATGTCGATGTACTAATTAAAACTGAGATGATCACTATATAGTTTGAAACAATCCGAAAGAATGTGGCATAACCGTCTTAATGGATATTTGGTAAAAGATGGGTATAAAAACAATATCATTTTTCATGTGTCTTTATAAAGAAATCGGTAAAGGGATTTGCTATTGTAGTGGTATATGTAGATGATATAATTGTGATTGGGACTCCAGAAGATATTGATGAAATAATAGATTACTTGAAATAGGAATCTGAAATGAAAGATCTTGACAAAACAAAATATTATCTTGGTCCATAGATTGAACATAGTATAAATGACATACTAACTCATCAATCAAATTACACTGAGAAAATCCTGAAGCATTTTCAAATGGATAAGCATATCTACTTAGTACGCATATGGTTGTCAGATCACTAGATATTAGAAAGGACCATTACCATCCAAAAGGAGATGATAAAAATGTACTTGATCCAGAAGTATAAACCCAAAAAATAACATATGAAAATAAGTTATAGTGTAATCTTTTTCCTTATTTAAGATTTTCCCATTTTGGTTTTTCTTATTAAGGTTTTTACGAAGCATTACATTGATTTGGAAGTGTCATACTCCATTTGACGTAATAAATTGTTGAACTATGACATTTTGTATTGTACTATTTTTCCTTCACTAAGATTTTTCCCATCGGGTTTTTCTTAGTAAGGTTTTAATGATGCAGCATTTTGATTCAGAAGTATCAAACATCTTTTGATGTAGTAAAATATTATTTATGAAGGCAATGCAGCTTGCATGGCTCAGATTCAAGTGAATTATATCAAGGGTGATAGGACGGAGCACATTTCTTCGAAATTTCTCTTTACACATGAAATATAAAAGGACAACAAGAAAGAGGAGAAATAAATCCAATTTCAAGAAAAGCGGGTAGATCTGTTCTCAATGGTTCCAAATCAACGTTTCAGATGATGGTGTACAAAATTGGCATGCGCCGACTACATCAATAAACTAATTGAATAATGCATTATAAATCAAGGGGAGCATATAAAATTAAGCTATAATGTACTCTTTTCCTTCACTAATATTTTTCCCACTAGGTTTTTGTTAGTAAGGTTTTTAATAACGCATTATCTCGATCCTGAAGTATCAACCCTCGTTATAACATTGTAAAACATGTTATCAAAAGATGAAACAAAATTATACTCTTTTCCTTATTTATCATTTTTCCTACTGGGTTGTTCATAAAAAGGTTCCAATGAGGCAATTAATTCTATCATCTTTGCCTACGCGTATTCAAGGGGGAGTATTGTAATATGTAAAAGCAATAAGAGTGAACATGCTAATATGCTAAGGAACTTTACCGCAATTTACATGGCATGTAGACTTTATAAACAGAGATATTTTTTTACATTGTATGATGCACCTGAATCAATGGAAATGAAAAGTCTCTCTCTAATATCTTATATGTTCCCTAATGGCTTCTCTTCTTTTATCTATTTTGTTTTATTTTATAACAAAAGAAAAAAAAATCATTTTCTGCATTCACCGGTACTCGAACACTGGTTGCTTGAATGTAAATCATATATACTTACCATTTGGTTGTTTGTATTTCATGACCAATCAAGTAAACACATTGTATTTCTTTTAAACCATTTTTGAAATTAATTATATCTACTAATAAATTGTCTAATTATAAAACAAATTATAGGTTCAGAAATGAAAACAATTCAACCTCAATTTATGTTCCTCTCTTTCAGTTGTCTCCATTATATATATACGATGCTATAATACAAGAATTATTATTCGTTTCACATACAAGGTAATTAAACAAACCACTATCAATTTTACTATGACTTCAAATAATCAATCCTTATCTGAATCATCACCATCTTCATTTCCATTACCAACCCCCACTCCAAAATGTGAACCCGTGTATGAATGGTCATCTTACCATACTAGTTATACACCGAATAGTAAGAAATTGAAATGACCAATGATTGTTTCTCCATTAACTAAAGATAAGATCGACGATATCCATCATTATAAAACACAACAATTGGAACTACAACTCCTGAACTCTATTTTGAGCAAAAAGTAAGTATGAGACGTCTAAGCTTTCTTAAACAGATAGTTTTAAAACTCAGCGGATTAGCAAAACAAGATGTTACGAGCCATTTCCTCCATCATCATCCTGTATTCCTTGTAATCAAAGTCTGCACCGCCCTCCTTACTGACCAAATTCTTGGGATCAGAATTATGAAGCTAATGAAAAAGCGGACAAGGAGAAGAGAAAATCTCCAAGAAAGTCTTCTTTGTCATCTTCTAAAAAAAATTCCATGCGTTTCTGAGTATAAGGATGATTATTATTTGTTGAGTTGATATTGTTTACTTTTTAAAATGTCATGAATATGTATACTCTTTTATTAAGCTTATAATAAAGTTTCCTTCAATGATACACAACTTGTTTAAATATGCTTGGTTGTATAAATTTAGAACCAATATATATATATATATTAAAATAATAGTTTTAAAGATAAAATCTAGATTATTTTATAAAAGTATAAATTATAGCTTATACTTGAATCATTATTATTTCTTATTTATATATGTTTAATTTGGATATGATGTATATCCAAAATGTTTTAGATACAATTATAATATTTTTACTAATAATATCAAGTGATTTATAGCATGTACAACTCACATACATTTAAATATTTCGATTTCAAAGAAAACATATGGAAATAAGTAGCTTTATATAGTATATAAGCCTATAATATGCACTTGTATAATATATAGTATATAAGTAGCTTCATATAGTATAAATTGTATATAGTATGAAGACTCGAATTATAACGACCCAGATTTTTTATTAAGTAATTTGAACATTAAATTATATTTTAAATGTTGAATCGATAATATAAATGGATTTTAATATCGAGTTTATCAATTAAATAAACGATATACGATTTAATTTTGAATATATCGAATTATCGTAATATGAAACGAGTAATAATTAAATTTGAAGTTAAAACTGATTCGAAATGATTCAGATAATCAATATAAATTATTCTATTTGAATATAAACGATAATAATAATAATTTATTGTCGTCGAGTTAATTATTTGAATTTAAATTATAGTTTATAGATTTAATTTCAAACTTAAGATTCTTCAACTCTCAAACAAACTCGAAATTTGATGAAACCTGTCCCATTATGTTTGAAATATTCAATATTTGCAGGATTACAATTTTTATTGCGAATGGAGTTCGTATGTGATTGTGTGTATAGAGAACAATTAGTGATTTACAACAATGGATTAAAATAAAAATAAAATAATTCATCCTTTCCCTGTACGCTTCAAACATCGTGCGCTCCAAGCTTTGTACTTGTGCGTATCAAGCTTTTACGTCTATAAAAATCATGCATACCGCTTCTCCCTTTTATTCCTTCTACAAAAAAATTGAATTCCTCTTTTCAATAGATTTTTTCAAAAATCGAACTCGTATAAAAAAATCGAATTCAATTCGGGGGCGAGGATTCATGATTATCGAAGACAACACACACGAGACCATGAAAGTTGATTTAGGGGTTTTCGATTTTGTAGTCTCGACCGATACTGGAGGTCGATATTGGTTCCATAGTTGCGTCAATGAGCGATATTGCGACTGGTGATTAAGGCGTTGGTGAATTCCGGTGAAGCGATGCCGAGTTTATGATGGTGTTGGTGAATTCTGGTAATGTGATGCTAAGATGATGAACGAGCCAGTGAGGGACATGATTTGAATAAGGGGTTATGTGCTAATCTAATGGGAGGTAGCAAAGGCCTTAAGGTGGTATTTGAGGACTAGGTGACTTCTTAGTTGATGTCGTGATAATCATTGGGGAGAAAAACACCTAGTAGGGTATTTCGAGGAAGATGGATTAAAAGAAGGACGCACTAATTTTCTCTGGGAAAGAGGATTAAGACACAACTTTAAACAAGTGGCTGGAGGTGTTCGGATAGTGATTAATAGGAAGGACTTGCGGGGATGAAGTATGTGGTGGAATTAGATCCTGATCTAAGAAAGTATGGAGGAAGAGGGGGAAATTATTGCTTGACAGATTTTGTTACTATATGTGGGTTCATTACAGGCAGTGGGATGGAGTGCGTATTTCTTGAACGAGGACGGACGACTGGGTTAGGTAAATTTACTCAATTAATTTAGTTAATAAAATGGTAATAACTTAAATTAACCTAAAATCTTATATAAGTTGTATTTTTTTCAAATTAGATCCGAAGCGAATGTCATGAAGTTCTGCGAAATGGGAACGTAATAGCGACAAATAAAATCAATGTGAGTAAACTCACCATCTCGATTCATTTATAATTTTATTATAAACAAATTTCTATTTTAAATAATTTTTATATGTTGTTTGCTGATTGTTTGGATGCATTGAATAATTGTTGATGAATTGTGGTTATTATATATATTAGTTATATTTAGGCTTGGTGGTTGGATTTTGATATTTCATGCAATACTATTAGCAGACGACCCTATGTGCCCCCACAATATGTATAGTGGATGAGCGTTTATAATGCGATATCCAGCCTTGAAGCAAGATTGGTATTATTTATGTTGTCTAACATCTGTGGATGCAGGGAAACAGGTTGGAGGGATCCAACTAGATTCCTCAATATTTGTTATTGTTTGTTTTTCATATATATTATAATATGTGGTGCGTTTGAAAATTGGCGACTGATGATTGTGTGATTTGGATGTTGAATGTCACTGGCCCTATATATTGATATTTTAAAAAAAAATGATAAAAAGTAGTTTTTTGATTTTAAATGGAACTTTATTTTTCCAGATGGAAATTGAATTTCGAATGGGCTAGGAAAAATAAATAAAGTTGTTTTAAAATAAAACAAGTAATTAATTCATAAACAGTGATTATAAATGAAGTGAAATAAATTATCATTGGATAATTTAGGGAATGTGAATTCAAGTACGAATTTAAACAAGGATTTATAATTGGGAATCGTTTCGGAAAAAGGAAACGATGAAATTTATTCTGATGTTTGGAATGTAAATTGAATTGAAATAAATCCATATTGATTTATTATTTGAATTCGACTATGTCGAATTTATAAAAAAAAATTCTAGAAAGAATATTGGGATTATATTAAATTGAAACTAAAATTTAAAATTTAATATGAAAATAGATTATATATATATATATATAAGTTATAATAATAAAACAAAATGAGATTCGAGTTTCAAATGGATTATTAATATGAAAGTCTGTTTTAAAATATAAAATAAAGAACTTAAATAATAAACAATGTTTATAAATGTGATAAAGTAATTTTTCATCAGATAATTGGGAAATAGATTTTCCAAATGTAAGAAATGACGTTTAAAACTATATTTCAAAAGATATAGGAGATGAAATTTTTATGATATTATAAGTATGTCTATCTCAAGAAAAGAACGTTGTCGATTAAGATATGAGAGGTAAATAAAATATCCCAACTTGAACAACTTCACTATTATCAAGGGATAATATTAGTTTGTAATTGTAAACGATGTTGAATTAATTGATTATTTTCGTAAAAGGAATTCGATTATATCAATTTTTTATAAAATAATTTAAGTCCAAGGAAATTGGAATTCAATATATAAATTGAGTTGTGAATAATTTATAACCAAGTTATGAATTTTTGTAACAACCTGCATTCTATGCATCGAATGATCGTAGAATACTTATTTCTTTCACATACGAAGTCGTATGGTCATGCAGCTTTGGGAAGCGACTAGTGGGGTCATTTCTCATGTTCATGATTTTTGCCGATTTTTAAATGACCATTTTGCCCCTAACTGATCTTCTTTTGGCCATAACTTTTGATTGGAAAGAGTTTTGACCTAAAACCACTTCCATTGGCTTCGGATGATGGTTTACCTTTCCGTAGAGTGGTCACATGTGAAAAACGGACTTACCTTTGGGAGATATGGCTGAAATATGGTTTGGAAGGTGAAAAACTGCTTAATCGGGCCAAATAGGGTGATTAGTGAATGGACCCATAACCCATTTCGGGATTAGGGCTAAGGGGAGGCTGAAATGGGTTAGGTTTTCATTCTATTTTAGTTTTCTAGCTGCCACTTACCTCTTAGAAACCCTAACAATGGCCTCCAACCTCTAAAACACCTCCGAATCACTTTCTAATCAACGATTAAGCTTAGAAACATCAAATCAAAGGGGATTAGCACCAAAGCAAGGTTAGAGCTGCTGTGTTGCATTGGGAACAACGCCAAACAAAGATTCATTTCAGATTTGGTATTTTATTTGTGGCTAAGGTGAGTGATTTGCATAGTCCTCACTAATTATGGTTAATTAAGGCTAATTAGTGTTAATTAGCGAATTTATACACTAATAAATTCTGGAAAAATATTTATAAATCCTTAAATAATGTTTTAGACCTCTGTTATAAACTTGGGTTATTTTGATTAAGTTTTGCTAAACATATCATTAGTTTTGCCTAAACATGCTTAAGGGAAAATATGGGATTTGGGGTATGTTTGATCCATTTTACATGCTATAGTTGTTGTTTTGGTGTTTATGATTGATTTTACATGTTGCTATGACTGTATGGTATGTTTTGTGATTGCCTAGAAGTGTTAGATTGGTCGAAAACATCGTCGAATGGCATAAAACAGCCGCTGGAAAAGTTGTAGGAAAATGTGCAGGGTTTCGGATCGGATCGGGATAGAAGGCTCGGATCGGATGGTGGACTGGGTAGAGAAACCGAACAGGATCGGGACCTCGCACTAAAGGAGACTTGGCGAGAAGGAAGTCCATTTGTTTAGAATTGGAGTTGGGTAGGGGATCGGATCGGAGAGACCAACAGGGATCGGATCGGAAGCAAGGGCATAGGGATCGGATCGGACTAGAGCTAGGGGGCGGGATTGGATCGGAGGACCAAGCTTGGAGCTGGAGTTGGAGCGAAGCACCGGATCGGATCGGGACATCTAGGAGGGAGCAACCACCGAACCAGGCATAGGGCATCCGAACCGAACCAGGGCTGGAGGACCGAACCGAGGAGGAATGGACCAAGACATGAGTCAGAACCATCGAACCGAACCGGATCGGGAACACCGAACCGAACCAAATGTATACTTTTACCTCATCGTGACAACTCTTTTGAAGACCAACTCCAATTCGACCAAAACCCGAGATGCAAAGGAAGTCCAAATGAGGAGCTTTGACTCAGGATCCAGTTGGGAACCAATGAGTGAGCTTCATGATCGGGCTTTGCTGCGGGACGTGTGCTAAGGGGTTGCCGATGTCTATAACTTTGAATCACTATATGTAGGGAGTACGTGAACGGATTCAGGGCCACAGTGGCCTAGGTACGACTAAAGATCTATAGACCAATGAAGTGGGGTCGTTAGTAAAGATTTGGTCATGACTCCATGTGGTAAGCTTGGTAGTAGTAGTTGTTGTACAAGTCGAACTCCGTCACTACTTCGATGGGTCTAGTGATTGACAGTGGTGGACATCGTATGCTTTACGCACTAAGTGAGAGATGTGAGGATGGTTGTTATGGTTGATTTGTTTGCCTTCATTATGACATACACACTCCCACCACCGTTTTCTTTACACCATCTGTTCAGTGGCACCTTAGAGTATTGTACGGTATGTAGTGCTAACTCTTTGGTTGCAGGTTCAGGTATGGTTTAGTATACCTGTTATTGTTCTGTTTAGCTGCTTATCGCTCATACCAGACTTTTTGTCTGACCCAGAGTTTTATGTCTCTTCTTATTACTCTGGGTGCTCTCACAAGCAGACTAGAGACAGGTTAGTTGGGTATGCACGAGTAGCTGATCCGGAGACGAGCAGGAGGCTCCCACGTATGATACATAAAGGATTCTCCCTGTGTTGTTGAAGATCACTTCTTGGGCATTAGTAGTGTATCTTCTACTTTAGCTTTCTTTTGTTTTAGAGACAGTAAATTGGAAAGTTGTAATAAGCTGTATTTGGATTTCCGCTGCTATGTTGGTTTGGTTCTCAGCTTATGCACTGTCTCGCCTGTTTTATGTCAAGATTAATGTAACACCCCGTAATTCTGTAACACTAAGATTCGCAAATCAAGGCAGAATTAAAAGTTAAAATCAAAATCAAGGGAAACGGGCCGCGCCATTGCGTTCGTCTCGGAAAAATACACGAAATAGAGTCCGAATTTTCGAAAATCGGAGTCCGTATGACCAAGATATGGCCCGTCAAAGTTATCAGAAAATTCCAAGTTCAAAACAGTTTAAACTAGAGTTAAATTCGAATTCAAACGCGCAGGGGGAAGGGCGGGAAAATTCCCGCCCAGGTCAAGTCAACAGGGGTGTCGACTGCACAGTCGACACCACCTCCCCCCATGTCGACTGCCCAGTCGACATGGGTGTCGACCTGCCCGCTTTTTCTAGCTTTCTGCACCTGGTTCGTTCTGCTGTATTTGGTCACGTTTTCTGACCAGGTTCGTCTGCCTAACACTATATAAACAGCCCTGGTCTTCTTCTCTATTCACAATTCTTTTCTACCCTTATGTTGCAAAGATAATTGACAAACATGGCTTCTTCTCCTCCTCTTAAATTAGATAATATATATATATATATATATATATAATAAATCAAGACAAGGAGGTGCTGCTCAAAGACTTTCAAAGAGGAGATTCAAGCTAGAATTCAAGTGAAGATTCGAACGACTTCAACGACTGTTTTTCTACGAATCTTAGCAACGCCATCTTTCTGTTCTAATCTAATCTCTGTAAGTCAGTTATTTCTAGATTTGAACGTTTTTCTCTGTTCATGACATGAAATTAAAGGAATAAAAGAATATGCCAAATCTCTCTCTCTCTCTCTATTTGAATCAGTGCCTATACTCTTGAACCTAATTAAGAACTGTTATGATTCGAGGACAAATAAGACCTTGACTATGAAACTATGGACCTTAAAAACCATTGCCTATGACCATGAACATTTGCCTATGACTATGAACATTGCCTATGACTATGACTGGGACTATGAGGATTATTTCCTTGACTAAGCCTATGCCTTTGATTAGGAAATATAAACAATTGCCAATGACATAACAAGGACATCTGTGATTAAACATCTGTGATTCATGACTAGGAAAGTGTTGCTTAAGTCTTGTGACTATGAAATTGGGTCTAAACCCGATCATCTGTTCTATCTATTCTTGGTTATCTTTGGTTTTAGACCTTGGGAATTTACCTATTAAGTTAGGTCTACCCATGTTCTAGAACCTACGTCTCTATTCTGTCTATTCTTGGTTTTCTTTGGTTATAGACCTTGGGAATTTACCTATTAAGTTAGGTCTACCCATATTCTTGAACCAACGTCGTTATTCAACCCTTTTTATGCCAGTTATTATGTCTATCTTTTGCATAGCATCTTTTGTTCATTCCCTATTTTCTGCGAATCTAGATTTATCTATAATCTAGATTGAATCACGATTATACGAACGGTGGGAATGCGATTTGGGGCAAAATATGAAATTTACTAAAGAATAGTTATAAACTTGGAAATTGGCATAAATTGGGAACATGTATTATGGCATGTTCATAGAAATGCAAATGGGATAAATTTGACAGGAATTAAAGGATTGTGTAATTTGAATCTAGTATCGACATGTAAATCTAGCATTTACATGAATTGTGAACTAGAGTAATAAGTCTAGTTTGACATGAATTAGAATGTTAAATCAGAATTGGATTAGCTAATTTGGCTCGATAAGTATATTGGCATAAACTTGAAATTGGCCATAATTGGGAGTAATTGTCAGGATTAGCAAAATCACGGTTAGTGACACTTCATTTGGTATGGTTTACATACCAAAAAGCATAAACATGATATAGAGGGGAAAATGGGCCGTAAGAATAAATGTTGACAATTTACATTAAAAGAGTAATTGGGAAATAAGTAAATTAGGATTAATTTACTTATAGAATTTGTCCTAAATGAGGAAATGTTAATTTAGACAAATTAAAGGTTTGTTAACAACATCTCTTTTAATAATAAACCAGAAAGTTCTAGGGTGACAGAAAGGATAGTGTTCAGGCTTGAGTTTGGAAAATACAAATTTCCTGCTCTCCCTGGCTATCCCTAACTGATCCGACGGACGGGATGGTTACTTTCAAAAAAAACTGATTTGAAAATTAATCAAAACCCTTTGAACTAGAAAACACGAATAGGCCTAACCCGAGGTTAGACTGAGTTGCGATGTAAACCTGCCTGGAACCAACCGGCACATCCAGTAATCGCAACAATATCTGTCTAATGTGAGTGGTCGTGGCTTTAATTTATTTAGTTAAAGCTAGAACAAGAATGCTAGGGTTAATTTAACTAAGACACTTAACCAACTCAACATGATAACAAGACTGGTAGGAGGGGTTAGGTTCATACAGTTAAGCTAGAATGGGAGGGTTAAGTCCATAGGAACACTTAACCAACTTAAGCACAGTTAAGCTAGAACGGAGGGCTAAGTCCACAGGGACACTTAACCAAACTCATGGTAACAAGACAAGATTTGTAACACCCCACGTCCATTAATGTCACTCACAAAGGGAATGCATTAACTTCCATGGAGGTTTTAAGTGAATATAGAACAGTAAAATTTCAACAAGACAGATATAAAATAGTACTTGGAAATTCAAAAACTTTATTTCATTGTAGCAGAAGTCAAAACATGTTTGATTACATCATAACACCATATTCAATGTCAAGTACAATATCTATCTTGATAAAACAAGTACATAATCCCATTACATGAATAGCCATTAAAAAGAAAGATAACAAGCTGGACTTTACTTCAGCAGTCCAAGCTTTCCAGAAGATAAGCGATCCAACTAGACTCCACTAGAACTTGGCCCAACCTGCGGACCTGAAGGGAGAAAAAGGATGGAAAAGAGGGGGTCAGACATAAGTCTGGTGAATATGATAATTCTACAATACTATTACCAAAATAACTGGACTAAGGCATAAGCTGAAAAACAAGAAAATGTCTATGAAGAGCAGATTAAGGACATAGAAAATCGCTAAAGGCAACGTTATAGGCGCTCCTAAATACTAAAGGATAAACACTATACTGCACCACACCAGTCACCCTAAAGATTCATCCCACTTAGCTTCACTTAGAAACTTTCCCAATGGCTTTACGTACCCCTAGCTGACTACATAGGTGCCGCCTGCCCCTATCTCCACTAGGTGTACCCTACTTCCCATTATTCGATCGGCTACCTAACTCGTAGATACCCGTGCTGGCCCCACAGTGGGGTGTATCACTCCCCTAAAGTGGCAAGCTGATACAACGGACATGCACGGCTTATACCTACACGATGCAACAACGTCTTACCTACCAGCCCGGGTCCACACACGCATATGAAACCCGTTGGACTTGCGTTGCCACCGCTCCCTGTTTTGGCCTCTTATAGTCAAACCCAGTATGCGAGTCCCGTCCTCGACTTGGGTCGAGCCCACAAAGATACGTTTTGGGGTACTGGTTGAAATGGGCCCCCACTATTTACCACAAGCATTCCACCTAAGCTTGTCCCCATTAGTCCATCCCACTTAACCCACTTAGTCATGTTCATTTACATGTGTGTTTGGTTAAGTCTAATCGTATTTCAAATGCCTCTAAAGGCAACCACCAGATTCCTCATGCCACCCAAGGCACCTACTTAACCCCCATGTCCCACCTTACATGATTATCTGGTTAAGTATTTCTTAGTTCATTAAGGCCATAACCTCATAAAGACCTCTCACATTAGACTGGCATTTATGGCAGCTGGATTTGCCGGGCGGGTCCGGGCAGTCTTACACCATAAAAGAGTCTAACCTCGTGTCTTTACAACTGTTATGCTTTAGTTTGGGCCTAGGACCTCTCACATTGGGCCGACATTTGTGACTACTGGATTTGCCGGGCGGGTCCGGGCAGGTTTACATCACAAACGGGTCCAACCTCGTGTCCTAAGCATTGATTATTAATAATAATCCATTTTCCCCCAATTTTAATAATTCCCTACTTGAATTATTAATTACTTCCAATTTTTAACAATGTCCATAATTGACTCAATTATGGACATCCATTCATGGTATGCAAAATCTTACAAAATTGCACCCAATTTATTAATTCCTAATATTACCCTTACCCCACGTTTGAACGTTTATTCGCAAAATATATGTTAGACTCGAATAGCCTAACTCATAGCATAAAAGAGATTATCATAATAACAACATGTATATGTGACCAAATGAATCATAATAAGGGGTGAAACTTGCATATGTCCAACTTGCATAGATTATACTTGTCATGGACCTAAAGGTGTCAACTTGTTCAAAATTCACCTAATATAATCTCAATCAATTTTCATAAACTTACATATGAACATGTGTGAATCAACATCATCTAATTTTTTAACAACATGGTTTTATATGGGTACACCTAACTCAATAGGCAAATTCCCATAATCAAGTTTTATTTAATTATAGTTTCAAGTTTATGGGTACACCTAACCTAATAGGCAAATTCCCATAAACAAGATCCATTTAAATTAAGAAAAAAAAACATAACTTTAAGCATGATCCAACAGCATGATTTTTCAACATAATATAGCATGATTTATAACATGGCATAGTATGATAGTATAACATAGCTTGACATGATTCTCAACATAGCACGACATAGCATAAGAGAATTTACAACATAGCATGACATAGCATATATAATTTACATCATACGACAACATAATAACATAATAAGAGATCCACAATATATATAATTTACAATTACAAATGACATCACTTTCTTGTGATCCATTCATAACTGAGTCAAATTAGTTTGTAATAGTCTTGTGAGAATCATCATACTCACCAACAAAAAGAAGAGAATTAGAGAGAGAGTTCTTTGGTTTGATTTGTTTTGTTGAGTAGAATTTAGTTGTAGTAGATTAGGCTTCCTCTTCTTAGTTTGTGACGGCTATGCTGAACTCCATGGCAGCAGCATGACGGTAGCTTCTCTAATTTTACAAGTGATTTAGGTCTAGGGTCTACCCACTTATTTATAGATTTTAGAATTCATTCTAGGCCATTAGATTTAACCTAGAAATAACCGCAGCCGTTCAGACAAGATGGGGTTTATCTTGTTGACTCAGCAATGAGTCAGAAGTGACTCAGCAAACACTCAGCATATTAATAAACTTCTATTCATGTCATAAATATATATATATATATATATATATATATTCTACAATGTACATATTAGATACATCCCCATTTACTTATTATTGTTTTTATATACATATTAGATACATCCCCTCTCTCACACACTTATTAATATTTTTATATTCATATTAGATACATCCCCTCTCTTACACACTTATTAATATTTTTATATTCATATTAGATACATCCCCTCTCTTACACACTTATTAATATTTTAGCAACTTTAGTGTTAATAGAAAATTCGGGGTGTTACAAGATTTGTAGAGGTTAAGTAACTAAGAAAACACTTAGCCAAATTAACATGTTAACTAGACTAGAGGTTGGGGTTAAGTAAGATTTAATACACTTATCCAATTTGATATGTTAGCTGGGCTAGACCGTAGGGTTAAGTAAACTTGAACACTTAACCATCAGATTTTGATAAAGGAATAGGGTTAAGTCTAAAACATGAAGGGATAATACTTAACCGTTAATAACAGGTTAGCTAAAACAGACGGGCAAGGTTAAGTTAAAAAGGAACACTGAACCAATACAGGGTGAATGGGTAAGGTTAAATAATAAGAAATACTTAACCAATATAACTTGGTTTGTGGTGGGGTTAAGTCAACATGAATTACTGATAACACTTAACCAGTTTTACAGGATAAATGAAGAGGGTTAAGTCGGCTTGAATTGACTAATGACACTTAATCAATCCAAATTGACGGGAAAGGGAACTAAGTAGTAAACCTTAGCTAAGAAAACAATGATTCTGGAAACTAAGTGGTAAATCTTAGTTAGTAAAACTAAGTAGTAATTCTTAGTATAACACGGGAAGGAGCGAACGTCCGTCTGAGTAGAAAGAAGGCTCCAACGAATTGGGTTACGAAGCCCGAGGCTTCGAGGGGACGTGAGGGTACTCTTGGTATCCCTCTGTGAGGCTGCAGATGATCCGCGTGGGCCCACAGAGGTTAAGGTCTGCGTAGAAGAACCAGGGGTATGCCTTGGTTGCAATACATGGCAACCTAAAGACTAGGATGGACCGGCGTGATTCGGCGAGCAAACGGTAGCCCTGTGATAGCGACTCGTCGTCTACCATCCATCTTCAGTCAATCGAGATACGTGAAGCGGAAAGGCGGAGAACTCCAAAAGACCATATACTTGCTATCTAGTTATGGGTGAGGATGGCCATAGGATAGTGGGGCACCGGGGGCCGGCGTATAGTTCTCATTTTACAAGGTGTGCCTTTCATTAGTTGAGGGAGGGGTCAAGTGGGACCATAGCCACTGGAATAAAAACAGACCTTAGCATGTGCATCGGCAGATATCTGAAAGCTCCCGACCGAGTTCTGTATTCCTTGGTTTGCCCTGTCACAGGACTCGGACCGCACATTACAGGACATGTTCATCGAGACAAGCGATAACGATTCGCGATACATGCGTGGGGAAGTATAGGAACATATACCACTCTAGGTAGTGTGTCCTAGACTTGGGGGCATCGTTCGATAGGTAGCATAATTCCTAGTTGAACTAGGTGGCATAAATCCTGAATCCGAGAAGCGTTCGGCAGACAGAGTAAACTCTAGTTGAATCTAGAAGGCACTTGGTAGAAAACCCTAGATTAAATCTAGGTAACAAATGAATAAATGAATGCCTGAAGGCGATGGAAAATACAGGGATTGGGATCATGTTAGCGTTACTAGTTGGGACATTAGTTAGGTGGTGCAGAGATAATAGAAATCCGTATAACAAGGAAATGGCGAAGCGGCGAAAGTATTAGAGAACATCCAGTTTATCTTATCTTAGCATATCTTGTGTTAACCTTGTCTAATCTTGCTGACCCTGTCATCATGGTGTTATCTTGTATTCAGTTAATTCATGTTGTTTTGTTTTTCCATGTTCACATGCTAGAAGTTACTGAACTTACTCAGGCTTTATGTCTGACTCTGTTTTTCTTTCGTCTTCTTTTCTTCCGTCCCCCCCCCCCCCCAGGTAGTAAAGGAGGGAATAGTTTAGCTCAGGTTAAGTTGGACTGCCACTCTTTCTCAGCTTGAAGATTTGTCGAAGTTTGCTTGGATTCTCTTTTCAGATGCTATGGCTGGCTCTTGCTAAAATTGGGGAATATAAATGTTGTTTTATGCTTCTTTATTTTGTAAGACAGATGATACTCTGATAATGTAAAGAAACCATTGTACAAACTATTTTATCAATAAAGCAAAGTTTTATTTTCCGCTGTTTAATTTCTGTCTGTCTTGTAATTTATCTGCATCTTTTACCCTAAATGCTCCACAGAACTTAGTACATTCCCTTAGTGAGTGACACTAACGGATGTGGGGTGTTACAATTATGTTATTATTATATTTTGTTCCATGCGCTGTGAGACATTCTACAGGTTCCTTGTTAGTTCATTCTCTTCTTTCCTTTCTTTGGCGACCGTTCCGTGCTAGTCGGGCATGTGTACAACGCACCTCCGGAGGAAATGCATGCTGGTGCGGGGCGGGCCGTCACAATTTTGAATGAAGTAATCAACGATTTTGGAAAAATTAAAATGTTTACGTTAAATTTGGGAAACTAATTTTACTGGAATTGATATTTATTTAATAAACGAAGTTTAAACGTTTATATTTAAATTTAATTAAAACAAGCTTGCAGCGGAGCGGTTGTTCGTAATTTGGCGTTTCGAACTTTAATTGAGTATGTAGACCTCAATATAAGTCGGAATTCTTTGAAACAAGACTAGTCCAGACCTATTAAATAATAATTTTCTAATGGAAGAGAAAATTCTAGGATTTATCTTATAGATTTAGAGTTATGTCAAAATAAAATTTTCAAAAAAAGTGTTATAATCGTTTATAAAACATAACGAATTATTTAATTGAATAAAAGGGTTTTAAGCGATTAAAACGTAAATTTCCATTGGAAAAAATTCCAGAATTGAGTTATAAAATAAATATAAACTCAAGTGGAGTAAGTGAATTGATTTTTGAAACAAAAAGTAGGTTTTTAATTTTTAAATGAAGTTAACTAATTAGAAAATAATTAGTTAATGGAGTTTTGGGTTGAACCTAACTTTAGTTAAGTAAATCGAGTTTGTGAATTTAAATTCGAAATCGAATATGAAACTTAAGTTAAAAAGGGAATTCGACTGGTTTATAAGATAATTTTAAGAAGATAGAATTTTTTTAAGAAATTTGATAATTATAAATCAATGTACCGATTATATAGGGAATTCGATAAAAAAAAGTAAACTTATAATGAAAATTGTCGTAAGAGGTCAAAGTGATTTGAAAATATATATATCTTGATAATGATATTTGAGTTTTATATTGGGAAATAATTTAATTAATGAAATATTAATTTTAAAATGGCTTAGTGGTTGTTGTTGCTAATCAATAATATTTCCTTTTGGAAATAAGGTGTTGGTTGAATGTTTTTTCTTCAATAGTTAGATAACGGACGATCGAAGTATTGGCCAATTAAAAACCGTCGTTGTCAATATGGAGAGACCAATTGAATTTATTATCCAAAAACTACACTGGATTGGCATAAGCGTTGCTAATCGAATTATGCTGGAGATAAATTAAAGATGTAGTAAAGTGCAAAGGTTGTTCGATTAATCCTAGGTAAAAATTGATGAAGATGGATTGATAAAATGGTGCCTTCGGTTTTGTTTAGTCATAAAATGAACTTGTATGGATGACTGTGTGATAGAGTATTTCCTAAAACTCACATCCTTTGATTTTTACTAATATACCAAGTTTGGTGGTGAAAAATTTATTCTCTTAGCTTAACACTTAGAGTGTATTTGTGGATGTCAATTAGTGATTCAATGGATCTTACAATGTGGCATTCAAAGTTAATGTGATGTTCTAAAAGGATATCGTGACCTCAAGCCTCATCAACTGGGAAATGGAAGAATTCGGGCTGGTAGCATGGCTAAGTGGATCATACCCAACTAGGATGTATTATCATCTGATCTAGAGAAAATTCACATTAAGTAAATTATTGAGATATAATAAGTGACCAATCGGTCCTCCTAGGGTCTTAAATGATCAGGAAGAATCCACCCTATCTATCATTGATAGTGAGGCAATAAATGAAGGATAAGCGAAGGAAAGTATATGGATATAGAAACCCCGTAATTAGAGGTCTAATCTCGATATAGTAACCAGTTAAGCTCTAGTATAAAGGCTTCACAAAAATATGCGTAAACGTAATATCTTGGTATAATACTTTGGGAATACTACTTTGGAAAGAGTAGTAAAGTCATGCGTAAACATTTACAAGGTTAGGCAAGAATCACTAACCTTGATAGGCATACATCTTGGGTTGAACCAAGTGGGTTACATTTGTGTATTATAATACGTGTTGTACATTTCTTAGTTACCATAACTTGTTGTTCTGAACCCCCTCCTCGTTACAACCTCCCAGGTTTCCTAGAGAAGGTCGGGTTCTCCCAGATGTTTAAGTCTAGCTTTCGGTTCTTATTCACTCTCATGCTCGGTATTGTCAAAGTGACTTACTTCGAAAAAGATATTTACTTAAGTTAATACTAGTCTTCCTATTCTGTTTCCGCTGTGAGTTTTCTTTTATCGTACTTTGATTATGCTCATGCTCGTTTATTGTAGGTACCAGATTTACACGTTTCATGCTTGGATGTGTTTGAGTTTCAGTTTTTGCCGAAATTTAGGCACAGAAAAGGGTAGGGTGTTACATCCTCGAAATTCGCAAAGCAAGAAAAGTAGTCCTAAACCCGTTAATTCTGAAAACTAGTTAATTCGTTGGGACCAAACTCTTAAATTCTAACTCCCTTAATTTAGGAAAATTTCGACTGTACCTACTTTGCATGACTCAATCGAAAAAACACTAAATTCCATGTAGGGCCTCAATCAATCAAAAAAAAAATCAAAAACCAAGTGGTAGTCCATATCTAGGCAACCAATGAAAATATTAATGTGTACCTATTAGTCGGGGAAAAAACGTATTAATGAAGTCTATGGCAACTTACCGACTTTTGCTTCATAAACTTGTATTTATTTAAGTATCACAAATATGGGTTATACATAATAACCATACAATAACTGAACGTGTCCCACATATAGCATGCAACCAAGCACTTTACTCATACAATGCAAATTATTATACATAAGAATTTCAAAGTCCTTCATGTAATTTATTTTTCAATTTTCAAAAACATAAAATTTTGCTTAATGCATGTTGGATGTACATACATCATTCACACGTAATATCCAATTCGATCGCTAGCTCCATCCCAAAATTTACTTCCGAGCTAGTATTGGTTACTCAATTTTCTAGTGTGGACTCAGATCTGATCCCTTGATTAGAAACTATCATTCTCCTTGCATAGTCATATACTATGATAAAGAACCCTAGAATCACATCGAAAATCAATGTCAAATATTAGCCATCACAAATCAAGTTAAAAATTCTTCTTCGTACTAATGTATAAATCATTTCAAAATCGTGCATTCAGAACTGGATCAAAACCAATTATGCAAACAAAATGGTCTACGTACATCTTATGCCTCTTTTAAATTTGTTTACAATATACTAAGTGTTTGTTTATTCACATTCACTTTCATATTTACTATTTTCACTTTGATACTAAATTTATTTCTAGATTACTTCATATGAGCCATTATATGCAATCCCAACTTACGAAAATCAACTTTGCTTAAAACTTAAATTTTTATTACATCCTATTGAATAATATTCCAACTCAATTCAAATTTGATTTAATTTATTTTAACATCAAATTTGATTTTATTTTTTCCATAATATCAACAACTAGTAAACTAACGTTCAAACCATTACATAAGCATGGATTTTTCCTAAAAATTAAGTTATAAACTATACTTATGAAAAATTGGTAACTACAGTTAGGTAGATTAACAACCTTAACTTTAGGTCAATTTAACTTTTATTTACCAACATTTCACACCATACTTTATCAAAAATGAAATTTATTTAATAACATCCAATTTCAACTTAAATTTTTTAAAACTTACATTTGAATTACTCCATAACAATTTCTTAAGATTTAAATTATCTCACAGCTTAGGTTTAAACTTTTATTACATAATTAAAGAATAAACACAAATCCAAAAACATAATTTCTAATATCTATATTGTTTTCATAATTAAGTATGATTATAAACATTCATGCAACATTCTTGTGTTTATTATCCAAGTCTTAACGAGTTGAAATTTTCCACAAACTAGCGAAACGTGGCGATTTTGAAATTTCGATTTGGATATATCTCAAAAGAAAAAAAGGAAATCTTAAATTTTCACTTTCATTTGAAAATTAAATTACAATAGGCCCAAAATATTCTCATTTTAGAGAATTATGTCTTTCTTACCACAGAAGACGACATTTAATACCGAGTGTAATAGATGTGTCTTTCTTACCACAGAAGACGACATTTAATACATCCTCGATATTCATATGTTGATCATTTTATCATATTCGTAAAACGGTTATTTTGGGGTAAAAGAAAGAAGATACGGATCAAGAGTCTCACATCAGAATTAAAATCTATAACATAAAAAAACCATTACACAAATAAAGACTGTAATGTAATGCATACATCTGAGAATCAATTTATTAATCAGCCTGGGCCGTTATAACAACCTATCCTTCTTTTTTTTGAAAATTGGTTAACTTTATTACTTAAAACCAATAAAAAACCGCCTTTATGAGCCTCGTTAAAACCCCATAACCCCCCTAGTGGGTACCTTATAGGGAAAAAGAGTACTCACAATATTGGTATATAATCATAGAAATGACCACAGTCATAAACAAAGGAAAATACAACATAGAGCTTCAAAAATAAAACTAAAGTAAAGATCACACTTCACGGTCCAATAATCTGGCCTACAGCTCAAACCATATCCGTTCAACCAAGGCTTCACTTCAATCTGCATCCATTAACTCGATACCCCACCTCTGTAAAAGACATTCATTCCTCGAAGTACGTTTAGATCTGGATCCATTGTTTTTAATCATGAAAACTATTTCTCGTTAAATTCTGAAGAGAGTAGATGATGAATGATTCTTCCGTCCCTGGAATATCCTCAGATTCCTCTCTCGCCATATGTAATAGATAGCAGTTACTAGAGATCCACAAGCTATATCCCTCAATTGATCCTTTGTTGTGAAATTCCTATGTAATAGTCTTGCTTCTTCTTTCAAATCTGGACAAATAGATAAAGAAAGTTCCAATTTTTGCTTCAGGGATAACCAAATAAAGGCTGCAAAATCACACTGAAAGAAGAGATGCTCTATGGATTCTGGATGGTTCTCGCAGAGTGGACATAGAGGATTAACTTCAAAATTATAGCGCAAGCCTCTATCTTTTGTATTCAACCTTCCCATGATAGCAAGGTATGATATAAAAGACATTCTTTTACTATTCTTTTTATGCCAAATTACTAAATACAATGGATCTGGAAGTTCATGAGCTTGAATAAAGTCCCAACCTTTATGAAAAGTAAAAGCACCCCCTTCACACCATTCATATTTGTCTTGGTTTAGATTAGGATGGGTATGGAGTGAACTAATTTCATCTAGTGATTCTCTTGTTGCAGGATGAATTTCTGGATGAAAAACTTCATTTCTGATAATTTCAGTAACCTTTTCACTAGATTGGCCAATAATATGCAGTCTGTCAAAGCCAAGTAAATCAACCATGCACTTACAATTAATCCAAGGCTCCATCTAAAGATAAGCATTTTGACCTCTAGAAATTATTTTATTGAAATATTGTTTAGATCTAGATCTAAGACTTAGAATTGATTTCCAAGTACTTGATGCATTTACATCCACTGCCATAGTCCAGAAAAATCCTGTTTACAATATTTGTTTTGGACCCATTTGCTCCATAAGGAATTATTTGATAGGATACGATGATGAAGAATACAACATAAAAACACAACGAAAAAAAGAAATATACGAGAATACGCCTTGGCTCTTCAGGTCCTCTCCTGAAGCTTCAAAGCAAATTGAATATAATCTAATCACAAAATATACTCGGTCTGACATGAGAATTATAGAAAAATAATACCTGGATCAGTCTTATAAACCAGCGTAAGAAGACTGAAACCGCAGGTAATTTATTATTTAGCTTATAAATTTTTGAAATCGAAAGTATCTTGTAAGGTCATGCTGCACATAAACACGAACAGGTTTTATCTTACGATAACTAAAACACTTTTATAATTAATCCAATGGTATTATAATTGTGCCTAGAATCCATAAATAAACATATCAAAATAGTTGAAATGCTTGCATCGCATGTTCCAAGAAAATAGTATACAATCAAGTATGGAGGTTTGCATTGGAGAATGGATTCCAACTATGAAAGGGTAAAGGTCTATCCACCAAATCTGTACACTTCTATATCAAACGTAATGGAGGCTACAACACTTTGCATCTTAGCTATGCAGGACTGGCAACATCCCTTACTGGATATCACCAAATATGATCACCTTGGTTGATAAAAAACCATTGGGCCTCAAAACTTGCAAAGAGATAAACATTAAATATTGTACGATCATACCCTAATGGGAGTAAGCCACATAGCCCTTCTGCATGTCCCTTCTTTAGTCATTTACCGATCAATGAGGCTAAAGGTTATGTTTACCTTCTAAATAGAAGAATATCTTGGAATGCTGGCATTGTCTTCTTAGGAGACATGCAATACAACATTCATGCACATTAGTTCAATATGGTCTTGAATGAAACAGAATTACTCCATCTTCAACCATCTCTAAAATTATTTCAAATTTGAAACGCTTCAGCCGGATCGAAGTGGTTTCAGACAACTAGGTCCTACCTCGGTCTCTTCGAAACGACAATTAAGCTTTGGAGCCAAATCTGATAGTCGAATATTTAACTATTAAAAACTATCATCTAAGGATTTGATTTTCTATAATAATCACCTTGCCTGTTTAAAATGAAAATTTCATAAAATCTCATTTATAATATTTATTTAAGATATATGTATACTTATCTCACTAACCTAAGTATATTTGCAAAGGATTACATTTTCAATATTTAGAAAATATTTCATAACTTATTTTATCAAGAAGTATATTCAGAAAGCATTCTTATTTCCAAATCATATATAAAAGTTCAAACAAAGTAAATTAAAAAGAAACAGAATCCGAACATGATTCCTCTAGTGTGGAGTGCAAAACAAATGTTCATGCCACCATATTTAAAAAATCAATTCAGGAGGATCAAGCCTCAATTCCTTTAATAAATCCTTTTATATAATATCTTATTAAAAATACATTCATGCTTGTAAAGAACTTTTAAATAATATATATATATATATATAATTTATAATAAAATTACTTACGTTAAAATTTTATCTCTTTTGTTATATAACTAGTTTAGGACTTAATTTAAAAATCATGTTAAAATAGTAATATATTACTATTAGATAGTAAAAGCACTTCAACCAAAATGAAATCTCAATCGAAAGCTGGAGCAACCTGGTGGTACAGTTTCGGGTCTACATCGTTAAGTCCAAATCATAATGACTCAAGCAACAATGAGGCAGAAGACTGGGGAAAGTCTGTGCAAGTTCTTAGAGTGCTTCAATATTTTGGTAGCTTTGGTGGATCAACTAGATCAATCGATGGTTTTCATGGCTGCAGTTACTGGTGTCTTGGACCACTCTGAGTTCAAGATTTCATTGCGAAGGGATCCTCCGCCATATCAAGTGGAATTTTACCTTGAATTTGATAGATTCCTAAGGCATTTATACATGAAAGAGGATCGTGGATCTCTTTAAGTTAACCTTGTCAAAGGCGAGGAACCGTCCAACTTTGAAAACAATAAAGGAAAATAAAATGTCAAGGCAATGTAGGTCCGAGAAACCGAATCGAAAAAGGGCTAAAGTATGACTCGTATCCACAACTGGATGTGAGTCCAGAGCTAATCTTCATGGATATCAAAGACTGCCTTCCAGCAAGAAGGTGAACTAGACGGGAGCCTACTGACAAAGACGTAGCTTTAAAATTCTTTCGTTTGTTCCATGAAATAGCTGGACATGAAACAAACGAATACAAACACTTGCGAGGTGTGATCAAAGAGAAAATAAGTAATGGATATTTGTTGTAATACATCCATAATCGAAATTAGCAACGTAAAAGGAACAACCATTGGCTACTAGTAGTACAGGTGAGCCTAGTTCTCATCAAGGCCTTGTCATTCAATTGACAAGTGAAAATTAGACAATAATGGTGGCTAAATCTCCAACTATGTGCAGGATCAGGCGAGATCCCCAGTCATGCTTTAGGACGATGATAAACCATCAACTTTGTTTTTTTATTTCTTAATCAATTTTTAATTAAAAATGCTAAGTTGTTTGCTCCTGTGGGGAATCAATGATATCCCTAGGCTAGTTTTGGATAGTTAAAAACATATTAATTTTATAATAAAATATACCCTTTTCTACTTCAATAAAGCTATTGGGTGTGTATGGCCGATGCTTATCAGACATGGATTTCGCATTTTAAAATTTTAATAAGTTCACTTGGCATCTATGGCTGACGCTTGTCAAGTATGGAATATGCAATTAAAAAACTATAATAACACCATTCAGTGGGTGTGGTTGATGCACACCAAATGTAAAATTTTATTTCAAACAACTTTAATCACTTGATGAGTATGGTTGATGCTCATCGAGTATAAAATCTTTAATCAATAAAACCATCATGTATGACTGATGCATGGCAAAAGCCTGACGAGTCTAGGAACGTCGAGTATGGTTGATGCTCAATAAGAGCTCAAAGAGGCTATAAACTATCATGCATGACTTATTCTTGGTAGAACACAAACAAAACAATAAACCATCAATTATGGATGATGCTTGGTGAGAATCCAAACCGTGGGTATTTAGGAATGGATGATGCTTGGCAATCCAACAAGACTGTGACCACTAAGTGTGGCTAATTCTTAGGGGGTCAAACAAACAGTGAACCATCAAGTATCATTGATGCTTAATGGGGATCAACCCAAACATGGAATTTTAAGTATGGCTATGCTTAACGGAAGCCTAACGAGGCTCCAAACCATCATGTATGCCTAATACATGACCAAAACCAGACGAGGTTATAATACAACGAGTATGGCTTATGCTCAACTAAAAGTATGACGAGGCTTGGATCACCGACCATGGACTACGATTAGTGCAGACAAGATATGGATCATCAAGTATGGATAATACTTAGAATAGAATCGAACCGTGCGGTCGTGAACACTCAACATCAATTCATAGAGGTTGGAAAATTCAATAAGGCTCGGCAAAGCTGTTATTACTAACCCAGAGAGGCTATTTGTAACACCCCACACCCCTTAACGTCACTTGTATATGGATTTTGCTTAGGAATATAAAGCATATAAGTATAAAATAACATCTAGAGACTAAAACTCACAAGATACACATGAAAACACAGTGAAATTTATAAACTTTATTTAAGGTAGAGCATAATTGTTAATGTATCATAAAATGTACTACATCATAAAGCCACACATATCTCATGATCAAGCAACATAATCAGAGTACAAATAAAATCCTTCTTAACTTCAAATGCAAAAGTCCAATGTGGAATTGTACATGAACTAGTAGAGAGAAAGTCAAGAAGAAATCTCCAAGAAGCCATGTTGAGCCAAAACCGATCAGTTTCGAGATCCTCCACCCTAACAACCTGCGGTGGAAGGAAAGGAGAAGAAGTAAAGAAAACTAGTCAGGCATAAAGCCTGGTGAGTTCTATAATTACTAGCATGAGTGATAAAAGAAGGATTCCAGACAGGATAATAGTTTAAGACACAATAATAGTAAATAAGACAATAGAAAGATAAGCAAGGATATAGTTGATTGTCATCTCATTCGCATCATTCGATTTTTGCACCATTTAATACAGCTCATAATTAGGATATAACCTAATCCAACCCATCGATCGGCTCTTAAACCATAGTTGTTATAACTTATGCCAACTATGGTCTTTGGTTTATCAGTCCCGACTCATCAGCTCTAAAGGAAATAGCACTGATCACAAGCGTTACAACGTCTTATTTTCTCCAATCGATGCGATGCACTCTCACTGCCCCTCCATAACACACCGTACCTGCCTTATTTGGACCATTTACTACCCAGTACAGTATAAGCATTCTCTCGCCTTCTTGTTCCCTATTTCATGTGATAAAAGGGATAATGTCTGATACGGGTCCCTAATCAAAATGCAATTTGACCCAAGTCACCCTTAGACTTAGTCAACAATTTAATTTAATATTGCCAATGCCACGATAGAATTATTGTTGACCGCCTAACTACCCTAGACCCTCATATAGTTGTCAACAAATGTCTGTGCCACTATAAATTAATTATTTTAATTGGTCATTATTTTCCCTACCCTTACTGTCGGAACGGACCATAACTATAGGCCACTTATTTTCCCCAATCAACGGTCGCTGCTGGAACAGACTCCCACTATAGTTTCTTAATAGGCCACTTATTTTCCTTAATCAGCTTATGCTATTGGAAAGAACCCCTATTCATGCTTATTAATTGTTTCATATTAAACTTCATGCTCATTTTAAGTATATTAATAAGCCTACTTATTCCATAAAACTTCTTATTATATTTTAGGTTGCATTTAAGCATTATCTTGTTTATATCCATTACAGAACATAAAATCCCAGCTACTTAGCATGGAACTAATTAATCTATTTCAAATTTCCAATTATCCAGTTAATTAACAGTTTTCCCATAATTACAGTTCATTTTTCAATTACTGTACTAATCCAACAATCCCCAATTAATCCTTTTATACTCAATTCATATTTTCCCAATATGCGCTATTACAATCAAATTCATAATTTTACCCAACATACACAGAAACAAAAAGGGATAAAGGTTTACACTCTTTGAAAGGCCTAAACTCAATGCGAGCTAAAAGGATAAAGGCCTAGGGTCTCTCATGGCTTAGGCTCAAATAATTTGTTACTACCAAAATAACCGCCGAGACAGGCTACCGATGAAGGGGTAATGGACCGTCTTAAGCATGGAAGAATAATTCGTAAGTAAAGATCAAGCACAGGGTAAAACCGAGAGTATAAGGAAATAACCCGAAAGCTAGGCAACCGACACCATCATTAATAAAAATAACTCAACCCATACAAAGAAAGGATATCGACAAAGTAGTTCCGGTACGAAGGATAGATGACGGAGGGTCATCCAAAACTAGAAGCCAATGAAGAGAAAGACCAAGAATCCTACAGACCGAAACCTAGAAGGATGAAAAGGCTATCGGTATTAACTTACTTAATACCGATACATCTAGCTACGAGAGCTTCAAAGGCACATAGTTTAGAGCATATGGGAGTTATTTGGAAACCAGCTACCGAGACCCTCATTAGATGATCACCGAGAGCCACTTCAGTGAACAACCAATAAAATACTGGAAAGCACCCTACCGGAAAGTCGAAAGCATCCTTCAGGAATCTACTGAAAGGCAAGCCGGAACCTTGAAGAGAGACAAGCTATCCACACTAATCTACTTAGTGGCGATACCGACAGGGGTGGAGGATCCGGTAACCATCCACTTGAATATGAAGGTAAGTTCTACGAAGAATTAATAGCAAGACTGAAATCTCATGATCGGAATCCTAAAGCCTTGCTAAAGCTTTTCATGCCAACAAGTTTGGTATCAATATAAAGAAGACAGACATGACATCAAAAAGAAGTTCCGAAGACCAGGACCATTCTTCTGAGAGACAGAACACCCTAAAAGACCATAAGTAAAGCCTAAAGAGCGGCCGAGAGCCAAAGCAACTGGGACCAATGGGAAAAGTGGCTGAAAGGGGCTTCTACTGGCCCAATAGAAATTGGGGCCCAGATTTATCTATAAATAAGACCCCAGTGGTCTCATTTTGGGGACCAATTCCTAATTTCTCACCCTTGTACTCTTTTTCTCTAGAGTAAACCCTAATTTCTAAATCAATTTGGGGATTTCTACTGTAACCACTTAGGTACTCTAAATCAAAGATCAATAATGAGTGGATCAACACTTAGCATATTTCTTATGAGTTTCTTACGAGTTTTCTTAGCTATTTCCTACACAATATACCATATGCTTTCTATGTAGTCATGGGTTCCTACTCAAGCTTAGACCCTTCCACAAAGTTGTTGTAGAACCCCTTCCTACAAGCCGTTTAGCCTTCTATCGAAGGTTGTTCTTAGGAAACCCTTATCCTAAGATAACTGTTGTCTCTTGAGTCTCTTAAGCGTGATGCTTGCCCCATTGATAAAAGAGTAACTAATCTTTTGGGCTCTGTACCTTGATATCTAGGAAACAGTAAACTAACTTAAACTCGTGAAGGCTAAATAACCCCATTTTTCCTTTAGGTTCACCTCCATAGACTTATCTCCGGTGTTGACGAAAAATATCGTTAACATTTTGAAGCTAAAAGGAGGGCTTGAACCTCCGACCTTGTGGTTAACCTTACCTTATATCTAATTGTGTCGCTCCGTCCGGGGTTGGACTCAGCTTTGAAGAAGCTATATTATGGGCAATAGGTCCCAACGAGAGTCTTCCGGATCTCAAATGGCTATGTAAGGTATTACTGACCCAATAGTGATGGAATAACAAAGGTTAAGAATGGAAACTTTGCAAATAATCAAATGGAAAATGGAAGTAGGACAATACGATCTCGATTATTAGGACGACAACCCTCCCTACATAGAACAAAAATCAGTGGTTACTCTACATGATTCTACACCGAAGGAGTATAATCCTATTTTTCATGTAAGAGAGGCTATCTATGAGCAAGCCAAAGGAAGGGTATTCGAACAAAAAATGACGAGGGATTTTAAACACTTTGCTTCCAAATGGGTTAAGAGGATAATGCTTCAGTCTCAGGACACCCTGAAAAGAAGAAGCAAGGATATGGATGCAGTAACAAGATTTAATAAGAAACAGTATGAACTCCAACGACAAGGAAAGAACTTTATACTAATAATGTTTAATGAGTGCTACCTTACCACATCAATAGAAAATAATTACTTCCTAACTCAGCAAGAACTCGATCGATTATTGGTCGTCCGCAAAGAAGAAACTCAAGTACGAAAGGAAATTAGGAGGGCCTTACTGTCATTATCATATGATAAATGGACATGAAACCAACCATTGCAAAGCTGTAGAACCCCACACTTTTCTGTGCCCAAATTTCGACAAAAATCAAAACTTGAACACAACCAAGCATAGAGCGTGTATATCTGGTACCTGCAATAAATGATCATGATCAGAGTACGATAAAACAACTTACAGCGGAAACAGAATAGGATAACTAGTATTAACATAAGTAACTGCCTTTTTCGAAGTAAGTCACTTTATCAATACCAGTCATCCTATTATGTTTCTGCTGTGAGTTATTTTATCATACTCTAATTATGCTTATGCTCATTTATTGCAGGTACCAGATATACACGCTCCATGCTTGGACGTGTTCAGGTTTTGATTTTTATCGAAATTTGGATGCAAAAAAGTGTGTGGTGTCACATTTGGTATGAGAGCTTAGGTTAAATGATCAAAGGAATTAGTTAAATTAGGACTCATGAGAGAACGTAATTCGATTTTCTTTTCTATTTTTCTTCGTCTTTCTTACTCGATTTTTTTATTTCGACGATGAGTTAGTCGTGGGCCTAATAATAAAAGTAGGCTTTAAGCAACTAAGGGTTGAAATATGTTGAGTTTGGGATTCTAGCCAATTTTGTCTTACCCCCACAGTACGTTGGCGATCTTGTCATGAGAAGCATGAGGACGACATAGGGTGGGCTCCGTTGGTTTTATTTTAAAGATTGGACAAAAATCTAGCTACAACCGAGATAGTCGTGATTTTTGGTGTTTGGTTTCGTTAGTAGTTCTAGTAAAGACCATTACTCGATCCAAAATGGGAAAAGTCCACATAAGTATCTCATATCTATTTCGAAAATATAATTACGAGGTATATCCATTTTTTACTTCGTTAAATTTCTGAATCTACCTTTGTTGAAATATTCATTTGAGTTCTTGGACTTGTATTTAAAGGAATTTATTTTTAAAACTATTTAGAAAAATAAAATGGGTTTCGATGGTTTTGACTGACGGTTTCGGAAAATGTTTTCATGAAAACCTAGTTTTATAAAGATATGATTTTTAAATTTTAATATATTTTTGTTTCAAAATTTGGGCGTAGAAAAGTGTAGGGTGTTACAAAAGCCCTCGAGGGAATGATCATCAAGTTCCTCAATCAAGGCCAGTTACAAGACTTTGTAAAAAGATCAAACTAAGTCCAGTAAAGGTCCTTAGGAAAAGGATTGTCTATGTGACTAACGGTATGGAAACCCTCTCGAAGCTCAAAACAACTAGAGATGGGTCAAACCACAAATGGATTAAAAAAAACTTGTCACCGCCGAGTTGGCCAGGGCAAGGCACACCCGGAGGGGGGGTGGTGTGTAAGCATTTCTCCGCACCCGAATCAGAAAGGGCCAGGTTAAAGCATCAAAAGTGTAAGCCTCCGAGCCACACCAGAAATGGTCGTAACAGAGCATCTAATTAGCACGCCCTGCTTCTTCTCGCAGAAGAGTACTCAGTGCCTCTGCTATGAAATAAGCACGTCCTACCTCTTCTCGCAGAAGAGCACGTCCTACCCCTGCTTATGTTTTGCGTTACTCGTAGAAGGGAATATAAACCCTTATCATTGTCTACAATGGCCAGGATAAGGCACCCCTTGGAGGGGGTGGAGTGTAAGCCTCTATCCCCGCCTACGATGGCCAGGGTAGAGCATCAAAAGAGTAAGCCTTAATTTCGCATCTATGATGGCTCGGTTTAAGCTTCTAAGACCTTACCATTACCTAAAATGGTTAGGATAAGGCGTCTCTTAGAGGGAGGTCAAGTAAGTGCTTGGGACCTACTTGTGGATAAGCTAGCAAAGCGCATCGGACACACAATCCCAGAGAGTGGCCAATAAAGCATGTACATCCTCTTCTTTGACAATAAAAAGCCCAGAGAGTGGCTCAAGAAGCATGTACAACCTCTGCTTCACAAATCACACCCAAAAAGGGGTAATGAAACTAGTACTGGAAGTGGTCTCCGGTTCCCTATCTTAATACCCGGATCTGGGTTGGTTCGGATCTCAATTATTGTCTGAAGTGGATTTCCGGTCATATTTTAACTACCCGAATCTGGGTTGGTTCAGATCTCAATTATCGCCAAAAGTGGATTTTTGGTTCTATCTTATATACTTGAATTTAGGTTGGTTCGGATCTCAATTATTGCCGGAAGTGGATTTCCGGTCCTATCTTAATAACCTGAATCTGGGTCAGTTCGGATTTCAACTAATACCAGAAGTGGATTTTCGATCTTATCATAATTACCCGAATCCGGGTTATTTTGAAAGTTCGATTATTGTCAAAAGGATATTTGGTTCTCTTAATAACCTAAATCTAGTTTGGAACCAGACTTCTATTACTATCGGAAGCGGATTTCTAAACTTACACCCTAGTCCAGAATATGGATCAAACCCCTATTGCCACCAAATGGAGGGGTTCCCAACCTCCCATCCTTAATACCCAAGTCATGGATGCCAGATTCAAATTCTTAATCCCTAAGAAAGGGATCGACTACCGATACCCAAGACGATGGCATGGTTCTACTACTCAAAAGCTTTCATGCCAAGATTATGATCTTCCCTCTCGTCCAGGGAAGTTTCTCAAACTCCTTACATTTAACTCGTTATTCATGCAGAACATAGGTAAGAATCATATATATCAGGTAGTATACATCCAATTTATAAATTCATTCACAAAGCAATATCGTTGGATACTCAAAAGAAAAGTAGACAATTGATGATACTTAATACATTTTTCTAAAGCTCCTTTCTCTCAAACGAGGGAGGAGTGATAGAATGACGAATTGCACTACACAAAAGTTCGTTGATCTTCTGCCACTTTTCCATACTTTGTATGGATCATCTAAAGGCCTAGGTTGTAACTTCAAAGCTGGATTATAGTCCCTGCCCATGGCATGCAGAGTTTTATTTTCCTTCTCAAACTAAAAACGTTCTTTTGTAAAGAATGTTTTCTTTTAGTAGTTGCTTATTTTTGTAAGTATAATGAGGATACGCCGGTGCGTATCCTCATTATACTTTATATCGTAAAAACTTTCTATATCGCCCCTAATTTTCCGATACCACATATTAACAAGAGGATTGACTAACCTAGCGGGGAAATTCCTCATATGGTGGCTTATTTCAAACTCTGGGGCCTCGAACTCTGCTGTGACTCGCGGAGACTCAGGCGTAGAGGTTTCATTGGTACATCCGAAAACAAATTCCTAAGTTTTACATCTTGTTAATGCATTGTCACATTCAACTTCTAAGTCAACAATTAGACGTGAAGTTCATTTTCTTGTCAAAATTAGAATCATTCGTCTTTATCTCTCTCTCTCTTTAGCTCAAGGATAGTTTTATCTTTCTGTTTTAGCCATTCCTTTAAAACACTTTTTTGTTCGTTTAAACTCTCCATAGATAGTTCCTCAAACAAAACAGACCCATCATTAGTATCGATAGGAGAACCCTCTAAAGCATTCCCCCGACTCATGGTTAGTCGCGTGTCCTTCTTGACGGAAGAGGGAGGGTCTTGGATTGAAGTTTCATGTTTTATAAACATATAAATTACCACTTATAGGACATATTTTCAATAAGTAGATAACAATAGTAAACCATAGCACTATTCATTCAAAAGAGGTTATTACAGATGTTACCCAACGTCCATTCAAATGAGCATTAATTTCAAAAATCATAGCAGCTTAATTATTCCTAGTACATTCTTTGTTCACATTTCATATTAACTTTGCGTGATGAGCCCTAAGTTTCTTTAGTATTATCTCCCTATCGTCTCCCAAGAAATTAAAAGAGAGCTGGGGATACTTCATATAGATAAGCTTAAGCCCGTTTAAAAAGCGCCCCCTACTGGACTTATAGGGTGATTTTGTAAGAAATTTCCTCCTTAAACTAGATAAAGAACGCAATTTGTCCTTGGAAACAATGTCATTAATAAAAATAGGGTTTTTGTTATAATAATGATAAGTAACAAAAGATCACTTCTGGAAGCATGAAATCATGCCGTGATGCTTTGCAAATATCAGTAAGTTTCAAAATAAAGCAAACTAACCCAATGCAGGAAAGGAAGTGACTCAAGAAAAAATTATACCTAAGGGATAGGGGAGACAGATAGCACTATTTGTTCCCGTTCATCGGATTCTAAGAAAACAATTTCTTGAGAGCGTACCACCACCGAATTTAGTAATCGGAGCGCATGAAAATCAACGTTCACATCCCCAAAGTCCGAGGCGTCGCCAAAAGGCAAAGAAAATATGTCATCGACTTTGTTATTTTGGCAGCCACTGCAATCAGGGTTAGTTTCATTATTATGGTCGTCTCCATGATCATCACCAACGTCCAAAGCTAATTCCTCCTCATTACCAAACTCTGAGTTTTCTAAAAATTCTTCAATGAATAGAAGATCCTCAAACTTTACCTTGTTTCTCATAGGAACCTTAATACCCTGTTTGGCCAAATTTATTCTTTCCATAACTCTGCTCCAAACAGAAGGGTGAATAGAGGGGAAGTCCATGCCCAGAAACTTTTTTAAATAATCACAGTAAGCTAGAAAGAGAGCCTTCTCATAATACTCCATCACCACATCTGGAAGATATGCTTTCAAGAACAAAGAAATCTTATCTTGAGCTTCATAGACTACTCGTTTATCATTAGAAAGCGCATTTTCCTTTACTCTCAACTTCTTTGCATACTCGGCCAACATATTTGCTCGCTCACTCTCAAAATCTAAAACCTTGGAAACCGAGAAATTGTTGTTTTCCTTTTATTTTCTAGGGGATATTCTCAGCTATTCACATATCTCATCACTTTTTCTCTTCGCTACAGTTAAATCACGGACCTTCGACTCCAACGCAGCATTTTCTTCTTTACATCATAAGATGATGAACAATCATCGTCTGAAGAGTATGCCAACCTTTGGATATCTGGAAAAGTATAGGGTCATGTCATCCCTTATACGAAAACATCTAGTGAGAAATTAAAAAGAGCAGAAGACAAACCGAAAGTTGTTGCTTAATGTGGTGAAGGTAGAAATCCGACCAGTCCAAAAGGGTAGACTTTGGCATATTGAAAACATCAACAGAAGGAAGAATAGATCTAATAATACCATCAATGTCAGAAGTTGACGAAGGAAATTTCAAAGGATCATTACAACGATGAAAAGATAGTAAGGTTGGCTTATGTTCACTCTAATAAGAAACCTCATGAGAATCAGATAGTAGAAAGCTTGCGATGAAGTCATTTCCTACGGCCCCAGTTGGAGAAAAATCCATGCTAGGGGTATTGCTGAAAGAAGGGACAATGGGACTAAGTAGCGGTTGACCACTAGGGAAAGCAAATGTTCCTTCGCCAGAGGAATTGAATACAAAAATTACATCTTTGTGTCTCTTAGAGGGACCATCGTTGACAATCGAAGCTGGCTTTTTCTCAGGTAGATCAATAGAATGAGCAGAGGTGGCCAGAGCAACGAACTTATTAGCGCCCGAGCTAACTAAAAGCAAAAGAGAAAATATAAAGAAAAATCGAAATGTTGGATAAAAAAGAAATTTATGATCCTCACAATAAGACAACCCTACCCGAGGAACTCGGAAATAAAGGTGATGAGAGATTAAAATCATTTAAACAAGAAGACAAGCTCATAGCACTCGGAAAGCGGATTGGAGGCTATCCCAGAATCTATTGTCCAGGAGGTAAGAGGGCATATTTACGGAAGTTATCCAAAGTCAGTAGAATGAAACGCTGCCTCGGTTCCTTAGGAACTTTGCCAAGGGTGTCAACAACTTGGATCTCTCTTGCCTCAAGCTCCACCTTTTTGGGAATAAAGGCTAAACAGAAGTAACAGTCGGTAAGAGATAAAAAGAAGAGAGAAGAGTCACTTACCAGGGTCGATGAAAGTCCTCGATATGCCAAGGGGACACCTGATGTAGAAAAACTGGTTTTCCTAATCTCTAGACTTATTAATGGAGTCACTAACCCATTTCCTCACAAGACTAGGACGAAGAATGGGCGAGTCTGACACTTTGGCTAAACGAATTAAGAATCGCAGCAGATTAATGTTAAGGGAATTTTGGCACGACTCAAGTACTAAGATCTCTAAGCATATAAGAAGAGTATATGTATTCAGTGAAAGCTGAATGGGGGAGACCCCCAAGTGGTGCAGAAGCCTAAGCACAAACTCTGAAAAGGGGAAGAAACCTCCATGCTAGATATGAATGGTAGTGTTGGCAAAGTGCCTATCTAGCGGATTCTGAATAGCATCTTATGGGGAAGCGGGAACGGCGTCAATATCGGTTACACCAAAACTTCGGAGAATAGCATTTACTTCCTCTAGGGTATTGATGAGAGAACATTGAGGAATAGGTACCTTCTTTATGCGAGGTTAAATAGATCTGCCTGGCTTGGAGCAACTGGGTTGTGGAGCCTCAGACATAATTCTGCCAGGTGATATAATGCCATAACACATGTTTTAGTCCCATTTTCTTTTAATAAAAGTATGTACAAACCACATGTAGGTGAGTAAGTAGCATAGAAGCTTACTAGTGTTTGGGATTTGGTCCATTAAACACCACAAATAGCTGCGACAATCAATATTAACAGGGATTATGCATAATCCACCTATGCTGGAGACTAACTTGACCTTCGGTACGGGACAATTATGTTGATCGTTACCAAAATCTAGTTCGTCTCGAAACCTAGTACAAGTGAACTCCAAGCCAAAATGTTTTATCTAAAAGCTTCAAATTTTACCAGCACTAAAGAAGAGAGGAAATAAAGTTTTGCAATAGCTTTTTCCCCACTAAAGCGGCACCCATATGATCAGAAGCCAGATAAACATGAACCTTGGTGTCGGCAAAATCGAAAGCTAATTAAGTAAACGACAACGATGCAGGGTTAACTCGTACCAAAAGCCTAGTATGTTGTTTATTAACAAGAAACAACCATCTACATGTAATTTTGCATTTTAAACCCCAAATGTGTGTGGGGGAAAGGTGTAACTTATTAGGTCCACCATTAGGTGCTATCCTAGTTATCATCGCGATTTAACTCACACCAGATACTTAAAGTTCCGATTGATTTCCTAAAAGCAGGTTAAGGGAACAATACAAACTTACGCCTACAACTAGATTAAAATTGTAACAACCCGTATTTTCAATAACCTGTTATAACGTAAATCGAGGCAGAATTTAATTTATAAATCTGAATCTAGGGAAACGGGCTGTGCCATTGCGTTCGTCTCGGAAAAATACGCGAAATAGAGTCCGAGTTTTCGAAAATCGGAGTCCGTATGACCCGATTAAGGCCCAACGAAGTTTTCAGAAAAATTCAAAGTAAAAACAGATTTCAAATTCAAGTTTGAATTTGGAAATTAGGTCAGATTGGGCCAGGCGGGAAAATTCCTGCCAGAGCACCCAAGTCGACAGCCCTGTCGACTTGGGAGTCGACTTGGTTGGACCCAAGTCGACAGCCCTATCGACTTGGCTCAGCCGGGCAGTTTTGCCTGGTGCACCATTTTGGGGTTTTGGTTAGGTTTTGGGGCCAGATTCGGTTTTGAGGGCTGAGATTGGAACTAGGGTTTAATCCTAAGGTTGAAACTAATCCTAATCTCTATAAATAAGCCCCTAACCTAACCCTAAATCATCATTATTCAACCCTACAACTAAACTATGGCAAAATCACTCCTCTCATGGCCTCCACTCTCTTCATGAAATTCCTAAATAAATTTCTATGAGATATTTTCCATGCATACAAGTGTTTTCAAGCTTGTATGAGTGTCATTAGCTTGCATTCAAGTCAAGTTTCCATATTTACATCATAAAGCAAGGGTTTTGATCATTTTGGCTCAAGGGTTTTTCTATTAGAGCTTGCATATTGGGTTGATTTGATTGCATAAGGGCTTTGTCTCAATATTATATTTGCTTATACTCATTTGAGTCTTCATAAGCATTGTAAGCCCTTTTCTACTTTCATATTTAAACTCTAAAGTTAAATGAATGATGCAAGTTTGGTTGATCATTATGATATGCAAGTTTTCCCATGATATGCAAGTTTACTATGTTATGTTATGCAAGTTTGATATGTTATACTATGCAATTTTGCCATGTTATGATATGCAAGTTTATCATGTTATGTTATGCAAGTTTGCCATGTTATGATATGCAAGTTTACCATGTTATGTTATGCAAGTATGCCATGTTATGATATGCAAGTTTACCATGTTATGCTATGCAAGTTTGTCATGTTATGATATGCAAGTTTATCATGTTATATTATGCAAGTTTATCATGTTATGTTATGCAAGTTTGCTATGTTATGATATGCAAGTTTGCCATATGATATGCAAGTTATGTTATGCAAGTTTGGGTTGATCATTTTGCTCATGTTATCATGTTATGCAAGCTTATCTTGGGTTTATGAGCTTAAAGCTTCAAGCTTTATGCTAAAGGTTGCATTTTGGCAACATGTAAGTTATCATATCCCTTATGATAACATGCATGTGAGGCTAAATGCGAACTTATGGCAACTTCTACATGTCATTTATCACCATGTATCACTTATATGCTAAGTTTGGTTTTATGCATACTTTTGAGGCCTAATGATGCAATATGCAAGTATATGAACATATGTACATTTCATATGCCACCATGTTAAACTTGTGGCTTCAACACCTTTATGTCATGATTATGCCAAGTTCCCTCTTTCTATCCTTTATGCGTTATTGCGATATGTAAGCGATGGGATTGCGTTTGGGGTTGGGTAAACTTAAAAGACATAAAAACATAAGATTGGGAATTTACCTATTGAGTTAGGTCTACCCGTTGGGAATTTACCTATTAAGTTAGGTCTACCGAAATTCTTGAAAACTTGTAACATGTTTTAGAAACATGACGGACATGACACTTAGAAAATATAAGTGTGACCAACTCGAGGTTGGGTTGAGTTTGTAGCGTAAACCTACCCGGAACCGACCGGCTTAACTAGTTGCTACAAACAATAGGACCCAATGTGAGAAGTTGGTCATGTTGTACCTTGAACCCGAGGTTAGACCAAGTTGTGGTATAAAGCTACCCGGAACCGACCGGCTTAACTAGTAACCGCAACGGAGTCTAATGTGAGAGGTTAAGGCACGTTAATTAATTAATGCCTCGTGATTAGGGTTAAGTCATGGTCCACTTAATACTTAACCAATTTGGGCTTGGTAGATTAATCAGGGTTAAGTCGTGAACTCATCGTTACACTTAACCAAGTTAATCCATGATTAGCAAGAGGGTTAAACCGTACTTAACCCACTAGAAAATCCTAGCAATGGGGGTCCACTCCAGCAGTAATCCCAAGTTTATATCATTAAGACCCTAGGGACTAGGCTAGGGTGGGGGCACGATTACTGGACTTGAGGTAAGTGACCAAAAACGACGGCAGAGTGGTACGCCGGTGTAGTTCCGGGCGGACTATGGTCGTGCATATAGTCCGAAGCCGGGGAAAACATGCACGGGTATCAGTAGATCGAGACTGTGCACTTATGTTTATGGTGTCCAGGGGTTGACACCCTAAGGCTTGATACACCCGACGGGAGACCCTGCACAGTCTGACTACAATTATGTTATTGGGCCGTATTGACACCAACACGTGACGAGTTAGGCTTATAGGGAGCCGATCGACTAGACCGTTTGGTTGGACCGCGTATTAGGGTCACTTCATGTTATTGGGCCAAAGCTTGGGCCAAGGGATCTATACTTGTTTTTTCAAGTCATGTTAGTTTGCTAGTACACCTGTGGTGCAAAAACCTTAAACCTGATTATGCGATGACACCTTTATCTACCTTGTTAGTTAATCATCATGCCAGTATGTAGTTATCCTTATGATCATCTCAGTTTTCATCATGCCAGTTAACTTTATCAGTTTACATTGATTGTAGTAGGGCTTACTCAGTCTTTTTGACTGACCTGTTTTTCTTTCGCCTCTTTTCTTCCGTTCCCCCCCCCCCCCCCAAGGTTCTCAGGGTGGGAATATTGGAGCTTAGCTTGGATTTCTGATCGCTTGCTTGTGGGATTTTAGCTCATGTACGGTCTTGACATGAAGCTAGCTATGGTTATCACTTATTTTGGGGATAGTACTTATGTATTTCAGTTTTTCAGTTGATGTTGTTTTTATCTAGACTTGTTTATTTGGAAAGTTATGTTGTACCAGACTTGTTTTGAAATAGTTTGAAATCTTCCGTTGTTTTACTTATCTTATTTACTCTGTTTACATATATACATATGTTCTTGTTCTGCCTTGATATATCATTATGCATGTTTACCTGATTCAAACGCCCCTCCAAAGTCAGAGTGCTTGCAAGAGACACCCTGGCGGAGGTGGGGTGTTACAAAAATTAATTACAAGGAATTGAGTTTAAAATCCTAGAAGAGCCTGGGAAATTTTGATGAATAGTAACCTTGTTTGAGAAATGTGATATGCAGGAAAGAAGAAGAAAAAAGAGGAACTTATGACAAAAGATGCTCTTTTAATATCAACTGCACAAGTAGGATCAAATCAGCGGGTCAGATCCATCCAAAAGGGTGGAAAGTGGAAACCCTGCATATTCAGAACCGTATAGCACCAAGATCGAGAGATTTTGACTTGAAAAGTAGAAATAACCCATTCCAAAGGGAGGACAGATGTTACTACCAAAATTAACACCAAGACGGGCTATCAGGGAAGGGGTAACGGACCATCACAAGCATAGAAGAATAATCCATAAGTAAAGACCGAGCACAGGGTAAAACTAAGAGCATAAGCAAACAACCCAAAAGCCAGGTAACCGACACCATCATTAAAGAAAAGAACTCAACCTATACAAAGAGAGGATACCAGGGTAGTTACGGCATGAAGGATAGATGATGGAAGGTCACCGAAAACTGGAAGCCAATGAAGAGAAAAACCAGTAATCCTACAGATCGAGACCTAGAAGCACGAAAGGGATATCGGTATTAACATGCTTAATACCGATACATCGGGAGACAAGAGCATTAAAGGCACAGAGTTTGAAGCATAAGGGAATCATCTAGGAACCAGCTACCGAGACCCTTATTAGATGATCACCGAGAGGCCACTTTAGTAAAAAACCAATAAAACATCGGAAAGCACCCCACTGGAAAGCCGAAAGCGTCCTTCAGGGACCTACCAAAAGAAAAGGCAGAACCTCGAAGAGAGACAAGCTATCCACACAAATCTACTTAGTGTCGATACCAACAGGAGTGGCGGATCCGGTAACCATCCACTTGAATCATGAAGGCAAGTTCCTCGAAGAATTAATAGCAAGACCGGTAGCTGATGACCGGAAGCCTATATTTGGAAGCCTAAAGCCTTGCTAAAGCTATCTATGCCGACAGGTTTGGTATCGATGCAAAGAAGATAGACATGACATCAAAAAGAAGTTCCAAAGACTGGGACCATCCGTCCAAGAGCTAGAACTGACACCCTAAAAAGCCATAAGCAAAGACTAAAGAGCGGTTGAGAGCCAAATCAACCGAGATCAAATGGAAAAGAAACCTGCAGGGGACTCTGCTGGCCCAATAGCAAAAGGGCCCCGATTTGTCTATAAATAAGACCCCAGTGATCACATTTTGGCGACCAATTCTTCATTTCTCATCCTTGTACTCTCTTTCTCTTGAGTAAACCGTAATTTCTAAATCAATTTGGGAACTCTATTGTAACCACTTATGTACTCCAAATCAAAGATCAATAAAGAGTGGATCAATACTTAGCATATTTCTTATGAGTTTCTTACGAGTTATCTTAGTTATTGCCTATACAATATACCATATGCTTTCTATGTAGTCACAGGTTCCTACACTATGCCATAGATGGCCTATCGCAATGAAAACCCATGGTGTTGGTAGCAACAATGTTGCCATTTCTATGTTGTTTTTATCTATTGCAACGCACGCTTCAATGTGTTAGTGTAAGGACCTGCATTCTATGCATCAGAAGATCCTAGAATATTTATTTCATTTACATACGAAGTCATATGGTCGTGTAATTTTGGGGAACGACTATTAGGGTCATTTCTCATGTTCAAGATTTTTACTGAATTTTAAATGACCATTATGCCCCTGGGGAATCTTGTTCCGCCTATAACTTTTGATTGGTAAGGTTTTGACCTAAAACCACTTCCATTGGATCTGGATGATGGTTTCTCTTTCAGTAGAGTGGTCACAATAATCAAACAGATTCACTGTTTGGAAAATATGGCTGAAATAAGGTTTAGAAGGTGAAAAACAGCTTAACCGGGCCTAATTGGGTAATTAGCAGCTAGTTCCATTAGGTATTTCAGGATTAGGGTTATATAAAGCCTGAAAGGGGTTAGAGAAACCCTTCTTTTGTTATTTTTCAGTCGCTACTAACATCCTTTGAACCCTAGTAATTGTCTCCATCACCCAGACCTTATTTTAATCACTCCCTAATCACTAATTAAGCAAAACTGGATCAAATCAAGAGAAATCAACACCAAATCAGAGTTGGAGCTGCTACAATACATAAAGATCAGTGTCGTATCAGTTATAGTTTCAGATCTGAGATTTATTTGTGACTAAGGTGAGTGATTTGCACTTTTATTCACTAATTGCGGCTAATTAGGGGTGATTAGTGATAATTAGCGAAATTATGCATGATAAAAATCTAAAAAATATTTAGAAATTCTTAAACATTATTTTATGCCTCTGGTGAAAATTTGGGTTAATTACGATTAAGTTTGCTAATTCTAAGGCTAAAACATAGTTTAGGGGATTAAGGGAAAAATCGTGCTTTTGGGTATGTTCGATCCATATTAACATGTTAAATTGTTGTTTTAATGTTTTTGATTGATTCTGTATGATGTTACCGCTGTTTGGTATGTTTTGTGATGTCATAGGAAAGTTAGAATGGTAGAAAACGCCGTCGTTTGATGAAATTAGCTTGCTGGAAAAACTACAGAATTCCTGATGGTGGTCAGGAGGGGTATGGTCACGAATCGGATTCCTCAGGGGGGTATGGTCACGAATCGGATTCCTCAGGGGGGTATGGTCACGAATCGGATTCCTCAGGGGGGTATGGTCACGAACCGGATTCCTCAGGGGGGTATGGTCACGAACCGAATTCCTCAAGGGGGTATGGTCACGAACCGAATTCCTCAGGGGGATATGGTTATGAACCGGATTCCTCAAGGAGGGGTATGGTCACGAACCGGATTCCTCAGGGGGGTAATGGTCACAAACCGGATTCCTTAGGAGGGGTATGGTCACGAACCGGATTCCTCAGGGGGGTATGCTGACGATTCCAGAAGGGGGTATGTTGACGATTCCTGAAGGGGGTATGCTGACGATTCCTGAAGGGGGTATGCTGACGATTCCTGAAGGGGGTATGCTGACGATTCTTCAAGGGGGGTATGCTGACGAGGACCATGACCACGACCCGAACTAAGATGAATGATAGCAAAACCCGAGATGCAAAGGAAGTCAAAATTTGAAGTTATTACTCAGGATCCAGACGTGAACCAACGAGTTAATTTCTCGAGTTGGACTCTGCTGCGGGACGTGTGCAAAGGGGTTATCGATATCCATAACTTTGGTTCACCGCTGAAAAGAGGGGACATGTAGACGAACCAAACCTAGGGAAGTGTGGACTGGTTGGCCCATTAGGGTTATTGACTATGGACCAGTGCAGTGGGGACAGTGTAATAATTGAACGGAATTGCCGTCATAGCCCCAAAAGGGCAAAGTGGTCATAGCAATAGTTGTACGGAGTTGTCATCATGACCCCAAAGATTTGGTGACCAGAGCAGTGGATATTGTATGCTTTACGCACAGAGTGAGAGATGTGAGGATGACTACTATGTTTGATGTTCGCTATCACCATGACATGCACATTTCCACTTTACACACTATGTTAGTGTTTACCTTAGAGTACTATACATCTTGTTGTGCTAACTCTTTGGTTGCAGGTCCAAGTTCAGATATGATTTAATTATACCTATTACTGTTTTGTTTTGCTGCTTATCGCTCATACCAGACTTTTGTCTGACCTAGATTTTCATGTCTCTTCTTATTACTCTGGGTGCTCTTAAATGGGCAGACTAGAGACAGGTTAGGTGGTATGCACGAGTAGCTTTCTGGAGACGAGTAGGAGTCTTCCACATATTATTTGCATATATTCTCCCTATGTTGTTGCTGGTCACTACTTTGGGCATTGGTAGTGCACATTTTCTAATTTTCTTTAGAGACGGTATTTTTTTTAAGTTGTAATAATGGAGGATCATAAGCTGTATTTTTGGATTTCTGCTGCCATGATGGTTGTGATTTAGTTCTCAGCTTATGCACTGTCTCGCCTGTTTTATACCAAGTTATATTACTATTATATTTTATTCTATTCGATGTGAGATATACTACAGGTTCTGATATACTATAGGTTCTTTGTTGATTCATCGTCTTGTTTCTTTCTTTTGACGACCGTCTCGTGCTGGTTGGACATCGGTACAGCGCATTTCAAGGGTAATGTCGGCTAGTGCGGGGCGGGCCGTCACATTTGGTATCAGAGCTCTAGTTTGTGTAGTTAACCTAGGGAAGACATCAGGGAGAGATAGTATACGTATAAGAGAGCGCATATTTGTGATATTTTGGTTTTCAAAAGCTATATATATACTATTAGTATAGCTAAGGATGAAGTCGTACTGCACCTGCACCACTGAAGCGTTGGTTAATCGTTTTCTTTTTACAGATTGAACGATGAGCCGATATACGAGGAGTATGGGTTCAGAAGCAAACAATAGGGTGTTCCTGATATGAGAGCGATGTTTACTACCATCATGAGAGAGATGCTTAGGGATGTTCAGGGAGTAGCTCCCAATGCTGCTAACGGTGGTGGTGCAACGGTGCAGGCGCCTAGAGTCGATTTCGCCATGCTTAACCAGGATTATACTAGTCTTGGTGGGAAGTCGTTCCACGGAACCAAGTTGGCTACGGATGTTCAAGATTGGCTAGATAGTTTTGAGCGCATCTTTGAAGATTTGGGGATCGAAGATGCAATGAAGAGGAAGTTAGCATCGCGTCAACTTCAAGGACATGCAATGAATTGGTGGAATGCCATGAAAGCAGCTACTCCTTAGGATCAAGTTACTTGGAATCAGTTTAAAACTCGTTTTAGTGATAAGTTTATCCCAGCTGCTCAGAAGTCAGAGTTGTTCAGGAAGTTTCTGGAGCTTAAGCAGAATGGTAGGCGGTCTCGGAGTATATTGCGGAATTCGATACCTTATCAAAGTATGGATTATCCCTTATTCGCACTACCGAGAAGAAGAACGAGAAGTTCATAATTGGCTTAGATGGGCACTTCGGGGAAAGGCTTATAAACCACATTGATGAGACGTTTGAATCTATTGTGGGAAAAGCATTGAGATCGGAGAGTCTTTACACTATGTTAAAGACGGAGGTCGTTACTGTATCTACAGGAGAGCCAAAGCCGCAAGCAAGCAGTGGAGGCAAGGGTAATTCCCAGAATAAGAGGAAACAGAACCAAACCAAGGATGGTCAGAAGAAGAAGAACAAGAAAGATATCGAGTGTTTTAGCTGTGGCAAGAAGGGCCACTATGCTAGTGAATGTCGAGCTAAGCCAGGGGAAAAGAAGTGCTTCAACTATGGCCAAGTGGGACATTTCAAGGATAAATGTCCACAACCTCCTAAAGAGAAGCAAATCGTGAAAGCATATGCTATCAATGCTATTCCTTTTTCGTCGAATGCCCCAACTTCGGCGCAGAAGGGAAACGGTATCGTTATTCAAGGTATGCTTTCCATTTATGATGTTCCTATTCGAGTGTTATTTGATACCGGAGCTTCCCATTCCTTCGTATCTAGTGACCAGGTAGATAGGTTGGAATTGCAATCCGAACTAGTCGATAGACCTTTAGTTGTGACGAACCCGATCGGTGGTTTGACTAGCCTTAGTATGATTTGCTATAATATGGTCTTATCGAGTCATGGATGTATGTTTGCTTGTGATTGTTTTTTTTTGGCTTTGCTTGGTTTGGCATTATCTAGGGAGTCGATTGGCTCTAAAGATATGGGGTGAAGGTAGACTATGAGGGGTTTTCGGTGACCATTAGAGAGGACGATGGGCGGAGGGTGGTTTTGGGTTGCCTACCAAGTAATGAGGTGATAGCTAGTCTTCTACATTCCCTCGACATCCCGCATGATGAGTTATCAGATGTGCCTATTGCTGGCAAGTATCCGGACATCTTCGAGGAAGTGACCGGACTTCCACCACATCGAGAGATTAAGTTTTGGATTGATTTAGTGAAAGTTGTTAGACCTATAGTGATGCCTCTTCGTCGCATGGTGCCAAGGGAGCAGCGAGAGCACGGGGTGCAAGTGAGCGATCTTTTGAAGAAGGGATTAATCAGAAGAAATGTTTCTAAGTGGGGAGCACCAGTTGTGTTTGCTACCAAGGCAGATGGTTCCCTTCGATTGTGTGTGGACTACCGCGAGTTGAATAAGGTGACGAGGAAGAATAAGTATCCTCTTCCGTAGATAGATGATTTGTTTGATCAACTAAATGGAGCAAGAGTATTTCCCCAGTTGGATCTTGCAACAGGTTTTCATCAGCTCCGAGTAGCGGCTGAGAGCAATCCTAAAATGGCATTTCGGATGCCATATGGATTCTATGAGTGGTTGATCATGCCATTTGGGTTGACCAACGCACCCGCATATTTTGTGGATCTTATGAATAGAGTTTTCAGGGATCAATTAAATAAGTTTGTTCTTGTGTCCGTGGATGATATCTTGGTTTACTTGAGGACAGAGGAAGAACATAAGGAACATTTGAGGAAAGTGATGGAGGTGTTGAGGAAACACCAACTGAAAGCAAAATTTTCTAAGTGTCACTTCTGGAGAAGAGAAGTGAGATTCTTGGGCCATGTTGTTTCAGAGAATGTTATTGTTGTGGATTCTGCGAAAGTGGCTACGGTGCAAGATTGGTCCACGCCCAAGAATGCAATAGTCGTAAGAAGTTTCTTGGGGTTAGCTGGATATTATCGTGAGTTTATCCAAGGCTTCTTCAAGATAGCAGCACCGTTAACTCAATTGACCAAAAAGAATCAAGCTTTCACTTGGGACAGAAGGTGTGAGAATGCATTTAAGAGCCTAAAAGGAAAAGTTGACGTGTGCGCCAGTGTTAGTTATTCATAAAGGAAACGAAGAGATGACGGTATACACGGATGCCTGTGGTACCGGACAGGGTGCTGTACTGATGCAATGAGGTAGGGTTGTAGCTTATGCTAGTCGGCAACTGAAACCGCATGAAAAAAGGTACCCTACCCATGATTTGGAATGGCAGCGATCGTGTTTGCATTGAAGATGTGGAGGCATTATCTCTTGGGAGAAAGATTCGAGTTGTTTACCGACCATAAGTCATTAAAGTATCTTTTCTCTCAGAAAGATCTAAACCTTCGTTAGCAGAGATGGTTAGAGTTCTTGGCTTCATATAATTTCAATATCGCATAAACACACGGGAAGGGCAATGCGGTGGTTGATGCGTTGAGGAAGAGACATGCCAGTTTGGGGGCTATGTTTCTGGAATGGAAGCAACTGGAATATATCATGGGATATGATTTCAGACCTAAGTGTGAATTGGATCCAGAAATGTTAGCAAGTTTGACGATCTGACCGACTTTGATTGAGCGAATTGGTTCCAGTCAGAGGGATGATCCTAATCTACTGGGAATCATCTCCAAAGTTGAGATGGGCATCGACAATGAGGAAATGAGCAAGTATGGACTTGATCGAGAAGGATGGCTTCAAAAGAAGGGGAGACTAGTTGTACCCAACGTTAATGGATTGAGAGATGAAGTGCTTATAGAGTGTCATCACTCAAAACTGACTATACATCCCGGTGGTAACAAAATGTATCGAGACATGAAGCAGACCTACTACTGGGAAGGGATGAAGGGAGACGTTGGGAAGTTTATATCCAAGTGCATGAATTGCCAGTTAGTTAAAGCTGAGCAAAAGAAGCCTAGTGGTTTGTTACAACCATTAGAAACTCCCGAATGGAAATGGGAAAAAGTCTCAATGGATTTCGTTGACGGTTTACCAATGACTAGATCAGGTCATGATAGTATTTGGGTGATTGTAGATCGATTAACTAAGAGTGCAAGGTTCATACTAGTCAAGTCAAATAGAACGGCAACTAAGTTAGCAGAACTGTATATGAAGTGGGTGGTGAGATTTCATGGAGTACCCAAAGGCATCGTGAGTGGCCGAGATCCATTATTTACTAGTGGGTTTTGGAAGAGCTTACAAGATGCTTTATGATTAGAATTACATCTCAGTACCGCATATCATCCTCAAACCGACGGTCAAACATAGAGGGTGAATCGTGTATTAGACGAACTCTTGAGAGCTTGTATATTGGATTTTGGAGGATCATGGGATGATCATTTGCATTTGGTTGAGCTCGCGTATAATAATAGTTATCAGTCCAGTATTGGTATGGCTCCATTTGAAGCTTCGTACGGAAGACCGTGCAACTCAGCATCATGCTAATTGGAAAACGGTGAGAAATTTGTGCTTGGGCCAGATGTAATAAGAGAAACTTCAGAGAAGACCAAGGTTATTCAACAGCGAATGAAAGACACCCAAGATAAGCAGAAGAGTTATGCTGATAAGAGACGAAGAGATTTGAAGTTCTCCATTGGTGACTTGGTATTCGTCAAGATCTCTTCATTAAAGAGTATGATTCGTTTTGATAGGAGAGGTAAGTTGGCACCAAGATTTGTTGGTCCATTCGCAGTTCTCGAGCAAGTTGGGAATTTAGCGTATAAGGTTGAGTTAGCTGACAAGATGGCGGGAGTTCACAACGTATTTCATGTTTCCCAGTTGAGGAAATTTGTGCACGACCCTAATGTTGTTATTTCACCAGATTAGTTGGACGATATCGAGGTAGACCCGAGGCGGTTGGGAACTACAAACCTATTCGTATTGTCAAGCACAATACGAACCATCTTCGAAGGAAGGTGGTGAAACTAGTAATGATATAACAGAGGAGAACATAAGGAAGATGTATCCAGAACATATGGCTGAAATAAGGTTTAGAAGGTGAAAAACAACTTAACCGGGCCTAATTGGGTAATTAGCAGCTTGGTCCATTAGGGATTTCGGGATTAGGGTTATATAAAGCCTGAAACGGGTTAGAGAAACCCTTCTTTTGCCATTTTTCAGCCGCCACTAATATCCTTTGAAACCCAGTAATGGCCTCCATCACCCAAACCTCATTTTAATCACTCCCTAATCACTTTTAATCACTAATTAAGCAAAACTGCATCAAATCAAGAGAAATCAACACCAAATAAGAGTTGGAGCTACTGCAATACATATAGATCAGCGCCATATCAGTTATAGTTTTAGATCTGAGATTTATTTGTGGCTAAGGTGAGTGATTTGCACTTTTATTCGCTAATTGCGGCTAATTATGGGTGATTAGTGATAATTAGCAAAATTATGCATGATAAAAATCTAAAAAAAATATTTAGAAAATCTTAAAAATTATTTTATGCCTCTGGTGAAAATTTGGGTTAATTTCGATTAAGTTTGCTAATTCTAAGGCTAAAACATGGTTTAGGGGATTAAGGGAAAAATCATGCTTTTGGGTATGTTCAATCCATATAACATGTTAAATTGTTGTTTTGATATCTTTGATTGATTCCGTATGATGTTACTGCTGTTTGGTATGTTTTGTGATGTCATAGAAAAGTCATAATGGTTGGAAACACCGTCGTTTGGCAAAATAAGCTTGCTGGAAAAACTACGGAATTCCAGATAGTGGTCAGGGGGTATGGTCACGAACTGGATACCTCAGGGGGTATGGTCACAAACCGGATTCCTCAGGGGGGTATGGTCACGAACCGGATTCCTCGGGGGGGGGTATGGTCACGAACCGGATTCCTCAGGGGGGGGGGTACGGTCATGAACCGGGCTCCTCAAGGGGGTATGGTCACGAACCGGATTCCTCAAGGGGGGTATGGTCATGAACTGGATTCCTCAGGGGGGTATGGTCACAAACTGGATTCCTCGGGGGGGTTTGGTCACGAATCAGATTCCTCAGGGGGGTATGTTCACAAACCAGATTCCTCAGGGGGGTATGGTGACGATTCCTGAAGGCGGTATGTTGACGATTCCTGAAGGGGGGTATGCTGACAAGGACCATGACCACGACCCGAACTAAGACGAATGATACCAAAACCCGATATGCAAAGGAAGTCCAAATTCGAAGTTATTACTCAGGATCCAGATGGGAACCAATGAGTTAACTTCTCGAGTTGGACTCTACTGCGGGACGTGCGCAAAGGGGATATCGATATCCATAGCTTTGGTTCACCGCTGAAAAGAGGGGACATGTAGACGAACCAGAGCCAGGGAAGTGTGGACTGGTTGGCCCATTAGGGTTATTGACTATGGACCAGTGCAGTGGGTACAGTGTAATAATTGAATGGAGTTGCCGCCATAGCCCCAAAAGGGCTAATTGGTCATAACAATAGTTGTACGGAGTTGCCGTCATGACCCCAAAGATTTGGTGACCAGAGCGGTGGACATTGTATGCTTTACGCATTGAGTGAGAGATGTGAGAATGACTACTATGTTTGATGTTCGCTATCACCATGACATGCACATTTCCACTTTACACAATGTTAGTGTTCACCTTAAAGTACTATACGTTTTGTTGTGCTAACTCTTTGGTTGCATGTTCAGGTATGATTTACTTATACCTATTACTGTTTTGTTTTGCTACTTATCTCTCATACCAGACTTTTGTCTGACCCAGAGTTTTATGTCTCTTCTTATTACTCTGGTAGCTCTTAAATGGGAAGACTAGAGACATGTTAGGTGGTATGCACGAGTAGCTGTCTGGAGACGAGTAGGAGGCTCCACATATTATTTACATATATTCTCCCTATGTTGTTGTTGGTCACTACTTTGGGCATTGGTAGTGCACCTTTTCTACTTTGCTTTAGAGACAGTATTTTTTTAAGTTGTAATAATGGAGGATCATAAGCTATATTTTTGGATTTCCGCTGCTATGATGGTTATGATTTAGTTCTCAGCTTATGCACTGTCTCGCCTATTTTATACCAAGTTATGTTACTATTATATTTTATTGCACGCGCTGTGAGATATACTACAGGTTTTTTGTTGATTCATCGTCTTGTTTCTTTCTTTTGACGACCGAACCGTGCTGGTTGGACATCGGTATAGCGCATTTCAAGCGAAATGTCGGCTAATGTGGGGACGCCCGTCACAGTTAGCATATATATCAACATGTGTTGCAGTAGCCGCATGAATAAAATTATCAATCTGCGTCAACACGATCTAATGGTCCACGTTACTAATCCGCGTCAATCTGATTTTCCTTTAACAACTCAGCTTCTTTTCCCCAAATTTTCATTTTCTCGCTGAAAAATAATTCTCGTTGTTTTCACTTGAGAAAATTATGGTTGGCTTCCACTTTCACAACCTAAATCGTTCAAACCCTAAACTAAAATCCAAATTCTTTATCACAACACAAGCATAAAAAAATAATTTCAAAAATGGCAGATCTTTTTTTGAGGATCTGACTTCCAACCTAGATCTGAACAGGTATCCTCCACCTCGCTTCTGTCGTCGATGACTAGGAAGACTCGGTTCTCGCCTCTCCAATTTCATAATGACGTTGTTGTCTCCTCTGGCGAGGCCTCTCATTCCGTTCGACGGCTTTCTGCTCCTTCGATTCTGCTATAAATTGCTCCTTCTGCCAATGATTTTCCATCCCTCTCCTACGTTTCCCAACCTGCTGTAGATGCTGCCAGTCTGCCTCTCCACTCCACTTGTGATAAAGATTTTGTTTGTACCATGGGCTTCACGATTTTGCTTGCTGTGATGGATTCAGCTGTGATAGGTACACGTACAAATGGATTAAATGTTTGGTGCAGTTTATGTGTCCGAATTAGACTTATTTTCCTAAAAGTTATTGGTTGTTTTTCAGTATTATTACTATTTAAAAATGTAAGAGAGGGAGAGGGCGGGTGGGGAGAGGGAGGGGGAGGGACTAGGGAGAGAGGAAGGGAGGGAAGGAGAGGTGGTCGCTCTATTTTGCTTATTTATCATCATTGGGCCTTAGCGTAGAGATTTATTTATTTATTTTCAGAGCATTTCAAATACACTGATGGTTTGAGTTTCACATTGCATAGTGTAAAGCTGAATCTACCATGAATCTTGGACTATAATGGTGAATTTTCTAAAATATTATACATGTATAATACTGTTAGGAACTGAACTAGAACATTTATTGTATAAAATGCTTGCAAAGCTTATGTCCATGCATGACTGCATGAGTATGTATTTAACGTTTGAGGCAGAATGAGGTAGATGTGTAGTTTGGTTTCCATAAATATTGTGGAAAAGTTATATTTGATAATGTTGTGATCAAATAAAGCTTTTGAATACTTCTTTATTTTATTGAAAGCTTTCTATCAATCTGCTTGAATATATTTTAGTTGTAATATGATTTCAGTTCAGATGTTGATTGTCACCCATATGTGTAATGTTGCTGTTTAGAAATCTTTGATACTAAGTTTATTTGTTTTTATTTCTACAGTAGGGAAACCTCTCTTCAATCCATTTTGCAATCATCGGTGGTTATATTACTAGATAGCTCTTGGTTTTCAAATAAAGTCTTATGAATCAAAATGTATATACATTGTTCATTTTAAGGTTACATTCGGTTCCCATTCACAGGTACATATGCTTATGAGTTGAAATAATGTCATATTGGTTTGGATGGTATTTGCATGCTTGATCCAAGCACGGCAGGATACTGAGAATCTACCCGCTTGAAAACGTGACTAAATGGGAAGTACTTGATTCAGATATATTTGCATTTTGGTCTAAAGCCCTGTTGATTATGATGCAAGGCGCATAAGACTTCAGGTGCTGCTTGCTCCGATAGCAGGTGCTGCTTAGCGATGGACAGAGACTCTTGTCGCAAGCATTGACTTACTGGGCAGAGACATGTTGCTTATAGGTAATGATTCTCTTGTTTTGCATATGTTTTCTACATTTATACCGCAAGTAAATAGTTTGATAATATCACCATTACATGTACAGCCACTCAGTTTTATCTATCTAGATGTTACACATGTTAACTCAATATCAATCAGATTTTGTGTAGGATGATGTGGAAAAACGATTAACGCTTTGACACATTGCTTCACTGTTTTCTTATGATGATGTTGAGGGATAGATATACTAAAAAAGGCATATATGCCTTCAGATGGACTTCTCTTGAATTGCTTGGGAATAGGTAACTTTCAATCTTCATCCAATGCGAAGTTATAATCTTTGTAAAGAAAAATTTATTATATTATGAATGTGTTATATACATGCAGATGGTCGCAAATAGCAGCGAATTTACCAAGTAGGATAGACAATGAGATCAAGAACGTGTGGCACACACATCTAAAGAAAAGGCTCACCAGTTCAAATATTTCAAAAGAACAGAATCCAAATTGTTTTGTAAATCCGTCAAATTTGAATGGGCAATTGTCTAACACCATGATAATGTATTTTTATTGACATATGTAGTGAATTCAGCTATTTTCTGTAATAAAATTACTAATTCACAAATGGTGTAAACTTGAATTATTTTTTCTTAATGTGAGTAATTATATTTGTTTTTAGTGAAATAGCAGTTATTATTATAATATTATTACTATGAAATCTTTGATTAATAGCAGTTGAGGTATAATTGCTTTTAGCAGTTGTAATACAAATTTTAACAACTACTAGAAATAGTTGTAAAAAATGTTGACTTTATTAGGATTGCTAATTTTAATAGACATATTACAACTGTTTTTGGAAGTTGTGAAAGGTTTTTTTTTTGTAGTGGTACCTGTGGCAACACCTGTACCGATGTTGCCATAGGGTCGCAAAGGTGTTGCCTCTGAGTAAGGCAACGTGGCAAAAGGCAACCGTGAAAAAGTGTTGCCACAGATCATTTTTTGCCTATAGTAACACTTTTTGGCACTTTCTGCATCACTTCTCTGGTGTTGCAGTATGAAATCTATGGTGTAATGTACTTAAGCTTAAACCCTTCCACAAAGTCGTTGTAGAACCCCTTCCTACAAGTCGTTTAGCCTTTTATCGAGGGTTGTGTTTAGGAAACCCTTATACCAAGATAACTGTTGGTTCTTGAGTCGCTTAAGAATGATGCTCACCCCATTAAGGGAAGAGTAACTAATCTTTTGGGATCTAAACCTTGATATCTAGGAAACGGTAAACTAACTCAAACTCGTGAAAGCTAAATAACCCTACTTTCTTCTTAGGTCCACCTCCATAGACCTATCTTCGGTGTTGACGAAAAATACTGTTAATATAATTAAACAGATCTATAAATAAATTAGGGAAAAATTTGAACTGTACATAAAACAATCCATAAAGAAAAAGGGATAGAAGTAAACTGAATGAGTTACAGTAATAGATAAATTACCGAATTATAATGAAGATGGGATGGAAACGATAATCAGATACACAAAAAACATTTATAGAAAATAAATGATGAAATCTGTAAATTACTGAAGAAATTAACAATTTTTATACTATCCAAATAATCCTCAAATTATATTGATCTTTTAATCACAGAAAATACTCATAGAATTATGCAATGCGATAGGCCTTGGTAGTAATTCTCTAGGTCCATATAAAACTATCCTCTTTTTTGTTTATAGAAATCCAGTTCTAAGTCTGAAAACTCCATTATTTTTAGAGGAAGAAGTTTTGCATAGTGGAGGCAGAGAATGGGGAATGTATTAGGGAGAATTAGGGTTTGGTTAGAGGCATACTTGTAATAGAGATAGGAAACCTAAAACCGTTAGATAATAGGTTTTAATTTGGGGCCATCAGATCAAAAGAAGAGTCCAGAACAAACACCAGAAATATCCCTCGTTCGATCGAAATCATGCCTGGCAAACAACGTGTCAAGCTACGACCTAGGTCGACCCAGCTTGGGACTGGGTTGTCCTAGTTCGAATGTTCGATTTATACATTTTTAATTCTTAATTCAAATTGTTAAGTCCTATTTCGGAAAACCTAATGTCTATCTTAACCAGAATTTCATAACGGACCTAATGAAGCAACCCCATTGCCCAATTCTCATTATTTTTCTAATTAATATTTATTTTATTAATATTTTATTTAAATTTCTTTATTAAACCTTTGGTTTGTTGCATTATCCCCTCCTTAAAGGATTTCGTCCCCGAAATCCCCAAGGCTAGAAGAATGTTATAAAAATTATGACACCATCATCTACATTCATTTATTTATCCATCAATCATAGGAATCCATTGTCCTTAGGATTTCCAGTGCTTTTCAAGAACATATGCAATAGCATAGTGTATATGTCCCTAACTAATGCATGAAATTAGGCGGTCCATAATTCAGTCGACCTCCTTTAACGCAATGTCAGTACCATGCATCCAAAATGTATGGAAGAAAGTCCTAATACATAAAATTCTATATGCATGCTACAACCACCATCAAAATGCAACATTCATATGATAATCATCCATTTTTCATCCACAAATTGAAAGTGAATTAAAAGTGCACATACATCCATATGAAGTTATGTTAGTGTCCTAGTTGTCGAACAGTAATTAGTGCCTAGTGTGTGTATATTCATCCACTGCACCCACTAGCAATCACTTGCATCCATATGAACCCATCAAACATAACTTGTCCTAACAACAAGTTAGACCACATCCTACCATCCATAGGTTTTTCCTAACACACACTTTCAACTGATAGGAAGTGGATAATGTTCAAATTCAAAACTAGGAAAGGATTGAGAGTGTACTATAAAAAAGAAATGAGAAAATGCATGAATTCTCTCCTTTGGTTCCCATGTCGCCTCATCGCTATCCTCTCCCCTTGAAACCTGACTAGCCTAATCTTCCTATTCCTCAACTTATTTATCTCATAACCCAAAATCCATGTAGGTACTCTTCTAACAGATGCCTCTTTCTCAACCTTAATTTCCTCTATGATACTCGGATCTACCACTACCACGTATTCATGTAGGAACTTCCATAAATGTGAGACATGAAATACATCATGAACCCTAGACAGCCTCTTAGGTAAACGAATCCTATAGGCAAAAAAATGGAATCTGGAAACTGAAAACTTTTCTCCGATCTGTCTCTCTCTCAATCAAGTTGCGTTCTTTCTCTTCTGCTCGTATTGTATTCCCCTAAGTCTCTCTTTTCTAGCTTTATCTTTGATCTTCTGGATTAGGGCATGGAGAAAGTTCCCTTGGCCGATGCCTTTGTGGCAGTTGGATCATGTTCTCATTCTTTCCCTAGTTTTGATGTGCTAGCGTCAGCGACTCTAGCGGTGGTGGAAAGCCCTATTTCGTTGGTCTTCACTGGTGAATCTTCATTTGAAGTAAGGCTTTTTTCACGGTCGTCTTTCTCTGATTTCTTGCTTCATCGATTCTTACTAGTGGAGGGGATGTTCCTGGAAATCGCACCTTCGTACTCTGGGTTAGTAAGTTTGCTGTCACTTCATAGTCCTATCTTGCCAACGGTGATAGTGGCCTCTCGTCCTGGTTCTGTAGCTAATCGAGGAAGGCGGGACTTGACCACCCCCTTTTCACCTCGTCTGAGCTTCAAATCCTCTAACGCAACACCGGTTGTGGCTGTCCATGGGTTTTAATATTGGTTCTCTGCTTTGTGGTGGTTTGTTTGGACCTGGCTTTAGCAATATAATCCCCGCTGATTCGCTTTGGGATGGGGATTTAATAACCTCACTCATTCGCAATCAACCTGCGGTGGTTCTTGAGCCTCCGGCTGTCTTCTCTAGTGTAAGAAAGGTTGTGGCTCGTCGTCGTAAACGGCTACAGCGAGGATCAAGAGTCTTGAATAAGGCTGTTGGATCAGTGCCTGCTTCTTGTTCTGGATCTGTGGGTGGATCGTTTGTTTCCTCGGTGCTCAGCACCAGTAATTCTTTCTCGGTGTTAGGGGAAGAGGTTTTATCGGAGGTCTGTAAGAGAGTTGTCCCTGTTTCTTTATCTTCTATTGTTGACTCGGGCCAACCTTCGTGGTTGAACGGAGCACAATACAGGCTTTGGCAAAGGTCTTCTTTATCTGAATTCAGTTCGCAGCCAGAGTATTGCTCTCTTGGAGGGGCAACAGAGTTTGGACAGCTAGTTTTAGCTTGGTTTGCGATGTTGTAGAAGCTTCTGCTTCTTTTGGGGTGCTCTCTCATTGTCCTCCAGCGGCTTTTGCTGGTTCAGGTTGTGCCTCTTTTGAAGCTAAGGGGATGGGAGGATTGGGTGCGGAGGTTGGTTTTAAGGATGGTGAGTCAGTTTTTCTGTTAACCAGTGACGTGCTGGCTACGTTTTGTCAGGTACTTTCTGCTTATTTTTCTACTGCTTATATTGACACTGTGCTTGTTTCGTTGGAGCAAAAGTTTATCTTTGCTGTCCAGTTCCCTGTTGTATTTAGTAAGGCTTCAGTTTTAATGTTACCTGCTTCTTCTGTTTTGTTGCTTGCTTCTGGGTTTTTTTATGATACAATGCCTTTTGCTAGTGATACCACGTTGGGTTTTTTTGTTGTGTTCGGTCGTGTTGCTTCGGTTGTGTTGTTCTTTCCTAACCGCTCACCTACCGGTTACGCTGAGGCCGGTTCTCTGTTAACCAGTTTTTCTCATAGGTTTTTTTCTTTTTCTGGCTTTTGTGGTCGGTGTTCGGCTTTGATCCAAGTAGTTGTCTTTGTTGTCGGTTCTTCTGTGTTGGTTTTGATTCATGTGGGATTACCGAGGTTTACTTGTCTTCACAAGGTTTATTTTGTGTTGTTGGAGACAGTAGTTCTTTGGTTGAGGTTAGTGGGCTTTCATTGCAATTGTCGGACGCGTCATAGGGTGATAGGTTACCGGTCTTGGCAGTTTATCTGTTGTAACCGTATGTTGGACCCGGTATTGGGCCAATATATGTGTTGCCAGTTAGAATGCCGACCGTGGAACCCTTCGCCCTATGTGGCTTTTCCACGATCTGTAGCGAGAACTTTACCTTTTGCTCGAGGCTGTCAATCTGATGATAGTTCAGACCTAGTAGAGTTCACACAGCGATTAGTGATGCTCCTAGTGCGGTATCCTACATCTGTTCCTGTTTTGTCACCTCCGGTCTCCTCTCTGTTTTCTCCTCTTGTTTCTATTTTGCGTCCCCCTGCTTTGTCTCCTATCATGCTTAGTGCAGATGAGATAGCGATCATAAATGATCGACTGTCTTGTCTTACTAAGAACTCTTGTCCTTTGAGATCTGGTCGCTTCAGGCCTCCGTCTTCTTCTCGCAATTTGGATTTTGGGGTACCTTCTGGAACCCCAAAATCTAGTGAGACTTCTTTTCGTTCGAGTGTGGCTCCTTCCCGTTCTTCGCATTGAAGAACGAGGGATAGGCCTCGCACTACTTGCACCATTCGCACACGCTCTATATTAGCGTCCGAGCAAGTCCTTAGATCCATTTGGCACACTTTGTATCTTGTTTGAGCGGTTTGGGTTAGGCTCTGGTTTCGTGTTCGGATTTCTGTTTCTTTGACTTGTCCTTCGGATTTCCTTTTTTATCGTCGGCTCTATGTCAAACATCCTTTTCTAGAACATCCATGGAGTTGGGAACGATGAGTCTGTAGCTAGGCTCAGGCGCATTATTCGGAAACACTCTGTCCTGTTGATGGCGCTTCTGGAGCCTATATTAGGACCCGAAGGGATTACCAAACCCATTCTTTCTCTTGGTTTTGGTGGTGCCTTAGCCACTGTATCGGGAAAGATCTGGATCCTTTTGTCCAAATACATTGTTGCCCATCCTATCTTCGACTCTGACCAGTTATTGTCGGTAGCCTGCTCGCTTCCTTCCCTCCTATTGTCCTTCATGTTCTCTGTTGTCTACGCTAAGTGCAATAGGTTGGAATGTTTGACCCTGTGGTATGACGTTCTTAGTCTGATTTTGGATTTCCTGTCTCTTTTTGGGTGGCGACTTCAATGTAGTCGCCAACCAGGCAGAAAAACTGGGAGGTAATGTGGTCAGCCGTGCTTCTGTTGCTGATTTCAACACTTTCATCGTCGAGTTAGGCCTGCAAAAGTCTCTTTCGTCAGTTCTGCCTTCACTTGGTGTAACAACCAAGACGGGACGAATCAGATTATGTCAAGGCTTGATAGAGTCTTCGGCTTAGAGAGCTGGTTTAGCCTTCCTCTCGTCTTCTCTGTTTCTCATTTGCACCGGACCTTCTTTGACCATGCTCCTATGCTCCTTAGTTGTTCCCCCTGTTCGTTTTCGGGTCCTTCATCCTTTAGGTTTCAAAGTATGTGGAGGTCCCACTACTCGTTCCAACGGGTTGTGGAATTCTCCTGGAACTTTGTGATAGAAGGTTCGCCGTCTGTCGCTTTCTCCCGCAAGCTAAAGCGCCTAAAGACTTGCCTCAAGTCTTGAAATGTTCTTGTGTTCAGGAATATTTTCGACCGTGTCAGGGCGGTCGAAGAGTCTCTTGTTCTTGCAGAGGCTTCTTTCGATGAGGATCCCTCATTATCTAACAACGAAGCGTGGGCCCTTGCCCAGCTTTCCTTTTCGTCGGAGCTTCGTATCGAGAACGACTATCTTCGTCAGAAGGCGAGGATCAAGTGGGTTGTCGATGGAGATACGAACTCCCATTTCTTCCACTCTACCATTCGCAAGAAGAATAGACTTCTAATGATTCTTCATATTCATTATCCTGATCTATCATTGGCTTCGACTCCATTGGTAGTCAATCAAACTGTTCTCTCCCACTTTCAATCCTTCCTTGGCTCTCCCTCAGTATCGGTGTATAATCCTTCTCTTCTTTCCTTCGTTCCGAGATTGGTTGTACCTTTGGAAGGTATCGACCTAGCAGCCCCCCTTCCACGGAAGAGATACGTGCCTGCAACTTTTATCTTAGTAAGGACAGTGCTAGTGGCCCCGATGGTTACAACAGGGTTTTCTACCGTAGCATTTGGCCGATTATCCAGTCAGATTTCTTCCATGCAATTTGGTTCTTTTTCTCTGGTGGAGATCTGCCTCAAGGTTGGACCTCCACTAACGTGGTCCTTATCTTAAAGTGCGAAAATCCCAGCTCATGTGCGGATTTTCACCCTATCAGTTTGTGTAACTTTTCTAACAAGGTTATTTCAAAGATCGTGGCCACTAGGATGGCTCCTTTTCTCCAACGTCTCATATCAGCTTCTCGGGCGGGGTTCGTTAAAGGACGTTTGATTACGGATAATGTTCTTTTAGCTCAAGAGTTGGTGTCTCAGATCGATAGGAATGTCAGAGGTTCAAATGTGGTCGTTAAGCTAGACATGGCAAAAGCTTACAACCGCATGTCCTGGTTTTTAATCATCAAGGTTCTTCGAGCATTTGGGTTTCCTGAGTCCCTTATCGATGTTATCTGGAGGCTTATATCCAACTGCTGGATCTCTATTCTTATCAACTGAGAGGCCAACGGGTACTTTAAGACTGGAAGAGGTCTCCGTCAAAGAGATCCACTGTCTCCAACTCTCTTCGTTATCGCTGCTGAGGCCTTCGTACGTGGATTGCATTCACTAACGATAGCTAATCAGATTCACCAATTCGGCATCCCCTCTAGTTGCCTGGTCGTTTCTTCTTTGTCCTTTGCTGACGACATTATCATTTTCCTGAATGGTAATCGTCGTTATATTTGACGGCTAATCGACTTCGTGAAGCAGTACGAGAGGAGTTCTGGACAGCTCGTTAATACTACTAAAAGTTGCTTCGTCTCGTCGAGAGACTTGTCCATGGTCAGATCTTCTTAGATCAAAACCTTCACCGGCTACAAGGTGGCTAGTCTTGCATTAACGTACCCAGGTATCGTTCTTTACAGAGGCTGTAAAATCAACGCCATTTTTGACCCCCTAGCCGATAAAGCCAGAGGGAAGATCATTAAGTGAAATGCAACCCTTCTCTCTCAGGCAGGAAGACAAGTTCTCATAAAGTCGGTGCTTGACTCTATAGGATCGCACGTCTTTATGGCCATGACTCCTACCTCTGCTTCCTTCAGGTCTTATCGTTCTTTGGCCTCGTCTTTTTTCTGTGAGAAAAGGACAATGCTAATCACCACCATTGGATCTCTTGGGACATTATCTGCGCCCCAGAAGTGAGGGGGTTAGGTCTCAGAAACCCAAAGGACACCTATACAGCTTTTTCTTGCAAGCTATGGTCTAGGTTTGAAGTGAACGATTCCTTATGGGCATTGTTTCTTCACGCAAAGTACCGCAGGCTACAGGCGAATAGCTTTCCGGGGTTCCGACCTATTCTAGTGAGACGTGGAAATGGATGCAATCAGTGAAGGCCTTTTCGGATTCGCATGGTGGTTGGTTGGATTGGGATGGTAATCCCTTCTCGATTCTTGCAGCTTGGAATTCAGCTAGGACGTCGTCGCCTCACATTCCCGCTTTCTCTTTTATATGGGATTCCCGTATTCCTCCGAAGGTTTCTCTTTTTATGAGCCGGACGCTCCACGAAGGGCTGCTGATAAATGAGAACCTCCAGAGGATTGGCATTCCTTTAAATTCTCATTGCAGGTGTCGTGGATCTGGGGACACAGAATCCATTTCTCACCTGTTTTTCTTGGGCTTCGCAGCCAACTCTGTTTGGAATTACTTTAAGAACTTAGTTGGAATCTGAGGCAATGCGTCTTCTCTTTCTGATAGACTGAGAATTGGTGGTCCGGAATCTCAAGAAAATTCCTGCGTTCGAGCCTTTTCCGTTTGATCCCATGTCTTATCTGCTGGCATACTTGGTGCATGCGGAATAAGGAAATGTATGATGAGGTGCCTATGGACCCCTCAAATATCATCCGGAAGGTTAGGAATGATGTGTTCCTTTCCTTCAGTGGTAGACCGTTTAGAGGCTTTTTGGGATCCCACTCGCGGAGGCTTGCTATAACCTTTGATGTCTCATCGGTTACAGCAACCTCTAGAGTGGGTATCGGTTGAGCTATTGATACCTTAAGGTATCGGGTTCAGTCCCGGTAGCCTTTACTCACCCACCCCCCTTTTTTAGTGGCTTCTATCGTTTGCTAGTACTGCGGGGATTGGGTTTACAGGTTGTCACTTATCAGGCTTTCGGAGCTATGGACTGGGTTTTATGCAACGGTTGGGAGCTTGCTATCGGACTTCATATTTAGCGATACCAGATAGCGGATGTAGATTCCAGGTGCTTCCTTCTGCACAGATGTGGCCTATACCATCTGAGCGGCCTTTTGTCATTCTATCGAGCTCTTTCTGTAGTGGAGCCTTCAACATCTTGGGAGTCGGAGTGTGGTAGCATGCCTGTTGCCACTTCATTGGCTCCTCCTGGTTCTTATTTGTCTATGTTGTTGTATCTTTTTCGATGTAGTTTTTTTGTTTTTGTGTGTGCATAGGTTATATAGCTTTTCCTACATAATATGTCTTTGTGAGCCTTTTAAAGATGGCTAAATTCTCCAGTTTGCTACATATATATTCCCTTTTAAAAAAATCCTATAGGCCATATGACCAACCCTCTCCACTATAGGAAATATCCCAACAAATCTCGGTGCCAACTTCCTAACTGGGCCAAACCACACCACAATCCTTAGGGGTGAGACCTTAATGATAACCATGTCCCTTACACTAAACTCAAGGTATGGCCTCCTCTTGTCTACACACAGTTTTTACTATCTTGAGATGACTTCATCCTTTTCCGAATCAATTCAATCTTATTTGAGGTCTCCCTAATCATCTCTGGTCCAAGAAGAAGTCTATCTGTGGCCTCCCGCCAACAAGAAGGTGATATGTAGCGCAGTCCATACAAAGCTTCTAAAGGAGACATGCAATTTTCATATATTATCTGTTATTATAAGAACACTTGGCTAAGGGAAGATGCTCCTCTCAATTCCCTCCAAAGTCTAAAATGCATAGCCAAATCCTCAAGGATCCAATTAACCCTCTCATTCTGTCCGTCTGACTGAGGGTGGTATGTAGTACTAAATCTAAGCTGCGTCCAATGCCTCCTAAAGGCTCTTCCAAAATTTGTTGGTAAAGATGGGGTCTATGTCACTAACAATGCTCATAGGAACTCCATAAAGTCGAACAATCTCCCTCGGATATATCGAAGCTAACTAAGTTGCGGTCCTCTTCCTCCTAACTAGGATGAAAAGAGTGCTCTTAGTCAATCTATCCACGATCACCCAAATACTGGTATTACCTTTCCTCGATCTAGGCAAACCATCTATGAAATCCATCGAGATGCTCTCCCACTTCCACTATGTCATGTCAAGGGGGTGAAGCAACCCAGCGAGCTTCCTTTGCTCATCCTTAACTCTTTGGCACGTTATACATCTTCCTACATAATCAACTATATCCTTCTTCATACCTATCAAATAGAAGACCCTCTTCATATCCATATACATCTTATCTCCTCCCGAATGGATGGACATCTGAGAGTGATGGGCCTCAGATAATACCGCACTCATTACATCTCCCATGTGGGGTACACATCCCACTGTCACGGTGTAGCCATCCTCTCTCGTCAATAGAGTATCTAGAAAGGTGCCTAGAAGTTTCACCTCTACCGAGTCGGTGAAATATATCTGCTAGTTGTTAACCATCATGCTTACTAGACCCAATACGGTCCAATAGAGTAAGTTGCACCTCAATCAATGCTAACAATCCTGGTGCATAATCTATAGATGATCCGAAATCAAAAGATGAGATAAACTCCAAACTCCGCGACTCTATGAATAAGGGGCTCAAACTCATCCACTGTCTACTCAGAGCATCCGCCACTACATTCCCTTTCCCTGGGGTATATGAAACCTCAAAATCGTAGGTTGCTAGAAAATTCATCCAATGATGTTGCCTCAAGTTAAGATCCTTCTGCGAAAATAAATACTTGAGAGACTTATGGTCAATACACAACTCAAACCTCTCACCCAACAAATGATGTATCTAAAACTTAAGTTAGAAAACAATAGCTGCTAGCTCTAAATCATGGTATTGTAATTTCTTTCATGTACCCTCAGTTTTTTGCTCCATAGCAAACAATCCTACCCTCCTACATTAAGACCGTGCCCAATCCTGTACCACAAGCACCTATATAAACCGTGAACATCTTAGATCCATATGGAAAAGTCAACACTGGAGCAGTCACGAGTGCCTTCTTCAATCTCATAAAGGGATCCTCGTAACCCACGTCCCATGAGAATACAAAGTTCTTCTTAGTAAGGCGAGTAAACAAATCTGAAATTCGCGCAAAGTCCTTGATGAATTTCCGATAATATCCCACCAAACCCAGAAAGCTCCTCACATCAGTCACATTATTGGGGACTTCTGGTCTTGCACAACAACCAACTTAGCGGAATCCACCGCTATACCCTCTCTCGAAACCACATGCCCTAAGAATCTCAACTTTTACACCAAAAGTGGCACTTCAAGAATTTTTCCATCAACTGGTGGACATAAAAAGTACGGAGAACCTTTCCCAAGTGTAAAGTATGCTCATCCTCATCTCTCGAGAACACTAGGACGTCATACATAAACACAACAACAAACTTATACAGGAACTCCCTAAAGACTCTGCTCATCAAATCAACAAAGTAGGTTGGCGCATAGGTTATCTTGAAAGGCGTAGCCAGCTACTCGAAAAATCCATTCGGAGTCCTAAAAGAAGTCTTATCCATACTATCATTTGCAACTCGAAGCTGATGAAACCCAATCGCCAAATCTACCTAAGAGAAAACCGATGCGTCCAACAACTGATCAAATAGATCGTCTACCCAAGGGAGTGGATGTCGATTCTTCTTCGTGAGCTTGTTCAATCTATAATCTACAGATAGATGGAGAGAGCCATCTGCCTTAGTAGCAAAAATGACTGGTGCTCCCTACATCCGGAAAAATTCTCACCATGGGTAACAATCTAAGATTAATAATAGAAGTATCTAGGGACTCTAAGAAGCTCAACATGACCGACCCTCGCGGGTCGCAAGATATCTCGAGGGTCCTACCATGACAAGTTATCAATCTTACTACACTCTTCTCGCAGTCAAGAATGACAACATACATGGTCTGCCAATCCATTCCCAGAATAATACTATACCTCAAAAACCTTAGTGCATAAGTGTCACAATCAAACTCGACGCCTAATATAGAATGTCTCAAACCCTTAAACATCATAGATAAATGAGTCGAACCTCCTATATGGTTTGAAACTACTACTGGATCAAAAACAAGAGACATGCTAAGGTGTAGACAATCAAGTAACGAAGTAGAAAATGAATGAGAAGCGCCAGAATCAAATAAAGTCCCAACTAGAAAATTATAAAGAGGTATCAAACCTTCAACCATGACCTTCTTGCCTCTATCATGACTATCATTGGCCTGAGTCGCCTCAAGTGCATGCATCTGCGCTCTAAATGAACTAGTCCACTACCCATGCTTCTAAGGACACAACTTACTATAATGACCCAGTTGTCCACAACTAAAGAAACTCTCTTTCTTAGAAGTCATTTTATAGTCACTCAAAAAATGGCATGTCATGCCGCACCCATAGCATTTGATGTCTTTCTTTATCTTAGCTTTCTCTAGCCTCTCGCCCTTCTTCTTATTATCCTTCTAAGGCCATCGTATCTTCTTTCCATAACCATCTTTGACTACCACAGCTTTACTTTCCTTGGGAACGCCTTTCCATTCCTCATGCATAAGTGCCATCTCAACAAGATTCTCGAATGTAGTACCTATCAGGATATAAGTCCAAGTAAGTCCTTGCAGGGTTAATTCAGACCTTTAGCATATCTCCTGGCCTTCTTATGGCCATATTAACCAAATCCACCCTGAACCTAGTAAGCTTGTTGAATTGATTAACAAATTCCTTCACGGAAAAATCACCATGTCTCAATCCTAGAAATTTCTACAATTTCATGTCCTCTTCTAAAAGTATATATGTGTATCGTGTGTGTGTCTAATTACAGCAAGTAAAGTAATAACAACTAGTAACTAATAAAGTAAGTAAAGTAGAAAGTAATCACCCCGATATTTTATCCTTGTTCAGACCTTATGTCCTATGTCCAATCCCGAAGCTTCCCTTCGGCTTTCTAATTATCACAAACTGCCCTCTGTTAGCTCAGAGGAATAGGCTTACAGATGAAAAGATGCTTTGACGATAGTGTGTTCTTTACAATGCGTATTTAACTGAATCGTACAGAATTCTCATACAATCTCCTTGTATTGATATGAGAGTTGAATTGCTTTGGAATATATAAGAATTTTTGTGTTAAACGAAAATCTTTTTGAGAGATATAGAATATAGAGAGCTTAGAAAATATATAATAGATTCAGAGAAATTAGGTGATTAAATCCTTCAAACTGAGATCTATATATAGCTATCGAAAAGTTTTTATGAAGAGATTTAACCATCTTGAGCATAAAACTTTTCATTACAAATAGTACATCCATTGAAAACTTAATTTAAGGTTTAAAATTTGTGACCTTTTAAACCAAAGAGAAACCCTTTTAGAAATAGGAAGCCATTGCCCAGGACAGACGTATGTCCATATGGTCAGACATCTGTCAATGTATTCTGATATGCTTCGAATATACTGACAGACATCTGTCCATATGTAGATAGACGTTTGTAGTTTCAAGAAAAATTTCTCGAGATCTTGGATAGATGTCTATTACATATGACAGATGTCCGTACTGAGTACAGGAAATTTTCCAGAACCTTGTATCAGACGTCTTTGATTATATGAACAAACGTCTGTACATCCACAAACTGCACTATATATATACATATATTGAATGCTCATATGAATTCAAGGAGATTTTACATAAAACTAATACTCAATACGTTAATGTATTTTCCTAATAAATCCTTTGAGTATGTCTTGAATTCTTGTACCTTCCATCATCTGCTTCTTGTATGTTTCCTGCAAGATTATATCATATACTATGTATATTGTATATGGTCGTATAGTTGTTGTCAATAAAAGCTTAAATAGAGGATTTAACATCTTCCTCCTAAGATAGAAACTTCATTTCAAACCTCTCCTTAAACTCATTCCAAGTCTCAATACCATGCTCTACCTCAACCATCTCCCAAAAATAAGAAACCTCGCCCTTCAATTGTCATGCAGCTAACTGAGCTCTCCTCCTATTCTCAAGCTCCAAAAGTCCAAATATGCCCTTCATATCCTTGATCCAAATACAAGCCTCAACAAAAGTCTTTGAACCAAGGAAGGTCTTGCTTCCTACAGTAGTGAAATATGTGCAAAGTTTAGAGAAGTCAGTCGGTGGTGATGGGTTAGAAAGAGCCACCATGGCTGGAGTGAGAGCTTGGGCATTCTCTTGCCCTTTGATTGGTGTCGTAGCTTTCACGTACCTATGGAACCAAGTCGGAATATGGATACCATTAGGAAAGTTGGGATCCCCAAACTTGCCGCAAAAAGAGAAGATGGAAGGATTCAGGTTAGGAATCAAGAGAATATTGTAATTGACTCGAGGGGATGTGTTTTAAAAAAAACTATTAGTTTGAAAATAATTTTCTTTAAAAGACCTTTTCCTTTAATATAAATTTTTTTGTCTGATCCTTTAATCTTAGGCTTTGATACTAAATGTAACACCTCACACCCCTTAACGTTTCCGATATGAGAATTTCGCTAAATACTATGAAGCGCATAGATATAAAATAACAATGTAGAGACCAAAATTCACAAAACAACATATGAAAACATAGCGAAATTTAAAAACTTTATATAAAGCATAACATAAATGTTATTACATCATAAAATGTACTTCATCATAAAGTCACAACTGTCTCATGAAAAAGCAACATAATCTGAGTACTAAATAAAAACCCTTTCAACATCAAATACAAAAGTAAATCAAACGTGGAACATTACATGAACTAAGAGAAAGAAAGTCAAGCAGAAATCTCCAATAAGCTAAGTTGAGCCAAAACCCAATCAATTCTTTGATCCTCCACCCTAAGAACCAGAGGGAAAGAAGAGAGAAGAAAAAAGAAAACTAGTCAAACATAAAGCCTGGTGAGTCCTGTAATTACTAGCATGAGTGATAAAATAAGGAATCTAGGAAGGATAACAGTTTAAGACACAATAACAGTAAATAAGACAATAGAAAGATAAGCAAGGATATAGTCGATTGTTGTCTCATTTGTATCATTCGATTTCTGCATCTTTTACTACAACTAGTAATTAGGATATTACCTAATCTTACCCATTGATCGGCTCCTAAACCACAGTTGTGATAACCTATGCCAATTATGATATCGAGTTAATCAGGCCCAATCCATCAACTCTAAAGGACATAGTGTAAATCTTAGGTGTTAAGCATCTTATTTTCTCCAAGCGGCACGATGCACGCTCACCGCCCCACCAGAATGTGTCTGTGCCTACCTCGTTTGGACCTCTTGCTACCCAGTATATTATAAGCGTGCCCTCGCCTCCTCGTGAGGCCTCTGTTCTAATACGGGTCCCCAACCAAAATGCAATTTGACTAAATTCACCCCTAAACTTAGTCCCCTCTTTGATTTATTATCGCTAAGGCCACCACAGAATTATTGTTGACTGCCTAGCTACCCTAGACCCTCATAGAATTGTCAACAAACTCATATTCCACTATAAATTAATTATTTTAATTGATCACTTATTTTCTCTAATCAGCCTGCCCCTACTGCTAGAACAAACCTCAACTATGAGCGTCTAAGTTAATCTATTTTAGGTTGTATTTAAACATTATCTTGTTTATATCCATTGTACAACCTCAAATCCCCGCTACTTAGCGTCTAACTAAGTTAATCTATTTCAAATTTCCAATTATTCAGTTTATGAACAATTTTCCCAATAATATAGTTCATTTGTCAATTACTACATTAATTCAACAAGCCTCAATTAATCCTTTTACGCTCAATTCATATTTTTTCCGGTATACTCTTTTACAGTCAAATTCATTATTTTACCCAATATGCACATAAACAAAAAGGGATAAAGGTTTAGGATCTTTGAAAGGCCTAAACTCAACGTGAGTAAAAAGGATAAAGGACTAGGCTCTCGCATGGCCTATGATCAAATAAATAAAACGGATTTATAAATAAAACATGGAAAAAATCTAAACTTTACATAAAGCAATCAACAAAGAAAAACAGATATAAGTAAACTGAATGATTTATAGTAATAGATAAATTACTGAATTAAACTGAAGAAGGGATGGAAACAGTAATCAGATATACAAAAATCATTTACAGAATTAAACATTGAAATATGTAAATTATTGTAGAAATCAACAACTGTTATATTGTCCAAATTATCCCTAAATTATATTAATCTTGTATACATAGGAAATACTCACAAAATTATGCAATCCAACACAGGCCCTGGTAGGAATTCTCCGAGTCTATGTATAAATACCCTCTTATTTATGTCTATAGAAATCTAAATATAAATCTCGGAACTCCTTTATTTTTAGAGGAAGAAATTTTGCTTGGTGGAGCCAGAGAATAGGGAACAAAATAGGGAGAATTAGGGTTAGATTAGATGCATATTTATAATAGAGAGTTAGAAAGTCTTGGACCATTAGATATTAGGTTTATTTGGGTCCATCAGATCAAAAGAAGAGTCCAGAACAAACACCATAACTCTCCCCCATTCGGTTTAAATAGTGCGTGGAAAACAACGTGCCAGGTGGCGCATACCGGCGGGTTGTTACACCACGACCTGGGTCGACCCATCCTAGAGGTGGGTCGACCCAGCTTGGGACCAGGAGTCCCAGTTCCAACGTTCGATTTATATATTTTTAATTCTTAATTCGAATTTTGGTTTTAGTCTTTTATTTGTAACTCCTTCATTTTAAGTCCGATTTCAGAAAACCAAATATTTATCTTAACCACAATTTCGTAACGGACCTAATGGTGCAACCCACGTTGCCCAATTCTCATTATTTTTTTGATTAATATTTATTTTATTAATCTTTTGTTTAAATTTCTTTATTACAATTTTAGGTTGTTACACTATTGAACACTTGAACGATCCGACAAGATCCTGGACGTCAACTATGGCTAAGAACGGTCCTGGAACTCAGGATCAATCTAGAGAGGTTGCGGAATAGTACTTATACAAAACATGTCTTCCATAAAAGACATGATTTGGGGAGCAATTGTTAACCTACTTTTTGGTAAGGATGTTACACTTTAGACTTAGACATCCCAATCCCTCGTGGTTCAAGAACGGACTTAAACAAACTTGGATTATGCGTCGAAATCAGTGTTTAATTGGAAAATTAGGAGTCGCTCAACTCCGATCGATCGCCTTTTGGGATCATTTGATTACTTAGAAAAGGCCTGGTTGGTTCATTTCGATTACTGAAATAGAACAGATCTATACACAGAAAAGACCTCAGGTATTTGTTCAATCCCTCAAACCATCGGATCAGTATAGAGTTTTTACCTCGGATCGGTAAAAACACTCAAAAGGCTAGATCAGCATAAAAGTATGGATCGACACGGCTCGATCAAGTAAAAATGGTGGATCCTCTTATGGAAGTAAGATTTGGTACTTACCCGGTCCTTTAAAAATCAGATCGTATGACTCAAACTGATCAGATCGACATTTTGGACACAAGATTGAATCGACCCCTATATTCCATCAAATTAGCTAAAAATAGGTAATAAACACGTAGATTATCGAGGAATATAATTGATCGAATGGGAAAACTCAAATCTTTGCACTCAAATGAACATGAGATTGGATCTGAAGATCCATACCGATCCCTGTGAAATCAAGGATCTGATCTGAGTTCTTTATGGCCTGCTTAGTGTTCAGATATGAAATGTCCTCCTTAATTCATGGTCGATCCGAGCTCTTCTACGTCTATAAGTTGGACACCAAATCGTTCATTTAAAGGACCTTCCATTAGTTCTAACAACTACTATGAAAGGACACTGCTATAGCCTAACGAAACTACTTTATCTTTACATTCTTAAGATCAAGACGAATTGTACTTGTAGTCAAACAGTATAAACAATCGATTACACTTTAGTGTACGTAGGAACACTTGTTGGACCATTATAAATCTTGTGTCATCAATACTTTATTGCACTCTATTGCTGTTCGACAATTATTATATGATCTACATACAAATCGGGTTTTAGCGTTCGATTGACAAAATCCGGCGGCAACAATCATCTTTAGATTTTGATTCATGGTTGTTGTTTTTAGCATTTAGCACAAATGGTGCCTCCTTATTTTCTTGAGTTTCTTTTCGATCCTGTATTTTTACTTTATAGGATTTTAGATTACAAAATAATCTTCTATTTTCATAGTACTAATATTATTGGCTTCTTTGACTACCAGAGTCTTGGAATCCCATTCCACATAAAGTGAATTATGTATCATTCTACTTTGGTCTCTTCAATACTTTTCTTTTCTAATGATATTAATACAAATACTATATCATAAAATATTGAATACATATCAGAGATAGACTCATTTGATTTCATTTGAAAAAATTAAAGTTGGTTAGTTAGCATATATATCTTAGTTTGTTTTAGTTTACTAGAGCCTTCATATATAACTTGTAATGTTCTACAAACTTCATAGCAGACTTACAAAATGAAACTAGATTAAATTAAATTCTATTTAAAGAGCAAAATAAAATGTTCCTTACCTTGGAGCTATTAAGAACTTGTGTCGCTTGATCTAGCATCCATTTTGAAAATTCTGTTTGGAGCACAACGTACTCAATTTGGGTAATGTTAGAAATATCAAAAGCGTTAGACTGCAAATAAAAATTCATTTTATGGAGCACCCCACCCCGAGACCCATATTAACGAACAACATTAATAGGTAATGTTGCTTACTAATACGGAGAATAGAGTTTGTTAGGAGCGACCATATGTGAATCATGAATTAAACTAGTATTAAGTATGTCAGTATAATGCTTTTTTCTTACTTTATGAGGATTAATATACCTAATTCTTGCCTAATACAGTATTATGGTGGATAATGGGTTGATCCAGGACAAAATACAACAATATTAAATAGTACAACTCACAGAATATCAAACACAATCATATTTATAGAAATACATCAAGTACAATTTATAGTGACATACATAAGTGGTTATAAAAGCATAATTACTTACAACATTGTATCCGAAACTGGAATACATACATATAAAAGAGTACACAAAAAAAACAACGAGGTCACTAATCCAAAATAAGCCTAAATACGAGTAGCTAATAAGTAGCCCATAGCAAAAGCTGGATAGGTTGATATCCACGCCAAAAGCTATCCTGAAGTAACTCGATCTGACCCGAGTATATAAAATACACGGGTCGGTCTAGCTTAAACAGAGTGAGTAGATCATGATAAATGTATATAACATCAAAAGGGATTACTCTTCTCGAGTAGAGAAAGAGTAGGGTCAACTAATACAACATAGGATTTATGAGATAGAGTACAACTAAACATCGTATAATGATCTCATGAATGATGTCAATAACAATATGAAGATCCTATGTTAATAACTCATGCTAAGCATAAAAGTTAAGAATGTTTATAAAATCTCCAAAACTCCAAAGGCAATAAAGGATAACCCATCAAACCCTAATATATTAATCTCATGAGAGGTTTTATTAAACATGCATGTGATCATTGTATATCTAAGCCTCAAAATAACTCTCAGCTATAAGAAGAAATTCAACAATCACAAATCCTCATAAATTGAATCTAAAGCAGCAAAAGAGATATAATCATTAATAACATCATAAAGTGTAAATAAAACAACAAATTGCACGTGCATCATTAAAAGAGCTCCCCTGGAGCTTTTCCTAGTAATACATACGTATTCAGGCACCAATCGTTATGAGCCCTGGCCGAGTGTGACTTGAACCCCCAGAGCTAAGTGAATACGTATAAAAAGTCCCCCATGCATGGCTCCCTTCGGAGTAAGTACTGATAGTAAACAACAAAAAAAGGTGCCACAAACTTCCAAACAGTAACTTTTAAAGTGAAAATAATATGTTCCATGTCGCACGTTTCACTAATCAATTCATTACAAGTCAGCTTACTTCAAACTAAGAAATAGAAATAACTTCAATTAATGTGTAGGCAGTTAACCGATATAACTAGTCTACGTATCCCATACCAAGTGATTGATTATATCATTTAAATCATGTTCTCCCTTCCTTAAGGTGTGCAAAAATATGTAGGTTTATATATTGTAAAAACTGGATTTGAGAAAATGAGTTTATAAAATGATTTTTAAATCATTTGAATTTTTTATTTGAAAATCAATATATAACGGAAAATAATGTATATAGTATAGTCTTGATACGATATTACATTTATAAACCAAAACAAAGAAAAATATTTTTATCAAAGTAACATATATGTATATAGAATATTCCTTTTTAGAATCGTTTTATAAAACGTGTACGGTGTTAAAAACCTCATGAAATAGCTCATGAAATCAAACACAAAAATCTCATAAAATTTTATTAATATGATATATGAATTAGTGTCAAATGTTGGATTATCCATTATAAAATTAAGCCTAAGAAAATATCTCATAAAATTATCTTAAAATTCATCAAAATCAGTAGTAAAATATATTTAGAAATTATATAGAAAAGAGGCGTAGACATCAATTCCTAGAAGCAAAATTTCTTGCGTTTAAAGCACTATAAGGGTTGACACTTATAATGTATGGGTCGACCCCAGGTCGTCCCTAATAGTCTCTAGGGCGACCTATAGGTCGACCCTAAGAAATCTTGGGTTGACATGGGTGGCAGACTTTTCACCTAAGTGTTCATCTCTTTCGATTCCAAGTTTGGCACTGAAATTCAACATAATACAGAGGTTGGAATAACCAAAAATTTGACGTTCATATACCTCAGCAATAATATTATCATTCAAAAAAGGTTAGGCCTGATTTTAGCAAGAAAGGAAGAAGTTATAACATCACAAAATTGGATAGAGAGCTGATTTTCCATCGTAAATGTAAAACTGAGATGTAACATTTACAAAGACACACTTTCTTCAAACTCACTAAATAAATTGGAATGTGTGAGTTTGCACTCACCTCTTTGGCGATTTCAAGATTTCACAATTAAGGCGTGGCTCAAAACTGAAGCATTTTGGCTTGTAGGAAAGTCCAATGACTTATAAAAATGTTTACAGTAACATGAAAGCACAGAAGTTGATACAATATTTAAAAATTCCACCAAACAGAAAAAACATGAGATAAATTCATAGTATGAGCTGACTACCTATGGAAATTTAATTTAACAACTTATTCTCCTCAACTTGAATTGAGTTGGGTTGAGTTCTGACGATTTTAGAAGGAGGGTTTTTATTTTTCATTTAACATCAAAGAGGAAAACGGAGAAGTTTTCTTTGGAAGAAGAAATTTATGTACCATGCTATAGGTTTTCAGATTTTTCCTTTAGTAATTGTTTTCGGATTGACTTAATTAAGGTAAATTTAGTAAAGTGCTAATTTGATTAACTAAAATAAGTCATTTAAAATTAAGTTACTCCTTTTTAACAAATTTTTCCATTATGTTACACAACTTAAAAACAATGTCCACAAAATTAACATTGTTTAACTTCCTAAAATTGTACCAACATGCCTAAAACCCTTTACACACTATTTTCTTCATTTACACATAAAATTACATTCTTAAACAAAATTTCCTTTTGTTTGAAATTTACATTTTAAAATATCTATTTTTTCACAAATTACATTATTGTACTTACGAAATTAGGTAACATGTTTGAAAAATAATTATTCAATCTATACACTAATTATCAACATAAACACTTAAAAGTTTATATCTTCTCAAAAGCACTTATTTACATTTTATTTGTTTGATACTTACAAATTTAACACTAAAACTGTACAAACGCAATATTTTGATGCAAACAAATTGTACAATCCTATATAAATTATTCAGACGCATAAATATTGACTTTTCATCAATATTCACACTTTTATATTTTATTTGCAACTTAATTATAATAAGAACAATTGGCACCATAAGTCATTATATCCAAATATATTGTAATTTATTGCAATAGGCATAATAAATTCTTTAAAAACTTGTTTTATTTTGAATTCGCGTCATAAAACTTTTTTTAACTTTACTTTCCATACTTATATTTATTTACTTCAATTTGACTACTAAATTCAATATATTTTCCCAAACACATTATTTAATCATTTTAAGTGATTAACCAACCAATTTCTCAAAATTCCCTAGTTAATCCAAACCAACAATTAAAGTCAACCCATATAACTATTTAAATTACCTCCCCAAACAATATTTAGTTATTAATCAACAAGATAAAATTCCCATTATAATGTATTAATCATTATTACATGTAATCTAAAAAGCAGGGTTGTTACAGACCCCCTATAAAAATTGCATTGTCGCAATTTCCTTAGGGAAGAGTTGTATTCAACTCAGTTTACTCCATCAACAAATGAAATAGACAAAGAAATTGATAAGTTTGAGTTTAAAAATTCATAGCCCAATACGAGAAGATAGAAATTAAGGATACGACAGCTCTATAAATTCTTTGCCTTCCCAAATGTAGTCATTGGGAGTATCGAACCATTGAATCTTCACGAGAGACACATTCTTGTCCCAAAGGCATTTAATCTCCAGAGCAAGTACATGCTAAGGGTATGCATAAAAGACGGCTCAGTTGAGACCTAAAACTCCTCAGATGCACGAATATTAACCATAGAATCCAAATCATATAATAATTTCCGCACTAAGAGACGTGAAACATGTCTTGAACACCAGAAAATTGACTTGGAAGTGCTACTTGATAAGCTACAAGACCAATATGCTCAGCGATAGGAAATGGCTATGTATTAGGGAGCCAATTTCCAAGTCAAACTGAAGCACACCACTCCTTTCAAAGGAGATGCATGAATATAACAGATCCACTAATAAAGAACTCAAGAGGCTTCCTACAATTGTCCTCGTAGGATTTCAAGAAATTCTAGTGCCTCTTTCATTTTTCTCTTGAAAAAGAGTAATCTTATCAAATGCTTCTCGAATGGAGTCGGGGATTAAAGTCATCTTTTTTCCTACACTCTAAACAACATGAAGGTAATCGAAAAGGTCTTTCGTCTAAGGCTTTGAAAGGAGCCATATTAATACTAGACGGATAGTTATTAATATTCATGTTATCTCGACAAAAGAAAGGTGATCTTACTAAATTGAAAACCAAGACATATGCACACTACAACAAATTTGTCCTTTCACTGTGTCTCAGAAACGCTATGAAAACGTTAAACAACATTTTGACGAACGTTGTTTACTAACATGTTGTAATAGGTTCTAGAATTGCCACAATACATTTTAAAACGATGTAGAAAATAAACATACTACAACGCTACAAATAGTATTGTTCTTACATTTGTACAACATTTTATATTGTTTCAAAAATGTTGTCAACTTCACTATTCTACAGCGTTTTGCCACATGTCACAGCATTATCGGAAGTTTACGTGTTCACTATTCTACGATGTTTTATTTATAGTTCGGATATAATCCTCGACATTTTTCTTTAACATGCCATCATTTTTACAGCATTTTTCATTTTCTGTAGAGTTTTTGATGTGCATCTATTATAGCATTTATCATTTACTACAGCATTTTTACACAATGCATATATATTCTAAACAATCACTAAATTCAGACAACATAAAATAATTATAATCTTAAAACTCTATCACATAAGTTATAATAATTCCATATGCCAAATAGAAAATAGTCGTACATAACATTTTGTAATCAATGTTCCCATCAAAGATGTTACTAACATGTTTTAACAAAAGGTGCTTACTAAGAAAAATAAAATAAAAATCGCTGAAAGTCCAAGCTCGTGTTCTCCAAAGTTGAATTTCATACACGAGAAAAAAAATGAAATTAGAACCTGAAAATAATTATCATGTTTAGAGAAAAGAAAATATCAGTAATTTGAACTTCTTTGTGGCTTGGCTTCAATCCTTGGTTTTCCTATATTTCCATTACTGCCTATGTGCACAACGGTGAGCTCGATAAATTTTCCGTTCATATGTGATTTGTGGCATGATGTTCTAATGTATATGCACAATGTGCATATATGTGATAACTTATGAGTTCATTTTCACCTTAATTTTGTGCATGGGGGTCTATGTTATTTCTAAAATACACAACAGTGTGTGTGTGTGTGTAGCTTGTTAGCATATGTAGCGATGTGAGTTCAATTTCACCTTAGTTTTGTGCACAATGTGCACATACGTTTTGATTGATTTATTGTTGCCGATATCCTACGTTATTAGAAAATTCCAGGGATAAGTCGCATGTGATCTAATATGATACACACTCAAATCGAAAAGAAATGGCAGTAGGAATTGAAATCACCTTAATTTTGAATGCTCTCTTAAATCCTCTAGGGGAAAACCTTCCAAACCATGCTATGATGGATGCAAATAGACCAAAAGCCAAAGCATGCAGTGATATAGAAACTTCTTTCCATGGAAACTAGAAAAACACAATAGTCGGTTAAATTAACATATATAAAGAAGTTAGCATGTATTACTCTCCTAAAATAAAGGTGAACATGTTATGTTTAAAATCTATTTAACTAAGCCAATAGTTATAAAAAACGCAACTGTGTGGTCGGCTATACATCTTAGTCAATTTCTGATAAGAAGGAAACAAAGACCAAGAAAAGTAAACCAATGAATAATGCACTTGCAATCTATATGTTTTTCTTTAGAGGCTTTAGAAATATCTAAGCATTTATGCAGCGTGCATCTTTCATGGGCACCAATAAGGAACCACCAGATGCGCCAAAAAGCAGTCCTACTGCACCACTAAGTGGTGCAGTGCATCAACATAGTGCATTTGCACACAGCAGTGCAACAAATGCATCACATAGTGGTGATGCAACACACTATGTAGTGCAACTGCACCACTGCTGTGTAAATGTGCAATATCGGTGCACTGCAACACTGAATGTTGTTGTTGCACCATGCAGATGCACCACTCTGTAGTCCACTGCACAACTGTAGTACTTGCATTAGAAATTTTTAGTTAATTTTCTATAATACATAATGAATTTTTGTAAATCTTAGTTCATTTTCATAAAATTTAATTAACTTATTATTATTATTTATAATACTTACCCAAATTTTTTTGTTATTATTATAAGTGTAGTTAATATTTATAAAACTTAGTTAATTTTGTTAATATTTTATAAGTTAATATTTACTATTATTATAAACTTAGTTTATTATCATATATACCTAAACATAGTAAAAGTTAGCAAACAAAACTGGATTCTATAATTACACCATATATATTCAACATAAACAACATATATATTAGACTGAAATGTTCCGGTAAAATATGATTATAAACCATTTATATGTAAATATTGTGGCATGTTTGGACATAGAAAAGACAAATGCGCTAATAGACCTCCAAGACTAAATGTTGGCTGGTGTAAACAATAAATATAAAAAGGGTAATGTTTGAATTTAGTCTACTAATTTCAATAAGAAAAATAAAACATAGAAAATTATAACCAGTTATATACCAGATAGTTCCAGGTGCTCAAGAAAATGACTCACTACTGTAACCTATAAATTTTCAAATAAAAGACAGTTGCAAAATGAACCTAATATAATAAAATACATAAGACTAGTTCATAATAAACATTATAAAATACTAGTATTTGATGAACTTGACGTATGCACTTGCTGTAAAGATACATTAGAATATGAAAAAGAAAAGGGATATTTATGCAACTTTGACGATGGTTGAAACAGAAGTCACAAGGGTGGGAATAGTTGGAGTTCCAACTGACAGCATAATGGAGAAAATAACGGCAATATAATACGAACGGACTCCAGTTGGGATGAAGAATTCGCTCTCCTACGACTGTACCTGAACCAGCAGTGCTTCGAGTTGAAGTTCATAAATATGACATGTCCTAAAAGGAATATTTTGGTGGTCAGACTTACTTTCCTGTATCAGAACTGAGGCCGGTCTGTACCCTTTTACGACTGCAAAGGTAATAAGTTCTCCTCTTTTAAACTAAGACATCATACAGGGATTCAAGAGTATAATGTACGAACTAAAATAACTATGAATACATATACAATTGTGCGAAATTAACATCACAGTTTCCCTAGTTAGTTACTAAATTGTGAATATAATTGTCCGCGCAAAATGTAACAACCTGCATTTTACGTATTAGAGGATCGCAAAATATTTTTATTTAATTTCCAGAGGGTCAGATCATTCTCGTATTTTGATATATTGTTTATGGGGATGTAAGGCATGTCCATAGATTTTACCAATTGTATTTGCGACCATTTTACCCCTGTCAGTTTTGTATAGGGCATAACTTTTGACTAGAATCGAATAAGGTGTTGGGACCTATTCATTGCAAAGGAAATGATGTTTCCAATTCCTTAAAGTGGTCACATCAAAGATTTGGTTCAGCGGTTTGGGAGGAATTTCTGTTTTAGTGCTACATAATTAATGGACACACTAATCATTCATTAGTGGGATGATTAGTGAGGCTCATTAATGCTAGGGGCTGGTGGCTATAAATATAGGGGTAGAGGTAAGGTGAATAATTAAGTTTCTTTATTTCTCTCATTGGTTGAGCTTGTGATCCTTCTTGCTCAATCATGTACATCTCTGCTCCATCAAATTCCTAGATCTACATTAGAAGATTGAAGACCAACATCAAGGAAGAGTAGATCGCACCAAGGAAGTTGATCTGAAGACCATTCTTCATTGTCCGGATTAGAGATTCATCGATTTCAAGCTATTTTGAAGATTTGGTAAGTCATAAGCATCACACGGATTCAATCAAGTATATAGGTTGTTTGATCTTATTTTCATCATTTCAAGTTGTTTTCACCTAAATCTAATGGAGGTAAGTATATGTTTAATTTGAATCACCAAAGGATCTAATCTAGTAAGATCATAATGATAAATTTTAAGTTTATGGAAGTTTACATCCATAATTTGTTTATTGTTTTATCATGATTTGGTGAATTTCGTATGTTTGTTGATGATTATTGGTTATATTAGTACTTGCTTGATGATTTCTAGTTAATTGTTGATTTGGTCATGTAAACTTTGGTTTGATTGCACGAATTTGGAGTTGGACTGATTTCGAGTTTGGATCGTGTCTTGATACGCAAGAATCAGATGGATCGGGTGAGTTTTGGTCACATTCAAGGATGGATCGATGATGGATGGATTGATGGTGATGACGTGGTATGGATCAGTGGTATTTAGAGTTAGATCGGTCATGTTTTGGAGGATCGACAATAGATGGATCGGGCAACCTTGGCACATGTTGTCCTGATGGATCAGGTGGGGAGGCACTCGATGGATCGGATATGGGGACTCATGGATTGATGCTTCGAAAAAGAGGTTGGATCAGCATGTAGTGGATCGATGGATCGAGTTGGTTGTTTCGATGGATCAGTCAGTGATCCATTGATCGATCAGTTTGCGCATTCAGATGGATCGATAGGAATGATCCATGGAGAATCAAACCAAAACTATGGAGTGCGCATGCTAAAATAGATGGATCGCACGTATTATGATCGGGTGATGGACCATGTGGAAATGTTGGATTGGGCAGAGTGTCACATGGAGGAATCAACCGATCCATGGTAGTTCAATGAACAATCCATGGTGGATCGGTCTGAGTTGTACATACTTGTCGACCCATCAAATATTTGATCAAAACGAAGTTTGTTTTGGTTCAATGATGAATATAGCTTCAAAGTGAATTCAAGGTGGAATGTTCGAAGTGTTTTGAAGTGTTTGATGATCGATGAAATGCAACAAATGCGAAGACGGCTCGGATGGTGAGTTCGTGGATAATGGCTACTCGAGAAGTCGCTTGAGCTTATGGATAGTCATCAAGTTGGATGGCTAGAGGTATTGAAGGTTGAGGGATTATCATTAGTCGGAGGCACTAACGGACTCAAAGCAGGGTTAAAATGGGGACTCCTAAATGATTAGAAGTTAGCTGGTCGAGTACCCTAGGTATCGTTGAATGGCCTAGATACAAGTCACAATGGCGTACAGAGTTTTGCTAGAACCGGGTTTACCTTTAGCCCCTCACGGATGGCAAGTTAGTCTAGTCATACGATAAACATTGGTTTCAAAGAAAGGTTGGCGGTGAGAGCTAGAGTCATTGAAACGACCTAGACTTCGCCGATCCCCGAAGAGATGGAGAAGCCCGGATTGTTTTGAGGGCACGACGCATCAGAACACAAACATGTGAACATTTCATTGCTATTACAACAATTTACATCAGAGTACAAGAATGTATCAAAGTTCAGATAAATAATAATATACATCTTAAAAATAGATCTGAAATTTACAAATTACAAAACAACGGAAATACATAAATATAATGCAGTGAAAAAATCATTAACTAGCACAACTGAAAGAAATAAACGGATACGAAGCTTTCTGAATATAGCTTCAACTGTAATCCAGGATCCTGCGTAAAGAAATATTTGCAAATCAAAACTACAGATGCCTGTGTGGTAAATATGGGCACCCAGAGTTTAGGTAGAAACAATAAACTCCGCGTCAGTCATGGGACTGGTGTGAGAACTAAAACAGTTATTAACTTTATTTTAAAGTTGGGTAAATCAAGGGACCACGTCATATGACAAGGAATGGGTTTCCTCCCAAGAACACCATAACCAAACAACGCAATGCTAAAAAGGAAAAATGAAGCCATTATAAGACTCAAGTCCCATCACACAATGCAACACAAGCCAGAGAATAGAGTTTTACCTTATAATGGACAAATATGTTTGGTACGTGAAATTTATCTTTTATTATTACTATAAGTGAAGAAATCAACTTCAAATATAAATGTATCAATCATAAACGGCATAGTACCCCATCTTGCTATGTCACCATATAGGTTTACAACTAAAACAGAAAAGTGTCATATTGGAAATTGGATTCCATCTACGAGTCGAGGCAAGGGATGTCTCCTCACCGATTCGAGACACTCTAGCACATGTCTCAGGATCACACCTATAGGCAACCCTTAAATCTTCAGGATCGATCCACACTGACTTTCGTGGATTGGTTATTCCTGAACAATACATTTCCCGGTCCTATCGGACCTACAAAGCTATGCTAATTAAAGTCGTGCTTTAATCATCAATCACAAGAATCTGCTTTTCAATAAAAGCCTTGATCATTTTCATCTTAGCATGCCACATTGTCAATCCATATCGTACCACTAATTTCCACCAATATATAACCTCTAAGCTCGTACGCCTTAGAGAAGGGTGTTAAGCAAGAGAATAAATTCTCCACCACCAAACAGATATATATTTAGCAGAGATCAACAAATACAGTATATAGGAATACAATGTCAAACATACCATCAATTTGCAAGTCCGTTCTGGCTTTGAACAAAACCGGAGGCACCTTATTCATCGTCTCATATGTCCAATACAGGAGAGAGGTCCTCGCATATCCGATCGATATCCAAGTACGTCTAGACGATTACCACTTATTAACTCGTCTTTGGTGTATAGCCGAATGAAGAGATCAATAATCATCCAAACGATGTGAAAATCTCCGGTCTTCAACCACCGTCTTCATCGTTGACTTTTAGTCATCGTATTAGTTATTCAGAATGGGATAAACCCGGTCTTTCCAAATAACCTGCGTATTTTATAATCAATAATCAAGTGCTATATATATGAAAAAAACACATCATATGCCTCATTCCAATTCAGAATATTCTTTTATTCAAATATTCACATCTTAGAGGAAAGGTTCTCATTAATTTTATCAAAGATAAGTTCTTTTAAACTTATTCTTTAATCTTCCTTTGGATATCAATTTCAAAGGATTTTATTTTATCCTTTAACAATACTAAACCAAATTAAGGTTTATTAACTAGTCGGGATTATCGAGCCTTACGGAAGAAACCATTTATTTATTAATCCCAATCCCAACCTATTCATCCCATGGAGGAAAACTGGTAGTACTCCATACCTAACACCCTCGGGGTTATCGGTAAATTTTAATTACCATTTCATGTTCAAGTCTAATTAAAGATTTAACTATTGCTTGGAGTAAAACTGGTGATACTCCATTCTCGATCATTTCAGGAATTCGACAAATTTGATTATTCCATTCTCATTTTTGATTTACTTAAAGATTCAATAAACTCTAGTTCAGTTTTAATCTCAAAAATCATTACTTGATGATTATTCAAATTTTAGAAAATAAATTCTATCTTTAACTGGGTTAAAGAACCAATGTTATTAAAAACACAATTCAAAATAAACCCAAATCAACTTCCATTAAATATGGAATCTTCGCGGAAAACAGATCAATATATAATTGATATAAATTTCCATGTCAGACTAATAATATAAATGGAATAACGACAAAGCCTTTTAAATTCCAAAAATAGCAACGATCTTCATTCATAGAAGCTCATCTCGATTATTATTAAATCGAATTCCACTCAATTCCAATCTAATGTATTAAATTGGAAAACTTTACTTTGGAAAATTTTCCATTAAATCTTAATAAAAAGATTTATAAATTCCAAATCATATCTTCATTGTTAATTGGGTTTTAAGAATAAATGTTATTTAAAACATCGTTCACAATGAACCCAAAATCATCTTCCATTTAATTCGAATTTATAATAATTAATTGGAAAACTTCATTAATCTTAACTAAAAGATTTATTCTATTCTCAACTGGGTTTAAGAACAGTGTTATTGAAGATACCATTCACGACGAACCCAAAATCCCATTTGATATTAAATACAAGGCTCTGAATAGAAATTATACCGACTTATATTCAATATCAAATTCTCAAACTAAAGGACATCGTATTGGGAATAATGGTAACTATATCTTCCAAATTCCTCAACAATAACTGTATAATCATGGAATCCAATATCGAAAGATTCCGAAGATTATTTCCATTTATATCCTTTCCAATTCATACGTCGGAAAATTCTGGTTATTTCAAAAACCATTTACAAATCCAATTTATTTATTTAAAAACATTGGATTATTATTATAGTTAATAACTAGTTCATTTTGATAAAAATATATTTTTATCTTTTCAATCTTGAATTTTTCATCGAATTTTTTTCCAAATCATCCATTATGATTTTACATGATTTTTCCATATTTTTAATAATTCTATTAAGGTCTTAACAATCAGTTTCCGATCACGGCCATCGAACTGCATCCATAGTGACGTTTTCTGAAATTGATTTGGACATATTTTGAAATCCAACCGTTCAAATTTAAATCTCCTGTATTCATTGGAAAGATCATTTCGATACGAACCTAATGGTTCCGACTTTAGGATAATCCGGCGGTCGGATCTCCCGTTACGTCCGTCTGAAGTCAATGGTTGAAATTCGCGAACGGTCGCTGCGCTGCGCGTTCCATTCAAACTATTTAAATATATATATAATATATATATTTCGTCGATTTCTATTTAAAACATGTTTTATAAATCGTTTATAAATTCATTATAAAAATGATTCCAACTTCCATTTCAATTTTAAATCAAAATTGAATATTCCATATCATTATAATAATAAAATGATAATATTTTCAAATATCAGATTTTGAAATCAATTCTTTTCGATATTCATTATAAAATAAATAAAATCGACAGAAAATTCCGTTCAAGTAAAAATGACGTATATCTACTTAACTCGGCTTCATATATCTCAAATTCATGTCCAACCTAAATCGGACATCAAAATCATATTTTGATTTTTCACTGAATATTATTTTAAAATATTCGTTATTTCTGAATTGGATTCAGACTCAATCAATTACCATATAATTTTATTTATATGGATTCCATACATCTCATGTATTCAAAAATAGTAATAAACAACTATTAACATTCCATTCACAACCAGAGTGCAATTTACAACTGTATAAGCATTAAATATTTAAACAATGCTTATAAAAGTCTGTCAATCAATCGGTTGACGTACAGTCAAATCCAAGGGAGATGTGAATTAATTATATTCCCCAGATCCATGTGGGGTTTTCAAACAATAATAATAAATTCAAATTCATTACTGAATAATTAATTTAATCATAAATAGTTCAATTCGAGTTATTTTTCAAATTAACTAATTTTCACTGTTCAAATCTATAAATGGATATTTATATCTAATTTCAACTACCACAAAATAATATTAAATTATTTTTAATATGTTCAAAATCACAGTCACAACACAATACAGTCAATCAGATCATCCATGGGTATTCAAACAAAGTGCAGTGAGCTAACAGGCACCGTACAACATTTTTATGATAATTAAAACTGATAAAAATCAACACTGGCAATTTATATATTCAGTTATAAAATAAATAACTGTACAAATATTTTAGAGAGAGAGTTCTCGCTTTGGTTTCTGCTCCGTCGGTCTTTATTTGAAGATTTTATTTTTAAACTAAATTAAACGAGCGTTTAATTTAGATAAAAATCCAACTTGCTCCTTTTCCGTTCTGGTCTGTTCCATGTTGTAGAGCTCGTTGTCACGATTCCAACGGTTCCAACCTCGTTAGATTCTGTTTCCGTATGAACGAGTTATGATCTTATGAACATTAATTACAATAATAATCTTACCTAAGATAATTTGCTAAATTAATTAACCAATCACCATCTCCTTCATCGTATTCCCTAGACCCATGTAACCCAAAATCTCATGAACCCTAGCTCCATCGTGCACCGAAATCCGTGCCACCGGTCGATGATCTGAACATGCCACCCCCTCCGCCTTGCTGCCCTCACCCAGCGCCAGCCATCCCATCGAGTTTGATGCCTCCTACCACGCTGGAGACAACCACGAAGATGGCGGGCTTAAGCCCTAATTTCTTCGAATTTTGAAATTATAGGCGATCCTGACCGTTGAGATTATACATCTCATATAGATGAACAACTTTGCAGTAGAAAATTTTAAAAATCATTGAATAGATTTCGAGTTTAAAGGAGAGAAAATTGATCGTTCTTGACCTTCGGTTTTGTTTGTGGCGGCTATTAAACGTTAGGGTTAAAGCTAGGTGCTTTTCAAGGGTTTTTATACCATATTTTAATAATATTTTTTTATTTAATTCCAAAAAATAACTTGTTTATTGTCACGATTTCCAAACGAATCCCAATGAGTGTCGCCCTAACTATATACCCCTATTCCAGACATAATGGAATGTTTCGTAAGGCAATTCGACTGGTTTGACCAGTTTTTATCAAAATTAAAATATAATTCAATATAATGTTTGTAATTAAACTTGAACATACAATTTAATTTATCAGGGCCACATCCTGACTCCAAAAATTATGAAAATTGAAATACAGCTATGTTTTGATGATTCGGTCCTAACAAAATTAATTTCGTTGAATTTGGAGACCGTTTGAAAAATGGCTTTTTAACTGGCTTATTATATTCAAACTGAAATTGAAAACGCATTTAAATTTACTACGCTCACATACTAATTCCAAATGACTTGAAATTTCAACCCTGATAATAATTTGACATTCCGGATCCAACAAAAGTGGTTTCGTCGAAAACGAAGTTCCTTTGCAAAATGGCTATTTTTGAGGACTATATATAATATTAAATTATATATAAATTCCATAGTGACTATTTCAAATTTTAAATTGGACATAGCTTTCAATATATAAAGTGAAATCTCAGTTTCTTACATTCATTAGAAAACAACAGTTCAAAATATTCCAATGTTTCTTGTTTTACAGAAATCTGATTTACATTGAATTCTGTACATTCATTTGAAATTAAAAATTGAATTTTCAAACTACCGCGCCATTACAAGTTCGTTTTAATTAAATTTTAAATTTATACATTCTAACTTTGATTTAAATAAATTTTAAATCATTAATTCTCAAAATAAATCATTTTAAATTCTTGAAATCCATTAAATCAATTAAAAATAAAATTTTAAATTGGTTTCAAAATCTGTGTTGTTACAATTTCCCTCACTTAAAATCTTTTCGTCCTCGAAAAGGAAGACAGAATCAAAGGTTGTTTACTTAATCAACTCAACCTTCGCTTGACTCCAGTTCTTTAACTTTTCATTTTCTAAGAACTTTCTAATTTCTCAAAAATTTGGCAAACACCCTAAATTTTCGAAAAATTTCGCCATAACCTCCTTTGTACGGGCTGATTGGTAAAACCACAACTTGCCTCGCAGGGCCCTCATCAGTCAAAAAAGGAAAAGAAAAATCCAAGCGGCTTGCCAATCGGCTCATAAAATCATCAAACCCAATAAATATGTATCTATTTGTTGGGCATACAATTTTATTCTTCTATTAGCTTCAATGCTATGACCTGTTCATTGTATATATGCATGTACATATATCCAATTCCAAATTTTTTAAATTCATTTCAATATTTGACTTAGTTTACCTTTAATTCGCATATTGGTTTTATTATTCCAACATTTTTATTAGTTGAACTAATAATCACACATCACAACCAACAATTAATCAGTTGATTAGCTTTTAATTCATATAACTATTATATATATACTCAAAAATCATATTTTCAGTGCCAAATCACAACAATAAACTCTAACTAAATTTTGGTTCTCACACTAGTCAATTGGAATCATACAGACATCTGACTTTCGAAACTCGAACATATATATTGGTGATGATATATCAATCACCAGAATCATCTCCGGGTGACTAGAGTGTGATTCTATATCTACCCAGTATATTTGAGACATCGAATATACGTTAATTACGCGTATATTAAAAATATTCTTATACTTGATAGTCCAAATTCAATATAAAATAAAATACTCAAATACGTAAAATAAGATATAATTTTCAAAATTAAATTTGTTTTTATAAATAATACTCTTCAAACTCATTCTAGGGTATTATCAACCCCAACTCTAACGAGTTATTCTTATACGATGTTATTAATCCTATCTCTGATGAATTCTTTCGTTTGGTTCTAATGTGTCTTGTTCTCTAGCTTTGTAAACCAAAGCTCTAATACCAATTGAAATGACCTAGACTACCCCGATCCCCGAAGAGACGGAGGAGCACGGATTGTTTTAAGGACACGATGCATCAGAACACAAACATGAGAACATTTCATTGCTATTACAACAATATACATCAGAGTACAAGAACATATCAGAGTTCAAATAAATAATAATATACAGTGGAAAAATAGATATTTGAAATTTAAAAATTACAAAATAGTGGAAATACATATACATAAATATAATGAAGCGGAACAATCATCAACTAGCACAACTGAAAAAAATACACGAATACAAAGCTTTTCGAATATAGCTCCAGTTGTAATCTAGGATCCTATGAAAAGAAATATCTGCAAACCAAACCTACTAGCTGCCCGTGTGGAAAATATAGGCACTATAGTTTAGGTAGAAACAATAAACTCCGAGTCAGTCATGGTACTGGTGTGAGAACTAAAACAATTATTAACTTTATTTTAAAGTTCGGTAAATCGAGGGACCACGACATATGACACGGAATGGGTTTCCTCCGAAGAACCAAACAACGCAATGCTAAAAAGGAAAAATAAAGCCATTATAAGATTCAGGTCCCATCACACAATGCAACGCAAGCCGGAGGATAGAGTTTTACCTTATAATGGCCAAATATACTTGGTACGTGAAATTTATCTTTTATTATTACTATAAGTGAAGAAATAAACTTTAAATACAAATGTATCAATCACAAACGACATAGTACCCGATCCTACTATGTCGCCATACAGGTTTACAACTAAAACCGAAAAGTGTCGTATTGGAAATTAGACTCCATCTATGAGTCGAGGCAAGAGATGTATCCTCACCAATTCGAGACACTCTAGCACATGTCTCGGGATCACACCTACGGGCAACCCTTGGATCTTCAGGGTCGGTCTACACTTACTTTAGGGGATTGGTTATTCCTGAACAATACGTTTCCCGGTCCTATCGAACCTATAAACAGGTCAGTATGTCGACCCTATGAGCATATAACCCTATATCTGAGGCGCCTCGCAATTCATCAACCACATAAGTGAAATGTATGGGTTCCATACCATGATACCACTTCTATCTAGAAAGAAACGCATGCACTCCCTGCAGTCACTATCCCGTTTTTGACTCATACCGAGTGTGAGCCTCCCGAATCAACGCTATACACAAAGCTATGTTAGTTAAAGTCGTGCTTTGATCATCAACCACAAGACTTTTCTTTCCAACAAAAGCCTTGATCATTTGCATCTTAGCATGCCACATTGTCAATCCATATTATACCACTGATTTCCACCAATATAACCTCTAAGCTCGTACGTCTCAGAGAAGGGTGTTAAGAAAGAGAATAAATTCTCCGCCACCAAATAGACATATATTTAGCAGAGATCAACGAATACAGTATAAAGGAATACAATGTCAGACATACCTTCCATTTGCAAGTCCGTTCTAGGTCTGAATAAAATCGGAGGCACTGTATTCCTCATTCCATATGTTCAATACAAGAGAGAGGTCCTCGCGTATCCGATCGATCTCCAAGTACATCTAGAAAATCACCACTTATTACCTCGTCTTGGATGTACAGCCCAATCAAGACATCGGTAATCATCCAAACAATGTGAAGATCTCCGGTCTACAACCACCATCTTCATCGTCGATTTTAATCATCGTATCAGTTATTCAGAATGGGATAAACCATGTCTTTCCGAATAACTCGCGTACTTTATAATCAATAATCAAGTGCTAAATATAAAAAAAACACATCATACTCCTCATTCCAATTCAGAATATTCTTTTATTCAAATATTCACATCTTAGGGGAAAGTTTTGCATTAATTTTATCAAAGATAAGTTCTTTTAAATTTATTCATTAATTTTCCTTTGGACATCTATTTCAAAGGATTTTATTTTATCCTTCAACCATTTTAAATCAAATTAAGGTTTACTAGCTAGTTGGGATTACCAAGCCTTATGGAAGTAAATATTTATTTATTAATCCCAATCCCAACCTATTCATCCCATGGAGCAAAACTGGTAGTACTCCATACCTAACACCAACGGTGTTATCGGTAAATTTTAATTTCCATTTCACGTTCAAATCTAATTAAAGATTTACTATCGCCTGGAGTAAAACTGGTGATACTCCATTCTCGATCATTTCATGAATTCGATAAATTTAATTATTCCATTCACATTTTTAATTTACTTAAAGATTCATTGAAACTCTAGTTCAGTTTTAATCTCAAAAATCATTACTAGATGATTATTCAGATTTTAGGAAATAAATTCTGCCTTTAGCTGGGTAAAAGAATCAATGTTATTAAAAATACAGTTCACAATAAACCCAAATCAACTTCCATTAAATATGGAATCTTCGCGGAAAATGGATCAATATATAATTGATATAAATTTCCGTGTCAGGCTAGTAATATAAATGGAATAACGACAAAGACTTTTAAATTCCATAAATAGTAACTGTCTTCATTCACAGAAGCTCATCTCGATTATTATTAAATCGAATTCCACTCAATTCCAATTTAATGTACTAACTTGGAAAACTTTACTTTGGAAAAATTTCCATTAAATCTTAATAAAAAGATTTATAAATTCCAAATCATATCTTCACTATTAATTGGGTTTTAAGAATAAATATTATTTAAAACATCGTTCACAATGAACCTAAAATCGTCTTCCATTTAATTCCAATTTATAATAATTAATTGGAAAACTTCATTAATCTTAATTAAAAGATTTATTCTATTCTAAACTGGGTTTAAGAACAGTGTTATTGAAGACACCATTCACGATGAACCCAAAGTCCCATTTGATTTTAAATACAAGGCTCTGAATAGAAATTATACCAACTTATATTCAACATCAAATTCTCAAACTAACGGACATCGTATTGGGAATAACGATATCTATATCTTCCAAATTCCTCAACAATATCCGTATAATCATGGAATCCAATATCGAAATATTCCGAAGATTATTTCCATTTAAATCCTTTCCAATTCATACGCTGTAAAATTCAAGTTATTTCAAAAATAATTTACAAATCCAATTTATTTATTTAAAATCATTGGATTATTATTCTAGTTAATAACTGATTCAATTCGATAAAAATATAAATTTATCTTTTCAAACTTAAATTTTTCATCTAATTTTTTTTCAAATCATCCAATATGATTTTACATGATTTTTCCATATTTTTAATAATTTTATTAAGGTCTTTACAGTCGGTTTCCGATCACGGTCAGCGAACTACATCCATAGCGACATTTTCTGAAATTGATTTGGACATAATTTGAAATCCAACCATTCAAATTTAAATCACCTATATTCATTGGTAAGATCTTTTCGATACGAAGCCAACAGTTCCAGTTTTAGGAGAATCCGTCGGTCGGATCTCCCGTTACATCCGTTTGAAGTAAATGGTTGAAATTCGAGAACGGTCGATGCGCGGCGCGTTCTATTCAAACCATATATATAATATTCCATCGATTTCTATTCAAAACGTGTTTTATAAATCGTTTATATATTCATTTTAAAAACGATTCCAACTTCCATTTCAATTTTAAATCAAAATTGAATATTCCATGTCATTAAAATGATAATATTTTCAAAATATCAGATTTATTAAAATGATAATATTTTCAAAATATCAGATTTTGACATCAATTCTTTTTTATATTCATTATAAAAAAATAAAATTGATAGAAAATTCCGCTCGAGTAAAAATGGCATATATCTACTTAACTCGGCTTCATATATCTCAATATTTTCATGTTCATCCTAATCGGACATCAGAATCATATTTTGATTTTTCATTGAATATTATTTTAAAATATCCATTATTTCTGAATTGGAATCAGACTCAATCAATTATCATATAATTTTATTTATATGGATTCCATACATCGCATGTATTCGAAAATAGTGATAAACAACTATTAACATTCCATTCAAAACGAGAGTGCAATTTACAACTGTATAAGCATTAAATATTTAAATAACACTTAGAACAGTCTGTCAATCAATCAGTTGACATACAGTTAAATCCAAGGGAGATGTGAATTAATTATCGTCCCCAGACCCGTGTGGGGTTTTCAAACGACAATGATAAATTCAAATTCATTACTGAATAATGAATTTAATCATAAATAGTTCAATTTGAGTTATTTTTCAAATTAACTAATTTTCACTCTTCAAATCTATAAATGGATATTTATATCCAATTTCAACTACCATAAAATAATATTAAATTATTTTTAATATGTTCAAAATCACAGTCACAACACAATATAATCAATCAGATTATCCATGGGTTTTCAAACAACAGTGAAGTGAGATAACAGGCACCGTACAACATTTTTATGATAATTAAAACTGATAAAAATCAACACTGGCAATCTATATATTCAATTATAAAATAAGTAACTGTACAAATATTTTAGCGAGAGAGTTCTCACTTTGGTTTCCACTCCGTCGGTCTTTATTTGAAGATTTTATTTTTAAACTAAATTAAACGAGCGTTTAATTTTGCTAAAAATCTAGCTTGCTCCTTTTCTGTTCTTGTCAGTTCCATGTTGTAGAGCTCATTGTCACGATTCCAACCTCATCAAATTTTGTTTCCATGTGAACGAGTTATGACCTTATAAACATTAATTACAATAATAATCTTACTTAAGATAATTTATTAAATTAATTAACCAACCAATCACCATCTCCTTCATCGTATACTCCAGACCCATGTAACCTAAAATCTCGTGAACCCTAGCTCCATTACGCACCAAAATTCATGCCACCGGTTGACGATCTGACATGCCACCCCCTCCACCTTGCTTCCCTCACCCAGAGCCAGCCATCCCATCGAGTTTAATGCCTCCTACTGCGCTGGAGACAACCACGAAGAAGGTGGGCTTATGCCCCAATTTCTTTCAAATTTTGAAATTATAGGTGATCCTGACCATTGTGATTATACATCTCATGTAGATGAATAACTTTACAGTAGAAAATTTTGAAAATCATTGAACATATTTTGCGTTTAAAGGAGAGAAAATCGATTGTTCCTGGCCTTCGGTTTTATTTATGGCGGCTGTTAAACGTTAAGGTTAGAGTTAGCAGCTTTTCAATGGTTTTTATACCATATTTTAATAATATTTTATTATTTATTCCAAAAACAACTTGTTTGTTGTCACAATCTCCAAACAAATCCCAATGACTATCACTCCCAACTAAATACCCCTATTCCGGATATAATGGAATATGTTTCGTAGGCCAGTTTGACTGGTTTGACCAGTTTTTATCAAAATTAAAATATAATTCAATATAATGTTTGATATCAAACTTGAACATACATTTTAATTTGTCGGGGCCACATACTGACTCCAAAAATTATGAAAATTGAAATATAGCTATATCTTGATGATACAGTTCTAACAAAATTAATTTTATCGAATTTGAAGACCGTTTGAAAAATGGCCTTTTAACTGGCTTACTAAATTCAACTTGAAATTGAAAACGCGTTTAAATTTACTACGCTCACATACTAATTCCAAATGACTTGAAATTTCAACCCTGACAATAATTTGACGTTCCGGATCCAACAAAAGTGGTTTCGTCGAAAACGGAGGTCCTTTGCAAAATGGCTATTTTTAAGGGCTATATATAATATTAAAAGTGTGCGTTTTTTACAGGTCCCTACTAAGTTTCAAAATTAGGCTCACATCCGGTCATAAACTTATTATAAGTTAGGTCCCTATTTTTGAAACACGGCTGAAAAAATTCCCGTCTTACCCTTACGCAAATCCAGAACCCTAAAACCACGATCCTATTTCATTTCATCCGTCAGAATCGCTCTTTTAATCTCTATCTAAACCCTAAATCCACGATTCTTCAAAACCCTAAATCCACGATTCTTTAGAAGCCTTAATCGATATATCGCTCTCTAAAAGCAACATTCGGTCGTCATCAATTTAAACGCCATCTTATTATTTTTTCAGAATCGATGTCGTCATCGTCAGCAACTTACCTGAAATAGCGAGAACGAAGGTATAATTCTGATTGTTTTGTTTCTTATCCGACCATTGATAAAATCTTCTTATAATATACTCTAATAAGAGTAGACGAAATATTTTTCATCATTGTATATTGTTCATAAGAATTATTGCGTGATTGTTAACTGTTAATAAGAATTCTTGCATGGTTGTATGATGTTAATATGAATTATTGCATGATTGTATGATGTTATTATGTATTTATCACCTAATTCTTGCAAATCAGTATGCATTTATATAGTATTGTTGCATAATTGTATGATTTTTGATTAGTACCGTTGTATGCTTGTATGCAAGTATGTAGAATAATTGAATGTTTGAATGCATTTATTCAGAGTGAATGCACGCTGATCATTAAGTATTCAAAATACTTGCATACTTGTATACATATATCCAAAATTATTGCATTTGTGAATGCGTATTTTCAAAACATATGCTTCAAGATGAACTTATTCATCACAGATGCATATATGCATACGTATAATCAGAAAAGTTGCATACATTTAAATATTTATTCGGAACATTTGTATAAGCGGAAGAATTTAGCATGAGTTGTTGGACATTTGAATAAAGTAATTTAGAATTGTTGCATAACTACTTATATCTTGAATAGTTGCATACTAATATGCAACTATTTACAAAATTATATTAAGAGTTCTTGCATGATTTTAAGATATTGTTATGAATATTTTCAAACATATAAGCATCTGTTCAGAATGCTTGAACACTTGTTGGCATCTATGCATAGTAGCTGAAAGCTAGTGTACATATATTTAGAATACTTGCACATTGTGTGCTTTTTTTTTCTTTTGCACAATTTTGAGCTGTTATTAACAATATTTGTACACTTTTGTGCATATGTTCAGAATACTTGCACACGTGTGTGCATGTATCAACAATATTTGCGAACTTTCATACGTTTATCCAGAATACTTGCACACTTTTGTGCATATATCAGAATGCTTGCACATTAGTGCGCAAATATTTATAACTTTTGTACATTTAATAACTTTTTACTTCTTATTACAAATACCTATGCTGGAAGATGATCCTATGGTAGGTGTTGAAAAAGAGGAAGCATTAGTAATTATGAAGCATTTGTAATTATGAAGCATTTGTAATTAGGAAAACAAACCCACTGATTAAAAAGGGGAAAAGTGGTATTTATATTTTTTTATAAAAATGTTGACTGGTATTTTGTTTTCGAACTAGTGGACATGATTATGTAGTGTCTAAATTGAATTAATTTGGTATTTTATGTATTAAATTAAGTTGTTCTAATTGCTCATGACATTGTGAAATGTTGTGTTCTTGTGTACAGTTATTCATAATATTTTACATACTTGTATGCATTTTTTCAATATAATTACTAACATAACTGCAAATTTTTGCAGAATTGCTCCTACAGACGATGCCGTTTTTTTTTAAACATACCTATATGAAAGTATTATTATTAGTTGCATACATATATGTAAATGCTCTAAATGTTTGTTGTTTGAAATTTTTTGAATACTTGCATACACTTATGCATTTTTTTCCAAATAATTGCTTACATAACAACAAATATTTGCAGTATTAATCAACTAACTGATGTTGTCTTTAACGCTTAGAATACTTGCTGTATGAACAGAACTGCAAAAGTATTACAGAATATGTAACAAAAAAAACTACAAACATATAACTGTTAACATATAAGCTAGTAAATGTAAACATCACAGAAATTACCGTAAACATATAGCTGTAAACATCACAGAAATTAACAAATTGCAGAAACGACATTACAAAAATAACTGTAAACATATAAGCTAAAAAAACAACTATAAACATCACAGAAATTAACATTAAAATACTAAACTAAATTGAAAGCATCACAAAAATGTTCACAACGATTACTAACAGTAAACACTATAACCAAGTATCATAAAATAAACAATAAAATGCCAAAACAAATTGCAGTTAGATGTCTTTTAAAGAACAGATGCATCACTCAAAATATAAACAGAACTATCAAAATAAAGACGAATAGACCAGCTATCATTCCCAAACTTCAACAGCACCAATACACCAATATCAGCAGGAACACTGTTATACAAAGAAGAAAATCAACATTAATAAGCCTGATGTGTAATAATCAAATGAAATTACATAAACATCTTTAAATTATTATAAATACATGCATACATATAAGCATATATCGTTAATAGCTGCATACTTGTATGCAACTATTCAGAATTGTTGCATATATTATAATTTAGAATAGATGCATACACTTATAATATGCATATAGTAAGAATATATGCATATATGTATGCAGCTTTTCATCAGACATGTATACTATTAGATATTGAAAAAAGTGCATATTTGTATGCATATATACAGAATACATGCATACTTATTCGCAACTTTCCAGAATAGATAAAAGCCAATATGGATGTATTCTAACAATAGTTGCATACTAATATGCTCATATTCACAATTTTTCCATACTTTTATACATGTATTCAGAATTGAAGAACAAATCTATTTAAAAAATCGTAAATACAGTTGTAAAATTAAACTATCTGAATTATAATTAAACTCAATAAAAGTAGACAATTAAAATAATTCAGAAAAAATAATCAACAAAAATCGATTGCAAAACTGAAATCAGTAAACAAAATTTAAAAAAAAAAACTAAAACGTATGAATTACCTAGACGAAGACGTATCCATTTTATAAATAAAATCTCGATCAGTATAAATCTCTGGAAAAATTGCCGATCAAATTGAATTTTATATCAACCAAATTCGAAGTTCAGAAATTTAGAAAGAAGATGTCGCCGCCATTAACACAGAAAATTATGTTCAAGAAAATATTAAAACAATAAATTAAAAGAATGGATCTGATGTGTTAATTAAGCCGTAATTTTAAAAAGGGCAATTGTGGAAAAATAAGCTGCTATTTTAAAAATAAGGATGAAATTTATATGTTTCAAAAGGGGAGGATGTGAGCTTAATTAAGTTTAGTTTTAAGGATGTGAGCCTAATTTTCACATATTAATATATATATAAATTCCATAGCGACTATTTCAAATTTTAAACTAGACATAGCTCTCAATTTATAAAGTGAAATCTCAGTTTCTTACATTTGCTAGAAAGCTACAGTTCAAAATATTCCAACATTTCTTGTTTTACTGAAATCTGATTTATATTGAATTTTGTACATTCATTTGAAATTAAAAACCGAATTTTCAAACTACCGTGCCATTTCAAGTTCGTTTTAATTAAATTTTAAATTTATACATTTTAACTTCGATTTAAATAAATTTCAAATCGTTAATTCTCAAAATAAATCATTTTAAATTCTTAAAATCCATTAAATTAATTAAAAATAAATTTTTTAATTGGTTCCAAAATTTGTGTGGACTAATCATTCTACCTTTCAGATTTGGAATGAGTCGTCAAACTTCGAGACATACTACTAGGGAGGAGATTGTTCCTGGAGGGGGAGATGGCGGTATACCAGATTACTTTGCTCGAGGCCATGGTGGCAGCGATCATGTAGAGGGTACCCGCTCTAAAGATAACTGCAATAGATATAGGAGTTCAGGTGCAAGTGCCTAGGGTTGTGGACTTCTCAAAGTTGTTTAAGTATTTCACTACTCTAGGAGGAAAGCCGTTCAAAGGGACAAAGCCGACTGTAGAGATTCAAGGGTGGCTTGATACTTGCATTCGGATTTTTGGAGACTTGGGCATTGATGATGCGACTAAGATAAAGCTTGCATCAAGACAGCTACAGGGCAGCACTATGGATTGGTGGAACCCTGTCATTCTAGAGACTCCAAAAGATGAGATTACTTCGGAAAAGTTCCAAGTCAAGTTTGAGACGAAGTTCATTTCTACTGTTTAGAAGTCTATTCTGTTCAGGAGGTTTGTTAAGCTAAAGCAGAATGGTCGACCCGTGTTGGAGCATGTTTCTGACTTTGAAGCTTTGTTTAATTATGCTTGTTTGTATGCTGAGATTCCTTACCAAAAGAACAAGAAGTTTGTCATGGGCTTGGACAAATACCTGGGAAATCAGCTAGTTGATCATCTGGATCACACTTATGAGAAGATCGTGGAGAATGCTTTGAGGCATGATAGTTTGTTTCCCAAGGAAGAGAGTGTTGTTGCAACTAAAGAGGAACAAAAACCACAGCAAGGTGGTAATAATAAAAAGAGGAAGCGACAACAACAGAAAGGAAAATATGGTCAGAAGAAGCAGTAAAGAGAGGTGAGAAGCTTCAACTGCTAGCAAAAGGGTCATTTTTCCAAGGATTGCAAGAATTCGAAAGCTTAGAGGATGTGCTTTAACCGTGGAAAGCCTGGGCATAACAAGAAGGATTGTCCTAAACTGCTAAAGGGAAAGAAAATTGTGAAGGCATATGCTTTGGAAGATGTGCCATCTTCTTCGAGAGCTCCTACAGTAGAGGAGAAAGGGAAGAGTGTTGTTGTTCAAGATACTCTTTCTATCACAGGTGTTACAGTTCGAGTGTTGTTTGATACTGGAGCATCGCATTCTTTCTTTTGTGATGAGCTTGTGTGCCGCTTGGGTTTGGAACCCGAGATTTGTGATAGACCATTGATTGTGACTAATCTAGTCGGGGATTCTTCCTGATTGTGTATGCTTTGTCATCGTCAAGTGTTGTCGAGCCATGGTTTCTCCTTTGTGTGTGATTTCTTTGTTTTGTACTTCGCTGGGTTTGGGATTATTTTGGGTATGGATTGGCTCAAGAGGTATGCGGCTAAAGTAGATTGCGAAAAGCTCGAGGTGATAGTCGGGAATGTGGAAGGGTGAACGATTGTTATTCGATGAAAGCTAGAAGATGGGGTCTTTGTAAGCTTCTTGTATTCACCCGTGATTCCACCGGAAGACTTGTCATCTGTGCCAATCGCTAGTGAGTTCGATGATGTCTTTGACGAGGTCAAAGGGTTGCCGCCACATTGCAAGATTGAGTTCAGGATCTATTTTGTCAAAGGTGCTAGACCTATCATTTTTCCTTTTAGGCGGATGGCACCTAAGGAACAGCGAGAGTTAGAGGTGCAAGTACATGACCTTTTGGGAAAATGATTCATTCAGAGAAGCATCTCTGAATGGGGTGCACTAGTTGTTTTTGCAACCAAGGCTGATGGATCTTTGAGATAGTGTGTTGATTATGTAAGTTAACAAGGTGAACAAGAAGAACAAATATCCGTTGCCGAGGATAGATGATTTGTTCGATCAACTTTATGAAACCAAGGGTTTTCCCAGATGGATTTAGCAACGAGATTTCACCAGTTGAGAGTGGCCAAGGATAGTGTGCCGAAGACAGATTTTAGGACTAGGGGTGAGCGTTTGGTTGGTTTGGCTTATCCGATGATGAAAATTGCAAGACCAAACTAAAACCGATAAAAATGAAAACCAAACCAACCAAATTAAGATTGGTTGGTTCTGTTGGTTATCTGATTTAACTGAACTTAAACTATTTTAGACTTTATGCTTGTAATATTAACTATAATCTGAAATAAATTATAAATATATAATTAAAGTATTATTATTTATGATTTTTATGCTTCTCAAAGTAATTATGTTACATAAATGATGATTAAAATTAATTTAGATAACAAAATTAACCTAAAATATTTACTATAATATCGATAATTTTGAAAATATAATAAAAGTTTGGTTAATTCGGTTATACCGATAACCAAACTAAATATTTTTCCAAACCGATTACAAACTGTTCTAATTTCAAAAGCAAACCAAACCAACCAAATTCAATTGGTTTGGTTGGTGTATTCGGTTTAACCAAATAATGCTCACCCCTATTTAGACACCATCCGGTTTCTTCGAGTGCCTAGTGATGTCATTTGGATTAACCAATGCACCAGCGTATTTCATGGTTCTTATGAATAGATTTTTCAAAGATCAGTTGAACAAATTCGTGCTTGTGTTCGCGGATGATATTCTAGTTTACTCCTGGAACAAGGAAGAGCAGAAGATGCACCTGGGAGTTGTTTTAGAAATCTTGCGAAAGCATCAGCTTAGAGCTAAATTTTAGAAGTGTGACTTCTAGAAGAGTGAAGTGAGGTTCTTTAGCCATGTTGTTTCTGGACTGAGATAGACCTAAGAATGAAACGGATCTACGGAGTTTCCATGGATTAGCGGGATATTATCGTCGGTTTATCAAGGATTTCTCCAAGATAGCTGCACCATTAAAATAATTGACTAAGAAGAATCAAGTGTTCACATGGGACGTAAAGTGTGAGCAAGATTTTGGAATCCTGAAAGAGAGACTGGTGAGTGCTCCTGTTTTGATCATTCCAAGCAGGACTGAAGGAATGGTGGTATACACCGACGCATGTGGTACTGGACCTGGAGCAGTGCTGATGTAGAAGGATAAAGTTATAGCCTACGCGAGTCGACAGTTAAAGCCACACGAAAGGAATAATCCGACTCATGATTTAGAGTTAGCAGCGATTGTGTTTGCTCTGAAGATGTTGAGACATTACCTGTTGGGAGTTCGATTCGAGCTGTTTACGACAAGTCGTTGAAGTATCTTTTTCCTAGAGGAATTTGAATCTTCAGTAGCAACGGTGATTAGAGTTTATGGCATTGTATGATTTTGGTATTTCCTATACTCCTGGTAAATGTAACGCCGTGGCCGATGCATTGAGTCGAAGACATGCAGGATTGGGAGCGATGTTTTCGGAACGGAAACACTTCAAGTACTTGGCAGAATTTGATTCCAGGCCTAGGTGCGAGTTAGAGCCTTAGATGTTGGCAAGCTTATCGATAAGACCTACTCTCATCGAAAGGATTGGCGAAAGAAAAAAGGGTGATGAAAAGCTTGTTTAGATCATCCAGAAGTTGGAACCAAGGAAAAGGAGTTTGAGGTCGATGGAGATGATTGGATTCGAAAGTAAGGACGACTGGTGGTCCCTGATGTTGATGAATTAAGATACGAGGTTCTAAAGGAATGTCATCACTAGAAGTTGACGAGTCATCCTGGTGGTAATAAGATGTATCAGTACATGAAGCGAGCTTCCTACTAGGAAGGGATGAAGAGGGATGTTGGAAAGTTTATTTTCAAATGCATGAACTGTCAGTTGGTGAAAGATGAATAGAAGAAGCCGAGTGGATTGCTTTAGCCATTGGAAGTTTCTACATGGAAGTGGAGCAAATATCGATGGATTTTATCGATGGACTACCTAGAACCGGGTGGGAAATGAAGGAATTTTGGTCATAGTGGATCATTTGACCAAGAGTATAAGGTTTATTCCTGTCAAATCGACTAGGACAACATCAAAGTTGGTTGAGTTGTATATTAAATGGATAGTTCGATTCCATTGTATCCGAAAGCATAGTGAGTGATCGTGTAACACCCCGTATAAATCATAAGTATTAATATTAAATAAATAAATAAATAAAAATAAGTAATTAAATGGTTTGGCTGGAAAATGAGATTTTGCAGCTTTATGAATTTGGCTACGAAATTCTTTTATTTGGATTCGTGGCAAAATTCTGAATCGTTTTCATATATACTATGCTGAAAACGGTTAATGTATGAAGAAGTTATGAGCAAGTGAATTTGGATCGTAAACGCGGAAAATATATATATAATTCAATAGATAATATATATATATATATTTGTGTGTGTGTATGTGTATCCAAGACAAATTCAAAATAAAGAGGGAGAAATTGATATTTGAATTGAAGATAAGATCTTTGCAAAAAAATATTATATGTATATGTATATGGAATGAGATTAAGAGAATAAGGAACGTATTAATCAAATTTAACGCCTCAGCAACGCATCCTTATTGGGCGTTATAGCCCTCAACGGGTCGACCGCCGATCAACCGCTTGGCGATTGGACAACCCAATAAATCTGGGTGGCTAGGTTTTTTTTGAGGGATATATAAAATTAAAAGGCTTGGATTAATTCTAACTAATCCAACGGTCTATGCTCACACGGGGAACTATAGATAACCTCTCAAATCACACATTAGAACCCTAATCATTCTCTATCCCTGCCTCCATGCTACCTCTCTGCCATTACTAAGTTCCAGAGATAAATAAAAGAAAAGGTTAAGGATTTCTTCTATTCCTCCAATCCTATTCTTAATCTCTCTATATTCGAATTCATATAAGTTTAGTATTCTGGAATTTGGCATTAACATATATACATATATATGAGATTCTAATACATGTCTCTTATATATATATATATATATATATATATATATATATATAGGAGGATTATTGGAGCACGTTTGACCGCGGAAATTAAAGAATAAATCTAGATCTACTACAGATTTCTCTTTGTTCTGCCTAGATCTGTGAGTGGAATATCGTTTACTTAAGGCATATGCATGTTTTTATTAGATTATCATGTTGAAAGATATGCCTAGGAGGATTTGGAAATCAATAATATAAACACTAAAACCCCCAAATCCTCTATCTTGTATTTGTGTATGAATTGTCATAATAATTTGGGTTTGGTGGATTTTTTATTTCAATATTGGGTTAAAGATGAAAATGGGTGTTGCTAGTATTGTTTCTATTTTGTATAATTCACCTTTATCAAACATTTGATTGTAACCTAAAAGGGTTTAGATTTGGGTATTTCGTGATTTGATTAGGTTTGGATTCTATTTTGAGTCTAGACGTATTCATACTTGAAATATGTCAAATACAAATGTTTTTATGTACATAATACCCAAAAGGGGTGAATTAGACAAAGTGGAAATTTTAAACATATATGTGTAAATGTATGTAATACACTATTTTTAATCAAGTATTGAGATCATTCCAACAAGCCTAGGATGCATGTTGAAAGTATGTATGAATGTATATTTTTCCATCCACTGTTATATGTTATCTTGTATTATGTCATCATGCCTAAGTTGTACCGGTAAAAGCATGGAAAAACTAACTTGTATGCCTTGATTTGGATAAATTGACAATTTCCACCTAATTAGAATGTTTCCTCGTTTATACTAATATTTTACGTTGTTATGCGTTATTACTATATTATTAATATAGCATAATCAACGTACTTAACATAATACTAACCTAATAAGTGTGATTAGGATTAGGTTTGAATTTGAATTGTCCCCGTATATGTAAATGTATATTTGATTGCTTGTGTGTGTATAGAATGACTTTAAATATATATAAACAGTGACACATAGATATGAGGTTAGTTGCCATTTATGGTAGAAGTCTGCCCGGAAGCGACCAGCAAATCCAGCAACCACAAGTAGGCCCAACTAATGTGAGATGTCTAGGTGTCATGGGCCATTCAAAAACTTAGTACACTAGACACGAGGTTAAACCAACTTGTAGTAGAAGTCAGCCCGGAACTGACCGGCATATCCAGCATCTACAGTTATACAGTTTAATGTGAGAGGTCTAGTGTGTATATATATAAGTCTATTGCGTGTGAAAATAAGTAGGTTTACTACACCTTGAGAAGGTCTTAAGTGGCTTGACTCTCTTTTTATATAGTTTGGGTCTTAAGTGATTAGGATTAGGATCCCTCCGAAGGTTTACTCCCTGGAGAGGAACTAAAGTCATGGGACCCAGCATTGTTAGATTTAAAGTAAGTCTTTTGGTCCTCCTCTAAAAGTGGTTAGGCATAAACGGTAATGGAGTAGGGTAGTCCACGGGGATGTCCACCTCCTCTAGAAGTTTGTAAGGGCTCAACTAGGGATAGACTTGGTAAATAAAAGATATGTGGCCATTGTGTGCTAACTAACTGTCTAAGGGAAATCTTTAGCGTCATAGGTGTTCTACCGTAATATCAGTTAAGTAGTAACATTCGCAATACTACAACTCATATTACAAGTGAGAGTATAGACCTAAGGACGTTAACATATTAGGATAGGGTCTTAAGGGGCTAGGGGACCGCCTCAAGGTTATAAGAGATCATAAGAATACACCTTTAATTGGGCCATAAGTGACCAAGAACGCCCACCTCGTTGGGTTTTTACCCTAAAAACACTAATAAGCAATTGACTTGGATATCCATCCCATTGGTTGGATACTTGGTGTTTGTTGAATTATGTGTGCTTCGTAGACATAAATTGACATATGTAACCTGCTAAAAATATAGGGTATGGACATTAAGTAAAACCATATTTCAGTCACACGGAACTTTATGTTCTGACCCCTCTCCTCAACATATCTAATAGGTCAGTAGACGGGGTAAATACCATGTACGAAGTCATGGTCAAAGATGAAGAAGAAGACGAAGTTGTTGTGCTATTATTAGTAGTTATTGCTTTACTTCTTTTGGAATCTTGTGAGAATGAACTATTTGATGTACCCGTTGAGCAAATGTAACTGTGACTATTGTATTTCTGATATTTTTAATAAATGGTACATCTTATTTAAGTATTATATTTTCTCTTTCTACTGTGTGAGAATTCCATTCAAAGTATATGTTATCATTATCTGTGCAAATGTGATCCTTATAGGAACTAACGACCCGTTTAGAATGGCTCTAAGTTTCGATGGGCCTTTTCTAGGTCAAAATTTAGGCCCATTCTGAGCGGGTTGTTACAGATCGAGATCCACTGTTCACAAGTGGATTTTGGAAGAGTTTGCAAGAGACTGTGGAACCGAGTTATGTTTGATTTCGGCTTATCATCCCCAGACCGATGATCAAACAAAGAGAGTTAACCGAGTATTGGAAGATCTCCTTAGAGCCTGTGTACTGTATTTTAAAGGATCATGGAAAGACCATCTACATTTGGTTTAGTTTGCATATAATAACAATTACCAATCAAGCATTGGGATGACAGCATACAAGGTGTTGTATGGTAGACCGTGTAATTCTCTGGCATGTTGGTTAGAAACTGGAGACAAGTTAATATTGGGCCTGAAATGATAAGAGAAATGTCAGATTGTATCGAAATTGTTCGTCAACGAATGAAGGCAGCCTAGGATCATCAGAAAAGTTACGCCGATAAGCTTCGAAAAGATTTGGAGTTCGGCGTGGGTGATATGCTTTTCATGAAGATTTCGCCGTTGAAGAATGTTGTTTAGTTCGGAAGTAAAGGATAGTTAGCTCAAAGGTTTGTTGGATCGTTTTCGATAGTTGAGCGAATTGGAAAGCTCATATATGGATTGGATTTACCTAAGAAGATGTCGAGCATGCACAATGTTTTCCATGTGTCATTTCTATAGAAGTTTGTGCACGATTCGAATGTGGTGGTATCTCCGGAACAGTACAAAGACCTAGAAATCGAGTCTGTAGTTATGAGACCTCGTAAGCCGCTTCCCGTTGTAGGGAACGACATGAAACAACTTAGAAGGAAGATGGTTAAGCTAGTCAAGGTGCAATGGAGTGAGGATGATGACGATTGTACACGAGAAACATAAGAGAGCATGAAGACGATCCATCTAGAACTCTTCTTTGGTATGACCCATTAATGACGTGTCACCTTACGCCATTGTAACTTGTGCTATTATTAGGATTCTACATGTTAGGATAAGGCTATGGATGCATGGCTTGATGGATGTTAGTTTGGATGATAGATTGGATGCTCGTGGATAATAGGCACGCAGATTTATTTTTTTCAGTTGTCTGTGTTTGTTTGGGAATTCAGGGGAGGAATTCCTAAATGGGGGGAGAATGTAACGATCCGCATTTGACGTATCGAAGGATCGTATAATATTTTTATTTAATTTCCAGAGGGTCGGTTCATTCTCATATTTTGATATGTTGTTTATGAGGATGTGAGACATGTCAATAAATTTTACCAATTTTATTTATGACCATTTTGCCCCTATTAGTTTTTTACAGGGAATAACTTTTGACTAAAATCGAATCAGGTGCTAGAATTGATTTCATTGGAAAGGAAATGATATTTCCAATTCCGTAGAGTGGTCACATTAAAGATTTAGTTCGGCGGTTTGGGAGGAATTGTTGTTTAGTGCTACATAATTTTGGATAGACTAATTAGACATTTGTGAGCTGATTAGTAATGCCCATTAAGGCTAGGGGTTGTTTACTATAAATAGAGTGGTAGAGGTATGGAGAATGGTTTAGTTTCTTCATTTCTTTCATTTGGTTGACCTCACAATCCTCCTTGCTCAATCAAATACATCTCCACTCCATTAAATTCTTAGATCTACATTAGAAGATTGGAGATCAACATCAAAGAAAAGTAGATCGCATCAAGGAAATTGATTTGAAGATCATTCTTCGTTGTATGGATTATAGAGTTATCAATTTCAAGCTATTTGGAAGATTTGGTGAGTGATAAGCATCTCTCACACGGATTCAATTAAGTATATAGGTTGTTTGATCTTATTTTCATCATTTCAAGTTGTTTTCATCTAAATCTAATGGAGGTAAGTATATGTTTAATTTGAATCACCATATGATCTAATATAGTAAGATTATAACGGTAAATTCATATGTTAATCTTATTTTTATTCTAGTTTACATCCATAATGTAACAACCCGCATTCTACGCATCGGAGGATCGTAGAATATTTATTTCTTTCCCATATGAAGTCGTAGTGTCATGTAACTTTGGGAAACAACCATTAGAGTCATTTCCTATGTTCATGATTTTTGCCGATTTTTAAATGACCGTTTTGCCCCTAGCTGATCTTGTTTCGGCCATAACTTTTGATTGGAAAGGAATTTTGACCTGAAACCACTTCCATTAGATTCGTTTGATGGTTTACCTTTCCGTAGAGTGGTCACATATGAGAAACGGACTTACCGTTTGGGATATATGGCTGAAATAAGGTTTGGAAGGTGAAAAACTGCTTAACCGGGCCAAAAAAGGTGATTAATGAGTGGGCCCATAACCCACAGGTCCCAGGATCGAAACTAGGCTCTGATACCAAATGTGACGGCCCGCCCCGCACCAACCGACACTTACTCCAAAAGTGCGCTGTACACATGTCCAGTTAGCACGGGACGGTCGTCAGAAGGAAACGAAAGAAGAAAATGAACTAACAAGGAACCTGTAGAATGTCTCACGGCGCATAGGATAAAATATAATAACAACATACTTGACATAAAACAGGTGAGACAGGGCATAAGCTGAAAATAACTAACATAGCAGCGGAAAATCCAAATACAGCTTATGATCCAAAGCCAACATTATTACAACTTTTCAAACTGTCTCAAAAACCAAAAGCAAGATAAGGGAGGTACACTACTGATGCTCAAGTAGCGACCACCAACGACACAGAGAGAATATCTATATATCATACGTGGAAGCCTCCTGCTCGCCTCCGAATCAGCTACTCGCGCATCACCAGCTAACCTGTCTCTAGTCTGCTCGTGTGAGCACCCAGAGTAATAAGAAGAGACATAAAACTCTAGGTCAGACAAAAAGTCTGGTATGAGCGATAAGCAGCTAAATAGAACAATAACAGGTATACTAAACCATACCTAAACCTGGACCTACAACCAAAGAGTTAGCACTGCATACTATACAACACTCTAAGGTGCCACTAACATATGGTGTAAAGATACGGGGGTGGGGGTGTGCATGTCATAGTGATGGCAAACAATCAAACATAGCAACCATCCTCACATCTCTCACTCAGTGCGTAAAGCATACGATATTCACCACTTCGATCACCCCAATACTTTGCCATGATCACCTTGCTCCATGAAGTCATAAATGGCTTCACTGCACTGATACATAGCCACTAATCCTTCGCTATGTCCACTTGCCCCATGGAGTTATTCACCCCATCTGTGTTGGCTCATAGCCTTACCAATCCCTTACTATGTCCACTTACCCCATGTAACACCCCACCTCCGCCAGGGCCACTCACAAGAGAATGCACTAGCTTTGGAGGGATGTTGTCTAGGTAAACATGCACAAAGATATCACAAGAAAGAACATAGATAGATAAATAAGCAGCGGTAGAAATTTAAAAACCATAGTTAACCATTTCCAAACCAAAGTCAACTTACATCAAAGTACTTAGTCATTATTTTCCAACTACCATAAGTCTAGAAAACATAAACTGAAAATAACATAAAGTAAACTATCCCCAAGATAGATGTGGTGAAGCCATAGCAAGCTCAAGTCCAAACCGTACATGAGTTGTCAAGAAAGCAAGCCAAATGTCCAAGCTAAGCACTAGTGTTCCCTCCCTGAGAACCTAGGGGGGAACGGAAGAAAAGAGGCGAAAGAAAAAGGGTCAGTCATAAAGACTGGTAAGTCCTACCTACTATTAGTATAAAAACTAATGAAGTTAACTAAACATGAGAAACTGAGATGAAACATAAAGATGGTAGCTAACTGGCATGATAAACAGATAACAAGGTAGATCAAGTGTGGCACCGCATATACAAGGTTTAGTTTTGCACCAATAGTACTAGTATTCTAACCCATGTCAAGTATAAACAAGAAATGATCCCTTGGCCCAATATCATGAGGTGACCCAAGTCGGGGTCCAACTACACGGTCTAGTCGATCGGCTCCCTATAAGCCTAACTCGTCGAGTGTCGGTGTCATACGGCCCAATCACAGAATGTAGTCAACTGTGCTAGGTCCACCCTAGGGTGTATCAAGCCCTAGGGTGCCAACCACTGACACAAATCAAGCACGCACAGTCTAAACCTACCGGTGCCCATGTTTGTTTTATTCAACTCCGGACTATGTGCACGACCATAGTCCGCCTGAACCTACACTGGCGCACCTAATCTGCCGTCTTTCTGGTCACTTACAATCAGCCCAGTAATCGTGCCCCACCCTAGCCTAGTCCCTAGGGTATCGTGATACATCCAAGAGGGTTACTGCTGAAAAGGACCACGTAACTAGGGTTTCCCAATGGGTTAAGTGTGGTTAACCCCATCCAATCATGCATCAAGTTGGTTAAGTGTATCCAAGTGGTTCATGACTTAACCCTAACAACCCATCATGTTCAATTGGTTAAGTATTCAAGTGGTCCATGACTTAACTCTATCACGTGACATTAATTAACTTAATGCACCCAACCTCTCACATTAGACTTTGTTGTGGTTACTGGATGTGCCGGGCGGGTCCGGGCAGCTTTACACCACAACCTAGTCTAACCTCGGGTTTCAAGTGCGATATGACCAACTACTCACATTGGGTCCTATTGTTTGTAGCCACTGGATTTGCCGGGCGGTTCCGGGCAGATTTATGCTACAAACTCAACCCAACCTCGAGTTGGCCACTTCATGGTTTTCTACATGTCATGTCCACATTCAAGTTTTTCAAGCATATTTCAAGTCATGTTTTTCATGTCATTTCAAGTTTGCCTAACTACCCATAACGTATTCCCATCGCACGTAAATTCGCATCAAATACAAATAGATCAAGAAGGGAACATAGAAATATGACAAAGATGGGCATAAGGTGATAAAGTCTATCACAAGTAAAACATGGTGATATTTGAGGCAAAGGTGTTCGTTATAACTTGCATATAGCATATTGGCCTCAAAACATGTATGATAGCATAAAGGTGATTTGGCCTCAAAGCATGTATGATAGCATAAAGGTGATTTGGCCTCAAACATGACAACAACTATCATAGGGTGACAATCCTAACTTGTGCATAGCAAATAAGTTCAATATCATCATATGCATGTTAAGGGACATAAGGGGTCAAGGTTTGTTAACATGCATAAGCCAGAATCCATTCCATAGCATTTTTCCCAAAGGTCAACATGAACGGTACTAGGTTCATGATAGTTCCACAATCATAGATCAAAAGGGTCATAAATGGATCTATGCATACAAATATAGCCCCAAGACAAGTATTACACCAAAAATCCCATTTCAACTTGCTACATGTTCATATTAATTTCATAGTTTAAATCTAAGAGTAGAGTGGGGCTTACAAAGCGTGGCTATGAGAACTAGAACCAAATAGAACAAGATAGAGACGTTGTAGAAGCTCTAGGAATGATGTAGCAACACTAGAAGCCTTGAGAATAAGTAGCTCCTTTGATTTGATGAAGAAAGATGGCTCCTTTTTGCCTTAGAAGCTCTCAAGATGAAGATGGAGGCCATGATTAGGGAGCATTTTGGCAGAATTTAGTTGTTAGGATGATTTGTGATGGTTTAGGCTAGGTCTTAGGGTGTTTTTATAAGTGTAGAGACTAGTTTAGGCCATAGGATTAACCATAGTTTAGATCTGAACCATCAAATCCCGTCACAGGCTAGCTGAGCAGACCCAAAGGAGCAAACAGGTGCACCAGGAAAACATGGCCGACAAGGGAGGTCGACCCCCAGGTCGACACCCAAGTCGACTGGGCAGTCGACCTGGGCTGGGGCAGGTCGACTCCCCAGTCGACCTGGAGTAGGGCGGGAAATTTTCCCGCCCAATCTATGTTGGAGCTGATTTTGAATTTCGGGCTGAATTTTGAATTTTCTGAAATCTTCTATGGGCCATATCTTGGTCATACGGACTCCGATTTACGAAATTTCGGACTCGTTTTCAAGCAGAATTTCGAGACGAACGTAATGGCGTAACCCGTTCCCATTGATTCTTAACTTATGATTTAATTCTGCCCTGATTTCTTGTTTTAACATGTTATAAAAATTCAGGTTGTTACATTCTCCCCACCTTAAAGGATTTCGTCCCCGAAATCTCCAAGTTAGGAAAACGTATCCTACCATCCATCATCCATCTACTCAAACATCATCCACAAGTAATCCATCCACAAAATCCATAGAGACACTTTCCCACTTCCATTGCGGGACCTCCAATGGATGCAGTAGTCCACCGGGCTTCTTCGACTCAGCCTTTACTTGTTGGCAAACAATGAATCTAGAAACAAACTCTGCAACATCCTTTTTCATCCCATCCCAAAAGAAAATGCGCTTCATATCCCGGTACATCTTATCCCCTCCGGGATGTATGGTCATCCTCGAGTGATGCGCCTCCTCAAGAACCTTATTTATCAAGTCTCCTACTCGTGGGACACATAGTCTTCCATCGCGCCTTAGCCACCCCTTGTCATCAATATTATATCTAGCGAGATGACTTGACATCTCACCCCGAATCAACTTGTCCATGATCTCGACTATCTGCGGGTCTTCTCTCTGTGAAGCCCCAACTTGATCAAGAAGTGTAGGTCTAAGCTCAAGGGATGCTAACGAACCAGTCATCGACTCAACAGCAGGTGTAAAATCAAAGGTTGCCAAGAACTCTAGGCTCTTCATCTCAACAAACAAGGGACTCAAAGTCAACCTTCTTCTACTTAGCGCATCCGCCACAACATTACCCTTGCCAGGGGTATAAGCTATATCGAAGTCATATGATGCCAAGAATTCCATCCACCTCTGCTGCCTTAGGTTCAAATCTTTCTGCGAGAAGAGGTACTTGAGCGACTTGTGATCAGTATATAACTCAAACCTTTCACCTAGAAGATAATGGCACCAAGATTTGAGTGCAAAGACGATCGTCGCCAACTCCAAATCATGAGTGGGATAGTTTTTCTCATGAACTTTGAGTTGCCTACCCCCAAAGCATATCACTCTCCCTTCTTGCATCAGGACAGCGCCCAAACCCGTGCCATATGCATCGGTGTACACGGTAAACAACTTCCCTCCATCGGGTAATGCTAGGACTGGAGCTGTGGTGAGGGCTTTCTTGAGCCTTTGAAAAGCAAGCTCACACTCTAAGTCCCATGCAAAGACTAAGTTCTTCTTCGTTAACTTAGTAAGAGGGGCTGAAATCTTAGCGAAGTCCTTAATGAACTTCCTATAAAATCCTGCCAGACCAAGAAAGCTTCTTACTTCAGTTGCATTCTTCGGGACTTTCCAGTCTTGTACCGCCACTACTTTAGCGGGATCCACAGCTATGCCTTGCTTAGAAACTATATGCCCAAGGAACCGAACTTCCCTTCTCCAGAAATGGAATTTGGAGAACTTGGCTTTTAACTGATGAGCTCTAAGCGTATCCATAACCTCCTTGAGATGTGTAGCATGCTCTTCCTCGTCCTTAGAGAAGATCAGAATACCATTCACGAAGACAACCACAAACTTGTTAAGGAACTCCCTAAACACCCTACTCATCAAATCAACAAAGTATGCGGGTGCATTAGACAAACCGAACGGCATGACGAGCCATTCAAAGAATCCATCTGGAGTCCTAAACGCAAATTTGTCAATACTATCCTCAGCCACACTAAGCTGATGGAATCCGGTGGCTAGATCGAGCTGAGAGAAAACAGAAGCACCTACAAGATGGTCAAAGAGATCATCGATCCTCGGTAACGGGTGCCTATTCTTCTTTGTCAGCTTGTTTAACTCACGATAATCAGCACATAGACGAAGCGAACCATCCGCCTTAGTGGCGAATACCACAGGAGCACCCCATTCAGAAATGCTTCGCCTAATGAAATTTTTCTCAAGCAACTCCTTGACTTGCTTGCTAAGCTCTCTTCTTTCTCACGGGGCCATGTGCCTAACAGGCAATGAGACTGGCTTGTCATTATCAACAAGATAAATACGGAAGTCTATCTCGCGTTTAGGGGGTAACCCCTTCACCTCATCAAAAACATCAGGATATTCTCGTACCACCCTCACAGATTGAAGATTGTCAATAGACGAGTCGAGGGATTCAAGATAACATAACATGACGGGATCCATAGGGTTACAAGAAATCTCTAGCGTATTGCCAAGGCGAGTCATAAGGCTCACTACCCTATGCTCACAATCGAGAATGGCTCCATAACTGGACAACCAATCCATGCCCAAAATCAACCCGTATCCCATAAACCCGAGAACATAAGCATTACATGTGAATTCTACAGTCAAGATAGAAATCCTCAAATCCATACAAATCATAGATAGATGGGCGGAACCCCCAATTGGATTTGAAACACTAACGGGATCCTCAACTAGACTAGTACTTAGGTGCAAACTAATTGATTTCTTTTCTTTCAGTCATTCTCTTATCCCCCTAGTTAATTAATACCAAAACAGATTATTCCGATATATAAAATATAAATTCCAATGGCTTTTGCTACAATGTCAGAAGAAATAAAGGTATGTGATGCGCCAGAATCAAATAAAGTTCAAACAGGAAAACCAGAAATGTAAACAAGGCTTTATAAAGAAATACTACCTCGGTCCGGAGCTGGAGTAGTGTTGAGAGCATGCATCTGCCCTCCAGAAGGTCCTACCCGCTGAGTCTGTCCTTGCCCCTATCCTTGCTTCTTTGGGCAATCCTTACTGAAGTGTCCAGACTCTCCGCAATGAAAGCATTCTCCCAACTTCCTCTTCTTCTTCCTACAATCTTTGGCTATATGTCCAATGATCCCACAGAAGTTGCACTTCCTTGTCTCCTTTGCCTTGTTGTTGTTGGCCTTGTTACCCTTGTTGTTCTTGTTGTTCTGGTTGTTCTGGTTGCCTCCCCACTTGGAGTCCACCTTCTTGGTTTGAGTCTCACTAAGTTTTACTTCTTTCTTGCCATTCTTATCATCTCCTTGAAGCAAGGCCATATCCACTAAGCTCTCAAAAGTGGCCCCCATGGGTATATGAGACATGGCCAAACCTTGCAATGGCTCATTCAATCCTCGAGCAAAGCGTAGAGCCTTCTTCTGAGGTGTGTTAACCATGTCTAAACCGAATCGAGTAAGCTGGTTAAACTTATTCACATACTCCCTCACGGTCATGTCCCCTTACTTCAAAGATATAAACCTCTCCATTTGCAGATTCTCTTCAGCAGATGATAGAAACTTAAGCCCAAACCTCATCCTAAAGTCGGCCCAAGTCTCTATAGGCCTAGTAGCATTGGTGACTTCCCATCAATAAACAGCTTCCTCTTTCAATAGCCAAACTGCCAACAGAACCTTCCTACGATCTTCTACATCAAAGATAGCAAAAAGGTCTTCAGTTTCCTTTAACCAGTTTCTTGCCTCAACAAAAGTCTCCGTCCCAACAAAATTCTTGCCACCCATCGCCTTAAAGTCTTTGCAAATCTTCGCGAAATCCGCTTGTGGACGCTGAGGAGGAGGAGGAGGAACCTCAGGTACGGGAGGAGGAGTGGGAGTGTTTGCTGGGCCCGCATCGTTGGACCTAGCTTCCAAGTACCTTCGGAACCATCCGGGTATGGTTACTCCCTCAGGAAGGTTAAGATCGGCCATGCTGAAAAAGGAAAATATAGATTTAGAACGAGGAAACGAAGGATAGTGCTAATGGCTTTTGGGGAATAGCCTTTTAAAATAAACTAGACTTTCCTTGGAAAAATACTTAATTGGTTTTGAAAATAGTTTTTCAAAAGGGTTTTTTAAACTTTTGTCCGGTCTAGTAACCTGGCTCTGATACCAAATGTAACACCCCAACTCCGCCAGGGTCACTCACAAGAGAATGCACTAGCTTTGGAGGGATGTTGTCTAGGTAAACATGCACAGAGATATCACAAGACAGAACATAGGTAGATAAATAAGCAACGGTAGAAATTTAAAAACCATAGTTAACCATTTCCAAACCAAAGTCAACTTACATCAAAGTACTTAGTCATTATTTTCCAACTACCACAAGTCTAGAAAACATAAACTGAAAATAACATAAAGTAAACTATCCCCAAGATAGATGTGGTGAAGCCATAGCAAGCTCAAGTCCAAACCGTACATGAGCTGTCAAGAAAGCAAGCCAAATGTCCAAGCTAAGCACTAGTGTTCCCTCCCTGAAAAACCGGGGTGGAGGGGGGGGGGAACGGAAGAAAAGAGGCGAAAGAAAAAGGGTCAGTCATAAAGACTGGTAAGTCCTACCTACTATTAGTATAAAAACTAATGAAGTTAACTAAACATGAGAAACTGAGATGAAACATAAAGATGGTAGCTAACTGGCATGATAAACAGATAACAAGGTAGATCAAGTGTGGCACCGCATATACAAGGTTTAGTTTTGCACCAATAGTACTAGTATTCTTACCCATGTCAAGTATAAACAAGAAATGATCCCTTGGCCCAATATTATGAGGTGACCCAAGTCGGGGTCCAACTACACGGTCTAGTCGATTGGCTCCCTATAAGCCTAACTCGTCGAGTGTCGGTGTCATACGGCCCAATCACGGAATGTAGTCAACTGTGCTAGGTCCACCCTAGGGTGCCAACCACTGACACAAATCAAGCACGCACAGTCTAAACCTACTGGTGCCCATGTCTGTTTTATTCAACTCCGGACTATGTGCACGACCATAGTCCGCCTGAACCTACACTGGCGCACCTACTCTGCCGTCTTTCTGGTCGCTTACAATCAGCCCAGTAATCATGTCCCACCCTAGCCTAGTCCCTAGGGTACCGTGATACATCCAAGAGGGTTACTGCTGAAAAGGACCACGTAACTAGGGTTTCCCAATGGGTTAAGTGTGGTTAACCCTATCCAATCATGCATCAAGTTGGTTAAGTGTATCCAAGTGGTTCATGACTTAACCCTAACAACCCATCGTGTTCAATTGGTTAAGTATTCAAGTGGTCCATGACTTAACCCTATCACGTGACATTAATTAATTTAATGCACCCAACCTCTCACATTAGACTTTGTTGTGGTTACTAGATGTGCCGGGCGGGTCCAGGCAGCTTTACACCACAACCTAGTCTAACCTCGGGTTTCAAGTGCGATATGACCAACTACTCACATTGGGTCCTATTGTTTGTAGCCACTGGATTTGCCGGGCGGTTCCGGGCAGATTTATGCTACAAACTCAACCCAACCTCGAGTTGGCCACTTTATGGTTTTCTACATGTCATGTCCACATTCAAGTTTTTCAAGCATATTTCAAGTCATGTTTTTCATGTCATTTCAAGTTTGCCTAACTACCCATAACGTATTCCCATCGCACGTAAATTCGCATCAAATACAAATAGATCAAGAAGGGAACATAGAAATATGACAAAGATGGGCATAAGGTGATAAAGTCTATCACAAGTAAAACATGGTGATATTTGAGGCAAAGGTGTTCATTATAACTTGCATATAGCATATTGGCCTCAAAACATGTATGATAACATAAAGGTGATTTGGCCTCAAAGCATGTATGATAGCATAAAGGTGATTTGGCCTCAAACATGACAACAACTATCATAGGGTGACAATCCTAACTTGTGCATAGCAAATAAGTTCAATATCATCATATGCATGTTAAGGGACATGAGGGGTCAAGGTTTGTTAACATGCATAAGCCATAATCCATTCCATAGCATTTTTCCCAAAGGTCAACATGAACGGTACTAGGTTCACGATAGTTCCACAATCATAGATCAAAAGGGTCATAAATGGATCTATGCATACAAATATAGCCCCAAGACAAGTATTACACCAAAAATCCCATTTCAACTTGCTACATGTTCATATTAATTTCATATTTTAAATCTAAGAGTAGAGTGGGGCTTACAAAGCGTGGCTATGAGAACTAGAACCAAATAGAACAAGATAGAGACGTTGTAGAAGCTCTAGGAATGATGTAGCAACACTAGAAGCCTTGAGAATAAGTAGCTCCTTTGATTTGATGAAGAAAGATGGCTCCTTTTTGCCTTAGAAGCTCTCAAGATGAAGATGGAGGCCATGATTAGGGAGCATTTTGGCAGAATTTAGTTGTTAGGATGATTTGTGATGGTTTAGGCTAGGTCTTAGGGTGTTTTTATAGGTGTAGAGACTAGTTTAGGCCATAGGATTAACCCTAGTTTAGATCTGAACCATCAAATCCCGTCACAGGCTAGCTGAGCAGACCCAAAGGAGCAAACAGGTGCACCAGGAAAACATGGCCGACCAGGGAGGTCGACCCCCAGGTCAACACCCAAGTCGACTGGGCAGTCGACCTGGGCTGGGGCAGGTCGACTCCCCAGTCGACCTGGGGTAGGGCGGGAAATTTTCCCGCCCAATCTGTGTTGGAGCTGATTTTGAATTTCGGGCTGAATTTTGAATTTTCTAAAATCTTCTATGGGCCATATCTTGGTCATACGGACTCCGATTTACGAAATTTCGGACTCGTTTTCAAGCATGATTTCGAGACGAACGCAATGGCGTAACCCATTCCCATTGATTCTTAACTTATGATTTAATTGTGCCATGATTTCTTGTTTTAACATGTTATAAAAATTCAGGTTGCTACACCACATGGAGTTATTCACCCCATCTGCGCTGGCTCATAGTCTTACTACGATCACTTTGCCCCTCGAGTCATAATGACTCTACTGCACTGATAACGTAGTCTTGCTACCATCACCTTGCCCCTCGAGTCATGGTGACTCTACTGCATTGATAAGTAGGCCATCATTCATTTTCAGTGGTGAATCGAAGTTATGAACATCGACAACTCCTTAGCACACGTCCCGCAGCAAAGCCCAACCATGAAGTGAACTCATTGGTTCTCAACTGAATCCTGAGCTCTAACTTCCATTTGGACTACCTTTGCATCTCGGGTTATTGGTCATCACTGGGTCGGTTCGGATTGGTATCTTCCAAGTACTCCGGGTCGGATTGCGGTCTCCAAGCCCCTTAGCAGTACGTCGGTTCGGTTCGGGTGCTCTCTGGTGGTTCGGGTCGGGTAAAATGCTTCGGTTCGATTCGGGTGTCCTCTGGTGGTTCGGTTCGGTCCATTTCCCCCTTGTGTGTGCTTTGATTAGGAAATTTCGGGGCGAAATTTCTTAAGGGGAGGGGGGAGGGGAGAATGTAACAACATTCTACGCATCGGAGGATTGTAGAATATTTATTTCTTTCCCATATGAAGTCGTAGGGTCATGTAACTTTGGGAAACAACCATTAGAGTCATTCCCATGTTCATGATTTTTGCTAATTTTTAAATGACCGTTTTGCCCCTAGCTGATCTTGTTTCGGCCATAACATTTGATTGGAAAGGAATTTTGACCTAAAACCACTTCCATTAGATTCGTTTGATGGTTTACCTTTCCGTAGAGTGGTCACATGTGAGAAACGGACTTACCGTTTGGGAGATATGGCTGAAATAAGGTTTGGAAGGTGAAAAACTGCTTAACTGGGCCAAATAGGGTGATTAGTGAATGGGCTCATAACCCATTTCGGGATTAGGGTTATGGGGAGGCTGAAATGAGTTAGGGTTTCATTTCATTTCAGTTTTCTAGCCTCCACTTACCTCTAAGAAACCCTAAAAATGGCCTCCAACCTCTAAATCACCTCCAAATCACTTTCTACTTGACGATTGGGCTTAGCAACATCAAATCAAGAGAGATCAACACCAAATCAACATTAGAGCTGCTGTTTAGCATTGGGATTCGCACCAAATCAGAGATTTATTTCAGATTTAAGTTTTATTTGTAGCTAAGGTGAGTGATTTGCATAGTTCCTCACTAATTATGGTTAATTAAGGGTAATTAGTGTTAATTAGCGAATTTAAACATGATAAAATTCTGGAAAAATACTTATAAATTCTTAAATAATGTTTTAGACCTTTGATATGAATTTGAGTTAATTTGGTTAAGTTTTGCTAATCCTATCATTAGTTATGCCTAAACATGCTTAAGGGAAAATATGGGGTTTTGGCTATGTTTGATCCATTTTAACCTATCATATTGATGTTTTGGTGTTTGAGGTCACTTCTACGTGTTGCTATGACTTTGTGGTATGCTTTGTGATTGATTAGAATACTTAGAATGGTCGAAAATGCCGTCGAGTGGCGTAAATTGCTCGCTGGAAAAGTTGTAGAAAAACAGTGTAGGTTTCGGATCGGATCGGAGGAATGGGCTCGGACCAGATAGAGGACTGGGCAAGGGATCATCGAACCGAACCGAGACTTGGCACAAGGGCAAGAAGGAAGGCCACAATGGTTGAACTGGGATCGGATCGGGCTAAGGGAGGGGGATCAGATCGAGCTAGAGAAGGGGAAATCATATCGACGGAAGGGAAGAAAAGGGGATCGGAACGGAAGGGAAAAGGGGGAAATGGACCGAACCGAACCACCAGAGGACACCCTAACCGAACCGAAGCATTTTACCCGACTCGAACCACCAGAGAGCACCCGAACCGAACCGACGTACTGCTAAGGGGCTTGGATACCACAATCCGACCCGGAGCACTTGGAAGATACCGATCCGAACCAACCCGGTGATGACCAATAACCCGAGATGCAAAGGTAGTCCAAATGGAAGTTAGAGCTCAGGATCCAGTTGGGAACCAATGAGTTCACTTCATGGTTGGGCTTTACTGCGGGACGTGTGCTAAGGAGTTGTCGACGTTCATAACTTCGATTCACCACTGAAAATGAATGATGGGCTACTTATCAGTGCAGTAGAGTCACTATGACTCAAGGGGCAAGGTGATGGTAGCAAGACTACGTTATCAGTGCAGTAGAGTCATTATGACTCGAGGGGCAAAGTGATCGTAGTAAGACTATGATCCAGTGCAGATGGGGTGAATAACTCCATGGGGCAAGTGGACATAGTAAAGGATTGGTAAGGCTATGAGCCAGCGCAGATGGGGTGAATAACTCCATGGGGCAAGTGGACATAGCGAAGGATTGGTGGCTATGTATCAGTGCAGTGAAGCCATTTATGACTTCATGGGGCAAGGTGATCATGGCAAAGTATTGGGGTGATCTAAGTGGTGAATATCGTATGCTTTACGCACTGAGTGAGAGATGTGAGGATGGTTTCTATGTTTGATTGTTTGCCATCACTATGACATGCACACACCCACCCCTGTATCTTTACACCATATGTTAGTGGCACCTTAGAGTGTTGTACAGTATGCAGTGCTAACTCTTTGGTTGCAGGTCCAGGTTCAGGTATGGTTTAGTATACCTGTTATTGTTCTATTTAGCTGCTTATCGCTCATACCAGACCTTTTTGTCTGACCCAGAGTTTTATGTCTCTTCTTATTACTCTGGGTGCTCACATGAGCAGACTAGAGACAGGTTAGCTGGTGATGCGCGAGTAGCTGATTCAGAGGCGAGCAGGAGGCTTCCACGTATGATATATAGATATTCTCCCTATGTCGTTGGTGGTTGCTACTTGGGCATCAGTAGTGTACCTTCCTTATCTTGCTTTTGCTTTTTGAGACAGTTTGAAAAGTTGTAATAATGTTGGCTTTGGATCATAAGCTGTATTTGGATTTTCCGCTGCTATGTTAGTTATTTCCAGCTTATGCACTATCTTGCCTGTTTTATGTCAAGTATGTTGTTATTATATTTTATCCTATGCGCTGTGAGACATTCTACAGGTTCCTTGTTAGTTCATTTTCTTCTTTCCTTTCCTTCTAACGACCGTCCCGTGCTAACTAGACATGTGTACAGCGCACTTTTGGAGTAAGTGTCGGTTGGTGCGGGGCAGGCCGTCACACATAATTTGATTCGTATATTGTTTTATCATGATTTGATGAATTTCATATGTTTGTTGATGATTATTGGTTATGTTAGTGCTTACTTGATGATTTCTAGTTAATTGTTGATTTGGTCATGTAAACTATGGTTCGATTGCATGAATTTGGACTTGGATTGATTTCGAGTTTGGATCATGTCTTGATACACAAGAATCGGTGAATTGGGAGAGTTTTTGCTACGTTCAAGGATGGATCGACGATGGATGGATCAATGGTGATGGATCAGTGGTAATGACGTGGTATAGATCGGTGGTATTTGGAGTTGGATCGGTCACGTTTTGGTGGATCGGCACTAGATGGATCAGGCAACCTTGGCACATGGTGTCATGATGGATCGGGTGGGGTGGTACTCGATAAATCAGAAATGGGGACTCATGGATTGACGCTTGGAAAAAAGGTTGGATCGGCATGTAGTGGATCAATGGATAGAGTTTGTTGTTTTGATGGGTCGGGCGCCGATCCATTGATGGATCGGTTTGCACATTCATATGGATCGGTAGGAACGATCCATGGAGGATCGGACCAAAACTCTAGACTGCGCTTGCTAAAATTGATGGATCGTGTGTGTTGTGATCGGGTGATGGACCATGTGAAAATGCTGGATAGGGAAGAGTGCTGCATGGGCGAGTCAACCGATCCATGGTGGATCAGTCTGAGTTGTACGTACATGTCGACCCATCGAATATTTATCAAAAGAAGTTTGTTTTGGTTCAATGATGCGTATAGCTTCGAAGTGAATTCAAAGTGGAATGTTCAAAGTGTTTTGAAGTGTTCGATGATCGATGAAATGCAACGGATGTGAAAACGATTCAGGGATGTTGAGTTCGTGGATAATGGTTGCTCGAGAGGTCGCTTGAGCTTATGGATAGTCATCAAGTTGGATGACTAGAGGTATTGAAGGCTGGGTATTATCGTTAGTAGGAGGTTCTAGTGGACTCAAAGCAAGGATATAATGAGGACGCCTAAGAGACTAGAAGTTAGCTAGTCGAGTACCCTAGGTATCGTTGAAAGGCCTAAATACGAGTCATGATGGAGTATGGAGTTTTTCCAGCACCGGGTTTACCATTAGCCATGGCGGATGGCAAGTTGGGCTGGTCATATGATTAACGATAGTTTCAAGGCAAGGTTGGTGGTGATAGCCAGAGTCATGGATGTTATTGTTTGTATCTCTGGTGTGGACTATCCGACATCGAAGGAGGTACCTCTTAGGTGCTTATCTGATGTTGGGTTAGGCCTTCGGGGCTTGTGCTTGGGGGATGTTGAACTCGATTAGGATGGTCTATGCTAGATAATTGATTGCCATGGAAGTACTATTTCTTTCTGTCTGATTGGGAGGCTATCACTATCGGATGCGGAGGAGACAGGTTGGGTTCTTCTTTATTGATATGTGGGTAGATTAAATGATTAATCTGCCTATTTCTCAAATACTTTATTGATGATGTTAGATAGTTATTTATCGCTTATTAAGATTATTGCTTGACTGAAGGTTTTATGTCTCCCTCTTATTACCTTGGGCTGTTTATCCGGTTGTAGATGAGCAGACTGAGTAGAAGGTGACAGGTAGTAGATCTTGATGAGGACAATGCTGCAGTGCGACGACGAGCAAGAGGCTGACGTATTATTTCCTACTATCTTCAATTTGGTTTTTTCAGCTATTACATTTGATGTATTCTCTGAGTGACCTGTAGTGAAGCATTTTGTACAGACTCTTATGATGTATTCCAGTTTGATGTATGGGTATTTCATGATGATATAAAAGATTAAGACTTTGCTCAATTGTGATTCACTACTATTACCTGTTGTATATGTTCTATTATATTTTATCCTTGCATTGTGAGTTATACGATAGGTTCCGCTTGTGTTTTCTACTTTGATGATCGTCCTTTATCGGCCTAGCACGTCATACAGCGCACTTTGTCTTTGGTTTTTGCGGGAGGTACGGGGCGGTCGTCACACAAAAGGAATAAAATTGTAAACACATTTAACTAGCAACATATTAACTACAGTTTATATTTCATCCAACAACCAATCGGAGTAGAAATATAAATCTGACACAGAGATGCAGAATGTCTCCCTTATTTCAATCTCAGGGCACAGGTGAATATGGTCATTTAAAGAACTCATGGGTCACTATAATTTTACAGAAAACACATAACCACCAAGAGTTGTAGATACAATGAGATAAAAAAAAATAGCCTACCTATATATCCACAAATTGCAAGCAAAAATGCAAGTTGTAAACCAAAACACATGAGCAAAAAAATTCCTTATCTAATGCAATCAAAAATTTATTCATGGTTGGTTAAGACAATGACCATAAAAGTGGGATAAGAATAAATATGAAATGAAACGAACTAGGTCCTGTTTTTTAACAATCGAACATTTCCATCACGTCACTAAACCGTTTCCTTCTAATCACACTCTAATTCCCTCCTTTTCCCCTACCTAACTGTCTGTTATAACTTCCCATTTAACTTTCTTTTTCTGGTATACTTCCAACTAAAATTAAAATTGCAGTTCAACTAACAATGAAAGAAGACAATGACCTGTTCATCAGAGGCAACACCATTGAAAGAGGCTTCTTTGGCACTGTCAACTTCGCCTTCCATAAATCTAATGGCCAACCATTCACCATCAAATTTGCATCCATAACTAAAATACTTATCAGATAGATTTTACATAAATTAGATTATACGTTATATTTCAAAACAAAAAAGGGAGCTAAAAGTATGAGCTATCAGTGACTTTAGCTGCCCTATTTTCTTGTATTTAAATTTGACGTAAGCTCAAGAATATTAGTTGTAGCATTTTTTTGTAAAAAGGGCGTTAGAATTATAACTACATTATAGGTATTTATAAACTTACCTAGGTTGTCTAAAATCACCCAAAGTCATGTTAACAGTCAAAATTGCCTAAAAGAGTCCAGGGTTTTGCAAAGAGGACCACCACCATGTTAGATCCTCTGTTTAAGATTTTAATGACAAAAACTATACGACCATATACAATATATATAGTATATTGTATAACCTTACAGAAACATACAAGAAGGAGATGAAGGCATGTACAAGAACTCACGACATACTCAAAGGCTTCATTACGAAATACATTTAGGTATTGAGTATTGGTTTTATGTAAAATCTCATTGAATTCATATGAGCATTCAATATATAAATACATATGGTGCAGTTTGTGTATGTACAGATGTCTGTTCATATAATAACAGACGTCTGATACAAGGTTCTGGAAAAATTCGTGGACTCAGTACAGACGTTTGTCATATGTTATAGACGTATGTCCAAGGTCTCGGGATTTTTTTCCTAAAACCACAGACGTCTGTCTACATATGGACAGACGTCTGTTAGTGTATTTGGAGTATATTGGAATACATTGATAGACGTCTAACCATATGGACAGATGTTTGTCCTGGGCAATGACTGCCTATTTCTGAAAGGGTTTCTCTTTGTTTTGAAAGGTCACAATTTTTCCATATAAAAAGGTGAAAAGGAATTTTTTTAATAAAAATGTAGAGATACTTAAGGAGGTAAAAATATGGATTCCTAAATCCAACAACAAACTTATTAGACAAAATCATATTAAAAAATTTCCTATAGAGTGTAGTTAATAATTCAAATTATGTTTTTAAGGTCCCAAACCCGCATGGGTATGGCTGACTTCTCCGCCTAACATTTAGGAACCTAATGAAGGAAGTGTGTACCGATTAAAACTTCTTATCTTGCAGGTACCCAAACCAAGGCAAAAAGAGAAGTGGATTTTAGATAGTGGTTGCCCCTAGCACATGATGGGAAACAAAAACATGCTATCAAATATAACATATATGGATGGTGGCACAGTGACATTTGGCAATAATTTAAAAGGATACGTCATTGGCATTGGTGAAGTCATCAATATCGGTATATCCAATTCTTCCATTATTTCTAATGTTTTGTTAGTTAAAAATTTGAAGCCTAATCTTTTATGTATTGTCGACTTTGCAATAAAGGATTTCAAATTAGCTTTGAAAATAATAAATGCAATATTTTTTATAATCATAAGAAATTTAATTTTTGAAGGATTTCGAAATAGAAATATATATGTTTTAAACATGAAAACAAAACAAAATTCAGATTTATGTTTAACTATAGATCATGAAGATCCATGGTTATGGCATAAATGATTTTGTCACATAAATTTTAAGTATATTACAAATTAGGAAAACATGAACTAGTTAGATTACCAAAAATTAATTTCAAAGTAAATAATTTATGTGGTGCTTGTCAAATTGGTAAATTGAAAAAGAGTTATTTTAAGTCAAAGAATAATATCTCTACAAAACAACCATTAGAATTATTACATCTAGATTTATTTGGATTTACCCAAACACATTCGTTAAATCATAATAAATATGTGTTTGTAATATTAGACGATTTCTCAAGATATACATGGACATTGTTCCTAAAACATAAAAGTATTACTTCTCGAATATTCAAAAATTTTGCCAAATGAATAATGAACCTATTACATCTAAAAATAAAAAATATTCGTAGTGATCATGGAGGTGAATTTGAAAAGGAATAATTTAATGATTATTGTAACAAAAAGGAATACATCATAATTTTTCTATTCCACGAACACCATAACAAAATGGTGTTGTAGAAAGAAAAAAATCGAACATTACAAGAATGCGCTAGAACTTTGTTAAATAGTAGTGGTTTACCAAAGCAATTTTGGGTTGAAGCAGTAGCAACAACATGTTACATACTAAATAGAGTAACACTGCGACCTATGACAAAAAAAATACTTGTTATGAAATGTTTTATGGAAAGAAACCCAAAGTTTCATATTTTAGAACTTTTGGTTCAAAATGCTTTATATTAAATACAGAAGATAATTTGGAAAAGTTTGATTCTAAATCCATTGAAGGAATTTTTATTTGTTATTCAAATCGAAGTAAAGCTTATAGGATCTTTAATAAAAGAACTAACATTATTAAAGAAAGATTACATGCATCTTTTGATGAAAATTTTCTAATAAATAAAATCCACGAAGAAGAAGACATCTAACTGCAAAATACTACAAATAATACAAATTCAAATAATAATGAATCATCAACAACATTAAGATCACCTCCTCGGATTTTAAAAGATCATCTTACAAACAACATAATAGGTGATATCAATTCAAGAGTTTCTACTGGACATAAATTAAACCAAATGAGACATGTTGCTTTTATTTCGTCTTTAGAACCTAAAAATTATAAGTAAGCCTCAAACGATAAATCATGGATCTTGGCAATGCAAGAGAAACTTAATCAATTTGAAAGAAATGAGGTATGGGAACTAGTACCTAGACCAACAGATCAATCAGTGATTGGAACAAAATGGTTCTATAAAAATAAAGCAGACGAAAATGGAAATATAGTTCATAATAAAGCTTGATTAGTAGCTCAATGTTATAACCAAGAAGAAGGCATCGATTACAAAAAAAACATTTGCTTCGGTAGCTCGTCTTAAAGCAATTCGTACCCTACTCGCTTTTGTCATTCATCATAATTTAAAACTTTTTCAAGTGGACGTAAAAAGCGCTTTTTTAAATATTTTTATAAAAAAACAAGTATATGTTGAACAACCTCCGCACTTGGCTCATGAAAAAAAATCCCTGATCATGTTTATAAATTAAAAAAAGCTTTGTATGGTTTAAAACAAGCATCTCGTGCTTAGTGTGAAAGACTGAAATCACATTTAATTAACTCAGGTTTTGAAGTTGGAAAAGTAGATACAACACTTTTTATAAAAAGAATTCAAAATGATATTTTGATTGTTCAAATATATGTTGACGATATAATTTTTGGAACTAATGAAAATCTTTATAATGATTACTCAAATATAATGAAAAATGAATTTGAAATGTCTCACATGGGAGAATTAAATTTCTTATTAGGACTTTAAATTTTAAAAAAAAATTGGTATTTTTATAAACTAAAAAAAAAATTGTAATGATCTATTAAAACATTTCAGTATGGAGAAAACTTCCAGAAAGCCGACACCAATGAGTACAAGTGTTCATTTAGATAATGATGAAAACGGAAAGGATTTCGATCAAAAATTATATTGAAGTGTTATAGGATATCTTTTATAGTTAAGTGCAAGTAGACCTGACATTATGATGAGTGTCTGTCTTTGTGCAAGATTTCAAGCACAACCAAAAGAATCACATTTTAGAGCTGTTAAACAAAGTTTGAGATACTTAACCAACATCAGAGATTACAGTCTTTTCTATCCTAAAGGCAGTTCCTTCGAAATGGTATCCTGTAGTGATGTTGATTTCAGAGGATGCAAAATGGATAGAAAAAGTACAAGTGGTACCTGCAACTTTATTGGTCAATCTCTTGTATCGTGGTTTAGTAAGAAACCAAATTCGGTTTCACTCTCAACATGTGAAGAAGAATGCATATTTGTTGCTTTAGCTTGTGCTCAAGTGATCTATATGCAACAGACATTAAGAGATTTTGGAAAACACATTTTAAACTCACCTATATATTTTGACAATACAAGTGCTATAAACTTGTCAAAAATCCTATAAATCATTCTAGAACAAAACACATAAAAATTAGACATCATTTTTAAAGACATCATGTCGAAAAAGGAAATATAACATTGGAATTTGTTACTACAGATAAGTAATTTGCTGACATTTTTATAAAACCTTTTTGTGAAACTTTCTTTATTGGATTAAGAAGAGAGTTGTGTATATGTTCATATTCAGAATTATAAAAAAAAATTGGTTAGCTATTCCTTTATTTTCTCCTAAAATAATTCACTTCCTCGCTTTCTCATATGGCTTAAAAATAAGCAAGAACTAACAGCTATAAAACAAACAAAACCTATATATAGTAGGAAAAATTGACATGAATAATCCTAAGTTTCACGTGTCTTCCCATGTTAATCCCAAATTAGGATTATTTTTAGTTAATCTCAAGTATTGGAGGTCCCTTCCTATTTAACCAGTTGCAACACCTCGTTGCCACAGACAGAAAGGCGAAAAAGTAAACCTATAACAAATGCATTACAACACAAAATACATTCATTCTTCAAACATCAGTAAGAAGAGGACGATCAAGATCAAGAACATCAGAACCAAGATCAACATCATCAATAGAAGGGGAAAGTTCTAGAACATCTGAAGCATCGTCATCTTGTTTGTATTTTTTTTCCTTTAAAATGTTACGATGCCATATACTTCTAATTTTCTCTTCTCTCGTTGTTTACCCATTACCACCGGCATTCTTCTCCGCCCTGATGAACTCCGACTCCTCCACCTTTGCATCTTCGACCACAACATCGCTCAGACTTTGGCTTCTCGGAGACCCGTACTTGCCTCCTTGTTTCCGTAAAACACTAAACCTGGAATGGCACCTCCACCGCCACCTTGCTCCAGCAAATGCCTCCCTGCTTCTCCCATCTTCGATCATCTCTTCTTTTCCTTTTCCCTATCCTCTCTTTTCCAGTCAAAAACCGCATCCACGAAGGAAAAAAAACAACAACGAACTCGTTAAGTTCATATGAGCTCCACCACTGCACCACCTGAGGTCCACCAACCTTAGACGCGTCTCCTCCCTCGCAGGCCTCCCCCTCCTCCTCTAGTGAGAACTCAAGTCCAGTTTTATACATAGAGAACAAAACACCATTTTCTTCTTCCCATTCCCGAATCAGAACCTATCTTATGACCGACCATTCCTAAATCTCCTCACATCATTGCTAAAGCGGTTCAATTACTTCTCATTTTATTCAAATTCAAATTTTTTTTCCAGAAATTTGGAGCTTTGATTTGGGATTTTCGAGTTTCCTTTTTTCTGTTGCGTGTAAGAACTAAAGACGGGAATTGAAAATGATTAAAAAGGAAAAATAATGGCAGTGAAATTATTTAATGAAGTGTTGAAACCGGTTAAACATGTCAACCGGTAATTGGGATCAATATGGTGAGGGACCCCCAATACTTGGGATTAAATAAAAATAATCCAAACTTAGTATTAATATGGGAAGACATGTGAAACTTGGGATTATTCATGTCAATTTGTCCTATATAGTATTTTTACAATTATAAATAGACACAATTATGATAGTATAAGCATAAACAAAAATGTCATCTAGTGATATAACTTCCTCTTACGACTCAACCTCTTCCACCTCTCTCTCAACACATACTTCTCCACCTCGACCATCTCCAGTTGCCTCACCTAGAAGTCAATGGGATCTCTCACCTTTACTCAAGAAGTTAAGAAAGGATAAATCTCGTACTTCTCAAGGATCTGTGCATGAAAAATTGGATGAGACATCGCACTATCAAAGAGAAATGATGGAACTTCAAAGAGAGATGTATTATAAGCAGAAAGGTTAAGGAATGCATTTACGTTTTCTTGAAAAGAGTTTGTTACTAATATATGGACATACACCTACAAGAAATTGCATTCATAAGAAATCTTTGTGTTTTAACATATCACCTGCTTGTGGCAACATAACTCCTAAAAAAATTTGTGGAGAAGGAACGTCTAACCTCATCTCTAAACAACTTGAGTGGTCACCATTGAAACCCGCATCTGAAGATCCTAATAGCAAATCAAACTCAGATAGATGGGAGCTTCTCACTCAAAATCATCTAACTAATATGATATTTGTTTTTGAAATTTTAATAAGTATATGAAGGGTTTTATCATATAAGAATAAATATTTATATTATTTTTATTTTTACATTTTCTGAGTAATAAGAAAATTTTAATACGATCAGACGTCTGACATTGAATATATATGAAAAAATATAGACCTTTAGCACAGACGTCTGACAAATGTTTAACAGACGTTCGTACAAAGTCTCGGGTTTGAGAACCCTGTAACCACATATATTTATTCTCACAATCTCAGACGTCTATGCTTTTTATGAAAAAAATTAATTCACTCAGCACAGACGTCTATGTAAATCTGCAGATGTTTGTATGCACTCTCAGGAAATTATTCCCTGAAACGACAAACGTCTATCGACCTATGCAACAGACGTCTGTTCGGGTCTGGACAACTTTATATTAATGTTTTCACTATCTTCATTCATGCTTTTACTGTTTTCTCTCTTTTACCCTAACCATAAATCCCCAATCCCCAATTCTTCAATTTTCAAATCAATTGCTCCAAAACGTCCAGCTAATAAAAGAAAGAAGGTTATTGAAACAACAACATCTCAAGAGACATCTGAAACTATGCTACTGAAAAACAAATAAAAGGATGGATGAAAGCAAGGGATGGTGAAGTCCTACTCAAATGTTTGAAGGAAAAATATATTCATATTCTATTCCCATAATCTCTTAACACGGTATGATGTTAATAATTTGCTCACACATGCCAAATTCAAGAGGGTAATTGACTATGACGACAATAAAGGGGTTATTGATCCCCTTGCTATTTTCTTGTTCTTCATAAATCTTTGTTCAATCACTATTTGGAATCCGTTTGATCCTCAAAATTGGGTATGGTTAAGTGTGTACGAGTAAATAGTCAAGTTCAATGTTGAAATGCTTGGGCAGACTTTGGGTTATTCCTATACTGGGGTTATGTTGCAAGAAATCCCCGATATGCACTATAAACCAAAAAATCCAATCACTCATCAAATTTGAGAAGACAATTTTCCTAGATTGAATCCATAAAAATTTCGTCTACGAGCACGATTGATTGTTAGAATACTTATAAATATGGTGTTTCCAAGACTAGGAGGTCATGAACAGGTGTATGACCACAACCATAAGGCATTTTATGCTATTTTCGGACATATACGAGTTAATTGGTCTCAGTATATATTTGATCAAATAAAGAGTTTCTAGACCCCTACAAAACACACGATTCCAGACGTAGCTTATCTTATGCATATATTTCGATCACAAGATATTACGCTCTACTTGTCAAAATATCAAGAAGTGGATATTCAAAATAGTGGGATCTGTTTTGCTTCATTAATTCAACTACCAGAAAGACCTCCATAGACTATTCCGTTTGGACAATGGAGGGAACAACATCTTCCATAAGCATCTATACAACAAAAACAACAACGATGATGATAAAGATGGGAACTACCAACCAAACCGACTAAGTATTACACCGACCCAGGCACACAAGAAGCTAGGATTATTGCCAAACCCGGTGAAAGTGTGCATGACGTTACTCTACAAAATTAGCGAATTTTTCCTCTTAACAATTAAGTTTTAGGAAAGAAGGTCACAAGCCTTGAATGCTCGTTCTCCACTCAGATGACTAAAGTTGAAAAGACTTTAGATAAGGTTTTGACCACTCTTGGAAAGAAAATTCGCAAGGCCCGAGAACGTTCATCTTTTAGATCCTCTTCTACATCTCCCACTCCACCTCCATCACAACCTATAGTGTGAGATCTTCCTCCAGGAACAAGTAGTCAAGGTTCCTCACCCTGACATCATGCATATGGGAAGGAGATACAAATTGAAGAGGAAGAAGGGAAAGAAAGTTCATGGCCATCAGAAGAGGCTCCTCACCATGGTTATAAAGCTTTTCAAGGATTGTCTATTCAGGAAAATTTTGCGTACAATGACGAATCTCAATGGCAATAATATGGCGATTAATCCTTCGATTTATGGGGCTATTTCACCAGTTCCTAGACTTATCGCTTAGTTGTCTATGCCTTTTATTTATTTACAATCTTGCTACTATTTGAATATTTGGTTTATATTGAAACTCTGTGACTTCTGTGTGTTTGACTCTATGTGACATTTGTTATGTTTGCATTATTACTTTCACATATGTTTTTTGATAATGCCAAAGGGTGAGATAAATATAGGGAACACTAATTCAAGGGGAGCTTTAACACTAGCAGTATAGTTGTCATCATCAAAAAGGGAAAGAATGTTAGATCCTTTGTTTAAGCTTTTAATGACATCAACTATACGACCATATACAATATATATAGTATATCATATAATCTTGTAGGAAACATACAAGAAGGAGATGAGGGCATGTACAAGAACTCAAGAAATACTCAAAGGCTTCATTAGGAAAATACATTTAGGTATTGAGTATTAGTTTTATGTAAAATCTCCTTGAATTCATATGAGCATTCAATATATATATATATATATATATATATATATATATATAGTGCAGTCTGTGTATGTACAAGCGTCTGTTCATACAATAATAGACGTCTGGTACAAGGTTCTGGAAAAATTCCTTGACTCGGTACATACGTCTGTCATATGTGACATACGTTTGTCCAAGGTCTTGGGAAAATTTTCATGAAACCATATACATTTGTCTATATATGGACAGACATTTGTCCAAGGTCTCGGGAAATTTTTCATGAAACCATAAATATCTATTGACATATGGACAGACGTTTGTCCAAGGTCTCGGGAAAATTTTCGTGAAACCATTGACATCTGTCTACATATGGACAGACGTCTGTCAGTATTTTCAGAGTATATCAGAATACATTGACAGACGTCTGACCATATGCACAGACGTCTTTCCTGGGCAACGACTGCCTATTTCTGAAAAGGTTTCTCTTTGTTTTGAAAGGTCACAAATTTTCTTTAAACCCTAAATTAAGTTTTCAATGGATACAATGTTATAAATGAAAAGTTTTATGCTCAAAGGTTAAATATCGTCATATAAACTTTTCAATAGCTATATATACATCTCAGTTTGAAGGATTTAATCACCTAATCTCTCTAAATCTATTCTACATCTTCTAAGCTCTTTATATTCTATATCTCTCAAAAAGCTTTCTATTTAACACACAAATTTTTCTATATTCCAAAGCAATTCAACTCTCATATCAATACAATGAGAATATAGGAGTATATTTTGTACGATTCAATCAAAGTGTTGCGAAGAACACACTATTGTTAAAGCATCTTTTTATCTGTAAGCCTATTCCTCCGGGCTAGGCGATGGCAGTTTATGATAGTTAGAAAGCCAAAGGGGATCTTCTGGACTGTACGTAGGAAGGGAGGCCCGAACTAGGATAAAATATAAGTGTGATTGCTTCTTACTTTACTTACTTTATTATTTACGGGTACTTATCACTTTACTTGCTATAATTAGACACACACACACGATCCACATATAGACTTTCACACCAGATCCAATACAAGTAGAGAAATGAAAGTAAGGGAACAAAGTGGGCATAACAAGATCATTGACCAATGCTATGTGACGCATATATTCATATAGTGTCTACAACCACTAAATCACATATATTAACAGTTTTTAGATTTGATAAAAGCAAAATCAACATTAGAAGCATACAATTTTTGAACCACTATATCGACAATTTAGATGCTTTTACATTGATAGGATTCTCTTTTTCTAAGGTTATCAAAATCTTATTACCAAGAGTAGAAATAAACATTAACATTTGCCTTTAACCTTTCTTTTATATGTGAGGCATGTTGGCGAATCATAGGGAGTCATGCAATTCAAACAAATTAAACAACAATAAATATAGAACTATATTTTAGCAAAAAGCTCCTAAAGAAGTTTTTAGACTTACTTGTATATAACCATGACGTCTTGTAATCCCTTTTATAAACTCAAAAAAAAACTATTTACTACTCATAAATTTGCACTCTGTACTAATGTGGCTTCGTTTTAAGCAATGCATTACCGGTAAAGATGGCACCTATTAACAATTAATATCATAAAAAACAGTACAGTAAATTTAAGCTGATTATGGAAGCTTCATATTCTAACTCTATCGAATGGAATAAATGGCATGTTTTTTGGGTTGGTGAGAGAGTTAATCCAAGAGATGACACTGATGGCAATTACAAACCGATATATGATAGCGATCTAAGGTATGCAATATGCCGAATGAGTTCCATAAACCGATGACCATTTTGACATTCAGAATGGAAAATATTCATTGTGTAGTTCTCTTTTACATGGTCCATCTGAAACAAAATTCGAAAGTGGAGTTGGGGTTCAATTCACATAATACTACCAAATGCTTTGTAAATATAAAATGCTCCATATTACATTAAACACACTCCAATAATTGATCACTTTTGGATGCATTGGATCCAAATTAAAAATGGACATAACAACAATAATTCTATGCATGTTAAAGAGCCAATAAAATAGTGATAAATATTAGATGAATGAGATAACACTATAGTGATGAAGTAGTAAGTGATGCACTGATTGTATCATCAGGCCGTAAAATAAGAGGTGTAACCATCAATTCAAGGCATCTAATTAAATTTGAATTCTGTGTTAGCACCACTCAATGGTAAACTGTAAGTAATGTCACTAACCAACGTTTCTATTAAGGTCCCAGTTAACACTTATTAGCTTTGCAATTGGTCCATCTATTAATTAAAATTGTTTTCAAAACAATACACATATTTATCAAGGCCATCTTGATATAGAAAATTTCAACGGGCTTCACGGCCACTTTTAGCTCACCTCTTAGCTATTTCGAAATTTTTATCAATTGCATTTAAGGGACAAACACTGATAACAACTGATGTCAACAGTAATTTTTCTTGTCGTGACTCTAGTAATAATCAAGACAATAATACACAAAGGAGCAAGAAATTTCTAAAACTTGATCCTTAAGCTATTAATTAGGAATGAAAAGATATAAAGGAGATTAAAGCCTGAAATCTAGTTACCTACTTCAATGCATGCATTGAAACACAATAATGATGGCAGAGAGTAACAACTCCTCAATGCCAACAACTACATAGCCTACTCGATGTCTAGTTGCAAGCCACAACGTGAAAAGTCTTGTACCTCTTTTCCATTCGCCTTACATAAATTTCATCATCGAATAAATCCTCACTACCAAATAGGGAAAATTGTTTAGTATAATTATTTTTACTCTAATTGCAAGAAATATATAGATTTGTCTTACTGACTATATGAGTGCCAAATCAGTTCCTTTGGGTGGAGGTAAGAAGGATGGAGCGGATGAAAAGGGGCACTTCATAGCATACTGATCTAATTAGAATCTGAAGAAGAGTAGGCCAATTTTAGGGTTTCAGGAGAAGAACGAGAAGAAGGGGAAGATTATGTGAAGTGGGAGAAATAAAATGGGTAAGTAGTAATGAAAGAACACAACTTCTAAAATTAATTGGAATCCTGCTTCTTTTTGGATCATACTGATTGTACAACGTTTTTCCATTCTCGACTGGTACTAAAATAACACTATTACTTGAAATGCAGATATCCAAGGATGTTAATTAATTATTTTCTTGTAGTGACATGAAGTAAATTCTTAAGAAAACTTGCATGCACTCAATCTTTCCATTTGACTATAGGTGGTAAGAAATACAAGATTAGGCTTTTCTCCAAAACCTTTTGTAAACTCTACTCGAAACTACTAGCAAAGATAGGATCACGATCATAACAAACAAACTAAGAATATTGCAAAGTCACGCGATTTCCTTGATATACAACTTGGGTAGATGAGACGATGTCCCATTAAATTTAGTAGGAATAAGTTGAATGGATTTTAGTTAGACGATCCAATACAACTCAATCATAAGAAATTATATGCCACACAGGTTAAGTTGCCACATTTTAAAATCATTTAAAACTTTTCATGCACGATCATTTATCTTGTTTAGAACAACTTGTAAATCACTTTAAAATATTTTTGTATTCCCATCGACTTTTAATTGCTATTACATATTTTTAACATTCCCTTACAACTCAACCTTTAATTCAACATTCATTTAGTAACAAAACGATTATTTGGTAACAACTAACTAAACTTATTACATTTTAACAAAATAATTTTTTTTAACACTTTTATTACAACACCTGCTATAAAGTTTCCAAAATGCCACTTTATTTATTCAACATATATGGGTTGAATGTAATTTTTATTACTTCTTATCAACTTATTTTAATTCAACCCAAACACTTTCCCAATCCTCAGTTTACCTTGTTTATTCAATTTCAATAAGTATACAAATTCCTTTCAATTCGTATCCATTTTTATTTACTTTCAAACCATAATCCACATTACAATCTTTTACTTAGAACTTATTTTAAAAATACATGCTCAACCTTACAAATATCGAATAAATTGATGATGTTGCCTCGCCATTGATTTTAGCAAATTATATAATTGGATGGTGGCAATATTGACTATAAAATCAAAACAGCCTTGCCATTTCTTTTCCGGCTATCACTATGATTCGATGGCTGCATACATCATCAAATTTTATGAGAGTGTATTCATAAAATAATGCATATGTATAGATTATTTACTCTTAGATATCTCACGACACCATTTCACTTAAACAGTATTAATGACTTGTCTTAAAATATTATTAAGCCACATAATCTATTAAATAGCTGCAAAATCGATTCAATATTGATATTGCCTCTATTTAACTACTTTTCACAGTTCATTTACTTTCTCAACATTATCCCGACACTTATAGTTTTCTTTACTTATTTATTCTATTTCTCAAAACACTATAGTCGTATGTCTCGCGCTATAATATTTAAGTAATTCCTATCGACAACATTGATCGGACGTACCGACCAAAAAGTACTCAATGGACAATAAATAATCGCAAATCTTACCCTTTGATTGTATTTATCTTATTATCACTAGTACACTTATTTTTAAATTTAAATAAACACAACTCAGGTATTAATTTCCATCTATATAGATCATTGAATTAGGTGCTTAGCCAAAATATTCTATTAGTTTCCGCTATATACTCCAATAGTTTACAATTATTCACTTTATTCCCGTTTACGATTTCAATTAGTTATCTTTATTATTAGTTCAACTTACCATAACTAAGACTCACAAGGTTGAACATGATGAGTGAGATACAAATTTAGTTTTGGAGCATCAGCAAAACAATTCCTTAAAATAGAACAAATAGCCATACCAATGATAATACAGTATAAACTAGCACAAGAATATATCACAATCGATACAAAGGGATTTAGTTCTTAGTTTCACAATGATTACTTGAGTTCCTAATTTTCTTGATAGACATCCAAGATGATGCACAAGCTCAGTATTAAAAACGAGATTGATATGGAGCTTGACTGTCCACTTGGGTGGTAACACTAAAGTAGGTCCAAGGACAGAAGAAGATTCACATCTACATGAATTTGAGATATGTCATCAATGTCTCGAGATTCTAAGAAATACAAAGGTGTTTCAGAACCATACTCGAAGTTCTGAAGTACAAGACATAACAAGACAATTTAATAAGAATACCCATGATACCCAATTTCCTAGGTTTGAACTTCATCTGGAATGAGCCGACTCATTCCCAAAAAATTATGTTAACCCAAAGACAAGATATAATGTGCTGATTCACATGAAAGAAAGCTACAAAAAAGATCTTTATCATCTTTACTAAACACTCCTTAAATGTTATAGATTCCCTAATAATTTTCACAATTGTTAAAGTAACTTTGATGCACACTACTTTTACGGATATATAGTATTTACAAGCTCTTTCATTATGGATGAGTATGGCGCATCTGTATCGAAAAAAACTTAAATAGAACAACCAAAAGATGAAATAAAATCTTCAAATATAGGAAAGGGTACCTTCAAACTGCGATGGTTCTCCGGAAGCATTCCCAACGATGAGATTTAGATTTCTTCACTTTTTAGGACACGAGAAGGACCAACGCCCTTTTTCATTTGCAGTAGCAGCACCCAAAAGGCTTGGGGAAATATCTAGACATATGATTATAAGATTTGTAGTTACAACATACCCTTTTTTCAAGAGATTCCACTTTACTTTCGCCCAATTCTGCAAGCTTAAAAGATGCAGGATTCTCAGAAAACCAGTTTCCACCTTGATTGCAGTTGCAGCAAACGAGATAGTTAGGACAATCTCGAATAAAATGACCATGCGAACCATAATGAAAGCAAGACTTATGAGAATGAGGGGTTGCATCAAAATGAAATTTTGAGCCAACCACCTCTTCTTTTTTCCAAGTTGAAGAGATTTGGACCCATTGTAAGACACCCTCTTCTTAATCAGATTTTCTTGAGCAACTAACTTATCACCATTATCTTTTCCTTCCTCGACTGCTTCTAGACGAAGAGTCGGGTTTACTGGTTCCCCATAGGAAAATTTAAGTTGTAGTGCCACATCTTTCTCATGTAAAAGATACGGATGAGACTATGAGTACAGGCTAGAAACTATGTACCACGAAATAGCTTTGTAAATTGCTCGATAGACTTATGAACTCTATCTGGAAGTGGGTCGGTGGACACCAGAGTTGCCATCATTTCTTTTTTCAATCATTAACTGAAAGGATAAAATAAGGTATATATTATTCACAAGGGTAAGATATTACTAGTTTAAATTTAATATGGAACACTATGTATTTAAAACTGCATTCTTAGACGTATTTTATCTATATCTACCCCTCAAAGGACACAAAAAGGTTAAGGACACACTTAGAGACAACTTCGATTAGGGATAATGTTACACTCATATTGTACTTCGATGTATTGCACTATCCATACTATTCTGTGTTTATCATATTTTGTTCTGAAACCCGCTCTGATACCAAGCTGAAATGCCCCACCTCGAGACCCATATTAGCAAAAAGGATAAACAGGTAATGCCATATGCTAATGCAGACAATATAGCTGGTTAGGAGCGAACATTATAAATCATGTACAAACTAGGTTGATATAGTGTTTTTTTCTTATATTAAGGGGATCGACATAATTAATTCTTACCTAATACAATATTACAATGGATCGATCCAAGATAAACACAACAATAGAACCTATCCTGAAATGAATCGGTCTTACCCTAGTATATAAAATACACAAGTCAATCTAGTTTGAATAGAGTGAGTAGCTTATAATAAATGAATATAACATTGTGAGGGATAACTCTTCTCGAGTAGAGAAATAGTTTGGTCAATTTGATACAATATAGGATTCACGAGATAAAGTACAATTAAACATCATGTAATGATCTCATAAATGATATCAATAACAACATATAAAAAAATGCTTTTAACAACCTGTGATAACCATGTATATAGAATCTCAGAAACTCCAAAGACAATAATGGTAAACCCATCAAATGCCAATTTATAAATATCATAAGAGGGTAGATTAAACATGTATGTGATCATTACATATCTAAGCTTCAAAAATAGCTCTTAGTTATAAAACGAAATTCAATAATCACAAGTCCTCATAAATTGGATCCAAAACATCAAAAAGAGATAGAATCATCAATTACATCATAAAGTGGATCTAAAACAATAAAGTTCACATGCATCATTAAAAGAGTTCCCCCGGAGTTGTGCCCGGTACTATATATGTATTCAGGCTCCACCACTACGACCCCCGATCAAGTGTGACTTGACCCTCCAGGCCAGGTGAATACATATATAAGACCTCACTGGCTTGGCTCCCTCTGAAGCAAGTGCTAGAAATATATAACAAAGAATGTGCCATTGACTTTCAAACAGTAACTCAAAAAGTGAAAACAGTACGTCTCACTCTGCACGTTTCACTAATCGATTCATTATAATCAGTCTGCTTCACACCAAGAAATAGAAAAAACTTTAATCAACAAATTAACCAATATAATTCACCTACGTGTATCATACCATATGATAGATTATATCTATTAAATCACGTTCTCGCTTTCTCAAAGTGTGAAAATCGTGTAGTTTTATACATTGAAAATACTGGATTTGAGAAAACAAGTTTATAGAATGATTCTGAAATCATTTGAATTGTTTCTTTGAAAGCCTATATGTATTACAAAATAATGTATATTGTAGAGCCTTGAGAAGATTTTACTTTTATAAAGCAAAGAATAGAGTATTATTTGTCTTAAAGCAATATATGTATATAGAAAATTCCTTTTAAAAATCGTTTTATAAAACATGCATGTTGTCGAAAATCTCATGGAATCAACCAAAAAAATTTCATAAAACTTCACCAATACGATATTTTATTTAGTGAGAAATGTTGGCTTATCATTATAGAAATAAGATTAAGAAAACATCTCATAAAATCATCTCAGAATTCATCAAAATCTACAGCAAAATATACTTAGAAATTATGCAGAAAAGAGTTGCAAACATCATCTCCTACAGTCAAAAATGCATGTGTTCAAAGCAATGCATGGTTCGACCCTTATAATACATTGGTCGACCCTTAGGTCGACCATGATAGTCTCTGGGTTGACCTGAGAAAGCTTAGGTCAACCTAGATGATGGACTTTTCACCCAAGTGTTCATCTCTTTTGATTTCAAGTTTGTCACTGAAATTCACTAGGATACATAAGTCAGAATGGCGTGAAATTTGACACGCATACGTACTAACAACATGCCATCATTTAGAAAAGGTTTGGCATGATTTCAGTAAGAAATGAAGAAATTATAACATCACAAAGTTGGACAGAGAGTCGTTTTTCCATTGTAAATGTAAAACTAAGATCTTACATTTATAGAGACAATTTCTCTCTGAAAAAACTATAGATGTTCAAAATCACCAAAGTATACTAGAATGCATGAGTTTGCACTCACCTCTTTGGCGATTTCAAGATTCACTACAAAGATTTGACTCAAAACTAAAGTTTTTTTGGCTTGTAGACTAATGGCATGCAGAAATGTTTATAGTAACATGCAAGCACAAAGGAAGATACAATAATAAAAAATTCCACAAATCAAAGAAAACTTGAGATAGATTCATGTTTTGAGTTGATTACCTATAGAAATTTAATTTAGCAACTTATTCTTTTAATTTTAGTTGAGTTTGGGTTATGTTTTGAGGATTTTAGAAGGAGAATTTTTGTTTTACAATAAACTTTAAAGAGGAAGAAGAAATGTGCGTACCATACTACAGGTTTTCAGATTTCTCCTTTAATAATTGTTTTGGGCTCGACCTAATTAATGTCCATTTAAGTAAGTGTTAATTAAATTAACTTAAATAAGCCATTTTAGACTAAGTTACTCCTTTAAACCCATTTTTTCATTGTGTTAACAATTTAAAACCAATGTCCATAAAACAGACATTATTTAACATTCTAAAATTGTACTAACTTACCTAAAAATCTTTTACATGCTATTTTCTTCATTTACATATGAAATTTTACATTCTTAAACAAAAATTCCTTTCATTTGAAATTTAATCTTTAAAATGTCAATTTTTCACAAATTACATTATTGAACTTTTAAAGTATGTAAACATGTTTGAAAACCTTTTTATACAATTTATACACTAATTCTCAACATAAACACTTAAAAGTTTACATCTTCTCAAAAACACTTATTTACATTTTATTTATTTGAATCTTACATTAACACTAAAATTTAATTTGACATAAACTAATTATACAATCCTATTAAAATAATTCTGGGACATAAATATTGATTTTTCATCAATATTTACACTTTTATATTTTATTTACAACTCAATTGTATTTAAAAAACACAATTTGCACCAAAAATCATTATATTGCAGTTTATTGCAATATGCCACAATAAAATCTTCCAAACACTTGTTTTATCTTAATTTTGCATTATTAAGCCTTTTCCAACTTTCCATATTTATATTTATTTACTTCAATTTGACCACAAAATTCATTGTATTTGCCGAAAAACCTTATCTTATCATTTGCTTAAGCACCCAGTTTCTCCAAATTCAATCTATTCATTCAGATGTGTCTTTCTTTCTGTTACATTGGCTCCTTTATATATAGGCTTTGGAGCTGATGTTTAACTTTTTCCCATGATGTGGGACTAAACAGAGAACTAATAAAAGCATATTCACAACATTTATATATATTACAACACTCCCCCTTGAATATGCGTCTTCAAAAACTTGAATGCTCTGCTAACTTGAAGTTGTCCCTTTTAAAACATATATGATGATTGCTCCCCCTTATTTTTATCTTTCTTGCATATATTCGTTCAGTCGATACAATTATTGTCTGTTGCCTTCAAAACTCTATCAGGAAAACCCAACGGGAAAAACCTTGAACGAAAAAAAGAGTACAACGTCTGACATTATGAATATCATATTAAAATGATATTCCTTAAAAGAGTTTGATTCTTCAGGATCAAAACAATGCCTCATTAAAAACTTTTTTATGAAAAACCCTATGGGAAAAATCATAAACAAGGAAAAGAGTGCAAATTTATTTTCTCTTTAGGTAACATGTTTTACAATGTTACCGTAAGGGTTGATACTTCAGGATCAAGATAATGCCTCATTAAAAACCTTACTAACAAAAACCCAGTGGGAAAAATATTAGTGAAGGAAAAGAGTACATTATAGCATAATTTTATATGCTCCCCCTTATTTATAACTCATTATTCAATTAGTCTATTGATGTAGTCGACGCATGCCAATTTTGTATATCATCTTATGGAATGTTAATTTGGAAATTGCTTTTGAGAACGGATCTACCCTCTTTTCTTGAAACTGAATTTGTTTCTCCTCTTTCTTGTTATCCTTTCATGCATATGTGAAGAGAAATTTAGAAGAATTGTGCTCCATCCTTCCATACTTGATATAATTCACTTGAATCTGAGCCATTCAAACTGCCTTGTCTTCTTCATAAATAATAGTTTACTGCATCAAAATATGTTTGATACTTCTGGATCAAAACGCTGTCTCGTCAAAACCTTACTAAGAAAAACCCGATGGGAAAAATCTTAGTGAAGGAAAAAGAGTACAACATACAATGTTATATTTACTATGTCAAAAGTAGCATGATACTTCTGGATCAATGTTATGCCTCGTTAAAACCTTATTAAGAGAAACCCAGTGGGAAAAATCTTAAATAAGGAAAAAGAGTACATTATAACTTATTTTTGTATGTTACTTTTGGGTTGATACTTCTGGATCATGACCCATGCCTCATTAAAACCTTACTAAGAAAACCCAATGGGGAAAAACTTAGTTAAGGAAAAAGAGTGCATTATATCATACTTATGGATGCTCCCCCTGATTTCAAATTTCCTCTGAATTCGTATTCTTCTTTCAGTAACTCAAATTGCTTATAAATACATCTTAATGGAGTTTTTTCTTCTTTTAAAGTTTCACGTGCATTTTCATGCTTCAGGCATGCTTTCTTATTTAAAATGTCTCCCTTTTGTGATTTGTATGATACTAATATTCATTTATGAATACACTTCGGGTGCTTATAATTTTCTGTTTCAATCGAACTTGCATGTTGCAATACATATTTGATGAATAAGACAACTTTCATTACTAAGCAGGAAGTAATCTACTCATCTTAAAGTATATCAAGATTTTCATTACAACAATACTTAGAAGAATGTTGCAATCTATCATCCATGTTCTTGGTATTCTTTATAATAACAAATGTTATTTATGTTCTTCAGGAACTTATATATTATAATAAGTTTTGCATATCGCAACTACCACTTCAATGAATATTAAGAGTTTTATTACAACAATTCTTGAAAGCAGGAAGTGATCTACTCATCATGAATTATTTCAATATTTTCATCACAACAATACTTAAAAGAATGTTGTAATCTACATTTCTTTCTCTTTATCACTACCAAAGTTATTTAAATTCTTCTGGAATTTGTATACTTTCATTGTTTATACCTTCAGGGTATTATAAGTGTTTTAAACACTTTTACCACTTTAATCAATTCAATTATCTCTGAAAATACAATGCTCATGGCATTAATATGTTGTTGACACTCTATGGTGCTTCAGTTATTATATATATATTTCTATTTTTATCTTATGAACTATAGGTTCATATCTTATGGACTACGGATCCATATATCTTATTTAAGAGAATTTCATGATGGCCAATCATGTTTCTCTCTAATATGAGATTTTTAATCCATTTATAAATATAAGCGCTTTATTATTTATTAATTTATCATCGATGATTATTTCTTGTCAGTTCTATTCTTAATTTATTGAGATCTCAAAACTTATCATGCTTTAGGTACCTAAACCACTTTTGAGGTTATTTTGACAATCATGTCATGGGTTTCTTTCAAAGTACCCTTAAGTGTTTCTTCAGGAACACTCACCTCCTTTATTTTGCATCTTTATGACTTACTCCAAAGGTATTTTGAACTGACTTTTATACCACATTTTCAGTTGTGATTTACACCTTTTGATCCTTCGGGGATTCAAATGTATATTGGAGAAAGTCTATTAGGGAAATAATTGATAATTTATGCAAGTTACTTAACACTTTGCATAATTCTATGTGTTTGCAAATATTTAACATCGATGATTCATTTATCCTCCCCCTCAATGTTGACAAACATTGTCACTTTAAATAATAAACCTACTTTGGATTCATTTTTGATCCATTATAGCATCATAGCTAGCAAATACATTAGATGTATTTCAATTGTAGGTGGATACTGCTCTTATTAGTTGATAAGATGCATTCATATTGTATTGCTTATTCCCTTTCAATGATCTAATGACTTGGAGGAATTTTCTATCATTTGAATATGCACATGACTTCAGGTCATTCAATATTGATGTCAATCGACTGCATAAATTAAAATATGAGTTCATAACAACTTCAGGTTGTTAATTAATTATCGCATATATGTATATATACGTGTGTCCACGTATTACATATGTAATTGATTTGCATATTATTTCTCATTTAAGTTATTGATTTTAGAACAAATTGTTTATAATGTTCAAATCATTAATTTTTGCTTATCAAGCAATGTCAACGTGAATCTTAAAGATCGTTTCATAATATCCAAAAAATCTGATTTGGAACTGTACTGAACTTCTGGTTCAAATGAAATATATGAACAACTTCGAGTTGTTAATCCATATTGAACTTCTGGTTCAAATAATAGATAAACAATTTCAAGTTTGTTAAACTATATTGAATTTCTGGTTCAACTGTATTGAACTGCTGGTTCCACTATATTGAACTTATGATTCCGCTGTATTGAACTTCTGGTTCCACTGTATTGAACTTCTGGTTCCACTGTGTTGAACTTCTGGTTCAAATAAAATATATAACAACTTCGAGTTGTTAAACTTTATTCTTCAATACAATATGTAAATATAAATATATTAGCAAGATACAACTCATTTTGAAAATTGTGAAATCTTTGGATATCAACTTTATTAATGTTATTATTTCACATTGTTTCAATAAAGCTTCAGGCTTTTGAATTATCAAGTATTTCAAATTCATTGATTGAGGAACTTCGAGTTCCTATGCATATATATACACATGCATATCAATTTTATAAATTTATGATGAACTTCTGGTTCTCAATCTTTTAACATACTTCTATTTTAGAATCTTTTACATTCTTGCTCATTGACATGATTTCAAACTTGTATATTTTATCAAAAATGTTTATATAATACATATACATATATATATAATTCAAGACTTTAGGTCCAAGACTTTGAGTTATACAATTTCCAGTATAAATATTTTCTTTGCACAACTTCGGGTTGTGGTTCTATCCTTTCTTCCATAACATTAGTTATTACTAGCTAAATACATTGAATAATAATACATATGTTTATTCTTATTCCAAATACAAACATACATCAATTAACTTACAATAGCCAATGCTTTTAATACATTTATAATAATATGGTAATACAATATATATTACCATAACGATACATATAATGCATTTATAATAAAAATAACGGAAATAACCATTATACGGCCTAAATATATGAATCAAATAAATAAATTTTACTTAAAACAACATAACAAAATTTGGATCTAGCTACAGTATTGATCAAAACTAAAATAAACAACTTATAGTTGTATTGCATTCCCAATAATCATATTTTCTAAATACCATGTACATGCATAATATCTGATCCAGAATTGAGTACAAATGCATAATTATAGAACCGGGATTTTGCATTCTTTAATATGAATGATTCGAAAAACTTGCAGTTCTATGCATAAAATTCACAACATAAAAAAAAATAACATGTTTCAAATTATACTATCCATATATAGATCTTTCTTTTTATATCAAAATTACTTCTTATCATCATAGAAACTGCAGGTTCTAAGTTTTCCATTTTTATAACAAAAATTACTTTTGCATTCACTTCCGGTGTGCAAAATTAAGATCAATATTTAGATCTTAACTTAATATGATCTTCGAGATGCATATTTTCTTTAGTCATTAAATTTGCATCACCATCTTTGATATTTGAAAATATTTCAATGCAAATTCTTTTATAGACATATCAGAATATAATATCGCTTCTGGGATATTGCATAAACACCATTTATGCATTTTAAATACCTTTTTTTTACAAATATTTATCGCCTTTAATTGTAGAAATCTCTTCTGGAGACATTTTATTATTTTCAAATAAACAGATCTCTTCTAGAGATATTTGCCATTTCCAAATATACAAATATCCTCTAAAGATATTTTGTTATCATCACTTCTGGGATGAACTTATCTCTTCCAGAGATAAATATATACAAACTATTGAAATGTCATATCAATGTACATTCAAACCTTAAATGCATTAACAAAATCAGGTGCATTAAATAAAAATAAGATTCAAGAGAGAAAAGAAATCACTACTTCTGGAGTGTATGATATTCCTTTAGGGAACATATCTTTTACTTATGTAATTGCAATGCAACAAAAAAAATTCTAACATCACTTCTAGGATGTTGGATTTGCTATATAAAATTAAATCTCTAAAACATCTCTTCAAGAGATTAATATGTATATTATATCTTCAGGATATTCAGTTAATATAAACTGTACATGAAAGATGTTAGTTAAATGAAACATGTTTAGAGATTTTCTATTGAATATGATGTTTTTGTCACATATTATAATGTGTATGTCTCTTTTAACTTCTTCTGGAAGTACAATCTTTTTATGTTACAACTTTTAAGAAAGTTTCGGGCTTTTGTTTCATCTTTCTCATTTGCATATGAACTTCAGGTTCCTCATTTAAAAAAAAAATTGTATATGAACTTCATGTCATATGAACTTCAGGTCATTTACATATGAACTTCAGGTTCCTAATTGGTTTACATCATGAGTTTTCAATCTCACTTCCAGTGATAAATAAATATTGCTCTTGACTTTAAATGCTATATCATTATATTCTATACCCATAATTTTGTTGGATATACATTAAAAAAAATCATTTTTTTTTCAAGAGATATTTTGTCTTTAGTCTATCCAAAAGAATCACATACGAAGAATAATAGTAGATCGGAAAGGATAAAACTAGATCTACCTCTACATCATCAATAATGTAAACAATACATATATAATCAAATCTCCATTTGGATTTGGAAACTCAAAATTAGATCCGCAAAAAATTGAAAGAATATATCTACACATATTTAGGATTAGAATAGATAATTAAATCTAAAAAGTTAGATCCACTAAAATAAAATGTAGATCTACAAAAACTGAAAAAGAAAAGTGATCTAGAAGTATGGATCACATCTAAGCAGAAGACACAACAAGTTCATATATGTAGATTTATATGATTTCAAAACATAAAAAGAAAATAACTTACATGATAGATCCATAAATATAGATCTAGAATATTTCAAACAATATCTCTAATAGAGCTTCGTGCTGATAACGTGTTATAAAATGAACACAGAAGATAAGAAATAAGGGAGAGAGAACATTTCTATTCATTTAGATGTGTCTTTCTTTCTGTTGCATTGGCTCCTTTATATATAGGCTTTGGAGCTGATGTTTAACCTTTTTCCCATGATGTGGGACTAAACAGAGAACTAATAAAAGCATATTCACAACATTTATATATATTACAACATATATTGCAATTTATTGCAATATGCCACAATAAAATCTTCCAAACACTTGTTTTATCTTAAATTTACATTATTAAGCCTTTTCCAACTTTACTTTCCATATTTATATTTATTTACTTCAACTTGACCACAAAATTCAATGTATTTGCCAAAAAACCTTATTTTATCATTTGCTTAAGCACCCAGTTTCTCCAAATTCGCAAATTAACCCATACCCAACAATCAAATTCAACTAAGATAATTATTTAAATTATCTCCCTAAATAATATTTAGTTCTTAATCAATAAGTTAAAATCCTCATTATAATTTATTAATCATTATTACAGGTAATCACAAAACCATGGTTGTTACATCCTACATACCCATTATGCATAATTACTGATCAAATAGAGGAGATGCCATGGTAGATTGTTGTTTTACAAAAGTGACCAAGTTACGAATTTTTAAAAACAAATGCTATGATGCTGAATATTAGAAAACATAATAGGCTCTTAAGGCTATTCGGACACTGGAGGGGTGCAATGTATGTTTCAAATATGTAAAACTAACTTGTGAATTTAATACTATATGTATTCCACTCAAATTTCAAACATAAAGAAGTAATCAAGAAAGTGAAATTCAGTGAAGTAAATAACTCCTGGATTTTTATATTAGCTCAAATTATCCAATCCTACATCCATTTCCGCACTCTACGATAAAGAATTTCATTATAACTGCTTACTTTCCACATGTGGCAAGAACACCTTTATAATCTTGATTTTACGGGATATAATTACATCATATTGATTTACGAACTACAAGATCGCCCTCTTTATTTCACAGGCTACAACAACACCTTCTCCTTTTTCACAAATAACAACGGACTATAACAAGTGGTTATACCTTCAATATGGATTCTTGCAGATTCGATACAATGATCTTATAAACCTTCAATAGCAATATATATTTGAATTCTTTGAGGAATAAGATGAAATTAGAGAGAGTATGCTACAAATTCAAGTACAAACTCTTTGATGCTATATGGTTTGCAAATCAGTAAAGAATTGGAGTGGAATAATATCGATCTGCAAAGATAATGAAAGAGGATTCAATGGAGTTTTCTTAAAAAGCACGAAAGATAAGAATATGAAAAGGAAGTGATAATTGTTAGAAAAAAAAAATATTTTTCAAAGTCTTTATATAAGTGTTGAAGAGACATGTCTTTTAATGAAGAGGTGACGCGAAAATCCCTTGATTTGAATTTCAAAAAGTGAAAATTAGGCACGCATCCCTAAAAGCAAACTTGATTAGGCTCACATCTAGTCATGAACTTATTATAAATTAGGTCCCTATTTTTCAAAACTTTATTAAATAATAATTTAAAACAAAATCGTAAATTAATATTAAAATAAAATATGCATTATACAAAAAATTCAGTCCAAAAAACAACAAAAAACACGGCTAAAAACAAAAAACGGCAAAAAAAACAGAAAAAAGTGCAGATAAATGCATCATAATATGGACATATTTGATTTTGTTGCATACATATGTGCGTGTATTCCAGTTCTTGCATCCACCATGGTTAATTTGCATATTTCTGTGCATGTATTGCATTTTCTTGCATAGAAGTATGCAATAATTCGTAATAGTGCAACTCAGTTTATTTTTTATTTGCATTCAAGTGTGCAAATAAAACTGAAAACATGCACAAATGTGTGCAACATATCTGTAGTCAAAAGCATTAGCCGAATTCCCTTTATGCAATAGTTGCATACATGTATGCAACTATAGGCAATAGTTGCATACATGTATGCAACTTTTTTTTTGATTGGCGTGGATCTCTGAGATTATTTTATGATTTTAGATTTTTTTTTTTTTTTTTTAATGTACTGCTGCGTTGTTTTCTTGCAGGAAATGGAGGATGCGAAGGGAAGAAAGGAGGAGGCGGAACTTTCAAGATATGTCAAGCAGAATAAATTCTAGGGACCGGGTTTGAAGAATTTATATGGAAGGGACGTGGTTTTAATTTCAAACCTTAATAGGGACCTCTAATCAACATAGCACAATTTGTCGACATATATGGGTTTTCAAAGGGAAACAACAACACCACTTAGTGTTGCAAATTATAGGTTCCAAAATATATTTGATTTGTGGATCTTGTGATTCGGTTGAGCTCGACGGTTGATGTCCTTCTAGTATATTTGCCATGAGGTCTTTAGCAAGGAAATCTAACACTAAATCAATGCATCATCACTTCAAACACCTTTGTCCTTTCAACATTTTTTTTTCTATCAGTTTTCAATTAGTTTTATGCTTCCATTGCTCTGATAAACCTTGTTTTTTTACGAGTTTTGGTTTATCTTTGTAAATGTCTCCATTATATACTGCACAACTTGGAGATATGCCGATAGCTAATTTTTTTATGGTTGTTAATCATTAAAATCAATACCATACTAAAAAATTAAACTTTCTGGACATATTCTATCCATATTTGGTGCATTACATCATAGATTGGTGCATTAAAATCAATACCATACTAATTAATAGCTCATCATTTCAAACACCTCTGTCCTTTCAATATTTTATTTTTAATATGTTTTGAGCTTCCATTACTCTGATAAGCCTTTTCTTTCGCGAGTTCTTGTTTCTTTATTATTGTCTTCATAATATATCTGAAATAACCACATAATTTGCACATACGTTTTTATAGTAATATTTATGTGGTTATTGTCATCAAAATCAATACATAGAGTATTAAAAAGTTTAACTTTCTTGGCAAGTTCTACCATATTTGGTGCATTTCATCATAGATCTGGATGAACTTCTCAAAACTTATGGATGCGAAAGCCTTCAAACAAGATTTTTCACATCTAAAGTAAAATTGTTGAAATTATCGCATGGCTACTACAAAGAAAAGTTGATGAAATGTATCAATCTATAGCTACGTTACATTAAGGTAAAATTGGCCTCTTATGTATCTTTTTAATGGAACTTGGTATTCACCCTAAAATTAGGTTCAAAATACTATGAAGTGAAGATGAGTCAACGAATTCGTGCAACGACTTATGTGATATTGTCTTTGAGTGTTAGATAAATCGAGAAAGAAATGTAGTGGCACGAAAAATTAGGGTTTTCGCTTGGGACTGATTCTCACGATCGTAGGTGACGGTACCATAAGAAGATATATTTTGGTGACGTCGATAAAATGGGGATGACGACACGTCGTTAGAGCATCGCTGATTCATAAAGCCAGCTCTAATAACTGTACGTAATAGAGCAATGGTTATTGTAACGACAAAAGAAAACATGCCAACGTTTTTTTTCTTTCCATGATACGAGATTGACATGAGCCGGGTATGAAAGGTTAGTTATAATCAAGGCTATGTTAATGACATTGTGATTGCATTGTTTACTTCCTGGTGCATTTGGATAATAGTAATGATTGATTTGGGATAGATGTTCACCTTGACTCAGTGGTTAATTTTATATAAAGATAGATGAGATGGACATATTTACATAATAAAGAGTTATGGGGATGATATTTAGTGAATACATATATTTTATATGCTATAAATATTTTCCTATTGTATATATGTATAAATAAATGTAAGTAGCTCATAATTAATTGAATATGTTACTGTAATGTGATGTATTTTATAATATATCGGGAAAAGCAATAAAAATTTATTTTTGAATACACACACATCTACGCATGTTTATCATTTTCGTCCTTTAATTATCAATGTTTCTTTATTTTGCTCACTAGTATTAATAGTTAGCGGGTATAGTGTCGTACTATACTATCGTCCTTCAAAAAAAAAAAAAAAAAAAAAAAACCAAAAAAACACAACAGTGTTTCTTAACAAATTGTTTTCATTTTGAAAGGTGAATTTGTGCATGTTAAAAATGTAACACATGCCGGCATCACTTGTTACTTTGTTACGTGGCCTGGGATAGTTTCTTTGCTCGAGATAGGAACCTTCTGGAAACTCTGCTCATTTTTTCGCTGCAGTCGGGGTAGTACATAAGCCCTTTGCTCTACCATTCTCCTCCCTTATCCTTCGGACGATTTCTTCACCTATCTTCAGTCACTCTAAAAGCTCAATTTAATTTTTAATGGCGGCTGCCAACGCAATATCCACGGCTTCAATCCTTGCCTCTCCTCGTCAGGTTGCATTCTACTTCATTCTTCTTCTCTTTACCCATTCCTTCTATTATTTTTTCCCTTAATTTTTATGATTTTTCATTCTATATACTTAGGGGGGTTTAAGGAAAAATTTAAGAAGCAACAGTGCGAGTTTTAGAAATAATAGAAGAATGGTGGTTAGAGCTTCAGCGAAAGACATAGCTTTTGATCAGAAATCGAGATCTGCTCTTCAGGCCGGAGCTGATAAACTTGCTGATGCCGTTGGTGTCACCCTTGGTCCTAGAGGTATGATGACTGTATTTGGATTCTGAATCTGAGATGAGTGGATTGTGTCATCATTTGTTTTTTCTATCGAATAGGTTCGTATGCGGATGAAATGGTTTTGAACGGTTGCAACATTTCTAAGGATACTTATCTAGATTTTAGCGCATATTATTTCTAGATAACTGCATGTTTGGTTGCTCATTTTAGTCAGAGTAGCGTGAAGCTATTCTGTGTTTGTGTCTTTGTACTTTATCTTTGGTTTAGATAGGAGAAATGTTTGAGTGAACAAACTAAGTTGTAATATGCTTTAGTTGGCAAAACCTAAAAGAAGATGGCATTACCTAATTTAAATCATAGTTATCATAACTGAGCCTTGGATTGAACCATAGTTTGTAAGATATGACCAATCAAACCGTCAAAAACACGTCCTTATGACATTTTAATCAAAACATGCAATTGATTTGGGTTTGACTATATCAGTTGGACCATTGGAGTCTTCAACCTTAGTGCTACGGTTCTGTCTAGGTTTCGGGTTCCATCTCTAGCCGACCCCAACTTGTTTGGGAATAATGACTTAGTTGTTGTATTTGATTTAAGTCGTATCTGTTGCTTATGACTATTTACTACTTTTTAAGTCAGAAGCTAAGACCATCTCCAACAGAGTGGTTATTCAGCTGAATTGTGTTGCCTTCGCCCTTGCTTCAGGTTCACCTGATGTGTAGTTTGCGCCTAGTTATGATGCAAAAAAAGGGTGCTTGGTCTGTCCCCTCGCTATCTTAATGGCTATAAAGCGGTCATAAAGCTGCCATAAAATGTTAATAAAATGGCTTGTTTTTCGTTCTCTATTTATACTGTTAACATTCAGTTCTTCATTCAAACTAAAATTATTCTACATACTTTCTTTCTCCACCTCAAGCTTCCAAACTTTGTCTTCTCCTTCTGGTCCGTTTTCAAACGATGTAGCTCTAGATGATTTTACTTTCAAAGAAAAACTGATCCAAAATGGAAATTCTTCTATCAACTGTAGCTCATGTCCATGGATTTTTGAAGAGGATTACGATACATGTTATTCTCCAACAGCCTGGCTAGAGACAACGATTAGAGTGGAGAAACATTCATAATGTTGAAACATTCTATTTTGTTTTGTATTGATTGTAGAAAAGTTCAACAAACGAATAGTTTGCGAAGTTATTTTTGAAAGGGAAATGACCAAAAATGCACACTATTACAAATTCATGAATTATATTCATGAATTGCTACGAACTTTGTACAATTCAACTCAAAACGATGTCAAGTAACACAAATAATGTGCAGGATATTCAACCTAAGGGAAAAGAATAAGGAGGCTCAAATTCTAGATTCTTTTCTAGTCAGAGAGATTCATCTTGTAAGGATGTCTCTCACAATGTTGACATGGATGAGGATTTGTGCATTCCACACATAGAAATCGCCTAAGATTGCCAGGTTGTAAAGCTACGAAGAAGAAGATCAATGTCACATTAGATTTGAAAACTGAACAACTTGTTTTGATAAAAGGCATGTGAAGTTGAACCGACAAAGGGCAGACAACTCGGCTGAGGAGTTAGTGAGTTACTTGAAGAAGTTTGTATAATATCAAGGAAGCTAAATAGATCCGACAACAACAGTACAAGAAGGATAAAAGCATGTACTGGAAAATGATTTGATACGTCTTCCGAAAGCTGATCAAACTATTTTTAGGCTATTAAGCAAGGTTCAAAAATCCTTTTTCCGTCTCGCTCTTTGAATGATTTTGAAAATTTGGTTCCATTTCAGAGATTCCGGAAATTCCTTTTTAAATTTTGTTTACAAATTCGTGTGCTTGTTTGTAAATAACCAATGCTAATATTATTCATAGAGCATACTTCGAATAGATACAAAGCATATAACAAATTTAATGTTAAAAACCATTTCGTTCTAGCATCATATGAATTATGATCAATATTGTCGTATTCATTTTATGTCAAATTATAATTTTTAATACAAGTGTTGGTATGATTAATTTTGAAAAAAAAAAAAATATAAATTAAGCAAATTTTATTCAAACAAAAAATAAAATCAAACAATTTGAAAGGTATAGCAAGCCCAACACTTAAATTTTAACAAATTTCAAATTATTTGTGAAGAATAATGGTCATTCAACCCATTAACTCAACCAGCCTTCTTCTTTTCTAAAACCCACGTTTTTTTTTAATCATCCATGCCTCTAAAACTAGCTATCGCTCCTTCTTCCCTTTTTTTTTTTTATATATAAAAGAAGTTGGTGCCCTAACTCCTACCAGCCGCCAATGAAAAAAAAACACCTGCTAATTTTTGTTTGGAAGAGCGATTATTGGATAAACCCGAACTTCAGTCTCGACTTCGTCTTCAACTTTGGCTTCAACATCGAGTATTTGCTTGAGTTTCCTCAACGGTACAATTTTTTGTGTTAAGCCCTAACAGAACAGGTTTCTTCTCATATGCCGGTATGGTGGATGCTCGGAACCAGGACGGAACCGCTGGAGTTCCTGCGTGCTGGCCGGAAGTTCGAACCATGCTATTAAGAATCAAATTATGAACAGTTATCTGTTTCAGTCGCAGTAGTTTGAACATAACATAATGCATTTCTATTCGTAAAAACATATTACAATACACGATAAAGAAAAAGCTTCGACCAGTGATTGTCATGAGCACTTAAAATATGATCTATTAGATCTTATTGTGAAGCATTGCGTTTAGGTATGCCAATTGCTGGTTTATGTGAAATTCTGGAATGAGTGTTTGAAAAAAGCATAGAACAAATTACAAGTGGTAAAAACTACTGATTTCCATAAGAATCGAAAATTTTCAGGCATTTCATTAGCGCATCATATTCAAAATGCATATATTTAATATCTCTTTCGTCATCGAGGATCATATTATGCAGAAACATGCAAGTAATCATGATTTTTGTTATTTGTGATTGTTATCGAAGTCCATGGACGAAAAGAATCATTGGAACTGACTTGATTTGCTTTGGATGTTAAATGGCCTTTCTATGTCTTTTTGTTGGTCTTCTTGCATTGGAACAAACTTGATTTGCTTTGGTGTTATAGAATGTAAAGAGGTTTTCACAATGGTTTTACAATTGTGCTCCATGGACCAAGAATAAATGATACTAAAATTGACATCTCTAGTGCATGATCATTAAATTTGATGTTTCTATCTTTATATTCTTATTGAACCAAACATTTTGAAACCATATATTGTACAGTACACATCAATAGGTTTAAGAATAATTATTGGTTTTTCCCTTACCGTTATGTGCTCCATGATGTGCTTCAGTACTGTTCTTCCACGCTTACAATTTAGATTGCCTAACATTTTAGGTAACTTATACTCATGCATTTCTCGAATTCTTAACACAAGCTTTGTTTGGAGTCGGTAAGTGCTGCATGCCATATATGTCAACTATACATTGGTAGATTTTTTTAAAGCATTTCTAAAACAATACTCTCCTCAATCCTATATGTATCATCCAACATATTAGCAATAAGCCAACATCCATAAAGCATCAATGACTTTTTGATGTCCACATAAACCCGTTTTTCTTTTCAATGAATTTTGCTTGTCATCCAGCACATTAGCAGTAAGCCAACATCCGTAAAGCATCAATGACCTTTTGATGTCCACATAAACCCAATTTTCTTTTCAATGAATTTTGCTTGTATTGAAACTAGGAGTTATAGGCTTTTTACCCAGCTGAAATTTGTAAAAACAAACCTTGTTTCGTTCTGCATCTTCGTTGAATATAGTGCAAAGTAGTTTTGCATTAAAGTTATTATGAAAAGCTAAATGTTCTCAATTGATAAATCAAAGACCTTTAACGAGCCATTGTGCCTTCTTGATGATGATGCTTGACTTTTCTGATGCATCTTCTGGAGCATTTAACTCTTATTATATTGTTCTTGTTCTATTTGTTAATCTTTGGAAGAATTTTTGAATCCTTATCAAGATTGATGAAGGAAGACATTGTTAAGTAGTAAGTTTGTTGTGTATTTCAGAGTGCGTGTTATTTTGGTGCGAAGAAGATGGTGAATGTTGCCTTCCTATATACAGATTAATGTTCTGTCTAGTATGATGTAGCAAAGATTTGTCTAATCGTGAAATAGTATGTTTTTGTTCTTGTTTTAGTGTACAATGTATGTTCGTTTTAATAGAGTCTTGTCTAATTCGTTATAGATTATTCTATGTTGTATCAGCACATTTATGTAGACATACTTTATCTTTATAACATGTTAGTTTCTTGATGATTATACACTACTGTTGAAGTTACACACACAAAAGTATGCATAAACACATGTGTGTGTGTGTGAAGCAGTGTTTCTCTATTGAAATCGTATTTATCGGTACTTTACTTTCATTAATTGGTTTTGTGTGTCTACTATTCATTTAACTGAATGTTGAAATGTGTTTCCGTATGTAGGTAGGAACGTTGTTTTGGACGAATATGGTAACCCTAAAGTGGTGAATGATGGTGTCACGATTGCCCGGGCTATTGAACTTGCTGATCCAATGGAAAATGCTGGTGCTGCCTTGATTAGAGAGGTGTCATTATTTTTTATTATGGTGTAATTTGTCTGATTATCCACTTAATTTAATAGCTTGTACTTATGATTTATATGATGGTGATGATAAGGTTGCCAGTAAGACAAACGATTCAGCTGGTGATGGCACAACCACAGCTTGTGTGCTTGCTCGAGAAATTATCAAGTTGGGTCTCCTTAATGTTACTTCAGGTGCTAATCCTGTAAGTATCAAAAAGGGTATTGATAAAACCGTGCAAGGATTGGTTGAAGAACTTGAGAGGAAAGCTAGACCTGTTAAAGGACGTGGTGACATCAAGGGTATTGTCATTTCTCTCTCGCCTTAATTCAACAGTATCATGATTTACGTTAATGTCTCCCCTTGCAGCTATTGCTTCCATCTCAGCTGGTAATGATGATTTTGTTGGTGAGATGATTGCTGATGCAATCGATAAAGTTGGTCCAGATGGTGTCCTTTCAATTGAATCTTCATCGTCATTTGAAACAACTGTTGATGTTGAGGAAGGAATGGAGGTTTGTATATCAGCTACAAATAATGTTTATTTGTTGTTGCCTATAAATAATTTATAATTTTTCGGAAATCTACTGTAGATTGATCGAGGCTACATATCTCCCCAATTTGTTACCAACCTTGAAAAGCTGATTGTCGAGTTTGAGAACGTCAAGGTTTTAGTTACTGATCAGAAGATTTCATCGATAAAGGAAATTATTCCTTTGCTAGAGCAAACCACCAACCTCCGAGCTCCCTTGCTAATCATTGCTGAAGATGTGACAGGTGAGGCATTAGCCACACTTGTTGTCAACAAACTAAGAGGTATTGTTAATGTAGCCGCAATCAAAGCACCTGGCTTTGGTGAGAGACGAAAGGCTCTTCTCCAAGATATTGCTATTGTTACAGGTAATTCTGAATAAACTATACTTCAAGTCTATATCACACCTTATTTTTATTGTTTGGGGTAAGCTTAGTCATGCTATTTGTTATATGACCTTATTTTTATTGTTTGGGGTAAGCTTAGTCATGCTATTTGTTATATGTGTGTGTCTCTAATTTGCAATATGTATTTCGACATTCTAATGGAAATGCATTCCAGAACTTCAGCACAAGAAAGAAAAAAAAGGTAGATGTTATTTGTTAGGAATTTGCACTAATATATTTAGGGTAAAATCTGTTTGTGGAATTAAAAATGTATGACAGACAAAATGCATTGTTTAGCTGCAAGTGAAAAGTTGCATTAACTTAGTTTTAAAGATGGAACATGAATTGCAAAGACGGTTTAGTCAGTTTCACATTAGAATAGAGGACTCATTGTAGAAATAGGCTTCCTGAAAAAGCTTATTGCAACAGCAGGCCTTATCTGGAATTATTTTACAGAACTAATCCTTGTGGTAATGCAAGAATGCATATTTATATACTGCCCTGTAAAAGAGGCTCGTTTGTGTAATAAGCTTGAGAGATAAAAAGAACAAGGTTATGATTGTTTGGTGAGGGTAAATGGGATACAGTTATTTGGTATAGACTTGGATTAAAGATGCACACTATCTGATCTTTAACACGTATATTTGTTCTCTTTTGTTTCATTTCAGGAGCCGAGTTCCAAGCTAAGGACCTAGGTCTACTGCTAGAAAACGTGACAGTAGAACAACTTGGTACAGCAAGAAAGGTGACCATCTCCCAGAGCTCAACAACATTGATTGCTGATGCTGCAACCAAGGACGAAATCCAAGCAAGAATTGCTCAAATCAAGAAAGAGCTTGCGGAGACCGACTCAGTATATGATTCTGAAAAGCTAGCTGAGAGAATTGCTAAGCTTTCAGGCGGTGTGGCAGTCATTAAAGTCGGTGCTGCTACAGAAACAGAGCTCGAGGACCGCAAGCTACGTATTGAGGATGCCAAAAATGCCACTTTTGCTGCTATAGAGGAAGGCATCGTACCCGGTGGCGGTGCTGCCTATGTTCATCTTTCTGCCTATGTTCCAGCTATCAAGGAGAAGCTAGATGATGCTGATGAGCGACTTGGTGCTGACATCATTCAAAAGGTTTGTTATTTCATTCACATTTTTCCATGCTTAAGTTTCAACTTTGGTCGAATATGATGTCAAAAGGATCAGGTTGGGTCCGTTTCGAACAACAATGCTGGCATATGTCTAAAGCCTTGTTCATATGTTTACAGGCCTTAGTGGCTCCTGCGTCTCTGATTGCACGCAATGCTGGAGTTGAAGGAGAGGTGGTAGTGGAGAAGGTGAAAGAAAGCGAATGGGAAGTAGGATACAATGCAATGGATGACAAATACGAGAACCTTGTAGAAGCAGGTGTTATTGACCCAGCGAAAGTGGCGAGATGCGCTCTTCAAAATGCAGCCTCGGTTGCAGGAATGGTTCTAACCACACAGGCAATAGTTGTCGAGAAGCCCAAGCCTAAGGCTCCAGTCAGTGCACCGGCGCCTGGCACCCTTACCATTTAAGTCTTGTTGATGATAATTTAAATTTGATAGAAAATTTTTATGCTAGTAGGTAGTGTAAGAATATGCCTTCATTTTCATTTTGTGAGTTAGACTGCGGAAACATGCGAGAAATTTGTATATTCCAAGTATGTGAGAATTCGGGTCTGTATTTTGGATCCTTGATTAGAGACTAAAGTTTGCTATTGCTTTTACCGTCTGTTCTAATAAATTTTTGCTGCTTCGTTCTTATGTCTTTGCCGTTGCAATGCATATATATTTTGTAAACATTTAAAAAAAAAAAAAAAACGTGAATTGCAACGGTCAAGATAATGGCGACTTCCTTCTGACTTTCCTTCTCTCTCGTGATTTTCTTGCCTTCTCTGGTGCTTGATTCTCTGTGGTCTCTTCTGCGTTTTCTAGGCTGTTTCTGTCTCTCGAGTTCCTTCTCGCTTGTATCCCCAATTTCAAGGGCATGACAGCGGATCCATTTTCGAACGAATTCGCAGTTGCTGGATCTTTTGTTCGGTCCTGTCCTCCCTTCGACGTGATTGCGAAGGGTCCGGTTTCGGGTTTCGTTGGTTTTGATAGGGTGTTCATCGATAGAGGTTCGTCTTTACTCGTTGATATCGTTTGAAAGGCTTCTGCGCTTCAGATTTATGGATGTTGAAGGAAGCTTTCTAGAGCTCTCACCCATATACAGATCGAATCTGGTTACTGTCTTGTCTCCTCGGGAAGGTTCTGGCCGGTTTTTAACGAAAGTGGGGAGGAATTGCATAGTCAACCTGTTGTCATCAGAGCAAAGAGGGGTTTCATCACCCCCTTTTCCCCTTGTCTGAGTTTTAAGTTGTCGAGTGCCTCCCTATTGTGGCCAATCATAGATTTATGGTGGGTTCTTTGTCTGGCGGAGGCACTTTTGGTCTGGGTTTTGCCAATTTATTGTCGGTTGAGGTGCCTGTTGCAGGGGATTTGATCACCCCTCACAAGCATGTTAGATCTGCTGTTGTCGCTGTGCATGTTGTTGCCGACTCTGTGGGCTCTCAAACTAATCCCCGACGCCGTAGACGGAAGTCACGTCGTGCACGAAAGCCGAATGTTGCTTCGTTAGCAGGCGGTTCTTTGATCTTGAGCTCTGAAATCGTCCAACAGGTTCATCTTGCTTTTGAAAGGCTGAGCTTTATTCCTTGCTATGCGGATGAGGACGTGAAGGACTTGCAGGAGGAGTATCAGACTGATTTGGAAACCAATAGCTTGGTGGTAGTTTCTTCTTCGGTTAACAAAGTGAACTTGCTTTGCTCTCAGTGTGAAGTGGAGAATATCAATATGTGCTCGATTCAGCCAGTATTCATAGAGCCATGGTTGGATGGTTTTGTGACCAGTTTTGGTTCAGCTTCGGTTTGTTCGGCCAGGTTGCTCTTTTGTCAGGTTCGGATCTTCCAGATTTTATCAAGGTATGTCTCTTTTAATAAGGTGAATTGCTCTCATTCTTGGTGTTTTGATGGCGTTTTGTTCATTCATGTGAGCCAAGTCACCCGTGAGTGTGAGCTCCCCATCATCGCTACTTCCTCTACGGAAGATGTAATGACGGGTCACGGGTGTGTTGTCTGGGCTGTGTGCGTTTTCTTCTCCTCCTTGTCTGTTGTTCCTGGCTGTTTGAGGTGGGGCTGTCATCATTTGGCGGCTGGGTTCAGTACCTTTGCCACTGTTTTTTTGTTTGATCCTGTTGTGCCCGTTTGTTTTTTTGCCTTTGGTCTTGCTGTTCCTTGTCCATTTCTCGTTGGGATGTGCTGGATTGGCTTCGACCTTTTTAGTTTTGCAACAGTGGTTTTAATTGTCTGGGTTGTATTTTGGTTTATTGGAGTTCTTTGTTCCCTGTATGGCTTGAGTAGCCCTTGTGTCTTGGCTTGCCTCGGTTGGTCTTCTCTTGCAGGCCAACATTGGTATGTGTTTGTTCTGGTTTTTGGTACGGAGGCCTCTGGTGGGCTCTCGGTCTCCGATGTGTTCTTCTATTTGAGTCTTAGCGAGGCTACTATGTCGCCAGAGACTCATCCTCTTCGTTTTTGGTTTTTGTTGTCGCTTGAGTGTTGTTGGAGTCCTTCCTGTTTTGCGTCTCTGTGGGATGGGTGGCCTCTCTGTCGTAGGCGTATTGTGGACACCGCTGTGGCTCACAATACAGTGCTCCAGAGAGGTGGCCTTTTATGTCTGTCTCTTCCGTCTAGCGATGTCGGGTGTTCTTGCAAGCGGACTATCCCTACGTCGCGAGTCTTCCAGTCTGATAACATATTGTCTTTGGTTTTGTTCATTCAGCATTTGGTGTTGTCTCCTATGAGCAACTCCTCATTTCTATCTAGGTCCTCCTCTTGGTCTGAGAGTTCTTTAGTTTCCCCAGCTTCTCATGTTCCTTGCTCAGTAGTTTCTGCCGCGTCTGTTTCTCTCCCCTTTCTTAGTAAGGTTGAGATAGCGATCATTAATGATCGCCTATCTCGACTTACTAAGAATTCTTATCCGATTAGAGCTGGGGCATCCGTCTCTGCCCCAGATTGCGATGATTGTTGTTTTCTTAGGCGCCCTGTCTCCGGGAGAGCGGTCTTCTCATGCCTCTTGTCGTAGATCGCGACAGGTGCCTCGCACCCCCCGCACTATTCGCACACGCTCTATAGCGGCGTCCGAGCAGATCATTAGATCTACTCGACACACCCTACATCGGATATGAGCTGCAAGGCGTCTTCGGTCGCCCCTCCCTAGGTGTTTCCTCGTTTTGGTTTTTTCTCTATCTTTTAGCCTCTCGATGGCGAGCTTTCTCTTTTGGAATGTTCGTGGCATTGGTAATGATGCGTCGTTATCTAGACTCAAGTGCATAGTTAAGAAGCAGTCTGGCTGCTTGGTGGCACTTCTGGAACCGTTAGTGGGACCAGAGAAGGTCACCAGAGCTGCCTTATCTCTCGGCTTTGGAGGTTCCTTAGCTAATGTTTCTGACAAGATTTGGATGCTCTGGTCCAAAGATGTTGTCGTTCATCCTGTCTTCGATTCGGATCAGCTGATATCGGTTGCTTGTTTGTGTCCTACTTTCAGTTCCTCCTTTCTGTTCTCTGCGGTTTACGATAAGTGTGACAAGATAGACAGATTGGACCTTTGGGCTGATCTTATATCCTTAACACAATTGGGCTTCTCTTCTTCAGTAGTTGGCGGCGACTTTAACGTTATCGCCAGCAACGCCGAAAAGCGAGGAGGCAATGCCGTCAACCGCTTGGCGGTAGAAGATTTCAACGCTTTTATCCTAGCTTCGGGTCTATCGGAGGTCTCCTTCGTCGGTTCGGCATTTACTTGGTGCAACAATCAAGATGGGCCAAACCGCATTCTCTTCAGGCTTGATAGAGTATTCGCTTCGGAAGGGTGGTTTAACCTCCCCTTTTCCTTCTCGGTTTCCCATCTTCACCGTACCTTCTCCGACCATGCTATGATGCTTCTCAGTTGCTTTCCCCGCGCTCTTTCTGGTCCGTCCTCCTTCAAGTTCCAGAGCATGAGAGATCTCACCATACTTTCCATGGTGTAGTGCCCGACTCATGGAACCCTCCCGTTAGTGGCTCTCCGTGTGTGGCGTTCTCTCGTAAGATGAAGCGTCTTAAGGCTTCCCTTAAGGCGTGGAACGTTCTAGTTTTCAAGAATATCTTCGACCATGTTTGCTAGGCCGAAGAAACTCTTGTGGTAGCTGAATCGTATTTTGATGAGGATCCCTCCGCTACTAACAAGGAAGCTTGGGCTTTGGCCCAGATAGCTTTTTCTTCGGAACTTCGCATTGAACATGAGCATCTTCGCCAAAAGGCGAGGATCAAGTGGATTGTTGATGGTGATACTAACTCCAAATTCTTCCACTCTTCTATTCGTAAGAAGAACAGACTTCTCACGATTCTCCAGACCCAACGGCCTGATCTCTCTTTGGCTTCCACCCCGGTCGAAGTCAAAGATACTATTTTGGCCCATTTCCAGTCCTTCCTAGGTTCCCCTTCCATGTCTGTCTCTGATCCATCCTTGTTCGCTTTCATTCCTAGGCTAGTTCTCCCCTCGGATAGCTCTGACTTTGCTGCATCTCCTTCCTCGGAAGAAATTCATGCTTGTGTATTTGCCCTGAGCAAGGACAGTGCGTGTGGGCCAGATGGTTTCAATGGGATGTTTTATAGGAGTGTGTGGCCTGTCATCCAGGCGGACTTCTGTCTTGCCATTCAGTCCTTTTCTGGTGGAGAGCTCCCAGCAGTTTGGACCTCCACCAACTTGATCCTTATCCCAAAACTCGCTCAACCGAGCTCTTGCTCGGATTTCCATCCGACCAGCTTGTGTAATTTTTCTAACAAGGTCATTTCGAAGATCCTAACCGCTAGGCTAGCTCCGTTTCTGGAGCGTCTTATCTCGTCTTCTCAGGCTGGGTTTGTAAAAGGGCGTTTAATCACCGATAACGTCCTTTTAGCCCAGGAACTGATTTCTCAGATCGATAAAAATGTTCGAGGCTCTAATATGGTTGTTAAGCTAGATATGGCTAAGGCTTATGATCGCATGTTGTGGTTCTTCATCATTAAGGTTCTAAGGGCATTCGGCTTTCCTGAACCCCTTATCGATGTTGTTTGGAGGCTTATATCCAACTATTGGTTTTCCGTTCTCATCAACGGAGCTGCCACCGGTTATTTCAGGTCTGGGAGGAGTCTTCATCAGGGAGATCCTCTCTCCCCAACTCTGTTCGTCTTAGCTGCCGAGGCTTTCGTTAGAGGTCTGCACTCTTTAACAATTATTGGGCAAATTCACGGTTTTGGGATCCCTAGGGGTTGTCCTATTATCTCGTCTTTATCTTTCGCTGACGACATCATCATTTTTACTAATGGGAGTCATCGGTCTATTCATAGCCTTTTGGGTCTTCTACGGTGGTACGAGAGATGTTCGGGGCAACTCGTGAACTCATCCAAAAGTTGCTTCGTGCCTGCAAAAGACCTTTCTTCGATTAGATCTTCCTGGATAGAGTCTGCTACTGGCTTCACAAAGGCTTCCCTTCCCCTCCCTTACCTCGGTATTGAGTTATATCGAGGGAGGAAGCTCAATGCCATCTTCGATCCCTTGACTGACAAAGTCAGGGGAAAGATTATTCGATGGAATGCTACCCTCCTTTCTCAGGCAGGCAGATTGGTTCTTATTAAGTCTGTCCTTGACTCTATGGGATCTCATATCTTTGTTGCCATGACTCCTACTGCTTCGTTCTTCCGTTCTTACTGGTCATTGGTGTCCTCCTTTTTTTGGGGAACCAAGGAAAATGCTTCTCGCCATCATTGGGTTTCTTGGAACACCATTTGTCGTCCTAAGTGTGAGGGAGGCCGAGGCCTCCGCAACCCCAACGACATCTCCGTGGCCTATGCTTGCAAGCTTTGGGCGAGGTTTGGAGAGAACAACTCGCTCTGGGCGACGTTCCTCCACGCCAAGTACTAAAGGCTGGAAGGTACGAATTACTCCGGTATCCCAACCTACGCTAGTGAGACGTGGAAACGGATGCAATCCGTGAAGGCCTTATCAGATGCTCATGGGGGAGGCACCGGTTGGGATGGCAATCCATTCTCGCTTAAGGCGGCGTGGAATTCGGTTCGTTCTCCAAGTCCTATTTCTCCTCTCTTCTCTTTCGTTTGGAATGTTTGTATTCCCCCGAAGGTCTCCCTGTTTATGTGGAAAACTTTGCACAACGGTTTACCAGTAGATGAGGACCTTCAGAGAATTGGTATCCCTCTTGTATCCAGGTGCAGGTGCTGCAGCTCTGGATGCTCCGAGTCTCCCTTTCATTTGTTATTTTACGGATGTTGTGCTAGGTCTGTCTGGAATTACTTTGGGAATCTGATGGGTTGTCGTAGTAATACCACCTCCCTGGATAGTTTTCTGAGTGCCTGGTGGATAGGAAACTCAGGGAAATCCTTTCGGTCGATCCTTCTTCGCCTAATACCTTGTCTTATATGTTGGCACATCTGGTGTTCGCAGAATAAGGCGGTCTTCGACGAAGTAGGTATGGACCCTACCTCCATTATCTAGAAAGTTAGGAACGATGTGTACCTTGCTTTTCGTGGTAGGCCGTATCGGGGAGCATTCAGTTCCCGCTCAAGGAGGTGGGCAGTTACTTTTGATGTTACATCGATGTCGCCCACTCCAAGGGCAGGCATTGGTTGATTTTTTAGTCTTTCTTATCTATTGCTTTGGTTTTTGTTCCCGGTTGTTATTAGCCCTTTCCCACGCCAACCCCCCTTTTGATCTTATGTCGGTTGCTATTGTGTAGATTCTAGACCTCAGGTTTGAGCTGGTGGGTGCTCTGGGCTATGAAACATCTCTGAATTTGATGGAGCATATGATGATCATGGTTTTGGCGGAGTTGTGGATCTTAAGCTGGCTTTTGGGTTCCGCTGGACTCGTTCCCCACCTTGGTTATGATGGAGCTTTCTGTCCAAGCGGTTTCAGAGGGTCGAGGTTTGTAGGTTTCGCCTTCAATGGACTATGGTCTCCCTGATGATTTTTCATGTGAAGCTTTCTTGTAAAGCAGCTCTGGAGGGTCTTTTATCTTCTAGAGATGGTTTGCTCTTGTTGAATTATATATTTTTTGGGAAGACTATTTTCATTTGTAGGAATAGATATACTTCACTTTCGGGTGGTGGCCTTGCCAGAACTCGATTTTGAAGTAAGACGGGCGGTGGTTTATCCGGAGTTGATCTATCTAGCTTCCTATAATTACATATAGTCATCCTCCGAGTATATTATATCTTAAGGTTACCTGCCAGGCATGTTGGCAGCTTTTGTTCCATTATATATACACACAAAACCTTTTCCAAAAAAAAAAAAGAATATACTCTGTTTATGTATCTTACGAAAATTTGGTGTTCGTGCAGAAGAAGGAGGAGGAGAAAGCCAAAGAGAAGGAGTTGAATGATTTGTTCAAGGTTGCAGTTAGTCAGCCTAAAGTCCCACCTGGGGTTGATCCCAAATTGATCCTGTGCGAGTTGTTTAAGGCAGGTCAGTGTGCAAAGGGTATCAAGTGTAAATTTTCTCATGACTTGAATGTCCAGAGAAAAGGAGAAAATATTAGTATCTATAGCGATAAGCGCGACGAAGAAACTATGGAAGACAGGGATCATGAGATGCTAGAAAAGGTTGTGGCGGAAAAGAAAGCAGAGTATCAACAGAATAAACCAACTGATATTGTTTGCAAGTGTTTTCTAGATGCAGTAGAAAAGAAACAATATGGTTGGTTTTGGGTATGTCCAAATGGTGGAAAGGAATGTCGATATAGGCATGCTTTACCCCCTGGATATGTCCTCAAATCTCAAATGAAGGCATTATTGGCAGAAGAGTCGGAAAAGATATCAGTTGAAGAGGAGATAGAGAACCAACGTGCCAAAATTGCTACAACCACGCCTATGACTCCTGGCTTGTTCTACCAATGGAAAAAGAAAAAGATGGAAGAAAGAGAAGCTGGTATTGCTGCAAAACAGGCCGAAAGAGCAAAAAATGACAGAATGAGTGGCCGCAAGCTGTTTATGGCTGATGCTAGTTTGTTTATTGATGATGATGATGCTGAAGCATACGAGAAATACTGGAGAGATGAAGCTGAAGCTGAACAAACAGTCAAGAATGAGGCAGGACTAAGCACATCTAACAATGTGGAGAAGAGCACAGAGGAACTATTAGCTGAGGAGGACGACGATGACGATCTAGACTTAGATGAGTTGAATGAGCTAGAAGCAAGTCTATCAAAGGCCTCCATTCAAATCAAGAACTAAGCATAAATATTTCATCTTTAGCATTTGTGAATTAAGTGGCCCAAGGTACATGATCCGTCTTCCCGGGAGGGTTAATTTGGATTTCAGCTCTTCTCCACTATTATGGATAAGTTAAATTTTGATTTTGTTTGCCATACTAGAGGTTGCGAAATGTTTTGAGTTAGTGGTTGCAAATTTAGAGAATCGTGTTTCCGTTAATACAAATAAGCTGGAAAATTATATTGCATGTCTTATTAATTAAAAAAAAGTATGTATATTTTGCAGATTTTCATGCTAAAGCTCACGGCATGCGGGAAGCGCAATTTATAAGATACGCAAGCTTAGATGTAACACCCCGTATTTTCTGTGATCGTATAAGTAACAAATCAGAGAATAATTAAATTATAAAATAAGAATCAAGGGAAACGGGTTGCGCCATTGCGTTCGTCTCGGAATTCTGCATGAAATCGAGTCCGATTTTTCAAAAATCGGAATTCGTATGACCAAGTTATGACCCTCAGAAGTTTTAGGAATTTGAATAAAATAAAACAACTCGAAAATAAAGCCAGAAATTCGTAATTCAAACCTAGAGAAGGCTGGCGGGAAAATTCCCGCCCATATACCCAGGTCGACTGGGGAGTTGACCCCCCCAACCAGGTCGACTGGGGAGTCGACTGGGGTGTCGACCTCCCCATGACCAGGTCGACTGGGGCGTCGACCTGGGGATCGACCTGCTCCCGAAACCCAGTTTTTGAACCTGGTTCATTCTAATGTATCTGGTCACGTTTTCTGTCTAGATTCGTCTACCTAATCCTATATAAACAGCCCCCTAGCCTCATTTTCTCTACATAATTTCATTCCGTCTATACTCTGCCTTTGTTCTAATTAAAAATAAAAATGGCGTCACTACTCTGCTGGAATCAAAACTTGGACTGATGCATCTTCTTCCAACCTGAATAGAATTAAAAGCTAAATCAAATCTCAAATCAAAGTTTAGAGCTACAACAACAATTAAAGAAGAGTAATTCAGCCTTTCTGCATCAACACCAGTTTATTTCCTTTCTTAAATCACGAAAGGCAAGTACAGTTATTTTCCGATATAAACGTTAATTATGATTGTCACATGAATTGTAAATCTGAATCTGAGGTTATGTCTGTTCTGTTCTGTTTAGATCTATCTTATTCTGTATCTCTTTCTTCTTTCTGTTCTATAGCCAGGCTACTACGAGCCTGCGCCGAATCTCATAAGAGATTAACGCACGAACACTAAATTTTGGGACAAATAATGAATAATGCATAATTGGACATGAAACTATTGCCTATGACTATGATTCAAGACTATGAGACTATTGCCTATGACTATGATTCACGCCTATGAGACTATTGCCTATGACTATGATTCACGCCTATGAGACTATTGCCTATGACATTGAATAAGGAACTATTGTGATTAGTCGCCCATGACTATTGTGGTTAGTCGCCTATAACTATTGTAGTTAGTTTCTTATGCCTATTCCCTTAATGATGTTGGATCTCATATTTAGTATGTAACTTTGCTAGTTTATTCCCATTCACTGTTATGTACATCGAGCCTAGTGGGGCCATTATCATTGTATTTGGTTCATTATTGCATGCCTATTCTTTCTTGTGCTTATCCCCCATTCCTTTTGCTAGGGCCATTTCATGAGTACTTAGAGAACTTGTGGAAACATGTTATATGGGGATTGGGCGTAGCTTAATTAAGTTAATTTGGCATAATAAATATGTTGGCATAATCTGAATTGGCTATAATAGTGAATGATTAACATGTATATTAGTCTTGGACATAAATGGTGAACTAGAATATTAAATCTAGTTTTGACATGAACTGTAAATGAGAATATTAAGACTAAAATTTGGGGCATATATTGTGTTATGAATTATGACCTTGATTTGGGTATGTAAGTTGAGGCTAAGGCAAGATATGTAGATAGAGTTTTAGATATATATAATCTGCTAAATCTGTTATCTGCTAAATCCGTTAAATTGCCTAATCCGTTATCTGCTAAATCTGTTGAATTGCCTAAACTGCTGAATCTGTTATCTGCTAAATCTGTTGAATCGCTTAAACTGCTAGATCTGCTACCTGTTGAATTGTCTGATCTGTTGAAAACTAGATAATGGTAATCTGTGTATGGAAATCCGTAGGCTCGTCCTCAGATTTAGTAAAACATGGAAATTTGATTAATCTGTTGTATCCTATAAAGAAGTTTAATCTGTTAAATAAACGTAATTAGTCTGATATCTGAAAAATCTGTATTGGAATGAATTGGCTATGACACGAGGTTAGGCTCTGTTTGCGGTAGAAGCCTGCCCGGAACCAACCGGCTTAACCAGCGACCGCAAACTGTCAGTCTAATGTGAGAGGTCGTAGGCATAACTAAAATATGCTTAGACACGAGGTTAGGTCTGGCTTGTGGCAGAAGTCTGCCTGGAACCGCTCGGCATGTCCAGCGGCCACAAGCTACCGATCTAATGTGAGAGGTCTGTGCATTCATATTTAATTAATGCAAATCTGGGATAAGTATGATGTCTAAAACGTTTTGGGTAAATAGGGTTAAACCAAGCGGACTGATGAATTTAATAAAACCTGTTTCGTGAATCTATAGACCCAATACAAAGTTAGACAATCTATAAGTCTATAAAAAACTGTACATCTGATCCGTTAGTCTGAAAACCCGTTAACTTGATTTTTCTGATCTGTGAACTAGTTGACTTGAACTCTGTATGTCGGAACTTGTAAACAAGTTAATCTGAAATCTGTTAGTCTGGGGACACAAGGTTAGGAGGGAAATTACTTGTGTCATCTGTTGTTTGGGACCCATATTAGTCTGTAACCCTTTCTGGTATCAAAACTATGACCCAACAGTAGGTAGGGTCCGGGCACGCTTACTGAACTAATTATAAGCGGTTCATTCTGATAATGGAAAAGGGTGTTGATGGTGCGTTCCAACTGGGTCATGTGTGTGCATGGATCTCAGTCTGCCTCTGAGGATGTAAGACGCCGTGACATCTGTAAATAGGTCTGTGCCAATTGGTTGTCACTTTAGGGAGTGATACACCCTACTGTGGGGCCGACACAGGGTATTTATGTATTAGGGAGCCGATCGTTTGGGGTAGGGTTTTAGGGTACACTTAGTTCTGTCTGTTTCTGTTGGTACCGTCTGTTTTTGTTGGGTGTTAACACCTGTCTGTTTCTGCGTGGTACCGTCTGTTCGGGTGGTAAAGGCCCATTTACTAGTGTACACCTAATTCTACATTCTGTTTCCGTATGGATTAATCTGTTTCTGTTTCTGTACCTTCTGTTCAAGTGGTAAAGGCCCATTATTAGCATTCTGTTTCTGTCCGTTTCTGTTGGGGTGGTAAAGGCCCATTACTAGCATTCTCTTTTGTGGAAATTATTCTATTTCAGTTTAGACATTGGGATGACACCTAATCCGGTTATACTAGTATTAGTGCAGAGAGGTGAAAAGTAGTAGCTTGCACCATTCTGTTCTTTTTCTATTTAACCTAAGTATATCTGCTACTCCTGTTACTGTTATCTCGCATCCAGTTTTATTTTCATGTCATAATTATTATTATCTGTTCATATGCTGAAAGTCACTGGACTTGCCAGACTTTATGTCTGACCTTGCTTGTTCTCGCCCCTTTTTCTTCCGTTTCCCCCCTAGGTTTGTAGGGTGGAAATCTAGGAGCTTGATTCGGATTTCTTCTGCTTGAAGTGCGTAAAGTATGGCTTAACTTCTTATGGCATCTTCTGCAGGGATTATGATTTTAAAGTTTTGTACTCTGATGACTTTCTGAACAAGACTGATATTTATGTACTTGAGTTTTTGGTAAAGTTGTAACCATACTGATTTCTGTTTTCCGCTGTAATAAAGTTATAATTTTTCAAGTATTGTTTATCTGTCTTGAAATTTTCTGTTCTGTTTACTAAAATGCTCCACCAAAGTTAAGGCATTCCCTTTGTGAGTGTCCTTAACGGAGGTGGGGTGTTACATTAGAGCTCACAAAGCATGGGTTACGTTGGGTTAAACCAAATAATTCAGATGCGTTCTCTTTTAAATTGAAATGGGTAAATTAAAGGGGTGGTGGAAGATGCAAGTTTGAAAAAGGAGTGCGTTGTTTTTACAAAAGAGGCAAACACGAAAAAAATAAACTTTATTATTTATATTATTATCTCGTATGTGTTAATTATTTCTAAATAAAATAGATACTCCCTCCAGTTCAAAATATAGGATGTTTTATAAGTATGGTCATTTTTCTGAATATATGACGTTTGGGGCAAATAGACATATTATTCTCTCTTTTACCCTTCAAAAAGCTTTAATTCTTTTGCCAGGTGGAAGTTTTCATGCGGAAGTATCTAAAAAACAAGGCTGGCTGTTTGAAGCTTTTTATAAGTATGGTCATCTATCTTTTACCAGGTGGAAATATCTACTCCCAAGGCTGCATGGTGCAGGTTTTCATGTGGAAGCGGAAGAGATAAATGCTGCATGCAAATAATGATGTGCCAGGTGGAAGTTGATGAACAATTTTCAATGAAAAGCAAACGAGCATTTAAGTACGAGAAGATTAATGAAAGGATAAATATGTCATTTTAGGCTACCTTAATTTGTGTGCGAAAGTTAAAAACGTCCAATATTATGGACTGAAGGGAGTATATACTACGTACAAAATACAAAAGACATAATATCGAATACATGTAGTTCAGAATTCAAAATGTAGAATATAAAATACGAAATACAAACCAGAATTTGCAAATACAAACTGCAAAATGAAGAATGCATAAAAAAAAAAGACAATTCCTACCATAATGCAGCAATAAGTAGGGCTGCCAGTGAATATCCGAAAAATTCGATATCTGTCTGAATCCGTATCCAAAATTTCCGTTGTTCGGCATTGTCCGAAAAGCGGATACGGATATCCGATATCCGAAAAACTTTTCGGATACGGATATGGTTATAGTGGTATCCGTATCTGAAAAATATCCGTTCGACTAATTGATGTAATATATATAACTCAAAACAAAAAAATAGAGTTAATAATTATTTTGTAACTGCTGGATGTTATTATGATATAAATTTTTGTCCATTTTTAGTGAAAAATGGTAGTTTTAGTGTTTAATTTTGGAATATTTGTAGATATCTTATGGATATTAATAAAAAACAATGTTTCATCATCACGTTTCTTTATTTTCTTGTTATTTTTACAAACACTAGTATAAAAATTATGTTACGTTGATCGGTTGATCTAAACTTTTTTAATTATACTCTTAAATTTATTAATTATAGGTGGAGCGGATAAATATCCGATATCCGTCTGTATCCGAAAATTAAGCGGATACGGATATCCGATATCCGAAAATTAAACAGATATGGATATGACACTATCCGTATCCGAAAACATCCGTTGACAGCCCTAACAATAACTAGTTCATTTCGTATGCTATCTCGAACTAATACCGTAACGGATGTTGTTGCATTTTTTTTGAAGTTGTTCACGATCTTTACTTTCATGGTTCCTAATGTTATAATATTCTTCTAGATATTTTTTGGACATCAGATTCAAATTATTGTCATATGCTATAAAGTCAGGATCTCCAGGTTGTACCTTCGTATGAAGCTGTGAATAGTCATTGGGGCAATGACAATTTGTATTTAAACATTATATGAGTTTGTTGGCATGTTAAGCAAGATAGCAAAAATTTTTCTTTCAAATTCTAAATGTTCTTTTGATTACTATGCGTAAACTCGAATGGTGCTAGCTGAGAACTTCAATTTCTGTCTTTGGTTCATTCTGTGTATGACTGAAATCTGGAATATGATATCATAAAGTGCTACAAGAATGTAAAAACCCTTCCAGTAGTGGATATCATAAATCCACTAAATAATACCGTACTCATGGCAAATGTGGAAAATTCAAACTAAGAGTATATACAACTTCACGAAAGATTCTAGCTTCATGGGCAGTTCCTTCCCACTCTGCTCCAATGAACGTAAATGTTAAGTTAAAAGAGCATACAGTCATTATATTTTATGTAGGCACACCTTCACGTTCCACATATCGTTGCATATCTACCTGAGGAATATTAGCTATTACATGTGTACCATCAATATCTCCAATATAATTTCTAACGAATGGGTAATATCATGGTAAAGAACGGATTTGTTCTGGAATTCTACTAATTTGAGGATTGCTCGGCCTAATAATATCTACATGCAGTAATAAAACAAAAACAATACGAAAATAACGACCAACCGTGTAAATTGATCATTGAAATCTTTCAGCAACCTACCGTACAAGAATTGCCAAAGTGATTTTGTATAAGAAGATGACTATCATTTCTCTAATTGCAACGTGCGTCGTTCGCCGCAACCCAACTGACAATCGGTCACACAACAACATAAAACAAAGTCCCTTCATTTGGAAACTTCGTTAACACCATTTTGCATGGTTTGTAAGCATTTCATTAATCCAATTGATATTGGTAACTTTTGAATTGTGTATCCGGGACATGTGAGGTTGCCGTACGGCATAATGCAATCTAATGAACTAGATGTCTTGCAAATCTTCAACACCAGAACCATCACTTACTTCATTTGGATTTGTCATTTGATGTGAAGAAATCAAAAGAGAAAAAAGTCGAATGAGATGATGAAGAAGATGTAGAAAGCTGGGAGTATAATGCATGTCGACAGTGGGGGAACTCACGTCGGACGCGAATGTCTCTCCCACAACGATTAAGTTGAACTGGGCAGTTCAGTGACGTCCACGCCTCGTCAAATACAAATGCCAACATGAGTTGCCTATAATGGAAAAAAGAATGCTATCTTCATTTGATTCGTATAAATATGAGTTAAAGATGGTTTAACCCATATCCAACCTTATATGATGCTGAATTTGAGTTGGATTGAAGTATGGGTTAAGTCAAGTTTAGTATAGTTGGGTTGGATTGCACAAATCTAATTCGAATACCGAAGAAAAATAAAATAAAATAAAATAAAATAAAATACAGTATTGAAATATACAACCTAGAATATCATATTTTAGCTAGCATAATCCATTAAATATAATTGACTCACTATAATACATATCTTATCTATTAAATGATAATAAAGTAGAACCTTTTAAAGCTCTCTCCTTAATTGCAAGAGTTTTCTCTCTTTCCCTTCATTCTCTCCGTTCTATCTAAATATTTTATTTTTAAATTAGTTTATCACTTTACACTTATTTACTATTTCTCTCACATTATTTTACATCTTCTGTTATTTTACATTTTGATATGGACATTTTTAAAGGTCACACAATTATTTATTAACACTTAACAATTTACATTTAAGTTCACATATTTAAATTAATTACAAAACACAAAATTTAAGTAATTTAGTTAAAGAGGATTTTCTTTTAAAGGACAATCTTAGCAAAAATTTTGATGAAAAATATTCAAAGTTTGGAAATTAGTGAGGTAGACACATTTTAGTGCAAAAGTGGAATTCAGGGGCCCCACTATCCTTTCCCTTTTACACTAAAATGTGTCATTCTCCCTAAATTCCAAACTTTGCACACTTTTCACCAAAAAAAATTCCACCAAAAAATTAGCTAAGTTTGTCCTTCAGCATATTTTCTACTTAAATAAATTTAATTAACTTATTAAAAATGACAAAAACTATGTTTTTGGCTTCAAATACCTACACTTAGAACCTTTTTATGATCATTTAAGCCACTCTCAATCCTTTTCTAATATTTTACATTTAGTAACATATTTTACAATTAATTACATAATATTAAAACTATTTAAATAATTTTAGCAAACTATTATTCATTGGTTCTCCTAATATAACATCTCAAGATTACCCATATTCATATTAATAAAAAGAAAATCAAATATATAAATATGTCAATCACATAACATAAATCATACACATAAATAACAATCATAAGTTCAAAGTCTAACTTATTTACATCAATATATTTGCCGTGTACTGCATTGTAATATTAATGTCGAGCACCTACATTTTAAAATTTATTCAGTCGTTTATAAAATACTACACAATACCATTTAACATTGTACATTTAAGTCAGAATATTTAAATTAATTATGTGATTTTGAATTTAACAAATGAATTCAATCAATAAATTATTGTTGTTTCATCTAATTAACGATAAGTGTGATGTTCTAAAATGTATACCATGTTCGTATCAACAAAAATGATAAAATTATTTTTTCTTACAAATATAAAGTTAAATAAGTCACATAGTTTAAATAATATATGTAAACAATAATGTGAAATTTACTGTATTATACACTTAACTCAATAAATTTATCGTAAATTGAAGAAAACAATTTCCACTTTAAATACTTGTATTTTAACATTTTGACAACAATTATTTGTTGAACCTCCTCAATTTTTTCGCGATATTTTATATTTCTATCGATATATTTAAACTAGTCATGAAATCTTAAATTTTAATTATTTAAATAATCTTATAGAGTATTTAGTCCATTTTTGGAATTGCTCTTCAAAATATACATTAATTTTACTATATATATTCAGATTAAAAAAGGTAATTTTTGATGCAAATATAAAGATGTATAAATCACATAACATGAACTATGCATATCAAAGGTAATGACAAAGTTAATTTGTAAATTAGTTCTGATTCATTTATATTCAGAAGTTGCCATACATTATATTATAAAAAAAAAACTTGCACATCAGTAACACCACAACAAATTTATACCTTTTTTGCAAATATCTTTCTAATTCTTTATGCTATGTTATACAGTTAAATTAACTTCATTATTTTATATTTAACTTATTTAAATAAATTCTATTAAATAATATTTGCCATTTTATTGAATAAATTGCTAACATGCATAAATTTCAACATGTATATCTATATTTAAATAATGATTAAAAAAACAATTAGAAAATTCTCAGATACACACATATACATTTTGTTTGTGTAACCTATAGATCATAAATTACACAAAAACTATAATAATAATTTTAATTAATAGTTTATGTATTTCACATCAAAATTTATCACATGATTCTTAACAAAAATTCTCATTTTAACATTAAAATAATAAATATTATTTTTAATAATATTGTCGTGTGCAATGCACAGTTTACACACTAGTTAAAATATTATTATAAAACATATCACATGAACCTAGTTCACTAGTTTCTTCAAAATATATTATAATGCTCTTTATAATATCTTAATTAAATTCTATCTATTTTGAATCTGTATGAAATATGCTTTTTTGTATAATTATTGTGGAATGTATAAAGATTTTCCTAAGATTTGACCATTCTAATATTAAATAGACCGATATTAAAATGATTTTATATATATATAAAGGGCTAGGTTAAAATAAGGTTGAATAGAACACACCATCACACTCGATTCGTATATGGTATGAGTTACCAGTTGCAACCCATATTCGATTCTAGCTAGGAAGGGTTGGATTGGATTTACATGGACTAAGTCGAAATAGCGGATTGAGTATGGATTGTATGGAGCACCGCATAAGGGTCCTAATCAAAATAATGTTAAAACTTTGCGATATACAATCATATAGTCACAAGCATGCTCGTTTTTTATTTAACAGATATGTTAAACAAGAAATTTAACTGGTGTACATATTTATTCAAGATCATCTCAGTCTACATTATAAAGAGTTAAGGAATAACTCATATCTAAAATTACTCATATTCTGAGAATTATGGAGTAGCAAATGCTGGAATCTGTGGTCATAGCCGATTAGTTGTTTGATTATCATTCATTAACTATGCAAATCAATAAGGAACGTGGAGGGTTGATTGCCTATTTTGTGGTGTAAACGTAAGAAAAGGACCAATCCCAATGCCAAACCTTGAACAACAACCATATAGCAAACTTTGAACAATTCCAGTCGTTTAGCAGCATAAATATTAGCGTAAATATGTATGTATGTATATAGCTAACATCCCTTTTCTGAACTACTCCTTTAGCACTCAAGCCACGACCACTTGCCTATATTTAAATAATAGCTCAATGTGAAAGAGTTGGTGGATAAAAAGAGAAAAGGGGTTTATATCATGATTGATATTAGAGGACATTTAAGGGTGTCGCACTGTCTAAGGTGCATAAAACCCTAAAAAGTGCCACAACCATGCAACCTCATGATTTTCAGAACATATTCTCATTTCTTTCCCTTTCCATTATATCTTACTATTCTCACAAACTTATTTAATTATATATCGAGGTGTAATAAAATATGAGCATCATGAAACCTTCCTTATATATATATATACATATATATATATATATTTAGTAATCTTTTTAATTTAGCACCATCTACAACCATTGATACATGTCATATATTCCTATTTAAATAATATAAAGAGACGTGTACATATGTGTTGGGTTATGATTTACACACACACATACATGGATATAACATGTATTCATAATTTCAGGTGCAACTACACAACAATGACCAGAGAAGTCAAAGGTGCAAAGCTAAGTTCACACATATATGGCAAGAGAGTAACACATGCAAGTAAACTCACATTTCAAGTTTAACAATGATCAATTCACGTGTCCAGAATTCGCATGAGCTAAATTCGGCAACAGTGTTCCCACAAATCCATTCAAGAATATTTGGCAACAAGATTTCTCAAATATATAATCTAGCATATATGGCATGGTGTAAAGAATCCAAATCTGGAATGTCATGCATGAAATTAATCAACTCGTGTTTCTAAAATTCACACGAGTTAAATCAGCATGGAGTAAATATTGCAAGTATCAAGAAACATATTTGGCAACCAATATCAAATCTTTCTAGGGCATCAGATAGCAATTTTGGGTAGGAAATTAATTCAGACATTTCCAAAAATTGAATAGGTATCATGCAATATCAAGACCAAAATTACAGGAGAAATCAAAGGGTTTTAAACCCTATAAATAACACCCATTTCATCACAGGCAATGTATTGAAAATCAAAGCAATTCTATCGAGAAAAATAAATTAGAGAAACTCACAAATATTTAGATTTTTGATCATCCTCAAAGCCAAATCGAACGACCAAAGACCAACAAGCATTCGAGGCAACAGAGAATCAAATTGCATCAAAGATTCAGGTGTCGCGATTTTGAGAAGATACCAAAACCCTAATTTTCCTTTCGACCATTAAAGAGACAAGGAGAAACCCGATATTTCAAGCGAAAACAAATACAAAGGGGTCAACCTTATGTTTATAAGAATTGTTTTAAAGGGGGTTCTTTGGTTTATATTTTTTGCTTTATGTCGTTTCTTCTTACTGTAACCGGTCTGTTTTTTCTAGTTTTCTAAACTAGGGAGTCTAGCTATAGGATTTATAGTTAGGGAAAATCTGATCTCGGGCTTTGAGATCAATACAGGGCTTTGAGCGTAGGATTAGAATAATTGCGGGGAGTCGCGAGTGTATAGGTGTTGTATGCAGGATATTGTTTTAATACCTAGTAAGAAACCTTGGGAAATGCAGTAGGTAGGGCTTGCCGAAGCTGGGTAAATTCTGTATCGTTTATTTTCTGCATTTTTTTTGCTATAATCTGTGCTTTGATAATTTTTTGTTCCTCAAAACTACAATAAACCCTATTCACCCTCCCTCAAGGGTTTATTTAGATCCTACAGATGGGTTTAGTTTGAGAATGTTTAGATGTTTGATTTTATATATATTGAAGTTGATTTGGTGTATGTTGGATTGTTTATATTGTTTATGTTATTGGTGATATATAATATGAATTATGTGTGTGAAATGGAGTGGAAAATTATATTAATATATGTGTGTTGGGTCGAACACTAATGGTTTGCTGGAATTTTAAAAAAAGCCTATATTTACTACGGCTACCAGCGACTCTTTAGTCATAATTTTCCATCGGCCTCAATGGTTTATTAGTATACCATGAATTCAATACGGTGTCGATAGTCGTTGCTAAAAGCTGTTAAAGATCGTTGTTATAGCTATCGAAAAATGGTTGTTGTTTCTGTTGGAAGTCATAAGAAAGTGTGAACCCTTTTCCAAGGGCTATACCAATGACTTTCATGTAGTGGTTCTTTAAATGGTAAAAAGTAAAATAATTAGAATGTATAATTTACTACTGTTGTAAATAAAGAAATTTTTTTATTTATAAAACAACATATGAAAAGAAAGTTTGATAATGAATAGATTAGCCATATTTGAGTTGCCCTCATATATTATATTGTTTAACATAATTGAGTTACTTGTTTATATCGTTAGTACATGTAACAAGAATAAGTTAAAAATTGCACTATATAAAATTCATTACAAATTTGATTGATTTTAGATAAATCCTTCGAATTAATGATATTATTTTGAAATATAGCACTGAGAAAAATTGATCATAAAATGTGTGTATAACGAGAACTTTTGGAATATTTTACGAAGAAAAAGTAGTTGAGGCTAATTGCCTTGGGTCAAAACAACAAAGATTATTAGTCATTTAATTAATAGTGGTTTGATTTGACACTAACTCTAGCCATTTCAATTAGCTCGTTATTTTGTTTCAATTCTTTTGGCTAGGCCATATCTTTTTGGTGGAACTAAAGCGGTTAATGCTATGTGTTTTGGACAAAGTCAGAGCCATGTGTGTAAGACCCTGAGCAATCATCTGAACAAGATTTGTAAACATGGGTTATCCATAATGATAACCCCTTATATATATATGTTGTGGAGAAATTTTGATTTAAGACCGCTTAAATCAAAAATCCCCAACACTACGGAAAACGAGATCGTGGTAATAGTGCAAAAACAACCAATCGAACAATCTCAATCTTATCCAAGCCAATCACAATCACCAAACAATTGAAATAATAGAGAAATAACAAGAAACTAAATCACACAGGGATTTATAATGGTTTCACCGACGTCTGGTCAGTGTACGTCCACTTTGAGAGAGAAACCTTCATTAATATCAATAGAAGAGTACAAGAGATTGGTTACAATGATTAAATTTACTAGAAAAATTTGATTTTGTGGAGAAAGGAATTGAAGAAGATTAGGATTGCCTAAACCCTAATTAGAATAAACCTTGATCTAATCTCTTGATTTTGTTGTGTCTCCTCCTTTTGGATCCGATGTAGCTTATATAGGCATAAGGAAGTATATGGAAATTCCCAAAATTTCCGCAAGATCCGAAATATCCTCCAGATCCAAAATATCCTCCAAATCCTAAATATCCTCCAAATCTAAAAATATCCTCTAGATCCTAAATATCCGAAATATCCCGAAATATTCTCCAGATCCTAAATATCCGAAATATCCCGAAATATCCTCCTCAATCTAACACATAGTGTCACATACTTCAACACTCCACCTTGATACTATATCCATCTACATCACAAACTTCCATGCACCCATGCATTTCCTTCTATTTTTAATCAAGAAAGCTTGAATGTTTCCCCAATGAACTCCAGCATAGCCACCGCCCATTGCACTTCACTAACGAGTTCAGGCATAGCCCCCACTCGTCAATGAAGTGTTGAAACACCAACTCCTAAACCTGTCTCACCAAAAGACAATGTACTCGGGAGTGAAAACGGGTACTTACCATAAAGACAGAACACCAACCTCTCACCGATACTCTTCTACATCCAAGTTTCTCTCTCAACTGTGCCACCACGTGGCACCTAGTATCTCTCCAAGCGAAATAAGTTCGAGCAATGCTCGAATTTTCCAATCGGCAATGCCTTAGTGAACATATCCGCCGTGTTATCCTTTGTGTGCACTTTCCGAAGGCATACTTGCTTATCTTCGTCCATGGCTACTAGAAATGACTCTCTCACTTCAATATGCTTCGTTCGTGAGCTAAATGCCAAATTCTCTGCCAAATGTATAGCACTTTGGCTATCACATCGAACATCGATACTCTCATGTTCGAAACCCAAGTCACACAATAGTCGCTTCAAATAGAGTGCCTCCTTTGTCTCTTCCACAGCGGTTATCAACTCCGCCTCCGTAGTGGAAAAAGCAACTACAGTTTGCAATCTCGAACTCCAACTAATGGTCGTACCACCAATGGTGAAGACATACCCGGAAGTTGATATCCACCGATCCCTATCACCGGCGTAGTTCGAGTCACAATAACCAACTAACTTGCAACTCAATCCATCACTACCACCAAAAACAAGGTCATGAGACGTGCCTTTCAAGTATCTCAATATAGCCTTCACGGCTTCCCAATGCGATTTCCCCGGATTAGCCATATACCGACTAACCACCCCGACGACATTTTCAATATCGGGTCTTGTACACACCATGACATACATCAAACTTCCAACCGCACTAGCATATGGCACCTTTGCCATATAAGCCTTGTCTTTCTCCTCGATAGGTGATCCCTTACTCGAAAGTTTTATATGCAAAGGTACAGGTGTATTTGACGCCTTTGCATCCTCCATGCTAAACCAGCAAAGCACTTTCTTAATGTACTCCTTTTGAGTTAATTTCAATTCAAAATGCTTTCGATCTCTTTCAATTTCCATGCCCAAAATCTTCTTTGCTTCTCCATGATCTTTCATTTCGAACTCCGCCTTTAATTTCTCTTTCAACTTGTTGATTTCTTCCTTGTCCTTAGAAGAAATGAGCATATCGTCCACATACAAGAGTAAGTACACCCAACAATCATTTTCTAACCTCTTGAAATGAACGCAAGCATCCTTGATGCTTCAATGGAAGCCACTTTCAAGCATGAAACGATCAAATCTCTTGTACCATTGCCTAGGTGATTGCTTCAAACCATAAAGTGATTCCTTCAACTTGCAAACTAGTTCTGACTTACCTTCTACAACAAACCCTTTCGGTTGCTCCATGTAGATGTCTTCATCCAAGTCTCCATGCAAGAAGGCGGTTTTCACATCTAGTTGCTCCAACTCCAAGTCGTAAATAGCAACTAATGGAAGTAATATATGGATAGAAGTATGCCTCACAACCGGTGCGAAGATCTCATCATACTCCTTTCCTTTCCTCTGTGCAAACCCCTTAGCCACTAGCCTAGTTTTGTATCTTCCATCGTCCCTCACCTTATATATCCATTTGCACCCAATAGCACGGTTTCCTTGAGGAAGTGGAACCAACTCCCAAGTCTGGTTCTTCATCAACGATTGCATCTCTTCCTCCATGGCGCAAATCCACTTCGAGCTATCACTCGAATCCATGACGTCATCAAGGTTCATCGACTCATCTTGGACTACACGAAAAGCATAGTCCAAATTCTCACAAAATCTAAGATAGTTCCAATCACCATATCTTTCGGGTGGCCTTTTAGCACGGCGACCAACCCGAGTAGCAATGCCATCACCCAGTCTTCCTTCAGCTCCACCTTGAACTGAATCTTCTCTAGGCTCGTGCACATCACCAACACTACTATAGGAATCCTGTGGACTATGTGATTTAACATCAACCGCATTCACCTCGCAAGCACCTCCAACAACTCTACTCACTCTAGGCCTGAAAGTGGGAATAACTTCCTTCTCCTTTGATTCACCATGAACCAAATCCGGAACATCCGATGAGCCTTCGTTCTCCTTGAACATAGCCGACTCATAAAAAGTAACATGATGAGAAACCATAGCCTTCTTCGTTTCCGGATTCCAAATCCGATAGCCTTTGACACCATCCATATAACCGAGAAAAATCCCTTTGAAAGCTCTAGGTGAGAGCTTATTATTCCCCGGATCATGCACATAAACAGGACTACCAAATACACGAAGATAACTCAAGTCAATGCTCTTCCCCTTCCACACTTCCTTCGGAATTTTGTTATCAATAGCCGAGCATGGAATCCGATTAATAATATGCACCGCGGTTGACAAAGCTTCGAGCCAAAATCCCTTAGACAAACTGTAACAACCCGGAAAATACGAGCCAATTTAAAAAATTTAAATTGGTTATTTCAAAGGAATTTGAATAATTGAAACAGAATATTTCAATAAAATAGTGAATTAGAAATAGTGTGGCCGTTTGAAAATTTGAATTCAAACTTTGACTGACTGTGCAGGGTGGAAAATACTACGGATTTTAGTAAAACCAAAAATATTTAAATCTGTTTATGAATATCTTTTTAACGAATCTGAAAAATCGAAGTTACATAGCGGGAATCAAAAGTTATGGCCAAATGAATTTTCAGAAAGGTCGCTATATAGAGTATATAGCCCTTGAAAATAGATATTTTGCAAACGACCTCGGAATTCGACGAAACCACTTTTGTTGGGTCTGGGATGTCAAACTATTGCTAGGTTTTAAATTTCATAATTTTTGAAGCTAGCATGTGAGCGTGGCAAAAGAAAATGTGTTTGGTCAATTTCTGTTAAATTGGATCGACCAGAAAATGGCCACTTTTCAAACGATCTCAGAATTTGACGAAACTAGTTTTGTTGGGACCGTAGCGTCAAAACATAGCTAGATTTATTTTTCTGGAATTTTTCGAATCAGTTTGTGGCCCTGGCAAATTGAAATGTACGTTCAAATTGAATATAAAATGTTTTATACTTTAATTTTCCAAAATTTAAAGGCGTTAGTGAAATATTTGAAGTGAAAACGATATTGAAATCGTCGAATGAACTATATTTATATAAATATATAAATATAATTAAATTGAAACGAATCGTGGCAGTGCAGTTCGTATTTTGAAACCGTGATTTCAAACGACTAGTGCGGTAAATCCGACCGTTGAATTTTCCCGAAACCACAACCGTTGGGTTCGCCTTGGAAATATCTTTCCAACGGCACCGACTTTGTGAAGATCCGACGGTTGGATTGTCTGGAATGTTTAATTCAAATCTGAAGAAAAACAGCGCCAGAATCGATTTTATTTATATATAAATATAAATATAATTAAATTAAATCGAATAACGACACTGCAGTTCGTATTTTGAAACCGTGATTTCAAACGACTAGTGTGGGAGATCCGACCGTCGGATTTTCCCAAAACTGGACTCATTGGATTCGTTTTGAAATGATCTTTCTAATGATATAAAATTCGTGAAGATCCAATGGTTAGATTTTCAGATATGTGTAAAACAAATTTAGTGAAAAACAGCGCCAGTGCTTCAGCACGACCTGAAATGTCGTTTAATAGAATATGGCCGTTTTTAAATAAATAAAAATGGCGATATATTGTTGAAAAATATTATTGACGATATAGAATCTAAATAAACCGATTTTGCTTGGTTTGCTTGATATGTGATGGTTGAATGTATTTAACATGAAAATTATACTAATGAACTGAAATGTGAATGTTGAATGATTTAACCATGTGATGAATTGATTTGAAAATCTAAATATACGTGGATTATTTGAAAAGGCCGAGTTTAAACTCATTTCAAATAATCGATCGACGATGAGAAGTCGAAGAGTTGAAGATGGTTGAAGACCGACGATCTTCACATTTTATGGATGGGCGCTACTGATGCTCATGATTGGAGTAGCTACCTTGAAGGAGCTGAGGTAGTAGCCGTTCGGACATATTGTTGATTGTGCGGATATGCAAGGAATTGGTGCCTCCGGCTTCGTTCAAACCCAGAACGAACTTGTAAATGGACTGTGTGTCTGACATTGGATTTTGTTCCGTGCTGATTGATCTCCATTGAATATATATCTGTTTGGCGGCGGAGAATTTATTCTCTTGCTTAACGCCCTTCTCTGAGACGTACGAGCTCAGGGGTTATATATAGATAGAAATCAGTCGCATGGAGTGGATTGCCTATGTGGCACGCCTAAGTGGCATATGATCAAGGCTTCTGTTGCAAAGCAAAGTCTTGTGGTTGATGATCAAAAATTGGTATGTGTGACGTAGCTTTGTGTATAACGTGAATTCGCGAGCCTCACACCTCGGTATGAGTCAAAAACGGGATAGTGACTGCAGGGAGAGCACGACGTTTCTTTCTAGCTAGGGTGGTGTCAGTGACCTACCAGCCCTGACATTTATATATACTTTTCACCTGTGTGGTTGTTGGAATGCGAGGCGCCTCGATTATAGGTCTGTAAGGACCGGGAAACGTGTGTTCAGGAATTGCCAATCCTCAAAAGTAAGAGAGGACCGACCCTGAAGATCCAAGGACCGCTGTGTGCGATCCTGGGACATTTGCTAGAGTGTCTCGAACGGAGAGGAGCTTGCCGCTTGCCTCGACTCATGATGGAATCCAATTTCCAATACGAAATGTGCGGATGTGATTGTATTACTAGTATGGCGACATGATATATGGTACCCATGCCGTCTATGATTGATATTTATGATTGAATTTGCTTTTGAAACATATATGCACTAGTAATAATATCAAACACTTTTGTTTTATTCGTATGAAGCATTTTTGGCCATTATAAGGTAAAACTCTATCCTCCGGCTTGCGTTGCATTGTGTGATGGGACCTGAGTCTTATAATGGCTTCATTTTATAAAAAGCATTGCGATGATTTAATCATTTACTTTATTTCATGCACTAGCACTCATTGGAGTAAACCCGTTCCACGAAAGTGGCGTGGTCCTTTGATTTGCCTTATTATTGTTGTTAATAAGTTAAGTAGATTTCTCATACCAGTCCCATGACTGACTCGTAGTTTGTTTCACCTTGCAAACTCGGGTGCCCTTATTTTCACACGGGCAGCCTAGTTACAGGTATCTGGTGCGCTTTTGGCTATGGCGAGGCTTGACTACATTGAGAAGACTTTGACTCTTTCCGCCATTATTGTATCTATATTATGATTCCGCCATTGGCGATGTAGACTGATATTTATTTTGTGTACTCTTTATGTATGATTCCGCCTCTGGCGATGATGACTGGTTATGTATTATTATGCACTAAGTAGTATCCTGCACTGTGCTCTCTGATGTGGTGATGTTTATATATGATTCCGTTGTCATATTGTGTAAATTATTCTATTTACTGTTTATGCTATTATCTGTACTCTGCTAATGATGATTAATGTGTTATATTCCAATGTTTATCCTTAACACCGTGGTACGGGGTTTTAGGATCGTCACACAAACCCGATGTCAATCTCAAGCATCGAGCTTTCTCTAGTAGAGTTCGGTTCATTCTCTCCGCCACTCCATTAGATTGTGGATCTCTCGGTGTAGTAAAATGCCTCCGAATACCATGATGCTTGCAAAAATTCAGAAATTCTCCAGAAACATATTCACCGCCATTATCGGACCTAAGAACCTTCAAAGTCTTTCCACTCTCATTCTCAACAAGAGCCTTCCATTCTTTGAATCTTGCAAATGCCTCCGACTTGGCCTTCATTACATACACCCAACCTTTCGAGAAAAATCATCAATGAAAGAAATATAATATCTTGCTCCTTCCAAAGAAGCTACAGGCGCTGGTCCACAAACATCCTTGTGCACATACTCAAGAATCCCTCTTGAATCATGTTTTCCTTCACCGAATGATACTTTAGTTTACTTCCCCATGACACATTCCTCGCAAAACTACAACTTGATGAAACTCTCACCATCAATCATCTCCCTTCGACGAAGAATATCTAAACTCTTCTTCGAGACATGACCCAATCTCAAATGCCACAGCCGTGTAGCATCTAAGCCACGAGAACTATCAACACTGACACAAGTTTCGCCTTCCACGGTCACTCCTTGAAGCAAATAGATACCTTGAGTTTTAGAACCCTTCATAACCACAAACGCACCCTTTGAAACCCTCAAGCTATCACTCTTAATGGTGATCTTACAACCTAAAGAATCCAACTGTCCCAAAGAGATAAGTGACTTCCGTAGTCCCGGAACATAGCGCACATTAGTGAGAGTACGAACCACTCCGTCAAACATCCGAATTTGCACGGATCCAATGCCCTTCAACTTGCAAACTGCACCATTTCCCATAACAATTGATTTTCCTTCCCATTCAACATAAGAAGAAAAACAATTCCTATTAGGCGTCATGTGATATGAAGCCACCGAATCAAGCACCCAGTCGCTGCCCAAAACATCTGATGCTACTGCCGACAAAACGTCTACGTTTCCCTCACCAACATCTCTCTCCACCGCAACTGATGAAGACGCTACGTCCTTCTTCCCCTTGTCTGGACAATCATTCTTCCAGTGACCAGGTTTCTTGCATATAAAGCACTTGCCATTTCTTTCCTTTGACTTTCCTCTTCCATCGGGTTTCTTAGACTTAGAACGCCCCCGGTTTCCCTTCTTCTCTGACTTTTCTTTCTCCGCAAATAAACCTTGACCATTACCAGCACCACTACTACCATCACTCAGCTCCTTCATCTGATCTCGCAATTCCTCACTAAGAAGACCCGTCTTAACATCATTTAGAGTCAATGTATCCCGGCCATAGATCAAATTGTTTGAGAACGCAGTATAGCGCTCAGGCAATGAACATAACAATATCATCGCCTACTGCTCCTCCTCAATCTTCAAATCTACCGCCTTCATCTTCATTAGCAAATCATCAAACACATTTAAGTGCGCCTTTAGCGAAGTTCCTTCCTTCATCTTATAGGTAAAGAAAGTCCGCAACAAGATCAGTCGATTTGTGAGTGACTTCTTCATATACAACTCCTACAACTTGTTCCAAATACCTTTAGCAGTCGTCTCACCACTAATTTTGGAAATAACATTCTCCCCCATGACAAGTTGAAGTGTAGTGAATGCCCACTCTTCCATATCTTCTCTCTCCACATCCGAGATGTCCTCTGGCAATAAATGTGTATCAAACACCACCCGATGTATCCGATTCCGCCTAAGAACCGCTTTCATCTTCCATTGCCACTTTTCGAAATCATTATCGCCATTCCACTTGTCGATAACCAATTGTGAACCAGCAGCTGCATACGATCCACGTACATAAGGAGCTACACCACTTGGACCAACTGTTGATGGATTATTTGAACCTGATTCCGGCATTTCTACAACTATCTACCAACACCAATGCTCTGATACCAAATGTTGTGGAGAAATTTTGATTCAAGACCGCTTAAATCAAAAATCCCCAACGCTGCGGAAAACGAGATCTTGGTAATAGTGCAAAAACAACCAATCGAACAATCTCAATCTTATCCAAGCCAATAACAATCACCAAACAATGGAAATAATAGAGCAATAACGAGAAACTAAATCACAGAGGGATTTATAGTGGTTTCACCGACGTCTGGTCAGTGTATGTCCACTTTGAGAGAGAAACCTTTATTAATATCAATAGAAGAGTACAAGAGATTGATTACAATGATCAAATTTACTAGGAAAAAATTGATTTTGTGGAGAAAGGAATTGAAGAAGATTAGGATTGCCTAAACCCTAATTAGAATAAACCTTGATCTAATCTCTTGATTTTGTTGTGTCTCCTCCTTTTGGATCCGATGTAGCTTATATAGGCATAGGGAAGTATATGGAAATTCCCAAAATTTCCTCTAGATCCGAAATATCCTCCAGATCCAAAATATCCTCCAGATCCTAAATATCCTCGAGATCTGAAAATATCCCCCAGATCCTAATTATCCGAAATATCCTCTAGATCCTAAATATCCGAAATATCCCGAAATATCCTCCTCAATCTAACACATTGTATCATATACTTCAACAATATATATATATATATATATATATATATATATATATATATATATAGTAATCGTGATCCAGTTATATTTCCAGTATTCATTCTCCCCCCAAAAAATTTGGATTAGTTCAATTGTTTGAAGTGTAAAAAGATCGGACTGGACCGAACAAAGGTATTCAGACAGATGAGACTGCACAAGTATTAAGAAGCTCGGGCGTTGTTCATACGAGCCAAACAATAGACGAACAGTGTTCAAACAGTAGAAAATATCGAATATTTTCAAACGAACATATCTTTATGCAATTTTTCTTGTTTGTTATAAATGACAATCATATGAACGTGGACTAAAAGCCTTCCAATCTCACACCGAGTCAGACGTTAGACAATCATACAAAATTTAAAACCCTATCATTGCATTTTTGCATTTTTAAGGAATCATTCACCGATTATGTCACTTAATTATTGAAGAACGACAATTCAATAATCATTCAATGCAATAATAATATCGTTTTTGCGGTTTAACATTCAATGTCATTTACAAGAAGTACAATCTTTACTCGAGATGATCAAAAATTACGGCACTATCCTTGGTTTTGAATGGATGGTTGACTAGGGACATTTTAGTGAGAAATTTGCATCTAAGCCGACCTAGAAATATGGGTATTTTGCTACTATAACAAAAATAAATTTATATCTAAATGACAAAATAATACATTTTGGGGATGCTAGAATGTAACGAAAACTTTTTATATGCTAAGGTATCATTTTCGTGGAAATATTGCACTACAGTAGAGAATGTAGAGCCAACTTTTATGCATCTTATCTATTTAGCATCAAATTCTAGCTAGCTTATTGATTTATAAGCCAACACTTTTTACACTCGCAAAAAAAGCAAAAACAATCTAGACGTGCATAGGAGTAGCATTTGGTGGTGTGCCAACAGAAGCAATAATCCCTGCACCCCGTCCTCTTTCAGTCCTGCTATTCTCTGCAAACTTCATACTGGCTTCATGCAACCCTTGTTCCTTCTCCTCCTCGCTGTACTCCCTAGCATAATACTCTTCCTCGCTCACATTCTTTGATGGTGGCAAAAACATACTGCCCCACTGAGGAAAATGCACAAAGGCAACAGGTAATGTGCAAACCATTATCATCAGTCCCATAAGAGTCAGTCCAGTCCCCGAGGAGTACTTTGAACTAGTGAAAAAGAGAAGCTGGGTCAATCCAGCACCAAAGTTTCCCCCCGCCCCTGTCATTCCATTGACGATCCCCAAAGATCTACGCGAAACAAATGGAATGACTCCGAATACAGCTCCACAAGCGGCTTGTGCGCAGATGGAGAAGCAAACCATGGCAAATATCGAAACAGGGAGGGATTTGGCTTGACCTAACCATGCGCAAAACGCACCACCTAGGGTTTGGAGGATCCATATGTTCCAGAGGCGGGCCCTCATTCCAAAGTAGCGAGTCCCTAAGTCGGACACGAATCCACCAAATGGGCGTGCGACTATATTTGCCATGCCAAAGGAAGCGGCTATGAATCCGGATGTCTTAAGGTCTAGGTGGAAGTGATCGTAGTAGTATTCATGGATAACATTGTCGGTGGTGAGTTCCACTCCCATGCAGTAGCCGTAGAGAAGGACGAAGATCCATGTCCGATAGTTGGAGACAGCGTGCCATAGAACCTAAATAATATTGATGTTATTGTTGACTTATAGTAATGTTATTGGTTGGTTTTGTAGTGCAAAAAAGAAGAAGAATAAGAAAACCACGTGGAATGTGCAAGTGATGGATATACCTTGGAGAATTTATCCCTTTTAACCTCACCGGACTTCTGCAAACTTCCCAAGTTACCGTCAGGTAAATCTTGGCCCATGATGAGGACTGCTAGCCCCATTATCAGATGCATACATCCTGGCACGAAAAACGCGATCCTCCACGCAGTGAATGGAGTAGCACCGGCTTTTCTTATCAGATCATACACCAATGGCATCAAAAGTTGGGTAGCACCACCTGCAGCATACATACATATATTAATTTGGCGCATAAAAGCTTAAAACATGTATAATTAATGGGTTAGTTTTCCTGTGGCAAAAAGAAGAAGACCAAAAGAAAATAGGGTGGTTCATACCTCCCATATTTCCCCAACCAGCAGCAGTTCCATTTGCTAGTCCGATAATTTTACTGTTAAACATGGTGCTCATCCAGTACTGACATGTTACAAAAGTGGCAAGTGAAAATCCGATCATGAATCTCACTGCTATGTAACCTTCAGCTGAAGATATTATGGACATGCAGAAGACTGCAGGAGCGATCAACATGACCAGAAAGGCACATGCATAACGTGGGCCGAGGAGGTCGCATGCTGCACCCATCACTAGACGAGAAAATATACTTCCAGACACTGATGCAACTCCTGTATATATTCTTGCAGACATTATATATAGTTTACTACTATGATATATACCTCCTTTTCTTTTTCTTTTTCTTTTTTCTGTGTTATACTACAGCCATTATAATAGATAAGCCTTTTAGCTTTTAGCTTCCCAAACAAAGTCTTATATAACGTACCTGCATTGCCAATATCAGCCTTTGTCAGGCCAAGATTATCCCGAATTATAGGAATCATGGGAGCTGCGGCAAACGTGGATACAAAACAAGTGAAGAATGATGCCCAGGAAAGATGGAAAGTTCTCATATGAGGATTGGCAAATGAGAAGAGTTTTAGTTCTTTTGCTCTATGTTCAGAATCAACGGGAAGAGCAAACTTGGATGTATCATCCATGGCAACATCCTTTGCTTCTTCGGACTCCATTCTACCCATTTTTTTTTTACTTGGTTTTGTTTCTATGTGGGTAGAAGAATTGAATGAGATCCGAATGAAGAAATATCAGGTTTGAATCTCTATTTGTAGTAGCCTAGAAGTTGACATTCCCCGTTATTTTAACATTAAATTAATATATGGTTAGTTGATATTTTTAGCTATACGTTCTTAAAGTGGGAATCATGAATCTCTTTGCCGCATCACATATTTGGCTTATGGAAGACCCCCCATGGATGATTCCAAGGATCATATTTCAACTGTACACGTTGGCTTGCTTGCTGCGCTAATTGAGCATTGTTAATCATATAGCTAGGTGAGCATCTTTTCTTCCATTCATTCATAAGTATTTAATTTCTGACGGACGGTTTGGTCTTATCAATAAGCAGAACAGCCTATTTATTTGCTTCGTAAGGAAATACTGTCTGCTTAAAGATTTTATTTTTACTTCTGCAATCATAACAAACCGGAAAAACTGAACCTACTTAATTTGTTTCCAATGAACCGATCACTACTTAACTTCAACGTTCAAACAAACAGATAATCGAGTTATTTGTCAAAGCTGCTGACATCACTTACTGTGTGATATTTTTACAAATATGCTTGTGCCCTTTGTTCACTCATACACTGATAGAAACTAGACTGAACTTGTGTTATAATGATCAAATTAGTTTTCTTGTCTTTTCGTACCTTTGTTTAGCTTTGTAGTAATTAGCTTTGTCTAATAATTTCAGGTTTAATGAAACATAAAATTTTGTGTGCATTATTGGGAAATATGTCTTAGTTAGGTACATGTTATATTCTATACAGTGGACTTTTGAAAGATTCAAGTATCTCATCTACATATAATTGATCCTTCGGCATTTAACTATTGCATTATGAACAAGCGAGTGCAACAACATAGGCGATATTATATTACAATTATCCTTTAACTTAATTAAACAGCCAAGCCTGTGGTTATTTCTATCCGTCTGCACCCATCATACGTACTTATCTGCTATGCAATGCTTTGTCAGATATGGATGCTCAATAACCATTTCATGTGAACTCATCTTCTGGCAATGGCAGATCCTGTATTAGCCGTCATAATTGCTGATATGTTCCTATCATGCCTCACTTATTTGTATCATGCCTTCACTGATATAGATGAGAACACAAACTGAAACATATATGTCTTTTGCGGAAGCAATTACCCGTCATGATCTTGTCCATTCAAATCACAAAGAGATAACTTTAGTAGAAAAACAGCACACTGATATGCAATCAAACACAAGCACAAGATATCGTACCCAGCCACCATCTTTACTATTCACCAAAAACGAATTTTGTTTATCCTTATTGGGATGAACCAACAAATTACAACTGAATCAATAATCTAATTCACGAAGGAAGAGAATAATCATGTGCCAAATCTTTCTTCTAACCCAGAGAAAACTAATCCAGCGTTATTGTCTGATGGATTAGCACCTCCGATCCAGCACATAAAACAGTCTTTGAATTTGCTATTCAAAAAGTTGTCAACTCGTTCTCTTCTGCAAGAAACTCTGCATATAAAACCAAAATAAGAAGACTAAGATAAAGAAGCTCGATGATCTTAATACTTCTGAATTATACAAAGTTACGGAGGATGTCAAATTCAAAAATAATTACATCACCAAAAATGATAAATGGAATGATTAGCTCGGCGTTAGAGACCCCAAGCAATGCATGAAAAAACGAAGCAAGATGAGGGTTAGAGAGGATGACATTACTTACTATGAATAACTGAAGTACTCTGTATCCTTTAATATATCCTTTATATATATTTTTTATATTCATGCACAACTACAAATCTGCGATTTTCACGAGCATTTGGCGACTTTACGGTATCGCTAAAGTTTTTAACCATGCCATACTGACGCCAAATGCAAATCAAAAAATTGAGCGTCACTAAATCACATGGCATCACTAAGCCATCACAAAACTGTCGTCACTATGGTGTCACTAAACACCAATGACGCCATAGCGACGCCAACCTTATGATGCCTTAAAGACGCCAACCAATTTAATGATTTCCATTTTTCTAATCACATTTGGTGTCGCTATGATGTCGTTGAAGACGTTTGTGACACCTTCCTGATGTGTGCTTATATCAAAAACCAGTGTCATAATGGCATCACTAAATTTTGGTGATACCATTGCAATGCCAACGTTCTAAAGTAGAAAATTCGTCGATCATCTAACACCTAACACCCAAATTGTTCTGAATCTTATAGAGTTTTAACTGAAACATGAAGAAAAAGAAAATAACACACAGAATTTATAGTGGTTCGGCGTTAACGAGCCTACGTCCACTTTATATGTTATTGATTATACTTTGAATGCTGGTACAATCAATAATTTCTCTCTAGCTCACTTTTACAATTGTGATCACTCTCAGTATTCTAGTAATAAAACTGATAAGAAATGATAGTATGACAATAATGGCGGAATCAGTCCTCAGTATTGCCAAAAAGATCCCCAAAAATGCCAAGCTCCGGGCTATTTATAGCTGATTTTGTCAGGCGGGTCGTGGTAACACGTGGCACGAATCCCGAGAACATCGGATCGCATCGCAGCCGATGAAGAAATAGTCAAATTAGCCGTTGTGGACAGGTGTCGCGATCCCCTTGAAAATCGGATCGAGCAAATGGGGAGAATCAGTCAAAATGACGGTTGAGGACACGTGCCGCTGGATCCGTGCGTCTCGGATCGCAGAAGACTAGCTCGTGCTTGAACGGGTCAGAGGCTTCGCTGTGCATCAGGGGATCAGATCGGTCTATACTGGGCAGTAATGTGTGTACGGATCGGATCGCATAGAGGTGTCGTTTCGCTAATGATATGGGGGCGATCCGTCGAGGTGCGATCCGATGAAGGGCGAGTCGATGGTGCGATCCGATGAGGGGCGAGTCGATGGTGCGATCCGTTCCTTCATGTACTTAGAGAATGTAGTTTCATACTTTCTTCTTATGAATGAACCTGGGTGGCTTGGTCAAAAAGCAAGCCAACATTTTGCCCCCTTGAAGTATGTTTTATCGATGATGGAACATGCTTCAAAGCTATAAAATCGTCTTTTCACAACGAATCGCAAATCAGTGAACAATTCCTTTTCTGGGATCTTTCAGAGTCTTCATCACTGGATCTGTCGGTCATTTATCGATTCGGATCGCGTGCTCGAGTCGCGGTCCATTAGCAAGCCATTCGCCTCGTCCTTTGGTGCGCACTTGGGCCTCTTCACGGAACGGAACGAAATGGGCTTCTCTTCGAGACGTGGTGGGCTTTTGGTTCGCGGCCCGTCTATTTTCGCGGATCGAATAAGACAAAAAGGGGAGACAAACGGTCGCCCTTTTGCCTATATAAGTCGACCCTCCTCTTCACTTTCTTCCTTCTTCTTTCTTTCGTATCGTATCGCCGACATCATTGAGGAAAAACCCTAGTTTTTCAAACCTCCAAAAATCCGATTGTTTTCCCAACTTTTATAAAGGTAATCTATCGAAAGCATCCTTATTCGATATCGCTCTCGTTTTTATGAGTTTTTTCGACTGGTTTGAGGGAAGAAACGATGGAATTTTGTGATTTTTGGGGGGACCAGCGAGGCGCCATGGCTGATGGGTTCAGAGGTTGGAGTTCGGAAATGAGAAGGAGAAGAGAGAAACGGAGGAGGAAGGAGAAGAGAGAAGGCCGGTGGCGAGACGGAGGGTCGTGGTGACGGTAGAGGCGTGTATCGTGGGGGGCTGCAACGATCCGGCAAAGTCCCCGATCACGCAATTTCACGATCCGCGAGAGGGTCGACCCCTACTGTCTCACGATCCGAGAGGAGGGCGATCCCTCTGCCCTGCGATCCGAAGGAGGGCGATCCCTCTGCCCTGCGATCCGAAGGAGGGCGAACTGTTATACACACCGCGATCCGACTCGTAGTTCACGATCCAAACAAATTTTGAACCTTAGACGATGCCTTGTCACCATAAAATTCTGAACAGTTAGGCTAGGGCCTTGATGTCGGACTTTCTGGACTAAATAACCACATAATTTGACTGCATATGACGACTAATATTTTGATGATCTTGATAACTTTTACGCTTTATCTTTAATGCATGCACAAGCACACACACCGGAACTTGCACACACGGGGGACGGGTAGTTTTAATCTCATTTTTCATGTTTTCTCACCTAGCAGTAATGTCGGATAATCAATCTTCTTCAAGATCTGCTACAGAAACGGAGTCCGAGGTTCCTGAGCAATACAACCCCGAGGTCCCTCCCATTAACCCAGGAGGTGAAGATTCTGGCTCTGAATACGAGGCAACGGAATCGAATCCGTCTGAAAGTACTTCATCTAGTGAAGAGTCTGAGATAGACAGGCGAGCTCCCGACAAGATTCCTGGTACGCTCGGAATAGATAAATTTTCTGATTCTTTAGCATCTAAACTCGATGATATAAAGCTTAAAAGAATCTGCCTGAGACATGGGATTCCTTGGGATGATGTGATGACACCCGGTAGCGAAGATAGGCCCCACTTAGCTCCGGAAGGGTATATGGCAATCAGTCGAACCATGTGCTTGGTAGGAGCTATCCCTCCGTTTCCTCCAATCGCCATCGAGACTTTAAAACGACTGGGTATCGCTTCGATGCAGCTTCATCCTAACGCCCACGCATCTCTATACACCCTATATATTGCATACGCGGAGATCCTACATACCGAACTCACATTCAGAGATTTGACATTCTTCTTTCTTTTCAAGCATCGTTCCTCGGCAACCCCAAATTTCTCTTTCTTTGAATCGGTGGCGAATAGGAAGGTTCTGTATGATGGATACAGCAATATAGGGGATCCTAAATCTGATTGGTTCTATATAAAGAAACATGCCGGATGCTCAAGAAGATGGCTTAAATCAAGTAAACTTTAAGCTTTTAACTGAATATCTTGTTCAAGAAGTCGAAGCATTAACATTCTCCCCCGTTTTTCTTTGTCTTAAACAGATCACGTTTTCCCGAAAACGGAGGGTCCGTTATACAATAATCGATTGTCTATTCTTCTACAAAGCAGATCCGACTTTCTAAGGATCAAAAAGTGCATTACTGATGAGAAACTTCATAAGCATCATCTTCTGGATATAAGATTTGGACTGGGCGCTGGCGGCAAACCCTATAGATACGTGTCCCCAACGGAGGGAGAGGGAACGTCGCAAGCAGTAGAAACAACCAAATTTCGCAAGAGTCCTTCCCCGATAGTCATCCAAGACGATGAGGACCTGAACATATTCAGAGGGGATGAGGCCCGCGGTGACAAGTCCAAGGAAATCCCAGTTTCTACTCCAATCGAACCCGCTGCTCCCGATGATTTGACAGAAGAACAGTTATTCAACGAGCTGAGCAAAATTCCTCTGCCCGATGATATATACACAGAGAGGGACTTCGAAGGGGAGCCATTCTTCCCTGCTTCTGAAGAGACCATTGCTCCAACTAGAGAACAAGAAACTAGTCAGATGAGTCTGTCTTCAGGCCCGGGTCTGTTAGGGGGAATTATATGGGATGCACAAATCACACACACTGTCTGACCCCACACTCTTATATCGTCAGTATTCAAAGTTTTAATATGCTCTTTTCTCTTTTGCAAGAAAGATGTCCCGCGGGCGATCTTATTCTTATCGTTCTCTTCGTGAGGGCACTCCCAGTCTTCATCCGGGTACTGAGCGCCCTCGCGGCCCTTCTCACAAGCCGACTTCCTCGCAACCCCGGTCTCCACCGAAATCGACATCTGCCAAGCTCCCCAGTTATCCGGTAGTTCCTGCAGGGGGAAAGAAACTTCCTAAAGAGTTAACTCCTCCGAAAAGTGCACCCTCTCATAGCAGGTCATCAAAAAGGCATCACGAATCTAAGGATAAAGGCAATGATCCAATCAAAGAGTCTGAAAAGGAGAGGAGTGACATCGTCCCTTCCAGCCAGCCAGAGTTGGCTGCCCCCGGGTCACGGGATTACATCCATGGTCCCGAGATTCAAGGTAGGCTGGAAAAGCTGCGGGAACAATTCCCAGACATATTCTTCGACAGGATGACGTTTGTTCCAGCCTTGGAACCGATCCCTAAGAACTGGGATAATGAAGTTGTCGGGCACATCCGCCACGTAGCCAGGCAGTATGAGATGATGAAGAAACATGCAGTTAACCTTTCAGAAGTCATCCGAACGCTTGAAATAGAAGCACATAGATCTAAGGTGAAACTTGAAAATAACGAAAGGGCCAGGACAAAGATGGAGAAAGACCTGGAAGATGCTCAATCCCAACTCGCCTTAGCGCGGAGAGATGCCGAAAATTATAAGACCGAATTGGAGAATGCTAAGAAACGCTTTCATTCGGAACTTGACTCCAATAGCCAAGAGAAAATGGCCTTAAAGAAGGAGGTTGAAGATCTCAAAATGGCCAACATTGAGTTGAAAATAGCACAAGGCCATTTTGAAGCTGAGAGAGCTGCTTGGGAGGCAGAAAAAGCAAGTTTGAAAGAAAGTTTAGCTTTGGCTAAAGCGGAAAAGGTGATTTTGAATGATCAGGTCGCGGATGCGGAGAGACGGGCAGCTCTCGCCGAAAAGAATGTTGAAAGTGCCATCGAAATGGCTACTGCTTCTAACAACAAGCTCCTCGAGAGAGAGAAGGACATCGAGGGGTTTGAAGAGATGATTTTTGACTTCCTTGGCCAAGTCCTCAAAACCCGCAACATCTCGTGGATCCCGGATTACCACGTTACTTTAGCCAATTTATGGGATGCCATTATTGAGGGTGAGAAGCAGAGATTGGGAGCCGATGAAATTGATGAAGATGAGTTGATGAAGAGCATCTTGAGGGATAACGAGCCCGAGGACCTGGCAGAGGGTCGTCGTCTGATTCAAGCGGAGATGGAAAAGGAGAGGGCCCTAGCTAAGGGTAAAGGCAAAGCTGACGAAGGTTCGAGTTCAGCCGTGGTGCCCAAGACCTCCGGAGTTGAGGAATATCATCGTGATGATCCACTAATCCCTTTGGGCCTAACTCCTGTGGTTGTTGGAGCTCCTGCAGCTACCCAAGAAGGAGGATCTGCTGAAGGTATCTCCCTTTTTTCCCCACAATTTGTCAAAGCAATTGTGAATTGTCGTCGTTGGGTAGAACAACCAACTGAATTAGTAACGTGTGTTCCCCATAATACAGGTGATGAGCTCATCGTCAAGGGTGTTGAAAAAGGAAAAGAGGCGGAGAAGGAGGCTATCTCGCCAGGTGCCGGTGTTGATATATCGATGCAGACTGAGGATACAACAGCAGGAAAAAGTGTCCTGGCACCTAGTGCTGACGTTCCCAAGGATGCTGAAACCATCGAGGACTTGAAAGACATGGATGGGCGCCATGTAGAGGATGAGGAAGATATCATTGGCTCCAAAGAGACCGAAGACGATGACGACGAAACTTTGGCCAGCAGAAAAGCTAGGCAGGAAAAAGAGATGGCTTCGAAGAAGGTGGGACAAGAGCCTTTGGACATAGTCCCTATCGCAGAATTTGATCCCAAAACTGGGATGATTTTGAAAATCCAGCCCAAATCCATCAGCAGACAGCTCCATTTTGCGAATCCTGATGATTTCCCGGCTTCCCTTTCTGATAAAAGGAAGAGAAAGGAGGCGGAAGAGGAATCTTCCGAAGAGTCGGATGTTCCTCTCATAGACAAAAGGAAGAGGAAGAAAGGAGATCAATCCGACGCTGACAAGGCGAAGCTGGAGAAACAGAAGTAGGAGAAGAGGTCAAAGCGTAAATCGGATATTGTCGCTGGTTTATATTTTGTCTTTAGGTTTCCCACTGGCCAGGAAATGTAATTATGAGACTGGCTCTCACTTTTGTTTTCTAGGTTGTTTTTCACTTTGTAGGCTGGCCGTATATAAAGGAAAGTTTATCTCTTTTTGCATCATTGTATACCTGTATTCAAATAAACTTTCCATGTTTAGTAATAGACCATCTAATTATAACTACAAATCAGTCAAACAACAAAAAGAAAAATTTTAAAAATTCGTGCTGCGTTGCTGCATTAAAGTTCATGTGTATATGCATATGGCCCCCAATCAATCGTTAATGTGGCGCTTAACTAGGGCTTATTAAAGATTGATTAGCATTATTCGCATGTTGCCCCCTATTTCTGAATATGGGGGACTTAGAAAATTTCATAAGATTACTGTTCTTGTGGTATTGAACTTCTGGCACCTTTCTCAGTGCTTAATCATAGACTCCTTTATACTCTCTTGGCGGTTGCCGAGGTTAGAGTTCAAATTCAATAGTCCAGTCGGTCCTTGTTCCTTCAGCAGGGAAGGAGTTCTTTCTCAGCGCTTACTCTGAGACACTTTTATACTCTCTCTCTCTCTGGAGAGTTAGAGTTCGAGCTCAGCAATTCAACCGCTCCCCGATCCTTCAGCGGGGAAGGAGCTCTTTCTCAGCGCTCAATCGGAGACGCTTTTATACTCTCTCTCTCTCTCTCTGGAGAGTTAGAGTTCGAGCTCGGCAATTCAATCACTCCCCGATCCTTCAGCGGGGAAGGAGCTCTTTCTCAGCGCTCAATCGGAGACGCTTTTATACTCTCTCTCTCTGGAGAGTTAGAGTTTCGTCAAGGCGGTTCCGATCATGGTACACCGCCATGACTTATGGACATCGGCTTCATGTCCGTTATGCTCTCTCTCGGCTCTGGAGAATTAGAGCGCTATCAACGATATAATTTACTTTATTGCATCCTCAAAATTTTGACTGGTGATTACATTCCATTCTGATGGATGGCACCTAAAATCATTGCATGATTCACAGTAATTTTCATAAAAATAGAAATACAGATAAATAATGCAATAAAGGTAAACGACACACAATATTTTATAGTGGTTCGGTCGAATCATGACCTACATCCACTTTATAATTTTTTGCTTTAAGGAATCAGACTATTCTAGGCAAGTCGTGCCTTGTACATGGTTTTCAACAAAGCAAAAGAATAGATTTGAAACTTTCATGTTAAGTATGGCCGTAAATGTTGGGCATTCCACACTCTGGGGATTTCCTTTCCATCTACGGTTGCCAGCTTGAAGGTTCCATTATCAAGCTTGCTCAGAATGGAGTACGGTCCGTCCCACTTCGCTCCCATATGAGTTGGGGGTGGAAAGACACGTTTCAGAACCAAGTCTTCGGGTTCCCAGGTTCGGGCTCAAACCTTTTTGTTGTAATATCGAGCGACCTGTTGTTTGCATCTCAATGCACGCAGGTCTGCTTCATCCCTCTTTTCTTTGATCATATCCAAGGACTCAAGGAGCAATTCTTTATTGGTCATCGGATCATAATAAGTCACCCGGTGAGAAGGTACCTTTATCTCAACCGGGATGACCGCTTCCGTTCCAAAAGCAAGGGAGAAAGGGGTATGTCCTGTTGCCGATTTATATGTTGTCCTGTAGGCCCATAGTGCCAAGGGCAATTCATCAGCCCACATGGCTCTGGCCCGCTTCAGTCTTCTTTTCAGAATGGACTTAATCACTTTATTCGCCGCTTCGACTTGTCCGTTCGATTGCGGATGCGCCACAGAGGTGTATCGATTCTCAATGTGGTATTTTTGGCAGAAATTTCTAAATTCAGTGCTATCGAACTGAGTTCCGTTATCCGTTATCACAATCTTTGGAATCCCAAATCGACAGATGATGTTTCTAACGATAAAATTGATTACTCGTTTGGTTGTGATTATAGTCAGTGGTTCAGCCTCGACCCATTTAGTGAAATAATCCACGGCCACAATAGCGAACTTTGCCCCGCCCCTAGCTATGGGGAGACTTCCAATGATATCAATTCCCCACATAGCGAAAGGCCATGGGCTCGTCATTGTTTTTAACTGATTAGGAGGTGCTCTAGGTATTTTTGAAAATCTCTGGCACGCATCACACCGTCGTGCGTATTTTGCCGCATCCTTGTTTATGGTAGGCCAGAAATAACCATGCCGCAACACCTTTTTTGCCAAAGTTTGCCCTCCAGTGTGATCGCCGCATTCGCCTTCGTGTACCTCCTGCAGCACACGCTTGATGTCATCGTGGGCTATACACCGAAGAAGGGGCATCGAAAATCCTTGTCTGTAAAGAACTCCGCCTTGCAGAACGTATCAGGCAGCTTTACGAATTACTTTACGCTTCTTGGTCAGAAGCGCTCCATTCATCAAGAAATTCTTTAGAGGGGTCATCCACGACTCCCTTTCTGGTTCCGTCTCTAGTATTGGGTCGATTTCCATTTGATCTATACTAGGGGACCGAAGCACTTCAACGGGGGCTAGCCCAGTCTCTTCAGGATTGTCGGAACTAGCCATCTTTCTAACTTATCCGCCTGCTGATTCTCTGACCGCGGAATGTGAGATATGCTGTAGTGATCAAAGTCGTTCAACAACTCCTTCACTTTCTTCAAATTTAGAATCAATCTTGCACTTTTGGCTTGGAATTTTCCAGTAACATGGTTCACAACTAACTTGGAGTCGCAAAAAATGTTCAGCTTTGTGACCTCTAACTCCTTTGCGATCCTTAATCCGGCTATCAGGGCTTCATATTCGGAGTCGTTGTTAGTGGCGTGAAACTCCATCCGGATAGCATAGGATATCAATCGTTTCTCGGGAGTTTCAAGCACTATTCCAGCGCCGGATCTTTCGTCATTCCTAGCGCCATCAGTATACAATCTCCAAGCATTGGGATCGAGAAGTAACTTTGAGGTATCAACTTCTTCGTTTACTATATCCTCCTCCGGGACGGTAAACTCTGCTATGAAGTCGGCTATCACTTGCCCCCGAATTGACCGTCTGGGTTGAAAGTTCAAATCAAATTGACTTAACTCAATGTTCCATTTGAGTAATCTTCCAGACGCCTCTGGTCTCTGTAAAACTTGCTTGAGTGGATGATCAGTGTATATGGTAATGGGATGCGCCTGAAAATAATGTCGAAGCTTTCTAGAGGCGATCAGTAAACTATACGCTAACTTTTCTATCCTTGGATAATTACGCTCTGCTGCCGTCAATTTTTTGCTCACGTAATACACAGGTCTTTGGACCTTATCTTCTTCTCTTACCAACGCTGAGCTGATCGCGTGGGATGACACTGCCAAGTACACGAATAAGTCCTCGTGATCCATCGGCTTAGATAATATCGGAGGTTTCTCCAGGTGCCTTAGTAAGTTCTGAAATGCTTCTACGCAGTCAGGCGTCCATTTGAAGTGGCGTTTTCCCCGCTTTATTAGTTCAAAGAATGGGATGCATTTGTCTATAGCCCTGGAGATAAATCTGCTTAGTGCGGCTACTTTTCCTACAAGGCTTTGCACATCCTTAATTTGCCTAGGTTCCTGAATATCTCTTATTGCCGCGATCTGGTTTGGATTAATCTCATTCCCACGGGAACTGACGATGAACCCCAAGAATTTCCCGGAGGCAACACCGAATGAACATTTTGTTGGGTTGAGTTTCATTCCGTACTTTCGAAGAATGCCGAACATCTCTGCCAAGTCCGTAGTGTGATGGGAGGATTGCTTGGACTTAACCTACATGTCGTCGACGTATACTTCCATTGTTTTCCCGATCTGGTTATAGAACATTCTGTTGACTAATCGTTGATATGTAGCGCCTGCGTTCTTCAAACCAAAGGGCATCACTACATAGCAATATAGTCCCAGATCCGTGATAAAACTAGTATGTTCTTGATCTGAAACATGCATTAGAATCTGATTATATCCTGAGTAAGCATCCATAAATGAGAGAAGTTCATGACCCGCCGTCGAGTCCACCAACTGGTCGATCCGGGGTAACGGAAAACTGTCTTTTGGGCAGGCTTTGTTCAAATCCGAGAAGTCGATACACGTTCGCCACTTCCCGTTGGCCTTCTTTACCAAGACTGGATTTGAAATCCTGTCTGGGTAGATCGAGTCTCTGATAAATCCATTACTCTTTAGCTTTCCAACCTCTTCTTTCAAGGCAGCGGACCTCTCTGGGCCCAACATTCGCCTTTTTTGTTTTACCGGAGGATGTTTAGGGTTAATGCTTAATGAATGGCTCATGATTGATGGGGATATCCCGCACATGTCTGCGTGGGTCCAAGCAAATACATCCAAGTTATTTTTTAAGAAATCCGTCAGTTCTTTAGCGAGATTCGAATTTAACTGGGATCCAATCTTAAGGACCTTCTCCGGGTCACTATCATCGATCGGTACATCCACAATTGTCTCGTTGGGAGTTGCCATTCTGCCCCCAGGTTCTTGGTCCTCTCTGGGATCTATATCCTCGGGCAACTCTCTGGGCGACTCTCCAACGGTTATCCTCTTTAGTTGTTATAAGGTCTCCGCCCTTGTAGGGGGAGAAGCGCCCTTGGTTTCTATGTCCCCTCCATTGCGAAGTAACTTTAGTTCGGCAACATAACATGCTCATGCGGCAACCTGATCTCCTCTGACAATACCAATGCCAGCTTCTGTGGGGAATTTCAATAATAAGCACCAGGGGGCTATACAGGCTCTAAACTTTGCGAGGGCCGGTCGGCCCAAGAAGGCATTGTATGGTGATTCAACATCCAAAACCATGAAGGGAAGGATTCTCACTCTCTGGCGTTCTCCTTCCCCAAGCGTAACTGGTAACTCTACATAACCCATTGGAGCGGTGGATGCTCCATTAAATCCACGGATCCATCCTTGACAGGGCTTCAAGTCTTTTATTTCGAGGTTCATCTGGTCGAATGTCCTTTTGAAAAGAATGTTGACGGAACTCCCGTTGTCCACTAAAACCTTATGAACAGTGGCAGGTCCAATAGGTACTGTGATTACAAATGGATCTTCAGTCGGAGCATGGACTCCAATGCTTTCTCGTTCGCGGAAAACGACATCGTCGGACATCATCTTTTGTTGCTTTACCGGGATATTGTCCTCGGGGTTGCTACACTCCCCTACCTCGAGGTGTTGCTAGGCTGCATTGACATATTGATCCAATGCCTTGGAACTATGTCCGGCGAGATAAAGTCCTTCGATTACGGTATTGATAACGATGTTCTTTCCCTTTTGCTGGGCAGTTGGCCTGGCAGCAAGTTGATTCTGGTTCTGATTTGGGGCATGTACGGCTTGCCCCCTATCTCTGGGCGTTACTCTGTTTTCATCTAATTTTCCTTCTCGAAGAAGCCTCTCGACTACATCTCTTAGGTGACGGCATTCATTTGTCGAATGGCCATGAATCTGATGAAAGAGACAAAACTTCCCCGTTTCTCGTTCTTTCTCCGTCGACTCTCTAGGGGGCGGCCTCTTATTATGGAGGACGTTGTACGAATCCATGAAGATATTTTCCAGAATATCATTTATTGGCGTATAACTCTCAAAGGCCCTGGGACGAGTCCTTCTCTGGGAGTCGTTCCCTCGGTTCCTCTTCCGGTTGTTGCCATTACTATTATTATCATTGTTCCCTGACTGACGACCACCCTGATTCCGATTTCCAACAGTAACTTCGACCTTTCCCGAGCTGTCTCCTGTCTGCTTGATGGCGGCATTGCTCTGGATTTCCTCCTTATCGGCCGTTTTTGCCTTTCGATTAGCATATACTTCTTCCCGGTGTAGGTGTACGTTAGCTTTTTCATAGAATAACTCTCTAGAATGGGGTGGCTTGCCTACCAGGTATCTCCCAAATTCAGTGTCTTTATCTACTCCATCAATCAGAGCTGCGACAACGGTTGGCTCATGGGGATCTTTAACTTCAGTAACGGCCAAGTTGTAACGGTCTAGGTACACTCTCAAACTCTCGCCTGGTCGCTGCTTGACAAGAAACAAGTCAATCACACTCTTTGTCTTTTGTGCATAGATGCGGAATTGTTCTACGAACTTTTCACTCAACTCCCTGAAGCTAGAAATCGATCTTGCTGGTAAGCGAGTAAACCATAACAATGCTACATCCTCCAAGAATATGGGAAATGCTTTGCACTTGACAGCGTCAGAAGCTGCGGCAGCGGTCATTGACCAAGAATACCTCATCATATGCTGGACAGGGTCAGACCTACCCGCGTATCGGGTTCATCTGTGGCATGTTGAAACGCCTCGGGAAAGTCGCATCCAGACTATCATCAGTGAAAGGGGTGTGACTGCGGTCGATTCCCCAATCTTCATTTCGTTGCCCACGGCTATCCGCTAGAATTTGATGGATCATAGCTGCAACATTTGCACTGGTCAGCGGAGGTTCAGGGTCAGTGCTTCTTGCTCGGCGGGGTTCTCTAATCTCTCTTCCGGGAGCAGTCACAAAATCCTGGGCTCGGATTGGGCTTCGTTGCCCCCTGTTGCCATGGGCATTTGCGCGGCGACGGGGATGAGGTAGTCTGTTCTGTACAGGAATGTCCACACCTCGAGCTCTGGGAGTTGCGGCGTGATCGTTCACATTACGGTTTGAGGGCCCCGCCTCCAGTGCTTCTTCTTCCCGTGATGGCAGGGTTCCGAACCGAAGCTACTCTATGTTTTCGGCTCTCTCATATGGTCGCCGCGGAGGTCTCGGCGATTCCTCTGACGAAGAAGAATATCCTGGAGTGAGCGGATGAACTGGCGGCATCCTTTGCCTTACGAGATCATTAATCCTTCTATCCATAGCGGTCAAATTTTATCGCAGAACAGAGCTTTCCTGCCTTTGGGCAGCCAATTCATCAAACAGTCTCTCCCACATTTCGGAAAAGCGAGAGAGATCCCCCTCAGTAACGGGAGCAGCAGGGTCATATTGGTCATCATCACTTTCTCTTATGCGCAAAGAGCTTGAGCCAGGTCGAGCGAAGGGTCCAGGACGGTAGGAGCGAGCAATGGGCTCCTTTCCAGGTCGAGTTGTAGTCCGATCATCAATTCAGATCGCTGTGGATCGAGGATGGTGGCTCGCAGCGCCCCCCGGGATCGGTTCGTGGTCACGGTACGCGGAGGATTCGAGGCGTTATCTCGGGATCGAGTAACAACTCCTTCAGCAGTCCGGATCGCCTCGTTCTCGTCGATTCGGAGCGTGGCGTCTTCATCGGATCGGTTCGCCCCCTGCGCTCCGCGATCCAAAGTTCCTTCATTGCCTAGCTCGTGCACACTTTCTTCGACTGCTTCATTCGCGGTTTCATTGGTTCGTGAAGCTCGTACTTCCTTAGATCTCTTTCCAGCCATGATATCCAAATCGCTGGAATCTTCAAAGAACTGAATAGTGAAGCTTTAGGACTGTTTTCTCAGTGAAAGCACCAAAATGTTAGATCAAAATTTGGACCTAACACCCAAATTGTTCTGAATCTTATAGAGTTTTAACTGAAGAATGAAGAAAAAGAAAATAACACACAGAATTTATAGTGGTTCAGCGTTAACGAGCCTACGTCCACTTTATATGTTATTGATTATACTTCGAATGCTGGTACAATCAATAATTTCTCTCTAGCTCACTTTTACAATTGTGATCTCTCTCGGTAATCTAGTAATAAAACTGATAAGAAATGGTAGTATGACAATAATGGCGGAATCAGTCCTCAATATTGCCAAAAAGATCCCAAAAAATGCCAAACTTCGGGCTATTTATAGCTGATTTTGTCAGGCGGGTCATGGTAACACGTGGCACGAATCCCGAGAACATCGGATCGCATCGCAGCCGATGAAGAAATAGTCAAATTAGCCGTTGTGGACAGGTGTCGCGATCCCCTTGAAAATCGGATCGAGCAAATGGGGAGAATCAGTCAAAATGACGGTTGAGGACACGTGTCGCTGGATCCATGCGTCTCGGATCGCAGAAGACTAGCTTTTGCTTGAACGGGTCAGAGGCTTCGTTGTGCATCAGGGGATCAGATCGGTCTATACTGGGCAGTAATGTGTGTACAGATCGGATCGCATAGAGGTGTCGTTTCGCTAATGATATGGGGGCGATCCGTCGAGGTGCGATCCGATGAGGGGCGAGTCGATGGTGCGATCCGTTCCTTCATGTACTTAGGGAATGTAGTTTCATACTTTCTTCTTATGAATGAACCTGGGTGGCTTGGTCAAAAAGCTAGCCAACATATATATATATATATATATATATATATATATATATATGAGGAGCGTTCAAGAGCACCCCAAACAGTGTAGCACCCCTTTAGCCTTCCTGATTTCCACCACATTCTCGTTTCTCTCTCCTCCCACTAATTCTCTCTCCCTCCACTAACTTATTTAACTATAAATATTTGGCTATAAATGAGAGGCAAAAGGGAGGCTACAAAAATGGGGTGCCATATATATATATATATATATATATATATATATATATATATATATATAGGCAAGCGTTCGGTTGCACCCCAAAAATGGAGCACCCCAAATGCCCCCTGATTTCCACCACCCGTTTATATTAAAGGATATGAGTGGGAAGTGAGAGAGTGGGTAGAAGGAGAGATAAACGGAAATACTTAGTGGAGATTGAGGGGCATTTGTGGTGCTGCACTGTTTAAAGTGCTCTCGAACCTGCCTTATACACACACACACACACACACAAACAATCACATATATGCAAAGTTTATATATTTAACCAACAAAGTATGGTAAACAAATACAATTTAAGTCATGGAAGAGCTACAAGTACAACTTAATATGTCTAAATAACACTTAATAATATAAATACATATATTCTACTCAAATCATATTGCTCCAATTCTTTAGGGTATTAGCAAATGAATTTGCCACCATCGTGTTAAAATTTGATTGTGGTATTTCTTCATTATCATCTTCGTATCTTTCACCAAATAAGCTACCACTTGATGTTAGTTTCTATCTTTTTGTGCATTTGACTTGCTTAGACTCTCACCTTGCACATCATAATCCTTCTATAATTGCTTAGTTTTACATCCTGCTCTTCTTTTATACTGCAAAATACAAACCTGCCATGGCTGCGATCCAACTGTGTTAGCCAACAGAAAGAAGATGACATGCTACTTAACATGTGCAAAGCTGCAGTGATATTTGTTCAGTTTCTACAAAAAACTAATGGTTACTTAAATAAATTATCAGAAACAGAAATAAAAATAATAACCAGTCACATATTTTTGTTTACCAAAATAAGCAATTGGGTTTAAGTTTTTAGTTTTGTGAAGTTATAAGTGTTAACATTTTCAAATTATTTACGCATAAAACATGCTACAAATTCCTGTCTTATATGATTGCAATTAACTATGGATTTAATTCGTTAAGCACCAAGATAAGCAGTAAACACATTTTTTTAAAGGGTATACTGCAAATATTTATGTCGTAGATAACTTAATCATAAAAATGTACAGGCAAATCAATATGGTTAGAAAGTTCAATACTGCTATTATGGGTTAATAATGCATGCATTATAAATAAAAATAACGTGGTCACAATGCAAAAAATCATAAATAATAAGTGTAAGTATAAAGAAATTTTACATACAAGACTTGAGATATTTTAAATACTAGAAACAACATTTGCTTCTTTTCGTACCACTCGAAAGCTAGCACTCCATATATCTGCAAGTTATGATATGGATAACTTGGTCATTTATGAAAAATATAATTATAAAGTAATAGACATAATATAACTTTATTTTAATAATAAATAATAAAAGTAAACAACAGGTGAAGAAGTGTGTCAAGTACCTTCTTTTCCTCTTTGCAAAATGTGTCATTTAAAACGTTTTCTTCCACTATTTGTTGTGGTGAAATCTCAATATCATGTGATGTTTCTTTTGTATCGTTAATTCCTTCATTCACCGCATTCTCATTTTCTACTATATCGTCGGAACCAATTCCATGTTCAAAATCATAAGATTGATCTGCATTATCAACTGAATATGTCATTTTTGAAAAATACTTACTAAGAGACCCTCTTAACGATTTGGCTATCTCTTCATTTCTTTTTTGATTTTTCCTATTTGAACTTCCAGATGGTTGCTTTCGTGGGAACATTTAAACAATATTTTTTTTTTCAAATTGAAAATATGACTCTTGTTGGGAAAAAAATCAATAGTTGTAGTAAGAAAAAAAAATTAATTTTGTTTTTAGCTGCAATTTTTGTTCATTAAATTTAAAGATAAAAATTGATAATTTGTTAAAACATTTAGCGTTTAGAGTTTCTAACATATGTAACCAAATTCAAATTATCCTCCACGCTCTTAAATGCAAGTGGAAAAAGTTTTTTTTTCTTTCTTTTATTACTTGAAATAAGAAATAAATTAGCAGTGGTAAGCTATGATCATGATTTAATTTACTAGCAAATAAAAAAACAGTTTTTTTCTTTCTTTCTACCGTTTATATGATGAATTTCAGTTGCATTATCAGATTCATTCTTTTTTTTCCCTAATAGGGCATTGTTTATTAAATTATTATTGCCTAACATCGAATACTAAAATTTATACGCATGCTAAATAGATTAAAACAATGTTTCATAAGAATAGTGGATTGTGCTATACCTAAAAACAATGTAACTAGAAGGCATCCACAATCGATATTGCCATCGTAAAGTATACAATCATAATTCTAGCCATTAACCAAAAATTAAGTTAAATTTGATAACTTAAAAATTAGGGATACCTAAAATATGTGAGATGTTGTTGCCGGTTGCCACTTGCGTTTGCGTCTCTTGAGTAGATCGTTTGAATGCCTATTTCTTCAAAGCTTGGCACTTTTCACCAAAGTATGAAGATCGAAGATATTTTGTCAGCCGCCTTCTTCCTTTCTGCGCGTCGTCGCCCTTTTCCTGCACTTCGTGTTTTCGGTTTTTTATTTATTTATTTGCTGTATGATATATGGGTTGATTTTTATGCCCTACATGGGCTGCTGCCTCGTGCGTGAGCACTGTCTGCACATGCTCAGGGCCGCCTGTGGTTGCCCGTTATAATAGAATATTATTACAACGGTCATTTTTCTAATCGTTGTAATAGATGCCTATACAACACCCTTTTTACAACGGGCATAGACAGCTCGTTGTAATAGAATCCTATTACAATGGTCGTCTCTTGACAGTTGTAATAGATATCCTTTACAAAGCACTTTTTACAATGTGTGATGATTGCCCGTTGTAATATAATGTTATTGCAACGGTCATTTCATGCCCATTGTAATAGATGTCAACGTTCACAAAATGTCCATTGTAATAGTTTAATCATTAATAATATTATATTATTTATTAATATTTGATAAGTAATCACATTAAGAATATTATATTAATCATTTATAACTTATAATAATTAATGATTATTAATAAATAATCTCAAATTACTAATTGTTATACATAATCAGTATTCCGACAAGTTTAATTTTACTTTTCAGTTATTAGTAAATAATATTGAGTAATTAATAATCAGTAGTTGTTAATAAATTAGTAATTAATAATAAATAAATTAATACTAAATATCTAATTAATAATTTATAAATAAATCGCTATTGAATACTGTAATAGTTATTAATTACAAAATTTTATTTATTACTGTTGTCTTCTGTCATCCCTCGCTAAGCCATTGCAAATCGCGTCCAACTACCAAAAGAATTTTTTTGCCGCTGTTTTCCATTGCAAATCCATTCAAAATACCGACGAATATTTATCAAAGCTATTTTGCAGTAGAATTCCAATAGATCTGCAAGAGATGATAAGTATTAAGTAATAATAAAAATTAATATGACTTAATTCTTTAATAACTTAACACTTACATAATTTATAAACGGTAGCATTATTTAATAAACAATAACAAATCATTAACAATTTCATAATAATTTGTAAATATTATTTCTAATTAATAATTATATATGACAACTTATTAATGGATTTATTTATATTTATAATTTATTAATGACAAAAGTTAAAATTTGTAATTTTGAAATTGATAATTACTAGATACATTAACAGTTAATATTCCAATTTTTTATTTTCTATAATAAATTTTCACATATTCATAAGATTTTGATAATAATTTGAAATTTTGATAAAATTTAGAAATGAACCTGGCACGCTCGTTTACTAACCCAAATCCACTTCTATTATGAACTCGTATCCCCTGCTATTTGAAACCCGACCTGTCTTTTTCTTAAACCTAATCGCTGCTTCAGCCGCTATTTCCCAATTTGTTCATTCTCGCTCTCAAAACTTAAAACCAATCAATTTTTAATTACATTATTCTCCCTTCTCTTCACTTTCCTAGTCCCAACTTTGCATATCCCCGCTTCCTCCTATTGTGATTCTCAGAATCTAGGCTTTTATCGTTGATGTCTCCTTTCAGATCTGTTGTTGTCGTCCATTGATTCTCTTGAGATGGTTATTTGGAGAGCGTGATAGTCTAGATCTTGAGGAATTTAGATCTGATCTGGTTTTGAGGGTGGTTGATGTTCTGGTTCTCGGGTTTATGCTCTTGATGTTTGGGACTGGATTTGGTGAAGTTAGGGTTTCTTGCCCTGTTTCAGTGTGATATATGGATTCCTAACTATGGTTTTGACTGAATCCCATTATCGGATCTCTATGCTATTTTTTTCTCTTCTCCATCCTCGGCCTTGGCTGTTACTTGTGGATCGAGAGCCTCAGGTATGTGTTTCTTCTTACCTCATTAGGTTCTCTAGAGACCTTCTTCTGGGACTTTGTGAAACTATTTCAATGGGGAAATAATAGGTTTGCTTGATTATTTCCCATGGGTATTTTCTTTTCAATGCTGCAACAAAAAGGAAGATGAACTATTATTCTAGGACTCCGTGTAATTTTTATGGAGACCTTGTTCTGGGTCCGTGTCATTAGTTTGTTTTGATGTATGCTGCAACAAAAAAGAAGATGAACATTTGTATTGATGCCTATCATTCAATGTGTAACCCATAACATTGTTATGTTATAGGCTTGGTGTTGCACTTTTTTGTGACATTAAATATATGATAAAACAAGGAAATAAGTTAATTTTTGGATATAGATATCTGTGTGCTTGGACTGCCAAAAAAACTAAAAATCTTTTACTTATACATGTGCGTATTATTTGCCATGGTAAGTTCCATGTTTCACTTATACATGTGTGTATTAGTTATCGAGAAAGGAACTTTGTTGAACTTGGTAGTATTGGGTTTTAGAAAGGTCATGTTTCATTATATTGATAGAACAATTTTAATTCCCCTTATGATATATATATCTGTTTCCCATTTAGATTACCGATTAAACGATAATACTGGCCATCATTTCAATTTCTAAAAAGTAAACTATATGTTGAAGGTTTTCCATCCCTGGACAATGGAGATGTGAGTTGCTGCAGCTTTGGCACAAAGAATCAGATAAGTTAAAACTGGTGAGCGCATAAACATTTCACCTGGTGTAAAGCAATTCCCTCATACTGAATTCGTGGCATTGTACGTCATGGTATCAAAACCAAGCTTTATTAGTTTCAGTTTGAATTCTGTTCTTATTTTGGCTTACAATTTTTGTGCCTTAATATATTTACATACATAGGTTTATGTTTTAAAATCAGACCAAGAATCCAACTGGAATATAGAAAGTTGAAACTAAACCGAATGAAAATAGATATTCTAATCTTCAGTAATCAGGGATGTTCTCTTATTTTGTGGTGTAGATGCCAAGTTAATTATTAGTTAAAGAGTATGTTCTACTGTTTATATCTTGTACAAACTCTGAAGTAAGAAGCCGAAGACTAAAACTATAGTGAGAGTGTGAGTGACTGTGTACGCGTATATGAGTGAATAAGTGTGTAGTGAGGAGTCAATGTATACGAGTGAAATGTAGTGAGGAAGTGTAAGTACAAAGATTGTGTAAATAGAGGGGTAACACTATGTGTACTATTTGAAAGTGTAATAAATATTTGTTTAAAAATAATTTTTGAATTAAATATTCAATTCTTGTAAATATTATGTGTAATACTCAAATCCATTGCAACTTTCAGCATTTTACAACGGGCATTACTTGTTGTTATAGAAGATATTACAACGATCAATACCTGTTGCAAAAAAAATATCACAACGGCTGCTATTCTATTGAAGGAACATACAATAACAACAAAAACCGTTGTAAAAAGTCTATTACAACCGACTCTTACCACATTCATTGCTCGTTGTAAAAGAGGACATATTACAACATGGCCTAATACAGCGGGCGGGCTAGCTGCTGCTGTAAAACCCCTATTACAATGGGCATTGCCAGTTGTAATATATCTGTTTTGTTGCAGTGTTAACAAATATTCGTTAAACATTTTCATTAGATTTATTTAATAATAAACTAATTTAATTTAATTATCATTCCGAGTTAAAACGGTCGATTTATTCAATTCAAAATATGGTTATCTCGTTAACCAAATCAAATTACTCATTCCTTTAAATTAATTAACAATAAAATTAATTTAAATAACTCCATTTAATTGTTCTTAGAAAACAATTAATCCAACTCTTAATCATTACATAAATTTCTTCTCATCTGATTATAATTCATATTAACATAAGACCTTGGTTTATAAAATCACTTAATAATCACGTATACCTTAAATTATAAATAATAAATATTTATTTTCTTTTTACATAACTGTCATTCAAATAATAGATTTAAAAAAAAATCTATTTTTAATTATAAAATAAAATTTAAAACTTCATTACCGTCGATTCACCTGGCGGTAATCAATACTTGTAAACGATTGATTTATAAGCCATATGCTGCCAATTACTCAACTAATATTGCCCATTGGTTAATAACAAAACAAACGTTGAATTTAGGTTCAATGATCAATAATTAAATCAATAATCCGATCATATTGGTTAAACAATTTATATAATTGCAATATGAAAATAACAATAAATTTGAGGAATCCAGTTGGATCCCTCCAACCTGTTTTCCCTACATCTAAATACGTTACTTTAAAATAATATTATTCAATTCAATAAACAAATATAATATTCAACAATAAATAAATAACAGTAATTTAAGCATCCATAATTTAATTTAATACGTTTATATTATTATAAACATAACCAATAAGGTAAGTTACCTCATTTGGAAATGATCATTAAACTAACAATTATTTTCATTTAAATGAAATCAACCAATTCGTCCAACATATATATAAACATTCAGCACACAACAAACAATTATCAACCATAACACACAAAATAAATCCCAACTTATATAAAATATAAGTGCGTAGAAATTGAGTGAGTTATACTCACTTTGATTTCCGTTCGTTCGTTGTAGTGGTTCGATTACAGTTAAATTAAACAACGTTTAATTTAACCGTAAATTCCAGCTATCTCCGTTTTTTGTCCAGAACAGTTCCATATGTTGTGCCCGACCATACGATTCTAGTGCAACTTGTTTGGTTTGATTCTGAGTATGCACTAAGAAGTTATTCAAGTTTTCGTATATACGGTTTAATTAAATATAATTAATCTCTTAACCACATTTTTATGTAACTAATTACCCTCTTCTTCTTATTTTTTATATAATCAGCCGAACCCTAAAAATGAGTAGCCCAACTTTTATTTGATCCATCAACTTTGTTACCCATGTCTTGATTCTGTCCAAAACCTCCACGTTGCTTTGAAAAAGGGAGCCCAATTCTCTAACTACTATCTTCACGCAGTAATTTGGTTCCCAGTCCACACAGGCAATCACATTCCTACACCGATTGCACGTCACACTTTTTTTTTTCTTTTCCTTTTTTAGATAAGCCCAACATTGTTTGTTATCCATGTTTGCTCCCCACGCTATTCTTCTTCCTCCCACACCTTTTAGCATCCATCCCATACGAATGAACTGCACCGCTCCTCCTCCCTTCTACAAACATGCATCTCCAACTCTTTTTTTTCTAAAAAAATGGACCAAAGGCCCACAACCTATCTGCCCACGTTGCATAAGTCTTCTGCCCCATCAGTTTGCTATGCATGACCGCCTGCTACACATAACCGCCTGCATCAGTTTCCTTCCCCTTCCCCTAGCGTAGTTTTTCCGTTCTTTTCTTTCTTTGTTTTTTTTTAGAAAAAAAACTTTCCTTCCTACAGACTTCCCATGCACACATGCCTCCTGCTCTACTATATGTCTGAACCCCACTGTGTAACCAAACTCGCGAGCTCTTTCCACCATAGATCACTGCGCCCCATTCCTTTCTTACCGTTACATATCATCGTTTGCAAAACCTCAGCCACTGCTCCTTTAAAACTATCAAAAAAATGTTCACAAACCCCTTAAATTCTACACGAGGTTGAAGAGAATTGTTTTTTATTTAAAAATTTGAAAGCTAATGGAAGCTTCGGCCATGGCTTATATTTGGAAGAAGGAATACTCGTATGTTATTTATAGTGGCACAAGCCTTGCTACCCAAGGTTTCAAAGTCAGTAGGACTTGCAGCATAGGTTTCAGATAGGTTGGTGATTACACATGCAAAGACACGATGGTTGTACTTCACTACTTAGTAGTAGTAGTAGAGTAGTCTGTGCTATTTTTACTTATGGACAAGTTTTTGATCTAAAACATAGGCTAGCTGTGAGCTGTGTGTGCATTTCTTAGGTGTGAAATAGTAAATATATTTAGATTGGTCTGCGTTGATGTGTGTTTGTACTTCAATCGAGAGAGTAGGCGTGCATAGCGTTTTCCATTTCAGCCTTAGGCTCTGCGTTGATTCGACTGTGCATATGCATGAATACTTAAAATAAGAGGGAATATGACATAGGCTATGTGATAGTGAAAATATGGCATGTGCAGATGTTTAGGGTAGGTGGCAGGTACTTTTATTTTGTTGCTTAGGGTAGAAGAAATCATAATATTTTACTTTAATCCAGTATCAAAATTTACCACTAACCGTTGTGTATCACTAATCGTTATATTTGTGCCATCACATGCGAGCTCCAAACATAATGAAAATGGACATGCTGCTACGTCTCAACGTACACATTCCAATAAAATTTCGTTGAAAACCGACTCCGTTTGCACAAAGTTTTATTTTAATTTATCGATTCACCTTTAAATTGCACACACGGATAAAATAACTCCGATTGGCTTCAAACTGGAAATCCAGCAATAATTAATTATACGTAATCCAATAAAATTCGTTTCGTCGAAAACGGAGGTCGTTTCGAAAATAAATCATTTCTTATGCCTATATAATATCGATAAATATATTAAATCCTAAAACAATTTGATTTAAATAATAATAAATTATTATTATCGTCTATTTCCAAATCGAAATATTACACAGCTTCATAATAAACCAATATACATTTTAAACTCAATATTTACAATCCCAGGCTAAATGATATTCTTATAATATAAGAATCCTTTATATTTAATCTAATAAACGTTATCTTTATTAACGAATTCCATAACGACTATTTGAAAACTTGAATTGGACATAACTAACAATCTATAATATGAAATCTCCATTTTTCAATTTTATTGGAAAATTATAATCAAATCGATCCAAACGATTCCTGTTTCACAAAATTCCAACTTAAAATGGATTCTATATATTCGACTGAATTTCAAATCGTAAATTACGAACTATCGCTACCTTTCGAGCTCAATTATAATTTAATATTAATTCAATGTTTAACTTCGTTTAATAATGAATTATATATTATAAATCCATTTATAATTCCAAATTAATATTTAAAATAATAAAATATTATAAATATCTGATCACCAAAAATACGGGACATTACAGAATATGCCCACAATGCAATTTGAATTAAGAATTTCAAAAAATGTAGGGGCAATGAAAGTTATTTTCCTTGATTGTTGCTTAAGTTTTGCTAATTTTAGCATATTTTTATTTAATATATATTTGAATTGCCCTCATTTATCATGATTTTTCACATAATCCAGTTACTATTTTTCACCATTATTACGTGTAACAAGAACAAGTTAAAAATTGCATAAAATAAAATTCAATGCAATATGATTGATTTTTGATAAATCCTTGGAATTAAGTAAACATTTTGAAATGCTGTGTCAAAATAAAAGAAATGGTAAATAAAATGTAAGATATATGAAAGACTTTTGGAATATCGTATGCGGGAAAACTAGGAAGGATAATTAACATGGGTTAAAAAGGACAATTAAAAGTCGCACGCTGTTCTATCAAAAATAGGTCAATATATAAGCAACATTTTTTTTCTTGGGCTGTTCAAAGATCGGAAAGAGAAAAATGTCGACCGACGCTCAACGACTCCTAAATCCCGATCAAAACTCGTCAAATATTCAGATTCAGATCACCATCACGCTTTTCCTCCTGATCTAGGGCAGTTTCTTCGACATGCAGATCGAAGAAATTGCTCTATCGCAGGTAATTCCAAATTTCCAGATCTTAACTCGATAAAGGAATTTCCACATCTTATGGAGACGGATCTAAGTTTGTTAAATCGGGGTAATTTTAAACAGCCGAAAGCTTGGATAGATCTAGTTACTGAGAATAATTACCATCAAAATTTTATCCAACTAAGCTATTATGGACCAGTTATTAAAGGATGATATCAAACTAGTGGCTATCAGTGAGGATTTAACAAATAGGGCAAAAAAAAGATGGTTTAACTCCATAGTTTTCTATGTATTCGGTAACAAGCCTTATTATAGTTTCCTCAAGATATTGATTGAAATTGGGGTCTGAAAGGTGGTTATCAGTTGTATTCGAGAGAAAATGGTTTTTTTATCTTAAAATGTGAGAATGATGAAGAATGTAATCGTATATTAGCCTCTGGTCTTATTATTACAATAAAAGACTAATTTTGATGAAAAAATGGTAGCCAAGAGTAAAATTAATTAGAGAATTTCTGAGTTCAATCCCTGTTTGGATTTGGATGCCCAATTTTGATCTTGATTTTTGGACTGTAGAGTCTATAAGTAGAATAACTTCAATTTTGGGTAAGCCTCTAAAGCTAGACAATGTTACAGAAAGTTTGGGTAGGATTTCATATGCTAGAGTTTTAGTGGAAGTTAACTCGGAATTTAAATTTCCTGAAAGTGTACCTATTGTATGCTATAGTGGTGAAATTGTTAGACAAAGAATAATGTATGAATGGGTACCCTCTTTATGCTCAAACTATAAAATATTTGGTCATTCGAACACAAGTTGTAAAGTTGTTAAAATCTGGTCTCCTAAAAGCAATGCTTATCTTGAAAATGGAATGGATATAGATGAAAAGATTGCAGATAATAGGAAAGTGGATAAGCAAAGTGAACATGGAAAGGACTGCATAGATAAGGTTATATCAGAGAATTCAACGGTGAATAACATTCAGACTGTTAATTTAGAAACAGCTAATCCTTTTAACATATTGGATGGTTATAATATGAGTTTGCAGGAAAAGAATGAGGATATTAATAAGGTAGCAACATATAATAAAGTTGGTAAAGGTAATAGTGTAGATGATAATATACAAGAGAAAGACAAGGATTCAGATATTCGTGAGGTGGATTTTGAAGACAGTAATGAGAATCATAGCACGAGTTTGTGTGAAGATGATATTGGTATGCAGTTCAATGATGATGTTGATAATAAAGATATATTGATAGATGAATCAGATAGTTCCTCGAGTAGTATAAGTAGGAGGAGGAGATCTATATTCAAAAACAGTAAGTTTAAAAGGATTAGCGAAGTGATGAAAGACAGCCCTTTAGTTGAACCAAACCCGGAATGAACCAAATTAATTTCTCAAATTCAGAAAAAGCCAAAGACAAAGAAGGCTAAAGATGATGGTGGCACTCCTGGGGGGTTTATAAGTGAAGGCATCTATAAAAAATCTTGAAGTTGTTTGATCATATGTTTTTGTTTTGTTCTGGTTTGCTTTTGAGTCTGGTTGGTCTTTGTAGCCTAGTTTGATATGGTTTTTGAAGAAGTTTGTGGTTCTTGCCGTGTGCCTTGATGAGTTCAGGTTTATGAGTATTTGCTTCAGGGGCTATTGTTGGTTTGTGGTGTGTTAGTGTTGTTGGTGGTAAAGTTTTCTGCGATGTCTTTTAGCATATCTGGTAGTGAGGATTTGTGTTGGTTTGGTGGAGCAGTTTCTGTTTTTGGTCTGCTTGCTTCTTGTATCTGTTATGTTCAAGTAGCTGGCAAGTTTGCTTGAGTTTGGTTCGTGGCTTCTACAGTGGCTTTTGTTCGGTTTATGCTTATTGGATTGTTGATCAAGCTTGCAGCTGGGTTTGTGTGTGTCTGGCGTTTTTGTGTCTGTGTATTGTGTTTGTCTGTGTTTGTTAAGTGGCTGACACTGTTACATTATGTCTTTTTATTTTGGTTTGCCGTGTCTTTAGATTGAGCTGGATTTGGTTTGATTATGTATAGCATTTATTAAGTTCGATGTTGTAATTATTTTCCAGCTCAATCTTTCCTTTGTATCCTTTTTTTTTTCGTAATATAATTAAGTACCCTTTCTACAACAACAACAACAACAACAAAAAAGTCAATTTGACAACATTTCTAGCTGTTTCAATTAGTTAACTTTTTGGTGTTAATTTTTTTGGATAGGCCATATTTTTCAATAGAACTTGAAGTGGTTAACGCTGTGTGTTTGGGATGAAGGCCGGCTAGGGACATTTAAATGAGAAAGCCGCAACTAATTAAAGAGACCTTATAAATATGGAAGTATAGAAGGCAATGCCATCTTTATGTAACTAGCCTAGTTAGTGCTAGATTCCAGCTTATTGATTTATAAGCCAACACTTTTTACACTCGCAAAAAAAAAAGCAAAAACAATCTAGACGTGCATAGGAGTAGCATTTGGTGGTGTGCCAACAGAAGCAATAATCCCTGCACCCCGTCCTCTTTCAGTCCTGCTATTCTCTGCAAACTTCATACTGGCTTCATGCAACCCTTGTTCCTTCTCCTCCTCGCTGTACTCCCTAGCATAATACTCTTCCTCGCTCACATTCTTTGATGGTGGCAAAAACATACTGCCCCACTGAGGAAAATGCACAAAGGCAACAGGTAATGTGCAAACCATTATCATCAGTCCCATAAGAGTCAGTCCAGTCCCCGAGGAGTACTTTGAACTAGTGAAAAAGAGAAGCTGGGTCAATCCAGCACCAAAGTTTCCCCCCGCCCCTGTCATTCCATTGACGATCCCCAAAGATCTACGCGAAACAAATGGAATGACTCCGAATACAGCTCCACAAGCGGCTTGTGCGCAGATGGAGAAGCAAACCATGGCAAATATCGAAACAGGGAGGGATTTGGCTTGACCTAACCATGCGCAAAACGCACCACCTAGGGTTTGGAGGATCCATATGTTCCAGAGGCGGGCCCTCATTCCAAAGTAGCGAGTCCCTAAGTCGGACACGAATCCACCAAATGGGCGTGCGACTATATTTGCCATGCCAAAGGAAGCGGCTATGAATCCGGATGTCTTAAGGTCTAGGTGGAAGTGATCGTAGTAGTATTCATGGATAACATTGTCGGTGGTGAGTTCCACTCCCATGCAGTAGCCGTAGAGAAGGACGAAGATCCATGTCCGATAGTTGGAGACAGCGTGCCATAGAACCTAAATAATATTGATGTTATTGTTGACTTATAGTAATGTTATTGGTTGGTTTTGTAGTGCAAAAAAGAAGAATAATAAGAAAACCACGTGGAATGTGCAAGTGATGGATATACCTTGGAGAATTTATCCCTTTTAACCTCACCGGACTTCTGCAAACTTCCCAAGTTACCGTCAGGTAAATCTTGGCCCATGATGAGGACTGCTAGCCCCATTATCAGATGCATACATCCTGGCACGAAAAACGCGATCCTCCACGCAGTGAATGGAGTAGCACCGGCTTTTCTTATCAGATCATACACCAATGGCATCAAAAGTTGGGTAGCACCACCTGGAGCATACATACATATATTAATTTGGCGCATAAAAGCATAAAACATGTATAATTAATGGGTTAGTTTTACTGTGGCAAAAAGAAGAAGACCAAAAGAAAATAGGGTGGTTCATACCTCCCATATTTCCCCAACCAGCAGCAGTTCCATTTGCTAGTCCGATAATTTTACTGTTAAACATGGTGCTCATCCAGTACTGACATGTTACAAAAGTGGCAAGTGAAAATCCGATCATGAATCTCACTGCTATGTAACCTTCAGCTGAAGATATTATGGACATGCAGAAGACTGCAGGAGCGATCAACATGACCAGAAAGGCACATGCATAACGTGGGCCGAGGAGGTCGCATGCTGCACCCATCACTAGACGAGAAAATATACTTCCAGACACTGATGCAACTCCTGTATATATTCTTGCAGACATTATATATAGTTTACTACTATGATACCTCCTTTTCTTTTTCTTTTTCTTTTTCTTTTTTCTGTGTTATACTACAGCCATTGTAATAGATAAGCCTTTTAGCTTCCCAAACAATGTCTTATATAAGGTACCTGCATTGCCAATATCAGCCTTTGTCAGGCCAAGATTATCCCGAATTATCGGAATCATGGGAGCTGCGGCAAACGTGGATACAAAACAAGTGAAGAATGATGCCCAGGAAAGATGGAAAGTTCTCATATGAGGATTGGCAAATGAGAAGAGTTTTAGTTCTTTTGCTCTATGTTCAGAATCAACGGGAAGAGCAAACTTGGACGTATCATCCATGGCAACATCCTTTGCTTCTTCGGACTCCATGTTTCTACCCATTTTTTGATTTGATTTTGTTCCTATATGGGAAGAAGAATTGAAAGAGATCCGAATGAAGAAATATCAGGTTTGAATCTCTATTTGTAGTAGCCTAGAAGTTGACATTCCCCGTTATTTTAACATTAAATTAATATATGGTTAGTTGATATTTTTAGCTATACGTTCTTAAAGTGGGAATCATGAATCTCTTTGCCGCATCACAAATTTGGCTTATGGAAGACCCCCCCTGGATGATTCCAAGGATCATATTTCAACTGTACAGGTTGGCTTGCTTGCTGCACTAATTGAGCATTGTTAATCATAATGCTAGGTGAGCATCTTCTCTTCCTTTCATTCATAATTATTTAATTTCTGACGGACGGTTTGGTCTTATCAATAAGCAGAACAGCCTATTTATTTGCTTCGTAAGGAAATACTGTCTGCTTAAAGATTTTATTTTTACTTTTGCAATCATAACAAACCGGAAAAACTGAACCTGCTTAATTTGTTTCCAATGAACCGACCACTCTACTTAACTTCAACGTTCAAACAAACAGATAATCGAGTTATTTGTCAAAGCTGCTGACATCCCTTACTGTGTGATATTTTTACAAATATGCTTGTGCCCTTTGTTCACTCATACACTGATAGAAACTAGACTGAACTTGTGTTATAATGATCAAATTAGTTTTCTTGTCTTTTCGTACCTTTGTTTAGCTTTGTCTAATAATTTCAGGTTTAATGAAACATAAAATTTTGTGTGCATTATTGGGAAATATGTCTTGGTTAGGTACATGTTATATTCTATACAGTGGACTTTTGAAAGATTCAAGTATCTCATCTACATATAATTGATCCTTCGGCATTTAACTACTGCATTATGAACAAGCGAGTGCAACAACATAGGCGATATTATATTACAATTATCCTTTAGCTTAATTAAACAGCCAAGTCTGTGGTTATTTCTGACGTCCGTCTGCTCCCATCATGCGTACTTATCTGCTATGCAATGCTTTGTCAGATCGATATGGATGCTCAATAACCATTTCATGTGAACTCATCTTCTGGCAATGGCAGATCCTGTATTAGCCGTCATAATTGCTGATATGTTCCTATCATGCCTCACTTATTTGTATCATGCCTTCACTGATATAGATGAGAACACAAACTGAAACATATATACCAGAGTCTCCGCATTTAATACAAAAGATACCATAAGGCACACAGTAAATTGTTGTACAAATATGTGTCTTTTGCGGAAGCAATTACCCATCATGATCTTGTCCATTCAAATCACAAAGAGATAACTTTAATAGAAAAACAGCACACGGGTATGCAATCAAACACAAACACGAACACAAGATACTCTACCCAACCACCATCTTTATTATTCACCAAAAACGAATTTTGTTTATCCTTATTGGGATGAACCAACAAATTACAACTTTAATCTTTCTTCTAACCCAAAGAAAACTAATTCAGCGTTATTGTTTGAGGGATTAGCACCTCCGATCCAGCACATAAAACAGTCTTTGAATTTGCTATTCAAAAAGTTGTCTAACTCGTTCTCTTCTGCAAGAAACTCTGCATATAAAACCAAAATAAGAAGACTAAGATAAAGAAGCTCGATGATCTTAATAATTCTGAATTATACGAAGATGCGGAGGATGTCAAATTCAAAAATAATTACATCACCAAAAATGATAAATGGAATGATTAGCTCGGCGTTAGAGACCCCAAGCAATGCAAGAAAAAAGGAAGCAAGATGGGTGTTAGAGAGGATGACATTACTTACCATGAATAACTGAAGTACCCTGTATCCTTTAATATATCCTTTATACTCCCTCTGTTTCAAAATATAAGATGTTTTAAGAAGTTTGTTTTTTTTTCAAAATATAAGATGTTTAAGGTTTTGATGTTCTCTTTATCCGTTATTCATAATAAATGATGTGACTTTTTATGCATTTATTCATGTTTCAACCAATAGATGCACACGAAAAGAAGCTAATTTAAGAGAAAGACTTATTTTGAGCATGAATCTAAGCATTATTAATTGATTCCTTAATTTTTGTGCAAACAAGTAAAACATCTTATATTTAGAACCGGAGGTAGTATATATTTTTTATATTCATGACGATAAGTGCCTGGAATGTTAGGGGACTCAACTCCCCAAAAAGCAAGTTGGATCTATCCAATTTTATCAGCTCTAACAAACCTGAAATTTTGGGATTGTTAATGTGTAAATTAGTTGATTTCAGAATCAATGACTATCACTTGAAAAAAACTTTATAACCAGAAGTATATACATAATAACAGTCAAGTTGATAATGACAAATTTTGGATCCCGTGGAACCCAAATATTTGGGATTTATCAACTTATCAGCTTGATTTATGTTCATTTAAAAATAACGGTTTTCTTATTATTCTTATCACCTTTATTTATGCTTCTAATTGTGAAAAATTTAGGCTTTCGCTTTGGAAAAGCCTCACCGCTCTCAGTCAAGTTATTTCTACTCCTTGGGTTATAATGGGAACTTCAACACTAGTCTTCACTCTTTTGAAAAGAGAGGGGGTGTCCTCTTATCTTTTAGTAGACTAGAGATGCTTATAATGAAATATAATGGCTTCGCTTATTGTAAAGATAATACATATCTTTCTTATTTCTTGGCTTTATATTTGGGCTTTGGCCCAAGCCGCATATGTATATTATATATAGTAGTTGTAACGTTAACAACTTATGTTATACATAATACAATCTTATTTCTTCCACCATTATTCTGGTGCATTATTTTTCTGCAATTTCAACTTGGTATCAGAGCCGCTCAGTGCGTTTGATCATCAGAAGTGTTGATCAAACAGTCGATCCATCAGAGTAGCTTCATCATTTAGATCTCCCTTCATCAAAGTTTCCACTTCTCATCTGAAGGTTGCTTCTTTATCCAAAAATCAAGTGCCTCGCCTACAATTTTGTGGATGCATCTTGATTTCAGTATAAAGTTTGGTGCTGAATTAGATCTAAACCTCAAGAAACCGATCAAGTTAAATCAAGAAACGATCACTATTGTATCAATGTCATCATAGATAGTCTATCAGAGTTATTTTCTATTCTTATCAAAGAATTAAAGACTATTCTTCACACAGACTATCTAAGTTGCATCATTCAATAACAGTGATTTCTTCTAATCAATCTCAATTCAAGGCTTCAAGTGTATTAGATCATACCCGTGCATTCTGAAATTGCATCATAGGATTTCAGCATGTCTAATTCTGGTGATAATTTGATCCCTCATGTTTCCAACAATAAGTTTCATCAAACTCAAAATGATCCCATTCAAGATTTGATAAAGACTATCATAAAACCTCAAAGCCAACTAATTCTCCATTCATCTCGATGAAACCTATTACATGTTATGGAAGTTACAGGTAGAAACTACAATTAGAGCATATGGTTTAGAAGATAATATTCTTGGAACAAAAATTGTTCCATCCTAATTCATTAGAGATGCTGAGGAGAATCCTGTATTAGCCATCATATTTGCTGATATGTTCCTATTATGCCTTACATATTTGTATAATGCCTTCGCTGATGTAGATGAGAACACAAACTGAAACATATATACCATAGAGTCTCTGCATTTAATACAAAGATACCATAAGGCACACAATAAATTGTTGTACAAATATGTGTCTTTTGCGGAAGCAATTACTCATCATGATCTTGTCCATCCAAATCACAAAGAGATAACTTTAATAGAAAAACAACACATGGATATGCAATCAACCACAAACACAAGATATTCTACCCAGCCACCATCTTTATTATTCACCAAAAACGAATTTTGTTTACCCTTATTGGGATGAACCAACAAATTACAACTAAATCAATAATCTAATTGAGTAAAGAAGTGAATAATCATGTGCCAGATCAATCTTCTAGCCCAGAGAAAACTAATCCGACGTTATTGTCTGAGGGATTAGCACCTCCGATCCAGCACATAAAACAGTCTTTGAATTTGCTATTCAAAAAGTTGTCAACTCGTTCTCTTCTGCCAGAAACTCTGCACATAAAACCAAAATAAGAAGACCAAGATAAAGAAGCTCGATGATCTTAATACTTCTGAATTATATGAAGTTGCAAAGGATGTCAAATTCAAAAATAAATACATCACCAAAAATGATAAATGGAATGATCAGCTCGGCGTTAGAGACCGCAAGCAATGCAAGAAAAAAGGAAGCAAGATGGGTGTTAGAGAGGATGGCATTACTTACAGTGAATATCTGAAGTACTCTGTATCCTTTATATATATATATATATATATATTTATATTTATGACGATAAGTGCCTGGAATGTTAGGGGACTTAACTCCCCAAAAAGCAAGTTGGATCTATCCAATTTTATCAGCTCTAACAAACCTGAAATTTTGGTATTGTTAAAGCATAAATTAGTTGATTTCAGAATCAATGACTATCCTTGAAAAAAACTTTATAACTGGAATCATATCCATAATAACAGTCAAGGTGATAATGACAAATTTTGGATCCTATAGGCCCAAATATTTGGGATTTATCAACTATCGGCTTGATTTTCAACTTATTCAATGTTCATTTAAAAATAACAGTGGTTTTATTATTCTTGTCACCTATATTTATGCTTCTAACTGTGAAAAATTTAGGCTTTCGCTTTGGAAAAGCCTCGCTGCTCTCAGTCAAGTTATTTCTGCTTCTTGGGTTATAATGGGGACTTCAACACTATTCTTCACTTTTTTGAAAAGAGAGGGGGTGCATTTGGGCTATGGCCCAAGCCGCATATGTATATTATATATAGTAAGCTGCATATGTATATTATACATAGTAGTTGTGACGTTAACACCTTATGTTACATTCATTTTTATATTTTCTGAAAAGCAATACAAGCTTATTTCTTCCACCATTATTATGGGCATTATTTTTCTGCAATTCCAACTTGGTATCAGAGTCGGTCAGCGTGTTTTGTCATCAGAAGTGTTGATCAAACAGTCGATCCATCAGAGTAGCTTCATCATTTGGATCTCCCTTCATCACAGTTTCCACTACTCATTTGAAGGTTGTTGCTTTATCCCAAATCAAGTGCCTCGCTTACAATTTTGTGGATGCATCTTGATTTCAGTATAAAGTTTGGTGCTGGATCGGATCTAAACCTCAAGAAACTGATCAAGATAAATCAAGAAACCATCACTATTGTATCAGTGTCATCATCGATAGTCTATCCGAGTTATTTTTTGTTCTTATCAGAGGATTAAAGATTATTCTTCACACAGACCATATAAGTTGCATCATTCAACAATAGTGGTTTCTTCTAATCAATCTCGATTCAAGGTTTCAAGCATATTAGATCATACTTGTGCATTCTGAATTTGCATCGTAGGATTTCAGCATGTCTAATTCTGTTGATAATTTGATCCCTTAAGTTTCCAGCAACAAGGTTCATCAAACTCAAAATGATCACATCCAAGATTTGATGAAGACTATCATAAAACCTCAAAGACAACTAATTCTCCATTCATCTCGATGAAACCAATTACCTGTATGGAAATTACAGGTAGAAACTGCAGTTAGAGCATATGGTTTTGAAGACAATATTCTTGGAAAGAAAATTGTTCCACCCAAATTCATCAAAGATGCTAAGGAGAATCTGGTGAGTAATCCTAAATATACCAGGCATCAGAGACAAGATGGTTTAGTTTGGGCATAGATGATGTCCTCTATTGGTCCAACCAATTTACCTCAATTAATAAGGGCAAAAACTGCACAAGAAGTTTGGGCAATAGTTAAAAGAAATTCCTCAAATCAACCTTCTACAAGAGTTATGCATCATAGAAGACAATTGCATAGCATAAGAAAAAGGGAATCATCATTGAATGAATATTTTCTCAAAGTAAAGAATATATGTGATCAATTAAATTCTGTAGGCCAAAGGATACTAGAATCAGAACAAGTTATAACTATTCTTAGTGGTTTAGATGATGAGTATGAAGCTGTTACAACAATCATTCTCTTAATGGATCCAACTCCCACATTACAGTATGTATATTCTACCCTTTTGTCTCATGAAGGTAGAATATAACATAAAAAAGTATCAGTTCTGACCTATCTGTTAATTACACTTCTTAAGGCAGAGGAAAAAGATCAAGATAAAGGAAGTGGGTCAAGAAATCAGTTTAACAATTAGAGAGGGGGTTGGTTTGGTATAGCAAGAGGAGGTGGTAGAAGTAATAATAATAATAGAATCATATGTCAAATCTAGAAAAAAGTGGGGAATAGTGCAAGCAAATGTTACTTTAGGTTCAATACCAATTATACTCCTCCAAAGAAAAATAACAATGCAAGTGTTAATATGGTTAATGCTGCTAAAGATAACAGTAAAACACAAGCAGAAGTTCTTAATATTGAAGCTGCCACTAATGGTGATATGTCAGATGATTGTTGGTACCCAAAAAATGGAAAGAGATAGAGGAAAAATATTTGGTGCACACACACATACACACAGATGCAAGCGTTCAATGGCACCCAAAAAATGGAGCACCCCAACAGCTCCCTGATTTCCACCTTTCGTTTATATTAATTTAAGTTAGTGGAAGGTGAGAGAATGAGTGGAAAGAGATAGGGGAAAAATATTTGGTGAAAAATAGGGAGGCTATTGGGGTGCTCCACTGTTTCGGGTGTCACTGAACATGCCTTATATATATATAATGACAGCTCAAATCCAAATCACTCACTTATGAAATATTATATTAATATTAAGAGAAAAATTACTTTCGTTCTTTAATATCACTATTAAGTATTGGAAAAATGATTTAGATTTTTGATTTTCCAACCATGCGCATCTATTATATTTCGTCTTATGGATAGAAAATCGAATAATTTCATGCCCTACATAAGAACATGTAAATGGTTTAGGTAGCGTTTGGTTTACGTTTTTAGTTTTCGCTCACATAAAATTTTGGTCAACTCATATATATATATATATATATATATATATATATATATACACACACACACACACACATATATATATATAAATATACTGTGGAAAAAGATCATTTTAGGAAAAAAAGTTCACACACAAAATAGTAAACAACTTTTATTTGTTTTCCATGTCACTGCAATAATTTTTTGATTTTCCTATGCCTGTTTGGCGTGGGGAAGGCGTAGGAAACAGTATTTTCCTATGCCTTTCCTTTGCCAATTATAATGTCGAAAATTCAAGTTTGACAAAAATATTTCCTACGCCTTTTCTACTCCTTGCATAGTACAGTTTACTACGTCTTTCTTACGTCAGATATTTCCTACGTTTTTTCTACGCCAGATATTTTCTATGCCGAATATTCCTTTGTGCCAGTTATTTCCCACGCTATTCATACGTCATCCTACGTCACTCCTACGTTAGACATTTTCTACGTCAGTTTCCCTTCTACAGTTTCATATATCATATTATTTCCTATGCTCTACCTACGCCCTACCTACGTCCTATAAAAGACACATTTATTTTATCTCTAGGGGGAAGATTTAGTCTTAAGATTATATTTGAAACAAACTTAAGACAAATAATACTATCTCTAAAACATGTCGCTAAATAAATAGAGACAACAAACATTCGTCTCTAAAATATTAGTAACCTCACTAATGGTCTCAAATAAGTGTCTAGACTACAAACTAGTTAGAGACAATTTTATGGGTCTCTCGTATAGTAACAAAGACCATATACAAGGTTTCAAATCAGTTATTAATATAATCATTATTATAAACCAATTAGAGACAACAAATTCAGCATAATATAATTTCCATTTCGGTCCATATCAATGAATAGCAAAAATATATTGTCTAGCTGAACATATAACCATGTAATTGATAAACTTTCAGCCCATCTACAAAAAAAGAAAACAATTTTTCTATAGCCAGACAACAAGTATAGAATATCCAAACTACAAATATCATAACTAATGAAAAGACATATGAGTTATATCTCACACGAATCCTGAAACAAATTCAAACAAATAAAACCTACAATGAAACTCTAAAAGTTGAGGCAGGTCTTACAATAGAGCATACTAGATATTTATAGAAGCTAGCAAACAAGAAACATTTATCCAGCATCTTCATATTAAGACTGAACATTTACGTTTCCATACTGGTTCATTGCTTGATTGTTTCTAAGTTGATTATGATACCGTTGATCTAGTGTTGCAGGCCTTAATAGTTGCATGAATGCTCCAACTTGTTTGGAAAGATTTCCAAAATTTAGGCACACCTTTTGTGGATATATAAACTGTTTGACATGCATAGATAAACTCCTTACTTTTAACTAGCTAAGCTTGGTTCTCAATTGCACCACATTATTGTGTTATAATTGTTATTCTATTATGTATATCATCCAAGCATATTGTTACATACATAGGTGACATTTCCTAGTAATTTTTTTAGTATAAAGACATATTGGAAGTCAACAACTTTGCAGCTCCATAAGGTTGTTTTGGTTACCTTATAATGCTATGTAGGATTAATTACTTTAGCTTCTGTAAACATGACAACATGAGAAACATGATTACTATAGCAGAAGTTTTCGCATGTTAGTCGATGCATCTATAATTTATTCAGCTTAGTAGATAATCTTGGGAGATTGATATCATATAATATTTGAGATCCATATGATATTCAGAAAATTCTATATTCAACAATGGTTATAGAATTACGATATCAGTTAAAAATTCTTTTCAACAAAACAACGGTTGAAGAACTACGATATTCATTTAAAGTTTATACTCGACAAGAGTTGAAGAATTAATATATTCAGAAAATCCTCATTGGTTTTTTTGTGTTTTTTTGAGATAGGGGATTGTGACTTATGTAGTATTTGCAAAAAGAATGTGAGTCTATTTAAAAAAAACAAGCATGACCCAAAATATAAAGGACCTGATCTCCACAGAGCTAATTTATTTTATGAAACATAATTATAAAGTGTACATGTAAAATTTAACCATCGTCTAACTGTTATTGTTCATTTATTTAGTGTAAGAAACACCACACATGAAGGGTTTTTAGATCACATTTGAGCGCTAATCTCTAAAAATCCATCATATAACCAAATAGTTTTTACAATAACAAGTTATATCAACTAAAGTATTCAACCCATCAAAAAAGAAACAAAAATTACAGAGAACACAATAAGATGTTGAGTAAATTGAGGGATTTAAAGAAAATCAATACCTGCATTGGTGTCGTTTGTCATCCTGACAGCATGTTCTTCAGCTTTAAGAGGTAAAAGAGGAGCAACATGCCTAAATATTGTAAAAGTGGAGCAACAAACCCAAATACTTCTTCCATGTAATCATAAACAAATTTGGCATAACTATACTTGTGAAACAAATTTAGATTGGCATGTGTTAGAAATAACTCATATAATTAAAATAGTTATCTTTATAACAAACTCTTACAGATTTTACTTGGATTTTTTGTTTGAAGTATTTCTATTTTGTTGGATAAGATAAAAATTATTTTACTAAGTCATACACCGTAAATTTGAGCACATTCAATAATGCCTTGTACCATTCACAAATTAATGGAAATGGTTGCTTTGGAACTATTGGTGCTCGTTCATGGCCTAATGTTCCAAATTTGAAAGAATATGGCATAAGTTTTAATATTTTTAGAAGTTTATTTAAAAGTAAAGTATGCTCACTTTGATACAAGCATATCATTATTAGCATTGCTTATTCCAATAGGCTCCTAATACTTCATGCCGAGCCTATCTCTTTCCTCCAAGGACGATATTAGCTCCCTTACAAGATAAAGCAAGCTTGATTTGTAAGTAATCTAGTAAAATACTCTATCTGCTTGCAATAAGATTATCAGTTAAGTACAAACTTTTCTAATTGAAAAATCAAGACATCATACAACCATAGAATAATGCAATATGAAGTTGGTTATTAAACATTTCGGCTAATTCCCAACAAAACAGGTTAGTATTTCAAAGTTATATGCTTAACTGACTTCTCAACGCATATGGGGATGAGACTCATTATTGGTATTAGAATATTAATTTATAGTAAGTTAAGAACTATCAAGCTTAGGCAATAAGAATACAAGAACAAATTGTGAAGGACAAAAAGAAGGAAAAGTTATGTCAAAAGGACAAGAGGCAAAGAAACTAACCAAAAGGACAAAGTATATATAGTGTAAACTTTGAAATGATAGTGGGCCCTGAATTCAAAGTTTAGTGTAAATTTGTCCTTGAGGCTAAAGTTTTGGTTGACTGTCCGTATGGGTAAAGTTTTGGTTGACTTTGTCCTTATGGCAAAAAACCCTATAAGAATATACCTCTTATACAGTAGCTTCATTAGTTATTGATCCCTGTAAAATGAAACCATAATTAAGCAAAACGATTTCATAAACAAGTTTCATTATTTACGAAAATTCTATAATATTTACTTAAACTGTGCTCTCAGTATGACCATTGCCAACTTTCAATAGCTTTTGTAAACACACTTACAAAATTTTCATAGATGTGAAGTAGTAAGTAGACAAGAAAATATTCCATTTCATCACATAAGCATCAAATACACAACCTTGACTCAGGAAAGCTTGACATATCTGCTAATATAATGAGCATCTTGAAAAAATTATCCTAAAAATGGACGTATACAACAATTGGTTCAAATGCAAGGGAAAAGAAATAGGACTCGATAATCTGTGAGCGACATGGTACATTAAGCCTCGAGCACTGGGCTACATATGTATTACTCTAGCTATCCCAAGAAGCAACTACTGGTTAGTAATGTAAGTACAATTCACCAAACTTATCGAACTTTATCTTATAATATAATGTTATCTTGATAAAATAAATGAAGAATTAAAATATAAGTATGAACTTAAACAGTTACCTTCTTGCACCAATATTTTTGATTAGTTAAGCGGTTGTTGTGAAGAAAGCGGATAATAATTAATATTTGGCTAAGAAGGCTGATATGGATGATGAGGTTGATATTTCTTTTGATGTTTATGTTTCATATGGAGAGGTTTCTTTTGTGGATATTTCTTCTTCGACTTCTGGGTTTTTTTGCTTCTTTTTGCTTTTTTTATGACATTGGGATCTGTGAGGAGAGGTTCTCGTTGTAGCTCTAGATCGGATGTCGTACAAGTGCAGCAAAACGTGGTTAGCAACAAACATATAAATCAATATGATAGAAGGACACACTTTGCTTTTGTAAAGTAGGAAATATTAGCATTATTGTCAACTTATGTACCCTATTATTAAGAAACATTATTATTTTGAACTAAATTACACCGGTAATTGCAGGTATATTAAAACCTACTAAATCACGAGTAAAATATGACATGCAAGAATGGGGTCATTTATATAATGACTTGATGAGAAGTGTAGCTATAACGATCCACCGTTTTTTTGCCGATTCTCGCCGGTAATTGAACCAACTTAAATCGTTCACAAAGATGGATGGTTATGGGTACTAACACATTTGAACAAAATAAAAGAACTTTTTATTTCATTACAGAAATTTTACACCAGAGTTACAATGAATCAGAGTACAACATAAACTCAGCGGGAAATAAAATGCTCACAGCGGAAGAAATAATACTCAAATCATAACTCTAGCTCCAACCTGAATCCAGTCTGAAACTAAACCTGCAAACTAAACTACTAGCTTCCCGTGCAGAATTATGGGCACCCAGAGTTTAGGTGTGGAAACAATAAACTCTAGGTCAGTCGTGGGAGGCGTGAGAACTCAAACAGTTTTTATTTAAGGTTTTATTTTAAATGAGGAAATTCACCAGACCGCGGCGCTAACGCGGAATGGTTTACTCCAAGTGAATTCCCATGCATAGAAATTCGCAGTGACTTTGGAAAGTGAAGCTATCATAAGCTCGTCCCGTGTCACACAATGGAAGCACACACCCGATGGGCGAGTTTTGTCTTATGATAACCTATAATGCTTTAATACGTGAAAATCCTCTTAATATTATAATTAGTGCATAATGTTGAAAACCATTTCACAGATATATATATATTAATCCTAGCGAGCATAGAAACTATGCCCACATACATAATTCACAAACAAATCAAACGGCTTGTATTAGTTATTGGGTTTTCTAATATGATGGTTCCTGGCACGAAAGACCAATCGAGGACACGAAGCTAAGTATTTCCTCGTTAACATCCATACACGGACACAGAATAAATAGCGCAAAAGTATGTATCCCGGTTTTCATCCATACATCGAACACTGTAGATACTTTACTCCTCAGGTTTCGAGGTAGTTTTACCGCTACAGCTTTCGATTTTCACTAGAGATTATGTATATAACCTAACCGCCAGTTTACCATCAACCCAAGGTGTGAGGTTCGTCGATATTACGATATAAACAAAGCTACGCTTTAACAAGTCATGCTTTGATCATCAGTAGCTCATTTCATAACTCGAGTATGCCACAATGACAATTCACAACATATCACTGATTTCTATCACTACGTAACCCCTAAGTACATATGTCATAGAGACGAGAATATTTATTGCAAAAAAATCGAAATATATATTAACAAAAATCAGTATTACGCTATCAATTTCAATGTCAAACACAAAATCCATACGATGGGTTTGAACGGAGCAACAATCCAAGAATATTCAAATATATTTGGATCAAATGCCACTTATAACCTCGTATTGGGTGATCGGCCCAAATGAGGCATCATCAATCAATCTAAACAATTCGAAGATTATCAGTCTTCACTTGTCGACTTCCAAGTCTTCAATTTCTTTATAACGTTGTATTATTACTTGGAATGGTTTTCGAAATATTTGATCCTGGTCTTTCCAAGTACTAAGCGCAATTTTAAAAACAGTGGTTATAGATCATTTCGGATTCCAGTTTAAATCTTCTTCCAAATCGTTATTAATTCAGTTGTGTTTGCAAATGGCGTTTCTATTGAATTAGAAAACCATTGATAAAATATCATAATAATAACTGCAAGTGCACGGCGTATAATTGTAGTACGTGGCGAATACAGGTCGATCCGTAGGGAAAGAATTTATTCTAATCTTACTCAATCAAAATAAGCCGAAAGCGAGTGAAATTGTTAACTAAAAACTAACAATGTTAAAATGAATACAAATATGAGACTAAGAGACAATTTAGGAGCAGATTCACTATCAACATCAATCTAATAAACATAAAAATGGTTCTAACTCTCTTTAATAACTAGCACATTAAGTGTTGTATTCATACAAGCATGATTTATATGCTAGAAAATTCAAGCTACATAAATCATCAATTTTCAATATAAACTTAAAGCCTTAATTATCAAATAGAAAATAATAGTTCTAATAAAAATGAAATATTATGAGTATGTTCTTTATGTTAATATTCACTAACTACATAGAACATCATGGATGCTTTCACTTTTAATGTCACTACTTCGTCTAAAATGAATTAGATTGTGATAAAGTATGATTCTATTAATGATATGAGTATAACACATTTGGGAATAATCAACGAACATGTGCTATCAATTTTCACCATATAAAATCTTTACTTTATCTATATCCAATTTTAGATTAAGCTCGAATAAGAGAATTAGAAACATGAAATTCTTATGTTAATTATTCATAAATCATGAGAGCTTCACTACCCCTAAATTGAAGGGGTTTAACTACTCATAAAGAATTCAGTGATAACATAAAGAGATTTTATTATAAATGACAACAAAAGAAAAGAGCACTATATTAAAATTACACTAAAAAAATTAAATAAAAGAAATGGCTAAGAACTCATGGAAGAGAAATAGAGTTTTTGATTTCAGCCACTCTAAACTAAATAAAATCCAAGATGATTTTTATATCAACATACAGGGGTTATTTATACAAGTGAAAAACCCTAATTCACTTTTAGCGTGCTACCAAGAATGCCCTTCATTAAGCTTCGTTTTGTCTTTAGCAATAATGATTTATGAAGCCTTTTTTGTCTCCACTAAAGAATGATGGAAAGTGGGTGGGGTCCTCCACTAATTTTCTATTTGAATTGATTCCTTCTCCATTGATTGATTTCCTTTTTTTGTGGTAAGGCATTGATTTCTTTTTATTGGCAAGACATTGATTTCCTCTTTTTTTTCCTTTGTATGCATATATATCTTAATGAAGTCCTCTTCCACATGCATCAAGTCTATACAAAAATAATGAAAAATGTCTAAGTAAAAATTCTCAAGATAACTTAAGCATAAAAACGACCATTTTCCCCTTATGTGATGATGAATGCATGATGTTTTGAAATCAATTGAATTACAGTTTAAACATGATAAAATACCTACATATGACATTTATTTGCACTAAACAAGAATAAATATGTGAATATAAATGTGCATTTTTACGTGCACGTCAAATACCCCTGCACTTATCTGTTTATTCGTCCTCGAGTAAATAAAAACTAAGCTAAATCCATTTTCGTAGGGAGCACGATTGCATTAAGCGTATGAAACAAGCCTTTAAACCTCTAGGTGTCCCCATAGGACGAGAGTTGTCTCGTGTGAGTTTTCAGTGGATACTACCCACAAAATCCAAAAATAAAACGCAAAAAATATTTACAAAATGCAAGACTAGAAAATATTTACAAGACGAATGCAAGCGTTTAAAGGAATATTTACAAATGGATAATTTACTTTTAAATATTACATGAATGAGTTAACACAAATTTGGGTCGTCACTATGAAACTTGAGTCTGTTACTAATCAAAACTTCAAACAAAAGTCATGTTATCACCACAAACTACTCCAGCTTGGCCAGTTTTTATGGTAGAAACATAGTGCAAATACGAAATGGATTCTATAATCGATATCAACAATCGTAAAACGACATCTCAACTTCCTTTTTGTTAAGAAGTTAGGTCGAATAAGTGAAGAGCTGCCTGGATTTCAAGTTATTACTCTCTCTTTATTAAAAAATATTTACATTATTACTATTTATAAACACCTAACCGAAAAGACTAAGGTATACCACCCGTGGGAGTTTGGGTTAGAGCTTGGCGGATTGTGCAGACCGATGCTGACTTGTCAACAAGATGTCGGTAATCCTTAGGTGTCCAACTCATAAAATGAGACTAAGATATACCGATGCTGACGTTGTCAACAAGATGTCGGAAAGATCTTGGCGGGTTTGTACACCAACGCAAGATGTACTAGCAATGTTGGATACTCTTGGATTATTAATATATACATACATTCTTTTTTTAAAATAAGAGAGAGTTAAGTGAGGATATCTTAGCACAACTTCACTTAAAAGATATAAAATGTTATCGCAAGTAGTCTAATCAGCCATTCATTTAATCATATTACAATTCAAAAAGCATTTCATACTCATTACCTACGAATTCCCCAATATACCAGTTACACCAAATTTTCTCATAATTCAAACTTTCCTTTCGTTATCTGCTAAGAGAAGTAAATTTCCAAATATTTTAATCAAACGACCAGAATTGTATGCTAACTCCATCATGTTTTATTTAAAAGTAAATAGAAATGCGAAATTCTTCTTCTTCTTCATTTTTAATGTCAAAAAAGAAAGGAACATTCTATGCAAAACGAAAATAAATATGAAACTTCCCCACACTTGATTTGGGCTATGTCCCCACAGTCAATGCATGACACAATGAGTGAACGGAAGATAATTTTTTACATATTTACAAAGGAGGGTTAAACTTAACTTTCTTACTTCACGTAGCATGGCTCATGGAGAATCATGAGCTCCTCCTCTTGATCAGTGGGCAATTCCAGGAATGGATTCAGACATTGACCATTGACTTTGAATATGGATCCATCCCTTAGGTTTTCTATTTCAATAACATCATGTGGAAAAACAGTTCGAACAGCAGATGGTCCAGACCATATCGATTTTAACTTCCCATGGAATAAATGAAGTCGTGAGTCATACAGCAGAACTTTTTGGTTTGGCAAAAATGTTTTTCTTAGGATTGACTTGTCATGAAAAAGTTTGGTTTTTTCGTTGTAAATTTTTGCGTTTTCGTAAGCGTCATTCCTAATTTCTTCTAGCTCGTTGAGTTGCAATTTTTAGTTTTCGCCAGCTTGTTCAAGATCAAAGTTTAAGTTCTTTATCGCCCAAGGCTCTTTATCTTCAAGTTCACAGGTAAATGACAGGCTTTAAAATAAACCAATCGGAAAGGGGACATTCCAATATTAGTTTTAAAAGCAGCACGATAAGCCCAAAGCGCATCGGTCAATTTTTATGACCAATCTTTTCAGTTTTTATTTATAGTTTTCTCCAAAATCTGTTTTATTTGACGATTCGATACTTTGACTTGACCACAAGTTTGCGGATGATAAGGAGTGGATAACTTGTGGGTTATTGAGTATTTCTTCATTAAGGATTCAAAAGATTGATTACAGAAATGTGTTCCATTGTCGCTTATTATTGTGCGAGGTGTGCCAAACCTCAAAAAGATGTTCTCTTTTAGAAATTTCACAACAATTTTATGATCATTTATTTTACGTGGAACGACTTCAACCCATTTCGAAACGTAATCGATAGCGAGAAGAATATACAAGTTTCCCAAGGAGTTTGGGAAGGTCCCATAAAGTCAATACCCCATACATCAAATATCTCGATGGTAAGGATGGGGTTCAAAGGCATCATATTTCGTCGAGAAATCTTTCCAAGCATTTGACAATGATTGCAAGTTTTACAGAATTCGAACGAGTCTTTAAAGAGAGTAGGCCAATAAAAACCACATTGAAGCACCTTTTCCGCGGTTTTCCTAGGACCAAAATGTCCACCGCACGCATGATCATGGCAGAATGAGAGAACATTCCTAATTTCGCTATCAGGAACGCATCGACGAATACTTTGGTCCGGACAATACTTTAACAAGTATGGGTCGTCCCAATATAAGTATTTCACTTTGGAAAGAAAATTGTATTTATGTTGTTTGGACCAAAATGAGGGGGTTTCCTTAGTGACTAGATAGTTCACTATGTCGGCGAACCAAGGATCGATTAAAACAGAAAGAAGTTGTTCGTCAGGAAAGTTTTCATTGATTGGCAACAAAGATGTTGCGCGTTAGGAAGCCTAGATAAGTGGTCGGTTATGGCGTTATCAGATCCTTTTTGTCTTTTTTTTAAGATCAAATTCTTGAAGCAAAAGGATCCATCGAATTAAGTGTAACTTAGCATCCTTTTTAGCAAAAAGGTGTCGAAGAGCAGAATGCTCTATGTAGACCGTGACATGGGAACCAATCAAGTAAGATCGAAATTTCTCGAGTGCAAAAATACAGCTAAAAGTTCTTTTTCGAGGGTCGTATAATTTAGTTGAGCGTCGTTCAAGGTCATACTTGCATAGTAAATGACATGAAGGATTTTGTTGATGTGTTGTCCTAAGACAACACCAACCGCGAAGTTAGAAGCGTCACACATGATTTCAAAAGGAAGTTCCCAATTGGGCGAACAGATTATCGAGGCTGAAATGAGTTCATTTTTAAGACGTTCAAAAGAAGCGACACATTCAGAGTCAAACTCGAATGGGATGTTCTTTCCTAGAAGAGTAGTCAAAGGACGAGCGATTTTGCTAAAATCTTTCACAAAGCGTCGATAAAAACCAGCATGCCCAAGAAACGAACGAATGTCCTTAATGCATTTTGGAACGGGTAGTTTTGAAATAACATCAACTTTCGCTTTATCTACCTCAATACCATTATTTGAAATTACATGTCCAAGGATAATGTCTTGTTTGACCATAAAGTGGCATTTTTCCTAGTTCAATGTTAAGTGTTTTTCTTTACATTGATTTAAAACAAGTTCAAGATGATGTAAGCAAGAGGAAAAAAATCGCCAAAGATCGAAAAATTATGATACATCGTTGGAAAGTTGCAGGAGCGTTGCAAAAACCGAAATACTTAGAGTCGACAGAAGAGAAATTTCTTGATCACGAGTTAAATTTGAAGAAATTATGACATGACAAGTTTCGTTATCACCTAAGTATACATACTTAGGGTGATCGGGAAGAGGTTTAAGGTCCAACTTTGGTGGCTTCTCAATCAAAGAACTTGGTTGAGATTTGGACTCAACTGAAAGCGATTCAAATGGAAGCATGTGTTCGACTTCGTTAGGACCGCCTTGGAACAAATTTTCATGCTCGGCCTCACGCTCGTCATTAAGGTCAATCAATTCTTTTTTGGAGTTCTCGTGAATTGCATTAACTTCCAAGGTTTGGGCACATGATTCATTCAAATGACTTTAAAGATTGAAAATATTAAGATCAAAGGTCATTTTCCAAAAGAGATTCTCATTGAACCATTGCGGCAGTTTATTAAAGCATTTGAAGTAGCCAAGAAGGGTCGACCTAAAATCAAAAGAATTTGAGTCGTTGGATTATTGATAGGTTGAGTTTCCCAAACACTGAAATCGAAAAGGAAGATGAATTGACCAACTCTGGTGAGTACATCCTCAATTTCTCCAACGGGTTCCTTAACTGAACGATCAGCAAATTGAAGAGTTATTTTTGTTGGTTTAAGTTCACCCAAACCAAGTTGTTGGTAAACGAAATATGGAATCAAATTAACACTCGCACCCAAATCAACTAAGCATTTGTTAATTGTTTTATCTTCTATCGTGCATGATATTATAGGGCATCCAGGATCTTTGTATTCGATCGGGATCGATTGGGTCAAGACTTCTGAAACACCCCACCTCCGTTAAGGTCACTCACAAAGGGAATGCCTTAACTTTGGTGGAGCATTTTAGGTAAAAGATGCAGATAAATTACAAGACAGACAAATAAAGCAGCGGAAAATAAAGTCATTTTATAAACAATATGGTTCAATCAAGCTTTTACAACAGTTGTCTCAATCATACTGAAAAGTAATACATGGAACTTTTGTCTTGATCTAAAAACTTCCAAATATAAAAGAAGCATAAAAACAACAATGATATTCCCCAATAAAGCATGGACCAGCCATAACAGTGGAAGAGAGAGTCCAAAGCAATACATTGACTTTTTTCAAGCTTGGAAAGAAAACTGAGCTAAGTGGAAACTGAGCTAAGAAAACTGAGCTAAGTGGAACCTGGGGGGGAGGGGGGATGGAAGAAAAGAGGCGAAACAAAACTAGGTCAGACATAAGTCTGTTAAGTCCAATGACTTTCAGCATATAAATAGGCAAAAGCATCATGACATGAATAAATCGAATATAAGACAATACCGTGATAACAGGGATAACAAGATAACATAGGATAAGCATAAGGTATGATAAGGCAAGATAAACTGAATGCGCTTCTACTCTTTCTCTTCTTTGCTACTACTTTGTTATTCTGATTTCTATATCTATCTCTGCACCACCTAACTAGTGTCCCAACTAGTTATCTGTATAAAATGATAACGTGATCCCAATCCCCGCAATTGTGGTAGCCTTCAGGTGTACATATATCGTGAGGATTCCACCTCAAACTGCCTGATTTCCATGAACATGTTAGATGTACCCTTACTACCTATCGATCGGCTCCCTTCTTATATTAATTTCTCTTGTTTCTGTGTCAGTCGGCCCTCTCTTGCGTGTAGATACCCTATGCTAGTCCCACCATATGTTGTATCAATCCTTATGATAACGACCCGACATGATTCAAGATGCACAATGTATAACTACTGGTACTCAGTGCTTGCTTTTCCCCACTCCAGAGTACGTGCACGCCCGTAAACTGTCGGAACCTACACTGACGTGCCCCCTGCCGCTGTTTTGACCGCTTATAATCAGCCTAGTAATCGTGCCCCACCCTGCCTAGTTTCAGGGTACCATGAAACATCTATGTGGGTTACTGCTGAAATGGGTCCCCGTTAGTAGGGTTTCCTATTGGTTAAGTTTATGGGCCTATATATACAAATATTACCCACCTACACGAGATGTACTTAACCCTCCCACCGATTCTAGCATGTTTATTTAACGGTTAAGTTGTGTGGGCCTATATGTACTAATATTACCCACCTACACGAGATGTACTTAACCCTCCCATCGATTCAAGCATATTTATTTAACGGTTAAGTTTTATGGGCCTATATGTACTAATATTACCCACCAACCCGATATGTACTTAACCCTCCCGTACATTATGTCATATTGGTTAAATGTTGTCCATCCATGTTAACTTAACCCACCTATCCATCGTGTCATGTTAGTTAAGTGTTTCTTATTAACTTAACCCTTCTCACTTATCATGTTAGATTGGTTAAGTGTTTCCTATTAACTTAACCCCATTCGTTCATCAAGTTATATTGGTCAAGTGTTTCTTGTTACTTAACCCCACGTGTTCGTCTTGTTGTATTGGTTAAGTGTCATCAGTCAATTCAAGTTAACTTAACCCACCTACTCATCATGTCATGTTACTTTGGTTAAGTGTCGCCTTCTTGTGTTAACTTAACCCTACCTTAAATCAAGTTATATTAGTTAAGTGTTAACTTAACCCTTTCCATTTATCATGCTATACCAGTTAAGTTTTTCCTATTAAGTTAACCCTAGTCATCCATCTTGTCATATTGGTTAAGTGTTTCTCATTACTTAACCCTAGTCATCCATGTTATATTGGTTAAGTGTTCTTATGAACTTAACCCTACTCATTCATCTTGTTCATTAGCATTAATTGATTTATTAATGCACCAACCTCTCACTTTAGATATGTGTTGTTGCGGTTACTGGACTGCCGGGCGGTTCCGGGCAGTTTTACACCAGAACTCAATCTAACCTCGGGTTTTTCTTGGGCATGATGCACTAACCTCTCACATTAGATAGGTGTTGTTGTGGTTACTGGATGTGCCGGGCGGTTCCGGGCAGTTTTACACCACAACTCAATCTAAGCTCGGGTTAGGCATGTTCATCTTTAATCTATACATTTACCCTATATACCCAAATCTAGATTTTACATGCTAATTACCAAATTCTCCAAAAGTAGTCATGTTACATTTTACACCCAATCTAGATTTAATGCTCAAGTTACCCTAAATTCACAACAATAACAATTTTGCCCAAAACTTGATTTATATGCCAATTTCATACTTTGTCGTTCATGTCAATTCTAGGTTCAATATATCAAATTACATATTCCATAATTCATGTCAAATTGCATCTTAACAGTTATGCTATGTTACATGTTCCAAATTATGCCAAATAATGTCAATTTCATGTTATACCCAATTTCCCCCGCATTCAAAACGTACGTATTTCGAGATTCAACTCAAGATTCACAATATAAGGGGAGATGCAAGATGGAACAGTGTAAGAATAGGCATTGTCATATGATGATAAGAACTACTGGTCCAATAAACTTGATGTACTAAAAAGACAAGTTTTGCAAGGAATACATCGCAGGCATATAGATATGATAAGAATTATATCATGAACTTAAAAAGGATTACAATTCCGATATACAACAAGGATAGATATGATTGGACCAGTTTCATAGTAAAAAATGATTCCAAAGATATATATACTCAAGCGCAGATTTCAATGAAAGGATAAATTACATCAGGCATATTCTCATATCCATTTTATTACATGTCACAATTAGATTTAGATGTTCAAATCTAAAAAGTAACCGACTTACAAAACAAAGGCAAATCTTGTTTTCATGCCTAAGCCATACATCACTATACACCCTAGTCTTTTTTTTTCAAATCATAAAATATTATATATATATATATGTCCCAGTTTAAGATCTTAGACCACAACATGTACTATGCCTTATATTTACAGTTCAGTTTACACCCCAAATCCCAAGTCATATGTCCAATACTTTATGCCTCAAATCTCAAGTCATATGTTCGATACGCTTTATGTTTTGAATACAACATGTGTTATGTCCTCAAATCAGTTACAACTCAATTATACCTAATTTTATTTCGCGTACGTTCATCTCTTATGAGATCTGGCTCAGGCTCGTAGTAGCCTGGCTATAAAACAAAAAGGGAAGAAGGAAAGAAGAGACAAAGAACGGACATAATATTATCAATGAGATAGATCCTAGGGATATAGAAAGATAGGCATAATCTCAAATCCAGATTTATTACAATGTCAGAATCACAATTAACTTTTATTTCTGAAAGTAACGTGAACTTACATATTACAGAACAGTCTTGAATTCTGGGATCTGTATTCTGAAACTGAATAGCTCTCCCTTGAAGTAGACTATTTGTTCTTCTAATTTAGATTTGATTTGATTCTTAGAAAATAGTTGTTGAAGTCGTTGAATTAGCCTTTGAATCTCCACTTGAATTTTAACTTTATTCTACAAAGGACTTGAGCAGCATAACCCCGTATTTGATTTATTTTTATATGAATTAGGCTAGAGTATAGGCAAAATGAAGTTGTGTGGAGAGAAAGTGAGGTTTGAGGGTGTTTAAATAGCTTAGGAGCAACGAATCTGGTCAGAACGGGCGTCTAAATGCAGAAAAACGAATCTGGAAACGGGGGGGGGGGGGGGGGAGGTCGACCCCGTGGTCGACCTGTTCTTCCCAGGTCGACCTGGGTCCTAGGAGGGAAATTTCCCGCCCAGCCCGGGTGTGTGATTTGAATTTCGAAACTTTAAAATTGAATTCGGGCTGGTTTTTATTTTAAATTCCTAAAACTTCTAAGTGCCATAACTTCTTCATACGGAGTCCAATTTACGCAAACTCGGACTCTATCTCAAGTAGAATTCCAAGACGAACGCAATGGATTAACCATTTTCCCTTAATTCTTCTTTTAAAAGTTAAGTATACTTTGATTTGTTACTTTGACGTTCACAGAAAATATGGGGTGTTACAACTTCGCTAAGTCCGGCAGCTAAGAAGACTTTCTTGGGTACATGAGTGTGTCATTTTTGGGTACACAAGTCTTTGAAAAATTTAGCATAGGTGGGGACTTGTTGAATGATGTCAAGAAGAGGGATGTTAACTTCCACTTGTTTGAAAATTTACAACATCTTTTCCATCTAGTCGGAATGTTTCTTTGGTCGAAGACGATGAGGAAATGGAATGCGGAACTCAGTAGGTCGGTCTACTTGAGTTGGAGCAGAACTAGACTCGGAATTTGGATCGAGGTCATTCGTGGTTTTAGAAGAGTCGAGAGGAACACTTGGTAAGTTATTTGTATTTTCAACTTGATTATCGATTTTCTTACCAGATCGTAAAGTTGTGATAGCATTCAACTGAGTTTGATTGCTATCCTAGATGACATGAGCTTGGTTTGGATTAGGATTTTGACCCCTAGGGATTGGAATGGGTTGACTCAGGAAAGTGCCTCTTTCCTGTTCACTTACGGAAGTGGCTAACTGATTCATTTGCGTTTCAAGTTTAGCGATCGATTGATTCGTGGTTTGCATGTACGAAGTCAATAAATTTTGCAGACTGCTATTTGATTAGATATTTTTAGTCATTTCTTTAGTCAAAATTTCGAGACTTTTCTCAAGTGATGTCAATCGTTTATCGTCTTGGGGAACAAAAGATTGTTGCGCTTGATTTTGGGAAGGTGGCGCAAGATTTTGGAATTAAGTTTGTTGAAAGGGAGGATTCGAAGGAATATTTGAAAATGGTTGAAAAGGGGGTCGAACCAAATTCGAATTTGCAGTATTTTGGTCCAAGAGATGTTAGGATGATTTCTCCAAACTGGATTGTATGTTCGGGAGAATTGGTCATGTCTAGCTTTGTTAAATGCGTTGATTTGTTCTAACGAATGTGGGCATTGATCAGCAATGTGGTTAGGATCATTATAGTTGTAACATGAAGGCTGAGACACTCGAGCTTGATTTATTTGAGTTGATGAAAGGACATTATCAAATTTGGTTAACATCATGTCTATTTTCGCTTCTAAAGTCTTTGAGGATCCTACCGATTGAGCATTTGATCGAGAATAAATCGATTTCTCGTTAGATTTTTCCCATTAAGCTGTTTTTTCGGCCAAATTTTCGAGAAATTGCCAAGCAGCATCATGATGTTGGGCTAGAAAGTTTCCTCGGCACATCGATTCGAGCATGGTTCGAGAGTTATTTTTTCGTGTCCATCGTATAAAATTTGACACAGAGTCCATTTTTTGAAATTGTGATGTGGACATTTGACTAGAAGTTCTTTAAATCTTTCGAAATATTTTGCAAAGGATTCACCCCTAAATTGATGAAAATTAATGATTTCGGTTCAAATTTTGGATGTTTTTTCCAAGGGGTAAAATTTCTTTAAGAAAACATTCACAGATTCATTCCAAGTTCCAATTGTGTTTGAAGGCAAGTTATACAACCATTTTTCGGCATAATCGGTAAGTGCATATGGAATTAACCTAAGTTTGATTCCATCGTCACTTAGTTGTTGAAATTCCATGGTTGCAGAAACTTTGTTCAAATTTGGTTAAGAAAATATAAGGATCATCACATTCAAGATTGCCAAATTTTGGAAGAGTATTTATGTGATTCGAATGAATTTCAAAGTGGTTACCTGTTAGAGTGGGAAATATGATGCAAGAAGGAATAGACATCCGGTCGGGGAGTATCTATCCATAAGAGTACGAGGTGGATTTTCTTCGACCTTGGTTGAAAGAATGTTTGTTTGAACTAAACAATTAGTTGAAGGATCACGGGTCCAACTACGCATGCACTAGCGCAAAGAATAAGAGAAAAGGAGAAAGAACAAACTTGAGAAGAGGATTGAAGCGAATATATTTTTTTAAGAGAGAAAAATTAAATTTGTACAAAATGAAAAAAAAACTATTAGCCTTTTTCCCCTTGATGGATGAACCTAATGCAATTTACAATTTGTATAGAATTATATAATAACAGTTAGATTAATTTCAACAAAAATTTCTCAGCCAGCTAACGGGCAAGAGATATCGGTGCACAAGGAATCACCCTAGCAATACAACCGAAGGTTTTAGTACCTTCAGAGGAACAATCGATATAATATTTACGAATCACCATAATATTTATAAATGGTTATTACTCTGCCGTAGTCTAGACATCGATAAATAATCTGTTAGAAATAAACCTATTTGTCAAAATACAATGGAGTCCTTAGAAAATAAAAACAAAACTAAGATGAATGTAATTTTTTTTGGGATATTTTAATCAATCATCGAATAAACAGTCTCAGAACGAATAGTCATAGAACAAGGAATTGCAGAAATAAATTTTTTTACATGCAAGCCGCAGCACCTACACAAAATCTTTACAAGCAAATTTTTTTTTAAAGCAGAAGCAGCAGGCCCTGTAGAGTTTAGAAAATTCTCACCTGGATAGGCAGTCCGTCCAGTGCAACTGAGCAGCGCTAGCGCGTTCACACCCCACTTGGTGTGCAGTCGCTCCTACAATTCAACCTCTGTTAATTTGCAAATTGCTTGACCTATGAAATCTCTGTATTGCTTGGTTTAACTTTTTATTCACTTTTTTTAAAGAAAATGAACACGAATAGACACACCAAATTTTCTAAACAAAATAAAGCAAATAAGCAACCCAAAGTCCAATTGAAACCTGTAAAACCCTGTATTTTCTATGAACATATAGTTACAAAACAAAGTATAATTAATTTTTAAATGAAGAATTAAGGGAAATGGGTTACGCAATTGCATTCGTCTCGGAATCCTTCTTGAGATAGAGTCCGAATTTGCGTAAATCGGACTCCATATGAAGAAGTTATGACCTTCAGACGTTTCAGAAAAATTAAAACAGCTCAGCTCGAAATTCAAAATACACACCCGTGTTGGGCGGGAAAATTACCGCCCAGGACCCAGGTCGACCAGGGGGTCGACCTCCCCCCTTTTCCAGATCCGAGGACAGATTCAGTTTTCTGTATTTAGACACCCGTTCTGACCAGATTCGTTGCTCGTAAGTTATTTAAACACCCTCAAACCTCACTTTCCCTTCACACAATTTCATTACGCCTATACTCTTCTCTAATTCATATTAAAATAAATCAATGGCGTCAATACTTTGCTGAAACCTAAGCTAGGACTAGTGCTTCTTCTTCTTCCAATCTGAATAGGATTAAAAGATAACAAATCAACGCCTACATCAACGGCAAGCTAAATCAACTCCAGAAAATCAGATCCTAGAATCGTTCTTCTCTTTATGAGTACAGTTATTTTCAGATATGAAATTTAATTATGATCTTGACATGGTTATAAATCTGAATTGGAGATTATGCATCAGATCTCTTTTTCTGTGTAGATCTATCTTATTCCTGTTTATCAGTTCGGTTTTTCTGCGTAGATCTATCTTATCGATGCTATTGTAACTATTATGTATCTCTTCCTTCCTTCTGTTCTATAGCCAGGCTATCACGAGCCTGAGCCAAATCTCTTAAGAGATTGACGCATGAACGCTAAATCTGGGGAAAATAATGAATGATGCATAATTGGACATGACTGATTTGTGACTGGTTTAAGAAAAGGGCATATGTTGTAATTTAAAGACCTAGATCTAGGCATACTATATATGACGGTTTATGATTTGGAAGAAGTAGAATTATTGTGTGACAACATATGACTTGTAATTTGGGAACATAATGCATGATCTGATTTTGAGGACATAATATATGTTGTAATTTAAGATATATGACGATCTATGACTTGAAAGCAAAAGGATATATGATTTAGGCGTAAAAGGTCTATATTAAAATAGTATAACTATTAATTGTGAATATGCCTAAATGGGGATTTTGGGTGTTTACATACGCTGAAAAAAAGGCTATAATTTGGCATAATTCATATTGTATATCATGATTTGGGGTTTTTGGAGAATATTCTGTACTATGTAAATTTAACTAGAAATTTGGGGCATATGTTATATTATGAATTATGACCATGATTTGAGCATGTAAAATTAGGCTTAATTTTATGATCAAGTGAGGAATGTCAATGTAATTTTAAGGGAAGATTAAATCTGTTAAATTTCCTAATCTGCTAAATCGTTTGTAACTAAATGCGGTAATTTGGGGTATGAAAATCTATAGGCTCGATCTGTTGAATTGGCGTAATTAGTCTGATATTGGTCTGATATTGGCATAATCTGTAATGGAATACATTGGCTAAAAATAAGAATGCCGAGACACGAGGTTAGACTCTGTTTGCGGTAGAAGCCTGCCCGGACCCAACTGGCTTAACCAGCAACCACAAACTGTCAGTCTAATGAGAGAGGTCGTAGGCATAAAGATGCTTAGACACGAGGTTAGGTCTGGCTTGTGGCAGAAGTCTGCCCGGAACCGCTCGGCACATCCAGCGGCCACAAGCTACCGACCTAATGTGAGAGGTATGTGCATTAATATTTAATTAATGCAAATCTAAGATAAACGTGATACCTAAAACGTGTTGGGTGAATAGGGTTAAAACAACTGGACTGATGAATCTAATAAACCCATTTCGTAAATCTGTAGGCCCAATACAAGGTTAGGTGAAACAATCTGTAAGTCTGTTAATCTGTATATCTGATCTGTTAGTCTGAAAACTTGTTAATTTGTATATCTGATCCGTTAGTCAGAAAGCTTATTAACCTGTATGCCTGATCTAAGAACTAGTTAATTTGAACTTTGTAAATCTGAAATCTGTAAGCAAGTTAATCTGACATCTGTTAGTCTGGGGACACAAGGTTAGGAGGGGTAATTACTTGTGTCATCTGTTGTTTGGAACCAATATTAGTCAGTAACCCTTTTTGGTATCAAAACTATGACCCAACACTAAGATGGGTCCAGGCACGCTTACTGAACAAAGTGTAAGAGGTTCACTCTGGTAATGGCAAGGGGTGTTGATGGCGCATTCCAACCGGGTCATGTGCGTGCATGGATCCGGTCTGCTCTGAGGATGTAAGACACCGTGACATCTGTAAATAGGTCTGTGTCTATAGGTTGCCACTTTAGGGAGTGATACACCCTTCTGTGGGCCGGCACAGGGTATTTATGTATTAGGGAGCCAATCGCTTGGGGTAGAATTTAGTATACACTTAGTTCTGTCTGTTTCTGTTGTGGTACCGCCTGTTTCTGTTGGGGTGGTAACACTTGTCTGTTTCTGTGTGGTACCGTCTGTTGGGGTGGTAAAGGCCCATTACTAGTGTACACCTAATTCTAATATTCTGTTTCCGTAGGGATTATTCTGTTTCCGTAGGGATTATTCTGTTTCCGTCTCTAATTCCGTTCCTGCTTCCGTTTCTGTACGTCTGTCTCTGTTGGGGTGGTAAAGGCCCATTAGTTGGGGTCGTAAAGGCCCATTATTAGCATTCTGTTTATGCACTGTCTATATCTTTTTGGGTGGTAAAGGCCCATTACTAGCATCATGTTTCTGAAGAGATCGTTCTGTTTTCTGTTTAGACATTGGGACAACACCTAATTCTGTTATACTAGTATTAGTGCAGAGAAGTGAAAACTAAGTAAGAAGATTCGCTTAGCCTATATCATTCCGTTTCTTCTGTTAACCTGTTATTCCTGTTACGGTAATCTCTCATCCAGTTTTATTTACATGTCATGGTACTATTATCTGTTTATATGCTGGAAGTCACTGGACTCACCAGACTTATGTCTGACCTAGTTTGTTTCGCCTCTTTTCTTTCCATTCCCCCCAGGTGCTCAGGGTGGAAACTTAGGAGCTTGATTCAGACTCTCTCTGCTTGAAGTGTTTGAAGTATTGCTTGGCTTTGACTCTATCTTTCCATGGCAGTTTATGTTGGGGTTTATGGTTTTAAAAACTATGCATTCTAAAGGTTTTTGTACAAGACCGAAATTTATGTACTTGAATTCCGATATTGTGGTTTTGAAAGATGTAACCAAACTTATTTCTGTTCTGTTGTAATAAGGTTATAAATTTTTCAAGTATTACTTTATTTGTCTTATAAATTTTTGTTCTGTTTACTTATAACGTTCCACCGAAGTTAAGGCATTCCCTTTGCGAGTGACCTTAACGGAAGTGGGGTGTTTTAAAGGGAGTAATTCTCTGAGTGTCAAAGCATGAAGTAGATTTCTAGTTTGACATTTGTTTAAAGGGAGTAATTCTCTGAGTGTCAATCTGATGTTGATTTCGGTCTTCGGGGTTGATACTTAGGGGGTTATTCTCTTAAACCAATGTCTAATGGGAACAAAGCTTTTGTTTCAATTGTACTTGCTTCTATCACTCGGCTGTATCCTATCAATCGAGTCTTCGACCTTTAGGTAGAAACTAATGGGTGTAAACAGGAGTTTGAGACATGTTATGTTTGATGGTTGCAAGTGGATGCAAGTGGTTGCTAGTGGTTGCACGTGGATGCATATACACACACTAGGCACTTGATCGGCTCAAAAACACTCTCATACTGCATATGGATGTGTGTGCATTTTCAATTTTTGTGGATGCAAACTGATTGATTCATCACATGGATGTTGCATTTGGATGAATGGTTATGCACTCATATAGAAATGATGTGTATCAAATAGGATTTCTTGAATACATAAGTGGACTCATTGCATTAACATAATTCGCATTTAGAAGGTCAATTGAATTAGAAGACCGCCTGATCTTTGCATTAGATAAGAGACATATACACATAATTTTGCATATGTTCATACAACATTAAAAGTTTTCTAAGGACAATGGATGCTTGTGGATGATGGTTGAGTAGATGGGTGATTGGATGGTAGGACACATTCTTCTTAACTTCAAGATTTCGGAGACAAAATCCTTTAAGGAGGGGAGAATGTAACACCCCATATTTTCTGTGAACATAAAGTTACAAAACAAATTATAATTAATTTTTAAATGAAGAATTAAGGAAAACAGGTTATGCCATTGCGTTCGTCTCGGAATTCTTCTTGAGATAGAGTCTGAGTTTGCATAAATCGGACTCTGTATGAAGAAGTTATGACCTTCAGAAGTTTCAGAAAAATTAAAACAGCTAAGCTCGAAATTCAAATTCAAATTCAAAATACACACCCGGGATGGGGTGGAAAATTCGCGTCCAGGACCAGGTCGACCTGGGTAGGCAGGTCGACCATGGGGTCGACCTCCCCCTTTTCCAGATCCGAGGACAAATTCAGTTTTCTGTATTTAGACGCCCATTCTGACCAAGTTCGTTGCTCCTAAGCTATTTAAACACCCCCAAACCTCACTTTATTTCCACACAATTTCATTACGCCTATACTCTATTCTAATTCATATTGAAATAAATCAATGGCGTCGCTACTTTGCTAAAACCTAAGCTAGAAATAGTGCTTCTTCTTCTTCCAATCTGAATAGGATTAAAAGATAACAAATCAACGCCTACATCAACGGAAAACTAAATCAACTCCAGAAAATCAGATCCTAGAATCGTTCTTCTCTTATTGTGAGTACAGTTATTTTCAGATATGAAATTTAATTATGATCTTGACATGGTTATAAATCTGAATTGGAGATTATGCATCAGATCTGTTTTTCTGTTTAGATCTATCTTATTCCTGTTTATCAGTTCTGTTTTTCTGTGTAGATCTATCTTATTGATGCTATTGTAACTATTATGTATCTATTCCTTCCTTCTGTTCTATAGCCAGGCTATCACGAGCCTGAGCCAAATCTCTTAAGAGACTGACGCACGAACGCTAAATTTGGGGAAAATAATGAATGATGCATAATTGGACATGAATGATTTGTGACCATTTAAGAAAAGGGCATAAGTTGTAATTTAAAGATCTAGATCTAGGCATACTATATATGACGGTTATGATTTGGAAGAAGGAGAATTATTGTGTGACAACATATGACTTGTAATTTGGGAACATAACGCATGATCTGATTTTGAGGACATAATATATGTTGTAATTTAAGATCTAGAATTGGGGGTATATTTTATATGACGATCTATGACTTGAAAGCAAAAGGAGATATGATTTAGGCGTAAAAGGTCTATATTAAAATAGGATAACTATTAATTCTGAATACGCCTAAATGGGGATTTTGGGTATTTACATATGCTGAAAATCAAAGGCTATAATTTGGCATAATTCATATTGAATATCATGATTTGGGGTTTTTGGAGAATATTCTGTACTATGTAAATTTAACAAGAAATTTGGGGCATATGTTATATTGTGAATTATGACCATGATTGAGCATGTAAAATTAGGCTTATATTTATGATTAGGCGAGGAATGTCAATGTAATTTTAAGGGAAGATTAAATCTGTTAAATTGCCTAATCTGCTAAATCTGTTGAAACTAAATGCGGTAATTTGGGGTATGAAAATTTGTAGGCTCGATCTAAAATTGAACAAAACATGTTAATAGAACTTTGGATAATCTGTTGTAACTTGTAAAGAAGTTAATCTGTTGAATTGGCGTAATTAGTCTGATATTGGCATAATCTGTAATGGAATACATTGGCTAAAAATAAGAATGCAAGACACGAGGTTAGACTCTGTTTGCGGTAGAAGCATGCCCGGACCCAACCGGCTTAACCAGCAACCGCAAACTGTCAGTCTAATGTGAAAGGTCGTAGGCATAAAGATGCTTAGACACGAGATTAGGTCTGGCTTGTGGCAGAAGTCAGCCCGGAACCGCCCGGCACATCCAGTAGCCACAAGCTACCGACCTAATGTGAGAGGTCTGTGCATTAATATTTAATTAATGCAAATCTAAGATAAACGTGACTCCTAAAACGTGTTGGGTGAATAAGGTTAAAACAACTGGACTGATGGATCTAACAAACGCGTTTCGTAAATCTGTAGGCCCAATACAAGGTTAGGTGAAACAATCTGTAAGTCTGTTAGACTGTATATTTGATCTGTTAGTTTGAAAACTTGTTAATCTGTATATCTGATCCGTTAGTCTGAAATCTTGTTAACCTGTATGCCTGATCTAAGAACCAGTTGATCTGAACTTTGTACATCTGAAGTCTGTAAGCAAGTTAATTTGAAATCTGTTAGTCTGGGGACACAAGGTTAGGAGGGGTAATTTCTTGTGTTATCTATTGTTTGGGACCCATATTAGTCAGTAACCCTTTCTGGTATCGAAACTATGACCCACCACTAAGAGGGGTCTGGGCACGCTTACTGAACTAATTGTAAGAGGTTCACTCTGATAATGGCGAGGGGTGTTGAGGGCGCATTCCAGCTGGGTCATGTGCATGCATGGATCTGGTCTTCTCTGAGGATGTAAGACACCATGACATCTGTAAATAGGTTTGTGTCTATAGGTTGCCACTTTAGAGAGTGATACACCCTTCTGTGGGGTCGGCACAGGGTATTTATGTATTAGGGAGCCGATTGCTTGGGGTAGAATTTAGGGTACACTTAGTTCTGTCTATTTCTGTTGGGGTACCGTCTGTTTCTATTGGGGGGGGGGGTAACACCTGTCCGTTTCTGTGTGGTACCGTCTGTTGGGATGGAAAAGGCCCATTACTAGTGTACATCTAATTCTAATGTTCTGTTTCCATAGGGATTATTCTGTTTCTGTCCCTGATTCCGTTCCTGCTTCTGTTTCTGTACGTCTGTCTCTGTTGGGGTGGTAAAGGCCCATTACTTGGGGCGGTAAAGACCCATTATTAACATTTTGTTTCTGTACCGTCTATCTCTGTTTGGGTGGTAAAGACCCATTACTAGCATCATGTTTCTGAAGAGATCGTTCTGTTTCCTGTTTAGACATTAAGACAACACCTAATTCTGTTATACTAGTATTAGTGCAGAGAAGTGAAAACTAAGTAAGAAGCTTAGCTTAGCCTATATCATTCTGTTTCTTCTGTTAACCTGCTATTCCTGTTATGGTTATCTTTCATCCAATTTTATTTACATGTCATGGTACTATTATCTGTTTACATGCTGGAAGTCACTGGACTCACCAAACTTATTTTTGAACTAGTTTGTTTCGCCTCTTTTTTTTGTCCCCCCCCACAGGTGCTCAGGGTGGAAACGTAGGAGCTTGATTCAGACTCTCTCTGCTTGAAGTGTTTGAAGTATTGCTTAGCTTTGACTCTATGTTTCCATGGCAGTTTATGTTGGGGATTATGGCTTTAAAAACTATGCATTCTAAAGATTTTTGTACAAGACCAAAATTTATGTACTTGAATTCCGATATTGTGGTTTTGAAAGATGTAACAAAACTTATTTCTGTTTCTGCTGTAATAAAGTTATAAATTTTTCAAGTACTACTTTATATGTCTTGTAAATTTCTGTTCTATTTACTTATAACGTTCCACCGAAGTTAAGGCATTCCCTTTGCGAGTTACCTTAACGGAAGTTGGGTGTTACAAAACCCAAGCAAAATAATAAAATATCAACAACTCTTCTTCTTCTTTTTTTATAGGAGATAGAAAGGAAACAAAGCAAATGAACTAGGACCAAAATTCCCTCTTTGGTTCCTAATTAAAAACTGGGAACAAAAACAAGTTTCTCCATCGAAAGATAAGCCAAAGGACTGGCTAAACCCGAACTAGCCAACACACAAAGCAATCACTAGCCCACTTGAAAATGCCCATACACCATAATTACCGCAAGTTGCATCATTTAACACATACCGAATTCCCAATCTCTCAAAAACATGAAAGGTGCACCAAAAACCAAATCACAATCCAAATTCACTCAAAAATTTGCTCGGCTCAAACTTGAAATTACCACAAACCCACACCCATCAGCTCCTTAATACAGGATTTTTTTGCGGGTTTTTTTTCTTTTTTTTTTCGATTTGGGTATTTGGGGGATTGTAGTGTTCGGCAAAATAGTAACGCGGACTCAGATATTGCGATGGGGTTCGTGATGTGGCTGGCTATTTGTGCGACGGTGCCGTGAGCTGTTGTGAAAGGGGAAGGTTGACTGAGGTCGTGGTTTTTGTTGTTGAGGAAGTGTGAATTTTGTGATTTGTGTATGGACTGATGGAGGTTGTTGAGGGTTGTGACTTGATGATGTGCGAGTTCTGTGATGGTTTTCGGATATGATGGTTGGGCTTGTGACTGTTTGCGCGTGAACCTAGAGGAGCTGGGAGGTATGGCTTTGGTAGTGCAGGGAGGAAGGTTGTTATGGTGGATTGCAAATTGGGGTGTTTCTAGTTGTAATGAGCGGAGAAGATGATTGGGTAGTTGAATGATGGACTTAATGTTGACTGAGGGCACAGGTTGTTGAGGAGGTGAATTAGCGAGTTGTGGTTTCTGGTGCTTCATCGAAAGTTGCAGGAGTTTCAACAATTGAAGGAGTGTCATGAATTGGGGGGTTTGAATTGCTGAATTGGGGATTTGTTGTGGATGATTGCGCGAACTATGTTGGATTTGTGGGTTTGTGTGATGGATGTGATCAACTCTGTGGAGGCGTGGTTGTGATTTTGGTTTGGATTGTGGATCTGCAATGGTATTGGGTTTGTGCTAAAAGGAGGATGATGGTTTGAATCAGGCGACGGTGGAATATGGTGAAGATGAATTTTTGGGGTTGGCTGTGATGGTGTTGGGTGGTGAATTTTGAATTGAATATGGTATGTATTTTGTGTGATGTAGGAAGGATGAACTGGTATGTATGCGACAAGTTGAAGGTTGATGAAGATGATCAGATGGTTTGAATTGATGTATGAGGATGAAAGGTATTGCGAAGGTAGGTTGGAGATGTAGTGATTGTAGCGGTGAATGGTGGAAGAAGGTTTCGCAATGGAAGGAGAGGATTGATTTATAAAGGATTGTGAACAGAAGTAAATATAAGGCAGACAAGGGAAGAAAATTATAGAGGGACGACAAGAAAAGGAAAGCAATAAATTGTTTTTATTGTTTTTTTATTTCGCAAGAATTGTAAAGAGAAAAGAAATAAATGAGAGAAAGAGAAGGAAAGAAATAAAGGAAATTGAAAACACAGAAATGGTAAAGAGATTGAAAACAAAAGGCAAGTATATATATATATATATATATATTTCACTTTTTTATAAACAAAAATGCAAAATGCAAATATAATGAAGAAAATAGAGGGATGATTGCAAGAGAGAAGAAATGCACAAATCAAAAGACCTTTTTTTTAAGAAACAACAAACAAACAAAATGGACAGACAAAACACACACAAATGCAATTGAAATGAGATCAAATAAGATAAACACACAAACGCACACAATTTTTTATTTTTTTTAATAGAACAACAATATTAATCCGAAGAATAAAATCAAAATCAAATTCCTTCGCCGGCAACAGCGTCGAAAACTTCGACGTTCAATGGAATTTGAAAACCATTGACAAAATAATGTAATAATAACCGCAAGTGCACGACGTACAATCGTAGTACGTGACGAATACGGGTCGATCCGCAGGGAAAGAATTTATTCTAATCTTACTCAATCAAATTGAGCCGAAAGCGAGTGCAATTGTTAAATAAAAACTAACGATGTTAAAATGAATACAAATATGAGACTAAGAGACAATTTAGGAGTAGATTCACTATCAACATCAATCTAATTTACATAAAAATGGTTCTAACTCTCTTTAATAACTGGCACATTAAGTGTTGTATTCATACAAGCATGATTTATATGCTAGAAAATTCAAGCTACATAAATCATCAATTTTCAATACAAACTAAAGCCCTAATTATCACATAGAAAATAATATTTCTAATAAAAATGAAATATTATGAGTATGTTCTGTATGTTAATATTCACTAACTACATAGAACATCAAGGATGCTTTCACTTTTAATGTCACTACTTCGTCTAGAATGAATTAGATTGTGATAAAGTATGATTCTATTAATGATATGAGTATAACACATTTGGGAATAATCAACCAACATGTGCTATCAATTTTCACCATATAAAATCTTTACTTTATCTATATCCAATTTTATATTAGGCTCAAATAAGAGAGTTAGAAACATGAAATTCTTATGTTAATTATTCGTGAATCATGAGAGCTTCACTACCCCTAAATTGAAGGGGTTTAACTACTCATAATGGATTCAATGATAACATAAAGAGATTTAATTATAAAAGACAACAAAAGAAAAGAGCACTATATTAAAATTACACTAAAAAAATTACATAAAAGAAATGGCTATGAAGCCATGGAAGAGAAATAGAGTTTTTTATTTCAGGCACTCTAAACTAAAAAAAATCCAAGATGATTTTTACATCAACATATAGGGGTTATTTATACATGTGAAAAACCCTAATTCACTTTTAGCGTGCTACCAAGAATGCCTTTCATTAAGCTTCCTTTTGGCTTTAGCAATAGTGATTCATGAAGCCTTTTTTGTCTCCACTAAAGAATGATGGAGAGCGGGTGGGGTCCTCCACTAATCTTCTATTTGAATTGATTCCTTCTCCATTCATTGATTTCCTTTTTTGTGGCAAGGCATTGATTTCTTTTTATTGGAAAGACATTGATTTCCTCTCTTTTTTCCTTTGTATGCATATATATCTTTATGAAGTCCTCTTCCACATGTATCAAATCTATACAAAAATAATGAAAAATGTCTAAGTAAAAATCCTCAAAAAAACTTAAGCACAAAAATGACCATTTTCCTCCTATGTGATGATGCATGCATGATGTTTTGAAATCAATTGAATTACAGATTAAACATGATAAAATACCCACATATGGCATTTATTTGCACTAAACAAGAATAAATATGTGAATATAAACGTGCATTTTTACGTGCACATCAAGTCATAATCACAGTTGGATTTATTCCAGTTTCCAAAAACCCATTATCGCCTTAACATTTCCTTGAAATTCGATATTCATTTCCACTCTTATATTTCAAACATAATTCTTTATTCGTTGATATCTTTTCATAAGTTTCCAAAGTTACCAAATCTTAATTTGGGTTTAAATTTCATTCACGACACCTTGAACCATTAATATTTCAAATAAAGTTTAATCAGCTTATTATTCGATATCAATTCACCAACTCAAGCAAATATTCGGCTGTCATAACAATTTATCATTTTCCTCTCATATCGAATGTCTGACTAACCATAACCGAACCCATTTCCTTTCATGTTTCAAGCATTCAATATCTTGCTTAAAAATCAGTAATATTTAAGTAAATTCACACGAAATAATTTAAACCCATGTACCTTATATTAATTGATTTTTTTTTAGTAAAGGTATTAAAATAGTAATTTGACATTTATAAGAGTATTCTTGAAATTAAATTACTATATATGAATGTGGAATTTAGAATAGTGATTTCTGTGTATGTATATATACACACACATAAGGTTTTGGAAATAATTTGTGTTTGAAATCTTTTACTTAGAAATGTTTTAAAATATAGAAAATGGTTATATAGTGAAAAATTGTTGTAATAATAATAATAATATGTAGAATTCCAAGTATTTAGTTGACGTCAAGATTGGACTATCAGATACATAAAGATTTTGGACATTTGCCTAGCTAACGTATGTACTAAATTCTATATGTACTAGATAGATATAGAATCACACTCTAGTCGCTTGGAAATGATTTTGATGATGACCGCGACTTCATCAGCATTAATTTTCAAGTTTCTAAAGTGTGATAAATATATAATTTCAGTTGAGACGTTGAATGAATGCTTAAACTAGTTTGAGAAATTAGAAGATAGATTTAACTTAGGTGTTATTGAATGAATGCAAACTAAATTTTGTCAATAGCATAGAAATATATCCTTCATGATAATAAATTTGGAATTTTTAACGAATTTGAGTATAAACTTGATAAACATTTATTTTTATATATATAAGGTTCTGTTATTTGCATTCAAACATGTTGGTACCTATAACCATCTGTCTTTATGAACGATTTAAGTTGGTTTAATTACCGGCAAGAATCAGGCAAAAAGGCGGGTCGTTACAGTAGATGTTGGTTTTCCTCACCACAAGGACATATCCGACCATATTGCTTGCTTAAGTACGAAACTTAATATCATCAACCGAGGGATTCCATTTTATATCATTGATATTTCTGTTCACATATTTATCAATACAGGTCATATGTTTCTAATTAATTTTGTTTTAATATTATCATGATCATCATCATCATTATTAGTGCAGATGAGCTGTTGACTTAGAGTACAAGAAATTTATTATTACCTTGATTTGTGAATTCATCTTTGCGTTTTCAACAAGTGTTTCCATGCGTCATTCAGCTCAGAAGAACTACCAACGATGTTTACTCCAAATTATTAGGCCATATTTTGGCATTTAGCAGCAATACCATGCCTTGTGCATTGCGACCAACCTCAACCTGAAGCAAATATTGGACTTTCTTCAACTTCTTCTGCAATATCAACTATCATGTGCTTCATTTAGCCTATGCACTTATGTACCCAACAACATAGGCATCAACATAACTTGTGTCTCGCCTTCCGGCGGTATCAATTTAACTACCTCTCTCTTTGATACTTGGGCTAACACTGCCATGTAAATTTCCATTACGATCAACAAAAAAGGCAACCCAGCTGGTTAGTTAATCTAAAAGTGAACCTGTAACAAAGAGAATAAATAAAGCAGCAAGTGAGAGACTATAGTCAATGAGGGTTGACTGTAGTGGTACCTGTAGTGAGAAGGAATATGCAATAGGAACGTGCACAACTGAAGCCAACTTACGTAACATAACATACCGCACCTAGAAGCAGAACTATACTTAAAAAACAATCACTATGAAATAAATAAAAAACAAAAGGATAAGAAATAAAATTCAACAGTGCGACCGGTGATAATGTCGCAGTAAGAAATGATGATGCAAGCAAAAAAGTGCTAGGAAACAGTAGGAAACATAACATCTATACGGATTTATTTGATTACCTCTCATCAGGAAACATCCTGAGGGTGCAGCCATCTCCATCATATGTGGTGATGTTAGACTCCCAGATTTTGACTCCTTTGGCACACCGAACAAGATTACAGTTGGATTGGAAAAAAAATCATAAGGAACGAAAGGAAGCAGCTTATACGTCATGTCGTAGGTAAATTACTGTCCTAGAAGCATCACTTTTGATGGTTTAGAGTATAGAACAAATTCAACATTTGCCTTTAGCTTTACAGTAATTAGAAAGAAATTTGTCAACGTTATAACGTTGAAAGAAAAATTAAGAAGAAGATGATGTTGTTAATGATGCCATGATCACTACACCAAAACGGCAAATTTGGCACACGATGATGTGGAGATACAATACGGGTTAAAGACGTATCAAATTTGATAGTGCTCATACCCGTATCAAACCACATTTTGCGATTTGCACCACCCCAAACATCCTACATCTAACCTTCCATCAACAAAGCTCCGGAACAATTAATTTGATACAGCTTCGGGCCGAATCGAATTTGCATCATATTGTGCACTTCATTTGTCACTTAGAATAAAAATTTCGGTCTCTTCCCCTTCCCTCTTTTTTACTTCATTGGTGACCGAACACCTAAATTAGGGTTTTCGATCACCAAATCGTGCCTCGGCATTTCTATGGAATCGCCTCCTCCGAAAGAGACGAGCTGCCCTCTCCTTCGATCGAAACGGAGTAAGCCTAAGTCCCTAGCCCTCCTTCAACAGCAGGTAATGTCACTGTATAATTCATATTTTTTGAAAACCGTTCTTTTTGTTTGTCTCTAAGGTTAAAAATGAAATCAAATTTAAGATGTTAACTGTACTGAAGTGTGTCGGTATGCTTTTCAATGGAATTTGTTATGCGTGCCTGATAGTAGGTCACAAGTTTAAGCCTTACTATGACAAAACATACTGGTTTTAATTTGTATGTATTAGTGTATTGGCCAAAGGATTATGAATTAGTTCAAGTCACAGTAGGTCACAAGTTCTAGTCTTACCGTGACAAGTTCAAGTATAAATTAGTGTATTTTTATTTTGATTCCAATTGGTATGTATTATTCGAAGGATTTTGAATTCCTTTTGCTAAGAAAATGCAAGTTGTTATAGTTTGATTTTCACATGATCGCTACTTTGTGTTGTATTATTGTCACACTATATCGAACTTTTTTTTGTTCTTTCCCTGAGTTCAAGGTTTTTTAGTATACAGTTATTGATACTAAACTACTGAATAATCTTTCTTAAATTATAACTAAGTATAAAAAGTAATGATTAATTCTATTACACTAGGATAACAGGTTTGCTAAAAATATATTAAGAGGTTTGTTGAAAATTTGGAAGATGGATGATTACTCGACTTTCTGGTTAAGAATTTAATGGGTGATCCACCAGGTGGATGCATTTTACCTCACGTGCAGGGTCAGGTATCCATGCTTATTAGCTTTATGCAAGTGTCAAATGTTTCTCCGCTTAACCTTAGGAAAAAGCTGCTTTCACTAGTAACTTTCACCTACTTTGTAGCAAACCATATAGTGTAAGTAATATAAATTTGTTATGCTGTAGAGAAGTGTTTTCATGGGGTCATCTCTTTTTTTTTGCTGCAAAAGAAAAATAGATAACCCTATGGAAACACTTCCCATGTACAACATCACAAATTTATATTACTTACACTACACAGTCTGCTTAAAAGAAAGTGAAAGTTGCAAGTGAATCCAGCTTTTTCCTAAGGTTAAGTGAAGCAGCATATGACTCTTGAATAAAGCTAATAAGCATGGATACCTGACCCTGCGTGTGAGCTAAAATGCATCCACCTATTAGATCACTCAGTAAATTCTTGACCATAAAGTCGAGTATGTGTGTCATCTGAATATGATGATTCGATATCTTTAGACGTTGGAGTAGATATATATAATTTTACACTTAACTCTATGTAGTATCTTGCATAAGAATTGAATTGACATGCTGTGTGCACATGTACGATGCCTTGCTAAAACCATGTCCATATGCATTGTGTGCATATGGTAGTTTGATTTTACTCTTACACTTGCACATGTATTGTGTGCAGATGTATTGTCTGTGGCCAGAAATTTGGACCTTAAAATGTTTCTTATGTCCAAGATTGTTTCTCTTTGATCAACAAAAGTGCATGATTTTGTAGTGGTTATATAGATCGCCTTTGTCAGCAGGTGTTCATTCAATAAAACTCTGAATATTAGAGATTTAACGGTATTTAAGCACAACATGTATATTATGAACTAAGTTTCTACTACCATAGTTTCGGGTTCCAATCCACAACTGCAGTGAATTTAAGATGTCTAGATCGAAGCAATACTTTAAGATAGATTTATCAAGCCTTGTAAATTATGGGCCAACAAAGGTATTACCTATTCGAGTTTTGTATGTCAATGAAAACAAATTCTTACCATTAATTATACCTTTTTTAACTGATATTCGACAATTAGTACATGCCTTTCAACATATTTTGTTAAACATCATTGCTGATTGTTTTCTTATATATGAACTATCGGTTTTTAGAGATTCATGAAATTGCAGTAGACATAAGGTGATATCTGAAATTTAACATGATATCATCTTGAATATTCTTTTGGTTTATCTGTTCCTTTTTGTGTGTATAGGAGGATGTTCTCTATGCTAGGTGTTGACGTCAACAGTTGGTTATTAGTGACAATCAACCTACAATCGTGTGGACAACACACGAATATTGATCACAAAGTATAAATAAATAAGGAAGACAGGGAACACAAAAGACTTTAATAGTGGTTCGACAATGATGGTGCCCATGTCCACTTTATATATATTGATTTTTGTTTAGTTACGAGTACAATGCTTTTTTCTATTTAGAGAAAAGAAGAAGAACTGACTATTTTTTAACTTAGCCGTAGAAGAGAAGTTCAGCCAAAAAGTGAAGTAGCCGTAAGAAGTCTGAGAGCAGAAGTTGAGAAGAAGTCAGGCAGGAAGGTCTTTTTCCATTTAGATCTTAGAGGTATTTACAGGTGGAGTAGTGAGCTGAGCAGACTGCCACGTGGCTTTCCTCTTTTTCGAAACTTGGACACATGGAGCTCAAATATTGGTTGTAGTTGCAGCGGCGGGACCCGATCTACTGTTGATTAATATCCTCGGAAATAGTGGCTTACGTGGCACTCGTGGTGAGGTGTGTCAAATGTAGAGCTTTGTCCGGGAGTCGTTGACCGCCTTTATTACCTTGAGAGTCGGGCCGAGTATTGAATGACTCAGCTGAATATTTTTAAAGAAATTTTGAGATATTTGGTCGATCCTACTTTGATGGGAACGATGAACTCAGTCAGTTGAGATGAGCGATTCTTCCAGGCTCGATGAGTCACTTATTTAAAGGAGAATAACTCAAGCCTGCCTAGGTTCGGGCCATTTCTGAAGAAGGTTGGCTCGAACTGAACCTTGCTTGGGCTTCCTAGAGTGTAAGTCGTTCTATCGGTCGATCGACCGATATTGAGAATGAATTTTTTGACAGTGGGATTCGATCCGTTGAACCGCGACAGCTTTGGCCAAAAGTTGGCCAACACTTTGTCCCTCAAAATATATCTTTCTTGGTAAGGGAGGTGTGTTCTGATCCTTGAATCGAAGTTCAATGTACAAGCAGCGATGCTTACGTCGAACCATATTGAGGCCAGAAATCCGACGACCCCGATGGTTGTATTTGGACTGGAAAACCGACGATGAATTAGATCGTATTAAGGTCAGGAAACCGACAACCATCGAGGACCGTATTAAGGACGTGAAATTGATTGTTAACTTCGTTTGTGTGATCCAACACCTGCAGAGAATGCATGGGCCATTCTTAGTCTAAAGAAGGCTCCGACCTTGATTGGACGAGCATTAACCATACTAGGCTTAACAATATGGACAAACAGTTACCATACTTGGTTTGAAAGATGGTGAGTATTAACCATACTCGGCTTACAGGGGTGGCAAGTATTATCCATACTCGGCTTTTGGAGATGGCGAGTATTAACCATACTCGGTTTACGGAGGGGCGAGTATTATCCATACTCGGCTTATGGAGATAGCGAGTATTAACCATACTCGGCTTGTGGCAAGTGTTAATTATGCTCAACCCCTGTAAAATTATTTGTGAATCCTGACAAGTGGGAAGTGCACATAGTTCAGAGGAAGGGCGAGTATAATCCATACTCCGCTTAAGGAGTAGGCTCAAATATGGTGGCAGGCTTTGATAGTGAGCTATGGATGATGGCTTAGCACTGACCATATTCGAGTTAGCGAGCCTAATCAAGATCTACTCAAATCATTCAAACATAATCCATGTTTGCAAAAGAATGTTCATTGTTGCTAAAAAGATATTACAAAGAAATGAAAATAATTTCTAAAAGGACGTCTGTCGATTCCAGAGCATGCCTAAGAGCTAAATCCTAACCTTGTACATGTGTACATCAACATATCCTTTTTATTGAAAGAAATTAACAATACATTAAAAATAAGAAATTTAAATCTTATTAGTTAATGATGATGCGCGACTACTGGGATCAGTGTCTTTTCCGTTTCCAGGAGTTCAAGGACCTACCTGAGGAGCTTGGGAAGAAGACTGAGGCGGCAAGGCTGGTAATTTTTTTCTGACATACTCGGGAAGTTCTCCTCGCCTGACCTTTTCCTCGATGAGATCGCACAGGTTCCTGCACTCATTGGTGCTATGACCAGCTATGTTGTGGAACATGCAGATCGAGCTCTTTCTGGGTCGGCTCTCTTCGAGAAGGTTTTGGGAAAGGCAGGGATCCTCGTATGTCAAGGTAGATGTCGAGTAGAGAATAATTAAGCTTGGTATATTGATCGTACTTACATTCTCTTTGAGGTCGTACGTTGCGTTAATTCTTTTCCGAGGCTTTTTCTCTTCCTTCGTTTTGGCCATTGGCGTTGGATGAACCTCCTTGTTTGGTGGCGAGGACCTCGAGGCTCTCCATCTCAATCCTGGCATCTCCTTATTGAAGGAATCACTCAACCTATGCATAGAAATCTTTGATATCCTTGGGGGGTCTCTGGTTAAAGAGATAGAGAATTCTAATCATTTCTGGATGCCTGCAATCGCGGCCATGAGCACCATCGATGGCTCTGATCGATCGACTGATGCTACGGCGGCGTTGAATCTTTCGAGGAAAGATTGAAGTGTCCTTCTCGATCGTTGCTTGATGGAGGTCAGGAACATGACACCTTTCGGTCGGGAAATATGAACTTTGAACTACTCAATGAAGCAGGTGACCAGCGTGTTCCAACTGTCGTTCGACTCCGTTATTAACTGCCGAAACCACATACTAGCTATATCTGTGAGAAAGAGTGGGAAGCATTTGGCCATAACATTGTTCGATGCGCCGAGCACCTCCATGTGATGCATATATCGCATAAGGTGGATGGTTGGGTCAGTCCGACCATTATAAGGCTCGATAGCTGGGAACTTGATGTCTGGAGGATTGCGGGGGTTTCTGATCTCCCTGGTGAAGGGACTAAGGTGGATATTATCTATATCCTATTTGGAAGAGTTGCCCCGGGTGAAACGCTGGATAATGCTTGCAAGCTAGCTTCCATCTCCTAGGAGTCATTCCCATGAATCCAGCTCTGCATTTGGGAGAAATCCAGCTTCAGGATCCAATGAAAGCACGCTTGGAAGGGTGGTCATTGGTTAGGCTCAATCTTCGAGAGTTGAGTGAAGGTAAGGACTAGGATGATCCCTATCTGGTGGTTCTGGGCATAATGGACTCTCTTGAACCTGATGAGAATTGGACCGGGCCGTACCCATGACAGAAGGTCTGATCTGATCCAGCATAGCATGTGATGTTTTGGGTTCGGGGTTGCCCCCGGTCGGGGCAACATTAGGAGGGTTTACGGTACGTAGTTTTTTCTTCCGTCGTGGTGAGAGCTGGTATGGTAGAGTGGTCTCTCTGGTTCGAAGGGAAGCCTCCACCAACTCTTCGTTGAAGGGGAAGAATCATTAAACGAGTCTGCGGTAAGATACTTGGTTGTAATGGGAATGGCATTGATTCTGATGGACCCAACAGTTGTTAAATTGATCCGAGGGGTCGAGCTGGTCCTCGGAGCGAAGGCAATATGGTCAAACTACCTAGATCTTGATCGTGGGCCTTCTATGAATCTGCATCTGCTGCTGTGCTGGTCGCTAGAAGTGATACTCCTGGCTGTAACTGGTCGAGAGGTGGTGCCGAGCTAGGAGGAAGTAGAGGTGGGATTTGATAAGTGGCCTGATTCGGTGCAGACGGAAGATCAGTTGTTGACCCTGTCTCGGTTGGTGGAGGAATTGACGTTGAAGTGTTTAATCCCATCTCCACTCGACCAAGAAGGTGATCCATCAACCGTTGTTGTTGTTCAAGGAGTTTACCCTAAGATGTCATCTGGTCATTGAACCTGGCCAGAATCTTGTCTACATTGTCCCTGGTAATATATCAGGACACGTCTTCATGAGGAGGCTTCCAGATTTGCTTCTGCATCGTTTGTCACGGCTATGTCGGCGTTTGTGGGGCCGGAAGATGTTGCATCTTTCTTTCGCTTGTTCGCCATAAATTGAAACTCGCTGAAGGTCATAGGGTATGTCAGTGTGCTCACCCCTACCTGGCACACCAAAGTGTTGACGTCAAAAGTTGTTCACTTGTGATAGTCAACCCTAAATCGTGTGGAGAACACACGAATATTGATCATAAATTATAAATAAATAAGGAAGACAGGGAACACACAAGACTTTTATGGTGGTTCGACAAAGATGGTGCCCACATCCACTTTATATATATTGATTTTTGTTTGGTTACAAGTACAATGCTTTTTTCTATTTAGAGAAAACAAGAAGAACTGACTGTTTTTGGACTTAGCCATAAAAGAGAAGTTCAGCCAAAAAGTGAAGTAGCCGTAAGAAGTTTAAGAGCAGAAGTTGAGAAGAAGTCCGGCAGGAAGGTCCTTTTCCATTTAGAGATTGGAGGTATTTATAGGTGGAGTAGCGGGCTGAGCGGGCTGCCATGTGGCTTTCCTCTTTTTTGGAGTTTGGACATGTTGAGCTCGATTATTTGTTGTAGTTGCGGTGGCATGATCCGGTCCAATACTGATTGATATCCTCGAAATAGTGGCTTATGCGGCACTCGTGTTGAGGTGTTTCAAAAGTAGAGCTTTGCCCGGGAGTGGTTGACCGTCTTTATTGCCTTGAGAGTCGGGACGAGAATTGAATGACTCGACTGGATATTTCTAAAGGAATTTCGAGATATTTGGTCGATCCTACTTTGATAGGAAAGCTGAACTCGATCAGTTGAGATGAGCGATTCTTCTGGGCTCGATGAGCCGTTTATTTAAAGGAGAGCAACTCGGACCGGCCTAGGCTCGGGCCATTTCTGAAGAAGGTTGGCTCGAACTGAGCCTTGCCTGGGCTTCTTAGAGTGTAAGTCATTCTATCGGTCGATCGACTGGTATTGAGAATGAACTTTCTGACATTGGTCTTTGATCCATTGTACTGCGATAGCTTTGGCCAAAAAGTTGGCGAACACTAGGGTACGAACTACCGGTGTTGCAGGGATTCTGTTCAGGTGATTTTTCTTTTAGGTTTGCATTTCTAATTACTATCAAATTTCCACTTCTATCTACAGTTAGTTTCATTTAAACACCTATGGTCATAGCAAAATTAGTTTACAATGTGTATTCATTCATCTTTGAGACATATATTGATCGACTACACAAATACATGGATGAGGCTTAAAGTGCTATTTTAGTTTCTCTATATTTTATTTTCTCTGTATTAAACATGTGGATGCGTATTTTAGTTTCTTTGTACACAAACACGTTGATCGACTACACAAAAATAGAAAACTTGTTTTCGAACCGAATGCTATTTTAGTTTCTCTGTGTTCATGATTGCATCTTAGTCACAGTGACTTACAATATCGAACTCCTATCCAGTGAAGAACTTATAACTTGTATAATGAATTTGTATGCAGTCCTGTTGGAGAAAATAGAAAAAGTGGGGAGGTGTATCGGCTATACGATGTTGGAGGTCATGTTAAACCATTCAGTGACAAAAGCTATTATAATTTTTCATTCAGTCTAAGTGCGAGGGACATTTAAATTGTAATTCCTAAAATCGATGGATATGTATGTACATCCTATTAGGTTTATGCCATTTGTTTTATAAATAATTGATTGGAAACTATTCCAATATTTTGTTACCTATTTTTTTATGAAATTCCACAAAAAATAAAGACTCATATTAGAGTACGTACTAAGAGGGAAAACAAAATAGTTTACTATTATTTGTACTAAGAGTTTTCTAGTGTAAAACTTATAAGCTATGAACTAGAATAATTAATCCATACTGTGTGTAGAGTAGAAATGTGCTATGATGAGGACTACAAGGTGGGTCTAAGATCTGATAAGTTTGGTTGCATGAATCCTTCTCAAAAGTAGCTCAATTATTGCTGTTGTTATAATAATATTAAGAGTTTGCTGTTATAATAATATCACTTGCAATTCCTTGTTTCTATTGGAAACTTAATTAATATATACTTTGTTCTAATGTGTAGATCTAGATATCCAAAGGATAATTTGGTTCGTTATTGTCCACTGTTAATGCTTCTTATGGTTGAACTTCTCTAAGGATTCATGTAGTCGTCTAGAGGGTTGTATTTTTGTAGTGAACTTCTTTGCTTGTGTGCGTTTTTTGTAGCTAATCATTTGTGTTGTATGTGGAACAGACTGCTATTATATGTTTGGTGTTATATTTGTACCTGTACGGATGATATACAATGTAATATTATTGGTTTGACTGTATCCATTTTAATTAGCTAGTTTTGTTCATTCTTGCTTTATTATGGTACCAAAGTATTCTTTTAAATTAGCTATGGTTATAAAGCTTAAATCGGGTAAGGGATACGTAAAGTAGAAATGGCTTAAGGTCGTATCTATTTAAGAATTAGGCAGTTCTAAAGGCCATATCTTTATAGGAATCAGGCAGTGCTTAAGGCCATATCAATATTTTATAGATGCCAAAATTTGATACGGCTCGTAGCACTGCCTAACCACATTAGATACGACCCACAACAGTTCCTAATTGGCATTTTTGGTGTAGTGGATAGCAAGTGTGCTTGAAATTAGGTGGGATGCTTGTACTTATAAATAGCCCCAATTTGAGCTACATTAATCATTATACAAATTGATTATCCGTTAAACCATTTTAAAAAAAAAGTTGTAACAGCCACGTGCTTCATATAATACTGTTTCTAATTCTATTTTTGATATTAATTAAAAAACAACATAAATACAGGAGGCTTTTCTTTAAAAATATCATAAATTATGCAATTATATCATCTCGATGACGGGGAGTTTCAACTTCAGCAAAACTTTGTCAAAATGATATAAATGAATATTGCATGTCAAAATATAGTATTAAAGTAGCAGCTTGTCTCCCACTTCCGTCTTTTCCTCACTACATGGTGATTTTTCTAACCATGGTTCAGTGGCACCAATAAGTTTCAATTTTGAGAACCAAATTCAAAAGCTTTAATCCTATAATCTAAACTTTCAATGATAGGATAACATGTTGGTACAAATTTATCTTTAAACTTATCAAGTTGTGCGATTAAAAATATGCATATTTTGGCCGAATAGATGCCCAATATTTTTAATGAAAAAAATATGCAACCACTATGATGGGGAAAGCATTAAATTCAACTAGTCAGTTATGAAAAAAGCAATCCAATGTCTAACATGAAAAACTCAAATGATCATTGCTGGCATATAACATTTCAAATATCATCTAACTAATTAATTATTCCAATTACCTTATGTTGGAAAAATTCGTAGAGAGAAGAAAGAGAGATTGTGTCGTAGACATGACATCGCCTTGAAAGCAAATTCTGATAAGGCTAAGGTGTAACAATTGTATGTAATCCACCACCCAAGGTCAACACGACGTACTTCAAACTTGTGCCCTTAATGTTGAAAATTTAAAGAAATGCAAAAAGACAATTATTCATGAGTATTAGAAAATTTGAGAAGTAGAAGAGATTCTTTTTATGTGTCCCTTTTTTGCTTTCAATTATGCTCTAGTGTTGTGTGCTAATGTTAACAAATATACAAATTAGAAAGTTGATTTAATTAATGACAAATATCTATATCGGCCTAAATTAGGAAATCAAATCATTTAATCTATTCAACAATAATGAAGCACTAGAATTTGAAGCTCTCACTAACGGATGATCAGTAACCAAACACCATATTTAGCAAAATGATAAATGAATTTGAGTCTCACCAGCCGATGATCAGTAAAATTATTCAAACAATTGTAGTGAAATTAGATAAATTCAAGCAAAATAATTAGCAGTAGCAAGAGGATTGAAAATTTAAACTGATGTTTTCTTCAAATATGTAACTCATCAGGTTGAGCACCCTCTCTATTTTTTGATTCGTGAGAGAGACGTTTGATTTGAGACAAGAGTTTAATTCATGAAAAGTTTTTTGAGAAAGAGGATTAGGGTTCTGAATTTTCTCGTGGGAGAAGCTTTTTGATTTGTGAGAAAGACGTTTGATTTAAGGATAGGAGTTCGATTAGTGAAAAGTTTTTCGAGAAAGAGGATTAGGGTTCTGGATTTTCTCGATTGAGAAGCGACTGCTTTTCATGTTTTTTCACTGCTCACATCTATCGTTTATATTTTATAATCCAATGGTATCTTGTTCCTTCCATTATATGACATAGATCAGTAACTAGTTTTATTTTGTTCCCGTATCTATCGTTTATATTTTATAATCCAATGGTATCTTGTTCCTTCCATTATATGACATAGATCAGTAACTTGTTTTATTTTGTTCCCGTACAGTTGGCACAGGAACTCTCCTACGCCATTACTACGCCAATCTGAATTTGTAGGAAAATATCATAGATGTTGGAATGACGTAGAAGATTACCTACGTCTTCGCTACGACGATAATTTTAGCGTAGAGAATTTCCTACGAGTTTTATACACCTTAGTTAATTTCCTACATATTACGGTTTTCGTAGGAAAGACGTAGGAAATTTCTTATAATTTTCCTACGCCATTACCTATTCCTACTTATTTCCTACACCTTCTCTATGCCCCCACATTTTGGCGTTGGAACGGCATAAGAAATTTTGCGTAGAAAATTAAAGTGTTTTCTTGTAGCGTGTTTTGGATAGTAATGGAAAAATGAAAAACAACTAATCTGTTCGTCTTTCCGTCATCCCTTCCGTCGTCCCCTTCGTCGGTTTTCCATTTCTCCCATCATTCATCAATTTTCTTATTTTTTGTAGTTAGCTTTAAAAACTCAAAATGAAAAATACAATATAAACCTAACACCACCTTAACAAAGTTCCAATTAGAGCTGAAATACATCATGTTTAAATAATCTTGATACCCCACATTGGTATTTGGAAGTGTGGAGAAGTATTTCCAGATACAAACAATGAGTACAAAATTAGCCAAGTTTTTTGATCAAGCTATTGGGTCAAAGAACACAAAGACATCTTAGAACGTGGACGTATTCATAACGAGAACGGCTATTAGGATATTAAATAAAACACAAATGATGGTACAAAAGGATTGGGTCATCACATGTTTTTATCCTAATAAGAATTATGGGATTTAAAGGGCAATCAGGTGATGGATATGCATTGTATTATCAATTGTGTTAAAACCTATTGAAAACAATGGCAATGAACTATGGTTAGATCGTATACATTTCCACCCTCTTGAAGACGTTTTGATGTTGCGCTCAAGGTGCAAAGCAGTCTTCAAATAACGTCGCAACCTCTAGGACAAAACAATCACTCTCACTTGAATTTTATATATCAGTTCGTCTACACACAAAAATCCGACCCGGTTGCACTATGAAAACATTGATTTGGTTTTTATTTTAAAAAATTGTGAAGAGAAGGTAGATTTAGTATTTGAGAAGAACTGAAAAACTAGATAATTTTCGGTTTCGGCTGAAGACCAATTTATAAGCAGTAGAAAAATATAACTCACAACATATGTGGAGGGATAACCATATCCCAAAAGAGAAAAAGTCCAAGTTTTGAATGTTTACAAGTTTTCTAATACGGGCCGATATAATTTGATCATTTCAGCCAGACCAAAAACCGTTTAGGAAATTATAAATTTTGTTCAAAAACTACCACCAAGCCAAGACCACCCCCGTCCAAGTCGGGTCAGTCGGTGCGTGCACGCTCCCTCCTCACAAGAGAGCGTCATTGGGTGCCCAAAAGGCCCAATATGGGACCTAAGTATCAATTGTATAAATACTTGATTTCTCTACTATAACATAAGATTATTCACATGCATTTATTTTATTTTTGACAATTAACTTTTAATAAAAGCAAGCACATTTCCAGTGACCCCTCATTGAATTTTAAAAAAAAATTAATGAATTTCTAAAAATATAAGTTTATGCATAAATAGAGGCCTTTTTCGACTTGAACTTTTGCATAGTGGATAAGATTTAGCTTTTACTAGAGTAAATCATAGTTTTGAACTCTATTCATAACATTAAACCATACATAGCCCCTCTAGAGCGTAATTAAATAAGCTCATGCATTTATAGCCATGACATTTATCCCAATTTAGTGAATGTTATACGAATTTTGCTCAAAATTCAATAGAAAACATCCATGTTTCCATAATTACCTAGTTGAGTCTATCAAGAATACACCTGAAGGTAGATACTCCACTCCAAATGGGAGTATAGATTTCATTAAAAGTTGCTATTAACTCATCCTCTAATAAATTCAGGTATACATACTTCTAAATATAAAAAATAGCATGTTCAAGTTTTATCACTTCATTACTCGTTCTTGCCCGCTGAATCTAGTTCTTGGGGTCTACAATCATTAGGACATCTTACCATTGTGTGTGCCTCAACAATATAAGGTCAATAATCTCATCCTTTTAGAAGATATAAGGACTTACTATCTAGCCAATATTTTCATCAAAGGATCCGTCAAATACTCATTACTGTGTATATGATCCACTTTAACGACTCCTGAAGAGAGTAGCTCTATAAAAATATTGTGCTTATGATGTAATTTTCATCTCTTACCGTTGTAATAACAGTTCTATACTTTTGAAATAGCCGCAATACTATCGCAATGGATCAACACAGCCGGTACCCGGTTTTCCCATAAAAAAATCTCCACTAGAAGATTTCTCAAGTGATCTGCTTTCTCGCTAGGGCTAGTGCTATCGTGTCAAATTTCATAGTAGACTGAGCCAAAACAGTCTGTTTCTTGAATTTCCATGAAGCAACTCCACCACTAATATTAAAAATATAGCCATTAGTTGCCTTTGATTAATCAAATAAACTATTCTAGTCTACATCAGTGTAATCTTCAAGTACAAGTAGAAACTTTTCATCACGTAATCCGAGATTAATATTTCGTTTTAGGTATATCTCGACCCTATCAATAGTGCCAACATTATATACTAGGTCTACTAGTAAGTCTGCATAATAATCCCATGACTTAGGCAATGTCGGGTCTAGTACAGTCAATGACATACAGAAGGCGACCAATGTTGCTTGCATAATCAACTGTCTTAAACATTCACCAGTGTTCTAAAACAATTTTACATTAGGATAATATGGTGTATATACCGGTTACAGTAAAAATAATTATATTTCCTTAAGATCTTCTCAATGTAGTGAGACTGATCCAAAGAAATTACCTTTTCTGACCTAGTAATCTTAATACAAATGATTACATTCGCTTCTCCTATATCTTTCATGTCAAAACTGGCACTTAACAAAGATTTAAAAATGTTTGTGACATGATTGTTGAACGCAAAAATAAGTAGATCACCTATATATAAATATAAAAATAGTGCAAATGTTATTCTCAAATTTATAATAATTACATTTGTCACTTTCATTAACTCTGATACCATGTGAAATCATAAAGTTATCAAATTTTCATTCCCTTTCTTATGTGTTTGTTTTAAACCATATAAAAATTTGTCTAACATGCAAACTTCATGTTTTGACCATGAATTACAAAAATATTCAGGTAAATCCATATAAATTTCCTCTTATAATTCAAAATTGAAAATCATAGTTTTAACATCCATTTCGTATATTATCAAATCGTGAGTAGATGCAAGTGAAATTAGTACCCGAATGGACGTAGTTCTAGTTATGTGTGAAAAACATTAAAAAAAAGTCCGCATTTTTTCTAGCTGCCAAACAAGCTTTATATTTATCAAATGTACCGTTAGGTTTTAATTTCATTTTAAATACATATTTAAAACCAATAGATTGACAACTAGATGGTAAATTTACTAAGTGTCAAATCTTATCAGATTCCAAAAAATCCATCTCTTCATTATAGCCTTTTACCAAAAAACAACATCTAATGAAGATAAGGTTTATGGCATCCTCCTTTATAGTGAAAGTGTAAAAATCTAAACCAAAGTCTTTTGCGCTTCTTGCTCTTTTACTTCTTCTTAGCTCAATTTCAAAACTCTCATTAGGTTCTATTCTAACAGCCAAATTATTACAAAATGTGCCCTGCTATTCCTAAGTTTAAAAGGAAATATCGATTCATAAAAATTAGCATCATTAGATTCTATCATTATATTATATCATGCGTATTCAGATCGTAAAGTCAATATGCCTTGCTACAAACAACATAGCTAATAAATTTACATCCATACGCTCCACTTGCTAAATTTTATTCTCTTAGGTTCAGGAATTCTAACATATGCTAAACCTCCACCATATTCTAAAATATGATACATTAGGTTTAAATTTTCTCAAGATTTCAAAAGGTGAAATTTTAGTTTTTGACTTAGGGATTCTATTCAAAGCACATAACAGACTGTTTATAAAATTTGCCCTCACTAAAGTGTAGATGCACCAAAATTAACTAAAATAGCAACAAATAATTCAGTTAATGTCCTATTTTTCCATTCAGCTTTATCATTCATTTCAGGTGAATATGGTGCAGTCCGTTCATGTATTATTCTATGTGAATTGTAACATTCAATAAACGAATTTGATTCATATTCAGTTCCTCTATCACTCTGCAATTTTGTAACCTTATTACTAAACTAATTTTCAATTTCAATAATAAAAAATTTAAGCATCTCAAATGCATCACTTTTATTTTTAATGAGGTATACATAAGTAAAATTAGAGCAATAATATATGAAAGTAATAAAGTAGACGTGTATATTTCTAGTCAAAGCGCTATCATACTTGCATATATCAAAATGAATCAAATCTAAAGTTTTTGATTCTCTAATTACAAATTTCAGAGGGTTTTTTGTTATTTTTCTTGATTATAAAGTTTACATTTTTCAGAATTTTTGATGACATTTTAGGGATTAAACCTAAGCTAGTGATATTCTTTACTATCTGTTTAGTCACATGATATAATCCAGAGTGCCAAATATTAAAATCATAAACCACGTAAGCAGAAAATAAATTTTATTACATTTAACAATCAGTTTAAACATTCCTTTTGTTGCATAACCCCTGCACACAAACATTCTAATTTTAGTAATAGTATATACATTAGCCCCAATAATCGATGTAAACCTAGTGTTATTAAGAAGACAACTCACAATATGATTCTTTCTTATCTGTTGAGTGTGCATGACGTTTCTTTGAATGACAGTCTTACCAGAGGTAACTTATAGTTCAACATTTCCAACCCCAACAGTAATAGTGGTGCGAGACTCCCAACATCACTTTCTTGTCATCAGTTATTGTATATGTTTTGAACATACCACAGTCATGACAACATAACGTGTAGCGCCTATACCTATCCTTCAACCCTTTGATACTCCAACAATATGAATCTCATAAGTATTCATAACTGTGAGAGGCTCCTCAAAGAGGTTAGCCTGCAATGTAAAGCCAACCATGTTCTAAACTTGCATGCCACATGAACTACTTTGCCATAGTTGTAACAAATAAACAATTGTCCAAATTCATTCTTTTGGGTTACTTTTTGTTGACCTATTTGGTTTTCTAGCCCATGCGATTCTAATTAAGCTTGTGGTTATGATTCTTTGATTTTTCGGGTTTGGTTTTAAAGCCACGGCCTTCTTAGTGTTGTCTAAAACAACAAACACTTCTTCTTTTTTTATTCTTTTTACGATATTCCTTCTCAATACATGGAGATTTATCATATTTTCCAATGAAAATCTATGATTTTTATGTCTAAGGTTATTTTTAAATTCCTTCCAACTAGGGGAATTTACCTATCAATATTGTACTTGGAATTATTCATCAATTGTCTTGGAGACGATCTCATAAGCAATTTTCTAGAGCTTATGAGAATACGTCTCCACTGGCCTGTCATCCATCATATGATATTTATGGTAGCGACTGAATACATATGTTTTTGCTCCTGCCTCCTCTGTCTCATACCTTTTTCTCGTAATGCTTTCCAAATTTCGTTCATTGATTTTTTTCAAATTGTAGTAGTTGTTACAAGTTATTGTTGAGAACATTGAGGATGAAGTTTTTCTACAGATAATCCTACTCCATCTAGATATGCAGCTCCTTCGATTTCTCTGTCCATGCTTGCATCTGATCCACGTCAGCTTCGTCAAGTTTGGATAGAGATGTGGTTTATCGGTTGTCAACGCAGTAGCCACCTTTCCCTTAGTCAGAAAAAAAATTCCATTTCTCGAATCTGAATGGTGCAGCAGAAATTATCAAAACCTGAAACATTGAAGTCGGGGAAGCACCCTTTATAGTTGTAACAGAAGTCATCGATAGCGATTCATCTTCAAATTGTTAGAATTCTATTGGAAACAATGGAAATGAACTTCAATTGAGTCGCGTACGTTGTCGCTCTCTTGAAGATTTTTTTTTGTTTCACTCAAGCGTGCAAAGTAGTTTTCAAAAAACAACACCGCTTCTTAGATAAAACAATCTCTTTAAACTAAATTTCAAATATTAAATTGTCTGTATGAACAAATTCGAGTCTATTACACTATGAAAATGTTGCTTTGATTTTTATTATAGAAAAGAGTGAAGAGAAGATATGTTTTGGGTTAGAGAAGAACTGAAAAACTAGATAAATTTTTTTTGGTTGAAGATCAATTTATAAGCAATAGAAAAATATATCTATGTAGAGGAAAAGTCGGATCAGGAGAGTGAACAGTCGAAATTTGAATATTTACCCGTTTTCTTATACGGGCTGACCTAATTTGACTATTTCAGCCTGATCAAAAAACCACTTAAAAAATTGTTAAAATTTGATTCTAAAAATATGTGTCACACCACACCATACAACATCAAGGCAAGCCCAATCCGATTAGGTCAAGTTGGTCGGTTGGTAGACAAGTGTGCATACATATGTGACGGTCAAGCATTGTCTCTCTTCTCATAAAGAAACATCATTGAAGGCCCAAAAGACACAATTAAAGATCTAAGAATTGAGTATAAATACTTGAATCCTCTATATAATCCTACAATCTGGGACTATTCACATGCACCACTCTATTTTTACCAATTCACTTTTTAAACAAAGCAAAAATATTTCCAATAAATTGTGTCAAAATATATTTTTCCCTTCTTAATAGATCATTGTAAATGTAATTGATGATGTTCAATATACCATAAATAGATATGTTTTACACTTTTTATACCCCATGTTATTAAGTTCAACATGTTCTCCAAAACGGTACAAGTATGTAATAGGATGAAACCGGTTGATATAGGTAAAGTTTCAATAGTATGCATTCAAAAAACATGCATTCTCAAGTTCCTCATCGAAGAATCCGAAAGTGGTAACAAAATAAATAATATGGATCAGACACCCTCTTGTATGATAAAAATAGAATGGAAAATATAACAGTAAATCATCCAAGAAATATCTTTAAGCTGAATTTGAAGTTCTGCCAGTTAACAACACTTCGTCTGCGGTGAAAAATCTTTATTATCAGTGATATTAATTTTATTATCGTTCATGTCACCTTCGTGCTAGCTTTCATGGAAAATAAAATGTTGGTTATATTTTTTGGTTTCCAAAAGTTGGAAAACGTCACTGTAACACCCCGTAAAATATACCTAATGGGAATGAGCAATTAAATAATAAAATATAAATAGGTTAAAAAAAGAGATTTTCTAGCATTAAGAATTGGGCTACGAAAATCTTTTATTTGGATTCATGGCGAAATTTTGATAAGTTTTAACATATAATATGTTGAAAATGGTGCTCGTATGAAGAAATTACAGTTCTATTAAATCAGACAGTAAATCCACACACAAATATATATGTAGTTTAATAAATTATATATATATATATATCCAAGAAGTAGAATAAATTGGATGGATTTGAATTTTAAATGAGAAGATAAGAATGAGGGGACAAGAATAATATATACAAGGTAAGAAATATGCCACATCAAGTAACATTATATATAATTGATATCTTCTGCCTCGCATACGATCATTAGGCAATTCAACAACCAAGAGGTTGACCTTCCCTCCAGGAGGGGTGTCAAACGCCAGTCAACCGCCCTCCTAGAGGGGAGGTATACCGCTTGGCGGATGAAATGCCCAATAAGGCTAGGTTTTGGTTAGGTTTTAGGGCTAATTTATATAAACGAACAACTAGGATTAGATCTTAATAATTCTACGGTCCTAGCTTACATAAGCAACTATAAATAGACCCCTAGACTCTATACCTAAATTGTAACAACCCATAATTTTAACAATAGATTAGTTATTTAATTAGAATCTCATGCTCGGTATTGGCAAAGCGATTAACTTTGAAAAAGGTAGTTGCTTAAGATAATACTAGTTTATCCTATTTTATTTCCGCTGTGAGTTGTCTTATCGTACCCTGATTATGCTCATGTTCTTTTGTTGCAGGTACCAAATTTGCACGCTCCTTGCTTGGATGTGTTTGAGTTTCGATTTTTGTTGATATTTGGGCATAGAAAAGTGTGGGGTGTTACATTTGGTATCAGAGCATAGGTTAAACAATCAGAGGAATTATTTAAATTAGGACTCGAAAAAAAAGGTAATTCAATATTTTTTTCTGTTTTTCTTCGTCCTTCTTGCTTGACTCTAATTTATTTTGAAGAAGAATTAGTTGTGGGCCTAATTATAGTAAAAATGGGCTTTAAAGACTAAGGGTTGTAATATGTTGAGTTCTGGTTTCTAGCCAATTCTATCTTACCCCACGGTACGTTGGCGATCTCGTTGAAGAGCATGGGGACGACATATGGTGGATTCCGTTGATTCGAGTTTGGAGACTAGAAAAAAAATCTAGCTACAACCAAGTTAGTCAAGATTTCTAGTTTTTGGTTTCGTTGGTAGTTCTGGTTAAGACCATTGCTTGATCTAAAATGGGAAAGATTCACATTAGTATGTCTTATCCATTTCGAAAATAATTACAAGATATATCCATTAGTCACTTCATTGAATTTCCGAATCTACCTTTGTTGAAATATTCATTTGAGTTCTCGGCCTTGTGTTCGAGGAAATTTTATTTTAAAACTATTTGGAAAAATAAAATGGGTTTCAAAGGTTCTGAATTACGGTTTCGGAAAATGGTTCTATAAAGGCCTAGTTTTGTAAAGATCTGCTTTTAAATTTTAATCTATTCGTGTTTCAAAAAAATTGGGGCTTTGTGTAATTTTTATTTTTTTGATTTACGTGTGGAACCTAAGACTTCACTCAAGTCATTGCTTGTTGGTCTTAGTAAACCCCAAGGGTAGTGACATACCCTGATTTTTCAATGCCTTCACACTACCTAGGTAGTCACCCCTAGAAATTGGCAGAGGTGGCCCTCGAACCTGAGACTTATGTCTCATCCCAATTCGCCCACCTCTAACCAACTGAGCTAGGAGTGTCGGGTTTTGTGTAATTTTTATAAATATAGTCCGAATGGTAGGAAAGGTGAAACTAGAAATAACAAGGAATATGCCACTAAACATAAGAATAATAAATATCCATTCCTTGTGATTTTTAGTATCCATCCCCCAATATATATTGGATAGTTTGTAATGTAAAATGGAATATAAATAATTGTAATAATAATAGTAAATTGGGTTTATAAATATGAAACTGTTAGTTATAATAAAAGTTCCATTTTGGAAAAGTTTTTATTTTTTCTTCGAAAAAGGCAAAAAAAATCTTTCATCTTGGTTTTTGGGATATTTGAATTTGGATCGCCTGTTTGTTGTCAGCTAGTAAAGGGAAATTCCATTTTAATTCTATTTCAGATTTCTAGCTGATTTACTGTTTTAAGTTCGTTCGTTGTGTAGTCGCAGCATAGATGTTGAAACTATAAATCTTTGGAGTTGATTCAGAGTTTAACTAAGGTCTTTAAATACCACGGTGATGAGGATAATTATTTTTTGGATCGCGTCAAATCTTAAAAGATAACGCGGAATGCTTAATATTTTAATCCGGCCTGGTAAGGTCAAGGTTTAATCTTTGTCCAAAGCCATTTAATAGTTGATCGTTTAGCGTTATGCAAGAATGGTCAACTAGTCAATGAGTTTTGGTACAACATGGACCTAGGACTCAATCGTAAAAGTCGTGCCCAAATTTCCCTTTTTTACTTCTTTCTTTCGTCCTTCCTTCCTCATCTTGCCGAACCATATTCTTATCCTTCTTCTCTGTCTTTGTCATTGCCTCGCCTCCTTCTTTTTCGCGCTTGTTTGCGCAATAGATCTTGCCTTACTAATACTACAAGATCTAATTTCTTATCTGCGACCATTTCTTGGTCCATAATACCTGATTGCGCTATCTGATCTTACTCATATCATTTAAGTCTCATCCTTAGGGAGAGATCATTTGTTTAGGTTGGGATGAGGAAAAAGGTCTCACCGGTTTAGGGCTAAAAAAAATTGTCGAGGCAATTGGACTTACACCGATCCATTGCTTCGAGATCTTCGAATAGGATTAGTTGTTTGTGTTGCATCTGCCTTTGTTATACCTTGTTAGAATAGGTTCTTTCAAAGGCGATCGTCGTTTCGGAGATGAAGATTAAGCTATCTTTTGGATGGTTTTTCTAAGGAGAACCTCGATGAGATTTTAGAGGAATATGTGTCTTACGCAGACTTGAAATAGTCATTTTTTTTACCGGCTTTGGCGGTTTTGCAGTGAATCTCTTTTTCTCAATGTCGAGTATTGAGGTCGGAAGTCTATGTTCGAATTGGCCATGAAAACGTGTGACCCATTTAGCATATCGTTCTATAAATGGGAAGTTATAACTAGATTTGTATCATGAGGCGGAAATTAATCTTTTGCTTGATCGATGGCATAACCATCATCTAGTGCAGTAACGACCCGTATTCTGTGCATCATAGGATCGTAGGATATTTATTTCTTTCACATACGAAGTCGTATGGTCATGTAACTTTGGGGGATGACTATTGGGGTCATTTCCCATGTTCATGATTTTTCCCGATTTTTAAATGACCATTTTACCCCTAGTTGATACTGTTTTGGCCATAACTTCTGACTGGAAAGGAATTTTGACCTGAAATCACTTCCATTAGCTCCGGACGATGGTTTCTCTTTCCGTAGAGTGGTCACATTAACCAAATGGACTCACCGTTTGGGAGACATGGCTGAAACAAGTTTCAGATGGTGAAAAACAGCTTAATTGGGCTTAACCGGGTGATTAGCAGCTAGGCCCAAAGGGAAATTTCGGGTTTAGAGGTATAGGAGGACTGATTAGGGTTAGGAAATCACTTTCATTTCAGTTTTGAGCCGCCACAAACCTTCTTGAGACCTTAGTAATGGCTTCCATCCTCTAAAACCTCTCCAAAACACATTTTAGTGAAGATTAAGCCTAAACCACATCAAAACAAGGCCAAATAGCATCAGAGCAAGGTTGAAGCTGCTGCTATACATAGGAATTCGACCCAAACAGAGAGTATTTCAGATTTGGTGTTTCATTTGTGGCCAAGGTGAGTGATTTGCATAGTTTTTGCACTAATTACGGTAGTTAAGGGTAATTAGTGAAGATTAGTGAATTTATACACTAATAAATTCTGGAAAAATGTTTAGAAATTCTTAAATAATGTTTTATGCTTCTATAAGAAATTTGGTTCGATTTGATTAAGTTTTGTTAACCCTATGATTAGTCTTACTTAAACATGCTTAAGGGAAAATAAGGAGTTTTGGCCACTTTTGACCCGTTTTGATTCATTTGAATTGTTGTTTGTGGTTGCTCTTACATGTTGATATGACTCTATGGTATGTTTTATGATTGATTAGAATAGTTAGATTAGTCGAAAACGCCGTCGAATGGCGTAGAAAGCTCGCTGGAAAGTTGCAGAAATGTGCAGGTTCCGAACCGGATCGGAGTAGGGGTCGGATCGGATTTGTGAACTGACCAAGGGAATTCGAACTGGATTGGAACTTGTCACTGGAGGAGGATTGGCGAGAAGGAAGGTCGTTTACTTAGAGTTGGAGTTGGGCAGAGGATCGGATCGGAGCCATGGAGCAGGATCGGATCGCAGTAGACTAGTGAGCGGATCAGATCGGAGTAAGCTAGAGAGTGGATCGGATCGGAGTAAGCTAGAGGGCGGATCGGATCGGAGTAAGCTATGGAGCGGAGCGGATCGGAGCAAACAAGCGAGTTGGAGCAGATCGGGCAAATGGAGAAGGACAGGATCGGATCCAGGAACTTAGAAGGGAGTAACCACCAAACCAAGCAGAGAATAGGCAATACACTTCCGAACCGAACCGAGTGGAGAGCCCGAACCGAAGGAGCACCGAACCGAATGGAAAGATGACTACCGAACCGAACCGACGAAGGTGATGACTACCGAACCGAACCGAATTCTAGGACTGTTAATGCGCGACAACTCTTCTGAAGACTCACTCCAATTCGACCAAACCCGAGATGCAAAGGAAGTCCAAATGAGAAGTTAGAGCTCAAGATTCAGATGAGAATCAACGAGTTCGCTTCATGGTTGGGCTTTGCTGCGGGACGCGTGCCAAGGGGTTATCGACGTCTATAGCTTTGGACCACTATGGTAGGAGGTATGAAGGCAGATTCAGGGCCATTATGGCATCGGTAGAACCAAGGGCTACGACCAATGAAGTGGGTCATTGAATTGTTTGGTCATGACTCCATGTGTTTAGCTTGGTCACAGCAGGGTTTCTACAAGTCGGGATTCGTCGTTACCTCAAGTCGTCTAGTGTCCCAAAGTGGTAGATATCGTATGCTTTACGCACTGAGTGAGAGATGTGAGGATGGTTGGTATGGATGATTTGTTTGCTATTATTGTGACATGTACACCCCACCCCCGTATTCTTACACTATTTATTATGGCACCTTAGAGTATTGTACGGTATGTGGTACTAACTCTTTGGTTGCAGGTCCAGGTTCAGGTATGGTTTAGTATACCTGTTATCATTCTGTTTAGATGCTTATCGCTCATACCAGGCTTTATGTCTGACCCAGAGTTTTATGTCTCCTCTTATTACTCTGGGTGCTCACACGAGTAGACTAGAGACAGGTTAGCTGGTGATGCACGGGTAGATGATCCGGAGACGAGCAGGAGGCTTCCACGTAATATATACATAATATTCTCCCTGTGTTGTTGAAGATCACTGCTTGGGCATTGGTGGTGCATCTTCTACTTTAGCTTTCTTTTGTTTAGAGACAGTAAATTTGGAAAATTGTAATAAGCTGTATTTGAATTTCCGCTGCTCTGATGATTGATGTTGATTTTAGTTATCAGCTTATGCACTGTCTCACCTGATTTATGTCAAGTATGTTATTATTATATTTTATTCCATGCGCTGTGAGATATTCTACAGGTTCCTTGATTAGTTCATTCCCTTCTTCCCTTTCTTTGGCGATCGTTTCGTGCTAGTCGGGACATGTGTACAGCGCACTTCCGGAGGAAATGCAGGCTGGTGCGGAGCGGGCCGTCACATTTGGTATCAGAGCTCTAGGTTGCGTAGTTAACCTAGGGAAGTTATCAGGGAGAGATAATATACGTATACGAGAGAGCGTATTTGTGATTGCTTTGGTTTTTAAAAGCTATATATATATACTATTACTAGTATAAGGAGGCAGTCGTACTGCACTAGCACCACTATGGAGTCGTTAATCGTTTCCTTTTTCAGATTGACGATGAGCCGATATACTAGAGGTGCTGGTAGGGCAGCCAATAATGGGAATGCTGCTGACATGAGGATGATGTTTACTGACCTCATGAGAGAGATGCTTAGAGATGTACAGAGGGCAGCTCCCAATGGTGGAAATGGTGGTGGTCCAATAGTGCAGGCGCCAAGAGTCGACTTCGCCAAGCTGAATAAGGATTATACTAGTCTTGGTGGGAAGTCATTCCACGGAACGGAGTCGGCTACAGATGTTCAGGATTGGTTGGATAGTTGCGAACGTATCTTCGAGGATTTGGGTATCGAGGATGCGATGAAGAGAAAGCTAGCGTCCCGTCAGTTGCAAGGGCGGGCAATGAATTGGTGGAATGCTATAAAGGCAGCTACTCCCGAAGATCAAATTACTTGGGAGCAGTTTAAGGCTCGCTTTAGCGAGAAGTTCATTCCAGCTGCTCAGAAGTCAGTGCTGTTTAAGAAGTTCTTGGAGCTCAAGCAGAATGGCAGAGCTGTCTCGGAGTATATTGCTGAATTTGACACTTTGTCAAAATATGAGTTATCTCTTATTGATACTGCCGAGAAAAAGAATGAGAAATTCATAACTGGTTTGGATCAGTACTTGGGGGAAAAACTTATTAACCACATCGATGAGACGTTTGAATCGATTGTGGGGAAAGCATTAAGATCAGAAAGTCTCTACCCTAAGCCGAAGACTGAGGTTGCATCCGCAGATGAGCCAAAGCCACAAGCAAGTGGTGGAGGCAAGGGTGGTTCCCAGAATAAGAGAAAGCAGAATCAGACTAAGGATGGCCAGAAGAAAAAGAATAAGCAAGATGTGGAGTGCTTCAGCTGTGGTAAGAAGGGCCATTATGCTAGTAATTGTCGGGCCAAGCCAGCGGATAGGAAGTGCTTCAACTGTGGCCAAATGGGACATCACAAGGACAAGTGTCCGCAGCCCCCTAAAGAAAAGCAAATAGTGAAAGCCTACGCCCTTAATGCTATTCCTTCTTCGTTGAATGCCCCAACAGCGGCGGAGAAGGGAAAGAATGTCGTCATTCAAGGTATGCTTTCTGTTTATGATGTTCCTGTTAGAGTTTTGTTTGATACCGGAGCTTCCAGTTCTTTCATATCTAGTGACCTGGTAGATAGGTTGGGATTGGAGCCCGAGATTGTCGATAGACCTTTAGTAGTGACGAACCCGATTGGTGATTCGACTAGCCTTAGCATGATTTGTCGTAATGTGGTCTTATCGAGTCATGGATGCATGTTTGTTTGTGATTGCTTTGTTTTGGGCTTTACTGGGTTTGGCATTATTTTGGGAGTAGATTGGCTCCAAAGATACAGGATGGTGGTAGACTGTGAGGGCTTTTTAGTGACATCTAGAGCGGATGATGGGCGGAGGATAGTGTTTGGTGGTCTACCCAGTGAGGGGGTATTGGCTAGTTTTCTAAATTCTCTCGACATTCCGCATAGTGAGTTGTCAGGTTTGCCCGTGGTTGGCCAGTATCCGGATGTTTTCGAAGAAGTGACCGGACTTCCACCACACCGAGAGATTGAGTTTCGTATTGATTTGGTAAAGGATGCCAGGCCTATAGTGATGCCACTTCGTCGTATGGCACCAAGGGAGCAGCGAGAGCTCGAGGTGCAAGTCAGCGATCTTTTGAGGAAGGGATTTATCAGAAGGAGTGTTTCTGAATGGGGAGCACCAGTTGTATTTGCTACCAAGGCGGATGGTTCCCTTCGGTTGTGTGTAGACTACCGCGAGTTGAATAAAGTGACGAGGAAGAACAAGTATCCTCTACCGCGGATAGATGATTTGTTCGATCAGTTGAGTGGCGCGAGAGTATTTTCTCAGTTGGATCTCGCGACAGGTTTTCATCAGCTTAGAGTGGAAGCTGAGAGTATAGCTAAAACGGCATTTCGAACGCCGTCCGGATTTTATGAGTGGTTGGTCATGCCATTCGGGCTGACCAATGCCCCAGCATATTTTGTGGAACTTATGAATAGGGTATTCAGAGATCAGTTGAATAAGTTTGTCCTTTTGTTCGTTGATGATATTTTGGTTTATTCGAGGACAGAGGAAGAACACAAGGAACATTTAAGAGTAGCGATGGAGGTGTTGAGAAAACACCAATTGAAAGCAAAGTTTTCTAAGTGTCACTTCTGGAAGAGGGAAGTGAGGTTCTTGGGCCATATTGTATCAGAGAATGGTATTGCCGTGGACCCGGCGAAGGTGGCTACGGTACAAGATTGGCCTACGCCCAAGAACGCAACAGATGTAAGAAGTTTCTTGGGATTAGCCGGATATTATCGTAAGTTTATCCAAGGTTTCTCCAAGATAGCAGCACCATTGACCCAGTTGACCAAGAAGAATCAAGCTTTTGTCTGGGGAGAAAGGTGCGAGAATGCATTCAAAAGTCTAAAGGACAAGTTGACAAGCGCACCAGTGTTAGTCATTCCTAAGGGGGATGAAGAGATGACGGTATACACGGATGCCTGTGGTACCGGACTGGGTGCTGTATTGATGCAAGGCAGTAGGGTTGTAGCTTACGCAAGTCGGCAATTGAAACCGCACGAGAGAAGATACCCTACCCATGATTTAGAATTGGCAGCGATCGTGTTCGCGTTAAAGATGTGGAGACACTATCTCTTGGGAGAAAGATTTGAGCTGTTTACAGATCATAAGTCGTTAAAGTATCTCTTCTCTCAGAAAGATCTGAATCTCCGTCAGCAGAGATGGTTAGAGTTCTTAGCTTCCTATGATTTTGACATCGCATACACACTGGGAAAGGGCAATGCAGTGGCTGATGCATTGAGTAGAAGACAGGCTAGTTTAGGGTCTATGTTCCTTGAATGGAAGCAACTGGAGTATATCGCGGGGTTTGATTTCAGACCAAAGTGCGAATTGGATCCAGAAATGTTAGCAAGTTTGACGATCAGACCCACTTTAATTGAGCGGATCGGCTCTAGTCAGAGGGACGATCCTAACCTATTGGAAATCATCTCCAAGTTAGAGATGTGTGTCGATGAGGAGATGAACAAGTATGGGCTTGATCGAGATGGATGGCTTAGAAAGAATGGAAAGCTTGTTGTACCCAATGTCAATGGATTGAGAGATGAAGTGCTTAGAGAATGTCATCACTCAAAACTGACTATACACCCCGGTGGTAATAAGATGTATCGAGACATGAAGCAAACCTACTACTGGGAAGGGATGAAAAGAGACATTGGGAAGTTTATATCCAAGTGCATGAATTGCCAGCTAGTTAAAGCCGAGCAAAAGAAGCCTAGTGGGTTGTTACAGCCCTTAGAAATTCCCGAATGGAAATGGGAGCAAGTCTCGATGGATTTTATTGATGGTTTACCAAGGACTAGATCGGGACACGATAGCATTTGGGTAGTTGTGGATCGACTGACTAAAAGTGCAAGGTTTATACCAGTCAAATCGACCAGAACGGCAGCCAAGTTAGCAGAATTGTATATGAAGTGGGTAGTGAGATTTCATGGAGTACCTAAAGGCATTGTGAGCGACCGAGACCCGTTGTTCACTAGTGGGTTTTGGAAGAGCTTACAAGAGGCTCTAGGGTCAGAGTTACATCTCAGTACCGCATATCATCCTCAGACCGACGGTCAGACGGAGAGGGTGAATCGTATTTTGGAGGATCTCTTGAGAGCATGTATATTGGATTTTGGTGGATCATGGGATGACCATTTGCATCTAGTAGAGTTTGCATATAATAATAGCTACCAATCCAGTATCGGTATGGCTCCGTTTGAAGCTTTGTACGGAAGACCGTGTAACTCACCATCATGTTGGATAGAGACTGGCGAGAAGTTTATGCTTGGACCAGATGTGGTGAGGGAAACTTCAGATAAGATTAAGATCATTCAACAACGAATGAAGGCAGCCCAAGATAGGCAGAAGAGTTATGCTGATAAGAGAAGAAGAGACTTAAAATTCTCCGTTGGTGACTTGGTGTTTGTCAAGATTTCTCCGTTGAAGAGCATAATATGATTTGGCAGGAGAGGCAAGTTGGCACCAAGATTCGTTAGCCCATTCCCTGTTCTTGAACTAGTCGGGAATTTGGCATATAGAATTGACTTACCAGAGAAGATGGCGGGAGTTCACAACGTATTTCATGTTTCCCAACTAAGGAAGTTCGTTCACGACTCAGATATGACTATTTCACCTGATCAGTTAGAGGACTTCGAAGTAGAACCCGAGGCGGTTGGGAACCGCAAGCCGGCCCGTATTGTCGCGCACGACATGAAGCAACTTCGAAGGAAGGCGGTGAAGCTAGTCAAGGTACAGTGGAGCGAGGACGAGAATGATCGTACTTGGGAGACAGAGGAGGACATTAGGAAGACACACCCAGAACTCTTTGCCTGGTAAGATTTTGACTTCGATTTAGTTTTCCGCATGCTAGGATAAGCTTGTTTGCTTGTTTTGCATGTTTGATTGTTGTATGTGGTTGTTAGGCATGCGGGATCCTTTGTGTGTTTAGGGTTAAGGAATTTCGGGGACGAAATTTCTTAAGCGGGGGAGAGTGTAACGACCCGTATTCTACGCATCATAGGATCGTAGGATATTTATTTCTTTCACACACGAAGTCGTATGGTCATGTAACTTTGGGGGATGACTATTGGGGTCATTTCCCATGTTCATGATTTTTCCCGATTTTTAAATGACCATTTTTCCCCTAGTTGGTACTGTTTTGGCCATAACTTCTGACTGGAAAGGAATTTTAACCTGAAACCACTTCCATTAGCTCCGGACGATGGTTTCTCTTTCCGTAGAGTGGTCACATTAGCCAAACGGACTCACCGTTTGGGAGATATGGCTGAAACAAGTTTCAGATGGTGAAAAACAGCTTAATTGGGCTTAACCGGGTGATTAGCAGCTAGGCCCAGAGGGAAATTTCGGGTTTAGAGGTATAGGAGGACTGATTAGGGTTAGGAAATCACTTTCATTTCAGTTTTGAGCCACCACAAACCTTCTTGAGACCTTAGTAATGGCTTCCATCCTCTAAAACCTCTCCAAAACACATTTTAGTGAAGATTAAGCCTAAACCACATCAAAACAAGGCCAAATAGCATCAGAGCAAGGTTGGAGCTGCTGCTATACATAGGAATTCGACCCAAACAGAGAGTATTTCAGATTTGGTGTTTCATTTATGGCCAAGGTGAGTGATTTGCATAGTTTTTGCACTAATTACGGTAGTTAAGGGTAATTAGTGAAGATTAGCGAATTTATACACTAATAAATTCTGAAAAATGTTTAGAAATTCTTAAATAATGTTTTATGCTTCTGTTAGAAATTTGGTTCGATTTGATTAAGTTTTGTTAACCCTATGATTAGTTTTACTTAAACATGCTTAAGGGAAAATAAGGAGTTTTGGCCACTTTTGATCCGTTTTGATTCATTTGAATTGTTGTTTGTAGTTGCTCTTACATGTTGATATGACTCTATGGTATGTTTTATGATTGATTAGAATAGTTATATTAGTCGAAAACGCCGTCGAATGGCGTAGAAAGCTCGCTGGAAAGTTGCAGAAATGTGCAGGTTCCGAACCGGATCGGATCGGAGTAGGGGTCGGATCGGATTTGTGAACTGACCAAGAGAATTCGAACTGGATTGGAACTTGTCACTGGAGGAGGATTGGCGAGACGGAAGGCCGTTTACTTAGAGTTGGAGTTGGGCAGAGGATCGGATCGGAGCCATGGAGCAGGATCGGATCGGAGTAGACTAGAGAGCGGATCGGAGTAAGCTAGCGAGCGGATCGGATCGGAGTAAGCTAGAGGGCGGATCGGATCGGAGTAAGCTAGGGAGCGGAGCGGATCGGAGCAAACAAGCGAGTGGGAGCGGATCGGGCAAATGGAGAAGGACAGGATCGGATCCAGGAACTTAGAAGGGAGTAACCACCAAACCAAGCAGAGAATAGGCACTACACTTCCGAACCGAACCGAGTGGAGAGCCCGAACCGAAGGAGCACCGAACCGAATGGAATGATGAATACCGAACCGAACCGACGAAGGTGATGACTACCGAACCGACCCGAATTCTAGGACTGTTAATGCGCGACAACTCTTCTGAAGACCCACTCCAATTCGACCAAACCCGAGATGCAAAGGAAGTCCAAATGAGAAGTTAGAGCTCAAGATTCAGATGGGAATCAACGAGTTCGCTTCATGGTTGGGCTTTGCTGTGGGACGCATGCCAAGGGGTTATCGACGTTTATAGCTTTGGACCACTATGGTAGGAGGTATGAAGGCAGATTTAGGGCCATTATGGCATCGGTAGAACCAAGGGCTACGACCAATGAAGTGGGTCATTGAAATGTTTGGTCATGACTCCATGTGTTTAGCTTGGTCACAACGGGGTTTCTACAAGTCGGGATCCGTCGTTACCTCAAGTCGTCTGGTGTCCCAAAGTGGTAGATATCGTATGCTTTACGCACTGAGTGAGAGATGTGAGGATGGTTGCTATGGATGATTTGTCTGCTATTATTGTGACATGTACACCCCACCCCCGTATTCTTACACTATTTATTATGACACCTTAGAGTATTGTACGGTATGTGGTACTAACTCTTTGGTTGTAGGTCCAGGTTCAGGTATGGTTTAGTATACCTGTTATCATTCTGTTTAGATGCTTATCGCTCATACCAGGCTTTATGTCTGACCCAGAGTTTTATGTCTCCTCTTATTACTCTGGGTGCTCACACGAGCAGACTAGAGACAGGTTAGCTGGTGATGCACGGGTAGATGATCCGGAGACGAGCAGGAGGCTTCCACGTAATATATACATAATATTCTCCCTGTGTTGTTGAAGATCACTGCTTGGGCATTGGTGGTGCATCTTCTACTTTAGATTTCTTTTGTTTAGAGACGGTAAATTTGGAAAATTGTAATAAGCTGTATTTGAATTTCCGCTGCTCTGATGATTGATGTTGATTTTAGTTATCAGCTTATGAACTGTCTCACCTGTTTTATGTCAAGTATGTTATTATTATATTTTATTCCATGCGCTGTGAGATATTCTACAGGTTCCTTGATTAGTTCATTCCCTTCTTTCCTTTCTTTGGCGACCGTTCCGTGCTAGTCGGGACATGTGTACAGCGCACTTCCGGAGGAAATGCAGGCTGGTGCGGAGCGGGCCGTCACAAGTGCCGCATCATATTTGATTTACCTTGTTGTTCTTATGTGTTGTTCATGGAGTTACTTTCTGTAATTTCGTCTATCCATTTTTTCTTTAGACAATATTAGGTGGATTTCCATGAGAAGCAGTTTTGTGGTAGGTTTCTTTTCTCATCGCAAATTCTCTCTTGGAAGAGATGGTGATGTGGGAACCTTAACAACACTGGCATTATTTGTAACACAAGACTGAGCATTATGTTATCATGATATGGTTAATTAAAGATCATACAAATTGGTTTGAGCTCCAGCCACGGAGCAAGACATCTAGTTGTTAATAGCCATTTTTTTTGGGAGTTTCGGTGTTCTTGTCTTGTCGTCGTCTTTGTTGTTTTCCCTTTCTTGCATCCGGTTCTTGGCTCGGTGGTGATTCTTGCTTATAACTATTAGTGTTATTTAAATTGAACAACTTAGGTTAATGAGATTTTTATGTTTGGAGATATCTATGTCATTCACGCATGCCTATTTGAGTGAAATCTCATTTTTTAGTCTGAACTAACAGTTGTCTTAGAGCGGGAAAGAATTGAATTCTTTATTGGGTAAATTTTAGTGCAGGACAGCTTCTACGTCACGGGTACACAAATAAATAAATAAATCACTATTCCTTGTTAAAGCTAAAATTTATTTTTGGTCCTTTGTGTGTAGTTTCAGTTTTCGCATTTTATGCATGACTGACTTCCTTTTTCACCAACATGTGACTTGAATCGTTTAAATTTCCGTAAAATGCATTTTTGAAATTTTGGAAAACATTGTTTAAAAAAATCTTTTTATAATTTTCTTATTTTTATAGGAAAGTGAAACGTTTTGAAAAGTAATTTTCAAAATAAACATAATAAGTTTTTAAGCAGAAATTTATTTTTATGATTTTTTTTATTTTTGGCCACATGAATAGCGTAAGGAAGATGTTTGGATGCTTTGTTTGCGCGTTTTAGCGGTGCAATAGGACTGATGATATGATAAAAATGTTAATGACAACAAGGAAAAAGTTGTTTTAGCCTTGGAAACGTTGTTTCCATACCTTGTCAATGATGCACACGAGCTATTATTTAACTCATTTTATGTCTTAGAACTTGTTTTAAGTCTCCTTTACAGTCTATAGATGGAAATTTTTGGAGTACTTTGGATAGCTGAGGTGAAAATTCCACCGCAGGGTGGGAAATAAAATATTTGTAAGTGGAGGAAATATTAAAATTCTTCGCTTTGATTTCCTTTTTCTAGTTTAGGAGAAATTAAATAGGAAATGATTAGATTGCGTGACGTTTTGGGTGATAGATTTTGGATGCAAAATTGGTTGCTTCACGCTTCTATTCATAGTTGTGTGAGGGTTATTAATGAAAAAGAATTTTTGAAATTTGCATTCACATAGAACTACCAGTATATTTAGGATGTTTTGCATCATGTTTTAAAAAGTGTTTTAAAATTTATTTCATACATATAGTGGGCCCTATTTAGAATTGTCTTACATGTATATTTTATGGTTGAAATGCATTATGTACACCATGCATATATACATATGGTTGCAAAGTGAACACTACGCCATATATGACCTATCATAACGAAAACCCATGGTGTTGCTAGCTACAATGTTGCCATTGCTATGATGTTTTTTGTCTATTGCAACGCACATTTCAATGTGTTACCATAGATATCAACATGTGTTGCAGTAGCCACGTGAATAAAATTAGTAATCCACGTCAACAATATCCAACGGTCCAGATTAGTGATCCACATCAATCTAATTTCCTTCACCACAGCAGCGATCTTTTACCCAAATTTTCATTTTCCCGCTGTAAAATAATTCGCGTTGTCTTCACTTGAGAAAATTGACCGAACTATCTTTCCCTAAATTTTCATTTTACCGCTAAAAAATAATAAAATAATTATCGTTGTTTTCACTTTTCCACTTTCAACCCTAAATCGTTCAAACCCTAAACTAAAATCCCAATTCATATCGCAGGGAATCCCAATTCTTGTTGCCCTTCTTCTTCCCTAAATTCGCCTTCCTCTCAAAAAAAACCTCTTCTTCCTTCTCCTATCATTTTAGTTATCACTGCAGCAAAATTCGACGAGGCAACCACTAATTACGTTGTTCGCTACCAAATAAAGATCCGATTTTGCATGAAATTGCTTCGCTGTTGATCTACTTTCATTACCCTAAGGTACTGTAAACGAATTTTTTGATCTTAACTTACCTTTTTTCGATGATCCATAGTGTTGTACTTCGTCAGTCTGTACATTCATTTTTTAGGCTAATCTGTTTTAGGCTTAACATGAAGGGATTCCCTAGCCATTTAAGTCTTTTTTTCCTCAAACCTACATCGTTAAATATGTTGTTTCACAAAAGTACTTCTTTGGGTTGTGCCTATCATTCCACCTTGTGAGCACAAGTAGAAATCGTAATTCTTTGGGTGTTAGATTTTGTTGTCCACCATACTGCCTGGTGGAACATTGTCCGGGGAATGGAGGTAGAATGTGACAATGCTTTTGAGCACAAAAGTTCGCCGGATAATGTTCCACTGGGCACTATGGGACAATGCCAAATTCAGAGAGGCACTTTCGCTCCCAAGGCCCTTAATCGTAAGTGTTTGTTTATTTAGCCTTGTTAGATGTCATATAGTACACAGTGCATTTATCATATCCACATTTATGCAATCTTTGTTGGTACTTATAAGAGTACACGTCAGTCACAAATTTGTTTTATGTTGATGTTTCAGGAATGTAATTGATGTTTCAGGACTGCGGATATCACTGAATATTGCATGATGCGGACATCAATTTCAACTTCAAATTCGTCAACAGCGGCTGCGAGAAAGAACTGCCACCACAATATCCCAGCAAAGTTGAGGACTGTAAAGGTGGGGTCGAGTGCGGGGAAGAAGTTTTTTGGTTGCTCCATGTGGCCGGTAAGTATAAATTAGGTTTTTTTTTTGTTGCGGATTTTACTCGAGAATTTAATGTATGTGCAGATTGGCGATTGCGGGTATTTTATGTGGCATGACGAAGTGTACGAAATCAACAACAATTCTGAATTGGATGATACTAGTGTTAAATTGATGGAAAAAGAAAAGACTATATTGCAATTGCTCATGGAAAAGAAGACAATTGAAGAAAAGCTGCAAAAGCAAAAGAGGGTAAAAGCCGATGAATTGGTGGCAGATTTGAAGGAAGAGTTGGCCCTAATGCGCATTGACTGTGGAAAACAAGAGACAGGAGAAAAATTCTTTGCAAAAGCTTTAGCTATATCTTGGATCATGTTTGGAGTTCTTTTGTGTGTTGTTATGGCAATGTAGAGCAGTGAAGTAACATGAAATAGCATGCATGGGCAGTTTTCAGGTATAATTTTAAGTTTTGCCACATTGTAGATTAGTGATAATTTTTGCCACATTGCAGATTAGTATGCACTTGTATACACATTGTTTAGATCAGTATACACTTGTATACACATTGATCAGTTATGTCACTCAGTTATGTTTTAGATCAGTACACTTGTATCCACATTGTTTAGATCAGTTATGTAACTCACACATTGTTTAGATCAGTACACTTTTATACACATTGTTTAGATCAGTATACTATGTTATACTGATGCAAATGGAATTCAGTTATGAAACTCAGTTTGTGCTGAAAGGAAACTCAGTTATACTATGACCATACTTTGTGCTGAAATGCAATTCAGGCATGCATACCTCTTATTTTGTGCTGAAATGCAACTTATGTATGCAGGTGAAGGAGGCAGTGATGAGGATTTTCAAGAACTTTTGTTAATGAAGGCACTAGAGGTACGATGCAGTAGAGGCATTGAACGCATTGAAGGCTTGTGCTATATTTTGAAACTGTTTTAGTTTTATGTAAACATGAATTTAGGACTTGCTGTGTGTTTGTTTTTGAAATGTTTGTAAAATTGAACTTAGTGGCTACGTTTTGTTATTTTGTAGTTGACTACGTACTAGTGTTCCCTGGTTAATTTGAAATAAAAAGTTCTTTGTAAATTTCAGTTTGATGTTATGTTGCCATATATATGATATAATGTTGCAGTATGTGATGTTAAATGTTGCCATAGCTATGATATAGTGTTGCCATTGGGTGGCAAAATTGTTGCTATAAATTTATGCATGTGGGCCCCACAACTGGATTCCGTGGACCCGGGCTACAGATTTTCGTGGCGATTCCGTAAACACGGGTCACAGATTATAGTGGGTCCCACATTTTTGTAAATTTAGTACATGCGGCAACAACTGTGCTGATGTTGCCTTAGGATCGAAAATGTGTTGCCTTTGACTCTAAGGCAACGCGGCAAAAGACAACCCCAAAAAAGTGTTGCCACAGATCATTTTTTGCCTGCAGCAACACTATTTGGCACCTACTGCGTCATTTCTCTGGGGTTGGCGTAGGCCATCTATGGCGTAGTGGAATGTCTACAAATTAGTTGTGTAGGATAGGATAACTAGATGTCAGAATTTCGGGACGAAATTCTTTTTTGGGGGGGGGGGGGGGGAGAATGTAATAACCCGGAATTTTGACAATAGATTGGTTATTTAATTAAAATCTCATGCTCGGTATTGGCAAAGTGACTTACTTTGAAAAAGGCAGTTGCTTGAGTTAATACTAGTTTATCCTATTTTGTTTCCGTTGTGAGTTATCTTACAGTACCCTAATTATGCTCATGCTCATTTGTTGCAGATATCAGATTTACATGCCACATCGATTTTTGTCGAAATTTGGGCACAGAAAAGTGTGGGTGTTACATAAACCTTAGTCATTCTCTCTATAGTGCCTCCACTCTACCGCCATTGATTCCAAAAATAGGCTTTTTTTCTTCTACAAACCTATTCTTCTTTCCTTAATCTTTTCTTATAAAATTTAGATTAGAATATATGCTTGGAATCACATGATATATATATATATATATATATATATATATATATATATAAGAATTTTAATCAATTGAGATATATATATATATATATATAGATCTCTAGAGTTGGAGTTTACATCAAACATGCATAACAACATCAGATCTACGACCTTTCCAATCATTATGAGTGAAATTAGCATTTTCTTAGGCATATTCTACATTTGTAGATTATCATATGGTTCGGTATGCCTAAGAGGATTTGGTATAACAACAATATTAATCTGCAAAACCCCCCAAATTATCTGTTTTATGTACATTCGCAAGAATTGTCAATTTACGTTAGGTTTGTGTATTATGATTAGTAGCAGATTGAGAACAATTGGGTGGTGAGTTTGATTTATCCTTTTTCTAAATCTTTGATTGTAATGTAAAAAGGTTTAAATTTGATTATATTTTGTAACAGCCCGCATTTTACGTATCGGAAGATCGTAAAATATTTTTATTTTATTCCCTGAGGGTTGGATCATTCTCATCTTTTAATATGTTGCTTAGGGGGATGTGAGACATGTCCCTAGTTTTTACCTATTTTGTTTGTGACCATTTTTCCCCTGCCAGTCTTGTACAGGGCATAATTTTTGACCCAGGTCGAATCAGAGGGTGAGACCTGTGCCATTGGAAAGGAATTGATGATTGCCTTTTCGTAGAGTGGTTACATTAAAGATTTAGCTCAGCGGTTTGGGAGAAATCGCTGTTTTAAGGTTTCTCAGTGGGTTGTTCAGGTTTGGAGAGCCTAATTGGCTTAATTAGGGAGGCCCATTAGTGGGCTGGTGGAATCCTATAAATAGGGGGTGAGAGTGGAGGGAAAAGGTTTACTTTCCCATTCTCTCGCTTGGAGGCATTGGTCTCCTTCATCCTCTAACACCTTTCCACCATTGAAAATCCAAATCTAAGGAGGGAAAACATAGATATACACTATTGGAGGCTAGATTTACATCATCTAAAAGGCGAATTCATCGGATCGAGAAGTTTGGTTCGAATTGCTCGCTGTCCGAATTCATAATTCTATCATTTTAGCTTGTATTGGAGAATCGGTGAGTGGATTACATCTCTCGCATGGATTCAATAAAGTGTATGAGTAGTAGATCATTTTTTTCATCAAATTCAAGTGTTTTTCCTAAAATTTATGCAGTTCATTTTCGTATAGATCACCCTATGATCCGATTTAGCAAGTTTAGATAAGTAATTTCTATGATATTTCATACTAATGTGTTAGTTAGATTCATGGTTTTTGTTCATATACATATTTGTGGTAATTTTGGTGAATTTGACGTTATCATTGATAGAATCATCATATTGATGATAGATTTAATAACATGCATGTTATCCTTTTTGATGAATTGGATGAGTTAGTTTTGTTGGATTTATCGTTTAGTGAAGTTTTGGTCGAAATCGGAGTAGAATTGCAATATGTAGGATTTGGATCGGCCTTAAGTTGGATCGGACAGAAGTTGGATCAGACAGAAGTTGGATTGGACCGAATTTGGATCAGACAGAAGTTGGATCGGACCGAAGTTGGATCGGACCAAAGTTGGATCGGGCGTAACTAGATTGGGCTATTCTGGTAAGCCATTTCGGGTCGGCCATTTTTTCCATTTTTGATCGGTTATTGCTGGTCGGACACATCCGGTGAAGATGTGACTTCAAAGTGAATTCAATTGGGAAGTGTTGAGAAGTGTTTATTGCTTGTTGTAATGCAATGGGTGTGATGACTTCTCAAAAGTGTTCTGAGATGACAAATTGTCGTGATTGATAACGATCGGAGTTGCAAAGTTGATGTGGTGTGATCATTGTCAAGTGTTGTACAACGAGAATGATTACAACTCTAAATTGTCCTGAGTTGGTGAACAATTGTGATTGATAACGACCGGAGATGCGAAGGCCAAGGGATTATCGTTATTGCAGGATCTAGCCAGCTCAGAGTAAGGGCTACGTGACTTCGTCGTATGGTCGAGTACCCTGGGTTTCGTTGTATGTCCCGAATACATTTCATTGTATGGTGTGTGGGTTTTGGCTAGAACCGGGGTTTCGTTGTATGATCGTTGACAATCAATGGCAAATTGTTAGCCAGTCATGCGATTAACAGTGGTTTTAAAGCAAGGTTAGCAGTGATAGCTAGAGTCTTTCTCGAATGCTTGAATGTCTGGATGTTTTGTTATACCATCTCACGTTGATTATCCAACATCGATGGAGATGTTTCTTGAGTACTTGACTGATATTAGTTTTGGCCATTAGGGAGAGTACTTGAGGGATGTTAAACTCAATTAGGATTGTTTACGTGAGATCTAAGTACTCTAGATGCAATGAATGTTATGAATGGTTGTTCTGATTTGGTTGTTCTGATTACCATGGATGAATTGTTATTCCTTTGAATGTATGGATCGTAAAGGCTATCATTGTCATGTCATGGGGAAGGCAGGTGTAAGTTCTTCTCTAAAGCTAGGTAAATTAGTTCGTTTATTCACCCATTCTCATAAACTTTATTGATGAAGTTTGTTAGTTGTTTTATCGCTCACTAAGACTGTTGTATAGTTCAAGGTTTTATGTTTCCTTTTATTACGTTGGACTGTTCATCCGATTGTTGGATGGGTAGACTAAGTAGCAGGTGATGGGTATTGCTTAGTGGGAACGTGATGCTGATCGATGGTGAGCAGGAGGCTAGCGTAATATCTTTACTACTATCTAGTATTTGTTTTCGTTGTTTGCTATTTCTCTGAGTGTTGTAGTGAGGCTAATTGTACAAACACTATTGTTGTTATCCATGTGTATGGGAAATGCTTTCTAGGTGTTATGAAAGTTTAGTGTTTTTTGCTTCACTATTACTACATGTTGTAAATGTTTTATTATATTTTATCCTTGTGCTATGAGTTTACGACAGGTTTCGTTTATCTACCATACCTTAATGATTGTCCATAGCTGGCTGGCACACCTTTCAGTGCATTATTCCTCTTGTTTAGTGCAGGGGTTATAGGCGGTCGTCACATTTGGTATCAGAGCTCTGGTCAATGATTGTGGCCAAAGTTCAAAGACGTAATTACGTATGAGAGACGTACTTATAGATTTCGGTTGGATGTTTACTATACATATATATATTATTATATATAGTAGTAACTGTTGTTTTCCTTTAGCAGTTTATTTTGTAAGTGGACTAATCATTCTATTTTTGATTTAGAATGAGACGTCAAACCTCTAGGAGTGAGCCTGAGATTGGAAGAGTAGGAGATGGAAGGAGCCGATTGGAAGCATCAGTTGTTGCACCGGAATATCTAGTTATGTTTTTGGCGGCTATGATGGCAGTAGACATGTTAAGGATGCCCGTTCCAGAAGCGTCAGTAGAGCGTGGTTTTCCCGCACAAGTACTCAAAAGGGATTCTGTTAAGGGATAGAGGGAATATTCTCCTACAGATGAAGAAACCTTTATTGGCCCCAGTGCTAATAAGAAAAGAAAGAAGAAGAGATTTAAGAAGAATGTCACTTGCTTTAATTGTCAATTGGAGAGTCATTGTGCCAACGATTGTGAGAAGCCGAAAACCGAAGGGAAGTGCTTTGAATGTGACAATCATGGACATAAGATGAAAGACTATCTGGACCTTCCAAAGAGTAGGCAAGTGGAGGAAGCATGTGTCGTGGAAGCTATTCCAATTTCCTATTGTATTCTTGAAGATAACTAGGAGAAGTTGTTGTCTGGATGTGCTTCCAGCCAGTGAAATTGTTTGAGTTCTATGTGGTACTAGAGAATTGTCATATTTTACCTATAATAAGATTGTATATTGAATGGGTTCAAAACTTGAAGTTGTAATAGACCTTTAGTTGTAATTGATCTAGTATGGGTTCAACTGCTATATACAATATTTGTGGATCTAGTATTGTTGATCATGAATGCTCATTTATGAGTGGTTGCTTAGTTGTAACTTTCGCTGGGTTTGAAATCATCTTGGGTATGGATTGGCCCAAGAGATGTGCGACAAAAGTGAGTTGCAAAAAGCTAGAGATGACAGTAGGGGATGTGGAAGGGCGGAAGGTGTTGATTCGGGGTAACCCGAAGACGGTTTTCTTATAAGTTGTTATATTCTCTTGTGATTCCACAAGAAGACGTGTCTTCTGTGCTGATCGCTAACGAGTATAAGGATGTCTTTAACGAGGTCAAAGGGTTGCCGTCGAATCATGAGATTAAGTTTAGAATCAATTTGGTTGAGGGTGTTAGACCAATCGTTATGCCTCTTACGCGAATGGCGCCTAAGGAACAACGAGAGTTAGAGGTGCAGGTCCGTGACCTTTTGGGAAAAGGATTCATTCGGAGAAGTGTTTCTGAATGGAGTGCACCACTGGTGTTTGCAACCAAGGCTGATGGCTCGTTAAGATTGTGTGTGGACTATCGTGAGCTGAACAAGGTGGCTAAGAAGAACAAGTATCCGTTTCCAAGGATTGATGACTTGTTTGATCAGCTTCATGAAACCAAAGTGTTTTCTCAAATGGATTTGGCAACGGGATTTCACTAGTTGAGGGTGGTGAAGGATAATGTGCCAAGAACTGCTTTTAAGACACCATCCGAATTCTTCGAATGGCTGGTGATGCCATTTAGGTTGACTAACGCGCCAGCGTATTTCTTGGATCTTATGAATTGGGTGTTCAGAGATCAGTTGAGTAAGTTTGTGCTTGTGTTCATGGATGATATTCTGGTTTACTCGAGGAATGAAGAAGAACACAAGACACACTTGAGAGTTGTGTTAGAGATCTTACGAAAGTATCAGTTGAAAGCTAAGTTCTTAAAGTGTCACTTCTGGAAGGATGAAGTGATATTCTTAGGCCATGTAGTTTCTGAAAATGGGATGGCGGTTGACCCCGCTAAAGTGGCAGCAATCCCAGACTGGGATAGGCTTAAGAATGCGATGGATGTTCGAAGTTTCCTTGGGTTGGCTGGTTATTACCGACGGTTTGTCAAGGATTTCTGCAAGATAGCTGCACCATTGACGTCATTGACGAAGAAGAACCAAGTGTTCACATGGGATGCAAAATGTGAATAAGCGTTCGAAATCCTAAAGGAGAGATTGAAGAGTGCTCCTGTGTTGACCATTCCAAGTGGGAATGAAGAGATGGTGGTATACATCGATGCATGTGGTATTGGGCTTGGAGCAGTGCTAATGTAAAAGGATAAGGTCGTGGCCTATACGAGTCAATAGTTGTAGCCGTATGAGAAGAATTACCCAACTCATGATTTGGTGTTGGCGGCGATTGTGTTTTCTCTGAAGATATAGAGACATTACGTGTTGGGAGTTGGATTTGAGTTGTTTACAGATCACAAGTCGTTGAAGTATCTTTTCTCCCAAAAGGATTTGAATCTTCGGCATCAACGATGGGTAAAGTTTCTGGCATCGTATGATTTTGGTATAGCCTATACCCCCGGTAAAGATAACGCAGTTGCAGATGCATTAAGTCAAAGACACGCAAGTTTAGGAGCGATATTTTCGGAATGGAAAAGCCTTGAGTATTTGGCAAGGTTTGAGTTCAGGCCAAAGTGTGAGTTGGAACCTGAAATGCTGGTAAGCTTGTCGATAAGACCTACTCTTATTGAAAGGATTGGCAAGAGCCAAAAGAAAGATGCAAAGCTTGTCGAGTTTATCCAGGGATTGGAACCAGAGTATAAAGAGTTCGAAGTTAATCGAGAAGGTTGGCTTCGAAAGCAAGGGCGATTGGTTATTCCTGGTATCGATGTACTACCTAGAACCAAGCCAGGAAATGATTCGTTCACATAAGGAGAAGGTGAATGTAGTTGGTTGGGTCAGTATAGTATTGGGTTGGGTCGGTCAGATGTGTTTGGGTCGGGTCGGGTCGGTCAGTAGGAAGGTTGGTCGTTCGATCAGTTAAGGATGGGTCGGGTCAGTCAGTAGGGGACTGGTCGGGTCGGTCCGGAAGCCAAGTTGTTTTCAGCAGTGCTTACAAACGCTGTGGTGGATGGCTTAAGTGTTGTGCTTAGCAAATTGATGAGATGCTATGGATTGTTTCAAACCTTATAATTGATGTTTTCTATGTGTCGTTCCTACGAAAATTCATGCACGACTTGGATGTGGTGGTATCTCCGGAACCGTATGAAGACCAAGAATTAGAGACCGTAGTTGCGGGACCTTGTAAGCTGCTTCGTGTTGTGGGAAATGACACAAAACAACTTAGGAGGAAGATGGTTAAGCTGGTTAAGGTAAAATGGAGTGAATATGGTGACGATTGTACATGGGAGATGGAAGAGAGTATGAAGGCGACTCGCCCACAGCTCTTTGTCGGTAGGACCCTTTGATATCGTATCATCGTTATATCGTTGTATCTTGTTGTTGTGTGGTAGAATTCCGCGTGCTAGGATAAGGCTATGGATGCATGGCTTGATGGTTGCTAGTTTGGATGATAGAATTGGTTTCTCATGGATGATAGGCATGCGGAATTGTTGTGGTTGCTTGTGTTTGTTTGGAATTTCAGGGGCGAAATTCTTAAGGGGGGGAGAATGTAACAACCCACATTTTACATATCGGAAGATCGTAAAATATTTTTATTTTATTCCCTGAAGGTTGGATCATTCTAATCTTTTAATATGTTGCTTATGGGGATATGAGACATGTCCATAATTTTAACCGATTTTGTTTGTGACCATTTTGCCCCTGTCAGTCTTGTACAGGGCATAACTTTTGACTCGGGTCGAATCAAAGGGTGAGATCTGTGCCATTGGAAAGAAATTTGATGATTGCCTTTCCATAAAGTGGTTAAATTAAAGATTTGGCTCAGTGGTTTGGGAGAAATCGCTGTTTTAAGGGTTTTCAGTGGGTTGTTCAGGTTTGGAGAGCCTAATGGGCTGAATTGGGGAGGCCCATTAGTGGGCTGGTGGAATCCTATAAATAGGGGGTGAGAGTGGAGGGAAAAGGTTTACTTTCCCATTCTCTCATTTGGAGCATTGGTCTCCTTCTTCCTCTAACACCTTTTCACCATTAAAAGTCCAAATCTGAGGAGGCAAATCATAGATTTACACCATTGGAGCCTAGATCTACATCATCTCAAAGGCGAATTCATTAGATTGAGAAGTCTGATTCGAATTGCTCGCTGTACGGATTCATAATTCTATCATTTTAGCTTGCATTGGAGAATCGGTGAGTGGATTACATCTCTCACATGGATTCAATAAAGTGTATGAGTAGTAGATCATGTTTTTCATCAAATTCAAGTGTTTTTCCTTAAATCTATGCATTGGTAAGCTCATTTTTGTATATATCACCTAAGATCTGGTTTAGCAAGTTGAAATATGTAATTTTTATAATATTTCATACTAGTGTGCAAGTTAGATCCATGGTTTTTGTTCATATGCATATTTGTGGTGATTTTGGTGAATTTGACGTTATCATTGATAGAATCGTCATATTGATGATATTGTTGATTTCATAACGTGCTTGTAATCCTTTTTGATGAATTGGATGAGTTAGTTTCGTCGGATTTATCGTTTGGCAAAGTTTTGGTCGAAATTGGAGTTTAATTGCAATATGCAGGTTTTGGATCAGCCATAAGTTGGATCGGCCATAAGTTCGATCGGCCATAAGTTGGATCAGCCATAAGTTGGATCGAACAGAAGTTGGATCGGACAGAGGTTGGATCGGACAGAAGTTGGATCGGACTGAAGTTCGATTGGACTGAAGTTGGATCGAACAGTAGTTGGATCGGACTGAAGTTGGATCGAACTGAAGTTGGATCGGATAAAAGTTGGATCGAACTGAAGTTGGATCGGATAAAAGTTGGATCGGACCAAAGTTGGATCGGGAATAACTGGATCGGGCTATTTTGGTCAGCCATTTCTGGTCAGCCATTTTTGCCATTTCTGGTCGAACACTTCCGGTGATGATGTAACTTCAAAGTTAATTCAATTAGGAAGTTAGGAAGTGTTGAAAAGTGTTTGTTGCTTGTTGTAATGCAACGGGTGTGATGACATCTCAAAAGTGTTCTGAGATGACAAATAGTCGTGAATGATAACGATTGGAGATGCAATGGTGATGTAGTGTGATCATTGTCAAGTGTTGTACAATGAGAACGATTACAACTCTAAGTTGTCTTGAGTTGGTGAACAACTGTGATTGATAACGACTAGAGATACAAATGCCGAGGGATTATCGTTATCGCAGGATCTAGCTAGCTCAGAGTAAGGCTTACGCGACTTCGTCGCATGGTCGAGTACCCTGGGTTTCGTTGTATGGCCCAAACACATTTCGTCGTATGGTGTGTGGGGTTTGGCTAGTTACGGGGTTTCGTTGTATGGCCCAAACACATTTCGTCGTATGGCGTGTGGGGTTTGGCTAGTTACGGGGTTTCGTTGTATGACCCTTGACAATTGATGGCAAATTGTTAGTTAGTCATCCGATTAACGGTGGTTTCAAAGCAAGGTTGGCAGTGATAGCTAGAATCTGTCATGAATGCTTGAATGTCTAGATGTTTTGTTATACCATCTCATGTTGATTATCCAACGTCGAGGGAGATGTTTCTTGAGTATTTGACAGATATTGGTTTAGGCCTCTGGGGAGAGTACTTGAGGGATGTTAAACTCGATTAGGATTGTTTACGTGAGAACTAAGTAATCTGGATGCAATGAATGTTTTGAATGGTTGTTCTGATTTGGTTGTTCTGATTACCATGGATGAATTGTTATTCCTTTGAATATATGGATTGTAAAGGCTATCACTGTCATGTCATGGTGAAGGCAGGTGTAAGTTCTTCTCTGGAGCTGGGTAGATTAGTTTGTTTATTCACCCATTCTCATATACTTTATTGATGAAGTTTGTTAGCTGTTATATCGCTCACTAAGAATGTTGTCTGACTCAAGGTTTTATGTTTCCTCTTATTGCCTTGGGCTGTTCATCCGATTGTTGGATGGGCAGACTAAGTAGCAGGTGACAGGTGATGCCTTAGTGGGAGCGGTGATGCTGATCCATGGCGAACAGGAGGCTAGCACACTATCTTTGCTACTATCTAGTATTTGATTCCACTGTTTGCTACTTCTCTGAGTGTTATAGTGAGGCAAACTGTTCAAACACTATTATTGTTATCCACGTGTATGGGAAATGCTTTCTAATTGTTATGAAAGTTTAGTGTTTTTTACTTCACTATCACTACATGTTGTATATGTTTTATTGTATTTTATCCTTGCGCTGTGAGTTTACAACTGGTTTCATTTATCTACCATATCTTGATGATTGTCCATAGCAGTCTGGCACACCTTTCAACGCATTGTTCCTCTTGTTTAGTGCGGGGGTTATGGGTGGTCGTCACATATTTATTATTTGAATAGGTTTGGGTTTCTATTCTAATTAGATAATCCGAACGTATTCAGATTTAAAGTCAATCAAATATGAACATTTTTATGCACAATATGAAAAAGGGTAAATTAGATAAATAAAGGTCTATGTATATATATATATATATATATATATATATGTGTGTGTGTGTGTGTGTGTGTGTGTGTGTGTGTGTGTGTATGTATGGAATTACACCCTATTCTTGATTCATTACTAGAATTATTCTTATAAACCTAGGATGCAAGTTGTAATTGTATGTATGTTGTATTTTCTATTACTGCTATTATGCCTCGAATGTAACAGTCAAATGTGGAAATTAACTTGTATGCCTTAAACTTAGACCATGTTGACAATTTTATCTCGTTAAAACATTTTTTCGCTCATACGAAAAATTACTGTTTTATACTTACTAAATATTCTACTTATATAGCGTAATTTACGAAATTAGTGTAATAATGACTTAGTAAATACAATTATAATAAGATTCGAAAAGTCCCCATATATTGATTGCTTATGTGTGCATATAGAATGACTTATATAAATATTAAATAGTGACTCATAGGCACGAGGTTAGTCGTCATTTATGGTAGAAGCCTGCCCATAACTGATCGGGAAATCCTACAACCACAGGTGGATTCAATTAATGTGAGAGGTCTAGGTGCCATGGGACATTCAAAGTTTAGCGTACTATGACACGACGTTAAACCCACTTGTAGTAGAAGTCTGCTCGGAATCGCCCGGTACATCCAACATCTTAATTGAGTGGCTGACTATCTTCTTAACTAGTTTAGGTCTTAAGTGGTTAGGACTAGGAGCCTCTCCGAAGGTTTATTTCTTTGATAGGTACCAAAGTCATGGGACCCATCGTTATTAGATTCGAAGTAAGTTTATGGGTCCTCCTTCTCTGAAAGTGGTTAGGCATAGCGGTAACGGAGTAGGGTAGTTCACAGGGGATGTCCACTTCCTCTATAAGCTTGTAAGGGCTAAACTAGGGACAAGATTGGTTTATATTGGATATGTGGTCGTAGGATTCTCACCAACTATCTAAGGGAAGTCTTAAGCTAGGTGTTCTACTGTAATATCAGTTAAGTAGTAACGTTCACAATATTAATTCTCATATTACTTGTGAGAGTGTAGACTTAAGAACGTTGATGTATTAGGACGGGGTCTTAATGTGCTGGGCTTTGCCTCATGGTTATAAGAGATCGTAAGAATCCATCTTTAGTAAGGGATACAAGTGACTAAGGATGCCCACCTTATTTGGTCTTTACCCTAAATGCACTAATGTAGGTCTTAAGCGATTGACTCGGATGTCCACCTCATTGGTTAGATACTTTGTGTTTGTGTGAATGTTTGTGTGTTACATAGACATACCTTGATATATATATATAACCTGCTAAGTCTAGGGTATGGTCTTTAAGTAAAATACTATATTTTAGTCACATGGGACTTTATGTTCTGACCCCTCTCCTTAACATAACCAACAGGTCAGTAGGTGGGGTAGATTCAATGACAAAGCGATGATGGAGGACATAAGATGAAAATAGAGATATTATGCTATTATTAGTTATCATTGCTGCATTGCTTATGGAAACTTTTAATGATGAGTTTATTGATGTACCTATGGGATAATTGTATCTTGACAATTTGTGTTTGAATTCTATGGCTTTTTAATAAAATGGTACATCATATTTTGGTATTATACTTTCTCGTTCTACTGTGTGAGATTTCCATAATGCAATGTCTGTATATTATTCTGTGCAAATGTAATTCCTTACAAGAACCAACGACCCATTCAGAGTGGCTCTAAATTTCGTTGGGCCTTTTCTGAGTCGAAATTTAGGCCCATTCCGGGCGGGTTGTTGCATTTGGTATCAGAGCATAGGTCACCATGTTATAGTGATATTATACGTATGAGAGACATATTTTTATTTTGAAAAAGGTTTTCAAAATATGTATATATATATATATATAATATATAATTACCCCCAATAATCATACGCATCTATACTAGGAAGCTTTATCGTTTTCTTCCATTTTCAGCTTAAATATCATCTCAGGAGTATCCATGGAAGGATTCTTCATTTTCAATGCAGATAGTAGAATGATTGATAATCCTTCCGAACAGGAAAAGTAGGCAAGGCCTCGGTATTTGCCAAAATGGTTCCAACAGTATCTTCGTACCGTGGAATAAGTCCTTGTTGCTTATCCCGCCCAGTGGTGCCAACAACTCCTACTACTGAGGTAGCCTTTGATTTCTCTCAATTCTGTAAGGGCTTTGCAAACCTTGGTAGGAAATCATTCTCAGGAAGGGAGGGTTTTACTAGTGCCTAAATTTAGATAAAGGGTCGTGAAAGAATATCTGAAGCTACTGGATGGTCAGATGAAGGTAAAAAAAAGGAAAATTGCAGCCTGGCACTTGAAAGATGAGACCCTTGAATGGTGGAACTTAGTATCTGGAGAGAACGAGGGCCGGATATTTACGTGGGCTGAATTTAAAGCGCACTTCAAAGCAATTTTTTTTGCCAAAAGCCGAGGTGACAATCTAGTTGGAAAAGTTCATCCATCTCAAGCAAGGAAGTTTAAGCATGCAAGAGTACGTGGATAAGTTCATCAAATTGAGTAAGTTTGGTAGGGGTTTGGTGGATACCCTAATGAATAAATCCTTGATATTTGTTAAGGGGTTGAAATCCCCATTGAAGGACATTTTGTTCGCACAAGTAACGTTCGAAGCAACCTTTGAAACCTTAGTGGAGACGACTATTTTATGCACATCTGAAGGGTTGAAGGAGAATAAGGATGGAGAGAAGGGAGAAGGGAGTTCTAATAAGAATAAGAAGAAGGAATGGTGGAAGAACAAGAAGAGGAGGAAAAATAAAAAAAGAATCTAACACTTATACGAGGTGCAACCGCAAGGGTCATAGGGCCAAGGATTGTAGGACTTCTTAAGAAAAGCAAGAATTTAAAGGAAAGTTTTCAACTGTCATGAGGAAGGACACATGTCCAAGGACCGCCCAAACCCTAAAGTTACCTGAAGTGGCCAAAACTATGCGTTGAAGGCGACATCGATACAGAGACGACCCCGAAGAGACCACGGTCAAACCGCACTTGAAGGTATAACTTCTATTTTAGGAATTTCTATATACACCTTGTTCGATTCTGTAGTGACCCATTCTTTATTGCTAAAAGACTAGTTAATCTGTTGAATCTTCCCTTATCTATCTCTAGTAATCCGATAGAGGTGGCCAACCCTATCGGAGGAGCTAAGTATCTTGAGTTGTTGTGCAATGTCCTAGTATTGGAGATCGACAATGTCGAATTCCTTTGCAAAGCACATGCATTGGATTTCATGGGGTATACCCTTATCGTAGGTATGGAATGGCTATTATTTTATGGGACCGTCCTTGATTGCGACAAGAGAATCGTTCGTCTTAGGAGCCAAGGAGGACGTAGTTTGAGTATTTCTTATAATGTTAGGAACAAGGATAACAACTTGTTATATTCCTTATCTCCTAGTTCAGAAGGACCACCTTCGGTCCCTATAGTATGTATGTTCTTGGATGTCTTTGAGGAAGTCACGATACTTCCACCCTATAGAGAAATCTCTTTTCGTATTGACCTAGAGAAGGACGCTAGACCAGTAGCTTTACCCTTGAGGCATCAGGCGCCTAAAGAAAGAAGGGAATTAGATAAGAAGATTTCAAAGTTACCACATAAAGGTTTCATTGGGAGAAGTACCTATGAATGGGGTGTACCTATGGGTTTTCCACCGAAGTAGACGAATCTCTAAGACTTTACGTGGATTATAGGGAGATTAATAAGTTAATTAAGAAGAATAGGTACCCCTTACCAAGAATTGATGAACTTTTTGACCACTTGGGAGGAGCTCGAGTATTTTCCCAATTAGACCTTGCCAATGGATTTCACTATTGAAAATTGCAGACGATAGTAAGGATAAAACCGCGCTTAGGATGCCGGATGGATTGTTCCAATGGGAAGTTATGCCCTTCGGACTGATGAATGCATCCACCTTCTTAGTTGACCTCATGAGTAGAGTATTTATGGGCATTCTAAATAAGATTGTGGTAGTCTTCGTAGATGATATCCTTATATTTTCAAATGACCATAAAGAACATGAAAATCACTTAAGACAAGTTCTAGGGACATTAAGAAAGAACAAGTTGAAAACAAAATTCTTGAAGACCCTTTCTGGAGGGAAGAAGTTGGATTTTTGGGACATATTGTGTTGAGCAAAGGCTTGGCAATAGACCCAGCGAAGATCGAGGCAATTAAGGAATGAAGGATACCTCGAAATGCTACGAAAGTAAGGAGTTTCCTTGGATTACCCGGGTATTATCGAAAATTCATTAAAGACTTCGCAAAGATTATTACTCCTTTAACTCAACTGACAAAGAAGAATTTGGTATTTTCTTTGAGTAATAAGTGTGATATAGCCCTTAAAATTTGGTATCTACTTATAACATCCCCTAAATCTAAAACTACAAAAATATAATGCAAACATTATATAAACTAACCATGTAATCCAAACAATATTACAAGCAATCTAACCCAACGATTCAAACAATTAACTTATATAGTCGTATTTATGTACATTACGATTACACAATAAGAAATTCCTAAATGTTTAGTGTTTAACAATCGAGGATTTGTGAATTGGACAATGGGGAAAATGAAGACAAAATTCCTTATTTTATTCAATTTTCAAAGCAAACTTCGCCTAGGCATATAACACGATCGTCTTCTTCCATGTCTTTGATTTGCGCTTCTTCTTCCTCTTATTCTTCCATTTGTTCTTCCTCTTCCTCTTCCTCTTCTTCTATTTGATTATCATCTTCAATAATAATGGGATTGGTTTGATTATCCATTACAAATCATTGCAAATTTCTCATAATCTTCCCTTGTTTCTCTTATTCTTTGTTCATCCTTATTCGTAAGACTTTTATTTCAGTCACCATTTGCAGTATATCCTTCATTAATTCCTCCAATTTCATGACTCTCATAAGCGTAGTTCGCTAAAATGGACCTTCGGGTAGTCCAGGAAACAAAACAGGGTTGTTTTTGTTGTTGTTATTAGAGGAGGCCATTGTTTTACTTGCTTCGGAATTTTTCTAGGAAGAAAATGAAGAAGGATTTTCAAAATCAGAAGTTTAAATATAAGTTGTTTTGGCAGGAATTTAATTTTTTGAAAAACGACAGTTATATGTCGATATGTAAGAAATGGTATGTCCATATATATGTAATTTTTTTCTTCTGATTTTCATTATATTTTATATTATATATGTGTGTGTATGTATGTTTATATATGTATATATATATATATTAGTATATTAAATTTACTATATTTCATTCAAGGACCAAATGCCTGATTCTCTTCTAAATTTAGTAAAAGTTGTTTCGTTTAATGGTTTGGTTAATATGTCGACTATTTGTTTTTTTTGTTTGTATGGAATCTAATGAAATTTTCTCTTTACTTACGTTATCTCTTAGGAAATAATGTCTTATATCAATCTGTTTAGTTCTTGAATGATGTGTTTTATTTGTAGATATATTTATAGTGCTTGTATTATCACAATATATTGGTTATTTATTTATATTTAATCCAAAATCTTTTAGAGTTTGTTGCATACTTGTAAACAAGCGAAAGCAGCAAATATATATATATATTCTGCTTCAGTAGTAGACAAGGATATTGTATTTTGACTTTTACGAACCAAGAAACTAGAGAATGACCAAAGAAGTGACACGTTAAACTAGTGCTTTTACGATCTGATTTACACCCCACGTAATCAGCGTCACAATAGGACATTAAATCAAACAAATCATTTTTGGGATAAAACGTTACAAAATCTAACGTATGTTTTACATATTGTAGAATACGTTTTTTGGCTTTCAAGTGAGTTTCTTTATGTTGAGACTGATATCTTGAACAAATACAGACACTATGCATTATATCTAGTCTATTAGCAGTTATATATAATAATGATCCTATCATTCCTCTATATATTTTCTGATCGACGTCTTTTGACGTATCATCTTTACTTAGCGATATATTAGTTTCCATAAGTGTAGCTCTTCCATTAGTTGTTGTTAAATTGTATTTATTCATTAAGTCTCTAGCGTATTTTCTTGATTAATAAATATTCCATTTTTTAGTTGCCGTATTTGTAAGCCTAGGAAAAATGTGAGTTCACCCATATGACTCATCTCAAATTCTTGGGTCATAATATCTGAGAATTCTTTATTCATTTGATTATTTGTTGATCCAAAAATTATTAACATATATTTGTACTAATCGAATATCGTTTTTATATCTTTTAATAAAAAGTGTATTATCCACAGGATGGTCTCTTAGAAGTCTAATTCTTTTATTTGGTTGATTAATTTCATTATTTACTTCATCAGTCTCAATTTTGCATTCATCCTCATTATGTTGTGTGGTGTTTTTATAATTTTCATCAAAAGACACATTTAAAGTTTCTTTTATAGTATTAGTTCTTAAACTAAAAACTCTATATGCTTTACTTCTTTCTGAATATCCAATAAATATTCCTTTATCAGATTTAGAGTCGAATTTATCCAAATTTTCTGTGGTATTAAGAATAAAACATTCACTTCCAAATATTTTAAAATACGATACTTTCGGTTTCTTATTATATAAAGTTTGTATGGTGTTTTATGAGTTAAGGGTCTTATTAAAATTCTATTTAATACATAACAACCTGTTGCAACTTCCTCCGCACAAAAATTTCTTGGTAAGTTACTATCCGATAACATGGTTCTCACACACTCTTGAATTAACTTATTTTTACGTTTAATTAATTCATTTTGTTGAGGGGTTCTGGGGAAAGAAAAATTATGGGTTATCCCCTTTTTGTTAAATTTTTTTTTCAAAATTTTTGTTTTTGAATTCTCCACCATGATCACTACGTATTGTTTTAATTTTTAAAGAAAGTAAATTTTGAATTATTTTAGTGAAGGTTTTAAATTTATCAAAAGCATCACTTTTACTTTTAAGAAACAGAGTCCAAGTAAAATCAACAATTTATTACATAAACATATCAATTGTGATTTACCGATTGAGTTTGGGATGGACCGAATAGATCCATGTGAATTAATTCTAATGATTTTGAGTTTGTAATTTCTTCTTTTGATTTAAATGAATTTCTTTTCAATTATCCGAACTGACAATCATCGCATAAATTATTTACTTTAAACTTCATCTTAGGTAAACCTATAATTGAATCTAATTTTGAAATTCTAGAAATATGTATGAAATTTATATGACCAAATCTCTTATGCCAGATCCAAGGGTCACTTGTATTAGCCATAATACATAAATTATCATCAGAAATTTTCATACTTAGTATATAGATATTTTTCTTTCTATCTCCTTCGAATATTATTTTTGAATTTTTATCTTCTATAAAGCATTTATCTTTTTCAAAATTAATTTTATAGCCTTTATCGCATAGTAGACTTATACTTAGTAAGATATGTTTTAAATTCCAAACTAATAAAACATCAGAAATAGTAGGAGTTTTAGAATTACCGACATGCCGATGCCAACCACATATCCTTAAGAATTATCACCAAAGTTAACCATTCCTCCATCTTCGTATGCAAGATTATTCAGTAATCCTGAATTTCTTGTCATATGTCTTGAACAACCACTATCCAATATCCATTTTTCCTTTTTGATCTCCACCATTTGACCATCAAGGTTTGAAGTTTCAATAGCCATGTAATACATCTTTTCCCAGGTAGAACAACAATTCAGTAAATAACTTGATTTTTCAACAGAATGTGACGTAGACTCATTTAATACTGATGTAATGCATGAATTTAAACTAGTGTTGTAAATCATTTAGAAATTCTCCTTTTGATATTTCCAAAATTTAGATGATGAAATTCTGAAAACCTACGCTCTGATATCAATTGTTAGGGATGAGAATCACGGATCTTAAGGCAAAACTAACACTAGAGGGGCTGAATAGTGTTTTAAAGAGATGATGGAAAACTTAAACAATTAATTATTACTCAAATAACTACATGAATCATAGGATGAATATCACAACAGAAACAATCACAGATGAAAGTATAAACAAAAATAAAATGCGGAAAAGGCTAGAACAAACTGGATTTTATACTGGTTTGGATTACTCATATGTCCAGTCCCACCCAACGCTGGATTGCGCATAGTTTTATTAATAATAGTGTCAACTTTACAACACCCTTGATTTCATAGCTACAAGGTTAACATCGATTCTGCACCCTTGATTTCATGGCTGTGAGGTTCACAACGATTCAGCAACCTTGATTTCACGGCTACAAGGTTTACATCGCTCCTTTTTCTGGATTTACAGGCTACAAGGAACGCGCCCTTTTCTTAACAATTACAAACAACCCTAGAACTCTTGAATACCAATTCCAAACAGAGAGTATTTGATAGAGATTGAGAATAGAAAGAGAATGATATAATTTGTATTGAAAACGACAGAGTATAAGTGTAGAAACAAAGAAATTAATGTATAATAATAATGGTAAGAGATGGGATGAAGAAGGAGAAGATAAGATGATTAAAATTTCGAAAATAAGCTCTTTATTTAGAGTTCCAAAGGTTACAACAGTTCTGAAACGTTTCAAAATATGAAAAGACACTTCCTTTGAAATTTGAAAATTTGACGGTTATATGTCAACATGTATAAAATGGTATGTCGACATATACTTGTTATTTTGAATCTTTAAATCAGTTTTCAAGTGTTTAAACCAGTATATATATTCTGAAAATTCCTGAATCAAAACTAGTTGTCTAAAATATAATTTCTTAAGTATAAAAATATATTAAACATAAGATATAAAACTATATATAAAACTATTATAATTATAAAAATATATAATATAATTATAAAACTTTATAATGTATACAAATTATATAATAAACATATATATTTGAAAACATAGGTAAAATCCTTTAATAATTTGAAATCGTTTAGAAAGGGGCTTGAGATAATTTTTGAAATCATTTTGAAAATAGTTTGAAATAATTAGAATGCAAATTTTGAAAGTTCTAACCAGATATACATATTAACTAGACTCTGTTACTTTGATAATCTTGAACTCTTGAAATCTTGATATCTTGAAACTCATGAGTATTGAATCTCCTTTTGAGATCTTGAATCTATAAAACTCTTAACTGTACAGTCTTTTGTTAATTATTTCCTACGTATAAATTCTGCATATATATATATATATATATTATGGATAAAGATGTTAGTATATATTTTATAATTATGATGTTAATAATTGAAACAAGGTTTTTGTCATCAAAACTCCATTCTCCAACATAAACAACTCAAGGATCTCGAGAAGAGGTACCCAGCTCATGACCTTGAATTAGCCGCAGTAGAGTTTACCCTGAAGATGTGGAGGCATTATCTTTAAGGGGAGAAATTTTAACTTTTTACCGACCATAAATCCCTAAAATATTTATTCTCTCAACGTGACTTGAATTTAAGACAACAATGGTGAATGGAATATATTGCCTCTTTTGATTTCATGATCCAGTATACCCCAGGAAAAGGGAATGTCATGGCAAATGAGTTAAGTAGAAAACATGCAATCTTGAATGCAATCTCAGAATGGAAACAATTAAGTTTCTCTCTAATTTTAATTTGCAACCCTTGCCAGTAACTTCTAATGGTTTTCTTAGAGCTATGATTATTAGACCCACCCTAAAAGAGAGGATTCAGAGTACACAAGACCTTGACGAAGAAATAAGGAACTTTAAAGAGAAAGTGGGAAATAAGGAGGCATTTCCCTATTAAGTTAGATATTTGTTAGGCGACGATGGAAGTTTACATAGAGATGGACGACTTTATGTCCCTAAAGATGAAGGGTTGAGGAAAGAAATTCTAAAGGAGTGCCATAGGTCAAAGATGACCATACACCTGGGTGGAGATATAATGTATAAAGATATGAAGAGGAATCTTCATTGGGAAAGGATGAAAAGAGATGTAGCAGAGTTCGTAGCTAAATATTTAATGTGCCAGAAAGTAAAAACAGAGCAAGGAAAGCCCAAGGATTGCCATTACCTCTAGATATACCCATGTGGAAGTGGGAACATATTTCCATGGATTTTGTTGATGACTTCCTAGGAGCCAAAAGGGAAATGAGGCTATTTGGGTTGTGGTAGACCATTTGACCAAGAGTTCCCATTTTATACCAATAAAATAGACTAGGACTGCAGCTTTATTGGCCCAATTATATATCAGAGAAATAGTCGGATTACATGGTACCCCATCCCGTATAGTGAATGATATAGACCCCTTGTTCACAAGTGAATTTTGGAGAAGTTTACAAACAACATTGGGAACGAACCTCAACTTAAGTACAGCCTATCACCCGCAAGCCGATAGCCAAACAAAAAAAGTAAATCGGATCATGAAAGACTTGCTTAGAGCTTGCATAATCGACTTTGGAGGAGTTTAGGAGCAGCACCTACCACTCATAGAGTTTACATACAACAATAATTTTCAAGTGACAATTGGTATGGGCTCTTTTGAAACGCTTTACGGGAGGCCATGCAAATAGCCAACTGTTGGTGGGAAACTACCAACAAGTTTCTACTCGGACCAGACTTCATCCATGATTCCACAGAGAAGATTTCTTTGATTAGGCAGAGGATGAAGGTAGCCCAAGACCGTTAGAAATCGTATGTAAATAAGCGAAGGAGGGAACTTGAGTTTAATGTTAGAGACTTGGAATTCATAAAGGTATCCACTCTCACGAAGACTGTTCGGTTTGGAAAGACTGGGAAGTATGCTCTGAGAATTATTGGGACTTTTTCGCATCATTGAGAAGATAAGATCTATGGCCTATCGAGTGGATCACTTAGAATGTTTATCGTGAGTCCATCGCATTTTTCATGTATCTCATCTGAGGAAATGCCTTCATGATTCTGTTATCAGACTCAAGCTTAATGAGATTGGGGGCATAGGAAAACTCGAGTTGGAATCTAGGGTGCCCCTGCTATTGTAAAGATTATAGAGCACGGAATCAAGAGACTTCGCAATAAAACTGTTCGCCTCATCTGAGTACAATGGGGAAATGATCCTATGGAAAGCACATGGGAGACCGTGGATAAGATGAGACAGACTCACCGAGAGCTTTTCTCGAGTAATGTATCCTCTAAATTATGTTTACAGATGCATTATGGTTGCTAATCTGGACGTTAGGGAATGGATGTAACATAATTGCACAATGCTCTCTTATAGAAATATATGCATACTAGGTTGTTTTACATACATATTGCATCACTTATTACACATACACGCTAGGGTTGAGCTCACTTTAGTAAGTCAGCAGTTCATAGTCACTGCGAGTCATGGATGGAAAAAAAAACATCGGTGCACAACATGGATGTTTAGAGAGAGTTGTGTTTTTCACCCCTTCAAACAGATTTCGGGACAAAATCTATTTTAAAGGAGGAAGAATGTGACACCCCATAAAATATACCTAAAAATATAAATATTAATAATTAACGGAAATGAGCAATTAAATAATAAAATATAAACAGGCTAAAAAAATGAGATTTAAGAATTTGGCAATGAAAATCTTATATTTAGATGCGCGAAAAAATTCTGATACGTTTTCATATATAATATATTGAAAATGGTGCTTGTATCAAGAAATTACATATTAACGACAAAACATGGTAAACGCGCGCATGCGCGCGCACACACACACACACACACACACACACACATATATATATATATATGTATGTATGTATATGTATGTGTGTGTGTGTGTGGTTCAATAAATAATATATATATATATATCCAAGAAATAAAATAAATTAGATGGATTTGAATTTCAAATGAGAAGATAAGAATGAGGGGAGAAGAATAATATATATAAGTTAAGAAATAAGCCACATTAACTAATGTTATATATATTTGATATCTCCAACCCTGCATACGCTCATTGGGGGATTCAGCGACCAAGAGGTCGACCTCCTGTCTAGGAGGGGTGTCGACTGCCTTGGAGGTCGACCGCATAGCGGCTGAAATGCCCAATAAGGCTTGGTTTTGGTTAGGTTTTTGGGCTAATTTATATAACGGACGGCTCGGATTAGATCTTAATAATCTTACAGTCCTTGCTTACATAAGCAACTATAAATAGACCCCTGAATTCATATCTAAACCCTAGACATTCTCTCTATTGTGCCTCCACTCTGCCGCCATTGATTCCAAAAATAGGTTTTCTTCTTTTTCTACAAACCTATTCTTCTTTCTCTAATCCTTTTTTATTGAATTTAGATTAGAATATATGCTTGGAATCACATGACATATATATGTATATATATAAGAATTTTAATCAGTTGATTCTTTTGTGTATAGATCTCTAGATTTAGAGTTCACATCAAATAGGCACTACAACGTTAGATTTACGAACTTTGCAACCACTGTAAGTGGAATTAGTATTTTCTCAGGCGTATTCTACATTTGTAGATTGTCACATGGATTTGTATGCCTAAGGGAATTTGTTATAACGACAATATTAATCTGCAACCCCTCCCAAATCCTCTATTTTTATGTATATTCGCAAGAATTGTCAATTTATATTGGGTTTGTGGATTTAGTTTTAGTAGCAGATTGAGAACAATTAGGTGATGTACTTTTGTTCTATTTTTATTTATCCTTTTCCTAAATCTTCGATTGTAGTGTAAAAAGGTTTAGATTTGATTAGATTTATTATTTGAATAGGTTTGGGTTTCTATTCTAATTAGACAATCTAAACGTATTTAGATTCAAAGCCAATCAAATATGAACGTTTTTATGCACAGCATGAAAAATTGGTAAATTAGATAAATAAAGGTCAATATATATATATATATATTAAAAATTGGTTCACCTTATTTCAAAGACCAATCATATACTTTGTTTATATGCCTCATCAAAACTTTGTACCCCTATATCCTAAATGGGTGCGACATAAGGGAGAAGAGCACATATAAACGCCATATATTAACAATACATGAGAAAAACAGCAACTATAACCCATGTTACAATGATTCACCACTCTCTGTCTCTAAGACTTTAGCCAGTTCATATCAAAGCACAGAGAAAATCAAAGACGCAAAACAAACATTCAGCCAAATCAAACAATTCAATACCCCATCTTCTAAGCAATTCTTCATTCAAATCCGACCATCTCGTCTTGCTTCCATTGTTCTTCACCAGGCTTTGGACTTCTTTTTCTATAGTTGATAATCAGATTTCCTTGCTGATCTTCTTTTGATTAAATATTCTGGAATTTCTTTCAAGCCAAAGTTGATATATAGCAGTAGTAATAGCTGCACATGCTACATCAAATAACTAGCCCTTCTCCTTGAACACGTTCATGATTTTCTTTGCCTCTTCTTCAATCAAACCATTCTGATTTGCCAAGATTCCAAGCTTCATTTAGATTGCTTTCCAAATATAACTAGCATACTCGCATTCAATAAAAAAATGGTTAATAGATTCAACATTCCCCTCACATAAAACACAAGCATTATCATCAACCATACCAAATCTATATAGCCTTTCACTTATGGATAACCTGTCATTAACAACAAAAAAAGCAATTAAGGCCATTCTTCTAGCATTCCTATTGTGCCATGTCACCTTGTAACAAAATTATCCACTTTGTTTATTTCTTATCTTCTCCCATGCTTTATGAAAAGTGAATTCTTCCCTTTCTCCCCATTCATAATAATCATCACATGAATTATGTTTTACTATCACTGCATTAACTTCATGAATAACTTCTCGAGTATCAACATTTAGGTTAGCATTAATATTCCCATCACGTATAATAGACGCTACATATCCATAATGTCTACCCAAATGAAAAATCCTAGAAATTCCAATCAAATCAACGAGACATTTGCAATTCATCCAAGGTTCAAACCATAAAAGAGTTTGCGAACTTGAAGTGATGACCTTATTAAAGATCTACTTTCCACATGTTCTCAATCTCAAAAGTGTCTTCCATGTACATGAAGCATTGTTGTCTATCCTTATGCCCTAGAAATGCTTCTCATGATAATACTTCATATACATCCAGGAGCTCCAGAGTGACAAACCAGAAAGAAATTTCCATAAAGGCTTAATACCTGCAACTCTTTTTAGTTCAGAAAATGATTTCATACCGATTCCCCCTTCATTCTTGGGTAAACACAGAGTCTCCCACTTAATTTTATGCTGAGAGTTACCCTAAAAGAAATCAGAACACATGGTATGCAGTTTGTCTATGACAAGTTCAGGAAGCTGGTACACGACTAACCAATACAAGATCGTTGGAGTTACCACTAATAAAATCAATTCAGGTATCCCCGCGAATTCTGCTGAACTTTATGTAATAATGACTGGAAATCATTATAATGCACATAGTTTGATGATATAGGTACTCCTAGATATTTCACAGGTAATTGATCTACTTGAAAACCAAACACTGATGAAAATTCACTTGTATTCCTCACATGAGAACTAAAATAAATTTTAGTTTTAAGAATGTTTACTGTAAGTCCACTGAATTTCCTTAATCTATCAAAGATATCCCTTATAGTTCTAGAACAAATAGGTAAGCATTTCCCAAATATCACTAAATCGTCAGCATATAGTAGATGAGTTACCACTGGCTCGAAGCTATAAATAGGAAGAAACTTGTATAGTAATAATGCTTCATTCATGCAAAATGTAAAATACTCCATTGCTATTGTATAAAGATAAGGAGATATAGGATCTCCTTGACGTAATCCCCTATTCGATGAAATAAATCCTTTTGGAATTCCTCGAATCAATATTGAAAAAGTTGGAGTATTTATACATTCAAAGACAACATTTATAAAATGTATAGGGAAGCCCATTTTCAGCATAATATGGCATTTGAATCTCCTATTCATCATGTCATAGGCCTTATGAAGATCTACCTTTATGCAGAATTTATTAACCCCTACCTTCTTGAAATCTTTATGCAATTCATGTGCAATAATATATTTTTGAGGAAGACGGGTGTGCAGCGTGGAGCTACTGTAACAACCCGCATTTTACGCATCGGAGGATCGTAGAATATTTATTTATTTCCCATATGAAGTAGTATGGTCATGTAACTTTGGGAAACAACCATTAGAGTCATTTCCTACGTTCATGATTTTTGTCGATTTTTAAATGACCGTTTTGCCCCTAGCTGATCTTGTTTTGGCCATAACTTTTGACTGGAAAGGAATTTTGACTTGAAACCACTTCCATTAGATTCGTTTGATGGTCTACCTTTCTGTAGAGTGGTCATAATAGCCAAACGGACTCACCGTTTGGAAGATATGGCTGAAATAAGGTTTGGAAGGTGAAAAACTGCTTAACCGGGCCAAATAGGGTGATTAGTGAATGGGCCCATAACCCATTTCGGGATTAGGGTTATGGGGAGGCTGAAAATGGTTAGAGATTCATTCCATTTCAGTTTTCTAGCCTCCACTTACCTCTTAGAAACCCTAAAAATGGCCTCCAACCTCGAAATCACCTCCAAATCACCTTCTGATCAAGGATTAAGCTTAGCAACATCAAATCAAGGGAGATCTACACCAAATCAACGTTAGAGCTGCTGCTTAGTATTGAGATTTGCACCAAATTAGAGATTTATTTCAGATCTAAGTCTTATTTGTGGCTAAGGTGAGTGATTTGCATAGTTCCTCACTAATCATGGCTAATTAAGGGTAATTAGTGTTAATTAGCGAATTTAAATATGATAAAATTCTGGAAAAATATTTATAAAATCCGAAATGATGTTTTAGACCTCTGATATGAATTTGGGTTAATTTGGTTAAGTTTTGCTAATATACATCATTAGTTTCACCTAAACATGCTTAGGGGAAAATATGGGGTTTTGGGTATGTTTGATCCATTTTACATGCTATGATTATTGTTTTGATGTTTGTGGTCGATTATACATGTTGCTATGACTGTATGGTATGCTTTGTGATTGATTAGAATAGTTGGAATGGTCGAAAACGCCGTCGAGTGGCGTAAACTGATTGCTGGAAAAAGTGCAGGAAGACATCCGAACCGGATCCGATCGGTTAGGAGGACTCGATCCGAACCTCCACTCGAATTGAGAAGCTCCGATCCGCTCTTACGCTCCACACTCCGATCCGAATAGAGGAGGACAACAAGGACTGTGGAAGCTTCTATCCACTTGCATTTTTCGTGGCATGCATCATTCGATCCGATCCGCATGGTCACCTCCGAACCGAACCGACGCGTGGTGAATGGAATTGAAGAACCCGACCCAATCCCCTAGGGGCGACATCTTCCGATCCGAACCGACATATTGGGAGGGAGCTCGAGGTATCCGACCTGATCTAGTGAAGAGAAGCATTCCAATCCGAACCGAACTAGTGATTAGGGGAAGATCCGAACCGATCCGGTGATGACCAATAACCCGAGATGCAAAGGTAGTCCAAATGGAAGTTAGAGCTCAGGATTCAGTTGGGAACCAATGAGTTCACTTCATGGTTGGGCTTTGCTGCGGGACGTGTGCTAAGGAGTTGTCGACGTTCATAACTTCGATTCACCACTGAAAATGGATGATGGGCTACTTATCAGTGCAGTAGAGTCACTACGACTCGAGGGGCAAGGTGATGGTAGCAAGACTACGTTATCAGTGCAGTGAAGCCATTTATGACTTCATGGGGCAAAGTGATGCGTAGTAAGACTATGAGCCAGTGCAGTGGGGTCATTGTGACTCCATGGGGCAGAGTGGACATAGTAAAGGATTAGTGAGGCTATGAGCCAGTGCAGTGGGGTCATTGTGACTCCATGGGGCAAAGTGGACATAGCAAAGGATTAGTGGCTATGTATCAGTGTAGTGAAGCCATTTATGACTTCATGGGGCAAAGTGATCATAGTAAAGTATGTTGGGTGATCGAAGTGGTGAATATCGTATGCTTTACGCACTGAGTGAGAGATGTGAGGATGGTTGCTATGTTTGATTGTTTGCCATCACTATGACATGCACACCCCCACCCCCGTTATCTTTACACCATTTGAAATGGCACCTTAGAGTGTTGTACAGTATGTAGTGCTAACTCTTTGGTTGCAGGTCCAGGTTCAGGTATGGTTTAGTCTACCTGTTATTGTTCTGTTTAGATGCTTATCGCTCATACCAGGCTTTATGTCTCACCCAGAGTTTTATGTCTCTTCTTATTACTCTGGGTGCTCACACGAGCAGACTAGAGACAGGTTAGCTGGTGATGCGTGAGTAGCTGATTCAGAGGCGAGCAGGAGGCTTCCACGTATGAGATATAAATATTCTCCCTGTGTCGTTGGTGGTCGCTACTTGGGCATTAGTAGTGTACCTCCTTTATCTTGCTTTTGCTCTTTGAGACAGTTTGAAAAGTTGTAATAATGTTCACTTTGGATCATAAGCTGTACTTGGATTTTCCGCTGCTACCTTAGTTGTTTCAGCTTATGCACTGTCTCACCTGTTTTATGTCAAGTATGTTATTATTATATTTTGTTCTATGCGCTGTGAAACATTCTACAGGTTCCTTGTTAGTTCATTTCCTCCTTTCCTTTCCTTCCGACGACCGTTCAGTGCTAACTGGACATGTTTACAGCGCACTTTTGGAGTAAATGTCAGTTGGTGCGGGGCAGGCCATCACATTTGGTATCAGAGCTCTAGGTTGCGTAGTTAACCTAGGGAAAGACACTAGGGAGAGATAGTACGTATATGAGAGCGCGTTTGTGAATACTTTGGTTTTCAAAATCTATATATGTATGTACTATTAGTAGTATAAGAATGAAGTCGTACTGCACCAGCACCACTATAGGGTCATTAATCGTTTTCTCTTTACAGATTAAACGATGAGCCGATATGCTAGAGGTGCTGGTAGGGGGACCAATAATGGGAATGCTCCTGACATGAGGACGCTGTTCACTAAATTCATGAGGGAGATGCTTAGGGATGTTCAAGGGGCAGTTCCTAATCCCGGAAATGGTGGTGGTCCAGTAGTGCAGGCGCCTAGGGTCGATTTCGCCTAGTTGTGTAAGGATTACACTAACCTTGGTGGGAAGCTGTTCCACGGAACGGAGTCGGCCACATATGTTCAGGATTGGTTGGATATCTATGATCGTATCTTCGACGACTTGGGTATCGAGGATGCAATGAAGAGAAGGCTAGCGTCTTGTCAGCTGCAAGGGCGAGCAATGAATTGGTGGAATGCCATTAGAACAGCTACTCCAGAAGATCAGGTTACTTGGGATCAGTTTAAGGCTCGCTTTAGCGAGAAGTTCATTCCAGCTGCCTAGAAGTCAGTGTTGTTTAAGAGATTCTTGGAACTCAAGCAGAATGGTAGGGCGGTCTCGGACTATATTGCTGAGTTCGACACTTTGTCGAAGTATGGACTATCTCTTATCGATACTCCCGAGAAGAAGAATGAGAAGTTCATTACTGGGTTGGATGGATACTTAGGGGAAAGGCTTATCAACCACATCGATGAGACTTTTGAATCGATTGTGGGGAAAGCATTGAGATCAGAGAGTCTTTACCTTAAGCCAAAGACTGAGGCTGCATCTGCAGAAGGGCTGAAGCCGCAAGCAGGCGTAGGAGGCAAGAACAACTCTCAGAACAAGAGAAAACAGAACCAATCTAAGGATGGCCAGAAAAAGAACAAGAAAGATGTTGAATGCTTCAGTTGTGGTAAGAAGGGACATTATGCTAAAGAATGTCGGGCCAAGTCAGCGGATAGGAAGTGCTATAACTGTGGCCAAGTGGGACATCATAAGGATAAGTGTCCACAACCTCTTAAAGAAAATCAGATTGTGAAAGCATATGCTATTGATGCTGTTCCTTCTTCGTCGAATGCCCCAACTGCGGCGGAGAAAGGAAAGAATGTCATTATTCAAGGTATGCTTTCTATTTATGATGTACCAGTTCGAGTTTTGTTTGATACTGGGGCTTCCCGTTCCTTCATATCTAGTGACCTGGTAGATAGGTTGGGACTGGAACCCGAGATAGTCGATAGACCGTTGGTTATGACGAACCCGATTGGTGGTTCGACTAGGCTTAGTATGATTTGCCAAAATTTAGTCTTATCGAGTCATGAATGTATGTTTGTGATTGCTTTGTTTTGGGCTTTACTGGGTATGGCATTATATTGGGGGTCAATTGGCTCCAAAGATATGGGGTGGTGGTAGACTGTGAGGGCTTTTTTGTGACAGTTAGGGCGGATGATGGGCGGAGGGTAGTGTTTGGTAGTCTACCTAGTGATGGGGTAATGGCTAGTTTTATAAATTCCCTCGACATCCCGCATGATGAGTTGTCAGATGTGCACATGGTTGGCCAGTATCCGGACATCTTCGAGGAGGTGACCGGGCTTCCACCACACCGAGAGATTGAGTTCTGTATTGATCTAGTGAAAGATGCCAAACCTATAGTGATGCCACTTCGTCGTATGACACCAAGGGAGCAGTGAGAGCTCGGGGTGCAAGTCAGCAATCTTTTGAAGAAGGGGTTTATTAGAAGAAGCGTCTCCAAGTGGGGAGCACCAGTTGTGTTTGCCACTAAGGCAGATGGTTCCCTTCGTTTGTGTGTGGACTATCGCGAGTTGAATAAGGTCACGAGGAAGAATAAGTATCCTCTACCGCGGATAGATGATTTGTTTGATCAACTGGAGGGAGCAAGAGTGTTCTCCCAGTTGGACCTCGCGACAGGATTTCATCAGCTCCGAGTGGCGGATGAGAGTATTCCGAAAACGGCATTTAGGACGCCGTCTGGATTCTATGAGTGGTTGGTCATGCCATTTGGGTTGACCAATGCACCAGTCTATTTTGTGGATCTTATGAATTGAGTATTCAGAGATCAGTTGAATAAGTTTGTTCTTGTGTTCGTAGACGACATCCTTGTTTACTCGAGGACAGAGGAGGAACACAAGGGACACTTGAGGATAGTGATGGAGGTGTTGAGGAAATACCAATTGAAAGCGAAATTCTCTAAGTGTCACTTCTGGAGGAGGGAAGTGAGATTCTTGGGCCATGTTGTTTCAGATAATGGTATTGCCGTGGACCCTGCGAAGGTGGCTACGGTACAGGATTGGCCTACGCCCAAGAATGCAACAGATGTAAGAAGTTTGTTGGGGTTAGCTGGATATTATCGTAAGTTTATCCAGGACTTCTCCAAGATAGCAGCACCGTTGACTCAGTTGACTAAGAAGAATCAGGCCTTCGTCTAGGACAGAGTGTGTGAGAATGCATTCAAGAGTCTAAAGGAAAAGTTGACGCGTGCGCCAGTTTTAGTCATTCCTAAAGGGAATGAAGTGATGACGGTATACACGGATGCCTGTGGTACCGGACTAAGTGCTGTATTGATGCAAGGAGGTAGGGTTGTAGCTTATGCTAGTCAACAATTAAAGCCGCATGAGAAAAGGTACCCTACCCATGATTTGGAATTGGCAGCGATCATGTTTGCGCTGAAGATGTGGAGACATTATCTCTTGGGAGAAAGATTTGAGTTGTTTACCGATCATAAATTGTTAAAGTATCTCTTCTCCCAGAAGGATCTGAATCTCCGTCAGCAGAGATGGTTAGAGTTCTTGGCTTCGTATGATTTTGATATCGCATACACACCTGGGAAAGGTAATGCGGTAGCCGATGCCTTGAGTAGGAGACATGCCAGTTTAGGGGCTATGTTTCTTGAATGGAAGCAACTGGAGTATATCGCAGGGTTTGATTTCAGACCAAAGTGCGAATTGGATCCAGAAATGCTAGCTAGTTTAGCGGTCAGACCCACTTTGATAGAGCGGATTGGTTCCAGCCAGAGGGATGATCCTAATCTATTAGAAATCATCTCCAAGTTAGAGATGGACATCGACGGTGAGGAAATGAATTTGTATGGGCTTGATCGTGAAGGATGGCTTCGAAAGAATGGAAGATTAGTTGTGCCCAACGTAAATGGTTTGAGAGATGAAGTGCTTAGAGAATGTCATCACTCAAAACTGACTATACATCCCGGTGGTAATTAGATGTATTGAGACATGAAGCAGACTTACTACTGGGAAAGGATGAAAAGAGACGTTGTGAAGTTTATATCCAAATGCATGAATTGCCAGCTAGTTAAAGCCGAACAAAAGAAGCCTAGTGGTTTGTTGAAACCATTAGAAATTCCCGAATGGAAATGGGAGCAAGTCTCGATGGATTTCATCGATGGTTTACCAAGGACTAGATCGGGACATGATAGCATTTGGGTAATTGTGGATCGATTGACCAAGAGTGCAAGATTTATACCGGTCAAATTGACCAGAATGGCGGCTAAGTTAGCAGAATTGTATATGAAGTGGGTAGTGTGATTTCATGGAGTACCTAAAAGCATTGTGAGTGACCGAGACCCGTTGTTTACTAGTGGGTTTTGGAAGAGCTTACAAGAGACTCTAGGGTCAGAATTACATCTTAGTACCGCATATCATCCTCTGACCGACGGTCAGACGGAGATGGTGAATCGTATAGTGGAAGACCTCTTGAGAGCATGTATATTGGATTTCGGTGGATCATGGGATGACCATTTGCATCTAGTAGAGTTTGCATATAATAATAGCTACCAATCCAGTATCGGTATGGCTCCATATGAAGCTTTGTACGGAAGACCGTGCAACTCAACATCATGTTGGATAGAGACTGGCGAGAAGTTTATGCTTGGACAATATGTGGTGAGGGAAACTTCGGATAATATTAAGATCATTCAACAACGAATGAAAGCTGCCCAAGATAGGCAGAAGAGTTATGATGATAAAAGGAGAAGAGACTTACAATTCTCCGTTGGTGACTTGGTGTTTGTCAAGATTTCTCCGTTGAAGAGCGTGATACGATTTGGTAGGAGAGGCAAGTTGGCACCAAGATTTGTTGGACCATTCCCAGTTCTCGAACAAGTTGGGAATTTGGCGTACAGAGTTGACTTACCGGAGAAGATGGCGGGAGTTCACAACGTATTTCATGTTTCCCAACTAAGGAAGTTCGTTCACAACCCAGATATGGCTATTTCACCTGATCAGTTAGAGGACTTCGAAGTAGAACCCGAGGCGGTTGGGAACCGCAAGCCGATTCGTATTGTCGAGCACGATACGAAGCAACTTCAAAGGAAGGCGGTGAAGCTAGTCAAGGTTCAGTGGGGCAAGAACGAGAATGACTGTACTTGGGAGACGGAGGAGAACATTAGAAAGACATATCCATAACTCTTTGCCTGGTAAGATTTACTTTGCAATTTAGTTATTCTACATGCTAGGATAGACTTGTTTTGCTTGTTTTGCATGTTTGATTGTTGTTTTATGCTTGATAGGCATGCGGGACCCTTTGTGTGCTTTCGTTAGGGAATTTCGGGGGCGAAATTTCTTAAGGGGGGGGGGGGGGGGGGAGAGAATGTAACAACCCACATTCTACGCATCAGAGGATAGTAGAATATTTATTTATTTCCCATATGAAGTCGTATGGTCATATAACTTTGGGAAACAACCATTAGAGTCATTTCCTATGTTCATGATTTTTGTTGGGTTTTAAATGACCGTTTTGCCCCTAGCTGATCTTGTTTTAGCCATAACTTTTGACTGGAAATGAATTTTGACCTGAAACCACTTCCATTATATTCGTTTGATGGTCTACCTTTCCGCAGAGTGGTCATAGTAGCCAAACGGACTCACCGTTTGGGAGATATGGCTGAAATAAGGTTTGAAAGGTGAAAAACTGCTTAACCGGGCCAAATAGGGTGATTAGTGAATGGGCCCATAACCCATTTCGGAATTAGGGTTATGGGGAGGCTTAAAAGGGTTAGAGATTCATTCCATTTCAGTTTTCTAGCCTCCACTTACCTCTTAGAAACCCTAAAAATGGCCTCCAACCTCTAAATCACCTCCAAATCACCTTCTAATCAAGGATTTAGCTTAGCAACATCATATCAAGGGAGATCTACACCAAATCAACGTTAGAGCTGCTGCTTAGCATTGGGATTCGCACCAAATTAGAGATTTATTTAGATCTAAGTCTTATTTGTGGCTAAGGTGAGTGATTTGCATAGTTCCTCACTAATCATGGCTAATTAATGGTAATTAGTGTTAATTAGCGAATTTAAACAAGACAAAATTCTGGAAAAATTTTTATAAAATCCGAAATGATGTTTTAGACCTCTGATATGAATTTGGGTTAATTTGGTTAAGTTTTGCTAATTACATCATTAGTTTCACCTAAACATGCTTAGGGGAAAATATGGGGTTTTGGGTATGTTTGATCCATTTTACATGCTATGATTATTGTTTTGATGTTTGTGGTCGATTATACATGTTGCTATGACTGTATGGTATGCTTTGTGATTGATTAGAATAGTTGGAATGGTCGAAAACGCCGTCGAGTGGCGTAAACTGCTTGCTGGAAAAAGTGCAGGAAGACATTCGAACCAGATCAGATCGGTTAGGAGGACCCGATCCGAACCTCCACTCGAATTCAGAAGCTCCGATCCGCTCTTGCGCTCCACACTCCGATCCGAACAGAGGACAACAAGGACTGGGGAAGCTTCTATCCACTTGCATTTTTCGTGGCATGCATCATCCGATCCGACCCTCATGGTCACCTCCGAACCGAACCGACACGTGGTGAATGGAATTGAAGAACCCGACCCAATCCCCAAGGGGTGACGTCTTCCAATCCGAACCGACATATTGGCAGGGAGCTCGAGGTATCCGACCCGATCTAGTGAAGAGAAGCATTCCGATCCGAACCGAACTAGTGATTAGGGGAAGATCTGAACCGATCCGGTGATGACCAATAACCCGAGATGCAAAGGTAGTCCAAATGGAAGTTAGAGCTCAGGATCCAGTTGGGAACCAATGAGTTCACTTCATGGTTGGGCTTTGCTGCGGTACGTGTGCTAAGAAATTATCGACGTTCATAACTTTGATTCACCACTGAAAATGGATGATGGGCTACTTATCAGTGCAGTAGAGTCACTACGACTCGAGGGGCAAGGTGATGGTAGCAAGACTATGTTATCAGTGCAGTGAAGCCATTTATGACTTCATGGGGGCAAAGTGATGCATAGTAAGACTATGAGCCAGTGCAGTGGGGTCATTGTGACTCCATGGGGCAGAGTGGACATAATAAAGGATTAGTGAGGCTATGAGCCAGTCCAGTGGGGTCATTGTGACTCCATGGGGCAAAGTGGACATAGCAAAGGATTAGTGGCTATGTATCAGTGCAGTGAAGCCATTTATGACTTCATGGGGCAAAGTGATCATAGTAAAGTATGTTGGGTGATCGAAGTGGTGAATATCGTATGCTTTACGCACTGAGTGAGAGATGTGAGGATGGTTGCTATGTTTGATTGTTTGCCATCACCATGACATGCACACCCCCACCCCCATTATCTTTACACCATTTGAAATGGTACCTTAGAGTGTTGTACAGTATGTAGTGCTAACTCTTCGGTTGTAGGTCCAAGTTCAGGTATGGTTTAGTCTACCTGTTATTGTTCTGTTTAGATGCTTATCGCTCATACCAGGCTTTATGTCTGACCCAGAGTTTTATTTCTCTTCTTATTACTTTGGGTGCTCACACAAGCAAACTAGAGACATGTTAGCTGGTGATGCGCGAGTAGCTGATTCGGAGGCGAGCAGGAGGCTTCCACGTATGAGATATAGATATTCTCCCTGTGTCGTTGGTGGTCGCTACTTGGGCATTAGTAGTGTACCTCCTTTATCTTGCTTTTGCTCTTTGAGACAGTTTGAAAAGTTGTAATAATGTTAACTTTGGATCATAAGCTGTACTTGGATTTTCCGCTGCTACGTTAGTTGTTTCAGCTTATGCACTGTCTCACCTGTTTTATGTCAAGTATGTTATTATTATATTTTGTTCTATGCGCTGTGAGACATTCTACAGGTTCCTTGTTAGTTCATTTCCTCCTTTCCTTTCCTTCTGACGACCGTTCCGTGCTAACTGGACATGTGTACAGCGCACTTTTGGAGTAAATGTCGGTTGGTGAGGGGCGGGCCTTCACAGCTACACAGCCGGTTACGCGTAGTCATAACAGATAATAATATAAGCTGGTTGACAGGTCCAACCAGTGGCAAAATAAGTCTAGACTCAACTGGTCGGTAAAGATAATACAAGTACTAGGCAGAATATGTACATCATGAAGGAGAAGAAAACATAGCATATAGATACATAGCCAAAATAAAACATAGATAATAATCGTTATCTACTTCTAGTTCAAAGAGCGAAGAGGGAGCTGCTTTGCTGCGACCCAGGAGATTGTGGCATGGGGAGTGAAAGCCTAAAGCGAGCATGCCTAGATGATCCTGTCCATGATTCGAAGAGATACAGAATGTGATAACAGGTACCTATCAAAAGTTTCAAGGGTCTACCAAAGATGGCTGCGTTTCATTCTAACCAAACACACCATGAAAATAAAGCCACTAGAGAATCCATTAAGGGGTCGGGGGGTATGCTGCCAGTATTCGAAGAATGAGCTGATGGAGGGGATGAAGCCAAGGATGAAGGAATTGATTGCAGCCCACAGTGCGTAAGAGAAGTCACTTTCAAAGAAAAGATGTGAAAGGGATTCGTTGTTTTGATGACAGAGAATGCATATAGGATCAGTATAGTTATTGAAGCGATGAAGTCTGTCTCTTTTGTTGATACGATTGTGGATAAGAAGCCACTGAAAGAAGATTATGCAAGGAGGTAAGTGACATTTCCAAATACGAGAGAAAGAGAAGCTTCAGCCTGGATGGATCAAGAACTTATAACAGGATGCAACTGAGAAGGTATTAGATGGGCCTAAAGCCCAAAAGAATGAATCAGGTTCGGTTGACAATTGAGTAGTGTTAAAAATATGCCTCATTGAATTGATCTCACTTAAGGAATCAAAGCCCAGGAATGTTGGAGGAAAAAAGCCCATTGGGCCAAGTTCATGGGCCAAGGCCAATGTAAGCAGGCTATGTTGGTTGACTGTTGCAAGGATAGGAAAAAGAGTGGATAAAGGGATCTGTTCGTTCCAAATATCCAACCAAAAAAGACAGGATTCACCATTACCAATTTTTACTTGAAAAAGGGATTCAACTCTTGCTAAGGTGGATAAAGTTCCTTTCCAGAATGGTGAGGGTCTAGCATCTGGTCTGAAGATGAGGAAAAGATTTGAATTGTATAGACGAGTCAAGATCCAGTCTTTCCAGATGAATTGACCAAGCAAGAGTGTTCGCCATAGCCATTTGGCAAGCAATGCAATGTTAAAGGTCGAGAGATTCAGTATTCCAAGACCACCATGGTTAGTTGGGAGACAAACAGTTTGCAAGTTGATAAGTTTCTTCAGGTTACCTCCATTCCAAAGAAATGTACTACAAACTGAATCAATTTTGTTAATAACCCAGATAAGGAGTTTGCGGAATGACATCCAATATGTTGGAAGTGATGAAAGGACATGTTTAACAAGAATAAGACGACCAGCAGAGGATAGTGAGTTTGCTTTCCATCTTGAGAGTCTGTTTTCGATCTTAGAAATGAGTGGTTGCCAATCAGGTTTATGAAGATTAGTAGGATGTAGAGGAATGCCCAGATAGTTAATTGGGAATGAATCAAGCTTACTGTTAAGGCATTCAGCTATAACAGGACCCAGGTGAGTACAGTTCCCCAACATAATAATGGAACTTTTATTAAGGTTAATAGAGAGCCCTGAAATCATTTCAAATGTATAACAAAGGACCTTGAGGCAATGAATATTTTTGGGAGTTTGGGGTGGTGAAAAGAATTGTATCATCTGCAAATTGTAAATTGGATGTGCAAATTTATGAATTTGGGAGAGTGATGCCTGAGAAAGTATTATGAGAGAGGGATCTTTTCACTATTTGGTTAAAGACAACTGCTATTAAAACGAAAATGAGAGGTGAGAGATGGTCCCCTTGTCTTAAGCCTCTTTTGGATTTTATTTTGCCTCCATATTCACCATTGATAAAGACTGTAGAGATGTAGTGTGTAGTAATGCTTTTATCCAGTTACACCACCTCAATTAGAAACCCCTATGTGTCATGAGGGATAGAATAAATTCCAAATTAACTGAGTCAAAGGCTTTTGAAAAATCAATTTTAAGGAGGACACCAGGGGTATTATAAAAATGGAAAAAAGAAATTACTTCTTGAGTTACTGCCACACAATCAAGGATGTTTCTTCCTGTTATGAATGCAGATTGTTCATTGCTAACTAGAGAGTCAATATGTTGTTGGAGTCTGGAAGATAGAATTTTAGTGATGATTTTGAAGGTTGTGTTAAGTAGACTAATAGGTCTGAAAGAAGAGACAGTGTTAGCACCAGGAAACTTTGGAATGAGGATAATGTTAAAGTAGTTCAAATTGGCGATTGATGAAGGGTCTAAGTAGAATTCTGAACACATGTCAATGATGTCATATTTCAAAATGGGCCAAAAATGTTTAAAGAAGACTGGGCCAAAACCATCAGGCCCAGGGGCCTTATCATCTGCCATATCATTTATTGCATTCCATATTTCCTCCTTTGATAAGGGATGATCAATGTTAATGGGGGCAGGGTTCGGATATAAACAATGCCAATCAATATCAGGAGGAGGGGGAGGAGGTAAACCAAGAAGGTCTCTATAGAAGATAGTGAATTGTTGGCAAATATCTTTGGAGTCTTTGAAGGTAGTGTTATTGTGAAAAATTTCTGAAATGAATGAGGAACGTCGATAGCAATTGGCAATTTTGTGAAAGTAAGCAGTGTTTTTATCAGCTTCTTTAATCCATTTAGCTTTTGATCTTTGTTTCCATCCAATCTCCTCTTGCTTAGTTAATCTGTCTAGTTCAAATTCATGCTCTTTCAATTCATGACGCTCGGAATTAGATAAAGGCCGAAGCTCTTCAACGATATTTAGATTTAGAGTGGCATCTTGTATGGATGAGATACGACTTTTTAAGAAATTCCAGACATTTTTGGCCCATGGATGAATCAGTTTACGAAGAAAGCGAAGTTTGCAAATTATTCTAATAATGGCAGACTGCTGGGTTGGTAGTTGTTCCCAGTTGAATTTGATAAAGTTATCAAAAGATGGTTCTAACAGCCAGAGACGTTCAAATCTAAATGGTCGTTTAATAGGATTGTTTGAGCAAGTGTCAAGAAGAATTGGGCAGTGATCTGAAATGGCGGTGGCAAGACCGTTAATTAATGATAAAGGAAAATGATCATCCCAGTTGAGGTTGAAGAAAAAACGATCTAGCTTAGACAATGAGGGAATTTCTCTTCTACTTGACCATGTATAACGACGGTTATTGATTGGAGGTTCAATAAGCGAACAAGATTGGATAAAAACATTGAAGTGAGAAGAATCAGTGGATAAGTTGCCCGAATTACGATCTTCAAGTGAACGAGTTGTGTTGAAGTCACCTCCAATTATCCAAGGTTCATTTATATTTTGTGACAAGTTATGACAATATTGCCATGTTTCAGCTTCACCTTGAAGGTCATTAGGTGCATACACATTAGTGAAATGGAAAATGGTGTTATAAGAAGTGTGATGAAGGGACGCGTGTAAAACAGAAGAATGTGAAAAAGATTGTTCAAAAGCCTACACGTTCTCATTCCACGCTGTAATTAAACCACGACGAGTATCAACAGCATCCACGTGTTTCCAACCAGAAAAAAAGGATCCATAAAGTTTACGAATGAGCGAATTGGGTGGATTAGAGATTTTAGTTTCTTGTAGAAATAAAATATCAATATGATGTGGGGAGATGAGATTGATAGCATGATTTTTTGTGGGGTCCCCTAACCCCCTGATATTCCATGTGATTATTTTCATTTAGAAAGGTTAGTACGCTGCTGTTCTAGGGCTTACAAGGCAGAATAATGTTTGTCATGCAAACACACCTCCATGTACTTTGCCAATTGTTTATTTAAAACTTTATTAGCAGAAGAAAAAATGACTGTTTCGAAATAGCTACCCGAAGATCCTGGAGGCAGCGAGCGGATCCTTTTAATTCTTGCGCTCCTTCTGATAGTTGATATGGAAACGTGATGGGAAGATGAACCTTGGCCTTCTTGTTTAATTAGCACTTATTGCTCCAGTTGAGTTGGTTGTTGGTGCAGAGGAACTGAGAGATCCAGATCAGCATTTGGATCCCATCTAGGCATTACCATGTCATCTTTGTGGTAGTTTACCATATCCAAGTCTTGTGGTTGGTTTTCAAGCTCCCTAGGGATCTGCTTAAGAGCCTCATCTGACATCACATCAAATCTATTTTCCTCCATACAATCTGTTGGTTGAGCTAAGGGTTGAAAGATGAAACCGTCATAGTCATAATTGATTCCCAAAAGGAGTGTTTCTAATCGTTGACAAGGATGCACATGTGTCTAGCAATCAATCTTGAACTTCACTGCATGGTTATTTATATAAGAAATGAAAGTACATGGTGTTGAGATACCTTCAAAGAACTACATCTTGACATATAAGAAGCGGTGGTCGACAAAGGACTAATCACATGAGTCAGTGTGTATGAATCGTCCCATTAGCTTTAAAGCTTCTCTGATAGTGTCTGAATCATGGTTGTAAAATTCTGGAAAGCCACTGATTTTAGCCCAGGATTCTTTTTCAAGGATGGGTACAGGAATTTCTTTGAGAGTGTTTGCTTGTTGTAAGAGTACAACGCCATCTTCTTTCGTCAAAACTTTCAGGTGCAAGGCATGGTCTTTAATAGCGGAGTTAGGTAAGCAAATGAGAAAGGAGTTATTGTTGATATGCCAGATCGGCCATTCATATTATTGACCAAAAGTTGATTTAAGGGCTCTTGAAAGCATCTCGATAGACCAAAGTTCATCTATGGTGATTGTAGTGAGATAAAGATATGCATCCGCCATTTCTACAAGAAGTGGAAATTTTTGATTTAGGTTGGCAGAGCAAGGAGGGGATGGTGAAGAATTTTCGTTTGAAATGAGTGGGGGATTGAGTTTGAGATGGGGGTTAATTACTTTAGAGCTATAATTACAATTTGAGTTTTGAGAGGACCGGTGGGACCCTTCCTTTTGAGATTGCAGGTATCCTGGCTCGCGACGGTTCGCTGTTTGAACTGCATAGGGGCGCGTCCAATCAACCTTGTTAGTTTGAGAGAGTGGTGACTTTTTATTGGGACAATGCATGCTTGCATGTCCAAAGAAAGAGCAATTATAACATATCAGCACATTCCTGCATGTTTTCGCCATGTGTCCTCGATCAGTGCACCTGAGACAGCGCCTCTCCGAATTCAAAAATTTCAACGTCTCCCTTATCGATTTGAAAGTTGTATGATTCGTCGCCGTTTGACAGGTGGGTTGGGGAGAACAGGTGGGAGTTTGGCTCTTGATGCCGCCACCTGCGCGTAGGTAAGCGAAGGTTGCTCTAATGAAGAAGACAGTTGGTTCTGTGCTTGAGTGTTTTCTGTATCTATGGGGAAATGATGAATAGGTAGAGAATCGGTATCCAGTGGAGAAGAAGATGAAGAGGATGAGATGAACTGAGAGGATGACTGTGATCGGAGATTGATGAATTAAGATGGGTGTTTCATGGAGGTCGCCATTAATACAACGGAAGAAAGTGGCTTTCATGCCAATAATATGTTGTCGCCAATATAGCGAGAAGGAATAAAAGCACATTGGTTCGGGGAAATTAAATGAGGCAAATACCACTTAAACCCATTACAAAGAATTTTATTAAAAATCTTGTAATAAAGATTACAACATGCTATTGGATGGTAGTGGAGAATTTTAGATGGCCTATCCATTTTAGGGATTAAAGTGATAAACATGTGATTAATCCCTTTTGGTAATTTAGAAGAGATAAACATGTCTTGCATGGCTGCTATAATTCCAACTTAATGTGTTCCCAATGCAATTTAAAAAAATTGGAACTAAATCCATCAGGACCTGGGCTAGAATCTATATGAACTGAATCTACAACTGTCTTTACCTATAATAATGATATAGGTTATAGCAATACTTGTTGCCCTTGTGAGTTAATCCTGGCAATAGGTTGAAAAGCTGGAAACTCTGACTCAAGTGCTCCATGAAATAGTGCAGATAAATATCGAATTGCTTCCTCAGGTACATCTTATGGTTTATGTACCAATTCCCCATTATTATTAATCAGAGCATTCAGGTTGTCTACATGTCTCCTCGATGACATCTTCGAATGAATTTTTTTAGAATTTGTATCACCATACTGAAGCCATGAAACCTTTGGCTTCTGCTTATAACTCCAGTATTGTAATATGCTTTTGAATCTCTAAAGCACGTTTAGCTTCAAGCATCCTTTCATACAAAATAACATTCTATGGATCTTCATCACAAGCTAACTCCCTCTCCTTAAAAACAACTTCAGCTTCCATAAGAAGTTCATTGTCTTTAGGTCAAACCCTATTCCAGTTTTCAAGCTCCAATTTACATGCCTTTAACTTTTGCTAAAAAATATAACTTGGAAACCCCCATCTACTAACTTGAAGACCTCTCATTACACATTCTTTATATCCTTCTTTAACATGCCATTCATTAGAATACCTAAACGGGAAGACTTTAGTTGTAGAGGACACAATAAGCTGCAACAAAAGAGGATTATGATCACTTGATTGTTGAGACAACGAAAGAGCTTTCATATCTGTGAATATCTAAAGACATGTATGATTGACGAATATCTTATCAATACAATTTGCCATTCCACTTCATCCACATGTGTACTTAAACCCTGTTGCTTTTATTTCAATTAGACCAGATTGAGCCAAGCAATTATTTAAGGCTCTTATATACTGGAATGGAACTGGGAGTCCTCCCTTTTTATTCAAGTGTGATGTCAAATTATTGAAATCTCCCATTAAGACCCATTCACAACTTAAATTATTTGATTCTTGGATGATGTGTTGCCATAGACTCTACCTTTCATAAAAAGTTGTTGCTAGCATAAACCATAGAAAGAACCAAAGAGAGACCCCCAACGTTTTGAGCATGAACTGTGATGTGTTGTTTTGATGAAGAAATCAAGTCAATTGTCCAAACATTAAAAATCCAGAGTAATAAAATTCTTCTAGATAATTCAGCATCATTACGTGGTAATAACTTCCAGCTATTAGTTAACAATCTCCTAAACACTTCCATATTAATACTATTTAGTTTATTTTCAACCAAACCTACAATAGTAGGTCTAGTTTTAGTCAAAAGGGATAATACATCACGCATACGCTTAGATGTATTCATCCCTCTAACATTCCAAGATAGAAGCGTCACTTAATCACTGAATTTCTCCTTAAGTTTCTTTTAGAAGGACCTGGAAAATCTACCTTATTTTGCCTTTCAAATCTGCTAAATAATTAACATTCTTTGTAATAACCTCTGATACATCAACTTGATTTTCTTCATGATTATCCTATGACAAATTATCTACAACTATGTTCAGGTCATCAGGCAGGATATTTTAAGGTAATTCGACATTTAAGAAACTCAAATCAGCTTCATTATGAATATGATTTTCCTCACAAGTACATTGTTCAGCAACACCTGAGCAACTAGCTTCTGTATCCTTATTTGAAGTCCAAACTGGCTTCTTAGAAACTTCATGAATAATAGATTTATGTCCAAACAATTTACATTGATCACATCTGAACGGAGCAAATTCATATTCGACCATGATTTCCTTTTTAATACCATTATGCATTAGAATAGGAATTTTATCAACCAACTTTGAGTCAATATCTATACCAACTAAGATTCTAACAAACTTTGTAATTTTCTTACTAGCAGTTCTCACATCTACACGAATTGGTTCCTCTATAAAGCTTGCTATCATCGAAAATGCTTTATTTGTCCACATTTCCATATCAAGATTTAACAACTTTATTCAGATCTGAACCTTATTAGCTCGAAACTTTTCAAATTCATAGCCAGGAAACCACTTAAAACCCATTAATAATCTTTCAAAATATGAGTAAGTCGAGGTTTTCAAAACATCTGAACAATCTTCTGCCTCTCCAAACTAAACTATGTAGTGAAAATATAGAGTAATATGAACCAAAAAAATTACCTTTGGGATGCGAAACCTTTGAAATATAATCTTTCAAAATCGTTGCTAGCTTGAAACCCACTGGATGTAAAACAATAGAATTAATCCATGAATCGATCGATGCTTTAAATGTTTTCTTTGAAAGATACACATAGTTCTCCGAAGGTTTAACATATTCGAGCGATAAGAAATCTTCCTCAATCGATTGTGAAGGTCGATGCTCATCATCTGGATCTAAGACAGTTGTGTTTGAATCAGAATTTGGACTAGAATCTGATGTATTGATTGTGGTTTTGGTGGGAGATTCGATGAGGAATCCTTCAACGAGTCTGCCATTTTAAGAGGAAGAATTATATAGGTCGATATATATATATATATATATATATATATATATATATATATGTGTGTGTGTGTGTGTGTGTATGTGTGTGTGCGTGCGCATGTATGTATATATGAAATTACACCCTATTCTTGGTTCATTAATAGAATTATTCTTACAAGCCTAGGATGTAAGTTATAATTGTATATATGTTGTATTTTCCATTGCTGATATATGTTATTATGCAATTATGCCTTTATTCCTTGAATGTAGCGGTCAAATGTGGAAATTAACTTGTATGCCTTAAACATAGACCAAGTTGACAAATTTATCTTATTAAAATGTTCTCTCGTTCATAGAAAAATTAGTGTAATTTATACGTACTAAATATTCTACTTATATAGCGTAATTAATGAAATTATCATAATAATGGCGTAGTAAATGCGATTAGGATAAGATCTGTATTTGAAATGTCCCCATGTACTGATTTCTGTTGTGTGCATATAAATTGGCTTATAAATTTTTTAAATAATGGTACATAGACACAAGGTTAGTCATCATTTGTGGTAGAAGCTTGCCCGGAACCGATCGACAAATCCCGCAACCACAAGTGGGTCCAACTAATGTGAGAGATCTACGTGCCATGGGCCATTCAATTTTAGTATACTATGACACGAGGTTAAACCCATTTGTAGTAGAAGTCATCCCGGAACCGCCCGACATATCTAGCATTTACAGGTATACGGTTTAATGTGAGAGGTCTAGTATGTTTGTGTATACATACATACATATAAATAAAACCTATTGTGTGTGAGAATATGCAGGTTTACTACGCCTTGGGAAGCTCTTAAGTGGCTGACTCTCTTCTTATCTAGTTTGGGTCTAAAGTTGTTAGGGCTAGGAGCATCTCCGAAGGTTTATTCCATGGATAGGTACCAAAGTCAAGGGACCCACCCTTATTAGATTCGTAGTAAGTTTATGGGTCCTCCTTCTATGAAAGTGGTTAGGCATAGCGGTAACGGAGTAGGGTAGCTCACGGGGGATGTCCACTTCCTCTAGAAGCTTGTAATGGCTAAATTAGGGACATGATTGGTTTATATTGCATATGTGGTCGTAGCATGCTCACCAAGCGTCTAAGGGAAGTCTTAAGCAGCATAGATGTTCTACCGTAGTATCAGTTATGTAGTAACGTTCGTAATACAATTTCTCATATTATTTGTAAGATTATAGACATAAGAATGTTGACATATTAGAATGTGGTCTTAGGGGGCTAAGGTCCTCCTCAAGATTATAAGAGATCATAAGAATTCGCCTGTAATAAGGGCTATAAATGACCGAGGATGCCCACCTCATTGGGTCTTTACCCTAAATGCACTAATGAAGGTCTTAAACGATTGACTCGGACATGCACCTCATTGGTTAGGTACTTTGTGTTCATGTGAATGTTTGTGTGTTGCATAGACATACCTTGATATATTTAACCTGCTAAATCTAGGTTATGGTCTTAAGTAAAATACTAGATTTCAGTCACACAACACTTTATGTTCTGACCCCTCTCCTTAACATATCCAAAAAGTCAGTAGGTGGGGTAGATTCAATGGATGAAGCAATGATGGAGATTGAAGAAGGAAATGGAGATATTATGCATTTATCTGTTATCATTGCTGTATTGCTTATGGAAACTTTTAATGATGAGTTTATTGATGTACGTATGGGATAATTTTATCTTGACAATTTGTGTTTGAATTCTATGGCTTTTTAATAAAATGGTACAACATATTTTGGTATTATACTTTCTTGTTCCACTGTGTGGGATTACCATAACGTAATGTATATATTATTCTGTGCAAAAATAATTCCTTATAGGAACTAATGACCCATTTAGAGTGGCTCAATGTTTCGATAGGCCTTTTCTAGATCGAAATTTATGCCCATTCCGGGCGAGTTGTTACGGTCATGAATTTGTTAATTTCATCAAGCCACAAGGTAACAACTAGTTTAACCTTCGTCTACATTGCCCATAACGAATGCAATATTTGGGAGGTTGATTCAGTTGCTTTTTTCTATATTTATGATGTTTCAAAACTTGTTCCCTCCTTAATCCTTCATTCCGATGCCATTAAATATACCTTTCATTTATGTAACAAAGTCCTTTGTGTCTAACTGTATGTAAATTGGCATAGATTGTTGTTTTATTTTCCAAAGTTTATACTAATGTAGTGTCCTAGAAAAACGTATTTCCAAAAGAAATCGTGTTAAACCTTATTTTGAACAAGACACATGCATGTACACGTCTGACATGAACATGAACATGTTATACCATTATTTAAAGTATAATGTAAGTCAATGTTAATTTATGTTCTTCTACATGAACATGTTTGAACTAAAGTATGATACACATTAAATATTAATGGATTCTTATTAGTATCTTTGATTATCGCTAAATCAATTCTTAGATTATTTTTGTTGTGAAGCTTAACGAATAAAACAAATTTGGTTCATGAACTAATGTGTAGATGAAAAAAAACCATATTTCATACTGAAATAATTAGTAATTTTTTTGATAACTACGTTCGTAAGCCAAATATGTAAGAAGCTCCACCCACCTTCTTTTAGTTCGGGCTCTTCACATAATAACTTTTCGATCTAAAGACTAATGTGACACCAAACGTCCGTTAATACCACTCATTAAGAGAATGCATTAAATTTCGTGAAGCGTTATAGGTAAATAGACACAGAACATTACAAGACAGATATAAAAGATAGCAGCAGAATTTAAAATTTTATTTAAAACATAATTCATAACATCGTGGCCCAAAAATTCACAAGTCTCGAACTACATAAAACCATTACAATAATATAGAGCTTCTGTCTTGTACCATTAGAGTACAGAAATGCATAAAAGAAAAATCATAACTCCTCAAAAGAGACAAAGCCATAGTAGTAAAAATAAGAACTTGAGCAATACTTCAAATGCAGCTCCTAGCAAGATGATAACCGAGTCCTGATTAAGCCTGAGTATTCCCACCCTGCGAACCTAGGTGGAATGGAAGAGAGAAGAGGAACAAAAAGGGTCAGACATAAAGTTTGGCGAGTCTAGTTACTTTTAGCAAGTAAGTAAGTAAAAGTATCATGACAGACATATAAGCTGGATAAGAAAGATAACACCATAAAAGCTAAGTATGACAAGGTAAACATGATACAGTGTATACGCATCCCTAATGATTATTCTACTCTAATACTAGTATAACCAAAAATGAGATGATCCCAACAACTGTAAGATGTTAGACTTAGGCGTACTTCTAGTGAGAGATTTTAACCCCATACAATCCACAGGCAACCCAACCTAACAGGCTCCTAAACTTTTTACCAAAGTGTAGACGTACCCCAACTACTACCCTAATCGATCGACTCCCTACTCCGTAGATACTCTATGCCGATCCCACAGTGGGAGGCATTACTTTCCTAAAGTGGCAACCCTTTGTGATGTGCACAACCATATCTATTGGTGTCACGATCGTCTTATCCCCTTTTGCCCGGCCCATGCACGCACAAGTCCCCGGTCGGTTTGCGCTGTCCACACTGTCCTCCACGTTTGGATCTTTTACAATCAACCTAGTAAGTGTGTCCCTACTCCGACCTAGGGTGGAGTACTCGTTCGATACCGTTATATGTGTTGCTGACTGAAACGGGTCCCACACATAAGATCATACTAGCTCTCCCCCTTGTCTTGCATCCCCACTTGGATTTCCACCGATTATGCATACTTATTGGTGTCTTTAATTATATAACTGCCTTAGGTTAAATTTGTGGGCCTATATATGGATATTACCCACCCCCTCAGATTTACTTAACCCACCCACTATTCAACCAAATTTACTTAACCCCTGTTAAAGTTCATGTTCATACAATCCCTATGGATTCAACTAGGTTAAGTATTCTAATTCATTACCGTGTCCATTTACGGTTATAATGTACTGAACCCCTCACATTAAGCCTACCACTTGTGGATGCTGGATATGCCGGTCGGTTCTGGGCAGACTTCTTCCACAATTCGGGCTTAACCTCATGTCTCAGCACGTCTCGTATTTATGCACCTAGACCCTCACATTAGATTCACCACTTATGGTCGCTGGATATGCCGGGCGGTTCCGAGGAACTTCCACCACAAGTGTAATCTAACATCGTGTTTAGGCGCAGTTACAGTTTCTAATTACTGTAATCACAGGCATTCCCTTATTAGTCAATTTTTACCTATGTCGTTATAGGTTTCATGCCCCTTTACCCTAAATATGTTCATAATGAATTATATGCCCTAAATTCATATTCATAAACATTATTCAAGTTATGCCTATTTTACCGTTTACAAGTTATGCCCAAGTTCAATGTTGTTTCCCTCATTCCCAAACGAACGCACTCGCATATTTTTAGCAACATGCCTATGCTCGAAAGTAGCCTGGCTATATAAAATAAAAAGTGAAGGGGGAAGGGAAGATGACAGAACTGATTATTCTAACAAAATTGACATATACATATAGTGGCATAATGTTAAGATGGACATATAAAAATAGATCTGGTGAACTTGTGATAATAAAACTAGTTCTAACATAGTAGGGATGTCATAATAGGCATGATTAGATCTAAACAGCGATATATATTTCCAACTAATGACAGATCCAAATTAACCACAACATGACAGGTATAAGCTGATCTAAATATTGAATTAGATCTATAATCAAAAGTAGATCTGACATGATAAAGGTTAAGATCCAAGTCATAGTTAATTGAGAATATCCTGAATTCACAAATTACAATAGATCCGATATGATTCAGTCACATAGATAGATCCAAATTACAGTTATATCATGTTTTACTTTTAGTTATTTAAATATAAAGGTAACTTAAACTCACAATGTTCGGATCTAGAAAAATAGAAGGAGAAAAGCGGAGGTTGAATCATAGATCTACACTTGAATCTCTAAACTTGATTGTAGAAGAAGAAAAGGATTTGATTCAGTCCAGGCACCGACAACATTTATGCCTCCATTGATTTCGGTGTGAGAAAACTAGAAAATGAGGCCATATATATAGCTACCTGTCCCCAAAACCAACTTGCCACATCATCCCTAGTGGGTTCGACCCCTCCCCCTTATGGGGTCGACCCATGGGTCGACATCCCCTTAAGGGATGATCTTCCCTGGGGGGGGGGGGGGATTTTCCCTCTCACCTAGATTTTCGTAATTTGAACGATTTTGAAATTTTTGAACCTGATTTTGAATTTTTGGACCCTATATGTATATATATAATTCTCTTGTGTGTATACAAACTTCAATCCTTCATAACGTCTTCATACATTGTCCATTTTATGCAAACCAAATGTCTATCTTAACCATAATTTCGAGATAGACACAATGGCGCAATCCGTTTCCCTTAATTCTGAATATTAAATTAATTATTATCTAATTTATCCTCTTTAATGTCATTAAAAAGTACAGGGTGTTACATTCTCCCCTACTCAAAGGATTTCATCCCCGAAATCTCCAAGTTAAGAAGAATGTATATCCTACCATCCATCACCCATCTACTCATCCATCAGTCACAGACATCCATTGTCCTTACAGACTTCTAATGTTTATATGAACTTATGCAAAGGGGTGTGTGTGTGTATGTTCTAATACTAATGCAAAGATCAGGCGGTTTACTGATTTAGTTGACCTCCTTAATGCAATGTATGTTACTGCCATGAACCCAACATGTATGCAACAATCCTATTATAACATGTAAGTTTCATATGTGTGCACAATCATCAGTCCCAATGCAACATCCATATGATGATACATCCATTTCCATCCATTAAAAGAAAAAATGCACAAACATCCATATGCAGTATGAGAGTGATTGAGACGATCTAGTGCCTAATGTGTGTGTATATGCATCCACTAGCAACCACTAGCAAACACTTGCATCCGCTTGCATCCATCAAACATAACATGTCTCAAGCACATGTTTTCATCCACATGATTCCTACCTAAAGGTCGAAGATTCGATCGATAGGACATACTTAAATGATAGAAACAAGCATAAATAAAAGCTTTGGAAAAGAAGTTAAGAACATACCTTCAAAAAGAAAAGGGTACCAAACACGAATCTTGTCTTCGGTCTCCCAACTTGCATCCTCTGGGTTATCTCCCCACTGAACTTTCACTAACTTGACTTTTATGTTGTGGCTTCTTAACTTCTGATCCAAGAATACAAGAAGGAACTCGTCTAACTGTCGCATCCTGTTCCACCTCTACTTCTTCCAATACACTCGGCTTAACTACTTCCGTGGTATCATGCAAGCACGTCCGTAAATGAGAAACGTGAAAAAATCATGAACGCCGGATAGTGTCTCTGTCATCTTTACTCTATAGTCCATTTGGCCAATCCTTTCTGTTATGGGAAATGGCCCTACAAATCTTGGTGCCAACTTCCCTACAGATCCGAAGCGAATCACATTCCTCAAAGATGACACTTTAATGAAAACCATATCACCTACTTCAAATTCAATGTCAGTCCTTCTCTTGTCTGCGTAGGATTTTTGTCTATCTTGAGCGGTTTTCATTCGTCGACTAATAAGATCAATCTTCTCGGACGTTTCTCTAACCATATCTGGTCCAAGAAATAGCCTTTCTGTAGATTCCCACCAAGTTGGTGATCTACAGGGTCGTCCGTACAATGCTTTGAACCATGCCATGCCAATGCTAGCTTGATAACTGTTGTTGTAGGCGAACTCTACTAAAGGAAGATGCTCTTCCCAAGTCCCTCCGAAGTCTAGGATACACAGCCTCAAAAGATCCTCAAGAATTCTATTCATCCTCTCCGTCTGTCCATCGATCTGAGGATGATAGGCGGTGCTCAAACATAACTATGTACCTAATGCTTCTTGCAAGCTCCTCCAAAATTCACTAGTGAAGATAAGGTCACGATCGCTTACGATGCTGGAATGTACTCCATGAAGACGGACAATCTCACGAACATATATTGCTGCCAACCATGTTGTTGCCCTCTTACTCTTAACTGGAATGAATTGAGCGCTCTTAGTAAGTCTATCTCCTACCACCCAAATACTGGTGTTGCGTTTCTTTGATCTAGGAAAATCATCTATGAAATCTATAGAGATGCTCTCCCACTTCCGTTGTGGAACCTCCAAAGGATGAAGTAAACCACCAGACTTCTTTTGCTCTGCTTTGACTTGCCGACAAACCGAACATTGAGAAACAAACTCTGCCACATCTTTCTTCATCCCAGCCCAAAATAAAACCCTCTTCATGTCATTATACATCTTATCACCGCCTGGATGAATAGTCGTCTTAGAATGATGGACTTCTTCTAGGACTTCCTTTAACAAACTTCCAGTTTGGGGGACACAAAGTCTTCCATCTCGTCGCAACCACCCTTTATCATCAATGGAATATCTATTGAGGTGACTAGAAGTCTACCCTTTACTGAGCCTATCCAAGATGTTTGAAATCTGTGGATCATTTCGCTGTGAAGCTTATATCTGATTCATAAGAGTAGGTTGTATCTCTAGCGATGCAAACAAACCACACAATAATTCAGTGGAGGGTCTAAAATCAAAAGTCGATATGAACTCCAAGCTTTTCCTTTCCATATACCGAGGACTTAAGGCCACCCTCTGCCTACTCAGTGCGTCTGACACTACATTACCCTTGCCAGGGGTGTAAGCAATCTCAAGATCATAAGAAGCTAGGCATTTCATCCACCTTTGTTGCCTTAAATTAAGATCTTTCTGCAAGAACAAATACTTGAGAGATTTATGATCGGTGCACAACTCGAACTTCTCTCCAAGTAAATAATGACGCCACATCTTAAGTGCGAATACTATGACATCTAGCTCCAAATCATGGGTAGGGTAGTTCTTCTCATGAACCCTTAGTTGTCAACCCCCATAACACACTACCTTCCCTTCTTGCATCAGAACCGCACCAAGCCCTGTACTACATGCATCAGTGTAAACTGTAACACTTTATTTCCATCAGGAAAGGTCAAGACTAGGGTTGTTGCCAGAGCCCTCTTTAATCGTTGGAAAGCAACATCACAATCTATATCCCATGAAAACACCAAATTCTTCTTCGCTAGGTGAGTGGGGCTGATATTTTTATGAAGTCCTTAATGAACATCCCATAATAGCCTGTCAATCCAAGAAAGCTTCTTACCCTTGTTGCATTTTTCGAAACTTGCCAATCTTGAACTACAACTACCTTTGTGGGATCTACTGCTATCTCATCTTTAGAAACCACATGCCCTAGAAATCCCACCTCTTTTCTGTAAAAATGACATTTGGAGAACTTTGCCTTAAGCTGATGTGCACGGAGAGTTTTCAAAAATTATCTCAAATGTTGGGCATTCTCTTTTTCACTCTTTGAGAAGATCAAGATATTATCAACAAGACCACGACAAATTTATTTAGAAACTCCCGAAACACCCTACTCATCAGGTCGACAAAATAGACGGGTGCATTTGTCAACCCAAAAGGCATAACTACCATTCAAAGAAACTATATAGAGTCCTAAAAGCAGTCTTATCTATACTGTCTTCTGCCACCCTCAACTGATGAAACCCCGTGGCTAAGTCTAACTAAGAAAATATTGAGGCACCAACAAGCTGGTCAAACAAATCATCTATCCTCGGAAGTGGGTGCTTGTTCTTCTTAGTGAGTTTGTTCAACTCTCTATAGTCCACACGAACTGTCCGCCTTAGTCGCGAATACTACTAGAGAACCCCATTCAGATATGCTTTGCCTAATAAATCCTTTCTCAAGTAGCTCCCCAACTTGCTTACTCAGCTCCATCCATTCTCTTGGACCCATATGGTGCACAGGTAATGCAATTGGCTTTGCATTGCCCACCAAATATATACGAAAATCAATCTCATACCTCAGAGGTAAGCCTCGTACCTCATTAAAAACATCAAAATAATCTCGGACTACTGGAACAAATTGCAGATCATTGATAGATGCATTAAGTGACTCTAGGAAACTAAGCATGACAGACCATTGCGGGTCACAAGAAATCTCGAGGGTCTTCCCATGATAGATCAGAAGCCTAACAACCCTTCTCTCACAATCCAGAATGGAACCATACATGGTTAGACAATCCACCCCTAGAATCAAACCGTATCCCATAAAACCGAGCACATACGTGTCGCACTCAAACTCGACGCCTAAGATAGATATTCTCAAACCCCAACAAATCATAAACAAATGAGCCGAACGACCAATGGGGTTTGAGACAACAATGGAATCCACTACCATACTAGTATTTAAGTGCATAGATTCAACCACATAACTAGATATAAATGAATGTGAAGCGCCAGAATCAAAAAGAGTTCTAATAGGATGACTGGAAAGAGAAATCAAACCTTCCACGGAAATTTTCCTACCTCTATCCGGAGCACTGGTCGCGAGAGCATGCACCTGCCCTCCAGATGCTCCTGCCCTTTGACCTTGTCCCAGTGGTCCCTGTTTCTTCGGGCACTCCCTAGCAAAGTGTCCGACCTCACCACAATTGAAGCAAGTATTCTTCCTTCTTTTGCAGTCCTTGACCAAGTGACCCTCTCGTCCACAACTGTGACATTTCCTCTTATTCTTAGCCTTGTCATTCTTTCTACCGTTCTTCTGTTGTTGTTGTTGTTGTTGTTGTCCTTTCTTGGGCCATGCCTTCTTGTTTTGCGTTGTTTCCTCAGCCTTAACTTCCTTCTTTTTCCCCTTTTCTTCCTCATGCATCAAGGCCATATCAACTAGCCTTTCAAAAGTAGCTCCCATTGGAATATGGGACATAACTAACCCATGAAGGTGTTCATTCAGTCCTTTAGCAAACCACAAAGCTTTCTTATGCGAAGTGTCTACCGGTTCCAATCCAAATCTCGCCAGTTGGTTGAATTTGTTCACATATTCTTTAACAGTCATGTTTCCTTGTTTGAGCGCCAGGAACCTCTCCATTTGCATGCTTTTATCAGCTTGAGAAAGAAACTTCATTTCAAACCTCATTCTAAAATCATCCCATGTCTCCACTGGACGTCCAGCTTGGGTTACTTCCCACCAGAACGAAGCTTCGTCTTTCAGTAGCCAGGCAGCTAACTGATTCTTCCTTCGATCTTCCACTTCAAAGATTACAAACAAGTCCTCGGTCTCCTTGAGTCAATTCCTTACCTCTCTGAATGTTTCGATTACACGGAATGGCTTCCCTCTCATGGCATAGAAATCTTTGTAGATCTTAGTGCAGTTATCTGCTCTTGGAGGAGGAGGAGGAGGAAGAGGAACGATAGGTGTAATTGGGGGAGGAATGCCAGCTTGACCTCCGGCAGGCGCCGTGGCCTCTATATACCTACGAAACCAGCCTGGTATCGTAACGCCCTCAGGGACATTAGGTTCCCCAGACTTGCTGAAACGAAAAGGAAAGAGATTTATACAAAGGATCGAAGGATATTACATATGACTTTGGGGAATATGTTTTTCAAACAGACTTTTCTTTTTGAAAATGCTTTCTTTTAAAACCTTTTTGAAAATAGTTTTCAAAAACTTTTATCTAATCTGGTAACCTTCAGCTCTAATACCAAGTGTGACACCCCACGTCCGTTAATGTCACTCATTAAGAGAATGCATTAAGTTTCGTGAATCGTAATAGGTAAACAGACACAGAACATTACAAGATAGATATAAAAGATAATAGCGGAATTTAAATTTTGATTTAAAACGTAACTCAATTGTGGTCCAAAATTTCACAAGTCTCGAACTACATAAAACCATTACAATAATATAGAGCTTCTGTCTTGTACCATCAAAGTACATAAATACATAAAAGAAAAGGCATAATTCCCCAAAAAAAAACAAAGCCATAGTAGTAAAGACAAGAACTTGAGCAAAACTTCAAAAGCAACTCCTATCAACATGATACCCAAGTCCTGAGTATTCCCACCCTGCGAACCTCGGGGGGAGGAAGAGAGAATAGGAAACAAAAAGGGTCGGACATAAAGTTTGGCGAGTCTAGTTACTTTTAGTAAGTGAATAAGTAAAAGTATCATGACAGGCATATAAGGTGGATAAGAAAGATAACACCATTAAAGGTAATTATGACAAGGTAAACATGATAGAGTGTATACGCTTCCTAACGATTACTCTGCAATAATACTAGTATAACAAAAAATGAGATGATCCCAACAACTATAAGATGGTGGATTTAAGCGTACTTCTGGTGAGAGGTTTTAACCCCATACAATCCACAAGCAGCCCAACCTAATAGGCTCCTAAACTTTTTACCAGAGTCTAGACGTACCCCCAACCACTAACCTAATCGATTGGCTCCCTACTCCGTAGATACTCTATGTCGGCCCCATAGTAGGAGGTATCACTTTCCTAAAGTGGCAACCCTTCGTGATCTGCACAACCATATCTACTGGTGTCACGGTCGTCTTATCCCCTTCTGCCCGGCCCATGCACGTACATGTCCTCGGTCGATTTGCGCCTCCCACACCGTCCTCCACATTTGGATCTATTACAATCAGCACAGTAAGCATGTCCTACTCCAACCTAGGGTGGAGTACTCGTTCGATACAGTTATATGGGTTACTAACTAAAATGGGACCCATACACAAGATAATACAAGTTCCCCCCCTTCTCTTGTATCCCCACTAGGATTTCCATCGGTTATGTATACTTATTGGTGTCTTTAATTACATAATCCCCTTAGGTTAAGTTTGTGGGCCTATATATGAATATTACCCATCCCCTCAGATTTACTTAACCCACCCACTGTTCAATCGAATTTACTTAACCCCTATTTGAATTCATTTTCATACAATCCCTATGGATTCAACTAGGTTAAGTATTCCAATTCATTACCTTGTCCATTTATGGTTATAGTGTACTGGACCCCTTACATTAAGCCTACCACTTGTGGATGTTGGATATGCCAGTCGGTTCAGGGCAGACTTCTTCCACAAGTCGGGCTTAATCTCGTATCACAACACGTCTCGTATTTGTGCACCTAGACCCCTCACATTTGATTCACCACTTGTGGTCGTTGGATATGTCAGGCTGTTCCTGGCAGACTTCCAACACAAGTGTAATCTAACCATGTGTCTATGCACAGTTACAGTTTCTAATTACTGTAATCCTAGGCATTCCATTAGTAGCCAATTTTTACCTATGTCGTTATAGGTTTCATGCCCCTTTACCCCAAATATGGTCATAATGAATTATATGCCCTAAATTCATATTCATAAACATTATTCAAGTTATATCAATTTTCCCCTTTACAAGTTATGCCCAACTTCAATGTTTTTCCCTTTGTTCCCAAACTAATGCACTCACATATTTTTAGCGACATGCCTAGACTCGAAAGTAGCCTAGCAATATAAAATAAAAGGGAAAGGGTGAAGGGAAGATGACAGAAATTATTATTCTAACAAAATTGACATAAACATATAATGGCATAATGTTAAGATGGACATTTAAGAATAGATCTGGTGAACTTATGATAATAAAACTAGTTCTAACATAGTATGGATGTCATAATTGGCATGATTAGATCTAAATAAGGATTTAGATTTCCAACTAATGACAGATCTAAATTAACCACAACATGATAGGTACAAGATGATCTAAATATTGAATTAGATCTATAATCAAAAGTAGATCTGACACGATAAAGGTTAAGATCCAAATCATAGTTAATTCAAAATATCATGGATTCACATATATTACAATAGATTCAATATGATTTAGTCACAGGGATAGATCCAAGTTACGGTCATATCATGTTTTACTTTTAGTTATTTAAGTCTAAAGGTAACTTAAACTCACAGTGTTCGGATCTAGAAAAATAGAAGGAGAAAAGCAGAGGTTGAATCACAGATCTACACTTGAATCTCTAGACTTGATTATAAAAGAAGAAAAGGATTTGATTCAGTCCAGGCACCGACAACATTTAGGCCTCCATTGATTTCAATGTGAGAAAACTAGAAAAATGAGGTCCTATATATAACTGCCAACCCCCAGAACCAACCTGCCACATCAGCCCTAGGCCGTATATATATTTTTAAGCTCAAGTACAATAACTATTGAACAAGGCTGTTTAAACGAGGAAGGATTGTTCCAACGCCAGTTACCGGGTCTGAACAAATCGACATTAAGCAGTATTGAGTTGTCTCTCAGAGGAGTATTTGAACCCAATTGGCACGGACCAGAAAATTGATCAAATACTCTTAGATGGGACCTCCACTCTAATGACTGTTGATGAAATTCAGATTCCAGAAGATTGGAGTAGTGACAAATTGCGACAATTATATGCATAATGCACCCTTTAATTCTTATGGAAAAACTGTTATAATTTCTTTAACAAACCTCATCCGACCATTTAAAGAGAGCCCGCTTTCTCAAAAACCAGCAAGACCAGGTGATTCCTACCACATGAATTGATAGTGGCAGTCAAGTGTCCAGTGCTCTAAACATCATTCGCAACAAGTACGAAGGTGTAAAGCACAACCTTGCAGACAAGGGCCGCCAAGAGTCGAACGGTCAAATGATGCAACGTTCAGACTACAAACAAAGTTGTAAGTTTCACCGTAAGGATGCCTTCTTAATTGCAAGGTCCAGGACCCTAGTTCTAACAAATTGTGATAAGATCAGATAATTGAACTAGCGTCCGCCCGTGAAATGATACAACCTCAAACCAATGACCTCCCCAAGGGGCACCCAGTTGATCGTCGGTGCCATTAATACATGGCCCAATTACAACAAACACTGGGCTTCAAACCAAAGACCTCCCCGAGGGGCACCCATTTGATCATCAGTGCCATTAATACGTGGCCCGATTACGACAAACACTGGGCTTCAAACCAAAGACCTCCCCGAGGGTGACCCAGTTGATCATCAGTGCCATTATTACATGGCCCGATTACGATAGACACTGGGCTTCAAACAAAGACCTCCCCGAGGGCACCCAGTTGATCGTCAGTGCCATTAATACATGGCTCGATTACGACAAATACTGGGCTCCAGACCAAAGACCTCCTCGAGGGGCACCTAGTTGATCGTTAAGCCATTAATACATGGTCTGATTGCGACAAACACTAGACTTCTAAAACTAAAGACCTCTCCGAGGGACACCCAGTCGATCGTCAGCGCCATTTATACATGGCCCGATTACGACAAACCCTGGGCTTTTAAAGACCTCTTCGGGGGCATCCGATTAGATGCTAGGTCTTCCAAATCCAGTTACTAACGGACTTTAAAGACCCCTTTGGGGGCATCCGATCATAAGCCGGGTCTTCCAAATTCGGTTAGTGACGGACCCAAAGACCTTTTCGAATGCGTCCGAAAAATTCTATAGGTAGCTGGATTATTCGGTCACAACAAATAACAGATTCACAAAGACCTCTCCGGAGGCATATGTTCAAATATAAACTCCGAAGGGCCTGGATTGCCAGTTTAGCAGGAAACATGATTGAATATACTAAAAATACAAGACCTCTCAAGTAGGGGCACAAAGACAAAAATTCTTCTCCATTGAAAGGTATGAGTTGGATTGACTAGATTGGAAATCCTTAGATCATGAGCAAGCCAGGAAACTTCAAATGTGACGGCATAAGCACATGACCAAGAGATTCCAAATATAGTCGATCACAAATGTCGCGCCTAACCTTTAAAGTCTGTGACGAATTCTGGTACAGGGGCATCACCACTGCATTGAGGAAATTCAATAAAGCTCACTTAAACATACCATAAACTCGTCACAGCTTTACATTACAGGCTTGGCATCTATAAGGATTACTCTGATTAATAAAAGTTGAATCCCTTGAAATGGCTAAGGCAAACTCGAGAACTTCGATGTAGTGGTAAATACAAAAAGTTGTTACTCATGGAAAAGAAGTCTCAAATACTACCTCAGTAAAAATCAAGGAAATTCAGTAAAATTGGTTAAGTAAATCCAACTAATAATAATCCGTGGCTACAACTGAAAAATCATTATTTACAAGAAACGTACCCAGAGGTCATAATGTCAGGCATTGTAATAACAAATGACTTACGATATAGAATTTATGTTGTAAGCATGAAAAGAAAATAGGTCTAGAATGCAAAACAAGAAAGTACTAAAAAGCTAAAGTAAAAGCTTAAACACAACAGGCAGAACACTGTTTCATTGCAACGACACAGAGCCAGATCATAGAATCATAAGTCAAGTACAAGAGTTGTAGACACAAATGTGATAAAAGTGATGAGCGAGGACCGGAACTCGCATATACAACCGGTCTAAATGCAAGGCTTAAAAGGAAACAACAAAAACCAAAGAAAGTTGGCCCTAAGCACTACTTCTTCTTTCCATTTTTGGAATCACTAGACCTCAAGCATGGTTTGTTAACCTTGGAAGGAGGAAATGTATCAGTTGGCTAGTTTCCATCTTTGACTCCCAAACCTCAGCTAAGCCAAGAGCGTAGCAGGATCCAAACACTTTTTTAAAGCAAAACACTTAGGTGGAATTTTCTAATGTAGCATCTCCGACAGAAGCCAGGGCATCCGATGCTTTAGCCATACAGCGGGAAGCAGAAGAAATTCCTCGAGAGCGAAAAGGATTGAATAAATGCAAGTAGTCCAAATTCACGAAGAAACCATTTTGTGAAGCTCTAAATAAGTCGGTAAAAGAAAAGACTTTGCCAACAAATTAGAAGCTTCTGTTGCAACAATCTAACTCAAGGAAATTTGGCAAATTTGATCACATTCATCTCACGCAATTCGTGATGACCCATAGTAAAAGAGTAACATGACCACATTAAGAATTGGACAATGTTCGGAAAACATATCACGGGTTCATCACGACATCACAATAAACAAAAACCCGATTTGCACTCAACCGAAAGGCAAATATACTCAGAAATATTGCGTAAGCCAAAGTGTGTAAACAACGGGAGATCTGTCCTTGGAAGTTCGGCAAGAAGACTTTTCTTTCCAAAAAATATAGGGACATTTGAAAATTCTGACAAAATCAATATGGCTTGATACATAAATAAAGATCAACCTTGATGTTCCGATTAGTTAAGCATCAACTGGTTCTGAGCCTTTTAATGAAGGAGAAGGTAGGTACATCGGTCAAGTCAGATCAAAAGCAACCGCTTCTGTGAATAAATCCCCTCACTAAGAAAATTAAGGGTCTTTCAACACAAAAGCTTCCTCGTCTGTAAATTCGTATATAACTCAAAGAACCTGATGGTACTCTACTTCAAACCCGAAGATAAATGATGCTAAAAAGGCGACTATGCTAATATGGTGTAGCTCGAATCCTATTAAACAGTAACATTTCTCTAGGAATTGAAGCTACTATCTATCAATGGAGAAAACATGAGCTAAAAAGGTTGAGCAATAATCATGCACAGGGGCAAGCCATTGTTAGGTAAAGATTCAAAGTTATAGCCTAGGATAGTCCATGGTAATAAACACCGTTGCAAGGGATAACAATTTTGCGAGGTTGCAGTATACTAAAAGAGCATCTAAAAATACAGAAAGAGCCAATATAGGCAAATACAGGAATAACGCTAGTCCCAAGGCTCAAGACCCTCAGGGTGGATGTTGCAAGTGGCAGCATATAAAATAATGACCCAACAACAACTTATTAAGTGATGCATATAAGCTACTCAGTTTACCAAAAATCCTACGGTCATGATATCCCAAAAGGAATAGCGAAGAACATGAGTCAAGCTGACTGGGGAATCACTAATAATTGCATGAGATAGGCTAAACTCAGAATCCCATCAGACAAATTGTCAGTTCAAAACCAAGACTGACGAGCCTCGAGTGTTATCGATAAGGAAATTAAGTATTACCAGTGTGGAATGTATCTAGTCAGTCGTAAATTTCTAGCAATCGACAACAATTTCACCGCCAAATGCACGCAATTTTTTTTCATTCTAGGTCTTCTGGAAAGGCACATATGCTAAAGAAGACTTTAAAACGAAACTGAGACAATGTTGCATCACTGGTCATCAAAATAAGGCAAAGAGTCCAAAATTAACATATAGAGCTAGCGCAGAGTGGCATCTCTCCAACAAATTGTCGAAAGGACAGTGGATAATCAAAATCTGATTCATTCACAATCCAGAAGCTACAACTGTTCTAGCATTGGAAACCCAAATTAATGCTCTAGCTTAAGCAAAAATGATCTACTTTCTAGAACAATAACTGGTCTTCTGTTAAAAAATAACATACAGAAAGCAGGGCATAAAGATGTTCAATTCTCAAGACATAGATCTGAATTGCTCAAAGCCAAGATGGTCAAAAGCGATAAACTTCAAAATAAGCTTCATGTGACAAAATCTGGTCGCCTAACGACCTAGTAAGGCAGGTCTTCCAAACAAACTAACATAACAAGATGGGCAACGATCTGCTAAAGTCAGATCGCTCGACGATCGTCTGACACATTAGATCGGTTGGCGACCTATAAAGATAGATCACGCGATGACCGGACGGGACCGATCGTTCAACGTTCTGGGAGCTTGAATCACGCACTAACATGAAGGTGCAAATCATCATCAAACTAAAGCTGTAGCATACAAAATCAATTGAGAAGGAGCAACATACGAGTTCAGGTTGAATCAAACAGTCCCGTGCAAGCATTTTTATTCAATTCAAAATAAAATTCGCTATGATTCATTTTATAATTGTTTAACAAATCCACAATCGATATGGACAGTCTATGGTGAAGTATAAGTCCAAAATTGTGCAAGTGCTTGTTTTGATTACAGAACAAGCGACATAAAGTGCTAGATCATCTCACAGAAGTTCAAAGCATGATTTTTCATAGCAAACAAAAAGCTACGATTGAATCTCAACGCGCAGTGAATTCAAATTTGTAGCATTCAAGTATGAGATACAAATTGAAGTGCTTGGCTACACTAAGATATGAACAATTCAGACTTTAGCTATTCACAAAATAGCCGATTTCAACCCAAGAATACAAGCCGACGTAAAGATCCGAGCAATAACTCAGATTCTAAAATTGGCATCACTAGCTCAAGTCACGAGCTCCCAAAACTTGTCTCAAATAGAAAATGACAAATGAGTAATATTTAAATGGTTGAAGTTCAGACTGTTTAATGCCTATCACTACACTCAAGTTCAAATTAACAGACCAAAACCAAAGTATAAGTGTCAAATGTTCAACAATGATAAAAATGCGGATATCATTGAAGTTCGAAGCCCGTGCTATCTTTGATAACACAAGCTTCGATGGACAAATGTTAACCCCGTTGTTAAACGCAGTTCAAAGATTGGTCACAAAGCATTATAGGTCAAATTAATAATTGCATATGTATGATCATCACTACTGTACAAGACATGGAATGACCGTACGTATTAACATATAAGAATATGTCTCACTGCATGCACACTTAGGTCACAATTTGCCAAAACAATAAAGGAGATGACAACAATGCATTAAAGGTGCATGTTTTAGTACAAGAAAGTAACTGGCATGTGTACTATTTAATCCATAAATAAGAAATGGACAAGGAAATGTCTACAACGTAGATAGTTCAACTTGATGAATACAAGGCAATGTGGTTATATAAGGATGGAAGTAGCTGCATATTGTATTGCAATAGTTATTCAGTCCACGTCAGCGTATATCTCTTGGCAAGTGGACCATGCCTTAGATCGTCGCACACCGATCAGGTCATTAAGACCGTATATGCATCACAACATGTATGTAAAACATGCATACCAGGTCGTTACTACATACATAAGTGGAAGACCACGTGGCATGAAATAAAAGGGGAAGATTCAGATCGTATAATGTGGCATCACTTCAATATGCATAACACAATATTAATGTTAGCATTACATATTCAAATAAGAAGGACAAGCCACGTGGCAAGTAACTAATGGCACGGTGTGTAATTGAAGCACCCAGGTTGTGAATAATGTGAAGTAGTAGCATATATTAATCAGGTCGTCATAGTCCTTTAGCTCGTTCTTCATCAGGCCGCGTATTATGTATCAGGTCATTAGACACTTTTTTAGATCGTTAAAATCTTCAGGACGCTTCAATGTATATGTAACACCCCACCTCCGCCAGGGTCACTCTTGCAAGTACACTGGCTTTGGAGGGGTGTTGGACAAGGTAAAATGCATAAAGATATCACAAGACAGAACATATGAGTAAAACAGAGTAAATAAAGCAGTGGATAAAATTACTATTTCAAAACCATAGTCAAGTTACATCAAAGTACTTAGTCATTATTTTCCATCTACTACAAGTCTAGAAACATAAACTAAAAACTGGAAATAACATAAAGTAAACTATCCCCAAAGTAGACGTGGTAAAGCCATAGCGAGCTCAAGTCCAAACCGTACATGAGCTATCCAGAAAGCAAGCTAAAGATCCAAGCTAGGTGCTAGTGTTCCCACCCTGAGAACTTGGGGGGGGGGGGAACGGAAGAAAAGAGGCGAAAGAAAACAGGTCAGTCAAAAAGACTGGTAAGTCCTACCTACTATTAGTATAAAAACTAATAAAGTTAACTGGACATGTAAAACAGAGATGAAACATAGGATGATAATTGGCATGGTGAAAAGTTAACAAGATAGATCAAGTGTGGCATCGCATATACAAGGTTAAGTTGCACCAAGTGTACTAGTATTCTAATCCATGTCAAGTATAAACAAGAAATGATCCCTTGGCCCAAAGTTGGCCCAACATCATGAGATGACCTAAATCAAGGTCCAACTACACGGTCTAGTCTATCGGCTCTCTATAAGCCTAACTCGTCAAGTGTCGGTGTCATACGGCCCAACCGCGAGATGTAGTCGACTGTGCAAGGTCCACCCTAGGGTGTATCCGGGCCCTAGGGTGCCAACCACTGACACCAAAACAAGCACGCATAGTCCAAGCCTACTGATGCCCATGTCTGTCTTTCATCCCCGGACTATGTGCACGAACATAGTCCGCCGGAATCTACAATGGCGCACCTACCTAGCCATCCCTTTTGGTCACTTAGATTCAGCCCAGTAATCGTGCCCCACCCCTAGCCTAGTCCCTAGGGTATCCCGATACCCCCTGGTGGGTTACTGCTGGAAAGGGCCCCGCAAACTAGGGTTTCTAATGGGTTAAGTGTGGTTAACCCTATCCAAACCATGTATCAAGTTGGTTAAGTATACCCAAGTGGTTCATGACTTAACCCCAACAATCCATCGTGTTCAATTGGTTAAGTATTCAAGTGGTCCATGACTTAACCCTACCATGTGGCATTAATTAACTTAATGCACCCCAACCTCTCGCATTAGACTTTGTTGTGGTTACTAGTTAAGCCGGGCGGGTCCGGGTAGCTTTACACCACAACCTAGTCTAACCTCGGGTTTTAAGTGCGATATGACCAACTACTCACATTAGGTCCTATTGTTTGTAGCCACTAGTTAAGTCGGTCGGTTCCGGGTAGATTTATGCTACAAACTCAACCCAACCTCGAGTTGGCCACTTTCATGTTTTCTATATGTCATGTCCACGTTCATGTTTTTCAAGCATAATCACATGTCATATTTTTAAATCATGTTTCATCTCATTTAAGTTTACCCATAACGTAACCCCATCGCACGTAAGTTCGCATCAACACAAATAGATCAAAAGGGGGAACATAAGAACATGACAAGGTGGGCATAAGATGGCAAAGTCTATCACAAGTTAAACATGGTGATATTTGAGGCAAAATGGGTTCAACATACTAGCATATGGCCTCAACATGTATGATAGCATAAAAGGTGACTTGGCCTCAAACATGACAATAACATAAAGGTGATTTGGCCTCAAACATGTCAAATAGCATAAGAGTGATTTGGCCTCAAAACATGTATGACTTCAAACTTAGTAAATAAACTTGTGGGTAGCATGTAGTTCAACATCATATGCAAGTTAACATCAAGGTTAAGAGAGGTTCTATGTTGCATTATGCACAAATCCCAAGTAAAGCTCATAGCTTTATACCCAAAAATCAAGGTAAATGATACTAGGTTCATGATAGTGCCACAATCATAGATCAAAAGAGTCATAAATGGATCTATGCATACAATGATAGGTTCAAGGCAAATATTGCACTTAGGCCCAATTCCAATCTACACATGTATGGCATTAAACTTAGCAAATAGGGTGATAAACTTGTGATTAGCATATAGGTCATAACATCATAGGCAAGTTAACATAAAGATCATGAGGGGTTCTATGTTGCATTATGCACAAATCCCAAGTAAAGCTCATAGCTTTATACCCAAAAAGTCAAGGTGATAGTCCCATAACCATAGATCAAAAGAGTCATGTATAGATCTATGCATACAATGATAGATGCAAGGCAAGTGTTACACAAAAATCCCATTTCAACTTGCTACATGTCATATTAAGTTCATAGTTTAAATCTAAGAGTAGAATAGGGCTTACAAAGTGTGGTAATGAGACTAGAACACAATTAAAACAAGATAGAGGCTTGGTAGCAACACTAGAGATCTCCAAATGATAAGCTCCACTCAAAACCCTTGAGAAATAAGTAGAAGATCCTTGCTTTGATGAAGAAAGATGGCTCTTTTACTTTAGAACTAGCCTAGAACACTCAAGCTCTCATGAGCAAGAAGATGGAGGCCATGTTATGAAGATGGAGGCCATGATCAAGGAGCATTTTGGCATAACCTAGTTGTAGGATTGATTTGTGATGGTTTAGGCTAGGTATTAGGGTGTTTATATAGAAGTTTAGGTTAGTTTAGGCCATAGGATTAACCCTAATTCAGATCTGAGCCATCGAATCACGTCACAAGCCAACAAAACAAGACCCAGGAGCCAAAACAGGTGCACTAGGCCAAACTGGCCCGACCACCCAGGTCGACAGGAGTGTCGACTGGGCAGTCGACACCAGCTGGGGTGTGTCGAATCCCAAGTCGACTCCCCAGTCGACTTGGGGGCTGGGCGGGAAACTTTCCCGCCCAGTCTGTTTGGCTCCAGATTTGAAATTTGAACTGTTTTTGAACTTGAAATTTTCTGAAAACTTTGACGGGCCATAACTTGGTCATACGGACTCCGATTCTCGAAAACTCGGACTCTATTTCGCGTATTTTTCCGAGACGAACGCAATGGCACAACCCATTTCACTTGATTCAGATCTTAATATTTAATTCTGCCTTGATTTACGTTATAACATGTTATTCAAAATACGGGTTGTTACATTCTCCCCACCTTAAAGGATTTCGTCCTCGAAATCTTCAAGTTAGGAAGAACGTATCCTACCATCCATCTACTCAAAAAATCATCCACGAGCAGTCATTGTCCTTAAAAGATTCTAAATGCTGTATGATCATATGTGAAAGGTGTGTGTATATGTACTTATCTAATGCAAAAATCAGGCGGTTACTGATTCAGTAAACCTCCTTAATGCAAAGTATGTTAGTGAAATGAGTCCATATGTATGCAAATTCCTAATCATAATTCATAATCTCTACATGAGTGCACATAACATTCATCCATATGCAACATCCACGTGATAGCATAACAAGTTTCAGCCATGAATAAGCATAAGCACTCATGCATATGCAATATGAAAGTGTGTGAGCCGATCTTAGTGCCTAATGTGTATCATGCATCCACGAGTATCCACTTGCAAACACTTACAAACATCAAGCATAACATGCTTCAAATACATGTTTCATCCAAAGTTTTTTTTTTACCTAAGGTTCTCATGACGAGGTTAACGAAATAACAAGATAAACATGGATAGCAAAAGAAAGATATGCTGACTTATAGGAAAAGAGATTGAGAATGTACCCTCAAAAAGAAATGGGTGAAGCGCGCACATCTTCTCCTCGGTTTCCCAAGTTGCGTCCTCTTCGGCTTCACTCCACTGAACCTTTATTAACTTGACTTCTCGATTTCTCAGCTTCTTGATCTCCATTCCCAAGATACGAATCGGAGCTCGCCTCAAAGTTGCCTCCTTTTCTACTTCCACGTCTTCAAGAATGCTAGGCTCAACTACCTCAGCTGACTCATGTAGGCACTTCCGGAGATGCGAGACATGAAAAACATTGTGCACTCCGGCCAGCTTCTCGGGCAATTCCACCTTATAAGCCATCTTCCCAATCCTCTCTATGATAGGGAAGGGTCCTACGAACCTTGGTGCCAGCTTCCCAACTGCTCCAAAACGAACCACATTTCGCAAAGGAGAAACCTTCACAAAGACCATATCTCCAACTTCAAATTCTAAGTCTGTCCTTCGCTTGTCTGCATAGGATTTCTGTCTGTCTTGGGCCGTTTTCATCCGCCTTCGAATCAACTCAACCTTCTCGGATGTGTCCCTTATCATGTCAGGCCCAAGTATAAGCTTATCCGTCGTCTCCCACCAACAGGTTGGTGACTTGCACGGCCTCCCATATAAAGCTTCGAATGGTGTCATCCCTATGCTTGCTTGGTAGCTGTTATTATAAGCAAACTCTACGAGAGGAAGGTGGTCTTCCCAAGTGCCACCTAAGTCAAGAATGCATAGCCTCAACAGATCTTATAGTACCCTATTCACCCTTTCGGTCTGGCCATCCGTTTGTGGGTGATAGGCCGTACTTAGATTCAATCACGTACCCATCGCTTCTTGCAAACTATTCCAGAACTGGCTAGTGAAGATTGGGTCACGATCGCTAACTATGCTAGAAGGAACTCCATGCAATCGCACTATCTCTCGAAGATAAACAGATGCTAGCCATGATGCGGTCCTCTTGCTCTTTACCGGAATAAAATGGGCGCTCTTCGTGAGTCTATCCACTATGACCCATACGCTAGTATTCCCCTTCCTTGATCTCGGCAATCCATCCACAAAATCCATAGAGATACTTTCCTACTTCCATAGCGGGACCTCCAATGGAAGCAGTAGCCCACCGGGCTTCTTCTACTTGGCCTTTACTTGCTGGCAAACAATGCATCTAGAAACAAACTCTTCCACATCCTTTTTCATCCCATCCCAAAAGAAAATGCGCTTCATATCCCGATCCATCTTATCCCCTCCGAGATGTATGGTCATCCTCGAGTGATGCGCCTCCTCAAGAACTTTATTTACTAAGTCTCCCACTTGTGGGACACATAGTCTTTCATCACGCCTTAGCCACCCCTTGTCATCAATAGTGTATCTAGCGAGGTGACTTGATGTCTCACCATGAATCAACTTGTCCATGATCTCGACTATCTGCGGGTCTTCCTTCTGCGAAGTCCCTACTTGATCAAGGAGTGTAGGTCTAAGCTCAAGAGATGCTAACGTGCCAGTCATCGACTCAACAGCATGTGTAAAATCAAAGGTTGCTAAGAACTCTAGATTCTTCATCTCCACAAACAAAGGGCTCAAAGTCAACCTTTTCCTACTTAGCGCATCCACCACAACATTACCCTTGCCGGGGTATAAGCTATATCAAAGTCATAAGATACCAAGAATTCCATCTACCTCTGTTGCCTTAGATTTAAATCCTTTTGCGAAAAGAGGTACTTCAAAGACTTATGATCAGTATATAACTCGAACCTTTCGTCTAGAAGATAATGGCGCCACGATTTAAGTGCAAAGACAATTGCCGCCAACTCCAAATCATGAGTGGGATAGTTCTCCTCATGCACTTTAAGTTGTCTACCCCCAAAGCATATCACCTTCCCTTCTTGCATTAGGACAACGCCTAATCCCGTGCAACACGCATCAGTGTACACGATAAACATCTTACTCATCAAAGACATCAGGATATTCTCTGACCACCCTCACAGATTGCAAGCTATCGATGGATGAGTCGAGGGATTCTAGATAACACAACATGACGGGACCCATAGGGTTACAAGAAATCTCTAGGGTATTACCAAGGCGAGTCATGAGCCTCACAACCCTATGCTCACAATCAACCTGTATCCCATAAGACTGAGAACATATGCATTACACGCGAATTCTACACTCAAGATAGAAATCTACAAATCCACATTGATCATGGATAAATGGGCGGAACCCCAGTTGGATTTGAAATACTAACGGGATTTTCAACTAGACTAGTACTTAGGTGCAAACTTTCAACAAGATCAGAAGAAATAAAGGTATGCGATGCGCCAGAATCAAATAAAGTTCGAACAGGAAAATCAGAAATGTAAACAAGACTTTCTATAGAAACACTACCTTGATCAAGAGCTGGAAGAGTGAGGAGAGCCTGCAACTGCCCTCCAGAGGGTCCTGCTCGCTGAGTTTGCCCTTGCTTCTTGGGGCAATCCTTGCTGAGATGTCCAGATTCTCCACAGAGAAAGCACTCGCCCAACTTCCTCTTCTTCTTCCTACAGTCTTTAGCTATGTGTCCAGTGATCCTACAGAAGTTGCACTTCCTCCTTTCTCTTGACTTGTTGTCCTTGCTGTTGATGTTCTTGCCTCCTTTCCCGGAATCTACCTTCTTGCCTCGAGACTCATTAGCCTTGATCTCCTTTTTGCCACTCTTATCTTCTTCTTGTAGAAGGGCCATATTTACCAAACTCTCGAAGGTCGCCCCCATGGGTATATGAGACATGGCCGAACCGTGCAATGGCTCGTTCAATCCTCGAGCAAAGTGTAGGGCCTTCTTCTGAGCTGTGTTCACCAAGTCTAGACCGAACCGAGCAAGTTGATTAAACTTATTAACGTATTCTCTAACGGTCATGTCCCCTTGCTTCAGTAATAGGAACCTCTCCATCTGAAGGTTCTCTTATGCTGATGATAGAAACCTCAGTCCAAACCTTCTCCTAAACTCATCCCAAGTCTCAATTGGCCTAGTAGTGGTGGTGACTACCCACCAATAAGCAGCTTCCTCTTTCAATAGCCATACCGCCAACAGAACTTTCCTACGGTCTTATATATCAAAGATAGCAAAAAGGTCTTCAGTTTTCTTCAACCAGTTTCTTGTCTCAACAAAAGTCTTCGTCCCAACAAAATTCTTGCCACCCATCGCCTTAAAGTCCTTGCAAATCTTCGCGAAATTCGCTTGAGGATGCTGAGGAGGAGGAGGAGGAACCTCAGCTACGGGAGGGGGAGGAGGAAAGTCTGCAGGGCCCACGCCGTTGGCTCTACCTTCCAAGAACCTTCAGAACCATCCGGGTATGGGTATTCCCTCGGAAAGGTTAAGATCGGCCATGCTAGAAACGAAAAAGAAAAGATAGATTCAGAATGAGGAAACAAAGGAAAGTGCTAATGGCTTTTGGGGAATAGCCTTTTAAAATAAACTAGACTTTTCTTGGAAAAATACTTAATTGGTTTTGAAAATAGTTTTTCAAAAGAGTTTTTTTAAAACTTTTGTCCGGTCTAGTAAAACCTTATGCTCTGATACCAAATGTAACACCCCACCTCCGCCAGGGTCACTCTTGCAAGTACAATGGCTTTGGAGGGGTGTTGGATAAGGTAAACATGCATAAAGATATCACAAGACAGAACATATGAGTAAAACAGAGTAAATAAAGCAGCGGATAAAATTACTATTTCAAAACCATAGTCAAGTTACATCAAAGTACTTAGTCATTATTTTCCAACTACTACAAGTCCAGAAACATAAACTGAAAACTAGAAATAACATAAAGTAAACTATCCCCAAAGTAGACGTGGTAAAGCCATAGCGAGATCAAGTCCAAACCGTACATGAGCTATCCAGAAAGCAAGCTAAAGATCCAAGCTAGGTGCTAGTGTTCCCACCCTGAGAACCTGGGGGGGGGGGGGGGGGGGGGACGGAAGAAAAGAGGCAAAAGAAAACGGGTCAGTCAAAAAGACTGGTAAGTCCTACCTACTATTAGTATAAAAACTAATAAAGTTAACTGGATATGTAAAACAGAGATGAAACATAGGATGATAATTGGCATGGTGAAAAGTTAACAAGATAGATCAAGTGTGACATCGCATATACAAGGTTAAGTTGCACCAAGTGTACTAGTATTCTAATCCATGTCAAGTATAAACAAGAAATGATCCCTTGGCCCAAAGTTGGCCCAACATCATGAGATGACCTAAATCAAGGTCCAACTACACGGTCTAGTCGATCGGCTCCCTATAAGCCTAACTCGTCAAGTGTCGGTGTCATACAGCCCAATCGCGAGATGTAGTCGACTGTGCAAGGTCCACCCTAGGGTGTATCCGGGCCCTAGGGTGCCAACCACTGGCACCAAAACAAGCACGCACAGTCCAAGCCTACTAGTGCCCATGTCTGTCTTTCATCCTCGGACTATGTGCACGACCATAGTCCGCCGGAATCTACAATGGCGCACCTACCAAGCCGTCCCTTTTGGTCACTTACATTCAGCCCAGTAATCGTGCCCCACCCCTAGCCTAGTCCCTAGGGTATCCCGATACTCCCTGGTGGGTTACAGCTGAAAAGGGCCCCGCAAACTAGGGTTTCTAATGGGTTAAGTGTGGTTAACCCTATCCAAACCATGTATCAAGTTGGTTAAGTATACCCAAGTGGTTCATGACTTAACCCCAACAATCCATCGTGTTCAATTGGTTAAGTATTCAAGTGGTCCATGACTTAACCCTACCATGTGGCATTAATTAACTTAATGCAACCCAACCTCTCACATTAGACTTTGTTGTGGTTACTAGTTAAGCCGAGCGGGTCCGGGTAGCTTTACACCACAACCTAGTCTAACCTCGGGTTTTAAGTGCGATATGACCAACTACTCACATTAGGTCCTATTGTTTGTAGCCACTAGTTAAGCCGGTCGGTTCCAGGTAGATTTATGCTACAAACTCAACCCAACCTCGAGTTGGCCACTTTCATGTTTTCTACATGTCATGTCCACGTTCATGTTTTTCAAGCATAATCACATGTCATATTTTCAAATCATGTTTCATGTCATTTAAGTTTACCCATAACGTAACCCCATCGCACGTAAGTTCGCATCAACACAAATAGATCAAAAGGGGGAACCTAAGAATATGACAAGGTGGACATAAGATGGCAAAGTCTATCACAAGTTAAACATGGTGATATTTGAGGCAAAAGGGGTTCAACATACTAGCATATGGCCTCAACATGTATGATAGCATAAAAGGTGACTTGGCCTCAAACATGACAATAACATAAAGGTGATTTGGCCTCAAACATGTCAAATAGCATAAGGGTGATTTGGCCTCAAAACATGTATGACTTCAAACTTAGCAAATAAACATGTGGGTAGCATGTAGTTCAACATCATATGCAAGTTAACATCAAGGTTAAGAGAGGTTCTATGTTGCATTATGCACAAATCCCAAGTAAAGCTCATAGCTTTATACCCAAAAATCAAGGTAAATGATACTAGGTTCATGATAGTGCCACAATCATAGATCAAAAGAGTCATAAATGGATCTATGCATACAATGATAGGTTCAAGGCAAATATTGCACTTAGGCCCAATTCCAATCTACACATGTATGGCATTAAACTTAGCAAATAGGGTGATAAACTTGTGATTAGCATATAGGTCATAACATCATAGGCAAGTTAACATAAAGATCATGAGGGGTTCGATGTTGCATTATGCACAAATCCCAAGTAAAGCTCATAGCTTTATACCCAAAAAGTCAAGGTTATAGTCCCATAATCACAGATCAAAAGAGTCATGTATATATCTATGCATACAATGATAGATGCAAGGCAAGTGTTACACAAAAATCCCATTTCAACTTGATACATGTCATATTAAGTTCATAGTTTAAATCTAAGAGTAGAATAGGGCTTACAAAGTGTGGTAATGAGACTAGAACGCAATTAAAACAAGATAGAGGCTTGGTAGCAACACTAGAGATCTCCAAATGATAAGCTCCACTCAAAACCCTTGAGAAATAAGTAGAAGATCCTTGCTTTGATGAAGAAAGATGGCTCTTTTACTTTAGAACTAGCCTAGAACACTCAAGCTCTCATGAGCAAGAAGATGGAGGCCATGTTATGAAGATGGAGGCCATGATCAAGGAGCATTTTGGCAGAACCTAGTTGTAGGATTGATTTGTGATGGTTTAGACTAGGTATTAGGGTGTTTATATAGAAGTTTAGGTTAGTTTAGGCCATAGGATTAACCCTAATTCAAATCTGAGCCATCAAATCACATCACAAGCCAACAAAACAAGACCCAGGAGCCAAAACAGGTGCACCAGGCCGAACTGGCCCGACCACCCAGGTCGACAGGGGTGTCGACTGGGCAGTCGACACCAGCTAGGGTGTGTCGACTCCCATGTCGACTCCCCAATCGACTTGGAGGCTGGGCGGGAAACTTTCCCGCCCAGTCTGTTTGGCTCCAGATTTGAAATTTGAACTGTTTTTGAACTTGAAATTTTCTGAAAACTTTGACGGGCCATAACTTGGTCATACGGACTCCGATTCTCGAAAACTCGGACTCTATTTCGCGTATTTTTTCGAGACGAACGCAATGGCACAGCCCTTTTCCCTTAATTCAGATCTTAATATTTAATTCTGCCTTGATTTACGTTATAACATGTTATTCAAAATACGGGTTGTTACAGTATACGCTGAGTCGACGGGCTAACATGGACACGTGTGCAGGAAAGAAGAGGCTCCTTCTTGTGTACAATACCATACCCAGGTCATTTAAACCACACATAAAATTGTCAAGGGGTGAGCCGTGTACACATCAGGTCGTTGCCTCATCACTAACAAGGTCGTATTTACTAGCAAGCAACGCCAGGTCGTTACCTCATCATAAGTTGGACTGTATGACAGAGAAGCTAAAGTCATGTGTTGTCTTAACTTATTTGATGGCAACGAATAATGGATATCCTCAGGTCGTTTCTATATTACTTATGAGAGCCAACTAGCTCGCTGCCATGTCAGCATATCGTTTAAGCTGCTACACAGTGGGCTGAAGCACAAGGTCGTTCACCATGTTTCACTTATGGTCGTTCCCCTGGACGAAATGGTCTAGGTTGTTGCCACATCATGTTCAGAGCAAATTATACCAGATCGTTAGCACAATCTGAACTGGACCATTTACATGCAACACGGAGTCCGCAAATAGATACACATATGTCTTGCCACGTGTAGAGCGGAGAGTCATGAACGGAGAAATGGGAACAATCAGCTCATATGTGAATTGTTAAACCATAAGAGCATTGTAAAGGCAGTAGTTAGGCCGTAAAGCTTTTAGCCCGCAAATGATTTTAGTTCGTGAATGCTCTTTAGATCGTTCTTCACAACTGTACACATCTGAGCAAAGTTATGCCGCAAAAGATGTTTGATAAGTCGATGGTTTATGCATATGGTTCATGAGCTAAAGCATTAGGCAACATAAAAACCAACGTTTACTTGGGATGCGACAAAAGAAATCAAGGGGAAAAGTTCATGTGCGTCACATGTCCTTTGTGCGTAAGTAAAAGGAGGCCAATTTATTACATAAATGATAGGTCACTCTAGCATGAAAAGCCAGCTGTCACCAAGTTGTTTTATATCAGATCGTGGAAAATAGTCAGGTCATTGCTTTATTATGGGATAGTTAGGTCGTTTTTACTTTTAGACTGTAAGCCCCCAGTCTGTTCGTTAAATAATGGTAGACCGATCGTTTAAAGTCATTTCGTTAGCAACAAGAAATGGACAAATACGACCTACGACCTAAGGGCCAACACCCCATATTTACAACTTGGCCGCTACCTCTAAACACTCCATAAATACCCCACTTCTCCACCATTCAAAGGAGGAATTCTTCTACCCCGAAGGGCCGCCAAATCATTTCTTCAACCTTCTAAGCTCCATTAAAAGCTTGATTAATGACTTCCAATGATCATTCTACCTTCATGCAACAAAAAATGGATTAAATCTCCTTCAAAAAACATTGGAAATCGCTCCACCACAATTCAAGTGATCTCTAGTCTCCGCTAAACCTCTCTAAAGCCTAGATCTAATGCCAAATCACTATAGAATCCATGAAGATTGCCCAATTGCTAAAGTGATTGAATAATCATACATCCACCATCACAAAACAAGAGATCGCTCCAATTCCTTTGCCAACTCAAGTGCAATTTAGATCATAAAGAGAAAAAACCGAGAAATGAGCGATATGAGAGATGGGTGCAGCATTCGGTATTATAATCTAACCATTATCATCTAAATTAGTGTCTTTATGATCTAACCATACTTCCAGGCAAGTGTTTTTTATTTTGTGATTACGTGGCTCCGTATTATAATCTAACCATTCGGTGAAGTGTTTCCATAACACCTTTGGTGTTGAAATCAAATTTTGGGTTTTAACAATCATCATTAGTGGTAGCTTCAATATTAAGAACTTCCGCTTGTGCTTTACTGTTATCTTTAGCAGCAGTAACCATATTAGCACTTGCATTGTTATCTTGCTTTGGAGGAGTATAATTGGTATTGAACCTAAAATAACATTTGCTTGCACTATTCCCCACTTTTCCCCAGATTTGACATATGATTCTATTGTTATTATTACTTCTACCACCTCCTCTTCCTATACCAGACCAACCCCCTCTCTGATTGTTAAACTGTTTTCTTGACCCACTTTCTTTATCTTGATTTTTTTTCCTCTGCCATAAGAAGTGTAATTAACAGACAGGTCATAACTGATACTTTTTTATGTTTTATTCTACCTTCATGAGACAAAAGGGTAGAATATACATATTGCAATGAGGGAATTGGATCCATTGATAGAATGATTGTTGTAACTGCTTCATACTCATCATCTAAACCACTAAGAATAGCTATAACTTGTTCTGATTCTGGTATCCTTTGGCCTATATAATTTAATTGATCACATATATTCTTTACTTTGAGCAAATATTCATTCATTGATGATTTCCTTCTTCTTATGCTATGCAATTGTCTTCTATGATGCATAACTCTTGTAGAAGATTGATTTGAGAAATTTCTTTCAACTGTTGAACAAACTTCTTGTGTAGTTTTTACCCCTATTAACTGAGGTAAAATGGCTGGACCAATAGAGGACATCATCCATGCAAAAACTATACCATCTTGTCTCTGATGCATGGTATATTCAGGATTACTCACCAGATTCTCCTCAGCATCTCAAATGAATTTGGGTGGAACAATTTTTGTTTCAAGAATATTATCTTCTAAACCATATGCTCTAATTGTAGTTTCTACCTGTAACTTCCATAACATGTAATAGGTTTCATCGAGATGAATGGAGAATTAGTTGGCTTTGAGGTTTTATGATAGTCTTCATCAAATCTTGAATGGGATCATTTTGAGTTTGATGAAACTTATTGCTGGAAACACGAGGGATCAAATTATCACCAGAATTAGACATGCTGAAATCCTATGATGCAATTTTAGAATGCACAGGTATGATCTAATACACTTGAAATCTTGAATTGAGATTGATTAGAAGAAATCACTGTTATTGAATGATGCAACTTAGATGGTCTGTGTGAATAATAGTCTTTAATTCTCTGATAAGAATAGAAAATAACTCTGATAGACTATCTATGATGACATTGATACAATAGTGATCGTTTCTTGATTTACCTTGATCGGTTTCTTGAGGTTTAGATCTGATCCAACACCAAACTTTATACTGAAATCAAGATGCATCCACAAAATTGTAGGCGAGGCACTTGACTTTTGGATAAAGAAGCAACCTTCAGATGAAAAAGTGGAAACTTTGATGAAGGGAGATCTAAATGATGAAGCTACTCTGATGGATCGACTGTTTGATCAACACTTTTGATGATCAAACACACTGAGCGGCTCTGATACCAAGTTGAAATTGCAGAAAATAATGCACCAGAATAATGGTGGAAGAAATAAGATTGTATTGTTTTTCAGAAAATGTATAACATAAGTTGTTAACGTTACAGCTACTATATATAATATACATATGCGGCTTAAGCCAAAGCCCAAATATAAAGCCAAGAAATAAGAAAGATATATATTATCTTTACAATAAGCGAAGCCATTATATTTCATTATAAGCATCTCTAGTCTACTAAAAGGTAAGAGGACACCCCCTCTCTTTTCAAAAGAGTGAAGAATAGTGTTGAAGTTCCCATTATAACCCAAGGAGCAGAAATAACTTGACTGAGAGCGGTGAGGCTTTTCCAAAGCGAAAGCCTAAATTTTTCACAATTAGAAGCATAAATAAAGGTGATAAGAATAATAAGGCAACCGTTATTTTTAAATGAACATAAATCAAGCTGATAAGTTGATAAATCCCAAATATTTGGGTCCCACGGGATCCAAAATTTGTCATTATCACCTTGACTGTTATTATGTATATGCTTCTGGTTATAAAGTTTTTTTCAAGTGATAGTCATTGATTCTGAAATCAACTAATTTACACATTAACAATCCCAAAATTTCAGGTTTGTTAGAGCTGATAAAATTGGATAGATCCAACTTGCTTTTTGGGGAGTTGAGTCCCCTAACATTCCAGGCACTTATCGTCATGAATAAAAAAAAATATATACTACCTCCGGTTCTAAATATAAGATGTTTTACTTGTTTGCACAAGAATTAAGGAATCAATTAATAATGCTTAGATTCATGCTCAAAATAAGTATTTTTCTTAAATTAGCTTCTTTTCGTGTGCATCTATTGGTTGAAACATGAATAAATGCATAAAAAGTCACATCATTTATTATGAATAACGGATAAAGAGAACATCAAAACCTTAAACATCTTATATTTTTTAAAAAAACCAAACTTCTTAAAACATCTTATATTTTGAAACAGAGGGAGTATAAAGGATATATTAAAGGATACAGGGTACTTCAGTTATTCATGGTAAGTAATGTCATCCTCTCTAACACCCATCTTGCTTCCTTTTTTCTTGCATTGCTTGGGGTCTCTAACGCCGAGCTAATCATTCCATTTATCATTTTTGGTGATGTAATTATTTTTGAATTTGACATCCTCCGCAACTTCGTATAATTCAGAATTATTAAGATCATCGAGCTTCTTTATCTTAGTCTTCTTATTTTGGTTTTATATGCAGAGTTTCTTGCAGAAGAGAACGAGTTAGACAACTTTTTGAGTAGCAAATTCAAAGACTGTTTTATGCGCTGGATCGGAGGTGCTAATCCCTCAAACAATAACGCTGAATTAGTTTTCTTTGGGTTAGAAGAAAGATTCGGCACATGATTATTCTCTTCCTTTCTCAATTAGATTATTGATTCAGTTGTAATTTGTTGGTTCATCCCAATAAGGATAAACAAAATTCGTTTTTGGTGAATAATAAAGATGGTGGCAGGGTAGAGTATCTTGTGTTCGTGTTTGTGTTTGATTGCATACCCGTGTGCTGTTTTTCTATTAAAGTTATCTCTTTGTGATTTGAATGGACAAGATCATGATGGGTAATTGCTTCCGCAAAAGACACATATTTGTACAACAATTTACTGTGTGCCTTATGGTATCTTTTGTATTAAATGCGGAGACTCTGGTATATATGTTTCAGTTTGTGTTCTCATCTATATCAGTGAAGGCATGATACAAATAAGTGAGGCATGATAGGAACATATCAGCAATTATGACGGCTAATACAGGATCTGCCATTGCCAGAAGATGAGTTCACATGAAATGGTTATTGAGCATCCATATCGATCTGACAAAGCATTGCATAGCAGATAAGTACGCATGATGGGAGCAGACGGACGTCAGAAATAACCACAGACTTGGCTGTTTAATTAAGCTAAAGGATAATTGTAATATAATATCGCCTATGTTGTTGCACTCGCTTGTTCATAATGCAGTAGTTAAATGCCGAAGGATCAATTATATGTAGATGAGATACTTGAATCTTTCAAAAGTCCACTGTATAGAATATAACATGTACCTAACCAAGACATATTTCCCAATAATGCACACAAAATTTTATGTTTCATTAAACCTGAAATTATTAGACAAAGCTAAACAAAGGTACGAAAAGACAAGAAAACTAATTTGATCATTATAACACAAGTTCAGTCTAGTTTCTATCAGTGTATGAGTGAACAAAGGGCACAAGCATATTTGTAAAAATATCACACAGTAAGGGATGTCAGCAGCTTTGACAAATAACTCGATTATCTGTTTGTTTGAACGTTGAAGTTAAGTAGAGTGGTCGGTTCATTGGAAACAAATTAAGCAGGTTCAGTTTTTCCGGTTTGTTATGATTGCAAAAGTAAAAATAAAATCTTTAAGCAGACAGTATTTCCTTACGAAGCAAATAAATAGGCTGTTCTGCTTATTGATAAGACCAAACCGTCCGTCAGAAATTAAATAATTATGAATGAAAGGAAGAGAAGATGCTCACCTAGCATTATGATTAACAATGCTCAATTAGTGCAGCAAGCAAGCCAACCTGTACAGTTGAAATATGATCCTTGGAATCATCCAGGGGGGGTCTTCCATAAGCCAAATTTGTGATGCGGCAAAGAGATTCATGATTCCCACTTTAAGAACGTATAGCTAAAAATATCAACTAACCATATATTAATTTAATGTTAAAATAACGGGGAATGTCAACTTCTAGGCTACTACAAATAGAGATTCAAACCTGATATTTCTTCATTCGGATCTCTTTCAATTCTTCTTCCCATATAGGAACAAAATCAAATCAAAAAATGGGTAGAAACATGGAGTCCGAAGAAGCAAAGGATGTTGCCATGGATGATACGTCCAAGTTTGCTCTTCCCGTTGATTCTGAACATAGAGCAAAAGAACTAAAACTCTTCTCATTTGCCAATCCTCATATGAGAACTTTCCATCTTTCCTGGGCATCATTTTTCACTTGTTTTGTATCCACGTTTGCCGCAGCTCCCATGATTCCGATAATTCGGGATAATCTTGGCCTGACAAAGGCTGATATTGGCAATGCAGGTACCTTATATAAGACATTGTTTGGGAAGCTAAAAGGCTTATCTATTATAATGGCTGTAGTATAACACAGAAAAAAGAAAAAGAAAAAGAAAAAGAAAAGGAGGTATCATAGTAGTAAACTATATATAATGTCTGCAAGAATATATACAGGAGTTGCATCAGTGTCTGGAAGTATATTTTCTCGTCTAGTGATGGGTGCAGCATGCGACCTCCTCGGCCCACGTTATGCATGTGCCTTTCTGGTCATGTTGATCGCTCCTGCAGTCTTCTGCATGTCCATAATATCTTCAGCTGAAGGTTACATAGCAGTGAGATTCATGATCGGATTTTCACTTGCCACTTTTGTAACATGTCAGTACTGGATGAGCACCATGTTTAACAGTAAAATTATCGGACTAGCAAATGGAACTGCTGCTGGTTGGGGAAATATGGGAGGTATGAACCACCCTATTTTCTTTTGGTCTTCTTCTTTTTGCCACAGTAAAACTAACCCATTAATTATACATGTTTTAAGCTTTTATGCGCCAAATTAATATATGTATGTATGCTCCAGGTGGTGCTACCCAACTTTTGATGCCATTGGTGTATGATCTGATAAGAAAAGCCGGTGCTACTCCATTCACTGCGTGGAGGATCGCGTTTTTCGTGCCAGGATGTATGCATCTGATAATGGGGCTAGCAGTCCTCATCATGGGCCAAGATTTACCTGACGGTAACTTGGGAAGTTTGCAGAAGTCCGGTGAGGTTAAAAGGGATAAATTCTCCAAGGTATATCCATCACTTGCACATTCCACGTGGTTTTCTTATTATTCTTCTTTTTTGCACTACAAAACCAACCAATAACATTACTATAAGTCAACAATAACATCAATATTATTTAGGTTCTATGGCACGCTGTCTCCAACTATCGGACATGGATCTTCGTCCTTCTCTACGGCTACTGCATGGGAGTGGAACTCACCACCGACAATGTTATCCATGAATACTACTACGATCACTTCCACCTAGACCTTAAGACATCCGGATTCATAGCCGCTTCCTTTGGCATGGCAAATATAGTCGCACGCCCATTTGGTGGATTCGTGTCCGACTTAGGGACTCGCTACTTTGGAATGAGGGCCCGCCTCTGGAACATATGGATCCTCCAAACCCTAGGTGGTGCGTTTTGCGCATGGTTAGGTCAAGCCAAATCCCTCCCTGTTTCGATATTTGCCATGGTTTGCTTCTCCATCTGCGCACAAGCCGCTTGTGGAGCTGTATTCGGAGTCATTCCATTTGTTTCGCGTAGATCTTTGGGGATCGTCAATGGAATGACAGGGGCGGGGGGAAACTTTGGTGCTGGATTGACCCAGCTTCTCTTTTTCACTAGTTCAAAGTACTCCTCGGGGACTGGACTGACTCTTATGGGACTGATGATAATGGTTTGCACATTACCTGTTGCCTTTGTGCATTTTCCTCAGTGGGGCAGTATGTTTTTGCCACCATCAAAGAATGTGAGCGAGGAAGAGTATTATGCTAGGGAGTACAGCGAGGAGGAGAAGGAACAAGGGTTGCATGAAGCCAGTATGAAGTTTGCAGAGAATAGCAGGACTGAAAGAGGACGGGGTGCAGGGATTATTGCTTCTGTTGGCACACCACCAAATGCTACTCCTATGCACGTCTAGATTGTTTTTGCTTTTTTTTTTTTTTTTTGCGAGTGTAAAAAGTGTTGGCTTATAAATCAATAAGCTGGAATCTAGCACTAACTAGGCTTGTTACATAAAGATGGCATTGCCTTCTATACTTCCATATTTACAGGTCTCTTTAATTAGTTGCAGCTTTCCATTTAAATATCCCTAGCCGGCCTTCATCCCAAACACATAGCGTTAACCACTTCAAGTTCTATTGAAAAATTTGGCCTATCCAAAAAATTTAACACAAAAAAGATGAACAAATTGAAACGGCTAGAAATGTTGTCATATTGACGTTGAAAAAAATTACAACATCAAACTTAACAAATGCTATACATAACCAAACTAAATCCAGCTCAATCTAAAGAAACGACAAGCCAAAATACAAAGACATAATGTAACAGTGCCAGCCACTTAACAAACACAGACAAACACAATACACAGACACAAAAACACCAGACACACACAAACCCAGCTGCAAGCTTGATCAACAATCCAGTAAGCAGAAACTGAACAAAAGCCAATGTAGAAGCCACGAACCAAACTCAAGCAAACTTGCCAACTATTTGAACATAACAGATACAAGAAGCAAGTAGATCAAAAACAGAAACTGAGCCACCAAACCAACACAAATCCTCACCACCAGATATGCTAAAAACATTGCAGAAAACTTTACCACCAACAACACTAACACACCACAAACCAACAATAGCCCCTGAAGCAAATACTCGTAAACCTGAACTCATCAACGCACACAGCAAGAACCACAAACTTCTTCAAAAGCCATATCAAACTAGGCTACAAAGACCAACCAGACTCAAAAGCAAAGCAAACCAAAACAAAAACATATGATCAAACAGCTTCAAGATTTTTTATAGATGCCTCCACTTATAAACCCCCCAGGAGTGCCACCATCATCTTTAGCCTTCTTTGGCTTTGGCTTTTTCTGAATTTGAGAAATTAATTTAGTTCATTCCAGGTTTGTTCCAACTAAATGGCTGTCTTTCATCACTTCGCTAATCCTTTTAAACTTATTGTTTTTGAATATAGATCTCATCCTCCTTACACTACTCGAGGAACTATCTGATTCATCTATCAATATACCTTTATTATCAACATCATCATTGAACTGCATACCGATATCATCTTCATACAAACTCGTGCTATGACTCTCATTACTGTCTTCAAAATCCACCTCATGAATATCTGAATCCTTGTCTTTCTCTTGTATATTACCAACTACACTATTACCTTTACTAACTTTATTATATGTTGCTACCTTATCCAATGTCCTCATTCTTTTCCTACAAACTCATATTATAACCATCCAATATGTTAAAAGAATTAGTTGTTTCTAAATTAACAGTCTAAATGTTTTTCACCATTGAATTCTATGATATAACCTTATCTATGCAGTCCTTTCCATGTTCACTTTGCTTATCCACTTTCCTGCTATTTGCAATCTTTTCATCTATATCCATTCCATTTTCAAGATAAGCATTGCTTTTAGGGGACCAGATTTTAACAACTTTACAACTTGTATTCGAATGACCAAATATTTTACAGTTTGAGCATAAAGAGGGAACCCGTTCAAACACTATTCTTTGTCTAACAATTTCACCATTATACCATATAATAGGTACACTTTCAGGAAATTTAAATTCCGAGTTAACTTCCACTAAAACTCTAGCGTATGAAATCCTACCCAAACTTTCTGTAACATTCTCTAGTTTTAGAGGCTTACCCAAAATTGAAGCTATTATACTTATAGACTCTACAATCCAAAAATCAAGATCAAGATTGGGCATCTGAATCCAAATAGGGATTGAACTCAGAAACTCTCTAGTTAATTCTACTCTTGGCTGCCATTTTTTCATCAAAATTAGCCTTTTATTGTAATAATAAGACCAGAGGCTAATATACATTTACATTCTTCATCATTCTCACATTTAAAGATAAAAAACCCATTTTCTCTCGAATACAACTGATAACCACCCATCAGACCCCAATTTCGATCTGTATAACTCTTGAGGAAATTATAATAAGGCTTGTTACTGAATACATAGAAAACTATGGAGTTAAACCATCTTTCTCTTGCCCTATTTGTTAAATCCTCATTGATAGCCACTAGTTTGATACCATCCTTAATAACTGGTCCATAATAGCTTAGTTGGATAAAATTTTGATGGTAATTATTCTCAGTAACTAGATCTATCCAAGCTTTCGGCTGTTTAAAATTACCCTGATTTAACAAACTTAAATCCATCTCCATAAGATGTGGAAATTCCTTTATCAAGTTGAGATCTGGGATTTTGGAATTACCTACGTTAGAGGAATTTCTTCGATCTGCATGTTGAAGAAACTGACCTAGATATGGGGGAAAAGCGTGACGGTGATCTGAATCCGAAGATTTGATGAGTTTTGATCGGGATTTAGGAGTCAGTGAAGTGTCGGTCGCCATTTTTCTCTTGGGTGCTACTATTCACAAACCAGTTTAAGCTTCTGGCCACCTTACTAAATTTAATACAAATGATTATTTTTTATATTCTTCCGGCCACCATATATTATTCCTTCACTCCATTATTCATCACCGTACTTCTCTTAAGAAAAACACGTATTTCTCTATAATTTCAAATCTTAAACCCTAACAAAAGCAGATATTATTTTGTCTAATAGAGATGGAAGATGAAGATAAAACAAATGTTAGAATTGCTTTATTTTTATTGTTTTCTATTATATTATAGAATATGTTATCAAGATTTATTTAATGGTTATGATTTTCCATTACGTTTTAGGATATTTTTTCCGCTCCGTTGGAAATTTCAAGTTTGAAGTACATTAAATTTGACGACATTGTAATAGAGAATGACAATATAAGTTTTGACTTGTGGTGTTTTTATCCGTATCTTCTTTTACAAATTGATACATTAAGTTTTTTTTGCCGTTTGATAGATGGAGTATTTGAATGATGATAAATTATACGATAAACATGATGATTGTTATAATATGATGCAAGTTGTTCGATTAAATGACTCAAAATACATAAATGTCTATTTGGCGAATCATTTCACAACCGACGAAGTAAGTACTCATAAAAATTAAATTTGCTAATGTGGTTATGAAAATGGATTATGTAAAAAAAATTGAACTATTTGACTTTAGTTATTTGATTCGCAGAGTACATTGATGTAATGCGGGAATGAAGCGTTCGTGTAGAGGAAGGAGCTGGTGGCCTCTGCATTTTGTTGTTATTAATTTAGAAGGTGACCAGCAGATGAAATTTGAAATATTTGGGGTGCTTTTAGTTTTGGTGGTCAGAAGCGTAAATAGGGTTGTGAATAGTAGCATCCTTTTTCTTTCCGATCCTTGAACAACCCAAGAAAAAAAAAATGTTGTTTATATATTGACCTATTTTTGATAGAACAACATGCAACTTTTAATTGTCCTTTTTAACCTTGTCAATTATCCTTCCTAGTTTTCCGTCATAAGATATTCCAAAAGTCTTCTATATATCTTACATTTTTGTTTGCCATTTCCTTTTCTTGACACGGTATTTCAAAATGTTTCCTTAATTCCAAGGATTTATCAAAAATCTATCATGTTGCATTGAATTTTATTTTGTGCAATTTTTAACTTGTTCTTGTTACATGTAATAATGGTGACAAATAGTAACTGGATTATGTGAAAAATCATGATAAATGAGGGCAATTCAAATATATATTAAATAAAAATATGCTAAAAATAGCAAAACTTAAGCAACAATCAAGGAAAATAACTTTCATTACCCCTACATTTTCTGAAATTCTTAATTCAAATTGCGTTGTGGGCGTCTTCTGTAACGTCCCGTATTTTTGATGATCAAATATTTATAATATTTTATTATTTTAAATATTAATTTGGAACTAAAAATGGATTTATAATATATAATTCGTTATTAAACAAAGTTGAACGTTGAATTAATATTAAATTATAATCGAGCTCGAAACATCGCGGTAGTTCGTAATTTACGATTTGAAATTCAATTGAATATATAGAATCCATTTTAAGTCGGTACTTTGAACAAGAATCCTTCGGGTCGACTTGATTATAATTTTCTAATGAAATAGAAAAACGAAGATTTCATATTATAGATTGTTAGTTACGTCCAATTCAAATTTTCAAATAGTCGTTATGAAATTTGTTAATAAACGATAACGTTTATTAAATTAAATGTAAAGGATTTTTGTATTATTTGAATATCGTTTAGCCCGAGATTGTAAATACTGAGTTTAAAATATATATTGGTTTATTCTGAAGCTGTGTAATATTTTGATTTGGAAATAGACGATAATAATAATTTATTATTATTCAAATTAAATTGTTTTAGGATTTAATATATTTTATCAATATTATATAAGCCTTAGAAATGATTTATATTCGAAATGACCTTCGTTTTCGATGAAACGGATTTTGTTGGAATATCTATAATTAATTATTGCTGGATTTCTAGTTTGGATCCAATCAGAGTTGTTTTATCCGTGTGTGCAATTTAAAGGTGAACCGATAAATTAAAATAACACTTTGTGCAAACGGAGTCGGTTTTCAACGAAATTTTATTGGAACTTGTACATTGAGACATAGCAGTGTGTCCATTTTCATTGTGTTTGGAGCTCGCGTGTGATGGTACGAATATAACGTTTAATGGTACACAACGGTTAGTGGTAAATTTTGATATCGGATTAAAGTAAAATATCATGATTTCTTCTACACTAAGCAACAAAATAAAAGTACTGCCACCTACCCTAAACATCTGCACATGCCATATTTTCATCATCACACAGCCTATGTCATATTCCCTTCTATGTTAAGTATACGCGCATATGCACAGTCGAATCAACGCAAAGTCTTAGGCTGAATGGAAAACACTATGCACGCCTACTCACTCGATTGAAGTCCAAACACACATCAATGCAGACCGATCTAAATATATTTACTGCTTCATGCCTAAGAAATGCACACGCAACTCACATCTATCATCACAGCTAGCCTATGTTTCAGATCAAAAACTTGTCCATAAGTAAAAATAGCACCGACTACTCTACTACTACTAAGTAGTGAAGTACAACCATCGTGTCTTTACATGTGTAATCACCAACCTATATGAAACCTATGCTGCACTACTGACTTTGAAACGTTAGGTGGCAAGACTTGTGCCACTATAAATAACATGTGAGTATTCCTTCTTCCAAATATAAGCCATGGCTGAAGCTTCTATTAGCTTTCAAATTTTTAAACAAATTTAATTACTTCACTAAAAATATCACATTACATATATTTAACTTCGTGAAACAATTCTCTTCGACCTCCTGTAGAATTTGAGGGGTTTGTGAACATTTGTTCGATAGTTTTAAAGCAGTAGTGGCTGAGGGTTGCAGACGATGATGTGTAACGGTAAGAAAGGAATGGGGCGCAGTGATCTATGGTGGAAAGAGCTCGCAAATTTGGTTACACAGTGGGGTTCAGACATATAGTGGAGCAGGAGGCATGTGTGCGTGGGAAGTCTGTATGTAGGAATGTTTTTTTTCTTTTTAAACAAAGAAAGAAAAGAACGGGAAAACTGTGCTAGGGGAAGGGGAAGGAAACTGATGCAGGCGGTCATGTGTAGCAGGCGATCATGCGTAGCAAGCTGATGGGGCAGAAGACTTATGCAACGTTGGCTTAGAGGTTATGGGCCTTTGGTCCTTGTTTTTAGAAAGGTAATTTTTATTTAATCCACAGTTTTAATAAGTTAATCAACCATTTTACTTTAATAAGTTTATCCACAACTATTTTGTAAGTTAATCGACGAGTGGATTAACTTAAAGATTTCACCCTATTATATAGCTGACAATTGATTTTGTACTTCTTCTTTCACAATTTTACGTTATTTCACAATTATTTGTGCTGAATTGTCCCTTCCATTTGATAAAGTAGTAACAAATAAATATGTGCTAAAAATAGAGTTGATAGCACTTGAATTCAACAAAGAAGCAATCAATTAGATACAATTAGTTCACTGATTATCTCTGAACATGATCAGACATGATATGGTAATAGATGATTATGAAAACAAAAACTAAGATCAAGATTCCCTTAGAGGAGTTCGCATCAAATGTTTTCAAATAGCTTAATATTTTGAAGATACATCACCAATTGCACCCGACAACAACAGTAAATAAGAACTAAAATCAAATTCAAGATCTACATATTAGACAAATAGCAAGTATTAAACAATACTAACAAATCAATAAAAGAGAAAATTGTATATTATAATTGTTTGAGAGTATAACTACTTAGGGTGTCTAGATAGTGAATATAATCCAAACAACCTATACTCCTATTACAATATTTGAATAAAATGTTATTCTACTAATGTACATTTTTTTCAAGATTTTAGAAAATAACTAACTACAATAATATGTGATAATGGTGATATTAAAAAAAATACAATTTTGTATACAATTAATTAACTTTAGAAAAAATTAAACAAACTACTTACTGTTATTACGTTGAATTACTTCGCTTAAGCTCGGATTTAGATGCTAAGATTCCACAAATAAGAAGACGATGAAAAACACAGGGAAGAAGACTAAGAAGAAGAAAAAATAAGTACTTTTTTAGTGGATACACTAATTAAAATCTAAATTTTAGTAAAAGTCAACAATCCTATAAAATAGGGTGGATTAACTTACTAATATTGTGGATTAGAATAACATTTACCTTTTAGAAAAAAAGAGAGAGTTGGAGATGCATGTTTGCAGAAGGGAGGAGGAGCACTGCAGTTCATTCGTATGGGATGGATATTGAAAGGTGTGGGAGGAAAAAGAATAGTGTGGGGAGCAAACGTGGATAACAAACAATGTTGGGCTTTTGGGCCTTATCTGAAAAAAGAAAAAATAAGTGTGACGTGCAATCGGTGTAGGAACGTGATTGCCTGTGTGGATTGGGAACCAAATTACTGCATGAAGATAGTAGTTAGAGAATTGGGCTCCCTTTCTAAAAGTAACGTGGAGGTTTTGGACAGAACCAAGACATGGGTAACAAAGTTGATGGATCAAATAAAAGTCGGACTACTCATTTTTAGGGTTCGGCTGATTATATAAAGAAGAAGAAGAAGAGGGTAATTAGTTACATAAAAATATGGTTAAGAGATTAATTATATTTAATTAAACCGTATATACGAAAACTTGAATAACTTCTTAGTGCGTACTCAGAATCAAACCAAACAAGTTGCACTAGAATCGTATGGTCGGGCACAACATTTGGAACTGTTTTGGACAAAGACGGGGATAGCAGGAATTTACGGTTAAATTAAACGTTGTGTAATTTAACTGTAATCGAACCACTACAACGAACGAACGGAAATCAAAGTGAGTATAATCACTCATTTTTTTACTCACTTATATTTTATATAAGTTGAGATTTATTTTGTGTGCTATGGTTGATAAATTTTTGTTGTGTGCTGAATGTTTATAAATATGTTGGAAGAATTGGTTGATTTCATTTAAATGAAAGATAATTGTTAGTTTAACGATTATTTCCAAATGAGTTAACTTACCTTGTTGGTTATGTTTATAATAATATAAACATATTAAACTAAAATATGGATGCTTGAATTACTGCTATTTATTTATTGTTGAATATTATATCTGTTTATTGAATTGAATAATATTATTTTAAGGTAACGTATTTGGATGTAGGGAAAACAAGTTGGAGGGATCCAATTGGATTCCTCAAATTTATTGCTATTTTCATATGCAATTATAATAACTGTTTAACCAATATGATTGGATGATTGATTTGATTATTGATCGTTGAATCTAAATTCAACGTTTGTTTTGTTATTAACTAATGGACAATATTGGTCGAGTAATTGGCAGCATATGGCCTATAAATCAATCGTTTTATAAATATTGATTACCGTCAGGTAAATCGACGGTAATGAAGTTATAAAATTTATTTTATAATTAAAAATAGATTTTTTAAATCTATTATTTGAATGACAGTTATTTAAAAATAAAATAAATATTTATTATTTATTATTTAAGGTATACGAGATTATTAAATGATTTTATAAACCAAGGTCTTATGTTAATACGAATTATAATCAAATGAGAAGAAATTTATGTAACAATTAAGAGTTGGATTAATTGTTTTCTAAGAACAATTAAATGGAGTTATTTAAATTAATTTTATTATTAATTAATTTAAAGGAATGATTAATTGGATTTGTTTAACGAGATAACCATATTTTGAATTGAATAAGTTGCCTTCTTTAACTCGGATTGATAATTAAATTAAATTAGTTTATTATTAAATAAATCTACTGAAACTGTTTAACGAATATTTGTTACACTACAACAAAATATATATATTACAACTGGCAATCCAACTTGTAATAAGGGTTTTACAGCGGCTAGCCCACCCACTGTATTAGGCCATGTTGTAATATGTCCTCTTTTACAACGAGCAATGAATGTGGTGATAGGGTGTTGTAATATACTTTTTACATCGGTCTTATGTTGTTGTTGTATGTTCCTTCAATAGAATAGCAGCCGTTATAATATTTTTTGCAATAGGTATTGACCGTTTAATATCTTCTATAACAACAATTAATGTCCGTTGTAAAATGCTGAAAGCTGCAATGGATTTGAATATTACACATAATATTAATAATATTTAGAAGAATTGAATATTTAATTCAAAAATTATTTTTTAAACAAATATTTATTCAAATAAATATTTATTACACTTTCAAATAGTATGCATAATGTTACCCCTTTATTTACATAATCCTTGTATTTGCACTTCCTCACTACATTTCACTCGTATACATTGACTCCTCACTGCACACTTATTCACTCATATACCCGTACACAGTCACTTACACTCTCACTATAGTTTTAGTCTTCGGCATCTTGCTTCATAGTTTATACAAGATATAAACAGTAGAACATACTCTTTAACTAATAATTAACTTGGCATCTACACACCACAAAATAAGAGAACATCCCTGATTACTGAAGATCAGGTTATCTATTTTCATTCGGTTCTGTTTGAACTTTCTTGATTCTTGGTCTGATTTTAAAACATAAACCTATGTATGTGCATATATTAAGGCACAAAAATTGTAAGCCAAAATAAGAACAGAATTCAAACTGAAACTAATAAAGCTTGGTTTTCATAGCATGACGTACAATGCTACGAATTCAGTATGAGGGAATTGCTTTACACCAAGTGAAAATGTTTATACGCTCACTAGTTTTAACTTATCTAATTCTTTGTGCCAAAGCTGCAGCAACTCACGTCTCCATTGTCCAAGGATGGAAAACCTTCAATATATAGTTTATTTTATAGAAATTGAAATGATGGCCAGTATTATCATTTAATCGGTAATCTAAATGGGAAACAAATATATCATAAAGGGAATTAAAATTGTTCTATCAATATAATGAAACACGACCATTCTAAAACCCAATACTACCAAGTTCAATAGAGTTCCTTTCTCAGTAACTAATACACATACGTATATGTGAAACATTGAACTTACTGCGACAACTAATACACACATGTATGAGTAAAAGATTTCTTAGTTTTTTTGGCAGTCCAAGCACACAAATATCTATATCCAAAAATTAACTTGTCTCCTTGTTTTATCATATATTTACTGTCACAAAAAAGTGCAGCAACAAGCCTATAACATAACAATGCTATGGCTATACACATTGAGTGATAGGCATCAGTACAAATATTCATCTTCCTTTTTGTTGTAGCATACATCAAAACAAACTAATGACACGGTCCCAAAACAAGGTCTCTAGAAAAATTACACAGAGTCCCAGAACAATATGTTCATCTTCCTTTTTATTGGAGAATTGAAAAGAAAATATCCATGGGAAATAATCACGCAAACATAATGTTCCCCCATTGAAATAGTTTCACAGAGTCCCAGAAGAAGATCTCTAGAGAACCTAATGAGGCATAAGAAGAAACACATACATCACACTGAAACAGGACAAGAAACCCTAACTTCACCAAATCAAGTGCCGAACATCAAGAGCATAGACCCGAGAACCAGCACATCGACCACCCTCAAAACCAGATCAGATGTGACGATCCCAAAATCCGAGGGGCGGTATTAAGGATAATCATTGGAATATAACACATTAATCATCATAGCAGAGTACAGATAATAGCAGAAACAATAAATAGAATAATTTACATGAATATGACAGCGGAATCACAACATGTAACAACATCAGAATAGCATAGCATAGGATATAACTTAGTAAATAAAAGGGAAGTGATCAGTCATCATCGCCGAAGGCGGAATCATAAAATAAGTACAATAATGGTGGAAAATGTCAAAGTCGTCTCTGTGAAGTCAGCCTCGCCATGAGCCAAAATGCACTCTATGCAACAGTGCAGAGCCAAAAACAACCTGTCACCTGTGAACTAGGCTGCCCGTGTGAAAATAAGGGCACCCGCGTTTGCAAAGTGAAACAAACAACGAGTCAGTCATGGGGACTGGTATGAGGAATCTATGTAACAGTTTAAACAACAGTAATAAGAAAATCACAGGACCACGCCACTTTCGTGGAACGGGTTTACTCTAGTGATTGCTAGTGCATTTAAAACAAAGTAAATTCTTTTAAAACAACGCAATGCTTTTAAAAAGAATGAAGCCATTATAAGACTCAGGTCCCATCATACAATGTAACGCAAGCCGGAGGATAGAGTTTTACCTTATAATGGCCAAATATGCTTGATACGTATAAAGCAAAATCAATTGATATTATTACTAGTGCATATATGTTTCAAAAATGAATAGCATCATAAATATCAATCATAGGCGGCATAGCTACCATATACTATGTCGCCATACTAGTTCTACAACCGAGTCCGTTATTTCGTATTGGAAATTGGATTTCCGTCATGAGTCGAGGCAAGGGGCAAGCTCCTCTCCGCTTCGAGACATTCTAGCAAATGCCTCAGGACTACACACTATGGGTAACCCCTGGATCTTCAGGGCCGGTCCTCTCTTACGTTTGAGGATTAATTATGTCTGAACACACGTTTCCCGGTCCTTACAGACCTATAATCGAGGCGCCTCGCATTCCAACAACCACAAAGGTGAAAACTAGATATATATATGTCAGGGCTGGTAAGTCACTGACACCACCATAGCTAGAAAGAAACGTCGTGCTCTCCCTGCAGTCCGTATCCCGTTTTTAACTCATACCGGGGTGTGAGGCTCGCGAATCTACGAAATACACAAAGCTAGGCTACGTAGACCGTGCTTTGATCATCATCCACAAGACTTTGCTTTGCAACAGAAGCCTTGATCACATCATCTTGGCATGCCATACAGGCAGTCCACTCCATACGATTGATTTCCATCGATATATAACCTCTGAGCTCGTATGTCTCAGAGAAGGGCGTTAAGCAAAAGAATAAATTCTCCGCCGCCAAACACAGTATAGTATAAAATCCAATGTCAGACACACAGTCCATTTACAAGTCCGTCCTGGGTCTGAACGAAACCGAAGGCGTCAAATTCCTCGTATATCCGTACAATCAACACATGCGTTCAGACGGCTACTACTTCCGTTCCTTCACGGTAGCTACTCCGGTCAGGAACCTCAGCAGCGCCCATCCAACCGATACGAAGATCGTCGGTCTTGAATCGTCCTTGTGTTTTCCAATTCGAATCGCTCGATTAAATTATTTGAAATGAGGGTTAGCTCGGCCTTTTCAAATAATTCACGTAATTAGAATTTAAATCGATTCTTTCCATGGTTATATTATTTGACGTCCATCTTTCAGTTCTTTAGTGTTATTTTCGTGTCAAGCACATACAACCATCAAATATCAAACAATTCAAGCCCAATTGGTTTATTTGCAATCTATGTTGCTTATAATATTTTATAACGATTTTTCGCCATTTTTATTTATTTAAAAATGGCCATATTTAATTAAACGACGTTGCAGGTCGTGTCGTGGCACCGGCGCTGTTTTTCCCCTAATTTGTTTTACACATATCGGAAAATCTAACCGTTGGATTTCTACGAAGTCTATACCAGTGGGAAGGTATTCCCAAAGCGAACCCAACGGTTCCAGTTTCGTGAGAATCCGACGGTCGGATCTTCCACACTAGTCGTTTGAAGTTACGGTTTCAAAATTCGAACTGCAGCGTCGTTATTCGATTTAATTTAATTATATTTATATTTATATATAAATATAAACGATTCTGGCGCTGTTTTTCTTCCGATTTGAATTAAACATTCTGGACAATCTAACCGTTGGATTTTTACAAGGTTGGTGCCGTTGGGAAGATATTTCCAAGGCGAACCCAGCGGTTGTGGTTTCGGGAAAATCCGATGGTCGGATTTCTCGTACTAATCGTTTCAAATTACGATTCCGAAACACAAACTGCACGGCTTCGATTCCTTTTAATTATATTTATATTTATACATATAAATATAGATCATTCTATAATTCTAACCATAGTTCATTCTATATTTTCAACTTCGTTTTCACTTCAAATATTTCACTAACGCCTTAATATTTCGAAAAATTTCGCCGTAACCTCCTTTGTACGGGGAGGGGTTTGGAAATTTATTGGACCGTGTTAGGTACCTCATAAATCCTAAAAAGCATCCACATATTTATAGTGATATATTCTGGTGTTTACGGGTGAGCATGTATAGATAATCACTCCAGAGAATAAATTCTCGTCACCCCGTTTCCGTGTGGAAATAAATAGTCCATGTGCCGTATCTAATAACTAGAGCAACGTGATTATTGTCAACTCTAGACCCATGTGGGTTTTTTATTAATCTGGCAATTTATCGTTATATTTTATATAGTCCATATCAGTCATCAGTTCAACCTGTAGTATATAGTCATCGCCATACAAGCCTCTCGCTCGTATGGTAAATCTTTCACCTCGTCACACAAGCTCCAATTACTTATGTGGAATATGATGAAGTATGCCTATCGTCAAGAAGTATGCCATGTAGTGTAGTTCAAAATTAATTGTTACTATCCTATGGCGATATTTATTATTTCACACAGAATAACCAGCACTCCGCATCCAATGGCATTCACAGGAGTTGATATAAAAATAAAATTGCGCAGCCAACTCATCAAGGTGTACCTATTTTTCGGGCACGCAAATAATTTCTTTACTCTACAGCTAATCCATTTTTCCTGTTCAACACATGTATATATATGCAGAACAAAGCTAATAATAATATTTCTAGCAAACTATTATTTATTTCAACACGTGCGTATTTTTATCAAAGCGTATACATGATAAAAGAAATATTTTTATCATCAAAAATATTTATTCAACACGTGAATGTTTTTAACACTTCATATTCACAATAAAAATGTAGTTTTTATTGTCGATTCATTTTATTTTTAAAATACGATAACATTCAACACAAGAATTTCAACTCGACGAACGAATTGCAACTCAACACATGAATATTCTATATAGTTTGTATATATATAAAAATGTGATTTTTATCGCTAAAGCTATTTGTTTAAATTCACATAATATTCAACACATGAATTTCAACTCAACGAATGAATTGCCACTCAACACATGAATATTCGCTATGGTTTGTATATATATATATATATATATAAATGTGATTTTTATCGCTAAAGCTATTTGTTTAAATTCAAATAATATTCAACACATGAATTTCAACTCAACGAATGAATTGCAACTCAAAACATGAATATTCGCTATAGTTTGAATATATATAAAAATGTGATTTTTATCGCTAAAGCTATTTGTTTAAATTCAAGTAATATTCAACACATGAATTTCAACTCAACGAATGAATTGCAACTCAACACATGAATATTCGCTTCAACATATGTAATTTGTTTCAACGAATGAAAATTATTCTAACACATGTATATTTCAGAAAATTTCGGCAGCATAACGGCAGGGTAGTTAAAACCGGGACCGTCCCTAGTACGGCTCCTCGCTCTACCTTAAAACCTCGCGGTTTTTGACAATGGGGATCATGCATCTAGTTCGCACGCAGGCGGCATGTTTTATTTTCAATTCCACAATCCTATTCTAATTTGTTTCAACCACAAGAGGGTATTTTTCAACCACAAAGGTATTTTTCAACCACAATATCAACCACAAACAATTATTTCCAACCATTCGTCATACCATATAATATCACGTCAATCGCAAGCAATAAATATCGTCCATGGTCTGTGGACGAGGGGAGTATATATATATATATATTATATTATAATTCACTTGCATTTCATCACAGTTCAAAGCATATATGTTTCATTCAATGATTGTATAATTTATACATCGCTAATATAACTTATACAACACATGTACATGAGGTATACAATGCGTATATAATTTACACTTCGCTTATATAATTTATACAACGCGATTCCATTTACACAATTTAGTTTAGATTCCTCACCTTGGTTATTGCAGTGCTAAAAATCGTAGGAAGATCAGAAAAATCCGCGGCTTCTTCTAGAATGTAGAGAGCCTCCTTGCGGTCACGGTGTCTCCTGTTTCATCGAATTTCATTAACGAACGAAAAAGATATTATTTTCAAAGTTTTGCAATGCTTTATAGTGTTATTTTCATTTCATAATAATAAAGGTCGTACCTTTATTTTTGATTCAAAACAAGGGTCGAAAAATTCGTGCAATCTATCGATCTTTGCTTCGATCAGATGGTGCCACGTGGAAGAGCTACGAACCAGCTCCCTGTCGGTGGTGGTGCGGTCCCCTTCGGTGGTCGGAGGAAGGCGGCGCGACGTCAGGAAGGCGGTGACTTCCTCGGCGTGGTTCAGGCGATATAGGCGATGGTGGAGGGCGGCGTTTGGTCGGATGTGAAGAGGGGAGGAGGGGCTGTCGAACTGGGGTGGTGGCGCGGCTTAGCGTCGCCTGTGGAAGTTGAAAAATGGAAGAGAAGCACGGAGCAACGAGGAACGTCCAAATCGCCTGGCGGCTAGGGTTTCTTGCGATTTTTTTTTATAAAGGAAAAATCCTATTGGTCGAAGCTTTATAGGAAATTTTAAATAGTGTTTTTACAAACGAACTCGAAATCAAACCCAACGACTGTCGCCCCTAGCTAAATACCCCCATTCCGGACGCAATGGGATATGTTTCATAGGCCAATTCGACTGTTACGGCCAGTTTCGTCGAATTCTGAGCTCGTTTGAAAAACGGCCATTTTTAGGTCGACCCATTTTAACAGAAATTGACCAATCACATTTTCTTTTGCCCCGCTCACATACTAGCTTCAAAAATTATGAAATTTGAAACTTAGCAATAATTTGACATCCCGGACCCAACAAAAGTGGTTTCGTCGAATTCCGAGGTCGTATGCAAAATATCAATTTTCAAGGGCTATATATGCTATATAGCGACCTTTCTGAAAATTCATTTGGCCATAACTTTTGATTCCCGCTATGAAACTTCGATTTTTCAGATTCGTTAGAAAGGTATTCATAAACAGATTTAAATATTTTCAGTTTCGCTAAAATCCGTTATATTTTCCACCCGGTACAGTCAGACAAAGTTTGTATTCAAAATTTCAAACTGCAATACTATACCCAATTCTTTATTTTATTGAAATAGGCTATTTCAATTATTCAAATTCTTTGGTAATAACCATATTTAAAAATTTTAAATTGGTTCACATTTTCCGGGTTATTACAATCTCTCCCACTTAAAACTTTTCGTCCTCGAAAAGGAAATAACAGCAAAGTAGGAAATAAAATGTAAATGCAAAGTATTGTAAAGGTACCTTGCACCGGAGTTAGTCAGAGATGTCTACTCTGCATTTGGGGTAGGCTTGTTTAATGCTTTCCTCAGTCTCCCAAGTACAGTCTCTAGGATCACTACTCCACTGCACTAAATGAATCTTTTTGCTTCTTAGCTCTCTAGTTTCTTTGCCAACTATCTTTAATGGCTCTCTTCTGAGTGTTAATTCTGGAGTTATGTCAATATCCTGTTGCGCTGCTTCTTCCACAACAAGATCTGGATCATGAACATGTTTTTTGAGTTGAGACACGTGGAACACATCATGTACACCAGGCAACCAATCAGGTAATGAAACCCTATATGCAAGAGTTCCAATCCGTTCAAGTATAGGAAAGGGACCAATAAATCTCGGTGCCAACTTCCCAGTCTTGCCAAATATGATTACTCCCCGCATTGGAGAAACTCTTAAATAAACATAATCGCCAACGGCAAATTATAAATCTCTTCTTCTCGCATCAGCATAACTTTTCTGTCGGCTTTGTGCGGTTTTCAATCGCTTCTTAATGAAATCGACTTTATCCGATGCTTCTCGAATCATATCGGGCCCTAACACAAGTCTGTTGCCAGGTTCTACCCAACATGCGGGAGATCTGCATGGTCTACCGTATAATGCTTCAAATGGAGACATTCCCAAACTTGCTTGATAGCTATTGTTGTAAGAGAATTCAGCTAAATGTAAGTGATCTTCCCATGAGCCTCCAAATTCGATAACGCAAGCCCACAGTAAATCTTCTAGAATTCTATTCACCCGCTCAGTTTGGCCGTCTGTCTGAGGGTGATAAGCGGTGCTTAGATTCAATTTGGATCCCAATTCTGTTTGGAATGCTTCCCAGAATTTGCTAGTAAACAGGGGATCTCTATCACTGACTATATTGAGCGGCACTCCATGTAGTTTAACTATTTCTTTGAAGTAAATCTGTGCTAAATTTTGAGCCGTTCTGTTGGATCGGACAGGTATGAAATGGGCAGTCTTCGTGAAGCGATCTATGATTACCCATATACTGTCATTTCCTTTCTTAGTTCGAGGCAAACCATCAATGAAGTCCATCGAAATTTGTTCCCACTTCCATCCTGGAATTTCTAATGGTTGTAATAGTCCAGCTAATTTCTGCTGATCGCTCTTAACTAGCTGACAAGTGGGGCATCTACTAACATATAATGAAATATCTCTTTTCATTGACCTCCACCAGAATGTGCGCTTGATATCGTTATACATTTTGCTCACACCGGGATGGATACTTAATTTGGACTTGTGGCATTCATCAAGTATTTCTCTTCTGAGCTCAGGAAGGTTTGGGATGCAAATTCTGCCCTTTAATCTAAGAACTCCTTTGTCATCGAGTCGGAAACTTGTGGATTCACCTCCTTTGACTCTCTGACTGACTCTTTGAATAAATTCATCATCTTTCTGAAGGGTCCAGATCCTGTCTATTAATGAAGACGTGATGACAAAACTGGCGATGATTTCATTCTTTCTGCTGAGCGCATCTGCTACAACATTGGCCTTCCCCGGAGTGTACAGAATTTCAAAATCGTATGCTGCAAGGAATTCTAACCAACGCTGTTGTCTCAAGTTTAGATCTTTATGAGTGAATAGATGTTTCAAGGATTGATGATCCGTGAATAGTTCGAACTTCTCGCCCAGTAAATAATGCCTCCAGATTCTCAAAGCAAACACGATAGCTAATAACTTAAGATCATGAGTTGCATAGTCTCTTTCATGTGGCTTCAGCTGACGGCTGGCATAAGCGACAACTTGGCCTTTTTGCATTAATACTGCGCCTAGCCCTCTAATAGAAGCATCTGTCCATACAGTCAAGTCTTGGTTGCCTTCTATAATTGTCAATATTGGAGCAGTTGTCAACTTCCGTTTCAGCTCCTGGAAAGCTTCTTCACATTCGGGAGTCCATTTGAATTTCTCATGCTTCTTTGTAAGCTTTGTCAACACACCTGATATCTTTGAAAAATCCTGAACGAATTTCCGATAGTAACTAGCCAATCCAAGGAAACTTCGAACTTCTGTGGGGGTAGTAGGTTGTTTCAAGTTCTGAATCGCTGTAATTTTACTTGGATCTACAACAATCCCATCTTTTGATACAACATGGCCTAGGAACTTAACTTCATCCTGCCAGAAGACATATTTAGAAAATTTAGCTTTCAAGACATTTCTCCTTAGAATTTTCAACCCTTGTTCTAAATGTTTTGCATGTTCATCTTCCCACTTGGAGTAGATTAAAATGTCATCGATGAAGACTAGCACAAATTTATTCAATACACCACAGAACACTCTATTCATAAGATCGACTAAGTATGCCGGAGCGTTACACAAGCCGAACGGCATTACTAACCATTCGTAGAATAAATCGGGACCCCTGAAGGCTGTCAAAGGAACACAATCTTCTGCTATATGTAATTGGTGGAAACCTGTAGCTAGGTCCATTCTGGAGAATACTGTTGCTCCATTTAATTGATCTAACAGATCATCTATACGTGGCAAGGGATATTTGTTCTTCAGTGTCTGCTTATTGAGATCTCGGTAATCAACACAAAGTCTTAGAGTACCGTCTGATTTCGGGACAAATACTACTGCTGCTCCCCAAGCTGAAAAGCTCGTTCTGATCAGACCTTTCCAAAGCAATTCTCGGGTTTGACTACCTAACTCTTCTTTTTCTTTCGGGGCCATTCTTCTAATTGGATGTACTACTGGTCGGGCGTTAGGAATTAGATCTATCCTGAATTCAACTTCTCTTTGCGGCGGTAAGTTTTCTACTTCTTCAAACACATCCGCGTAGTTCTTAACGACCGGTATCTTTTCTAATGAAGGGGGAGTAACTTCTAAAGAAGACCAAAATTCTGTTCTATTAATTTCTGAGCCATGGCATGGTATAGTGATATGCCCAAATTTTGTGCTAACTTTCACAATTCTTTCGGCACATCTAACTTCGGCCATATATTTTGTCAACCATTCCAAACCGAGAATAATGTCGAATTCAGACAAATCCATGACTATTAAGTTGATGGGAAACTTGTAACATGAATAAGAGATAGGCACTCTGCAATACGAACTGAGACTAACAGAACCTCCTATCGGATTTTGAACTTTAATTGGTTCTTTTAGAATTCTTTGTTTCAATTTTAACTTGTGAACAATGTTACCAGAAATGAAGCTACGTGATGCACCGATATCAAAAAGTACAGAAACAGGAATATTTTTAATGGTAAGGGTACCTCCCAAGACGTCGGGTTTACCTGATCCATCGGTGGTAGCTGGCGGGGTCTTCCCGTCATACACATGAGCCACTTGTGCATTCTGCTTCAGAGGACAGTTCCTGCTCTAGTGCCCTTTCTTATGGCAGTTATAGCATTCGGCGGAGTCTGGATTTGCCTTTGGCTTCCTCGGGGCTTTGCACACATTAGAAAAATGACCTGGCTTCCCGCAGTTGTAGCAATTTCCTTTCGGTATCTTTCCAGGTTTCTGAGTAGTGGTCGCTGTAATGCTAGACTCTGGCTGATCTGCTGAAGCCTTGCGCTTATTTCCAGCTAGGCTTTTGGCCCAGTCTTGGCTGGCGTGCCTTTCATCCATATCTTCATAATTGCAAGCCATTTCTACCAATTCTGAGAAGGAGAGTTTGATGTTGCTCATGGCTCTGTCATGGTACTTGCGGTTTAGCCCAAATATGAATCTCTTGTTCTTTGCTTTGTTAGTCATAATAAGCTCTGGAGCATAGCGCGACAACTGGGTGAATTTATTGAGGTAATCCTGAATAGAGAGATCTCCTTGCTGGAGATTAGCAAACTGCTCTCGCATCCTCTCTAAGGCCTGTTCAGGTACAAACTTCTCGTTGAACATGGTTTTGAATTGCTCCTAGGTCCTGATAGTACCTGCTGCATCTTCTGAGGTGATGGCATCCCACCACAGCTCCGCTTCCTCCTGTAGGAGCCAAATACCTAGTCGTGATTTGTTGTTGGTTCCCAATCCCATTCCTTCAAAGATCTTTTCACAGGTCTTTAACCAAGCAATAGCCTCCGTTACTGTACCAGTGCCAGAAAAAGGTTTTCCCCCAAGGTTCCTATACCTCTTTGCTACTCTGTCTAGCTCGAAGTCCTCGGGTGCTGGTGGCTGAACAATAGGGCCTCCCTCAACTACGGGGATATTCCCCCGTCCTCCTGCTGCTCCTGCTCGGCCTCCACGGCCTCCTCTAGCTGCTGCTGCTCGTGTAGCCATCAGAAAGAGTACTGTATAAGCAAGAAAAGAGTCAAGCTCATAGATTTGATAATTTTCATATATGATAAAGCAGGGAAACATAAGGAAAGGAAATGATGTACTGATCACATTGTTTTGCTATTCTGCTTAGCTCATTCTAGGACATTGCTAATCCTATCTCTAATGAGCTACTCGCCATAGAACACTACTTATTCTATTCTGATGAGGTGTTTAATGTGTTAGATCCCGGAACTAAGGTTAACCAAAGCTCTGATACCAACTGTGACGATCCCAAAATCCGATGGGCGGTATTAAGGATAATCATTGGAATATAACACATTAATCATCATAGCAGAGTACAGATAATAACAGAAATAATAAATAGAATAATTTACATGAATATGACAGCGGAATCACAACATGTAACAACATCAGAATAGCATAGCGTAGGATATAACTTAGTAAATAAAAGGGAAGTGATCAGTCATCATCGCCGAAGGCGGAATCATAAAATAAGTACAATAATGGCGGAAAATGTCAAAGTCGTCTCTGTGAAGTAAGCCTCGCCATGAGCCAAAATGCACTCTATGCAACAGTACAGAGCCAAAAACAACCTGTCACCTGTGAACTAGGCTGCCCGTGTGAAAATAAGGGCACCCGCGTTTGCAAAGTGAAACAAACAACGAGTCAGTCATGGGGATTGGTATGCGGAATCTATTTAACAGTTTAAACAACAGTAATAAGCAAATCACAGGACCACGCCACTTTCGTGGAACGGGTTTACTCCAGTGATTGCTAGTGCATTTAAAACAAAGTAAATTCTTTTAAAACAACGCAATGCTTTTAAAAAGAATGAAGCCATTATAAGACTCAGGTCCCATCATACAATGCAACGCAAGCCGGAGGATAGAGTTTTACCTTATAATGGCCAAATATGCTTGATATGTATAAAGTAAAATCAATTGATATTATTACTAGTGCATATATGTTTCAAAAATGAATAGCATCATAAATATCAATCATAGGCGGCATAGCTACCATATACTATGTCGCCATACTAGTTCTACAATCGAGTCCGTTATTTCATATTGGAAATTGGATTTCCGTCATGAGTTGAGGCAAGGGGCAAGCTCCTCTCCGCTTCGAGACATTTTAGCAAATGCCTCAGGACTACACACTCTGGGTAACCCCTGGATCTTCAGGGTCGGTCCTCTCTTACGTTTGAGGATTAATTATGCCTGAACACACGTTTCCCGGTCCTTACAGACCTATAATCGAGGCGCCTCGCATTCCAACAACCACAAAGGTGAAAAGTAGATATATATGTCAGGGCTGGTAAGTCACTAACACCACCATAGCTAGAAAGAAACGTCGTGCTCTCCCTGCAGTCCGTATCCCGTTTTTAACTCATACCGGGGTGTGAGGCTCGCGAATCTACGAAATACACAAACCTAGGCCACGTAGACCGTGCTTTGATCATCATCCACAAGACTTTGCTTTGCCACAGAAGCCTTGATCACAGCATCTTGGCATGCCACATAGGCAGTCCACTCCATACGATTGATTTCCATCGATATATAACCTCTGAGCTCGTATGTCTCAGAGAAGGGCGTTAAGCAAAAGAATAAATTCTTCGCCGCCAAACAGATATATATTTAACAGAGATCAATCAGTATAGAACAAAATCCAATGTCAGACACACAGTCCATTTACAAGTCCATCCTGGGTCTGAACGAAACCGGAGGCGTCAAATTCCTCGTATATCCGTACAATCAACACATGCGTTCAGACGGCTACTACTTCCGTTCCTTCACGGTAGCTACTCCGGTCAGGAACCTCAGCAGCGCCCATCTAACCGATACGAAGATCGTCGGTCTTGAAGCGTCCTTGTGTTTTCCAATTCTAATCGCTCGATTAAATTATTTGAAATGAGGGTTAGCTCGGCCTTTTCAAATAATTCACGTAATTAGAATTCAAATCGATTATTTCCATGGTTATATTATTCGACATCCATCTTTCAGTTCTTTAGTGTTATTTTCGTGTCAAGCACATACAACCATCAAATATCAAACAATTCAAGCCCAATTGGTTTATTTGCAATCTATGTTGCTTATAATATTTTATAACGATTTTTCGCCATTTTTATCTATTTAAAAATGGCCATATTTAATTAAACGACGTTTCAGGTCGTGTCGTGGCACTGGCGCTGTTTTTCCCCTAATTTGTTTTACACATATCGGAAAACCAAACCGTTGGATTTCTACGAAGTCTATATCAGTGGGAAGGTATTCCCAAAGCGAACCCAACGGTTCCAGTTTCGTGAGAATCCGACGGTCGGATCTTCCACACTAGTCGTTTGAAGTTACGGTTTCAAAATTCGAACTGCAGCGTCATTATTCGATTTAATTTAATTATATTTATATTTATATTTATATATAAATATAAACGATTCTGGCGCTGTTTTTCTTCAGATTTGAATTAAACATTCTGGACAATCCAACCATTGGATTTTTACAAGGTTGGTGCCGTTGGGAAGATATTTCCAAGGCGAACCCAGCGGTTGCGGTTTCGAGAAAATCCGATGGTCGGATTTCTCGTACTAATCGTTTCAAATTACGATTCCGAAACACAAACTGCACGGCTTCGATTCCTTTTAATTATATTTATATATATAAATATAGATCATTCTATAATTCCAACCATAGTTCATTCTATATTTTCAACTTCGTTTTCACTTCAAATATTTCACAATCGCCTTAATATTTCGAAATTTTTTGCCATAACCTCCTTTGTACGGGGAGGGGTTTGGAAATTTATTGGGCCGTGTTAGGTACCCAATAAATCCTAAAAAGCATCCACATATTTATAGTGATATATTCTGGTGTTTACAGGGGAGCATGTATAGATAATCACTCCAGAGAATAAATTCTCGTCACCCCGTTTCCGTGTGGAAATAAATAGTCCATGTGCCGTATCTAATAACTAGAGCGACGTGATTATTGTCAACTCCAGACCCGTGTGGGGGTTTTATTAATCTGGCAATTTATCGTTATATTTTATATAGTCCATATCAGTCATCAGTTCAACCTGTAGTATATAGTCATCGCCATACAAGCCTCTTGCTCGTATGGTAAATCTTTCACCTCGTCACACAAGCTCCAATTGCTTATGTGGAATATGATGAAGTATGCCTATCGTCAAGAAGTATGCCATGTAGTGTAGTTCAAAATTAATTGTTACTATCCTATGGCGATATTTATTATTTCACATAGAATAACCAACACTCCGCATCCAATGGCATTCACAGGAGTTGATATAAAAATAAAATTGCGCAGCCAACTCATCAAGGTTTACCTATTTGTCGGGCACGCAAATAATTTCTTTACTCTACAGCTAATCCATTTTTCCTATTCAACACATGTATATATATGCAGAACAAAGCTAATAATAATATTTCTAGCAAACTATTATTTATTTCAACACGTGCGTATTTTTATCAAAGCGTATACATGATAAAAGAAATATTTTTATCATCAAAAATATTTATTCAACACGTGAATGTTTTTAACACTTCATATTCACAATAAAAATGTAGTTTTTATTGTCGATTCATTTTATTTTTAAAATACGATAACATTCAACACATGAATTTCAACTCGACGAACGAATTGCAACTCAACACATGAATATTCTATATAGTTTGTATATATATAAAAATGTGATTTTTATCGCTAAAGCTATTTGTTTAAATTCACATAATATTCAACACATGAATTTCAACTCAACGAATGAATTGCCACTCAACACATGAATATTCGCTATGGTTTGTATATATATAAAAATGTGATTTTTATCGCTAAAGCTATTTTTTTAAATTCAAATAATATTCAACACATGAATTTCAACTCAACGAATGAATTGCAACTCAACACATGAATATTCGCTATAGTTTGAATATATATAAAAATGTGATTTTTATCGCTAAAGCTATTTGTTTAAATTCAAATAATATTCAACACATGAATTTCAACTCAACGAATGAATTGCAACTCAACACATGAATATTCGCTTCAACATATGTTATTTATTTCAACGAATGAAAATTATTCTAACACATGTATATTTCAGAAAATTTCGGCAGCATAACGGCAGGATAGTTAAAACCGGGACCGTCCCTAGTACGGCTCCTCGCTCTACCTTAAAACCTCGCGGTTTTTGACAATGGGGATCATGCATCTAGTTCGCACGCAGGCGGCATGTTTTATTTTCAATTCCACAATCCTATTCTAATTTGTTTTATTTTTAAACCACAAAGGTATTTTTCAACCACAATATCAACCACAAACAATTATTTCCAACCATTCGTCATACCATATAATATCACGTCAATCACAAGCAATAAATATCGTCCATGGTCTGTGGACGAGGGGAGTATATATATATATATTTTATATTATAATTCACTTGCATTTCATCACAGTTCAAAGCATGTATGTTTCATTCAACGCTTGTATAATTTATACATCGCTAATATAACTTATACAACACATGTACATGAGGTATACAATGCGTATATAATTTACACTTCGCTTATATAAATTATACAACGCGATTCCATTCACAAAATTTAGTTTAGATTCATCACCTTGGTTATTGCAGTGCTAAAAATTGTAGGAAGATCAGAAAAATCCGCGGCTTCTTCTAGAGTGTAGAGAGCCTCCTTGCGGTCACGGTGTCTCCTGTTTCATCGAATTTCATTAACGAACGAAAAAGATATTATTTTTCAAAGTTTTGCAACGCTTTATAGTGTTATTTTCATTTCAGAATAATAAAGGTCGTACCTTTATTTTTGATTCAAAACTAGGGTCGAAAAATCCTATTGGTCGAAGCTTTATAGGAAATTTTAAATAGTGATTTTACAAACGAACTCGAAATCAAACCCAACGACTGTCGCCACTAGCTAAATACCCCCATTCCGGACACAATGGGATATGTTTCGTTGGCCAATTCGACTGTTACGGTCAGTTATTTTTCGAATTAAAATATAAAACATTCAATATTTAATTTGAACGTACATTTCAATTTGCCAGGGCCACAAACTGAATCGAAAAATTCCAGAAAAATAAATCTAGCTTTGTTTTGACGATACGGTCCTAACAAAACCAGTTTCGTCGAAATCTGAGCTCGTTTGAAAAACGGCCATTTTTAGGTCGTCCCATTTTAACAGAAATTGACCAATCACATTTTCTTTTGCCCCGCTCACATACTAGCTTCAAAAATTATGAAATTTAAAACTTAGCAATAATTTGACATCCCGGACCCAACAAAAGTGGTTTCGTCGAATTCCGAGGTCGTATGCAAAATATCAATTTTCAAGGGCTATATATGCTATATAGCGACCTTTCTGAAAATTCATTTGGCCATAACTTTTGATTCCCGCTATGAAACTTCGATTTTTCAGATTCGTTAGAAAGGTATTCATAAACAGATTTAAATATTTTCAGTTTCGCTAAAATCCGTTATATTTTCCACCCGGTACAGTCAGACAAAGTTTGTATTCAAAATTTGAAACTACAATACTATACCCAATTCTTTATTTTATTGAAATAGGCTATTTCAATTATTCAAATTCTTTGGTAATAACCATATTTAAAATTTTTAAATTGGTTCACATTTTCCGGGTTATTACATCAGATATAAATTCCTCAAGATTTAGACTGTTAGGCTCTCCAAATAAGCATCTCAAGAGAATCAATGGATGACGACACCAGATCTAAAAAGAGACATCAACGACAAAATCCTAGATTCCGAGAATCACAATAGGTGGAAATGGGGATTTGCAAAGTAGGGACTAGGAAGTGAAGAGAAGGGAGAATAGTCATAATAAAAAATTAATTGGTTTTTTGTTTTGAGGGCGAGAATGAACAAATTGGGAAATAGCGGTTGAAGCAACGATTAGGGTTAAGAAAAAGACAGACCGGGTTTCAAATAGCAGGGGATACGGGTTTAGAAATAAGTGGATTTGGGTTAATAAAACGAGCATGCCAGGTTAAAAAATTAGAATATTTACTTTTCGTTCCTAAATTTTATCAAAATTTCAAATTATTGTTCAAAATTTTATGAATATATGAAAATTTATTATAGAAAGTAAAAAAATTGGAATATTAACTGCTAAATGTATCTAGTGATTATTAATTTCAAAATGACAAATTTTAACTTTTTTCATTAATAAATTATAAATATAAATAAATCCATTAATAAGTTGTCATATATAATTATTAATTATAAATAATATTTACAAACGATATGTAATTATTAATAATTTATTATTAGTTATTAAATAATGCTACCATTTATAAATTATTTAAGTGTTAAATTATTAAAGAATTAAGTTATATTAATTTTTTATTATTACTTCATACTTATCATCTCTTGCAAATATGTTGGAATTCTACTGCAAAATAGCTTCGATAAATATGCGTCGGTATTCTGAATGGATTTGCCGCGAAAAACAGCGAAAAAAATTTCTATCCGTAATTGGAAGCAATTTGCAACGGCTTAGTGAGGGATGACAGAAGACAACAGTAATAAATAAAATTTTGTAATTAATAGCTATTACAGTATTCAACAACGATTTATTTATAAATTATTAATTAGATATTTAGTAGTAATTTATTTATTATTGATTACTAATTTATTAACAATTACTAATTATAAATTAGTCAATATTACTTACTAATAACTGAAAAGTAAAATTGAACTCGTCGGAATACTGATTATGTATAATAATTAGTAATTAGGGATTATTTATTAATAATCATTAATTATTATAATTTACGAATGATAAATATAATATTATTAATGTGATTACTTATCGAATATTAATAAATAATATAATATTATTAATGATTAAACTATTACAATGGACATTTTGTGAACGTTGACATCTATTACAACGGGGATGAAATGACCATTGTAATAACATTATACTGCAACGGGCAGTCATTACACATTGTAAAAAGAGCGTTGTAAAGGATATCTATTACAAGTGTTAAGAGACGACAGTTGTAATAGGATTCTTTTACAACGGGCTTGTTATGCCCGTTGTAAAAAGGGTGTTGTACATGCATCTACTACAACGGTCAGGAAAATGACCGTTGTAATAACATTCTATTACAACGGGGCAACCATTGCCCATTGTAAAATTAACGTTGTAATAGGGTATTTTTGTTGTAGTGTTAATTTTAATAAAATTTTCAAATAGAGAAATTTATCATTTATTTTAGTAATAAAGAAGTTAACTACTTCTACGGTAGTTGATGATCAAATAAATTATTATTATAATTAATAATAATTTAAGTAATTACTTCTTAAACGAAACACATTTAAGTAAGTAACCGATTTTGGAAGAATATAGTTGAGTTGTGAAAAGAAGTTATGAATGAGCTTTATATTGAACCCAAGTTTTATAATGAAGCTACAAAGAGATTTTAAGCAAATATGATAGCTTAAAATAGTTGTATACTTAATATTTAAATTAAAAAAGAAGAGATTGAGATAAAAAGGGTTTTGTATTAAACCAGAGTTATATAAATAAGGTTTATAAAAGGGACGTGAAGTTAAAACATTGATTTTGAGTTGATGAGACTTAACAATGAAATTAAGTGGAATGAATGGAATTGAAATGAGATTTTCGAGGCAGGAAATGGTTGAATGGATTAGAAGTGGAATAATATGAGTTGAAAAGAGTTAAGATAAGATATTAAAGAATTGGAACCTAACTGGAGTTGTTGAGTTGAGTGATTTTCTAAGTGTTAAATATGCTGTTGATTTTGGTCTTCAGGGTTGATACTTAGGAGATTAATCTCTTACTAATATACAGTCAGAAACTGCTGAATATGGAAGTATAGAAATGCAGGAATAAGAAAAAGGAATTTTTTACCTATAAAAGGGTTTAAGAAATTATAATAATTGCAAAGTAATGGGAATAAAGAGGGCTTGTGAATATAAATTAATATTTCCAATATAAAGGAAAGAGGAAGAGATTTTGTGAAATTATATGATATTTATGAAGTAATGGAATTTAAGTGATGAGTTTGAATGGTTTATTAAAAAGGAGATAAGTGTTAGTTATTATTTCCAAGCAATGAAAACCAAAGAGATTTGGTAACGTTGTTTTACCTGAAATTTCATTCAACTCAAAGTTGGGAATGTATATGATTTAATTTTAAAGTATTAAAATAGAATGGTTTTGCGAATACTCTTATATTAAAATAAGAAGTAAATAACGTGTTTTAAAACAATGAAAAGTTAAGAAGTTTTAACTAGTTTTATTTAAAAAGGCCAAGTGATGCTAAGTACCGAACCAGTAAATCTATTTCTATGGTTGAATGGTTGTTAATTTAATAGTTAAATAACCAACTATGAAATCTGACCTATACGACTGTTGTTATGGAATGACCGGGATCGAATTATATTCAAAAACCATTCTGACCAGCAAAATAAGAACTGGAGAAAATATCAGATGTTGATCGAGACGGATCCATTGAAGACCATAGATCTTCCTAATACAGAAGGGTTACTTTTATCTCTGGTCAAATCCTATAATTTTCAAAGTTTACTATATATTTACTTAACTTATAATTTATAACCAGAGATATATCATGGTTCTGTCGTAGTTGAAATCTACGGAATAGCAAGGACTACTCGCTACTGACCTATAGGATAATTCCGAGGATGTGGTAGGAGGATGCCTCTGGTTTATCCTGTTCTTGGATGAATTGTATGAACGAATGTCTGACAGAATACACTTACGTTGATTTTTACAAACGTATTTCTATAGGTGGAAAAGAAGACACCTTCTCTTAACATAAACACCCAGAGTATTTTTGTGGCCGTCAATTAGTGATTTGGCGGATCTGACGATGTGGTATTCAAAGTGATTGTGATGTTCTTAAAATGGTAGTGTTAAACCTCAAGCCTCTACAACCGGGAAGTGGTATAAAATCGGGTAGGTCACATGGCTAAGTGGGTCTCTCCCAGTTAGGGTGTATCATCACCTGATCTACAGAAATTCCATTTTCTACTTCAATCTATCGATGTTGTCCCTTTCAGGAAACAGTTGCTGATCCCAACCGTTGGTGATAATACATTAAGTACACTCAAGCGAAGTGAGCGGACGATCAAGTTTAGCCTGGGCTGCAAGATGTTCTTGCTGAACCAGGTGTATTCCTCTCTAGTGATAAACTATCAGAAGGTGGCCCCATACCTTGCTAGTTGGAATCCATTCTCCAAGAAGCGACCGCGGTTTTGATTGTATACTATGTATGTGGAGCGAGAGATGCAAGAGTTCAACTAGACTGCTATTTATTTGTATTGAGACATTATTATAATATCAGAATAAGATATGATTTCAAAATGTTTTGGGTTATCGTAAGTTAAAATTGTAATGGCGCGTTTTGTTAGCTGTCGAATAATTAATTTATTTAATTATTTATATATCGATTTGGCGATATCGATAACTTAAAGTAAAACGTTTGAACTTATAATTTATAATTATAATTATAAACGAGCTTGAAATGGCGCTGCAGTTCGTAAATTGGCGATTCGAACTTCAACTGAATGTACAGGGTTCGTTTTAAATCGGATTTATGTCAAACAAGAAACGTGTGGAGCTGGTGGAGTATATCTTTCTAGTGGAAGAGAAAAATCGGGATTTCGTCGGGTAGATTTTGAGATATGTCCAAATCAAATTTCAGAATAGTCGCTATAGAATCGTTTATCGGCCATAACGGTTATTTCGAAATAACTAGAGATCGGGTTTGAATTTAGACAAGGTTCTTTTGAGGCGTAGTGATAATTTAATTTTTAGAATTTTATTGTAATTTTTAATTAATTAAATAAGCAAATTTTTGTTTGGAGTATTTTGCACCCTTAATCAGCAATTTTGGGGTTTCACAATATGAGTTAATCTACCGGTATTATTATATTTCTGGGATCGTGGCGCATTGGTCGATACGACGGTATTTTTATTTCAGTCCATAGCGGCTTGTGCGTGAACGAAGTAGGGTGTGACGGATACCCTTTAAGATTTCATTTCTTTTAACAATATTTGCGTGTTCCAACCATGATCTCACATTTTTCTACGTCAGTTACTTTAAACACGTCCTCCTTTCTAAAATGAAAATGTGGAAAGAAAAAACCACACAAATGGAAATTTATAAATAGACAGCACGCCTCTTTTTCTATTTTTCTTCCATGAAAATGTAAACCGCAACCTCCTATTCTCCTCAAAACAAAAATCCAACCGAACCCTTGTGAATTTAAACAGCTTCGCACCTAGTACTTAAGCACCAGGACACCACGTTAGGACGCGAGCAGTTGAGGGTGGGGTTTCATGGTTTTGGTGTAGAGAGTAGATGAAGACGAACTAAAAGATGGAGGTTGTTCGGTTTGTTCACTGTGGCAGCATGGCAGGGAGAGTTGCGGTTAATAAAGAGTAATGGAAGAGTGAAACGAGGGTAATGGGCTGATGGGATCGATGAAGTACCAAGGTGATGGAGTTAGCTGTAAGGGGCGTTTAAGAGGGAGTTGAGATCGAGCAAGGTGACGAAGTTGATCGGAGTGGCAAGGCGCACCTTGCAGCAGAAAATGGAAGGGCTGAGTGTTCAAAAGCGATGCAACTGTCACCGTATAGGCGACGGGTTCGACTGGAGGCCACAAACTTGAACACAAGATGGCCATGCGGATAAAGATGAGCTTGATTACTATTTGCGAGAAGGTAGGAAGGGGATGATGGTGAAACTTGCATATAATTTAGTGGTGAGAAGGACGTGAATGAAGTAGAAGGTGAGTAGTGTAGTTTGAACAGACTGCAGCTATACGAGGTGGCGCACTGTTGGTGCCGGTGCGACGACAAAGTGAAGAACCGATGAGGACGTGAATCAGTAGAAAGCGCCGAGTATAATCAGCTGACGCAAATCGTTACTTAACGGTTAACGCGCAAAGGTGAGTAAAACTCACCAACGCTATACAGTTCCATTTTTACAACGTGTTCTTAGAACTGTTAATTATCTGTTGTTTGACTGTGTGTTGACTGTTGATTGAACTGCTAGTCAGTTAGTTAAATTTCTATATTGATTCTGTTTAACAGAATATATCATATGGAACTGAAAGTGATGTTATCTATATTATCTAACATCTGTGATGCAGGGAAACAGGTTGGAGGAATCCGACTGGATTCCTCAACAGTTATTTTATTGTTTTTCATATATTGTTATATGATGTGATATAAAATCTGTGGGCGATTATACGTGCTTGGACGATATTGAACATCGTGATTTGATATGATTGAATACCCTTACATACCGAAATGTTGATAAGTGGATTTTCAATGTTTATATTGAAAATGAATCTTATTTATAAAATCGATAGGATTTTATAAAAGGAAAACATTTATTTAATTTGAAAATAAATGAAATAAATAAAGGAACATTTATTTAGATTATAAATAAATGGAATAAAGGAATATTTATTTAGGGAATAAATAAAGGAACACTTGTTCGGAAAATAAATAGAATTATACTAGGATAGATTTAAACACGTGCTTCGCACACAAGTATAACACGATATGGATTTTAAGGAGATATTGTAGAAGTAGGAATTATAACCAGAGTGTGATAAAAGGATTAAACAAAGTAATTGGTTAGGTTAACCAAAGCAAGTTAGTCGAGTTAAACAAAGTAATTGGTTAAGTTAACCAAAGTAAATTAGTTAAGATAAACTAAGCGGTTAATCGAAGTGAATTAGTTAAGTTAAACTAATTTGTAAATCAAAGTGAATTAGTTGCGTCAAACTAAGTGAATTAGTCAAGTTAAACTAATTGGTTAATCGAAGTAAATTAGTTGGGTTAATCAAAGTGAATTAGCTGAGTTAAACTAAGTAAATCGGTTAGAGTTAATCAAAGTGAATTAACTAAGTTAAACTAAGTGGATTAGTTCAGTTAATCGAGACAAGTAAATCAAGTTAGGTTAAACCATTTGAGTTAACCAGTTAAAGTTTACCAGTTAAAGATAAACAGTTAGAGTTGACCAGTTAAAGTTGACCGGTTAAAGTTGACCAGTTAGAGTTGATCGGTTAGAGTTACTCGGTTAGAGTTGACCAGTTAGAGTTGACCAGTTAGAGTTATCCAAGTGGAGTTAATCGAGTAGAGTTGCCGAATATCACTTATTCGAAGTAGAGTTATCGAATATAGTATATTCGAGGGAAGAGTAATCGAATATAGTTTATTCGAGTGGAGAAATCAAATGTTATTCATTTGAGCAGGGTTACCGAATATTATTTATTCGAAGGGTAGTTATCGAATATTGGTTATTCGAAGTTAGTTAATCCAAAGGAGTTATTCGAAGTTAGTTAATCCAAAGGAGTTATTCAAAGTTAGTTAATCCAAAGGAGTTATTCGAAGCTAGTTAATCCAAAGGAGTTATTCGAAGTTAGTTAATCCAAAGGAGTTATTCGAAGTTAGTTAATCCAAAGGAGTTATTCGAAGTTAGTTAATCCAAAGGAGTTATTCGAAGTTAGTTAATCCAAAGGAGTTAGTCGAAGAGTTAATCGAATATAGTTATTCGAAAGAAGGTGTTAATCGAATATAGTTATTCGAGTAAAGTTAAAAGAGTTAATCGAATTTAGTTATTCGAAATGAGTTATTCGAATTAGATATTTGAATAGAGTTAAACACATTAGAGTGATTCGAATTACTTATTCAAATAGAGTTAAACACGTAAGAGTTAATTGAATATTAGTTATTCAATTAGAGTTAAATCGAATTTAGTTATTCGAAAGGAGATAATCAATTTGAGTTAAGTTGATCGAGTTGAATTAAGTTGAATCGAAATGGAGTAAATCGATTAGAATTAAGTTAATCGAGTTAGAGTAAATCGAATATTGGTTATTCGAAGGTAAGTTATTCGAAGGAGTTAATCAAATGAGTTGATCCAAAGGAGTTAGTCGAATATTAGTTATTCGAATAGAGTTAAAGGAGTTATCGATTTTATTGTGATCGAAAGGAGTTATCGATTAGTAAATCGAAAGGAGATTTTCGAATATAGCATATTCGAAAGGAAGAGATCGAATATTGTTTATTCGAAAGAGAGAGATTTCGAATATGAGTTATTCGAAGAGAGATAATCGAATATAGGTTATTCGAAGAAGAGTTAATCAAATAGAGATTACTCGAACGAGAGTTATACGTCGAATTCGATTATAGCGAATTCGGGAAAGTACTATTTACTTTCAAGGGTTTAAATCAAGATTTAGTTATTGATTTAGAAATTAGGTGTCTGTTAAATTATTCGAGCTAGGAGATAAAGTTATAATTTAGGTTAGACATTGCAGAAGTAGGAATTATAACGTTATAGTTATAATCAAACGTTGTCATATAAGAAGTGGATTTGTAACCTGAATCCGAGAATTTGCGTAAAACAGATGATTGTAAAAAGTGAATGACGAGCTTCATCTATTTCACAGTAAAGGACGTGGTTCAATTAAGGTCTGAGAGGTAATTATACCCCAACTTGATTGACTTCAGAATTGACAAAGGAATAGTTGTGGTTCGATAGAAAAGGTTGATTTGAAATATAGTTAAGTAATAAGCGATTAATGGATTAAGCGTAACGATGTTTTATACAACGTTCATTGGAAATCCGTAAATGAGTTTTGGAAACGTTTTCCAAATATAGTCAGATATGTTTTCTAAACATAGAAAATGAAATGTTTTCATGATAAGAATTTAAGAAATAGAGTTAAGCAAATTCAGAAACTAACTGGAGAGGGTAAGTTGAACGGTTTTCTAAGTGACGATCTGATGTTGGTTTCGACCTTCCGGATTGATACTTAGAGAATTGTTCTCATACTAGTTACAGTTAGGGACTGATAGTTGCGAAATAATAGTGATGTGAAAATACGCTATGGAAATGTTTTCCAATGATTAATAACATATATTTTCTAAATATATGAAATAAGGAAATATGAACATATGATGATTGATCGATCGAATTTCCATTTGGAAATAAGATCGTTGTTTGTGCACCGACATGTTTTCATTTGATAGTTGAATCACAGACTATCAAAGTTTTTACCATTTTAACGTTGTTAATATGGAGAGACCGGTTGGATTATTATCCAAAGAACCACTCTGTATTGGCATAAGCGTTGCGAGCAATATATGCCAAAGATAAATTGAAGACGGAGTAAAGTGCAAGGGCTGTTGTATAAGTCTTAGATAACAGTGACTAAGATGGATATACTGAATAGTGCCTTCGGTTTGTCCAGTCCCAGGACAACGTATATGGAAGAAGGTCTGACAGAGTATATCCAATGGATCGCGTAAGTTGATCTGTTCAAACGTATTCACGTTTGGTGGCGGAGGAATTCGTTTCTCTTAGCTATATACCCGTGTTATTTTTGGATAAGTCAATTTGTGATTTGGCGGGTATGACGATGTGGCATTCAAAGTGAATGGTGATCAGATGTTCTGAAGATAGACGTAGCCTCTAGCCTCACACCAGGAAGTAACAAAAGTTGGGCTAGGCAGCATGGCTAGTTGGGTCATCCCCAAGCAGGGTGTATTGTCACCGATCTAGAGAATATTCATATTTATACTTCTTTTTGATTCTGTATCTTCGGATGACGGTTTGATGGCCTACAACCGTGGTGGCAATATATTCGCGACACTCAAGCTAAATGAGTGAGCGGTCATGTATGGCCGGGTTGCAAGACGTTCTTGTTGAACCCTGAGTGTATCACCTCTAGAGTACACTATTCAGAAGGTGCTCCCATACCTTGTCTGTTGGAATCTATTCTTCGATAAGCGCCCTGCGATTTATGATTTTATACTATGTATGTAGAACGTGAGATGCAAGCGTTTCTGCTAGATTGATACCTATTTGTACTTAGACATTATTATAATATCACAATGATATTGCTTGTCAAAGTTGTTCAGATACTCATAAGGGAAAAACCCGTTCCGTATTCACGGCGTGGTCTTATGAGATATCCTATACCTGTTTTAAACTATTTTACTCATACCAGTCCCATGACTGACCCGGAGTTTACTTTGTTGTTTTCCCTAAACTCTTGGGTGCCTAAATTTGTACGGGCAGTCAAGTAGTCGGGATTTACAGATATACTTGGAGAGCTTGGAGCAGGAGGCTGCAAGATTTTATAGCTATAGTTATTTCCGCTGTGTTGTAAGTGTTGTACTCTGATAAGTGCTATTGTATATATATAACTGTTTACTTCAAAGCTATGTTATATATTATATGTTATTCGTTCCGCTGTGAGATTCGTGTTACTCTGATGATTCTGATGTTCTTCTTCTTCTATTCTATTAGTTCTATCTTTTCTTTCTCACCTTCTAAATTCTTTCACTAACGTCTCGGAATTTCCGACTCTCGAGGAGTCGGAAATTTCCAACCGTTACAAAAATCATCCCTGTTTATGTGTTGATTGGTCTTACGATTATACTTTTCTTTCGGAAAGAAATGATTTGACTTAAAAATCAAGTTGGATGATTTTATAAACTAACTAGCGAGTTATTCCCACTCTGGTTCACCAGACCGATTCGGCATTTGTAATGCTCTAATTAGACCGGGTTTAACAGGTTTAGGTTCAGATGCTGCGAACTTCAAAAGACGTGCTGGAGGAGTTCAGATGTGTGATATATATTTATTCCGCTGTGTGTTGTATATGAGGACATATTGATATTACTATCCAAATATGTTGACTGTAAGTTATACTCTGATGATTGTAAGTATTATTTCAAGCTCTCAATAAAGATTTATTTCTATATTATATTTTATTCCGTTGCGATGTGAGACTCTGATTCGGTTGTGTTGGTAAGTTAGTTCTTCTTTTATTCTAATATTTCTTTCTTTCTTTTCTCACCCTATATTTTCTTTCATTAACTTTTTGGTGTTTTCGATACTTGGGTTTTGGCAATAATATGGGTTTTAAGTATTATTGTTAGAATTCGAGCATCAAATTCGGTCGGATCGTTACTGTGGTATCAGAGCATAAAGTTTAGTAATAACCTTGGCACTGTGGCGTAACTCGATAGAGATGAGGTTAGTAATACCCTAGATTGAGTTTGAGTGGATATAGTTGAGAGAGTGTATTTGTAGATTTTATAAAAAAAATTTGTATTGTGTAGTTGATCGGTTCAATATTGAACTTGAAACTGACACGATATTGTTGTATAAAAAGGGTAAATGAAATAATTTTGCCAAAATTATCTTTTTATGTAGAAAAGAAATAATTTTATCAGCTTATTAAGATATTGGCTGTTATGATTGATGGGATGGAATTCATATTCGATTTTTAAATTTGAATGGTTTAATATAACCAAGGAAAATTTCACATATGAAATAGGTATACGACAAGTTTAATTTTGAATTAAAATAGAATCAGATTTGTGGTCTTATAATGGAAATAAACTAATTTTGAGAATAGATTAGTAAAATGAATGTGGAATTGGAATATGCTTGGTTGAATGAAGTTAAAAATGGGTATTGGAATTAAATAAGGTTGATTTGAAATTTGGAAATTAAATGAAAATCAGTTTGATATAAATTGATTGATATAAGACCCAAGTAAATATTAATACTGAATACTAATAAAATTTGAATGATTTGATTGGGTTGATTGTGCATTGTTAATTAATTGTTTGTTAGATTGTTTGGATATATGTTCATCAACGGTTTAATAAAATTGTTGAATGAATTGAAAACAGAATTCTTGTATAATAATTTGAATGAATCAAATATGATTTGAAATTAATTATTTAACCATGAATTTGAAAATGAATGAACGCTATATGTTTGGATTGGGGAAATTGGTATAGTTAATTTGTTGATTAATGAGTTATTATTTAGAATTTCATGTATTTGTTGCTTACATGTTGAGTTGAGTACAAGTGCCATAAGGCTTTGAGGTTGATTTTGATTGAGTATATTGAAATAAATTGAGCTAGTGTAACACCCCACCTCCGCTAGGGTCACTCATAAAGGGAATGCGTTAGTTTTGGAGGAGCGTTATGGAGGTAAACAAACACAGAAATATTACAAGACAGAACATAGATAAAACAGCGGAAAAATCAAAAGATGAATTTCATTACTTTCAGAAAGAGTCAAAACCTTTTACATCAAATAGCCAACGTCATTATTTTCCATTATAACAAATTCCGTCTTGCATAAACAAAGAAGCATAAACTTAAAACATCAAAAGTAGCTCAATTCCCCAAAGGTAGCAGAAAATGCAGCGATAGCATAGCCTAAGATCAAACCGTGCATGAGCTGAATCAAAAGCAAGCGAAATCCAAGCTAAGTGCTAGAGTTTCCTCCCTGAGAACCAGGGGGAAACGGAAGAAAAAGAGGCGAAAGAAAACGGGTCAGTCATAAAGACTGGTAAGTCCAAGTGACTTTCAGCATAAAAACAGATAAAGGTAACATGACATGTATAAACTGAAAGTAATCATACGGATGATGACAAGATGGGCAAGATAGACTAAGATAACATGATAAATAAAGTATAAATCAAGTATAGCATTGCGTATTCAAGGTTCGCTACATCAACTGTACTAGAATCCCAAACACATGTCTTATATAAATCATGAAATGATCCCTTAGCCCAATATCATGAAATGACCCATTTCTAGGTCCAACGAAATGATCCACTAGTCGATCGACTCCCTACAAGTTCTAGCTCGTCATGTGTCTATGTCATACGACCCTATCACGAAAGTAGTCACCTGTGATAGGTCCACCATAGGGTGTATCAAGCCCTAGGGTGCCAACCAACGACACAAATCAAGAATGCACAGATAAACCTACCGATGCCCAATGCCTGCTTTTTCAACTCCGGACCATGTGCACGACCATATCCCGCTTGAACCTACACTGGCGCACCAACACAGCCGTCGTTCTGGTCGCTTACAATCAGCCCGGTAATCGTGCCCCACCCTGCCTAGTTCCAGGGTACCATGATACATCTTCTGGGTTACTGCTGAAATGGACCGCGTAACTAGGGTTTCCGTCCAGCATGTTAAGTGTTGTCATTTAAATTCGATACTTAACCCTTATCAGTCTAGCATGTCAAATTGGCTAAGTGTTGTCATTTAAGTTCGTGACTTAGCCCTACAATTCACGTGTCAAGTTGGTTAGGTGTTGCCGTTCAAGTTCATGACCTAACCCTACCAATCATGTCTCAAGTTGGTTAAGTGTTGTCTTTCATGTTCATGACTTAACCCTATCATGTGGCATTAATTCATTAATGCACCCCAACCTCTCACATTAGACCTATTGTTGTGGTCACTGGATATGCCGGGCGGTTCCGAGCAGATTTACACCACAACTCAGTCTAACCTCGGGTTTCAAGCGCGATATGACCAACTACTCACATTGGATCCAATTATTTGCAGTCACTGGATTTGTCGGGTGGTTCCGGGAAGATTTACATTGCAAACTCAAACCAACCTCGAGTTGGCCATTTTCAAGTTCATTCTAGTGTCATGTCCATGTTCAAGTTTTCATGTCGAGTTCGTGTCAAGTTTTCAAGGCAAGTTTCATGCTAAGTCTCCTATAATTTCCAATTTTTCCCAACGTTACCCCGTCTAAATATTAGGCTAACAATCTTAGCCTAATTTTTCGTTCGCATGATTTTTGGCATATAATATTAGGCTAAAACTTAGCCTAATTTAGCGTACGCAAAGTTGGCATAGAGAGATTCATTAACATAAACATGACATAGGGGTAAACTTGGCATCTTTTTGGCATAGTCAATATGAATATCATAGGTATGTACTTGCAAAATAATCAACATGAATATCATAGGTGTGATCCTGCAACGTAGACTGAACCAACATACATATATGTGAATTTGTAACATAGACTAAATCAACTTACATATATGTGAACTTGCAAATCAATCACGAACATATGAAAAAGTGTGAACTTGAAATATGACATAGGTTTAAAATATACACATAAACATGTAGATCTAACATTTGGTCACATATGTGATATGATTTTACAACCTAAAACTTGCATAACATGATAAAATACACAACTTGTCATAACGGGTTATACTTCAAGTTCATATACACATGAATAGACTTATTCATTAACTCCCAATTCAACATGATAATGGAATAGAACCGCAGGCAAATATCAATATCATTCAATTCCACATATAACATAATCAACATTATTCTATTATCAACCTATTTTTAAGGCGTGACATAACTTAAAACATCGCAGTCATATAGATCTGATAACATTATTGATCATGAAAAGGTTTGAATAATAATCTAGGTTCAAGAACATGGTTAGATCTAACTTAAATAGAAAAATCCCCAAAATCAAGATCCAAGGACAAATAAAGAAAAGGTCTGATTAGAAAGTCAAGCTTAGATCCGATTTCAAAGTTATAATCCTAGGTAATAACCTCATGGTCATGAATCTTAGGTAATTAGTCACAATTGTCCTTGTCATAGTCATAGAAAATAGTCTTATTGTTCATAGTCATAGGCAGTCTTATGTTCACCGTCATAGTCATAGGCATAGTCTTATATTCACCGTCATAGTCATAGGCATAGTCTTACATTCACCGTCATAGTCGTAGGCATAATCTTATGTTCACAGTCATAGGCATAGTCATAGTCTTATGTTCACAGTCATAGGCGTAGTCATAGTCTTATGCCATTAACAATAGTTTCAACGTCATAGGCAATATTCCCAATAGTCAAGATCCAAGAAGAAAACAAGAATAGATATGAATCGTACATAAATCGCTTCCAATTTATACCATGATCATATTAGATTTATAGTTTTTATCTAAAAGTTACTGGAACTTACAGATCGTGGTCTAAGAAATTTAGATGCAGAAGTCAAGTCTAGAAATTTGTCGTTGAATTGTTGAATCGCTGAATCTTGCTTTGATTGTAGAAGAAAATCCCCAATAAAAAATTCCTAGCCGTAGTCTTCAAAAAATAATCTTCACGATTTATTTTAATTTAATTTATTTTAGAGGAAGAAGAAGAAGCCATGATCATCAAGAGTTTGAGCAGCATAAGGTTAGAGAAGAATGTTGTGAAGAGAATGAGGCTAGGAGGCTGTTTATATAGAGTTTCAAACTAATTAGAGCCATCGATGAAGCTAGAGTTAATCAAGGCCATCCATCTCAAGAGAAGTCAATCAGAAAGTGACAAGTTAGCCCTAGTGACACAGCAGAGCTCAGAAATTCGACCAGAAACCGACTAGGCCAGCCAGGGTATGACCAAGCAGGTTTCTGCTCGTCCGGGGAACACCTGCCAAGTGCGCCAATGAAAAATTGCATGGGCGCACTTCCCAAGTGCACCATTGCAATTTTTTTTTGGCGCACTTCCCAAGTGCGCCAGTGCATTCTGGCCCGTTTCTGGTTTTTCTGCCTAACTTTGTTCGTCCATATCTTCTTCGTACGGTATCCGTTTTATGCAAACTCGGACTCTATTTCAAGCAGAATTCCGAGACGAACGCAATGGCACAACCCGTTTCCCTTGATTCTAATTTTAAAAATTAATTCTGCCTTGATTTATGGTTTTAACATGTTATAAAAATTCATGTTGTTACAGCTAGTATGCTCAATATCGCTCGCCTAAGGTACGCTTATGCGAAAATTTAAAATTTTGGTTTTTGAATTTTATTCTCCGACTATGTGGGTCGATGGATATATATTATTTGTTCCTACGATATCGCAGAAGTCCCTCCGTACAGGGGAGACTCTACTGAATTTTTCCAGGAATTTAAAGTGTCAGAAAATTTTCAATATTTTTTGAAAAGAATTATTATAATAATAAATTGGATTTTGAAAAGATAATGGACAACATTTCTTCAACCTAAGTAATTTCGGGGACGAAATTCTTTTAAGGAAGAAGGATTCTAACATCGCGTATTTTTGGTGATCAGATATTTATAATATTTTATTATTTTAAATGTTAATTTGGAATTATAAATGGATTTATAATATATAATTCGTTATTAAATGATGTTGAACGTTGAATTTATGTTAAGTTATAATCGAGCTCCAAACGTCGCGATAGTTCATAATTTACGATTTGAAATTCAGTTGAATATATAGAATCCATTTTAAGTCAAAATTTGTGAAACAAGAATCATTCAGATCGATTTGATTATAATTTTCTAATGAAAGAGAAAAATGGAGATTTCATATTATAGATTATTAATTATTTCCAATTCAAATTTTCAAATTGTCACTATGGAATTCGTTAATAAACGATAACGTTAATTATTAAAAATATATAAGGTATTTTTACAATATTTTAATATCGTTTAGCCCATGATTGTAAATATTGAGTTTAAAATATATATTGGTTTATTCTGAAGCTGTGTAATATTTTGATTTGGAAATAGACGATAATAATAATTTATTATTATTTAAATTAAATTGTTTTAGGATTTAATATATTTTATCGATATTATATAGGCCTCGGATTTGATTTATTTTTGAAACGAACTCCGTTTTCGACGTAACGGTTTTTATTGGAATACGTATAATTAATTATTGCTAGATTTCTAGTTTGGAGCCAACCGAAGTTGTTTTATCCTTGTATGTGCACTTTAAAGGTGAACCGATAAATTAAAATAACAACGTTGTGCAAACGGAGTCGGTTTTCAACGAAATAAATTTTATTGGAACATGTACGTTGAGATGTAGCAGTGTGTCCATTTCATTGTGTTTGGAGCTCGCGTGTGATGGTACGAATATAACGATTACCGGTACACAATGGTTAGTGGTAAATTTTGAAACCAGATTGAAGTAAAATATTATGATTTTTTCTACCCTAAGCAACAAAATAAGAGTACGTGCCACCTACCCTAAACATTTGCACATGCCATATTTCCACCATCACACAGCCTATGTCATAATCCATCCTATGTTAAGTATACACGCATATGCACAGTTCAATCAACGTAGAGCCTAAGGCCGAAATGGAAAACACAATGCATGCCTACTCTCTCGATTGAAGTACAAACACACATCAACACAGACCAATGTAAATATATATACTTCATACTTAAGAAATCCACACACAACTCACATCTATCATCACAACTAGCCTATGTTTCAGATCGAAAACTTGTCCATATGTAAAAATAGCACTGACTACCCTGCTACTACTGAGTAACGAAGTACAACCATCGTGTCTTTGCATGTGTAATCACCAACCTATTTGAAACATATGCTGCAAGTCCTACTGACTTTGAAACCTTGGGTGGCAAGGATTGTGCACTATAAATAACATGCGAGCAATCCTGCTTCCAGATATAAGCCATGGCAGAAGTTTCAATTAGCTTTCAAATTTTTATATAAATTCAATTACTTCACTAAAAATCTCACATTACATATATCTAACTTTGTGAAACAATTCTCTTCAACCTCGTGTAGAATTTGAGGGGTTTGTGAACGTTTGTTCGTGAGTTTTAAAGCAGCAATGGCTGAGGGTTGTAGACGATAATGTGTAATGGTAAGAAATGAATGAGGTGTAGCGATCTATGGTGGAAGGAGCTTGCGAGTTTGTTTACACAGTGGGGTTTGGACCTATAGTGGAGCAGGAGGTACGCGTGCGTTGGAAGTATGTAGGAAGGAAAGTTAAAAAGAAGAATAGGAAAACTACGCTAGGGGAAGGGAAGAAAACTGATGCAGGCGGTCATGTGTAGCACGCGGTCATGCGTAGCAAACTGATGGGAAGAATACTTATGCAACGTAGGCTGAGAGGTTGTGGGCCTTTGGTCCTTGTTTTTAGAAAGAAAGAAAAAAGAGAGTTGGAGACGCATGTTTGTAGAAGGGAGGAGAAGTGGTGCAATTCGTTCGTATGGGATGGACGCTGAAAGGTGTGGAATGAAGAAGAATAGCGTGGGGAGAAAACGTGGATAACAAACAATGTTGGCCTTTTGAGGCTTATCTAAAAAAAGACAAAGAAGAAGAGTGATGTGCAATCAATGTAGGAACGTGATTGCCTGCATGGACTGGGAACCAAATTACTGCGCGAAGATAGTAGTGTTGGCACAGAGAATTGGGCTCCCTTTTACAAAGCAACGTGGAGGTTTTGGACAGGGTCAAAACATTGGTAACAAAGTTGATGGATCGAATAAATTTCGGGCTGCCCATTTTTAGGGTTCAACTGATTATAAAAAAAAAGTAAAGGATAATTAATTAAATAAAAATGCGGCTAAGATATTAATTATATATAATTAATCGTATATACGAAAACCTGAATAACTTCTTATTGCATACTCAGAATCAAACCAAACATTCTGTACGGGAGTCGTATGGTGGGGCATAACATGTGGAACTGTTTTGGACAAAGACAGAGATAGCTGGAATTTATTGTTAAATTAAATGTTATTTAATTTAATTGTAACCGAACCACTACAATGAACGAACGAAAATCAAAGTGGTATAGCTCACTTAGTTTTACCCACTTATATTTTGTATGTTGGCATTTATTTTGTGTGCTATGGTTGATAATTATTTGTTGTGTGCTGAATGTTTATATATATGTTGGACGAATTGGTTGATTTCATTTAAATGAAAAATAATCATTATTTTAACAATTGTTTCCAAATGAGGTAACTTACCTTATTGGTTATGTTTATAATAATATAAACGTATTAAATTAAAATATGGATGCTTGAGTTACTGTTATTTATTTATTGTTGAATATTATATCTATTTAAAGGTAACATATTAGGATGTAGGGAAAATAAGTTGGAGGGATCCAACTGGTTTCGTCAAATTTATTGTTATTTTCATATTGCAATTATATAAATTGTTTAACCAATATGATTGGATGATTGATTTGATTATTGATTATTGAACCTAAATTCAACGTTTGTTTCGTTATTGACCAATGGGCAATATTGGTTGAGGAATTGGCAACATATGGCCTATAAATCAATCGTTTTATAAATATTGATTACCGTCAGGTGAATCAATGGTAATAAAGTTATAAAAAATTATTTTATTATTAAAAATAGATTTTTTAAAAATCTATTATTCTTATGACATTTATTTAAAAAGAAAATAAATGTTTGTTATTTAAGGTATAAGTGATTATTAAGTGAGTTTATAAATCAAAGTCTTATGTTAATATGAATTATTTTCAGATGAGAAGAAATTTATATAACGATTAAGAGTTAGATTAATTGTTTTCTAAGAACAATTAAATGGAGTTATTTAAATAATTTTATTATTAATTTAAAGGAATGATTAATTAGATTTAGTTAACGAGATAACCATATTTTGAATTGAAAAAGTCGACCGCTTTAACTTGAATTGATTTTTAAATTAAATTAGTTTACTATTAAATAAATCTAATGAAACTATTTAACAAATATTTGTTAATTTTAATAAGATTTTTAAATAGAGAAATTTATTATTTATTTTAGTAATAAATAAGTTAACTACTTCTACGGCAGTTAATGATGAAATAAATTATTATTTTAATTTATAATAATTTAAGTAATTACTTCTTAAATGAAATACATTTAAGTAAGTAACCGATTTTGGAATGGAATATGGTTGAGTTGTGAAAAGAGGTTATGAATGAGTTTTATATTGAACCCAAGTTTTCTAACGAAGTTAAAAAGAGATTTTAAGAGAATACGATAGCTTAAAATAGATGTTTACTTAATATTCAAATTAAGCAAGAAGAGATTGAGATAAAAAGGGTTTTGTATTAAACCAAAGTTATATGAATAAGGTTTATAAAAGGGGAGTGAAGTTAAAATGTTGATTTTGAGTTGACAATACTCAATAATGAAATTAAGGGGGAATAAATGGAAATAAAATGAGATTTTCAAAGAAGGAAATGGTTGAATGGATTAAAAGTGGAATAATATGAGTTGATAAAGAGTTAAGATAAGATATTAAAGAACCGGAACCTAACTGGAGATTGGTTGAGTTGAGTGACTTTCTGAGTGTTAAATCTAATGTTGATTTCGGTCTTCGGGGTTAATACTTATGGGATTATTCTCTTACCAATTTATGGTTAGAAACCAATGAATGTGGAAGTCTAGAAATGCAAGAATAAGAAATGGGAGTATTTCAACTATAAATAGGGTTTGAGTTTATTTTTATGGTTGAATGGTTGTTTATTTGATAGTTAAATAACCGACTATCAAATTTGACCTATACCATTGTTGGTACGGAAAGTCCGGGATCGAATTATATTCGAAAACCATTCCGACCAGCAAATTATGAAATGGAGAAGATATCAGATGTTGATCGAGACGGAGCCATTGAAGACCATATATCTTCATAAAATGGAAGGGTTACTTTATCTCTGGCTAACTCCTATAGTTTTCAATGCTTACTATATATTTACTTAACTTATAATTTATAACCAAAGATATACTGTGGTTCTGTCATGGTTGAAATCTACAGAATTACAAGGACTACTCGCTGCTGATCTATTGGATAATTTCGAGGATGTGGTAGGAGGGTGCCTTCGGTTCATCCTGTTCCTGGATGACTTGTATGAACGAATGTCTGATAGAGTATTTCTTAAGAATCACTTACATTGATTTTTACAAACGTATTTCTGTAGGTGGCAGAGAAGACATCTTCTCTTAGCATAAACACCCAGAGTATTTTTGTGGACATCAATCAGTGATTTAGCAGATCTGACGATGTGGCATTCAAAGTGAATGTGATGTTCTTAAAAAGGTAGTCTTAAACCTTAAGCCTCTACAATTGGGAAGTGGTATAAAATTGGGTAGGTCGCATGGCTAAGTGGGTCTCTCCCAACTAGGGTGTATTATCAACTGATATAGAGAAATTCCATTTGCTTCTTTAATCTATCGATGTTGTCCCTTTCGTGAAATGGTTGTTGATCCCAAACATTGGTGATAATACATTCGATACACTCAAGCGAAGTGAGTGGTCGGTCAGGTTTAGCCTGGGTTGCAAGATGTTCTTATTGAACCCAGTGTATTCCTCTCTAGAGAAACACTGTCAGAAGGTGGTCCCATACCTTGCTAGTTGGAATCCATTCTCTAATAAGCGCCTGTGGTTTTGATTGTATACTATGTATATGGAGCGTGAGATGCAAGCGTTCTGCTAGATTGCTATTTATTTGTATTTAGACACCATTATATTATCAGAATAAGATATGATTTTAAAATGTTTTGGGTTATCGTAAGTTAAAACCGCCCGTGTTTATGTGTTGATCGGTCTTACGATTATCCTTTTCTTTTGAAAAGAAATGATTTGACTTAAAAATCAAGTTGGATGATTTTATAAACTAGCAAGCAAATTTTTCTCACTCTGGTTCACCAGGCTGATCCGACATTTGCAATGCTCGGGTTAGACCGTATTTTATAGGTTTAGGTTTGGATGTTGCGAACTTCAAAAGACATGATGGAGGAGTTCAATTGTATGATATATATTTATTCCGTTGTGTGTTGTATATGAGGACGAATTGATATTACCGTCCAAATATGTTGACTGTAAGTTATACTCTGATGATTATAAGTATTACTTCAAGCTCTCAATAAAGATATATTTCTATAATATATTTTATTCCGCTGCGATTTGAGACTCTGATTCGGTTGTGTTCGCAAGTTGGTTCTTCTTCTTCTTTTATTCTAATTTTTCTTTCTTATCTCACCCTCTATTTTCTTCCATTAACTATCTAGTGTTTTCGATACTTGGTTTTTGGCAGTAATACGGGGTTTAAGTATTATTGTTAGAATTCGGTGTTGAATTCCACCGGGTCGTTATATCTTCCCTTTTATTCTGTTGTCCAATAATGTGTCATCGTTGATTCTAATTTCTTAAATTGTCTCTTTGACGAAATTTACACGGTGCCAGTAGCATTTTTTCAACATAATTTTCATTAAACTAGATATTGATGACTTCTAATACCCAATAGTGGATCTTCGAACTCCATAACGATTTAGCATCTTTTGAAAAGTAAAAAAAAATTGATATTCCATAGTGTCATGCGTATGATAACTGAAATATTTTTAGGCCTAATCACTACAACAAAAATATCATTTTACAAGTGTAAAAAATAGTTGTACTAGGTCTATTACAACTGATACCTATTAGTCTATATTTATGCGATTGTAACAGAGAAGGACTGTTTTACGCAATGGTAAAAAATTCTTTAACAACTTTTCATGGCAGTCATAAAAGAATTATTCACAACTTCTTCCAATTCTTATTAAAAACTATTTTACAACTGCTATTTATAGTCGTAGTTATGTTTGTCGCAACAGTCAATAGCTTTTGTTATAAGACCATTTTACAAGTGCTTTTAGTTGTTGCAAAAGATATATTTACAACTATTTATTACAGTAGCAATAAACGTTTCTATGATCTACTCACTAATAATAAGACTTGCAACAAATATTTCTATAACTGCTTCATACAATTATAATTTAGCTCTTCAAGCGAGTTATCTACCATAAGTTAAATAATATTATAATTAAAACCAATATTTAATTAATAATAACCACGGCCATTTAAGTTACTTGAAACAACACGGACCATTCGTATTCATAATAATCGAAACCAATACAAGTTTACAACATTTTAAGTTAATAATTCCATTACAAAACATGATTAAATCCATAATATAATGAAGAAACTAATATACATGTTAATGTAAAGTTCTACATTGCTACAACTCCTCTAAACGCAATCCAACGTGCATTTTTCATCCATCCATGAGTTTAATGAAGGCTGTTTTGAAAATGAACAAAGTATGCATACAGAAGATCATTTATCCATAGAATGATGACTTGTACTTACGTTTACAATAGTTCTCCAAATGATTTGTAACCAGTCCTAATCATTAAAACAAAGGCAATGTGATTAAAGAAAGCGTTGCTTGATTAAGAGGAACCAACTGATATGGAATCATGCACAATCATCAATAAAAAATGTACATACTCATCGAAATAAGTAAAGTCACAATAATGTTGAGCTAGGCCTCATATTGGGCTTCTACGAATTGTAAGCAGATGAAACCGTGATACCACTCAGCTAAACAAATTTAGGCTTAAAGGTTTATATATGGACATAAATCTTGGACAAATAAGAGAATACATTCACACTTAATTACAATATTGATGTAAGATAATTTCTCCATATATGGCATTTGTATGTCACATGTTAATATCATAAAGAAGGTAAAGGAAATAAAGTACAAAATGTGGAGCTGAATAAGTACATATATTCTCATCGCTGGTGAATAGAAAATCTAATCAAGTATTACATCGTGATTATATTGTGGGTTAAAAACATTTAGGAATAATGTTGAAATTAGATAAATAAGTATTTAAAAAATAGTTTTAGTTGATTGTATGGCTTGAGACATGCTAACATGTGCACCAATAAGTATAGGTTAGATTAGCAACAGAATCAAGTTTGACAAGAAAGACCGTTGAGGTGAACAATTGTATTGAGAAATACTCTAAGGTAGAAATAGAAAAAGGTACTATTTTTTAAAACTAAAAATAGAGCTACTATCCTAAAAATAAAATAAAATCCTTCATGATAACAGGAGAGTTCAAGTAGCGTTGTCCCTCATTTTCGAGCTAAATTCATAGTTTACATATTGATTCTTTGAATTACGACTTTGGATTTCTTTATTTTAATATTGTAAATAAATGTCTCACAAGTTCTCAAATGTGGATTATGAACCTGAACATTTTAGTTTTGCCCTTTATATTGTTCCTATATTCTTACCATTGCGACATTTTTAACCAAATCAGGTTTAGGCAGTTGAAGGTTGTATATTCTGCACCTTACGTAACATTTTAAGTAAAATACTAGTACCATTTATCAGGGGTTTGTGCACAGCGGAAGTTTGACAAAACAGCCAAAAAATAGATCTTTTTCACCCAATTACTTGGATATGAATGTGATTGAAATACAAACAAGAACACAAACAATATCGGAAATATGAGCACGATATTCCACCCAACCGCCCTCTTTATTGATTCACCAATAAAAAATTGTTTACAACCGATCTCAACTATCGTTAGAAACAAGCACAACTTCAACCAATAACCTTATTGAGAAATCGGTAGAGTATCTAATGGCTAAACAATTTGAGTGGAAAGACAATGAAGAACATTAGCAAATTTTCCATACCTAATGAAGATGTTAACTAGGCTTTTTATAGAGTGAATTGCTTCATAACCAAGTAAACTTGACACCAAATTATCTTTATATATGTCAAAAATCTATTTGGACAAACACCAAATAGTCCTTGTCTTAAATATCCCACAAATATAGCAACAAATCTCTACAAAAAAATCTGCATAGATAATTTGTTGCCCACAATTATGATTTGCGTGTCACAAATCTCAACACTCCACCTTGATACCAAATCACAACATCTCCTCCACTCAACACCAGCCAACTTAGCTCTCACTTTCAACCTACTTTTCTCATTTAACATCATTACAAACCTCCGTCATCGCCCACTAATAGTGCAACTCCCTCATCCGTGCAACATGCCAATAGCTATCTTCAAAAGCGTTTGTAATACCCTAAAGATATCCATCTCGTCTTTGTGGATTTCACAACTTGATATCCGTCTTCTGCTTGACATGATCTCTTCATCTTTGGGATCACTCGAGCATCATAAACATCTAGACCCTTGCCGATACCATGGTCCTCTACCTTAGGACCATCAGCAGTGAGCATATTAACCTCTCTACCTTGTTGTGGACCAAGTTCTTCAACCGTCACCCGCCTTCCACTATCGACCACCGAACCGACCAAACTATAATTCCTTGCATCATCACACGATCACCCTTCTTCACTATCAAAAACCCACTTCGAGTCTCATAAGTGCAACCTGGACGATCTAACGGACTAAGAGATATAAGATTATGCGAACAAGTAGGTATATGCCTCATACTGGCCACTTCTCTCACCACTTTATCATGCATCAGAAACTTAACTGCTCCAACTCAACAAATTGGTAGCTCTACTCTATTTTCCATCTTTATCATGCCAACACTCTTCTCATACGAAGAATTTTTTTTCACATCTTGACATGTGTGAAAACTGGATCCTGAATCCATCTTCCAAGGCCCCATAACACTAAATAGGACATCACATAAAGAATCGCAGCAAAACTAGCATGTGACTCATCACTATTATTATCACTTTGTGCCTTCTTCTTCATATATTATATGAATAGCAATCATTGTTCTTGTGACATTCCTTCTTGCAATGGAAACAAGTGATTGCACCTTTACCCTTGGTTCCTTTTTCTTCCAAACTGTATGCTTCAAGTCCCTTTGAAACACCCCACCTCCGTAAGGTCACTCACAAAGGGAATGCCTTAATTTTGGTGGAGGTTTATAAGTAAAAAGCCATAGATAAACTCAAGAAAGATATAAATATACATATTTTAAACAGCGGAAACCAACAGACTTTTATTCATCAATACGTGTTCCAAAACAAAACATTCCATAATTGTCTCAAAATACTTTCATCATTACAACATCATAACTATCTTGATTATTAAAGAAGCATAAAACATGAATAAAGTGACGAAAATCCCCATAGTGATATCCAAAGCCATAGTCCTAGCAAAAGAGACCCAAATCATACATCCACGTTCTTGGAGCTTGAACAGAACCTGACTGAGCTGAGCTGTTTCCTCCCTGTGGACCTGGGGGGGAGGGGGGTGGGAACGAAAGAAAAGAAGACGAAAACAAAATATGGTCAGACATAAAGCCTGAGTAAATCTAGTAACTCATCAGTATGTGAATAAGAAAAGGGCATGATAGATATATACTGAAAATAGGATGGTGTCACAAGCTAAGGGAGTGTCGAATGTACTATCGCACCCATACTATATCTCTGCATCTACTTGAGTTTATTCTAACAGGCACCCCATGGTGAGGGTGAAGTGAACCCCAACTTTATTCAAAGATCGGCTCCTACTCGCGCTAACATGTGTCATACGGCCCCAAAGAATTGTAGATACCTATGCTAGTCCAATCATGGGGTGTATCAAGACCCATGGTGGCGGCCCCCGACACAAATCTAGAAGGCATATGTTATACTACTGGTGTCCCCAGTGCCCTGGTTGTCTGCTCCGGAGTGTGTGCACGCCCGCACCCCGGTAGACCTGCACTGTGCACCCGCCGCCGTCGTTTTGACCGCTTACAATCAGCCCAGTAATCGTGCCCCACCCTGCCTAGTTTCAGGGTACCGTTGATACCTAAATTGGGTTACTGCTGAAACGGGTCCCTCATTACCAGGATTTTCTAGTCAAACATGTTAAGCGGTTAAGTGTCTGCATTTACCTAACCCCCACCCATCAATTCTTGTTAACATGTTGAATTTGGTTAAGTGTTATAGTTGACTTAACCCTACCACCCGTCCTTAGACTCTTAGGAGCACCAGACCACTCACATTAGGCAGGTATTGCTACGGTTAGTGCATATGCTGGTCGGTTCCGGGCAGGTTTACACCGTAGCTCAGTCTAACCTCGGGTCTTTATTGGGCTCAATGCTTAACCACCCACATTGGATAGGTATTGTTGTGACTACTGGACAGCCAGGCGGTTCCGGGCAGGTTTACATCACAACTCAATCCAACCTCGGGTTAAGCACGTCGTGTTTTCTAAATTTACATATTTTTTTATTTCTCAAATATATATGTAAATGTCATATCTTTTATTTTTGGGTTTAACAATTCATACCGCTTTAAATGTCATTGTCATTGGCATGTGCCAAACATGCCAACATATGTTTTCACGGTTTACACCCAACGTCATTACCCCCGTTTATACATTCGCAACGTTATAACAAATGTTGGGCTTGACACAATTCAACCCAACTTTATTAGCGTAAGAAAAAGGGGAAAATCAAGAACATGTAATATTTGACAACATATAAGGGTGTGTGGCGCATGAACTTGCAATTTAGCGAAATTAACATAAATGGTGGGTCATGTGAACTTGCATTCAAATCAAAGTACAACTAAGTAGGTGACATATGAAATGGCATAGTTTACAACTTGTGTTTAAATATGTTTAACTTGGCATAATGTCAAACACATAACTAGCATGATGTATATTCACCTAAAAGGTCCAATTATAGCATTTAATCACATAGCCTATTTCAACATGAACTTGCATAGTATTTGAGACACAAGCGATACTTAACATAGATCCAATTATACTTGCAAATAAACATGTAAATGATAACATAGCATAAAAGGTTTCAAGTCTAAATCATGCTTACATAAACTTTAGGCCATGTAGGCATAAAAGGTTTCAAGTCTAAATCATGTTTACATAAACTCTAATTTAGACTAAGGGAATATACATAGTCCACGCCATCGACATATACATAAAAGGATCAATTTCTAATTTTTGCCACAACTTGCAAGTGCCGTTGTTTTCATATACAATTGTTCAATAGGCTTGCATCAATCAATTTATGCCACAAACATCAATACACAAGTCATGATAGAATCCTCAAAATACATAGAATTTTATACAATACAATAACACAATTCTATTTTCATTCACATCGAATCACATCGCAATTCTTATTCATATTCTGAAAGGTTACTATACTTACAACGAATGCAGAATCTTGAATTCTGAATTCTGAAATTGGAATGCGCTCCTTTGGGTAGACTAAAGTTGCATTGAAAACTTTTGATTTAAACTTTAAATCTTCTTCTTAGTTTGATTCGTCTCTAGGCTTTTCTCTTGACGGCTATGTTCAATTCCTCCCTAGCAGCACGACAACTCCTTTCTCATATTTTTGTGTGAATTTTCAGTTGAGAGTTAGGGTGTATTTATAGATTTTTAAGTTGTTTTGAGCCGTCAGATGAAGATAGGAGGAATCTAGGCCATTCATAATTCAGAGAGCCAATCAAGAGGTGACACGTCAGCCCTAGTGACACACAAAGCCTCAGAAATTCGAGCCAGAGTCAGACCTGGCCAGCCAGGTCGACACCCAGGTCGACACTATGGTCGACCTGGGGGGGGGGGGGGGACCAGGTCGATACTGTGGTCGACCTGGGGTGACCAAGTCGACACCATGGTCGACCTGGTCTTTGGGCGGGAATTTTCCCGCCCAGCCCAGTTTGAACCTGAAATTCGAAAATTTGAAATTAAACTGAGCCATTTGAATTTAAATTTGATTCTGAAATTTCCGAAGGCCATAACTCCTTTATACGGAGTCCGATTCACGTAAACTTGGACTCTACCTCAAGCAGAATTCCGAGACGAACGCAATGGCGTAACCCGTTTCCATTAATTCTTTCATTAGGATTAATTATACTTTAATTTGTGAAGCTTAGAATTATAGAACTCATGGGGTGTTACATTCTCCCCCTTAAAAGGATTTCGTCCCCGAAATCTTTAAGTTAGGAAGAATGTATATCCTACCATCCAACAGTCCATCTACTCAACCAATAAACACAGGCATCCACTGTCCTTAAAAGACTTCTAATGCTTCATGATCATATGCATAGTGTGTGTACATGTCCTCATCTAATGCAGAAATCAAGCGGTCTGCTGATTCAGTTGATCTCCTTAATGCGAATCATGTAAGTTTCATGAATCCATTATGTATGCAAATTTTTCCTACTCATAATTCTACATGAGTGCACAACTATTCATACAAATGCGACAACCATATGACAGCATATCAAGTTTCAGCCATATACAAATGAGAATACACATATGCATATGCAATATGAAGTGACTGAGCTGATCTATAACCTAGGGTGTGTATATGCATCCACTAGCAACCATTTGCAGCCATCATCCATAACATGTTTTCAAATACATGTTTGCATCCATTTGTTTTCTACCTAAGGAGTTAGGAAAAGGACTAAGGAGATATACCTAAAAGATAGATAAAGCATAACTTTAAGGAAAAAGAGAGATCAAAGATGTACCCTCAAAAAGAAGAGGGTAGGCAACGCGTATTCTGTCCTCAGTTTCCCAAGTTGCGTCTTCCTCGGCGTCGCTCCACTGAACTTTAACGAGTTTGACTTCGCGGTTGCGTAGCTTTTTCACTTCCGTTCCTAAGATGCGGGTTGGAACTCTCCTCACAGTTGCTTCACGTTCCACTTCGGCTTCTTCTAGAATGTTAGGTTCCACCACTTCCGCTGACTCATGCAAACACTTCCGGAGGTGAGAAACATGAAAGACGTTGTGAACTCCGGCCAGTCTCTCGGGTAGCTCTAATCTATAGGCCATCTTTCCAACCTTCTCGATGATAGGAAACAGTCCTACAAATCTTGGTGCTAGCTTTCCTGCGGATCCAAAACGAACGACGTTCCTTAAAGGTGATACTTTAAGGAAAACCCTGTCCCCAACCTCAAACTCAAGGTCGGTCCTTCTTTTGTCTGCGTAGGATTTCTGTCGGTCTTGGGCAGTCTTCATTCTCCTACGTATCAAGTCTACTTTCTCAGAAGTCTCTCGAATCATATCTGGTCCAAGTATAAGCTTATCTGTAGACTCGTACCAACAAGTTGGTGATTTTCACAGTCTTCCATACAAGGCTTTGAAGGGTGCCATACCGATGGTAGCTTGGTAACTGTTGTTATAGGCAAATTCCACTAAAGGAAGGTGATCCTCCCAAGTCCCTCCAAAGTCAAGAACGCAAAGTCTTAAAAGATCCTCTAAAACTCTATTCACCCTTTCCGTCTGGCCATCAGTTTGGGGGTGATAGGCCGTGCTCAAACATAACTGTGTGCCTACAGCTTCTTGTAGACTCCGCCAAAACTCGCTTGTGAAGATAGGGTCTCGGTCACTAACAATGTTGGAGGGTATCCCATGGAGTCAAACTATTTCCTTGAGATAAAGAGATGCTAGAGATGCGGCAGTCCTTCTACTTTTGATAGGTATGAAGTGGGCGCTCTTAGTAAGCCTATCCACTATTACCCAAATGCTAGTGTTGCCTCTTCTCGACCTAGGCAGTCCATCAATGAAGTCCATTGAAATGCTTTCCCACTTCCACTGTGGGACCTCTATAGGATGAAGTAGTCCTCCAGGCTTCTTTTGTTCCGCCTTGACCCGTTGGCATGTCATGCATTTAGAAACGAAATCTACCACGTCTTGCTTCATGCCGTTCCAAAAGAAAGTCCTTTTTATATCTGTGTACATCTTGTCACCACCAGGGTGTATAGTCATCTTGGAATGATGCGCTTCTTTGAGAACCTTCTTTGTCAACTCCCTTGCTTGTGGGACGCATAATCTTCCATCTTGCCTCAGCCAACCCTTATCATCGATGGTGTACCTACTGAGGTGACTGGAAATCTCACCCCTAATAAGTTTATCAATCACATCGACAAGCTGAGGGTCTTCACGTTGTGCAGCCCCTATTGAGTCCAAGAGAGTAGGGTGTATTTCGAGAGATGCTAGCAAACCTTGTACAAAATCTGAGGTGGGCCTAAAGTTAAAACTGGCTATATACTCCAGGCTTTGCCTTTCCACAAAGAGCGGACTTAAGGTCAGTTGCTTTCGGCTCAACGCGTCTGCTACTACGTTGCCTTTGCCGGGAGTATAGGAAATTTCAAAGTCATACGAGGCAAGAAACTCCATCCATCTTTGCTGCCTCAAGTTAAGGTCCTTCTGCGAGAAGAGATATTTCAATGATTTATGGTCAGTGTATAATTCAAACTTCTCACCTAGGAGATAATGGCGCCAAGACTTAAGCGCAAAGACGATGGCGGCTAACTCAAGATCGTGGGATGGGTAGTTCTTTTCATGAACTTTCAGTTGCCTTCCGCCATAAGCTATTACCCTTCCTTCTTGCATTAGAACAGCACCTAGTCCCGTTCCACATGCATCCGTTTATACCGTGAACATTTTGCTTCCATCTGGCAAAGTCAGAACTGGGGCTGTTGTGAGAGCCCTTTTTAATCGTTGGAAAGCAAACTCGCAGTCCAAATCCCAAGTGAACGCCCGATTCTTCTTTGTTAGCCTTGTGAGTGGGGCTGAGATTTTCGCGAAATCCCTAATAAACTTTCGGTAAAAAACCGGCTAGCCCAAGAAAGCTTCGTACTTCGGTTGCATTTCTTGGTGTTTTCCAATCTTGCACTGCCACCACTTTCGCGGGGTCCACGGCCAACCCTTCTTTGGACACTATATGCCCCAGAAATCTTACCTCTTTTCTCCAGAAGTGACACTTGGAGAATATGGCATTTAACTGATGTGAACGGAGAGTTTCCATGATTTCTTTCAGATGCTAAGCATGCTCTTCCTCATTGTTTGAGAAGATTAAGATATCATCTACGAAGACAACCACAAATTTATTGAGGAATTCTTTGAACACCCTGCTCATTAGGTCTACGAAATAAGCGGGTGCATTTGTCAAGCCGAAAGGCATGACAAGCCACTCGAATAAACCGTCTGGGGTTCTGAACGTCGTTTTATCAATACTATCTTCAGCTACTCTTAGCTGATGGAACCCAGTTGCCAGATCAAGTTGGGAGAAGACCGTTGCACCTACAAGCTGATCAAACAAATTGTCGATTCGGGGAAGATGGTGCCTATTTTTCTTAGTCAATTTGTTTTACTCCCTATAGTCAACGCAAAGGCGAAGCGAACCGTCCGCTTTGGTTGCGAACACCACTGGAGCACCCCATTCCGAAATGCTCCGTCTAATGAACCCTTTTTTTGAGAAGTTCTTTAACCTGCTTACTGAGCTCCTTTCTCTCCCTTGGAGCCATGTGTCTGACAGGTAAAGCTACAGGCTTTGCGTTATCCACAAGATATATGCGGAAGTCTATTTCCCGCCTCGGAGGTAAGCCTTTCACCTCCTCAAAGACATCCGGATATTCCCGGACTACTCTCACTGATTGCAAATTCTCATCAGAAGCATCAAGCGACTCTAGATAACTTAGCATAACAGCATTCAAGGGATTACGAGAAATTTCTAGAGTGTTACCAAGCCAAGTCAAGAGCCTAACTACTCTTTTCTCACAATAAAGAATGGCACTATTACTGGATAACCAGTCCATGCCTAAGATCAAACCATACCCCGAGAAGCCTAAGACAAAGGCATCACAACTAAACTCAACGTTGAGAATAGAGATTTTCAAACCCAAACAAACCATTGACAAGTAAGCGGGGCCCCCAATTAGATTTGAAACTCCTAAGGGATCTTCTACCATACTAGTGTCTAGATGCAGAGATTCTACTAAGGCAGAGGAAATAAAAGAGTGTGATGCACTTGAGTCAAAAAGTGTACGAACTGGATGATCATAAAGATAGACTACACTTTCTACAGAAATATTACTACCTCTTTCTTGCTGAGGTGCCACTAGCGCATGAACCTGACCCCCTGAAGTGGATCCAACTTTCTGTCCCTGCCCTTTCTTCTTTGGGCAGTCCTTAGCTTGGTGCCCAGTCTTTCCACAATGGAAGCAACCACCCATCTTCGCCTTTCTTTTCCGGCAGTCTTTTGATATATGGCCCACAATGCCACAGAAATTGCACCTTCTCTTCTCACGGGGCTTATTGTTCTTTCCTCCTTTCTTGAAGTCTGTTTTCTTTGCTTGTAGACCCTCTTTTTTCTCTTCCACCTTAACTTCTTTCTTACTGTGATCTTCCTCGTGTAACAATGCCATGTCCACCAAGCTTTCGTAAGTCGCTCCTGTGGATAAATGGGTCATGGCAAGGCTGTGTAGAGGCTCATTCAAACCCTTGATGAAGCGAAGTGCCTTCTTGTGTTGGGTGTTTACTAAGTCTAACCCAAATCTGGCCAGCTGATTAAACTGATTAACATATTCCCTGATCATCATGCTTCCCTGTTTCAGAGTTAGGAACTTTTCCATTTGCAGGCTCCTTTCTGCTTGGGAGAGGAATTTCATCTCAAACCTCATCCTGAAATCCTCCCATGTTTCCACCGCCCGCTGAGCATTGGTAACTTCCCACCCATTGCCTTGAAGTCTCTACATGTTTTTGAGAAGGCATTTCCACGAGGAGGTGGAGGAGGAGGAACCGCGGCCACTGGAGGAGGGATGTCTGCTGGGCCCACGCCATTGGCCCTTACTTCTAAGTACCTCCTAAACCAGCCGGGAATCGGCACTCTTTCCGGGAGGTTAAGGTCTTCAGACATGTTGAAACAGAAAAGGAAAAATTCAAAATGAAGGATAGAGAGAGATAGATAGGGCACATGGCTTAAGGGGATTTTGTCTTTTATAAATATAACACTTTTTCTTGAAAAATGCTTCTTTAAACTTTCTTTTGAAAACAATTTCAAAAACTTTTATCTTGTCTGGTAAACCTATGCCCTGATACCAAGTGAAACACCCCACCTCCGTTAAGGTCACTCACAAAGGGAATGACTTAATTTTGGTGGAGGTTTATAAGTAAAAAGCCACAGATATACTCAAGATAGATATAAATATACATATTTTAAACAGCGGAAACGAACAGACTTTTATTCATCAATATGTGTTCCAAAACAAAACATTCCATAATTGTCTCAAAATACTTTCATCATTACAACATCATAACTGTCTTGATTATTAAAGAAGCATAAAACATAAATAAAGTGACGAAAATCCCCATAGTGATATCCAAAGCCATAGTCCCAGCAAAAGAGACTCAAATCATACATCTACGTTCTTAGAGCTTGAACAGAACCTGACTGAGCTGAGCTGTTTCCTCCTTGTGGACCTGGGGTGGGGGGGGGGGGTAATGAAAGAAAAGAAGACGAAAACAAAATAGGGTCAGACATAAAGCCTGAGTAAATAAAGTAACTCTTCAGTATGTGAATAAGAAAAGGGCATGATAGATATATACTGAAAATAGGATGGTGTCACAAGCTAAGGGAGTGTCGAATGTCCCCAACTTTATTAAAAGATAGGCTCCTACTCGCGCTAACATGTGTCATACGGCCCCCAAGAATTGTAGATACCTATGCTGGTCCCACTATGGGGTGTATCAAGACCCATGGTGGCGGCCCCCGACACAAATCTAGAAGGCATAGGTTATACTACTGGTGTCCCCAGTGCCCTGGTTGTCTGCTCCGTAGTGTGTGCACTCCCGCACCCCGTTAGACCTGCACTGTACACCCACCGCCGTCATTTTGACCGCTTACAATCAGCCCAGTAATCGTGCCCCACCCTGCCTAGTTTCAGGGTACCGTTGATACCTAAATTGGGTTACTGCTGAAACGGGTCCCTTACCAGGATTTTCTAGTCAAACGTGTTAAGCGGTTAAGTGTCTGTATTTACCTAACCCCCACCCATCAATTCTTGTTAACATGTTGAATTTGGTTAAGTGTTATTGTTGACTTAACCCTACCACCTGTCCTTAGCCTCTTAGGAGCACCAGACCACTCACATTAGACAGGTATTGCTACGGTTACTGGATATGCCGGTCGGTTCTGGGCAGGTTTACACCGTAGCTCAGTCTAACCTCGGGTCTTTATTGGGCTCAATGCTTAACCACCCACATTGGATAGGTATTGTTGTGACTACTGGACAACCGGGTGGCTCCGGGCAGGTTTACATCACAACTCAATCCAACATCGGGTTAAGCACGTCGTGTTTTCTAAATTTACATATTTTGTTATTTCTCAAATATATATGTAAATGTCATATCTTTTATTTTTGGGTATAACAATTCATACCGCTTTAAATGTCATTGTCATTGGCATGTGCCAAACATGCCAACATATGTTTTCATGTTTTACACCCAACATCATTACCCCTGTTTATACGTTCGCAACGTTATAACAAATGTTGGGCTTGACACAATTCAACCCAACTTTATAAGCGTAAAAAAAGGGGAAAATCAAGAACATGTAATATTTGACAACATATAAGGGTGTGTGGCGCATGAACTTGCAATTTAGCGAAACTAACATAAATGGTGGGTCATGTGAACTTGCATTCAAATCAAAGTACAATTAAGTAGGTGACATATGAAATGACATAGTTTACAACTTGTGTTTAAATATGTTTAACTTGGCACAATGTCAAACACATAACTAGCATGATGTATATTCACCTAAAAGGTCCAATTATAACATTTAATCACATAGCCTATTTCAACATGAACTTGCATAGTTTTTGAAACACAAGCTATACTTAACATAGATCCAATTATACTTGCAAATAAACATGGAAATGATAACATAGGCATAAAAGGTTTCAAGTCTAAATCATGTTTACATAAACTTTAGGCCATGTAGGAATTAAAGGTTTCAAGTCTAAATCATGTTTACATAAACTCTAATTTAGACTAAGGGAATATACAAAGTCCACGCCATCGACATATACATAAAAGGATCAATTTCTAATTTTTTGCCACAACTTGCAAGTGCCATTGTTTTCATATACAATTGTTCAATAGGCTTGCATCAATCAATTGATGCCACAAACATCAATACACAAGTCATGATAGAATCCTCAAAATACATAGAATTTTATACAATACAATAACACAATTCTATTTTCATTCACATCGAATCACATCACAATTCTTATTCATATTCTGAAAGGTTACTATACTTACAACGAATGCAGAATCTTGAATTCTGGATTCTGAATTCTGAAATTGGAATGTGCTCCTTTGGGTAGACTAACATTCTGTTAAAAACTTTTGATTTGAACTATAAATGTTCTTCTTAGTTTTATTCGTCTCTAGGCTTTTCTCTTGACGGCTATGTTCAATTCCTCCCTAGCAGCATGATGACTCCTTTCTCATATTTTTATGTGAATTTTTAGTTGAGAGTTAGGGTGTATTTATAGATTTTTTTAAGTTGTTTTGAGCCGTCAGATGAAGATAGGAGGAATCTAGGCCATTCAAAATTCAGAGAGCCAATCAAGAGGTGACACGTCAGCCCTAGTGACACACAGGGCCTCAAAAATTCGAGCCAGAGTCAGACCTGGCCAACCAGGTCGACACCCAGGTCGACACTATGGTCGACCTGGGGGGGACCAGGTCGACACTGTGGTCGACCTGGGGTGACCAGGTCGACACCATGGTCGACCCTATGGTCGACCTGGTCTCTGGGCGGGAATTTTCCCGCCTAGCCCAGTTTGAACCTGAAATTCGAAATTTTGAAATTAAACTGAGCTGTTTGAATTTAAATTTGATTCTGAAACTTCTGAAGGCCATAACTCCTTCATACGGAGTCCGATTCACGCAAACTCAGACTCTATCTCAAGCAGAATTCCGAGACGAATGCAATGGCGTAACCTGTTTCCCTTAATTCTTTCATTAGAATTAATTATACTTTAATTTGTGAAGCTTTATAGAACTCACGGGGTGTTACACCCTTGCTACCATCACCTCAGTTTGAATCGATTTCAACTCCGACTTTTTCCTCTTTAGCTCCTTATTCAAAAGACTATTTCGAACCGCTTCTAAAGAGAAGTTCTATTACCACTGGAATTACTCAATGAAACAACCAAAGTCTCTCAGCTTTCCGAAGAGAACTCATCAAAAAAAGAGCCTGCAGCTCTTCATCAAAATTGACCTTTATGTTTGCCAATTGATTGATGACATCCTAAAACTCATTCAAATATTTTGCAACAGACTTTTTATCATCCAACCTTAGCTGTACCAGCTTTCATACTAGAAAACCCTTACTTGTAGCACTCTTCGACTCATATAGCGATATTAATTTGTCTTACAACGCCTTTGCAGATTCACAACAAGCCACATGGTGGAACACCGAATCATCCAAATATTGGCAAATCAACGCAATCGCCTTTTCATCCATTTTCTTCCATTTGCTGTCATCCATATCCGAGGGCTTCTCCCTATCTCCATCAATGGGATCATGCAATTTATTGAGATATAGAATGTCCTCCATCTTCGTCTTTCATATACTCCAATTCTTGCTATTCAAAATAGCCATCTTCGAAGACATCAACATCTACGACATCTACAATCTTCAATCCAACAAACATTCCAAGTTATGTGATGATCTGAGCTCTGATACCAATTGTTGGGGTTTTGTATGCAGCGGAAGTTTGACAAAACACCCAAAAACAAAACAGATCTTTTTCACCTAATTACTTGGAGATGAATGTGATTGAAAAAAAAGAACACAAACAACACTGGAAATATGAACACATGATATTCCAGCCAACCACCCTCTTTATTGATTCACCAATAAAAAATTGTTTACAACTGATCTCAACTATCGTTACAAACAAGCACAACTTAAACCAATAACCTTATTGAGAAATTTGTAGATAATATCTAATGGTTAAACAATTTGAGGAGAAAGACAATCAAGAATAATGGAAAATTTTCCACACCTAATGGAGATGTTAACTAGGCATTTTATAGAGTGAGCTGCTTCATACCTAAGTAAACTTGACACCCAAATTATCTTCATATATGTCAAAAATCTATTTGGGTAAACACCAAATAATCATTGCCTAAAATATCCCATAAATATAGCAACAATCCACAAAATTTGTAGAGATAATTTATTGCCCACAATTGTAATTTGCATATCACAAATCTCAACACCATTCCCTGATTAAGTAGCTTAATAGTTGGAAAACAAAAGTGCATACAACGAAATATAGAAACCTAACCTTAGCATTTGATGAAGCATATACTCTTTACCCATTGGAGGATCTCTATTATTCCTGCAAGCCAAATGAACAACTTTAATTCATCTCATAATTCCAAAGACAAAGGAAGAACTACTAAATAATGGCACGAAGCATCTGTAGTGGATAAAATCCTATAATTCTTACCCCGTTTAACCTTTAAGAATGAAACAACATTGCAATTTGGCAATACCCCAAGAAAAATGATAACCGGCTTTGTATCTGCGAAAAAGATATTATATATCAAGACAGTCAGGTCAAATATACTCCTTTTGGGCTGAACAGTTAACCCGTTATCACATTCAGAAGTGTATATATAGTACGTAACACAGAACCTGTGTATTATTGAATTTTTGTAACAATCATTGCGTTATCAATAAAGATTCAATTTTTTCAATACGTTTAATTCTTATACTCTCAATTGAAAACCTTAAAATCAAAAAATACTTTCAATAAGTTTTTTTTTGAAAAACGGCATAAAAATAGGCAAAGGCGTGACAAACACCTAAACTTGCATATTTTTTTCTAATAAAAAGTAAAAGATGTAAAACTCAGCATACAAGATCTTCTCTCTTGCTTACACTTGAAAAACCATGCAAACAAAGTTAAGTGGTTAATTCAATTGATTTAAATGCAGGCTTAAAGTTTCTAAAATTCCAATTATTATTAGATTCGTGTAATAATCCAGAAATCTGAGCCAATTTAAATTTTTTATTTTGGAAATTTTAATGAATTTTGAATATTTATAATGAATTCTTTCAAATTATAACGACGAGAAATTTATTTGAATAGAATTAGAATGTATATATTTATATAGATCGTCGTTAGAATATAAATATTTATTTAAAATTATAAAAGGAATTGAAAATGGCGCGGTAGTTTGAAAATTCGATTTCAAAGTTCAATTGAATGTACAGGATTCAAAATAAACCAGATTTTAGCAAAACCAAAAATATTAAAATCTATTTGAGGATATCTTTCCAACGAATCCGAAAAATTGAAATTTCATAGTGGGAATAAAAAGATATGCCCAGTTGAAAATTCAGAATAGTCGCTATGGAATTCTGGCCCTTAAAAGTGGAAATTTTGCAAACGACCTCGATTTTCGACGAAACTACTTTTGTTGGATCCGTGATGTCAAGTAATTGCTAGATTCTAAAATTCGTAATTTTTCGAATCAATATGTGAGCGTGGCAAAGTAAAACGTGTTTTGACAGTTTCAATCAATTTCGATCGACCTGGAAAATGGCCATTTTTCAAACTATCTCAGAATTTGATGAAATTACTTTTGTTGGGACCATATCGTCAATACGAAGCTAGAAAATATTTTTCAGGAATTTTTAGAGTCCGTGTGTGGCCCCGGTAAATTGAAATGCGCGTTCAAATTCAATATATAGAGTTATATTTCGATTTTGACGAAAACTGGTCGAAACTATCGAATTAGCTTACGATACATATCCCATTGTGTTCGTAATGGGGGGTAATTAGCTATGAACGACAGGCGGTGGGTCTCGTTTGGAGGTTGAAATAAAAAGTTACTTTTTAAAATTAAAAATAATTATATATATATACTCCCTTCACTCTCTCTCCCACCGTTGACCATTTAGAAAGAAAATAAAAAAAGAAGAAAAGGAGGAAGGGGTCGCGTGCCACCACGCCGCGCTGGCCATCGCGCCGCCGGAGCGGGCGCAACTCCACTGCCCCCCCCCTCTCGCCTCCACCTCGCCACTCCTCTCCCTCCCCTTCTATTCGATCGCTTCAGCCTGTAACAACCCGTATTTCGATAACACGTTAAGACAAGAATCAAGGCAGAATTTAATTATAAAACCTGAATCAGGATAAACGGGTTGCGCCATTGCGTTCGTCTCGGAAAAATACGCGAAATAGAGTCCGAAATTTCGTAAATCGGAGTTCGTATGACCGAGATATGGCCTCGCAAAGTTTCACGAAAATTCAAATCCGAAAACAGATTTGAAATTCAGCCCAATTAAGACACCACTCCATTTTTAGGTCTGGTTAAGACACCACTCCATTTTTTAGACTTGACTTCTTCCCCAAGACATGCTTTAAAGGCTAGGATTGGTTCTAGGGTTTATCCTATGGCTAAAACTATCCTAGTCTTCTATAAAAAGACCCCTAACCCTCTCCTAAAACCCTCATTATTCATTCTAGTAACTAAACTATGGCAAAATCAATCCTCTCATGGCCTCCACTCTCTTCATAAAATTCCTAAATAAATTTCTAAGTGATTTTCCATGCATACAAGTGTTTTCAAACTTGTATGAGCATCATTAGCTTGCATTCAAGTCAAGTTTCTATATTTGCGTCATAAAGAAAGAGTTTTGATCATTTTGGCTCAAGGGTTTTTATGTTAGAGCTTGCATTTTGGGTCTATTTGATTGCATAAGGGCTTTGTCATATCTTTTGTGCCTTCATAGCAATGTAAGCCCTTTCTCTACTCTTAGATATTAACTATGAAGTTAAATGTTCATGTTGCAAGTTTGGGTTTGATCATTGAGTATGATACATGCTATCATGTCATGCAAGTTTATGAAGTCATTATCTTGATCTTGTGGGCTAAAAGCTACAACCTTTATGTTGAAATGTTGCATTATGCAACATGAGAACCCTCATAACCTTTATGTCAACTTGCATATGAAGTCATAACCCTTATATGATGATATATGCGAGTTACTAGTCATCATTCCATGTCTTTTGTCACCATGATTCGCTTATGTGCCAAGTTTGGGTTTATGCATGTTTTTGAGGCTTAAGAATGTAACATGCAAGTTAATGAACACATTTGTGCCTCATTTGCCACCATGATTAACTTGTGGCTTAATATCCATTTTTGTCATGCCTTTGCCAAGTCTCTTCTTTTAATCCATTACGTTGTTGCGAACGTATATGCGAGTTTAAAAGCGTTGGGTTATGTTATGGGTAATTTCTAGTGACATGAAAATATAACTTGAAAATATGACTTGAAATATAACATGGAAGTTGACATGTAAGTATGCATAAAAACATAAGCTTGGGAATTTACCTATTAAGTTAGGTCTACCCTTTGGGAATTTACCTATTAAGTTAGGTCTACCCAAATGCTTGAAAACTTGTAACATGTTTTGGAAACACGATGGACATGACACTTAGATAATATAAGTGTGGCCAACTCGAGGTTGGGTTGAGTTTGCAACGTAAAACTACCCGGAACCGACCGACCTAACTAGTAGTTGCAAACAATAGGACCCAATGTGAGAAGTTGGTCATGTTGTGCTTGAACCCGAGGTTAGACCAAGTTGTGGTGTAAAGCTACCCGGAACCGACCGGCTTAACTAGTAACCACAACAAAGTCTAATGTGAGAGGTTGAGGTGCATTAAGTAATTAATGCCACATGATAGGGTTAAGTTAATTTGATTAATGACTCTTAATCAAATATGACATGGACAAATGGGTTAAGTAATTTGATAAGGCTAATGATACTTAACAAAACATGACAAGGTTGGGTAGGTTAAGTAATTTGATTTGCCTAATGACACTTAACCATTTTTATATGACTAGTGGATGGGGTTAAGTTAACCAACACTTAATCAATCCAACGCGATAACTTGGTAAGGTTAAGTAAGTTTTCTTAATGACGCTTAACCGAAAAATACGGTTAACGAATGGGGTTAAGATTAGACTCAACTAGTCTAAACTTGGAAATCGGATGGGATTAAGTTAGCCTAGACTTAATTAATCCCACTTGGTAGGTTAATGGGGTTAAGTTAAACACTTAACTAATCTAAACATGATGAATTGATGTGGTTAAGTGACCTATACTTATCCAATCTAACTTGTTAATTTATTGTGGTTAAGTTAACCAATACTTAACCAATATAATGTGAAAACATGATAAGGCTAAGTCACGAATCGCTTAAATACGCTTGACCGATTTGACTCAGTAATTTGATAGGGTCAAGTTAATATATACTTAACCAACTTGAGCATGGTTTGTAGGGTTAAGTCTTGAACTTGGATACTTAGCCAATTTTGACATGATTTGTAGACGGGTTAAGTCATGAACTTAAGTGACACTTAATCCATTATGTAAACCCTAGTTCTGAGGATTAGGTGGATAACCGTAGTTAACAAGGATAACGGGAATAAGGCTAAGTGGTAAACCTTAGTTGAAGAATAACTAAGTAATGATTCTTAGTCAAGAAAATTTAGACCAGTTCATAGATAGATGAGTAACCTGATACGGTAGGTCATCGTTTAAGCACACGAGTAGGAGCAAGTTATCTGATTTAGATAAAGGCTCCAGCGAACTGGGTAACGAAGCAGCGGCTTCGGGGAACGTGAGGATATTCTTGGTATCCCTCTGTGAGCTGCCAGGTCATCATACTAGGCTCATGAGAGGTTAAGGTCTGCGTTAGAAGAACCAAGAGTATGCCTTGGTTGCTATACGAGCGACCTAAAGACGGGGATGGATAGGGGATAGTCGACGATACATGGTCGTGCCCTAGATAGCATTTCATCAGGCTACCTACCATCTTTGGTCAAGCGTGTACGTACGGAATGGCAGAGAACACCCAAAAGACCATAATTGCTATCTAATTATGGTTGCGGTAGGGCTAGATTGTGGGTTGGCCAGTAGTGTGTTCTCATACAGGATTTATCATGTCTTGTCTTTCGCTAGTTGAGGGAGTGGTCTCGTGGGACCATAGCCACGTATAGAAAAAAAAAACAGACCTTAGCATCTGCATCGGCAGATAAATCGAAAGCTCCCGACCGAGTCCTGTATTTCCTGGTCTTCCCTGTGACAGGACTCGGATGGCACGATGTGATACATGTGCATACAGTCATGGAAAAACGATTCACGATGAACGCGTGGGAAAAAGGGCGCGGTTGGCGGTTAGCGTAAATCCTAGTGGCCCTGGGTGGTTGAACCAAAACCGAGATACGGAAATGTGCAATAGGTAAGCATAATCCCTAGTAGTCCTAGGTAGCATAAGTCCTAGTTGTACAAACGATGATTCATGTTGAAAGACCCTGGTTAGATATAGGGTGACAGTCCAAAACGATCTTAAGGATCATGGAACTATGTTAAAGTAGTATAGAATCTCATGGGAAAGCCCGTATGGTCTACGGCAAGGGGCTGAATATTTACATGGAATAAAACATACGAGTCGAGTAACCCATATATACGATATATTAGGTTGACATGGACCATTACACGACTTTTGAGTAAGGGTCATTCATGGTTAACACATGATACGGTGGGGATACTAGTACGGTAGGTGCAGAGCTAAAAGACAGGATAGATACCATGGGATGTTATACGTGATTGATATCTTGAGGATATTATATTTGACAGGAACTTGACGATGGGATACCTTGTTTTATCTTGACACCGTAATTTATCATGACACCTTAGTTTATCTGAGTTCAGTAGTTCATCCTGTTATTTTGATTTAGCTTATCTATCTTGTCATCATGCTTATGTTCATCTCAGTTTCTCATGTCAGTTAACTTTACTAGTTTTTATGCTGATAGTAGATAGGGCTTACTCAGTCTTTTTGACTGACCCGTTTTGTTTCGCCTCTTTTCTTCCGTTCCCCCCCCCCCAGGTTACAGGGAGGAAATACTGTTGTTTAGTTCGGACTTCTTCTGCTTGAAGGTCATCATGGATGGCTTGGACTTTACTTGGCTATGGCTACTTTACTGTTTTTACTTGGGGAATAATTTATGAAAAAGTCTTTATGCTTCTTTACTATTGCAAGACAGGTTTTGATGTACTCTGATGTAAAAGGCTTTAGACCTTATTCATTCATGTTATGAAAGTTTGATTTTACTTCCGCTATTTTACATGTTCTGTCTTGTGATATTTCTATGCATGTTTACCAATAATGCCCCTCTAAAGCTAGTGCATTCCCTTGCGAGTGACCCTAGCGGAGGCGGGGTGTTACACAGCCCATCGCCCCTCCCCCTAGCAGGTGACGCCACAGCCCCAAGTGCCTCCCCTCCGTCCAGCCTCCCCCCCTCCTCGATTCGCACCTCCCCCGAGTCCCCTACCTCAGTGCAGCAAGCCCTTCCCCCTCCCCTGCGAAAAGAAAAGGTACTGACAGTCTATTTTATTTTATTTTCAGTTCTTATATTTTTTTTAAATACAGATTAAAGCATGAGAAAAAAAATTAGATTTCTAGTATACTGAAGTTTAGATTTTTAAAACACAAAAAAATAGATCTTTGAAGCAGATAGTTCATATTTTCATAGTAGAAAAGATTATATCTTTGAAGTTGAAAAGATTTGATTTTTATCTATAAGTAGCGTATATAAAGATTCGATTTTTATTGTTTAAATGGCAAAGTAAAATATATTTTTTAACTATGTAAAAATTAGATTTTTATATATATGAATGACGATAGATAAAGATATGATTTTATATAATGTAGATAATAACAATATGATTTTTATAGTATAGAAAGAATAAAAATACAATTTTTATATTCTATAGTTAGTAAAAATTTGATCTTTATATATGTAGCGAAATAAAAGTCTGATTTATATATATATATATGTTGAAATAAAAATGTGATTTTTATAGCGATGATATAAAAATTCGATCTTTATATATGAAGTAGAAATATAAAAATATAATTTTTATATAGGAAGAAGCATTGTAAAAATATATGAAGAAGAAATAAAAACATGATTTTTATTTATTGGAATGAAGCGATAAAAATATAATTTTTGTATATGAACAGCGTAAAAAGGACCGCATTGGAATTTCAAACAGATCCAGACGGTTCAGCAGTTCAATAGTAAAGCACAGCGGAGTGGAACCCTCGGTGAGAACTCCTCACTTTTATTTTAATTTCTAGTTGAAATATATACTAGGATGCAGATGGTGCTTAGCAGCACCCGACACTCGTCATCCACAGACCATGGATGACTTGTTTGTTTGATTGCTGTGTTGTGAAATTTGACTGTTGATTGTGATGAGTGAAATATATATTCATGTGTTGAAAGAAAATATATATTCATGTGTTGAAATAAAATATATATTCAGGTGTTGAAATAAAATATATATATATATATATATTCAGGTGTTGAAATAAAATATATATATATATATATTCAGGTGTTGAAATAAAATATATATTCATGTGTTAAATAAAATATATATTCATGTGTTGAAGTAAAATAAAATATTCATTTACAAATCGAACGATTTGTTTATGTACACCGATTTGACTGATATTGATTGGGACGATAAATTTTGCATATCGCCCAACTGCACAAATAAAAATCTGTGTTTGTTGATTTGAAACCCCACACGGGTATTGGGATGATATTTGACGTACACTAATCCCGATTGTTTAGTTGTATGTCAATCGATGGGTTGACAGACTGTGTAAGCGTCAATTATTGATATTTAATGCTTATGCAGTTGTGTGGTGCACTCTTGATGATGGTTGAAGATTTATCGTTGCTGTTATATACATGTGTTGTAGGGAATCCATATAACGTTATATGGTAATTGGTTGGGTCTCATTCTAATTTGGAAAATAAGGAATATTAGAAAATAAATATTAGGGTGTTGAATAAAAATATATATTCACGTGTTGAATAGGAGAAAAATTCATGTGTTGAATAAAAGTATATATTTATGTGTTGAATAAAGAAAATTCATGTGTTGAATAAATGAAATTCATGTATTAAATAGAAAGAAAAATTCATGTGTTGAATAGAATAAAAATTCATGTGTTGAATAGAAAGAAAATTCATGTGTTGAATAGAATATATATTCATGTGTTGAAGAAAATATTCATTTGTTGAATCGAATAACGAAGTTATTGAAATATATAAAGCCGTGTTGATTAGATTGCCGCCATTTTGACGTGAACGATATGTGTATCGATTATATTCGTTTTTATAATGAATATAGAAAAGGAAGTGATTTCAAAATATAATGTTTTGAAAATATTATCATTTATAGATTGATGATATGGAATATTCAATTTTGATTAGAAATTGAATATGAAGTTGGAATCGTTTTGAAAACGAATTTAAAACGATTTATAAAATACGTTCTAAAAGGAAATCGACGAAATATATATAATATATATTTTTTATATATAGAATGGCCTGAATAGAACGCGCCGCGCCACAGCAGTTCACGAATTTCGACCATTGACTTCGAATGGATATTAAGGGAGATGCGACCGTCGGATTCTACTAAAACTGTAACCGTTGGGTTCGTATCGAAAAGAGCATTCTAAAGAATATTAGAAATTAGAAATCTAATGGTTGGATTTTAAATTATGTCCAAATCAAATTTGGAAAAGGTCGCTGTAAGTGCTGTTCGATGGCCGTTGATGGAAATCGACTGTACGAGCCTTGATAAAATTATTAAAAATAGTAATAATTTGTGTAAAATCATAAGAAATGATTTGTGAAGAATTGGGATGAAAATTCCAAATTTGAAAAGGTAAAAATAGATTTTTATCGAAATGAACTAGTTTTGAACTAGAATTATAATTCCATTTATTTTTAAAATAAATAAATTGGAGTTGAAATGGTTTTGAAAATAACCAGAATTTCCAATAATTGAATTGGAATGAATTTGAATCGAAATTGTCTTTGGAATATTTCGATGTTGCATTTCGTGATTATCCAGATATTGTTATGGAAATTTGAAAGATATATTAATATCGTTATTTCTAATACGATATTTGTTGGTCGTAGAATTTGATATTGAATATAAGCCGATATATTTTCTATTCAGAGCCTTGTATTTAATATCAAATGGGATTCGGGTTTGTCGTGAATGGTGTCTTCATTAACACTGCTCTTAAACCCACCACAGAAAAAGATTAAATCTTTTTATTTAGATTTAATGAAGTGTACCAATTAAATGGTATTTAATTGGAATTGAATAGAATGTGATCTTGGGTTTATCGTGAATCGTGTTTTAAATGACATTGGTTCTTTAACCCAGTTAAAGATAGGATGTGATTTCCCAAGTTAAATAATCATTGATAGTGATTATTGGGAAGATTAAAACCAAGTGAAGTTTTAATGAATCTTTAATTAAATTGAAATAATCGAGAATGGAGTATCACCAGTTTTGCTCCAGGCGATAGTTAAATCTTTAATTAGATTTGAACGTGAAGTGGTAATTGAATTTACCGATAACACCGTGGTGTTAGATTTAAAGTATGACCAATTTTACTTCATGGGATAAATAGGTTGGGACTGGGAAATAAAATAAATGATTACTTCGGTGTGGTTCGCTAATCCCGACTAGTTTGAATTGATATTCAAAGCAAGATTAAAGAATAAATTTAAAGAATTTATCTTTGATAAAATTAATGAGAACCTTTCCCAAAGTATAAGAATATTTGAATAAAAGAGTATTCTGAAGTGGAATGAGGCGTATGTTGTGTTTGTGTAACATTTGTTTGTTATATACGCGAGTTATTCAGAAAGACCGGGTTTATCCCATTTTGAATAACTGATTCGACGTGGTGTCGAGGATGAAGACGGTGGTCGAAGACCGGAGGTCTTCACATCGTTTGGGTGATTACTGATGATCTTGATTCGGTTGTACACCCAAGAGAACGGAATCAGTTGGTGATCGTCCAGACGTACTTGGAGATCGATGGATACGCGAAGTACAAGGTGCCTCCGGTTTCGTTCAGACCCAGAACGGACTTGTAAATGGAATGTGTGTCTGACATTGGATTTTATTTTGTGTGATTGATTTCTATTAAATATATATCTGTTTGACGGTGGAGAATTTATTCTCTTGCTTAACGCCCTTCTCTGAGACGTACGAGCTCAGGGGTTATATATTGATGGATATCAATCGCATGGAGTGAACTGCCTGTGTGGCATGCCTAAGTGGCAATTGATCAAGGCTTCTGTTAAAAAGCAAAGTCTTGTGGTTGATGATCAAAGCACGACCTATGTGGCATAGCTTTGTGTATAACGTTGATTCGCGAGCCTCACACCCCGGTTGTGAACCGAAACGGGAGAGGACATCAAGGAGGATATGCGTTTCTTTCTAGCTAGGGTGGTGTCAGTGACCTACCAGCCCTAATATTTATATTATTTTCACCTGTGTGGTTGTTGCTGTTGCGAGGCGCCTCAGATATACCGGTGACTGTGTGGAGCCGATGGAGTCATTTGGCTCATTTACGCTCCAAAGGTAAGGGAAACGCAATGTTCAGGCATATTAATCCACATCGGTGGATCGGCCCTGACGATCCAAGGTCACTCGAGCTCTGATCCTGAGGCTCGGGCTAGACAGTCTCGAATCGGTGAGGACTATCTTTTGCCTCGGTTCACAGATGGATACCCAACTTCCAATACGTGATATTTGCGGTTTTGATTGTAGAGCCTAGTATTGCGACATGATATATGGTACCCATGCCGTCTATGATTAATACTTATGATTTGAAGTTGTTTTATGCACTATGCACTTATAATAGTATCAAATGATTTGTTTTAAACGTACCAAGCATGTTTGGCTATTTTAAGGGAAAACCCTATCCCCCGGCTAGCGTTGCATTATGTGATAGGACCTGGGTCTTATAATGGCTTCATTTTTCCAAAAAGCATTGAGCTATTTGTTATATGCACTGGTATTCTTAGGAGGAAACCCGTTCCGTGTTATATGGCGTGGTCCCTTGATATATTTGATTTACAGTAAAGCTTTAAATAACTGTTTTAGTTCTCACGCCAGTCACATGACTGACCTGGAGTTTATTGTTTTAACCTAAACTCTGGGTGCCCTTATTTTGACACGGTCAGCTAGTAGTTTTGGCTTTGCAGATTTATATTCACATGATCCTGATTTACAGTAGGAATGATATCCGGAAAGCTTTGTATCCGTATATCTCCTTCAGTTGTGTATTGTATTATTTTTCCGTTGCAGTAATGTAATTAAATCTCTGATGTATAATATTTATTCATACTCTGTATATTCTTGCATTCTGATGGAATTGTTGTAATTAATAATGAAATGTTCTTCTGTTTGTATTCTGATTTGTCGTGTTCTCAAAACAGTCAGGGGTTTCGAACGGTCTTGGTCGGTTTAGCGATCGATTCAGATCGAACGAAATTCCTTATCGTCACTTGTGGTATCAGAGCTTTGGTTTACAGAGCTCGGAGAACAAGACACGTTAGAACCAAACGAAGGAATTCATCAGAGATTGGATTAGTAATATCCGATGAGAATGACTCCTAAGAGATGGGATCAGTAGTATCCTAGAACGAGTGTGAAGAGTGATGTTTCTAAAATAAAATTGAAAATAATTTGGTTTTGAAAATCTAAATCAATTATACGTATTTGATTATTTATTTTATATTGATTTGGACAATCAAGTATATAAAGATTTTGCATATACGTCTGATCCGCGTGTATTTGAAGTTTTAATATACTGGATAGATATAGAATCGCACTCTAGTCACCCGGGGATAATCCTGATGATGGTGCATCATCATCAGCATTTATATTCGAGTGTCGAAAGTGTGATATCTATATATTTCCAATAGACTAGTGTGAGAACCAAAATATAGTTAGAATATATTGTTGTGACTTAGCATCAAAAACTTGATTTTTGGATATGTATTAAAGTTATGTGATTGAAAAGCTAATCAACTAATTGATTTCTAGTTGTGTTGTTTGATTATTGTATGATTAATTAAATGTTGAACCTTTAGCCTAATTGAACAAAATTTGGAGTTGTATTGAAAATTTGTCGCATTTGCATGCATATATATGTACTTACATTGAACAGGTCATAGCAAGGAGCTAGAGAAGAGGAATAAAATTGTTTGCCCGACAAATAGGTACATGTTTATTGTATTTCTTGGGTTTTTGATGATTTTATGAGCCGATAGGCTAGCCGCTTGGATGTTTCTTTTTCTTTTTGGATTGATGAGGGCCATGGGAGGCTATTTGAAATATCCCGAAGCTCCCGGTGTAGGGGAGGTTATGGCGAAATTTTTGGAAAATTTAGGGTGTTAGCCAAATTTTTGAAAAATTTGAACAGTTCTTAGAAACTGAAAAGTTGAAGAACTTAAGCGATGAAGAAAATAATGAAAGTTGAGTTGATTAGTTAAACAACTTTCAGCTTCGTTCCTTTTCGGGGACAAAATTTTTTAAGTGGGGGAGACTGTAATAACCCGGAAATCTGAGCCAATTTAAAAATTTTATTTTGGCAATTTTAATGAATTTTGAATATTTAAAATGAATTATTTTAAATTATAACAACGATAAATTTATTCTGAATAGAATTAGAACGTATATATTTATATAGATCGTCGTTAGAATATAAATATTTATTTTATAATTATAAAAGGAATTGGAAATGGCGCGGTAGTTTGAAAATTCGATTTCAAAGTTCAATTGAATGTACATGATTCAAAATAAACAGGATTTTAGCGAAACTAAAAATATTAGAATCTATTTGAGGATACGTTTCCAATGAATCCGAAAAATTGAACTTTCATAGCGGGAATAAAAAGATATGTCCAGTTGAAAATTCAGAATAGTCTCTATGGAAATCTGGCCCTTAAAAATGGAAATTTTGCAAACGACCTCGGTTTTCAACGAAACCACTTTTGTTGGATCCGTGATGTCAAGTTATTGCTAGATTCCAAAATTCGTAATTTTTCGAATCAATATGTGAGCGTGGCAAAGTAAAACATGTTTTGACAGTTTCAGTCAATTTCGATTGACCTGGAAAATGGCCATTTTTCAAACGGTCTCAGAATTTGATGAAATTAGTTTTATCATCAATACGAAGCTAGAAAATATTTTTTGGGAATTTTTAGAGTCCGTGTGTGGCCCTAGTAAATTGAAATGCGCGCTCAAATTCAATATATAGAGTTATATTTTGATTTTGACGAAAACTAGTAGAAACAGTCGAATTAGCCTACGATACATATCCCATTGTGTTCAGAATGGGGGTAATTAGCTATGAACGACAGGCGGTGAGTCTCGTTTGGAGGTTGAAATAAAAAGTTACTTTTTAAAATTAAAAATAATAAAAAATATATATAATTATATACTCCCTTCGCGCTCTCTCTCCCACCGTTGACCATTTAGAAAGAAAATAAAAAAAGAGAAGGGGGAGGGATCGCGCGCCGCCAGGCTGTGCTGGCAATCGCGCCGCTGGAGCGGGCGCAACTCCACGCCCCCTCTCTCGCCTCCACCTCGCTACTCCTCTCCCTCCACTTCAATTCGATCGCTTCAGCCCATCGCCGCTCCCCCAGCAGGCGACGCCGCACCCCCAACCGCCTCCCCTCCGTCCAGCCTCACCCCCTCCTCAATCCGCTCCTCCCCCGAGTCCCCTACCTCAACGCAGCAAGCCTCCCCCTACGAAAAGAAAAGGTACTGACAGTCAATTTTATTTTATTTTCAATTCTTATATATATATTTTTAAATACAGATTAAAGCATGAGAAAAAAATAGATTTTTAGTATAGTGAAGTTTAGATTTTTAAAACACAAAAAAATAGATCTTTGAAGCAGAATAGTTCATATTTTTATAGTAGAAAAGATTATATCTTTAAAGTAGAAAAGATTTGATTTTTATCATGAAGTAGCGTATATAAAGATTCGATTTTTATTGTTGAAATGGCAAAGCAAAAATATATTTTTTAGCTATGTAAAAATTAGATTTATATATATATAAATGACGATAGATAAAGATATGTTTTTTATATAATGTAGATAATAAAAATATGATTTTTATAGTATAGAAAGAATAAAAATATGATTTTTATATTCTATAGTTAGTAAAAATTTGATCTCTATATATGTAGTGAAATAAAAATCTGATTTTTATAATATATATGTTGAAATAAAAATGTAATTTTTATAGCGATGATATAAAAATTCGTTCTTTATATATGAAGTAGAAATAAAAACATGATTTTTATTTATTGGAATAAAGCGATAAAAATATAATTTTTATATATGAATAGCGTAAAAGGGACTGCATTGGAATTTCAAACAGATCCAGACGGTTCAGCAGTTTAATTGTAAAGCACGGCGGAGTGGAACCCTCGGTGAGAACTCCTCACTTTTATTTTAAATTCTAGTTGAAATATATACTAGGATGCAGACGGTGCTTCGCAGCACCCGATACCCGTCATCCACAGACCATGGATGACTTGTTTGTTTGATTGCTGTGTTGTGAAATTTGACTGTTGATTGTGATGACTGAAATACATATTCATGTTTTGAAATAAAATATATATATTCATGTGTTGAAATAAAATATATATTCAGGTGTTGAAATAAAATGTATATGTATTCAGGTGTTGAAATAAAATATATATATTCAGGTGTTGAAATAAAATATATATTCATGTGTTGAAGTAAAATAAATATTCATTTACAAATCGAATGATTTGTTTATGTACACCGATTTGACTGATATTGATTAGGATGATAAATTTTGCACATCGCCCAACTGCACAAATAAAAATATGTGTTTGTTGATTTGAAACCCCACACGAGTATTGGGATGATATTTGACGTACACTAATCCCGATTGTTTAGTTGTTTGTCAATCGATGGGTTGACAGATTGTGTAAGCATAAATTATTGATATTTAATGCTTATGTAGTTGTGTGGTGCACTCTGGATGATGGTTGATGATTTATCGTCGCCGTTATATACATGTATTGTAGGGAATCCATATAATTAACGTTATATGGTAATTGGTTAGGCCTCATTCCAATTTGGAAAATAAGGAATATTAGAAAATAAATATTTAGGTGTTGAATAAAAATATATATTCATGTGTTGAATAGGAGAAAAATTCATCTTTTGAATAAAAATATATATATTCATGTGTTGAATAAAGAAAATTTATGTGTTGAATAAAGGAAATTCATGTGTTGAATAGAAAGAAAAATTCATGTGTTGAATAGAATAAAAGTTCATGTGTTGAATAGAAAGAAAATTCATGTGTTGAATAGAATATATATTCATGTGTTGAAGAAAATATTCATTTGTTGAATAGAATAACGAAGTTATTGAATTATATAAAGCCGTGTTGATTAGATTGCCGCCATTTTGACGTGAACGATATGTGTATCGATTATATTCGTTTTTATAATAAATATAGAAAAGGAAGTGATTTCAAAATATAATGTTTTGAAAATATTATCATTTATAGATTGATGATATGGAATATTCAATTTTGATTAGAAATTGAATATGAAGCTGGAATCGTTTTGAAAATGAATTTAAAACGATTTAAAAAATACGTTCTAAAAGGAAATCGACAAAATATATATAATATATATATTTTATATATAGAATGGCCTGAATAGAACGCGCCGCGCCGCAGCAGTTCACGAATTTCGACCATTGACTTCGAATGGATATTATGGGAGATTCGACCGTCGGATTCTCCTAAAACTGGAACCGTTGGGTTCGTATCGAAAAGAGCTTTCTAAAGAATATTAGAAATTAGAAATCTAATGGTTGGATTTGAAATTATGTCCAAATCAAATTTGGAAAAGGTCGTTGTAAGTGCGGTTCGATGGCCGTTGATGGAAATCGACTGTACGAGCCTTGATAAAATTATTAAAAATAGTAATAATTTGTGTAAAATCATAAGAAATGATTTGTGAAGAATTGGGATGAAAAATTCCAAATTTGAAAAGGTAAAAATAGATTTTTATCGAAATTAACTAGTTTTGAACTAGAATTATAATTCCATTTATTTTTAAAATAAATAAATTGGAGTTGAAATGGTTTTGAAAATAACCAGAATTTCCAATAATTGAATTGGAATGAATTTGAATCGAAATTGTCTTTGGAATATTTCGATGTTGCATTTCGTGATTATCCAGATATTGTTATGGAAATTTGAAAGATATATTAATATTGTTATTTTCAATACGATATTTGTTGGTCGTAGAATTTGATATTGAATATAAGCCGATATATTTTCTATTCAGAGCCTTGTATTTAATATTAAATGGGATTTGGGTTTGTCGTGAATGGTGTCTTCATTAACAATGCTCTTAAACCCACCTGAGAAAAAGATTAAATCTTTTTATTTAGATTTAATGAAGTGTACCAATTAAATGGTATTTAATTGGAATTGAATAGAATGTGATCTTGGGTTTATCGTGAACCGTGTTTTAAATGACATTGGTACTTTAAGCCAGTTAAAGACAGGATGTGATTTCCCAAGTTAAATAATCATTGATAGTGATTATTGGGAAGATTAAAACCAAGTGGAGTTTTAATGAATCTTTAATTAGATTGAAATGATCGAGAATGGAGTATCACCAGTTTTGCTCCAGGCGATAGTTAAATCTTTAATTAGATTTGAACGTGAAATGGTAATTGAATTTACCGATAACACCGTGGTGTTAGATATGAAGTATGACCAGTTTTACTTCATGGGATGAATAGGTTGGGATAGGGAAATAAAATAAATGATTACTTCGTTGTGGTTCGCTAATCCCGACTAGTTTGAATTGATATTCAAAGGAAGATTAAAGAATAAATTTAAAGAATTTATCTTTGATAAAATTAATGGGAACCTTTCCCAAAGTATAATAATATTTGAATAAAAGAATATTCAGAAGTGGAATGAGGAGTATGTTGTGTTTGTGTAACACTTGTTTATTATATACGCGAGTTATTCAGAAAGACCGGGTTTATCCCATTCTGAATAACTGATTCGACGTGGTGTCGAGGTTGAAGACGGTGGTCGAAGACCGGAGGTCTTCACATCGTTTGGGTGATTACTGATGATCTTGATTGGGCTGTACACCCAAGAGGAGGGAATCAGTTCGTGATCGTCCAGACGTACTTGGAGATCGATGGATACGCAAGGTACAAGGTTCCTCTGGTTTCGTTTAGACCCAGAACGGACTTGTAAATGGACTGTGTGTCTGACATTGGATTTTATTATGTGTGATTGATTTCTATTGAATATATATCTGTTTGGCGGCGGAAAATTTATTCTCTTGCTTAACGCCCTTCTCTGAGACGTACGAGCTCAGGGGTTATATATTGATGGATATCAGTCGCATGAAGTGAATTTCCTGTGTGACATGCCTAAGTATCAATTTATCAAGGCTTCTGTAGAAAAGAAAAGTCTTGTGGTTGATGATCAAAGCACGGCTTGTGTGGCATAGCTTTGTGTATAACGTTGATTCGCGAGCTTCACACCTCGATTGTGAACTAGAAACGGGAGAGGACATCAGGGAGGACGTGCGTTTCTTTCTAGCTAGGGTGGTATCAGTGACCTACCAGCCCTGACATTTATATTATTTTCACCTGTGTGGTTGTTGCTATTGCGAGGCGCCTCGGATATATCGGTGACTGTGTGGAGCCGATGGAGCCATTTGGCTCATTTACGCCCCAAAGGGCGGGGAAACGCAGTGTTCAGGCATTTTAATCCACATCGGTGGACCGGCCCTGACGATCCAAGGGTCACTCGAGCTCAGATCCTGAGGCTTGGGCTAGACAGTCTCGAATCGGTGAGGACTATCTTTTGCCTCGGTTCACAGATGGAAACCCAACTTCCAATACGTGATATTTGTGGTTTTGATTGCAGAGCCTAGTATGACAACATGATATATGGTACCCATGCCGTCTATGATTGATACTTATGATTTGAAGTTGTTTTATGCACTATGCACTTATAATAGTATCAAATGATTTGTTTTAAACGTACCAAGCATGTTTGGCTATTATAAGAGAAAACCCTATCCCCCGGCTTGCGTTGCATTATGTGATAGGATCTGGGTCTTCTAATAGCTTCATTTTTTCAAAAAGCATTGCACTGTTTTGTTATATGCACTGGTATTCTTGGGAGGAAACCCGTTCCGTGTTATACGACGTGGTCCCTTGATATATCTGATTTAAAGTAAAGCTTTAAATAGCTGTTTTAGTTCTCACACCAGTCACATTACTGACCTGGAGTTTATTGTTTTAACCTAAACTCTGGGTGCCCTTATTTTGACATGGGCAGCTAGTAGTTTCGGTTTTGCAGATTTATATTCACAGGATTCTGATTTACAACTGGAATGATATCCAGAAAGCTCTGTATCCATATATTTGCTTCAGCTGTGTATTGTATTATTTTTCCGTTGCAGTAATGTAATTAAATCTCTAATGTATAATATTTATTCATACTCTGTATATTCTTGCATTCTGATGGAATTGTTGTAATTAACAATGAAATGTTCTTCTGTTTATATTCTGATTTGTCGTGTTCTCAAAACAATCAGGGGTTTTGAACGGTCTTGGTCGGTTTAGCGATCGATTCGGATCGAGCGAAATTCCCGATCGTCACTATTCGTTTAAAAGGTGTGTGCTTGAATGAACGTGTATATTGCTTACTGAACTTGATGCTAAAAAATAGGCGGCATCGAATAAACAACATTTATGGGAATAATTTCTCTAAACCTATTTCGTGAAGGCTATGCAGACAAAACATTTACAAATTGATTTATAGATTCTACTAAATATGCAAAAATATGTATTGTCATTAGTATGTCACAAATGATTAGTTAAGTTCACATAAATATATGGACACTATGCCTTCATTTAACATAAGAAAGCTTCATTTCTTTTTTAACAAATAGTGAGGAGGTTGGAGAAAAGAACCATGCAAATTACCTTAAGCCATACTTCTGCAAGGAGGAGATTGAGATTGCAGCATCTCAGTCATACTAATGTTTTGTCGGGCCTTGTAGTTTTGGTTCACTTAGTAAATTATCTATAGAAAAATTATGCAATTATAACCATCTTCACCATCCAAGATAACCACAGTTTTTATTATTAAATTTATTCCAAATGCACATTCTGCAACGTTAAATGCAGTGACATTAAATCCAATCGTCTTTTCGTATTCAACGACAACTTGAAGAAATTTGGCTTAGAATTTAAATAAAAAAGCTATCTTTCAATAATACAAGTGCAGAAACACACCAAAAGACAATATAAAGTGCTCAAGTTCTCTTTTCATATTAGCATTCAAAAGATTTTAGTGTCCTTCACAAACACCCCAAAATATAAAGTTCTCTCTTCTAAGATAGTTTGTGACCTACTGAAATGAAATGATGATCATAAGCATAAAAGTAGCATTAGAATATGGATCTCATACACAATTATCTAACAAGGATGCATAAATAATTGAGCGCGTCCCCCATAGTTGTTTGATTTTAGACCTCTTGCGTTAGTAAGATTATATAACATTACACAAAGTCACTAAGAAGAAGAATGTTGATTGCTATAAATATTGTTTTGCTTAAGAGCAAGTTTATACCTGAAGTTCTTTTGCAAGTTCAACACTTCATCCAAATTTGCATTCGTCCTCTACAATATATTATAAATGTTAAACATACGTAAAAAACATTTCGGTTCAACTCATTATTTATCATTCGGTCAAGTTTTCGTTGGAGTACGAAATGGATCTGCACCTGATCCTTAGAACGTGCCAGAAGGCAGCATTGAATCTCAACCAGTCCTTTCATCATAAAAAGTATATGTTTTTCTAATTCAAACTATAATATGATTTACTTATTTGTTTCCTACAAACATTATATTAAAATTCATAAGCCGATAAAAAAGTTTTGCATAATCAGTCACAAGATATACCACCTTAAATATAATACATAACTCCACAAACACAAGGTACACCATACTATTTTAGGAAGTCTTTATGTTTTATGTTTGCTGAGATATAGGATCGATGGTTATCATGGTACATACCATCTGTTACTGTTCATGCATGTTGTGCATTTCTGGTTTTATCAATTGCTATCATTTAGAGTCATTATCATAATATACATGTTTAGTATATCATAATGAGTTAATTACATGTATAAAACTCAAGCCTTTAACAAAATATCAAACTTTTGTACTATAATTTAGATTCAAACTAGACGTGGTCCGTATTTGTCAAAGTTATAATCCATGATACAATTATTTCATATGTTCAACATACATATGATGAGTTTCACCAAATTATATTATTATAGTTTGTTTATAACTCAACGTTGTAATTGACAATTACATAGGGGTTTTTAGCCTGAAGGACAAAATGAACAAAAAATTGTTCCATAAGGACAAGGGGGTAAAATTTTATTCATAAGGACAAATTTTAGTGTAAAGGGAGGAATTCAGGGTCCCACTATAATTCCTCCCTTTACACTAAAATTTGTCCTTACATTTATGGAACAGTTTTAGCCTCTTGTCCTTATGGAACAATTTTTTGTTCATTTTGTCCTTCAGGGTATTTTCCTGAATTACATATTACTCAGAAAGTTCAAAATAGGAATTAAAACTTTCTACAAATTGACTAATAAATTGTAACTTGGCGGATTATATCCTTAATTAAATACTAATTTGTAAGAATCTTTTTACATATAGGTGACAGTTTCAGAGATAACACATCAAGTAATGTAGAGAGACAATGGAAATAAAATCCTGACAAACTGAAAATTTGTTCCTAACACTCCTAAAATAATAGCCTATTTTTTTTTCAGTTTTAACAATAACAGCTGGCAATATATACTGTATATTCTACACAGTTGTATGCATGAATTTGTAGAGGAAAAATAAAGAAAACATTAAAAAAAAGATATGAACCTCCATAGTTAAGCATGTATCAGATCTTCCTAACATAGTTAAAAAAACTGATTTGATGCACATCATAACCTTATTCAAATTAAAAATCTCATTTCATTGATGCCTTAAGCAGGTGTATCGAATTGTTGTATAGATAATGAGCCCATGAATTATATATAACTAATTTTCCAAAATGAACAGTCAATTGCAGAACTAAGAGATGTAAACAAATTTCATCTTTTGGCTTTCCAGTATGTGAAAATATTTCAGAATCCAGCTATTCCATATGTCCCAACTCAAATCACTTATCTTTAAATTAAAAGTCATAGGAGCCAAAAACTGAAATATAATCATCTACATGTAAAAAAATAAAATTTCACTAACATGGTTTCAAAATGCATCGATACATGCATTGATGGATCTTTAAGGAACATAGCTGGGAAAAAAAATCAATGCTGTAAGAACAAATTTGCTCATTTTAAGGAACCTACTACTATATCGGTAATCATCTCTGTTTTTTCTTGCTTTTAATTTATTAACAAAAAATTCTTTTTGTTAGAGAATATGCTAAAAAATTAGGAATATGTTAGAGATAAGAATAAAGATATGTTGCCTTTATTGGGTATTGCATTAATTTGGAGTTATATTTGGTACCATATTAATTTGGGTCAATATTTGGCATAGAATTATTTATTATAGTTGACTCAAATATGTTCTAGAATATTTTCCTCTAGAATGCTATTTTAGATAAGGATAAACCATCTATAAATAGAGGCAAGTTTTAGCAATGTAAATCGATCAAGCATCCTTTGTAATATCAATCAATTAATCAATAAAAATGTAGCTCTTTAAGTTTAACTGTTTAATCTCTCTCTTCTCTCTTGAGCAAATTCTAACATGGTATTAGAGCTTGGTCATACAGAGAGATATAGAGGGTTGTTGTTAAAATGGTATCAGGGCTTGGTTATACAGAGAGATAGAGAGAGGGTGGTTGTTAACTAGGTAAAAAGGATTTCGTCTGATTTTCCACTGTTTCCTTAATCAGTTCGCTTGTTGTCGCTGATTTGTTATTTGTTGTAACACCCTGAATTTTTGAATAATCAAATCAACTAAATTAAAGAATAATTAATCTTAGATGTGAGAACTAAGGGAAACGGGTTGTGCCATTGTGTTTGTCCCGGAATTCTGGTTGAGATAGAGTCCGAGTTTGCGTAAATTGGACTCTGTATGAAAAAGATATCTTTAAATTAAATATTGCAGCAAAACATGAAAAAAAAGAATGAGAAAAGAATAAATGTTTAGAATTGTTCTAAGGTTTGTAAGAAAAATACTTAGTAGCTCATTTGGTTGGAACACGTGATTTGCATACAGGGGGTACAGAGTTCGATCCCCGCTAGCGCCATATTTTTGTTTTAGGGGAATGGCTTAAAATGGCTTAGTGTAAACATAGTTCAAAAAGCGGTTTAATGTGAAAATGGGTAATTGGGAAGATATATAAAAAGAATATATATATATATATATATAGAAAATATAAATATACATATATATATATATGACGTGTACACATCATGTGGCGTACATGGCACATATTTGGTTGCCAATGATAATTTTTTTTATGTGGCCTTCTCTGATTGGCTTTTATGACAAATTAAAGGTAAGAAAGATTTATGCATGTATAAATGGATATTTGTATATGGGTAATTAATGTATACGGTAAAAGGGAGAATATGTAATTAACAATAATAGATACATAATTTACATATAAATATGAAGGATAAACATGAAAATTTCATGGCATAGATTGGTTCATGAAATTGTATATTTAGTATACCATTAATTGTGAGCATAATTATAAATATAGTTATGGAATAATTAAAATGGGAATAATTTACATATGGAATTCGTCATAAATAAGAAATATGTAAATTATAGAAAAAAATGAACATTTAATACACTGTGCTGAGTCATTAAGGCTGAGGTGTCACCTTATCTTGTTTGGATGGTTCAGGTTGCTTCTAGGTTGATCGGATGGCCTAAATTAATCCTAAACTCTATAAAAACACATATAGACTCAAACCCTAAAATCAAAACAAAATTAGATTCATGTCCTCCATGCCGTCACCTAGCAACTCAGCATAGCCACCCCCAATTAGAGAGGAAGAAAGCTAGTCTAAATTAATCCTTTCCAACTTTAACAATGAATCTTCTTCAAGGGAAAGCTATTACAACTTCAGAACTCAGAATTCAGAATTCAAGACCTTCTCTGAATTGTGAGTTCGATAATTTTAATAAAATAATTAGCAAATTAATTGGATTGAGTTATGATGTGGACTATTTGGATATGATGTGAATTATTGACCACATGTTATTATTCATGTAGTAAAATTGTGATGTTTATGTTGTAAATTCTATGATGCTATCTTGTAAAGTTGTGATTATCTATGTTGTAAATTTATGATTGGCTTATGTATAATCGAATTACCATGTTGTTCATATGCTAGTTTGGGTATGTTGGTTCATATGATAAATCATAAGTATGTATGCAAGTTTAGATTTTTATTAATACATGAATCATATGTAAGTTGGGAAAAACTATATGTATAACCTTATATGCTTCATGACACCTATTTTAGATCTAAAGTTAGGCTATGATATGTGTGAGTTATATGCCAAATTCTACATGCTGGTTTACATGTTTAGATGTAAGTTTATACTATTGTTATGTTGCATAAATCACATATGCAAGTTTATATGAATACATGTGTTTGAATATGAATCATGTTATGCAAGTTTGTGGTTACTGCCTATGCAAGATTACACCTTTAGATGTAGATCTATGACATACATGATTTATGCAAGTTAGTGACCATTATCCCAACAAGTTCACACCTTTAGATTTGGGTCTATGACATATGTAGTTTTATGTAAGTTGTAACTTTGGCCTATGCAAGTTTTAGATGTAGAACATCATTCACACATGCAAGTTCACCCCTATGTTTAGATCTAGTTTTATCTATATGTATGTTGTGATGTTTTTCTCTTATTTCATGAGTTAGACTATTCGAGTCTAACGTATATTTTACGTTAAATGAACGAACATACAACGTGGGGTAATGGGATAATATTAAAAAGATTTAATATTAAAAATTGGCATAAATGCCTTAAGAGGCATAAAATAAATTTGTGATGAAAATTGGTATGATTTTACATACCATAAATAGATGGACATAATTGAGTCAATTATGGCCATAGTTAAATTTGGAATTAATTGATAATTTGAATAGGGAAAGTAATTCAAATTGGGGAATGATTAATTAGGAGTAATTAATCATCTAAGACATGAGGTTAGGCTCTTTTGTGGTGTAAGACTGCCCGGACCCGCCCAACAAATCTAGCTGCCACAAATGCCAGTTTAATGTGGGAGGTCTTAGGCATAAATTAAATACGTAACAAATGTAAAGACACGAGGTTAGGCTCTTTTGTGGTGTAAGACTACACGGACCCGCCCGGCAAATCTAGCTGCCACAAATGCCAGTCTAACGTGAGAGGTCTTTATGAGGTTACGGTCTTAATGAATTAAGAAACACTTAACCAGATAAACATGTAGTGGGACATGAGGGGGTTAAGTGGGTGCCTTGGGTGGCATGTCGAATCTAGTGGGTGCCCTGGGTGGCATTTGAAATACGATTAGAAATACTTAACTAAAATTGAAACATGTAATTGAAACATGAATAAGAAGTGGGTTAAGTGGGAAATACTAGAGGGGACCAAGCTTAGGTGGATAGCTTGTGTCAAGTCATAAGGGCCCATCTCAACCAGTAACCCATACTTATCTTTATGGGCTCGACCCAAGTCGAGGACGGGACACGCATACTGGGCTTGACTATAAGAGGCCAAACCGGGTTAGCGGTGGCAACGCAAGTCCAACGGGTTCATATGCGTGTGTGGACCCGGGCTGGTAGGTAAGACGTTGTTGCATCGTGTAGGTATAAGCTGTGCATCTCTGGTAGTATTGGGTTGCCACTTTGGGGAGTGATACACCCTATTGTGGGACCAACATGGGTATCTACGAGTTAGTGAGCCGATCGAATGAGGAAGGTAGTGGGTACGACTAGTGGAGATAGGAGCAGGCGACACCTATGACAACAGCTAGGAGTACAACTACCATATTATGAATATTGTAATTAGAATGAGGAGGGTAGTGGGTACCACTAGTGGAGATAGGAGCAGGCGGCACCTATGACAGCAGCTAGGGTACACGAAACTACCATTATTATTATCACTTATGTTCAGTAGGCAGGATCAACCTTAGGGTGAGTAGTGGTGGTGTAGTATACTAGTGGTGGTGCAGTATAGCAATTATCTCATAGTGTTGGTGTAGTTTAGTAATTATCTTACAGTGGGTTAGGTGCGCTTTGACGATATCGTTGTTCATCCTGTTTCCTTGTTTACTCTGCCATACTCAATGGTTCATGGTCATTTCCTGATTTTCCAACTTATGCCTTAGCCTAGTTACTTTGGTGATTATATTGTTAAAGTTATCACACTCGCCAGACTTTATGTCTGACCCCCTTTGTTTCCTCCACTTTTCTTCCTTTTCCCCTCCCAGGTGCTCAGGTTGGAACTAGCACCAGTGGAGCTTGATTTTGGACAGCTGTGCTTCTTTCTTTTAGAAGATTGCTTGGATCACTGAAGTAAAGTTCAGCCTCTCTTTTATTTATGGCTATTTTGTATTGGGATTATGTCTTTCAATTTATGTACTTTGATTTAGTCAAGATGGATATTATGTACTTGGCTCTGGTTTTGACGATGTAATCAAACATATGTATTTTCCGCTGCAATGAAATAAAGTTTTTAATTTTTCAAGTACTGTTTATATCTGTCTTGTTGTTAAGTTTCTGTTCTATACTCACTTAAAACGCTCCATAGAAGTTAATGCATTCCCTTTGCGAGTGACATTAATGGACGTGGGGTGTTACATTTGTGTTCAGATAAAGTTATCATTTATTTGCGGATCTGTTATCTTTTATTTTTCTCTTATTATTTTTATTGTAATATGCCGTTTCTTCGTTGTTAGTTTTGAGATATGTTACTAGTTGGGGGTGATTGTAATAGATGATTGTTGTTGGGTGAGTTTGAGATTTATTATTTGTTGTTGATGATTGTAATAAACAAGCATTGTTGGTAATTTTGAGATCTATTATTTGTTGTTGGTAAAAAAAAGTAGAAAGAAAAAAAGAAAAAAAAAGGAAAAAGGGGAAAAAAAGAAAAAAGGAAAGAAAAAAAAGAAAGAAAAATAAAACCTGTTTTGGGTTTTGTTAATTGGAATTTAGGATGGTAGATGTGGATGATGTAGCTTTGTTCGGTCAGGTCTTGTGAGACTTATAGCGGAGGGTTCAATGGATAATGCATTGGATTTGGTTGTGGTGCAGGTAAGCCACGATGATTACGGTGTTGTAGATGATCGTGCATGGTTTCATAAGAAAAGAGTTTGGGTTGCAGTGGGTGTTGTTGGTTGTTGCTTGGATTGAAGGAGAATTTTTGAGAAGAAAAGGCAGATTTCGGGTTTGGATGGAGTTGTCATTCTATGCAGTAAGGTGATGGGTTAATTGAGTTGTTAGAGAGTAATATTAGTTTGAAGATGTTTATTGTTTGTGTGATGTTTGTATCGGTAACCCTGTTTATTTGGAGGGCAATTTACGTTGATTAAAGGTGGTAGATGGTACTGTAAGGTATGTTTGGAGGATGCAAACATATGTTGATTCATCCCTATTGATTGGTTTTGTTTTCGTTTGATATGTTTGAGGGATGCAAACATATGCAAACTCATCCCATTTTGGTTTATTTTTTTTTCTTTGTATATTTGAGGATGCAAACATACAAACACATCATGGACCAGTTTTTTCATTTGGTCACTCAGATCTTTTGCTTACCGTTCAGATTGAAGATTGTTGAGTTTTTGTTGAGTATTTGGTATTTAGTTCTTGTAGTTTGGTGTTACTCTCTAAAAATATTGAAATGGTTGCTCAATCTAGCTACTCTTAACTCAGTTTGCTGCTTCTATTTGGCGAACTCACGATTTTCTGCATCGTGAGTTTGAGGGGGGATGTTAGAGAATATGCCAAGAGATATGCCAGGGAATATACTATAGAATTAGGAATATAATAGAGATAAGGATAAAGATATATTGATGATTATGTTTATCCAGTGTATTATTTGTACATTATGTGGTGTATTTATTTAATTATGTACTGCTATTATCTGTTTATGTGTAATATTCCAAAGATTACCCTTGCCTCCGTCAGTACGGGGTTTGGGGTCGTCACATATACTCTGCCGATTTCAATACAAATTATATCATTCTTCATCTATTTTCATTTCTATCAATACTCTTTGATTGGAAGTGCTACGCCAGAGTTCTTAATACACCCGGAAAATCGGAACATATTTAAAAATTTTATTTTGGCTAATTTAATGGATTTTGAATATTTAAAATGATTTATTTTAAATAATTACGACTAGAAATTTATTTTAAATAGATTTACAATGTAAAATTTTATTTTAATCGAAGTTAGAATGAATAAATTTATTTTAATTATATAACGAGGCTAAAATGGTTCGATAGTTTGAAAATTTGATTTCAAATTTCAAATGAATGTGCCAGATTCAAAATAAACCGGATTTGAGTAAAATCAGAAATATTTGAATCTGTTTGAAAATATCTTTCCAACGAATGTGAAAAATCCAGATTTCATAATAGGAATAAAAAGTTATGTCCAGTTGAAAGTTCAGAATAGTTGCGATCGAATTTTATATAATATATAGCCCTTAAAAATAGCGATTTTGCAAACGAACTCCGTTTTCGACGAAACCACTTTTGTTGGATCCAGAATGTCAAATTATTGCTAGATTTCAATTTTCATAATTTTTGGAATTAATATGCGAGCGTGGTGAATTTAAACGGGTTTGGTAATTTCAGTTTGAATTTAATCGACTGAAAAATGACCGTTTTTCAAATGGTCTCCAAATTCGACAAAATTAGTTCCGTTAAGACTATATCGTCAAAACATAACTAGGTTTATTTTTTTTGGAATTTTTGGAGTTAGTATATGGCCCCGGTAAATTAAAATGTATGTTCAAATTAAAAATATACTGATTTATATTTTAATTTAAAGAAAAAATGATCGAAACAGTAAAATTGGCTTACAAAACATATCCCATTGTGTCCGAAATGAGGTAATTAGCTAGGGATGACCGACTGTGGATTCGATTTTGGAGGTCGAATGGAAAATGTATATATAGATTTTAAAACCCAATTTTTTCATAAAAAAATAAAATAAAAAAGGGAGAATTCCCCAAATTCCCGTCGCTCAGCCCTAGCCCACCATCGATCTCGCCGCCAAGCCTCCTTGGCGCCATCGCACCCCTACCGCCGGCCATCCCTGCCGCCACACCACCACTCCGCCCCCTCTGATCACGCTGCCGATAGTGGCCCCATCGTCCTCCTTCGTTCAATTTCCCCCCAAAACCACTGAAAACCGCCAAGCCAACCCCCTGGACCTGCCACCACCGCTTAATGCCACCCCTACCCCCTCCAGCAGCCCTTGCGCCGCTAAGCGCCACCTCAGACACCATAAATGTGAGTTTTTATTTCCATTTTTTATTTATTTATGTTAATGAAAATACGATTTATATATATATATATATATAGCGCTAGTATAAAAATATGATTTTTATTTATATAACGGATTAAAAATGTGATATTTACACATACGATTTAGAATTAAAGATATGGTTTTTACATATATAGTTATGAGATAAAAATATGGTTTTTGTTATATGAATAACATTATAAAAACATCATTGTTATTGTATGAACTGATTCATAAAAATATGATTTTTATTATGAATTCAACGATATAAAAATATATTTTTTATTGTTTGACAGGCAATATAAAAATATGATTTTTAATGTATACATAGCACTATAAAAATATAATTTTTATATAGAAAGTAGTGTTGTAAAAATCTGATTTTTTTAATGTAGATTTGAAATAAAAATATATGATTTTTATAATATATGTAGCATTATAAAAATATGATTTTTATTATATATAGCGATATAAAAATTCGATTTTATTTATATAGTAGCGTTATAAAAATTTGATTTTTGTGTAAAAGACTTTGAAGTAAGAATATGATTTTATTATATGAATAGCGGTAAATAAAAACGAGATTTTTATATGAATAGTATAAGAGTGAAAATGTTATATTTAATCATATATAGCGATGTTAAAAATGTGATTTTTAATATAAAATCTTGTGAAATAGATTGCGATGAAACCGACTGGAAATGAATCCAAATCCAAACTGTTCGGAAATTCAGAAATAAAACTGGCGGAGTGGATCCCAAAGGTGAGAACTTCTCACTCTAATTTTATTTTCTAGTTAAATATATATACTAGGATGCAGACGGTGCTTAGAAGCACCCGACACCTTTGTTTGAAACCATGGATGTTTGGTTGATTTTTGGATTGATTGATTTGTTTGAATTTGGTTTGGGATGTGAAACGAATTGATTAAAATTGGTATGTGTACGGTGCGAGCTAGTATTAGGCGAGGGATAAGGCTAGAGCTTATTCTAGTTCTAGTATTGCGCCGTTATGCTGCCAAAATTTTCTAAAAATGTTAGAACAATAAAAATATCATTTTTATTGTACAAATGAACGGTATAAAATATTCATATGGAAATATATAATTTATCGTTAAAAATATAATTTTTAACGAGTATATGAATGAAAATAAATATCCATTCACAAATCAGACGATTTGTTTATATATACACATTTGACTGATACTGATTGGGACGGTACATTTTACACATCGCCCAACTGCACAAATAATATTCAATATTTGTTGTTTGAAACCCCACATGGGTATTGGGATGATATTTGACATACATTAATCCCAATTGTTTAGTTGTATGTCAATCGATGGGTTGACAGACTGTTGTAAGCGTTAATTATTTATATTTAACGCTTATACAGTTGTGTAATGCACTCTGGATGATGGTTGACCGTGTTTGATTGTTGTAGTGTACATGTGTGTATGAAATCCATATAAATAAAATTATACGGTAATTGACTGTGTCTGATTCCAAATCGGAAAGAACGAATATTTTAAATTAAAGAATATTTTAAAATGATGAATAATGAATATTTTAAAATAACTAATATTTTAAAATAATATTCTTTAATGGATCAGAATATTATTTTTGATGTCCGATTTGGGAGGTCACGAAAATATTGAAATATATGAAGCCGTGTTGATTAGATATGCGCCATTTAGATGCGAACGATATTTATATCGAATTTTATTCATTTTCATAATGAATATCGAAAAGAAAGTGATTTCAAAATCTAATATTGTAACGACCCGGAAAATCTGAACCAATTTAAAAATTTTAAATTGGCTAAAATAGTGGATTTTAAATATTTAAAATAAATATTTTAAATAATAAAGATGAAAACTGAGATTGAATCGACAATTGAAAAGGAATATAATTAATTCTAATTATAAACAAGGCCTGAAATGGCGCAGTAGTTTCAAAATTTGAATTCAAACTTTGACTGACTGTACCGGGTGCAAAACAAAATGGATTTGAGTGAAAACAAAAATATTTAAATCTGTTAGTGAATACCTTTCTAACGAATCTGAAAAATCGAAGTTTCATAGCGGGATGCAAAAGTTACGGCCAAATGAATTTTCTGAAAGGTCGCTATGGAATTATATAGCCCGTGAAAATGGCCATTTTGCAAACGACCTCGGAATTCGACGAAACCACTTTTGTTGGATTCGGGATGTGAAGTTATTTCTAGGTTTCAAATTTCATAATTTTTGAAGCTAGTATGTGCACGTGGCAAAGGAAAATGTATTTTGGTCAATTATAGTTAAATTGGATCGACCAGAAATGGGCCATTTTTGAAACGGTCTCAGAATTCGACGAAACTAGTTTTGTTGGGACCGTATCGTCAAAACATAGCCAGATTTATTTTTCTGTAATTTTTCGAATCAGTTTGTGGCCCTGGCAAATTGAAATGTACATTCAAATCGAATATTGAATATTATATATTTTAAATTGAAGGAAAACAGACTGAAACAGTCGAAAGGGCCTACGAAAATATCCCATTGTGTTCGTAATGGGGGTAAAACGCTAGGGAAGACAGTCGTTGGGTTTGGATTGGTGTTCGTGGGTGAAAGAGGGTATTTTCGAAATTTAAAAATATAAAAAAAAATAAAAAAATCTCATTCGTCCATCTCAGCACTCTCTCTCTCCCTTACCCACGACGAACGACGAAAAAGCTTCAAAAGCTTCCCGTTCATTTTCTGATCAATCCACGCATCGAAATCAAACACTCTAGTTAGGGAATTTGTAAAGCTTCTCGAGATCTTCAAATCCATATAGGGTTTGAATTTTTTCGTTCAGAATTAGGGGAGAATTCGACTTCGAAAGTTCGGGCCTTCATCTCGCCGCCGCCGTCATCTCCGACCACCGGAGTCCACCGCACCACCGTCGTTCGCCGCGCCTCTCTTCCCTCTACAGCGTGGCAGTGGCTGATTGACGCAACACTTCACGAATCGAGCGAAAAGTTAAAACCTAGTTTCGAACATCCGAAGAAAGGTACGACTGTTATATTAATTAACTATATAATAGCACTTCTAAGCGCTACCGTTTTTGATTTCACTGTAAAAAATCATATCCTTTTCGTTTGTTGACAAAATTCAGTGTAACAAGAGACAGTGGACTCGTGTGGACGTCTTCTACATTCTAGAAGAGACCGCATATTTTTCTGAGCCTTATGCTATTTTTGGTGGAGTGGAACCCAATGTGAGATTTCTAAATTATAAACGATATGGAAAACGACGATGTATAAATTATATAATCGATGTATGAGTTATATAAGCATTGTACACCTCTTGTATAAGCGTTGTATAAGTGGTACGTTCGATGTATAAGTTATATATGCAATGTAAAAATTATATATGTGTTGAAATAGAAGTGAAATGCTTATAAATAAATATATATATATATATATATATATATACGCCCCTCGTCCACAAACCATGGACGATATTTATTGGTTGTGATTGGTGTGAAAATTGACTGATAGCGAATGGTTGATTGAAATTGTTTGTGGTTGAAATTGATTGATTGTGGTTGAAAAATACCTGTTTGTGCTTGAGAAATATTTGGTTGAAACCACATAGCATTAGTTTGTGGAAATGAAAAAAATATACATGCCGCCTACGTGCGAACTAGATGCATGAATCCCCATTGTCAAAAGCTGCGAGGCTTTAAGGTAGAGCGTGGAGCCGTACTAGGGATGGTCCCGGTTTTAACTACCCTGTCGTTATGCTGCCGAAATTTTGAATGATATTCATGTGTTAAAATTATTTTCCTGTGTTGAAACTATATTCATGTGTTGAATGGTATTCGTATTTTGAAATAAATTGTTTTACATTAAAAATCACATTTTTATTATATACATGAATTGTTAAAAATAGTGAAGTGTTGAAATAGAAGACAGTTAGATAAAAATATCATTTTTATCAAATGTATGAAAATCATATAGTTTTGAAATCGAAGAATCGATATATATATAAATAGAATTGAAATATATCGAATAACGAAGCTACAGTTCGTATTTTGAAACCGTGATTTCAAACGATTAGTGTGGGAGATCCGACCATCGGATTTTCTCGAAACCGCAACAGTTGGGTTCGCTTTGGAAATATCTTTCCAACGACACAAACTTTGTGAAGATCCAACGGTTGGATTGTATGGAATGTTTAATTCAAATCTAAAGAAAAACAACGCCAGAATCGATTATATTTATATATATATATATATAAATATAATTTTATTAAATCGAATAACGACGCTGTAGTTCGTTTGAATAAATTGGCTATTTTAAAATAAATAAAAATAGCGATAAATCGTTATAAAATATTATAAACGATATGGAAGTGAAATTTAGAAACTAACTGAAGGTTGGCTAAGTCGAATGGTTTCCTGGATTTTGATCTGATGCTGGTTTCGGCCTTCAGGGTCAATATTTGGGAAATTGTTCTCTTACTGATTTACGGTTAGTGACTAATGAACTGGAATATGGTGTATGTGTGTTTGTGTTGCACTTGTTTATTATATGCGTGAGTTGCTCAGAAAGACCGGGTTTATCCCATTCTGAATAACTGAATCGGCGATAAGTAATCGAAGATGAAGACGGTGGTCGAAGACCGGAGCTCTTCACCTCGTTTGGATGGTAACTGATGTCCTGATTGGGAGGCATCCCGAAATATGGATAATGAGTGGTGATCGTCCAGACGTACGTGGAGATCGATGGGTTTGCGAGGTATATAGTGCCTCCGGTTTCGTTCAGACCCAGAACGGACTTGTAATTGGACTGTGTGTCTGACATTGGAATTCGTTCTGTGTGATTGATAGTCATCAGTTACATGGCGTGAATTGCCTGTGTGGCATTCTAAGATGTTGTGAGCAAGGCTTCTGTTGAAAACCAAAGTCTTGTGGTGATGATCAAAGCACCGCCTGTGTGGCCTGGCTTTGTGTATAACGTGAATTCGCGTACCTCACACCCCGGTATGAACCAGAAATGGGAGAGGACCTCAGGGGGGACATGAGTTTCTTTCTAGCTAGAAGTGGCGTCAGTGGTTTTACACGCCCTGACGAGTTTGACTTATGTGGTTGTTACTGTTGCGAGGCACCTCGGTTTGATCGGACGATCCGGGTCTGATGGAGTCATCCGTTGGCACATTTACGCCCCATAGGGCGGGGAAACGTAGTGTTCAGGAATTTTAATCCACATCGGTGGACCGGCCCTGACGATCCAAGGGTTTGACTGAGTACTTGCCCTGAGACTCGGGCTAGACAGTCTCGAATTCGGTAAGGACTATCTTTTGCCTTGGTTCATGGCGGAAATCCAATTTCCAAATACGTGATCGTGCGGTCTTGATTGTATACCTATATATGGCGACATAGTGGTATGGGGCATTAATGCCGTCTATGATTGATACTTATGATTTGAAATTGCTTTTGAAATATATAAACACTAGTAATAATATCAAATGCTTTTGTTTTATTCGTATCAAGCATATTTTGGCCATTATCAGGTAAAAACTCTATCCTCCGGTTTGCGTTGCATTGTGTGATGGGAACTGAGTCTTATAATGGCTTCATTTTTATAAAAAGCATTGCGATGTTTAAAAGAATGATTTGTTTTAAAGCACTGGCAATCCAATGGAGTAAACCCGTTCCACGAAAATGGCGTGGTCCTGTGATTAGCCGTATTATAAAGGTGTTAAGTCGATTTCTCATACCAGTCCCATGACTGAGTCGTAGTTTGTTTCACTTTCAAACTCGGGTGCCCCTTTTTCTACACGGGCAGCCTTGTGTTCAGGTTTAGCTGGCTTTTTCTGGATAGTTGGAGCTGAAGATGGATTCTACCATTTATCTCTTTTTATGTTGTTCAGCTCCTATTGCACATATTATGTTTATTTCCGCTGTAGACATTTATGTATAGCTGAACTGTATTTGTACTAAGTATGATCCTGTATACCGTGTAACTCTGATGTTTATGTTTATCCAGTGTATTATTTGTTCATTATCTGGTGTATTTCTTTAATTCTGTTTTTCTGTTATCTGTTTATGTGTTATATGCCAAAGATTACCCTTGCCACCGTCAGTACGGGGTTTGGGGTCGTCACAACGTGGTATCAGAGATTTGGTTAAGCTTAGCTCTAGAATATAACATATTAACGAACTCGTCAGAAATAGAACCAGTAGTGTTCTAAGACGGGTAACTCATTACAGATAGGATCAGTAATATCCTAGTGTGAGTAAAGCAGAATGAAATTACACCTCGATAGACACATTTACATTTGAAGTATGTGTTTCTATATTTTAAATTATCTTTTCTGTGACCTGACACTTGATCTGCTATTTGCAGCAGTACTAGAAAAATGAGTGTCAGAAACAGAAGAAATGCAGAACCCGATCTAGAGGCTCTATTAAAGAGATATCGAAATCTGAACGGAGCACAGTTCTCGGGCAATGAATCTATAATTCATACTCAAGCTTGGATGAGTTCTGTCGAAAGAATTTTTGAGTGTATCCAGTTGAGAGATGATCAGAAAAGATTAGTAGCATCTTGGGCGCTCAAAGAAGAAGCTTTAATCTAGTGGGAAACAATCATCAAAGATAATCCAGAAGGTGATATCACCTGGGATAGGTTCAAGGAGATTTTCCTAGAAAGATTTACTCCTCCTAAAGTGACTGAGCGATTATGTGATGAATTCTCTTATCTGATACAAGGAGATATGACCATTCCAGAATATCATAAGAAATTCAATGAACTTTCTCACTTTGCTCCTCATCTGATTCAAGATCCAAAGAGGAAGAATCTGAGATTTATTCATGGCCTGCAAAGAAAATATCAGAATAGTGTGATGAGGAATGTGAAGCTTCCTTTTTCTAAAATGATATACATGGCTTATCAGTATGAAGATCTCTATAAGAAAGGTATGTTGCAGGACGAAGAGGAAGTCAGTTCTAGTAACAAAGTGGAGTCAGTGATTGATAGTCCTGAGGTAAGTAAGAAACCCGATGTCAAAAGAAAAAGGGCTAAATCTGATAAAGAACACATAACGACGGCCACGTGCTCTAACTGCAAGAAACAAGGGCATTTGACCAGGAATTGCAAACCTACCAAGAAGAAAAAGAAGTCTCATGATGAAAGGAAATGCCATAAGTGCCACCAAGCAGGTCATATTGCACGGGAGTGCCCACCCTCAAAGAAATCTGAAGCAGTACATGTAAATGAAGTGGCAGAAGTGCCTGCATCTTCGTCTGCTTAGGAAAGGCCAGATGTTTTAGAAGGCACGCTTACTGTCAAAGATATTCCTGCTAAAGTACTGTTTGATACAGGCGCGTCACGAAGCTTCATTGCAAAGAATGCGGTTAAGAAACTGGATTTGAAGAAACTCAAAGAACCAATGACTGTCCAAAATCTGGTCGGGGGTTCCATCGATCTCAGTTGGGTTTGTGGAGTGCCGGTTTCTTTTTCTCGTTATTGGTTCCCTACCATCGCAGTCATCATGAATTTTACAGAATTTGATCTTATCTTAGGGTTAGACTGGTTGACCAAATATGAATCTGAGGTTAAATGCGCCGACAGAGTCGTTAAGGCGAAGATTAAATCAGGTGATTTTATAACCATTCCCTGTGAGGGTCAGAATGCTAATAGAAAAGACTTCTGGGCAGCTTTGAATGTTTCTCCTGTTCAAATAGAAAATATCTCTGAAGTCGCAGAGAATATTCCTGACCTCATCAAAGACATTCCTATCGCCAAGAACTATGCGGATTTGTTCGAGGAAGTTGTTCGCTTACCTCCGTAGAGGGAAATAGATTTCAAGATCGCTTTGATTCCGAATGCAAGGCCGGTAGTTCACGCTATTCGAAGAATGTCCTTGAAAGAGAAAGAGGAATTAGACAATCAAACTCGACAGCTAGTATGGAAGGGTCTGATCAGGCCTAGTTTCTCTGATTGGGGTGCAGCAGTGGTGTTTGTCCCAAAATCTGATGGTACTCTACGGCTATGTGTGGATTATCGTGATTTGAACAAGCAGACAATAAAGAATAAATATCCATTGCCGCGAATCGATGATTTATTAGATCGTCTGAATGGAGCACAAGTATTTTCAAGGATGGACCTAACTATAGGCTTCCATCAGCTTCGAATTGCCGAAGAGTGTGTTCCTATGACAGCACTCAGAGGTCCAGACTTATTCTATAAGTGGTTAGTAATGCCGTTCGGCTTATGTAATGCTCCAGCATACTTCTTCGATTTGATGAATAGAGTGTTAAGAGGTGTTTTGAATAAATTTGTTCTGGTTTTTATTGACGATATTCTAATCTTCTCTATATCAAAGGCCGAACATGAAAAGCATTTGGAACAGGTTTTGGAAATCCTCAGAAGGAATGTATTAAAAGCCAAACTATCCAAATGTATATTCTGGCAAGATGAAGTGAAATTTCTAGGCCACGTCATATCAAAAGAAGGAATTGCTGTGGATCCAAGTAAAATCATGGCTATTCAAAATTGGAAACAGCCTAGTACTCCTACAGAGGTTCGTAGTTTTCTTGGATTGGCTAGTTATTACCGGAAGTTCGTTAAAAACTTTTCGAAGATATCTGGTTACTTAACGAAGCTTACAAAGAAGCACTCAAAATTCAAATGGACTCCAGAATGTGAGGAGGCTTTTGAAGAGCTAAAGCTAAGATTAACAACTGCTCCAATGTTAACCATTATTGACGGCAATTAGGATTTAAAAGTCTGGACAGATGCCTCTAGAGAAGGCCTTGGCGCAATGTTAATGCAAAGAGGTCAAGTGATTGCTTATGCTAGCCGTCAGCTGAAGCCACATGAAAAGAACTACGTAACTCATGAGCTTGAGTTGTTGGCTATAGTATTCTCTTTGAAAATCTGGAGGCACTATCTTCTGGGTGAGAAATTCGAACTGTATACCGACCATCAGTCATTGAAGTATTTGTTCACTCAGAAAGACTTGAATCTGAGGCAGCAACGTTGGCTGGAGTTCCTGGCAGCATACGATTTTGAGATTCTATACACTCCAGGGAAAGCCAATGTCGTGGCCGATGCGTTAAGCCGAAAGAATGTAATGATCGCCAGCTTTATTATTATGACTTCCTTGATTGAAAAAATATCTATTCTTCAGAAGGAGGATAACTTTTTTTAAGGATATGATCAAAAGGATTCAAAAAGGCGAACCCTCGTGTTTTCAAATAGATAACGATGGAACCCTGAGATTGAAAGGAAGAATTTGTGTTCCTGGCATCCCCGAGCTCAAAAGGGAAGTGCTAGACGAGTGTCACAAATCCAAGCTGAGTATCCATCCCGGTGTGGCCAAAATGTATAACGATCTCAAGCAAACATTCTGGTGGAAGGCTATGAAAAGAGACGTTTCAATATATGTTAGTCGATGCCCTACTTGCCAGCTAGTCAAAAGCGACCAACAGAAACTTGCTGGACTGTTGCAACCGCTGGAAGTTCCTGGTTGGAAGTGGGAACATATTTCCAAGGACTTCATTGATGGTTTGCCCAGAACCAGAAAAGGGAATGACAGTATTTGGGTGATCGTAGATCGCTTCACGAAGACCGCCCATTTCATACCTGTCAGTATAGTTAGTTATAGAGATCCAATATTCACTAGCAAATTTTGGGAGGCATTTCAAGTAGAGCTGGGAACAAAGCTGAACTTGAGCACCGCCTATCATCCTCAGACAGATGGTCAGACTGAGAGGGTGAATCGTATTTTAGAAGATCTATTGTGGGCTTGTGTTCTAGATTTCGGTGGATCATGGGAAGACCATCTGCATTTGGCTGAATTCTCATATAACAACAGCTACCAGGCGAGCCTGACAATGTCGCCATTTGAAGCATTATATGGTAGACCGTGCCGATCTCCTGCTTGTTGGGTCGAACCTGGTAATAGGCTTGTATTGGGACCAGATATGATCCGCGAGGCTGCCGACAAAGTCGATTTCGTTAAGAAACGATTACTCGCCGCTCAGAGCTGACAAAAGAGCTATGCTGATTCGAGAAGAAGGGATTTGCCTTTTTCTGTTGGTGATTATGTGTATATAAAGGTTTCTCCGATGAGGGGAGTGATTCGCTTTGGAAAAAATGGGAAATTAGCGCCCAGATTTATTGGTCCATTCCCTATTCTTGAACGGATTGGAACTCTGGCCTATAGAATTCAATTGCCTGATTGGTTGCCTGGTGTGCATGATGTATTTCACATATCTCAACTTCGAAAGCACGTTCATGATCCAGACTTGATCATGGAGGAAGCAGCTCAATAGGATATTGAAATTACTCCAGAATTAGCTGTGAGAAGAGAGCCGCTAAAGATCATTGGCAAAGAAACCAAAGAGCTGAGGAACAAGAAAGTTCACTTAGTCAAAGTGCAATGAAGTGGAGATCCGCGAGATTGTACTTGGGAAACTGAGGAGAGCATTCAGAAAGTCAATCCTAGATGCCGAGTGGATATCTCTGATTGACTCCGGTGCAAGGTACATTTACCATACTTTGCATTACCAATTACTTCTCTACTCTGTTGTTATTTTCTTTCCATGGACGTGCACTTTTAATTCTATAGGCTGAATGATTTTAAAAGTATATAAATTGATTAGTATATTTTTGAAAAGTTAAAAACAAATTGCTTGTTGTTTGCGTTGTGTGATAGTAAATTGGATTAATTAAATTATTGAAACGATAGTTAATTTAATTAATAAGATAATGAATGGTAGAATTTATTCGATTGACTCACGCATTGAAATGATTTAAAAATAGATAGAAATATATACATGTGCATTATATATGTTTGAACAGGTAATTGGATAGCTGTTGAGTAAAGATTTTATTTGCGTGCCCGAAAAATAGGTAAATCTTAATGAGTTGGATGCGAAATATTATTATATCAACTCCTGTGAATGCCATTGGATGCGGAGTGCTGGTTATTCTGTGTGAAAAAAATTAATGTCGCCGTAGGATAGTAACAATTAATTTTGAACTACACTACATGGCATACTTCATGAAGATAGGCATACTTCATCATATACCACATAAGCATTTGGAGCTTGTGTGACGAGGTGGAAGATTTACCATACGAGCGAGAGGCTTGTATGGCGATGACTATATATTACAGGTTGAACTGATGACTGATATGACCATATAGAATTGTAACGATAAATTGCCAGATTAATAAAAACCCCACACAGGTCTGGAGTTGACAATAATCACGTCTCTCTAGTCATTAGATACGGCACATGGACTATTTATTTCCCACACGGGACGAGGTGACGAGGATTTATCCTCTGGAGCAATTAAAATACACACTCCCTCAGGCTTTGACAGGGTGACGAGAATTTATTCTCTAGAGTTATTATCTATACACGCTCCCCTGTAAACACCAAAATATATCACTATAAATATGTGTATGCTTTATAGGATTTATTGGGTACCTAATACGGCCCAATAAATTTCCAAACCCCTCCCCGTACAAAGGAGGTTATGGCGAAATTTTTCGAAAATTCCGGGTGTTAGCCAAATTTTTGGAGAATTTGAAAATTCTCAGAAACTGAAAAGTTGGAGAATGGAAGCTAGATTGAACGTAGGGTCGATTAATCAAACCACTTTCGACTTTGTTCCTTTTCGGGGATGAAAAGTTTTAAGTAGGGGAGATTGTAACGACCCGGAAAATCTGAACCAATTTAAAAAATTTAAATTGGCTAAAATAGTGTATTTTAAATATTTAAAATAAATATTTTAAATAATAAAGATGAAAACTAAGTTTGAATCGACAATTGAAAAGGAATATAATTAATTCTAATTATAAACAAGGCCTGAAATGGCGCGGTAGTTTCAAAATTTGAATTCAAACTTTGACTGACTGTACCGGGTGCAAAACAAAACGGATTTGAGTGAAACCAAAAATATTTAAATCTGTTAGTGAATACCTTTCTAACGAATCTGAAAAATCGAAGTTTCATAGTGGGATGCAAAAGTTACGGCCAAATGAATTTTCTGAAAGGTCGCTATGGAATTATATAGCCCGTGAAAATGGCCGTTTTGCAAACGACCTCGGAATTCGACGAAACCACTTTTGTTGGATTCGGGATGTGAAGTTATTTCTAGGTTTCAAATTTCATAATTTTTGAAGCTAGTATGTGAACGTGGAAAAGGAAAATGTGTTTTGGTCAATTATAGTTAAATTGGATCGACCAGAAATGGGTCATTTTTCAAACGGTCTCAAAATTCGACGAAACTAGTTTTGTTGGGACCGTATCGTCAAAACATAGCCAGATTTATTTTTTTGTAAATTTTCGAATCAGTTTGTGGCCCTGGCAAATTGAAATGTACATTCAAATCGAATATTGAATGTTATATATTTTAAATTGAAGGAAAACAGACTGAAACAGTCGAAAGGGCCTACGAAACATATCCCATTGTGTTCGGAATGGGGGTAAAACGCTAGGGATGACAGTCGTTGGGTTTGGATTGGTGTTCGTGGGTGAAAGAGGGTATTTTCGAAATTTAAAAATATATAAATAAATAAATAAATCTCATTCGTCCATCTCAGCACTCTCTCTCCCTCACCCACGACGAACGACGGAAAAGCTTCAAAAGCTTCCCGTTCATTTTCTGATCAATCCACGCATCGAAATCAAACACTCCAGTTAGGGAATTTGTAGAGCTTCTCGAGATCTTCAAATCCATATAGGGTTTGAATTTTTTCGTTCAGAATTGGGGGAGAATTCGACTTCGAAAGTTCGGGCCTTCATCTCGCCGCCGCCGTCATCTCCGACCACCGGAGTCCACCGCACCACCGTCGTTCGCCGCGCGTCTCTCCCCTCTATAGCGTGGCAGTGGCTGATTGACGCAACACTTCACGGATCGAGTGAAAAGTTAAAACCTAGTTTCGAACATCCGAAGAAAGGTACGACTGTTATATTAATTAACTATATAATAGCACTTCTAAGCGCTACCGTTTTTGATTTCACTGTAAAAATCATATCTTTTTCGTTTCTTGACGAAATTCAGTGAAATAAGAGACAGTGGACTTGTGTGGACGTCTTCTACATTTTAGAAGAGACCGCATATTTTTCTGAGCCTTCTGCTATTTTTGGTGGAGTGGAACCCAATGTGAGATTTCAAAATTAAAAATGATACGGAAAACGAAGATGTATTAATTATATAATCGATGTATGAGTTATATAAGCATTGTACACCTCTTGTATAAGCGTTGTATGAATGGTACGTTCGATGTATAAGTTATATATGCATTGTAAAAATTATATATGTGTTGAAATAAAAGTGAAATGCTTATATATATATATATATATATATATATATATATATATATATATATATACGCCCCTCGTCCACAAACCATGGACGATATTTATTGGTTGTGATTGGTGTGAAAATTGATTGATAGCGAATGGTTGATTGAAATTGTTTGTGGTTGAAATTGATTGATTGTGGTTTAAAAATACCCGTTTGTGGTTGAGAAATATTTGGTTGAAACCACATAGGATTAGTTTGTGGAAATGAAAAAAATATACACGTCGCCTGCATGCGAACTAGATGCATGAATCCCCATTGTCAAAAGCTGCGAGGCTTTAAGGTAGAGCGAGGAGCCGTACTAGGGACGGTCCCGGTTTTAACTACCCTGCCGTTATGCTGCCGAAATTTTGAATAATATTCATGTGTTAGAATTATTTTCCTGTGTTGAAACTATATTCATGTGTTGAATGGTATTCATATTTTGAAATAAATTGTTTTACATTAAAAATCACATTTTTATTATATACATGAATTGTTAAAAATAGTGAAGTGTTGAAATAGAAGACAGTTAGATAAAAATATCATTTTTATCAAATGCATGAAAACCATATAGTTTTGAAATCGAAGAATCGATATATATATAAATAGAATTGAAATATAACGAATTGCAGTTCATATTTTGAAACCGTGATTTCAAACGATTAGTGCGGGAGATCCGACCATCGGATTTTCCCGAAACCGCAACCGTTGGGTTCGCTTTGGAAATATCTTTCCAACGACACCAACTTTGTGAAGATCCAACGGTTGGATTGTCTGGAATGTTTAATTCAAATCTGAAGAAAAACAGCGCCAGAATCAATTATATTTATATATATATATAAATATAATTATATTAAATCGAATAAGGACGCTGCAGTTCGTATTATGAAATCGAAACTTCAAACGATTATACCGGAAGATCCGACCATCGGATTTTTCCCGAAACTGGAACCGTTGGATTTGTTTTGAAAAGATCTTTCTAATGATATAAATTTTGTGAAGATCCAACGGTCAGATTTTCAGATATGTGTAAATCAAATCTGAAGAAAAACAGCGCCACGGCCGCGTTATGGCCGAAGCGTCGTTTGAATAAATTGGCTATTTTAAAATAAATAAAAATAGCGATAAATCGTTATAAAATATTATAAACGATATGGAAGTGAAATTTAGAAACTAAGTCGAATGGTTTCCTAGATTTTGATCTGATGTTGGTTTCGGCCTTCGGGGTTAATATTTGGGAAATCGTTCTCTTACCGATTTACGGTTAGTGACTAATGAACTGGAATATGGATTATGTGTGTTTGTGTTGCACTTGTTTATTATATGCGCGAGTTGCTCAGAAAGACCGGGTTTATCCCATTCTGAATAACTGAATCGACGATAAGTAATCGAAGATGAAGACGGTGGTCGAAGACTGGAGCTCTTCACCTCGTTTGGATGGTAACTGATGTCCTGATTGGGAGGCATCCCGAAATATGGATAATGAGTGGTGATCGTCCAGACATACGTGGAGATCGATGGGTTTGCGAGGTATATAGTGCCTCCGGTTTCGTTCAGACCCAGAACGGACTTGTAAATGGACTATGTGTCTGACATTGGAATTCGTTCTATGTGATTGATAGCCATCAGTTACATGGCGTGAATTGCCTGTGTGGCATGCTAAGAAGCTATGAGAAAGGCTTCTGTTGAAAACAAAAGTCTTGTGGTGAGGATCAAAGCACCGCCTGTGTGGCCTGGCTTTGTGTATAACGTGAATTCGCGAATCTCACACCCCGGTATGAACCAAAAACGGGAGAGGACCTCAGGAGGGACATGCGTTTCTTTCTAACTAGAAGTGGCGTCAGTGGTTTTACACGCCCTGACGAGTTTGACTTATGTGGTTATTACTGTTGCGAGGCGCCTCGGTTAGATCGGACAATCCGAGTCCGATGGAGTCATTCGTTGGCTCATTTACGCCCCATAGGGCGAGGAAACGTAGTGTTCAGGAATTTTAATCCACATCGGTGGACCGGCCCTGACAATCCAAGGGTTTGACTGAGTACTTGCCCTGAGACTCGGGCTAGACAGTCTCGAATTCGGTAAGGACTATCTTTTGCCTTGGTTCATGACGGAAATCCAATTTCCAAATACGTGACCGTGCGGTCTTGATGGTATACCTATATTTGGCGACATAGTGGTATGGGGCATTAATGCCGTCTATGATTGATACTTATGATTTGAAATTGCTTTTGAAATATATAAACACTAGTAATAATATCAAATGCTTTTGTTTTATTCGTATCGAGCATATTTTGGCCATTATAAGGTAAAAACTCTATCCTCCGGTTAGCGTTGCATTGTGTGATGGGAACTGAGTCTTATAATGTCTTCATTTTTATAAAAAGCATTGCGATGTTTAAAAGAATGATTTGTTTTAAAGCACTGGAAATCCAATGGAGTAAACCCGTTCCACGAAAGTGGCGTGGTCCTGTGATTAGCCATATTATAAAGGTGTTAAGTAGATTTCTCATACCAGTCCCATGACTGACTCGTAGTTTGTTTCACTTTCAAACTCGGGTGCCCCTTTTTCTACACGGGAAGCCTTGTGTTCAGGTTTAGCAGGCTTTTTCTGGATAGCTGGAGCTGAAGATGGATTCTATCATTTATCTCTTTTTATGCTGTTCATCTCCTATTGTACATATTATGTTTATTTCTGCTGTAGACATTTATGTATAGCTGAACTGTATTTGTGCTAAGTATGATCCTGTATGCTGTGTAACTCGGATGTTTATGTTTATCCAGTGTATTATTTGTTCATTATCTGGTGTATTTATTTAATTCTGTTCTGATGTTATCTGTTTATGTGTTATATTCCAAAGATTACCCTTGTCGCCGTCAGTACGGGGTTTGGGGTTTCCATAAATATTTTGAAAATATTATCATTTACATATTAATGATATGGAATATCAATTTTGATTTAAAATTGAATATGAAGTTGAAATCATTTTTAAAACGAATTTGAAACAATTTATAAAATTTCTAAATGGAAATCGACGAAATATATATAATATATATATTGTATATATTAAATGGCCATAATAGAATGCGTTGCACTGTGGCCGTTCGCGAATTTCGACCATTGACTTCGAACTAATATTACGGGAGATCCGACCGACGAATTCTCCTAAAACCGGAATCGTTGGGTTCATGTCGAAAAGATCTTTTCAACTAATACAAGAAATTTGAAATCTAATGGTTGGATTTGGAATTATATCCAAATCAAATTTGAAAAAGGTCATTGTAAGTGCAGTTCGATGACCGTTTATGGAAATCGACTTAAAGGGCCTTAATAAAATTATTAATAATTTTAGTAAAATCATAATAAATGATTTGGAAAGAATTGGGATGAAAAATTCCACATTTGAAAAGATTAAAATATATTTCTATCGAAATGAACTAGTTATTAACTAGAATTATAATCCAATTATTTTTAAATAAAATAAATTGGATTTGTGAATGGTTTTAATATAACCAGAAATTCCCAACGAACAAATTGGAATGAAATTGGAATGGGTTTGGAATGGAAATAACCTTCGGAATATTTTAATATTGAATTATGTGATTATACAGATATTGTTATGGAAATTTGGAAGAAATATTTTGTATCGTTATTTCCAATACGATATTTGTTGGTTTCAGAATTTGATATTGAATATAAGCCGATATAATTTCTATTCAGAGCCTTGTATTTAATATCAAATTGGATTTTGGGTTTGTCGTGTATAGTGTCTTCGTTAACACTGTCCCTAAACCAAGTTGAGAAAAGAATAAATCTTTTAATTAAGATTTAGTGAAGTTTTCCAATGAATTAATATTTAATTGGAATTGAATAAAGGAATTGGATTTTGGGTTTGTCGTTAATGGTGTCTTAAATAACACTGTTCTTAACCCCCATGTGAAAAGAATAAATTTTTCAATTAAGATTATTAGGATTTCCAATTATGTTTAATAATTAGCATAAAATGGAATGTGAGTTGGGTTTTTGTGAACTTTGTTTTTAACAACATTCGTTCTTTAACCCAATTTATAGTGAAAAATGATTTGGAATTTATAAATCTTTTTATTAAGGTTTAAAGGAAATTTTCCAAAGAAAGGTTTTCCAATTTAATATATTAGATTGGAGTTGAATGGAATTCGATTTGATAATAATCGAAGTGAACTTCTGTGGAGGAAGACAGTTAATATATATGGTATTTAAAAGGCTTTGTCGTTATTCCATTTATATTATTAGTCGGATACGGAAATTGATATCGATTATAAATAGATCTGTTTTCCATGAAGGTTCCATAATTAATGGAATGTGATTTGGATTGATCGTGAACTGTGTTTTAAATGACATTAGTTCTTTAACCTAGTTAAAGACAGGATTACATGTCTAACATTGTATTTTGAACTGTTTGGTTGATCTCTGCTAAATATATATCTGTTTGGTTGCGAAGAATTTATTCTCTTGCTTAACACACTTCTCTGAGACGTACGAGCTTAGAGGTTATATATCGGTAGAAACCAATAGTAGGTGTAGATTTTCGATGCGACATGTTTGTGTTTCCAAAGTTAATAATCATTAATACTGATTTTTGGGAAGATTAAAACTAAGTGGAGTTTTAATGAATCTTTAATCAGATTGAAAAGAGAATGTGATAATTTAAATTATCAAATTCGGGAAATGATCAAGAATGGAGTAGCACCAGTTTTACTCCAAGCGATAGTTAAATCTTTAATTAGATTTGAATGTGAAATGGTAATTAAATTTACCAATAACACTGTGGTGTTAGATATGTAGTATTACCAGTTTTGCTCCATGGAATGAATAGGTTGGGAGTGAGAAATTAAACATATGATTACTTCGGTAAGGTGCGCTAATCCCGACCAGTTTGGATAAACCTTAATTTGGTTTGAATTGATATCCAGAGGAAGATTAAAGAATAAATTTAAAGAATTTATCTTTGATAAAATTAATGGGAACCTTTCCTAAAGGATATGAATATTTAAATAAAAGAATATTCAGAATTGGAATGAGGCGCATGTTGTGTTTTTATAGCACTTATTTATTATATATGTGAGTTATTCGGAAAGGCCGGTTTATACCCATTTTGAACAACCGACTCGACGATAAGTCGACGATGAAGACAGAGGTTGAAGACTAGAGGTCTTCACATCGTTTGGATGATTACTAATGTCTTGATTGGGCTGTGCCTCCAAGATAAGGTAATAAGTGGTGATCGTCCAGACATACTTGGAGATCGAACGGATATGCGAGGACCTCTCTCCCGTATTGGACATATGGGATGAGGAATAAGGTGCCTCCGGTTTCGTTTAGACCCAGAACTAACTTGTAAATGGATGTGCGTCTGACATTGGATTTTATTCTGTGTTGATTGATCTCTATTAAATATATATCTGTTTGGTGGTGGAGAATTTATTCTCTTGCTTAACGCCTTTCTAAGACGTACGAGCTCAAAGGTTATATATCGATAGACATCAGTCGCATGGCGTGAATTTCATGTGTGGCATGCTGAGATGCAAATGATCAAGGCTTCTACTGAAAAGCAGAGTCTTGTGGTTGATGATCAAAGCACGGCCTTAAAGGGCATAGCTTTGTTTATAGCGTTAATTCGCGAGCCTCACACCTCGGTATGAGTCAAAAACGGGATCAGACCGTTGGGAGAACATGACGTTTCTTACTAGCTATGGGTGGTGTTATGGTATGGAGCCCAGACATTTATATTTTTTACCTATGTGGATGATGGATAGCGATGCGCTTCGGATATATCAGTTACTACAAATCCGATGGATTGGTCCGATAGAACCGGGAAATGTGTATTCAGGAATAACTAATCCTCAAACGTAAGGGAGGACCGGCCCAACCGATCCAAGGGTTGCCCAGAGTGTGTTGTCCTGAGACATTTGCTAGAGTGTCTCGAAGCGGTGAGGAGCCATCCTTGGCCTCGACTCATAGATGGAAATCCAACTTCTAGTACATGACATTTCAGTTTTAATTATAGAGCCTAGTATGGCGACATGATAGATGGTACCCATGCCGCCTATGATTGATACATTTATATTTGAAATTGTTTTATGCACTATGCACTTATAATAGTATCAAATGATTTGTTTTAAACATACCAAGCATGTTTGGCTATTATAAGAGAAAACTCTATCCTCCGACTTGCGTTGCATTGTGTGATGGGACCAGAGTCTTATAATAGCTTCATTTTTCAAAAAAGCATTGCGTTGTTTATAACTGTTTATGCACTGGTATTCTTGAGAGGAAACTCATTCCGTGTTATACGGCGTGGTCCCATGAATTATTTTATTTTTAAAGTAAAGATTTAATAACTGTTTTAGTTCTCACACCAGTGACATGACTAACCTGAAGTTTATTGTTTTAACACAAACTCTGGGTGCCCTTATTTTCCACACGGGCAACTACTAGTTTTGGTTTTGTAGATATTATATTCACAGGATCCTGGATTTACAACTAGAACTATATTCGGAAAGCTCTGTATCCGTGTATTTCTTTCAGTTGTGTTATGTATTATTTTTCTACTGCATTGTAATTTTAAATCTCTGATATTTTCCTATGTGTAATATTTATTCGTACTTTGTTATATTCTTATACTCTGATGTAAATTGTTGTAATAAGCAATGAAATGTTTTTCTGTTTGTTTTCCAATTTGTCGTGTTCTTAACGCAATCCGGGCTTTCCCATAAGGGCGAGTTTGGGTCATTTTAGAATTCTTAGGCAATTGTAATAAAAAAACCGTGAGGGTCTGTTCCTTATAGCTCGTAAATCAAGGAAAAAGATAGGGTGTGTTCCTTGTAGCTCGTAAATCAAGGAAAAGGAGTGGTGTTAACCTTGTGGTCATGAAACCGAAGGTGTTGTAAACGGTGTTAACCACGTAGCCGTGAAATCAAGGTTGTTGTAATTGGATACTCGTATTAATAAAACTCTGCATAATACAACATTGTGCGGGACTGGATGTAGGAGCTTTCCGAACTAGTATAAAAATCCAATGTGTTCTATCCTTTTCTACATTTTACTTTTGTTTATATCTGCGTCTACGATTGTTTATGTTGTGATATTCATTCTGTGATTCATATTGTAGTTCAAGTAATTAATAATTGGCTAAGATTTCTAGAAATTCTTTAAAACACTATTCACCCCCTTCTAGTGTTTGTTTTTCCTTAAGATCCTTGATTCTCAACCCTAACATATGAGTGTGAAATTGTCTCACATCTCACTCCACCTAGAACACTAGATTGGTATTATGTGTCCAATCGCACTTTATAAGATATGGTACGATCAATGATGAGTCATACACATCTTCTAATAAATTTTGGGTTATCCCCTTGAAACAATTGCATCCAGATTTAATTATAATCCTACTAAGACGATTTTGAAAACTCCATATAAGATATGGACTAGGAAACGTCTTAGTATGTATTTTATGAAGATTCAGGATGTGAGGCACTTGTTAAACTTCTTGCCTCTAACAAGCTTGGACCCAAATCTAATAAGTACTATTTGGTGGAATATCCGAAATAAGAAAAAGGATATTAATTCTACAAATCCTCTGAGAATAAAAATGTTTATTGCTCGAATTGGTACCCTTATAAAAGGGAGAACTAGTCTCTGAAATACCGATGAGAATAAAGTAGAACTCAAAATGTCTCAAGAATAACAAAATATCATTAAACCTTGTGTGAACAAGGAATTTAGTGGGAGTAACAAAATAATACTAATATTATATATTGATAACATATTACTTATTGTGAATGATGTTAGTTTAAAATAATAAATAGATACAAGTTCTACAAAGGAAGATGTTTAGATTAAGAAGTTCATCATTGAATTTAGTTATATCCATTGTTGATCCAATGGTTTTATATTGTGGTAACAATGGGCTATTGATCAGGCTTAGAAACCAAGATCTCATTATCAATCCAGACACATATTTAAGAAACATAATTTCTTCCATTAAAATGTTCACGAAGGAAATATACATATCTACAAAGCACCATATTTGTAGACCCACTGACTAAAACTATGGCGCAGCAGAAGTATGATAGTGATACTAGTTTCATTAGTGTACGATAGATGATTGGTTAACTCTAGTGCAAGTGGGAGTTTGTTAAAATTTACGCCCTAGAGGCAATCCATTGATGTGAATAATAATATTGTTAATGTTATATTTTATTTTGAAAAAGATATTCTGTTATGTAATATTTACTGCGTAATATAATTTTGAAAAAGATACAGCTAATTACCTAGACACTAGGCTACCTGCGTGAAAATATGGGCACCCGCGTCTGCAAGGGAAAAACAAACTATGAGTTAGTCATGTGACTGTTATGAGAAACCATACAGTTATTCTTAATTTATTTTAAAATAAGACATATCATGGGACTACATTGTATAATACGGAACGTGTTTACTCCACATGAATGTCAGTGCATAAAAGAACAAAAAATGCAATGCATTTTGAAAAATGAAGCCATTATAGGACTCAAGTCCCATCACACAATGCAACGCAAACTGGAGGATAGAGTTTTACCTTATAATGGCCAAACATGCCTGATACAAGAAAATCTAGATCGTTTGTTATTATTATTAGTGTCTAAGTGTTGAATAACAGTTTTGAAAATAAATGTATTAATCTTAGACGGTATAATACCCCATCCTATTATATCGCCATATAGGTTTACAACTGAAAATACAAAGTCTTGTATTGAAAGTTGTATTCCATCATGAACCAAGGCAAATGATCTTCCTTATCTAATTTGGACCATCTCTAGCAAGATGTCTAGGGGCACATGCATATCACCCTTGGAGCGGCAGAGATGGTCTACCAATTCCCGGTGGATTAGGGTTACTTCTACCCCCGGTGCTATCGGACCTACTGTAACGACCCGCATTCTGCGCATCATAGGATCGTAGAATATTTATTTCTTTCACATACGAAGTCGTATGGTCATGTAACTTTGGGAGACGACTATTGGGGTCATTTCCCATGTTCATGATTTTTCCCGATTTTTAAATGACCATTTTACCCCTAGTTGGCACTGTTTTGGCCATAACTTTTGACTGGAAAGGAATTTTGACCTGAAACCACTTCCATTGGCTTCGGATGATGGTTTCTCTTTCCGTAGAGTGGTCACATTAGCCAAACGGACTTACCGTTTGGGAGATATGGCTGAAACAAGTTTCAGATGGTGAAAGACAGCTTAATTGGGCTTAAGCGGGTGATTAGCAGCTAGGCCCAAGGGAAATTTCGGGTTTAGAGGTATAGGAGGTCTGATTAGGGTTAGGTTATCACTTTCATTTCAGTTTTGAGCCGCCACAAACCTCCTTGAGACCTTAGTAATGGCTTCCTACATCTAAAACACCCCAAATCACTCTCTAATTGAAGATTAGGCTTAGCAACACCAAATTAAGGAGAAAAAGCACCAAAGCAAGGTTAAAGCTGCTGTTAGACATCAGTATTCGCCCCAAATCAGAGGAGTTTCAGTTCTGAGAAATTCATTTGTGGCCAAGGTGAGTGATTTGCATAGTTTTTGCACTAATTACGGTAATTAAGGGGTAATTAGTGAAGATTAGCGAATTTATACGTAAATAAATTCTGGAAAAATTCTTAAAATTCTAAAATAATGTTTTAAGGCTCTGTTAGAAATTTGGGTTAATTTCGATGTGTTTTGTTAATTGTATGCTTAAACATGATTAAGAAGGATTATAGGGAAAATGTGAGGTTTTAGCCACTTTTGATCCATTTCGATTCATTTGAATTGTTGCTAGGTGTTTGTGGTTGTTCTTACATGTTGTTATGACTATTTGACATGAATTGTGATTGATTAGAATAGTTAGATTTGTCAAAAACGTCGTCGAACGGCGTAAACAAGTTGCTGGAAAAGTTGCAGAAAAGTGCATGTTCCGAACCGGATCGGATCGGAGTAGGGGCTCGGATCGGATATGTGAACTGGGCAAGAAACCCGACCCGAACTGGAGTTTGGCACATAAAAGACTTGGCAAAAAGGAAGGCTGTTTACTTAGAGTTGGGGTGGACAAGGGGATCGGATCGGAGTAAGCTAGGGAGCGGAGCGGATCGGATCGGAAGAGTGATTGGAGGCCAGATCGGATCGACTTGGAGATGCAGGGCTCGGATCGGAAGCAAACACTCGGGAGAACTAGCAAGAGGGAAAGCCACGCGGATCAGATGGCAAGGGGGAGGATCGGAGCGCTGGAAGGAAGGACACCCGACCTGACCTGGAGGAGGACCCCGACCCGACCCGGAGCGAAGTACCCGACCCGAATTGAATGAAAGAAGACAAGAGGAAGGTGGCACTCCGAACCGAACCGAGCATGGGTGACCGAACCGAACCGAATTCTAGAGCTGCTACTGCACGACAACTCTTCTGAAGACCCACTCCAATTCGACCAAACCCGAGATGCAAAGAATGTCCAAATGAGAAGTTAGAGCTTAAGATTCAGATGGGAATCAACGAGTTCACTTCATGGTTGGGCTTTGCTGCGGGACGCGTGCCAAGGAGTTATCGACCCCTATAGCTTTGGACCACTATGGTAGGAGGTACGAAGGCGGATTCAGGGCCATTATGGCATTGGTAGAACCAAGGGCTATGACCAATGAAGTGGGTCATTGAAATGTTTGGTCATGACTCCAAGTGTTTGGCTTGGTCACAGCAGGGTTTCTACAAGTCGGGATTCGTCGTTACCTCAGTTTGTCTAGTGTTCCAAAGTGGTAGATGTCGTATGCTTTACGCACTGAATGAGAGATGTGAGGATGGTTGCTATGGATGATTTGTTTGCTATCATTGTGACATGCACACCCCACCCCCGTATTCTTACACTATTTATTATGGCACCTTGGAGTATTGTACGGTATGTGGTACTAACTCTTTGGTTGCAGGTCCAGGTTCAGGTATGGCTTAGTATACCTGTTATTATTCTGTTTAGATGCTTATCGCTCATACCAGGCTTTATGTCTGACCCAGAGTTTTATGTCTCTTCTTATTACTCTGGGTGCTCACACGAGCAGACTAGAGACAGGTTAGCTGGTGATGCACGGGTAGATGATCCGGAGACGAGCAGGAGGCTTCCACGTACTATATACATAATATTCTCCCTGTGTTGTTGAAGATCACTGCTTGGGCATTGTTGGTGTATCTTCTATTTTAGCTTTCTTTTGATTAGAGACAGTAAATTTGGAAAGTTGTAATAAGCTGTATTTGGATTTCCGCTGCTTTGAGATTGATGTTGGTTTTAGTTATCAGCTTATGCACTGTCTCGCCTGTTTTATGTCAAGTATGTTATTATTATATTTTATTCCATGCGCTGTGAGACATTCTACAGGTTCTTTGATTAGTTCGTTCCCTTCTTTCCTTTCTTCTGACGACCGTCCTGTGCTAGTCGGGCATGTGTACAGCGCACTTTTGGAGGAAATGCAGGCTGGTGCGAGGCGGGCCGTCACACTTGGTATCAGAGCTCTAGGTTGCGTAGTTAACCTAGGGAAGTTATCAGGGAGAGATAATATGCGTATACGAGAGAGCGTATTTGTGATTACTTTGGTTTTTAAAAGCTATATATATACATACTATTAGTAGTATAAGGATGAAGTCGTACTGCACTAGCACCACTATGGAGTCGTTAATCATTTCCTTTTTCAGATTGACGATGAGCCGATATACTAGAGGTGCCGGTAGGGGAGCCAATAATGGGAATGCTGCTGACATGAGGACGATGTTTACAGACCTCATGAGAGAGATGCTTAGGGATGTTCAGAGGGCAGCTCCCAATGGCGGAAATGGTGGTGGTCCAATAGTGCAGGCGCCGAGGGTCGACTTCGCCAAGCTGAATAAAGACTATACTAGCCTTGGTGGGAAGCCGTTCCACGGAACGGAGTCGGCCACGGATGTTCAAGATTGGTTGGATAGTTGTGAACGTATCTTCGAGGATTTAGGTATCGAGGATGCGATGAAGAGAAAGCTAGCGTCCCGTCAGCTGCAAGGGCGGGCAATGAATTGGTGGAATGCTATAAAAGCAGCTACTCCCGAAGACCAGATTACTTGGGAGCAGTTTAAGGCTCGCTTTAGCGAGAAGTTCATTCCAGCTGCTCAGAAGTCAATGCTGTTTAAGAAGTTCTTGGAGCTCAAGCAGAATGGCAGAGCTGTCTCGGAGTATATTGCTGAATTTGACACTTTGTCAAAATATGGTTTATCTCTTATTGATACTGCCGAGAAAAAGAATGAGAAATTCATAACTGGTTTGGATCAGTACTTGGGGGAAAAACTTATTAACCACATCGATGAGACGTTTGAATCGATTGTGGGGAAAGCGTTAAGATCAGAAAGTCTCTACCCTAAGTCGAAGACTGAGGTTGCATCCGCAGATGAGCCAAAGCCACAAGCTAGTGGTGGAAGCAAAGGTGGTTCTCAGAATAAGAGAAAGCAGAACCAGGCTAAGGATGGCCAGAAGAAAAAGAATAAGCAAGATGTGGAGTGCTTCAGCTGTGGTAAGAAGGGCCATTATGCTAGTAATTGTCGGGCCAAGCCAGCGGATAGGAAGTGCTTCAATTGTGGCCAATTGGGACATCACAAGGACAAGTGTCCACAGCCCCCTAAAGAAAGGCAAATGGTGAAAGCATATGCTCTTAATGCTATTCCTTCTTCGTCGAATGCCCCAACTGCGGCGGAGAAGGGAAAGAATGTCGTCATTCAAGGTATGCTTTCTGTTTATGATGTTCCCGTTAGAGTTTTGTTTGATACCGGAGCTTCCAGTTCTTTCATATCTAGTGACCTGGTAGATAGGTTGGGATTGGAGCCCGAGATTGTCGATAGACCTTTAGTAGTGACGAACCCGATTGGTGGTTCGACTAGCCTTAGCATGATTTGTCGTAATGTGGTCTTATCGAGTCATGGATGCATGTTTGTTTGTGATTGCTTTGTTTTGGGCTTTACTGGGTTTGGCATTATTTTGGGAGTAGATTGGCTCCAAAGATACGGGGTGGTGGTAGACTGTGAGGGCTTGTTGGTGACAGCTAGAGCGGATGATGGGCGGAGGATAGTGTTTGGTGGTCTACCCAGTAAGGGGGTATTGACTAGTTTTCTAAACTCCCTCGACATTCCGCATAGTGAGTTGTCAGGTTTGCCCGTGGTTGGCCAGTATCCGGATGTTTTCGAAGAAGTGACCGGACTTCCACCACACCGAGAGATTGAGTTCCGTATTGATTTGGTAAAAGATGCCAGGCCTATAGTGATGCCACTTCGTCGTATGGCACCAAGGGAGCAGCGAGAGCTCGAGGTGCAAGTCAGCGATCTTTTGAAGAAGGGATTTATCAGAAGGAGTGTTTCTGAATGGGGAGCACCAGTTGTGTTTGCTACCAAGGCGGATGGTTCCCTTCGTTTGTGTGTAGACTACCGCGAATTGAATAAAGTGACGAGGAAGAACAAGTATCCTCTACCGCGGATAGATGATTTGTTTGATCAGTTGGGTGGCGCGAGAGTATTTTCCCAGTTGGATCTCGCGACAGGTTTTCATCAGCTTAGAGTGGAAGCTGAGAGTATAGCTAAAACGGCATTTCGAACGCCGTCTGGGTTTTATGAATGGTTGGTTATGCCATTTGGACTGACTAATGCCCCGGCATATTTTGTGGACCTTATGAATAGGGTATTCAGAGATCAGCTGAATAAGTCTGTCCTTGTGTTCGTTGATGATATTTTGGTCTATTCGAGGACAGAGGAAGAACACAAGGAACATTTAAGAGTAGCGATGGAGGTGTTGAGAAAACACCAATTGAAAGCAAAGTTTTCTAAGTGTCACTTCTGGAAGAGGGAAGTGAGGTTCTTGGGCCATGTTGTATCAGAGAATGGTATTGCCGTGGACCCAGCGAAGGTGGCTACGGTACAAGATTGGCCTACGCCCAAGAATGCAACAGATGTAAGAAGTTTCTTGGGATTAGCTGGATATTATCGTAAGTTTATCCAAGGTTTCTCCAAGATAGCAGCACCATTGACCCAGTTGACCAAGAAGAATCAAGCTTTTATTTGGGATGAAAGGTGCGAGAATGCATTTAAAAGCCTAAAGAACAAGTTGACAAGCGCACCAGTGTTAGTCATTCCTAAGGGGGATGAAGAGATGACGGTATACACGGATGCCTGTGGTACCGGACTGGGTGCTGTATTGATGCAAGGCGGTAGGGTTGTAGCTTATGCAAGTCGGCAATTGAAACCGCACGAGAGAAGATACCCTACCCATGATTTAGAATTGGCAGCGATCGTGTTCGCGTTAAAGATGTGGAGACACTATCTCTTGGGAGAAAGGTTTGAGCTATTTACGGATCATAAGTCGTTAAAGTATCTATTCTCCCAGAAGGATTTAAATCTCCGTCAGCAGAGATGGTTAGAGTTCTTAGCTTCCTATGATTTTGACATCGCATACACACCAGGAAAGGGCAATGCGGTGGCTGATGCATTGAGTAGGAGACATGCCAGCTTAGGGGCTATGTTCCTTGAACGGAAGCAACTGGAGTTTATCGCGGGGTTTGATTTCAGACCAAAGTGCGAATTGGATCCAGAAATGTTAGCGAGTTTGACGGTCAGACCCACTTTGATTGAGCGGATCGGCTCTAGTCAGAGGGACGATTCTAACCTATTGGAAATCATCTCCAAGTTAGAGATGGGTATCGATGAGGAGGTGAACAAGTATGGGCTTGATCGAGATAGATGGCTTAGAAAGGATGGAAAGCTTGTTGTACCCAATGTCACTGGATTGAGAGATGAAGTGCTTAGAGAATGTCATCACTCAAAGCTGACTATACACCCCGGTGGTAATAAGATGTATCGAGATATGAAGCAGACCTACTACTGGGAAGGGATGAAAAGAGACGTTGGGAAGTTTATATCCAAGTGCATGAATTGCCAGCTAGTTAAAGCCGAGCAAAAGAAGCCTAGTGGGTTGTTACAGCCCTTAGCAATTCCCGAATGGAAATGGGAGCAAGTCTCGATGGATTTCATCGATGGGTTACCAAGGACTAGATCGGGATATGACAGCATTTGGGTAATTGTAGACCGACTGACTAAAAGTGCAAGATTTATACCAGTTAAATCGACTAGAACGGCAGCTAAGTTAGCAGAATTGTATATGAAGTGGGTAGTGAGATTTCATGGAGTACCTAAAAGCATTGTGAGCGACCGAGACCCGTTGTTCACTAGTGGGTTTTGGAAGAGCTTGCAAGAGGCGCTAGGGTCAGAATTACATCTCAGTACCGCATATCATCCTCAGACCGACGGTCAGACGGAGAGGGTGAACCGTATTTTGGAAGATCTCTTGAGAGCATGTATATTGGATTTTGGTGGATCATGGGATGACCATTTGCATCTAGTAGAGTTTGCATATAATAATAGTTACCAATCCAGTATCGGTATGGCTCCATTTGAAGCTTTGTATGGAAGACCGTGCAACTCACCATCATGTTGGATAGAGACTGGCGAGAAGTTTATGCTTGGACCAGAGGTGGTGAGAGAAACGTCGGATAAGATCAAGGTCATTCAACAACGAATGAAGGCTGCCCAGGATAGGCAGAAGAGCTATGCTGATAAGAGGAGAAGAGACTTAAAATTCTCCGTTGGCGACTTGGTGTTTGTCAAGATTTCTCCGTTGAAGAGCGTAATACGATTTGGCAGGAGAGGCAAGTTGGCACCAAGATTCGTTGGCCCATTCCCTGTTCTTGAACTAGTCGGGAATTTGGCATATAGAATTGATTTACCGGAGAAGATGGCGGGAGTTCATAACGTATTTCATGTTTCCCAACTAAGGAAGTTCGTTCACGACTCAGACATGACTATTTCACCTGATCAGTTAGAGGACTTCGAAGTAGAACCCGAGGCGGTTGGGAACCGCAAGCCGGCCCGTATTGTCGAGTACGACATGAAGCAACTTCGAAGGAAGGCGGTGAAACTAGTCAAGGTACAGTGGAGCGAGGACGAGAGTGATTGTACTTGGGAAACGGAGGACGACATAAGGAAGAAGTACCCAGAACTCTTTGCCTGGTAAGATTCTAATTTCGATTTAGTTTTCCGCATGCTAGGATAGGCTTGCTTGCTTGTTTTGCATGTTTGATTTTTGTTATATGTGGTTGTTAGGCATGCGGGATCCTTTGTATGTTTTGGGTTAAGGAATTTCGGGGACGAAATTTCTTAAGGGGGGGAGAGTGTAACGACCCGCATTCTGCGCATCATAGGATCGTAGAATATTTATTTCTTTCACATACGAAGTCGTATGGTCATGTAACTTTGGGAGACGACTATTGGGGTCATTTCCCATGTTCATGATTTTTCCCGATTTTTAAATGACCATTTTACCCCTAGTTGGCACTGTTTTGGCCATAACTTTTGACTGGAAAGGAATTTTGACCTGAAACCACTTCCATTGGCTTCGGATGATGGTTTCTCTTTCCGTAGAGTGGTCACATTAGCCAAACGGACTTACCGTTTGGGAGATATGGCTGAAACAAGTTTCAGATGGTGAAAGACAGCTTAATTGGGCTTAAGCGGGTGATTAGCAGCTAGGCCCAAGGGAAATTTCGGGTTTAGAGGTATAGGAGGTCTGATTAGGGTTAGGTTATCACTTTCATTTCAGTTTTGAGCCGCCACAAACCTCCTTGAGACCTTAGTAATGGCTTCCTACATCTAAAACACCCCAAATCACTCTCTAATTGAAGATTAGGCTTAGCAACACCAAATTAAGGAGAAAAAGCACCAAAGCAAGGTTAAAGCTGCTGTTAGACATCAGTATTCGCCCCAAATCAGAGGAGTTTCAGTTCTGAGAAATTCATTTGTGGCCAAGGTGAGTGATTTGCATAGTTTTTGCACTAATTACGGTAATTAAGGGGTAATTAGTGAAGATTAGCGAATTTATACGTAAATAAATTCTGGAAAAATTCTTAAAATTCTAAAATAATGTTTTAAGGCTCTGTTAGAAATTTGGGTTAATTTCGATGTGTTTTGTTAATTGTATGCTTAAACATGATTAAGAAGGATTATAGGGAAAATGTGAGGTTTTAGCCACTTTTGATCCATTTCGATTCATTTGAATTGTTGCTAGGTGTTTGTGGTTGTTCTTACATGTTGTTATGACTATTTGACATGAATTGTGATTGATTAGAATAGTTAGATTTGTCAAAAACGTCGTCGAACGGCGTAAACAAGTTGCTGGAAAAGTTGCAGAAAAGTGCATGTTCCGAACCGGATCGGATCGGAGTAGGGGCTCGGATCGGATATGTGAACTGGGCAAGAAACCCGACCCGAACTGGAGTTTGGCACATAAAAGACTTGGCAAAAAGGAAGGCTGTTTACTTAGAGTTGGGGTGGACAAGGGGATCGGATCGGAGTAAGCTAGGGAGCGGAGCGGATCGGATCGGAAGAGTGATTGGAGGCCAGATCGGATCGACTTGGAGATGCAGGGCTCGGATCGGAAGCAAACACTCGGGAGAACTAGCAAGAGGGAAAGCCACGCGGATCAGATGGCAAGGGGGAGGATCGGAGCGCTGGAAGGAAGGACACCCGACCTGACCTGGAGGAGGACCCCGACCCGACCCGGAGCGAAGTACCCGACCCGAATTGAATGAAAGAAGACAAGAGGAAGGTGGCACTCCGAACCGAACCGAGCATGGGTGACCGAACCGAACCGAATTCTAGAGCTGCTACTGCACGACAACTCTTCTGAAGACCCACTCCAATTCGACCAAACCCGAGATGCAAAGAATGTCCAAATGAGAAGTTAGAGCTTAAGATTCAGATGGGAATCAACGAGTTCACTTCATGGTTGGGCTTTGCTGCGGGACGCGTGCCAAGGAGTTATCGACCCCTATAGCTTTGGACCACTATGGTAGGAGGTACGAAGGCGGATTCAGGGCCATTATGGCATTGGTAGAACCAAGGGCTATGACCAATGAAGTGGGTCATTGAAATGTTTGGTCATGACTCCAAGTGTTTGGCTTGGTCACAGCAGGGTTTCTACAAGTCGGGATTCGTCGTTACCTCAGTTTGTCTAGTGTTCCAAAGTGGTAGATGTCGTATGCTTTACGCACTGAATGAGAGATGTGAGGATGGTTGCTATGGATGATTTGTTTGCTATCATTGTGACATGCACACCCCACCCCCGTATTCTTACACTATTTATTATGGCACCTTGGAGTATTGTACGGTATGTGGTACTAACTCTTTGGTTGCAGGTCCAGGTTCAGGTATGGCTTAGTATACCTGTTATTATTCTGTTTAGATGCTTATCGCTCATACCAGGCTTTATGTCTGACCCAGAGTTTTATGTCTCTTCTTATTACTCTGGGTGCTCACACGAGCAGACTAGAGACAGGTTAGCTGGTGATGCACGGGTAGATGATCCGGAGACGAGCAGGAGGCTTCCACGTACTATATACATAATATTCTCCCTGTGTTGTTGAAGATCACTGCTTGGGCATTGTTGGTGTATCTTCTATTTTAGCTTTCTTTTGATTAGAGACAGTAAATTTGGAAAGTTGTAATAAGCTGTATTTGGATTTCCGCTGCTTTGAGATTGATGTTGGTTTTAGTTATCAGCTTATGCACTGTCTCGCCTGTTTTATGTCAAGTATGTTATTATTATATTTTATTCCATGCGCTGTGAGACATTCTACAGGTTCTTTGATTAGTTCGTTCCCTTCTTTCCTTTCTTCTGACGACCGTCCTGTGCTAGTCGGGCATGTGTACAGCGCACTTTTGGAGGAAATGCAGGCTGGTGCGAGGCGGGCCGTCACACCTACAATCCAGTCAGTATGTCGACCATCGTCTGAGGCGCATCAATTCCAACATCCATGCAAGTAATCTTCCTGGGCTCCATACCATGGCATAACCTTTAGCTAGGAGGAAATGTATGTCCTTTCTTTACGGACCTTCGTCCCATTTTCGTTTCATATCGGGGTGTGAGGTTCGCGAGTTAAAGCACCACAAAGCCCTATTTTCAACAAAAGCTTTGATCTATCTACCAGCAGCACTTCGCATATCATACTGTCATTCCATACCATACAACTAATGTCTATTAATATTTTACCTCTAAGCTCATACATCTCAAAGAAGGGTGTTAAGCAAAGAGAATAAGTTCTCTGCCACCAAATAGATATATAAATATATATATATTTAGTAAAGATCAATTAATACAACACAGAACACCATGTCAGACATACATCCATATAAGTTCATTCTGAATCTGAACGAAACCGAATGCACCTTATTCCTCATCCAATTAAGGAGAGAGGAATTTGCATATCCGGACAATCAAGAAGTACGTCCGGACCACTGCCACTTTAACCCTTCAATGAGGGCAAACCATTTCAAGGCATAAGCAAGCAATCTATGCGATGTGAAGATTCCCGGTCTTCCACCATCTTCAACATTTAATCGTCGTATCATTATTCGAAATGGGTTAAACCCGGTCTTCTCGAATAATTGTCATCAAAACATAAATCATTATCGGATTATCAATCCACCAATTAAGTCTCCTTTAATTGGTATTCATTTCATAAGATTTAATTATTATTCTCAAACCATGGTTAAGTTTTTTGATTTCAAAAATCATCTTTCAATCTTGTTAAAATATTTACTTAAGAATTTAATTCGATTTACGAATAAAAATCCGTATTTTAAACTGTTTCCCAAATCTCTTTATAAAAGGTATTACTCAATTAGCCAATTTCCACTTAACCAGTTTTATCTTCCAAAACCATGTAAAATTGGTTTATACCGTTTTAAAATCATTTTTAAAGATTTTTCCTTAATTTTATTTAAATAAAAATAGCACATATTAATAATTTTTCGTTACAGGCCATTATTGATTCTGACGCTGTTTTTATTCAAATTTGATTTGGGTATTTCTCAAAATCTAATCGTTGGATTCAAAAACTCTTATTATCATTTGAAAGCACTTTTAATTATGAACCCAACATTTCCAGTTTCAGGAAAATCCGATTGTCGGATCTCTCGGAATATCAGCTTAAAGCTACAAGCCGAAATTCGTGAATTACCGCTGCATGACGATTTCTATTCTGACCATTATTCGATGTATAATATTTTATTTATTATGTAAATATAATAATTTCCAGAGGCTATATTTTATTTTTCCCACATCAAAATCAAACATTTCAATATTCTAATATTAAAATAATAATAATTTTCCAACTTAATTATTTTTAATCCAAAATTTCCTGACATTCGCAATAAAATTAAAAAAGAAAGTTTTGTGAAGGAAGTTTTTTAAAACTCATCTTGAATATCCTTGTAGAACCTCACTTTTATCGGTTACTGTTCATTTTATAAATAAAACTTGAACACGCCAAAAGTAGATAAAAATTAATTCAAATCAATTTGTTACAATCACGAATATTCATCGATATTTTAAAAATCTTAGTGTCCATCCAAAATCGAACGTCAAATTCAAACTTTAATTTTCATCTTATTGTTATATTAATTAAATATTCATTTTAAAATCCATTTTGATGAAGACTTAACCAATGAACCAGTAACCACTTTCATTGTTCATTTTCAATCAGTGCGTTAAAGAACACCCAATCAACCATTAAACAACATCCAATCCACATATTAAATGGAATTCACCGTACAAGCCTTAGGTCAATAATGCTTATATGGGTTGGCCAATCCACAAATTAATTGTGGTTCCAAACAATTGGGAGATGTGTCAATTAAGTATCATTCCAATACCCGTATGGGGTTTGTCATAAACTAAACAATTAAGAGATGTGTCAGCATCATCCCAATACCCGTATGGGGTTTTTCGTAAACTAAACAATTGAGATATGCATCAATATCATCCCAATACCCGCATGGGGTTTGCCGTAAACTAAACAATTGAGAAAATTTTCAGTATCATCCCAATACCCATGTGGGATTTGCCATAAACTAAACAACTGAGAGATGTGTCAATATCATCCCAATACCTATGCGGGGTTTTTAGTAAACTAAACAACCGAGAGATGGGTCAATATCATCTCAATCGCCGTGTGGGATTTGCCGTAAACTAAACTATTGATGGATCTGTCATTACCATCCCAATACCCGTGTGGGGTTTGTTGTAAACTAAACAATTGAGAGATGTGTCAATATCATCCCAATACCCATGTGGGATTTTCTGTAAACTAAACAATTGAGAGATGTGTCAATATCATCCCAATACCCGTGTGGGGTTTACCATAAACTAAACAGTTGAGAGATGTATCGATATCACCTAATACCCGTGTGGGATTTTCCGTAAACTATACAATTGAGAGATGTGTCAATATCATCCCAATACCCGTATGGGGTTTGCATCATATTCAAAAACCAGTAATTAATAAGTTACATCATCAAGACTAATTAAGGGTTCAAACAGTTTTAAACCGACACTGTTCGTTTTCAAAGTGTAATATACCCAAGCAATCACACACATATCAAGTAAAAATGATATTTTTATCATACTACGCAATACTTAACATTGTAGTAAACTTGTATAATTAATTAATAACCATTTCAGAACTCAAGTTTATTAACCAACGATGGTTAATTTCTAACTAGCACTTTATACAGGTTTCAGTTTCTCATAGTGGGTTCCACTACGCCAAATCTTTTGCGCGAATGGACTAGCAGACTCTTACACATGACTACAACATTTCAATGTAGGATTTTCAAGCTTGCAACTTAAACAAGATTGCCCTTTTTCAACTCAAATCGACAAGCTAATACATGTATATACTTATACACGCTTTAATTTGCAATTTCAAGTGGAAAGCTAGGATCTTTGAGTGGTTTTAGGGTTAGAGGACTAGTAGAGGCCACGACCAGAAGAGGTAGGGGTGGTGTAGGTAGGATGGGGACCTAGGCGTTGGGTGTAGGGGGTAAAAGATGGTGGCTTTAAGGGGTGTAAGTAGCAATAAAAATGTGATTTTTATGGGTTTAACGAGGAGATATGAGCATGATAAGGAGAACGGGTGAGAGGAGCTGTTGCGCAGGCAAATGAGGGGATGAGGGAGGCACAAAAGTGGGGTGGAGGGGTTCTGGGTGCTGGAGGCCATGGATTCAAGGAGGAAGGAGGAGAAGGACCTAAGTGAAAAATGAGAAGAGAAAAGGATAAAATAGATGGAAGGAAAGGGTATTTTATAAGGAAGAGGAGGCACATAGATTGCTTAGGTATCGCGTGGAGATGGAAGGGAAGAAAAACACCTTGGGCGCTTGGATGGAAGACACATGACATGAGTTTCTTTTGATTTAAAACTTAAGTTTAACGATGAAGTGTTTTAGTTCATCTCGACTTCTTTAGTCCATGTGATCAGACATTAATTCCGTTTGTCATGAAATTTTGGATTCCAATATAAAACGTAATTCCGGATCCAACAAAACCGGACTTATTGAATTTCGAGTTTGTTTGACCTTCCATTTTATTTTTTCAATGCGTTCTCACATATTTTTGACCAATTAATTGGGTACGCGTTTATTTCTCGCATGTCCACACACAATCTCCAAAAACCATGAAATTCGAATCTTTGCCATTTTTCAATATTCCGGATCCAATAAAATTGGTTTCCTTGAGTTCTGAGATCGTTTGGAAAAACTCTCCTTTGCAAAGTTATGGAAACAACGTTAAATCATCAAATTCTTAAAATGGGTTATATATTGTTATAAAATAGATTTAAAAATCATATTTGAATTATTTTCTAAATCTTCGTATGTATTGGAATACTTAACTCAAAATCTCAAAATTTACAATTTTGATGAATAGCGTTTCTAACCAAAATTGTTCAAACTGATAAGTTGCTAAAACTGATTTAATTAACTTGTCTAACCGTTATACATTTTTGAAATCATGCTTAAAAATGAGTGTATGTACCTAGAACCGTGTGTAGTTATTTTAAATTTTCAAAAACTCGTATTTTCAAAATTTTAAATTGGTATTAAAATTTCGAGTCGTTACAGTCACCCCTACTTAAAAGAATTTCATCTCTGAAATTGGATGAAAGTAAAGCTGAGATAGAAATGGTAAACGAAAATAAGTTTACTTCTCACAGAAGAGCTAATCGGAGATATCCACTCTACACCTGAAGATTAGCTTTGTTAATGCTATCCTCTGTTTCCCATGTACAGTCTCTGGGATCTCCATTCCACTGCACTTTGACAAGCTTCACCCTTTGTTTCTCAGTTCTTTTATTTCATTGCCAATTATCTTTACCGGCTCTCTTCGAACTACTAAATTTGGGGTGATCTCTAAGTCCTCTTGTACTACCTCTTCAACAACTAAATCACGATCATGCATATACTTCCGAAGATGAAATATATGAGAAACATCATGCACTCCAGAAAACCATTCTGGAAACTAGATCCTGTAAGACAAAGTTCCAATCTTCTCCAATATTGGAAATGGGTCAATATACTTAGGTGATAACTTCCTCATTTTCCAGAATCGGATAACTACTCTTAATGGAGAAACTATGAAGAATACCTGGTCATCAACAGTGAATTCCAAATCTCTTATCCAAGAATATGCATTACTTTTTGTTCAGCTTTGAGCTGCCTTTAACATCTTCTTAATGATATCCACCTTATTCGCGGCTTCATGGATCATATCTAGGTCTAACACAATTCGATCACCAGATTCTATCCAACATGCAGGAGATCTACAAGGTCGACCATACAATGCCTCAAACGGTGACATCTTCAAACTTGCTTGGAAGCTATTATTATATGAGAACTCCATAAGATGTAAATGATGTTCCCATGATCCCCCAAAAATCAAGGATACACGCTTGACACAAACTGGAATGAGAAAAACGTTGACTGCCATGGCATCCTCAAACCTTTCTTATTCAAAATTTTCATTTCCTCCAGATGTCCTCCTGAGGAGATGGACCTTTCCCATCCACCGAAAGTAGTTATAGATCCACAAATCAACCCCAGTAGTAAGAATAATCAACATGCAAAGAAGGAAAATTGGCAAAATCATAGTACAAATCTAGTAAGTGATTTATCAGTTTTGAGAAGTCAAAATCAAGTAAAAGAAGAATTTGAAACTCGAAAGTTCTCAAGATTGTGGGCATATGTCATCAAAGAGAACAAATTCCATAACAATTTCTCTTATCTCACTTATTATAAGCCATTACAGAAGAATGATGTTTATTTCGCAGAGATAAGTGAGGAACTATTACATATAGGAAGAGAAAAGTGGAAAAACCCAATAGTATTCTACATCTATGGTAATAAGCCTTATTACAAATTTCTTAAAGATTACATAGATTGAACATGGAAAATTAAAGGAAGCAATCAACTTTTCAGCAGAGAAAACTGTTTTTTTTTTTTGTAATAAAATTAGAAACTATGAAGATTGCGAAGCGGTTTTAGCAGGTGGCCCATATCACTACAATAAGAAACTGATATTTATGAAGATATGGTATCCTGGTATGAAAGTAATGAAAAAGCATTCGCATACCATCCCCATTTGGGTTCAGTTTCCAAATTTGGAGTTAGAATTTTGGTCCACTAAAACAATTAGTCATATAGCCTCACTGCTGGGTAATCCTGTCAAGTTAGATCAAATAACAGAAGATGTGATATGAATTTCATATGCAAGAGTGCTAATTGAAGTAGATATTAATTTTTCATTTCCTAATGAAGTCTACATACATTGTTATGATGCAAGTATTTGCAAACAAAGTGTGTACTATGAATGGTATCCAGTTAAATGTTTAAATTGTAAAACATTCGGGCATAGTCCAAATTCTTGTATGGTGAAAAAATAATGGGTCCAAAAATAATATTCAAATAAAAAAATGTTGATATGGAGGTTGAGGTTAATTTGTCATCATAATATGTGGAAAGCAATGAAATTGAAAATAATATGCAAGAGGAACATACTTTAAGAAGCAATAACAATTATGGAAAGCAAAGTGATGTGCAGTTCAATTCAGTAAAGGAGAAAGTTGACATATACAATGTTCAAAATAGTAAGGGGAGAGCAAACCCCATCATAATAAAAGAGAAAGAAATTGTTAATAAATTTGAAATATTATATAGTATGGACATAGAGACAGTGGTAGCTGGAAATGAGATAGAGAATGAAGAACATAATGAGGAAAGCACTAATTCCCAATTGGAGCCACAAAACTGCAATAAAGAAGAAGTGTAACGACCCGCCTTTTTGCCCGATTCTCGCCGGTAATTAAACCGACTCAAATCGTTCATAAAGACGAATTGTTATGGGTACTTACATACATTGAACAAAAACAACAGAACTTTTCATTGAATAATTCAATATTACATCAGAGTTACATGAATATCAGAGTTACACATAAATATACACAGCGGAAGAAATAAAACTCTCAGCGGAAGAACATTATCTGATACAGCGGAAGCTCCAACTCTAGCGTGAACTCTAACTCCGGAAGCACTCTGAATCTTCTCCACAATCCATAACTGCAAACTAAACACTAGCTGCCCGAGTGGGAATTAGTGGGCACCCAGAGTTTAGGAAGGAACAATAAACTCCAGGTCAGTCGTGGGACTGGTGTGAGAACTCAAAACAGTTATCATTTAGGTTTCATTTTAAAGTTGGGTAATTCAATGGACCACGCCGCTAATGCGGAACGGGTTTTACTCCATATGAATTCCCGTGCATAGAAATACGCAATGACTTTTGAAAAATGAAGCTATCATAAGCTCGTCCCACATCACACAATGCAAGCGCACACCAGATGGGCGAGTTTTGTCTTATGATAACCAAACATGATTTCATACGTGAAAATCCTCTTTTAATATTATCATATAGTGTGGAAAAACAAGTTCACAAATAAATGTATTAATCCTAGACGGCATGAGTGTCCCATACCACTATGTCGCCCTATATAAATAAAATCAAAATCGCATGGCTCGTATTGGGATTTGGATTTCCAACTTGATGATTCGTGGCACGAAAGATCAATCAGGGATACAAAACGAAGTGCCTCAACGGCTTTTTCGACCATACGCGGACACCGAATACACATCGTCAGGGCAGATCAACGGTTTTCGACCAGACGCGGCCCCCCGAACATACCCCATCCCCAGTTCACAAGTGGTTTCCCACTGCTGCAGCACTCATCATCAAATCATATATATATACAGACCAAACCGCCAGTTTCTCATCATCCGGTGTGTGAGGTTTGTCGATGTCACGTCATGCACAAAGCTACGCTTCGATAAGCCATGCTTTGATCATCATTAGCTCATATCATACTTGGGTATGCCACATTGTCAATATCTCCACATATCATTGATTCGAATTAATACATATTCTCTAAGAACGTAACTTAGAGACGGAGATATTCAATTGCCACAAATCTGATATATATATTCACACGAATCAGTGCTACGTGGTCAATTACAAATGTCAGACACACCATCCATACAAGTCCGTTCTGGGTCTGAACGAAACACAATCCGAAAATCTCCAAATATACTCAGATCTCCTGCCACCCTCGTATCGGGTGTACGGCCCGATCTGAGATGTCAGCAATCGATCCAAATAATCTGGACATTTCCGGTCTTCATTTATCGATTTCAAATCTTGAATTACTTCATAACGTCGTAATATTACTTGGAATGGTTTTCGGACCTATATCCGATCCCGGACTTTCCAAGTAACAAACGTATCTTAAAACAATAGTTACAAATCACACGGGTTTCCCAATTCAAATCTCCTTTCCAAACATTTCCAATTTACTTTGAATTAAATGTTGGATTTAATTTCCCAGAAACCCATTATTCTTAACCCCTTTCAAATTCGACGTTTGTTTCCAAACTTCATTTTCAAAACAACTTAATTAATCCGTCGACACTTGAGTAACCAAATCTTTATTTGGATTTAGATTTCCATTTAAATACCTATATTCCACATATCAGTTCATATAGAATCAATCGACTTATACTCGATATTGATTCACAAACTCAGGCAACACGATCAGAATCAGAATATGGATATGTTAGTATTTCTGATCGTATTTGTCTGTTCCTATAAATCCATATCGAGTATCAGACGACCAATTTATTCAAACCAATCTAAATTCCACGTCATATGGAAAATCACTTTTAAATAATATAAATTTATTCTATTCGATTTCCATTGCGATCGGCGAACTGCATGTATGGCAACCCTTTCAGTTTTTAATTTAAACGTCACTTGAAAATCATACGATGGAATTTGAAAATTCTTCTTTACACAAAACTCGAAATCGGTAGAAATCCGTCGTTTTTCGTTTCACGTCAATTCGATTCAAAATGTTCAAGTTATACTTATTTGAAATTAAAAGTCGATATTATCGAACTGTCGCTGTGCAACAAGCTCGATTTACACTATACGACGTATATATATATCGCTCAGTTCGCTTTCAAATAAATAAATTTCACGACTTAGTGTTAAACTAACTTCTGAATCTCTTTCCAACATATTTTCAAAACCATTATCATGCTATACAAACTCGTTACACATTGCCGAACGAAATATGAAATTTTATTTTTCCAAATCTCGTTTCATTTCTAATAATCGTTAAGTCTATTCACATCACAAATCTATATTACATACGTATTTGAATCAATTTCAAATTTTAAACTTTGAAATTTAAATTTTCAAATAATCCTTGAGAAGTGAGAATTATTTTCACATTACTTTTATTTGAAAATTTATACACTACATGATGCCAATTAATTTAAATTCATAAAACCAATTTCAAAATTCAAAGTTATTTTTTCAATCAAGACAATTATTTTTACTAAAGTTTTTGCTCATTTTAAATGTTACTACAAAATTTAAATTATTGCTGATTTAAATTTCATAAACTAAAACAAGCTTAAATCAGCAATTTAAATTATTCAAAAATTGGTTTCCCTTTATGCGAATATTGTTCATCTCAATTTCCGGCTTCCAGACATTCCAAATTAAATTAAATCAAATTTTCAATCCATTAATAAAATTATTCATTTACATGAAAGGAAACTTTGAATCGATCGCCCGTAAGATTTGCAACCACGGTGCATGCGACTTCACTCAAACAGAACAATTGCAATAACATGACTAAACAACATACACCATCCATTCATCGCAACCACAAAATAAATCAAGTGTGTACGGAGCGTTATTGTCAGTAACGCTCAGTGATTTACGGTGTTTACACAGCATACGCATCATTGATCACTCAGCGACAAACAATCAAACATTTCAAACATCCACAATCACTGATTTTCCATCAACTATTATAATTATAACTATATTATAACTAATTATTTTTACCAAAATAAAAATAATTGAAGTGGAGTTCTCACCTGCGTTGCTACGCACCCGGTATCATCTACGTATCGGCTCACGAACGTTATAATTGCCCAGCGCACCGTCTTCTTCGCAACGTATGCACATGCACCGTACACCGCTTTGTGTCTCAACTTTGCGTATTAGCACACATCTGTCTTGCTTGCAACCGAACTACGGTAGAGGGACAACGGCTACTGGTGCGCATGTGCGGATGGAACGGACTGAATTACAGGAAAAGGACCGGGTGAGCGCTTGGTGTACGGGCGCAAGCTGAGTGCACTGTAAACTGCGGTTGGCGGATGGAGGAAACGGGGTGGTGCGGAAAAGAAGATGGGAAGTATTTAGTGGAGGCGTCCTTATATAATGCGAAGGTCTTGTGCGAGCTTGTAGGTGCTTTGGCGCTTGAGGGTGGTGGCGGACTGGACTGTAAGGGAGAGGGAAGAAGCTTGGCGGAGGAGGAAGAGCAAGGACCGAAGGTAGCAAAAGGGAAAGGCGGATGCTAAGGGTGCAAAGGATGGGTGGTGCATGCGAGAGGACCATGCAAGTTGGTGGGTGAGCTGGACGTTAAAGTGGAGGAGGACTGAGAATAGGTGGCCGAACGGATGCGAGGTGGGGAAGAGAGGACGGCCGTGAGCTGTAGGACTGTGGTGGAGAAAAGAATGTTGCATACGAGAGGAGAAGAATGAAGCAGAGGGTAGAGAAATGATGTGAGGGGAATGGGAAAACAAGGGCGCGTGGATCTGATGGAAAAAAAAAAATTGGTTTTGGCATGAATAAGGACACACGTCCATTGCTAAATCTCAAGTCTGCATGCACTATTACACGTGTACACACGTGTCTTCACTCCTCCATGCATTGAGCCACCTTCTCTAACACACGCCACTTTTAAAATATGCAACGGTCCATGCGCCGAGAAAAACATCCATGCGTTGCACCCACTGAATATATTCATCTATATTTTAAGTCCAAATATAGTGTATCCATTATGTTCACTTCCAATTTTTGATTTTTAGAGTTATTTATCGCGAGTTGCACTGAAATAAGACCATCATTGTAAACAACAACATGCTCTGATTCAAAAACAGCAATAAAACCGGTCTGATTGATCAATTTTGTAAAGCGTCTAAAGGACCACATTTATACCCAAAATACGTTGAAAATTATCTGCTTATTTTTCAAAATAAAAATTACAGAAAAATTCTAAAAATTATTTTAAAATTACGCGTACAGAAATCAGATGAATATTTTAAACCGATTTTTATCTATAATTTATTTTCAAGTCAAACTACTTTGTAAAATTAAAAATCCATATAAAATCCATATATAAAATTGTTTAAATCTTTATATATTAAATATTTCCTTAAAATAAATCTTCAAATTATAAAATTCATATTATAAAACATTTATATATATATATATATATAAATACAAAATATTACTATCTATAAATATAAAAACCATTATGTAAAATTACAAAAATCATTTTTATACAAAATCTTTAAAATAAGTCTTATACAAAATAAAATTATTTATTTAAACTAATAAAAGGGAATTTCAAATATTAAATCCTATTAATTCCAAAATATGTATTCAGAAAATCTCAAATGTGTTATGGAAATTCATATTTAAATTTAGAAAATTCTGGTTCGTTACAAGAAGATCTAATTTCCACACCTTCAATGAAGGATAATGATGAAGACCTAAATGATATGAATGTTGAAATGTCAGATTTTAGTTCACAATCTTTGAGCAGAAGGTTAAAAAAGAATGAATTAAAAATTAAGAATTAGAAGGAAGCAGTAGTATTCTAAATGGAGTGAATTTGGTTGAAGATAATCCACAATGGAATAAATTAACATAACATTTTAAAACAAGATCTAATAAAAAAGAAGAAAATAACCTCCCTGGTGGTGTGTTAACTAGGGGAATTTCAAAGAATAAATAATATCATGTCTTTACTATTTTGGTTGTGCGAGGTGTGAACTCTTTAACGAAGCAGAGAGACTTAGTCAGTTTAATCAGAGATAGAAAAATCAACTTGATGGCAGTGATGGAGCATAAATTATCTAATTACTTTTCGGTAAATTTTGCCGTAAAATATAAAGGCTAGGAATTCATTAATAACAATGAAGATACTCAAAAGGGCAGAATTTTCATCGGGTATGATAATAAGTATTGGAGACATTCAATTTTATTTTTAGATCAACAATGTATTACTTGCAGATTTTTGAACAAAGGTAGACTAAGGATTGTCATTTCAGCAGTATATGGTCATAACCATTCAAATTAAAGGAGGGAGTTATGGGATCATCTTAAGATAATAAATTCAAAAATATATGAAGCTTGGATCATTGCTGGAGATTTTAATGATATCTTGTACACTGTGGATAGAATTAGAGATGGTCATCATCATGTAGTTCCTAATGATGAATTTTTTAACTGTATCTCTAATTTGAATGTGATGGAACCAATGATCTATGGTAATATTTATACTTGGAGAGGAGGTTTAAATTTCAACATTCATTTCAAAATAGATAGAGTTTTTATGAACAAGAAGTGCTTAGAAATTTTGCCTCAATTATTAGTACAATATTTAAATCACTCTATTAGCGATCATACCCCTATAGCTATTAACTTGTCTTGTGAAAATCTGGATATTCTTTTTCATAAAAAATCTCCTTTTAAATATAAAAACAATTGGTGCTTCATAGAGGGATATTACGATAAGGTTACTCCTATTCTTAAAAGTAAATTTGCTGGGAGGCCTTTATTTCAGATAATTAAGAAGTTGAAAACAATAAAATCAAATCTGAAGAGGTGGAATAAGAGTTTGCCTAGCTTAGATAATTTTATTAAGCATCTCAGAGAGGAAAATGGTTTAATCTACAACAATCTAGTGGACCATCCTACAGATTCAGATTTGGTGAAAAAATATAAAAACAATATAAAGAAACTGGAAATGGAACTGTTAAAGTAGGCTGTGGACTTGAAGCAGAAATCTAAACTCAAATGGTTATTGGAAGGGGATATGCCAACTAAATTTTTTTACTCAAAAATGTAAGCGAAGAGGAAGAGAATTCAGGTGAATTGCCTTTTAAACAAAGATGGATCTCCAACTTTCAACAATGACATCTTTGCCTATAAAGCTTTAGAATACTTCAAGTTTGTTTTCAATGCAAATTCTCTAAGCAATAATTTTCCCAACTTCATCCCAAAAGAAGAATCTCTAAGGCTAGTAAGAAATTGTTGATTAATTCCATTAGTTCAGAAGAATTGCATGATGCTGTTTTCATTATGAAGGATGATAGTAGTCCTGGACCTGATGGTTTCAGTGCATTTTTTAAAAATACATTGAAAGGAGTTAAAAGATGAACTATTGCATGCAGTGAATGATTCTTTTTTCAGTGGAAAAATTCTAAGGGAAATTAATCATACATTTATTACATTAATTCCCAAAATTTAAAATGCTATTGAACCGTCTGTTTTTAGACCTATTTCCTGTTGTAATGTAATATATAAAATTTTGAGTTCAATCTACAATAATAGATTGAAGAAAATACCCATATATATTATATCAGATAATCAGAATGCTTTTATTAAAGGCAGATATATGTTTAAAAATAACCTATTTGCATTTAAACTGGTCATAAATTTTAATAAACCTGGAGATGATAAGATGTTCATCAAAATAGATTTATAGAAAGCTTATGATAAGATTAGCAAGGAATTTATTATTTATGCCATGAAACAAATGGATTTCCCTCCTAAATTTATTAATTTTATTTATTAATGCATAGCTACTCCTACCTATTCTATTGTCATCAATGGAAAGCCAATTGGTTTTATAACTAGTAATAGGGGTTGAGACAAGGAGATCCTATATCCCCTTATTTATTTACCTTAGCCATGGAGTATGTTTCTACAAATCTGGAGCTGCAATTGTTGAGTGGTAATTTAATTCCAATTTCAAAAGTCTCACCAATTATAACTCATCTTATCTACACTGATGATTTGCTAATCTTTTCCAGAAGTGATGTTAGTAGTGTGCATGTTATACATAAGGTTACTTTTGAAATGTTTCAGATGGGTCTAACAGTGAACAAGCAAAAACCAAAAATTTATTTTAGCAAAGGAAATAAGCATAAGGCAATAGCTATTCAGCTTTTACAGCTAACAGAAGATAATCTACCTGTTAAATATCTTAGACTTCCTTTAACTAACAAAAAATGAAGGTAACTGATGCTTCTTTATTGCTTGATAATACTAAGAGTAAATTAAATGACTGAAGTAATAAATTCCTGTCTACTATGGGTAGAATTAAGCTAGTTAAATCTAGTATATATCCATGTATTCAATTTTGGGTAAAACATGTCAACTTCCCATGAATATTATAAACAAGATTGAATCCATGTGTGCCAACTTCATTTGGCAAGGTAAATTTCATAAGATTTCAAGGGATCAAATGTGTAAACCTAAAGCTAATGGAAGCATGGGCTTGAAGGAAATAAAGAGTTTGAAAACTGTGATGGCACTTAAACTAATTTGATCTTTTCTTAAAAGAGTTACCTTATGGGCTAAGTGGATGTACAATAGATACTGCAATAAAAATAAGAATTTCTGGACTCAAACGATTGATAACAATGACTCATATACTTGGAAAGTGATGTTGAAAAACAGAAATTTATTCAAAGAAAACAGCAAAAGATGCATAGTTAATGGAAAGGCAACTCATCTATGGTTTTACTCACGGGTTAAAGGTAAAAGATTGCTTTCATTGATTAGTTGACATGGCAGAAATATAGAGGATTTCTCTGATTCCCATATAGAAGATATAATTGAAAATGGCAAATGGTTTCTAGACAAGATTAATATTCCAAAAGATATTAAAAGTGAAATAAAATCAATCATTATAAGCCTAGAAGATATTTCTGATCACTGGATTTGGATTAAAGGGAAACAGGGTCGGTTTACAATTAGAGATGCTTATCCATCTATTATTAACTACTCCCAAGAATATAAATGGGCTAAGTTCCAATGGAAATATCCAGTTATCTCGAGGTATTCTTTAAAGCCTGTATAAATAAGTTGCAGACACTTGATAAAATTTGAAAATGGATTCAAGATATATTAGATTTATGCTATCTATGTAATAAACATCCAGAGACTCAAGAACATTTATTCTTTCATTGTGAATTCTCCAATTTCATATGGAAAGAGATCAAAAAGAAATACGGTCTTCCTATTTAGTCAAATAGAAGAATTTATCAAGACCAAGAAGAAAAACACAACTAGAATTTGCCTAACTGCGACCATTAATCATTTATGGAGAGAACGTTGTAATTGAATGTATACAAATAGAGGCTTGAATTAGGAACTTTTGCTTAAAATCATAAAATCGGAGATTGAAGCAATTCTGACCGCATATAATAAACATAAATCAATAGAAAAGGAAAGTGGTACTTATCTTCTCAATGGTAGAGACCGCAGATCTGGAGAGCCGCCATATCAATTCCTTGTTGATTTCCTAAATAGCTGCTTTGTGTGGAGATGAATCAAAGTTTGGATAAGAACGAGGAATCATGCGGGATTGTACTTTTTAATTTTGTTGGCAGCTTGTGATTTGTCTTGTACTATATATAATTAGTAGGGGAGAAAATGTATTTTTATTTTATGTTGTATTCGTTTAAGGTTAGTCTTTGAATTTTAATTTTGCTCCCCTATGTTTCTTGTACTCTTTCCTTGTATTAGTATATATAGTACCTCTTTTTCAAAAAAAAAAGGATACATGCTCGCAACAAATCTTCCAAGATTTGATTCACTCTTTCAGTCCGTCGATCTGTTTGAGGGTGGTAAGCAGTACTAAGATTCAACTTTGTCCCCAATTCCGACTGAAATGCTTTCCAGAATTTACTGGTAAAGATTGGATCTCGATCACTAACAATACCGCTGGGTATTCCATATAGTTGAACAACTTCTTTCACATATAACTGAGCCAGACTCTTAGCTGTTCTATTTGCCCTTACCAGAAGAAAATCGGCATTCTTCGTCAGACGATCAACCATTACCCAAATACCTTCATTACCTTTCTTGGTTCGAGGTAAACCGTTAATGAAATCCATTGATCTCTGGTCCCAACCCCATTCTGGAATCTCTAGTGAATGTAATAACCCAGCGAACTTCTACTTATCACTCTTAACTTGTTGGCAAGTTGGACACCTGCAAACATATATCAAGATATCTCTCTTCATAGACTTGCACTGTAACGAACCAGCAATTTCGACAAATTAAAATACGAGTTTAATTAAAGATTAGATGTTCAATTGGATGTTTATAACCTTAATTTGAATTTCTAATATTGTTTTGAAATATATGTAATGTAAGTGCAAGTTCTATTTAATATTGGTTCATTGAATTTAACGCTTAATCGATAAATTACAAACCGTTAAGTCAGTGAAAATTTAAAATACGTAACATGGAAGTAATCTAATTAATTTTGTCATGAAATATGAAGCTCGTCACTACGGTTAAATCAGTTTACACAACTGATATGGTAGCGACAAACGGTGTTTGTATTTGACATTAAATATTAAAGGTTGAATTAAATTTGGAAATTAAATATTTGAGATATGCTCGACTAAGCAAACTAATGGAATGAATTTTGGGGTGAAATACAGAAGTTTATTCCATTCGCTTCAATCTATTTTAAACATTTAATAAATCATTGAAAATTTAACATTATCAGCATTGGAGCGAATTTGAATCTAAAAAAAAACACGTAAAATCATTAGCACTATTAGAGGTGTATCAGTCCGTGCTAGAATGTGCTGCATAAAAAAACACAGGTGATCATTTCATCTTTAGAATGGTATAACGACAATGAGATATATTTATATAGTAAAATAATTACATCATCAATCAATTCACTTGCTATCTCATTCGACACCTATGAACACTTTGCTGAAAAAATTGTAACACGTTGCTTCTTTTCCTTCTTGTGTCTTCCACGTGTTCTCTATGTGAGCAGAAAATAAATCATATATTGCATGTACGAATGAGTGACCCCGTCCTCTTTATTTTATTTTTGAGATATCTCCTTCCCATCGAAATGGCAGTATGCCATTTTTTTCCCCAAAATCAACGTCTTTCTTCCTCCATCCACCCAAAATCAGCTTCAAATCTCCACGCAAGAAAAGCTTTGTTGCGCCGTAACCTCGTCAGCAATTGCCACTGACCAACGTCTGGCTTCTACCGGCATCAAGCAATCCAAACTCACCCCCATTGCTTGTCGGCATCGCAAGTATCGTGATTCCCGCTCCAGCGCCGTGCGAGATCCTTTCACTAGCCCCACCGTTTCCTCCAGCGACCCTTACTGGATTTGAAGAAACCCTACTTCGAATCCACTTTTAGTCCACCAGCGCATCAACGACCATCCACTCGGCGGCTTCGGCTGCTCTCCAATTTTGTTGCAAGGGTGCTGTGCATTCCAGATGCTCGGGGAAATGCCTGAGAGGCTGTTTCGGGCTGGTGCAAGCAGAAACTGTTAGCTAGCGAGAATGGGTCTTGTTTTGGGTTGTGTACAGTAAACAACTTGCTATTTCTGTAAAGAACAGGTATATACTCCCTTGGTACAACAATAGGAAAGGAAGTGTATTTAAGTATGTGCTCAGTCGGAGTTTAACAGTGAATGTTATCATGTGTTTAGGGTTCGTAGTCAGTGGGTTTTGTCGTGATTGGAAACTCCCCAAATTCCATTTATGTAAGTATATACACATATGTGTATATGTACGTGAATGACTTGGAGTGGATTCGTCACTTTGATATCAAGTTTCACTTCAATTCTGCGTCGGTTTCATAGTCATCTTCTTCGCCTCGAAAGGTGAGTTTTCCTCACTCACAGACTAATATTTTTATGAAGTGAATTAAGGATTGAAATGTTGAATGAAATGTTAGGTTGCTCTAGATTTGTTTGCTTTGTTGTTGTGCACACACTGTTATTTCATATGACACTATGGACGTTTGTTTGACATGCTATGTTCATTTTCTCACCATGCAAGTTCCATTTTTGATTGAAACCAATACGGGTTGAAATGATACACACCCGAACCCTTTTGTATTTGAATCGATTTGGGATGCGGGTTGAAATGATACATACCCGGGATTCGAATATTTTTTTTAAGAACGGATTGAAATGATAAACATCCGTACCACTTGACCATAGGATAGAAAATTTTATATGAACTCCGTGGTCAATAAATTAAAAATATTTTTAATTTATTTTATCGATTTGGTATGTTAAAATTATAAATGCAATCCCTATATAGCATAAAGGAAGTCTTAAAAGTAAGCTTGCTCAAATATTCACTTGAAACTTTTATGAAATCTAATTTGTATCAAATAAGTTTTCAAGTGATTATTGCCATTTAACACGAAGTCTAATTTATTTAAATAAATTCTTTATCACTTTATGTTTACCTAACGAGTTTAATGATTTGATGTAAAGGATATGCAAGACTTGATAAATGCTTCCTAAATCTTATTTTGACACATGATTTGACAATAAATTTTCGCCGTACAAATGTAAGAAGGATTTTGTCAAAATAAAAAGTGTTAAATCCAAGTATATGAAAGAATATGATTATTTAAATCATGGTGAATACGGGTTGGTTAACAAGTTAGAATTTAAATAGATCATATGTGTTTAACAACTAATGTGAAAGTGTTTGGGAATTTATTTAAAAAATGGATATGTGAAACCCAAAGTAAACATTGGTTTGAAGATCGTTTTAACCATGAAGTGTTAAATTTGAACCAAATAAATGGGGATTTGTTTAAAGGTGAAATCTTGATGGGAAAAGAAAATTTGAGACATGGATTTAGATTTGGATTGGATCAATATTATTTCAATTTCATAGAAGTAAATTTTCCTCATTACTTGATTTCATAAATATTTTCTCTAAAATGGTTTGATAACTTTAACTATATGAATTTATAATATTTTTCCAACTATATATATATAAATATATTTATACAATATTTTCAATTTAATATACATATTTTTTTTTCTTTCCAACTATATATATATATTTATACATTACTCTCAAATTTATATACATATACTTTTCCAACTCTATATGTTTATACATTATTTTCAATATACTATTTTCAAACTTAACTTTTCTAAAGGTGTTTTATAAATATAAATCTATGTCCGATCCAGTCCATCTTGTCCAAAGGGTGAAAGAAAGGAATCCAAGCAATAGTAATATGTCATGAAATTTGAAACTTAACCCGATGGTTGACAAAGTAATGGCAAATTTTGGTTTTTATAACCTTAAATCAAACCAATGATAAATGGTTTTGAGAAATCAATTTTTGGGCAATACTTGAGACAACTCGATTTGCGATATGATTTCGAATATAATGGCCACGGTGTAAAGGGTCTAAGTGTCGGTTGTTAAAGAGACCGGAGTCGGTAAGTGGCATACTCTCTGTCAGTGCCGATACCACTTTAACAACCGTGTACGTGATGGAGTATCGGAACAACAACAAGATGGCTTGGAAGCGACCACTGGATCGAAGAAGGCGAACGATGACGAAATGACCTTGACCTTCGGGTCATAATTAAAATGACTAAAACAGGAGCTATACCGTGACTAATTGAGGTAGCACCTTTGATCGGACACGCTTCTTCGATACCATCTCTATGACTATTGTGATTGATTTGGGTGCACCCTTTTGATTTTGGGAGTGTGTTCCGAGGTGGGCGGTAGTGGCTGCTATGCGTTACCACCGGTCCGGGAGTGCAACTGGTAGAATCCTACCCTGGGTATTTCCTCGAGTGCCTTGTCATATTTATCCCATACGAGCCCCATACGATTTTGGTTTAGTGTTGCTTTCTATGGAGTGCCCTCTGATAACACCAGTGCGGTGAATTTACGGTACTATATAGATTGTGATGCCTATAAACGGCGTAAGGGTAATATGGTAATCCCGCTTACGCTATTTTCAGTATATTTACTTTACTGAATAGACATTACAATAATGGCGTACTATTTTATATTTATTATTTCCACGGATCCTTAGAGGACGAGAATCCCAAACATCCTCTAAGTTATTGTACATTTCGGTTAACACTTCATTTGATTTAATTCACTTATATGAGAATGTTAGTCCTGACTCGAGTATTTTGTTTGTTTTATTCTTGCAATTGCTCGGGTCAGACCGAGGATTCAGCTTGTAGATATCTGTTAAAGCTTGAGATTTGTTGGAGATCCGGTCATTTATCTGTTACCGCTTGTGCAGTTATCCCCACTTTGGTCAGTTATTCATGTATTAGCAAGGTTCTTAGTCTTCCGCTGTATCTATACTTATTTCCGTACTCTGATATCATGTAATTTAAAGATTTTGTTTTATTGTATAAAATTTTGCTTCCGCTGTGAGATATTCAATATTCTGTGTTTGTGATTCTGTGATGATTTATATTTCAACTACATAAGCAATAACAATCTGTCATTTTGAACAGTTTAAGTCGATTTAATTATCGACTTGAGGCGGTCAAAAGGCCAGTTCGTTGCAGTTGGTATCAGAGCCAGGTTATACAAAGCTTAGCTTATGAAGTTGAAACACTCATTAGAGATAGAGTAGCAATACTCTAGAATGAGTGAAATCACCTTAGAATCATACCCAAGAGAACGTATTTTGAAAATAAAAGTAGTTTAAATGATTTCAAAGGATTTTTTTCCCTATATATATAAATTTTAGCCTTGTTTATAAATATATCCTTGTTTAAATTTCCTCCCTTCGAACCTGTCCCCTGGCTGGATCACTCTCCAATTAGGATTTCCGAATCTTAGTCTTGATCGTGTCTTGTCCAGTCTTAATAATTTAGGATTTATCGCTCTTGACAAACCAAATCTCTCTTAAATCATTTGGGTTATCCTTGATAAATCTTTTTGGTTGGGTTCGTTCATTCGTTAAGCTCCTGCCTTATAACCCCAACTTAGCTCGAACCAAATAAAAGTAAGGAATAAGTATTCAAAATAAAACTTGAATAAATAACCAAATGTTATACACTTGGTTGTATTGAACAAACTGAATTAAAACTCCAATAATACTGACTTATATAAAAAAAAAATTCAAGGTTATATGTAGATTTGGTAACACTATATCACGAAAATTCATTGAATAAAATATGTATGGACTCATAAACTATATTAATGTAAATAATACTTGTAAATTTTTTTGTAAATCAATAATTTGATTCTCAATGACCATGAAGAATAATTGAACTTCACAAATGAATGTAATATGAGCATCCTTTGAACTAATTTTTTTTATGGAGCATGATATGTATGGTATTGACCTGGATAAATGGTTCTATGATTTTATAAGCAGGCAAACACTGAATTTAAGATTTGGAAAAGAGTATTTGTTTGAAATATATATATATATATATATATATATATATATATATATAAGGAAGGGTCTTATATAATATGTCGGGAATAACGCCTTATATGATTTCCATTGTAGGTTTTAGGTAATATAGATAATATGTGTTAAAGATGCTAAAAGAAATCTGGTATGATATATGTTTTAAGAGAAACAAACATTTTATTCTCCATTTAAAAATGGCAAGACTGTATATAAGTAAATAGACGATTTCAGTCAAAAATATATATGTTATCTTGGCATAAATTTAGAAAATTTACATGTAGTAATTGGTATATGTAGCTTTGAAGAAAAAAAAATACCAAATGTTTAATTGAACATCAGATTTTTTTTTTTTTTGGATTATCGGGTATGTCAAGATTTTGAATATACGCCTTGCCAGCGTATGTATTAAATTCGGGACGTACTAGATAAATGTGGAATCGCACTCTAGACGCTTGGAAATAATGCGGGTGATGATCGCGACATCATCAGTGCATATTCCCGGGTTTCGGAAGAGAGATAAATGTATAATTTTCAGTTGAAATGTTAAATTAATAGTTAAGACTTTATTTTGTAAATATCTAAGAAATAATGAGAGAAAGAAAATTTATTTTGAATATATGACAGAAAAGTTGATTGAGTTATGAGCGTATTAAAAACAAAGTGTCAACCAATGGCATTTGTAGAAAAATATATGTTCTGAACTAATTTTTTTTTTTTTTTTGGAATATAAACTAATAAGATTGTATGAAGGAATTTATTGAATTGATGGGGTTTGTTATGAAATGAAAATTTCTTCGATAACTAAATTACTGCCAAAAATGAGAATGTCAAATTAAGCACTACAATACTTATTATGATGAAGAAGAAGATTTTAGTATGATTGTTTTTTTTTCTTTCTTTCAATGCAAACCAAATAAGAATTGTGAACAGTAAAGCTTAGTTTTGAATTGTCAGGTTAATTTCAAGTAACAGGAAACCCTCCTCATAAATTATAACATTTAGAGGCTTTCCCCGACTTATGATACCGTAGTTTAAATTCTCCATCTTGAAATTTCTATTGCTACAGCATGCCGTTAATGAAACTTATTGTGGAACCAGATATAGTGATAGCAAATGTTGAACATCCATATATGTGCAGGCTGACATTTAGTATAGGTTCATTTGATTAAGGTTTATCGGCTTTTAGGATTATGGCAAACCCATTAGTAATTATACTAATAATTCCACTTAAAACTATCAAATTTTCTGGAAAAGAACTGAGTAAGGGAGGTTTTATGGGTGTGAACCAATGGAGTACCACAAACAAGTGAGCATACTGAAATGTATTCTTGCATGTGAGGGGCGTTTTAATTCACTGTAATGTTCATTCATGCGACAGTAGCATGGAAAACTTAGCAAGGACAAAGACGCAACATGTATTTAGTTGAACCTAGTGAAAATCCAGCCTCAGGTCCGATAGATTGTCCTACTAATAAATGCTGCCAGGTGTATGCTGATAAGGCAGTAAGAGGCGTTGATGCCATTCTCAGTAGACAAGTTTAATATCCCCATGCAAACAAATAAAGAAGAGGATAATGAACACACTTCATTTCCAGTTTTAACAGAAGGGTGAAACGAATGTATATTTTGTGGAAAAAAAAACTGCATTAAAACTGAAATGAAAAAAAAAACTGCATTAAAACTGAAAAAAATGCATTAACATAGGAAAGGGAGGCAGCTACAGAGGTGCTGCTACAAGCGGTAGCAGCGGCAAAGGCTGTTGTTACATGTGAAGGAAAAAGAAAACATGCATTTGCATATTGTAAAATTTTCTACATTATTTACATCTTGTTACATATGTTTATGTACATTATTTGGTTTAGTTCTCCCTCCTCTCGAATGAAATCGATGGTTTGAAGATAAACAAATTCCATAAAAACAAGAAGTACGTTTGTAAAAGCAAAATGAGTATTGACATGGATATGAAAAAAAAAAGAGTATAAAAAAAAAATGAAACATAAGTTGCATAGTAATAAGATTATGTACATTGTTAGTGCATTCACATATTTGTCAAATGCTACTCTTATTCCATGTCTTGTTCGCATATTGTTATGCATATTAAATTTTTCCATATATATGTTGATTCTCATTGTGTTGTGAGTGTCTTAGTAGGTTGCAATGGCTCGATTTGCTTATGGAAGCTCGCTTTTGCACAAATGCTAAGAAAAATAAGAAAATACACTTTAAAACGCTATAAAAAGGTACGTATCTCGCATTATTTATCGTTTTTGGTTGTTTTTGTTTTGGTTCCCCTAATCTGGGATGCCTCATCGTATAGATGAGATGTATATTTTGTGTTTTTGTTGTTTTGTGTACGGGAAAATTTTCCCGATCGAACCGTACAGGGGAGATGCTGCCGAAATTTTTCATAAATTCGGGTGTCAAAAAAATTTTGAGTTTTAAAATTCTATAACTTAATTTTCTCTCTCAATACGTTTTAAACTAAGTAAGTATATGTATAGCTATATATGTTACATATGTAAATCTATACAACGTTCCTTTTCGAGGACGAAAAGCGCTAAGTGGGGGAGAATGTAACGAACCAGCAATTTCGACAAATTAAAATACGAGTTTAATTAAAGATTAGATGTTCAATTGGATGTTTATAACCTTAATTTGAATTTCTAATATTGTTTTGAAATATATGTAATGTAAGTGCAAGTTCTATTTAATATTGGTTCATTGAATTTAACGCTTAATCGATAAATTACAAACCGTTAAGTCAGTGAAAATTTAAAATACGTAACATGGAAGTAATCTAATTAATTTTGTCATGAAATATGAAGCTCGTCACTACGGTTAAATCAGTTTACACAACTGATATGGTAGCGACAACCGGTGTTTGTATTTGACATTAAATATTAAAGGTTGAATTAAATTTGGAAATTAAATATTTGAGATATGCTCGACTAGGCAAACTAATGGAATGAATTTTGGGGTGAAATACAGAAGTTTATTCCATTCGCTTCAATCTATTTTAAACATTTAATAAATCATTGAAAATTTAACATTATCAGCATTGGAGCGAATTTGAATCTAAAAAAAAAAAAAACACGTAAAATCATTAGCACTGTTAGAGGTGTATCAGTCCGTGCTAGAATTTGCTGCATATAAAAACACAGGTGATCATTTCATCTTTAGAATGGTATAACGACAATGAGATATATTTATATAGTAAAATAATTATATCATCAATCAATTCACTTGTTATCTCATTCGACACCTGTGAACACTTTGCTGAAAAAATTGTAACACGTTGCTTCTTTTCCTTCTTGTGTCTTCCACGTGTTCTCTATGTTAGCAGAAAATAAATCTTATATTGCATGTACGAATGAGTGACCCCGTCCTCTTTATTTTCTGTTTGAGATATCTCCTTCCCATCGAAATGGCAGTATGCCATTTTTTTCCCCCAAAATCAACGTCTTTCTTCCTCCATCCACCCAAAATCAGCTTCAAATCTCCACGCAAGAAAAGCTTTGTTGCGCCGTAACCTCGTCAGCAATTGCCACTGACCAACGTCTGGCTTCTAGCGGCATCGAGCAATCCAAACTAACCCCATTGCTTGTCGGCATCGCAAGTATCGTGCTTCCCGCTCCAGCGCCGTGCGAGATCCTTTCACTAGCCCCACCGTTTCCTCCAGCGACCCTTACTGGATTTGAAGAAACCCTACTTCGAATCCACTTTTAGTCCACCAGCGCATCAACGACCATCCACTCGGCGGCTTCGGCTGCTCTCCAATTTTGTTGCAAGGGTGCTGTGCATTCCAGATGCTCGGGGAAATGCCTGAGAGGCTGTTTCGGGCTGGTGCAAGCAGAAATTGTTAGCTAGCGAGAATGGGTCTTTTTTTGGGTTGTGTATAGTAAACAACTTGCTATATCTGTAAAGAACAGGTATATACTCCCTTGGTACAACTATAGGAAAGGAAGTGTATTTAAGTATGTGCTCAGTCGGAGTTTAACAGTGAATGTTATAATGTGTTTAGGGTTCGTAGTCAGTGGGTTTTGTCGTGACTGGAAACTCCACAAATTCCATTTATGTAAGTATATACACATATGTGTATATGTACGTGAATGACTTGGAGTGGATTCGTCACTTTGATATCAAGTTTCACCTCAGTTCTGCGTCGGTTTCATAGTCATCTTCTTCGCCTCGAAAGGTGAGTTTTTCTCACTCATAGACTAATATTTTTATGAAGTGAATTAAGGATTGAAATGTTGAATGAAATGTTAGGTTGCTCTAGATTTGTTTGCTTCGTGGTTGTGCAGACACTGTTATTTCATATGACACTATGGACGTTTGTTTGACATGCTATGTTCATTTTCTCACCATGCAAGTTCCATTTTTGATTGAAACCAATACGGGTTGAAATGATACACACCCGAACCCTTTTGTATTCGAATCGATTTGGGATGCGGGTTGAAATGATACATACCCGGGATTCGAATATTTTTTTTAAGAACGGATTGAAATGATAAACATCCGTACCACTTGACCATAGGATAGAAAATTTTATATGAACTCTGTGGTCAATAAATTAAAAATATTTTTAATTTATTTTATCGATTTGGTATGTTAAAATTTTAAATGCAATCCCTATATAGCATAAAGGAAGTCTTAAAAGTAAGCTTGTTCAAATATTCACTTGAAACTTTTATGAAATCTTATTTGTATCAAATAAGTTTTAAAGTGATTATTGCCATTTAACACGAAGTCTAATTTATTTAAATAAATTCTTTATCACTTTATGTTTACCTAACGAGTTTAATGATTTGATGTAAAGGATATGCAAGACTTGATAAATGCTTCCTAAATCTTATTTTGACACATGATTTAACAATAAATTTTCGCCGTACAAATGTAAGAAGGATTTTGTCAAAATAAAAAGTGTTAAATCCAAGTATATGAAAGAATATGATTATTTAAATCATGGTGAATACGGGTTGGTTAACAAGTTAGAATTTAAATAGATCATATGTATTTAACAACTAATGTGAAAGTGTTTGGGAATTTATTTAAAAAATGGATATGTGAAACCCAAAGTAAATATTGGTTTGAAGATCGTTTTAACCATGAAGTGTTAAATTTGAACCAAATAAATGGGGATTTGTTTAAAGGTGAAATCTTGATGGGAAAAGAAAATTTGAGACATGGATTTAGATTTGGATTGGATCAATATTATTTCAATTTCATAGAAGTAAATTTTCCTCATTACTTGATTTCATAAATATTTTCTCTAAAATGGTTTGATAACTTTAACTATATGAATTTATAATATTTTTCCAACTATATATATATAAATATATTTATACAATATTTTCAATTTAATATACATATTTTTTTTCTTTCCAACTATATATATATATGTATACATTACTCTCAAATTTATATACATACACTTTTCCAACTCTATATGTTTATACATTATTTTCAATATACTATTTTCAAACTTAACTTTTCTAAAGGTGTTTTATAAATATAAATCTATGTCCGATCCAGTCCATCTAGTCCAAAGGGTGAAAGAAAGGAATTCAAGCAACAGTAATATGTCATGGAATTTGAAACTTAACCCAATGGTTGACAAAGTAATGGCAAATTTTGGTTTTTATAACCTTAAATCAAACCAATGATAAATGGTTTTGAGAAATCAATTTTTGGGCAATACTTGAGACAACTCGATTTGCGATATGATTTCGAATATAATGGCCACGGTGTAAATGGTCTAAGTGTCGGTTGTTAAAGAGACCGGAGTCGGTAAGTGGCATACTCTCTGTCAGTGCCGATACCACTTTAACAACCGTGTACGTGATGGAGTATCGGAACAACAATAAGATGGCTTGGAAGCGACCACTGGATCGAAGAAGGCGAACGAAGACGAAATGACCTTGACCTTCGGGTCATAATTAAAATGACTAAAACAGGAGCTATACCGTGACTAATTGAGGTAGCACCTTTGATCGGACACGCTTCTTTGATACCATCTCTATGACTATTGTGATTGATTTGGGTGCACCCTTTTGATTTTGGGAGTGTGTTCCGAGGTGGGCGGTAGTGGCTGCTATGCGTTACCACCGGTCCGGGAGTACAACTGGTAGAATCCTACCCTGGGTATTTCCTCGAGTGCCTTGTCATATTTATCCCATACGAGCCCCATACGATTTTGGTTTAGTGTTGCTTTCTATGGAGTGCCCTCTGATAACACCAGTGCGGTGAATTTACGGTACTGTATAGACTGTGATGCCTATAAACGGCGTAAGGGTAATATGGTAATCCCGCTTACGCTATTTTCAGTATATTTACTTTACTGAATAGACATTACAATAATGGCGTACTATTTTATATTTATTATTTCCATGGATCCTTAGAGGACGAGAATCCCAAACATCCTCTAAGTTATTGTACATTTCGGTTAACACTTCATTTAATTTAATTCACTTATATGAGAATGTTAGTCCTAACTCGAGTATTTTGTTTGTTTTATTCTTGCAATTGCTCGGGTCAGACCGAGGATTCAGCTTGTAGATATCTGTTAAAGCTTGAGATTTGTTGGAGATCCAGTCATTTATCTGTTACCGCTCGTGCAGTTATCCCCACTTTGGTCAGTTATTCATGTATTAGCAAGGTTCTTAGTCTTCTGCTATATCTATACTTATTTCCGTACTCTGATATCATGTAATTTAAAGATTTTGTTTTATTGTATAAAATTTTGCTTCCGCTGTGAGATATTCCATATTCTGTGTTTGTGATTCTGTGATGATTTATATTTCAACTACATAAGCAATAACAATCTGTCATTTTGAACGGTTTAAGTCGATTTAATTATCGACTTGAGGCGGTCAAAAGGCTAGGTCGTTACATGCACCAAAATGCGCGCTTCAAATCTCTATACATCTTATATTACCCTGGATGAATACTAAGTTTAGATTTATGACACTCATCAAGTACTTCTTTCTTGAGCTCAAGAATATTTGGAACACAAATCCTCCGTTCCGGTCTCATAAATCCTTTATTTCAAGTTGGAAGTTCGAGACTTTACCCTCTTGGATTCTTTTACTAATCTATTGAAAAAATTCATCATCATTTTGTTGAACAGAAATTTTCTCAATTAATGAAGGCGTAGCAATTAGATTAGCAATAATAATGTTCTTCCAACTAAGCGTGTCTGCTACCACATTGGCTTTTCCTAGAATATAAAGAATTTCTAGATCACATACTACCAGAAACTCCAGCCAATGCTACTGTCTCATATTCAAACCTTTCTAGGTGAAGAGATATTTCAGAGACTTCTGATCTGTACAGCGCTCGAACTTCTCACCCAAAAAGTAGTGCCGCCAAATCTTTAAAGAAAATACTACTGCAAACAACTCCAAGTCGTGAGTGGCATACCTTTTCTCATGAGGTTTCAATTGACGACTTGCGTAAGCAATTATTTTGCCTTTTTGCATTAATACTACGCCAACTCCTTCACCAGAAGCATCTGTATAGACAGTTAAATCGTGATTACCATCTATAATCGTCAACATTGGGGCAGTGGTTAACCTTTCCTTCAATTCTTGGAAAGATTTTTCACATTGTGGAGTCTAAATAAACTTAGTATGTTTCTTCGTCAGCTTCGTCAAAGGACAGGAAAACTTAGAAAAATCCTATACGAATTTCCTATAATAACTCGCCAACTCAAGAAAACTTATAAATTTAATAGGGGTCTTTGATTGCATCCAATCTTGAATGGTCGTAATCTTAAGGAAATGATAAGAGCATAAAAGCCATAAAACGAGCATATGTATACACAGAAATGATTTTTACTAGGGGTAGGTTATTCTACTGTACTCATTCCAAGGCATTACTAATCCTATCTCTAATGAGTTACTCATCCTAGAATCCTACTGATCCTATCTAGATGAGTCATTTAATATGTTATCCTCTAGAACTAAGGCTGACCCTCAGCTTTGATACCAGATGTGATGACCTAAACTCCCGATCCCCAGAAGAAAGATAATCATTGGAATATAACACGTAAACATAATAGAAGAAGGTAAATATTACATTACAATACATAATGTGCATCAGATTATAGAAGCGGAAATAATATCAGAGTTTAGGACATTACATGGGATCATAATTATACAAAGTAGTTTCAAATATTACACAGCGGAATTAAAGAGAGTCAGCATTATAAAGTCTGGAAGAGTCTAAAATAATATCCAATCCTTGCTCCAGATCTAAGTCCAAAACCATCTTCCAAACACATCCAAAAAGATATAGCTAATTACCTGGACACTAGGTTGCCCATGTGAAAATGTAGGCACACGAGTTTGCAAGGGAAAAAACTACGAGTCCGTCATGGGACCGGTATAAGAAACCATACAGTTATTATTAACTTATTTTAAAATAAGACATATCACGGGACTACGCCATATAACACGAAACTGGTTTACTCCATACGAATGCCAATGCATAAAAGAATAAACAACGCAATTCTTTTTGAAAAATGAAGGCATTATAAGACTCAAGTATTATCGCACAATGCAGCACAAACTAGAGGATAGAGTTTTACCTTATAATGGAAAAACATGCTTGATATGAGAAAATCTAGACCAGTTGAAATTATTATTAGTGTCTCAGTGTTGAAAAACAATTTCGGAAATAAATGTATTAGTCTTAGACGGTAGAATACCCCATCCAATTATGTCACCATATAGGTTTACAAGACGAAAAGTCTCATATTGGAAGTTAGAATCCATCATGAAGCAAGGCAAATGATCTTCCTTATTGGATTCAGACCATCTTTAGAAAGATGTCCAGGACCATATGCATGTGACCCTTGGAGCGGTAGAGCCGATCCACCAATTACCGGTGGATTAGGGTTACTCTTAAACAAAACGTTCCTCGGACCTATCGAACCTACAATCTGGTTAGTACGTTGACCATCATCCAAGGCACCTCAATTCCAACATCCACATAAGTAATCTGTCTAGGCTCCATACCATGGCATAACCTTTAGCTAGGAGGAAACGTATGTCCTTTCTCTGCGGTCCTTCATCCCGTTTCGGTTCATACTGGAGTGTGAGCTTTGCAAGTTAACGCACCACAAAGTCCTGCTTTTCAACAAAAGCTTTGATCTATCTACCAGCAGCACTTCGTATGCCACACTATCATTCCATACCATACAATTAATGTCTATTAATATGTAACCTCTAAGCTCATACGCCTCAGAGATGGGTGTTAGTGAATAAATTCTCCACCACCAAATGTAAATATATTTAGTAAAGATCAATTAAAATAGCATATAACACCATGTCAGACATAGATCCATACAAGTTTGTTCTGGGTCTAAACGAATCGAAGGTACCTTATTCCTCATACAATTTAGGAGAGAGGCCCTTGCACATCCAGACAATCAACAAGTACGTCCCAACCACTGCCACTTTAACCCTTCAATAGGAGTAAACCATCTCAAGGCATCAACAAGCAAACCATTCGATGTGAAGATTCCCTGTCTTCCACTTTCTTCAACATCTTTGATTTTTAATCGGCTTATCATTATTCGAAATAGGTTAAACCCGGTCTTTTCGAATAATTCACATCAAAAAATAAATCCTTATCGGATTATCAAACCACCAATTAAGTCTCCTTTAATTGGTATTCATTTCATAAGATTAAAAATCTAATTCTAAAAATTTGGTTAAGTTCTTTGCTTTCAAAAATCAATTTTCAATCTTGTTAAAAGATTTACTAAAGAATTTAATTCGATTTACGAATAAAAATCCTTATTTCAAGTCGTTTCCCAAATCTTGTTATAAAAGGTATTACTCAACTAGCCAATTTTCACTTAACTAGTTTTATCTTTCTAACCATATAAAATTGGTTTAAACCCTTTTCAAATCATTTATAATGATTTATAAAGATGTTTCCCATTTTTATTTAAATAAAAATAGCTCATATTCATAATTTTCCACGGGCCATTATTGATTCTAGCGTTATTTTTATTCAAATTTGATTGGGATTTCTCGAAATATAACTGTTGGATTTGAAAACTCTTATTATAATTTGAAAGCTCTTTTAATTACGAACCCAACATTTCTAGTTTTGTTAAAATCCGATGGTCTAATCTCCCAGAATATCAACTTAAAGCTACAGGCTGAAATTCATGAACTACCGTTGCGCGACGAGTTCTACCCTGACCATTATTCAATGTATATTTATTTATTTATTATGTAAAAAATATACAATAATTTTTAGAAGTTATATTTTATTTTTCCCACTTTAAAATCAAACATTTTAATATTCCAAAGTTAAAATAATATTATAATGATTAAAATAATTATATTTTTCTAACTTCATTATTTTTAATCCAAAATTCCCTAACATTCGCAATAAAATTAAATAAGAAAGTTTCATATGGGAGTTCTTTTAAAACTCGTCTTAAATATCCTAGCCGAACTTCACTTTTATCGGTTACTATTCATTTTGAAAATAAAACTTGAACATGCCAAAACTAGATGAAAATTAATTCAAATCAATTTGTTCCAATTACAAGTATTTATCGATATTTTAAAAATCTTGGTGTCCATCAAAAATCGGACGTCAAATTTGAACTTTTATTTTCAGCCTATTATTATATAAATTAAATATTCATTAAAATCCATTTTAATTGATGAAGATTTAACCAATGAACCAACAACCACTTTCATTGTTCATTTTCAGTAAGTGCCTTATATAACACTTAATCAACCATCAAACAACATCCAATCCACATATAAAGTGGAATTCACTGTATAAGCCTTAAGTCAATAACGCTTATACAGGTTCGTCAATCCACAGGTTAACCGTAGATCCAAACAACTGCGACATGTGTCAATTAAGTATCATCCCAATACGCGTGTAGGGTTTGTCGTAAACTAAACAATTGAGAAATGCGTCAATATCATCCCAATACCCGTATGAGGTTTTCTGTAAACTAAACAATTGAGAGACGTGTTAATATCATCCTAATACCCGTGAGGGGTTTACCATAAACTAAACAATTAAGAGATGTGTCGATATCATCTCTATGTGGGGTTTTTCGTAAACTAAACAGTTGAAAGATGTGCCAAAATCATCCTAATAATTGTGTGGGGTTTTTCGTAAACTAAATACTTCAGAGATGTGTCAATATCATCCCAATACCCGTGTGGGCTTTGCCATAAACTAAACAATTGAGAGATGTGCCAATATCATCCCAATACTAGTATAGGGTTTGCCGTAAACTAAAAAATTAAGAGATGTGTCAATATCATCCCAATAACCATATGGGTTTCTCTGTAAATTAAACAATTAAGAGATGTGTCAATACCATTCCAATAACTGTATGGGGTTTGCATCACATTCAAAAATCAGTAATTAATAAATTACTTCATCAAGACCAATTAAGCTTCCAGTAGTCTTAAACCGACATTGTTTATTTTTAAAGTGTCATATACCCAAGTAATCACACACATATCAAGTAAAAATGATATTTTTTTATCATACTATGCATTACTTAACATCATAATAAACATGCATAATTAATTAATAATCACTTCAGAACTCAAGTTTATAAACCAACGGTAGTTAATTTCTAACTAGCCATTTATATAGGTTTCGGTTCCTCACTGTGTGTTCCACTACGCCAAATCTTTTAGGCAAATGGACTAGCGAACTCTTACATACGACTTCAGCACTTCAATGTAGAATTTTTGACCTTGCAATTAAAACAAGTTTGCTCCTTTTCAACTCAAATCAACTAGCTAATACATGTATATACTTATACACACCTTAATTTGCAATTTCAAGTGGAAAGTTAGGATCCTTGAGTGGTTTTAGGGTCCGGGGATTAGGGGAGCCATTATTAGTAGAGGTAAGGGGTGGCGCAAGTAGGTGGGGGCCCTAGGCATGAGGTGGGGGTGTAGGTGGTGAAAGATAGTGTCTTTAAGAGGTGTAAGTGTCAATAAGTGATAAAATGTGATTTTTATGGGTTTAAGGAAGAGAGAGAAGCACGACAAGGAGGAGGGGAGGGGGAGCTATTGCGCATGAAGGTTAGGGGTAGGGGAGGCACAGAAATGGGGTGGAGGGATTCTAGGTGGTGGAGGCCATGGATTCAAGGAGGAAGGAGGAGAAGGACCTAAGTGAAAAATGAGAAGACAAAAGGAAAGAAAGGATGAAAGGAAGGGGTATTTTGTAAAGAAGGGGAGGCACATGGATTGCTTAGGTGTCACGTAGAGATGGAAGGGAAGAAAAACACCTTGGGTGCTTGGATGGAAAACACGTGGCATGAGTTTCTTTTGCTTTAAAGCTTAAGTTAAACAATGAAGGGTTTTAGTTCAACCCCACTTCTTTTGTCCGTGTAATCACATATTAGTTATTTTTGTCACGAAATTCTAGATTCTACGATAAAACATAATTTCAGATCCAAAGAAATAAGTCTCATCGAATTCCGAGTTCGTTTGACCTTTCGTTTTTTTTTGTGTTCTTGCATATTTTTCACCGATTGACTGGGTATGCGTTTATTTCTCGCATGGCCACACACAATCTCCAAAAACCATGAAATTTGGAAATTTACCATTTTTCAATGTCCAGATCCGATAAAATTGGTTTCATCAACTTTCAAGATCGTTTGAAAATTTTTCCTTTGTAAAGTTATGAAAACAACATTAAATCATCAAATTCTTAAAATTGGCCATATATTCTTAAAAAATAGATTTAAAAATAATATTTGAATTATTTTCTAAATCTCCGGACGTATTCCAATACAAAACTCAAAATTTACAATTTCGGGGAATAGTTTTTCTACGAAAAATTGTTCAAACTGATAAGTTGCGGAAACTAATTTAAATAACTTATCTAACCATTATACTTATTGAAATTGTATTTAAAAATAAGTGTCAAAAACTCGTATTTCCAAAATTTTAAACTGATTCCAAAATTTTAGGTCGTCACATTCTACGATATTGAGACAAGGGAAGGAGTGTCAGCTAGGCCAGTTTTCCCAATTACTACCTCTAGGACAACCGCATCGCTAGAAAGAGTGGACCAGTTTAAGGACTTGGACAAGGTCCCAATGGATGTTACTTTTATCTTGGCCTAGCGGCAAAAGTTCTGGAAGTCTTACACTGAATGTTGGGGAGATAACCCCTTCGAGCAGGCCTCAATCTGGTCTGTAGAGAGTGCACTTAGGACACACACTCATAAACACTGCATAACACATTGTGTACAGGGTGTTCGAGCCTAATCCTGATTTTATTCCGTGTAGGTGAAATGGCTTGAGACAGCAGCAACGGCAGTACCGATGTCAGGGGGCTAAAGCCTAGCGACCACAAAGTAGCGCGGTGATAAGTGGTTTTAAGAAAGCGATCGATCCATCCCAATCTTCTTCTCACTCCCAGGGTCGTGGCGGTGATCATCGATATAGAGATCAAACAGGATACTCAGAATTCCCATCATTTATCATTCGTTCTTCGGGGGCCGACTCATGGTTTGAGACTATGGGTACAAGGTCGTAAACATCGACGTTTCCTCCTCACGCTCTGCCAACGGTGCCTGCTTATAAATCCACTAGTAAAGATACGTTTCTAGGACATCAGGACATCGAAAGCGTACGCATCAGAGGAAGGGTCAGAAGTTCCAAGGCACACTCCTAAATAGAAAAATGCACTTTTGAAAGAGTTATTCCTCAAGTATTATTTTGAGGAGCTGAAATGGATGCTGGACATATGTCCAATTCCTTGCGAGGATACTGACAAGGTGTGTTGGAAAGTACACGCTGCCTATTATAAGATCAAAGAATTCAGTAAATATGCGGGGCACCTCTCCAAGCTAATCCTCCGAGAGAATGTGAAGTTGCAAAATTTGGAGCTGACCCTCGAAGATGAGAGGGTCATCTTTTGGAATTGGGATGATTTATTGGGTAAGATAAGTCTTCGGATTGTAACTATTTCAACGTATCGGAGTAACACACTTAGGTGCTAACTCTCTGTTATTGAAACAATATAATGCAAAGAGAATTACAAGAAGATGGAGAAAGAGGCACATGACGCGGAAAAACAACCTTCAAAAACACTGTAGCCTCTGAGACGCCCAACAACACAACTCTTAAAGGAGAGAACCAACGAATGCTGGAGGAGAACCATTGATTGCTTGAGAAAAACAGGGAAGCGCACCAGCTTCAAATGGACAACGAGGCCTTGGTCAAGGAGAACCAAAGGGAGAAAGCTGAAAATGAGAAGCCCAGAGGCTTATCAATGAGAATGCCGAGCTAAAAAGGCTTCTGGAGTAGGATAAGAAAGAAAAGGAGGATGTTGAGGCTAGTAACAAAGAGGTGCTGAGCTAGATTGATGGAATAAAGGCAAAGCACCAATAGGAGGTAGAGGAGCTCAAGGATGGGATTGAGGATGCTGTGATTAAGGCGGAGATGGATCTGGAGCTATATGTTTGGGGAATGTACGTCAAAGCGCTTCGATTCCGTGAAATCTCATGGGTCGACGATTACGCCCGGATATTGGCTGAGGTTTAGGATAGGCTATCGGAGTATGAGGCTGAGCTGTGGCAGGTGGAGGTAGTCAATGAGATTCACTACAAGATAAATGATTTTTTGTTGAAAAATTCAGTGGCGTTTATTATCAAATTCAAGCAAAAGTGTTTTTACTATCAATGTAAGCACGGAAAAAAATTCACATTCCCGCCTCTTCGTAAACACAAGTCCGCATGTCCAAGGAAAACGTAACTATACTATTCTCTTTTTCTATTCCCTCATACTTCAAATATTTTAACCCTCATTCACTTTTCTTCCTTTTCCCAAAAAAAAAAACCCTAGCATTTTACCCCTTTCAATCTATCGCTTATTATTTCTCAGTTTAATTCGATTTTATAAAGACTATCTCGTTCAACGTTGGTACAGATACCAGTAGAGGTGGTTCATCTCAGTGACACTTCAAAGCGATTTAATTCAATTCCTAATCATATTCAAGATCCCAAAATCAGTAAAGCTAGAAAGGTATAAAATCAAACTTGATTTATCTAATTTTTTTGGATCCTATCGTTTAGGGTTTTGAACAGTTAAAATCCGCTGGGTGTTGATTTCTTCAACCACAAACCAAAATAGTTGATTTCTGCAAACAGTATTTTGTAAATGGGTTTTATATCTAGGTATTCAAGTTACTTTTGAGCTTTGGGTTTTGATAGTATACTATATTAAATTACTTCTGAATCGAATGGGTTCTAAACTCTGGGTTTGACAGTATACCAGAAAAAATTACCAAATAGTGTTGATTTCTAGTGTTTGCATCCGAATTGAATGGGTTTTGAACCTGTTTTGTACATATATGTTGATTGCCTAAGCTATACTGATTGGAATTTAATATGGACATTGATTTTAAATGTTAACATGTTCATTTAAATTGTGTGATTGAGTACTTGCAGTAAACATAATAAATTGATATACATATACATACATATATATATATATATATATATACATATATATATATATATATGAACCTTGCAATGCATGAATTATATATATGAGTTACACAGTATACAGAATTGTGCACCTTATGACTTGGGAGATTATGAATTTTGCAATATGTGATATTATGCAAGTATATCAGAATGTGTTTATGTATGTTAATTTAATTTATTTTCTTCCATCTGATTTGCATGTATAAGAGTATAAATGAATAATGTAATTGTGCAGTATAAAAGTCATACAAAATTTCTCTGTAGGCTTAAGAGAACCCAAAGGGACAAAGAAAATTTGGTTTAGGCTCTTGTCCCATTAATATCAATAATCGAGATTGCAAAATTTGTGTTAGGCCATCAACGATCAAGTTGAACCAGAACCATGTTTGCAGTCTCGATATTGATATTAATGAGGCCAAATAAACGTGAATTAATGTGGGAAACTGAACAAAAAAACATGTTCAAAATAAGTATACCTACATTGCATTAAGAATGTGTTTATGTATGTTATTTTATTTTATTCCATCTGATTTGCATGTATGGGAGTATATATACTTGAACATTGAAATATGCCATATATCTGTTGTGATTGAACATGTAAATCCAGGCCGCCCCCCATATATATATATACACACACACACACAAGGTTATGGGATTTAAATTGTAAAAATTACACTTCAAATCGAAACGGATTTTAAATCGTAAGCCATAGTTTCCGAATATCATTATTTATGGGTTTCATATGCACTTTGAATTTGATTTAGATGTTTGAATTTCTGCAATTAAATTTAAAACTCAAATTTTTCCCTCCAATTTAACGTTTATTTTGTTTTAAAAGCATTACCAGGTGATTGTGAATCTAAATAAGTATATTACTTCTGGTAGTTTGAGTTGAATGTGCTTTTTTATAACTAAGTTTGAATCGTAATGTAAAAATCAAATCATAAAAGGATAGACTCAAGTTGAATCAGGATTCAAATCGCAAGATTTTAGGATTTTTGACAACAATGTATATACACACACACACACACAATGATATACATAAAGATTACTACTTTTAAATATAGCTATATATAAATGCACACACACACACACAATGATATACATAAAAGATTACTACTTTTAAATATAGCTATATATATAGCACTATATATATATATACACACATACCCCTACTTACCATGTGTTTGACATTACGATAGATATATGTTTAATGTACGACTTCTGCATGCACATCAACATATGTATATATATAACGTATAATGATTATGAGCATACAAACATAGATAGTGCAGGTGAAACTATGTTTTGTATCTGTGAAGCATGAGCACATATGTTTATGAGTGGTGTATATATCAAGTGTGTGTGAACATTTCGAGAAGTCTCAGAAATATGAGCAAGTGAATTTTTTGGCCAAGAGGTCTAATTTATATGAGCTGACAACCTGACTTGGGGGTTACTAAATTAAGTTAATTTGACTTGGGAGTTACTAAATTGAGTTAATTTTACTTTGGATTTACTAAATTAAGTTAATTTGACTTAGGAGTTACTAAATTGAGTTAATTTGACTTGGGATTTACTAAATTAAGTAAATTTGACTTGGGAGTTACTAAATTAAGTTAAGTGACTACATTCAATTTATCTTGGGAGTTACAAAATTAAGTGACTACAATCAATGAATTGACAACTAATTTGAAACAAATCACTAGCATGGTAGGATCTCCTATCAAAGTCCATTGTTAGTATATAGTAGTGTTGTCAGGAGGTATATTTCAGATCCGTGTCGGCAGGTGTTAAGTATTTTTAGGATACTACGATTTATTTCCATGAAGGTGAAACAATCTTGTGTTATTAAGAAATAATTCACGAGTTCTACGCATATACTTGGAGGTAAGAGAGTTATTGATCTAGCTTTCTATGGTCTTGTTGAGGAAACACTTCGGAATGATGAAAAAAAAATCAATCATAAAAGAGATTCGAAATTTAGTAACTCAATTTCTGAAAATCAATAAGTTTCAATTGATCAATTTAGTAACTCCCAAGATAAGTCGAGTTAATTGGTTTGTTAACCAGACCTAATTATTAAATAGTAAAATATAAAAATATTTGTCCATATGATCAACTTTATCATTTCGGAGTGTTTTCTCAACCAGCCCATAAAATGCTTGTTCAATACCTCTTTTATCTTCAGGTGTATGCATATAACTTGTGATTTAGGGCTTAATAAAATGGGAATGTTCCATCTTCATGGAATTTGGTCATAGTATCTTAAAATTACTGAACATCCCGTCGTCATCGTTCTGGAATTTACTTTCTGGCAGTACTACTTAACAGTGTCAGGATCTTCAAAAGTTTGTGTTGGCTAATGAATGTTACATTGGTTAACATACTTATTTTTTGTGCATAGGCAGATCACTCATGGAATATGTAATGGCACAAGGATTATGTAACATTCAGATACATTTTATACAAAATTTCCATGTATGCTCTGTAGAAGCTTTTTATTATATAATGGACAAAGACAATTAGTTTTAAGCTCTTCCCCTATCAATATTAATAGTTGAGATTGCAAATTTCCCTGTTAGGCCATCAACGATCAAGTTCAACCTGAAACATATTTGCAATCTCGATTATTAATATTGCTGAGGCTAGAGGAACTTGAATTGATGTGGGAAACCGAACAGAGATCCGATCAACCTGAATTGGTGTAATTGAAGAAATGATTATACCGTACGAGGAGAGTTTGAGATTTGGGTTTTCATTTGTTCGGACAGTTATGTTTCTGCTTATCTGAATATGCCTGCAGTTCAAAAGGATCTTCAAGTTTGTCGCATCACTCGGAACTCTACAGTTATGCCTATTACTTACGAAAACTTTGTCTATTTTGTTAGTTTACCATTGTTATATGTCTTAACAAATTTTTATTGCTTATAGTGCTCTTCGATTTTCTATGAGACAAACTGATTAGGTATGATCTCTTATTGCTGCATGTTAGCGCATTTTATCCTAAAACTTATCCTAAGTTGTTGCTGTTTAAACTGGTTTGTGTTCTATTATATTATGCTGATTAGTAAAGCTAAGAATATCTGCAAGAGCATGATTGCTGTGCATGTTACGCCATCAACGTAAATAATAGGAGGTAGGAAAAAAGGTAAACCTTAGGTACACCGAGAGTAATTCAAATCCCATATACATATACATACATGCACGCGCATGTGTGTATATATGTGTGTGTATATATATATGCATATGTTTTAGCAAAGATCGTAGATCATGAAGAGAAATAACATGGCTATTTACGTATACAAATGGCATGCTGAAATTGATCAAGAAACATGGTTGAGTGATGTTGTACTTTATCGATTTTTGGATACTAGAAAACATGGTCGAGTTCACCATTTCAGTGGAAGTAAGTTATCACATAAACATTTGGTAGCCTATGCGTAATATGATGCTCATTTTGCTGTATACAGTTTGACCAATTGGTCATTTAATATGTCCTTATATTAGATAACGTTGATCTAGGAACTGCCCGTGGAAGTACTTTCAGGTCTGTTGCCTTAGCATTATCGATCTAGGTTATATTATACTACTTTACTATTTACACGAAAGGAACACAAAAAAGTTGGTTTTAGCTGAGATTAGTATTTTGTATTGTCACTTGTATTCAGCTACTGCTAAAGCTACACATTGGTTCGAAGATCGATATACGAATCACAACGTCGAATCTGAAGGTAACAAACATTTTTACAGTTTTGAAATCTAGCCGAATGATTTCTACTACTTTTGTTTGCACTTGCATTGCCTGGTATTTTCAGTCATATTTTGTGATGACTCATAATCTGCTGGCCGTTTAAGCGGTTCAATCTATTTTCTGAGATAATTTAGTTAAACACAGCTAGTTAACATTTGTGTATCTTGTTGTGAAATCAGGGAGGGGCAGTCCGACTATATGTTGCATCACTTCAATGAGCAAAGTGGTTATTGTACTAGATGTACATTATAGGTATAGCATTTTCTTTGCATAAATTGTGTAAATTTGTATATCAGAGTGGTTATTGTATGTGAGTTTGGTCAGTTATACAGAAAACTATTGTATTGAAGTGGTTATGCATATTTTACTTGATTATATAGTTAATTATTTTTTTGCTTGTTTGAACATCATAAGTATGTGAATGATTATCGATTGATATTGTAGAAACAAAATAGACTATTAAAAGGAAATAATTGCAGAGAAAAAAGGGCAAATTAATTAATAATTTTTAGTTGCGTTTTAAAAACGCTACAGAAATACATTTAGTGGCTTTGAATAAACGCAACTGTAAACCAGGGGTAAAATTGGAAATTTAATTAGTAACATTATAAGCTATTTTTATGGCTTTTATAAAGTGCTACAAAAATTTTTTTGGTGGCATTTAATAAACGTTACAAAAAAGAAATTATAGTGGCGTTAAAAATAGTGCAACCAATTTGCAACGATTTTTAGTGGCATGTTTTCTTGTAACGATTATCGAAAAGCCACCAAAAATGATTGGTAGCAGTTTTTGAGTGCTACAAAAAATCATTTTTCTTGCAGTGATTGAGTTCATGTTTTCACACTTGACTGAGAAGGAGTTCTTGGCCCTACAAGAAGGCAGACAGTTGCTGAGAGACGATGCAGGGAGGGCAAAGGAGGCGACGCTTTCTGCTATAAGGGGAAATCGGTGTCAACCGACAGCTTGGTAGTGGATCACGAGTTTGTTGGAGGTATTTCCCAGTAACAACAAGTTATGCCTTTCATCTCTACAAGTGGTCCATAGGTCTTAACCCCTGCCGAAGTTGAATATAATCCTGATCAACCAGTGTTAGGACTGGGGAGCATTCCTTAACCAGTAGGTGGAAGCACAGTACCCGCCACAACTACCCCGCAAGTGGTGGTAGGTAAAGAATAGAGTCCTAGTATCATGAGTGCTTAAAAGGATGGTAGCGCGAAGTTGAACTAGACTAATTAGCCTTTTTCTTCACCGTGCAGGTCCCTCTGGAGCAGAAGTGACTACAGGCTTTGAACCAATACAACCCACACATCCCGGGATTGGAATGGAAGGTCTGAAGGAGAAGCCATTGAAGGGGATGGCCATCTCGATATATTCTCTGATATTGAAATGGCGCTCTTCAAGGACCTGCTAGGAGAAGGGGACGGAAAAGAAGTGCACGTAGTGGGCCGGTCGAGGCGAGTGAGCACACAATGCGTGACTTGGTCGAAGAATAGAAAGCCTAGCTGCTCGCCAAGTTTGAGGAGTTGGAGAAGAAAAAGGTAGCCGACGTGCTGGCCCGAAAAACAACACAGGTAGAGGCTAGGCAGAAGGCCAAGGAGGAAGCCGCGACTAAGGTGCAGGAGGAGTTGTAGAAAAAGGCTGATGTTGAGGCTGCCAAGAAGTGGAGGTCGAGACCAAAAAGCTTAAGGTTGGCAAGGCGGCACAATAGAAGGCAGCTAGCAAGACTGGGCAGAAGATAGGAGAGGTCACACCTGCAATACTTGCACTCTTCAGCGAGGTCACTCCCGAACCTCTTAAGGCAATCGCGCCTGGAGGCGAGGAAGTCACAGAGATCTCGAGTGGCGATGATGAAGAGGGAGAGATACACTGTAACGACCCATATTTTTCCGTATAATAATTAATTTATTTAATTATATAAATATTTATTTAGAGATTTGAATGGTCATGGTATTAAATAATAGTGAATATTTTTTTTAATTAATTAATAGAATAATATATTTAATTCCGAGATAGTCGGAAATAGTGAATTGACAGTATAATGTGAACTGGACAATTTAAAATATCTAATTAAGCTTAGAATTTGAATTAGAATAACGAATATATTTAAATAACGACAGTTTGAATGTTTAATTATATTATAATTAAAATCGAACTCGAAATGACGCGGTAGTTCGCGATTTGGCGATTTGAACTTCAATTGAATATACATGGTCCGTTTTATACCGAATTTCTGTGAAACATGAAACGTTCGGAGCTGGTGAAGTATATTTTTCTAATGGCAGAGAAAAATCGGATTTCATTGTGTAGATTTTGATTTATGTCCAAATCAAATTTTAGAAAAGCCGCTATGGAACTCCTTTATAATTTATAACGATATATAAAAGGGATTTCAATATAAATTTGAATATCGATTCAATCGGGATTTGAATACCGAGTTGTAAATCCATATATATATATATATATATATTTATTCTGGAGCTGTATGGTATACTATTGTGAATATATACAATAATATTTATTTTTTAATATTTAATTTAATTATTTTTAAATATATTTATATATTTAAATGGGTTATTTAGAGCTTTAAAAATAGCCAGTTTTGCAAACGACCTCCGTTTTCGACGAAACTAATTTTGTTGGATCCGTAATATTAAATTATTGTTAGATTCCAAGTTTCGTGATTTTTAGGGTCACTGTGTGGTCGTATGGATTTTTAATATGAAAACAGTCAGTATTTTGACGGTTAAAAATACGCTATGTAAGCAAATGGAGTCAGAATTCGACGAAACCAGTTTCATTAGGTCCGTAATGTCAAACTCTAGCTGTATGTTCAATTCCATGATTTTTGAATATTGTATGTGACAATGTGAATTTTTAGAAGACATATACAAACAACGACTGCTTATAATTGAATAAACTAATCAATAAAAAATATTATACTATCCTATAAATACCCATACTCTTCCTAACCCTAAGTCGGATATCCTCTAAGTCATTACAAAATGCGCCGCCACCAGAGAAAACGAAAACGTAAAAACATAATCTTCATAAATTTCTATAAATTTAAATAAATTCTATAAATCCTCAAATACATATATATGAGTTCTGTGTATGATTCTCTTCATCCTCGTACCCATTTTGCTGTGTGCGATTTACAGTTCGTCGATGTCTGCTTTTTCAACGCTAGTTAAGGTTCCAAAAATTCTGAGATGGAAGCCTCGATGGTGATTTCAGGTATCGGTTTTGAGTTCTGAGGATCGAAGTGAGTGTATTGGCAAAGATTTGTGATGAATGGTGATTTTTGATGTCGATGTCTGTAGCGCAGGACCCGTCGACGCGACGGAGAGGGTGAACTCGAGTTGAGGTTGGTTGGCATCGGGGGATGGAGAAACTGATAAGGAGCATCATGGTATATTTGGTTTGTTGAACGGTGGTCTGTCGATGGAGTAAAGGGGATGGACGCAATTCGAAAACGGTAGTTTTTTGTTCCTAGAGAAATTTATGATTAGGGAAGAAGCTTGGGATTTGCGGTCGGGTATTTAATTTGGGGTATGGGCCATGAAATGAAAATGTAAGGCCCAAGGTTTATATAGGTTTTATTTAAATTAAATTAGTGTGTACTAACTTTGAATTATCGTATCTGACACATACGATAATAGAATTTCGAACGGTCGGATCCATTGGGATCGTAGGGACGAGGACTTCGCAATGAAACTGACTGGGAGTGATTTGGAGCTCGTCCCAATTTATGGTGAAATAAAACACCTGACTGAATCTATTGAACGGTTATCGCTATCTAACGATTTCCGACCAATGTGAGTAAATCTCACTAATTCTACTCAATTTATATTTTTTTAATAAAATATTTTTAGAATTTATAAATGATGGTTGTTTGCTATGTGTTGGCTGTTTGGATGAACTGCTAGTAAATTGGTTGAAAATATAGATAACGATATTTATAAATCGTTAATTGGATATTTATTCTGTTTATCAGAATAACTCATATTCGTGTTATTCATGTGATTAACATCTGTGGTTGCAGGGAAACAAGTCGAAGGGATCCAACTGGGTTCCTTAACATTTATTTTACTGTTTTTCATATATTGTGATATATGATGTGATTTATCATCTGTTGTTGATTATGTGTGTTTGATCATTGTTATTAGGTACTTTTAAATACCAAAGGAAATATTGGAGTGTGAAAAGGGAAATTTCAAACTATAATTTGAAATAAAATATTTATATAAATTCAATGGATTTTATATAAAAAAGGAAATTTTCAAAGTGTATATTGAAATAAAAATATTCGTATAAAATAAAAGTATTTTATTACAAGAAATGTATGAAGTGAATATGGGATTTTGGAATTTTATAAAATCAAATGGACTTATTAAAAGGAGTTATTTAAAAATTAAATAAAAGACTTCTGTATGAAGTTAACAACAGTCATATGGAAGTTTGAAAGACCAATTTGGTTAAAATACTAAAAGAAAGTAATAAGGAGTAAATAAAGAACTTTATGGAGTAAATATAATATTTAGGAAAACAAATAGAATTGAAAGGAAATACTTGAAAAGTGAATAGAATAGTGTAAAAGAAAATTTTATATTTGAAAGATTTAGACCCGTGCTTCGCACACGGGTATAACCTGATATGGATTTAAAGCAAAGATTTTAAATAGAATCTATTCTAACCGATAGATTGAGAAGATAAATTTATAAATAAGGTTTTATAAATAAAATAAAATATTTATCAATGGATAAATAGAATATATAAGTCAGGAATTATATAGAGAAGTAAGAATCGATTTCAACATCGATATTTGAAACTGAATATGGACGAAGAGTTAGTCGATTAAGAGTTAATCAGTTAGAATTAACCAGTTAGAGTTAATTAGATAGAGTTAACCAGTAAGAGTTAACCAGATAGAGTAAATTGAACATAGTTAATCGAATTAGGATTAATTGAATATTAGTTATTCAATTAGAGTTGATCGAATATAGTTACTTGAGATGGAGTTAGTCAAACATAGTTATTCAGGATGAGTTGCCATTTCGTACGACTCCTAGCGTAATTCGCAGGGCTGCAGATAGCCTACGGCGGTTAGATGTTTCCTGAGGGAATCAGGCGTAACCATTGTGATTGCTGCGATCTAGAGTCAAGCGAATGGAGTTAAATCGAATATTAGCCATTCGAAATAAAGTTAAAACATACATAGTTATTCGAATATAAGTTAATCGAATATTCGTTTTTCGATAGGAGTTAAATAAGTTAAGTTAAATAAGTTGAGTTGATCAAGTAAGTTAATCAAGTTTAGTTAATCGAGTTGAGTTAGTCAAGATGAGTTAATCAAACCGTGTTAATCGAAATGAGTTAATCCAAAGGTGTAACACCCCACGTCCATTAATGTCACTCACAAAGGGAATGCATTAACTTCCATAGAGGTTTTAAGTGAATATAGAACAGAAAATTACAACAAGACAGATAATAAGCAGTACTTGGAAATCTAAAACTTTATTTTATTGCAGCGGAAATTAAACATGTTTGTTACATCATAAAAACCATAAATCAGAGTCAAGTACAATATCCATCTTGATAAAAAAAAAATACATTACCTCATTACATAAATAGCCATTAAAGAAGATAACAAGCTGGACTTTACTTCAACGGTCCAAGCTTTCCAAAAGAGAGATAAAGCAATCCAATCAAACTCCACTAGAGCTGGGTCCACCTTGAGGACCTGGAGGGGGAAAAGGATAGAAATGGAGGGGGTCAGACATAAAGTCTGGCGAGTATGATAATTCTAACAATACTATTATCAAAATAATTAGACTAAGGCATAAGCTGGAAGACAAGGAAATGTCTATGAGCTATTGGGTATGGAAAAGCAGATAGAGATAACGTTAAAGGCACACCTAATTACTAACTAATAATTACTACACCACACCAGTCACCCTAAAAGTTGATCCCACTTGCTTCACTTAGAAATTATATAAATAGCCTTGCGTACCCCTAGCTGACTACATAGGTGCCGTCTGCCCCTATCTCCGCTAGGTGTACTCCACTACCCACTTGCGATCGGCTCCCTACTCGTAGATACCCGTGTTGGCCCCACAGTGGGGTGTATCACTCCCCTAAAGTGGCAACCCGATACAACTTAAGGATGCACGGATTATACCTACACGATGCAACAACGTCTTACCTACCAGCCCGGGTCCACACACGCATATGAGACCCGTTGGACTTGCGTTGCCACCGCTACCCCGTTTCCCACAACTCTCACGTCTGAGATTAGTTATTCTTTAATTTTTGAATATTAATATTAACAGAATTATGGGGTGTTACAAAAGGAGTTATTCGAAATAGTTTATTTGAATAGAATTAAGGGAGTTAAGAATATAGTTTATTCGAAAGGAGATTAATCGAATGTAAATCATTCGAAGAGAGTTAATCGAATGTAAATCATTTGAAAAGAGATTATCGAATATAGTTATTCGAAGAAAGAGTTATCGAATATAGTTATTCGAAGAAAGAGTTATCGAATATAGTTTATTCGAAAAGGAGTTATCAAATATTGATTATTCGAAAGAGAGTTATACGTTGGAATTCGATTATATCAAATTCGGGAAAGTACACTTTCCTTTTTTAATCAAGATTTAATGATTTATTTATAAATTGTTATTTAGTTATTTAGTTAAATTAAGGAATAAAAGTTGTACTTTGAAGTTAGATATTTCAGAAGTAGGGATTGTAATGCTATAGTTATAATAAATGTTTTCAAATAAGAAGTGGATTCGTAAATAGAATCCGAGAGTTTCGCAAGGAAGTTTGTTAAAGATTTGAAAGGTGAATCTTATCTATTACAAAGTTAGAAATGTTGTTCAGTTAAGGTCTAAGAGGAAGCAATACCCTAACTCGATTGGCTTTGTTTTTAACTAAGGAATGGTTAAGGTTCAATAGTGAAGGTTGGTTAAGTGAAATTAGTTAATTAAGGTAATGTTTTGAGTGGCATAGCGATGTTTTATTTAAACATCTATTTAAAACCCGATGAATGAGTTTTGGAAATATTTTCCAAAAATAAAATCAGAGATATTTTCTAATCATAGTAAAGGAAATGTTTAATGAAAAGAATACTGGAATGACAGTGATACATGAAAAGAGACAGAAATGTTTTGCAATAATTAATAACGTATATTTTATAAATTTAGAAAATAAAGAATGTTGAATATATGGAAACAGGAAATAAACAAATTAATGAAATAAAGAGATAAACGTTAAATGATGATTGATCGATAGAATTTCCATCTGGAAATAATATCGTTGTTTGCACACGTGTTTTTCTTTGATAGTTAAATCACCGACTATCGAAGTTTTTGACCATTTTTCCGTCGTCAATACGGAGAGACCGGGATCAGATTCATTATCTGAAACTACTTTTTATGGACATTAGTGTTGCAATCAAATATGGTAAATTGAAGACGGAGTTATGCAAGGGCTGTCCTGTTTACAGAATAGTACCTTCGGTTTGTCCAGTTCCAGGACAACGTGGATGGACGAATGTCTGACAAAGTATATCTAACGGATCGTGTAAGTTGATCTCTTCAATCGTACTTACGTTTAGTGGCGGAGGAATTTGTTTCTCTTAGCTTTATACCCGTGGTATTTTTGGGGAAATCAAATTTTGATTTGGCGGGTATGACGATGTGGCATTCCAAGTGAATGGTGGTCAGGTGTTCCAAAAGATACGTTATGACCTCAAGCCTCATCAACCGGGAAATGACAGAAATCGGGCAGGCAGCATGGCTAGGTGGGTCGCTCCCATTAGGGAGCCTATCTAGAGAAAATCCATTTCATTCTTTGATCTATTTTCGATGCTATCCCTTTTCAGGAAACGGTGGGTAGCTCCTAACCGTTGGTGGTATACATTCGATACACTCAAGCGAAATGAGTGGTAGGTCATGTGGGCCGGGTTTCAAGACGTTCTTGTTGAACCCAGTGTATTTGCCTCTAGAGATACACTATCGGCAGGTGGTCCCATACCTTGTCATAGTCGGAATCCAATCTCCAATAAGCGCTCGCGGTTTTGTTTGTGTACTATATATGTGGAACATGAGATGCAAGCGTTCTGCTAGATTGTTAACTACTTGTGATTAGACACTATTATAATATCAGAAAAGTATTGATTTTGAAAGTGTTTTGGGTTATCGTAAGGTAAAAACCATCCGTGTTTATGTATGGATCGGTCTTACAATTATCTTTTCTTTTGAAAAGTATTTGAAAAGTTAAATCAAATGATTTGAGTTTACTAATACCAGTCCCATGACTGACCCAGAGTTTATTTTGTTTTGTTTTCCCTAAACTCTTGGGTGCCCAAATTTGTACGGGCAGTCATGTAGTTCAGGTCTTTACAGATATACTTGGAAGAGCTTGAAGCAGGAGGCTTAAGGATTATATAGCTATTGTTATTTCCGCTATGTTTAAGTGTTGTACTCTGATAATATTTATTGTATATATATACTGTTTTATTACAAAGTTATGTTATATATTATATTTTAATCGTTCCGCTGTGAGATTCGTATTACTCTGATTCTGTTCTATGGTGATCTTCTTCTTCTATTCTAATTTTCTATCTTATCTATTCTCACCTTCTAACTTCTTTCTATTAATGATCAGATATTTCCGATTTCTGAATAGTCAACATGGTAGTTTTGTGTTGATTTTCAGAGTTGAAAATCCCAGTTCGTTACATACACTGGCGGCCCTTAAGTTATCTTCTCCGACCAAGGGAAAGGAAGGGAGTGGAGGAAGCGACTCTAGGAAGCGGAAGAAGAAGAAAGACGATGGGTCATCCAGTGGTGATTCGGGCAAGAAGAAGAAGAAGGAGGTGGAGAAAAGTGACCCGCCAAAGTGATTATTATCGAAAACTTTTGGTTACATAGGCCCATAGTATACATAAGTATGACCCTCACTTTTGGAGGCATGGTGTGGTTTTCATGTACACCATGTCGTAAGAAAGAAAGATAGAAATATGTAATTTTCTTTTCTGTTGTAAATGAAAGTGTTAGTTGACTTTTCTTCTATCACATTTCATGTTAAGAGTTCAAATGTTTGTCTATGCTTTCCAGTTTCTGTACGTGCGCAAACATACTTGTTCTTACACTTAAGAAATGTTCTCAAAGGCTTTGCTCTTGAGATTCCTAAGTTGTGCGAAGATTGTATATGTCGACTCCGCTCTTGGGATTTCTATTGGTCGGGATTTCTGAGTCGTGCAGAGCTTGGGTTCAGTGTCTTCTCTCTCGGGGCCTCCCTGAGGTCGTTAGTCCCGAACCATGAGAAGACATGGATGTCGTTGATTCAGCCTTTAGAATCTCCCGTCGTTTTGTTGGAGTCAGAGTTTGAGGGCGTAGTTTGTTCGCTAGTTGTTGCCCAAATCCAGACCCTCCAGGTCAGATGGAACTGAACAAGTAGTCAATATCATACTCATTCAGTTGATGGGATTCCCCCAAATCAGGAGACTTAGGAATGGGGTTGGACACTTAAGCAAATGGGCATCCCGATTTATTTATACTTGGCCTCATCATTTTTTCGAGATACGAGTTGAGTTATTTACACTCGGCATCATTGTTGATTCGAGACTCAAGTTGAGTCATTTATACTCAGCCTCGTCGTTGATTCGAGAATCGAACCGAGTTATTTATATTCGGCCTCGTTGCTAGTTCGAGACTCAAGTCGAGTTATTTATACTCAGCCTTGTCATTGGTTCGACGTTCGAGACCCGAGTGAGGAGGATTGATTCCAAGCTTTGGGGTGTTGATCCAGTGTTGTGCACTCGTGTATGCAAGGTGGTGGTAATAGTTTCTCAAACATACTATGTAGAAAGTAAACACACCATGAACATAGACATTTGAAACTATGTTTACTGATAACTGTGGCAGTCAATGCCTTGAATTTGAAGAAAAAAAACATTATTGGAAAGCAGTAAATCTGTACACTAAGCTACGTGAAGTAGCGGCGGAGTGTTCACTATTCCATTCTCTTAGGAGCTCGGCGCCACCAAAGGTCGTTGGCTTGAAGGTTCCATCTCCAAGCCTCTGTTGTATGACATACGGACCTTCCCAATGAGGACTGAAACCAGTTGGTGTTGGAAAGATTCACTTTAGGACAAGGTCGCCAATGTCAAAGTGCTTCGGACGGACTTTGGAGTTGAAGTATCGGGAGACTCGTTGACGTTGAGTGACCGCTCTGAGTTCAGCTTCGTCTCTTCTCTCTTCAAGTTAGTTAAGTGATTCTAGAAGAAGATCTTGATTTGTCTTTGGATCATATTATGTGACTCGATGGGATTAGAGTTTGAGCTAGATGGAATATAGGGTTCAGATCCATAGGCGAAAGTGAAAGCATTATGGCCATTCGCTGACTTATGGATGGTCCGGTAAGCCCAAAGGGCTAGAGGGAGATCAGCTAACTATAAGCCTTCGGCCTTTTCCGAACGCTTCTTGATGATGGACTTGATCACTTTGTTAATAGCCTCGACTTTTCCATTGCCTTGAGGATGAGCTACTGTTGAGAATTTCTTTTCAATCATATGTCGTCGACAGAAGTTCTTGAATTCAACGCTCTTGGGATAGGTCCCATTGTCTGAAATGATGGCTTGGGGGACCCCATATCGGGAAATGATGTTGTAGACGATGAATACGATCACCTTCTTAATAGTAATTGTAGTAAAAGCCTTGGCTTTGGCCCACTTGGTGAAGTAATCAACTGGAACGATAACATAGCGTGCACCGCCTCTGGCCATTGGAAGAGTTCCAATGATATCTATTCCCCACATGGGTAATGGCCAAGGACTGACCATTTGTGTTAGCTCGGTGGCGGGGATCATGGAATCTTGGAAAACTTCTGGCATTTGTCGCATTTGAGGACGAAGTCCGCGGCATCTTAATCGAGTGTTGGTTAGAAGTAACCATATCTGAGGATCATCCTTGCCAAAGTTTGCATTTCAGTGTGGTTTCCACACTCGCCTTCGTGCACATCCAGCAGGACATGGTTGACGTTGTTGTGGGCTACATACCAAAGTAATGGAACAAAGTATCATCTTCGGTAGAGAACTGCATCTTGAATGATGTTGCGATAAGACTTGCGAATGAGTGCCCGTCTTTTCTTGTAATGTCTAGGGAGGATTCCATGTTGTAGATAGATCTTGATTGGTGTCATCCAAGACTCTAACTCGACCTATGTCGCTGCAACCAAATTATTTTGCATCTGATCTATGCTCGGAGAATCGAGCACTTCGGCCTGGGCTAGCCCAAGGTTTGTGCAACCCCAGAGCTTGCTAGCTTGGCTAGTGAATCAACTTTCTCATTTTTTTCTTGAGGGATGTGTGTGATGATGTAGTTGTCGAAGTTATTGAGTAGTTCGCGGACCCAAGCGAGGTAGAGAGAGCCATGACCCCTTGGCTTGGTACTCTCCCCGCACCTGGCGTACGATGAGCTGTGAGTCGGAGTAAATTTGGAGAGCCTTGATGTTAAGTACGATCACAATTCAGAGTCCAACAATCCAGGATTCGTATTCTACATCTTTATTGGTGGCAGGGAAGTAGAGCTTTAGAGCGTAACAGATCGAGCGTTCCTTAGGAATAACAAGTATGACTCTAGCATCAAGGCATTGGCTATTGGACGATCCATCCACAAATAACTTCCATTGAATGTTCAAAGGCTCACTATCTTTCGAAGGAGGCTCTATGGGAATGGTGAACTCCTCTATGAAGTCTGTGAGGGCTTCTCTGAGGATGGATTGACGAGGGATGAATGTAATCCCAAATTTGCTAAGTTTTATGTTTCACTTAAAAAGTCTACCAGACGCCTCAGGTCGCAGCGGCACCTGTCGAAGCAGTTGGTCAGTGTAGACTTTGATTAGATGAGACTGAAAATACGGTCGTAGCTTCTGGGAAGAGATCAACAGGTAGTAAGCAATCTTCTCAAGTTTTGGGTTGTTCTTTTCTGCCCATGTCAATCTCTTGCTGATGTAGTAAACAGGTCGTTGGACATAATCTTCGATGCGCACAAGCGCCGAGCTAATTACCTACATAGAAATAGCCAAATAGAGATATATAAGTCTTCGCGGTTCATGGGTTTTAACAGGATAGGTGGTCGCTCTTAGTGGTTCAGGAGGTCCTGCAATGCGACAGCACACTCCGATGTCCATGTGAAGTTGCGCTTCACTTTTCTGAGCAAGTAAAAAAAGGGAATGCATTTATTAATAACTTTAGAGATGAATCGACTTAGGAAGACACTTTGTTGTTTAAACTTTGAACATCCTTGATGCTCTATGGGGCTCAATTATCCCGAATAGCCTGGATTTTTTCTGGAGGGGCCTCGATACCCCGTGAATTGACAATGAATCCGAGGAATTTTCCCGACATAACACCAAAAGATCATTTCAAGAGATTGAGTTTCATGCTATATTTACAAAGGACACCGACATTCCGACGAGGTCGTTGACGTGGTCGTTCGATACCCTCGTTTTCACAATCATATCGTCCACGTAAACCTACATTGATCTCCCGATCTAACCCTTGAACATGCGGTTGACCAGTAGCTGATAGGTGGCTCCAGCATTCTTAAGACCGAAAGGCATGTTGACATAACAGTAAAGCCCAAGGTCAGTTATGAGTAAAGTATGCTCCTGGTCTGAAAGGTACATGAGAATATAGTTGTAGCTTGACTACGTATCCATGAAGGAGAGAAGCTGGTAGCCGGCAGTCGAGTCAACATGCTGGTCGATCTTCAGAAGTGGGAAGGTGTCCTTGGAGTAGGCTTTGTTCAAGTCTGAGTAGTCAACATACGTTCGCCACTTGCCATTTGCTTTCTTGACCAAGACCGTGTTGGACAACCATTAAGGGTAGAGAGTGTCGCAGATAAAGCAATTGTCTTGTAACCTATCTACCTCCTCTTTAAGTGCGATCGATCTTTCGATTCCCAAGATTATATGCTTCCGTTTGACTGGAAGATGCTTCGGGTCGATTTTGAGCATGTGGCAAGAAATTCCTGGGTCGACGCCATACATGTCTGAGTGGGTCAAAGAGAATACGTCAAGGTTTGCCCTTAAGAAGTACACAAGCTCTTCCTTTATGCAAGGTGGAGTTGCGATCCAACTTTCAAGACCCCTGCGGATCATCGGGGTTGATCGGAATATCCACCATTAGTTCAACCGGGGTAGCCTTTCATCGGGCTCTTCATCTTCCCTCGGATCAAGATCATCGGAAAGGCGACAATAGCGCCAGAGCTAGGACTCCGACACCTTTGATTTCTATGCAACAACAGTCTTAGTGCAAGAGGGTAGAGGCACTATCTTGCCTTTCCCTTTGTTGAAGGCATCCTTCCATTCGACGAGGTAGCAGGCCCTCATAGTTGTTTAGTCGCCCTTGACTGTACCGAACCCGTTCTCTGTCGGAAATTTCGTTATAAGGGACCATGGTGACATGCAGACTTGGAACTCTACAACGAAGGGGCGGCTAAAGAAGACGTGGTAGGGAGAGATGACATTGATTACCACGAAGGTGAGGATTCAGAACCGGCTCCGACCCATGTCTCCAGTTTAGACTAGCAGTTCGACCATGCCCATGGGTTGCTTGGAAGAACCATTGAAGTCGTGGATCGTGGCATGGCAGTGCTTCAAGTCCTTGGCCTCAAGTTTCATTTGGTCATAAGCCGACTTGAAGATTATATTGACTGAGATTCCTGAGTCGATGAGGATCCTTCAAACATAGGCTTAGCCTATTTGAGCAGCGATAACGAGATGGTCTATGGTTAGGATCTCAATTCCCGTACACTCTCTCTCGTGGGAAATGATATCATCCCACATTGTCTTCTGGACTTGGCGGGGACAGATTCGTCCAAGGAGGAGTGTGCTTCGTAACTGACATGCTAAATGGAGTTGGCATACTGCTCCATCTTCCAGAAGTTGTTTTGCGCGGGGTGAGGCCCACTATAAATAGTATTGATCACGATGTCACGTGGTCTATGGTGAGATGACCTTAGGGCTACGTTGGAAGAAGGGGCAGCATGCGTTCAAAGGCCAACAACTACTTCTAGAGGAGCAGGACCCTGAACGTACTATTTCTGACATTTATCGCAGATGAGTTTTTCGATCGCATCCATGAGGTGACGACAGTTATTAATGTTGTGCGCAAACATCATCGAATCTGCAATAGTTGCCAGAGTTTTTCACGCGATCGGTAGATCGCTAGTGTTGGGCTTTTTGTACTGATGAGTGTTACATGTTTTAGGTAAATTGTCTCCATCTCTTGGTTGAGTGGATTGTGATTCTTGTAAGTGGGACATCAATCGTGCTACTTGGGTCTCCAGGAGCTTGGTTGTTGTTGCGACCACTGGGTTTGTCGTTGTTTGGCTTGGACTTGAACGAGATCACCCCTTACCCTTGTGGAAATATTCTCCGAATTGTTTTTCATTGACATTGTCATCGACGGTGCCCGTGGGTTATTGGGGTGACCGTCTAGAGCAGTGCTGTTGCGCCGTGCTTCCTCTTGACACAAGAACTGACTGACCTTCTCGTAGAAAGCTTCAAAAGTCTTAGGCTACTTTCTATCTATCCACGATCCAAACTCGAAGCTGGGAAGAATTCCCTTGGCAAGCTAGATAAGGACTGTGCAAGGTTCCGGGTCATCAACCTCAGTGAGGGCGATGTTGAAACACTGGAGGTAGCTTTTGAGGGTTTATGTCGGGCCCTTGTAGAGGTTGGAGAGAGTGAGAATATCATTTGGCCTGGAAATGTGCATCTTGAACTATTTGACCATTTTGGAAGCTAGTTGGTCGAAGGTATTTATGGAGCAAGCTAGAAGTCGAGTAAACCAAAGTAGAGTTGTGCCTTCCAAGAAAATCGTTAAGCATTTGGAATAGATGGCATCGGTGGTCCGACTAGAGTCCATATGTCATTCGTAGCGATTTAAAATGCTACAGGGGTCAGTCTTCCCCTTGTAAAGAGCCATTAGGGGATTATTAAAGTTTTGGGGTCACTCGGCTTCGTGCACGGCCCAGGTGAAGGGATTACATCTCATGTTGATTTCCCACATGTCTTTGACGTTCCCTCGCGTCTCTCACATAATCTGTCGGATCATGTGGGGGAGATACACAGGTTGAACCTCCGCTGGGATCCAGCGGTCGTAGTTCACCTCAGGTGACCTAGGTCGTGGACGTCTTCGAGGATGGACATCAAGATCATCCTCATCCATGTCATCAGTATTGTTCGCCAGATTCTTGTATGGTTGATGTGGCTGAGCCGGCTGGTTTTGATTAAGCGGAAAATGCATGTTTGGTTATTAGAAGCGTAGGCCCTAAGTTCAAAGCGGCTACAGTTGGGTTATTTCGAGTCGGGGGTTGATTATTGGGACCTGGTTCATCCTTGATAATCAACCAGGAACAGTCGTGTTAACGCGTTCCCTCACTGAAAGTTACAGTAGTTCTAATATCCTTTCCATTGTCGTTGTTGTTAACGATGGCATTAGTGTTGGCGAGGGCACTGGCATTGGCATTGAGAGTCATCCTCCTTCTTTGGCTTCGGCCCCGAGTATCGAAAGAAGAACTTTCCCAGGCATTGAGATTCGGCTGAGCGTTGCTCTGATTAAGATGGAGTTGAGTAACGAGATGTTGAATTTCCTAAAGTCGATGCATTAGCTCAATGTTTGTCTTCAACGTGTCATTGCGCTCCCAAGATCTATCCTCCAATTTCTTGTTAAGCGCATAAAGTTGCGCTTAAGTTGCGAGAGCATCGGGGTCTATAGGAGGAATGCTATCCACATCGCTTGGGTTCCCTGTTGATAGGGGTTGTTGAGAAGCGGCAGTGTCGGCCAGTGCAGAGGGTCCTACAATCGGATTCTTTGATCGCTTAGCCATCGAAAGCAGACTCGAGCGGTAAGTTGAGAAGAAACCTGTTAGCGCGTCAGGGTCGAGATGGAAGTACACAAAAAGAAATGAGTTTAAGCTCTCAATGAATGCACCGAAAGCACCAAATTGTTGATGGCAAAAATGGTCGTTGAAACACCCCACCTCCGTTAGGGTCACTCTCAAAGGGAATGCCCTAATTTTGGTGGAGGTTTATAAGTATAAGTCACAGATATACAAGACAGATATAAGAACACATATTTGTAAACAGCGGAAAAACAACAACTTTTATTTCATAAAAGCAAATACGTGCTACAACAACATCACCATAATTGTCTTACATCCTTTCCAAAAACACAACATAACTCCTTCATAATCTGTCTTGATTACATTATTTAAAGAAGCATAAAAAAAAACATAAATAAACTGCAAGAGCCCCATAGTGTTTGTCCAAAGCCATAGTTCAAAACGAAAAGGTCCAAGCAATACATTTTTCCTCTTCAAGCTGGATGTTAAGGCCGGTCAAGCTGCGGTGTTCCCTCCCTGTGGACCTGGGGGGGGGGGGGAACGGAAGAAAGAAGACGAAAGAAAAGTAGAGTCAGACATAAAGCCTGAGTAAGTCTAGGACTATTCTATCTATGAATAAAGAACTGGGTATGATAAGTATAAACAAGAAGTGGGAAAGCACTATAAACTTGGTTAAGTTGTCCAGGGTCGAATATACTATCGTACCCCATGTTAATCTCTGAACCCATATAAACTAGTTTCCAACTGACACCCCATAATCAGGGTGAAGTGATCCATTCTATGATGATCGGCTCCTACTCGCATAGTTACATGTGTCTTACGGCCCCCGATGTTGTAGTTACCTATGCTGGTCCCACCATGGGGTGTATCAAGTCCCATGGTGGCGGCCCGACACAATCCTAGAATGCACAGGTATGCTACTGGTGTCTAGTGCCTTATTTTTCTGCGCCGGAGTGTGTGCACGCCCGCACCCCGTTAGAACCTACACTGCTACACCACCGCCGTCGATTTGACCTCTTACAATCAGCCCAGTAATCGTGCCCCACCCTGCCTAGTTTCAGGGTATCATGATACACCTTCTAGGGTTACTGCTGAAAAGGGTCCCCCGTTACTAGGTTTTCTATCTCTATCCAACCTGCTAAGTTGGTTAAGTGTTTTCTAACCTAACCCCCCCCCCCCACCAGTCCGTTAAGTTTAGCATGTTCCATTGCCGGGATTAAGTCTTTAGTTCACTTAATCCTAACAATCCTGACTCAGCCTTAATTGTCTTATTAAAGCCTTGACCTCTCACATTAGACAGGTATTGTTGTGGCTGCCTGTTGCCGGTTGGTTCCGGGCAGTCTTACGCCACAACTCAGTCTAACCTCGGGTCCTTATTGGGCTCCATGTTTAACCTCCCACATTGGATAGGTATTGTTGTGACTACTGGACAGCCGGGCGGTTCCGGGCAGGTTTACATCACAACTCAATCCAACCTCGGGTTAAACACATCGTATGTTCTACATTTACATATTTTGTCTTTCTTCTTTATTTTCTTATATGTAAATATTTGCGGCCCATTATTAAGTTAATGGTGTAAAGGTTACACCAATCATGGGCCCAACCCATACTTGAATTTGGGCCCTTCTACTTTATATTTTCATTTATTAATTAATTTGGCCCAACGCTATTTTCCCCCGTTTAATACGTTCGTTTATCATAATATATGTTGGGCTTAGGCTTTTAAGCCCCACTTAGCCATGAGAAAAAGGGGAGGCTTAAAGCGTGATTACACACACAAAAAGGGGAATGTGAACGCATGAACTTGCAACATAACGTTGGAACTACAAAACAGAAACTGGTGTACTTGCATAGTAGCATAAGTGACATGAATCAAAGCATGTAAACTTGTAGTTAAGTTAAGAATATAAATTGGATATCATTATTGACACCTAGTCTTAACTACAACATAAACCTATATTTTTATTTAGGCATAATGTCAAACATAAGCAAATCATGTTCGTAAGATTACTACATGTTTACAAAGGTGCTTACTTTTGTTACTAACACAAAAGTATAGTTCAACTTAATCTATTCACATAACCATGGCATAAATATTTCTAACATGAAATCATGATTTTTACTTTAGTCATGCAAACTTGCAAATGGGATTTTGAATCTAACCTAGCTATGTACCACATATGTCATCATATAATTCTTGTTAACAATATAGACCTAACATGGATTTCAATTATGCAAAATATCAATCATAGCCTAATCATATTCATAAGTTTGCAAATAAGTTTTCTAGTACAAAAGCATGGCTTAATACATAGATCATGGTGCCAAAATTTCAACATAGTTTCATATGAACTATAATAACCCAAATTTGTTCCAATTACGCACAAAATGATTTTTGTACAAAAATATACATTATGATGGCATAGTAGCAAAACCTCAAACTTGCATGAATTCAATTAAACAACTATATACATGTAGCTTCAACATGAATTACATATTTTGAGAATATCCAAACGTATACTTGCATAAAACCACCGCAAACATGTAGTTTTTATAATGAATAACATACTTTGCGAATATCCAATCGCTATACAATATTCCAAATCGATAAGAATCATAGTAACGCACAAATATGAATTATTTATCACCACAATCAAGTATACAAACCAACACAGTTATTTGTTCATACCAAAATAATACTCTACTTACAATTGTGTGACGAATTCTCCAATTTAGGAATTTGGAGATGCGATTCCTTGTTGATTTGATTTGATTAAGTTGCTTTATGCTTTAGAATTTTCCTCCTAATCCTCTCTCCAATTGGTGGCTACTCCTAGTCGTTCCTCAGCAACATGATGGCCTTGTTCTTATTTTTGAATGAATAGATTAGGTTGAGTCTAGGGTCATTTTTATAGGGGTTATGAACTGATTAGGACCATCGATGTTGCTTGGATTGATCGTAGCCTTTCATTCGAAAGAGAGACCAATTAGAGCCTGCCACCTAGCCCTAATGACAAAGCAGACTTCTGAAAATCGACCAACATAGAATAGGCCAGCCAGGTTGGGTTGGGTTCGACCTGGCTCTGGACCAGGTCGACAGCCCTGTCGACAGCCCTGTCGACCTGGCTAGACCAGGTCGACAGCCCAGTCGACCTGGGTGCATTAGGCGGGAGTTTTCCCGCCCTGGCCAATTGGGCCCGATTTTGGAATTTAAACTTGTTTTTCTGAGCTGTTTTATTCTGTTCGAATTTTAAACTTAATTCAGAAACTTCCGAAGGCCATATCTTCTTCATACGGACTCCGTGTTTTGAAAACTCGAACTCTATTTCGCGTATTTTTCCGAGACGAACGCAATGGCGTATCCCGTTTCCCTTGGTTCTTTGATTTGAAATTAATTATACTTTAATTTGTGAATTTCACAGTTATAGAATTCGCGGGGTGTTACATTCTCCCCCACTTAAAAGGATTTCGTCCCCGAAATCTTCAAGTTAGGAGGAATGTATATCCTAACATCCAATCATCCATCTACTCATCCATCAAACACGAGCATCCATTGTCCTTAAAAGACTTCTAATGCTTCATGATCATATGCGAAGTGTGTGTGTGTACATGTACTTATCTAATGCAAAATCAGGCGGTCTACTGATTCAGTTGACCTCCTTAATGCGAATTATGTAAGTGCCATGAATCCATTATGTATGCAAATTTTCCTATTCATGATTCTACATGAGTGCACAATCATTCAATACAAATGCAACATCCATATGACAACACATTAGAGTTCAACCATATACGAATGCAAACATATATGCATATGCAATATGAGGTGACTGAGCCGATCTAAAACCTAGATTGTGTGTGTATATGCAACCACGAGCAACCACTAGCAATCACTTGCAACCACTTGCAACCATCATCCATAACATATTTCAACTACATGTTTCCATCCAAAGGGTTTCTACCTAAAAGATAAGGTCGAGGAAATATACCTAAAAAGATAGATAAAAGCGCAACTTAAGGAAAAGGAAAGATCAAGGATGTACCCTCGAACAGAAAAGGGTAGGCAGTGCGTATTCTAGCTTCAGTTTCCTAAGTCGCGTCTCCCTCGGCGTCGCTCCACTGAACTTTGACGAGCTTGACTTCGCGGTTGCGTAGCTTCTTCACTTCCGTTCCTAATATGCGGGTTGGAACTTTTCTTATGGTTGCTTCGCGTTCCACCTCGGCCTCTTCGAGGATATTTGGCTCTACCACTTCAGCAGACTCATGTAGACATTTTCGGAGATGTGAAACGTGAAAAACGTTGTGGACTCCAGCCAACTTCTCGGGTAGCTCTAATCTATAGGCCATTTTCCCAATTTTCTCGATGATAGGGAATGGCCCTACGAACCTTGGTGCCAGTTTTCCTGTGGCTCCAAAACGAACAATGTTCCTTAGCGGTGATACCTTGAGAAAAACTCTGTCTCCAACCTCAAATTCAAGGTCGGTCCTTCTCTTGTCGGCATAGGACTTTTGTCTGTCTTGGGCCGTCTTCATCCTTCTTCGTATTAATTCTACTTTCTCTGAAGTCTCTCGGATCATATCTGGTCCAAGTATGAGCTTATCCGTAGACTCCCACCAACAAGTGGGCGATCGGCACGGTCTTCCATATAAAGCTTCGAAGGGCGCCATTCCGATGGTTGCTTGATAGCTGTTGTTGTAGGCAAATTCCACCAAAGGAAGGTGGTCTTCCCATGTCCCTCCGAAGTCAAGGACGCATAGTCTTAAAAGGTCCTCCAAAACTCTGTTCACTCTCTCTGTTTGGCCGTCGGTTTGGGGATGATAGGTTGTGCTCAAGCATAACTGCGTTCCTACTGCTTCTTGCAGACTCCGCCAAAACTCACTGGTGAAGATGGGGTCTCGGTTACTAACAATGCTAGATGGTATTCCATGGAGTCGAACGATTTCCTTGAGGTAAAGTGATGCTAGGGATGAGGCAGTTCTTTTACTTTTGACAGGTAAAAAGTGGGCGCTTTTAGTAAGCCTATCCACTATTACCCAAATGCTAGTGTTGCCTCTCCTAGACCTAGGCAGCCCATCGATGAAGTCCATTGAGATGCTATCCCACTTCCACTGCGGGACCTCCAGAGGATGTAGCAGTCCGCCAGGCTTTTTCTGTTCCGCCTTAACCTGTTGGCACACCATACACTTAGAAACGAATTCTGCCACGTCCTTTTTCATGCCGTTCCAGAAGAAAGTCCTTTTTATATCTTTGTACATTTTATCTCCGCCTGGGTGTATCGTCATCTTGGAGTGGTGTGCTTCCTCGAGAACCTTCTTTATTAAATCTTTTGTCTGTGGGACGCATAGTCTTTCGTCTCGCCTTAGCAAACCCTTATCGTCGATGGAGTATCTGTTGAGGTGACTTGAAGTCTCACCCCTAATTAGCCTATCAATCGTTTCCACAAGCTGAGGGTCTTCGCGTTGTGCTGCCCCTACCGAATCCACTAAAGTTGGGCGCACTTCGAGAGATGCTAGCAAGCCTGGTACGAAATCGGAGGAAGGCCTAAAGTCGAAGCTGGCTATAAACTCTAGGCTTTGTCTTTCAACAAACAACGGGCTTAGGGTCAATTTCTTTCGGCTCAACGCGTCTGCCACTACGTTGCCTTTGCCCGGAGTGTAGGAGATTTCGAAATCGTACGAGGCAAGAAACTCCATCCATCTTTGTTGCCTCAAGTTAAGATCCTTCTGCGAGAAAAGATATTTCAACGATTTATGGTCAGTGTAAAGTTCGAACTTCTCACCTAGGAGATAGTGTCGCCAAGACTTGAGTGCAAAGACGATGGCGGCTAACTCAAGATCGTGGGTTGGGTAGTTCTTTTCGTGCATTTTCAACTGCCTCCCGCCATAAGCTACTACCCTTCCTTCTTGCATTAAGACGGCGCCTAGCCCTGTCCCACATGCATCCGTATAAACAGTGAACATCTTGCTCCCATCTGGCAGCGTCAAAACTGGGGCTGTCGTGAGAGCCCTTTTTAGTCGTTGGAAAGCAAACTCGCAATCCAAGTCCCAATTGAACACTAGATTCTTCTTGGTCAATTTCGTGAGCGGAGCTGAGATTTTCGCAAAATCCCTTATGAATTTTCGATAGAAACCTGCTAGTCCTAGAAAGCTTCGGACCTCAGTTGCATTCCTTGGTGTCTTCCAATCCTGTACCGCCACTACCTTAGCAGGGTCCACTGCTAACCCTTGTTTGGATACTATGTGCCCAAGGAACCTCACCTCTTCTCTCCAAAAGTGGCATTTGGAGAATTTGGCTTTTAGTTGATGGACTCGCAAAGTTTCCATGATTGCCCTTAAGTGTTGAGCATGTTCCTCTTCACTCTTTGAGAAGATAAGGATATCATCTACGAAGACCACTACGAATTTGTTGAGGAAATCTCTAAATACCCTACTCATCAGGTCCACGAAGTAAGCAGGTGCATTTGTCAAGCTGAAAGGCATGACAAGCCATTCAAAGAAGTCGTCTGGGGTTCTGAATGTCGTTTTATCGATGCTATCTTCAGCCACCCTTAGCTGATGAAAACCGGTTGCTAAATCGAGTTGGGAGAAAACAGACGCTCCTACAAGTTGGTCAAATAAATCGTCAATTCTAGGGAGAGGGTGCCTATTCTTTTTCGTTAGCTTGTTGAGCTCCCTATAGTCAACACATAGACGGAGTGAACCATCTGCCTTTGTAGCGAACACCACCGGAGCGCCCCATTCTGAAATGCTTCTCCTAATGAACCCCTTTTCTAGAAGCTCTTTAATCTGTTTACTGAGCTCTTTCCTTTCCCGTGGAGCCATGTGTCTAACGGGTAACGCAACGGGCTTTGCATTATCTACAAGATATATGCGGAAGTCTATTTCCCGCTTCGGAGGCAAGCCCTTCACCTCTTCGAAGACATCCGGATATTCCCGGACCACTTTAACTGATTGCAAATTTTCAACAGAGGCATCTAGCGATTCAAGATAACAAAGCATAACCGCGTATGAGGGATTACAAGAAATTTTGGTGGAGGTTTATAAGTATAAGTCACAGATATACAAGACAGATATAAGAACACATATTTGTAAACAGCGGAAAAACAACAACTTTTATTTCATAAAAGCAAATACGTGCTACAACAACATCACCATAATTGTCTTACATCCTTTCCAAAAACATAACATAACTCCTTCATAATCTGTCTTGATTACATTATTTAAAGAAGCATAAAAAAAAACATAAATAAACTGCAAGAGCCCCATAGTGTTTGTCCAAAGCCATAGTTCAAAACGAAAAGGTCCAAGCAATACATTTTTCCTCTTCAAGCTGGATGTTAAGGCCGGTCAAGCTGCGGTGTTCCCTCCCTGTGGACCGGGGGGGGGGAAACGGAAGAAAGAAGACGAAAGAAAAGTAGAGTCAGACATAAAGCCTGAGTAAGTCTAGGACTATTCTATCTATGAATAAAGAACTGGGTATGATAAGTATAAACAAGAAGTGGGAAAGCACTATAAACTTGGTTAAGTTGTCCAGGGTCGAATATACTATCGTACCCCATGTTAATCTCTGAACCCATATAAACTAGTTTCCAACTGACACCCCATAATCAGGGTGAAGTGATCCATTCTATGATGATCGGCTCCTACTCGCATAGTTACATGTGTCTTACGGCCCCCGACGTTGTAGTTACCTATGCTGGTCCCACCATGGGGTATATCAAGTCCCATGGTGGCGGCCCGACACAATCCTAGAATGCACAGGTATGCTACTGGTGTCTAGTGCCTTATTTTTCTGCGCCGGAGTGTGTGCACGCCCGCACCCCGTTAGAACCTACACTGCTACACCACCGCCGTCGATTTGACCTCTTACAATCAGCCCAGTAATCGTGCCCCACCCTGCCTAGTTTCAGGGTATCATGATACACCTTCTAGGGTTACTGCTGAAAAGGGTCCCCCGTTACTAGGTTTTCTATCTCTATCCAACTTGCTAAGTTGGTTAAGTGTTTTCTAACCTAACCCCCCCCCCCCCACCAGTCCGTTTAGTTTAGCATGTTCCATTGCCGGGATTAAGTCTTTAGTTCACTTAATCCTAACAATCCTGACTCAGCCTTAATTGTCTTATTAAAGCCTTGACCTCTCACATTAGACAGGTATTGTTGTGGCTGCCTGTTGCCGGTTGGTTCCGGACAGTCTTACGCCACAACTCAGTCTAACCTCGGGTCCTTATTGGGCTCCATGTTTAACCTCCCACATTGGATAGGTATTGTTGTGACTACTGGACAGTCGGGCGGTTCCGGGCAGGTTTACATCACAACTCAATCCAACCTCGGGTTAAACACATCGTATGTTCTACATTTACATATTTTGTCTTTCTTCTTTATTTTCTTATATGTAAATATTTGCGGCCCATTATTAAGTTAATGGTGTAAAGGTTACACCAATCATGGGCCCAACCCATACTTGAATTTGGGCCCTTCTACTTTATATTTTCATTTATTAATTAATTTGGCCCAACGCTATTTTCCCCCGTTTAATACGTTCGTTTATCATAATATATGTTGGGCTTAGGCTTTTAAGCCCCACTTAGCCATGAGAAAAAGGGGAGGCTTAAAGCGTGATTACACACACAAAAAGGGGAATGTGAACGCATGAACTTGCAACAAAACGTTGGAACTACAAAACAGAAACTGGTGTACTTGCATAGTAGCATAAGTGACATGAATCAAAGCATGTAAACTTGTAGTTAAGTTAAGAATCTAAATTGGATATCATTATTGACACCTAGTCTTAACTACAACATAAACCTATATTTTTATTTAGGCATAATGTCAAACATAAGCAAATCATGTTCATAAGATTACTACATGTTTACAAAGGTGCTTACTTTTGTTACTAACACAAAAGTATAGTTCAACTTAATCTATTCACATAACCATGGCATAAATATTTCTAACATGAAATCATGATTTTTACTTTAGTCATGCAAACTTGCAAATGGGATTTTGAATCTAACCTAGCTATGTACCACATATGTCATCATATAATTCTTGTTAACAATATAGACCTAACATGGATTTCAATTATGCAAAATATCAATCATAGCCTAGTCATATTCATAAGTTTGCAAATAAGTTTTCTAGTACAAAAGCATGGCTTAATACATAGATCATGGTGCCAAAATTTCAACATAGTTTCATATGAACTATAATAACCCAAATTTGTTCCAATTACGCACAAAATGATTTTTGTACAAAAATATGCATTATGATGGCATAGTAGCAAAACCTCAAACTTGCATGAATTCAATTAAACAACTATATACATGTAGCTTCAACATGAATTACATATTTTGAGAATATCCAAACGTATACTTGCATAAAACCACCGCAAACATGTAGTTTTTATAATGAATAACATACTTTGCGAATATCCAATCGCTATACAATATTCCAAATCGATAAGAATCATAGTAACGCACAAATATGAATTATTTATCACCACAATCAAGTATACAAACCAACACAGTTATTTGTTCATACCAAAATAATACTCTACTTACAATTGTGTGACGAATTCTCCAATTTAGGAATTTGGAGATGCGATTCCTTGTTGATTTGATTTGATTAAGTTGCTTTATGCTTTAGAATTTTCCTCCTAATCCTCTCTCCAATTGGTGGCTACTCCTAGTCGTTCCTCAGCAACATGATGGCCTTGTTCTTATTTTTGAATGAATAGATTAGGTTGAGTCTAGGGTCATTTTTATAGGGGTTATGAACTGATTAGGACCATCGATGTTGCTTGGATTGATCGTAGCCTTTCATTCGAAAGAGAGACCAATTAGAGCCTGCCACCTAGCCCTAATGACAAAGCAGACTTCTGAAAATCGACCAACATAGAATAGGCCAGCCAGGTTGGGCTGGGTTCGACCTGGCTCTGGACCAGGTCGACAGCCCTGTCGACAGCCCTGTCGACCTGGCTAGACCAGGTCGACAGCCCAGTCGACCTGGGTGCATTAGGCGGGAGTTTTCCCGCCCTGGCCAATTGGGCCCGATTTTGGAATTTAAACTTGTTTTTCTGAGCTGTTTTATTCTGTTCGAATTTTAAACTTAATTCAGAAACTTCCGAAGGTCATATCTTCTTCATACGGACTCCGTTTTTCGAAAACTCGGACTCTATTTCGCGTATTTTTCCGAGACGAACGCAATGGCGTATCCCGTTTCCCTTAGTTCTTTGATTTGAAATTAATTATACTTTAATTTGTGAATTTCACAGTTATAGAATTCGCGGGGTGTTACAGTCGTCACACCCAAAAATTCTATAAACTCGAGAATTATCGTTTCACGTATGTAAAAGTAAAGTGTGAAAAGCAAAAAATAATAGAGGGATTTATAGTCGTTCGGTCCGTGAGGAACCTACGTCCACGTTGAAGGTATTTGAGAACTTTATTAATTATTGAGGGTTAAAAGTACATGTCATCATCATAGAAATGTTGGCTAAGTACATGGAAGTCATATATTATGTATGCTATGTCTTGGAAGAAAAATAAAGTTCTACTTCTTCCTTGAGTTCTAAGCAGCCATTAATGAGTTGTTATGAACTTGTAGAGCTCTCAAATTAACCAAAATCCAACATTTGTGAAGAATGAGCAAAGGGTATTTATAGGTATCAGGTTAGATGGGAGTAGGTGAGATTTGACGATCACACAACAGAAATTCGCATCCCTCAAGTGAAATGCGAATTTTTGCATCCTAAGAAATGCGGAAATTCGCATCCCAAAGGGATACGGTTCATTTGCCTTTGGGGGGGAGGGGGAAATACAGTTGTATCGCATCCGATGGATGTGATATATTGCATCAAAAGAGATGCGATATCATCGCATCATGAGGGATGCAACAATATCATATTCCAAGGAATGCGATTAAACAGCATCCTGAGGGAGGGATGCGATTATACCATATCCTGAGGGATACGATGCTTCGCTCCTGGGATGTGTGATGTAGAGGGATCAATTATTCCTAGCCTGAGATGCGAAGTTGAGGGGTATGCAATATTTGGGATATGATGCGGAAATTCGGAGCTGAGGCCAGCGACACGAGAACTATGTTTTGCGGTGTTGTAAGGCCAACGCTCGTACGATTCCTTTCGGGTTTGGACCCTCGATCAGTATTCTGGCGACAACTCGGGCTTTGGTGCCACGCAACGGATCGAGTTGAGTGGACCTCACACACTTTTGTGAACTGGACCAAAATGCCGATTAACAATTGTCACACACTCCGACTTAGTTCCCCCCTCGCTTGGACTGGAATTACTGTTGACAAAATTTGAAAAAACTTTCAACGAAAGTTTCTCATATAAAATTATGGTGATGAATATACGAAAGGATTTTTTTTTTCGATTTGGCCACCTTTTATGAACTTATAACACTTTTAGCCTTATTTCAAAACTTATTACAAGCGTAGCCTGATTTATGTCACATCAGCTTAAAACCGTTATTAGCATAAGCGGCATTTGAGATAACGCTAACCGCGACATCCTAAATGACGCTCAGACGTGAGTTATATGCGTCATCTCAAATAACGCTCCACGCGTAATCTCAAATGCCGCTAGTGTTAATGACGGTTTTGAGCTGATGTGACATAAAGCAGGCTACGAGCGTAATAAGTTTTGAAACTAGACTAAAAGTGTTATAAGTTCATAAAAGGTGGTTGAATCGGAAAAAAATCCTATACGAAACTGAAAAGGACATACGGACACATACGGAATTTGAAAATACATAAATTTGATCTCCATGGAGTCTTGTACTGTGGTACATCAATAATTAAATGCTCTTTATGTCGATTGGTTTGGAAGCAACTTAGCATTCTTCTCTGTAAACATAAGACTAGTTCATGAATTAAATTATATATCTGCATTGATTGATGTGACATACGTCTGAACCTAAAACAGATTACCAGGCACATGGCGTTGTACTGTCCCGTGCTTCACGTAGTTGGCAAAATTGCATACTTCAAGCTATATCCTCAAGTCATAGGGCTTCACATATGTGCTATCACTAAGTTAGTTAATTATAGCATAATATGTACAAATATATGCGATGCCCCCGGAGACATAAGTTTGTTTTATCATATCTAGCTTGTCTCAACTTTTTGGATCCCATATTTCTTCTACGAGATTAGTGATTCAGAAGCGGTCTATAGTCAAATCAATTTGTATTTCCAGCTAATACCTAATTAATCAGCGACGGCCTAAGTTCCGCTTTGGTCAGCAAAAGAGATATTTTTAGACAGGAGATGTTGGAAAGGGAGTGACATAATTGTTTCATACATACTGGTACATTATCAGCCAATAAAACCTAGTGCAAATTGTTTCCTTATCATGAGTATTACATTGACATTGCTGATCCTTCTTCGAAGTCATGGTATTTACACTGAATTTACTGTCTTAGCAACTCATCATTAGGTCAAGTAATACACATTAGTATATGCATCGTCTTGTTACGTGATTTAAATTCTGTAAAGTTGTAAACTATGTATGATGTGGTACCTAAAACGATATAATCTGAATGGAAAAACATCGTCAGTATTCAGTAATATGAATAAACTTAGAAATATACAAGTAAAATGCATGGCTCCTTGTTCCAAGTTTTGAAAAACCAAGATAAAATGACACAAAAATCTGTAGATTTTTAGGAAGAGCACAGTTCATTTAATTTCTTCTTCTTTTTCTCTATTATGAACATAAAGAAAGTTCTGCTGTCCTTTGCTAGGATACTCACAAATGCGATGTTTCGGGATCTTCCTCATAATGCCCTCTTCACTAAATATCTAGAGAACAAAGTTAGGCTGCTTGTTCCCATTCAACTACAAGCCAACTTTCAAACAAATCCTATCAAATCATCCCCATAATTCACGCTCTTCCATTTATGTTAGCCTGACTCCAAAAGGAGAGACACATTGATACGTACAATATCTCTTTATTCCGACTCAGTCGTTCTCATCTCATTCCCTCTATATAGACGTGCACACTCCAGTCCTTCAATTCCCATACGAGAAAAAAAAAATGGCCATGTCCAAGTCCTTAAAAAGAAACAACAGCGTGATCAAAGTCGCCGTTCGTGCTTTGCAAAAGAGCATTTCTCGTGCAATGAAGGGCGATAAATTCGTACCGGAAGGCGTAAAACAAGGACATTTCGTCGTGTTTGCGATCAAGGATGTCAAACCGAGAAGATTTGTGGTACCATTAGACTGTCTGTCAAACCCTGTGTTTTTAAAACTGCTAGAGTTAGCAGCGGAGGAGTTTGGATTCAGCCAAGAAGGAGCGATTTCGATTCCATGTACAAGCGTTGAGTTAGAGAGGATAATTGAAAGCTCGAAAAGTGGAAGATTTCATTGTTTGTGAAAAGCGTTGAGTTAGAGTTAGAGAGGATAATTGTATTAATCTAGGGCTGTTCCTATATGGAGTTTAGTATCTAGTGTTATACTTATATTCAGGTTTTAGTTTTCGGATATATCATGTAAAGCTTCCTTCATGAAGTAGTAGACGAATTATCATGATGATGATTTTAGAGTAATCGCGTACGCTTTCTTCAAGGTGATGTATTTTATTGAATATTGATGTATCAGTAACCAGTTCTGGCATAAGCCTTAACACGTTCCTTAGTTGGAAGTCAGAATGGAGACTTGGAACCTAAACCTCTTTGATAGATGATTATTTTAGTTATTTTGTTTGCAGTTAATTGGTGCAGCCAGTCAAATTTGAAAGGGTCCTGCTTTCCTAGCTGTCTTGTTCTCACTCTATTCTCACCCTTTGTTCTTCGGGCATTACGTCGTCGAATTTATGTTGCTTTCCTAACTCATTCAGAATCACTGGTGAAGGACAAACTGATAGTTGAATTTATGTATCCAATTTCCCACATTCGGAATCACTGGTAGTTTTCTCTCTATTTTTTAAACTTTTTTTTCTTTTTCGGTGAAGGACAAACTTCATAACTTTTTCAAGTCAAAGCACAATCCATCAAAAAGTCATATTCAAGAACAATACACACCGTAAAACTGATACTTAAAAACTGATAGTTAAATTCTGATACCATGCATGCACACTATAAAACTGATAGTCAAATTCTGATACTATACACACTGTAAACTTGATATCTAAAATCTGATGTTTTGTCCTTTAAAATAAAATTTCAGCAGACCGTCCTTACGGCTGAAAAAATCCGTAACTTCGTCATTGACACTATTTTTCTGTATTTTATTTTACATTGTTAAAAATGCTCCTCAAATCATCTCTCCAATTGCGTAAATGTTTCTTTTCTTTTTATCCTTGATTCAAAAACCTAAATTTTGTATTTCTTAAAACTAACCATAAAATAAATCAGCACTTCATGTTGCACTCCGTCATATTCCCTCAAACCAAATCTACTTCTTCTCTAATATTTATGGTCCTCAAGATGCATCTGATAGATCTCTTCTCTGGTCTGAATGTTGCTTTCTCGCATCTCAGTTCTTGGGCCCTTGGGTGATTGGTGGAGATTTCAACACTACCAGATTTGTTTATGACAGAAACTCAGGCAATCTATCCCAGGACTCTGAAGACTTCAATTCTTTCATTTTCGACTGCTCCTTGATTGATCCACCGATAAGTAACCGCTCCTTCACTTGGTCAAACCATAGATCATCACCATCGTTGGCTAAACTTGACCGCTTTCTATATAATGGCGCTTGGGACGAGCTTTTCCCTATGACTGTTGTGTATGGTTTGGCTTCAGTTATATCAGATTATTGCCCCATTCTGCTGAATTCTGATATTTCTATATGCAGCAAACGTCCCTTTAGATTTGAAAGGTTGTGGCTACTCGAACCCTCGTTTGATGACTTTATTCATTCAATTTGGTCTCAAAACTTAGATGTAGCATCAGCATCTCAAAGGATTGTCCTAAAATTGAGAGCCCTTAGAAAGATTATTAAACCATGGGCTAAAAACTTATGGGGTTCTATTCGATCTCGCATCTCCTCTATTCAAAATGAAATTATTGACATCAACATTCTAGAAGAGCAGCGCCCACTTCTTGAATCTGAGTATGATAACTTACGTGCTTTAGAAGACGAGTTGGATAGACTAATGAAACAAGAAGAAATTGGTTGGAAGCAAAGATCCAAAGCCAAATGGTTGGAGGAAGGCGATAGGAATACATCATATTTTCACCGAATGGCTAATGGCAGACGGAGATCAACACTCATCTCGGAAATCATTAAAGATGGCCACTCTTTCTCTGATCAAAATGTCATCCTCTCTCTCTTTTCTGATTTCTTTCGATCTCAGCTTGGTCGTTCACACTCAAATTCACCTGATGTTGAATGGCATCTTCTTTATCCAAACCCTGTGCCTATTCACATTGACCATCCTTTCTCTGAATCAGAAATTTGGGCTGCATTGAAGGATATGTCGGATGATAAGGCCCCCGGTCCTGATGGGTTTGGCCCAGTTTTCTTTAAGCATTTTTGGGCCTTGGTCAAATTTGATATAATTGACATGTGCAACGAATTTTATAACGACCCTACTTCAATTGCCAGATTAAATTATGCCAATATTATCCTCATTCCCAAACATTCGGGGGCCAACACTTTATCTTCTTTCCGTCCCATTAGCCTGCTTAATACTACTTTTAAAATCATCACAAAGGTGTTGGCTAATCGTCTTCAATCTGTTATTGCCACGCTTGTTGGACCAGAACAATCTGCTTTCATTTTGGGAAGAAACATTCATGACTGTATCGCTGCAACTCAGGAATTAATCTCCTTCTATCATCATTCATCTACCCCTGGTGTTTTACTTAAGCTGGATTTTTCCAAAGCTTTTGATTCAGTAAGTTGGCCCTTTATCATGGATGTTTTTAAACACAGGGGTTTTTCAGACAAGTGGTGTTCATGGATTGATAATATACTTAATTCATGTTGCTCATACATTTCAGTATATGGTGCTTCTGGAAACTTTTTCAAATCTAAATGTGGGCTTAGACAAGGCGATCCTCTTTCCCCTTTGATTTTTGTGCTTGTTGCTGATGTGTTTAATCAAATGGTTAAACAAGCTTCTTCACATGGTTACTTGGCTGGTATTTCTCTCCCAAATACTCCCCTATGCATCAACAATTTACAATTTGCAGATGATACTATTATTTTCTCTTCCCCTGAGCCTTACCATATCCAGTGCCTCAAAATCCTGTTATATGTATTCGAGCTGATATCTGGTCTTTCCATTAATTTTAATAAAAGTGTTATTTACATGCTTGGCAAGTCAGATCATCTTGGTGATATGATTTCTTCTACTCTCAACTGCAAGGTAGAAAAATTCCCAATGACCTACCTTGGTTTACCTCTCAGACCCTCTAAGCTTCATAAAAATGATTGGCTTCCCCTTATCAATAAGATTGAAACTAGATTAGCGTCTTGGAAAGCAAATTCTTTATCATCTATGGGCCGTGTAATTTTAGTTAAATCTGTGCTTTCCGCTATCCCTACATATTGGATGTCTTTTCATAAACTCCCCAAATGGGTAATTTGTAAGATTGATTCAATTCGAAGTTCATTTCTTTGGAATGGTCATAACATCAAGAAATTAATTAACTGGAGGACGGTATGCCTGCACTCTGATCAAGGGGGGCTTGGTGTTCTCGACCTTCACCACTTTAATATAGCTTTGTTAGCTAAATGGGTTTGGAGACTCCTAAGCCCTGGAAATTTCATTTGGAAAAATTGGATTTTAGCTCGCTACTTTTCTTCGAACCCTCATCTTGTTTTGCATCATCGTCCTTCCTCTCGAATCTCTCCCTTCTTGCGTGGGATTCTATCTTGTCTTCCTCGTATTAAATTTCTGTTTCATGTCTCTTTGGGGGGTGGTTCATCCTGTTTATTTTGGCACGATATTTGGCTTGGTCAGTTTCCTCTCTCTCTTACCTTTTCTTCACTCTTTTCTCTTCAGTCTAATCCTTCGCTTTCTGTTGCTGATGCTTTTAACGATGATTATGTTAGCTTAGTTCCAGGTTCGCTTTTTGATCGGAGTATTCTTTTTTAGTTGCTAAATATCTTTGCACTCATTAGCAACACTCAGCTAAATAACTTGGTTGATCATTTTGTTTGGGTTCTCTCTCCATCTAGAGGATTTTCTGTTTCTTCATGTTACAAGTACCTGAATTTTTCTGGTAGATTGTTCAAATTCTCAAGACTTTGGAAATGCAAGCTGGCTCCAAGAATTCTCTTCTTCCTATGGTGTTTGATTCATGAAAAGGTCAATACAAGAGAGAAGCTCTTCAAGCGCAATGTGGTTCCTGACCCTAACTGCCCTTTTTGTAATTCTCATGCTGAATCCATTCATCATCTCTTCTTTTCCTGTAACTATACCTACCCAATTTGGGCTGCAGCAAGTACCCATTTAATTGGTTTCATCCCCATCATTTCTTCTTTCTTTGACCATTGGGAATCTGATTCTTGTCCAGTTCTTGATATCTTCCTGGCTGTTTATAGTTGGTGTATTTGGAAAGAAAGAAATGCAAGGATTTTTAATAACAAAGCTTGTTCGATCATGTCTATTTGTCATTGCATCATTCATATTTTTTCGTCCTGGTCAGGTTCTGGAGTCAATCATGCTGCTATATTCAGGTTTGCACTACCGGTGGCCACTTCTCCAGCTACTTCTGTTGATAGCAATGATACAGCGTCTAGCATGGAACTTATGTGATGACTGATGATGCTTCTTTATTTCTCAGCGTAGTATTTGTATAATTATGTTGGTTGACAGTTTGATCTGCATGCTTTTGTAGTTGTATTCGTAATATGCTCTACGTGTGTTATATGATGTATCTTAAACTTTGTGGTGATGGCTGTTTTTTGGACTACCAACTGGGTTTGTCAGTTGGATAACTACTATTATCTATTAATTAACCGGCTGTGTAGCCTCGCGCTACATATCCGTTTGCTAAAAAAAAACATGCTGTTAATTGTTTATCCTTAGAAATACTCATCAATACTAATTTCATGTATGTTGTTGGAACTTCCAACAACATTTCAACAAGTATCAATCATACCATTGCAAATAAATTTAGCTAGAGATGAGAGCGTTAACATTGCTTGTTCAATTATATAGATGCCTCGCTACATTTTCCCCTTTTTCGTTCTTTGATTTATAAGAGCGAAAATGTTGTTATCTTCGGTTACAGATGGATAACCATAGTAATTCAGTAATTAATTAGTTGTTTGTTAATTTTCTTCATTCACTTTAGCATTTTTTGTTGCAAGTTGTTACTATCACCCTGTATTGTACTGATATAAAAAATAGAAACAATGTCTCACTTTTTTTTAGGTTTCCCAAAATGTTTCTCATGATTTTTTTTCCAAAGTTTTAAAAATAGATCGGTAATTTCGTAAAACTTCTTCATGGTATTAGAGCCTCTGACAAATGCTCATGGCAAAATTTCCAAACAATCCTCAGTCTAACACCGACATTAACAGAGATCCAATAATGGCGTATTCTCTCTAGCAAATCATACTCCAATGAATTCTGGTTCTAACATATTTCTAAATCAGCCTTGAAATCCTTTTTTGAATTCTTTAACTTCTTCAATGACAATCTTGACCAAATTAATTATTCGACATGGAAATTTAAAGTGGTACCAACAGTGATAGGTCACGATCTTGATGATCTTCTGTTTAGTAACCAATAAACTTCCTCGGTTCTTGATCAATGGAGATCCAGATCTAGCTTACGGCCAATGGAAGCGAAAAATCAACTCCTCTTGTCCTGGTTGCGAACTATGGTGACAGAAGTTGTTCTTGCTATAGTAGCTTCACACACTTCATCATACTCACTATGGAATGCTCTTGAACAAAGATTCCCCTGTTAGTCTAAGGCTCTTTTGCTACAACTTAAAGGTCAGGTATGTATTATTTAAAAATGTAATCCAACTATTTCTGACTATGTTGACAAGATAAAATCTCTTTGTGACAATTTGGCTACTATTGGTTATAAGGTCAATGATGATGATCTTGAGCTCTATCCTCTTAAAGGCCTAGGTCTGGAATATGATATGGTTGTCTCAGGAATTACCTCTAACAGTGAATCAAAGTCTCTTAAAGAAATTTAGGCTTTACTCATGGCTCATGAATGGAGACTTAAGCGCCACAATATTGTTTCCGATATCACACCCAAGTTTTATGCAAATCTCACTATTGGCTTGTAACACCCCGCGAATTCTATAACTGTGAAACTCACAAATTAAAGTATAATTAATTTCAAATCAAAGAACTAAGGGAAACGGGATACGCCATTGCGTTCTTCTCGGAAAAATACGCGAAATAGAGTCCGAGTTTTCGAAAAACGGATATCGTATGAAGAAGTTATGGACGAACGAAGTTAGGCGAAAAACCGAAAAGGGGCCAGAATGCACTGGCGCACTTGGGAAGTGCGCCAGAACAAAAATGAACTGGCGCACCTATGAAGTGCGCCAGTACATTTTTGACCTGGCGCACCTGCCAAGTGCGCCCAGGTCAAAAATGACCTGCTGGCCAGGTCTGGTCTAGCCCTGGCTGGCCAGGTCGGTGTGTGGTCGAATTTCTGTGGTCTGCTTTGTCATTAGGGCTAGGTGGCGGGTTTTTATTGGTCTCTCTTCCTAATGAATGGCTACGATCTAACCTAGCAACATCAATGGTCCTAATCAATTCCTAACCTCTATATAAACAACCCTAGACTAAACCCTAATCTATTCATTCAAAATAAGATTATAGCCGCCATGTTGCTGAGGAACGACAAAGATTAGCCGCCGACTAGAGAGAGAGTTAGGAAGAAAGTTCTAAAGCCTAAAGCAATTCAAGCAACCTAAAGCTAATCAATTCAACAAAGGAATCATATCTCTTAATTAGAGAATTCGCCGCAACCATTGTAAGTAGAGTATTACTTTGGTATAATAAACAACTGTGTTGATGTGTATGCTTGAATTGTGGCAATGGAAGTAATTCATATTTATGCGTTCTTGTCAATTTATATACGTTTGGATATTTATGGATTATGTTATAAAGAACTACATGCGGTAGTTCTATACAAGTTTACGTTTGGAATATTGCGCAAATTATGTTATCTATGTTGAAGCTACATGTATGTAGTTGATTGAAATTTATGCGAGTTTGGGCTTTGTTATTATGCCATCATGATGTATATTTTGTGCATAAATCATTTTGCAAGTAATTGAAACAAGTTTGGTTGTTATAGTTCATATGAAACTATGTTGGAATTTTGACACCATAATCCATGTATTTGCAAAACTTATGAATATGGCTAGGCTATGAATGATATTTGGCATAATTGAAACCTATGATTAAGTCTATCTTGTTTAAAAGAATTATATGATGACATATGTGAGACATGGCTAGGTTAGACTCAAAAATCCCTTTTTGCAAGTTTTAAGGCAAACACCATGTTTAGGAATATTTATGCATAAGTATGTTTATACCATCGTTATGTTTGACATTATGCCATGTTTATGCCAAAAGTATTTATGCCATGCTTATGTTTGACATTATGCTATGCTTATGCTAGAAATATTTATGACATACTTATGTTTGACATTATGCCTAAATAAGAATATAGGTTCATGTTGTAGTTAAACCTATGCAAGTTCACATGCTTGATTCATGTCACCTATGTTACCACTATGCAAGTACACCAATTTCTATTTTGTATTTTCAACGTCATATGCAAGTTCATGCGCTCACTTTCCCCTCTTTGTGTATACGCCATAAGCCTCCCCTTTCGCATGGCTAAATTGGGCTTTAAAAGGCTAAGCCCAATATTTATGAACGGACGTGTAAAATGGGGGAAAACAACGTTGGGTTAAAAAGGAATTAATGAATGAAAATATAAAATAGAAGGGCCCAAATTCAAGTATGGGTTGGGCCCGTGATTGGTGTAACCTTTACACCATTAACTTAATAATGGGCCGCAAATACTTACATATAAATAAAGAAGAATGACAAGATATGTAAATGTAGAAAATACGATGTGTTTAACCCGAGGTTGGATTGAGTTGTGATGTAAACCTGCCCGGAACCGCCCGGCTGTCCAGTAGTCACAACAATACCTATCCAATGTGGGAGGTTAAACATGGAGCCCAGCAAGGACCCGAGGTTAGACTGAGTTGTGGCGTAAGACTGCCCGGAACCAACCGGCAACAGGCAGCCACAACAATACCTGTTTAATGTGAGAGGTCAGGGCCTTAATAAGACAATTAAGGCTGAGTCAGGATTGTTAGGATTAAGTGAACTAAAGACTTAATCAAAATGGAACATGCTAAACTAAACAGACTAGTGGGGTTAGGTAGGGAACACTTAACCAACTTAGCATGTTGGCTAGAGATAGAAAACCTAGTAACGAGGGACCCTTTTCAGCAGTAACCCTAAAAGGTGTATCAGGATACCCTGAAACTAGGCAGGGTGGGGCACGATTACTGGGCTGATTGTAAGAGGTCAAATCGACGGCGGTGGTGTAGCAGTGTAGGTTCTAACGGAGTGCGGGCGTGCACACACTCCGGCGCAGAAAAATAAGGCACTGGACACCAGTAGCATACCTGTGCACTCTAAGGTTGTGTCGGGTTGCCACTATGGGACTTGATACACCCCATGGTGGGACCAGCATAGGTAACTACAGACATCGGGGGCCGTAGGACACATGTAACTATGCGAGTAGGAGCCGATCATCATTGAATGGATCACATCACCCTGATTATGGGTGCCAGTTGGAAACTAGTTTATATGGGTTCAGAGATTAACATGGGGTACGATAGTATATTCGACCCTAGATAACTTAACCAAGTTCATAGTGGTTGCCCACTTCCTGTTTTACTTATCATACCCAGTTCTTTATTCATAGACAAAGTAGTACTAGACTTACTCAGGCTTTATGTCTGACTCTGCTTTTCTTTTGTCTTCTTTCTTCCGTTTCCCCCCCCCCCCCCAGGTCCTCAGGGAGGGAACACAGCAGCTTGACCTGCCTCAACATCCAGCTTGAAGAAGAGAAATGTATTGCTTGGACTTTCCTGTTTTGAACTATGGCTTTGGACAATCCACTAAGGGGCTTTTGCAGTTTATCTATGTTTTATTTATGCTTCTTTAAATAATGTACTCAAGACAGATTATGAAAGTGTTATGTTATGTTTTTGGAAAGGATGTTGTTGTAACACGTATTTGACTTTATGAAATAAAGTTTGTTGTTCTTCCGCTGTTTTACAAATATGTGTTCTTATATCTGTCTTGTATATCTGTGACTTGTACTTATAAACCTCCACCAAAATTAGGGCATTCCCTTTGAGAGTGACCCTAACGGAGGTGGGGTGTTTCACTTGGTATCAGAGCATAGGTTTACCAGATAAGATAAAAAGTTTTGAAAAAATTGTTTTCAAAAAGGAAATTTAAAGAAGCATTTATAAAAGAAAAATATTATTTTATTTTAAAAAAGGCAAAGTCCCCAAAGCCATAGGTACTATCTTCTATCCTTCGTTTTGAATCTATCCTTTCTGTTTCAGCATATCTGGAGACCTTACTCCCCAGCTGCTGACGCTTTCACTCCTCCTCCTCCACGTGAACCAGCAAACGGAAGAGTCCCAGAGTAGGAAGACGGATAATAGTCAAACAAGAAAGGATCGTAACAGTAATAATAAGAAACGAAAAAAGAAAAAAAAAAGAAGCAATTTTTGTGGTACGGAGGGGCACATAGCCCAGGATTGTAGAAAGAGGAAAAGAAGGCAAGGTGAATGTTTTCATTGTGGGGAGACCGGACACATCAACAAAGACTGCCCTGAGAAGACAGACTTTGAGAAAGGCGGGGAAGGCAACAAAGAGAAGAGGAAGTGTAATTTTTGTGGCAAAGTGGGGCACTTAGTAAAGGACTGCCGGAAAAAGAAGGCCAAGGAGAATGGTGGGTGCTTTTCATGCGGTCAGACAGGCCACAGGGCTAGGGACTGCCCAAAGAAACGAGGACAGGGGCAGAGGACCCCAGGGGCACAGGTTCATGTGCTAGAAGCGCCACCTTTGCAACAGCGAGGTACAAACTATTCTGTAGAAAGTGTAGTTTATCTTTATGATCACCCCGTTCGCACTTTGTTTGATTCTGGAGCATCACACTCCTTTATCTCGTCTACTTTAGTAGAATCTCTGCACCTAAAAACTAGTATGGTAGAGGACCCCTTAATTGTTTCAAACCCAATTGGGGGCCCAGCTCATTTGTCTATGATCTGTGTGGGATTGAAAATTTCTATTCTAAGTGTTGAATTTCAATGTAGTGCCTTTGTTTTGGGCTTTTCGGGGTATGGTTTGATTTTTGGGTATGGATTGGCTATCCCGTAATGGGGCCATCCTTGATTGTGAGAAAAGGGTTGTTAGGCTCCTAACCCAGCTCGGTAATACTTTGGAAATTTCTTGTAACCCCTCGTATGCGGTTATGCTTAGTTATCTTGAATCGCTAGATGCCTCTGTTGAAAATTTGCAATCAGTTAAGGTGGTCCGGGAATATCCGGATGTCTTTGAAGAGGTGAAGGGCTTGCCTCCGAAGCGGGAAATAGACTTCCGCATATATCTTGTAGATAATGCAAAGCCCGTTGCGTTGCCCGTTAGACACATGGCTCCACGAGAAAGGAAAGAGCTCATTAAACAGATGAAAGAGCTTCTAGAAAAGGGGTTCATTAGGAGGAGCATTTCAGAATGGGGCGCTCCAGTGGTGTTCGCTACGAAGGCGGATGGTTCACTCCGTCTATGTGTTGACTATAGGGAGCTCAACAAGCTAACGAAAAAGAATAGGCACCCTCTCCCTAGAATTGACGATTTATTTGACCAGCTTGTAGGAGCGTCTGTTTTCTCCCAACTCGATTTAGCAACCGGTTTTCATCAGCTAAGGGTGGCTGATGATAGCATCGATAAAACGGCGTTCAGAACCCCAGACGGCTTCTTTGAATGGCTTGTCATGCCTTTCGGCTTGGCAAATGCACCTGCTTACTTCGTGGACCTGATGAGTAGGGTATTTAGAGATTTCCTCAACAAATTCGTAGTGGTCTTCGTAGATGATATCCTTATCTTCTCAAAGAGTGAAGAGGAACATGCTCAACACTTAAGGGCAATCATGGAAACTTTGCGAGTCCATCAACTAAAAGCCAAGTTCTCCAAATGCCACTTTTGGAGGGAAGAGGTGAGGTTCCTTGGGCACATAGTATCCAAACAAGGGTTAGCAGTGGACCCTGCTAAGGTAGTGGCGGTACAGGATTGGAAGACACCAAGGAATGCAACTGAGGTCCGAAGCTTTCTAGGACTAGCAGGTTTCTATCGAAAAATTCATAAGGGATTTTGCGAAAATCTCAGCTCCGCTCACGAAGTTGACATTTGTTTATTTTCAAGAGATAATTCATCTATGTGGAATACCTTCTAGTAAGTGAACAAGATCCAAGATTCACTAGTGAATTTTGGAGAGCTTGCATGGAACCGTGAGTACGCAGTTAGGCTTGAGCCAAGTATACTAGAAGGAGAATAAGTGAAAGAGGAACGAGAAATAGGTTCCAACTCATATTCTGGAAACAAGAATTAAGAAGCTACGAAATTGTGAAGTTAAAGACGAACAAAGCATAATGGAGTTAAGCTCAAGAAATGCGACTTAGAAGATTGAAGACTAGATTCGTGCATAATATCTCTTCTTAAGAGTATATCCTCTCGGTCCCATTCTCAATCCAATTTCTGTTGCAAACCACATAGGGAGTATGACTCATCTGTTAGTAACACATGTTGGGGCTCGAGGGTGTTCATTGGTTTGACTAAAGTTTTCGGGCTTTATAGGATACAGATTGGTCTTAGGAAGGGACTCCCTTATGACCTAAAAGGAGTCCATCATGCTTAGTTGCCTAGAATCATATATGGTGGTTGGGTTGAGTAATTCTTTGGGTGTCAGTCTGATGTTGATTTCGGTCTTCGGGGCTGATGCTTAGAGAGTTCTTCTCCTAATCAATATATATGTGGCATAGGTTTTCCAGTTTTGACATTGCCTAATAGGCACAAAGTTTTTACTTGCTTCATTCGACTATACCTTTAGATAGGAACAATTGGGAAAATGTCCTATAGATTAGAGCTACCCGAGAAGTTGGCTGGAGTCCACAACGTTTTTCACGTTTCACATCTCGGAAAATGTCTACATGAGTCTGCTGAAGTGGTAGAGCCAAATATCCTCGAAGAAGCCGAAGTGGAACGCGAAGCAACCATAAGAAAAGTTCCAACCCGCATCTTAGGAACGGAAGTGAAGAAACTACGCAACTGCGAAGTCAAGCTCGTCAAAGTCCAGTGGAGCGACACCGAGGAAGACGCGACATAGGAAACTGAAGCTAGAATCCGTACAGCCTACCCTTTTCTGTTCGAGGGTACATCCTTGATCTTTCCTTTTCCTTAAGTTGCGCTTTTATCTATCTTTTTAGGTATATTTCCTCGACCTTATCTTTTAGGTAGAATCTTTTTGGATGGAAACATGTAGTTGAAACATGTTATGTATGATGGTTGCAAGTGGTTGCAAGTGATTGCTAGTGGTTGCTCGTGGTTGCATATACACACACAATCTAGGTTTTAGATCGGCTCAGTCACTTCATATTGCATATACATATATGTTTGCTTTCGTATGTGGTTGAACTTTAATGTGTTGTCATGTGGATGCTGCATTTGTACTGAATGATTGTGCACTCATGTAGAATCAAGAATAGAAAAATTTGCATACATAATGGATTCATGGCACTTACATAATTCGCATTAAGGAGGTCAACTGAATCAGTAGACCGCCTGATTTTGCATTAGATAAGTTCATGTACACACACACCTCGCATATGATCATGAAGCATTAGAAGTCTTTTAAGGACAATGGATGCTCGTGTTTGATGGATGAGTAGATGGATGATTGGATGTTAGGATATACATTCCTCCTAACTTGAAGATTTCGGGGACGAAATCCTTTTAAGTGGGGGAGAATGTAACACCCCGCGAATTCTATAACTGTGAAACTCACAAATTAAAGTATAATTAATTTCAAATCAAAGAACTAAGGGAAACGGGATACGCCATTGCGTTCGTCTCGGAAAAATACGCGAAATAGAGTCCGAGTTTTCGAAAAACGGATATCGTATGAAGAAGTTATGGACGAACGAAGTTTGGCGAAAAACCGAAAAAGGGCCAGAATGCACTGGCGCACTTGGGAAGTGCGCCAGAACAAAAATGAACTGGCGCACCTGTGAAATGCGCCAGTACATTTTTGACCTGGCGCACCTGCCAAGTGCGCCCAGGTCAAAAATGACCTGCTGGCCAGGTCTGGTCTAGCCCTGGCTGGCCAGGTCGGTGTGTGGTCGAATTTCTGTGGTCTGCTTTGTCATTAGGGCTAGGTGGCGGGTTTTTATTGGTCTCTCTTCCTAATGAATGGCTACGATCTAACCTAGCAACATCAATGGTCCTAATCAATTCCTAACCTCTATATAAACAACCCTAGACTAAACCCTAATCTATTCATTCAAAATAAGATTATAGCCGCCATGTTGCTGAGGAACGACAAAGATTAGCCGCCGACTAGAGAGAGAGTTAGGAAGAAAGTTCTAAAGCCTAAAGCAATTCAAGCAACCTAAAGCTAATCAATTCAACAAAGGAATCATATCTCTTAATTAGAGAATTCGCCGCAACCATTGTAAGTAGAGTATTACTTTGGTATAATAAACAACTGTGTTGATGTGTATGCTTGAATTGTGGCAATGGAAGTAATTCATATTTATGCGTTCTTGTCAATTTATATACGTTTGGATATTTATGGATTATGTTATAAAGAACTACATGCGGTAGTTCTATACAAGTTTACGTTTGGAATATTGCGCAAATTATGTTATCTATGTTGAAGCTACATGTATGTAGTTGATTGAAATTTATGCGAGTTTGGGCTTTGTTATTATGCCATCATGATGTATATTTTGTGCATAAATCATTTTGCAAGTAATTGAAACAAGTTTGGTTGTTATAGTTCATATGAAACTATGTTGGAATTTTGACACCATAATCCATGTATTTGCAAAACTTATGAATATGGCTAGGCTATGAATGATATTTGGCATAATTGAAACCTATGATTAAGTCTATCTTGTTTAAAAGAATTATATGATGACATATGTGAGACATGGCTAGGTTAGACTCAAAAATCCCTTTTTGCAAGTTTTAAGGCAAACACCATGTTTAGGAATATTTATGCATAAGTATGTTTATACCATCGTTATGTTTGACATTATGCCATGTTTATGCCAAAAGTATTTATGCCATGCTTATGTTTGACATTATGCTATGCTTATGCTAGAAATATTTATGACATACTTATGTTTGACATTATGCCTAAATAAGAATATAGGTTCATGTTGTAGTTAAACCTATGCAAGTTCACATGCTTGATTCATGTCACCTATGTTACCACTATGCAAGTACACCAATTTCTATTTTGTATTTTCAACGTCATATGCAAGTTCATGCGCTCACTTTCCCCTCTTTGTGTATACGCCATAAGCCTCCCCTTTCGCATGGCTAAATTGGGCTTTAAAAGGCTAAGCCCAATATTTATGAACGGACGTGTAAAATGGGGGAAAACAACGTTGGGTTAAAAAGGAATTAATGAATGAAAATATAAAATAGAAGGGCCCAAATTCAAGTATGGGTTGGGCCCGTGATTGGTGTAACCTTTACACCATTAACTTAATAATGGGCCGCAAATACTTACATATAAATAAAGAAGAATGACAAGATATGTAAATGTAGAAAATACGATGTGTTTAACCCGAGGTTGGATTGAGTTGTGATGTAAACCTGCCCGGAACCGCCCGGCTGTCCAGTAGTCACAACAATACCTATCCAATGTGGGAGGTTAAACATGGAGCCCAGCAAGGACCCGAGGTTAGACTGAGTTGTGGCGTAAGACTGCCCGGAACCAACCGGCAACAGGCAGCCACAACAATACCTGTTTAATGTGAGAGGTCAGGGCCTTAATAAGACAATTAAGGCTGAGTCAGGATTGTTAGGATTAAGTGAACTAAAGACTTAATCAAAATGGAACATGCTAAACTAAACAGACTAGTGGGGTTAGGTAGGGAACACTTAACCAACTTAGCATGTTGGCTAGAGATAGAAAACCTAGTAACGAGGGACCCTTTTCAGCAGTAACCCTAAAAGGTGTATCAGGATACCCTGAAACTAGGCAGGGTGGGGCACGATTACTGGGTTGATTGTAAGAGGTCAAATCGACGGCGGTGGTGTAGCAGTGTAGGTTCTAACGGAGTGCGGGCGTGCACACACTCCGGCGCAGAAAAATAAGGCACTGGACACCAGTAGCATACCTGTGCACTCTAAGGTTGTGTCGGGTTGCCACTATGGGACTTGATACACCCCATGGTGGGACCAGCATAGGTAACTACAGACATCGGGGGCCGTAGGACACATGTAACTATGCGAGTAGGAGCCGATCATCATTGAATGGATCACATCACCCTGATTATGGGTGCCAGTTGGAAACTAGTTTATATGGGTTCAGAGATTAACATGGGGTACGATAGTATATTCGACCCTAGATAACTTAACCAAGTTCATAGTGGTTGCCCACTTCCTGTTTTACTTATCATACCCAGTTCTTTATTCATAGACAAAGTAGTACTAGACTTACTCAGGCTTTATGTCTGACTCTGCTTTTCTTTCGTCTTCTTTCTTCCGTTCCCCCCCCCCCCAGGTCCTCAGGGAGGGAACACAGCAGCTTGACCTGCCTCAACATCCAGCTTGAAGAAGAGAAATGTATTGCTTGGACTTTCCTGTTTTGAACTATGGCTTTGGACAATCCACTAAGGGGCTTTTGCAGTTTATCTATGTTTTATTTATGCTTCTTTAAATAATGTACTCAAGACAGATTATGAAAGTGTTATGTTATGTTTTTGGAAAGGATGTTGTTGTAACACGTATTTGACTTTATGAAATAAAGTTTGTTGTTCTTCCGCTATTTTACAAATATGTGTTCTTATATCTGTCTTGTATATCTGTGACTTGTACTTATAAACCTCCACCAAAATTAGGGCATTCCCTTTGAGAGTGACCCTAACGGAGGTGGGGTGTTTCATGGCTCTTCATGATTCAATGATCCAAGCACTTACAACCTCTATTTCAAAACAATAGAGGAACTCCTTAGGATATCACTTTAAGGACTAGATTCCAACCGTATAATTGTTTCCCCAATCATTCTAACTCAAAATTAAACCTTTTAGTCAAGTTTGTCTAAAATTCAGACACGTTGCTGCTATTTGTCATTATAGACTTGATAAGAGCTTTATCATAACAAAGGCGTTAGGATTATTTTAAGAGAAGAAGAAGGAATTTTTGAAAGAATTATTTTAATGAGGATGAAATTTTCATTGCTTTCATTTTGATTATAAATTTTGATTGCATTCATACATCAGCTTGATTACTTTGCTTTTATAATGCAGTGCACTCTCTAGAGTATTCTAGGAATGCATTATCTAGAATGTCTAAAATAGAAAGTCTAGATTTTCCCTTGATTTATTCAATTCATTAATACAATTGCTAATTTAACAATAAATTTAATTGTTTCTTGAAAAACCAAGATTATTTCCAATATTCCCCCATAAGCTTGGTTTTTGAACTCCAAGAATGTCTCGTAATATTTTAAAATTATCAGGCTTCAATGCTTTTGTGAAAATATCAACAACTTGATTATTTGTTTTGCAAAAATTCAGCTGCACCTCTTCATTTTCAATTGCTTCTCGAATGAAATGATGTTTGATGTCTATATGCTTTGTTCTTCCATGATGGACTGGATTCTTAGCTTTAGCAATGGCTGATTTGTTGTCACAATGGATAGTCACAGTTTTTTGTTTCTCACCAAAATCATTTAGTATTTTCTTCAACCATATTGCTTATTGGGTAGCTAGGCCAACTGAAATATATTCAGCTTCTGCAGAAGATTGAGCAACTGTTTGTTGTTTCTTCGAACACCAAGAAAATGCTGCTGATCCAAGAGAAAACACATATCCAGAAGTGCTTCTCATGTCATCTATACTTCCTGCCCAGTCACTATCGCAAAACCCAAATAAATTAGTTTCAGCATTATTTTCATATTTGATCCCATAGTCCAAAGTGCCTTGAATATATCTCAGCACCCTTTTTGTTGCATCTAGATGGATATGACTAGGATCATTCATGATACGAGAAAGTAAGCTGACTGCAAACATGATGTCAGGTCTTATATTAGTAAGGTAAAATAAATTACCAACTAGGCTTTTGTAGTAATTAGCATCAACCTTCCTTCCCCTATCTTCATTTTTTAGATTTTCATTTACAACTAGCGGTGTATAAATCGGATTACACCCAAGCATCCCAAACTTTCTCAATATTTTCTCAGCATATATCTTTTGACAAATAAAAACTCCATCATCACCTTAAGGGATTTCTATTCCAAGGAAAAAATGCAGCAAACCCAAATTGTTCATTTCATATTTCTTCATCATTTCTTTTCTAAAATCTTCAGTAAACTTTAATTTGTTTACGGTATAAATTAAATCATCTACATAAAGTGCAATAATTAGAATACCATCCATACCTTGCCGTTTGACATACAAAGTAGGCTCATTCTTGCTCTTCTCAAAACCTTTCTCCATGAAGTAATTGTCAATATTTCTATACCATGCTCGTGGTGCTTGTTTTAGCCCATAAAGCGCTTTCTTTAGTTTGTAAACTTTTCCTTTTTGTCCTTCAATCTCAAATCCTTGGGGCTGCTCCACGTAAATGTGACGACCCCAAACCCCCGTACGACAGTGGCAAGGGTAATCTTTGGAATATAACACATAAACAGATAACAACAGAACAAAAATAAATAAATGCACCAGATAATGTACAAATAATACACTGCATAAACATAATCATCAGAGTTACACAGTATACAGGATCATACTTAGTACAAAATACAATTCAGCTTTACATAAATATCTATAGCGGAAACAGACATAATATGTACAACAGGAGCCGAACAACATAAAAAGAGATAAATGATAGAATCCATCTTTGGCTTCAGCTATCCAGAAAGAGCCTGTTAAAACCTGAATACAAGGCTGCCCGTGTAGAAATAGGGGCACCCGAATTTGCAAGTGAAACAAACTACGAGTCAGTCATGGGACTGGTATGAGAAATCTACTTAACATATTTTATAATATGGCCAATCACAAGACCACGCCACTTTCGCGGAATGGGTTTACTCCATTGGATTGCCAGTGCTTTAAACAAGTAAACCTTTTAAACATCGCAAAGCTTTTTTATAAAAATGAAGCCATTATAAGACTCAGTTCCCATCACACAATGCAACGCAAACCGGAGGATAGAGTTTTACCTTGTAATGGCCAAAATATGCTTGGTACGAGCAAAACAAATCATTTGATATTATTACTAGTTTCTATATGTTTCAAAAACAATTTCAATCATAACTATCAATCATAGACAACATGGGTACCATATATCATGTCGCCATATATAGGTATACAATCAAAACCGCATGGTGTCGTATTTGGAAATTGGATTCCCGTCATGAACCAAGGCAAAAGATAGTCCTTACCGAATTCGAGACTGTCTAGCCCGAGCCTCAGGCAAGCGTGCAGGCAAGCCTTGGATCGTCAGGGCCGGTCCACCGATGTGGATTATTATGCCTGAACACTGCGTTTACCCGCCCTTTGGAACGTAAATGAGCCAAATGACTCCATCGGCTCCACATAGTCACCGATATATTCGAGGCGCCTTGCAACAACAACAACCACACAGGTGAAAATAATATAAATGTCAGGGCTGGTAGGTCACTAACACCACCCTAGCTAGAAGGAAACGCATGCCCTTCCTGATGTCCTCTCCCGTTTCTGGTTCATACCGGGGTGTGAGGCTCGCGAATGAACGTTATACACAAAGCTATGCCACACAGGCGGTGCTTTGATCATCAACCACAAGACTTTTCATTTCAACAAAAGCCTTGATCATTTTCCACTTTGGCATGTCACACAGGCAGTTCACTCCATGCGTCTGATTTCTATCGATATATAACCTCTGAGCTCATACGTCTCAGAGAAGGGCGTTAAGTAAGAGAATAAATTCTCCACCGCCAAACAGATATATATTTAATAAAGATCAATAAGCACAGAACAAAATCCAATGTCAGACACACAGTCCATTTACAAGTTCGTTCTGGGTCTGAACGAAACCGGAGGCACCTTATACCTAGCATATCCATCGATCTCCAAGTACGTCTGGACGATCATCACTGATTATCTATATTTTGGGATGCCTCCCAATCAAGACATCAGTAATCACCCAACCGATGTGAAGATCTCCGGTCTTCAACCACCGTCTTCATCATCGACTTCTTATCGCCGATCAATTATTCGAAATGAGATTTAACTCGGCCTTTTCAAATAATTCACGTATATTTAGAATTTAAATCAATTCATTTCAATGGTTAAATTATTCGATATCAATAATTCTGTTCTTAAATGTAATTTTCACGCCAAACACATTCAACCATCAAATATCCAATAAACCGGGTAAATTCGGTTTATTTCCATTCCATATCGTTTATAATATTTTATAACGATTTATCGCTATTTTTATCCATTTAAAAATAGCCAATTCATCCAAACAACGCTTCATGCCATAACGCGGCCGTGGCGCTGTTTTTCTTCAGATTTGATTTACACATATATGAAATCTAACCATTGGATCTTCACAAATTTTATATCATTAAAAAGATCTTTTCAAAACGAACCCAACGGTTTCAGTTTTGGGAAAATCCGACGGTCGGATCTCCCGGTACAATCGTTTGAAGTTACGATTTCAAAATACGAACTACAGCATCGTTATTCGATTATATATATATATATATAATCGATTCTGGCGTTGTTTTTCTTCAGATTTGAATTAAACATTCCAGACAATCCAACCGTTGGATCTTTACAAAGTTGGTGTCGTTGGAAAGATATTTCCAAAGCGAACCCAACGGTTTTGGTTTCGGGAAAATCCGATGGTCGGATCTCCCACACTAATCATTTTAAATCACGGTTTCAAAACACGAACTGTAGCTTCGTTATTCGATTTATTTTAATTATATATATATATCAATATAATTCATTCTTCGATTCTAAAACCATATTCATTTCACACATTTGATAAAAACGATATTTTTATCCAACAGCTATTTATTTCTACACATCACTATTTTTAACAGTTCATATATATCATAAAAATGTTATTTTTGGTGTTAAAATAATTTATTTAAAACACTAATATTTTATATAGTCTATATATAAGATAAAAATGTTATTTTTATCTTTCAAGGAATTTATTCAATACATGAACTTCATTCAACACATGAATTTAATTTCAACACATGAATTTTATTTAAACACATGAATTTTATTTCAACACATGAATTTTATTCAACATATGAATTTAATTTCAACACTTGAATATAAATCCAACATAGGAATATTTCAGAAAATTTTGGCAGCATAACGACAGGGTAGTTAAAACCGGCACCGTCCCTAGTATGGCTCCTCGCTCTACCTTAAAGCCTCGCAGCTTTTGACAATGGGGATTTTTAATATCTAGTTCGTACGCAGACGAATTTTCCCATATACTAATCCTATTGGGATTTCAACCACAATCAATCACTTTGAATCAACCATACATGATATTCACCAAATTTTCACATCAACCAATAATCCAAACAATATCACAACCAATACATATCGCCCATGGTCTGTGGACGAGAGGAGTATATATATATATAGATATACGTATTGTAACAACCCGGAATTTTGGGGCCAATTTAAAATTTTTATTTTATGAATTTTAAAGGAAACAGGATATTTAAAATAATTTATTTTTAATAATAACGACTAAAAATTTATTTTAATCATAGTTAAAACGAATAAATCCAATTTAAGGGTAATAGGAGTTAGAACAGCGCTGCAGTTTGAAAATTTGAAATTTACATTTAATTGCAATCAGTTATGAAATTATATTAAGTAAAGCAGTTGTTAAGCTATTGGACAGTAACTGGCATTTTGTTATTAACAAATTTTGTAAACTTTTACAAATATATATTATAATTAAGTGAGAACTCTGATCCAAATTAAATAATTATATGTTAATGTTAATCGTGAGATTCTGATTTGTATACTATTGTTCTTGATCTGTGTTATGGTGATATTTGTATGCGATGTTCATGTGGTCATTGGAATGTGTGGTGATATTATAGAATAACTATGTTAGTCAGACCGTAAAATATTGATGTAGTCATAATAAAATTCCCATCTTATTTCTATCTTTGCTCCATTCAATTTGAGGCTAAAATTTTATTTACAAAACATAAATGACAAAGTTTTACTTTAATTTTGGTTTTTATTTTCATTCTATTTTCTTAAATAAAATTAAGACATACAATCTTGTTTGTTTATTTTGTTTTCAAGTTTAACATTTAATTTTGTTGTTAAAATAAAAAGGACAATTTTAACATAGTTTTTGCGGTCAAAATAAAAAGACTAAATCTTATGTTTCTTTTGTTAACAAAATAAAATGACCAATTTTTATGTTGGTTTTGTCAACAAGATAAAAAGAACAATTTTTATGGTCATAAATTAAAGGACAATTTTTATCTCTATTTTGCTTACTAAAATAAAAGCAAACGTTTATCTTTTTGCACAAATCAAAATACTAATTTTTATTTTGGTTTTGGAGAACATAATAGAATGCAAGTTTAACCTTTACTTTTATGTATAATATAAAATGTGAGTTTAAATATTCTTTTTCATTTACAAATAAAAGTGAAGTTGGGACCTTTATTGTGACTCATCAGAACTACACCCAATTGTACTTGTGTTAAAATAGTGTGATGACGCAATTTACACCGTCGTGTTAATTTGGAATTATAATCAATGGAAATTAGAGGCATGTCATTCATTGCAAGAAAAAATAAAGAAGGAAAAAGAATAATGAAAATGAGAATAATAATGGCCGCATGCATTTCATTTATTTCTCCTATGTTCTCTCTCTCTTCCTCTCATTTGCATATATGTCATATTTTATCCCTTTTATAAATTCAAGGAAAAAAAAAAAGATAAACACCTATTAAATTAAATATTATTTAATATACATATAACCTAATATATATACGGTCAAAACTAAACCCACGGGTCCCAGGATCGAAACCTGGCTCTGATACCAACTGTAACGACACGGATTTTGCCCGACCTTAATCGATCGCAAAATCGACCAAGACCGTTCAAAACTCGCATATGTTAACTTTGGGAATACAATACATTAGAACAATAACAGCAGACTTTTATTACATTACAATAATGTTACATCAGAGTACAGAATATCAGAGTACAAATAAAGTAAACTACAACGGAAGATAAATTACAACAGATTTAACACATTAAACAGCGGAAGACTTCTATTTTTTGGACACAGCTTTAGGCTTCGATCCAGGATCCTGCTAAAGAGATACATATCTGCAAAAAGCTACTCGACTGCCCGTGTAGAAAAGAGGGCACCCGAGTTTGCCAGTGAAACAAACTACGAGTCATTCATGGGACTGGTGTGAGAATTCTAAACTAATTTAACTAATAAGACAAATCCAAGGACCACGCCGCTAATGCGGAACGGGTTTTATTCCAATGGAATGCCGGTGCATAAATTAAAGTAAATCGTTAAACAACGCAATGCTTTTTGGAAAAGTGAAACCATTATAAGACCCAGGTCCCATCACACAATGCAACGCACACCAGAGGATAGGGTTTTACCTTATAATGGTCAAAAGATGCTTGATACGTGAAAACGATATTATTATTATTAGTGTGTATATATATAGGTATATATATAATATACATTTAAATCATAATGTATCAATCATAGACGGCATAGTACCCCATCCTACTATGTCGCCATACTAGTTCTACAATCAAAACCGCAAAGTCGTATTGGAATTTGGATTCCATCATGAGTCGAGGCTAGGGGCAAGCTCCTCTCCGATTCGAGACACTCTAGCAAATGCCTCAGGATCCCCCGCAGTGAACCCTTGGATCTTCAGGGCCGGTCCCCGCCTATCGGCAGTGGATTAGTTATGCCTGAACACACGCTTCCCGGTTCCTTTGAACCTATAGTATGACCACCAACGGCCTATAAAACACGAGGTACCTCAAAATCCATCATCCACATAAGTAAAATGTCAGCGCTGGTAGGTCCCTGACATCACTCTAGCTAGAAAGAAACGTGTGCACTCCTTGCAGTCCGTATCCCGTTTTTGACTCATACCGGGGTGTGAGGCTCGCGAAGTCACGCTATACACAAAGCTACGCCTAAACAGACCGTGCTTTGATCATCGACCACAAGGCCTGCTTTTCAACAAAAGCCTTGATTCATGCATCTTGGTATGCCACATTGTCAATCCATATCACACCATTGATTTCTACCAATATATAACCTCTAAGCTCGTATGTCTCAGAGAAGGGCGTTAACCACCAAACAGATATATATTAACAGAGATTAATGAATGTAGTATAAAGGACTACAACATCAGACATACATTCCATTTATAAACTTATGCTCTGGGTCTGAGCGAAAGTCAAATCCGTACAAATCAACACTACGTCTGAACGGCCACCACTGAACCCCTTTCAAGGTAGCTACTCCTCTCATTGGTCTCAGTAGCAACACATCCATTCGATGTGAAGATCGTCGGTCTTCAATCACCGTCTTCAACTCTTCGACTTAGATCGTCGTAGAATCATTTGAAAAGTCCGAGTTCAATCTCATTTCAAATGATTAGACAACGATCTAAGTCGAAGAGTTGAAGACGGTGATTGAAGACCGACGATCTTCACATCGAATGGATGTGTTGCTACTGAGACCCATGAGAGGAGTAGCTACCTTGAAAGGGGTTCAGTGGTGGCCGTTCGGACGTAGTGTTGATTTGTACGGATTTGACTTTCGCTCAGACCCAGAGCATAGGTTTATAAATGGAATGTATGTCTGACGTTGTAGTCCTTTATACTACATTCGTTGATCTCTGTTAATATATATCTGTTTGGTGGTTAACGCCCTTCTCTGAGACGTACGAGCTTAGAGGTTATATATTGGTAGAAATCAATGGTGTGATATGGATTGACAATGTGGCATACCAAGATGCATGAATCAAGGCTTTTGTTGAAAAGCAGGCCTTATGGTCGATGATCAAAGCACGGTCTGTTTAGGCATAGCTTTGTGTATAGCGTGGCTTCGCGAGCCTCACACCCCGGTATGAGTCAAAAAGGGGATACGGACTGCAGGGAGTGCACACGTTTCTTTCTAGCTAGAGTGATGTCAGGGACCTACCAGCGCTGACATTTTACTTATATGGATGATGGATTTTGAGGTACCTCGTGTTTTATAGGCCGTTGGTGGTCATACTATAGGTTCAAAGGAACCGGGAAGCGTGTGTTCAGGCATAACTAATCCACTGCCGATAGGCGGGGACCGGCCCTGAAGATCCAAGGGTTCACTGCGGGGGATCCTGAGGCATTTGCTAGAGTGTCTCGAATCGGAGAGGAGCTTGCCCCTAGCCTCGACTCATGATGGAATCCAAATTCCAATACGACTTTGCGGTTTTGATTGTAGAACTAGTATGGCGACATAGTAGGATGGGGTACTATGCCGTCTATGATTGATACATTATGATTTAAATGTATATTATATATATACCTATATATATACACACTAATAAAAATAATATCGTTTTCACGTATCAAGCATCTTTTGACCATTATAAGGTAAAACCCTATCCTCTGGTGTGCGTTGCATTGTGTGATGGGACCTGGGTCTTATAATGGTTTCACTTTTCCAAAAACATTGCGTTGTTTAACGATTTACTTTAATTTATGCACCGGCAATCCATTGGAATAAAACCTGTTCCGCATTAACGGCGTGGTCCTTGGATTTGTCTTATTAGTTAAATTAGTTTAGAATTCTCACACCAGTCCCATGACTGACTCGTAGTTTGTTTCACTGGCAAACTCGGGTGCCCTCTTTTCTACACGGGCAGTCGAGTAGCTTTTTGCAGATATGTATCTCTTTAGCAGGATCCTGGACCGAAGCCTAAAGCTGTGTCCAAAAAATAGAAGTCTTCCGCTGTTTTATGTATTAAATCTGTTGTAATTTATCTTCCGTTGTAGTTTACTTTCTTTGTACTCTGATATTCTGTACTCTGATGTAACATTATTGTAATGTAATAAAAGTCTGCTGTTATTGTTCTAATGTATTGTATTCCCAAAGTTAACATATGCGAGTTTTGAACGGTCTTGGTCGATTTTGCGATCGATTAAGGTCGGGCAAAATCCATGTCGTTACACGTATATAACTATATTTCGATTTCATTTCAATATCACTTCAATTCATTTCAACGCATATATCATTTTTACAATGCATATATAACTTATACATCGAACATACAACTTATACAACGCTTATACATGAGGTGTACAACGCTTATATAACTCGTACATCGACTATATAATTTATACATCATCATTTCCATATCGTTTATAATTCAGAAATCTCACATTGGTTCCACTCCTCCAAAAATTGTAGAAGGCTCAGAAAAATATCCGGTCTCTTCTAGAATGTAGAAGACGTCTACACGAGTCCACTGTCTCTTGTTTCACTAGATTTCGACTACATAGCAAAAAGATATGATTTTTAGAAGTTCACTACACTTTTAAATTTGGAAATCGGTTTAATTCATATAAACCTGTACCTCTCTTTCGACGTTCAAAACTAGGTTTTTGTTTTTCGTGAAATTCGTGCAATGATTCGTCGATCGGTCTTCACCACGAGGAAGAGCTTGGAAAATCGTGCCCTAAGGTACCCACCGCCGTCTGTTCGAACGCAGATCGAAGGAGCCCGGTGGAGCAATTTGCGGCGACTTCCAGGGGCTCGATCTCCCTGATGGCTGAACGATGGAGGGCGCCACCGATATGGATTTGAAGCTGGAAGAGAGCTCTTCAAAATCCCCAACAGGATCAATGCGTTTTGATGAGAGATCGGAGAGAAAAAGATAAGAGAATGTTGGAAGAAAAACCGCTGTTCGCGATTTAGACTTACAGGGAGAGAGAAGGTTGATCGTGAAATGTGATTGGCCCAAGGGATTTTTATTTTATTTATATTTGTAAAATCCAAAAATACCCCTTACAACATATGAATTCCAATCCAAACCCAACGACTGTCGCCCCTAGCTAAATACTCCCATTCTGAACAGAATGGGATATGTCTCGTAGGCCCATTCGATTGTTTCAGTCAGTTTCTCTACAAATTAAAATATAAAACATTTAATATTTGATTTGAACGTACATTTCAATTTGCCAGGGCCACATACTGATCCCAAAAATTCCAGAAAAATAAATCTAGCTGTGTTTTGACGATACGGTCCCAACAAAACTAGTTTCGTCAAATTCTGAGACAGTTTGAAAAATGGCCATTTTCTGGTCGATCCAATTTAACTGAAATCAACCAAACACATTTTCCTTCGCCACGCTTGCATATTAACTTCAAAAATTATGGAATTTGAAACCTAGCAATAATTTGACATCCTGGGTCCAACAAAAGTGATTTCGTCGAATTCTGAGATCTTTTGCAAAATGTCTATTTTCAAGGGCTATATATATTCTATAGCGACCTTTCTGAAAATTCATTTGGCCATAACTTTTGATTCCGCTACGAAACTTCAATTTTTCAGATTCTTAGAAAGATATTCATAAACAGATTTAAATATTTTTGGTTTCACTAAAATCCATTTTATTTTGCATCCGGTACAGTCAGTCAAAGTTTGAATTCAAATTTTGAAACTGCCGCGCCATTTCAGGCCTTGTCTATAATTAAAAACAATTATATTTATTTTCAAACATCGATTCAAACATACTTTTCATCGTTATTATTTAAAATATTTAAAATACACTAAAATAGCCAAATTAAAAATTTTAAATTGGCTTAGATTTCCGGGTTATTACAGTAAACCTCTTCTTTCAATTCTCCATTCAAGAATGCCGATTTTACATCTAGCTGATATAACGTCCATCCTTTTGGGGCTGCAAATGATATTAAATCTCTAATGGTGTCAAGACGTGCCACTGGAGTGAATGTCTCTTCGTAGTCAACAATGGGTTGTTGAGAATAGCCCTTTGCAATGAGTCTCGCTTTCTTTTTTTGAACTGAACCATCTGGATTATGCTTCACTTTGTAGATCCATTTTACTCCAATGGTTTCTTTGTCTTTTGGCTTACTAACCAACATCCATGTTTTGTTCCTTTCAAGGCATCCATCTCTTCTTGCATTGCCTTCGTCCAAGCATCTTCTTTAACCATTTCTTCAAAATTTTCTGGTTCCATTGCGCAATAGTTGCACCTAGCGAAAATATCATCCAAACTTCTCATTTTTATTGGGGTTGAGCATGGAGATGATGAATTATGGCTTGATAAGGATGAAGTGCTAGATGGAGAACTTGGTGTAGATGAATCACATTGGTTATTTGCAAGTGTAGTTGGATTTTGTTCTAAAATTACTGCTGGAACGGTTTTATCCTCCACTTCTCCTTTTGCCAATTCTAAGATGTCTTCTCATCAAATACAACATCTCTACTGATGATTACTTTCTTTGTCTTCAAGTTGTAAAGTCTGTAGCCCTTTGACACAGAACTATAGCCAATAAAAATGCATCTTTCACTTGCTTCTTGAATCTTTGTCCTTTTTTCTTTAGGAATTTGAGCATAGGAAATACTCCCAAAGAATCTAAGATGATTCACTGAAGGCTTTCTTCAACTCCACGCTTCAAACGACGTCATATTCCATACAGATTTTGTTGGACATCTATTCAGCAAATACACAGCTGTATTTACAACCTCAGGACAAAATTCTTTAGGCATGCCTTTCTCAAACAATATTGATTTAGCCATCTCCATCACTGTTTGATTCTTCCTTTCGGATACACCGTTTTGCTTAGGCGTATACCTAACGGTTAGTTTCCTCTCCACACCTTCTTCTTCAAAAAATTTATCAAAATCATTGGATTTATACTCCATTCCCCTGTCACTCCTCAAAACTTTTATGGACCTACCACTTTGTTTCTCAACAAAAGCTTTAAACTTCTTAAATATAACAAACACTTCAGATTTTTGTCTCATAAAATAAACTCATGTCATGCAGGTCAAATCATCAATGAATAAAATAAAGTACCTATTTTGAGCATGAGATAATGTGCTCATCGGACCGCATACATCCGTGTGTACTAATTCCAACACTTCTTTGGCTCTTCTTGATCCTTCCTTTGGAAACTGTTGCCAATGATGTTTGCCAAGTACACATCCTTCACATACTCCATGTTCTTCTTTTTTTATTGTTGGCAACCCGTACACCTTCTTCTTTTGTGAAAGTAATGTGAGACTATTGTAGTTTAAGTGCCCAGGTCCGCTTATGCCATAAACAAGTGTCGTCTTCCTTTTTTGCCATGAAGTTATGGTTTTTCTCATAATTGAGATGGAGGGGAAAGCTTCTGTTATTTGTCATTTTTATTACAGCAGTAGCTTTTCCTTTTGAATCAAAGATTTTACATTCTCGATTCTCAAATTGAAGAGAATAACCATGCTCTAAAAGTTGTCCAATGCTTAACAAATTTTCATCTAATTTAGGAATATAAAAGGTATCATGAATAACATTACTTCCCTGCTTTGTTGAAACTCCAATGCTGCCTTTGCCTTCAACTTCAACACACTCTCCATTGCCAAGTTTAACTTTCGAATCAAATGAAGGATCTATGTCAATGAATGCATTTTTGTCTCCTTTTATATGATTTCTACATCGGCTGTCCAGGTACCATATATTCTTATATTCTTCAGTTGTCTTTTGACAAGCAAAGAACAAGCTCCCTTCCATATCTTCCGCTCTGTCAAATGCTGTGTTTTGTGGCTTACCAAGGCGACAGTCCTTTTGAATCAACCTTTTGTAATTATGACATTGTGTCTTTCCTTTGTTCTAGCAATCTTTTTCTTCATGAGAGCTTTTTTTGCAAATTCCACACCATTTATTTGTTCCTTCATCACTTCCTCTTCCGCCATAGGTGCCTCGACCTCTTCCGCGTGAATTTCTTCCTCTTTCTTTGCCAAATCATCCACCTCTAGAAGACTCGCCATTATTTTTCTTTATTGTTTTGTCATTGTTTAATTTAGTGGTGAGTTTTGACTGAAACACGTTTTCAACCGTCTTTTCTATACGGCGTAACAGCCTTTGCTCGTAGGATCTAAGTGAACCCATCAAGCCTTGAACGGTCATGTTTGATAAATTTTTGCTTTCTTCTATAACACCCACCATAAGATCAAATTTTTCAGTTAAGCTTATCAAAATTTTATCAACAATTCTACGATCGTCAATTATATCTCCATGAGACATCATTTGATTCACTAATTCGGTCAGCCTATTAAAATACTCATTCAAACTTTCATTTTCTTTCATTTTTTCATTTTCAAAATCTCTCTTTAGAGATTGAAGTTTGGCAGTTCTCACTTTTGAATCCCCTTCAAACTCTTGTTGCAAGACTTCCCATGCTTCCTTGGCTGTTTTTGCTCTCATAATTCTTGGAGATATGGTGTTTGACACTCCTCTTTGAATCATTCTAAGAACTCCAGCATCTATGATTATTTTCTTTTTAAATACTTCAGTTTGGGCTGCTGTACGTTCTGCATCAGCTGTAACACCCCGTATTTTCTGTAATCGTATAAGTAACAAATCAGAGAATAATTAATTTTTAAAATAATAATCAAGGGAAATGGGTTGCGCCATTGCGTTCGTCTCGAAATTCGGCTTGGAAACGAGTCCGAGTTTTCGAGAAACAGAGTCAGTATGAGGGAGATATGGCCCTCCGAAGTTTCAGAAAATTTCAGAATCGAAAACAGCTCGAAAATTCAAATTCAAATTAGAATTCAAACCCAAAAGCGGGCTGGGCGGGAAATTTTCCGCCCAGGACCCAGGTCGACTAGGTGGTCGACTGGGTAGTCGACCTCCCCAGGGCCAGGTCGACCATAGTGTCGACCTGGGGGGGACCAGGTTGACCATAGTGTCGACCTGGGGGTCGACCTGCTCCCGAAACCCACTTTCTGAACCTGATGCATTTTGATGTTTTTAGCCGATTTTCTGACCAGATTCATGACTCTAAACCTATATAAACAGCCCCCTAGCCTCATCCCCTCCACACCATTTCATTATGTCTATATTCTGCCTCTAATCTAATTAAAAATAAAAATGGCGTCGCTACTCTGCTGAAATCTGAACTGGAACTAGGACTAAAGCATCTTCTTCCAAACTGATTAAAATTAAAAGAGAACAACTGCAACTCTTCTTCTTCTTTAATCCAATCAAGAAAAGTACAGTTATTTTCCGCTATAAACGTTAATTATGATTGTGACATGAGTTGTAAATTTGAATTTGAGGTTATGACTGTTCTGTTCTGTTTAGATCTATCTTATTCTGTATCTCTTTCTTCTTTCTGTTCTATAGCCAGGATATACGAGCCTGCGCTGAATCTCATAAGAGATTAACGCACAAACGCTAAACTTTGGGACAAAGAATGAACGATGGCACAATTGGACATGACTAATCTGTGACTAAATGGACATAGGTTGTAGACTAGATTTAGATCTATGCATATTCTGTGAGTTGGAAGAAGAGGAACCATTGTATGTTAACATGTGACTTGAGACATTGGACATAATGCATATTTTGAATTAAGATCTGTTATAATTCAAAGTTCTAGATTTTTGGGCATATTGTTTATATAACAATTCATGACTTGAGATAAAAAGAGAATATGACTTAGGTGTGAAGTTCTATATTAAGATTTGATAACTATTAAATGCGAATAACACCTAAGTGGGAGATTTTTGAATATATGACATGCATTGAAATCGATGGCTATATTTGGTATAATTTATATGTGAATCTCTTGTACTAGGCAAGTTTAACTAAATTTGAGACATGTGTAATATGGTGAATTATGACCATAATCCGTGCCATGTAAATTCAATGCAAACGTGGGGTATATGATCACATTGTGAATCATGACAACTATTTAGGCATACAAACTTAGGCTAAATTTACAATTAGGCAAGATATGTTGATGAAACTTTAAGGAATGATTAGTTTTGTTATATTGCCTAATCTGCTAGTTCTGTTATATTACCTAATCTGCTAGTTCTGTTATATTGCCTAATCTGCTAGTTCTGTTATATTGCCTAATTTGCTAGTTCTGCTATATTGCCTAATCTGCTAGATCTGTTCATCTGCTAAATCTGTGATCTGCTAAGTCTGCTGAAAATGCCCAATCTGTTATATACTAAATCTGCAAAATTGCTTAATCTGCTAAATCCGTTAAGTCCCCTAATCAGCAAAATCTGTTATCTTCTATATCTATTGAGTTGATATATTTGGTCTGTTATTGACATAATCTGAATTGGCTATAGTTATGAATAATTGACATGTATATTAGGCGTGGGCATAAATGGTAAATTATTAATTAATTGGCCGCAAAGATAAACATGGTTAACTCGAGGTTAGAATGAGTTTGCAGCGTAATCCTGCCCGGAACCGCCCGACACATCCAGTGGCCGCAAACAATAGGTTCTAATGTGAGAAGTTAGTCATAACGTGCTTGAAACCCGAGGTTAGACTCAGTTTGTGGCAGAAACCTGCCCGGAACCAACCGGCCTAACCAGTAGCCGCAAACTGTCAGTCTAATGTGAGAGGTCTGGGCATTAATATTTAATTAATGAAAATCTGGGATAAGTATGATGTCTAAAACGTTTTGGGTAAATAGGGTTAACCAATCGGACTGATGAATTTAATAAAACCTGTTTTCGTGAATCTGTAGGCCCAATTACAAAGTTAGACAAATCTGTAATCTGTTGAACCCGTATATCTGATCCGTTAGTTTGAAAACTTATCTGATCTGTGAAATAGTTGATCTGAACTCTGTACGTCTGAACTTGTAAACAAGTTAATCTGAAAATCTGTTAGTCTGGGGAAATAAGGTTAGGAGGGGAATTACTTGTGTCATCTGTTGTTTGGGACCCATATTAGTCAGTAACCCTTTCTGGTATCAAAACTTTGACCCAACAGTAGGTAGGGTCCGGGCACAGTTACTGAACTAATTATAAGTGGTTCATTCTGATAATGGAGAGGGGTGTTGATGGTGCGTTCCAACCGGGTCATGTGCGTGCATGGATCCCGGTTTGCCTCTGAGGATGTAAGACGTCGTGACATCTGTAAATAGGCCTGTGCCAATTGGTTGTCACTTTAGGGAGTGATACACCCTATTGTGGAGCCGACACAGGGTATTTATGTATTAGGGAGCCGATCGCTTGGAGTAGGGTTTTAGGGTACACTTAGTTCTGTCTGTTTCTGTTGGTACCGTCTGTTTTTGTTGGGTGGCAACACCTTTCTGCGTGGTACCGTCTGTTCGGGTGGGAAAGGCCCATTTACTAGTGTACACCTAATTCTACATTCTGATTCCGTAGGGATTAATCTGTCTTTTTCTGTTCGGGTGGTAAAGGCCCATTATTAATATTCTGTTTCTGTTCGGGTTGTAAAGGCCCATTATTAATATTCTGCTTCTGTTCGGGTGGTAAAGGCACATTATTAATATTCTGTTTCTATTTGTTTCTGTTCGGGTGGTAAAGGCCCATTATTAATATTATGTTTCTGTCTGTTTCAGTTCGGGTGGTGAAGGCCCATTACCAGCATTCTGCTTCTGTCTGTTTCTGTTCGGGTGGTAAAGGCCCATTATTAGCTTTCTGTTTCTGTGGAAATTACTCTGTTCCTGTTTCTGCTTCAGTTTAGACATTAGGGTGACACCTAATCCTGTTATACTAGTATTAGTGTAGAGAAATGAAATAGTAATATTAGTCTGTTCCTTCTGTTTAACCTAAGTACATCTGCTGCTCCTGTTACTATTATCTCTCATCTAGTTTTATCTGCATGCCATGATTATTATTATCTGTTCATATGCTGAAAGTCACTGGACTTGCCAGACTTTATGTCTGACCTTGCTTGTTTTCGCCCCTTTTTCTTCCGTTCCCCCCCCCCTTGGTTTTCCAAGGAGGGAATACTTTAGCTTGATCCAGATTTCTTCTGCTTGAAGTACTTAGAGTGCTTAAAGTATGGCTCGACTCCTTATGGCAGCTTCTGTGGGGATTATGATTTTAAAGTTTTGTACTCTGATGATTTTTCTGAACAAGACTGATATTTATGTACTTGAGTTTTTGGTAAAGATGTAACAAAACTGATTTCTGTTTTTCCGCTGTAACAAAGTTATAATTTCTCAAGTATCGTTTATCTGTCTTGTAAATTTCTGTTCTGTCTACTAAAACGCTCCACCAAAGTTAAGGCATTCCCTTTGTGAGTGACCTTAATGGAGGTGGGGTGTTACATCAGCCGTTGAGTCATTATATCCTTGTTTGATGAACTCCAAGACATCCAATGAGGTAAACAAAGACTCCATTTCTACTATCCAAAAATCATATTTTTCTCCTTTAAATAAAGGAACTTGGACATTGCTATAGGTGCAGTTGATGCTTGCTGAAGTATTGCTTAGAGAAGCCATTACTTTGCACTTTTTTTTAAGTGCAAGGATCTAGAGCTCTGATACCACTATTAGGAATATTTTAAGAGAAGAAGGAATTTTTGATAGAATTATTTTAATGAGGAGGAAATTTTCATTGCTTCCCTTTTGATTACAAATTTTGATTGCATTCATACATCAGCTTGATTACCTTGCTTTTATAATGCACTTCACTCTCTAGAGTATTCTAGGAATGCATTACCTAGAATATCTAAAATAGAAAGTCTAGATTTTCCCTTGATTTATTCAATTCATTAACACAATTGCTAATTTAACAATACAATTAATTGTTTCCTGAAAACCAAGATTATTTCCAATAGGCGCCTACTATTGTTCAATCTCAAGCCTTTCTCACTGAGTATGAAACTAAATTGTATTCTTAAGCATATTCCTCACATGTTGTCGTTGATTTTGCTGAAAATTTTATATGGTATGCTAATATGGTTACAATAAATCATGTTACTTTTTGAATGGAAAATCTGGATTTTGCTACACCTTATGGTAGTTCTAATCTTTGGCAGTTAGTGTTGGTAAGAAATTGTTAATTTCTCATATTGGTCATGCTATTCTTTCTTTATCATCAAGTTCTCCTATGCACCTATATTCTATCTTAAACGTTCTCGCCATCACTAAACATTTGGTCCCTGTTTCCAAATTAACTCAAGATAATAATGTTTTTCTTGAATTTCACAAATCTTTCTATTTTTCCAAGGATAAGCAATCTAATGAAAAGGTTAAGAATGGTCTCTACATGCTTGGAGAAAATTCTTATAAGCCTTCTGCCAATCTGGAATGTCATTTAGCTACCACATCTGAATCATTTTATGGTATCTTATAACCTTGTGATGCTTTGGCATCTTCTTGTATTAAGTTTTGTTTTCCAAATACTGTGTCAAATGTTTGTAATAAATTTCAAATGAATAAAGAATATGTTTCCAGTTGTGATTCCAATTTACAAGTTTTCTCTTCATCTCTTTCTAATGATGTTATTGTGTGGAATTACAAACTTGATCATCCTTCCTCCAGAACTTTATACTGTCAAAAATTCCTAATTAATGTTAGATAAAAGACTTAAACATGTAATGCATGCATTATTTCAGATCACAAAAATATCGCTCGGGATCTCCTCCGAGATCTCAGTTTAGGCTCATTCCGAAACGAAACAGCAAATCTCACTGTAAATCTCGTTTTGAATATATCGTCCGAGATATTGCAATATCGAACGATATATCGACTGAAATGAGATACTCAAATATCACCCGAGATCATGGTTTTTCTAGTTAAAATTTAAACTTTTGCCTAAACCAAAATAATAATTTAAAAACTCAAATCCAGCCATGATAATTTCCTTCTAATTTTTTTATTTTTTTTAAATGAGCATATATATATATATACACACACACACACACACACACACTATATATATATATATATATTACAATGCTTATGATTTTCATCTTTGTCACTTTTTTACTAGCATATTATCTATGAAACTATGCATTTTATGTTCTACTTATTTTGAATTGATCTATGTTTTGTATCCCTTTTATGTTCTTTAACTAACAATAATTCATGTTCATAGTTCATAAGTTGTAAGCACTGATCTATTTATATTGTGTTTTATTAGTTTTAAGAATATTATGATTTATGAATATGAATGTTCTTTTGCAAATTAAGAACAATGATTGATTTTGCAATTCAAGTTTAAGTTATTATTTTTATAAAAGCATTCATGAAAATTATTGTGTAAGAATATCAGTTTTTAACAAATCATATACCCCGATATTGTTCCGATATGAGCTTTTAGACCTGAGATAATCCCTGAGCTAGACTGATCTCATCCGAGATCTCCCTCGATACGTGATCAAGTCTCTAAAATCGCCGAGATGAAACGCGACCGATATCCGAGAATTAAAACCTTGAATGCATGCCAAAACGGTAAGATCCATAAACTGTCTTTTTCTTTATCCTCAATCCGAGCTAATCAACCCTTATAACTCCTTCATACTGATCTATCGGGACCTTCCTAAACTCCATCAAAAGATGATTTCATCTGTTATGTGCATTTTCATAGGGTGCTACTATTCACACCCCTATTTACACTTCTGGCCACCAAAACTAAAAGCACCCCAATTGTTGGCCACCGTCTAAATTAATGGCCAAAACATGCAAAGGCCACCAGCTCCTTCCTCTACACGAACGCTTCATTCCTCCCTTACATTTGTACTCTGCGAATCAAGTACCTAAAATCAAATAGTTCAAGAAAAAATTAACATAATACATTTTCACAACCACATTAGCAATTTTATTTTTTATAAATAAGTACTTACTTCGTCGGTTGTGAAATGATTCATCAAATCAACATTTATGTCTTTAGAGTCATTTGATCGAACATCTTGCATCGTATTATCACAACCATTATGTTTATCATCCAAATTATCATTATTCAAATACTTCATCTATCAAACAACAACAAAAAGATAATGTGTCAATTTGTAAAAAAAGATACATATGTTATACGGATAAAACCCTACAAGTCAGAATTTACACTGTCATTCTCTATTACAATATCGTCAAATTTAATGTCCTTCAAACTTGAAATTTCCAATGGAGCGGAAAAAATATCATAAACACAATGGAAAACCCTAAATATTAAAGAAAACCTAACAACATATTCTATAAAATAATAGAAAACAATAAAAATCAAGCAATTCTAACATCTTTTCTATCTTGGTCTTCCATCTCTATTCCATCTCTATTAGGCACAAAAGAATGTGTGCTGTTGTTAGCGTTTAGAGGTTGAAATGGTAGAAAAGTACATGTTTTTCGTAAAAGAAGTACGGTAGTGAATAAATGAGTGAAGGAATAATATATGGTGGCCATAAGAATCTTAAAAGAAATCATTTGTATTAGATTCATGAAAGTGGCCAGAAGTATAAACCGGAGTGTGAATAGTAGCACCCTTTTCTTAATGATTTCAGTAGACTCACTTGGATTTTTCCATTTAACGCTAAAATCATGAACTTTCGAGGTGTTCATTAAATTCAAAGCTCTTGTTGAGAAACAAATTGGTTTACCTATAGAAAGTATACAAGCTTATTGGGGAGGTGAGTAGAGAAGATTTGAAAGATACTTAAATGAACAAGGTATTCATTTTTAGCATCTATGTCCACATACACAAGAACAAAATGGGAGAGCAAAGAGAAAGCATAAACACATCACTGAAACATGAATTACTTTTTTAGCTCAATATAGTCTTGACATGTCCTATTGGTGGCCTGCATTTCAATGTGCAGTTCATTCCGTTAATAGGTTTCCTACTTCTATTTTTAATGATATCAATCCCTGTGAGTGTCTCTTTAATCATGCAACATATTATAGCTTTCTAAAGCCTTTTGGATTCATCTGCTATCCTCACTTGAGGCATTGTAATAATCATAAGTTGAATTTCAGGTCTGAATCCTGCATCTTTTGGGATGTTCACTACATCTTAAAAGATACATATGTGAGAATAAAGTAGAGGGAATCTTTATTGACCGCATTGTAATGTTTAATGAAACTTGGTATTCCATCTCACAACATCAATTAAGTGTCAGGTAGCTGATTTTAACTTTCATCAGTTTCCCACAACTAAAATTTATAATAGTGCTTCATGTTCACATATCTATGACGTTTATGTTACTGCAGATTCAGATGTTGTTGCTACTGATGCACCTAATTCACCTGAGTTGCCTACGTACAACATTGAAATTCTTTCTAACCAAGCTACAATTAATGATGTTCCTAAACTATCATTACCACCAGGATTTTCATCTAATCAATATAAACAAAGTTCACTTGAATACCCCACTACAGTTGTGCTTAACACCACAATTTTTCCATTTGGAGGTCAACACATTCCATCTACAAGGACTCATAGTATGATCACAAGGTCTCAACATGGAATATATGAAACAAAAGCTTACTTGGCCACTCAACATCCTCGAGTCACTCCTAACCTTTGAACCTACTACTATTAGGGCTGCTTTAAATGATCTTAAGTGAGTTGCTTCTATGAAAGAAGAAAAATATGCTCTTATTAGTCAAGGTACTGAGACTTTGGTGCCTTATGACCCCAGCATGCATCTTCTTGGCAATAAATGGGTGTTTCAGGTTAAGTTGAAGGCTGATGGAAGTCTTGACAACTACAAATCAAGACTTAAAGGGCACCTCCAAGAACCCTGTATTGACTATGAAGAAACATTGATCCCTATGGTTAAACCAGCCACAGTTAGAATTATTTTTACATTGGTTGTTTCTCTAAATTGGAATGCCAAGCAACTAGATGTTTGTAATACATTCCTAAATGGTACTTTAAATGAAGCAGTTTTCAACCAGCAACCCTAAGGCTTTGTTGACTCATTAAAATCAACTTATGCATGTAAGCTACACAAAGCTTTATATGGTATTTAGCAAGATCTAAGAGCATGGAATGATAATAATAAGCTTGCTTTTTTAGCTGGGGTTTCATAGCATCCGGATCTGATAAATCTTTTTTTCTTTATGGGTTAGGATAGAATTTAATGCTCCTTCTTGTCAATGTTGCTGATATTTAAGTGCATGTTCCAAATACCAACCTCATTTAATATCTGATCTCAACACCGGTTTTTTCTCTCAAAGACCTCGGATCCTCGCACTATTTTCTTGGTGTTGAAGTCCTTAGAACACCAACTGGTATGTACTTATCTAAAACTAAGTATATTATTGACTTGCTAGTTAAACTTCAACTTGAAAGAGCGAAAGCCTGTTCTAGTCCACTAGCTCTTCTCATAAATTGTCTCTCAAAGACGGTGCTTCGTTTAATGATGTTACCATGTATCGAAGTACTACATGAGCCAAATGTTGCATTTTCTTTAAACAAACTGAGCAAGTTCGTGCAAGCTTCTATTGTCACACACCGAGAGGCATGTAAAAGAATTATTAGAGACTTAAAAGAGGACTTGCTCATCAAACTAGTTTGTGTGCTTGATCTTTAAGGCTATTCTGATGCATGTTGGGATGGATGCCCTAATGATAAGAGATCCATAGGAGGTTATGCTATATTTTTAGTATGATAATTTAATTTCTTGATCGGTAAAGAAGCAACAAGTAGTAGCTTATTCAAGTAGGAAAAGTGAATTTCATGCTTTAGCGAATGCTACAGCTGGGTTAAATAGACTGTCTCCCTGCTATAAGAATTGCATATCACTTTGGCTGGTTGTCCGGTATTATGGGTGGATAATAAGGGTGCCTCTGTGTAACAACCAAAATTTCAGTAGCCCCAGATTTTTCGCAAAATTATAAAATCTAAGTTCATTGTAACTCGAGTTGGTTGCTCTGGTATGCTGCACAAAAGCAAAGGTAAATATATGACAGCTCATAATAAAATATCTCGTATCAGAACTAAATAAAATATAATAGTAAGAAAGAACTCACCATAATAATGACACTGACTAACAAGTGTCTCTAAGTTGTAAAATCTTTACCGCCTGCCTAACTGTGGATTTGTTATGAAGAGGGGGTCAGAACAAAAGTTCTGATGAATGGAAAAATTATACATTTTAAAGATAACACTACACATACCGTTCCATCACTGATTTTCTTTTATTAGGTTGTTAGTGTTTATAACACTCTCGTCTCTACATGCATATCTTACCCATCTAAGACATTCTTTATGGATGGAACCATGCAAAAATGCCGCTGGGTAGTTGACCATGGGCATCCCCCGTAGGGTCATCTCAGAGTATCCACACATCCCACAAAAGTCTCGAACTTCCTACCTTCAGGGATCAACTGGCCTTAGGCTTCACCTAGAGATCTTTATCCAGTCCTGTCGAATATCAAGTTGGGTGTGCTTCCACCTTGTCTCCAGACTCCTACAATGATCTGCCCCGTTGGGCTCTTCATACAAAATCCTTCGGACAACTGCAAATGCATTTCGTTATGTTATTAGACCCTATGTCCAATCTTTCATTATCTGTTTATCTCATTTTTTATTTTCATTAATTAATATTATTCTTAAATAAATTTAGTCTAAACTGTAATTACTTGTTTTTCAACTTTATTGCCCACCGTAGAAACATCGAATTACCATAGAATGCTTAATCACAAGGCTACCACAGAACCATAGAATAACTATAGGATGCCTAGTCACATGGCCACTATAGAACTATGATTATTAAATTTAATTCACAAATTTTTTAGTTTATTCATAATAAGCCTTCATTTTACTTTTAATTATTACCTTCATGTTATAATCTTACATATACATATATCAAAACTGTCTATTGTGATTCAATTTTGTGTCTATACAATTATCATAATATTATTGCCGATATGTTCAACTTGTCTTATTATGATCTATTTATGTGTCCTTACAATTATTATAATTGGTTGCTTTGTTCCCTAACTATCAAGAATTTCACTTGATTTCTTACTTCCATTCTTTACATAACATCTTTTTAGTTATGTTATCCTTTTTCTTACAGTCTTTGTAAATTTATTCTTTAGGAAGTTTGTCATGTTTCTATTTGATTGGTTATTTAAAATTAGGGCGACTATTGAGACACAAAATTTGACAAAAATTGAAAGACACAAAATTTGAGGTATTTGATCATTTTTTCTTTATGTGAGGGCTGGAAATCAGGGGAAAATTTAATGGTGGAGTTTCATCGTATACCCATTTGTGTCTATTGTTTTGTCCATGTAGACTTACCCTTTAAAATTACAGAAGAACCTATTTTCATAGTTTAAGTAATTGCAGCAGTATAAATCCATAATTGCAAGGCATTCTTTTTCAATTATTTTTATGCTATTGGATAGTGCATAATATAGCTAAATCCCTAGTACGCATCAATCCATGCCTTTATTTCCTTTTACACTTGCAATTATGTTTTTCGTTCCTCTTATAAACCAAACTATGGAAATATACTCCCTTTTCCTAACTAATCAATCTAGACTATTTCTACCTTCCTATTTTAATCGGTATACATAAATTCCTGTTCTCAATTTATATTCCCAGTTTGGCATAACTACTGTAAATTTGGGCACAATTAGGCATATACCCCTTTGTTTCAGTCCCAACAATTTCTATATTCATTCCATTCCAAATCTTAACAATAATTTTAAGAAATAAATATAGGAATTCTTAGATTTACCATTCAACTACTAATATACTGAGCATAATATTAATTATGTCATGTTAACCTATCACTGTTGTACGGAAAATCATATCAGGTTTGCCTATTTTCAGTCCAAGCACACTTTTATTATAGTTTTGGCATTACATGCTCATTAGACCCAAATTATCAAATCCTTTTTTTTTCATAATTCTAGTTGAATAATATTTTCCAACATGCGCAAAATAAAAAGGGGATTATAATCAATCGCATAAAATTAGGCACATAATCAGCCGTATACATATGCCAATATTTCAAATCTAGGCATATTTTAGACATTACCAAAAATTAACATAATAATGTAAAATCAGACGTTGAAAGGGGGGAAGAGGACCAAGAAAATATCTTATTAGTTTAACAGGAATCAAATGATGATATATACTGCTATTTATAATGAATAATTTAAATCTAATCACCTGGGATTCGCGCTCTAAGTTCTGGATTTGATTTGATTTAGATTTATTATTCATGACCTCTCCTTTTTGAATCTACAAGATTATATAGACAGAGAACTTGGACACCTTTATCTTAAATCTACAGCATTCGTCTCTAAATATTGAATCAGATAGCCTAAATCTAATCTTTTCTATTTCTGAAGAATTGGAGGAGAATGGGTATAACAGGGTTTCCGATCCTACTCAAAAAAGTTGAGTTTAACGACTAGCCTAGTAGGTTTATTTATAAATGTCCAAACTAGTTGTGTTCTTCTGATTTAGAAAAATAAAATCCAGACCGTTAAATTAAAAGAAAACACATAGTCACAGGGCATGATGAGTTGACCTGTCCCTTGATTGGGTTTACCCAGGGGTCGACCTCTGGGTCGACCCATCCTAAGTATGGGTCGACCAAGGAACTTGTTTGAGCCATGTTTTCCTATTTTGGTTCATGCGTGTTTAATTCTTTCGAACATTGCTTTTAATGTTTTTTGTTTTTGTTTTATTTGATTCTCTTCATTTCCTGAAAACATTTAATTTCTAATTCTAGCGCGCACTGTTCTGGAATTAATACACAACTATGTTTTTGGAGTAAATATATTTACGCATATTTACATTTATAAATATTTTTTTGACACAAGACTTCGAACGTTAATAGCTTTTCTATGTGAACTCCATTGGAACATATTATTTATGTAAATTGATTTGAAAATTGCTATGGACGCAATGGTATATGTTTCAAACCTAAATTCTGACAATCCCATAATTGTATGTTTTCCGTTATTAATTATTTTTGTAATTATTTTGATTAATTTTAATATTAAAAATTTAACTTTTATTATTAAAAATGTCGGGTGTTATATTCTCCCATTATAGAAAATTTCATCCTGAAACTTGGTAAGGGTAAACTTGTGTAATTCCTTGCGTAATACACAAACATCACATGTAGATCCAATTTTGCAACCATACGTGTACTTGTACAAAGTTAATACATCATAAAATTTCATGTGCAATGAATGCTTAAGTGGTACCTCCTATATGGATGCTTTTTTCTTTTAAAAATCCTTGGAAAACATGATGCACACGACCTAAATATAATGGCATATTCTACATGAATGCAATAATTCTAAAAATAAAAATATCTTTTCATCTAAATTTTCCTACACCCTTACAAGATAAGGGCATAGTTCATCCAATTTTTGCATCCAACCCTTAGCAACCAACTTTAAATATGTGAATATCAGAAAAATCTAATTTTTCGAGTTTGATTTCTTATGTTAAAAAAAGGTAGAAAGTAGGAAATACTATATGTTCCGCTTCACTCTTACGAATCTTTTCCTTCATTCTTGGAGACCATTATTGCTACTTTATAAAAATTCTTATTTTCTATTCCAAGCACAGTTTACATAAAAAGAATTTCTTTTTCAATTTTCCATCACTTATCTTGGGATAACTTATTTTCACGTATTGTTCCCATTTATTGCAGTCATCGTCTTTGTTGCTTTCTATAATTTTTTGTTTGTTTTTCTTTAGTTATTCATCTTTTGCTTCTATTGTTATTTTATTAACAATATATTATGTCTTTATTCTTTTCTGGTGATCATCACAAACACCTTAGAAAGAAAATATCACACTAAACTATTCTATTTTTCAATAATAAGACAGAGTATTACATAGGAGTGAAAATCTATATTAAAAGAAAACTTTCTCTACCGCAGTCACTACTTGTTAAAAGATATAACGGTTAAATATGGCTATCCACTAGGACTAGGAGGCCTAGGAGCATATATATATTTGACATAAAAAGGTCCTCATCACTGAATCTAAACAACCATAGTGCTCTTCCTTTCCATCTACCACTCTCTACAAACTCATATCGTGTACCTCTAGTTCTTATTTTACCATAAAGTGAGACAACATACTAAACTTTCTTCTTCCTCAAGACCTGTTGGAAAAGGATTTCCATTACTTGCAAACCATGACATAATTTCGCTTATAAAAATCCCAAACTTTCCATTTTAAATCCATGTCCTCTTTATTTCAATTATATATGTTCTAGGCCTTTTATCGAAGAATTATTTTTTTTACCATTATATTACTGAATTGCATGGGTACTTAATTCTCATTAGAATTAACCAGCCTTTATTACTTAACTTATACCCATGACTAAATTTGCATTTATGCCGAATCCATCTCTTTTTATCCTTTTCACATGAAGCATACAAGTCTTAAAATTTACTTTAACTTTTATACAATAAAACAGTAAACACTTGGGAAACATCTTTTCAAAATTTCCTTTTTCTCAATCCTTATACATTTTTATATACTTGGAAAATGTTGAAAATTTCTGGTTTCTGCTTCTTAATTCCTTCCTTAAGGTTTCCACAGTTACTGCTCAAGTTTTATGGTTTATTCACATACCGAAATAATTCATCACAGCTTTATACAATACAGGAATCATTCTACTAAACCATGTTTAATTCTATATAATTTTATGTACTCAAAACGTCTCTCAAAAGTTATAAATTGAGGAAAATATGATTGATAACTTCTATTCACGCACCATGGTTTTCTCCTTCTTTTTGAAAAGGATGAGGCACTTTTAACTCAGTTGAAGCTACTTATTTTAATACATATTTCCTTTCAAGAGGAAGTAATAAGATAAAGTTTGTACGAATCGATTTTAAAGAGGACTTTTGTACTCTATGTAAAGCAACAAATAAACTTCATTGTTTTAATATTTTTCATTCCTACGTTGAAATAGGTAGAACAAAATATGATGTTTCACCTATATTTTGTACACCTCTTTTGCTACACATTTCCTTGTCACTTTACAAAATACGTTTACTTACAAACTTATTGATCCATAAAAAGATATCTTATAATTATTCTCGTTCCAATAAGATAAAATGTATCACAACTCGTCCTTTATGAAAAACTATTATATTTTCTTTCCAAAACAAATATGTATAATTTTCTCAAACAAATAATTTTAATGAAAATATCAATATTACAAACCTGTTAATTTCTAAAAAAATATAAACTTTTGATCTTAAAATAAGAAAACTTTTTCTATATCTATACCTTTTCTCAAGTTCTTTTTAAAAGTTTAACTAGTAGGGCTAAGTATAAAGGGGTGTCTTAATTTTCGTTTCTAAATCCTTTACATGAAATTGTATTTCTTCGTCCAAATTTCTCTTTCATACTAATTCCTCCAAAGATATATCTAAATTGGAACTTGGGCCTAATGCCACTTTTGTGCCAAATATGTATATAAATTCCTAACCCATTTTCCTTCTTACTCGTTCTCAGTTTACAAGGCTCTACTGCTCAACCCACCAATCTGAAATACTAAGATTTTGGATATTAACACATGAAATTCTCATTTTTATTGCAAAAACTATTGTACAGTGTACATTCTGTCCAATTATGGGCCTGCTATTCTTACATTGCCCTAACTATTTCCTTAATGTACAAAACTGATATCCCAACTTTTCCTCATGTGTTACTTCACTTATTAAGTAGGTTCCTATATAGATGTAGGCATATATATATATATATATAATATTTATATTTTGAAAATAAAAATACGCTCGCTCACTATCTATAGAGGGATCCTGAATTTAAGCTCTGATACCAGATGTAATGAACCAAATGTCAACGGGTTCAGATTTTTCACAAAATGCTAAAATACAAGGTTCATTGAAACTCAAGTAGGTTTGTCTGGTATCTTATAGAAAATCAATGATAAATATATCGTTGCTCATGATAAAATATCTCATAGTGGAACAGAATAGAATATAATAGTAAGGAAGTACTCACCATAATAATGACATTGACTATCAAGTGTCTTTAAGCTGTAACATCTCTATTGCCTGTCTAACTGTGGGTTTTTATAAGGAAGGGGTCAGAACAAAAGTTCTGGTGAATGGAAAAATTATACCATTTAAGGATAACACTACACATATCATTCTATCACATATTTACTTTTATTAGGCTGTAAAGGTTTATAACACTCTCGCCTCTACGCGCACATCGTACCCATTTACTTCCTAATAGATTAAACCTAATAATCCATATATGTGTAGCTGTATGCTCAATATATCTGGATTATACCCATAGTACACTCCTTAAAAGATCTTTGTCATTAAGCTGCAAAAGCCTACTAGATCTCCAACTCCATCCTACGAAACGTACTCTCCATCGCCACATTGAGAAAGCATCCATCCAATATTTGAACTCTATTATTAGGCCAAACCTTTGCACAGAGGTAGTACTTAGACATCCACAATGCAATACCCGTGCGTACACCGAGGACCTATTTGCGATTGTACTGTCTACTATATGAGTTTAGTTATTAGGCTAAACCCTTACACGGAACTCAATCAGGGGATTTGTACATCTACCTACTATACATATATCCATAGATTGATATATCCCTATTTCTCAGTGGCTATGGCCTCACTCAGCCCCCTCCCCCCTCAACTACTGGAAGACCATTCCAAGAGCTAAGTGACCGTGCCCCCAACAATCAACCTAAATATCCAGTTGGCGTTGTCCATCATCCAATATCTCGATAGTGAAAGACCGTTGACCTATTGGTTTAGCTCTAGATGTTTTTAGCGAAAAACCTACAATTTCATTTGTTCCAATTTAGGCATAGAAATCGAAGTTACACCAACAAAAAGTTTTAAAATACAAATAATATATAAATTTTCCACTTACCTTGCAAAGCTTCCCCAAATCTCATATCTACAATGTAGCTTTTGATTTCATTCTAAACCCTACCAAATCCACATAATATGCATTAAAGGGGAGATATATCTATTAGAAATTGTGGACCTATACGAAGAATTGGAATATATAAAGAAAATTAGGTTTGGAAACATAAAGAATTTACCTTACACACAGACTCATCTTTTCTTGTAGATTTGAATTCCTTTTTTCCAATCCATGTACATAGGATTGGAATCTATTTATTTTTAATTTTTGGAAGAGATTGGAGAAATGAAAATGGCAGAGCTTTCTGCTCCGTTTAGAAAATTTGAGAAAAGGTAAAGGGTCTAAGGCCTTTATTTATAGGCGCTATAATTATTTCGAACTATTAGATATAAATTTAAAGACATCCGTCCATTAATATGAAAGTTTTATCACCAAAAATCTACCTAGCACTGGTCAAGACGAGCAGGCTGGTAGATCCAACGATCAACTGTTTTGGTCTACCAGGTAGTTTTGCGGTCAGGTCCATTTATGGTGTGTTAATTATATTTATTTATTCAAATTATTTTCCATCCAAATTAATTTTTGTTTGAAACTTCTTCATACGAACTTCATTCGTGAAACTCCAAACGTGACAATTGACTAAAATTCCCTTACGAACGCAACTGTTAAGTTTCATGGTTAAATTGCATCATTTTCTCAAATTTCATCTTTGAGGCCTATTTAAATAACTAATTTAACTAACGTCAAATATATATGTATTGCAACCCTCCCCCTTAAAAGAAATTTTGTCCCAAAGTTTTACCATTGACTAAGTCATGGTTGGCGTCTAATTATTGTAAACTACACAACCAATTTATGTATAACCAAATTTGCAACCAAACATATGTATATGCACAGCTATAAAAAATATGTATATATAGTGATTCTAAATAAGATTCTCATATAAGAATGCATTTTTTTAAATATTTCTTAAAAACATGATGTAAGAAATCTAAAATATGCTGGTAGCTCTATACATATGTAGCTTTGAAAAACATTTTTCAATGGAAAACCCCCACATGACTACGAATAGAAGTACAAAGCAATCAATTTTTGCATCGAAATCATATCGTCCAAATCAACAGTGGAATTTTTCTTGCTTGCTCCGAAATATTCCAAAATATTCTATGCACAAATTGCATAAAGAGGCTTATACTCAGATCTATAATGTAATTAAGTCTAATAATAACTCACACCATCGTTGACAAAGTATGAATATAGTGTTTCCATAGCTAAAACGACTTTTCCCTTGTAACCATCAGCGTTTTCAATGAATCGTCGACCCCAAAGCCCCACTATTTAGTCTCTAGTTATCATCCTTACACTTCACTTATAGCCTTAATAATCGTGATTTCCAAAAAAAATAATTAACTTCTCAGAATTGTGAGCCTATTTTGGAGAAATTAGCTCAAAACATATAGATGCATATTTTCTTTTGAAATCAAAACTTAAACATAAACTTGAAAATTAAAATCTATTTCTTTTCTTTTTCAAAACATTGGAAACAAGAATTTTAAAAATATTTTCTAGAAATTTGGACAAATCAGATCATAATCTAATGTAGACGAAAATCAATTTTGCGTGAAACACATAAACCAAATTTAACTAATCCTACTAAAATATTTGACACTTTTAGAAAATTCCAACTCCCAAAAATGAAAATTTAGCTTTAATGAACATGAGAAAATAATTTCCATGACGAAATAACCCTTATCCTACCCTTGTTAAAATTTATTACCTGATTATATCTTTCTTTCGTACCCTACAATTACTGTTATTTAGGTCCAAGTTATAAGATTCCACTTCCACTCCATGTACGTAGTTTTTCTGGCTCTTATATCTCACTTTCTTCGTTAGACCCGCCGGAACACCTTTTCTCCCATGGGGTCAACAACAGTAAATGATTAACACAACAATACAAATGATATTAATCTCATAGCACCATCATATGATTTTTATAGAGACAATCGACAAACTAACAAGCATAATAAAGCCTCATATGATAATCCAGAAAGGAAAAGAATTAATGCTAGAAGAACAAAGATGATAACACCGAAAATCGAAATTATTTCCTACATACAAAGAGACATCTTGTTCCATGAATGGGGATCGAACCATTTCCATAACCTCTAACTAGTCATATCATGGCAGTTAAATGCTCAATCTCATGATGCTGACACTGATGGTGTTGTTGAAGGTTTCTACATCTCCTTCTCTTTAGATGAGAAACTACCTTCCATGGAGACTCACCCGATAATGCTTAATGATGAAAGCGAATATGTGAAAATACAAAAAATACAAGAAGTAGCATCTAGATAAACTAATTGAATCAAAGAGGATGCAACCCAAATTGACGTCGATGCCGCTAGTTATAGCAAATGCCGAGTTTTGCATCATAGGACAAATCTGGTTGTAACTTACCATTTTCATAATAATATACTAATGACTCACACATTTACATGGGCCATTTGGACATTGATTATCCAATTTTCAAAACAGGCTTCTAGGGAAAAGAGATCTGATCATTCAGGTCTGCATACACCCTGGATGTCTCTTAAGTCTCAACGAGTCCTCCCTTATTAATACCATCATACGATAACTTGATCTTCACCTCTGAATCAATAGATTCCTTTTTCCCAAATCTATTTTAATGAGACATGGAAAGGTGAATCCAACACAGGCAACAATCTCAATCAAAAATATCAAAGCATAAGACTAGTGCCAATCCTACTACTATGACTAATTCTTTCAGCTCTAAAGCAATGGTACCTCCTGCTCTTTCTGATCCAATCAAATAACCTCCCTAATGATGAGATCTAGATGGAACGAGGAAGAGTGGAGTGCAAGTATGTTTTATGGAATAAGACATTGCTAGAGGGAAGAAATTTTGTTTAGTTATTTGAATAATAGTGGGGTGAGACCTAATGCACAATACTAGTACAGAAAGAGAGGAGATGACGATGCTACAAAGAAATAAGAGGAAAATAAAATAAGGTTCACCTAGATGAGGAAGGAAAAAAAAGTAGTTTTAGGGGAATTTGAATGGAACTTTCATAGTTGTATATTAGATTCAAAATGTATCAAACTCGTCTGCTGATAGACTGCTCTAGGTTTTTCACTAAGCAATCCACCACTAAAACGGGATACATACATAGGTTACACCTAGATTCAGATAGGGTTGGATTAAAATATCCATCGTTCCATGCTGTCTTCAAAGATTTGAAGTGATCCCAAAAACTCTTGTCCTTGCCACAGCAGCGTCATAGGCCACCGTCTAGTTCAAAACCATCCCCCAAAGATTTACTGTACTTTCAACAAAAAGGTCTCGATCACACAAAATTTCAAAATATCAAAAATTCTATCATGGATTATTTTGTATTTACTTCATGCAAAAAAACTCTTTTACTAGCTAATGGTTTCAACAAAGATTTATGAAGAAGATACCCCAAAAAAACCATCATATTTTTTTGTCGTTTGAGAGTGAATGTAATGACCCAATTTGTCGACTCATAGAGTCGACACTAATACATCCACGATATTCACATATTGAGCATCTAAGTGCTGGAAAACCAAATCGTTAGGGGTTTAGAAAAGTAAGATAGAACAGAATCTCACAATCGCATCTTGTAACATATATATATATATATATATATATATATATATATATATAACAAAATTTTGCTAAAGAAATTGAATTCTTCTATTATTCATATCTGGATAGTTAAAGCGCTTAGCAGTTCTATAGCGGCAGAGGTGCAAAAAGGTGTAGTGGGGATAAAGCGGGGGAAGTAACATAGGCGCAAAAATGTTCAATATATGTGAAACATGATATTTGAAATTAATTAATTATCGTTCTTACATTATATGTATAAAAGAAACTAACATGAATTAATCTTATATAACAAAATCAAAGAATATCATGGTTACACATGCTAGATTTAATTGTTATAATAGATTTCTGTAATATATTGAACACTTATGTCTTCAAATTTGCTTTTTACATTTAATTTATTTAGTTTTTTAAAAAGAGAACTAGTCAAATCAAGCTCGATATATTAATATTACTAAAGTGGATGCTAAAATCCTTGATTTTGCAGATGTAGTGGGAAGTAGCGAGGCTAAAAGTGGATCTACTGTTCATTAACTTTAAATTGAAATTGCAAAGCGGTTGAACAACGCTATGAGCTATAGCGGGGATTTTGCAGGGCTTTTACTGCATGGATTCATATACAATATCAGAGTAACCAACTTATAATAATCTGGATAATTATAATAATTTGTTTGAACAAACTTAGATAGCTACAACACACAGTGGAAAAGAAGAAGCAATGGGAGTACATCTTGAACTCTAGCTTCTCTCCAATGCTCCAAATGCCCAGTCCAACCCGAGCATTACTATGAAATAACACCCAAGTTAGTCTGGAAAACCAGCGTGAGAAAACTCAAGTAACAAGAAACTTAATTGTTATGTTTCAAAAATCATTTTGAAGTAAATAGTATCTCATAAGACCACTCCGCACGTAAATACAAATAGTTTTTTACCTTACCATACCCAAAATACTTTATAGATTATTTCATGATATTATAATAATGGCTAAATACAAATACATATGAATCTTAGCAGAAATCGTTACATTAATTAAATTCCAACATAATAGCTGTACAACTAAAATCATGCAAGGTACGTATTGGAGATTGATTTTTTTATTATGGAAGGGTAAGGGACCACCTTCCATGATGAAACCCTAGAAAATGCATTGGAGCTTGACAAGAACCTCTTGTATTCCTACAAACCAGAGCTGGATTGCCCCTCAAACATGGAAATTTTGATTACCTTGCGATGACCCCAAACCCCATGTATACGGAAGTAAGGATAATCATTGGAATATAACACATAACAATAACAACAGAACAGAAATAGAGAATTACAGCAGATAATGTTCATCAAATTACACTGGAAATAATACATCATCAGAGTTGCACTGCATAATAGGATCATACTTAGCAATAATACAGTTTTCAGCTTAATATAAAATGTCTACAGCGGAATAAAAACAAAATATACTAAGTGAAGTATGAATAGAAAAATAGGAATGATAATGTCCATCTTCAGCTCCATAGCTATCCAGAATGAATATGCTAAACTTGTATACAAGGCTACCCGTGTGGAAAAGAGGGCACCCGAGTTTGCAAAGTGAAACAAACTATGAGTCAGTCATGGGACTGGTATGAGAAGTCTTATTTAACCTATTTGATATTAAGGCTAATCACAGGACCACGTCACTAATGCAGAACAGGTTCACTCCATTGGATTGCCAGTGCATAAGTAAAGTAAATCGTTAAACAACGCAATGCTTTTTAGAAAAATGAAACCATTATAAGACTCGAGTCCCATCACACAATGCAACGCAAACCGGAGGATAGAGTTTTACCTTATAATGGTCAAAAATGCTTGATACGATAAAACAAAATTGATATTATTATTAGTGTATATGTGTTTTAAATCATATCAATCATAGATGGCATAGCTACCACATACTATGTCGCCATACTAGTAATACAATCAAAACCGCATGGGTCGTATTGGAAGTTGGATTTCCATCATGAACCAAGGCAAAAGATAGTCCTCACCCAATTCGAGACTCTTTAGCCCCAGTCTCAGGATCAGAGCTCGAGTGACCCTTAGGAGTCATAGGGCCGGTCCACAACTAATGTTAGTGGATTCTATATAATTTCTGAACAATACGTTTCCCCGCCCTGTGGGGCGTAAATAGAGCCACTAGGACTCAAATAACCGAGGCGCCTCATTCCATCATCCACATAAGTAAAAATGTCAGGGCTGGTAAGTCACTGACACCACTTCTACCTAGAAGAAAACGTATGTCCTCCCTGGATCCTTCTCCTATTTTTGGTTCATACCGGGGTATGAGGCCCGCGAAGTAACGCTATACACAAGCTATGCTATTTCAAGCTGTGCTTTGATCATCAACCACAAGGCTCTGCTTTTCAACAATAAGCCTTGATCATTTGCATCTTGGCATGCCACACTGATAATTCACGCCATGTAATTGACGTCTGTTAATAAATAACCTCAAAGGGTGTTAAGAAAGAGAATAAATTCTCCGCCACCAATGGATAAATATAAATAGAGATCACTCAACACGGAACGAAATCCAATGTCAGACATACATCCATTTATAAGTCCGTTCTGAGTCTGAACGAGACTGAAGGCACGAAGCATATCCAGATAATCGACAAGTACGTCCGGACAACTATCACTGTAACCCCTCCTGGGAGCTAAACGATCCAAGGCATCAGTAGTCATCCATTCGATGTTGAAGATCGCCGGTCTTCAATCACCGTCTTCAAATCTTCGACTTCCAATCATCGTATAATTATTTGAAATGAGATTTAACTCGGACTTTTCAAATAATTCTCACATATATATAATTTGAATCAATCTTTCCATTCCATATCGTTTATAATATTTTATAACGATTTATCGCTATTTTTATTTATTTAAAAATAGTCATTTTTAATTAAACGACGCTTCGGGTCATTACTTGGCCCTAGTGCTGGTTTCTTCAAAATTTGATTTGCACATTTCGCCAAATCTAACTGTTGGATCTTAACAAATTTTATATCGTTGGAAAGCTCTTTCCAAAGCGAACCCACAGCTCTCGTTTTGAGGAAATCCGACGGTCAGATCTCTCGGTATAATCGTTTGAAGTTACGTTTTCAAATCGCGAACTGCAGCGCACGATTCGTTTATTTTAAATTTATATTTATGTATATAAATATATAAAAATAAATCATTCAATGATTTCAAACCAATTTCAATTCAATAGTGATTTCTTTTATGCGAAATCATACATTACATTAAAAATGCAATTTTTTTTATCATTTATTAATTTACATTGGAAAAACATAAATCCTGATTCATTGTTTAACTTACATTGAAAAATGTACTTTTTAATGTTAATCATGTTTCATTTTAAAACAAAGGTAAATTCTCATATTTTCATTCACTACATTAAAAAGGAGATTTTTAATGTAGAGTAATTTTTATTTTCAAACAATGTTCATTTTTCTATTTTCATACATGACATTAAAAATGAGATTTTTAATGTAACAAGTTTTATATTCACTAAATGATCTTTTTTCTTGTTTTCTAACATTACATAAAAAAATGAAAATTTTAATGTAAAGATATTTTTATTTTAAACAATGAATATTTTCTCATTTCACTCTTCGATTACATTAAACATGTGATCTTCTTACATTTCATAAAAGAAGTAATCTTTTATATTCATGTTCTATTTTGCATCCTGTACAGTCAGTTAAATATTGAATTCAAATTTTCAAACTACCACTCCATTTCTAACTCCCTTTAAAGTTAAAATTAAATATATTAGTCAAAATTTCGATTTGAAATTTTTTTAATCGTTATTATTTAAATAATTATTCCAACTATTCAAAATTCAACAAAATAGTCAAAATAAAAAAAAAAATTAAATTGCTTCCGATTTTCTGGGTTTTTACATACCTCAACCCTGACATCATACCGTGACTATGCCGTTTACGATGCCTACACACAACCAAAGCTGAAGAATACACCTAAAATAGGGATGATGTAACAACCTACCCGAAATAGGCCTAAATTCCGACCAAGAGAAGGCCCATCAGAACTTAGAGTCATTCTAAGCAAGTCGTTGGTTTCTACAAGAAAGAAATTACGTAGACAAACTAAGAAAGAAATCAAAATCGCACAGCAGATGGGACAAAACAAAATATACTAACCAAAATAAATGTACCCATTCATAAAAATCATAATATAACAGGTTAGATCAAAAATTTTAAATGTCTTAACAAGGTACATTAATATCCCATAAATATAGATAACTACTAGACATAATAATAAACTAAGTTAAAATCTCCAACGCCAAGCTCCAATCTTCATCTAAGTTTTCCCACCTATTAACATGTGTTGTAATAGGAGGGAGAGTCAGAAAAATTATGCTATGGTGAATGAAAATCACATAGTTTAAAGGACCCTATTTTATATGCTTGGCATTATAAGTTCATCAGATTATGTATAGGCAAATTAAACACATAATTCAATATAACATTAACCAGGTAGACTATCCTAAAGTCATTTTAGGCCTCACCTATATATGTAAGGGAGGTTTCATTCACTTAATACCGTTCGAGGTGGACCAATATTCAGTTACATAAGGTCATTTATATATTTATTTATGGGTAGATTCCTGCAATCAAATAAGACCATTTAGTACCTCATAAGTTTATAAGATAGAGGCGGACCCAATGACCATTTAAGACCAAATAAGGGTGGGTCGCATGACTTTGGCCCGGTACTAAGGAGTGAACCTTAGTAACAGACCTAGTACTAACCACTTAATACCCAAACAAGGTAGGCCATCCACTTAATACTTCCTATAGGTAGGACTCCATGGCACAAATAATTATTACAATAGACGTCTCACATTAAACCGACTACTTGTAGCTATTGCATTTGTCGTTGGGCTCTAGGTAGACTTCTTCTACAATTGGGCTTAACCTTGCATCTCTAAGTATTTAACATCCCATGCCACTAGACCTCCCATATTAACTCGACTTCTTGTAGATATTGGATATGCCAGTCGGTTCCAAGAAGGCTTCTGCTACGAGTAGGTGTTAACCACGTGTCACATGTTATTATAAGCCATTAAATACTCGCACATAAACAAATTCCCTATTGGGGACATTTTAAATTCGAATTCCTAATTTAACAAATTTAATACAAGTTAATGATATGTTAAGTATGCATTTAAATATAGAACGTAATTAAAGCGCGTATAAAGAAATGTCCTAAAACGTAGAAATACCAATCCTAATTGTAAAATAACATTTGTAAGTTTATTTCCATAACTTTATCAATATAGCATATAATATCTATATTCACATTCAAATCAAAACGTGGAAATCACAAACATATACAGAATAACTTGCAACCTAGGATTTAAATATTACTTCAATGATAAAACAAAGACAAGGTGTAATATATGTCAAATATACGTATAATCTCTTTTTGATACTACTTCACTTTTCTTATGATTTCATATAAAACAAAGATTTTGGTGACTAGTATTTTAATACGTTCAAAATATCTATTTAAAAATAGATGATTCAAAACTACATAAACTAAAACACCCGAATCTTATACTTTTGCACATATATGAGATTTAAAATTTACAAGAAAGTAAATCAGACCATTATCAACACTATACAACATCCAAAAGTCCATCTTTTATGACATTCATAATCAAACCCAGTATACATCAAATGATTAACCATTTTCGCAATTTACAAGGGATTTAAGCATTTTTTTTATATTTTGTTTTCGTGCAAATCCAGACCCCTTTAGACATATCCAAATCTACACTATCAAGATATAGAAAATAGTAAACTCATAAGATTTCCACTCACAGTAATACAAGAGGAAATATAAAGAGGCTGTGTACAATTAGTTTCTGGATTGTATCCTTGCAATTACCATTTTCTAAACTTACCCCTAAACTTTATATAGAAAAGAATCTGATTAGAGTCTTATATACATAAATTCCCAATTTCAGATTCTACTAATAAAACTAGTTTAGAAAAGGTAGAGACTAGGTTAGAGAAGAAGAAACCTAACTTGTCCATTTTTTGGAATTTAGAACGATGGTGGAGATGAAGAGCGGATGTGTAGAAGAAATAAATTGTAGGCTTCAAAGGGGAGGGTAAGGCCTTATTTATAGTTGTTAGAGCGAGTATGGACCATAGGATTAGATTTATAAAATCTGGACAATCCATTCTAGCAAATATGATAAAAATCCTTAATAAAACTAACCTCTCTCCAACCCTCAACTAGAAGGGCAGCCGACCCCCTCCTTAGGAGAGCGATTGACCTCCAAGTGGATCCCTCCTTAGAGGGAGAGATTGGCCTTCCTAAAGGGTCGAGCGCTGGAAAATTTACTAATTAGTTTCTATATAGTATCCTTGTAATTACCATTTTCTAAACTTAGCCCTAAACTTTATATAGATAAGAATCCGATTAGAGTCTTATATACATAAATTCCCAATTTCGGATTCTACTAATAAAACTAGATTAGAAAAGGTAGAGACTAGGTTAGAGAAGAAGAAACCTAACTTGTCCATTTTTTGGAATTTAGAACGATGGTGGAGATGAAGAGTGGATGTATAGAAGATAATAAATTGTAGGCTTCAGAGGAGAGGATAAGGCCTTATTTATAGTTGTTAGAGAAGTGTGAACCGTAGGATTAGATTTATAAAATCTAGACAGTCCATTCTAGCAAAATATGATAAAAATCCTTAATAAAACTAAACTCTCTCCTACCCTCAACCAGAAGGGCGGCCGACCGCCTCCTTAAGAGAGTGATTGACCTCCAGGTGGACCCCTCCTTAAAGGGAGCGATTGGCCTTCCTAAAAGGTCAAGCACTGGGAAATTTACTTCGTACGTCGGCTTCTATTTTATTAATTACATAATTGATTTGATTACTTCTTTCCATTTATTTTGATTCTTGTCCCCATCTTACATACTTATATACACACACAATTTTGAATTCCCAAGGGATATTCCATTATGACAAAAGTATATTATTTTATTCCAAATTTATATTCTTACAATTTGAATTTTAGATGTTGTATATGTACAATTTCGTGTAACTTGTTTAATTCTTAACTTTTGCATATGGACTTCATTTTCAATAAATAAAATATGAAGATAGGCTAGTATCTCACCATGAATACAAGGGTAATATTTTTATGGCCTAATTATCAATTATTCAATATTCATATTTTCAGTCCATTAATATTTTGTTAATAGTTATTTTTGTTCTTACTTTAACTATCTATGTCTATTTAAGGTATATTTTACGGGGTGATACATTAATTCTTCCTTCCTTAAAAGAGATTTCATCCTGAAATCTTTCTAAAGGGGCAAAAACAACAATCCTCTCTAACAAATGTGTTATACACCCAAGTTATCTATTAAACTTCCAAAGACAATCATTACTTGATATGATTATGTACTGCAGACTTGCTAAATGAGCTCAATCATAGTGTGGAAGTTTAATATGTGATGTCGTATGTGTGCAAAACACCTGAATATGCATATAATTTCTATATGAGTGCTTGGTGCATTTATGTTGCAAACAATTCCTATCATCCAATATATCAACCACAATGCAACCATGGAATCCTAGAATTTCAAAAAAAAAGGCTATAAAATTAAAATTTTCATGCCATCCATCGAATTTTCCCCTAAATTTAATCAAATAAATCTAAGTAAATATTGCGAAGCCTTGAAATCTCTTGCTTCACAATATCTGCAGTGACATGAGACAGAAAGCGTTTTTGTCCTCATTTCTTGATTAGGGCCCTACCAAAGTTTGCCATAATGATGGTATCTTATCAAATATAGAAGTACAAAAACGTCATGGGATCCTATCATCAACAATATCTTTTATATCCCTAATATTGGGAAACCCTAAAATTTAATGCCGAATTTCTAACCTTCATAAGATGGCTAATCAAATTAGACTTATTTTAAATTCTAATTACAAGTTTGGTTGGAGTAATAACTATTGATATTTTTCCCACCAACACTTTGGTGATTTACAAATGTTAGGGAATGCGGAATGGATCTTAAGGAAACACTAACACTAGAGGGGGGTGAATAGTTTTTTAAGGAATTTAAGAAAATGTAAAACTTATATGATCTACTATATGAATCACACACCACAGAGATAATCAAAGACATAGAATTAAACACAAACACAGAAACTAATAGAAATAAAATGTAGAAAAGGAAAGAACACACCGGGTTTTATATTGGTTCTGATTGCTCCTACATCTAGTCCCACGCAACGCTAGATTTCATAAAGTTTTATTACTTGATCAAAATCTCAGTACAATCCCCTTGATTTCACGGCTGCAACGTTAACACCGTTTCCACAACCCTTAATTTCTTGGCTAAAAGGTTAACACCATTTGCTTTCCTTGATTTCACGGTTACAAAGGACACACCATTTCCAAGACTATCCCAAAACAATCCCAAATGATTACAACAGCACTATAACTCTTCAATAACACTTCGATTCAGAGATTGATGAGTAAAGATGAGAAGAGAAGAACTTTTATACATTTAGAATAGAAATCGGCAGAGTATAAGCGTAGAAATCATAAAAATATGAAATAATAATGGAGGAATGAAAAGGGACGAAGATGGAGAAGAAGAATAGTTAAAATTCGAAATCCATCCCTATTTATAAGATTTGAAAGGTTGTAATCCTTCTAGAACGTTACAAATGGTGAAAAGACACTTCCTTTCAAAACTGAAAATATGACAGCTGTATGTCGACATCCCCACATATGTATGTCAACATATGTGTTTAAAAATTTGAAAATTGAATATTTTTCAAGTTTTTTAATATATATAATTCTGGAAATCCTTGGATTAAAACATAGTGCTATAAATAAGTATTATAAAGTAGAAAATCATATAAAATCATAAATATAAATTATATAAACATATTTATAAAATTATAAAGTTTAAAACTATATAAATGTAAAAGTATAAAAGTATAAACTATATAAATATATATACACTTATAATCCTTAAAACTCAAATTTAAAATCAAAAGTAAGATATAAAAACTAATTAAAATCAGAATTTTGAAAAAACAGATTTTGAAATTTGAAAATCAGAATTTGAAAAACAGAATTTGAATTTGAACTTGGAGTGCTATTCAGAGTCTTACATATAAATTAGACTCTATTACAATATTTATCTTGAACTCTTGATTTCTTCATTAGTCACGAGTCTTGAATCTTCTCTGAATTCTGAATCTCTTGAATCTCTAAAACAGTACAGTCTTTTGTATTAATTCTTGTATACATCTCCTGCATACATGTGTATATATATTCTAGATAGAAATGTTAGTATATATTTTATAATCAATTAATATTGAAATATGGTTTTTGTCATCAAAACTCCATTCTCCAACAATCTCTCTCTTTTTGATGATGACAACCTTAGTTTTTAAAATATTCATACCTATTGATGTTGATCCTTCTAATACTCCCTTTGTCACTATGAATCCAATGTATTCTACTTAAACTAAGTCTATATTTTATAATTCCCCCAGGCATTATCAAAATGAAATTCTAAAAATACTCCCCTGAATCTATATCGCATTATTATTCTATACTAAAGTAATAAGATATATATGTATAACTTGTGATCAAAATATTTAATGTATATGACTCCCCTAAATTTGTGCCTATATAATAAACTAATGAAATGTTTACGAAAGATAAAGCAAGCATCAAATTAAACATTATTTTTTAATACAAGCGATACACACGAAAGAAAATTTCACATAATACACCGAATAAATGAAAAGAAACGAAAAGAAACCTAAATTCTATTTGTTCTTAACGATAGGAGACTTATGGGTTGGAAAATTTGGGTAATGAAGACAAAAATCCCCATTTCGTTCAATTACATTTCCAAGTTGATTGAACAAGACTTCACCAACGCATACAACTTGATCATCCTCGTCCATGACTTCTTGTTGTACCTCTTTTGGTTCCTCTTCTTCCGTCATTTCTTCCTCCTCCTCTTCTTTCTCTACTTCTTCCATTGCTTGATTATCATCTTCGATGATGATTGGATTCGCTTGATTATCCATTACAAATTTATGAAGGTTCTGCATCATATTTCCTTGCCTAATTTGCTCTTGACTTATCTGAATTTGGAGCACTTGAATCTCAGCAAAGCATTGAAAAAGTATAATCCATTTTGCTTCCAATTTTGATTACACGAGAGAGTGCAGAACGTTGCAATGGACCTTCGAATGGACCAGCGGATGATACATGTGTTAATTTGGTTGTTAAAATTGGTGGAGGCCATGATTTATTTTGGTTTTGAGTTTATACAGAAGTGAAATAAGAGAATGAAGAAGAAAATTCGAAGTGGAGAGTTTAAATGGTTGTTGTACCTAAATTTTGGTGGGAATTAAATTTTGAAATCTGGCAGTTATATGTCAACATGCTTGTGTTTTTTTATTTTATTTTTCTAATTTTTAATGTTATTCTTATATATATATATATATTAATATATTTAATTATTATTTTCAAAGTTAAGCACAAATTTTGTTACTACACTAGAAATTACAAGATAAGCAACTTCTACCTATTACATAGCAACCTCTTATACAAGGCAAATCTTAAGACAACACTTACAAAAACATCACATAACCACAAACAACAAATTGACAGCCAATTCAAATTGAGTTTCAAAAGAAAACTAACTAATTGCTTAACAGCAAAGCAGTGCATAATGACAACAAATTCTAAATTTCTTGGAGAGCTTGATAGATAAGCAACAGAAATTACCACAGCACCATAAAGCTTCATTACCATGATAAACCAGTATCTCCACGAAGAAAATCACCATCTCAAAGCATAACCTTCACTAAGCATCAGTGAAGTCGGCTAATGAATATACCGTATCACAGCATGTATACAATTATCAAGATTCCCTGTAGCCAATATGTTCTATGACATAATGCAATGGGCAGTGTAGATAAAATGAGTAAGAACGGCCCCAAGAGCATAACCACCAGAAAGCAATCCCAAGAGCATAACCATCAGAAAGAAAACCTGAATGCAATACCTATTATCCAAACTCACATATAGAAAGAGCATATTGACTACATGCAATAGTTAAGGCCTTCACTACTCTTAAACAAAGCTGTTAAACAGATATTCAATCACATAGATCATCAAATCAAAGCTCACCAAATCCAACTAAACTAGAAGAAATCTGCAAGTCCAGACTAATCAGCATTAAAGCAAAAGCTTCACAAGGTATACATTTAACACCCAATAACTACACACCACAACTGTTATAACAAGACGACTAATAACACTACACCATCAAGCATACAATCCAGCAAGCCCAACAAATTCTCGCCATCCAAGCACCAATTCCACCATAATCTCACCAAGATAGAGCAGGTACACATTGTGTACTCGGTATAAAAATAATATAAGCACCGTGGAAAAAGCGAGAGGAGTCGCGAAACAAACCGATAGAGTAAGCTAGACAGAGGCACTACAGACTCCGCATTAGAATTGAACAACCACCCCTACTCTAGTTGTGCTCCACTAGAACCTATAGAAATCCGACTACTACATCTTCTCAGGAAAAATATCTCATGAGACATATTCACCAAGCAATGAAGAGAGCGCACTCGCTTGGAAACTTCATGAGGCACAATGCCGACTAAAAGTCATAGCTATCAAATATGCCAGTTTCGGGAAAAGACAACATGACGAGGAAGAGTTGTGTGGTCAGCAGCAATTAAGTATCGAGTGTTTGCAAAATAGGAAATCACAAAGATCTTGATCAAAGATAGACCTCCAAACAACCAAAATTGAAAAACTACCAGAACCAACAACCACCTACAATTACAAGCTATCGAAATAGATCTACAACTCTAAAACCAAAGCAGCTAAAAAATCCAAACTACCATATCGAAACCAACACAACGAACAGACCAAAATGATACGTTAGTCCATTTCTAAATCGCTCACTAAAAAAGAGGCAAAGTACATCAATAACGCTCATCAGCTGATAATAGACACTAGAGAGGGTGCGGTGTTACTCGAATTAAAACAGAATGAAACATACCAAATCCGAGAGTTTGTGAGTCACGATAAAGGAAAAACAGCTGCAGAGGACCACCTCATAGATTCATACCAACCAAGAAATCGCAAGTTGATACCAGATCTGAATCAGATCTGGCCACCACACTAGATCTCAAATGGGACAACTGTAGGCGAGATGATTGCAACAAGGAGTTAGGATAAGAAATGAATAGGGAGTTGGAGGCGCACAAGCTAGGGTTAAAGATCTGGAGATATAAAAATAGGGAAGGGGGAGCTCGTACGTACAGGGAAAGCAAGGAGAAAATCTTTTTCACCATTAACATGAGCTCTTGTGGTTGTCAATATATTTAATTATTCTAATTCACTCAATGAACAAATACCTAATTCTTTTCTAAACTTAGTAAACATTTCTTCATTTAATGGTTTTGTTAATATATCTGCTATTTGTTTACCAGTTTCTATAAATTCAAGTGAAATTTTCTCTTTAGTTATGTTATCTCTTAGAAAATGATGTCGTATATTGACATGTTTAGTTCTTGAGTTATGAGTTGGATTTTTAGATGTATTTATAGCACTCGTATTATCGCGGTATGTTGGTGATTTATTTATTGTTAATCCAAAATCGTTTAGAGTTTGTTGCATATATATTACTTGTGAACAAGCTAAACCAGCAGAGATATATTATGCTTCAGTTGTTGAAAATGATATGGTATTTTGCTTTTTACTAAACCACGAGCCTAGTGAATGTCCTAAGAAATGACATGTTCCACTAGTTCTTTTACGATCAGATTTACATAACGCATAATCAACGTCACAATAAGAAATTAAATCGATTGAATCATCCTTTGGATAAAATAATCCAAAGTCTGATGTATGTTTTACATATATTAGAATATGTTTTACGGCCTTTAAATGTGCTTCCTTACGTTGTGATTGATATCTTGCACAGAGACATAGACTATGCATTATATATGGTCTACTAGCGGTTATATACAATAACGATCCTATCATTCCTCTATATAATTTTTGATCAACATCTTTGATGTATCATCTTTACTTAAGGCTTTATTTGTTGCAATTGGTGTTGGTCTCCCATTAGTTGTTGTAAAATTATATTTATTAATTAAATCTCGTGCGTATTGTTCTTGATTAATAAATATTCCATTCTTTAATTGACGAATTTGTAAGCCTAATAAGAATGGTAGTTCTCTCGTATGACTCATCTCAAATTCTTGGGTCATAATATCTAAAAATTCTTTATTCATCTTATTATTTATCGATCCGAAAATTATATTGTCAACATATATTTGCACTAATTATATATCCTTATTATTTCTTTCAATAACAAGGTGTTATCTAGTTTTCTTATTTCAAAATTGGATTGTAATAAGTAATTTCTTAATACATCATACCAAGCCTTGGAGCCTGCTTTAATCCATATAATGCTTTCTTTAACTTATATACGTGATTTGGTTATTTTTCGTCTTCAAAAAGAGGTGGTTGCTCTACATATACTTCTTCTTTAACAAATCTGTTTAGAAAAGCACTTTTAGCATCCATTTGATATAGTTTGAAATTATTATGGTTTGCAAAGGCTAGTAATATCCTAATTGTTTCTAATCTAACTATGGGGGTAAAAGTTTCATCGTATTCTATTCCTTCTTCTTGAGTATAACCTTGTGGTACTAATCATGACTTATTTCTTACGACCTCACCGTGTTTGTTCATTTTATTTTTATAAACCCATTTAGTTCCTATTATAGTTTTATCCTCTGGTCTAGGAACAAGTTCCTATACATCATTCCTAGTAAACTGACTTAATTCTTCTTGCATGGCAAGGATCCATGAATCATCAGAAGATGCTTCCTTTGGATTCTTAGGTTCAATAGCTGAAATAAATCCAGAATTACTCATATTATTTAATTGATTACGAGTCGTAATGATGGATTCAATATCTCCTAAGATATTTTCTACATGGTGGTCTCCTAGTAATCTAATTCATTTATTTGGTTGACTATCTTCATTATTTGTTTCATTAACTTCATTTTCACATTTATCTTCATTGTGTTGTGTTGTACTTTTATAATTTTCGTCAAATGATACGTTTAAGGTTTCTTCTATAGTATTTGTTCTTGAATTAAAAAATCTATATGCCTTACTTATATATGAATATCCAATAAATATTCCTTCATCGGATTGCAAGTCAAATTTATCTAAATTTTCTTTTGTATTAAGTATAAAACATTTACTTCCAAATATTTTAAACTATGATACTTTTGATTTCTTATCATACAAAAGTTCATATGGTGTTTTACGAGTTAAGGGTCTGGTTCAAATTCTATTTAAAATATAACAAGCTGTTGCAACTGCCTCAACCCAAAGATTTCTTGGTAAATTACTATCAGATAACATAGTTCTCGCACACTCTTGTATCGTCCTATTTTTACGTTCAACTATTCCGTCTTGTTGAGGGGTTTTAAAGACAGAAAAATTATGGGTTATTTTCTTTTTATTACAAAATTTTTCAAAATTTTCGTTTTCGAATTCTCCACAATGGTCACTACGTATTGTTTTGATTCTTAAGGATAATAAGTTTTGAATTCTTTTAGTAAAAGTTTTGAATTGATCAAAAGCATCACTTTTATTTTTAATAAAAATAGCTCAATTAAATCTAGAAAAATCATCGACTATTACGTAAACATATCTATTGTGGTTTATCGATTGGCTTTTAAATGGACCAAATCAATCCATATGAATTAACTCTAATGGCTTCAAAGTTGTAATTTCCTCTTTTTATTTAAATGAACTTATTTTTATTTTTCCTAACTAAAAAGAATTACAAAAATTATTAACTTTAAACTTCATTTTTGATAATTCCCTAACTGAATCTAATTTAGAAACCCTAGAGAAGTGTTTGAATTTTATATGACCAAATTTCTTATGCTAGATCCAAGGGTCACTCGTATTGGCCATAAGACATAGATTATCAGTGGAGATCTTCATACTCAATATATAGATATTTTTCTTTCTATCTCCTTCAAATATTACTTTTGAATTCCTATCTTCAATAAAACATGCATTTCCTCAAAGTTTATTTTATAGCCCTTATCGCAAAGTTGACTTGTACTTAGTAAATCGTGTTTTAGATTTGTAACTAATAAAACATCAAAAAAGTAGGAGTTTCAGAATTACTGACATTGTTGATCCCAATAATGTATCCTTTAGAGTAATCTCCAAAGTTCACCATTCCACTATCTTCATAGAGTAAATTATTTACTATTTCTGGATTTCCCGTCATATGTCTCGAATAGCCAATATCCAGTATCCATTTTTCTTTTTTGATTTCCACCATTTTTTGTCAGAATTTGAATTTTCAATAGCCATGTAACACACTATTTAGGAATTTGAATTTTCAACAACCACTTCATCCATCTTTTCAACTTTTGAATTTTCAAAAGCCATATAACACATCTTTTCCTGTATTGGACAACATTTCAGTAGATCACTTGAATTTTCAACATAATTGAATGCAGATTCTTTCAATAATGATGCAATGCATGAATTGACACTAGTGTTAACAATCATTTCAAAATTTGCCACTTTATATTTTCAAAAATCAGATTATGAACTTTATGAAAGGCATCACTCTGATACCAATTGTTATGGGTCTTCAACAACCAGTGGCCTAACCTACCACTGTGGCATAACAATGGTACCTCATAATTGATTTCACAGTTAGCCTCGCTACTCAACCAGCCCACACATGGGGACATGTAGGAGAAAGATCTCCTGCCCGCCACCAAATAGCCAAGTGAGAACCCCCTATCATATTCTCTAACCAACTCTAATACCAATTGTTAGGGAATGCGAAATGGATCTTAAGGCAAAACTAACACTAGAGAGGGGTGAATAGTGTTTTAAAGGAATTTAAGAAAAACTAAATTTTATATAATCGACTTTATGAATCACACACTGTAGAGACAATCACAAACACTGAAATAAACAGAAATAAAACTCAGAAAAGGAAAGAACACACTGGATTTTATATTGGTTCGGATTGCTCCCACGTCCAGTCCCACACAACGCTGAATTGCGTAGAGTTTTATTACTAGATCAAAACCTTGGTACAATCCCCTTGATTTCACGGCTACAAGGTTAACACCTTTTCCACCACCCTTGATTTCCCGGGTAAAAGGTTAACACTGTTTCCTTTCCTTGATTTCACGGCTACAAGGAACACACAGTTTCCAAGACAATCCCAAAACAGACACAAATGATTACAACAATCCTATAACTCTTCAATATCACTTCGATTCAAAGAGTAATGAGTAGAGAGTGAGAAGAGAAGAAGTTTTATACATTTAGAATACAAATTGGTAGAGTAGAAGTGTAGAAATCATAAAAATATGAAATAATAATGGAGGAATGAAATGGGACGAAGATGGAGAAGAAGAACAGTTAAAAATTCGAAATAAACCTCTATTTATAAGATTTGAAAGTTTGCAATGCTTCTAGAACGTTACAAATGGTAAAAAGACAATTCCTTTCAAAACTGAAAATATGACAATTATATGTCGACATCCCCACATATGTATGTCAGCATATGTGTTTAAAAATTTGAATTTGAATATTTTCAAGTGTTTTAATATATATATATATATAATTCTGGAAATTCTTGAATTAAAACATAGTGATATAAATAAGTATTATAAAGTAGAAAATCATATGAAATAATAAATATAAATTATTTAAACGTATTTATAAAATTATAAGGTTTAAAACTATATAAATATAAAAGAATAAAAGTATATAACCATATAAATATATATAAACTTATAATCTTTAAAACTCAAGTTTAAAATCAAAAGTAAGATAGAAAAACTAATTAAAATTAGAATAAAAAAAACAGATTTTGAAATTTGAAAATCAGAACTTGGGAAGCAGAATTTGAATTTGAACCTGGAGCGCTATTCATAGTCTTACATATAAACTAGACTCTATTACTATATTTACCTTGAACTCTTGATTTCTTGATTACTCATGAGTCTTGAATCTTCTATGAATTCTGAATCTCTTGAATCTCTAAAACTGTACAGTCTTCAGTATTGATTCCTGTATATAACTCCTGCATATGTGTGTGTGTTATAGATATGGATGCTAGTATATATTTTATAATCAATTATGTTGAAATTAGGTTGTTGTCATCAAAACTCTATTCTCCAACAACAAAGCTTTATTGAAATATTTCAAGGGCACTACCTGGACCATCAAAAGTAACTATGCTAATCCAAAAGATAAAAATAATTCCTATTGTCTTAGAGATCCAAGATATAAAATTTTCCTTTCGTCCCCAAAGCCCTGGCTATCTGTTCACTTTGACCTCTAGTCTTCAAATGAAGTGTGATCTGAAAATTCAAAAGTTTCCTAAGCAAATTTTCTAGTTCTAACTAACTTACATCCTAGTCTATACTAAAAACTAGAATATTCTCATATGCCCTAATTTTTGGGAATTCAAATTCCAATAAGGACTTTGTTATAATTTCCATACATTTGCCCATACAATAATTTTGACATATTTAAAATTACAAAGAATGGGTATTTTTTTGCTTTGAATGGATAATGTAATCTACGTGCAAACATATAAAATTACACATCACACCCTTTACATATTATGTATATTCCTTATAATTTAAAATATAGTCTTTTTATGAAAAACGACAAAAGGGAAATTTATAAAAATAAATACATAAATATCCCTAAGAAAACCAAAATACTTGCATATTCAAACTAAAAAGGCTAATTTACGCAAATTCAATATATTAGCCTATTCCTTAATCTCATGCTTTAAATTCTTATTCTTGAGGATAACATTCTTTAAAGCTAAGTACTTTTTGTCACTTAATATTCCAAAAACATGAGATCAATAAGCTTCCTCCTTATATGCTACAAATCTAATTCCATCATTAACTTACAAATTCCATATACGGTAAATCACTTAGTTAAGCATCCCCATGAAATTCACTCTCACTCATTTAACTTAAAATTTAATAAAGGGTTTTAAATCCTAAAGAACATAGGAATAAACAGAGATTTATTACTTATATCACTTTATACCCTTATCCAATAAATACAGCAGGCCACTAGCGATCACAACCTAAAAAAATTCTTTTGTAAGTTTTCTCCTACAATTAAGTGGTCTAAACAGTGTTGAAGCCTTAATACTTCGTTCCAAATCCTTGAGATGTTAATCCATTCTTTTAAATCTTCCACCTTTGTCTTCCTCATAAATCTGGTCCATTCATTGTTTTAATATGTACATCAAACCGGACCATTCCATGAGTACTTACTTAATTCCTTCAAGCTTCTTCAAACTTGAAAATATATCTGTTTCTCTCTTTTTTTTCAAATCAATTTGTCTTTTAAATCATTACCCAAAAGTAATCAAAAAATTATTTCCCATTAAAATTGTAATAAATATCCTTGAATCCTTATTTTTTTCGAAAATCATAAATTACGTTACTTAGACTATAACTGTTTTTATACATGTTGCTAATAGCTAAATGCGTTCATAATTGTACTAGTTCCTAATCTGACCTATCTAGGACAATCTAGTTTACAACCAAACTTTGATTCTGGAAACCCTTGCTCCTCACCAACTTTCAAATATAGATCTTTAGGGCTGCCACTAATATTTCCATATTGGGTTGTATAAATTATTCTTACCTAGTCCTAGATCCTGATTCTGACTCACCTAATTTACTACCCTTATTTACTCCAGGATTTTTTTTATAAAGTATAATTTTAGTAGTTATAAAAAATAAGTATATTTTTAAGACCATTGTTATCTCATTATCATTATTCAAACTTGCATAAATTCAAAAATAGGTGTTTAATATTTCATCAAAACCTAAAATGTCAAATTTTGTATCTTATTCTATATTATAAATCTTTGTGAAGAGTTAAATTCTTAATAAACTAAATACCAATACATAATTTATTTTAATGAAACGTTCTTTATTAAGAATTCAAGTTATTTCATAATGTTACAATAAGGAATTAGATGCCTCTTTTTAAACTTTTAAAGTTTTGGAAGCATTTACTAAATGTTCTAAAACAAGAGCGAATTGCCTTTCCATTTTAACACTTAAATTTATATATATATATATATATTGAAAGTCAATCATTGTCACTTTTTAAGAATAATAAAAATTTTAAGATTTTACATAAAAACTTTTTAATGGCTAGTAACATAAATGCTCATTATGTTTTTGAAAATAGAATCTTAACTAAATATCCAAAATAGAATTAGGCAACAATTAAGTATCCTAAAATGTCCAATGACATTTATTGCTATATTTTCAAAATATGTTGTTACTTCTAAAAAATATTTTTTGAAACATTATTTATGGTTTTTATACATTTTAGAAATAAAGCTTAGTCACCTCTTAATGTACTTATATGTAGTAGAGCTCTTATTGCCATGTGCATTTCAATTCTCACAATAATTTATGTTTTGAATTTAGAAAATCATTTATTATCCATGAATGTTTATTTTAAAGACATAACCATTCATTCTAACTTGTTTGCATCTCTAAGGATGCTTTTCAAAATTTATTTAATAATCACAAATTACAAATATTTATTTAGTGTAATTAATGGTAACTACTATCCTTTTCTTATTTCTCCTTGTCAAATTCTCATTATTACAAGGAAAATGTTATTTATTCCATTATTTCCCTTATTCTAGCATTTCCTCTCTACATTTTCAAATGAGCATACCATGGCTACTAATCAATATTTCCCCTTCTCCCCTGTTGACACCAAAATTTGGCATCGACATCCGAGAGTTCCGATAATTTGAAACTTAAATGTCCAGAGCGGAGAATTGCAAGAAATGTAGTAATAATGTGCGGAGAAGTAAAGAACATAGTTATTTATAGTGGTTCGGCCCGTCTGGGCCTACGTCTACTTTGAAGGCTATACTAATTTTATTCCATTACAACTTTGTACAATAAGACACTATTATAAGGATTTATAGCGATTAACAATATTCCACTAATCCTTGTTGTCGAGCTTCCTTGCCGAGCGAGAGTATTCGAGGAGTTGCCGATGTTGTAGCGTAGCCGAGGGCAAGGGATCCTGAGGAGCTGATTCGATTCGAAACGGAGGGAGGCGGAGTCGAGGCTCCGGGTCCGAGGGAGGTAGAGTCGAGGCTCGGGGTCCGAGGGAGGCAGAGGCGAAGTTCGGAGTTCGAGGGAGGCGAAGGCGAGGCTCGGGGTTCAGGGAGGCGGAGTCGAGACACGAGGTCCAAGGAAGGCAGAATCGAGGCTCGGGATCCGAGAGGTGGAGTCGAGGATCGGGGTCCGAGGGAGGCGGAGTTGAGGCAAGGGAGCCGAGGCCTTCTTCATCTTCTTCTTCTTCTTCAAGTGACCCATGCCTTGTCCAATGGCCATGGGGAAGAAGATGGAGGTCATTATTGGTGTCTTATAGCCTCATGAAGTCCAATGGTGGCTTGAGATCCAAAAGCATTCTTGAACCTTCATGAGTATCCTCATGGGTCCAAGAATATTCATCTTCTCCCTTGTATGATGAAGGGAGGTGCCTAGGAGGCCTTGGGGAAGAAGATGGGAGCAATTAAAGCTTGAGAGAGAACTTAGTCCAACCCCTTTCAAGTAGGAAGTGAGGAGGTATTTATAGTGGAGTGGTTAGGTGTGATAAGGTAGGAGTCGGGGATCACAAACAATATTCGTACCCTAGTGGAGAGTGCTCCAGAAAGCTCGGATCCTCCCCTCGTGCCCAGGAAATTCGTACCGCGTGCTAAGGGTATGAAATTTGTAAACTGGTAGGGAACGAATTTCATACGCCGGGGTGCGAAATTCGTATCTCGGGCGTACGACAACATGGATGTGACCTAGTTTTGAGGGATACGAAGATCATGGAAGTCGTTAGCCGAATCCTAACTTTGAGTCGATGTGGTGATTCTGGTCAACACACTTATTGGTGTAAATTGAATGAATTAGACGTTGCCCACTTGTTCGACCTAACCGGTTAGGTCGATGGAGCCCCGGACCCCTACCGGCACTTCGCCCGGACCTGCTGACAGCTCGCCTTCAGCTCGGAGTACAACTCGCTTTCGGCTCGGCTGCGGATGGATACTGATGGATGTCGTATCCAAGGGATGCGACATTCTGCCAATAGCCTGACTCGATTTATTTGGAACTGGAACCGGGACTTGCTTGATACGATCACACAGCCTCGAGTGTGTTCGCTTGACTCGTGACTTGTATTGTTCGAGAGTAATTTGATGAGTCGCGATGACCATCCTTGTATGATCCTGTCTTAGCTTGATCCCTGAGGATGTTGGCAATACTTCTGGGCTATGATATCATGCGATATGTTGAGTCAAGCGTGTCTTACATACTTTTGGATGACGAACCACCACCAGGTCTTGAAGGAAAGAAATTTACAGATTTGTTTATTTTATGTGAAACTAAACATTCAAAATATGGATAAAACAACAAAACTGGAAATTCTTGTAAAAAATTTAGAAGCTATCACATAAGAATTGTAACAATTATAAATTTACCTTTAAAATTTTCACTTTTTTTCACTTTTTAAAGGAATTAAAATTTTCAATTCAAAGCTCATAAATATAAACTTTTTCAGTTATTGGCACAAGCCGTCGTCAATTCCTTTGAGTTTCATTCTTGCGAATGTACTCCCCAGGCAGTATACTTAATACGTTATCTACAGAACTACATGGGTCAATACGCGCAGTGCTTAGTATTCATCGTTTACGACTAGGACTACTAGGGTATCTTATCCCATTTGCACCCCTAGCTTTCGTCTCTTATTGTCAGTGCCATCCCAGCATAGTGCTTTCACCGTTGGTGTTCTTCCCGATCTCTATGCATTTCACCACTCCACCAGAAACCTTTTATTATCTTATAAAATTCATCTTCTTTTTCTCTAAAATTTATATTTATAATTTTTCTAATAGAAGAAAGAGTAAACTTTTTAAAATTTCTTCTAAAACATTTATGTTTAAAAAAAAGAAAATCATATTTCCACTTTTTTTCCAAACAGAATTATTACATAACCTGAGCCTATTAGTGAAATGTTCCATAGCTACATAAAAATTTCATTTTACAAAATAATTTAGTAGTATGTCAAAAATCATTTTTATAGGTTTTCGGACAAAGCTTTTTAGCAGTTTGGAAAAACATATTAATTCTTTTCCTTCAACATTTCCCATTTTACCTACTCTCTTTTCAACGAAGGTCGATATCCACACTTTCATGAAAGTGTTTCCTATCTTAAATCCATTCTTCTGTATTTCTATTGTTCTATCTCTTAGCATTCATAATAGCTACCTTATAAATGTCCTTTATATCCATTTTAAGCCTTTTAAGTAATTATCATTCTTAAGGACATTTATTATCAAATTCAAAGTCAAATATTCAAAGTCAAGGTTGGAGTTCTAAACTTTATCTCTGGCCGAGAGAATTGAATTGGTATACACTTTATTCAAGCAAAGATTAATTTCTGGTTACAAATGTTTCAAATACCTGCTGCATCAATTGATAAGATAGAAAAAGTGTGTGCAAACTTCATTTGGCGAGGAGAATATCATAAAATTAAATTTGTTGACCTATGCAGACCAAAGTTGTAACAACCCGCACCTCCGCTCACGTAAGATATTGTCCCCAACTTAGCCACCATATAGGTGTGGGGTTTTGTTCCTCAAAAGGCCTCGGTGTTAGTAAGAGGTGGGCTCTACTATATAGGTACCCACTTCACACATGCTTCCACGATGTGGAATTTACGGGTGTTACATTCTCCCCTCCTACAAAGCCCAACGTCCCCATTGGCTTACAAACACCTCACCCAGCGTTGTGGTCCACACAGGAGCCACAATTCCGGCTAGGTATTGGCTCTGATACCACTACAAGAATCCACACCTCCGTTCACGCAAGATATTGTCCCCAACTTAGTCATCGTATAGGTGTGGGGTTTTGTTCCTCAAAAGGCCTCGGCATTAGTAAGAGATGGGCTCTACTATATAAGTACCCACTTCACACAAGCTTCCATGATGTAGGACTTAGGGGTGTTACAAAAGGAAGAAGGAGGTGTTGGTTAGAGAAACATCAGAGAAATGAGGGATGTTTTTACTCTAAAACAAGGATGGAAAATAATTACAAGTAATGGTTTATGGGCTAGATGGATGAGACAACGGTACATGAAAGGAATTTTTTGGCATATGGCAGTGGATAACAATGCATCATCAAAATGGAAAGCTATTCTTAAACTAAGGGATAAGCCAGTTGTAAACTGCACTCATGAATTTGCTAATGGTAGAGACACAAGTTTGTGGAAAGACCATTGGATTCTGGGAAAGTCCATGATTGACATTGTTGGATGGGATACATATTCTGCTTATGGTTCTCCTGATGTCAATGTTGATACAATCATAGATAATCAAGCATGGAAATGTGAACAATTGCCATGCAACAGGGCTATCATTTAGGAAATTGAAGCGATGCCAATTTACACTGGTAGAGAATGACATCTCGGCTTGGAATAATTCAAAAGGAGTGTTCTCAATAAAATCAGCATGGAATGCAATCAGAAGCAAACATGATAATAAAAACTGGAGTAAAATTGTCTGGGACAAAGCAATCTATCCAAAACATGCACTCACTGCTTATAAAGCACTAATGTATTGTCTACCTACTCGGGATCATCTGGTTAAATGGGGAATCACTGAAGAAAAAATGTGTTTGTTTTGTGGTACTTCGGAAGAAACCCATGAGCATTTATTTTTCACATGAGAATATTAAAAATCAATTGCAAGAAACTGTAAAGTAATGATAGATCCATCAAACCAAATCTATGAATTACAAGTAAATTCATCTTACGTAGCTAGGAATTTGTATCACAATCGTCTGATATCCAACATGGATAAAATTACCCTTGCAAATGCTATTACAGCGATTTGGAGAGAAATAAATTCACGTATTTTCAAAGCAAAATCAAATTCAATACAAATGGTCAGCCGACTAACTCTTATAGATATTAAGATAAGCAAAAGAAGAAAAAAAGGAAGAGGAAATACCGATAGCTGGGAACCATTAAGCGATGTATTGTCACATTTGGGTCTGAGGGAAGCGATGACTCAAAATCTAGAAACCAGTAAAGTGTTTGATCCTCCATGATTTACGACATTTGTAGAAAGAGGAAGACGATGTACAAGAAGACGAAGAGACCAAAATTGGGAATGTTCTAGTTTAATTGTTAATGCTTTGTTTAATTGGTTTGGCATGTTTTAATGCATTATATTGATACGTGGACCTCTGGGCTAATTCCATGTGATCTCCAGTTTGGGCTAATATGCCTAATAAAATATTTAACCAAATTTCAAAAAAAAGTCTTAATTATTTCATTAATAATTTTCATTTCCAATGTTCTTTCACTAATTGACCATCTAAAGTTCTTTCAAATTTCGAATTTCCATATTCATTATTACGAAAGTTTATACCATTTATCAAAAGTTTTACTTCTGTCTTTCCTTAAAACTCAAGATATTCTTATCCAATAGACATAAATTTTTCCTTATTACTGGTTATCCTAATGGAAATCTATTCCAAATTCTTTTTATTTATTTCCCCCATATTCTTTCTATAAATGATAAATAGATCACTAATTTGATTTTCATGTACTGCCTATTAAACAGAGTGTTTAAATCTTTTCTACTTTTCCAACCTTGCGGTCCTTACAGTCATTATGTACTTACAGATTTCTAAGTTGATAAGGAAGTTGCTAAATCATTGTCTGGTTCTAGGGTGTTTCTATAAAATAAGGTTCATCCTTTCCTAGAAGGGTCTATAGAAACTATTTTATATAGATACATGTAGTTTAAATATATATATATATGATAAAACATTTTGAAAACTCTTTTTCAAAAAAAACTAGTACACCTCTCGCACGTATTGTCTTCCTGTAATTTGGTAACTTAAGATCTCATACCAAATGTAACAACCCGACCAGAAGGGCTTAAATTCCAACCCAAAAAAGGCCCAATGGAACTAAGAGCCATTATAAGCAGGTCGTTGGATCAAATAAGAAAGAAATAACATGACCAAAGTAAAAATGAAATCAGTATCTCACATCGGATGGGAGAAAATATACTAACCAAAATAAATGTACTCTTTCATAAAAACCATAATACTATCAGTTACATCAAGGTTTCCAAACGTCATAACAAGGTACACTAATATCCAATGAATACAAATAATTGCTAGACATAATAATAAACTAAGTTAAAATCTCCAACGCCAAGAGCCAGTCTTCATCATGTCATCAATCAAGCTATCCCACCTACTAACTAGTGTTGTTAAGGGGAGGGAGGGTTAGAATAACTATGTTCTAATGGATTAAAATCTCATAAGTCTAAAGTAACCCATTTCATGTGCTAAGTAGTTTAAATTCGTCAGGTTCTGTCTAGGCGAATTAAACACTTAATTCAATATAACATTATTTGGGAGGACTATCCTAAAGTCACTTAAGGCTTAACCTATGTATGTAAGGGGGATTTCTACTATCTTTTAATACCCTTCGAGGCAGACTACTATTCAGTAACTTAAGGCCATTTATGTGTTTATTTATAGGTAGATTTCTGCTATAACTTAATAACGTATTGCGAACCCTAGCCACTTAATACCTTACCTTCTATTCATCAACGTTATTAAATATGCTCTTAATGTAATTCAAGAGATGGTAATCTACCACTTAATATCGGGTTTAGGTAAACACTCATCGCCATTAATGACCCTCCCGACGGACCGATGCATTATATATAATTGTCGTTACAGGTGAACTCCTAGCCACTTAATACTTCCCTTAGACATGCGATCCCTCTTATATGTTCTTAGGGACTCTTATTGTAATAACCCGGAAATTCTGAGCCAATTTAAAATATTTTATTTTGGCAATTTTAGTGAATTTGGAATATTTAAAATAGTTTATTTTAATTAATAACAGCGAGAAATTTAATTTGAATAGAATAGAGCGGCATTAGAATATAAATAATCATTTTTAATTATAAAAGGAATTGAAAATGGCGCGGTAGTTCGATATTTCGATTTCCAATTTCAAATGAGTGTACAGGATTCAAAAAAATAAACCGGATTTTAGCGAAACCAAAAATATTAGAATCTAGTTGAGAATATCTTTCCAATGAATCCGAAAAATTGAAATTTCATAGCGGGAATAAAAAGTTATGCCCAGTTGAAAATTCAGAATAGTCGCTATGGAATTCTGGCCTTTAAAAATGGAAATTTTGCAAACGACCTCGGTTTTCGACGAAACCACTTTTGTTGGATTCGAGATGCCAAGTTATTGCAAGATTCCAAAATTCGTAATTTTCTGAATCAATATGTGAGCGTGGCAAAGGAAAACGCATTTGACAAGTTTTAGTCAATTTCGATCGATCAGAAAATGGCCTTTTTTAAACGGTCTCAGAATTTGACGAAATTAGTTTTATTAGGACTGTATCATCAATACGAAGCTAGAAATAAATTTTATGGAATTTATAGAGTCAGCATGTGGCCCCGGTAAATCAAAAAATGTGTTCGAATTTAAAATATAATGATTTATATTTTAAATTGGACGAAAACTATTCATAACAGTCGAATGGGCTTGTGGGACATATCCCATTGTGTTCGGAATGGGGGTAATTAACTAGGGACGACAGTCGTTGGGGCTCGATTGGTGTTCGAATAAAAAGTCAACCCTTTAGAAAATAAATTAAAGTAATATATATATATATATATATATATATTATAATCCCTCCCCCCTCATTTCTCTTTCCCTCTCCTCTCATTCTCAGATCGAACTGAATAAAAAAAAATCAACAGATGGAAAATGTGACGCCGCCACCACCTAGTCGGAGCGCCACTGCCAGGGCGTTATGCCGCCCTCCCCTTGACACTCGCTCTCCTCTCTCCTCCTCTTCTATCGCACCCCAAACCCTAGCACGAAGCCTCCGCCAATCCACCCAGTCGCACTCCCCTCTGCTCCTCCACCACCACCCTATTTCACCGCCGCCGCCCCTTACCCGACCTCCAGCCAGCCGACGCCTCCCTCCATTTCAGCCTGTAAGTCCCTTTTTCGTATAAATTATTGTTTTATTTTATTTAATTAAAACATATATGCTTCAAGATGATAAAAAAATTAGTTTTGCTTTAAAAATAGCATTGTGATTTTAAAAATAAAGAAAAGTATTTTTGTTTATATAACGATGCGATTTTTTATTTATATAAAGATATAGTTTTTACATTTGAAAACGATATGATTTGAAATTAGAAAAAAGCAAAAAAAAAAATCTTTACATGAGATAAAAATGTAATATTTACATGAGTTAAAAATATGAACTTTAGTTAAGTCAAAATTCGATTTTTATATATTCATTAGCGAAGTAAAAATTCGATTTTTATATATTCATTAGCGAAGTAAAAAAATTCGATTTTTATGTGTTCATATAGCGAAGGAAAATAGAATTTTTATATATATAAGAGCCGAATAAAAATGTAATTTTTATTATGAACAGAGCGATATAAAGGTTTGATTTTTATATTGGAGTAGCAAAAGAAAAAATATGACTTTTATAGAGAAAGCGTTGAAATAAAAATGTGATTTTTTTTAATATAAACATCATTGTTTAGAAATGTGATTTTTAACTTCCACCACGTGAAACAGATCTCGTTGGAAACGCAACGAAGATTTTCTACATTTGAAGAGTCGGGGCGTTTGGTTTAGCTCTCGGTGAGAACTCCTCGCTTTTATTTAAATTTCTAGTTGAAATATATACTAGGATGCAGACGGTGCTTAGTAGCATCCGACACCCGTCGTCCACAGACCATGGACGACTTGTATGCTTGTGTGATTATTTGTGTTGTGAAATAAAATACATATTCATGTGTTGAAATAAAATATATATTCATGTGTAGAAATAAAATATATATTCATTTACAAATCGAACGATTTGTTTATGTACACCGATTTGATTAATATTGATTTGGACGATAAATTTTACACATCGCCCAACTGCGCAAATAAAAATCTGTGTTTGTTGATGTGAAACCCCACACGGGTATTGGGATAATATTTGACATACACTAATCCCGATTGTTTAGTTGTATGTCAATCGATAGGTTGACAGACTGTGTAAGCATTAATTATTTATATTTAATGCTTATGCAGTTGTGTGGTGCACTCCGGATGATGGTTGGTGATTTATCATTGCTATTATATACATTTGTTGTAGAAAATCAATATAATTAACATTATATGGTAATTGATTGGGCCTCATTCCAATTTGGAAAATAAGGAATATTATGAAAATAAATTCATGTGTTGAATAGAAAATAAATTCATGTGTTGAATAGAAAATAAATTCATGTGTTGAATAGAAAATATATTCATGTGTTGAATAGAAAATAAATTCATGTGGTGAATAAAAAATATATTCATGTGTTGAATAGAAATAAATATTCATGTGTTGAATAGAATAAACATTCATGTGTTGAATAAAAGCTGTGTTGATTAGATTTACACCATTTTGACGTGAACGATATATATATATATATTGATTTCATTCATTTTTATAATGATTATAGAAAAAGAAGTGATTTCAAAATATAATATTTTGAAAATATTATCATTTATAGATTAATGATATGGATTATTCAATTTTCACTTGAAATTAAATATGAAATTGAAATCATTTCGAAAACGAATTTAAAACGATTTATAAAATATGTTTTGAAAGGAAATCGATGAAGTATATAATATATATATATTATATATATAGAATGGCCTGAATAGAACGCGTCGCGCCGCAGCAGTTTGCGAATTTCGACCATTGACTTTGAATGAATATTACAGGAGATCTGACCGTTGGATTCTCCTCAAACCGGAACCGTTGGGTTCATATTGAAAAGAGCTTTCTAAGAATATTAGAGATTTGAAATCTAACGGTTGGATTTGGAATTATGTCCAAATCAAATTTGGAAAAGGTCGTTGTAAGTGCAGTGCGATGACCGTTGATGGAATTCGACTGTACGGGCCTTGATAAAATTATTAAAAATAATAATAATTTATGTAAAATCATAAGAAATGATTTGTGAGGAATTGAGATGAAAATTTTCAAACTTGAATAGATAAAAATAGATTTTTATCGAAATGAACTAGTTTTGAACTAGAATAATAATTTATTTATTTTTAAATAAATAAATTGGATTTGAAAGGGTTTTAAAGGTAACCAGAAGTTTCAATAATTGAATTGGAATGGAATGTGATTTTGGGTTTATAATGAACCGTGTTTTAAATGACATTGGTTCTTTAACCCAGTTAAAGACAGGATATGATTTCCCAAGTTAAATAATCATTGATAGTGATTTTCAATAAAATTAAAACCAAGTGGAGTTTTAATGAATCTATAATTAGATTGAAGTGATCGAGAATGGGGTATCGTCAGTTTTGCTCCAAGCGATAGTTAAATCTTTAATTAGATTTGAACGCGAAATGGTAATTGAATTTACCGATAACACCATGGTGTTAGATATGAAGTATTACCAGTTTTACTTCATGGGATGAATAGATTGGGATAGGGAAATAAAATAAATGATTACTTCGGTGTGGTTCCCTAATCCCGACAAATTTGAATTGATATTCAGAAGAAGATCAAAGAATAAATTTAAAGAATTTATCTTTGATAAAATTAATGGGAATCTTTCCCAAAGTATAAGAATATTCTGAATTGGAATGAGGCGTATGTTGTGTTTGTGTAACACTTGTTTATTATATACGCGAGTTATTCAGAAAGATCGAGTTTATCCCATTATGAATAACTGATTCGACGTGGTGTCGAGGATGAAGACGGTGGTTGAAGACCGGAGGTCTTCGCATCGTTTGGGAGATTACTGATGATCTTGATTGGGCTGTACACCCAAGAGGAGGGAATCAGTTGGTGATCGTCCAGATGTACTTGGAGATCGATGGATATGCGAGGTACAAGGTGCCTCCGATTTCGTTCAGACCCAGGACTGACTTGTAAATGGACTGTGTGTCTGACATTGGATTTTATTCTGTGTGATTGATTTCTATTAAATATATGTCTGTTTGGCAGCGGAGAATTTATTCTCTTGCTTAACGCCCTTCTCTGAGACGTACGAGCTCAGGGGTTATATATTGATGGATATCAATCGCATGGAGTAAATTTGTAATGACCCGGATTCTTATGGGTTAATTTAACTATTTAAATCGGATTTAAATATTTAGTGGATAATATAAATGAATTTTTATATTTTTGTTATCGATTTAATTATCGATTTCAATTTAATATCGTATATATTAAATTATCAAAATAAGGAATCAGCGAATAACTAAATTCGAAGTTAAAAACTGAATTTAATACAGTTCAGATGATCAATAGGAAATTCTGTTTAAATTGGAATAATAATATTTATTTATTATCGAGGAAATAAATAGTGTTGAAATTAATTTATATTGATTAAATTAATATCTTCTACAAATGATCGAATTGGACTTCATGACCTATCCCAGTGTGTCCTGAATAGGGGTATTACCCTAGAATTGATAGTAGTTGCGTTCAAAAAGGAGTTAGAAATTTATGGATAATTTAAATATACATACATATATTAATATCCATTTAAAAATCAAAAGGGGGAGAAGCAAACACGTCGTCCTTTTAATCTCCACAAAATATTGACCTCGTGGTTCATGTCTAAACAGCAAGAAGAAAGAAACCCGTGGCCTTCTTTTCTTCCACCCTTTTTCCCTTTATAAATCGCGATTTACCCCCTTTCCATTTTTCACCTCGCTCCTCTGTAAACCAAAAGCCCTGAAACAAGTAAATGGCCGTCCCTTATAAATCGAAATCGGTTTGTTCAAGGACTGGAGCTCGTAGGCGCCGAGGATGGGAATCGTGATCGAAGACCTCTGGTTCTCTGAACATCGACATCGAGACCGCGCACGTTAGGAGGAGTTCGATTTCAAACCTAGAAGTCATGGGAGTGGTTCGCGATGTCGATGGAGGTGCGGAAATTTAAGTCGCGATGATCATTGTTGGTATGAAATTGTACAGCGGCTTAGGGTGGACTATGATGGAGCAACGATGAACGATTTGGTGCTGTGATTTGTTCGATGCCCTGATGTGGAATCAATGGTGATTGGGGGTTCTACGGTTAAACGTGGAGGGAGTACGGATCTGTGGTGGAGTATTTGGGGAGGTAGATGGTGAGCGATGAGCTGGTAAAAGGTGGTCGTGGTGATGTTAGATGACCGGGGTGGTAGTGATGATTATGTGCTAGAAAGGAAATGCTGACTGCCAGCAAGTTGTTCGATGAAAATTTAAGAGGGAAATCGCATTGGAAAAAGAGGAGTGCATGCAAGTATTTCTGTTTGGGGCTGATTGTTGATATAGTTCGTGGATTTGATCAAATGGTGGCAAAGGCAGTAAGGTCCAAGACAGATTCAACTCGAGTAGTTCATAGCAGAGGGTTGCATAATCTGGAATTTTAGAATTTAAAATCGTAATGGATCGAAAATAAAAACCTTGGTGAGTAAATCTCACTCACCTTCATTTAGAATTATTTTTATCAGTTAAAAATAATTGTGTGTTGCTTGTTAAATGCATTGAAAATATTACTGTGCCTGTTAAAAATATATATAATTATATAGGCTTACTATTATATATATATATATATATATATATATTGGTTTGGTGATTGGATTGATTCCCGTAGTCTCATTTGCGGATGCCCGCAGTTTCATAGCGGATGATTTCCATATGCGCCCCACAAATATATATTAGTGGATGACCTTCATACCGCGATATCCTGCTTCGAAGCAGGATGGGTATTACTATGTTGACTAACGTCTGTGGATGCAGGAAAAACAGGTTGGAGGAATCCAACGGGATTCCTCAAAAATATATTTTCTGTTTGTTTATTTGTTTGCATATATACTGTCATATATGATGTGTTAGGAAAATAAATAATTGGTTGTTTGGTGTTTAAATAACGCTGGGCCTAAGTGATAATATATTTAAAATATCCTGAAAGGGGTATTTGAGATTAAAAAGGGAAATTCTATTTTTCGAATATATAGATTTGAATTTTTAAATAGATTTGAAATATTAACTTGTTTTAAAAGAAATAAAACAAGTAGTTCCTTTATAAACGAAGTTTATAAATAGTTCTTTTATAAACGAAGTTTATAAATGAAGTGAAAAGAATTATCATTGGATAATTCATACAAGTGTGAAATTGAAAGGAAAAATCTATTTTCCAAAAGTAGAAATATCGATTTCAAAAAGAATTGAAATCGAGACTTGTTTAAAGAATGAATAAAGACAGATTGAGAATAGAAATTGAATGTAGAAATTCAAATGTAATTCAAATATGGAATTTGAATATAGAAAATATAAAGGAATTCAAATATAGAATTTGAATATATAGAATTTGATATATATAGAAATTCAAATGGGATTTATAATATAGAATTTGAATAATAGAAGTGGAATAGAATTTGATATACAGAATTTGAATATATATAGAATTTGAATAGAATTTGATATATAGAATTTGAATAATAGAAGTGATATAAAATTTGAATAGAAATTGAATAGAATTAACTAAGTCGAAAAGGAATTAGTTAATCGAGTTTTGAATTTGAAGTTGAACTTTGAAAGGTGAATTGGATTTGTAAATGTATATTCGAAATCAAATATAGAACTTAAGTTTGAAATTTGAATTCAAATTAGTTAATAAGCAAGTTAAAATATATTTGAACATGTCATGTTCAAATATAAAAGTAAAATAGACTAAAGAGTAAATTAACAAATTAATTAACTAATTTAGTTAAACGATCGGGTATAGTTGAATTAAACTGGACGGGTATAGACGTACAGGAGACATGTATGGGATAAGGATAATGCAGGTATAGAAATAGAATGCTCGACAAAAAGGTACGTATTTAATTCATATATGAGATTTTATGCGCCGTATCGGCTAGCCGCTTGGCTTTTCTTTTTCTTTTCGGATTGGTGAGGGCCATGGGAGGCTATTTGAAATATCCCGATGCTCCCAGTACAAAGGAGGTTATGGCAAATTATTCCTGGAATTTAAGGAGTTAGAATATTTTTAAGATAATTTGATAGTTAGAAATCAATGTATCGATATATATAGAAGTCGATAAGGAAGCGAACTTAAAAATAGAATAGTATAATCAAAATGCAAGTACAAGAATAAAATCTCGTAAGAATAGAAAGAGAAAGTGTATACGTGTTTAAAAGTGAAGAAGTAGTTGTATAGTATTGATTATTCGAGTTAGTAGTCATATCTGTTTTGACGTTATAAATGTTATTCAGTCAAGGTCTGAGAGGTAGTTATACCCCAACTTGATTGATTTCATTATTAACAAATAAATAGTAAGATTTCAGGCTCGAAGATCAATTTGAATAAGAGTTAGTTGAATATAGTATTTGGGTTGTCGTAACGATTTTTTACACAACATCCGTTTTAACCCAAATAAGTGTAAGCTTGGAAATATAATAAAGAATATTTCCTAAGTATAAAAATAAACGAGATCGGAAAAGAGATAAGTAATTGGAATATTTTCGAATTATAAATAACATATATTTTCTAAAGTTTAGAAAATAAGGGAAGGCGATATTCGGAAATGTTTTCCAAATAACGTAAAAGGCCAGTATGGTTATTGAAAATATTTGGTTAACAAATATTGATAAAGAAATAGAGAAGTGATTTAATTAATGGAATATTAATTAAGGGCTCAGTGATTGTTTGATAATTGGATGAACACTTGTTTTCTTCGATAGTTAAATCATCGACTATCGAAACACTTGTTTTTATTCGATAGTTAAATCACAGACTATCGAAGTTTTTGACCATCGTTGTCAATATGGAGAGACCGGTTGGATTATTATCCGAGAATCACTCCAAATTGGTAGTAGCGTAGCGAATCAGATTATATGAAGATAATCGAAGACGGAGTAGAGTGCAAGGACCTTTTCCATTTATGGAAATTGTGCCTTCAGTTTCGTTCAATCCCAGAACGAACGTAAATGGACGAATGTCTGACAGAGTATTTCCAGAAAGGTCATGTACATTGATTTCTTCAACCGTACCAAGAGTGGAAGCGGAGAAGGAAACTTCTTTAGATAACACGTAATGTACTGTTGTAGACGTCAATTAGTGATTTTCGATGGATCTGATAATGTGGCATTCGAAGTGAATCTGATGTGATGATAAAGCGTAACCTCAAGCCTCAACAACCGGTAAATGACAGAAATCGGGCAGGCAGCATGGCTATGTAGGTCGCACCTATTAGGGTGTATAATCAACTGATCTAGAGTTTCATTTACTTCTAAAAAACTATTGTCGATGTTGTCCCATTCGGGAAACGGTTGCTGATCCCAACCGTTGGTGATGTACATTCGATACACTCAAGCGAAATGAGTGGTCGGTCATGTGTGGCTGAGTTGCAAGATGTTCTTGTTGAACTCAGTGTATTTTCATCCTAGAGATATACCAGCGGAAGGTGTTTCCGTACCTTGTCATAGTTGGAAATCCATTACCCAATAAGTGCTTGCGGTTTGATTGTATATTATATGTGGAACGTGAGATGCAAACATTCCACTAGATTGTTAATTACTTGATTTGGACATTATTATAGTATCAAAAGAGTTTTGATATAAAGATTATCATTCCTTTCAAAAGGGATTTTGAAAGTTAAATCAAGTGTTTGGATTCTCATAAGGGAAAAACCCGTTCCGTGTTATACGGCGTGGACTTATGAGATATCATTTAGTTTTCTGAAGCTGTTTTAAACTGTTTACTCATACCAGTCCATGTTGCGTGCTTGGAGAATGTGTCGCATGATAAGGGGTTCTCGCTTTTTGTTAGGTGGCGAACGGGAAACTCTTACCCCTACATGTCCCGAAAATGAGGGTTGGTTGTGAAGTCAAAAGGCTGGCCGTAAAATATGGTGCTGGGGTACCAATGTAAGCCACAGTGGGGTATTACCTTGCTGCTTTGGGGAGGAGAGGATGGTTGCAGAGCCTACTTGAATTTGCGGGTCATTACAGAATTGCCTGTGTGGCATGCCTAAGTGGCAATTGATCATGGCTTCTATTGAAAAGCAAAGTCTTGTGGTTGATGATCAAAGCACCGCCTGTGTGGCATAGCTTTGTGTAACGTGAATTCGAGAGCCTTACACCCCGGTTGTGAACCAGAAACGGGAGAGGACCTCAGAGAGGGCATGCGTTTCCTTCTAGCTAGGCTGGTGTCAGTGACCTACCAACTCTGACATTTATATTATTTTCACCTATGTGGTTGTTGCTGTTGCGAGGCGCCTTCGATATATCGGTGACTGTGTGGAGCCGAGGGAGTCATTTGTCTTATTGACGTCCCAAAGGGTGGGGAAACGCAGTGTTCAGGCGTTTTAATCCACATCGGTGGACCGGCCCTGACGATCCAAGGGTCGCTCGAGATTTGATCCTGAGACACGGGCTAGAGCGTCTCTAATTCGGTGAGGACTATCTTTTGCCTCGGTTCACAGATGGAAATCCAACTTCCGATACGTGACTTTGCGGTTTTGATTGTAGAGCCTAGTATGGTGACATAGTGGTATGGGGTACTTATGTCGTCTATGATTGATACTTATGATTTGAAATTGTTTTGACACTATACACTTATAGTAATAATAAAACATGAAATTTCACGTACCAAGCATTCTTGGCTATTATAAGGTAAAAACCCTATCCTCCGGTTTGCGTTGCATTGTGTGATGGGACCTGGGTCTTATAATAGCTTCATTTTTCTTTATTTAGCATTGCGCTGTTTGTTTTATGCACTGGCATTCCTGGGATGAAACCCGGTCCGTGTTATATGGCATGGTCCCTTGATTCACCTAACTTTAAAATAAAGATTAATAACTGTTTTAGTTCTCACACCAATCACATGACTGACCTGGAGTTTATTGTTTTAACCTAAACTCTAGGTGCCCTCATTTTGACACAGGCAGCTAGTAGTTTTGGTTTGGCAGATTTATATTCACAGGATCCTGGTTTACAGCTGAAGCAATATTCAGAAATCTCTGTATCTGTGTACTACTTCTAGTTGTATATTGTATTATTTTCCCGCTGCAGTAACGTATTTAAATCTCTGATATTTTCTATTGTATAATATTTATTCATACTCTGTATATTCTTGTATTCTGATGGAATTGTTGTAATAAGCAACGAAATGTTCTTCTGTCTGCTTCTTTTGTGTGTTGTTCTCGAAGTATCCGGGCTTTCCTTACCGGGGAAGTTACGGGTCTTCACAGTTGGTATCAGAGCTTTGGTTTACAAAGCTCGAGAACAAGACATGTTAGAACCAAATGAAAGAATTCATCAGAGACTGGATTAGTAATATCCAATGAGAATGACTCGTTAGAGATGGGATCAGTAGTATCCTAGAACGAGTGTAAAGACTGTTGTTTTGAAAAATAAAAATTGAAAACAAATTTTGTTTTGAAAATTTAAATCAATTATTCGTATTTGAATATTTAGTTGTATTGAATTTGGGCAATCCAATATATAAAGATTTTGCATATACGTCTGATCCACGGGTATTCGAAGTTTTAATATATTGGGTAGATATAGAATCACACTCTAGTCTCCCGAAGATGGAACTATTGATGACTGTATAACATCGGTCGTTTGGGTTCGAGTTTCGAAGGTGTGATATCTATATATTTCCATTAGACTGGTGTGAGAACCAAAACTAGATAGGATATCTTATTGTGATTTGGTATCAAAAACATGTTTTTCTGTACATGTATCAAAATTATGAATTTGAAACATTAATCAACTAATTGAATGCTGATTGTGTTGTTTGATTATTGGTTGATTAATTAAAGTGTTGTACCTTTAGCCAAATTGAATCAAATAATGAGTTGTATTGAAAATTAATCGCATTTGCATGCATATACATGTGCTTATATTAAACAGGTCATTGCAAGGAGGCTAGAGCAGAAGAAAAAATTGTTTGCCCAACAAATAGGTACATGTTTACGAATTTATTGGGTTTTTGATGATTTTATGAGCTGATTGGCTAGCCTCTTGGCTGTTTCTTTTTCTTTTTGGATCGGTGAAGGCCATGGGAGGCTATTTGAAATATCCCGAAGCTCCCGGTGCAAGGGAGGTTATGGCGAAATTTTTCGAAAATTTAGGGTGTTAGCCAAATTTTTGAAAAATTTGAAAAGTTCTTAGAAACTGAAAAGTTAAAGAACTTAAGTTGTAAAGAAAATAATGGAAGTTGGGTTGATTAGTTAAACAACTTTCGGCATTGCCTTTTCGGGGATGAAAAGTTTTAAGTGGGGAGATTGTAATAACCCGGAAATTCTGAGCCAATTTAAAATATTTTATTTTGGCAATTATAGTGAATTTGGAATATTTAAAATAGATTATTTTAAATAATAATGGCGATAAATTTAATTTGAATAGAATAGAGCAGCGTTAGAATATAAATAATTATTTTTAGTTATAAAAGGAATTGAAAATGGCGCGGTAGTTCAAAATTTTGATTTCCAATTTCAAATGAGTGTACAGGATTCAAAATAAACCAGATTCTAGCGAAACAATAAATATTAGAATCTAATTGAGAATATCTTTCCAACGAATCCGAAAAATTGAAATTTCATAGCGGGAATAAAAAGTTATGCCTAGTTGAAAATTCAGAATAGTCGCTATGGAATTCTGGCCCTTAAAAATGGAAATTTTGCAAACGACCTCGGTTTTCGACGAAACCACTTTTGTTGGATCCGCGAAGTCAAGTTATTGCGAGATTCCAAAATTCGTAATTTTCTTAATCAATATGTGAGTGTGACAAAGGAAAACGCGTTTGACCAGTTTCAGTCAATTTCGATCGACTAGAAAATGGCCATTTCTTCAAATGGTCTCAGAATTTGATGAAATTAGTCTTGTTAGGACAGTATCGTCAATACGAAGCTAGAAATAATTTTTCTGGAATTTATAGAGTCAGTATGTGGCCCCGGTAAATCAAAAAGTGTGTTCGAATTTAAAATATAATGATTTATATTTTAAATTGAGCAGAAACTGTTCATAACAGTCGAATGGGCTTGCGGGACATATCCCATTGTGTTCAGAATGGGGGTAATTAGCTAGGGACGACAATCGTTGGGGCTCGATTGGTGTTCGAATAAAAAGTCAACCCTTTAGAAAATAAATTAGAATAATATATATATATATATATATATTTATAATAATCCCTCCCCCCTCGTTTCTCTTTCCCTTTGCTCTCATTCTCAGATCGAACTGAATAAAAAAAATCAAAAGAGGGAAAATGCGACGCAACCACAACCTAGTCGGAGCGCCACCGCTAGCGCGTGATGCCGCCCTCTCCTTGACGCTCGCTCTCCTCTCGCCTCCTCTTCTATCGCACCCCAAACCCTAGCATGAAGCCTCCGCCATACCGCCTAGTCGCGCCCCCCTCTACTCCTCGACCGCCACCCTGTTTCGCCGCCGCCGCCCCTTACCCGACCTCCAGCCACCCGACGCCCCCCTCCATTTCAGCCTGTAAGTCCTTTTTCCGTATAGTTTATTGTTTTATTTTTATTTAATTAAAGCGTATAGGCTTCAAGATGATAAAAAAATTAGTTTTGCTTTAAAAATAGCATTGTGATTTTAAAAATAAAGAAAAGGATTTTTGTTTATATAAAGATGCGATTTTTTATTTATGTAAAGATATAGTTTTTTTATTTGAAAACGATATGATTTGAAATTAGAAAAAAAATATAATCTTTACATGAGATAAAAATGTAATCTTTACATGAGTTAAAAATATGAACTTTAGTTAAGTGAAAATTCGATTTTATATATTCATTAGCAAGTAAAAATTCGATTTTTATATATTCATTAGCGAAGTAAAATTTCGATTTTTATATAATCGTTAGCGAAGTAAAAAAATTCAATTTTTATATATTCATATAGCGAAGGAAAATAGAATTTTTATATATATAAGAGCCAAATAAAAATGTAATTTTTATTATGAACAGAGCGATGTAAAGGTTTGATTTTTATATTGGAGTAGCAAAGGAAAAAATATGACTTTTATAGAGAAAGCATTGAAATAAAAATGTGACTTTTTTTATTATAAACATCATTGTTTAGAAATGTGACTTTAACTTACACCACGTGAAACAGATCTCGTTGGAAACACGATGAATATTTTCTACATATGAAGAGTCGCAGCGTTTGATTTAGCTCTCGGTGAGAACTCCTTACTTTTATTTTAATTTCTAGTTGAAATATATACTAGGATGCAGACGGTGCTTAGTAGCACCTGACACCCGTCGTCCACAGACCATGGACGACTTGTATGCTTGTGTGATTATTTGTGTTGTGAAATAAAATATATATTCATGTGTTGAAATAAAATATATATTCATATGTTGAAATAAAATATATATTCATGTGTTGAAATAAAATAAATATTCATTTACAAATCGAAAGATTTGTTTATGTACACCGATTTGATTGATATTGATTGGGATGATAAATTTTACACATCGCCCAACTGCACAAATAAAAATCTGTGTTTGTTGATGTGAAACCCAACACGGGTATTGGGATGATATTTGACCTACACTAATCCCGATTGTTTAGTTGTATGTCAATCAATGGGTTGACAGACTGTGTAAGCGTTAATTATTTATATTTAATGCTTATGCAGTTTTGTGGTGCACTCTGGAAGATGGTTGGTGATTTATCGTTGCTATTATATACTTGTGTTGTAGAAAATCCAAAAGATTAACATTATATGGTAAATGATTGGGCCTCATTCCAATTTGGAAGATAAGGAATATTATGAAAATAAATTCATGTATTGAATAGAAAACAAATTCATGTCTTGAATAGAAAATAAATTCATGCGTTGAATAGAAAATAAATTCATGCGTTGAATAGAAAATATATTCATGTGTTGAATAGAAATTAATATTCATGTGTTGAATAGAATAAACATTCATGTGTTGAATAAAAGCCGTGTTGATAGATTTACGCCATTTTGACATGAACGATATTTATATCGATTTTATTCATTTTCATAATGATTATAGAAAAAGAAGTGATTTCAAAATATAATATTTTGAAAATATTATCATTTATAGATTAATGATATGGATTATTCAATTTCGACACAAAATTGAATATGAAGTTGAAATCATTTCGAAAGAATTTAAAATGATTTATAAAATACGTTTTGAAAGGAAATCGACGAAATATGTATAATATATATATTATATATATAGAATGGCCTGAATAGAACGCACCGCGCCGCGGCAGTTCGCAAATTTCGACCATTGACTTCGAATGGATATTACGGGAGATCCGACCGTCGGATTCTCCTCGAACCGGAACCGTTGGGTTTGTATCGAAAAGATCATTCTAAAGATTATTAGAGATTTTAAATCTAACAGATAGATTTGGAATTATGTCCAAATCAAATTTGGAAAAGGTCGCTGTAAGTGCAGTTCGATGACCGTTGATGGAATTCAACTGTAAGGGCCTTGATAAAATTATTAAAAATAGTAATAATTTGTGTAAAATCATAAGAAATGATTTGTGACGAATTGAGATGAAAAATTCCAAACTTGAAAAGATAAAAACAGATTTTTATCGAAATGAACTAGTTTTGAACTAGAATAATAATTTATTTATTTTTAAATAAATAAATTGGATTTGAAAGGGTTTTAAAGGTAACCAGAAGTTTCAATAATTGAATTGGAATGGAATGTGATTTTGGGTTTATAGTGAACCGTGTTTTAAATGACATTGGTTCTTTAACCCAGTTAAAGACAGGATATGATTTCCCAAGTTAAATAATCATTGATAGTGATTTTTGGAAAGATTAAAACCAAGTGGAGTTTTAATGAATCTTTAATTAGATTGAAGTGATCGAGAATGGGGTATCGCCAGTTTTGCTCTAGGCGATAGTTAAATCTTTAATTAGATTTGAACGTGAAATGGTAATTGAATTTACCAATAACATCGTGGTGTTAGATATGAAGTATTACCAGTTATACTTCATGGGATAAATAGGTTGGGATTGAGAAATAAAATAAATGATTACTTCGGCGTGGTTCGCTACTCCCGACTAATTTGAATTGATATTCAAAAGAAGATTAAAGAATAAATTTAAAGAATTTATCTTTATAAAATTAATGGGAATCTTTCCCAAAGTATAAGAATATTTGAATAAAAGAATATTCTGAATTGGAATGAGGCGTATGTTGTGTTTGTGTAACACTTGTTTATTACATATGCGAGTTATTCAGAAAGACCGGGTTTCTCCCATTTTGAATAACTGATTCGACGTGGTGTCTAGGATGAAGACGGTGGTTGAAGACCAGAGGTCTTCACATCGTTTGGGTGATTACTGATGATCTTTATTGGGCTGTACACCCAAGAGGAGGGAATCAGTTGGTGATCGTCCAGACGTACTTGGAGATCGATGGATATGCGAGGTACAAGGTGCCTCCGGTTTCGTTCGGACCCAGAACGGACTTGTAAATGGACTGTGTGTTTGGCACTGGATTTTATTCTGTGTGATTGATTTCTATTAAATATATATCTGTTTGGCGGCAGAGAATTTATTCTCTTGCTTAATGCCCTTCTCTGAGACGTACGAGCTCATGGGTTATATATTGATGGATATCAATCGAATGGAGTGAATTGCCTGTGTGGCATGCCTAAGTGGCAATTGATCAAGGATTCCGTTGAAAAGAAAAGTCTTGTGGTTGATGTTCAAAGCACCGCATGTGTGGCATAGCTTTGTGTAACGTGAATTCGCGAGCCTCACACCCCGATTGTGGACCAGAAACGGGAGAGGACCTCAAGGAGGGCATGTGTTTCCTTCTAGCTAGGGTGGTGTCAGTGACCTACCTGCCCTGACATTTATATTATTTTCACCTGTGTGGTTGTTGCTGTTGCGAGGCGCCTCAGATATATCGGTGACTGTGTGGAGCCGATGGAGTCATTTGGCTCATTGACACCCCAAAAGGCGGGGAAACGCAGTGTTCAGGTATTTTAATCCACATCGGTGGACCGGCCCTGACGATCCAAGGGTCACTCGAGCTCTGATCCTGAGACACGGGCTAAAGCATCTCGAATTCGGTGAGGACTATCTTTTGCCTCGGTTCACAGATGGAAATCCAACTTTCGATACGTGACTTTGTGGTTTTGATTGTAGAGCCTAGTATGGGGAAATAGTGGTATGGGGCATTTATGTCGTCTATGATTGATACTTATGATTTGAAATTGTTTTGACACTAAAAACCCTATCCTCCAGTTTTCGTTGCATTGTGTGATGGGACCTGGGTCTTATAATAGCTTCATTTTTTTTATTTAGCATTGCGCTATTTGTTTTATGCACTGGCATTCTTGGGAGGAAACCCGTTCCGTGTTATACGGCGTGGTCCCTTGATTCACCTAACTTTAAAATAAATATTAATAATTGTTCTAGTTCTCACACCAGTCACATGACTGACCTGGAGTTTATTGTTTTAACCTAAACTCTGGGTGCCCTCATATTGACACGGGCAGCTAGTAGTTTTGGTTTTGCAGATTTATATTCATAGGATCCTGGTTTACAGCTGAAGCGATATTCGGAAAGCTCTACATCCATGTATTACTTCTAGTTGTGTATTGTATTATTTTTCTGCTGCAGTAATGTATTTAAATCTCTGATATTTTATGTTTCATAATATTTATTCATAAGCTGTATATTCTTGCATTGTGATGGAATTGTTGTAATAAGCAATGAAATGTTCTTCTGTCTGCTTCTTTTGTGTGTTGTTCTCGAAGTATCCGGGCTTTCCTTACCGGGGAAGTTACGGGTCTTCACACTTATTTTCCCATCTCTGGGTATGCCCTCACAATCCCCTAGATAAGTAGTGGACAACATCCAAAGAACCACATTACTCATAAGTCTATCATTTTACTAAGGACCATTTAATACCTCATAAGTTAATAAGAGAGAAGCGGAACTAATGACCACTTAAGACCTAATAAGGGCGATCCCCATGACTTTGGCCCAGTACTAAGTAGTGAACCTTAGTAACAAACATATTCCTAACCACTTAATACCCAAACATGGTAGGTCATCCACTTAATACCTTCTTGACGAAGGCTTCAATCGCACAAGTTATTATTACCTTAGACGTCTCCATTAAACCGACTACTTATAGATGTTGGATTTGTCGTTCGGTTCTGGGCAGACTTCTACTACAAGTAGGCTTAACCTCGCGTCTTTTGTATTTATTTTAATGATCCATGACACTAGACCTCCCACATTTACTCGATTTCTTGTACATGTTGGATATGCTGATCGGTTCCGAGCAGGCTTCTACTACAAGTAGGGGTTAACCTCATGTCACATGTCATTAAATACTCACACACAAGCAAATTTCCTACCAGAGACATTTTAAATTCAAAATCGTAATTAAACGCATTTTAATATGCATTAATAATACGTTATAAATAGTAATAAATAGAGTATAGTTAAAGCACGCGTAAAGAAATGTCCTAATACCTAGAAATGTCAATCTTAACCACAAAATAATGTTTACAAGTATATTTCCCTAACTTCGTCAACATAACATATAATGTCTGTATTAACACTCAAATAAAAATATGGAAATCGACATCATATGCAGTGTAACTTGCAACTTAGGATTTAAAAATTATTTGAATAATAAAATGAAGACACGGTGTAATATGCCTAATATACGTATAATCCCTTTTCGGTGCTGCTTTACTTTTCTTATGATTTTACACAAGATAAAGATTTTGGTGACTAGTTTTTTAATACGTTCAAACTATCTACTTAAAAATAGATTTTTAAACCTGTTTAAATTACAACACCCAAATCTTATGTTTATGCACATATATGAGATTTACAGGAAAGTAAATCAGACCATTATCGAAACTTTACAATGCTCGATCCATCTTTTTATTACACTCATAATAAAACCCAATATACAACAATCGATTAACCATTTCGGCAATTTATAAGAGATTTGGAGGATTAGATTATATTTTGTTATCCAAAATCCTTTAGGCATAGAAATTCAAATCTAAACTATCAAGGTACTGAAAATAATAAACTCATAATATTTCCACTCAAAATAATACAAGGAGAAGGATAAAGAAGGTTTGTGGAATTAGTTTTTGGATTATATCCTCGTAATTACCATTTTTCAAACTTTCTACTAAGCCTATATATATGTATATATATCAAATTAGAGTCTCATGTACATAAAAATACTAATTCCAGATTCTAATAATAAAACAAGATTAGAAAAGGTAGATAATAAGTTAGAAAAGAAGAATAATCCACATATGTCTATTTACTGCAATTTTGAACAACGATGGAGAAGCGTAGTTGAGGCATAGAAGAGATTATAATATAGGGTTTAGGGGAAAGGCTAAGGCCTTATTTATAGTTTCTAGAGTGTGTGTGGAACGTAGGATTAGTTATATAAAATCTGGATAGTCCATTGTTGCAAAATATAATATAAACCCTTAATAAAACTAAAATCTCTCCCACTCTTGACCAGAAGGGCTGTAGATCCCCATGTTAGGAGGGTTATTGACCTCCAGGTCGATCCCTCTTAAGGGGAGCAGTCAATCATCCCTTAAGGGTTGAGCATTGGGAGATATATTTCCTATCGATTTTATTGATTCTTTCCATTTATTTTGATTCTTGTCCTCGTCTTATATACTTATATATACATATAATTTTGAACTCTTCAGGGAAATTCCATTATGCCAAAAAATATTAATGTATTCTAAATTTATATTCTTATTGTTTGCATTTTAAATGATGTGTCTATACAATTTTTATATAACATGTTTCATTCATAACTATTTATATGGACTCTGTTTTCAATAATTAAAATGCGAAAACGGGCAAGAATCTTGCTTCGAATACAACGGTAATATTTTCATGATCCAATTCTCAATTATCCAATATTCGTATTTTCATCCAATTAGTTAATAATAATTTTTTATTCTTAATTTAACTATTTATGTCCATTTAGGGTATATTTTATGGGGTGTTATGATGATAGCTCCTAATGGTTTCCTACCACATGGCCCTAGAGCATACCCCTGTTTTTACCATTTTCCTAGTTGATGAGGCTAAAGGTCATGTATTTACCATTCTTCAATGATTTTCACATGGAATGCAACATCACCATTTCCAACACACTAATTGATTCCCATGAAAATATACTCCTTGAGTTCGTTGACCTTGAGGAAGGATATTTAGTATAAAAGGGTTTACCTCCTACACTAGTAGTAGATGTACGGTTGTTAAACCAATGTACATGAATTAGAAATGTAATATTAGGCATTGGTCCATACAAGTTGTCCTAGGTTTAAGTGAAACGAAGGCACACCTTTTACTACATCATATCGGGGATTACCCTAGGATTTGTAACAAGTTGTCTTTATAATACAAAGATTTCAGAACGTAGAGGCCATTGCTACAATATTATCCTGGTAGCTAACCAAAGACGCTCAACAAGCAGTCCATTCCATCCCAAAGGTCTCTGCCTTTAACTCTAGTCTTCAAGTTGTCCTTGAAATCATCATCTTCAATGCCTTCATCATTCGCCACTCAATCAGATCGAAGTGGTTTTCAAATACTTGATCCAATCTTAATCTCTTCAAAACAACTATAGATAGATTCTAGTAAGATCAATGCCAGTACTTTAGAAAATAAACAGATAAGGCTAATATGCTAAGTTCATCTCCCAACCATTAGTGGATTAATTTAATTATCCCTCGTCCTTACGAACTAAAAGAGGTTTACGCGCATGGTGAGTCACTAATAGGGATTACTATGTCATATAACTCAAGTGTATCCCAAAGATATTCCCAAAGTAAGATTTTGGTCTGGATTTAGTGGTAGGTTATTTAATTATCAAACAACACACACAAAACAATCTTAGTTTTATTTTCCATCATAATCACTAAGCCTCTTTTTAACAATTTCTTATTAATTAAATTCCAAATGTCTTATCCAAAAACATTCACATACTTACCCTTTTAATATAACTATGTATTTCAATACCAATTAACATGATTACTCATTTCTAATTTACCTTTAACGGATTACTAGCACCCAAGTCACTTTATTTAACTTCTAAAAAAAATCTTTTAAGCAACAAATCATTTAAGCGAAATAATGATTTAAATTCGAATACCTACCATCAATCTCAAACTATTAATACTCCTACGATAAAGGTGAAACTGTTTAAGTTGGGGTATTTATCTACCTCTTAGACCTTGATTCTACCCCACCATCATCTTTGAAATAAAAAATTACTATTTCAATTCTAAATGTTTAACTTAAGTCGGCCAAATTTCATGTACCTTGCATAAATATTACAAAGAAAGTACTAAAAACTCGTATATCTTTTAAATTCACTTTCATAACATATTTTACTTGATTTATTTCATTCTAATAAATTCCTTTGTCATATTTGACTTATTAGCCTTAAATCCCAGTTTTGAACCTAATAATAAATTTTAAATCTTATGTTAAATTAATAGAATTAAATTTAACCTTATAGTTAATAAGTTAATTAACTATAATTGTAACACCCTGAATTTTTAATGACATTAAAGAGGATAAATTGTAGAAAAATTAATTTAATATTCAGAAGTAAGTGAAACATGTTATGCCATTGCGTTCGTCTCGGAATTCTGCTTGAGATAGCTTTCGAGTTTGCGTAAAACAGATAACATATGAAGAAGTTATAGACGGTTAAAGTTTTGCGATGAAAACAAAATGCACTGGCGCACTTGACAAGTGCGCCAATGCATTTTTGCACTGGCGCACCTGCCAAGTGAGCCCAAAATAGCTTATGGGTGTTCGGGCCTTTTTCGAGTGAGTGACGACCAGTTACCTGACCCAATTTCATTAAGGCTGAGGTGGCATCCGAATTCTGTAACCCAGCAGCTATAAATATATCTCATATCCTTTGTTTTCTTCAAAGAAAAGCAATGGTAGCCGAACTCTGCTTGATTCTGGACTGAATTAGGATCTCTCATCTTATTCTAAAGCTTATCAAATTATGAGATTCAAACATAGACTCAGCACCTTTTCTATCATTTTAGCAATCCAGTCACATTGAGTTTTAGTTGCTTTTAGGTTTAGATGAATAATAGTGAAACTATGAAAGACTGTGATGTGGATACGATTTTACACTTTAAAACTATGTTATTGGTAGATCTCATGTTATATTATGATAGATCTATTACTTTGAATCCAATTCAATTGTTCTACTATGTTATCATTATGGATCTTGGGTTGTAACTTTTATGATATGCTATGATGCGGATGTATGTGGATCTATTCTATGTGATCTAAAATTACCATGTTAGATCTATCCCATGTGATCTAAAATTGTCACCTTATGATTCATGTAGATCTATCCTATGTGATCTAGAATTGTCACCTTATGTTTCATGTTAGATCTATCCTATGTGATCTAAAATTGTCACCTTATGATTCATGTTAAAATCTATCCTATGTGATCTAAATATGTCACTTTATGATTCATGTTAGATCTATTTTATGTAATCTAAATTGCCACCCTATGTTATCATGTTAGATTTAAATCAATTGGACATTTAAAATGGCAAATTTAGATATTGTGGCATCAATGTTCATCAGTTTTATGTCCACCTTGTTATGATGAAAATTTCATGTCCATGCTAGTATGTATGTTCACCTTTTATCTTACAAGTTTATGTTTGTGCCAAGATGATTATTTTAGTACATTCCCATTATTTTCGTTGTTATCGCTTATGGTTAGGCTAATGTCTAACCTAGGCATGTTGCAAATTTTGTGAGGGCGCTAGTTAAGGAACGGGGGAAAGGGGTAAAAATGGCATAATGTGAATATGAACATTTATGGACATGTAATTCAAATTGTTGGGAAAAATAGGTATTTGACATCTATAAAAGGAAAGGATTAATTAATTGGTAAATTAATTAAAAATGGCATAATTTGAATATGAACATTTATGGACATGTAATTCAAATTGTTGGGCAAAATAGGTATTGACACCTATAAAAGGAAAGGATTAATTAATTGGTAAATTAATTAAAAATGGCATAATTTGAATATGAAAATTTATGGACATGTAATTCAAATTATTGGGCAAAATAGGTATTGACACTTATAAAAGGAAAGGATTAATTAATTGGTAAATTAATTAAAAATGGCATAATTTGAATATGAACATTTATGGACATGTAATTCAAATTATTGGGCAAAATAAGTATTGGCACTTATAAAAGGAAAGGGTTAATTAATTGATTAATTAATTAAAAATGGAATGTTTAGTAATTACAATTAGTAATTGTAATTGTACTTATGACACGAGGTTAGGTAGCATTAGTGTCGGAAGTCTACCCAGACCTGACCGGCATATCCAGCAGCTACTAATGGTAAACCTAATGTGGGAGGTCTAAGTACGTAAATACAAATTAGGCTATGACACGAGGTTAGGCCCAACTGTGGAATAAGTCTGCCCGGACCCGACCGGCATATCCAGCATCCACATGTTGTAGGCCTAATGTGGGAGGCTGGCCCATTATAAACCATAAATGGACATGGTAATGAATTGGACTACTTAACCTAGCTTAATCCATAAAGATTGTATGAACTTAAATTGAAGTTGGGGGTTAAGTAAACTTGGTTGAACAAAAGGAGTGGGTTAAGTAAATCTTGGGTAGGTGGGTAATATTATTATATGTAAGCTCACAAACTTAACCGTTGAATAAACATGCTTGAATCAGTAGGAGGGTTAAGTAAGTCTTGGGTAGGTTTGTAATACTATTATATATAGGCCCACAAACTTAACCATTAAATAAACATGCCTAAATCAGTCGGAGGATTAAGTAAATCTTGGGTAGGTAGGTAATATTAGTATACATAGGCCCAACAAACTTAACCTGATAAGGTTATGTAATTAAAGACACCAAGTGGTATACATAACCGAGGGAAATAATAAAGTTATGTAATTAAAGACACCTATAGGTAAGCACTGGTACAAAGATTGAGAGTTATGTATTAAAGACACCTATAGGTAAGCATAACTGACATAGGGCTATGTAATTAAAGACACCTAAGTGTATACATAATCAGTGAAAAACCTAGTGGGGGATACAAGACAAAGGGGAGAGCTTGTATCATATTGTGTGGGACCCGTTTCAGCCAGTAACCCGGAGTTGGTATCAACTATATACTCCGAGCTAGGTCGTAGAATGGGCATGATTATTGGACTGATTATAAGAGATCGAAACGAGAAGGACGGTGTGGGCGGCGCAAACCGACCGGGGACATGTGTGTGCATGGGTCGGGTAGAGGTGGCTAAGATACCGTGACACCTGTAGATATGGTTGTGCACATTATTACGACGAGGGGTTGCCACTTTAGGAAGTGATACCTCCTACTATGGGGCCATCACGAGGTATCTACCATGGTTTGGGCGCCGATCAATTAGGGTAGTAGCTAGGATACATTTGGACGTATACCTAAATCTACCACTTTATAGTTGGAGGGATCATCTCTTTCTGGATATACTAGTAACAGTGCAGAGAAAATATTAGTGAGGCATGTACACCTTATCTTGCTTACCTTGTCACACCTGCCATTTATATAGTGATCTCCTTTATCCACTTTATATGCCTATCATGTTACTTTTATTTATCTACTAGCTAAAAGTAACTAGACTCGCCAGAACTTATTGTATGACCCTTTTTGTTTCACCTTCTTTCTTCCATTCCCCTCCAGGTTCTTAAGGGAGGGAATTGTCAGGCTTAGTCAGGATTCTGCTATCATCTTGCTTGGAGCTTCTAGATGTATTACTTAAGGTTCTATCTTTGCTACTATGGCTTATGATTTGGGGATTATGCTTTCTTTATTGTACCCTGATATTTAAGGTACAAGATAGAAGTTTTAATGATGAACAGAGTTTATGTATTTTTGGACATATGGTGTAACCATGATTTATGATTAATAAAAGTTGTTTTTATTCCACTGCAAAAAATTTATAACTGTCTTGTAATGTTTCTGTTCTTTTTACTAAAACGCTTCACGAAACTTAATGCATTCCCTTTGTGAGTGACATTAACAGACGTGGGGTGTCACACTTGGTATCAGAGCTGAAGATTACCAGATTGGATAAAGTTTTTGAAAATTATTTTCAAAAAGGTTTTAAAAGAAAGCATTTTCAAAAGAAAAGCCTGTTTTGAAAAACATATTCCCCAAAGCCATTTGTAATATCACTCGATTCTCTGCTTGATTCCTTTTTCCCTTTTTGTCTGGGGAACCGATTCTTCTCGAAAGGCGTCTCCATTCCGGCATGATGCCGTAGGCATGTTTAGAACATGTAAAAGGGCAGTGAAGTGCCCAACCTCCATCAATAGCAGCAGTGGTTTCACCTACGGTTAATTTTCTTGAGCTTCGTAAGGATTTCCGTGCGATGGAGGCATCTTTCGAAAGACTTGTTAGCTTGTTACACAAACAACGGTAAAAAGGAGTATAAGGATTTTAGGGCTTAGGAGCTCAGCCCAAGGATGAGAAAAAGGTATAGCCCAAGAAAGGAAAGCAAGAACAACAGAAGAAGGGCGGAAAAAAGGACAAGGCTAAAGATAAGGGGAAGTGCCATAGTTGTGGGCGAGAGGGTCACTTGACCAGGGACTGCAAGAAAAGGAAAATTGCTTGCTTAATTTGTGGAGAGGTTGGATACTATTCTAGGGGAGTGCCTAAGGAAGCAAGGACGATGTCAAAGGATAGGAACCTCTGAGGGCAAGCGAATGCTCTCGTGGCTAGTGCACCAGATAGAGGTAGGAAATTTTCCGTGGAAGGTTTTGAATTCTCTTTCCAATCGACCGGTTAGAACTCTTTTTGATTCTGGCGCATTCGCATACGTTCATATCTAGTTTTGTAGTTGAATCTCTGGACTTAATTACTAGTATGGTAGTGGGTCCCGTTGTTGTCTCAAACCCTATTGGTGGTTTGACTCATCCATGATTTGTTGAGGTTTGAGAATATCTATGTTAGACGTCAAGTTTGAGTGGGACGCATGTCTTGTTTCATGGGATATTGGCTGATTCTAGGGATGGGTTGCCTTACCACATATGGTTCCATTCTAGGCGGTGAGAGGAGGGTCGTTAAGCTTCTAACTTATCATGGAGGGACCCTCGAAATTTCTTATAACTCCAAAGGGTATGTCATGCTTAGTTTCCTAGAGTCTCTTGAGGTGTCTATTGATGATCTGCGATTGGCACCAGTAGTCCGTGAGTATCCTGATATCTTAGACGAGGTTCAGGGATTACCCCCGAGGCGCGAGATTAATTTCTATATTTTCTTGGTGGACAATGCAAAGCCAGTTGAATTACCTGTGCGCCATATGTCTCCTAAAAGAAAAGAGGGAACTTGATAAGCAAGTGGCGGGGATACTTGAGAAGAGGTTTGATAGGTGAATCATATCAGGATGGGAAACCTATTGAAGACAGTCGTTGAGGAAGCCCATCATTCCAAGATGACTATTCATCCAAGTGGCAATAAAATGTATAGAGTTCGAAGTAGTGGGGCCAAACTTGCGAAAGGAAGTGAAAATAAAGAAGGAAGCAATGATTGGATGAGTTCCGACTTGCATACTTGGATCAGAGGTTAAGAATCTATGCAAACGAGAAGTCAAGTTGGTGAAGGTCCAGTGGGGAGACAATCAAGAAGATGCAACTTGGGAGACCGAAGACAAGATTTTTACGCTTCGTACCCTTTCCCTTTTAAGGGAATGTTTTTAACTTCTCTTCCAAAAGCTTTTATTTGCACTTGTTTCTATCATTTGAGCACATCCTATCCATATTATTTTCGACCTTTATATAGGAATCCTATGGATGTAAACATGCGTTTGAAACATGATATGTTTGATGGATGCAAGTGGATGCAAGTGTTTGCTAGAGGTTGCCTGTGGATGCATATACACACACATTAAGCACTAGATCGGCTCAATCACTCTCATACTGCATATGGATGTGTGTGCATTTTCTTTTCTTTTATGGATGGAAATGGATGAACTAATATATGGATGTTGCATTTGGACGAATGAGTGAGCATGCATGTAGAGCTTATATGTTATAATATGCTTATTTGCATACATATTGGATTCATGGCACTAACATACATTGCATTAAGGAGGTCAATTGAATCAGTAGACCGCCTGATTTTCGCATTAGTGTTGGGACACATACACACACTTTTGCATATTTTCATGAAAGCATTAGAAATCCATAAGGACAATGGATGCCAGTGATTGATGGTTGAGTAGATGAATGATGGATGATAGGATATGCATTCTTCTCAACTTGGAGATTCCAGGGACGAAATCCTTTTGAGTAGAGGAGAATGTAACACCACGAATTTTTAATGACATTAAAGAGGATAAATTAAAGAATAATTAATTTAATATTCAGAAGTAAGTGAAACGGGTTACGCCATTGCGTTCGTCTCGGAATTCTTCTTGAGATAGAGTCTGAGTTTGCGTAAAACGGATAATGTATGAAGAAGTTATAGACGGTTAAAGTTTTGCGATGAAATCTGAATGCACTGGCGCACCTGACAAGTGCACCAATGTATTTTTGCACTGGTGCACCTGCCAAGTACGCCCAGAACAGTTTCTGGGTATTCAGGCCTTTTTCGAGTGAGTGACGACACATGACCTAACCCGATTTCATTAGGGCTGAGGTGGCATCCAAATTCTGTAACCCAGTTGCTATAAATATATCTCATATCCTTTTTTTCCATCAAAGAAAAGCAATGGTGGCCGGACTCTACTGGGTTCTGGACTGAATTAGGATCTCTCATCTTCTTCTAAAGCTTATCAAATTCTGAGATTCAAACATAGACTCAGCATTTTTCTATCATTTTAGCAATCCAATCACAGTGAGTTCTAGTTGCTTTTAGGTTTAGATAAATAATAGTGAAACAATGAAAGACTGTGATGTGTATACGATTGTAGACTTTAAATCTATGTTATTGGTAGATCTCATGGTATATTATGATAGATCTATTTCTTTGGAACTAATTCAATTGTTCTACTATGTTATCATTATGGATCTTGGGTTGTAACTTTTATGATGTGCTATGATGCAGATGTATGTAGATCTATTCTACGTGATCTAAAATTATCATGTTTGATCTATTTGATCTAAAATTGTCACCTTATGATTTATGTAGATCTATCATATGTGATCTAAAATTGTCACATTATGTTTCATGTTAGATCTATCCTATGTGATCTAAAATTGTCACCTTATGATTCACGTTAAATCTATCCTGTGTGATCTAAATTTGTCACTTTATGATTCATGTTATATCTATTTTATGTAATCTAATTTGTCACCCTATGTTATCATGTTAGATTTAAATCGACTGTATGTATGTTCACCTTTTATCTTACAAGTTTATGTTTATGCCAAGATGATCATTTTAGTATATTCCCATTATTTTCCCTGTTATCGCTTATGACTAGGCTATTGTCTAGCCTAGGCATGTATCCAATTTTGTGAGGGCGCTAGTTAACGAACGGGGGAATGGGGTAAAAATGGCATAATTTGAATATGAACATTTATGGACATGTAATTCAAATTATTGGGAAAAATAGGTATTGACATCTATAAAAGGAAAGGATTGATTAATTGGTAAATTAATTAAAAATTGCATAATTTGAAGATGAACATGTATGGACATGTAATTCAAATTGTTTGACAAAATAGGTATTGACACCTATAAAAGGAAAGGATTAATTAATTGGTAAATTAATTAAAAATGGCATAATTTGAATATGAACAATTATGGACATGTAATTCAAATTGTTGGGCAAAATAGGTATTGGCACCTATAAAAGGAAAGGGTTAATTAATTGATTAATTAATTAAACATGGAATGTCTGGAATTGTAATTGTACTTATGACACGAGGTTAGGTTGCATTAGTGGTGGAAGTCTGCCCAGATCCGACCGACATATCCATCAGCCACTAATGGTAAACCTAATGTGGAGGTGTAAGTACGTAAATACTAATCGGGCTATGACGCGAGGTTAGGCCCAATTGTGGAATAAGTCTGCCTGGACCCGACCGGCATATCCAGCATCCACATGTTGTTGGCCTAATGTGGGAGGTCTGGCCCATTATAAACCATAAATGGACATGGTAACGAATTGAAATACTTAACCTAAACTAATCCATAGAGATTGTATGAACTTTAATTGAAGTTGGGGGTTAAGCAAACTTGGTTGAACAAAATGGATGGGTTAAGTAAATCTTGAGTAGGTGGGTAATATTATTATATATAGGCCCACAAACTTAACTGTTAAATAAACATGCTTGAATCAATGGGAGCGTTAAGTAAATCTTGGTTAGGTAGGTAATATTATTTTATATAGGCCTACAAACTTAACCGTTAAATAAACATGCTTGAATCAGTGGGAGGGTTAAGTAAATCTTGGGTAGGTGGGTAATAAAAGTATATATAGGCCCAACAAACTTAACCTGATAAGGTTATGTAATCAAAGACACCAAGTGGTATACATAACTGAGGGAAATAATGAAGTTATGTAATTAAAGACACCTATAGATAAGCATAACCAGTAGAAAGGTTGAGGTTATGTATCAAAGACATCTATATGTAAGCATAACTGACATAGGGCTATGTAATTAAAGACACCTAAGGGTATACGTAGTAAGTGAAAAACCTAGTGGGGATACAAGACAAAGGGGAGAGCTTGTATCATATTATGTGGGACCCGTTTCAGCCAGTAATCTGGAGTTGGTATCAAGTACATACTCTGAGCTAGGTCGGAGAAGGGGCACGCTTACTGGACTGATTATAAGAGATCCAAACGTAGAGGACGGTGTGGGCGGCGCAAACCGACTGGGGACATGTGCGTGCACGGGCCGGGTAGAGGGGCTAGGACGACCGTGACACTTGTAGATATGGTTGTGCACATTATTACGACAAGAGGTTGCCATTAGGAAGTGATACCTTCTACTGTGGGGCCTGCACATGGTATCTACGAGGGTTAGGGAGCCGATCGATCAGGGTAGTAGTTAGGATACATTTGGACGTATACCTAAATCTACCACCTTATAGTTGGAGAGATCATCTCTTTCTGGATATACTAGTAACAGTGCAAATAAATTATTAGTGAGGCATGTACACCTTATCTTGCTTACCTTGTCACACCTGCCATTTTTGTAGTGATCTCCCTTATCCACTTTATATGCTTATCATGTTACTTTTATTTATCTACTGACTAAAAGTAAATAGGCTCGCCAGACTTATTGTCTGACCCGTTTTGTTTCTCCTTCTTTCTTCCGTCCCCCCCCTCCCCCCCAGTTCTCAAGGGAGGGAATTATCAGGCTTAGTCAGGATTCTGCTATCATCTTGCTTGGAGCTTCTAGATGTATTGCTCAAGGTTCTATCTTTGCTACTATGGCTTATGATTTGGGGATTATGCTTTCTTTATTATTGTACTCTGATATTTAAAGTACAAGATAGAAGTTTTAATGATGAACATAGTTTATGTATTTTCAGACATATGGTGTAACCATGCTTTATGATTAAAAAAAGTTGTTTTTATTCTGCTACAAAATTTTTATATCTGTCTTGTAATGTTTCTGTTTTGTTTACTAAAACGCTTCATGAAACTTAGTGCATTCCCTTTGTGAGTGACATTAACGGACGTGGGGTGTCACAATAATTACTATGTATCTTGAATTCATTTAATAAAAAGATTCATTTAAGTCCAAACCTCACTATTGAATAAATTAATTATCTTTTAATCACTTTTAAAAATAAATTAACAAGTCAAATCCTCCTTGCGTCGTAACTCATCGAAGATTGTAAATGCGATTAGGTTTAAACACATCGCCTCTCTTTTCTCCTACCACTCCTCTTCCCTTTCGCCCCTCTTCTTGTTGATCTTCCTTTCAACAAGGCTGTAAGGATTAATGATCACAACACTCAAGACTTGGCTCATACACACTCATGCACCAATAAGTCGAAGGACACAAGCTATACTTTGCTCTACAAAGTCTAGCTCGACTAAGTTGATGAGAGTACAAAATCCAGATCATTTATCATCTAGATCGGTAAAAGAATTGATGGCAAGTTTGGCTCGATAAGCCTCCTGCTCGACTATGCCGACCCAGGCATAGGCTGAGCCATATTTTAACTCCATATTGACCAGTTCTTTTGCATCGCTGCCTAGTCCATGATCTCTACAAATTCAAGATCAACCGCCATGTGTTCCTACTGAACTAGGCCTGGACATCTCCTATAAATAGCCCCTAAGGCTATAGAAAAAGGACATTTGCTTATCTTGCGTATTTTTACTATCTATAGTCACTAAGTACTCAAGATTTCATAATCTCATACATTGTAGTCTCATTTTTATTAATATTTAAAAGAGAAGTTATAAAGTAGACATAGGCAACTCATATCAAAACCACTATAAAATGCTTGTGTATGATTTCTTCTCGTTTTTCATTTACATTTCTTCATTTTTATCTCCTCATAACAATCATTGGGTGTTTGTGCCATTTTTTGATGTAAACATTCTAGTGATTTCACTAGGAAATGTAATTCTCAGAACTTATGATTTTTTAATCTACTGCTTGGATTGCTAAGTCCAAAGATAAAATCCTCTATTTCCTTATCTCCAGCAAAAATAGTGACTAAAAGAAACATCGCCTCCTTCAGACCCTCTAGCAATAGTTCACTAGAAGAAGCAAACCAGTTTTCTACTGCTCCAGAATCTGGCTTGGCTATGTTGTAACACCCCATAATTTTAAAGAAACTATAATAATAAACTAAAGAATACTTAATTAAATATTGGAAATTAAGGGAAACGGAATACGCCATTGCATTCATCTCGGAATTCTGCTTAAGGTAGACCCCTAGTTTGCATAAACATACATCATGTGAAGAAGATATTAAGGTTTGGAGTTTGTATACATATAAGCAATATATATATAAACAGCCCAGAAATCAAAATCAAAGAGAAGGAACAAGGGAAGTTAGCCCGTTGGGGGTCGACCCTATGCCCCATGGGTGTCGACCCATGGGTCGACCCCTACACGGGGGTGTTGACCCCTGGGTCGACCCCAACAGATCTAGGGCAGATTCTGCCTCTGCACATAGACACGTTTCTGAATGAGATTTGTTGACCTTATGCTACATTGGAAAATGTGTATCTGGACACATGTAATATGACAAAGTATAAGAAAACCTCTCCATGAGATTCTATGGAAAAGGAAGTTCAATCCGAAAAGTATTGTTTATGTCAAGAGATATAAGGTCATACGATCGACGAGTGTCATCATCTCCGGGACATTGTGGAGAAATTGATACATGAAGGAAAAGTGAATGAATACAAGGTGGTCCCTCGAGACAGGGAACAAGTGACTTCAAACCACAAATGACAAGGTCAGACAGCTCCTAGAGACATCACCCAAGCCAGGAACAATGGGATCGTTATTAGCACTATCATTAGGGGAACACACCAAGTGGACTTTAGTTTTTGGACTATGGAACAATATGCTAACGTAGCGAAGCATGTTGAGAGTGAGGAGTACAAAACCGCCTATGAGACTGCTATAGTAAAGCAGTATAGAATGATGATGGATGATATCATCATCCACGATCGTAAAGCTAAAGAGGTAGAAGCCCCAACTACTGACCCTCTCGTGATTTCGGCCACGATTGGCCTGGCATTGGTGCGGAATGTCCTTACTGGTTGTGGGAGTTCCGTTAGCATTTTATTAAAAGGAGCCTATGACTAGATGATGTTGGACGCGAAAGATATAAAGCCATGTAAAGGCATTATTCATGACTTCAATGGTACTGCTAATGAACATGTAAGAATGGTTGAATTGCCAGTTGAATGGTACGAGGAGACTAGGTAGCAGAATGAGTGTGCTACTTGACTAAGTGCGAAGATATCCGGAGCCATGCGATGGGGAAGTCCGTAGAGAATTCCCTTCATCTTCGGGATGCTGGTGCATTGCTAATAAAGAACAAATTCATGCCTTGATAGTTCATCCGTCAATTCAAAGACATTGATCCGACAAAAGTATGAAGAGCTAAGATATCAAAAGGTGACTCCCAATGAGACAACGGTGGCGATATCTATCGATAACCATGAACCTTCTAAGGTCTTACGGATCAGTTCTCATCTTAGACCCTTCCGGATGAGGAAACCACCTAATTTTCTCCATGCAAACCTTGACTTGTTTACTTGAACCCATGCTGACATGTATAGGATATCACCATCTATTATAACATCAACCCGAAGTATGTCCCAGTAAAGTAAAAGAGACGTATGCTTGGTCCCAAGTTATTGGCAGCTTGAAAGAAGAATGAGAGACTAAAGAATAACGGGTTAATTCAAGTCTCACTGTACCCCAAATGGATATTAAATATGGTTTCCATGAAGAAGTATAATGGGAAGTGGAGGACTTGCATCGATTTCTATGACTCGAATAAAGCCTGCCTCAAAGACAGCTTCCCGCTTTCCAGAATCGACCAGCTCGCGAACTCAATAGCTGGAAATGAACTTTTTCCTTCATGGATGCATATTCTAGGTACAATCAAATCCCGATGCATCTGCCGAACTAAGTACACGCTAGCTTTATAATGGACCTTCGGTTGTATTGATATGTAGTCATTCTATTAGGATTAAAGAATGTTCGAGCAACATACCACCAGTTGGTTAACCATATGTTTCAAAATCAAATCGGAATGTCAATGGAGGTATACGTAAATGATATTCTCATGAAATCAAGATAGTCGACTAAACATGTTGATGACTTGGTAGGAATGTTTAATATTCTCTGTAAGTATGGGATGAGGCTCAAACCTTTGAAATGCTCTTTCAGCGTTGCATCAGGGATATTTTAGTGTTTCATCATTTGCTTTCGGGTCATTGAAGTAAACCTTGACTAGATTAAAGCTATACAAGACACCTAGGAGCCTCAGAAGATAAGAGATGTGCCGAGCCTAAATGGGAAGGTAGCAGCTCTTGGCAGGTTCATATTCAGGGTGGAAAACAAGTGTATTCCATTCGTTGACTTAATAAAGCGAGGGAAGCGCAACTTTACTCAGATGTCTGACTGCGTCGAAGCCTTCCAGACTCTGTTGAATAATCTGAAGAGACCTCTAATACTATTATAGTCGATTGATCATGAGGACTTTGTGTATCTAACAATATCCCTGTATGCTATAAGCTCCATACTCATCCGTGAAGAAAATCGAGTTCAACAGCCAGTGTGTTATATAGATAAGTGGTAGGTAGAGGCAGAATTCAACTACTACAAGATGGAATAACTGGCTTATGGCCTCCTAATAGCCTCAAGGAAGCTGCGCCACTATTTTCAAGCTCACCCCCATTAAAATGTATAATGATCAACCGCTGCGATAGGTCCTTCAATGACCTAAGGCGGATGGAAAGTTGCTCAAATGGAATATCAAACAAAGTCGGTTTGATATTGAATTCATCCCTCGGCTGTTGATTCGAGGACATGCACTAGCATGCTTTATTGTAAAATTCACAGCTTTAAATGATACTGAAGTAGAGGTTGACCCATCAATAGTCATATGGAAGTTGTTCACGGACAGAGCCTGGAACTATCGACGTTATGACGTCGAGATTGATTTATTAACTCTTGAGGAATGCTCGGTCTGTTATGCACTAAGGTAGGACTTCCCAGCTACCAGCAATGAAGTATAGTATGAAGCTGATTGTCGGGTTGAAACTTGCTAAGAATGGGACTAAAACTTGTTAATATTTTCTGTAACTCACAGGTTGTCGTATTTCAGGTCCCTAGGGAGTTCCAGACAAGAAGGAATGACTTGCCTCCTATCTTGATTAAGTGGAGGACTTATTGATTTGGTTCGAATACTACAACATCTCTTATATCCCACGAGAAAAGAATGAAAAAGCTGACTCTTTGGAAAAGCTAGATATCTCAAAGAACCCAGTGCAAACGGAGTTGATCCCGATAAAGATGTTAACAATTCCCAACATAGATCGGATGGAAGTTGATGTAGTGCTAAATGTCGAGCCCAAAAAAGAATCATGGATGACTCCAATCAAGAACTTTCTTTTGCACGGAAACCTTTTTAAGAGATAGAATGAAAAACATGATCTCGTACGTAAATCTTCAAGATACATCAATCAGGGAGACATGTTATATCGAAAGAGTTTCTGTGTCCCTCTACTTCGGTGTGTAACTCATGACAATGCCAAGTGATGTTGTAAGAAGTGCATGTAGGTGAGTGCGGCAATCATACCGGAGGGCAAACTCTAGCAAATAAGATATTTCGATATAGCTATTTATGACCTACCGTTAACCGAGATGAGGCTGATTATTCATGACGCTGCGATAGATGCTAGTGGTTCTCCACGATTTCGAGACCTTCACTAACTCAAATCACCCATATGGTTACTCCTTGGCCGTTTGTAGTGTGGGGAGTGGACAATTATCGGCAGCCTTCCGATTTCTAAAAATGGAGTGAAGTATGCGATCATGGCAATTGATTATTTTACGAAAGGTCAAGTTGAACCATTAACCATGACCACGATGTAGCGGCTAATCAACTTCATCATTAAAAATATTATATATAAATTTGGACTTTCTAGGACTATCATAACTGTACTAGGACCCATTTTGTAAGTTTAGGGTTCAAAGATTTTTGTCAATGTTATCGGACCGAGAAGAGATACTATAACAACCCGTATTTTCAATAATCTGTTATAACATAAATTGAGGCAGAATTAAATTATAAAATCTGAATCAAGGGAAACGGGCTATGCCATTGCGTTCGTCTCGGAAAAATACGCGAAATAGAGTCCGAGTTTTCGAAAATCGGAGTCCGTATGACCCAGTTAAGGCCCATTGAAGTTTGCAGAAAATTTCTAAGTAAAAACAGATTTAAATTTGAAATTAAAATCATGGGTTAGGGCAAACTGGGCAGGCGGGAAAATTTCCCGCCCAGGACCCCATGTCGACAGGCCTGTCGACAGGGGTCTAGGCATGTCGACTGCCCTGTCGACAGCCCTGTCGACAGGGGGGTGCCCAGGCAGTTAGCCTGGTGCACCATTTCTGATTTGGGTTGGGTCTTGTGGCTTGGTTCTAGAGGATTCTGAGATCTGACGGGCCAAAACTATCCTAGGGTTAATCCTAGGGCTAAAAACACTCTAATCTTCTATAAATAAGCCTCTAATCCTACCCTAAAACCCCATTAATCATTCTTGCAACCAAACTATGCCAAAATCCAAACTCTCATGGCCTCCACCCTCTTCATACAATTCCTAATCAAATCCCTAAGAGATTTCCATGCATACAAGGGTATTTAGGCTTGTATGATCCTCCTTAGCTTGCATTAAAGGCTTGTTTTTCTATTGGCATCATAAAGGAGGAGTCTTGATCAAGTTTGCTTGCATTTGGGGGCTTTAATTAGTTGCATAAGGGGTTTCTTGCATTTGTTATACTCATTTGAGTCCGCATAAGCATTGTAAGCCCTCTTACCTTCATTTTAGAAACTCTAAAGTTAATATGTGATGCAAGTTGGGATTTATGTATGTTTATTGAGTTATGCATGTTTATGCAAGTTTGCTAAGCCTTGATTTGCAAGTTAAATGAGTTATGCATGTTTATGCAAGTTTGCTAAGTCATGATTTGTATGATTATTGAGATTTGTACATGTTTTATGGATTATGCATGTTTATGCAAGATTGCTAAGCCTTGATTTGCAAGTTAAATGAGTTATGCATGTTTATGCATGTTTGCTAAGCCATGATTTACAAGTTAAATGAGTTTATGCATGTTTACGCATGTTTGCTAAGCCATGATTTACAAGTTAAATGAGTTATGCATGTTTATGCATGTTTGCTAAGTCATGATTTACAAGATAATTGAGTTATGCATGTTTATGCATGTTTGTTAAGTCATGATTTACAAGTTAATTGGGTCATGCATGTTTATGCAAGTTTAAAAGGACAAGTTGTGCATGTTTTGACAAGTTGTGCATGTTTGACAAGTTATGCATACTTATGCAAGTTTAAAAAAGACAAGTTGGGCATGTTTGACAAGTTATGCATACTTATGCAAGTTTAAGATGACAAGTTGTGCATGTTTTGACAAGTGGTGCATGTTTTATGGTAATACGCAAGATCACTATGCTAAGTTGTGCAAGTCTAACATGTTATGCATGATTGTTGTGCAAGTTTATCATATATGTTGTGCCAAGTTCCCTCTTCCTATCCTTTATGCGTTACTACGAATATGTAAGCGATAGAATGACGATGGGGGTTTTGGGGTAAACTTAAAATACATAAAAATATAAGATTGGGAATTTACCTATTAAGTTAGGTCTACCCCTTGGGAATTTACCTATTAAGTTAGGTCTACCCAAGTAATTGTTTGACTTGTGATTATGTTTTGAAATAAAGTGGACATGACACTTAGAAAACATAAGTGTGGCCAACTCGAGGTTGGGTTGAGTTTGTAGCGTAATTCTACCCGGAACCGACCGGCTTAACTAGTGGCTACAAACAATAGGACCCAATGTGAGAAGTTGGTCATGGGGTGCCAAGACCCGAGGTTAGACCAAGTTGTGGTGTAAAGCTACCCGGACCCGCCCGGCCTAACTAGTAACCACAACAAGGTCTAATGTGAGAGGTTGAGGTGCATTAAATTAATTAATGCCTCATGATTAGGGTTAAGTCAGGGTCCACTAATACTTAACCAATTTGGGGATTCGAGGGATTAGAATGTGGTTAAGTCGTGAACCATTGGTTACACTTAACTAGTTTAATCCATTTGGGAGCTCAAGGGATTAGAATGGGGTTAAGCCACACTTAACCAGTTTAATCCAGGATTAGTGAAGGGTTAAATCACACTTAACCCTCTTGGGAAACCCTAGCAACGTGGTCTGTTCTAACAGTAATCCCAGTTTGGTATCATACACAACCCTAGAAGCTAGGCTAGGGCGGGGCACGATTACTGGCAGATGTAAGCGACCAAAGGGCGATGGCCGAGTGGTACAGCGGTGCGGGTCCGGCGGGCTACGGACGTGCACGTAGTCCGATGTTGGACAAACTCGAGGCACGGGTACCAGTAGGTTAGGGCTGTGCATTATTGCTTAAGTGTCCGGGGTCGACAACCGAGGGCTTGATACACCCAAAGGTGGGCCCAGCACAGACTACCTACATCCATATGTGGGCCATATGGACACCAACACTTGACGTGTTAGGTTTATAGGGAGCCGATCGACTAGACCGTGGGCTGGACCTTATATTAAGGTCACTTCATGTTATTGGGCCAAAGGTTGGGCTAAGGGATCAATACCGGTTATGTTGGTTTGCTAGTACACCGTGGTGCAGAACTTAACTCTGTTTATGCGATGACACCTCTATCTATCTTGTAGTTGATTTATTCATGCCAGTATGTTGTTATCTATGATCACCTCAGTTTCCATCATGATGTTAACTTTATTAGTTTATAGACTGATCGTAGCAGGGCTTACTCAGTCTTTTTGACTGACCTGTTTTCTTTCGCCTCTTTTCTTCCGTTTCCCCCCCCCCCCCCAGGTTCTCAGGGAGGGAATACTGGAGCCTAGCTTGGATTTTAGCTGCTTCCTTGGGTAGCTCAAGTATGCTTTGCACTTGGGCCGCTATGGTTTATCACTCTTATTTGGGGATAGTACTTATGTATTTTCAGTTTATCAGATGATGTATTTATCTAGACTTGTAATTTTGGGAAAGTGACATTTTGATGTACCAGACTTGTGTTTTGAAATGGTTTATAAATCTTCCGCTGTTTTATTTACTTACTCTGTTGATTTACATATATATATATATATGTCATGTCTTGCCTTGCTATATCATTATGCATGTTTACCAATAATGCCCCTCCAAAGCTAGTGCATTCCTTTGCGAGTGACCCTGGCGGAGGTGGGGTGTTACAGATACATTGCACTTGCATACCCACAATCAAACAGATAGGTTGAAGCCGTGAAAACGATCATAAATTCCATTCTGAAGTAGCCACTGGAGCATGCTAGAGGCAAATGGGTTGATGAGCTACCTTTCGCACCTTGGGCATATCGACCAACCCATAAATAGACAACACACCACACTCCATTTGCATTGTCATATAGCTCCAAGGTGGTTGTGCCAGTAGAGCTCGAACTCCTCTCTTAGAAAATGGCATATTATGATCCTTTGACTAATAAGGCATTTCTCTTGGAATCGTTGGACTTGACTAATGAGAAGAGGTAAGAGGATGACTTGCGTGCTTCTGCGCATAGACATCGGTTTACCTGATACAATAATAAGAAGATTCGGCCTAGAACCTTTGAACTCAGCAATCTCATCTTGAAGTTTGTCTTCCCTACCATATTCGTATAGGTCTGAAGTAGGAAGGACTCTATGTCATTCAGTGGAAGCATGGAATGTCGAGCTTCTATGGCATTATCTGACGTAAGCTTTTATTTTCGAAACTTCATAAATATCATTTCATTTTCAGACTTTGTAATAAGGCATTACTTGCCAACTGTATTATCAATAAAAGTTCCTTCCACGCTATGTGAATATGTATAATAATTTAGCTAAGTGTTGTGATCCGACTGGCATGTGTCAAAACTTGAATGAAGAGAATGACTAATTCCCCAATGACGTTTATAAGCTCACATTTCGACGAGCTTACTCAACTCCTCAACTAGTCGGATATGAGTTAACAAAGTTGGAGCTTGACTTCGATGCTCAATAAGGCGATTCTCACTTTAAAGGCTAAAGTGTAGGAATGACGCCTAGACAAATGTGAAATCAACCGTTCGCAGACTCAACCCTAAAGCTCATGACTTGACAAAGAGTATAAAACAACTAGGTTAGTCTGAATGGTGCAACACGACTTACGATTTCTTAACCTTCAACTCTAACCCGGATTAACGACGGAAGAGTATAAAGACTTAAGGACCGGACGTCCAATGGACTTAGGTCAGACCCTACCGACGTTGGGGTCACGAGCACAGACTCACAAATTAACTTCAAACACTCCCTTGACCTAGTGCATGATTCAAAGTTAATTGGGGGCATATACACTATACCTCCGGACTACGATATTACTCATCCCTAGTGAGATAAATTATTATTTAAAAGTTACTCATTTCAAGCAAGACAACAAACTTGAGTTAGGCTATAGCTCTGGACTACAATACATACTCATTATAAGTGAGATAACGTATGATTTAAATGTTACTCATTTCAAGCTGATATCTTATGAGTTAAACTTTAACTTATAAGAATTAAATCGCGATTACATTGAATGGAAAAAGAACTACTTTATTTATAATGCAGGATTATACAAATAAAAAACGCAAGGGCCGCAGTCATACAACACCGCAGGATTACAAAAAGAAAAAATGTCACAACCCATCAAGTCTTTGTCTTCTTTTTATTCTTTTTCTCAAGCTCAGCCCCCGTGAGAAAGTGCTTCCTGGATTTCTCACTAGACGACTCTTCATCCCCTGACATGGGTTGGTTATGTTTCTTCTTTGAGCGGTTTTCCTGGAATGGAATTGTAGCTTGCGTGGATGACATGGAGTTGCCAGAAGAAGGGATGACTTGTAAAGAATCGATGGAAATAGACCCAGACACTGAAAAGAGTCGATATGTATGACTTAAAGGATCTATATGGATATAGCGGAAATATATGTGATATGCGAGCTAAATGATATGCAATAGTCAAATACAATCTAAACTACGGAGATATATCACAATCAAAGTAAATGCGGAAAGTAAAGTAAAGTGACATCAGGAATTTTTATACTATTTCTGACTTCCCGCCCTACGTCCAATCCCCAAGCACCTCCTCGGAATTCACTAACAACGCCCTCTCTTAACCGGGAGGAAGAGGCCACTACACCCGAGCCCCAAGGAGGATGCCTCTCGCCTGAGAAACTACACAGGTCTTCAACAGTTACAAGTGTTTGACTTCTGATTTGTGTTCTTGAATCAACACGGATAGCCAATATTTTAACTACAACCTTCCTATAATCTGATCCTCGAGTATATGCTTTGAATGCAAAGATTTAAGGAAGAATATTGCTTGTTGAATCAAATGATATTAAATTGATTCACGGATTCAACAAGTATTTGAATTGGAGAGCTTTTTAATTGCAAAGAATGTAAATGGAGAGAGTAGAATGATGATCAGAAAATCGGTAGAATTTGGATAGATTAGGTTATTGTAAAACATGATTAAACTTGTTTATATAGTAATATAAGAGTAGCAATCCTTCATGAAAAGTTTCCATAAAAAAATATTTCCATTTCCTTTGATTAATGAAGAGGAAGCTCTTCATGAAGAATGGTGACTCTTCATAACATAGTTTCTAGGTCGAATCAGTCAACTAGTTAAAAATCATCAGTTGATTTGTAGAATTAAATTATTTATATAAAACTAGCCGTTATGTGCAAAAACAGCTTGACCAGTTGACTGGTCCATTTCCTACCAGTCGACTGGTAGGCCAATTTCTGCATATATCTGGCTTTTTAAGGTTTTAATTATATATATACCAGTACACAGGCACGCTCGATGGACGTGTGCTTAGATGAATTTGACCAAAGATGAAGTGAAGTTTAAAACGAATAATCATTGCGTCGATTTTTTTCTATAAACTTAGGATATTGCAATTTGAACAAAACAAAACATAAAAGAGCAGGAAATTTAATGTGGTCTGATAGGCTGTAAAGCTACAGAATGTCTGTAGCATCAACCAAGAGCCAAAGATATAATTGGAACATATGCATTCAAAAAGTAAAGCATCCAACCCTTATGTGAAGCATCTTCAACATTTTTTCAACATATATGCATAAAAGAAGTAGAAAAGGGTACAAGAAAAGAAGCATAAATGACAGCATTATTCAATTAGAACTAAATGGAGAAAGGTACAACAATTAACATCCAAAAAACAAAACTTAACTTCTTATTATGTTCTGAAAACTTGGTCGTATACATAGATGCTATTTCATATTTATTTTAAGGAGAAGAGGAACAAATAAGTAGATAATCATTCTTTCTAAAAAGAATATTCAGAATTAGGGAAGAACATGGCATTATTATGCAATGTAACCATGCACGTATAACTCAACCCCAACTCAAATTCAGACTACTCAATTAGTCTGCAAAGGAATAACACGTTCGCTAACAAAATATGATTTCTAAAATGAATGGAAGTCTAAACTCACCAAACATTAAATATAATATAAGGAAGAAGATAAAAAAGAACAAATCTTCACTGAACATCAAAACATGTGAGTTCTTCCCTTTAATAGAAAGCAAAATGATCACTCCAATGCACAATCCCTGCATCAAAACTACAAAACTCAAAAACTATTAACATGAAAATTTTGAAAGTACGAAAAAGAATAGAACTATGAGAACATGTATTGAAATTATATATTAAAATCATCACCTATGTAGAAACATTACGCCAAAAAAGGATTTTGAAAAAAAAAAAGAAAACTTACGAATGTAATAAATAATCTAGTAATATAATAACGACCAAGTCATCATTAAATGAAAAAAAAAAAAAATCTTACTAAATAAAGGTGATCACACCAGCCATCAGCTCATGACAAAAGGTTTTATAAAGAGCAATAATAACAGAAGTCCTCGCACATCTCCCCCTGACATTGGTATGACATGGACACTGAAGTAGATCTTGCACCTTATCCATCAGCTCATGGCCTATCTATTGCAATGGGACTAATTATCAGACAATGTGGATCCTAAAGATGACCTTGAAATAATCTTTAACATGATTAACGGCTAGAGAACAGTCATGAGCTGTTGTAGATCCTTGTATAAATGAGGAGCCGTCAATTCACGGTTGTAATAGTTACGCCTTTAAATGAAATAATTTCAGTTTTGCGGTATATTCTTAATCGGTTGATAGAAATGGGTGCATTCCTCCTTGCATATCTATTGTCCTTCCTATTGTACATGTCACCTGTCATCAATAAACAATATATTAAATAAGTTCTAAGAAAAAATTGATGAAAGGATTAAAGTAAGGTTATATTTAGAATATGTACATAAGAAACGTTGAGAAAATTAATGAGGGTGTATGAAAGCATTAATAAGAAATAAATAACATAATAAATGAGGATGGTCATGTGTAGAGACTTCACAATCAAAACGTTGAAGAGTTAACAATTCCCAAATAAGGTACTCAAAACAAAACATTTTGCATGAATACTTATCCTACTCCATATACATTTAAATAAAGTAATTTAGAGCCAATTCAGTAGTTATAATACTTTATATTTATACTGTATACATCATACAATTGTAAGCATTTCTCATATAGAAAACTACCAAATTTCACAAATTTATTAGTATAATTTGATTGAACATATCAAAAGGATTATATTATATGAACATAACATATATAGTAATTGACATACGACAAAGAAAATTACATCCATTAAATAATTCACATCTGTACAACTTTCATTGGAACTAGTTTTTTTCTTCTTCTTCTTCTTTTTTTTTTTTTTTTTTTTTTTAGGTTTGAGGATCTAAACAATTAAGAAATTTATGCAACAATTTATCTCTATTAGATGATGAGCATTGATAAATAAAAAAACAACTTAAAAGTTTAGTTAAATGCACTTCGATTTGAAAGAGAACGCAGTTACGCCATTTAGATGTTAACTCATAAGTTCATACCATATGTAATGTGACAAAACTAATAGTGTTCCATCATATATAAAAGAAAATTTCATACTATTTTCAGGTTTTTTGTTCTCAAAATTCTCTAAAATGTCCATTCATTAGAGTAAGGATTATTCAACCAATGTTCATATATTATCAACTTCATATCAGTATATACCATCAGATATAGAAAAAGGCCTAAAATAAACATGTTTGCAATTAATTAGTTGCAAAACTTCATGTTTTACTCTTTGCTATTAAGATAGTAGAGAGATTCATTACAGCGCAACCAAATTTATTTTTTCTTAACCCATTCACACCTTCAGAACATATATGATATGTGCTTAGCTTATCAAATAAAATAGTTAGACAATTTGTCAACAAAATAAATAAAATTTTGATCAAAATAATTTAATTATATTGAATAACATTACGCCAATTAGACATTAATGTACCTGCAACTAAATAAAGCAATACATAAAAACATGATTTGCAAGATTTTAATACCTCGTAGAGTGCTTTAAAATATAAAAAAGGCAAATTCTATTTCAATCCAGAATTTTAGTTAGTAGCCCCCCATTTCGTCAAAAAAATATGATGACCAAAATACCTTTTTTCCGTTATAATTTTTTTTCAGTTTTTTGAATACCTCGTAGTTGTACTACGTGGTTTTTCGGTGAACCTCGTAGTAACCCTACGTGGTCCATGAATGAACCACGGAGATCATCTACGTGGTACTTTGACGAACCACGTAGAACAGCTACGAGGTACACCGAAAAACCACGTAGTTCCCCTACGTGGAAGGGTATTTTTGGTTTTTTTTTTTTAAAACGGGGGGCTACTAACTAAATTTGGGGGTTTACCAATTATTTCATGATTTGGGGGGCTACTAACTAAATTAGTGAGTTGAAATAGAATTTTCCTATAAAAAATATTGTATGCGTTTTTAATTATTTGAAGCCATAAATCATGTATTACTAAAATGCTAATAAGACTCATTTGATTCTAGAAAAAAATACTAATAGTGTTAATTAAAACTTACAAACATACATACACACACAAAAATGATACCCTGGAATCTCAAGTCTTTTTAGATTCAATTCTTTCTATATTAGAGCTATATATACCTTGGTTTTTTCTTTTAACCTTGATAGCTTGTTTGTAGATGCACTTGATGTTAGTAGAAGAAAAAAAATTAGGAATGCAAATTTTAAGATACTTCGAAATAAAATTATGCATAGGTTATGCATATGTGCTTCTTTTGGTAAAATGTATTCTAGCAACTTTAAAGGTATTATTATGTTCTAGTATTGCATTATGTACATCCATCAAATAAAAATAATATGAAAAGTCAGTACCCGTATTTCCAGCTAAGACAAATTATCTTAGTCAACATAATCTTACGTGAAAATATTTCATATTCTAGCACATTACATTCTAAATATCAGTTTGTTATTTAAATAAGCAGATAACACCTGTTTTACATTAACTTTCATGTTGAGAAAATTATTTGATAAAACACTTTTTGATTTTTTATATGTTTATATTCAAATTAATACCAACTGAGGCTATAAAAAATTAAAAATAACTCTTGTGGAACTGTTTCAGACTGACAATTCAACAGTCTATGTAACGTTTTAAAATTAAATATATTACAAAAACAAAATACCTACATCTACATTATATCAAAACGGAATCTAAGGAAGGCTAAAAGAAGGTACAATAACATACCATTGTATCCAAAAATAAAAAATATAAAAAAACTAAGAAGGTACAGTCAAATACCATTGTACGTACACAATATTTCATGGTAAACTTGCGATTGTTCGCATTGCACGGATCTGAATAGACATGAGTTCTTCAAATAGTTGCTTAAGTAAGTTCCTCCTTTCATACTGGATGGCTGAAGTCATAGAAAAAAAAAATCAACTCCCTACAAACCATATGTTGAAAAGTAAGAAGAACAAATTTTATGTATAAGTTAGGGACTATGGGTAACAAAATCGGTTGACAAATCAAGAAATGGAGAGCAAGTTAAGTAACAGATACTTTTTTCACATTTAACACAAAAGAGCACAAATTCATAGAAAATAAAAAATAGCAGACAAAAACGTCCACAAAGTTGCTACCCAAATTAATCTAATCAACGAAGAGCAAATATATTCAAAGATTACTAATACTTGATTTCAGATCTTAGTGATGTGTAGAGCACCCGCTGGTTGGATGTATCTTCTCTCGACGTAGACATTGATCACGGCGGAAGTACAAATCTACAACTGTCGATCTCCTTAAATTCCAGAAGCGGGAGAAAATGGTGTAGGATCCGAATTGAACCTGAAAAAGTAGTTCGTCGTATATACTGAAAATCTACCGTTAAAGACAAAAAATAAAAAAGAAACAAACCTAAAACATAACAGTAGTAATGGATGAAGGTGGTTGGAAGATGGAAATGGAAGAAGCAGTGCTTTGGTTGTTGTCCGTACCAAATATTAAGCATGCAACCAGAAGAAGAAACATCAAACTGGGTATCGGCAAGAGGAGATTAGATGGCTGCTATCTCCATAGCAGAAACAAATAGATCTACGGCTTCGATTTGAAATCAAAAGAAATGGAAGTTGGGTGAAAGCTACCAGTTTGCCAGTCGGGATAGGTGGGTAGCAACATTCTAGCGAACGGTAGCAGCGTACGTTTTATTTGGGGAAGGAAAATAACAGAATATTGTGGAACATAGGAGGAGACGGAAATGGAGATGGAGTAAAAACTGTCAAAGCGAGGGGAAAGAGGTGGAAAACATGGAAACGTGGAAAAAGGAAGAAGTGGGTTTTACTTTGTCAAATTACGTCAGTGTCAATGTAAACTGTTTTGTCCAATTATTAGTATGGAGGGTAAAGTAGGAAAATCCAAAAAGGCTTCACTTTGACCCTTTGATCAAAGGTTTGCATTATAATATAAGATATATATATATATATATATATATATATATATATATATATAACTTGATTGGCACATTCGTGTATACTTGAGGATAGATTTTAACATAATTCTAACACGACTCAATGCATATATATATATACATACATATATACACATATACATGCATATATATTATATATATAACCTTATCTTTGCGATTCGATTCCCATAGTAGCTTTTTTCGTTGGCATCGATCACAATCTTGTTATTCAACAGATACTAACTCGAATTTAATATGGATGAGCTTTGCTTCCTGTAGTGCCTTTATTTCCACTATGCTCAAGGCTCCAGTGTTTCCCAGATTCGCCGATATAGATTACATCGTCATCGCGTTCATCTAGAGCCTCTTTCCCATCCAAGTTCTTTAAAGCATCAATCATCTTCTCTTCCTTGGCTGCATCTTCATTAAGGGGCACTTGAGATTCCCTTTCTTCTTTTGCTTTTGCTTTGGGAACTACCATGGTCAACGGTGTACTAAAGCAGGAAGAGCAACAACTATCAGTCCAAGGGGTAATGGGTTTCCCAACTGGAAACCCAATTGCTAGAAGATATCCATAATAACTTTCTGAAATTGAGGACAAAGTAGATAAACAACCTCAGTAGAGCCATCTTCAATAGTTGCGGGAGTCTTGATTTCTAGAATAGGAGTAAAAGGCTTTTGTGGGCCAAGTCCCGGATCATCAGGGTTATACTCATCTACTCCTTCTCAACCTTGATCCGGAGGAGGAGGATCAACCACTCCTGACTTGAGTGGATCCACAACAAGGAAAGACTGGACGATTGATTGAGAAGAGGTTGCATCTTAGCCATGTTGGGTACCCCCTATGTAGACTTTCCCTTGACACGAAGCCGCTATGCATCCTCCTCCTCCTTAAGAAGCTATCGACCTTCAGTAAGGAGTTCTAACTCGTCACCTTTCAGAAATTTTTCCCCTAGATCCTGCTCATTTACCACCCCATACTCATAAGTCTTTCCTCCTCTAAGAATAGGTCCCAAATGTCGGCTAGAGTTTCCGGTAGCCCTGAACGCCAGTTAGGTCCTGATACCTTATGACTCGAGCATAGAAAGTCAACATCTAGGAGTCGAACACCTCCTCCATATTCTCCGATTAAGGCGACTACCTTAAGGCATATCACCACATCGATTTCAAGCATGAGAGAATGAAAACCGAAACCAAATTTGAACACTTGCTATAATACACAAATGTACTCTGTTTGCTCAAAAACCAAAACATATGTCCAAAAGGGCTAGTAATTTACCCCTAACCCCTTTAGAATTTACGCATGATGACTAATTGTAAAGCCCAAGGAAACATTTCGCACCTAGTAATATCACAATACTGAGATAGATTGTTTACGCATAAGTAGGAAGCCTTATAACCACCATTATCTAATTAAGAGGTGGACAACTAGCTTCTAACTACCACAAAAGGAGGGTACTTATGTAACAACCCGAATTTTTAAGTGTATTTTATTTAATAATTTAGTTTAAATTTTGATTTCTATTTTATTTTAAACTCAATTGGTTTAAATTTTTGTATGATAGTTATTTTTATTTTTATTTACAAACTAAATTTATTTTGGTTTTTATATTACAAATGAATTTGATTTCGATTAAATATAATTTAATAATACAAAATAATGTTTGTAATTTCTATTTGATAAATTTCAATCGTGTTTAGTTATTTGAATTTGAATTTATTTTATATTTAAATTTAAATATTAAACTCGAATTATATTTGTTTTTCTAATATTAATAAGATTTGAATTCATTCTTAAGATTTTATTTTAAAAACATTTATCTCGTATTTGATTTGATTTACTAATATGATATATTTTCGATATTTATAAAATTTTACCTTTGATTTTATTTCGAATAACTTCTCTTGTTGATCTATCATATCGTATTGATCAATTTTGTTGTAAAAAACGTTCAATTCTCATTATGCATATGCGACGAACTGTTCTCTGATTGAATTGAAACTGCCAGTTCTATTTCATATTTTCATTCGTTCATTTTCATTCGAACCGTTCGTTATATATATTCAAATCCGTCTGTTCTTTTTTTAATTTAATAAAAACTGTTAGTTATATAACGATAGAACCATTTGTTCATTTTTAGTTTTAATGTCATATAAAATTTGATATGTTTTAAATTTTATTTCGTTTCCTAAAATATCATTCAAATTTTATCTATTAGTATCTGTTTCCAGTTTATTCTAATTAAAACTATTAGTTATATTTTCAACCATTCATGTGTCTGCCTGATCTTTTCGCGTGTGTTCCCATTTCAAAGTCTATTTGTCATTTAAAAAAAAAAAGTCTAATTCTGCTCAAAAATCAGTGTGTGTTCAAAGCTTTTCATTTTTTATGCCTCCTTTTGTATTCTCCAAAACGTTTGTTTCCTCATCACAAATAAAACAACCACCTGCTACCTCTTCTCCCCGTCGTCTCCATCTCTTCACTGAAGCCATGCTTTTCCTCACCGCACCACCCACCAACCGACCTCACCGCTCTGCTCTTCCCTCCGCACCTCAGCCCTAAACCTTGCCTATGCGCCCTCCGCCCTCCCTCAAGCCACACCCTCCATCCCCTTGAAGCGCCGACTATCAGCTCCGCACCTTCCTCTCTCTCTCTCCTGAAGCCCACGTCAGTTACCCCTCCAACCGTATAGACCAACTTCCACCCGCCTGTTTTTCTAACCAAGCAGTGAGCACCTTCCCGAGTCTGTCCGAGACCCTTCTCTCCGCGTCATCAGCCGTTCCAACTCGTGCCTGAAGCCGAGCGCCCCAACTACACTTTGCCCACCACCCTAGAAGCCCGCCTGACCCGACACCCGAGTTTGCCAGTTCCAAGCCCGAACCCACTACCATTGACCCGCTCCAAACTCGAATTCGTCCTGAACCATTTGTTGTCATTCCACCAAGGCCATCCCCTGCTCCATCCTTCTACCCCATAATGTATGCGTATGTATGTGTGATGGTAATTTTTGTTGCGTGGATATTGGGTTTCTCTTTTGTGTGAGTGTGTAAACTTTTTAATGTACATTTTATTTTAGTTTGTCTATATATATATATATATATATATATGTTTATTTATGTCAATGTGTGTTGAGTCCATGGGTGAGTTGTGTTTGTAAGTGTGATACTGCGTGCAATCCGTTTATGTGTATATATGGTGACTTATAATATATTCATGTGGTTGAGTATTTATATATTAATATATATTTTCTATGTTTTGGGTGTTTTTATATATATTATTTCCATAATAATTGGTTGTGTTTATTTTTTTGTTGAGTGGGGTGTCGAGTTTGGAAACCATTCCAAAAACCAAATATCGCACCGATCCAATGTGAAATTCCCTAATATCCTCTTATTAAAGTAAAATAATATCGAGCGATCATCGAGTTCAATCCATTCTGAATTATGTCTAGAAGCCGTCGATCTATTCTGTGTCGATCCATCTGTTGTTTTCAAATCCGTGCCACGAAAGGTGAGTTTATCTCACACCTGACTTACATTTTTCATGGATGTTAGATCAATAAATATTGTTATATGAAATGTATAGGATTGATGATAGAATTTGTTTGATTTGATATATATGCACATCATATGTGACATGATATATTCATATGACACGTAGTTGCACTGATGATATATATGCTATGATTGTTGTTATGTGATTGTTGTTTGTGATTGTTGATACCCATAGTTTAGGAAAAATCACTGAGGGTTGAAATGATATATAACCGAATGGACATTAGAACATGGAAAAATTATTATGGGTTGAAATGATAGACCTGAACGATTTTTACTGAATTTGGGATCGCAGATTTAAACGATAGACCCGTAGAAATTTTATAAATTGCGGGTTGAAATGATATATATCCGTATCACTTGACCATAGGGTAGAAAACTATATACGTACGTTGTTGGTCGTATTTTCGAAGTAATTCGATTTGGGAATTTGATTTTTTTAAATAATAACATAGGATTTTATATTTTTATACATCTATATTTTAAATACTAAAACTTCAACTTTATAATTTTGAATTATATGTTTTAAAATGATTTTTATAAGTAAATATAGATTTAATTCTTATTCAAGTTTTACTTCTAATTTATTTGTTTTAAATTATATAATTTAATTATATAAGTATTTTTAACTTTTTATATTATTATAATTAATTAATTTACCTATTTTCTATATTATTTTAATCTTATACATGTTTATAACGTACATTTTAATTAATTTTAGAATTTTATAAACTTACATATATATCTATTTTCAAAATTAATTTTCTTATTTATATCTTATAAACTTTAATAATAAAGTCAAGAAGGATAAGTTAGATTTTGCGATTTAAAATTCGAAGTTTAAAAATGTAAATTTATATAATGATATTTAAATAACGAACAAACTCATATTAAGTTATGAATTCAAATTGATACGAACCTTTAATGGGGACAAAATTGAATTGGGTAAAATAAAATAAAATGAGTTTGAATTCGAATTGGTTTGAACTTTATAAGTGATGAACTTGAATTGTGATTTTTTTTAAAATTGAATTTCCTAATTAAGGAATAAATTGATTTGTAATTAACTAAATACGAATTTGAATTGGATATAAAATATGAATATATATAGGAAATAAACTTGAATTTTGAAAATTGATGTCTAATTTGAATCATATTTGATGTGAAATAAATTCGATTTCTTTAGCGACTAAAATGTGAATTTGAATATATATAAATTTTATATGGAATTGATTTCATAAATCGTTTGGTTTTGAATTGGGAAATTTGTTGAATTGATTTTTAAGAAGATTTTAAATTTATAAATTGTGTGAATTGAATATAAGGTTTCGACTCAAATTTTAAGTAATGGATTTGAATAGTTAGATTTGAGTTAAGATATTACATGATTTGGATTAAATTAAAACATAAGATTTCGATTTGAATTATATAAACTAGATTTGAACCTAAGTGATCAGATTTTCGAATTGACTTAATTGAATCCATATGAAGGAAAATTAGATTATACGAATTGTTAACTTTATAAATAACAATTTAGAATCGTATGACAAGAATATACCTTGTTTAAATTGGAATGTAAGTTTTGACTTGAATCATATAGTTTTAACTTGAACCAAATGATTGAATTTGTAATCGACGTAAAGCAAATTATTGAATAGTTTGAAACTTGGATTTTTGAATATAAATCAAACTAAAATATCCTCGAAGATAAATAGTATTGGTTTATACTATATTGCGAGACTTTTATGATATGATTTCTAAATCTATTCGATTTAGGCCATTTAAATGAATGGGTTTCGAAATTTTATATACTCGAATTTAGGTATTAATTTCAATTTCGAACATGTGATTTCGTATAAACTATTTTATAAAGTAATTTATAAAATAATGGCCACAGTGTGAAAACTGTAAGCGCTTGATGTTAAAGCGACTGGGATTGGCTATTGTCGTACTCTCTACCAATACCGAAAACCACTTTAACAACTGTGTACGCGGTAGAGTTACAGAATGAAAGGGGTGATTTGGCGAATGACTCTATTTTTTATTTCATATTAATTACGAGACCCTGACTACCTTGAGTCAGCTTGATGTGACTAAAACAGGAGCTACGCACGGACCAAGTGAGGTCATACCTCCTATCGAGCACACTTCTTCGATATTATTCTATTACAATGAGATTCGATTTGGGCCCTTTTTGATTTTGGGAGTGTGTATCGAGGTGGGCGGTAGTAGCTGCTATGCGTTACCACCAGTCCGACTCTGCAAACGGTGAATCCACCCTGGCATTCCTTGTGTGCCTTGTCACATGCCTTATACGAGCCCATTACGACTTTTTTTGTACCGTTTTATATGGAGTGCCCTCTGATCAACCTCTAGTTTATGGAGGAATTACAGTACTATATATACTATAGGAATACATAAACGGTGTAAGGGTAATCATAGTAATCCCGCTTACGCTATTTTGATACTATACTTTACTGATTGACACTATTGTATATAGTGTATTATACTATATATTATTAGTTTGATGGATCCTTAGAGGATGGTGATCCCAAACATCCTCTAAGTTACTGGTTTCATTTCATCGAATATTTCATTTGAGTTGATTTACTTTGATGAGAATGTTATTCTTGATCCAAGTTGTTTTGTTTTTCATTATTGCTCAGGTCAGATCGAGTATTACAGTTTCAAGATTCATCCTTGGAGTTGGAGCTTGTATTGGGTTTCACTCACCTATTTCTACTTATTCTGTTATTCAAGTGCAGCTGTTTATTGTCGTTCCTAATTCAAAATTGTTATCATTTATCTATGTATTAGAGAAATCATTATATTAAACTTCCGCTGTTTTATTTATGTAAAATCTGAACAAGATAAGAAGTAGAAAAAGAGTATGTATTTTAGCGAGTCCATTTCTATTTAAATATTGGTTGAAATTGCTATTATAATATAAAATTTCTTAATTCATTATTGAAATTTTGATATACTTATATTTTATTTTGGTAATACCAATATTTTGAAAGATTTGATGTTTATACTATAAGATACTATATTTTATAAACTATATATTTTAAATGAGATTTAAAGATTTAGATTTTGTAAGAAAATGATTTTATCTTGGTTAAAATCTATAATGACATAGTTTATAAATGTGTGTGTATATATATATATATATATTGGAGTATATAAATGGTATTATAAAGATTTGAAATTTATGATGTATATTTATGGAAATAAATAAGCTTTATAAGTTTTAAATATAGTTAAATAACTTGGATTTGAAAATATTTGTGTAGTATAGAATAATATTGTTATGTATTTGATTTAATAATAATATTGTTAATATATTTATTAAGGATTGAGGTTTAATTTAAATAAATAAATGAGTAGGGAGAGATATAATTTTTCCTAACTTAATTTTTCTTAATGATTTGATATATATTATTTATAATATTTGATTTGGAAATGTTATATATATTCTGTTAAATATAACAGATGTTTTGAGTATTTGTCTGACGTTAAAATTGGCCTATCGAATACTTAGTAATTCGAGGTATACGTCTGATCAATGTATATGTAAAATTCTATGTGTATTAGATAGATATAGAGTCACACTCTAGTTGTTTGAAAATGATTCTGGTGATGACCGTGGCATCATGGATATCTATTTTCGGGTTTCGAAAGTGGGATAGATATATTCGCCAATCAAGACGTCGGGTGAATACTTAGACTATTTTGAAATATGTTTGAAATATTTTTACTTTTGATTTATATGTATATATTTCAAATTATAATATGAACTATTGGTTTAAATATATTAATTATTTAATTACTACTTCCCTACCTCCTTCCTTTTGGGGGACGAAAAGGTTTGAGTAGGGCAGAATGTAACAACCAGAATTTTTAAGTTTATTTTATAATATAATTTAGTTTAAATTTTGATTTCTATTTTATTTTAAACTCAATTTGTTTAAGTTTTTGTATGATAGCTATTTTTATTTTGATTTACAAACTAAATTTGTTTGGGTTTTTATATTACAAACGAATTTGATTTCGATTAAATATAATTTAATAATACAAAACGATGTTTGTAATTTCTATTTGATAAATTTTAATCGTGTTTATTTATTTGAATTTGAATTTATTTTATAGTTAAATTTAAATGTTAAACTCGAGTTGTATTTTTTTCTAATATTAAAAAGATTTGAATTCATTCTTAAGATTTTATTTTTAAAACGTTTATCTCGTATTTTATTTGATTTACTAATATGACATATTTTCGATATTTATATAATTTTACCTTTGATTTTATTTTGAATAATTTCTCTTGTTGATCTATCATATTGTATTGATCAATTTTGTTTAAAATAACGTTCAATTCTCATTATGTATAGGCGGCGAACTGTCTGTTCAGATTGAATTGAAACTATCGGTTCTATTTCATATTTTCATTTGAACTGTTCGTTATATATATATATATATTCAAATACATTTTTTCTTTTTTTTAATTTAATAAAAACCATTAGTTATATATCGCCAAAACCATTTGTTCACTTTTAATTTTACTTTTATATAAAATTTGATATGTTTTAAATTTTAATTTGTTTCCTAAAATATCATTCAAATTTTATCTATTAATATCTGTTTCCAGTCTATTCTAATTAAAACTGTTCATTATGTTTTCAACTATTCATGTGTCTACCTGATCTTTTCGCGTGTGTTCCCATTTCCAAGTCTATTTTCCATTTCGAAAAAAAAGAAACTGTCTAATTCTGCTCAAAAATCAGTGTGTGTTCAAAGCTTTTCATTTTTTGATGCCTCCTTTTATATTCTCCAAAATGTCTGTTCCTTCATCACAAATAAAACCAACCACCTACTACCTCTTCTCCCCATCGTCTCCATCTCTTCACCGAAGCCATGCTTTTCCTCACCACACCACCCACCAACCGACCTTACCGCTCCGCTCTTCCCTCCGTACCTCAGCCCTGAACCGCGCCTATGTGCCCTCCGCCCTCCCTCAAGCCATGCCCTACATCTCCATGAAGCTCCGACTATCAGCTCCACACCTCCCTCTCTCTCCCCTGAAGTCTTCATCAGTTACCCCTCCAACCGTATAGACCAACTTTCACCCGCCTATTTTTCTAACCAAGCAGTGAGCACCTTTCTGAGTCCATCCGAGACCCTTCTCTCCGCGTCATCAGCTGTGCCAACTCGTGCCTGAAGCCGAGGCCCCAACTGCATTTCGCCCACCACCCTAGAAACCCACTTGACCCGACACCCGAATTTGCCTACTCCAAGCCCGAACCCACTTTCGTTGACTCGCTCCAAACTCGAATTCGCCTTGAACCATTTGTTGCCATTCCACCAAGGCTGTCCCATGCTCCATCATTCTTCCCCATAGTGTTTGCATATGTATGTGTAATGGTAATGTTTTTTGCGTGGATATTGGGTATCTCTTTTGTGTGAGTGTGTAAAATTTTTAACATACATTTTATTTAGTTTGTCTATTTAAATATATGTTTATTTATGTCAGTGTGTGTTAAGTCAGTTGTGTTTGTGTGTGTGATACTACGTGCGTTGCATTTATGTGTATATATGGTGAATTATAATATGTTCATTTGGTTGAATATTTATATATTAATATATATTTTCTATGGTTTGGGTGTTTATATATATATATTATTTCCATAATAATTAATTGTGTTTATTTTTTGTCGAGTGGGGTGTAGAGTTTAGAAACCATCCCAAAAACCTAATACTGCACCGAAACAATGTGAAATTCCCTAATCACCTCTTATTAAAATAAAATAATATCGAGCGATCATCGAGTTCGATCCTATAGTGTCCCGAAATTCCGGTATAATTTGAGCTGACCAAATTACACAAGTCCAACCCAAATTACACTGGAAACCAGAAAACTGATAGAAAGAAAACAGAGGGTAAGAATAGATAAGATAGAAACTTAGAATAGAAGAAGAAGAAGAACATACAACATCAGAGTAAACATGAATCTCACAGCGGAACGAACAACATATAATAGATACATAACTTTTAAATAAAATCATTATATGTATACAGTAACATTATCAGAGTATAACACTTACAACACAACGGAAATAACTATAGCTATAAAGTCCTGAAGCCTCCTGCTTCAAGCTCTCCAAGTATATCTGTAAAATCCTGACTACTTGACTGCCCATACAAAATTAGGCACCCAAGAGTTTAGGGAAAATAAAACAAAATAAACTCTGGGTCAGTCATGGGAGTGGTGTGAGTAAAACAGTTTAAAACAGTTAGAGCAATTAAACAATATCTCATAAGACCACGCCGTATAACGGAACGGGTTTTCCCTTATGTGAATCCAAAATAGTCTTTATACCAAAATTTCTTTTGATATTATAATAATGTCTATCAACCACAATATAATAATCATCTAGCAGAAACGCTTTCATCTCACGTTCTACATACATAGTATACAATCAAAACCGTGAGCACTTATTGGATAATGGATTACCAACTATGACAAGGTATGGAACCACCTTCTGATGGTGTACCTCTAGAGAGGAATACACTGGATTCAACAAGAATATCTTGTAAACCGGCCACACATGACCGACCACTCATTTCGCTTGAGTGTATCGAATGTATATCACCAACGGTTGGGATCAGCAACTGTTTCCCGAATGGGACAACATCGAATAGATTAAAGAATGAAATGAATATCTCTAGACGTTTGATAATACACCCCAATGGAAGCAACCCACATAGCTATGATGCCTGCCGGATTTTTGTCATTTCCCGATTGTGAGGGTACAGGCCACGCTTATTTCTGACAGATCACACATTTATTTACTTTGAATGTCACATCGTCACACCCGCCAAATCACAAATTGATTTCCCCAAAAATACGACGGGTATACAGCTAAGAGAAACGAATTCCTCTGCCACCAAACGTAAATACTTTCGAAGAGATCAACTTACGCGATCTATTAAAGATACTCCGTTAGACATTCTTCCATACAGGTCGTCCTAGGACTGGACAAACCGAAGATACTATTCTATAAACAGGACAACCCTTGCATAACTCCATCTTCAATTATCTTCATCATATTTGATCGTAATGCTAACGCCTATACGGAGTGGTTTTTCAGATAATGAGTCTGATCCTGGTCTCTCCGTATTGACAATGGAAATGGTCAAAAGCTTTGATAGTCGGTGAGCTAACTATCAAAGAAAAACATGTGTGCAACCAACGATATTATTTCCAAATGGAAATTATATCGATCAATCATCATTTCACATTTATCTCTTTAGTTCATTAATTTATTCATTTTCTGCTTCCATATATTCAACAAATCCTTATTTTATAAATTTAGAAAATATATGTTATTAATCATTGGAAAACATTTCCATCTCTTTTTCACTTATCAATGTCATCCCAGTATTCTTTTTCATCCAACATTTCATTTTCTAGGACTAGAAAATATCTATGATTATATTTGGAAAATGTTTCCAAAACTCATTCATTGGATTTAAACAGATGTTTAAATAAAACATCGCTATGCCAACTCGAACCATTAACATTTATTAACTAAATTCAATTAACTCCTTCACTATCGAACCTTAACCATTCCTTAGTTAAAAACGAAGTCAATCAAGTTGGGGTATAACTACCTCTCAGACCTTAATTGAACAACATTTCTAACCTCGAAACAGACAAAGTTCACTCTTTAAATCTTTAACAAACTTCCTTACGTAACTCTCGGATTCTATTTACGAATCCACTTCTTTATTGAAAAACATTGATTATAACTATAGCGTTATAATCCCTACTTATGAAATATCTAATTCCAAAATATAATTCGATTAACTCAAATCAATTAACCCTAACTCCATTAACTTTAACTCGATTAACTTTAATTCATTAAATCTTATCACTTAACTCCTTTTGAATAAACTATATTCAATAACTCCTTTAACTCAATTCGAATAAACTATATTCGATTAACTCCTTTAACTCTATTTGAATAAACTATACTCGATTAACTCCTTTAACTCTATTCGAATAAACTATATTTGATTAACTCCTTTAGCTCTATTCGAATAAACTCTATTTGATTAACTCTTTGAACTCTATTCGAATAAACTCTATTCGATTAACTCTTATTCGATTAACTCTTATTCGATTAACTAATATTCGACTAACTCTTATTCGAATAACTAATATTCGATTAACTCTCTTCGCATAACTAATATTCGATTAACTCTCTTCCGAATAACCAATATTCGATTAACTCTCTTTCGAATAACCAATATTCGATTAACTCTCTTTCAAATAACGAATATTCGATTAACTCTCTTTGAATAAACTATATTCGATTAACTCTCTTCGAATAAACTATATTAGATTAATTCCTTTCGAATAAACTATATTCGATTAATCCTCTTTAATTAACTCTATTCGATTTACTCTAATTGATTAACTCTATCAATTAACACTATTTGATTAATTCTAATTCGATCAACTCTATTCAATTAACTCTATTCAATAACTCTATTCAATAACTCTAATTGATTAACACTATTCGATTAACTCTAATCGATAACTCTATTCAATTAAATCTATTCAATTAACTCTATCCTTTTAACTCTAATTGATAACTCTTTTATATCTCGTTAATTCCCTTTTATAATCCTATTTATTTTCAAAATAAATATTCCTTTTATAATTTTATTTATTTAACAAATAAATATTTCCTTTTCAATTCTATTTGTAAATGTTTTACAAATATTTCCTTTTCAATTCTATTTGTAAATGTTTTACAAATATTTCCTTTTCAATTCTATTTGTTTCACAAATACTTCCTTTCCTATTTGTTTCACAATTATTTTCCTTTTATCTTTGTTTCACAGATATTTTCCTTTTATATTTGTTTCACAAATATTTTCCTTTTCTATTCTATTTATTCGACAAATAAATATTTCTTTTCAATTTTATTTATTTGACAAATAAATATTTCCTTCAAATTCTATTTATTTAACAAATAAATATTTCTTTTATAACTCCTTTGATTTTATAATTATTTTCTTTTATAAAATCCTTTTCCTTTTATATATAAAATCCATTGATTTTATATAAATAATTTATTTTCAAAATACACTTTGAAAATCCCCTTTTCTATATCCTAGTATTTCTTACGGTATTTAAAATACAAATAACAATGATCGATATCATTCAAACACATATAGTCAACAAAATATTTTATATCACATTATATATTACAGTATACGAAAAGAACAGTATTATAAATATTGGGGAATCCAGTTGGATCCCTCCAACCTGTTTTCCTACATCAACAGATGTTACATAATATAATTCACAACAATTTCATTTCAATATGAAATATTTTGATAAACAGAATCAATATTTGATGAACGATATATATATATAAATATAACAATATCGATATTTTCAACTAATCAATTAGTAGTTCAACCAAACAGTCAACACACAGCAATCAATCATCATTTATCAGTTCTAAAAATACGTTATAAAAATATGAACTGGTAGAGTTGGTGAGTTTTACTCACATTGGCGGTTTATCGTTAAATATCGATAACCGTTGTCGACTCAGATCGGACAATTTATTTTGCTATAAATTGTAACGGACTCCAATACAGTCCCGGTTAGTTCCATTGTGTAGTCGCCGTCCATACGATCCTAACGGATCCAGTTTCGCTAAATTCCGTTTACATATGAATAAGATACGATAAATTAAAGTTAATACATCATTATAATTTAATTTAAGCTAGGTTAAATTCCAGATTGGGCTTTACCATTTGAACAAGGCCCATACCCTCTCACGTTAAAAACTGACCCGCTCCTCATTTAGTCTTCTCCAAACATCGATGTCCTCTTCTAGAAAATAGTCGGCCATTCCCGATTTTCCTTGAGCTTAAATGCCCTCGTTTCCTCACCAATTCACAAACCTTAAGCACCATTCTCATCCTCATTCAAATCTCCATCTACTCATGCTACCATCATCACCCCCGGCCCATATCTCGAACTCGCGACCTCCAGTTAGTAGCACCCATAACCATCGATACTTTGAAGTATCGATCTTTCCCAAACCCTATTAAAACGCTCGCTCTCCACCCTGTTATCCCCAACTTTGATTTCAGCGTCACCAGAGGCTAAACTACCTCAAACTCCCTTGAGTAGTCACCTCCCAGTCGAACTCGAGCTCATCCCTGTCGTGACTTAGAAAAATCGATTTGCTCCTCCTACAGTAAATTGTGCGATGGTTTTTGATGCAGTAATTCCTCAAACTTTGATTCAATCTGTTATTCTTCACAAGGGTCTGGAATATAATTTCTAATTTGTAAATGGAAGCACAAATTAGTCAAAGTACCAAAACCTAGCTTCTGCTGTCACCACTTCGAGCTGCGGAAAGGTGATCGAATCGAACAAATCTTGGTATTGACATGAAGCTACTACCTAGAAGAGTATCACAAATTTTGTTGTGTAGTTTATCTATTTTTGCATGATTTTATTTTGATTTTCAAGGATATGATTTTGCTGTAGAAATCGCGGCTACAATGCATCATTGACCAGCTGAGAAATATTTTAGGTTAGAATGGGGTATGGTCTATTTATAGGAAATTTTATATTATTTTATTCTGTTAAAATATTGATTTTTATTCAATCGTAACTTCCATTTGTTATTAAAAATTCCATACGATCACACAACATATCCAAAAATCATGAAAATGGATATGCAGCTACAATTCGGCATTACGGACACAACGAAACTGGTTTCGTTGAATTCCGACTTCGTTTGCTCACACAACGTATTTTTAACTATCAAAATACGAATTGTTTTTCACATTAAAAATCCGTACAGCACACACTAACCCCAAAACTCATGAAAGTTGGAATCTAACAATAATTTGATATTACAAATCCAACAAAATTAGTTTCGTTAAAAATGGAGGTCGTTTGCAAAGCTGGCTATTTTTAAAGCTCTAAATAACCGATTTAAATATATAAATATATTTAAAAATAATTAAATTAAATATTTCAAAATAAATATTATCGTATATATTCACAATAGAATATCATACAGCTCCCTTGGGATTTATAACTCGATTTTAAAAGTTATCAGTTATATCGATATTTGATTTATATTTAAATCCTTTTTAAAATATAAATAAATCATTATAAATTTTAAAGGAATTCCATAGCGACTTTTCTAAAATTTGATTTGGACATAAATCAAAATCAACATAATGAAATCCCGATTTTTCTCTTCCATTAGAAAAATATACTTCCCCAGCTCCAAACGTATCTTGTTTCACAGAAATCCGATTTAAAACGGATTATGTATATTCGTTTAAAGTTCGAATCGCCAAATTACGAACTACAGCGCCATTTCGAGCTCAATTATAATTATAATATAAATTATATGTTCAACTGTCGTTCAAATAATATATCCGTTATTCTAATTCAAATTCTAAGCTGAATTAAATATTTTAAATTGTCCAGTTCACATTATATTGTCAATTCACTGTTTCCGACTATTTCGGAATTAAATATATTATTCTATTATTTAAATTAATTAATTATTCAATATTATTTAATTAAACAACCCTTTAATTATTTAAATCACTAATTAAATAAATTAATTATTATGACGTAAAAATACGGGACATTACATTCTTTCCCCCTTAAAATAATTTTGTCCTCGAAATTGCTAAGGTAGAAAACAAACTCTATTAACTGGGTTAAAATTATTTGTATACTTGTTAATTTCAGTTTCAACTGAACCAATTTAATTTCAATTAAATATTTATTCATTCCTACAAACGAAAATTTTCGAAAATCCTGAAAATTTTCTAATGCCATAACTTTTCGAAAAATTTCGCCGGCACCTCCTTTGTACTGGTCAATGGCTCAAACTCCAACTCGCCTCTCTAGGCTTTCTTCAACCCAAAAGAAAATCAAACAGCCTAGCGGCTTGCCAATTCGGCTCATCCAAATCTCAAACCCATATACTATAAACTGGTACCTTTTTGTCAGGCATATCATTATAGACCTTCCATCTGTTGTTAATTCAGCATATACCAATGTCATTCCAAATCAAACTCTAGTCAAATTTATCCTCATATCTAACCTTTGTCTTATAACTAAGCCAATTTCCATTCTGAACTCAAATTCCACTATCAATTCCAAATTCTTACGACATCAATCCAACTTACTCGATATCATTATATTCTAATTCAATTCTATATTCACATAATTTACTTCAATTTAATTCCAATTTGCTTTTCCAATTTCAATTCAATTTCTATTTATTTTTACAAACTCTAGTTTAATCTGTTTTAATTCAAATAATCTGTTTCTAGGAATTTTTAAACAGCTTAGCCTTTTCCAAAAATCAAAATATTCATTTTGGGATTCAAACAACTTGCTTTCCATAAAACAATTCAAAACAAAATATTTGGTTGTAATCCGTCACTTACAACTCGAAAATGACACTGATGATGTGGTCATCATCATCAGGGTTATTTCCCAGCTTATCGAAGTGAGTTCAATACTATAACAATTTCAAAACCATATTTAAACACCTTCATTTTGAAGTCACTTTCAAAATATCCTTCATAATGCTTGTAAACAATTTAAAATCTCCCAGGATTTTAAAATTCACATATATTTAACCCAGATTCATTTACAGACACTTATTCAAATTTCCAGAGTTTTAATTTTAATTCTGATTTAAATTCAGATTTAATTCACTTCGTAATACTAATACGAAATTTGATTGATTATTTACATAACCGTTTCAATTATAATCTTATCTGATTATAATCACAACCAACACATTCAATATACGATAATACTTCAAATATTAATCATACTTTTATATAAAAATATGATTTGGGTAAAATTATCTCATTTACCCTCTTTTCAAAACATATCATGTCGGTTCATCGTATTTGAGTGTTTATAAACCCCTACCGGTGCAGTGGATCAAACTGATCGACCAGAACCCATAAACAACTCAACCAATAAATCTCCACAATATAAAATCATTTTTATATCATCTACACATATGCTCTCTCGTATATATACAATCAAATCAATCTAGGGTATTACTAACCCCATCTCTACTGAGTCACGCCACAGAGCCAAGGTATTTACTTAACCTTAAGCTCTGATACCAACTGTAGTGTCCCGGCGATTTCGGTAGGCTTTTCAACCACCCCTTAACCCCCCAAGCAGCAGGCTAACCTCCCACCATGGCCTATAAAGGTACCCCAATACCATGTTTTACGACCAGCCTCTCGACTCGACCAACCCCCATTTTCGGGACATGTATGAGTAAGAGTCTCCCGTTCGCCACCTAACGCAAAGTGAGAACCCCCTATCATGTGTACCAATTAAGCAACATGGATGGTGTGAGTAAAACAGTTTAAAACAGTTTGAGCAATTAAACGATATCTCATAATACCATGCCGTATAACGGAATGGGTTTTCCCTTATGAGAATCCAAAATAGTCTTTATATCAAAATTTCTTTTGATATTATAATAGTGTCTATCAACCACAATATAATAATCATCTAGCAGAAACGCTTTCATCTCACGTTCTACATATATAGTATACAATCAAAACCGCGAACACTTATTGGATAATGGATTACCAACTAAGACAAGGTATGGAACCACCTTCCGATAGTGTACCTCTAGAGAGGAATACACTGGATTCAACAAGGACATCTTGCAACCCGGCCACACATGATCGACCACTCATTTCGCTTGAGTGTATCGAATATATATCACCAATGGTTGGGATCAACAACTGTTTCCCAAATTGGACATCATCGAAATATTAAAGAATGAAATGAATATCTCTAGATGGGTGACCCTAATGGATGTAACCCACATTGTGACAACCCCAAACCCCATTCGATGGTGGCAAGGATAATCTTTGGAATATAACACATAAACAGATAACAGCCGAATAGAAATAAATAAATACACCAGATAATGTACAATAGAATACACTGTATAAACATAATCATCAGAGTTACACAGTATACAGGATCATACTTAGTACAAATACAGTTCAGCTATACATAAGTGTCTATAGCGGAATCAAAACATAATATGTACAATAGGAGCTGAACAGCATAAAAAGAGATAGATGATAAAATCCATCTTCAGCTCCAGCTATCCAGAAAGAGCCTGCTAAAACCTGAATACAAGGCTGCCCGGGTAGAAAAAGGGGCACTCGAGTTTGCAAGTGAAACAAACTACGAGTCAGTCATGGGACTGGTATGAGAAATCTACTTAACTTACTTTACAATATGGCCAATCACAGGACCACGCCACTTTCGCGACACGGGTTTACTCCATTGGATTGCCAGTGCTTTAAAACAAGTAAATCTTTTAAACATTACAATGCTTTTTATAAAAATGAAGCCATTATAAGACTCAGTTCCCATCACACAATGCAACACAAACCGGAGGATAGAGTTTTACCTTATAATGGTCAATTATGCTTGATACAAGCAAAACAAATCATTTAATATTATTGCTAGTGTTTATATGTTTCAAAAACAATTTCAATCATAACTATCAATCATAGACGGCATGGGTACCATATATCATGTTGTCGTATTTGGAAATTGGATTTTCGTCATGAACCAAGGCAAAAGATAGTCCTTACCGAATTTTAGACGCTCTAGCCCACCCCTCAGGATCAGAATACATCGACCCTTGGATCGTCAGGGCCGGTCCACTCGATGTGGATTAAAATGCATGAACACTGCGTTTCCCCGCCCTATGGGGCGTCAACTGGTCATATCCGACCAAATCATCAGCTCCGAAGAGACCGAACTAACTGAGGCCTCGCTTTCCATCATCCACATAAGTAAAATACCTGGGCGTGCAAAACCCAAAGCACCACTCCTAGCTAGAAGGAAACGCATGTCCTCCCTGAAGTCCTTCTCCCTTTTTTGGCTCATACCGGGGTGTGAGGCTCGCGAAACAACGCTAAACACAAAGTTAGCCATTCAAAGCCGTGCTTTGATCATCAACCACAAAGCTCTGCTTTTCAACAAAAACTTTGATCATTTGCATCTTAGCATGTCACACAGGCACACCACTCCATGCAACCGATATCCATCAGTCACACAGAATGATATCCAATGTCAGACACACAGTCCATTTACAAGTCCGTTCTGGGTCTGAATGAAACTGGAGGCACCTTATACCTCGCACATCCGTACAATCAACACGTACGTCCGGACGGCTACCACTTCAGCCCCTTCAAGGTAGCTACTCCTATCATGAGCATCAGTAGCACCCCTCCATTCGACGTGAAGATCATCGGTCTTGCACCGTCTTCATGTCTTCGACTTTTAATCGTTGATCAATTATTTGAAATGAGAATTAACTCGATCTTTTCAAATAATTCACGTATATTTAGAATTTCAAATCAATTCACTTCAATGGTTAAATTATTCGACATCAATAATTATGTTCTTTAATGTAATTTTCACACCAGATACATTTAACAATCAAATATCAAATAAACCAAGCAAATTCAGTTTTATTTCCATTCCATATCGTTTATAATATTTTATCACAATTTATCGCTATTTTTATTTATTTAAAAATAGCCATTTCATTCAAACGACGCTTCAGGCCATAACGCGGCCGTGGCGCTGTTTTTCTTCAGATTTGATTTACACATATCTGAAAATCTAACAGTTGGATCTTCACAAATTTTATATCATTAGAAAGATCTTTTCAAAACGAATCCAACGGTTTCAGTTTTGGGAAAATCCGACGGTCGGATCTCCCAGTACAGTCGTTTGAAGTTACGATTTCAAAATATGAACTACAACGTCGTTATTCGATTTATTTTAATTATATTTATATATGTATATATAAATATAATCGATTCTGGCACTGTTTTTCTTCAGATTTAATTTAAACATTCCAGACAATCCAACCGTTGGATCTTTACAAAGTTGGTGTCGTCGGAAAGATATTTCCAAAGCGAACCCAACGGTTTCTGTTTCGGGAAAATCCGATGGTCGGATCTCCTGCACTAATCGTTTGAAATCATGGTTTCAAAACACGAACAATTTATATAGTCTATATATGTGATAAAATGTTGTTTTAATCTTTCAAAGAATTTATTTAACGCATGAACGTCTTTTAACACATGAATTTTATTCAATACATGAATTTCTATTCTACACATGAATATAATTCAACACATGAAAATAATTCTAACCCAGGAATATTTCAGAAAATTTCGGCAGCATAACGGTAGGGTAGTTAAAACCGGCACCGTCCCGAGTACGGCTCCTCGCTCTACCTTAAATCCTCGCAGCTTTTGACAATGGGGATTTTCAATATCTAGTTCATACGCAGACGAATTTTCCCATATACTAATCCTATTGGGATTTCAACCACAATCAATCATTTCAAATCAGCCATTCATGATATTCATCAAATTTCACATCAACCGATAATCCAAACAATATCACAACCAATATATATCGTCCATGGTCTGTGAACGAGGGGAGTATATATATATATATATATATATGTATATTACTATATTTCGATTTCATTTCAATTCATTTCAACGCATATATCATTTTTACAACGCATATATAACTTATACATTGAATATACAACTTATACAATGCTTATACATGAGGTAAACAACACCTATATAACTCATACGTCGACTATATAATTTATACATCATTGTTTTCATATCGTTTATAATTCAGAAACCTCACATTGGGTTCCACTCCTCCAAAAATTGTAGAAGGCTCAGAAAAATTTCCGGTCTCTTCTAGAATGTAGAAGACATCCACACGAGTCCACTGTCTCTTGTTTCACTGGATTTCGACAAAAAACGAGAAAGATATGATTTTTATTGTAAAATCATAAACCGTAGCGCTTTAAAGTGATATAATCAGTTAAAATTAAAAACAATCGTACCTTCCACGTTAATGTTCAAAACTAGGTTTGCGTTTTTCAAGAAATCCGTGCAACTATGTGAGGATCAGGCGGCGTAGCGTCGTTGGGCTTGGAGAGAGGTTTCCGACGAGGGTGGTGGGGTCGAGCTTGACGCGGCGGTGGGGATGAAAATCTGGTCGACGCGGCAGCACTTCTCGGGCGCGAATCTCGAGAACGGCACCACTAGAGGTGCCAATATCATGATGGATTTGAAGCTCTCGTGATGCTGTTCAAAATCTTCAACTGGGTCGAAGCCTATCGGTGCGTGGATTGATCGGAAAGTGGCAGGGATGTTTTGAATAGCCTTTCGTCGTCGATCGTGGTTAACGAGGTGGTTTTATTCAATATTTTATTCTTATTTTTTTATGAAAGAAAAAATCTGATTCGCCGATATTTATTATTTCAAAAAAATTAGGGTTTTCTCACACAAGCACCAATTCAAACACAACGACTGTCACCCTTGGCTAAATACCCCCATACCGAACACAATGGGATATGTTTCGTAAGCCCATTCGACTGCTACATTCAGTTATTCTTCAACTTAAAATATAAAACATTCAATATTTAATTTGAACGTACATTTCAATTTGTCGGGGCCACATATTGATCCCAAAAATTCCAGAAAAAAAAATCTAGCTATGTTTCGACGATACGGTCCCAACAAAACTAGTTTCATTGAATTCTGAGTTCGTTTGAAAAATGGCCCTTTTCTGGTCGATCCACTTTAACAAAAATCGACCAAATGCATTTTACTTTGTCACGCTCACATATTAACTTCAAAAATTATGGAATTTGAAACCTAGCAATAATTTGACATCTCGGATCCAACAAAAGTGATTTCGTCGAATTCTGAGGTCGTTTGCAAAATGACTATTTTCAAGGGCTATATAAATTCTATAACGACCTTTCTGAAAATTCATTTGGCCATAATTTGGCCATAACTTTTGATTCCCGCTACGAAACTTCGATTTTTCATATTCGTTAGAAAGAATTTCGTAAACAGATTTAAATATTTTTGGTTTCACTAAAATCCGTTTTATTTTGCACCCGGTACAGTCAGTCAAAGTTTGAATCCCAAATTTGAAACTATCGCGCCATTTCAGGCCTTGTTTATAATTAAAAATAATTATATTTACTTTCAAACATCGATTCAAACATACTTTTCGTCATTATTATTTAAAATAATTTATTTTAAATATTTTAAATAATTAAAATAATTTATTTTAAATATTTAAAATAGCCAAATTAAAATTTTTAAATTGGTTCAGATTTTCCGGGTTGTTACAATCTCCCCCACTTAAAATTTTCATCCCGGAAAAGGAATGAAGTCGAAAGTTGTTTAATCAACCAACTCAACTTTCCTTATGGCTTCCATTCTCCAACTTTTCAGTTTCTAAAAATTTTCAAATTCTTCAAAAATTTGGCTAACACCCTAAATTTTCGAAAAATTTCGTCATAACCTCTTTTGTATGGGGAGGGATTTGGAAATTTATTGGGTCATATTAGGTACCCAATAAATCCTAATAAGCATGCACATATTTATAGTGATATATTCTGGTGTCCACAGGGGAGTGTGTATAGATCATAACTCCAGAGAATAAATTCTCGTCACCATATAAATGGTTTTTGTGCCTTAATGACCAGAGAGACGTGTTTATTGTCATCTCCCGATCCGTGTGGGGTTTTTATTAATCTTGCAATTTACCATTACATTTTATATAGTCCAGTTCAGTCATCAATTCAACCTGTAAAATATAGTCATCGCCATACAAGCCTCTCGCTCGTATGGTAAATCTTCAACCTTGTCACACAAGCTCCAAATGCTTATGTGGTATATGATGAAGTATGCCTATCGTCAATAAGTTTGCCATGAAGTGTAGTTCAAAATTAATTGTTACTATCCTATGGCGACATTTATTATTACACACAGAATAACCAGCACTCCGCATCCAATGGCATTCACAGGAGTTGATATAATAATAAAATTGTGCATCCAACTCATTAAGGTTTACCTATTTGTGGGGCACGCAAATAAGTTCTTTACTCAACAGCTAATCCATTTACCTATTCAAACATATATAATGCACATGTATACATTTCTATTTATTTTTAAATCAGTTCAATGTGTGATTTAATTGCATAAATTTTCCATCATTCTCTTATTGATTAAATTAATTATCATTCTAATAATTTGGTTAATCGAATTCACAATCACACAACACAAACAGCAATTAATTTGTTTTTAACTTTTCAAAAATATTCTAATTAATTCATATACTCTTTTAAAATCATTCAGACAATATAATTAAAAAGTTTACATTGTTGAACCACAAAATTTCTTCTTCTGTTTCTGCCACCCATTTTTCAATGTCTACAAATAGCAGGCAAAGTGTTAGGCCAACAGAAAAGGTAGTATAAAACATAGAGACATATACTTGAATGTAAATGTGTCGATTGAGGCGTATCTCATTCTGCTGTACTCATACTAGGTTATTACTGATCCTATCTGTAATGAGTTATTCATCCTAGAACACTACTAGTTCTATCTCTGATGAGTTCGTTAATATTTTATATTCCTGAGCTAAGATTAACCAAAGCTCTGATACACGTTTGTGACGACCCCAATCCCGTTCGACCGTGGCAAGGGTAATCTTTGGATTATAACACATAAACAGATAATAGCAGAACAGAAATAAATAAATACACCAGATAATGTACAATAGAATACACTAGATAAACATAATCATCAGAGTTACACAGTATACATGATCATACTTAGTACAAATACAGTTCAGCTATACATAAATGTCTAGAGCGGAATCAAAACATAATATGTACAATAGGAGCTGAACAGCATAAAAAGAGATAGATGATAGAATCCATCTTCGGCTCCAGCTATCCAGAAAGAGCCTGCTAAAATCTGAATACAAGGCTGCCCGTGTAGAAAAAGGGGCACCCGAGTTTGCAAGTGAAACAAACTACGAGTCAGTCATGGGACTGGTATGAGAAATCTACTTAACTTACTTTATAATATGGCCAATCAGAGGACCACGCCACTTTCGCAGAACGGGTTTACTCCGTTGGATTACCACTTCTTTAAAACAAGTAAATCTTTTAAACATCACAATGCTTTTTATAAAAATGAAGCCATTATAAGACTCAGTTCCCATCACACAATGCAACACAAACCGGAGGATAGAGTTTTACCTTATAATGTCCAAAATATGCTTGATACGAACAAAACAAATCATTTGATATTATTTCTAGTGTTTATATGTTTCAAAAATAATTTCAATCATAACTATCAATCATAGATGGCATGAGTACCATATATCATGTCGCCATATATATATATATATATATATATAAAATCAAAACCGCACGATGTCGTATTTGGAAATTGGATTTCCGTCATGAACCAAGGCAAAAGATAGTCCTTACCGAATTCGAGACGCTCTAGCCCGCCCCTTAGGATCAGAACGCATCGACCCTTGGATCGTCAGGGTTGGTCCACTCGATGTGGACTAAATTGCCTGAACACTGCGTTTCCCCGCCCTATGGGGCGTCACTGGTCATATCCGACCAAATCATCGGCTCCGAAGAGACCGAACTAACCGAGGCCTCACTTTCCATCATCCATATAAGTAAAATATCTGGGCGTGCAAAACCCAAAGCACCACTCCTAGCTAGAAGGAAACGCATGTCCTCCCTGAAGTCCTTCTCCCGTTTCTGGCTCATACCGGGGTGTGAGGGTCGCGAAACAACGCTAAACACAAAGCTAACCATTCAAAGCCATGCTTTGATCATCAACCACAAAGCTCTGCTTTTCAACAAAAGCTTTGATCATTTGCATCTTAGCATGCCACATAGGCAAACCACTCCATGCAACCGATATCCATCAATCACACAGAATGATATCCAATGTCAGACACACCATCCATTTACAAGTCCGTTCTGGGTCTTAAAGAAACTGGAGGCACCTTATACCTCGCACATCCATACAATCAACATGTACGTCCGGACGGCTACCACTTCAGCCCCTTCAAGGTAGCTACTCCTATCATGAGCATTAGTAGCACCCCTCCATTCGACGCGAAGATCATCGGTCTTGCGCCGTCTTCATGTCTTCGACTTTTAATCTTCGATCAATTATTTGAAATGAGAATTAACTCGGCCTTTTCAAATAATTCCCGTATATTTAGAATTTCAAATCAATTCACTTCAATGGTTAAATTATTTGACATCAATAATTCTTTTCTTTAATGTAATTTTCATGCCGAACACATTCAACCATCAAATATCAAATAAACCGAGCAAATTCAGTTTATTTCCATTCCATATCGTTTATAATATTTTATCATGATTTATCGCTATTTTTATTTATTTAAAAATAGCCAATTCATTCAAACAACGCTTCAGACCATAACGCGGCCATGGCGCCGTTTTTCTTCAGATTTGATTTACACATATCTGAAAATCTAACCGTTGGATCTTCACAAATTTTATATCATTAGAAACTTCTTTTCAAAATGAATCCAACAGTTTTAGTTTTGGGAAAATCCGACGGTCGGATCTCCCGGTACAATCGTTTGAAGTTACGATTTCAAAATACGAACTACAGCGTCGTTATTCGGTTTATTTTAATTAATTAATTATATATATATATAATCGATTCTGGCGTTGTTTTTCTTTAGATTTGAATTAAACATTCCACACAATCCAACCGCTGGATCTTTACAAAGTTGGTGTCGTTGGAAAGATATTTCCAAAGCGAACCCAACGGTTTCGGTTTCGGGAAAATCCGATGGTTGGATCTCCTGCAGTAATCGTTTGAAATCACGGTTTCAAAACACGAACAATTTATATAGTCTATATATGTGATAAAATGTTATTTTTTTCCTACAAAGAATTTATTCAACACATGAACGTCTTCTAACACATGAATTTTATTCAACACATGAATTTCTATTCTACACACGAATATAATTTCAACACATGAAAATAATTCTAGCCCAAGAATATTTCAGAAAATTTCGGTAGCATAATGGCAGGGTAGTTAAAACCGACACCGTCCCGAGTACGGCTCCTCGCTCTACCTTAAAGCCTCGCAGCTTTTGATAATGGGGATTTTCAATATCTAGTTCGTACGCAGACAAATTTTCCCATATACTAATCCTGTTGGGATTTCAACCACAATCAATCATTTCAAATCAACCATTCATGATATTCACTAAATTTCACATCAACCAATAATCCAAACAATATCACAACCAATATATATCGTCCACGGTCTGTGGACGAGGGGAGTATATATATAGATATACGTATATAACTATATTTCGATTTCATTTCAATTCATTTCAACGCATATATCATTTTTACAACGCATATATAACTTATACATCAAACATACAACTTATACAACGCTTATACATGAGGTGTACAACGCTTGTATAACTCATACGTCGACTATATAATTTATACATCGTTGTTTTCATATCATTTATAATTCAAAAATCTCACATTGGGTTCCACTCCTCCAAAAATTGTAGAAGGCTCAGAAAAATATCTGGTCTCTTCTAGAATGTAGAAGACGTCCTCACGAGTCCATTGTCTCTTGTTTCACTGGATTTCGACAAAAACGAGAAAGATATGATTTTTATTGTAAAATCATAAACCGTAGAGCTTTAAAGTGCTATAATAAATTAAAATTAAAAATAGCCGTACCTTCCACATTAATTTTCAAAACTAGGTTTGCGTTTTTCAAGAAATCCGTGCAACTATGTGAGGATCGGACGGCGCAGCGTCGTAGGGCTTGGAGAGAGGTTTCTGGCGAGGATGGTGGGGTCGAGCTCGAAGTAGCGGTAGGGGTGAAAATCTGGTCGATACGGCAGCACTTCTCGGGCGCGAATCTCGAGAACGGCGCCACTAGAGGTGCCAATACCAGGATGGATTTGAAGCTCTCGTGATGCTCTTCAAAGTCTTCAATTGGGTCGAAGGCTATCGGTGCGTGGATTGATCGGAAAGTGGCCAGAAAATTTTAAATAGCCTTCTGTCATCGATCGCGGTTAACGGGAGGGGGGGTTTCCTCGATATTTTATTTTTATTTTTTTATGAAAGAAAAAATCTGATTCGCCGATATTTATTATTTCAAAAAATTTAGGGTTTTCTCACACGAACACCAATTCAAACCAAACGATTGTCTCCCCTGGCTAAATACCCCCATTTCGAACACAATGGGATATGTTTCGTGGGCCCATTCGACTGCTACAGTCAGTTATTCTTCAAATTAAAATATAAAACATTCAATATTTGATTTGAACGTACATTTCAATTTGACGGGGCCAAAACTGATCCCAAAAATTCCAGAAAAATAAATTTGGCTATGTTTCGATGATACAGTCCCAACAAAACTAGTTTCGTCGAATTCTGAGGTCGTTTGAAAAATGGCCCTTTTCTGGTCGATCCAATTTAACAAAAATCGACCAAACGCATTTTCCTTTGTCACGCTCACATATTAACTTCAAAAATTATGGAATTTGAAACCTAGCAATAATTTGACATCCTGGATCAAACAAAATTGTTTTCGTCGAATTATGAGGTCGTTTGCAAAATGACTATTTTCAAGGGCTATATAAATTCTATAGCGACCTTTCTAAAAATTCATTTGGCCATAACTTTTGATTCCCGCTACGAAACTTCGATTTCTCAGATTCGTTAGAAAGATATTCATAAACAGATTTAAATATTTTTGTTTTCACTAAAATCCGTTTTATTTTGCACCCGGTACAGTCAGTCAAATTTTGAATTCCAAATTTGAAACTGCCTCGCCATTTCAGGCCTTGTTTATAATTAAAAATAATTATATTTACTTTCAAACATCGATTCAAACATACTTTTCATCGTTACTATATAAAATAATTTATTTAAAATATTTAAAATCCACTAAAACATCCAAATTAAAATTTTTAAACTGGTTCAGATTTTCCGGGTTGTTACACACATAGCCATGTTGCTTGCCCGATTTTTGTCATTTCCCGGTTGTGAGGCTGCAGGCCTCGCTTATCTCTGACAAATCACACATTTATTTACATTGAATGTCACATCAACATACCCGCCAAATCACAAATTGATTTCCCCAAAAATACAATGGGTATACAGCTAAGAGAAACGAATTCCTCTGCCACCAAACATAAATATGTTTAAAGAGATCAACTTACGCGATTTATTAAATATACAACGTCGGACATTCTTCCATACAGGTCATCCTGAGACAGAACAAACCGAAGGTACTATTCTGTAAACAGGTCATCCCTTGCAAAACTCCATCTTCAATTATCTTCATCATATTTGATCGCAACGCTAAAGCCCATACGGAGTGGTTTTTCAGATAATGAATCTGATCCCGGTCTCTTCGTATTGACAACGGAAATGGTCAAAAGCTTCGATAATCAGTGAATTAACTATCATAGAAAAACATGTGTGCAACCAACGATACTATTTCCAGATGGAAATTATATCGATCAATCATCATTTCACATTTATCTCTTTAGTTCATTAATTTATTCATTTTCTTCTTCCATATATTCAACAAATCCTTATTTTCTAAATTTAGAAAATATATGTTATTAATCATTGGAAAACATTTCCATCTCTTTTTCATGTATCACTGTCATTCCAGTATTCTTTTTCATCCAACATTTCATTTTCTAGGATCAGAAAATATCTCTGATTATATTTGGAAAATGTTTCCAAAACCCATTCATTAGATTTAAACAGACGTTTAAATAAAACATCGCTATGCCAACTCGAACCATTAACACTTATTAACTAAATTCAATTAACTCCTTCACTATCAAACCTTAACCATTCCTTAGTTAAAAACGAAGTCAATCAAGTTAGGGTATAACTACCACTCAGACCTTAACTGAACAACATTTCTAACCTCTAAATAGACAAAGTTCACCCTTTAAATCTTTAACAAACTTCCTTACGCAACTCTCAGATTCTATTTACGAATCCACTTCTTTATTGGAAAACATTGATTATAACAATAGCGTTATAATCCCTACTTCTGAAATACCTAACTCCAAAATATAACTCGATTAACTCAAATCAATGAACCCTAACTCCATTAACTTTAACTCGATTAACCTTAATTCATTAACTCTTATCACTTAACTCCTTTCGAATAAACTATATTCGATTAACTGCTTTCGAATAAACTATATTCGATAACTCCTTTAACTCTATTCGAATAAACTATATTCGATTAACTCCTTTAACTCTATTCGAATAAACTATATTTGATTAACTCCTTTAACTCTATTCGAATGAACTATATTCGATTAAATCCTTTAACTCTATTCGAATAAACTATATTCGATTAACTACTTTAACTCTATTCGAATAAACTCTATTCGTTTAACTCTTTGAACTCTATTCGATTAAACTCTATTCGATTAACTCTTATTCGATTAACTAATATTCGACTAACTCTTATTCGATTAACTAATATTCGACTAACTCTTATTCAAATAACTAATATTCGACTGACTCTCTTCGAATAACCAATATTCGACTGACTCTCTTTCGAATAACCAATATTCGATTAACTCTCTTTCGAATAACCAATATTCGATTAACTCTCTTTCGAATAACCAATATTCGATTAACTCTCTTCGAATAAACTATATTCGATTAACTCTCTTTGAATAAACTATATTCGATTAATTCCTTTCGAATAAACTATATTCGATAACTCCTTTTTAATTAACTCTATTCGATTTACTCTAATCGATTAACTCTATCAATTAACTCAATTTGATTAATTCTAACTCGATCAACTATATTCAATTAGCTCTATTCAATTAACTCTATTCAATAACTCTATCCAATAGCTCTAACTGATTAACACTATTCGATTAACTCTAATCGATAACTCTATTCATTTAACTCTATCCTTTTAACTCTAATCGGTAACTCTTTTATATCTCGTTAATTCCCTTTTATAATCCTATTTATTTTCCAAATAAATATTCCTTTTACAATTTTATTTATTTAACAAATAAATATTTCCTTTTCAATTCCTTTTCAATTCTATTTGTAAATATTTTACAAAATTTTCCTTTTCAATTCTATTTGTAAATGTTTTACAAATATTTCCTTTTCAATTCTATTTGTTTCACAAATACTTCCTTTCCTGTTTGTTTCACAAATATTTTCCTTTTATCTTTGTTTCACAAATATTTTCCTTTTATATTTGTTTCACAAATATTTTCCTTTTCCATTCTATTTATTCGACAAATAAATATTCCTTTCCAATTTTATTTATTTGAAAAATAAATATTTCCTTTCAATTCTATTTATTTAACCAATAAATATTTCTTTTATAACTCCTTTGATTTTATAATTATTTTCATTTATAAAATCCTTTTCCTTTTATATATAAAATCCATTGATTTTATATAAATAATTTATTTTCAAAATACACTTTGAAAATCCCCTTTTCTATATCCTAGTATTTCTTACGATATTCAAAATACCAATAACATTAATCGATATCATTCAAACATACATAATCAACAACAAATTTTATATCACATCATATATTATAATATATGAAAAGAATAGTATTATAATTATTGAGAAATCCAGTTGGATCCCTCCAACCTATTTTCCTACATCCACAGATGTTACACAATATAATTCACATCAATTTCATTCCTATATGAAATACTCTGATAAACATAATCAATATTTGATTAACGATATATATATAACTATATCAATATTTTCAACCAATCAATTAGCAGTTTAACCAAGCAGTCAACACACAACAATCAATCACCATTTATCAGTTCTAAAAATACGTTATAGAAATATGAACAGGTAGAGTTGGTGAGTTTTACTCACACTGGCGGTTTATCGTTAAATATTGATAACCGTTGTCGATTCAGATCCGACAATTTATTTTGCTATGAATTGTAACAGACTCCAATTCAGTCCCAGTCAGTTCCATTTTGTAGTCTCGTCTATACGATCCTAACGGATATAATTTCGCTAAATTCTGTTAACATACGAATAAGATACGATAAATTAAAGTTAATACATCATTATAATTTAATTTAAGCTAAGTTAAGTAACAACCCGAAAAATCTGAACCAATTTAAAAAATTTAATTTGGCTATTTTGGTGGATTTTGAATATTTAAAATAAATTATTTTAAAAAATAACGACCAAAAGTCTATTTGTATTGATATTGGAAAATAAATATATTTATTTTAATTATAAAACAAGGCCTGAAAGGGAGCGACAGTTTGAAAATTTAAATTCGAAATTTGACTGACTGTACCGGATGCAAAATAAAACGGATTTTAGTGAAACCAAAAATATTTAACTCTATTCAGGAATCTCTTTCTAACGAATCTAAAAAATCAAAATTTCATAGCGGGAATCAAAAGTTATGGCCAAATGAATTTACAGAAAGGTCGCTATGGAGTTTATATAGCCCTTGAAAATAGCGATTTTGCAAACAAACTCCGTTTTCGACGAAACCACTTTTGTTGGATCCAGGATGTAAAATTATTGCTAGATTTCAAATTTCATAATTTTTGGAGTTAATATGTGAGCGTGGCAAAGGAAAATGTGTTTGGTTGATTTCAGTCAATTTGGATCGACCAGGAAATGGCCGTTTTTCAAACGGTCTCCAAATTTGACGAAATTATTTTTTTAGGACCGTATAGTCAATACGAAGCTAGAAATAATTTTTCTGGAATTTTTGGAATTAGTATGTGGCCCCGGCAAATTGAAATGTACATTTAAATCAAATATTGAATGTTTCACATTTTAATTTGAAGAAAAACTGACTGAAACAGTCGAATGGGCCTATGAAACATATTCCATTGTGTCTGGAATGGGTGTATTTAGCTAGGAATGACAGTCGTTGGGATGGAATTGGAGTTCGTAAGGAGAAAGGGGTATTTTTGGATTTTAAAATAAATATAAAAAGGGCCGGGCTAATCGGAACTCTCCACTTCATCTTCTCTCTCCCCGGCCCTTATATTGCGATGGCGGAAAAGCTTTCCTCGCTTCATCCTCTAATTGCTCCTCCTACACGCAAAATTAGACCTCCCTCCAGTTGGGAATCCTGTAGCCCTCTCAAAGATCTTCAAATCCATATTAGGATTGTATTTTTTTTCATCGGGTGTTTGAAGAGGTCCGCGCCTCCAAAGCCTGGAACTTTCGAGCGGCGCTGCCACCTGTAGGAGCCGTCGATCTGGGTGAAACCACCCTGCGTGGGAAGCTACTTCGAAGCTCTTCGACGTGCCATAGTCCGATTGCCTCCTAGTGCATCGGATTGGAAATTAAATTGAAATCTAATTTTGAATAGGTTTGAAAAATATATGGCTTTATTTATTTTAATTGATTTCGACAAATAAAACCGTTGCAAACTTATAAAAATAATATCTTTTTGCTATGTTGATGAAATCCAGAGAAACATGAGACATTGGACTCGAGTGGAGTCTTCTACATTCTAGAAGAGACCGGATATTTTTTTGAGCCTTCAACAATTTTTGGAGGAGTGGAACCCAATGTGAGACTTCTGAATTATAAACGATAGGGAAAGACGATGTATAAATTATATGGTCGATGTATGAGTTATATAAGCATTGTACACCTCATGTATAAGCGCTGTATAAGTTGTATATGCGATGTATAAGTTATATATGCATTGTAAAAATCATATATGCGTTGAATGGAAATGAAATCGAAATATATTTATATACGTATCTATATATATGTATGTATATATATATATACACTCCCCTCGTCCACAGAGCATGGACGATATATATTGGTTGTGATTTGTTTGGATTTAGTTGATTTGAAATTTGGTTGATATATACGAATGGTTGAAATGATTGATTGTGGTTAAAATTCCAATAGGATTAGTATATGGGAAAATTCGTCTGTGTACGAACTAGTTATTGAAATCCCCATTGTCAAAAGCTACGAGGCTTTAAGGTAGAGCGAGGAGCCGTACTAGGGACGGTGCCGGTTTTAACTACCCTGTCATTATGCTGCCGAAATTTTCTGAAATATTCCTATGTTTGATTTATGTTCATGTATTGAAATATATTCATGTGTTGGAAAAATATTCATTTTTGAAATAAAATGGTTTGAACGATAAAAATAACATTTTTATCGAATGTATGAAGTAAAAACGGTTTAAATGATAAAAAAAATAACATTTTTATAGGATGTATGAAATAAAATAATTTGAGAAATAAAAATAACATTTTTATTGTATGTACGAAGTATATAAATTAATCATGTTTGAAATAAATTATTTGGCAATAAAAATCACATTTTAACTATATATATGAATTGTTATAAATAGTTTTGTGTTGAAATAAATATCTATTGGATAAAAATATCATTTTTATCACCTATATGAGTTGAAATGGTTTTTGAAATCGAAGAACGGATTATATTTATATTTATATTTATAAATATAATTAAAATAAATCGAATAACGAAGCTGTAGTTCGTATTTTGAAACCGTGATTTCAAATGATTGTACCGGGAGATCCGACCATCGGATTTTCCCGAAACCGAAGCCGTTGGATTCGCTTTCGAAATATCTTTCCAATGGCACCAACATTGCAAAGATTCAATGACGGGTTTTTCTGGAATGTTTAATTCAAATCTGAATGAAAACAGTGCCAGAATGGATTATATATATATAAATATAATTAAAATAGATCGAATAACGACGTTACAATTCATATTTTGAAACCATAATTCTAAATGATTGTACCAGGAGATCCGACCGGCGGATTTTCCCAAAACTGGAACCGTTGGGTCCGCTTTGAAAAGATCTTTCCAATGACATAAAATTTGTAAAGATCCAACGGTTAGATTTTCAGATATGTGTAAATCAAATTTGAAGAAAAACAGCGCCATGGCCACGTTATGGCCTGAAGCGTCGTTTGAATAAATTGGCTATATTTAAATAAATAAAAATAGCGATAAATCATTATAAAATAATATAAACGATATGGAATGGAAATAAATTGAATTTACTCGGTTTATAGGATATTGGATGGTTGAATGTGTTTGACGTGAAAATTACATTAATGAACTGAATTATGGATGTCAGATAATTTAACCATCGAAATGAATTGATTTGAAAGTCTAAATATACGTGAATTATTTGAAAAGTCGGAGTTAATTCTCATTTCTAATAATTGGTCGATGGTTAGAAGTTGAAGACATGAAGACTGTGCAAGACGAGGATCTTCACATCGAATGGATGGCTACTGATGCCTTTGATGGGAGTTGCTGTCCTAAAGGGTTTACAATGGTGGTTGTCCGGGCATAATTTTTGATCGTTCGGATGTGCGAGGGCCTCTCTCTTATATTGGACATACGGAAGAGGTATAAGGTTCCTCCGGTTTCGTTCAGACCCAGAACGGACTTGTAAATGGATGTGTGTCTGACGTTGTAGATTGACAACGTGGCATGCAGAGATGCTATGATCAAAGCTTTTGTTGAAAAGCAGAGCTTTGTGATTGATGATCAAAGCAAGGCTTTGAATAGCTAGTTTGTTTTTAGCATTGATTCGCGAGCCTCACACCCCGGTATGAGCCGAAAACGGGAGAGGACCTCAGGGTGGACCTGCGTTTCCTTCTAGCTAGGAGTGGTGTTTTGGGTTTTACACGCCCGGGCATTTTACTTATGTGGATGATGGATAGCGAGGCACCTTGGTTTAATCGGTCACTACTGGGCCGATGGTTTGGTCGGATATGACCAGTTGACGCCCCGTAGGGCGGGGAAACTTAGTGTTCAGGCATTTTAATCCCCTCCATGTGGACCGGCCCTGACGATCCAAGGGTCACTCGAGCTCTGATCTTGAGGGGCGGGCTAGAGCATCTCGAAGCGGTAAGGACGATCCCTTGCCTTGGTTCATGACGGAAATCCAATTTCCAAATACGACATCGTGCGATTTTGATTGTATACCTATATATGGCGACATAGTTGTATAGGGCACTTACACCGTCTATGATTGATACTTATGATTGAAATTGTTTGTGAAACATATAAACACTTGTAATAATATAAAATGCTTTTGTTTTATTCGTATCAAGCATATTTTGGCCATTATAAGGTAAAACTCTATCCTCCGGTTTGCGTTGCATTGTGTCATGGGAATTGAGTCTTATAATGGCTTCATTTCTATAAAAAGCATTGCGATGTTTTAATGATTCACTTATTTTTAGCACTGGCAATACAATAGAGTAAACCCGTTCCGCATTAGCGGCGTGGTCCTATGATTGGCCTTATTATAAAATAAGTTTAGTAGATTTCTCATACTAGTCCCATGACTGACTCGTAGTTTGTTTCACTTGCAAACTCGGGTGCCCCTATTTCTACTCGGGTGCCCCTATTTCTACACGGGAAGCCTTGTATTCAGGTTTTAGCAGGCTCTTTCTGGATAGCTATGGAGCTGAAGATGGATTCTATCATTTCTTTCTTTTTATGTTGTTCAGCTCCTGTTGTACATATTATGTTTTTGATTCCGATGTAGACATTCTATGTAAAGATGAACTGTATTTTGTACTAAGTATGATCCTGTATACTGTGTAACTCTGATGTTTATATTTATCCAGTGTATTTTGTTGTTCATTATCTGGTGTATTTATATATTTTTGTTCTACTGCCATTTGTTTATGTGTTATATTCCAAAGATTACCCTTGCCACCGTGGAACGAGGTTTGGGGTCGTCTCAACGTGGTATCAGAGCTTTGGTTAAGCTTAGTTTTGGAATATAACATATTAACGAACTCGACAGAAATAGAATCAGTAGTATTCTATGACGAATAACTCATTTCAGATAGGATCAGTAATATCCTAGAATGAGTGTAGCAGAATGAAATACACGCCAATAGATACATTTACATTCAAGTATATGTCTCTATGCTTTAAAATACCTTTCTGTTGACCTGACACTTTGTCTGCTATTTGCAGACATAGAAAATGAGTGGCAGAAGGAATAATCCTATGGTTCAGCAACCTAATGAGCCAGTTGTGCTTGCATAGCCATGATCAGATATTGAGGCTCTATTAATTAAGTATCGAAATCTGGGTGGAGTACCGTTCTCGGGCAATGAACCTATTATTCAAACTCAAGCATCGATGCGTTCTGCTGAGAAAATCTTTGAAGGTTCAAAGTTGAGAGTTGATCAGAAAAGATTATTGGCATCTTGGGCACTCAAAGACGAAGCTTTAATCTGGTGGGATACCGTTATTAAAGATAATCCAGAAGGTGATATCACCTGGGATAGATTCAAAGAGATTTTCAATGAAAGATTTATTCCTCCAGAAGCAACTGAGCAGTTAGGTGATGAATTCTACTATTTGATTCAAGGGAATATGACTATTCCAGAATATCATAAGAAATTAAATGAACTTTCTCGTTTCGCCCCGCATCTAATTCAAAATCCAAAGATGAAGAATCTGAGGTTTATTAACGGGCTCCAAAGGAAGTACCAAAGTAGTGTAACTGCACATGTTCAACAATCTTTCTCTGAAATGATATATATGACTTATCAGTATGAAGATCTAGATAAGAAAGTTCTTTTGGGCGATGAAGAGGAAGTCAGTTCTAGTAACAAAAGGAAATTTGAATCTGATAGCCCAGAGACAAGTACACAGCCTGAGATAAGTACGACGTCTGGGGTTAGAAAGAAGCCTAGCGTCAATAGAAAAAAAGTCAAGTCTGAGGAAGAACCAATAACGACTGCCACATGGTCGAGCTGCAATAGACAAGGACATTTGGCTACAAATTGCAAATCTTGGAACAAACGAAAGAAGGATAAATCTAAATCTAAGAAGGGGTTTCAAGAGAATAGAAAACGCAGTCTTTGTCACCAGTCTGGTCATCTTTCAAAGGTTTGCCAACTCTTAAAGAAGTCTGAAATAGTACAAGTGAATGAAGTGGCAGAAGTTCCATCACCCTCAGTTAGTAAAGCGAGACCAGATGTTTTAGAAGGCACACTTACTGTCAAAGACATTCCAGTTAAAGTACTATTTGATACAGGCGCATCGCAAAGCTTTGTTGCAAGGAATGTGGTTAAGAAACTAGATTTGAATTTGAAAAAGCTCAAAGCACCCATGACTATCCATAATCCGGTCGGGGGTTCCCTCGATCTTAGTTGGATTTGTGGGGTGCCTGTCTCTCTTTCCCGTTATAGGTTCCCTACCATTGCGATAGTCATGAATTTTACCGAATTTGATCTTATTTTGGGACTGGATTAGCTGACCAAATATGAAGCTGAGGTTAAATGCGCCAACAGGGTCGTTAAGGCAAAGATTAAATCAGGAGACTATATAAACATTCCATGTGTAGGTCCGAATTCTGATAGAAAAGACTTTTGGTCAGCTTTGGATGTTTCTCCTGCTCAAATAGAAAAGATTCATGTCGTTATAGAGAATGTTCCAGTCGACATAGAAAATATTCCTATCTTCCAGAACTATGCAGATGTGTTCGAAGAAATTGTTAGCTTACCTCCGCGTAGAGAAATAGATTTCAAGATTTCTTTGATTCCAAATGCAAGGCAAGTAATACACGCTATTCGAAGAATGACCTTGAAGGAAAAAGAAGAATTAGACAATCAGACTGACAGCTTGTATGGAAGGGTTTTATCAAGCCTAGTGTCTCTGATTGGGGAGCAGCAGTGGTGTTTGTCCCAAAATCAGACGGTACTCTCAGATTATGTGTGGATTATCGTGAATTGAATAAACAGATATTAAAGAATAAATATCCATTACCGCGGATTGATGATTTGTTTGACCGATTGAATGGCGCACAAGTATTTTCACGAATGGACCTAGCTATAGGTTTCCATCAGCTTCGTATTGCCAAAGAGTGTGTTCCTTCGACAGCATTCAGAGGTCCAGGTTTATTCTATGAGTGGTTAGTAATGTCGCTCGGCTTATGTAATGCTCCATCTTATTTTGTCGATCTAATGAATAGTGTATTCAGAGAAGTATTGAATATATTCGTACTGGTTTTCATTGTTGACATATTGATCTTCTCTGAGTCAGAAAGCAAGCATGCAAAACATTTGGAACAAGTGTTAGAAATTCTTAGAAAGAATGTTTTAAGAGCCAAATTTTCCAAATGTATATTCCGGCAAGAAGAAGTCAAGTTTCTTGGCCATGTTGTATCAAAAGAAGGAATTTCTGCGGATCCCAGCAAAATTACTGCTATTCAGAATTGGAAGCAGCCAACTACACCCATAGAAGTCTGTAGTTTTCTTGGGTTGGCTAGTTATTATCGGAAGTTCGTTATGGATTTTTCGAAGATATCTAGTTCCTTAACGAAGCTCACTAAGAAACATTCAAGGTTCAATTGGACTCCAGAATGTGAGGCGACTTTCGAAAAGCTGAAGTTAAGGCTGACAACTGCTCTAGTGTTAACAATTATTGATGGCAATCAAGACTTAAAAGTCAGGACAGATGCTTCTAAAGAAGGTCTTGGTGCAGTATTAATGCAAAGATACCAAGTAGTCGCTTATGCTAGCCGTCAATTGAAACCACATGAAAAGAACTATGCAACTCACGACCTTGAATTGTTAGCCATCGTGTTTGCTATGAAAATATGGAGGCATTGTCTATTGGGTAAGAAATTTGAATTATATACTGGCCATCAATCATTAAAGTATTTATTCGCCTTGAAGGATCTGAATATGAGGCAGCAGCTTTGGTTAGAATTTCTTGTAGCATATGATCTTGATATTTTGTATACTTCGGGGAAAGCCAATGTTGTGGCTGATGCGCTCAACAAAAAGAATGTGATCATCACCAGTCTTATCATTACACCATCGTTGATTGATAAAATATATATTCTTCAGAAAGGCGATAGTTTTGTTAAAGAGGTGATCAAAAGAATTCAAAGGGGCGAAGTCTCCAGTTTCCAAGTGGATAGCGCAGGAGTTCTGAGATTGAAAGGAAGAATTTGTGTTCCTAACATCCTTGAGCTCAAAAGAGATGTATTGGACGAGTGTCACAAGTCCAAACTGAGTATCCACCCAGGGAAGCGAACAATCTGGTGGAAGGCGATGAAAAGAGATATCTCTATATATGTTAGTCGGTGCTCCACCTGTCAACAAGTCAAAAGCGATCAACAGAAACTCGCCTGATTGTTACAACCGTTGGAAATTCCAGGTTGGAAGCGGGAACAAATTTCTATGGATTTCATAGATGGTGTGCCCAGAACCCGAAAAGGAAATGACAGTATTTGGATGATCGTAGATCGTTTCATGAAGACCACCCATTTCATCCCTGTCAGATCGAATAGAACCGCTTAGAGTCTGCGAAGATTTATTTCAATGAGATTGTTAAACTTCATGGAGTTCCCATGAGTATCGTTAGTGATCATGACCCGATTTTCGGTAGTAAATTCTGGGAAGCATTCCAAGTAGAATTGGGAACAAAATTGAACTTGAGCACCGCTTATCATCCTCAAACAGGTGGTCAAACTGAGAGGGTGAATCGTATTCTAGAAGATTTATTGCGGGTTTGTGTTATTGATTTTGGTGGATCATGGGAAGACCACTTGCATTTAGCTGGGTTGATATCTCTTATTAACTCTGGTGCAAGGTAAATTTACCATATTTTGCATTTCCGTTTTGTTCTCTACTTGGTTGTTGTTTTCTCTTCATGGATGTAAACTTTTTAATTATATTGTGTAAATAATTTCAAAAGAGTATATGAATTAATTTCTATATATTTGAAAAGGTTAAAAATAAATTGATTGTTGTTTGTGTTGTGTGATTTAGGATTTGACTAATCAAATAGTGGAATGATAGTTAATCAAATCAATAAGAGAATGAAGTTAAATTTACGCAATTGAATCAAATATTGAACTGGTTTAAAAATAGATAGAAATATATACATATGCATTAAATATGTTTGAATAGGTAAATGGATTTGCTGTTGAGTAAAGAATTTATTTGCATGCCCGACAAATAGGTAAACCTTAATGAGTTGGATGCGCAATTTTATTATTATATCAACTCGTGTGAATGCCACTGTACGCGAAGTGCTGGTTGTTTTGTGTGTAATAATAAACGTCGACATAGGATAGTGACAATTAATTTTGAACAACATTACATGGCATACTTCTGGAAGATAGCATACTTTATCATATACCACAAGCATTTGGAGCTTGTGTGACTAGGTTGAAGGTTTACCATACGAGCGAGAGGCTTGTATAACGATGACTATATATTACAGGTTGAACTGATGACTGATATGGACAATATAAAATATAATGGTAAATTGCTCGATTAATAAAAACCCCACACGGGTCTGGAGATGACAATAAACATGTCTCTCTGGTCATTAAGGCACAAAAACCATTTATAGGGCGACGAGAATTTATTCTCTGGAGTTATGTTCTATACACACTCCCAAGTGGACACCGGAATATATCACTATAAATGCGTGCATGCTTATTAGGTTTTATTGGGTACCTAATACGGCCCAATAAATTTCCAAACCCCTCCCCATACAAAGGAGGTTACGGCGAAATTTTTCGAAAATTTAGGGTGTTAGTCAAACTTTTGAACAATTTGAAAATTCTTAAAAAAAATGAAAAGTTGAAGAATGAAAGCCAGAATGGAAGTTGAGTTGGTTAACTAAACAGCTTTTGGCTTCGTTCCTTTTCGGGGACGAAAAGATTTTAAGTGGGGGAGATTGTAACAACCCGAAAAATCTGAACAATTTAAAATTTTAATTTGGCTATTTTGGTGCATTTTGAATATTTAAAATAAATTATTTTAAATAATAATGACCAAAAGTCTATTTGTATCGATGTTGGAAAATAAATAAATTTATTTTAATTATAAAACAAGGCCTAAAAGGGCGCGGCAGTTTGAAAATTTAAATTCGAACTTTGACTGACTGTACCGGATGCAAAATAAAACGGATTTAGTGAAACCAAAAATATTTTAATTAGTTTAGGAATATCTTTCTAATGAATCTGAAAAATCGAAATTTCATAGCGGGAATCAAAAGTTATGGCCAAACGATTTTTCAGAAAGGTCGCTATGGGGTTTATATAGCCCTTGAAAATAGCCATTTTGCAAACAACCTTCGTTTTCGATGAAACCACTTTCGTTGGATCCGGGATGTAAAATTATTGCTAGGTTTCAAATTCCATAATTTTTGGAGTTAATATGTGAGCGTGGCAAAGGAAAATGTGTTTGGTTGATTTTAGTCAATTTAGATTGACCAGAAAATAGCCATTTTTCAAACGGTCTCCAAATTTGATGAAATTAGGTTTGGTAGGACCGTATCGTCAATATGAAGCTAAGAATAATTTTTATGGAATTTTTGGGATCAGTATTGGCCCCGGCAAATTGGAATGTACGTTCAAATCAAATATTGAATGTTATACATTTTAATTTGAAGAAAAACTGACTGAAACAGTCGAATGGGCCTACGAAACATATTCCATTGTGTTCGGAATGGGGGTATTTAGCTAGGGATGACATTCGTTAGGCTGGAATTGGAGTTCGTAAGGAGAAAGGGAAAATTTTGGATTTTAAAATAAATATAAAAAGGGTCGAGCCAATCAGAACTCTCCTCTACATCTTCTCTCTCCCCGATCCTTATATCACGATGGCGGAAAAGATTTCCCCGCTTCCTCCTCTTATTCCTCCTCCTACACACAAAATTAGACCCCCCTCCAGTTGGGAATTCCGTAGTCCTCTCTACGATCTTTAAATCCATATAAGGGTTGTATTTTTTCATCGCGTGTTTGAAGAGATCCGTGCCTCCAAAGCCTGGAACTTTCGAGCGCCACCACCACCTGTAGGAGCCGTCGATCTGGGTGAAACTACCCTATATGGGAAGCTACTTCGAAGCTCTTCGACGTGCCATAGTCCAATTGCCTCCTAGTGCAGCGGATTGGAAATTAAATTGAAACCTAGTTTTGAACAGGTTTGAAAAATATATGGCTTTGTTTATTTTAATTGATTTCGACAAATAAAACCGTTGCAAACTTATAAAAATCATATTTTTTTGCTATGTTAACGAAATCCAGTGAAACATGAGACATTGGACTCGTGTGGACGTCTTCTACATTCTAGAAGAGACCGGATATTTTTCTGAGCCTTCTACAACTTTTGCAGGAGTGGAACCCAATGTGAGATTTCTGAATTATAAATGATAGGGAACGACGACATATAAATTATACGGTCGATGTATGAGTTATATAAGCATTGTACACCTCATGTATAAGCGTTGTATAAGTTATATATGCGTTGTAAAAATCATATATGTGTTGAATGGAAATGAAATGAACTGAAATGAAATCGAATAATTTATATACATATATATATACACACTCCCCTCATCCACAAACCATGGACGATATATATTGGTTGTGATTTGTTTGGATTTGGTTGATGTGAAATTTGTTTGATATATATGAATGGTTGAAATGATTGATTGTGGTTAAAATCCCAATAGGATTAGTATATGGGAAAATTCGTCTGTGTACAAACTAGTTATTGAAATCCCCATTGTCAAAAGCTACGAGGCTTTAAGGTAGAGCAAGGAGCCGTACTAGGGACGGTGCCGGTTTTAACTACCTTGCCATTATGCTGCCGAAATTTTCTGAAATATTTCTGTGTTTGATTTATATTCATGTATTGAAATATATTCATGTGTTGAAAAATATTCGTTTTTGAAATAAAATGGTTTGAACGATAAAAATAACATTTTTATCGAATGTATGAAGTAAAAATGGTTTGAATGATAAAAAATAACATTTTTGTAGAATGTATGAAATAAAATAGTTTGAGCGATAAAAATAACATTTCTATTGTATGTACGAAGTATATAAATTAATCGTGTTTGAAATAAATTATTTTGGTAATAAAAATCATATTTTTTCTATATATATGAATTTTTATAAAAAGTCATGTGTTAAAATAAATATCTGTTGGATAAAAATATCATTTTCATCACCTATATGAGTTGAAATGGTTTTTGAAATCGAAGAATGGATTATATTTATATTTATATATATAAATATAATTAAAATAAATTGAATAACGAAGCTGTAGTTCGTATTTTGATACCGTGATTTCAAATGATTGCATTGGGAGATCCGACCATCTGATTTTCCCGAAACCGAAACCGTTGGGTTCGCTTTGGAAGTATCTTTCCAACGGCACCAACTTTGCAAAGATCCAACGGTTGGATTGTCTGGAATGTTTAATTCAAATCAGAATGAAAACAACACCAGAATGGATTATATATATAAATATAATTAAAATAAATCGAATAACGACGCTGTAGTTCATATTTTGAAACCGTAATTTTAAACGATTGTACCGGGAGATCCGACCGTCGGATTTTCCCAAAACTGGAACCGTTGGGTCCCCTTTGAAAATATATTTCCAATGACATAAAATTTGTAAAGATCCAATGGTTAGATTTTCAGATATGTGTAAATCAAATTTGAAGAAAAACAGCGCCATGGCCGCGTTATGGCCTGAAGCGTCGTTTGAATAAATTGGCTATATTTAAATTAATAAAAATAGCGATAAATTGTTATAAAATACTATAAACGATATGGAATAGAAATAAACTGAATTTACTAGGTTTATAGGATATTGGATGGTTGAATGTGTTTGACGTGAAAATTACATTAAAGAATTGAATTATGGATGTCAGATAATTTAACCATTGAAATGAATTGATTTGAAATTCTAAATATACGTGAATTATATGAAAAGTTCGAGTTAATTCTTATTTCAAATAATTGGTCGACGGTTAGAAGTCGAAGATATGAGGATGGTGCAAGACCGAGGATCTTCACATCGAATGGATGGCTACTGATGCCTTTGATGGGAGTTGCTGCCCTGAAGGGGTTACAGTGGTGATCGTCCGGACGTACTTGTTGATCGTTCGAATGTGCGAGGGTCTCTCCCCTGTGTTGGACATACGGGAGAGGAATATGGTGCCTCCGGTTTCGTTCAGACCTAGAACGGACTTGTAAATGGATGTGTGTCTGACGTTGTAGATTGACAACGGGCATACAGAGATGCTGTGATCAAAGCTTTTGTTGAAAAGCAGAGCTTTGTGGTTGATGATCATAGTAGGGCTTTGAATAGCTAGCTTTGTATTTAGCATTGATTCGCGAGCCTCACACCCCGGTATGAGCCAGAAACGGGAGAGGACCTCCGGGAGGAGCTTCGTTTCCTTCTAGCTAGGAGTGGTGTTTTGGGTTTTACACGCCCGTGCATTTTACTTATGTGGATGATGGATAGAGAGGCGCCTCGGTTATATCGGTCGCTATTGGGCCGATGGTTTGGTCGGATATGACCAGTTGACGCCCCATAAGGTGGGGAAATGCAGTGTTCAGGCATTTCAATCTACTCCGTGTGGACCAGCCCTGACGATCCAAGGTTCACTCGAGCTCTGATCCTGAGGGGCGAGCTAGAGCATCTCGAAGCGGTAAGTACGATCCCTTGCAGCTTTTGACTTTCGTTTTCGTATTTCATCCGTAACTTTTTTAATACGGACTCCACTCACGAAGTTCCAAACATAAGAGTTGACTAGAATTCCATTATGAATGCAATGGTGCAATTTTTGTGATCGAATTCCATTATTGGTGAAAACTCCATTTTCAAAGGCTAATTAAATTATTAAATTATCTATAACCAAAATTTCGAGATTACATTCTTTTCTGTTTAAAAGAAATTTCATCCAGAAATTCTACCAATGACTAAGTCATGACATTGGCGCCTAATTATCCTAAGTTACACAACCAATCATGGTTCATCCAATTTTGCAACCCAGTACATATTTGCATGGTGTACTTAATGCATCGCAACCATAAAACCTATATGCATAATGATTCTAATTTAGATCCTCCTATATGTATGCATTTTATTTTTGGAAACACTATTGGAAAACATGATGCAAAACATCCTAAATATACCGGAAGATCTATATAAACACAAATTTTGAAAATATTTTCATCCATAACTCTCACACTTCTATGAATAGAGGTGCAAAGCACTCAATTTTGCATCCAAATCCTATCATCCATTTGTTAACGTATCTTAATCACTTCTTGTTTGTTTCATCTAACCCGAAAAAGAAAATCAAAGCGGAGAATCTTAACGTTCATTCTGCTTATAAATATTCCAATCTCCATTCTACAATGGAATTTTACCTTAATAGCCCCAAAATATTCCGAAAATTTCCACTGTTGACTACAAAGGAGGCTTGATAAGAGCTCTAAAACATAAAATGAGGTAATTAATAACTCGTGTGTACCATCTACAAGGTATGGAAACAAAGTTTCCTCCGATAAAACATCCTTTTCCTTGTTAATATTAATGTACATATCGTCGTTCCTAATGCACTGGTAAAACGCATGAACAAGCCATCTGAAATCTTCCTTAGCTTTACATATAATAAAAAATCGAAAATTTTCCATCAAAAATAAATTTCTACTTGAAGAATTCTTTATGCAAAACTTGAAAATCATTTTTAGTGATGTTCAACTTCCATATCAGATTTATACAAAAACAAATTTTCGATAACATGCACTTTACTATATTTAAACCATCTATTTTTATACAAAACAGATGTATAAACATATGTAAACTACCATATCTCTATGTTTATACATAAATCGGGTTTTATGGGAAAGTAAAAAAACAAAAACACGAAACTTTTAAAAGAAAAAGATTTTTTTTCAAAAAATATTTGCAAAAAGTTAAAAATATGTATCACGAAAATTTAAATGATCCAAATATCATGTGAGCATTGAAGGAAGTTGGTTGTAATAACCAAAAATTTTAACTAAACTTAAATTTGATTTTTATTATAAAATTTGAATATCCTAGATATAAAACGAATTTAATAAAGTTTAAATACAAATTAGACTTAATAATATTTTATGTCTATATTTGAATATTTTATTAAGATATAAGAATATGGATTTTATAAAGAATTGTGAACCTATTATGAAGGCTACATTTAAATATAAGGTTTTATTAAACAAATGTAAATTGAAATAAATATTTTTAAATATTAATAAGACATGATACTATCTTATTATGATAACATATAATGGTGTTTATAATTTTATAAGGATTTGCTAAGTACTTAAATTTTATTTTAAATTATTTTGATGGACATATATTTTGGGTAATATACATATATATATATATATATAATGGATAATATAATAAAACAGATGTTTTTGAAATATTAATAAGTTGTAAATATTAATTAAAATATGACAACATGAATTTTGATGTTTATAACTAGGAAGTAAATAAATGCCCACAATTATAAGTATTGGTAATTTGCTACATTTATAAGTATCACAAAGGTGTTGCCAATTTAAATTATTTTAATAATGCATTAGGATAAGTATATAGGTTAGGTGTCCTCTTAAGTGTATTCATGCATGAAGTAATTTATATGATAAAGCCAAGTGTCTATATATGTGTAATTATGCATGTAGAGATTTCATGTTACGTGCCATGTGTTCATTATTTAATTTACTAAAATACCCTTGAAACATTCCTATATAAGGTGAACCGAAACTCCATCTTCCTACACACTTCAGTCATTCATAATCTCACGTTCTATAGTGCATCTTCTTCACGTCTCCAATTTCCAGTAAATGGAAATATGCATTCCCACTCAATCAAAAATCCATATCTCTCAAACCATCCACCATTTGCCTCCAACTCCAACATAAAACTTGTCCGGATCGTTGTTTCTAGTTTTTAGAAATCAATGGATCAAAACTCCATTGATAGATGAGAGAGATATCCCAAGTTTACAGAAAAGAGAGGAAATGTGTTGAGAACTTCAGAAATTCGTATCTCTCAATCCGAACAGCATTACTCAACGCTATCTACATCGTCAATATGACCTAGAGATGTAGTATTTTTCACGTAAAATTGGGACAATTCCATGTCAACAACTTGAAATGTTTAAAATTAGGTTTTGAGTTCATCGGCAAGGGAGGCAGTGATCGGCGAGACGAAACATGGCGTGGCAATAAGGGAAGTGTAGGCTTCGATGTGGCATTGTTTGGGGGAGACTGGTGAAATTTTGGGTCGAAATTTTGGTTGCTAGCATGCGATATTCCTTCTACAGGTCTTGGCCATGGCTTGTGGATGTTGATCGAAGGCGGTAGACTTTAGGTGATGGGGTGCAGTCGAGTGAGGATGCGAAGACGAGTTTGTGGGTGGTCTCGGAATGGAGTTTGGTGGAGCTTTGGGCATGTGCAAATACACGTCGTGCACGGCATGAATGGGTTCCAAGTTACATGAAAAGAAAGAATGGGAGAAAGAAGAAGGGTAGGCCACGTAGGTTTGAGCATGATGAGGAGATGGGCTTTGGCCCAATTTGCTAAAGGTATTGTTTTATTTAAGTTTAAATATTTTTAAACTTCTGAAATTCATATCTCATTCATTTTACCTCTGTCTAACTCGTCATTGGTGGCGTTAGAATCACATCGACAAGTTGAACACACTAGTACGAGCTACTGGCATTTTTGATTAAGAACAAATTTATAGTAGGTTAAAAGCGCTTAAGATTAATTTCAATGAACATTGTTATTAATTTAATTTCAATATTTAATTAACTAAAAAATCACCAACTGCTATTAGAAATGGGACTGTAAAGAAGAGAAGTATCGCATAACGGTAGCATCGTCTGTTGGCTTGTTCGTAGTGATTCGGGTCTCTGACAATGAAGATTTTGGAAGCAATGGTGGTGAGAACTTCTAATTTAATTATTTTTAAATTAGTAGAAATGGTTAGAAATTGGTTAATTATAATTAGTTGAAGATTGTTGGTTGCTTATGGATGTTTGTTTTTATATGTGATGGATATTCATGTAGTTAGAAACACACTGAACACTGATAAGCGTTATTGACTGCAATGCTTTTGTGAAGACTCGTAACTCCCCGGTAAGGAAAGCCCGGATAATTTGAGGACATGACAAATCATAATGCAGACAGAAGAACATTTCATTGTATGTTACAACAATTCCATCAGAATACGAGAATATACAGAGTATGAATAAATATTACACAGAAAATATCAGAGATTTAAATTACATTTACATACATCGCAGCGGAAAATAATACATAACACAACTAGAAGTAATACATGGATACAGAGCTTTCTGAGTATCGTTCCTGCTGTAAATCAGGATCCTGTGAATATAAATCTGCCAAACCAAAACTACTAGCTGCCCGTGTCAAAATAAGGGCACCCAGAGTGTAACGACCCGGATTTTTGTCGATTTATTTTAAATATTTAATAATGGTTTAAATATTGAATTGATAATATAAATGATATTTTATATTGAATTTTCAATATAATATGGTTATTCTAATTATACGTTCAGATTAAATTTTAGATTTTTATTCAGTTCAGTTCATAATAATGTTACAGTGTTGAAAAGTCAGTGGATACGTTAAAATAGCGGTTCAGATTTACGGGTTAAAGACCACAAGATATTTTAATTTAAAATTCAAATTATAATATTCTTAGTGTTTCATCAGCCGATCTAAGTACATACTCGCACCATCCTATACTTTCATTTCGCAGACCTATACAATTCTCGAGCACAATATTCTGTTCTCTAGCTTCTTAACAAAGGCAGACAGGATTTAATGGCTTTAAGTACTGGATGTTCCTTCTCGCGCCTATAAAACAAGGTTAAGGCTTCGCTATTCTTTCATTCTGAATCCCATCTTCAATCCTTACTTCCGTTCCTTTTCCCCAATTCAAAATTTAAAACAAATCGAATCACCGAAAAGAAACAAAAAAAAAAGAAAAGAAAAGAAGAGGGGCGGAATCGAAATTGCGATGGAGGACCGCGACGACAATTAGTGGTTCGGCAAGTTTCAATTTCCGTTTAGGGTTCGAAGGGGGTCAACGCGATTTAGAGGGTGGAGCGGGGTTTTGGAGAAAGCAACGAGGGAAAATCGATGGTTGTCTGAAGGAGCGATGCATCTGTGGGGGAAGAGCAGCATAGAGTACTGTTTTGAGAAGGGATCGATTTTCATCCAACCGAAGCAGGCAGAGGCATTTTGGAGCAGAGGGCGGATTTCAGAGGAGTGGTGGCGCTGCTCTTAAGATGGTGAGGCAAGAAGTTTGTTGTTCCAGTTTGTTGGTAAAGATGAAGAGGGGGTTTCGATGAAGCCAGAGTTCGAAATTTGGAAATGGGCAAATGGACGAGATCGAATATTCTGTGAAGGACCATGGTGTTCGCTATTTTTTTTAGGAGCAGCATGAGAAGAATTAGTGAGTCTGATTTCAAACAGTGGGGAAGTTAATTCACAACACCGGACTCGTATTAGGCAAAGCAGTGGTATTTAGATTGAAACAAATTATGGATCAAAAAATCTCGGTGAGTAAATCTCACTCACCTTTAGAATTATTTTTATTTCATTAAAAATAATTGTCTGTTGCTTGTGTGAATATTTTCTGGTTGTTTTATATATATTAGTTACTTAGGCTATTATATATATATATATATATATATATTGGGTTGATTGGTTGGTTGGATTCCCGCAGTCTCATTAGCGGATGCCCGCAGTTTCATAGCGGATGATTACCCTATACGCCCCACGCTATGATTAGTGGATGACCTTCTATACCGCGATATTCTGCCACGAAGCAGAATGGGTATTATTTATGTGCTAACATCTGTGGATGCAGGAAAACAGGTTGGAGGAATCCAACTGGATTCCTCAAAAATATATTATCTGTTTGTTTATTTGTTTGCATATATATTTTTATATATGATGTGTTAGAAAAATAAATAATTCGGTGCTTTGTGTGTTTGAATATCACTGGGCTTAAGTAATGATATTTAAAATATCGTAAAAAGGATATTGGAGATTTAAAAAGGGAAAATTCTATTTTTAAATAGAATTTGAATTTTTAATGGGAATAAAAGTATAGACTTGTTTTTGAAAAATAAAACAAGTAGTTCCTTTATAAACGAAGTTTATAAATAGTTCTTTTATAACGAAGTTATAAATAAAGTGACAAGAATTATCATTTGATAATTCAAAAATAGAAATACAAGTTTGAAATTGGAATTTGAAATGAAATTTCAAAACAGGATGTGAAATGAAATTTTTAAATTTATAACTCAAATGAAATTTGAGTATAACATCTGAATTTTTAAAAGGAGTTTAAATATTTGAATTTTAAGAGGAGATTGAATATTAGAAATCCAAATAGAAGTTCAAATAGAACTTGAATAGATGAAATTAGAATGAAAAGTAGAAATTTGAATATGAGATTTCAAAATAGAATTTGAAATAAACTTTGAAAATAGGATTTCAAAGTAAAATTGGAAATAGAATTTCAAATAGGATTTCAAAATAGGAAATCCAAATGGGTTTGAAATGGAATTTGAATTCAAAGGAATTCAAATGGATTTGGATAAAGAAATTCCAATGGGATTTAAATATAAGATTTCCAATAGAAATTTAAATGAAGTTTAAATATTTAAATTCAAATATGATTTTCAAATATAACCATTCAAAAGGGATTTGATTATAGAATTTAAAGTGGAATTTAATTCAAAGGAATAAATTAAGGTATTGGGATTCAAGAAAATTAAATGTGGAGTTTAACTAATGAATTTGAATTTAGAATTCAAATGGTATTTGTAAATGAATTCGAATTTAGTATTCAATGGTGTTTGAAAGAAAATTGGAATATTTTAATTCAAATAGAGTTGGAAATAGATTTGAACATAGAAATTCAAATGGGGTTTGAATATTTGAATTTCAAAAGGGAATTCAAAATGGAGTTGAATATCTAAATTCAAGTATGAATTTCAAATATAGAAATTCAAAAAGGATTTGAAATGGAATTCGAATAAAGAATTTGAAATGGGATTCGAATAAAGGATTTCAAATGAGATTTGAATACAGGATTTAAAACTATGGAATTTGAAATGTAAAGATTCAAATGGAATTTGGAATATATATATATATATATATATATTAGAGAGGAGTTAAAATTCATTTTAAACGAAGTTTAACGTTTATATATATAAATATAATTAAAACGAACTCGCCATAGCGCTGCAGTTCGGAAAAATAGCGATTCGAACTTCAATTGAATATACATAACCCAATTGAAGTCGAAATTCTTTGAAACAAGAAACGTCAGGACCGGTTTGATAATAGTTTCCTAATGAAAGAGAAAAATATGAATTTCGTCGTATAGATTTTGAGTTATGTCAAAATCAAAATTTCAGAAAAGCAGCGCCAGAATCGTTTAAAACCATAATGGTTTATTTAATTTTATAAAAGGATTTTTAAGCAAATAAAATCCGAAGTTTCTATTTAGAAAATTTCAGAGTTGAGTTGTAAAATATATGCGAATTCAAGTTGTGTAAATGAATATGATTTTTGAAACAGAAACCAGATTTTGATTTATTGAATAGAATTAACTAAATTGAATAAAAATTAGTTAATGAGTTTTTGAATGGATATTGGGATTTGAATAAGTAAATTCGATTTGAAATTTATATTCAAAATGGAAAAGAGAACTAGAATTAAAATTGAAATTCAATTTGGTTATGAACGAGTTAAATATTTTGTTTGAACATGTTATGTTCAACAAAGAAGTGAAATAGACAAAAAGGCTAATTAAAGAATAATTGAGCGAAACTGAATTCAAACGATTCAAAATTGAATTCAAACGAATGGATTGAGTTGAATTGGAAACAGGTGAACAGGTGTTAAACAGATATGGGATGGAGTATATGAAGATTTTAAATTTATGTGCTCGACAAAAAGGTACATGTTTAAATTCATATATGAGTTTTATGCGCCGTATCGGCAAGCCGCTTGGCTTTTTTCCTTTTTCTTTTTGAGATTAGAAGATACCGGGAAGCTATTTGAAATTTCCCGATGCTCCCGATACAGGGGAGGTTATGGCGAAATTTTCCGGAAATTTAAGGAGTTATAATATTTTTAAGATATTTTGATAATTAGAGATCATTATATCGACGTATTGAATTCGATAGTAAAGTGAATATAAAAATCGAATATTGCAAACAAAAAGGGATAGAGATAAGTGATTGAAATTGTTTCAATTGCAAATAGAGATATTTTCTAATATATAGAAATAAAAGAAGTTAATATTTGGAAACGTTTTCCAAATGGCATAAGAGCCAAGAATGATTATTGAAAATATTTGGCTAACAAATATTGATTGAGAAAATAGAGAAGTGGTTTAATTAATGAATATTAATTAAAGAGCCCAGTGGTTTGTTTGATATGTTGGATGAACACTTGTTTTTATTCGATAGTTAAATCACAGACTATCGAAGTTTTTGACCATCGTTGTCAATATGGAGAGACCGGTTGGATTATTATCCGAAGAACCACTCCGTATCGGCATAAACGTTGCGAACCAAGTATGCTGAATATATTGAAGACGGAGTGAAGTGCAAGGGCTTTTCTAGTAATAGAAATAGTGCCTTCGGTTTCGTTCAGTCCCAGAACGAACGTAAATGGACGAATGTCTGACAGAGTATTTCCAATGATCAAATGGGTTGGTCTGTATGAATATATATGGTTGCAACGGATTTATCCCTTAGCATAATATCCAGAATATTTGTGCAAACTCAACTAGTGATTAACGGATCTGACAATGTGGCATTCAAAGTGATTGTGTTATCAAGGAATGGTAAGTAATCGTAGCCTCAGGCCTCAATAACCGGGAAAGGACAAAAATCGGGCAGGCAGCATGGCTATGTGGGTCGCACCCATTAGGGTGTATAATCACCTATCTAGAGAAATTCCTTTTGTTTCTAAATCTATCGATTCTGCCCATTCGGGAACCGTGGTTTGAGTCCAACCGTTGGTGATATACATTCGATACACTCAAGCGAAATGAGTGGTCGGTCATGTGTGGGCCGGGTTACAAGATGTTCTTGTTGAACCCAGTGTATTCGCCTCTAGAGATACATCATCGGAAGGTGGTCCCATACCTTGTCATGTTGGAAATCCAATCTCCAATAAGCGCCATGCGGTTTTTGATTTTATACTATATATGTGGAGCGTGAGATGCAAGCGTTCTGCTATTTGGTTATTTATTTGATGTAGACATTACTATAATATCACTGGATTTGATATTAAAGTGTTTTGGGTTATAGTAAGGTAAAAACCGTCCGTGTTTATGTGTGGGCTGGTCTTACTATTATCTTTTCTTTCGAAAAAGATTTTTGAAAGTTAAACAAGTGGTTGGAGTTTACTCACACCAGTCCCATGACTGACCCAGAGTTTATTTTGTTTTGTTTTCCCTAAACTCTTGGGTGCCCAAATTTGTACGGGCAGTCAAGTGTTTCAGGCTTTTACAGATACACTTGGAGGAGCTTGAAGCAGGAGGCTTCAACGTGAGTTATTTAGAGTTACTTCCGCTGGATCAAATGTTATGTGTACTCTGATGATGGTATGTATATATGTACCAAACAGAATTGTATTTCAAAGCTTATGTTATATAATATATTTTATTCGTTCCGCTGTGAGTTGTGATCTTCGTTTTTCTCCTATTCTGGTATTTCTTTCTTTCTATTTCTCATCCTCTATCTTCTTTCTAATAATGATTCGTATTTCTGTGCAATTTGGATTGGACGTGTGGTATTATTAGTCAATTCAGATAGCACGGATTTGCGGGCCTTTACAGTTGGTATCAGAGCTTAGGTTGAGCGAACACCTAGGCTTGTGTGGCATGTGCTCATTAGAGATAGGGTCAGTAATACCCTAGAATGAGTTGAGTGTATAGATACGAGAGAGCGTATTTGTTATTTGATATAAAAGTTGTTTTATATTGTGTTGGCTAGTCTGTTGAGTGGTTTATGAATTCTGGTCGGATAGTGGGATGCCACAAAGTCGATAGGAATTTCTAAACACTTGAACAGGAGATTGAACACGATATTGTTTAAAGTGGGTGAAATTATTTTACCCAAAATTATATTTTGATATAGAAAGGAAATTTTTTTGAAATTATTATATTATATGATGTGTTGATTGATATCATTATAATCAGATAAGATTATAAAAATTGAAATGGTTATTTATAACCAAATAGAATTTGTATAGGAATTAAATATACAAATGAGATGAATTAGAATTAAATTCAAACCAGAATTTGGAATTTAAATCCTGGGAAGTTGAAAAATATTTTTCAAAGTATATTAAAATAATATAGATTTGTTTTAGAAGGATTTGAAAGAAAATCATTTAAATGGATTTTGGAATAATAAGGCACTGAACTCACTTCAGTGGCTGGGAAATTATTCTGATGATGATTGCAACATCATCAGTGTTCATTTCCGAGTTTCTAAGTGATGAATTGCTACCTTAGAAAAAGTTTTTGATGGACATTTGTTTGAAAGAAAACAAGTGGTTTGAAAATTCAAATGTTTTGAATTTGAAATGAAAATAAATATATGTATATATTTATGGGATTTCAAAGGATTTGAAATGAAAACCCTGGGATCTGGATTCTGGAATTAAAATTTAACTGAAGCAAGTTAAATGGTTCGAGGTGAATAAATTGACTTGAATCAATTTGAAATAAAATTGAAAGGAATATGAATTAGAATGCATATGAATGGAAACCAAAAGCTTTGGTTGAAAATAAAGTCATGGAAATATGAGAAGTTGAGTTTCAACATAAATGGAGTTTGAAAAGTAATGGATTTGTACCATTTTCCTATCTTAGCAATTTCGAGGACGAAATTATTTTAAGGGGGGAAGAATGTAACGACCCGGATTTTTGTCGATTTATTTTAAATATTTAATAATGGTTTAAATATTGAATTGATAATATAAATGATATTTTATATTGAATTTTCAATATAATATGGTTATTCTAATTATACGTTCAGATTAAATTTTAGATTTTTATTCAGTTCAGTTCATAATAATGTTACAGTGTTGAAAAGTCAGTGGATACGTTAAAATAGCGGTTCAGATTTACGGGTTAAAGACCACAAGATATTTTAATTTAAAATTCAAATTATAATATTCTTAGTGTTTCATCAGCCGACCTAAGTACATACTCGCACCATCCTATACTTTCATTTCGCAGACCTATACAATTCTCGAGCACAATATTCTGTTCTCTAGCTTCTTAACAAAGGCAGACAGGATTTAATGGCTTTAAGTACTGGATGTTCCTTCTCGCGCCTATAAAACAAGGTTAAGGCTTCGCTATTCTTTCATTCTGAATCCCATCTTCAATCCTTACTTCCGTTCCTTTTCCCCAATTCAAAATTTAAAACAAATCGAATCACCGAAAAGAAAAAAAAGAAAAAAAAGAAAAAGAAAAGAAAAGAAGAGGGGCGGAATCGAAATTGCGATGGAGGACCGCGACGACAATTAGTGGTTCGGCAAGTTTCAATTTCCGTTTAGGGTTCGAAGGGGGTCAACGCGATTTAGAGGGTGGAGCGGGGTTTTGGAGAAAGCAACGAGGGAAAATCGATGGTTGTCTGGAGGAGCGATGCATCTGTGGGGGAAGAGCAGCATAGAGTACTGTTTTGAGAAGGGATCGATTTTCATCCAACCGAAGCAGGCAGAGGCATTTTGGAGCAGAGGGCGGATTTCAGAGGAGTGGTGGCGCTGCTCTTAAGATGGTGAGGCAAGAAGTTTGTTGTTCCAGTTTGTTGGTAAAGATGAAGAGGGGGTTTCGATGAAGCCAGAGTTCGAAATTTGGAAATGGGCAAATGGACGAGATCGAATATTCTGTGAAGGACCATGGTGTTCGCTATTTTTTTTTAGGAGCAGCATGAGAAGAATTAGTGAGTCTGATTTCAAACAGTGGGGAAGTTAATTCGCAACACCGGACTCGTATTAGGCAAAGCAGTGGTATTTAGATTGGAACAAATTATGGATCAAAAAATCTCGGTGAGTAAATCTCACTCACCTTTAGAATTATTTTTATTTCATTAAAAATAATTGTCTGTTGCTTGTGTGAATATTTTCTGGTTGTTTTATATATATTAGTTACTTAGGCTATTATATATATATATATATTGGGTTGATTGGTTGGTTGGATTCCCGCAGTCTCATTAGCGGATGCCCGCAGTTTCATAGCGGATGATTACCCTATACGCCCCACGCTATGATTAGTGGATGACCTTTTATACCGCGATATTCTGCCACGAAGCAGAATGGGTATTATTTATGTGCTAACATCTGTGGATGCAGGAAAACAGGTTGGAGGAATCCAACTGGATTCCTCAAAAATATATTATCTGTTTGTTTATTTGTTTGCATATATATTTTTATATATGATGTGTTAGAAAAATAAATAATTCGGTGCTTTGTGTGTTTGAATATCACTGGGCTTAAGTAATGATATTTAAAATATCGTAAAAAGGATATTGGAGATTTAAAAAGGGAAAATTCTATTTTTAAATAGAATTTGAATTTTTAATGGGAATAAAAGTATAGACTTGTTTTTGAAAAATAAAACAAGTAGTTCCTTTATAAACGAAGTTTATAAATAGTTCTTTTATAACGAAGTTATAAATAAAGTGACAAGAATTATCATTTGATAATTCAAAAATAGAAATACAAGTTTGAAATTGGAATTTGAAATGAAATTTCAAAACAGGATGTGAAATGAAATTTTTAAATTTATAACTCAAATGAAATTTGAGTATAACATCTGAATTTTTAAAAGGAGTTTAAATATTTGAATTTTAAGAGGAGATTGAATATTAGAAATCCAAATAGAAGTTCAAATAGAACTTGAATAGATGAAATTAGAATGAAAAGTAGAAATTTGAATATGAGATTTCAAAATAGAATTTGAAATAAAATTTGAAAATAGGATTTCAAAGTAAAATTGGAAATAGAATTTCAAATAGGATTTCAAAATAGGAAATCCAAATGGGTTTGAAATGGAATTTGAATTCAAAGGAATTCAAATGGATTTGGATAAAGAAATTCCAATGGGATTTAAATATAAGATTTCCAATAGAAATTTAAATGAAGTTTAAATATTTAAATTCAAATATGATTTTCAAATATAACCATTCAAAAGGGATTTGATTATAGAATTTAAAGTGGAATTTAATTCAAAGGAATAAATTAAGGTATTGGGATTCAAGAAAATTAAATGTGGAGTTTAACTAATGAATTTGAATTTAGAATTCAAATGGTATTTGTAAATGAATTCGAATTTAGTATTCAATGGTGTTTGAAAGAAAATTGGAATATTTTAATTCAAATAGAGTTGGAAATAGATTTGAACATAAAAATTCAAATGGGGTTTGAATATTTGAATTTCAAAAGGGAATTCAAAATGGAGTTGAATATCTAAATTCAAGTATGAATTTCAAATATAGAAATTCAAAAAGGATTTGAAATGGAATTCGAATAAAGAATTTGAAATGGGATTCGAATAAAGGATTTCAAATGAGATTTGAATACAGGATTTAAAACTATGGAATTTGAAATGTAAAGATTCAAATGGAATTTGGAATATATATATATATATATATATATATATTAGAGAGGAGTTGAAATTCATTTTAAACGAAGTTTAACGTTTATATATATAAATATAATTAAAACGAACTCGCCATAGCGCTGCAGTTCGGAAAAATAGCGATTCGAACTTCAATTGAATATACAGAACCCAATTGAAGTCGAAATTCTTTGAAACAAGAAACGTCAGGACCGGTTTGATAATAGTTTCCTAATGAAAGAGAAAAATATGAATTTCGTCGTATAGATTTTGAGTTATGTCAAAATCAAAATTTCAGAAAAGCAGCGCCAGAATCGTTTAAAACCATAATGGTTTATTTAATTTTATAAAAGGATTTTTAAGCAAATAAAATCCGAAGTTTCTATTTAGAAAATTTCAGAGTTGAGTTGTAAAATATATGCGAATTCAAGTTGTGTAAATGAATATGATTTTTGAAACAGAAACCAGATTTTGATTTATTGAATAGAATTAACTAAATTGAATAAAAATTAGTTAATGAGTTTTTGAATGGATATTGGGATTTGAATAAGTAAATTCGATTTGAAATTTATATTCAAAATGGAAAAGAGAACTAGAATTAAAATTGAAATTCAATTTGGTTATGAACGAGTTAAATATTTTGTTTGAACATGTTATGTTCAACAAAGAAGTGAAATAGACAAAAAGGCTAATTAAAGAATAATTGAGCGAAACTGAATTCAAACGATTCAAAATTGAATTCAAACGAATGGATTGAGTTGAATTGGAAACAGGTGAACAGGTGTTAAACAGATATGGGATGGAGTATATGAAGATTTTAAATTTATGTGCTCGACAAAAAGGTACATGTTTAAATTCATATATGAGTTTTATGCGCCGTATCGGCAAGCCGCTTGGCTTTTTTCCTTTTTCTTTTTGAGATTAGAAGATACCGGGAAGCTATTTGAAATTTCCCGATGCTCCCGATACAGGGGAGGTTATGGCGAAATTTTCCGGAAATTTAAGGAGTTATAATATTTTTAAGATATTTTGATAATTAGAGATCATTATATCGACGTATTGAATTCGATAGTAAAGTGAATATAAAAATCGAATATTGCAAACAAAAAGGGATAGAGATAAGTGATTGAAATTGTTTCAATTGCAAATAGAGATATTTTCTAATATATAGAAATAAAAGAAGTTAATATTTGGAAACGTTTTCCAAATGGCATAAGAGCCAAGAATGATTATTGAAAATATTTGGCTAACAAATATTGATTGAGAAAATAGAGAAGTGGTTTAATTAATGAATATTAATTAAAGAGCCCAGTGGTTTGTTTGATATGTTGGATGAACACTTGTTTTTATTCGATAGTTAAATCACAGACTATCGAAGTTTTTGACCATCGTTGTCAATATGGAGAGACCGGTTGGATTATTATCCGAAGAACCACTCCGTATCGGCATAAACGTTGCGAACCAAGTATGCTGAATATATTGAAGACGGAGTGAAGTGCAAGGGCTTTTCTAGTAATAGAAATAGTTCCTTCGGTTTCGTTCAGTCCCAGAACGAACGTAAATGGACGAATGTCTGACAGAGTATTTCCAATGATCAAATGGGTTGGTCTATATGAATATATATGGTTGCAACGGATTTATCCCTTAGCATAATATCCAGAATATTTGTGCAAACTCAACTAGTGATTAACGGATCTGACAATGTGGCATTTAAAGTGATTGTGTTATCAAGGAATGGTAAGTAATCGTAGCCTCAGGCCTCAATAACCGGGAAAGGACAAAAATCGGGCAGGCAGCATGGCTATGTGGGTCGCACCCATTAGGGTGTATAATCACCTATCTAGAGAAATTCCTTTTGTTTCTAAATCTATCGATTCTGCCCATTCGGGAACCGTGGTTTGAGTCCAACCGTTGGTGATATACATTCGATACACTCAAGCGAAATGAGTGGTCGGTCATGTGTGGGCCGGGTTACAAGATGTTCTTGTTGAACCCAGTGTATTCGCCTCTAGAGATACATCATCGGAAGGTGGTCCCATACCTTGTCATGTTGGAAATCCAATCTCCAATAAGCGCCATGCGGTTTTTGATTTTATACTATATATGTGGAGCGTGAGATGCAAGCGTTCTGCTATTTGGTTATTTATTTGATGTAGACATTACTATAATATCACTGGATTTGATATTAAAGTGTTTTGGGTTATAGTAAGGTAAAAACCGTCCGTGTTTATGTGTGGGCTGGTCTTACTATTATCTTTTCTTTCGAAAAAGATTTTTGAAAGTTAAACAAGTGGTTGGAGTTTACTCACACCAGTCCCATGACTGACCCAGAGTTTATTTTGTTTTGTTTTCCCTAAACTCTTGGGTGCCCAAATTTGTACGGGCAGTCAAGTGTTTCAGGCTTTTACAGATACACTTGGAGGAGCTTGAAGCAGGAGGCTTCAACGTGAGTTATTTAGAGTTACTTCCGCTGGATCAAATGTTATGTGTACTCTGATGATGGTATGTATATATGTACCAAACAGAATTGTATTTCAAAGCTTATGTTATATAATATATTTTATTCGTTCCGCTGTGAGTTGTGATCTTCGTTTTTCTCCTATTCTGATATTTCTTTCTTTCTATTTCTCATCCTCTATCTTCTTTCTAATAATGATTCGTATTTCTGTGCAATTTGGATTGGACGTGTGGTATTATTAGTCAATTCAGATAGCACGGATTTGCGGGCCTTTACACAGAGTTTAGGTTAAAACAATAAACTCCAGGTCAGTCATGTGACTGGTGTGAGAACTAAAACAATTATTTAAAGCTTTACTTTAAATCAGATATATCCAGGGACCACGCCGTATAACACGGAACAGGTTTCCTCCCAAGAATACCAGTGCATATAACAAAACAACGCAATGCTAAATAAAGAAATAATGAAGCTATTATAAGACCCAGGTCCCATCACACAATGCAACACAAGCCGGAGGATAGGGTTTTACCTTATAATAGCCAAAGAATGCTTGATACGCTAAATTTCATCTTTTATTATTACTATAAGTGAATAGTATTAAAACAATTTCAAATCACAAGTATTAATCATAGACGGCATGGGTACCATATATCATGTCGCCAATACTAGGCACTACAATCAAAGCCGCAAATGTCACGTATTGGAAGTTGGATTTCCATCTGTGAACCAAGGAAAAAGATAGTCCTCTACCGATTCGAGATGCTCTAGCCCGTGTCTCAGGAACAGCCGCAACTACCCTTTGGATCGTCAGGGTCGGTCCACCGATGTGGATTATAATGCCTGAACACTGCATTTCCCCACCCTATGGGGTGTCAATGAGTCTAATGACTCCATCGGCTCCACATAGTCACCGATATATCCGAGGCGCCTCGCAACAACAACAACCACATAAGTCAAACTCGTTAGGGCGTGTAGAACCACTGACGCCACTTCTAGCTAGAAGGAAACGCATGCCCTCCCTGATGCCCTCTCCCGTTTCTGGTTCACAACCAGGGTGTGAGGCTCGCGAATCAATGTAACACAAAGCTATGCCACACAGGCCGTGCTTTTATCATCAACCACAAGACTCTGCTTTTTAACAGAAGCCTTGATCATTTACATCTTAGCATGCCACACAGGCAAACCACTCCATGTAACCGATATCCATCAATCCCACAGAATGATATCCAATGTCAGACACACAGTCCATTTACAAGTTCGTTCTAGGTCTGAACGAAACCGGAGGCACCTTGTACCTCGCATATCCATCGATCTCCAAGTACGTCTGGACGATCACCAACTGATTCCCTCCTCTTGGGTGTACGGCCCAATCAAGATCATCAGTAATTATCCAAACGACGTGAAGACCTCCGGTCTTCAACCACCGTCTTCCTCTTCGACACCACGTCGAATTAGTTATTCAGAATGGGATAAACCCGGTCTTTCTGAATAACTCGCGTATATAATAAACAAGTGTTACACAAACACAACATACGCCTCATTCCAATTCATCAGTCACCAATCGTAAATTAGCAAGAGAATAATTCCCCAAACATTAACCACGAAGGCCGAAACCAACTTCAGATCAATACCCAGGAAACCATTCTTCTTAGCTAACCTACAGTTAGTTTCTAAATTTCACATTCTTAGGGAAAGGTTCCCATTAATTTTATCAAAAATAAATTCTTTTAAATTTATTCTTTAATCTCCCTTTGAATATCAAATCAAACTAGTCGGGATTAGCGAACCACACCGAAGTAATCATTTATTTTATTTCCCAATCCCAACCTATTTATCCCATGAAGTAAAACTGGTCATACTTCATATCTAACACGACGGTGTTATCGGTAAATTCAATTACCATTTCACGTTCAAATCTAATTAAAGATTTAACTATCGCCCGGAGCTAAACTGGTGATACTCCATTCTCGATCTTTTCAATCTAATTAAAGATTCATTAAAACTCCACTTGGTTTTAATCTTTAATTGGGTTAAAGAACCGATGTCATTTAAAACACGGTTCACGATAAACCCCAAAATCACCTCACATTTCAATCAATCCCTAACTGTAAGTTGGTAAGAGGACAGTTCCCTAAAATTTTAACCTCGAAGGCCGAAACCAACATCAGATCAATATCCAAGAAACCATCCAACTTAACTGATCCCCAGTTAGTTCTTAATTTTCTTAACTCCATTTGGGTTTAAGAATAGTATTATTAAAGATACCGTTCACGACAATCCAAAATCCCATTTGATATCAAACACAAGCTCTGAATAGAAAATATATCGGCTTATATTCAATATCAAATTCTGAAACCAACAAATATCGTATTGGAAATAACGATATAAATGTATCTTTCAAATTTCCATAACAACATCTGTATAATCACGAAATCCAACATCGAACTATTCCTAGGATGATTTTGATTCAAATCCATTCCAATTCAATTATTGGAAATTCTGGCTATTTTGAAAACCATTTCAAATCCAATTTATTTATTTTAAAAATAAATAAATTATTATTCTAGTTCAAAACTAGTTCATTCGATAAAAATCTACTTTTATCTTTTCAAATATGGAGTTTTTCATCCCAATTCTTTCCAAATAATTTCTTATGATTTTACACAAATTATTGATATTTTTAATAATTTTATCAAGGCCCGTACAGTCGATTTCCATCAACGGCCATCGAATTGCACTTACAACGACCTTTTCCAAATTTGATTTGGACATAATTCCAAATCCAACCGTTAGATTTCAAATCTCTAATACTCTTAGAAAGCTCTTTTCGATACGAACCCAACGGTTCCAGTTTCAGGAGAATCCGACGGTCGGATCTCTCGTAATATCCATTCGAAGTCAATGGTCGAAATTCGCAAACTACCGCGGCGCGGCGCGTTCTATTCAGGTCATTATATATATATATATATATATATATATATTATATATATATATATATATAATATTTCGTCGATTTCCTTTTAAAACGTATTTTATAAATCGTTTTAAATTCGTTTTCAAAACGATTTCAACTTCAAATTCAATTTCTAATCAAAATTGAATATTCCACATCATTGATATACAAATGATAATATTTTCAAAACGTTATATTTTGAAATCACTTTCTTTTCTATATTTATTATAAAATTGAATAAAATCGATATAAATATCGTTCACGTTAAAATGGCGTCAATCTAATCAACACGGCTTTTATTCAACACAAGAATGTTTTCAATTCAACACATGAATTTATTTTCTATTCAACACATGAATTTATTTTTCTATTCAACACATGAATTTTCTTACTATTCAACCATGAATTTTCTTACTATTTAACACATGAATTTTCTTACTATTAAACCATGAATTTTCTTACTATTTAACACATGAATTTTCTAACTATTCAACACATGAATTTTCTTACTATTTTCCTAATTGGAATGAGGCCCAATCAATTTCCATATAATGTTATTTATATGGATTCTATACAACACATGTATATAATAGCAATGATAAATAATCAACCATCATCCAAAGTGCACCACACAACTGCATAAGCATTAAATATAAATAATTAACTAACGCTTACACAGTTTGTCAATCCATCGATTGACATACAACTAAACAATCGGGATTAGTGTACGTCAAATCTCATCCTAATACCCGTGTGGGGTTTCAAATCAACAAACACATATTTTATTTGTGCAGTTGGGCGATGTGTAAAATTTATCGTCCCAATCAATATCAGTCAAATCAGTGTATATATACAAATCGTCTGATTTGTTTATAAATATTTATTTTACTTCAACACACGAATATATATTTTATTCAACACACGTTAAAAATCATATTTTTAACTATAAAATATATTTCACTATAAAATATTTTATTTCATTCCACATCACGCAATCAAATTTCACAACACAACAATCAAACAAACAAGTCATCCGTGGTCTGTGGACGACGGGTGTCGGGTGCTACTAAACACCGTCTGCATCCTAGTATATATTTCAACTAGAAAATAAATTAAAAGTGACAAGTTCTCACCGAGGGTTCCACTCCGCCGTGCTTTACTTTTGAACTGCTGAACCGTCTGGATCTATTTGAAATTCTAATGCAGTCCTTGCCCTGCTGTTCATAATAAAAATTATATTTTTATTGCTTCATTCCTATAAATAAAAATCATATTTTTATTTCTTCTTCATATATAAAGATCGAATTTTTATGTCATCGCTATAAAAATTACATTTTTATTTCAACATATATATAATAAAAAATCAGATTTTTATTTCACTACATATATAAAGATCAATTTTTTTACTATCTGTATAATATAAAAATCGTATTTTTATTCTTTCTATACTATAAAAATCATATTTTTGATTCACTATATTAATAAAATCATATTTTTATTTAGCTATCTTAATAAAAAATAACATTTTTATTATCTCTACTATATAGAAATCATATTTTTAATTCGCTGTTGTATATATAAAAATCAAATTTTTATATTCGCCATTTCATTATAAAAATCACTTCTTTATACGATGATAATCCACATCTTTATACGATGAAAAATCTTAACTTTCTATTTTTAAAAATCTCTTCTATTTACGACTAAAAATCTAATCTTTTTATAAATAAAGATCATTATACATCAAAATTGATTTCTCTAAGACTATGTTATATAAAATCTGATTATTATATTTTTAAAACTAATTTTAAACTACGTTTTTAGATCTAAATTAGCTCAACTGAAATAATAATAAAAACTAAAATGACTCACTGTAATTCGGTTTATTTCATAGGAGGAGCAACAAAGTCGGAGCGGTGGCCGGAGAAAGATCGCAGGGGGTTGCTGACGTGGATGAGGTGCGGCGGTTGGTGGTGTTGGGCCCACGGCAGCTGCGTTTGAGGGTTGGGGTGTTCGGGTTTTTGAATGGTGGCGTGGAGAGGGAAGGAGCGAGGAAAGGAGGGGGTTCCGATCATCAGAGGGCGGCGGACCAGAGTGGGGTGGCGCAGGTGGGGTGCGGCGGCGGAAGGTCTAGGGGGCTACGGGTTTTCTGGTTTGGGGATGAGCGGGTTTTAGGTTTAGGAGGAAAGAAGAAAGGGGGAGGGGTATTTATATTATTTAATTTTTTTATTTAATTCTCCTTCAAGAGTTGACTTTACATCTTAATTCCAAACGAAACCCAACGAATGTCGTCCATAGCATATTACCCCTATTCCGAACACAATGGAATATGTTTCGTAGGCCAGATCGACTGTTGCGATCATTTTACATCAAAATCAAAATATAAATCTATATATTCAATTTTGAACGTACATTTCAATTTACCGGGGCTACATACGGACCCCGAAAATTCCAGAAAAATTATTTCTAGATTTGTATTGACGGTGTGGTCCTAATAAAACTAATTTCATCAAATTCCGAGACCATTTGAAAAATGGCCATTTTTTGGTCGATCGAAATTGAATAAAACTATTAAAACACGTTTTACTTCGCCACGCTCACATATTGAATTCAAAAATTATGAAAATTGGAATATAGCAATAACTTGATATCACGAATCCAACGAAAGTGGTTTCATCAAAAACAGAGGTCGTTTGCAAAATTTCCATTTTTAAGGGCCAGAATTCCATAGCGACTATTCTAAATTTTCAACTGGGCATAACTTATGATTCCCACTATGAAATTTTGATTTCTCGGATTCGTTGGAAAGATATTCTCAAATAGATTCTAATATTTTTTGGTTTCGCTAAAATCCGGTTTATTTTGAATCCTGTACATTCATTTGAACTTTGAAATCGAATTTTCAAACTACCGCGCCATTTTCAATTCCTTATATAATTAAAATAAAATAATTATATTCTAACGACGACCTATATAAATATATACATTCGAATTCTATTCAAAATAAATTTCTCGTCGCTATTATTTAAAATAATTCATTTTAAATATTCAAAATTCCTCGAAATTGCCAAAATAAATTTTTTAAATTGGCTCGGATTTCCGGGTTATTACAGCTTTTGTGCACAATTGAATGGTTGGTTTATTTGTTATGATGGATGAATTCATGCATATTCATATGGTTGATTATGCTTGGTAACACACACACGGTAGCTATGAATTATATGGGTAATATATTCAAATCTTACTTCCATATAAAGTATGAGTTTATTATTTTAATTAATAGTTGCAAATTAAGTTTTGAGTTTGGGTTTCAAAACTGTTTGGAATTTAATTTAAGTATGAATGATACACGCAAAAGACCGGAATAGTTTTGGGAAATGCTTTCAACTATTTATGGGTTATCATAGTTTAATCGGGTTTTGAAATTCAGTTCGGAAAATGATTTTGAGTTATGTATATAAACATTGGCTTTTATACAAATGGAACATTGAGTTATGTATATTGAATTCATAATAAATGAACTAAAATAATTGAAGGATCTTTACATATACCTTTTGATGAAAAGTTAAAATCGAAACTAAAATATTATGATAATGAACAAGCTAATAAAGATCAACATAATTCAAATGAAGATTTTATTACAAATAAATCGCCTACCGAGCTTAACACATGTAACAACCCAGTTTCGTAGGTTACTTGTAATATTAAATTGTAACGGAGAATATAATTTAATATAATTAATTGACAATTAACTGGAATTTTAAGACGTCGATTTGGGGAAAATTAATAAATTTTAAGAAGTTGTGAAAATAAAGTTTTGAATACTTTATTTGAGATTTACAATGAAAATAAACCATGACGGCTATTCCAATATTAGCCTTTTATTGTACAATAAAAGGACAAATGAGAAGAAATTGAATTTATAGAGAGTGTAATATTGATTATAAATATTATTTGTATGTTTTAAAAATGTAAAAATATTTCATTGCGCTTTATTTGGCTAAGAAACAATTTTTATTTGGTCAAATATGTCGAAAATGATGATTTTGTCCAAAAATGTACATATTGGGAAATATTGTAAAAAAAAAATGGTTAAAAACATGTTGGAATACATATTTATATTTTTAGTTATGGCCTTGTGTTAATTTTTTAAAATTTTAGTATTATACATAAGTGAATTAGTGAAGGGAGCACGTAGAAATCATGTAAAAACTTGTATAAATAAAGCCTTAAAGCTCAAATTAACTTTCCTATGCTAATTCATGGGTAACAATTTAATTAGCATCTTTATAAGCTTAATTAGGGGAGAAAAGGAAGGAGTTCTATGGAAAACATACATTTCATTTCCAGAGAAACAAAAACTTCTTCCCCAAAAATAGAAAAACTCTCATGCCCATAATCCTCTAAACCAAATTTCTCAAATTGCTACGGTAAATCCAAGAAGAATTATCACTCTAAACTAAATATATAGCATGTAATCATCAATAGGATTGTATTTCATCTCAATGTCAGTCATTCTATTTCAAGTTGAAGAAATTATCTTCTCCTTTTTGTTGCATGTTGTTGTTGTTTAATCAATAGGCGCTCAAGCTTAGAGAGAAGCGTAAAAGTTGAATCTTTAATCAATTTGAAGCTTTCTTCTTCAAACCCTTGCTTGCAAAATTCATCTAATTGCTGTTCAAGCTAAGGTAAGTAGTAATACTTACAGCAAGCTATTGTAAATCCACAAATTGTTCGCAAGAAATGAAGCTTTTGTGTAAAATCTTGCAAAAATTCGTGTATATTGAAATTGTTGAAAATGCATGGTAGTAAAGTAGGCATAACTTTTGTGTTTCTTATCGGATTGTGGTCAAATTTTTTTTGTTTGAAAATAAATTCAATAAGGAACATTTTTTGTTTAGGTCATTTTCCGAAATTTTGACATTTGATTGGCCTGAAAAAGGTTTGGACACAAAAGTATAATTCTGTCTTTGACAAAAATTTTAGAGTTGAATTTGAAATTGTTTTTGTCATATCTTTCATGTTTTTGATCAGAATTAGATAATTTTTGATGTTCCGGAAAGTTTAGAATCCAAGCTACAAATTTTATTTTATGCATTTTACAAAATTTTGAAGTTTTCTTTGCTAAAATCATGATTGTTGTTCACTGGCTAGTTGAGCATCGTGTTTACAGGCTAAGTTTGATACATTTAGTAGAATGACCATAACTTTTGAACTACTGATCCGAATTCGATGATCTTGGACATTTCAGAAAGTATGAATCATGAGACATAAGTTTTATGCTTTGCGTTTTCTTTAATTTGATGTTTTCTAGGTTATAATTAAGGTTTTCTATCATTATCCCGAGAGCTAAACTAACATTTGCTCTTTGGCCTTAGCTGAAATGAAATCAGCCACGAAATTTTCATTTCTTGGCCGAATTCGGTAATCTTAGATGTTCTAGAAAGATTAGATTATGCTCTACAATTTTCTTTCTTTGATTTTACTAGGTCTTAAAGTTAAGGTAGACGAACCTTATTTCTTTTCGATGTCCTGAGAATAAACGACAGTGATAGTGAATTTCAAAGTCTGAGAATTATATTCACTATATCTCCTACGTACAAAGTCTAATTTCAATTATCTTTATATCATTGAAATCTTAGACTTAGTAGAATGTCTTCATTTATTAAATATTTTCCGATTTTGAAGTTTGTTATGTTAAAAGAAAAATTCTTTGCAGTAGGGCTAAAATTAGCGTAATGATTAATTTTCAGATTTTGATGATATTTTCCTTTTCAACAATTCAAGTTGTATTCTTATGATGAAACTTGATGTTATTAGATAGCAATGATGGCCGTCAATGGTCTAACTAATATTTAAAGAAAAAATTGATTTAAATCCCTAATTTTTTTTGAATATTGGTTAATATCGACATTGAGTATTCTTGATGATTTTAAATGGTTACAATTCTAGCTAAATTTTAGTGAATTCTTAAAAAAGACAGTTTGGAAAATAAATGTTTCAAGTCATTTTAAAAGATTTTTAATCAAATTATTTGGTATTTTAAGTATTTTATACATAGATAGTCTATTTAAATAAGGGTTTTTCTTTATAAAGCTTATATACTTATGTTTCTGAAAATTGCTTAAAAGCCCTATTTTCTCTATAAAATTATTTAAATATATATTAGCTTATTCTTTTGAATTTCGGCGTATAAGAATGAGAATTAAACGATCTAGTACAAATACATGGTATGGGACATGTGCTTTTACTTTATCGCTTAATATCGGACTTGTACGATCGAAACCCTTTTGATGCGATATTTTGGGATGTTGCCAAATTTTGGTGAAGACTATTGGTTCTAGAACTACTCAATCGGAGCATGCTCGATGATGAACCAACCATAATGTTATGTAAACTTGGCAATGACACGAGGCAAGCTATTCTATGACGAATTCATGATGTATTGATGTTTATGAATTCATGATGTTTTGTTGTTTTATGAATTTATGATGTTTATGATGGATTTTTACTTGTCGATGAGAAGAGACAAGTTAAATTGGCACTTAGTACTCGTCGAAAAGAGAGAATGATGAGACGAGTTTTTTATCTTTACACTCGCCGATGAATAAGGCGGTGTATAACTGATGATGTTTTCTAGTGTGGTATCAACTAATGGCTAGTAAACCGTTAGGTGCAAAAGTATGGTATGGGACATACGTTGATGCCTTATGGATTCCTAACCGAGAGACCGATACACATTCAAGATGATTACTAGTACTATGGCCGAGTACTCGATTGGAGTCATCACAATGAGTTTGACTGTAGCCATCACGATGATCACGATGTTTGTGACTCCAATCACCACGATAATATTACTTGCATTTTGTGATAAAGGGAATCAAGATGTTTCGTCTATAGTCGTTAAGATGCTTATGATGTTCATGGCCCTAGTCATCACGATGGATAGTACCAAAAATGTAGTACTAGTTAAGAATTAAGCACGTGCAGTTTTCTATGATGTTTCAGATTCAACTTTTTATAATGATGTTTGAATAAGGCCTACAGTATGGAAAAAGCCAAGTTTATATTATGTTTTATGTTGATTTCGAATATGACGTTTTGAACCGTTTTTAGTGCTATCAAGACAGATTTGTGATATTTTTATGATTATACTGATGAGATGAGTATAGATTATGGTAATTCTTATATGATGAGTTCTAGTAGTAGACTTGAGATGTATTTATATTTATACCGATGAGATGCGGTATAATAATTAAGAAGTTTCTATTAGATAAATTTTATAATATATTGAATTATGCTGGGATTGCGTATATCCTGATGAGACGAGGCATATTTATAAGCATATATCCTTTATATAAAGATTATGTACTTGTGGTGCATGATTATATTGTTACCCTCCTTTATGGAGATAATTGATTCTTTAGGAATTTTAGTCGATGTTTATTTGGCATCGCCGATGATATGAGGCGAAGGCAACAACGAATTGAGTCTTACCTTCATTACCTAGTTTGTAGAAATTCTATATGCTTAAGTGTTTTTTTGTTGTAACTTGAGCACAGTCATAACTTAGCCATCTCTTATATTTATCATGAAGAGATATCATTTCTTTTCATAAGGAATTGTTTGTATATGGCATGGTATCCTTTATATAAGAGGATATCACATCTTTCAATCGCTCAACCTTATCCAGTGATCTGTTTTGCTAATTAACATAACTAGCCTAATTCGAGTTTTATTATGATCATGAAGTTTAGATTGTTTTATGAAAACTCCCTTTATGATTCACACCTTAGCTCATTTCATTTAGTTATATTATAATTAGATGAACTATATCTAGCAAGGATATACTGCATTCCTTTATGCAATCATGATGAATCATTGATGTGTCACCCTAGAGATAAATTGATGACATATCATCCCACTAATAATCATGGAACGGTCTTCTCCTTACCTTTTATTATCATCATCTTTGTTAATGATAAGTTCTAGCCTACCTGACCCATGTGTTTTCAGTCGGGTCAAACCGAGTTTGTTTCAATTTTAGCTTTTCTGTTGGTCTTAGCAGGTTCTTGGTGCTGTCTTTTGAGACCGAGCCATTTCTTTGGGACTATTCGCATTTTTGAGGCATATTATCAAGGGTCTTTCCTTTACTTTTCGTATATTGAGTGGTCAACATTAATAATCAAGTTGTTATTGTAACAATACATAAACAACACTGACGAAAATAGAAATATAACATGAAATAAAGCAAGAAGATTACAATCAAGAAGAAGGAATCGACTATGATGAAACGTTTGCTCCTGTCACGAGTCTAGATGCTATATGCATCTTACTAGCTTTCGCATATCATCATAAGTTCAAATTATATCAAATGGATGTTAAACAGGCGTTTTAGAATGGTTTTATAAAAGAAAATATTATTTTTGAATAGCCTCCTCCTTTAATGATGAAAATTTTCTAGGTCATGTCTACAAACTAAATAAAGGTTTATATGATCTTAAATATGCATCCCATGCTTGATATGAAAGTTTAAAAAATTGTCTTATTAATTCAGGTTTTAAAATTGGAAAAGTAGATCAAACAGTCTTCATAAAACTAGACAAAAATGATATCTTCATTGTACACATTTGTGTTGATGATATAATATTCAGATCTATGAATTAAAACTTATGTATTGAATTTTCTAAAATAATAACCACTGAATTCGGGATATCTCATATGTGAGGACTCTCATACTTTCTTATTTACAAATCAAACAATTAAGTAATGGAACTTTTTTTAATCAAGGAAAATATTATGACAATTCGATATAACATTTTAAAATGGAATATTTATCAAATAAAACAATATCAGTGAGTTCTATGATTCATCTTGACAAAGGAGAAAGCAAAGAAAGTGTAAATGTAAAATTAAACAGAAGTATGATCAATTCTTTGTTGTACTTAACAACCCGTCAACCAGGCATTATGATGAGTGTGTGTCTATATGCATGATTTCAAGCAGATCCTAAGGAGTTACATATACAATAAGTAAAAAGAATTTTACGTTATCTAAGTGGGACTAAAAATTACAGACTTTTCTATAATAAAGATTGTGCCTTCGAATTAGTTTACTATAGTGATGCCGACTTTGGAGGATGTCGAACTAATAGAAACGACATGATTAGAAGCTATCATTATATAGGACATAGTTTAAAATCGTGGTTTGGCAATAAATAAAATTGTGACTCACAATGAACATGTGAAGTAGAATATATCCATGTCGCTTTATCATACTCTTAAGTAATGTACATGCAACAAACACTTCTGCATTTTGGTTTAACGTTACAAAATTGTCTATATATTATGATAACACTAGAACTATTAATATATCTAAAAATCTAATAAATCATTTTCGAACAAAACGTTCATGGTCGTTAATTGATAAATAACGGTTATATCAGGCATTTTAATTTGCTTAAAATTAAAATTATCACCAAATCTCGCCAACCATTTCCAGGACGCAACCTATGATCCTATGATCCCAGTGGATCCAAATTTGTCAGATTTGGATAACGTATGTGAGAGATATTAAATTAACAATTTAATACATTATTTATATTAAATTAAACTTAATAAAAGTACAAGTGGGCTTTACCATTCTTATCAGCCCACATTCTCAACCCGTACCCATTTATCTCTACATAGACCCGCATGAAACAATTTTCCTCTCCAACAACAAAAAGAACCCGCAAGCTTCAATAGCATTTTTTTTCTCCTTTTATTTTATTTTGTTTTATTTGGGATTACTATTATTCTCGGCCCATAAATAATTACCCTCCATACAGAAACACTAAACAGTATTCCATCTTCCCAATCTTTATAAATGCAAGCTCCAGTTATTTCAAACAATTACTCCATTATTTTCGAGCTCCCCCTTCACCCTTGTTTCTCCATATTTTTTAAAAACAACTCCACCACTCTCTTCCTCATCTAAATCTCCTCTACATCATCCCTATAACAGGAAACTCGAGTGTAGCCCTATGTCGCATTCTTCAACCTGTCTCCACGCATAACAGTGACTTGTGGTCACTTTTCTTTTCTCGTTCTTCACCAAACTCACTTAAACAAACCGATGTGCCATCGAAAATGCAATGTTGGCTTCCTTGTCATTCTCTCTTATATATATACATATATATATATATTCATGCCCAAAGCTTGCCTGACGCTCACCATCCACGCACGCATTCCCATAACCGAACTTATACCCATGCGGTGTCAAAAGAACAGCGAACCCAAGATCATCGAATCCTAAAGGGGCTATACCAGATTGAAGAGTAACTCGCCAAAATTATGAATATATAAATTTTGTGATTTTTAAGATAACATTTGTCTTGTTTCAGAAATTTCGAAAGCCATGAAAAGAAGAAAAAGGGAATTCTCAGGTTGGAGTTTCTGAAGCCAAAGCAAAATGAAACTGCCCTCTCGTGTATTTATACAGATAAACTCCTTGTGTGCCAAGTAATAGCCAACATAAGATAACTGAAGAAAAGAAATAGGCAGGTACAGCTTAGGCATAAAGCAGTAGGATAGGTATGAAAAAGAAAACACATAGTCTGTATTATGAAAAGGAGAGAATACGAAACTTAGCCTTGAAGAAATGCAAATATATATATATATATACATTTTACTTTATTTTATTTAATCGAAACTTACGCTTGAAGTAACATGCAAAAATACCCGATACGAGCTCCGTTTAAGGCGAAACTTGAAATCTTACAATGATTTACTATTTCGGACACGATGGAACTAGTTTCGTCGAATTCTGAGTCCATTTGTAAAAACTACTTTTTAATTACAAACGGTTCAATAAAACGCATTTTAAACAGCGCATGGTCAAAATAAATCTTATTGACCTCAAACTAAAAATCTAGCAATAATTAGCCATGCAGATTCCAATAAAATTCGTTTCGTTAAAAGGGAGCTTGTTTGAAAATCCATTATTCTTAAATTTCAGATTAAATCGATATAATTTAAACGATTAAAATAATCCAATTTAATAAAAATAAATTATTAATATCGTGTGTATATATATATATCTAACCAGAATATATATGTAACGACACGCATTTTGCCCTACCTTAATCGATCGCTAGATCGATCAAAATCGTTCAAAATCCCCATACGTTAACTTTGGGCAAACAACACATTAGAACAAATAACAACAGACTTTTATAAACATTACAATAATGTTACATCAAAGTACAGAATATTAGAGTACATCGAAATAAATTATACAGCGGAAGATAAATTTACAATACATTTAATATATTGCAGCAGAAGACTTAAACTGATACAACAGAAGGCTATCAATGCTCTGGACACAGCTTTAAGCTTCGATCCAGGATCCTGCTAAAGAGATAAATATATGCAAAAAGCTATTCAACTGCCCGTGTGGAAAATATGGGCACCCGAGTTTGCCAGTGAAACAAAATACAGGACATTCATGAGACTGGTATGTGAAATCTATCTTAACTTATCTAATAATAAGGCTAATCACAGGACCACGCCGCTAACGCGGAACGGGTTTACTCCATTGGATTGCTAGTGCATAAAATAAGTAAATCGTTAATGTAACAACCTGTGTTTTGGCCGTCAAATATTTGGTTAATTTATTATTTTAAATATTATATTTGGAATATTAAAGGATTTTTATATTTAATTCATTATTTAAAAATGATATTTGAACGTAAAATTTATTTATAATTTAAAACGAGCTTGAAATGGCGCTGTAGTTCGTAATATTGAATTTTCAACTTCAATTGAATATACAGGATCCGATATAAGTCAGATTTCTGTGAAACAAGAAACGTTGGAACCATGTTGATGATAATTTTCATATGAAAGAGAAAAGTTCAAATTTCGTGTTATAGATTGTAAGTTATGGCTAAATCAAATTTTGAAATAGTTGCTGTGAAAATCGTTCTTTAAATTTCGACCTTTAAAATGGTCATTTTGCAAACGGACTCAGATTTCGACGAAATCAGTTTCATTAGAACCGTATTGTTAAATTATTATACGGTGTTGAATGGCGTGGCAAACCGATGTCGTATGTGACCACGACAGCCATAAACGCTCGTTTAATTTCTACAGCGAGTAATCAATTTAATAAAGGGATATTCGAGTGTAACTTGAACAGACGATAGAATTAGGCCACGAAACCAATTCCGTTGAGTTCGTATCATCGATTAGAGTCAGGATAGGTATATAGTTTGTTATTTTTAGGGACCGTGAAATTTGGTGTCCAAAAGGGCGTTGCGGTGCGCGTAAAAATGGCCTACCAGGGAAACAGTCTCAGAATGTGACAAAACTGGTGTCGTTGGGTTCGTATTGAAGAATTATTTTAGGATATCAAGGTTTCAAGTTGATTTGATTTATCTAGTGATCGTAAAAAAATTAAACGCGTGTTTATTTCCGGTTTTATAAAGAAAATTTTCCAAACGATCTCGGATTTCGACGAAACTTGTCCCATTGGGTCCAGAATATCTTTTTACATCAAGATTAGCTTTTTTATCAGAAGACAGGAGTCGTTTGTGGTACTTTTTAGCACGATTTCTCACGATAAATTTTCATAGAATATAATATTATTAAAACTACCCCAACTTTTCAAATACTTTTGCTTACGTACTTGTTCCTTGCGTCCAGACCTTCTTGCGTCCCAATTCCCCTTTGCCTTGCACTCCAAACCGTCTTGTATCCTTCACTGCCAATCAATGTAAGCACCGTGCTGCCCAAGTTTTTGAGAATCCCACCCTATACTGTGCACCTATACCCTACCGTAAAACACAATGTGACGGCCAAACAAGATGTACTACCCTGTACTATAAACGTGCTGCCCAAACCATTGTCTGTCTATAAATATCACCATTCTTTCACTCATTTCGTTTCCTTTTCAGTGAAGAAAATTTTCCCATCTATATTTTAGCGTGCTTTCCCTCTTCCCTTTTGCGGTATAAAATCTTTGTCCTCCTTTCTAAATTATCCGAACCCTTATAAAAAAAAGAAGGTATAAGAAAGGGACGGAAGTAGGGGAAGAGAGCGCATGGGAGAGGGGAGTTGCTAGAGGAGGCATGCATGCAGCAACATGGTGGCTGCGTGAGTGAAGTTGGGGAAGGAATTTGCGAAAAAAAATAGGTGAGAAGGGGAGTGCAGTTGTATGGACGTGGGTGACATGGCGTGGAACAGGGGACGTTGGGAGCGCTGTTCAGTAGAAATTGTTGGGGCAATGAAGTAGAGGAAGGGAGCGACAGTAGAACACAATGGGAGCTGGAAATGAACAGAAGGCATGCGAGAAAATATACAGTATGGAGGAAGGCGTATCATGTGATGTGGAGGGGAGTGCTGTAGCGTGAATGAGAAGGGTATTGAAGAGGAAGTGCTGTATGCTGGGTACTATTCAGGGAAAGAAGAAAGTGAACTTAACGAAATGAGGATGGAACAAGTGACGCCGAGCCCAGATCGACGAGCACGACACAATGTAGCCGGTTTGGACAGAGCTAGACACAACTGCGAGTTATTTAAACAAATTATTTCAACGTTGGATGGAACCAAGGTGAGTTAAACACACTCAGTTTTTCCTATTTATATTTTATATAAATTGGGTTTTATTTTGTGTGCTCTGTTTGCTGAAAGTTGACTGTTTGCTGATTATACATCTATTTGTTGATTTAACTAATGAAATTAAACCGTCATTTAATTTCGGTGAAAAACCAAATCGTTATTTTTACGATTGGTTCCAATAAAGGTAAATTACCTTGTTGGTCACGTTTATACAATAAACGTGTTTTGTTTGAATTGTTTGAACTGATTGAATTATTTTGATGGTTGGTTGATGCAAAATAGATGCTATCTGCTAGTATATATTAGTTAAATGGAATTCACTGATTTGTTTGGAGATAACCATTTGTATACAGGGAATGATAGATTGGAGGGATCCAACCGGATTCCTCAAATATATTATTTATTTTCATATTAACATATGAACTATCATGTTTGGGTGATTTATTTGAATATTGATCATCGATTGGAAAGTCCACCTGTGTTGTGTTTTGACCAATGGGCTATATTGGTTGAGTAATCGGCAGTAAATGGCCTAAAATTAAATGGTTTGTTTATATTGATTCACCGTCAGGTGAGTCGATGGAACTGAAGTTATAAAATTTATTTTATAACTAAAGATAAGATTTGAAATATATATTTTGAATAAAAACTTATTTAAAAGGAAATAAATATTTTACGTTTATAATTAAGTGTAAATTGATTTGATGAAAGAAATTTATAAACGGGTTTTTAAGACCTAAGTTGTTATAACGAAGCTATAAAAGAAATGCAAACGGATAAAATAGTTTTGAAATAAATGTTACTTAATTATTCGAATTAAGTAAAAGGGAAGTAAGATAAAGAGTTTGAGGATAAACCAGAGTTAGATACATAAGGTGAAGTGGTAAATCGTTAATTTTATATTAATGTTACTTGATAATGGGATTAGAATGAAATATTGATTTTGGATTACAACTTATATTTATTTTAAGGTATGAACATTGTTGATCAAGGTCTGAGAGGTAACTAAATACCCCCAACTTGAACGACTTCGGGATTATCTTAGAAAGGTATGAGTTGTAATGGTAAATATGGTGAATAAACTTTAGTATTTCATTAGTGAAATGATAACGGAATATTTTTTGTGAAAATGTATATAAAATGATGATTTCAAAGAAAAAGGGGATAAAGGGGATTGCGTCAAATTATAACGATATCCGCAAGGTTAAAAGGGAAATGTAAAGTTGAGTATTTAAATCGATTTACTCGATATTAACAAGCATCTGTTATCGTTGTCAAGAAATGAACGAAGATGTTTCGTAAAGTTGATTTTCCAATATTATATGGTGATAGTGTGGTAAATGGGTTGAAAGTGAAAATAGAAAACTAAATGTGATATAGAATTATCCTAAGTAATGAATTGGTTTAAAAGATAATCTTATGTTGAATAAGAAACGAGGAAACTATATTTTTAGTATCGAAAGATTTAAGAGTTTGGAATTTACATTTGTTTTAAATTAAAAGGCCAATTGGTGCTGAATACTGAACCAGTGAACTCACTGGGTTGTCATGATTGAAACATTGATTATTTTGATAGTTAAATCAGCGACTATCAAATCTGTCCAATACGATTGTTGGTACAGAAAGACCGGGATCGAATATATATTCGAAAACCATTCCGACCAACAAGTACGTGAATATATCAGATGACAGTCGAGATTGAGCATTGAAGACCGTGGATTTTCATAAGCGGAAGAACTACTAAAAATCTCTGGTTTAGCGGTCAAAGATAAACTGTGGTTCTGTCGTGGTTGGGATTTACGGGTTGCAAGGACTTCTCGCTACTGATCCATGGGCTGATTCCTATATGAGATGCAGTAGGAGAGTGCCTTTGGTTCATCCTGTTCCTAGATGACTTGTATGGATGGATGTCTGACAGAGTATTTCCAAAAGTATCGCGTACGTTGATTTCTTCAAACGTGCCATAGTTGGTTAGCTCCCAACTAGAGTATTTTTGTGGACGTCAATTAGCGATATCTAGTGGATTTTACGATGTGGCATTCAAAGTAAATAGCGATCAGATGTTTCAAAGTAAATTCTGGCCTCAAGCCTCACAACCGGTAAATGTCAAAAATCGGGCAGGCAGCATGGCTATGTGGGTCGCTCCCATTAGGGTGTATAATCACCTATCTAGAGAAGATCCTTTTGTTTCTTAAATCTATTTCGATGCTGTCCCTTTTCGGGAAGACGGTGGCTAGCTACCAACGTTGGTGATATACATTCGACACACTCCAGCGAAATGAGTGGTCGTTCATGCGTGGGCCAGGTTGCAAGACGTTCTTGTTGAACCCAGTGTATTCGCCTGTAGAGATACACTATCGGCAGGTGGTCCCATACCTTGTCAGAGTTGGAATCCAATCTCCAATAAGCGTCGCGGTTTTGTTTGTATACTATATATGTAGAGCGTGAGATGCAAGCATTCTACTAGATTCTATTTACTTGTATTTAGACATTATGATAATATCAGACAAGATATTGATTTCAAAACTGTTTTGGGTTATCGTAAGGTAAAACCCGTCCGTGTTTATATGTGGATTTGGTCTTACGATTATCCTTTTCTTTGAAAGATTTTAACTTTAAAATCAGGTTGTGTGATGCCCTAAATACTGTGCGAGTTTTTCTTACTCGGGTTCACCAGACTGACCTGGTGTTTGAAATGCTCGGGTTAGACCGGGTTGTACAGGGTTCAGGTTGTCGAATGCTGTGAAGAGACGAGCTGGAAGAGTCCAGACGTATTACATTACATAACTACTATTCTGCTGTGTGTTGTATATGAGGACAGGTTGTTATAACTGTCCAGTGGTGTTAATGTACTCTGATATGGTAAGTTTTATTCAAAGCTCTCAATGAAGTTATTTCTATATTATATTTTGCTCCGTTGCGATGTGAGACTCTGTGTTGTGTTGTTTCTTCTTCTTCTATTCTAATATTTCTTTCTTTCTTACCTCACCCTCTAATTTCTTTCTAATAACGTCCAGTGTTTTCGGTGTTTGGAAGGTCGGCACGAGTTACGGTAATGGTATTTATGTCGATTTTTCAGGGCCGGAAATTCCTGTTCGTCACAGTTAACAACGCAATGCTTTTTAGAAAAATGAAACCCTTATAAGACCCAAGTCCCATCACACAATGCAACGCAAACCGGAGGATAGAGTTTTACCTTATAATGGTCAAAATATGCTTGATACGATAAAACGGATATTATTATTAGTGTGTATTCTTTTTAAAACATTTCAAAATAAATATATCAATCCTAAACCGCATGGGTACCATATATCATGTCGTCATACTAGTTGTACAATCAAAACCGCACGGGTCGTATTGGAAGTTGGATTTCCACCATGAACCAAGGCAAAAGGTAGTCCTCACCGAATTCGAGACGCTCTAGCCCATGTCTCAGGATCAGAGCTCGAGTGACCCTTTGATCTTCAGGGTTAGTCCACAATTATGTTAGTGGGTTAATAATGCATGAACAATACGTTTCCCCGCCCTTTAGTGCGTAAATAGAGCCACTATGGACTCAAATAACCGAGGCGCCTCATTCCATCATCCACATAAGTAAAAATGTCAAGCCTTGTAAAAACCATGACACCACTTCTAGATAGAAAGAAACGTATGTCCTCCCTGCAGTCCTTACTCCCGTTTCTGGTTCATACTGGGGTGTGAGGCTCGCGAAGTAACGCAATACACAAAGCTATGCTATTTAAATCCGTGCTTTGATCATCAACCACAAGGCTCTGCTTTTCAACAATAAGCCTTGATCATTTGCATCTTGGCATGCCACATTGTCAATCCATACCATACCATACCATTGATTTCTACCAATATATAACCTCTAAGCTCGTACGTCTTAGAGAATGGTGTTATGCAAGAGAATAAATTCTCCGCCACCAACAGATATATATATAGTAGCGATCAACGAATGAAGTATAAAGGAATACCACGTCAGACATACAATCCATTTACAAGTTCGTTCTGGGTCTGAACGAAACCGGAGGCACTTTATACCTCGCATATCCAAACGATCAACAAATACGTCCGGAAAACAACCACTGGAACCTTTTCAAGGCAGCAACTCTAATCAAAGGCATCAGTAGTCCTCATCCATTCGATGTGAGGATCGCCGGTCTTCAACCACCGTCTTCATCTTCGACTTTTAATCGTCATAGTAATTATTTAGAATGGGTTAAACCCGGTCTTTCCGAATAACTCGCGTAATAAAAAACAAGTTCTATAAAACACATCATACGCTACATTCCAATTCATAATATTCTTTTAATAAGATATTCACATTATTGGGAAAAAGGTTCCCATTAATTTTATCAAAGATAAATTCTTTAATTTATTCTTTAATCCCCCTTTTAAAGATTCATTAAAACCCCAATTTGGTTTTAATATCCAAAATCATTACTTTAAGATTATTCAAATTTAAGAAATAAATCTTATCTTTAACTGGGTTAAAGAACAAATGTCACTTAAAAACATTGTTCACGATAAACCCCAAAATCATCTTCCATTAAATTGGAAAACTTTACTTTGGAGAATTTCCAATTAATTCTTAATAAAAGATTTATAATTTCCAAATTTAATTTCCAATGTTAATTGAGTTAAAGAACAAATGTCGTTAAAAACACAGTTCACAATAAACTCAACTCACACTTCCTTTTATTCCAATTATTAAATATAATTGAAAACTCTAATAATCTTAAATAAAACATTTATTCTTTTCTTATGGGGTTTAAGAACAGTGTTATTTAAGACACCATCCACGGCAAACCCAAAATCCAATTTATCTTATTTGATTCCAGTTAAATATCAATTAATTGGAAATCTTCATTAAATCTTATTTTGAAGATTTATTTTAGTTAATAACTAGTTCAATTCAATAAAAATATATTTTTATCTTTTCAAATATAGAATTTTTCATACAAACTCTTTCCAAATCATTTATTATGATTTTACATAATTTTTTCATATTTTAAATAATTTTATTATCGCTCGTACAGTCGGTTTCCAATAACGGCCACCGAACTGCATCCATAGCGACCTTTTCCAAATTTGATTTGGACATAATTCCAAATCCAACCATTAGATGTCAAAACTCTTATATTCATTTGAAAGCTCTTTTCGATAAGAACCCAATGGTTTCGGTTTTAGAAGAATCCGACGGTCGGATCTTCCGTTACGCCAATTTGAAGTTAATGGTCGAAATTCGCAAACGGTCGCTACCTGGCGCGTTCTATTCAGGCCATTAAATAAATATATAATATATTATATATTTCGTCGATATCTATTTAAATCAAATTTATAAAATATTTATAAATCCATTTTAAAATGATTTTAACCTCATTTTCAATTTTAAATAAAAATTGAATATTCTATATTTTATCATATCAAAATAATAATATTTCCGGAATATTAATTTTTGAAATCACATCTTTTCGATATTCATTATAAAATGAATAAAATCGATCGATAAAGTCGTTTGGGTTAAAAATGGCGTTTCTACTTAACGCGACTTCCTATTTTTATATTTTATTTTTCAATGAATATTATTTTAAAATATTTGTTATTTTAAATTATTCTTTATTTTGAAAGATTCTTTCTTTTTGAATACTCTTTATATAAAAATATTCTAAACCGGAATGCGACTTAATCAATCACCATACGATTTCAATTACATGGATTTCATACATTGCATGTATATGGCAGTAATGATAAATAATAAATAAACAATCCATTCACAACCAGAGTGAAATTTATAATTGTGTGAGCGTTAAAATAAATAAATAAATAATGCTCAACATAGACTGTCAATCCATCGATTGACATACAGTTAAATATTGGGACTAGTGTATCTCATCCCAACACCCGTGTGGGGTTTTCAAACAGCAACAGTTTATATGATTGAATCATTGGCTAATAAATTTAACTAATTCAAATTTGGTTTAGAATCATTCCCTATTTAGCAAATTTTCACTATTTAAACTATAAATAAATATTTATAATTTAATTTCACCAAACATATATTTTGACAAGAAATCATTTTTATTCTTGTCTAACATGATGACATTTTTATTTGACACAAAATATTCTAAGTAAATGACATATCTAGTTCAACATGACATTTTCTAATAACATGACATTTTTATTTCGACGTATCATTTTCTAAATAAATGACATTTTTTATTCTAATGTCACATTTCGAACCAAAATGCTATTTTTATTCTAATGTCACATTTGTAACCAAAAATGGTATTTTTATTCTAATGACATTTTTTCTGAAATGACAATTTTATATTTGACATAACATGATCTAGCAAAGTGACATTTTTATTTTGTCAACTCTAATTTAACAAAACCAACAGAAGTGATGTTTTTGTCTTGTCGACAAATCTAACTCAACAAAACAAAAAAAGGTGGTATTTTTGTTTTGTCGATAATTCTAACTCAACAAAACAAATAAAAATGATGTTTTGTTTTGTCGACAAGTCTAATTTAACAAAACACATCAAAGTGACATTTTTTATATGTGACTAAAAATGACAATCCTAATATGTGATTAAAATGGCATTTCTAATTTATAATTAAAATGACATTTCTAATATGCGATTAAAATGACATTTCTAATATGCGATTAAAATGACATTTGTAATATGCGATTAAAATGACATTTGTAATATGCGATTAAAATGGCATTTCTAATATGCGATTAAAATGACAAATTTTTAATCTAATATGACATTAATAACTAAAATGACATTTATAACATAAAGGATGTTTCTATACTAATATAATCATTCTAGCATAAATGATGTTTCTATACAAATATACATTTCTAACGTAACATTATTTTTATCTTACATAACATATTTTCTAAGAAAAATGAATATTTTTGTTTCAACTATACCTTTTTAACAAAAATGAATATTTTTGTTTAACTATTCAGATTTGACAAAATTGTAAATTTTGTTTTCAACTATTGTACTTTGACTAAAATGAAAATTTTAAATTTAATTATTTTAGTTTGTCAACATGACAAATTTTGTCAAATAATTCTAACTTGTCAAAAATGACAATTTTTTTCTTTTTTAATCATTCAAGTTTGTCAAAAGTGACAATATTTGTCTAATGATTCTTTTTCAACCAAATATGTATTTTTGTTCCAACACAAATGTCACCAAATCTATAGATTTACATAACAACCCAATCATAGATCAAATCACGTACAATAGAATCTAGCAACGTATAATTTAACAACACCAATTCTAGAACAAATCACATATCATGTTTCAGTAATACTAATTATATATATATATAAAAAATTAGAATTTCTCACCTTGATCGATTTGAAAATTCGTTAAAAACAATTATTTTTATTTAAACTAAACAGCGTGTTTAATTTAATCAAAAATTGTAGCTTCTTCAAATCTTGTCCAGAGTTGTTCCATATTGTAGATTTCGTCAATAGGGTTCCAACGCACTTTGTTTCATCAAATTCTGATTTTGTGTGCAAAAGATGACATTTTGAATATTAATGATCTTATTAAACTAATTAATTAAAATTAGTTTTAATTATTGCTTAACCTTATTCTTAATCCAACGTTCTTCTTCCAGGTCTTCACAAACTAAAGGAAACCCATCACCGATGAGAAATATCCGTCGCCGTCCCTATTATAGATCGTCGGAGGACGATCGGCCGTGACCGCCGCGAGCGCCTTCAGGTGCGCCACCCCCTCCAGTGACCTTGTCGTGCTCGATGGCCCCTCCTCTTCCCAGAACGTGATCGAACACCGGGCCTAACTATAGAAATTCCGATTGCCATAGCAGTTTATATGCGATCATCACCCTACCAATCGAAAGGTCTTGAGATCCTCGACATTTTCCTCTTTAAAAGTTTTGCTAATTGTTTTCTGGATTAGAAGAGATTAAGAAATCATTTTCAGTCGATTTCATTCGTTCATAGGTATAGGCGGCGACTGTTGTACAAATGAGAATTAGGGTTGAGCGTATTAGATAGTATTGGTACTGTGTTTATACCGTATTTTCCCTATTATTTGATTATTTAATTATTTTAATTCTAAAATGGCTTGTTAACCCCCCGAATTCCAACCCAACGACATTCGCCCCTAGCTAAATACCCCCCTTCCGGACACAATGGAATATGTTTCGTAACCCAATTCAATTGTTTCGATAGGTTTTTCTTTAAATTTAAATATTAAACATTATATATTGAATTTAAACGTACATTTTAAATTACCGGGTCACATACTGGCACTAAAAATTACAGAAAAATTATTTCTAGCAATGTTTTGACGATACGGTCCTAACAAGGCTAATTTCATCGAATTCTGAGACCGTTTGAAAAATGGTCATTTTCTAGTCGATTAAATTTGACTAAAACTGACAAAACACATTTTATTTTGCCACGCACGCATATTAATTCCAAAAATTATGAAAATTAAAACCTAGCAATAATTTGACATTCCGGTTCCAACAAAAGTGGTTTCGTCGAAAACGAAGGTCGTTTGTAAAATGGCTGTTTTTAAGGGCTATATATTATATTAAAATATATATAAATTCTACAACGACTTTTCTGAAAATTAAATTGGGCATAACTTACAACTTTTAAAGTGAAACTTCAATTTTCCTGATTCATTAGAAAGATAATGTTAAACAGATTCAAATATTTCTTGTTTTACTAAAATTCGATTTATTTTGAATCCTATACATTCAGTTAAAGTTTAAAATCAAAATTTCAAACTGCAGCGCTATTTCTATCCCCTTTTAAAATTAAAATAAATATATTCATTCTAACTTCAATAAAAATAAATTTTTATTCATTATTATTAAAAAATCATTTAAACTAATTAAAATCCATTAAAATTTCTAAAATAAAATTTTTTAATTAGTTCAGAATTTCCGGGTTGTTACAATCTCCCCCACTTAAAATCTTTTCGTCCTCGAAAAGGAACGAAGCTAGAAGTTGTTTAATTAACCAACTATTTTCACTCTTATATTAGTTTCAATAATTTTATTAGTTGAACTAATATTCACAAACTCAATCATAAATCAATTATTTGATTAAATTTTCAAATATATATAACTTTTATATGTTCAAAAATCATATTTTCTAACATCGGATTATATATATAATCACAAATATGTTAATTATATAGTTGGCACTCTCAACTCATTCTAGGGCATTACTAACCCCATCTCTAATGAGTTTTCTCATTTTAGGATACTGCTGATCCTATCTCTAATGAGTATACTTTATTGGATATTACTAATCCAATCTCTGATGAGTCTTTTGTTCAGTTCTAACGAGTTGCATCCCAAATATTTGAGCTAGCCTGGCTCTGATACCAACTGTAACGACACGCATTTTGCCCGACCTTAATCGATCGCTAGATCGATCAAAATCGTTCAAAACCCGCATACGTTAACTTTGGGCATACAATACATTAGAACAAATAACAGCAGACTTTTATAAACATTACAATAATGTTACATCAGAGTACAGAATATTAGAGTACATCGAAATAAATTATACAGCGGAAGATAAATTTATAATACATTTAATACATTGCAGCGGAAGACTTAGACTGATACAGCGGAAGGCTATCAATGCTCTAGACACAGCTTTAAGCTTCGATCCAGGATCCTTCTAAAGAGATAAATATCTGCAAAAAGCTACTCGACTGCCTATGTGGAAAATATGGGCACCCGAGTTTGCCAGTGAAACAAACTACAGGTCAGTCATGGGACTGTTATGAGAAATCTAACTTAACTAATCTAATAATAAGGCTAATCACAGGACCGCGCCGCGGAACGGGTTTACTCCATTGGATTGCCAGTGCATAAAATAAGCAAATCGTTAACAACGCAATGCTTTTTAGAAAAATGAAACCATTATAAGACCCAAGTCCCATCACATAATGCAATGCAAACCGGGGGATAGGGTTTTACCTTATAATGGTCAAAATATGCTTGATACGATAAAACAAATATTATTATTAGTGTGTATTCTATTTAAAACATTTCAAAGTAAATGTATCAATCCTAAATGGCATGGGTACCATATATCATGTCGCCATACTAGTTATACAATCAAAACCGCATCGGTCGTATTGGAAGTTGGATTTCAACCATGAACCAAGGCAAAAGATAGTCCTTACCGAATTCAAGATGCTCTAGCCCGTGTCTCAGGATTAGAGCTCGAGTGACCCTTGGATCTTCAGGGTCGGTCCACAATTATGTTAGTGGATTAATAATGCCTGAACAATACATTTCCCTGCCCTTTGGGGCATAAATAGAGCCACTAGGGACTCAAATAACCGAGGCGCCCCATTCCATCATCCACATAAGTAAAAATGTCAGGCCTTGTAAAAACCACGACACCACTTCTAGCTAGAAAGAAACGTATGTCCTCCAGGCAGTCCCTACTCCCGTTTCTGGTTCATACCGAGGTGTGAGGCTCGCGAAATAACGCAATACACAAAGCTATGCTATTTAAAGCTGTGCTTTGATCATCAACCACAAGGCTCTGCTTTCCAACAATAAGCCTTGATCATTTGCATCTTGGAATGCCACATTGTCAATTCATACCATACCAGTGATTTCTGCCAATATATAACCTCTAAGCTCGTACGTCTTAGAGAAAGGTGTTATGCAAGAGAATAAATTCTCCGCCACTAACAGATATATATATATATATATATAGCAGCAATCAACGAATACAGTATAAAGGAATACAATGTCAGACATACAATCCATTTACAAGTTCGTTCTGGGTCTGAACAAAACCGGAGGCACTTTATACCTCGCATATCCGAACGATCAACAAACACGTCCGGACAACTACCACTGGAACCTTTTCAAGGCAGCAACTCCAATCAAAGGCATCAGTAGTCCTCATCCATTCGATGTGATGATCGCTGGTCTTCAACCATCGTCTTCTTCTTCGACTTTTAATCGTCGTAGTAATTATTCAGAATGGGTTAAACCCTGTCTTTCCGAATAACTCGCGTAATAAAAATCAAGTGCTATAAAACACATCATACGCTACATTCCAATTCAGAATATTCTTTTAATAAGATATTTACATTATTAGGAAAAAGGTTCCCATTAATTTTATCAAAGATAAATTCTTTAATTTATTCTTAAATCCTCCTTTTAAAGATTCATTAAAACCCCAATTTGGTTTTAATATCCAAAATTATTACTTTAAGATTATTCAAATTTAAGAAATAAATCTTACCTTTAACTGGGTTGAAGAACAAATGTCATTTAAAAACATTGTTCACGATAAACCCCAAAATCATCTTCCATTAAATTGGAAAACTTTACTTTCGAGAATTTCCAATTAAATCTTAATAAAAGATTTATAATTTCCAAATTTAATTTCCAATGTTAATTGAGTTAAAGAACAAATGTCGTTAAAACACAGTTTACAATAAACTCAACTCACACTTCCTTTTATTCCAATTATTAAATATAATTGAAAACTCTAATAATCTTAAATAAAAGATTAATTCTTTTCTTATGGGGTTTAAGAACAATGTTATTTAAGACACCATCCACGACAAACCCAAGATCCAATTTATCTTATTTGATTCCAGTTAAATATCAATTAATTGGAAATCTTCATTAAATCTTATTTTGAAGAATTATTCTAGTTAATAACTAGTTCAATTCGATAAAAAAATATTTTTATCTTTTCAAGTATAGAATTTTTCATCCAAACTCTTTCCAAATCATTTATTATGATTTTACATAATTTTTTCATATTTTAAATAATTTTATTATCGCTCGTACATTCGGTTTCCAATAACGGCCACCGAACTGCAACCATAACGACCTTTTCCAAATTTGATTTGGACATAATTCCAAATCCAGCCATTAGATTTCCAAACTCTTATATTCTTTGGAAAGATCTTTTGGATAAAAACCCAATGGTTCCAGTTTTAGAAGAATCCGAAGGTCGGATCTTCTGTTACGCCAATTTGAAGTTAATGGACGAAATTCGCGAACGGTCGCTACCCGGCGCGTTCTATTCAGGCCATTAAATATATATATATATAATATATATTATATATTTCGTCGATATCTATTTAAATCAAATTTATAAAATATTTATAAATCCATTTTAAAATGATTTTAACCTCATTTTCAATTTTAAATAAAAATTGAATATTCTATATTTTATCATATCAAAATAATAATATTTCCAGAATATTAATTTTTGAAATCACATCTTTTCGATATTCATTATAAAATGAATAAAATCGATCGATAAACTCGTTTGGGTTAAAAATGGCGTTTCTACTTAACGCGACTTCATATTTTTATATTTTATTTTTCAATGAATATTATTTTAAAATATTTGTTATTTTAAATTATTCTTTATTTTAAAAAATTCTTTCTTTTTGAATACTCTTTATATAAAAATATTTTAAATCGGAATGCGACTTAATCAATCACCATACGATTTCAATTACATGGATTTCATACATTGCATGTATATGGCAGTAATGATAAATAATCAATAAACAATCCATTCACAACCAGAGTGAAATTTATAATTGTGTGAGCGTTAAAATAAATAAATAAATAATGCTCAACATAGACTGTCAATCCATCGATTCACATACAGTTAAATATTGGGACTAGTGTATCTCATCCCAACACCCGTGTGGGGTTTTCAAACAGCAACAGTTTATATGATTGAATCGTTGGCTAATAAATTTAACTAATTCAAATTTGGCTTAGAATCATTCCCTATTTAGCAAATTTTCACTATTTAAACTATAAATAAATATTTATAATTTAATTTCACCAAACATATATTTTGACAAGATATCATTTTTATTCTTGTCTAACATGATGACATTTTTATTTGACACAAAATATTCTAAGTAAATGACATATCTTGTTCAACATGACATTTTCTAATAACATGACATTTTTATTTCGACATATCATTTTCTAAATAAATGACGTTTTTTATTCTAATGTCACATTTCTAACCAAAATGTTATTTTTATTCTAATGTCACATTTGTAACCAAAAAGGGTATTTTTATTCTAATGACGTTTTTTCTGAAATGACAATTTTATATTTGACATAACATGATCTAGCAAAGTGACACTTTTATTTTGTCAACTCTAATTTAACAAAACCAATAAAAGTGATGTTTTTGTCTTATCGACAATTCTAACTCAACAAAACAAATAAAGGTGGTATTTTTGTTTTGTCGATAATTCTAACTCAACAAAACAAATAAAAGTGATGTTTTGTTTTTTCGACAAGTCTAATTCAACAAAGCACATCTATATGTGACTAAAAATGACAATTCTAATATGTGATTAAAATGGCATTTCTGATATATGATTAAAATGGCATTTCTAATATGCGACTAAAATGACATTTCTAATATGCGATTAAAATGACATTTCTAATATACGATTAAAATAACATTTGTAATATGCGATTAAAATGGCATTTCTAATATGTGATTAAAATGACAAATTTTTAATCTAATATGACATTAATAACTAAAATGACATTTATAACATAAAGGATGTTTCTATACTAATGTAATCTTTCTAGCATAAATGATGTTTCTATACAAATATACATTTCTAACATAACGTTATTTTTATCTTACATAACATGTTTTCTAACAAAAATGAATATTTTTGTTTCAACTATACCTTTTTAACAAAAATGAATATTTTTGTTTAACTATTCAAATTTGACGAAATTGTAAATTTTGTTTTCAACTATTGTACTTTGACTAAAATGAAAATTTTAATTTAATTATTTTAGTTTGTCAACATGACAAATTTTGTCCAATAATTCTAACTTGTCAAAAATGAATTTTTTTCTTTTTTAATCATTCAAGTTTGTCAAAAGTGACAATATTTGTCTAATGATTCTTTTTCAACCAAATTTGTATTTTTGTTGCAACACAAATATCACCAAATCTATAGATTTACATAACAACCCAATCACAGATCAAATAACGTACAATAGAATCTAGCAACGTATAATTTAACAACACTAATTCAAGAACAAATCACATATCATGTTTCAGTAATTCTAATTATATATATATAATTAGAATTTCTCACCTTAATCGGTTTGAAATCGTTAAAAAAGATTATTTTTAATTAAACTAAACAGCGTATTTAATTTAATCAAAAGTTGTAGCTGCTTCAAATCTTGTCCAAAGTTGTTCCATATTGTAGATCTCGTCAAGAGGGTTCCAACGCACTTCGTTTCATCAAATTCTGATTTTGTATGCAAAAGATATGACATTTTGAATATTAATGATCATATTAAACTAATTAATTAAAATTAGTTTTAATTATTGCTTAACCTTATTCTTAATCCAACGTTCTTCTTCCAGGTCCTCACAAACTAAAGGAAACCCATCACCGATGAGAAATATCCGTCGCCCTCCCTATTACAGATCGTCGGAGGACGATCGGTCGTGATCGCCGCGAGCGCCTTCAGGTGCGCCACCCCCTCCAGTGACCTTGTCGTGCTCGATGGCCCCTCCTCTTCCCAGAACATGATCGAACACTGGGCCTAACTAGAGAAATTCTGATCGCCATAGCAGTTTATATGCGATCATCACCCTACCAATCGAAAGGTCTTGAGATCCTCGACATTTTCCTCTTTAGAAGTTTTGCTAATTGTTTTCTGGATTAGAAGAGATTAAGAAATCATTTTCGGTCGATTTCGTTCATTCACAGGTATGGGCGGCGGCTATTGTACAAATTAGAATTAGGGTTGAGCGTATTGGACAGTATTGGGTATGTATTTATGCCGTATTTTCCCTATTATTTGATTATTTAATTATTTTTATTCTAAAATGGCTTGTTAACCCACCCGAACTCCAATCCGAACCCAACGACAGTCTCCCTTTGCTAAATACCTCCCTTCCGGACACAATGGAATATGTTTCGTAACCCAATTCAATTGTTTTGATAGGTTTTTCTTTAAATTTAAATATAAAACATTATATATTGAATTTAAATGTACATTTTGAATTACTAGGGTCACATACTGAATCTAAAAATTACAAAAAAATTACTTCTAGCTATGTTTTGATGATACGGTCCTAACAAGACTAATTTCATCGAATTCTGAGACCGTTTGAAAAATGGTCATTTTCTAGTCGATTAAATTTGACTAAAACTGACAAAACACATTTTATTTTGCCACGCTCACATATTAATTCTAAAAATTATGAAAATTAAATCCTAGCAATAATTTGACATTCCGGTTCCAACAAAAGTGGTTTCGTCGAAAACGAAGGTCGTTTGTAAAACGGCTGTTTTTAAGGGCTATATATTATATTAAAATATATATAAATTCTACAGCGACTATTCTGAAAATTAAATTGGGCATAACTTACAATTTTTAAAGTGAAACTTCAATTTTCCTGATTCGTTAGAAATATAATGTTAAACAGATTCAAATATTTCTTGTTTTACTGAAATTCGATTTATTTTGAATCCTATACATTCAGTTAAAGTTTAAAATCAAAATTTCAAACTACAGCGCTATTTCTATCCCCTTTTAAAATTAAAATAAATATATTCATTCTAACTTCCATTAAAATAAATTTTTAGTCATTATTATTAAAATAAATCATTTTAACTATTTAAAATCCATTAAAATTTCTAAAATAAATTTTTTAAATTGGTTCAGAATTTCCGGGTTGTTACAATATACTTCTTCAGAAATAAATAAAATACTGATTTGTACTCAATGTTTTAATTTCAAGTTAAAATGACGTTCAATCTATATTAAACCCTTTTTATTTATTAAATAAATAGTTATATTTTATAAAAGATTCCATAACGAATTTCTGAAATTTTGATTTCGACATAACTTACAAACTATAGGACGAAATATCGATTTTTCACTTTCATTAGAAAAATATAATTCAATAGATTCCAATGTTTCTTGTTTCAAAGAAATCCAACTTAAAACGAATCATGTATACTCATTTAAAGTTGAAAACGTAATATTACGAATTACCGCGACGTTACGAGCTTGATTATAATTATATTATAATTAATACGTTCAAACGTTGTTTATATAAATTATTTGTTATTAAAATCCAAATATAAATTTAATTAAATTTCTTGAATAATCCAATTCACGCAATATTGTAATTTAAACATTTCCGACTATTTCAAAAATTAAATCTATTATTCCACTGTTCATATTTATTAAATAATCAAAATTATTTAATTCATACCATTTAAATTATCGAACCACTATATTAAAATAATTAAATAAATTAATTATTAAATCACTCAAAATCCGGGACATTACAGGCAGTCTTCAACATTGTTCTCCTCACTTTACCATTGTCGATCTTTTTGTAAAGCTAGTCCATATGTTAAAATTGGAACATGATATCTGTCTACAATCATTGGTTGCCACTAGGACCATCACAAGATTCGACCGAAGAATATGAATCTAACTGATATGAATAAAATCAACCAGACGACTCGAATCATTCAAACTAAGATTGAAGGCATATATATTGTTGTATTATTCCTTATCGACCACATATAAATTATAATTTAAAAAAACTATGTGAATATGAGAAAACGATGAAAACTTTTTTAACTAAACCTAGTTTAAAAAAGAAAACATGCATGATCAATTGGCTAAACTTCCTTTTTAACTAAACCTAGTAAATTGAAACTGGCTAAAAACCGCCTATTTGCTCAATGTTTAAAATTTCTAATAATTAGCCACCTAAAGTTCAATCCAGTCTACATATTCTGAACAATTCTGTTTCTTTCAAACCTAGAGATCAATATTTGGTCAACTACTATTTGTACTTACTACCTTTTCAACTACTATTTGTACTTTATTTCAGACATCCATCTGCACTTTCATCCAAAATCACAAAAGCTCAGTAATTCTCCTCTAAAAACATTAGTTTTTAATCTACGGCTCCCAAAAGAGTAAGAGCTTCTTCTTCATCCACTAGCCCCCTTTAATCAACTATAGGAGGATAGCTTGAGGCTAGCTTCAATACGGCATTTCAACGTTGCAATAACATAAAAGTTCTCAAATTTTCAAAGACCCATTCTTCAAGTTTTCCGACGTCAGGATTTATGCTATTCACGATATTGCTCAACGTAATCACATCGATTCTTTGATAGGGTATGACGCGAACAATGTGAGAATCAATCACCTTCTTATTAATTTATTTTATGCTAATTTAAATCTTGATCACCAAAAGACACATAATACCAAAGACCGTTGTTGGACATTGGTTTGTGGTGTGTAAATAAGGGATATTCCGAAATGTCTCAATCAAGAAACGGAAGATATAGATGATAATATGTATGAGAGAGACCAAGTAAGTCATCATTTCCTTTCCGATGATCTTACTGAATTAAGCCATCTCTTTAGAGCATCTCCAGCAAGGTTACGGGTCGTAACATTACGACCCGTAACATTCAGTTGAATATTACGGGGTGTACCGAATGGCGAAAAAATAAATATGTCTGAGCATATTTTATTGGCTCGCAACGTCACGAGCCTATTTTATTGGCTCGCGATGTGCGAGCCTATTAAATCGGCTTGCGCAGCAGAAAATGCCAATAAAATAAATTTGGCATTTTCTGGTGTCACGAGCCGATCTTATAGGCTCGCGACGTCACGAGCCGATAAAATCTGCTCGCGACGTTGCAAGCTGAAAAATTGGCTCGTGGGACCAATTCAAAATTCTGAATTGGTCCCGTAATATTTAAATGAATATTGCCTTTTGTAACAGCTGTTGGGCGAGATTTCTTCTTCAATTCAAGATTCAAAGGACGAATCCAACCTCTGTTGGAGATGCTCTTAAGGTGAAAAACTTGAATTATGTTTTACGTTCTTACTCCCTCAATTAAACCTTGAATTGGAACCTATGAGAAAATCAGTTTACATGATTTTTGATCTCTCTATACTACATGGGGTCAATGAAATCCAAATTGTTCAAAAATAATTTTCTACGAATTTCTAACTTTTGATGAAGGGCGGATATACACAATCATTTATGATTCTTGAATAATGTGAATTCTTCCTAATTTTACTGTTCCTAGTTCTGATTTCAAGACTTCAAAAGTAGGATTTTATAAATGCAAGAACATTTCGCTTAATAGGATTCCCACATCAAGAGCTTGAATATGCTGTGAATTCTCTAATTTTATTTATTAAAATATTAGTGCTTTATATTTGTTTTTATGTTAAAACTTGTTGTGGTGTGGTGTTTGAGTGTTTGTTAAATGATGTAATATAACTCTATGTTGTATGTTAGTTGTTTAATAAGTATTAAATATTTCATCTCATGTGTAGATATTATATATTTTGTTTTATTTTTAATTTTTTGTAAATAATTTATGCTACATATTCATGTACTTATTATTTTTGGAATCTCCATTTTGTCAATAACATAGGGGGAATATGACCATTTTCTATGTAGGAAATCACTAATACGGGGGAAGGCGATATTTTAAAAGTCAATTAAGAAGTAAAACACAAATTCGGGGTGAGAAAATATCTTAAAAATCAATTAAGAAGCAAAGCATAAATTCATGGGGGAGAGATATCCTTAAGATCATTTAAGAACTCATATAGTTTCATCATGAAAATAAAAGAGAATATTGAATCTCAAATTTTGATAAATGAAAACTAATGTAGAATTCAATGGTGAAAAAATAATGATGACAAAACCATACATAGACGATATCAACTTATAAAGGAGTATCATAAATGACTCGAGATCAAGTATAATTTTCATAGAGTTTTATATTAGGGTCATATAATTGTTAAAATCTATCCTTAAGTAGTACGTATGCACACAAGACACTCACATGCAATCAAAATTTTAGGAAATATGAAATAGCCATGTTCAACTGACTTAACTAAACATATTAGTCGATTTAAAATGTGGATGTGCATAAGTATCAAAATGACTCAAATTATGTTGACTTAAGTTCATAATCAGTAGACTAAATCATGATTTAGTTGACTAAATCTAGCCAATTTTGAACTAATTATTTTCTGGTTGACTTGGTTCATTTTCAATTAACATAACTACATGATTTAGTTAATTGAATCTGTATAACTATCTAATTTTATTTTTGCTTTTGAAGAAATATCTCTCCTCATTAAAGAGAAAAGGATTCCAACTATTATCAATTATCACTACTTTTCACCATAAGTTGCAACCAAACACTATCCATATAAACGTATCTAGTTTAAGATCAAATTTAATCAATTTTCTCTTAATCTTCTTTTTAGAATACTATTACTTTATTTAGTCACAAATCATGATCCAATCTATGTTCAATTCAAGATTTTCAAGAATTCAAAATCTTCCTTTTCTTCACAAAAACAAGTACATACTGCTTAAGAAGAAGACTATAGGAAGGGTGTATTGAAAAGACTCATCTGTGTTATAAAAAGAATTCAATAAGTCAAACAATTATATCTTTAATATTTGAAATCTTGTTCAGTTGCTCAAGAAAAGTCTCGTTCGGCTGCTCGGGAAAAGGTAGTGAAATCTCGTTTGGCTGCTCAAGTGTTATTGCCTCGGGCTAAGCGAGGGTGTTATTAGTGGAAATCTAGAACTTAGGGATTGAAAGTTGGATAATGGTCAGAACCTGTATAAAAATTATTGGTGTGATCACTTTATTTTATCTGTTTTATTACTACTGCCTACATTTATATTTATTAAACACATCTGTATTACTCGATCCTTGATAACTTTTGACCTACTTCTCACATTACTCTGACTATTTCGTAGGTACTGGTAGCCAAGTTAAATGAGCGGGTTTATAATGGGGCTATCTTCACATCACCATAGCTTAGCATAACTCAATTTAACATAATCTATAAACACATTTATCTCATTGAATCTACTAAGACTTTATAAGGAATCTTCCTTATTTCAACCAAATCAACTACATTTCTAAAAGAGAATGTAGATTAATTTATTTTCTAACCTAATGAGTAATTAACACTTTTTGCTCTAGTGCACACAAAAATAAACAAGCACACACACACACACACACAAATACACACACACAAACCACCGCTTCTAATTCAAAAATTATAACATATATGATTTTCGTCCTCTCTCATCGTATTTTTGTCAGTTCATCCTATTACAGAATTTTTCTTAAATGAATGCAATTTTTTCTTTTATCTCCAAAAGAGCCAACTAATAACCAATTTGCATCACTAAATAAAATTAGGGATTTTGACCATTCACTATACAAAGATTTAATATGGACTTGCAAACAAAATTTCAACAAGAATTACATTGATTATTGGAACATATTCAAAAATATAAATCTTACAATACCTTATTCAGTTCTATTTTGCTCCTGCTTATCTTGATGTTGTTTTAAATGTTATATATGGAATAAAAGTGCAAACTATGAATAAACTCCTTCCTTAATGTAGCTCCTAAACAATATGATTTAGGGGGAAGAGGAGAATAATAAAACATAGAATATAAATGATTTGCAAAACTTAATCATTCCAATCCAATTAACGTTATTACAATTGAGGCTCAATAGTCTGAACTGACATTTAACCCATACAAATTTTTAGTGGACTTATTTATGTTTTCTTTGCATATTCCCAAAATTCCTAGGGAATATCCAAATCCAAAATCACATTATTCATTTACTGAAGATAAGAAAACTAAGGCTTCCACTCGCAAATTGTACTTAACTTTTGAATATATTTGTATTGCTCTAAAATACTTACAATATCTCCTTATATCTTCTTATATCATGTATATAAATACATCCACAGGAAAGGATTATAATATAGATAAATTGCTTCTAGATTTAGAGAAAAAGTAGGGAAAATAAATCTAAAATAAAATATTAAAAGTGATAAAATTTCTTGCATGAATTCTAGAAATTCAAAATCTAGCTAGAGGAAGAAATGACATTGTTTGGTTATCTTTCCTAGTCAAAATTTGAAAAATGAAGTAAGAGGCCTCATATTTATAGGTGTTGAAACACAATCAGCCATAGGATGAATCGGGTTGAAGATTGACAAATATAGACCCTTGAATAAAATATATTACACCTAGTAGCCATGTGAAAAGCAACCAATCACCCCCAAGCATTAGCCAAAAGCTTAGGTGGTAGAGGTTGACCCCCTTCTTGGTATGGGATGAAAAGTCGATATATATGACTTAAGCAAATCTATATGGATATAGCAGAAATGTAGATGACATACTAACTTGTTAATATGCAATAGTTATGTAGGTAAAAGCTAAGTTATATAGATATATCACAAGCAAGAAGTAAATGAAATAAACAAAGTAAAGTGACACCAGGAATTTTATACTGGTTTGGACTTCCTGTCCTACATCCAGTCCCAAAGCTCCTCTTCGTAATTCACTAACAATGCCCTCCCTTAACCCTGAGGAAAAGGTTAGTACACCTGAGCCCCAACAAGGATACCTATCGCCTGAGAAACTACACAGGCCTTCAACAATTACAAGTATTTGACTTCTGCTTTGTGTTCTTGAATCAACACGGATAGTCAACAGTTTAAGTACAACCTTCCTATAATCTGATCCTAGAGTATATGATTTGAATGCGAAGATTTAAGGAAGAAAATTTCTTGTTGACATTAAATCAATTCAACGATTCAACAAGTATTTAAATTTAGAGAGATTTTTATTTGTAAAGAATGTAAATTCAGAGAATGGAGAGAATAAAATAGTAACTTGTAAAATCAGTGATTGTAAAACATGTTTGAATTTTTTTATATAATAGTACAAGAGTAGCATTCCTTCATGAAGAGTTTCTATAAAAAGTTATTTCCATTGATTATTGAAGAGGAATCTCTTCATGAAAGATGGTGACTCTTCATAAAATAGTTACTGGGCTGAATTAGTCGACTGGTTAAAAATCATCAGTTGACTGATTGAATTAAATCGTATATATAAAAATTTCAAAACTAGCCGTTATATACAAAAACAAGCTGACCAGTCAACTGGTCCTTTTTCTACCAACTGACTGGTAGACTAATTTTTGTATATTCCTGGATTTTTTAAAGGCTTATATATATTACTTTGTTTTGCACATACGTGTATACTTAAGGATAGATTTTAACATAATTCTAACACGACTCAATGTGTGTGTGTGTATACAACCTTATCTCTATGGCATGATTCCCATTGCAACTTCATTTTTTGGCATCAATCAAAATCTTGTTATCAACATGGGAAATAACTAACCATATATTGATTCGAATATTTAATTCCTTATTCTCCACTTAAGATTAATGTCTTAATGTTATTGGATTACTTAATACCTAAACTATAAATTAATTAATTCCAAATTTATACTTTAAAATTAACTACTTATTTGGAGTTAGTTTTGAATTCAAATCTGAATTTTAAAATATTTTAAATATGTAAACTTCAAATGCACTCAAATGCACATAAATTTTTACAATGAGCTCCATTTTAGTATGTGATATATGAAAGTTGATCAGAATCCTACTTGAATGCAATAACTTAACTTTTATGATCAAATTCCAAATTTTACAAAGTTTCAATTTTATTCCTACTTAAAATTAATTTCCAATATTTATTTGTTAAATATGGTTGATTTTACCAGTAGTTACAGTCTACCCCTTAAATGATTTCGTCCTCGAAATCATTTAAAGGGCGAACTTTGTAGCCCGAAAAACATTCATGTTATACAACTTAGTTATCTACACATATATTTTCTCAATCAATAATGCAATGTGATAATATACTACGAACATGCTAAAATGAGCTCAATTCAGATATAAATGTGTAATTGTATTATGCAATAGTATGTAAACACCTTAAACATGCATAAGAGTCCGATACAAGTGAACAAGGATGGTGGATAAGTGTGATAACCATTCCTTGCTATCCAATTTAGCATCTCTAAAGCAACCAAAAATCAAAATAAAAAAAAATAGAGAGAGGATTTAACATGAAAAGCTTTGGGTTAGAGTTGCTCAATTTTCCTTGTTCCTTCTATCAAGTTATCTCCCATTTAATACAAACTATCCTAATTTCTTTAATTTGGAGTATTTTAATTCATTTCTCCATAATGTATGCGGTGGCACACAAAGTCACCGGCTCCATCTCAATACACCCCAATTGATTAGGTTTATTTATAGCAGTAGCATCATGATGGCAATTCTTAAAGTAAGAAACATTAGATATAATTTTGGACTCTAGCCAATTTGTCCAGAAGTTCTACACAGTAAGCGTTTATCTTTTCCAAAATCTGAAATGGGCCAATAGATCTTAGCACTGGTTTCTCATTTTTACCAAATCTAACTACTTTCATGATGGGGGATACTTTAATAAAGATCATATCTCCGTTCTAAAATTCTAAATCCTTTCTTATTTTGTCTACATAGGACTTTTGCCTATTCTTGGGTTGCCTTCATTTTTTTGATAAGTTCTACCGTGTCAATAATATCACTGATCAAATCATGTCCGAGTAATTCTTTTGGGTGGTTTCCTATCAACAACTTGTTGATGTACACAGGCTTTCATAAAAACTTTAAAAAGGCCATGCCAACCATCACTTGATAGCTATTATTGTAAGTGAACTCAACAAATGATCGTTGCTACTCCCAATTTCCACTAACGTCTAAAATACGTGCTCCCAAAACGATCCTCCATGATCATGTTCACCCTTTCAATTTGGTCATTCTCCTATGGATGATAAAGTATGGTTAGATTTAATGATGTTCCCAATGCTTGTTTAAGACTCTTCCAAAACTCACTAGTGAACTAGGGGTCTTTATCACTCACTATACTTACTAGTAAGCCTGCAACCTTACCACCTCTCCAATTTTGATTTGACTAGAGATGTAGTGGCTTTATTATTTCTAATTGAAGAAAGTGACCATTTTTAGTTATCGTATTAACAATAACCTAAATGGATTCATTATCCCTCTTGCTCCTTGGAAATCCTTCCTCAAAATCCATAAAGATATGTTCCCATTTCCAAGTTAGGATTTATAAAGGTAATAATAATCCATTAGGTTTCCCATGTTCATCATTTTTTTGACAAGTTAAACACTTTGCAACAAACTCAACCACTATTTTCTTTATTCCAAGCTAAAAGAAAATCATCCTCATATCCTCATATACATTATCTCCTCTAGGATGTGTAACCATTTAAAATATTTGCATTTGTAACAACCCATGATTTTTGATCAAATTTAGAATCAGAATTTTGAAAATATATGAATTTGAATTGGTTTTAAAATGGATTTGGGTTTGGAGGTTTAAATTTGTAGAATATAACAGCAAAATACTAGATATATCAGCTTTTGTTGTAAAAATAATAATTCAAATACGTATTAATAAAACCATTTTTAAGATCTTTTAATTAAATATACATTTTAAAGATAGAATTCAAAATACAGTAGGTATTTTGAATTATTAAGTTTAAACGAAGATTAGTTAATAATATTGTCGATTTTTGTTAAAATTAGTAGTTAGTTGTTGGAACTGCTAATCGATAGCCAATATATTGATATAAGGAACACAAATAAGTGTCACCAACTTGTAACCCATAAAAAGTTGCAAATATTTGTTGCTAATGAAACCATGCCTTAGAATCCATGGTTTTCTAAGGTGGTTTTGAGGTGTCATGTTGCATATAAGTAAATGGACATGTGTCCTTTATATTTTTCCCAAAATACCCCTCAATTTAGCCTATATGAGGCACCTACCCCTCCACTTTTATTCACTCCACCTTCCAACATTTTCCTCTTAACTCCTTCCTCTCCTACCTTTCCCATATCCCCTACTTTCTTCTTGGCCTAAGGCTCCTTTCATGGCCACTACCTCCGATTATACATCCCCTCCCTCCACCATCATCCTCCACCTCCATAGGCCCCACCTGAGCCAACCTACCCATTCCATCTGCCTCTACCAACCATCACCTCCCCTCCGTTTTGGCCACTACCCTACACCCACGCCATCCCCAAACCCATGCCGTGTACTTCCTCCACCACCCCTATCCCATCTCTATGTCACCTCTTGGCTACCATCCCTATGCCTCCTCATTCCTATAAAAAAAGATATATATATATATATATATATATATATATATATATATATATTGGTAGAAGAAAAACAATAGCGCAGTACGCGATTATGCTTGCTGAATATACCGTCAGTATCCTACATTAAAGATGGGCGGAGTGGAAATGCTGGTGAGATTCTATTTTAGCTACGCTTTTATAATTACATTTAATTATGATAGTTGTTCTACAAATGGTTGAATGGTTTCTCTATGATTGTCATAGATATTATAATCATCATTGAGCGTTGACTGATCGTAAATGCTTATATTCTATTTACCCTATGATATGGTTGAATGTTTGCTATGGATGTAGTTGTGGTTGTTAGCGGTGATAATATGACATAATGCACATGTTACACCATATATATATGCTGTAAAAATAAAAGCTGGAATTTTCTATCCGAAACCAGATAGAAATGAAATTAAAGCGATTATGATTTTTTTTTGTAAAAGTGGAAATTTATCTGAATAACGTTTTGATCTAAAATAGTATGTTCAAGTTCAAATAGATAAAATCAATTTCGTTTTTGAAATTTAGTTTGGGTTAACTATATAAGTGATGTTTTAAACTCAAACTAAATGTTCGATTTAGCTTATATAATATTTAATTTGGGTTTTGGAAATTTTTAATTTCAAAAATTTAATTTTTGAAAAATATTAATATATTATTAATTAAATAATAATACAATTTAAAAAATAATTGAATTTAAAATGAAATTTTGAAATATTGTTTGGAAATTGATTATATAGATTTATAACCTATTTTAAAGTAAATCGAATTAGTTTTGATATAATGTTAAAAATACTGTTAGAAAAAGCTAGTCGCGTCGTGGTAGTTCACGAATTTCGACTGTTAATTTCAAATAAGTATACCGAATGCAGTTTAAATCGAATTCCCTTAAGACAAAAAATGTTTTTTTCCAAATGATATTAGTTTTCAAATGAAGAATGATACGTTTACTTATGAAGTGATTTTTCACCTTATGCACTAACATAATATCAATAGGTTTTCGTATATCAATCATTTTTTGTTATCATAAAAAGAAAGCTCGCCTCTGTTTATGATTCATTGTGTGCGTGCCGCGAGACCTTATGGTCGCTTCATTTTCCAAAAAACATTTATGATTTTTCTGCACTGGTATTCATAAGGGAAAAACCAGTTATGTGTTTATATGTCATGGCCTTATGACTTAGCTCATTCTAAAGAATAATTTTTTTAAGTTCTCACACCACTTCAATGACTAACCTAGAGTTTATTATTCCTTTTCTAAACTTTGGGTGCCCGTATTTTTCACATGGGCAGCCTAGTAATTGAGATTTGCAGATAATTTTGTATTCCTATTATAAGAGCCAGTTTTGGATTAAATATGAAGCTGTATTTGGAACATTTTTCTTCTACTAGTATTTTCCGCTGCGTAATTGATGTACTCCGATATATCTTGTAATTATAATGTAAAATTATTGTTGTATTAATAAAAGTTTTGTTTTGTTTCTTTTTTAATGTTTCGCTGCCTCTAACAATCTGTCTTTGAGAACGTTTCGAGTTGGTTTAATTACTGACTTGAAGCGGTCAAAAAGGCAGGTCCTTACAGCATTCCCTTGTTACTTCCTCCACATCACATCACTCTTTGGAACACAAAGTCATCCATGTCTTCTCATCAGTTAAGTATCTATTAAAGGGTGGAAAATTCTTCTCATTCATTATCTAGTCTAAAATTCACTTTATATTCTCATCCTTTATTTGTTCAATCTAAACTCTACCCAACAAAGTTAATATAACCACCATAACTGCTAACAGGCCTTTGATAGGTTCCAAGGGTAGCTAGAAACTTGTGAGAAACTCCAGTTTCCTCCTTTTTTGTATAGCATTAGGGGTATCGTGTCTTTAACTACGAGCATTAGTGACAACATTCCTTTTTCAAGAGGATATCTGATACACCAAAGTTAATGTATGTCATATACTATATCCACCTCTACTGTCAAAGTTTAATTCTTTTTGGGAAAAGGGTATTTGAGTGATTTATGTTGGTAAACAACTCAAAGCATTCCTCCAAATGATAGCGCCTCCATATTTGTTAACAAAAATGATAGCTACCATCTCCGAATCATGGATTAGATTTATTTTCTCATGATCCTTCATTTGTCCACTGACCAAAGAAATCACCTTTCTTTTTACATCAAAATTTCTCCTGAACATAAGACAGAAGCATTTATAAAAACATTAAATTGCTTGGCTCCATTTGAAATAATGAGAATATGTGCACTAGTCAAAAATTCCTTAAACTCCTCAAATGCCTTAGAGCATTTATCATTCCAAAAAAAGACAAGGTTATGCTTAGTCAAGCGGGTCAAGGGAGCGATTGCTATTGTAATGTCAAACCCTAAAAAGATTCTTACTTCAGTTGCATTCCTAGGAACTCTCCATTCTTGAATAGCTTCAACCTTATAGTTCCACTACTAGCCCCTAATTAGAATTTTTTTATTCCAAAGATTTACCTCCTTTCTCCAAAAGTGGACCTTGGAAAATTTAACCTTACATTGGTTTCTCTTTAAGATTTCTAATATTTCTCTTAGATGTGTCTCATTCTCTTCATTACTTCTCGAGAACACAAAATTATGACCATAAATTTATTGAGATTCCTCCTAAATATTTCACTCGTATGAGAACCAAAATATATTAGGGTATTATTAGTTAATTCAAAAGACATAACCTCACACTCATAGTCTTATCTAGTGTATGGAACGTTGTCTTAGGCTTACGTTCCTCTTCGATCCTCAACCGCTGAAATCCAATTGCCACGACAAATTAGGAAAAGCCTTGGCTCCAACTAATTAAATAAACAAGTAGTCTATCCTAAGCAAGAGATACTTGTTCTTATTTTTCATCTTATTCAACTCTCTATAATCGACGTAGAGTCTTAACAATTAACCTGCCTTAGTTGTAAAGACAACCAGGGCTCCCTACCATGATAGGCTTCTCTAGATTAATCCTTTATGTAAGAGCTCGAAGATCTTCTTATCTGAGTATGTTATTTCTTTAACGGCCATATGTCTTAAAGGAAGAGCAAGCATATTCCCTCTAGTCAATTCGAAATTTGATATCCGTATATGGTGGAAGACAAGAAATTTCCTTGAAGATTCCAAGAAATTCGTATACCACAAGTATAGATGAAAGGTTAAAATAAGATACTACTAAGAAAAATAATTTTATAGATGCGATTGAGTCTAAGGTGAACAAAGGACTTTTAGGTAATGCCCTTTTCAACTTCTCAATCGTACCATCCTATTCTTACAGTAAAGGATGCTCCATGATAAGCTAACAAGTTCACATGGAAAATGAGTCTGTACCTCTAAAATTATAGATTCCAATCATTCCACATATAAAGAATCAAAAGGACTTGCATACAAAATTCTCAGCAAGAATTACATTAAATGTTGGAACACGCTCAAAAGTGAAAATATTACACTCCAAATTCCTTTTGTTCAACACCTTTTTATTTTTATGAAATATTACGTGTCATATATGGAATAAAAATGCAAAATATCGATAAATCCATTCCATAAATTTAACTACTTAACGATATAGTTTACGTGAAAGTGGAGTCAAATAAAACTTAGAATATGAAATAATTGTAAAACTTAATTATTTCGACTCAATTAATGTAACAACAACTTGGATGAATGGTTTGAATTGACATTTAACACATAGGAATTTTGGAAGATTTTATGTTTTTTTCATGCACCTAAAGTTTCATATCCAAATCTAAATTCATATAGTTCAATTACTAAAGATAAGAAAATTAAGTGTTTAACTCACAGAATGTCGTTAACTACTGAATTGATTTGTACAACCCAAAACACTCACGATATCTCTTCGGGTCTTCTTCTAGCATATACACACAGACATATATCCATAGGAAATGATTTATATATATATATAGGTTCTTGATTCAGAGAATAGAGGAGGAAGAATAAATCAAAAACAAAAAGATTAAAGGATATAAAATTTCTAACTTGAATTCTAATAATTCTGAGTTTAGCTAGAGGAAGAAAGGATAGGAATTGGTTATCTTCTCAACAAAAATGTGAAGAAAAGTATATCTAAAGGTATTGAAACATATCTTAAGCATTTGATGAAATTGGTTAGGAAAAAGATGAATCCAACCTTAAACAAAAGAATTAAGCCAAGCAACCATATGACGAATAGTTGACAGCCCCTCCAAGCACAGTAAACTGCTTAGGAGATATGGGACGACCATCATGCCCGGTGTGAGAAAAAATTGATCATACATTGATTTGTTGAGTTTATTCATTATTATTCATTTAACGTTAATCTCTTAACGTTAAAGGATTACTTACCCCCCAAGCTATAGATTAATTTATTCTGAAATTAAAATGCTAAAATTAATTTATTTGAAACTGATTTTGATTTCAAATTTGGATTTTACATTATTTTAAAATTGAAATCTTCAAGCGCTCATAAACTATGCATATGAGCTATATTTCAGCATATTATATACGAAAATTGATCAAAATCTCTCCATGAACGTAATAACATAACTTTCAAAACCAAATTCTGACTTCTAAAAAAATTTAAAATTCCGTTTCTACTTAAATTCACTTTCCTTTATTAATTGTTATATATGAATGATTTTACATATAAAGATTTGATAAAATGAAGTATAGTGAATTTTTTGAAAGAGATATGTATTATTTGCAATATATAATTTTAGTTTGATATTAAATAGTTTCAAAATAAGAGTTTTAAAATAAATAATGATGTGGACAATGATTTTGAAGTTACGTATTTAGATTTGATAATATTATTCGAATGGAAATATCTTGAGATGTTTCCATTGTAGATATTTAAAGAATTTGAATTGTTCGTACTATTTCCATATTTTTGAAATGGAAATTAGAAAAAAAACTGCAATTTTAAACTTTATTGTCGAGTTTGAAAAAAAATGTTTATTTGAAACCAAATCAATATTTTTGAATTATGGATTTCAAGATATACATGAGAATCAATAGTTATCATTTTAAAAGCGAATTAAATAGATAAAAAGTGTTTAGTTATTAATTTTAAGTGAATTATTTTATAAAAAGGGAGAAACAACGATGAACTAAAAATTTATTTAAATAGACAACTTTATTCGTTGATATTAATATAGTGATATATTGATGTTGTAAGGATGATTATTGATAGTTGGTTATGAACAAGATCAAGTTATAATTACCCAATATTTTGAATTATATATTGATGAAAATAAAGAATAATGAAATGAATTAAAAGGCTGGAGTGAGAAAATGATAAGCAAAGTGGATATTTTAATTGATGTTGACCAATAGAGAGTGTTATTTATATAACTTCATTTGACTAGGCAATATGGGACATCTACGTGATACATATATATATATATATATATATATATATATATATATATAACCAACACAAAAACAATGTCGGATAATTCATTAATGACTAAGTATTTAATATTTGGATAATGATGAACTACAATATAGTATACACAAGTATTAATCGATAATATTTGGATTTTTGACTTGATGTATGAGATAAATAATGCTATTCCTTGTTTCCTAAAGTGGAGTATGATTATCTGCACTATTGTGCTGATCAAGATGCCCTTTACATAGATGTGATAATGAGAAGATTTTGCTAGTCCCATCCTAGATTGATCGACCATGAATAACTTCCATATGGCTGTCGTAACATGGACCCTTGTTTTATAGTCACAGTCTGCTCCATAGGCCAACACGACGAATTCAAAATGAGACAAACTAGTTGACTGTGAAAGGAAGGAACGAGGAGCTAAGGAAGTGAGTTATGGGATAACTAACCATAACCCTAATAAGCTTAGATTTCTGTTGAAACAAAAACCTAAGTACATCCTAATATGAACTGTTTGTTTAGTAGCATGCATATAAACATAAAAATGCATACCAAAGCACTAATGGTATAACGCACAATAGTGTAATTAAGTATTACGTTTTACACAATTACTGATAAAATTTTTTTTACACTTCTATGCCTAGCATCCTCGTCGGTGTCGGGTAATAAACCCCATCTTTAGTTGTTTCTGCTATGTGCCAGCACCTTCCCTTTTCAATGTTCCATGTGGTTTAATGAGGTGAGGGTTAGAAGAACATTTCGATGACTAACAAACCATACATATATACATCACACTAGTTTATGCAAAAATTATCTCTCTCTTGTTATATCTGATTACATTTAATTAGTCAACTTGACACCACATTTGCGTATTATACGTCTCATCCATCATAGATTACTACTCTGTGTGTGTGTGTATATATATAAGTGCAATGGTCCCCCATTGAATCTAAATTCAGCCTTTTCCAGATTCATCAAATCAACACCTCGTACGGATCCATTGCCCTTGGCTACTCATGATTAACTCATCGTATAACTTAAGGGACTCTCATAGTGTCTAATATTGACTTCTCCAAATATTATTTTGTACCCTATCTCGCTTTGGGATTTACCGTTTGCAGAACTACTATTGGGGACTCCATTTTAATAACCCTACATTTGACACTCCAAATAAAAAAAAATAGTTAAAAAATTTATTTGACTTCGATATTTGATAATTAATATTTTGAAAATGAATCCTAATCATTGAAGACTAGGCAATAAAAGATTTCAATTTCGTAAATTAATGAAAAAAAAAATAGTTTAAATTAGTTAATAAATTATTTTGATAATTTATCGAACAAAATAAAATTACACAAGTATTGGTAAATTATAATTTCGATAATAATTGGAATACATTTTGTCAAATGAAGAGTAAATTGATTTAAGTAAGAATGAAATTTATATACAAATAAGTGAAAGAAAATATTGTTGCTTAATGAAATAAAAGTTTATTTAATTAATAAAGGCCTAAATTGGAATAAGTCCATCCCTGCTTCTCTATTTCACTAGAAATCCCCTTAGAACATCACCAACGGTATTACGAAACATAATCTTACATTTCATAATATTACGACAATTATTCATTGCCCAATCCGACAAGCGGGCGCTGATTTAATCAGTGCCCTTGATAGGGTGCTAATTTAAATAGCGCTCGAGGTAGGGCGCTACTAATTAGCGTCTTACCGACCAATTTCCCCCTCATAATCTTGGTTTTTTTTAATTGAGTATCTCATTGAGATGTCGTCTCATGTCACTAAAATCGCTAGACATATCGTTCGACCACAAACAGACGAGACAGCCAGTCCTATACACCCCCTCCCCTCCCGTACGCGCCTGGAACGACGATACTGGATCTACGAATTCTCCATCAACCTGATGGTTTCTCTCAGCATATGTTCACAGCCCTCGACACCGTTGGGGTATGATTTCTGAATTTAACATAGTGTACAATTTAATTATCTACCACATTACATAGTCAGTTTTTAGTGTTATTTTATAGTATAATAGCCAAGAACGAATGTCTTTTTACTAGTCTTTCTACCTTAACTTTCGTGGTAGTTGGTCGAAATGTATTGTACGTATTTTGGATGTAGTCCCTCATGGTTTTTGAGATAGGCTATGGACTAGTCCATTTGGACATTTCTTAGAGATTAGACCTAACCAAGTCCTTTGATCGGCCATCGTTAGGTGCCTTAGTCGAGAAATGGTGGCCCATTACGCATACCTTTCATTTTCTTGATTTTTAGTTCGGTACTACCCTAATCTATTATTATATGCTTATGAAGATTGAGATAGGTGATGTAGATAGAATGCTATACCCTTTTGGATCTACCTTTTAGTCACCTGAGTCGTACACGTTGTACTTGGCTGATTTTTCCCAAATCATATATCATCTATAACCTTTATCCTGACATATTTATAGGAGTATATTTTATCTTATCTGGGTATTGAGGCCATGGAGGATGCTCTATTTTGAGTTTTCCTTTTATATCTTTTTGGTTCGATATTCTTTTCAAACAAAAGAGTACGATTCGATTGGGCTACCTAACATCATTAAACGATTTAGAGCATCTGCATACAATAGACTAAGGTTCAGCTACTCTGGGTTGTCTTTACACTGCACTAGACTCATTTTCTTTTGGTGAGGTTGCTCATGTGTTTGGTTTTTGGTACATGTTATTGTGTTATTACTACACGTACATGATCAACATGCATCTGCACGATGTTAAGGCCGACAGTCATGTTGTTGATTCATATTTTCCACGCATGTGTCGATGGGAGAGTATCCAGGTAGTTACGCGTACTCCTACCATTGTTAGACATGACTTGATGGAGGCTCGATCTTATATTGATCTACGGTGCAGGGCCAACATTTTATGAGTATTGTGGGCCTCTTATCGGATAACTCTCACACAGGCTGATCGACAGCTCCATAACGCACATCCCCTATACTTCATATCAATTGTCCCTTCGTCATGTTGTTATGCTCCCACCGATTTACCTTCCTATTTGGTATTTGGGGGACCAATGTTACTTCCAGGGGACGAGTAAGTTGCGTGTACCCAGAATTCCACTCTGTGTGATGATATGTTCGGGAGGCGTCATACTATTGGTAGAAAACACACTTAGGGCCTTAGAGAGAAAGGTTGGGTAGATACGCACTTAAGCAGAATTATTTCATACTCGGAGTTGATGATATTTATTGGGATAGATTTGCACCTCGGCTCTACTTATTACTAGATTACAGTCGAGGTGTAAACTACGATCACGTAGGTCCACATGTGCCTACCGGTAGAGTGCACCCTCCATCATTTACCTTTGTACTACACTATATCAGCGAATTTAGCAACAAGGATGCAGATATACAATTCGGCTATAAGCCGTATCAGATTCGATAGTGCTCAAATCCGTATCAAACTACATTTTTCTATCCGCACCACACCAAACACCCTTAATATGACCGTCCATCGATGAAGCCCCAGATCAGTACAATTGATACGGCTTTAGACCGTATGAAATGCATATCAAATTTTTCCTTCCTACTTCCATTCTGGAACAATCGAGTTTTGACACATCAAATTTTCAACCAAATTTATAATGGCGACCACCGAATACCCAAATTAGGGTTTTAGTACTCGACCGACTTCCGTTGTCAATAAGTCATCCACCGCAGTCCATGGGTTATTGTCAGCTCGCGCTGCCTTCAGCTGACCGACGAAGCCTCAGTCCACCGCTGTCCATCCTTCTCGTCGCTACTAGAGGTGAGTACTAGATCACGGTTAAATTTAAATATGAATTGGGTTTAATTTGAATTTGAATTGGGTTTAAATTGGGTTTAATCTGAATTTCCATGCGTTAGTTCAAAAATATGAATAATAGATATTTGCATTTGCTTATCTACCTAGAATTCATGTTGCTATTGTGCTTAAGTTGGGTATTATCCCCAGTTTTTTAGTGCAGCAGTGTATTTTCTATCATTTACTTGTGTTATATTTGTCTACCTTGAATTCAGACACTTTTACTTGTGATGCCTTGCTCATTTGTATGCATTATTGCACTATGTACACTGATCCTTACTGATCTAAAGTGCATGTGTCATTTCTGGCTTGTGCTAAAACAAATCACGTGGTATGATTTGAGAACTAAAGCATACTAGTTTTGTTGACTGAGCTGCATGTATTTGGTAATTGATATTGGGAAATTTGTATGATTGAGTATAAATGTCGGTGATGGATGCATGAATGAAAATAGAATAGCATTTATAGGTTGAGATTTAGTCAATTTGTTTGGTTTTTCATGTGTGTCACACTGCGCGTGAGTAAAGGCTCAACCTGAACTGCTTTTTCCATTTATGACTTGCTGCCTTGAACCAGGTTGCTTTGTACATAATGTCTAGCATCAAGTATGTGCATGTGCTTGTGAACTGATTTGTTGTTTTCATCCATGACCTAACTGTGTTCTTCTTGCTTGTATGTTCATGATGTCGTTGTGCAGAGTAGGTGTATGAGTTGTAATTGTATATTCTTTTGTTATTTTGTGCATTCAAGTCAGTACTTAGTCTTGTGGAAATATGTTCTTTTATAGTAAATATGTGTGTTTTGGCTCATTATTGTTCTAGTGCAAATTAAGTTGTAAGTATAGACGAAGATGATGCATTCTGGTTAAGAATTTACTGGGGGATCCACCAATGGAGCTTCACCAAGCTGAAGGCTTTAACTCTCTGGTTAAGAGTTACTGGGTGATTCAACAAGTGGATGCACTTTAGCTCACGACACCGGTTCGGGTATTTATCCCAGCTTATTCATTTAACTAAGCACTAAGAATGGCAAAGAGGATAATATCAAGTGTCAAATGCTTTTTCCTAAGGTTTAATGAAGCAGCATGTGACACTTGATATATTATCCCCTTTGCTAGTCTTGGTGCTTAGTTAAATGCATAAGTTAGGATAAATACCCGAACCAGGTGTGTGAGCTAAAGTGCATCCACCTGGTGAATCACCCGGTAAATTCTTAACCAGAAAGTTACAACTTCAGCATGGTGAATGCATTAGCTGCAGATCGAAGTGGTCGATCGCCAAAGTTGAAAAGCGGAGAGTGGTTGATCGCTGAAGTTTACCTTCTTTATTGTAATGTAATTATGAAACGGTACGTATCTTCTTTATTGTAATGAAACATTATGTATCATCTTTATTGTAATGTAATGAAACACAACGTGTATCTTATTTATTGTAATGTAATCAAATAGCATGTATCATTATATATTGTAATGTAATGAAATATTTCATACAATTGTTTCGTTTACAGTTACAATTGTGAATTAGTGTATCCTGTGTATAAACTGTGTCATATATGTTATGTTACAAATAATATGTGCTGCAGTTTCTGCTTATATATATATATACATACATATATATAAGATATGGTTTACAGCCATATCTACTAATACTTTAAATACAGACAATAGCCGTATGTTATTACATTTGGACACGGTTTAGAGCCGTATCTAATAATTTAACATGCCATTTTTTGATATGGCTTTTTACCGTGCCTAACTGCTTTAGATACGGCTAAAAACATAGCCTAATTAGCATATATGGTGTTGTGTTGATCCCACCCCATTATAGTACACCTAGCATCCTATGGATTATGCTCTTGATGACTCTTTCAGAGCATACGATCTGAGAGGTATTTTGATCGTGCAGCCTATTATTTATCCACTTGATGAGTCTGTTGTTGGTATCCCCACCCCGGGACTATACCCACCTCATATGGTAATTTAGCTACTTGTTAAATTAGTTGCTTGTACGTATTTAATGAATATAAAGTGAGTATAATGGTCTGGTATTATAGCATTCACACAAGCTGGACCAGCAAAGACGGCATTGCCGCTATTCAGCATATGCACCACTACATTCACAGACATTCAGTTAGCACCATTAGGCGGAGATGACGACATTGCAGGGACAGATGTATATGATGCAAGGTCAGATGCAAGCTCAGATCGATTAGCTACAAGCTCGATTGGATGCATTAGGATGTGGTGGTTTTGGAGGTGGAGGTAGAGATGGTACTTGCGGTGGAGGTGACGACGGCGACGATGAAGAGGAGGACGATGATATGAACGAGGATAGCGATGGCGAGGAGGATGACGACGGTGTTGCTATGGATTTATGATTACCATCTATTACATACATGAATTCATGATGTGTATATGTATCTGTCATGTAGTACTGCGTTATATGTTGTTCTGTGGATTCATGATGATGGATGTATCATATGATGTTATGTGATGTTGATCACATATTGTTTCATGTTGTTACTTCATACTCATATCCACATGTTGTACTGTATTATTTTAGTTTATTCGTTAAAATTTGATAAAAAGAGGACGACCTGAATGTTTTAACTCATTATAAATTAATTATTTAACATGGAATCTTGTTTAACTCAGTTGAGGAATATCCATATTGTTTAACTCCTTAATTTAAAATATTTGACTTATTTAATTGATTATGTATGGTTACTACACTAACTAATTGCCTTTTTTTTGAAAATTTAATTTAAACCTCATCATGTACAAGACCAAATCACAGACCGTGACATTCATTTGAAAGCTCTATTTGAATAAGTCTTGAGGAAACTTGTTTTGATGGATTCCGACCTTTTTTGATTTTATAAGTTTACGAACTACCACCACGCGATGATATAATTATTTTTAGTTTATTCGTTAAAATTTAATAAAAAGAGGACAACTTGGATGTTTTAACTCATTATGAACCAAATTTTAATTATCTAACACGGAATGTTGTTTAACTCAATGGAGGACGACCTGTACTGTTTAACTCCATATTTTAAATTATTTGACTTGCTTAATTAATTAGGTATGGTTACTACATGAACTAACTGCAATTTTTTTGAAGATTTAATTTACACATATCTCATAATATGCAAGACTAAATCACAGACCATGACATTCATTTGAAAGCTCGATTCGAATAAGTCTTGAAGAATCTTACTTGGATGGATTTCGACATTTTTTCATTTTATATATTACTTTGAACTTCATTTCGTAAAATTATGAACTGCCACCACGCGACAAGCTTGATATAATTAATTTTAGTTATTCGTTAAAATTTAATAAAAAGAGGGAAACCTGAATGTTTTAACTCATTATGAACCAAATTTTAATCATCTAACATGGAATGTTGTTAAACTCAACAAAGGACGACCTGTATTGTTTAATTTCATAATTTAAAATATTCGACTTAATTAATTAGGTATGGTTACCACACGAACTAACCGCCATTTTTTTTTAAAATTTAATTTACACATATATCATTATATACAAGGTCAAATTACAGGCTGTGACATTCATTTGAAAGTTCAATTCGAATAAGTCTTATAGAATCTTGCTTGGATGGATTCCGACATATTTCAATTTTATATATTATTTTGAACTTCGTTTTGCAAAATTGCAAACTATTACAATGCGGCGAGCTCCTTATGATTAATTTTAGTTTATTCGTCAACATTTAACAAATAAGTTACTACAATGGAAATTAGAAAGTTTGATAATTAAGCAACTATTACAAAAGAAATTAATAAAACCAACTGCAACTGAGGAAACTTTGACATAAGAATCTGCTTTTTGAGTCCCATCCAATATTCCTTCTCGTAGTCATCCATTCCAGTCAGGTCTTTGGCCATTCTCTCTTTCTCCTCTCTTTGTTGTTCCATAACCTGTTGATGTTGCCTGACAACCAACTCCTGCATTTGAATTAGTAACTTTTGCTGCTCAAGATCGACAAACCTGCCAAATACTTCTATTTTCTTCTGAGCCTGCAAATTCCTATCTTAATGTCCACGCTCATGTATTTCAAGGGCAGCGTTGACTTTTTCATCCACGACAACATCAACTGGTTTCTTCCACTTTGCTACTTTGTCTCCCACCAGTTTATAATCTTCATCTTATCTTTGACTAAATTTATCAAGTAGGTTTTCCCTGTAACACCCCGTAATTTTAATAATACTAAAAGAGGATAAATTAAAATAATAATTAATTTAATATTCAGAATTAACCAAAACGGACTATGCCATTACGTCCGTCTCGAAATTCTAGCCAAGATAGACATTTAGTTTGCGTAAAATGGACATCGTATGAAGAAGTTATGAGGGTTTGAAGTTTGTATATGCACAGAAGAATTATATATATAATTAAATCAGAAAAAATAGAAAAAACGTTTGGAAAACAAAATCCGGAGGTAGCAATCTTCCCGCCCCAGGGGAGTCGACCCCGGGGTCGACGCCTCAAGGAGGCGTTGACGCCCCTAGGGTTGAGGTGGCAGTAAAATTCTGGGGGCTGACAACTATATATATGGCTTCATTTTCTGGTTTTATCACACTAAAAATCAATGGAGGCCTAAGTGCTGCTAGTGCCTGGACTGAATCAAAACTCGTTCTTCTTTTGTAATCAAATTTAGAGATTCAAGTATAGATCTGAGATTCATCAACTGCTTTTCTCCTTCTATTTCTTTAGATCCAAACACTGTGAGTTTCAAGTTGCTTTTAGATTTAAATAAATAAACAGTAAACATGATAGGACTATAATTTGGATTTGTGCATGTTAATCCCTAAATCATATCAGATCTATTGTAATTTGTGAACCCATGATATTCTGAATTATCTATGACTTGGATCTCAGCCTTTATTAAGTTAGATCTACTTTTGATTATGGATCTAATTTATTATTTAGATCTCCTTGTACCTATCAAGTTGTGGTTAGTTTGGATCTGTCATTAGTTAGACAACTGAATCCTTATTTAGATCTAGTCATGCCTATTATTACATCCCTACTATGTTAGAAACTTTTTTATTATCACAAGTTCACTAATCTTTGCTTATATGCCCACCTTATCATTATGCCATCATATGCTTATGTCAGTTCTGTTAGAATAATCATCTTTGTCATCTTCCCTTCACCCTTTCCCTTCTATTATATATAGCCATTCTATTTTCGAGCCTAGGCATGCCGCTAAACTATACAATTATGTTAGTTTGGGAACGAGGGGGAAACATTGAAATTAGGCATATCTTGTGAATTGGTAATTTGGGCATAATTGGTAAAAAGGCAAAAAATTGGCATAATTTGAATAATATATATGTATATGAATTTGGACATATAATTCACTATGAACATATTTGGGGAAAAGGGGCATGAAACCTATAACCTATTACGACATAGGAAGAATTGGCTAATAATGAAATGCATATGATTATAGTAATTAGAAACTGTAATTGCGCATAGACACGAGGTTAGATTGCACTTGTGGTGGAAGTCTGCTCGGACCCACCCGGCATATCCAGCGAACACAAGTGGTGAATCTAATGTGGGAGGTCTAGGTGCACAAATACGAAATGTGCTAAGACACGAGGTTAAGCCCAATTTGTTGAATAAGTCTGCCTAGACCCACCCGACATGTCCAGCATCCGCAAATGGTAGGCTTAATATGGGAGGTTTAGATTACCATAACCATAAATGAAAATATGGTAATAAACCTTGAATGCTTAATCTAGTTGAATCCATAGGGATTGTAATATAAACTTAAATTGGGGTTAAGTAAAACTTGGTTGAACAGTGGGTGGGTTAAGTAAATTTGAGGGGGTGGGTAATATTTACATATAGGCCCACAAACTTAACCTAATAGGGTTATGTAATTAAAGACACCTAGTGGTATACAAAACCTATGGAAATATTAGAGTTATGTAATTAAGGACACCTTTTTATGGTAAGAATAACTTGTACAAATTAAAGGGTTGTGTAATTAATGACCCCTGGTAGTCTACATAACCGATGGAAATCCTAGTGGGGATATAAGACAATGAAGATAGCTTGTATCATATTGGGTGGGACCCATTTCAGTCAGTAACCCTTAATAAGTATCAAACGAGTACTCTGAACTAGGTTGGAGTTGGGGCACGCTTACTGGGCTTAATGTAAGAGATCCAAACAAGGAGGACGGTGTGGGCGGCGCAAACCGACCATGGATATGTTGGTACATGGGCCGGGTAGAGGGGGCTAAGACAACCGTGACACCTGTAGATATGGTTGTGTATATCAATGAAGGGTTGCCACTCCTATGGTGAGGCCGGCACAGAGTATCTACGTGGAGTTGGGAGCCGATCGATTAGAGTAGTGGTTAGGATACATCTAGACGTATGCTTAAGCCTACCATCTTATAGTTGTTGGGATTATCTCATTCTATTGGTACTAGTATTAGTGCAGAGTAATCTTTAGAGAAGTATACACTCTATCATCTTTACCTTGTCATACCTACGTTATATGTTGTTATCTCTCTCTTATCCACCTTATATGCCTATCATGCTACTTTTACTTATTTACTTGCTAAAAGTAACTTGATTCGCCAGACTTTATGTCTGACCCTTTTTGTTTCCTTTTCTTTCTTCCGTTCCCCCTCCCCTCCCTCGGTTCGTAGGGTGAAAATTCTTAGGCTTAGTCAGGACTCAGTTATCGTTTTGCTTGGAGCTGCTTTTAAAGTATAGCTCAAATTGTTATCTCTACAATGGCTTTGTCTCTTTTTGGGGAATTATGCTTTTTATGTATTTATGTACACTAATGGTACAAGATAGAAATTATATTATTGTAATAGCTTTTATGTAGTTTCAAACTCATGTTTTTGAACCACGATGTTATGAATCATGTTTTAAATAAAATTTGAAATTCCGCTACCATCTTTTATATCTATCTTGTAATATTTATGTTTACCTATAACACTTCACGAAACATAATGCATTCCCTTTGTGAGTGACATTAACGGACGTGGTGTGTCACACACTAGGTATCAGAGCTGAAGGTTACCAGATTAGATAAAAGTTTTTGAAAACTATTTTCAAAAAGGTATTAAAAGAAAGCATTTTTCAAAAATAAAAGTTTGTTTTGAAAAACATGTTCCCCAAAGACATATGTAATATCCTTCGATCCTTTGTCTAAATCTCTTTCCTTTTTCGTTTCAGCATGTCTATGGAACCTAACATTCCAGAGGACATTACGATACCTAGCTGGTTCCGTAGGTATCTAAAAGTTACGGCACTTACCAAAGGCCAAGGAAATGTTCCTCCCCTAGCTGCACCCATCGTTTCTCCTCCTCCTCCAAGAGCAGATAATTTCGCTAAAATATGCAAAGATTTCTGTGCCATGGGTGGGAAGCCATTCCGTTGAATCGAAACATTCGTAGTGGGAAGGAATTGGCTCAATGAGACCGAGGACTTGTTCGTAATCTTTGAAGTGGAAGATCGAAGGAAGATTCAATTAGCTGCCTGGCTACTGAAAGATGAAGATTCATTCTGGTGGGGAGTAACCCAAGCTGGACGCCTAGTGGAGACATGGGATGATTTTAAGCAGAGGTTTGAAATGAAGTTTCTTTCCCAAGCTGAGTAAAGCATGAAAATGGAGAGGTTCTTGGCGCTCAAGCAAGGAAACATGACTGTTAAAGAACATGTGAACAAATTCAACCAACTAGCAAGATTTGGATTGGAATTGGTAGATACTCTGCATAAGAAAGCTTTGATGTTTGCTGAAGGGCTGAATGAACCCCTTCATGGGTTATCTATGTCCCACATCCCAATGGGAGCGACTTTTGAAAGGCTGGTTGATATGGCCCTGAATCATGAGGAAGACAAGGGAGAAAAGAAGGAAGTAAAAGTTGAGTAAACAACGCAAAATAAGAAGGTATGGCCTCAGAAAGGACAGCAACAACAACAGAAGAAAGGTAGAATGAATGACAAGACTAAAGACAAGTGGAAATGTCACTGCTATGGACGAGAAGGTCACTTGGTCAAGGACTGCAAAAGTAGGAAGAATACTTGTTTCAATTGTGGAGAGATCAGACATTTTGCTAGGGAGTTCCCGAAGAAACAGGGATCTCAGGGACAAGGTCAAAGGGTAGGAGCTTCTGGAGGGCATGTGCATGCTTTCGCGATTAGTGCTCCAGATAGAGGTAGGAAAACTTCCGTGGAAGGTTTGATTTCTCTTTCCAGTCATCCTATTAGAACTCTTTTGGATTTTGGAGCTTCACATTTATTTATATCTAGTTCTATGGTTGAATCTCTGCACTTAAATACTAGTATAGTAGTGGATCCCATTGTTGTCTCAAACCCTATTGGTGGTTTGGCTCATTTGTCTATGATTTGTCGGGGTTTGAGAATATCTATCTTAGGCGTTGTGTTTGAGTGCGACGCGTATGTGCTTGGTTTGATGAGCTACAGGTTGATTCAAGGTATGGATTGGCTAACCATATATGGTGCCATACTAGATTGTGAGAGAAGGGTCGTTAGACCTTTGACTTGCCATGGGAGGACCATCGAGATTTCTTGTGACCCGCAAGGTTCTATCATGCTTAGTTTCCTAGAGTCTCTTGGTGCATATATCGACGATCTGAAATCTGTTACAGTAGTCCAAGATTATTCTGATGTCTTTGATGAGGTTCGGGGTTTACCCCCAAGGCACGAGATAAAAAATTTCATATATTTGTTAGATAATGCAAAGCCAGTTGCATTACCTGTGCGCCACATGGCTCCAAGGGAAAGAAGGGAGCTTAGCAAGCAAGTAGAGGAGCTACTTGAGAAAGAGTTTATCAGGCGAAGCATATCTGAATGGGGTGCTCCAGTGGTATTTGCAACTAAGGCGGATGGTTCGCTTCGCTTGTGTGTGGACTATAGAGAATTGAATAAACTCACTAAGAAGAACAGGCACCCGCTTCCAAGGATAGATGACTTGTTTGACCAGCTTGTTGGTGCCTCGGTATTTTCTCAGTTAGACTTGGCCATGGGGTTTCATCAGTTGAGGGTGAGGACAGTATAAATAAGACCGCTTTTAGGACTCCATATGGTTTCTTTGAATGGCTAGTTATGTCTTTTGGGTTGACGAATGCACCCGCCTATTTTGTTGATCTGATGAGTATGATGTTTTGGGAGTTTCTAAATAAATTTGTCGCGTTCTTTGTTGATGATATCTTGATCTTCTCAAAGAGTGAGAAAGAGCATGCCCAACATTTGAGGGAAGTTTTGAAAACTCTCCATGCGCATCAGCTTCAGGCAAAATTCTCCATATGCCACTTTTGGAGAAAGGAGGTGAGGTTCCTAGGGCATGTGGTTTCTAAAGAAGGGATAGTAGTAGATCCCGCAAAGGTGGTTGCAGTTCAGGACTGGCAGATTCGAAAGAATGCGATGGTGGTGAGAAGCTTTTTGGGGTTAGCAGGCTATTATAGGAAGTTCATTAAGGACTTCGCAAAGATATCAACCCCACTCACCAGGCTGACAAAGAAGAATTTGGCGTTTTTGTAGGATATAGATTGTGATGTTACTTTCCAACGACTGAAGAGGGCTCTGACAACAGCCCCTATCTTGACCTTGTCCGATGGGAATAAAGTGCTTACAGTTTGCACCGATGCATGTGGTACAGGGCTTGGTGTGGTTCTGATGCAAGAAGGAAGGGTAGTATGTTATGGAGGAAGACAACTAAGAGTCCATGAGAAGAGCTACCCTACCCATGATTTAGAGCTAATTACCATAGTATTCACACTTAAGATGTGGTGTCATTATTTGCTTGGAGAGAAGTTTGAGTTGTACACTGATCATAAATTTCTCAAGTACTTGTTTTCGCAAAAAGGATCTTAATCTGAGGCAGCAAAGGTGGATGGAGTTCTTAGCATCATATGACTTCGAGATTGCTTATACTCCTGGCATGTGTAATGTAATGGCAGACGCACTGAGTTAATAGAGGATGGTCTTAAGTCCTTTGTTTGTGGAAAGGAAAAGCTTGGAGTTTATATTAGCTTTTGATTTTAGACCCCCCCCACTAAGTTATTTCCTGGTTCGTTTGCATCACCAGAGATTCGACCTACCCTTATGGATCAAATAGGAGCTTCACAGCGAGATGATCCACAGATTTCAGACATCTTGGATAGTCTCAGTAAAAGGGAGACTTCCACCTACCTCAATAGATATTCCATTGACAATAAAGGGTGGTTGCGACGAGATGGAAGGCTTTGTGTTCCCCAAACTGGAAGTTTGCTAAAGGCAGTCCTAGAAGAAGCCCATCATTCTAAGATGACTATTCATCCAGACAGTGATAAGATGTATAGGGATATGATGAGGATTTTCTTTTGGGCTGGGATGAAGAAGGATGTGGTAGAGTTTGTTTCTCAATGTTTAGTTTGTCAGCAAGTCAAAGCTAAGCAAAAGAAGCCTAGTGGTTTACTTCATCCTTTGGATGTTCCACAGTGGAAATGAGAGAGCGTCTATATGGATTTCGTAGATGATTTTCCTAGATCAAACAAAGGCAACACCGGTACTTGGGTGGTAGTAGATAGACTTACTAAGAGCGCCCATTTCATTCCAGTTACGAGTAAAAGGACGACAGCATGGTTGGCAGCAGTATACGTTCGAGAGATATTCCGTCTTCGTGGAGTACCTTCCAGCATCATAAGAGATCGTGACCCCATCTTCACTAGTGAGTTTTGGAGGAGTTTGCAAGAAGCATTAGGTACATAGTTACGTTTGAGCACTGCTTATCATCCTTAGATCGATGGGAAAACGGAGAGGATGAACAGAGTTCTAGAAGATCTTTTGAGGCTGTGTATCCTAGACTTCGGAGGGACTTGGGAAGAGCATCTTCCTTTAGTAGAGTTTGCCTATAACAACAGTTATCAAGCTAGCATTGGCGTGGCACCATTTGAAGTATTTTACGGACGACCCTATAGGTCACCAACTTGTTGGTGGGAATCTACAGAAAGGCTATTACTTGGACCAAATATGGTTAGAGAAACGTCCGAGAAGATTGATCTTATTAGACGATGAATGAAGACCGGTCAGGATAGGCACAAATTCTACGCAGACAAGGGAAGGACTAGCATTGAATTTGAAGTAGGAGATATGGTTTTCAATAAAGTGTCACCTTTGAGGAAAGTTGTTCGCTTCGAATCTGTAGGGAAGTTGGCACGAAGATTCGTAGGGCATTTCCCATAACAGAAAGGATTGACCAAATGGCATATAAAGTAAAGCTGCCAGAGAGACTATTCGGTGTTCATGATGTTTTCCATGTTTCCCATTTGCGGAAGTGCTTGCATGATACAACATAAGTAGTTGAGCCAAGTATATTGGAAGAAGTAAAGGTGGAACGGGAGGCGACAGTTAGACGAGTTCCTTCCTGTATTCTTGGATCAGAAGTTAAGAATCTACGCTATAAAGAAATCAAGTTGGTGAAGGTACAGTGGGGAGGTAACCCATAAGATGCAACTTGGGAGACCGAAGATAAGATTCATGCTTCATATCCTTTTCTTTTCGAGGGTATGATCTTAACTTACTTTTCCAAGGTTTTTATCTATGCTTATTTCTATCATTTAAATATGTCCTATCGATAGAATCTTCGACCTTTAGGTAGGGATCCCATCGATGTAAACATGTGTTTAAGACATGTTATGTTTGGTGGATGCAAGTGGAGTTTGCTAGTGGTTGCTCGTGGATGCATATACACATACATTAGGCACTAGATCGACTCAATCACTTTCATACTACATATGGATGTGTTTGCATTTTTCTTCTTTTAAATGGATGAAAATGGATGTATCATCATATGGATATTGCATTTGGACGAATGATTGTGCACACATATACAACTTACATGTTATAATAGGATTATTTGCATACATATTGAATTCATGGAACTAACATACATTGCATTAAGGAGATCAACTGGATTAGTAGTTCGCCTGATTTTCACATTAGTATTGGGACATATACACACACCTTTGCATATGTTCATTTAACCATTAAGTCTTTAAGGACAATGGATGCCTATGAGTGATGGATGAGTAGATGGGTGATGGATAGTAAGATGCACATTCTTCTTAACTTGGAGATCTCAAGGACGAAATCCTTTGAGTAGGGGAGAATGTAACACCCCGTAATTTTAACAATACTAAAAGAGGATAAATTAAAATAATAATTAATTTAATATTCAGAATTAAGGGAAACGGACTGCGCCATTATGTCCATCTCGAAATTTAGTCAAGATAAACATTTGGTTTGCGTAAAACGGACATCGTATGAAGAAGTTATGAGGGTTTGAAGTTTGTATACGCGCAGAAGAATTATATATATATATATAATTAAATAAGAAAAATCAGAAAAAACGTTTGAAAATCAAAATCCGGAGGCGGCAATCTTCCCGCCCCAGGGGAGTCGACCCCTTGGGGGGGTGGCGAACCCGGGATCGGCCCCTCAAGGGGGTATCAACCCATGGGTCGACCCCCTAAGGGGAGGGGGGTCGACCCCCCTAGGGATGAGGTGGCAATCGAATTCTAAGGGCTGACAACAATATATACGACTTCATATTCAGGTTTTCTCACACTAAAAGTCAATGGAGGCCTAAGTGCTGTTAGTGCCTGGACTAAATCAAAACTCTTTCTTCTTCTGCAATCAAATTTAGAGATTCAAATGTAGATTTGAGATTCATCAAGTGCTTTTCTCCTTCTATTTCTTTTGATCCGAACACTGTGAGTTTCAAGTTGCTTTTAAATTTTAATAAATAAACAGTAAACATGATAGGACTATAATTTGGATCTGTGCATGTTAGTCCCTGAATCATATCAGATCTATTGTAATTTATGAACCCATGATGTTCTGAATTATCTATGACTTGGATCTCAGCTTTTATCAAGTTAGATCTAATTTTGATTATGGATCTAATTTATTATTTAGATCACCTTGTACCTATCTTGTTGTGGTTAATTTGGATCTATCATTAGTTGGATATCTAAATCCATATTTAGATCTAATCATGCTATTATGACATCCCTACTATGTTATAACCTGTTTTATTATCACAAGTTCACCGATCTGTGCTTATATGCCCGCCTTATCATTATGTCATCATATGCTTATGTCAGTTCTGTTAGAATAATCATCTTTGTTATCTTCCCTTCAACCTTTCCCTTCTATTTTATATAGCCAGGCTATTTTCGAGCCTAGGCAGGCCGTTAAATTATACGATTACGTTAGTTTTGGAACGAGGGGGAAAAACATTGAAATTGGGCATATCTTGTGAATTGGGAGTTTGGGCATAATTGGTAAAAAGGTGAATTTTTTTTATAATTTGAATAATGTATATGAATTTGGACATATAATTCACTATGAACATATTTATGGAAAAGGGGCATGAAACCTATAACGACATACGAAAATTTGCCTAATAATGAAATGCCTAGGATTACAATAATTAGAAACTGTAATTGCGCATAGACACGAGTTAGATTGGACTTGTGGTGGAAGTCTGCCCGGACCCACCCGGCATATCCAGCGAACACAAGTGGTGAATCTAATATGGGAGGTCTAGGTGCACAAATACGAAACGTGCTAAGACACGAGGTTATGCCCAATTTGTGGAATAAGTCTGCCTAGACCCGCCTGACATGTCCAGCATCCGCAAATGGTAGGCTTAATATGGAAGGTTTAGAATACCATAACCATAAATGAAAATATGATAATAAACCTTGAATGCTTAATCTAGTTGAATACATAGGGATTGTAATATAAACTTAAATTGGGGTTAAGTAAAACTTGGTTGAGCAATGGGTGGGTTAAGTAAATTTGAGGGGGTGGGTAATATTTACATATAGGCCCACAAACTTAACCTAATAGGGTTATGTAATTAAAGACACCTAGTGGTATACAAAACCTATGGAAATATTAGAGTTATGTAATTAAGGACACCTTTTTATGGTAAGAATAACCTGTACAATTTATAGGGTTGTGTAATTAAAGACCCCTGGTAGTATACATAACCGATGGAAATCCTAGTGGGGATACAAGACAAGGGAGAGACCTTGTATCATATTGGGTGGGACCCATTTTAGTTAATAACCCTTAATAGGTATTAAACGAGTACTTTGAACTTGATCGGAGTTGGAGCACACTTACTAGGCTGAATGTAAGAGATCCAAACAAGGAGGATGGTGTGGGCGGTGCAAACCGACCAGGGACGTGTGCGTGCATTGGCTAGGTAGAGGGGGCTAAGATGACAGTGACACCTGCAGATTTGGCTGCATATATCAGCGAAGGGTTGCCACTGTAGGACATGATACATCCTATGGCGGGGCCGACACAGAGTATCTACGTGGAGTAGGGAGCTGATCGATTAGGGTAGTGATTAGGATACACCTGGACGTATGAGTTTACCATCTTATAGTTATTGTGATCATCTCGTTCTAGTGATACTAGTATTAGTGCAGAGTAATCTTTAGAGAAGTACACACTCTATCATGTTTATCTTGTCATACCTACCTTATATGTTGTTGTCTCTCTCTTATCCACCTTATATGCATGTCATGCTATTTTTACTTATTTACTTGCTAAAAGTAACTGGACTCACCAGACTTTATGTCTGACCCTTTTTGTTTCCTCTTCTTTCTTCCTATTCCCCCCTTCTCCTCCCCCCTAGGTTTGCAGGGTGGAAATTCTCAGGCTTAGTCAGGTCTCAATTATCGTTTTTCTTGGAGTTGCTTCTAAAGTATAGCTTAAATTCTTATCTCTACTATGGCTTTGTCTCTTTTTGGGTAATTATGTTTTTTATGTATTTATGTACTCTGATGGTATAGGACAAAAGTTATATTATTGTAATAGCTTTTATGTAGTTTCAGACTCATGTTTTTGAACCACGATGTTATGAATTATGTTTTAAATAAAATTTGAAATTCCACTACCATCTTTTATATCTACCTTGTACTATTTCTGTTTCTGTTTACCTATAATGCTTCACGAAACTTAATGCATTCCCTTTGTGAGTGACGTTAACAGACGGGGGTGTCACATTCCGTTTGAAATGGAGAATCTCTTCTCGACGACTCTCCAAGACTAGACGAATAAGTTGATTTTTAAGTTTATACTTTCCGTTTGCAGATATTTGAACATCACGTATGCTCTTGGCAGTATCAGAGCTCCATTTTAGTTGACTATTAAGCATCCCATAACAGTACAAGAAATGATAATAATGTGATCTATTTGCCCTATTTTCTTTAGAAAATAGCTTCTTAAACTCCTTGTTTTCCATTTGTTTCTGGTAACAAAAAATGGAACATCATCTCTAACATAAATATTATAGAAAACATACTAAATGACCCTTGCCTCTCATGCCACTAGGATTTGCTTTTTAGTTTATAAAATTGTGATTCATAAAACGACGTTTGACGATTTATTTTCCTGAATCGACCCTAATCGCAGACAATGTTTTTATGCTTTCAGGATGCTTGTGGTTGAAGGCATTCTTTATGTTTTTAAAACTTGTCGCCTGATTGGTCATTGCCTATAACCGAATCCTATGAAAAAAATATTGTATATGTTGCATAGATCGTAGTCCTCCTCGTTTATCCGTGGAAGGATTGATTGTTTGCTCGGAGGAGTAGCTTGGTCATTACGGACTTGGTCATCAAGGTGTTGTCTTCGAAAACATGGCTTTCGGGAATCATCAGATGTTAAAATTCTCCAAAAGGTGAAGACATTATTACGTTTTTATGATTTTTAGAGTAATAGATAGGAAGAAAGAGAAATTATGTTGTGATTTTGTATATGTAGAAGTTGGTAATTTATGGTTGAAAATATAGTCGCTATAGTTGTAGTATGACCGTTTTGTTGCTGTTGGAGGTAAATATGATCGTTTTATAGCCGAGGTGAAACGTGGGTATGCGGAGGTTGAATTGGTTCTCGCGCTGATTTAACCAGTGCCTAACGTTTGGGCGTTGATTAAACTCCTAACGTTTGGACGCTGATTAAATTAGCGCCTAAGACCATTTCATTCCTAAATTTGGTTGTGGTAAGCATTTTATTTGACAACTCCTAATTCAGAAGAGTAATTCAGAATCGCACCCTATTAGGGTTGTCAACGGATATTTTCAGATATGGATAGTGTTATATCCATATCTGTATCCGAAATCATTTTCGGATATCTGTATTCGTGGGTACGGACGAATATCGGATAATTATTCAATCCTCCAACGATCGATAAATAAAGAAATCATTACAACAAAAACAGTCTATTACAACATCCATTTTACAATGGGCACTAGTTGCCCGTTATAATAGAATGTTATTACAAGGGTCACTTTATGAACCATTGTAATGTATGCCTGTACGACACCCTTTAACCGGGCATAGACTGCCCGTTGTAATAAAATGCTATTACAACAGTCGTTTCTGGACAGTTGTAATAGGTATCCTTTACAACACTGTTTACAACTGGTAAAAACAGCATGTTGTAATAGAATGTTATTACAACAGTCATTTCTAGCTTGTTGTAATAGATGTTAATTTTGCAACATTCACAAAATGTCCAGTGTAACAAATGTCTATTTTATTACAAAATAATTCTGTGTTATGACTAATATTTACATTGATATATAGTATTCGATAGTAATAAAAATGAAAAATTATTAAAGATTACATAATTGTTAAATTTAATGTAATAACTTTGAACTTCATCGACTTATTTTTTATTATTTAGTTTAGAATAAATGTTCGAATTTTTTAATAATTAAAATTATTTTTTAATTTATAACAATAATATGAAAGGCATTTTTAAGTTAATATATGTATATATATAGCCTTTGACCGTAAAATTAGTACCGATTATGTTTTATTATTTAATAGTTGGTCATTAATCATATATTACTAATTATTAACTATAATATTAAATTACTAATTACTAATCATTAATAATATTATATTATTTATTAATATATAATACCTAATCATTAAAAATAATAATATAATATTATTTATAACATCATTGTAAAAGTAATAATATCTACAATGTCTACCTAAATAGCTGTAAAAAAAGTTTTAAATAGGGGATTGTTAAAGGGACTCCACATTTGGTTAAGGGGAGGACCAATATTTATTTATTGTATAATTGTTATGTGGAGGACAAAATAAATTAACCTCCCCTTGAAAATATAAATTAAAATTCCAATATTAACCCCTTATAATCCTCATTAATATAAACTATAAAGCCTAAACCTTATTTAATGGTTACAATTTTATGTTGCACATAAAAATAAACAATGGATATAGTTAATGTAATAGAGACACAAGAAAATTCATGGGTAATCAGAAGGCGTCGAATTAGGTGATTAATTATAATTTCATATTGGATTTGGTATGATTAATTTTAAATGCAAAAACGAATATTTTGTTCTAATTTGTTGTATCGAATTTTTGTAAGGCAAATTCTATTCATACACCAAAAATTACTTTATGTATACCACTATTTTGCTAAAAATATATACTACTAAATCACCATTCTCTTTTATTGCATTTTTTTACTTTCTTAATGATAATTCATCAAACTAAAAAATTGCAATTAATGATATTTGATTAAATCTTTGTAAAATAATATGAAGAACATAATGTATTTTTAAACATGAAACCTAAAATTTGAATTACGATAACTTTTACAAGTAAGTGATAATTTAGAGTTATTTAATTTAAAAGCAGGGTCTCTTTTGCTGAAATTAAATTTTTTTTGTAGCATAATAAATTGTATACCATACACTCAAAAAATTTAAAATCCATTTTACTAAATTTAAACTTTATTTAGTGCTACAGGTTTCCTATTTTATGTAAATAACTTTAAGTTTTAGAGAGGGAAGGGGAAGAAAAAAATAAGGCTAGTATTGTAAAAAAAAAGGCGTATGAAAAGTAATTTTTAGTGTATAGTAGTTTATTTTATTTTATGGTGTATGTAAAGATGTTATTGATGTATGAATAGAATTAGCCTTTTTGTAATTGAGATGTTTTGTAATTTGCACGTTTGCTAGTTGAGCTGAATAGTAAGTTAATGTTCAACACAAGTGACAAATCAAGGGTAGTTAGGTCTTTTTTTTTCTTTTTTTAAAATAAATCAGACCCCCCTTAACAAAAAAATATTAAGCTGGAGTTCCCTTAAAATTATCCTCCCCTTAACCAAATTTGGAGTCCCTTTAACAATCCCCTTTAAATATTGTTTTCTACAATAGCTGCCCATTGTAATAAAATGCTAATAATAATTTATAATTTACTATAGCAAATGGTTATTCATTAATTATTAATAATTAATATTTAACATTTAATCACTAATAATATTATATTAATCATTTATAACTTATAATAATTAATGATTATCGATAAATAATCACTAATTACTAATTATTATATATGTTCAATATTCCAACGGGTTTAATTTTACTCCCTAGTTATTTAGTAATTAATATTGAATAATTAACTGTACCAATTATACAATAGTCATAAAATCCCCATTGTACTAAAAGTCTATTACCAATTTTTGGCAATCAATGATTAGTATTTTCAATGCTTTACTAAAATTAATATTAATATTAATATTAATAATTAACAAGTTAAACTTTTTATTTTGTATTTGATAAATGTCTACAAACTTTATACGCAATTTTCTTTGAAAATGCAAGCATTGCAACTAAAACGTGGCACTTCTACTCACGACCCGACCCGTATGCACGTTAAAGCCCCATATTGTTTTGCATTTTTAGCCGCTTCCTCAGCGTATGAAACTGAAACCCTAGCGAAAATCATGGAGTCTAACTTCTCGAGTTCTCTCTCTTTCTTCTTATTTCTTTATCCTGATTAAACGAAGTATCTGTCTTCTCCTATTTTCCGTTTCTAGTTCGATTAATTTATTCTTGTCCTGTCATTCAATAGTTTCAGTCGACTTTGAATTTAGATGAATCCAATCAGATCCATCTCGGTCGTAGAATGTGCTGGCTGTGTAGGTCGTGTTACGTCAGCTTGCTGGTTTTTCCATGTCGACATCTCTTCCTGTATAAGGCTATGTAATCCGTTTGTGGTACGTGTCATGTTTATGGTGTGTAGAAGAAGTCTTGTTACAGGTTTCTTTTTGTTGATTTGATTTCATCTTTGGTAGAACTTCTAATTGTTTTTTTGATGTAGTGGTCATCAGTGTAATTGCTTTATCTTTGAAAGAACCTGTAGTATAATAATGGACTGTCAAAAGAAAAAAAAATCAACAGAAATTCCTTTATCGTAGTACCTATATGTACCCAAAAAAAGAAATCCCAAATTGTTGATGATGTTCTAGTGCTGAAAACATTGTTAAACCCAATTATTTAGTTTGTATGCCGATAGGAGTTAAAAGGAAAATACAGAATGTGTAAATTTCCTTGTGCTCATGTATTTGTAATGTCCATAATTCATACTTGATGCATCAGGTAAATCTTCAATTACAGGTTCATATATCTGTAATACATTTTGTAGCATAAAATATGCTGAACAACAAATGAGTTCATCTAAAAATTATTTTGATCTATTTGTAAACAGCATAAACAAATGTAATCAAGGAAAAACAATTGTGGCATAATTATCAAGCAACAGTTTGGGAAGATTTGAAGAAGAAGAGACCAGCTTTGACAATTTATTATTATTTAACCATAAGGTGATGCATTTGTGAAAGTTTGGGGTATGCTGTTCTAAACTAATTTCTCGTTTGCATTTTTCCCGTGTACTGACAGATAAACACCTATTAATTTTCTGTTATCTACAATTTCAGTAGATGTAAATACATTGGTTTCATGTACTGACTTGTATGTAGCTATCCATTCCTTCTGCTTTGTCAAGGCTATATGATACCACAAAAAATACAAAATTTACTGTACTTTCTTTAAAATTATTGCAGATATGTCCATTAAGACTAGTAACTGGTTGTTCATATGCTTGAAAAGTGCAACAAAGATCACATATAAGGCGCAAGCTATTACTAATCATGCTTCGAAATGGCATATCATTTCAAGTGTTGAATCTTGTAACACTGACCCAGAAATGCCTGGTACAGTAAATTACGAAAGAGACTTTGATAATTTTTGGATCAGATAAGGAGGCTTCGCTTGAAGAAACAGAAACAGTTCAGCCTGCATGCATAATCTCTTTTCAAAAGGGACAGGTATTAGGCCATTCAAAATATTATGCAGTGATCTTATTTTGTAAATTATGTGTATTTTAAATTTTACGTAATCTTCTGATTTGTCTTCTGTATATATGCAGTGACATACCTGGAAAATAATAAGGCAGGGATTGCGGTATATGGTAATGTGACTGTGTACGTCTATGAGTGAATAAGTTTGTAGTGAGAAGTCAATGTATACGAGTGAAATTTAGTGAGGAAGTGTATGTACAAGTGATTGTGTAAATAGAGGAAAACACTATTTGTGTACTATTTGAAAATGTAAAAAATATTTATTTGAATAAATATTTGTTTAAAAATAATTTTTGAGTTAAATATTCAATTTTTTTAAATATTATTAATATTATGTGTAATATTCAAATCTATTGCAACTTTCAGCATTTTACAATGGGCATTAATCGTTCTTATAGAAGATATTACAACAGTCAATTCCTTTTGCAAAAAATATTACAACGGGCTGCTACTCTATTGAAGGAACATACAACAACATAAGACCGTTGTAAAAAGTCCATTACAACTGCCTGTTATCACGTTCGTTGCCCATTGTAAAAAATGACATATTACAACATGGTTTAATACAGCGAGCGGGCGGGCTGGCCGGCCGCTGTAAAATCCCTATTACAACGGGCATTGCCCGTTGTAATAGATCCATTTTGTTGTAGTGAATGTAAATGAAATTTTCTAGTCTAACATAAATGTTTCTCAATTTCATTGATCAGTAAAGTGTTGAAAATAAACATGTCTGATGAAATTAAATAAGTTTGTGTAGCTAATATGCATTTATGACATATAATATTAGGATTCTACTTAGAAATGCAACAAATAAATTGTATTTATTTTATTAAAATACATATAATTTTGAGCATAATGCTAAAAAAGTCGGACGGATAATTTTCGGAGGCAGATATCTATGTATCTGTATCCGCATTCATTTTTTTAATATCAGATATTTATCCATTTTTGGGATACGGATGGAGACGAAAATCAGATTTTTCAGGTATTCATTGTCTGCCCTACAACCTATCAAAATAGTAATTACATCCTCTTTAGTTTTAGCCTGTCTAGTTCGGTGGTAAGAAAGAAAAAAGCAAGAGAGTAGGGAAAAAGTGGAAATCGAATGTGCTTGCAACTAGAAGCGAGCCTGCAATGACGACCGCGGCTCACGATCTGGAGTGTGGTGATTTGGTGCAACGTTCAGGTGAAGTTCACGATTAGAGCAAAGGCATGCGACCGATGAGCGGGAGACGCACACGATGATTGAAAGGAGATCGCTTGGAGTTGTCGCATGCATTTATCGACCTAATGATGGATGAATGGCTTCGGCGACATCCAGATTCAGCTGCGAGCTTCGAAACAGTAGCATTGGTGAACGCTGTCGACTAAGGTTGACCGATTGGCGACTATGATACGATAGTGTGAACTGCTGCTGCTTTGGTTGCTGCTATGAGCAATGGTGCAGGCTCAGCTAATGAAGGAGATATGGCCAGGTGGTAGCCCGGACAGTGGCAACGCTAGTAAGGAGTAAATTCTTCCCTCATGTTTGGTAAGTGTTTCTTGCCAACTGCTATATGACTATATCTAATTAAACTATATTATCTAATACATATAAATACAATCATTATTCAAATCTTTTCAACCTCATATGTTATTTATAATATAGCCTTATTAGACTCTAAGCTTACCAACTCTGGCAATCTTAAGTTCGTGTCTAAATTTTCAGTTAACTAGGCCTTATTTTAATAACAATGATATGGGGATGGAAGGAAGATTATCGTTCATTATAGATACTAATATTTGGTCTCTCAGTATCTCAGACAAGCCTACTCAGAAAATTGCTACTGTATGTACCTTAGATATACGCCAAACATTCATTTACTCAAAAGGGATAAGCTGTGGGGTAAATTTATTCTCAATGTTGCTGCTATTCAATTGCCTTGGATAGTAGTCAGTGATTATAAGAATGCTCCGAGCCCAAAAGATAAGAATAGAGGTCTTCCCATTCATTTTTCTTATTTTACAAGCTTTACTAGTTGTGTATTATTATTATGGTCTTGCTCACCGTTCTTTGCAGGAATGTAAATTACACATGGAGGAAAACAGGCATGGCTACAAACATAAATAATAAAGTGCTAGCTAACCAATTATTTGTGCAACTCTTCCATGACTTGACCTATATTGCCTCGCATGTCTTAGCGACCATATTCCTATATTAATCAAATTATGGAAGATAGTACATAGGAAAAAAATATTCCTTTTAGATATATCAATTACTGGTATGCTCTGGAGGGGTACCATCAACATGTCAGTGATGGACACAAAGCCACCATACGGGGGGATGCAACTCATTTTTTGTTTTCAAACTCAGGAAAATTAAAGTTAACCTCATTAGTAGGGAAAAAGGGCTATTACAATGATGAATAAAAATTGTTAAAGTACATTAATTACATCCATTCTACCATTGTAATATCCACAGTTGCATAAAATATACATATTTTGCAACATTTATTTAATGATGTATAAAACATTGTAAGTGGAATGCTTGCAACGCTTTTGTTTTATGTCGCATTTCCCGAGTATTAATAAGAGGATTTGGCACAATGATCTTTTAATTAGTGTGCTGCTATTCACACCCCCTTTAGACTACTGGCCACCTTTAGAAAATTAATAGATTGTATTATTTTTTACCTATTTCCTACCACCACTTTATTTCTTTTCACTCAATCAATAATAGCCGTACTGTCTCTTCTCTTATCAAACAACGTAAAATATCAAATCCTAAACCCTAAACCCCAACACCAATTTTCAGGTGTTTGCAACCGACGGTCAACAGGTTTGTTCGATCATGAAGAACCATTCACACCAATTTGCAAACTTCAACTATCAACGATTTCAAACACATTTCTACGTCTATACCTAGCATCGATTTCAAAAAAAAAAAAATTAGGGTTCGAATCTTAGTCGACTTAGACGACATCTTCCCTCTTGTAATTGTGCCACTAACGTTATCAGCTGATTGGACGCTTGAAATTGCGTTGATAATTTAGGGAAATCTTCAAGCTTGTAGAGCGATGGAGAAAATTTCAGGAAGAAGACCTTTTTTTGGAACGATGAAGAATTAAAGGCAGAAGTGGTAACCGATTAGAAATTGAATAATTTAGGTGGTGTAAAGGAGTAGAGAGACATAAAAAAGAGGTGGTCTTTAGTATAGGTGGCCAGTAGTCTAAATGGGGGTGTGAATAGCGCCACACTTTAATTACTATAAAATGTGTTTTTATGCTGAAATGTTGTAAAATGTAGCATATACAACTACATTTATAATGACTTATGCTTGTAATTTAAACAACATTTTTAAAACATTTTCAAAAAAATTATGATAATATTTTTTAGTCACTTCAGTCTTGCTTAATAAAAGTTGTATATGTGCTTTTTAACAACTTTATCGATTATCAAAAGTGCTAGAAGGACCGAAAGAACTTTTGCCAAAATGTGTGAATCTACAATTGAACGGCAGAAAATAAGGGGGAATCCTGAAAATAAGGGAGGGATGCAAATCATGCAGTTAAAAAAAATGTCGCTTCCTCTGGTCTATTTTCCTGACCTCTAAGCATTTTTGATTAATTATTGTGAAAAGCAATATTTACAATAATGCACAAAAGTGTTTCATAAAGTAGTAAGCACAATTCCAGAAACATTATCCTTAACAGTAATATATTCATGAATATAATCTATTGTCCATGGCTATTTGCAAATATGGTAACATAGACCTCTTTTACATATAAACTATATTTATATTAAAACAAATCAGTAATCACACAACCCTAACCAACAGCTGTCACAACAAATCATCTACATCAGATAATCAAATAGTAGTTCCTTTGTTCAGAGCTCCCTTCGGTCTTACTTCAAATGGAGAGAAATGACAGTTCATTCTCTTATCCTCTCTTGTTTACACTCTTGCTTATACTATTAGGAATATCTTTATGTTCAAAACCATTTTTTGCCTTGCTATTCCGATAGCTTTCCAAATTGGTTACAATAGAAAATAATCCAAGTTTCTGCATGGAGACTTTCAACCCGATGAAGTAATTAATGCATGCTTAAAATTATCAAAGTATGGTTAATGCACCAAATATAGGTGACAGATTTCCTACTATTTGCTCAGAAGATATAACAAATATATTACTTGACCAATGCCTCCATGATTTGTGTGCTCACTGTTAAATTTGGTGATACAAAATCACAAATTGATTGGAACAAATTCGCAAAGAATGGAAAATAAATATTTTTATAATGGGAAGGCATTGATTGCATTTGATGAGGTGGTAGAGAAATAAATGAAGGGATTAATTTCTTCCATCTATGCTAAAGAAACAGATTGATTTACTTCCTATATTTGCACATTTGTTGTTATGGTAATTTGCCTCCATTATATTATTACCATATGTTGGTAATTTAATTGATGACTCACATAGATTTGCACTGGCTATATATTGCGGGGTAGACTTTAGTGTAAACCCATTCTGGTCTGGAGCCAGTGATCCCCAATGGTATCTCTTCTTGTTAACCTGATTGAGGTTTGGATATGTAAACTCTTATTTTGTAATCTCTTGTAATTCTCTCGTGTAGAATAAAATCTCTCTCTGTTGGATTGAACGTACACTATCTCGTGGATAGTGGAACCAGTATAAATATTGTGTCTCTTTGTTTCTCTGCTATAGTTATTTACTATTTTGTTGATGTAATAGAATAATTGCTATCAGATTAGACTGGTGTTTAATTGGCAAATCTAGATCTTATTTATTGTGATTCCGCATATACTCAATTTTTGCATAATAGATTGGTATCAGAGCGAGGCGATTTATTTTAAATTGTGCATTAATTATTTCTACAAAGGTTGGTAGATTCAGTGGTGATTATGTTATTACTATTTTGGAGAAAAAGAGACTTTGGTGGAGGAGATTATGTCGAGAGTGAAGAGCATTCCAATCTGGGAACTTTGACGTGATATGGAGTATATTGTGAAGAAGCCCTCTCATATGGATGAGGGAAGATGGAAGAAGACAAAGAAAAAGGCGGGTGACGGTTGAAGAACCTAGTCCACAGCAAGGTGGAGAGGTTAATATGGTCACTGTTTATGGTGCTAAGGTGGAGGATCATGGTATCTACAAGGGTCTAGATGTTGATGATGCTCGAGGGATCCCGGAGATGAAGAGATCGTGTCAAACAGAAGACGGATGTTGAGTTTTGAAATCCACAAAGATGATGGAGATCTTGTGGTATTGCAAGCATTTTTTTAGTCCGTTGGTTGATGTACGGTGCAACTCAGGTGGTAGATGCATCTTTTGCAGGCGGTGGGTTGTGTTTGTAATTGAGATGTGATCGTAGTCCTTTCAAATCGACTGGGTGTATCTCGTTGCCCTGAAATTGAGGTTGGTTTTAATTGAGAGAATAATTTTTTGGTCTTGATGGTGTTGAGATTACTTTGGAATCTGCCTTTTTTTTATTTTGGATATTTGCAACATTTTATTGGCGGGCGGGGACGTAGTCTGAGCTTGTTAACAATTGTGTGATGGGGGGTGGCTTTGCTGGAGCCCATTTGGTAAATATTCATTTTTTGGTGTATCTCATTATGAGATTTTGATTGAAGTGGAGCTCTGTTGAAGAGTTTTATGATGAGAAGAGAATTTGACTCAAGGTGGGGTGCTAGAGATATGTGATTTTGCATCAAGGTGGAGTGTTAAATTTGGTGATACAAAATCACAAATTGATTGGAACAAATTTGCAATGAATGGAAAGTAAATATTTTTATAATAGGAATGCATTAATTGCATTTGATGAGGTGGTAGAGAAATAAATGAAGAGAATAATTTCTTCCATCTATGCTAAAGAAACAGACTGATTTACTTCCTATGTTTACACATTTGTTGTTATGGTAATTTGCCTCCATTATATTATTACCATATGTTGGTAATTTATTTGATGACTCACATAGATTTGTACTGGCTATATATTGAGGGGTAGACTTTAGTGTAAAACCATCCTAGCCTGGAGCCAGTGATCCCCAATGGTGTCTCTTTTTGTTAATCCTGATTGAGGTTTGGATATGTAAACTCTTATTTTGTAATCTCTTGTAATTCTCTCATGTGGAATAAAATCTCTCTCTGTTGGACTGGACGTATATTATCACGAGGATAGTGGAACCAGTATAAATATTGTGACTCTTTGTTTCTCTGCTATAGTTATGTACTATTTTGTTGATGTAATAGAATAATTGCTATCAGATTAGATTGGTGTTCAATTGGCAAATCTAGATCCTATTTATTGCGCTTCCGCGTATGCTCAATTTTTGCATAACACTCACATGAGCTGCTCTATCTATGGTTAGTTATGCAGTCCAAAGCCAGAAACCTAGTCAGAAACAGGCACATAAGTTACTATGAAAATAAAGATATATAAGAGTTGAAGGATTACATAACAGCTTAATCATTAGTAGTTTTGTTATAAATAACAAATTACTAAAGCAACAAGAGGACAAGCAAAATACTAAAATGGAGAAGGAAACCACATCTCCTGCACCTTCAGGCTGACAATGGTAGGCACACGAGAATAGGGCAATTAATCGTTGTTTTTCTTTTATTTTAGTCATACTTGTAGCACAAAAAGAGATCCACATGCACAAGTAGCTAGAATCACACAGACCAGAACCATAAGCCAATCTTTGCCACTTAATTGAACCGAAGACTGTGTTATGTTTTTACATGCTTAAACTAAAACATTTCTTCTATTTGTCCTTTATACATGGTTATTGATGTGGCTTCTAGTACACCATTGTCTCTATCACCTTTTACTTAAATTTAGTGTGCACCTAGTTTGTGCACTATGATAGTATAAACTTTTTAAGTTTCTTAATAGCTAGCCATATTATGCTTGGAAACTGACATAATACTTGCTATTTCTTACACTACACCAAAACATGAGATTATCAACATATATTTCTGGTCTTCCAACACTTATTAAAGATATAATATAACAACTCTTTCAACCTTTATAGCGCTAAAAAGTTGTAATCGTACTCTTTACACTCACTCCCCAGTTCACGCTTTTTCACAGCTGTTCAACTCTTCCTTAAGAAACTAAATGAAAGGTTGGGGGAGGGAGGATTAGGGCATCTTCATTCTTCTCTGAAGTTGAGTCGAAAAAGTTAATTCGGGTTTCCTCTTCAATTAATCAGTTTTACTATACAGTAATTAGTCATTTGTCTTTGTTGGGATTCCTCCTTGATTTGAGAGTTTCTAGAAAATTCTAGATCTTTCTAGAATTTTCTAGAATGTTTTACATAACTCTAGAAAGTGTAGAACCTTGTAGAAGCTTGTGGAAGGGTGTATAACCCTCTGAAATATTCTGGAGATGTGTGGAACCTTCCAGAACCTTACGGAAGAGTATGAAAGGATGTAAAAGGGAATGAAAGAGTGTAGAGATTCCTAGAGAGTATGGAGCATTCTAGAGAATCAATCTCTACCCTTGGATGCAAGTAATATCCACCATTCATTATGGAGGTTGATTAGTATAAATAGGAGAAGGAGCCTTCATTATTATCCATCCAAGAAAGAGGCTACTTCTTAGAGTGAGAAAGAAAAAAACATGAGAGTTAGCGAGCCTCTTTGAGTGAAAAGAGAGATGGCTTGGGAAGTATCTATCCTCAAGCTTGAGTGAGCCACCGAGTGTGAGTTACTTTTGTAATCATATTCTTGTAACCCTACTATTCTTTTGTATAATGGAAGAATCTCCATATTGGAGAATTATAAACTCTTATGCACCCATTGCTACTTTTAATCTTAAAGTGCCTATCTTAACTTCACAAAGCGGGAAAGACTGAAATTTCCCAACAGTGGTATCAGAGCAAAAGTTGGTCACTAGTGACAGTCAACCCCCAATCGTGCGTAGAACACACGAACAATAATCATAGAGTGCAGTAAAGTAAATAAAAACAGGGAATACGCAGAAATTTTATAGTGGTTCGGCCAAGACGATGCCTACGTCCACTTTATATATATTGATTTTCTTTTGATTACAAGTACAATATGTTTTTTTGAAGAAAGTGAGAGATGAACACAAAATCGTTGTGTTGCAGAGAAAGAGTTGGTTGTTTTTGGAGTTAGCCATGGAATTTGAACTTGAGAAAAGAAGTTCCAAAAAGAAGTCCCCTTTCCATTTTGAGTATGGATGTATTTACAGATGAAGAAGTGTGCTAAATGAGATGCAACGTGACATGCCTCTTTTTTAGAGCTTGGACACGTCGAGCTTGATCCATGGGTATAATTGCGGTGGGGGGACCCAGTCCACTGCTAAGCAATAGTATTCTCGGAAATTATGGCTTGCGTGGCATCCGAGATGTGGTTTATCAAAAGTAATGCTTTGGCTGGAAGTGTTTAACCGCTTTTAATGCCTTGAGATTTGGGCTAAGCAATGAGTGACTCATCTGGATATTTCCAAGTAGATCCAGGGTATCTGATCGAACCGATTTTAAGGAGATGCTTGACTCGGTCGGTTCAGAGGAGCGATTATGATGAATATAATATGCCGTTACTCTGAGTGAGGCTGGCTCAGGACAATTATTGCTCGGGCTTTCTGGAATAGAGGTCGTCCGTTGGTGTCGATAAGCGTTGAATGGTGAGCCTTTTGACATTGGCCTTCAATCCGTTGAACCGTGACAGCTTTTGCCAAAAAGTTGGTCAACACCTATCCCCTAGAATACATCTTTCTTGGTGAAAAAAGGTGTGTTCGGGATGTTATATCGGAGCTCAATGTGTGTGTAGCTATGGTTACGCCGAACCATATTAAGGACAGAAATTCGATGACCTCGATGGTTGTATTAAGGCCAGAAGACCGACGATCGGTATAGATCGTATTGAGGCCGGGAAACCGACAACCACCAAAGACCGTATTAAGGCCAAGAGTGCTATGAAAGTATTCAATAATTTTTGTCGTAAGTTCCAATACCTGCAAAGATTGAGTAGGCCATTATAGTTTTAGAGATGGCTTTGAATTTGATTGGGCGAGTATTAACCATACTCGAATTAAAGAGTCGGTGAGCAGTAATCGCACTTAACTTAAAGGGGTGGCAAGTATCAACCATACTCGGCTTATGTATTTGGCGAGTATTATCCAAAGTCGGCTTTTGGATGTGGCGAGTATTAACCATACTCGACTTATAGGTGTGGCGAGTATTAACCATACTTGGCTTTTGGCAAGTGTTAACCATGCTCAGTTTATATAATTTTGTTTATACTCAACTGGTGGAGTCAGATTTGGTGGCGGGCATCGACCGTGTTCTTAGCGTCGGTGGTAAGCACTGACCATATTTTCATAAGTGATATTTGAGTATTGTGAAATTTGGTGAGTGGAAAGCGCATTTGGTTTAGAAAAGTGGCGAATATCCTTCATACTCAGCTTATAGAGGATTAGCCATCTTGGCTTATGGAGTTGGTTCGACACGGTGGCAAATTTCGACCGTGACTTAATAACGGTGGCTAATACTTGCCATGTTTGGGTTGGCGAACGTCAGTTATGTTCGGTTTAAACATAATCCATGTTTGAAAGAGAGTTTATTGCTGCTAAGCAGCTATTACAACGAAATAAAAATAAATTCTAAATGGGTGAAAGCTGAATCCAGAGCATGCTTAGGAGCTAAATCCTAACTCCGTATGTGTGTACTTCAGCATACCCATATTATTGAAGGAAAAATACATTTCATAAAAAAAAGTTTAAATTCTATTAATTGATGATGATGCCGCGATTGCTGGACTGGGGGCCCTTGCAGTTTCTAGGAGCTCGAGGACCGCCCTGAGGAGCTTGGACAGAAGGTTATGGCGGCATGGCCTGTGCGGGCTTCTTAACGTATTCGGGTAGTTCTTCGCGCCTAACCTTATCCTCGATGAGATCGCATAAGTGCTTGCATCCACTGGTGTTGTGGCCCGCCATGTTGTGGTACATGTAGTGCTTTCCAGAGTCGAGTTCTTTTTGCGTCAGCTCTCTTCGAGGAGGTTTTGGGAAGGGCAGAGATTCTTGTACGTCAAGATGGATGTCGAGCAGGGAGGAGTTGAGCTTGATGTATTGCTCGTACTTGTTCTCTCTCCAGGGTCGTACATTTCGATCATTCTTTTCCGAGACCTTTCCTTTTCCTTTGTTCTGGCCATTGGCGTTGGATGGGCCCCCATTTTTGATGGCGAACACCTCGAGGCTCGCCATCTCAATGTTGGCATTTTCTTATCGAAGGAACCTTTCGGCCTCGACATAAAAATCTTCGATATCCTTAGAAGGATCTCTAGTTAAAGAAATCCTGAACTCTGATCGGCTCCGAGCACCTGCAATGACGGCCATAAGCACCATCGATGGCTCAGGTCGATCAACTAATGCTACGACCGCGTTGAATCTTTTAAGGAAGGACTAGAGGGTTTCACCGGGTCATTGCTTGATGGAGGTAAGGAACATGACACTTATTAGTCGAGCGATGTGAACTCTGAACTGCTCGATTAAGTGGGTGACCAACATGTTCCAGCTACTGATCGACTCTGTTGTTATCTGCTGAAACCACATGCTGACTATATCTGTCACGAAGAGAGGGAAGTACTTGGCCATAACGTTGGTCGATGCAGAGAGTACTTCCACGTGAAGCATGTATCGCATGAGGTGAATGGTCTGGTTGGTCCGACCATTGTAGGGCTCTATGGCCGGAAACTTGAAGTTTGGAGGGTTTCGGGAGTTTCTGATTTCCCTAGTGAATGGGTTGTGGTGGATATCATCTATATGAGGTTGAGAAGACGTGCCCCGGGTGAAGCGTTTGATAATACTTGCAAGATGGCTTCCATCTCCGAGGAGTCATTGCCATGAATCCAGCTCTGCATTGGTGAAAATCCCAGTACTAGGATCCGCCGAAAGCATGCTCGGAAGGGGAACCATTGGCTGGGTTCGACCTTCAAAAGTTGAGTGAACGTGAAGGTGAGGGTGTACCCCAGTAGTTGGTTCTGGGCAGACTGGCGCTGCTTGAGCAGAATGAGGATTGGACCAAGCCATCCCCGTGATGGAGGGTCCAGCTGATCCAGCATAGCGTTTGATGTTCGGGGCTCTGCGTTGCCCCCGTCCGGGGTGATGTTAGAAGGGTTTACAATAGTGTTTTCCTCCGTCATGTTGGGAACCAGTATGGTAGAGTGATCTTCCTGGTTCAAAGGGAAGACGTCACCAGCTCTTCGTTGGAGGAAAGGCGGCGTAAGCCGGGTTTGCTGTAAGATGCTGGGTTGTAATGGAAATGGCGCTGATCCCGATTGACCCAGCTTTTGTTCGATCGGTCCAAGGAGTTGAGTTGTTCTCTGGAGTGGAGACAAAATGGTCGAACAACCTAGATCTTGATCGCGGACCTCCTGAGAATCTGCAGCTGCAGCTGCACTGGTCACTGGAAGTGACACCCCTAGCAGTGGTCGGTCAAGAAGTGAAGTCGAGTCAGGAGGAAGCAAAGTTATTGTCTGATATGCATCTTGTATTCGTGCAGACCGAAGATCAGTTATTGCCCTAGCCTCGCCCGGTGGAGGAATTGATGTTGAAGCATTAGATCCCATTTCCATCCGAGCGAGGAGGTTATTCATCAACTATTGTTGATGTTGAGAAGTTCACCCTAAGATGTCATCTGGTTTATGAATTCAACCATGATTTTATCCATGTCGTCCCTTGTAAGATATTGGGACGTGTCTTCGTGGGAGAAAGCCGGTGACTTCCCCCCGTGGTTACTGTTTCAGTTACATCTGCAGGTACGGGCTGAGAAGTTGAAGCATGCTTCTTCTGCTTGTTTTCCATGGTCGGCTTAGAAATTGCTGAAGGTGGTCGAAGGTCGTAGAGTATGTCTAAGCGCGCGGTTCCCCTATCTGGCGTGCCAAAGTGTTGACGTCAAAAATTGGTCACTAGTGACAGTCAACCCCCGATCGTGTGTAGAACACACGAACAATAACCATAGAGTGCAAAAAGTAAATAAAAACAGGGAACATGCAGAAATTTTATAGTGGTTTGGCCAAGATGGTTCTTACGTCCACTTTATATATATTGGTTTTCTTTTGATTACAAGTGCAATATGTTTTTTTTAAGAAAGTGTGAGATGAACACAAAATCGTTGTGTTGCAGAGAGAGAGTTGGCTATTTTTGGAGTTAGCCATGAAATTTGAACTTGAAAAAGAAATTTTGAAAAGAAGACTCCTTTCCATTCTGAGTATGGATGTATTTATAGATGAAGACGTGGGATGAACGAGATGCAACGTGGCCTGACTCTTTTTCGGAGCTTGGACACGTGGAGCTCGATCCATGGGTATAATTGTGGGGGGGGGGGGGTCCATTGCTGAGCAATAGTATCCTTGGAAATGGTGGCTTGCGTTGAATTCGAGATGTGGTGTATCAAAAGTAACGCTTTGTCCGGAAGTGTTTAACCGCTTTTAATGCCTTGAGATTTGGGCTAAGCAATGAATGACTCATCAGGATTTTTCCAAGTAGATCCAGGGATATCTGATCGATCCGATTTTTAAAGAGATGTTTGACTCGGTCCGTTCGGAAGAGCGATTATGCTGGAATATAATATGCTATTACTCTGAGTGAGGCCGGCTCGGCCTATTTCTTGCTCGGGCTTTCTGGAATAGAGGTCGTCCGTTGGTGTCGAAAAGCGTTGAATGGTGAGCATTTTGACATTGGGCTTCTATCCATTGAACCATGACAGCTTTTGCCAAAAAGTTGGTCAACAGTGGAAGAATCTCCATATTGGGGAATTATAAACTCTTGTGCTCCCATTGCTACTTTTAATCTTAAAGTGCCTGTCTTAACTTCACGAAGCGGAAAAGACCGAGATTCCCCAACTGTGGTATCAGAACCAGGTTCATCCGTAGCCGTAATAAAGCTCATGTAAGTTCAATATGGAGGATAATGTCGCTCATGATGGAGACATGTTCTAGCTCACAGCCAGTAACTACTCCTATTGGAAGCCGATGATGATGGACCACTTGTATTGCAAGGATTTGCACGAGCCCATCATCCACGAAGATAAGGTGGAGGGAAAGGGTGATGTTCAGTGGGAACTATTGAACCGAAAGGTTGTTACTATGATCCGTAAGTACATTGACAAAACTCTCTTCAAGCATGTTTCTACTTATACAAATGCCTATGAATTATGGACAAAGCTTGAGTCCATGATTCAGAAGAAAATGCCTCGTAACAAGGCCAATTTAGTTCGATGGTTAGTGAAGCTGGAGTATAAGGATGGTCATAGTATGATTGAGCACTTAAATAATTTCAAGGGGCATGTAAATCAACTTATAAGATTTTATAAACCCGTTTAAATTTATAAATTCCTATATTTACGTGCATTTATAAACTATACCACTATAGATTTCAACCAAGATAAAATCATTTTCTTACAAAAACCACATCTTTAAATCTTATATAAAATATATGGTTATAAATATAACGTTTTAAAGTATAAACTTCAAAACTTTTTCAAAATATCAGTATTAACAAAATAATATTTACAAATATACATCATCTATATATATATATATATATATATATATATATATATAAAAGAACTTCAATATTGTATCAGGAGAATTATAATACCTATTTCAAACCAATATTTAGATAGGAATAAACTTGCTGGAAGACTTATACCCTCCTTCTACTTCTTACCTTGTTATGGACAAGAATAAGTCATAGAATTCGAGTTAAAAGCTGAACGAACGAAAGAACCTAATTAAAGAGGATTTATGAAGGAAGATGGATTCGAATGGAAAGGAAATTTCAGGAAAGATTTAAATATTAAACAAAATTTTATATTCGAAAATATTTGTTTAAAAACATTTTAAAGCCATTTTAAAATCTATTTATACTTTCAAAATACACTCTCTCTCAAGAAGGATTCTGCGACCGATTCCACTCATTCTAGATACTAACCTATCTCTAGCGAGTTTTTACCCCATAGGCTAAAGCTTTGATAAACTAAAGCTCTGATAGCACATGTAAAGACCTGCCTTTTTTGACTGCTCCGAATTGACAAAACATGTCAAACTCGAACCTTCCAAAACGAAAGACTGTTATTAGCTTCTGGGGTAAATAGAATAAATCACAGAATCACAGATCACAGACATAGAGCAATATAATATCTCGTAGCGGAAAATACAATATACAATAGTAGTTCATGAAGCTACTAAATAAAATTTTACATCAGAGTTTACATAAATAATATAGCGAAAGTCTAACACAATGAATTTCAAGTACATAAATAAATTATAACTATATAAAACAGAAATGACAAGAATAGCTGAAACTGGGTTAACTGAGCAGGTAGATACAGATGAGAAAAACCAAAAATCTCCAAACTCCAAAAGTAAGTCCTGAAAGTTGTGATAATCGATCTGACCCGAGCAACAATGCAAAACAAAACAACTCGGATCAGGACTAACATTCTCATGGAAGTAAATCAACTAAACAAAAATGTTCGATGAAATGCAATCAGTAACTTAAAGGATGTTTGGCATCATCATCCTTCAAGGATCCGTTAAACTAATACTATATAGTATAATACGCAGTAAAGTAAAAATATCAAAATAGCGTAAGCGGGATTACCATATTACCCTTACACCGTTTATATATTCCCATAGTATATACAATACCGTAATTCCTCCGTAAACTAGAGGTTGATCAGAGAGTACTCCATATAAAATAGTACAAAACAAAATCGTAATGGGCTCGTATAAGGCGTGTGACAAGGCACGCAAGGAATGTTAGGGCGGATTCATCGTTTGCAAATCTGGACTGGTGGTAACGTATAGCAGTCACTACTGCCCACCTTGAGACACACTCCCATAATCATAAGGGCCCAATCGAATCTCAACAGTACTAGAATAGTATCGAAGAAGTGTGCTCTATATAATGTATGACCTCATTTGGTCTACGCGTAGCTCCTGTTTTAGTCGCATCAAGCTGAATCAAGGTAGTCAGGGTCTCATAATTAATATGAAATAGAAAATAGAGTCACTCGTCATCCATCCTACTTCATTCTGGATCTCCACTGCGTACACAATTGTTAAAGTGGTTTTCGGTATTGGTATACAATATGACAATAGCCGATCCCGGTCTCTTTAACAACCAATCGTTTACATTTTTCACACCGTGGTCATTATTTTATTAATCAATTTATATGACATCTCATGTTCGAATTAAAAATCAAATTTAAATATCTAACTTCGATTATATTTAAATTTGAAAACAACTCAAATCGCTTAAATCAAATCGATTTAAACCTATATCATAAAGATCTCAATTCAATATAAACTAATACTATAACATTTGACTTCAATTATAATTTCCGAAAGAATTCGCATAACGAATATCAAATCCAAAATCGACTTATATAAAAACATATCTCAAATGACATTTAAATCAAAACTAAATTACATAACTTCGATAGTATTTAGCTTGACTTATATTCGTCAAAATTTCAAGTTCAGATAGTTCAAATGATTTAAATTCACCTTTTATAAGAATTCCTTTAAGTCAATTCGTATAAATCTAACATTCAAATTCAAAATATACAATTCAAGTCAAAACTTACATTTCAATTGAAACAAATCATATCATGTTTTGTAATTCGAGTCATATAATTCGAACTTGTTATTTATAAATTCAACCAACTCATATAATCCAGTTTTCCTTTATAAAATTCGATTGAGTCGATTCAAAAATCCAATACTTAAGTTCAAATTCAGTTTATATAATTCATAACAAATCTTATATCTTTAATTTTGACATATCATATCATAACATTTTACTCAAGTCGTACAATTCAAATTCACTGCTTATAAATTTGAACTAAAGTCTTATATTTCAGTTTAAATGATTCATACAATTTTAAAACAATTCTTATAAATTGGTTTAACAAATTTCCCAATTCAAACCAAATGATTTATAATATCAATTCTATATATAAAATTTATATATTCAAATCCACATTTTAGTCACTAGAAAATCGAATTCATTTCGTATCTATTATAAATTCAAATTAAACATCAATTTACGCAATTCAAGTTCATTTCTTTCAATATTCAAACCATCTCAAATTCGCATTTAGTTGACTAAAAAAATCAAATTTATTTTATATCCATTATAGGTTCGAATTTATTCCTTAAATTTGGAAATTTAATTTCAAAAATAAAATAAAATCACAGTTTAAGTTTATCTTTTATAAGTTCAAATAAATTCGAATTCAAGTTCATATCTCATATAAGTTCATTCGTTAAGTCAATATCGTTATATGAATTTAAATCTTTAAACCTTGAATTCAAATCACGAAAACCCTTAAAATTATATGGTTTTAAAATAATTAATTATAGGAAAATTGTTAAATAAGTATTTAAATCTATATTTACTCATAAAATCGTTTTAAAACATATAATTTAAAATTTACAAAATTTAAGTTTTAAAAATCTTTAAAATATAAAAATTTAAAAATATAAAATCTTAAGTTATTATTTTTAAAATTAAATTTTCCAAATCACCTTACTTCGAAAACATGACTAACAGTTGTCCGAATATAGTTTTCTACCGTATGGTCAAGTGATATGGATATTTATCAGTTCAACCCGCAATTTAAAATTCTACGGGTAGATATCATTTTAATAAGTAATTCCAAATTCAGTAAAAATCGTTCAGGTCTATCATTTCAACCCATAATGATTTTTCCCTAATCTAATTTCCGTTTGGGTATGTATCATTTCAACCCTTAGCGATTTTTCCAAAACTAGGGAAATCAACTACATAAATAACAATCACATAACATCAATCACATCATAACGCATATATCATCAGTGCACCTACGTGTCATATGAACATCGTGTCATATACGAAAGTGTACATATTAAACAAACAAATTATACTAGCAATCATATACATTTCATAACAATTCAATTATATTGATCTAACATCCATGAACAATGTACGTTAAGTGTGAGATAAACTCACCTTTCATAGCACATATTGAAGACAATAGACGAATTGACACAAAATGAAATGATGTTCTCTAGGAACGACTCGAAATGGATTCAATTCGATATCACTCAATATTTATTTTAATTTTTATGAGAAGAGGCTAGGGAATTTCTTGACGGATCAGTACGGTTATCGGGTTTGGGATGGGTTTCGGAACTCAACACCAAACTCGACACAACAAATTCTTTTTGCAAAAATATTATATATTTTTATATATACGTATACAGAATTTTTTTAAAAAAAACAAGCAAACATATATATTTTTAAAATTTAGCGCACACTAAAACTACATGTATATTATAAATTATATAATACTCCACAACCCTATTATATATATGTATATAAGTGTATATATAAGTATACACGAAAAAACAAATATATACATACAAATAAACATATAAAAATATTTGTAAACACACAAATATAACACAATATATGTACACACGCATAATATAGAATAACACACAGGAACACAAACAACTCACGCCACTCACACAAAAATACACACACGGATATATATATGAAAAAATATACACACCAAAAAATATAAACACATAAAAATAAAATTTGCAAAAACTCACAAAAAATCACGCACGCATATGCACATAGTAAAAAGAATAACCACGCCCACAATATATTCACACAGTACACCCACACTCACCAGCACTCACGCTTAGAAGAAGGCACAAGGGGAGAGTCGATGTAGTTTATGGCTCAGCTCGGTTCATTGGAAGAGGGGCGACAATACATAGGTACGGGACAACAGGGGGTTCGGCGGGTTCGGCAGTAGATCAGGTTCAGCAGGAAAAGGGATGAGTTGGTGGAGTTGGTTTCTGGTTTAGTGAACAGGAAGAGGGCGCAAATGGGAAGAAAAGGAATGGAGCAAGGGTCACGGCGGGCGGAGCTCGGTCAGAGGGCTGCTGACGTTGGCGTTCATGTGCTCGGCAACGAAGTTTTGGACGCGGAAGTTTGGGTTAGCGGGGAGCTCGGCGTGGAGGGTCGCTGTGGGCGAGTTCGGCCGGTGAAAGGCGGACTAGAGGGGAGGAGGAAGGGGACAACAGGGATCAGCGGCTTGGGTCAGCATGTTGTTGGAGGCGCAGGCTTTGGTGCGATGGGAAGGAGCTGTTGTTTGTTTGGTGAAGAAGAAATATAATGGAGCAACCTTTTGTTCCCTTCGGGAATAGGAGCTGCCGCATTATTTTTTTTTAAGAAACAATGCGTTTTAAATTTTGAAAAGGAAACCAACGTTTGGGAGAATAAACGTGTTTCACGGGCTAGGGAACGGATAAATAAAACAAATGTTTTGAAATTTGAAAAGAGAAACCAGGATTGAAAAGAAGTGAGTGTAATTAGAGCAGATAGAAAAATGGTCCCTGACAAATAAACGTTGAACGAAGTTTTTTAGATAACGAAATAAAAATAAAATAAGAATAGATATAATTTTAAATAAAATACAAAATAAAATGTGAACGAACGGTTTTGAAATACCAAAAGAAAACAAATACGACAACTAGAAATTGAACGCAGTTTGTAACAACAATCAGTCTATATAAATAGCAGTTTAATAAGAGAAATAAATTTGAGATTTAATAAAAGATGAAATTTCAAAAATACCGAAGAAAAATTATATAATACTACGAGTATAAATATTTAAATTAAAATTCAAGAATGGATTCAAATTCAAATAGCTAAACTCGATTAAAATTTCCCATAAATAAGATTTGAAATTACGGATATTGATTTGTTAAATTTTATTTAATCGAAAACAAATTAATTTGTTATATAAAATCCAAAATAAATATTGTTATAAATCAAAAATCAAAGTAGTTATTTCAATAAAAATACAAACAAATTGAGTTTTAAATAAATAAATAAAATAGAAATCAAAATTTATGTTAAATAATTATATAAAAATACACTTATAATTCGGGTTATTACAGTTGATAAACAAGTTGCACTACTTAATATTAGCTTATCGATCGTAGCATTTCAGCACAATTATAATTTGCATTTTGCTTAGCAAACTGTATTAAAAAAATATCTTCTCTTATCTGCTTTTCCTCTTATTTGCACAACATCAATCCAATAGCATTATCATTGCACTTTTATATAAAACTTTGAAATTTAAATTTGACTTTCATCTTTCATTATTATAAAAAAAATATGGCTCTATGAGTATAAATGTCAAGAATGTACGTTCATATGCTTCCAGATGACCATTATTTCAAATCATGGTTTCCATTATGCTAGTTTCTTGATATGCGTATTATTATTATTAAGCCATGCATTTGTGAGTATACATGGAAGATCTGTGTTACCTTGTGCATATGCGTTCATATTTTAAATCCTTTTTTTTTTTTGAACAAGACGGTTGTGTAGAGCGGATCTACACACCTGATTAATAATATTTATACAAAGATAGATACTTAAGCGATCAACAAGCCTGATCATTGCTGAGAAACGAAAAAATATGCATGCAAACTGCATGCAAGTGAAGCACGTAGCACCTAGTGCGAGTACACAAACATATCAACTACAAGTTCAAACAATATACACATACGATAACAAGCCAAACAAACCAACTACCAAACTGAAGAGACCACATAGCAAACCAAAACGAACACCCACCTACGGTGTCCGACAGTGCTAACCAAAAAACAACGGATAAAGCGAGGGTGTTGAAAAAGTAACCGGAGCTGGAAGACGTTACCATGGCTGAGGGAACTGGTGCTGCCGGTGCAAGCCGTCTGACTGAACACTGCCAACCGACTCATCCCAAAGATGTGTGACGTCCATGATCAATGGCATGAAAGGCTGCACCTGGGTAATAGATGAGGCATTGAGCCTGGCACTACATCTAACAGTTGATAAGGACAGCGCTGGTGCAATCAAAGGAGTATCTCCGCTGCTGGGTGAGGGGGTTGGAGGTGGAGGAGTTGAAACCTGAGGGGTAAGCTGCATGTCTAAGGGACTGGAGATGGCGTCCAACGGGAAAGGCTCCGAAAGGTCCACGTCTGAAAAAGGGACCCATTTGGGCTCTGAGGATGGCCAATGGTCCCAACCCATGGGTCCGATGACCTCGAAGGAACTATCTGGCGTGGCGGAGGGGTCTGGGTTAGCAGGAACGGGAATCAAGGGTTCGGGAATAGAGGATTCAACAATCATGACATCAAAATGGTTTTCTAACTATGCGGAAACGGAAGGTGCAGGGAAAGGAAACTGGAATGGCTCCATCATAAACTCTCTACTGTTCTCCTAGTGATTTCCAACCAACAAGTGATTGGGGTTAAGCGTTGGACGGAAATAATCCCATTCCTCTATCATAATGACATGGTGGCTGTCGTTGAGGTGTACGGAGCATGTAAATGGTAAAGTCACAACCTTTAGGACCCTAACTCTCACAAAGACGAACCTGAAGTCTACTTGAGCCCAGCTGCAGTCGTTAGCGCGAAAAAAAATCCCAATTGGGTAAATAGCAGTGGTGAGGCAATCATGCAGATGGCGGAGGTGAATTGGGAACCCCCTAATTCTGACCCACCTGGTAGGCCAGAATTCTCTGATGATAGTGGCTGAAATTGGGTCCCATGCTTCTACGGCTAGAACGACGCCTGGCTTTTTGAGACAGCGACGGCTGAGGGCATCGTGGTAAATTTCAGCTAGGGGGAACTAGATGAGGTAATTCTGGTCACCGATTATGAACACATTCCAGTCATAATGCCAGAACAGGTCGGAGAGGGTGGCGCGGATGGAGGTGGGGGTCCAGTAGCCAACGAGAATGGAGGCTTTGATGAGGTGAGCGGCATCAACGGGAAGCGCCACTTCGGAAGAGGATAGAGGAAAGTTGGAATTTATGGAGAGTTAGTAATGAATGAGGAAGGAGCGGTGGATTTAATGCGAGTGGATAATGGGATGGAGAGAGGTTGCTGCTTGTCGATTGCTGGCAGGTGCTTAGAGAGAGGTTGTGATGTGATAGACGGAAGATTTGCTTCAGAGGAATTCGCATAGGCTTTAACAGGAATCGAAGCTGTCTTTGTTTATTTGTCATTAACCATTCATGTGCAGTGTTTATTGTCATGACCGAGAAAACCACATCTATAACAATCCTTGCGTTCCTGCAAGATTTCGCCATGTGTCCCTTCGATGCAAAGTGGTAGCATTGGCGGTTAATTTTCAAAATTGAACTGTGCTAGAAAATGATTTGAAAAAAGGAAGGAGACCCTTTTGAAATCCTCGTTTTAATTAAGATTTCAAATGACCATCATTTCCAAAGATTTGTGATATTTTCAACCACATTTTACCATTCATTTGTGCTGTCTCAGATGATCTCTTTTTCCCAGAGTTGACCCATATACTGGTCTATATCATAGCAATTGTCTTGTGAAATTAACTTTTGAATAAATCGTTTCCTTATTTGGTAGATTGTTGAGGCTATTGAAATTGAATATTTTCCAGAAAAGCCAGAAATAGAGGATGCCTTTCTTGAGAGTTCAAAAATGGTTTGAGAAACCGCTGATCTCTGAGGTATGAAAAAAACCTACTATGATTTGACTCTTAGAACAATCTGTGTTAAATGTTTCTATTACATTTACTTTGTCACTGCAGGATAACGATACAAAGGATGAATCAACTACAGATGCTGAAGCAAAAAAGAAAACCGTATCTAATTTTATATATTATAGATACCATAGTATATTGCACTAATTTTCTTAAAAAAAGAATTTTGTGTGGATTGAGAGCTAATTGGAAAATTGATATCATCGTTAGACACATTATATATGTTATTTGAATAAGGTGTAAAAAGTAACATTCCTTTATATATGTTATTTGAATAAGGCATAAAAAGTAACATTCCTTTTCTATCATGGTCCAAATAACCCTAAAAAGGCTGATACATTTTAAGTAATAAGCATGGAAAATCCAAACATTACCATTCATATGTACAAAAGCAAGTTCATAATAGTTTTTATATCTTACTAAACAACATAAATTAACTGAACACAAGATCTTATAAATGAGGAACTAAACTTTTATAATTTGAAAAATATGCAGTTGTGCTCAGTAAGATGTCTAAACGATGCTCAAATTATAAGCAATCATCTATTATATATTAATGATCATTTTTACAGTTGTTTCATTTCCATACTAACAAATAGAGAATTGTTAAAGGTAAAATCAGTTTGATTAAGTGAAGAATTTTCAAAAGGTTGAAGTTTTATAACGGAATTTTTTATTATGTAAATTCTTTTTAACAAAATTGTCATATATTTTTATAGTACTACCCTCCATTTAATTTGGGACTTTTTCATTATTTACCAATTGTATCACCCAGGCAGAGGAACTAAATCGCCAATTCAAGGTTTAGATTTTTGTTTTGTTTTGTTTGAAATGGCTTCAAAGTTATTATCGAAATGAACAGATGTCATATAAGGATTGTAATATTTCAGATAATAATGTAAGTTTGTTTATTAAAATGAATTTAAACTTCAAATTTTTAATGTTATTTTGAAATATTTGGCTAATAATTAGATTTAGTTGCTCGATCGTCATAATATTTTATAAAAAATTTCAAATAAGAGTGGACAGAATTGCAAGTAATTTTTTTTTTGATGTTGCTAGTAGAATCATTTATGAGAACTCAATTGAAATTTTAAAAAGTTTGTTAGTGAGAAAGTCTTAAGGATAGGTGCATGTGATGGGCATTTGTGATGTGAGGTTTACCATGAGAAATTTGTTATATAACCATACTATAATTGCAAAGCAAGTCTTGAATTATATGGTTGTAGATGTTAGTTTTCTATGATAGAATTTTTATGTTTTTTCCCAATGGAACTTAAGTATAAAATTGAATTTATTGTGAACATTAAATAGGCTCAGACTTAAATTTTGTGATTAAACATATCAGATCTGATATTGTTTATATGTTCTAGCAATAGAAATCAAGAGAACAAAGTTGTACATGCATCAATATTTGAAATATTGTCTGGGTTTTTAGATTTTCTTTCTAGAGTCATATGTCAAATGGTTTTATGTTTTCCGGTATTAAGTTTTCTTTCATTTTGACATTTGCATTGTTGCAGGTCCAGATTTCCATTTTTTTCCCGGAAACCATAATTTTGAATTGTTCCATAAACTACATAATAGATATTTGCATTATGTACTTTTAGCATAGTCTTTCCTTGAATATACAGCAGGAAAATATCCTAGATACCCCAGTTAAAATATATACAGTTGAGTTAAACAGCAAAAAGACTCATTCTGTAGAGCATAAATCTAATGTAGACTACACGTAGAAAAACTATAAACATTTTACCTATTCCTTTTGTAAACCAGCATATACATAGTGATTTCGAATTTTTGTTTTTTCATTTGTATCCAGCTCTTCTTTTTAAGCTTCTAGGACCATTTTCTTAAATCATATCTCGCAATATATTGAAGTTTTTTTGCATTTATTTGTTGGAATCAGGTTTTCTCTATTCTGTTATGAACTATATCAATCATTATTTGACTTGGGGATAAAAGAGGATACAAGGGTTACGACTGACAAAAGATAGTATATGTCAAATGGATACAAAGCAGAAGTCCATCATACAAAAGCCCATCAATATATTGAAGCCCGAAGCTATTTTATTTTCTTACTTGACCTTTTGTACAAGACTATAAATATGGTCACAATGTATCATTCTACTGTATCAAATAATCATTTCAAAATATTAGTAAAAGCAATTCTGTTCTATCTTACATTACATTACTTCTGATCAAATAAAATAACAAGAATTATATCAAAATTCTTATATGGTATCAGAGCTTGAAAGCTTTACAGCAAATCAAAATTGATTCAATCTTTGCTGGAAGAAAAGTTAAACCAATCATAAAATTATCATCATTTGGGTTTATCCTCTCATCTGAGTCGAAAACTCGTCATTTGTGAGTTGGCCTTCATCAGATCAGTGCCTCGCCAAATCAATTGATTGGTTGCATCAGATCTGAATTGCGCAAGCCTGAACAGTGAAAAATCAAAGAAAAGTTTTTCTTCTACTACCAAGAAAACCAAGAAATCAACTCAAGAAAGTGCCATACCAGAATCAGTCATCAGACAGTTGTCATCATTTGATAGACAAGTGATTGCAACTTACATGAAGTATCATTCAAGGATTTTGGCATCAAGAAGGTAATCTTCCTTCAATCTCCACTGTTCTTGATTTTTGAACATTATGGTCACATCTTTGTTCATCACGGTGGACTCATCTCCTGCTCATGGGTCAACTGCATCTTCAAATCCACCTTTACCCCCACCAACAGTAGTTGTTCAACTGGTCAAAACTATGATAAGTCCGCAAAACCAATTTATCACAACCAAACTCAATGAAAATAACTACCTACTGTGGAAGTTTCAGCATCAAACTACTATCGATGGATATGGACTGGAGGGACATCTGTATGGAACCCTGCAAATTCCAGCAAAACTTGTCACCGATCAAGATAACAGATTCATAGTAAATGAAGAATATACAAAGCATCATAAGCAAGATAGGCTAATAAGTGCTTGGTTGCTATCATCAATAAGCAACAACCTTCTATCTCAAGTAATAGTATGCAACTCTACAAATGAAATATAGGACAACATTAAAAAGAATTTCAATTCTCAATCCTCAGCCAATATCATGCACTATAGATGGCAACTACACAATTCAAGAAAAGATTATACTAGCATGAGAGAATATCTTGCAAAGATCAACAATTTATGTGACAAGTTAGAGGCTGCAGGGCAAAAGGTACCAGAATCAGAACATGTCTTGACAAATTTACATGGGTTAGGTAATGAATATGAAGCTGTTGAGGCTATTATTTCATCTCAAAGAATCACTCCTCCAATAGAGGAAGTACACTCAGTTCTCTTGGCAAATGAGGCCATATTAGAGAGCAAGAAATCTCAAGAATCAGATTTATCAATCAACAATGCTAACAACATCAAAGTCAAAGACACAAGGAACAATAATCAAACATAGAGAGGTGGTTTTAGTGGTCGTGCCGGAGACAGAGGAAGAAATAGTAATACTAGGAATAGACCAAAGTATCAAATTTGTGAGAGAATTGGAACACAGCCTTAAAGTGTTACTTTATATTTAATCAAAGTTACACTCCAAATCAAGTTACCACAAATCAAAGAAACCCTAATGTGAGTGTGGCAAATGTTCAATCAGATAAAAGTGCACAAAATGATAATAGCAGTCAATTAGATGTTGCAAAGATTGAACACATAAATGATGAAAGTTGGTACCCTGATTTAGGGCTACAAATCACCAAACAAGCAAACTGGACAATCTAAACATTGGATGTAAGGAATACAAAGGTAATAAATCTGTTACATGGGAAATTGTAAGTCAATTTTTATTACTTACACTGGTAGTGGTTATATTAATGGCAATAAATAGTTAATATTGAAAAACCTGCTAAGAGTCCCTGATATAAAGAAAAACCTCTTAAGTGTGTCACAAATTGCTAATGATAACCAAGTATATTTTGAATTTTATCCAAAATATTACTTAGTTAGGGACATACTTACTAAAAATATTTTCTTGCAGGGCAATGAGATGAAGGGGCTATACAAGTTTACTGCTAGCAACTACATTAGTTGTATGAAGAAAAATATACTGTGTAATCACAGTGAAACCAGTGATAGAATCAGTGCAGTATCTTGATGTGTGGCATAATAAACTTGGTCGTCCAAGTTATGATATTGTAAAACATGTTCTTATTGAAAACAATGTTAAATTTGATAATAATCACACATTTTATGTTTGCAAGTACGGCCAGATGGGTAAAAGTCATAAGTTATGTTTCAATGCATCAGAATCAGAATGTGACGGCCCGCCCCGTACCAGCCGACATTTCCAATGAAAGTGCACTGTGCCAATGTCCAACCAGCACGGGACAGTCGTCAAAGAAAGGAAAGAAGAGAATTTGAACTAATAAAGAACTTGTAGAATGTCTCAGAGCGCATGGGATAACATATAATAATAACATACTTGACATAAAACAGGCGAGACAGTGCATAAGCTGAGAACTAAACCATAATCATTATAGCGGCGGAAATTCAAAATACAGCTTATATTCCACATCATCAATATTACAACTTTTAAAACTGTCTCTAAAGAAAAATAAGAAAGGTACACTACTAATGCCCAAAGTAGTGACCGGCAACGACACAGGGAGAATATCTATATATATCGTACATGGGAGCCTCTTGCTCGTCTACGGTACAGCTACTCGTGAATAATCACCTGACCTGTCTCTAGTCTGCCCGTTTAAGAGCACCCAGAGTAATAAGAAGAGACATAAAACTCTGGGTCAGACAAAAGTCTGGTATGAGCGATAAGCAGCAAAACAGAACAATAACATGTATACTAAACCATACCTGAACCTGCAACCAAAGAGTTAGCACAACAAGATGTACAATACTCTAAGGTGACACTAACATATGGTGTAAAGATACGGGGTGGGGTGTGCATGTCATAATGATGGCAAACAATCAAGCATAGCAACCATCCTCACATCTCTCACTCAATGCGTAAAGCATACGATATCCACCGCTTTGATCACCCAAATCCTTGCTATGATCACTCTGCCCCGTGGAGTCATGGCGACTCCACTGCACTGATCCATAGCCACTAGTCCTTGCTATGTCCACTCTGCCCCATGAAGTCATAACGAATCCACTTCACTGGCTCATAGCCATGCTACGATCACTCTGCGCCATGGAGTAATAACTACCCCACTGCACTGATCCGTAGCCTAAAAATCGTCTCTTAGTGGTGAATCAAAGCTATGGACGTCGACAACTCCTTAGCACACATCCCACAACAAAGTCCAATCATGAATTTAACTCATTGGTTCCCATCTAGATCCTAGGTTCTACTTCGCATTTGGACTACGTTTGCATCTCGGGTTTTGGTCTCCTCTGGATCGGTTCGATGCTCATAGCCACGCCTTGGTTTGGTTTGAATATGCGTAGTGCTCCAGTCCTCATTGGTTCGATTCAGTCACCCTTGCTCGGTTCGGTAGTCATAGCCCTATGGTTCGGTTCAGTCACCCCTGCTTGGTTTGGTTCAGCAAGATTCAGCTCTTGGCCATCAATCCGGTTCGGTCAACTCCCTTCGGGTCGGGTCGGTCGAGGTGCTCCATCCGGGTCGGGTGCCCTCATCTGCAGGTTCCGATCTTGTTCCCTCCTCCGTCTCCAATCCGATCCGCAGTTGCCCGATCCGATCCCGTCTTAGTTCATGTGGCCTTCCTTGTTGCCATGCTTTTCCTCTTGTGCTAGGTTCCGATCCGAGTCGAATCCCATTGCGCAGTTCTCCTATCCGATCCAAGCCCCATATCCGACCCGATCCGAAACCCTGCACAGTTCCTGCAACTTTTCCAGCGATTGTTTTACGCCATACGACGGCGTTTTCGACCAATCTAACTTCGCTAAGCAATCAAAAAACATTCCAAAAAGTCATAGCAACATGTATAATCAACCATAAACAGCAAAACAACAATTTAACATGCTTACATGGATCAAACATACCCAAAAACCCTTGTTTTTCCCATAATCATGTTTAAGCAAATCTAATGATAAGATTAGCAAAACTTAACCAAATTAACCCAAACTTCCAACAACGGTCTAAAACGGTGTTTAATAATTTCTAAACATTTTTCCAGAATTTAATCATGTATTTTTTTAATTAACACTAATCACCCCTAATTAGCCGTAATTAGTGTAGAAACAATGCTAATCACTCACCTTAGCCACAAATTACTTATAGATTTGAAAGTATCTCTGATATAGGTCGAATCTCTGTGTTTTCCAACAGCTCTATTCCCAATTTGACGCTAATTTGCCTTGATTAGATGTAGATTAGGCTAGAACTTGATTAAATGGTGATTAGAAGGTGATTTGGGTGTTGGAGGCCAACGTTAAGATTAGGGAAATATTTTAGGCGGCTGAGAAAATGAAAATAGATCGTTTCCTAAGTGATTTCAGCCTCCCAATAACCCTAATCCCGAAATGGGTTATGGGCCTAGCTGCTAATCACCCTAATTAGGTCCGGTTAAGCTGTTTTTCACCTTCTAAACCTTGTTTCAACCATATCTCCCAAACGGTGAGTCCGTTTGGCTAATGTGACCACTCTACGGAATTGTAAACCATCATTTGAATCTAATGAAAGTGGTTTCAGGTCAAAACTCCTTACCAATCAAAAGTTATGGCTGAAACAAGATCAGCTAGGGGCAAAATGGTCATTTAAAAATCGGCAAAAATCATGAACATGGGAAATGACCCCAATAGTCGTCTCCCAAAGTAAAATGGCTATACAACTTCGCATGAGAAAGAAATAATTATTCTATGATCCCCTGATGCGTAGAATGCAGGTCGTTATATTCTTCACCCCTTAAGAAATTTTGCCCCCCCTCCCCCCCCCCCCCCCCCCCCCGCTGAAATTCCTTAATTAAGAAACAAGTAAAGGATCCTGCATGCCTACCAACCATTCACAACAATCAAACATACAAAACAACAAACAAGTCTATCCTAGCATGCGGAAAACTAAATTGCAATTAAAATCTTACCAGGCAAAGAGTTCTGGATACGTCTTCCTAATGCTCTCTCTGTCTCCCAAGTACAGTCATTCTCATTCTTGGCCCACTGAGCTTTGACTAGATTCACCGCTTTCTTTCGGAGTTGCTTCGTATCGTGCTTGACAATACGAATCGACTTGCGGTTCCCAACCGCCTCGGGTTCTACTTCGATATCTTCCAACTAATAAGGTGAAATAGCCACATCGGGGTCGTGCACGAATTTCCTTAACTGGGAAACATGAAATACGTTATGAACTCCCGCCATCTTTTCCGGCAACTCAACTTTATTTGCCAAATTCCCAAGTTGCTCAAGAACTGGGAATGGACCAACAAATCTTGGTGTTAACTTGCCTCTCCTATCAAATTGTATCACGCTCTTTAACGGAGTAATCTTGACAAACACCAAGTCGCCAATGGAGAATTTTAAATCTCTTCTCCTCTTATCAGCATAACTCTTCTGCCTGTCTTGGGCAGCCTTCATTCGTTGTCGGATAACCTTGATCTTATCTGAGGTTTGTCTTATCACATCTAGCCCAAGCACAAATTTCTCACCGGTTTCTAACCAACATGATGGTAAGTTGCACGGTCTTCCGTACAAAGCTTCATATGGAGCCATATCAATACTGGACTGATAACTATTATTATATGAAAACTCTACTAGATGCAAATGGTTATCCCATGATCCACCAAAATCTAATATGCAAGCTCTCAAGAGATCTTCTAATACTCGATTCACCCTTTCTGTCTGACCGTCGGTTTGAGGGTGGTACGCGGTACTGAGATGTAACTCTGATCCTAAAGCCTCTTGTAAGCTCTTCCAAAACCCACTAGTGAACAACAGATCTCGGTCACTTACAATGCCTTTGGGTACTCCATGAAATCTCACTACCTACTTCATATACAGTTCTGCTAACTTAGCTGTTGTTCTATTCGACTTGACGGGTATAAACCTTGCACTCTTGGTCAATCGGTCCACGATCACCCAAATGCTATCATGGCCCGATCTAGTCCTTGGCAACCCATTAGTGAAATCCATTGAGACTTATTCCCATTTCCATTCTGGAATTTCTAATGGTTGCAACAAACCACTAGGTTTCTTTTGCTCATCTTTAACTAACTGACAGTTCATGCATTTGGATATAAACTTCCCAATGTCTCTTTTTATCCCTTCCCAGTAGTAGGTCTGCCTTATATCTGGATACATTTTGTTACCACCGGGATGTATGGTCAGTTTCGAGTGATGGCATCCTCTAAGCACTTCATCTCTCAATCCATTGACAATGAGCACAACTAGTCTTCCATTCTTTCTAAGCCATCCATCTCGATCAAGCCCATACTTGTTCATCTCCTCGTCCATACCGATCTCTAACTTGGAGATGATTTCCCATAGGTTAGGATCGTTCTTCTGACTGGAACCAATTTGCTCAATCAAAGTGGGTCTGATCGTCAAACTTGCTAATACTTCTGGATCCAATTCGCACTTTGGTCTGAAATCATACCCAGCGATGTACTCCAGTTGCTTCCATTTCAGAAACATAGCCCCTAAACTGGCATGTCTTCTACTCAATGCATCAGCTACCGCATTGCCCTCTCCTTGTGTATATGCAATATCAAAATCGTAGGAAGCCAAGAATTCTAACCATCTTTGCTTTCGGAGGTTTAAATCCTTCTGAGAGAAGAGATACTTTAACGATTTATGATCGGTGAATAACTCAAATCTTTCTCCCAAGAGATAATGTCTCTACATCTTCAATGCGAACACGATCGTTGCCAATCCCAAATCATGGGTAGGATATCTTTTCTCATGCGGTTTCAGTTGCCGACTAGCGTAAGCTACAACCCTACCGCCTTGCATCAATACGGCACCTAGTCCGGTACCACATGCATCTGTGTATACCGTCATCTCTTCATTCCCTTTAGGAATGACTAACACTGGCGCGCATGTCAACTTTTCCTTTAGGCTCTTAAATGCAACCTCGCACTTTTCATCCCAAACAAAAGCTTGATTCTTCCTGGTTAACTGAGTCAAAGGTGTCGCTATCTTGGAGAAGTCTTGGATAAACTTACGATAATATCCAACTAATCCCAAGAAACTTCTTATGTCTGTTACATTCTTGGACGTAGACCAATCTTGTACCGTAGCCACCTTCGCAGGGTCCACGACAATACCATTCTCTGAAACAACATGGCCTAAGAATCTCACTTCCCTTCTCCAGAAGTGACACTTAGAAAACTTTGCTTTCAATTGGTGTTTTCTCAACGTCTCTATTACTATCCTCAAATGTTCCTTGTATTCTTCCTCTATCCTCGAATAAACTAAGATATCATCTACAAACACAAGAACAAACTTATTCAATTGATCTCGGAATACTCTATTAATAAGATCCACAAAATATGATGGTGCACTGGTCAACCCAAACGGCATGACAAACCACTCATAGAATCCAGACGACGTCCGAAAGGCCGTTTTAGCTATACTCTCCGCTTCCACCCTAAGCTGATGAAAACCTATCGCGAGATCCAACTGGGAGAGCACTGTCGCGTCACTCAACTGATAAAAAAAATCATCTATCCACGGTTAAGGATACTTATTCTTCCTCGTCACCTTATTCAACTCGCGGTAGTCCACACACAATTGAAGGGAACCATCTGCCTTAGTAGCAAACACAACTGGTGCTCCCCACTCAGAGACACTTCTTCAAAAGATCGCTCACTTGCATCCTGAGCTCTCGCTGCTCCCTTGGTGCCATTCGACGAAGTGGCATCACTATAGTTTTGGCATCTTTCACTAAATCAATACGAAACTCAATCTCTCGGTGTGATGGAAGTCCGGTCACTTCCTCAAAGACGTCCGAATACTGGCCAGCCACGGGCACATCTGACAACCCATCATGCAGGATGTCGAGGGAATTTAGGAAACTAGCCCTTACCCCATCACTAGGTAGACCACCAAACACTACCCTCCGCCCATCATCCGCTCTAACTGTCACCAAAAAGCCCTCACAGTCTACCACCACCCCCGTACCTTTGGAGCCAATCGACTCCCAAAATAATGCCAAACCCAGTAAAGCCCAAAACAAATCAATCACAAACAAACATGCATCCATGATTCAATAAGATCACATTACAACAAATCATGCTAAGGCTAGTCGAACCACCTATCGGGTTCGTCATCGCTAAAGGTCTATCGACTATCTCGTGTTCCAATCCCAACCTATCAACCAGGTCACTAGATATGAAGGAACGGAAAGCTCTGATATCAAATAGTACTCAAACAGGAACATCATAAACAGAAAGCATACCTTGAATGACGACATTCTTTCCTTTCTCCGCCGCGGTTGGGGCATTCGACGAAGAAGGAACAGCATTAAGAGCATACGCTTTCACAATCTGCTTTTCTTTAGGGGGTTGCGGACACTTATCCTTGTGATGTCCCACTTGGCCACAGTTGAAGCACTTCTTGTCCGTTGGCTTCGCTCGACATTCTTTAGCATAATGGCCCTTCTTGCCATAGCTAAAGCACTCAACCTCTTTCTTATTCTTATTCTTCTTCTTCCGGCCTTCCTTAGTTTGATTCTTCTTTCTCTTATTCTGAGAACCATTCTTGCCTCCACCGCTTGCTTGCGGTTTTTGCTCCTCTGTAGATGCAACAGCGACTTCAGTCTTGGGTTTAGGATAAAGGCTCTCTGACCTCAATGCTTTTCCAACAATCGATTCAAAAGTCTCATCAATATGGTTTATAAGCCTTTCTCCCAAATACTGATCTAAACCAGTTATTAACTTTTCATTCTTCTTCTCGGGAGTGTCGATAAGAGATAATCCATACTTCGATAAAGTATCGAACTCAGCAATATATTCCGAGACTGCCCTACCATTCTGCTTAAGCTCCAAGAACTTCCTAAACAACTCTGACTTCTGAGCAGCTAGGATAAACTTTTCACTGAATCGGGTCTTAAACTGATCCCATGTAACTTGATCCTCTGGAGTAGCTGCTTTAATAGCATTCCACCAATTCATCGCCCGCCCTTGCAACTGACGGGATGCTAGCTTTCTCTTCATCTCATCCTCAATACCCAAATCTTCGAAGATGCGCTCAGAGAAATCAAGCCCATCCTGAACTTCTGTAGCCGATTCCATTCCGTTGAACGACTTCCCATCATGACTAGTGTAATCCTTGCATAGCTTGGCGAAATCGGCCGTAGGCGCCTGCACCGCTGCACCACCACCATTTGCAGCATTGGGAACTGGTCCTTGCACATTTCTAAGCATCTCTCTCATGAAGTCAGTGAACATCGTCCTCATATCAGGAGCATTCCCATTATTAGCTCCTCTACCAGTACCCCTAATATATCGGCCCATCATTCAATCTGTAAGGAGAAAACGATTAACCATCTCTTCAGTAGTGCCAGTGTAGTGCGACTTCATCCTTAAATACACTATTAGTGTATATATAACTTTCGAAAACCAAAATATAACAAATACGCGCTCTCATATACGTACTATCTCTCCCTGGTGTCTTTCCCTAGGTTAACTACACAACCTAGAGCTCTGATACCAAATGTGACGGCCCGCCCCGCACCAGCTGACATTTCCAATGAAAGTGCGTTGTGCAAGTGTCCAACCAGCACGGGACGGTCGTCAAAGAAAAGAAAGAAGGGAATTTGAACTAACAAGGAACCTGTATAATGTCTCACAGCGCATGGAATAAAATATAATAATAACTTACTTGACATAAAATAGGCAAGACAGTGCATAAGCTGAGAACTAAACCATAATCATCATAGCAGCGGAAATTCAAAATGCAGCTTATGTTCCACATCATCATTATTACATCTTTTAAAACTGCCACTAAGTAAAATAAGAAAGGTACACTACTAGTACCCAAAGTAGTAACCAGCAGCGACATAGGGAGAATATCTATATATATCATACGTGGGAGCCTCCTGCTCGTCTCCAGTACAGCTACTCGTGCATGATCACCTGACCTATCTCTAGTTTGCCCGTTTAAGAGCACCCAGAGTAATAAGAAGAGATATAAAACTCGGGGTCTGACAAAAGTCTGGTATGAGCGATAAGCAGCAAAACAGAACAATAACAGGTATACTAAACCATACCTGAACCTGGACCTGCAACCAAAGAGTTAGCACAACAAGATGTACAATACTCTAAGGTGACACTAACATATGGTGTAAAGATACGGGGTGGGGGTGTGCAAGTCATAATGATGGCACACAATCAAGCGTAGCAACCATCCTCACATCTCTCACTCAGTACGTAAAGCATACGATATCCACCGCTTTGATCACCCAAATCCTTGCTATGATCACTCTGCCCCATGGAGTCATGGCGACTCCACTGCACTGATCCATAGCCACTAGTCCTTGCTATGTCCACTCTGCCCCCATGAAGTCATAACGACTCCACTGCACTGGCTTATAGCCATGCTACGATCACTCTGCCCCATGGAGTAATAATTACCCCACTGCACTGATCCGTAGCTTAACAATTGTCTCTCAGTGGTTAACCAAAGCTATGGATGTCGACAACTCCTTAGCACACATCCCATAGCAAAGTCTAATCATGAATCTAACTCGTTGGTTCCCATCTGGATCCTGAGTTCTACTTCCCATTTGGACTACCTTTGCATCTCGGGTTTTGGTCTCCTCCGGATCGGTTCGGTGGTCATAGCCATCCCTTGGTTTGGTTTGAATATGCGTAGTGCTCCAGTCCTCATTGGTTCGATTCACCCTTTCTCGGTTCGGTTCGGTAGTCTTAGCCCTCTGGTTCGGTTCAGTCACCCCTGCTTGGTTCGGTTCGGCAAGCTTCAGCTCCTGGCCATCAATCAGGTTCGGTCAACTCCCTCTGGGTCGGTTCGATCAAGGTGCTCCATCCGGGTCGGGTGCCTTTATCTACAGGTTCCGATTTGGTTCCCTCCTCCGTCTCCGATCCGATCCGCAGCTTCCCGATCTGATCCCGTCTTAGTTCATGTGGCTTTCCTTGTTGCCATGCTTTTCCTATTGTGCTAGGTTCCGATTCGAGTCGAATCCCCTTTGTCAGTTCTCCTATCCGATCCGAGCCCCATATCCCACCCGATCTGAAATCCTATACAGTTCCTGCAACTTTTCCAATGACTATTTTATGCCATACGACTGCATTTTCGACCAATCAAACTTTGCTAAGCAATCACAAAACATTCCAAACAATCATAACAACATGTATAATCTTTCATCAACAGAAAAACAACAATTTAACATGCTTATACGGATCAAACATACCCAAAAACCCTTGTTTTTCCCATAATCATGTTTAAGCAAATCTAATGATAGGATTAGCAAAACTTAACCAAATAAACCCAAACTTCTAACAAAGATCTAAAACATTGTTTAAGAATTTCTAAATATTTTTCCAGAATTTAATCATGTATAATTTTGTTAATTAACACTAATCACCCCTAATTAGCCACAATTAGTGTAGAAACAATGCTAATCACTCACCTTAGCCACAAATTACTTATAGATCTGAAAGTATCTCTGATATAGGTCGAATCTCTATGTGTTCCAGTAGCTCTATTCCCAATTCGATGCTAATTTGCCTTGATTAGATGTAGATTAGGTTAAAACTTGATTAAATGGTGATTAAAAAGTGATTTGGGTGTTGGGGGCCATTGTTAGGGTTAGGGAAATGTTTTAGGCGGCTGAGAAAATGAAAGTAGATCGTTTCCTAACTGATTTCAGCCTCCCCATAAACCTATTCCCGAAATGGGTTATGGGCCTAGGCTCCTAGCTGCTAATCACCCTAATTAGGCCTGGTTAAGCTGTTATTCATCTTCTAGACCTTGTTTCAGCCATATCTCCCAAACGTTGAGACCGTATGGCTAATGTGACCACTCTAGTCAATTGTAAACCATTATCCGAATCTAATGAAAGTGGTTTCAGGTCAAAACTCCTTACCAATCAAAAGTTATGGCCGAAACAAGATCAGCTAGGGCAAAACGGTCATTTAAAAATCGGCAAAAATCATGAACATGGAAAATGACCCCAATAGTCGTCTCCTAAAGTTATATGGCTATACAAATTTGCATGAGAAAGAAATAAATATTCTATGATCCCCTGATGCGTAGAATGCGGGTCGTTATACAGAATATGCATAACCCCTGAATCTATTTGCCACTGATTTATGGGGTCCTGCGCTAATCAGTTTTGATAATGGATACAAGTACTATATATCATTTGTGGATGCATTTAGTAGGTACACATGGATATTGTAACACCCCACCTCCATTAAGGTCACTCACAAAGGGAATGCCTTAACTTTGGTGGAGCGTTTTAGTAGACATAACAGAAATTTACAAGACATAAACAATACTTGAGAAATTATAACTTAATTACAGCGGAAAACAGAAATCAGTTTGGTTACATCTTTACGAAAAACTCAAGTACATAAATATCAGCCTTGTTCAGAAAATCATCAGAGTACAAAACTTTAAAATCATAATCCCCACAGAAGCTGCCATAAGGAGTCAAGCCATACTTTAAGCACTCTAAGTACTTCAAGCAGAAGAAATCTGGATCAAGCTAAAGTGTTCCCTCCTTGGAAAACCTGGGGGAGGGGGAAACAGAAGAAAAGGGGCGAAAACAAGCAAGGTCAGACATAAAGTCTGGCAAGTCCAGTGACTTTCAGCATATGAACAGATAATAATAATCATGGCATGCAAATAAAACTGGATGAGAGATAACAGTAACAGGAGCAGCAGATGTACTTAGGTTAAACAGAAGGAATAGAATAATATTACTTTTCATTTCACTGCACTAATACTAGTATAACAGGATTAGGTGTCACCCTAATGTCTAAACTGAAGCAGAAACATGAACAAAATAATTTCCACAGAAACAGAAAGATAATAATGGGCCTTTACCACCCGAACAGAAACAGACAGAAGCAGAATGCTGATAATGGGCCTTTACCACCCGAACAGAAACAGACAGAAATAGAATATTAATAATGGGCCTTTACCACCCGAACAGAAACGGTCAGATTAATCCCTACGGAAACAGAATGTAGAATTAGGTGTACACTAGTAATTGGGCCTTTACCACCCAAACAGACGTTACCACGCAGAAACAGTCGGGTGTTGCCACCCAACAGAAATAGACGGTACCAACAGAAACAACCAGAACTAAGTGTACCCTAAAACCCTACCCCAAGCGATCGGCTCCCTAAAAATAAATACCCTGTGTCGGCCCCACAGTAGGGTGTATCACTACCTAAAGTGACAACCAATTGGCACAGACCTATTTACAGATGTCACGGCGTCTTACATCCACAGAGGCAGGCCGGGATCCATGCACGCACATGACCCGGTTGGAACGCACCATCAACACCCCTCGCCATTATCAGAATGAACCACTTATAATTAGTTCAGTAAGCGTGCCTGGACCCTACCTACTGTTGGGTCAATGTTTTGATACCAGAAAGGGTTACTGACTAATATGGGTCCCAAACAACAGATGACACAAGTAATTTCCCTCCTAACCTTGTGTCCCCAGACTAATAGATTTCAGATTAACTTGTTTATAAGTTCAGACATACAGAATTCAGATCGACCATTTCACAGATTAGACAAGTTTTCAGACCAACGGATCAGATATACGGATTTAATAGACTTACAGATTAACCGGTTACAGATTAACAGACTTACAGATTAACCGATTACAGACTTACAGATTGTCTAACTTTGTATTGGGTCTACAGATTCATGAAACGGGTTTATTAATTTCATCAGTCTAGTTGGTTTAACCCTATCCACCCAACACGTTTTAGACATCATATTTATCCCAGATTTTCATTAATTAAATATTAATGCCCAGACCTCTCACATTAGACTAATAGTTTGCAGCTACTGGTTAGGCCGGTTGGTTTCGGCAGGTTTCTGCCACAAACTGAGTCTAACCTCGAGTTTCAAGCACGTTATGACTAACTTCTCACATTAGAACCTATTGTTTGTGGCCACTGGATGTGCCGAGCGGTTCCGGGCAGAATTACGCCGCAAACTCATTCTAACCTCGAGTTAGCCATGTTTAGCTTTGCGGCCAATTAATTAATAATTTACCATTTTTGCCCACGCCTAATATACATGTCAATTATTCATAACTATAGCCAATTCAGATTATGTCAATAACAGACTAAATATATCTACTCAACAGATATAGCAGATAACAGATTTCCCAGATTAGGCGACTTAGCAGATTAAGCAATTTAGCAGATTTAATATATAACAGATTAGGCATTTTCAGCAGACTTAGCAGAAGACAGATTTAGCAGATGAACAGATCTAGCAGAACTAGCAAATTAGGCAATATAACAGAAATAGAAGATTAGGCAATATAATAGATTTAATCATTCCTTAAAGTTTCATAAACATATCTTACCTAATTGTAAATTTGGCCTAAGTTTGCATGCCTAAATAGTTGTCATGATTCAATATATGATCATATACCCCACGTTTGCATTGAATTTACATGGCACAGATTATGGTCATAATTTACCATATAACACATGTCCCAATTTAGTTAAACTTGCCTAGTACAAAATATTCATATATAAATTATACCAAATATAGCCATCGTTTTCAATGCACGTCATATATTCAGAAATCTCCCACTTAGGTGTTATCCACATTTAATAGTTATCAAATATTAATATAAACCTTCACACCTAAGTCATATTCTCTTTTTATCCCAAATCATGAATTGTTATATAAACAATATGCCCAACAATCTAGAACTTTAAATTATAACAGATCTTAATTCAAAATATGCATTATGTCAAAGTCTCAAGTCATATGTCAACATACAATGATTCCTCTTCTTCCAATTCACAGAATATGCATAGATCAAAATCTAGTTTACAACCTATGTCCTTTTTCTTAAATCAGTCACAGATTAGCCATATCCCATTTATGCCATCATTCATTATTTGTCCCAAAGTTTAATGTTCGTGCGTTAATCTCTTATGAGATTTGGTGTAGGCTCGTGGTAGCCTGGCTATAGAACAGAAAGAAGAAAGAGATGCAGAATAAAATAGATCAGAACAGAACAGAACAGACATAACCTCAAATTCAGATTTACAATTCATGTCACAATCATAATTAACGTTTATAGCGGAAAGTAACTGTACTTGCCTTGATTGGATTAAAGAAGAAGAAGAGTTGCAGTTGTTCTCTTTTAATTTTAATCAGTTTGGAAGAAGATGCTTTAGTCCTAGTTCCAGTTCATATTTCAGCAGAGTAGCGACGCCATTTTTATTTTAATTAGAACAGAGGCAGAGCATAGGTAGAATGAAATGGTGTGGAGAGAAAGTGAGGTCTGGGGGTGTTTAAATAGGATTAGGCGGACGAATCTAGACAGAAAACGAGTCTAAATACATCAGAATGCATCAGGTTCAGAAAGTGGGTTTCGGGAGGCAGGTCGACCCCCAGGTCGACACTATGGTCGACCTGGTCTGGGGGAGGTCGACTACCCAGTTGACCTGGTCAGGAGTAGGTCGACTACCCAGTCGACCACCCAGTCGACCTGGGTCCTGGGCGGGAAATTTCCCACCCAGCCCGCTTCTGGGTTTGAATTCGAATTTGAATTCGAATTTCTAGCTGTTTTCGATTCTGAAATTTTCTGAAACTTCGGAGGGCCATATCTCCCTCATACGGACTCCGTTTCTCGAAAACTCGGACTCGTTTTCAAGAAGAATTTTGAGACGAACGCAATGGCGCAACCCGTTTCCCTTGATTCTTATTTTAAAAATTATTTATTCTCTGGTTTGTTACTTATACGATCACAGGAAAAAAGGAGGTGTTACATTCTCCCCTCCTAATGGATTTCGTCCCCGAAATCTTCAAGTTGAGAAGAATGTGTCCTACCATCCAGTCATCCATCTACTCAACCATCATCCACAAGCATCCATTGTCCTTAGAAAACTTCTAATGTTGTATGAACATATGCAAAAGTGTGTGTATATGTTCCTTATCTAATGCAAAGATCAGGCGGTCCACTGATTCAGTTGACCTCCTTAATGTGAACTATGTCAGTGTCATGAGTCCAACATGTATGCAATCTTCCTATTTGATACATATTATTTCTAAATGTGTGCGCAATCATTCATCCAAATGCAACATCCATGTGATGAGTCAACCATTTTTCATACAAAAATTGAAAATGCTCACACATCCATATGCAGTATGAGAGTGTTTTCGAGCCGATCTAGTGCCTAGTGTGTGTATATGCATCCACGAGCAACCACTAGCAACCACTTTCATCCACTTGCAACCATCAAACATAACATGTCTCAAACACATGTTTACATCCATAGGATTCCTATCTATAGGTCAAAGACTCGATCGATAGGATACAGTCGAATGATGGAAGCGAGTACAGATAAAACAGAAACTTGGTTTCCATTAGACCTTGGTTAAGAGACAAATTCCCTAAGTATCCGCCCGAAGACCGGGATCAACATCAGATTGATGCCCAGAGGATTACCCTCTTTAGACAATGTCAAAACTGGAATCTTAACCTTTTCAGAAATATCCAGATGCTTACAGACTACTAGTATAGATCAGATTATCGAATAATTCTTAGAAAACTAAGCATGATAAAACCCAGAATGTATGCGTACTTCTTGACGCCTAACACAGATATCTCTCAAACCCCAATCTATCACAAGCAGATGAGTCACAACCCTTATGGGTTTGAGCCTACAGTGGAATCAGAAACAATACTAGTATTAAAGTGCAGTGTATCGGTTATAGAATCAAAATGCCAGAATCAGAAAGAGTTTCAACTCAACAATCAGATAAAGAAATTAAACCTCCTACAGAAAGTTTTCCTATTTCTATCATATCCACTAGCCTCGAGAGTGTTTGCCTGCCTTCCAGAAGTTGGTCCTGCCCTCGTTTCTTCGGATAGTCCCTAGTGAAGTGTCCCATCTCACCATAGTTGAAGCAAGTGCCCTTTCTTTTTCTGCAATCCTTGTTCAAATGAGTCGAGCTTCCACAAGTAAAGCACTTTTTCTCCTTCTTATCTTTAGACTTTTCACCATTCTTTTGTGTTTCCTTTTTGGGCCATGCTTTCTTGTTCTATGGCTCTTCCTTCTTTGCCTCTTCTTTCTTTTCGTTGTCTTCCTCGTGCAGTAGTGCCATATCCACTAATCTCTCGTAAGTCGCTCCCATGGGTACATGAGTCATGGCTAGGCTGTGCAGTGGCTCGTTCAATCCTTTAACAAAGCGGAGAGCCTTTTTGTGCTGGATGTTGACTAAATCTAGTCCGAATCTAGCCAGTAGGTTGAACTGATTGACGTATTCCCTGACCGTCATACTTCCTTGCTTAAGAGATAAGAACTTTTCCAATTGTAGACTTCGTTCAGCTTGCGAGAGGAATTTCGTCTCAAACCTTGTTCTGAAATCCATCCATGTTTCAACCGGCCTCTCGGCGTTAGTGATTTCCCACCAGTAAGAAGCTTCGTCCTTGAGCAACCATACCGCCAATTGTACCTTCTGCGTATCGTCCACCTCGAAGATAATGAATAGATCCTCAGTTTCCTTGAGCCAGTTCCTCGCTTCTACAAATGATTCAGTTCCCTTGAAATCCTTTCCACCCATGGCCCTAAAATCTTTACAGATCTTTGAGAAAGAAATTGCATGAGGAGGGGTGGAGGAGGGGGATCATTTGCTAGAACTGCGGCAGCGGTCCTAGCCTCAAGATATTGACGAAACCAACCGGGTACATGAACACCCTCTGGTATCTCAGATGCTTCAGACATGCTGAATCGAAAAAGGACAGATTCAATACAAAAAGGACCGAAGGAAAGGTATATGGCTCTTGGGGATTATGTTTTTCAAAACAAACTTTATTTTTGAAAATACTTCCTTTTAAAACCTTTTTGAAAATAGTTTTCAAAAATTTTACCCAGTCTGGTAACCTTCAGCTCTGATACCAAGTGTAACACCCCACCTCCATTAAGATCACTCACAAAGGGAATGCCTTAACTTTGGTTGAGCGTTTTAGTAGACAGAACAGAAATTTACAAGACAGATAAACAATACTTGAGAAATTATAACTTAATTACAGCGGAAAACAGAAATCAGTTTGGTTACATCTTTACCAAAAACTCAAGTACATAAATACCAGCCTTGTTCAAAAAATCATCGGAGTACAAAACTTTAAAATCATAATCCCCACAGAAGCTTCCATAAGGAGTCAAGCCATACTTTAAGCACTCTAAGTACTTCAAGCAGAAGAAATCTGGATCAAGCTAAAGTGTTCCCTCCTTGGAAAACCTGGAGGGGGGGGGGGAACGGAAGAAAAGGGGCGAAAACAAGCAAGGTCAGACATAAAGTCTGGCAAGTCCAGTGACTTTCAGCATATGAACAGATAATAATAATCATGGCATGCAAATAAAACTGGATGAGAGATAACAGTAACAGGAGCAGCAGATGTACTTAGGTTAAACAGAAGGAACATAATAATATTACTTTTCATTTCTCTGCACTAATACTAGTATAACAGGATTAGGTGTCACCCTAATGTCTAAACTGAAGCAGAAACAGGAACAAAATAATTTCCACAGAAACAGAAAGCTAATAATGGGCCTTTACCACCCGAATAGAAACAAACAGAAGCAGAATGCTGATAATGGGCCTTTACCACCCGAACAGAAACAGACAGAAACAGAATATTAATAATGGGCCTTTACCACCCGAACAGAAACAGTCAGATTAATCCCTACGGACACAGAATGTAGAATTATGTGTACACTAGTAATTGGGCCTTTACCACCCGAACAGACGGTACCACGCAGAAACAGACGGGTGTTGCCACCCAACAGAAACAGACGGTACCAACAGAAACAGACAGAACTAAGTGTACCCTAAAACCCTACCCCAAGCGATCGGCTCCCTAAACATAAATACCCTGTGTCGGCCCCACAGTAGGGTGTATCACTCCCTAAAGTGACAACAATTGGCACAGACCTATTTACAGATGTGACGACATCTTACATCCACAGAGGCAGGCCGGGATCCATGCACGCACATGACCCGGTTGGAACGCACCATCAACACCCCCTCGCCATTATCATAATGAACCACTTATAATTAGTTCAGTAAGCGTGCCCGAACCCTACCTACTGTTGGGTCAAAGTTTTGATACCAGAAAGGGTTACCGACTAATATGGGTCCCAAACAACAGATGACGCAAGTAATTTCCCTCCTAACCTTGTGTCCCCAGACTAACAGATTTCAGATTAACTTGTTAATAAGTTAGACATACAGAATTCAGATCGACCAGTTCACAGATTAGACAAGTTTTCAAACTAACGGATCAGATATACGGATTTAACAGACTTACAGATTAACCGGTTACAGATTAACCGACTTACAGATTAACCGATTACAGATTAACAGACTTACAGATTGTCTTTGTATTGGGTCTACAGATTCATGAAACGGGTTTATTAATTTCATCAATCTAGTTGGTTTAACCCTATCCACCCAACACGTTTTAGACATCATATTTATCCCAGATTTTCATTAATTAAATATTAATGCCCAGAACTCTCACATTAGACTAACAGTTTGCGGCTACTGGTTAGGCCGGTTGGTTTCGGTAGGTTTCTACCACAAACTGAGTCTAACCTCGGGTTTCAAGCACTTTATGACTAACTTCTCACATTAGAACCTATTGTTTGCGGCCACTGGATGTTCCGAGCGGTTCCGGGCAAAATTACACCGCAAACTCATTCTAACCTCGAGTTAGCCATGTTTATCTTTGCGACCAAATAATTAATAATTTACCATTTTTGCCCATGCCTAATATACATGTCAATTATACATAACTATAGCCAATTCAGATTATGTCAATAACAGACTAAATATATCTACTCAACAGATATAGCAGATAACAGATTTCCCAGATTAGGCGACTTAGCAGATTAAGCAATTTAGCAGATTTAATATATATCAGATTAGGCATTTTCAGCAGACTTAGCAGATGAACAGATCTAGCAGATTAGGCAATATAGCAGAACTAGCAAATTAGGCAATATAACGGAACTAGCAGATTAGGCAATATTACATATTTAATCATTCCTTAAAGTTTCACAAACATATCTTGCCTAATTGTAAATTTGGCCTAAGTTTGCATGCCTAAATAGTTTTCATGATTCACAATATGATCATATACCCCACGTTTGCATTGAATTTACATGGCACAGATTATGGTCATAATTTACCATATAACACAAGTCCCAATTTAGTTAAACTCGCCTAGTACAAAATATTCGTATATAAATTATACCAAATATAGCCATCGTTTTCAATGCACGTCATATATTCAGAAATCTCCCACTTAGGTGTTATTCACATTCAATAGTTATCAAATCTTAATATAAACCTTCACACCTAAGTCATATTCTCTTTTTATCCCAAATCATGAATTGTTATATAAACAATATGCCCAACAATCTAGAACTTTAAATTATAACAGATCTTAATTCAAAATATGCGTTATGTCAAAGTCTCAAGTCATATGTTAACATACAATGATTCCTCTTCTTCCAATTCACATAATATGCATAGATCTAAATCTAGTTTACAACCTATATCATTTTTCTTAAATCAGTCACAGATTAGCCATATCCCATTTATGCCATCATTCATTATTTGTCCCAAAGTTTAACGTTCGTGCGTTAATCTCTTATGAGATTTGGCATAGGCTCATGGTAGCCTGGCTATAGAACAGAAAGAAGAAAGAGATGCATAATAAAATAGATCAGATCAGAACAGAATAGACATAACATCAATTTCAGATTTACAATTCATGTCACAATCATAATTAACGTTTATAGCGGAAAGTAACTGTACTTGCCTTGATTGGATTAAAGAAGAAGAAGAGTTGCAGTTGTTCTCTTTTAATTTTAATCAGTTTGGAAGAAGGTGCTTTAGTACTAGTTCCAGTTCATATTTAAGCAGAGTAGCGACGCCATTTTTATTTTAATTAGAACAAAGGCAGAGCATAGGTAGAATGAAATGGTGTGGGAGAGAAAGTGAGGTCTGGGGGTGTTTAAATAGGATTAGGCGGACGAATCTAGACAGAAAACGAGACTAAATACATCAGAATGCATCAGGTTCAGAAAGTGGGTTTCGGGAGGCAGGTCGACCCCCAGGCTGACACTATGGTCGACCTGGTCTGGGGGAGGTCGACTACCCTGTCGACCTGGTCAGGGGTAGGTCGACTACCTAGTCGACCACCCAGTCGACCTGGGTCCTGGGCGGGAAATTTCCCGCCCAACCCGCTTCTAGATTTGAATTCGAATTTGAATTCGAATTTCGAGCTGTTTTCGATTCTGAAATTTTATGAAACTTCAGAGGGCCATATCTCCCTCATACGGACTCCGTTTCTTGAAAACTCAGACTCGTTTTCAAGCAGAATTTCGAGATGAAAGCAATGGTTTAACCCGTTTCCCTTGGTTCTTATTTTAAAAATTAATTATTCTCTGGTTTGTTACTTATACGATCACAGAAAATATGGGGTGTTACAGATATACTTTATGAAATCTAAATCTAAAACATGTGATATAGTCAAACATTTTATAACACAGACTGAAACACAAACAAACTCACATGTCAAAATATTTCAGTCTGATGGAGGAACTGAGTACAAACCATTGAAAGATTACTTTTCAAAAAGAAGAATAATTCATAGAATCACATGTCCATACACATCTAAGAAAAATGGTCTTGTTGAAAGAAAACACAAGCAAATTTTAGAAACTAGTCTGACACTTTTAGCTAATGCTAGAATGCCCCTGAAGTTTTGGACGGAATTATGTAGTACTGTTGTTTATGTAATAAACAAATTACCTACTAAAGTCCTAAAAGGAGTTAACCCATATGAAGAATTATTAAATGTCAAGCCAAACTACAAATATTTGAAAACATTTGGATGCCTATGTTATCCATATATCAGGCCATACAACAGACATAAGCTAGAATTTAGATCTAGACCATGTACTTTCATAGGATATGCTCAAATCAGAAAGGATACAAATGTTTGGATGAAAATGGTAAAGTTTTTATAAGTAGACATGTAGTGTTCAATGAAGAAATATTTCCGTATCAGTTTAGCAGTATAAATTCTAGTAATAAAGTGTATGATACAAGTGTATATATTCCATCTGTACTTGTATACTCTGAAATATCAAGTGTAGGTGAACCTATGTGTAGAAATGACGAAACAACACCATCCAATAATGATACTGTTTAGCACTTAAGCTACAGTAGAGAAACACCTGTAACAGATAACAATGTGTTGAAAACAAGAATTTTGATTAATGTCAACAAAGAAAAGAGCAATGGAAATCATGTCATGAAGATAAGGTGTTATATACACACACACACGTGTATTGAGTCGTGTTAGAATTATGTTAAAATCTATCCTCAAGTATAACATGAATATACAAAACAATGTGTATATATACACACACACACACTCACACACACACACACACACACACACACACACACATATATATATATATAGGAGGGTTCCGCTATACCTCTTATATTGCACCGTGAACTCTCCCCCTTAATCTCCACCACCCATTTCCCCACTCATACTCTCTCTTCTCACTAAGAAATAATATTGAAATGGGAAGAGAGAGAATAAGTGGGAAAATGGGTGGTGGAGATTAAGGGGGAGAGTTTACGTGCAATATAAGAGGTGTAGCGGAACCCTCCTCATATATATATATATATATATATATATATATATAAATTATAAGGGTTTAAAAAGCCATGACTAAACAGACTTAGTTGTACCAGTCGACTGGTAGAAATAGGACCAGTCGACTGGTAAGCATATTTATGTACATAACAGCTAGTTTTAAAAAGGTTTTAAATCCAAATTTTATACAGTATGACTCAATCATTCGACTGATGGTTTTCAGACCAGTTGACTGATTCAAAGCAGAAGCCTTTTTTATGTAGACTCATCTTCTTTCATGAAGAGATTTCTCTTCGATTACGAATGGAATGGACACAATTTTTTGCTGAAATCTTTCATGAAGGAATGTTACTCTTCTACTATTATATAAGCACTACAAACATGTTTTCCAAATCACCGATTATCATTCTATTATCTCTATTCTCTGATTTGAACTTCTATATTCACTGCATTCTAAAGCTCTCTAAAATTCAAGTTACTTGTTGAATCCTTGATAACATTTCATATATTTTGATTCGACAAGAAATAAACTTCCTTCAATCTACACAAACATTTCAAATACTTGAGGATAAGATTATAGGAAGGTTGTACTTCATCGTGACTATTCCGTGTTGATTTGAGAACGCATTCAACACTCAAAACACTTGTAAATTGTGAAGTCCTGTGTGGGTGCTTAGGCGTGGACATCCATGTTGGTGCTTGGGTGTATTGTGACCTATTCCTCCAAGTTAAGAGAGGGCGTGATAGTGAATTCTGAAGAGGAGCTTCGGGACTGGACATAGGGCGGGAAGTCTGAACCAGTATAAAATTCCTGGTGTCTTTACTCATCGCATTTACTTTTATTTGTGATATATTTCTATAGCTTAGCTTTTACCTGCATAGCTATTGTAGTTTACCAGTTAGTTTATTATTTCCTCTATATCCATATGAATATCCTGCTCAAGTCGTACACACCGACTTTCCATTTGATATCAGAGAATGCTAATCATTTAACCGTAAAACCGTTATCTGATACGTAGTTAATAAGGATAACAACACTAGTACTAGCAATAATGCCAGATATACTAAACGTCAATCCCCTACAAGACCACCCTTTTTTAATGGTATGAACTATAGCTATTGGGCTACACGAATGAGGATATATATATATGTGACGACCCAAAATTTCCCATAAAGGAAAGCCTAGATTGCTTTGACAACAACACACATCGGAACACAAACTGAAGAACATTTTATTGCTGATTCCAATAATTACATCAGAGTACAAGAAAATCACAGAGTATGAATACTTACTACACAATTGAAATACAATAATATCAGAGATTTAAATTACACTTAAATAGCAGCGGAAAAATATTACAAATATACAACTGAAAGGAATACACGGATATAGAGCTTTCCGAATACCGCTTCAGCTGTAAACCATGATCCTGTAAATATATCTACAAAAAGCTACTCGACTGGCCATGTGGAAAATATGGGCACCCGAGTTTGCCAGTGAAACAAACTACAGGCCAGTCATGGGACTGGTATGAGAAATCTTAACTTAACTTATCTAATAAATATGGCTAATCACAGGAACACGCCGCTAACGCGAAACGGGTTTACTCCATTGGATTGCCACTGCCTAAATTAAAGTAAGTCGTTAAACAATGCAATGCTTTTTAGAAAAATGAAACCATTATAAGACCCAAGTCCCATCACATAATGCAACGCAAACCGGAGGATAGGGTTTTACCTTATAATGGTCAAAAGATGCTTGATACGATAAAAACGGATTTAATATTAATGTGCATATATATGGGTATATATTTATTTCAAAAACAATTTCAATCATAATGTATTAATCATAGACGGCATAGTACCCCATCCTACTATGTCGCCAAACTAGTTCTATAATCAAAACCGCAAGGTCGTATTGGCAATTGGATTTCCATCATGAGTCGAGGCTAGAGGCAAGCTCCTCTCCGATTCGAGACACTATAGCAAATGCCTCAGGATCACACCTATGGGCAGCCCTTGGATCTTCAGGGCCGGTCCCTACCTAAGGGTAGTGGATTAATTATGCCTGAACACACGCTTCCCAGTCCTTTTGGACCTATAATATGACCACTAACGGCCTATAAAAATCCGAGGCGCCTCAAAATCCATCATCCACATAAGTAAAATACCAGCCAGTTTAAGCACCGGCACTACTCCTAGCTAGAAAGAAACGTGTGCACTCCCTGCAGTCCTACTCCCGTTTTTGACTCATACCGGGGTGTGAGGCTCGCGAAGTCACGCTATATACAAAGCTTTGCCATGATAGGCTATACTTTGATCATCCCACAAGGCCCTGCTTTTCAACAAAAGCCTTGATCAATTGCATCTTGGCGTGCCACATTGAAAATTCACGCCATGCGGTCAATCACTATCAACATATACCAGGGTGTTAAGCAGAGAATAAATTCTCAACCACCAATCAGATATACATTAATAAAAATCAACTTAATTCACATGGAACGAAATCCAATGTCAGACACGCATCCATTTACTAGCTTATGCTCTGGGTCTGAGCAAAAACCAAATCCGAACAATCAACAATAATCTGGACGGCCACTACTGAAGCCCATTTAAGGTAGCTACTCCCATCATGGGTCTCAGTAGCAACACATCCAATCGATGTGAAGATCCTCGGTCTTCAACCACCGTCTTAATCTTCGACTCTTCATCTTCGTAGTAATTATTCGGAATGGGTTAAACCTGGTCTTCCCGAATAACTCACGTATTTTTATAATTAAAAATCAAGCTATAAAAACACATCCAACGCCACATTCCAATTCAGAATATTCTTCTAATAAAATATTCACATTATTTTATCAAAGATAAAATCTTTAAATTATTCTTAAATCTTACTTTTAAAGATTTATTAAGAACCCAATTTGGTTTTAAATATCACAAATCATTAATCAATGATTAATTAAATTTAAGAAATTAATCTTATCTTTAACTGGGTTAAAGAACTAATGTCATTTAAAACATAGTTCACGGTAAACACAAAATCATCTTTCATAAAATATGGAATCTTCACAGAAATCAAATCAATATATAATCGTTATAAATTTCTTTATCCGATCAATAATATAAATGGAATACTGGCAAAGCCTCTTAAAATTCCATATGTAGTATCAGTCTTCTTTTACAGAAACTGATCTCGGTTATTATTAATACGAATTCCATTCAATTCCAATTTAATATATTAAATTGGAAAACTTGGCTTTTGGAAAATTTCCATTTAAATCTTAAATAAAGATTTACAAATTCCAAATCATATTTTCACTGTCAGTTGTGTTAAAGAACAAATGTCGATTAAAAACACAGTTCACAATAAACCCAACTAACATTTCATCTTATTCCAATTACTAAATATAATTGAAAACTTTTAATAATCTTAAATTAAAGATTATTCTTTTCATATGGGGTTTAAGAACAGAGATATTTAAGATACTATTCACGACAAACCCAAATCTAATTTATTTAATTTCAATTAAATATCAACAAATTGGAAACTTCATTAAATCTTAATTTAATGATTTATTCTAGGTAATAACTAGTTCATTTCAATAAAAATATATTTTCCTAAAATATATTTCTTTTCTAAGATATTTTCTAAAATATTATTTTTCTAGAATATTCTTTATTGGAATGTGACTCACTCAACAACCATATACTGTATGAAATCAACCATCATGATAAATAATTATCAAACATCCAAATAACAACCAGAGTAAATTCTACACTTAAATATTGGGATTCGTGTCTGTCAAATATCATCCCAATACCCGTGTGGGGTTTCATCCAACAAACAAATAATAAATTATTTGTGCACTTGGGCGATGTGTAAAAATAAACGACCCAATCACATAAACAAGTCGGTTGACTCGTAAATGGAAGTGTAATAATCAATTTGAATATTATTTAATACATCAAGCTTTTCAACATTACATGCACACGTTTCAAGCCATCAATAACATAATATTTTTAACATATGATCTTTTTACTATAACTAATTGAAAATTAAAATATTAACTTTTATTTCTAATCTTTTGTGCAATCCTTTTTCAATGACCAAAAATGAATATTTTGGTGAAATCCTTTTAAGTGACCAAAAATGAATGTTTTGGTGAAATCCTTTTAAAAGGGCAAAATGAATATTTTTAATATCACTTAGAAATAAAATCTTTTGTTTCTTTTATTACATGAAAATGTAACCTTTTCTTTTCATTCTTTGATTACATCAAAAATGTAATCTTTTTATTTCATTCTTTGATTACACACAAAGATTGTAATCCTTTATTCTTTTCTTTGAATACATATAAAAATGTACTTTCCTATTCCTTTCTTTGAATTCATATAAAAATGTGCTTTTTACTCTTTCCTTTGAATTCATATAAAAATGTGCTTTTTACTCTTTTCTTTGAATACACAAAAAAATGTGCTTTTTACTCTTTTCTTTGAATACACAAAAAAATGTGCTTTTTACTCTTTTCTTTGAATACACAAAAAAATATATGCTTTTTACTCTTTTCTTTGAATTCATATAAAAAAGTTCATTTCTTTTAATCCTTTTTAAACATATAAAAATGTTCATTTTCAATTCATTTCCTTTAATGTATAAAAATATACATTTTCAATTTATTTCCTTTAATGTATAAAAATATACATTTTCAATTTATTTCCTTTAACGTATAAAAATATACATTTTTACTTCTTCTTTATAATGTATAAAAATATACATTTTATTTCAAAGTGACAAAAATGTTGATTTCTTTGCTAATTTTCTTTTGACAAAAAGGGTTATCTTCTTTGCTAATTTTCTTTTTGACAAAAAGAGTTATTTTTATTCACTAATCAAGTTTTGACAAAATATGTTGATTCTTTTCACTAATCCAATTTTGACAAAATATGTATTTTGTTCGCTAATCTTTCTTTTGAATGTAATCTTTTTATTTCATGCTTTATTTGCAGTAGAAAATGCAAATAAAGATTCAACCTTTTTATTCATTTTTATTTACATTGAGGAATGTAAATAAATATTGTAACTTTTTATTTCTAGTTTTATTTGCATCAAGGAATGCAAATAAAAGTATAACCTTTAATTTTAATGTTTTGTTTACATTTAAAGTTGTAAACAAAATGCATCTTTTTCCTACGGTGTTTATTTGCCTCTAAATACGCAAATAAAAATATAATCTTTTAACTATGATGTTTATTTGCATCTAAATATGCAAATAAAATATAATCTTTATTAAATGTTTTGTTTGCACTCAATTTATAAACAAAAATGTATATTTCTTATTCTACTAAAAAACAAAATAAAAATGTAATATTTGTTTGCATCTAAAATTGCAAACAAAATACAACGCTTTAAATCATAATTTGTTTTAAACTAGTATAAATTGGCAAAAGTGTATATTTGGTGTTAACTAATGTTAATTGACAAAAGTGCATATTATTATTTTAATAACTATATTTTGACAAAACCATGTTTGATACAACCAATAAAAATGAATATTTTTGTTATACTAACTTTAAACGAACCATATGTTAATATAAACAATATAATGACCATGTTATTGATATCCTAATTTTTACCAAAACTAGGGCTTAGTGTAAACCATAAAAATGAACCTTTTTATTGTAATCTAACTTTGACACAGCTAGAATGGCAACTAAAAGAACAAATTCTACCTTTAATGTATATTTGCACTAGTGAAAGCAAATAAAAGAACCAAATCTATTTTCAATATAAATTTGCATTTGTAAATGCAAATAGAAGAATGTAATCTTTGATTTAAAGTTTCATTTGCATCAAATAATGCAAATAGACAATGCAACTTTTATTTCAATTCTAGGAATAACATAAAAGGGTATTTTATTGTTTTACACTTTTATATGTGTTTTAATAACAAATAAATGAATACTTTTATTTGTTCACACTTTTCTATACATTCTAATAACATATAAAAGGATATTTTATATGTAAAACATTTTTCTCTATGTATTTTACTGTCATATAAAAGAATATTTTATATATAAATATTTTCTATGTATTTCAATAACAAATAAAAGGGATTTTATTTGTAAATCAACTTCTATATGCTAATATGACAAATAAAAGAGATTTTATTTGACAAAACAATTCCCATATTCTAATATGATAAACAAAAGAGATTTTATTTGTTAAAACAATTTCTATATTCTAATATGACATATACAATAAAGATAAGATTTTATCGCGTAAACAAAATTTAACAGGCATGAGGCACACAAATCAATCCAACGATACATCGCAATCATACAACAATTAACACTGAAAAAATATGTACACAACATCAACATAAATTTCATAGAATAAATATAAATTACACAGTGGAATAAATAATAAATTATAAATTTAAAAATATAAATTCTCACATTGGTTTTGAAGCGGCTCTAAAATCCTAACAAGTTCAGAATTGGTTCAAATCTGGACAGCAGCGTAGATCTCGTCTCTACGATCGTAACGCTTCAGAAATCGTCCAATTCTGAGCTAGAACGAACAAGATATGTTTTATTAAGGTATAAACATTTTTAGATTAATTTATATTAATAAAATAAGGTTAACACCCTTCTTCTTCCATACCAGAAAATCGGCCACACCCTTTTTTTTACTGTTCAAAACTAGGGCTTCAAATTTCGACCAGCACAGTCAGCGAGAGGGTGATCGGAGGGCGGGGTCTGGTCAGCCTTGGAGGGGCGCGTGTTCGGCCGGAGCTGGGGTCCACTCGGCGGCGCACAGGTGGCACAGCGACGGTTCGTTTGGAGCGACTTTGGGTGGTCGGTTCGAGGGCTACAGGGCACTGTTTGGGGTGATTTCGGTATGGATGGGAGGGTGGTAAAGAGAGCTTCGACGTGGTATAGAGACTAGGCTCTGATTCGAGGTAGATGAGGAGAAATTAGAGGGAGAAGTATGGAGCTACGGTGGCCATGAATTAGAAGAATACGGCGGCTGTAGATATGAGGAATAGGGTTTTGTATAGGATGGTATTTATACAGTATACATAGCGTATTTTCCTATTTTATTTATTTAATTAATTCAAAAATTCATGTTTATCAATACGAACACCAAATCAAACCCAACGAGTGTCGCTCCCAGCTAATAACCCCCATCCTGGACGTAATGGAACATGTTTCGTAACCCAGTTCGGCTGTTACAATATGTTTTTCTTTAAATTAAGTTATAAATCATTAGATTATTAAATTCAAACGTACATTTTAAATTACCGGGGCCACATACGGACTCTAAAAATTACAGAAAAATTAATTCTAGCTATGTTTGGACGATACAGTTCTAACAAGACTAATTTCGTCGAATTCTGAGACTGTTTGAAAAATGGCCATTTTCAAGTTGATTAAATTTAACCGAAACTGACAAAACACGTTTTCTTCTGCCACGCTCATATATTAATTCGAAAAATTATGAAAATTGAAACCTAGCAATAGTTTGACATTCCGGTTCCAACAAAAGTGGTTTCATCGAAAACCGTGGTCGTTTGAAAAATGACTATTTTTAAGGGCTAAATATTATATTAATATATATATAAATTCTACACCGACTTTTCTAAATTTTAAACTGGACATAACTTTTTATTCCTGCGATGAAATTTCAGTTTTTCGGATTCATTAGAAAGATATGATTAAACAGATTTAAATATTTCTGGTTTTACTGAAATCCGATTTGTTTTGAATCTTGTACCGTCAGTTAAAGTTCAAATTCAAATTTTCAAACTGCAACGCTGTTTTAAACGCCTTTTATAACTAAATTGAATTTATTCGTTTTAAAATAAATTTTTAGTCGTTCTTATTTAAAATAAATTATTTTAAATATTAAAATCCATTAAAATTCCTAAAATTAAAATTTTAAATTGGCCCCAAAATTCCATGTTGTTACAATCGCCCCCACTTAAAATCTTTTCGTCCTCGAAAAGGAACGAAGCCAAAAGTTGTCTAATTAGATAACTCAACTTTAAATTTTATTTATTGGTTTCCATAATTTCGTTAATTAAATTAATTATCATTCCAATAATTTTATTAGCTAAACTAATAATCAAACATCACAACCAGCAATCAATTTGGTGATTAACTTTTCAAATATATATAGTTTTTATATGTAGACAAAAATCATATTCTTAGTGCAAATCATAGCAATGTGTACTAACTAAGTTTTGGTCCTCATACCAGTCAATGGAAATATATAGAAATCCCACTTTCGAGACTCGAACATAAACTCTGATGACACTAGCGATCATCAGAACCATCTCCGGGCGACTAGAGTGTGATTCCATATCTATCTCGTATATTAAAACTTCGAATATCCGTTAATTACTCGTATATTCAAAATCTTTATATACTTGATTGTCCACATTAAAATATAATAATATACTCAAATACGTATTTTTAGATAAAATTTTCAATTTTCATTTTTATTTTAAAGAAAATAATACTCTTCACACTCGTTCTAGGATACTACTGATCCTATCTCTAACGACTTATTGGATATTACTAGTCCAGTCTCTGATGAATTCTTTCGTTCGGTTCTAATGTGTCTTGTTCTCGAGCTCTGTAAACCAAAGCTCTGATACCAAATGTGACGACCCAAACTTCCCTATAAAGGAAAGCCTAGATTGCTTTGAGAACAACACACATCAGAACACAAACTGAACAACATTTTATTGCTGATTCCAACAATTACATCAGAGTACAAGAAAATCACAGAGTATGAATACTTATTACACAATTGAAATACAATAATATCAGAGATTTAAATAACACTTAAATAGCAGTGGAAAAATATTACAAATATACAACTGAAAGGAATACACGGATACAGAGCTTTCCGAATACCGCTTCAGCTGTAAACCAGGATCCTGTAAATATATCTGCAAAAAGCTACTCGACTGCCTGTGTAGAAAATATGGGCACCCGAGTTTGCCAGTGAAACAAACTACAAGTCAGTCATGGGACTGGTATGAGAAATCTTAACTTAACTTATCTAATAAATATGGCTAATCACAGGACCACGCCGCTAACGCGGAACGGGTTTACTCCATTGGATTGCCGGTGCCTAAATTAAAGTAAGTCTTTAAACATCGCAATGCTTTTTAGAAAAATGAAACCATTATAAGACCCAAGTCCCATCACACAATGCAACGCAAACCGGAGGATAGGGTTTTACCTTATAATGGTCAAAAGATGCTTGATACGATAAAAACGGATTTAATATTAATGTGCATATATATGGGTATATATTTATTTCAAAAACAATTTCAATCATAATGTATTAATCATAGACGGCATAGTACCCCATCCTACTATGTCGCCAAACTAGTTCTATAATCAAAACCGCAAGGTCGTATTGGCAATTGGATTTCCACCATGAGTCGAGGCTAGAGGCAAGCTCCTCTCCGATTCGAGACACTCTAGCAAATGCCTCAGGATCACACCTATGGGCAGCCCTTGGATCTTCAGGGCTGGTCCCTACCTAAGGGTAGTGGATTAATTATGCCTGAACACACGCTTCCCGGTCCCTTTGGACCTATAGTATGATCACTAACGACCTATAAAAATCCGAGGCGCTTCAAAATCCATCATCCTCATAAGTAAAATACCAGCCAGTTTAAGCACCGGCACTACTCCTAGCTAGAAAGAAACGTGTGCACTCCCTGCAGTCCTACTCCCGTTTTTGAATCATACCGGGGTGTGAGGCTCGCGAAGTCACGCTATATACAAAGCTTTGCCATGATAGGCTATACTTTGATCATCCCACAAGGCCCTGCTTTTCAACAAAAGCCTTGATCAATTGCATCTTGGTGTGCCACATTGACAATTCACGCCATGCGGTCAATCACTATCAACATATACCAGGGTGTTAAGCAGAGAATAAATTCTCCACCACCAATCAGATATACATTAATAAAAATCAATTTAATTCACATGGAACGAAATCCAATGTCAGACACGCATCCATTTACTAGCTTATGCTCTGGGTCTAAGCGAAAACCAAATCCGAACAATCAACAATAGTCCGGACGGCCACTACTGAAGCCCCTTCAAGGTAGCTACTCCCATCATGGGTCTCAGTAGCAACACATCCATTCGATGTGAAGATCGTCGGTCTTCAACCACCATCTTAATCTTCGACTCTTCATCGTCGTAGTAATTATTCGGAATGGGTTAAACCCGGTCTTCCCGAATAACTCACGTATTTTTATAATTAAAAATCAAGTACTATAAAAACACATCCAACGCCACATTCCAATTCAGAATATTCTTCTAATAAAATATTCGCATTATTTTATCAAAGATAAGCTCTTTAAATTATTCTTAAATCTTACTTTTAAAGATTTATTAAGAACCCAATTTGGTTTTAAATATCACAAATCATTATTCAATGATTAATTAAATTTAAGAAATTAATCTTATCTTGAACTGGGTTAAAGGACTAATGTCATTTAAAACATAGTTCACGGTAAACCCAAAATCATCTTCCATAAAATATGGAATCTCCACAGAAATCAAATCAATATATAATCGTTATAAATTTCTGTATCCGACCAATAATATAAATGGAATACTGGCAAAGCCTCTTAAAATTCCATATGTAGTATCAGTTTTCTTTTACAGAAACTGATCTCGGTTATTATTAATTCGAATCCCATTCAATTCCAATTTAATATATTAAATTGGAAAACTTGTGTTTTGGAAAATTCCCATTTAAATCTTAAATAAAGATTTACAAATTCCAAATCATATTTTCACTGTCAGTTGGGTTAAGAACAAATGTCGATTAAAAACACAGTTCACAATAAACCCAACTCACATTTCATCTTATTCCAATTACTAAATATAATTGAAAACTTTTAATAATCTTAAATTAAAGATTATTCTTTTCATATGGGGTTTAAGAACAGTGTTATTTAAGACACTATTCACGACAAACCCAAATCCAATTTATTTAATTTCAATCAAATATCAACAAATGGGAAACTTCATTAAATCTTAATTTAATGATTTATTCTAGTTAATAACTAGTTCATTTCAATAAAATATATTTTCCAAAAATATATTTCTTTTCTAAGATATTTTCTAAAATATTCTTTTTCTAGAATATTCTTTATTGGAATGTGACTCACTCAACAACCATATACTGTATGAAATCAACCATCATGATAAATAATTATCAAATATCCAAATAACAATCAGAGTGAATTCTACACTTAAATATTGGGATTCGTGTCTGTCAAATATCATCCCAATACCCATGTGGGGTTTCATCCAACAAACAAATAATAAATTATTTGTGCACTTGGGCGATGTGTAAAAATTATCGACCCAGTCACATAAACAAGTCGGTTGACTCGTAAATGGAAGTGCAATATTCAATTTGAATATTATTTAATACATCAAGCTTTTCAACATTACATGCACACTTTTCAAGCCATCACTAACATAATATTTTTAATATATGATCTTTTTACTATAACTAATTGAAAATAAAATTATTAACCTTTATTTCTAATCTTTTGTGCAATCCTTGTTCAATGACCAAAAATGAATATTTTGGTGAAATCCTTTTAAGTGACCAAAAATGAATGTTTTGGTGAAATCCTTTTAAAAGGACAAAATGAATATTTTTATTATCACTTAGAAATAAAATCTTTTATTTATTTTATTACATGAAAATGTAACCTTTTCTTTTCATTATTTGATTACATCAAAAATGTAATCTTTTTATTTCATTCTTTGATTGCACACAAAGATTGTAATCCTTTATTCTTTTCTTTGAATACATATAAAAATGTACTTTCCTATTCCTTTCTTTGAATTCATATAAAAATGTGCTTTTTACTCTTTCCTTTGAATTCATATAAAAATGTGCTTTTTACTCTTTTCTTTGAATACACAAAAAATGTGCTTTTTACTCTTTTCTTTGAATACACAAAAAAAAGTGCTTTTTACTCTTTTCTTTGAATACACAAAAAAATGTGCTTTTTACTCTTTTCTTTGAATTCATATAAAAATGTTCATTTCTTTTAATCCTTTTTAAACATATAAAAATGTTCATTTTCAATTCATTTGCTTTAATATATAAAAATGTTCATTTTCAATTCATTTCCTTTAATGTATAAAAATATACATTTTCAATTTATTTCCTTTAATGTATAAAAATATACATTTTCAATTTATTTCCTTTAATGTATAAAAATATACATTTTTACTTCTTCTTTATAATGTATAAAAATATACATTTTATTTCAAAGTGACAAAAATGTTGATTTCTTTGCTAATTTTCTTTTTGACAAAAAGAGTTATCTTCTTTGCTAATTTTCTTTTTGACAAAAAGAGTTATTTTTATTCACTAATCAAGTTTTGACAAAATATGTTGATTCTTTTCACCAATCCAATTTTAACAAAATATGTATTTTGTTCGCTAATCTTTCTTTTGAATGTAATCTTTTTATTTCATGCTTTATTTGCAATAGAAAATGTAAATAAAGATTCAACCTTTTTATTCATTTTTATTTACATCGAGGAATGTAAATAAAAATTGTAACTTTTTATTTCTAGTTTTATTTGCAACAAGGAATGCAAATAAAAGTATAGCCTTTAATTTTAATGTTTTGTTTACATTTAAAGTTGTAAACAAAATGCATCTTTTTCCTACGGTGTTTATTTGCCTCTAAATACGCAAATAAAAATATAATCTTTTAACTATGATGTTTATTTGCATCTAAATATGCAAATAAAATATAATCTTTATTAAATGTTTTGTTTGCACTCAATTTATAAACAAAAATGTATATTTCTTCTTCTACTAAAATACACAATAAAAATGTAATATTTGTTTGCATCTAAAATTGCAAACAAAATACAACTCTTTAAATCATAATTTGTTTTAAACTAGTATAAATTGGCAAAAGTGTATATTTGGTGTTAACTAATATTAATTGACAAAAGTGCATATTATTATTTTAATAACTATATTTTGACAAAACCATGTTTGATACAACCAATAAAAATGAATATTTTTGTTATACTAACTTTAAACGAACCATATGTTAATATAAACAATATAATGACCATGTTATTGATATCCTAATTTTTACCAAAACTAGGGCTTAGTGTAAACCATAAAAATGAACCTTTTTATTGTAATCTAACTTTAACACAGCTAGAATGGCAACTAAAAGAACAAATTATACCTTTAATGTATATTTGCACTAGTGAAAGCAAATAAAAGGACAAATTCTATTTTCAATATAAATTTGCATTTGTGAATGCAAATAAAAGAACGTAATCTTTGATTTCAAGTTTCATTTGCATCAAATAATGCAAATAGACAATGCAACTTTAATTTCAATTCTAGGAATAACATAAAAGGGTATTTTATTGTTTTACACTTTTCTATGTGTTTTAATAACAAATAAAAGAATACTTTTATTTGTTCACACTTTTCTATACATTCTAATAGCATATACAAGGATATTTTATATGTAAAACATTTTTCTCTATGTATTTTAGTGTCATATAAAAGAATATTTTATATGTCAAGATTTTCTATGTATTTCAATAACAAATAAGGGATTTTATTTGTAAATCGACTTCTATACTCTAATATGACAAATAAAAGAGATTTTATTTGTCAAAACAATTCCCATATTCTAATATGATATACAAAAGAGATTTTATTTGTTAAAACAATTTCTATATTCTAATGTGACATATACAATAATGATACGATTTTATCGCGTAAACAAAATTTAATAGGCATGAGGCACACAAATCAATCCAACGATACATCGCAATCATACAACAATTAACATTGAAATAATATGTACACAACATCAACATAAATTTTCATGTAGAATAAATATAAATTACACAGTGGAATAAATAATAAATTATAAATTTAAAAATAGAAATTCTCACATTGGTTTTGAAGTGGCTCTAAAATCCTAACAAGTTCAGAATTGGTTCAAATCTGGACAGTAGCGTAGATCTCGTCTCTGCGATCGTAACGCTTCAGAAATCGTCCAATTCTGAGCTAGAACGAACAAGATATGTTTTATTAAGGTATAAACATTTTTAGATTATAATATCTTAATAAAATAAGGTTAACACCCTTCTTCTTCCATACCAGAAAATCGGCCGCACCCTTTTTTTTACTATTCAAAACTAGGGCTTCAAATTTCGACCAGCACAGTTAGCAAGAGGGTGATCGGAGGGCGGCGCACAGGTGGCATGGCGGTGGTTCGTTTGGAGCGACTTTGGGTGGTCGGTTCGAGGGCTACAGGGCACTGTTTGGGGTGATTTCGGTATGGATGGGAAGGTGGTAAAGAGAGCTTCGACGTGGTATAGAGACTAGGGTCTGATTCGAGGTAGATGAGGAGAAATTAGAGGGAGAAGTATGGAGCTACGGTGGCCAGGAATTAGAAGAATACGGCGGCTGTAGATATGAGGAATAGGGTTTCGTATAGGATGGTATTTATACAGTATACATAGCGTATTTTCCTATTTAATTTATTTAATTAATTCAAAAATTCATGTTTATCAATACGAACACCAAATCAAACCCAACGAGTGTCGTCCCTACCTAATAACCCCCATCCCGGACACAATGGAACATGTTTCGTAACCCAGTTCGGCTGTTACAATATGTTTTTCTTTAAATTAAGTTATAAATCATTTGATTATTAAATTCAAACGTACATTTTAAATTGCCGGGGCCACATACGGACTCTAAAAATTACAAAAAAATTAATTCTAGCTATGTTCGGACGATACGGTTCTAACAAGACTAATTTCGTTGAATTCTGAGACTGTTTGAAAAATGGTCATTTTCAAGTTGATTAAATTTAACCTAAACTGACAAAACACGTTTTCTTCTGCCACGCTCACATATTAATTTGAAAAATTATGAAAATTGAAACCTAGCAATATTTTGACATTCCGGTTCCAACAAAAGTGGTTTCGTTGAAAACCGAGGTCGTTTGAAAAATGACTATTTTTAAGCGGTAAATATTATATTAATATATATATAAATTCTATAGTGACTTTTCTAAATTTTAAATTGGACATAACTTTTTATTCCTGCGATGAAATTTCAATTTTTCATATTCATTAGAAAGATATGATTAAACAGATTTAAATATTTCTGGTTTTACTGAAATCCGATTTGTTTTGAATCCTGTACAGTCAGTCAAAGTTCAAATTCAAATTTTCAAATTGCAACGCTGTTTTAAACTCCTTTTATAATTAAATTGAATTTATTCGTTTTAAAATTAATTTTTAGTTGTTCTTATTTAAAATAAATTATTTTAAATATTAATATCCATTAAAATTTCTAAAATTAAAATTTTAAATTGGCCCCAAAATTCCGGGTTGTTACAATATATATATATGCAAGCAAATAGTTTTGATGCATGGAACATCACACAAAAAGAGTATACACAACCTACTAATCTATTTACTGAATGGTCTACAATTGAAAAAGTAGAGGCTACCGCCAATGCTAAAGCGACGAATATGTTGCATTGTGCCTTGGATAGAAACGAGTTTAACCGGGTTTGTATGTGCAACACAACATATGAAATCTGGAAAACACTCAAAGTTACTCATGAAGGAACTAACATAGTCAAACAAATAAAGATATCCATGCTTAAAAATCAGCTTCAAAATTTTAAAATGAACGAGAAAGAGTTCATAAATGACATGTATTCACGTTTTCAAAACATTTATCAATCTCTACTAGGATTAGGAGAAAAGTATTATGATTTTGATATAGTTTCAAAAAATTTAAACTCTTTAGTAGTTGAATGGGAAAGAAAGATGTTAGCTATCGAAGAAGCTAATGATCTCTCTTCCATGAAACCAGAAGAGTTAATTGGTAATCTCATGTCCTATGAAGTTAATTTGCAGGCAAAGAAAGCACATGTACAAGACAAGAAAAATTAGCTTTCCATGCTAAGAAAGAAGATTCTAATTCAAACGAAGAACATATTGCTTTTGTAGCAAATAATTCTAGAAAGTTTCTGAAATATAGAAAAGGCCAAAGCAAAAATGTGAAAAAGAATTCATCAAAAGAGCCTGATCCTGCATTGGTTGAATGTTTTAATTGTCACAAGACCAGACATTATCAAAAGGATTGTCCAGAATTAAAGAAAAATCGCAAAAAGGAAAAATCAAAGAGACGAGCATTCTCAGTCACTTGGGATAATTCTGATTCGTCGTCTTCCGATAGTGATAGCGACAGTGACAATGAGTAAGAAAATGTATGCTTCATGGCTAAGGATAATGAGGTTAGTGAATTTACTTATGATGAATTAATTGAAATTAATACGAAAGTTTTAGAATTTAGAAATAATTTTAAAAGAAAATATAAACAAGCTAATGAAGATAGAAAAAGAGTAGAATTTGAAAGAGACTTATTTAAAGATGAAAAAGAGATTTTAGAAGACGAGATTAGAAAATTACAAGAATCTCTTTCAGTAGAAAATTCTCAGATTTCTACGTTGAGTTAAGAAATCAAGACTCAAAAGAATAAAGCTGATTTATTAGCTTCTGAGAATCATGATTTGAATACTTAGATTAAAATTGTAGAACTAAAAAATTCAAGTTTAAAAGTTAAGTTAGTGTTTGGTTTATTTTATGTTTTGAGTTTTGAGTTTTTAGTGTTAATTATGAAAGTTGGAAAGATTTGAAGTGTAACGGAGGTGACGTATCAAAGACGGATGAAGTGACAGAGGGGACCGCGGGATGGTGGACGCATGATTTTGTTAAGGTCTTTCTGTTGTTTCTTAAAATATGGAAAATAATAAAAAGTTGTTTTTAGTTTTGTGTATTAACTTCGTTTTGTAAAATGATCGTTTTTCACGATATGTGTATGTCATCGGTATTTTTGTATGCGCGAAAACTCAAAATTAGAAAATGTAAACTAAACGCACTCTAAACAAAAAAGTATTTCTAAAAATGTTAGCAATTTTAATAGAGGTAGAGAGAATTTATCTAAAATACTAGAAAATTCTCAACTAGTTTATAGTAAAAAAAGGGACTAGGATATGATCAAAAAGTTAAACATAAATCTAGTTTTATGAAATCTAATATTAAACCGGTAATTCCTAGTAGTAAATTAAATATTTCTACTAAGAAAAACTACATGGTAAATCTTAGTATTTGGGTTCCAAAAACCAATAATGTTCTTATTAGAAATAAATATATTAAGGATTTTTTAGATTCTGTTCATAATAATGATAATTATATTTTCTACAAGGATCTTGAACCCTCTTGGCTTGGCTTCCTAAGATTTAACCCTTAGGACCCTAACGAAGGAAGTGGGTACCATTACAAATTTCATCTTTTTGTAGGTCCCACTCAACAAAAACATAGGAAAATGGATACTCGACAGTGGTTGCTCAAAACACATGACAAGAGATAAGGTGATCCTAACTAATATCATTTACTCAAAAGGAGAAACTATCACGTTTGGAGACAATTCCAAAGGATATATAATCGGCAAAGGCGATGTGAGCAATTACGGTATATCTAATTCACCTCTCATTTCTGATGTTTTATTGGTTAAAAACTTAAAACATAATTTATTAAGTATTAGCCAATTATGTGATAAAGGTTTTGAAATATCTTTTTCTGAAAATAAATGTATTATATTTGATTCAAGTCAAATTCTTATTTTTGAAGGAAATCAAGATAAAAATATTTATATTTTGAGTATGACAATTAATAATAATCCAAGTGTGTGTTTATTAGCTAAAGACAGTGACACTTGGTTATGGCACAAACGATTTTGTCATATTAATTTTAAAACAATAAACAAGATAACTAAAAATGATCTTGTAAGAGGATTACCAAAAATAAAATTCAAAACTAAAAATTTGTGCGATGCTTGTCAACTTGGAAAGTTAACCAAATCTTCTTTTAAATCTAAAAAGGTTATGTCAACCTTACAACCGCTTGAATTACTACACATGGATTTATTTGGACCAACTCAAGTTCAGTCCACAAATCATAGTAGATATGTATTTTTAATTGTTGATGACTTTTCAAGGTATACTTCGACTGTGTTTTTAAAGAATAAAAGCGATACTTTAGATATCTTTAAAAATTTTGTCAAACAAATTCAAAACTTAACTGATTTAAAAATAAAGAACATACGAAGTGATCACGGAGGAGAATCTAAAAATGAGAAATTTGATTTATTTTGTCAAAAGAGAGGAATTTTTCATAACTTTTCTTTTCCTAGAACTCCACAACAAAATGGAGTTGTAGAATGTAAAAATAGAACTTTGCAAGAATATGATAGAACGTTATTAAATGGAAGTACACTACCAAAACATTTTGGGATGAAGCAGTTTCTATAGCCTGTTATGTTCCGAATCGTGTCACTATTCGACCTCTTACTAAAAACAGTCCATACGAACTTTTTACTGGAAGAAAACCGAATATTTCTTACTTTAAAGATTTGATTCAAAATGTTTCATTTTGAATACAAAAGATCAGCTTGGAAAATTTGATTCAAAATCCGATGAAGGAATTTTTCTTAGGATATTCTGAGAATAGCAAGGCTTATCATATTTTCAATAAGAGAACAAGTAAAATAGAAGAATCACTTCATGTTTCATTTGACGAAATATTATTGAAAATTAATTTAATTCAGATATTATAAAAAATAAATTTTCTCGTGACGATGATATTAATATATATAGAGAAGATGAAAACATTGTTAATAATAACATAGAGAATAATACTACAGAAAATCAAGATAATATCGATAACCAAAATATTCCTATTAATGAAGTTAGATCTCCACCAAGAATATTAAGAGATCATCCAACTCAAAGTATTACTGGAGAAATAACTTCAAACGTAAGAATAAGAAGTCAACTTAATTTAGTAAGTAACGTAGCCTTCTTATCAAATATCGAACCCAAAAACCCTAAAGAAGTATCTATAGATGAAAATTGGATAATTGCCATGCGAGAAGAATTAAACCAGTTTGAATGTAATGAAGTCTGGGAATTAGTTCCATGACCAAGGGATCAAACTGTTATTGGAAGTAAATGGGTTTACAAAATTAAAGCGGATGAATTAGGTAATATTACTAGAAATAAGTCTAGACTTGTTGCACAAGGTTACAATCAAGAAGAAGGCATATATTATGAAGAAACTTTTGCTCCAGTCGCACGACTAGAAGCAATCCGGATTTTATTAGCATACGCATGTCATCATAACTTAAAACTATATAAGTTGGATGTTAAAAGCACTTTCTTAAATGGTTATATTAAATAAAGAGTATATGTTGAACAACCTTCACTGTTTGCTCATGAAAAATTTCCTAATCATGTCTTCAAACTAAAAAAGGCATTATATGTTTTGAAACAAGCACCTCGTGCTTCGTATGAATGTCTCAAAACTTATTTGTTAGAGTCAAGAATTCAAATTGGAAAAGTTGGTTAAACACTTTTTATTAAGAAAGCTGATAAAGATATTTTGATAGTGCGAATATATGTCGAGGACATTATTTTCTTTCAAATAATGATCAATTATGTCAGGATTTTTCAAAAATAGTGACTAGTGAATTTGGAATGTCGCATATGGGAGCACTATCTTACTTTTCGCTTTTACAAATTAAGCAATTATCAGATGGAATTTTCATCCATCAAGAAAAATATTGTACTAATTTAATAAAATGTTTTGGAATGGAAAACACGTCAAGTGAACCTACACCAATGAGCACGATGACACACTTAGATAAAGATGAAAATGGTAAAAGTGTCGATCAAAAGCTATATCGAAGCATGATAGGTTCACTTTTGTATTTAACTGCTAGTAGACCAGATATTATGATGAGTGTTTGCTTATGTGCTCGTTTTCAAGCTAATCCAAAAGAATCACATTTAAGGGTAGTAAAATGTATATTATGTTATCTTAGCAGTACCAAAGATTTTGGACTTTCCTATCCGAAAGATTGTTCCTTTGAACTAGTTTCATATAGTGTGCTGATTTTGGAGGATCACGAACGGATCATAAAAGTACAAGTGGAACATGTCACTTTATCAGTAAATCACTTATATCTTGGTTCAGCAAGAAACAGAACTGTGTTTCATTGTCAACATGTGAAGCTGAATATATATCTGCTGCGCTAGCTTGTGCTCAAGTAATATATATGCAACAAACACTAAAAGACTTTAACGTAAACTAATAAAATTCCATAATTTATTGCGACAATACAAGCGCAATAAATTTATCTAAAAATCTGGTAAATCATTCTTGAACTAGAAACATTGATATAAAACATCATTTCTTGAGAGATAATATTGAAAAACAAACAATTAATTTTGAGTTTGTAAACTCAGAAAATCAAATTGCTGATATCTTTACTAAACCCCTTTTAAAGAATTCTTTCATAAGACTTCGACGAGAATTAGGAATTGTGTCTTTCAAAGATCTCTTAAAGATTATTCGATTACTTTGGGCCTATAGTGTTTAAATACTTTTTTGATCGATGACAAAGGGGGATAGTAATATTTTCAATGATCAAAATGATGGATCTATTTATAATTATATTCTCTATGATCATAATGATGAATATATTTTTTGAAAATATATACGCTAACATTTTGTTATAGGAATCAAAACGATAAGTTTATAAATTTATGAACTAACAAAATGTTGCAGATATTCAGGGGGAGCCAAATACTCAGGGGGAGAAATTCAAATATGTTGTCATCAATCAAAAAGGGGGAGAATGTTGAAAACAAGAATTTTGATTAATGTCATAAAAGAAAAGAGCAATGGAAATCATGTCATGAAGATAAGGTTATATATATATACACACACACACACACACACACACGTTTTGAGTCATGTTAGAATTATGTTAAAAATCTATCCTCAAGCATAACACGAATACACAGAACAAGGTATATATATATATATATTATAAGGCTTTAAAAAGCCATGACAGTACATACTTAGTTGTACCATTCGACTGGTAGAAATAGAACCAGTCAACTGCTAAGCATATTTCTATACATAACGGCTAGTTTTAAAACAGTTTTAAATCCAAACATTATACAATATGATTCAATTAGTCGACTGGCGGTTTTCAGACCAGTTGACTGACTCGAAATAGAAGCCTTTTTTATGAAGAGTCGCATTCTTTCATGAAGAGATTTCTCTTCAATTACAAACGGAATGAATGCATTTTTTTGCTGAAATATTTCATGAAGGAATGCTACTCTTCTACTATTATATAAGCACTACAAACATGTTTTCCAAATCACCGATTATCATTCTATTCTCTCTATTCTCTGATTTGAACTTCTTTAATAACTACATTTTAAATCTCTCTCAAATTCAAGTTACTTGTTGAATCCTTGATAACATTTCATATCTTTTGATTCGACAAGCAACAAACTTGCTTCAATCTTCACAAACATTTCAAATAGTTGATTATAGGATTATAGGAAGGTTGTACTTCATCTGACTATTTTGTGTTGATTAGAGAACACATTCAAGAGTCAAAACACTTGTAAATTGTGAAGTCCTGTGTGGGTGCTCAGGCGCGGACATCCTTGTTGGTGCTCAGGTGTATTGTGACCTATTCCTCCGGGTTAAGAGAGGGTGTGATAGCGAATTCCAAAGAGGAGCTTCGGGACTGGACGTAGGGAGGGAAGTCCGAACCAATATAAAATTTCTGGTGTCTTTACTTATCGCATTTACTTTTATTTGTGATATATTTCTATAGCTTAGCTTTTACCTGCGTAACTATTGTAGTTTACCAATTAGTTTATTATTTCTGCTATATCCATATAAGTATCATGCTCAAGTCGTACATACCTACTTTTCGTAATGATCAGGACATCATCAATCAACAAAGTACTGATGAAGAAGAAGATAATCAAAGTTAGAATCAAAGTGAACAATCTCATACAGTACCTCAAGCTATATCCAAAGGTAACAAGAGCAAAGAGTGGGATTTTCAAACGCAAACTCTTTACAGTTGTTACTCTATTAGAAGAGCCAACAAGCTATGATCAAGCTAGGATTGATAATAATGGAAAGAAGCCATGGATGAAGAGTACCATGCACTTACCCAAAATCAGACATAGAGCTTAGTCAAACCACTAAAAGACCAAAACACAATTGGGTGCAAATGGACATACAGAATTAAGAAAAACCCAGACGGAAGTATTAATAGAAACAAAGCAAGACTGGTTATAAAGGGGTACACTCAACAACAAGAATTTGATTACAAAGAAACATTCTCTCCTGTGGTTAAACCATCTATAATCAGAATCATTCTCAACATTGCCTTAAGCAAACGATGGTCACTAAGGCAACTGGACGTTAATAATGCATTTCTTAATGGGAAACTCAAAGAGGATGTGTATATGAATCAGCCACTGAGATACTGTGAAAAGTCAAGTTATGTTTGCAAGCTAAATAAAGCTATTTATGGGCTAAAACAGGCTCCATGAGTATGGCTTGACAAATTGAAAAACACATTGTGTTCAATGAATTTTCAATCTGCTAAATCAAATAACTCATTATTCATAAAAACTTGTAAATACTCTACCATTTACATTCTAATTTACGTTGATGATCTTATTATAACAGGAAATAACACTGATGAAATCAATACAATTGTCAAGGAGTTGGACAAGCAATTCTCAGTCAAGACCTTGGACAACTAAATTATTTCTTAGGCATAGAAGTGATCAGAAAATCATCAACATAAATTATCCTACCACAAAGGAAATACATAGCTGAACTGTTAGAAAAGACTAAAATGAGCAATGCAAAGGGACAGCCTACACCTATGATCAGTTGCCAGCATTATTCAAAACACAGGGGAGAACCCATATACAACATAAAACAGTATAGAAGTGTAGTTGGTGCTTTACAGTACACAATTATCGCTAGACCAGATATTATGTTTAGTGTAAATAAGGTTTGTCAGTTCATGTAGGTTCCTCTGGACAATCATTGTAAAGCAGTAAAGAGAATTCTAAGATACTTGAAAGCTACAATAAACTATAGACTGCATATCAAGGCAAATAACAACATCAATATCACTGGCTATATTGATGTAGATTGGACATTAGATCCTGATGACAGAAAATCAAGAACAGGATATTGCATTAAATGGGAAGCAACACTGTGTCATGGTGTTCCAAGAAACAATCTAATGTATGAAGATTGAGTGCAAAAGAAGAATATAGAAGTGCGACTAATTCTACATCTGAAATTATGTGGATTAAATCACTATTGTCTAACCCAAGTATCAAAGCAGACAAATCGATATTATGGTGCGACAATAAAAGCGCTGTGTACATGTCATCAAATCCAGCATTACACTTAAGAACAAAGCATATCGAGATTGATCAACATTTTGTCAGATAACAAGTGCTCAAAGCAAATATAGAATTGAGGCACGTACGGCCACTTACCAATGTGCCGATACGCTAACAAAGGCCTTATCATTCCAGAATTTCTCAAGGTTTCAAGAAGAACTAAAAGTTGTTGAAATCGCTAACTGTAAAGTGGAAGTAAAGCTCACCAGAGTACATCAGACAGAGAAACATTAGAAAGATGAAAGCTTTGCTACAAGAAACCCTACAATCATCAAAATCAAAGAAACTATGATTAGTGCAACTCAAACTAGAAGATCAGAAGACAAAAGAGTAGAGAGAGTAATAATGGATCAATTTCATTCATTAATCTGAAGACCCAAAAAAAGAATCGTTGAACCACATCAAATGCCATGAAGATAAAAACCCTAACATCGATTTGAGGCGGAGTAAAAGAGGATACAAGGGTTATGGCTGACAAAAGACAGTATATATCAAATGGATACAAAGCTGAAGCCCATCAGACAAAATCCCATCAATATATTGAAGCCCGAAGCTATTTTATTTTCTTACTTGACCATTTGTACAGGACTATAAATATGGTCACATTGTATCATTCTACTGTATCAAATAATCATTTCAAAAGATTAGTAAAAGCAATTCAGTTCTATCTTACATTACATTAGTTTTGATCAAATAAATATAACAAGAATTACATCAAAATTCTTATAGGGGCAAAATCTCGTATATTCTAGAATCCCTAGGATCTTAAAATAATGTAGTTCTCTAAAAAAAATTGCTTGGAATAATTTGTCTTCGGAACATACCTCCCTTAGAAATAGTGTATGCGCTGCAAGCATGTATAAATAACTATATTTGTGCATGTATGTTTGCTTAAGCAGTTTTGAGGACTAGTAATTAAGCTCATCATTTTTATTCACTGGGATTTCTTGATTTAAGGATCACATTGTGAATTCAAAATATGCTAAGTTGATCTTTGGCTATCATTCCTAGTTTAATTGTAGCACTAAATGGTGGTTCTGCTAATGCAGCGGGAACCTATTATTATCACATTGGCGCTTATGCAAATTCATTTTGCTTATTGATTATGGGTACTTTTTATATTTTAGGTATTTTATATTGTTGGTTAATTTGTTATTTTCTTATTAATCTGTTATTATCAAAATTTATCTTGGAATTTTTTTTACTATATATATTAATCCTTTTTAATTATTGGAATCTGGTTAAAATTGAGAACTGTTGCCTTACATGTTATATTGTAGACATGCCTATTATATAGCTATTACAATTATTAATTATTAGATAGTCTTGGTTTTAAAAATAATACTCAGTTTTGACCAAGTCTCGTTATTAAACAGCGATTAGTTAAAACTAAGTTTGGAGTCACAGTTTAAAAACTAAGACTTGATTTAACTGAGTTTCAGTTTTATACCGAAACTCAAGACTCATTTTACAAACTGAATTGGAGTCTGAGTTGTTAAACTTATACTTAGTTAATTGAGTCGGTTTTAAAACTAAAGCTCAATTTCAGTTTTTAGTAAACTATATTTTTTTTACACTCTCATCTGGACTGTTTTTTTTTTTTTGGAAATTTGTCTTTTTGTTTAATGTTTTTTGTGTGATATCGCTTTGATAATTAATTTTCATTCCTTTTATTATAAATTTCAATTTAATGTAATATTGATTTCACGTAGGCACTTGCACAAGAAGTAGAGGAAAATGGGAAGTTGGATGATAGTTCTTATTATAATGGAATGTACAACCTGTGAATTCTCAAATGGAGGCTTTATTGTGATGCCAGAGTTTCGTATTCAGTATCTATATAATTTAACCTTGAACTATATAAATTACCAACATTTATATTACTAACTTGTCATTGTTTACATTTATGCTAGGTGGAAAAAATTATCTTCCAAAGATTATAAGCATTGGGAAAAAAAATTGTTATACGCTTATAAGCGTTGGAACAGAACATTAAGCAACGCTTATAAATGTTGCAAAAAAATATGGGCATCCTTGTAGCAGCACTTGTAATAAGCTTTGCTGAAATTGGATTATATATATGTATGTATATATATATATATATATATATATTTGTACATACATATATATGTGTGTGTATTTGTGTGTATATATATATACACACACGTATATATATGTGTATGTATATATGTATATGTATATGAACTTGTTCAAGGAAACCGATCGGTGTCGTAAAACCCTCCCTAGTGCACGTAGTCCGGTACGCGAGCATCACATAAATGGTTGATCTTAGTGTATGCACATGGTAAGTGTGACATCCCGTAATTTTAAAGAACATTATAATGATAAACTAATGAATACCTAATTAAAAATTGAGAATTAAGTAAAATGGGCTACGCCTTGCGTTCGTCTCGGAATTCTGCTTAAGATAGAATCTGAGTTTGCATGAAACAGACATTGTATGAAAAAGTTATTAAGCCTAGAAGTTTGTATATGCATAAGAGAATCATATATATATATATATATTAATAAAACTTATCCAGAATTCAAAATCAGAGCGGCATAAAGGGGGGAAATTGGCCCGTCAGGGGCCGATCCCATCCCATATGGGTGTGGACCCATGGGTCGACCCCTCCATAGGGGTGTTGACCCCTATCTCGACCCTAGGGTCAACCCCACTGAGATCTAGGCAGATTCCTCCCTTGAACCAGGACACATTTTTGAGCATGATTCGTTGTCTTTAAGATGTATATAAGACCTCATTCTCCTTGTTTTTATTCACTAAAAACAATGGAGAAAACGAGGTGCTACCCCAACTCAATTTGAACTAGCCTATTCTTCTTCAACAACCAGTTATACATATTCAAGGATTTCTGCTACAACATCTGCAAATAATTCTCTGTTCTTTAGATCCGATCACAGTGAGTTCATGTTATTTTTAGATATAATTTAAAAAGCAGTCTTGACATGTTATAAGTTTGGATCTAAGCCTATGCCTGTTAATAACATGAATCATAACAGATATGCCATTACTTGTATACCTAATTGACTACTTAGTTCTCATATGCTTGTTCATGATATCCCTATTCTATTAGTATTGCCTAATCATGTCACCACATGCTATGCCTATTCTTGTTCTCTTCTCTCCCTCTTTCCCATTTTGTTTTTATAGCCCGGCTACCTTCGAGCCTAGGCCTATCAGTGAAATACGCGAGCGCATGAAATTGGGAATGGTTGGGAAAGATAAATTTGGGGCATAACTTAGGTAGTAAAACATGATTGGGATTTGGGGACATAACCTATACCTTGATCTAAACTTTAATTTGGAGCATAACTTGGATCGTGAATCAGACGGGGATTTGGGGGCATAATAAACATCGAAAATTGGTTAATAATGAACATGCCTAGACTTATAGTAATTAGAAATTACAGTCGCATGTAGAGACGATGTTAGATTACACTTGTGGTAGAAGCCTGCCCGGAACCGCATGGAAAATCCAGCGTCCAAAAGTGGTTAATCTAATGTGAGGGGTAGAGTTCATAAATGTACACATAACGGTGTTAAGACAAGAGGTTAAGTCCGACTTGTGGTAGAAGTCTGCCTGGACCCAAATGGCATATCCAGCATCCACAAGTGGTAGACTTAATGTGAGGGGTCTAGCGTATTAATAATCAAAAATGAATGAATGTTAAAAAAACCTATAATACTTAACCTATTTGAATCTGTGATTGTTACATGAACCTATAAAATTTAGTAGGGGTTAAGTAAACTTGCTTGAATCAGTGGGGGGTTAGTTAATCTTGTTAAATATGTGGGGACGGGTTATACATACAAACCCGACAAACTTAACCCGTTGGGGTTATGCAATCTTGTTAAACTGTTAGGCATAACCTGTCGAAATCCTAGTAGTGGAGATGCAAGCCCAAGGGGGAAGCATGTATCATCGGGTATGTAGGACCCATATTAGTCAGCAAGCTATCTTGGTATCAAACGGAGAACCTCGAACTAGGTCGGGATTAGGGCATGCTTACTGAGTTGATTGTAAGAAGTCCATCTAAAGGACGGTGTAGGCGGCGCATTCCTACAGGTTCATGTGCATGCATGGGTCCGGATTCCAAGGAGGATGATAAGACGCCGTGACACTTGTAGATATGGTTGTGCATCTTGTAAACAACGAGGTTGCCACTTTAGGAAGTGATACATCCTACTATAGGGCCAACACAGGGTATCTACAAGTTAAGGAGCTGATCAATTGGGGGTAGTAATGAGGGTATATCTAGTCTTGCTTGTTTAGGAGCCCGTTATTATCATTAGGGGTAACACCTGTCAGTTCCATTAGGCTACCTGTTATTGTATGGGATAAAACTTCTCACATGAAGTACACCTATGTTTAACATCTTGTATTTGTTAGGATCATCTTGTTTCTATTATACAAAAATTGGTGCAGGGAAAAGTACTTGAGAAGCGTAATATATTCTATTCTGTTTATCCTGTTTACCTTGTTATCCTGCCTTATGATACTGTTATCCCTCTCATTCAGTTTATATGCCTGTCATGGTGCTTTTAATTAATTATATGATAAAAGTAACTGGACTCGCCAGACTTTATGTCTTACCCATTTTGTTTCCTCTTCTCTCTCTTCCATTTCCCCAGGTTCATAGGGTGGGAATACTCAGGCTTGATTTGGATTATCTCTTTCATTGTGCTTGTAGCTACTTTGATGTACCACTTGATTTCTTGTCTTCTCTGATATGGTAACATTTTATGGATTATGCTTTTATGTATTATTGTACTCTGATGATTTTAGTACAAGATAGAAGCTTTATATTGAAGTAATGGGTTTTCAATATTTCAGACTTATGATGTAATTGGGTTTTCGAACCACGATGATTTCTGTTTAATATAGTTTTAAATTCCGCTGTTATTTATATTTGTCTTATGATGTTTTTGTTTATCTATAATGCTTCACGAAACTTAATGCATTCTGTTAAAGAGTGACATCAGCGGACGTGGGGTGTCACATTTGGTATCAAAGCTGAAGGTTACCAGATCGGGTAAAAGATTTTGAAAATTGTTTTCAAAAAGGTTTTAAAAGAAAGCATTTTCAAAAGAAAACTCTTTTTTGTAAAACATATTCCCCAAATCCATATGAAATCTCTTTCGATTCTCTGTTTGAATCCCTTTTCTTTTTTTCAGCATGTCTGGGGAACCTAATATTCCAAAGGGCATTCAGATACTGGCTTAGTTTCGTAGGTATCTGGAGGCTACGACGCCTGTCGAGGGCCAAGCAGACGCCCCTCCCCCAGCTGTGGCCATTGTTCCTCCTCCTCCTCCGCGTGTTGATAATTTCTCTAAGATATACAAGGATTTTTGTGCTATGGATGGAAAGTCATTCCGAGGAACTGAGACTTTTGTAGAAGCACGGAATTTGCTTAAAGAGATAGATGATTTGTTTGGGATTTTTGAGGTTGACGACCGTAGGAAGATTAAGTTGGCCGTTTGGTAGCTGAATGATGAGGCTTCATTCTGGTGGGAAGTAACGCATGCAGAGCGTCCAGTAGGGACTTGGGATGATTTCCGACAGAGATTCGAAATGAAGTCTCTTTCTCAAGCCGAGCAAAGTATGCAAATGGAAATGTTTTTGGCACTTAAGCAAAGAGGCATGTATATCAAGGAATATGTTAATAAATTCAATCAAGTGGCGAGGTTTGGTTTGGAGCTAGTGAATACCCCACACAAAAAAGCTTTGAGGTTTGCTAGAGCATTGAATGAACCCCTTCATGGGTTGGCTATGTCTCATATTCTAATGGGAGAAACTTTTGAGAAACTCATTGATATAGCATTGCTGCACGAAGAAAATAAAGGTGAAAAGAAAGAGGATAAGGTTGATGAAACACAAAACAAGAGAGCATAGCCCAAGAAAGACAACAGCAGAAGAAGAAGGGTGTAATGAATGACAAAGCCCGAGACAAGAGAAAATGTCATAACTATGAGCGCGTGGGTCATTTGATCAAAGATTGCAAGAAAAGGAAGAACACTTGTTTCAATTGTGGAGAGGTCGGAAATCTTGTTAAGGATTGCCCGAAGAAGCAAGGACAGGGGTAAAGGGCAGGATCTTCTGGAGGGCAAGTTCATGCTCTCGTGGCAGGTGTACAAGATAGAGGTAGGAAAGTTTTTGTTGAAGGTTTGATTTATCTTTCCAATCATCCAGTTAGAACTCTTTTTGATTCTCTCGCTTCACATTCTTTTATATCTGATTCTGTGGTTGAGTCTCTTCACCTTAGTACTAGTATGGTTTTTGATCCCGTTGTTGTCTCAAATCCCATTGGGGGTACGACTCATCTATCTATGATTTGTCGGGCTTTGAGAATATTTGTGTTGGTCATCGAGTTTGAATGTGACGCATATGTGCTTGGTTTCATGGGCTATGGTTTGATTCTAGGGATGAATTTGCTAGCCATGTATGGTGCCATTCTGGATTGTGAGAGGAGGGTCGTTAAACATTTGACTTGCCATAGGAGGGCCCTCGAGATTTCTTGTGACCCTAAAGGGTCTGTCATGCTTAATTTCTTAGAGTTGCTTGATTCATCTATTGATGATCTACGATCTATACCAGTAGTCTGTGAGTATCCTGATGTTTATGGGGAAATTCGAGGCTTATCTTCGAGGTGCAACATTGATTTCCATATAAATTTGGTGGACAACGCAAAGCCAATTGCATTGCCTTTACGCAACATGGCTCCAAGAGAAAGGAGGGAGCTCAACAACCAAGTAAGGGAGCTACTTGAGAAAGGGTTTATTAGGCAAAGCATATGTGAATGTGGTGCTCCGGTGGTATTTTCCACTAAGGCAAATGGTTTGCTTCGCTTAAGTGCAGATTACAAGAGTTGAATAAACTCACTTAGAAAAATAGGCACCCACTTCCGAGGATAGATGATTTGTTTGACCATCTTATTGGAGCATCTGTTTTCTCTTAGTTATACTTGGCCATGAGGTTTCATTAGTTGAGGGTGGCCGAGGACAGTATAGATAAGGCCGCCTTTAGAACTCCAGATGGTTTCTTCGAGTAGCTTGTTATGCCTTTTGGTTTGATGAGTGCACCTACGTTTTTTGTGGATCTGATGAGTAGGATGTTTCGGGAGTTTCTAAATAAGTTCGATGTGGTCTTTGTTGATGACATCTTGATTTTCTCGAAGAGTGAGGAAGAGCATGCCCTACATATAAGGGAGGTTTTAAAAACCCTCCGAGCAAATCAGATTATGGCGGAGTTCTCCAAATGTCATTTTTGAAGAAAAGAGGTGAGATTTCTAGGGAATGTGGTCTCTAAGGAAGGGATAGCAGTAGATCCTGGAAAGGTAGTTGTAGTTCAAGATTGGCACATCCCCAAGAATGCAATGGAGGTAAGGAGTTTTCTTGGATTAGTGGGCTATTATAGGAAGTTCATTAAGGACTTTGCAAAGATATCGGACCCACTCACCAGGCTGACGAAGAAGAATCCAACGTTTTCTTAGGAAGTAGGCTATAAGGATGCTTTTCGGCGATTGAAAGGGGCTATGAAAACGGCTCTAGTCTTGATTTTTCTTGATGGGGACAAAATGTTCACAGTACACACTGATGCATGTAGTACGTAGGTTGGTGCTGTTTTAAATAGGAGCGAAGTGTAGTATGTTATAAAGGTAGACAGTTGAGGGTTCATGAGGAGAACTACCCGACCCATGATTTGGAGTTAGCTGTTATCGTATTTGCGCTCAAGTCTTGGCGTCATTATCTACTTGGAGAGAAGTTCGAGCTGTATATAGATCATAAATCTCTCAAATACTTGTTCTCGCTTAAGGATCTCAATTTGAGGCAACAGAGATGGATGGAGTTATTTGCAACTTATGATTTTGAGATTGCTTATTCCCCTAGCAATGGTAACGTGGTTGCGGATGCACTGAGTAGGCAGAGGATGACGTTGAGTCCTCTATTTTAAGAGAGGTAGAGCTTGGAGTATATATCAACTTTTGATTTTAGGCCCTCTACCGAGTTTACACCTGGTTTATTAACATCATTAGAGGTGCAATCTATATTTTGCATCAAATAGGGACTTCAAAGCGAGAGGACCCACAGATAACAGATATCATGGATAAACTCACTAAAGGGAAGAATTCTAGTCACCTCAGTAGATATTTTATGGATGATAAAGGGTGGTTGCGACGAGATGGAAAGCTTTGTGTACCCCGAATTGGGAGTCTGTTGAAGATAGTCCTTGAGGAAGCCCATCATTCTAGGATGACTATTCATCCTGGTGGTGATAAGATGTATAGGGATATGAAGAGGATTTTCTTTTGGGCTTGCATGAAGATGGATGTAGCAGAGTTTGTTTCTCGATGTTTGATTTTCCAACAAGTGAAAACTGAGCAAAAGAAGCCCGTGGTTTACTTCGTCCTTTGGAGGTCCCACAGTTGAAGTGGAAGAGCATCTCAATGGATTTCGTAACACTTTTCCTAGATCAAGGAAAGGCAACACCAGTATTTGCATTATAGTAGACAGGCTTACTAAGAGATCTCATTTCATTCCTGTTAAGAGTAAAAGGATGGCAGCATGGTTGGCAGTAGTTTATCATCGTGAGATATTCTGTCTACATGGAGTATCTTCCAGTAATGTGAGTGATCGTGACCCCATATTCACCAATGAGTTTTGGAGGAGCTTACAAGAGGCATTAGGTACACAGTTGTGTTTGAGCACCGCTTATCTCCCTCGGACCGATGGACAGACGGAAGGATGAATAGAGTTCTCGAGAATCTTTTAAGACTGTGTATCCTACACTTCGGGGGGGGGGGGGCTTGGGAGGAGCATCTTCCTTTGGTAGAGTTCACCTACAACAACAGTTAGTAGGCTAGTATTGGCATGGAACCCTTCAAAGAATTGTACGGACGACCTAGTAGATCACCGACTTGTTGGTGGGAGTCTACATAAAGGCTTCTATTTGGACTTGAGATAATTAGAGAAACTTCAGAAAAGATTGATCTTATTAGTAGGTGCATGAAGACAACTCAAAAAAGGCAGAAGACCTACGTAGATAAGAGAAGGACCGATATTGAGTTTGAGGTTGGAGACATGGTTTTCATTAAGGTATCACCCATAAGGAATGTAGTTCGCTTTGGATCTGTAGGGAAATCAACACCAAGATTTGTCGGACAATTTCCTATAACAGAGAGATTGGTCGGTATTCATTATGTTTTCCATGTTTCTCATTTACGGTAGTGCTTGCATGATACAACAAAAGTAGTTGAGCCGAGAATGCTTGAGGAAGTATAGGTGGAACGGGAGGCGACAATGAGACGAGTTCTATTCATATTCCTGGATCAGAGGTTAAGAAGCTACACAACCGAGAGGTCAAGTTGATGAAGGTTCAGTGGGCAGATGACCATGAGGATGCAACTTGGGAGACTGAAGACAAGATTCGCGCTTCGTACCCTTTTATTTTCAAGTGTATGTTCTTAACTTCTTTTTCCAATGCTTTTATTCGTACTTATTTCTATCGTTTAAATATATCATATAGATCAAATCTTCGACCTTTAGGTAGGGAACCCATGGATGTAAACATGTGTTTGAAGCATGTTATGTTTGATGGATGCAAGTGTTTGCTTGTGGTTGCTTGTGGATGCATATACACACATTAGGCACTAGATCGGCTCAATCACTCTCATACTGTATATGGATGCGTGTGCATATTTTTCTTCTTTTAGTCGATGAAAGTGGGTGTATCATCATGTGGACGTTGCATTTGGATGAATGATTGAACACACATATAGAACTTACATGTTATAGTAGTATTATTTGCATACATGTTGGATTCATGGCACTAACATACATCACATTAATTAGGTTGACTGAATCAGTAGACTGCCTGATATTTCACATTAGTATAGGGACATATACACATACCTTTGCATATGTTCATATATGCTTTAGAAATCTTTAAAGGACAATAGATGCATGTGATTGGTGGATGAGTAGATGGATAGCGTATGTTAGGATATACAATCTTCTAAACTTAGAGATTTCGGGGACGAAATCCTTTTAAATAGGGAAGAATGTAACACCGCGTAATTTTAAAGAACATTATAATGATAAACTAAAGAATACCTAATTAAAAATTGAGAATTAAGCAAAAAGAGATGTGCCATTTCTTTTGTCTTAGAATTCTACTTAAGATAGACTCCGAGTTTGCGTGAAACAGACATCGTATGAAGAAGTTATTAAGCCTAGAAGTTTGTATATGCATAAGAGAATTATATATATAAATTAATAAAACATATCATAAATTCGAAATCAGAGCCACAAAAAAAAGGGGAGAAATAGTCCAGTTAGGGGTCGACCTCGTCCCCTATGGGTGTCGACCTATTGGTCAACCCCACCATAGGGGTGTCGTCCCCAGGGTCGACCCCACTGAGATCTGGGAAGATTCCTACCTTGAACCTGGACACATTTATGAGCATGATTCGTTGGCCGTAGGCTATATATAGGACCTCATTCTCATTGTTTTTATTCACCAACAACAATGGGGACAATGAGGTGCTACTCCAACTCAGTTTGAACTATCATATTCTTCTTCAATAATAAGTTATACGTATTCAAGGATCTGTGCTACAACATCTGCAAACAATTCTCAGTTCTTTAGATTCGATCACAGTGAGCTCATATTATTTTTAGATATAAACATTTAATATGTAGTCTTGACATGTTTATAAGTTTGGATCTAAGCCTATGCCTCTAATAACCTGAATCATAACAAATCTGCCACTACTCGTATACCTAATTTACTGCTTAGTTCTCATATGCCTATTCATGTTATCCTTATTAGTACTGCCAATCATGTTACTGTATGCCTATTTTGTTAGTATGATCTATTCTATTATCATATGCCAGTTTTATTACTATGCCTATTCTTGTTCTCTTCTCTCCCTCTTTTCCTCTTTTGTTTTTAGAGCCAAACTACCTTCGAGTCTAGGCCTATCGCTAAAATACGCGAGCGCACTAAATTGGAAATGGTTGGGAAAGATAAATTTGAGGCATAACTTATGTTGTAAAACATGATTGGGGTTTGGGGGCATAACCTATACCTTGATCTAAACTTTAATTTGGAGCATAACAGTTATCGTGAATCATACAGCGATTTAGAGGATAATAAACATGGAAAATTGGTTAATAATGAACATGCCTAGATTTACAGTAATTAGAATGTGTAGTCGTACGTAAAAACGATGTTAGATTACATTTATGGTAGAAGCCTTCCCGGAAGCTCTCGACAAATCCAGCGTCCACAAGTGTTTAACATAATTTGAGGGGTCGAGTGCATAAATGTACACATAACGATGCTAAGGCATGAGGTTAAGTCTGACTTGTGGTAGAAGTCTTCTCAGACCCAACCGACATATCCAGCACCCACAAGTGGTAGACTTAATGTGAGGGGTCTAACGCATTAATAACCATAAATGAATGAATGGTAACAAACTTGTAATACTTAACCTATTTAAATCTGTGATGGTTGCATGAACCTGTCAAATTTAGTAGGGGTTAAGTAAACTTGCTTGAATCTGTGGGGGGTTAAGTTAATCTTGTTAAATATGTGGGGGCAGATTATACATATAAACCCGACAAACTTAACCTGTAGGGGTTATGCAATCTTGTTAAACTATTAGGCATAACCTGTAGAAATCCTAGTAGCGGGGATGCAAGCCTAGGGGAAAACTTGTATATCTGGTGTGTGGGACATGTATCATTCGGTAGCCTATCTTGGTATCAAAGGGAGAACCCGAAACTAGGTCGGGGTAAGGGCACGCTTACTGAGTTGGTTGTAAGAGATCCATCTAAGGGACGGTGCGGGCGGCGCATTCCGACGGGGTCATGTGCGTGCATGGGTCCGAATTCCAGGGAGGATGATAAGACGCCGTGACACCTATAGATATGGTTGTGCATCTTGTAAACAACGGGGTTGCCACTTAGGAAGTGATACATCCTACCGTGGGGCCATCATAGGGTATCTACGGGTTAGGGAGCCGATCAACTGGGGGTAGTAATTAGGCTACATCTAGCCTTACTTGTTTAGGAGCACGTTATTATCGTTGGGGGCAACACCCGTCAGTTCTGTTTGGCTACCTGTTATTGTATGGGGTAAAACCTCTTACTAGAAATACACCTAAGTCTACCATCTTGTACTTGTTGGGATCATCTTTTTTCTGTTATACTAGTATTAGTGTAGAGAAAAGTACTTGAGAAGCACAATATATTCTATTCTGTTTACCCTGGTTACCTTGTTATACTTGCCTTATGATACTCCTATCTCTCTCATTTAGTTTATATGCCAGTCATGATGTTTTTACTTATTTATATGCTAAAAGTAACTGGACTCGCTAGACTTTATGTCTGACATATTTTGTTTCCTCTTTTCTCTCTTCCGTTCCCCCCTCTAACATTCTCAGGGTGAGAATACTCAGGCTTGATTTGGATTCTCTCTTTCATTTTGCTTGGAGATGCATTGATGTACCTCTTGATTTCTTGTCTTCTCTGATATGATTACATTTTGTGGATTATGCTTTTTATGTATTATTGTACTATGATGATTTTAGTACAAGACAGAAGCTTTATATTGATGTAATGGGTTTTTAGTATTTCAGACTTATGACGTAACTGGGTTTTCGGACCACGATGATTTCTGTTTAATAAAGTTTTAAATTCCATTGATATATTATATCTTTCTCGTAATGTTTCTGTTTACCTATAATGCTTCACAAAACTTAATGCGTTCTATTAAAGAGTGACATTAACGGATGTGGGGTGACACAGTAAGCTCTTAGCATGTCATTTTGGGTTTCGAACTTGCACCAGTATTACCACGATGCAAAGTCCTTAACCGCTAGGCTACTGCTGCAGACATGTGTGTGTATACACAGGGCCGGTCCTAAGATCATGGAGGACTAAGCCGGGAAAAAAATGTAAACAAAAAAAAATAGTTTGGCAACATCATAAACATGCATGGCAGCACTCGAACCTTGGGCACTTAATTGCCATCCGAGATGCTTAACCACTCAGCTACCCTCAACATCAATTTATCTTAAGCAAACTATTTTATATATAGAAAATTTTAAAAAGCTGAGGCCCCTACCGGACGGAGGCCCTAGGCGATCGCCTTGGCCGCCTTGGGCCAAGGCAGGCCGTGTGTGTGTATATATATATGGACATCTATTTGGACACAAAATTAGAGACAAACAGAGAGACATAAAGCCTCAACCATTGGATATTTTTATTTATATGGAGAGGTGAAATTCATGGGATAATCCAACGGTACAAATCAATTATGTCACCATTTTTGTCTGCATAGACTTTACATATATATATATATATATATGTGTGTGTGTGTGTGTGTGTGTATGTGTGTATATATGTATGTATGTATGTATGTACAATTGAAACAAAACCATAATTTACTTATCCTTTATATGTTGAAGTCTATAAAACATCCAAAATCACAAGAAAATACAAGTCGCCACCAAAAAGATAAACCAGTTTAAATATTTCTTTTGAATTTGTGCAAAAAAATCAAAGTGTTCAGAAGGAAAGTTTATAAAAATAATTCAACCCATTCTGTATAAATGACAGCAAACTAAAGCATATATTTTTAGTGTATTGCTAAGGGCACCCCAATTTCCTCTTTCTATTACCACAACAAGAAAATACCATAAAAATTACCTCCCCACTCTTTCTAATACCTCACACTAAAAAATAGGGGATACCACCGTTTATAGCTATTTCTCTCTCTCAGCTTCAATTCATCTGTTCTTTCTTTCGAAAACCCTAGATTTAACTCCGATCATCGTGAAATCACTCGACGTCTTTAATGCCGAGGAAGAAGAAAGCTGCAAATGCATCATCGTCTCAACCCCAATCAAGTAGGTTATTAACCATAATTTAGGTTTGGTTGAAAATTGCACTGAGTGTTATTTGACGTGAATGAAATTGATGGAACGACGCTTTCTTGTCGTGAATAGTTTTTTCGAAGGGTGGTTAATCATCGTACATATATTGTTTCGACGGCAATTGATCACCGTTCATTCAGTTTTTGTTTGTTCTAAAATCAAAGTGGTATTATGAAGGATAGAGAATTTAATATGTTTTAATTTTTTAGTTGTGGTAATAGGAAGAGAAAATTGGTGTGCCCTTAGCATCACACTATTTTTAAACTATTTAAATCAATAAAAGTCCTTCTCAAAATATGGAAGTTGTGGGAAACATTAATCCTTTTATCTCAGAGCTCCTAACGTTTTGCCATGGATAACTTCATGTACATTGCTGATCAAAGGCGGTCTGACTGTTCGAGTTCGCCAAAAATCTAAATTCTACAAGCCAGCTCCAAAATGACTTTACAATCTTATCACTAAATTTGTATTGTTTTTAAAGTTGTATCAGTGATCCCTTTGTCCTAGCTTTAATAGTTCAGAAGCATGCACAACCTCTTCAGTTTTAGATTCAGTGTATTCATGAAGGAGCTTTAAAGGAGTTGCAGCAGGATCCAATTCATAACAGCCTTCAGGAGCTCCCTAGCCAGTAAGCACATAAGAAGGAACTTGGTGTGAGAGTCTAAATGTTTCTTCTCTTGGAATCATGTTGACTTTGTTTGAATCCAGGTGTCTATCAAAAAATGTCTTGAATCCAGTGACCTTAAGCAATAGGGCAACAGAAAGTCCTACCTCCTCATTGTAATCTTATAGAATTTCTACCATGTCATATTTGTGTATTACATCATCTGGTGTATTTTCATTCCAATTGGTAGACCAATTTCTGTATAGTACCCAGATTTGACCCTTTTTAGGGACAAATTTTATCATGCCATACAAGCCTTTCTCATAGTTGACCTTTTGAGAGAAAATGTTTATAGTTTCAGTGACTTCATACCTTACTATTCGTAATTCCCCAAAAGTTTTTGCGAATCCAGAACCAGTCCAGTTCAAGGAACCAAATTCAACAGCTGATTTCGAAGCTAGAAATCTCATTCGAACCTTAAACGGATTACAAGAGATGACTTTTTGTATAAATGCGTAGTACCAAGGCATGCCATCTCTTTATCGTAAGTAGCCCAAACATCATCAATACTGATTGATCATTCTAATCAATCCTTATCAAAATCATGGAAATCGGGATCAGGCACATCAATAGCCATTCGTTCAACATCTTCATTCTTTGAATCAAAAATCTTATTATTCAGAAGAGTTTGTTTACTTATTGCACTTGGCCCACCCGAAGTATCTTTCATAATAGGCTTAACATTACGTTGCTCCTTCATTTTCTTATTCAATTTCAAATTACTTTTTTCTGTAGTTTTAACGGCCCTTGCAGCAATTAATGCTTCTAAATTTTTATGTAATTCATTGCACGACTTGTGCACTAAAGTTGCATGCACACGAAATTTTGGTTAGTCCCTTTGTTGACACGCCTTTTAATCGAAGCTGTCATACGTCAAGAATATCATCATAAAACACAAAGCAATTCAAGCGAAGTCGCGACATATTCAAAAAAGGATTGGAAATGGCGGCGATTCGTAAAATCATCGTCGTCGGACTCGGAAAAGCCGACGCAGTGAAAATACATGATCGACATGGTCCGATCAGCTCGAAACGGTTGAGCGCGTCGATCAGATCACATGGCAGAACTCGTCATGCAAAAATACATGGATCCAGTAAAAACAGTGTTGTGCACTCAAAAATAGCTGATCGTCACGCATCGATCATGAAAAATGGCTCGTGCGACTCACAATGTCAAAATATTGTAAACTAGCAAAAGCTGACCCGGCACATCGAAAAAAGATGATCGACGCCTGGAAATCATGAAAAATCGTGTGTTTTACCTTGTTCGATCAATCTGGTAAATCTGGCAAGCTCAAGGTTGGCATAAAGGAAAACAACCAAAAAACCTTTCGGATCACTCAAAAAATACATGTGCACCCTTGGTTGATCACACAAGAAAATTGGCCCATCACCTGATTTGGCACTTCAAAAATACATGAAAAACATGGTGGATCAGGCCAAAATCACGTCTCACACTCGGGCTGATCACACCGAAAAACTTGGCAAAAACCGTGATTTGGAGGAATCAAAAATGAAAAAAGGGGGTCGAAAACTCAGCCAGGGCAAGGTTTTTGGGATACGAAATTTGTGCCAGATCGGGATTTTACCAGAAAAGTCTGGCATGACTTGATTTTTCTGATACTATTTTCTGGATTTGGCAAACACTCCAGAAGTGGCAGATCACTTTGGCACAACCCAGAACTCGTGCCGATCACTGTTTTTCACGTGTACGACACATGATTTCTAGGATACAAAATATTGGACTTGGAAAATGTTCCAAAAAATGGCAGATCACTTTGGCACATCCCACAGCTCGTGCTGGTCACTATTTATCACTTGTGCAACACGTGATTTTGGCAGATTTTAGGGATTCGAGTTTTTCAAACCCCAAAATACAATTTTTGATCGAACACTAAATTTTCAACTTTGATGTTGGGACCCGAATTTCAGACCCCTTAGGGAAATGAAATTCTGTTGTGTGGGTCACCTTTCTCACCTACTCCACTACCAGACTCCACTATAAATACCCCCTCATTTCCAACATAAAAGAGGTTGGTTTTTCTTGGTTATTTTGATTTCTTGAAGCTCTCAACCACCATTAATGGCCTCTATCTTCTTCTCCATGACTGCTGGATATGGCATGGACCTCTAAAACATTTCATATACATTTTCCACTACTTTTTATACATCTACAAGCATACTTGCACTGCTTTTGGACTAAACTGGACATTTTTAGATTTCTTGGACCTTGGAGCTATTTTTCAGACATAGTTGACCAAGTCAACTCAATTTTAACTCAAAAAAGAAGAAGATGGGCATTTTGGTCCAAACTTAGAATTAACAAATATTTTGTTGTTCTACTGCAACGCTTTGTACACAAAATATTGTCTAAACTTGTACAACGTCTGTAATAGAATATTATATGATGAATGATAAATTTAAAGTGGACGTAGGCGTTAGTTCCAAACCACTATAAAAAGCTATGTACTCCCAAATTACTTCATTTCTAATTTGTTACATCTTTAGATTATCGTGTTCATACTACACTTACACTTTGGTTGTCGGCGTGCGACAATTTTCCACGTCAACACCCTTCTAACTTCGGATTGTTTAGAAAATGATTCCAATTTATCTAAGTTCCATGCATCTCCAACTCCAAAATTCAGTGCACTGCCTTCACTACTACCTTTTCACCTTTTTGCTTGCTTCTCTTTTTTTGAAGAAAAATTAGTATTTTTCTGATAGCTACCCTCTCTCTTACCAGCTATTTGGGCCTCCTCCTTTTCCCACTTTGATTTTTCATAAGTTTGTTGAAACAAGTTAGCAGCCTGATCTGCAGCAGATGAGGCAGCTACAGTCGCCGCACCAGGACCAACATTTGCAGCAGTTGATGAAGCAGTGGCTGCACTCGTTGCATCGACTATTTTGGAAATAGACCAGATGCAGCAGTTGCTGAAGTAGTTGACGTACTTGCAACACCGGTTATTTTCGAAAATAGACCAGACACTACAGTTGATAAAGCTATTGCTGCATTTGTTGCACTAGCTGTTTTCGAAGATCTCCATAGCTAAAAATGGTTTCTTGCAGCTAGGGAACATGAGATTCAAATTAATGTAGATTCTTCTATATTCATACTGCACCTAGCACGTGTTGCGAGATGTCCAAAAAGTTGCAGCACTTGATTTAGTTGGAACTGGTTTAGTTTTCATAGGTTGTCTTTTAGGTGTAGTATTAAAGCGAGAACCATTAAAGGTGTTTGTAAATTTATTTTTCACCACAACTGTAGCATTAGCAGTAGTAGAATTAGAAGTAGAAGCAACATTAACACCATTAGGGGACTTTTGTTGGAAGCCAACCCCAAATCTTTTATGGTCATATATCATTCTTCTATTCTTATCATGTAACAGACCGTAATTTAAAGGAACATTGTAATGATAAACTAAAGAATACTTCATTAAATATTGTGAATTAAGTAAAACTGGCTGAGCCATTGCGTTCATCTCGGAATTCTGCTTAAGATAGACTTTGAGTTTGCGTAAAACGTACATCATATGAAGAAGATATTAAGATTCAAATTTTGTATACATATAATCATAATATATATAAACAAAATAAATCCAGAAAATTAAAATTACATAGCGAGAAAGGGAGGGAAATCTAGAGTAGCTTGATGCATCTATCGATGATTTACGATCTGTACCAGTAGTTGGTGAGTATCCTGATGTTTTTGAGGAGGTTTGAGGCTTACCTCTAAGGCACGAGATTGATTTCCGTATATACTTGGTGGAAATGCAAAGCCGGTTGCATTGCCTGTGCGCCACATGGCTCCGAGAGAAAGGACGGAGCTCAGCAAGCAAGTAAGGGAGCTACTCGAGAAAGGGTTTATTAGGCGAAGCATATATGAAGTGGGTGCTCTGTTGGTATTCGCAACTAAGGCGGATGGTTCGCTTCGCTTATGTGTGGATTACAAGGAGTTGAATAAGATCCCTAAGAAAAATCGGTATCCACTTCCGCGGATATATGTTATTTGACCAACTTGTTGGTGCGTTTTTTTTGTCTCAGTTTGACTTGGCCACGGGATTTCATCAGTTGAGGGTGGCCGAGGACAGTATAAACAAGACTTCCTTTAGAACTCCAGATTGTTTCTTCGAGTAGCTCGTCATGCCTTTTGGTTTGACGAATGCACCCGCCTATTTTGTGGATCTAATGAGTAGAGTGTTTCGGGAGTTCCTAAATAAGTTCTTTATTGTCCTTATTGATGACATCTTGATTTTCTGGAAGAACGAGGAAGAGCATGCCGTACATTTAAGGGACGTTTTAAAGACCCTCCAAGCGCATCAACTTAAGGCGAAATTCTTTAAATACCATTTTTGGAGAAAAGAGGTGAGATTTCTAGGACATGTGGTATCTAAGGAAGGGATCGCAGTAGATCCCGTGAAGGTAGTTGCAGTTCAAGAATGGAAGATTCCAAAGAATGCAACAGAGATAAAGAGTTTTCTTAGTTTAGCAGGCTATTATAGGAAGTTCATTAAGGACTTCGCAAAGATATCTTCCCTCACTCACCAGGCTGACAAAGAAGAATCTGACATTTTCTTGGGATGTAGACTGTAAGGATGCATTTCGACGATTGAAGAGGGCTTTAACAACAACCCCAGTCTATGATGGGAACAAAGTGTTCACAGTATACACTGATGCATGTGGTACAGGGCTTGGTGTTGTTTTGATGCAAGAGGGAAGGGTAGTATGTTATGGAGGTAGACAGTTAAGAGTTCATGAGAAGAAGTGTCCTACCCATGACTTAGAGTTAGCTGCTAGTGTATTTGCGCTTAAGTCTTGGCGTCATTATTTGCTTGGAGAGAAGTTTGAGTTGTACACCGATCATAAATCTCTCAAGTACTTGTTCTCGAAGAAGGATCTCAATTTGAGGCAGCAAATATGGATGGAGTTCCTAGTATCTTATGAGTTTGATATTGCTTATACCCCTAGCAAGGGTAATGTGGTGGCGGATGCACTGAGTAGGCAGACGATGACCCTGAGTCCTCAATTTATAGAGAGGAAGTTCTTGGGGGTATATATCGACTTTTGATTTTAGACACTCTATCGAGTTCACACCTGGCTTATTGGCATCATTAGAGGTGTGACCTACTTTTATGGATCAGATAGGAACTTCACAAAGAGAGGACCCACAAATAGCAGACACCTTGGATAGGCTCGGTAAAGGGGAGACTTCCGGTCACCTTAGTAGATATTCCACGAATGATAGAGGGTGGTTGTGATGAGATAGGAGGCTTTGTGTTCCCCGAGTTGGGAGTTCGTTGAAGTCAGTCCTTAAGGAAGCCCATCATTCTAGGATGACTATTCAACCCAGTTAAGATGTATAGGGATATGAAGAGGGTTTTCTTTTGGGCTGGTATGAAGAAAGATGTAGCAGAGTTTGTTTCTCGATGTTTGATTTGCCAGCAAGACAAAGCTGAGAAAAAGAAGCCCGGTGGTTTACTTCATCCTTTGGAGGTCCCACAGTGGAAGTGGGAGAGCGTCTCTATGGATTTCATTGATGGTTTGCCTAGATAGAGGAAAGGCAATAATAGTATTTGATTTATAGTTGGCAAGCTTGTTAAGAGCGCTCATTTCATTCCCGTTAAGAGTAAGAAGACGGCAGCATGGTTGGTAGCAATTTATCTTCATGAGATAGTCCATCTGCATAAAGTACCATCCAGTATTATGAGTGATTGTGACCCCATATCCACTAGTGAGTTTTGGAGGAGTTTGCAAGAGGCAGTAAGTACACAGTTATGTTTGAGCATCACTTATCACCCTCAGACCAAAGGACAAACATATATGGTAAATAGAGTTCTTGAGGATTTTTTAAGACTATGTATCCTAGACTTCAAAGGAACATAGGAAGAACACCTTCCATTGGTGGAGTTCGCCTACAACAACAGTTATCGGACTAGTATTGGCATGGCATGCTTCGAGGCACTATACGGACGACCCTGTAGATCACCGACTTGTTGGTGGGAGTCTACAGATAAGCTTCTACTTGGACCTGAGATGATTAGAGAAACTTCAAAGAAGATTGATCTTATTCGCAGATGCATGAAGATAGCTCAGGACAAGCAGAAGTCATACGCAGATAAGAGAAGGACTGATATTCAGTTGGAGGTGAGAAACATGGTTTTCATCAAAGTATCGCCTTTGAGGAATGTGGTTCGCTATGGATTTGTAGGGAAACTAGCACCAAGATTTTTAGGGCCATTTCCCACAACAGAACGGATTAGCCAAATGGCCTATAGAGTGAAGCTGCCAGAGAGATTAACGGGTGTTCATGATGTTTTCCACGTTTCTCATTTATGGAAGTGCTTGCATGATACTGCAAAAGTAGTTGAGCCGAGTATGCTTGAGTCAATAGAAGTGGAACGGGAAGAGACAGTTAGACAAGTTCCTACCGTATTCTTGGATCAGAGATTAAGAAGTTATGCAACCGAGAGGTCAATTTGATGAAAGTTCAATTGGGAAATGACCCGAGAATGCAACTTGGGAAACTGAAGATAAGATTCGCGCTTCGTATCCTTTTATTTTCAAGAGTATGTTCTTAACTTCTTTTCCAAAGCTTTCAATTGTACTTGCTTCTGCCATTTAAGTATATCCTATCGATCGAATCTTCGACCTTTATGTAGGAATCCAATGGATGTAAACATACGTTTGAGACATGTTATGTTTGGTGGATGCAAGCGAATGTAAGAGTTTGCTAGTGGTTGCTCGTGGATGCATATACACACATGTTAGGCACTAGATCGGCTCAATCACTCTCATACTTCATATGGATGCATGTTCATTTTTCTTCTTTTACGGATGAAAATGGGTGTATCATCATATGGATGTTGCATTTGGATACATGATTGTGCACGCAAATAGTATTTACATGACATGTTAGAATTATTTGTATACATGTTGGATTCATGGCACTAACATACATTGCATTAAGGGGTCGACTAAATCAGTAGACCGCCCGATCTTTCGCATTAGTATATGAACATATAAACACACCTTTGCATATGTTCACATATGCATTAGAATACTTTTAAGGACAATGGATGCCAGTGATTGGTGGATGAGTGGATGGATGATGGATGTTAGGATATGCATTCTTCTTAACTTAGAGATTTCGGGGACGAAATCCTTTAAGTAGCGGAGAATGTAACACCCCATAATTTTTAGGAACATTATAACGATGAACTAAAGAATACTTAATTAAATATTGCGAATTAAGTAAAACGAGCAGCGCCATTGCGTTCGTCTCGGAATTCTGCTTAAGATAGTGTAATAACCCGGAAATTCTGGGCCAGTTTAAAAATTTTTATTTTGGCAATTTTATCGAATTTTGATATTTAAAATAAATTATTTTAAATAATATCGACGAGAAATTTATTTTGAATATAAATGGAACGAATATATTTATACGCGTCGTCGTTAGAATATAAATATTTATATATAATTATAAATAGAATTGAAAATGGCGCGGTAGTTCGATAATTCGATTTCAAACTTCAATTGAATGTACCGGGTGCAAAACAAGCCGGATTTTAGTGAAACCAAAAACATTAGGATCTAATTGACGATATCTTTCTAACGAAGTTAACAAACTGAGATTTCACTTTAGAAATGATAAGATATGTCCAGTTGAAAATTCAGAATAGTCGCTGTGGAATTTATATATATTTTATATAATATATAGCCCTTAAAAATAGCCGTTTTGCAAACGACCTCGGATTTCAACGAAACCAGTTTTGTTGGGTCCGTGGTGTCAAGTTATTGTTAGATTTCAAGTTTCATAATTTTTCGAATCAATATGTGAGCGTGGAAAAGGAAAACGCGTTTTGACCATTTCAGTTGATTTTAATCGACTGGAAATTGGCCATTTTTCCAACGGTCTCAGAATTCGACGAAACTAGTTTTGTTAGGACCGTATCGTCAATACGAAGCTAGAAAATATTTTTCTGGAATTTTTAAAGTTCGTATGTGACTCCGGTAATTTGAAATGTACGTTTAAAATTCAATATAGTGATTTAAATGTAAATTCAACGAAAACTGATTCAAACAGTCGAATCAGCTTGCGATGCATATCCCATTGTGTTCGGAATGGGGGTAATTAGCTAGGGGCGACAGTCGGTGGGCTTGATTTCGAGTTAAAACAGAAAGTCAACTTTTTGAAAATTAATTAATTAATTAATTAAAATATATATATACTATATTAACTCCCTCCCCCTTTTTCTTTCTGTATAAACCTAAATCGAAAGAGAAAAAAAAACAAAACAAAAAAACCCGCCGCCCCTCCCCCAGTCGATCGCCACCACACGAAGACCCCCCCTGGCGCCAGAGCCGACGCGCGAGAGCCCCCCCCCCCCCCCCGGCGGCGCAACGATCGCGACATCCCCCACGACGAGGAGCAGCCACCGCAAGCCCTCCGACCACACCTCCACCGCTCGCGCCCCCATCCACCGCGAAGCCCCTTTCCCTCCTACTGACGATCGACGAAGACCCCCCCCCCCCCCCCCCCCGCTGTAAGTATTTCTGATTTTTATTTTAAAGTTAAAACTGTTTTTTTTTATACATTAAGTTAAAACTGTTTTTTTAAAAGTATAGAAAAACTGAATTTTTTTAAAGTATATAAAACTGTTTTTTTTTAAAGTATAGAAAAACTGATTTTTTTTAAAGTATATAAAACTGTTTTTTTTAAAAGTATAGAAAAACTGAATTTTTAAAGTATATAAAACTGATTTTATCTTAAGGTTTAAAATAAGAAAAAGGTTTTAACTTTAATATAAGAAAAAGGTTTTAACTTGAAATAAGAAAAAGGTTTTAACTTGAAATAAGAAAAAGGTTTTAACTTGAAATAAGAAAAAGGTTTTAACTTTGAAATAAAAATTCGATTTTTATATGTTTAACTTTGAACTAAAAATTCGATTTTTATATATTTAACTTCGAACTAAAAATTCGATTTTTATATATTGAATAGCGAAATAAAAATTCGATTTTTATATATTGAATAGTGAAATAAAAATTCGATTTTTATATATTTAACTTTGAACTAAAAATTCGATTTTTATATATTTAACTTCGAACTAAAAATTCGATTTTTATATATTGAATAGCGAACTAAAAATTCGATTTTTATATATTGAATAGCGAACTAAAAATTCGATTTTTATATATTGAATAGCGAAATAAAAATTCGATTTTTATATATTGAATAGTGAAATAAAAATTCGATTTTTATATATTTAACTTTGAACTAAAAATTCGATTTTTATATATTTAACTTCGAACTAAAAATTCGATTTTTATATATTGAATAGCGAACTAAAAATTCGATTTTTATATATTGAACAGCGAAATAAAAATTCGATTTTTATATATTGAATAGTGAAATAAAAATTTGATTTTTATATATTTAACTTTGAACTAAAAATTCGATTTTTATATATTTAACTTCGAACTAAAAATTCGATTTTTATATATTGAATAGCGAACTAAAAATTCGATTTTTATATATTGAATAGCGAACTAAAAATTCGATTTTTATATATTGAATAACGAAGTCAAAATTCGATTTTTACATATGTAGAGGATCCGGGCAACGAAGATGCGATAGCGACGAAGATTTCTATCGATGAAGTGCCGTGGAGCTGGATAGCTATATGTGAGAATTTCTCACCTTTCAATTTCTTTTCTAGTTTTATATATATACTAGGATGCAGACGGTGCTTAGTAGCACCCGACACAATTGTCCACAGACCATGGACTTGTTTGTTTGGTTGCATAGATTAGTTGAATTATTTGTTTGAATTGAATTGTTTGGTGAGGTGAAATTGATTTGATTGATGTGTGAATGGCGTGGGCCTTCACTAGACCGGGGATAAGGCTAGGCCTTGTCCCGTTTCTAGTATCGTGCCGTTATGCCGCCGAAATTTTCTAAAATGTGTTAGAAAAATAAAAAATATCATTTTATAGAATAAATGAATTGAATAGAAATTCATAGATTGAAATAAAATGTTTTATCGTTAAAAATATAATTTTTAACGTGAAGTGAATAAAATAAAATATTCATTTACAAACCAGACGGTTTGTTTATGTACACCTATTTGAAGGACATTGATTGGGTCGATAAATTTTACACATTGCCCAACTGCACGAATAAAATATTTGTTTGATTGTTTGAAACCCCACACGGGTGTTGGGATGAAATTTGAAGTTCACTCATCCTGATTGATTAAATATGTCGATCGATTGATTGACAGGCTGTTATAAGCGTTGAATATCTATATTTGATGCTTTTACAGTGTAGTGCACTTTGGTTGATGGTTGATTATTTTCAATGTTATTATATACATGTGTTGTATGAAAATCCATATAATTAACTTTATATGGTGATTGATTGGGCCTAATTCCAATTTGAAAAATAAAGAATATTATAAAATAAAAGTTCATGTGTTGACAGTACTCATTCATTGAGATTGGTCATGTGTTGAACGAAATATTTTGATAATAACAACTATTTTGAAAAAGAAATATTTGAAATAGAATATTTGAAAATAGAAATTTATGAAGCCGTGTTGATTAGATTGACGCCATTTTGACGTGAACGATATTTATATCGATTTTATTCATCTTAAAAATGAATATTGAAAAGTGATTTCGAAATCGAATATTTTGAATTGAATTGAAAACGATTCCGAATTGAATTGAATTGAATTGAAAACGATTTCGAAATGAATTGAATTGAAAACGATTTCGAAATGAATTGAATTGAAAACGATTTCGAAATGAATTGAATTGAAAACGATTTCGAAATGAATTGAATTGAAAACGATTTCGAAATGAATTGAATTGAAAACGATTTCGAAATGAATTGAATTGAAAACGATTTCGAAATGAATTGAATTGAAAACGATTTCGAAATGAATTGAATTGAAAACGAATTGAAATGAATTCAAATTGAATTGAAATTTGAATTGAATAGAAATGAATTTTGAAACGAATTTATAAAGATGAATTCAATTTTGATTTGAATTGAAATGGAAGTTGAAATTGCTTTTGAAACGAATTTAAAACTATTCATATAATTCGTTTTAAATAGAAATCGACGAAATATATATTATATATATTATATATATAATATAATGGCCTGAATAGAACGCGCCGCGCCGCGGCAGTTCGCGAATTTCGACCATTTGTTTCAAACGGACATTACGGGAGATCCGACCGTCGGATTCTCCTAAAACCGGAACCTTGGGTTCGTATCGAAAAGAGCTTTCTAACGAATATTAGAAATTTGAAATCTAACGGTTGGATTTAGAATTATGTCCAAATCAAATTCGAAAAAGGTCGCTGTAAGTGCAGTTCGATGGCCATTGTTGGAAATCGACTGTACGGGCCTTGATAAAATTATTAAAAATAGTAATAATTTGTGTAAAATCATAAGAAATGATTTAGAAAGAATTGGGATGAAAAACTCCATATTTGAAAAGATAAAAATAGATTTTTATCGAAATGAACTAGTTTTGAACTAGAATTATAATTCTATTTATTTTTAAATAAATAAATTGAATTCGAAAAGGGTTTTAAAAGTAACCAAAATTCCAATGATTGCATTGGAGTGGATTTGAATCGAAATTGTCTTCGGCATATTTCGATGTTGGAATTCGTGATTATACAGGTGTTGTTATGGAAATTTGAAAGATATATATGTATATCGTTATTTCCATACGACATTTGTTAGTCGTAGAATTCGATATTGAATATAAGCCGATATATTTTCTATTCAGAGCCTTGTATTGAATATCGAATGTGATTTGGGTTTGTCGTGAATGGTGTCTTCACTAACACTGTTCTTGAACCCAGTTGAGAAAAGATTAAATCTTTTTATTTAGATTTAATGAAGTGTACCAATTAAATGATATTTAATTGGAATTGAATTGGTATTGATTTTTGGGTTTATCGTGAACAGTGTTTTAAATAACACTTGTTCTTTAACCCGATAATTAATGGAATGTGATTTTGGGTTTATCGTGAATCGTGTTTTAAATGACACTGATTCTTTAACCCAGATAATGATTAAAACTAAGTGGAGTTTTAATGAATCTTTAATTAGATTGAAAAGATCGAGAATGGAGTATCACCAGTTTTGCTCCAGGCGATAGTTAAATCTTTAATTAGATTTGAACGTGAAATTTAGAAACTAACTGTCGGTTAGCCAAGCAGAATGGTTTTCTGGATATTGATCTGATGTTGGTTTCGGCCTTCGGGGTTAATATTTGGGGAATTATTCTCTTGATTAATTTACGGTTAGTGACTAATGAATTGGAATGAGGCGTATGTTGTGTTTGTGTAACACTTATTTAAAATATACGCGAGTTATTCGGAAAGACCGGGTTCATCCCATTCTGAATAACTGATACGACGATAAGTCGAAGATGAAGACGATGGTCGAAGACCGGAGGTCTTCACGTCGTTTGGGTGATAACTGATGATCTTGATTGGGCTGTACACCCAAGAAGATGGAAACAGTTGGTGATCGTCCAGACGTACTTGGAGATCGATGGATATGCGGGGTACTAGGTGCCTCCGGTTTCGTTCAGACCCAGAACGGACTTGTAAATGGACTGTGTGTCTGACATCGGATTTCATTCTGTGTGACTGATATCGGTTGCATAGGATGGTTTGCCTGTGTGGCATGCTAAGATGCAAATGATCAAGGCTTCTGTTGAAAAGCAAAGTCTTGTGGTGATGATCAAAGCACGGCCTTTGTGGCGTAGCTTTGTGTAACGTTTACCTCGCGTGTTTCACACCAGGTATGAACCAAAAACGGGAGACGGACCTCAGGGAGGGCATGCGTTTCCTTCTAGCTAAAAAGTGGCGTCAGTGGTTTTACACGCCCTGACGAGTTTGACTTATGTGGTTGTTGCTGTTGCGAGGCGCCTCGGATTGATCGGTCGTTCTCGAACCGATGGAGTCATTTGTTGGCTCATTGACACCCCAAAGGGTGGGGAAACGCAGTGTTCAGGCATTTTAATCCACATCGGTGGACCGGCCCTGTCGCTCCAAGGGTCACTCGAGCTCTGATCCTGAGACACGGGCTAGAGCGTCTCGAATCGGTTGAGGACTATCTTTTGCCTCGGTTCATAGATGGAAATCCAATTTCCAAATACGTGACATTTGCGGTTTTATTTGTAAACCTATATATGGCGACATGATATATGGTACCCATGTCGCCTATGATTGATACTTATGATTTGAAGTTGTTTTATACACTATGCACTTATAATAGTATCAAATAATCTGTTTTAAACGTATCAAGCATTCTTTGGCTGTTATAAGGGAAAACCCTATCCCCCGGCTTGCGTTGCATTGTGTGATAGGACCTGGGTCTTATAACAGCTTCATTTTTCTTTATTTAGCATTGCGCTGTTTGTTTTATGCACTGGTATTCTTGGGAGGAAACCCGTTCCGTGTTATACGGCGTGGTCCCTTGATTTACCTAACTTTAAAATAAAGATTAACTGTTTTAGTTCTCACACCAGTCACATGACTGACCTGGAGTTTATTGTTTTAACCTAAACTCTGGGTGCCCTTATTTTGACATGGGCAGCTAGTAGTTTTGGTTTTGCAGATTTATATTCACAGGATCCTGGTTTACAGCTGGAATGATATCCGGAAAGCTTTGTATCCGTATATCTCATTCTAGTTGTGTATTGTATTATTTTCCGCTGCTATGTATTTAAATGTAATTTAAATCTCTGATATTTCTGTGTAATATTCATTTATACTCTGTAAATTCTTGTAATCTGATGCATTGTTGTAATATACAATGAAACGTTCTTCTGTATGCGTTCTGTTGTGGCTTGTTCTCGAACTATCCGACGCTTTCCTTTACGGGGAAGTTGCGGGTCTTTACACGTGGTATCAGAGCTTTGGTTTGCAAAGCTAGAGAACAAGGCACATTAGAACCATATGAAAGAATTCATCAGATATTGGGTTAGTAATATCCAATTAGAATTACTCGTTAGAGATAGGATCAGTAGTATCCTAGAACGAGTGTGAAGAGTACATTTTTAAAGTGAAAACAAGTTTTGTTTTGAAAATTTAAATCAATTATTCGTATTTGATTATTTATTTATATTGATTTGGACAATCCGATATATAAAGATTTTGCATATGCGTCTTGCAAACGTGTATTCGAAGTTTTAATATACTGGATGGTTATAGAATCATACTCTAGTTGCCCGGGGATAATTCTGGTGATGGGGCACTGTCGCCAGTATTTATTTTCGAGCGACGAAAGTGATTTTCTATATATTTCCATTGGACTGGTGTGAGAACCAAAACTAATATAGTTAGAACACTTTGTTGTGAATTGGCATCAAAAACACGATTTTAGTATATGTATCAAAATTATGAATTTGAAACTTTAAATTCACTAATTGATTGATGTTTGTGTTGTTTGTTCATTTGTTTGCTAATTTTAACCATTTATGCCTAAGTAAACTAATAATTGAATTATATTGAAATTGGTCGCATTTGCTTGCATATACGTATACTTATATTGAACAGGTCATAGCAAGGAGGCTAGAGCCAGAGAATAAAATTTGTTTGCCCGACAAATAGGTACATGTTTACTACATAATTTCCTGTTTTGTTTGGGTGATGATGATTTTCTGAGCCTATTGGCTAGCCGCTTGGCTTTTTCTTTTTCTTTTTGAGATCTGAAGGACCGGGGAAGCTATTTGAAATTCCCCGATGCTCCCGGTGCAGGGGAGGTTATGGCGAAATTTTTCGAAAATTTAGGGTGTTAGCCAAATTTTTGAAAATTTGAAAATTCTCAGAAACTGAAAAGTTGGAGAATGCAAGCCAGATCGAACGTAGAGCTTAATAATCAAACCACTTTCGACTTTGTTCCTTTTCGGGGACGAAAAGTTTTAAGTGGGGGAGATTGTAATAACCCGGAAAATCTGGGCCAGTTTAAAAATTTTTATTTTGGCAATTTTATCGAATTTTGATATTTAAAATAAATTATTTTAAATAATATCGACGAGAAATTTATTTTGAATATAAATGGAACGAATATATTTATACGCGTCGTCGTTAGAATATAAATATTTATATATAATTATAAATAGAATTGAAAATGGCGCGGTAGTTCGATAATTCGATTTCAAACTTCAATTGAATGTACCGGGTGCAAAACAAGCCGGATTTTAGTGAAACCAAAAACATTAGGATCTAATTGACGATATCTTTCTAACGAAGTTAACAAACTGAGATTTCACTTTAGAAATGATAAGATATGTCCAGTTGAAAATTCAGAATAGTCGCTGTGGAATTTATATATATTTTATATAATATATAGCCCTTAAAAATAGCCGTTTTGCAAACGACCTCGGATTTCGACGAAACCAGTTTTGTTGGGTCCGTGGTGTCAAGTTATTGTTAGATTTCAAGTTTCATAATTTTTCGAATCAATATGTGAGCGTGGCAAAGGAAAACGTGTTTTGACCATTTCAGTTGATTTTAATCGACTGGAAATTGGCCATTTTTCCAACGGTCTCAGAATTCGACGAAACTAGTTTTGTTAGGATCGTATCGTCAATACGAAGCTAGAAAATATTTTTCTGGAATTTTTAAAGTTCGTATGTGACTCCGGTAATTTGAAATGTACGTTTAAAATTCAATATAGTGATTTAAATGTAAACTCAACGAAAACTGATTCAAACAGTCGAATCAGCTTGCGATGCATATCCCATTGTGTTCGGAATGGGGGTAATTAGCTAGGGGCGACAGTCGGTGGGCTTGATTTCGAGTTAAAACAGAAAGTCAACTTTTTGAAAATTAATTAATTAATTAATTAAAATATATATATACTATATTAACTCCCTCCCCCCTTTTTCTTTCTGTATAAACCTAAATCGAAAGAAAAAAAAAACAAAACAAAAAAACCCGCCGCCCCTCCCCCAGTCGATCGCCACCACACGAAGACCCCCCCTGGCGCCAGAGCCGACGCGCGAGAGCCCCCCCCCCCCCCCGGCGGCGCAACGATCGCGACATCCCCCACGACGAGGAGCAGCCACCGCAAGCCCTCCGACCACACCTCCACCGCTCGCCCCCCCATCCACCGCGAAGCCCCTTTCCCTCCTACTGACGATCGACGAAGACCCCCCCCCCCCCCCCGCTGTAAGTATTTCTGATTTTTATTTTAAAGTTAAAACTGTTTTTTTTTATACATTAAGTTAAAACTGTTTTTTTAAAAGTATAGAAAAACTGAATTTTTTTAAAGTATATAAAACTGTTTTTTTTTTAAAGTATAGAAAAACTGATTTTTTTTAAAGTATATAAAACTGTTTTTTTTTAAAGTATAGAAAAACTGAATTTTTAAAGTATATAAAACTGATTTTATCTTAAGGTTTAAAATAAGAAAAAGGTTTTAACTTTAATATAAGAAAAAGGTTTTAACTTGAAATAAGAAAAAGGTTTTAACTTTGAAATAAAAATTCGATTTTTATATGTTTAACTTTGAACTAAAAATTCGATTTTTATATATTTAACTTCGAACTGAAAATTCGATTTTTATATATTGAATAGCGAAATAAAAATTCGATTTTTATATATTGAATAGTGAAATAAAAATTCGATTTTTATATATTTAACTTTGAACTAAAAATTCGATTTTTATATATTTAACTTCGAACTAAAAATTCGATTTTTATATATTGAATAGCGAACTAAAAATTCGATTTTTATATATTGAATAGCGAACTAAAAATTCGATTTTTATATATTGAATAGCGAAATAAAAATTCGATTTTTATATATTGAATAGTGAAATAAAAATTCGATTTTTATATATTTAACTTTGAACTAAAAATTCGATTTTTATATATTTAACTTCGAACTAAAAATTCGATTTTTATATATTGAATAGCGAACTAAAAATTCGATTTTTATATATTGAATAGCGAAATAAAAATTCGATTTTTATATATTGAATAGTGAAATAAAAATTCGATTTTTATATATTTAACTTTGAACTAAAAATTCGATTTTTATATATTTAACTTCGAACTAAAAATTCGATTTTTATATATTGAATAGCGAACTAAAAATTCGATTTTTATATATTGAATAGCGAACTAAAAATTCGATTTTTATATATTGAATAACGAAGTCAAAATTCGATTTTTACATATGTAGAGGATCCGGGCAACGAAGATGCGATAGCGACGAAGATTTCTATCGATGAAGTGCCGTGGAGCTGGATAGCTATATGTGAGAATTTCTCACCTTTCAATTTCTTTTCTAGTTTTATATATATACTAGGATGTAGACGGTGCTTAGTAGCACCCGACACAATTGTCCACAGACCATGGACTTGTTTGTTTGGTTGCATAGATTAGTTGAATTATTTGTTTGAATTGAATTGTTTGGTGAGGTGAAATTGATTTGATTGATGTGTGAATGGCGTGGGCCTTCACTAGACCGGGGATAAGGCTAGGCCTTGTCCCGTTTCTAGTATCGTGCCGTTATGCCGCCGAAATTTTCTAAAATGTGTTAGAAAAATAAAAAATATCATTTTATAGAATAAATGAATTGAATAGAAATTCATAGATTGAAATAAAATGTTTTATCGTTAAAAATATAATTTTTAACGTGAAGTGAATAAAATAAAATATTCATTTACAAACCAGACGGTTTGTTTATGTACACCTATTTGAAGGACATTGATTGGGTCGATAAATTTTACACATTGCCCAACTGCACGAATAAAATATTTGTTTGATTGTTTGAAACCCCACACGGGTGTTGGGATGAAATTTGAAGTTCACTCATCCTGATTGATTAAATATGTCGATCGATTGATTGACAGGCTGTTATAAGCGTTGAATATCTATATTTGATGCTTTTACAGTGTAGTGCACTTTGGTTGATGGTTGATTATTTTCAATGTTATTATATACATGTGTTGTATGAAAATCCATATAATTAACTTTATATGGTGATTGATTGGGCCTCATTCCAATTTGAAAAATAAAGAATATTATAAAATAAAAGTTCATGTGTTGACAGTACTCATTCATTGAGATTGGTCATGTGTTGAACGAAATATTTTGATAATAACAACTATTTTGAAAAAGAAATATTTGAAATAGAATATTTGAAAATAGAAATTTATGAAGCCGTGTTGATTAGATTGACGCCATTTTGACGTGAACGATATTTATATCGATTTTATTCATCTTAAAAATGAATATTGAAAAGTGATTTCGAAATCGAATATTTTGAATTGAATTGAAAACGATTCCGAATTGAATTGAATTGAAAACGATTTCGAAATGAATTGAATTGAAAACGATTTCGAAATGAATTGAATTGAAAACGATTTCGAAATGAATTGAATTGAAAACGATTTCGAAATGAATTGAATTGAAAACGATTTCGAAATGAATTGAATTGAAAACGATTTCGAAATGAATTGAATTGAAAACGATTTCGAAATGAATTGAATTGAAAACGATTTCGAAATGAATTGAATTGAAAACGAATTGAAATGAATTCAAATTGAATTGAAATTTGAATTGAATAGAAATGAATTTTGAAACGAATTTATAAAGATGAATTCAATTTTGATTTGAATTGAAATGGAAGTTGAAATTGCTTTTGAAACGAATTTAAAACTATTCATATAATTCGTTTTAAATAGAAATCGACGAAATATATATTATATATATTATATATATAATATAATGGCCTGAATAGAACGCGCCGCGCCGCGGCAGTTCGCGAATTTCGACCATTTGTTTCAAACGGACATTACGGGAGATCCGACCGTCGGATTCTCCTAAAACCGGAACCTTGGGTTCGTATCGAAAAGAGCTTTCTAACGAATATTAGAAATTTGAAATCTAACGGTTGGATTTAGAATTATGTCCAAATCAAATTCGAAAAAGGTCGCTGTAAGTGCAGTTCGATGGCCATTGTTGGAAATCGACTGTACGGGCCTTGATAAAATTATTAAAAATAGTAATAATTTGTGTAAAATCATAAGAAATGATTTAGAAAGAATTGGGATGAAAAACTCCATATTTGAAAAGATAAAAATAGATTTTTATCGAAATGAACTAGTTTTGAACTAGAATTATAATTCTATTTATTTTTAAATAAATAAATTGAATTCGAAAAGGGTTTTAAAAGTAACCAAAATTCCAATGATTGCATTGGAGTGGATTTGAATCGAAATTGTCTTCGGCATATTTCGATGTTGGAATTCGTGATTATACAGGTGTTGTTATGGAAATTTGAAAGATATATATGTATATCGTTATTTCCAATACGACATTTGTTAGTCGTAGAATTCGATATTGAATATAAGCCGATATATTTTCTATTCAGAGCCTTGTATTGAATATCGAATGTGATTTGGGTTTGTCGTGAATGGCGTCTTCACTAACACTGTTCTTGAACCCAGTTGAGAAAAGATTAAATCTTTTTATTTAGATTTAATGAAGTGTACCAATTAAATGATATTTAATTGGAATTGAATTGGTATTGATTTTTGGGTTTATCGTGAACAGTGTTTTAAATAACACTTGTTCTTTAACCCGATAATTAATGGAATGTGATTTTGGGTTTATCGTGAATCGTGTTTTAAATGACACTGATTCTTTAACCCAGATAATGATTAAAACTAAGTGGAGTTTTAATGAATCTTTAATTAGATTGAAAAGATCGAGAATGGAGTATCACCAGTTTTGCTCCAGGCGATAGTTAAATCTTTAATTAGATTTGAACGTGAAATTTAGAAACTAACTGTCGGTTAGCCAAGCAGAATGGTTTTCTGGATATTGATCTGATGTTGGTTTCGGCCTTCGGGGTTAATATTTGGGGAATTATTCTCTTGATTAATTTACGGTTAGTGACTAATGAATTGGAATGAGGCGTATGTTGTGTTTGTGTAACACTTATTTAAAATATACGCGAGTTATTCGGAAAGACCGGGTTCATCCCATTCTGAATAACTGATACGACGATAAGTCGAAGATGAAGACGATGGTCGAAGACCGGAGGTCTTCACGTCGTTTGGGTGATAACTGATGATCTTGATTGGGCTGTACACCCAAGAAGATGGAAACAGTTGGTGATCGTCCAGACGTACTTGGAGATCGATGGATATGCGGGGTACTAGGTGCCTCCGGTTTCGTTCAGACCCAGAACGGACTTGTAAATGGACTGTGTGTCTGACATCGGATTTCATTCTGTGTGACTGATATCGGTTGCATAGGATGGTTTGCCTGTGTGGCATGCTAAGATGCAAATGATCAAGGCTTCTGTTGAAAAGCAAAGTCTTGTGGTGATGATCAAAGCACGGCCTTTGTGGCGTAGCTTTGTGTAACGTTTACCTCGCGTGTTTCACACCAGGTATGAACCAAAAACGGGAGACGGACCTCAGGGAGGGCATGCGTTTCCTTCTAGCTAAAAAGTGGCGTCAGTGGTTTTACACGCCCTGACGAGTTTGACTTATGTGGTTGTTGCTGTTGCGAGGCGCCTCGGATTGATCGGTCGTTCTCGAACCGATGGAGTCATTTGTTGGCTCATTGACACCCCAAAGGGTGGGGAAACGCAGTGTTCAGGCATTTTAATCCACATCGGTGGACCGGCCCTGTCGCTCCAAGGGTCACTCGAGCTCTGATCCTGAGACACGGGCTAGAGCGTCTCGAATCGGTTGAGGACTATCTTTTGCCTCGGTTCATAGATGGAAATCCAATTTCCAAATACGTGACATTTGCGGTTTTATTTGTAAACCTATATATGGCGACATGATATATGGTACCCATGCCGCCTATGATTGATACTTATGATTTGAAGTTGTTTTATACACTATGCACTTATAATAGTATCAAATAATCTGTTTTAAACGTATCAAGCATTCTTTGGCTGTTATAAGGGAAAACCCTATCCCCCGGCTTGCGTTGCATTGTGTGATAGGACCTGGGTCTTATAACAGCTTCATTTTTCTTTATTTAGCATTGCGCTGTTTGTTTTATGCACTGGTATTCTTGGGAGGAAACCCGTTCCGTGTTATACGGCGTGGTCCCTTGATTTACCTAACTTTAAAATAAAGATTAACTGTTTTAGTTCTCACACCAGTCACATGACTGACCTGGAGTTTATTGTTTTAACCTAAACTCTGGGTGCCCTTATTTTGACACGGGCAGCTAGTAGTTTTGGTTTTGCAGATTTATATTCACAGGATCCTGGTTTACAGCTGGAATGATATCCGGAAAGCTTTGTATCCGTATATCTCATTCTAGTTGTGTATTGTATTATTTTCCGCTGCTATGTATTTAAATGTAATTTAAATCTCTGATATTTCTGTGTAATATTCATTTATACTCTGTAAATTCTTGTAATCTGATGCATTGTTGTAATATACAATGAAACGTTCTTCTGTATGCGTTCTGTTGTGGCTTGTTCTCGAACTATCCGACGCTTTCCTTTACGGGGAAGTTGCGGGTCTTTACAGATAGACTCCGAGTTTACGTAAAATAGACATCATATGAAGAAGATATTAAGGTTCGAATTTTGTATACATATAAGCATAATACATATAAACAAAATAAATCCAGAAAATTAAAATCACATAGTGGCAAAGGGAGGGAAATTGGCACGTTAGGGGTCAAACCCTTCCCTTATGGGTGTCGACCCATGGGTTGACCCCTACATGAGGGGTCGACCCCTATGTTGACCCCACCGAGATCTAGAGCAGATTCGTCCCCTACACGTGGACATATTTCTGAGCGAGACTCGTTGACCTGAGGCTATAAATAGGACCTCATTCTCATTGTTTTATTCACCAAAAACAATGGAGACAACGAGGTGTTTCCCTAACCCATATTGAATTAGCCTATTCTTCTACATCAAACAAGTTATACGTATTTAAGGATCTCTTCTACAGCATCAATAGTCATTTCTATGTTCTTTAGATCCAGTCCCTGTGAGTTTATGTTGCTTTTAGATATAAACATTTAAGAAGTAATCTTGACATGTTTATAAGTTTGGCTTCTAAGCCCATGCTTGTTAACAACCAGAATCATGACATATCTACCATTACTTGTACACCTGATCTATTGTTCTCATATGCCCAATTCTGCCATCATATGACTATCTTGTTACTATGATCAGTTTTATCACCATATACCTGATTTGTTATTATGCTTATTCTTGTTCTCTTCTCTCCCACTTTCCCTTTTTATTTTTACAACCAGGCTGCTTCGAGTCTAGGCCTATCGCTGAAATATTTGAACGCACTAAATTGGGGATCGTTGGGAATGTTAAAATTTGGGGCATAACTTGTATTGGAAAACATGACGGAGATTTTGGGGGCTGTAATGTCCCGTATTTTTATGGTGTAATAATTAATTTATTTAATTATTTAAATAGTGATATAGAGAATTAAATGGTTATTTAATTAAATTATATAGATTATTTAATTAATTTAAATAATAGAATAGTATATTTAATTCGAAAATAATAAAAAATAGTGGAATTCACAATATAGTGTGAATTGGATTATTTAAAATTTATATTCAGTTTAGAGTTGAATTAGAATAACGAATATGTTTAAATAACGACAGTTTGAACGTATAATTATAATCGAGCTTGAAATGGCGCGATAGTTCGAAAGTTGGCGATTCCAACTTCAACTGAATATACAGAATCTGTTTTAAATCGGATTTCTGTGAAAAAACGTTAGGAGCTGATGAAGTATATTTTTCTAGTGGAATAGAAAAATCGAGATTTCGTCGTGTAGATTTTGATTTATGTCCAAATCAAATTTTAGAAAAGTCACTATGGAATTCCTTTAGAATTTATATGATTTATTTATATATTGAAATGGATTTTAAATATAAATTGAATATCGTTATAATTGGGAATTTTGAAATATCTGGTTATAAATCCAATGGAAGCTGTATGGTATTCCACTGTGAATATATACGATAATATTTAATTATAAATATTAAATTTAATTGTTTTTAAGTATATTTATATATTTAAAAGGGTTATTTAGAGCTTTAAAAGTAGCCAGTTTTGCAAACGACCTCGGAATTCGACGAAACTAATTTTGTTGGATCCGCAATTTTTAATTATTGCTAGATTTCAATTTCCATGATTTTTAGAGTCCGTACATGGCCATGGGCGATTTTAATGTGAAATACAGTTGATATTTTGATGGTTAAAAATATGTGAGCAAACGGAGTCGGAATTTGACGAAACCAGTTTCGTTGGGACCGTAATGTCGAACTGAAGGTGCATGTCAATTTTCATGATTTTTGGGTATCGCATGTGATCACAGGAATTTTAGAGGACAAGTAAAAATAGCATTTGCTTAAAATTCAATATAAAAATCGATAAAAATATATATTATATTTATCATATATAATATCCTAACTTTTTCTAAACCTAAGTCCACTTTCCTCCTTGGTCAAAAATCCCGCCGTGATATTTTTCCTTCCAGGAAATTTATTTCGGACCTTCCTAAAATCATAGAAAATAAAATAAAAACCCTACAATCATGGGATTGGTATATCTAGGATCGTTGGAGTGAGGGCTTCATCTCTACGCTGGTTTGATCGAGTTCGACGCAGAGTTTTGTTGATGGGTTGTTGAGCAGTAGGCTTAGGGTTGGAATTTGGTGAACATTTGAGCTTCGAATGATGAAATGGTTGTTGAATCCGAGTTCGTAGCGTCAATTAGCAGCTCAGTGTGGAGTTTTGTGAAATTCGGTGGTGATAAAGTTCGATGGTCTCTTTTGGCACCGTGGGTTTTGCGTCAGGTCGAGGTGGAAGATTGAGTGCAAGTTGAATGATATTTATATGAGGAGGGAGAGGACAAGTAGGGGAGCCATTTGGTGAAGTTGGACGTCGAGTTGGTTGTGTAGTGACGGAGCAGCAATGGGAGGAGTTGGCGTGGAGTTTCGTTATACAGAGGAGCAAGAAAATTGGAAGAAGACTATCGTGGAAGAAGTGAGGCCGTGGGATTAAAATGGGTATGGGCTTTGTTTTAAATGGTAAGGCCCATTTGATCATAAGTTAAGTTAGTTTTAATTTAAATTAGTATTTAAATTTGTAAATTCAATAACTTGAGCATACGTTAACGAAATTTAGGAAATCAAGATCCACTGGGATCGTATGGACATACACTACACAATGGAACTGACTAGGAGTCAGATTGGGGCTAGTTACAATTTATAGCGAAATAAATTGTCCGTCTGAATCAAACAGTGGTTATCGTTATTAACGATGATCGTCCAATGTGAGTAAAACTCACCAACTCTGAACAGTTATTTTTTTATAACGTATTCTTAGAACTGATAAGTATCTGTTGATTGCTATGTGTTAACTGTTTGGTTGAATTGCTTATGTATTGGTCGAAATTATAGATAACGATATAGATATAAATCGTTAATCAAATATTGATTCTGTTTAGCATATTTCATATTGAAATGAAATCGATGTTAATTATATTATTTAATATCTGTGATGCAGGGAAACAGGTCGGAGGAATCCAACAGGATTCCTCAACATTTATGTTTACTGTTTTCCATATATTGTGATATGTGATGTGATATACAATCTGTTGTTGATTGTGTGTGTTGGGATGATATTGATCAGTGATATATGGTATGTTAAATACCATAACAAATACTAGAATAAACAACATATAGATCAGTGATATATGGTATGTTAAATACTTGAATTAATTGCCCAACAGTCAAGCTCTCTTATGTTTGGAAGCCGAAGATCTGTACAGTGTGTAAAGTTTTTGGCCATGACACATTATCTTGTGAATTTTATAATAAACAGCATGTAGATGCTGGAGATCAGTGTGATACAGGAAAGGAGAACAAGTATACAGATCCTCATCGATCTATAGGTAGTTTTAAATAAAAAGCACATGATAATTTCAATGAGTATAAATGGAATACTGTCAATTCAAAGAAGAAGCAATATTGGAGAATGAAAAATAATGGTAGTAGTAAAGATCATGTAGATAATGCAGTCGAAGTAAGTAATGAAGATGTGAATCCTTTTGTTAATTTGGACACTTGTGAGGAGGTAAATATTGGGGGTGATAAGGAAGTTGATAATGAAGTTTTAGCTCGAGATGAAATGGGTAATGAAGGTGGAAATCCAAGTTTTAATGGAAAACCAGATGAGTTGCATAATCTTGGGAAGGATAAAGCTTTTAATCAGGATGATGAATTTCTAATAGGAAATTTATTCGATGATAATAACGATAATAGTGTCAGTGTGCAAATGGCTACAGAGAATTCTTCATGTGGTATTTCTGGTACTTCTAGTGTATCATGTGCATCCACGTCTACATCATTTTTTACTTCTGCTTGTTCCAGTTCTTCATCAGTCATCTCATTTACTAGTGTAAATATTTTTGCTAGTTGTCGTCCTAATTCTGATGCTATAGCTGCTAATACTTCATCTGCAGTTAATTTTTCTACTGTTAGCTCTGCATCTAGTTCATCTATTACTTCAACCATGTCTTGTTCTTCATCTTTCAGTGCCAGTTTACCTGCTGTCTATGCTAAATCGAAGCCTCCTTCTGGTTCAGGCTTGTCTACTTCTCCTTATTCTCATTTAAGTCTTCCTGTTCATATTGTTCAGCCTCCACCTCCTCCGTCTTGCATTTCATCTCAGTGTGGCTTGGCATCTACATCTAAGCTTACTGGTAAGTTTTGGGAAGATGCAGATGATTATGAACCACCAGTAAACATTTCTTTGAAGAATAAGGGTAGAGGGAAGAAAAAGAAGACTAAGAAGGCTAATGTGAATGATGATGATTTAGATGAGGGAATAGAATATGATCTTGAGGATGTAATTCCTTCTAGCAGTTGTTCAAAATCAAACAAGAAACGTACGAAAAAAATCCGCAGTATTGATGATTTGTGATATATGCAAGTTGCTTCTCCTGGTGCTTTTTGCATGTTGGATTTGGTCTTGCTATGCAATGTGGTAACTTGTTATCTGCAGTTTATCTGAAGTGTTTGGCTAATGGAGATTTTGTTAAACTGCAATTTGGTCTTGAAGGTAATGTTCTTGGTTAACTGGACTTATATTTGAGTATAGGTCAGATTTTCAGTAGTATTGAGTTTTTTTTGCGCTTATTGTATTCTATACATATTTTTTTTCTCAATACTGCTGTATAAGGGGTTGTGTGATTGTATAGTTTAGGAAAATGTTGTATATGATTCATGTGAAATTCATAATACTTGCCTTTTAAAATACTGGAATAAACAAAAAAGGGAATTTTCAAATGTTATATTGAAATTGAAACCTTTAATTAATCAAAGGATTTTATATAAAGGGATATTTATAAAATCAAGGGATTTTATAAAAAGAAATATTTGTGAAATCAAATATAAAGGAAAATATTTGTGAAACCAAATAAAAAGGAAAATATTTGTAAAACAAATATAAAGGAAAATATCTATAAAACAAATAAAAAGGGAATAATTGTGAAAAACAAATATAAAGGAAAATATTTGTAAAACAAATAAAAAGGGAATAATTGTGAAAAACAAATATAAAAGAAAATGTTTGTTAAATAAATAGAAAAGATAAAAGAAATATTTATTTGTTAAATAAATAGAATTGAAAAGGGAATAGTTATTTGTTAAGTAAACAAATAGAAAAGGAATTAATCAAAGGAGATAATTCAAAGGAATTAATTAAAGGAGATAATTCAAAGGAATTAGTCAAAGGAGTTAATTCAAAGGAATTAATCAAAGGAGATAATAGAAAAGGAATAAATCAAAGGAGTTAATTCAGAAGAGTAAATCGAAAATTGTTAATCGAAATGAGCTAATCGAATATTAGTTATTCGGTTAGAGTTAATCGAATAGAGTAAATAAGTTAGAGTTAACCAGTTAGAGTTAATCAATTAGGGTTGACTAGTTAGAGTTAATCAGTTAGAGTTAACCAGTTAGAGTTAATCCATTAGGGTTGACCAGTTAGACTTGACCAGTTAGAGTTGACCAGTTAGAGTTAAAGTTAACCAGTTAGAGTTAAAGTTAACCAATAGAGTAATTAAATAGAGTTAATCGAATTAGAATAAATCGATTACAGTTAGTCAAATTAGGAGTTATCGAATATTAGTATTCGAATAAAGTTAAAAGGAGTTATCGAATCTAGTTATTCGAAAGGAGTTATTGAATCTAGTTATTCGAAAGGAGTTATCGAATCTAGTTTTTCGAAAGGAGTTACTCGAATATAGTTTATTCGAATAGAATTAAAGGAGTTATCGAATCTAGTTATTCGAAAGGAGTTATCGAATCTTGTTATTCGAAAGGAGTTAATCGAATATAGTTTATTCGAATAGAATTAAAGGAGTTATCGAATCTAGTTATTCGAAAGGAGTTAATCGAGTATAGTTTATTCGAATAGAATTAAAGGAGTTATCGAATCTAGTTATTCGAAAGGAGTTATCGAATCTAGTTATTCGAAAGGAGTTAATCGAATATATCTAATTCGAGTAAAATTAATGGAGTAAATCTAATATAGTTTATTCGAAAGGAGTTATCGAATCTAGTTATTCGAAAGGAGTTAATCGAATATATCTTATTCGAGTAGAATTAAAGGAGTAAATCGAATATAGTTTATTCGAAAGGAGTTAAGTGAAAAGAGTTAATCAAATAGGAGTCAATCCAATAGAGTTGTGATAAGAGTTAATTGATAAGAGTTAATTGAATAGAGTTAATCGAATATAGATTATTCGAAGAAAGGTTTTCGAATCTAGTTATTCGTAAGAGAGATTATCGAATATAGTTATTCGAAGGGAGGATTTATCGAATAGAGATTTATTCGAAAGAGAGTTATGTAAGGAAGTTTGTTGAAGATTTAAAAGATAAACTTTGTCTATCCTGAAGTTAAAACATTGTTCAGTTATGATCTGAGAGGTAATAATACCCCAACTTGATTGACTTCCTTCTTAACTAAGGAATGGCTAAGGTTTGATAGAAAGGATGGTTAATTGAATTTAGTAAATGAGTGAAATGATTTGAGTTAGCATGGCGAAGTTTGATTTAAACATCAGTATAAATCCAGTGAAGGAGTTTTAGAAATGTTTTCCAAATAAGAATCAGAAATTTTTTCTGATAATAGAAAATAAGAACTTAGAACATATGGAAACAGGAGATAAGTAAATTTATGAACTAAAGAGATAAATGTTAAATGATGATTGATTGATATAATTTCGATTTGGAAATAATATCGTTGTTTGCACACGTGTTTTTCTTTGATAGTTAACTCACCGACTATCGAAGTTTTCGACCATTTTAGCGTTGTTAATATGGAGAGACCGGTTGGATTATTATCCGAAGAACCACTCCGTATTTGCATAAGCGTTGCAAATCATATATGCCAAAGATAATTGAAGACAGAGTAAAGTGCAAGGGCTGTTGTATAAATCTTAGGTAACGATTGCCTAAGATGGATGTACTGAATAGTGCTTTCGGTTTGTCCAGTCCCAGGACGACCTTTATGGAAGAATGTCTGACAGAGTATATTTATTAGACCACGTAAGTTGATCTCTTCAAACGTATTTACGTTTGGTGGCGGAGGAATTCGTTTCTCTTAGCTGTGTACCCGTGGTATTTTTGGGGAAATCAATTTGTGATTTGGCAGGTACGACGATGTGACATTCAAAGTGAATAAATGTGTGATTTGTCAGAGATAAGCGTGGCCTCTAGCCTCACAACCGGGAAATGACAAAAATCAGGAAAGGCAGCATGGCTATGTAGGTCGCACCTATTAGGGTGTATAATCACCTGATCTAGAGTTTCATTTACTTCTAAAAATCTATTGTCGATGCTGTCCCATTCGGGAAACGGTTGCTGATCCCAACCGTTGGTGATATACATTCGATACACTCAAGTGAAATGAGTGGTCGGTCATGTGTGGCCGGGTTGCAAGATGTTCTTGTTGAACCCAGTGTATTCCTCTCTAGAGGTACACTAGCGAAAGGTGGTTCCATACCTTGTCATAGTTGGAAATTCATTACCTAATACGTGCTTGTGGTTTTGATTGTATACTATATATGTAGAACGTGAGATGAAAGCGTTTCGGCTAGATGATTATTATATTGTGGTTGATAGACACTATTATAATATCAATGAATTTTGATGTAAAGATTATTTTGGATTCTCATAAGGGAAAAACCAGTTCCGTTGTATGGCGTGGTCTTATGAGATATCGTTTAATGGCTCAAACTATTTAAAACTATTTTACTCATACTAGTCCCGTGACTGACCCGGAGTTTATTTTGTTTTGTTTCCCTAAACTTTTGGGTGCCCAATTTTATACGGGCAGTCAAGTAGTCGGGATTTACAGATACTTGAAGAGCTGGAGCAGGAGGCTTCAGAATTTTATATAGCTATTGTTATTCCGCTGTGTTGTACGTGTTGTACCTGATAATGATATGTGTATTCAAGTACAAATCTTTTATTTCAAAGTAATGTTATATTTATTCGTTCCGCCGTGAGATTCGTGTTTACTCTGATGTTGTAGGTTCTTCTTCTTCTTCCATTCTAAGTTTCTATCTTATCTATTCTCACCTTCTAATTTATTTCTATTAGTTTTCTGATTTCCAGTGTAATGTGGGTTGGACTTGTGTTATTTAGTCAGCTCAAATTGGACCGGAATTTCGGGACACTACAATTGGTATCAGAGCTTAAGGTTAAGTGAATTACCTTGGCTCTGTTAGGTAACTCAGTAGAGATGGGGTTAGTAATACCCTAGATTGAGTTTGAGTCTATATATATGAGTGAACGTATTTGTTATTGATATAAAAATTATTTCATATTGTGTAGATTTATTGGTTGAGTTATTTATGGGTTCTGGTCGATCAGTTTGATCCACTGTATCGGTAGGAGTTTATAAACACTTGAATACAATGAAACGACATGGTATGTTTTGAAAAGAGGGTAAACGAAATAATTTTACCCAAATTATATTTTGATATAAAGGATTTATATCGGAGTGATTATAATATATTGGATATATTGGTTGTTATTATAATCGAGTAAGATTATAAGTTGAAATGGTTATATAAATAACCAATTAGAATTCATATAAGCGTAGTATATGAAATCAGATGAATTAAATCTGAATTTAAATCAGAATTTGGAATTCCGAAAACATGAAAAGTGTTTGTAAGTGGATTTGAATTAAATATATGAGAATTTTAAAATCCAGGGAAATTTTAAATTGTTTTACAAGCCGTGTGAATGGTATTTTGAAATGAATTTCAAAATGGAAGTATTTAGGAAATGGTTTTAAAAGTGATATAGCATTGAACTCACTTCGGTCGATGGAAAATAATTCTGATGATGACTGTGCAACATCATCAGTGTTCATTTTCGAGTTTGTAAGCGACGGATTACTACCAAGGTTTCGAATTGTTTTGGGAAAATGAGTTGTTTTGAATCCTGAAAAGGGAAGTTTGATTTTGATATGGTAAACTATTCAAAACACCCAAGAAAAGACTGTTTGAATTAAAAATAAATTAAACAGAAATTTTTGAAAGCAAATTGGAATTAAAATAAAGTCAGTTAAGTGGTAACTGAAATTGAATTAGAATGATATCGAGACAAATTGGATTTGTGAGATTCGAATTTGAAGTTTAATTTGATAATCAAGTTAAGAGTTTGGAATCGAGAATGAAACTCGAGTTTGAAATGATATTTGGCTTGGATATAAGCGAATGGTTGTGTTGGAGATAAAAGTAATTAGAGTTTGATTGAGATGTCATTGGTATATGCTGAATTAGCAGCAGATGTAAAAGATATAATGATATGCCCGACAAAAAGGTACTAGTTTATATTATATATGGGTTTGATATTTTGATGAGCCGAATTGACAAGCCGCTTGGCTATTTGGTTTTCTTTTGGGTTGGAGAAGGCCCAAAGAGGCGAGTAGGAGTTTGAGCTATTGACCAGTACAAAGGAGGCGCTGGCGAAATTTTTCGAAAAGTTGAGGTGTTAGAAAATTTTCAGGATTTTTGAAAATTTTCATTAGTAAGAATGAATAAATATTTAATTGAAATTAAATTGATTCAGTGAAACTGGAGTTAAAGAAGTAAACAAATAATTGTTACCCAGTTAATAGGGTTAGTTTTCTACCTTAGCAATTTCGAGGACGAAATTATTTTAAGGGGGGAAGAATGCAACGTCCCATATTTTTACGATGTAATAATTAATTTATTTAATTATTTAAATAGTGATATAGAGAATTAAATGGTTATTTAATTAAATTATATAGATTATTTAATTAATTTAAATAATAGAATAGTATATTTAATTTGGAAATAATCAAAAATAGTGGAATTCACAATATAGTGTGAATTGGATTATTTAAAATATATATTCAGTTTAGAGTTGAATTAGAATAACGAATATATTTAAATAACGACAATTTGAATGTATAATCATAATATAATTATAATCGAGCTTGAAATGGCGCGGTAGTTTGAAATTTGGCGATTCCAACTTCAACTGAATATACAAAGTCTGTTTTAAATCGGAATTCTGTGAAACAAGAAACGTTAGGAGCTGGTGAAGTATATTTTTCTAATGGAAGAGAAAAATCGAGATTTCGTCATGTATATTTTGATTTATGTCCAAATCAAATTTTTAGAAAAGTCACTATGGAATTCCTTTAGAATTTATATCGATTTATTTATATATTTAAATGGATTTTAAATATAAATCGAATATCGTTATAACTGGGAATTTTGAAATATTGGGTTATGAATCCAATTGAAGCTGTATGGTATTCCACTGTGAATATATACGATAATATTTAATTATAAATATTAAATTTAATTGTTTTTAAATATATTTATATATTTAAAAGGGTTATTTAGAGCTTTAAAAATAGCCAGTTTTGCAAACGACCTCGGAATTCGACGAAACAAATTTTATTGGATCCACAATATTTAATTATTGCTATATTTCAATTTCCGTGATTTTTAGAGTCCGTATGTGGCCGTGGGCGATTTTAATGTGAAATACATTTTGATATTTTGAGGTTAAAAATACGCTGTGTGAGCAAACGGAGACGGAATTTGATGAAACTAGTTTCGTTGGGACCGTAATGTCGAACTGAAGGTGCATGTCAATTTTCATGATTTTTGGGTATCGTATGTGATCACAGGAATTTTAGAGGACAAGTAAAAATAGTGTTTGCTTAAAATTCAATATAAAAATCGATAAAAAAATATATTATATTTATCCTATATAATATCCTAACTTTTTCTAAACCTAAGTCCACTTTCCTCCTTGGTCAAAAATCCCACCGTGATATTCTTCCTTCCAGGAAATTTATTTCGGACCTTCCTAAAATCATAGAAAAGAAAATAAAAATCCTAAAATCATGGGATTGGTATATCTAGGATCTTTGGAGTGAGGGCTTCATCTCTACGCTGGTTCGATCGAGTTCGACGCAGAATTTTGTCGATGGGTTGTTGAGCAGTAGACTTAGGGTTGGAGTTTGGTGAACGTTTAAGATTCGAATGATGAAATGGTTGTTGAATCCGAGTTCGTAGCGTCGATTAGCAGCTCGGTGTAGAGTTTTGTGAAATTCGGTGGTGATAAAGTTCGGTGGTCTCTTCTGGCACAGTGGGTTTTGCGTCAGGTCGAGGTGGAAGATTGAGTGCAAGTTGAATGATATTTATATGAGGAGGGAGAGGAGAAGTAGGGGAGCCATTCGGTGAAGTTGGATGTTGAGTTGGTTGTGTGGTGACGGAGCAGCAATGGGAGGAGTTGGCGTGGAGTTTCATTATACAGAGGAGCAAGAAAACTGGAAGAAGACTATCGTGGAAGAAGGGAGGCCATGGGGTTAAAATGGGTATGGGCTTTGTTTTAAATGGTGAGGCCCATTTAATCATAAGTTAAGTTAGTTTTAATTTAAATTAGTATTTAAATTTGTAAATTCAATAACTTGAGCATACATTAACGAAATTCAAAAAATCAAGATCCGCTGGGATCGTATGGACGGACACTACACAATGGAACTGACTAGGAGTCAGATTGGGGCTAGTTACAATTTATAGCGAAATAAATTGTCCGTCTGAATCAAACGATGGTTATCGTTATTAATGATGATCGTCCAATGTGAGTAAAACTCACCAACTCTGAACAGTTATATTTTTATAACGTATTCTTAAAACTGATAAGTATCTGTTGATTGTTGTTTGTTAACTGTTTGGTTGAATTACTTATGTATTGGTTGAAACTATAGATAACGATATAGATATAAATCGTTAATCAAATATTGATTCAGTTTGCAGAATATTTCATATTGTCATGAAATAGACGTTAATTATATTGTTTAACATATGTGATGCAGGGAAACAGGTAGGAGGAATCCAACTGGATTCCTCAACATTTATTTTTACTGTTTTCCTTATATTGTGATACATGATGTGATATACAATCTGTTGTTGATTGTGTGTGTTGGGATGATATTGATCAGTGATATATGGTATGTTAAATACCATAACAAATACTGGAATAAACAAAAAGGGGATTTTTCAAATGTTATATTGAAATCGAAACCTTTAATTAATCAAAGGATTTTATATAAAGGGATATTTATAAAATACAGGGATTTTATAAAAAGAAATATTTGTGAAATCAAATATAAAGGAAAATATTTGTGAAATCAAATATAAAGGAAAATATTTGTGAAATCAAATATAAAGGAAAATATTTGTAAAACAAATATAAAGGAAAATATTTGTAAAACAAATAAAAAGGGAATAACTGTGAAAAACAAATATAAAGGAAAATATTTGTAAAACAAATAAAAAGGGAATAATTGTGAAAAACAAATATAAAAGAAAATGTTTGTTAAATAAATAGAAAAGATAAAAAAAATATTTATTTGTTATATAAATAGAATTGAAAAGGGAATAATTATTTGTTAAGTAAACAAATAGAAAAGGAATTAATTAAAGGAGATAATTCAAAGGAATTAATCAAAGGAGATAATTCAAAGGAATTAATCAAAGGAGTTAATTCAAAGGAATTAATCAAAGGAGATAATAGAAAAGGAATAAATCAAAGGAGTTAATTCAAAAAAGTAAATCGAAAAGAGTTAATCGAATATTAGTTATTCGATTAGAGTTAATCGAATGGAGTAAATGAGTTAGAGTTAACCAGTTAGAGTTAATCAATTTGGGTTGACCAGTTAGAGTTGATCAGTTGGAGTTAACCAGTTAGAGTTAATCCATTAGGGTTGACCAGTTAGAGTTGACCAAATAGAGTTGATCGGTTAGAGTTAACTAGTTAGAGTTAACCAGTTAGAGTTAAAGTTAACCAGTTAGAGTTAGAGTTAACCAATAGAGTAATTAAAAAGAGTTAATCAAATTAGAATAAATCGATTAGAGTTAGTCGAATATTAGTATTCGAATAAAGTTAAAAGGAGTTATCGAATCTAGTTATTCGAATGGAGTTAATCGAATATAGTTTATTCAAATAGAATTAAAAGAGTTATCGAATCTAGTTATTTGAAAGGAGTTATCGAATCTAGTTATTCGAAAGGAGTTAATCAAATATAGTTTATTCGAATAGAATTGAAGGAGTTATCAAATCTAGTTATGCGAAAGGAGTTAATCGAATATAGTTTATTATAATAGAATTAAACGAGTTATCTAATTTAGTTATTCGAAAGGAGTTATCGAATCTAGTTATTCGAAAGGAGTTAATCGAATATAGTTTATTCGAATAGAATTAAAGGAGTAAATCGAATATTGTTTATTCGAAAGGAGTTAAGTGAAAAGAGTTAATCAAATTGGAGTTAATCCAACAGAGTTATGATAAGAGTTAATTGATAAGAATTAATTGTAAAAAGTCCTACGTACTTGTCAAGTATAATACACTCACAAGGATCGTGTAATATGACAAACAATATTCCACGTATAAAGTAATAGCTAATCACAGAACAATAAAATCAAAGATGCAGTAAAAAGGAAAATCACACCAGGGCTTTTTATACTGGTTCGGAGCACCGTCCTACGTCCAGTCCCAGACCTCTCTCTGGATTTTCATTAATCAACCACCTCATTTCACCCGTAGGAACAGGTTCACAATACACCACTTGATTTCACGGGCTACAAGCTTACCCACTTGATTTCACGGGCCATAAGCTTACCCACTTGATTTCATGGGCCATAATCTTACCTACCTGATTTGAATGGCTATAGGCTTACCGGAATTTCAATACAAAGTAGTTGATGATTGACTATATATTGTGTCTTCAATACATGGACTAGTCGCTTGTAGTACACCCTTCCTATAATCTTATCCTCGATTATATACTTTGAATGCAGTAGATTTAAGGAAGTGGAATGCTTGTTGAATCAAATGATATTAAATTGATTCAAGGATTCAACAAGTATTTAAATTTGGAGAGCTTTTGTTTTGCAAAGAGTATGAAAATGCAATTCATAAATTAGAGAGAATATAGAATGATTTCGTGATTGTAAAACAAGTTTGAAGTTGTTTATATAATAGTAGAAAGATAGTAATTCTTCATGAAGAGTTTCTATAAAAAGTTATGTCCATTTCCTTTGATTATTCAATAGAAACCTCTTCACAAATAGAAGCAACCTTTCAGAAAAAGTTTGCTGTTTGAAAACGGTCGACTGGTCAAAAATCACCGGTCGACTGGTTGAATTTAAAAATCCCAGAAAAATAATCGTTATGTGAAAAAATACACAGACCGGTCGACTGGTCCGTATTCACCGGTCGACTGGTTCGAGTGAGAAAAGTTTTGTTTCCAAAACAGAAACATGAACGGTCGACTGGTGGTATTTTGGGTAGTCAACCGTTTTATTGTTGTGGAACAGAGGACCTTGGTTCACAGTCTAGATCACTCTACACTCTTTCCCGGTCGGAGCCTGGACCGTTTGGGCTTTTTCTGTGACTTTTCAATTCTTCAAATATACAGATATCAGCAACGAAGATATGATATTGTTTTGTGTATTTGTGTTATACTTTGAGGATAGATTTTAACATATTTCTAACACGACTCAAAGTAAAAAACCTTATCTCTATGAAATGATCTTCATTGCACCTTTATATGTTGGCATCGATCAAAATCTTGTCTATACATTCTCCCCCTTTTTGATTGATGACAACACCTTGGATTTTCTACCTCTAAATATAAAGCTCCCCCTGAATTTTTGCAACATTTGTTAGTTCATAATATAAATAATCTTACCTTTTGATTTGTAGTAACCTGTAACTTCCCCGGTAAGGAAAGAGCGGATACTATGAGAACAACACACAAAAGAACGCAGACAGAAGAACATTGCATTGTATATTACAACAATTCCATCAGAATACAAGAATATACAGAGTATAAATCAATATTACACATTTACCAAATATCAGAGATTACAATAAATTACATAGCAGCGGAAAATAATATAATACACAACTAGAAGTAATACACGGATACAGAGCTTTCCGAGTATCGTTCAAGCTGTAAATCAGGATCCTATGAATATAAATCTGCAAAACCAAAACTATTAGCTGCCCGTGTCAAAATAAGGTCACCCAGAGTTTAGGTTAAAACAATAAACTCCAGGTCAGTAATGTGACTGGTGTGAGAACTAAAACAGTTATTAATCTTCATTTTAAAGTTAGGTAAATCAAGGGACCACGCCGTATAACATGGAACGGGTTTCCTCCCAAGAATACCAGTGCATAAAACAACAGCGCAATGCTAAATAAAGAACAATGAAGCTATTATAAGACCCAGGTACCATCACACAATGCAATGCAAGCCGGAGGATAGGGTTTTTACCTTATAATAGCCAAAGAATGAAGCTATTATATCGATCGTTTTACGAGAATCCGACGGTCGGATCTCCCGCAATATCCATTCGAAGTCAATGGTCGAAATTCGCGAACTGCCGCAGCGCGGCGCGTCCTATTCAGGCCATTATATATATATATATATAATATTATATATATTTCATCGATTTCCTTTTAAAAACGTATTTTTCAAATCATTTTAAATTCGTTTTCAAAGCGGTTTCGACTGCATATTCAATTTCAAATCAAAATTGAATATTCCAAATCATTAACATATAAATGATAATATTTTCAAAATGTTATATTTTGAAATCACTTCTTTTTCGATATTCATTATAAAAACGAATAAAATCGATATGAATATCGCTCGCGTCAAAATGGCGCAAATCTAATCAACACGGCTTCATATATTTATATTTTCAAATATTCTATTTCAAATATTTCTATTCAAATATTTCTTTTTCAAATATTCTATTTCAAATATTCTATTTCAAATATTTCTATACAAATATTTCCTTTTCAAATATTCTATTTCAAATTTTCTATTTCAAACATTCTATTTCAAATATTTCTATTCAAATATTTTATATTCAAATATTTTATTTCAAAACTGGAATGAGGCCCAATCAATTACCATAGTATTTATTTCTGTGGATTTCCATACAACGCATGTATATATCAACAATGACAAATAATCAACCATCATCCAAAGTGCATTCTACACTGTATAAGCATCAAATATAAATATTCAACGCTTATAACAGTCTGTCAATCAATCGATCGACATACAACTAATTATTGGGATTAGTGTATGTCATATATCACCCCAATACCCATGTGGGGTTTCAAACAATCAAATACAGATTTTATTTGTGCAGTTGGGCAATGTGTAAAATTTATCGTCCCAATCAATATCAGTCAAATGTGTGTATATAAACAAATCGTTCGATTTGTTTATATTAATTTAATTCATTTCATACACACGTTAAAAATTCATAAAAATATTTTTTTATTTCATTGCACATCACACAATCAACTACACATCAAAATCAAACAAACAAACAAGCCGTCCATGGTCTGTGGACGAAGGGTGTCGGGTGCTACTAAACACCGTCTGCATCCTAGTATATATTTTAACTAGAAAATTAAATTAAAAGTGAGAAGTTCTCACCGAAAAGCAAAACCAATGCCACGACTCTTCGTACGTAGAAATCTTCGTCGTGCTCGCCTTTTATCACTTTCGCCTAACGTATCCACTACACATATAAAAATCACATTTTTATAATCACCCTACAAGGACAAAAATCACATTTTTACACCGCTACTATATAGATAAAAATTCTATTTTTATACCGCTACTACATAGATAAAAATTCTATTTTTATACCCTAAGTAATATAATAAAAAAATTATTTTTATCACGCTATTTCAATAAATAAAAATCATATTTTTTTTATATCTTCTTCATATACATTTACAACGCTTCTTTCGATATAAAAATTATATTTTTATATGTCTACTTCTTATATAATGATCGAATTTTTACAACCTATATAATATAAAAATCACATTTTTATATTCTGTAACACCCCACCTCCGCCAGTGCCACTCTTGCAAGGGCACTGACTTTGGAGGGGCGTTTAAACAAGGTAAACATGCATGCAGATATCACAAGACAGAACGTATAAGTAAAAAAAACAGAGTAAATATAGCAGCGGATAAAAACTAGCATATCAAAACCATAAGTTAAGTTACAACACAGTACTTGATCATTATTTTCCATAAACAAAGTCTAGAAACATAAAACTGGAAACTGGAAAGGAAAACATAAAGTAGCTATCCCCAAGGTAGAAAACCATAGCGAGCTCAAGTCCAAAGCATACATGAGCTATCCAGGAAAAGCAGCTAAGATCCAAGCTAAGTACTGGTATTCCCGCCCTGTAAACCTGGGGGGGGGGGAACGAAAGAAAAGAGGCGAAAGAAAATGGGTCAGTCAAAAGACTGGTAAGTCCTACCTACTATTGTACAACAACTAATAAAGTTAACTGTATATGTAAACAAGGATGAGTCATAGGATGATAACTGGCATGGAAAAAGTCAACAAGATAGATCAAGTGTGGCACCGCATATACAAGGTTGAGGTTTGCACCAAGTGTACTAGTATCACAAGTCATGTCAAGTGTAAACAAGAAGTGATCCCCAGGCCCAAGTTTGGCCCAACATCATGAATGACCTAAACCAAGGTCCAACTAGCACGGTCTAGTCGATCGGCTCTCCTAAAGCCTAACTCGTCAAGTGTCGGTGTCATACGGCCCAACTACGAAGTGTAGCTAAACTGTGCTAGGTCCATCCTAGGGTGTATCAAGTCCTAGGGTGTCAACCACTGACACAAACCAAGCACGCACAGTTTAAACCTACTGGTGCCCGTGCCTGCTTTTTCAACTCCGGACCATGTGCACGACCATGGCCCGCCTGAACCTACACCGGCGCACCTACACAGCCGTCGTCTTGGTCGCTTACATGTCATCCCAGTAATCGTGCCCCACCCTAGCCTAGTCCCTAGGGTATCATGATACATCCAAGAGGGTTACTGGTGCAAAGGACCACGTAACTAGGGTTTCCTTAATGGGTTAAACGTGGTTAACCCAACTCATCTAAGTACCAAGTTGGTTAAGTGTACCCAAGGTTCATGACTTAACCCTACCAACCCATCGTGTTTAATTGGTTAAGTATTCAAGCGGTCCATGACTTAACCCTACCATGTGGCATTAATTAATTTAATGCACCCAACCTCTCACATTAGACCTTGTTGTGGTTACTAGTTAGGCCGGGCGGGTCCGGGTAGGTTTACACCACAACTTAGTCTAACCTCGGGTCTCACGTGCAACATGACCAACTACTCACATTGGGTCCTATTGCTTGTAGCCACTAGTTAAGCCGGTCGGTTCCGGGTAGGTTTATGCTACAAGCTCAACCCAACCTCGAGTTGGCCATTCTCATGTGTTCTAAGTGTCATGTCCATCACATTACAAGTTTTCAAGCAATTGGGTAGACCTAACTTAATAGGTAAATTCCCAATGGGTAGACCTAACTTAATAGGTAAATTCCCAAGCTTATGTTTTTATGTCTTTTAAGTTTACCCAATCCCAAACGCAATCCCATCGCTTACATATCGCAATAGCGCATAAAGGATAGAAAGAGGGAACTTGGCATAATCATGACATAGAGGGGGTGGAGCCACAAGTTAAACATGGTGGCATGAGACAAAGATGTGATCATAAACTTGCATATCATGTTATCAACTTGCAAAATATTCATAAGCATGCATAACATCATTTTAACTTGCATAGTGTTCATATGCATGCATAACATGGTTTCAACTTGCATAAGGTTCATATGCATGCCTAACATGGTTTCAACTTACATAAGGTTCATATGCATGCATAACATGGTTTCAACTTGCATAAGGTTCATATGCATGCATAACATCAAACTTGGCAAATAGGTGGAACATGGCCATAGATAGCATGAGATAAGGGCTAGTAACATGCATATAACATTATATGCATGTTAATGCAAGGGTTATGAGAGTTTCAAAGTTTCATTATGCAACATTTCCAACCAAAGATCATATCTTTCTATGCATAAAGCCAAGGTAATGACTTTACTAACATGCATAGAGTAATCTTATGCATAAAATCATAAGATAAAAGCACATATCATGATTAACCCCAAACTCAAACTTGAAACATAACATATTAACTTCATAGTTAAAATACAAGAGTAGAAATAGGCTTACTATGCTATGAAGACTCAAATGAGTATAGCAAATGTAAGAAACCCCTTATGCAACAAATTAAAACCCCAAAATGCAAGAAAACTTGATCAAGACTCCTCCTTTATGATGCCAATAGAGAAACAAGACTTTAATGCAAGCTAAAGAGGATCATACAAGCCTAAATACACTTGTATGCATGGAAATCTCTTAGAAATTTGATTTAGGAATTTATGAAGAGAGTGGAGGCCATGAGAGGATTGATTTTGCCATAGTTTAGTTGTAGGATAGATTAATGATGATTTAGAGTAGGTTAGGGTCTTATTTATAGATTAGGCAAGTGTTTTAGGCCATAGGATTAACCCTAGGATAGATCCCAGCCCTCAAAAATCGTCACAAGCCTCCAAAAAAGGACCAAGGGCCAAAACAGGTGCACCAGGCCAGCCAGGGTCAAGCCAGAAGGCTGTGCAGGTTTCTGGCTCGACACGGGCGCACTTCCCAAGTGCGCCAGTGTATTTTTGTGCTGGCGCACTTCCCAAGTGCGCCAGTGCATTCTGGCTTGTTTTCGGTTTTTCTGCCTAACTTCGTTCGTCCATATCTTCTTCATACGAACTCCGATTTTCGAAAACTCGGACTCTATTTCGCGTATTTTTTCGAGACGAACGCAATGGCATAGCCCATTTCCCTTGATTCAGATTTTAGAATTAAATTCTGCCTCAATTTATGTTATAACAGGTTATTGAAAATACGGGTTGTTACATTCTCCCCTCCTTAAGGGATTTCGTCCCCGAAATCTTCAAGTTAGGAAGAACGCATCCTACCATCCAACATCCATCTACTCAAAACATCATCCACGAGCAATCATTGCCTTACAAGATTCTAAATGCTGTATGAACATATGCAAAGGTGTGTGTATATGTACTTATCTAATGCAAATATCATCAATGCAGATTATGTTAGTGAAATGAATCCATATGTATGCAATTCCTAACATAATGTATAACATCTATATGTGTGCACATCACATACATCCATATGCAACATCCATGTGATAACACAAAAATTTTCATCCATGAATAAGCATAAACACTCATGCATATGCAATATGAGAGTGTGTGAGCCGATCTTAGTGCCTAATGTGTATCATGCATCCACGAGTATCCACTTGCAACCACTTGCAACCATCAAGCATAACATGTTTCAAATACATGTTTCATCCAAAGGGTTTCTACATAGGGTTCTCATGACAAGATTAGCACGATAACTAGATAAACATGGATAGCAAAGAGAAAGATATGCTAACAAAGAAAAGAGATTGAGAGTGTACCCTCAAAAAGGAATGGATAAAGCCCACGCATCTTCTCCTCGGTTTCCCAAGTTGCGTCTTCTTCGGCTTCACCCCATTGAACCTTCACCAACTTGACCTCTCGATTCCTTAGCTTCTTGGTCTCCGTCCCCAAGATACGAATCGGAGCTCTCCTCAAAGTTGCCTCTTTCTCTACTTCCACGTCTTCAAGAATGCTAGGTTCAACCACCTCAGCGGACTCATGTAGGCACTTTCGGAGATGCGAGACATGAAAGACATTATGCACTCCAGACAGCTTCTCGGGCAATTGCACTTTATAAGCCATCTTCCCAATTCTCTCTATGATAGGGAAGGGTCCTACGAACCTGGGTGCCAGCTTCCCAATTGCTCCGAAGCGAACCACATTACGCAAAGGAGAAACCTTCACGGAAACCATGTCTCCAACTTCGAACTCCAAATCTGTCCTTCGCTTATCAGCATAGGATTTCTGTCTATCTTGGGCCGCTTTCATCCGTCTTCTCACCAATTCAACTTTCTCAGATGTGTCTCGTATCATATCGGGCCCAAGTACAAGCTTATCTGTAGTCTCCCACCAACATGTAGGCGACTTGTACGGCCTCCCATATAAAGCTTCAAATGGTGCCATCCCTATGCTTGCTTGATAACTGTTATTATATGCAAACTCAACAAGAGGAAGATGGTCTTCCCAAGTACCACCAAAATCCAGAATACAAAGCCTTAACAGATCCTCGAGTACCCTATTCACCCTTTCGGTTTGACCGTCCGTCTGTGGGTGATAAGCAGTACTTAGATTCAACCTCGTGCCCATGGCTTCTTGCAAGCTATTCCAGAACTGACTTGTAAAGATTGGGTCACGGTCACTGACTATACTAGAAGGGACTCCATGAAGTCTCACAATCTCACGAAGATATACAGACGCTAGCCAAGATGCGGTCCTCTTGCTCTTTACCGGAATGAAATGAGCACTCTTCGTAAGTCTGTCCACAATAACCCAAATGCTCGTATTCCCTTTCCTTGACCTTGGTAGCCCATCAATAAAATCCATGGAAATACTCTCCCACTTCCAAAGTGGAACGTCTAGAGGATGCAATAGCCCACCGGGCTTCTTCGACTCGGCCTTAACTTGCTGGCAAATGATACATCTAGAAACAAACTCTACCACATCCTTCTTCATCCCAGGCCAAAAGAAAATACGCTTCATATCTTTATACATTTTATCTCCGCCTGGATGTATAGTCAACTTAGAGCGATGCGCTTCCTCAAGAATTTTTCTTACTAGATCTCCTACCACTGGAACACATAACCTTCCATCTCTCCTCAGCCAACCCTTGTCATCAATAGAATATCGAGCGAGATGACTAGACGTCTCTCCTCGAATCAGCTTATCCATAATCTCAACTATCTGAGGGTCTTCTTTCTGCGAAGCCCCAACTTGACCAAGAAGGGTAGGTCTGAGTTCCAGAGATGCTAATGAACCGGTCATCGACTCAATTGCCAAAGAGAAATCAAAGGTTGCCACATACTCTAAATTCTTCATCTCAACGAATAGAGGACTTAGGGTCAACCTCTTTCTGCTTAGTGCATCAGCCACAACATTACCCTTGCCAGGGGTATAAGCTATCTCGAAGTCATATGATGCCAAGAATTCCATCCACCTTTGCTGCCTAAGATTCAGATCTTTCTGCGAGAAGAGATACTTGAGTGATTTGTGATCAGTATAAAACTCAAACCTTTCGCCTAAAAGATAGTGGCGCCAGGACTTGAGTGCAAAGACAATCGCCGCTAACTCCAAGTCATGAGTGGGGTAGTTCTTCTCATGAACTTTAAGTTGCCTACCCCCATAACATATCACTCTTCTCTCCTGCATCAGAACAGCGCCTAACCCCGTGCCACATGCATCGGTATACACGGTAAACATTTTACCGCCATCGGGTAATGCCAAAACTGGAGCTGTGGTAAGGGCCCTTTTGAGCCTTTGAAAAGCAAGCTCACACTCTAAGTCCCATGCAAAGACTAAGTTCTTCTTCGTCAATCTAGTGAGAGGGGCCGAAATCTTAGCGAAGTCTCTAATGAACTTCCTATAGTAGCCTGCCAGACCGAGAAAGCTCCGCACTTCGGTTGCATTCCTAGGAGTCTTCCAGTCTTGAACTGCAACCACTTTCGCGGGATCCACAGCTATACCCTGCTTAGAAACTATATGCCCAAGAAATCGGACTTCCTTTCTCCAAAAGTGGCATTTCGAGAACTTGGCTTTCAACTGATGGCCTCTAAGCGTATCCATCACTTCCTTGAGGTGTCTAGCATGTTCTTCCTCGTCTTTTGAAAAGATCAGAATATCATCCACGAAGACAACAACAAACTTGTTAAGGAACTCCCTGAACACCCTACTCATCAAATCTACGAAGTAGGCGGGTGCATTAGTCAAGCCGAATGGCATGACAAGCCATTCAAAGAATCCGTCTGGAGTCCTAAATGCAGTCTTATCAATGCTGTCTTCGGCCACTCTAAGCTGATGAAATCCGGTGGCTAAATCAAGCTGAGAGAAAACAGAAGCACCAACAAGCTGGTCGAAGAGGTCATCTATCCTCGGTAATGGATGCCTATTCTTCTTGGTCAGCTTGTTCAACTCTCGATAATCAACACATAGACGAAGCGAGCCGTCCGCCTTAGCAGCGAACACTACAGGAGCACCCCATTCAGAAATGCTTCGCCTAATAAAATTCTTCTCAAGTAGCTCCTTGATTTGCTTACTGAGCTCTCTCCTTTCACGCGGGGCCATGTGCCTAACTGGTAAGGAGACTGGCTTAGCATTATCAACCAGATAAATGCGGAAATCTATCTCTCGCTTAGGGGGTAACCCCTTAACTTCTTCAAAGACATCAGGGTATTATCGAACCACCCTTACAGATTGCAGATCATCGATGGACGAGTCAAGAGATTCAAGATAACATAGCATGACGGGATCTAGTGGGTTGCAAGAAATCTCTAGGGTATTACCCAGGTGAGTCATGAGTCTCACCACCCTATGCTCACAATCGAGAATGGCTCCATAGCGGGACAACCAATCCATGCCCAAGATCAACCCGTATCCCGTGAAACCGAGAACATAAGCATCACACGAGAATTCTACGGTCAAGATAGAAATCCTCAAATCCATACAGATCATAGATAAATGGGCTGAACCCCCAATCGGATTTGAAACACTAACGGGATCCTCAACAAGACTAGTACTTAGGTGCAAACTTCCAACAAGATCAGAAGAAATAAAGGTATGCGATGCGCCAGAATCAAACAAAGTGCGAACAGGAAAACCAGAAATATAAACAAGACTTTCCACAGAAATAGTACCTCGGTCCTGAACTGGAGTGGTGTTAAGAGCATGCACTTGCCCTCCAGATGAACCTGCGCGCTGAGTTTGTCCATGCCCCTGCTTCTTAGGGCAATCCTTGCTAAAATGTCCCGTCTCTCCACAATGAAAGCATCCACCCAATTTCATTCTCTTCTTCCTACAGTCCTTGGCCACGTGCCCAACAATCCCACAGAAGTGGCACTTTCTTGTGTCCTTTGCCTTGTTCTTGTTGCCCTTGTTGTTCTTGTTGTTCTTGTTGTTCTGATTACTCTGATTCCCTCCCCACTTGGAGTCTGTCTTCTTAGGCTGAGTCTCATTGGGCTTGACTTCTTTCTTCCCATTCTTATCCTCTCCCTGCAGCAATGCCATGTCTACTAGGCTCTCGAAAGTGGCCCCCATGGGTATGTGTGACATGGCTAGACCTTGTAATGGCTCATTTAACCCTCGTGCAAAACGTAGAGCCTTCTTCTCGGGAGTATTGACCATGTCCAAACCGAATCGGGCAAGCTGGTTGAACTTATTCACATATTCTCTCACCGTCATGTCTCCTTGCTTCAAGGCTATGAACTTCTCTAGTTGCAAATTTGCCTCCGCAGACGATAAAAACTTAAGCCCAAACCTTGCCCTAAATTCGGCCCAGGTTTCTACGAGCCTAGTAGCACTGGTGACCTCCCACCAATAAGAAGCTTCCTCCTTTAGTAGCCAAACCGCCAACAGGACCTTTCTACGGTCCTCTATATCAAAGATGGCAAAGAGATCTTCGGTCTCCTTCAACCAATTTCTTGCTTCCACAAAAGTCTCCGTCCCAGTAAAATTTTTGCCACCCATTGCCTTTAAGTCCTTGCAAACCTTGGCGAAATCGGCTTGTGGTTGCTGAGGAGGAGGAGGAGGGGGTGGAACCTCAGTGATAGTGGGAGTGGTTGCTGGACCTGCATTGTTGGCCCTAGCTTCCAAGTACCTCCGGAACCATCCGGGAATGGTGACTCCCTCAGGAAGATTGAGATCGGCCATGCTGAAAAAAAAGGAAAAGTTAGATTTAGAACGAGGAAACGAAGGATAGTGCTTATGGCTCTTGGGGGATAGCCTTTCAAAATAAACTAGACTTTTCTTTGGAAAATACTTAATTGGTTTTGAAAATAGCTTTTAAAAGTAACTTTAAAACCCTTTTTGCTCCAATCTTGTAAACCTTATGCTCTGATACCAAATGTAACACCCCACCTCCGCCAGTGCCACTCTTGCAAGGGCACTGACTTTGGAGGGGCATTTAAACAAGGTAAACATGCATGCAGATATCACAAGACAGAACATATAAGTAAAAAAACAGAGTAAATATAGCAGCGGATAAAAACTAGCATATCAAAACCATAAGTTAAGTTACAACACAGTACTTGATCATTATTTTCCATAAAAAAATCTAGAAACATAAAACTGGAAACTGGAAAGGAAAACATAAAGTAGCTATCCCCAAGGTAGAAAACCATAGCGAGCTCAAGTCCAAAGCATACATGAGCTATCCAGGAAAAGCAGCTAAGATCCAAGCTAAGTACTGGTATTCCCGCCCTGTAAACCTGGGGGGGGGGGGGGGAACGAAAGAAAATGGGTCAGTCAAAAGACTGGTAAGTCCTACCTACTATTGTACAACAACTAATAAAGTTAACTGTATATGTAAACAAGGATGAGTCATAGGATGATAACTGGCATGGAAAAAGTCAACAAGATAGATCAAGTGTGGCACCGCATATACAAGGTTGAGGTTTGCACCAAGTGTACTAGTATCACAAGTCATGTCAAGTGTAAACAAGAAGTGATCCCCAGGCCCAAGTTTGGCCCAACATCATGAATGACCTAAACCAAGGTCCAACTAGCACGGTCTAGTCGATCGGCTCTCCTAAAGCCTAACTCGTCAAGTGTCGGTGTCATACGGCCCAACTACGAAGTGTAGCTAAACTGTGCTAGGTCCACCCTAGGGTGTATCAAGTCCTAGGGTGTCAACCACTGACACAAACCAAGCACGCACAGTTTAAACCTACTGGTGCCCGTGCCTGCTTTTTCAACTCCGGACCATGTGCACGACCATGGCCCGCCTGAACCTACACCGGCGCACCTACACAGCCGTCGTCTTGGTCGCTTACATGTCATCCCAGTAATCGTGCCCCACCCTAGCCTAGTCCCTAGGGTATCATGATACATCCAAGAGGGTTACTGGTGCAAAGGACCACGTAACTAGGGTTTCCTTAATGGGTTAAACGTGGTTAACCTAACTCATCTAAGTACCAAGTTGGTTAAGTGTACCCAAGGTTCATGACTTAACCCTACCAACCCATCGTGTTTAATTGGTTAAGTATTCAAGCGGTCCATGACTTAACCCTACCATGTGGCATTAATTAATTTAATGCACCCAACCTCTCACATTAGACCTTGTTGTGGTTACTAGTTAGGCCGGGCGGGTCCGGGTAGGTTTACACCACAACTTAGTCTAACCTCGGGTCTCACGTGCAACATGACCAACTACTCACATTGGGTCCTATTGCTTGTAGCCACTAGTTAAGCCGGTCGGTTCCGGGTAAGTTTATGCTACAAGCTCAACCCAACCTCGAGTTGGCCATTCTCATGTGTTCTAAGTGTCATGTCCATCACATTACAAGTTTTCAAGCAATTGGGTAGACCTAACTTAATAGGTAAATTCCCAATGGGTAGACCTAACTTAATAGGTAAATTCCCAAGCTTATGTTTTTATGTCTTTTAAGTTTACCCAATCCCAAACGCAATCCCATCGCTTACATATCGCAATAGCGCATAAAGGATAGAAAGAGGGAACTTGGCATAATCATGACATAGAGGGGTTGGAGCCACAAGTTAAACATGGTGGCATGAGACAAAGATGTGATCATAAACTTGCATATCATGTTATCAACTTGCAAAATATTCATAAGCATGCATAACATCATTTTAACTTGCATAGTGTTCATATGCATGCATAACATGGTTTCAACTTGCATAAGGTTCATATGCATGCCTAACATGGTTTCAACTTACATAAGGTTCATATGCATGCATAACATGGTTTCAACTTGCATAAGGTTCATATGCATGCATAACATCAAACTTGGCAAATAGGTGGAACATGGCCATAGATAGCATGAGATAAGGGCTAGTAACATGCATATAACATTATATGCATGTTAATGCAAGGGTTATGAGAGTTTCAAAGTTGCATTATGCAACATTTCCAACCAAAGATCATATCTTTCTATGCATAAAGCCAAGGTAATGACTTTACTAACATGCATAGAGTAATCTTATGCATAAAATCATAAGATCAAAGCACATATCATGATTAACCCCAAACTCAAACTTGAAACATAACATATTAACTTCATAGTTAAAATACAAGAGTAGAAATAGGCTTACTATGCTATGAAGACTCAAATGAGTATAGCAAATGTAAGAAACCCCTTATGCAACAAATTAAAACCCCAAAATGCAAGCAAACTTGATCAAGACTCCTCCTTTATGATGCCAATAGAGAAACAAGACTTTAATGCAAGCTAAAGAGGATCATACAAGCCTAAATACACTTGTATGCATGGAAATCTCTTAGAAATTTGATTTAGGAATTTATGAAGAGAGTGGAGGCCATGAGAGGATTGATTTTGCCATAATTTAGTTATAGGATAGATTAATGATGATTTAGGGTAGGTTAGGGTCTTATTTATAGATTAGGCAAGTGTTTTAGGCCATAGGATTAACCCTAGGATAGATCCCAGCCCTCAAAAATCGTCACAAGCCTCCAAAACAAGACCAAGGGCCAAAACAGGTGCACCAGGCCAGCCAGGGTCAAGCCAGAAGGCTGTGCAGGTTTCTGGCTCGACACGGGCGCACTTCCCAAGTGCGCCAGTGTATTTTTGTGCTGGCGCACTTCCCAAGTGCGCCAGTGTATTTTTGTGCTGGCGCACTTCCCAAGTGCGCCAGTGCATTCTGGCTTGTTTTCGGTTTTTCTGCCTAACTTCGTTCGTCCATATCTTCTTCATACGGACTCCTATTTTTGAAAACTCGGACTCTATTTCGCGTATTTTTCCGAGACGAACGCAATGGCATAGCCCGTTTCCCTTGATTCAGATTTTAGAATTAAATTCTGCCTCAATTTATGTTATAACAGGTTATTGAAAATACGGGTTGTTACAAATTTTCTATCTCATAAAAAAGCATATTTTATAATCTTAAAAATCATAGCCTTTCCTTATTAAAAATACGATCTTTCCAAAGTTAAAAAACACGATCTTTTCATAGTTTAAAAGTAAAATCTTTTTTAAATAAAAATATAAACTCTTCTCGTTTTAAATAAAAATCTAATCTAATTTTCATATCTATTTTATATAAATAAAAAAATCCGATTTTTAGTTCGCTATCAATATATAAAAATAAAAATCACATTAAGAATCGAAGAACTTACATCCATTTTTAGCGTTTAAATCTTCAGAGAGCTCGTTGGTGTTCAGGAGGAGCTCAAGTGGGTCGGTAGCGGGGCACAATGGTGAGGTAGGGCTGATTTTTGGTGTTTCCGGGTTTTAAGAAGGTAGGAAGAGAGAGAACGGAGGAAAGGAGGGGTTCAAGGGGTCGGACTGGGTAGTAGTGTGGCGTCGTGAGGTGTGGCGGGGGTGGCGGGTCGGCGGTGGGCCAGTGGAGGGGTTGTGGGGTCAACGACGGCGGGATTGGGGGAAATTAGGGGCTAGGGTTTGCTCGAGGGCGTTGGAGAGGGAGGAAGTAGTGCACGGCATCGGGGTGGAGGGGGAGGGGAGCGCGACGCCTGAGGTGAGGCGCGGTGGCCAAATCGCGGGGGCGGCGATGATTTCGTGGGGTGACGGGGGAGGGGGTTTTCTGAAAAAGAGGGGGGGGGGGTTACGGGTTTGGGCAAAAGGAAAGGGGATAGGGGGGTTTTATAAAATTTTATATTATTATTTATTTATATGTTTAATTCTATAAAGTAACTTTTTATTTCAAACCCTAAATCAAACCCACCGACTGTCGTCCCCAGCTAATTACCCCCATCCCGAACACAATGGGATATGTTTCGTAGCACAATTCGGCTGTTTTGATCAGTTTCCATCAACATTAAATATAAATCATTATATTGAATTTTAAACATACATTTCAATTTCTGGGGTCACATACTAACTAGAAAAATTCCCGAAAAATATTTTCTAGCATTGTATTGACGATGTGGTCCTAACAAAACTAATTTCATCGAATTCTGAGACCGTTTGAAAAATGGCCAATTTCCAGTGGATTAAAATCAATTGAAACTGGTCAAACACGTTTTCCTTTGCCATGCTCACATATTGATTCAGAAAATTACGAATTTTGGAATCTAGCAATAACTTGACATCACAGATCCAGCAAAAGTGGTTTCGTCGAAAACCGAGGTCGTTTGCAAAATTTCTATTTTTAAGGCCAGAATTCCATAGCGACTATTCTGAATTTTCAACTGGACATAACTTTTTATTCCTGCTATGAAATTTCGATTTTTCGGATTCGTTGGAAAGATATTCTCAATTAGATTCAAATATTTTTGGTTTCGCTAAAATCCGGTTTATTTTGAATCCTGTACATTCATTTGAACTTTGAAATCGAATTATCGAACTACCGCGCCATTTTCAATTCCTTTTATAATTATAAATAATTATATATATTCTAACGTCGATATATATATATATATATTCGTTCGAATTCTATTCAAAATAAATTTCTCGTCGTTTTTATTTAAAATAATTCATTTTAAATATTCAAAATTCGCTAAAATTGCCAAAATAAAAATTTTAAATTGGCCCAGATTTCCGGGTTATTACAATCTCCCTCACTTAAAGCTTTTCGTCCCCGAAAAGGAACGAAGCCGAATGTTGTTTAACTAATCAACTCAAATTTCATTAATTTCATCACGGCTTAAGTTCTTCAACTTTTCAGTTTCTAAGAACTTTTCAAATCTTTCAAAAATTTGGCTAACACCCTAAATTTTTGAAAAATTTCGCCATAACCTCCCCTGCAACGGTGACTTCGGGATATTTCATATAGCCTCCCATGGCCTTCTTCAATCCAAAAGAAAAAGAAAAAGCCAAGCGGCAAGCCAATCGGCTAATAAAATCATCATCACCCAAACAAAACAGTAAATTATGGTAAACATGTACCTATTTGTTGGGCAAACAATTTTATTCTTCTGCTTTAGCCTCCTTGCAATGACCTGTTCAATGTAAGTACATGTATATGCAAGAAAATGCGATAAATTTTCAATACAGTTTACTATTTGGTTCAAATTGGCTATATGGTTCAAATTTAATTAATCAAACAATAATCAAACAACACAACCATCAATCAATTAGTTGGTTATCATTTCAAACTCGTAATTTTGATATATAGTCAAAAATCACATTTTTGATGCCAAATCACAACAATAAGCCCTATCTAATTTTGGTTCTCACACCAGTCAATTGGAATCATATAGAAATCCTACTTTCGTCACTCGAAAATAAATACTGGTGATGGTATACTTCATCATCAGGACCATGCCCGGGCGAGTCGAGTGTGATTCTATATCTACCCAATATATTAAAACTTCGAATACACGCGGATCAGACGTATACGCAAAATCTTTATATACTGGATAGTCCAAATTCAATATATAATAAATAATCAAATACGAACAATTGATTTAAATTTTCAAAACAAAACTTGTTTTCAATTTAATTTTAAAAACACTACTCTTCACACTCGTTCTAGGATACTACTGATCATATCTCTAACGAGTCATTCCCGTTGGATATTACTAATCCAGTTTCTGATGAATTCTTTCGTATGGTTCTAATGTGCCTTGTTCTATGAGCTTTGTAAACCAAAGCTCTGATACCAAATGTAGTAACCCATAACTTCCCCGATAAGGAAAGAGCGGATACTATGAGAACAACACATAAAAGAACGCAGACAAAAGAACATTGCATTGTATATTACAACAATTCCATCAGAATACAAGAACATACAAAGTATAAATCAATATTACACATTTACCAAATATCAAAGATTACAATAAATTACATAGCAGCGGAAAATAATACAATACACAACTAGAAGTAATACACGGAAACAGAGCTTTCCGAGTATCGTTCCAGCTGTAAATCAGGATCATGTGAATATAAATCTGCAAAACCAAAACTACTAGCTGCCCATGTCAAAATAAGGGCACCCAGAGTTTAGGTTGAAACAATAAACTCCAGGTCAGTCATGTGACTGGTATGAGAACTAAAACAGTTATTAATCTTTATTTTAAAGTTAGGTAAATCAAGGGACCACGCCATATAACACGGAACGGGTTTCCTCCCAAGAATACCAGTGCATAAAACAACAGCACAATGCTAAATAAAGAATAATGAAGCTATTATAAGACCCAGGTCCCATCACACAATGCAACGCAAGCCGGAGGATAGGGTTTTACCTTATAATAGCCAAAGAATGCTTGATACGCTAAATTTCATCTTTTAATTCTTGATCAGACTCCAACCGTAAATTAGTAAGAGAACGATTACCCAAATATTAACCCCGAAGGCCGAAACCAACATCAGATCAATACCCAGGAAACCATTCATCTTAGCTCGTTTCCAGTTAGTTTCTGATTTTATATACAATCATAAATATCAACCATAGGCGGCATGAATGTCCTATACCACTATGTCGCCATATATAGGTATACAATCAAAACCGCAAAATGTCGTATTGGAAGTTGGGTTATCATTTATGATATTAACCGAGGCAAAAGATAGTCCTCTCCGAATTCGAGACGCTCTAGTCCGTGTCTCTGGCAAGTACTCTGTCAAGCCTTTAGATCGTCAGGGACGGTCCACACGGAGTGGATTAAAATGCCTGAACATGCGTTTCCCCGTCCTATGGGGCGTAAATAAGCCAACGAATGACTCCATCGGTTCGAGAACGATCGATAAATCTGAGGCGCCTCCAATTCCAACAACCACATAAGTCAAACTCGTCAAGGCGTGTAAAACCATTGACGCCACTTCTAACTAGAAGGAAACGCATATCCTCCTTGAGGTCCTTTTCCCGTTTTTGGTTCATACCGGGTGTGAAAATCGTGAATTAAACGCTACACAAAGCTATGCCACAAAGGCCGTGCTTTGATCATAACCCACAAGACTTTGCTTTTCAACGGAAGCTTTGATCATTTGCCACTTAGGCATGCCACACAGGCAATTCACTCTATGCGTTTGATATCCATCAGTATATAACCCCTGAGCTCGTACGTGTCAGAGAAGGGCGTTAAGCAAGAGAATAAATTCTCCACCGCCAAACAGATATATATTTAATAGAAATCAATCACACAGAAAAAAATCCAATGTCAGACACACAGTCCGTTTACAAGTTTGTTCTGGGTCTGAACGAAACCGGAGGCACCTTGTACCTCGCTTATCCATCGATCTCCAAGTACGTCTGGACGATCACCAACTGATTCCCTCCTCTTGGGTGTACGGCCCAATCAAGATCATCAGTAATTATCCATACGACATGAAGATCTCCAGTCTTCCACCACCGTCTTCATCTTCGACTCATCGTCGAATCAATTATTCAGAATGGGATAAACCCGGTCTTTCTGAATAACTCGCGTATATAATAAACAAGTGTTACACAAATGCAATATACGCCTCATTCCAATTCATCAGTCGCTAACCGTAAATTAGTAAGAGAACAATTCCCCAAATATTAACCCCGAAGGTCGAAACCAACATCAGATCAATACCCAGGAAACCATTCATCTTAGCCAACCTATAGTTAGTTTCTAAATTTCACATTCTTAGGGAAAGGTTCCCATTAATTTTATCAAAGATAAATTCTTTTAAATTTATTCTTTAATCTTCCTTTGAATATCACTTCAAACTAGTCGGGATTAGCGAACCACACCGAAGTAATTATTTATTTTATTTCCCAATCCCAACCTATTTATCCCATGAAGTAAAACTGGTAATACTTTATATCTAACACCACGGTGTTATCGGTAAATTCAATTACCATTTCACGTTCAAATCTAATTAAAGATTTAACTACCGTCTGGAGTAAAACTGGTGATACTCCATTCTCTATCTTTTCAATCTAATTAAAGATTCATTAAAACGCCACTTAGTTTTAATCTTTAACTGGGTTAAAGAATCCATGTCATTTAAAACAAGGTTCACGATAAACCCAAAATCACGTCACATTTCAATTAGCCCTTTACCGTAAATTAGCAATTGAGCAATTCCCTAAGTATTAACCCCGAATGCCGAAACCAACATCAGATCAATACCCCAGAAACTATTCAACTTAACTAATCTCCAGTTAGTTTCTGATTTTCTTAACTCCTTTGGGTCTAAGAACAGTATGATTGAAGATACCATTCACGACAACCCAAAATCACATTCTATTAATTATCGGGTTAAAGAACAAGTGTTATTTAAAACACCGTTCACGATAAACCCAAAAATCAATTCAAGTTTAATTCCAATTAAATACCATTTAATTGGTACACTTCATTAAATCTAAATAAAAATATTTAATCTTTTTCTCAACTGGGCTTAAGAATAGTGTTAATGAAGACACCATTCACGACAAACCCAAATCACATTTGATATTAAATACAAGGCTCTGAATAGAAAATATATCGGCTTATATTCAATATCAAATTCTACGACCAACAAATATAGTATTGGAAATAACGATATATATATATATATATATATATCTTTCAAATTTCCCTAACAATATCTGTATAGTCACGAAATCCAACATCGAAATATTCCAATGACAATTTCGATTCAAATCCATTCCAATTCAATTATTGGAAATTCTGGTTTCTTTTAAAATCATTTCAAATCAAACTTATTTATTTAAAAATAAATAAATTATTATTCTAATTCAAAAATAGTTCATTTCGATAAAAATCTATTTTTATCCTTTCAAATATGGAGTTTTTCACCACAATTCTTCACAAATCATTTCTTATGATTTTACACAAATTATTACTATTTTTAATAATTTTATCAAGGCTCGTACAGTCGATTTCCATCAACGGCCATCGAACTGCACTTACAGCGACCTTTTCCAAATTTGATTTGGACATAATTCCAAATCTAACCGTTAGATTTCAAATCTCTAATATTCGTTAGAAATCTCTTTTCGATACGAACTCAACCTTTCCGGTTTTAGGAGAATCTGACGGTCGGATCTCCCGCAATATCCATTCGAAGTCAATGGTCGAAATTCGTTAACTGCCGCAGCGCGGCGCGTCCTATTCCGGCCATTATATATATAATATATGTATATTATATATATATTTTGTCGATTTCCTTTTAAAAGCATATTTTTCAAATCGTTTTAAATTCGTTTTCAAAGCGGTTTCAACTTCATATTCAATTTCAAATCAAAATTGAATATTCCATATCATTAACATATAAATGATAATATTTTCAAAACGTTATATTTTGAAATCACCTCCTTTTCGATATTCGTTATAAAAACGAATAAAATCGATATGAATATCGCTCGTGTCAAAATGGCGCAAATCTAATCAATACGGCTTCATATATTTATATTTTCAAATATTCTATTTCAAATATTTCAATTCAAATATTTCTTTTTCAAATATTCTATTTCAAATATTCTATTTCAAATATTTCTATTCAAATATTTTATTTTCAAATATTTTATTTTCAAATATTCTATTTCAAAACTGGAATGAGGCCCAATGAATTACCACAGATTTTATTTCTATGGATTTCCATACAACACATGTATATATCAATAATGACAAATAATCAACCATCATCCAAAGTGCATACTACACTGTATAAGCATCAAATATAAATATTCAACACTTATAACAGTCTGTCAATCAATCGATCGACATACAACTAATTATTGGGATTAGTGTATGTCATATATCACCCCAATACCCGCGTGGGGTTTCAGACAATCAAATACAGATTTTATTTGTGCAGTTGGGCAATGTGTAAAATTTATCGTCCCAATCAATATCAGTCAAAAGTGTGTATATAACCAAATCATTCGATTTGTTTATATTAATTTAATTCATTTCATACACACATTAAAAATTCATAAAAATATTTTTTTTATTTCATTCCACATCACACAATCAACTACACATCAAAATCAAACAAACAAACAAACAAGTCGTCCATGGTCTGTGGACGACGGGTGTCGGGTGCTACTAAACACCGTCTGCATCCTAGTATATATTTTAACTAGAAAATTAAATTAAAAGTGAGAAGTTCTCACCGAAAAGCTAAACCAACGCCACAACTCTTCGTACGTAGAAATCTTTGTCGTGCTCGCCTTTTATCACTTTCGCCTAACGTATCCACTACATATATAAAAATCACATTTTTATAATCACCCTACAAGGATAAAAATCACAATTTTACACCGCTACTATATAGATAAAAATTCTATTTTTATACCGCTGCTACATAGATAAAAATTCTATTTTTATACCCTAAGTAATATAATAAAAAATATATTTTTATCATGCTATTTCAATAAATAAAAATCATATTTTTTTATATCTTCTTCATATACATTTACAACGCTTCTTTCGATATAAAAATTATATTTTTATATGTCTACTTCTTATATAAAGATCGAATTTTTACGACCTATGTAATATAAAAATCGTATTTTTATATTCTCTATCTCATAAAAATTCATATTTTATAATCTTAAAAATCATAGCCTTTCCTGATTAAAAATACGATCTTTCCAAAGTTAAAAACCACGATCTTTTCAAAGTTTAAAAGTAAAATCTTTTTTAAATAAAAATATAAACTCTTCTCTTTTTAAATAAAAATCAAATCTAATCTTTACATCTATTTTATATTAATAAAAAAACCCGATTTTTAGTTCGCTATCTATATATAAAAATAAAAATCACATTAAGAATCGAAGAAGTTACATCCATTTATAGCATTTAAATCTTCGGAGAGCTCGCTGGTGTTCAGGGGGAGCTCAAGTGGGTCGGTAGCGGGCCACATTGGCGAGGTCGAGCTGATTTTGGGTGTTTCCGGGTTTTAAGAAGGTAGGAAGAGAGAGAACGGAGGAAAGGAGGGGTTCAAGGGGTCGGACTGGGTAGTAGCGTGGCGTCGTGAGGTGTGGCGGGGGTGGCGGGTCGGCGGTGGGCCAGCGGAGGGGCTGTGGGGTCAACGGCGGCGGGATTGGGGGAAATTAGGGGCTAGGGTTTGCTCGAGGGTGCTGGAGAGGGAGGAAGTGGTGCATGACATCAGGGTGGAGGGGGAGGGGAGCGCGACGCCTGAGGGGAGGCGCGGTGGCCAAATCGCGGGGGGCGGCGATGATTTCGAGGGGTGACGGGGAGGGTTTCTGAAAAAGAGAGGGGGATTACGGGTTTGGGCAAAAGGAAAGGGGATAGGGGGGTTTTATAAAATTTTATATTATTATTTATTTATCTGTTTAATTCTATAAAGTAACTTTTTATTTCGAACCCAAAATCGAACCCACCGACTGTCGTCCCTAGCTAATTACATCCATCCCGAACACAATGGGATATGTTTCGTAGCCCAATTTGGCTGTTTCGATCAGTTTCCATCAAAATTAAATATAAATCATTATATTGAATTTTAAACATACATTTCAATTTACTGGGGTCACATACTAACTAGAAAAATTCACGAAAAATATTTTCTAGTATTGTATTGGCGATGTGGTCCTAACAAAACTAATTTCATCGAATTCTGAGACCGTTTGAAAAATGGCCAATTTCTAGTCGATTTAAATCAACTGAAACTGGTCAAACACGTTTTCCTTTGTCACACTCACATATTGATTCAGAAAATTACGAATTATGGGTTCTAGCAATAACTTGACATCACGGATCCAACAAAAGTGGTTTCGTCGAAAACCGAGGTCGTTTGCAAAATTTCTATTTTTAAGGGCCAGAATTCCATAGCGACTATTCTAAATTTTCAACTGGACATAAATTTTTATTCCCTCTATGAAATTTCGATTTTTCGGATTCGTTGGAAAGATATTCTCGATTAGATTCAAATAATTTTGGTTTCGCTAAAATCCGGTTTATTTTGAATCCTGTACATTCATTTGAACTTTGAAATCGAATTATCGAACTACCGCGCCATTTTCAATTCCTTTTATAATTATAAATAATTGTATATATTCTAACGTCGATCTATATAAATATATTCGTTCGAATTCTATTCAAAATAAATTTCTCGTCGTTTTTATTTAAAATAATTCATTTTAAATATTCAAAATTTGCTAAAATTGCCAAAATAAAATTTTTAAATTGGCCCAGATTTCCGGGTTATTACATGATTCCTGCATTAACAAATGTTAGTGCACATATACTATTACCATGTTAAGCACATAATTTTAAATGATAATATATGTAACATGAATGATATGAATAATCATAAGAGAAAATATTTCTCCCCCTTTGTCATCGATTAAAAAGAACAAATACCATAATAAGCATAGTAATCGAGACTAGTAGAGAATACAAATAATTATAGCACCTTTAGGAGATACAGAATAACCTTATTTTTGATGTGGTGTACCTGCAAAAAATATAACATATATAGTTTAGTACCCACTTGCTTTGTTTTGGGTCCATGGGTTAGATGGAAGGTAACCATACCCAAGAGGGTTTAATGGAACCTTTAAAGATAAAATTTTCATTATTAGCTACTGAATCAAAATAATCATCGATATATTTTTCTCTGTTTTTCCAACTTATAGGAACCCAAATACTTAAGTAATTTCTAGTGATATTCCTTTTCGTACTTCTATATTTATTATAAATACCGTAGTCATAGAAGTATTCAAATTTCTATAATAATTGGGTCTTGGATGTGCATTAGTACTAGTAGTGATATTCTTATTGTACATAAAAGCATATCTAGTACTATTTCTATGATCTGTTTTTTATATCCTATACCAATTTTATCGTGTAAAGGTGTAGAGCAGGATAAAATATAATTTAAATCGTTTTGGCCTTTAAATTTTGCGAACTTATTTGTACATTTTTCAAATTCGATTCCAAAGTCGCGAGTGACATTTTCAAAGGAAATTTTGTTATTACCAATTTCCTAATTTAATTCAGAAATTTTTTCTTTCAAAGTACCATTCTTAGTTTTGAGACCAAAAATTTGAGATTCTGAATTAAAAGGAGATTGTAATTTTTCAAAATTTTCTTTTGTGTCAAAAAATTCATTTTGCAAAATATTATTATTTACCTTTAAAATCTCATATTCTTTAGATTATTCTAAATTCTTTTTAGTTAAAGCTCCATTCTCTTTTTCAAGAGACGATATTAAAGAACTAGAATTATTTAAAGAATCTTCTAATGATATATTTTTATTTTGCAAAAGATAGATTTCCTTTAAAAGAACAATGTTTTTATCTTCTAGTCGCTCATTTTCTTTATGAAGGAAATCGTTAGAAACAAGCTCTTCTAAGGTATTTTCAAAACATTTGGCTTGTTTTACCAAACGATTGTTTTCTTCTTTTAATTTGGAATTTTCTTGCTTGTAATTTTTTGACATAGCTAAAATGACTGTATTGAGTTTCAATAATTTTTCATGATCTAACAAATGATCTTTATATAATGAATCTATACATACCGATTGTGATCTGACTTTAGCCATGAGACACTTGTTTCCTTGCTTTCCTGATTCTGCTTTGTTTCTCTTCCATTTTCTAATTCCCAGACTAGATTTCATTATAGCCATTTGTTCTAGGATGTTGTTACGATCTCTAGAACGCCAGGCTCTGATACCAATTAAAAAGTCTGCGTACTTGTCAAGTATAATACACTCACAAGGATCGTGTAATATGACAAACAATATTCCACGTATAAAGTAATAGGTAATCACAGAACAATAAAATCAAAGATGCAGTAAAAAGGAAAATCACACCAGGGCTTTTTATACTGGTTCGGAGCACCGTCCTACGTCCAGTCCCAGACCTCTCTCTGGATTTTCACTAATCAACCACCTCACTTCACCTGGAGGAACAGGTTCACAATATACCACTTGATTTCACGGGCTACAAGCTTACACACTTGATTTCACGGGCCACAATCTTACCCACTTGATTTCACGGGCCACAAGTTTACCCACCTGATTTGAATGGCTATAGGCTTATCGGAATTTCATTACAAAGTAGTTGATGATTGACTATATATTGTGTCTTCAATACACGGACTAGTCACTTGTAGTACACCCTTCCTATAATCTTATCCTCGAGTATATACTTTGAATGCGTATATTTAAGGAAGTAGAATGCTTGTTGAATCAAATGACATTAAATTGATTCAAGGACTCAACAAGTATTTAAATTTGGAGATCTTTTGTTTTGCAAAGAGTATGAAAATGCAATTCAGAAATTAGAGAGAATATAGAATGATTTCGAGATTGTAAAACAAGTTTGAAGTTGTTTATACAATAGTAGAAAAGTAGTAATTCTTCATGACGAGTTTCTATAAAAAGTTATGTCCATTTCCTTTTATTATTGAATAGAAATCTCTTCACAAATATAAGCAATCTTTCAGAAAAAGCTTGTTGTTTGAAAACAATCGACAAGTCAAAAATCACCGGTCGACTGGTTGAATTTAAATATCCCAGAAAAATAGCCGTTATGTGAAAAAATACACAGACCGGTCGACTGGTCTGTATTCACCGGTCGACTGGTTCGGGTGAGAAAAGTTTTGTTTCCAAAACAGAAACATGAACGGTCGACTGGTGGTATTTTGGGCGGTCGACCGTTTTATTGCTGTGGACCGAAGGACCTCAGTCCACAGTCTAGATCACTCTGCACTCTCTCCCGGTCAGAGCCTGGACAGTTTGGGCTTTTTCTGTGACTTTTTAATTCCTCAAATATACGTATTTCATCAACGAATATATGATATTGTTTTGTGCATTCGTTTTATACTTTAAGGATAGATTTTAACATATTTCTGACACGACTCAAAGTAAGAAACCTTATCTCTATGAAATGATCTTCATTGCACCTTTATATGTTGGCATCGATCAAAATCTTCTCTCAACAAATTGAATAGAGTTAATCGAATATAGTTTATTCAAAGAAAGGTTTTCGAATCTAGTTATTCGTAAGAGAGATTGTCGAATATAGTTATTCGAAGGGAGCAGTTATCGAATAGAGATTTATTCGAAAGAGAGTTATGCAAGGAAGTTTGTTAAAGATTTAAAAGATAAACTTTGTCTATTCTGAAGTTAAAACGTTGTTCAGTTAAGGTCTGAGAGGTAATTATACCCCAACTTGATTGATTTCCTTCTTAACTAAGGAATGGCCAAGGTTTGATAGTAAAGGATGGTTAAGTGAATTTAGTAAATGAGTGAAATGGTTTGAGTTAGCACGACGATGTTTGATTTAAACATCAGTATAAATCCAGTGAAGGAGTTTTGGAAATGTTTTCCAAATAAGAATCAGAAATTTTTTCTGATAATAGAAAATAAGAACTTTGAACATATGGAAACAGGAGTTAAGTAAATTTATGAACTAAAGAGATAAATGTTAAATGATGATTGATCGATATAATTTCCATTTGGAAATAATATCGATGTTTGCACACGTGTTTTTCTTTGATAGTTAACTCGCCGACTATCGAAGTTTTCGACCATTTTAACGTTGTTAATATGGAGAGACTAGTTGGATTATTATCCGAAGAACCACTTTGTATTGGCATAAGCATTGCGAATCATATATGCCAACGATAATTGAAGATGGAGTAAAGTGCAAGAGCTGTTGTATAAATCTTAGCTAAAGATTGCCTAAGATGGATGAACTGAATAGTGCCTTCGGTTTGTCCAGTCCCAGGACGACCTTTATGGAAGAATGTCCGACAGAGTATATTTAATAGATCACGTAAGTCGATCTCTACAAACATATTTATGTTTGGCGGCGGAGGAATTCATTTCTCTTAGCTATATACCCGTGGTATTTTTGGGGAAATCATTTTGTGATTTGGCGGGTATGACGATGTGACATTCAAAGTGAATAAATGTATGATCTGTCAGAGATAAGCGTGGCCTCTAGCCTCACAGCCGGGAAATGACAAAAATCGGGCAGGCAGCTTGGCTATGCAGGTCGCACCTATTAGGGTGTATAATCACCTGATCTAGAGTTTCATTTACTTCTAAAAATCTATTGTCGATGCTGTCCCATTCGGGAAACGGTTGCTGATCCCAACCGTTGGTGATATACATTTGATACTCTCAAGTGAAATGAGTGGTCGGTCATGTGTGGCCGGGTTGCAAGATGTTCTTGTTGAACCCAGTGTATTCCTCTCTAGAGGTACACTAGCGAAAGGTGGTTCCATACCTTGTCATAGTTAGAAATCCATCACCCAATACATGCTTGCGGTTTTGATTGTATACTTTATATGTAGAACGTGAGATGAAAGTGTTTCTGCTAGATGATTATTACATTGTGGTTGATAGACACTATTATAATATCAATGAATTTTGATATAAAGATTATTTTGGATTCTCATAAGGGAAAAACCCGTTACGTTATACAGCGTGGTCTTATGAGATATTGTCTACTGGCTCAAAATGTTTTAAACTGTTTTACTCATACCAGTCCCATGACTGACCCGAAGTTTATTTTGTTTTGTTTCCCTAAACTCTTGGGTGCCCAATTTTATACGGGCAGTCAAGTTGTCGGGATTTATAGATACTTGAAGAGCTGGAGCAGGAGACTTCTGGATTTTATATAGCTATTGTTATTCCGCTATGTTGTACGTGCTGTACTTGATAATGATATGTGTATTCAAGTACAAATCTTTTATTTCAAAGTTATGTTATATTTATTCGTTTCGCTGTGAGATTCGTGTTTACTATGGTGTTGTAGGTTCTTCTTCTTCTTGTATTCTAAGTTTCTATCTTATCTATTCTCACCCTCTAATTTCTTGCTATTAGTTTTTTGATTTCCATTGTATTGTGGGTTGGACTTGTGTTATTTAGTCAGCTCAAATTGGACCGGAATTTCGGAACACTACAGGGGCATAACGTATACCGTGATCTAAGACTTTAATTTAGGGCATAACTTATGATGAACATGAATAATTGGCTAAGAACGAATATGCCTAAAACTATAGTAAATAGAAACTGTAACTGCACTTAGATATGTGGTTAGATTACACTTATGGTAGAAGTCTGCCCGGAACTATCCGGAAAATCCAGCAACCACAATTGGTTAATCAAATGTGTTGGTTCGATAGCCTAAATGTACATGTAACGGTGCTAAGACACGAGGTTAAGTCTAGCTTATGGTAGAAGTCTGCCCGGAACCGAACGACATATCCAGCAACCACAAGAAGTCGACTTAATGTGAGAGGTCTGGTGCATTAACAGACATGAAATGGAGAATGACAAGAATCTGTTAACGAGGAATACTTAATCTATTTATATCTGTGGGGGTTACATGAACCTGTCAAATTGAGTAGGGGTTAAGTAAACTTGCTTGAATCAGTGAGGGTTAAGCTAATCATGTTAAATCTGTTGGGGCAAGTTATATATATAAGCCCGACAAACTTAACCTGTATTACATATTGGGGTTATGCAATCTTGTTAAATTATTAGGCATAACCTGTCAAAATCCTAGCAGTGGGGATGCAAGCCTAGGGGATAGCTTGTATCAGCTGTTGTATGGGACCTTTATCACTCAGTAACCCATCTTGGTATCAAACGAGGAACCCCGAACTAGGTCGGGGTCAGGGCACGCTTACCGAGTTAACTGTAAGATGTTCGTATAGGTGAGGGTGTTGACAGCGCGGGATCCACCGGAGTCATGTGCGTGCATGGGTCCAGCTTGCTTAGGGAAAATTATGATGCTGTGACATCAATAGATATTGTTGTGCATCTTGAAAATAAACGGGTTACCACTTTAGGATGTGATACATCCTATTGTGGGGCCAGCACATGGTATCTACAGGGTAGGGAGCCGATCAATTGAGGTAGTAATTATGGTACATCTAATCTTGATTGTTGAGAAGCCCATTATTTTCTATGGCGATAACACATGTCATTTCTGTTGGGCTACCTGTTATTATTGTTGGGGGTAAAACCCATCACTTGAAGTACACCTAAGTCAACCATCTGTTCTGTAGGGACCATCATGTTTTTGTTATACTAGTATTGGTATAGATAAAAGTATTAGAGAAGCGTAACCTATTCTATTTTGTTTATTCTGCTTATCCTGCTTAGTCTGTTATACCTGTTTTATGATATTGTTATCTCTCTCATCCAGTTTATATGCCTGTCGTGATGGTTTTACTTATATGCTAAAAGTAACTGGACTCTCTAGACTTTATGTCTGACCCATTTTGTTTCCTCTTCTCTCTCTTCTGTTTCCCTGCCCAGGTTCTTAGGTTGAGAATACTCAGGCTTGATTTGGATTCTCTCTTTTGTTATGCTTGGAGTTGCTTAGATGTACCGTTTTGATTTCTTGTCTTCTCTAATATGGCGATCTTTTAGGGACTATGCTTTCTATATTATTGTACTCTAATGATTTTAGTACAAGACATAAATTTTAAATTAATGTAATGGGTTTTCTGTTTCAGACTTATGATGTAACTGGGTTTTGGACCACATTGTTTCTATTTAATAAAGTTTTAAATTCTTTTGTTATTTTATATCTGTCTTATAATGTTTTCTGTTTCTGTTTACCTATAGCGCTTCATGAAACTTAATGCATTCTGATAAAGAGTGACATTAACGAATGTGGGGTGTCTCATATCAGGTAACGCACTCCATGCTTGAGAAAGAATTTAAATACACCTTCAACACCTACAGATTTGTTTTTGTCAAGACGAAATTGAAGTGCTAATTTTTTGCATCATTTTCTAATGGTCTCTTGATCGTCAGTTCCGTCAGTGCCTAGAATTGTATTCCAATCTTTTTCTCCATTAAAATCTGTGAGCGAAGATAGATTAACATTTAGTTTTGTTAGCATTTGGTTGATGTTTTCCAGGGAAGGGAATAAATTTTGAGCCTTCGTAGCATTTTTTTTGCACCACTTATGTCATTTACTAAAAACTTCTTTTCTACTATCTCCTTTTCCCCAAGAGCCTCATCCTTGTTGCAATGCATTAGACTGACATTTTAAAATGCTATGATAATTCCAAGAAGAAGAACAAAGTAACTACCTTTCCAGATTCCTCCAACCTCTGTATTCCAGTTGGAGAAAATCCACGTCGTGGGAGAAATTGGAATCGAAAATTTAAGAAAGCCCTTCGCTTATAATCTTCCCCCCAAATATTTTGGATTATTTAGGAAATCAACCTTTATTTTATTAAATAGTGAAACATACCTTATTAGAATAGACGAAGGGAACGCCTGCAACATTTATAGTCGTTGGGAATCCTTTGTTTTGGTCTACTGAATTTATGGTGTAGTTTTATATAGTGTGTAGTGGAAGCAAAGACAAATCTACTGGAAAATCCAAGAAGTATACCAAAGAAAGGAATGCATATAGCGACATCTATAGAGAAAGTTGTGTATGATACGCCAAATTTTAAGCAAATTTGAATACTAAATAGTAGGAAGCCCGTGCATTACAACAGTGCAAAATTAGTTAAGTGTATAAAAATGAATATTAAAATATAAATAAAGTTAAATTAAACAATGTGGTAAAAATTATATGTGGAATATATTAATTTTAAAAAGGAATAAATCTAAATTAATGAATGTAATTAATAACGGATATAGAGAAGATTAAATTGGAGGAGCACATTAAATAAGTCAACTAAGTTGGAGCATGTTAAGTGAGTCAATTATCCCCATTTTACCACTTCCTCAGTAATTCAAAAATACTAAAGTATTTTCAATTTTACACTTAAATTGATTAATATTATAGCCTATGACCTAGCTTATTATAGTATGTTAACTGGCCTTTTGGTCCGGTTCCCAAAAGTATAATAGGCCCACTCGACTCGGCCCGTCGCGCGACACCAATGACCGAAGTGTCGCCAAAACCTTGAGGACTTAAGCTCGGAAGGCATCAAGCGAGCGATGGCTTCACAACTCCTCAAAATGACAACATCGCATCACCACCTACTGCCATCACCTCACATCGCATCTGAAGGGTGACGGCGCACCGCGTCTTCATTCTTATCGCATCAAGCCAACTTTGCATCACGTAACATCTATGGCCCCACAAGCCATCGGATCCCCACCGTATCACATCCTATGGGTGTGATGTTATTGCATCCCATGGATGCAAAGCGTTCCCCCTCGTCACTTTCGAATGAAGTAGAGCATATCCCTCAGTGGTACGAATTTTCGTATCCTCTATGATGCGAAAATTCGCATTCCACTTGAGGGATGTGATTTCCCTCTTTACATCATAGAGGGATGCGATTTTCCTGTGTCTACGCTCCTAGGTTGCGATTTTTTGCTGTGTGGTTCCCAAATCTCACCTACTCCTACCTAACCTTCTACATATAAATACCTCCTTGCTCATTCTTCACAAGGGTTAGATTTTTGTTGATTTAACAGCTCTACAAGCTCCAAGGACTCCAATAATGACAGCCTAGCTTTTGAGGAAGAAGAAGCTCACATCAATTTTTTTTCCAAGACTTAGCATATGACCAATATGACTTCAAAATACAAATAATCACTTGTAAACGAATGCCATGACGAAGTTCAATGCTTGTAACTCTTATTTGTGTATAAAAGATCGACAAACTCCTTCAAAGTGGATGTAGGCCCCTTATAGATCGAACCACTATAAACCTTTTTATTATTTACTGCTTTACACACTTAATTTCCCCACACGAAACGCTATTCTCTAGTAATAGAGAATCTTTGGGTGTTATGATATTTCTTGTCGTCAACATTCTGGTGCTTTCACTGAGAGTCTTATACTCATTTCTTTTCATGCATTTCCATCTCTACTTCGACGCGCTACTTAGGTTTCTTCCTAACCTATCACTCGAGTCCTTTTACGATGGTTAAGTGATCAATGAACCCACTAGTCAGAACCTTTTCAGTAGTCGACATTGCTACTTCTTAACAAATCTAGTCGGCGGGAAACCCGACCGAAATGGATACCATTCCTTCTACGGACCTCGATGCTCCTGTAACTCAAGGCAGCTTTACATGCTTAATAAAAAGTTGGAAAATAGTTCTCTAGAGCTCAACGATGCATTGAAAACAAACGTTGTCCTTATGCGTCAACTTCAGTAAAGTCAATGTCTCGTCACTCAACTCCAGCTTTCCTAGAACAACGCTTGGCCATGGAACAACGCCTTAGAAAGCTCTTCTTTTGATACTCGAGGCTAGAGCCAATGGAGGAGATTCACTCTCAATGCCAAGGATGTCGTCTGCGCTAGTGCTAATGTCAATGGCAATTGAAATAGTAATAGGACTACCATAACTTTCAGCGAGGGAACGCGTCAACGCGGTTATTTCCTGTTGGTTATCAATGATGAACCGGGCCAGAGTAACTGACCCCCTCCTCGATAGAACCCAACTGTCATTGCTCTAAACTTGGGGCCTACGCTTCCAACAACTGAACATGCCCATGTTCCGCCAAATCAGAATCTGCATCAACCCTCTCAACCTCATCAGTCATACCAGAATCAGGAAAACAACGTCGACGACATGGATGAGGATGTGTCTGATGTCCATCATAGGAGATGTCCACGGCCCAGGGCCCCTAAAATGAAGCATAACCACCGAATGCCACCAGAAAATGTTCAACTTGCATACCTCTCCGATGTGGTCTAAAGGATCGTAAGAGATATGCGAGGGAACGCCAATGGCATATGGGAAACAAACATGATGCGTAACCCTTTCACCAGGATCGTGCACGAAGCCGAGTGGCCACGACACTTCAACATGTCACAGCTCGGAGTATACGGGGGAAAGACTGACCCCTGCGCTTTTCTGAACCTCTACGAGTGGCACATGGACTCCGGTCGAACCACCGACGCCATCAAATGTAAGTGCTTCCCAGTTTTCTTGGAAGGCATGGCCTTGCTTTAGTTCACTCGTCACCCAAATGATTCTCTCCAAATTTGACCAACTAACTACGAAAATGGTCAAGCAATTCAGTATGCATGTTCCTACGCCGAAGAATACTCTCACTCTCTCCAACCTTTACCAGGGCCCAACAGAAACACTCAAAAGCTTCCTCGAGCATTTCAACATTGCCCTCGCTGAGGTTGATGATCCGAACCCTCGCACATTCCTTGTCCAGTTTGCGAAAGGCATCCTTGCTAGCATTGAGTTTGGAGCATGGATAAATAGAAGGAAGAAAAAGACTCTAGAAGTTTTCTATGAGAAAGCTGGACAATTCCCATGTCAAGAGGAAGCTCGGCGCAATAGGGCTACCCAAGGTAGCCACCCTAATAACCCACACACTAGCATCGTCGAAGACAGTGTTAAAAGAAAACAAGTCAGAGAATCTACCGACAAGGGTAAGGAGGTGTCCCCATACAAGCCCAAGCCAAACAACAGGAAAACTGGCAGTCGCAACAACCAAGCTCCTGGAGATCCCTAGAAGCACGACTGCTATCAGAGTTATAAGAACTACACTCTGCTCAACCGAGATATGGATACGATCTACTTAGAGATCTGCAACACTCATTAGTATAAGAAGCCCAATACTTGGGAATCTACCGATCGTGAGAAGATCTCCGGCAAGTATTGCAGATTTCACAACATGTTTGGGCACAACACTAACGACTGTCGCCACTTCAAGGATGCGATTGAAAAACTCATCCACGAGAAATGCCTGAAATAGTACGTTCAGAATGCTGGTCTTCCTGAAGAAGTCGTGGACCCTTCAATGCCCGCTCTCTATCCAGCTAATGCAGCCCCACAGACGTCCAATCAAAGACCATGTGGCACCATGATCAACACTATCTACGTTGGAACTTACCCCTCTCATGGCAGCTTTCACAAGATGGAGGAGTATCCCAACTCCATTAACCATGCCAACTATGAAGCATGCTCTTCCCTGGATGAATCTTTCCCCGCCAAGCTCGAGAAGATGATGCAGGATGATATTGTCTTCCACACGAGAGAGTCTATGGGAATTGATATCCCAAATATAGATTCTCTCATCGTCTCTGCCCGAGTTGGCTCAGTTTTTGTCCGAAGAATTCTCATTGACTCAGGAAGCTCGGTCAATATCATCTTCAAGGCGACATACGATCAAATGAAACTAGTGGCCAAAGACTTGAAGCCCTGCCATGCCACATTCCATTAATTCAATGGTTCTTTCAACCAACCCGTGGGCATGGTCGACCTGACTATTGAAATCAGAGAAGGGGATCGGAGCCGGGTGTGAATTCTCACCTTTGTGGTTATCGATGCCTTCTCTACCTACAACTTCTTCTTTGGACATCCTTCCTTGCAAAATTCCGAGTTTGCATATCGCCATGGTCCCTTTTAATGAAGTTCCCAACAAAGAATGGGATTAGCACCGTCAAAGGCGACCAAGCAATAGCGAGAGCCTGCTATCTTACCGAGTGAAAAAACGTCTGCAACAAGGTGAAAGGAAAGATAGCGCCTCCACCTTCTTGCGCCAAGACTGCCTTTGCATATCAATCAAAGGTGTCTGAGTTATGGCACTGGCACCACTATCGTCTTTTCGATGATCTTGATATGAAGGAGGACGAAAAGGCCTACTTCCAGAGGGCTACCATGGTAGAGCCAATGGTAAATGTTCCGATCAGCCTCGACGACCTGATAAAGGTCTTGAAAGTTGGATCGCAACTCACCTCACAATAGAGGAAGAGCTTGTGGATTTATTAAGGGGCAATCTCGACGTATTTTCTTGGACCCACTCAGACATGTGTGACATCAATCTAGGAATCGCTTGCTGTATGCTCAGCATCAATCCGAAGCATCTTCCAGTCAAACAAAAGCGCTGAATCTTGGGAATTGAAAGGTCGACTGCACTCAAAGAGTAAGTGGATAAGCTATTTGACAATGGCTTCATCCGCAACGCCCTCTATCCCAAATGGGTCTCCAACCCAGTCTTAGTCAAGAAAGAAAACGGTAAGTGGAGAACGTGTGTCGACTACTCAAATTTGAATAATGTCTGCCCAAAGGATAACTTCCCACTTCCAAAGATTGACCAATTTGTTAATTCAACTGCTGGCTACCAGCTTCTCTCCTTCATGCATGCGTACACAGGCTACAATCAGATTCTAATGTACCTTCTAGATCAAGACCATACTTCTTTTATAACTAACCTTGGGTTTACTATTATGTTTTCATGCCCTTTGGTCTCAAGAATGTTAGAGCCACTTATCAGCTACTGGTCAACCGCATGTTCAAGGAGCAGATTGGGAAATCCATGGAAGTTTACGTGAACGATATGCTCGTGAAAATGAGGGTATCGAATGACCACATCAATGACCTCACTGAAATGTTCAATGTCCTCCGCAAATATGGCATGAAATTCAAACACACTCGACCAGAAAATTCTCAGACTTTGGCATGATTGGCGAGTGTGGTGACCACACAGGGAGAGGGAGGGCTTTGGCAAGGAAGATTCTCAGATACGGGTATTTCTGGCCCACACTCAACAAGGATGTCGCGACTATGCCCGCAAGTCTGACAAATGCTAGAGGTTTTACAAGAATCCCAGATTCCCGCCTTCCGACTTAACACTAATGGTCAATCCTTGGCTATTATCCATATGGAGCATAAATATCATCGGAGCTCTTTTGATGGCCATAGGATGTACACGATATGTTATCGTTGTGGTTGATTACTTCACCAAATGGGACAAAGCTGAGGCTCTCACTACAATTACCACTAAGAAGGTGATCAACTTCGTCGTCCGCAACATCATCACCCGATATGGAGTTCCCCAAGCTACCATCTCGGATAATGGGACCCAATTCGAGAGTGCTGAGTTCAAGACCTTCTACCAACGACACAACATCGAGAAGAAATTCTTGGCAGTTTCTCATCCTCAAGCCAATGGCTAAGTCAAGGTTGCCAACAAAGTGATTAAATCCATCATCAAGATGCGTCTGGAAAAAGCCGGAGGCTTATGGGTAGATGAGCTCCATCTGGCCCTTTGTACCTACTGAACCACCTATAAGTCAGCGATTGGCCATACTCCTTTCGCTCTCGCCTATGGATCCGAAGTCGTCATTCCCATTGAGCTTAAGCTCCAATCTCATCGAGTCACTTATTACGATCCAAAACCCAACCAACATCTGCTATTTGAGTCAGTTGACTTACTCGAAGAGAAAATAAACAAAGCTGAATTAGAGCCGCCGCTCAACGACAAAGAGTCGCCCAATACTTCAACTCTAGAGTCCATCCAAAGAACTTTGACATTGGCAACCTCGTCCAGAAACGGATCTTTACAACACTGACTAGTTTCAGTCCCCTTTGGGAAGGCTCGTACGTCATATAACGGAGGCTTGGAGAAGGAACTTTCAAGCTAGCGACCATTGATGGCGCCAGATCCCAAGGGCATGAAATAGAGAACATCTCCACCGCTACTTCACATAGCTTAGTGTATAAATTTACTGCTTTCCAACAGTGTTTTGTTTTCTTCAAGCTCAAGGAATTGTAAAGTAAAGGCCGTAACCGCCAAAGTTAGCAGTAAAGATAGTTCCAAACGTTTATGTTCTTGATGTGTTTACTTTCTGTGTATTATGTTTGAGAAACTATTATAACCGACTTGCATACATGAGTGCACAACATTGGATTGGCACCTCGAATCCGAGAACTGGTCCCCTCGACTGGAGTTTCGAACAATGATGAGGCCGAGTATAAATAACTCTAACCCGAGTCAACAATGACGAGGACGAGTATAAGCAACTCGGGATGTTCATTTACCTGGATATACAACCTCATTCCTAAGTCTCCGGACTTGGGGGCAGCCCATCAGCCGAATGAGTGTGGCATTGACTGCCCGTTTAGCTCCATCCGACCCTAAGGGCCTGGATCAGGGCAACAATTGGCGACCAACGATGCCCTCGAACTCTATCCCGAATGAAATGATGGAGGAGTCTAAAGGATGAATCAACGACGTCCATGCCTTCTCACAACTCATGACCAATGACCTCAGGGAGGTCCCAAGAGAGAAGGCGCCAAAGTGGAACCTCGCATGACTCGGAACTACCGACCAAGGGAAAAGCTCGAGAGCGAAACCAACACTTACAATTTTCGTACGAATCTGAATTCCCGGCCAAGGGAAATCCCGAGAGCGAATTCCGTGCTTATAATCTTCACATGACTCTTTACTCCTGACTAAGGGAAGTCCTAAGAGCAATGTCCGCGCTTACAACCTTCGCACAACTTGGAATCCCAAGAGTGAAGTTGTAGGCAACGTTTGTTTGAGTGTAATGACAAGCATGTTTGTGCAAGTATTGGAAATGTAAAGCATAGACAAACATTTGAACACTTAACACAAATTGTGATATAAGAAAAGTCGACTAATACTTCCATTCACAACTAAAAGTAAACTACATAAATCTATCTTTCTTTCTTTCTAATGACATGGTGTATATGAAAACTACACTACTTGCGTATCGGCCGACATAACCGAAAGACATATATGATAATCACTCGAGCAATTCGCCCTCCTCGACTTCCCCCATCTCCTTTGCTTTCTTCTTCTTCTTGGTCGTGTAGCCACTCGAGGAATCATCGGTTTTCCTCTTCTTTTTCCTAGAGCTTTTATTTTTTTCCTTTCCTTCCCTTGACTGGAGATGATAACTTGAGGGCCACCAATAGAGTCTCTTCCTCATCGTCGCCACCACTCGTAATCTCTGTGACTTCATCGCCTGCGGGAATGATCAATTATAGGGATTTGGGAATGACCTGGCTCGAGAGCATGAGTATTTTCGGTGTGCCCTCTCCTGTTTTTTGCCTGGTTTCCTTCTGCTTTGCCACCTTACCAACCTTGAGTTTTTTTGTCTCAATCTCCTGTAGCTTCCTCCAGGTCTCGTCAACCCTCTTCTTAGTGCCCTTGGCATCAACTGCCTTTTTTGGATCTTCCGCCACCTTAATCGTGACCTCCTGCTCAGCCTTTTTCCTGAACTCTATCAGTGTTGTTTTTCAAGCCAACTCATCATTCACCCCCTTCTGCTCCTGTTCCTCAGCCTTAACAAGTAGCTTAGCCCTTTGTTCTTCGACGACGTCATGCTTCGTATGCTCGCTCGCCCTGATCGGATCAATCACCTGTCCCTCTTTCCTATCTCCTCCTATCATTGATCTAAAAAAATTCCAAGTCAACCTTAGAGAATGTGAACTCTGTACCACCCCCTTTTCCCGGTTGCTCCCCAAAAACTTCCACTCCTGCTCCTGGCTGTGTCGGTCAAAAGTCTATGGTCACTTCTGCTCTAGAGGGACCTGCACGATGAAGAAAAAGTCTAATTAGTCTACTTCGGCCTCGTATTACCATCCTCTTAAGCACTCGTGAAAATGAAACTTTACCTACCACCACCTGAGACGCGGTTGCAACGGGTACATTGCTTCCACACGCTTCTTGAATGAAGCTCTCCAGTCTCGACCCCAATTGATTGGGATTGTATTTGGTTATGGCAAGGGTTGGGACTTGCGGACCAGCTCCGCCACCCTTGCCTCTCGGCATCCTCTCTCATCAGTTGTCTTCCCTCCTATTGCACCGAATGTTCCTTCTCATCCAAGTGTGATAACATGAACTCAATTTCGTTCACTACTTCCACCTCCTGTAGACATCGTCAAACTCTAGCAGCCTATCCCAAACGCTAGCCAATGTCCGGGGGGTAATCGTTAACCCATGAGTTTCCGTGGTATTTAAGCACCTTGACGTACATTCCCCAGACATACGGCTCTAGATCCAACTCTTCCTGAGCCTCAGCATCCTAAATAGCATTCCTGAGCTCCTTCACCTCCTTCTGATGCTCTGCACTAATCATATCCATTTGAGCCAATACCTCCTTAGTAGTACCCTCGGCCTTCTCCTTATCTTTTTTGGCCTTCTCCAGCTGCCTCTTTAGCTCGGCATGTTATTTCATAATTCTCTGGGCCTCCTTGTTTTTAGCCTTTGGTTCTCCTTCACTGGGGACTCATTGTCTATTTAGAGTTGGTACACTTTTTCGTTCATTTTAGACAAGCCGGTATTCTCCTCCACCAGCTTAGAGTTATCATTTTTAAGTTTTGCGTTGTCGGTTATCACAAAGGCCACAATGTCTTTGAAAGTTTTCTCTGCATGTTGTGCCTCTCTCTCCATCTTCTTATACCTCTCATCCAGTTCACCTGTTTTGGCAATAGAGAGTTAGGATTGCTCGAATACACAGAAATGGTACAACTTAAAGACTTGTCTTACGTAGTGCCTCGTCCTGGTTCCAGACACTCAGTTGTTGATCCTTTACCCTTTGCTTCTTATTTGCAATCTCCACATTCTTGTTACGGATCAACTCCGATAGATTCCTCGCATACTTGCTGAATTCCATGCACTGATGGTAGGAAGCATGCACTTTCCTTTATATCATGTCGCTATCTTCGCAAGAGATTGGGATGATGTCCGGCACCCACTTCAACTCCTTGAAATAATGCTTCGGGAACAGCTCCTTCAGAATAGCCATCCTCTCCTCAGGAGTGCGCTGTGAAACCTCTGACCCTTCATTTGACGTGCCCATCTCCGATGGCCTGCGGTCTACGGGAAGTGCAACTTGGCTAGTGGACTTGGGAGCAATCACCACCAGCAGAGCATGAAGGGGAAGTGTCGAAGTTTTCACCTTGTGCCCACGGTCTTAAATCTTGAGTCTATCCCCAAAGCTCAAGCAATAGGTGTTAGAGTCTCTAAGTTTCTTTGTTGTCGATAATCACTACCGCGTCCATGGGAGTGAGAAGAAGATCATGGAAAATCATTCAACTTCTTAAAAGCACTTATCACCGAGCTCATTTGTGGCTATTGTCCTCCAGACCCATGACCTTGATGTCTGCCGCGGCTGCTATCTCGAACCATATCACCTACAAAGAAAAGATTCAAGGTTAGACTCAAGCACCTCATACATAGAAACAAATGCTGTGATTAAGCAGTGTTTATGTGTGTTCCCTAAGTTCACTCTCCACAGACTAGATTGAGGCCCGCTTAGAGGATTTATCTCCCCAACAATAAGCGTTAGACTTCCAGAGCTTGTGCCACTGGGCCAAGGCAAAGGGACATCGAGTGGGACCTTATCCATGTCCTTACATTGTCCACTCTCTCTTGCAACGCGGTGGTCTCAGAGGTGATAACTGAGGAAACAGGCATGGCCGACACTCCCGTCCCCATCTCAACAGTCGTAAATGGGACAGGGGTAAGCGGTGGACCCTCATCTCCTATCACTATCTCCTCATCACCGACGCTGCTCGCACTGGTTTATTGCTAAGTTTTTGCGGCCTTAGGTTCCTTAGGCACGATAGATGGCACTTTCCTCTTATGACTCGGAGAACTCCCATCTCCTTTAAGTCCTGCCTTTCCCTTCCCAACAGCAGCTGGCCAGAATATTGTACGTTTAGCGGGAAGTAAGTCCATTCGACGAAGTGCCTACTTATCCAAGATATTCTTTATAGATTAAGCTGCGATAGAAATGGCTCTCAACTGCTCGATATTCCCTTGGTACGTTGTGGCCATTCATGCCGGAGGAATCCCTATTACATAAGTTCAAGATTAACTCGAAGCTCATGATTTAACTCACTTCAAACTCAAAGCATCCACCATCGTAATCAGAGCCTCGATAGCATCTCACTTCTCGATATCTATGTGTTCCTCTTCCTTAGGATTACCCTCAACTGCAACAGTCCCTTCCAGCACCGACAGTTCAGTCGAGTGCTCGGCCAGTTGTTGTGTGTCCTTCGACTGCAGTACTTGGTCGGGTGCCTTTGACGAGCCTGTGAGCGCGGAAAAGGTGGACTCTGAAGAAGTCTCAAGCTTGTTGTCCCATGAACTAGTACTTCTACTTGATCTGGCTTGGGACGGCGAGTGCTGTGAAGCTTCAACTTTCAAAGTCTGTTGTTCCATAGATCTTGTCTCCATCGCTAGCTATATTTTTAATATAGTTGCATTAGACATCGCACTGAAAACCTCTACCCCTTGTGTTGGTGCGAACTAACATGTACGTGCTGTGCGATGCAATGATGATACAATTATAATAAATGGATTCCGGATGCAATGACGATCACTAATTTTTAAACTGTAACCACCGTTGTCGCCGGCCGATATCGTCAAATTCGCTTCGAGTCGCGGTCACGTCATGATTCGGACTGGGAAACCGATCTTAAAATTCAAAAGTACAATTTCTATTCATAATCCGAGATATGCTGTAGGACCTATGTGGAAAACCTAAGTACCTTTTAGTCACGAAACATCGCAAAAACAACGTGAGTTCGACAGCCGAGGGACTTGGACTCGAGTCTTTCATTGGAAATAATCGGATGCATCTAAGCCAGAAGGGTCCGAAAATCACTAAGTCCTCAGGATGCAAAAATCGCATCTTTCGGACCCTTAATTTTTGCACTCACTTAGGATTCAAGGTCTCTAATCCCAACTTGCTATGAAAACCTCGCATCTGATGCTCCAAATTCACATCGCATTCCTCGAAGAACCCTCGCATCCTCCAAAACCAAAAACTTTCGTCCATCGGATGCAGAAAAAAGCATCCTCAGGTTGTGAAATATCGCATCCATCAGATGCAAAAAAATGCATTCATCGGATGCAAGAAAACACATCCTCAAGATGCGAAATCTCGCGTCCTTAGGATGCGATTTCTCGTATCGAGTGGATGCGAGAAATCATGTTCTCTTGGTGCGAAAAAACACAGTCGATCTGATGCAAAGGATCGCTCCTCGAGGGATAAGATGTGACCGCCCCTTCTTCCTCCTCCTTTTCTTCTCCTCTCCTCCTCATCTACTCCACTGCCATTAATGCGAGCTCAACGTCCCTTCGGCATCGAATCCTGAGCTCAATGAGCTTGAATCATAGGCCCTCGGGACATGAACTCGAGCCTGTATCACAATCCAAATTTCAGAGGGATTCAAAACCCACTTATGTTGAGCGTTCATTTCGGGGGGAAATTCGAGCTCCTGGATAGTAAATAATGGCGAAAGAATAAAGGGGGAATGAGGTGGTTCGATGCATTTTATAGGGAGAGGGGGAAACAGGTCTTGGCCAATCTGTGCTCAATGCATCCCTTCAGTTGCGAGACCATGCATCCCTTCGTGGTTGCGAAATCCCGCATCCCATTAGGATGTGGTATTTTCATTATACTGGAATGCGAAATCTCGCATCCCTTAGACGTGAGATTTCGCACCCCTCTCTGGGATGCGAGATACTAAAAAGACAATGAAACAACAAAAAACAAAAGTGAGTATATATATATGTATATATTCGTATATCATATATATATATGTATGTATGTATGTATGTATATATATATATATATACATATCACGTGTTTTATACATGTACCAATATATGTTTGCATATACACATATATAAGTTTATGAAAATGACGGAAGAACGAGAACAAAATTTCCAAACTTCTTGGAATTCCGTCTCGCAATTCCAACTACAACCATGCAAATGAGTTTTCAATGCCACAAAAATCGGCACCAATTCTATTTGCTAACCAATAGTATGCTCGTAAGTTCGAATGACCCAAGAAAGTACGATAAGCGGTTGAATCCACGACTCAATATCGTTTTTGAAATCCAACCCGCGTAGTCGTAAACCAACAATACACTCACTACTCATGTTTTATTCTCAAAATTCAATCGCACCATGCAAAATCACGTGAAAACGTGTGAGCGTACATGCGACATTATGATGACAACGACTCGTTTACGTTACAACATAAACGAGAGACGTTGACTAATGTTTAATTTTATGAGTAAACAAGAATTAGATGTCCAAAAGAGCTACCAATAGATCAAACACGCTCAATCGAACGATCATGACCAAGTGCTCAATAGCTTGGAGATCTTTCCATATTCTAGAGACAATTTTTTTTAACTCAAAGCACATCAGGTCGAAACAAGACGTACTTTGGATGGCAAATGTTAACCGGCCTTTTGGTATGGTTCCCAAAAGTACATTAAGCCCACTCGATTCGGCTTGGCACGCGACACTAAAGCCCAAAGTATCATTGAAATATTGAGGACTCAAGCTCAGAGGGATTGAGCAACTCCTCAAAATGCCAATAGAACATCACCACCTTCTACCATCGCCTCGTAACTCATCCGATGGGTGGCGTCGCACCGCATCTTCACTCATATCGCATCACACAGCCTCCATGGCCTTATAAGCCATCGCATCCCTCCTGTATCATATCCTATGGGTGTGATGTTTTCCATTCCTCAGAATTTAATATCATCGCATCCTCGCATCACACAACATCCATCGCCCCATAAGTCATCACATTCCCCCTATACAGCATCCTATGAGTGTGATGCCATCGCATCCCTCATGATGTGATGCCACCGCATCCCTTGGATGCGATGCATTCCCCTTTGTCACTCTTTGAATGAAGTAAAACACATCCCTATAGGACATGAAAATTTTCATCCTACTTAAGGAATGCAATTTCCTGGTTTACATCAAAGTGGGATGCGATTTTCCTATGCCTGTGCTCTTGATATGTGATTTTCTGCTGTGTGGTCCCCAAATCCTATATACTTCTGCCTAACTCACTACCTATAAATACCCTCTTACTCATTCTTCACAAGGGTTGGATTTTTGTTGAATATAGCTCTATAAACTCTAGGGACTCCATTAATGGTATCCTAGCTCTTGAGGAAGAACAAGCATATGTCACTTTTTTCGAAGACTAAGCATATGACCAATATAACTTCAGAATACATGGAATCACTTGTAAACGAATGTCGTGATGAAGTTCAATGCTTGTAACACTTATTTGTGAATAAAAGATCAACAAACTCCTTCAAAGTGGACGTAGGCCCCTCATGGACTGAACCAATATAAACCTTTATGATATTTACCGCTTTCCTGAAACACCCTATCTCCGTTAAGGTCACTCACAAAGGGAATGCCTTAACTTTGGTGGAGCATTTTAGGTCGAAGATGCAGATAAATTACAAGACAGATAAATAAAGCAGTGGAAAATAAAGTCATTTTATAAACAATGTGATTCAGTCAAGCATTTACAACAGTTGTCTCAATCGTACTTAAAAGTAATACGTAGAACTTTTGTCTTGATCTAAAAACTTCCAAATATAAAAGAAGCATAAAAATAAAAATGATATTCCCCAATAAAGCATGAACCAGCCATAGCAGTGGAAGAGAGAGTCCAAAGCAATACATCGGCTATCTTCGAGCTTGGAAAGAAAACTGAGCTAAGTGGTAACATTTTCTCCCTGTGAACCTGAGGGAGGGATGGAAGAAAAGAGGCGAAACAAAACTAGGTCAGCCATAAGTCTGGTAAGTCCAGTGACTTTCAACATATAAACAGGCAAAAGTACCATGACATGAATAAACTGAATATAAGACAATACAATGATAACAGGGATAACAAGATAACATAGGATAAGCATAAGGTATGATAAGGCAAGATAAACTAGAAGTAACGTGAACTTACAAATTACAGAAGGGTCTTGAATTCTGGGATCTATATTCTGAAACGAAATAACTCTCCCTTGAAGTAGACCATTTGTTCTTCTAATTTAGATTTGATTTGATGTTCTTCTTAATCGATTACTAGTTTGGATTTGATTTTCTAGTTTGTAGAGAATGAATGGAGGCTTAGGCTAGCTTGTAGACGAACATCATGACGACACCATAGTTTTAGGGTTATGATGTTAGGGTTTAGTTTAGTTTCGAATATATAGATATCTAGGATTATTTAGAGCCCTTAGATAAACTAGGAGTCCATCAGAACCACCCAGCTCAAATACACATCATCCGGCCACTCAGAAGAAGACACATCATCACAGAACACTCCAGAATTCCGTGCTGGATCAGTTTGGGTGCACTTGGCAGGTGCGCCAGTGCATTTTTGTACTGGCGCACTTGTGAAGTGCGCCGGTGCATTCTGGTCGACTTCCGGTTTTTTGGTCTAACTTCGTTCGTCCATATCTTCTTCATACTTTATCCATTTTACGCAAACTCGGAACCTATCGCAAGAAAAATTCCGAGATGAACGCAATGGCGTAACCCGTTTCATTTAATTCTTCTTTTAATAATTGGTTATTCTTTAATTATCTCTTATGTCCTATTTTAAAATTACGAGGTGTTACATTTCCACGTACTTAAAGGATTTCATCCCCGAAATCTTCAAGTTAAGAAGAATGTATCTCCTACCATCAAACATCCATCTACTCAACCATTTAATCACAGGCATCAATAGTCCTTAAAAAGATTTCTTATGTTTTTAATGAACATATGCATAGTGTATGTATATGTCCTTATCCAAATGCAAAATCAGGCGGCCTACTGATTCAGTTGACCTCCTTAATGCGAATCATGTCAGTGTCATGAGTCCATCATGTATGCAATTATTCCTAATCGTACTTTATAACTTCAATGTGAGTGCACAATCATTCATATAAATGCAACATCCATATGATAACACATCAAGTTTCAATTCATATGTATAAAAATCCACTCATGCATATGCAATATGAAAGTGACTGAGCTGATCTAGTGCCTAACGTGTCTATATGCATCCACGAGCAACCACTAGCAAACACTTGCAACCACTTGCATCCACCAAACATAACATGTCTCAAACACATGTTTACATCCATTGGCTTCTACCTAAGGATCGAGGATAGGACCGAGAGGATATACTTAAAAGATAAAGACTAGCATGCAAATAAACTTTACAGAAAAAGAGGAATCAAGGATATACCCTCAAAAAGCGTATGATGCGCATATCTAGTCTTCAGTCTTCTAAGTTGCATCTTCTTGAGCTTCACACCACCATACCTTAACTAATTTAACTTCACAATTGCGAAGCTTCTTGACCTCCTTTTCCAAAACCCACTAGTAAAGATAGGACCTCGATCACTTACTATGCTAGAGGGTATCCAATGTAGTCGAACTATCTTTCCAAGACAAACAGATGTTAACCATGATACCTACTGTATATACTAAGATGATTAGAGGTCTCTCTTCTACTTAGCTTATCCATCATGTCACAAATCTGAGGGTTGATATCTCTTATGCAAACCATCCTAGTCGAACTTGACATCCCTCTGGTACAAGCCCCAAAGGCCTAAACCAATATTAGACAAGCACCCAAGGAATACTTCCTCCGAATTTGGACGATTTATGTGAGATGATACTAGCAAAACAATCAAATAATTGATCAATTAGCCGACTCTGGCTATCCTCGCCATCCTTGATCCAAAACGATCGTTGACCGCATAACTGGCTTTGCATTGTCATCTAGATACATGTGGGAGTCTACCTCACGTTTTAGAGGATAAACCCCTAACCTTAATCAAAAACATCTGCGTACTCACGGACTACTCCAACGGATCGAAAATCGTCGATAAATACATAAAGTGATTCTAGGTAGCTAAGACAAACTGATCCTTTAGGATCGCACAAAATTTCGAGGGTATTCCCGAGGCAAGTCGAAAGTCTAACTACCCTCCTTTTACAATTACTAGCTAACCAATCCATGCCTAGAGTGAACCCATAGCCCATGAAACCAAAAACATAAGTATCTCAAATCCTTACAAACCAAAGATAAATGTGCCGAACCACAAATTGGATTTGAGACAATAATGGGATCTTCTACTATACAAGCTCTAGGGTGCAGAGACTCAACTATGGAAGCATATATAAACGAATGTGAAGCGCTAAAATCAAAAAAGTACTAACAGGGTGATCAAAAAGGAAAAACTAAACTCTTTCAACAGAAACCTTACTACCTCTCTCTCAGGTACACTAGCGGTGAGAGCATGCATTTGCCCTCTTGAAAATCTTGTCATTTGTTCTTGCCCTTGTCCTTAATTATATGAACCGTTATACCATAATAAAGACACTTCCTCTTGTTTTAGGTTTTACTAATCTTTCCTTTTTACCTCCTTTGTGAACCAAGTCTATATCCATGAGTTCCTCATCCTTGGGTTGTGCTCCTTGGCAAAACTCCCTCAGTCACACCTTTACTATCCTTGTGTAACACGTTGACAAGTCTCTCGAAAGCTGCCTCCATCGCACTGAAAATCCTACAAAGCTTGGAAGAAAATTAGCTGCGGGTGAAACTACTGCGGCTATAGATGGAAGTTGGGTACTTCTTATCCCTTTGACAGATATCGTAGTCTTATTAAGCCTACGGAACCATACCGCGATGTGGGTACCTCCCAGAAAGCCAGGAGTCCTGGAGTCTCAGGAAAGAAGGAAACAAGGATTCAAACAGAGGATCAAAAGATAGTGCAAATGGATTTTGGGAATATGCCTTTAAAACAAAACTTTTCTTTTGAAAATGCTTCTTTTAAAACCGTTTTGAAAATAATTTTTCAAATCTTTTATCTGATCCGGTAACCTTCAGCTCTGATACCAAATGAAACACCCCACCTCCGTTAAGGTCACTCACAAAGGGAATGCCTTAACTTTGATGGAGCATTTTAGGTAAAAGATTCAGATAAATTACAAGACAGATAAATAAAGCAGCAGAAAATAAAGTCAATTTATAAATAATGTGATTCAGTCAAGCTTTTACAACAGTTGTCTCAATCATACTTAAAAGTAATACATAGAACTTCTGTCTTGATCTAAAAACTTCCAAATATAAAGAAGCATAAAAATAAAAATGATATTTGCCAATAAAGCATGAACCAGCCATAGCAGTGGAAGAGAGATTCCAAAGCAATACATCGACTATCTTCGAGCTTGGAAAGAAAACTGAGCTAAGTGGTAACATTTCCTCCCTGTGAACCTGGGGGGGGGGGGGAAGAAAAGAGGCGAAACAAAACTAGATCAGACATAAGTCTGGTAAGTCCAGTGGCTTTCAACATATAGACAGGCAAAAGTATCATAACATGAATAAACTGAATATAAGACAATACCATGATAACAGGGATAATAAGATAACATAGGATAAGCATAAGGTATGATAAGGCAAGATAAACTGGAAGTAACATGCTGTATTCTGAAACTGAATAGCTCTCCCTTGAATTAGAATATTTATTCTTCTAATTTAGATTTGATTTGACGTTCTTCTAAATCGATAACTAGTTTGGATTTGATTTTCTAGTTTAGAGAGAATGAATGGAGGCTTATGCTAGCTTGTAGACAAACACCATGACGGCACCATAGTTTCAGGGTTATGATGTTATGGTTTAGGTTTAACTACGTATATATAGATGTCTAGGATTATTTAGAGCCCTTAAATGAACTAGGAGTCCATCAGAACCACCCATCTCAAATACACATCATCCGACCAGTCAGAAGAAGACACATCATCATAGAACACACCAGAATTCTATGCTGGATCAGTATGGGCGCACTTGGCAGGTGCGCCATTGAATTTTTATACTGGCGCACTTGTGAAGTGCGCCACTGCATTCTGGTTGACTTCCGGTTTTTCTGCCTAACTTCGTTCGTCCATATCTTCTTCATACGATATTCATTTTATGCAAACTCGGACTCTATCGCAACCAGAATTCCAAGACGAACGCAATGGCGTAACCCATTTCATTTAATTCTTCTTTTAATGATTAGTTATTCTTTAATTATCTCTTATGTCCTGTTTTAAAATTACAGGTTGTTACATTCCTCCTACTTAAAGGATTTCGTCCCCGAAATCTTCAAGTTAAGAAGAATGTATATCCTACCATCCAACATCCATCTACTCAACTATTCAATCACAGGCCTCCATTGTCCTTAAAAAGGTTTCTAATGTTTTTCATGAACATATGCATAGTATATGTATATGTCCTTACCCAAATGCAAAATTAGGCGGTCTACTGATTAGGTTGACCTCCTCAATGCGAATCATGTCAGCGCCATGAGTCCATCATGTATGCAATTATTCCTAATCGTACTTTATAACTTCTACATGAGTGCACAATCATTTATACAAATGCAACATCCATATGATAACACATCAAGTTTCAATTCTTATGTATAAAATTTCACTAATGCATATGCAATATGAAAGTGACTGAGCCGATCTAGTGCCTAATGTGTGTGTATGCATCCATGAGCAACCACTAGCAAACACATGCAACCACTTGCATCCACCAAACATAACATGTCTCAAACACATGTTTACATCCATTGGCTTCTACCTAAGGATCGAGGATAGGACCGAGAGGATATACTTAACCGATAAAGACTAGCATGTAAATAAACTTTACAGAAAAAGAGGAATCAAGGATATACCTTCAAAAAGGGTATGATGCGCGTATCTAGTCTTTAGTCTTCTAAGTTGCATCTTCTTGAGATTCACTCCACCGTACCTTAACTAATTTAACTTCACGATTGCGAAGCTTCTTGACCTTCATTTCCAAAACCCACTAGTAAAGATAGGACCTCGATCACTTACTATTCTAGAGGGTTTCCAATGTAGTTGAACTATCTTTCCAAGATAAACAGATGTTAGCCATGACAAAAAGTGTATACACTAAGATGATTAGAGGTCTCTCTTCTACTTAGCTTATCCATCATGTCACAAAACTGATGTTCGATATCTCTTACGCAAACCATCCTAGTCGAGCTTGACATCCCTCAAGTACAAGCCCCAAAGGCCTAAACCAATATCAAACAAGCACCCAAGGAATACCTCCTCCGAATTTGGACGATTTATGTGAGATGATACTAGCAAAACAACCAAACAATTGAGCACTTAACCGACGATGGCTATCCTCGCCAACCGTGCTCCAAAACTATCGTTGACCGCATAACTGGCTTTGCATTGTCATCTAGATACATGTGGGAGTCTACCTCATGTTTTAGGGGAAAAACCCCTAACCTTAATAAAAAACAACTGCGTACTCATGGACTACTCCAAAGGATCGAAAATCGTCGATAAATACATAAAGTGATTCTAGGTAGCTAAGACAAACTGATCCATTAAGATCGCACGAAATTTCGAGGGTATTCCCGAGGCAAGTCGAAAGTCTAACTACCCTCCTTTTACAATTACTAGCTAACCAATACATTCCTAGAGTCAACCCATAGCCCATAAAACCAAAAACATAAGTATCTCAAATCCTTACAAACCAAAGATAAATGAGCCGAACCACAAATTGGATTTGAGACAATAATGGGATCTTCTACTATACAAGCTCTATGGTGCAGAGACTCAACTATGGAAGCAGATATAAACGAATGTGAAGCGCTAAAATCAAAAGAGTACTAACAGGATGATCAAAAAGGAAAAACTAAACTCTTTCAACAGAAACCTTACTACCTCTCTCTCAGGTACACTGGCGGTGAGAGCATGCATTTTCCCTCTTGAAAATCCTGTCATTTGTTCTTGCCCTTGTCCTTAATTATATGACGCGTTATACCATAATAAAGACACTTCCTCTTATTTTAGGTTTTACAAATCTTTCCTTTTTACCTCCTTTGTGAACCAAGTCTATATCCATGAGTTCCTCATCCTTGGGTTGTGCTCCTTGGCAAAACTCCCTTAGTCTCATCTTTACTATCATTGTGTAACATGTTGACAAGTCTCTCAAAAGCTACCTCCATCGTATGGAAAATCCTACAAAGCTTGAAAGAAAATTAGCCGCGGGTGAAACTATTGTGGCTATAGATGAAAGTTGTGTTCTTCTTCTCCCTTTGACAGATATCATAGTCTTATTAAGCCTACGGAACCATGTCGCGATGAGGGTACCTCCCGGAAAGCTAGGATCCACGAAGACTCAGGAAAGAAGGAAACAAGGATTCAAATAGAGGATCAAAAGATAGTGCATATGGATTTGGGGAATATGCCTTTAAAACAAAACTTTTCTTTTGAAAATGCTTCTTTTAAAACCTTTTTGAAAATAATTTTTCAAATCTTTTATCTAATCCGGTAACCTTCAGTTCTGATACCAAATGAAACACCCTACCTCCATTAAGGTCACTCACAAAGGGAATGCCTTAACTTTGGTGGAGCATTTTCGGTAAAAGATGCAAATAAATTACAAGATAGATAAATAAAGCAGCGGAAAATAAAGTCATTTTATAAACAATGTGATTCAGTCAAACATTTACAACAGTTGTCTCAATCGTACTTAAAAGTAATACATAGAACTTCTGTCTTGATCTAAAAACTTCCAAATATCAAAGAAGCATAAAAATAAAAATGATATTCCCCAATAAAACATGAACCAGCCATAGCAGTGGAAGAGAGAGTCCAAAGCAATACATCGACTATCTTTGAGCTTGGAAAGAAAACCGAGCTAAGTGGTAACATTTCCTCCCTGTGAACCTGGGGGGAACGGAAGAAAAGAGGCGAAACAAAACTAGGTCAGACATAAGTCTAGTAAGTCCAGTGACTTTCAGCATATAAACAGGCAAAAGTATCATAACATGAATAAAATGAATATAAGACAATACCATGATAACATGAATAACAAGATAACATAGGATAAGCATAATGTATGATAAGGCAAGATAAACTGAAAGTAACGTGACCTTACAAATTACAGAACGGTCTTGAATTATGGGATCTGTATTCTGAAACTGAATAGCTCTCCCTTGAAGTAGACTATTTGTTCTTCTAATTTAGATTTGATTTGATGTTCTTCTTAATCGATTACTAGTTTGGATTTGATTTTCTAGTTTGGAGAGAATGAATGGAGGCTTAGGCTAGCTTGTGGACGAACATCATGACGGCACCATAGTTTTAGGGTTATGATGTTAAGGTTTAGGTTTAGCTATGTATATATAGATGTCTAGGATTATTTAGAGCCCTTAGATGAACTAGGAGTCCATCAGAACCACCCAGCTCAAATACACATCATCAGCCACTCAGAAGAAGACACGTCATCACAAAACACTCCAGAATTCTGTGCTGGATCAGTATGGGTGCACTTGGCAGGTGCGCTGGTGCATTTTTGTACTGGCGCACTTGTGAAGTGCGCCATTGCATTCTGGTCGACTTCCTGTTTTTCTGCCTAACTTCGTTCATCCATATCTTCTTCATACGGTATCCGTTTTACACAAACTCGGACTCTATCGCAAGCAGAATTCCGAGACGAACGCAATGGCGTTACCCGTTTCATTTAATTCTTCTTTTAATAATTAGTTATTCTTTAATTATCTCTTATTTCCTGTTTTAAAATTATGGGGTGTTACATTTCCGCACTTAATTTTCCCACGTGAAACACTATTCTCAAGTAATAGAGAATCTTTGGGTGTTACGACATTTTCTGCCATCAACATAGACGAATAAAGTACATTATAACTGAGATCATTACGAATGAAAATTTTTTGTAGACATTAGGCGATTTGAAGTTAATAAAGGAGGCACGTGAGTTGCAATAACCATTTAATGTCTAAAAAATATGTACATAGTTAGTAATGAGATAGATTAGTAATGAGCTAAAACTTCACAGTGCTCTCTAAAATTTATCTCACAGTAACTTTCCATAATAAACTATATATCTACATATATTTTCTTAATTAGAAAATGTTAAAAATTTATTTTTCTATCTAGCAATTATATATAATTTTCAATATCAAGTATTAACCTTATTTTCTGCCATCATTTAAATTCCTTTGTCTAGGCACGCCAATCACTTGACTTGTGGTGTTGATCTTTTGCTTGGTTTTTTAAATTCCTTTAACAAAAGAAACAAAATGTGTGATATCTCATGTTGCTTGATATTTAATGAATTTCGTTGCAAAGAAGAAATCAATCGTAGTTTGCATTTCCACGAAAATCATGTTGTTTTCTTGAAATGAAGTGAACGGTATAAAAATCATGAAAATTGATCACGAACACAAAAATGTCACTGCCAACACATCTAATTATTTATAAAATAACAGATGCAATTATATATGGCAACATTGAAACTTTCAAAGTTAGTGATGGTACCGATGTTTTCTCAAACTCAAGAAGCTAGCATTACGGTACAACCTAATTATTTAGCAATATGAGCTCTTTTTTTGTCCCATTATGTTGAACATGCCAACTATGTAGTGGAAAAGTTCGTGAATAAATATTTTATGAACTATAGTTTGTTAGTAACATGTCAGAGGGAGTTTAGGGACGGTTTGCCAAAATACAACATGGACTTATCCATAAATGTAATGGTGTGTTTATAATAACAATGGCAATAGTACTTTAATTTGAATGAAAAAACTGTACTGCACACATTTTGCAAATACAAATACTTCCAAAAGCTAATGTTTATGGGATAACTCGGTTGGTCAAAATTATGACCACTGTCAAAATATTGGAAAACTTACCATTAACAAGGTTACTTCCATAGGAGTCATATATATCACATAGGTGAAATAAAAAATCAGAACCATTTTTTCAATGGTTAGAAGACAAAATTTAAAAATCCAAACCAAAACAAATTTCCACTGTAAACTTTTGCTCATTTTGGATGAAAAAGGAATTCTACACAAATTCTACTAGATATTATAATTACTGAGGTATCACACTATTAAGTAATGAATTTTATGACTTTCTTCTTGAATAATTTGACAAAGCATGTTATATACAAAGGTGAAACTAATATAATGAAACAATCTATAAAATAATATTTGTATTGTTTCAACTGATTATATAAAATATAAATGCAAAACTACATAGCCGATATTTTGGATTAAAATCCACTGATGCAAAGTATCATTTCCATGGGCATGCTGACTGGGCTAGAAAAGTATTTGGAAGGAAAAGTATCACCTAATATAAAAGGAAAATGATAGAACGACCGAAAATTTTATGGTAAAATTCACCGCTTTTGAAATATACGGTAGGTATTTCACGCAATTCATGGGGAGGAAAGAATCCAACGGATCTCCCATCCACCATATTTTTTTACTTACAGTTTTCTGTCCGCTTTAGCATTTTCGAATATAAAATTGTTTACAGTTCAAAAAGAAAAGGTTACTATATGTTTTCCCGCTCCTCGGGCCACTAAAAATGGCAACCACTTTTCTGCTCCTCTCTAGTAGTTTACCGTCCTTTCCTCTGCCGCCTTCTTCCCAAACTTCCTTCCATAATCAACCTCCTCCTCCTCCTGTAGTCATCCCCCCTCCACCTGTCCTACCCAATCCTGAACCCACCCCGTAGTTGCTTCCTCTGCCAAACCCAGAAAGTGGCCTACACTTTTTGATGCTAGACCCTAGAACGTTGGCGCTTTCTCATCTCCTCTTATTTCACTTATTTTCTCTGGCAAAGCCTTGGCGCCTATGGAAGAAACTTTGTCTGCTGTAAAGGCAAAATGGATGGATTACCTTATTGGATATTTCCTTGATCGCCCTTTGTCATATTCTGTATTAATCCTGCATCTTATATGACACTGGAAACCTTCAGGTAAAATCATAGTCAAATCCACAGACAAGTTTTTCTTTCTCCATCTCGCCGAATTCGAGGATAGAGATAAAAAAATTTGATCTGACCCATTGATTATCAAAAATAAGATATTTTTGGTCAAACCTTGGGATAAGAGTGTTGGGTGTAATATTGTTAAGAATATCCCACTGTGGATTAAAATGTCAAACATTACACTATATGCATGGTCAAAGTATAGAATCTGTTGGCTAGCAACTAGAGCTGGCATATTTCTGTGCATGGATTTGTCTACGGATAAAATAGAAAGACTTGAATTCGCGAAATGCATAGTTGAGATAACTCCAGATGAAGCATTACCCCTTGAGTTTCCTGTGCTATTTCCAGATGGTACTGAGCATAATGTCCTAGTAGAATACTTGTGTAAACTGAAATATGCCTTAATTGTGAAAAAAATGGTCACTTAAATGAGTGTTGCATTGTGTCGGTTGGAGTTTTGGGTAAATCTGTTCATGCAAGTAAAGACTTGAGTGATGGAGTTGTTTCCCTTAATAAGAATATAGCAGACAAAGCTGTGAATGTTGGTTCAAATGTAGATAGTATTTGAGAGAGACCAACATTCAAGAAGAAAGAACCTTAGAGGAAAGTCATTAGTAAACCAATTAGACCTGGCCAACAATCTATCTATGGCTTGAAAAAAAAAAATCTGTTTTGGAGGATTTCAACCTGCACTCAGGAAAACCATTCTGTATATTTTACTTAGAAATGATGACAGTGAGAATGGTGGCATAGTTCTAGGTAATGTGCAAGAAAGGTTTATGTATTAACCGAGATAGTTAGTAATGGAAAGTAAGTCAGTCACACTAGCTGCATTGACAGTGTACTTAATGGAAACAACATAGCGGATAAAAATCTTATTGTTTATGTCCATGATGCACATGATTTAACCAACTTAAATGCCTTGCTTACCAAGTCTTTTAGTTGTGATGTTGCTGATCTCGCTGCTGAAAAAAGAAATCAGGAAATGAGTATTGGCAATGGAAGTAATAAAGCTGGAGAAAAATCCTAGGGAAATGTTGTTGTTCAGCCAATGGATGTAGTGACTAGTGAATTTGTAGATAATGATGTTGCTTCTCATGTTGCTATTGCTTTTGATAGTGCCAGTGAGGAAAGTAATCCTGATAAGAGTGAAAATAGAGTAGGTGAAAAGCCTAAAGGTAGTACCAGGATGGAGAAACAGAAAAGTAATGCATGTAGTTCTACCACTCTTGACAGTTGCTTACTATTGGGAATGAATAAGTGGATATCTGAAAAAATCATTTAGTCCCACATCAGGGAAAACTAACACCTATGCTACTACTTATACTGAGGCTTGATATGATATATCAAAAGAAATAGGAGATGGGAAGAGAGAAAATGACATGAACAATGACATGATTGAACATTCACATTAATATCAAAAAAAGAGGAGATGGGAGATAGAGACAATAGCATGATAAAACATTCACATTAGAACTTAAAAATTGAAGGATAGGGCCTTGAAAAATAAGAAACAAAGTTTATTCTGAATTCTCTCCTCTTTATCTTCTTCCCGGTAAATCTGTTCTATAGTATAAAAACTACCTTGCGTTTGTCATCACTCTGCAATTGTAGCACAACATCGCGAAGAATCCAAGGAAACATCACTCGCTAGACTCGGACATTAATCGGTAATATTCCATAATTTCTCTTGTTTTCCTAATTTCTTGATTGCATGATATTGTTTCATACAATTCTTTTCAAAACTGGGATTGTTCCTTGTGGCGAATTGCAACTTCAGTGAAACAATACTGTTAATGCTTGAAAGTGTTACTGTTCATAGAAACAATTTTCTGCCTTTTATGTTGATTGGTTTCTAACACTTACAACATAACTTCAACTTTGTTAAAGTTCCGGTAGTTATGGTTACGAAGCATCCCCCTACAAAATTTGGATGCTAATAAGGCTTCTTCTTGTGGAAGAGAAAAAGATGGCATCTTAGGGATTGCTGATCATTTGAGTGAGGAGATAAATAGTGGCAAGCTCAGTAGTGAAGTTTGTAATGAAAAGTGCAAACTGGAGGAAATTATGCTTAAAATCTTCAATTCTTTTCAAAGTAGAACGTCCTTAAATATGCAAGACAAAGGGAAGTTGCATGTCTCCTCAATGCCTAAAGAACTGTCCAAATCATAAACTCTTTCTCCAATCCATTTTAAGCCAAGATTTTGAACCCGAAAAGCCCCAGGGGAGCTAACTCTGTGCAGCACAGTGGAACATCATTAGATTGTCCTCAGGTGAACAAAAATCCATATTCTAATATTCCTCCACCATCTAGGTATAAGGCACCTCCTCCTAATATTGAAGCAGATCCAGTGGAAGCTTTGGTAGCTTCTACATCTGGATTCAACACAGGGATGTCACCTATCACCCGAAGCAATGAAAGAGCAATGATGCAAACTATGTTTGACAAAGGCTAGTTGCCATTGTGTCGCTATTTGTGCCAACTCGGTTGGCACTATGTTATTCAATATGTAACTTAACATGTAAGTTGTTTGAGTAATTGTGTAATATAATGTTGTATCACTTCTGTGTGCAAGCATAGTATCCCCTACGTGGGAACTTAATTATTTAGTTGATATGCAAGTGGTATATCACTTGTAATTGTACTATCCATTTACTTTTTTGAATTCTCTCATCTTTATCTTCTTCCCTGTTAATCTGTTCTGCAATATAAAAACTACCTTGCGTTCGTCATCACTCTGCAATTGCAGCACATCATCGGGAAGAATTCAAGGAAACATCACTCGCTGGATTCGGACATTAATCAGTAATATTTCATCATTTCTCTTGTTTTCCTAATTTCTTGATTGCATAGTATTGTTTCATACAATTCTTTTGCAAAACTGTGATTGTTCCTTGTTGTTGGGAATTACAATTTCAGTGAAACAATATTGATAATGGTTGAAAGTGTTACTATTCATAGAAACATTTTTCTGCCGTTTCTGTTGATTGGTTTCTAACACTTACAACATAACTTCAACTTTGTTGAAGTTCCAGTTGTTAAGGTTAGGAAGAAACCCCCTACAAAATTTGGATGTTAATAAGGCTTCTTCTTGTGGAAGAGAAAAAGATGGTATCTTAGAGCTTACTGATCATTTGAGTGAGGAGATAAATAGTGGCTAGCTCAGTTCTGAAGTTTGTAATGAAAAGCGCAAACTAGTGGAAATTATACTTAAAAACTTCAATTCTTTTCAACACAGAACGTCCTCAAATATGCAAGACAAAGGGAAGCAGCATGTCTCCTCAATGCCAAAAGAACTATCCAAATCAAGCACTCTTTCTCCAATCCGTTTTAAGCCAAGATTTTTGAACTCTAAAAGCCCAAGGGGAGCTAACTCTGTGCAACACAATGGCACATCATCAGATTGTCCTCAAGTGAACAAAAACCCCATATTCTAATATTCCTCCAGCACCTGGGTATAATGCAGCTCCTCCTAATGTTGATGCAGATCCAGTGGCAGCTCTAGCAGCTTCTCCATTTGGATTCAACCCAGGGATGTCACCTATCACCCGAAGCAACAAAAGAGCAATGATGTAAGCTATGATTGACAAAGGCTAGTTATTTGCCTTTGTGTCGCTATTTGTGCCAACTTGGTTGGCACTGTGTTATTCAATATGTAACCTAACATGTAAGTTGTTTGAGTAATTGTGTAATATAATGTTGTTTCACTTCTATGTGTAAGCATGGTACCCCATACGTGGGAACTTAACTATATTTTGTTGATATGCAAGTGGTATATCACTTGTAATTGTACTATCCTTTAACATTTTTGAATTCTCTCCTCTTTATTTTCTTCCCCGTTAATCTGTTTTGCAATATAAAAACTACCTTGCATTCATCATCACTCTGCAATTGCAGCACAACATCGCGAAGAATTCAAGGAAACATTACTCCCTGGACTCGGATATTAATCGGTAATATTTCATCATTTCTCTTGTTTTCCTAATTTCTTGATTGCGTAGTATTGTTTCATACAATTCTTTTTGCAAAAATATGATTGTTTCTTGTTGGGAATTGCAACTTCAGTGAAACAATAATGTTAACGCTTGAAAGTGTTACTGTTCACAGAAACAGTTTTCTGCCATTTCTGTTGATTGGTTTCTAACACTTACAACATAACTTCAACTTTGTTGAAGTTCCAGTAGTTAAGGTTAGGAAGCAGCCCCCTACAAAATTTGGATGCTAATAAGGCTTCTTCTTGTGGAAGAGAAGAAGATGGTATCTTAGAGCTTACTGATAATTTGAGTTAGGAGATAAACAGTGGCAAGCTCAGTAGTGAAGTTTGTAATGAAAGCGCAAACTGGTGGAAATTATGCTTAAAAACTTCAATTCTTTTCAGAGAAGAACATCCTCAAATATGCAAGACAAAGGGAAGCAACATGTCTCCTCAATGCCAAAAGAACTATCCAATTCATAACCTCTTTCTCCAATCCGTTTTAGGCCAAGATTTTTGAACTCGAAAAGCCCTAAGGGAGCTAACTCTACGCAGCGCAATGGCACATCATCAGATTGTCCTCAGGTGAACAAAAACCCATATTATAATATTCCTCCACCACCTGGGTATAAGGCATCTCCTCCTAATGTTGATGCAGATCCAATGGCAACTCCGGTAGCTTCTCCATTTGGATTCAACCCAGGGATGTCACCTATCACCCGAAGCAACAAAAGAGCAATGATGTAAACTATAATTAACAAAGGCTAGTTGCCTTTGTGTAGCTATTTGCGCCAGCTTAGTTGGTACTATGTTATTCAGTATTAACCTAACATGTAAATTGTTTGAGTAATTGTGTAATACAATGTTGTATCACTTTTGTGTGCAAGCATGGTATCCTCTACGTGGGAACTTAACTATATTAAGTTGATATGCAAGTGGTATATCACTTGTAATTGTACTACCCTTTTACTTTTTTGAATAACAAAGTGTCACGGAGCACTATAAAAACCGGTCAGTCTTGCCAAAAAATATTGTTTACAGTTTGTGATCATGGATGTTATAATGGAAATTTTAAGTGAACAAATGAGAATTACTTTTATAGATGATTATAGGAATTTGAGAATTTGCAAGAAGACACAAAAAATAACAGAGATAAAGAGGTGGGAGAGATGAAACTAATTTGTGGAAATTTAAGCAAAGAGGAGTGGGAAGGGATTAAAATATAATAACAAAAGATCATAAGTACATAAAACAGTTTACATTTGATTTCACTTATGCACACAATACATAATGATACAAATTACCACATAGAATAAACAATACTTATATAGTAATCACTAGGGTCTTCGGCTCCATCATCGTCTTCAACTGAATTCAAAATTTTCAAATCTTGAGTATGTAATCATAATGATTAAACAATTTAGATATTTAGAATAGCTATCGCCTCATTTCGTTATTTCTAATAGGTTTAATTTACCAACACTTTAACTTAACCAAATCTAAGTTTTAATATACTCAAATTTACTATATAATGACTTTAATTAAATTCAAAAACTACAGCCTATGGTAATCTTTCAAAATTTCAAAATATATCTAGAAAAATACAAGTACGCTCTCTTAATACACTCAACTCATTCTAAGGCACTACTGACCTTATCTCCAATCAGTATGTCGCACATGCTACATGGAGTGCGAGGAATTTTCTGAAAATGGAATTTTGCTTTTATTTTAACAATGAGCATTAATTGTGGAGGTTTACAGTTATTGAGATAATAGACCAAGTCATTTTCCCTTCAACTAGCATATTGCTCACACGTGCGCCGCACATGCTTTTCAACGGTTTACTTTCTTTTCTTTTTTTGGGTTAGACTAATATATCCAACACTCTTGTATATATCAACTAGCAGTATAACTGCAGAATATCTATCGAAAGTCATTTGCATCCTTCATCTTCTATCTTCCTATAAATACAAATCAGAGACTGATAAAAGTATTCTTGGTCATTTCATAATATGGTATCAGAGTACACCTTTTCCTAAAGGCATTGATCCTGCATTCACATCATCTTTCCTTTCGGCAGAGATATCATCAATTAGGAGGATAGGGTTGTTTTTCTCCTCAGAAAAATTTCATCTTATGACAATACACCATTCCCAAGATCGTGTAGTATTTCTCTCTATTTCTTATCTCAACATGTTCCTTGTCGCGTGAAGATTGGAGTCTCCTCCTCTCCCCACCAGATGCATTAGGTTTTATTCTCACATTTCATCAGAGCCTATGATCATCATTTGATTTAAATACAGAGATTAAGGGTGGGCGTGGGTCGGATTGGTGCGGTTTAGAGTTCAAACCGCTTCCGCACCGCATCAAACAGTTGATCAAAAATACAACTCATTATACTACTTGTTTAAATAGTTCGGTTTTGGTTCGGTTTTAAAATATTAGGGTTTGGTTTTGGGTTCGGTCCGGTTTGAACCCATACATATTAAATATGAAATAAGAGAATTACTTCCATCAACAATCAATTTACAACTGTGTCATGCAGTGTAACTTAAAGGGTAAAACACACAATGTTATCAAAAATTGAAAGACTGGTTTCTAACCATATGAATACTTCAATTTTACGTTTAATGACAAGTGAGATTATTTTAATTCATTAACCACACATTAATTTTAATCAATGCATAAACATTAAGTAAGATAAATCAAATAAAATTATAACCCACATTTATCGAAATAAGATATAGAAACTATTATACTAAAACTATAACCTTCTCCTTCGTGATAAAAAAATATTATATATATAACAACAACATAAATATACATTGTTAAAATCAATAATTGGATATGAATTAGTTATATTTTTATCTTAAGATTGCAAGTGCAACTATTCGTTTCGGTTCGATTTAATACAGTTGGGTCAACAGCTCAAACCGGACCGTATGATTCTGAGTCATCCGGTTTAGAGTACCAGCTTAAAAGGGATTCGGTCTAGATTTCCACACCACTTTTACAGTTTAGTGCTGGATGTTTTCGTATGGCAATGCAGTTATGCCCACCCCTAATAGAGATTGTGTGTATTAATTCGCATTGAAGCAATACACACAGATCGATCTGCATTTGATTTCCCTCGAAGACTTTCTTAGCTGCAAATTTCATTTGCTACGCCAATTCTTGTTTTTTCATTCCTCCAAGAACGTTTTCTGATTACATTCTTGATATACAATGGGTTCAAACAGTGCTGAAGTTTCATCATCAACTTTGGGTAACAATGGCACCAATGTTCCGACTGTTAATTGCAACCTAGTAAAACCAAAGGGTCATGTCATTACAATTCCGTTAGATGATGATAATTTCATACTATGGAAATACCAAGTGGATATATCATTAAAGGGCTATGGTCTTCAAGACTAAATTAAAGGTATGGTAAACATACCCCCGATTATCGTAGCCAATGGAAATGGTAATACTGCAATGAATTTTGAACATGCTAAGTTATCAAAACCAAGACAGCCTTTTGTCATCTTGGTTTCTATCGTCAATGAGTCCCAACCTTTTATCACAAATTGTGGGCTGTAATACTTCTTATGAGATATGGACAACCATAGAGAAAATTTTCGACTCGCAATCATTGGCTAAGGTAATGTACTACATAATAGAATTTCAAAACTTAAGAAAGGAAGATATGCCAATGAAAGATTACCTTACCAAAATCAAGAACTTTTGTGATAAGTTAAAAGCAGTAGTCCACAAAGTGTCTGGCACTACGAAAATTCTAGTTACCACGAATGCCTCGGATGATGAATACGAATCACTTGTGACATACATTGCTACTTAACCCACTTTACCGGACTTACAGTTTGTCCACTCAGTTCTACTATCCCATGAAGGCAGAGTAGAACAACACAGATTAATACAAAATGAGTATTCAACCAATTATGTTGCTACCTCGAGAAACAAAGGTCAATAGAAAAACATCAACAGTCAGGCCAGATAAGAAAATCAAATTCAAAGAAACAATCATAACAAAAGAGGGCGTGGAAGGGGCCTGTGGAACAACAACAACCGTGTGAAGCGTCAAATTTGTGATAAATTCGGTTACATAGCCAATATATGTTATTTTAGATTTAATTCGGAGTTCAATGTTAATCATTCTAACCAAAATAGTCAAAACTAGAGATGGCCTAATGCTAATATGGCTACCGCAAGCAATCAGACCAGAATCAACAGTGACAGTGTAAATGGACTAGGTTCAAACGGTGATGATTCTATCAAATCAAATGATATTAACCTAGATGAGTGGTACCTTGATTCAGAAGCTACACGCTACATTACCAACAATCTCCAAAATCTTTATCTTGGAAACAAAAACTACTTATGTATGCATGTTTTACATATGGGTAATATTGAAGCTACAAGCATTTAACATGTTGGAAAAGGCACTATTAAGGGTAAGAGACAACTCTACCTTAACAACTTATTGAGAGTGCCAAGCATTAAAAGGAATCTATTAAGTGTATTTAATTTGCCGACGATAATATGGTATATCTTGAGTTTCACCCTAAACTATGCCTAGTTAAAATATTCTAAGTAAGGAAACCTTATTATAGGGTAGTTTGCATAGGGGATTGTACAAATTAAGCACTATGAAGACAAGTAAAAAGGAATCTGGTGCAGCTATGTTAGTTCAAATGACACAAATTATAGGAGTGTTATTGATTCATGGCATTGTAGACTGGGTCACCCTAGTTATGAAATTGTAAAACAAATATTAAATGATAATAAAATCAGTTTTAAAAACATACATGTCTCACATATTTGCAATGATTGCCAACTTGGCAAAAGTCATAGGCTACCTTTCAGTAGTGGTACTTGGATTTATTTTCTCAAAACAAAATCAGAAACATGCAAAATGTTTGCATATTTAGTTCTTATGTTCAAAATTAGACTAATTGCAATGTTAAAATAATGCAACCAGATGGTGGAGCAGAGTTTAAACCATTAAAGGAATATTTAAAAAAAAGGAATACAACATAGGTTAACTGCCCCCCACACATCTGAGAAAAATGGCTTAGTCGAGCGAAAACATAGGCACATTGTCGAAACAGGTTTGACACCATTGTCTCATGCCTCATTACCAATGAAGAATTGAAATGAAGACTTCAATACATCAGTTTATCTCATCAATTTACTGCTAACTAAGGTCCTGAATGATAAGTCACCCTATGAAAAATTAAATAGTGTCAAACCAGATTAAAAACATCTAAAAATATTGGATGCTTATGTTTTTCCTAAATAAGACCATATAATCAGCATAAACTATGCTTAAGATCAAGCCCTTATACCTTTTTAGGTTATGCTGACAACCAAAAAGGCTACAAGTGCCTCAATAAGAATGGCGGAATTTTTGCCTTTAGACATGTAGTGTTTGATGAAAATATTTTTCCTTGTGCAGGTAAATAAGATAAAGATAATCATCATAATCAAAGCATAACGACAACTCTTACATACATACCAAAACTATCAGATTGCACAATCAAGGATGTTCATAATGATCACAAAGAGAACTCAGACACATAAGTTACTGCATCCAACACAAATAGTGGTACAAGTGCAAGTCTCAGTTCAGATTAGTCTAAAATTTATCCAATAAACCAGCCATATAATGATACACATGATGATCAAAGCATTGCAACTACTACTAGTGGTAGTTCATCCACTAATGAAAATGAAGACCAATATCAAATACAATCAAATATTGGACATCATATGATCATCAGATCCAAAAATGGAATTCTCAAGCCCAAAATATATAACATGGTTCTTAATGAGGTTGAGCCTACAACATACACACAAGCAGCAATGCATAGTAAGTGGAGAGAGGCCATGGATGTTGAATATAATTCTCTAATAAAGAATGGTACTTGGAGCTTGATAGAACCAACTAAGCACAAGAAGATAGCAGGGTGCAAATGGACTTGCAAAATTAAAAGAAATTACGATAGGAGTATAGAAAAATATATAGCCAGACTCATTGCCAAAGGTTGCACTCAGCAATATGGTTTTAATTTCAATGAGATGTTTTCACCTACGATTAAAGCTATTACAATAAGAATTATCCTAGTCATTGCACTCCATAAGGGGTGTATAATAAGAAATTTAGACGTCAACAACGCTTTCTTAAGTGGTGAACTCACAAAAGAGGTGTACAAGCAAAAACCCAAAGGATACTACAGTGATAAAGACTTCAAGCAAGTGTGCCAGCTACATAAGGATATTTATGGCTTAAAACAGCCCTTAAGGGCTTGGTATGAGAACTCAAGGTGACCTTATCCGAATTAAACTTTGTGGCAACAAAATATGACAATTCACTATATATAAAGTCCAATGCTCAAAGCATAACATATATACTTGTGTATGTTGATGACATACTTGTCACTAGAAATAATGCACAAGAAATTAACGAGGTTATTCATTTTTTGGACCAACTCTTTGCTATCAAAGATTTGGGTGAACTTAACTACTTCCTCGGGATTCAAGTTGAAATAAGGCCAGACACGGAATTATTCCTATCCCAAAGAAAATACATATCAAAAAATTTATTAAGAGCAAACATGCATCAAGCTAAGCCTCTACCCACTCCTATGACCAGCAGTCTACAACTATCCAAACACAAAGGTGAAAGCATTGACAACATCAAATAATATAGAAGCATTGTCGGAGCATTACGATACGTTACTATCACAAAGCCATAAGTTTGTTTCAGTGTTAATAAGGTGATCCAGCATATGCAGAACCCTCTCAGTGATCACTGGAGGGATGTTAAATGGATCTTAAGATATCTCGTAGGAATAATCAACTACAGGTTGAATTTAAAAACAAGTAGAGAACTATACTTACAAGTCTTTAGTGATGCAGACTGGGCTAACGACCTTGTTGATAGAAAATAAATTTTAGGATATTGCATCTACCTCGATCCAAACCCAGTTTCATGGTGTACGTAGAAGCAGTCTACCATTTCGAGATCCAGTATAGAGGTAGGAGTAGAGGTTGGTGGGCATGTGCCATATAATTTTCGTACCTCGGGGTCGACACTGATCTCAGGATTGGTACGTATTCCGGGGACTTGGTCTTTATCTCTGCTTTACATTTCGAAGCTTTGAATCTCTTCTCCTTTGGTGATTTAGTATCTCATGATACGAAGATGGTTGCATGGATCTTGAAAACTTAAAGGAAATTTGGATGAACTTTGGGATACGAAATTCTTCATACCGATCCGGGGAGGTCACTTATAGGATACGAAATCGTGGAAAAAGGCTTGTACCGGCCCCGAGAGTCTAGTTATGTGAATACAGATTTAGAAGTTGAGGCTTTGGGATACAAATTCTGACTGAGTCATTAGGATATGAAATATTGATGGATGGTAAATACAGACCTCTGAACACTTTGGCAAATTTGAGAAGTTCTGACGAGACGATACGACCACCCTTTTGCGACTCCATTCAGACTTTGTTCCTTAGTACCTTAGCGAAACTTCTTGACTGTTTAATCACGTGATGGGATGAGTCATGTGGTCCTAGACTGCTTCTGGTATCCGAGTCAAAAGGCTGAGTAACACTTTGGTCAAGTTTCTCTTATTTGCTTTTATGTTGTTACTTAATTTACGGTCAATTAATATTATTTTAACTCTTTTGTTGCAGAAGTCGTTAGAATCAAACTACAGATCTTTTTGGATCGGCTTTAGAATACTTAGAAGTGGTGTCATATGCTTCTTTAATTGTTCAGTCCAGGTTTCATATGTTATCTTAAATGTAGTATTGTTTTAAGAAAATAGGATTGTTATTGCAGTTGCAAGACTAATTTAGGTGGGCACTGATGTGATTGTTTAAAAAATATAGCAGTAAGCATGTTGTTATTATTATTTTCTGCTAATACAATTAATTTTGTTTTATGTTTTGTTGTGTATTTATAGTGATGTGTGTTCTTTTATTTCCTATTCCATTAAGTGGTAATTAAGAAATAGGTTACTAGTTTGAATTGCTACTTTTGTTGTTTATTATTTCAACTTCTATTTATGTATCTACGTTAATTGCTTGTTGCATGTAATATTAGTCTGTTGTTTATTCATTTGCAATCAAATTATACATAGATCTGAAATTTTCATTTTTATTTTTCTATCTCTTTTTTAATTTTCAGCTTAAAATCGGTTTTCCAAAATAGTAGGAACCAAACATATTTTCCAAAATGTTAAAAACATTAAAAATGAAAAAATGAAAATAAGCTTTAAAAATTAAAAACTAAAAGTTAAAAATGAAACCAAACCTGGCCTTTGCTTACTGTGAGGATTTAGTGGAGATGATGGTTTGCCTTTCTTAAGTTATGAATTCTGGGGAAAGCATATTAAATGAATGAGATACTCATGGTTGTGTTTGTGCACATCACGTGGGAATAAGGGATGCACTGCAAGTGAGAAGCAAGAAGATTAGACAGTTTAATACTTAGATTGAAAGTGAGAAGAGATGAGATGATAAATGGGGAGAACATGAAGATCGACTATGGCTACCTTCGGTGATCAGGTGATGACAATCTAGAAGCATTGAAATAAGAGTTAAGGTTAGGAAGAGAAGTGCGGAAGGGGAGAACGATTAAGGTAGCATTCTTTTTAAAGAATGGGAAGTTTAAGTTGGCGTTTGTGTCCGACGCGTAGGGGACATCTACGCATCGGGCGTGAATCTCACTGAATTTCCCAGCCAAATGAAACATTGAAATTTTATTCATTTGCATCAGACGTCAAAAGCAGTCTAATGTGAGCGGATAAAAACCCAACAACCATATCCCTTTATCCCTTATAAATACAACCCAATTTCATTTTCTAAATCATCAAACTATATGAATGCAATCCGAAAATTCAAGAATTTTTCAACCTTAGTCTTCGAATGTTTTAGGTAAAAAAAAAATTATATTCATGTTTTTTCATACTCTTATCTTCCATATATCTTTTTTTCATTTTTTGATTATTTTTTGGTTCTTTTTCTAGATAGTCTAGCTAATCTCTGCTTCAATCACCATCACCATCGTCGACTAGAGTGACGATCGTACCAATGCGTGCATCGATGTTTGTTTCAAAAACAGATACACGTGCTCACCATGTTGCCCATTAGTACCAGGAGATTCCTGCTCTATTGAACGAACTAGCCTGGACTACAATGTTGGGCAAAGTAAAGAACAAAAAGTGAGTGGAACTCGTTGAACAAATTGCAACAAATTCCAATTAGCTACCAGAATGAGGAAAGTGGAACGATCGGTGGATTCAACTTTATTGAACGAACTAGACTAGACTACAACGTTGGGAAAATAAAGAACAAAACATGAGTGGAACTCGTTGAACAAATTGCTACAGGTTCCTATTGGCTACTAGAATGAGGAACAAGACACGATCGGTGGATCCGGCGTGTGGTGAGATATAACCGTACCAGGAAATTCTTGTTATATTGATGAACGGGCCTAGACTACAATGTTGGGTAAATAAAGAACAAATCATGAGTGGAACTCATTGAATAAATTGCTACACATTCTACTTGGCTACTAGAATAAGGAACATGACACAATCGGTGGATCCGACGAGTGGTGAGATAAAACCGTAACAAGTTATCTCAAATATAGGCATGCCTCGCCTGCTGGTTTTAGGCAATTGGATGTGCTTTTTGGTGGTTGCATGCGAACTGAAAAATTTTAGTTCATTATGTTGAATCACGCTACATAGCGTTTTGACTATGACAACTATACATAAGCATATATATTATCATCTAACCTTGTTTTGTAGGAAGATATTCGACAAACAGATTCAAGAACACCAAAATAAAGATTAAATATGTTGTAAGGATCTGTTAGTCCTAGATATTCATGTTTAATATTCCTTGATGATTACACACACATACCTATCACATACATATGTTTTCATATTTAAAAGGAGGCAAAGAATAGTTTTTTCCCAAAAAAAAGACGTCTGATTTAAATCAGACAGACGCCTGTTTCCTGAGACAAAATTTAAATTTAACATAATATTCAGACGTCTGTTCTGAATATTTCAGACGTCTGAATCTCCTACGAAATACATTACTTCTTTGTTGTTTCATTTTTTAAATTAAAATAGACATCCGAATAAAACTTTCAGCCTTTTGATTACGAAAAGTTGCAACCTAATATGAAGAGTCACAACTTTCTAGATCACTTATCTTGATGGAAACTCTTCATGATTGATTACAACTATTCATATATTATAAAAAGAGACTTGATTAACTTGTCAAAGAACTGATTTTCATTTTATCTTACATTGTATTATTCAAAGCTCTCTAGTTTTCAAAAAGCATACTATACTCAATATTATTCTCTATAATCTTTCACAAGCTTCGCGATTATCATCAAGGAAAGACTATAGGAAGGGTGTACTATATATCGACATAGCAGTGTTAACAAGAACACAAACAAGTCATCAATTATTCTATATTGTAAAAGACCTCTTCAGTGGTTGAGGCAAGAAATCTCGTTCAGCAGTTCGGGTAATTGTATACCTATTCGTCCGGGTGAAGTAAGGGTTTTAGTGTTAGTGAAATACCAGAAGTGAGTTTGGGACTGGACGTAGGACAGTGGTCCGAACCAGTATAAGTCGACTGTGTGATTTACTGCTTTCTACTCTAAAAAATACTTTATATCTTATTCTCCATTCTACACGATCCTACTATCACATAGCCTCTTTCAATTGGTATCAGAGCGAGGCCATCCTATAACCGTAACACCGTTGTTCGATACTTTGATAAAATAGAGAATAATCCAAGTACTAACTCAACTACTTTTCCCGAAGGACAATCTACTCAAAGACCACCTTTATTCAATGGACTACGCTGCAACTACTGGGCTACAAGGATGAGGATTTATATGCAAGAAAGTGGTTTTAGTGCATGGAATGCTACTCAAAAAGAATTTACGGCACCTACCACCGAATATTCAACTTGGATAAAAGTTCAAAAAGAAGAGGCCAATGCAAATGTAAAAGCTATGAACATGCTATACTGTGCACTAGATAGAAATGAATTCGATCGTGTTAGCATTTGTACATCAGCATATCAAATATGGGAAACACTCAAGACTATCCATGAAGGAACAAACAAAGTCAAGCAAACTAAAATTTCAATGCTCAAAAACTAGTTCCAGAACTTCAAGATGAAACAAAATGAAACTGCCTATGAAATGTACTCAAGATTCCAAGACATTTTACATGCATTGATAGGACTAGGAGAAAAATATAGTGACTTTGACATCATTTCAAAAGTAATCAATTCTTTAACTGATGACTGGGAAAGAAAAGTACTAGATATTGAAGAAGCAAATGACTTATCAGCTATGAAACCAGAAGAGCTAATAGGAAATCTTATGTCCTATGAAGTAAATCTTCAAGCGAAAAAGAAATTTTCTCAAGAAAAGAATAATGTGGCCTTTCATGTCGATAAAGAGGAATCTGAATCAGAAGACGAAGATCTAGATTTTATTGCCAAAAATTTTAAGAAATTTCTAAAATATAGAAAATGAAATTTCAAAAAGAATACTCAAACAAACTCTCATCCTCAAAATTGGAATGTTTCAATTGTCATTAGAAGGGTCATATGGTAAAAGACTATCCAGAAATGAAAGAAAATCAGAAAAACTTCAACAAAAGCAAGAAAGAAAAGTTCAAGAAGAAAGTTTTTTTTATTACAAGGGACCACTCAGACTCAGATTCATCAAATAGTGATAGTGATAGTGAAAGCGAAAATGAACAGGAAAATGTGTGTTTCATGGCACAAGAATCTGAAGTAAGTGAATTATCTTTTGAAGAATTAGTAGATGTTAATGCTGAACTTTTAAATACTATAAAAAATCTAAAGCAAAAGCTTAAAGAAACCCGTGAAAATCAGAATAAAGCTGAATTTGAAAGAGACATGTTGAAAGATGAAAAAATAATTCTGGAAGAAGAACTTGAAAAGTTCAAGACACTTTTACAAATTCGGATAGTCAACTTTCTCTTTTGAGTCAAGAAATCGAAACTCAAAAGACAAAGAATGATGAAACTAGTTCTGAGAATCACATGTTGAAAACTAAAATAAAAGAATTAGAATTAGAAAATAAAAACTAAGTTAGAAAACATTTCTAAAAATGGTTCAAATTTTAATAAGGTAGAGAGAATTTTGTCAAGACACATAGAAAATTCTCGACCTTCAAACAAAAATGGTTTAGGATTTAAAAAGGAATCAAAATTTCCTCTAAAGAAAAATACAAACCTAAAGAGGAAAATTGATTCAAAAATTAATAATAAACCAAAACCTATAAAAAGGATTAATAGAATTAAGATATAGGTTCCAAAAACTAACAATAGTTTGATTAGGAACAAGCACATTAACTCATTTATGGAATCTGTGAATAATAATGAAAATTATTTATATAAAAGGGATACTAAGCCCATTTGGGTTTAGCTTCCTAAGACCTAACTCTTAGGACCCTATAAAAGGTGGGTACCAATGTGCTTATTAATATTTTTTGCAGGTCCCACTCAAAAAGAGAAAACGGATATTAGACAGCGGTTGCTCAAAACACATGACCGGAGACAAAGATATGCTAACCAATATTTCATATTTGATGGTGGCTCAGTAACCTTCGGAGATAATTCAAAAGGATTTATCATTGGCAAAGGAGATGTGTGCAACTATGGTATTTCAAATCTACCTCTTATTACTAATGTTTCTTTAGTTAAAAATTTAAAACATAATTTACTCAGTATTAGTCAATTATGTGACAAAGGTTTTAAAATAACGTTTTCTGAAAACAAATGTAGTACTTTTGACAAAGATCAAAATATTATTTTTGAAGGAAATAAAGATAGAAATATTTATGTTTTAAATATGAAAGTAAATAATAATAAAGAAATGTATTTGATTGCCAATAACAACGGTTCTTGGTTATGGCACAAGCGTTTTTGTCACATAAACTTTAAAACTATACAAAAACTTTCGAAACATGAGTTAGTAAAAGGTCTACCTAAAATAAATTTTAAAATAAACAATTTATGTGAAGATTTTCAAATAAGTAAACTAACCAAATATTCTTTTAAGTCTAAAAAAGGCATTTCAACATTACAACTATTAGAACTATTACATATGGACTTATTTAGTCCTACTCAAATACGATCATTAAGTCATAATCGTTATGTATTTGTAATAATTGATGATTTTTCAAGATATACTTGGACTATTTTTATGAAAAATAAAAGTGATACTTTTGGACACTTCAAAGATTTCATTAAAAAGATTCAAAACTCTAAAGGTTTAAAAGTTAAAAATATTCGAAGTGATCACGGTGGAGAATCGAAAATGAATCTTTTGAACATTTTTGTAAAAAGAAAGGAATATGTCATAATTTCTCTTTTCCTAGAACTCCACAACAAAATGTAGTTGTAGAAAGGAAAATTGGAACTTTACAAGAATGTGCAAGAACACTACTTAATGGAAGTACTTTATCTAAACAATTTTGGGCAGAAGCTATAGCGACCGCTTATTACGTGTTAAATCGAATTTCTATTCGACCTTTAACTAAAACCACTCCCTACGAACTTTTTAATGGAAGAAAACCAAATATTTCATATTTTAAAGTTTTTGGTTCTAAATGTTTTATTCTTAATACTAAAGATCAACTTGGAAAATTTGATGCAAAAGCTGATCACGGAATTTTTGTTGGATATTCAGAACGTAGTAAAGCATATCGAATTTTCAACAAACGTACTAATGTTATAGAAGAATCTTTACACATTTCTTTTAATGAAATTTTTAATAAAAATATAAAGAACAAAGATAATGATGAAATCATTGAAAATATAAGTCTTGAAAATACGGAAAATAATTCCATACAACATATCAGATCACCTCCTAGAATCTTAAAAGATCATTCTACACAAAATATTATTGGTGAAACTGACACACACGTTCGAATAAGAAGTCAATTAAATCAAATAAGTCATGCAGCTTTTCTTTCAAATATTGAACCCAAGAATCCGAAAGAAGCCTCTACAGATGGTTATGGGATTATTGCTATGCAAGAAGAGCTAAATGAATTCGAACGCAATGATGTCTGGGAGTTAGTACCTCGACCAAACGATCAATTAGTTATTGGCACAAAATGGGTTTATAAAAACAAGGCGGAAGAACTTGGAAATATCACAAGAAATAAAGCCAGATTGGTTGCTCAAGGATACAATCAAGAAGAAGGTATCAATTACGAAGAAACTTTCGCACCTGTAGCTAGACTAGAAGCTATACGTATTTTATTAGCGTATGCAAGTTTTCATAATTTCAAACTTTATCAAATGGACGTTAAAAGCGCTTTTTTAAATGGTTTTATTAAAGAAAATGTTTATGTAGAACAACCACCGTTATTCAAACATTAAAAATATCCAGATTATGTCTACAAACTTAAAAAGGTACTATATGGCTTAAAACAAGCACCTCGTGCTTGGTACGAATGACTTAAAAGCTATTTAATAAATTCTGGTTTTTGAGTAGAAAAAGAAGATCAAATTTTATTTATTAAAAATACAAATAAAGATATTTTAATTGTACAAATTTATGTAGGTGACATAACTTTCGGTTCGACTAATGAAAACTTATGTAAAGAATTTCTACAATAATGACAAATGAATTTGAAATGTCTCATATGGGAGAATTATCATATTTTCTAGGATTAAAAATTAAACAAGTTTCCGGTGGTATTTTTATTTTTAAAGGAAAATATTGTAATAATTTAATTAAACGTTTCGGTTTAGACAACACTTCGGGAAAACCAACTCCAATGAGTACGTCTGCTCATCTTGAAAAAGATGAAAAAGGAAAAAGTATTGATCAAAAATTATATAGAAGTTTGATAGGTTCACTACTTTATTTAACTGCAAGTCATCCTGATATTATGATGAGTGTATGCTTGTGTGCATGATTCCAATCAGATCCCAAAGAGTCACATCTAAATGGATTTTAAGGTATCTTAATAATACTAAGGACTTTGGTCCAAAAGGATGTTCATTCGAATTAGTATCCTACAGTGATGCTGATTTTGGTGGATCCCGGACGGATAGAAAATGTACAAGTGGTACGTGCCATTTCATTGGAAAATCACTTGTATCTTGGTTTAGTAAGAAACAAAACTGTGTGTCACTCTCTATATGTGAAGCAGAATACATATCTGCTGCTTTAGCATGTGCACAAATGATTTATATGCAACAAACACTCAGAGATTTTGGAGTTAATTTAACTAAGTCAATAATATATTGTAATAAAACTAGTGCTATAAATTTATCTAAAAATCCAACAAATCACTCTAGAACTAAACACATAGATATCCGACATCATTTCTTACGTGACAATATAGAAAAAGATATTATTAACTTAGAATATGTTTCGACTTAAAACCAGATTGCAGATATTTTTACTAAACCATTATTAGAAAGTTCTTTTATTGACTTACGACGAGAATTAGGGATTATTTCAGTAAAAGACATATAAGTCAACCTAATCTTTTCTCTTAAAATCAAGTACGTTTTTACTTTTTAACTTACTACCTATTTTTAGCTATGTCCTAAAAACCCTCTGAATACTCAAGTTCTTTTATGGCTACAGACTTCTGAAAATTTTAACCACAAATACCTTAATTGTTTTTCGTATATAAACCTATGGATTATTACAAACTTACAAACACAAATTTCGACATTAAAACAAGCTCAACTAGAAATACTATGTCTTCAAGTAACTCCAACTCTTCAATCAGTATTACCTTTACATCAGATAGCTCTTCCGATTCTCCTCAATTTCCAACACCAACATCTAGATATGAACCGCAATACCATTGAGGGAACAATCATACTGGATTTACTCCTGAAGCAAAGAAAGCTAAAAAAGCTTTATTCTCATCTCTAGATACAAAACGAAAAATAGACGATCTCCGTCATTATCAGACAGAACAGATAGCGCTACAGAAAGAGTTATATTTCGAACAGAAAGTAACATCGACTCGCTTAAGCCTTCTCGAAAAAATGATCTACAAATTTTGTGGTTCAAAAGAAAAGGATATTGTCTCACCTTTACCAACTCCACCAAATCCTATTGATCCATCTTCCTCTTACCGAATTTAAAACGATCCAGTTAATCCCACAATGAAGCACTACACTTTATCACCTCTACAACCATCATATGATCCAAACTCAAGGGATAGAAATTACCAAGCTAATGAAGGAAAGAATCCATCAACACCAAAGAAGACTCCACCTTCTAAAAATTAAAGTATCATTTATTTTATTTTATATTTCTATATCTAACTTGTTATTACTCCTTATATATGAAATAAAAAATTAATTGTGCAAACATCTCGTAGAACAGACGTCTGAGCAAAACAGAATAGACATCTGACTTAACAAGATTAATGAAACACCCCACCCTCCATTAAGGTCACTCACAAAGGGAATGCCTTAACTTTGGTGGAGGTTTGTAAGTAAAAGTCACAGACAAAACACAAGACAGATATAAACACATATATATAAGCAGCGGAAAACAACAGATTTTTTATTTCATAAATATATGTCCATTCAAAACATTTCCATAACTGTCGCATAATAACTTCCAAAACATTACAACATCATTTTCTGTCTTGGTTATTAAATAAAAAAGCATAAAAACATAACTAAAACTGCATAAATCCCCATAGAATGTGTCCAACAGCCATAGCCAAGGAAAGAGAGTCCAAAAACCGTACATCTACTATCTTGAAGCTTGCAAAGAGTCCGGCTAAGCTAAATTGTTTCCTCCCTGTGGCTCTGGGGGGGGGGGGGAACGGAAGAAAAGAAGAAAGAAAATAGGGTCAGACATAAAGCCTGGTAAGTCTAGTGACTCTTCAGTATGAGAATAAGAAAAAGGGCATGATAGGTAGGGTTGAGCGTTCGGTCGGTTTGGTTTGTTTGGACGTAAAAAAACTCAAACCGAATTGAAACCGAATTTTTTTCAAACCGAACCAAATTAATTTCGGTTATTCGGTCGGTAACCGATTTAACCGAATTTGAAGGATGTATTACTATTCAAATGATGAATCCACTCAAAATAAAACATTAATTCATGTTTGAAGAAATTTTATATAGTAAATTTTATGTTGATGACATGATTTGATCTATTTGCAACAAATATCTTTATATTACATAACTAAACTAATTATTAAAATTACTACGATACCATAAAATTAAATAATAAATTAAAAGTTTGGTTAATTTGGTTAAACCGATAACCAAAAAATTATTTTTTGCAAACCAAATACAAACCGATTTAGTTTTAAAACCGAACCGACCGAAATGAACCGGTTTGGTCGGTTAATTCTAGGAGAAGTGGTCCCCTTGTTCAATGCTTAACCACACCAAATCTAGGAGAAGTGGACCACTTCTCCCCGACCACTCACATTAGACAGGTATTGTTATGGTAACAGGATGTGCCGGTCGGTTCCGGGCAGGTTTACACCGTAACTCAGTCTAACCTCGGGTCCTTATTGGGCTCAATGCTTAACCACCCAGATTGGATAGGTATTGTTGTGACTACTGGACAGCCGGGCGTGTCTGGGAAGGTTTACATCACAACTCAATCCAACCTCATGTTAAGCATACTCGTATTTTCTAAATTTACATATTTGTCTTTATTACTTGTTATATGTAAATTTGTTAACAATTAAATGTTATGGCCCACCTTCCAAGTTTAACATATTTGGTATTTATACCATTAAAGTGGCACCAATTTTTAGCATGTGACAAACATGCCAATTTCATATATTTTCACCCATTTATGTCAAGTCACCAAATTTTCCCAACGTTACCCCGTCTAAGTATTAGGCTAACAATCTTAGCCTAATTTTACGTTCGCATGATTTTTAACATATAATATTAAGCTAAAAACTTAGCCTAATTTAGCGCACACAAAATTGGCATAAGGGAATTCATAAACATAAACATGACATAGGTGAAAACTTGGCATTTTTGGCATAGTCAATATGAACATCATAGGTGTGAACTTGCAAAATAGTCAACATGAATATCATAGGTGTGAACTTGCAACATAGGCTAAATCAACTTACATACATGTGAACTTGCATTGAAATAGGGGTCTAACCAAATAGGTGTCACATGAATCAACATATAGTTTTGACAACATAAGTCTAAACATGTTTAGATCTAGGCATAACATCGAGCATCACTAGCATATGACAAGAATATAACATGTCCATAAAGTATGTATAATTTCATCGCATGTGTGAACTAGATCCAAATCATGTTTACTACGATAACATGAAACTTGTAATAAAATGGATCTTGGCATGGATCCAATTATGAACTTTGCAACTTTTGTATAACATATTAGCATGTATATGAACTTAGGCATAGAGGTTTTTGCATAAAGTATATACATGAGATCTTAACTTGGACATATCACATACAACTTATATAATCACATAAACATATAGGTGTAGATTATAACATGAACTATACAGCTTGCATGTGATGTTGTTTTCATTTGAATGGATCCAACACCAAGTAAATTTAACCACAAACATTCTAACCATTCACAATACAAACATTTCAATACATAGATATGAATTAACATCATCGTTATACAATAGCACAATTCCACTTCCAGTTTACATCGAATCAAGTCTTAATTTTATTCCCATCGGAAAAATCACTATACTTACAACAAACGACGATCTTGTTTTCTGATTTCTGAGTTCTTAATTTGCAATACTTTCCTTTGGGTAGGCAAACGTTGATTGATTCTTGTTTTACTTTAGTTTTGGCTCGTCTCTAAGCTTTTCTACAAGTGGAGGCTCCTCTCAGTTTTCTCCCGACAGCATGGCGGCACCGTCTCTAATTTTTTTATGTGAATTTAGGTTGGAGACTTAAGTTGTTTATATAGAATATCAGATTGATTTGTGCCGTCAGATGATCACAGATGAATCTGGACCATTCACTTCGAGAGGAGCCAACCAGAATGGGACAAATCAGCCCTAGTGACACAGCCAAGCTCAGAAATTCGACCAGAAACCGACCAGGCCAGCCAGGACCAAACCAGGTCGACCCCCAGGTCGACCCTATGGTCGACCTGGTGCCTGGGCAGGAATTTTCCCGCCTAGCCCAGTTTGGGTCTGAGTTCGAATTTTGAACTGAATTTTGAACTGTTTGAATTTTAAATTGAATTCTGAAACTTCCGGAGGTCATAACTCCTTCATACGGAGTCCGATTCACGCAAACTCGGACTCTATCTCAAGCAATTCCGAGATGAACGCAATGGCGTAACCCGTTTCCCTTAATTCCTCCATTTAGAATTAATTATACTTTAATTTGTTAATTTACGGTTAACAGAAAATTCGGGGTGTTACATTCTCCCTTCCTTAAAGGATTTCGTCGCCGAAATCTTCAAGTCTGAAAGAACGTAAGACCTAACATCCAATCGTCCATCTACTCAACCAACAAACACAGGCGTCCATTATCCTTAAAAGACTTCTAATGATTCATGATCATATGCATAGTGTGTGTACATGTCCTTCTCTGATGCAAAAATTAGGCGGTCTACTGATTCAGTTGACCTCCTTAATGTGAATCATGTAAGTGTCATGAATCCATTATGTATGCAAATTTTTCCCTACTCATAATTCTACATGAATGTGCAACCATTCATACAAATGCGACATCTGTATGACGACATATCAAGTTTCAACCACATACAAATATGAATACATATATGCATATGCAATATGAAGTGACTGAGCCGATCTAAAACCTAGGTTGTGTGTGTATATGCATCCACGAGCAACCACTAGCAACCACTTGCAGCCATCAACCATAACATGTTTCAAATACATGTTTACAACCAAAGGGGTTTCTACCTAAGGATAAAGGATAATATCGAGGAGATATATCTAAAAAGATAGATACAAGCACAACTTAAGGAAAAAGAGAAATCAAAGATGTACCCTCAAAAAGAAAAGGGTAGGCCGCGCTTATTCTGTCCTCAGTTTCCCAGGTCGCGTCTTCCTCGGTGTCGCTCCACTGAACTTTGACAAGCTTGACTTCGCGGTTGCGTATCTTCTAGATTTTAGTTCCTACGATTCGAGTTGGAATTCTCCTCACAGTTGCTTCGCGTTCCACTTCGGCTTCTTCTAGAATGCTTAGCTCCACCACTTCTGCAGATTCATGTAGAGATTTTCGGAGATGAGTAACATGAAAGACGTTGTGAATTCCAGCCAACCTTTCGGGCAGCTCTACTCTATAAGCCATTTTCCCAATCTTCTCGATGATAGGGAACGGTCCTACAAATCTTGGTGCTAGCTTTCCTGCGGATCCAAAGCGAACGATGTTCCTTAAAGGTGATACCTTAAGGAAAACCCTGTCCCCAACCTCAAACTCAAGGTCGGTCCTTCTTTTGTCTGCATAGGATTTTTGTCTATCTTGGGCAGTCTTCATTCTCCTTCATATCAAGTCTACTTTTTCTGAAGTCTCTCTAATCATGTCTGGCCCAAGTATAAGCTTGTCAGTAGACTCCCACCAACAAGTTGGTGATCGGCGCGGTCTTCCATATAGAGCTTCGAAGGGCGCCATGCCGATAGTGGCTTTGTAGCTGCTGTTGTAGGCGAATTCCACCAAAGGAAGATAATCTTCCCAAGTCCCTTCGAAGTCAAGAATGCATAGTATCAAAAGATATTCTAATACCCTATTTACCCTTTCTGTCTGACCATCAGTTTGGGGGTGATAGGCCGTGCTCAAGCATAACTGTGTGCCTACAGCTTCTTGCAGACTCTGCCAAAATTCGCTTTTGAAGATGGGATCTCGGTCACTCACTATGCTGGAGGGTATTCCATGGAGTCGAACTATTTCCTTGAGATAAAGAGAAGCTAGAGACGAAGCAGTCCTTCTACTCTTGATAGGTATAAAGTGGGCACTTTAGTAAGCCTGTCCACTATTACCCAAATGCTAGTATTGCCTCTTCTTGACCTAGGCAACCCGTCAATGAAGTCCATTGAAATGCTATCCCACTTCCATTGCGGTACTTCTAGAGGATAAAGCAGTCCTCTAGGCTTCTTTTGTTCCGCCTTAACCTGTTGGCATGTCACGCACTTAGAAACGAAATATGCCACGTCCTTCTTCATGTCGCTCTAATAGAAAACTCTCTTTACGTCCTTGTACATCTTGTCCCCACCTAGGTGTATTGTCATCTTGGAATGATGTGCTTCCTCGAGGACCATCTTTACTAAATCCATTGCTTGTGGGACGCACAGTCTTCCATCTCGCCTCAGCCACCCCTTATCATCGATGGAGTACCTATTGAGGTGACTGGAAGTTTCACCCCTAATTAGTTTATCAATCACATCCACAAGCTGAGGGTCTTCACATTGTGCGGCCCCTATTGAGTCTAAAAGAGTGGGTCGTGCTTCTAAGGACGACAATAAACCATGTATAAAATCAGAGGAGAGCCTAAAGTCAAAACTGGCTATATACTCCAAGTTTGCCTTTCCACAAAGAGAGGGCTTAGGGTCAGCTTCTTTCTGCTCAACGCGTCTGCTACTACGTTTCCTTTGCCAGGAGTATAGGAAATCTCAAAACCCCTTTTTGGACACTATATGTCCAAGAAATCTTACTTCTTCTCTCCAAAAGTGACACTTGGAGAATTTGGCTTTTTAGCTGATGAACTCGAAGAGTTTCCATGATCTCCTTTAGATGCTGAGCATGTTCTTCCTCATTCATTGAGAAGATCAAAATATTGTCTACGAAGACCACCACAAACTTATTGAGGAATTCTCTGAACACCCTGCTCATTAGGTCTACGAAATAAGCGTGTGTGTTTGTCAAGCCGAAAGGCATGACAAGCCACTCGTAGAAACCGTCTGGGGTTCTAAACACTGTTTTATCAATGCTATCTTCAGCTACCCTTAACTGATGGAACCCAGTAGCCAGATCAAGTTGGAAGAAGACCGACGCACCTACAAGCTGATCAAACAAATCGTCTATTCTAGGAAGCGGGTGTCTAATCTTTTTAGTCAGCTTGTTTAGCTCCCTACAGTCCACACAAAGACGTAGTGAACCATCTGCTTTGGTGGCGAACACCACTGGAGCACCTCATTACGAGATACTCTGCCTTATAAACACCTTCTCGAGAAGCTCCTTAACTTGCTTACTAAGCTCCTTTCTCTCCTTTGGAGCCATGTGTCTAACCGACAGAGCTATGGGCTTTGCATTATCAACAAGATATATGAGGAAGTCTATTTCCCGCTTCGGAGGTAAGCCTTTCATCTCTTCAAAGACATCCGGATATTCCCGGACCACTCTAAACGACCGCAAATTCTCAACAGAAGCGTCAAGCGACTCTAGATAACTAAGCATAACAGCATTCAAGGGATTACAAGAAATTTCTATAGTGTTACCGAGCCGAGTCAAGAGTCTAACCACTCTTTTCTCACAATCAAGAATGGCACCATTACTGGATAACCAGTCCATCCCTAAGATCAGTCCATATCCTGAGAAGCCCAAAACGAAGGCACTACATCTAAATTCAACAATTAGAATAGAGATTTTCAAATCCAAGCAAACCATCGATAAATAAGCCGAGCCCCCAATTGGATTTGAAACAACCAAGGGATCTTCTACCATACTAGTGTCTAGGTGCAGAGATTCTACTGAAGCAGATGAAATAAAGGAGTGTGATGCACCAGAATCAAAGAGAGTGCGAACTGGATGATCATAGAGATAAACTAAGCTTCCTACAGAAATATTTCTACCTCATTCCTACGGAGGTGCCACCAGCACGTGAATCTGTCCCTCTGAGGTGGATCCATTCCTCTGTCCCTGCCCCCGCTTCTTTGGGCAGTCCTTAGCCAAGTGTCCAGTCTCTCCACAATGGAAACAACCACCATTCATCTTTGCCTTCTTTTTCCTGCAATATTTCGCTATATGTCCAACAATGCCACAGAAATTGCACCTTCTCTTTTCATGGGTTTTGTTGTTCTTCCCGCCTTTCTTGAAGTCTATTTTCTTAGCCTGTAAACCCTCTTTCTTTTCTTGAGGCACTTCTGCCTTTGCCTCTTTCTTGCCTTTATCTTCCTCGTGTAGCAGCGCCATGTCCACCAAGCTTTCATAGGTCGCTCCCATGGGTATATGGGTCATAGCAAGGCTGTGTAGAGGCTCATTCAGACCTTTGACGAAGCGAAGGGCCTTCTTGTTTTGGGTGTTTACTAAATCCAGCCCAAATCTAGCCAGTTGACTAAACTGATTGACGTTCTCCTTGATCGTCATACTTCTGTGTTTATGAGTTAGGAACTTTTCCATTTGCAAGCTTCTTTCAGCTTGGGAGAGGAATTTCGTCTCAAACCTCATCTTGAAATCTTCCCAAGTTTCCACTGGCCTCTCAGCATGGGTAACTTCCCACCAATAAGAAGCTTCGTCTTTAAGCAACCACACTGCTAGCTGTATCTTTTGCCTGTCGTCAACTTCGAAGATGACAAACAAGTCTTCAGTCTCCTTTAGCCAGTTCCTTGCTACCACAAATGATTCAGTTCCATAAAAGTCCTTTCCTCCCATAGCCTTGAAGTCTCTACACGTCTTAGCGAAAGTATTCCCACGAGGAGGAGGAGGAGGAGGAGGAACCGCTGCCATTGTTGGAGGAGGAATGTCCGTTGGGCCCGCACCATTGGCGCTAGCCTTTAGGTACCTTCGGAACCAACCAGGGATTGGTACTCCTTCTGGAAGGTTAAGATCTCCAGACATGCTGGAACAAAAAGGAAAGTATTCAAGACAAAGGATAGAGAGATAGTGCATATGGCTTTTGGGGAATTATGCCTTTTAAAAACAACGCTTTTTCTTGAAAACAATGCTTCTTTTAACTTCTTTTTGAAAATAGTTTGAAAAACTTTTATCTAGTCTGGTAAATCTGTGCTCTGATACCAAGTGAAACACCCCACCCTCCATTAAGGTCACTCAAAAAGGGAATGCCTTAACTTTGGTGGAGATTTTTATGTAAAAGTCACAGATAAAACACAAGACAGATATAAACACATACATATATAAGCAGCCGAAAACAACAGACTTTTTATTTCATAAATATGTGTCCATACAAAACATTTTCATAACTGTCACATAATAACTTCCAAAACATTACAACATCATTTTCTGTCTTGGTTATTAAATAAAGAAGAATAAAAACATAATTAAAACTGCATAAATCCCCATAAAATGTGTCCAACAACCATAGCCAAGGAAAGAGAGTCCAAACCGTACATCTACAATCTTGAAGCTTGCAAAGAGTCTGGCTAAGTTGTGTTGTTTCCTCCCTGTGGACCTGGGGGGGAGAAAAGAAAATAGGGTTAGACATAAATCCTGGTAAGTCTAGTGACTCTTCTGTATAAGAAAAGAAAAAGGGCATGATAGGTATAAACTGGAAATAGGAAGTATCATAAACTAAGATAAAGCAGTTTTGAATTGAATATACTATCTCACCCCACACTAAATCTCTGCACCTACATGCATTGTCTCAACTGGAACCCCATGATCGGGGTGAAGTGATCCCCTTTTTCTAAAGATCGGCTCCTACTCGCATAATCATATGTGTCTTACGGCCCCCAATGAGTGTAGATGCCTATGCTGGTCCCACCATGGGGTGTATTAAGTCCCATGGTGGCGGCCCGACCCAATCTCTAGAATGCATAGGTTATACTACTGGTGCCCCCAGTGCCCTATTTGTCTGCACCGAAGTGTGTGCACGCCCACACTCCGTTAGAACCCACACTGTTGCACCCACCGCCGTCGCTTTTGACCGCTTACAAACTGCCCAGTAATCATGCCCCACCCTGCCTAGTTTCAGGGTACCATGATACCTAATTGGGTTACTGCTGAAATGGGTCCCTGTTACTAGGGTTTTCTAGTCAAACATGTTAAGTGGTTAAGTGTCTGTATTTATCTAACCCCATCCATCAGTTTAGTTAACATGTTGAATTGGTTTAGTGTTTTAGTTAAAGTAACCCTACCATCTTGACTGTCTGTCCTTAGCTTTTTAAAGCACCGACCACTCAATTAGACAGGTATTGTTATGGTTACTGGATGTGCCGGTTGGTTCCGGACAGGTTTACACCGTAACTCAGTCTAACCTCGGGTCCTTATTGGGCTCAATGCTTAAACACCCACATCGGATAGGTATTGTTGTGACTACTGGGAAGCCGGGTGGGTCCGCGCAGGTTTACATCAAAACTCAATCCAACCTCGTGTTAAGCATACTCGTATTTTCTAAATTTATATAATTGTCTTTATTACTTGTTATATGTAAATTTGCTAACAATTAAATGTTATGGCCCACCTTCCAAGTTTAACATTTTTGGTATAAGAATTTATACCATTCAACTGCCACCAATTTTTGGCATGTGACAAACATGCCAATTTCATATATTTTCACCCATTTATGTCAAGTCACCAAATTTTCCCAACGTTACCCCGTCTAAGTATTAGGCTAACAATCTTAGCCTAATTTTACGTTCGCATGATTTTTAACATATAATATTAGGCTAAAAACTTAGCCTAATTTAGCGCACACAAAATTGGCATAAGGGAATTCATAAACATAAACATGACATAGGTGTAAACTTGGCATTTTTGGCATAGTCAATATGAACATCATAGGTGTGAACTTGCAAAATAGTCAACATGAATATCATAGGTGTGAACTTGCAACATAGGCTAAATCAACTTACATACATGTGAACTAGCATTGAAATAGGGGTCTAACCAAATAGGTGTCACATGAATTAACATATAGTTTTGCAACATAAGTCTAAACATGTTTAGATCTAGGCATAACATCGAGCATCACTAGCATATGACAAGAATATAACATGTCCATAAAGTATGTATAATTTCATCGCATGTGTGAACTAGATCCAAATCATGTTTACTACGATAACATGAAACTTGTAATAAAATGGATCTTGGCATATCCAGTTATGAACTTTGCAACTTTTGTATAACATATTAGCATGTATATGAACTTAGGCATAGAGGTTTTAGCATAAAGTATATACATGAGATCTTAACTTGGACATATCACATACAACTTATATAATCACATAAACATATATGTGTAGATTATAACATGAACTATACAACTTGCATGTGATGTTGTTTTCATTTGAACGGATCCAACACCAAGTAAATTTAACCACAAACATTCCAACCATTCACAATACAACCATTTCAATACATAGATATGAATTAACATCATCGTTATACAATAGCACAATTCCACTTCCAATTTACATTGAATCAAGTCTTAATTTTATTCCCATCGGAAAAATCACTATACTTACAACAAACGACGGTCTTGTTTTCTGATTTCTGAGTTCAGAATTTGCAATGCTTTCCTTTGGGTAGACAAACGTTGATTGATCCTTGTTTTACTTTAGTTTTGGCTCATCTCTAAGCTTTTCTACAAGTGGAGTCTCCTCCCGACAGCATGGCGGCTCCGTCTCTAATTTTTTTGTGTGAATTTAGGTTGGAGACTTAAGTTGTTTATATAGAATTTCAGATTGATTTGAGCCGTCAGATGATCATAAATGAATCTAGACCATTCACTTCGAGAGGAGCCAACCAGAATGTGACAAATCAGCCCTAGTGACACAGCCAAGCTTAGAAATTCGACCAGAAACCGACCAGGCCAGCCAAGGCCAAACCAGGTTGGCTGGGCAGGTCGAATCCCAAGTGGACCCTATGGTCGACATGGTTACCCAGGTCGACCCCCAGGATGGTCGACCTGGTGCCTGGGCGGGAATTTTCCTGCCCAGCCCAGTTTGGGTCTGAATTCGAAATTTGAACTGAATTTTGAACTTTTTGAATTTTAAATTGAATTCTGAAACTTCCGGAGGTCATAACTCCTTCATATGGAGTCCAATTCACGCAAACTCAGACTTTATCTCAAGCAGAATTCCGAGATGAACGCAACGGCGTAACCCGTTTCCCTTAATTCTTTCATTTAGAATTAATTATACTTTAATTTTTTAATTTAATGTTAACAAAAAATTTGGGGTGTTACAAGTAATAAATTTAACTTCAAACCAGACGTCTGCATCAAACAAAACCGATGTCTGAAATTGTTATAAAATAAACTAGAGGCTTGTGGGTTAAAATTTCCTCAAAAACAGATGTTTGACAAAAGATTTTAGATGTTTGTTTCAAAAGTAAGAATTATATTTCTTCCAGAATCAGGCGTCTGAATCCAAAATAACATACATCTGAAATTGCCTTATTTAGAGCTAATTTTTCTCGGGTTCAAAACTACCCAAAAACAGACGTCTGTTTTCTCAAATCAGACATCTAAAATGTAACTGATGTGTTTTTTAAAAGACATGTGACTCCTCCCAAACATCACAACAATTCATTATCTCATCTTTTTTACTTGTTACCCCTTCATCTTTTTCACTTCCTTTATAAACCCTAGCCCCCAAAACCAAAAATTACTACAAAAATTTCATCGTTTCAATAACAAATCATGGCACATAGAGGCAAAAGTACATGTGAAGAAGAATCTCTTTCACCTTTCGAAGAAATGATCCAAAAGTGGCTTTGGATGATACTGCAAATGCTAGGTATAAAGCAATGAAGGATTCAAAATTCTTTGAAGGTGCCTTCATAAAATTTGATGCTTTTTCCAGTTTCCGTCTACTACAATTTGCTACGTACTTCCACTTTGAATCACTTGTTGATTATAATAAAAACAATGTAAATATCTACCCTCTTTTAGTCAAGTTGTTTATAGCAAATCTAATCCTTGATCATACTAAGCATCAAGTTAAAAAGGATACGATTTGGTCATGGGTATGTGGAAAGCTTGTGCTTATAACAATGCAATGATTATGCCAAATTCTAGAATGTGCGTGGCAAGGGTTGGATATAGACATAATAGAAGTAGATATGTCTACATGAGATGAGGTTTCACATAAATTTCTCTCTGATAATCTAATAAATATGCAAGAACTTACCTCCACTCATCTCCAACCATAAGCTCGTCTGCTTAATCGCATTCTTGTACGAACCATCCAACCTCGGAAAGGGAGCTACAAAAAAGTTTACAAAAGGGGTTTTCAAGCTCTCTACGCTTTATACTCCAACAAACAAATCAATTGGCCTAAAATTATCATGGACGAATGGACTGACATCAAGTATAAGCGCAAGTACAAGACTCTACGCTATGGTGCTTACATTATTTGCATTCTTGCCGATTATGAAATCAACATACCAAACATCCCTTCTTTAATCATCAAAGAAATTGGTCCCAAAACCTTGAAGCTTATGGATATCCCTACGAATCCCGCTACTTTAGAATTTATGTCACTCGAGACTTGGACTAAACGTGTAGCTTCCAATCCCGAATCACTTATTCCTGAACTTCCTCACCATCGCCAAGTTAGAGAAAAAGAAGAAGATGATGATATTCATATTATTTCTCCTGAGACTTCTTCTAAGCAAGCCGTCATAATGTTATCCCAAAACCATGCCAAACTTCATAAAGAATTAAAGAATTATCAGAAACAAACAACTAGGAAGTTTGAGTCTATCAAAGAATTCTTGAATAAAATTTGGGAAAAAGTTTCTTGCACAGGCACTTCTTCGAGCCAAGCTCAAGCTCCAGCTCCATTTCAATGCTCTTCAAGCTTCGAAGAAGTTCCCGATTTCGAAGAAGGCTCTCCCAAAGATGGTGGGACGACTATTGAGGCATCTACTTCAGAAGGATGGTAAGCGTGGTTGACGGTATGCTAGTCTACATATTTTGCCTGCAAACTCTTTAACTATCTAAATGGTATGTAATATATTTTGGTACTCCTCTTTATGTTTCGCACAAAACTCTAGTATGTGCTATTCTATGTTATGTACGATGGTATGCTTATCCATATTTGCTTGTCTGTTTCTGTGTCTGTTTGTGTGTATTACATATGTGCTTAAGTTCTTTAATATGTATTCCTTTTTGTTGAATGACAAAGGGGGAAAAAGTGACATTATACGCATATTGACGAGGGAGCGTATATAGTTGTCATTAGTCAAAAAGGAGGAGAATGTTGAATCTCGCTACATAGCGTTTTGACTATGACAACTATACATAAGCATATATGTTATCATCTAATCTTGTTTTGCAGGAAGATATTCGACAAACAAATTCAAGAACACCAAAATGAAGATTGAATATGTTGTAAGGGTCTGTTTGTCCTAGATATTCATGTTAAAGTCTTCCTTGATGATTACAAACACACACATATCACATATATATGTTTTCATATTCAAAAAGAGGCAAATAATATATTTTGCCAAGAAAACAGACGTCTAATTTAAATCAGATAGACGTCAGTTTGCTGAGACAAAATTTAAATTTAACATAATATTCAAACGTTTGTTCTGAATATTTCAGACGTCTGAATCTGCTATGAAATACACTACTTCTTTGTTGTTTCTTTTTTTAAATTAAAACAGACATATGAATAAAACTTTCAGACTTCTGATTATAAAAAGTTGCAACCTATTATGAAGAGTCACAACTTTCTAGATCACTTCTCTTGATGGAAACTCTTCATGGTTGATTGCAACTATTCGTATATTATAAGTATAGACTTGATTAACTTGTCAAACCACTGAATTTCATTATATCTTTCTCTATATTATTCAAAGCTCTTTAGTTTTCGAAAAGCATACTATACTCAATATTATTCTCTATAATCTTTCATAAGCTTCACGATTATCATCAAGAAAAGACTACAGGAAGGGTGTACTATATATCGACATATCAGTGTTAACAAAAATACAAACAAGTCATCAATTATTCTGTATTGTAAAAGACCTCTTCAGTGGTTGAAGCAAGAAATCCCATTCAGCAGTTCGGATAATTGTGTACCTATTCCTCTGGGTGAAGTGAGGGTTTTAGTATTAATGAAATACCAGAAGTGAGTCTGGGACTGGATGTAGGACAGTGGCCTGAACCAATATAAATCGACTGTGTGATTTACTGCTTTCGACTCTAAAAAATACTTTATATCATATTCTCCGTTTTACACGATCCTAGTATTACATAGCCTCTTTCACATTATTCCATAACATCCAGTCACTCAGCTGCAATTTGATGCAAGGATTTATGGGGACTACCTTCAGCGTGATATTGAGAGGATCACCAGCCGAAGAGCATCTAGACAGTGGTCATTGGTGGTTCATCAAGAGCTGCCTTTCACATGTGCATGATAGGGAAGTAGAAGGGTGACGACTACATGCAGTGGGAGGTTGCGATTTATCTGACTGATTATGATAATAAATGTTTTAATCCTTTGCATGAATTGCTGGACAACCCCGAGCGGCTTAGGAAAGCTGTTATTTTTTTGTGAACAAGTTGAGAAAGAACATGTAGTTTGTTTTGTATTTTATTGTCTGCATTTGTTATTCGATATTTTTATTTCTACATTTGTTTTAGAAATTATGAACTATGTTTTTATTTCGTATGTTGTATTTTGTATTTTGTATTCGGTATTATGTATTCTATATTTAGAAATAATTAATATAAGTAAAATAATAACATAAACAAACATTAAAATTATAACTTTGCCCCTTTCATGTTGTTCCTTTCGTAAAAAGAACGTATTCTGCTTTCGCGAACATTTCCCTTCTCCAACCACTTCAGTTTACCCCATTCGGTTCAAAAAAGAACGCATCCTAAGAAATTGGCTGGAATGTAAGAAAAGATTTTGGAGATGATTGAAATCTTGAATCTACGTGGCAATGCTTCTAAGCTGTAGAAATCAAACTCACCGATAATAATATAATATAGCTTCACTACAACAAAAAGACCCTACTACAACTGTAATTTTACAACTGTCACAAAATGACAGTTGTAATAGAGGTTTTTTTTTACAACTGTCTTATTTTGGAAGTTGTAATAGTTTAGTTTTCAACAGCTCTTTTACTTTGCAAGTTGTAATAGATGCCTATTATAACTGTTCTTCTTAGCCAGAGGTAGTAGATACTTATTTTTGACAACTCTTCTTTCACGCCAGTTGTAATAAATATTTATGACAACTCTTTTTGCCAGTTGTAAATGATTTTTATTTTTCACAACTACTATTTTTTGCTACTTGTAACAGATGTACAACTCTTTTTGTTAGCTACAAAAGAGGTCTATTACAACTCTTTTTGCCAGTTGCAGAAGATGTTTGCTTTTAACCATTCTTCTTTTTGGTCGATTATAATATTTGATTTTTAAAATTTTCTCTTTTCTCTATCTAATAATTATGATTAAATAATTTTAATTAAATAATAACGATACTTAATAATTTGTAATTAAATATTCAACAAAAACGCTATTAATAAATATTATTCAATAATCAAAAATTAATGTAATTATTAACAAATATAAAGTAATAAATATTATTTAATAATTAATTTTATAGTAACCTAGAAAATGAATAATTACTATTAATTATAAATAATTAGTATTTATTAATTAAAAATAATAATTAGCTTATGATAATTACTATTAATAATTGATAGTTGGTAGTATACATAATAATTAACTTCCAATGACAAATATTAATTATAATTAATATTTAATAAATAATAATTAAAAATTAAAAAGTATTAATTGATTGTAAATAAGTTTAATTAGTGATTAATTTTTGTTTGTTAGTTCGATTTATTATTTATTAATTATTATTCACTAATTACCACCAAAAATTATAATGTATATCATGAGAATTTCGAAAATTAGAAATGAATTAAAATAATTTTGAATTTGGTAAAATTCGTTGAAATTGTGAGTGTTCAAAGCAATTTGATAGTACAACATTTAATATTTACTATTGATTATTATTAATTAATATTTTCTATTAGTAAGTAAGAAGTAATAATAAATAATTAAGGTCAATATTTAATATTTACTATTTAATAATTAATTTTTAACAACTAATGACTAATAGGCAACATTTGATAATTAGAAGTAATATTAATATATAATTGTTATAGTTCTTAATTTTATTTAACCATTAATAATTCAAAAAGTTAAAAACTTGTAAAAATTACATTTTAAATATTTATAAAATTGTGAAATTTCATAAATTCAAAAATCAATAAATAAAGTTTTAAGTAGATTTAAAACTTTATAAAATATTCAAATTTCAACAAAATTATACATCTTTTTTTAATTTAGCATTATATCTTCACTTTATTTCTTATTTTGAATGGATTTTAAAGACATAGCGAATATTTAAATAACTTAACCAAATAGAATCAATTTGAGTGCTTAATAGATAATTGAAAGAAACATCGTTAGAACTTAATTCAATTACACAAGTTAGGGTTCGAAAAAAAAGGGGCGGCTACTGATTTTTTAATCAGGAAAACTAATATAATTCATTGTGCGATGCCTTCCTTTTCTTTAATTAAAAGCTTCCTCATGGAGTCCCCATTTTCCAAATATTAACTCGTTCGTTTCCCCTAAATTATCTAGGGTTTCATGAAATCCACTAGTTTTCTACACGATGCATCATAACTGAGTAAGTGATGAATAGATTTTAGACTTTAGAAATGTGAGAGCAGGAGCTATCCAGGCATAGTACATGACTGGAGCATGAATCTACACTTCAGCGACAGTAGCAACTCGACCACGATGATGAGTAATGTTAGGTACAACTCTAATTACATGGTCTGCGGCAGCGAAGACTCCTAGAATTCAACCAAATAGATGACAACAGTCAATAATCAACTCCAGTGCAAGGTTTGGATCTTCAGTTATGATTTGTTGCTAGCATGTTAACAAGAACAAAAGGTACTTAATTTATGTATTTCTCATTTTATTTGCATTTCCGATGTTAGTGGTTTCTTCCCTCTTGGATTTTAAGAAAATTTTGATATACCGTTATTTTAATTTATTCTGGAATAAGATTGGAAAACCAATGGAATATAAACTTTGGTATCTTATAAAAAATGTATCCCTATGTTCTAAATCACAACAAAGGGCTTGTAGTGTTGTTTCATATAACATGAACAAACTAGTTTCTCACGTGGTCGATCACTGATAGTTTCTTTCATATCAGTGTTGTAAATATATCATTTTCCCCTTTATGTTATTTCTTTGCAAAACTGATATAATAATAATAATTTGATATGGTTATCATAAAGTGTTAACAACAACCCTCTCTGTATGGCCAAGCTCTGATACCATGTTAGAATTTGATCAAGAGAGAAGAGAGAGATTAAACAATAAAACTTAAAGGGCTACATTTTTATTGATTACCTGATTGATACTACAAAGGATGCTGGATCGATTTACAATGCTAAACCTTGCCTCTATTTATAGATGGTTCATCCTTATCTAAAATAGCATTCAGTTCAGCTATACATAAATGTCTACAGTGGAAAACAAACATAATATGTACAATAGGAGCTGAACAGCATAAAATAAATAAATGATAGAATCCATCTTAAACTCCAGCTATCCAGAAAGAGCCTGCTAAAACCTGAATACAAGGCTTCCCGTGTAGAAAGAGGGGCACCCGAATTTGCAAGTGAACAAACTACAAGTCAGTCATGGGACTGGTATGAGAAATCTACTTAACACATTTCTAATAGGGCTAATCACAAGACCACGCCACTTTCGCGGAACGGGTTTACTCCATTGGATTGCCCGTGCTTTAAAACAAATAAATCTTTAAAACATCGCAATGCTTTTTATAAAAATGAAGCCATTATAAGACTCAATTCCCATCACACAATGCAATGCAAACCGGAGGATAGAGTTTTACCTTATAATGGCCAAAATATGCTTGATACGAATAAAACAAAAGCATTGAATATTATTACTAGTGTTTACATGTTTCAAAAACAACTTCGAATCATAACTATCAATCATAGACGGCATGGGTACCATATATCATGTCGCCATATATATATACAATCAAAAACGCACAATCACGTATTTGAAAATCGGATTTCCACCATGAACCAAGGCAAAAGATAGTCCTTACCGACTTCGAGACTCTCTAGCCCAAGCCTCCGGAATAGCCGCAACTGCACCTTGGAGCGACAGGGCCAGTCCACACGGAGTGGATTATAGTGCCTGAACAATACGTTTCCCCGCCATTTGGGGGCGTAAATGAGCCAACGAATGACTCCATCGGTCCTGGATCGACCGATATAACCGAGGCGCCTCGCAACAGCAACAACCACATAGGTGAAAATAATATAAATGTCAGCCAGTTTAAACACCGACACCACCTCTAGCTAGAAAGAAACGCATGTCCTCCCAAAGGTCCTCTCCCGTTTCTGGTTCATACCGGGGTGTGAGGTTCGCGAATTCACGTTATACACAAAGTTATGCCACACAGGCCGGGCTTTGATCATCAACCACAAGACTTTGCTTTTCAAAAGAAGCCCTGATCACTGCATCTTAGCATGCCACACAGGCAATTCACACCAAGCAACTGATGGCTATCAATCACACAGAATAAATTACAATGTCAGACACACAATCCATTTACAAGTCCGTTCTGGGTCTAAACGAAACCGGAGGCACTATATACCTCGCATACCCATCGATCTCCACGTATGTCTGGACGATCACCACGCATTATCCATATTTCGGGATGCCTCCCAATCAGGACATCAGTTACTATCCAAACGAGGTGAAGATTTCCGGTCTTCAACCATCATCTTCATCTTAGATTTCTTATCGTCGATTCGGTTATTCAGAATGGGATAAACCCGGTCTTTCTAAGCAACTCACGTATATAATAAACAAGTACAACACAAACACACATACGCCTTATTCCAATTCATTAGTCACTAACCGTAAATCAGTAAGAGAACGATTTCCCAAATATTAACCCCGAAGGCCGAAACCAACATCAGATCAAACCCCAGGAAACTATTCGATTTAGCCAACCTTCATTTAGTTTCTAAATTTCACATCCATATCGTTTATAATATTTTATAACAATTTATCGCTATTTTTATTTATTTTAAAATAGCCAATTTATTCAAACGACGCTTCGGGCCATAACGCGGCCGTGGCGCTGTTTTTCTTCAGATTTGATTTACACATATATGAAAATCTAACCGTTGGATCATCACAAATTTTACATCATTAGAAAGATCTTTTCAAAACGAATCCAACAGTTCCAGTTTTGGGAAAATCCGACGGTCGGATCTCCCGGTACACTCATTTGAAGTTTCGATTTCAAAATACGAACTGTAGCGTCGTTATTCGATTTAATTTAATTATTTATATATATAAATATAATCGATTCTGGTGCTGTTTTTCTTCAGATTTGAATTAAGCATTCCAGACAATCCAACCGTTGGATCTTTACAAAGTTGGTGTCGTTGGAAAGATATTTCCAAAGCGAACCCAACAGTTTCGGTTTCGGGAAAATCCGATGGTCGGATCTCCCGCATGGGTCGTTTGAAATCACGGTTTCAAAATACGAATTGCAGCTTCGTTATTCGATTTATTTTAATTATATATATATATATATATATATATATAATCGATTCTTCGATTTCAAAACTATATTCTTTTCATACATTTGATAAAATTGATATTTTTATCCAACTGACATTTATTTTGACACTTCACTATTTTTAACAATTCACGTATATAGTAAAAATGTGATTTTTATTGTAAAACGATTTATTTCAAAACATGACTATTTTATATAGTTCATATAGATGTTAAAAATATGATTTTTATCATAAAACAATTTATTTTAAAACACGAATACCATGCAACACATGAATTTCTATTCAACGAATGAATTTCTTTTCAACACATGAAGGTTTTCTATAGTTTGTATATATATAGTAAAAATGTGATTTTTTATTGTAAAACAATTTATTTTAAAATACGAATACCATTCAACACATGAATTTCTATTCAACGAATGAATTTCTATTCAACACATGAAGGTTTTCTATAGTTTGTATATATATAGTAAAAATGTGATTTTTATTGTAAAACGATTTATTTCAAAACACGACTATTTTATATAGTTCATATAGATGTTAAAAATATGATTTTTATTATAAAACAATTAATTTTAAAACACGAATACCATTCAACACATGAATTTCTATTCAACGAATGAATTTCTGTTCAACACATGAAGGTTTTCTATAGTTTGTATATATATATATATAGTAAAAATGTGATTTTTTATTGTAAAACAATTTATTTTAAAACACAAATACCATTCAACACATGAATTTCTATTCAACGAATGAATTTCTATTCAACACATGAATGTTTTCTTTAGTTTGTATATATATAGTAAAAATGTGATTTTTATTGTAAAACGATTTATTTCAAAACACGGCTATTTTATATAGTTCATATAGATGTTAAAAATATGATTTTTATTATAAAACAATTTATTTTAAAACACGAATACCATTCAACACATGAATTTCTATTCAATGAATGAATTTCTATTCAACACATGAAGGTTTTCTATTCAACACACGAATATAGTTTCAACACATGAAAATAATTCTAACACATGAATATTATTTAAAATTTCGGCAGCATAACGTCAGGGTAGTTAAAATCGGGGTCGTCCCTAGTACGGCTCCTCGCTCTACCTTAAAGCCTCGCAACTTTTGACAATGGGGATTTCATGCATCTAGTTCGCACGCAGGCGGCATGTATATTTTTTTCATTTCCATAAACTAATCCTATGTGGTTTCAACCAAATAATTCTCAACCACAAACGGGTATTTTTCAACCACAATCAATCAATTTCAACCACAAACAATTCTAATCAACCATTCGCTATCAATCAATTTTCACACCAATCACAACCAATAAATATTGTCCATGGTTTGTGGACGAGGGGCGTATATATATATATATATATATATATATATATAGACTCATATAAGTATATTTCACTTCTATTCAACACATATATAATTTTTACAATGCATGTATAACTTATACGTCGAACGTACAACTTATACAATGCTTATACATGTGGTGTACAATGCTTGTATAACTCATATGTCGACTATATAATTTATACATCGTCGTTTTCCATATCGTTTATAATTTAGAAATCTCACATTGGGTTCCACTCCACCAAAAATAGCAGAAGGCTCAGAAAAATAATCGGTCTCTTCTAGAATGTAGAAGACGTCCACACGAGTCCACTTTCTCTTGTTTCACCGAATTTCGTCAAGAAACGAAATAGATATGATTTTTACAGTGAAATCAAAAACCGTAGCGCTTTGAACTGCTATAATATAGTTTAATATAAAATAGCCGTTACCTCTCTAAACCTGTACGAAACTAGGTTTTGATTTTAATCCCAATCCGTAGCACTAGGTGGAAATCGGGTTGTACAACTCCATAGGGGGTCGAAGGGCTCACGAATCGAGGGGGGTGCGATTCCGATCGGCGGCGAATCCTGGACGTGGCGGCGCTTGAAAGTCCCATACTTTCTGGGCTTGGATCTCGCTCCACACGACACGATAGAGGCCAAGTGTAATGACCCGCATTTTTCAGAGGGATATAATTAATTTATTTAATTATATAAATAGTGATATAGGAAACTAAATCGTCGTTTAATCAAATAATGGAATATTTAATTAAATTAAATAATTAAATAATATATTTAATTCGGAAATAATCAAAAATATTGGAAATCACAATATTCTGTGAACTGGGCCATCCCTAAGATTTTATTCAGCTTAGAGTTGAATTATATTGACGAATATATTCAATCGACGTCAGTTTGAACGTAGAATTATAATATAATTAAAACAGAGCTTGAAATGGCGCGACAGTTCAATATTTGGCGATTTGAACTTCAATTGAGTATACAGGGTTCGTTTTAAATCGAATTTCTGTGAAACAAGAAACGTGTGGAGCTGGTGGAGTATATCTTTCTAGTGGAAGAGAAAAATCAGGATTTCGTCGTGTAGATTTTGATGTACGTCCAAATCAAATTTCAGAAAAGTCGCTATGGAATTCCTTTATAATTTGCAACGCTTTATTTACGTTATAAAAGGATTTTCGATATAAACTGAATATCGATTAATCTAAAATCTGAAATATCAAATGGTAAATTCTGATATGATATTCTGGAGTGGTACGATATCATATGTGAAGATATACAATAATATTAATTTATTAATATTTAATTTAATTATATTTAAATATATTTATATTTTTAAATGGGTCATCCAGAGCTTTAAAAATAGCCGGTTTTGCAAACAAAGTCGGAATTCAACGAAACTAATTTTGTTGGATCCGCAATGTCAAATTATTGCTAGATGTCAGTTTCCGTGATTTTTGGAGTCAGTATGTGGCCGTACCTATTTTTAGAGTGAGAAACAGTCAGTATTTTGACAGTTAAAAATACGCTGTGTGAGCATACGAGGTCGGAATTCGACGAAACCTGTTTCGCTGGAACCGTAATGTCGAACTGTAGCTGCATGTCCAGTTTCGTGATTTTTGGGTATCGTATGTAATCACGAGAATTTTAGAAGGCGAAAACGAATATAATAATATTAAAATAAAATATCTCAACAAAATATCTAACTTCCTCTCTCTATAAATAGCCACCAACAAAATTTCTAACCTAATTCTTTCTGGTCAATGCTTCTTTTTGGCGCCGTCACTTTTCTTTCACAAACCAGAAAGCTTTCATTCACAAAAAAAAAACCAATTCGCCCTCTTCTAAAATCAAATAAAAATCCAAGAAAATTCTCAAAAATCAAATGAGAACATGTATGAGTTGGTAAGAGAATTCGCTACCACCCTATATCAGTTTTAGCTTGTTCGATGTGCATTTTCGAGGCTTGGATTTTACGACAGTAAACTAGGGTTGCGGAAATAAGGATTTGGGATCATCGAATTGGGTTTCTGACCTTGGATTTGGGTTTAACATCGAGTTTCGCACCTTCCAGCGATTTTTGGGGTGGTTTCGTGAACTTTTGTGTCGCACCTGCGCTGCAAATCTCGTGAGGAAGTCGACGACGGAAAACTGTTGGGGGGTTCGGAGTTGGTGATGAGGACATGGGAAGATAGAGGAGGAAACGAGGAGAATTGTGGCGATTTTTTTTTGATTTAAGGATGGAAGAAGGGATGTGGAAGTGGCCAGGTTTTGGCGTTGGTGGTTACTGGAAAGGAGCGGCTGCGTTTATCAACTTGAGGAAGAAGAGGTGTGCGGGTGGGCCTATGTAGGAGATGGGCCGAAGAAGAATAGTGGGGTGAGGCCCGATAGAAATAGAAATGCAAGTTTTATTTAATTTTATAATGTGTATAAACTTCGTAACGCGATATCTATTTCATACGAGGTCGGATTCGCGAACCGTAAATTGCGTTGGGACCGTATGGACGAGAGCTTCACAGCGAAGCTGACTGGGAGTGGATTTGAGCTCGTTGGAATTTATGGCAGAATAAATTGTTTGATTCAAATCAAATAATAGTTTATCGTTCTTTAACGATGAACTGCAAATGTGAGTAAAACTCACCAACTCTGAACAGTTCTATTTTTACAACGTATTCTTAGAACTGTTAAATATTGTCTGTTTGATTGAACTGCTAGTCAGTTAGTGGAAATTATATATATATGCATATATATATAAACTGTTAAATATTTATATGTGATTCTACTATCAGAATATCTCATATCAAAGTGAAATCGATGTTAATCGTATTGTCTAACATCTGTGATGCAGGGAAATAGGTTGGAGGAATCCAACTAGATTCCTCAACATTTATTTTACTGTGATTTATATATATTGTGATATATAATGTGATATAAAATCTAACGTTGATTATGTGTGTTTAGACGATATTTATCGTTGTTATATGGCATGTTAAATACCATAAGAGATACCAGAATGTAGAAGGGATTTTCAAAGTATATTTTGAAAATAATTTATTTATATAAAATCAATGGATTTTATATTTTAAAAGAAAAAGAGTTTTTGATATAAAGGAATTATATTTGTAAATCAAATATAAGGGAATTATATTTGTAAATCAAATATAAGGGAAAGAATTTGTTAAACAGATATAGAGGGAATATTTGTAAAACAAATATAAAAGGAAATATTTGTCAAACAAATAAGAAGAGAAATATTTGTAAACCATTTACAAATAAAATAGAATTATAAAGGAAATATTTGTAGAACATTTACAAATAGATTAAAAGGGATTATTTATTTATTTAGGGAATAAATAGAATTATAATAAAGGAATATTTATTTGATAAAATAAATAGAATAAAGGAAATATTTATTTAGAAAATAAATACGATATTATAAAAGGAGTTAGAATTAATCAGTTAGAGTTAAAGGAGTAAATCGAATATAGTTTATTTGAAAGAAGTTAATCAGTTAGAGTTAACCAGTTAGAGGTAATCAAATAGAGTTAATCGATTAGAGTTAAAAACGAACTAGAGTTAATCGTATAGAGTTAAAGAAATAGAGTTAAACAAAATTAGAAAATGACTAGAGATTAATAAGTTGAATGGTTTCCTGAGTATCGATCTGATGTTGGTTTCGGCCTTCGGGGTTTATACTTGGGAAGTTGTTCTCTTATTAGTTTACAGTTAGAATCTGATAGTTATGGAATGGTAGAGATTGATGATTGATTGATAGGATTTCCTTCGGGAAATAATATCGTTGTTTGTACACGTATTTTTCTTTGATAGTTAACTCACAGACTATCGAAGTTTTTGACCATTTAACGTTGTCAATATGGAGAGACCGGTTGGATTATTATCCAGAGAACCACTCTGTATTGGCATAAGCGTTGCGAATCATTTGTGCCAAAGATAATTGAAGGCGGAGTAAAGTGCAAGGGCTGTGGTATAAGTCTTAGATAACAGCGACTAAGATGGATATACTGAATAGTGCCTTTGGTTTGTCCAGTCTCAAGACAACTTGTATGGACGAAGGTCTGACAGAGTATATCTGGTAGATCACGTAAGTTGATCGTTTCAAACGTATTTACGTTGGTGGCGGAGGAATTCGTTTCTCTTAGCTTATACCCGTGGTATTTTTGGGAAAATCAATTTGTGATTTAGAGGGTATGACGATGTGACATTCAAAGTGAATGAAGATTTGATATGAAAAAGATAAGCGTAGCTTCTAGCCTCACATCCGGTAATGACAGAAATCGGGCAGGCATCATGGCTAAGTCGGTTGCACCGAAGTAGGGTGTATAATCACCTATCTAGAGAATATTCATTTGCTTCTTTAATCTATCAATGTTGTCCCATATATATATACGGGAACGGTTGCTGATCCCAACCGTTGGTGATGTACATTCGATACACTCAAGCGAAATGAGTGGTCGGTCATGTGTGGCTGAGTTGCAAGATGTTCTTGTTGAACTCCAGTGTATCATTCCTAGAGTACACTGATCGGAAGGTGGTTCCATACCTTGTCATAGTTGGAAATCCATTACCCAATATGTGCTTGCGGTTTTGATTGTATACTATATATGTAGAACGTGAGATGAAAGCGTTTCTACTAGATGATTATTATATTGTGGTTGATAGACATTATTTTAATATCAAAAGGGTTTTGATATAAAGATATTTTGGATTCTCATAAGGGAAAAACCCGTTCCGTTATACGGCGTGGTCTTATGAGATATCGCTTACTTGTTCAAACCATTTTAAACTGTTTTACTCATACCAGTCCCATGACTGACCCGGAGTTTACTTTGTTTGTTTCCCTAAACTCTTGGGTGCCTAATTTGTACGGGCAGTCAAGTAGTCGGGATTTTACAGATACACTTGGAGAGCTTGGAGCAGGAGGCTTCGGGATTCTATAGCTATTATTATTTCTGATGTTGTTTTAAGTGTTGTACTCTGATAAAGTGCTATTGTATATAACTGTTTATTTCAAAGTTATGTTATATTTTATTCGTTCCGCTGTGAGATTCGTGTTTACTCTGATGATGTTCTTCTTCTTCTTCTATTCTATTAGTTCTATCTTATCTTTCCTCACCCTCTAATTTCTTTCATTAATTACCAGGATTTTTCGATGTTTTGGTTATCGACATCGAGTTTATGTCGATAACCAAAGTCGCAAAAATCCGGGTCGTTACAGTTGGTATCAGAGCTTAAGTTAAGAATTACTTGGCTCTGTGGCGTGACTCGGTAGAGATGGGGTTAGTAATACCCTAGATTGAGTTTGAGTGTATATATATACGAGTGCGTATTTGTAATTGATATAAAAATGGTTTTATATTGTGGAGATTCATTGGCTGAGTTGTTTATGAGTTCTGGTCGATCAGTTTGATCCACTGTATCGGTAGGAGTAAATAAACACTTGAATACGATGGACCGACACAGTATGGATATGTGATATATTATTATATATAGGATGTGTTGGTAGTAATTATAATCAGATAAAATTATAAAATGTGAAATGGTTATATATAACCAATCAGAATTTATACAAGTGAATTATATGAAATTGAAATGAATTAAATCTGAATTTAGATCAGAATTGGAATTTAAAATCCCAGAAATGGGAAAGGTGTTTGTAAATGAATCTGGATTTAATATATGTGAATTTTAAGATCCTGGGAGATTTTAAATTTGTTTACAACATTGTAAAAGGATATTTGGAATTGATTTCAAGGTGGAAATGTTTAAAAATGGGTTTTTAAAAGTGATATAGTATTGAACTCACTTCGATAGCCGGGAAATAACCCTGATGATGAATCGCGACATCATCAGTGTTCATTTTTGAGCTGCTAAGTGACGGATTACTACCAAAGAAACTGTTTTTGAATTGTTTGAGAAAAACAAGTTGTTTTGATACTTTGAAATAAATACTTTGATTTTTGATATGGTAAAGTGATTTGAAACTCCCAGGAAAAAGGCAGTTTGGATTTAAAAGCAATTGAATAAAAATTGTGGAGACAAACTGGAATGGAACCCAGTTAAGTGGAATTTGAATTGTAATAGAAAATATCAAGATAAAATGGGATCTGTAACATAGAGATTTTGAAATGATATTGGGTCAGGGAGTTAAGAGTTTGAAATCGAGATTGGAACTCGAATTGGAAATAAAGTTGGACTTAAGTATAAGCCTATGGTTTGATTTGTGGGCAAAAACAGATTGGAAATTGATTAAGATGACATCATTATATGTGGATTGATAACTGGTGAAAGTGATAGAGTTGATATGCCCAACAAAAAGGTACAAGTTTATATTCGATATAAGCATGAGATTTATGAGCCGAATTGGCAAGCCGCTTGGCTGTTTGATTTTCTTTTGGGTTGGAGAAGGCCTAGAGAGGCGAGTTGGAGTTTTACCGATAGGGCTGTACAAAGGAGGTTATGGCGAAATTTTCCGAAAATTTAAAGTGTTAGAAAATTTTCAGAATTTTTGAAAATTTTAGTTAGTCGGAATGAATAAATATTTTAGTCGATATTAATTGGTTCAGTTGAATTCAGAAATAAGGGGTAAACAAATCTTAGGAATTCCAATAGATAGGGTCGTCCTCTAACTTAGCAATTTCGAGGACGAAATTATTTTAAGTGGGGAAGAATGTAATGACCCGCATTTTTCAGAGGGATATAATTAATTTATTTAATTATATAAATAGTGATATAGGAAATTAAATCGTCGTTTAATCAAATAATGGAATATTTAATTAAATTAAATAATTAAATAATATATTTAATTCAGAAATAATCAAAAATATTGGAAATCACAATATTCTGTGAACTGGGCCATCCCTAAGATTTTATTCAGCTTAGAGTTGAATTATATTGACGAATATATTCAATCGACGTCAGTTTGAACGTAGAATTATAATATAATTAAAACAGAGCTTGAAATGGCGCGACAGTTCAATATTTGGCGATTTGAACTTCAATTGAGTATACAGGGTTCGTTTTAAATCGGATTTCTGTGAAACAAGAAACGTGTGGAGCTGGTGGAGTATATCTTTCTAGTGGAAGAGAAAAATCAGGATTTCGTCGTGTAGATTTTGATGTACGTCCAAATCAAATTTCAGAAAAGTCGCTATGGAATTCCTTTATAATTTGCAACGCTTTATTTACGTTATAAAAGGATTTTCGATATAAACTGAATATCGATTAATCTAAAATCTGAAATATCAAACGGTAAATTCTGATATGATATTCTGGAGTGGTACGATATCATATGTGAAGATATACAATAATATTAATTTATTAATATTTAATTTAATTATATTTAAATATATTTATATTTTTAAATGGGTCATCCAGAGCTTTAAAAATAGCCGGTTTTGCAAACAAAGTCGGAATTCAACGAAACTAATTTTGTTGGATCCGCAATGTCAAATTATTGCTAGATGTCAGTTTCCGTGATTTTTGGAGTCAGTATGTGGCCGTACCTATTTTTAGAGTGAGAAACAGTCAGTATTTTGACAGTTAAAAATACGCTGTGTGAGCATACGAGGTCGGAATTCGACGAAACCAGTTTCGCTGGAACCGTAATGTCGAACTGTAGCTGCATGTCCAGTTTCGTGATTTTTGGGTATCGTATGTAATCACGAGAATTTTAGAAGGCGAAAACGAATATAATAATATTAAAATAAAATATCTCAACAAAATATCTAACTTCCTCTCTCTATAAATAGCCACCAACAAAATTTCTAACCTAATTCTTTCTGGTCAATGCTTCTTTTTGGCGCCGTCACTTTTTGTTTCACAAACCAGAAAGCTTTCATTCACAAAAAAAAAACCAATTCGCCCTCTTCTAAAATCAAATAAAAATCCAAGAAAATTCTCAAAAATCAAATGAGAACATGTATGAGTTGGTAAGAGAATTCGCTACCACCCTATATCAGTTTTAGCTTGTTCGATGTGCATTTTCGAGGCTTGGATTTTACGACAGTAAACTAGGGTTGCGGAAATAAGGATTTGGGATCATCGAATTGGGTTTCTGACCTTGGATTTGGGTTTAACATCGAGTTTCGCACCTTCCAGCGATTTTTGGGGTGGTTTCGTGAACTTTTGTGTCGCACCTGCGCTGCAAATCTCGTGAGGAAGTCGACGACGGAAAACTGTTGGGGGGTTCGGAGTTGGTGATGAGGACATGGGAAGATAGAGGAGGAAACAAGGAGAATTGTGGCAATTTTTTTTTTGATTTAAGGATGGAAGAAGGGATGTGGAAGTGGCCAGGTTTTGGCGTTGGTGGTTACTGGAAAGGAGCGGCTGCGTTTATCAACTTGAGGAAGAAGAGGTGTGCGGGTGGGCCTATGTGGGAGATGGGCCGAAGAAGAATAGTGGGGTGAGGCCCGATAGAAATAGAAATGCAAGTTTTATTTAATTTTATAATGTGTATAAACTTCGTAACGCGATATCTATTTCATACGAGGTCGGATTCGCGAACCGTAAATTGCGTTGGGACCGTATGGACGAGAGCTTCACAGCGAAGCTGACTGGGAGTGGATTTGAGCTCGTTGGAATTTATGGCAGAATAAATTGTTTGATTCAAATCAAATAATAGTTTATCGTTCTTTAACGATGAACTGCAAATGTGAGTAAAACTCACCAACTCTGAGCAGTTCTATTTTTACAACGTATTCTTAGAACTGTTAAATATTGTCTGTTTGATTGAACTGCTAGTCAGTTAGTGGAAATTATATATATATATGCATATATATATAAACTGTTAAATATTTATATGTGATTCTACTATCAGAATATCTCATATCAAAGTGAAATCGATGTTAATCGTATTGTCTAACATCTGTGATGCAGGGAAATAGGTTGGAGGAATCCAACCAGATTCCTCAACATTTATTTTACTGTGATTTATATATATTGTGATATATAATGTGATATAAAATCTGACGTTGATTATGTGTGTTTAGACGATATTTATCGTTGTTATATGGCATGTTAAATACCATAAGAGATACCAGAATGTAGAAGGGATTTTCAAAGTATATTTTGAAAATAATTTATTTATATAAAATCAATGGATTTTATATTTTAAAAGAAAAAGAGTTTTTGATATAAAGGAATTATATTTGTAAATCAAATATAAGGGAATTATATTTGTAAATCAAATATAAGGGAAAGAATTTGTTAAACAGATATAGAGGGAATATTTGTAAAACAAATATAAAAGGAAATATTTGTCAAACAAATAAGAAGAGAAATATTTGTAAACCATTTACAAATAAAATAGAATTATAAAGGAAATATTTGTAGAACATTTACAAATAGATTAAAAGGGATTATTTATTTATTTAGGGAATAAATAGAATTATAATAAAGGAATATTTATTTGATAAAATAAATAGAATAAAGGAAATATTTATTTAGAAAATAAATACGATATTATAAAAGGAGTTAGAATTAATCAGTTAGAGTTAAAGGAGTAAATCGAATATAGTTTATTTGAAAGAAGTTAATCAGTTAGAGTTAACCAGTTAGAGGTAATCAAATAGAGTTAATCGATTAGAATTAAAAACGAACTAGAGTTAATCGTATAGAGTTAAAGAAATAGAGTTAAACAAAATTAGAAAATGACTAGAGATTAATAAGTTGAATGGTTTCCTGAGTATCGATCTGATGTTGGTTTCGGCCTTCGGGGTTTATACTTGGGAAGTTGTTCTCTTATTAGTTTACAGTTAGAATCTGATAGTTATGGAATGGTAGAGATTGATGATTGATTGATAGGATTTCCTTCGGGAAATAATATCGTTGTTTGTACACGTATTTTTCTTTGATAGTTAACTCACAGACTATTGAAGTTTTTGACCATTTAACGTTGTCAATATGGAGAGACCGGTTGGATTATTATCCAGAGAACCACTCTGTATTGGCATAAGCGTTGCGAATCATTTGTGCCAAAGATAATTGAAGGCGGAGTAAAGTGCAAGGGCTGTGGTATAAGTCTTAGATAACAGCGACTAAGATGGATATACTGAATAGTGCCTTTGGTTTGTCCAGTCTCAAGACAACTTGTATGGACGAAGGTCTGACAGAGTATATCTGGTAGATCACGTAAGTTGATCGTTTCAAACGTATTTACGTTGGTGGCGGAGGAATTCGTTTCTCTTAGCTTATACCCGTGGTATTTTTGGGAAAATCAATTTGTGATTTAGAGGGTATGAAGATGTGACATTCAAAGTGAATGAAGATTTGATATGAAAAAGATAAGCGTAGCTTCTAGCCTCACATCCGGTAATGACAGAAATCGGGCAGGCATCATGGCTAAGTCGGTCGCACCGAAGTAGGGTGTATAATCACCTATCTAGAGAATATTCATTTGCTTCTTTAATCTATCAATGTTGTCCCATATATATATACGGGAACGGTTGCTGATCCCAACCGTTGGTGATGTACATTCGATACACTCAAGCGAAATGAGTGGTCGGTCATGTGTGGCTGAGTTGCAAGATGTTCTTGTTGAACTCCAGTGTATCATTCCTAGAGTACACTGATCGGAAGGTGGTTCCATACCTTGTCATAGTTGGAAATCCATTACCCAATATGTGCTTGCGGTTTTGATTGTATACTATATATGTAGAACGTGAGATGAAAGCGTTTCTACTAGATGATTATTATATTGTGGTTGATAGACATTATTTTAATATCAAAAGGGTTTTGATATAAAGATATTTTGGATTCTCATAAGGGAAAAACCCGTTCTGTTATACGGCGTGGTCTTATGAGATATCGCTTACTTGTTCAAACCATTTTAAACTGTTTTACTCATACCAGTCCCATGACTGACCCGGAGTTTACTTTGTTTGTTTCCCTAAACTCTTGGGTGCCTAATTTGTACGGGCAGTCAAGTAGTCGGGATTTTACAGATACACTTGGAGAGCTTGGAGCAGGAGGCTTCGGGATTCTATAGCTATTATTATTTCTGATGTTGTTGTAAGTGTTGTACTCTGATAAAGTGCTATTGTATGTAACTGTTTATTTCAAAGTTATGTTATATTTTATTCGTTCCGCTGTGAGATTCGTGTTTACTCTGATGATGTTCTTCTTCTTCTTCTATTCTATTAGTTCTATCTTATCTTTCCTCACCCTCTAATTTCTTTCATTAATTACCAGGATTTTTCGATGTTTTGGTTATCGACATCGAGTTTATGTCGATAACCAAAGTCGCAAAAATCCGGGTCGTTACAGTTGGTATCAGAGCTTAAGTTAAGAATTACTTGGCTCTGTGGCGTGACTCGGTAGAGATGGGGTTAGTAATACCCTAGATTGAGTTTGAGTGTATATATATACGAGTGCGTATTTGTAATTGATATAAAAATGGTTTTATATTGTGGAGATTCATTGGCTGAGTTGTTTATGAGTTCTGGTCGATCAGTTTGATCCACTGTATCGGTAGGAGTAAATAAACACTTGAATACGATGGACCGACACAGTATGGATATGTGATATATTATTATATATAGGATGTGTTGGTAGTAATTATAATCAGATAAAATTATAAAATGTGAAATGGTTATATATAACCAATCAGAATTTATACAAGTGAATTATATGAAATTGAAATGAATTAAATCTGAATTTAGATCAGAATTGGAATTTAAAATCCCAGAAATGGGAAAGGTGTTTGTAAATGAATCTGGATTTAATATATGTGAATTTTAAGATCCTGGGAGATTTTAAATTTGTTTACAACATTGTAAAAGGATATTTGGAATTGATTTCAAGGTGGAAATGTTTAAAAATGGGTTTTTAAAAGTGATATAGTATTGAACTCACTTCGATAGCCGGGAAATAACCCTGATGATGAATCGCGACATCATCAGTGTTCATTTTTGAGCTGCTAAGTGACGGATTACTACCAAAGAAACTGTTTTTGAATTGTTTGAGAAAAACAAGTTGTTTTGATACTTTGAAATAAATACTTTGATTTTTGATATGGTAAAGTGATTTGAAACTCCCAGGAAAAAGGCAGTTTGGATTTAAAAGCAATTGAATAAAAATTGTGGAGACAAACTGGAATGGAACCCAGTTAAGTGGAATTTGAATTGTAATAGAAAATATCAAGATAAAATGGGATCTGTAACATAGAGATTTTGAAATGATATTGGGTCAGGGAGTTAAGAGTTTGAAATCGAGATTGGAACTCGAATTGGAAATAAAGTTGGACTTAAGTATAAGCCTATGGTTTGATTTGTGGGCAAAAACAGATTGGAAATTGATTAAGATGACATCATTATATGTGGATTGATAACTGGTGAAAGTGATAGAGTTGATATGCCCAACAAAAAGGTACAAGTTTATATTCGATATAAGCATGAGATTTATGAGCCGAATTGGCAAGCCGCTTGGCTGTTTGATTTTCTTTTGGGTTGGAGAAGGCCTAGAGAGGCGAGTTGGAGTTTTACCGATAGGGCTGTACAAAGGAGGTTATGGCGAAATTTTCCGAAAATTTAAAGTGTTAGAAAATTTTCAGAATTTTTGAAAATTTTAGTTAGTCGGAATGAATAAATATTTTAGTCGATATTAATTGGTTCAGTTGAATTCAGAAATAAGGGGTAAACAAATCTTAGGAATTCCAATAGATAGGGTCGTCCTCTAACTTAGCAATTTCGAGGACGAAATTATTTTAAGTGGGGAAGAATGTAATGACCCGCATTTTTCAGAGGGATATAATTTATTTATTTAATTATATAAATAGTGATATAGGAAATTAAATCGTCGTTTAATCAAATAATGGAATATTTAATTAAATTAAATAATTAAATAATATATTTAATTCAGAAATAATCAAAAATATTGGAAATCACAATATTCTGTGAACTGGGCCATCCCTAAGATTTTATTCAGCTTAGAGTTGAATTATATTGACGAATATATTCAATCGACGTCAGTTTGAACGTAAACAGAGCTTGAAATGGCGCGACAGTTCAATATTTGGCGATTTGAACTTCAATTGAGTATACAGGGTTCGTTTTAAATCGGATTTCTGTGAAACAAGAAACGTGTGGAGCTGGTGGAGTATATCTTTCTAGTGGAAGAGAAAAATCAGGATTTCGTCGTGTAGATTTTGATGTACGTCCAAATCAAATTTCAGAAAAGTCGCTATGGAATTCCTTTATAATTTGCAACGCTTTATTTACGTTATAAAAGGATTTTCGATATAAACTGAATATCGATTAATCTAAAATCTGAAATATCAAACGGTAAATTCTGATATGATATTTTTGAGTGGTACGATATCATATGTGAAGATATACAATAATATTAATTTATTAATATTTAATTTAATTATATTTAAATATATTTATATTTTTAAATGGGTCATCCAGAGCTTTAAAAATAGCCGGTTTTGCAAACAAAGTCGGAATTCAACGAAACTAATTTTGTTGGATCCGCAATGTCAAATTATTGCTAGATGTCAGTTTCCGTGATTTTTGGAGTCAGTATGTGGCCGTACCTATTTTTAGAGTGAGAAACAGTCAGTATTTTGACAGTTAAAAATACGCTGTGTGAGCATACGAGGTCGGAATTCGACGAAACCAGTTTCGCTGGAACCGTAATGTCGAACTGTAGCTGCATGTCCAGTTTCGTGATTTTTGGGTATCGTATGTAATCACGAGAATTTTAGAAGGCGAAAACGAATATAATAATATTAAAATAAAATATCTCAACAAAATATCTAACTTCCTCTCTCTATAAATAGCCACCAACAAAATTTCTAACCTAATTCTTTCTGGTCAATGCTTCTTTTTGGCGCCGTCACTTTTTGTTTCACAAACCAGAAAGCTTTCATTCACAAAAAAAAACCAATTCGCCCTCTTCTAAAATCAAATAAAAATCCAAGAAAATTCTCAAAAATCAAATGAGAACATGTATGAGTTGGTAAGAGAATTCGCTACCACCCTATATCAGTTTTAGCTTGTTCGATGTGCATTTTCGAGGCTTGGATTTTACGACAGTAAACTAGGGTTGCGGAAATAAGGATTTGGGATCATCGAATTGGGTTTCTGACCTTGGATTTGGGTTTACCATCGAGTTTCGCACCTTCCAGCGATTTTTGGGGTGGTTTCGTGAACTTTTGTGTCGCACCTGCGCTGTAAATCTCGTGAGGAAGTCGACGACGGAAAACTGTTGGGGGGTTCGGAGTTGGTGATGAGGACATGGGAAGATAGAGGAGGAAACGAGGAGAATTGTGGCGATTTTTTTTTTTTTTGATTTAAGGATGGAAGAAGGGATGTGGAAGTGGCCAGGTTTTGGCGTTGGTGGTTACTGGAAAGGAGCGGCTGCGTTTATCAACTTGAGGAAGAAGAGGTGTGCGGGTGGGCCTATGTGGGAGATGGGCCGAAGAAGAATAGTGGGGTAAGGCCCGATAGAAATAGAAATGCAAGTTTTATTTAATTTTATAATGTGTATAAACTTCGTAACGCGATATCTATTTCATACGAGGTCGGATTCGCGAACCGTAAATTGCGTTGGGACCGTATGGACGAGAGCTTCACAGCGAAGCTGACTAGGAGTGGATTTGAGCTCGTTGGAATTTATGGCGGAATAAATTGTTTGATTCAAATCAAATAATAGTTTATCGTTCTTTAACGATGAACTGCAAATGTGAGTAAAACTCACCAACTTTGAACAGTTCTATTTTTACAACGTATTCTTAGAACTGTTAAATATTGTCTGTTTGATTGAACTGCTAGTCAGTTAGTGGAAATTATATATATATATGCATATATATATAAACTGTTAAATATTTATATGTGATTCTACTATCAGAATATCTCATATCAAAGTGAAATCGATGTTAATCGTATTGTCTAACATCTTTGATGCAGGGAAATAGGTTGGAGGAATCCAACTAGATTCCTCAACATTTATTTTACTGTGATTTATATATATTGTGATATATAATGTGATATAAAATCTAACGTTGATTATGTGTGTTTAGACGATATTTATCGTTGTTATATGGCATGTTAAATACCATAAGAGATACCAGAATGTAGAAGGGATTTTCAAAGTATATTTTGAAAATAATTTATTTATATAAAATCAATGGATTTTATATTTTAAAAGAAAAAGAGTTTTTGATATAAAGGAATTATATTTGTAAATCAAATATAAGGGAATTATATTTGTAAATCAAATATAAGGGAAAGAATTTGTTAAACAGATATAGAGGGAATATTTGTAAAACAAATATAAAAGGAAATATTTGTCAAACAAATAAGAAGAGAAATATTTGTAAACCATTTACAAATAAAATAGAATTATAAAGGAAATATTTGTAGAACATTTACAAATAGATTAAAAGGGATTATTTATTTATTTAGGGAATAAATAGAATTATAATAAAGGAATATTTATTTGATAAAATAAATAGAATAAAGGAAATATTTATTTAGAAAATAAATACGATATTATAAAAGGAGTTAGAATTAATCAGTTAGAGTTAAAGGAGTAAATCGAATATAGTTTATTTGAAAGAAGTTAATCAGTTAGAGTTAACCAGTTAGAGGTAATCAAATAGAGTTAATCGATTAGAGTTAAAAACGAACTAGAGTTAATCGTATAGAGTTAAAGAAATAGAGTTAAAAAAAATTAGAAAATGACTAGAGATTAATAAGTTGAATGGTTTCCTGAGTATCGATCTGATGTTGGTTTCGGCCTTCGGGGTTTATACTTGGGAAGTTGTTCTCTTATTAGTTTACAGTTAGAATCTGATAGTTATGGAATGGTAGAGATTGATGATTGATTGATAGGATTTCCTTCGGGAAATAATATCGTTGTTTGTACACGTATTTTTCTTTGATAGTTAACTCACAGACTATCGAAGTTTTTGACCATTTAACGTTGTCAATATGGAGAGACCGGTTGGATTATTATCCAGAGAACCACTCTGTATTGGCATAAGCGTTGCGAATCATTTGTGCCAAAGATAATTGAAGGCGGAGTAAAGTGCAAGGGCTATGGTATAAGTCTTAGATAACAGCGACTAAGATGGATATACTGAATAGTGCCTTTGGTTTGTCCAGTCTCAAGACAACTTGTATGGACGAAGGTCTGACAGAGTATATCTGGTAGATCACGTAAGTTGATCGTTTCAAACGTATTTACGTTGGTGGCGGAGGAATTCGTTTCTCTTAGCTTATACCCGTGGTATTTTTGGGAAAATCAATTTGTGATTTAGAGGGTATGACGATGTGACATTCAAAGTGAATGAAGATTTGATATGAAAAAGATAAGCGTAGCTTCTAGCCTCACATCCGGTAATGACAGAAATCGGGCAGGCAGCATGGCTAAGTCGGTCGCACCGAAGTAGGGTGTATAATCACCTATCTAGAGAATATTCATTTGCTTCTTTAATCTATCAATGTTGTCCCATATATATATACGGGAACGGTTGCTGATCCCAACCGTTGGTGATGTACATTCGATACACTCAAGCGAAATGAGTGGTCGGTCATGTGTGGCTGAGTTGCAAGATGTTCTTGTTGAACTCTAGTGTATCATTCCTAGAGTACACTGATCGGAAGGTGGTTCCATACCTTGTCATAGTTGGAAATCCATTACCCAATATGTGCTTGCGGTTTTGATTGTATACTATATATGTAGAACGTGAGATGAAAGCGTTTCTACTAGATGATTATTATATTGTGGTTGATAGACATTATTTTAATATCAAAAGGGTTTTGATATAAAGATATTTTGGATTCTCATAAGGGAAAAACCCGTTCCGTTATACGGCGTGGTCTTATGAGATATCGCTTACTTGTTCAAACCATTTTAAACTGTTTTACTCATACCAGTCCCATGACTGACCCGGAGTTTACTTTGTTTGTTTCCCTAAACTCTTGGGTGCCTAATTTGTACGGGCAGTCAAGTAGTCGGGATTTTACAGATACACTTGGAGAGCTTGGAGCAGGAGGCTTCGGGATTCTATAGCTATTATTATTTCTGATGTTGTTGTAAGTGTTGTACTCTGATAAAGTGCTATTGTATATAACTGTTTATTTCAAAGTTATGTTATATTTTATTCGTTCCGCTGTGAGATTCGTGTTTACTCTGATGATGTTCTTCTTCTTCTTCTTCTTCTATTCTATTAGTTCTATCTTATCTTTCCTCACCCTCTAATTTCTTTCATTAATTACCAGGATTTTTCGATGTTTTGGTTATCGACATCGAGTTTATGTCGATAACCAAAGTCGCAAAAATCCGGGTCGTTACACCAAGGGTCATATGGATTTGAAGGTGGTGGAGAGGGCTACAAAATTCTCCAAAGGGACACTGGGTTTCGTTGAGCAGTTGAGGAGAAATCGGAGAGGGAAGTTTTGAAGGTCAGCTACCGTTCGTCGAGAGCTGTTGGGGAGAGAGAAAATTCAACCGACCAATGAGATTAAAAATCCAAAAATACCCTCTTTCATATACGAGCTCCAATCCAAACCTAACGACTGTCGTCCCTAGCGTTTTACCCCCATTCCAAACACAATGGGATATGTTTCGAAGGCCCATTCGAATGTTTCACTCAGTTTTCATTCAAATTAAAATATAAAACATTCAATAATTGATTTGAACGTACATTTCAATTTGCCAGGGCCACAAACTGAACTGAAAAATTCTAGAAAAATAAATCTAGCTATGTTTTGACGATACGGTCCCAACAAAACTAGTTTCGTCGAATTCTGAGACCGTTTGAAAAATGGTCCATTTCTGGTCGATCCAATTTAATAGAATCGACAAACATATTTTCCTTTTCCACGCTCACATACTGGCTTCAAAAATTATGAAATTTTAAACTTAGCAATAGTTTAACATCCCAGATCCAACAAAAGTGGTTTCGTCGAATTCTGAGGTCGTTTGCAAAATGGCCATTTTCACGGCTATATAAACTCCATAGCGACCTTTCAGAAAACTCATTTGGCCATAACTTTTGCTTCCCGCTATGAAAGTTCGATTTTTCAAATTTGTTAGAAAGATATTCACTAATAGATTTAAATATTTTTGGTTTCACCTAAATCTGTTTTGTTTTGCACCCGGTATAGTCAGTCAAAGTTTGAATTCAAAATTTGAAACTACCGCGCCATTTCAGGCCTTGTTTATAATTAGAATCAATTATATTTATTTTCAAACGTCGACTCAAACTTACTTTTCATTATTATTATCTAAAATATTTATTTTAAATATTTAAAATCCACTAAAATAGCCAATTTAAATTTTTTAAATTGGTTCAGATTTTTCGGGTCGTTACAATCTCCCCCACTTAAAACTTTTCATCCCCGTAAAGGATCAAAGTCGAAAGTTGTTTGATTAATCAACTCTACGTTCAATCTGGCTTCCATTCTCCAACTTTTTAGTTTCTGAGAATTTTCAAATTCTTTAAAAATTTGGCTAACACCTGGAATTTTCGAAAAATTTCGCCATAACCTCCTTTGTACGGGGAGGGGTTTGGAAATTTATTGGGCCGTATTAGGTACCCAATAAATCCTATAAAGCATACACATATTTATAGTGATATATTCTGGTGTTTACAGGGGAGCGTGTATAGATAATAACTCCAGAGAATAAATTCTCGTCACCCTGTCAAAGCCTGAGGGAGTGTGTATTTTTAATTGCTCTAGAGAATAAATTCTCCTCGCCTCGTCCCGTATGGGAAATAAATAATCCATGTGTTGTACCTAATAACTAGAGAGATGTGATTATTATCAACTCCAGACCCGTGTGGGGTTTTTATTAATCTGGCCATTTATCGTTACATATTTATATGGTCAATATCAGTCATCAGTTCAACCTGTAATATATAGTCATCGCCATACAAGCCTCTCGCTCGTATAGTAAATCTTCCACCTCGTCACATAAGCTCCAAATGCTTATGTGGTATATGATGAAGTATGCCTATTCTTCAAGAAGTATGCCATGTAATGTAGTTCAAAATTAATTGTTACTAGCCTATGGCGACGTTTATTATTACACACAGAACAACCAGCACTCCGCATCCAATGGCATTCACAGGAGTTGATATGATAATATTTCGCATCCAACTAATTAAGGTTTACCTATTTGTCAGGCACGCAAATAATTTCTTTACTCAACAGCTATCCATCTACCTGTTCAAACATATATGATGCACATGTATATATTTCTATCTATTTTTAATTCAGTTCAATGTGTGATTTAATCGAATAAATTCTACCATTCATTCACTTATTCATTAAATTAACTATCGTTCTAATAAATTAATTAATCAAACCCACCATCACACTACACAAACAACAATCAATTTTATTTTTAACTTTTCAAAACCATACATATTAATTCATACACTCTTTTTAAATTTATCAGACTATAGAACTAAAAGTGCACATCCATGGAAAGAAAATAACAACAAAGTGGAGAACTAAATGGTAATGCAAAGTAGGGTAAATGTACCTTGCATCGGAGTCAATCAGAGATATCCACTCGACACTCAGGATAGGCTTTTTGAATGCTCTCCTCAGTTTCCCAAGTACAATCTCGCGGATCTCCACTCCATTGCGCTTTGACTAAGTGAACCTTCTTGTTCCTCAGTTCTTTGGTTTCTTTGCCAATGATCTTTAGCGGCTCTCTCCTCACAGCTAATTCTGGAGTAATTTCAATATCCTGTTGTGTGGCTTCTTCCACGATCAAGTCTGGATCATAAACGTGCTTTCGAAGTTGAGATATGTGAAATACATCATGCACTCCAGGCAACCAATCAGGCAATTGAATTCTATAGGCCAGAGTTCCAATCCGTTCAAGAATAGGGAATGGACCAATAAATCTGGGCGCTAATTTTCCAGTTTTGCCAAAGCGAATCACTCCCCTCATCGGAGAAACCCTTAAATACACATAATCACCAACAGAAAAAGCCAAATCTCTTCTTCTCGAATCAGCATAGCTCTTCAGTCGGCTTTGAGCGGCGAGTAATCGTTTTTTAACGAAATCGACTTTGTTGACAGCTTCACGGATCATATCAGGTCCCAATACAAGTCTATTACCAGGTTCGACCCAACAAGCAGGAGATCGGCACGGTCTACCATACAATGCTTCGAATGGTGACATTGTCAGGCTCGCTTGGTAGCTGTTGTTATATGAGAACTCGGCCAAATGTAAATGGTCTTCCCATGATCCACCAAAATCTAGAACACACGCCCGCAATAGATCTTCTAGTATACGATTCACCCTCTCAGTTTGACCATCTGTCTGAGAATGATAAGCAGTGCTCAAGTTCAGCTTCGTTCCCAGTTCTACTTGAAATGCCTCCCAGAATTTGTTAGTGAATATTGGATCTCTATAACTAACTATACTGAGAGGCACTCCATGTATCCTAACAATTTCCTTGAAATATATCTGCGCCAGACTCTGAGCAGTTCTGTTCGATCTGACAGGTATGAAATGGGCGGTCTTTCTGAAGAAATCTACGATCACCCAAATACTGTCATTTCCTTTCCTGGTTTTGGGCAAACCATCAATGAAGTCCATGGAAATATGTTCCCACTTCCAACCTGGAACGTCCAGCGGTTGCAACAATCCAGCCAGTTTCTGTTGGTCGCTTTTGACTAGTTGGCAAGTAGGGCATCGGCTTACATATAAAGAAATATCTCTCTTCATCGACCTCCACCAGAAAGTGCGTTTGATGTCATTATACATTTTGCTTACTCCTGGATGGATACTAAGTTTTGACTTGTGGCACTCATCCAGTACTTCTTTTCGGAGCTCAGGAACGTTAGGAACACAGATTCGACCTTCTAGCCTTAGAATCCCATCATTATCAACCTGAAAACTCGAGGGCTTGCATTTCTGAATTATCTCTCTGATCTTCTGAATGAAGTGATCATCCTTCTGAAGAGAAGATATTTTATCAATCAATGAAGTCGTAATAATAAAACTGGCGATCATTACATTCTTTCGGCTTAACGCATCGGCCACGACATTGGCTTTCCCTGGAGTGTATAGAATCTCAAAATCGTATGCTGCAAGGAACTCTAGCCAACGTTGCTGCCTCAGATTCAGGTTTTTCTGGGTGAACAAATACTTTAACGACTGGTGATCTGTAAACAGTTCGAATTTCTCATCCAGAAGATAGTGTCTCCAGATTTTCAAAGCAAATACTATAGCCAACAACTCAAGATCATAAGTGACGTATTTCTTTTCATGTGGCTTCAGCTGACGGCTAGCATAAGCAACAACTTGACCTCTTTGCATTAATACTGTGCCAAGGCCTTCTCTAGAGGCATCGTCCATACTTTTAAATCCTGATTGCCGTCGATTATCGTTAACACTGGAGCAGTTGCTAATCTTAACTTTAGCTCCTCAAAAGCCTCCTTACATTCTGGAGTCCACTTAAATTTAGAGTGCTTCTTTGTAAGCTTTGTTGAATGACTAGATATCTTCGAAAAATCTTTAATGAACTTCCGGTAATAACTAGCCAATCCAAGAAAACTTTGGACTTCTATGGGAGTACTAGGCTGTTTCCAGTTTTGAATAGCTGTGATTTTACTTGGATCCACAGCAATTCCTTCTTTTCATACGACGTGGCCCAGAAACTTTACTTCATCTTGCCAGAATATACATTTGGAAAGTTTCCCTTTCAATACATTCCTTCTCAGAATTTCTAGAACCTGTTCCAAATGCTTTTCATGTTCGGCCTTTGACTTAGAGAAGATTAGAATATCATCAATAAAAACCAGAACAAACTTATTCAAGACTCCTCTGAACACTCGATTCATCAAATCGAAAAAGTATGCGGGAGCGTTACATAAGCCGAACGGCATTACTAACCACTCATAGAATAAGTCCAGACCTCTGAATGTTATCATAGGAACACACTCTTCGACAATTTGAAGCTGATGGAAGCCTGTAGCTTGGTCCATCGTTGAAAATACTTGTGCTCCATTCAGACGATCCAATAAATCATCGATTCACGGCAATGGATATTTATTCTTTATTGTCTGCATGTTCAAATCACGATAATCCACACATAGTCGCAGAGTACCGTCAGACTTTGGGACAAACACCACTGCTGCTCCCCAATTAGAGAAACTAGGCCTGATCAGACCTTCCATACGAACTGTCGTGTTTGATTGTCTAGTTCTTCTTTCTCCTTTAGGGTCATCCTCCGAATAGCGTGCACTACTGGCCTTGCGTTCAGAATTAAAGCGATATTAAAATCAATTTCTCTCTGTGGAGGTTGACTGACGACTTCCTCGAACACATCTGCATAATTATTTACAACAGGAATATCTTTGATGAGGTCCGGAATATTCTCCGTGTAACACCCCACCTCCGCTAGGGTCACTCACAAAGGGAATGCACTAGCTTTGGTGGAGCATTATCTAGGTAGACATATACAGAAATATTACAAGACAGAACATATAAAACAATGGAAGAAGAACCAAATTCCATTGCTTTAAAATCTAGAAAGGTCTAAAGCCTTTTACATCAAAATGCTACTAAATCCATTACATCGAAATCTGTCTTGCAATAGTAAAGAAGCATAAAACCATAGTTATAAATCATTCCCCAATAAAACAGCAAAGCAAGCCATAGCCAAGAGCAATCCAAGCCTTCATGAAATAGCCTTGGAGCTTGGTAAGATCCGAACTAAGCTGTGTTCCCACCCTGTGAACCTGGGGGGGGGGGGGGGGGCGGAAGAAAAAGAGGCGAAACAAACTGGGTCAGTCATAAAGACTTTGTAAGTCCTAGCGACTTTCAGCATAAAAACAGGTAAAGATAACATGGCATGAATAAACTAAAAGTAAGCATAAGCATGATGACAAGATAAGCTACAGGCACGATAGCTAAGAATAACATCAAAGGATTTCTATCATGTATAACATTGCAAGATTCCCATTCAGGATGAACTAAGTATAGTTTCGCAAGACTTCTATCAAGCATCGCAAGATTTCTCTGCTTCACCATTAAAATGATATCTATTTTGCTCTGATTTCCTAAATTTTCTACACCAATTGTACTAGCATCCCAACCCGTATCATCCTTTCCATGTATATGTACAGTCCCTTGCCGTATATCGTACGAGATTCATCACGTGTTTCTATACTACTTCAACGTAGTGCCACCATTCTTGAAATCGTTGGGACCGCCACCCTTGTTCGGGTTAGGTTTCCTTATCATGAGCTATCGCGTGTTCAACTAGGATTTATGCCACCTAGGACAACTAGGGATTATGCTACCTATTGAACGTTTTATAGATTCGATTAGGGTTTATGCCACCTAGGACCACTAGGGATTACGCTACCTAACGAATTCCACGTAACGATCTATTAATCGATCGGCTCCCTACAAGTCCTAGCTCGTTCATGTGTCTGTGTCATACGGCCCAATCACGAAATATAGTCACCTGTGCTAGGTCCACCATAGGGTGTATCAAGCCCTATGGTGCCAACCATAGACACGAATCAAGCACGCACAGATAAACCTACGGATGCCCAATGCCTGCTTTTTCTGCTCCGGAGTGTGTGCACGCCCGCACTCCGTTAGAACCTACACTGGCGCACCCACACAGCCGTCGTTCTGGTCGCTTACAATCAGCCCAGTAATCGTGCCCCACCCTGCCTAGTTCCAGGGTACCATGATACATCAAGTGGGTTACTGCTGAAACGGACCGCGCAACTAGGGTTTCCGTCTAGTAGGTTAAGTGTTGTCATTTAAATTCGAGACTTAACTTGTCTATGTGTCATGTCAAATTGGCTAAGTGTTGTCGTTTAAGTTCATGACTTAGCCCTACGAATAATGTGTCAAGTTGGTTAAGTATATTCAAGCGGTTCATGACTTAACCCTATCAAGTCATCGTGTCAAATTGGTTAAGTATATTCAAGCGGTTCATGACTTAACCCTATCAAGTCATCGTGTCAAATTGGTTAAGTATATTCAAGCGGTTCATGACTTAACCCTATCAAGTCATCGTGTCAAATTGGTTAAGTATATTCAAGCGGTTCATGACTTAACCCTATCAAGTCATCGTGTCAAATTGGTTAAGTATATTCAAGCGGTTCATGACTTAACCCTATCAAGTCACCGTGTCAAATTGGTTAAGTATATTCAAGCGGTTCATGACTTAATCCTATCAAGTCATCATGTCAAATTGGTTAAGTATACTCAAGCGGTTCATGACTTAACCCTATCAAGTCATGTCTCAAGTTGGTTAAGTGTTGTCTTTCATGTTTATGACTTAACCCTATCATGTGGCATTAATTCATTAATGCACCTTAACCTCTCACATTAGACCTGTTGTTGTGGTCACTGGATATGCCGGGCGGTCCCAGGCAGACTTACACCACAACTCAGTCTAACCTCGGGTTTCAAGCGCGATATGACCAACTACTCACATTGGATCCTATTGTTTGCAGCCACTAGATTTGCCAGGCGGTTCCGGGCAGATTTACACTGCAAACTAAACCCAACCTCGAGTTGGCCATTTTCATGTTCATTCTAAGTGTCATTACCATGTTCAAGTTTTCACATCAAAATTCATGTCGAGTTTTCATGTCATGTTTCATGTCAAATCGTGTCAAGTTTTCAAGGCAAGTTTCATATTAAGTCGATGTCAGGTTCGTGTCCATATCTAGGTTCAAGTTATAACAGCGTTCATGTTTCAAGTTTTTCCTATTATCGAGTTCATAATTTATGTTCATAACCAATTCATGTTTTTCCTATTCTACTCAAATCGTATTCCCATCGCACGTAAACGTGAATCGATCCATACCACAAATAAACCCAAACCTCCGAATAAAGGGAATAACATCAAAACTATGATAGGCAAAAGGGACTAGCATAAAGCAAATAAAAGGGGTTACAAGGCTAGCATGACATAACTTGAGATAATTGATCACAACATCACTGGCATATAGGATTTTAAATCTAGCAAGATAAGGTGATAGTCAAGGTATATGCTGACATAAAAGAATAGGCATGCAAAGGCAAGTCAAATACAAGAATAATGGATCCAATGGTTTTGGTGTACATAATAGCGAATAAGCTAAGCAAGTCACACCTTTAGTATGAGATCCAACAAACTGCAAATTCGGTATACAACATGGGTTTCAATCAACTATAGTAGTCCCAGGTAATTAACCCCAATAGTCATGGTCATAGGTAGAAATCTCGCAATTTAGAATCCTAAGCGATTAATCACAATAGTCATGGTTAATTATCCAAAGTAGTTCTAGGCAATAGTCATAGGCAATTAACAGTAATAGTTTCAAAGTCATCGTCATAGATAATGGCCTTATGTTCATAATCATAGATAATAATTCTCATAGTCAAGAGTCATAGTTGATTAGCCACAATTGTCCTTGTCATAGTCATAGGAAATAGTCTTTCGTTCACTGTCATAGGCATAGGCTTAGTCTTATTAGTCATAGGCAGTCTTATGTTCTCCGTCATAGTCATTGGCATAGTCATATTAGTCATAGGCAGTCTTATGTTCTCAGTCATAGTCCTTGTCCATTAACAATAGTTTCAACGTCATAGACACGTTAAGGTTATAGACACGAGAGAGTTTGATTTACGACATGAATAGGTCCAAAGCAATATTCATGAAAGTCAAGATCCAAGATGAACAAGAATAGATACGAATCAATTACCATACATAGATCCAATTCCAATTTACAACATGGATATTAAATTTACAGCTTTTATCTAAAAGTAACTTGAACTTACAGTGCGTGGATCGAGAATTAGAAAGCAGAATTTGACTGTTGAATCTCTATTTGATCGACCGTGTTCTAATTGAAATCCCCCAATTTGCAAATCCCTAAGCGTAGTCTTGATGGAGAAGGAGCAGTCCTTTATCTTCCTTTTTATTTGATTATCTTAGAAGCAACATAAGGACAGAAAGAAATGTTGTGGAGAGAATGAGGCTAGGGGGCTGTTTAAATAGGATTAAGCAGACGAATCTGGATAGAAAACGAGTCTAAATACGTCAGGATGCATCTGGTTCAAGAAGTGGGTTCGGGAGGCAGGTCGACCCCAAGGTCGACCTGGTCTCTGGGAGGTCGACACTATAGTCGACCCCCAGGTCGACCTAGTCTATGGGCGGGAATTTTCGCGCCCAGTCTGATCTGGGGTTTGAATTCGAATTTCGAGCTGTTTTTGATTCTGAAAATTCCTGAAACTTCGGAGGGTCATATCTCCCTCATACGGACTCCGATTTTCGTAAACTCGGACTCTACTTCATGTAAATTTTCGAGACGAACGCAATGGCGTAACCAGTTTCCCCTGATTCTGAATTTAAAATTTAATTCTGCCTTGATTTCTTGTTTTAACATGTTATAAAAATACGGGTTGTTACATTCTCCCCTCCTTAAAGGATTTCGTCCCCGAAATATTCAAGTTAAGAAGAATGTGTCCTACCATCCAATCATCCATCTACTCAATCATCAATCACAGGCATCCATTGTCCTTAAGAGATTTCTAATGTTGTATGAACATATGCAGAAAGTGTGTGTATATGTTCCTTATCTAATGCAAATGATCAGGCCTGATTGATCTTCCTAATGAAAAATATGTTTAGTGCCATGAATCCAACATGTATGCAAATAGCCTTAATCACATAAACAATATATGTGTGCTCAAACATCCATCCATATGCAACATCCACATGATAACACATTCAATTTCATCCATAAACAAGTATAAACACTCATGCATATGCAATATGAAAATGTGTCTGAGCCGATCTAGTGCCTAATGTGTGTTATGCAACCACGAGCAACCACTTGCGACCACTTGCAACCATCAATCATAACATGTCTCAAACACATGTTTCACCTAATTGTTCCTACCTAAAGATATAGCCGAATGATAGAAGAAAGCAAAAACTTTGTGCCCGTTAGGCAATGTCAAAGCTGAAAATCTACGTTACTGAATAAGAGAACCCCCTAAGCACCAACCCATATCTTATAAAACCCAAAAAGTTTAGTCAACCCAACGGACACCCTCAAGCCCCAACATGTATTACTAACAAATAAGTCATACTCCCTATGGGGTTTGCAACACAAGTAGGATTGAGAAAAGGACCGAGAGGTTATACTTAAAAGTTAGCATACAAGTAAGCTCTATAGGAAACGAGGGATCAAGGATATATTCTTAAAAAGAGATATGATGCGCGTGTCTAGTCTTCAATCTTCTAAGTCGTATTTCCTTGAGCTTAACTCCATTGTGCTTTCACCGTCTTTAACTTCACAATTTCGTATCTTCTTGTTTCCAAAATATGAGTTGGAACTCATTCCACTGTTTCCTCTCGTTCCACTTTTACTTATTCTCTTTTTAGTTTACCCGATTCAAACATAACTACGTACTCATGGTTTCGTGCAAGCTCTCCAAAATTCACTAGTGAATCTTGGATCTCATTCACTTACTAGAAGTTATTCCGCATAAATGAATTATCTCTTGAAAATAAACAAATGCCAACCATGTTGTCAAATGTACTTACTAAGGTGATTTCCTATAACTCATGCATAAGCGAAATGAACCATTCGCCTTAGTGGCGAACACTACTCGAGCAGATCAATAAATGTATCAAGAGATTCTAGGTAACTAAACATGGCAGAACCCTAAGGGTTACACTAGACTTCGAGGGCATTATCAAGGCAAGTCAAGCGTCTAACTACCCTCTTTTCATACTCGAGAATGGTACCATTTCTGGACAACCACTCCATCCCTAGAATCAACCCATAGCTCAAAAACATAAGCTTTACTTTTAAACTCAACACTTAGCATAGACATTCTCAAATCCAAAAAAGTCATGAATAAATGAGCTGATTCCCCAACAGGATTTGAGACAAAAATGGGATCCTCTACTACGCTAGTACTAAGGTGCAGAGACTCAACTATCGAGGCAGAATCAAAAGGATGCGATGTATAAAAACAAAGTTCCAACGGGATGATAGAAAAGAGAAGCTAAACTTTTAACAGAAACGTTACCACCTCTCTTAGGTATGCTAGTAGTGAGAGCATACAATTTGCCCTCTCGACGATCTTGTTCTTTTCCCTTGTCCTTGTCCTATGATACTTGACTACATGTCCCTTTTTACCCTACCAACGATGTCCTTTCTTGTCATGGGTTTTATTATTCTTTTACTTTGACCTCTTCCCTTTTCACCTTTTCCTCCTTCGTGGATTACGCCTTATCAACAAGTTTCTCATCCTTAGGCTTGTGTTCTTTATCCTCGTTCTTACTATCCTTGTATAGCTTGTTGACAAGTTTCTCGAAAGCTACTTCCATCGCACGACAACCCTACAAAGCTTGAGAAAAGATTAGTCGCAAGTAAAACTACTACGGCTACAGATGGAGGTTGGGCACTACTTTGCCCTCCGACATGTGTCGCATGCCTACAAACTATGGTGAAAAAGAAAGAGAGAAGAGACTCAAGGAGAGAATCAAAAGATAGTGCATATGGCTTTGGGGAATAGCCTTTAAATAAAACAAGATTTTTCTTGAAAAATGCTTCTTTGCAAACGGTTTTGAAAATAGTTTCAGAAGGTTTTAAGAAAAAATTTCCCGGTCTGGTAACCTTCTGCTCTAATACCAAATGTAACACCCCACCTCTGCTAGGGTCACTCACAAAGGGAATGCACTAGCTTTGGTGGAGCATTATCTAGGTAGACATACACAGAAATATTACAAGACAGAACATATAAAACAACGGAAGAAGAACCAAATTCCATTGCTTTAAAATCTAGAAAGGTCTAAAGCCTTTTACATCAAAATGCTACTAAATCCATTACATCGAAATCTGTCTTGCAATAGTAAAGAAGCATAAAACCATAGTTATAAATCATTCCCCAATAAAGCAGCAAAGCAAGCCATAGCCAAGAGCAATCCAAGCCTTCATGAAATAGCCTTGGAGCTTGGTAAGATCCGAACTAAGCTGTGTTCCCACCCTGTGAACCTGGGGGGGGGGGGGAACGGAAGAAAAAGAGGCGAAACAAACTGGGTCAGTCATAAAGACTGAGTAAGTCATATTGACTTTCAGCATAAAAACAGGTAAAGATAACATGGCATGAATAAACTGAAAGTAAGCATAAGCATGATGACAAGATAAGCTACAGGCACGATAGCTAAGAGTAACATCAAAGGATTTCTGTCATGTATAACATTGCAAGATTCCCATTCAGGATGAACAAAGTACAGTTTCGCAAGACTTCTATCAAGGATCGCAAGATTTCTCTGCTTCACCATTAAAATGATATCTATTTGCTCTGATTTCCTAAATTTTCTGCACCAATTGTACTAGCATCCCAACCCCTATCATCCTTTCCATGTATAGGTACAGTCCCTTGCCGTATATCGTACGGGATTCATCACGTGTTTCTATACTACTTCAACGTAGTGCCACCATTCTTGAAATCGTTGGGACCGCCACCCTTGTTCGGGTTAGGTTTCCTTATCATGAGCTATCGCGTGTTCAACTAGGATTTATGCCACCTAGGACAACTAGGGATTATGCTACATATTGAACGTTTTCTAGATTCGATTAGGGTTCATGCCATCTAGGACCACTAGGGATTACGCTACCTAATGAATTCCACGTAACGATCTATTAATCGATCGACTCCCTACAAGTCCTAGCTCGTTTATGTGTCTGTGTCATACGGCCCAATCACGAAATGTAGTCACCTGTGCTAGGTCCACCATAGGGTGTATCAACCCCTATGGTGCCAACCATCGACACGAATCAAGCACGCACAGATAAACCTACGGATGCCCAATGCCTGCTTTTTCTGCTCCGGAGTGTGTGCACGCCCGCACTCCGTAAGAACCTACACTGGCGCACCCACACAGACGTCGTTTTGGTCGCTTACAATCAGCCCAGTAATCGTGCCCCACCCTACCTAGTTCCAGGGTACCATGATACATCTAGTGGGTTACTGCTGAAACGGACCGCATAACTAGGGTTTCCGTCTAGTAGGTTAAGTGTTGTCATTTAAATTCGAGACTAAACCTGTCTACGTGTCATGTCAAATTGGCTAAGTGTTGTCATTTAAGTTCATGACTTAGCCCTACGAATCATATGTCAAGTTGGTTAAGTATATTCAAGCGGTTCATGACTTAACCCTATCAAGTCATCGTGTCAAATTGGTTAAGTATATTCAAGCGGTTCATGACTTAACCCTATCAAGTCATCGTGTCAAATTGGTTAAGTATATTCAAGCGGTTCATGACTAAACCCTATCAAGTCATGTATCAAGTTGGGTTAGTGTTGTCTTTCATGTTCATGACTTAACCCTATCATGTGGCATTAATTCATTAATGCACCTTAACCTCTCACATTAGACCTGTTGTTGTGGTCACTGGATATGCAGGGCGGCTCCGGGCAGACTTATACCACAACTCAGTCTAACCTCGGGTTTCAAGCGCGATATGACCAACTACTCACATTGGATCCTATTGTTTGCAGCCACTGGATTTGCCAGGCGGTTCCGGGCAGATTTACACTGAAACTCAACCCAACCTCGAGTTGGCCATTTTCATGTTCATTCTAAGTGTCATGACCATGTTCAAGTTTTCACGTCAAAATTCATGTCGAGTTTTCATGTCATGTTTCATGTCAAATCGTGTCAAGTTTTCAAGGCAAGTTTCATATCAAGTCGATGTCAGGTTCGTGTCCATATCCAGGTTCAAGTTATAACAGCGTTCATGTTTCAAGTTTTGCCTATTATCGAGTTCATAATTCATATTCATAACCAATTCATGTTTTGCCTATTCTACCCAAATCGTATTCCCATCGCACGTAAACGTGAATCGATCCATACCACAAATAAACCCAAACCTTAGAATAAAGGGAATAATATCAAAACTATGATAGGCAAAAGGGACTAGCATAAAGCAAATAAAAGGGGTTACAAGGCTAGCATGACATAACTTGAGATAATTGATCACAACATCATTGGCATATAGGATTTCAAATCTAGCAATTTAAGGTGATAGTCAAGGTAAATGCTGACATAAAAGAATAGGCATGCAAAGGCAAGTCAAATACAAGAATAATGGATCCAATGGTTTTGGTGTACATAATAGCGAATAAGCTAAGCAAGTCACACCTTTAGTATAAGATCCAACAAACTGCAAATTCGGTATACAACATGGGTTTCAATCAACTATAATAGTCCCAGGTAATTAACCCCAATAGCCATGGTCATAGGTAGAAATCTCGTAATTAAGAATCCTAAGCGATTAATCACAATAGTCATGGTTAATTATCCAAAGTAGTTCTAGGCAATAGTCATAGGCAATTAACAGTAATAGTTTCAAAGTCATGGTCATAGATAATGGCCTTATGTTCATAATCATAGATAATAATTCTCATAGTCAAGAGTCATAGTTGATTTGCCACAATTGTCCTTGTCATAGTAATAGGCAACAGTGTTTCGTTCACCGTCATAGGCATAGGCTTAGTCTTATTAGTCATAGGCAGTCTTATGTTCACCGTCATAGTCATTGGCATAGTCATATTAGCCGTAGGCAGTCTTATGTTCTCAGTCATAGTCCTTGTCCATTAACAATAGTTTCAACGTCATAGGCACGTTAAGGTTATAGACACGAGAGAGTTTGATTTACGACATGAAGGTCCAAAGCAATATTCACGAAAGTCAAGATCCAAGATGAACAAGAATATATACGAATCAATTACCATACATAGATCCAATTCCAACTTACAACATGGATATTAAATTTACAGCTTTTATCTAAAAGTAACTTGAACTTACAGTGCATGGATCGAGAATTAGAAAGCAGAATTTGACTGTTGAATCTCTATTTGATCGACCGTGTTCTAATTGAAATCCCCCAATTTGCAAATCCCTAAGCGTAGTCTTGATGGAGAAGGAGCAGTCCTTTATCTTCCTTTTTATTTGATTATCTTAGAAGCAGCATAAGGACAGAAAGAAATGGTGTGGAGAGAATGAGGCTAGGGGGCTGTTTAAATAGGATTAGGCAGACGAATCTGAACAGAAAACGGGTCTAAATACGTCAGGATGCATCTGGTTCAAGAAGTGGGTTCGGGAGGCAGGTCGACCCCCAGGTCGACACTATGGTCGACCTGGTCTCTGGGAGGTCGACACTATAGTCGACCCCCAGGTCGACCTGGTCCATGGGCGGGAATTTTCCCGCCCATTCTGATCTGGGGTTTGAATTCGAATTTCGAATTCGAATTTCGAGCTGTTTTTGATTCTGAAAATTCCTGAAACTTCGGAGGGTCATATCTCCCTCATACGGACTCCGATTTTCAGAAACTCGGACTCTGTTTCATGTATAATTTCGAGACGAACGCAAAGGAGTAACCCGTTTCCCCTGATTCTGACTTTAAAATTTAATTCTGCCTTGATTTCTTGTTTTAACAAGTTATAAAAATACGGGTTGTTACACTCCGTGACTACAGGGATATTTTCTATTTGAGCAGGAGAAACATCCAAAGCTGCCCAGAAGTCTTTTCTATTTGAATTCTGACCTTCACAGGGAATGGTTATATAATTCCCTAATTGGGCCTTTGCCTTAATAACTCTCTCGGCACACTTAACCTTAGCTTTATATTTTGTCAACCAGTCTAACCCCAAGATAAGATCGAATTCAGTAAAGTTCATGACGATGGAGATGGTAGGGAACTTATAACAGGAAAAAGAGACAGGCACTGCACAAATCCAGCTAAGATTGAGAGAACCCCCAACCGGATTATGGATAGTGATGGGTTCTTTAAGCTTCCTCAATTTCAAATCCAACTTCTTAACTCCATTCTTGGCAATAAAGCTTCGTGACGGGCCTGTATCAAACAGTACTTTAACTGGAATATTTTTGACATTAAGCGTGCCTTCTAAAACATCAGACCTTCCCTGACTATCTGAGGGTGCTGAGGTTTTTCCACTTCATTTACCTGAGCCTCCATGGTTGCCTTTAACAGCCGGCAATCCTGCTTTACATGGCCAAACCTATGGCAAATGCTACATTCTCTGGTCTCTTGAAACTTCTTATTAGACTTAGATCCTTTCTTTATTTCTTCAGAGATCTGCAACTTATTGACAAATGTCCTTGCTTATTGCAGTTAGAGCATGTGGTAGTCGTTACTGGTTCTTTCTCAGATTTGGCCCTTTTTCGATTGACTTTAGGCTTCTTACTGACCTCAGACATCGTACTGGCCTCAGGACGATCAGTTTCAGACTCTTCTTTATTACTAGAACTGACTTCCTCTTCATAACGCAACATACCTTTCTTGTCGAGATCCCCATACTGGTAAGCCATGTATATCATTTCAGAAAAAGGAAGCTTCACATTCCTCATTACACTACTCTGATATTTCCTTTGCAGGCCATGAATAAACCTTAAATTCTTCCTCTTTGGGTCTTTAATCAGATGAGGGGCGAAATGAGAGAGTTCGTTGAATTTCTTATGATATTTTGGAATGGTCATATCTCCTTGTATCAGATAAGAGAATTCGTCACATAACCTCTCAGTTGCTTCAGGAGGAGTAAATCTTTCTAGGAAAATTACTTTAAATCTATCCCAGGTGATATCACCCTCTGGATTATTCTCAATAACCGAATCCCACCAGAACAAGGCTTCGTCTTTGAGTGCCCAGGATGCTAGTAATCTTTTCTGGTCATCTCTCAGTTTTAAACCATCAAATATTTTCTCAGTAGAACGAATCCGAGCTTGTGTTTTCATAATAGATTCTTCGCCCGAGAACGGTATTCCACCCATATTTCGATACTTAATTAATAGGGCCTCAATATCTGGTTCTGCATTCCTTCTGATTCTAACACTCATTCTAGTACTTCTGCAAATAGCAGATCTAGTGTCAGGTAACAGAAAAGATATTTTAAAACATAGAAACATATACTTGAATGTAAATGTGCCTATCGGGGTGTATTCCATTCTGCTTTACTCATACTAGGATATTACTGATCCTATCTGTATTGAGTTACCCATCCTAGAACACTACTGGTTCTATTCCTGACGAGTTCGTTAATTTGTTATATTCCAGCACTAAGCTTAACCAAAGCTCTGATACCACGCTGTGATGACCCCAAACCGCGTACTGACGGAGGCAAGGGTAATCTTTGGAATATAACACATAAACAGATAATAGCAGTACAGAATTAAATAAATACACCAGATAATGTACAAATAATACACTGGATAAACATAATCATCAGAGTTACGCAGTATACAGGATCATACTTAGTACAAATACAGTTCAGCTATACAGAAATGTCTACAGCGGAAAACAAACATAATATGTACAATAGGAGCTGAACAACATAAAATAAATAAATGATAGAATCCATCTTCAGCTCCAGCTATCCAGAAAGAGCCTGCTAAAATCTGAATACAAGCCTGCCCATGTAGAAAGAGGGGCACTCGAGTTTGCACGTGAAACAAACTACGAGTCAGTCATGGGACTGGTATGAGAAATCTACTTAACACATTTCTAATAGGGCTAATCACAGGACCACGCCACTTTCGCGGAACGAGTTTACTCCATTTGCCAGTGCTTTAAAACAAATAAATCTTTTAAACATCGCAATGCTTTTTATAAAAATGAAGCCATTATAAGACTCAATTCCCATCACACAATGCAACGCAAACCGGAGGATAGAGTTTTACCTTATAATGGCCAAAATATGCTTGATACGAATAAAACAAAAGCATTGGATATTATTACTAGTGTTTACATGTTTCAAAAACAACTTCGAATCATAACTATCAATCATAGACGGCATGGGTACCATATATCATGTCGCCATATATATATATATATACAATCAAAACCGCATAATAACGTATTTGGAAATTGGATTTCCACCATGAACCAAGGCAAAAGATAGTCCTTACCGACTTCGAGACTCTCTAGCCCGAGCCTCCGGAACAGCTGCAACTGCCCCTTGGAGCGACAGGGTCGGTCCACACAGAGTGGATTATAGTGCCTGAACAATATGTTTCCCCGCCCTTTGGGGCATAAATGAGCCAACGAATGACTCCATCGGTCCCGGATCGACCGATATAACTGAGGCGCCTCGCAACAGCAACAACCACATAGGTGAAAATAATATAAATGTCAGCCAGTTTAAGCACCGACACCACCTCTAGCTAGAAAGAAACGCATGTCCTCCCTGAGGTCCTCTCCCGTTTCTGGTTCATACCGGGGTGTGAGGTTCGCGAATTCACGTTATACACAAAGCTATGCCACACAGGCAGGGCTTTGATCATCAACCACAAGACTTTGCTTTTCAACAGAAGCCCTGATCACTGCATCTTAGCGTGCCACACAGGCAATTCACACCAAGCAACTGATGGCTATCAATCACACAGAATAAATTCCAATGTCAGACACACAGTCCATTTACAAGTCCGTTCTGGGTCTGAACGAAACCGGAGGCACTATATACCTCGCATACCCATCGATCTCCACACATGTCTGGACGATCACCACTCATTATCCATATTTCGGGATGCCTCCCAATCAGGACATCAGTTACCATCCAAACGAGGTGAAGATTTCCGGTCTTCAACCATCGCCTTCATTTTCGATTTCTTATCGTCGATTTGGTTATTCAGAATAGGATAAACCCGGTCTTTCTGAGCAACTCGCGTATATAATAAACAAATGCAACACAAACACACGTACGCCTTATTCCAATTCATTAGTCACTAACTGTAAATCAGTAAGAGAATGATTTCCCAAATATTAACCCCGAAGGCCGAAACCAACATCAGATCAAAACCCAAGAAACCATTCGACTTAGCCAACCTTCAGTTAGTTTCTAAATTTCACATCCATATCGTTTATAATATTTTATAACGATTTATAGCTATTTTTATTTATTTTAAAATAGCCAATTTATTCAAACGACGCTTCGGGCCATAACGCGGCCGTGGCGCTGTTTTTCTTCACATTTGATTTACACATATATGAAAATCTAACCGTTGGATCATCACAAATTTTACATCATTAGAAAGAGCTTTTCAAACGAATCCGACGGTTCCAATTTTGGGAAAATCCGACGGTTGGATCTCCTGGTACACTCATTTGAAGTTTCGATTTCAAAATACGAACTGTAGCGTCGTTATTCGATTTAATTTAATTATATATATATATATATATATATATATATAATCGATTCTGGTGCTGTTTTTCTTCAGATTTGAATTAAACATTCCAGACAATCCAACCGTTGGATCTTTACAAAGTTGGTGTCGTTGGAAAGATATTTCCAAAGCGAACCCAACGGTTTCAGTTTCGGGAAAATTCGATGGTCGGATCTCCCGCACTGGTCGTTTGAAATCACGGTTTCAAAATACGAATTGCAGCTTCGTTATTCGATTTATTTTAATTATATTTATATATACATATATATAAATATAATCGATTCTTCGATTTCAAAACTATATTCTTTTCATACATTTGATAAAAATGATATTTTTATCCAACTGGCATTTATTTCGACACTTCACTATTTTTAACAATTCATGTATATAGTAAAAATGTGATTTTTAGTGTAAAACGATTTATTTCAAAACACGACTATTTTATATAGTTCATATAGAAGTTAAAAATATGATTTTTATCATAAAACAATTTATTTTAAAACACGAATACCATTCAACACATGAATTTCTATTCAACGAATGAATTTCTATTCAACACATGAAGGTTTTCTATAGTTTGTATATACATAGTAAAAATGTGATTTTTTTATTGTAAAACAATTTATTTTAAAACACGAATACCATTCAACACATGAATTTCTATTCAACGAATGAATTTCTATTCAATACATGAAGGTTTTCTATAGTTTGTATATATATAGTAAAAATGTGATTTTTATTGTAAAACGATTTATTTCAAAACATGACTATTTTATATAGTTCATATAGATGTTAAGAATATGATTTTTATTATAAAACAATTTATTTTAAAACACGAATACCATTCTACACATGAATTTTTATTCAACGAATGAATTTCTATTCAACACACGAATATAGTTTCAACACATGAAAATAATTCTAACACATGAATATTATTCAAAATTTTGGCAGCATAACGGCAGGGTAGTTAAAACCGGGGCCGTCCCTAGTACGGCTCCTCGCTCTACCTTAAAGCCTCGCAACTTTTGACAATGGGGATTTTATGCATCTAGTTCGCACGCAGGCGGCATGTATATTTTTTTCATTTCCACAAACTAATCCTATGTGGTTTCAACCAAATAATTCTCAACCACAAACGGATATTTTTCAACCATAATCAATCAATTTCAACCACAAACAATTCTAATCAACCATTCACTATCAATCAATTTTCACACCAATCACAACCAATAAATATCGTCCATGGTTTGTGGACGAGGGGTGTATATATATATATATATATATTCATATAAGTATATTTCACTTCTATTCAATACATATATAATTTTTACAACGCATGTATAACTTATACCTCGAACGTACAACTTATACAACGCTTATACATGTGGTGTACAACGCTTGTATAACTCATACATCGACTATATAATTTATACATCGTCGTTTTCCATATCGTCTATAATTTAGAAATCTCACATTGGGTTCCACTCCACCAAAAATAGCATAAGGCTTAGAAAAATATGCGGTCTCTTCTAGAATGTAGAAGACGTCCACACGAGTCCACTGTCTCTTGTTTCACCGAATTTCGTCAAGAAATGAAAAAGATATGATTTTTACAGTGAAATCAAAAATCGTAGCGCTTTAAACTGCTATAATATAGTTTAATATGAAATAGCCGTTACCTCTCTAAACCTGTTCGAAACTAGGTTTTGATTTTAATCCCAATCCGTAGCACTAGGTGGAAATCGGGTTGTACCATGCCATAGGGGGTCGAAGGGCGCACGAATCGAGGGGGGTGCGATTCCGATCGGCGGCGGATCCTGGACGTGGCGGGGCTCGAAAGTCCCAGACTTTCTGGGCTTGGATCTCGCTCCACACGACACGATAGAGGCCAAGGGTAATATGGATTTGAAGGTGGTGGAGAGGGCTACAAAATTCTCCAAAGGGGCACTGGGTTTCGTTGAGCGGTTGAGGAGAAATCGGACGGGGAAGTTTTGAAGGTCAAACGCCGTTCGTCGAGAGCTGTCGGGGAGAGAGAAAATTCAACCGACTAATGAGATTTTTTTATATTTATAAATTTTTAAAAATCCAAAAATACCCTCTTTCATACACGAGCTCCAATCCAAACCCAACAATTGTCGTCCCTAGCGTTTTACCCCCATTCCGAACACAATGGATATGTTTCGAAGGCCCATTTGAATGTTTTAGTCAGTTTTCATTCAAATTAAAATATAAAGCATTCAATAATTGATTTGAATGTACATTTCAATTTGCCAAGGCCACAAACTGATTTGAAAAATTCTAGAAAAATAAATCTAGCTATGTTTTGACGATACGGTCTCAACAAAACTAGTTTCATCGAATTCTGAGACCGTTTGAAAAATGGCCCATTTCTAGTCGATCCAATTTAATAGAAATCGACCAAACACATTTTCCTTTGCCACGCTCACATACTAGCTTCAAAAATTATGAAATTTGAAACTTAGTAATAGTTTAACATCCCGGATCCAACAAAAGTGGTTTCGTCGAATTCCGAGGTCGTTTGCAAAATAGCCATTTTCACAGGCTATATAAACTCCATAGCGACCTTTCAGAAAATTCATTTGGCCATAACTTTTGCTTCCCGCTATGAAACTTCGATTTTTCAGATTCGTTAGAAATATATTCACTAACAGATTTAAATATTTTTGGTTTCACCCAAATCCGTTTTGTTTTGCACCCGGTACAGTCAGTCAAAGTTTGAATTCAAATTTTGAAACTACCGCGCCATTTCAGGCCTTGTTTATAATTAGAATCAATTATATTTATTTTCAAACGTAGAATCAAACTTACTTTTAATCGTTATTATTTAAAATATTTATTTTAAATATTTAAAATCCACTAAAATGGCCAATTCAAAAATTTTAAATTGGTTCAGATTTTCCGGGTCGTTACAGTATTAGTGTATAATCTTAGAATTTTGGTAAGAATAATGGTGGTATGTTAAGGGCGGAAGAAGGAGAAGATTAGTTATGAAAAAAATTCGAAATTAAGGCCTTTATATAGTGTTCCAAAAGGACACAACTGTTTCTGAATCGTTTTAAAATGAAAAGGGACAACTTTTAAATTTAAATAAAATATGTCTGTTATACGTCGACATGTAAAAATGAGTATGTCGACGTACATGTTGTACTTCTAAATTTTAAATCATTTTTTAAAGTATTTAAACTAATATATATATTCTGCAAATTCCTGAAATAAGCTAGTTGTTAAAATATTATTTTTCAAGTATAAAAAACATAATAAAATATTATTTAAACATATGATTACAAAAACTGTACATGTAAGTGATATAGAAACTATATAATATAATTATACACACATACCATATATATATACTGAAATTTATAAGGAGATATATATAACCTATATACACATAAAATGTTTTATGAAAACTTAAAGTTAAATAAGAATATTTGAAATTATAATCAAATATAAACTCAATATATAAAATATTTATATAAATTACTTGATACATAAAACTCTAAAAAAATGAAACTTATAAATTAGAAAATATATCTTTGAAATCCTTGGATGATTAAAAATCATTTTGAGAGGAGTTTGAAATCAATTTGAAAATAGTTTAAAACCAATTTGAAAAGAGATAATTTGAAAACAGAGTTTGAGTGCTACACGGAGTTTTACATAAAATCTATACATTATTACCCTGATAGTCTCGGACTCTTGAACTCTTGATGTCTTGATACTCATGTGTCTTGATTCTCCTTTGAAATCTTGAATCTCTTTACTGTACAGTCTTCAATATCTATTACATGCATATACATATATATATATATATATATATATATATTCTAGATAAAAGTGTGAGTATATATTTTATAATCAATAATGATAATGATAATGATAATGATTGAAACAAGGTTGTTGTTATCGAAACATCATGAACATTGCACTCTCCAACACCATAGATAGTCATTAATTTATTGGCTTAATTATTCTCATGATCTGTTCGAAGATCTTTATATTCTTTGAAAAATTGGTTTTGACCTTCATTTTTGAATTCTTCAAACTTTTCAAAGGATTCTGATTTGTATTTCATAAGATACATAATCATATCTACTGGTATCATCAACAAATGTAATGAAGTAAAAAAATCTACCTGTAGTCTATGTATTCATTGCTCCATATACATCACTATGTATGAGGCCCAATACTTACTAGCTTCCTCACCGTGTCAAGTGAAAGGTGATTTAGTCATTTTGCCTAATAAACAAGATTTGCATTCTTCATATGATTCGAAATCAAATAACCTAAAAATTGCATCATTATAGAGTTTTGATATGCATTTCTTGTTTATATGGCCTAACCGACAATGCTAAGGTATGTTGGATCATTAGATTTAAGACGTCCATTTTTTATGTTATAATCAAGCATATTATAGTTGAGGATTCATAAAATCGTTAATTAATTCTGCATTTTCATAAAATATTTTATTTAAATAAAATGAACAATAATTGTCCTTTTTTATTGCAAATGAAATTCAAACTTGTCTAAACAAGAGATAGAATAACATTTATTTTAAACGAAAATTTCATAACATTACTATTTTAATTCTTCAATTAAGCCAGCAGTTAGGACAAAAGGCAGCTTCTATGGATAATGCAACAACATTTGCTTTATTTCCACTCGTAAGTCCACTTGTCCTTTAGTCAAATCTATACTATTTTGTAATTCCCCAAAATTCACTTACATGTATGTGATCCATATCTAGTATCTAATACAGAGATGTATAAGTAGATAATTTTTAACATTTATACATTTATACTTCAGTCTTCCCTTGTATATCTTATATATTTTTAAAACAATTATGTTTCAATTTTGTTTGAGGACAATCCTCATATTTTGATGTTAGTCAAGAAATTTGATTTAATTCAGTTTATTCTTTTTAAGGATCAATTTTAGCAATAAATTATCGGAGTTGTTTACCATTTAACATCTATAGTAGATAATAAATAATAAAACAATGATAAATGAATTTGCAATATATATAAATTTTGACAATCAAAAATCTATAGAACATTTCATAAATGTATAATTCAAACTAAAATATGCTACCATTCAAATCAACATCCTTTATGTGTATATATATATATACCAGTGTGTGTGTGTGTATGTGTGTGTATTAGTGATTCAAGATCCATATCTAATCATGCCTTGAGTTAGCTTTGACTAATCCACAAAACACAATCTTTTAGGTCGACATCTTATGTCGATTATATATCATATATAATTCATGGATTACATGATGAATAATTTTGTTCATTTTAAATATTTAATATTTCATGCTCTTTGTCTCTAAGCACATAATCTTATTATGGTAGCCTAGTTAAGTCAGACCCAATTATACAGTTTAGTATCACATTTTCTCTGTTGCATATAACCAAAATAAACAGTGCACTAATACTTTGGCATTACCCACATCTATTGATCCTGGCATTGATGAGTGAATTTATTAGAAGACGTCACCATGACTTAATATAAATGATTGGTTTAAAGGATTTTATAGTTTGAAGTGGCAAATTATATTAGTGTCATACATACATTTTAAAATACATGTAAATTTTACTGATAATAAAATTGCAATTAAATTTATAAGTAATAAGCGTGTATATAAATTCAATGTTTTTAAAGTCAAGATGCCTCATTGCGATTTTTGGACATTTCCAAAATTTTGGTCATCAAAACTTTATATACTTTAGCCTGCTATAATCTTCATAGCTATTGAGTTCTTAAAAAACATTGATCTTATCAAATTTCATTAATTATAAAAGGAAGTTCAATTTCAGGCATAAAACAGAGTTTAAAGCCCATAATTAAGGTCCATTTATTCAATTATACCTTTTATACCCAACAATATAGAAACTGTTACCTTATTTCATATATAGAGGCATAGTATAAAATACACATGTTTCAGAACAGCCAAACCGTTACTACATCAATAGAAAAATTCTGTGCACACACACACATATGTATATATGCATTTATATGTATACACATAGGCATGCTAACATATAAACTACATGTAGCAGGTAAATAATATATCAATATATATGTATTCAGTCCAGATCTTTGAATTAATTACAACAGATAACTTACAGAATTCATGCATACTCATGTGCATACAACTCAAATAGAATTCATGCACTTCATCTCACTGTCCCAGTGTCTTATATAGAAACATGTACATCAAAATGTAAACAATGAAATTATTTACAAATATATACACGAACATCTTCAAAATAAAAACAAGTCATACCTGTTTTTCTTTGAATTAATATTTGTTGTAGCATTTTGTCTCATCCTTTAGGTACATTGTTCCCATCTCCTGCTGAAACATTTTCAGCATGCTTAAAGAAGCAAAGCACTCTGCAGATGGATCATATCATACCCAACATTGAATTGAATACAAACACCTCATCCAAGTACGCAATATTATATATATACATACATACATATATATATATATATATATATATATATATACATATATATATATTTATAACTCTGGTTAAACTCATCTATATATCTTAATACACACACACACACAGATATATATATATATACACACACACACACATATCTGTAAGTAATACCAATCAACATTGTATGCTAGCAGATATGTATATGTGCGTGTGTGTGTGCGTGTGCGTGTGCGTGTGTGTGTGTGTGTGTGTGTGTGTTGTTCATTAGTTTCATTTATGCAGAGGTTTTAGTGTTCATGTTATAATATATAAAATAACCTTAAAACATTTCAGCATCTAAATGCATTCAGTATAAGATTAAATAACAGATTTCAGTTGATCTAGCCATTAAAGCTTTTAAATCATATTTGCAACATAATATATATTTATCAATCACTACACCATATATGCTGATTAGACTATGTTTTTAGCCGTATCTAAAGCACTTGGGCACGGTAAATAGCCTTATCAAAAAGTGGTGTGTTAAATTATTTGATACGGCTAAAAACTATATCTCAATATTTTAAAATACGGCTATTAGCTGTACCTAAAGTCTAATCAGACACGGTCTTTGACCGTGTCTAATTATATGTGTGTGTGCACACACATATATATATATATACATGTGTGTGTGTGTATATATATATATATATATCATATATGTGTATATATATAAAAATAGAAGCTGTAGCACATATCTTTCATAACACAGAGCATGCATACGATAAAGTATACACAGGAATAACACTATATATATACACACACTCAAAGCATTACAAGGTTTGTCATAACACGATGTACATATGTTAATAAAAGGAAACTGTCAAAGATTTTCATCACATTACGAAGTAACAAAAATGAGGTAAACAGATAAAAGCCTGAAAAACAGTCCAGTCAAGGCCGGGAAGATTGAGCGCGATAGCCAGCCTGGAGTTCAAGCTTCATTTGGCAGCAAAACTGAATCATGATATATAGCCTGCAGCCTGAGTTCCAGAAACACAAAAACACAATAATCTCCAACAGGACTGCCTATAAAATACAAGAAACAAGCTACAAATACTTCACAACTGGATAGTAGATCGACATTGTAACTCACTATGACTGAGATGCAAACATGAATACAGAGCTAAGTGTATGTTAATACAGATATAACAGTGAAGGATTAGAATGCGCCGTTGAATGTTAATTCTGTTAGAAAAAGTGATAAACAACAGCGGTTCTAATAGTGAAGGATTAGATGACAATTTCAAAATTTTGAACTTGTGTAATTTCACTGGATACCAATAATAGTGAAGGGCATATCGTGTCGATCAGCGTGTTTGTGTAATTTAATGGTACATACTCGATTAGTGTCTTTGTGTACAAATACTTCACTAGGAACAAATAACAAACTAGTCGAATCGACTAGTCGATTAGTCGACTAATTTCTACCCATGCGGCCTAAATTCATACGACAACCTAGTTGATAGTCGTTAAAAATGCAAACCCAAAAGAAGAATCACCTGCAGTGCAGTCCATATGCAACACCGGTAGTTCGTATCCTACCATACAGAACATCCTCCTAAATACAATGGCGGAGCCAGGGTTCGAGGGTAGTAGGGGCCAAAAGTGCACCTTGGAATGTTCAGAAATATCTTTAAGCTGATAGATAATTAAAACAATTAAAATTACAAAGCATAACATGGTTATATATTGATTTTTCCACACACTGCATATATGTGAATAAATTGCAAATAGGCTGACAGCTGAATAGTGATCACTTACACCAAAATTGATTCATACACACACACACAACATAAAGCTCCATAATATATGTGTGATGTCTATTAAAATTTTGAAATGAATAATAGTTTTACCAGTGATAAGTTTTCTAATTCTGTTTCAGGTTGCTTCTTGAGCCCTGACAACTCCTGCATATTTCATATCAGAAACAGACATAAATTACCAATAATTAAAATGTTACAACATGCTAACCATTAATGTGAATGAAGCAAGAGAATTATTGTGAATGAAGCAAGAAAATAATATATATCTGCTCCAACGGCTAAAGATATCGAACCATCATCTTCGGATGACTGACATATTCGACTTTCTGATTAAGAATTTACTGGGTGATCCACCAGGTGGCTGCATTTTAGCTCACGCGCATGGTCAGTAATCCATGCTAATTAGTTTTATTCAAATATCGAATGCCGTTTCACTTAACCTTTGGAAAAAGCTGCTTTCACTTGCAACTTTCAGTTTCTTTGAAGTAGACTGTGTAGTGCAAGGTAACTTACACTGCAGTCTCTGCTACAAAATAGGGGAAAGTTGCTAGTGAAAGCAGCTTTTTACTAAGGTTAAGTGCAGCAGCATCCGACATTTGAATAAAGCTAATTAGCATGGATACCCGACCCTACGCGTGAGCTAAAATGCATCCACCTGGTGGATCGCCCATTAAATTATTAACTAGAAAGTCGAGTAATCATCCATCTTCCCAGGTTTCAGCAAACCTGTTATTATATTTTTAGTAAACTTGTTATCTCTTAAACAGAGTAAACTTGTTATAAGACAACCCAATTTAAATTTCAGGCATAAGGCAAACAAACAGTCAAATGACGATTAAATCATGGTTAAATATTGAACTATAGAATTATCCATTTGCTCAGTTTAAGAAATGGACAACTTTTAGTTGCTAAATAGTTAAACTATAAATCAGTGATAACTTGTACATGGATGTGGTTACTAGATTTTAGTTGCATTTGGCTTGACTAACTCATTGTTATTTCTTTGTTTCATACTTTCATGGATATATATACCGCAATCTAAAATTATACCGCAATCAAATTTGATTTCTCTGATTCCAGGGTATAACAACCAGCTAACACACTAGTACATACCAATTCAATTGAAATAGGTAACACACTAACACAAAGTAGCAATCGGCTTACACACAAAGACTTCAATTCGTTCCCTAATCTCTATAATCAGGCATGCACAACACGATTCAAATGAAATAGCATACAAACTAACACAAAGTATGGGTGAGCTAACACATAAAGACTTCAACTTATTTTCTAATCCCCACTATCAGGCATGCAAAACACAATTCAATTGAAACACATATCTGCGGTCAACGGAGGGCTAGGGACTAAGGGTTGTTGCGTCGATGGAGAGGGTTGTTCGTCTCTGTCGGTAGGGGAGATTCCAAAGAAATGTGGAAGCATAAATCATGCTAAATCATCAAAAGATAAATCATTTACATTATTATCTGGAGCAATAAAACTGACATTTGCTTGTTCAAAATAACATTCACTATCTGAAGAGGATGAATCAAAGTCCTGAATCTGTATCGTACCAAGTAGCAGAAGAGCATACTTCTTCTTTCTATAAAAAATTCCATCCTTGTTCTTGGAATTGTTCTTCTTAGTTTCTAGGGAATCTTTCTTTATATAACCAATCTTGTTACACTCATAATTTTTTAGCAAAGATGTTAATGCTTTTTTTAGCAAAGTTAAACCGATTTTTATAGTGATCGTAACCACTTTCATTATAAAAATTAAATCAATACATGAGAGTACGGGAATTAGACACTTTGTCTAACTGCTAAATTATTTATTATTCTTTCTGAATTTCAGAAATTTCCTCAAATTCAATGCAATAAAACCCGTATAACTTCTTCGTCTAATTCTTCATTTCTTGCATATAAAGCAATTCCTTTTATGTCTCGACTTTAAATTCATTTTTCTGCAGATTTACTTCATACGTTATTACATTTTCAATTAACTCTTCCACTTTTATCACCAAAATGTCATTAATTCTTCAATTTCTTATACTTTTAGTGCCCACTTCCCGTTAAAGAGGTAGGGTTTTTTGTACGATATCAAAATCAACATATTTTTCTTATAATGCAAGGAGTGAGAGATATTTGCCTTAAAATCCAAAGTACATGTCATTTATAATCACATGTTAAGTTATTCTAGAATTCTAAAATTGACTTTTGAGCATCAATAACTTTCTTTGTTTTACTTGGTTAGTTCCTTTAAGAATAACCTTAAGAGCATGCCAAATATCATGCATAGTTGTAAAGATATTGACTCTATTGAACTCATTTTTTTTCCAATGCACAAAATAACATGTTCATATCTTATGCATTACTAGTGGCATCAATTTTTTATGTATTAAACCATTGTGAATAATCAGTGGTAGGAATGGTATATTTTTATCGAGTGATATTCCAAGTATCATAATCATTTGCATGCATGTATATCCTCATTGTTGTGGACTAATAATTATAGTTTAGTCCATCAAACAGTAATGGTCTTGCAGTTAGTTGTCCTTCTGCAAAACTGGATGACGTGTTATCCATATTACTTTTAGATGTCAAAAATGTTGTTATGGTTATATGATACCTTGCTTTAATACCAAACGTAAGTAACTAAGGATCGAGTAATATGAATATTTATACTTATCTAATAATTATAACCAATAATTATAGTAATAATAAAAATAGATTTGATCACACCGACGATTCCATTCTTGTTCAGTCTTCCAGTCGTTCGTCTATTCCTAGACTCATTTTTGGATTTCTCCAACAACACCCTCACTTCGCTCTGTGCAATTAAAGCGTTTATCGTTCTATAGCGGTAGTGATATAACAAAATATAGCGGGGATAAAACGGGAAAATAAAGGGGATATAACAGAGGTGCAAAAATGTTAATTAGATGTAAATTAAGATATGTAATTAAAATTAGGTAATTATCATTCTCGCATCACTTGTGTAGAAGAAATGAATATTACTTGATATTATATAACAATATCAAAGAATCATACTTATGCACACTAGATTCGAGGATTACTACATATTTCTATCTTATATAAAAGGTACTTATAACTTAAAAATAGCTCTTTACATTAACTTTTTTGATTTATTTTTAAAGAGAGATGGTCAAATCATCCTTTGTATATTAATATTACTAAAGAGGGTTCTACATAACGTTGATTTAGAGGATGTAGCAATAGCGAGACTTAAAGTGGAACTACTGCTTATCAGTGTTAAATTGAAATAGAGTAGCAGATGAAGAGCGTTACGGGCAATAGCAGAGATTTTGTGGAACATTAGCAAGGCTTTAACTGCATAGCTAGCTTGATAGAATACGAATTTGAGTAGCAGAACATGATTTTAATACACTTTCTCAAATAGCTAAATGAGACTTCGCTAGAGCAACAGAATATGACTTTAACTCTTATTAGGCAACCAAATAGACTTCAATATAGAAGTACAAACTACAAAGTTATAATTGACTTCATGTATTCTTGTATAACACAAATGAGTCTTTCAGTAAACCCTTCTTATAATATTCTCCTTACGTAGTATATATGTATGTTTATGAAGATGAGGATGATAATGAAGACTTGAAAGTATGAACTGAATGCGAAGGACGTCGTAATTATAAGAAGAAAGTAGAACTTAAAGGACTAAAATATAATCAAGACATAGATATATGGTTACTGGAAAATTAAATTGATAAATTAGATCTTTATTTTGTCGTGTGCATATAAATAATATACAGTCGCAAGTTCGCAACCTCTGGTAAATAGGAATAATGGTTGAGAAGGTTTGCAACCATTTCTGGTAGAGACAACTCTTCGCCGAAGAGAGGTCTCTTCAGAATTTAAAATTTTATAGCCTTCATGCAGTTTTAGTTAACTGAATTAAGTGGGTCAATCGGTTGATTTGATTCGAGGAAATCAGAAAAGAACCAGCACAAATGTATTAAGTTTTAATCGACTAGAAAACTTATTCGACTAATATAGAATTCAGTCGACTGTTCAAGAACTTCTGTCCACAGGAGCTGCTTGAATATTAGATTGCATGCATGCGCACAGTTTTATCCAACTCAGGGGTTGACTCAATCCACTGCAATTGTGTAGTATAGTATTTATAGATTTAGTGACTTATGATGATTCATGCGAGCATATTTACTACTCAGTGATAAATTTTGATAATCATATAAAACTAATTAAAGACTCAATGACAAATCTGTACTTGACAGTGTCATCATGGCCTTCTTTTTATCCTGCAAAAATGGTTAGCACGTATATTTTTATATAATTATCATTTACCAAATTACGAGATTCTAACAATTGTATGAAATTTATTAGATGTTGATGAACGATGGATGTTGCAGTTTGATTGGATACAAATTTTGGTGAATTATGATTTATTTACTGTTGTGATAAGTAGTGTTAGATTGTTGATTTGTAATGATTGTGCAATAATCTTATGTTTGCAAAAATAATTGAATGGAAATAGAAATTATTAGAAAAATGGCAAATAAATCAAAAAGATGTAGTAATTCTGAAACAAAATACTTTAGAAATAAGTAGCTAATTCTACAAAGCTACACTAGTTTAATAGGATGATTTTGAAATGTTTACAAGTGTAATAGTTTTAAAGATTTTGTGAGTTAAAATTATTCATTGAATGATGAGTTTGAAATTTATCTAAATATGTAATCTTGAATATTTATTATTAAATTTATCTCCTTTCGATTATAAAAATAAAAGAATGGTATTTTGAAATGATGTTTCGGAAAATATTGTGTTGAATGTAATGGTTTGGTTAAATTTAATAGATGGGAAGCTGTAAAATAATATTTTTTAATAATTGCAAATAGAATGCAGATTGGTTACTATTAAATAAAAATTATAAGAAAATTATGTAAGAATCTACCATGAAATGAGCTTAAATTCCAACGCAAAATTGGTCCAACGAAACTTTGACCTACTCCAAAGTTGACTGTTGGTTAAATAAAAACAATATAAAGCAAAAATCTATATTTTCAAAGCTCACAATGCATGGAATGAAATATAATAAGGAAACTAGTACCTTCTTATTGAAATTTCTCAAAATATCCAAACCAACATAAATCATGTTTCAGAATTTGAATCTTATATTACAATAATAGTTATTTAATAAGTATCTCATGGGTACGATGATGACAATACCGATAATAATAGTAAAGTACTACCACAAACAATCCTTACATCTTCACTAAGCGCAACATCTGTGTATTCCCTACCCAATTTATGTTGTAATGAGGAGAAAGTCAAAAGAACAAGTGTTTAGTAGATAGAAACTTCGAGCTATTTTATATTAGTGCTTGGGCGATATAATTTGAAATAAGTATATATTTTTGGAAGCATATGTGAAATTTTCTAATGCTCATATAAACAAAAGATGTAGACATAAACCATTTGACACCTCTATAGAGCCAGATTCTTCATCATTTGAGATATATTCGTAGGCCATTCAATGTTACAATATAAAGCAACGTGAGAAATAACACCATTAGGTCACTTAATTTGTTTTAAGGAAAACGTGAATTCTATGACCATCTAATACCTTCAGTAAATGCTTTCATCACACCTCATAGTCATAGGTAGACCCTATAAGGTGCTATCTACCTATCACTGCACGTAAATCTATCCATCCGCTTAATACTTCCACGGGGAAGGTAGACCCTCAATCAACAATACCTTGCCTTGACGATTTTACCAAGGAACCACTCTTATCGTATCCTAAGACCATTTAATACATTGGTAAGGTGGACCCACTAACAACCACTTAACACCTTAATATCCCTCAAAGCAAGCTACATTATCTTATGACCCATGTTGAATCTCGTATTTTTTATAAATGACAATTGTATGTATAGAAATCAATGGTGAAGAAATAAATAGGACAAACTATGAATAAACGACATCATCTTATAAAGGAAGATCATAAATAACTCGAGATCAAGCATAATTTACATAGAGTTCTATATTAGAGCCATATAAATGTTAAAATCTATCCACAAGAGGTAGATATGCAGGCATGACACTTATATGCAATCACAGTTTGTAAAAATACTAAATAACCAGGTTCAGTAGACTGAACTAACCCCCTTATTCGAATGAAACCATGCATATGCACAATTATCAAAATTGACTTAAGCTCATAGTCAATCGATTAAATCATGATTCAATCAACTTAATCAATGAATTTAGTCGACAAAATTTGGCCAATTTTAAACTAATTTATTTCTGGTTGGTTCGATTAATTTTCAATTGACTGAACTACTTGATTCAATCGACTGAATTTGTATAACTAATAAATTTTTAAGTTTTCTGCAGAGGCACCTGTCTTCATCGAAGAGGTATCTCTTTCGGAAAGGGTTACAATTATTTTCAATGATCACTCCTTTTCATCAGAAGTTACAACCAAAAACTGTCTATATAAACATATCAAGATCAAGATCAAATTTAATCAATTTTCACTTGACCTTCTATCTTGAATACTCTTATTCTATTTTCTCACAAATCACAATCAAGTCCATATTCAATTCAATATTTTTAGGCATTCAATAATTTAATTTTCTTCATGGAAACACATATATACTAACCGAGGAGAAAATTATAGGGAGGTTATGCGGAAAATATTCACCCGTGTTTTAAGAAGAACACACTAAGTCAAACGATTATTTCTCTTCTATTCGAAGTCTTGTTTGGTTGCTCAGGCAAGGTTGAAGTCTAGTTTGATCGCTTAATCTAAGTCTCGTTCAGCTACTGGGGTATATGCAGCAAAATTATGCTTGACTACTCAAGTGCATATTCCTCCATGCTAAGTGAGTTCGTTGTTAGTGAAATTCCAGAAAGAGTCTGAGGCTGGATGTAGGATTGGAGGTCCGAACCATTATAAAAATCATTGATGTGTTCATTTTATTTTATCTTCTTTATCACAGCTATCTATATTTATATATATATATATATTAAACATATATATATATATAACCAGATCTTTAGTAACTTTAATTTGGTATCAGAGCTAAGTCGTCATATAACCATAACAAAGTTTTTGATATCAGAGTTAATATGGATAATATTGGATTAAATTTAATTTAAGTACAATCTACAACACAACCCGATCTTTAGTAACTTTAATTTGGTATTAGAGCTAAGTCGTCATATAACTGTAACAAAGTTTTTGATATTAGAATTAACATGGATAATACTGGATTAAATTTAAGTACAATCTACAGCACAACCATTACTTTTCAATGGATTAAATTATGATTACTATTCTACATGAATGAGCACATACATGCAAGTCAATGGCTTTGGCAATTAGAATATTAATCAACAATAATACATTATACCCACTACTAACTATGCACAGTGGTCGAAGATACGAAATTTAGATGTCACTGGTATTGTAAAAGCCATGAATATACTATTTTGTGCACTGGATAAAAATGAATTCAATAGAGTTAATATCTGTATAACTGCACATGATATTTCACACACATTAAAAGTCATACAAAAAAGAACTAATAAGGCTAAACAAGGTAAAATACCTATGCTTAGTAATCAATTTCAAAATTCTAGAATGAAACTACGAATGAGATGTACTGAAGACATATATAATTCTCTTCTTTCATTTGGAGAGAAATATAATTATTCTATAATGTATCCAAAATCCAAAACTCTTTGGTGGATGAGTGGAAATGAACAATCTTTTCTATTGAAGAAGCTAATGACATTTCGATGGTAAAACCATAAAAGTTAATGAGAAAACTAGTGCCATATGAAGTTAATTTGTAGGAAAATTGATATTAAGCTCGGGATAAAAAATCAATCACGTTTCAAATAGAAAATGAAGATGTAGATGATAATGAGGATGTATGGCCTTTATTTCCAAGAATTTCAAAAAATTCTTGAAATTGATAAAGAACAATAAAAAATTGAGATGCAACAAAAACTCAGATTATCCATCAACATCTTTACTGAAATGTTATGAGTGCGACAAAGCGAGTCATATAAAGAAAAAATTCCTAGAAACAAAAAATATCTCCAAGAACAAAAGCGATAAATTTTACGAAAAGAAGAAACAAGCTTTTTTGGTTACTTAGCATGATACAAATTAGAGCTTTGATTATTCCTCTTTAGAAAGTGACATTAAAACTGAACAAGCAAATGTCTTTTTTATAACTTGAGACAATAGTTAAGTAATTTATTTTTTAATGACTTACTGGAAATTAATTCTAAACTTTTTGATTAATTAACAGATAATCGAATAAAATATAAAGATGTAATAGGAAAATTAAACACAAGTAAATTAAAATTGATTTGTTAAAAGATGAAATGAAAGTTTTGAAGAAGAGCTAATCGAATCACAACGTTCATGTGTTAACATGTAATCTCAAATTACGGTGCTAACTAATTAAATAGGGCATTGTTATTCACACTCCAAAATTGGTTAAGGGGTGACTCGTTGTTTTTTGTTTTAAATTTACTAAGGGAAGGACGTTACAAAGTGATCCTTCCTTAAAATTAAATTATAATATGAGAATACCCTTACCTTGATAATTAGAGCATGTGTCTATCAGTTGTTACTAACACTCTACTTTTTGTTAAGGGGGAACTCAGTTTAAATTCGACAAGGTAGCGCCGAATTTATCAGTGGAATTATGCAGAAGCAAGTCGAGTTTACGTCTGAAAATTGGTGAAGAGCCGCCGGAAATGATAAAAATGGAAAATAGTGGGGGTATGCCGAATTTTTGTTTTAGACGTGACACCCCTTACTCAAAACTAGAGTGTCAATAACAACACCCGAGAGGTAAAGTAGGAGCATTTTCGTATACAATTTTTTGTGTTTAGTACGCCCGATAATAATTCTAGATATGAATAGAGTGCCCTTAAAATTGATAACCCCTTAACCAATAGAGGCTAAAGTACACTTTTTAGTGCAAAATAGAAAATATGATAGGACCTAGAATTCCTTGATTTACACTAAAATGTGTCCTTGTGGCTAAATTTTTCGCCACTTATCTTTATGCTTAAAAACACCCATTTTTTTTTTTTTTTTTGGGACGAATTTTTTTTAAGGGGAGGTGAATGTAATAACCCAAATTTTTTAACTAAATTTAAATTTGACTTTTATTATATAATTTGAATTTCTTGGATATAAAATGAATTTAATAAGGTTTAAATACAAATTGGACTTAATAATCTTTTATGTGTATATTTGAATTTTATTAAGATATAAGAATATGGATTTTATAAAGAATAATTAACCTATTTTTAAGGCTATATTTAAATATAAGATTTTATTAAACAAATGTAAATTGAAATAGATATTTTTAAATATTAATAAGATATGATACTATTTGATTATGATAACATATAACAGTGTTTATAAATTTTTATATAGATTTGATAAGTATTTAAATTTTATTTTAAATTATTTTGGTTAGCATATATTTTGGGTAATATATATATATATATATATAATGGGTAATATAATAAAACAGATGTTTTTGAAATATTAATAAGTTGTAAATATTACTTAAAATATGACGACATGGATTTTGATGTTTAAAACCTAGCTAAGAAATAAATAAATGCCCACATTTATAAGTATTAGTAATTTGCTACATTTATAAGTTTCACAAAGGTATTGCCAATTTAAATTATTTTAATAATGCTTTAGGATAAGTATAAAGGTTAGGTGTCCTCTTATGTGTGTTCACGCATGGAGTAAGTTATATGATAAAGCCAAGCGTCCATATATGTGTAATTATGCATGTAGAGATTTCATGCTAGGTTACATGTGCTCATTATTTAATTAACTAAAATACCCTAGAAACATTCCTATATAAGGTGAACAAAAACTCCATCTTCCTACACACTTCAGCCATTCATAATCTCACATTCTGTAGTGCTTCTTCTTCATGTCTTCAATTTCTAGTAAATGGAAATTTGCATTCCTAATCAATTAAAAATCCATAACTCTCAAACCATCCACCATTAGCCTCTAACTCCAACATAAAACCTGTCTGGATCGTCGTTTCTGGTTTTTAGAAATCAACGGATCAAAACTCCATTGATAGATGAGAGGGATATCCCAAATTTACAGAAAAGAGAGGAAATGTGTTGAGAACTTTAGAAATTCATATCTCTCAATCCAAAGAGAATCGCTCGACGCCGTCTGCGTCGTTAAGATCACCTGGAGATTTAGTATTTTCCATGCAAAATCAGGACAATTCCGTGCCGATAACTTGAAATATTCGAAATTAGGTTTTGAGTTCATCGGCAATGGAGGCAGCGATCGGCGAGGCGGAGCATGGCATGGTGATAAGGGAACTGTAGGCTTCGATTTGACATAGTTTGGTGGAGACCAGTGGAATTTTAGGTTGAAACTTTGGTTGCTTGCATGTGATATTCCTTTTACATGCTCGGCCATGGCACGTGGATGTTGATCAGAGGTGGAAAACTTTGGGTGAAGGGGTGCAATCGAGTGAGGATGCGAGGACGAGTTTGTGGGTGGTCTCGGATTGGAGTTTGGTGGAGCTTTGGGCGTGTGCACGTAAATGCCGTGCATGGCTTGAATGGGTTCCAAGTTGCATGGAAAGAAAGAACGGAAGGAAGAAGTAGAAAGGTAGGCCACATGGGTTTGAGCATGATGAGGAGATGGGCTTTGGCCCAATTTGCTAAAGGGTATTGTTTTATTTATGTTTAAATATTTTTAAAATTTTAAAATTCATAAATCGTTTGTTTTGCCTCCGTCTGACTCATTATTGGTGGCATTAGAATCTCATCGACAAATTAAACACACAAGTGTGTACTATTGGCATTTTTGATTAATAACAAATTTATAGTAGGTTAAAAGACCTTAAGATTAATTTTGATGAACTTTGTTATTAATTTAATTTCAATATTTAATTAACAGAAAAATCACTAACTGCAAATAAAAATGGGATTGAAAATAAGAGAAGTATACGCATAATGGTAGCGTCGTCTGTTGGCTTTTTCGGAGTGATTCGGGTCTCTAACAATGAAGATTTTAAAAGCAATGACGGTGATAAATTGTAATTTAATTATTTTTAAATTAGTAGAAATGGGTATAAATTGATTAATTATAATTTGTCAAAAGTAATTATAATTAGCTGAAGATGGTTGGTTGCTTTTGAATGTTTGTTATTGTATGCGATGGATGTTCATGTAGTTAGAAACACACTGAACAATGAGAAGCGTTATTGACTGTAACGCTTTTGTGCACAATTGAACGGTTGTTTAATTTGTTATGATGGATGAATTGATGCATATTCATATGGTTGATTATGGTTGGTTACACACACTGTAGTTACGAATTATATGGTAATAGATTCAAATCTTCCTTCCATATAAATGATGATTTTATTATTTTAATTAACAGTTGGAAATTAATTTTGAATTTGTGTTTCAAAACTATTTTGGAATTTAAGTTAAGTAAGTATAAATGATACTCGTAAAATATGAGAACAGTTTTGGGAAACGATTTCAACTATTTATAGGCTATCAAAGTTTAATCAGGTTTTGAAATTCAGTTTGGAAAATGATTGAGTTATGTATATAAACATTGGTTTTTATACAAATGGCTGGTTCCATTATTTTTATAATGGCTAGCTGTAAGTTTTTGAAACAATTGGAAGAGTTTTGGGAAAGATTACTATTTTATATTAAATTTCGATTTAATCTGAAATGGAGATTTAGAAACTGGAATATGGTTTTAAATTGAAGTTATGGAAATTTAAATTTATTTTGAAGAAGATTCGGATGATTTATATTTTAAATCGTTAGAATGTTTCACGTAGCGACAGTTTGCGAATGTTGACCAAAAGTTTCAAATGGCTATAACTAGAGTATTTTAAATTGGATTGATGCGAAACAAAAAACGTTAGGCTTTTATTAATGATAGCTTTTGAATAGAAAATGAATTTTCAAATTATAATGTATGGTTTATAAGTTATATTTAAACCAAATTACAAAATGTCGTTATATGTGTAGTTCGGTGACTGTAATTGAAAACTTTATAAAACGTGTTTATAAAAAAATATTATTAAAAATTCGGGTAAATTATGTTAAATCATATTTTATTATTTAAAAGTTATTTGAATGGAAAACATTGAATTTGAATTATTTTAAATCTATTTGATTTAAATAGCTATTTTCCAACACTTTTGGTAACACTTTAAAACATTATGATAATGCTTCTTTGTAAACGATTGGTTTTGGAAAGTTATAACACGTGAACTTTTACTTGAGCTTTAAGTAATCTTTTTTAAAAGGATTTTCAAATATTTTGGAAGATTCCAAAGTTATTTAATTATTTTGTATGGTAATGTATTTACCAATTTTAAGTTAATATCCGAAGTTTTGAAATATAAAGAAATGAGTTTGGATAGAGGTAGTCTTCAAAAATTCGATATGAAATTCCAGGGTTGGACGAGTACTATCGCAGATATTAGAAAATATTTACATCAATATTTTGCTGATAGTGTTCGCTGATATATTGTATTGATATCAAATATAAGTCGATTAAACTCTATGTAAACTTATGTTTGAATATCAATTGTTTTGGATTATCATAAATGGAATTTTAATCCAAATAAAAATTTAGTAAATTTGAAGACTTAAGGAAAGGGTAACGAAGAGTTATGTTTTGAAATTTAAGGTTGGTAAAATGATTGTTGGATTTAAATAGAAGAGTTAAAGTGGTAACGAGATGTATGAAATTTAGAATAAATCCAATCTCGATTTATAAACGAGTTGATAAAGACGTGGAAGGAGAGTTGAATTGAAAATAATATATAGTCCATAGCCATTGTTTTAAAAATACACTTATTACTTAGAAAGACTGGGATCAGATATAGGTCTGAAAACCATTCCAAGTAATAATACGATGCTATGAAGCAATTGAAGACTTAGAAAACGACGAGTGAAGCTGGGAATTTTCAAATCATTTAGATTGACTGTTGGGGTCTAGGATTGGTCTGTACAACCAGTACGAAGTTATAAGTGGCATGAGATCTGGACGTATATGGAAATTTTCGGATGGTGTTCCGTTCAGACCCATAATGGACTTTTATGGATTGTGTGTTTGGCATTGTAATTGACTACATAGCACTAATCTCCGTTAAATATATATCTGCTTGGTGGCGGAGAATTTATTCTCCTAGCTTAACATACTTTTCTGAGACGTATGAGCTTAGAGGTTATATATTGATAGATATCAGTGATACTTGGTGAATGGACAATGTGGCATACTTGAGTTATGTGATGAGCTATTGATGATCAAAGCACGACTTATGAAGCGTAGCTTTTTGAATATCGTGACCTCAATGAACCTCACATCCCGGATTGATGGTAACTGGTGATTAGATTTCTATGTTTGTTTCGTATGTTCGGTGCCCCGGGATGTGATGATGAAAGGGTACTACAAAGTCCCCAGTCTGGGACGCTATTTGTTGGGTACTTTAATTCATGTATGGTAGGCAAGTATAACGGTATCCGAATCTAGACGTTATCCATGAGTACTGGGATGATGCATGCAAGAAAGTTTGTGAGCCCACGGATGATCTTTCGTACTAGGAACCATCATGTTGGAAACCCAATCTCCACTACAATCCCATATGGTTTTGATTGTATTATCTGCTGGTTACTATCAGGATTACGTCAGTGTAATGGGATGGGGCATTATGCTGGCTATATTAATATATTTACTTTCCAAAGGATTTTGACACTATGGACTGATACTAATATGAAAGAGGATTTCCACGTATAAAAAGCATTTTGGTTATTATAATACAAAACTCGCCCATTTGGTGTGCGCTTGAATTGTGTGATATGGGATGAGCTTATGATAGCTTCATTTTCAAAAAAATCATTGCGGATTTCTATGCATGGGATTTCACATGGAGTAAACCTATTTCGCGTTAGCAACGTGGTTTGGTGAATTACCTAACTTTAAAATAAACCCTAAAAACAACTTTTTTAGAGTTCTCACACAAGTCCCATGACAAACCTGGGGTTTATTGTTCTTGCACATAAAATTTGGGTGCCTATAATTTTTGCATAGGCAGCTAGTAGTTTGATTTGTAGATTTCGTCTTCAGAATTGGACTTAGGTTTGGAGCTAGAGTTGTGATCTTGCGGTGAAGGCGTATTTGTACTTCTTTCCGCTGATTTTATGTGGTACTTTGATTTTATTGTAACTCTGATGTAATATTATTGAAATGATAATGGAAAGTTTTTTTTGTGCAAATGTGTAAATACCCATATCAATTCGTCTTTATGAATGGTTTAAGTTGGTTTAATTACTGGTGAAAACTGGGAAAAAAGGCAGGTCGTTACATCGATCGTGCAAAAATGAAAAATCGATACCACACTAGCAAACTCAAAAATAAATTTTAGCTTAAAAGGAACTGGCGTCAAACAATAGATATATATACGCGTGACGAAACAACGCAAAAACATGTCTTTTGCTAAAAGTTATTTATTACAGAATTTTATACTTTTCAGCTTTATAACACCTATTAGTTAAATAAAATAAACTAGATTCCATTTCAAATAGATAAGCGCAAATGACAAACATATTTTAAACGGAGAATCTCATTAATCATCGTGCAATTTATCAAGGTCAACACTGACAGTTACAACCTCGAACTACCACAAAGTCGAGAGAGAATAGGTAGAAAGAGTAAAGAACAAAGACAACACCAACAAAACTCCAAAACATTGTCTATAAACGATGAGAGTCTAGCTCCGCCACTGTAGCTCAAACCATTTCCACAACTTTTGATTAGTCATATCATGGTAGGAAAATGCTCAATCTCGTGTTGTAGACACTACTGGTGTTGTTGGAGGTTTCCACATCACTATCTTCTAAGAGAGAATTTTGCAATGGTAAAAGAAACCCACCACAAAACTGGCATTCACAGAGATTCACTTAACATTTCCTAAATACAAAAGTGAATAGGTGAAAATAAAGAAAACAACTTTGCGAAACAGCACACATGGACAACAAGCTGAATTAAATATGACACATACTAAACGATGGTTACGCCATCGATCAAATAAAAGATTGATTCCCCCATTATGAGAAAAATCTAGCCGGGACTTCCCATCTTCAGATCAATGTGCTAATGAATCACACATCTATATGGGCAGTCCGAACATAGATTTCCGAACTCAAAAACTGACATTCGGATAAAGAGATCTACTGCAAAATCTCCAAAGTTGGTCCAACCAAGGAACATTCTAGTCAATGTACAACACAGATGCCTCTAAAAATCCCATCGAGATTCTCCTCGGAAAATTCATCTGAAGACAGCTCAATCTTCACCTCTGAAACGAAGATTGCCTTCGTAATAATCTACTCCAATAATATATGGAAAAGGTAGATGCAACACAGATAATGACCTACACAAAAAATTCGAAGCAAAGGACTGGTATAAGTCCAACTGCTACGATTAATTCCCTTAGCCCTAAAGCGATAAACCCTTATGCTCAATCCGAGCCATCCAAATGGTCTCACTCTCTAAGAATAAGACTTAAATGGCATTCGAAGATCAGATAGTGCAAGTAGGTATTATGGGATAAGAAATGATCAGAGAGAATAAATTGGGTTTAGATCTTGGAGTACTGATGGAGCGATATCTAATGCGCAAACCAACGCGAAAAGGAGGAGACAAGGTGACAAAAAAGAAAAGGAAGAAGAGTAAAGATATGGTTCGGCTAGATGAGGAAGGGAGGAAGAGAAAAAGAGGTTTAAGGAGGGAAATTTAGATGCAACTTTTACAGCTGAGTCCTAGGTTCAAATTGTACCAAAGCTCATCAAATAGTTGACCACTTTAGGTATAACACTAAACGGTCAATTATTAAACGAGCTTTGGACAAAGGTTGAACCTTAACCCTATAGGGGTCAGATTAAAATATTAACCATCTCGCGTCATCTCTTAAGATTTGACGCAAATCCGAAAAATACATGTCCTCATCACCGCGGTATCGTAGACCAAAGTCAAATTATGAACCATCTCAAAAAATTCAAGGTAATCTCAACAAAAGGATGCATCTAGCCAAGAACTAATTTCTCGAAAAGAAAACTCAGCTAGAAATCTGAAATAATTCAAAATGGATTTTCCCCTTACCTCGATGTCTGTCAAATCGAACGAACGAAATCAAATACCCCTGGTTGAATAGTAATTTTCCTTAGTATTTTCCTGAGAGGAAATTTTGAAAACTTTTCGAAATAAATTCCTATACTTATAAATTGAGGATCTTATAACATAGATCAATTTATTAATTTATATTACCGTTTATATTACTAATTGGAAAAACCCTTCCATTTTATGAATCGTCAAGAATTTAATTCTCGAAAAAGGTTATTTATGTTAATTTCCATAAACCATCCGAGAAGAGGAATATTAAAAATCACAAGAAATAGATAATGATAGTTTTAAATTCTGAGGCGTATTCCTTGTCACTTCCAACTTCCTTTTTTCTATCAAGACGGGTTGTTTATTAAAATTTACACAAAACGAATAATTCAAAATATGGTTAGATTTATAGTTCTAAAGATTATTTATTAAACAATTTCTCTAAAACCATAGTTTAAAATTTCTTAAAACCCTCTTTTTGTTTCAAAATAGTTTTAGAAACTAAAATTTCTCCGAATATAAGACCAAGGATTCAAAAGAATGATTCTATCAAAACATTATCCGGATTCATACGACGATGTATCCAATAAGTATGTCTCATAATTATACTTCCGGGCTATGACGATGCGTTAAGGTGAATCTTCCATTTAAAACCAAGAAAAGGTTATTGACTGGAACTCCCAACAAACCAACACAAGAAATCGCGACTATCTCAGTGTAACTAGCTTTATGTCCAATCACCAAGCTTAAATCCATGAAATCTACCATATGTCGTCCTCATGCTCTTCAAAACAAAATCACCATGGGGTAAACCAAGGTTGATTGAATACTCAAACTTGAAATATTTCCAACTTTTAGTCATTTCAAAACGTATAGTTAGGCCCACGACTAACTTATCGTTGAAATAATTTAAAGTCGAGTTAAGAAAGACGAAAGAAAAATAAAAAAGAAAATTGAATACGTTCTCTCACTAATCCTAGTTTATTTATTCCTTTCATCATCTAAACCTAAGCTCTGATATCAAATGTAATATCTAAACTCTTTCGAGCCCGAATTTTGATTAAAATTGAAACTCAAACTTGTCCAAGCATGGAGAGTATATGTATCTGGTACCTGCAATTAATGAGTATGAGCATAATCAGAATAAAATAAAACTAACACACAATGGAAACGAAATAAGATAACTAATGCCGATCAAGCGACCACCTTGAGGCATATCACCGCATCGATATCTAAGCATGAGAGAATGAGAATTGAAACCAAACTTGAACACTTGCTAAGACCTGTCTTCAACAAGATAAACCAGAGACTTGTTATGAGGAGGGGGTCATAACAACAAGTCCTAGTGAGTAAAAATGTATAATGCTGTCTACAATACAAAAATTTACTCCGTTTGGTCAAAAACCAAAACATATGTCTAAAATGGATAATAAGAAAAGCCAAGGCACTACGACTAACCATAAAACCCAAGGCATTATTTCGCACCTAGCGATATCGCAATATTGAGATAGATCGTTTACATATAAGTATGAAGCCTTATAACCACCGTTAACTAATCAAGAGGCGGGAAACTAAATTCTAACTATTATACAAGGAGGGTACTTATTTATATATAGACATTTAAGGCCTCGCTACCTATGTAAGATAACGGAGAATACATACAATCACTTAATACCGAAGGAGAACTCTTTGGTCACTTAATACCTTAAATGGTGGTTTTATTCTACCATAATATAAATTATAGGACACTAGCTACAAAGTCCAACTGATCCAAGGCTTCTGTAATTAATGCGTATAACCATGCCCCGCATAAGATGGGAGATAGTAAGAAGTCACTTATTACCTACAGGATGGGTAAGTGACGTTTTTCCATTTAAGAACTTTCCACGGTGGACCCCTTTGTTACTATCCAACTGGCATTTTTAGATAATTCCCTTAATCACTTAATACTTGTCGTAGGATAGACAGACCATTGGTACCTCCGCAGCAGTCATTTAATACCTATTCCCAAGGCAGAGCCAAACCCAATCACTTACTACTTAGAGGAAGCGGACTAACGTGGGAATAACCAAGTTCATGCCCAACTGTCATTCAATGGGGAGGCGAGTTACGCGATCACTTAATATCCTTTAAAGGGTTGGTCTAACAACATAAGACCTTTACATCGAAACAGGCTACACTGTGAATTATTTCCTTTTCAAGGTTTCCACTTTTGGGACGGGAGGTCGGAACCTCACTCTTGAGATAAATATTATTTTGGGAAATAACCCTTGTTGCACAATCAACTATCGTTATGTAATTAACTATCATCATGAATTCTTATAGTTAATGATATCTCTCATTAGTTAAAAATATATTCGACTGTTAGAAAGTGCAGATTCTGTCGAATACGGCAACTGACCTTGCATCATTAACCTACTAAGTCCAATTCTTATTCTTAATTATTTTAATTATATACTAACATCAAATTAATAAGGAAAACTTATAACTTCCTATCCTAGGATGTTTATTTGTTAATTTCCATATTGAATTTAGCATTTACTACACCAATCAATCCCCATAAATTTACCTTTTACTATTATTAATAAGGGTCCCTGCCATTAATGACACCAATGGTCATATCTTCCTAAGCCACTAATTATCCCATTATATACCTTTTATTACCACTGATTTGAATTAATGTCATTTTACGAACCTAACGTCATATTTCCTAAGGCACTAAATGTCCTTTTAATATCAATTTCATTTTAAATTATAATCTATTTATTGTAGTTCCTTTAACTAATCTAAACTAATATAATTCAGTTTATTTCTTGTTTGCATATATATATATATATATATATATGTACATATATGTATATATATGTATGTTTATAGGCACTGTTTGTTTAGTTCCCAAAGTGGAGCTATGTATCTTATTCCGAACAGAATTCAAATTATAACCATTTAACATGTTTATCCTATTTAATTCATTTCCCCAATCAAAGATGTTTACAACATTACTTATTTTATTTATGACCTTATTTATAGCAAAAAATTCATTTATTGCTACTACAGTCATAATACCTATTTCCATTTACTACGAATCATATTTCCATATACATTTCTATAGAAACGGAAATTATTCAAACATATAACCATAACAAACAATTAATATAATAATATATTTGCATTATCTGCATAGATTTGGATGGATATGAATATATATATATGTATATATATATAAGCATATTAACGCAATTACTATATTTTATTTTGTTATTATTAACCATTTATGTTTTGGTTTAAACTAACGACCAAAACAAACCTTTTTATGTTTAATATTGTTTAAGATTCAAAATCTTATAAAAAGGTTAATAACAGCAATTATTGTAAAGTTGCCTAAAATAATTAAAAAGAGGATATGAACATACTTTAGATCATAAGAAATGAGAAATATATGTTTTTGGAGCGGTTGTTGCAAACCACGTACAAATATATGTAAATATACACGTTTATTCCTAATTGCTTTGTACATATTTCTTACTGATTTAAAACAAATGTTCTTTTTATTAAAAAGAACAAAAAGGACATTTCTACAATAAACAAGTAAAACCCCAACAACACCAAATGTAAACAGGGATAATTTTTAATATTAATATAAACCTCAAATTAACACCAAATCTAAGAATATGGAATAAAACTACAAATTTGACAATGATTTTAGGACAAATTTCCAGATCCAAGGTGTATACAATAATCACAATAGTTATATGAACAAATGTAGGCAATATAATTTAATTAATCAAAAAGACATACAAACTGAATACTCAAACCATAACATATTATTTCAGATTTGAGAAAAACAGTAAACAAGTCCGATAAATTTTTAGGCGTACATCTCAGATCTATTACAAACGAACTGAATAGGTTATTATAAATGATGTACATAATTTTCCCACTCACCTAAAGCTATCCAAATCTTAATTTGAATAAACCTTTAGGCCTACAATTTCCAAATTCCTACAGATCTACAATTATTCTAAATGGGAGATTCTTTTAAATTTGTAGATCTGCAAGAAAGTAAGAAAGAGGGAAGAAATCTAAATGGAAGAAAAGCCTAAACGCAGCACATCTCTTTTGCACATAAATCTAATTCTGATCTTCTTTAATCTATGTTTGTTTTGTTTATATATATTTAGATTTGATTTTGATGGGGTTTAGAAGAAGTGGAAAATGACAGAGCTTCATTATTACCTTCAGAAATGTGTGTAAAAGGATGGGGTCTAACCCTTTATTTATAGCAATTTAAACGACCCTAGACTGATATATTAGTTTTAATTAATATTTGTCCATTATATATATATATATATATATATATATATTATAAAATACCCCCGAAACCTAGCCGTCACGGGGAAAAATCGACTAGAGGGGTCGATCGTCCTAGGCTAGTTAGGCCCAGCAAGGGCCGATTATAAAAGGTATATATTTAAATATATATTCATCTAATTCATTTTTCTCCTTTTTGTATTTCATCCGTAACTTTTTCATACGGACTCCGCTCGCGAAGTTCCAAACATGAAAGTTAACCAGAATCCCATCATGATCGCAATGGTGCAAGTTTTATAGTTAAATTCCATTGTTTCGAAAATTCCATATTTGTAGCCTAATTAAATAACTAAATTAACGATCGCCAAAATTCCGGGTTATAATATCTTTGAGTATCTTTGGATTTCCAGTCATATGCCATGAACAACCACTATCAAGCATCCATGTATCTTTCTTTATTTGTGCCATTTGTCAATCAAGTATTGAATCATCTAGAGCCATGTAACTCATCTAATCCTGTTCAACACACTGAATCAACAGATAAGTTGATTTTTCAATAAAATTAAATGCAGACTCATGAAATAATGATGAAATGAATATTTTCGAACTAGTGTTATAAAGAATTTTAAAAATTACCATATAAACTTTTCAAAAATTCAAATTATGAAAACTGTGAAATCCAATGCTCTGATACCGATTGCTGGGGAATGCAGATTAATAATCTTAAGACAAACTAAACATCAAAGGGGGTGAAAAGTGTTTTTTGAATTTTATTAAATTATTGAAATCTTTTATTGTTATACAGAATGTATTACAAATAAAAGATGTAATAATGATCACATAATCAAACACAGATCAAATAATAATAAATAAAATCATTAAAAGAAAAGAACACATCCGATTTCTATACTGGTTCAAATTTACCCGACATCCAGTCTCGTGTAACTCTACTTTGATGCAGATTTCTTTTCAATAATAATCTTAGATTACAATCCTTGACTTCAAGACCACAAGGTACACCCTGCCTGTTTCCGAAGTACAGCGAGACTCAATTGTTTACCGGGCTACAATCACACTCAGTAGATTTGTATGGGCCACGACCATACCTAGTCGATTTGAATGGAATACGACCATGTTTTTTCATTATCAATTTTTGTAGATAGACTCGATAGAACTTGATCTTTAAATCTTTGAACACAAACAGCCTATAACTCTTGATTAGCACATGATTTTTTGAGAGAGTATGGTAGAGAATCAGAATAGAAGAAGTTTGATGTGATTCTCTTTGAAATTTGGTAGTGTATAACTGTAGAATTTAAGAAGTTTAATGGTGAGGAGATAAAGGAGGAAGAAGATAATGAAAGGTTATGTTTAATTTCGTTTCTGAAAGCCTATTTATAGTTTCCCAAAAGTCAATTCCTTTCAGAATAGTTTTGAAATCAAAATACGCAACTTTTCAAAATTTGAATTTAGAAACAAACAGTCACTAAGTCGACATACTTAAAAAACTGAAAAAAAAAATATTTTTCAAATTAAGGCATAGTTTATTAAAATAAATTTTGTTAAACCTTTGAGTAAGAACAACTATTTTCTGGTATTTTAGATTAGAGTACTCAAAGTAAAATTTATATTAAAAAATATTTAAAAATGTATATAAGAATGATTTTAAAAACTATATATAAGAAAAAAACTATAGAAAATACTTTGAAACTTAAGATATAAATATAAGTGAAGAAATTTGAATATTTAAATGATTAAATAAAACTTAATATAAACTTAATATCAATCATATAATTAAGGAAGTATAATATATTTCAACTAGGAGTTTAAACTATATTTAAAAGACATATTTCAAATCAGAATTTAAAATAAGTTTAAAAACTAAGAAATATAGATTTAATATAAGGAAGTGATTTTGAAATCAATTTGAAAATGAAATAAGAAATTTTAAGAAAGTAAGAAAGGTAGAAATAAGGATTCAGTGCTATTTCAGAGTTTTAATAAGAAATCTGGACTATGTTACTTTTTATTTCTTGAGCTCTTGAATTCTTGAACTTTTGTTACTCATGAGTATTTTTATTGAATTCTTCTTCTTTGAAATCTTGATTCTTGAAATCTTGATTGTCTAAATTGTATAGTCTTGAATAATCGATACCTGCATATACATATACATATATATATACATATATATATTCTATAGAATAGCGTAAGTATATATTTTATAATAAAAATAGTTAATCAATGTTGTTTTCATCAAAACCATCATCAACATCTCATTTCCTAACAAGGGTGACCAGGTAGCTTAATCCAACGATCGATCTCCTTAGTCGACCTAGCAGTTATGGGGTCAGGTAAATTTATAGCGAGTTTAATTATATTTATTTACTTGTGTTACTTTCCATCCAGATCTTTTTTCATTATTAACTTTTCCATATAGACTCCGTTCACGAAACTCCAAAGTGAAAGTTAATCGGAGCTCCTTCACGAAAGCAATGGTGCAAGTTTCATGGTCAAATTCTGTCATTTGCTCATATTACATTTTTGGAATTTAATTAAGAAACTAATTTAACTAATGTTAAATTTTGGGGTACTATGTAAGCTATGCCATCATACGCATTATGGACCAGGAAACTAAGAGGCATCACAACAAAAGAATTAAGATAATCTGAGTTCAATGGGGAAACAACCCAACAGAAAGCACTTGAGAGACAGAAAATAAGACGAAGGACACTTATCTCGAGCTTTTCACAAGTAATAATTTCCTCTTAAAATAGGATTTCTAGTTACATTATGAATTATAGACTGGATGGTATGAATTGGTTGGCACACTGATTTACTAAGAAGATGCACACCTGTAGACAATTTTATACATAATATGGGGTTTTGTATACATGCAGCATCAAGATGACACTTTTATTAAATCTATCGCATATACCCATGTTGCATAATTGGTTGAGTAAATGGGTGTGTAGAATAACTTGGTTGTATAACACGTATGCTAGTATATGTTGTGCTACACGTCCCTTAAAACATTTCATTTCAGGATGAAATCTCTTTTGAGTGTAGAAGAATGTAACATCCCTTTAAATTAACCTAGAATAGAAATAGTGAGATAAAAACTAAAAAATAAAAATAAAGAAAATATGGAAAATTGACAATATTGGAATTAGACTAAGAAAGTTATATCATTGCATTTGCGGTGAGATTCCAATCTATTTTCATATAAAATATACTAAGAACAAAGATTGTACATAATAGTTATGAGTCATATTAAAATTGTCAAATTTAAAATATAAATTAATGTTAGTTTAAATTCGAATGAATAAAAGAATTTTCAATTTTAAAATTCAAATTAAGCAATGTTAATTAATCAAATAGTGGGGGACAATAAATATTAAAGAATTAATGGACAATTAGTAATAACATAATTGGTAATATACTATAATAGTCACAAATGGACACCCGGATAGAAGGGTAGTCGGCCGCCTCTTTGACCTACCGATCGATCGTCTAGTCGATCGGTTTCACATTGGTTGATGTGTTCAAATAGGGAACAATTATGGCGGCTAGGTTATGTTCAGGGTAAAGGTCCTTATTTAATAGATCAGATTTTAGTTTGGAAATCTACGAATTCTTGTTAGTTTAAGCAACTATAAATAGGACCCTACATCTCCCCTCATTCTCACTCACGATTGATGCAACAAACATTATTCCAACTTATTTCTTTCTATTCAGATCCAAAATCAGGGATTAAGGTTAGTTTTCTCATTATTTTCTTCATTCTCCAAACTCTTTCTTTTTCGTATTTATTATCAGGATCTGGCACATATATGTATAAAATATTCTTTTGTACATATAGATATACATATGAAAAAGGGTTCTGAAGATAATTAGGGAGGAAAATATAATCTAGAAAAAAGATTGGAACAAGATCTATTTTAGGGTTATTGATCTGTGAGTGGAATCTTGTGCTTTTTTTATTTGTAAATTGTTCGATTAAATTATTGGATTTGGTTATTCCTAATAACATCATAGAATTGCTAAATTGAAACAATAAAACTCCTTAAAAATTTATTATAATTATGGAGATGCCAATCTTATGTGTTGGATTTTAGTTGTACATATAAATCTGATGAAATTGTATGTTTTTAAAATTCTTATATAAATCTTAGTTCATTCTACTCCTTTGTTCTTAATTCCCTTTTTAAATCTTGAGTTCTTCATGAAAATAATGTGTTTGAAAACAAAAAATTATGCATGACCCAAATCCCTTATTTCCACAAGAAAGCTTTCTATGTTTAAAGGGAAGTGGAATAAACTTGGAACAAAAAGTGTAAAGTCAAATTGTTGAATATTCCATTTGATTTATTGAAGTAATTTGGAATTTAAGTTACAAGTTTAACACTTGGTAAGTGTTATAAATTCCCACTCTTATTGGGAATGATTTTGATTATGCCAAAAAGACTTATAATTTTGAATTGTATGAAGAATGCCATTTCGAACAAATAATTAGGATGTAATTAGGAAGTACGTGATTGTGTTTAATATGTATTTCTTATTATGTAGCGTATTTAATGTATATCTAATACGAATAAAGAAGTAATTAGGATTTAGATTACAAATTTAATGACTCCATTAGGATGACTTGTGGCTAATTAAGAAAGGCTTTCTTATACATATGTAATGACCCACCATTTCAAACCATTCAATTGGCAATAAACTACACATGTTAGAATTGAATCATTCAAACAATGAATTGTTAATTTTATTTGAGTTAAATACAAATCAAGATATAGAATAACAGACACAAAAGCTGAGTAACTCGCTGTGGAAGTAAAAAAAGCCATAATAGTACATAAGGCACAACCCAAAATATGTCATCCACATATGTACACAAAATGTGTCATAAGCTCAAACATACCCATACGGTACATAGATATCTGATCATATATACATAACTGCTAAAAGACTAATAATATTTATCACAAGGTAGCTGAAAAACTGAAGAGATCCAAAATGAGGTACCAAGCTCTAAAGATGCATCACGAATGGCTGCGATACACAGGTTGACCCAAGCATTAAAAAACAAAATACTTGGATTAGGACTAATATTCTCATTTAAGTAAATTAACTCGAGTGAAATATTCACAAAATTGTGCAATAACCTAAAGGAAGTTTGGGATTCCATCCTTTAAGGATGGATGAACTTAATACATATCCTAATACACTATTATTATAAATTTTATTCGTTATAGAAAAGCATTAAAAAAACAAGGTAAGCGGGATTATCATATTACTGTTATACCATTTATAAGCAATGCAGTCTATATAGTACTATAAATTCACCATACTCTTTATCAGAGGGTGCTCCATTGAAAGAAATACCAAATCAAAATCGTAAGGGCTAGATAAGGATAAATATGACAAGGCATGTGAGATAATATCCAGAGTAGGATTATACAAGCAACACTCCCAGACTGGTGGTAACGCATAGCCATATCTACCTCCTACCTTGAACAACACTCTCATATTCAAAGGGGCCCCAAATCAATCATAAATAGAGATGGTATCGAAGAGCATGTTCGATACGAGTCGCTTGCTCACTTAGTCATAGTATAGCTCTTGTTTTAGTCATCGCTCTCTTACTTCATTCCAGTAGCATTCGTCATTCATCCTACTTAATTCTGGATTCCCCACCACGTGCATAGTCGTCAAAGTAGGATCAATATTGATAGAGAGTATGCAAAATTGATTCTGGTCTCTTTAACAACCAACTGCTTATTTAACACTGTGGTCGTTTATTTAAAATTTTACTCAAAAAAAAAAAAAATCATATTTACAAGCATATTAATTTTTTTAGCTTAAGCATTTAAACTTCTTCAAATGTTTACTTTCTAATCAAGATATTGTTGCGCTTACCCTTAAAATCAACTTGACTTACCTTGTACATTCCATGATGTTTACTACGTCGTTTTCAAATAGTAACTTTATGTATATCTTCAAATTGGTTCTATTCAACCGATTCATTTTGTCAAAAGTCAAGTTATTGGATTCATTTAACTTAACTATATATTATCAATAATAATTCTTATTTAATAAAATTAGAATTATGACTTCCAAATATTTCTTTAGTTTGGTTTAAATCAAAGTTATCTCGTTTAATTTACCTTACAATAGTCGAAATGTTAAACTTCCCTACATTAAGTTATAAATATCAAAATATTCTTTTAATCAAACTGAAAAAATGTCACTAACGCAGAGTTAACTGACCAGAAGCAACTCCTTTTAAGTGTTTTCGTTTTTTGAGTCTCATCATTGGTTCTTCTCTCTTCTGTGATGGTACACTTCTGCCTTAAAGGTCTACAATGTTTCCCAGTATTTTTGTCTTGTTGGTAGGGCTTTGGAAGTTGGTTTTGTGGCTTTTGGAAGCAGCTGGATTCGTGTTTTGGTGTTTGGTTGTAACTTCTAGCTTTGTTTGTGCTTAGAGTTTTGTATGAAATGCTGGGTTTAACTACCTTATCCATGGTGCCTATTTTGTTCCTGCCAGTTTTAGTTATCAACACTGATAGTTGGCTATCCACGAAATGCCAAGGCACTGACCTTAGCCTTCTGTTTGGTGTTGGTTTCAGAGCAGGCTTCGAACATGAGCAGTTTGGTTGCTTTTGGGCATGTTTCACCTCTTTGTCTTTAGTTTTGTATGTATTGTTTTTAGTTTGCTCCTCCACCGTTTCTACAACACTCCAGGTGAGGCTGCAAAGCTCTTAATTGTATAGTTGTGTTATTTTTCCTTCCAGGAACAGTTCGTACTTCTAGGAACAGTATGCTTTTCTATCATGCAACTTCACCGAGGTCGAGCTGTATTGTTGCCTCAGATGTCAGACTGCTTCATGCTATTGGTGTGGAGTTCGAGAAGTATGCTTGCTGCTGTATATCTTTGATTTGACTTCTCGACCGTATTTTTATACTCATGTCATATACCATTTCTTTAATTCACTGCGTAAGCCCTGCGTTTGTACAGTTATTTGATGTATACATTACATAATAAACTTCCTTGTGAAGTATGTTGTAACGGCCCAGGGTTTTCGGCCCCGAAAATCGACATAAATACCTTACCATATCTCATGCCGATCCTCCAAAACACCGAGAACACCGGAACATTTATGGAAAGAAGTTAGAGGGTGAGATAAGAGATAAAGAAATATTAGAATAGAAGAAGAAGAAGAATCGACACAACACAGAGTCTCACATCGCAGCAGAACAAAATATAATATAGAAATAAATTTTTATTGAGAGTTTTAAATAAAACTTACAATCATCAGAGTACATTAACACACCTGGACAGTTATAATAATCTGCCCTTATACCACACAACGGAATAACACTAAATATGTCTGGACTTCTCCAGCACGCCTTTCGTAATGTCCAAAAACCTGAACCTGCAAACCCGAGCTAACCCGAGCATTACAAATACCGGGCTAGTCTGGTGAACTAGAGTGAGATAAACTCGCACAGTATTAAGGGTAAATCATCCAATCCTGATTTTAAAGTTCAAAATCTTTTCAAAGAAAAAGGATAGTCATAAGACCAAATCCACACATAAACACAGACGGTTTTTACCATACGATTACCCAAAACATTTTGAAAACCAATATCCTTTTGATATTATGATAATGTCCAAATACAAGTAAATAACAATCTAGTGGAACGCTTGCATCACATGCTCTAAATATATATATATATATATATATATATATATATATATACACAAATCAAAACCGCATGTGCTTATTGGAGCTTGGATTCCAACTATGACAAGATATGGGACCACCTGCCGATAGTATATCTCTAGAGGCGAATACACTGGGTTCAACAAGAATGTCTTGCAAACCGGCCCACACATGACCGACCACTCATTTCGCTTGAGTGTATCGAATGTATATCACCGACGGTTGGGATCAGCAACCGCCTCCCGAAAAGGGACAGCATCGAAATAGATTAAAAAAGCAAATGGATTTTCTCTAGATAGGTGATTATACACTCTAATGGGAGCGACCCACATAGCCATGCTGTCTGCCCGATTTTTGTCATTTCCCGGTTGATGAGGCGTGAGGCTAGAATTTTACTTTAGAACATCTGGCCACCATTCACTTTGAATGCCACATTGTCAGATCCGCCAGATATCACTAATTTACATCCACAAAAATACTCTAGTTGGAAGCTAACCAACTATAATATGTTTGAAGAAATCAACGTACGTGGTCTTTTGGAAATACTCTGTCAGACATTCGTCCATAAAAGTCATCTAGGAGCATGATGAACCGAAGGCACCCTCTTACTGCATCCCAGGAATCACCCAATAGATCAGTAGCGAGAAGTCCTTGCAATCCGTAGATTTCACTCATGACAGAATCACTATCGAGATATCTCCGGCTGCTAAACCAGAGAAATTCAGTTAGTGGTCCTTCCGCTCATGAAGATCAACGGTCTTTAATTTCTCTATCTTCAATAATTGTCTTTCACGTATTCGCTAGTCGGAATGGTTTTCGAATATAAATTTGATCCCAATCTTTCCGTACCAACGATCATATGGGTCAGGTTTTGATAGTCGGTGATTTAACTATCAAATAAATAATTGTGTGAGTAACATGAGCTTAACAGTTCAATACCAACACTACATGGCCACTTTAATTAAAACGATTAACGATGGTTAGTCTCAAATTCTTAAATATTTCAACATTTAAAATATAACATATTTGACGTGGGGTTATTATTCCAAACTATTTCACTTTCATATTTAAGAAAATATTCTAAAATCATATTCAAATATTTATTCTATCATCGTTTCAAACTCATTCACTATTTATCTCTCATTAACCATATTGGGTAAACGACTCATCTTATTTCACCCATTTTACTTAATTCCCCTATTAAGTAACATTAACTGACGCTTTACACCTCACTTCCTTTTTGTAAACTTTGTTTATAAATCATGTTTTAATATAACCCTTTCATTATCGATTTCCTTCTTTTAATAGATTTAAACATTAAGCAAACATACTGTCACATTTGCTTAAATTTTTCTCTTTCATTTTGTTACAAAAACTTGGGTTTTATATAAACCCGTTCATGAATTCCTTTCAAACCATATTTCATTTCAACTCCGATTATCTTCCATAATCATTCTCATATAAGTAGTAATCTCTTAATTTAAATTAATGATTCACTTCACCATTTACCATCTCATAATTGATTAACTTATTTATTTTCTAAATAATAAGTTTCTTTTAAAACCTTATTAGAATTGAATCGTTATTCGTTAACCCATCTCATTGGATTAATTCAAACAAACTGATCTTATCCTCAATTTAGTTAAAAAGGTTGACTCTGTCGATCCAAAGCACGATTACCTCATTAACCAATTCCATATGATCCTTTATTTAAATTAATTAAAAATCAAGTTAATTTAAATAAAATTCCTCCTTATATATTTCTCGGAACAGTTATTCAAATCTATCACATTACGTTAATCTTTGCTTATTCACTTATAACTCTAATACATATCAGAAATTTCCTTTATAAAATCATGTGAAATCAATTATAAACTCAATAAATAAATAATAAATATTTATTTCCTTTTTACAACTTTAATTCAAATAATAGATTTAAAAGTCAGTTTTCAATTATAAAGTAAATTTTATAATTTCGTCTCGTCGATTTACCTGACGGTAGATCGATAATTATAAAAACGGTTAATCCATAGGCCATGTACTGCCGATCACTCAACCAATGGGTACCCATTGGTTTAAACTAAACAAATGGTGATTTTCAGGTCAATATTCAATAACCAAATCAACCATCTAATCAAACAATCCAAACAATTTAATTATTAAAACACGTTTATTTTATAAACGTGACCAATAAGGTAGCTTACCTCAATTGGAACCAGTTGTTAAAAATAACGATTTGGGTTTCTCTGAAATTAAACGACATTTAATTTCATCAATTCAACCGATATGTGAAGATAACATCAACCAGTCAATCATTAGCAACCATAGACTGAGTGAGTTTAACTCACCTTTGTTTGATTTCGTTGTTAGATCAGCTCATTCCAATCAAATTATACAGCGTTTAAATTAACCGAGAAATCCAGCTGCTGTCTGTCTTGCTCGGTTCCCTTCCATCACGTAGTACTAGTCTTCACGGTTCCGGTGTTTTTCGTTTCGTCGAATTCTGATTCCGTGAGTTTCCAAAATAAATATTTAAAGTTTATAAAATTTTAAACTAAATAAACCTTTAATTAAACCAAATTGGGCCTTACCTTTCTTGTTCGTTCAGCCTAACCCTAAACACATCCGACCTGCCTACTCTCTTTTACCCTTAAACCATCGTCTCTCTTTCATTCCTAAACAAATCCGTCGCCTACCCAAAAGAAAAAGAACGAAAACCATACCATGCCGTTAATCAGACCCCTTCCACCGCTTCTAACTCCGACCACGACAGATCGCGCGGACCCCAGTCCTCCTAGAGTCACTACAGTCCCTCAACACCCACCCCTCAACAGCCGAGAACCCTAACTGCCCAAGACTCCCTCTCAGATCTGAACCCTGGGTCCTCCAGTTCAAGAAAACATGTCCCAACCTAGATAAGTATTTTTCGATATTTAATTCCATTTTTTTATTTTTCTGTTTTGCTTTTTCGTTGTGGGTCGAGTTCGGTTTACTCAAAACTATGTTGGTCTTGTTTAGAACACACCGTGTATTTATACTAGTGGTTGATAGAGATTGAATCGATGTCAAAATCGATTGTTACCAGTTAGATTTTTTTTCCCTATGTTTAGATCCTATGTGATGGTCCCTTTTCATTTCAGTTCTACTATGAATTGTTTGTGATGGTTGTGTGTCATGTTTAACAGTGAATGTGTAGATTTGCAATTGAATTTCTGTGTAGTCTTGTCTGTTCAAATATGCACATGGATCGACCATGAGCTGTATGTTAGATTATTTGAGTTGTTATATCAGTGAAGATTTGATTTTCTGTTAGAGTTGATGCATAGAATATATATATATATATTTGTTTTCCCTTAATTGTTCTTAGTACTGTTTTAGCTATTACTAGTTCTTAGGGGTTTACATTTTGTTTCAGCCATACTGTGTGATCTACTGTGAGTGATGGAACTTAATTCCTGTGTGGTGTTACAACCGAGAAATGTGAAGATTTTATTGTCTGATCAGAGATATGCAAGGATCGAATTAGCCATGTGAAGATCAGGTTAGGCTATTCAGCTATTTTACTGTCTAATGAATTTATTATTCCTTTCCATTTCCATTGTATATTCATTTCAGAGATTTGAAGTAGGTGTTCTAGGTGTGAGGCTATTTAGTTATATCTATGGTGCAGATTTGAATTTGACTAGTGGGTTAAGTGTATACATTGTTTGGTGAAATGGCAGAATGTTTGTAAGGATTTGTACTTGAGAATATTATACATAAATGTGTTACTATTTTCTATACTGTTCTTTATTGTACCCAACTTATTATATATATATATATATATATGTCTAAGTTTTCTGTATAATTTGTTCTGAATGCCACTGTTGATGTGAGTTTCTAAGTTCTGAATTCGATTGTTGGTTTCTTTTGTTGTCATATTTTCTGTGTTGCACATGGTTATTTATTGGTACAAGAAAATCACCCATGGGTTTTGCGAATGTCATGTTACTGTTTTTCACTGTTTTCATTGGCTATTTTGATTTGCTGTTGAATTACTGTTCTGATTGGAAATTTGAGTTTTACTATTTTAAATGGAGAAATGAGTTCTACCCTTTTCTACTGAAAGAACCAAGACATATTGGTTGATTTTGAATTCAAATTGAAATGATTTTGGCCATTTGAACATGAAGCGTGTTACTCTCATCATGTTTAGTGAACTCAAATAAGAGAATGTATAGACATGGATATATTTAGTGAGATCGTATTGAAAATAAGGATATATGAATGCGTTGTTTCCTCGTGTTGAAAATACCACCTATGTATATGCACTACCCAAGCTTTACCTTGGGTTATTCTTCAACCTTATATAACATCGACACCATAAAATTCCAAAATAGTTGAAATAAATCAATATCATCGAATATTTTAAAGCGAAATACCGTATAACTACAAATAAGGCAAAGATGGATTTCAAACCCGCCATTCAGAATTTTGGTTAAACGATATCAAGACGATATATATATATATATATATATATATATATATATATATATATAAATCCTTATTTAATTTATTAAATAAACGTTATCATTTTTTAACGATTTTCATAGCGACTATTTTAAATTTGAACTGGACATAACTAACAAATTATAACACGAAATCTCGATTTTTCTCTTACACTAGAAAAATATACTTAAATCAATTCAAACGTATTTGGTTTCACAGAATTTCGACTTAAAACGAATTCTGTATACTCAGTTGAAGTTCAGAACGAAATTTACGAACTACCGTGCCATTTCTAGTTCGTTTATAATATACTTATAAATTATAACGTTCGAGCTTCGTTTTAATAACGAATATATTTATATAATTCAATATAAACCATATTTAAACTACTTTAAATCGCTTGTTCACATTATACAGCAAATTCAACATTTTCCCAATATCCCGAAAATAAAATATTATTATATTATTAATATAATTTAAATATTCAAATTAAAATGGTCAAATCCCATTATATAAACTCAAATCAATATTTTAAATAAATGGTCAGAAAATACAGGACATTATATTCTTCCCCCCTTAAAATAATTTCGTCCTCGAAATTGCTAAGGTAAGAAAAATGTTGTAAATCCCATAAATTTTTAAAAATATATTTTATTTCAAATCAAAACCAATTTATTGTGGTAAAGCAAAATTTTCAAAAATTATCGAAAATATTCTAACACATTAAATTTTCAAAAAATTCAGCAGAGTCTCCCCTACATGGAGGAACTTCTATGATATCGCAGGAACGAATAATATCGACCCACACGGTCGGAAAAACAAAAATTAAAAAACTCAAAATTTATATTTTCGCGTAGACGTACCTTTTCGAGCGCTATTGAGTTTACTACTCAATTCACGTGCAATCTACGCAATCAAATTCAATCCTCATAATCATCTGGCACCTGTACTTAACTCAATCCATCATATATGTAACACATATATGAAATATTTAAATAACCCTTCATTATTCTGGGTTTCAGTTTATTTAACTCTTTATCAGCCCATGGATGGATTTTTTTCAGCCAATCTAACAAGCAGACAACAATCAAGGCCCAACAACTCAATCAAATCAACTAAATTCACATTCAATATTATTATTATAATTCAACATATTTGACTATCAACTGATTTATATTCGATCAATTTCTATTTAATTATTGTTCGTTAAATTCCCAAATTCAATTCAAATTTATTTACTTACAACATTATTTCTTAATTTAATTTTTACTTAACCAAATTGATTTCAATTCAACTTGTTAACTTAATTCTAATTCCATTCAAACCATCAACATACCAACCAATATCTATGTAAAAATCATTTCTTTACTATACAAAAATATATTTTGCGTAAATTTATTTTATTTACCCTTTTTACAGAACGATATTGTGTCCATTACCAGTTCAACGCTTTTCAACCCTTGAACCGATCAAACAACACAATATAAACATTTGTATATAAAATTTACAAATACGCACTCTCATATATACACTCAAAATCAATATAGGGTTTTACTAACCCCATCTTTATCGAGTTATACCACAGAGTCAAGGTTATCACTAAACCAGTAGCTCTGATACCATTGTAACGGCCTAGGGTTTTTGGCCCCGAAAATCGACATAAAAACCTTACCATATCTCACGCCGATCCTCCAAAACACCGAGAACACCGGAACGTTTATGAAAAGATGTTAGAGGGTGAGATAAGAGAGAAAGAAATATTAAAATATAAGAAGAATAAGAATTGACACAACACAGAGTCTCACATCGCAGCGGAATAAAATATAATATAGAAATAAATTTTTATTGAGAGCTTTAAATAAAACTTACAATCATCAGAGTACATTAACACACCTGGATAGTTATAATAATCTTCCCCTATACCACAAAGCGGAATAACACTAAATGAGTCTGGACTTCTCCAGCACGCCTTTCGTAATGTCCAAAAACCTGAACCCGCAAACCCGGGCTAACCCGAGCATTACAAATACCGGGCCAGTCTGGTGAACCAGAGTGAGATAAACTCGCATAGTATTAAGGGTAAATCATCCAATCCTGATTTTAAAGTTCAAAATCTTTTCAAAGAAAAAGGATAATCGTAAGACCCAATCCACGCATAAACACGGACGGTTTTTACCTTACGATAACCCAAAACATTTTGAAAACCAATATCCTTTCTGATATTATGATAATGTCCAAATACAAGTAAATAACAATCTAGTGGAACGCTTGCATCTCATGCTCCAAATATATATATATATATATATATATGTGTGTATGTATGTATGTATGTATGTATATACAAATCAAAACTACAGGCGCTTAATTGAGCTTGGATTCCAACTATGACATGGTATGGGACCACCTGCCGATAGTGTATCTCTAGAGGCGAATACACTGGGTTCAACAAGAACGACTTGCAACCCGGCCCACACATGTCCGACTACTCATTTTGCTTGAGTGTATCGAATGTATATCACCGACGGTTGGGATCAGCAACCGCCTCCCGAAAAGGGGCAGCATCAAAACAGATTAAAGAAGCAAATGGATTTTCTCTAGATAGGTGATTATACACCCTAATGGGAGCGACCCACATAGCCATGTTGCCTGCCCGATTTTTGTCATTTCCCGGTTGATGAGGCGTGAGGCTAGAGTTTTACTTTATAACATCTGGCCACCATTCACTTTGAATGCCACATTGTCAGATCTGCCAAATATCACTAATTGACGTCTACAAAATACCCTGGTTGGGAGCTAACCAACTATAAAACGTTTGAAGAAATCAACGTACGTGGTCTTTTGGAAATACTCTGTCAGACATTCGTCCATATAAGTCATCCAGGAACAGGATGAACCGAAGGCACCCTCCTACTACATCCCATGAGTCAGCCTATAGATCAGTAGCGAGAAGTCCTTGCAATCCGTAGATTTCACTCACGACAGAATCACTGTCAAGATATCTCCGGCCGCTAAACCAGAGAAATCCAATCAGTAGTCCTACTCATGAAGATCAACGGTCTTCAATTTCTCCATCTTCAATAATCTTCTTTCACATATTCGCCGGTCGGGATGGTTTTCGAATATAAATTCGATCCCGGTCTTTCCATACCAACAATCGTATGGGTCAAGTTTTAATAGTCGGTGATTTAACTATCAAATAAATAATTGTGTGAGTAACATAAGTTTACCAGTTCAGTACCAACACTACATCGCCTCATTAATTAAAACGATTAACGATGGTTAATCTCAAATTCTTAAATATTTCAACATTTCAAATATAACATATTTGGCGTGGGGTTATTATTCCAAACTATTTCACTTACATATTTAAGAAAATATCCTAAAATCATATTCAAATCTTTATTCTAACATCGTTTCAAACTCATTCACTATTTATCTCTTATTAACCATATTGGGAAAACGACTCATCTTATTTCACCTATTTTACTTAATTCCCCTATTAAGTAACATTAATTGACGCTTTACACCTCACTTCCTTTTTATAAACTTTGTTTATAAATCATGTTTTAATATAACCCTTTCATTATCGATTTCCTTCTTTTACTAGATTTAAACCTTAAGCAAACATGCTGTCACATTTGCTTAAATTTTCCTCTTTCATTTTGTTACAAAAACTTGGGTTTTATATAAACTCGTTCACGAATTCCTTTCAAACCGTATTTCATTTCAACTCCGATTATCTTCCATAATCATTCTCATTTAAGTAGTAATATCTTAATTTAAATTAATGATTCACTTCACCATTTACCATCGCATAATTGATTAACTTATTTATTTGCTAAATAATAAATTTCTTTTAAAACCTTATTAGAATTGAACCATTTTTCGTTAAGCCATCTCATTGGATTAATTCAAACAAACTGATTTTATCCTCAATTTAGTTAAAAAGGTTGACTCTATCGATCCAAAACACGATTACCTCATTAACCAATTCCATATGATCCGTTATTTAAATTAATTAATAATAAAATTAATTTAAATAAATTTCCTTCTAATATATTTCTCGAAACGATTCTTCAAATCTATCACATTACGTTAATCTTTGCTTATTCACTTATAACTCTAATACATATCAGAAATTTCGTTTATAAAATCATTTGAAATCAATTATAAAATCAATAAATAAATAATAAATATTTATTTTCTTTTTACAACTTTAATTCAAATAATAGATTTAAAAGTCAATTTTCAATTATAAAGTAAATTTTATAATTTCATCTCGTCGATTTACCTGACGGTAGATCGATAATTATAAAAACGGTTAATCCATAGGCCATGTACTGTCGATCACTCAACCAATAGTACCCATTGGTTTAAACTAAACAAATGGTGATTTTTAGGTCAATATTCAATAACCAAATCAACCATCTAATCAAACAATACAAGCAATTCAATTATTAAAGCACGTTTATTTTATAAACGTGACCAGTAAGGTAGCTTACCTCAATTGGAACCATTCGTTAAAAATAATGATTTGGGTATCTCTAAAATTAAACGACATTTAATTTCATCAATTCAACCGATATGTGAAGATATCATCAACAATCAATCATTAGCAAGAATAGCACACAAAATTAAAACCCAACTTATAAAATATAAGCATGAAGAATTGAGTTAGTTTAACTCACCTTCGTTTGATTCCGTCGTCAGATCAGTTCATTCCAATCAAATTAAACATTGTTTAATTTAAACAAGAAATCCAGCTGTTGCTTGTCCTGCTCGGTTCCATTCCATCACGTAGTACTAGTCTTCACGGTTCCGATGTTTTTCGTTTCGTCGAATTCTGATTCCGTGAGTTTCCGAAATAAATATTTAAAGTTTATAAAATTTTAAACTAAATAAACTTTTAATTAAATCAAATTGGGCCTTACCTTTCTTGTTCTTTCAGCCCAACCCTAAACAAATCCGGCCTGCCTACTCTCTTATACCCTAAAACCAGCGTCTCTCTTTCATTCCTCAACAAATCCGCCGCCTCCCCAAAAGAAAAAGAACGAAAACCTAACCATTCCGTTAATCAGACCCCTTCCACCGCTTCTAACTCTGACCACGATAGATCGCGCTGACCCCCAGTCCTCCTAGATTCATTACAGACCCTAAACACCCACCCCTCAACAGCCAAGAACTCCAACTGCCCAAGACTCCCTCTCAGATCCGAACCCTAGTTCCTCCAGTTCAAGCGAACATGTCCCAACCCAGATAAGTATTTTCCGAGATTTAATTCCTTTTTTTCATTTTTCTGTTTTTCTTTTTCGTTGTGGGTCGAGTTCGGTTTACTCAAAACTGTGTTGATCTTGTTTAGAAAACACCGTGTATTTATACAAGTGGTTGATAGAGATAGAATCGATGTCGAAATCGATTGTAATTTCAGTTAGATTTTTTTTCCTGTGTTTAGATCCTATGTGATGGTCCCTTTTCATTTCAGTTCTGCTATGAACTATTTGTCATGGTTGTGTGTGATGTTTAACAGTGAATGTGTGGATTTGCAATTGAATTTCTGTGTAGTGTTGTCTGTTTAAATATGCATATGGATTGACTATGAGCTGTATGTTAGATTAATTGAGTTATTATATCAGTGCATATTTGATTTTCTGTTGGAGTTGATGCATAGAATATATATATATATATATTTGTTTTCCCTCAATTGTTCTTAGTACTGTTTTAGATATTACTAGTACTTAGGGGTTTACCTTTTGTTTCTGTCATACTGTGTGATCTACTGTGAGTGATGGAACTTAATTCCTGCGTGGTGTTACAACCGAGAAATGTGAAGATTTTATTGTCTGGTCAGAGATATGCAAGGATCGAATTAGCCATGTGAAGATCAGGTTAGGCTATTCAACTATTTTACTGTCTAATGAATTTCTTATTCTTTCCATTTGTATTGTTTATTCATTTCAGAGATTTGAAGTAGGTGTTCTAGCTATGAGGCTATTTAGTTATATCTATGGTGCAGATTTGAATTTGACTTGTGGGTTAAGTGTATACATTGTTTAGTGAAATAGCCAAATGTTTGTAAGGATTTGTACTTGAGAATATTATACATAAATGTGTTACTGTTTTCTATACTGTTCTTTATTGTACCCAACTTATATTATATATACATGTCTAAGTTTTCTGTATAAGTTGTTCTGAATGCCACTGTTGGTGTAAGTTTCTAAGTTCTGAAATCGACTGTTGGTTTCTTTTGTTGTCATATTTTCTGTGTCGCACATGGATATTTATTGGTACAAGAAAATCACCCATCGGTTTTGCTAATGTCATGTTACTGTTTTTCACTGTTTTCATTGGCTATTTTGATTTGCTGTTGAATTACTGTTCTGATTGGAAATTTGAGTTTTACTGTTTTAAATGGAGAAATGAGTTCTACTCTTTTCTACTGAAAGAATCATGACATGTTGGTTGATTTTGAATTCAAATTGAAATGATTTTGGCCATTTGACCATGAAGCGTGTTACTCTCGTCATGTTTAGTGAACTCAAATAAGAGAATGTATAGACATGGATATATTTAGTGAGATCATATTGAAAATAAGGATATATGAATGTGTTGTTTCCTCGTGTTGAAAATACCAGCTATGTATATGCACTACCCAAGCTTTAACTTGGGTTATTCTTCAACCTTATATAACATCGACACCATAAAATTCCAAAATAGTTAAAATAAATCAATATCATCGAATATATTAAATCGAAATACCGTATAACTACAAATAAGGCTAAGACGGATTTCAAACCCGCCATTCAGAATTTCGGTTAAACGATATCAAGACAATATATATATATAAATCCTTATTTAATTTATTAAATAAACGTTATCGTTTTTAACGATTTTCATAGCGACTATTTTAAAATTTGAACCGGACATAACTAACAAATTATAACACGAAATCTCGGTTTTTCTCTTACACTAGAAAAATATACTTAAATCGATTCAAATGTTTCTGGTTTCACAGAATTTTGACTTAAAACGAATTTTGTATACTCAGTTGAAGTTCAGAACGAAATTTACGAACTACCGCGCCATTTCTAGTTCGTTTATAATATAATTATAAATTATAACGTTCGAGCTTTGTTTTAATAACAAATATATTTATATAATTCAATTTAAACCATATTTAAACCACTTTAAATCGCTCGTTCACATTATTCAGCAAATTCAACATTTTCCCATTATCCCGAAAATAAAATATTATTATATTATTAATATAATTTAAATATTCAAATTAAAATGGTCAATTCCCATTATTTAAACTCAAATCATTATTTTAAACAAATAAAATATTTCAAATAAATGGTCAGAAAATACAGGACATTACATATGTAATGTAGTAGCTGCCTTGGCCACTAGGAAATGTTACTGGCTAGGCCAATATGATAGTGCTTCCTGCGTGAAGACACATATTATTCTGTAGTCTAGTATATAGATATTTCAAGTGTTGTAAGGCTGTTAGGTAGAGTGGACGGACCGCTTTAAACTTCTTGATGGTGGACGGTCCACCTTAAAAATCGAATAGCTGATTGTTTGCTAACAATCACCTGTACTATACTGATTTTTTATTATTAGTTATAATAAAAGGTGTTTGCGGCCACCTTAGAAACTGGACGGCTTTTCCAAAAAATAACTTATTAAATTTTTCTAAAACATCCTTCTTGACTAAATTATATGTGTAAAGTTACAAAATAGGCTTGATAACGAAATTTAGAATAATTTATGCATATTGTAAAAATCCTTCACACTTAAGTCTTTAATAAGTTACTTAGTAAGTACAAATATTATTTTGAATCTATGTTTATATATATTAAGATGATTAAAACTATATTTTTATCCTTGAATACATTTATTAAATTTTATTATATTAAATCTAACAAATTTCATATTTGGACATCACTATTTGTATTTCAAAATATATATAATCCATAATTTTAACATTTAAATTATATTTCCATATATTTAAACACAAAATTTAACCTTGATTGAATTAGGCAAAATATCTAATTCTTATAAAATCTTAATTAAAATTTCCAAAATAAATTTCGATTTTTATAAAATATATTTTAAAATACTTGAAAATCGTCTAAGGTGTCCGTATTTAATTTTCTACCTAAGTCAAGTAATACATATATTTATCATTTTAATTAATATCTCAGGTATTTATCATTTCAACCTGAATCCAAATAATTACGGTTTCTTTTCCTAAAATATATATAATCATTCAGGCATCATTTTAACTCATAGTGACTTTTCGTAGATCTATGTAACAAACCGTAAAATCTGGGCCAGTTTAAAATTTTATTTTTGCAATTTTAATGAATTTTGAATATTTAAAATGAATTATTTTAAATAATAACGACAAAAAATTTATTTTGAATATAATTCGAACGAATATATTTATATAGATCGTCGTTAGAAAATAAATATTTATTTTAAATTATAAAAGGAATTGAAAATGGCGTGGTAGTTCGAATGAATGTGCAGGATTCAAAATAAACCGGAATTTAGTGAAACCAAAAATATTAGAATCCAATTGAGGATATCTTTCCAACGAATCCGAAAAACCAAAATTTCATAGCGGGAATCAAAAGATATGTCCAGTTGAAAATTCAGAATAGTCGCTATGGAATTCTGGCCCTTAAAAATGGAAATTTTGCAAACGACCTCGGATTTTGACGAAACCACTTTTGTTGGATCCGTGATGTCAATTAATTGCTAGATTCCAATTTTCATAATTTTTCGAATCAATATGTGAGCGTGGCGAAGGAAAACGCGTTTGCCCAGTTTCAGTTGATTTTAATCGATTGGAAAATGGCCATTTTTCAAACGATCTCATCATTTGACGAAATCGGTTTTGTTAGGACCGTATCATCAATAGGAAGCTAAAAATATTTTTCGGGAATTTTTAGAGACTGTATGTGGCCCGGGTAAATTGAAATGTGCGTTTAAAATAGAATACATAGATTTATATTTTAATTTAAAAGAAAACTGATCGTAACGGCCGAACTGTCTTACGAAACATATCCCATTGTGTTCGGAATGGGGGTAATTAGCTGGGGACGACAGTCGTTGGGTTCGAATCGGGGTTCGGATGAAAAGTCAACTAATAGAAATGAAATAAAAATAAATAAATATATATATATATTTATATATTATCACCCCCTACCCTACCTCTCTCTCCTCACTTCAGAAAGGGCCATAGTTAAAAAAAAACAGAAAGAAGGGCGGAACCCTAAATCACGCCACCAGCCAATTCGCCGACCGCCCTCCTCCTATCGCGCCCCAGTCATCTCGCCGACCCCCCCCCCTTCGCTCAGATCGAACGCCGCACGCCCCCCTCCCTTTGCTCTGACGAACCACCACCTCCACCACATCGTAGCTAACCGCCATTGCTCCGACGACTTTCCCCTCCGCCTGCAGCACTCCGGCACACCCTTCCTCAGCCCGATTCCGGCAGTGAACCCCCTCCAAATGAAAAATAGTAAGTTTGTTTTTAATTTAATTTTATTTCGATTTCTTTAATTATTTACCTATATATATAACTGAAAATAAAGTGATAATTTTTTTAATAGAAAAGATCATATTTTTATTCATGAAAAGGAAGGATTTTTATAAATGAAAAGATTTGAGTTTTATAAAATAAAGATTTGATTTTAGCTTTAAAAAGGTTAGATTTTTAATTTGAAAAGGATTTGCTTCTTTATATTTGAAAAATTAGATCTTTGATTTAGAAAAGATGGGATTTTTAATTATATAAAGACGAGATTTTTATTCATATAAAAATATGATTTTTATATATGTATGACGATAAAAATATAATTTTTGTATGATGAAGAGAATAAAAATATAATTTTTATAATATAGAAAGGTTAAAAATGCAATTTTTATACTAGTGGCATATTAAAAATATGATTTTTATATAGGTAGGGTAATAAAAATATAACCTTTCTTAGGAGGAAAACATTATAAAAATATGATTTTTATATAATAGCAACAATATAAAAATGTGATTTTATATATGTAGTGGCTACGGGCAACGAAAGTGACAAAAGGGCAAGAACGACGTAGATTTCCACATAAGAAGTGTCGTGGAGTTTGGATAGCTTTGGTGAGAACTTCTCACTTTAAATTTTATTTCCTAGTTAGAAATATATACTAGGATGAAGACGGTGTTTAGTAGCACCCGACACCATCGTCCACAAACCATGGACTTGTTTGTTTGGTTGTGTAGATGGTTAGATTATTTGATTTGAATTTGGTGGTTTGGTGAAATTGAATTGGTTTGATTGATATGTGTATGGCATGGGCCATTATTAGACCGGGGATAAGGCTAGGCCTTGTCCCGTTTCTAGTATCGTGTCGTTATGCCGCCGAAATTTTTCTAAAATATGTTAGAAAAATAAAAATATCATTTTTATCGTGTAAATGAACTGAATAGAAATTCATGTGTTGAAATAAAATAGTTATCGTTAAAAATATATTTTTTAACGTGGAAGTGAATAAAATAAAATATTCATTTACAAACCAGACGGTTTGTTTATGTACACTGATTTGACTGATATAGATTGGGACGATAAATTTTACACATCGCCCAACTGCACAAATAAAATCTGTGTTTGTTGATTTGAAAACCCACACGGGTATTGGGATAAAATACGGCGTACACTAATCCCAGTAATTAGTTGTATGTCGATCGATTGATTGACAGGCTGTTATAAGCGTTAGATATCTATATTTGATGCTTATACAGAGTAGTGCACTTTGGATGATTGTTGATTATTTATCGTTGCTATTTATATACATGCGTTGTATGGAAATCCATAGAAATAAAATCTATGGAAATTGATTGGGCCTCATTCCAGTTTTGAATAGAAATATTTGAAAAAGAAATATTTGAATAGAAGTATTTGAAATAGAAATATTTGAAAATAGAAATATTTGGAAATAGAATATTTGGAAATAGAATATATGAAGCCGTGTTGATTAGATTGACGCCATTTTGACATGAACGATATTTATATCGATTAAATTCGTTTTTATACTGAATATTGAAAAGTGATTTCAAAATCAAATATTTTGAAATGAAATTCGAATTATATTGGAATGAATCGAAATTCGAATTAAATTGAAATGAATTGAAATTCGAATTAAATTGAAATGATTTCAAATTCGAATTAAATTGAAATGAACTGAAATTCGAATTAGATCGAATTGAATTGAATATAAAACGAATTCGAATTGAATTAAATATAAAACGAATTCGAATTGTATTGAATATAAAACGAATTCAAATTGAATTGAATTGAAAAGAAAATGAATTCAAATCGAATTAAAATCGGAACCGTTGGGTCGCGAATTTCGACCATTAACTTCGAACGGATATTGCGGGAGATCCGACCGTTGGATTCTCCTGAAATCGGAACCGTTGGGTTCGTATCGAAAAGAGCTTTCCAATAAATATTAGAAATTTGAAATCTAATGGTTGGATTTGGAGATGTGTCCAAATCAAATTTAGAAAAGGTCGCTGTAAGTGCAGTTCGATGGCCGTTGGTGGAAATCGACTGTACGGGCCTTGATAAAATTATTAAAAATATCAATAATTTGTGTAAAATCATAAGAAATGATTTGGGAAGAATTGGGATGAAAAACTCCATATTTGAAAATATAAAAATAGATTTTTATCGAAATGAACTAGTTTTGAACTAGAATTAAAATCCTATTTATTTTTAAATAAATAAATTGGATTTGAAATGGTTTTGAAAATAATCAGGATTTCCAATAATTATATTGGAATGGATTTGAATCGAAATTGTCTTCGAAAAATTTCGATGTTGGATTTCGTGATGATACAGGTATTTCTATGCGAATTTGAAAGATATATTAATATCGTTATTTCCAATACGATATTTGTTGGTCGTAGAATTTGATATTGAATATAAGCCGGTATATTTTCTATTCAGAGCCCTGTATTAAATATCAAATGTGATTTGGGTTTGTCGTGAATGGTGTCTTCATTAACACTGTTCTTGAACCCAGTTAAGAAAAAGATTAAATCTTTTTATTTAGATTTAATGAAGCGTACCAATTAAATAATATTTAATTGGAATAGAATTGGTATTGATTTTTGGGTTTATCGTGAACAGTGTTTTAAATAACACTTATTCTTTAACCCGATAATTAATGTGATGAGATTTTGGGTTGTCGTGAACGGTATCTTCAATAATACTGTTCTTAGACCCAAAGAAGTTAAGAAAATCAGAAACTAACTGGAGATTAGTTAAGTTGAATGGTTTCCTGTGTATTGATCTGATGTTGGTTTCGGCCTTCGGGATTAATACTTAGGGAATTGCTCACTTGCTAATTAACAGTTAGGGACTGATTGAAATGTGATGTGATTTTGGGGTTTATCGTGAACCGTGTTTTAAATGACACTGATTCTTTAACCCAGTCAAAGATTAAAACTAAGTGGAGTTTTAATGAATCCTTAATTAGATTGAAAAGATCGAGAATGAAGTATCACCAGTTCTACTCTAGACGGTAGTTGAATCTTTAATTAGATTTGAACGTGAAATGGTAATTGAATTTACTGATAACACCGTGGTGTTAGATATGAAGTATGACCAGTTTTACTTCATGGGATGAATAGGTTGGGGTTGGGAAATTAAAACAAATGATTACTTTAGTAAGGTTCGTTAATCCCGATTAGTTTGAATTGATATTCAAAAGAAGATTAAAGAATAAATTTAAAAGAATTTATCTTTGATAAAATTAATGGGAACCTTTCCCTAAGAATGTGAAATTTAGAAACTAGCTGTCGGTTAGCTAAGCAGAATGGTTTTCTGGATATTGATCTGATGTTGGTTTCGGCCTTCGGGGTTAATATTTGGGGAATTGTTCTCTTACTAATTTACGGTTAGTGACTGATGAATTGGAATGAGGCGTATGTTGTGTTTTATAGCACTTGATTATAAGGTACGCGAGTTATTCAGAAAGGCCGGGTATAACCCATTCTGAATAACTGATTCGACGATGAGTCGAAGAGATGGAAGACGGTGCAAGACCGATGATCTTCACATCGAATGGATGGGTGCTACTGATGCTCACGATGGGAGTAGCTACCTTGAAGGGGGCTGAAGTGGTAGCCGTCCGGACGTACTTGTTGATTGTACGGATATGCGAGGAAAGAGCCTCCGGTTTCGTTCAGACCTAGAACGTACTTGTAAATGGGTGGTGTGTCTGACATTGTATTCCTTTATATTGTATTCGTTGATCTCTGCTAAATATATATATCTGTTTGGCGACGGAGAATTTATTCTCTTGCTTAACGCCCTTCTCTGAGACATACGAGCTCATAGGTTATATATTGGCAGAAATCAGTGGTGCGATATGGATTTATAGTGTGGCATGCTTAGATGTAGTGATCCAGACTTTTGTTGAAAAGCAAAGTTTGGTGGATGATGATCAAAGCGCAGCTTTAATATAGCACGACTTTGTGTATAGCGTTCATTCGCGAGCCTCACACCCCGGTATGGTGGTAAACTGATGGTTTGATCAGTATGCTTTTTAGAGGATGGGCACCTTCGTGGTGTCATGGATTCGGTCGACCGAGATTGAGCTTAGTGCTCAGAGGGATAGGGTAAGTAGTGTTTTCTCTCGCTGAGACGTAAGCCGAAGTGATACTCGATTTCCCAAAAGTGCGGATGTGCATTACGGTGTTTTCTCTAGCTGAGACGTAAGCCGTTGTAGATGGCACTACGCGATCGATCTTTCGAATCAGGAGCCACCATGATGGAAATCCAATTTCCAAATATGACATCTTGCGGTTTTGATTGTAGAGCCTAGTATTGGCGACATGATATATGATACCCATGCCATCTATGATTGATACATTTATATTTGAAGTTGTTTTCTTCATTTATAGTAATAATATAAGATGAAATTTCACGTATCAAGCATATTTGGCTATTATAAGGGAAAACCCTATCCTCCGGCTTGCGTGGCATTGTGTGATGGGATCTGGGTCTTATAATAGCTTCATTGTTCTTTATTTAGCATTGCGCTGTTTGTTTTATGCACTGGTATTCTTGGGAGGAAACCCGTTCCGTGTTATACGGCGTGGTCCCTTGATTTACCTAACTTTAAAAACAAAGATTAATAACTGTTTTAGTTCTCACACCAGTCACATGACTGACCTGGAGTTTATTATTTTAACCTAAACTCTGGGTGCCCCTATTTCCACACGGGCAGCTAGTAGTTTTGGTTTTGCATATTTATATTCACAGGATCCTGATTTACAGCTGGAGCGATATCCGGAAAGCTCTGTATCCGTATATCTCTTCTAGTTGTGCTTTGTATTGTTTTTCCGCTGCGATGTATTTAAATGTAATTTAAATCTCTGATATTTTCCTGTGTAATATTTATTCATGCTCTGTTATATTCTTGTATTCTGATGGAATTGTTGTAATAAGCAGTGAAATGTTCTTCTGTTTGCGTTCCGATGTGTGTTGTTCTCAAAGTATCCGCTCTTTCCTTCACGGGGAAGTTACGGGTCTTCACAATCTAAGAGAACTTGTGGTTTGAAACCTATATAAAACAGAAATTTCATATAACATCACATATCAAAGAAAACAATTTTGTGTTATAAATGTCACAGTGTGCGCGTTACATATGCACAAATTTCACAGTACTTTCATATATTTCTAAAGCAATCCTAACACTTCATATACCATTTCAAATTTGTCAATTTACTTAACTGATAAATCACCCATGAGTGGGTTAATACTCATATTTTGTGGAGAAGCGATAACGACACGAGACGAGCACACAAGTATGATGACGCAACAGATACGACCAAAATGAGGGATCAACTAACTAAATAATTCAAATGGCACTATTTAATATACATGATTTTTCAAAACAAAACGCAAATGTGTTATTGTTAATGTTTTTTACAAAATGGAGTTATTGCAGAGACTCAAACTAGCAACCTATCGGTTTTAAAACTCATAACATACCGCTCAGCTATGCAAGCTTCTTGGTCATGATAGAAGACATGATCCTGCAATTTTCTAACATATGATTGAAATTAACACAACACAAGGCCATCAGCACCTACATGTGTATTACTAAGTTTAAGCGGTACCCAAAGCTGAATCTTAACAGAAATTTCAAATGAATTAAAACAAAAATTTGCCACTTCATGCACAAAACTACCATGGTCATACAAACCAAAACAAAGACGATCAAGTTTATGTTGGTTGCGACAAACTTTAGATCAACCCAAACAGTGGTGTAGGAATGACATACAACCATTATAACTTATGTTATAGCATAAATTCAAGTATATATCTAAACATATGTATATACACATATACTGCCATAGCAACAAAAGAATTTTGTAATAAGGTATTTCACAACACAACTAGGCTGAAACCTCTATCTACAATATACTACACTTTTAGTCCTAGCAGCATTCAACCTCGCATATTCCCATAATTCAGTTTTTCACAAGGCAAGAAATAGGTGATCTGAATTCAATCAATGGGACTGAGACACATGCATGGCACAAAAATGTTGTTAGGACCACGCCTATATCTATGTGAATCATCCTAGCCCAACTTAATTATACAATGCCAAAGCATGTCAGATTTCTAAACCATGCATCACCCTATACCTACAGTACAGGTTGTAGAAACAAATCAAGGCAAGTTTCCTAAACTAAAGCACCAACATCCGATTTTATATATATATACATATATATATATATTATTTTGGAGCACCCCATATACAACCCATTTATGGCCACACATTTATATTAAAAAAAATTAGTGGGGTAAGAGAGAGTTAGTAGGAGGAGAGAGAAACGGAAATGTGTGGTGGAAATCAGGGGGCTAAAGGGGTGCTGCACTATTTGGGGGGCCATTGATCCTATCTCATATATATATATTTGAAAATTGGTTACTTTATTACAAAACCAATCATATACTTTGTATATATGCCTCATCAAAACTTTATTCCCCCCTACTGGGTACCATATAAAGAAAAAGAGTACACATATACGCCATATATTAACATACACAAACAAAGGTCTCAAAATTACAAATAACACTCAAGAAAACACTCGCAACCACTCACTAAACCTCTCTCAAATATGACTGAACATCACCATAGAGTACTCACACTGAAACTCTTACAACACATAAAACAGATATTATCAAAGAATACATTATAAATCAGAACTGAAAAGAAAGGATCAGCTTGTATCTATAAGATCAATTCCCCATCTTCTCAGGAAATTCATATTAAAATCATTTCTTCGAGACTTCCTTCCATTGTCATTGATCAAATAGAACATTCTCTCTCTATCATTTTAGTTTTAATCTCTTTTGTCACCGATTTGTTATTGAATTGCCGCAGGTTTCTTTCCATCCAAAGCTGATATATCACATATGCAAAAGCACCACAAGCCACATCCAAAAGTTGATCCTTTTCTTTGAATCTCCTCAACAATTTTCTAGCTTCCACCTCCATATTTCCACATGCAACAGAATCAAAACCAAGCTTCTGAAGAAAATATTCCCAAACATATTTTGAATAAATACATGAAAAGAATAGGTGACTTACACTTTCATCTTCATAATTGCATAGCAAACAAGTAACATCTTCAAGGATTTCAAATCTTTTCATTCTGTCCTTAGTACCAAGCCTATCATTAAAAGCCAAGAACGCAATCAAAGACATCCTTTTTGCATTAGAATTGTGACAGATCACTTTATAAATATCATTGACTTGCTGTTTCATCCTTGAAAACTGCCAGGCCTTATGAAATGAAAAATGACCTCCATCTGTCCACTCATAGAAATCAGAATTAGAACTAGTAATAGTTTTAATGCTATTAACCTCATTTTGAATTTCCTTGGTGGTTGTATGTAAGACTACATTAATTTTCCCATTCTGAACAATGCATGAAACCAACTCCATATTATTTCCCAAAATCTGAATTCTGGACAAACCCACTATGTCAACCAAACACTTGCTATTAATCCATGGCTCATACCATAACAAAGTATCAAATCCAGAGGAAATCACCTTTTTAAATAATTGTTTACCAGGATTTCTAAGTCTAAGAATGGTTTTCCATGTACTAAACGCATTGTTATCAATATCCATTTTCCAAGAAAATTTGTTAATACAATACTTTTGCTTCATCCAGGAGCTCCATAAAGAATCAGAAGTTAAATTTTTCCACATAAGTTTTATCCCAGAGGCTTTTTTTAGTCAGAAAAGGATTTAAACCAACACCACCTTCATTTTTTGGCAAACACATTTTAAGCCATCTTTATCTTATGAGAGGAATTACCCCAGAAAAAAATCAGCACACATCATATGTAATTTGTCAATTAAGTGTTCTAGAAGTTGATAAACAAATAGCAAGTATAATACTATTGGAGTTATCAAAGATTGTATTAATTCAACACTACCAGCAAAGCTTAAAAAATTGACATCCCATCCTTGAATTTTTGACTTAACTCTATCCAACAAAGCTTGACAATCATTATAATGAATGGAGTTTGTAGAAATGGGGACACCTAAATATTTGACTGGTAAATGGCCTCTTTGAAAATTCAAAATAGAAATGATCTCCTCTTTATTTCTTGAGTGATCACTAAAATATATCTTTGTTTTCATATTACTAATAGTAAGCCACTATATTTTTGGAGTTTATCAAACACTTCCTTTAAAGCCTCAGCACAAATAACAAAACTTTTCCCAAAGACCATCAAGTCATCAACATACAACAAATATGAAACAATGGGTTTCAAATTTATGCACTGGATAGAATCTGTCTTGTCCCACAACTACATTCATACAGTAGGAAAAATATTCCAAAGCAATAGAAAACAAATAAGGTGATAATGGATCACCTTGCCTTAATCCCCTCTTTGAAAAAATATATCCAGTAGGAACACCTTGAATTAAAATTGAAAAAGAAGGGGAGGATATGCATTCATATATAACATTTATAAAATGAACAGTGAATCCCATTTTAATCATAATGTTACATATAAATTCTCTGTTCAGCGTATCAAAGGCCTTATGAAGATCAACTTTTACACAAAACTTATTCACTCCTGCCTTTTTGAAGCATCTTAACAATTCATGTGCAAGGAGAATATTATCACCAATATACCTAGAGGGGATAAATGCACATTGATTTGGGGACATTAGATGAGGTAGATACCATTTTAACCTATTACATAAAATTTTGCTAAAAAATTTATAATACATGTTACAACATGCAATAGGTCGATATTGAGAAATTTCAGATGGTCTGTCTACCTTAGGAACTAGTGTAATAAATGTATGATTACTACCCTTTGGAATTTTAGCTGAACTAAACATATCATCCATAGCATCTAAAAAATCAGTCTTCAAAACATCCCAATGAAGCTTATAAAATTTAGAATTCATACCATCAGGGCCTGGACTAGAATCATCATGCATGGAAAAAACTGCAGTTTTAACTTCTTCTATAATAATTGGTCTCAACAGAGCTTCCTGACCTTTTGAATTGATAGTAAATCTAGAATGGAATGAAGGAATTTCATTGCAGACTGCCCTATTATACAACTTATCAAACTATGCAATAGCTTCCACAGCTAACTCCTCCTGCTTAAATAATAAGTCACCATTAGCATTTATTAAAGCTTTAAGATTGTTGTGATACCTTCTCATAGACATCTTGGAATGAAAGAATTTAGTGTTTGTATCACCATCTTGTAACCATGATACTTTTGATTTCTACTTCAAACTCCAAAATTTCAAGTGGTTTTGTATGTACCCTGCTTTTTTTGCCTCAAGTAATTCCTCATATTTGACCATATTTTCAGGATCTAAATCCGATTCTAATTCTCTATCTTTGAAGTGATTTTCTGCAGCCAGAAGTGCTTGATAATCCCTTATTCTAGTTTTGTTCCATTTCTTGAACTCTTCTTTACATGCATGAAGCTTGTGCAAAAATATATAACTTGGAAACCCCAAAACAACTGAAAAATTCCTTTATAAAAACAATCAGTGTAGCCATCTTTAGAAACCCAACCTTTTACATATATGAAGGGAAAACCTTTAGGACTAGAAGGAGAAGCAATCTATAAAAGCAAAGGGTTATGATCACTTGACATTTGTGACAAAGATAAAGCTTTCAGGTTTGAATTTTTTTGTAAAGTACAATGATTTACAAAAATTTTATCAATGTTATTTGCTATAACTTTGCGTCTCCAAGTATAGTGAAATCCAGAAGCTTTAATTTCAATCAAACCTGCTTGATCCAAGCAATTGTTAAAAGCTCTAATATACTGAAAAGGAACTGGCAAGCCTTCCTTTTGATTAAGATGAGATGTAGCATTGTTGAAGTCACCCATTAGAATCCAAAACCCATGAATGTTTGCTGCCTCTTGGATGATATGCTGCCAAAGATTTTATCTCTCATATAAATTGTTACTAGCATACATGACAGAAACAAATAATATTAGTCCTCCCTTATTTGTATTATGTACAGTAACATGTTGATTTGTAGAAGATAAAACAGAAATATCCCATACTTCAGTATTCCATAACAACAAAATTCTACCAAAATAAGCAGAGCTAGTTTTAGGGAGAAAATTCCAAGACTTAGGGATATATCTTTCAAAAACCTTTAAACTCTCAAAATTAATCTTATTTTCTACCAAACCAACAAATGTTGGTTTGAATTTTGTTAGAAGAGTTAATACATCACCCATACGATGTGGTGTATTAATTCCTCTAACATTCCATGTCATAAGAGTCATTTAACAACAACCTTACTCCTTGTAGCTCTTTTAGGAGGAGTAACATAGACATGTGTGATCGACTTGTTCTTACCCTTCAAATTCCTCAAGTACTCTTCATTCTTTTCAATTTCATCAGAGACATCATTTATATCTTCAGCCATTACAGGATCATTAATGTTGTCTGCAACATGATTAATAATATCTGGCAGAATTTTATCAGGTAATTCAGAATTTAAAAAATCCAATCCATCAGTTGCATTATTAACATCATTATCTATTCATGTATTTCCAATATGTCCATTATCAGAGGCTACATTTAAACCATTTGAACCAGAACCTTCAACTTCACCAAAATTCTCAGTTCCTAAATTTGTAGGTCCAGCATCATAACCCTTATCCTTAGCTATCCATATAGGATCTGTAGACTTATCATGTATAGAGCTCTTGTGACCAAACCTTTGACATATTGCACAACAAGGGGGAATAAATTCATATTCAACACGAATGACTATATTTGAACCATTGTGAAGAACAATAGGAACTTGAGAAATGATTTTATAGTTAATGTCCACACCAATTAGAACTCTAGCAAATTGAGTAACTGATTTATTTGCTATTCTAATATCTAATCGAATAGGATCACCCAAGTAACTAGCTATTCTAGAGAAACCTTCATTGGACCACATTTCCATTTCTAAATTAAACAATTTAACCCAGATTTGTACTCTAATAGCTCTGACATTATCAAATTTATATCCAAGACGCCATTAAAAGACCATCAACAATTTACCAAAATAAGAATATGTGGAAGATTTTAGAACATGTGAACAATCCTCGGCTTCTTCAAATTTGACAATGTAATAAAACCCTGGCGCAATATGGATAAGAAATTTACCTTTAGATCTCCAAACTTTAGATATGTAATCTCTTAATTTGATAACCGATAGTCTGTAATCCACAGGATGTAGTACTACTGTGTTTGCCATGAATCAACAGATAGATTTAAAGTTTCAGCAGGAAGAAAAACATGATCCTCCTCCGGTTGGAAAAACTTCAGATCTAGATCTGCTTCATCCATAGATAGAGAAAGAACTTAATCCGTGTCTCGATTCATAAGAGAAATAATGGATTTGAATTAGAAAAGTGAGGATTTAAGATTTGTTTAGGCATTCGATAAAAGGGAAAGATCCCCTTTCTCGTCCGCCATTATATATATACATATATATATATATATATATATATGTATATATGTATATATATAGGCAAGCGTTCAATAGCACCCTAAATAGTGTAGCACCCCTAAATGTCTCCTGATTTCCACCACATATTCCATTTCTCTCTCCCTTCACTACTTCTCTATCCTTCCACTAGCTTAAATTAAAATAAATGAGTGGTAGAGAAAGGGGGGAATGGGGTGCTCACTATTTGGGGTGCCATTGAATGCTCCTCATATATATATATATATATATATATATATATAACACTTTAACATAGGGAAGTATGGGCTTAGCTGATTCGACTTCATCAAAGTTTCGGAGGTGACCTGCAGTGTTGCTGCTTTTCCCTTTTCCATTTTTTTTAAAAACTTGACTAGCTCGATCAAAACTGGAAGATGGCCGAGGTGAGCAGCGAAGTGGAAGCTGGAGAGACAGGTCGGAGCAGCGCCTGGACGGAGACCAGACAGATCGTTACCGCTGGTAGTCCAAATCGGCTTGCGCCCCCTTTATTTCAAGTTCAAGTTAAAACGGAGAGAGCGGAGGGGAAGTTCACGGTTGGGGAAAGAACAAGCCTACAGGTTCGGTGGAGGAGGGACGTACCTCTGGTGGTCATTGCCAGGCGTTGTTGAAAGGGCGGTTGTGAATGTCCTTGCAGTGTTTGTTCATGTTGGAGAAGAAGACAATGTCCTTTTTGTTTATTTAAGTTTTTGGTTCTTCTTTTTCTCACTTCTGAATCCGAGTATTATAATCAATGTTATCATAACCGAATTGTAAATTAAACCACAACACTCAGGGGGTTCATGGCTTCAAAGGTCCAACCGGTCAAACCATCAAGAACAACATATTTATTTTTATTAGAATTTTAAAAATATCAATATATTTAAACCAAGTTTCTTAATAGAATACAATCACTACAAAAGAATTTTGAATTCTCTACGCTAGTTTGGCGTAGGGACTACCTAGGAATTCAAAATTTCCCTATGCCAAAAAAGAAGTTGGAAAATAGCACGTTGCAAAAATTCCCTATGGTTTCCCTGCACCTGCATTCCTACACGTTCCCTACGCCAAGTTCCATACGTCTTCCCTACGCTGCATTCCTTACGCATTCCCTACACCAAATTCCATACACAATCCCTATGCCTAATTCCATATGCATTCCCTACGCCTTCTTTCATACACATTCCCTACGCCTAGCCTTCTTTTGTTTAGAGTACAAAAATTGGATTTTCCTTACCCATTCCATATGCATTCCCTAAGCCACCGTACATACCCCAAAATTCAGTACGATTCTTTTTATATTTATCTTTATCTACCACAAATATCATAATAAAATTATAAACCCAAACATATGCAAAATCGTAACAATATATATCAACAAAAACATTGACATAGAAAGAATATCATGGTCAAATTACCATAAACTTGATACAAATGTTTTTAAAATAAATCATGTCCAACAAACAATAAAGTTGCTACATAACTCAAACATGGTCGTTTCATCTCATTCAAACATCATATAATGTACCTTATACAAATAGAATATCAAACTCACTGCTAAAATAAGAATGAATCATAAAATATGTCATATCTCTAATTCTCGCTTCCGCCTCAACCTTCATATAAACTCTTGCATAGAACTCATATCCTCCTGCGTGAAACCTAAATCATCTTGTAGTTTGTTAATCATGACATTTATTTCTTTATTTTTACTCCTTAGCCATTCTACTTCCTCCACAAGTTTCTCTCTGTCATCTGAAACTCCAAACCTAGCAGTGTATGTCATATCTCTAATTCTTGATTCCGCCTCAACCTTCGTATAAACTCTTGCATAGAACTCATATCCTCCTGATTGAAACCTAAATCATCTTGTAGTTTGTTAATCGTGACATTCATTTCTTGATTTTTACTCCTTAGCTATTCTACATCCTCCATAAGTTTCTCTATGTCATCCGAAACTCCAAACCTAGCAGTGTATGTATCGTCTCTGTTTATCCGCACTCCACAAGTTTTCCCTACGCAAATTTGTGTAGCATTTTACATTTTAAGTTGTTACTCATATCAGATCAATCACAAAGCAATATGAATGCATTTATGAAGTAAAGGGAATAAGAGCAACCAATTCAAAACAAAAATAGAGAGAATGATACAACAATTTAAAGGTATCATTGCTGGATGTAGAATCTACGATAAATAAAATAAAGTGACACGTGATGCTTTGAATACTAAAATGCATAGGTTGGTTCAATTTTCAACCTTTTTGAGTTTAATTCGATTTGAATTTTTTACTTTAAAATCAATCAACCATCCGGTTTGAACTAGAGTGGAATTACTACTGTTTAATTCGATTATTAGAATTTGCATTCGGAGTGAATTTATTAGAATTAGCTGTTACATCAATGCACAAGATCATCTCTATGACGATTAATGAAATGAGAAGGAGAAAAGTAAACAAAAGATTTACAAAGTTAAATGTATGACAGGATCAGCAAATCGAAATTACTACACTCGAATAGTGTGAGAAAATGACTTGAGGATTGGGAGAAAAGCAGAGCATTCAAACGAGTACAAAGCGGCTGGTTTTCCTAATAAAATTGAATGTGCACTGCCCATTTACTTTTATAGGATAAATCTGGGTAATAATAGCTATATAGCACGAAAACATGTAGCTTTATAGCATGAGCATACTTACTATAGTGAGAGGAAAACTGGCAAAGTGGTTAACGTACATCAACACTTATATATGTAAATTGGTAGAAGAACTTTTGATTTTAACTGAAATGTTTTATTTCTTCTGCAAAAAGTACCTACAAACTACAAAGGAAATGTGTTATTTCAGACTTTGCAAATTGCAATGATTAGGAAAACATCACATTTAAACAGTCAGAGAAGGAGAGAGGTGATGCACTAACAACCTTTCGCCCTCTCATCAACCACATCAACTCAACATTCATCTACCATCTCTCTTTCATACACATCTGTATGCATATGCGAAGCATAGTAAAATAGATAAGCACTGTGCACACTATCTATTTTGTAGTTTATAAAAGTACAAACATGACTGTCTAAAATTTTATGCATGTTCTGTTTTTTGATACGTATACACTTGGGTAAATAATTATATACGCCATCAACACTCAAGTACTGACGTTGCATCAAATTTCGGCAACTATAAAAGCTTTTGTAATTTTCAGTGTAAAATCACATATAAGAAGCCTTTTCTAAAAATAAAATAAATTAGAGAATTGAAAATATAAGTATATCCATTTTCGCATGCAACCAGCTTCATCTCATCATCAGGACTATACTGTACACATGATCAGTATGACATACAGACTACAAAATTAAGGTTCAACTCTACTGAGCCGAATGGCTCAGTTTAACTGAGCCTAATAACCTCAGTTTAACCAAGACAAATAGGCTTAATTTAACTGAGTCTTTTAACAAATATAATATCTTTTCTCGGTTTCACAAAATAGCTTAACTGTGTTGTATTAATGAAAAGTTTGCTATATTTACCTAGTAAATGAATTCTATATACACACACACACACATATGTATATATCTAGCTATTTGTTTTTAGAAGTATTTCAAAAGCCAACATCCTTAGGGTGCATTCTCAGTGAATGGTAACGGGGAATTTGAGCAGGGTATTTGAGCGTAACACTGTTGCGAACGGGGAAGGCTTTTTTTGCTATGAAATGGGGTATTTGTGCATGGCATTTGAACTAGGTATTTAATTGTTAATTTATTTATTTTGAATTAATTTATGCGTTTAATTTTATGAATGACAAAATATTATACTATATATTAGTCCCACATAGCCAAAATAATATAACCATCTCGGTATATACATGAGCATGCAAACATTATAACATCAATTAAAATAAAACAAAACCGGTTTGAACACACATGAAGGCTTAATACTAATACATAAATGTTAAAACTGTCAAAGATTGGCACTTGGGAACATGGGGTACGGGGCGCGAACCCGTGCACACATCAAAAATGAGCTACAACCTAAACAACCCTTAAACAACCACGTTCAAGGAGGCAGAGGTGACGACGCAGCTGCAGGCGGCGGCGGCGTAGTTGAAATTGATTTAGAGTTTTTATTTATATTTGAAACGAACAAATGAACCAAATACGGTTGTTTAAAGGAAAGAACGTGTTATTTCATCCGCGGGTCCTAATTTTAGAAAGCCCATTTAAATAAATTTGAGGTTATTTAGAACACCTAGGAAATGAGTAGGAAATTCCCTACATGGTCCCTATACCTTCCACATATTTTCACGGCATAGCGGTGGCATAGGGAATTCTGGATTGGAAAATTACCCTCCTTTTGTAATGAATAGCCAAAAGTTGCATAACAAAATATAATTGCGAATAAAAATACTTAGACCAAGTTTCATAAAAACAAATATTACTTACAATTTAGGTACCAAATTTGGTGGGTTGGATTAGGGTTTTAAAGGTTGAATACAAGGCTGAAACAAAGGATGGAATGGTGAACCAGGTTTTGAAGGTTGAATGCAAGGCTGAAATAAAGGTTGAAACAAAGGTTAGAGGGTTAAAGTAGGGTTTTAAAAGCTGAATACAAGGCTGAAACAATGGTTGGAGGGTTGAACCAGTGTTTTAAAAGATGAATAAAATGCTGAAACAAAGGTTGTATGGTTAAACCAGGGTTTTAAAGGCTGAATACGAGGCTGAAACAAAGGTTGGAGGGTTGAACCAGAGTTTATGCCTAATGAAGGACCGAATGGGTTCCCGGCTATTGTGGCCCAAGGCCCGAGGTTACTCGTGGTTCAACCGCGGCAGAGTCGGGTATTTAAAACTATGATTATATTTCATGAGAGAATTTGAAAGGTCAGAAACGTATATGAATGAGGAGAATAAAACGTGGATAGGTTTCATGAATTTGGGGACATATGTTATTCATTCAAAATTTAACTACCACCAAGTGTCTTCTTCGTTCATTTTGAATAAAAGTGTATTTATATATTAATTTTTTTAAATTATGTCTTTAATTTGTTAATATATTATTTCTTTAAACAATGAATATTAAAGTAAGAGAATCAATTTGTATGATATGAACAGATATGAAAAGTGAACGTAAATAACTTCTGTCTATTTCTAGGTTTTTTCTTGAATATAAAGATTCAGACCGATGGTTGATCAAATTTTCAAAAACAAAAATTCTGTTTTTCTTAGAATACCATCTAGTATTTTTAGGTAAGATTCGCTTGAATTCCGACAATGTTTGATTTTTAGAAATTTATTAAATATCTAATTAAATTGACGTAAACGGAACAAACTTGTTTATTTTCCCATGAAATTAATCCTTTGTAATATCTAGCTAGATGCATCTCAAAAACAAAATTTCACGATTTAATTCACATTTTAAAATTTTAATGTTATTAGTGATATATTTGTTACTGCTACCACAAATCAACCATATGAATCGATCTAAACAGAGTGAGCAAACTAGAACGCTTTCATTATATAATTTTTTACATCACTATTGTATGAAAATATTCAGAATAAATCAGATTTCGAATATAGATTTAAATTATAAACTGTTAAATATCCTAAATTGTTACAGTTTTATTGTTCAAGTAAGACGTGTTAATGAAATGAATAAGTTATAGGAAAATTTTCATATAAAAAGTAGTAGGTGGATCTGAGGTTTGTCATCTTTTTTGTAGAAAAATTATGCCCAATCAACCTGGTTACTAACATCTAAAAAGATGGATTAATATGAGACGACATTATGTTATAGATTATTTAAAGGTGCAGGGATCTACTTCAAGAGTAAGATACTAATTCTTTATATTTACCCTTGGGGGTATTAAGTGACTGAGACTCACATCTTTTCTTATGGATTTATTCTAATGAGTACAAATAATAGTCAATGGATTCGCCCTTACTAGGTATTAAGTAATTATGGGACCTGTCTTTCTTCAATATGAAGCACTAAATGGTCGAGAAAAGGGGTTTGAGGGGTATCTATGAAAGAAACTATGTCTAAAGGTATTAAGTGACTAAGTTAGAGTGCGTCTAGTGATAAGACATTAGACGGAAAGGGTCTCTAACTATCCTAAGGGAAATATTAAGTGATTAGAAGATTACATAATAATGTCAGCTAGATAGTAACATAAGGGTCTGGCAGGCGAAGGTCTTAAATGACAAGATGACATCTACCATCTTGTAGGTAACAGGTGAATACTTAGTATCTCCCACATTATTCAAATGAACAAAATTTGGGAATAGACTGAGATGTCTACATGGAAATTTAAGTACTAAATAGTTGGATCTGCCATTGGATATTAAGTGATCATTGGATCCGCCTTGGAATTAAGTGATCATATAACTCATCGTTTTTGTTATTTGAGTAATGGACCATCACATGCTTATTATTATGCCATAAACATACTATTTGCTAAATTACACTGCCTAAATAGAAATAAAAGGTAAAGCTTAAGATTTTATTCACTAGAACTTGTCCATCTAACCCTTCATCTTAACAACACAAGACAGGATATAGGGTGCGGACGTGGAGCATTGAGGTAGAAAACAAATGTATCAGAGGCAATTATTATATTATTGTAGTTTGTAACGATCCAGAAATTTCAACCAGTTAAATAATTCATTTAGTTGAATTTATAATTAAAATAGGTTGAATTTGAATTTACTTTGAATAATAAAATAGTTGTTTAGAATTATAAAATATAGTTGAAAAATATACTGGCAAAATATACTAGCTTTTGATCGCAAACAATAACATATACAATGATATTTAGCAACACATATGAACGTCGAAAACTCGAAACAACTTAAAATTTTGAAAAAAGTGTTACAAATGGTAGGAAGAAAACCATATTCTCATGATCAATGGTTTTGTTGTGTTCTTTTTACTAAAGTACCCTCATTTTCTTCCTACAAATAGCACCCTACACCTCCTTATTTCCTCACTTCACTCTCTCCTTTCTTTTCTACTTTATCCTTACCTTCTTATCCATGGCTTCTTAGCCGATTCTTCCTCCTTCTCCCTCTCTATCTTTCGTTCTTCCCTCCTCCTCAATTCGGCCCTCCCTAAGCTCCTCCCTCTCCATCTCAAAACCACCCCTAGCCTCCTCCTTCCTCCTACTATCTCCTCCCCACCTCACTCCATTTGGGCCACTTACACCATGCCCAAGACCCTTACACCAACTCAACCCTTATCCCTCCACCTTATGCCTCTCACCCTCTCTTCCCTTGTGCTTAAAGCTCCTCAATGTCCACAACTGGCACAACCCATCCATAGTCCATCCAACCCCTAGGCTGAGCCCTCCTCTTAAATAAAAAATATATTTAATATAACATATTTTTATTGTTAAAGAAGATGGTAAAGGTAGAAAGTCAATTCATAGCAGTCTGGGTTAACTAGTTAGTCCAACTATAAAGTTAGGCGGAGTGGAATCCCATGGTGAGAAACCCTACACTTATATTTATTTATTATGTATGTTATGTTGATGGATGTGAATTGATGGTTAATTAGCTGTTAAACGAATCAAAAGTGTTAATTACCAAATGCTTATATGTATATACTATGATATACATGTTATGTGATGGTTGAATGATTCTATGAATGTTGTAATGATTGTTAGTGGTGATACTAGTTCGTACTACACATGTTACACCCACTTGTGTGGAGATATATCAGTATTAGTTAAGTCTCATGCTTATCAGATAATATAAATGAATATTTTATTCATTTAAATATAATGAATAAAATAAAAGTTAGAATTTTCTATCCGTAATTTGATAGAAATGAAATTAAAAAAACTTTTTAATGGTTATAATTTTATTAAATAAGTTTTTGCTTGTAAACAGCGTGTTCAAGCTTAATCGATTAAAACTGATTTTGATTTTGAAATTGAAGTTTGGTTTGGCTGTATAGAAGATGTTTTAACTCAAACTGATTGCTCCATATAGCATTCATAAAATTTGATTTGAGTTCTGAAAAGTTTAGGTTTCAAAAGATTAGTTTTTGAAAAATAATAATATTTTAATAATTAAATAATATTACAATATAATTAAAAAATGAATATTTGAGTTTAAAGTTAAAATTTTGAAATATTGTTTTGAGATCATCTAATATACGTTTAAATGGTTTTCTAAACTATTTTGAAGTAAATTGGACTATTTTTAATATAAAAATAAAATACAGTTAGAATAGAGCTTGTCGTGCTGCGGTAGTTCGCGAATTTCAACCGTAGTTTTGAACTGATATAACAAATTCATTTTAAATCAGATTTCTCTGAAATGAAAAATGTTTGCTATCTTATAATAATATTTTTCAAATAAAAAAGGAATTTTCCAATTTCAATGTATGATTTTCAAGTTAAGTCCAAAACAGTTTATGATAAAAATCACTATAGTGTAGTATTGTGACCAAATTTAGAAACCAACTAAAAAGCCTATAAAAAAATTACTAAAAATATTGGAAAAAAATTGATAATCCATATTAAATATTTTCAAAGTGGTTTGGATTGAAAATTTAGAGATTTAAAGTTATTTTCATCAAACTAGTTAAATAAGCCTATTTTTAATGCTTTTAAAACAACTTTTGTTCAACAATTGATTTTGAAGAGTTTTAATTTAAAAATATAGATCCAGACTTTATTAAAAAAAATGTAATATAAAGAGTTTTTAATGATAAATGGAAGTTTCAAAAGTTAAGATGTATTGAACCTTAACTAGAATCTGATATATTCATACCATTTTAAAATAATGCTTACTATTTGAAAAGTCTATGATCATAACTTATGTCGGGAAACCATTACTAATAATAGTGCAACATAATGGAGAAAATGAGTATATTTAAATATGATGTTGAAAACCGAAAACCTTCACATCGGGAGGACTACTTGTTGATGGTCTCAAGTGGATAGCTTCCAACTCCAGATTCATTATCTATATTGTAGCAATGGTATGAATGTACTTGGTGGATTTTCGGCTTTGCAAGGGTTTCTCTCCAATATTGGACAAGGAATAAAGCTCCTTCGGTTTTATTCAGACCTAGAATGAACTTGTATGGATGTATGTCTGAAAGTGTATTTTGTAATGTATTAGTTGATCTTTACCAAACATATGTCTGATTGGTGGCGGAGAATATGCTCTATTAGCTTAGCACCATTCTTTGAGACATACGAGCTCAAAGGTGATATGGTTAGTGATTATCAATATATGTTATAAATTGACAATGTGGCATACCAAGTGATTGAGCTATTGATGATCAAAGCATGGCTTTGGTATAAGCGCAACTTTGTGTAACTAGACTTCGGCAATCCTCACTCCTCGAAAATGGCCAAAACAGGAAAAAAATGCAGTAAGGTTATGGGTGTATTGTTTCCTTCTAGATAAAAAGTGCACCATGGTATAGAGCTCGGACATTACTTATTTGGTAACTTCTACTTATATGGATGTTGATGTTGTGGAGCCCTTGTTAAAGGTTGGTAATGACCAAGATATGGCATACTCATGTGTGCTCTAAGTTTCCATTTAAGGGATAACCCAACCTTGTGTTAGTATAAAACCAGTTGGTTCTTGGGACATCCCTCTAAAGGTGTACCTATCAGATAAGGAAGTTCCTTAGTCTGGTCATTTGTTGGAAATCCATTCTCTACTACAAACCCTTCAGTTTTAGTCATATACCAACGTCAGTATAGTATATAGTACTTATGCTGGCTAAGATTGATGCATTTACTTGTGAAATGATTTTTAACACTAGAAATAGTATCAAATGGTTTTCTCATATCAAGCATTTTTGGTTACCATAAGGAGATACCTCGCCCATGTCTACATTGTGTGTGCCACGAGACCTTATGGTAACTTCATTTTCCAAAAAGCATAAACGATTTTTCTATACATAACAAATATATTGAGTTTCTCACCCTAGTCACATGACTAACACGAAGTATATTTGTTTTTCCCCTAATATCTGGGTGCTCTTAATTTTCCACGCAAGCAGCCTAGTGGTCAGGTCTTAGTAGGAGCATCTTGGAGCTTTTTGGTCAAGTCTTAGTAGGAGCATCTTAGAACTTTCAGTGGAGTGTCTTTTAGATTTGGACCTTTTTCTGAGGTGAAGATGAATATTTTGGATTCACCCAGTACTATCTAATTGTTTTTCTGCTGTTTCATTTTGTATCTAGTAGTTGGATAATTGGATATGTGAATACTCTGATGTTGATGTAAACTTTGTAACCCTCATGTTGTATTACTTAAGATATTGTTCTGTTTCATTGTGATGTTTCTAATGTGTTATAATTCCAGGCGATACAGATTTCAACATTTGAAATTCTGGCATTTGAATACTCGAATATGTTAAGTGTCGATTTTTAAAGGTTGAAAATCTGGGTCGTTAAAAAAAGTGGTATCATAGCTTTGGTTTTTACAAAGCTATGGGATATAACTCATTAGAGATAAGGTTAGTAATGCCTTATAATGAGTAGAACCCAATGGAACATCTAACTATCTGATATTCCCCAAGATATCTCGTCTGTATGCCTAATATCATTTTTGTACCGTTAAAAAATATTTGAAAATGAGTGGAAGACGAGGACAGGGTTGAGAAAGAAGTAGTACCATCTCAAATGGTTGTGATGCTAAGGTAATCGATGAAGCTACTAATCAGGATCAACCCTAAATAATTGTTCCAGTTATGAAAAAGCATTGTACAAGTTTGGGTAGAAAAACATTCAAAGGGTCAGAAGATGTAATAGAAGCCTAGATTAATTCATGTGAAAATATTTTCAAAGGTTTAAGCTTAGAGGACAACCAGAAAAGGATGTTGGCTACATAACAACTACAAGAAGGAGATGCAACTGGGTGAGAGACCATTATTCAAGGGAAATCAGAAGATGACTTTTCATGGGACCCGTTCAAAGAAGTTTTTGAAGAAAGATACATGCCTTCAGTAGGGATTTCCAGGTCGTATCAGGAGTTTATGGAGTTAAAGAAGGGGGATATGTCTTTTCAGGAGTACTTGAACAAATTTAATTAGCTAGCCCATTTTGGACCAGAACTGATTAACACCCACTAAAGAAAAACGAGAGGTTTATTAAAAAGATCGAGCAGAAGTATCACGAAATGATGACAGGGCATGTAAAGCAATCATTCATTGAGTTGGTGGATATGGGTTATGGATACGCTACTCAAGACAAGCAAAAAGCACCTGAGAAGAAGGAAAGCAACAATAGCAATAATTTGAAGGAAAGGAAGTTTAGTGGAAAGAAGCTTGGCCAACATAAGGGGAGGAAAAAAGCTCGTCATGGTCAGCTTAAGAATGTCACATGCAATTTCCAAGAAAAAGATATTATTTAAACAACTATAGCAAACCAAAGAAGTTAGGCAACCCAAGTCATGGAGTTAGAGAGTGATACAATTTCCGTAAGCTAGGACATCAGATCAAGGACTGCCCAATAATGAAAAAAGAGGAAGTGGCAAAGGTCTATGTTATATCTGAAGGTCCTTTAGCTGTTAAGGAAGTGAAAGGGAAGGAATTTTTAGAAGATAATATTTTCATTTATGATAAATTGGCATGAATTTTATTCGATACTAGTGCTACACATAGTTTCATTTCAAAACCGACGATAGAAGGATTAGAACTTGTACCCAAATTTATTGATGAACCCCTATGTGTAAGATATCAAACAGGAGGTCCACTGGCTTATTTTTGTATTGTAAGAATGTTTTTATCTCTCATTCGCATCATGAATTTCATTTCAACTTATTTATCCTAGATTTTGATGAATTTGAAATTATACTTGGAGTGAATTGGTTGACCAAGTATGAAGAAAATCTAGATTGTGTAAATAGAAAAGTATTGGTAAAAAAAAACCCAGGAATTTTATCAAAATATCTTGTGAAGTCCCTAGTCCAAAGAGGGACAATTCGATGTATACCTTGGGTTATCCTAGTACAGACATAGAAATTATACCCGTCGTGAGGGAATTTCTTGATGTATTTGAAGAAGTAAAAAAGCCTCCCTCCACATTGAGAAATCGAGTTTACGATCGACTTAGTACCCAATGCCAGACCTGTTGCTCATCGTAGCCATAAAGTGGCCCCAGGAGAAAGAGAATAATTAAATAAACAAATCCAAGGACCTTTGGAAAGGGGATTTATTCGACATAGCTGTTCAAGTTGGGTGTCAGCTGCCATATTCGTAACTAAGTTTGACATTCCTTAAGGTTGTGTGTTGATTATAGAGATCTTATTAAGCAAACCCTTAAGAACAAATAACTGCTACCTCGAATAAATGATCTATTTGATCAATTGAGTGGTGCCCGATTTTTCTCGAAAATGGACCAAGCCACAGGTTATCTTCAGTTCAGGATTGCTGAAGACTCTATCCATTTAACTGCTTTCCGAGCACATGATATCATTTACAAATGGTTAGTAATGTCGTTCGGATTAACTAATGCCTTGCTTATTTCATGCATGGATCTAATGATAGGAGTGTTCCGTGATATGTTGAATAATTTCGTATTGGTTTTCATTGATATCCTTGTCTACTCTAAAACCGAGGAAGAACATGCAGAGTATCCGAGAATTGCTTTGAAAATATTGAGAAGAAATGTGCTAAAGGAGAAACTTTATAAAGGCCATTTCTGGGAAAGAGAAGTAAAGTTCCTTGGTCATATTGTATCTAAACAAGGAATTTCAATAAAACAAGGGAAGATATATGCTATTCTGGATTGGAAACAGCTTTCAACATCAAAGAAAGTCCGAAGTTTCTTGGGATTGCTGGTTATTACAGGAAGTTTGTTCAAGATATTTCGAAGATAGCTTCTCCTATAATAAAGTTAACCATGAAGAATGCAAAATTTGACTGGTCACCCGAATGTAAAGCAGCCTTTCAGGAGTTGAAGAAAATATTAACCACAACTCAAGTTTTGGTTATTATAAATGGAAATAAAGGTCTATCAGTCTACATAGATCGGTGCAAGGAAGGATTCGACGCAGTTTTGATGCAATAATGCAGATCAATTGCTTATGCAAGCAAACAGTTAATACCTCATGAAAAAAATTATCTGTCTCACGACTTGGAGCTACTAGTTGTAATATTTGCTTTAAAGATCTAGAGGCACTATCTGCTGCGAGAGAAATTCAAGTTGTTCACAGACCATAAATCCTTGATGTATTTGTTCACTCAAAAAGGTTTGAGTTTGAGATAGCAGCATTGGTTGAAATTTTTAGCATCGTATGATATGGATATTCTCTACATACCTAGGAAGGCCAACGTTGGAGCCGATGCTTTAAGTACAGAATACGTTGTCATTGCCTATTTAGTTATCAACTGAACTCTTATCAAGAAGATTGCCTGTCAGCAAGGAGAAGATGAAATCCAACAAAGGATTACTAAGAATATACAATAAGGTGGGAATTCAAATTTTAAAATTGATGATAAAGGCATTTTGAGGTTGAAAGGAAGAATTTTTTTCCCAATATTAAAAGAAAGAGGTATTAGATGAGTGCCATAAGTCCAATTTCAACATTCATCCTGGAGTCAACAAGATGTATCGAGATGAAAAACGTACATTTTGGTGGAGAAAGATGAATATGGACATATCCATCTATGTCGGTCGATGTGCTACGTGTCAACAGATTAAAAGTGATTGACAAAGACTGCGGGATTGCTCCATCCCTTGCAAGTGTCAAAGCAGAAATGGGACCGAGTCTCCATGGATTTCATTGACGTATTACCCAGATCTAGTAAAGGAAATAAAGGAATTTGGGTCGTCATGGATATTCTAACCAAAAGTGCCCAGTTTATTCCAGTGAAACCATGCAGGACTACTGCAAGCATGGTAGAGATATATATAAAAGAGATTGTTCAACTGCATGGGATACCAAGTAGCATAGTGAGTGATAGAGATTCAATCTTCACTAGACGTTTTTGGGAAGCCTTTCAAGACACTTTGGGAAAAAACTGAAATTCAGCACTGCTTACCACCCTCAAACGGACAAACAAACAGAAAGGGTTAACAGGATTTTGGAGGATTTGTTACAAGCATGTGCCTTTGACTTTGGAGGTTTATGGGAAAATCATTTGCCCCTTGGTTGAGTTTCTTATAATAATAGTTACCAAACTAGTATCAAAATGGCACCTTTCGTAGCATTGTATGGTCGTCTGTGTAAGTCACCTGCTTATTGGATCGAGTCTAGAGATAGACCTTTTCTCGAACTAGATATGATCAGAGAGGCTAGCGAGAAAGTGGGTTTGATTAAGAAGAATTTGAAGATGGCACAAGACCGACAAAAGAGTTATGTTGATCATAGAAGGAGATCGCTAAAATTCGCAGTTAGAGATTCAATATTTATGAAAGTTTCTCTAGTGCGTGGAGTTATAAGATTCGGAGGAACGGGGAAGTTAGAATCACACTATATTGGACCATTCCCTATTCTGGAAAGAGTTGAACCACTGGCTTATAAAGTTCAGTCACCCAAATGGTTATTGGTTGTGCATGATGTATTCTTCATTTCTAATTTGAGAAAGTATGTTCATGACCCAAACCATATTGTTAAAAATTCTGCTCAAGAAGACATAGCGATTACCCGAAACTTAGCGGTCAAGAGGAAACTCATAAAAATTATTGCTCGAAAAGAAAAGTGGCTATGAAATAAAACTGTTAAGTTAGTTAAAGTGTAGTGGAGTGGTGATCCCAAAGATTGTACTTGGAAAATAGAAGAGACTATGCAGAAGTTCTACCCCGACAGTCGAGTTGACATCCAAGTTTAGCCCAACATCTCAATAAACTCATTTCCCTTTGGTTTCCCTTATTATGAAATTTTTAGGACGAAATTCTTTTTAAAAGGAGGTAAATGTAACGATCTTGAAATTTCGACCTGCTAAATAATTTATTTAGTTGAATTTATAAATTGAATAGGTTGAATTTGAATTTACTTTAAATAATAAAATAGTTGTTTAGAATTATAAAATACAATTGGAAAATATATTGTCAAAATATACTAGCTTTTGATAATAAACAATAACATACATATTGATAGTTAGCAAAACCTATAAGCATCGCAAACTTGAAATACCTTAAAAGTGTGACAAAAATGTTGCAAATGGTAGGAAGAAAACCATGTTCTCATGATCCATGGTTTTGGCTTTGGCACACGGTTTTGTTGTGTGACTTTTTATTAAAGTACCCTCAATTTCTTCATATAAGTAACAACCTACACCTCCTTATTTCTTCACTTTACTCTCTCCTTCATTTCCTACTTCTTCATTACCTTCTCATCCATTACTTCCTAGCTTATTCTTCCTCCTCCTACCTCTTTCCCTCTTCCTCTTCCACAATTTGACTTACGCTAAGCTCCTTCCCCTCCACCTCAAAATCGCCCCTAGCCTTGCCCTTCCTCCTCCTATCTCTGCCCCACCTCTCCCTTTAGGCCACCTACACCACGCCCAAGACCCCCACACCAGCTCGGCCCATCACCCTCCACCTTATGCCCCTCATCCCCCTTGCACTTAAAGCTCTTCTATCCCCTTGTCTAGCACCACTTATCCCCAATCCATCTCCACCTCCAAGCCGAGCCTTCCTCTTAAATATATATATATATATATATATATATATATATATAGATATATAATAACAATAGTAGTATTTTTATTGTTAAAGAAGACGGTGGAGGTCCAAAGTTAGTTCATAGTAGTATGGGTTAACTAGGCAGTCCTACAATCAAGTTAGACAGAGTGAAACCCCAAGGTGAGAAACTCTACAATTATATTTGTTTTGTAAGTTATGTTGATGGTTGTGAATTCATGGTTAATTAGTTGTTAAACGAAATGTAAGCGCTAATTACCAAATGCTTATACATATATATTATGATATACATGTTATGTGATGGTTGAATGAATGCTATGAATGTTGTAATAATTATTAGTAGTGATACTAGTTCGTACTACACACGTTACAGCTACTTGTATGTTGGTATTTGGGTACTAGTTAAGTCTCATGCTTATCGGATAATATAAATGAAATTTTATCTATTTAAATGGAAAAATAAAAGTTGGAATTTCCTACCCGGAATTATATGGAAATGAAATCGAAAAACTTTTGTAAATATTGGAATTTTATGAATAGGTTTTGATAGTATACGGTGTGTTCATGTTTAATCGGTTAAAATTGATTTCGATTCTGAAATTGAAGTTTGGTATGGTTATATAGAAGATGTTTCAACTCAAACTGATTATTCCATATAGCTTACATAATATTTAATTGGAGTTCGGCAAAATTTTGGGTTTCAAAAGATTAATTTTTGAAAAACAATAATATTTTAATAATTACATAATATTATAATATTAATTAAATCCGAATATTTGAATTTAAAGTTGAAATTATGAAATATTGTTTTGAGATCATCTTATATATGTTTTAAATGGTTTTCTAAACTTTTTTGAAGTAAATCGGGCTACTTTTTATATAAAAATAAAATACGGTTAGAATAGAGCTTGTCGCCTATGGTAGTTCGCGAATTTAGACTATAAACTTTACACTGATATAACAGATTCATTTTAAATCAAATTTCTACAAAATGAAAGACATTTTCTTCTTATAATAATAATAGTTTTCAAATAAAAAATGAATTTTCCAATTTTAATGCATGATTTTCAAGTTATGTCCAAAACAGTTTTCGATAAAAATTATAGTAGTGTAGTATTTTGACCAAATTTATAAATCAACTGAAAAGGCTATATAAAAATTATTTAAAATATGTAATTTTTTTGATAAATCATATTAAATATTTTCAATGTGGTTCGGATTGAAAATATCGAGTTTTAAAGTTATTTTCATCAAATTGGTTAAATAAGCCTATGTGTAACGCTTTTAAAACACCTTTTGCTCAATAATTGATTTTGAAGAGTTTGAACTTAATAATCTTCGTCCAAAATTTGTTAAAAAACTTCAAATGTACAATGAAGCGTTTTTAATAATAAATGGACGTTTCAAAAGTTAAGCTAGGTTAAGACTTATTCGTACAATTTTAAAACAACGATTGCTATTCAGAAAATCCGAGATCAGAACTTATGTTCGAAAACCATTCCGAATAAGAATAATAAAAGACGATGATGAAAACCCAAAACCTTCACATTAGGAGGACTGCTTGCTGATGGACACAAGCGGATTGCTTCCACCTTGAGATTTATTATCTATATTATTATAGCACCAGTCCGAACGTAGTTGGAGGATTTTTGGATTTGCAATGACTTCTCTCCTATATTGGACGAGGAATAAAGTGTCTTTGGTTTCATTCAAACCCAGAATGAATGTGTATGGATGTATGTCTGACAGTGCATTTTGTAACGTATTGGTTGATCTTTACTAAACATATTTCTAATTGATGATGGAGAATATGTTCTCTTAGCTTAACAGCCTTCTTTGAGACACATGAGCTCAAAGAAGATATGATTAGTGATTACCAATTATATGTTATGAAATGACAACGTGGCATATTAAGTGATTGAGTTATTGATGATCAAAGCATGGCTTTGGGATAATTGTAGCTTTGTGTAACGAGACTTCGACAATCCTCACACCTCGGAAATGGTCAAAACAGGAAAAATGACAACAAGACTCTTGGTGTGTTGTTTCCTTCTAGATAAAAAGCGTACCATAGTATAGAACCCGGGTACTACTTATGTAGTAACTTCTACTTATGTGGATGTTGATATTGTGGGACCCCGGTTAAAGGTAGGTAATGACCGGGAGATGTCATACTTGGGTGTACTCAAAGTTATCTAGTTAAGGGATATTTAACACCCCGTAAAATTCGAAAGCATTAATAAATAAATAAAAACAAGCAATTAAATGATATGACTGGAAAATGAGATTTTTGCAGCTTTAGGAATTTAGCTACGAAACACTTTTATTTGGATTCGTGGCGAGATTCTGAATCATTTTCATACATAATATGCTGAAAACGGTTCACGCATGAAGAACTTATGAACAAATGAATTTGGATAGTGTGCACAGAAATTATGTGTGTATATATATATATATAATTATGTGAATATTATATATATTGTCCAGATAATAATTTAAAATAAAAGTGGGAAATTCAAAATTTGAATTTGGAGATAAGATCTAGGGGACAACGTACATTGGATATATGGAAACAAATGAAGCAAATTAAGAACATAATTAATAAAAATAAACAGCTCAGCGACGCAGCAAAATTGGGCGTTCCAGCCCAATGGGGCCGTCCGCTTCCCCTTAAGGGGGTGGACCGCTAGGCGGTTTGGGAGCCCAACTCTGCCTGCATGGATTGGGGATTTCTAAGAAGATATGTTTATATGGATGGGTTGGATTAATTTTTATTAATCCAATGGTACATGATCACACGAGCAAGTATAAATGACCCCTCAAACCCCACATTAGAAGCCCTAATCTTCTACCTCTCTACCTCCATATTGCTGAATTCCATAAAATAAGAAAGAGATTAGGGTGAAGGTTTCTTCTACTTATCTTCCTCCATTCTATATCTTTCTATTTCAATCTATATAAGTCTAGGAATTTGGAATTTAGCATAAATTATATGTATAGGAATCTAATTATATGTTTCTTATATGTATATTGTTAGGAGAAGAATCAGAGTTTGCTTGAATGTTAAGAACCGTCGCAGATCTTGAAATTATACCATATCTCCTCCTAATTTGTGAGTGGAATCTAGTTTTTCTTAAATGCATATTCATATTATTACAATTTACCATATGAATTGTTATGCCTATAAAGATTTGGTTATGCAATAATATAACATGAAAATCCCCAAATTTTCTATTTTGTAATTACGTAGGAAATTGTCATGTTGAATTGGTTTTATGGAATTGTGGTTTTTGCATTGGATTAAAGGTAAATATGAGTGGTTGTATTATTATTTATATTTATGCAATTCGTTATTATCATCTGATTTAGCCTAGGAAGGTTTGGATTTGAATTGGATTTGAATTGTTTCATAGTCTGATGTATGAAAACAAATATGTTTACTATGCCTTAAGAAGTTCTTAAGTGGCTGACTCGCCTTTTTTTATCTAATTTGGATCTTAAGTGGTTAGGACTAGGATCCTTTGAAGGTTTATTCCTTGGATAGGAACCAAATTCATGGGACACACCCTTATTTGTATTAAGGTAGGTCGTTGGGTCCTCCTTTTTTGAAATGGGTTAGGCATAAAATGGTTAATGGAGTAGGGTAGTTTATGGGGATGCCCACTTCCTCTAGAAGCTTGTAAGGGCTCAACTAGGGACATATTGGTAATTAAAAGATATGTGGCCATTGCATGCTCACCAACTGTCTAAGGGAAGTCTTAAGCGACATAGGTGTCCTATCTGGTAATATCAGTTAAGAAGTAACATTTGCAATACTACTTCTCATATTACAAATGAAAGAATGACTTAAGAACGTTAACGTACTAGGTTGGGGTTCCTAAAGGGCTAGGGGTCCGCCTTAGGGTTATAAGAGATAGAAATAATCCACCTTTAATAGGGCCATAAGTGACCAAGAATGCCACCTCGTTGGGTCTTTACCCTAAAAACACTAATGGGCGATTGACTCGGATATCCACCACATTGGTTAGATGTTTATGTTTGTGTGAAATCTTATGTGCTACGTAGACATACCTTGACATATGTAACCTGCTAAAAATATAGGGTATGGACATTAAGTAACACTATATTTCGATCACATGGAACTTTATGTTCTGACCCCCTCTCCTTAACATCCAACAGGTCAGTAGATGGGGTAAAGCCATGGATGAAGTCATGATTGAAGCTAACCAAGAATGTAACAGCCGCATTTTACGTATCGGAAGATCGTAAAATATTTTTATTTTATTCCCTGAGGGTTGGATCATTCTAATATTTTGATATGTTGCTTATGGGGATGTGAGACATGTCCATAATTTTTATAAATTTTGTTTGTGACCATTTTTCCCTTTTCAGTCTTGTACAGGGCATAACTTTTGACTCAAGTTGAATCAGGTGGTAAGACCTGTGCCAACGGAAAAAAATGATGATTGACTTTACGTAGAGTGGTTACATCAAAGATTTGTCTCAGCGGTTTGGGAGGAATCGCTGTTTTAAGGTTTAATGGTTGGTTGCCCAGGTTCGGTAAGCCATAATGGGCTAAATTGGAGAGGCTCATTAAAGGGTTGGTGGAAGCTATGAATAGAGGGTGAGGGATATGGGAAATGGTTTTGTAACGACCCGCATATCCGTACTATCTGAGTTGACTAATAACACAACACGTCCATCCCAAATTGCACAGAAATACGAATCATTATTAGAAAGAAGTTAGAGGATGAGAAATAGAAAGAAAGAAATATTAGAACAGAAGAAAACGAAGATCACCAACTCACAGCGGAATGAATAAATTATATTATATAACATCACTTTTGAAATACAAATTGGTATCTGTATATACATACTGTAACACCCCGTAATTTTATAACATTAAAATTCACAAATTAAAGTATACTTAATTTTTAGAAAAGAATTAAGTGAAATGGGTTGCGCAGAGAAATATATATATATATATTGATATATATATATATATATTAAAAATTAAATAAATAAATATGCGAAAAAGTTCAAAACAACGAATTGGGAGGGGGAATAACCGAACCGGCCCATTTTTGAGGTCGACCCGAGCCCTGCTGGGTCGACTAGGGGTTAATCCAGGGTGTTTGGCTGTCAACCCGTGGGCCGATTCGCTCAAATGCAGATTTTGCATTTGATTGGTTCTCATGGTTCAGGGTTAATCTAATGGTCCTAAATAACTTCCTACACCTATAAATACATCCTAATGCTAACCCTAAACCTAATTAAAATAGAATAGTTACCGTCATACCGTCGCCATGGAAATCAATGGAGCCGCCGCCAACTAAGAAAGAAGAAAAGCAAATTCAATTCTAATTCTCTCAACCCTAAAGCAAAGCAAAACTCTCTCTTTTCTTCTCTAAATTGTGAGTATGATGATCTTAACAAGATTATTATCATTTTAATTAGGTTGAGTTATGAATGGATTATGAGTAGATGATGTGAATTATCATATATGTTGTTGTAAACCCCTTTTGCTATCATGTATATTATAAATACAATGTTATATGATGATGATATCTTATATGTTGTAAATCATGCTATGATGATGTTATGTATGTTGAAAGTTTCTATGCTAAGTTGTGATGAATCATACATGTTAAAAAGGCCATGATGTTACCATCTATGCTAGTTAGTTCATATTAATTAAATCATCATGTTTGGGTTATGTTGATCTATATGACAAGTCACATATGCAAGTTAGATTGATTAGAAAAGTTATGAACATATGCCAAGACATCTATTATGACATCTAGAATTATGCTATGACATATATGATATCCTATGCTAGTTCACACCATCATTATGTTGCCTAAACACCCCATATGCAAGTTTATGTATAGATTTGGGCTATGACCATATCATATAAATTGAGACATTTAACAAGTTGACACCTTTTGATCCTTAACATGTGTAGTTTATGCAAGTTCCACCCCTATTATGATTAGATTTATTTTAATTGTCTATATGTTGTGATAATTTATCTTTGTGCTAGGTGTTAAACTATACAAGTCTAGCCTATATTATGCATTGAATAAGCGAACGTATAAACGTGGGGTAGGGGTAATATTAAGGATTTAATATTAAAAAGTTGGGGTGCAATTGATATGATTTTGCATGCCATAAGTGGATGGCCATAATTGAGTCAATTATGGACATCATTAAAAGTTGACTTAATTAAATTTGAATAGGGAATTATTAAAACTGGGGTAAAAGATTTTAAGTGTTAATCAATGCTTAGGACACGAGGTTGGACTCGTTTGTGACGTAAACCTGCCCGGACCCGCCCAACAAATCCAGTGGTCAAAAATGTCAGCCCAATGTGAGAGGTCCTAGGCCTAAACTAAAGCATAACGGTTGTAAAGACACGAGGTTAGACTCTTTTATGGTGTAAGACTGCCCGGACCCGCCTGGCAAATCCAGCTGCCATAAATGTCAGTCTAATGTGAGAGGTCTTTATGAGGTTATGGCCTGAATGAAATAAGAAATACTTAACCAGATAAACATGTAAGGTGGGACATGGGGGTTAAGTAGGTGCCTTGGGTGGCATGAGGAATCTAGGGGGTGCCCTTAGTGGCATGTGAAATACGATTAGTAAGACTTAACCAAACACACATGTAAATGAACATGACTAAGAGGGTTAAGTGGGATATACTAGTGACAAGCTTAGGTGGGTAGCTTGTGGGGGCCCATTTCGACCAGTATCCCAAACGTATCTTTGTGGGCTCGACCCAAGTCGAGGATGAGACACGCATGCTGGGTTCGACTGTAAGAGGCCAAAACGGGGAGCGGTGGCAACGCAAGTCCAACGGGTTTCGTATGCGTGTGTGGACTCAGGCTGGTAGGTAAGACGTTGTTGCATCGTGTAGGTATAAGCCGTGCATTCTCAAGTTGTATCGGGTTGCCACTTTAGGGGAGTGATACACCCCACTGTGGGGCCAACACGGGTATCTACGAGTAGGGAGCCGATCGAAAGTGGGTAGTGGGGTACACCTAGTGGAGATAGGGGCAGACGGCTCCTATGTAGTCAGCTAGGGGTACGTAAGGCTATTTATAAAGTTTCTGTGTGAAGCAAGTGGGATCAAACAATAGGGTGACTGGTGTGGTGCAGTGTAGTAATGTGCGGTGCAATGTAGTAATCATTCGTTAGTAATTAGGTGTGCCTTTATTGTTATCTTTAACGTTATCTTAAACGCTATCTTTATCTTCCTAAGAGTTCATAGACATTTACTTGTCTTCCAGCTTATGCCTTAGTCTAGTTATTTTGATAATAGTATTGTTAGAATTATCATACTCGCCAGACTTTATGTCTGACCCCCTCCATTTCTATCCTTTTTCCCCTCCAGGTCCTCAGGTTGGGCCCAGCTCTAGTGGAGTTTGATTGGATTGCTTCATCTCTCTTGGAAAGCTTGGACAGTTGAAGTAAAGTCCATCTTGTTATCTTTTTAATGGCTATTTATGTAATGGGATTATGTATTTTGTTTTATGAAGATGGATATTGTACTTGGTTTTATGATGAAACAAACATGTTTAATTTCCGCTGCAATAAAATGAAGTTTTAGATTTCCAAGTACTATTTATTTTCTGTCTTGTTGTAATTTTTCTGTTCTATATTCACTTATAAGCTCCATGGAAGTTAATGCATTCCCTTTGTGAGTGACATTAATGGACGTGGGGTGTTACACATGGTATCAGAGCTTAAGGTTACCAGAACAGATAAAAATACTTTAGAAAAATAGTTATTTTTGGAAGAAGTGTTTTCAAAAACATGTTGTAATGAGAAATTTAAAGAGAAAAGTTTTTAAGAAAAACATAATCCCCAATAGCCACATATCTTTTTCTTTCGAATTCTCCATTCTGAATCTTTCCTTTTTTCGTTTCAGCATGGCTGAAGATCTTAATCTACCCAACGGTGTAACGATACCAGGATGGTATAGGAGGTTATTAGAGGCTAGGGCTGCTGCAGGTCCAGCCAATGTTCCTCTACCACCAGTTGCACCCGTTCCTCCTCCTCCTCCTCCTCGCATAGATACTTTTGCAAAGACGTGCAAGGAATTCAAGGCTACAGGTGGAAAACCATTTCAAGGGTCAGAAACGTTTGTGGAAGCTAGAGATTGGCTTAAGGAGGTGGAAGAATTGCTAGAAATCTTTGAAGTAGAAGAAGGGAGGAGAGTTCGTCTAGCAGCTTGGTTGATGAAGGGAGAGGCCTCGTTTTGGTGGGAGGTCACTTATGGGGAGCGTCCTGTTGACTCTTGGGCGGATTTCAGACGTAGGTTCGAGGCGAAGTTTCTCTCAAGGGCGGAAGAAAATCTATATATGGAAAGGTTCTTGACATTGAAGCAAGGAAGCTCATCAGTGAAAGAATATGTCAATAAATTTAATCAGTTAGCAAGGTTTGGCTTGGACTTAGTAAACACGTCGGAGAAGAAGGCTCTAAGGTTCGTGAATGGCTTAAATGAACCATTGCAAGGGTTGGCTATGACCCACATCCCTATGGGGGCCACCTTTGAGAAGTTAGTAGAAATGGCGCTTATGCATGAGGAGAAAAGCGCTAAAGCTGATAAGGCACCCGAGAAGAAGGGGGATCAGAAGAAACCACAACAGCAAACAAGAAGGGTGGTAAAGACAATAACGGCAAGGGAAAGAAGAAATGTTTTAACTGTGGGACACCAGGCCATCTCAGCAAGGATTGCCGAAAGAAAAAGAAGACAGGCTGTTTTCATTGTGGCGATGCGGGACATTTAGTGAAGGACTGCCCAAAGAAGGGGCAGAGGGCAGGAGCTACCTCGGGAGGACAGGTGCAGGCTCTTATGGCACCAGGGCAGGCAAGGGGACAAGTTCAGGCTCTCGCGGTCCCACCGCTGCAAGAACGAGGTAGAACCATTTCTGTTGAAAGCTTAGTTTTTCTGTTTGATCATCCTGTCCGTACCTTATTCGATTCGGGCGCATCACATTCGTTTATCTCTACATCATTAGTTGAATCACTACACTTAAACACCAGTTTAGTAGAGGATCCCTTAGTTGTTTCGAATCCAATTGGGGGCTCAGCTTATTTGTCTATGATGTGTTTGGATTTGAAAATTTCCATACTTAGCGTTGAATTTAGATGTGATGCTTATGTGTTGGGCTTCACGGACTATGGGTTAATTTTAGGAATGGATTGGTTATCCCGAAATGGGGCCGTTCTTGATTGTGAAAGGAGAGTAGTTAGGCTCGTGACTCGCCTTGGCAACACTCTCGAAATCTTTTGTAATCCCATAAATTCGGTTATGCTAAGTTATCTAGAATCGCTTGACGTGTTTGAGGAAAATCTACGATCTGTTAGAGTGGTCCGAGAATATTCGGATGTGTTTGAGGAGGTGAAGGGCTATAGATTTTCGAATATATCTTGTGGATAATGCGAAACCAGTATCTTTGCCAGTACACCACATGGCTCCACGTGAAAGGAGGGAACTCGATAAGCAAGTGAAGGAGTAGCTTGAGAAGGGGTTCATAAGACGAAGTATATCGGAGTGGTGTGCTCTAGTAGTATTTGCCACAAAGGCGGATGGGTCCCTTAGACTGTGTGTGGACTATAAAGAACTTAATAAACTTACTAAGAAGAACAAACACCCACTGCCGAGGATTGACGATCTCTTCGATCAGTTAGTTGGCGCCTCGGTGTTTTCACAGTTGGACTTAGCCACTGGGTTCCATCAGTTGAGAGTGGCTGAGGATAGCATAGAAAAGACTTCCTTTAGGACTCCGGACGGTTTCTATGAATGGCTAGTGATGCCCTTCGGTTTGACAAACGCCCCCAACATATTTTGTTGATTTGATGAGTAGGGTGTTTAGGGAGTACCTTAACAAATTCGTGGTAGTCTTTGTAGATGACATCTTGATCTTTTCTAAGGATGAAGAAGAGCATGCCCTACATCTTAGGGAAGTGTTGGAGACTCTTCGAGCGCATAAGCTTAAAGCTAAATTTTCTAAGTGTCACTTTTGGAGGAAGGAAGTACGGTTCTTAGGACACGTGGTTTCCAAAGAAGGGATAGCTGTAGATCCCGCGAAGGTGGTGGCCATCCAAGATTGGAAGGTTCCCAAAAATGCTACAGAAGTGAGAAGTTTCTTGGGGTTGTCTGGCTACTATAGGAAGTTTATCAAAGACTTCGCAAAGATATCAGCTCCATTGACACGCTTAACGAAGAAGAACCTAGTTTTCACATGGGACGTAGATTGTGATGATGCATTCCAACGTTTGAAGAGAGCTTTGACTTTAGCCCCAGTCTTAGTATTGCCAGACGGGAGTAAGCCGTTTACCGTTTATACTGATGCTTATGGGACAGGACTAGGCGCAGTCTTAATGCAAGAGGGTAGGGTAATAGCCTATGGTGGAAGGCAGTTGAGAGCGCATGAGAAAAATTATCCTACACATGACCTAGAATTGGTCGCTATTGTTTTCGCGCTTAAGTCTTGGCGTCATTATCTTCTTGGCGAGAAATTCGAATTATTCACTGACCACAAGTCTTTAAAATACTTATTCTCTCAAAAGGACTTGAACTTAAGGCAACAAAGGTGGATGGAGTTCTTAGCGTCCTACGACTTCGAAATAGCCTATACCCTTGGCAAGGGTAACGTGGTGGCAGATGCCTTAAGTAGAAAAAGACTATCCTTAAGTACTTTGTTTGTTGAGCGGCGAAGTTTAGAATTCATTTCGATGTTTGACTTTAGACCTTCCGTTGACTTCGTACCTGGTTTGCTAGCATCCTTGGAGGTCAGACCTACGCTTTTGTGACGGATTGGCGAAGCACAGCGAGACGACCCACAGTTAGTTGAGTTAGTAGAAAAGCTCAAAGGAGGGGAGTCATCAAGCTATCTCCGTAGGTATACCCTAGATGATAAGGGTTGGTTACGTAGGGATGGTAGACTTTGTGTACCAAAAGACGATGACCTAAGGAAGATTATTCTTGATGAAGCACATCGTTCGAAGATGACCATTCATCCCGGCGGGGACAAGATGTACAAAGACATGAAGAGAGTTTACTTTTGGGCCGGCATGAAGAAAGACGTGGCCGAGTATGTCGCTAGATGCTTTGTGTGCCAACAAGTAAAAGCGGAGCAAAAGAAACCCGGTGGGTTGCTTCACCCATTGGAGGTTCCACTATGGAAATGGGAAAGCATCTCGATGGATTTTGTGGATGGATTACCGCGATCGAGGAAGGGTAATACGGGAATTTGGGTTATAGTGGATCGACTTACTAAGAGCGCCCATTTTATTCCCGTGAAGAGTAAGAGGACTGCTCTATGGTTAGCTTCTGTATACGTTCGAGAGATAGTTCGTTTGCACGGTGTTCCTTCCAGCATAGTGAGCGACCGCGATCCTATTTTCACTAGCGAATTTTGGAGAAGCTTACAAGAGGCGGTAGGGACTCAGTTATGTTTGAGCACCGCATATCATCCTCAGACGGACGGCCAGACTGAGAGGGTGAATCGCATTCAGAGGATCTGTTGAGGCTATGTATCCTAGACTTTGGGGGTACATGGGAAGAGCACCTTCCATTGGTTGAGTTCGCATATAATAATAGCTTTCAGTCCAGCATTGGTATGTCACCATTCGAAGCTCTATATGGACGACCTTGTCGTTCACCTACATGTTGGTGGGAATCTATGGATAAGATCTTACTTGGGCCCGATATGATTAGGGAGACTTCTGAGAAGATCGACTTGATTCGAAGGAGGATGAAAGCAGCGCAAGATAGGAAGAAATCTTATGCGGATAAGAGGAGGACATATCTCGAGTTTGAAGTTGGGGACATGGTCTTTGTCAAAGTGTCTCCATTACGAAACGTTGTTCGCTTTGGGTCCGTTGGGAAATTAGCACCAAGGTTTGTAGGGCCGTTTCCTATTAAGGAGAGGATTGGACGGATGGCGTATAGAGTGGAGTTGCCCGAGAGACTTAGTGGTGTACATGACGTATTCCATGTGTCACATTTGAGGAAGTGCTTGCATGAGACCGTGGAAGTGGTAGAGCCGAGCTTGCTTAGAGAGGTGGAGATAGAGCGTGATGCGACAATTCGACGAGCTCCTACGCGCATTCTTGGGTCGGAGATCAAGAGGTTGAGGAATCGAGAGGTCAGACTAGTCAAAGTGCAATGGGGAGATGATGAGAGCAACGCTACTTGGGAGACAGAAGAGAAGATGCGTTCACGATACCCTTTTCTTTTTGAGGGTATGACTTTTAATTTCTCCTTTATCGCTTAGCTTGTACTTATCTAATCTTTAGTATATCCTCTCGCTAGTACCTTTGACCTTTAGTTAGGATAATCCTATGGTTGAAACATGTGTTTGAGACATGTTATATATGGTGGATGCATAGTGGATGCAAGTGTTTGCTAGTGGTTGCTCGTGGATGCATATACACAAACTATTAGGCACCAGATCAGCTCAGTCACTTCATATTGCATATTGCATATATATGGATGTATTTAGTAAAATGGATGTATAATGGTTGTATTATCATATAGTTGCTGCATTCGGGTGGATGGTTGAGCACGCATATAGAATTAATATGTATCATTAGGAATCTTTTGCATACATATTGGACGCATGACACTATCATGAATTGCACTAAGGAGGTCGACTGAATCAGTGGACCGCCTAATTTTGCATTAGATATGGGCATATACACACATTGTGCATATAAACATTAAAGCATTAGAAGTCTTTTAAGGACAATGGATGCTGGTGTTTGATGGTTGAGTAGATGGACGATTAGATGGTAGGATATACATTCTTCTTGACTTGGAGATTTCGGGGACGAAATCCTTTAAGGAGGGGAGAATGTAACACCCCGTAATTTTATAACATTAAAATTCACAAATTAAAGTATACTTAATTTTTAGAAAAGAATTAAGTGAAATGGGTTGCGCAGAGAAATATATATATTGATATATATATATATATAAATTAAAAAATAAATAAATAAATATGCGAAAATGTTCAAAACAGCGAATTGGGAGGAAGAATAACCGAACCGGCCCATTTTTGAGGTCGACCTAAGCCCCGCTGGGTCGACTAGGGGTTAATCCAGGGTGTTTGGCTGTCAACCCGTGGGCCGATTCACTCAAATGCAGATTTTGCATTTGATTGGTTCTCATGGTTCAGGGTTAATCTAATGGTCCTAAATAACTTCCTACACCTATAAATACATCCTAATGCTAACTCTAAACCTAATTAAAATAGAATAGTTACCGTCATACCGTCACCATGGAAATCAATGGAGCCACAACCAACTAAGAAAGAAGAAAAGAAAATTCAATTCTAATTCTCTCAACCCTAAAGCAAAGCAAAACTCTCTCTTTTCTTCTCTAAATTGTGAGTATGATGATCTTAACAAGATTATTATCATTTTAATTAGGTTGAGTTATGAATGGATTATGAGTAGATGATGTGAATTATCATATATGTTATTGTAAACCCCTTTTGCTATCATGTATATTGTAAATCCAATGTTATGTGATGATGATATCTTATATGTTGTAAATCATGCTATGATGATGTTATGTATGTTGAAAGTTCTATGCTAAGTTGTGATGAATCATACATGTTAAAAAGGCCATGATGTTACCATCTATGCTAGTTAGTTCATATTAATTAAATCATCATGTTTGGGTTATGTTGATCTATATGACAAGTCACATATGCAAGTTAGATTGATTAGAAAAGTTATGAACATATGCCAAGACATCTATTATGACATCTAGAATTATGCTATGACATATGTGATATCCTATGCTAGTTCACACCATCATTATGTTGCCTAAAAACCCCATATGCAAGTTTATGTATAGATTTGGGCTATGATCATATAATATAAATTGAGACATTTAACAAGTTGACACCTTTTGATCCTTAACATGTGTAGTTTATGCAAGTTTCACCCCTATTATGATTAGATTTATTTTAATTGTCTATATGTTGTGATAATTTATCTTTGTGCTAGGTGTTAGACTATACAAGTCTAGCCTATATTATGTGTTGAATAAGCGAACGTATAAATGTGGGGTAGGGGTAATATTAAGGATTTAATATTAAAAAGTTGGGGTGCAATTGATATGAGTTTGCATGCCATAAGTGGATGGCCATAATTGAGTCAGTTATGGACATCATTAAAAGTTGACTTAATTAATAATTTGAATAGGGAATTATTAAAACCGGGGTAAAAGATTTTAAGTGTTAATCAATGCTTAGGACACGAGGTTGGACTCGTTTGTGATGTAAACCTGCCCGGACCCGCCCAGCAAATCCAGTGGTCACAAATGTCAGCCCAATGTGAGAGGTCCTAGGCCTAAACAAAGCATAGCGGTTGTAAAGACACGAGGTTAGACTCTTTTATGGTGTAAGACTGCCCGGACCCGCCCGGCAAATCCAGCTGCCATAAATGCCAGTCTAATGTGAGAGGTCTTCATGAGGTTATGGCCTGAATGAATTAAGAAATACTTAACCAGATAAACATGTAAGGTGGGACATGGGGGTTAAGTAGGTGCCTTGGGTGGCATGAGGAATCTAGGGGGTGCCCTTAGTGGCATGTGAAATACGATTAGTAAGACTTAACCAAATACACATGTAAATGAACATGACTAAGAGGGTTAAGTGGGATATACTAGTGACAAGCTTAGGTGGGTAGCTTGTGGGGGCCCATTTCGACCAGTATCCCAAACGTATCTTTGTGGGCTCGACCCAAGTCGAGGACGGGACACGCATGCTGGGTTCGACTGTAAGAGGCCAAAACGGGGAGTGTTGGCAACGCAATTCCAACGGGTTTCGTATGCGTGTGTGGACCCGGGCTGGTAGGTAAGACGTTGTTGCATCGTGTAGGTATAAGCCGTGCATTCTCAAGTTGTATCGGGTTGCCACTTTAGGGGAGTGATACACCCCACTGTGGGGCCAGCACGGGTATCTACGAGTAGGGAGCCGATCGAAAGTGGGTAATGGGGTACACCTAGTGGAGAAAGGGGCAGACGACACCTATGTAGTCAGCTAGGGGTACGTAAGGCTATTTATAAAGTTTCTGTGTGAAGCAAGTGGGATCAAACAATAGGGTGACTGGTGTGGTGCAGTGTAGTAATGTGCGGTGCAGTGTAGTAATCTTTCGTTAGTAATTAGGTGTGCCTTTACCGTTATCTTTAACGTTATCCTAAACGCTATCTTTATCTTCCTAAGAGTTCATAGACATTTACTTGTCTTCCAGCTTATGCCTTAGTCTAGTTATTTTGATAATAGTATTGTTAGAATTATCATACTCGCCAGACTTTATGTCTGACCCCCTCCATTTCTATCCTTTTTCCCCCTCCAGGTCCTCAGGTTGGGCCCATCTCTAGTGGAGTTTGATTGGATTACTTCATCTCTCTTGGAAAGCTTGGACCGTTGAAGTAAAGTCCAGCTTGTTATTTTTTAATGGCTATTTATGTAATGGGATTTTTTTTTTTTGAGCAAAAGATGTGTGATCTTCCAATAGGAAGAGAGCACACACATATATATAATAAAAGATGTAATACAAGATATCCAATACAGACCCAGTACGGTAGTCTCACATAGTAATGTAGGGGATAATAGATAGATGAGTTCCGGCAAGGCCACCACCCATCATACTTCATTATCGAATTCCGGCAAGGCCACCACTCGATAAGAAGTATATCTATTCCCATACATTTAACAATCTATGTGTATAACAAGAGGTGATGAAAATCACTAAAAAATACAAACACCCCTTCTCTACAACTACTAATATAACAAAAACAAAACATAACTAAAACGGTCAATCCAAAACAGCAACTCCAATAACTCCACAGTTACATCTACCACCTGTAAACTGAAAAACTGAAGCAAAATTATCAGTAACTTACACATATATATGAGTATATGCATATATATATATATATATATATATATATATATATATATATAGGCATCTAACCATATATACATGTATAAAGAGAAAGACATAAGAACAAACAAACTAGAGGAAAATAACAACCAAAAACAGAAATCAGCTTCCCAGACGAGGTCTATTACATCTAAAATAGCTATTAATACGAATGAATAAACTCAGGTTAGATCTTACTTTTAACAAAAAAACGCCCAAATTGCAATTTACCAAATAGTTTATAGTGTGAATTGGACATCCATAACAAACAGAAATTTACTATTTTGATGATTAAATTATCCTTTGATACAGAGGTTTAATGGAAGATTCTCTGGTTCCTCTCAACCCAAATGAACCAACTAATGAATAATACTAAAGAATCCAATATGTATTTCTTTCTGGAATTGTATCTTAATCTATAACAATTCCAATAGTCGATACAATTACTAAGGGAATTAAAACTATCAAAAGTAAAAATCCTAATAATCATATTGAAAATAGAAAAGGTAAAGTAGCAATAAAAAAATAAATGATCTACGTCCTCCTCCCCTGAATTACAAAAACAACATTTCATATCAAATATAACATTTTTCCTTTTTAACAACTCAATCTTATTAAGCTTCTTGTGGACGATCAACCACATTAGAAACTTTGATTTAGAAGTAGAATTAGTCCTCCATATGAATTTAAAGGGGTATAATGATATACCAGAGAAATTAATAAAACTATACATAGAATTAACTGTGTAAACTAAACTCTTATCCATGCCCCAGCTAATAGAATCGCTATTTATGTCCACATGGTACAGTGCTAATTTGGCTTTAAGTAAGGCCAATTGTCTTAATAAATCTTCCTCCAAAATATTATCAAAGGAGAATACCCACGGAGGATCTAATTCAGCTACGTAAACATCCTTAATTAAAGCATTCTTAAACCTACTAATATTAAAGAGCTTACTAAATTCAATTTTCAGTGGCACTCTTGATATCCAAGCATCATGCCAAAAATAAGTAAGGTTTCCTGAATGAACTAATACTTTGCATCCTATATTAAAAAAGTCAAAACAATTCAAAACGGATTTCCAAAAATGAGATAATCTATTTTCCCAACTACCACCATTACTAATAAAAAACTCTCCTCTTGAATAATTAGATTTGGAAACGATAGACTTCCAAGAAGACTTCACTTCTGGACATCTAAATTTCCATAACCATTTAGCAAGTAAAGCAGAGTTAAAATTATGTAGATTTAAGATTCCCAAACCCCCCTCTATCTTAGATTTACAACAAATTTCCCAGTTAACTAGACATTTATAACTACTACAACTAGAATCACCATTCCAAAGATAATTACGTCTAATCCTATCAATTTTCTCAATGACCCATTTGGGACATCGATGAACAGCCATCCAATAAGAGGGAATAGCTGATAGAACCGAGTTAACTAGAACTAATCTACCTGCTCTGGATAGGAATCTATTGTTCCAGTTAGATAGTCTATTACTAATTTTATCAATGATGACTATCCAGTCTTCCATTTTAAGCTTTGACGGTCTTATCTTAAAACCTAAATAATCAAAAGGAAATTTCATAATCGAACAGTTCAAAGTGCTAGCCACTAAAGTCTCAATATTGTTAAAATCATTAATGACCATCACTGCGCTCTTATCAAAATTGATTCTTAAACCAGATAACATCTCAAAACAGTAAAGTATAAATTTAAGAGCAATAATATGCTCCGGCAGATGAGAAGAAAATAACAAAGTATCATCCGCAAATTGAAGGATAGATAATTCGTTGTTAAATTCCGCATTCCCAACACTACCTAGAATACCTAATCTCCCGGCTCTCTTGATAATTTTTGAGAAGACATCAACTGCTAAATTAAATAGAAAAGGCGATAAAGGGTCGCCTTGTCTAAGTCCTCTCTTGGATTGTATCTTCTTACCCATTACCCCATTAACGACAATGTTGGAACAACCAGACCTAAGTAACAAACACTAAAACCCCTAGCAAGACATAATTCGCATACAAAGTCCCAATCTATTGAATCAAATGCCTTCTCAAAGTCTATCTTCAAGATGGAACATGTTATATTGTTCTTACAACAGACGTTAATATATTCCTGTACTGCTGCCACACCATCTACTATATTCCTACCTTTAATAAAAGTTGTTTGAGAGACATCAATAAGGTCATTCATCTTGCTACTCAACCTATTCGCTAAAACTTTAGATATGATTTTGACAGAAACATTAATAAGAGAGATAGGTCTAAAATCCTTAAGGGTATTAGCCCCCTCTTTCTTATGAATAAGTATGACATTGGCAAAGTTAAAACTACCTAAACGCAAATCACCACTATAAAATTCATTAAATAATTCAATAATGTCAAACTTCAAAACTTCCCAAAATTGTTTGTAAAAATTAACAGAGAAACCGTCAGGTCCAGGAGCTTTGTCACTAGGCATATCGCTAATTGCCTTCCAAATCTCCTGTTCCGAAAACGGTTTATCCAAATCTACAAGACTTACCCTAGTATCGTAAGGATATAAGTCATACCATCTAACATTAGTTCTTCTCTTAATCTTAGAACCGAAAATCTGATTGTAAAATCTAGTGAAAGATTCGTTTAGATCCTTCTGTAAAGACAGTTCTACATCATTTACAATAATCGAGCGAATCATATTATCACGTCTCCTTTTATTTGCTACACTATGAAAAAATTTAGTGTTATTGTCCCCTTCCTTAATCCACTGTATGCGAGATCTTTGCCTCCACATGACTTCTTCTTTTTCTAAAATCAGTTTGAGGTCTTGTTTAAGATTACAGTATTTATCCTTTTCAGCTAGATTAAGAAGCCTTGACTCACTAATTTTATCCAAATCCAACAAACCACACATAATCTTGTTCTTCTTAATTCTCACATTACCAAATACAAATTTATTCCAACGCTTTAGAAAGAATCTCAATTTACCTAACTTAGCAACAAAAATCTTAGCACTATTACCACTATATACATTATTAAAATAGAATAAAGACCTCCACTTTACCGAAACTAGATTTATGAAACTAGGAACAAGTAACCACATCTTCTCAAATTTGAAATTGTTACTAATAGTTAAGTTTGAATCACAAGTAAGGACGATTGGACAATGATCAGAGAGTAAGAAAGGTAGTCCCTTGACTCTACAAATCGAAAATCTATCTTCTACCTCCGAATTAATAAGAAATCTGTCTAATAATGCAAAGGAGGGACTATCACGAACATTCGACCAAGTGAACAATCTATTATCCATATGAATCTCTATCAAATTATTATCCAAAATAAAGTCGTTGAATTCCTCCATATCGGAGAAATCCCCTTCACGGGGTAACCTCTCACCTAGGAATCTAGTAACGTTGAAATCGCCCCCTACAATCCAAAGATTGGGGGTATGATTCCTGAAATTAGAGATTTCATCCCACAAAATTCTCCTCTCTATCTTGGAATGAGGTCCATACACATTGGATATGCACAAAGTAGAATCATCGCAAAGGGAAGCTAATATAACGTGTAAAGAATGTATCATTATAGACTCTTGCACGAGTCTATATTGACTCTCTTTCCAACCAATCATGAGTCCACCAGCTGTACCAACTGCCGGTAAACACACCCAGTTACGGAAAGTGGACCCACCTAATCTAAGATAAAATCTAAAGTCCGGACGTTCAATTTTTGTCTCTTGTAGTAAGATAATATCAATATGGTTATCTTTAAAGAAAGTTCTAACTTTAGCACATTTTTTAGGTTCATTTAGTCCTCTAACGTTCCAACTAACAATCCTCATCTATTCAAAGATGAAACCCTTTCTAATTCCCTACTCCTAATATAATCAGAATCAAGTTCAATATCTGTAAAAATAAATGCTGTATCACTGGCAAGCTGAAAAAGTTGGCTAGTCGACATACTATTCAATGCATATGGAGAATAAGCACTGCCGTAAACATACGTCATACCTGAGCCCAGTGTCGAACTGCTACTACTAGCATCCGAAACCGGGGACCTACCTCTAAATGAAGAGGTGCTAGATCTGATCCTAGCACTACGGCGAACCAATCCAGAACAAGGGATAACTCTTCTATGTCTCCCCCTTCTAGACGAAGAGGAGCAACAATCTGAACTCTGACGTGAGACCTCGTTAGGCTTCAACAGATCATCACCCCTCATGAAGCTAGGATTATCATCTTCACCAACTGGTGAGCAGGGACCATTGCCAGCAACACTTATCAGTCGAAAAAGAATATCCTCCCAATTAAATAAACAAGGACTCGGCCTCAATGCCAAAGAGCGCAACATCATTCCGCCTGTGCTAATAGCCACTGTGAATACGCTACTAAAATGACAGACCCAATCTGAAAAAGCCATAACCTCAGTCTCAATGCCAACCAAACGTGTTACTGTACCATCCAACCTCTTCCCTTCCAAACCCAATTGATCATCCCATCTATTCAGATTCACCACCTCAGTGATAGCCCGATCACCATAACTCGCCTCACGATCCTCTTCCACATAAGCTTTTGTTTCAAAAACGCATTTTTTAACCACCTTGCCTCTTTCCATTCTAATACGACTCAAGACCTTCTTATGATGTAACAAATTACCCTTTTGCCTTTTAACCCGAAATCCTCTCCTCCTCGAATAATCCAACTTCAGACCATCCTCACTGTCAGTGACAACCGTAACCTCGTTCGTTGATACCGGCCCCTCCTCATCAATATCCACTGCCAATGCATCAAAGCTATTCGAAAGAGCAACATCATTTGCCACTGACCATAAAATCTCTTTAGATTTCCCTGTAGTGTTAACAGCCTCCCTTATCGAATCCACCTCATGACCTACCTCGTCCATGTGTATATCACCAACGGTTGGGATCAGCAACCGTTTCCTAAAAAGGGACATCATCGATAGATTGAAGAAGTAAAAGGAATTTCTCTAGATAGGTGATTATACACCCTAATGGAAGCGACCCACATAGCCATGCTGCCTACCCGATTTTTGTCATTTCCCGGTTGTTGAGGCCTGAGGCTACGATTTCTTATCATTTATTGATAGCACAATCACTTTGAATGCCACATTGTCAGATCCGTTAATCACTAATTGATTTGCACAAATATATTCTGGATATTATGCTAAGGGAATAAATCCGTTGCCACCATGTATATTTATACAGACCAACATATTCGATCATTGGAAATACTCTGTCAGACATTCATCCATTTATGTTCGTTCTGGGACTGAACGAAACCGAAGGCACAATTTCTATTAATAGAAAAAGCCCTTGCACTTTACTCCGTCTTTGATTATCTTTATATAATCTGATTCGCAACGCTACTGCCAATACGGAGTGGTTCACGGATAATAATCCGACCGGTCTCTCCATATTGACAACGATATTTGCAAATACATTGATAGTCGGTTATTTAACTATCAAAGAAAAAAAAAAAAAAACATTCACCCATAACATCAATCAATCACTGGGCCTGTTAATTAATATTTCATTAATTAATTCATTTCTTCATTTCCTTATCAATATTTGTTAACCAAATATTTTCAATAATCATCTTGGTCTCTTACGCTGTTTGGAAAAACATTTCCATATCTCGCCTTCTTTTATTTTCCATACTTAGAAAATATTTTCTATTTATAATTGGAGAGTATTCCAATTACTTATCTCTTTCCTGACTCATTTAATTCTACTCTCAGGAAATATATATTATTATTATATTTCCAAAATTCAACTTATTTGGGTTAAAACGAATGTTGTGTAAAACATCGTTACAAACAACCCAAAATATTTTATTCAACTATCTTTAATTCAGCCATTGATCTTCGAGACTGGATCTTGCTATTTATCGGTTAAAAATGAAATCAATCGAGTTGGGGTAAAATTACCTCTCAAACCTTGACTGAAAACATCCTTAACTTCAAAACAGACAAGACCATTATTCCCGAATAATCAACACCATAAAAACCAATTATTTATTTCTAAAACACGTATACGCTTCTCTTCTATTTTTAACAAATCTAATTTATAGATTTCGTTTTTGTTTATAGTATCTATTTTCAAGTTCGTTTCCTTATTGTATTATATATATATATATATATATATATATATATATCGGTACATTGATTTCCAGTTATCAAAATTTCTTAGAAATATTCTAACTCCTTAAATTTCCAGAAAATTTTGCTATAACCTTCTTTGTACTGGGAGCATCGGGAAAATCCCCAAACCGCCACACAGGCCTCTCCAATCAAAATGAAAAAGCCAAGCGGCTAGCCGATTCGGTGCATAAAATCTCATATGGAATTAAAACATGTACCTTTTTGTCGGGCATTTCAATATATATCTCTTCATATACTTCATACACTTCATTCCATACCAGTCTAACACATATCTATCCATTCTCAATTTATTACAACTCAATCCATTCATTTTAAACTCGATTCACTAATTTATTCATTAATTAACTCTTTTGCATATTTCACTTTATATTTGAACATATCACGTTCAAATATAAATTAATTTGTCTATAAACAATCAAATGTCATTTTTAACTCAAATTTCAATATTCGATTCCAGAAATGAATTTACAAATCCAGTTCACTTATTCAAAGTCCAATTTTGAATCAAAATTTCATTAACTAATTTTTATTCAAATTAGTTAATTCTATTTAATGATTAAAAATCTGATTTTTGGTTTCAAAAATTAATCCACTACCCCACTTGAGTTCACATATATTTTACAACTCAAATCTGAAATTTTCTAAATAGAAATTCGGATTTTATTCGCTTAAAATCCTTTTATAAAATTAAATAAACCATTATGGTTTTATAATGGTTATGGCGCTGCTTTTCTGAAAAAAATATTTTGACATAAATAAAAATATATACAACGAAATTTAGAGTTTTCTCTTCCATTAGAAAACTATTATCAAACCGGTCCCGACGATTCTTGTTTCAAAGAATTCTGACTTCAATTGAGTTCTGTATACTCAATTGAAGTTCAAAACGGCAATTTACGAACTACCGCGCTGCGGCGAGTTCGTTTTAATTATATTTACATATATAAACGTTTAAACTTTGATTATAATAAATTCAGCTCCATTCTTATATATTTTTAATATATATCAAATCAGTTTCCTAATTCAAAATAATATTTTCGATTATCTAATTGTCGATTTTTCCTTACTTGGTAATATATTTATTTATACTTTGATCTTCTATATTAAATTCCGATTCCTTTTACAAATTATAAATCCTTTGGATTTATTTTCTATACTGTTTAAAAATCCGCCTTATGAATATATTTCGTCATTCCCATTTCGAAATTATTTCGACTTTCTATTTTCAAATTCTATTTTCGATTCTATTTAAATTTTCTATATTCAAATTCCATTTTCAATTCTCTTTTTGAATTTTCTATCTTCCAATTCCATTTGAATTTATATTTGAATTTTTTATATTTAAACTCCATTTGAATTTCTATATTCAAATTCCATTCAAATTTTATATATTTAAATTCTATTTGAATAAATTCGAATTAATCAAATTCAAAATCATAAATCCTTACGGATTTATTTTTGTTCAATTTTGATTCAGAACATCAGAATAAATTTCCTTGTTTACTTCTTAAAACGATTCCCCCATTTCTATTTTTATAAATTCACGTTTGATATTAAATATTCAAATTATCCAATAATAATTTTTCCAATTTATTTTTAAACACTGTTTATAATTTCATTTCAATTATCTAATTATCCAATGAAAATCAATCTATTTTATTTATAAACACCATTTATAAATTCACTTCAATTTCCTGTATTATTTAATTTATAAACATCGTTCATAAAATCAATACTTTTTTTATTTATTTTCAAAACAATTAAATATTTTTAGCCCATTCTAAATTCAAATTCATTTTAGAAAATATAATTTTCCTTTTTAAATCTCACAATCTCTTTCACATTATTTTTATAAATCAACATTTTGGCCTTAGTGATATTTAAACAATCAAACCACTCAATTATCAATCAACACATCATATATGATAATATATGTGAAACAAACAAATAATAATATTTTTGAGGAATCCAGTTGGATCCCTCCAACCTGTTTTTCTGCATCCACAGACGTTAGTCAACAAAAATAATACACATCCTGCTTCAAGGCAGGATATCGCGGTATAGAAGGTCGTCCACTATCATAGCGTGGGGCGTATAGGGTAATCATCCGCTAATGGTACTGCGGGCATCCGCTAATGATACTGCGGGAAATCCAACCACCAATATATATATAATAGCCAAAACACCAATCCTAAATAACTAATATATATTTAATAGCAAACACCGATAAAAAATCTATAAACGCATCCAAGGCAACCAACAATTTATTTTTAATGATAAAAATAAATTTAAATAAATTTCTGAATGAGAATTTCTCACCGTGATTTTATGGTCGAAATATGATTCGGATTCTGGTTAAATTAAACAACTTCTAATTCAACGGTCTCCAAAGCATTCCAAATCAATGTCATTGCGAATTATTTTCCATGTGACTCCCTGTATACTATTTTATCAAATCTGTCATCATATAAAATATATATGTGTGTTATAAAGTTTTGATATAATTTAAATTCATGTTAGCTTGCTAATTAAAATTAAATAAATTAATTATTTTTACCTTAAACATCATTTCAATCCTGCTCGACACTTCTCCTACATCACTCTGCCCTCCCTCCACTGTGCCTAAATGAAATGGCAAACATGAACTCCGTTACTCCTTTTTAAACCAAAAATCATCGAACCTTACACCCCTTTCCCCTTTTAAAAAATATTACTTTACTTCAGGCTTCACCCAAAACTACTGAAACTACAACCTTCCGTCATTTTAAAATTGAAACCGACCATTAACTAGTCGCTTGAGTTCTTCGAACTTGTACTAAAAAATTTCCATCATCATTTGATTTTGCAACCAAAAACCCTCCTGGCGTTTACCAAATCGCAATGCCAGAATTCATGAAGCAGTCCCCCACAAGCCCAAAATCGCACCTTTCCTGGTCTACCCAAACCCTTTTCAATGGTTGATCCTCCCTAACAAATGTCACGGATTTGACCTGTTGACTATCAATTAAATTCACCTCGCGATGCCCCATTTCCCACTGTCGAACCCTAATTGGTTTTCCCAAAGTCGAACGATGCCACCAGAAATGCCCTTCGTCAAACTGTCGCTACCCCTAATCGCACCAATCCATGCCAAAAACTGTCGCCTTCCCTCTTGAATGCCAAGCCAATTCCTAATCACCCAGTCCCCAAACACAGTATCACGAACTCCCAACCAGTGGAGTTGAACTCACGAACCCAAATCACTCAAGCCTTGTGACCAAAATCAAGACACTCCTTTCCTCCCTGATTCGCAAGCGCCCTAGCTCCGTCTCGAGCTTATGGATCCATCACGAGTATGAGTTTCAATATCGCTTATTTTTTTAAAAAAAAGAATGGGTTTTGGATTCTGATTTGAGAAGGAGAAAAGAAATTCAGGGTTTTAAAAATTGAAAAGGGACTCGGCTACTAGTTGTTTTGAATAGAAAGACACACGGCCATTTTTAGTTTGATTTCGAACTATGAAGCTTTGATCAAGTTTATAGAAATGGAAGAGGGAACAAATGAAATTTATAGATGATGAACCTTAAGCAGGAAGGAATTGTCTGTGTAAAGTACAACCTAGATGATAGGTTAAGTACAGTTTAAGTAATTCGATTTGAGTTTATAATTAATACGATATGATATAAAGAGATTTTTTTTAGATGGATATCGATTTGATTTCGAATCTATCCACAATCAAATATCTCGGGGTCCATTAATTTAAATCACGAACCGCTATTCTAGCCTACCGACCGACATATCAATATAATAACCCTATTCTGAACTCAACAGTAAATATTCTGAAATTTAATTTCAAAATATATACCATATTAAATTAATATAATTTAAATTCGAAAACTACAAATTCTTTAATAATAAATTATAATTTATTATCGTACATATCAAATAAAATTCCTACTTATCATTGGAATTGTTTTGATTCAGTTTTTAACTTCGATTTCAATTATATTTTGAATTACAATAATTTGATATATTCTAAATTAAATTATATTCGATTATTAAATCGATAACTTAATATAAAATTAATTTATATTATCAACTAAATATTTAAAACAAATATTAAATATTTAAAATTAATCGAAAAAAAAACTGGGTCGTTACATTCTTCCCCCGTTAAAAGAATTTCATCCCCGAAATTACTAAGGTAGGAAAAATGCCTTAAATTCATTTATTTCAAACTCACTTATGTTGAAACTCAACACTTTATACTTCTGCAATTTTAGTTCTACCAATCTTTTGGTTTCCTTTTACATCGCACATCCTATACGCTCACATTCATTTAATCTAAATGGTTTACAATCAATACATTCATACCTAATTCATATTCCATTCGTATGCATTTATATTTATTCAAATTGATTTTGATCAATTTATTCACTTCGATCCATTTAACTTGCTTAAGTTAAATTTAAATTCCAGAATTCAAATCCCTGGGTTTTTATTTAAATCCTTTTGAAACCACATAAATATATACATATATTTATAACCATTTCAAATTCAAAATATTTGAATTTTCAAACCACTTATTTTCTTTCACACAAATTTCCATCGAAAACTTTTCTAAGGTGGCAATACAACACTTAGAAACTCGAAAACAAACACTAATGATGTCGCGATCATCATCAGAATTATTTTCCAGCCACTAAAGTGAGTTCAGTGCTTTATCACTTTCAAAATCCATCTAAAATGATTTACATTCAAAAATCCCTTTCAAAACAGAGCTATATTATTTTAATATACTTCAAAAATATTTTTCAAATCTCCAAAGATTTAAATTCTTAACTCAAATTCTGATTCCAATTTTAATTCATTTCATTTGTATATTTCATTCGTATACAAATTCTATTTTGGTTATATATAACCATTCCAATTTTATAATCTCATTCGATTATAATAACAATCAACACATCTATATAATAAAATAATTTCAGAAAATTATTCATTTTCTATCAAAATAGAAATTTTGGGTAAAATTATTCCATTTACCCACTTAAAAACAATATCATGTTGAATTTTTCTGTTCAAGTGTTTAGAAATTCCTATCGACTTTGTGGCTTCCTACAATTCGATCAGAATACATAAACCACTCAACATACTAGCCAACACAATATAAAATAGTTTTTATATCCATTAACAAATACGGGCTCTCATATATATACGCTCAACTCATTCTAGGGTACTACAGACCCTATCTCTAAAGAGCAAATCCCTCCAAAGCCTAGGTATTCGCTCAACCTAAGCTCTAATACCAACTGTAACGACCCGCATATCCACACTATCTAAGTTGACTAATAACACCACGTGTCCATCCCAAATTGCACAGAAATACGAATCATTATTAGAAAGAAGTTAGACGATGAGAAATAGAAAGAAAGAAATATTAGAATAGAAGAAAACGAAGATCACCAACTCACAGCGAAACGAATAAATTGTATTATATAACATAACTTTTGAAATACAAATCGGTAACTGTATATACATACCATTTATCAGAGCACAACAGATTTTCCTGGAACAGTTATAAACACTTGTTTTCAGATACAACATAGTACACAGTGGAAATTTAATAGTCTATAGCTAACTGGTGAAGCCTCGTGCTTCCAGCTCTTCCAAGTGAATCTGAAAAATCCCGACTACTTCACTGCCCGTACGAATTTGGGCACCAAAGATTTTAGGGAAAACAAACAAAATAATCTCTGGGTCAGTCATGGGACTGTGTGAGTAAACTCCAACCATTTGTGTATCTTTCAAAATACGAAAATCCAGTGGTATTATAATAATGTCTAATCAAATAAATAACCAAATAGCAGAACGCTTGCATCTCACGCTCCACATACATATTATAAAATCAAAAACCGCAGGGCGCTTAATGGAGATTGGAATTCTAACATGACAAGGTATGGAACCACCTTCCGGTAGTGTATCTCTAGAGAGGAATACACTAGGTTCAACAAGAACATCTTGCAACCCGGCCCACACATGATCGACCACTCATTTCGCTTGAGTGTATCGAATGTATATCACCAATGGTTGGGATCAACAACCGTTCCCCGAAAAGGGACATCATCGATAGATTAAAGAAGTAAAAGGAATTTCTCTAGACAGGTGATTATACACCCTAATGGGAGTGACCCACATAGCCATGCTTCCTGCCCGATTTTTGTCATTTCCCAATTGTTGGGGCCTGAGGCTATGATTTCTTATCATTCATTGATAGCACAATCACTTTGAATGCCACATTGTCAGATCCGTTAATAACTAATTGATTTGCACAAATATATTCTGGATATTATGCTAGGGAAATAAATTCATTGCCACCATGTATATTTATACAGACCAACATATTCGATCATTGGAAATACTCTGTCAGACATTCGTCCATTTACGTTCGTTCTGGGACTGAACGAAACCGAAGGCGCAATTTCTATTAATAGAAAAAGCCCTTGTACTTTACTCCGTCTTTGATTATCTTCATATAATCTGATTCGCAACGCTACTGCCAATACGGAGTGGTTCACGGATAATAATCCTACCGGTCTCTCCATATTGACAACGATATTGGCAAATACTTAGATAGTCTGTTATTTAACTATCGAAGAAAAACAAACAAACATTCATCCATAACATCAATCAATCACTGGGCCTGTTAATTAATATTTCATTAATTAATTCACTTCTTCATTTCCTTATCAATATTTGTTAAGCAAAAATTTTCAATAATCATCTTGGTCTCTTACACTGTTTGGAAAAACATTTCCATATCTCGCCTTCTTTTATTTTCTATACTTAGAAAATATTTTCTATTTATGATTGGAGAACATTCTAATTACTTATCTCTTTCCCGACTCATTTAATTCTACTCTCAGGAAATATATATTATTATTATATTTCCAAAATTCCACTTATTTGGGCTAAAACAAATGTTATGTAAAAAATCGTTACAAACAACCCAAAATATTTTATTCAACTATCTTTTATTCAACCATTGATCTTCGAGACTGGATCTTGTATTTATCGGTTAAAAATGAAATCAATCGAGTTGGGGTAAAATTACTTCTCAAACCTTGACTGAAAACATCCTTAACTTCAAAATAGACAAGACCATCATTCCCGAATAATCAACACCATAAAAACCAATTATTTATTTCTAAAACACGTATATGCTTCTTTTCTATTTTTAATAAATCTAATTTATAGATTTCCTTTTTGTTTATAGTATTCTATTTTCAAGTTCGTTTCCTTATTGAATTCTATATATATCGATACATTGATTTCCAGTTATCAAAATTTCTTAAAAATATTCTTACTCCTTAAATTTCCGGAAAATTTCGCCATAACCTCCTTTGTACTGGGAGCATCGGGAAAATCCCCAAACCGCCACATAGGCCTCTACAATTAAAAAGAAAAAGAAAAGGCCAAGTGGCTAGCCGATTCGGCACATAAAACCTTATATGAAATTTAAACATGTACCTTTTTGTTGGGCATTTCAATATATATCTCTTTATATACTTCATTCCATACCTGTCTAACACATATCTATCCATTCTCAATTTATTACAACTCAATCCAGTCATTTTAAACTCGATTCGCTAATTTATTCATTAATTAACTCTTTTGCCTATTTCGTTTCTTATTTGAACATATCACGTTCAAATATAAATTAATTTGTTTAGAAACAATCAAATATCATTTTCAACTCAAATTTCAATATTCGATTCCAGATATGAATTTACAAATCCAGTTCACTAATTCAAAGTCCAATTTTGATTCAAAATTTCATTAACTATTTTTTATTCAAATTAGTTAATTCTATTTAATAATTAAAAATCTAATTTTTGGTTTTAAAAATTAATCCATTACTGCACTTGAGTTCACATATATTTTACAACTCAAATCTGAAATTTTCTAAATAGAAATTCAGATTTTATTCGCTTAAAATCCTTTTATAAAATTAAATAAACCATTATGGTTTTATAATGGTTATGGCGCTGCTTTTCTGAAAAATTGATTTTGACATAACTCAAAATATATACGACGAAATTCAGAATTTTCTCTTCCATTAGAAAACTATTATCAAACCGGTCCCGACGATTCTTGTTTCAAAGAACTCCGACTTCAATTGAGTTCTGTATACTCAACTGAAGTTCGAAATGCAAATTTACGAACTACCGTGCTGCGGGGAATTCATTTTAATTATATATATAAAAACATTTAAACTTCGTTTATAATAAATTCTGCTCCATTCTAATATATTTTTAATATATATCAAATAAGTTTCCCAATTCAACATAATATTTTCGATTATCTAATTGTCGATTTTTCCTTACTTGGTAATATATTTATTTATACTTCGATCTTCTATATTAAATTCCAATTCCTTTTACAAATTATAAATCCTTTGGATTTATTTTCAATTTTGTTTAAAAATCTGCATTCTGAATATATTTTGTCGTTCCCATTTCGAAATGATTTCAACTTTCTATTTTCAAATTCTATTTTCGATTCTATTTAAATTTTCTATATTCAAATTCCATTTTCAATTCTCTTTTTGAATTTTCTATCTTCAAATTTCATTTGAATTTCAATTTGAATTTTCTATATTCAAATTCCATTTGAATTTCTATATTCAAATTCCATTCAAATTTTATATATTTAAATTCTATTTGAATAAGTTCGAATTAATCAAATTCAAAATCATAAATCCTTACGGATTTATTTTTGTTCAATTTTTATTCTGAACATCAGAATAAATTCCCTCGTTTACTTCTTAAAACGATCCCCCCCATTTCTATTTTTATAAATTCACATTTAAATCTAAATATTCAAATTATCCAATAATAATTTTTTCACTTTATTATTTAACACTGTTTATAATTTCATTTCAATTATCTGATTATCCAAAGAAATTCAATTTATTTTATTTATAAACACCATTTATAAATTCACTTCAATTTCCTGTATTATTTAATTTATAAACATCGTTGATAAAATCAATACTTGATTTATTTATTTTCAAAACCAGTAAATATTTTTAGCCTATTCTAAATTCAAATTCTATTTTAGAAAATAGAATTTTCCTTTTTAAATCTCAAAATCTCTTTCACGATATTTTTATAAATCAACATTTTGGCCCCAGTGATATTTAAACAATCAAACCACTCAATTATCAATCAACACATCATATATGATAATATATGTGAAACAAATAAATAATAATATTTTTGAGGAATCTAGTTGGATCCCTCCAACCTGTTTTCCTGCATCCACAGACGTTAGTCAACAAAAATAATACCCATCCCGCTTCGAGGCAGGATATCGTGGTATAGAAGGTCATCCACTATCATAGCGTGGGGCGTATAGGGCAATCATCCGCTAATGGTACTGCGGGCATCCACTAATGATAGTGCGGGAAATCCAACCACCAATATATATATAATAGCCATAAACACCAATCCTAAGTAACTAATATATATTTAATAGCAAACACCGATAAACAATCTATAAACGCATCCAAGGCAACCAACAATTTATTTTTAATGATAAAAATAAATTTAAATAAATTTCTGAATGAGAATTTCTCACCGTGATTTTATGGTCGAAATATGATTCGGATTCTGGTTAAATTAAACAACTTCTAATTCAACGGTCTCCAAAGCATTCCAAACCAATGTCATTGCGAATTATTTTCCATATGACTCCCCGTATACTATTTAAATTCATGTTAGCCTGCTAATTAAAATTAAATAAATTAATTATTTTTACCTTAAACATCATTCCAATCCTGCTCGACACTTCTCCTACATCACTCTGCCCTCCCTCCACCGTGCCTAAATGAAATGGCAAACATGAACTCCGCTACTCCTTTTTAAACCAAAAATCATCGAACCTTACACCCCCTCCCCTTTTGAAAAATATTACTTTACTTCAGGCTTCATCCAAAACTGCTGAAACTACAACCTTCCGCCATTTTAAAATTGAAACTGACCATTAACTAGTTGCTTGAGTTCTTCGAACTTGTACTAAATATTTGCCATCATCGTTTGATTTTGCAAGCAAAACTCCTCCTGGCATTTACCAAATCGCGATGCCAGAACTCATGAAGCAGTCCCCCACAAGCCCAAAATCGCACCTTTCCTGGTCAACCCAAACCCTTTTCTATGGTCGATCTTCCCTAACAAATTTCGCGGCTTTGACATGTTGACCATCACTTAAATTCACCTCGCGATGCCCCATTTCCCACTATCGAACCCTAATTTGTTTTCCCAAAGTCAAACGATGCCACCAGAAATCCCCTTCGTCAAACTATCGCTACCCTTAATCGCACCAATCCATGCCAAAAACTGTCGCCTTCCCTCTTGAATGCCACGCCAATTCCTAATTACCCAGTTCCCAAACACAGTATCGCGAACTCCCAAACACCAGTGGAGTTGAACTCGTGAACCCCAAATCGCTCAGACCTTGTGAACAAAATCAAGACATTCCTTTCCTCCCTGATTCGCAAGCGCCCTAGCTCCGTCTCGAACTTCTGGATCCATCGCGAGTATGAGTTTCAATATTGCTTTTTTTTTTAAAAAAAAAGAATGGATTTTGGATTCTGATTTGGGAAGGAGAAAAGAAATTCAGGGTTTTAAAAATTGAAAAGGGGCTCGGCTACTGGTTGTTTTGAGTGGAAAGACAGATGGCCATTTTTTGTCTGATTTCAAACTGTGAAGCTTTGATCAAGTTTATAGAAGAAAGAAATGGAAGAGGGAACAAACAAAATTTATAGATGATGAACCTTAAGCTGGAAGGAATTGTCTGTGTAAAGTACAGCCTAAATGATAGGTTAAGTACAGTTTAATTAGTTCGATTTGAGTTTATAATTAATATGATTTAATATAAAGAGATTTTTTATTTTAGATGGATATCGATTTGATTTCAAACCTATCCACAATCAAATATCTCGGGGTCCATTAATTTAAATCACGAACCGCTATTCTAGCGTACCGACCGAAATTTCAATATAATAACCCTATTCTGAACTCAACAGTAAATATTCTGAAATTAATTTCAACATATATACCATATTAAATCAATATAATATAATTTAAATTCGAAAACCACAAATTCTTTAATAGTAAATTATTATTTATTATCGTACATATCAAATAAAATTCCTACTTATCATGTGAAACATTTTGATTCAGTTTTTAACTTCGATTTCAATTATATTTTGAATTACAATAATTCGATATATTCTAAATTAAATTATATTCGATTATTAAATTGATAACTCAATATAAAATTAATTTATATTATCAACTAAATATTTAAAACAAATATCAAATATTTAAAATTAATCAAAAAAAATCTAGGTCGTTACAGGTTTAGTTTCTCCATTCTCTCATTTGGTTGGCTTGTGTTCCTCTTTCCTCTAACACCTTTCCACTATTAGAATTGAGATCGAAGCTTAGGAAATCAAAGATCTACACCATTCAAGGCTAGATCTACATTGTTTTAAGGGTGAATTCATCAGATCTAGGAGTTTGTTTCGAATTGCTCGCTGTCTGGACTAATATTTCTATCATTTTAACTTATTTTGGAGAATTGGTGAGTGATATACATCTCTCACATGGATTCAATGAAGTATATGTGTGTTTGATCATGTTTTTCATCTAATTCGAGTCGTTTTCCTTAGATCAACACTTTGGTGAGTTCTATTTCATATGAAACACCTTAGGATCTCACTTAACAAGTTTAAACTGGTAATTTCATGTTATTTCATATGATTATGTAAGTTAGATCTATAATTTTGTGCATATGATCAATTATCATAATTTTGGAGCGATTTGTATCATTTTGGATGAGAATCGTTGTATTCATGTTAATAATGGTTTCATACCATGTTTGTGGTCATATTTGATGTTTTGGACGAGTTGGCTTTGTTAAATTTATCACTTGGCGAAGTTTTGGTTGAAATTAGAGTTGAATTGCAATATGCGGGTTTTGGGTCGGCCATAGTTTGGTTGGTCGATCTCAAATCATGTCTTGGGAAACTAGCCAGATTGGGTCGGCATAAATTGCGTCGGCATAAACTAGGGTCAGCACTAAGTTGGGTCGCGCTAAGTTGGGGCGGCATAAAGTTGGGTCGGCATAAAGTTGGGTTGGCCATTTCTGGTCGGACATTTCTGGTGATGAAGTGACTTCTAAGTGAATTCAATTGGGAAGGTTCAAAGTGTTGAAAAGTGTTCGTTGGTCAGTGTAGAACAACGAATGAGGTAACAATTCAAAGGTTGTGAGTTGGTGGATAATGGATTGCTTGAGAAGGTTGCTTGAGCTATGAAGAGTCATCGGGTTGGATGACTAAAGATGCGAAGGCCGAGAAATTATCGTTGTCGTAAGTTCTAGCAGGCTCGAAGCAGGGGTACATTAGAGACGTCTAAAAGACTGGTAGTAGGTCGAGTGCCCTGGGTATCATTGAAAGGCCTAGTTGTCCAGTTTGATGCTCCAGTATTCCTTCCTGTTGTATATGTTCTATTATATTTTATCCTTGCGCTGTGAGTTTTACGATAGGTTCCGCTTATGTTTACCTACCTTGATGATCTCCCATAGCTGCCTAGCACACCTTTTAGCACATTATTCCTCTTGTTTAGTGCGGGGGCTGTGGGATGTCGTCACATTTGGTATCAGAGCTCTGGGTAATGATTTTATCCAAAGTTCAAGGATATAGTCAAGTAAGGGAGACATACTTGTAGATTTTAGTTGGATGTATACTATATGATACTATATAGTATAGTAGCGTTTGTACTTCTTTAGTAGCTTATCTTGTACATGGCTAATCATTCTAATTTGTAGATTTAGAATGAGTGGACGTTATACAAGACACACTAATAGGGGAGAGGCTGTTCCTGGAGGGGGTAATGGTAGGGCACTTGACTACCCATCCATGTTTGAAGCCATGATAGAAGCATGCTTGCGAAGGGCCTCCGCTCCAGTGGCAGCAACGGTTGATGTTGGAGTTCAAGTGCCTAGAGCTATGGAATTTGCAAAGCTGTGCAAAGACTTTACATCATTGGGAGGGAAACAATTTAAGGGTATTGAACCAGTTGAAGAAGTCTAGAGGTGGTTGGATAGTTGTGTCAGGATCTTCAAGGACTTAGGCATTGATGATGCAACAAAAACGAAGCTTGCATCCCGGCAGTTGAAGGGCAGAGCAATGGACTAGTGGAACTTTGTCACACTCGAGACTCCTAAGGAAGAGATCTCATCGGAGCAATTCCAAGCCAAGTTTGAAGCAAAGTTTATCTCCACCATGTAAAAATCAATTCTATTTAAGAGATTCATAGAGCTTAAACAGAATGGTCGCCCAGTTCTTGACTATATTTCTGATTTCGAAGCCTTTTCAAAGTATGCTCGTTTATATGTGGATACTCCTTATCAAAAGAATGAGAAGTTTGTCTTGGGATTGGATGAATGTCTTGGGAATCAGCTTGTGGATCACCTCGATGATAGCTTTAAGAAGATCGTCGAGAAGGCTTTGAGGCATGAAAGTCTGCTTCCTAAGAAGATGTCTGTTGTTGCACCTAAGGAAGAACATAAGCCACAATAAGGTGGTGATAACAAGAAAAGGAAGCAACAACAACAGAAAGGATGGCCAGAAGAAGCCAAAGAGTGAGGTAGTTTGCTTTAACTGCCAATAGAAGGGCCATTTTTCTAATGAGTGCAAGAATCCCAAAGCTGAGAAGAAGTTCTTCAAGTGTGGAAAGTCTGGGCATGAGAAGAAAGATTGTCCAGAATCAGCTAAGGGGAAAAAGATTGTGAAGGCATATGCTATAGAAGCCGTGCCATCTTCTTCGAGAGCTCCTACTGCGGAGGAAAAGAGAAAGGGTGTAGTTGTTCAAGGTACTCTTTCATTTAATGGTGTTTCCATTTGAGTTTTGTTTTATACTGGGACATCGCATTCATTTATTTGAAATGAGCTCGTGTGCCGTTTGGGTTTGGAACCTGAAATTTGTGATAGACAATTGATCGGGACTAATCCAGTTGGGGGATCGTCTAGTTTGTTGATGTGGTGTCGTGGTCTAGTGTTGTCGAGTCATGGTTTCTCTTTTATGTGTGATTGCTTTGTTCTTAACTCGCTGGGTTTGGGATCATCTTGGGCATGGATTGTCTCAAGAGGTATGTGGCAAGGGTGAATTACGAGAAGCTAGAGGTGAGAGTCAGGGATGTGGAAGGACGAAAGGTGTTGATACGGTGTAAGCGCGAAGATGGTGTCTTCGTTAGCTATCTATGTTCGCTTGTGATTCCAGAAGAAGACTTGTCATCTGTGCTACTCGCAATTGAGTTTGAGGATGTCTTTGACGGGGTCAAAGGACTACCGCTGCATCGTGAGATCAAGTTTAGGATCTATTTGGTCGAGGGTGATAGACCAATCATTATACCTCCTAGGCGGATGGCGCCTAAGGACCAATGAGAGTTGGAGATGCAAGTTCGTGACCTTCTAGGAAAGGGATTCATTCAGAGAAGTGTTTCCGAATAGGGTGCACCGGTCGTGTTTGCAACCAAGGCAAATGGCTCATTGAGGTTATGTGTGGACTATCGTGAGCTAAATAAGGTGACCAAGAAGAACAAGTATCTGTTGCCAAGGATATATGACTTGTTCGATTAGCTTCACGAAGCCAAAGTGTTTTCTCAGATGGATTTGGCAATGGGATTTCACCAGTTGAGGGTAGCGAAGGATAGTGTGCCAAAGACTGCTTTTAGGCCACCATCTGGTTTCTTCGAGTGGTTGGTGATGCCATTCGGGTTGACTAATGCGCCAGCGTATTTTGTGGATCTTATGAATAGAGTTTTCAGAGATCACTTGAACAAGTTCGTGCTTGTGTTCGTGGATGATATTCTAGTTTACTCTTGGAATGAGGAAGAACACAAGACGCACTTGAGAGTTGTGTTAGAAATCTTGCGAAAGCATCAGTTGAGAGCTAAGTTTTCGAAGTGTCACTTCTGGAAGAGTGAAGTGAGGTTCTAAGCCCATATTGTTTCTGGAAATGGGATAGTGGTTGACCCCGCTAAGGTGGCAGTAATCCAGGACTGGGATCAACCTAAGAATGCGACGGATGTGAGAAGTTTCCTTGGGTTGGATGGTTATTATTACTAATGGTTTATCAAGGATTTCTCCAAGGTAGCTGCACCGTTAACAGGATTGACGAAAAAGAACCATGTGTTCACATGGGATGCAAAGTGTGAGCAAGCATTCAGGATTTTGGAAGAGTAATTGATGAGTGCACCTGTGTTGATCATTCCAAGTAGGAATGAAGAGATGGTAGTATACACCGATGCATGTGGTACTGGGCTTGGAGCAGTGCTAATGCAGAAAGATAAGGTTGTGGCCTATGCGAGTCGACAACTGAAACCGCATGAAAAGAACTGTCCAACTCATGTTTTAGAGTTGGAGGCAATTGTGTTTGCTTTGAAGATACTGAGACATTACCTATTGGGAGTACGATTCGAGTTGTTTATAGATCACAAGTCGCTAAAGTATCTTTTCACCCAAAAGGATTTGAATCTTCGGCAGAAACGATGGTTGGAGTTTCTGGCATCATATGATTTTGGTATAGCTTATAATCCAGGTACGGAAAACGCAGTTGCGGATGCGTTAAGTCGAAGACACGCGAGTTGGGAGCAATGTTTTCAGAATGGAAGAGCCTCGAGTATTTGGCAAGGTTCGATTTCAGGCCAAGTTGCAAGTTGGAACCTGAATTGTTGGAAAGCTTATCAATTAGACCTACTCTTATTGAAAGGATTGGCAAGAGACAAAAGCAGGATGAAAAGCTTGTCGAGTTTATTCAGAAGCTAGAACCAGAGAATAAAGAGTTCGAAGTTGATCGAGAAGGTTGGCTTCGAAAGCAAGGGCGATTAGTTGTTCCTGATATCGATGGATTGAGAGATAAGGTTCTGAAGGAATGTCATTACTCGACGTTGACGATTCATCCCGGTGGTAATAAGATGTATCAGGACATGAAGAGAATCTACTACTTGGAAGGGAAAAAGCGAGATATTGGAAAGTTCATTTCCAAATGAATGAACTGTCAGTTGGTGAAAGCTGAACAGAAGAAGCCAAGTGGTTTGCTTCAGCCATTGGAAGTTCCTACGTGGAAATGGGAATAGTTATCGATGGATTTTATTGATGAATTACCTAGGACGAGGACAGGAAACAAAGGATTTTGGGTCATCGTGGATCGCCTGACCAAAAGTGCAAGGTTTATTTCTATTAAGTCGACTAGGATGGCATCGAAATTGGCTGAACTTTATGTGAAATGGATAGTTTGATTACACGGTATGAGTGACCGAGATCCATTATTTACGAGCGCATTTATGAAGAGCTTGCAAGAAGCTTTGGGAACCGAGTTATGCTTAAGTATGGCTTATCAGCCCTAAACTTATGGTTAGACCGAGAGAGTCAATCAAGTTTTGGATGATCTCCTGAGGGCTTGTGTGTTTGACTTCGGAGGATCGTGGGAGGACCTTCTACATCTATTTTAGTTTACATATAATAATAGCTACTAGTCTAGCATTGGGATGGCACCATACAAGGCATTATATGGGAGGCTATGCAAGTTTCCAGCATGTTGGTTAGAAACTGGAGATAAGTTACTACTTGGGCCTGAAATGATTTGAGAGACATCGGATTGTGTCGAGATCGTTCGACAACGATTGAAGGCGGCCCAAGCTCGTCAAAAGAGTTATGTGGACAAGCATCGAAAAGATTTGAAATTCAACTTAGGTGACATGGTTTTCGTGAAAATTTCACCATTAAAGCATGTGGTTTGATTCGGAAGTAAAGGAAAATTGGCTCCTAGGTTCATTGGACCGTTTCCGATAGTCGAGCGAATAGGAAAGCTCGCATATAGGTTAGAGTTACCCGAGAAGATGTCGAGTGTGCATAACGTTTCCTTGTGTCATTTCTACGGAAGTTCATGCATGATTCGAATATGGTGGTACCTCCAGAATAGTACGAAGACCTAGAAGTAAAAACCGCAGCTACGAGACCTCGTAAGCCACTTCGTGTTGTGGGGAATGACATGAAACAGCTTGGGAGGACGGTTAAGCTAGTCAAGGTACAATAGAATGAAGAAGGTGACGATTGTACATGGGAGATGGAAGAGAGTATGAAGGTAAGTCATCCGGAACTCTTCGTCGATAGGACCCTTTGATATCGTATCATCATTCTATCGTTGTATCTTGTTGTTGTTTGATAGAATTCCACATGCTAGGATAAGGCTATGGATGCATGGCTTGATGGTTTCTAGTTTGGATGATAGAATTGGCTTCTCATGGATGATAAGCACGCGGAATTGTTATGGTTGCTTGTGTTTATTTAGGAATTTCGAGGGCGAAATTCTTAAGGGAGGATAATGTAACAGCCCACGTTTTACATATCGAAAGATCGTAAAATATTTTTATTTTATTCCCAGAGGATTGGATCATTCTAATATTTTGTTATGCTACTTATGGGGATGTGAGACATGTCCATAATTTTTATCAATTTTGTTTGTGACCATTTTGCCTTTGTTAGTCTTGTACAAGGCATAACTTTTGATTTAGGTCGAATTAGGTGGTGAGACCTGTGCCATTGGAATGGAAATGATGATTGCCTTTCCGTAGAGTGGTTACAATAATAATTTGGCTCGGCGGTTTAGGAGGAATCGTTGTTTTAAGGTTTAACAGTTGGTTGCCTGGGTTTGGTAAAGCCACAATGAGCTGGATCAGAGAGTCCCATTAGTGGGTCGGTGGAAGCTATAAATAGATGGCAAGGGATATGAGAAATGGTTTAGTTTCTCCATTCTCTCATTTGGTGGCCTTGTGTTCCTATTTCCTCCAACACCTTTCCACTATTAGAATTGAGATCGAAGCTTAGGAAATCAAAGATCTACACCATTCGAGACTAGATCTACATTGTTTCGAGGGCGAATTCATCGGATCGAGTCGTTTTCGTTAGATCTACACTTTGGTAAGTTCTATTTCATATGAAACGCCTTAGGATCTTACTTGGCAAGTTTAAACCGATAATTTCATGTTACTTCATATGATTATGTAAATTAGAATCTATAATTTTGTTCATATGACCAATTACCATAATTTTGGAGTGATTTTTATAATTTTTGGTGAGAATCATTGTATTCATATTAATACTGGTTTCATACCATTTTTATTTGATGATTTCGATGAGTTGGTTTTGTCGAATCTATCATTTGGTGAAGTCTTGGTCGAAATCGGAGTTGAATTGCAGTATTCAGGTTTTGGGTTGGCCATAGTTGGATCGGTCGGTCTCAAATCATGTCTTGAGAAGCAAGTCAAATTGGGTCGGCATAAAGTTGGAACAACATAAAGTTGGGTCGGCATAAACTGGGGTTAGCACTAAGTTGGGTCGGCACTAAGTTGGGTCGGCATAAAGTTGGGTCGGCCATTTCTGGTCGAACATTTCTGGTGATGAAGTGACTTCGAAGTGAATTTAATTGGGAAGCTTCGAAGTGTTGAAAAGTGTTCGTTGGTCGATGTAGAACAACGAATGAGGTGAGAACTCAAAGGTTATGATTTAGTGGATAATGGATTGCTCGAGAAGGTTGCCTGAGCTATGAAGAGTCATCGGGTTGGATGACTAGAGATGCGTAGGACGAGAGATTATCGTTATCGTAAGTTCTAGCAGGCTCGAAGCAGGGGTACACTAGAGACGTCTAAAAGACTGGTTGTAGGTCGAGTACCCTGGGTATCGTTGAAAGGCGTTGTAACAACCTAAGATTTTAACTAAGTTTAATTTGGATTTTTATTCTATAAAATGAATTTAATAAGGTTTATAATATAAAATTTGACTTCATAATCCTTTCTATGCAAGTTTGAATAATTTTTTTTTTTGATTTATTAAAATATGGATAACTTACTTTTGAAACTATGTTTAAGATTTTATCTAAATTATTTTTATAATATTAAGTAAGATTATTGAATAATGTTTATAAATTTTTATAAGGATTATTAAGCATTTATTCTAGAATTTTTTTTTATAAATTTTGGCAAATAATATATGTGTATATTTGGTAAATAAAATAGATAAGTATTTTTAAAATGTTTGTAAGTTATAAATAATTTGCTAAACTTTAAGTAATAAGGCGGTTACATTTATAAGAGTTGCAAATTGGTTACATGTATGTTTGTTGCAAAGATGTCACCAAAAATCAAAATTTAATAAATAGATAAATAAATAAGCTTATTTTGCCAAACATGCATTGGCTGTAATTTTTAAATACAATTAGGTGTCCTCAAGCATGTAATTGTTATTGATCTAAAAATAAATATATAGAAAATAAACATTATTTCTTTCCCTGGAATTTAAACCATCGGTATCTCACGGTGTATTCATCCTCCTCTTTCCTTATTTCAAGTTCCTGCAAAATGAATTCCATGTTCCCACTTCAATCAAAAATCGAAACCTCCCAATCTATTCACATTCAGCCAAATAATTTACACAGAAGTTGTCTGTAGCACCATTTCAGATTTTTAGAAATCAACAAATCGAAATTTCGTATATTGGGGAGAGCGAAATCTTAGATTTACTGAAAATGTAGAAATGGGTTCCGAATCTTCAAAAAATCGTATCTCACAATCCATGAGGAATTAATCGACGCCGTTAGCGCCATTGAGATCAGAGGGGAGCGTATTATTTTTTTCACGTAAGTTTGGTGCAATTCCGTGATGATGATTTGAAAAGTGGAAAGTTAGGTTTTGAGATCATTGGAGATTTGAGCGACGATAGGAGGAATGGATGATGGCATGGCAATGAGGATGGAGTAGGCTTCGATTTGGAAGAGCTCGGCAGAGTTCGGCGTAGAAATGTGTGGTGCGACATATGGGGTCACGGGATTTTCCTGCTCGATGTCAAGTCACGGTGGAGTGCGGATTTAAAGGGAAAGGACCGAAGTCGGGGTGAGTTGGTGCAGTCAGGTGTGGAGGCGATGTGAAGTTCGTTGGAGGTCTCGGCTTGGTCGATGGTGCTTGGGTTGGATAGTGTACGTGTACGTTATGCACGTCGAATGGGTTGGATTAATGCATTTGGGCTGGGCTTCTTCGTTTTGGGTGAGAATTCTTTTAATTTAATTTAAGTTAAATTAACAAATCATTGAACAATCGTAACTTGCTCATTTTAAGTTAGTTTAATTCACCATTAGGTCCATTGAAATGGTATCGAAATATAGAACGCATTGATGTATAATATTGGTGATTTTAGTTAAGTAAAAAATTTATGAAAAATAAAATTCCTCACATATAAAATGGCGAACATCGGTATTAATTTGAACTCAATGCAAAACGAGTAGAGAATCACCAACTGCTAATGGAAATGGATTGGAAGCAATATAAGTGGAGGAAACATTGTTGCGCATAGGGAAACGGGGACATCGGAGTTTTTGGAGCATATATGGTGAGAACATCTAATTTAATTATTTATTTAAATTGGTAGTGTTGGATAATGCTAATTGGTTTGATATGGATGTTGTGTAAAAATGTTTCAATGGATGTTCATGTAGTTGAAAAACACACAGAATACCGATAAGCGTTATTAACAATAACGCTTGTGCACAAGTTGAAATGTTTGTTTTATGACTGTGTTTAATGGATGAATTCATTCTAGTGTATATGATTGGTTTATTTGGCTCATTATGATTGCATGAATCACACGCACCATAGTAGTGGAATCATATGGATGATTAATTTAAATTCTCCTTCCATTAAAATAAAGAGTTGTTATTATTATATGTTGGGAATTTAATTTGAATTTAAATTTTCAAACTATTTGCATATCAGAACCAAGTAGACGATTTTCATATGAAATAAAATGGTTTTGGAAACAATTTTAATCACTTATGAGTTATTTGAATATTAAATTAGATTTTGAAATTTTGGATCGAAATGATTTGAATTATGTGTTGGTTTTGTAAATGATTTTTAACGGTTATAAGGGACTAAACAAATTTTGGTAAAAATATTATTTTATATCAAGTTCAAAATCTAAGTCGAAATGAGATTTGAAATTTGAAAAATTATTTCAAAAATATTTATATCGATGATGTATCATCAAATAATAAAATAGTAAATGTCTAGGATGACAGAGGGGACGGTGTCTAGGCTTGGGTTTGGAAAATACAGTTTCTTGCTCTCCCTGGCCGTCTCTAACTGATCCGACGTACGAGGTATTCAAAAATCTAATATGAAATTAAAATTGAACTTTGGAGTTGGAATTTAATTTCGAACTATTTATATTTAAATCGTTATATAACTAAAATCGAACGCGTCGCATAGCGACATTTTGTTAACATCGATTTTAACTTTCAAATGATTATAACTTCAATGTTTTAAGTCAGATTAACATAAAACGAAAAATGTCGAATTAATATTAATGACAAGTTTTGAATAGAAAAGAGATTTTCAAACTTTAACGTATAATTTTCAAGATATGGTTAAACCAAATTTAGAAAATGTCGCTATACGTGCAGTTCAATTACCATAACGGGAAAATCAAATAAATTAGGTTTATAAAATTATTTTAAAAAAATAAGAAATTTATGATAAATCTTATTTTGTTATTTTTAAATGATTAAATTTCAAAATTTTGAATTTCAAATGATTTTGAATCTATTTGATTTGATTAGCTATTTTACAACACTTTTAGTAGCATTTTCAAACGTTATAATTATTACATTTTCAAAGATAAGTTAGTTTTGAAATTCTTAAATAGTGAACTATTATTTAAAAGTATAAAAAGAAGATTTGTCAAATAGTTTGGAATGCTAACTGATTAAATATTATACGAAATTATTTACCGACCGTAATGTATTGTTAAGTTGGAATTCAAAAGGAAATGGTTTGGGTAGAGTTGGTCTTCATATATTTGATATGCAATTCCGTAGTTGGACGAATAGTATCAGAAACGTTAGAAATTTTATATCAAAGATTCTGATAGTGTTCGTTGGTTTGGGAATCAATATCAGATATAAGTCGACTAAGCTCTATTTAAACTTACGATTAAATATCAATTAGTTTGGATTATCGTAAATGAAATTTTAATCCAAGTAAAGACTTGGTAAATTATAAAAGATTATGAAAAGGAAATGAAGAGGCATGTTTTGGAGATATAAGAATTGAAGGATTATGAATGAATATCTGTGATTAAAGAAGTGTTAAGAGTTAACGGAATTTATGAAATTTGAAACAAATCCAACCTTGATTTGTAAATGAATTGATAATGATTGAAAGGAGATTTCGAATTGAAATTCCGTGTGGTCCATAACTACCGTTTTAAATGCACTTATTACTTGGGAAGACTGGATCAAATATATATTCGAAAATCATTCCAAGTAATAATACGACGTTGTTCGAGACTTGGTAAACGACGAATGAAAACCAAGAATCTTTAAGTTGTTTGGATTGATTGTTGATGTCTCGGTTGGGCTGATCCCCCGATATGAGGTTATATGTGGCATGAGGTCTAAATATACTTGGAGATTTTTGGATTTTGTTCCGTTTAGACCCAGAATGGACCTGTATGGATTTTTTGTCTAACATTGTAATTAACAGCATAACACTGATTTCCAATGATATGTATCTGGTTTGTGACGTATGAGCTCAAAATGGTTATGTAATGATGGAAATCAGTGATCATGTTGTGAATGGATAGTGTGACATACTTAAGATATTAAATGATCTTGTACGATCAAGACATTGCTTATTTAAGCATAGCTTTGTGTATGACGTGACATCAACAAACCTTACACCCCGGATGATGAGAAATCGTTGGTTAGATTGTATACTTATATATATGATGATGATAAAAGCTGTGGTGGTGGTACCACTTATGAACTTGAGGAATAGGGTATGTTCGGGGCTCTGTCTCTGGAAGAAAACCATTGATCTACCTCGCGATTTGTAGTTGGTGTCCGTGTCTGGATGGAAAAGTCGTGTTACATTTCATTTGTATTCCGATTGATCGTTCGTGCCAGGAATCATCAAGTTGGAAACCTAAATCTCTAATATGAGCCATACGATTTTGATTGTGTATGTGTGTGTGTGTGTGTATATATATATATACAGAGACATAATATTATGGATATTTTTCCATCTAGGATTAATACGTTTATTTGCAAAATGGTTTTTCACAGTATATAATATGAAAGAGGATTTTCACGTATGAAAGCATGTTTGGTTATAATAAGATAAAACTCGCCCATTTGGTATGCGCTTGCATTGTGTGATGTGGGATGATCTTATGATAGCTTCATTTTCCTAAAGTCATCGCGAATTTTTATGCACGGGTATTCACATGGAGTAAACCCATTCCTTGTTAGCGGCGTGGTCCATTGAATTTCCCAACTTTAAAATAAATCCTAAAAACAACTGTTTTATGTTCTCACACCAGTCCCATAACTGGCCTGGAGTTTATTGTTCCTCTGGGTGCCCAATAATTTTCACTTCGGCAGCTAGTAGTTTAGTTTTGCAGTTATAGATCGTTGGAGAAGGATTCAGAGCGCTTTTAGAGGTGGAGTTCACGCTTAGTTTGGAGCTTCCACTATATCATACGGTTTCTTCCGTTGAGAGTATATTTTCTTTTCTTCCGCTGTATATGTTGAAACTCTGATATTCTATGTAACTCTGATGTAATATTGTATTGTGCAATGAAAAGTTCAGTTATTTTGTTCAATATATGTGTGTACCCATAACAATTCGTCTTTATGAATGGTTTAAGTTGGTTTAATTATCGACGAGAATCGGGCAAAAAGACAGGTCATTATAATTTGGTATCAGAGCTTTGGTTATACAAAGCTATAGGATACGACATATTTAAACCAAAGATAGGACTCACTAGAGTAATAATATCTCATTAGAGATAGGGTTAGAAATGCCCTAGAATGAGGTTCCAGAATATTATGATCGAGAGAGCGTACTCTGAAAATAGTTATTTTGAAACAAAAGTAAATTGTTTTAAAGAACGTTATCATTTTGAAAGATAACTTTAACGAGCATTTTTGAGTATTTTATTCGATGACAAGATTGGACTATCAATATGAGAATATTTCGAAAATACACCTGGCCAGTGTATGTACAAAGTCTTATGTATATAGTAGATCGATACAGAATCACATCTAGTCGCCCGGGGATGATATGATGATGATTGCAACATCATCAATACTCATGTAACAACCCGAAAATCTGGGCCAGTTTAAAATTTTTATTTTGGCAATTTTAGCGAATTTTGAATATTTAAAATAGATTATTTTAAATAATATCGACGAGAAGTTTATTTTGAATAGAATTCGACATATATATTTATATACGTCGTCGATAGAATATAAATAATTATATATTATTATAAATAAAATTGAAAATGGCGCGGCAGTTCGATAATTCGATTTCAAACTTCAATTGAATGTACCGGGTGCAAAATAAACCGGATTTTAGCGAAACCAAAAACATTTGATCTAATTTAGGATATCTTTCCAACAAATCTGAAAAATCAAATTTTCATAGCGGGAATCAAAAGATATGTCCAGTTGAAAATTCTGAATAGTCGCTATGGAATTCATGCCCTTAAAAATGTGAATTTTGCAAACGACCTCGGATTTCGACGAAACCACTTTTGTTGGATCCGCAGTGTCAAATTATTGCTAGATTCCATATTTCATAATTTTTTGAATCAATATGTGAGCGTGGCGAAGGAATACGCGTTTGACCAGTTTCAGTTGATTTTAATCGACTGGAAAACGGCCATTTTTCCAACTGTCTCGGAATTCGACGAAATTAGTTTTGCTAGGACCGTATCGTCAATACGAAGCTAGAAAATATTTTTCTGGAATTTTTCGAGTTAGTATGTGGCCCCGATAAATTGAAATGCACGTTCAAATTCAATATATAGAAGTATATGTCGATTTTGACGAAAACTGATCGAAACAATCGAATCAGCTTACGATACATATCCCATTGTGTTCGGAATGGGGGTGAAACGCTATGGACGACAGGCGGTGGGCTTGATTTCGACTTCGAAATAAAAAGTTACTTTTTTTAAAGAGAAAAAAAAATATAAAATAATTAACTTCCTCTCTCTCTCTCCTTCCTTTATCTGGCCCCCCCTTTCAAAAATCGATTTCAATTCAGAATTCAGAAGAAATAAAAAAAAAAGAGAAAAGGAATCGCTCCACTAGCGAGACCGCCGCCGCCTCCAGGCGTTCGCCGCCCCCCTCGCTCTGTCAATCGCGCACCACCCCACCGCGTCGCGCCCTCGCCGGCCTCACCACCAGCCGCCACTCCGATTCGAGCCCCCCCAACTCGATTTGAACCCGACGCAGCCCCAAAGCCCCCTCCTCCTGACAGCCGCCTACCCTCCTTCCTCTTCCCCTGCCTGAATGCCAATCCGACCACCCTCCACCGCGAGTTCGAAAAGAAGCTCCAGTCCTCCGACGTGTGTGCAGTCAGCGGTTCTTCCAGTTGAATGCGATGGCGTTTTTCCTCTGAGCCACGAAGAAGACGAAGGCTTAACAGCCTTAGTGACATCGTTAGGAAGGTAATTAATTTAATTTTTAATTTAATTATGGTGTTAAACAAGGTGTTTCCTTTTTTTATCTATATACTTTTAAAATCTGAAAATTTAGTAGTATAATAATTACATTGCTTAAAAATCAGTTTTTAGGGATTTTTTTAAAATAGAAAAGATTAGATTTTTAAAGTAGAAAAGATTAGATTTTTAAAATAGAAAAGATTAGATTTTTTGAAATGGAAAAGGCGAAATCTTTATATTTGAAAAGGCGAAGTCTTTATATAGAGGATAGCGATGTAAAGATAGAATTTTTATATAAGTAGTGTATTGAAAATAGAATTTCTATATAATAGAGGATATAAAAATATTATCTTTATATATGTAGCGAAATAAAAATCTGATTTTTATTATAAAATATATATAATGAAGTAAAAATTCGATTTTTATATATATTGAATAGCGAAGTAAAAATTCGATTTTTATATATTGAATAGCGAAGTAAAAATTCGATTTTTATATATTGAATAGCGAATTAAAAATTCGATTTTTATATATTGAATAGCAGAATAAAAATTCGATTTTTATATGTTGAATAGCGAAGTAAAAATTCGATTTTTACATATGTAGAGAATACGGGCAACGAAGGTGACAAAAAGGCGAGAACGATGAAGATTTCTATAAATGAAGTGTCATGGAATTGGGATAGCTATCGGTGAGAATTTCTCAATCTTCAATTTCTTTTTTCTAGTTATTTATATATATACTAGGATGTATACGGTGTTTAGTAGCACCCGTCATCCACAGACCATGGATGGCTTGTTTGTTTGATTGTTGTGTTGTGAAATTTGTTTGTGAAATTGATGTGAAATGGATAATGAAATATATTCATGTGTTGAAAGGAAATAAAATATTTATATAGTTAAAAACATTTTATCATTAAAAATATAATTTTTAACGTGAAAGTGAATAAATATATATTTATAAACAAATCGGCCGATTTTGTTTATATACACTGATTTGACTGATATTGATTGGGTCGATAAATTTTACACATCGCCCAACTGCACAAATAAAATTTGTGTTTGATTGTTTGAAACCCCACATGGGTATTGGAATAAAATACGGCATACACTAATCCCAATAATTAGTTGTATGTCGATCGATGGATCGACAGGCTGTTATAAGCGTTAGATATCTATATTTGATGCTTATATAGTGTAGTGCACTTTGGATGATGGTTGATTATTTATCGTTGCTATTATATACATGTGTTGTATGGAATCCATATAATTAACTTTGTATGGTGATTGACTGGGCCTCATTACAATTTAGAAGATAAAGAATATTATAAAATAAAGGTTCATATGTTGACTGTACTCATCCGTTGAGATTAGCCATGTGTTGAACGGAATAGTTTAACAATAAAATTTACATCTTTATCATATATAAAACTAGAAACTAACTGGAAAATAGATAAGATGAGTGGTCTCCTGGATATTGATCTGATGTTGGTTTCGGCCTTCGGGGTTAATATTCAGGGAATCGTTCTCTTACTAATTTGCGGTTGGAGTCTGATTTAAATCAAACGATAGATACCATAATTTTTATAAAATATATTAAATAACAAAAATAGTCACACGTGGACAGTACTCATTCGTTGAGATTAGTCATGTGTTGACAAAACTATAGATTCACGTATTGAATAGAATAAATATTCATTTGTTGAATAGAATAACAGGATTATTGAAATATATAAAGCCGTGTTGATTAGAGATGCGCTATTTTGACGTGAACGATATTTATATCGATTATATTCGTTTTTAATAGATATGGAAAAGAGATTTAAAAATTGAAAAGAAAACGAATTTGAATTGAATATAAAACGAATTTGAAATGAATTGAATATAAAACGAATTTGAAATGAATTGAATATAAAACGAATTTGAAATGAATTGAAAAGAAAACGAATTCGAATTGAATATAAAACGAATTCGAAATGAATTGAAAAGAAAATGAATTCGAATTGAATATAAAATAAATTCGAAATAAATTGAAAAGTAAATGAATTCGAATTGAATATAAAACGAATTCGAAATGAATTGAAAAGAAAACGAATTCGAATTGAATATAAAACGAATTTGAAATGAATTGAAAAGAAAACGAATTCGAATTGAATATAAAACGAATTTGAAATGAATTGAAAAGAAAACGAATTCGAAATGAATTGAAAAGAAAACGAATTGAAATAGAATAAAAATCGATTTGAAATGAATTCAAATTGAATTGAAATTTGAATTGAATAGAAATGAATTTTAAAACGAATTTATAAGGAAGAATTCAATTTTGATTTGAATTGAAATGGAAGTTGAAATTGTTTTTGAAACGAATTTAAAACGATTTATAAAATTCGTTTTAAATAGTAATCGATGAAATATATATTACATATATTATATATATAATATAATGGCCTGAATAGAACGCGCCGCACTGCGGCAGTTCGCGAATTTCGACCATTGACTTCGAACGAACATTACGGGAGATCCGACCGTCGGATTCTCCTAAAACGGGGACCATTGGGTTCGTATCGAAAAGAGCTTTCTAATGAATATTAGAAATTTGAAATCTAACGGTTGGATTTGGATATACGTCCAAATCAAATTTAAAAAAGGTCGCTGTAAGTGCAGTTTGATGGATGCTGATGGAAATCGACTGTACGGGCCTTGATAAAATTATTAAAAATAGTAATAATTTGTGTAAAATCATAAGAAATGATTTGGGAAAAATTGGGATGAAAAACTCCATATTTGAAAAGATAAAAATAGATTTTTATCGAAATGAACTAGTTTTGAACTAAAATTAAAACCATTTATTTTTAAGTAAATAAATTGGATTTGAAATGGGTTTTAAATAGAATTGATTTGTGGATTTATTGTGAACGGTGTTTTAAATAACACTAGTTCTTTAACCCGGTAATAAATAGAATGTGATTTGGGTTTATAGTGAACTGTGTTTTAAATGACATGAGTCCTTTAACCCAGTAAAAGGAGTTTTAATGAATCAACAATTAGATTGAAATGTGGATTGATAATTTAAATTATCAAAATTGGCAAGTGAGCGAGAATGGAGTATCACCAGTTTTGCTCCAAGCGATAGTTAAATCTTTAATTAGATTTGAACGTGGAATGGTAATTAAATTTACAGATAACACCGTGGTATTAGATATGGAGTATTACCAGTTTTGCTTCATGGGATGAATAGGTTGGGATTGGGAAATAAAATAAATAATTACTTCGGTGTGGTTCGCTAATCTCGACTAGTTTGGGAAACCATAATTTGGTTTAATACGACATCCAAAGGAAGATTTAATGGGAACCTTTCCCTAAGAATGTGGAAATTAGAAACTAGCTGTAGGTTAGTTAAGAAGAATGGTTTCCTGGGCATTGATCTGATGTTGGTTTCGGCCTTCGGGGTTAATATTTGGGGAATTGCTCTCTTACTGATTTACGGTTAGTGACTAATGAATTGGAATGACGCGTATGTTGTGTTTGTGTAACATTTGTTTTTAATATACGCGGGTTGTTCGGAAAGACCGGGTTTATAGCCATTCTGAATAACCGATTCGACGATATGTCGAAGATGAAGATGGTGGTTGAAGACCGGAAGTCTTCACATCGTTTGGATAATTACTGATGATCCTGATTGGCCTGTACACCCAAGAGGATGGAAATAGTTGGTGGTCGTCCAGACGTACTTGGTGATCGATGGATATGCGAGGAAAGTGCCTCCGGTTTCGTTCAGACCCAGAGCGAACTTGTAAATGGATTGTGTGTCTGACATTGAATTTTATTCTGTGTTGATTGATTTCTGTTAAATATATATCTGTTTGGCGGCGGAGAATTTATTCTCTTGCTTAACGCCCTTCTCTGAGACATACGAGCTTAGAAGTTATATATCGATAGATATCAATCACATGGCATGAATTGCCTATATGGCACGCTGAGTTGCATGGATCAAGGCTTCTGTTGAAAAGCAAAGTCTTGTGGTTGATGATCAAAGCACGGCCTACGTGGCATAGCTTTGTGTTTAGCGTGGATTCGCGAGCCTCACACCTCGGTATGAGTCAAAAACGGGATACGGACCGTTGGGAGAACACGACGTTTCTTTCTAGCTTTGGTGGTGTCAGTGACTTACCAGCCCTGACATTTATATACTTTTCACCTTTGTGGTTGTTGGAATGAGGCGCCTCGATATTAGGTCTGTAAGGATCGGTAAACGTGTGTTCAGGAATTGCCAATCCTCAAACGTAAGAGAGGACCGGCCCAGCCGATCCAAGGGTTGCCCAGAGTGCGTAGTCCTGAGCATTTGCTAGAGTGTCTCGAAGCGGAGAGGAGCTTGCCCCTTGCCTCGACTCATGACGGAAATCCAATTTCCAATACGTGTATTTCGGCTTTATTTGTAGAGCCTAGTATGGCGACATAGTGGTATGGGGCACTTATGCCGTCTATGATTTATATTTATGATTGAAATTGTTTTGACACTATACACTTATTATAGTATCAAATGATTTGCTTTTAAACGTACCAAGCATGTTTGGCTGTTATAAGGTAAAACCCTATCCTCCGGCTTGCGTTGCATTGTGTGATGGGACCTGGGTCTTATAATAGCTTCATTTTTCGAAAAAAGCATTGCGCTGTTTATTCTTTGCACTGGTATTCTTGGGAGGAAACCCGTTCCGTGTTATACGGCGTGGTCCCTTGAATTACTCTCTTTTAAAGTAAAGCTTTAAATAACTGTTTTAGTTCTCACACCAGTCACATGACTGACCTGGAGTTTATTGTTTTAACCTAAACTCTGGGTGCCCTTATTTTCGACACGGGCAACTAGTAGTTTTGGTTTTGCAGATTTATATTCACAGGATCCTGATTTACAGCTGGGACGATGCTCGGAAAGCTCTGTATCTGTGTATCACTTCCAGTTGTGTTTTGTATATTTTTCCGCTGCTATGTAATTTATTGTAATCTCTGATATTTATCGAATGTAATTTATTCAATTATACTCTATATACTCTTGTATCTGATGGAATTGTTGTAATAGCAATGAAATGTTCTTCTATCTGCGTTCATTTGTTTGTTGTTCTCAAAGTATCCGCTCTTTCCTTCACGGGGAAGTAACGGTTTCTTACAGTGGTATCAGAGCTTTGGTTTACAGAGCTCGAGAACAAGACACATTAGAACCATACGAAAGGATTCGTCAGATATTGGATTAGTAATATCCAATTAGAATGACTCGTTAGAGATAGGATCAGTAGTATCCTAAAACGGGTGTGAAGAGTATATTTTTCAAGTGAAAATAATTTTTGTTTTGAAAATTTAAATCGTTTTACACGTATTTGAATAATTTATTTATTTTGAATTTGGACAATCCGTTATATAAAGATTTTGCATATACGCGTCATGAACGTATATTCGAAGTTTTAATATACCGGATAGATATAGGACCGCACTCTAGTCGCCCGGACATGATTCTGATGATGGCGCGCCATCACCAGTATTTATTTTCGTGTTTCGAAGGTGTGATATCTATATATTTCCATTAGACTGGTATGAGAACCAAAACTTATATAGACAGATTTATTGTTGTGAATTGGCATCAAAAACATGATTTTTTGAATATGTATCAAAATTATGAAGTTGAAACTCTAATTCACTAATTGATTGATGTTTGTGTTGTTTGTTTATTTGTTTGATAATTTTGAACCATTATGCCTAATTGAACTAAATTTTGAACTGTATTGAAAATTGGTCGCATTTGCTTGCATATACATGTACTTACATTGAACAGGTCATAGCAAGGAGGCTAGAGCAGAGAATAAAATTTGTTTGCCCGACAAATAGGTACATGTTTACTATAATTTACTGTTTTGTTTGGGTGATGATGATTTTATGAGCCGATTGGCTAGCCGCTTGGCTTTTTCTTTTTCTTTTTGAGATCAGAAGGCCTATATGGCAATTTCGGGATTTTCCCGTGGCTCCCGGTTCAGGGGAGGTTATGGCGAAATTTTTCGAAAATTCCGGGTGTTAGACAAATTTTTGAAAATTTGAAAATTCTCAGAAACTGAAAAGTTGGAGAATGGAAGCCAGATCGAATGTAGAGTTGATTAATCAAACCACTTTCGACTTTGTTCCTTTTCGGGGACGAAAAGTTTTAAGTGGAGGAGATTGTAACAACCCAAAAATCTGGGCCAGTTTAAAATTTTTAATTTGGCAATTTTAGCGAATTTTGAATATTTAAAATAGATTATTTTAAATAATATCGACGAGAAGTTTATTTTGAATAGAATTTGACGTATATATTTATATACGTCGTCGATAGAATATAAATAATTATACATAATTATAAATAAAATTGAAAATGGCGCGGTAGTTCGATAATTCGATTTCAAACTTCAATTGAATGTACCGGGTGCAAAATAAACCGGATTTTAGTGAAACCAAAAACATTTGGATCTAATTTAGGATATCTTTCCAACGAATCCGAAAAATCAAATTTTCATAGCGGGAATCAAAAGATATGTCCAGTTGAAAATTCTGAATAGTCGCTATGGAATTCAGGCCCTTAAAAATGGGAATTTTGCAAACGACCTCGGATTTCAACGAAACCACTTTTGTTGGATCCGCAGTGTCAAATTATTGCTAGATTCCAAATTTCATAATTTTTCGAATCAATATGTGAGCGTGGCAAAGGAAAACGCCTTTGACCAGTTTCAGTTGATTTTAATCGACTGGAAAATGGCCATTTTTCCAACTGTCTCGGAATTCGACGAAATTAGTTTTGTTAGGACCGTATCGTCAATACGAAGCTAGAAAATATTTTTCTGGAATTTTTTGAGTTAGTATGTGGCCCCGGTAAATTGAAATGAGCGTTCAAATTCAATATATAGAAGTATATGTCGATTTTGACGAAAACTGATCGAAACAATCGAATCAGCTTACGATACATATCCCATTGTGTTCAGAATGGGGGTGAAACGCTATGGACGATAGGCGGTGGGCTTGATTTCGACTTCGAAATAAAAAGTTACTTTTTTTTAAAGAGAAAAATATATATAAAAATATAAAATAATTAACTTCCTCTCTCTCTCTCTCCTTCATTTATCTGCCCCCTTTCAAAAATTGATTTCAATTCAGAATTCAGAAGAAGAAGAAAAAAACGAATCGCTCCACCAGCGAGACCGCCGCCGCCTCCAAGCGTTCGCCGCCCCCACTCGCTCTGTCAATCGCGCACCACCCCACCGCGCCACGCCCTCGCCGGCCTCACCACCAGCCGCCACTCCGATTCGAGCCCCCCCCCAACTCGATTTGAACCCGACGCAGCCCCAAACCCCCCTCCTCCTGACAGCCGCCTACCCTCCTTCCTCTTCCCCCGCCTGAATGCCAATCCGACCACCCTCCACCGCGAGTTCGAGAAGAAGCTCCAGTCCTCCGGCGTGTGTGCAGTCAGCGGTTCTTCCAGTTGAAGGCGATGGCGTTTTTCCTCTGAGCCACGAAGAAGACGAAGGCTTAACAGCCTTAGTGACATCATTAGGAAGGTAATAAATTTAATTTTTAATTTAATTATGGTGTTAAACAAGGTGTTTCCTTTTTTTTATCTATATACTTTTAAAATCTGAAAATTTAGTAGTATAATAATTACATTGCTTAAAAATCAGTTTTTAGGGATTTTTTTAAAATAGAAAAGATTAGATTTTTAAAGTAGAAAAGATTAGATTTTTAAAATAGAAAAGATTAGATTTTTTGAAATGGAAAAGGAGAAATCTTTATATTTGAAAAGGCGAAGTCTTTATATAGAGGATAGCGATGTAAAGATAGAATTTTTATATAAGTAGTGTATTGAAAATAGAATTTCTATATAATAAAGGATATAAAAATATTATCTTTATATATGTAGCGAAATAAAAATCTGATTTTTATTATAAAATATATATAATGAAGTATAAATTCGATTTTTAAATATATTGAATAGTGAAGTAAAAATTCGATTTTTATATATTGAATAGCGAAGTAAAAATTCGATTTTTATATATTGAATAGCGAAGCAAAAATTCGATTTTTATATATTGAATAGCAGAGTAAAAATTCAATTTTTATATATTGAATAGCGAAGTAAAAATTCGATTTTTACATATGTAGAGAATACGGGCAACGAAGGTGACAAAAAGGCGAGAACGATGAAGATTTCTATAAATGAAGTGTCATGGAATTTGGATAGCTATCGGTGAGAATTTCTCACTCTTCAATTTCTTTTTTCTAGTTATATATATACTAGGATGCAGACTGTGTTTAGTAGCACCCGACACCCATCATCCACAGACCATGGATGGCTTGTTTGTTTGATTGTTGTGTTGTGAAATTTGTTTGTGAAATTGATATGAAATGGATAATGAAATATATTCATGTGTTGAAAGGAAATAAAATATTTATATAGTTAAAAATATTTTATCGTTAAAAATATAATTTTTAATGTGAAAGTGAATAAATAAATATTTATAAACAAATCGGCCGATTTGTTTATATACACTGATTTGACTGATATTGATTGGGTCGATAAATTTTACACATCGCCCAACTGCACAAATAAAATCTGTGTTTGATTGTTTGAAACCCCACATGGGTATTGGGATAAAATACGGCATACACTAATCCCAATAATTAGTTGTATGTCGATCGATGGATCGACAAGCTGTTATAAGCGTTAGATATCTATATTTGATGCTTATACAGTGTAGTGCACTTTGGATGATGGTTGATTATTTATCGTTGCTATTATATACATGTGTTGTAAGGAATCCATATAATTAACTTTGTATGGTGATTGACTGGGCCTCATTCCAATTTAGAAGATAAAGAATATTATAAAATAAAGGTTCATGTGTTGACTGTACTCATCCGTTGAGATTAGTCATGTGTTGAACGAAATAGTTTAACAATAAAATTTACATCTTTATCATATATAAAACTAGAAACTAACTGGAAAATAGATAAGATGAGTGGTCTCCTGGATATTGATCTGATGTTGGTTTCGGCCTTCGGGGTTAATATTCAGGGAATCGTTCTCTTACTAATTTGCGGTTGGAGTCTGATTTAAATCAAACGATAGATACCATAATTTTTATAAAATATATTAAATAACAAAAATAGTCACACATGGACAATACTCATTCGTTGAGATTAGTCATGTGTTGACAAAAATATAGATTCATGTATTGAATAGAATAAATATTCATTTGTTGAATAGAATAACGGGATTATTGAAATATATAAAGCCGTGTTGATTAGAGATGCGCTATTTTGACGCGAACGATATTTATATCGATTATATTCGTTTTTAATGGATATTGAAAAGAGATTTAAAAATTGAAAATAAAACGAATTTGAAATGAATATAAAACGAATTTGATATTAATTGAATATAAAACGAATTTGAAATGAATTGAATATAAAACGAATTCGAAATGAATTGAAAAGAAAACGAATTCGAATTGAATATAAAACGAAGTCGAAATGAATTGAAAAGAAAACGAATTCGAATTGAATATAAAACGAATTCGAAATGAATTGAAAAGAAAACGAATTCGAATTGAATATAAAACGAATTCAAAATGAATTGAAAAGAAAACAAATTCGAATTGAATATAAAACGAATTCGAAATGAATTGAAAAGAAAACGAATTCGAATTGAATATAAAACGAATTTGAAATGAATTGAAAAGAAAACGAATTTGAATTGAATATAAAACGAATTTGAAATGAATTGAAAAGAAAACGAATTCGAAATGAATTGAAAAGAAAATGAATTGAAATAGAATAAAAATCGATTTGAAATGAATTCAAATTGAATTGAAATTTGAATTGAATAAAAATGAATTTTAAAACGAATTTATAAGGAAGAATTCAATTTTGATTTGAATTGAAATGGAAGTTGAAATTGTTTTTGAAACAAATTTAAAACGATTTATAAAATTCGTTTTAAATAGAAATCGACGAAATATATATTATATATATAATATAATGGCCTGAATAGAACGCGCCGCGCTGCGGTAGTTCACGAATTTCGACCATTGACTTCGAACGGACACTACGGGAGATCCGACCGTCGGATTCTCCTAAAACCGGGACCTTTGGGTTCGTATCAAAAAGAGCTTTCTAATGAATATTAGAAATTTGAAATCTAACGGTTGGATTTGGAGATACGTCCAAATCAAATTTGAAAAAGGTCGTTGTAAGTGCAGTTCGATGGCCGCTGATGGAAATCGACTGTACGGGCCTTGATAAAATTATTAAAAATAGTAATAATTTGTGTAAAATCATAAGAAATGATTTGGAAAAAATTGGGATGAAAAACTCCATATTTGAAAAGATAAAAATAGATTTTTATCGAAATGAACTAGTTTTGAACTAAAATTAAAACCCATTTATTTTTAAATAAATAAATTGGATTTGAAATGGGTTTTAAATAGAATTGATTTGTGGGTTTATTGTGAACGGTGTTTTAAATAACACTAGTTCTTTAAGCCGGTAATAAATAGAATGTGATTTGGGTTTATAGTGAACTGTGTTTTAAATGACATGAGTCCTTTAACCCAGTATAAGGAGTTTTAATGAATCTGCAATTAGATTGAAATGTGGATTGATAATTTAAATTATCAAAATTGGCAAGTGAGCAAGAATGGAGTATCACCAGTTTTGCTCCAAGCGATAGTTAAATCTTTAATTAGATTTGAACGTGGAATGGTAATTAAATTTATCGATAACACCGTGGTATTAGATATGGAGTATTACCAGTTTTGCTTCATGGGATGAATAGGTTGGGATTGGGAAATAAAATAAATAATTACTTCGGTGTGGTTCGCTAATCTCGACTAGTTTGGAAAACCATAATTTGGTCTAATACGACATCCAAAGGAAGATTTAAGGTTAAATTTTAAAGAATTTATCTTGGATAAAATTAATGGGAACCTTTCCCTAAGAATGTGGAATTTAGAAACTAGCTGTAGGTTAGTTAAGAAGAATGGTTTCCTAGGCATTGATCTGATGTTGGTTTCGGCCTTCGGGGTTAATATTTGGGGAATTGCTCTCTTACTGATTTACGGTTAGTGACTAATGAATTGGAATGAGGCGTATGTTGTGTTTGTGTAACATTTGTTTTTAATATATGCGGGTTGTTCGGAAAGACCGGGTTTATACCCATTCTGAATAACCGATTCGACGATATGTCGAAGATGAAGACGATGGTTGAAGACCGGAAGTCTTCACATCGTTTGGATAATTACTGATGATCCTGATTGGGCTGTACACCCAAGAGGATGGAAATAGTTGGTGGTCGTCCAGACGTACTTGGAGATCGATGGATATGCGAGGAAAGTGCCTCCGGTTTCGTTCAGACCCAGAGCGAACTTGTAAATGGATTGTGTGTCTGACATTGGATTTTATTCTGTGTTGATTGATTTCTGTTAAATATATATCTGTTTGGCGGCGGAGAATTTATTCTCTTGCTTAACGCCCTTCTCTGAGATGTACGAGCTTAGAGGTTATATATCGATAGATATCAATCACATGGCATGAATTACCTGTGTGGCACGCTGAGTTGCATGGATCAAGGCTTCTGTTGAAAAGCAAAGTCTTGTGGTTGATGATCAAAGCACGGCCTACGTGGCATAGCTTTGTGTTTAGCATGGATTCGCGAGCCTCACACCTCGGTATGAGTCAAAAACGGGATACGGACCGTTGGGTGAACACGACGTTTCTTTCTAGCTTTGGTGGTGTCAGTGACTTACCAGCCCTGAAATTTATATACTTTTCACCTTTGTGGTTGTTGGAATGACGCGCCTCGATATTAGGTCTGTAAGGACCGGGAAACGTGTGTTCAAGAATTGTCAATCCTCAAACATAAGAGAGGACCGGCCCAGCCGATCCAAGGGTTGCCCAGAGTGCGTAGTCCTGAGCATTTGCTAGAGTGTCTCGAAGCAGAGAGGAGCTTGCCCCTTGCCTCGACTCATGACCGAAATCCAATTTCCAATACGTGTATTTTGGCTTTATTTGTAGAGCCTAGTATGGCGACATAGTGGTATAGGGCACTTATGCCGTCTATGATTTATATTTATGATTGAAATTGTTTTGACACTATACACTTATTATAGTATCAAATGATTTGTTTTTAAACGTACCAAGCATGTTTGGCTGTTATAAGGTAAAACCCTATCCTCCGGCTTGCGTTGCATTGTGTGATGGGACCTGGGTCTTATAATAGCTTCATTTTTCGAAAAAGCATTGCACTGTTTATTCTTTGCACTGGTATTCTTGGGAGGAAACCCGTTTCGTGTTATATGGTGTGGTCCCTTGAATTACTCTCTTTTAAAGTAAAGCTTGAAATAACTGTTTTAGTTCTAACACCAGTCACATGACTGACCTGGAGTTTATTGTTTTAACCTAAACTCTGGGTGCCCTTATTTTCGACACGGGCAGCTAGTAGTTTTGGTTTTGCAGATTTATATTCGCAGGATCCTGATTTACAGCTGGGACGATGCTCGGAAAGCTCTGTATCCGTGTATCACTTCCAGTTGTGTTTTGTATATTTTTCCGCTGCTATGTAATTTATTGTAATCTCTGATATTTATCGAATGTAATTTATTCAATTATACTCTGTATATTCTTGTATCTGATGGAATTGTTGTAATAGCAATGAAATGTTCTTCCGTCTGCGTTCATTTGTGTGTTGTTCTCAAAGTATCCGCTCTTTCCTTCACGGGGAAGTAACGGGTTTTTACAACTCATTTTCGAGTTACGAAAGTGGGATGACTATATGATTCCAATTAAAACGTCATGAAATACTTGAACTATTACGACAAATATTTGTAAAAGTAAAATAAATTTAGCATAAAGTAATTAAGCTAAAAACATACTTAAACCAGATAATAGGTGGAAATGGTAGAACAAACTATTTTGTTGTGGTGAAATATTAAGGGAATTTAATGTAAGGACCATGTGTTATAAATGCAAATCAAACTATTTTAATAACCTGAAAGGATTTTTAGAAGTTAATTTCATTTAAAGATTAGAAAACGAATTTTGGAAAGTACGAAAATTCAATGAGAAATTATATTAAAATATCACCCCATATTTCAAATTGGATCAACAAATATAAGACCTAATAAGTTGTAATCAGAAAAGATATTATACTTCTCGATAAATGTTAAATAAGTTAATATAAGTAATAGATTTGAAATTGATATGAGTTATAAATGATAATACGCAAGTCAACTATTTCCCTTGAAAGTATATCTTTGCAAATCAAAACACCTTTAAGAAGTTAATGAAAAAATAGACTATTCCAAGAATAAATAACTTAAAATTTTAACCTTAGGTGCGCCCCACTTTCCTACCTTGGCCTAAGATAGCTCCATCGTATAAATTCGAATCGTTTATTAGTGGGTAGCGTCATTCATACTTCTTATCATATGAACATGGTCAAGTATTGTAACTCGAACTGTCATACTTCTGGTATCCATTTTGATATTGAACCCCTAATCATGCATCTCTACTTAATTTGCGCATGTAAAAATTGATTTTTCTTATATATGTATTGTAACATCCCATATTTTCTGCATATTTAATTTTCAAATTTCAAATAAATAAAAATAGAATAATATTGGATAAAAATCAAATTTTGTCGATTATAATGATGATGATTATTTGAATGGAGTATAAATAGATTTTTAATTTAGTTTATCCTTAGAATTGGTGCAATTTGAAAATTTATATTTTATTTAATTAATAAATTTGAGTTATTTAGTTTATAATGGAAATTCAAATTTAATTGGATAAATGGAAAATTCTAAGTTGGGAAATAATAATTGAAATTCAATCAAAATTTCAAGTAATCGAATTAAGATTTAAAAATGTGTGAAGTTTATTTATAGAACTTTTTTAAGTTATAATTTGATTTAAATTTGAATTTAATGAATATTTAATTTGAATTAAAACAGTTAATTGAATAATTGAATATTATATTTATTTAATTAACTATGAAATTTAACTATTTTGGCGACTGTCTCGGAATTTGACGAGACTGGCGCCATAGGAACCGGAACGGTGAATTATTATAGGATTTCAATTTGCGTTACAATCGGGCTTGTCTTTTGACCGTACGAGAGAAAGTGTGAAAGGAAACAATGTAATAAGATAATTGGTTGTTTCTTATATTAGACCTTCCATACTTTATAAATAAATCTATTTACCACTCCACCAGCCCATTGCAATTACACGTACACCTTCCTCCATTTATTTTTCTTCTAAATGGCTGAAACCATTTTTTTTTCAAAACCCTAGATCAAAAATAAAATACAAGCTGAAAATCAAATCTCTCCATACCTTAACAAATTATATGTCAAAACGAAGGCTTCGACGATACGAAGCTTCTGGTGTAATTTGTTTCGACATGCAGTGCTTCGTTTGGCCGGAATTTGCAGTCAAAGGTGGCTATCACGAAACCCATGAAATCAAATTGGGCATTTCTGATTTAGGGTTTAATCGAAGAATCGGTCTTCTGGGTATTGTAGAGAAGGTTCATGGAAACGCTAAGGTGGAGTTCATTCGTTCTATCGTCGAGTGGGTCACCAAAATATCATGGTTTAGGGCTCGTTATTGTCTTCCGAGAAGGCGGTGGCGCGACCTACTGTTGGCACCAGAACCGACATCGTTGACAGAGGAGGTGCGCCTCGTCGTCAGGAGTTGAACGCCGGTAGTCTCGAAGCGAATTGTGGTCGGAATTGGTGGCTATGGCCGGTCAAAGCTACCGTGGTTTCTTTGGGTTCACCGCGTTCTGTACTGTAGCAGTTAGAGAGAGGAGCAGGAACGGGTTGAGGGAAGTGTTGACGTGTCCAGGAGTGATTGGGTGAGGATATTATATTATATATTTTTTATATAATTGAAATTCAGATGGTAAAACGCTGATAACTCTCTCATTTTAACTCGAATTTGGATGTGGTCGGGTGTGTTGGGATCGTGGCGAGATTGTGGACATTCTGGCGCTGGTTTCACTGCATTTAGAGACTGTGAAATTTTGGCCTTTAATTGGACGTTCGATCAACCAAAGTGCAAAGGTGAGTGATTCTTCACTCACGAATGACTAAATTATTCGCATGTTTATTTAATTAAATTATGAAATAAGTTTGGTTGCATGGTTGTGTTGATTTTTGATGTGTTGTTTAAACTGACATGCAAGTGTGTGAATCTGAGAAATTTAAGTCGATAACTAGTTGTTCTAGTTAATTAAACTCTAGTTAAAACCCCGACACTTGTTAATCAGTGAAGTGATTTAATACTTACCATTTGAATTAAATGGTTGTTATGAATGTCTTGGTTTGATTGATCGATGAACTGATATTAGTACTAAAATGTTACTTTATTCAGTGTATGTATGTTGTATGTTCATCATGACAATTAATCCCATTTACCTTTGATGTTGCGGGCATCAAATCAACCCCGGGATTTATCGATTAAAATTAATTAAGAACAAGAGTGAAATGATAAATCTTTATGACCCTGATTTGGATTGAAATGATAGATCCATCCCTGAAATATCGAGAAATTAAATTTAAAATCACCTGACCATTGGATAGATAATTATATACAGACATCGGTTGGTTAAATGATTTTAAATATTTGGAAATTTTATTTGATGGAGTTTTCATTTAGAAGAATGTGCCGGTACTCGATAAATCCATTTCTTTAAAGATTCTGAACTTGGGATGTTTATTAAAAAGGGTTAAGGAAATTTTCCCAAAACAAAGTGGAAATTCTTAAATTGGGATGTGAATATGATTTGGAATATTCAAATTTATGGGGTGGATTTGAATGAGATAAATTCTTATTGAATTAAATTTTTGAATAAGGGAATCAAGGTACTCTGAGTTGTTTAACTTAGTTTTGAATATGGATTCGAATTCTTGAAATTGAAAGATTGGTTTGAATGGCGTTTGAAACAAGATATTGAACTATGTAACTCCATTGAGACTGGGGTATGGGTTCAAGAATTTGAAGTTCAGAAGAAAGGAGAAATTTTGATTAAAGAAATTTTTATTATATATATTTATTTATTTACAATGTTCGATTTCAAATAAGTTATTCTTTCCTTAAAATTTATTATTTAACCTTTACCTATAGACTATTTATTTTAGCTTAAACTTTTCTTATATATTTTATTATTTAAACTATAGTAAGATTTTATTTATATCTATATATGTATTCATAATGATCTAAATTATCTTATTTTGTTTTAACCTGTATTCCTATACATATATTTCTACATAAAGATTTTTATTTAAAAACATCCATTTCAAGTTATATGAAATGATCATAAATTTCTTCCGAATGGAAAGTGTTGAAATTAAACCCTAGTTCGAGATGGAGTCGAGTTAAAGTATTCAAATATGAATCGACTTTAACCAATTTATATGGAAAGGTAATTGATATTTTATTCGAATTAATGAATTCCATAAGTGATATGAATGAGTTATTATGAAGATTTATACTCTATTGAATATTAATGGATTTCGAATTCAAATCGATTTGAGATAATTAAAATCTTTAATATGAAGTATATTCTACTTGAATATAAATCGATTTGGTGAAATATTATGTGATTATAATATAATGAAAGGAAATGTATTCAAGTTAGAACATAATTGGTTTTGGTATGATTATAATATGTTAATATGAAAATATATTCTTTTTGGATATAAATTTGGTTCGAAGCAAAACATGATATTTTGGATATAAAGCGAACCTTTGAGAAATGTAAAAGAACCAACCAATGTAGAAAATGTAAGCGTTGGTTGTTAAAGAGACCGGAGTCGACATAAGGCATACTCTCTGTCAGTATCGATACCACTTTGACAACTGTGAACGTTATGACGTATCCAGAATGAGTATGATGACTTGGAGGCAATTATTGAATCGAAGAAGATGAACGATGACGAAATAGCCCTGACCTTCGGGTCAGAATTGAAATGGCTAAAACAGGAGCTATACCGTGACTAATTGAGGTAGCACCTTTGATCGGACACACTACTTCGATACTATTTCTATGACTATGATGATGATGATTTGGGCCCATTTATGTATACCTGTATATGTATAATTCTGATAATTATTGTATGTTATAGCTATATGTATCTTTCAACTGTTTTAAACTGTTATTTAATTATTATATGTTGTCCTTCCGCTTTGAGAACTCTGTTTTGTCTTTCTCTTCTTTCTTCATTTCCCAATAACTACCTATATTTGAGATTTGTTTGGGTCGACATGTGCGGTTTATTGTCGATTTGAACAGTCAAAAAAATTTGGGATGTTACATGTATACTGTAATAACCCGGAAAATGTGAACCAGTTTAAAATTTTTAAATTAGGTTATTACCAAGAAATTTGAATAGTTGGAATAGCATATTTCAATAAAATATATAATTTGGTATGGTATGGCAGTTTGGAACTTTGAATACAAACTCTGTCCGACTATACCGGGTGGAAAATATAACGGATTTTGACAAAACTGAAAATATTTAAATCTGTTTATCAATACCTTTCTAACGAATCTGAAAAATCAAAATTTCATAACGGAAATCAAAAGTTATGGCCAAATGAATTTTCAGAAAGGTCGCTATATAGTATATATAGCCCTTGAAAATAGAGATTTTGCATACGACCTCGGAATTCGACGAAACCACTTTTGTTGGGTCCGGGATGTCAAATTATTGCTAAGTTTCAAATTTCATAATTTTTGAAGCTAGTATGTGAGCGGGGCAAAAGATAACGTGTTTGGTCAAATTCTGTTAAAATGGGTCGACCTAAAAATGGTCGTTTTGCAAACGAGCTCAGAATTCGACGAAACTGGTTTTGTTAGGACCGTATCGTCAAAACAAAGCTAGATTTATTTTTCTGGAATTTTTCGATTCAGTTTGTGGCCCTGGTAAATTGAAATGTACGTTTAAATTAAATATCGAATGTTTTATATTTTAATTTGAAAAATAACTGACTGTAACAGTCGAAATGGCCAACGAAACATATCCCATTGTGTTCGGAATGGGGGTATTTAGCTAGGGGCGACAGTCGTTGGGTTTGATTTCGAGGTCGTTTGTGGAAGGGGGTATTTTTGGAATTAAATAAATTAAAAATTAAAATAAAAAGGGCATCGGCCAATCACAATTCATCTCCTTCATCGAAATTCCTGTCGCGACGAGGAAATGAATCCGAAACTTCTCTCTTAAAATTCTCCGCAACCACACAATGAAATCAAGCAAACTCAGATCCATTTTGAAGAGCGTTCAGAGATCTTCAAATCCATAGTAATTTCACGAATTATCGTTGAGTGTTGAGGGAGTTATAGCGTCGGGAAACCCCGAACTTCATGCCGCCGCCGTGCCCTCTAGGAAGCGTCGATCTGACCATCTCAGGTGGCATTGGGAAGCTCTTTCCTTCCTCTTCGACGCAGCGCTGTCCGTTCGTCCTAAAGCTTCGTGGTTTTGCCGAAAAGTTCAACCCTAGTTTTCGATCTCGAAGAGGGTATACGGCTGAAACTATTTTCCACTGATTTTTACACTTTAAAGCGTTGCAAACTTGTAAAAATCGTATCTTTTTGCTATGTTAACGAAATTCGATGAAACAGGAGACACCGTGACCGCAAGGAGGCTCTCTACATTCTAGAAGAAGCCGCGGATTTTTCTGACCTTCCTACGATTTTTAGCACCGCAATAACCAATGTGAGGAATCTAAACTATTTGTGTGAATGAAATCGCGTTGTATAAATTATATAAGCGAAGTGTAAATTATATACGCATTGTATACCTCATGTACATGTGTTGTATAAGTTATATTAGCGATGTATAAATTATACAAGCGTTGTTTGAAACATATATGCTTTGAATTGTGATGAAATGCAAGTGAATTATTATATATATATATACTCCCCTCGTCCACAGACCATGGACGATATTTATTGCTTGTGATTGACGTGATATTATATGGTATGACGAATGGTTAGAAATAATTGTTTGTGGTTGATATTATGGTTGAAAAATACCTTTGTGGTTGAAAAATACCCTCTTGTGGTTGAAAAAAAATAGAATAGGATTGTGGAATTGAAAATAAAACATGCCGCCTGCGTGCGAACTAGATGCATGATCCCCATTGTCAAAAACCGCGAGGTTTTAAGGTAGAGCGAGGAGCCGTACTAGGGACGGTCCCGGTTTTAACTACCCTGCCGTTATGCTGCCGAAATTTTCTGAAATATTTATGTGTTAGAATAATTTTCATTCGTTGAGTTGAAATTCATGTGTTGAATATTATTCGAATTTAAACAAATGGCTTTAGCGATAAAAATCACATTCTTATATATATACAAACTATATAGAATATTCATGTGTTGAGTTGCAATTCATTCGTTGAGTTGAAATTCATGTGTTGAATATTATCATCTTTTAAAAATAAAATGAATCGACAATGAAAATTTTATTTTTATAATGAATATGAAGAGTTAAAAATACACAGGTGTCGAATAAATATTTTTGATGATAAAAATATTCCTTTTATCATGTATACGCTTAGTTAAAAATACACATGTGTCGAATAAATATTTTTGATGATAAAAATATTCCTTTTATCACGTATACGCTTAGTTAAAAATACACAGGTGTCGAATAAATATTTTTGATGATAAAAATATTCCTTTTATCATGTATACGCTTAGTTAAAAATACACAGGTGTCGAATAAATATTTTTGATGATAAAAATATTCCTTTTATCATGTATACGCTTAGTTAAAAATACACAAGTGTCGAATAAATATTTTTGATGATAAAAATATTCCTTTTATCATGTATACGCTTAGTTAAAAATACACATGTGTTGAAATAAATAATAGTTTGCTAGAAATATTATTATTAGCTTTGTTCTGCATATATATACATGTGTTGAACAGGAAAAATGGATTAGCTGTAGAGTAAAGAAATTATTTGCGTGCCCGACAAATAGGTAAACCTTAATGAGTTGGCTGCGCAATTTTATTTATATATCAACTCATGTGAATGCCATTGGATGCGGAGTGCTGGTTTTTCTGTGTGAAATAATAAACAACGCCATAGGTTAGTAACAATTAATTTTGAACTACACTACATGGCATACTTCTTGACGATAGGTATACTTCATCATATTCCACATAAGCAATTGGAGCTTGTGTGACGAGGTGGAAGATTTACCATATAAGCAAGAGGCTTGTATGGCGATGACTATGTACTACAGGTTGAACTGATGACTGATATGGACTATATAAATTATAACGATAAATTGCCAGAATAATAAAAACCCCACACGGGTCTGGAGTTGACAATAATCACGTCGCTCTAGTTATTAGATACGGCACATGGACTATTTATTTCCACACGGAAACGGGGTGATGGGAATTTATTCTCTGGAGTGATTATCAGTACATGCTCCCCCGTAAACACCAAAATATATCACTATAAATATGTGAATGCTTTTTAGGATATATTGGGTACCTAATACGACCCAATAAATTTCCAAACCCCTCCCCATACAAAGGAGGTTATGGCGAAATTTTTCGAAATATTAAGGCATTAGTGAAATATTTGAAGTGAAAACGAAGTTGAAAATATAGAATGAGCTATAGTTGAAATTATAGATTGAACTATATTTATATATATATATATATAAATATAATTAAAAGGAATAGAGGCCGTGTAGTTCACGTTTCAGAATCGTAATTTGAAACGATTAGTACGAGAAATCCGACCATCGGATTTTCCCGAAACTGCAACCGCTGAGTTCGCCTTGGAAATATCTTTCCAACGACACCAACCTTGTAAAAATCCAACGGTTGGATTGTCCGGAATGTTTAATTCAAATCTGAAGAAAAACAGCGCCAGAATCGTTTATATTTATATATAAATATAATTAAATTAAATCGAATAACGACGCTGCAGTTCGAATTTTGAAACCGTAACTTCAAACGACTAGTGTGGAAGATCTGACCGTCGGATTCTCACGAAACAGGAACCGTTGGGTTCGCTTTGGGAATATCTTCCCACTGGTATAGACTTTGTAGAAATCCAATGGTTAGATTTTCCAAAATGTGTAAAACAAATTAGGAGAAAAACAGCGCCAGTGCCAAGGCACGACCTGAAACGTCGTTTAATTAAATATGGCCATTTTTAAATAAATAAAAATGGCGAAAAATCGTTATAAAATATTACAAGCAATATTGATTGAGAATAAACCAATTGGGCTTGAATTGTTTGATATTTGATGGTTGTTTGTGTATGACATGAAAATAACACTAAAGAACCGAATGATGGATGTCGAATAATATAACCATAAAATGAATCGATTTAAATTCTAATGACGTGAATTATTTGAAAAGGCCGAGCTAACCCTCATTTCAAATAATTTATCGAGCGATTCGAAATTGAAAATGCAAAGACGATTCAAGACCGACGATCTTCGTATCGGTTGGATGGGCGCTACTGAGGTTCCTAACCGGAGTAGCTACCGGAAAGGGGCGGAAGTAGTAGCCGTCTGAACGTATGTGTTGATTGGACGGATATACGAGGAATTTGACGCCTCCGGTTTCGTTCAGACCCAGGACGGACTTGTAAATGGACTGTGTGTCTGACATTGGATTTTGTTCTATACTGATTGATCTCTGTTAAATATATATCTGTTTGGCGGCGGAGAATTTATTCTTTTGCTTAACGCCCTTCTCTGAGACATACGAGCTCAGAGGTTATATATCGATGGAAATCAATCGCATGGAGTGGACTGCCTATGTGGCATGCCAAGATGCTATGACCAAGGCTTCTGTTGCAAAGCAAAGTCTTGTGGATGATGATCAAAGCAAGGTCTACGTGGCCTAGCTTTGTGTATTTCGTAGATTCGCGAGCCTCACACCCCGGTATGAGTTAAAAACGGGATACGGACTGCAGGGAGAGCACGACGTTTCTTTCTAGCTATGGTGGTGTCAGTGACTTACCAGCCCTGACATGTATATCTATTTTTCACCTTTGTGGTTGTTGGAATGCGAGGCGCCTCGATTATAGGTCTGTAAGGACCGGGAAACGTGTGTTCAGGAATAAATAATCCTCTAACGTAAGTGAGGACCGGGCCTGAAGCATCCAGGGGTTACCCAGAGTGTGTAGTCCCGAGGCATTTGCTAGAGTGTCTCGAAGCGGAGAGGAGCTTGCCCCTTGCCTCGACTCATGACGGAAATCCAACTTCCAATACGAAATAACGGTCTTGATTGTAGAACTAGTATGGTGACATAGTAGATGGTAGCTATGCCGCCTATGATTGATATTTATGATGCTATTCGTTTTGAAACATATATGCACTAGTAATAATATCAACTGATTTTGCTTTATACGTATCAAGCATATTTGGCCCTTATAAGGTAAAACTCTATCCTCCGGCTTGCGTTGCATTGTATGATGGGACCTGAGTCTTATAGTGGCTTCACTCTTTCTAAAAGCATTGCGTTGTTTTTAAAAAGAATTTACCTTGTTTTAAATGCACTAGCAATCACTGGAGTAAACCCGTTCCGCGAAAGTGGCGTGGTCCTATGATTTGCTATTTACTGTTGTTTAATTGTTAAATAGATTCCTCATACCAGTCCCCATGACTGACTCGTTGTTTGTTTCACTTTGCAAACGCGGGTGCCCTTATTTTCACACGGGCAACCTAGTACACAGGTGACAGGTGGTTTTTGGTTCTGCACTGCTGCATAGAGTGCACTTTTGGCTCATGGCGAGGCTGACTTCATAGAGATGACTTTGATATTTTCCGCCATTACTGTATACATATTATGATTCCGCCACTGGCGATGCAGACTGATGTACTTTCCGTATTTCTCACTATATGTATATGTATTCCGCCTTCGGCGATGTAGACTGATACCCTTATTATGTCACACTGCATGTATGTATTCCGCCTCTGGCGATGATGACTGATCACTTTCCTTTTTATTTACTAAGTATATCCCATGTTATGCTATTCTGATATTCCTACATGTTGTGATTCCGCTGTCATATCCATGTAAAATTATTTTATTTATTGTTTCTGCTATTATCTGTACTCTGCTATGATGATTAATGTGTTATTTCCTAATGATTATCCTTAATACCGCCCCTCGAATTTTGGGATCGTCACAGTTGGTATCAGAGCTTTGGTTAACCTTGGCTCCGGGATCTAACACATTAAACACCTCGTCAGAATAGAATCAGTAGTGTTCTAATGCGAGTAGCTCATTAGAGATAGGATTAGCAATGTCCTAGAATGAGCTAAGCAGATTAGCAAAACAATTTGATCAGTACATCATCATTATCTTTCTTTGTATTCCCTTACTTTATCATCTACGAAAATTATCAAATCTGTGAGCTTGACTCTTTTCTTGCTTATACAGTTCTCTTAGATGGCTACGCGAGGAGCAGCAGCTAGAGGAGGCCGTGGAGGCCGAGGAGATGCAGCAGGAGGACGGGGGAATATCCCCGTAGTAGTGGAAGGCCCTATTATTCAGCCACCAGCACCAGAAGACTTTGAGCTAGATAAGGTAGCAAAGAGGTACAGAAATCTTAGGGGAAAACCTTTTACTGGCACTGGCACAGTGACCGAAGCTATGGCTTGGCTGAAAACCTGTGAGAAAATCTTCGAAGGCATGGGTATGGGAACTAACAACAAAGCCCGACTTGGCATTTGGCTCCTTCAGGAGGAAGCAGAGATGTGGTGGGATGCCATTACCTCTGAGGATGCAGCTGGTATTATCCGGACTTGGGAGCAGTTCAAAGCTATGTTCAATGAGAAGTTTGTACCGGAACAGGCTCTAGAGAGGATGAGAGAGCAGTTTGCTAATCTCCAGCAGGGAGACCTCTCTATTCAGGATTATCTAAATAAGTTCACCCAGTTATCACGCTATGCTCCAGAGCTAATTTTGACCAACAAAGCAAAGAACAAGATGTTCATATTTGGGCTGAAGCGCAAATACCATGATAGAGCTATGAGCAACATTAAACTCTCCTTTACAGAATTAGTAGAGATGGCTTGCAATTACGAAGACATGGATGAGAGGCATGCTAGCCAAGACCGCGCTAAAAGCCAAGCAGGAAATAAGCGCAAGACTTCAACAGATCAACCCGAATCTAGCATTACCGCGGCCGCTACTCAGAAACCTGCAAAGATCCCGAAAGGAAATTGTTACAACTGCGGGAAGCCATGTCACATTTCTAATGTATGCAAAGCTCCGAGGAAACCAAAGGCAAATGACTCAGCCAAATGCTACAACTGCCACAAGAAGGGGCACTATAGCAAGAATTGTCCTTTGAAGAAGAGCGCACAAGTGGTTCATGTTTATGACGGGAAGACCCCGCCAGCTACCACCGATGGATTAGGTAAACCCGATGTCTTGAGAGGTACCCTTACCATTAAAAATATTCCTGTTTCTGTACTTTTTGATACTGGTGCATCACGTAGCTTCATTTCTGGTAACCTTGTTCACAAGGTTAAATTAAAAAGAGGAAAACTTAAAGAACCAATTAAAGTTCAAAATCCGATAGGAGGTTCTGTCAGTCTCAGTTCGTACTGTAAAGTGCCTGTCTCTTATTCTTGCTACAAATTCTCTTTTAAAGTAATTGTCATGGACCTTTCCGACTTTGATATTATATTGGGATTTGATTGGTTGACAAAATATAAGGCCGAAGTTAGATGTGCCGGAAGAATCGTTAAAGTCGAAACGAAGCTCGGACCTATATATATATACCATGTCATGGCTCAGAAATTAATAGAGCAGAATTTTGGTCTTCTTTAAAAGTTACTCCCCCTTCATTAGAAAAGATACCGGTCGTTAAAAACTATGCGGACATGTTTGAAGAAGTAGAAAACTTACCGCCGCAAAGAGAAATTGAATTTAGGATAGATCTAATTCCTAACGCCCGACCAGTAGTACATCCAATAAGAAGAATGGCCCCGAAAGAAAAAGAAGAGCTAAGTAGTCAAACCCGAGAATTGCTTTGGAAAGGTCTAATCAGACCGAGCTTTTCAGCATGGGGAGTAGCAGTAGTATTTGTCCCGAAATCAGACGGTACTCTAAGACTTTGTGTTGATTACCGAGATCTCAATAAGCAGACACTGAAGAACAAATATCCCTTGCCCCGAATTGATGATCTGTTAGATCAATTAAATGGAGCAACAGTATTCTCCAGAATGGACCTAGCTACAGGTTTCCACCAATTGCATATAGCCGAAGACTGTGTTCCTTTGACAGCCTTCAGGGGTCCCGATTTATTCTACGAATGGTTAGTAATGCCGTTCGGCTTGTGTAACGCTCCAGCATACTTCGTTGATCTTATGAACAGAGTGTTCCGTGGGGTATTGAATAAATTTGTTCTAGTCTTCATCGATGACATTTTAATCTACTCCAAGTCGGAAGACGAACATGCAAAACATTTAGAACAAGTGTTGAAAATTCTAAGGAGAAATGTCTTGAAAGCTAAATTTTCTAAGTGTGTCTTCTGGCAAAATGAAGTCAAATTCCTAGGCCATGTCGTATCAAAAGAAGGAATTGCTGTAGATCCAAGCAAAATTACAGCGATTCAGAACTGGAAACAACCTACTACTCCCACAGAAGTTCGAAGTTTCCTTGGATTAGCTAGTTATTATCGGAAATTCGTTCAGGATTTTTCAAAGATATCTGGTGTATTGACAAAGCTTACAAAGAAGAATGAGAAATTCAAATGGACACCCGAATGTGAAGAAGCTTTCGAGGAGCTGAAACTAAAGTTGACAACCGCGCCAGTATTGACCATTATAGAAGGCAACCAAGACTTGACTGTATGGACAGATGCTTCTATTAGACGGTTAGGAGCAGTGTTAATGCAAAAAGGCCAAGTGATTGCTTATGCCAGCCGTCAACTAAAGCCGCATGAAAGAAACTATGCAACTCATGATCTTGAGTTATTAGCTATCGTGTTCGCTTTAAGAATCTGGAGGCATTATTTATTGGGCAAGAAGTTCGAACTATTTACCGATCATCAATCCTTGAATTATCTGTTCACTCAGAAAGATCTAAACTTGAGACAACAGCGTTGGTTAGAATTCCTTGCAGCATACGATTTTGAAATTCTATACACTCCAGGGAAAGCCAATGTTGTAGCAGATGCGCTCAGCAGAAAGAATGAAATCATCGCCAGTTTTGTCATCATGTCTTCATTAATAGACAGGATCTCGACTCTTCAGAAAGACGATGAATTTATTCAAAGAATCAGTCAAAGAGTCAAAGGAGGTGAATCCACAAGTTTTCGACTCGATGACAAAGGAGTTCTAAAATTAAAGGGCAGAATTTGCATCCCAAACCTTCCCGAGCTCAGAAGAGAAATACTTGATGAGTGCCACAAATCCAAATTAAGTATCCATCCCGGGGTGAGCAAAATGTATAACGATATCAAACGCACATTCTGGTGGAGAGCTATGAAAAGAGATATCTCATTATATGTTAGCAGATGCACCACTTGTCAACTAGTTAAGAGTGATCAGCAGAAATTGGCTGGATTATTACAACCATTAGAAATTCCAGGTTGGAAGTGGGAACAAATCTCGATGGATTTCATCGATGGTTTGCCTCGAACTAAAAAGGGAAACGACAGTATATGGGTAATCGTAGATCGCTTCACGAAGACTGCCCATTTCATACCTGTCCGATCCAACAGAACGGCTCAAAGTCTAGCACAGATTTACTTAAGGGAAACAGTTAAACTACATGGAGTGCCGCTCAATATAGTCAGCGATAGAGATCCCATATTTACTAGCAAATTCTGGGAAGCATTCCAGGAAGAATTGGGAACCAAATTGAATCTAAGCACCGCTTATCACCCACAGACAGACGGCCAAACTGAGCGGGTGAATAGAATTTTAGAAGATTTACTGCGGGCTTGCGTTATCGATTTTGGAGGCTCATGGGAAGATCACTTACATTTAGCAGAATTCTCTTACAACAATATCTATCAAGCAAGTTTGGGAATGTCTCCATTTGAAGCATTATACGGTAGACCGTGCAGATCTCCCGCATGTTGGGTAGAACCTGGCAACAGACTTGTGTTAGGGCCCGATATGATTCAAGAAGCATCGGATAAAGTCGATTTCATTAAGAAGCGATTAAAAACCGCACAGAGTCGACAGAAAAGTTATGCTGATGCGAGAAGAAGGGATATATCGTTTGCCGTTGGCGATTATGTTTATTTAAGAGTTTCTCCAATGCGAGGGGTAATCAGATTTGGCTAGACTGGGAAGTTGGCACCGAGATTTATTGGTCCCTTTCCTATACTTGAAAGGATTGGAACTCTTGCATATAGAGTTTCATTACCTAATTGGTTGCCAGGTATACATGATGTGTTCCACGTATCCCAACTCAGAAAACATGTTCATGATCCTGACCTTATTGTGGAAGAAGCAGCGCAACATGATATTGACATAACTCCAGAATTAGCACTCAGTAGAGAGCCATTAAAGATAGTTGGCAAAGAAACCAGAGAGCTAAGGAGGAAAAAGATTCATCTAGTCAAAGTGCAGTGGAGTAGTGATCCTAGAGACTGTACTTGGGAGACTGAGGAAAGCATTAAAAAAGCCTATCCCAAATGCAGAGTGGACATCTCTGACTAACTCCGGTGCAAGGTACCTTTACAATACTTTGCATTTACATTTTATTTCCTGCTTAACTATTATTTCCTTTTCGAGGACGAAAAGTTTTAAGTATGGGAGATTGTAATAACCCGGAAAATGTGAACCAGTTTAAAATTTTTAAATTAGGTTATTACCAAGAAATTTGAATAGTTGGAATAGCATATTTCAATAAAATATATAATTTGGTATGGTATGGCAGTTTGGAACTTTGAATACAAACTCTGTCCGACTGTGCCGGGTGGAAAATATAACGGATTTTGACGAAACTGAAAATATTTAAATTTGTTTATCAATACCTTTCTAACGAATCTGAAAAATCGAAATTTCATAACGGAAATCAAAAGTTATGGCCAAATGAATTTTCAGAAAGGTCGCTATATAGTATATATAGCCCTTGAAAATAGAGATTTTGCATACGACCTCGGAATTCGACGAAACCACTTTTGTTGGGTCCGGGATGTCAAATTATTGCTAAGTTTCAAATTTCATAATTTTTGAAGCTAGTATGTGAGCGGGGCAAAAGATAACGTGTTTGGTCAAATTCTGTTAAAATGGGTCGACCTAAAAATGGTCGTTTTGCAAACGAGCTCAGAATTCGACGAAACTGGTTTTGTTAGGACCGTATCGTCAAAAAAAGCTAGATTTATTTTTCTGGAATTTTTCGATTTAGTTTGTGGCCCTGGCAAATTGAAATGTACGTTTAAATTAAATATCGAATGTTTTATATTTTAATTTGAAAAATAACTGACTGTAACAGTCGAAATGGCCAACGAAACATATCCCATTGTGTTTGGAATGGGGGTATTTAGCTAGGGGCGACAGTCGTTGGGTTTGATTTCGAGGTCGTTTGTGGAAGGGGGTATTTTTGGAATTAAATAAATTAAAAATTAAAATAAAAAGGGCATCGGCCAATCACAATTCATCTCCTTCATCGAAATTCCTGTCGCGACGCGGAAATGAATCCGAAACTTCTCTCTTAAAATTCTCCGCAACCACACAACGAAATCAAGCAAACTCAGATCCATTTTGAAGAGCGTTCAGAGATCTTCAAATCCATAGTAATTTCACGAATTATCGTTGAGTGTTGAGGGAGTTATAGCGTCGGGAAACCCCGAACTTCGCGCCGCCGCCGTGCCCTCTAGGAAGCGTCGATCTGACCATCTCAGGTGGCATTGGGAAGCTCTTTCCTTCCTCTTCGACGCAGCGCTGGCCGTTCATCCTAAAGCTTCGTGGTTTTGCCGAAAAGTTCAACCCTAGTTTTCGATCTCGAAGAGGGTATACGGCTGAAACTATTTTCCACTGATTTTTACACTTTAAAGCGTTGCAAACTTGTAAAAATCGTATCTTTTTGCTATGTTAACGAAATTCGATGAAACAGGAGACACCGTGACCGCAAGGAGGCTCTCTACATTCTAGAAGAAGCCACGGATTTTTCTGACCTTCCTACGATTTTTAACACCGCAATAACCAATGTGAGGAATCTAAACTATTTGTGTGAATGAAATCGCATTGTATAAATTATATAAGCGAAGTGTAAATTATATACGCATTGTATACCTCATGTACATGTGTTGTATAAGTTATATTAGCGATGTATAAATTATACAAGCGTTGTTTGAAACATATATGCTTTGAATTGTGATGAAATGCAAGTGAATTATTATATATATATATACTCCCCTCGTCCACAGACCATGGACGATATTTATTGCTTGTGATTGACGTGATATTATATGGTATGACGAATGGTTAGAAATAATTGTTTGTGGTTGATATTATGGTTGAAAAATACCTTTGTGGTTGAAAAATACCCTCTTGTGGTTGAAAAAAATTAGAATAGGATTGTGGAATTGAAAATAAAACATGCCGCCTGCGTGCGAACTAGATGCATGATCCCCATTGTCAAAAACCGCGAGGTTTTAAGGTAAAGCGAGGAGCCGTACTAGGGACGGTCCCGGTTTTAACTACCCTGCCGTTATACTGCCGAAATTTTCTGAAATATTTATGTGTTAGAATAATTTTCATTCGTTGAGTTGAAATTCATGTATTGAATATTATTCGAATTTAAACAAATGGCTTTAGCGATAAAAATCACATTTATATATATATACAAACTATATAGAATATTCATGTGTTGAGTTGCAATTCATTCGTTGAGTTGAAATTCATGTGTTGAATATTATCATCTTTTAAAAATAAAATGAATCGACAATAAAAATTTTATTTTTATAATGAATATGAAGAGTTAAAAATACACAGGTGTCGAATAAATATTTTTGATGATAAAAATATTCCTTTTATCATGTATACGCTTAGTTAAAAATACACATGTGTCGAATAAATATTTTTGATGATAAAAATATTCCTTTTATCATGTATACGCTTAGTTAAAAATACACAGGTGTCGAATAAATATTTTTGATGATAAAAATATTCCTTTTATCATGTATACGCTTAGTTAAAAATACACAGGTGTCGAATAAATATTTTTTATGATAAAAATATTCCTTTTATCATGTATACGCTTAGTAAAAAATACACAGGTGTCGAATAAATATTTTTGATGATAAAAATATTCCTTTTATCATGTATACGCTTAGTTAAAAATACACATGTGTTGAAATAAATAATATTTTGCAAGAAATATTATTATTAGTTTTGTTCTGCATATATATACATGTGTTGAACAGGAAAATTGGATTAGCTGTAGAGTAAAGAAATTATTTGCGTGCCCGACAAATAGGTAAACCTTGATGAGTTGGCAGCGCAATTTTATTTATATATCAACTCCTGTGAATGCCATTGGATGCGGAGTGCTGGTTTTTCTATGTGAAATAATAAACAACGCCATAGGTTAGTAACAATTAATTTTGAACTACACTACATGGCATACTTCTTGACGATAGGTATACTTCATCATATTCCACATAAGCAATTGGAGCTTGTGTGACGAGGTGGAAGATTTACCATATAAGCAAGAGGCTTGTATGGCGATGACTATGTACTACAGGTTGAACTGATGACTGATATGGACTATATAAATTATAACGATAAATTGCCAGATTAATAAAAACCCCACACGGGTCTGGAGTTGACAATAATCACGTCGCTCTAGTTATTAGATACGGCACATGGACTATTTATTTCCACACGGAAACGGGGTGACGGGAATTTATTCTCTGGAGTGATTATCAGTACATGCTCCCCCGTAAACACCAAAATATATCACTATAAATATGTGAATGCTTTTTAGGATTTATTGGGTACCTAATACGGCCCAATAAATTTCCAAACCCCTCCCCGTACAAAGGAGGTTATGGCGAAATTTTTCGAAATATTAACGCGTTAGTGAAATATTTGAAGTGAAAACGAAGTTGAAAATATAGAATGAGCTATAGTTGAAATTATAGATTGAACTATATTTATATATATAAATATAAATCTAATTAAAAGGAATAGAGGCCGTGCAGTTCGCGTTTCAGAATCGTAATTTAAAACGATTAGTACGAGAAATCCGACCATCGGATTTTCCCGAAACCGCAACCGCTGAGTTCGCCTTGGAAATATCTTTCCAACGACACCAACCTTGTAAAAATCCAACGGTTGGATTGTCCGGAATGTTTAATTCAAATCTGAAGAAAAACAGCGCCAGAATCGTTTATATTTATATATAAATATAAATATAATTAAATTAAATCGAATAACGACGCTGCAGTTCGAATTTTGAAACCGTAACTTCAAACGACTAGTGTGGAAGATCTGACCGTCGGATTCTCACGAAACTGGAACCGTTGGGTTCGCTTTGGGAATATCTTCCCACTGGTATAGACTTTGTAGAAATCCAACGGTTAGATTTTCCGATATGTGTAAAACAAATTAGGAGAAAAACAGCGCCAGTGCCACGGCACGACCTGAAAAGTCGTTTAATTAAATATGGCCATTTTTAAATAAATAAAAATGGCGAAAAATCGTTATAAAATATTACAAGCAATATTGTTTGAGAATAAACCAATTGGGCTTGAATTGTTTGATATTTGATGGTTGTTTGTGTATGACATGAAAATAACACTAAAGAACCGAATGATGGATGTCGAATAATATAACCATAAAATGAATCGATTTAAATTCTAATGACGTGAATTATTTGAAAAGGCCGAGCTAACCCTCATTTCAAATAATTTATCGAGCGATTCGAAATTGAAAATGCAAAGACGATTCAAGACCGACGATCTTCGTATCGGTTGGATGGGCGCTACTGAGGTTCCTAACCGGAGTAGCTACCGGAAAGGGGCGGAAGTAGTAGCCGTCTGAACGTATGTGTTGATTGGACGAATATACGAGGAATTTGACGCCTTCGGTTTCGTTCAGACCCAGGACGGACTTGTAAATGGACTGTGTGTCTGACATTGGATTTTGTTCTATACTGATTGATCTCTGTTAAATATATATTTGTTTGGCGGCGGAGAATTTATTCTTTTGCTTAACGCCCTTCTCTGAGACATACGAGCTCAGAGGTTATATATCGATGGAAATCAATCGCATGGAGTGGACTGCCTATGTGGCATGCCAAGATGCTATGATCAAGGCTTCTTTTGCAAAGCAAAGTCTTGTGGATGATGATCAAAGCAAGGTCTACGTGGCCTAGCTTTGTGTATTTCGTAGATTCGCGAGCCTCACACCCCGGTATGAGTTAAAAACGGGATACGGACTGCAGGGAGAGCACGACGTTTCTTTCTAGCTATGGTGGTGTCAGTGACTTACCAGCCCTGACATGTATATCTATTTTTCACCTTTGTGGTTGTTGGAATGCGAGGCGCCTCGATTATAGGTCTGTAAGGACCAGGAAACGTGTGTTCAGGAATAAATAATCTTCTAACGTAAGTGAGGACCGGCCCTGAAGCATCTAGGGGTTACCCAGAGTGTGTAGTCCCGAGGCATTTGCCAGAGTGTCTCGAAGCGGAGAGGAGCTTGCCCCTTGCCTCGACTCATGACGGAAATCAAACTTCCAATTCGAAATAACGGTCTAGATTGTAGAACTAGTAAGGCGACATAGTAGATGGTAGCTATGCCGCCTATGATTGATATTTATGATGCTATTCGTTTTGAAACATATATGCACTAGTAATAATATCAACTGATTTTGCTTTATACGTATCAAGCATATTTAGCCCTTATAAGGTAAAACTCTATCCTCCGGCTTGCGTTGCATTGTATGATGGGACCTGAGTCTTATACTGGCTTCACTCTTTCTAAAAGCATTGCGTTGTTTTTAAAAAGAATTTACCTTGTTTTAAATGCACTAGCAATCACTGGAGTAAACCCGTTCCGCGAAAGTGGCGTGGTCCTATGATTTGCTATTTACTGTTGTTTAATTGTTAAATAGATTCCTCATACCAGTCCCCATGACTGACTCGTTGTTTGTTTCACTTTGCAAATGCGGGTGCCCTTATTTTCACATGGGCAGCCTAGTACACAGGTGACAGGTGGTTTTTGGTTCTGCACTGCTGCATAGAGTGCACTTTTGGCTCATGGCGAGGCTGACTTCATAGAGATGACTTTGATATTTTCCGCCATTACTGTATACATATTATGATTCCGCCACTGGCGATGCAGACTGATCTACTTTCCGTATTTCTCACTATATGTATATGTATTCCGCCTTCGGCGATGTAGACTGATACCCTTATTATGTCACACTGCATGTATGTATTCCGCCTCTGGCGATGATGACTGATCACTTTCCTTTTTATTTACTAAGTATATCCCATGTTATGTTATTCTGATATTCCTACATGTTGTGATTCCGCTGTCATATCCATGTAAAATTATTTTATTTATTGTTTCTGCTATTATCTGTACTCTGCTATGATGATTAATGTGTTATTTCCTAATGATTATCCTTAACACCGCCCCTCGGATTTTTGGATCGTCACATATACCCTTTTGTGCCTTTTGTAGAACATAATCAAGATTCAATTCAAACTAGATATCTTGTTTATCTAGGATATTGTGTTAACATAACTTGAACAAATAGGCCCTACATTGTAAGAAGACAAGGGGAAAAATTAGATCTTTAAAATATTAAATTTAAGAAGTGGGTTCTGAAAATGTTAAGATTAATGTTCGAAATAACACTAGCTTGAACATGCATATGCTAAATCAGAGCAGCGCAGCGGAAGCGTGATGGTATTTTGAATAATTCAAGAGAATTTCCGACTAGTTGAGTAAGAAAGCTTTCTAAGCAAAAAATTGATATTTAAACAAGAAATGGAAAAGGAGTTATATATTTTAGATTTTAAAGTGGATGTATAAGGGAAAAAGTGTTATTAGATTATGTGAATACGACAACTAAATTATGGAATCCGACTATTGAAGATATGGAAATTACTTGGAAAACGTGGAAATATTTGAAATAGTATAAAATTTGAGCTAAATGAAGTTAAAAAGGATGTACAAAGTGTAAATGATGGTTTAAACCTTTAGAAATGTAGAAAGGATAATTTGGAAAGGCAGATAAAGAAATTGCATTAATCAATTTGATTTAAGGGAAATTATGTGGTTATATGAACATTAACTTATGTAAGTAGTTGAATGTTTTGAAGTAAATTAGGACTTATGAAGCTGTATATGATTCTTAAAATATTCAACTTAGTAAATTGTGAATAAGATCAATTATTTTGAAATATGAAACCTATTTTGTATATTTGAAAACTAAATTTTATTTCCAAGCGATCGAATTTGTTTTCCAAATAACTTGGATATGTTGGGTAGTTTATAGAAGTGGTTTACAAATAAAAGAAAATTTCGATGACTCGAATCCCGATATTTGAAATATTTGGAAACAACGAAATTATGATTAAAGTATTTGTAAATTACGAATTGCGAAATGAATTACAACTTCGGGATATGAAATGATTTGGATTGTTTGATTAACCCCGGACAAAATTGAGATGTGATTGGATTTCATACGATGGGTGGTACTTAGTAGCCCGTCATGAGGGAAAACTTCTCGAACTTATAGATTTATTTTATTTCACAATTGAGTATTTGAAACTTTGAAAGTAAAAAATTGGTTTTGAAAATTCCGAAGTGCTCTATGATTTTCAATATGAAAGAAATATTGTATGTCAATGATTTGGAAATGAAATGGGATTCTAAGTTCGAAGAAACCGTTTTCAAAAGGCATTGCAAACTAGGAATTGTAATTATACTTAAAACTCAAACTTCTTTAAAATTGATCTTTAAATTTACCTCTCCAAATATATATATATATATATATATATGTATATATATAAATTTTTCTAGTATAATGATTTAGGTTTATATAAGTTTTGATGTTAAAAGGGTTTTACAAATTTAATTATATAAAATTTTGGTTTGATGAGTTTCGGTCTTAATAAAAATTTAGTAAGAAATTTTGTTTCGATAAATAAGAATAATTTTATGACTCCCCTTTTCGAGGACGAAAAGCTTTAAAGGGGGTGAATGTAACAACCTAAGATTTTAACAAAGTTTAGTTTGGATTTTTTTTCTATAAAATGAATTTAATAAGGTTTAAAATATAAAATTTGACTTGATAATCCTCTATATATAAGTTTGAATAAATATTTTGTTTTGATTTATTAAAATATGGATAACTTACTTTTGAAACTATGTTTAAGATTTTATCTAAATGATTTTTATAATATTAAGTAAGATTATTGAATAATTTTATAAATTTATTATAAGGATTATTAAAAATTTATTCTAGACAAAGTTTTATATATTTTGGCAAATCATATGTGTGTATATTTGGTAAATAAAATAGATAAGTATTTTTAAAATATTTGTAAGTTATAAATAGTTTGCTAAACTTTAAGTAATAAGGCGGATACATTTATAAGAGTTGCAAATTGGTTACATGTATGTTTGTTGCAAAGATGTCACCAAAAATCAAAATTTAATAAATAAATAAATAAGCTTATTTTGCCAAACATGCATTGGGTATAATTTTTAAATACAATTAGGTGTCCTCAAGCATGTAGTATATGTGACAATTGTTCTTGATCTAAAAATAAATATATAGAAAATAAAAAATATTTCTTTCTCTGGAATTTAAACCATCGGTATCTCACGGTGTATTCATCCTCCTCTTTCCTTATTTCAAGTTCCTATAAAATGAATTCCATGTTCCCACTTCAATGAAAAATTGAAACCTCCCAATCTATTCACATTCAGCCAAATGATCAACGCGGAAGTTGTCCATAGCACCATTTCGGATTTTTAGAAATCAACAGATCCAAATTTCGTTGATTTGGGAGAGAGAAATCTCATATTACTGAGAATGTAGAAATGGGTTTTGAATCTTCGAAAAATCGTATCTCACAATCCATGAAGAATTAATTGACGCCGTCAGCGCCATTGAGATCAGAGGAGAGCATAGTACTTTTTAACATAAGTTTGGTTCGATTCCGTGATGATGATTTAAAAAGTGGAAAGTTAGGTTTTGAGATCGTCGGAGATTTGAGCGACGATAGGAGGAATGGATGATGGCATGGAGATGAGGATGGAGTTGGCTTTGATTTGGCAGAGTTTGGCGGAGTTCGGCTCTAAAACGAGTGGTGCGACATATGGGGTCATGGGATTTTCCTGCTCAATGTCAGGTCACGGTGGAGTGCGGATTTCGAGGGGAAAGGACGGAGTCGGGGTGAGTTGGTACACTCAGGTGGGGAGGCGATGCGAAGTTCGTTGGTGGTTCGGCTTGGTCGATGATTCTTGGGTTGGATGGTGTACGTGCACGTTATGCACGTCGAATGGGTTCCAGCAAGAAGAACACGGAAGGAGGAAGAAGATAGAGAGGAAAGGTGCGGACCAGGTTGGATTAATGCATTTAGGACGGGCTTCTTCATTTTGGGTGAGAACTCTTTTAATTTAATTTAAGTTAAATTAACAAAACTTTGAACAATCGTAACTTGTTCATTTTAAGTTAGTTTTATTCATCGTTAGGTCATTTGGAATGGTATCGGAATATAGAACACATTGATGTATAATATTGGTGATTTTACTTAAGTAAAAATTTATGAAAAATAAAATTCCTCACATATAAAATGGCGAACATCGGTATTAATTTGAACTCAATGCAAAATGAGCAGAGAATCACCAGCTGCTAACGGAAATGGATTGGAAGCAATATAAGTAGCGGAAACATTGTTGTGCGTAGGGAAACTCGGACATCGGAGTTTTTGGAGCATATACGGTGAGAACATCTAATTTAATTATTTATTTAAATTAGTAGTGTTGGATAATGCTAATTGGTTTAATATGGATGTTGTGTAAAAATGTTTGATTGGATGTTCATGTAGTTGAAAAACACATAGAACACCGATAAGCATTATTAATAGTAATGCTTGTGCATAAGCTGAAATGTTTGTTTTATGACTGTGTTTAATGGATGAATTCATGCTAGTGTATATGATTGGTTTATTTGGATGATTACGATTGCATGAATCACACGCATCATAGTTGTGGAATCATACGGATTATTAATTTAAATTCTCCTTCCATTAAAATAAAGAGTTGTTATTATTATATGTTGGGAATTTAGTTTGAATTTAATTTTTCAAACTGTTTGCATATCAGAACCGAGTAAACGATTTTCATATGAAAAAAAATGGTTTTGGAAAAAATTCTAACCTCTTATGAGTTATTTAAATGTTAAATTAGATTTTGAAATTTTTGATCAAAATGATTTGAATTATGTGTCTGTTTTGTAAATGAATTTTAACGGCTACCTATAAGAGACTTAACAAAGTTTGGTAAAAATATTATTTTATATCAAGTTCAAAATCTAAGTCAGAATGAGATTTGAAATTTGAAAACATGATTTTAAAAATATTTACATCAACGATGTATCTTCAAATAATAAAATACTAAACGTCTAGGACGACAGAGGGGACGGTGTCTAGGCTTGGGTTTGGAAAATACAGTTTCCTGTTCTCCCCGGCCGTCTCTAACTGATTCGACGGACGAGGTATTCAAAAATCTAATATGAAATTAAAATTTAACTTTGGAGTTGGACTTTAATTTCGAACTATTTATATTTAAATCGTTGTATAACTTAAATCGAACGCGTCGCGTAACGACAGTTCATTAACATCAATTTTAACTTTCAAATGATTATAACTTGAATGTTTTATGTCAGATTAACGTTATTGAAAAACGTCGAATTGATATTAATGATGAGTTTAGAATAGAAAAGATATTTTCAAATTTTAACGTATAATTTTCAAGATATGGTTAAACCAAATTTAGAAAATGTCGATATACGTGCAGTTCTATAACCATAACGGGAAGATTGAATAAATTAGGTTTATAAAATTATTTAAAAAATTTTAAGAAATTTATGATAAATCTTATTTTGTTATTTTTAAGTTATTAAATTGCAAAAAATTGAATTTCAAATGATTTTGAATCTATTTGATTTGAATAGCAATTTAACGACACTTTTAGTAGCATTTTCAAACGTTATTATTATTACATTTTCAAAGATAAGTTAGTTCTGAAATTTTTAAATAGTGAACTATTGTTTAAAAGTATAAAAAGAATATTTGTCAAATAGTATGGAATGCTAAGTGTTTAAATATTATATGAAATTATTTACCAATCGTAAGGTATTGTTAAGTTGGAATTCAAAAGGAAATTGTTTGAGTAGAGTTGGTCTTCATATATTTGATATGCAATTCCGTAGTTGGACGAATAGTATCAGAAACGTTAGAAATTTTATATCAAAGATTATTATAGTGTTCGTTGGTTTGGGTATCGATATCAGATATAAGTCGACTAAGCTCTATTTAAACTTACGATTAAATATCAATTAGTATGGATTATCATAAATGAAATTTTAATTCAAATAAAGACATGGTAAATTTTAAAAGATTATGAAAAGGAAATGAAGAGGTATGTTTTGTAGATATAAGAATTGAAGGATTATGAATGAATATCTGAGATTAAAGAAGTGTTAAGAGGTAATGGAATTTATGAAATTTGAAATAAATCCAACCTTGATTTGTAAATGAGTTGATAATGATTGGAAGGAGATTTTGAATTGAAATTCGGGTGGTCCATAACTACTATTTTAAATACATTTATTACTTGGGAAGACCGATATTGAATATAAGTTCGAAAACCATTCCAAGTAATAATACAACGTTGTTCGAGACTTGGCAAACGATGAACGAAGACCGAGAATCTTTGAGCTGTTTGGATTAATTGATGATGTCTCGGTTGGGTTGATCCCCCGATACGAGGTTATAAGTGGCATGAGGTCTGAATATATTTTGAGGTTTTCGGATTTTGTTTCGTTCAAACCCAGAATGAACTTGTAGGATTTTGTGTCTGACATTGTAATTAACAGCATAACACCGATTTCCGTTGATATGTATCTGGTTTGTGATGTATGAGCTCAAAATGGTTATGTAATGATGGAAATCAGTGATCATGTTGTGAATGGACAATGTGACATACTTAAGATATGAAATGAGCTTGTACGATCAAGTCATTGCTTATTTAAGCATAGCTTTGTGTATGATGTGACATTGACAAACCTCACACCCGGATGATGAGAAACTAGCGGTCAGGTTGTATATATATATATATATATATATGTGTGTGTGTGTGTGTGTGTGTGTGAGGATGAAAGCTGCGGTGGTGGTACCACTTATGAACTTGAGGAATAGGGTATGTTGTCCATGTCTGGACGAAAACCGTTGATCTACCTCGCGATTTGCAGTTGGTGCCGATATCTAGATGGAAAATCCATGTTACATTTCGTTTGTATTCTGATTGATCTTTCGTGCCAGGAGTCATCAAGTTGGAAACCCAATTCTCCAATAAAAGCCATATGAATTTGATTGTGTGTGTGTGTATATATATATATATAGTGACATAATATTATGGGTATTATGCCGTCTAGGATTAATACATTTATTTGCGAAATGGTTTTCCACACTATATATTATGAAAGAGGATTTTCTTGTACATAAGCATGTTTGTTTATCATAAGATAAAACTCGCCCATTTGGTGTGCGCTTGCATTGTGTGATGTGGGACGAGCTAATGATAGCTTCATTTTCCCAATGTCATCACGAATTTTTATGCATGGGTATTCACATGGAGTAAACCCATTTCGCGTTAGCGGCGTGGTCCGGTGAATTTCCCAACTTTAAAATAAATCCTAAGAACAACTGTTTTATGTTCTCGCACCAATCCCATGACTGACCTGGAGTTTATTGTCCATTCCTAAACTCTGGGTGCCCATTAATTATCACTCGGACAACTAGTAGTTTAGTTTTGCAGTTATAGATTGTTGGAGCAGGATTCAGAGCACTTTTAGAGTTAGAGTTCACGCTAGAGTTTGGAGCTTCCGCTATATCATACGATTTCTTCCGCTAAGAGTATATTTTCTTTTCTTCTGCTGTATATGTTGTAACTCTGATATTCTATGTAACTCTGATGTAATATTGTATTATGCAATGAAAAGTTTGGTTATTTTGCTCAATATATATGTGTACCCATAACAATTCGTCTTTATGAATGGTTTAAGTTGGTTTAATCATCGACAAGAATCGGGCAAAAAGATGGGTCGTTACAGGCCTAGTTGTCAAGGTTGGACATACATACGTATCGTTGAAAGGCGTATGGACGTTATGCTAGAACTGGGGTTACCATTAGCCCTTGACATATGGCAAGGTTGTCTATCATACGATTAACAATGGTTTCAAAGCAGGATTGGCGGTGATAGCCTGAGTCAGTCATGAATGGTTGGTTGTTTTGTTTGTACCGTCTCGTTTAGATTATCCAACGTTGAAGGAGATGTTCCTTGGGTGCTTGTCTGATATTGTTTTAGGCCTCTAGGGCTTGCGCTTGAGGGATGTTGGGCTCGTTTAGGACGGTTTACGTGAGATATATAAATTGGATGTCATGAGTGTTTTGCCATGATTGAATGAGTGTTCTGGTTTCCATGGATGTATGGTTGAAACGTTATCATAAAGGCTATCACTGTTCGATGCGGGGAAGATAGGGTTGATTTCTTCTCTGATGATGAGGATAAATTAGTATGTTTATCTATCCATTCTCATATACTTTACTGTTGAAGTTTATTAGCTGTTTTATTGCTCACTAAGACTATTATCTGACTTAAGGTTTTATGTTTCCTCTTATTACCTTGGGCTGTTCATCTGGTTGGGGACGAGCAGACTAAGGAGCAAGTGATAGGTGATTAGTGGGGACGATACTGCTGTACGAAAGCGAGTAGGAGGCTGGCGTATTATCTTTACTACTATCTAGTATTTCTATTTCCACTGCTTTAGTTGCTCTCTGAGTGTTGAAGTGAGGCTTCATGTACAAACTTTGATATTCCTATGATGTGTGGATAACCTTTCAGGATGTTGTGAAAGTTTTAAGAAATTTGTTGTATGATGCTCCACTATTTCTACCTATTGTATATGTTCTATTATGTTTTATCCTTGCGTTGTGGGTTTTACGATAGGTTCCGCTTATGTTTACCTACCTTGATGATCTCCCATAGCTGCCTGGCACACCTTTCAGTGCATTATTCCTATTGTTTAGTGCGGGGGCTGTGGGCGGTCGTCATAAAGAAGACGAAGTTATTTGACATTATTTGAAGTTATTTGACATTATTTGCAGTTATTGCTTTGCTTCTTTTGGAATCTTATTAGATTAAACTATTTGATGTACCTATTGAATAAATGTAACAGCGATTATGTATTTCTGAGATTTTTGAAATAATGGCAAATCTTATTTGAATATTATATTTTCACTTTCCACTGTTTGAGATTTCCATTCGATGTATATGTTATTTTCATCTGTGAAAATGTAATCTTTATAGGAACTAACGACCCATTTAGAATAGCTCTAAGTTTCGATGGGCCTTTTCTGGGTTGAAATTTAGGCCCATTTCGGGAGGGTTGTTACTTTTGGTATAAGAGGCTTATTTGTACTAATAAGCATACGCATTTATACTAGGCACCTTTATCGTTTCATCCCTTTTTCAGCACGAATACTATCTCAGGAGTATCCACTAAGGGATTCTTCCTTCTCTTTTCAGATAGTAGAATTAATGAAAATCCTAATGAGTAGGGCAACCAGGCAAGACCCTGCTACTTACCAGAATGGTTCCAGCAGTACCTCCGTACTGTGGAGTAGGTCCTCATAGCTAATCCTTCCGCGGCGGCTCCTACAGCTCCTACCTCTGATGTGGCCTTTCATTTTTCTCCATTGTGTAAATCTTTACAAATTTTGGAGGGAAACCATTTTCTGGAAAGGAAGGCTTTGCTAGTGCCCAATCGTGGGTTATGGACTGTGAAAGAATCTTTGATTTTATTGCCTAGCCCGATGAAACAAAAAGAAGGATAGCGGCTTGGCAATTGAAGGATGAATCCATAGAATGGTGGAACTTAATATCAATGGAGAACGAGGGTTGGATGAAACGACCCAAACTCGCCCTTACGGGAAAGCCTGGATTGAGTTGAGAACACGATAAATCAGAACACAAACAGAAGAACATTTCATTGCTTATTACAACAATTTACATCAGAGTACAAGAATATACAAAGTATGAACAAATAATATACATTTGATAAACGTTAAAGATTCACAAATTATTATGTAGCGGAAAATAATGCAAAACAGAACTGAAAGAAATACGTGGATACAGAGCGTTCCGAATATAGCTCCAGCTGTAAACCAGGAGCCCGTGCATATAATATCTACAAAACCAAAACTACTAGCTGCTCGTGTGGAAAATAAGGGCACCCAGAGTTTTGGTTAGAACAATAAACTCCAGGTCAGTCACGTGACTGGTGTGAGAACTAAAATATTTATTTAAAACTTTACTTTAAAATGGAGTAAATCAAGGGACCACGCCGTATAACACAGAACGGGTTTCCTCCCAAGAATACCAGTGCATAAAACAAAACAGTGCAATGCTTTTTAGAAAAAATGAAGCTATTATAAGACTCAGGACCCATCACATAATGCAATGCAATCCGAAGGACAGAGTTTTTGCCTTATGTAACAACCCGGAAAATCCGAACCAATTTAAAATTTTTATTTTTGCAATTTTAACGAATTTTGAATATTTAAAATGAATTATTTTAAATAATAACGACGAGAAATTTATTTTGAATAGAATTAGAACGTATACATTTATTTGAATCGTCGTTATAATATAAATATTTATTTTAAATTATAAAAGGAATTGAAAATGGCGCGGTAGTTTGAAAATTCGATTTCAAATGAATGTACAGGATTCAAAATAAACCGGATTTTAGCGAAATTCCTTGTTGTTACACCTTATAATAGCCAAACATGCTTGGTACGTTTAAAACAAATCATTTGATACTATAATAAGTGTATAATGTCAAAACAGCTTCAAATATAAATGTATCAATCATAGACGACATAATATCCCATGCTACTATGTCGCCATATAGGTTTACTACTAAAACCGAAATGTCATGTATTGGAAATTGGATTCCAACTAAGTTAAGGCCAGGGATGGCTCCTCATCGCTTCGAGACACTCTAGCAAATGTCTCAGGACTACACACTCTAGGCAAACCTTGGATCGGTTGGGTCAGTCCTCTCTTACGTTTGAGGATTAGTTATTCCTGAACACACGTTTCACGGTCCTATAGGACCGATCCATCGGCTCCGCAGTAACCGATATATCTGATGCGCCTCACTATCCATCATCCACATAGGTAAAAATATAAATGTCTGGGCTCCATACCATGACACCACCCATAGCTAGAAAGAAACGTCATGTTCTCCCAACGGTCTGATCCCGTTTTTGACTCATACCGAGGTGTGAGGCTTACAAATTAACGCTATACACAAAGCTATGCCCTTTAAGGCTGTGCTTTGAACATCAACCACAAGACTCTGCTTTTCAATAGAAGCCTTGATCATTTGCATCTCAGCATGCCACATAGGCAATTCACGCCATGTGACTGATGTTTATCAATATATAACCTCTGAGCTCGTACGTCTCCCATAAAGGCGTTAAGTAAGAGAATAAATTCTCCACCGCCAAATAGATATATATTTAATAGAGATCAATCAACACAGAATAAAATCCAATGTCAGACACGCATCCATTTACAAGTTCGTTCTGGGTTTGAACGAAACCGGAGGCACCTTATTCCTCGTCCTATTTGTCCAATACAGGAGAGAGGTCCTCGCATATCCGGTCGATCTCCAAGTACGTCTGGATGATCACCACTTATTACCTCGTCTTAGGTGTACAGCCCAATCGAGACATCAGTAATCATCCAAACGATGTGAAGACCTCTGGTCTTCAACCACCGTCTTCATCATCGATTTATCATCGAATCAGTTATTGAGAATGGGTATAACCCGGCCTTTCCGAATAACTCGCGTATATAATAAACAAGTGCTATAAAAATACAACATACGCCTCATTCCAATCCAGAATACTCTCTTATTCAAATATTCTTATACTTTGGTGAAGGTTCCATTAATTTTATCAAAGATAAATTCTTTTAAATTTATTCTTTAATCTTCCTTTGGGTATCTATTCTAAACCAAATTAAGGTTTATCAACTAGTCGGGACTAGCGAACCCTACCGTAGTAATCATTTGTTTAATTTCCCAATCCCAACCTATTCATCCCATGGAGCAAAACTGGTAATAGTCCATATCTAACACCACGGGATTATCAGTAAATTTAATTACCATTTCACATTTAAATCTAATTAAAGATTTAACTATCGCTTGGGGGTAAAACTGGTGCTACTCCATATCTCGATCATTTCCCAAATTTGATAATTTAAATTATCACATTCTCTTTTCAATCTAATTAAAGATTCATTAAAACTCCACTTGGTTTTAATCTTCCCAAAAATCAATATTAATGATTATTTAACTTTTGAAACACAAACATGTTGCATCGACAATCTACCCTATACTATTGATTTCTTCCGATATATAACCTTTAAGCTCATACGTCTTGAAGAAGGGTGTTAAGCAAGAGAATAAATTCTCCGCCACCAAACAGATATATATTTAGTAGAGATCAACCGTACAGTTCAAAATACAATGTTAGACATATAATCCTGTCTTTAAGTGGGTTAAAGAACTAATGTCATTTAAAACATAGTTCATGATTGTAACACCCCACGTCCGTTAGTGTCACTCACAATGGGAATGCACTAAGTTTTGTGGAGCATTTAGGGTAAAAGATGCAGATAAATTACAAGACAGACATAAATTAAACAGCGGAAAATAAAACTTTGCTTTATTGATAAAATAGTTTGTACAATGATTTCTTTACAATATCAGAGTATCATCTATCTTACAAAATAAAGAAGCATAAAAATACATTTATATTCCCCAATGTAGCAAGAGCCAGCCATAGCATCTGGAAAGAGAATCCAAGCAAAACCCCGACAAATATTCAAGCTGGGAAAGAGTGACAGTCCGACTTAACCTGAGCTATACTATTCCCTCCTTTACTATCTAGGGGGGGGGGACGGAAGAAAAGAAGACGAAAGGAAAAACAGAGTCAGACATAAAGCCTGAGTAAGTTCAGTAACTTCTAGCATGTTAACATGGAAAAACAAAACGACATGAATTAACTGAATACAAGATAACACCATGATGATAGGGTTGGCAAGATTAGACAAGATAATCACGAGATATGCTAAGATAAGATAAACTGGATATACTCTAATACTTTCGCCGCTTCGCTATTTCCTTGTTATACTGGTTTCTATATCTCTGCACCACCTAACTAATGGCCCAAATAGTAACAATAACGCGATCCCAATCCCTGTATTTTCCATCGCCTTCAGGCATACATTTATTATTTGTTACCTAGATTTAATCTAGAGTTTTCTACCAAGTGTCTTCTAGATTTAACTAGAGTTTACGTTATCTGCTGAACGCTTCTTGGATTCAGGGTTTATGCCACCTAGTCCAACTAGTGCTACCTGTCGAACGATGCCCCCAAGTCTAGGACACACTACCTAGAGTGGTATATGTTCCTATACTTCCCCACGCATGTATCGCGAATCATTATCGCTTGTCTAGATGCACATGTCCAGTAATGTGCGGTCCGAGTCCCGTGTCAGGGCAAATCAAGGAATACATAACTCGGTCGGGAGCTTTCAGATATATGCCGATGCAGATACTAAGGTCTGTTTTTGTTCCAGTGGCTATGGTCCTACTTGACCCCTCCCTCAACTAATGAAAGGCACACCTTGAAAAATGAGAACAATACGCCAGCCCCCGGTGCCCCACTATCCTATGGCCATCCTCACCCATAACTAGATAGCAAGTATATGGTCTTTTGGAGTTCTCCGCCTTTCCGCTTCACGTATCTTGATTGACTGAAGATGGATGGTAGACGACGAGTTGCTATCACAAGGCTACCGTTTTCTCGCCGAATCACGCCGGTCCATCCTAGTCTTTAGGTTGCCATATATTGCAACCAAGGCATACCCCTGGTTCTTCTACGCAGACCTTAACCTCTGTGAGCCCAGAAGGATCATCTGCAGTCTCACAGAGGGATACTAAGAGTACCCTCACGTCCCCTCGAAGCCTCGGGCTTCGTAACCCAATTCGTTGGAGCCTCCTTTTTACTCAGACGGACATTCGCTCCTTCCCGTGTTATACTAAGAATTACTACTTAGTTTTACTAACTAAGATTTACCACTTAGTTTCCAGAATCGTTGTTTTCTTAACTAAGGTTTACTACTTAGTTCTCTTTCCCGTCAATTTGGATTGGTTAAGTGTCATTAGTCAATTCAAGCTAACTTAACCCCCTTCATTTAGCCTGTTAAACTGGTTAAGTGTTATCAGTAATTCATGTTGACTTAACCCCATCACAAACCAAGTTATATTGGTTAAGTATTTCTTAATACTTAACCCTACCCTTTCACCTTGTATTGGTTAAGTGTTCCTTTTTAACTTAACCTTGCCCGTCTAATTTAACTAACATGTTATTTATGGCTAAGTATTATCCCTTCACGTTTTAGACTTAACCCGATTCCTTTATCACAATCTGATGGTTAAGTGTTCAAATTACTTAACCCTACGGTCTAGCTCAGCTAAGATATCAAATTGGCTAAGTGTATTAAACTTTACTTAACCCCAACCTCAAGTCTAGTTAACATGTTAATTTGGCTAAGTGTATTAACTTTACTTAACCCCACCTTCTAGTCTAGTTAACATGTTAATTTGGCTAAGTGTATTAACTTTACTTAACCCCACCTCCTAGTCTAGTTAACATGTTAATTTGGATAAGTGTCCCTATGAACTTAGCCCTCCCATTCTAGCTTAGCTGTGTTAAGTTGGTTAAGTGTTCCTATGGACTTAACCCTCACATTCTAGCTTAACTGTGTCTGTATGAACCTAACCCCACCCACCGGTCTGGTTATCATGTTGAATTGGTTAAGTGTCTTAGTTAGCTTAACCCTACCATTCTTTTTCTAGCTTTAACTAAATAAATTAAAGCCGCGACCACTCACATTAGACAGATATTGTTGCAAATACTGGATGTGCCGGTTGGTTCCGGGCAGGTTTACATCGCAACTCAGTCTAACCTCGGGTTAGGCCTATTCGTGTTTTCTAAGTTCAAAGGGTTTTGATTAATTTTCAAATCAGGTTTTGAAAGTAACCATCCCGTCCGTCGGATCAGTTAGGGATAGCCAGGGAGAGCAGGAAACTTGTATTTTCAAAACTCAAGCCTAGACACTATCCTCTCTGTCACCCTTGAACTTTCTGGTGTATTATTAAAAGAGATGTCGTTAAGAAACCTTTAATTTGTCTAAATTTTCATTTTCTCATTTAGGACAAATTCTATAAGTAAATTATTACTAATTTACTTATTTCCTAATTTCTCTTTTAAAGCAAATTGTCAACATTCATTCTTATGGCCCATTTTCCCCTCTATATCACATTTATGCTTTTTGGTATGTAAACTATACCAAACTAAGTGTCACTAACCATGGTTTTGCTAAACCTGACAATTACTCCCAATTTTGGCCAATTTCAAATTTATGCCAATATACTTCTTATGCCAAATTAGCTAATCCAATTCTGATTTAACATTCTAATTACAGTTCATGTCAAACTAGACTTATTATTCTAGTTCACAATTCATGTAAATGCTAGATTCGAATCACACATCCTATAATTCATGTCGAATTTATCCCATTTGCATTTCTATGAGCATGCCATAATATATGTTCCTAATTTATGCCAATTTTCCAAGTTTATAACCGTGTTTTCATATTTTGCCCAAATCGTATTCCCACCGTTCGTATAATCGTGATTCAATCTAGATTATAGATAAATCTAGATTCGTAGAAAATAGGGAATGAACCAAAGATGCTATGAAAAAGGATGGACATAATAACTGGCATAAAAAGGTTTGGATAACGACGTAGGTTCAAGAACATGGGTAGACCTAACTTAATAGGTAAATTCCCAAGGTCTAAAACCAAGAATAGACAGAGTAGGTTCAAGAACATGGGTAGACCTAACTGAATAGGTAAATTCCCAAGGTCTAAAACCAAGAAAACCAAGAACAGACAGAATAGAAAATCAGGTTTAGACAGTCACAAAACTTAAGCAACACTTTCCTAGTCATGAATCATAGGCGTTTAATCACAGTTGTCCTCGTTGTGTCATAGGAAATAGTTTATGTTTTCTAAATCAAAGGCATAGGCTTGTATTCATAGTCAAAGGAAATAATTCTCATAGTCACAGTCAAAGTCATAGGCAATGTCCATAGTCATAGGCAATGTTCATAGTCGTAGGCAATGTTCATAGTCAAAGAGGCATATGGTTTTAAGGTCCATAGTTTCATAGTCACAGTTTTATTTGTCCTCGAATCATAACAGTTCTTAATTAGGTCCAAGAGTATAGGCACAGATTCGAATGGAAAGATTTGGCATATTCTTTTATTCCTTTAATTCATGTCACGAACAGAGAGAAACGTTCAAATCTAAAAAGTAACTAACTTACAGAAATTATATTAGGATAGAAAGATGGCGTTGCTATGATTCGTAGAAAAACAGTCGTTTGAACCTCCTCTTGAATCCTAGCTTGACTTGAACCTCTTCGTGAAAATCTTTTAGCAGCATTCCCTCGTCTTGGTTTATTTTATATATATTATTTATTTATATATTTTTTCAGAGGCAGCATAAGGATAGAAAAGAATTGTGAATAGAGAAGAAGACTAGGGCTGTTTATATAGTGTTAGGTGGACGAATCTGGTCAGAATGGCGTCAAGATACAGAAGAACGAACTAGGTGCAGAAAACTGGATTTCGGGACCCAGGTCAACTACCCAGTCGACCTGGTCAGGGGGGTCGACCCCCAGGTCGACTACCCAGTCGACCTGGGTGACCCAGGTCGACTACCCAGTCGACCTGGGTACCTTGGGCGGGAGAATTCCTGCCCAGCCCATCCTGGGTCTAATTTCGAATTTGAATTCGCTTTTCTGACCTGTTTTGAAATTCGAACTTCGCTGAATCTTCTGGAGGCCATATCTTCCTCATACGGACTCCGATTTACGCAAACTCGGACTCGTTTTCATGCAGTATTCCAAGACGAACGCAATGGCGCAGCCCGTTTCCCTTGATTTTGATTTTAACTTTTAATTCTGCCTTGATTTGTGAATCCTAGTGTTACAAAACTACGGGGTGTTACAATGATAAACCCAAATCACATTCCATTAATTATGGAATCTTCACGGAAAACAGATCAATATATAATCGATATCAATTTCCGTATCCGACTAATAATATAAATGGAATAATGACAAAGCCTTTTAAATTCTATATATATTAACAGTCTTGATCCATAGAGGCTCGTTTCGATTATTATCAAATCGAATTCAACTCAATTCCAATTTAATATATTAAATTGGAAAACTTTACTATGGAAAATTCTCGTAAAATCTTAATAAAAAGATTTATAAATTCCAAATCACTTTTCACTTTAAATCGGGTTAAAGTACGAATGTCGTTAAAAACCACAGTTCACAATAAACCCAATTCACATTCCATTTTCAATTCCAATTAAATGTTAATTAATTGGTAATTCTTCTTTAAATATTAACTAAAAGATTTATTCTTTTCACACGGGGTTTAAGAACGATGTTAATAAAAACACCATTCATGACAAACCCAAAATCCAATTTAAATTCAATTCCAATTAAATATTAATTAATTGGTAAATTTCTCGAAATCTTAATTAAAAGATTTATTCTTTTCTCAACTGGGTTTAAGAACAGTGTTAATGAAGACACCATTCACGACAAACCCAAAATCCGATTTGATATTAAATACAAGGCCCAGAATAGAAATTATTTCGGCTTATATTCAATACCAAATTTTGAAACCAACGGATATCGTATTGGGAATAACGATATCTTCTAAATTCCCATAACAATATTCGTATAATCACAAAATCCAATATCGAAATATTCCGAAGATTATTTCTATTCCAAACCATTCCAATTTATTTATTAGAAATTTCTAGTTATTTTAAAACCATTTCAAATCCATTTTTTTCTTTAAAATAAAATATTGGATTATTATACTCGCTAATAACTAGCTCATTTTGATAAAAATATATTTTTATCTTTACAAACGTGGAATTTTTCATCCAAAATCTTTCCAAATCATTTATTTTGATTTTGCACAAATTATTAATATTTTTAATAATTTATTAAGGCCCTTTCAGTGGATTTCCATAAACGGTCATCGAACTGCACTTACATCGACCTTTTTCAAATTTGATTTGGACATAATTCAAAATCCTACCATTAGATTTCAAATCTCTTTTATTCATTGGAAAGCTCTTTTCGATACGAACCCAATGGTTTTGGTTTTAGGAGAATCCGACGGTCGGATCTCCCGTAATATCAATTCGAAGTCAATGGTCAAAATTCGCGAACTACGGCGGCGCGGTGCATTCTATTCAGGCTATTAAATATATATAATATATATTTTATATATTTTATCAATTTCCATTTAAAATGTATTTTATAAATTCGTTTTAAAATGATTCTAACTTCGTTTTCAATTTTAAATCAAAATTGAATTTTCCTTATCATTATAACATATAAATGATAAAATTTTCAAAATATCATATTTTGAATTCATTTCCTTTTCGATATTTATTATAAAAATGAATAAAATCGATATAAATATCGTTTATGTCAAAATGGCATTAATTTAATCAACACGGCTTCATATATTTCAATATTTTCGTGTACATCCCAAATCGGACATCAAAATCATATTTTGATCCATTACTGAATATTATTTTAAAATATTAGTTATTTTAAAATATTCGTTATTCGTCATTTTAAAATATTTGTTCTTTTCGAATTGGAATCAGACACAGTCAATTACCATATAATTTTATTTATATGGATTTCATACACACATGTACACAACAATGATCAAACACAGTCAATCATCATCCAGAGTGCATTACACAACTTCATAAGCGTTGAATATAAATAATTAACGCTTACAACAGTCTGTCAACCCATCGATTGACATACAACTAAACAATTAGGATTAGTGTACGTCAAATATCATCCCAATACCTGTTATGAAATCTGGATTTTTCACATTCGTTAGAAATATATTTTTAAAGAGATTCAAATATTTTTGGTTTTATTGAAATCCGGTTCATTTTGAATCCTGTATAGTCATTTGAAATTTGAAATCGAATTTTCAAAGTACCGCGCCATTTCAGGCTCGTTATATAATTAAAATAAATTTATTCGTTCTAACTTTGATTTAAGTAAATTTTTAATCATTATTATTTAAAATAAATCATTTTAAATATTCAAAATCCATTAAAATTGCCAAAAATTGTTTTTAATTTGTTCCACTTTTCTGAGTTGTTACATCGGAGCTTCACATGGCCCGAATTCAAGACCCGTTTTAAAGAGAAATTTTTACCAAAGGCAGAAATGACTATTCAGCTAGAGAAATTCATCTACCTCAACCAAGGAAGCTTGAGTCTGCAAGAATACGTATCCAAATTCACTGAGTTATGTAATTTTGGTAGAGGATTGGTAGACACCCCCCATGAACAAATCCCTTAGGTTTGTGAAAGGACTGAACTCCCCGTTGAAGGAAACCTTATTATCTCAAGTAATATTTGGGGAAACTTTTGAGACTCTAATTGAGACAGCTACCCTTTGCACGACTGAAAGCTCCAAAGAGGATAAGGAGGGTGAGAAAGGATAAAGCTCCAACAAAAATAAGAAGGAATGGTGGAAAAACAAGAAGAAGAACTTCAAAAAGGAGGCAAAGACTTGTACGAGGTGCAACCGCAAGGCCCAAGGCCAAGGATTGTGAGACCTCATTAGCGAAAAAGGAGTTCAAGGGAAAATGCTCCAACTGCCATGAAGAAGGACACATGTCCAAAGACTTCCCAAAGCCCAAAGCTACCAAAAGTGGCCGGAACTATGCAATAAAGGCAACCCCAATACAAATCCGACCACCAAGAGACCAAGGGCGGCCCGCACTTGAAGGTATAATCTCTATTTTGGGAAATTCATCATACACCTTGTTTGATTATAGAGTGACCCATTCTTTTATCTCCAAGCAATTAGTAAACCAGTTGAACCTTTCTGTATCTATCTCGAGTAGTCTGATAATGGTGGAGAACCCTATCGGAGGATCTAAGTATCTTAAGATGTTGTATAAATACCTAATATTGGAGGTCGACAATGTCGAGTTCCATTACAAAGCATATGCGTTGGACTTTATGGGATATGACCTTATCTTAGGTATGGACTGACTATTGTTTTATGGGGCCGTCCTAGATTGTGATAAGAGACTCGTTCGTCTTAGGAGCCGAGGAGGATGTAGCCTAAATATTCCTTGTATTTTTCGAAACAAGGATAAAACCTTATTATATTCCTTGTCTCCTAGTTCTGAAGGACCATCTTTGGTCACTTGGACGTTTTTGAGGAGGTCACGGGACTTTCGCCCCACAGAGAAATCTCCTTTCGTATTGGCCTAGAGAAGGGCACAAGACCTGTAGCACTACCCTTGAGGCATATGGTGCCCAAGGAAAGAAGACAAACAGATTTCAGAGTTGTTACAAAAAGATTTTATTCGTCGAAGTACCTCAGAGTGGGGTGCACCTGTTGTATTTGCCACTAAAGCAGATGGATCTTTGAGACTTTAGGTGGATTATAGGGAACTTAATAAATTAACCAAAAAGAACCAATATGCTTTACCAATAATCGATGACCTTTTTGACCACTTGGGAGGAGCCCGAGTATTTTTCCAACTAGACCTTGCCATTGGATTTCACCAGTTAAGAATTTCGGAGGACAGCAAGGACAAAATTGCGTTTAGGACGCCAGACGGATTGTTCCAATGAGAAGTTATACCCTTCGAATTAACAAATGCACCTTCCTATTTTGTTGACCTTATGAGTAGAGTGTTTAATGGCATTCTATATAAAATTGTGGTAGTCTTCGTAGAAGATATCCTTATATTTTCAAAGGATCGTGAAGAGCATGAAAACACTTGAGATGAATGTTGGGAATATTATGAAAGAACCAACTGAAAGCAAAATTCTCGAAGTGCCATCTCTAGAGGGAAGAAGTAAGATTTTTAGGACATATTGTGTCGAGTAAAGGCTTGTCCGTAGACCCCGCAAAGATCAAGGCAATCAAGGAATGGATAATACCTCGAAATGCTACAGAGGTAAGAATTTTCCTTGGATTGGCCGGGTATTATAGGAAATTCATTAAAGACTTCGCAAAGGTTGCTACTCCATTAACCCAATTGACAAGGAAGAATTTGGTATTCACTTAGAGTAATAAAAGTGATACAGCCTTTAAGAAATTAAAGGAAGCATTAACTAGCGCAACAGTCCTAATTATACCCAACGGTTCAAAATCATTTGCCGTTTACACTGATGCATATGGGAACGGTTAGGAGAAGTCCTTATGAAAGAAGGAAGAGTAGTTGCCTATGCTAGTAGACAACTCGAGGATCCAGAGAAAAGATATCCAGTGCATGACCTTGAGTTAGCCGCGGTAGTATTTGCCCGTAAGATGTGGAGGCATTACATCTTTGGGGAGAAGTTTGAATTGTTTACCGACCATAAATCCCTTAAGTATTATTTTGTCAACTTGACTTAAACTCAAGACAATAGAGGTGGACTGAATATATTACCTCATTTGACTTTACGATTTAGTATACCCCAGGCAAGGGGAATGTTGTGGAGAATGCTTTAAGTACGAAACATGTGACATTTAATGCGATGATAGAATGGAAGCAGTTAGAATTCCTTGCAAATTTTAATTTACACCCCTCACCAATCATTTCCGATGGTTTTCTTGGGGCTATGATAATTAGACTTACCATAAAGAAAGAGTCTAAAGTGCACAAGACCTTGAAGAAGTGTTAAAAGACATAAAAGAGAAAGTGATAAAGAGAGAGAGACCTTTCCTCATTCGGTTTGGTATTCGATCCATGATGATGGGAGTTTACTTTGGGATGGACAACTTTACATCCCTAAGGATGAAGGGTTGATGAAATAAATTCTAGAGGAGTTGCATAGTTCAAAATTGACCATACAGCCCAGTGGGGATAAAATGTACAAGGATATGAAGAGAATTCTCCATTGGGAAGGAATGAAAAGAGACGTAGCCGAGTTCGTGGCCAAATGTTTGACATGCCAAAAAGTCGAGGCAGAGCAAGGGAAGCCCAGAGGATTGTTGTTACCTTTAGAGATCCCCACATGAAAGTGGAAGCATATTTCCATGAACTTTGTAGACAGACTTCCTAGAAGCCAAAAGGGTAATAAGGCCATTTGGGTTGTGGTTAATCGTTTAACCAAAAGTGCCCATTTCATACCAGTTAAGAAAACAAGGACGGCAACCTCATTAGCCCAATTATATGTCAAAGAGATAGTCAGACTCCATTGTACCCCATCAAGTATTGTGAGTGACATAGATCCCTTGTTCAAAAGAAAATTTTGGAGAAGCCTACAAGCAACATTGGGGATGACCCTTTACTTAAGCACAACTTATCATCCGCAGACCGACAGACAGAGTAAACACAATCTTACAAGACATGCTCAAAGCTTGTATCATCGACTTTGGAGGAGTTTAGGAGCAACACCTACTGCTTGTGGGGTTCATGAATAATAATAGTTTCAAGCGACGATCGGTATGGCCCCTTTCGAACAGCTATGCGGGAGGCCATGCAAATCGCCAACTCGTTGGTAGGAAACTACTAACAAGGTTATACTTGAACTAGACTTCGTCTGTGAATCCACGAAGAAGGTATCTTTGATTAGGTAGAGAATGAAGGCATCCCAAAACCGTCAAAAATCGTATGCCGATAAGCGTAGGAGGAAGCTAGAATTTGATGTTGGAGACTTGGTGTTCGTGAAAGTATATCTTCTTAAGAAAATCATTCAGTTTGGAAATATTGGGATGTTGGCTCCCAGATTTACTAGGACTTTTGGTGTCATCGAGAAGATACGATCTTTGGCCTATCGAGTGGATCTCCCAAAGTGTCTATCGGGAATCCATAATGTTTTTCATGTATCTCATGTAAGGAAATGCCTTCATGATTCTGCTATCAGACTCGAGCTTGATGAAATTGGTGATATAGAGAAACTCAAGTTGGAGTCCAGAGTTCCCCGTGCCACTACAAGGATTGTAGATCATGAAATCAAGAGACTTCGCAACAATACCGTTCGCCTCGTCTGAGTACAATAGGGGAATGACCCTGCGGAAAGCACATGTGAGACCGAGGATAAGATGAGACAGACTCACCCCGAGCTTTTCACAGGTAACTTTCCTCAAAATAACGTTTATGGATGCATCGTTATTACTAGATTGGATGTAAGGAAATGGTTGCAACACTGTTGCACAATGTAGTCATATAGAAATATATGCATATTTAGGTTGTTTGCATACATGTTGCATCACTTATTACACCTACATGCTAGGGTAGAGCTCACTTTAGTAGGTCTGTAGTTCATAATCACTTCAAGTCATGGATGCTTATGGATGAATTATAAAAAACATGGGCGTACAACATGAATATTTTGTGCGAGTTGTATTTTTTGCCCCTTAAATATATTTTGGGATGAAATCAATTTTAAGGGGGGAAGAATGTAACACCCCATAAAATTCAAAAGTATTAGTAAATAAATAATTTAAAATAAGTAATTAAATGATATGGCTGGAAAATGAGTTTTTTGCAGCTTTAGGAGTTTGGCTACGAAACTATTTTATTTGGATTCATGGCGACATTCTGAATCATTTTCATATATAATATGCTGAAAATGGTTAACGTATGAAGAAGTTATGAACATATGAATTTGGACAGTGTACGTAGAAATTATATGAATAATTATGTGAGTATTATATATTGTCCAGATAATAATTTAAAATAAAAGAGGCAAATTCAAAATTTTAATTTGGAGATAAGATCTAGGGGGACATCGTACATTGGATATATGGAAAAGAATGAAGCAAATTAAGAACGTAATTAACAAAAATAAACAGCTCAGCAACAAAATTGGGAGTTCCAGCCCGAAGCGGTCGACCGCTAGACCACCGAGGATCCCAATTCTACCTACGTGGATTAAGGTTTTCTAAGAGGATATGTTTATATAGATGGTGTAACAACCCGGAATTTTGGGGCCAATTTAAAATTTATTTTAAGTGATTTTAATAAGTTTGATATTTAGATAATCTATTTTAAATAATAATGATCACAAATTTGATTTAAATCGAAGTTAGAATGAATGATTTAATTTTAATTATAAAAAGAGTTAGAAATAACGCGGTAGTTTGAAAAATCAAACTTGAACTTTGACTGACCGTACAGGATGCAAAATTTAACGGATTTTAGTGAAACCAAAAATATTAGAATCTATTTAAAAATATCTTTCCAACGAATCCGAAAAAAATTGAAATTTCATAGCGGAAATCAAAAGTTATGGCCAATTCAATATTTAGAAAGGTCGCTATGAAATTTATAAAGGTCAAAATGCTACTTTTTGCATACGAAGGAATTTGAACTCGAAACCACTTCCATTGAGTTCAGAATGATGTTTCTACATTGAAAAACAGTAAACACTTATATATTTTGAGTTTTGGGGTTTATTTGTTTAAAAATGTATTTTTAATATTAAATATATTGGCCTTAAAAATAGTCATTTTTCAAACGACCTCTGTTTTCGACGAAACCACTTTTGTTGGATCCGGAATGTCAAAATATTGTTAAGTGTAATTTTTCATAATTTTTAGAATTAATTTGTGGCTGTGGCAAAAAGATTTCTGTTTTGTCAATTTACAGTAAATTTTAAACGACTTGAAAAAGGCCATTTTACAAATAGTCTCAGAATTCAACGAAATTAGTCTCGTTAGAACCGTATCGTCATAAGAAAGCTAAAAATATATTTTTTAGAATTTTTAGAGGTCGTATGTGGCCCCGGCATATTTAAATGTACGGTAGAAATTAAATAATTAATTTAATATTGTATTTTCAAGTAAAACCGAAAAAAATTGCTGTATATTTCGGAATTGGACCTTGGGACATAGCCCATCGCGTTCAGAAGGCCTCAAAACATTAAGATCGACAGTAAGCAGGCCCAAATCCGAGAAAGTCCAAAAATGAACTTTATTTCACGAAATTCGTAATTAAACATTAAAATAATATTAAAAAAAATGGCTGAAACCCTAATTTTCTAATGGCCAGCCGCCGCCCAGATTTCGATGGCCAGAATTGCTCCAACTTCAAATGCTTAGATCTCCCAATCCGTTCAACGAAAATCGACATATGATATACAAAATCGAAGAGAATTCAGAGAGCTACAAATCTATACGGTCAAGATCAGGTTTTGATTCACGGATTTTGCGAATTTCGTCCGAGAAGAGGCTGCAGTTTTTGGTGTTTTCGGGGTGAGATTGGAGGCCGAGTTCGACGGGTTTGGGGGTGTTGGTGGCTCTTGGCGAGGCGGTCGTGGTGGTGACTTTTGATCGGAGGTCGGTGTCTCGGTTTTGGAGCGTGCAGAAGGTTAAGGGGGGCGGCTTCATGGGTTATCGGCTGAAACAGAGAACGACGCGAGGAAGAAAGGTCCCGATTTTTTTTATATTATTTAATTATTTAATTTGTCCGATCTTTAAAATTCCATAACTTCTTCATACGAGAGTCGATTGACGAACCGTAAATTGCGTTGGAATCACAAAATTAAGAGCTTCGCGATGGCGCAGACCGCAGCTGAAATGGAGACAGTAAAATTTTGGCCAAAAATTCAAGGTGAGGATTCTAATTTTATTTGTTTAATTAATTATAAATTATTTTCTTACATTAAAAATAATTGTTTGATCATTTAATTCTGACCTGAAATGTTGGGTGTTGTTTGGAGTGATAATTGTTGCTTGTTGAATGATTGTTGTACATGATTTGCAAATCCGCTTGGAATTATATATATCTTATTTGCGGTTGGAGAATTGGATCTAAAATGAGATCAAAACATATTTTATTCAGTATATATATATATATATATATAAATTTTGTTCATATAAAAGATCAAATGTATAAGACAACAAATTTTGTAAATTTGTTGAATTAGAATTTTCAACACCTGTAAAACACAGAATTTTGGTCAATTTGTTAAAACAGAATTTGCAACATAAAAAAAACATTGTTGTTATATTTGTTGAACTAGATTTTCAACAAAATAGAACAAACATTTTTATGTCTTTTTGATGAACTAGTTTTTCAACAAATATATATATATATATATATATATATATTTGTGTAATGTTATTTACATTAAGGGTACGGAATTAAAAGAAAATCAACATTTTCTTTATAAAATGTTATATTAAAAGAGAATCAACATTTTCTTTGTAAGATGCTACATTAAAGAAAATTAACATTTTTATTTGAAATGAATTATGCATACAAAAATCACATTTTTGTTCGCATTAAAAAGTATGGAATGAACAGGTATATTTTTAAATAGTAAAGTTGATATTTTTACTTTGTAAAATAGAAAAGATAATATTTTTACATTGTAAAATAGTAAAGTGATATTTTTACTTTGTAAAATAGAAAGGTTAATATTTTTACATTGTAAAATATAAAAGATCATATTTTTACATCGTAAAATAGTAAAGTTAATATATTATATTATAAATATAAAAAGATGATATTTTTACATTGTACATAAAAAGAAGGTGTTTTTACATTGTATGAAATAAAGTATATTTTATTATGGAATTTATGGATGAATTTCCATAGCATGAAATAAATAACATTTTTATATGTTATTTATGAATGATTTTTCATCGTATGAAATAAATAACATTTTTATATGTATTTATGAATGAATTCACACCGTATGAAATAAATTACATTTTTTTGTATGTTATTTATGAATGAATTTCCACCGTATGAATAAAATTACATTTTTATACGTAATTTAAAAGATGAATTTACTTTGCATAACAAATATGTAATTTATATATGAATTTGCACCGTATGACAAAAATTGCATTTTTCTATGATATAAAAATGTAAATTCACATTGTATGATTAAAATTACATTTTTCAATGTAATTTAGAGATGAAAAATAACGGTAGAATGAAAATTACATTTTTACATGTAATTAAAATGTGAATTTGCATTGTAGGATAAAAACTACATTTTTAGATGTAATTTAATTATGAATTTATGTCGTATGATAGGAATTACATTTTTCTATGTAATTAAAATATGAATTCCCATCGCATAATAAAGATTACATTTTTCTATGTAATTTAGATGTGAATTAGAACGATAAAATAAAAATGACATTTTTCTATGTAATTTATATATGAGTTATAACGGTATGATAAAAATTATATTTTAAATGAAAAAGAACAAAATAATGTGAATCCTTTTATTTACATTTTCTATTGTAAATGAAAAAGAACAAAATGATGTAAATCCTTTTATTTACATTTTCTATTGTAAATGAAAAAGAACAAAATAATGTGAATCCTTTTATCTACATTTTCTATTGTAAAGAAAAAGAACAAAATTGTGTGAACCATTTTATTTACATTTTCTATTGTAAAGAAAAAGTAAAAAGAGAGTTATATTTCTTATTTGCATTTTTAGATGCGAATAAAGCATAGAAAGAAAATTATACGTTTATTTGTCATTGTTTTGTTAAATAAATGTAAAAGAGTTAAAAAGACCTTTTATTAACATTGTTTTGTCAAATAAAAAGACAAATACATGAGATACACTTTTATTTGTGTTTTATGTACAAATAAAAGTACAAGATTAGAAATACACTTTTATCTACACTGTATTTGTTGAAATAGAATTGCTAACAAAATGAGTGTATCACTTTTCTCATCTTTGTTGAAACAGAATTTATGTGAAAATATAAGAACCACTTTTATTTGCATAATATACGGTAGAATTTATACGCCAATATAAAATCCAATTTTTATTTGCAAAACTTGCATTAGAATTTATATTCTAATATACAATTGTATGGTTGGTCAAAATATACACTGAAAAGTATTGTTAAGAAACTTCACAAATAAAGAATAATGGAATTTATATTCCATTTGTCATCCGCAATAAAGCTATATAAATAAATTACTGTTTATGTAACTTTAGAAGTATATAGGGAAGTCATACGAGTAAAATATATTTTACTCGATATAAGTGACATGTTTAGTGAAATTGAAATTGGTTAAACCTATTAACCAATTCTGTATTTATTTATTTATATGAACTGTTGTTGGCTGAAAACCCCACACGGGTATTGGGACGATACTTGACTGACACGAATCCCAATGTTTAATTATATGTCTATCGATTGATCGACAGGCTGCGATGAGCGTTATTGTTTCATTTTAATGCTCACACAGTTGACATTGTCACTCTGGTTGTTAATGGATGGATTGAGGATTATTTCCTGTTATTACCCTATATATGAAATGTATGAAACCCATATGACCCAAATTATATGGTACATGGTTGAGTCGCATTCCAATGCAGAATTTCTTTTTTTTTTTTATAAAGAATTTTTATATAATGTAAGGATTTTTGTAAAATAAAAGATTTTGTATTATAAAGAATATTTTACATTTAGAATCTTTTATATATAGAATATTTTATTGATTATTTTAAAATATGTTTTTTTTTATATAGTAATGATTTAATATCTTTAGGATAAACCTTTTATTTAAGATTATTAGATTTTAGCCATTATGTTTGGTGATTGATATGTCGATTGGATTTGCAGTGGACGATGTTTTAAATAACATTTATCCTTTAATCCAATTTACATTGAAATTACTATTTGAAATTTATAAATCTATTTTATAAATTATATCAAAATTGGAATATTAATAAATCTTTTTAGAAAGATTAAAAATTTAATTTATTTTATCTTTGGTAAAATTAATGAGAATCTTTTAATATAAATAATTTTTATTTAAAAGGATATTCAAAGTTGGAATGTGGCGTATGGTTGATTTTAATTAAGAATACGCAAGTTATTCAGAAAGACCGGGTCTAAGCCATTCTGAATAATCATCACGACGATCAAGAGTCGAAGATGAAGACGGTGACTGAAGACCGGAGAGCTTCACATCGTTTGGTTGATGGTGACTGATATCTTGAATTGGGACTGATCCCCCAAGGCAAGGTAAAAGGTGATGATCTTCCAGACGTACTGGAGATCGACGGATACGTTGTTTCGTTCAGACCCAGAACGGACTTGTAAATGGATAGCATGCCTGACATTGAAATTTATCTCATGTAATTAAATCGGTTCTTATTTAATATATAAATGCATGGTGGCGGAGGATTTATTCTCTTGCTTAACACCCTTTTGTATGTTAAATAATTACCGATCGCATGATATGAGTTGTTGATGTGGTATGCCAAGTTGCACTTGATCAAGGCTTATTGTTGTAAAGCAGAGCCTTGTGGTTGATGATCAAAGCATAGTCAATTTAGGCATAGCTTTGTGTATATCGTGACTTCGCGAGCCTCACAGCCCGGTAGAGTCTAAAACGGGAGAAGGGAACGCAGGGAGTGCACACATTTCTTTCTAGCTAGAGTGGTGCCAGGGACCTACCAGCGCTGGCATTTATTCATTGTGGTTGTTGGATTTTCGAGGCCTCGGGTATATGCGGTCGCCACTGGCCGTATTATAGGTCCAAAAGGACCGGGGAACGTGTGTTCAGGCATTTCTAATCCACAAAAGTAAGTGTGGACCGGCCCTGCAGGATCCAAGGGTTGGACAGAGTACCAATCCTGGGGCATTGCTAGAATGTCTCGAATCGGTAAGGATCTCCTCCCTAGCCTTGACTTAGATGGAAACCCAAATTTCCAATACGACATCACGCGGTTTTGATTGTATACCTATATATGGCGACATATTGGGATGGGGCACTCATGCCGTCTAGGATTGATACATTTACTTTGATGTATTTCAAATTGGTTGCACTCTATTATTATATAATACCGTGTTTATCGTATCAAGCATCTTTTGATCATTATAAGGTAAAACCCTATGCTCCGGTTTGCGTTGCATTGTGTGATGGGACTTGGGTCTTATAATGGTTTCATTTTTCAAAAAGACATTGCGTTATTCTACGATTTACTTTACTTTATGCGCTGGCAATCTATAGGAGAAAACCCGTTCCGCGAAAGTGGCGTGGTCCTGTGATTAGCCTTATTATATTATATAGGTTAAGTAGAATTCTCACACCGGTCCCATGACTGACCTGTAGTTTGTCCACTGGCAAACTCGGGTGCCCATATTTTCCACACGGGCAGTCGAGTAGCTATTTTTGCAGATATATTAAGCAGGATTCTGGGTTGAAGCTTAAAGCTGTGTCCAGAGATAGAGAGTCTTCCGCTGTGTTCTTCCGTTGCAGTATATTACATTTTTTGTATTTATCTTCCGCTGTAATTATATTCCAATGTACTCTGATATGTATATTCTGTACTCTGATGTAACATTTATTATAGTGTTATAAAAGTTTTCTGTTGTTGTTTTAATATGTTGTATTCCCAAAGTTAAAGTATTCGTAGATTTTCGCTTTTTGGGTCAGACCTGTGTGGTTTATGGTCGATCCAAAGGGCGGGAATTTGCGGGTCTTTACAGTTGGTATCAGAGCTCTGGTTAGCTCAAATCTTTGGGGTACAACTCTTTAGAACTGGACAAAAGACTCATCCGAGATTGGATTAGTAATGTCCAATAAGAATACTCATTAGAGATAGCATCAGCAGTATCCTAGAATGAGTAAACTCGTTAGAGATGGGGTTAGTAATGCCCTAGAACGAGTTAAGAGTTACGAATTTATAATTAACGTATTTTTGATATTTATAATCTATTCTTTGAAATATGATTTTTATATATATTTTGAAAAGATAATCAACCATTAAAATTTAAAATTAAGATAGTTAATTTTACAATTTTTAGCTACGTTCCTTTTCGAGGACGAAAAGTTTTTAAGTGGGGACGATTGTAACAACCCGGAATTTTGGGGCCAATTTAAAATTTATTTTAAGTGATTTTAATAAGTTTGATATTTAGATAATCTATTTTAAATAATAATGATCACAAATTTGATTTAAATCGAAGTTAGAATGAATGATTTAATTTTAATTATAAAAAGAGTTAGAAATAACGCGGTAGTTTGAAAAGTCAAACTTGAACTTTGACTAACCGTACAGGATGCAAAATTTAACGGATTTTAGTGAAACCAAAAATACTAGAATCTATTTAAAAATATCTTTCCAACGAATCCGAAAAAAATTGAAATTTCATAGCGGAAATCAAAAGTTATGGCCAATTCAATATTTAGAAAGGTCGCTATGAAATTTATAAAGGTCAAAATGCTACTTTTTGCATACGAAGGAATTTGAACTCGAAACCACTTCCATTGAGTTCAAAATGATGTTTCTACATTGAGAAACAGTAAACACTTATATATTTTGAGTTTCGGGGTTTATTTGTTTAAAAATATATTTTTAATATTAAATATATTGGCCTTAAAAATAGTCATTTTTCAAACGACCTCTGTTTTCGATGAAACCACTTTTGTTGGATCCGGAATGTCAAAATATTGTTAAGTGTAATTTTTCATAATTTTTAGAATTAATTTGTGGCCGTGGCAAAAAGATTTCTGTTTTGTCAATTTAAGTAAATTTTAAACGACTTGAAAAAGGCCATTTTTCAAATAGTCTCAGAATTCAACGAAATTAGTCTCGTTAGAACCGTATTGTCATAAGAAAGCTAAAAATATATTTTTTTAGAATTTTTAGAGGTCATATGTGGCCCCGGCATATTTAAATGTACGGTAGAAATTAAATAATTAATTTAATATTGTATTTTCAAGTAAAACCGAAAAAAAACTGCTGTATATTTCGGAATTGGACCTTGGGACATAGCCCATCGCGTTCTGAAGGCCTCAAAACGTTAAGATCGACAGTAAGCAGGCCCAAATCCGAGAAAGTCCAAAAATCCACTTTATTTCACGAAATTCGGAATTAAACATTAAAATAATATTAAAAAAAAATGGCTGAAACCCTAATTTTCTAATGGCCAGCCGCCGCCCAGATTTCGATGGCCAGAATTGCTCCAGCTTCAAATGCTTAGATCTCCCAATCCGTTCAACGAAAATCGACATATGATATACCAAATCGAAGAGAATTCAGAGAGCTACAAATCTATACGGTCAAGATCGGGTTTTGATTCACGAATTTTGCGAATTTCGTCCGAGAAGAGGCTGCGGTTTTTGGTGTTTTCTGGGTGAGATTGGAGGCCGAGTTTGACGGGTTTGGGGGTGTTGGTGGCTCTTGGCGAGGCGGTCGTGGTGGTGACTTTTGATCGGAGGTCGGTGTCTCGGTTTTGGAGCGTGCAGAAGGTTAAGGGGGGCGGCTTCATGGGTTATCGGCTGAAACAGAGAACGACGCGAGGAAGAAAGGTCCCGATTTTTTTTATATTATTTTATTATTTAATTATTTAATTTGTCCGATCTTTAAAAATCCATAACTTCTTCATACGAGAGCCGATTGACGAACCGTAAATTGCGTTGAAATCACAAAATTAAGAGCTTCGCGATGGCGCAGACCGCGGCTGAAACGGAGACAGTAAAATTTTGGCCAAAAATTCAAGGTGAGGATTCTAATTTTATTTGTTTAATTAATTATAAATTATTTTCTTACATTAAAAATAATTGTTTGATCATTTAATTCTGACCTGAAATGTTGGGTGTTGTTTGGAGTGATAATTGTTGCTTGTTGAATGATTGTTGTACATGATTTGCAAATCCGCTTGGAATTATATATATCTTATTTGCGGTTGGAGAATTGGATCTAAAATGAGATCAAAACATATTTTATTCAGTATATATATATATATATATATATATATATAAATTTTGTTCATATAAAAGATCAAATGTATAAGACAACAAATTTTGTAAATTTGTTGAATTAGAATTTTCAACACCTGTAAAACACAGAATTTCGGTCAATTTGTTAAAACAGAATTTGCAACATAAAAAAAAACATTGTTGTTATATTTGTTGAACTAGATTTTCAACTAAATAGAACAAACATTTTTATGTCTTTTTGATGAACTAGTTTTTCAACAAAAATATATATATATATATTTGTGTAATGTTATTTACATTAAGGGTACGGAATTAAAAGAAAATCAACATTTTCTTTATAAAATGTTATATTAAAAGAGAATCAACATTTTCTTTGTAAGATGCTACATTAAAGAAAATTAACATTTTTATTTGAAATGAATTATGCATACAAAAATCACATTTTTGTTCGCATTAAAAAGTATGGAATGAACAGGTATATTTTTAAATAGTAAAGTTGATATTTTTACTTTGTAAAATAGAAAAGATAATATTTTCACATTGTAAAATAGTAAAGTGATATTTTTACTTTGTAAAATAGAAAGGTTAATATTTTTACATTGTAAAATATAAAAGATCATATTTTTACATCGTAAAATAGTAAAGTTAATATATTATAAATATAAAAAGATGATATTTTTGCATTGTACATAAAAAGAAGGTGTTTTTACATTGTATGAAATAAAGTGTATTTTATTATGGAATTTATGAATGAATTTCCACAGCATGAAATAAATAACATTTTTATATGTTATTTATGAATGATTTTTCATCGTATAAAATAAATAACATTTTTATATGTATTTATGAATGAATTCACACCGTATGAAATAAATTACATTTTTTGTATGTTATTTATGAATGAATTTCCACCGTATGAATAAAATTACATTTTTATACGTAATTAAAAAGATGAATTTACTTTGCATAACAAAAGTTACATTTTTATATGTAATTTATATATGAATTTGCACCGTATGACAAAAATTGCATTTTTCTATGATATAAAAATGTAAATTTACATTGTATGATTAAAATTACATTTTTCAATGTAATTTAGAGATGAAAAATAACGGTAGAATGAAAATTACATTTTTACATGTAATTAAAATGTGAATTTGCATTGTAGAATAAAAACTACATTTTTAGATGTAATTATAAATTTATGTCGTATGATAGGAATTACATTTTTCTATGTAATTAAAATATGAATTCCCATCGCATAATAAAGATTACATTTTTTTTTGTAATTTAGATGTGAATTAGAACGATAAAATAAAAATGACATTTTTCTATGTAATTTATATATGAGTTATAACGATATGATAAAAATTATATTTTAAATGAAAAAGAACAAAATAATGTGAATCCTTTTATTTACATTTTCTATTGTAAATGAAAAAGAACAAAATGATGTAAATCCTTTTATTTATATTTTCTATTGTAAATGAAAAAGAACAAAATAATGTGAATCCTTTTACCTACATTTTCTATTGTAAAGAAAAAGAACAAAATTGTGTGAACCATTTTATTTACATTTTCTATTGTAAAGAAAAAGTAAAAAGAGAGTTATATTTCTTATTTGCATTTTTAGATGCGAATAAAGCATAGAAAGAAAATTATACGTTTATTTGTCATTGTTTTGTTAAATAAAAGTAAAAGAGTTAAAAAGAACTTTTATTTACCATTGTTTTGTTAAATAAAAGTACAAGATATAAAAGAACATTTTTATTAACATTGTTTTGTCAAATAAAAAGACAAATACATGAGATACACTTTTATTTGTGTTTTATGTACAAATAAAAGTACAAGATTAGAAATACACTTTTATCTACACTGTATTTGTTGAAATAGAATTGCTAACAAAATGAGTGTATCACTTTTCTCATCTTTGTTGAAACAGAATTTATGTGAAAATATAAGAACCACTTTTATTTTCATAATATACAGTAGAATTTATACGTAAATATAAAATCCAATTTTTATTTGCAAAACTTGCATTAGAATTTATATTCTAATATACAATTGTATGGTTGGTCAAAATATACACTGAAAAGTATTGTTAAGAAACTTCATACAAATAAAGAATAATGGAATTTATATTCCATTTGTCATCCGCAATAAAGCTATATAAATAAATTACTGTTTATGTAACTTTAGAAGTATATAGGGAAGTCATACGAGTAAAATATATTTTACTCGATATAAGTGACATGTTTAGTGAAATTGAAATTGGTTAAACCTATTAACCAATTCTGTATTTATTTATTTATATGAACTGTTGTTGGCTGAAAACCCCACACGGGTATTGGGGCGATACTTGACTGACACGAATCCCAATGTTTAATTATATGTCTATCGATTGATCGACAGGCTGCGATGAGCGTTATTGTTTCATTTTAATGCTCACACAGTTGACATTGTCACTCTGGTTGTTAATGGATGGATTGAGGATTATTTCCTGTTATTACCCTATATATGAAATGTATGAAACCCATATGACCCAAATTATATGGTACATGGTTGAGTCGCATTCCAATGCAGAATTTTTTTTTATATAAAGAATTTGTATATAATGAAAGGATTTTTGTAAAATAAAAGATTTTGTATTATAAAGAATATTTTACATTTAGAATCTTTTATATATAGAATATTTTATTGATTATTTTAAAATATGTTTTTTTATATAGTAATGATTTAATATCTTTAGGATAAACCTTTTATTTAAGATTATTAGATTTTAGCCATTATGTTTGGTGATTGATATGTCGATTGGATTTGCAGTGGACGATGTTTTAAATAACATTTATCCTTTAATCCAATTTACATTGAAATTACTATTTGAAATTTATAAATCTATTTTATAAATTAAATCAAAATTGGAATATTAATAAATCTTTTTAGAAAGATTAAAAATTTAGTTTATTTTATCTTTGATAAAATTAATGAGAATCTTTTAATATAAATAATTTTTATTTAAAAGGAAATTCAAAGTTGGAATGTGGCGTATGGTTGAATTTAATTAAGAATACGCAAGTTATTCAGAAAGACCGGGTCTAACCCATTCTGAATAATCATCACGACGATCAAGAGTCGAAGATGAAGATGGTGATTAAAGACCGGAGAGCTTCACATCGTTTGGTTGATGGTGACTGATATCTTGAATTGGGACTGATCCCCCAAGGCAAGGTAAAAGATGATGATCTTCCAGACGTACTGGAGATCGACGGATACGTTGTTTCGTTCAGACCCAGAACGGACTTGTAAATGGATAGCATGCCTGACATTGAAATTTATCTCATGTAATTAAATCGGTTCTTATTTAATATATAAATGCATGGTGGCGGAGGATTTATTCTCTTGCTTAACACCCTTTTGTATGTTAAATAATTACCGATCGCATGATATGAGTTGTTGATGTGGTATGCCAAGTTGCACTTGATCAAGGCTTATTGTTGTAAAGCAGAGCCTTGTGGTTGATGATCAAAGCACAGTCTATTTAGGCATAGCTTTGTGTATATCGTGACTTCGCGAGCCTCACAGTCCGGTAGAGTCTAAAACGGGAGAAGGGAACGCAGGGAGTGCACACGTTTCTTTCTAGCTAGAGTGGTGCCAGGGACCTACCAGCGCTGGCATTTATTCATTGTGGTTGTTGGATTTTCGAGGCCTCGGGTTTATGCGGTCGCCACTGGCCGTATTATAGGTCCAAAAGGACCGGGGAACGTGTGTTCAGACATTTCTAATCCACAAAAGTAAGTGTGGACCGGCCCTGCAGGATCCAAGGATTGGACAGAGTACCAATCCTGGGGCATTGCTAGAATGTCTCGAATCGGTAAGGATCTCCTCCCTAGCCTTGACTCAGATGGAAACCCAAATTTCCAATACGACATCACGCGGTTTTGATTGTATACCTATATATGGCGACATATTGGGATGGGGCACTTATGCCGTCTAGGATTGATACATTTACTTTGACGTATTTCAAATTGGTTGCACGCTATTATTATATAATACCGTGTTTATCGTATCAAGCATCTTTTGATCATTATAAGGTAAAACCCTATACTCCGGTTTGCGTTGCATTGTGTGATGAGACTTGGGTCTTATAATGGTTTCATTTTTCAAAAAGACATTGCGTTATTCTACGATTTACTTTACTTTATGCACTGGCAATCTATAGGAGAAAACCCATTCCGCGAAAGTGGCGTGGTCCTGTGATTAGCCTTATTATATTATATAGGTTAAGTAGAATTCTCACACCAGTCCCATGACTGACCTGTAGTTTGTCCACTGGCAAACTCGGGTGCCCATATTTTCCACACGGGCAGTCGAGTAGCTATTTTTGCAGATATATTAAGTAGGATTCTAGGTTGAAGCTTAAAGCTGTGTCCAGAGATAGAGAGTCTTCTGTTGCAGTATATTACATTTTTTTTGTATTTATCTTCCGCTGTAATTATATTCCAATGTACTCTGATATGTATATTCTGTACTCTGATGTAACATTTATTATAGTGTTATAAAAGTCTTCTGTTGTTGTTTTAATATGTTGTATTCCCAAAGTTAAAGTATTCATAGATTTTCACTTTTTGGGTCAGACCTGTGTGGTTTATGGTCGATCCAAAGGGCGGGAATTTGCGGGTCTTTACAGATGGCTTGGATTAATTTTTATCAATCCAACGGCTCATGCTTACACAAGCAAGTATAAATAACCCATTAAACCCCACACTAGAAACCCTAATCTTCTACCTCTCCGCCTCCATGCTGTTGAATTCCATAGAATAAAGAGAATATAGTGAAGGTTTCTTCTACTTCTCTACATCCATTCTATATCTTTCTATTTCAATCTATATAGGTCTAAGAATTTGGAATTTAGCATAAAAAATATGTATAAGAATCTAATTATATGTTTCTTATACATATATTGTTAGGAGAAGAATCAGATCGTACTTGAACGTTAGGAACCATCACTGAACTTGAAATTCTTCCACATCTCCACCTAATTTGTGAGTGGAATCTAGCTTTTCTTAAAGGCATATTCATACTATTAATAGTTTGCCATATGAATTGTTATGCCTATGAACATTTGGTTATGCGATAATATAACATGAAAATCCCCAAATCTTCTCTTTTGTAATTACGTAGGAAATTGTCATGTTGAATTGGTTTTGTGGAATTATGGTTTTCGTATTGGATTAAAGGCAAATACGAGTGCGGTACTATTATTTATATTTTATGCAATTCACTTTTATTATCATTTGGTTTAGCCTAGAAAGGTTTGGATTTGAATTGTTTCATAGTTCATTTGGGTTTAGATCTTAATTTGGGTGTAAATCTATTAATAAATTGGAACAAGTAAAATGTAAACATTTTTCGGCGTATAGCACCACAAAAAGGGTGAATTTGGTGAAATATGGATTGTAAACATACATATGAGAATGTATTTAACACTTTACTTTTAATTTAATATTGAAATCATTTCTGCATGCCTAGGATACAAGTTATAATTGTTACGTGTGTATATATATATATGTATGTATGTATGTATGTATGTATGTATGTATGTATGTTTTTCATTCACTGTTATTTGCTATATGTTCATTATGCCATCATGTTTATGTTGTATCGGTAAAATATGGAAAAATCTAACTTGTAGGTATTAATTTGGTTAAGATGACAATTGCCACTTCGTTAGAACGTTTATACGAATGTTACGTTAATTTGGCTCTATTATTATATTACATATTTAAACGTAATCAACGTAGTTAACGTTATGTTAGCGTAAAAATGTGATTAGGTTAGAGTTTGAATTTAAAATGTGCCCTTAACAAATATGCATATATATATATATTTGTTTACTTGTGTGTGCGTATATTTAGAATGGCTTAAATATATATATATATATATATATATATAATGAAACATAGACACTAGGTTAGTTGCCAATTGTGGTAGAAGCCTACCTGGAACCAATCGGCATATCCAGAAACCACAATTAGGCCCAACTAATGTGAGATGTCTAGGTGCTATGGGCCATTCATAAACTTAGTACACTAAACACGAGGTTAAATCGGCTTGCAGTAGAAGTCTGTCCGGAACCGACCGGCATATCCAGCATCTACAGGTATATGGTTTAACGTGAGAGGTCTAGTATGTGTGTGTGTGTGTGTGTATATATATATATAACTATATATAAGTCTGATGTGTGAAAACATATAGGTTTAGTACGCCTTAAGAAGGTCTTAAGTAGCTGACTCACCTTTTTATCTAATTTGGATCTTAAGTGGTTAGGACTAGGATCCCTCTGAAGGTTTATTCCTTGGAGAGGAACCAAAGTCATGGGACACACCCTTATTTGTATTAAGGTAGGTCTTTGGGTCCTCCTTCTTTCAAAGGGGTTAGGCATAAATTGGTTAACGGAGCAGGGTAGTTCATGGGGATGTCCACTTCCTCTAGAAGCTTATAAGGGCTCAACTAGGGACAGATTGGTAACTAAAGGATACGTGGCCATTGCATGCTCACCAACTGTCTAAGGGAAGTCTTAAGCGATATAGGTGTCCTACCTGGTAATATCAATTAAGTAGTAATGTTAGGAATACTACTTCTCATATTACAAATGAATGAATGACTTAAGAACGTTAACATACTAAGATAAGGTTCCTAAAAGGCTAGGGGTCCGCCTCAGGGTTATAAGAGACTGTAAGAATCCACCTTTAATAGGGCCATACGTAGTCGAGAATGCCACCTCATTGGGTCTTTATCCTAAAAACACTAATGGGTGATTGATTCGGATATCCGCCCCATTGGTTAGATGTTTATGATTGTGTGAAATCTTGTGTGCTGCGTAGACATACCTTGACATATGTAACCTGCTAAAAATATAGGGTATGGACATTAAGTGACACTATATTTCAGTCACACAGAACTTTATGTTCTGACCCCCTCTTGTAACACCCCACCTCCGTTAAGGTCACTCACAAAGGGAATGTTTTAACTTTGATGGAGCGTTTTAGTAGACAGAACAGAAATTTACAAGACAGATAAAATAGTATTTGATAAATTTATAACTTTATTACAACAGAAACCGAAGTAAGTTTGGTTACATCTTTTCAAATCACAATATCAGAATTCAAGTACAAAAATATTAGTCTTGTACAAAAGCCTTCAGAATACATAGTTTTTAAAATCATAATCCCCCAACATAAACTGCCATGGAAAGATAGAGCCAAGGCCAAGCGATACTTCAAGCAGAGAAAGTCCAAATCAAGCTCCTAGATTTCCACCTTACAAACCTGGGGGGAAACGAAAGAGAAGGGGCGAAAACAAGCAAGGTCAGACATAAAGTCTGGCAAGTCCAGTGACTTTCAGCATATGAACAGATAATAATATCATGACATGAAAATAAAGCTGAATAAGAGACAATATCAACAGGAGTAACTAATATACTTAAGCTAAACAGAAGAAACAGAATGATATAGCCCAAGTTATGCTTCTTACTTATATTTAACTTCTCTGCACTAGTACTAGTATAACAAGATTAGGTGTTACCCTAATGTCTAAACAGAAATAGAATAATGGGTCTTTACCACCTGAACAGAACGTACAGAAACAGAATAATCCTTACGGAAACAGAATGTTAGAATTAGGTGTACACTAGTAAATGGGCCTTTACCACCCCAAAAGACGGTGCCACGCAGAGACAGATAGGTGTTACCACCCAACAGAAACAGATGGTACCCCAACGGAAACAGACAGAACTAAGTGTACCCTAAATCTACCCCAAGCGATCGGCTCCCTAATACATAAATACCCTATGCCAGCCCCACAGAAGGGTGTATCACTCCCCAAAGTGGCAACCTTTAAATGACACAGACCTATTTACAGATGTCACGGCATCTTTCATCCTCAAAGGCAGACTGGGATCCATGCATGCACATGACCCAGTTGGAACGCACCATCAACACCCCTCGCCATTATCAGAATGAACCGCTTATAATTAGTTCAGTAAGCGTGCCCGGACCCTACCTACTGTTGGGTCATAGTTTTGATACCAGAAACGGTTACTGACTAATATGGGTCCCAAACAATAGATGACACAAGTATTTTCCCTCCTAACCTTGTGTCCCCATACTAACAAATTTCAGATTAACTTGTTTACAAGTTTTCAGACATACAGAGTTCAAGTCAACTAGTTCACAGATCAGAAAAATCAGGTTAACAGGTTTTCAGACTAACGGATCAGGTGTACAGTTTTAACAGACTTACAGATTGTCTAACTTTGTATTGGGCCTACAAATTCACGAAACAGGTTTTTTTAATTCATCAATCTAGTTGGTTTAGCCCTATCTACCCAACACGTTTTAGACATCATATTTACCTCAGATTTTCATTAATTAAATATTAATGCGTAGACCTCTCACATTAGGTCGGTAGCTTGTGGTCGCCGGATAAGCCGGCGGTTTCGGGCAGACTTCTGCCACAAGCCAGACCTAACCTCGTGTTTAAGCATATTTTATTTATGCCTACGACCTCTCACATTAGACTAGCAGTTTGCGGTTGCTGGTTAAGCCGGTTGGGTCCGGGCAGGCTTCTACCGCAAACATGAGTCTAACCTCGTGTCTCAGCATTTTTATTATAACTCGTTTATTCCATTACAAATGATACAAATATCAGACTAATTATGCCAATTTAACAGATTTGACTTCTTTTCAAGTTGCAGGAGATTAAACAAATTAACATGTTTTACACAAATTACAATCATTCAGCTTTTCAACAGATCTAGCAGCTCAGGCAATTCAACAGATTTAGCAGATTAGGCAACTCAACTGATTTAGCAGATTGGGCACAATTAGCAGATTAGGCGATTCAACATATTTAACAGTTTAGGCAATTCAGTAGATTAAACAGGTAACAGATTTAGCAGATCAGGCAAATTTAGCAAATTAAACAGATAACAGTTTTAGTCGATTAAACATTCCTTAAAGTCCTATTCACATATCTTGCCTAATTCATAAAGTAAGCCTAAATTTATAAGCCCAAATTATGGTCATAATCCACCATATAACATATGTATCAAATTTTAGTTAAACTTGCATAGTTCAGAATATTCTCCAAAAACCTTACATATAAATTATGCCAAATATAGCCATGGATTACAATGCATGCCATATATCCAAAAACCTACTTTTAGGCATGTTCACATTAATAGTTATCCTATTTAATATAGGTCTTTATGCCTAAGTTATACACAAAATAATCCTCCTTCTTCTAAAATACAGACTATAATATATAAAGTACGTCCAGATCTAGAATTACAACTTATGTCCTTTATATTCTAAGTCATAAACAATCTCATATAATATGCCTCCAACTTATGTCTTGAATTACAACATTTGCTATGTATCTAAATCAATTGCTTATTTACAGTTAAATCTTTATGCCCAAATCCTAAGTCATATGTCCAATATTCTTCTATGCCTCAAGTCATATGTTCAATACACTTTATATTTCAAACATGTCTAGCCATATGTCTCAGATTTATGTTCTAACTACAGCCTATATTCTTTCCTCAAATCAGTCACAGATCAGTCATGCCCAATTTATGCATCATTCATTATTTTCCCCAAAATTTTGGCATTCGTGTGTCGATCTCTTATGAGATTTGGCTCAGGCTCGTGGTAGCCTGGCTATAGAACAGAAAGAAGAGAGATACAGAATAGTTACACTAAGATAGATCTAAACAGAACAGAATATGCATAACCTCAGATTCAGATTTACAACCATGTCACGATCATAATTAAAATTCATATCTAAAAATAACTGTGCTTGCCTTTATTGGATTATAGAAGAAGAGTTGCAGTAGTTCTCTTTTAACCTAATTCAGATTTAGAAGAAGATGCACTATTTCTAGTTTTGATTTCAGCAGAGTAGCGACGCCATTATTTTATTTATTTACAATATTTCAGAGGCAGCATAAGGAGAGAATAAAATGGTGTAAAGAGAATGAGGCTAGGAGGCTGTTTATATAGGATTAGACGGACGAATCTAGATAGAAAACGTGACCAGATACATCAGAATGAACCCAGGCTCAGAACTGGGTTCTGTCACCAGGTCGACCTCCAGGTTGACCATAGGGTCGACCTAGTCCCTGGGAGGTTGACCATAGTGTCAACCCCCAGGTTGACCTGGTCCTGGGCGAGAAAATTCCCGCCCAGTCTGCGCTGGTGTTTGAATTCGAATTTCAAAATGTTTTCGGTTCTGAAAATTCCTAAAACTTCAGAGGGTCATATCTCCCTCATATGGACTCCGTTTCTCGAAAACTCGGACTCGTTTCCAAGCAGAATTTCCAGACGAACGCAATGGTGCAACTCGTTTCCCTTGATTCTTATTTTAAAAATTAATTATTCTCTGATTTGTTACTTATATGTTTACAGAAAATACGGGGTGTTACACCTCTCCTTAACATCCAACCAGGTCAGTAGACGGGGTAAAGCCATGGATGAAGTCATAATTGAAGCCGATGAAGAAGACGAAGTTATTATGATATTATTAGCAGTTATTGCTTCGCTTCTTTTGGAATCTTACGAGATTGAACTATTTTATGTACCTTTTGAATAAATGTAACTGTGACTATGTATTTTTGAGATTTTTGAAATAATAGTACATCTTATTTGAATATTATATTTTCTCTTTCCGCTTTGTGAGATTTCCATTCAAAGAATATGCTATTGTTATATGTGCAAATGTAATCCTTACATGAACCAACAACCCGTTTCGAATGGCTCCAAGTTTCGATAGGCTTTTTCTAGGTCGAAATTTATTCCCGTTTCGGGTGGGTTGTTACAGAACAACCCGACCTAGTGTTAGTAGAGATTCAATTGGTTCTAGGGACATCCCTCTATAGTTGTACCGTTCAGCTAAGGAGTTTTCTTAGCTTGGTCATATGTTGGAAATCCATTCTCCATTACGCACACTTATGGTTTTAGTTATACGTCAGTATAATATATAGTACATATGTTGGCTAAGATCAATACATTTACTTGCGAACTAATTTTTAACAGTAATAATAGTATCAAATGGTTATCGTGTATCAAACTTTTTTTGTTATCATAAAGAGAAATCTAACCCATATCCGTGTTTGCATTGTGTGTGTGCCGCAAGACCTTATGGTAGCTTCATTTTCCAAAAAGCATATACGATTTTCTGCACATAACAAATATATTGAGTTTCTCACACAAGTTCCATGACTGACCTGGATTTAATTTGTTTTTCCTAAACTCTTGGTGCCCCTAATTTTTCACCCTAACAACCTAATGGTAAAGTTTTAGTAGGAGCATCTTGTAGTTTTTTTGTCACGCCTTAGTGGGAGCATCTTGGAACTTTCTATGGATTTTTTTTCAAATTTGGAGCTTTTCCTGAGGAAAAATGGATATTTTTGGATTCTCCCAGTATCATCTAGTTTTTTTCCGCTGTTTCATTTTGTGTATCCAGTAGTTGGATATGTGGAAATTTGAATACTCTAATGTTGACGTAACCTTGATGTTGTATTAATGATGATATTATTCTGTTTCATTGTGTCGTTTCTAATTTGATATAATCCTAAGCTATACAGATTCCGAAGTTTGAAATTCAGGCATTTGAATTCTTAGACGTATTAAGTGTCGATTTTCAAAGGTTGAAAATCTGGGTCATTACGTAGTTTTAATTATGTACCTGATACTATTATGTTTTATGAAAAATCGTTGTATTTAACACTTTTTTGATTAATAAAAGGCACATTTATTGATATTACATTTTATTCCCCACATTGTGAGTTCTGAGTGAGTATACACACATAGCTCTGTGATGTTATTTTGTTTTCCAATCAACGACTTATCTTAGAATGGTCCTAATTTCGATGGACCTTTTCGAGATTGAAATTTAGGTTCATTCCAGGATGAGTTATCACATGGTCTAATCTTTTTTTCTAAAGTTTTATGCAATTGCATGGAGTATTGTTTGGAATCGCTAACATTTGAAAATTAGTGCGCTTTTATTCTAAGTGGAGCGACTAGAGATGTAATTTTCTATGCTCATGAAATCGCAAAGAGATTTGGTGAAAAGGACAATAGGAATATGTGCACAAAAAATGATAATAAAAAAGATATGATATTGTGAACATACAATTTGTTATAGATATGGTCATAAGTTTGATGTTTCCTAATATATGGATCAATCTCTGCGCTGAACTCATCAATTCACCCACATTTTCTAGTATCAATCAATGGTGATTAGAAGAATTTTTTGGTTGTTCGAATAGGCTTAGGCATAGGTATTCGATCACTCCTTTACTATTTACCATGGTTGCGGAATACTTTTTGTAGCTTATGGACTTAGAAATTAAGGAGGATCATACTAATTTAGTTTAAATGGGGGTGAATAAGTTGACCCACTTAATCTTTGGGGAAGGCAAATTATTTTTGTGAAAGCTACTATTTTAGATGTGCATGCAATAAAAGAACATTCTAATATTATGTACAAAATATAGGGTTTCATTTAATTTGTGACATATCTTGTGCTTCTAGGAATGATGTTCAATGAAAATACGAAAGTTGTAGCATTATAAATATAAAAATGGTACTCTTCCATTCAAATACATACGAGTTACAGTGTCCAATGTAAACTTGAAGATTAAGTATTTTTCTCTTATGATTGACATGATCAAATCTAGGAATGTGCATTAGAAAGCTAAGTCACTAAATTTAAATGGAAATTTTGAATTGATTAAAGGAAGGATTTACCCCATTAATTATTAGATGCAATATTCCCAAATTCCTATAGGTGCTTTTAATCAAGTTAAAAGAGTTATTTCCATCTTCATTTGGGAATGTAAAAATTGTAAATTTCCTTGGCATATAGTTTTTAAGAAAAAAAATTTAATATAGGTTAGGTTTGAAAAAAATTTCTGAGTTAAATAATACGATGGAACTTAAACTTCTACGGAAAATTATTAATTAAAATGGACTATGGGCTAACTTATGAATCTAAAACACATTCAAAAGGAATCTTTTTGGGGTTTACAGGCTAGGACTGATGCTTTAGGAACTTGGAAATTTTATCTTAAACTTAGGCCGGTTGTTGTAACTTAGGTTAAGAAATGAACTATTGCTAGCAGAACCACCTCGCTTTAGAATGACCCTTGGTTACAAGAGGAAGGCTGATAGATCGGGCCTTGATATTATTGCAAGGATGAGAATAGAAAAAGTTACGGTTTAGGACATCATTGAAAATGGAATTTGGAGGTGCATCAAATTTAGGATTCCGGTGGGCTCATAATTTGATGTGTAAAAGAAGTTTGGTATGTAATAAAGAATGTGACTACTAAGTATGGTTAAGCACTAAGGATGGACAATTTATTCTCAAGAAAGAATAAGAAACTATTAGAAGTAAATATGGACGTCAACTATAAGCTAAAAGCATTTAGAACAAAATTCACGTTCCTAAAATGGAGATGTGCTTATATCGTGCTATAAACACATTTTTTCCTTAAAAATCTAAACTGATCCCGAATCATGTTCTAGTTAACCCAATATGCATGTTGTGTCAAGAGATGAGCGAAGATATTGATCATCTCTTTTACAAGTGCAAATGTGTGGTATATATGTGGAAATGGTGTCGAACCATGTTATTATGCCCGGTTAGTGTGAATAACCAATATTATTTGCTATTTAAAATTGAATATACCGATGACCAATTCTCCAAACGCAATAATGACATAGCTATACTAGTAATATTTATACTATTTGGTGTGTCTGAGGTGAGAGAGACGACATGATCTTTCTATAATGTATTCATGGTGAACAATACATTTGTAAACAAATCAAGACTATGTTGTTATTAGAGTGCATAAATCCAAACATTAAGTCAATAGCCTAAACATTAGTTCAACTATTAACAAAGAATGGGGATGGGGGTTAGCATTGAGATGAATTTGGTCTACATTTCGCATGCTTCTTATGGTTGTAACATACCTTAGTTTTAAAAAGACATTATGATGATGAACTAAAGAATACTCAATCAAATATTGGGAATTAAGTAAAACAGACTACACCATTACGTTCATCTCGAAATTCTACGTAAGATAGACTTCAAGTTCGCATAAAACGGACATCGTATGAGAAAGTTACTAAGCTTCAGTGTTTGTATACATATAAGAGAAATATATATATTAACAACTCAAGTCTAGAGTTCAAAACAGTTTAAAATCAAAGCGGGAAATCGAAGCGGGATTCTGACCCATTGGGGGTCGATCCACTAAGGGGGTGTCAACCCTTGGGTCGATCCCGGGGTCGACCCACCCCAAATCCGTCCAGGTTCATTTCTGAAACTGGATTTGTTTCTAAACAAGATTCGTTAGCGGTAGGCTATATATAGGACCTCATTTCTATTGTTTTTACACAAAAAAACAATGGAGAACGAGATGCTACCCCTGCTTGGATTGAGTTAGCCTATTTTATTCAACAACAGCCTATACGCATACAAGAAATTCTTTTGCAACATCTGCTTGTTATTCTCTTCTCTTTAGATCCAGTCTTTGTGAGTTCATGTCATTTTTAGATATAAACATTTAACAAGTAATCCTGACATGTTTATAAATCTGGATCTAAACCTATGCATGTTAAGGAACCAATTCATATCTAAACAGATCTATCATTACATGTACTCCTGATCTACTATTCAGTTCTTATATGCATATTTCTGATATGCCTACTTCTGTTATCATATGCGTATTCTGTTATTATGCATATTCCCTTCTCTCCTCCTTTGCCTTCTTATTTTTAAAGCTAGGTTACCTCCGAGCCTAGGGCTATCACTGAAATATGTGAACTAACGAAATTGGGAAGGGTTGGGAAAGTTAAATTGGGGCATATCTTGCATTATAAATCATGACGGGTATTTGGGGTTGTAACGGCCTAGATTTTTGGTTGATTAATTTTTAATATTTAATATCGTTTTAAATATTGAGTTGACAATATAAATGAATTTTTATATTAAGTTATTGATTTAATAATCGATCCTGATTTAATATTGAATATATTAAATTATCGTAATACGAAAAATAATTCAATTCGAGATTTAAAACTGAATTGAAAATGATTCAGATAATCAATGCAAACTTCTGTTTGAATTAGAATAATAATAATAATTCATTATCGAGGAATTTATTTGTTTCTGAATTTAAATTATAATATATTAATTTATTTTGGTTATTTCTATTTACGTTCATATTAAATATCAAAATATATTCAGCTAGTTCAGAATAGTGTTACACTGTTGAAACAACAGTGGTTACGTTAAAATAGCGGTTCGTGGTTTAAATTAATGGACCCCGAGATATTTGATTGTGGATAGGTACAAAATCAAATCGATATCTATTTAAAATAAAGTGAAAATCTCTATATATCAAATCGTAATCAAATCAAATTAATTTATACGTACTTGGTCTATCACCTAGTTGTACCCGATAGTAGACCAATTTCCTTCATGCTTAAGTGTTCGTCATCTATAAAATCGCAACTCCGCTCTTTGTATTTTCTCCTTCATTTGCGAAGGAAACAGATCTGTTCAGAGAAAAGACAAAAAGAAATAAAATTCCGCTATCCTTTTCTTGCAAATCAAATAGAAAACTGAATCATGAAGCATCCATTTCAAATACTTTCCCAGAGACCCCCTTCGCATACGAACCCATTTTTCTATTTTCTCAGATCAAATCGTGAGCGTCTTCTTATCTCAAATCCAAACAATGTCGTATTCCTCTATAGCCTCAGCAAATGAAAATCGATTTTGAATCTGACATCAACCTCAGGTAGCCGTAATTAGGATTCACGATTCATTTTATGGAGTTTGGAAATTGGTCAGGTCCTTGGTGTGATGAGGCCTCATGAGGCATGACGGTTACTAGTGCGTTAACAGTCGATGCAGCGAAATCGAAAGAGGGGATCTCAACTTCAAATCCAGCTAGCGAGATCCGTTGAAGCTCAACCAAACTAAAGCACGCACATGGGAGATGTAGTTGTTGTTAGTGGTAGAGATGAAGGAATAGGAAGGGTGCGATGTTCAATGGATGGGTATTGAAGTTCGGTGGGTGCGATGTATGGATCTGAGAGGAAGTTCAAATGTGTTGAATTTGGGGGATTCTAGAAGTTTGACAGCGTTTGATGAAACTGGGTAATACTGTAAGGTTTTGGGATCTCGAGCTGAAGGAGTAATGGTCTGGGTTAAACGGGAGTGATTTAGGGTATGCGACAGTGGGAGATTTTGAGGAGTTCAGCAGTTAAACGATGAAGAAGGTTACAGTACATGAATTGGAAGGATTTGGTGATGCACTTAGTTCCTGTTGTTGAATCTTTGATGGATTATGGGCTTGGCTATGAATCAGCTATGGGTATACCGGTCCCAGTTTTATGAATGGCGAGGAAGGACTTGGTACAGGACTGTTTTGGAGTCGATTAGAGAAGCAGTGGAACTTCACTGTTGTTAACAAAGAAGTATATATGTTTACGAAGTATAAAATATATAAGCTAATTTATCCGGTTAATTTAGTTGTTAAATTTATTATAGTATATATCGATAACAAATAATAATAATAATAATATAATAATTTTGTTAATGAGGTGAAATTCAAAGGGGAGTAGTCAAGTATGGATTGTAGCTGCAAAATACGATCTAGGATGAATTCGAGACCTTTCGACACTAGTCATTCAATCAAGGTGAGTAAATCTCTCTCACCTTTTATTTAGAATTATTTTTATCAGTTAAAAATAATTGTTTGTTGCTTGTTTGGTTGCATTTAATATTTTTGTGCATCTTAAATATATTAGTTATTTAGGCTTGGTTGTTAGTATTATATATATCTTGGTGGTTGGGTTCCCGTAGTACCATTAGAGGATGACCCTATATGCCCCACGCTATGATAGTGGATGACCTTCTATACCGCGATATCCTGCCTCGAAGTAAGATGGGTATTATTTATGTAATTAACGTATGTGGATGTAGGAAAAGCAGGTTGGAGGATTCCAACTGGATTCCTCAAAAATATTATCATTTGTTTGGTTTAATATATGTTATCTTATATGATGTGTTAGAAAAACCCGTGATTTGATAATTTGGTATTTTGGATGTTTGAAATATCACTGGGCCTAAATGGTAATTTATAGAAATATCATAAATAGGTTTTTGAAATTTAAAAACGAAAATTCTATTTTTCTAAAATAGATTTTGAATTTAGAATGGGCAAAAGATATTTACTTGTTTTGAAAATAAATAAAAACAAGTATTGCATTTATAAACGATGTTTATAAATTAAATAACATAGGAAATTGAAGTAAATTTCTAAATAGTGTTTATAAATAAAGTGGAAAAATTATCATTGGATAATTTGAATATTTAAATTCAAATGTGAATTTAAAAATAGAAATGGGGAAATCGTATTAAAGAAATAAACGATGGAATTTATTTTGATGTTCAGATTATAAATTGAACTAAAATAAATCCGTAAGGATTTATGATTTGAATTTGATTAATTCGAATTTATTTAAATAGAAGTCAATTTGAATATGGAAACAAATTGAGTGTAATATATATATATATATATATATATATATATAAGTTATTGTAAATAAAAATTTCCAAAATAAGATTTTGGTTTTAAATAGATTTCGAAATAGACTTGTTTAAATATAAAACAAGGAAATTTATAAAATGGTGTTTATAAATATAATGAATTAAATTATCATTAGATAATTTAAAGATTTAAATTCAAATATGAATTTAAAAATATAATTTGAAACCATTCGAAAGGGTACAACTGTTTTTATTCTGCAATTCGGAATATCAAACGGATGGAGTTTCAAATAGAAATTTGAAAAGGGAAATTGTTTAAATATATGAAACAAGGAAGTTGAATTTATGAATAGTGTTATTAATTTGGTGACATAAATTATCATTTGGATAATTTAAACCATTTAAATTCAAATAGGAATTTAAAAGTAAATTGGGAAGTGTTTTGAAACAAAACGATTGATTATATTTCGGAATACGGGATATAAGCTGGATTGATAAAAATCCAATGGGTTTATAATTGAAATTCGATTATATCGAATTTTAAAAATAATTTATTTACAAAATAAATTGGAATTAAATATAGAAGATCGAAGTATTAATAAATTTATTACCGAGTAAGGAAAAATTGACAATTTTAGATAATCGAAAATATTGTGTTGAATTGGGAAACTGATTTGATATATATTAAAAATATCTCAGAATGGAGTTGAATTTATTATAAACAAAGTTTAAACGTTTATATATATATAATATAATTAAAACGAACTCGTCGTTGCGCGATAGTTCATAAATTGGTGTTTTTAACTTCAATTGAGTATGCAAGACTCAATTTAAATCGGAATTCTTTGAAACAAGAATTGTCAGGACTGTTGGAATAATAATTTTCTAATGGAAGAGAAAAATATGAATTTCGTCGAATAGATTTTGAGTTATGTCAAAATCAAATTTTCAGAAAAACAGCGCCATAACCATTTAAAAACCAAAACGGTTTATTTAATTTTATAAAAGGATTTTAAGCGAACAAAATCCGAATTTCTATTTAGAAAATTTCAGATTTGAGTTGAAAAATATATGTGAACTCAAGTGGGTTAATGGATTAATTTTTGAAATAGAAATCAGATTTTTAATTATTGAATAGATTAACTAATTTGAATAGTAATTAGTTAATGAGATTTTGAATTGATATTGGGCTTTGAATATGTGAATTCGATTTGGAAATTTATATTCCAAATCGCAAAGGAAACTTGAATTGAAATTGGAATTCAATTTGGTTATAAGCAAGTTAAATATTTTATTTGAACATGTTATGTTCAAACAAAGAAGTGAAATAGGCAAAATAGCTAATTAGAAAATAAATTAGCGAATTGGGTTAAGATGAATGGATTGAGTTGAAACCAAATAGGAAATATTCGGATATGTGTTAAGCAGGTTTGGAATGAAGTATATGAAGAGATATAAATTGAAATGCCCGACAAAAAGGTACACGTTTAAATTCCATATGAGGTTTTATGCACCGAATCGGCAAGCCACTTGGCTTTTTGATTTTCTTTTTGAATGGAGAGGGCCTGTGTGGCGGTTTGGGGATTTTCCCGATGCTCCCGGTACAAAGGAGGTTATGGCGAAATTTTCCAGAAATTTAAGGTGTTAGAATATTTTTAAGAAAATTTGATAGTTAGAAATCAATGTATCGATATATATAGAATTCGATAAGGAAATGAACTTAAAAATATAATATTATAAACAAAAAGGAAATCTATAATTAAATCGGGTAAAATTAGAAAGAGAAACATATACAGGTTTGAAAAGAAATAATTGGTTTTTATGGTGTTGATGATTTGAGACAAGTGGTCTTGTCTGTTTTGAAGTTAAAGATGTTATTCAATCAAGGTCTGAGAGGTAATTACATCCCAACTTGGTCGATTTCATTTTTAGCCGATAAATAGCAAGATCCAGTCTCGAAGAGAAATGTTTGAATAAGAGTTAGTTTGTAACAACTGGGAATTTCGCTCGATCCAAATCGATCGCTAAAGCGAACAAGATCGTTTGAAACCCCTGATTGTTTTGAGAACACGACAAATTGGAACCCAAACAAAAGAACATTTCATTGCTTATTACAACAATCCCAATGGAGTACAAGAATATACAAAGTATGAATAAATATTACACATTAATAAATATCACAGATTTATACATTTAAATACATAGCAGTGGGAAAAATAATACAAAGCACAACTGAAAGAAATACACGGATACAGAGCTTTCCGAGTATCGTTCCAGCTGTAAACTAGGATCCTGTGAATATAAATCTGCAAAACCCAACCACTAGCTGCCCGTATGGAAAATAGGGGCACCCAGAGTTTAGGTTAAAACAATAAACTCCAGTCAGTCATGTGACTTGTGTGAGAACTAAAACAGTTATTAATCTTTATTTTAAAGTTATGTAAATCAACAGACCACACCTATAACATGGAACGGGTTTCCTCCCAAGAATACCAATGCATAAAACAAACAGCACAATGCTAAATAAAGAAAAATGAAGCTATTATAAGACCCAGGTCCCATCACACAATGCAACGCAAGCCGGAGGATAGCGTTTTACCTAATAATAGCCAAAGAATGCTTGATATGCTAAATTTCATCTTTTATTATTACTGTAAGTGAATAAAACAACTTCAATCATAAATATCAATCATAGACGGCATAAGTGCCCCATACCACTATGTCTCCATACTAGGCTCTACAAATAAAACTAAAATGTCATGTATTGGAAACTGGATTCCATCATGAGTCGAGGCAATGGGAAAGCTCCTCAGACACTCTAGCAAATGTCTCAGGACCACACACAGCGATCCTGGATCTCCATGGCCGGTCCTCTCTTACTTTTTAGGATTAGTTATTCATGAACACGCGTTTCCCGGTCCTATCAGACCTATATCCGAGGCTCCTCGCATCCAACAACCACACAGGTAAAAAGTATATAAATGTCAGGGCTGGTAGATCACTGACATCATCCATAGCTAGAAAGAAATTTCGTGCTCTCCTTGCAGTCACTATCTTGTTTTTGACTCATACCGAGGGGTGAGGCTCGCGAATTAACGCTATACACAAAGTTGTGCCACATAGACCGTGCTTTGATCATCAACCACAAGACTTTGCTTTTCAATAGAAACCTTGATCATCTGCCACTTAGGCATGCCACATAGGCAATTCATGCCATGTGGTTGATATCTATCGATATATAACCTCTAAGCTCGTACGTCTCAGAGAAGGGCGTTAAGCAAGAGAATAAATTCTCCGCCGCCAAACAAATATATATATTTAATAGAAATCAATCACACAGAATAAAATCCAATGTCAGACACACAGTCCATTTACAAGTTCGTTCTAGGTCTGAACGAAACAGGAGGAACCTTATTCCTCGCATATCCATCGATCTCCAAGTACGTCTGGACGATCACCAATTGATTCCCTCCTCTTGGCTGTACAGCCCAATCAAGATCATCAGCAATCATCCAAGCGATGTGAAGACCTCCGGTCTTCAACCACCGTCTTCATCTTCGAATTATCGTCGAATCAGTAATTAAGAATGGGTATAAACCCGGCCTTTCCGAATAACTCGTGTCTACAATAAACAAGTGTTACACAAACACAACATACGCCTCATTCCAATTCAGAATATTCTTTTATTCAAATATTCACATTCTTAGGGAAAGGTTCCCATTAATTTTATCAAAGATAAATTCTTCTAAATTTATTCTTTAATCATCCTTTGGATATCATTTCAAACCATGTTAAGGTTTTCCAAACTAGTCGGGATTAGCGAACCACACTGAAGTAATTATTTATTTTATTTCCTAATCCCAACCTATTCATCCCATGGAGCAAAACTGGTAATACTCCATATCTAACACCACGGTGTTATCGGTAAATATTAATTACCATTTCACGTTCAAATCTAATTAAAGATTTAACTATCGCTTTGGAGAAAACTGGTGATACTCTATCCTCGATCACTTTAATCTAATTAAAGATTCATTAAAACTCCACTTAGTTTTAATCTTCCCAAAAATCAATATCTTTAACTGGGTTAAAGAACCAATGTCATCTAAAACACGGTTCACGATAAACCCTAAGTCACTTTCCATTGTTAATCGGGTTAAAGAATAGGTGTTATTCAAAACACCGCTCGCGATAAACACCAAAATCACTTTCCATTGTTAATCGGGTTAAAGAACAGGTGTCATTCAGAACACCGCTCACGATAAACCCCAAATCACTTTCCATTGTTAATCGGGTTAAAGAACAGGTGTTATTCAAAACACCGCTCACGATAAACCCCAAAAACCAATTTAAATTCAATTCCAATTAAATACTAATTAACTGGACAATTTCACTAAATCTTAATTAAAAGATTTATTCTTTTCTAAACTTGGTTCAAGAACAGTGTTATTTAAGACACCATTCATGACGAACCCAAAATCCCATTTGATATTATATACAAGGCTCTGATTAGAAAATATATCAGCTTATATTCAACATCTAATTCTGAAACCAACAAATATCGTATTGGAAATAAAGATATAAATATATCTTTCAAATTTCCACAACCATATCCGTACAATCACGAAATCGGACATCGAAATATTCCGAAGATAATTTCGATTCAAATCCATTCCAATTCGTATATTTGAAATTCTGATTATTTTTAAATCCACTTCAAATCCAATTTATTTATTCAAACATATTGGATTATAATTCTAGTTCATAACTAGTTCATTTCGATAAAAATATATTCTTATCCTTTTTAAATATGGGATTTTTCAGCCTAATTCTTTCTAAATCATTTATTATGATTTTACACAAAATATTGATATTTTTAATAATTTTATCAAGGCCCGTACAGTCGATTTCCAATGACGGTCGTCGAACTGCACTTACAGCGACCTTTTCCAAATTTGATTTGGACATAATTCCAAATCCAACTATTAGATTTCAAATTTCTAATATTCATTGGAAAACACTTTTCGATACGAACCCAATGGTTCTAGTTTCAGGAGAATCCGACGGTTGGATCTCCCGTAACGTCAATTCGAAGTCAATGGACGAAATTCGCGAACTACCGTGGTGCATTCTATTCAGGCCATTTAATATATAAAATATATATATTATATATATTTTGTCGATTTCAATTCTAAACGTATTTTATAAATCATTTTAAATTCGTTTTCAAAACAATTTCAACTTCATATTCAATTTTAAATCTAAATTGAATATTCCATATCATTAATATATAAATGATACTATTTTCAAAATATTAGATTTTGAAATCACTTCCTTTTCTATATTCATTATAAAAATGAATATAATCGATCTAAATATCGTTCGCGTCAAAATGGCGCATTTCTAATCAACACGGCTTTAAATATTTCAACAACTTCGTTATTCTATTCAACAAATGAATATTTTCTTTAACACATGAATATATATTTTATTCAACACATGAATATTTATTAATTCTTACTTACAATAAAAATGTGAATTTTATTGTATAAATATTTTATTCAACACATGAATATTTTCAACACATGAATGGTTTCAACACATAAATATTTTCAACACATAAGTATTGTCAACACATGACTATTTTGTTTATTCAACACATGAATATGATTTATTTTATAATATTCTTTATTTTCCAAATTGGAACGAGACCAATCAATTACCATATAATGTTAATTATATGGATTCCATACAACACATGTATATAATAGCAATGATAAATAATCACCCATCATCCAAAGTGCACTACACAACAGTCTGTCAACCTATCGATTGAAATACAACTAAACAATCGGGATTAGTGTACGTCAAATATCATCCCAATACCCGTGTGGGGTTTCAGTCAACACACACAGATTTTTATTTATGCAGTTGGGCAATGTATAAAATTTATTGTCCTAATCAATATCCTTCAAATGGGTGTACATAAACAAATTGTTCGATTTGTAAATGAATATTTATTTATTCACATTCACGTTAAATTTATATTTTTAACGATAAATAATTTATTTCAACACATGAGTATATTTCCATTCATTCCACATCACAATCAATTTTCACAAGACAACAAAATCAAACAAGTCGTCCATGGTCTGTGGACAATGGGTGTTGGGTGTTGCTAAGCATTGTCTACATCCTAGTATATATTTATAACTAGTAAACAAGAATTAAAGTGAGAAGTTCTCACTGGTTAGCTAAACCAAACACCGCGACTCTTCATATGTAGAAAATCTTGCCATGTTCGCCTTTTGTCACTTTCGTCGTCCGTATTCGCTACACGTATAAAAATCACATTTTTATATTCTCTAGTATATAAAAATCATATTTTTAATTTGCTATAAAAATCACATTTATCTTCACGATAAAAATCTAAACTTTCTTTATATTAAATAAAAATCTCACCTTTATAATAAAAATCTCGCCTTTACTATAATAAAAATCACATCTTTAGCAAATTAAAAATCGAATCTTTACTTGTATAAAAATCATTTCTTTGTATGATAAAAATCGCTTTCTTTCTATAGTAAAAATTGGTACTTTTCTATAGTAAAAACCACCTCTTTATTTTTCTATCCATACAATACAAAATTAGATATTTATTCGCTAATATTATATATAATAAAACTGATTTATAATAAAACTAAAATTCAATTAAAAACTGGTTTAATAAAATAAAAATCACCTTCTTCTTGGTTTTCAGCGGAGGGGACGGTTCTGCTGCTCGGCTGTAGGGGTGGGGTTTGGGGGAAAGGCGGCGCAGGTGTGGGGAATGGCTTCATCAGCGGCGGTGGGAACAATCAGTGGAGGCGGTGGTCAAATCAGTGGCTGGAGCTAGGGTTAGGGCGATAAGGCTTTGGGGGAGGGTCGAATTGGGGAAGGAGGAGCAGAAGGGGGTTGACAGTGAAGTTCAGTAGCGTGCGGGGTTCCTCCGATGGCGGCGACGGGGTGGGGTAGGGTGGCGATCGAGCTTTTTTTTCTCTTTCTTATATTTCGTTTTTGAAAATTGATGGGGGTGGGTTGAGTGAGGAATGGGAAAAAGGGGAGGGAATATTTATTTTTATATATAATTTATTTATTTATTCCACCAAAAGTTGCTTTTTAAATTCAACTCCAAATCGGATCCAACGACTTTCACCCCTAGCTAATTACCCCCATTCTGAACACAATGGGATATGTACCGTAAGCCAATTTTATCGTTACGATCAGTTTTCATCAATTTTAAAATATGAATTAGTATATATTCAATTTGAACACACATTTTAATCTACCGGGGCCACATACGGATTCTAAAAATTCCCAAAAAATATTTTCTAGCTTCATATTGACGATACGGTCCTAACAAAACTAATTTCGTTGAATTCTGAGACCATTTGAAAAAAATTCATTTTTAAAGGCCAGAACTCTATAATGACTATTCTGAATTTTCAACTGGACGTAACTTTTGATTCCCGCTATGAAATTTCAATTTTTCGAATTCATTGGAAAGATATTTTCAAATATATTCAAATATTTTTGGATTCACTAAAATCCGGTTTATTTTGAATTCTGCACATTCATTTGAATTTTGAAATCGAAATTTCAAACTACCGAGCCATTTTCAATTCCTTTTATAATTTAAATAAAATATTTATATTCTAATGTCGATTCAAATGAATATATACGTTCTAATTCTATTCAAAATAAATTTGTCGTCATTATTATTTAAAATAAATCATTTTTATTATTCAAAATTCATTAAAATTGCCAAAATAAAAATTTTAAATTGGCTCAGATTTTCCGGGTTGTTACAATCTCCCCCACTTAAAATCTTTTCGTCCTCGAAAAGGAACGAAACTGAAAGTTGTTTAACTAACCAACTCAACTTTCATTATTATTTTTGCGGCTTAAATTCTTCAACTTTTCAGTTTCTAAGAACTTTTCAAATTTTTCAAAATTTTGGATAACACCCTAAATTTTCAAAAAAATTCGCCATAACCTCCCATGCACCGGGAGCTTTGGGATATTTCAAATAGCCTTCCAGGGTCCTCACCAATACAAAAAGAAAAAGAAACAGCCAAGCAGCTAGCCAATCGGCTCTTAAAATCATCAAATTCCCAAGAAATACAATAAACATGTACCTATTTGTCGGGCAAACAATTTTATTCCTCTGCTCTAGCCTCTTTGAAATGACCTATTCAATAAATACACATGTATATGCATGCAATTGTAATCAATTTTCAGTTCAGTTCAAAATTTGGTTCCATTAGGCTAAATGGTTCAAAATTTTAATTAATCAAAACAATAATCAAACAACACAACCATCAATCAATTAGTTGGTTAATTTTTCAATCATATAACTTTGATATAAACACAGAAAATCATGTTTTTGATGCCTAATCACAACAGTAAGTCGTATCTGGTTTTGGTTCTCACACCTTTCTAATGGAAATATATAGATATCTCACTTTCGAACCTCGAACATAAATGCTGATGATGTTTCGAACCACCATCAGAACATCTCCGGGCTACTAGAGTGTATTCTATATCTATCCAGTATATTAAAACATTGATTATACATTCATGACGCATGTATGCAAAATCTTTATATACTCGATTGTCCAAGTTCAATACAAAATAAAATATTCAAATACGCACAAAATGGTTTAAATTTTCAAAACAAAACTTGTTTTCGTTTTTATTTTAAAAATATACTCTTCACACTCATTCTTGGATACTACTGATCCCATCTCTAACGAGTCATTCTCATTGGATATTACTAATCCAATCTCTGATGAATTCTTTCGTTTGGTTCTAATGTGTCTTGTTCTCGAGCTTGGTAAACCTAAGCTCTGATACCAAATGTAACAACCGGGAATTTCGCTCGATCCAAATCGATCGCTAAACTGACCAAGACCATTCGAAACCTCTGATTGTTTTGAGAACACGACAAATTGGAACACAAACAGAAGAAAATTTCATTTCTTATTACAACTATCCCATCAGAATACAAGAATATACAGAGTATGAATAAATATTACACATTGATAAATATCAGAGTTTTAAATTACATTTAAATAAATAGCAGCGGGAAAAAAATACAAAGCACAACTGAAAGAAATACACGGATACAGAGCTTTCCGAGTATCGTTCCAGCTGTAAACCAGGTTCCTGTGAATATAAATCTGCAAAACCCATCCACTAGTTGCCCGTGTGGAAAATAGGGGCACCCAGAGTTTAGGTTAAAACAATAAACTCCAGGTCAGTCATGTGACTGGTGTGAGAACTAAAACAGTTATTAATCTTTATTTTAAAGTTAGGTAAATCAACTGACCACACTGTATAACACGGAACGGGTTTCCTCCCAAGAATACCAGTGCATAAAACAAACAGCGCAATGCTAAATAAAGAAAAATGAAGCTATTATAAGACCCAGGTCCCATCACACAACGCAACGCAAGCCGAAGGATAGGATTTTACCATATAATAGCCAAAGAATGCTTGATACGCTAAATTTCATCTTTTATTATTACTATAAGTGAAGAAAACAACTTCAATCATAAGTATCAATCATAGATGGCATAAGTGCCCCATACCACTATGTCGCCATACTAGGCTCTACAAATAAAACCGAAATGTCACGTATTGGAAATTGGATTCCATCATGAGTCGAGGCAAGGGGCAAACTCATATTCGTTCGAGACACTCTAGCAAATGTCTAAGGACCACACACATTGATCTTGGATCTTCAGGGTCGGTCCTCTCTTACTTTTGAGGACTAGTAATTCCTGAACACACGTTTCCCGGTCCTATCAGACCTATATCCGAGGCGCCTCGCATCCAACAACCACACAGGTAAAAATTATATAAATGTCAGGGCTGGTAGGTCACTGACATCACCCATAGCTAGAAAGAAACGTCGTGTTCTCCTTGTAGTCACTATCCCGTTTTTGACTCATACCGAGGTGTGAGGCTCGCGAATTAATGCTATACACAAAGCTGTGCCACATAGGCCGTGCTTTGATCATCAACCACAAGACTTTGCTTTTTCAACAGAAGCCTTGATCATCTGCCACTTAGGCATGCCACACAAGCAATTCATGCCAGGCGATTGACATCTATCGATATATAACCTCTAAGCTCGTACATCTCAGAGAAGGGCGTTAAGCAAGAGAATAAATTCTCCGCCGCCAAATAGTTATATATTTAATAGAAATCATCACACAGAATAAAATCCAGTGTCAGACACACAGTCCATTTACAAGTTCATTATGGGTCTGAACGAAACCGGAAGTACCTTATTCCTCGCATATCCATCGATCTCCAAGTACGTCTGGACGATCACCAACTGATTCCCTCCTCTTGGGTGTACAGCCCAATCAATATCATCAGTAATCATCCAAACGATGTGAATACCTCCGGTCTTCAACCACCGTCTTCATCTTCAACTTATCGTCGAATCAGTTATTCAGAATGGGCATAAACCCGGCCTTTCCGAATGACTCGCGTATATAATAAACAAGTTGTAACAACCCGTATTTTTGAATAACATGTTATAACATAAATGGAGGCAGAATTAAACTGTAAAATCTGAATCAAGGGAAGCGGGCTGTGCCATTGCGTTCGTCTCGGAAAAATACGCGAAATAGAGTTCGAGTTTTCGAAAATCGGAGTCCGTATGACCAAGATATGGCCTCGCAAAGTTTTACATAAAAATTCACAAATTAAAGTATACTTAATTAAGTGAAATGGGTTGCGCAGAGAAATATATATATATATATATATAATTGAAAATTAAATAAATAAATATGCAAAAATGTTCAAAACAACGAATTGGGAGAGGGGAATAACCGAACCGACAGATTTTTGAGGTCGACCCAAGCCCGCTGGGTCGACTAGGGGTTAATCCAGGGTGTTTGGCTGTCAACCCGTGGGCCGATTCGCTCAAATGCAGATTTTGCATTTGAATGGTTCTCATGGTTCAGCTTTAATCTAAAGGCCCTAGATGGTTCCTACACTTGACTTCTTCCCCAAGACATGCTTTGATGGCTTGGATTGAATCTAGGGTTAATCCTATGGCTAATACTATCCTAAAACTCTATAAAAAGACCCCTAAACCTAGCCTAAATCACCATTATTCAATCCTACAACTAAACTATGCCAAATTTGTTCCTCTCATGGCCTCCACTCTCATGCTAAAATTTCTAAGTTAATTTCTATGAGAGATTTTGAGTTCATACAAGTGTTTTCAAACTTGTATGAGTGTTCTTAGCTTGCATTCAAGTCAAGTTGCAACATTTCTATTTCAAAGCAAGGGTTTTTATTGAATTTGCTCAAGGGTTTTCATTTGGAGCTTGCATATTTGGGTTTTTGGTGCTTGCATAAGGGCTTCGTCTCAATCTTTATAATAAATATTCATTTGTGTCTTCATAGCGTAGTAAGCCCATTTCTACTTTCTTTCTTTGAACTCTAAAGTTAAATGAATGATGCAAGTTTGGGGTTGATCATTATATGCAAGTTTGGTTGGTCATTATATGCAAGTTTGGTTGGTCATTATATGCAAGTTTGGTTGATCATTATATGCAAGTTTGGATGATCATTATGCAAGTTGGTTTAATCATTATGTATGACACATGTTGCTATGTTATGCAAGTTTGGGTTGATCATGTTATCATGTTATGCAAGTTAAACTTGAGGTTTTGAGCATAAAGCTCCAAGCTTTATATTAAAGGTTGCATTTTGGCAACATGAAAGTTATCATATCCCTTATGATAACTTGCATGTGAGGCAAAATGCGAACTTCTAGCAACTTCTACATGTCATTTATCACCATGTATCACTCATATGCTAAGTTTGGTTTTATGCATGCTTTTGAAGCCTAATAATGCAATATGCAAGTATATGAACATATGTACATTTCATATGCCACCATGTTAAACTTGTGGCTTCAACACCTTTATGTCATGGTTATGCCAAGTTCCCTATTTTATCCTTTATGCGTTGTTGCGATTATGTAAACGATGGGATTACGTTGGGGTTGGGTAACATAATGACATGAACATGATTTTTGTAACATGACGTGATATGTTAACTTGTAATTATGTTTTGGAAACATAATGGACATGACACTTAGAAAATATGAGTGTGGCCAACTCGAGGTTGGGTTGAGTTTGTAGCATAAATCTACCCGGACCCGCCCGACTTAACTAGTGGCTACAAACAATAGAACCCAATGTGAGAAGTTGGTCATGTTGTGCTCGAACCCGAGGTTAGACCTAGTTGTGGTGTAAAGCTACCCGGACCCGCCCGGCTTAACTAGTAACCACAACAAAGTCTAATGTGAGAGGTTAAAGCGCATTAAGTTAATTAATGCCTCCTGATTAGGGTTAAGTCATGGTCCAATTAATACTTAACCAATTTGGGCTTGATGGATTAATCGAGGTTAAGTCAGGAGCCTTGGGTACTCTTAACCGATTTAATCCACGTTTGGATTGGGTTAACCACATTTAACCCGTTAAGAAACCATAGTTGCGTGGTCCTTTTCAGCAGTAACCTTCGAGATGTATCATAAGACCCTAGGACTAGGCTAGGGTGGGGCACGATTACTGGGCTGATTGTAAGAGACCAAAAGAGACGGCTGAATGATGCCCCGGTTGTTCAGGCGGACCATGGTCGTGCACATCAAGTCTGGAGTTGAACACGGGCAACGGTAGGTTTGGACTGTGCATCATGGTATGGTGTCAGAGGGTTACACCGTAGGGCCAGATACACCCTAGGGTGGACCCTGCACAGTCAACTACATTACATGATTAAGCCGCATGACACCGACACTTGACGAGTTAGGCTTATAGGGAGCCGATCGACTAGACTGTGTAGTTGGACCTTGATTTAGGTCACCTCATTATATTGGGCCAAGCTTGGGCCAAGGGATCAATTCTTGTTTTTACTTGACATGTTAGAATGCTAGTACACCCGTGGTGCAAAACTTAACCTTGATTATGCGATGACACCTTTATCTATCTTGTTAGTTAATCACCATGCCAGTATGTTGTTATCCTTATGTTCATCTCAACTTCTCATGCCAGTTAACTTTACTAGTTCATAGACAGGTAGTAGTAGGGCTTACCAGTCTTTTTGACTGACCTGTTTTCTTTCGCCTCTTGTCTTCCGTTTCCTCCCTCCCCTCAGGTCCTCAGGGTGGGAACATTGGAGCTTAGCTTGGATCTTTCTAGCTTGCTTACTGGATTCGCTCATGTACGGGTTTGGACATTGAGCTAGCTATGGTTTATCACTTCACTTTGGGGATAGTACTTTATGTATTTCAATTTTTCAGTTTATGCTTTTGTCTAGACTTTGTTTGTTGGAAAATAATGCTCAAGTACTTTGTTGTAATATGACTATGGTTTTGAAATGCTAGTTTAATCCGCTGCTTTACTACTCTGTTTTACTTATATGTTCTGTCTTGTGATATCTGCATGCATGTTACCTTGTTTAAACGCCCCTCCAAAGCCAGTGTGCTTGCAAGAGTGGCACTGGCGGAGGTGGGGTGTTACACAAGTGCTACACAAACACAACATACGCCTCATTCCAATTCAGAATATCCTTTTATTCAAATATTCACATTCTTAGGGAAAGGTTCCCATTAATTTTATCAAAGACAAATTCTTCTAATTTTGTTCTTTAATCATCCTTTTGATATCATTTCAAACCATGTTTAGGTTTTCCAAACTATTCGGGATTAGCGAACCACACCGAAGTAATTATTTATTTTATTTCCTAATCCCAACATATTCATCCCACGGAGCAAAACTGGTAATACTCCATATCTAACACCACGGTGTTATCCGTAAATATTAATTACCATTTCACGTTCAAATCTAAGTAAAGATTTAACTATCGCTTTGGAGCAAAACTGGTGATACTCCATCCTCGATCACTTTAATCTAATTAAAGATTCATTAAAACTCCACTTAGTTTTAATCTTCCCGAAAATCAATATCCTATCTTTAACTGGGATAAAGAACCAATGTCATCTAAAACACGGTTCATGATAAACCCAAAATCACTTTCCATTGTTAATCGGGTTAAAGAACATGTGTTATTCAAAACATTGCTCACGATAAACCCCAAAATCACTTTCCATTATTAATCGGGTTAAAGAACAGGTGTTATTCAAAACACCGCTCACGATAAACCCCAAAATCACTTTCCATTATTAATCGGGTTAAAGAACAGGAGTTATTCAAAACACCGCTCACGATAAACCCCAAAAACCAATTTAAATTCAATTCCAATTAAATACTAATTAACTGGACAATTCACTAAATCTTAATTAAATGATTTATTTTTTTTCTAAACTTGGTTCAAGAACAGTGTTATTTAAGACACCATTCACGACGAACACAAAATCCCATTTGATATTAAATACAAGGCTCTGAATAGAAAATATATCGGCTTATTTTCAACATCAAATTCTGAAACCAACAAATATCGTATTGGAAATAACGATATAAATATATCTTTCAAATTTCCACAACCATATATTTACAATCATGAAATCCAACATCGAAATATTCCGAAGATAATTTCGATTCAAATCTAATCCAATTCATATATTGGAAATTCTGATTACTTTTAAAACCACTTCAAATCCAATTTATTTATTCAAAAATATTGGATTATAATTCTAGTTCATAACTAGTTCATTTCGATAAAAATTTATTCTTGTCCTTTCTAAATATGGGATTTTTCACCCCAATTCTTTCTAAATCATTTATTATGACTTTACACAAATTATTTATATTTTTAATAGTTTTATCAAGGCCCATACAGTCGATTTCCTATAACGGTCGTTGAACTGCACTTACTGCGACCTTTTCCAAATTTAATTTGGACATAATTCCAAATCCAACCATTAGATTTCAAATTTCTAATATTCATTGGAAAACTCTTTTCGATACAAAGCCAACGGTTCCAGTTTCAGGAGAATCCAACGGTCGGATCTCCCGTAACATCAATTCGAAGTCAATGGTCGAAATTCGCGAACTACCGCGGCGTGGCGCGTTCTATTCAGGCCATATAATATATATAATATATATATTATATATATTTCGTCAATTTCAATTCTAAACGTATTTTATAAATCGTTTTAAATTTGTTTTCAAAACAATTTCAACTTCATATTCAATTTTAAATCTAAATTGAATATTCCATATCATTAATATATAAATGATAATATTTTCAAAATATTAGATTTTGAAATCACTTCCTTTTCTATATTCATTATAAAAATGAATATAATCGATATAAATATCGTTCGCATCAAAATGGCGCATCTCTAATCAACAGGGCTGTATATATTTCAATAACTTCGTTATTCTATTCAACAAATGAATATTTTCTTCAACACATGAATATATATTTTATTCAACACATGAATATTTATTAATTCTTACTTACAAGAAAAATGTGAATTTTATTGTATAAATATTTTATTCAACACATGAATATTTTCAACAAATGAATGGTTTCAACACATGAATATTCTCAATACATGAGTATTGTCAACACATGATTATTTTGTTTACTCAACACATGAATATGATTTATGTTATAGTATTCTTTATTTTCCCAATTGGAATGAGGCCCAATCAATTACCATATAATGTTAATTATATGGATTCCATACAACACATGTATATAGTAGCAATGATAAATAATCAACCATCATCCAAAATGCACTACACAACTGTTTGTCAACCTATCAATTGACATACAACTAAACAATCGGGATTAGTGCACGTCAAATATCATCCTAATACCCGTGTGGGGTTTTAGTCAACAAAAACAGATTTTTATTTGTGCAGTTGGGCGATGCATAAAATTTATCGTCCCAATCAATATCCTTCAAATGGGTGTACACAAAAATCGTTCGATTTGTAAATGAATATTTGTTTATTCACATTCACATTAAATTTATATTTTTAACGATAAATAATTTATTTCAACACATGAGTATATTTCCATTCATTCCACATCACAATCAAGTTTCACAAGACAACAAAATCAAACAAGTCGTCCATGGTCTGTGGACAACGGGTGTCGGGTGCTGTTAAGCACCGTCTGCATCCTAGTATATATTTTTAACTAGAAATCAAGAATTAAAGTGAGTAGTTCTCACCGGTTAGCTAAACCAAACACCGCGACTCTTTATATGTAGAAAATCTTGCCATGTTCGCTTTTTGTCACTTTCGTCGTCCGTATTCGTTATAGATATAAAAATCACATTTTTATATTCTATAGTATATAAAAATCATATTTTTAATTCGCTACATATATAAAAATCACATTTATCTTCAAGATAAAAATCTAAACTTTCTTTATATTAAATAAAAATCTCACCTTTATAATAAAAATCTCGCCTTTACTATAATAAAAATAATATCTTTTGCTAATCAAAAATCGAATCTTTACTTGTATAAAATCATTTCTTTGTATGATAAAAATCGCTGCCTTTCTATAGTAAAAATCGCAAATTTTCTACAGTAAAAACCACCTCTTTATTTTGCTATCCATACAATACAAAATCAGATTTTTATTCGCTAATCTTATATATAATAAAACCGATTTATAATAAAACTGAAATTCAATTAAAAACTGATTTAATAAAATAAAAATCACCTTCTTCTTGGTTTTCAGCAGAGGGGACAGGGCTACTGCTCGGCTGTGGGGGTGGGGTTTAGGGGAAAGGCGGCGCAGGTGTGGGGGATGGCTTCATCGGCGGTGGTGGGAACAATCTGTGGCAGCGGTGGTCAAATCGGTGGCTGGAGCTAGGGTTGGGGCGATAGGTCTTTGGGGGAGGGTCGAATAGGGGAAGGAGGAGGAGAAGGGGTCGGCGGCGAAGTTCAATGGGGGTGTGGGGGTCCTCCGATGGCGGCGACGGGGTGGGGGTAGGGTGGCGGTCGAGCGTTTTTTTCTCTTTCTTTTATTTTGTTTTTGAAAATTGACGAGGGTGAGTTGACTGGGGAATGGTAAAAAGGAGAGGGAGATAATTATTTTTATATATAATTTATTTATTTATTCCACCAAAAGTTGCTTTTTAAATTCAACTCCAAATCGGACCCAACGACTGTCGCCCCAAGCTAATTACCCCCATTCCGAACACAATGGGATATGTATCGTAAGCCAATTTTATCGTTACGATCAGTTTTCACCAATTTTAAAATATGAATTAGTATATATTCAATTTGAACACACATTTTAATTTACTGGGGCCACATACGGACTCTAAAAATTCCCGAAAAATATTTTCTAGCTTCATATTAACGATACGGTCCTAACAAAACTAATTTCGTTGAATTCTGAGACCATTTGAAAAATTGTCATTTTTAAAGGCCAGAACTCTACAGTGACTATTCTGAATTTTCAGTTGGACGTAACTTTTGATTCCCGCTATGAAATTTCGATTTTTCGAATTCTTTGGAAAGATATTTTCAAATAGATTCTAATATTTTTGGTTTCACTAAAATCCGGTTTTTTTTGAATCCTGCACATTCATTTGAATTTTGAAATCGAAATTTCAAACTACCGCACCATTTTCAATTCCTTTTATAATTAAAATAAAATATTTATATTCTAACATCGATTCAAATAAATATATACATTCTAATTCTATTCAAAATTAATTTCTCATCATTATTATTTAAAATGAATCATTTTAAATATTCAAAATTCATTAAAATTGCCAAAATAAAAATTTTAAATTGGCTCATATTTTTCGGGTTGTTACAATGTTGAAGGCAGTATTTTGGGTTGTTGTAACAATGTTTTACACAACATTCGTTTTAACCCAAGGAAGTGGAATTTTGGGAATATAAAATAAATAAATATTTCCTGAGTATAGAAATGAATGAGCGTGAAATAGATAAGTAATTGGAATGTTTTCCAATTATAAATAGAAGATATTTTCTACGTATAGAAAATCAAAGGAGGCGATATATGGAAATGTTTCCCGAAATAGCGAAAAAGGCCAAGATGATGGTTGGAAATATTTGGTTAACAAATATTGATAAGGAAATGGAGTAGTGATTAAATTGATGAAATATTAATTAAGGGCCCATTGATTGTTTGATGTTATGAATGTTTGTTTATTTTTCGTCGATAGTTAAATAACCGACTATTGAAGTGTTTGCCGATATCGTTGTCAATATGGAGAGACCGGTTGGATAATTATCCGAGAACCACTCTGTATTAGCAGTAGTGTTGCGAATCAGATTATATGAAGATAATCGAAGATGAAGTAAAGTGCAAGGGCTTTTTCCATTAATGGAAATTGTGCCTTTGGTTTCGTTCAGTCCCAGAGTGAAGTGTATGGACGAATGTCTGAAAGAGTATTTCCAATGATCGCATATGTTGGTCTGTACAAATATATATGGTGGCGGAGAATTTATTCTCTTAGCATAATATCCAGAATATATTTGCGCAAATCAATTAGTGATTAACGGATCTGATAATGTGGCACTCAAAGTTATTGTGCTATCAATGCATGATAAGAAATCTAGCCTCAGGCCTCAACAACCGGAAAATGACAAAAATCGGGTAGGCAGCATGGCAATGTTGGTCGCTCCCATTAGGGTGTATAATCACCTATCTAAAGAAATTCCTTTTACTTCTTTAATCTATCGATGTTGTCCCTTTTCGAGAAGCAGTTGTTGATCCCAACCGTTGGTGATATTCATTCGATACACTCAAGCGAAATGAGTGGTCGGTCATGTGTTGGCTGGGTTGCAAGATGTTCATGTTGAACCCCAGTGTATCCCCTCTAGACTACACTGATCGGAAGGTGGTTCCATACCTTGTCATGTTGGATATCCAATCTCCAATAAGCGCCATGCAGTTTTTTATTATATATTATATAAGAAGCGTGAGATGCAGGCGTTCCGCTAGATTCCATTTATTTGATGTAGATATTATTATAATATCACTGGCTTTGATATCAAAAATATTTTGGGTTATCGTAAGGTAAAAACAATCCGTGTTTATGTGTGGATCGGTCTTACAATTATCATTTCTTTCGGAAGGTTTTTTTTAAAGTTAAACAAATGGTTGGAGTTTACCCACACCAGTCCCATGACTGACCCAGAGTTTATTTTGTTTTGTTTTCGCTAAACACTTGGGTGCCCAAATTTGTATGGGCAGTCAAGTAGTCGGGATTTTTCAGATTCACTTGGAAGAGATGGAAGCAGGAGGCTTCACCGATTAGCTATAGACTATCATATTTCCGCTGTGTACTATGTTGTATCTGAAAACAAGTGTTTATAACTGTTCCAGGAATAATTGATGTGCTCTGATAATGGTATGTATATACAGTTACTGTTTTGTATTTCAAAAGTTATGTTATTTAATATATTTTATTTGTTCCGCTGTGAGATTTGTCTTCTTTGTTTTCTTCTATTCTAATATTTGTTTCTTTCTATTTCTCATCCTCTAACTTCTTTTTAATAATTATTTATATTTCTGTGCAATTGGGTAGGATGTGTGGTGTTATTAGTCAACTCAAATAGTACGGATTTGCGGGTCGTTACAATTGGTATCAGAGCTTAGGTTGAGCGAATACCTAGGCTTTGGTGGGATTGTGCTCATTAGAGATAGGGTCAGCAGTACCCTAGAATGAGTTGAGTGTATATATACAAGAGAGCGTATTTGTTAATTGATGTAAAAATTGTTTTGTATTGCGTTGACTTGTCTGTTGAGTGGTTTATGAATTCTGATCGAATCGTGGGACGCAACGAAGTCGATAAAAATTTCTAAACACTTGAATAGAAAATTTCGACATAGTATTGTTTTAAGGTGGGTAAATAAAATAATTTCACTCGAAATTCTATATTTGATATAGAGAAATAATTTTCTAAAAGTATAATATATGGACGTTGGTTGTTATTTTAATCAGATGATACTATAAAATCGAAATGGTTATATATAACCAAATGCAATTTGTATAAAAATGAAATATACAAATATGTTGAACTGAATTTGAATTCAAATCAGAATTTGGAATTTAAATCCTAGGAATTTGGAAAATATTTTCTGAAGTATATTGAAATAATATAACTTTGGTTTGAAAAGATTTTTGATTAAAAACCAGCTTGAAATGGATTTTGAAAGTGATAAAGCACTGAACTCACTTCAATGGCTGGGAAATAATTCTGATGATGACTACAGCTTCATCAGTGTTCATTTTCGAGTTTCTAAGTGATGGATTGCTACCTTAGAAAAGATTTTTGAAGGAAATTTGTTGGAAAGAAACCAAGATGGTTTGAAAATTCAAATGTTTTGAATTTGAAATAGTTATAAATGTATGTACCTATATTTATGTGATTTCAAAAGGATTTGAAATGAAACCCAAACATTTGAATTCTGGAATTCAAATTTAACTTAAGCAAATTAAATGGATTGAAGTAAATATATTGACTAGAATCAATTTGAATAGATTAATGGAATACAGATTGGATGTAAATGTATTGATTGTAAATCATTAAAATTAAATGAATATGAGCGTATATGATGTGAGATGTAAATGGAAACCAAATGTTTAGGTAGAACTTAAGTTGGCAAAGACGAAATGTTAATTTTCAACATAAATGAGTTTTGAAAAGTCAATGGGTTTGAAGCATTTTTTTTCCTTAGTAATTTCGGGGACGAAATTCTTTTAAGGGGGGAAGAATGTAACGACCCGGATTTTTGGTTGATTAATTTTAAATATTTAATATCATTTTAAATATTGAGTTGATAATATAAATGAATTTTTATATTAAATTATTGATTTAATAATCAATCTCGATTTAATATTGAATATATTAAATTATCGTAATATGAAAAATAATTTAATTCGAAATTTGAAACTGAATTGAAAACAATTCAGATAATCAATACAAACTTCTATTTGAATTAAAATAATAATAATAATTTATTATCGAGGAATTTATTTGTTTTTGAATTTAAATTATATTATATTAATTTATTTTGGTTATTTATATTTACGTTCAAATTAAATATCAAAATATATTCAGCTAGTTCAGAATAGTGTTACATTGTTGAAACAACAGTGGTTACGTTAAAATAGCGGTTCGTGGTTTAAATTAATGGATCCCGAGATATTTGATTGTGGATAGGTACAAAATCAAATCGATATCTGTTTAAAATAAAGTGAAAATCTCTATATATCAAATCGTAATCAAATCAAATTAATTTATACGTACTTGGTCTATCACCTAGCTGTACCCGATAGAAGACCAATTTCCTTCGTGCTTAAGTATTCGTCATCTATAAAATCGCAACGACGTTCCTTGTATTTTCTCCTTCATTTGCGAAGGAAACAGATCTGTTCAGAGAAAAGAAAAAAAGAAATAAAATGCCGCTACTCCTTTTCTTGCAAATCAAATAGAAAACTGAATCATGAACCATCCATTTCAAATACTTTCCCCGAGACCCGCTTCCCATACGAACCCGCTATTCTATTTGCTCAGATCAAATCGCGAGCGTCTTTTTATCTCAAACCCAAACAACGTCGTATTCCTCTATAGCCTTAGCAAATGAAAATCGATTTCGAATCTGACATCGACCTCAGGTAGCCGGAATTAGGATTCGCGATTAATTTTATGGAGTTTGGAAATTGGTCAGGTCCTTGGTGCGATGAGGCCTCGTGAGGTGTGACTGTTACGGGTGCGTTGACAGTCGATGCCGTGAAATCGAAAGAGGGGATCTCGACCTCAAATCCAACTCGCGAGATCCGTTGAAGCTCGACCAAATTAAAGCGCGCGCAGGGGAGATGTAGTTGTTGTCAGTGGTAGAGATGAAGGAATAGGAAGGGTGCGATGTTCAATGGATGGGTATTGAAGTTCGGTGGGTGCGACGTACGGATCTGAAAGGAAGTTCAAATGTGTTGAATTTGGGGGATTCTAGAAGTTTGACAGCGTTTGATGAAACTGGGTAATACTGTAAGGTTTTGGGATCTTGAGCTGAAGAAGTAATGGTCTGGGTTGAACGGGAGTGATTTAGGGTATGCGACAGTGGGAGGTTTTGAGGAGTTCAGCAGTTAAACGATGAAGAAGGTTACAGTACATGAATTGGAAGGATTTGGTGATGCAGTCAGTTCATGTTGTCAAATCTTTGATGGATTAAGGACTTGGGTATGAATCAGCTATAGGTATACAGGTCCCAATTTTGTGAATGGCGAGGAAGGACTTGTTACAGGACTGTTTTGGAGTCGATTAGAGAAGCAGTGGAACTTCTTTATTGTTAACAATGAGGTATACATGTTTACGAAGTATGAAATATATAAGGTAATTTATCTGGTTAATGTAGTAGTTAAATTTATTATAGTATATATCGATAACTAAAAATAATAATAATATAATAATTTTTTTAATGAGGTGAAATTCAAAGCGGAGTAGTCAAGTATGGATTGTAGCTGCAAAATACGATCTAGGATGAATTCGAGACCTTTCGACACTAGTCGTTCAATCAAGGTGAGTAAATCTCCCTCACCATTTATTTAGAATTATTTTTATCAATTATAAATAATTGTTTATTGCTTATTTGGTTGTATTTAATATTTTTGTGCATCTTAAATATATTAGTTATTTAGGCTTGGTTGTGGCTATTATATATATATATATATATATATATCTTGGTGGTTGGATTCCCGTGGTACCATTAGCGAATGGCTGTAGTATCATTAGCGGATGACCCTATATGCCCCACGCTATGATAGTGGATGACCTTCTATACCGCGATATCCTGCTTTGAAGTAGGATGAGTATTATTTAAGTGACTAACCTCTGTGGATGTAGGAAAAACAGGTTGGATTCGTCAAAAATATTATCACTTGTTTGGTTTAATATATGTTATCTTATATGATGTGTTAGAAAAACCCGTGATTTGATAATTTGGTATTTTGGATGTTTGAAATATCCCTGAGCCTAAATGGTAATTTATAGAAATATCATAAATAGGTTTTTGAAATTTAAAAAGGAAAAATTTATTTTTCTAAAATAGAATTTGAATTTAGAATGGGCTAAAGATATTTACTTGTTTTGAAAATAAATAAAAACAAGTATTGCATTTATAAACGATGTTTATAAATTAAATAATATAGGAAATTGAAGTAAATTTTTAAACAGTGTTTATAAATAAAGTGGCAAAATTATCATTGGATAATTTGAATATTTAAATTCAAATGTGAATTTAGAAATAGAAATAGGGAAATCTTTTTAAAGAAATAAACGATGGAATTTATTCTGATGTTCAGAATATAAATTGAACTAAAATAAATCCGTAAGGATTTATGATTTGATTTCGATTAATTCGAATTAATTTAAATAGAAGTCAATTTGAATATGGAAATAAATTGGGTGTTTATAAATAGAATTTGAAATCATTCGAAAGGGAACAACTGTTTTTATTCCGCAATTCGGAATATCAAAGGGATGGAGTTTCAAATAGAAATTTGAAAAGGGAACTTGTTTTAATATATGAAACAAGGTATTTGAATTTATAAATAGTGTTATAAATTTAGTGAAATAAATTATCATTTGGATAATTTAAACCATTTAAATTCAAATAGGAATTTAAAAGTAAATTGGGAAGTGTTTTGAAACAAAACGATTGATTATATTTCGGAATTCGGAATATAAGCTGAATTGAGAAAAATCCAACTGGTTTATAATTGAAATTCGATTATATCGAATTTTATAAATAATTTATTTATAAAAGAAATTTGAATTAAATATAGAAGATCGAAGTATAAATAAATTTATTACCGAGTAAGGAAAAATTGACAATTTTAGATAATCGAAAATATTATGTTGAATTGGGATACTGATTTGATATATATTAAAAATATATCAGAATGGAGTTAAATTTATTATAAACAAAGTTTAAACGTTTATATATATAATATAATTAAAACGAACTCGCCGCAACGCGGTAGCTCATAAATTGGCGTTCCGAACTTCAACTGAGTATACAGGACTCAATTTAAATCGGAATTCTTTTAAACAAGAATCATCAGGACCGTTGGAATAATAATTTTTCTAATGGAAGAGAAAAATCTGGATTTCATCGAAAAGATTTTGAGTTATGTCAAAATCAAATTTTCAGAAAAATAGCACCATAACCATTTAAAAACCATTATAGATTATTTAATTTTATAAAAGGATTTTGAGCGAATAAAATTCGAAATTCTATTTAGAAAATTTCAGATTTGAGTTGTAAAATGTATGTGAACTCAAGTGGGGTAATGGATTGATTTTTGAAACAGAAATCAGATTTTTAATTATTGAATAGAATTAACTAATTTGAATAGTAATTAGTTAATGAGATTTTGAATTGATATTGGGCTTTGAATAAGTGAATTCGATTTGGAAATTTATATTCCAAATCGAAAAGGAAACTTGAATTGAAATTGGAATTCAATTTGGTTATAAGCAAGTTAAATATTTTATTTGAACATGTTATGTTCAAACAAAGAAGTGAAATAGGCAAAATAGCTAATTAGAAAATAAATTAGCGAATTGGGTTAAGACGAATGGATTGAGTTGAAACCAAATAGGAAACATTTGGATAAGTTTTAAGAAGGATTGGAATGAAGTATATGAAGAGATATAAATTGAAATGCCCGACAAAATGGTACATGCTTAAATTCCATATGAGGTTTTATGCGCCGAATCAGCAAGCCCCTTAGCTATTTGATTTTCTTTTTGAATGGAGAGGGCCTGTGAGGTGGTTTGGGGATTTTCCCGATGCTCTCGATACAAAGGAGGTTATGGCGAAATTTTCCTGAAATTTAAGGAGTTAGTATATTTTTAAGAAAATTTGATAGTTAGAAATCAATGCATCGATATATATAGAATTCGATAAGGAAATGAACTTAAAAATAGAATATTATAAACAAAAAGGAAATCTATAATTAAATCGGGTAAAATTAGAAAGAGAAACATATATGGGTTTGAAAAGAAATAATTGGTTTTTATGGTGTTGATGATTTGAGACAAGTGGTCTTTCTATTTTGAAGTTAAAGATGTTATTCAGTCAAGGTCTGAGAGGTAATTGCACCCCAACTTGATTGATTTCCTTTTTAGTCGATAAATAGCAAGATCCAGTCTCGAAGAGAAATGTTTGAATAAGAGTTAGTTGAAGGCAGTATTTTAGGTTGTTGTAACAATGTTTTACACAGCATTCGTTTTAACCCAAGGAAGTGAAATTTTGGGAATATAAAATAAATAAATTTTTCCTAAGTGTAGAAATGAATGGGCGTGAAAGAGATAAGTAATTGGAATGTTTTCCAATTATAAATAGAAGATATTTTCAAAGTATAGAAAATCAAAGGAGGCGATATATGGAAATGTTTTCCAAATAGAGAAAAAGGCCAAGATGATGGTTGAAAATATTTGGTTAACAAATATTAATAAGGAAATGGAGTGGTGATTAAATTGATGAAATATTGATTAATGGCCCAGTGATTGTTTGATGTTATGAATATTTGTTTATTTTTCTTCGATAGTTAAATAATCGACTATCGAAGTGTTTGTCGATATCGTTGTCAATATGGAGAGACCGGCTGGATTATTATCCGAGAACCACTCCGCATTGGTAGTAGCATTGCGAATCCGGTTATATGAAGATAATCGAAGACGGATTAAAGTGCAAGGGCTTTTCCATTAATGGAAATTGTGCCTTCGGTTTCGTTCAGTCCCAGAACGAAGTGTATGGACGAATGTCCAACACTGTATTTCCAATGATCGCATATGTTGGTCTGTACAAATATTTATATGGTGGCGGAGAATTTATTCGCTTAGCATAATATCCAGAATATATTTGTGTGAATCAATTAGTGATTAACGGATCTGACAATGTGGCATTCAAAGTGATTGTACTATCAATGAATGATAAGAAATCGTAGCCTCAGGCCTCAACAGCCGGGAAATGACAAAAATCGGGCAGGCAGCATTGCTATATGTGTCGCTCCCATTAGGGTGTATAATGACCTATCTAGAGAAAATTCCTTTTACTTCTTTAATCTATCGATGTTGTCCCTTTTCGGGAAATGGTTGCTGATCCCAACCGTTGGTGATATACATTCGATACACCTAAGTGAAATGAGTGGTCGGTCATGTGTGGTCCGGGTTGCAAGATGTTCTTGTTGAACCCCAGTGCATCCCCTCTAGAGTACATTGATCGAAAGGTGGTTCCATACCTTGTCATGTTGGAAATCCAATCTCCAATAAGCGCCATATGGTTTTTGATTTTATATTATATATGGAGCGTGAGATGCAAGCATTCCACTAGATTCTATTTATTTGATGTAGATATTATTTTAATATCACTGGCTTTGATATCAAAAATATTTTGGGTTATCGTAAGTTAAAAACCATCCATGTTTATGTGCAGATCGGTCTTACGATTATCATTTCTTTCGAAAGGTTTTTTAAAGTTAAACAAATGGTTGGAGTTTACTCACACCAGTCCCATGACTGATCCAGAGTTTATTTTGTTTTGTTTTCCTTAAACTCTTGGGTGCCCAAATTTGTACGGGCAGTCAAGTTGTCGGGATTTTTCAGATTCACTTAGAAGAGCTGGAAGCAGGAGACTTCACCAGTTAGCTATAGACTATCATATTTCCGTTGTGTACTATGTTGTATCTGGAAATAGGTGTTTGTAACTGTTCCAGGAATAACTGATGTGCTTTGATAATGGTATGTATATACAGTTACTGATTTGTATTTCAAAAGTTATGTTATTTAATATATTTTATTCGTTCCGCTGTGAAATTTGTCTACTTTGTTTTCTTCTATTCTAATATTTCTTTCTTTATATTTCTCATCCTCTAACTTCTTTCTAATAATGATTCGTATTTCTGTGCAATTTGGATTAGACGTGTGGTGTTTTTAGTCAACTCAGATAGTATAGATTTGCTGGCTGTTACAGGGGCATAACATATACCGTGATATATGAATATAATCTAAGGCATATCTTATATTGTGAATTATGATATGAGGATTGGGGCATGTAAATCTGTAGGCTTAATAATTAGATTAAGCGAAGCATGTAATGAAACTATAATACTTAACCTATTTAAATCTGTGTGGGTTGTATGAACATTATAAATTATGTATGGGTTAAGTAAACCTGTTTGAATCGGTTGGGGTTAAGTAAACGTATAAAAATGTGGGGGTTATACAAACCCGATAAAATTAACCTGTTTTATATGTTGGGTTATACGGGCTTGATAATCTGCTAGGCATAACCTGTCAAAATCCTAGTAGTTGGCGATACAAGCCTAGGGCGTGGCTTGTGTCATCTGTTGCTTGGGAACTGTATTAATCAGTAACCCATTCTAGTATCATAGGGGGGACCCCAAACTAGGTAGGGGTCAGGGGTACGCTTACTCAGCTGATTATAAGAGGTTCATATTAGTGAAGGTATTCTGATGGCGCATTCCAACGGAGTCATGTGCGTGCATGTGTCCGGCTTGCTCGGGAAAATAAGACGCTGTAAAACTGGTAAATATGACTGTTTCTATCAGTGGTTGCCACTTTAGGAAATGATACATCCTACTATGGGGTTGGAACAATGTATTTACAGGATAGGGAGCCGATCGATTGGGGGTAGTAAGTAGGGTACATGTAGTCGGCCTGTTTAGGCGCCCGTTATTTATGGTTGGGGTAACACCTGCTATTTATGTTGGGGTACCTATCATTATTGTTTGGGGTAAAACCCGTTACAAGAAGTACACCTAATTCTACCATATTTTTCTTTTGGGATCACATCAGTTATACTAGTAATGGTGCAGAGCAAAGTAATTGAGAAGCATGATCTGTTCAGTTCATCTTGTTTATCCCGTTCACACCTGTTTTATGATACTTTTATCTATCATCCAGTTTATATTCCTATTATGATGCTCTTACTTATTTATATGCTAAAAAAGTAACTGGACTCACCAGACTTTATGTTTGACCCATTTTGTTTCCTTTTCTCTCTCTTCCTTCCCCCCTCCCGCAAGTTCTCAAGGTGGGAACGCTCAGGCTTAATTAGGATTCTCTCTCTGTTTCATCTTGGATTTTGGATATTACTTAGATGTACCGCTTTGACTACTTATCCACTCTGTTATGGCTCTTTTTGGAGACTATGATTTTATATTACTGTACTCTGATGGTTTTAGCATAATACAGATACTTTATGTGATGTAGTTGGTTTTCAGTATTTCACACTCATGTTGTAACTGGATTTTGAACCACGATGTTTTTTGTTTGAAATTAAAGTTTTAAATTTACGTTGCTATTTTTATATGTCTTGTGAGATTCTGTTTCTATTTACCTATAACGCTTCACGAAATTTAATGCATTCTGTTAAAGAGTGAAATTAACGGACGTGGGGTGTCACATTTAGTATCTGAGCTGAAGGTTATAGGATCAGATAATAGGTTTCAAAAATTTCTTTCAAAAAGGTTTTTAAAAAGAAGTATTTTCAAAGGAAATCCCGTTTCTGAAAAACATATTCCCTAAAGCCATATGAAATATCTTTCAATTCTCTATTTGAATCCCGTTTTCCTTTTCTTTTCAGCATGTCTAAGGAACCGAATATTCACGAGGGCATTCAAATACCGGCTTGGTTCCGTAGGTTTCTCGAGCCTATGGCACCTGCTGGGGGCCAAGCATACTCCCCTCCCCCAGCTGCATCCGTTGTTCCTCCTCCTCCATGAGTGGATAATTTCTCCAAGATATACAAAGATTTCTGTGCTATGGGAGGGAAGCCATTCCATGGAACTGAGATCTTTGTGGAAGCAAAGAATTGGCTTAAAGAGAAAGAGGATTTGTTTGGGATTCTCGAGGTTAACGATCATTGGAAGATTCAGTTGGCTGCCTAGTAACTGAAAGATGAGGCCTCGATCTGGTTGGAAGTGACGATGATTTCCGATAGAGATTCGAGTTGAAGTTTCTTTCTTAGGCAGAAGAGATTATGCAGATGGAAAGGTTTCTGACATTTAAGCAAGAAAGCATGGCGGTCAAAGAGTATGTCAAAAAGATCAATCGGTTAGCGAGGTTTAGTTTGGAGCTGTTGAATACTCCACACAAGAAAGCTTTAAGGTTTGCAAGTGGATTGAATCGGCCCCTTCAAGCATTAGCATTATCTCATATTCCGATGAGGGATACTTTTGAAAGATTGGTTGATATGGCATTGATCCACGAAGATGGGAAAGAGGAGAAGAAAGAGGCTAAGACCGATGAGACACAAAACAAGAAAGTGTGGCCCAAGAAAGAACAACAATAGCAAAAGAAAGATGGAATGAACGACAAAACTCAAGGTAAGAAGAAGTGTCATATTTTGTTGACGCATGTGTCATTTGAGCAAAGAATACATAAAAAGTAAAAACGCTTGTTTCGTCTATGGTGAAGTCGGACATTATTCTAGGGAGTGCCCGAAGAAGCAAGGATAGCCTCGAAGGACAGGATCTTCTGGAGGGCAAGTGCATGCTCTCGAGGCCAGTGTACCGGACAGAGATAGGAAAGTTCCCGTTGAAGGTTTGATTTCCATTTTCGATCATCCTGTTAGGCTCTTTTTGATTTTGGTGCTTCGCATTCTTTTATGTCTGATTCTTTGGTTGAGTCCCTACACCTTAGTACTAGTATTTTTCTGATCCCGTTATTGTCTCAAACCCCATTGGGGGTACGGATCATCAGTCTATGGTATGTAGGGGTTTGAGGATAACAGTGTTAGGCGTTGAGTTCGAGTGCGACGCATATGTGCTTGGTTTTATGGGCTACGGTTTGATTCTAGGAATAGATTGGCTAGTTATGTATGGCGCCATTCTAGACTGTGAGAGGAGGGTCATTAGACTTTTGACTTGCCGAGGAAGGACTCTCGAGATTTCTTATGACCCAAAGGGGTTCGTCATGCTTAGCTTCCTAGAATCACTTGATGATTTTGTCGACGACTTCCGATCTGTACCTGTAGTCTATGAGTATCCAGATGTTTTTGATGAGGTTACGGGCTTACCTCCGAGGTGCGAATTTGATTTCGGATATATTTAGTGGATAATGCAAAGCCAGTTGCATTTCCTTTGCGCCACATGGCTCCTAGGGAAAGAAGGGAGCTCAGCAACCAAGTAGTGGAGCTACTTGAGAAGAAGTTTATTAGGTGAAGCATATCTAAATGGGGTGCTCCAGTCGTCTTCGCAACGAAGGCGGGTGGCTCACTTCGCTTGTGTGTAGATTACAGGGAGTTGAATAAACTCACTAAGAAGAATAGACACCCACTCCCGAGGATAGATGATCTGTTTGACCAGCTTGTTGGTGCATCTATTTTCTCTCGATTACACTTGGCCAAGGGTTTTCATCAGTTGAGGGTGGCCGAGGAAAGTATAGACAAGACAGCTTTCAAAACTCCAGATCATTTCTTCGAGTGGCTAGTCATGCCTTTTGGCTTGACAAATGAACCTGCGTATTTTGTGGATCTGATGAGTAGGTTGTTTCAGGAGTTCCTAGATAAATTCGTTGTGGTCTTTGTGGATGACATTCTAATCTTTTCGAGAAGCAAGGAAGAGCATGCCCTACATTTGGGGGAGTTTTTGAAGACTCTTCAAGTGCACTAGCTTAAGGAAAAATTCTCGAAGTGTCAATTTTGGAGAAAGGAAGTGAGATTTCTAGGGCATGTGGCCTCCAAGGATAGGATAGCAATGGATCCGGCAAAGGTAGTTGCAGTTCAAGATTGGATGATTCCAAAGAATGCAACGGAGGTAACGAAATTTCTTGGTTTAGCGGGCTATTACATGAAGTTTGTTAAAGCCTTTGCAAGGATATCAGCCTCACTCACCAAACTGACGAAGAAGAATCTGACATTTTCTTGGGACATAGATTGTGAGGATGATTTCCAGCAATTGAAGAGGGCTCTAACACAACCCAAGTTTGACATTACCGGATGGGAACAAGATGTTCATAGTGTATACGGATGCATGTGGTACATGGCTTGGTGCCGTCTTGATGCAAGAGTGAAGGGTAGTAAAATTCATGAGAAGGACTACCCTACCCATGGTTTGGAATTAGACGCTATTGATATTTTCGCTTAAGACATGGCCATATTATTTGCTTGGAGAGAGGTTCGAGTTGTACATGGATCACAAATCTCTCAAGCATTTGTTCTTGCAGAAGGATCTCAATTTGAGACAGTAGAGGTGAATGAAGTTCCTAGCGTCCTATGACTTCGAGATTGCTTATACCCCTGGCAAGGGTGTTATGGTGGCGGACGCATTGAGTAGGCATAGGATGACTTTGAGTCCTCTATTCATAGAGAGGCAAAGCTTAGAGTAAATAGCGACCTTTGATTTTAGGCCTTCTACGGATTTTACACCCAGTTTGTTGGCATCCTTAGAGGTGCGACCTACTCTTATGGATCAGATAGGATCTTCATAGCGAGAGGACCCACAGATAGAAGACATCTTGGATACGCTCAGTAGAGGGGAGACTTCTAGTCACCTTAGTAGATATTCCACAAATGATAGAGGGTGGTTGCGACGGGACGGAAGGCTGTGTGTTCCCCGCGTTGGAAGTTTGCTGAAGATGGTCCTTGAGGAAGCCCATAATTCTAGGACGACTATCCATCCAGGTGGTGATAAGATGCATAGAGATATGAAGAGGCTTTTCTTTTGGGCTGGAATAAAGAAAGATGCAGCAGAGTTTGTCTCTCGATGTTTAGTTTGCCAATAAGTCAAAACTGAGCAAAGTCGACAGTTTACTTCATCCTTTGGAGCTCCCACGGTGGAAGTGGGAGAGCGTCTCTATGGATTTCATAGATGGTTTGCCTTGATCGAGGAAAGGCAACACTAGCATTTGGGTTATAATAGACAGGCTTACTAAGAGCACTCATTTTATTCCTATTAAGAGTAAGAGAACGGCAACATGGCTGACATCAGTTTATCTTCGTGAGATAGACCGTCTACATGGAGTACCTTCTAGCATAGTGAGCGATCGTGACCCCATCTTTACTAGTGAGTTCTGGAAGAGCCTACAAGAGGCATTAGGTACACAGTTATGTTTGAGCACCGCATATCACCCTCAGACAGGTGGGCAAACTGAGTGGGTGAATAGAGTTCTAGAGGATCTTTTGAGGCTGTGTATCCGAGACATCGGAGGGACTTGGGAGGAGCATCTTCCATTGGTTGAGTTCGCCTAGAACAATAGTTACTAGGCTAGTATTGGCATCGCACCCTTCAAGGAACTGTATGGACGACCTTGCAGATCACGGACTTGTTGGTGGGAGTCTATAGATAAGCTTCTACTTGGACCTGAGATGATTAGAGAAATATCAGAGAAGATTGACCTTATCCGCAGACGGATGAAGACAGCTCAGGACAGGTAGAAGTGGTACACGGACAAGATAAGGATTGATATTGAGTTTGAGGTGGGAGACATGGTTTTCTTCAAAGCGTCACCTTTGAGGAATGTGGTTCGCTTTGGATCTGTAGGGAAACTAGCGCCAAGGTTTGTAGGGCCATTTCCCATTATGGAAAGGGTAGGTCAAATGGTTATAGAGTAAATAGACCAGAGAGGTTGGCAGGTGTTCATGATGTTTTCCACGTTTCTCATTTGCGAAAGTGTCTGCATAATATAGCAAAAGTAGTTGAGTCGGGTATGCTTGAGGAAGTAAAGGTAGAACGGGAGGCGACAGTTAGACGAGTTCCTACCCGCACTCTTGGATCAGAGGTTAAGAAGCTTCGCAACCGAGAGGTCAAGTTGATGGAAGTTTAATGGGGAGAAGACAGCAAGGATACAACTTAGGAAGCTGAAGACAAGATTCACGCTTCGTACCCTTTTCTTTTCAAGGGAATGTTCTTAACTTCTTTTTCCAAGCTTTTATTCATACTTGTTTCTATCATTTGTATATATCCTATCGATCATATCTTCGACCTTTAGGTAGAAAACCAATGGGTGTAAACTTGTGTTTGAAACATGTTATGTTTGATGGATGCAAGTGTTTGCTAGTGGTTGCTCATGGATGCATATACATGCACATTAGGCACTAGATCGGCTCAATCACTTACATATTGCATATGGATGTGTGTGCATTTTAAATTTCTATGGATGAAAATGATTTTATCATCATATGAATGTTGCATTTGGATGAATGATTGTGCACACATATAGAACTTACATGCTACAATAGGATTATTTGCATACATTACGGTTACATAGCATGTACATAAATTGCATTAAGGAGGTCAACTGAATTAGTAGACCACTTGATTTTTCGCATTAGTATAAGGACATATACACACACTTTTGCATATGTTCATATAAGCATTAGAAACCTTTTAAGGACAATGGATTCCTGTGATTGGTGGATGAGTAGATGGCTGTGGTTGTTAGGATAAACATTCTTCTTGTCTTAGAGAATTCGGGGACGAAGTCCTTTAAGTCGGGGAGAATGTAACACCCTGTAATTTTAAAAAGACACTATAATGATGAACAAAAGAGTACTCAATCAAATATTGGTAATAAAGTAAAATGGACTGCACAATTGCGTTTGTCTCGGAATTCTACTTAAGATAGAACTCCAAGTTTGCGTAAAACGGACATCATATAAGAAAGTTATTAAGCTTAGAAGTTTCCTTACATATAAGAGAAATATATATTAACAAATCAAGTCCAGTTGAAAATAGTTTAAAAATAAAAGCGGGAAACCGAAGCGGGATTCTGACCCGTTGGGGGTCTATTCGCACCCCAGGGGGTCGATCCACTAAGTGGGTTGTCGACCCTGGGGTTGACCCCATGGTCGACCCACCCCAGATCCATACAGGTTCAATTCTGAACCTGGACTTATTTCTGAACAAGATTCGTCAGTGGTAAGCTATATATAGGACCTCATTTCTATTGTTTTTACACATAAAAAACAATGAAGAATGAGATGCTGCCTATGCTTGGATTGTGTTAGCCTATTTTTCTTCAACAACAGCCCGTACGCATATAAGAAACTCTTCTGCAACATCTGCTTGCTATTCTCTGCTCTTTAGATCCAGTCTCTTTGAGTTCTTGTTATTCTTAGATATAAACATTTAACAAGTAATCCCGACATGTTTATAAATCTATATCTAAACCTATGCCTATTAAGGAACCAATTCATACCTAAACAGATCTGTCGTTACATGTACACTTGATCTACTATTCAGTTCTTATATTCCTATTCTGATATGCCTACTTCTGTTATTGTATGCCTATTCTGTAATTATGCATATTCTCTTCTCTCCTCCTTTGCCTTTTTATTTTTATAGTCAGGCTACCTTCGAGCCTAGGCCTACCGCTGAAATATGCGAATGAACAAAATTGGGAAGGGTTGGGAAAGTTAAATTGGGGCATATCTTGTATTATAAATCATGACAGGGATTTGGGGGAATAACATGTACTGTGATATATGACTATAGTCTGGGGCATATCTTATACTGTGAATTATGACATGAGGATTTGGGCATGTAAATATGTAGGCTTAATAATTAGAATAAGCGAAACATGTAATGAACTATAACACTTAATCTGTTTAAATCTGTGTGGGTTATATGAACATTATAAATTATGTAGGGGTTAAGTAAACCTGTTTGAATCGGTGGGGGTTAAGTAAATGTATCAAATATGTGGGGATTATACGAACCCGATAAACTTAACCTGTTTTATATGTTGGGGTTTTGCGGTCTTGATAATCTGTAAGGCATAACCTGTCAAAATCCTAGTAGTTGGGGATACAAGCCTGGGGGTGGCTTGTGTCATCTGTTGCGTGGGACCCGTATCAGTTAGTAACCCATTCTGGTATCATAGGGGGGACCTCGAACTAGCTAGGGGTCAAGGGCATGCTTACTCAGCTGATTATAAGAGGTTCATATAGGTGAAGGTGTTCTGATGGCGCGTTCCAATGGAGTCATGCGCGTGCATGGGTCCGGCTTGCTCGGGAAAATAAGACGTGGTAACATTGGTAAATATGACTATGTCTATTAGGGGTTGCCACTTTAGGAAGTAATACATCCTACTTTGGGGCTGGAACAGTGTATTTACAGGATAGGGAGCTGATCGATTGGGGGTAGTAAGTAGGGTACATCTAGTCCTCCCTATTTAGGTGCCCATTATTTATGGTTGGGGTAACACCCGCTATTTATGTTGGGGTACCTATTATTATTATTGGGGTAAAACCCGTTACTAGAAGTACACCTAAGTCTACCATATTTTTCTGTTGGGATCACATCGGTTATACTAGTATTGGTGCGGAGCAAAGTAATTGAGAAGCGTGATCTGTTCAGTTCATCTTGTTTATCCTGTTCACACCTATTTTATGATACTGTTATCTCTTATCCAGTTTATATTCCTGTTATGATGCTTTTACTTATTTATATGCTAAAAGTAACTAGACTCACCAGACTTTATGTCTGACCCATTTTGTTTCCTTTTCTCTCTCTTCCTTCCCCTCAGGTTCTCACGGTGGGAACGCTCAGGCTTGATTAGGATTCTCTCTCTGTTTCAGCTTGCATTTTGGATATTTCTTAGATGTACCACTTTGACTACTTATATACTGTGTTATGGCTCTTTTTGGGACTATGATTTTATATTGCTGTACTCTGATGGTTTTAGTACAAGGCAGATACTTTATTTGATGTAGTTGGTTTTCAGCATTTCAGACTCATGTTGTAATTGGATTTTAGACCACGATGTTTTCTGTTTGAAATTAAAGTTTTAAATTTCTGCAGCTATTTTTATATCTGTCTTGTGAGATTCTGTTTTTGTTTACCTATAACGCTTCATGAAACTTAATGCATTCTATTAAAGAGTGACATTAACGGGCGTGGGGTGTCACAATGTCTAAGCATTCTTCCAGGGATTATATATGATTTTGCACACGTTTAAATTATAATTTTTTTTTGTTACACATGCTTTGCTGGTCCAGCTACGTCTCCATTAGAGCAACAGTGAGCTTTGTGTGACTGCAAATATGTTTCTGTGGTGGAATTATAATTTTTCTCTAGGATTGTTCAAATCTTTTCTATACTGAGATGTGATGAGCTAAGTTCAACGGTCTACCTGTGCCGACAATAGAGATAAAAGTTTTAGTTCAGTGCACTGTGGATCTAGTTAGGTACAGACTTACAGTTCTGATGGTGACAGTTCTCCTTTCTTCGAGTATAATGTGTAGACATGCAAGTGAGATGAGGTGATTGTGCTTCTTTCTTCGATCAGATGGAGAATTATTAACTATGTAGCGGACAAGAGAAGAAATTGAGGTATTTGATTTGGCTGTTTTGTCTGCTGATGAAATTATCTATGTTTTTGGAAGGTGAAGTTTGAAGTCAAACTGTTCTGATGAAATTTAATGTGAACCGTGGTAAGGTGTGTAACATGAGTGGCGACTTATTTCTTGTTATTAGGTTGGATGACTTTATGGGTTGACAAGTATGAGTTGATAGATGTTTTTGTTAAGTCTTATTTTCGATGAGGGGTCGACTTTTTTTATGGCTGTAACTATGAGAGAATAACTATTCAACTTGTACAGTTTCATTTTGGTCTATGAAGGAAGTTTGAATTTGGTTTTTAAAAAAATCATACATGAGTAATAAAATTAACCCTAATTATCTAATTTTTTAACTATTACCATAACGGTCAAAACTATAGACGATAACCGCCTGAATGTTTGGTATGGTTGAACATTGTTGATTCAATCGTAGGAGCATGTTCAACAGCGTGAAGAGAGATCTAAATGGGAAGAATCATTGTTTCTATTTGGTTACTTGTGCTACAACAGAATGAATATGAGTTCAAGAAAGAAATGAAAAATGATATTTTCCCTTTTTTATTGTGGATTCGTAAATGTTTTTCAGAAAACCGTTTAGGCTTTAATTGATTTTCTAAAGTCCGTTTGTGATTTTTTAAGGGCGATGTTATCGACACTCCAAATATTGTTAGGGGGAGACCATTTTTTATTTTTAAATTTTTTTTAAGGGGATTACCAATGAGAAAAGTAGCCCCTTAATAAATAAATGTAATTTTACCTCATTACCCATTTAGGCTTAATTTCACTTTTATGTTCATTATCACAACATCCCCCTACCAAAATAAAAAAAATTGCGCCTAGTAATTCCCCAAAATTTTCAAAATTCGATGAGTCGATTCGATTAATTACACCAAAATCAAGACTTTTAGAATGAAAAAATTTAACTACAACCATCGAAATAAAGAAGAATGAAGATCAATATCACGTACCATTCTATTAGGTTCTTCGGTATCCCACGATGTGGAAGAGAGGATAATGAAGTTTTCTTCCTTCTCACAAATTTTTCTTCGACTTTGCCCTGGCATAATTTTGCAATTGAAACGATTTAGCGTTTTTGTGATTTAAGGGATTTATGATTTTACGGTGAATTACTTTTAGAAGTAAGGGTAAAAGCATAAGAAGGAAAAAAATTAGTCACCTACATTGACCCCCCCGCCCCTTAAAATTTTAAAAAAAGTGGAGTTTCTTTAAACAAATCTTTTATGTTTAATCCATTCAAAATAAAATTATTTACATTTAAATTTTGATGTTAAAACCATGTTTTTTATTAAAAAATAAGTGTTTATGTTGCAATATCTTATGATTTTAAGGTGTGAATCTTTATTTATATTATTCGTTATTGATAAATGAATTTGTACATATAGATTATTTGTTAGATCCTATTTTTGTGTGATATTAAGGCTTGTAAATATTTATTGATGGATGTTTTGAATTTGTAAATAAATTTCATATGTAAATTCCTAGTTTTAAGCGATATCATGATATGCAGATTGACATGTTAAACTAGTAAGTGAAATTATTTCTAAGATCCTATATTTTAGAAATAATAAGTTTATAATACATATGTAAGAGCATTTTTGATAGTTCACGTTTACACAACAACAAAAAATGTGATACCAAAGGTATTCCAACTATTATTAGAGATTAAAGATATTCAAATTTTTTTAGTTATTGTTTGGCGTTGGATTAGCGGAGATTCTTTCCATTTGTTTTCTGCTTCCTTCTCGCTAATTTCTCACGAATTTCTTTGATTGCTAGAGATGCTCTAAGAGCATCTCCAACAGAGGATGCTTCATCCTCTCAATTGAAGAGTTTTTGGAGAAATGGTCCCCAATAGATGTTGGGGATCGTAATATTCAACAAAATGTTATGGGGCCAATTCAAAATTCTGAATTGGTCCCATGCACCAACTTTATCGGCACCTCATGAAGCACGCCGATATTTTCGATGCGCGTCGATAAAATCGGTGCGCTTCATGAGGAGCCGATAAAGTCGGCGCGTTTCCCCCTTAACATTTTAATGTTCTTTTTACCTTTCCTAATTCATATTTTACTATAACGAATAAAATTGTTAATGTTTTCGTATAAAACAATTATGCTTACTTAGACCAAAATAATATAATTTAGCTTCAAATCTTAATAAAAGTTGGTTAATAACAAGTACAAATACAATAGAACACGAATGCTAAAATAAATAACTACATCATCATTACTGCATAAATCAGACAATCATAAAATAAAACATGAGTTCGGACAAGCAAACTTCAGAACTAGGTATCGCCACAGTGGCTCCATAAATGATTCATAAGATCTTTTTGCAGACGGTTATGGAGTTGTGCATCTCTAAATTAATCTGACGGTCCAAATGAATGTTGAATTCCTCTTCTGTTATTTGTGTGTTTTGTCAGAATACTTCGGGTGCTTGCGAAGCACCTTCGTATTCGTAGTGGCGTTGCCCTTCACCCATATCTCGTTCATCATCTATAATCATGTTGTGTAGAACAATACATGCAAACATGATTGTAGACATCTTTTTCCTAGACCACAACCAACATGGATTATTTATCACTGCAAATCTAGATTGTAAAACACCGAATGCTCGTTTTACATCTTTTATGTATCCCTCTTGCATCGCTGCAAATTTGGATTGTTTAGGAGTCAATGGATTTTAACATGTTTTAACAATGGTGCTCCATTTTGGGTAAATGCCATCACTTAGGTAATAGCCATGGTTGTAAGTATTTTGGCCAATGTTGAAGGAGGTAACCGGCCTAAAGCAAGATCATTGAATAGATGGGATCTTTCTATATCATTTAAGTCATTATTTGAAACGGACATTTTGAAGAGAGTGTGCCATATCCATAAATCATGTGATGTTACAGCTTCCAAAATGATGGTTGGTCGCCTTTCCTTGCCATTGTAAGCACCTTGTAATCCCTTAGGGCAGTTCTTCCATCTCTAATGCATACAGTGCATCTCTCTGATTCGCACTATATCAGCTTCGTTCGGAGACATTAAGTACTCCTCTTCGTAGTTGTCCACTACGGCCTAACCGAAATTTTCAAGTGTTGTGCTCTCCGCAATTTGGTATGCATTGTCCAGTGCATCCGCGGGAGTGCCATAAGCAAACATTCTCATAGTGACCATCATTTTCTGTTCATTGGATAACTCCTATGCCTTTGATGCATTTTTTTGTACATAAAGTAATCATTGTTACCTTGAATACCCACCAATATCCAAAGAAATAGATTTCTCTGCATCTTTATCTTCTATGAAATATATCAGGCCCGTAATTGCAGTTGTATTGAAGTAATCTTGCATCAAAGACTTATGGTATTTAGTTTGATTTCGGTGTATAACCTTCCTTCCAGGAACCGATCCCCTTTGAGTTGTGGATGATGAACCATAGGTTTCATTGTGTAAGTTCCGTATTTCTTGTATTTCTTCTGCTTCTTATTGAAGGATTTCTTCCTCCTCCGAATCGTTATTAAAAGCCATAAGGCATTTCATAAAATAGGAATCCATTTTTGTTTGTGAATATGTTTGGGTATGAGATATAGTTTGCAATGTTGTTGTTGTATATAAGGTATGACGCCTTGGTTATTGTGTGGCTTTATTGTTTTTTGTGGTCCTTTATTAAATTGTGTTCATCTTTATTGGTTGGAGTGTGCATTGTTTTGTGTTTAGATTTATGGGTTTTAGTGTCCCTTTGTCGATATGTGTGTAAATGAAGTGCTCCTTTATTGGACAGAGTGCTTCTTTATTGGTACGAGTGCTCCTTTATTGGTATGAGTGTTCCTTTATTGGACAAGGTGCTCCTTTATTGATATCTGTGCTCTTTTATTGGTATGAGTACTCCTTTATTGGTACCTATGTTGGTCCAGTGTGTAGTGTGCAGGGTCATCCCCGAAATATATCCAAGGAATTTAATAAGTTGGGTCGTCCACGTAATATAGCTAAGGAATTTAACAAGTAGGGTCGTCCCTAATAAACAATCGTTGCAATATACAGTGGTACATTTAATAGCATAAATGAAAAAGTGGATGCATTATCCAATGTTTAGTCTAAATCTTTGACTCTATTTACCTTGCACAAATGTCGAAGCAATTGGCAGGTTTGACTCTAATCCGAGAAATAGTGGTATGTCTTGTCATTCGGCTCGCAATTGCTTTGGAAATCACATCCCGTGTAGCAAAGTGGAAACAATGACACTAGTGTTCATCCCCTATTTTTAATCGAAAAGGGTCGTCTACTATCGTGATTTGAAAAGGAGTCGGACATGAAGGGTATTCTCCTTTTTTTATCAAAAATGAGTTGAGCGGTTAGGGTCTCCTAATTTCTTTAAATCGACATATTTTTTACTCGAAAGGAAAAATTGAAAGGAATAATTAAATTATTCAAAATTGAAAGTTTAATTTATAAATTATATATAAACGAGCTTGTAACGTCATGGTAGTTCGTTATTAATCGTTTTGAACTTCAATCGTACGTACAGGGTCAGAAATAGATCAAAATTCTTTGAAACTAAAACCATCATGATCTAATTGATTATGGAATGCCAATGAAAAAGAAATAGCAGATTTTCGTATTGTAGATTTCGAGTTAGGTCAAACCAAAAATCTCAAAAGGTCGTTATAATTGAGTTATGAAATAAATTTATAACTGGGTTTTGAAATAAATTTTGAACTCAGTTATGAAAAAAAAATATGACTGGGTTATGAACTGCTCGACATGATTAAGTTAGATTTGGAAAACTAGTGTATGTTGAAAATGCATGTACGTGCTAATATAATACACGCAGATCTTGTAATATGGTGTATAACACACAAGTATGAAATAATAGCTAAGCACAGATATATATAAAACAGTAGATGCAGTAAACTAGAAAAACCACACAAGGGATTTTTATACGGGTTCGGAGCATCGTCCTACGTCCAGTCCTAGACTTCTATCTGGATTTTCACAAACAACCATCTCACTTCACACGAAGTAAAAGGTATACAACACCCGAGCAAACGAACAGGATTTCACGCCTCTAACAACAACGAGGACTTCAACACGTACCTCTTACAACACCGAGGACTTCAACTAAGATGAGTATATTTTGTTGTTGACAGTATGTGTTCTTGATAACACGATTTTGTCACTTGCAGTACAAACCTCCTATAATCTTATCCTCAAATAATATATTTGTGTATATGAAGATTTGGAAGTGGATATCATATTGAATCAAAAGAATGTTAAATAGATTCTAGGATTCAAATGATATATGATAGAATATGAGCAATTTGAGCGCTTGAGAGTTCAAGATTGAAATCAAGAGAATAGAGATTAGATTGATAGAATCGGTGATTTGAAATGACGATCTTATGATGTTTATATAAGGAATAAACAGTTGTAACCATTTGTGAAGGGTTACAAACAACAGCCATGATTATTGGTGAAGAGAAAGAGAAGCAACCGTTGAAGAAATGGAAGTGTCTAGACGAAAGGTTGCTTTCTGGAATAAAATAGTTGACATGTCAAAAAGGACAAGTAGACATGAATTTGAATATATATACGTTATGCATCCTTGTGCACATTGATTGTGCATTCTGGGCAGAAACGGTCGACTGCCTGGTTTCCACTAGTCGACCGGTTTAGCCCAGATTGCACAGTTAATGTGCATTCATATATTCTAACATATATATGTATATATATATATATATATATATTCAAAGATTGGAGGTGTGAGATTATTTGAGGATAGATTTTAACATAACTAATACTACTAACATACCAAATAATCAACCTCTAATGTATAATACCAATGAATATCTTCTTTGTAATGTCCCATATTTTTACGGTATAATAATTATTTAATTTAATTATTTTAAAAGTGATTAGATATTTAAATGGTCATTTAATTAAAAAATATTGAATATTTAATTAATATAATAATTAAATAATATATTTAATTCTGAAATAATCAGAATTAGCTGAAATGACAATATTGTGTGAATTGGGAAATTCAAAATATATAATTCAGTTTAAAATTGAATTACTGTAACAAATATATTTGATTAACGAAGTTAGAGCGTACAAATTATAATATAATTTAAATTGAGTATGAAATGGCGCGGCAGTTCGTAATTTGGTGATTTGAACTTTAAATGAATATACAGGGTCCGTTTTAAATCGAATTTCTGTGAAACAAGAAACGTTAGGAGCTGGTGAATTATATTTTTCTAATGGAAGAGAAAAATCGGGATTTTATTGTGTAGATTCTGATTTATGTCCAAGTCAAATTTTCAAAAAGTCGCTATGGAATTCATATATAATTTATAAAGGTATATATAAAGGAATTTCATTATAAATCGAATATCGATTTAATCGGGATTTGGAATATCGAGCTAAAAAATCATATATGATTATTTTGGAGCTGTATTATATTCTATTGTGAATATATACGATAATATAAATATATTTATATTTAATTTAATTATTTTTAAATATATTAATATTTAAAAGGGTTTATTTAGAGCTTTAAAAATCACCAGTTTTGCAAACGACCTCCATTTTCGATGAAACTAATTTTGTTGGATCTGCAATATTAAATTATTCTTTGATTCTAAGTTTCGTGATTTTTAGAGTTAGCATGTGGCCGTACGGATTGTTAATGTGAAAAACATTCAGTATTTTGATTGTTAAAAATACGTGTGTGAGCAAACGAAGTCGGAATTCGACGAAACCAGTTTTATTGGGTCCGTAATGTCGAACTCTAGTTGCATGTCCATTTTCGTGATTTTTGGGTATTGTGTGTGATCATTGGGATTGAAAAACATTCATTGAAAATTTATATTAATATAAAAACAAAATATATAGATATTTATCAACTATATAAATACCATCCTAAACTTATCCTAAGACCTAAATACTTCATTCTCCGGTCAAACGAAATCCACCACTCTCTGTTCTTCATTTTACAATAAAATGGAAAGTTTAAAAATCATTAGAAAATCCATAATCCTATAAATCATATCACTTGTATAAATGGATTCGTGAAGCCTCCCTCTTCAATCTGGTGTGCTTTTTGTAGCGTTCGATCCGACTTACTGGAACACGTGCGTGAGCAGTAGTGCCTAGGGCATGATCTCATTGTAGTTTGAGGAAGCATTGGTGCGAATGGAGGTCATATTCGGGTTGAGGAGGTTGAGTAGGAGGATTGGTCAAAGTTTGGGGAGGATCGACACTTAGAAGTGTCGGAGGTCACTGTAGCATGGTGCTACTGTTTGTAAGCCGTGATTTCAAAATGGAGCTCGAGTTGTGTATGAGTGGTATGGGATGGTAGAGGCAGAGAAGTGCGGTTCAATGGTGATTTTTATTTGGATTTCAGTGAAGTAATGATGTGCAATTTTGGAGGTGAAAGTTCGACCATGTTTTAGAGGGGTGATGGGTTTTGAGCTATCAGGGAAGAAGCACTTCGTTGAGGCCGAATAGGTATGGGAAATAATGGGCCGATATTAAGGTGAGACCCAGTTGTTTATTTAAATTCATTTTTTATTTAAATTAAATAAGGTTTTAACTTGTAAAATAAATATCTCAGTCATACTGTATCAGAATTTCGAACGGTTAGTCATGTTGGGATCGTATGGACGGTGGCTACACATTGGAATTGACTGAGAGTGAAGTGGAGCTCGTTACAATTTATTGCAAAATAAATTGTGTGTCTGAATCAACCGACAGTTACCGTTATTTAACGTTAACGTCCAATGTGAGTAAATCTCACTAATTCTGATCAATTTATATTTTTATAAATATAATATAGTAATGATAAATGATAATTGATTGTTGTGTGTTGATTGGTTGGTTGAATTGCTGATGTGTTGGTTGAAATTATAGATAGCGATATATATGAATCGTTAATCAAATGTTGATTCTGTTATCAGAATATTTCATGTCGAAATGAAATCGACGTTATTTTATTGTTTAACATCTGTGAATGCAGGGAAATGGGTCTATATAAAATCAAATGATTTTATAAAAAGGAATTTCAAAGTGGATATTGAATAGAAAAGGAAATATTTGTAAAACAAATATAAAAGGAAATATTTATTTAGAAAATAAATGGAATTATAAAGGAAATATATATTTATGTAATAAATAGAATTATATAAAAGGAAATATTTATGAAATAAATATGATACTGAAAAGGGAAACATTTACACGAAATAAATAGTTCATATATAGGATATTGAAAAGGGGAATACTTATATGAAATAAATAGGATATTGAAAAGGAAATATTTGGAAAATGAATAAAGTTTTATAAAAGAGAATTTTACATTAGGAAGGTTTAGACCCGTGCTTCGCACAAGGGTGTAACATGATATTGATTTAAAGCATATATTTTGCAAATAAAATATTATAAAAGGAATTTGGGGTTTGAATTGGGAATTTAAATGGAATTACTGAAATTAGAACTGACTGGAAATTAGTTGAGTTGAATGGCTTTCAGGGTATCGATCTGATGTTGGTTTCGGCCTTCGAGAGTAAAACGTAGGGGGTTATTCTCTTACTAGTTTACAGTTAGAGACTAATATATGTGAGAATATAGTGATGTGTGAATCGGAAATGGAAACATTTTCCAAAGTTAATAACATATATTTTCTAAGATTAGAAAATAAGGATTTGATTAATATATGGAAACATGAAATGGGAAAATGAATAAATGTTGATTGATGATAGATCGATAGAATTTCCATCTGGAAATAATATCATTGTTTGCACACATGTTTTCCTTTGATAGTTAAATCACCGATTATCGAAGATTTTGACCATTTCCGTTGTCAATACGGAGAGACCGGGATCAGATATATTATCTGAAAACCACTCTGCATGGCATTAGCGTTGCGAATCAAATATGATGAAGATAATTGAAGACGGAGTTATGCAAGGGCTATTCAGTAAATCCTAGGTGGAAATTGCCTAAAATTGATTTACAGAATAATTCCTTCGTATTGTCCAGTCCTAGGACAACTTGAATGGACGAATGTCTGATAGAGTATATCTGGTAGATCGCGTAAGTTGATCGTTTCAAACGTATTTATGTTGGTGGCGGAGGAATTCATTTCTCTTAACTTATACCCGTGGTAGTTTTGGGGGAATCAATTTGTGATTTGATGGGTATGACGATGTGGCATTCAATGTAAATGAAAGGGTGATCTGTTAAAAGATACGTTATGACCTCAAGCCTCATCAACTGGAAAATGACAGAAATCGGGCAGGCAACATGGCTAAGTGGGTCGCACCCAAGCAGGGTATATTGTCACCATCTAGAGAATATTCATATTTGTTACTTCTTTCACTTCTGTATCTCCCGGGAGCGGTTATGTGAAAAGTCGGGGTATGTATGACTTATGCAGGATCTATAATATGGCTATGCGGAATATGATAACAAACTTTAAATGCAGTAAAGTAAAGTAAAGTAGAGTAACGACACCAGGATTTTTATACTGGTTCGGACCTCCAGTCCTACGTCCAGTCCCGAAGCTTCTCTTCGGCTTTTCACTAAACAACACCCTCGCTTCACCCGGAGGAACAGGTTCACAACTACTTGATTTACGGGCTACAAGTTTACCCACTTGATTTCACGGGCTACAAGCTTACCCACATGATTTACGGGCCACAAGCTTACCCACTTGATTTCACGGGCTACAAGCTTACCCACACAGGACAATTACAAGAGTTTGACTTCTGATTGTGTTCTTCTTTCAACACTGATTTGCCAACAATTGAGTACACCCTTCCTATAATCTTATCCTCAAGTATATGATTTGAATGCAAAGATTTAAGGAAGAAAGATTGCTTGTTGAATCAAATGATATAAAACTGATTCAAGGGTTCAACAAGTATTGAATATTTGAGAGAGCTTTTAGAATGCAAGAGAGTATAGAGTTAAGATCAGAAAATAGAAGAAGATTCGGTGATTTGAAAGTATGATTTCAAGTCTATTTATAGTGTAGAATAGTTGCATTCTTTCATGAAGAGTTTCTATAAAGAATTGTGTCCATTTCTCTTGAAATTGAATAGAAATCTCTTCACAAAAAGAAGCATCCTTTCAGAAAAATTACAGCAAGAAAAAAGGTCGACAGGTCGAAATTAACAGGTCGACAGGAATTTGAAAAAAATAGCCGTTATGCACAAAAGACAATAGGACCGGTCGACAGGTCTTTTTTGGGCGGTCGACCGTTTTCTTGCTGTGGACCGGAGGACCTCGGTGGACCGGAGGACCTCGGTCCACAGTCTATATCACTCTGCACTCTTTCCCGGTCGAAGCCTGGACCGTTCGGGCTTTTTCTGTGACTTTTCAATTCCTCAAATATACAGATTTCAGCCCCAGCTAATTTCAGTTTCTAAATTGTTTTGTGCATTCGTGTTATACTTTGAGGATAGATTTTAACATAAATCTAACACGACTCCATACCTACATATATATAATCTTAGCTCCATGTCATGATTTCCATTGATCTTTACTATGATCTTTATTGATTTCCACTTTGATAAATGTGAATTCAGCTCGTCAATGATCTCTATTTCTATGTTGTCATTAATCAAAATCTTGTGTATCAACATTCTCCCCCTTTTTGATTGATGACAACATCTTGCATATATTTTTGAGATACTGAGTAGCTCCCCCTGAATATATGCTTATATATTTTTATCTCCTCCTGTCTAAAAGCTTTCTGCACATTTTGTTAGTATAATAAAAACTTACTGTTTCCTGTAACAAAATGTTAGTGCATATAAAATGAATATTTATATGATACATGAATATATATATATATATATATGCATATTTCTCCCCCTTTGTCATCGATTAAAAAGAATAAACATCATGATAGAACAGTAATCGAACATAAGACATAAATTAAAGTACCTTCGGGAGATATTGGATCATGTGCAATTTGATAAACTGAATTTTGTTTTCAGAGACATTTGGAGAAATCAAAATCGCCTTCCTTTTATTGTGGTGTACCTGCAAAAAAATAGAATATATATACTTTGGTACCCACTTGCTTTGTTTGGGTCCATGGGTTAGATGGAAGGTAGCCATACCCAAGAGGGTTTAATGGAACCTTTAAAGATAAAATTTTCATTATTAACTACTGAATCAAAATAATCATCAATATATTTTTCTCTGTTTTTCCAACTTACAGGAACCCAAATACTTAAGTAATCTCTATTGATATTCCTTTTCATACTTCTGGATCTATTATACAGATCTCTAGTCATAGAAGTATTCGAATTTCTATAATAATTGGATCTAGGATGAGCATTAGTACTAGCAGTAATATTTTTATTGTACATGAAAGCATATCTAGTACTATTTCTAAGATTAGTTTTATTATATCCTAAACCACTTTTGTCATGTAAAGGTCGAGATCTAGATAAAATCATATTTAAATCATTTTGACCTTTATTAAATTTTGCAAACTTATTCGCACTTTTATCAAATTTATTTCCAAAGTTGCTATTGACATTTTCAAAAGAAATTTTGTTATTCTTTAAATCATCAATTTCCTTATTTAATTCAGAATTTTTCCTTTTTAAAGTACCATTCTCAGTTTTGAGACCTAAAATTTGAGATTCTGAATTATCTAAAGAAGATTGTAACTTTTCAAAATTTTCTTTTGAGTCAGAAATTTCATTTTGCAAAATATTATTATTCACCTTTAAAAACTCACATTCTTTAAATAGTTCTAAATTCTTTTCAGTTAAAGCTCCATTCTCTTTTTCAAGAGACGAAATTAAAGAACTAGAATTATTTAAAGAATCTTCTAATAATATATTTCTATTTTGCAAAAGATCGATTTCCTTTAAAAGAACATTATTTTTATCTTCTAGTTGCTCATTTTCTTTTTGAAGGAAATCTTTTTGAGAAACAAGCTCTTCTAAGGTATCTTCAAAACATTTGGCTTGTTTTACCAAACAATTGTTTTCTTCTTTTAATTTGGAATTTTCTTCCTTGTACTTTTTTGACATAGCTAAAACGACTGTATTGAGTTTCAATAATTTTTCATGGTCTAACAAAAGATCTTTAAATAATGAATCTACACATACCGATTGTGATCTGACTTTAGCCATGAGACATTTGCTTCCTTGCTCTCTTGATTCGGCTTTGTTGCTCTTCCACTTTCTAATCCCTTGACTAGACTTCTTTATTGCCATTTGTTCTAAGATGTTGTTACGATCTCTAGAACACCAGGCTCTGATACCAAATGAAAAGTTGAATTGAAAAGTCCGAGTGTGTACGACTTATGCAGGATCTATAATATGGCTATGCGGAATATGATAACAAACTTTAAATGCAGTAAAGTAAAGTAGAGTAACGACACCAGGATTTTTATACTGGTTCGGACCTCCAGTCCTACGTCCAGTCCCGAAGCTTCTCTTCGGCTTTTCACTAAACAACACCCTCGCTTCACCCGGAGGAACAGGTTCACAACTACTTGATTTACGGGCTACAAGTTTACCCACTTGATTTCACGGGCTACAAGCTTACCCACTTGATTTCACGGGCTACAAGCTTACCCACTTGATTTCACGGGCTACAAGCTTACCCACTTGATTTCATGGGCTACAAGCTTACCCACACAGGACAATTACAAGAGTTTGACTTCTGACTGTGTTCTTCTTTCAACACTGATTAGCCAACGATTGAGTACACCATTCCTATAATCTTATCCTCAAATGAAATTTGATGTTTAGAAAAGATTAGGAAGTATAATATCGAATTGAATCACAAGTGTATGAAATATGCTTGGAGATTCAACCGATAAAATGAATGCTTTTTGAGTGCTTTTTGAACGAGAAGAATATTGCAAGATAGATCAGAAAATAGAGACAAATTTCGGTGATTTGGATGATTGTAAAATCATGTATTTATAGAGATCGAGAGGTTGCAAATGTTGGTGAAAAGATGCATCTAAAAGGAGTGATTATTCATGAAGAAAAATGGATGCAACTCTTGAAGAAAGAAGATGACTTTTCAATATAACGGTCAAAATTCAAAAACCTGTTGACCTATAGAATTTTATAGGTCGACATGTTTTTAGCCGTTGGAATTCAAAAACCTGTTGACCTATAAAATTTTGTAGGTCGACCTATTTTTGACCGTTACAATTTAAAAACCTGTTGACCTATAAAAAATTGTAGGTTGACATGTTTTCGGTCATATGCATAAAAAATGTCTTCATGAGTAGTATTTTCAAACAATTAGAAGTATGATTATTTGAGGATAGATTTTAACATTTTATAACTCTAAATAATCAACTTCTAACCTATGAAGTCATCTTGTCTTCTTTTTGTCGATGTAGAAGCTTCTTCTTGTCATAAATCAAAATAACCATCGACGCTTCGACTCAACATTATGTTGGTATACCAACCATAAGGTTATAATATATTCGGAACATTCAAGCGAAATGAATGGCCGGTAATGTGTGGTCGAGTTACAAGATGTTCTTGTTGAATTCCAGTGTATCGCTTCTAGAGCACACTGATCGGAAGGTGGATCCATACCTTGTCATAGTTGGAATCCATTACCCAATAAGATCCCGCGGTTTTGATTATATATTATATACGTAGAACGTGAAATGAAAGCGTTCTACTAGATTTCTATTTACTTGGTCTAGACATTATTATAATATCAGACAAGTATTGTTTTAGAAAAATATTTTGGGTTATCATAAGGTAAAAACCATCCGTGTTTATGTATGGATCAGTCTTATGATTATCCTTTGTTTAAAAAGGATTTTTGAAAAGTTAAACAAATCATTTGAGTTTACTCACACCAGTCACGTGACTGACCCAGAGTTTATTTTTTTTGTTTTCCCTAAACTCTTGGGTTCCCAATCTTGTATGGGTAGTCAAGTAGTCAGGATTTTTTAGATACTTGAAGAGATGGAGCAGGAGGCTTCAGGATTATAACAATTGTTTATTCTGCTATGTTGTAAGTGTTGTTCTCTGATAATGTTACTATATACATATGCTGATTTTATTTCAAAGATATGTTATCTATTATATGTTGTTCCTTCCGCTGTGAGATTCGTTTTACTCTGATGTTGTATGTTCTTCTTCTTCTATTCTAAGTTTTTATCTTATCTACTCTCACCCTCTATTTTCTTTCATTAACTATCTAGTATTTTTTATGCTTGAATAGTCGACATTGAGTGTAAGTCGGTTACTCAGGATCGCGAAAACCCGGTCGTTACAGCGGTATCAGAGCTTAAGGTTAAGTAATTACCTTGGCTCTGTGGCGTGACTCAGTAGAGATGGGGTTAGTAATACCCTAGATTGAGTTTGAGTGTATGAGCGCATATTTATTATTTGATATAAAGAAGTTTCATATTGTGGAGATTTATTGGTTGAGTTGTTTATGAGTTCTGGTCGATCAGTTTGATCCACTATATCAGTAGGAGTTTCTAAACGCTCGAATATGATGGGTCGACACGATATATTTTGAAAAGAGGGTAAATGAAAATAAGTTTACCCAAAGTATATTTTGATATAGGGAAGATATATATATATTGGAATTATAATATATTAGATATATTGGTTATTATTATAATCGAGTAAGATTATAAATTAAATGGTTATATAAATAACCAATCAGAATTCATATAAGTGAAATACATGGAATCAGATGAATTAAATCTGAAGTTAAAATCAGAATTGAAATTAAAACCGTGGAAATTGGAAAGGTGTTTGTAAATGGATTTGAATTGAATATATAAGAATTTTAAAATCCTCGGAGATTTTAAATTGTTTTACCAGCATTGTGAATGGTATTTTGAAATGTATTTCAAAATGGAATAGTTTAAAAGTGATTTTGAAAGTGATATAGTATTGAAATCACTTCGATAGCTGGGGAATAACCCTGATGATGAATTGCGACATCATTAGTGTTCATTTTCGAGTGGTAAGTAACGGATTACTACCAAAGAAATTGTTTTTGAATTGTTTTGAGAAAAGCAAGTTGTTTTGAATTCCGCGAAGGAATAATTGATTTTGAAAAGCTAAGTTATTTAAAATTCCCAAGAAAAGATGGTTTGAATTAAAATCAGTTAAGTAAGTGGAAATTTAATTGAATTAGAATGATATCGAGAAAATTGGATTTGCGTCGTAGGAATTCGAAATGGTATTGAATTGATGAGTTAGGAGTTTGGGATCAAGAATGGAACTTTGGTTTGAAATGGAATTTGGTTTGGATACGTGAATGATTTGGTTTTGAAGATAAAATTGGAAATTGGTTGGAAATGTATTGGTATTTGCAGAAGTGGTAACAGATGGAAAGGATATAATGATATGCCCGACAAAAAGGTGCAAGTTTGTATTTCATACGGATATGAGATTTCTGAGCCGAATTGGCAAGCCGCTTGGCTGTTTGATTTTTCTTTTGGGTTGGAGATGGACCAGAGAGGCGAATTGTAGTTGTACCGATATACCAATACAAAGGAGATGCTGGCGAAATTTTTCGAAAATTTTGGGTGTTAAAAAACTTTCAGGATTTTTGAAAATTTTCGTTAATAAGAATGAGTTGATATTTTAACTGAAACCAAATGGTTCAATTGAATCTGAAGTTAATAGGTAAGACAAATAATTTTTAATGCAGTTAATAGGGTTTGTTTTCTACCTTAGCAATTTCGAGGATGAAATTATTTTAAGGGGGGAAGAATGTAACGTCCCGGATTTTTACGGTATAATAATTAATTTATTAAATTATTTAAAAAGTGATTTAGAGATTTAAATGGTCGTTTAATTAAACAATATTGAATATTAATTAATATAATAATTAAATAATATATTTAATTCTGAAATAATCAGAATTAGATGAAATGGCAATATTGTGTTAATTGGGAAATTCAAAATATATAATTCAGTTTAAAATTGAATTACGGTAACGAATATATTTAGTTAACGAAGTTAAGCGTATAAATTATAATATAATTTAGATCGAGCTTGAAATGGCATGGCAGTTCGTAATTTGGCGATTTGAACTTTAAATGAATATACATGGTCCGTTTTAAGTCGAATTTCTGTGAAACAAGAAATGTTAGGGGCTGATGAAGTATATTTTTCTAATGCAAGAGAAAATTCGGGATTTCATTATGTAGATTTTGATTTATGCCCAAATCAAATTTTCGAAAAGTCGCTATGGAATTCACATATAATTTATAATAATATATATAAAGGAATTTCATTATAAATCGAATATCGATTTAATCGAGATTTGGAATATCGAGCTAGAAATTCATATAGGAATATTTTGGAGATGTATGATATTCTATTGTGAATATATATAATAATATAAATTTATTTATATTTAATTTAATTATTTTTAAATATATTAATATTTAAAAGGGTTTATTTAGAGCTTTAAAAATAACCAGTTTTGCAAACGATCTCCGTTTTCGACGAAACTAATTTTGTTAGATCCATAATATTAAATTATTGTTAGATTCCAAGTTTCGTGATTTTAAGAGTCAGTATGTGGCCGTACGGATTGTTAATGTGAAAAACAGTCAGTATTTTGAATGTTAAAAATACGTTGTGTGAGCAAACGAAGTCGGAATTCGACGAAACCAGTTTTGTTGGGTCCGTAATGTCGAACTGTAGCTGCATGTCCATTTTCGTGATTTTTGGGTATCATGTGTGATCGTTGGGATTGAAAAACATTCATCGAAAATTTATATTAATATAAAAACAAAATATCTAGATATTTATCAACCCTATAAATACCATCCTAAACTTATCCTAAGACCTAAACACTTTATTCTCTGGTCAAACGAAATCCGCCGCTCTCTGTTCTTCATTTTACAATAAAATGGAAAGTTTAAAAATCATTAGAAAATCCAATATAATCCTACAAATCATATCACTTGTATAAATGGATTCGTGAAGTCTCCTTCTTCAATCTGATGTGCTTTTTGAAGCGTTTGATCCGATTTCCTGGAACATGTGCGTGAGCAGTAGTGCCTAGGGCATGATCTCCTGGGAATTTGAGGAAGCGTTGGTGCGAATGGAGGTCGTATTCGGGTTGAGGAGGTTGAGTAGGAGGGTTGGTCAAGGTTTGGTGAGGATTGACACTTAGAAGCGTTGGAGGTCACTGTAGCATGGTGCTACTGTTTGTAAACCGCGATTTCAAAATGGAGCTCGAGTTGTGCATGAGTGGTATGGGATGGTAGAGGCCGAGAAGAGGGGTTCAATGGTGATTTTTATTTGGATTTCAGTGAAGTAATGATGTGCGATTTTGGAGGTGAAAGTTCGGCCATGTTTTAGAGGGGTGACGGGTTTTGAGCTTTCGGGGAAGAAGCACTTCGTTAAGGCTGAATGGGTATGGGAAATAATGGGTCGGTATTAAGGGTGAGACCCAGTTGTTTATTTAAATTCAGTTTTTATTTAAATTAAATAAGGTATTAACTTGTAAAATAAATATCTCGGTCATACTGTATCATAATTTCGAACGATCAGTCGCGTTGGGATCGTATGGATGGTGCCTACACGTTGGAACTGACAGGGAGTGAAGTGGAGCTCGTTACAATTTATTGCAAAATAAATTGTCTGTCTGAATCAATCGACAGTTATCATTATTTAACGATAATGTCCAATGTGAGTAAATCTCACTAACTCTGATCAATTTATATTTTTATAAATATAATCTAGTAATGATAAATGATAAATGATAATTGATTGTTGTGTGTTGATTGGTTGGTTGAATTGTTGATGTGTTGGTTGAAACTATACATAACGATATATATAAATTGTTAATCAAATGTTGATTCTGTTTATCAGAATATTTCATATTGAAATGAAATCGATGTTATTATATTGTTTTACATCTGTGGATGAAGGAAAATAGGTCGGAGGAATCCAACTGGATTCCTCAACATTTATTTTACTGTATTTCATGTATTGTAATAAATGATGTGATATAAAATCTGTTGTTGATTATGTGTGTTTGAATGATATCGATCATTGTTATTTGGTATTTTAAATACCATATATAATAATGGAATTAAAATGGGAATTTTCAATGTGTATGTTGAAAATAAAATATATTTATATAAAATGAAATGATTTTATAAAACGGAATTTCAAAGTGGATATTGAATAGAAAAGGAAATATTTGTAAAACAAATATAAAACAAAATATTTATTTAGAAAATAAATGGAATTATAAAGGAAATATTTATTTATGGAATAAATACAATTATATAAAAGGAAATATTCATGAAATAAATATGATATTGAAAAGGGAAACATTTAAATGAAATAAATAGTTCATATATAGGATATTGAAAATGGGAATATTTATATGAAATAAATAGGATATTGAAAAGGAAATATTTGGAAAATGAATAGAGTTTTATAAAAAGAGAATTTTCCATAGGAAGGTTTAGACCCGTGATTCATACACGAGTGTAACATGATATTGATTTAAAGCAAATATTTTGTAAATAAAATATTATAAAGGAATTTGGGGTTTGAATTAGGAATTTAAATGGAATTGCTGAAGTTACAATTGAATGGAAATTAGTTGAGTTGAATGGCTTTCTAGGTATCGATCTAATGTTGGTTTCGGCCTTCGGGGTTAATATGTAGGGGGTTGTTCTCTTACTAGTTTACATTTAGAGACTGATATATGTGAGAAGATAGTGATGAGTGAATCAGAAATGGAAACGTTTTCCAAAGTTAATAACATATATATTCTAAAATTAGAAAATAAGGATTTGATGAATATATGGAAATGAGAAATGAGGAAATGAATGTTGATTGATGATAGAATTTCCATCTGGAAATAATATCGTTGTTTGCACACATGTTTTCCTTTGATAGTTAAATCACTGACTATCGAAGATTTTGACCATTTCCGTTGTCAATACGGAGAGACCAGGATCAGATATGTTATCTGAAAACCACTCAATGTGGCATTAGCATTGCTAATCAAACATGATGAAGATAATTGAAGATGGAGTTATGCAAGAGCTTTTCAGTAAATCCTAGGTAGAAATTGCCTAATATGGATTTACAGAATAGTTCCTTCGGATTGTCCAGTCCTAGGACAACTTGAATGGACGAATGTTTGATAGAGTATATCTGGTAGATCGCGTAAGTTGATTGTTTCAAACGTATTTACGTTGGTGGCAGAGGAATTCGTTTCTCTTAGCTTATACCCATGGTATTTTTGGGGGAATTAATTTGTGATTTGACAGGTATGACGAAGTGGCATTCAAAGTAAATGAAGGAGTGATCTGTTAAAAGATACGTTATGACCTCAAGCCTCATCAACTGGGAAATGGCAGAAATCGGCCAGGCAATAGGGCTAAGTGGGTCGCACCCAAGTTGGGTATATTGTCACCATCTAGAGAATATTCATATTTGTTACTTCTTTCGCTTCTGTATCTCCCGAGAATGGTTATGTTGGTATACCAACCATAAGGTGATAATATATTCGGAACATTCAAGTGAAATGAATGGTCGGTCATGTGTGGCCGAGTTACAAGATGTTCTTGTTGAACTCCAGTGTATTGCTTCTAGAGTACACTGATCGGAAGGTGGATCCATACCTTGTCATAGTTGGAATCCATTACCCAATAAGAGCCCGCGTTTTTGATTGTATATTATATATGTAGAACGTGATATGAAAGCGTTCTACTAGATTTCTATTTACTTGGTTTAGACATTATTATAATATCAGATAAGTATTGTTTTAGAAAAATATTTTGGGTTATCATAAGGTAAAAACCATCCGTGTTTATGTGTGGATCGGTCTTACGATTATCCTTTGTTTCAAACGGATTTTTGAAAAGTTAAACAAATGATTTGAGTTTACTTACACCAGTCGCATGACTGACCTAGTGTTTATTTTGTTTTGTTTTCCCTAAACTCTTGGATGCCCAATTTTGTACGGGCAGTCAAGTAGTCATGATTTTTCAGATACTTGAAGAGTTGGAGCAGTAGGCTTTAGGATTATAACAATTATTTATTCCACTGTGTTGTAAGTGTTGTACTCTGATAATGTTACCTTATACATATACTGATTTTATTTCAAAGATATGTTATCTATTATATGTTGTTTGTTCCATTGTGAGATTCGTGTTACTCTGATGTTGTATGTTCTTCTTCTTCTATTCTAAGTTTCTATCTTATCTATTCTCACCCTCTATTTTCTTTTATTAACTATCCGGTATTTCCGATGCTTGAATAGTCGACATTGAGTTTATGTCGGTTACTCAGTATCGCGAAAACCTGGGTCATTACATTCTTTTTGTCGATCATGGCATATCTCTTTGTCAGAAATCACAACTCTATGGAAATCTTGACTCAACATTCTCCCCTTTTTTGATTGATGACAACATAATTCTGAATCTCCTCCTGTATATGAACTCCCCCTGAGATTATGCCCAAGTCTAATATGCATGTAAATCATTCACTATTATAGCCAATTTAGACTATGCGAATGTATTTATTATGCCTAACTAACTTAATTAAGCTACACCCAAATTCCTGCGACGTAACCGTACGTATAACATGATTTCGCGAGTCTCTAAGTATTCATGAAATTATACTAATAGTATCAAAGCAAGGAATAGGGGATAAGCTCGAGAATTGACATAAAAGAATAGCCATGCAAGAATGTACCAAATACAAAAATAATGGTTCCAATGGGTTTAATGTACATAACAGTGAATAGGAATAAACTAGACAAGTTACACCCCAAAAAAAAGGGATCCAACATAATTAAGGGGATAGGCATAAGTGATTTGGTCCAACAAATGCCAGTTCTAAGTACAACCTAATAAGTTAATGGGAATAGGCATAAGTCACTGACTATAATAGTTATAGGCAATTAGCCACAATAGTCATGGGAGGCTAATCACAATAGTTTCTTAATCAATGTCATAGGCAATAGTCTCATAGTCATAAATCTTGGTAATAGTCTCATAGTCATGAATCATATGCAATAGTCACAAAATTATGAATCATAGTCATAGTCATAGGCAACAGTCTTATAGTCATAGTCATATGTAATAGTCTCTTTGTCATGAATCATAGTCATAGGCGATAGTTTCACGGTCAACAGTTTCATAGTCATAGTCTTAGGCAAAAATCCCATAATCATAGTCATTGGCAATTAGCCACAATAAGTTCTAGGCCACAATCGAGAATCAGATCCAAAGGTATAGATAACGTTAGATTTGACATAAGCACGAATTAAAGATAATTAACTTGCAAATTAGTATAGTTCTATATTTTGATTCATTACATTCACAATTCCAATTACACGTTCAAATCTAAGGAATAATCGAACTTACAGTGATCGGTTTAGAAAAGGCAATTTGCTATGATTCGAGTGACGTTGCTTGAAGCGGAATGCCTATGGTCTAACTTGAAGCTTTATCTTTATTTGAATATCCAATTTGAAGAAGAATTATAACTTGTTTTAGTGGAGAGTAAGATTTATTTTAATTAGGATTGAGGCAGAGTATAGGCGTAATGAAGTTGTGTGGAGAAAGTGAAGTTTGGGGGCGTTTATATAGCGTAGAACTCATGAATTTGGCCCAGAAATCAGCCCGGATACGTAAAAAGGAATTCTGCCTTGGATCTGGAAAAACAGGGCAGGTCAACCCCCAGGTCGACACATAAAGGGGAGGTCGACCCCCTGGTCGACCTAGGTCCTGGGCAGGAAATTTCTTGCCTAGCCCACTTCTGGGTTCTGTTTTGAATTTTGAATTCAATTTCGAGCTGTTTTCTTTATTTTGAATTTTTGAAATTTCTGAAGGCCATAACTTCTTCATATGAAGTCCGATTTACGCAAACTCGGATTCTATCTCAAGCAGAATTCTGAGACAAACGCAATGGCATAACATGTTTCCCTTAATTCTTCACTTAAAAATTAAGTATACTTTGATTTGTTACATTAACGTTTACAGAAAATACGGGGTGTTACATTCTCCCCTCCTTAAAGGATTTCGTCCCCGAAATCTTCAAGTTAAGAAGAATGTATCCTAACATCCAGCATCCATCTACTCAACCATTCAAGCACAGTCATCCATTGTCCCTAAAAAGGATTTCTAATGCTTTCATGATTCTATGCATAGTGTGTGTACATGTCCTTATCTAATGTAAAATCAGGCGGTCTACTGATTCAGTTGATCTCCTTAATGCGAATTATGTTAGTGCCATGAGTCCATCATGTATGCAATTATCCCTAGTCATGTAAGTACTATATGCGTGCATATTCATTCATCCATTTGAAACATCCATATGATAACACATCAAGTTTTAATCCATATACAAATACATATATGCATATGCAAACATGAAAGTGACTGAGCCGATCTAGTGCATAATGTGTGTATATGCATCCATGAGCAACCACTAGCAAACACTTGTAACCACTTGTATCCACCAAACATAACATGTCTCAAACACATGTTTACATCCATTAGCTTCTACCTAAGGATTGAGGATAGGATCGAGAGGATATACTTAAAAGCTAAAGACTAGCATACAAATAGATTTTTCAGAAAAAGAGGAATCAAGGATATACCCTCAAAAAGGGTAAGATGCGCGTATCTAGTCTTCAGTCTTCTAAGTCGCATCTTCTTGAGCTTCACTCCAATGTACCTTATCTAACTTAACTTCATGGTTGCAAAGCTTCTTGACCTCCCTTTCCAAAACCTACTAGTAAAAATAGGCCTTCAATCACTTACTATGCTAGAGGGTATCCAACGTAGTCGAACTATCTTTCCAAGATTAAACATATGTTAATCATGATACCAAGTGTATATACCTAAGATGATTAGAGGTCTCTCCTCTACTTAGCTTATCCATCATGCTGCAAATCTGAGGGTCTAAAGCTAATGGTTACTATGTGCTTATTACTACTCTTAAGGTCAGTCTAACTTAGGGTGCCAGCCCCCAACCATTTATTTCTCACGCAAACCATCCTAGTCGAACTCGACATCCCTCAAGTACAAGCCCCAAAGGCCTAAACCAATATCAGACAAGCACCCAATGAATACCTTCTTCGAATTTGGACGATCTATGTGAGGTGATACTAAAAAAACAACCAAAAAATTGGGCATTTTACCGACTCTGGCTATTCTGGCCAATCTTGCTCCAGAATTATCGTTGATCGCATAATTGGCTTTGCAGTGTCATCTAGATACATGCAGAAGTCTATCTCGAATTTTAGGGGGAAAACCCCTACCCTAATCAAAACATCTTGCGTACTCATGGACTACCCCAACGGATCGAAAATCGTCGATAGATAAGTAAAGTGATTCTAGGTAGCTAAGACAAACTGATCCCTTAGGATCGTAAGAAATCTCAAGGGTATTCTCGAGGCAAGTCGAAAGTCTAATTACCCTTGTTTCGTAATTACTAGCTAACCAATCAATGCCTAGAGTCAACCCATAGCCCAAAAAAACATAAGCATAAATATAGCTATTCTCAAATCCTCACAAGTCAAAGATAGATGGGTCGAACTAGCAATTGGATGCGAGACTATCATGGGATCCTCTACTACACAATATCTAGGGTACAGAGACTCAACTATGGAAGCAGATATACACGGATGTGAAGCGCTAAAACCAGAAGGAGTACTGTGACGGCCCGCCCCGCACCAACCGACATTTACTCCAAAAGTGCGCTGTACACATGTCCAGTTAGCACGGAACGGGTCGCCAGAAGAAAAAGAAAGAAGAGAATGAACTAATCAAGGAACCTGTAATATGTCTCACAGCGCATAGAACAAAATATAATAATAACATACTTGACATAAAACAGAAGAGACAGTGCATAAGCTAAAACCAAAACTGAGCATCATAGCAGCGGAAATCCAAAATATAGCTTATTACAACTTTTCAAACTGTCTCAAAGCAAAAGCAAGATAAAGGAGGTACACTACTAATGCCCAAGTAGCGACCACCAACGACACAGGGAGAATATCTATATATCATACGTGGAAGCCTCCTGCTCGCCTCTGAATCAGCTACCCGCGCATCACCAGCTAACCATAACCTGTCTCTAGTCTTCTCGTGTGAGCACCCAGAGTAATAAGAGAAGACATAAAACTCTGGGTCAGACATAAAGCCTGGTATGAGCGATAGCATCTAAACAGAATAATAACAGGTATAATCCAATCATACCTGAACCTGGACTTGCAACCAAAGAGTTAGCACTACATACTGTACAACACTCTAAGGTGCCCTTTCGAATGGTGTAAAGATAACGGGGGTGGGGGTGTGCATGTCATAGTGATGTCAAACAATCAAGCGTAGCAATCATCCTCACATCCCTCACTCGGTGCGTAAAGCATACGATATCCACTACTTTGGTCACCTAATACTTTGGGCCATGACGGAATCCAATCCTGTGTAACTATCACTACAAGCCCACTATCCATCTCTCAGTGGTGAACCAAAGTTATGAATACTGACAACCCCTTTGCACACGTCCCGCAGCAAAGCCCAATCATGAAGTGAATCATTGGTTCCCAACTGGGTCCGGGATCCTGAGCTCTAACTTCCATTTGGACTACCTTTGCATCTCGGGTTATTGGTCATCACCTCCTCCGGATCGGTCTTCATTCAGTTCGCGACCTCCTGGTTCGGTTCGTGACTCGCCCCCTCGCATCAGCTCGACTCGCGGATCGTGGTCATTGCCTTCGCTCGGATCGGGTCGTGCCTGTTACGTCAGCTCGGGTCGGATCGCACCATTCGTCGCTCATTCGGATCGCGCCTGCTGCATCGGGTCGGGTCGCGATGCACTCGTGGTCACCATCCCCCTTCGGTTCGGTTCGCAGTCCTCCTTCGCGAATGGTCGGATCTCCATCATCGGATCGTGCTTCACCCATTCGTGGTATCGGTCGAGCTTGGAGTGGCTCGTGACGTCAGGTCAGGTCGTGACCTTCGACGTGGAGCGGATCGGGTCGTCTCTTGGCGCGAGCTTCAATCGGATCGGTTCGCATGGGTTAGGGGCGATCCGGTCCGGGGTACTTCCTGCACTTCGTTCCAGCGACTGTTTTTCGCCATTCGACGGCGTTTTTGACCAAACTAACACTTCTAAACAATCACAAAGCATACCATACAGTCATAGCAACATATGGTATCGACCACAAACACCAAAACATAAATCATAGCATGTAAAATGGATCAAACATAGCCAATACCCCATATTTTCCCTTAAGCATACTTAAGCAAATCTAACAATAAGGTTAGTAAATCTTAACCAAGTTGAACCAAACTTCTAACAGAGGTCTAAAACAATATTTCAGAATTTCTGAAAATTTTTCCAGATTTTTAACATGCATAAATTCGCTAATTATCACTAATCACCCCTTAATCCCCAAATTCCAGGATTTACAAAATTAGTCGAAATTAAACCAAATTCATATCAGAGGCATAAAATGATGTTTTAGAATTTTGGGAATTTTTCTAGATTTTTCTGAACCATAATTTCGCTAATCTTCGCTAATTACCATAATTAGCCGTAATTAGTGAGGAACTATGCAAATCACTCACCTTTGCCACAAAGTAAACTATAGATCTGAAATGATTCTCTGTTTGGGTCGAATTCCAATGCTTAGCAGCAGCTCCTATCTTGATTTGATGCTAATCCGCCTTGATTTGATGTAGATTAGGCCAAGACTTGATTAGAAAGTGATTAGAAGGTGATTTGGGTGTTGGAGGCCATGGCTAGAGCTCAAAGGAGGTTTGTGGCGGCTGGAAAATGAATGAAGAATCGTTTTCTAAACCCTAGCAGCCCTCAAATACCTCTAAACCCGAAATCCCCCATTGGGCCTAGTTGTTAATCACCCGGTTAAGCCCAATTAGCTGAAAATAACCCTTTAAACCTTAATTCAGCCATATCTCCCAAATGGTAAGTCCGTTTGGCTATTGTAACCACTCTACGGAAAGAGAAACCATCATTCGAATCCAATGGAAGTGGTTTCAGGTCAAAATTCCTTTCCAGTCAAAAGTTATGGCCAAAACAGTACCAACTAGGGGCAAAACGGTCATTTAAAAATCGACAAAAATCATGAACATGGGAAATGACCCCAGTAGTCGTCTCCCAAAGTTACATGACCATACGACTTCATATGTGAAAGAAATAAATATTCTACGATCCCATGATGCGTAGAATACGGGTTGTTACATTCTCCCCCCCTTAAGAAATTTCACCCCCGAAATTCCCTAACCAAAACACACAAAGGGTCCCGCATGCCTATCAACCATAAAACAACAATCAACATGCAAAACAAGTCTATTCTAGCATGCGGTTTACTAACAAGGGAAGAAACTATCACTACCAAAACCTTACTAGGCAAATAGTTCTGGATACTTCTTCCTTATATCCTCCCCTGTTTCCCAAGTACAGTCTTTTTCCATTCTCACCCCACTGGACTTTGACTAGTTTCACCGCCTTCCTTCGAAGCTGCTTCGTATCGTTCCCAACAATACGCATAGACTTGCGATTCCCAGCCGCCTCGAGTTCAACTTCGATATCTCCAACTGATCAGGTGAAATAGTCACATTTGAGTCGTGAACGAACTTCCTTAGTTGGGAAACATGAAACACATTGTGAACTTCCGCCATTTTCTCTGGTAAGCCAACTCTATATGCCAAATTCCCGACTAGTTCAAGAACAAGGAATGGGACAACAAATCTTGGTGCTAACATACCTCTCCAACCAATCCGAATTACATTCTCTATGGAGAGATCTCGACGAACACCAAGTCGTTAACGAAGAATTCCAAATCTCTTCGTCTCTTATCGAGATAAGCCATCTGCCTGTCTTTATCCCTTCCCAGTAGTAGATCTGCTCTATGTCTCAATACATCTTGTTACCACTGGGATGTATAGTCAATTTCGAGTGATGATATGCTCTAAGCACTTCACCTCTCAGTCCATCTACGTTGGGTACAACTAGTCCCTTATTCTTTCGAAGTCACTCTTTTCGATCAAATCCTTATTTGATCATTCTCTTTCCATCGATACCCATCTCTACCCTATAAATGGTTTCCAATAGATTAGGATCGTCCTTCTAACTGGAAACAATCCTCTCAATCAAAATCGATCTAATCGTCAAGCTTACTAGCGTTTCTGAATCCAATTCACTCTTGGGTTTGAAATCATATCCTATGACATACTCTAGTTGCTTCCATTCTAGAAACATAACCCCTAAACTGGCATGTCTCCTACTCAATGCAACTAGTACTGCACCCAAATCCTTTACTATGATCACTCTGCCCCATGGAGTCATGGCGACTCCACTGCACTGATCCATAGTCACTAGTCCTTTGCTATGTCCACTCTGCCCCCATGAAGTCATAACAACTCCACTGCACTGGCTCATAGCCTTACTAACCCTTTACTATGTCCACTTTGCCCCTCGAGTCATGACGACTCTACTGCACTGGCTCATAGTCCTACTACAATCACTTTGTTCCCCATCGCTGGAACCCTACAGGTGATAGTCTACTCAAGAGAAGAGAGATAGGAACAAACATAGCAACCATAACATCCATCAAACAAATCCTATCTATCACCTGCTAAAGTCATAAACACATCGACACCTACATGATTGGTCTAACCAATCCCAATATGTCGATTCCAGTCTGTCTGGTCCAACCAACATCAATAACTAATGGAAGCCCAGCCTCCATACACCGATGCCTACTTGACTGGTCCAACCAATCCCAGGCCAATGGAAGCCCCGCCTCCCTTCGGTCTACCGTACGTCCAACGTACGTTTATCCTCCAAGGATAATTAAACTAATGGAAGCCCAGCCTCCAATCGGACTACCGTACGTCCAACGTACGTTTATCCTCCAAGGATAACTAGATCACGTCCAACGGATCCAAGGTAACGGGCGTCCCCAGATACCCCTGCTTTTAGTCCTCCTAAAATACTTGAGTCCAACCCAAGTCTATCCATTATCTTGCTGCCCTCTCGAGTCCAACTCGAGCTGAATCCAATTCCTTGCAGCCTTCTCGAGTCTAACTCGAGTCAATCTCCCAGAGATAAACTAGACTCATCCAATGAATCTCGTACTGCACGTCCAACGTACATTCACCTTCCAAAGGTAAACTAGACCCACCTAGTGAATCTAGGTACTCTACCTACGAGTCCAAGTCCAACGTGAAACTCTCCTATGTTCGCTGAATCTCCAAGATCAACGAGCTTCCCACTATGTTCCAAACATACTTCAAATCTAAAGTGAATTATTTCCATATTCGTTATATCACCATGACTAACGAACTCGCCCCATTTTTCTTTTACGAGTTCAAGTCTAACTTGAATCGTCCTAATCTTCGTTGCATCTTCCATGATCAACGAACACATCCTATTCTTTCAAAAAGAACATCAACTTAGGGTCCTAACCAATCCATTACTCTGCATCTTTCCCGAGTCCCACTCGAGCAAGCTCATAACCCTATCGAGTCTAACTCTAGGCAGTCTATACCGTTGAACAGTCTTATCATGTTCCGTCTGCCCATCACTCCTCGAGTGAACCAAGATATCATCCAATGAAAAATCACAACAATTATTTACCCCTCACGCAACCCATTCTAGTCGAAATCGACATTCCCCAAGCACAAGCCCCAAAGGCCTAAACCAATATCAGACAAGCACCCAAGGAACATCTCCTCCGAGTTCGGACAACCCACGTGAGGTGATACTAGCAAAACAATCTAGCACTGGAGTACTCATTTGCCTCCCAGAGACAACTAAAACTTATTACAACGATACCCTCTTAGCTTCCTTAACTCCAGTTACTATCGCCATCACTATGTAGGTACCTAATACCACCCTATTCCTTTGGAGTAGATCGACTCCCAAAAATAATGCTAAACCCAGTAAAGCCCATAACAAAGCAATCACAAGGAAACATACATCCATGACTCGATAAGACCACATTACAACAAATCATGCCAAATCTAGTCGAACCACCAATCGGGTTCGTCACTACTAAAGGTCTATCGACTAACTCAGGTTTGTCAAACAAAACCCGATCAAAACATCTTAAATAGAAAGCATACCTCGGATAACGACACCTTTTTCCTTCTGCGCCGCAGTTGGGGAATTTGACGAAGAAGGAACAGCGTTGATAGCATACGCTTTCACAATCTGCTTCTCCCTTGGAGGTTGTGGGCAATCATCCTTGTGATGTCCCGCCTGGCCACAGTTAAAGCACTTCCTTTCCCCAGGCTTTTCTCGACAATCTCTGGCGTAATGGCCCTTCTTGCCACAACTAAAGCATTCGCCATCTTTCTTATTTTTCTTATCCTGACCATCCTTGGTCGGGTTCTGCTTCCTCTTGTTCTGAGAATTCTTCTTGCCTTCACCGCCTGCTTGCGGCTTTGGCTCCTCTGCAGATGCCGTAGCAACTTCGGTCTTCGACTTAGGGAAAAGGCTCTCTGACCTTAATGCCTTTCCTACAATAGACTCAAACGTCTCATCGATATGGTTTATAAGTCTTTCCCCCAAGTACCCATCCAAGCCAGTTATGAACTTCTCGTTCTTCTTTTCGACCGTATCGATAAGGGACCATCCATATTTCGATAAAGTGTCGAATTCAGCGATATACTCCGAGACCGCTCTACCGTTCTGCTTAAGCTCCAAGAACTTCCTGAACAGTTCCGATTTATGAGCAGCTGGAAAAAACTTATCACAAAAGCGAGTCTTAAACTGATTCCAAGTAACTTGATCTTCTGGAGTAGCTGTTCTAATGGCATTCCACCAATTCATCGCTCGCCCTTGCAGCTGACGAGACGCTAGCCTTCTCTTCATCGCATCCTCAAGACCCAAGTCGTCGAAGATACGATCACAACTATCCAACCAATCCTGAACATCTGTGGCCGACTCCGTTTCGTGGAACGGCTTCCCACCAAGGTTAGTGTAATCCTTGCACAACTTGGCGAAATCGACCCTAGGCGCCTGCACTACTGGACCACCACCATTTCCGGGATTGGGAACTGCTCCCTGAACATCTCTAAGCATGTCTCTCATGAGGTTAGTAAACATTGCCCTCATGTCAGCGGCATTCCCTTGGTTGGTCCCTCTACCAGCACCTCTAGGATATCGGCTCATCGTTAATCTGTAAAAGGGGAAACGATTAACGACTCCATAATGGTGCTAGTGCAGTGCGACTTCATTCTTATACTTCCAATAGTATATATATATAGCTTTTGAAAACCAAAGTAATCACAAATACGCGCTCTCATATACGTACTATCTCTCCCTAGTGACTTTCCCTAGGTTAACTACGCAACCTAGAGCTCTGATACCAAGTGTGACGGCCCGCCCCGCACCAACCGACATTTACTCCAAAAGTGCGCTGTACACATGTCCAGTTAGCACGGAACGGGTCGCTAGAAGAAAAAGAAAGAAGAGAATGAACTAATCAAGGAACCTGTAATATGTCTCACAGCGCATAGAACAAAATATAATAATAGCATACTTGACATAAAACAGAAGAGACAGTGCATAAGCTAAAACCAGAACTGAGCATCATAGCAGCGGAAATCCAAAATATAGCTTAGTACAACTTTTCAAACTGTCTCAAAGCAAAAGCAAGATAAAGGAGGTAAACTACTAATGCCCAAGTAGCGACCACCAACGACACAGGGAGAATATCTATATATCATACGTGGAAGCCTTCTGCTCGCCTCCGAATCAGCTACCCGCGCATCACCAGCTAACCATAACCTGTCTCTAGTCTGCTCATGTGAGCACCCAGAGTAATAAGAGGAGACATAAAACTCTGGGTCAGACATAAAGCCTGGTATGAGCGATAAGCATCTAAACAGAATAATAACAGGTATAATTCAATCATACCTGAACCTGGACCTGCAACCAAAGAGTTAGCACTACATACTGTACAACACTCTAAGGTGCCCTTTCGAATGGTGTAAAGATAACGGGGGTGGGGGTGTGCATGTCATAGTGATGTCAAACAATCAAGCATAGCAATCATCCTCACATCCCTCACTCGGTGCGTAAAGCATACGATATCCACTACTTTGGTCACCTAATACTTTGGGCCATGACGGAATCCAATCCTGTGTAACTATCACTACAAGCCCACTATCCATCTCTCAGTGGTGAACCAAAGTTATGAATACCGACAACCCCTTTGCACACGTCCCGCAGCAAAGCCCAATCATGAAGTGAACTCATTGGTTCCCAACTGGGTCCGGGATCCTGAGCTCTAACTTCCATTTGGACTACCTTTGCATCTCGGGTTATTGGTCATCACCTCCTCCGGATCGGTCTTCATTCAGTTCGCGACCTCCTGGTTCGGTTCGTGACTCGCCCCCTCGCATCAGCTCGACTCGCGGATCGTGGTCATTGCCTTCGCTCGGATCGGGTCGTGCCTGTTACGTCAGCTCGGGTCGGATCGCACCATTCGTCGCTCATTCGGATCGCGCCTGCTGCATCGGGTCGGGTCGCGATGCACTCGTGGTCACCATCCCCCTTCAGTTCGGTTCGCAGTCCTCCTTCGCGAATGGTCGGATCGTCATCATCGGATCGTGCTTCACCCATTCGTGGTATCGGTCAAGCTTGGAGTGGCTCGTGACGTCAGGTCAGGTCGTGACCTTCGACGTGGAGCGGATCGGGTCGTCTCGTGGCGCGAGCTTCAATCTAATCGGTTCGCATGGGGTAGGGGCGATCCGGTCCGGGGTACTTCCTGCACTTCGTTCCAGCGACTGTTTTTCGCCATTCGACGACGTTTTTGACCAAACTAACTCTTCTAAACAATCACAAAGCATACCATACAGTCATAGCAACATATAGTATCGACCACAAACACCAAAACATAAATCATAGCATGTAAAATGGATCAAACATAGCCAATACCCCATATTTTCCTTTAAGCATACTTAAGCAAATCTAACAATAAGGTTAGTAAATCTTAACCAAATTGAACCAAACTTCTAACAGAGGTCTAAAACAATATTTCAGAATTTCAGAACATTTTTCCAGATTTTTAACATGCATAAATTCGCTAATTATCACTAATCACCCCTTAATCCCCCAAATTCCGGGATTTACAAAATTAGTCGAAATTAAACCAAATTCATATCAGAGGCATAAAATGATGTTTTAGAATTTTGGGAATTTTTCTAGATTTTTCTGAACCATAATTTCGCTAATCTTCGCTAATTACCATAATTAGCCGTAATTAGTAAGGAACTATGCAAATCACTCACCTTTGCCACAAAGTAAACTATAGATCTGAAATGATTCTCTGTTTGGGTCGAATTCCAATGCTTAGCAGCAGCTCCTATCTTGATTTGATGCTAATCCGCCTTGATTTGATGTAGATTAGGCCAAGACTTGATTAGAAAGTGATTAGAAGGTGATTTGGGTGTTGGAGGCCATGGCTAGAGCTCAAAGGAGGTTTGTGGCGGCTGGAAAATGAATGAAGAATCGTTTTCTAAACCCTAGCAGCCCTCAAATACCTCTAAACCCGAAATCCCTCATTGGGCCTAGTTGCTAATCACCCGGTTAAGCCCAATTAGCTGAAAATAACCCTTTAAACCTTAATTCAGCCATATCTCCCAAACGGTAAGTCCGTTTGGCTATTGTAACCACTCTACGGAAAGAGAAACCATCATTCGAATCCAATGGAAGTGGTTTTAGGTCAAAATTCCTTTCCAGTCAAAAGTTATGGCCAAAACAGTACCAACTAGGGGCAAAACGGTCATTTAAAAATCGACAAAAATCATGAACATGGGAAATGACCCCAATAGTCGTCTCCCAAAGTTACATGACCATACGACTTCATATGTGAAAGAAATAAATATTCTACGATCCCATGATGCGTAGAATACGGGTTGTTACAAGTACTAACAGGATAATCAAAAAGGAAAAACTCTTTCAGCCAAAATCTTACTTCCCCTCTCTCTCAGTTATGCTGGCGGTGAGAGCACGCACTCGCCTTCCGAAAAATCCTTTCCCTTGTTCTTTCCCTTGCCCTTAATTATACAACCCGTTATACCAAAATAAAGATACATCCTCTTGTTTTAGGTTTTACTATTCTTTTCCTCCCCTCCTTTGTGAACCAAGTCCATATTCATGGGTTCTTAATCCTTGTTTTGTGCTCCCTAGCCAAACCCCCTCATTCTCAACTTTGCCATCCTTGTGTAACTTGTTAACCTGACTCTCAAAAGCTGCCTCCATCGCACGGAGAATCATACAAAGCTCGAAAGAAAATTAGTCGTAGGTGATACTACTGTGGCTATAGTTGGAAGTTGGGCACTTATTTGCCCTTTGACAAGTGTCATGGTCTGATGAGGTTACCTCCCAGAAAGGCAGGAGCCCCAGAGACACAGGAAAGAAGGAAACAAGGGTTCAAACGGAGGGTTAAAAGATAGTGCATATGGCTTTGGGGAATATGCCTTTTGAAACAAAACTTTTCTTTTGAAAATGCTTCTTTTAAAACCGTTTTGAAAATAATTTTTCAAATCTTTTATCTGATCTGGTAACCTTCAGCTCTGATACCAAGTGAAACACCCCACCTCCGTTAAGATCACTCACAAAGAGAATGCTTTAATTTCGGTGGAGCATTATAGGTATAAGATGCAGATAAATTACAAGACAAACAATTAAAGCAGCGACAAATAAATAAAACTTTATTTCATTGATAAACAGCTTGTACAACGATTGTTTTACAATATCAAAGTATCCTGTCTTGTTTACAAAAATAAAGAAGCATAAAATGATTTCCCCAAATAAAGCATGAGCCAGCCATAACAATAGAAGAGAGAGTCCAAGGCAACGTGTCAAAGAGTCTTCAAGCTTGGAAAGAGTAACGGTCCAAAAAACCTGAGCTATTCCCTCCCTGACTACATGGGGGGAATGGAAGAAAAGAGGCGAAAGCAAACTAGGTCAGACATAAAGTCTGGTAAGTCTAGTGATTCTTAGTATTTAAACGAGGAAAATGGTCATGACATGAATAAACTAAATATAAGACTAAACCATAGTAACAAGATAGTATGGGATAAGCATGGGATAGGGCAAGATAAACTGAATGTACCGATAAATTGAATGTACTGATAAAATGAATGCGCTTCTACTCCTTCTCTGCTTCGCAACTACCCTGTTCATACTGATTTCTATATCTTTTCACTACCTAACTGGTGTCCAAACTAGTAATCTATGATCATACGATAACGTGATCCCAATCCCTGTATTTGCGGTTGCCTTCAGGTGTATACCTATTATGGGGATTCCGTTTATTACCTAGATCTAATCTAGGGTTTACTATCAAGTGCTTACTAGATTCAACCAGGGTTTACGCTACCCAGAGCCACTGGGGTTTATGCTACCTATTACACGCTTCTCAGATTCAGGGTTTACGTGACTTAGGTCCAACAACGGATTATGCTACCTACTTGTATTAATTTTCCATGTGTTTGTGTCAGTCAGCCCTCTCTTGCGTGTAGATACTCTGTGCTGGCCCCACCATAAGGTGTATCAAGCCTTATGATAGCGACCCGACACGAATCAAGATGCAGTGTATAACTACTGGTACCCAGTGCCTGCTTTATCCACTACGGAGTACGTGCACGCCCGTAAACCATCGGAAACTACACTGATGTACCCTCTACCGCTATTTTTGACTGATTAAAATCAGCCCAGTAATCGTGCCCCACCCTGCCTAGTTTCAGGGTACCATGATACATCTATGTGGGTTACTACTGAAATGGGTCCCCGTTACTAGGGTTTCCTGCTGGTTAAGTTTGTGGGTCTATATATACAAATATTACCCACCTATATGAGATGTACTTAACCCTCCCACGGATTCTAGCATGTTTTCTTAACGGTTAAGTTTGTGCGCCTATAAGTACTAATATTACCCACCTACACGAGATGTACTTAACCCTCCCATCGATCCAAGCATGTTTATATAATGGTTAAGTTTTGTGGGCCTATATTTACTAATATTACCCACCAACCCGACGTGCACTTAACCTCCTACTCATCAAGTCATGTTAGTTAAGTGGTTCTTATTAACTTAACCTTTCTTGCTTATCATGTTGGATTGGTTAAGTGTGATTTATTAACTTATCCTTGTTCATTCATCAGGTTATATTGGTTAAGTATTTCCAATTTAACTTAACCTCATTCGCTCATCAAGTTATATTGGTCAAGTGTCATTAATCAATTCAAGTTAACTTAGCCCATCCACCCGTCACGTCATGTTGGTTAAGTGTTTCCTTCTGGTGTTGACTTGACCCTACCTCAAATCATGTTATATTGGTTAAGTGTTGTTCTCGTGTTAACTTAACCCTTCCCATACATCATGATTATATAATTGGTTAAGTGTTTTCCTCTTGTATTACTTAACCCCACCACATGTCATTATATATTTTGGTTAAGTGTTACCATAGTTAACTTAACCCTATCATCTGCTTAATTAACATGTTACAACGGCTAAGTTTTCTAAATTTACTTAACCTCACCCACTTGTCTAATTAACATGTTGTAATGGTTAAGTGTTCTAATTTTACTTAACCTCACCCACTTGCCTAGTTAACATGTTATTACGGTTAAGTGTTCTAAATTTACATAATCTCACCCACTTGCCTAGTTATCATGTTATTACGGTTAAGTGTTTCCCTAAATACTTAACCTCACCATTTCTAGCTTGATTTATTCATGAGCCTTAATTAATTAATTAAAGCACCAACCACTCACATTAGACAGATATTGTTGTGGTTACTGGATGTGCCGGTCGGTTCCGGGCAGGTTTACACCACAACTCAGTCTAACCTCGAGTCTTTCTGGGCTTGATGCACTAACCACCCACATTAGACAGGTATTGTTGTGGTCACTGGATGTGCCGGTCGGTTCCGGGCAGTTTTACACCACAACTCAGTCTAACCTTGGGTTAGGCATATTTGTTTTTTACTAAATTTACATATTTACTATTTATGTAAATTTTCCATAAATCAATTTAGCCTAGATCATATTCGTTTGTCATGCAAATTAGCATATTTATATTCTATGACCAAAACTTGATTTACCTATCAATCAGCCCAACTTGCAGTTTATACCAATTTAGATTTAATATTCCTCTTTTACAATTCATGCCCAATCTAGATTAATATTCCAATTTACAGTTCATGTCAAAACTAGATTTAATATTCTGGTTTACCGTTTATGTCCAAAACTTGGTTTACCCGCCAATTACACCCTTTGCGGCCAATTAAATTTATCAACTTATGCCCAAGGCTAATATGCATGTAAATCATTCACTATTATAGCCAATTTAGACTATGCCAACGTATTTATTATGCCTAACTAACATAATTAAGCTATGCCCAAATTCCCGCGTCGTAATCGTACGTATAACATGATTTCGCAAGTTTCTAAGTACTCATGAAATGATACTAATAGTATCAAAGCAAGGAATAGGGGATAAGCACAAGAATTGACATAAAAGAATAGCCATGCAAGAATGAACCAAATACAAAAATAATGGTTTCGATGGGTTTGATGTACATAACAGCGAACAGGAATAAACTAGACAAGTTACACCCCAAAAAAAATGGGATCCAACATAATTAAGGGGACAGGCATAGGTGATTTGGTCCAACATAATGCCAGTTCTAAGTACAACCTAATAGGTTAATGGGAATACGCATAAGTCACTGACTACAATAGTTATAGGCAATTAACCACAATAGTCATGGGCGAGTAATCACAATAGTTTCTTAATCAATGTCATAGGCAATTGTCTCATACTCATAAATCTTGGTAATAGTCTCATAGTCATGAATCATATGCAATAGTCTCAAAATTATGAATCATAGTCATAGGCAACAGTCTTATAGTCATAGTCATATGCAATAGTCTCTTTGTCATGAATCATAGTCATAGGCGATAGTTTCATGGGCAACAGTTTCATAGTCATAGTCTTAGGCAAAGGTCCCATAATCATAGTCATTGGCAATTAGCCATAATAAGTTCTAGGCCACAATCGAGAATCAAATCCAAAGGCATAGATAACGTTAGATTTGACATAAGCACGAATCAAAGATAATTAACTTGCAAATTGGTATAGTTATATATTTTGATTCATTACATTCACAATTCCAATTACACGTTCAAGTCTAAGGAATAACCGAACTTATAGTGATCGGTTTAGAAAAGGCGATCTGCTATGATTCGAGTGACGTTGCTTGAAGCGGAATGCCTATGGTCCAAATTGAAGCTTTATCTTGATTTGAATCTCTAATTTGAAGAAGAACTATAACTTGTTTTAGTGGAGAATAAGATTTATTTTAATTAGGATTGAGGCAGAGTATAGGCGTAATGAAGTTGTGTGGAGAAAGTGAAGTTTGGGGGTGTTTATATAGCATAGAACTCATGAATTTGGTCCAGAAATCAGCCCGGATACATAAAAAGGAATTCTGCCTCGGATCTGGAAAAACAGGGCAGGTCGACCCATAGGTCGACCCCTGGTCGACCTGGGTCCTGGGTGGGAAATTTCCCGCCCAGCCCGCTTCTGGGTTCTGTTTTGAATTCAGTTTCAAGCTGTTTCCTTAATTTTGAATTTCTGAAACTTCTGAAGGCCATAACTTCTTCATACGAAGTCCGATTTACGCAAACTCAAATTCTATCTCAAGCAGAATTCCGAGACGAATGCAATGGCATAACCTGTTTCCCTTAATTCTTTATTAAAAATTAAGTATACTTTGATTTGTTACATTAACGTTTACAGAAAATACGGGGTGTTATACATATATTTCCTTTTTTGATATTGTCTCTAAGGAAATGATGATGGATACCAATGTGTTTGGTTCGAGAATGATTCAATGGATTTTTAGAAAGGTTTATAGCACTTATGTTATCATAGTATGTAATAGAATTTGATAAATGAATATCAAAATCTTGAAGTGTTTGTTGCATGTATATTACTTGAGTACAAGCGAGAGCTGCTGATATATATTCAGCTTCACATGTTGATAGTGAAACACAATTATGTTTCTTACTGAACCAAGAGACAAGCGATTTTCCAATAAAATGGCATGTACCACTTGTACTTTTTCTATCCGTTCGAGAGCCTCCAAAATCAGCATCGCTATGTGATACTAATTCGAATGGACATTCTTTTGGGTAGAAAAGACCAAAATCTTTGGTATTATTAAGATAATGAATTATATATTTCACAGCTCGTAGGTGTGATTCCGTCGGATCTACTTGAAAGCATGCACATAGGCAAACACTCATCGTTATATCTGGACGACTTGCTGTGAGATAAAGAAGAGAACCAATCATGCTTCGATATAGCTTATGGTCAACGCTCTTACTATTTTCATCTTTTTCAAGATGTGTAGTTGTACTCATGGGAGTAGGTTTACCAGATGTATTTTCTAATCTGAAGCGTTTGATAAGATTTCCACAGTGTTTTTCTTGATTAATAAAAATACCGTTCGAAAGTTGTTTCATTTGAAGTCCAAGAAAATATGATAGTTCTCCCATATGAGACATTTCAAATTCTTTGGTCATAACATATGCAAACTCTTTGCAGAGTTTATCATTTGTTGAACCAAAGATGATGTCGTCTACATATATCTGGATAACTAGAGTATCTTTTCGAGAATGTTTGATAAAAAAAAGTTTGATCGACTTTGCCTATTTGAATCCTGAGTTAATAAGATAGCTACGTAGTCATTCATACCAAGCACAAGGTGCTTGTTTTAAACCATACAGAGCCTTCTTAAGTTTGTACATATAGCCAGGATATTTTTCATGTACGTACAAAGGAGGTTGTTCGACATATACATTCTCTTTCATAAATCCATTTAGAAAAGCACTCTTGATATCCATCTGATAAAGTTTGAAATTATGGTGACAAGCAAAAGATAATAGGATCCTAATAGCTTCTAGTCGAGAAACTGGTGCAACTGTTTCTTCATAATTGATACCTTCTTCCTGATTATACCCTTGTGCTACTAACCTTGCTTTATTTCTGGTAATATTACCTTGTTCATCGGCCTTATTTTTAAAGACCCACTTAGTACCAATAACTGATTGATCAGTTGGTCTTGGAACAAGTTCCCAGACATCATTGCGCTCGAACTGATTTAGTTCTTCCTGCATGGCAATGATCGAGTAATCATCAGTAGTAGCCTCTTTTGGATTCTTAGGTTCGATATTTGGAAGAAACGCGACATGACCCATTTGATGGAGATGACTCCTTGTTCTGACATGTGATGTTACTTTCCCGATTATATTTCGAGTTGGATGATCTCTTAATTGGTGGAGATTGTATACTTGGTGGAGATCGTAACTCACATGGTTGAGGAATATTTTCAACAACTATTTCAGAGTCAAAATCAACATTTGTGATGATAGGATTATCAGTGACTAGTTTCGTCATCTTCTGATATAATTTGAGGATGCTAGTAGAATTCATCAAAAGAGACATGAAGTGATTCTTCAATAGTTTTTGTTCGTTTATTAAATATATGATAGGTCTTGCTTCGTTTTGAATAACCGACAAATATACCTTCATCGGCCTTTGGATCGAATTTACCGAGATGGTCTTTCGTATTTAAGATAAAGCACTTAGAACCAAATACTTTGAAGTATGAGATATTAGGCTTTCTTTTGTGAAATAATTCATAAGAAGTATTCTTGGTGAGAGGTCGAATAGATACACGATTCAAAACATAACAAGAAGTTGCAACAGCTTCTGCCCAGAAATGTTCTAGTAAAGTGGTTCCATTAAATAATGTTCTGCACATTCTTGTAAGGTTCGATTTTTCCGTTCTACTACTCCGTTTTGTTGTGGAGTTATAGGAAACGAAAAATTATGATATATAACTTTCTTTGTACAAAAATATTCAAATTCATTATTTTCGAACTCTCCTGTAATGACCCGGGATTTTTTCGACTTTGGTTATCCGATATACAACACATATCGAACATCCAAGAGTCGAAAATACTGGTCATTAATGGAAGAAATTAGAGGGTGAGGAAAGATAAGATAGAAACTTAGAATAGAAGAAGAAGAACACAACATCAGAGTAACACGAATCTCACAGCGGAACGAATAAATATATTTCATAACATAACTTTGAAATACAAATCTGTACTTGAATATACATATCATTATCAAAGTATAGCACTTACAACACAGCGGAAATAACTATAGCTATATGATCCTTGTGAAAACCCGTAACTTCCCCATAAAGGAAAGCGTCGGATAGTTCGAGAACAAGCCACAACAGAACGCATACAAAAGAACATTTCATTGTATATTACAACAATGCATCAGATTACAAGAATATACAGAGTATAAAAGAATATTACACAGAAATATCAGAGATTTAAATTACATTTAAATACATAGCAACGGAAAATAATACAATACACAACTAGAATGAGATATACGGATACAAAGCTTTCCGGATATCGTTCCAGCTGTAAACCAGGATCCTGTGAATATAAATCTGCAAAACCAAAACTACTAGCTGCCCGTGTCAAAATAAGGGCACCCAGAGTTTAGGTTAAAACAATAAACTCCAGGTCAGTCATGTGACTGGTGTGAGAACAAAAACAATTATTGATCTTTTATTTTTAAAGTTAGGTAAATCAAGGGACCACGCCGTATAACACGGAACGGGTTTCCTCCTAAGAATACCAGTGCATAAAACAACAGCGCAATGCTAAATAAAGAAAAATGAAGCTGTTATAAGACCCAGGTCCCATCACCCAATGCAACACAGCCGAGGATAGGGTTTTCCCTTATAACAGCCAAAGAATGCTTGATACATTTAAAACAAATCATTCGATACTACTATAAGTGTATAGTGTATAAAACAACTTCAAATCATAAGTATCAATCATAGGCGGCATGAGCGCCCCATCCCACTATGTCGCCATACTAGGCTCTACAAATAAAACCGCAAAATCACGTATTTGTAAATTGAGTTTCCATCTATGAACCGAGGCAAAAGATAGTCCTCAACCGATTCAAGACGCTCTAGCCCGTGTCTCAGGCAAGTACTCAGTCAAGCCTTGGATCCTCAGGGCCAGTCCACCGATGTGGATTAAACTTAAACCCTGAACATGCGTTTCCCCGCCCTATGGGGCGTAGGTGAGCCAACTAAATGACTCCATCGGTTCGAGAACGACCGATCAATCCGAGGCGCCTCGCAACAGCAACAACCACATAAGTCAAACTCGTCAGGGCGTGTAAAACCACTGACGCCACTTCTAGCTAGAAAGAAACGCATGCCCTCCCTGACGTCCTCTCCCGTTTTTGGTTCATATCGGTGTGAAACTCGCGAAGCAAACGTTACACAAAGCTACGCCACAAAGGCCTTGCTTTGATCATCACCACAAGACTTTGCTTTTCAACAGAAGCCTCGTTCAATTGCCACTTAGGCATGCCACACAGGCAATTCACTCCATGCGTTTGATATCCATCGATATATAACCCCTAAGCTCGTACGTCTCAGAGAAGGGCGTTAAGCAAGAGAATAAATTCTCCGCCGCCAAACAGATGTATATTTAATAGAGATCAATCACACGGACTAAAATCCAATGTCAGACACACAGTCCATTTACAAGTCCGTTCTGGGTCTGAACGAAACCGGAGGCACCTAGTACCCCGCATATCCATCGATCTCCAAGTACGTCTGGACGATCACTAACTGTTTCCATCTTCTTGGGTGTACAGCCCAATCAAGATCATCGGTAATTACCCAAACGACGTGAAGACCTCCGGTCTTCGACCATCGTCTTCATCTTCGACTTATCGTCGTATCAGTTATTCAGAATGGGATAAACCCGGTCATTCCGAATAACTCGCGTATATTTTAAATAAGTGTTACACAACACAACATACGCCTCATTCCAATTCATTAGTCACTAACCGTAAATTAATCAAGAGAATAATTCCCCAAATATTAACCCCGAAGGCCGAAACCAACATCAGATCAATATTCAGAAAACCATTCTGCTTGGCTAACCGACAGTTAGTTTCTAAATTTCACATTCATAGGGAAAGGTTCCCATTAATTTTATCCAAGATAATTTCCTGAATTTATTCTCTAATCTTCCTTTGAATTTCGATTCAACTAGTCGGAATTAGCGAACCTTACCGTAGTAATCATTGGTTCTAATTTCCCAATCCCAACCTATTCATCCCATGAAGTAAAACTGGTAATACCTCATATCTAACACCACGGTGTTATCGGTAAATTTAATTACCATTTCACGTTCAAATCTAATTAAAGATTTAACTATCGCCTGGAGCAAAACTGGTGATACTCCATTCTCGATCATTTCAATCTAGTTAAAGATTCATTAAAACTCCACTTAGTTTTAATCGCTAACTGGGTTAAAGAATCAGTGTCATTTAAAACACTGTTCACAATAAACCCAAAATCACATTCCATTAATTATCGGGTTAAAGAACGAGTGTTATTTAAAACACTGTTCACGATAAACCCAAAAATCAATATCGATTCAATTCTAATTAAATATTATTTAATTGGTACACTTCATTAAATCTAAATAAAAAGAATTAATCTTTTCTCAACTGGGTTCAAGAACAGTGTTAGTGAAGACACCATTCACGACAAACCCAAATCACATTTGATATTCAATATAAGGCTCTGAATAGAAAATATATCGGCTTATATTCAATATCAAATTCTACGATTAAAAAATGTCGTATTGAAAATAACGATATATATATATATCTTTCAAATTTCCATAACAACATCTGTATAATCACGAATTCCAACATCGAAATATTCCGAAGACAATATTGATTCAAATCCACTCCAATGCAATCATTGGAAATTCTGGTTATTTTTAAAACCATTTTCAAATTTAATTTATTTATTTAAAAATAAATAGAGTTATAATTCTAGTTCAAAACTAGTTCATTTCGATAAACATCTATTTTTATCTTTTCAAATAAGGAGTTTTTCATCCCAATACTTTCTAAATCATTTCTTATGATTTTACACAAATTATTACTATTTTTAATAATTTTATCAAGGCCCGTACAGTCGATTTCCACCAATGGCAATCGAACTGCACGTATAGCGACCTTTTTCAAATTTGATTTGGACATAATTCCAAATCCAACTGTTAGATTTTGAATTTCTAATATTCGTTAGAAAGCTCTTTTCGATACGAACCCAACGGTTCCGGTTTTAGGAGAATCCGACGGTCGGATCTCCCGTAATGTCCGTTTGAAATAAATGGTCGAAATTCACGAACTGCCGTGGCGCGGCGCGTTCTATTCAGGCCATTATATTATATATATAATATATATAATATATACTTCGTCGATTTCTATTTAAAACGAATTATATAAATAGTTTTAAAATCGTTTCAAAAGCAATTTCAACTTTCTTTTCAATTCAATTCAAAATTGAATTCTCCTTTATAAATTCGTTTTAAAATTCATTTCTATTCAATTCAAATTTCAATTCAATTTGAATTCATTTCAATTCGCTTTCAATTCAATTTGAATTCGTTTTCAATTCGATTCATTTCGAAATCGTTTTCAATTCAATTTGAATTCGTTTTCAATTCAATTCATTTCGAAATCGTTTTCAATTCAATTTGAATTCGTTTTCAATTCAATTCATTTCGAAATCGTTTTCAATTTAATTCAAATTCGTTTTCAATTCAATTCATTTCGAAATCGTTTTTAATTCAATTCATTTCAAAATGAATAAAATCGATATAAATATCGTTCACGTCAAAATGGTGTCCATCTAATCAACACGGCTTCATAAATTTCTATTTCCAAATATTCTATTTCAAATATTTCTTTTTCAAAATAGTTGTTATTATCAAAATATTTCGTTCAACACATGACCAATCTCAATGGATGAGTACTGTCAACACATGAACCTTTATTTTATATTGATAAAGATGTAAATTTTATTACTAAAATATTTCGTTCAACACATGACCAATCTCAATGGATGAGTACTGTCAACACATGAACCTTTATTTTATATTCATAAAGATGTAAATTTTATTACTAAAATATTTCGTTCAACACATGACCAATCTCAATGGATGAGTACTGTCAACACATGAACCTTTATTTTATAATATTCTTTATTTTTCAAATTGGAATGAGGCCCAATCAATTACCATATAAAGTTAATTATATGGATTTTCATGCATTACACACATATAATAGCATTGAAAAATAATCAACCATCAACCAAAGTGCACTACACTGTATAAGCATCAAATATAGAAATCTAACGCTTATAACAGCCTGTCAATCAATCGATCGACATATTTAATCAATCAGGATGAGTGAACTTCAAATTTCATCCCAACACCCGTGTGGGGTTTCAACCAATCAAACGCATATTTTATTTGTGCAGTTGGGCGATGTGTAAAATTTATCGACCCAATCAATATCAGTCAAATCAGTGTATATAAACAAATCGGCCGATTTGTTTATAAATATTTATTTATTTACTTTCACGTTAAAAATTATATTTTTAACGATAAAACATTTTATTCAACCTATGAATATTCTATTCGGTTCATTTATTCAATAAAATGATATTTTTATTTTCTAACATATTTTAGAAAATTTCGGCGGCATAACGGCACGATACTAGAAACGGGACGAGGCCTAGCCTTATCCCCGGTCTAGTGAAGGTCCACGCCATTCACACATCAATCAATCCATTCAATTCACCAAATAATTCAATTTCACCAAACAATTCAATTTCAAATCAAATCATGTAACTAATCTATGCAACCAAACAAACAAGTCCATGGTCTGTGGACGATTGTGTCGGGTGCTACTAAGCACCGTCTGCATCCTAGTATATATATATATATATATATAACTAGAATATGAAATTGAAGAGTGAGGTATTCTCACCTATAGCTATCCAACCTCCACGGCACTTCCAATGCAGGAAATCTTCACTGTTCTCGTCTCTTATCACTTTTGTTGCCCGTAGCCACTATACATATAAAAATCGAATTTTACTTCGTTATTCAATATATAAAAATCGAATTTTTATTATGCTATTCAATATATAAAAATCGAATTTTTATTATGCTATTCAATATATAAAAATCGAATTTTTACTTCGTTATTCAATATATAAAAATCGAATTTTTATTATGTTATTCAATATATAAAAATCGAATTTTTATTATGCTATTCAATATATAAAGATCGAATTTTTACTATGCTATTCAATATATAAAAATCGAATTTTTACTATGCTATTCAACATATAAAAATCGAATTTTTATTATGCTATTCAATATATAAAAATCGAATTTTTATTATGCTATTCAATATATAAAAATCGAATTTTTATTATGCTATTCAATATATAAAAATCGAATTTTTATTATGCTATTCAATATATAAAAATCGAATTTTTACTTTACGCATAAATAAAAATTCATATTTTTATTTCTAAAACTAATGCTACTTTTATTTCTGAAACACTTTTTATTTTATTTCTAAAACACTTTTTATTTTATTTCTAAAACACCTTTGATTTTATTTCTAAAATTTGTAAATAAAACAATGCTAATTTATTTTTAACTATCATTGCTATCTTTATTTTGAAAACCATGCCATTTTATCTTTCAAAAATCATGACATTTTATATCTCAAAAATCATGCTCTTCATATATTTAAAATCAATGTTATTATATAATAAAAAGGGAAAACACTCACTGTCTTCACCGTTGCTTACTGACCAGGTTCACCGAAGCTCCACCACTAGGGTTTTGAAGCCGCCGCAATAGCCTGGAAGAGGGCGGAGGGGTTTTCGCCGTCAGTCTTGCAGGTGGTGGCCATGGAAAGGGCGACTGCGGTGCTTCGGCTTGGGCGTGGTGGCTTCGAGGTCGAGGTCTTCGAGAGACGGAGGTTCGCGAAGTAAGGGGGGCTCTCGGTGGTCGACATCCGGAGGGGGGATGTCTCGCTTCCTGGCGGCGGCCGATTAGGGGAGGAGCGGCGATCAATTGGGGGGGCGGAGGCGGTTTCCCCCCGCCTTTCTTCTTCTTCTTCTTTTTTTCTGCCGAACGATTTGGTATGAGAGAGGGGGCCAAAGCGGGTTAAAGGGGAGGGAGAGAGAAAGGATTATATTTTTATTTTATTATTTAATTCAACTTAAAGTTGACTTTCCATTTGAATTCGAAATCAAGCCCACCGACTGTCGCCCCTAGCTAATTACCCCCATTCCGAACACAATGGGATATGTATCGCAAGCTGATTTGATCATTACAATCAGTTTCCGTTGAATTTACATTTAAATCATTATATCGAATTTTAAACGTACATTTCAAATTACCGGGGTCACATACTAACTAGAAAAATTCCAGAAAAATATTTTCTAGCTTCGTATTGACGATACGGTCCTAACAAAACTAGTTTCGTCGAATTCTGAGACCGTTTGAAAACTGGCCATTTTCCAGTCGATTAAAATCAACTGAAACTGGTCAAACGCGTTTTCCTTTGCCACTCTCACATATTGATTCGAAAAATTATGAAATTTAAAACCTAGCAATAACTTGACACCACGGACCCAACAAAACTGGTTTCGTCGAAATCCGAGGTTGTTTGCAAAACGTCTATTTTTAAGGGCATGAATTCCATAGCGACTATTCAAAATTTTCAACTGGACATATCTTTTGATTCCCGCTATGAAATCTTGATTTTTCGGATTCGTTGGAAAGATATTATCAATTAGATCCTATCATTTTTGGTTTCACTAAAATCCGGATTGTTTTGCACCCGGTACATTCAATTGAAGTTTGAAATCGAATTATCGAACTACCGCGCCATTTTCAATTCTATTTATAATTATATATAAATATTTATATTCTAACGACGACGTATATAATATATACGTTCGAATTATATTCAAAATAAATTTTCCGGTCGATGTTATTTATAATAATTCATTTTAAATAATCTAAATTCGCTAAAATTGCCAAAATAAAAATTTTAAACTGGCCCAGATTTTCGGGTTGTTACAATCTCCCCCACTTAAAACTTTTCGTCCCCGAAAAGGAACAAAGTCGAAAGTGGTTTGATCAATCAACTCTACATTCGATCTGGCTTCCATTCTCCAACCTTTCAGTTTCTGAGAATTCTCAAAAATTTCAAAAATTTGGCTAACACCCTAAATTTACGAAAAATTTCGCCATAACCTCCCCTGCACCGGGAGCATCGGGGAATTTCAAATAGCTTCCCCGGTCCTTCATATCTCAAAAAGAAAAAGAAAAAGCTAAGCGGCTAGCCAATAGGCTCATAAAATCATCATCACCCAAACAAAACAGTAAATTATGTAGTAAACATGTACCTATTTGTCGGGCAAACAAATTTTATTCTCTGGCTCTAGCCTCCTTGCTATGACCTGTTCAATATAAGTATATGTATATGCAAGCAAATGCGACCAATTTTCAATATAGTTCAATATTTGGTTCGATTAAGCATAATGGTTCAAAATTAGCAAACAAATGAACAAACAACACAAACATCAATCAATTAGTGAATTTAACGTTTCAAATTCATAATTTTGATACATATACAAAAATCAAATTTTTGATGCCAAATCACACCCATACGCCCTATCTAATTTTGGTTCTCACACCAGCCAATAGGAAATATATAGATATCACACCTTCGAAACACGAATACCAATTCTGATGATGTTCGAACTATCATCAGAATCATCTTCGGGCGACTAGAGTGTGATTCTATATCTATCCAGTATATTAAAACTTCAAATACACGTTTGCAAGGCGCATATGCAAAATCTTTATATACTGGACTGTCCTAATCAATATAAATAAATAATCAAATACGAATAAGTGATTTAGATTTTCAAAACAAAATTTGCTTTCACTTTAAAAATATACTCTTCACACTCGTTCTAGGATACTACTGATCCTATCTCTAACGAGTCATTCTAATTGGATATTGCTAACCCAATATCTGATGAATTCTTTCGTACGGTTCTAATGTGCCTTGTTCTCTAGCTTTGTAAACCAAAGCTCTGATACCAACTGTGAAAACCCGTAACTTCCCCGTAAAGGAAAGCGTCGGATAGTTCGAGAACAAGCCACAACAGAATGCATACAAAAGAACATTTCATTGTATATTACAACAATGCATCAGATTACAAGAATATACAGAGTATAAAAGAATATTACACAGAAATATCAGAGATTTAAATTACATTTAAATACATAGCAGCGGAAAATAATACAATACACAACTAGAATGAGATATACGGATACAAAGCTTTCCGGATATCGTTCCAGCTGTAATCCAGGATCCTATGAATATAAATCTGCAAAACCAAAACTACTAGCTGCCCGTGTCAAAATAAGGGCACCCAGAGTTTAGGTTAAAACAATAAACTCCAGGTCAGTCATGTGACTGGTGTGAGAACAGAAACAGTTATTGATCTTTTATTTTTAAAGTTAGGTAAATCAAGGGACCACGCCGTATAACACGGAACGGGTTTCCTCCCAAGAATACCAGTGCATAAAACAACAGCGCAATGCTAAATAAAGAAAAATGAAGCTGTTATAAGACCTAGGTCCCATCACACAATGCAACGCAGCCGAGGATAGGGTTTTCCCTTATAACAGCCAAAGAATGCTTGATACGTTTAAAACAAATCATTCGATACTACTATAAGTGCATAGTGTATAAAACAACTTCAAATCATAAGTATCAATCATAGGCGGCATGAGCGCCCCATCCCACTATGTCGCCATACTAGGCTCTACAAATAAAACCGCAGAATCACATATTTGTAAATTGGGTTTCCATCTATGAACCGAGGCAAAAGATAGTCCTCAACCGATTCGAGACGCTCTAGCCCGTGTCTCAGGCAAGTACTCAGTCAAGCCTTGGATCCTCAGGGCCAGTCCACCGATGTGGATTAAACTTAAACCCTGAACATGCGTTTCCCCGCCCTATGGGGCGTAGGTGAGCCAACTAAATGACTCCATCGGTTCGAGAACGACCGATCAATCCGAGGCGCCTCGCAACAGCAACAACCACATAAGTCAAACTCGTCAGGGCGTGTAAAACCACTGACGCCACTTCTAGTTAGAAAGAAACGCATGCCCTCCCTGACGTCCTCTCCCGTTTTTGGTTCACACCGGGTGTGAAACTCGCGAAGCAAACGTTACACAAAGCTACGCCACAAAGGCCTTGCTTTGATCATCACCACAAGACTTTGCTTTTCAACAGAAGCCTCGTTCAATTTCCACTTAGGCATGCCACATAGGCAATTCACTCCATGCGTTTGATATCCATCGATATATAACCCCTGAGCTCGTACGTCTCAGAGAAGGGCGTTAAGCAAGAGAATAAATTCTCCGCCGCCAAACAGATATATATTTAATAGAGATCAATCACACGGACTAAAATCCAATGTCAGACACACAGTCCATTTACAAGTCCGTTCTGGGTCTGAACGAAACCGGAGGCACCTAGTACCCCGCATATCCATCGATCTCCAAGTACGTCTGGACGATCACTAACTGTTTCCATCTTCTTGGGTGTACAGCCCAATCAAGATCATCGGTAATTACCCAAACGACGTGAAGACCTCCGGTCTTCGACCATCGTCTTCATCTTCGACTTATCGTCGCATCAGTTATTCAGAATGGGATAAACCCGGTCTTTCCGAATAACTCGCGTATATTTTAAATAAGTGTTACACAACACAACATACGCCTCATTCCAATTCATTAGTCATTAACCATAAATTAATCAAGAGAATAATTCCCCAAATATTAACCCCGAAGGCCGAAACCAACATCAGATCAATATTCAGAAAACCATTCTGCTTGGCTAACCGACAGTTAGTTTCTAAATTTCACATTCATAGGGAAAGGTTCCCATTAATTTTATCCAAGATAATTTCCTGAATTTATTCTCTAATCTTCCTTTGAATTTTGATTCAACTAGTCGGAATTAGCGAACCTTACCGTAGTAATCATTGGTTCTAATTTCCCAATCCCAACCTATTCATCCCATGAAGTAAAACTTGTAATACTTCATATCTAACACCACGGTGTTATCGGTAAATTTAATTACCATTTCACGTTCAAATCTAATTAAAGATTTAACTATCGCCTGGAGCAAAACTGGTGATACTCCATTCTCGATCATTTCAATCTAGTTAAAGATTCATTAAAACTCCACTTAGTTTTAATCGCTAACTGGGTTAAAGAATCAGTGTCATTTAAAACACGGTTCACAATAAACCCAAAATCACATTCCATTAATTATCGGGTTAAAGAACGAGTGTTATTTAAAACACTGTTCACGATAAACCCAAAAATCAATATCGATTCAATTCCAATTAAAAATTATTTAATTGGTACACTTCATTAAATCTAAATAAAAAGATTTAATCTTTTCTCAATTGGGTTCAAGAACAGTGTTAGTGAAGACACCATTCATGACAAACCCAAATCACATTTGATATTCAATATAAGGCTCTGAATAGAAAATATATCGGCTTATATTCAATATCAAATTCTACGATTAACAAATGTCGTATTGAAAATAACGATATATATATATATATATATATCTTTCAAATTTCCATAACAACATCTGTATAATCACGAATTCCAACATCGAAATATTCCGAAGACAATTTTGATTCAAATCCACTCCAATGCAATCATTGGAAATTCTGGTTATTTTTAAAACCCTTTTCAAAATTAATTTATTTATTTAAAAATAAATAGAATTATAATTCTAGTTCAAAACTAGTTCATTTCGATAAACATCTATTTTTATCTTTTCAAATAAGGAGTTTTTCATCCCAATACTTTCTAAATCATTTCTTATGATTTTACACAAATTATTACTATTTTTAATAATTTTATCAAGGCCCGTACAGTCGATTTCCACCAATGGCCATCGAACTGCACGTATAGCGACCTTTTTCAAATTTGATTTGGACATAATTCCAAATCGAACCGTTAGATTTTGAATTTCTAATATTCGTTAGAAAGCTCTTTTCGATACGAACCCAACGGTTCCGGTTTTAGGAGAATCCGACGGTCGGATCTCCCGTAATGTCTGTTTGAAATAAATGGTCGAAATTCACGAACTACCGCGGCGCGGCGCGTTCTATTAAGGCCATTATATTATATATATAATATATATAATATATACTTCGTCGATTTCTATTTAAAACGAATTATATAAATAGTTTTAAAATCGTTTCAAAAGCAATTTCAACTTTCTTTTCAATTCAATTCAAAATTGAATTCTCCTTTATAAATTCGTTTTAAAATTCATTTCTATTCAATTCAAATTTCAATTCAATTTGAATTCATTTCAATTCGCTTTCAATTCAATTTGAATTCGTTTTCAATTCGATTCATTTCGAAATCGTTTTCAATTCAATTTGAATTCGTTTTCAATTCAATTCATTTTGAAATCGTTTTCAATTCAATTTGAATTCGTTTTCAATTCAATTCATTTCGAAATCGTTTTCAATTTAATTCAAATTCGTTCTCAATTCAATTCATTTCGAAATCGTTTTTAATTCAATTCATTTCAAAATGAATAAAATCCATATAAATATCGTTCACGTCAAAATGGCGTCCATCTAATCAACACGGCTTCATAAATTTTTATTTCCAAATATTCTATTTCAAATATTTCTTTTTCAAAATAGTTGTTATTATCAAAATATTTCGTTCAATACATGACCAATCTCAATGGATGAGTACTGTCAACACATGAACCTTTATTTTATATTGATAAAGATGTAAATTTTATTACTAAAATATTTCGTTCAACACATGACCAATCTCAATGGATGAGTACTGTCAACACATGAACCTTTATTTTATATTGATAAAGATGTAAATTTTATTACTAAAATATTTCGTTCAACACATGACCAATCTCAATGGATGAGTACTGTCAACACATGAACCTTTATTTTATAATATTCTTTATTTTTCAAATTGGAATGAGGCCCAATCAATTACCATATAAAGTTAATTATATGGATTTTCATGCATTACACACATATAATAGCATTGAAAAATAATCAACCATCAACCAAAGTGCACTACACTGTATAAGCATCAAATATAGATATCTAACGCTTATAACAGCCTGTCAATCAATCGATCGACATAGTTAATCAATCAGGATGAGTGAACTTCAAATTTCATCCCAACACCCATGTGGGGTTTCAACCAATCAAACGCATATTTTATTTGTGCAGTTGGGCGATGTGTAAAATTTATCGACCCAATCAATATCAGTCAAATCAGTGAATATAAACAAATCGGCCGATTTGTTTATAAATATTCATTTATTTACTTTCACGTTAAAAATTATATTTTTAACGATAAAACATTTTATTCAACCTATGAATATTCTATTCGGTTCATTTATTCAATAAAATGATATTTTTATTTTCTAACATATTTTAGAAAATTTCGGCGGCATAACGACACGATACTAGAAACGGGACGAGGCCTAGCCTTATCCCCGGTCTAGTGAAGGTCCACGCCATTCACACATCAATCAATCCATTCAATTCACCAAATAATTCAATTTCACCAAGCAATTCAATTTCAAATCAAATCATATAACTAATCTATGCAACCAAACAAACAAGTCCATGGTCTGTAGACGATTGTGACGGGTGCTACTAAGCACCGTCTGCATCCTAGTATATATATATATATATATATATATAACTAGAATATGAAATTGAAGAGTGAGGTATTCTCACCTATAGCTATCCAACCTCCACGGCACTTCCAATGCAGGAAATCTTCACTGTTCTCGTCTCTTATCACTTTTGTTGCCCGTAGCCACTATACATATAAAAATCGAATTTTACTTCGTTATTCAATATATAAAAATCGAATTTTTATTATGCTATTCAATATATAAAAATCGAATTTTTATTATGCTATTCAATATATAAAAATCGAATTTTTACTTCGTTATTCAATATATAAAAATCGAATTTTTATTATGCTATTCAATATATAAAAATCGAATTTTTACTATGCTATTCAATATATAAAAATCGAATTTTTACTATGCTATTCAATATATAAAAATCGAATTTTTATTATGCTATTCAATATATAAAAATCGAATTTTTATTATGCTATTCAATATATAAAAATCGAATTTTTACTTTACGCATAAATAAAAATTCATATTTTTATTTCTAAAACTAATGCTACTTTTATTTCTGAAACACTTTTTATTTTATTTCTAAAACACTTTTTATTTTATTTCTAAAACACCTTTGATTTTATTTCTAAAATTTGTAAATAAAACAATGCTAATTTATTTTTAACTATCATTGCTATCTTTATATTGAAAACCATGCCATTTTATCTTTCAAAAATCATGACATTTTATATCTCAAAAATCATGCTCTTCATATATTTAAAATCAATGTTATTATATAATAAAAAGGGAAAACACTCACTGTCTTCACCGTTGCTTACTGACCAGGTTCACCGAAGCTCCACCACTAGGGTTTTGAAGCCGCCGCAATAGCCTGGAAGAGGGCGGAGGGGTTTTCGCCGTCAGTCTTGCAGGTGGTGGCCATGGAAAGGGCGACTGCGGTGCTTCGGCTTGGGCATGGTGGCTTCGAGGTCGAGGTCTTCGAGAGACGGAGGTTCGCGAAGTAAGGGGGGCTCTCGGTGGTCGACATCCGGAGAGGGGGGGTCTCGCTTCCTGGCGGCGGCCGATTAGGGGAGGAGCGGCGATCAATTGGGGGGGCGGAGGCGGTTTCCCCCCGTCTTTCTTCTTCTTCTTTTTTTTTTCTGCCGAACGATTTGGTATGAGAGAGGGGGCCAAAGCGGGTTAAAGGGGAGGGAGAGAGAAAGGATTATATTTTTTTTTTTATTTAATTCAACTTAAAGTTGACTTTCCGTTTGAACTCGAAATCAAGCCCACCGACTGTCGCCCCTAGCTAATTACCCCCATTCCGAACACAATGGGATATGTATCGCAAGCTGATTTGATCATTACAATCAGTTTCCGTTGAATTTACATTTAAATCATTATATCGAATTTTAAACGTACATTTCAAATTACCGGGGTCACATACTAACTAGAAAAATTCCAGAAAAATATTTTCTAGCTTCGTATTGACGATACGGTCCTAACAAAACTAGTTTCGTCGAATTCTGAGACCGTTTGAAAACTGGCCATTTTCCAGTCGATTAAAATCAACTGAAACTGGTCAAACGCGTTTTCCTTTGCCACTCTCACATATTGATTCGAAAAATTATGAAATTTAAAACCTAGCAATAACTTGACACCACGGACCCAACAAAACTGGTTTCGTCGAAATCCGAGGTCGTTTGCAAAACGTCTATTTTTAAGGGCATGAATTCCATAGCGACTATTCAAAATTTTCAACTGGACATATCTTTTGATTCCCGATATGAAATCTTGATTTTTCGGATTCGTTGGAAAGATATTATCAAATAGATCCTATCATTTTTGGTTTCACTAAAATCCGGATTGTTTTGCACCCTGTACATTCAATTGAAGTTTGAAATCGAATTATCGAACTACCGCGCCATTTTCAATTCTATTTATAATTATATATAAATATTTATATTCTAACGACGACGTATATAATATATACGTTCGAATTATATTCAAAATAAATTTTCCGGTCGATATTATTTATAATAATTCATTTTAAATAATCTAAATTCGCTAAAATTGCCAAAACAAAAATTTTAAACTGGCCCAGATTTTCGGGTTGTTACAATCTCCCCCACTTAAAACTTTTTCGTCCCCGAAAAGGAACAAAGTCGAAAGTGGTTTGATCAATCAACTCTACATTCGATCTGGCTTCCATTCTCCAACCTTTCAGTTTCTGAGAATTCTCAAAAATTTCAAAAATTTGGCTAACACCCTAAATTTACGAAAAATTTCGCCATAACCTCCCCTGCACCGGGAGCATCGGGGAATTTCAAATAGCTTCCCCGGTCCTTCAGATCTCAAAAAGAAAAAGAAAAAGCCAAGCGGCTAGCCAATAGGCTCATAAAATCATCATCACCCAAACAAAACAGTAAATTATGTAGTAAACATGTACCTATTTGTCGGGCAAACAAATTTTATTCTCTGGCTCTAGCCTCCTTGCTATGACCTGTTCAATATAAGTATATGTATATGCAAGCAAATGCGACCAATTTTCAATATAGTTCAATATTTGGTTCGATTAAGCATAATGGTTCAAAATTAGCAAACAAATGAACAAACAACACAAACATCAATCAATTAGTGAATTTAACGTTTCAAATTCATAATTTTGATACATATACAAAAGTCAAATTTTTGATGCCAAATCACACCCATAGGCCCTATCTAATTTTGGTTCTCACACCAGCCAATAGGAAATATATAGATATCACACCTTCGAAACACGAATACCAATTCTGATGATGTTCGAACTATCATCAGAAACATCTTCGGGCGACTAGAGTGTGATTCTATATCTATCCAGTATATAAAAACTTCAAATACACGTTTGCAAGGCGTATATGCAAAATTTTTTTATACTGGACTGTCCTAATCAATATAAATAAATAATCAAATACGAATAAGTGATTTAGATTTTCAAAACAAAATTTGCTTTCACTTTAAAAATATACTCTTCACACTCGTTCTAGGATACTACTGATCCTATCTCTAACGAGTCATTCTAATTGGATATTGCTAATCCAATATCTAATGAATTCTTTCGTACGGTTCTAATGTGCCTTGTTCTCTAGCTTTGTAAACCAAAGCTCTGATACCAACTGTGAAAACCCGTAACTTCCCCGTAAAGGAAAGCGTCGGATAGTTCGAGAACAAGCCACAACAGAATGCATACAAAAGAACATTTCATTGTATATTACAACAATGCATCAGATTACAAGAATATACAGAGTATAAAAGAATATTACACAGAAATATCAGAGATTTAAATTACATTTAAATACATAGCAGCGGAAAATAATACAATACACAACTAGAATGAGATATACGGATACAAAGCTTTCCGGATATCGTTCCAGCTGTAAACCAGGATCCTGTGAATATAAATCTGCAAAACCAAAACTACTAGCTGCCCGTGTCAAAATAAGGGCACCCAGAGTTTAGGTTAAAACAATAAACTCCAGGTCAGTCATGTGACTGGTGTGAGAACAGAAACAGTTATTGATCTTTTATTTTTAAAGTTAGGTAAATCAAGGGACCACGCCGTATAACACGGAACGGGTTTCCTCCCAAGAATACCAGTGCATAAAACAACAGCGCAATGCTAAATAAAGAAAAATGAAGCTGTTATAAGACCTAGGTCCCATCACCCAATGCAAGGCAGCCGAGGATAGGGTTTTCCCTTATAACAGCCAAAGAATGCTTGATACGTTTAAAACAAATCATTCGATACTACTATAAGTGCATAGTGTATAAAACAACTTCAAATCATAAGTATCAATCATAGGCGGCATGAGCGCCCCATCCCACTATGTCGCCATACTAGGCTCTACAAATAAAACCCCAGAATCACGTATTTGTAAATTGGGTTTCCATCTATGAACCGAGGCAAAAGATAGTCCTCAACCGATTCGAGACGCTCTAGCCCGTGTCTCAGGCAAGTACTCAGTCAAGCCTTGGATCCTCAGGGCCAGTCCACCGATGTGGATTAAACTTAAACCCTGAACATGCGTTTCCCCGCCCTATGGGGCGTAGGTGAGCCAACTAAATGACTCCATCGTTTCGAGAACGACCGATCAATCCAAGGCGCCTCGCAACAGCAACAACCACATAAGTCAAACTCGTCAGGGCGTGTAAAACCACTGACGCCACTTCTAGCTAGAAAGAAACGCATGCCCTCCCTGACGTCCTCTCCCGTTTTTGGTTCACACCGGGTGTGAAACTCGCGAAGCAAATGTTACACAAAGCTACGCCACAAAGGCCTTGCTTTGATCATCACCACAAGAATTTGCTTTTCAACAGAATCCTCGTTCAATTGCCACTTAGGCATGCCACACAGGCAATTCACTCCATGCGTTTGATATCCATCGATATATAACCCCTGAGCTCGTACGTCTCAGAGAAGGGCGTTAAGCAAGAGAATAAATTCTCCGCCGCCAAACAGATATATATTTAATAGAGATCAATCACACGGACTAAAATCCAATGTCAGACACACAGTCCATTTACAAGTCCGTTCTGGGTCTGAACGAAACCGGAGGCACCTAGTACCCCGCATATCCATCGATCTCCAAGTACGTCTGGACGATCACTAACTGTTTCCATCTTCTTGGGTGTACAGCCCAATCAAGATCATCAGTAATTACCCAAACGACGTGAAGACCTCCGTTCTTCGACCATCGTCTTCATCTTCGACTTATCGTCGTATCAGTTATTCAGAATGGGATAAACCCGGTCTTTCCGAATAACTCGCGTATATTTTAAATAAGTGTTACACAACACAACATACGCCTCATTCCAATTCATTAGTCACTAACCATAAATTAATCAAGAGAATAATTCCCCAAATATTAACCCCGAAGGCCGAAACCAACATCAGATCAATATTCAGAAAACCATTCTGCTTGGCTAACCGACAGTTAGTTTCTAAATTTCACATTCATAGGGAAAGGTTCCCATTAATTTTATCCAAGATAATTTCCTGAATTTATTCTCTAATCTTCCTTTGAATTTTGATTCAACTAGTCGGAATTAGCGAACCTTACCGTAGTAATCATTGGTTCTAATTTCCCAATCCCAACCTATTCATCCCATGAAGTAAAACTGGTAATACTTCATATCTAACACCACGGTGTTATCGGTAAATTTAATTACCATTTCACGTTCAAATCTAATTAAAGATTTAACTATCGCCTGGAGCAAAACTGGTGATACTCCATTCTCGATCATTTCAATCTAGTTAAAGATTCATTAAAACTCCACTTAGTTTTAATAGCTAACTGGGTTAAAGAATCAGTGTCATTTAAAACACGGTTCACAATAAACCCAAAATCACATTCCATTAATTATCGGGTTAAAGAACGAGTGTTATTTAAAACACTGTTCACGATAAACCCAAAAATCAATATCGATTCAATTCCAATTAAATATTATTTAATTGGTACACTTCATTAAATCTAAATAAAAAGATTTAATCTTTTCTCAACTGGGTTCAAGAACAGTGTTAGTGAAGACACCATTCATGACAAACCCAAATCACATTTGATATTCAATATAAGGCTCTGAATAGAAAATATATCGGCTTATATTCAATATCAAATTCTACGATTAACAAATGTCGTATTGAAAATAACGATATATATATATATCTTTCAAATTTCCATAACAAAATCTGTATAATCACGAATTCCAACATCGAAATATTCCGAAGACAATTTTGATTCAAATCCACTCCAATGCAATCATTGGAAATTCTGGTTATTTTTAAAACCCTTTTCAAAATTAATTTATTTATTTAAAAATAAATAGAATTATAATTCTAGTTCAAAACTAGTTCATTTCGATAAACATCTATTTTTATCTTTTCAAATAAGGAGTTTTTCATCCCAATACTTTCTAAATCATTTCTTATGATTTTACACAAATTATTACTATTTTTAATAATTTTATCAAGGCCCGTACAGTCGATTTCCACCAATGGCCATCGAACTGCACGTATAGCGACCTTTTTCAAATTTGATTTGGACATAATTCCAAATCCAACCGTTAGATTTTGAATTTCTAATATTCGTTAGAAAGCTCTTTTCGATACGAACCCAACGGTTCCGGTTTTAGGAGAATCCGACGGTCGGATCTCCCGTAATGTCCGTTTGAAATAAATGGTCGAAATTCACGAACTACCGCGGCGCGGCGCGTTCTATTCAGGCCATTATATTATATATATAATATATATAATATATACTTCATCGATTTCTATTTACAACGAATTATATAAATAGTTTTAAAATCGTTCCAAAAGCAATTTCAACTTTCTTTTCAATTCAATTCAAAATTGAATTCTTCTTTATAAAATCGTTTTAAAATTCATTTCTATTCAATTCAAATTTCAATTCAATTTGAATTCATTTCAATTCGCTTTCAATTCAATTTGAATTCGTTTTCAATTCGATTCATTTCGAAATCGTTTTCAATTCAATTTGAATTCGTTTTCAATTCAATTCATTTCGAAATCGTTTTCAATTCAATTTGAATTCGTTTTCAATTCAATTCATTTCGAAATTGTTTTCAATTTAATTCAAATTCGTTTTCAATTCAATTCATTTCGAAATCGTTTTTAATTCAATTCATTTCAAAATGAATAAAATCCATATAAATATCGTTCACGTCAAAATGGTGTCCATCTAATCAACACGGCTTCATAAATTTCTATTTCCAAATATTCTATTTCAAATATTTCTTTTTCAAAATAGTTGTTATTATCAAAATATTTCGTTCAACACATGACCAATCTCAATGGATGAGTACTGTCAACACATGAACCTTTATTTTATATTGATAAAGATGTAAATTTTATTACTAAAATATTTCGTTCAACACATGACCAATCTCAATGGATGAGTACTGTCAACACATGAACCTTTATTTTATATTGATAAAGATGTAAATTTTATTACTAAAATATTTCGTTCAACACATGACCAATCTCAATGGATGAGTACTGTCAACACATGAACCTTTATTTTATAATATTCTTTATTTTTCAAATTGGAATGAGGCCCAATCAATTACCATATAAAGTTAATTATATGGATTTTCATGCATTACACACATATAATAGCATTGAAAAATAATCAACCATCAACCAAAGTGCACTACACTGTATAAGCATCAAATATAGATATTTAACGCTTATAACAGCCTGTCAATCAATCGATCGACATATTTAATCAATCAGGATGAGTGAACTTCAAATTTCATCCCAACACCCGTGTGGGGTTTCAACCAATCAAACGCATATTTTATTTGTGCAGTTGGGCGATGTGTAAAATTTATCGACCCAATCAATATCAGTCAAATCAGTGTATATAAACAAATCGGCCGATTTGTTTATAAATATTTATTTATTTACTTTCACGTTAAAAATTATATTTTTAACGATAAAACATTTTATTCAACCTATGAATATTCTATTCGGTTCATTTATTCAATAAAATGATATTTTTATTTTCTAATATATTTTAGAAAATTTCGGCGGCATAACGGCACGATACTAGAAACGGGACGAGGCCTAGCCTTATCCCCGGTCTAGTGAAGGTCCACGCCATTCACACATCAATCAATCCATTCAATTCACCAAATAATTCAATTTCACCAAACAATTCAATTTCAAATCAAATCATCTAACTAATCTATGCAACCAAACAAACAAGTCCATGGTCTGTAGACGATTGTGTCGGGTGCTACTAAGCACCGTCTGCATCCTAGTATATATATATATATATATATATATATATATATATATATATATAACTAGAATATGAAATTGAAGAGTGAGGTATTCTCACCTATAGCTATCCAACCTCCACGGCACTTCCAATGCAGGAAATCTTCACTGTTCTCGTCTCTTATCACTTTTGTTGCCCGTAGCCACTATACATATAAAAATCGAATTTTACTTCGTTATTCAATATATAAAAATCGAATTTTTATTATGCTATTCAATATATAAAAATCGAATTTTTATTATGCTATTCAATATATAAAAATCGAATTTTTACTTCGTTATTCAATATATAAAAATCGAATTTTTATTATGCTATTCAATATATAAAAATCGAATTTTTACTATGCTATTCAATATATAAAAATCGAATTTTTACTATGCTATTCAATATATAAAAATCGAATTTTTACTATGCTATTCAATATATAAAAATCGAATTTTTATTATGCTATTCAATATATAAAAATCGAATTTTTATTATGCTATTCAATATATAAAAATCGAATTTTTATTATGCTATTCAATATATAAAAATTGAATTTTTATTATGCTATTCAATATATAAAAATCGAATTTTTACTTTACGCATAAATAAAAATTCATATATTTATTTCTAAAACTAATGCCACTTTTATTTCTGAAACACTTTTTATTTTATTTCTAAAACACTTTTATTTTATTTCTAAAACACCTTTGATTTTATTTCTAAAATTTGTAAATAAAACAATGCTAATTTATTTTTAACTATCATTGCTATCTTTATTTTGAAAACCATGCCATTTTATCTTTCAAAAATCATGACATTTTATATCTCAAAAATCATGCTCTTCAATATTTAAAATCAATGTTATTATATAATAAAAAGGGAAAACACTCGCTGTCTTCACCGTTGCTTACTGACCAGGTTCACCGAAGCTCCACCACTAGGGTTTTGAAGCCGCCGCAATAGTCTGGAAGAGGGCGGATGGGTTTTCGTCGTCAGTCTTGCAGGTGGTGGCCATGGAAAGGGCGACTGCGGTGCTTCGGCTTGGGCGTGGTGGCTTCGAGGTCGAGGTCTTCGAGAGACGGAGGTTCGCGAAGTAAGGGGGGGCTCTCGGTGGTCGACATCCGGAGGGGGGGGGGTCTCGCTTCCTGGCGGCGGCCGATTAGGGGAGGAGCGGCGATCAATTGGGGGGGGGGGGGGCGGAGGCGGTTTCCCCCCGTCTTTCTTCTTCTTCTTTTTTTCTACCGAACGATTTGGTATGAGAGAGGGGGCCAAAGCGGGTTAAAGGGGAGGGAGAGAGAAAGGATTATATTTTTTTTAATTATTTAATTCAACTTAAAGTTGACTTTCCGTTTGAACTCGAAATCAAGCCCACCGACTGTCGCCCCTAGCTAATTACCCCCATTTCGAACACAATGGGATATGTATCGCAAGCTGATTTGATCATTACAATCAGTTTCCGTTGAATTTACATTTAAATCATTATATCGAATTTTAAACGTACATTTCAAATTACCGGGGTCACATACTAACTAGAAAAAATTCCAGAAAAATATTTTCTAGCTTCGTATTGACGATACGGTCCTAACAAAACTAGTTTCGTCGAATTCTGAGACCGTTTGAAAACTGGCCATTTTCCAGTCGATTAAAATCAACTGAAACTGGTCAAACGCGTTTTCCTTTGCCACTCTCACATATTGATTCGAAAAATTATGAAATTTAAAACCTAGCAATAACTTGACACCATGGACCCAACAAAACTGGTTTCGTCGAAATCCGAGGTCGTTTGCAAAATGTCTATTTTTAAGGGCCTGAATTCCATAGCGACTATTCAAAATTTTCAACTGGACATATCTTTTGATTCCCGCTATGAAATCTTGATTTTTCGGATTCGTTGGAAAGATATTATCAATTAGATCCTATCATTTTTGGTTTCACTAAAATTCGGATTGTTTTGCACCCGGTACATTCAATTGAAGTTTGAAATCGAATTATCGAACTACCGCGCCATTTTCAATTCTATTTATAATTATATATAAATATTTATATTCTAACGACGACGTATATAATATATACGTTCGAATTATATTCAAAATAAATTTTCCGGTCGATATTATTTATAATAATTCATTTTAAATAATCTAAATTTGCTAAAATTGCCAAAATAAAAATTTTAAACTGGCCCAGATTTTCGGGTTGTTACAATCCTGAAGCCTCCTGCTCCAAGCTCTTCCAGTATATCTGTAAATCCCGACTACTTGACTGCCCGTACAAATTTAGGCACCCAAGAGTTTAGGGAAACAAACAAATAAACTTCGGGTCAGTCATGAGACTGGTGTGAGCAAAACAGTTCAAGCAGTTAATCGATATCTTATAAGACCACGCCGTATAACAGAACGGGTTTTTCCCTTCTGAGAATCCAAATATCTTTATATCAAAAACTTTTTGATATTATAATAATGTCTATCAACACAGTATAACAGTCATCTAGCAGAAACACTTTCATCTCACGTTCTACATATATAGTATACAATCAAAACCGCAAGCACGTATTGGGTAATGGATTTCCAACTATGACATGGTATGGAACCACCTTTCGCTCGTGTACCTCTAGAGAGGAACACACTGGATTCAACAAGAACATCTTGCAACCCGGCCACACATGACCGACCACTCATTTCGCGTGAGTGTATCAAATGTATATCACCAACGGTTGAAATCAGCAACCGTTTCCCGAATGGGACAACATCAACAATAGATTTTTAGAAGTAAATGAAACTCTAGATCAGGTGATTATACACCATACTTCGATGCGACCGACTTAGCCATGCTGCCTGCCCGATTTCTGTCATTTACCGGATGTGAGGCTAGAAGCTACGCTTTATCATCACACCAGATTCACTTTTAATGCCACATCGCCAAATCAATCAAATCACCGATTGACGTCCTCAACCATACATTATGTGTTAGCTAAAAGAAGTTTCCTTCTTCGCTTCCACTCTTGGTACGGTTGGAGAAATCAATATACGTGGTCGTCTGGGAATACTCTGTCAGACATCCGTCCGTACAAGTCATCCAGGAACAGGATGAACCGAAGGCACTATTCTGTAAACAGGATAGCCCTTGCATAACTCCGTCTCCAATTTCCTTTAGCATATATGATTCACAACGCTTATGCTAATACAGAGTGGTTCTTTGATAATAATCCAACCGGTCTCTCCATATTAACAACGTTAAAATGGTCAAAACTTCGATAGTCTGTGATTTAACTATCGAAGAAAAACAGGTGTGCAAACAACGATATTATTTCCAAATGGAAATTTATATCGATCAAACATCATTCAACATTTATCTCTTTATTTCATTAATTTACTTATCTCCTGTTTCCCTATATTCAATATTTCTTATTTTCTAATTTTGGAAAATATACGTTATTAACAATGGAAAACATTTCCATTTCTTGTTTTCTTTATTAGAAAACATTTCTGGTTTCTTATTTGGAAAAACATTTCCAAAGCTTCTTCATTGGACTTAGACAGATGTTTAAACAAACCATCGCGATGCCAACTCAAACCAATTCCTTTAATTACTAAATTCACTTAACCATCCTTTACTATCGAACCTTAACCATTCCTTAGTTAAAAATGAAGTCAATCAAGTTGGGGTAATACTACCTCTCAGATCTTAATTGAACAACGTTTCTAACCTTGAAATAGACAAAGTTCACCCTTCAAATTCTTTAACAAACTTCCCTACGTAACTCTCTTTCAAATCTTTTCTATTCGATAATTCTTTCCTTCGATAAGGTATATTCGATAACTCTATTCAATTTATTCTATTCACTTAACTCTTTTGATTTAACTCTAACTCTATTTACTTAACTCCTATCGAATAAAGTATATTCGATAACTCTTTTAATTCTATTTGAATAAACTATATATTCGATTAATTCCTTTTACTCTATTCGAATAAACTATATTCGATTAACTCCTTTTACTTTCTATTCGAATAAACTATATTCGATTAACTCTATTTGCTTTAACTCTAATCGATTAACTCTAACTGGTTTAACTCTAACTGGTTTACTCTAATTGATTAACTCCATCTGGTTAACTCTAACTGGTTTACTCTAACTGGTTTAGCTCTAACTGGTTAACTCTTATTCGAATAACAAATATTTGATTACTCTATTCAACTGACTCGACTCGACTCGACTAACCCCTTTCGAATAACTAATTTGATTTACTACTTTTGAATACCATATTCGATTTAACTACTTCCGAATACCATATTCGATTTAACTCCTTTCGAATACCATATTCGATTTAACTCCATTCGAATAACTAATTCGATTTACTACTTTCGAATACCATATTCGATTTAACTCCTTTCGAATACCATATTCGATTTAACTCCTTTATTCTCTTTATATAGATTTCCTTTTTAACAACATTTATTCATTTTAAAGATTTACTTTTAGTAACGGTTCTCCACTTTAAAAATGATTTCCTTCTTATAACAGTTTCCTTTTTATAACGTTTTCCCTTTTTCGAAATATCTTCTATTTATAAATATTCCAATGTATAAATATTTCTTATTTATAAATATTCCATTTATAAATATTTTATTTCAAATATCACTTTGAAAATATTCCCTTATCATATTTCGGTATGTTATGGTATTCAACATATCAAATCACGATGATCAGTATCGTCCAAACACATATATTCGATAATAGATTATATATCACATCATATATCACAATATATGAAAATAGTAAAATAAATGTTGAGGAACCCAGTTGGATTCCTCCAACCTGTTTCCCTGCATCACAGATGTTAAACAATATAGATAACATCACTTTCAGTTCCATATGATATATTCTGTTAAACAGAATCAAATATAGAAATTCAACTAACTGACTAGCAGTTCAATCAAACAGTCAACACACAGTGAATCAGCCAATATCTAACAGTTCTAAAAATACAACATGAAATTATAAATTTTTCAGAGTTAGTGAGATTTACTCACATTGGACTATCACCGTTAATTAACGATAATTGTCGTTGATTCAGATCGACAATTTATTTCGCCATAAATTGTAACGAGCTCGGATTCACTCCCGGTCAGTTCCATGGTGTAGCCACCCTTCTAACGATCCCAACGCAACTTACGGCTCGCCAATCTGATATCGTATGATCAAGTTATGAATTATATACATTTGTACACTTTTTGAATTAAATTAAAACTAAAAATTCACATATTAATTTGGGCCTTAACCTCTTCCATGCGTCGGCCCACTCGCGTTCAACCCATACCCACTCATTGTCTTCCCTATATCAGCCTCGTGATACCTGCTCCTCTTACACCATTAGCCGATTCTTTATGGAATAACCCTCCATCCATACTTCACTCTAAAATCAAACAAACAATACCAAAATTCTCCTCTCAAACTCCTCTACACCTTCCTTGTAATGACCCGGGATTTTGACGACTTTGGTTATCGCCATAAACTCAATGATGGCTAACCAAAACATCGAAAAATACCGGTCATTAGTCAAAGAAATTAGAGGGTGAGGAAAGATAAGATAGAAAATTAGAATAGAAGAAGAAGAAGAACACAATATCAGAGTAACACGAATCTCACAGCGGAACGAATAAATATATTTCATAACATAACTTTGAAATACAAATTTGTACTTGAATATACATATCATTATCAAAGTACAGCACTTACAACACAACGGAAATAACTAACTATATGATCCTGAAGCCTCCTGCTCCAAGCTCTTCCAGTATATCTGTAAATCCTGACTACTTGACTGCCCGTACAAAATTGGGCACCCAAGAGTTTAGGGAAAACAAAACAAAATAAACTCCGGGTCAGTCATGGGACTGGTGTGAGTAAAACAGTTTAAAACAGTTCAAGCAGGTAATCGATATCTCATAAGACCACGCCGTATAACGGAACGGGTTTTTCCCTTATGAGAATCCAAAATATCTTTATATCAAAACCTTTTGATATTATAATAATGTCTATCAACCACAATATAATAATCATCTAGCAGAAACGCTTTCATCTCACGTTCTACATATATGGTATACAATCAAAACCGCAAGCACGTATTGGGTAATGGATTTCCAACTATGACAAGGTATGGAACCACCTTTCGCTAGTGTACCTCTAGAGTGGAATACACTGGGTTCAACAAGAACATCTTGCAACCCGGCCACACATGACCGACCACTCATTTCGCTTGAGTGTATCGAATGTATATCACCAACGGTTGGGATCAGCAACCGTTTCCTGAATGGGACAGCATCAACAATAGATTTTTTTGAGAAGTAAATGAAACTCTAGATCAGGTGATTATACACCCTACTTCGGAGCGACCGACTTAGCCATTCTGCCTGCCCGATTTCTGTCATTTACCGGTTGATGAGGCTAGAAGTTACGCTTTATAATCACATCAGATTCACTTCGAATGTCACATCGTCAAATCCAGCAAATCACTGATTAACGTCCTCAACAATACGTTATGGGTTAGCCAAAAGAAGTTTCCTTCTCCGCTTCCACTCTTGGTACGGTTGGAGAAATCAATATACGTGATCGTCTGGAAATACTCTGTCAGACATTCATCCATACAAGTCATCCAGGAACAGGATGAACCGAAGGTACTATTCAGTATATCCATCTTAAGCACTGTTATCTAAGATTTATACAACAGCCCTTGCACTTTACTCTGTCTTCAATTATCTTTGGCATATATGATTCGCAACGCTTATGCCAATACAAAGTGGTTCTTTGGATAATAATCCAACCGGTCTCTCCATATTAACAACGTTAAAATGGTCAAAACTTCGATAGTCTGTGATTTAACCATCAAAGAAAACAAGTGTGCAAACAACGATATTATTTCCAGATGGAAACTCTATCGATCAAACATCATTCAACATTTATCTCTTTATTTCATTAATTTACTTATCTCCTGTTTCCCTATATTCAATATTTCTTATTTTCTAAATTTGGAAAACATATGTTATTAACAATGGAAAACATTTCCATTTTTTGTTTTCTTTATTAGAAAACATTTCTAGTTTCTTATTTGGAAAACATTTCCAAAGCTTCTTCATTGGACTTAGACAGATGTTTAAACAAACCATCGCGATGCCAACTCAAACCATTTCCTTTACTGCCGAACCTTAACTATTCCTTAGTTAATAACGAAGCCAATCAAGTTGGGGTAGAACTACCTCTCAGACCTTAACTGAACAACATTTCTAACTTTGAAATAGGCAAAGTTCACTTTATATTCCTTTTAATAACTTCCTTGCTTAACCCTCCTTTGAATAACTATATTCGATTGACTCTTTTCACTTAACTCTATTTGATTAACCCTTATCAATTAACTCTATTGAACTAACACTATTGATTTACTCATTTCACTTAACTCCTTACGAATAAACTATATTCGATAACTCCTTTTACTTTCTTCGAATAAACTATATTCGATTAATTCATTTGCTTCTATTCGAATAAACTATATTTGATTAACTCCTTTTGACTAACTCTAGTTCAATTTAACTTTATTCAATAAATTCTAGTTCGATATAACTCTATCGATTTACTTTAACTGATTAACACTAACTGTTTAACTCTAATTGGTTTACCCTAATGGTTTAACCTAACTGATTTACTCTAACCAATTAACTCTAACTGGTTAACCCTACCTGATTAACTCTGTTTGATTAACTCTAATCAATTAATTCTATTCGATGAATTCTGATCGAATAACTCCTTTTGGCTAAACTATATTCGAATACCTCTTTTATCTTTATTCGATAACTTCCTTTATTCGTAATAACCCGGAAATCTAGGCCAGTTTAAAATTTTTATTTTGGCAATTTTAGTGAAGTTTGATTATTTACAATGAATTATTTTAAATAATATCGATGAAAAATTTATTTTGAATAGAATTCGAGCGTATATTTTATATAGATCGTCGTTGGGATATAAATATTTATTTATATTTATAAAAGGAATTGAAAATGGCGCGGTAGTTCGATAATTCGACTTCAAACGTCAGTTGAATATACCGGGTGCAAAATAAACCGTATTCTAGTGAAACCAAAAATAATGGAATCTAATAGAGAATATCTCTCCAACGAATCTGAAGAATCAAAATTTCATAGCAGGGATAAAAAGATATGTCCAGTTGAAAATTCTGAATAGTCGTTATGGAATTCAGGCCCTTAAAAATGGAAATTTTGCAAACGACCTCGAATTTCGACGAAACCACTTTTGTTGGATCCGAGATGTCAAGTTATTACTAGATTCCAAATTTCATAATTTTTTGAATCAATATGTGAGCGTGGCAAAGGAAAACGCATTTGACCAGTTTCAGTTGATTTTAATCGACTGGAAATTGGTCATTTTTCAAACGATCTCGGAATTCGATGAAACTAGTTTTGTTAGGACCGTATCGTCAATACGAAGCCAGAAAATATATTTTTTGGAATTTTTCGAGTTAGTATGTGGCCTCGATAAATTGAAATGCGCATTCAAATTCAATATATAGAGTTAAATGCTGATTTGAACGAAAACTGATCGAAATGATCGAATCAGCCTACGATACATATCCCATTGTGTTCAGAATGGGGGTAATTAGCTATGGACGACAGGCGGTGGGTCTCGTTTAGAGGTCGAATGAAAAAGTTGCCTTTTTGAAAATAAAATAAATTAATAATGATAATAAAAAAAAGAAGTCTTCCCTCTCTCTCCTTAAACCCCCCCCCCCCCCCCACGTTTATTCGTTCAGATCGAAACTGATGGGAAAAAAATAAAAAATAAAAAGGGGGAGCCGCCGCTCCTGGAGGAGCGCCCACCACCGCTGGCCATCGCCAGCGCCCCTCGCCGACACCGCACTCCCTCCTCCTTCTTCTCTGCCTTGCTTTCTCCCCCTTTCGCCTGCCCCTGTGATCGACGAGACCCCAAAGACCCCCGACCATCGAAGAGAGCGCCGCGCCCTAGTCTGGGACCCCCCTTCCTCTGCCAGTCGCGCCGCCGGCCAGGGCCGCCACCCACGCGAGCCCCCAACCTTCTGAACCCCGCTCCGACCTCGCAGCACCAAACCCTCCCCTCCTCTTCCTCCCTTCGTTCGACGCCCAGCCACCACTCCAGCGACAACCACTACCTCCCTCCCTACAACGCAGTAAGTTTTTTTTCTTTTCTTATTTAATTATTTTATTCCTTTTCTTCTTCTTTTTATTTATATGTTAAAAGTGATAAAAACTGATTTTAAATAGTGATAAAAAAATTGGTTTTTACATTTATGTTTATGTTAGAAAGTTTAGATTTTTTTTCATAATAAAGTTATGATTTTGTGTTAGCGAAAAGATATGGTATTTAAACGTATAAAGATTTGATTTTTAATATGAAAATGAACTAATAAAAAAATTTGATCTTTTCACATATGATTTTTAATTAAAAATGTGACTTTTATATGAAAGGTGTGAATATAAAAATATAATCTTTTTGATGTAAATAGCGGTTTAAAAATATAATCTTTTTGATGTAAAGAGAGGTTAAAAATATAATTTTTACACTAGGGACATATTAAAAATATGATTTTTATACTATAGAAGGAATAAGAATGTAATTTTTATAAAGTAGAAGAATAAAAATACGATTTTTTTTATAGTATATAAATAGTAAAGGCGAAATCTTTATAGTTGGAAAAGGAGAGATTTTTATATATTGAATAGCGAAGTAAAAATTCGATTTTTATATATTGAATTGCAAAGTAAAAATTTGATTTTTACATATGTAGAGAATACGGGCAAAGGAAGTGACAAGAGGCAAGAACGGCGAAGATTTCTACATAAGAAGAGTCGTGGGATTGGATTAGCAATTCAATGAGAACTTCTCACCTTTTAATTTTGTTTTCTAGTTAAAATATATATTAGGATGCAGACGGTGTTTAGTAGCACCCGACACCCGTCGTCCACAGACCATGGACGGCTTGTATGCTTGTTTGTTTGATTTTGATGTGTAGTTGATTGTGTGATGTGATGTGAAATGAAATAAGATATTTATATAGTTGAAAATATTTTATAGTTAAAAATAGAATTTTTAACGTGTATATGAAATGAAATAAAAATAAACAGATCGGACTATTTGTTTATATACACACATTTGACTGATATTGATTGGGACGATAAATTTTACACATCGCGCAACTGCACAAATAAAATCTGTGTTTGATTGTTTGAAACCCCACACGGGTATTGGGATGATATTTGACGTACACTAATCCCGATTGTTTAGTTGTATGTCGATCGATTGATTGACAGGTTGTTATAAGCGTTGAATATTTATATTTGATGCTTATACAGTGTAGAATGTACTTTGGATGATGGTTGATTATTCATCGTTGTTATGGTATACATGTGTTGTAGAAAATCCATATAATTTACATTATATGGTAATTGATTGGGCCTCATTCCATATTTGAAATAGAAATATTTGAAAAAGAAATATTTGAAATGGAATATTTGAAGATAAAAATATATGGAGCCGTGTTGATTAGATTGACGCCATTTTGACGTGAACGATATTTATATCGATTTTATTCATTTTATAATGAATATCGAAAGTGATTTCAAAATCTGATATTTTGAAAAGAATTGAAATTCGAATTGAAATTGAAAATAAATGAATTCGAATTGAAATTGAATTGAATCGAAAACGAATTGAAATTGAAAATAAATGAATACGTATTGAAATTGAAAATAAATGAATTCAAATTGAAATTGAATAGAAATGAATTCGAATTGAAATTGAATAGAATTGAATTCGGATTGAAATCGAAAGGAATTGCATTCGAATTAAATTGAAATTGAATTGAAATCAATTTGAAATGAATTTAAAACGAATTTATATTGGAATATTCAATTTTGATTTGAAATTGAATATGAAGTTGAAACCGTTTTGAAAATGAATTTAAAACGATTTATAAAGCATGTTTTGAATTGAAATCAACGAAGTATATATTATATATAATATAAAGGCCTGAATAGAACGCGCCGCGCCGCGGTAGTTCGTGAATTTCGACCATTGACTTCGAACGGACATTGCGGGAGATCCGACCGTCGGATTCTCCTAAAACTGGAACCGTTGGGTTCGTATCAAAAAGAGCTTTCTAACGAATATTAGAAATTTGAAATCTAATGGTTGGATTTGGAATTATGTCCAAATAAAATTTGTAAAAGGTCGCTGTAAGTGCAGTTCAATGATCGTTGATGGAAATCAACTGTACGGGCCTTGATAAAATTATTAAAAATATCAATAATTTGTGTAAAATCATAAAAAATGATTTGGGAAGAATTGGGATGAAAAACTCCAAATTTGAAAAGATAAAAATAGATTTTATCGAAATGAACTAGTTTTGAACTAGAATTATAATTCTATTTATTTTTAAATAAATAAATTGGATTTGAAATGGTTTTGAAAATAACCAGAATTTCCAATAATTTTATTGGAATGGATTTGAATCGAAATTGTCTTCGGAATATTTCGATGTTGGATTTCGTGATGATACAGTTATGGGAATTTGAAAGATATATATTTATATCGTTATTTCCAATACGGCATTTGTTAGTCGTAGAATTTGATATTGAATATAAGCCAATATATTTTCTATTCAGAGCCTTGTATTTAATATCAAATGTGATTTGGGTTTGTCGTGAATGGTGTCTTCATTAACACTGTTCTTAAGCCCGGTTGAGAAGATGATTAAATCCTTTTAGTTAGATTTAATGAAGTGTACCAATTAAATGATATTTAATTGGAATTGAATTAGTATTGATTTTCGGGTTTATCATGAACAGTGTTTTAAATAACACTTGTTCTTTAACCCGATAATTAATAGAATGTGATTTTGGGTTGTCGTGAACGGTATCTTCAATAATACTGTCCTTAGACCCAACAGAGTTAAGAAAATCATAAACTAACTGGAGATTAGTTAAGTTGAATGGTTTCTGGGGTATTGATCTGATGTTGGTTTCGGCCTTCGGGGTTAATACTTAGGGAATTTTTCACTTGCTAATTTACGGTTAGAGACTGATTGAAACATGATGTGATTTTGGGTTTATCGTGAACCGTGTTTAAATGACATGGATTCTTTAACCCCGTTAAAGATTAAAACTAAGTGGAGTTTTAATGAATCTCTAATTAGATTGAAATGATCGAGAATGGAGTATCACCAGTTTTGCTCCAGGCGATAGTTAAATCTTTAATTAGATTTGAACGTAAAATGGTAATTGAATTTACCGATAACACTGTGGTGTTAGATATGAAGTATTACCAGTTTTACTTCATAGGATGAATAGGTTGGGATTAGGAAATTAAAACAAATGATTACTTCGGTAAGGTTCGTTAATCCCGACTAGTTTGAATTGATATTCAAAAGAAGATTGAAGAATAGATTCAAGGAATTTATCTTTGATAAAATTAATGGGAACCTTTCCCTATGAATGTGAAATTTAGAAACTAACTGTCGGTTAGCTAAGCAGAATGGTTTTCTGGATATTGATCTGATGTTGGTTTCGTCCTTCGGGGTTAATATTTGGGGAATTGTTCTCTTGTTAATTTACGGTTAGTGACTGATGAATTGGAATGAGGCGTATGTTGAGTTTGTGTAACACATGTTTATTATATACGCGAGTTATTCAGAAAGACCGGGTTTATCCCATTCTGAATAACTGATACGACGATAAGTCGAAGATGAAGACGGTGGTCGAAGACCGGAGGTCTTCACATCGTTTGTGAGATTACTAATGATCTTGATTGGGATGTACACCCAAGAAGATGGAAACAGTTGGTGATCGCCCAGACGTACTTGGAGATCGATGGATATGCGGGGTACTAGGTGCCTCCGGTTTCGTTCAGACCCAGAACGAACTTGTAAATGGACTGTGTGTCTGACATTGGATTTCAGTCTGTGTGATTGATTTCTATTAAATATATATCTGTTTGGCGGCGGAGAATTTATTCTCTTGCTTAACGCCCTTCTCTGAGACGTACGAGCTCAGGGGTTATATACTGATGGATATCAAACGCATAGAGTGAATTGCCTGTGTGGCATGCCTAAGGGGCGAATGATCAAGGCTTCTGTTGAAAAGCAAATTCTGGTGGTTGATGATCAAAGCACTGCCTTTGTAGCGTAGCTTTGTGTAACGTTTACTTCGCGAGTTTCACACCCGGTATGAACCAAAAACGGGAGACGGACCTCAGGGAGGGCATGCGTTTCTTTCTAGCTAAAAGTGGCGTCAGTGGTTTTACACGCCCTGACGAGTTTGACTTATGTGGTTTTTGCGAGGCGCCTCGGTTTGATCGGACGATCCGGGTCCGATGGAGTCATTTGTTGGCTCATTTGCGCCCCATAGGGCGGGGAGACGTATTGTTCAGGTGTAATAATCCACATCGGTGGACCGGCCATGATGATCCAGGAGGCAGTTGCGGCTGTTCCTGAGACGTGGTAGGCTAGATTGTCTCGAATCGGTAGAGGACTATCTTTTGCCTCGGTTCATAGGAGGAAATCCAATTTCCAAATAGTGATTTTGCGATTTTAATTGTAGAAATAGTATGGCGACATGATATATGGTACCCATGCCGCCTATGATTGATACTTATGATTTGAAGTTGTTTTATACACTATGCACTTATTATAGTATCAAACGATTTGTTTTAAACGTACTAAGCATGTTTGGCTATTATAAGGGAAAACCCTATCCCCCGGCTTGCGTTGCATTGTGTGATAGGACCTGGGTCTTATAATAGCTTCATTTTTCTTTATTTAGCATTGCGTTGTTTGTTTTATGCACTGGTATTCTTGGGAGGAAACCCGTTCCATGTTATACGACGTGGTCCCTTGATTCACCTAACTTTAAAATAAAGATTATTAACTATATTAGTTCTCACACCAGTCACATGACTGACCTGGAGTTTATTGTTTTAACCTAAACTCTGGGTGCCCTTATTTTGACACGGGCAGCTAGTAATTTTGGTTTTGCAGATTTATATTCACAGGATCCTGGTTTACAGCTGGAATAATATCCGGAAAGCTTTGTATCCGTATATCTCTTCTAGTTGTGTATTGTATTATTTTCCGTTGCTATGTATTTAAATGTAATTTAAATCTCTGATATTTCTGTGTAATATTCATTTATACTCTGTATATTCTTGTAATCTGATGGAATTGTTGTAATAAACAAAGAAATGTTCTTCCGTCTGCGTTCTATTTTGTCGTGTTCTCAAAACAATTCGTCCTTTCTCTTCTCTTCGGAGACCAGGGAAGTTCGGGTCATTAAATCGTGGTATCAGAGCTTTGGTTTACAAAGCTCAGAGAACAAGACACATTAGAACCATACGAAAGAATTCACAAGAAATTAGATTAGTAATATCCAACGATAATGACTCGTTAGAGATAGGATCAGTAGTATCCTTTAACGAGTGTGAAGAGTAGTGTTTTTGATAAATAAAAGTGAAAACAATTTTTGTTTTGAAAATTTAAATCAATTATACATATTTGAATATTTACTTGTATTGATTTGGACAATCCAGTATATATAAACTTTGTGTATACGTATGATCCGCGTGTATTTGAAGTTTTAATATACTGGATAGATATAGAATTGCACTGTAATCGTTCGGGGATAATTCTGATGATAGCGATCGCATCATCAGTATTTATGTGACGGCAAGGAATTTCGCTCGGTCCGAACCAGTCGCTAAACCGACCTAGACCGTTCGAAACACCCTATCGTTTGAGAACACGACAAAATAGAACGCAAACAGAAGAACATTTCATTGTATATTACAGCAATGCATCAGATTACAAGAATATACAGAGTATAAATGAATATTACACAGAAATATCAGAGACTCAAATTACATTTGAATACATAGCAGCGGAAAATAATACAATACACAACTAGAAGAGATATACGGATACAAAGCTTTCCGGATATCGTTCCAGCTGTAAACCAGGATCCTGTGAATATAAATCTGCAAAACCAAAACTACTAGCTGCCCGTGTCGAAAATAAGGGCACCCAGAGTTTAGGTTAAAACAATAAACTCCAGGTCAGTCATGTGACTGGTGTGAGAACTAAAACAGTTAATCTTTATTTTAAAGTTAGGTAAATCAAGGGACCACGCCGTATAACACGGAACGGGTTTCCTCCCAAGAATACCAGTGCATAAAACAAACAGCGCAATGCTAAATAAAGAAAAATGAAGCTGTTATAAGACCCAGGTCCCATCACACAATGCAACGCAGTCGAGGATAGGGTTTTCCCTTATAACAGCCAAAGAATGCTTGATACGTTTAAAACAAATCATTTGATACTATTATAAGTGCATAGTGTATAAAACACTTCAAATCATAAGTATCAATCATAGGCGGCATGAATGCCCCATACCACTATGTCGCCATATATAGGTTATACAATCAAAATCGCAAAGTCACGTATTTGGAAATTGGGTTTCCATCTATGAACCGAGGCAAAAGATAGTCCTCAACCGATTCGAGACGCTCTAGCCCGCCCCTCAGGACCCAGACTCAGGTGGGCCCTTGGATCGTCAGGGCCGGTCCACCGATGTGGATTAAAATGCCTGAACACTACGTTTCCCCACCCTATGGGGTGTAAGTCTGGTCCGTCAGCCGACCAGAATGCATCGGCCGAAACCGATATAACCGAGGCGCCTCGCAACAGCAACAACCACATAAGTCAAACTCGTCAGGGCGTGTAAAACCACTGACGCCACTTCTAGCTAGAAAGAAACGCAAGTCCTCCCTGATGTCCTCTCCCGTTTTTGGTTCATACCGGGTGTGAAACTCGCGAAGCAAACGTTACACAAAGCTACGCCACAAAGGCCGTGCTTTGATCATCAACCACAAGACTTTGCTTTTCAACAGAAGCCTTGATCATTTGCATCTTAGCATGCCACACAGGCAAACCATCCTATGCAACCGATATCAGTCACACAGAATGAAATCCGATGTCAGACACACAGTCCATTTACAAGTCCGTTCTGGGTCTGAACGAAACCGGAGGCACCTAGTACCCCGCATATCCATCGATCTCCAAGTACGTCTGGACGATCACTAACTGTTTCCATCTTCTTGGGTGTACAGCCCAATCAAGATCATCAGTTTTCCCCCAAACGACGTGAAGACCTCCGGTCTTCGACCATCGTCTTCATCTTCGACTTATCGTCGCATCAGTTATTCAGAATGGGATAAACCCGGTCTTTCCGAATAACTCGCGTATATTTTAAATAAGTGTTACACAAACACAACATACGCCTCATTCCAATTCATTAGTCACTAACCGTAAATTAATCAAGAGAATAATTCCCCAAATATTAACCCCGAAGGCCGAAACCAACATCAGATCAATATCCAGAAAACCATTCTACTTAGCTAACCGACAGTTAGTTTCTAAATTTCACATTCATAGGGAAAGATTCCCATAAATTTTATCAAAGATAAATTCCTTGAATTTATTCTTTAATCCATTTTTGAATATCAATTCAAACTAGTCGGGGTTAGCGAACCTTACCGAAGTAATCATTTGTTTTAATTTCTCAATCCCAACCTATTCATCCCATGAAGTAAAACTGGTAATACTTCATATCTAACACCACAGTGTTATCGGTAAATTCAATTACCATTTCACGTTCAAATCTCATTAAAGATTTAACTATCGCCTGGAGCAAAACTGGTGATACTCCATTTTCGATCTTTCAATCTAATTAAAGATTCATTAAAACTCCACTTAGTTTTAATCTTTGACTGGGTTAAAGAATCAGTGTCATTTAAAACACGGTTCACGATAAACCCAAATCACATTCCATTAATTATCGGGTTAAAGAACAAGTGTTATTTAAAACACTGTTCACGATAAACCCAAAAATCAATATCCATTCAATTCCAATTAAATATCATTTAATTGGTACACTTCATTAAATCTAAATAAAAAGATTTAATCTTTTTCCTCAACTGGGTTCAAGAACAGTGTTAGTGAAGACACCATTCACGACAAACCCAAATCACATTCCATTAATTATCGGGTTAAAGAACAAGTGTTATTTAAAACACTGTTCACGATAAACCCAAAAATCAATACCAATTCAATTCCAATTAAATATCATTTAATTGGTACACTTCATTAAATCTAAATAAAAAGATTTAATCTTTTCTCAACTGGGTTCAAGAACAGTGTTAGTGAAGACACCATTCACGACAAACCCAAATCACATTCGATATTCAATACAAGGCTCTGAATAGAAAATATATCGGCTTATATTCAATATCGAATTCTACGACTAACAAATGTCGTATTGGAAATAACGATACAAATATATATCTTTCAAATTTCCATAACAACACCTGTAATATCACGAATTCCAACATCGAAATATTCCGAAGACAATTTCGATTCAAATCCACTCCAATGCAATCACTGGAAATTTTGGTTATTTTCAAAACCATTTCAAATTCAATTTATTTATTTAAAAATAAATAGAATTATAATTCTAGTTCAAAACTAGTTCATTTCGATAAAAATCTATTTTTATCTTTTCAAATATGGAGTTTTTCATCCCAAACTTTCACAAATCATTTCTTATGATTTTACACAAATTATTACTATTTTTAATAATTTTATCAAGGCCCGTACAGTCGATTTCCACCAATGGCCATCGAACTGCACTTACAGCGACCTTTTTCAAATTTGATTTGGACATAATTCCAAATCCAACCGTTAGATTTCAAATTTCTAATATTCATTAGAAAGCTCTTTTCGATACGAACCCAACGGTTCCGGTTTTAGGAGAATCCGACGGTCGGATCTCCCGTAATGTCCGTTTGAAATAAATGGTCGAAATTCACGAACTGCCGCGGCGCGGCGCGTTCTATTCAGGCCATTATATTATATATATAATATATATTTCGTCGATTTCTATTCAAAACGAATTATATGAATAGTTTTAAAATCGTTTCAAAACCTATTTCAACTTCCATTTCAATTCAAAGCAAAATTGAATTCTTCTTTATAAATTCGTTTCAAAATTCATTTCTATTCAATTCAAATTTCAATTCAATTTGAATTCATTTCAATTCGCTTTCAATTCAATTTGAATTCGTTTTCAATTCAATTCGTTTCGAAATCGTTTTCAATTCAATTCATTTCGAAATCGTTTTCAATTCAATTCATTTCGAAATCGTTTTCAATTCAATTCATTTCGAAATCGTTTTCAATTCAATTCATTTCGAAATCGTTTTCAATTCAATTCATTTCGAAATCGTTTTCAATTCAATTCATTTCGAAATCGTTTTCAATTCAATTCATTTCGAAATCGTTTTCAATTCAATTCATTTCGAAATCGTTTTCAATTCAATTCATTTCGAAATCGTTTTCAATTCAATTTGAATTCGTTTTCAATTCAATTCATTTCGAAATCGTTTTCAATTCAATTCATTTCGAAATCGTTTTCAATTCAATTCAAAATATTCGATTTCGAAATCACTTTTCAATATTCATTTTTAAGATGAATAAAATCGATATAAATATCGTTTACGTCAAAATGGCGTCAATCTAATCAACACGGCTTCATAAATTTCTATTTTCAAATATTCTATTTCAAATATTCTATTTCAAATATTCTATTTCAAATATTTCCTATTATCAAAATATTTGTTATTATCAAAATATTCTTTATTTTCACGATTGGAATGAGGCCCAATCAATTACCATATAAAATTAATTATATGGATTTTCATACAACACATGTATATAATAACATTGAAAATAATCAACCATCAACCAAAGTGCACTACACTGTATAAGCATCAAATATAGATATTCAACGCTTATAACAGCCTGTCAATCAATCGATCGACATATTTAATCAATCAGGATGAGTGAAATTCATATTTCATCCCAACACCCGTGTGGGGTTTCAAACAATCAAACACAGATTTTAGTTGTGCAGTTGGGCGATGTGTAAAATTTATCGTCCCAATCAATGTCATTCAAATAAGTGTACATAAACAAACCATCTGGTTTGTAAATGAATATTTATTTATTCACTTCACTATTTTCATATTCACGTTAAAAAATATATTTTTAACGATAAAACATTTTATTTCAACCTATGAATTTCTATTCAATTCGTTTATTCAATAAAATGATATTTTTATTTTTCTAACATATTTTAGAAAATTTCGGCGGCATAACGGCACGATACTAGAAACGGGACAAGGCCTAGCCTTATCCCCGGTCTAGTGAAGGCCCACGCCATTCACTCATCAATCAAATCAATTTCATTTTGCAAACCACAAAATTTGGAGTAAGGGTCTAACCTAGCCTTACTCCTACGCCTTATAACGGCGCACGTCTAATCCTAACCAATTTATCGATTCGATTTTTCACACCACAAACCACATTCAAACCAATATCGCAATCAATCACCAAACAGTCAAACAAACAAGTCCATGGTCTGTGGACGATTGTGTCGGGTGCTACTAAGCACCGTCTGCATCCTAGTATATATATATATAACTAGAAAAATAAATTGAAAGGTGAGAAATTCTCACATATAGCTATCCAAGCTCCACGGCACTTCTTTGGTAGAAATCTTCATTGCTATCGCATCTTCGTCGTCTTCGTTGCCCATAGCCACTACATATGTAAAAATCGAATTTTTACTTCGTTATTCAATTTATAAAAATCGAATTTTTAGTTCGCTATTCAATATATAAAAATCGAATTTTTATTTCAAAGTTCAATATATAAAAATCAAATTTTTAGTTCAAAGTTCAATATATAAAAATCGAATTTTTATTTCAAAGTTCAATATATAAAAATCGAATTTTTATTTCAAAGTTCAATATATAAAAATCGAATTTTTAGTTCAAAGTTCAATATATAAAAATCGAATTTTTAGTTCAAAGTTCAATATATAAAAATCGAATTTTTATTTCAAAGTTCAATATATAAAAATCGAATTTTTATTTCAAAGTTCAATATATAAAAATATGATTTTTCTTTTTAAAGAAATCAGTTTTCAATACCTTTTAAAAATCAGTTTTTATATCTTTTAAAAAATCAGTTTTCAATACCTTTTAAAAATCAGTTTTTATTTCTTTTAAAAAATCAGTTTTCAATACCTTTTAAAAATCAGTTTTTATATCTTTTAAAAATCAGTTTTTATTTCTTTTAAAAATCAGTTTTTATATCTTTTAAAAATCAGTTTTTATATCTTTTAAAAATCAGTTTTTATATCTTTTAAAAATCAGTTTTTGAAATATATAAAAATCAGTTTTTGCAATATAAAAAAAACAGTTTTTGCAATATAAAAAAAAACAGTTTTTGCAATATAAAAAAAACAGTTTTTGCAATATAAAAAAAAAAAGCAGTTTTATTAAAAACTTACGGGGGCGCTGTGCTTGTTCGTCAGTGGAAGGGGGGGGGGGCGTCGGCTTCGTCGAGGGGAGGAGGGGGGATCGGCTTCGTCGAGGGTTCGGAGGAGGGGGTATCGGCTTCGTCGAGGGTTCGGAGGAGGGGGTTGCGCTCTCGGCTGGGCGACGACGGGGAGGGGGTGAGGTCGGTGGTAGCGGGGTCGATGTCGACGGCGATCGCCAGGGAGGGTGGAGGCGGCAGGAATCGAACGATTTTTTTTTTTTCCTGTTCGGTTTGATTTTGAAGAAGAGGGGGGGGCCAGAATGAATTAAGGGGAGGAGAGAAGATATTATTTTTTTTTTTTTTTAATTAATTAATTTATTTTATCCTAAAGAGTTGACTTTCACATACGACCTCGACACGAGGCCCACCGCCTGTCGTCCATAGCGTTTTACCCCCATTCCGAACACAATGGGATATGTACCGCAAGCTGATTCGACTGTTACAATCAGTTTCCTTTGGATTTACATTTAAATCATTATATTGAATTTTAAACGTACATTTCAAATTACCGGGGGCACATACTAACTCTATAAATTCCATAAAAATATTTTCTAGCTTCGTATTGACGATACGGTCCTAACAAAACTAGTTTCGTCGAATTCTGAGACCGTTGGAAAAAAGGCCAATTTCCAGTCGATTAAAATCAACTGAAACTGGTCAAACGCGTTTTCTTTTGCCACGCTCACATATTGATTCGAAAAATTATGAAATTTGAAACCTAGCAATAACTTGGCACTGCGGATCCAACAAAACTGGTTTCGTCGAAATCCGAGGTCGTTTGCAAAATTGCTATTTTTAAGGGCCTTATATATATAAAAATATATATAAATTCCACAGCGACTATTTCTAATTTTAAACTGGACATATCTTATCATTTCTAAGATGAAATCTCAGTTTGTTAACTTCGTTACAAAGATATAGTTATACAGATTCAAATATTTCTTGTTTCGTTCAATCCTGACTTATATTGAATTCTGTATATTCATTTGAAATTAGAAATCGAATTTTCGAACTACCGCGCCATTTTCAATTCCTTTTATAATTATATATAATTATTATATATTCTAACGACGATGTATATAATATATACGTTCGAATTCTATTCAAAATAAATTTCTCGTCGATATTATTTAAAATAATCCATTTTAAATAATCAAAATTCGCCAAAATTGCAAAAATAAAATTTTTAAACTGGCCCAGATTTTACGGGTTGTTACAATCTCCCCCACTTAAAACTTTTCGTCCCCGAAAAGGAACAAAGTCGAAAGTGGTTTGATCATTCAACTCTACGCTCGATCTGACTTCCATTCTCCAACTCTTTAGTTTCTGAGAATTTCCAAAATCTCAAAAATTTGGCTAACACCCTAAATTTTTGAAAAATTTCGCCATAACCTCCCCTGTACCGGGAGCATCGGGGAATTTCAAATAGCTTCCCCGGTCCTTCAGATCTCAAAAAGAAAAAGAAAAAGCCAAGCGGCTAGCCAATAGGCTCACAAAATCATCATCACCCAAACAAAACAGGAAATTATGTAATAAACATGTACCTATTTGTCGGGCAAACAAATTTTATTCTCTGGCTCTAGCCTCCTTGCTATGACCTGTTCAATATAAGTATATGTATATGCAAGAAAATGCGACCAAATTCCAATACAATTCAATATTTGGTTCAATCAGGCATAATGGTTCAAAATTATTAAACAAATAAACAAACAACACAAACATCAATCAATTAGTGGATTAGAGTTTCAAATTCATAATTTTGATACATATACAAAAATCATGTTTTTGATGCCAAATCACAACAAAGTGTTTTAACTATATTAGTTTTGGTTCTCACACCAGTCCAATGGAAATATATAGAAAATCACACCTTCGAAACACGAACATAAATACTGATGATGCACGTGCTATCATCAGTACTTTCTCCGGGCGACTAGAGTGTGATTCTATATCTATCCAATATATTAAAACTTCGAATACACGCGGATCAGACGTATACGCAAAATCTATATATACTGGATTGTCCACATCAATATAAATAAATAATCAAATACGAATAATTGATTTAAATTTTCAAAACAAAATTTGTTTTCATTTTCAAAAATATACTCTTCACACTCGTTCTAGGATACTACTGATCCCATCTCTAACGAGTCATTCTAATTGGATATTACTAATCCAATATCTGATGAATTCTTTCGTACGGTTCTAATGTGCCTTGTTCTCTGAGCTTTGTAAACCAAAGCTCTGATACCAACTGTGACGGCAAGGAATTTCGCTCGGTCCGAACCAGTCGCTAAACCGACCCAGACCGTTCGAAACACCCTATCGTTTGAGAACACGACAAAATAGAACGCAAACAGAAGAACATTTCATTGTATATTACAGCAATGCATCAGATTACAAGAATATACAGAGTATAAATGAATATTACACAGAAATATCAGAGACTCAAATTACATTTGAATACATAGCAGCGGAAAATAATACAATACACAACTAGAAGAGATATACGGATACAAAGCTTTCCGGATATCGTTCCAGCTGTAAACCAGGATCCTGTGAATATAAATCTGCAAAACCAAAACTACTAGCTGCCCGTGTCGAAAATAAGGGCACCCAGAGTTTAGGTTAAATCAATAAACTCCAGGTCAGTCATGTGACTGGTGTGAGAACTAAAACAGTTAATCTTTATTTTAAAGTTAGGTAAATCAAGGGACCACGCCGTATAACACGGAACGGGTTTCCTCCCAAGAATACCAGTGCATAAAACAAACAGCGCAATGCTAAATAAAGAAAAATGAAGCTGTTATAAGACCCAGGTCCCATCACACAATGCAACGCAGTCGAGGATAGGGTTTTCCCTTATAACAGCCAAAGAATGCTTGATACGTTTAAAACAAATCATTTGATACTATTATAAGTGCATAGTGTATAAAACACTTCAAATCATAAGTATCAATCATAGGCGGCATGAATGCCCCATACCACTATGTCGCCATATATAGGTTATACAATCAAAATCGCAAAGTCACGTATTTGGAAATTGGGTTTCCATCTATGAACCGAGGCAAAAGATAGTCCTCAACCGATTCGAGACGCTCTAGCCCGCCCCTCAGGACCCAGACTCAGGTGGGCCCTTGGATCGTCAGGGCCGTTCCACCGATGTGGATTAAAATGCCTGAACACTACGTTTCCCCACCCTATGGGGTGTAAGTCTGGTCCGTCAGCCGACCAGAATGCATCGGCCGAAACCGATATAACCGAGGCGCCTCGCAACAGCAACAACCACATAAGTCAAACTCGTCAGGGCGTGTAAAACCACTGACGCCACTTCTAGCTAGAAAGAAACGCAAGTCCTCCCTGATGTCCTCTCCCGTTTTTGGTTCATACCGGGTGTGAAACTCGCGAAGCAAACGTTACACAAAGCTACGCCACAAAGGTCGTGCTTTGATCATCAACCACAAGACTTTGCTTTTCAACAGAAGCCTTGATCATTTGCATCTTAGCATGCCACACAGGCAAACCATCCTATGCAACCGATATCAGTCACACAGAATGAAATCCGATGTCAGACACACAGTCCATTTACAAGTCCGTTCTGGGTCTGAACGAAACCGGAGGCACCTAGTACCCCGCATATCCATCGATCTCCAAGTACGTCTGGACGATCACTAACTGTTTCCATCTTCTTGGGTGTACACCCCAATCAAGATCATCAGTTTTCCCCCAAACGACGTGAAGACCTCCGGTCTTCGACCATCGTCTTCATCTTCGACTTATCGTCGCATCAGTTATTCAGAATGGGATAAACCCGGTCTTTCCGAATAACTCGCGTATATTTTAAATAAGTGTTACACAAACACAACATACGCCTCATTCCAATTCATTAGTCACTAACCGTAAATTAATCAAGAGAATAATTCCCCAAATATTAACCCCGAAGGCCGAAACCAACATCAGATCAATATCCAGAAAACCATTCTACTTAGCTAACCGACAGTTAGTTTCTAAATTTCACATTCATAGGGAAAGATTCCCATAAATTTTATCAAAGATAAATTCCTTGAATTTATTCTTTAATCCATTTTTGAATATCAATTCAAACTAGTCGGGGTTAGCGAACCTTACCGAAGTAATCATTTGTTTTAATTTCCCAATCCCAACCTATTCATCCCATGAAGTAAAACTGGTAATACTTCATATCTAACACCACAGTGTTATCGGTAAATTCAATTACCATTTCACGTTCAAATCTCATTAAAGATTTAACTATCGCCTGGAGCAAAACTGGTGATACTCCATTTTCGATCTTTCAATCTAATTAAAGATTCATTAAAACTCCACTTAGTTTTAATCTTTGACTGGGTTAAAGAATCAGTGTCATTTAAAACACGGTTCACGATAAACCCAAATCACATTCCATTAATTATCGGGTTAAAGAACAAGTGTTATTTAAAACACTGTTCACGATAAACCCAAAAATCAATATCCATTCAATTCCAATTAAATATCATTTAATTGGTACACTTCATTAAATCTAAATAAAAAGATTTAATCTTTTTCCTCAACTGGGTTCAAGAACAGTGTTAGTGAAGACACCATTCACGACAAACCCAAATCACATTCCATTAATTATCGGGTTAAAGAACAAGTGTTATTTAAAACACTGTTCACGATAAACCCAAAAATCAATACCAATTCAATTCCAATTAAATATCATTTAATTGGTACACTTCATTAAATCTAAATAAAAAGATTTAATCTTTTCTCAACTGGGTTCAAGAACAGTGTTAGTGAAGACACCATTCACGACAAACCCAAATCACATTCGATATTCAATACAAGGCTCTGAATAGAAAATATATCGGCTTATATTCAATATCGAATTCTACGACTAACAAATGTCGTATTGGAAATAACGATACAAATATATATCTTTCAAATTTCCATAACAACACCTGTAATATCACGAATTCCAACATCGAAATATTCCGAAGACAATTTCGATTCAAATCCACTCCAATGCAATCACTGGAAATTTTGGTTATTTTCAAAACCATTTCAAATTCAATTTATTTATTTAAAAATAAATAGAATTATAATTCTAGTTCAAAACTAGTTCATTTCGATAAAAATCTATTTTTATCTTTTCAAATATGGAGTTTTTCATCCCAAACTTTCACAAATCATTTCTTATGATTTTACACAAATTATTACTATTTTTAATAATTTTATCAAGGCCCGTACAGTCGATTTCCACCAATGGCCATCGAACTGCACTTACAGCGACCTTTTTCAAATTTGATTTGGACATAATTCCAAATCCAACCGTTAGATTTCAAATTTCTAATATTCATTAGAAAGCTCTTTTCGATACGAACCCAACGGTTCCGGTTTTAGGAGAATCCGACGGTCGGATCTCCCGTAATGTCCGTTTGAAATAAATGGTCGAAATTCACGAACTGCCGCGGCGCGGCGCGTTCTATTCAGGCCATTATATTATATATATAATATATATTTCGTCGATTTCTATTCAAAACGAATTATATGAATAGTTTTAAAATCGTTTCAAAACCTATTTCAACTTCCATTTCAATTCAAAGCAAAATTGAATTCTTCTTTATAAATTCGTTTCAAAATTCATTTCTATTCAATTCAAATTTCAATTCAATTTGAATTCATTTCAATTCGCTTTCAATTCAATTTGAATTCGTTTTCAATTCAATTCGTTTCGAAATCGTTTTCAATTCAATTCATTTCGAAATCGTTTTCAATTCAATTCATTTCGAAATCGTTTTCAATTCAATTCATTTCGAAATCGTTTTCAATTCAATTCATTTCGAAATCGTTTTCAATTCAATTCATTTCGAAATCGTTTTCAATTCAATTCATTTCGAAATCGTTTTCAATTCAATTCATTTCGAAATCGTTTTCAATTCAATTCATTTCGAAATCGTTTTCAATTCAATTCATTTCGAAATCGTTTTCAATTCAATTTGAATTCGTTTTCAATTCAATTCATTTCGAAATCGTTTTCAATTCAATTCATTTCGAAATCGTTTTCAATTCAATTCAAAATATTCGATTTCGAAATCACTTTTCAATATTCATTTTTAAGATGAATAAAATCGATATAAATATCGTTTACGTCAAAATGGCGTCAATCTAATCAACACGGCTTCATAAATTTCTATTTTCAAATATTCTATTTCAAATATTCTATTTCAAATATTTCCTATTATCAAAATATTTGTTATTATCAAAATATTCTTTATTTTCACGATTGGAATGAGGCCCAATCAATTACCATATAAAATTAATTATATGGATTTTCATACAACACATGTATATAATAACATTGAAAATAATCAACCATCAACCAAAGTGCACTACACTGTATAAGCATCAAATATAGATATTCAACGCTTATAACAGCCTGTCAATCAATCGATCGACATATTTAATCAATCAGGATGAGTGAAATTCATATTTCATCCCAACACCCGTGTGGGGTTTCAAACAATCAAACACAGATTTTAGTTGTGCAGTTGGGCGATGTGTAAAATTTATCGTCCCAATCAATGTCATTCAAATAAGTGTACATAAACAAACCATCTGGTTTGTAAATGAATATTTATTTATTCACTTCACTATTTTCATATTCACGTTAAAAAATATATTTTTAACGATAAAACATTTTATTTCAACCTATGAATTTCTATTCAATTCGTTTATTCAATAAAATGATATTTTTATTTTTCTAACATATTTTAGAAAATTTCGGCGGCATAACGGCACGATACTAGAAACGGGACAAGGCCTAGCCTTATCCCCGGTCTAGTGAAGGCCCACGCCATTCACTCATCAATCAAATCAATTTCATTTTGCAAACCACAAAATTTGGAGTAAGGGTCTAACCTAGCCTTACTCCTACGCCTTATAACGGCGCACGTCTAATCCTAACCAATTTATCGATTCGATTTTTCACACCACAAACCACATTCAAACCAATATCGCAATCAATCACCAAACAGTCAAACAAACAAGTCCATGGTCTGTGGACGATTGTGTCGGGTGCTACTAAGCACCGTCTGCATCCTAGTATATATATATATAACTAGAAAAATAAATTGAAAGGTGAGAAATTCTCACATATAGCTATCCAAGCTCCACGGCACTTCTTTGGTAGAAATCTTCATTGCTATCGCATCTTCGTCGTCTTCGTTGCCCATAGCCACTACATATGTAAAAATCGAATTTTTACTTCGTTATTCAATTTATAAAAATCGAATTTTTAGTTCGCTATTCAATATATAAAAATCGAATTTTTATTTCAAAGTTCAATATATAAAAATCAAATTTTTAGTTCAAAGTTCAATATATAAAAATCGAATTTTTATTTCAAAGTTCAATATATAAAAATCGAATTTTTATTTCAAAGTTCAATATATAAAAATCGAATTTTTAGTTCAAAGTTCAATATATAAAAATCGAATTTTTAGTTCAAAGTTCAATATATAAAAATCGAATTTTTATTTCAAAGTTCAATATATAAAAATCGAATTTTTATTTCAAAGTTCAATATATAAAAATATGATTTTTCTTTTTAAAGAAATCAGTTTTCAATACCTTTTAAAAATCAGTTTTTATATCTTTTAAAAAATCAGTTTTCAATACCTTTTAAAAATCAGTTTTTATTTCTTTTAAAAAATCAGTTTTCAATACCTTTTAAAAATCAGTTTTTATATCTTTTAAAAATCAGTTTTTATTTCTTTTAAAAATCAGTTTTTATATCTTTTAAAAATCAGTTTTTATATCTTTTAAAAATCAGTTTTTATATCTTTTAAAAATCAGTTTTTGAAATATATAAAAATCAGTTTTTGCAATATAAAAAAAAACAGTTTTTGCAATATAAAAAAAACAGTTTTTGCAATATAAAAAAACATTTTTTGCAATATATAAAAAAAAAAAGCAGTTTTATTAAAAACTTACGGGGGCGCTGTGCTTGTTCGTCAGTGGAAGGGGGTGCGTCGGCTTCGTCGAGGGGAGGAGGGGGGATCGGCTTCGTCGAGGGTTCGGAGGAGGGGGTATCGGCTTCGTCGAGGGTTCGGAGGAGGGGGTTGCGCTCTCGGCTGGGCGACGACGGGGAGGGGGTGAGGTCGGTGGTAGCGGGGTCGATGGCGATCGCCAGGGAGGGTGGAGGCGGCAGGAATCGAACGATTTTTTTTTCTTTTTTTTTTTCCTGTTCGGTTTGATTTTGAAGAAGAGGGGGGGGCAGAATGAATTAAGGGGAGGAGAGAAGATATTATATTTTTTTTTTAATTAATTAATTTATTTTATCCTAAAGAGTTGACTTTCACATACGACCTCGACACGAGGCCCACCGCCTGTCGTCCATAGCGTTTTACCCCCATTCCGAACACAATGGGATATGTACCGCAAGCTGATTCGACTGTTACAATCAGTTTCCTTTGGATTTACATTTAAATCATTATATTGAATTTTAAACGTACATTTCAAATTACCGGGGGCACATACTAACTCTATAAATTCCATAAAAATATTTTCTAGCTTCGTATTGACGATACGGTCCTAACAAAACTAGTTTCGTCGAATTCTGAGACCGTTGGAAAAAAGGCCAATTTCCAGTCGATTAAAATCAACTGAAACTGGTCAAACGCGTTTTCTTTTGCCACGCTCACATATTGATTCGAAAAATTATGAAATTTGAAACCTAGCAATAACTTGGCACTGCGGATCCAACAAAACTGGTTTCGTCGAAATCCGAGGTCGTTTGCAAAATTGCTATTTTTAAGGGCCTTATATATATAAAAATATATATAAATTCCACAGCGACTATTTCTAATTTTAAACTGGACATATCTTATCATTTCTAAGATGAAATCTCAGTTTGTTAACTTCGTTACAAAGATATAGTTATACAGATTCAAATATTTCTTGTTTCGTTCAATCCTGACTTATATTGAATTCTGTATATTCATTTGAAATTAGAAATCGAATTTTCGAACTACCGCGCCATTTTCAATTCCTTTTATAATTATATATAATTATTATATATTCTAACGACGATGTATATAATATATACGTTCGAATTCTATTCAAAATAAATTTCTCGTCGATATTATTTAAAATAATCCATTTTAAATAATCAAAATTCGCCAAAATTGCAAAAATAAAAATTTTAAACTGGCCCAGATTTTACGGGTTGTTACAATTTATGTTCGAGTGACGAAGGTGGGACGTCTATATATTTCCTATTGACTGGTGTGAGAACCAAAATTAGATAGGGCTTATTATTGTGATTTGGCATCAAAAATGTGATTTTTGACTACATATCAATGTTATAAATTTCAAAAGCTAATCAACTAATTGATTGATGGTTGTGTTGTTTGATTATTGTTTGTTAATTGATAATTTTGAACCATTACGCCTAATTGTATCAAATATTGAATTGTATTCAAAATTAGTCGCATTTGCTTGCATATACATGTACTTACATTGAACAGGTCATAGCAAGGAGGCTAGAGCAGAGAATAAAATTTGTTTGCCCGACAAATAGGTACATGTTTATCATAATTTACTGTTTTGTTTGGGTGATGATGATTTTATGAGCTGATTGGCTAGCTGCTTGGCTTTTTCTTTTTCTTTTTGAGATCAGAGGGCCTGTATGGCAACTTCGGGATTTTCCCGTGCTCCCGGTGCAGGGGAGGTTATGGCGAAATTTTTTGAAAATTTAGGGTGTTAGCCAAATTTTTGAAAAATTTGAAAAGTTATTAGAAACTGAAAAGTTGAAGAACTTAAGCCGTAATCAAAACACTGGAAGTTGAGTTGATTTGTGAAACAACTTTCGGCTTTGTTCCTTTTCTGGGACGAAAAGTTTTAAGTGGGGGAGGTTGTAATAACCCGGAAATCTAGGCCAGTTTAAAATTTTTATTTTGGCAATTTTAGTGAATTTTGATTATTTACAATGAATTATTTTATATAATATCGTTGAAAATTTTACTTTGAATAGAATTCGAACGTATATTTTATATAGATCGTCGTTGGGATATAAATATTTATTTATATTTATAAAAGGAATTGAAAATGGCGCGGTAGTTCGATAATTCGACTTCAAACTTCAATTGAATATACCGGGTGCAAAATAAACCGGATTTTAGTGAAACCAAAAATTATGGAATCTAATAGAGAATATCTTTCCAACGAATCCGAAGAATCAAAATTTCATAGCAGGGATAAAAAGATATGTCCAGTTGAAAATTCTGAATAGTCGCTATGGAATTCAGGCCCTTAAAAATGGAAATTTTGCAAACGACCTCGGATTTCGACTGTAACGGCCCAGATTTTTTGACCATTTAGTTTAATATTTAAAAATGATTTTACTGTTTTGGAATTTTAAATGGTTTAATTTCAATAATTCTGAATATTTTATTTTATTCCGAAATGGTAGAAATTTAGTGGATCTGCAATATAATGTGAACTGGCAATATAAAAGGATAAATTTTTAATTTAAAATAGTACGTTTACAAAGGATGTAGTAGCTAACGAACTCGGATTTCGATGAAATCAGTTTCATTAAATCCGAAATCATGAAATTAGGTAACCAACCAAGTTACGTCAAAAATGGCATCCGTATGTGGAAAAGAAAAAATAAAAGGCCAAAATTTGAACTAAATTTTGACGGTAATTGGAATTTGCCAATGCTAACGGCAAAACTGGAACCTGTGACCTATCCAGGAAAATTCTAAACATAGGATATTAGCTATATATGAAATCTGGGAAAATCCTATAACTGATATAGAAAGTTATTAAGGAAACAAAATTTAAATAAATTATTTGAAAATCTAAACGAACTCCGATTTTTGATTTGAATACATAGGATTGAAGTACGTTAAAAACCGGACCAGATGGTGGAAGAATTTCTGAAAACCGTTATCGTTTGATACTCCAACATGAGACCGGAAGGTGTTGAAACTAACACAAAACACTATTTTGAATTTGAATTTAAATTATTTGAAAGTTCAAACAAATTCAAAATTGATATATTTTTATATATTATTAAAGAGCAAGAAAAATTGAACAATATGGTTGAAAAAGATTTCGGATAAGGTATCAATAAGTAAGTCAAATTAACGTCCGAATAGGGTTGAGAAAACACACTTTACTATTCATAAATTATAAAATTTATTTATAATTTAATTAATTTAAGGATTAATCCTAGCCATCCATTTTCGACCGTTGGATTCGCGCCACCTCAGCAATCCATGTGACTCCTTCGGCTATAAATAGCCCCCCCCCCTTCATTTTAAACTCACTCCTCCTCCTCCTCCTCCTCTTTCAAGCTTTGGCAATGGCAGAAATAATAATAAAATATTAGGAAATAGGGAAAAGGGAAGAAAGGGAGAAAGGAGGGCAAGACGGGGAGCTAGGGACTCTTAGGCAGAGGCTTTGGCTTCACGGGGTAAGTTTTTAAATAATATTTATTTATTTATTTATTTGTGTAATATATATATATATTATAATTAAAATAGAATTTGTAAAAATAAATATCAGAACATTCTAAGGGTGACAGAGAGGATAGTGTCTAAGGCTTGAGTTTGGAAAATATAGTTTCCTGCTCTCCCTGGCTATCCCTAACTGATCCGACGGATGGGATGATTAATTTAAATTTAAATTTAAAATCTAATTTGAATTTAATTTGAATTTAAAACAGACCAGGGGCATTTTCATAATTTTTAACCATAAACTTTAAAAGCTTATAACTTTTTCAAAACAAGTCGGATTTGCACGAAACAAGAACCGTTGGATTCTTATCGAAAAATACTTTAAAATGAGTGGAAGCAGATTTTTGATCCGGGTTAAAAATTTTAAGTTATAATTAAATGAATATTTTTAAATATTTTATTTGAAAATTAATTTTAATTAATATTAAAATGGTTTTTTCAATTTAAAAAAAAATGGATTTGGCTAGAGATGGGAAAGTAGGATTTTTTAGAAGGGCAGGGAAGGTAATTTGGCTAATAACGCAATTAGAAATTAATTAAGATAAAAATAATTTAATTAATTTAATTAAATATATATTCATTTAAATTAGGTAAATATTGTAAATAGCATAACTTTTGCATACATTAACGAAATTTAACGAAACAGGATCCGTTGGGATCGTATGGACAAGCACTACGCAATGGAACTGACCGCAAGTGGATTGGAGCTCGTTTGGATTTATGGAAAAATTAAACGCCTGAACCAAATCAATGACCGATTATCGTTATTCAACGATAAACCGTCTAATGTGAGTAAATCTCACTAACTCTGAACACTTTATATTTCTCTAAAGTATTTTTAGAATTGGTAAATATTGGCTGATTTGCTGTGTGTTGGCTATTTGGTTGAACTGCTAGTCAGTTGATTGAAAATATCGATAACGATATATATAAATCGTATCGAAATATTGATTCTGTTTATCATAATATTTTACCTCCATGTTATTTATGTTGACTGACATCTGTGGATGCAGGGAAACAGGTCGGAGGAATCCAACTGGATTCCTCAACATTTATTTATCGTTTTTCATATATTCTGATATATGATGTGTTATATCATCTGTTGTTGAACCTGTGTGTTTGGATGATGATTGAACCTTTTGATTTGGTATTTTTATACCATAAGTGATACTAGAAAGTGAAAAGGGATTTTCAAAGTTTATTTTGAAAATAAATTATTTATATAAAATCAATAGATTTTATATATAAAAGGAAGAGAATTTCATGAGAGAAAATGATTATAGAATCAAAGCCTTTGTAAAAAAAATAAATATTGGTGAAATCAAATAGAAGGGAAAATATTGGTGAAATCAAATAGAAGGGAAAATATTGGTGAAATCAAATAGAAGAGAAAATATTGTTGAAATCAAATAGAAGGGAAAATATTGGTGAAATCAAATAGAAGGGAAAATATTGTTGAAATCAAATAGAAGGGAAAATATTAGTGAAATCAAATAGAAGGGAAAATATTGGTGAAATCAAATAGAAGGGAAATATTTGTGAAACGATTACAAATAGAAATAAAAAGGGAAACATTCGTAAAAGTATTTACAAATGGAATTGAAAAGGGAATATTCATGTAGGGAATAAAGAAAAGTTGAAAGAAGTACTTATTTGTTAAATAAATAGAAAAGTTAAAAGAAATATTTATTTGTTGAATAAATAGAAAAGTTAAAGGGAATATTTATTTGTTAAATAAATAGAAGCGGAAAGAGAATAGTTATTTGTTGAGTAAACGAATAGAAAAAGAATCTATTCAAGGGAGGCAATTCAAAGGAATTATTCCAAAGGAATTATTCAAAAGAGAAAAGTCAAAGGGATTAATTCAAAAGAGTTAATCAACTAGAGTTAAACCGTTGGAGTTAAACTGTTAGAGTTAAACAGTTGGAGTTAAACTATTAGAGTTAAACAGTTGGAGTTAAACTGTTAGAGTTAAACCGTTGAAGTTAAACTGTCAGAGTTAAACCGTAAAGTTAAACAGTTAGAGTTATTCAGTTAGAGTTAACCAGTTAGAGTTATTTAGTTAGAGTTATCCAGTTAGAGTTATTCAGTTAGAATTAACCAGTTAGAGTTAATCAGTTAGAGTTAATCGTTTTGAGTCAAATCGAACTAGAGTTATTCAAATATAGTAATCGAATAAAGGTTAAATTGAATATTAGTTATTCAATTAGAGTTGATCGAACTTAGTTATTTGAGATATAGTTAAACAGAAGTAGTTTTTCAGTATAAATTGCCATTTAGCACGACTGCTAGCGAAATTCGCAGGGCTGCAGATAGCCTAAGGTGGTCGGATGTTTCCTGGGGGAATCAGGCGTAATCATTGTGATCGCTGCGATCTAGAGTCAAGTGAATGAAGTTAAATCAAATGTTAGCTATTCAAAATGAAGTTAAAAACAAACATAGTTAGTCAAATATAAGTTAATCGAATATTAGTTATTTGATAATAGTTAGTCAAATTAAGTTAAATAAGTTGAGTTAAATAAGTCGAGTTAATTAAATTAAGTTAGTCAAGTTGAGCTGATCAAGTAAGTTGGTTGAGTTGAGTTAATCAAGATGAGTTAATCAAACCGAGTTATCCAAATAAGAGTTAATCCTGTAAAAGTTAATAGAATAAGGGTTATAGATTATAGTTAACCGAATAGAAGTTGATAAATTAGTTGTTCGTGTATTTATTTTGGCTAGAAAGAAAAAGTCATATTAAAGTTATTATATTTCGGATGTAGGGGATTATAACACCATTGTTATAATCAAATGGCTTCCGTAAAGGAAGTGGATTCGTAAATAAAATCTGAGAGTTACGTAAGTGGTTGAAAGTGTAAAAAGGTGAACTTTGTCTGTTTCGAAGTTAGAAATGTTGTTCAGTTAAGGTCTGAGAGGTAATTACACTACAACAAAATGACCCTATTACAACGGTGGAAAACAGTTGTAAAAGACTTTTTACAACGGTGGAGCCACCGTCGTCTATGAAGAAGTTGTAATAGACTGAAATCTTTTACAACTTTTATCCACCGCTGCGACACCGTTGTTAAATGTATATTTTACAACTGTTTTCCACCGTTGTAGTAATACATATTACAACATTTTTGCACTGTTGTAGTAATAGATGTTACAACTTTTTTTCACCGTTGTATTAATTCCTACTACAATTAATTATAACAATATGATTTTTGTTTCGTTATACATTACATTTCATATAAAAATAAATATATATATTGAATAAAATGATACTACACTGAACTGAAATAATCAATTACATATTTTATTTCAATATTTGAATTATTACAACTTTGTGATCCACTATCGTATAACTCACTTTTACATAATATAGTCATAACAATACATACATTCCTCCCTACAAACTGATCGCTCAACAAATCCGAGGCAGACGGTCTAGCTCTAGGCACATCACAAATGAGTATTTCGAGAGTGACCATTTCGATTAGGCACATCCCGAATGAGTAAATATACTTGCTCTGTGTAGTTCTCTTCGTATAGTTCAAGTGCCATGTATTCGGGCGTTCCGGTCATTGTGCGTGCTGCATGGTTCCTTTCTACTACTGCTGCTTCCCCAAGATTTCCTATTTTAACCTGTACATTGTTCATACCCAAAAAAGCAAAATTTAAACATGGAAAGTCGGTTATTTTAACTTGCTTACCCCAAAAAAGAAATGCAAGCAACAGTTAAAAGGTAGGAAGGAACAAGTAAGAAAGAATCTGCGAGCTTCAAAATGGAACATAATTTTCAGTATTTTGTTTTATATGCCAAAAAAAATTAAAAAAAAATGAAATTGCCGTCTCCTTTTTAAGAGCATGAGCTTTGCTGGAAATTAGCAGAAATAAGCAACAGCTTGCCACCACCAAGCAAAACCTTCAAGCATATAAGCAAGATAACTAAAAAATTTTGCATCCAAATTGCAAGCATCAACACCACAAAACAAAAGAAAAAGTAATGGAAGCAAACATAAATAAATGATACCTTTGTTCTAAACATGGTGGAATTACCATAATGCAAAATCAACGGTGCTAATGTTCGAACTCATTTTGCTATTCTCCAGCAGCCATGTCTTGTTTGAAAAAAAATGCCAGCAACAAGTGGTTGATATGCAGTAGTCTATGCATAAACCTGAAAGATGTAACCATCATAATTACAAGCTCAGCCCGGACCACTAAAAGCCATGTAGAAAACTCAACAGCTGAAATAAGATGCATTAAACTGTCCATACGCATTCGCACCCATTGCAGTTTCAATTGCTAGAAAAAATCAATGAGACACACTCCCTAAAACTCCATGACACCAAACTCTGAACTAAGTCACCAAGGAGCCAAATATACATCACCTGTCCTTCAGTCTCCCATATGATGATGAACACAGCTCATATCAGTCAAAACCACAATAGTAAAAAAACTGGTTCGCAACTCATTATCATATCTAATGTTGTGCAAAGATTCCGGAAGCCACAACACACTAGTATACCAAAATTCATGCATCAGAAACTAACCAACTAATGGGCGACTCAATTTTAAAGTAGTACAAACAAACTACTATTTTATTTCAGTTTCAGATTAAAGTTGCAAACTTGAACAAAAGATTTATCGTGTGTGAGGAGGTACTCACTTACACTGAACAGCAAGGAGGTGTAGACCGTGTGCTCAACGGGGTGACTTTGATTGCAGAAGCGGTGCTAGGGTTCTTCAATTTGATTAGGGGGAAACTCGGTTGCCGGTGGCTCACCTGCGAACAAGGCTTCAAAGGCGGTTATGGTGCTTCAAGCGAAGTCGAGGAGGTGGAGAGAGAGCGGCGACGAAGGCTCTGGCCATTATTTTAGGGAAAGTTCGGATTTTTGATTTAGGGAAAGGAGCTTTCTCTTCGGTGGCCATTGTTCTAAGCTTTGGGGAAAAATGGAAAAATGGAATTTGGAATTGTAGTCGAATAGTTCGGTCCAGATAATTTCAGTGGGTTTCGGGAGTTCTTGAATTTGGATTAGGGTTTGGGAGGACATCTGGAGGCTGGAGTTCGAATTGACGAGGTGATTACATCCGAAAATTTCGTTTTGGAGCCAAGAAATTTCGTTTTGGAGCTAAGAAATTTCGTTCCTTGGAGCCAACATGGCATGTTGCGTTACATGTTGCGTTACATGCCAAGAAATTTCTTTAGCCCCTAGCATGTTGCGTTACATGCCATTCAGATCAAACGTGGCATGTTATTTTGTACTTTTTTGTTCAATTTATTACTATAATTATTAATAAATACTGAATTTTAACTTGTAACCACTTTTACATATTATAAAATTTTATTGTTAAGTACTAATTAGTAGCATTTAATAGTGAATTATCTGTTAATTAAATTACAACCATTAAATTTCATCGTTTAATTTGCATTTAACATGACCGTCAGTTTTCCATCGGTTACAATTAAAATTTCACCAAAATTTAGAGAATTAAAAATTATAATTTAGAATTAATAAGTAAAATTTTATATTAAATATGAATATAATATGAATTTCTTGAGAATTGATTTTGCTAAAATATTAAATATTACTAATTAATATTAGTTATTATTAATAATTACCTATTTCTTCAAAGTTATAATTGAATTCCAACTATTAAAAGTGAATTATTATGTAAATGTTATTGATTATATATTATTAAATATTTAATAGTAATTTTTAAAAAGTAACTATTATTTATTAATCATCAATCAAGCATTTTTATCTAATCTAATAGTAATTAATAGTAATTGATATTAATTTGTAAATTTATTATTGAATATGAATTATTGTTAAATGTTAATATTACTAATAATTAAATATAAGTTGTTATTAATATTTAATAGGTTTCTAATACAAGAAATAGAAAAAAGAGTTACTAAAAATAAGTTTAAACGACTTTCTAATTTAACTATTAATTATCAGAAATTAATTAGTATATATTAGTTATATTAGAAAAAGAGTTACCAAATCAAATATTACTTATTAATAATAGTTATTATTTAACTTTTACTTATTTCAACTTAGATATAATCGATTAATAAATATTAAAAGCTGATAATGTATGTTACTAATTATTGATTAATAAGCAGTTAACATACATTAACTATTAAAAATAAATTACTAGTTATTAAATAGTAATTATTTAATAATAATTAATAAATATTATTGATTCCTAAGTTTATTATTAATTATTAGTTATTATTAAATATTAATATAATTGGTCATTAAATAAAGATATTATAAACATGAAGTTTGTAATGGGCATCTATTACAACTAACAAAGTAAAAAGTTGTTAAAAATATGTTTATTACAACTTAAGGGAACTGACAGTTGTAAAAAACCATTTATTACAACAGTGTTTTTACAACCGTTGTAAAAAATGATTTATTACAACGGTGCTTTTACCACCGTTGTAAAAACCCATTTATTACAACGGTGCTTTTACCACCGTTGTAAAATTAAAGTTGTAATATGGTCATTTTGTTGTAGTGTTATACCCCAACTTGATTGACTTCAATTTTAACTAAAAAGTGGATAAGGTTCGAGAGTGAAAGTGGTTAAGTGAATTTAGTTAAAGAGCGTAATGGTTGCTGTTGGCATAGCGATGTTTTATCTAAAACATCTGTTTGAATCAAATGAAGGGATTTTGGAAATGTTTTCCAAATAAGATCAGAAATATTTTCTAATATAGAAAATAAGAAATGGGAGCAGATAATGGAAATGTTTTCCATTGTTAATAACGTATGTTTTCTAAATATAGTAAATAAGAATTTATGAATATAGGGAAACAGGAATAAGGGTAAGAATAAATTTATGATAATTTAATTTAAGTGATTGATGATTGATCGATAGAATTTCCATCTGGAAATAATATCATTGTTTGCACACAGACATGTTTTCATTTGATAGTTAAATCACCGACTATCAAAGTTTTTGACCATTTTACGTTGTTAATATGGAGAGACCGGTTGGATTATTATCCAGAGAACCACTCCGTATTGGCATAAGCGTTGCGAATCAAGTATGCTGAATATATTGAAGAGGGAGTTATGCAAGGGCTATCCTATTTACAGAATAGTGCCTTCGGTTTGGCCAGTCCCAGGACAAACGTGTATGGAAGAATGTCTGACAGAGTATATTCAATAGATCGCGTAAGTTGATCTCTTCAAACGTACTTACGTTTGGTGGCGGAGGAATTCGTTTCTCTTAGCTTTATACCCGTGGTGTTTTTGGGGAAATCAATTTGTGATTTGGCGAGTATGACGATGTGGCATTCAAAGTGAATGATCTGTCAGAGATAAGCGTGGCCTCTAGCCTCATCAACCGGGAAATGACAAAAATCGGGCAGGCAGTATGGCTATGTGGGTCGCACCCATTAGGATGTATAATCACCTATCTAGAGAAATTCCAATTGCTTCTTAAATCTATCGATGCTGCCCCATTCGGGAGACGGTTGCTGATCCCAACCGTTGGTGATATATATTCGATACACTCAAGCGAAATGAGTGGTCGGTCATGTGAGGGCCGGGTTGCAAGATGTTCTTGTTGAACCCAGTGTATTCGCCTCTAGAGATACACTATCGGCAGGTGGTCCCATACCTTGTCAAAATCGAAATCCAATCTCCAATAAGTGCCCGCGAGTTTGATTTGTATACTATATATGTAGAGCGTGAGATGCAAGCGTTCTACTAGATTTTAATTACTTGTGATTAGACATTATTATAATATCAGATAATATATGATTTCCAAAGTGTTTTGGGTTATCGTAAGGTAAAAACCGTCCGTGTTTATGCGTGGATTGGTCTTACGATTATCTTTTCTTTCGGAAGGATTTTGAAAGTTAAACCAAATGATTGAGTTTACTCACACCAGTCCCATGACTGACCCAGAGTTTATTTTGTTTTGTTTTCCCTAAACTCTTGGGTGCCCAAATTTGTACGGGCAGTCAAGTAGTCAGGATTTACAGGTATGCTTGAAGAGCTTGGAGCAGGAGGCTTCAAGATTTTTCTAGCTATTGATTATTCCGCTGTGATGAAAGTGTTGTACTCTGATAATGGTATGATATACATATACTACTTTGATTTCAAGATATGTTGTCTATTATATTTTATTCGTTCCGCTGTGAGATTCGTGTTACTCTGATGTTGTTGTGTTCTTCTTCTTCTTCTGTTCTAATTTTCTATCTTATCTATCCTCACCCTCTAATTTCTTTCTTGGACTATCCGGTAATTTCGACTTTTGATTGTTCGATATGTGTTATATATCGGATAGCCAAGGTCGCTTATTCCCGGGTCGTTACAGTTGGTATCGGAGCTGAAGGTTAGGTGATTTACCTTGGCTCTGTGGCGTGACTCAGTAGAGATGGGGTTAGTAATATCCTAGACTGAGTTTGAGTGTATAAATAAGAGTGAACGTATTTGTTATTTTATATAAAATGATTTTATACCGTGGAGATTTATTGGTTGAGTCGTTTATGAGTTCTAGTCGATCAGTTTGATCCACTGTATCGATAGGAGTTTATAAACACTTGAATACGATGGGTCGACACGATATGTTTTGAAACAAGGGTAAATGAAATAATTTTACCCAAATTATATTTTGATTTAAGCAAAGTATAGATATTTGAAATTATTATAGTATATTGAATGTGTTGGTTATGATTATAATCGAATAAGATTATCAAATGTGAAATGGTTATGTAAATAACAAATCAAAATTCATATAAGTGAAATATATGAAATCAGATGAATTAAATTTGAATTTAAGTTCATAATTGGAATTAAAATTGCTAAAATTTGAATAAGCGTTGTAAATGGAATTAAATTGAATATATGTGAATTTTAAAATCCTGGGAGATTTTAAATTTGTTACAAGCATTGAAAAGGGATATTTTGAAATGAATTTCAAAATGAAAATATTTAAAAATGGGTTTTGAAAGTGCTATAGTATTGAACTCACTTCGATAGCTGGAAAATAAATTCCGATGTTGATCCGAACATCATTGGTGTTCATTTTCGAGTTTGTAAGTGATGGATTACTACCAAAGATTTTGTTTTTAATTGTTTTGAAAAACCGAGTTGTTTTGATATTCCAAAGGGATATTTGATTTTTGGAAAAGACAAAGCTATTTGAAACTCCCAGGTACAGATTATTGAAATAAACACAAATTAAACAGAAATTTGTGAAAGAAAATTTGAAATTGAATTGAAGGCAGTTCAGTGGAAATTGAGTTGAATTGAAATAGAATGGTATCAAGTAGAATTGGACTAGATTAGAGATAATCTGGGATAGAAATGGATGGTCGACCAAGAAATTTGAATTGAGATTGGAATTGCAGTTTGATTGAAATTTGGCTTAGTTATAAGCGGATGGTCGTGTTGAAGATAAAAGTGATTGGGAGTTTGATTGGGATGATAGGGGTATATGCTAAATTGATAGCAGAATTGAATGTCGACAAAAAGGTACACGTACATATTCATATGAGTTTGATGAGATTTATGAGCCTGTTTGGCAAGCCACTTGGCTGTTTGATTTTCTTTTGGGTTGAAGAAGGCCTAGAGAGTTAGAGTTTGAGCTACTGACCAGTACAAAGGAGGTGCTGGCGAAATTTTTCAGAAATTTCGAGTGTTGGAAAATTTTCAGAATTTTTGAAAATTTTCGTTTATAGAAATAAATTAATAAATTAATTAGAATAGATTGGTTTAGTGAAACCAGAGTAAACAAATAATTTTAACCTAGTTATAAAGTTCATTTTTCTACCTTAGCAATTTCGAGGACGAAATTATTTTAAGGGGGAAAGAATGTAACGACCCAGATTTTTTGACCATTTAGTTTAATATTTAAAAATGTTTCTATTGTTTTGGAATTTTAAATGGTTTAATTTCAATAATTCTGAATATTTTATTTTATTCCGAAATGGTAGAAATTTAGTGGATCTGCAATATAATGTGAACTGGCAATATAAAAGGATAAATTTTTAATTTAAAATAGTACGTTTACAAAGGATGTAGTAGCTAACGAACTCGGATTTCGATGAAATCAGTTTCATTAAATCCGAAATGATGAAATTAGGTAACCAACCAAGTTACGTCAAAAATGGCATCCGTATGTGGAAAAGAAAAAATAAAAGACCAAAATTTGAACTAAATTTTGACGGTAATTGGAATTTGCTAATGCTAACGGCAACACTGGAACCTGTGACCTATCCAGGAAAATTCTAAACATAGGATATTAGCTATATATGAAATCTGGGAAAATCCTATAACGGATATAGAAAGTTATTAAGGAAACAAAATTTAAATAAATTATTTGAAAATCTAAACGAACTCCGATTTTTGATTTGAATACATAGGATTGAAGTACGTTAAAAACCGGACCAGATGGTGGAAGAATTTCTGAAAACCGTTATCGTTTGATACTCCAACATGAGACCGGAAGGTGTTGAAACTAACACAAAACACTATTTTGAATTTGAATTTAAATTATTTGAAAGTTCAAACAAATTCAAAATTGATATATTTTTATATATTATTGAAGAGCAAGAAAAATTGAACAACATGGTTGAAAAAGATTTCGGATTAGGTATCAATAAGTAAGTCAAATTAACGTCCGAATAGGGTTGAGAAAACACACTTTACTATTCATAAATTATTAAATTTATTTATAATTTAATAAATTTAAGGATTAATCCTAGCCATCCATTTTCGACCGTTGGATTCGCGCCACCTCAGCAATTCATGTGACTCCTTCGGCTATAAATAGCCCCCCCCCCCCCCTTCATTTTAAACCCACTCCTCCTCCTCCTCCTCCTCTTTCAAGCTTTGGCAATGGCAGAAATAATAATAAAATATTAGGAAATAGGGAAAAGGGAAGAAAGGGAGAAAGGAGGGCAAGACGGGAAGCTAGGGACTCTTAGGCAGAGGCTTGGGCTTCACGGGGTAAGTTTTTAAATAATATTTATTTATTTATTTATTTGTGTAATATATATATATATATATATTATAACTAAAATAGAATTTCTAAAAATAAATATCAGAACATTCTAAGGGTGACAGAGAGGATAGTGTCTAAGGCTTGAGTTTGGAAAATATAGTTTCCTACTCTCCCTGGTTATCCCTAACTGATCCGACGGATGGGATGATTAATTTAAATTTAAATTTAAAATCTAATTTGAATTTAATTTGAATTTATAACAGACCAGGGGCATTTTCGGAATTTTTAACCATAAACTTTAAAAGCTTATAACTTTTTCAAAACAAGTCGGATTTGCACGAAACAAGAACCGTTGGATTCTTATCGAAAAATACTTTAATATGAGTGGAAGCAGATTTTTGATCCGGGTTAAAAATTTTAAGTTATAATTAAATGAATATTTTTAAATATTTTATTTGAAAATTAAATTTAATTAATATTAAAATGGTTTTTTAATTTAAAAAAAAATGGATATGGCTAAAGATGGGAAAGTAGGATTTTTTAGAAGGGCAGGGAAGGTAATTTGGCTAATAACGCAATTAGAAATTAATTAAGATAAAAATAATTTAATTAATTTAATTAAATATATATTCATTTAAATTAGGTAAATATTGTAAATAGCATAACTTTTGCATACATTAACGAAATTTAACGAAACAGGATCCGTTGAGATCGTATGGACAAGCACTACGCAATGGAATTGACTGCAAGTGGATTGGAGCTCATTTGGATTTATGGCAAAATTAAACGCCTGAACCAAATCAATGACTGATTATCGTTATTCAACGATAAACCGTCCAATGTGAGTAAATCTCACTAACTCTGAACACTTTATATTTCTCTAAAGTATTTTTAGAATTGGTAAATATTGGCTGATTTGCTGTGTATTGGCTGTTTGGTTGAACTACTAGTCAGTTGATTGAAAATATCGATAACGATATATATAAATCGTATCGAAATGTTGATTCTGTTTATCAGAATATTTTACCTCCATGTTATTTATGTTGACTGACATCTGTGGATGCAGGGAAACAGGTCGGAGGAATCCAACTGGATTCCTCAACATTTATTTATCGTTTTTCATATATTCTGATATATGATGTGTTATATCATCTGTTGTTGAACCTGTGTGTTTGGATGATGATTGAACCTTTTGATTTGGTATTTTTATACCATAAGTGATACTAGAAAGTGAAAAGGGATTTTCAAAGTTTATTTTGAAAATAAATTATTTATATAAAATCAATAGATTTTATATATAAAAGAAAGAGAATTTCATGAGAGAAAATGATTATAGAATCAAAGCCTTTGTTAAAAAAATAAATATTGGTGAAATCAAATAGAAGGGAAAATATTGGTGAAATCAAATAGAAGGGAAAATATTGGTGAAATCAAATAGAAAAGAAAATATTGGTGAAATCAAATAGAAGGGAAAATATTGGTGAAATCAAATAGAAGGGAAAATATTGGTGAAATCAAATAGAAGGGAAAATATTGGTGAAATCAAATAGAAGGGAAATATTTGTGAAACGATTACAAATAGAAATAAAAAGGGAAACATTCGTAAAAGTATTTACAAATGGAATTGAAAAGGGAATATTCATGTAGGGAATAAAGAAAAGTTGAAAGAAGTACTTATTTGTTAAATAAATAGAAAAGTTAAAAGAAATATTTATTTTTTAAATAAATAGAAAAGTTAAAGGGAATATTTATTTGTTAAATAAATAGAAGCGGAAAGAGAATAGTTATTTGTTGAGTAAACGAATAGAAAAAGAATCTATTCAAGGGAGGTATTTCAAAGGAATTATTCCAAAGGAATTATTCAAAAGAGAAAAGTCAAAGGGATTAATTCAAAAGAGTTAATCAACTAGAGTTAAACCGTTGGAGTTAAACTGTTAGAGTTAAACAGTTGGAGTTAAACTGTTAGAGTTAAACAGTTGGAGTTAAACTGTTAGAGTTAAACCGTTGAAGTTAAACTGTCAGAGTTAAACCGTAAAGTTAAACAGTTAGAGTTATTCAGTTAGAGTTAACCAGTTAGAGTTATTCAGTTAGAGTTATCCAGTTAGAGTTATTTAGTTAGAATTAACCAGTTAGAGTTAATCAGTTAGAGTTAATCCTTTTGAGTCAAATCGAACTAGAGTTATTCAAATATAGTAATCGAATAAAGGTTAAATTGAATATTAGTTATTCAATTAGAGTTGATCGAACTTAGTTATTTGAGATATAGTTAAACAGAAGTAGTTATTCAGTATAAATTGCCATTTAGCACGACTGCTAGCGAAATTCGCAGGGCTGCAGATAGCCTAAGGTGGTCGGATGTTTCCTGAGGGAATCAGGCGTAATCATTGTGATCGCTGCAATCTAGAGTCAAGCGAATGAAGTTAAATCAAATGTTAGCTATTCAAAATGAAGTTAAAAACAAACATAGTTAGTCAAATATAAGTTAGTCGAATATTAGTTATTTGATAATAGTTAGTCAAATTAAGTTAAATAAGTTGAGTTAAATAAGTCGAGTTAATTAAATTAAGTTAGTCAAGTTGAGCTGATCAAGTAAGTTGGTTGAGTTGAGTTAATCAAGATGAGTTAATCAAACCGAGTTATCCAAATAAGAGTTAATCCAGTAAAAGTTAATAGAATAAGGGTTATAGATTATAGTTAACCGAATAGAAGTTGATAAATTAGTTGTTCGTGTATTTATTTTAGCTAGAAAGAAAAAGTCATATTAAAGTTATTATATTTCGGATGTAGGGGATTATAACACCATTGTTATAATCAAATGGCTTCCGTAAAGGAAGTGGATTCGTATATAAAATCCGAGAGTTACGTAAGTGGTTGAAAGTGTAAAAAGGTGAACTTTGTCTGTTTCAAAGTTAGAAATGTTGTTCAGTTAAGGTCTGAGAGGTAATTATACCCCAACTTGATTGACTTCAATTTTAACTAAAAAGTGGATAAGGTTCGAGAGTGAAAGTGTTTAAGTGAATTTAGTTAAAGAGCGTAATGGTTGCTGTTGGCATAGCGATGTTTTATCTGAAACATCTGTTTGAATCAAATGAACGGATTTTGGAAATGTTTTCCAAATAAGATCAGAAATATTTTTTAATATAGAAAATAAGAAATGGGAGCAGATAATGGAAATGTTTTCCATTGTTAATAAAGTATGTTTTCTAAATATAGTAAATAAGAATTTATGAATATAGGGAAACAGGAATAAGGGTAAGAATAAATTTATGATAATTTAATTTAAGTGATTGATGATTGATCGATAGAATTTCCATCTGGAAATAATATCGTTGTTTGCACACAGACATGTTTTCATTTGATAGTTAAATCACCGACTATCAAAGTTTTTGACCATTTTACGTTGTTAATATGGAGAGACCGGTTGGATTATTATCCAGAGAACCACTCCGTATTGGCATAAGCGTTGCGAATCAAGTATGCTGAATATATTGAAGAGGGAGTTATGCAAGGGCTATCCTATTTACAGAATAGTGCCTTCGGTTTGTCCAGTCCCAGGACAAACGTGTATGGAAGAATGTCTGACAGAGTATTTTCAATAGATCGCGTAAGTTGATCTCTTCAAACGTACTTACGTTTGGTGGCGGAGGAATTCGTTTCTCTTAGCTTTATACCCGTGGTGTTTTTGGGGAAATCAATTTGTGATTTGGCGAGTATGACGATGTGGCATTCAAAGTGAATGATCTGTCAGAGATAAGAGTGGCCTCTAGCCTCATCAACCGGGAAATGACAAAAATCGGGCAGGCAGCATGGCTATGTGGGTCGCACCCATTAGGATGTATAATCACCTATCTAGAGAAATTCCAATTGCTTCTTAAATCTATCGATGCTGCCCCATTCGGGAGACGGTTGCTGATCCCAACCGTTGGTGATATATATTCGATACACTCAAGCGAAATGAGTGGTCGGTCATGTGAGGGCCGGGTTGCAAGATGTTCTTGTTGAACCCAGTGTATTCGCCTCTAGAGATACACTATCGGCAGGTGGTCCCATACCTTGTCAAAATCGAAATCCAATCTCCAATAAGTGCCCGCGAGTTTGATTTGTATACTATATATGTAGAGCGTGAGATGCAAGCGATCTACTAGATTTTAATTACTTGTGATTAGACATTATTATAATATCAGATAATATATGATTTCCAAAGTGTTTTGGGTTATCGTAAGGTAAAAACCGTCCATGTTTATGTGTGGATTGGTCTTACGATTATCATTTCTTTCGGAAGGATTTTGAAAGTTAAACCAAATGATTTGAGTTTACTCACACCAGTCCCATGACTGACCCAGAGTTTATTTTGTTTTGTTTTCCCTAAACTCTTGGGTGCCCAAATTTGTACGGGCAGTCAAGTAGTCAGGATTTACAGGTATGCTTGAAGAGCTTGAAGCAGGAGGCTTCAAGATTTTTCTTGCTATTGATTATTCCGCTGTGATGAAAGTGTTGTACTCTGATAATGGTATGATATACACATACTACTTTGATTTCAAGATATGTTGTCTATTATATTTTATTCGTTCCGCTGTGAGATTCGTGTTACTCTGATGTTGTTGTGTTCTTCTTCTTCTTCTGTTCTAATTTTCTATCTTATCTATCCTCACCCTCTAATTTCTTTCTTGGACTATCCGGTAATTTCGACTTTTGATTGTTCGATAGGTGTTATATATCGGATAGCCAAGGTCACTTTTTCCTGGGTCGTTACATCGACGAAACCACTTTTGTTGGATCCGTGATGTCAAGTTATTGCTAGATTCCAAATTTTATAATTTTTCGAATCAATATGTGAGCGTGGCAAAGGAAAACGCGTTTGACCAGTTTCAGTTGATTTTAATCGACTGGAAATTGGTCATTTTTCAAATGATCTCGGAATTCGATGAAACTAGTTTTGTTAGGACCGTATCGTCAATAAGAAGCCAGAAAATATTTTTCTGGAATTTTTCGAGTTAGTATGTGGCCTCGGTAAATTGAAATGCACGTTCAAATTCAATATATAGAGTTATATGCTGATTTGAACGGAAACTGATCGAAACGATCGAATCAGCCTACGATACATATCCCATTGTGTTCGGAATGGGGGTAATTAGCTATGGACGACAGGCGGTGGGTCTCGTTTAGAGGTCGAATGAAAAAGTTGCCTTTTTGAAAATAAAATAAATTAATAATAAAAAAAAGAAGAAGTCTTCCCTCTCTCTCCTTAAACCCCCCTCCCCCCACGTTTATTCGTTCAGATCGAAACTGATGGGAAAAAAATAAAAAGGGGGAGCCGCCGCTCCTAGAGGAGCGCCCACCACCGCTGGCCATCGCCAGCGCCCCTCGCCGACACCGCACCCCCTCCTCCTTCTTCTCTGCCTTGCTTTCTCCCCCTTTCGCCTGCCCCTGCGATCGACGAGACCCCAAAGACCCCCGACCATCAAAGAGAGCGTCGCGCCCTAGCCTGGGACCCCCCTTCCTCTGCCAGTCACGCTGCCAGCCAGGGCCGCCACCCACGCGAGCCCCCAACCTTCTGAACCCCGCTCCGACCTCGCAGCACCAAACCCTCCCCTCCTCTTCCTCCCTTCGTTCGACGCCCAGCAACCACTCCGGCGACAACCACTACCTCCCCCCTACAACGTAGTAAGTTTTTTTTCTTATTTAATTATTTTATTCCTTTTCTTCTTCTTTTTATTTATATTTTAAAAGTGATAAAAACTGATTTTAAATAGTGATAAAAATAATTGGTTTTTACATTTGTGTTTATGTTAGAAAGTTTAGATTTTTTTTTTTCATAATAAAGTTATGATTTTGTGTTAGCGAAAAGATATGGTTTTTAAACGTATAAAGATTTGATTTTTAATATGAAAATGAACTAATAAAAAAATTTGATCTTTTCACATATGATTTTTAATTAAAAATGTGACTTTTATATGAAAGGTGTGAATATAAAAATATAATCTTTTTGATGTAAATAGCGGTTTAAAAATATAATCGTTTTGATGTAAAGAGAGGTTAAAAATATAATTTTTACACTAGGGGCATATTAAAAATATGATTTTTATACTATAGAAGGAATAAGAATGTAATTTTTATAAAGTAGAAGAATAAAAATACGATTTTTTTTATAGTATATAGATAGTAAAGGCGAAATCTTTATAGTTGGAAAAGGCGAGATTTTTATATATTGAATAGCGAAGTAAAAAATTCGATTTTTATATATTGAATAGCAAAGTAAAAATTCGATTTTTACATATGTAGAATACGGGCAAAGGAAGTGACAAGAGGCAAGAATGGCGAAGATTTCTACATAAGAAGAGTCATGGGATTGGATTAGCAATTCAGTGAGAACTTCTCACCTTTTAATTTTGTTTTCTAGTTAAAATATATATTAGGATGCAGACGGTGTTTAGTAGCACCCGACACCCGTCGTCCACAGACCATGGACGGCTTGTATGCTTGTTTGTTTGATTTTGATGTGTAGTTGATTGTGTGATGTGATGTGAAATGAAATAAGATATTTATATAGTTGAAAATATTTTATAGTTAAAAATAGAATTTTTAACGTGTATATGAAATGAAATAAAAATAAACAGATCGGATGATTTGTTTATATACACACATTTGACTGATATTGATCGGGACGATAAATTTTACACATCGCCCAACTGCACAACTAAAATCTGTGTTTGATTGTTTGAAACCCCACACGGGTATTGAGATGATATTTGACGTACACTAATCCCGATTGTTTAGTTGTATGTCGATCGATTGATTGACAGACTGTTATAAGCATTGAATATTTATATTTGATGCTTATACAGTGTAGAATGCACTTTGGATGATGGTTGATTATTCATCGTTGTTATGGTATACATGTGTTGTAGAAAATCCATATAATTTACATTATATGGTAATTGATTGGGCCTCATTCCATATTTGAAAAAGAAATATTTGAAAAAGAAATATTTGAAATAGAATATTTGAAGATAAAAATATATGGAGCCGTGTTGATTAGATTGACGCCATTTTGACGTGAACGATATTTATATCGATTTTATTCATTTTATAATGAATATCGAAAGTGATTTCAAAATCTGATATTTTGAAAAGAATTGAAATTCGAATTGAAACTGAAAATAAATGAATTCGAATTGAAATTGTATTGAATCGAAAACGAATTGAAATTGAAAATAAATGAATTCGAATTGAAATTGAATAGAAATGAATTCGAATTGAAATTGAATAGAATTGAATTCGGATTGAAATCGAAAGGAATTGCATTCGAATTAAATTGAAATTGAATTGAAATCAATTTGAAATGAATTTAAAACGAATTTATATTGGAATATGTAATTTTGATTTGAAATTGAATATGAAGTTGAAACCATTTTGAAAATGAATTTAAAACGATTTATAAAGCATGTTTTGAATTGAAATCGACGAAGTATATATTATATATATAATATAATGGCCTGAATAGAACGCGCCGCGCCGCTGCAGTTCGTGAATTTCGACCATTGACTTCGAACGGACATTGCGGGAGATCCGACCGTTGGATTCTCCTAAAACCGGAACCGTTGGGTTCGTATCAAAAAGAGCTTTCTAACGAATATTAGAAATTTGAAATCTAACGGTTGGATTTGGAATTATGTCCAAATCCAATTTGGAAAAGGTCGTTGTAAGTGCAGTTCGATGGCCGTTGATGGAAATCGACTGTACGTGCCTCGATAAAATTATTAAAAATATCAATAATTTGTGTAAAATCATAAGAAATGATTTGGGAAGAATTGGGATGAAAAACTCCATATTTGAAAAGATAAAAATAGATTTTTATCGAAATGAACTAGTTTTGAACTAGAATTATAATTCTATTTATTTTTAAATAAATAAATTGGATTTGAAATGGTTTTGAAAATAACCAGAATTTCCAATAATTATATTAGAATGGATTTGAATCGAAATTGTCTTCGGAATATTTCGATGTTGGATTTCGTGATGATACAGATATTGTTATGGGAATTTGAAAGATATATATTTATATCGTTATTTCCAATACGACATCTGTTAGTCGTAGAATTTGATATTGAATATAAGCCGATATATTTTCTATTCAGAGCCTTGTATTTAATATCAAATGTGATTTGGGTTTGTCGTGAATGGTGTCTTCATTAACACTGTTCTTAAGCCCAGTTGAGAAGATGTGTAATGACCCGGATATTTGACGATGAAATAATTAACTTATTTAATTATTTAAATAACAAATATATTATTTAATCGTCGACGTTAGAACGTATAATTATATTATAATTTAAATCGAGCTTGAAATGGCGCTGCAGTTCGTAAATTGGCGATTCGAACTTCAACTGAACGTATAGAGTTTGTTTTAAATCGGATTTCTGTGAAACAAGAAACGTGTGGAGCTGGTGGAGTATATCTTTCTAGTGGAAGAGAAAAATCAGGATTTCGTCGTGTAGATTTTGAGATATGTCCAAATCAAAATCTAAAATAGTCGCTATAGAATCGTTTGTCGACCGTATCGGTTTATTCGATATAACTAGAGATCGGGTTTGAATTTAGACAAGGTTCTTTTGAGACATAGGTATAATTTAATTTTTACGATCTTATAGAAATTTTTAATTAATTAAATAAACAACTTTTTATTTGGGGTATTTTGCACCCTGTAATCAATATTTTAGGGTTTCACAATATGAGTTAAACTACCGGTATTATTATATTTCTGGAATCCTGGCACATCGCTGATCACAACGGTATTTTCATACCAGTCCACGGACAAACAGAGTTTCGTATAATGGTGTAATCTAAAGTATAAAAACAAATATTATATATATGGATTCCTTCTCAGTTAAGTATTCAATCCTACGCTGGTGTAATCTACATTCATGTCGGACTCTGTACATTGTTACTTGGCACTTAAGGCTAACACAAGTGATGAACTAATCCACCTAAACCGATGTAAAGAATAAAGCCTTGTTATTGAACCCGGTATTTGTTATTGAACCACGTCCTCAACTTATACCCCTATATATACCCCTCTCCATCCTTATGACCTAGAAAAAAAGTCTCCTGACAAATAAAAGAAGCCGCTAGCCCCATTTATAATTCAACGAATGAAATCGGTTTCAGTCCTCAAAATATAAATCAAATAAATAGGAATCAAATTCCATAAATCAATATTTATATATATTCGAGATCCCGTTGCTACCCTCTTCGTTTTGATGACCCTTTTAAGTGCTCCGATTCAGTTTGGTCGAGCTCGGTTTTGTACAGCGGTCGTGCATCGATTTGGGGTTCCATATTTTGGTTAATCGAAGTATTTGTTCACGGAATGGAGTTCAATTTTGGAACCAGTGGGAAGATTTGAACCTGTCGCCGAAGTTGGACGGAATTCGAAATACATTGATGTTGATTGATGAACTGGTTCGTGGTTACTGGTGCTCGAACGAGTGTTGCAAGGAAGAGCTCGAGTTAGTATTGTGGAGGACGTGTAGTGCTGCGTAAGGGGATGTGCTATTTAAAGAAATGGTAACCCAAATAAATGAAAAAGAGGGGTGGCGTTCGAATTATGTTGTAGTGAGGTTGGTGATGGGAACTCACGAAGTGGCTGTTGAAGTTTGTGTTACATTCGGGAAGAAGGGTAATTGAATATGGTATGGGTTTGGGCCATTTCGAAATATATGAGGCCCATTATATATAAATAAAAAGAAAATAGAGAGGAAAAATAATAATAAAGAAGGGGTTTCGAAAAGGATAAGATGGACAGATGGAATAATTCATTGAGGGGAGATGGTACCATTCACACGTAGGCCTGGGTTTAACAATGGGTTTGGGCCGACAATATGGGAGGAGATGGTTCGATTGTTACACGGGAAGGGAAGGCGACACTGTTCTTTGGTAACGGAGTTCAAAGTGGTGTGATATAAATATAATAGAAGCCGATTCAATTTCGGTGTGGGCCGAAGTGGATATACAAAGGATCATATGGACGGTGGCTACAGAATGGAACTGACTGGAAGTCCATCACAGCTCGTTACAATTTATAGCAAAATAAATTATCCATATGAATCAAGCGATGGTTATCGTTATTAACGATGATCGTCCAATGTGAGTAAAACTCACCAACTCTGAAAAATTATATTTTTATAATGTACTTTTAGAACTGTTAGATATTGATTGACTGTTGTGTGTTGATTGGTTGATTGAACTGCTAGTCAGTTAGTTGAAATTATATATATATATACCATTAAATATTGATATTGCTTATCAGAACATTTCATACTGAAATGAAGTTGATGTTAATTTTATGGTTTAACATTGTGATGCAAGGGAACAGGTTGGAGGAGTCCGACTGGATTCCTCAACATTTATTTTACTATTATCATATATTGTGATATATGCTGTGATACAAAATCGATTATTGATTTTATATGTGTGGATGATTTTAAATCATGGTTATACAGTATTTTAAATACCAGAATGAATACTGGAAAGTAAAAAGGGAATTTTCAAAACGTATCTTGAAAATGAAATATTTATAAAATCAAGGGATTTTATAAAAGGAATATGCATTAGAAAATAAATAGAATCGATATAAAAATGTTAAATAGGATAGGGTATGGGTCTTGAATAATTGGAACTTGTTATACGTTCGATTAAGTTGAGTAAATTTCGAAGTGTTGATCTGATGTTGGTTTCGGCCTTCGGGATTAACACTGAGAAGTTTATTCACTTATCAAATGATAATGAGGATCTAATGAATAGAAGTGAAGTGATAAAGCAATATTTATTTGGAAAATAAATAGGATTAAAAAGGAAATCATTATAAGTGATTAAACGCTGTTATAGGAAATCATTATAAGTAATTAAACGCTGTTATAAGGAAATCATTATAAATGATTAAACGCTGTTATAGGAAATCATTATAAGTAATTAAACGCTGTTATAGGAAATCATTATAAGTGATTAAACGCTGTTATAGGAAATCATTATAAGTAATTAAACGCTGTTATAAGGAAATCTTTATAAGTGGAGAAACGTTATAAAAAGGACATTTTTAAAGTGAAGAACCGTTACTAAAAGTAAATCTTTATAAATGGATAAACGTTATTTAAAGGAGTAAATCGAATATAGGTTATTCGAATTAGAGTTAATCAGTTAGAGTTAATCGAACTAGAGTTTCAAATATAGTTAATCAAATAGAGTTAAAACAAGATTAGAAACTGACTAGAGATTAGTTAAGTCGGATGGTTTTCTGAGTGTTGATCTGATGTTGGTTTCGGCCTTCGGGGTTTATACTTAGAGAATTGTTCTCTTACTAGTTTACAGTTAGGGACTGATAGTTGTGGAATGGTAGTGATGCTGAATGAGGATTGGAAATGTTTTCCAATGTTAATAAACGTATATTTTCTAATTAGAGGAAATAAGGAAATATGTGTATATATATATATATTTACATGTTGGATGATTGGATCGATAATTCCATTTGGAATTTAGATCTTTGTTTGTATACCGACATGTTTTCATTTGATAGTTAAATCACAGATTATCAAGTTTTACCATTTTAACTTTGTTAATATGGAGAGACCGGTTGGATTCTTATCCAAAGAACCACTCTGTATTGGCATAAGCGTTGCGAATATGCCAAAGAAAATTGAAGACGGAGTAAAGTACAAGGGCTGTTGTATAAGTCTTAGATAACAGTGACTAAGATGGATGTACTGAATAGTGCCTTCGGTTTCGTTCAGTCCTAGAACGAACGTATATGGACGAGTGTCTGACAGAGTATTTCCAATGATCGAATGGGTTGGTCTGTACAAATATATATGGTTGCAAAGGATTTATCCCTTAGCATAACATCCAAGATATTTGTATAAACCAACTAATGATTAACGGATCTGATAATGTGGCATTCAAAGTGGTCGTGTTATCAATGAATGGAAAGTAAGCGTAGCTTCTAGCCTCACATCCGATAAATGACAGAAATCGGGTAGGCAGCATGGCTAAGTCGGTCGCACCGAAGTAGGGTGTATAATCACCTATCTAGAGATATTCATTTGCTTCTTTAATCTATCGATGTTGTCCCATATATATATACGGGAACGGTTGTTGATCCCAACCGTTGGTGATGTACATTCGATACACTCTAGCGAAATGAGTGGTCGGTCATGTGTGGCTGAGTTGCAAGATGTTCTTGTTGAACTCCAGTGTATCGTTCCTAGAGTACACTGATCAGAAGGTGGTTCCATACCTTGTCATAGTTGGAAATCCATTACCCAATACGTGCTTGTGATTTTGATTGTATACTATATATGTAGAACGTGAGATGAAAGCGTTTCTGCCAGATGATTATTATATTGTGTTGGTAGGCATTATTATAATATCAAAAGGTTTTTGATATAAAGATATTTTGGATTCTCATAAGGGAAAACCCGTTCTGTTTACGGCGTGGTCTTATGAGATATCGTTTATTTGTTCAAACTATTTTAAACTATTTTACTCATACCAGTCCCATGACTGACCCGGAGTTTATTTTGTTTTGTTTTCCCTAAACTCTTGGGTGCCTAATTTGTACGGGCAGTCAAGTAGTCAGGATTTTACAGATACACTTGGAGAGCTTGGAGCAGGAGGCTTCAAGATTCTATAGCTATTATTATTTCCGCTATTGTTGTAAGTGTTGTACTCTGCAATGCTATTGTATACATATACTGTTTGTATTTCAAAAGTTGTGTTATATTTTATTCGTTCCGTTGTGAGATTCGTGTTACTATGATGATGATGTTCTTATTCTTCTTCTATTCTACTAGTTCTATCTTATCTATCCTCACCCTCTATCTTCTTTCTATTAATTTCTTGAATTTTCAGTGCAATTTGGGGTTGGACTTGTGTTATTTAGTCAGCTCAAATTGGACCGGATTTTCGGGTCATTACAGTTGGTATCAGAGCTTAAGTTAAGTTTTACCTTGGCTCTGTGGCGTGACTCAGTAGAGATGGGGTTAGTAATACCCTAGACTGAGATTGAGTGTATATATACGAGTGAACGTATTTGTTATTTGATATAAAATTTTGTTTTATATTGTGGAGATTTATTGGTTGAGTGGCTTATGAATTCTGGTCGATAGTGGGGCACCACAATATCGATAGTGGGGCACCACAATATCGATAGGGGTTTCTAAACACTCGAATACGATGAACCAACATGGTATGTTTTGAAATTAACATAGTATAATTGGTTGTATTGGTTGTTAGTATAATCGAATGAGACTATAAAAGGTGAAATGGTTATAAATAACTAAGCAGGATTCATATAAGTAAAGAATATGAAATAAGATGAATTAAATCTGAAATTAAAGTCAGAATTGAAATTTAAAACTGGAAATTCAGACTAATGTTTATAATTGAATCTAGATTAAGTATACATGAATTTTAAAATCCTGGGAGGTTTTAAATTTGTTTTGATAAGGATATCTGGGATTAATTTCAAAATGGAAAGTGTTTAAAAGTGGTTTTGAAAGGAATATAGTATCGAACTCACTTTGATCGCTGGGAAATAATTCTGATGATGGATCGATACATCATCGATGTAATTTTCGAGTTGCTAAGTGACGGATTACTACCAAAGATTTTGTTTTAAAATTGTTTTGCAAAAACAAGTTATTCAGGAATTCCAAGGATTTTGAATTGTTATTATGATTTCAAGTGATTTGAAATAAACCCGGGAATTTAAAAATTATGGAATTTTAATTTAACAAATGAAGTTAAATATGATCTGGAACGGAATTTAATCGATAAGTTCAGGATTTGGAATCAAGAATTGATTGGAGTTTGATTGAGATGGCAATGGTACATACTAAGTTGTTCACAGATAGAAGGGATGTAATGATATGCCCGGCAAAAAGGTACAAGTTTATAATTGATATGAGTTTGGAATTTATGAGCCGAATTGGCAAGCCGCTTGGCTGTTTGATTTTCTTTTGGGTTGAGAAGGCCCAGAGAGGTGAGTTGGGATTTTACCGTTAGGGCTGTACAAAGGAGGTTATGGCAAAATTTTCCAGAAATTCCGCGTGTTTGAAAATTTCCAAATTTTTTTGAAAATTTAGTAAGTCGGAATGAATTAATATTTTAATCAGAATTTAAGTGGTTTAGTGAAACCGGAGTTAAGAGATAAACAGATAAATATTTACCCAGTAGATAGGGTCGTCCACTACCTTAGCAATTTCGAGGATGAAATTATTTTAAGTGGGGAAGAACGTAATGACCCGGATATTTGACGATGAAATAATTAACTTATTTAATTATTTAAATAACGAATATATTATTTAATCGTCGACGTTAGAACGTATAATTATATTATAATTAAAATCGAGCTTGAAATGGCGCTGCAGTTCGTAAATTGGCGATTCGAACTTCAACTGAACGTACAGAGTTTGTTTTAAATCGGATTTCTGTGAAACAAGAAACGTGTGGAGCTGGTGAAGTATATCTTTCTAGTGGAAGAGAAAAATCAGGATTTCGTCGTGTAGATTTTGAGATATGTCCAAATCAAAATCTAAAATAGTCGCTATAGAATCGTTTATCGACCGTATCGGTTTATTCGATATAACTAGAGATCAGGTTTGAATTTAGACAAGGTTCTTTTGAGACATAGGTATAATTTAATTTTTAGGATCTTATAGAAATTTTTAATTAATTAAATAAACAACTTTTTATTTGGGGTATTTTGCACCCTGTAATCAATATTTTAGGGTTTCACAATATGAGTTAAACTACCGGTATTATTATATTTCTGGAATCCTGGCACATCGCTGATCACAACGGTATTTTCATACCAGTCCACGGACAAACAGAGTTTCGTATAATGGTGTACTCTAAAGTATAAAAACAAATATTATATATATGGATTCCTTCTCAGTTAAGTATTCAATCCTACGCTGATCTAATCTACATTCATGTCGGACTCTGTACATTGTTACTTGGCACTTAAGGCTAACACAAGTGATGAACTAATCCACCTAAACCGATGTAAAGAATAAAGCCTTGTTATTGAACCCGGTATTTGTTATTGAACCACGTCCTCAACTTATACCCCTATATATACCCCTCTCCATCCTTATGACCTAGAAAAAAAGTCTCTGGACAAATAAAAGAAGCCGCCAGCCCCATTTATAATTCAACAAATGAAATCGGTTTCAGTCTTCAAAATATAAATCAAATAAATAGGAATCAAATTCCATAAATCAATATTTATATATATTCGAGATCCCGTTGCTACCCTCTTCGTTTTGATGACCCTTTTAAGTGCTCCGATTCAGTTTGGTCGAGCTCGGTTTTGTACAGCGGTCGTGCATCGATTTGGGGTTCCATGTTTTGGTTAATCGAAGTATTTGTTCACGGAATGGAGTTCAATTTTGGAACCAGTGGGAAGATTCGAACCTGTCGCCGAAGTTGGACGGAATTCGAAATACATTGATGTTGATTGATGAACTGGTTCGTGGTTACTGGTGCTCGAACGAGTGTTGCAAGGAAGAGCTCGAGTTAGTATTGTGGAGGACGTGTAGTGATGCGTAAAGGGATGTGCTATTTAAAGAAATGGTAACCCAAATAAATGAAAAAGAGGGGTGGCGTTCGAATTATGCTGTAGTGAGGTTGGTGATGGGAACTCACGAAGTGGCTGCTGAAGTTTGTGTTACATTCGGGAAGAAGGGTAATTGAATATGGTATGGGTTTCGGCCATTTCGAAATATATGAGGCCCATTATATATAAATAAAAAGAAAATAGAGAGGAAAAATAATAATAAAGAAGGGGTTTCGAAAAGGATAAGATGGACAGATGGAATAATTCATTGAGGGGAGATGGTACCATTCACACGTAGGCCTGGGTTTAACAATGGGTTTGGGCCGACAATATGGGAGGAGATGGTTCGATTGTTACACGGGAAGGGAAGGCGACACTGTTCTTTGGTAACGGAGTTCAAAGTGGTGTGATATAAATATAATAGAAGCCGATTCAATTTCGGTGTGGGCCGAAGTGGATATACAAAGGATCATATGGACGGTGGCTACAGAATGGAACTGACTGGAAGTCCATCACAGCTCGTTACAATTTATAGCAAAATAAATTATCCATATGAATCAAGCGATGGTTATCGTTATTAACGATGATCGTCCAATGTGAGTAAAACTCACCAACTCTGAAAAAATATATTTTTATAATGTACTTTTAGAACTGTTAGATATTGATTGACTGTTGTGTGTTGATTGGTTGATTGAACTGCTAGTCAGTTGGTTGAAATTATATATATATATACCATTAAATATTGATATTGCTTATCAGAACATTTCATACTGAAATGAAGTTGATGTTAATTTTATGGTTTAACATTGTGATGCAAGGGAACAGGTTGGAGGAGTCCGACTGGATTCCTCAACATTTATTTTACTATTATCATATATTGTGATATATGCTGTGATACAAAATCGATTATTGATTTTATATGTGTGGATGATTTTAAATCATGGTTATATAGTATTTTAAATACCAGAATGAATACTGGAAAGTAAAAAGGGAATTTTCAAAACGTATCTTGAAAATGAAATATTTATAAAATCAAGGGATTTTATAAAAGGAATATGCATTAGAAAATAAATAGAATCGATATAAAAATGTTAAATAGGATAGGGTATGGGTCTTGAATAATTGGAACTTGTTATACGTTCGATTAAGTTGAGTAAATTTCGAAGTGTTGATCTGATGTTGGTTTCGGCCTTCGGGATTAACACTGAGAAGTTTATTCACTTATCAAATGATAATGAGGATCTAATGAATAGAAGTGAAGTGATAAAGCAATATTTATTTGGAAAATAAATAGGATTAAAAAGGAAATCATTATAAGTGATTAAACGCTGTTATAGGAAATCATTATAAGTAATTAAATGCTGTTATAAGGAAATCATTATAAATGATTAAACGTTGTTATAGGAAATCATTATAAGTAATTAAACGCTGTTATAGGAAATCATTATAAGTGATTAAACGTTGTTATAGGAAATCATTATAAGTAATTAAATCTGTTATAAGGAAATCTTTATAAGTGGAGAAACGTTATAAAAAGGACATTTTTAAAGTGAAGAAACGTTACTAAAAGTAAATCTTTATAAATGGATAAACGTTATTTAAAGGAGTAAATCGAATATAGGTTATTCGAATTAGAGTTAATCAGTTAGAGTTAATCGAACTAGAGTTTCAAATATAGTTAATCAAATAGAGTTAAAACAAGATTAGAAACTGACTAGAGATTAGTTAAGTCAGATGGTTTTCTGAGTGTTGATCTGATGTTGGTTTCGGCCTTCGGGGTTTATACTTAGAGAATTGTTCTCTTACTAGTTTACAGTTAGGGACTGATAGTTGTGGAATGGTAGTGATGCTGAATGAGGATTGGAAATGTTTTCCAATGTTAATAAACGTATATTTTCTAATTAGAGGAAATAAGGAAATATGTGTATATATATATATATATATATTTACATGTTGGATGATTGGATCGATAATTCCATTTGGAATTTAGATCTTTGTTTGTATACCGACATGTTTTAATTTGATAGTTAAATCACAGATTATCAAGTTTTACCATTTTAACGTTGTTAATATGGAGAGACCGGTTGGATTCTTATCCAAAGAACCACTCTGTATTGGCATAAGCGTTGCGAATATGCCAAAGAAAATTGAAGACGGAGTAAAGTACAAGGGCTGTTGTATAAGTCTTAGATAACAGTGACTAAGATGGATGTACTGAATAGTGCCTTCGGTTTCGTTCAGTCCCAGAACGAACGTATATGGACGAGTGTCTGACAGAGTATTTCCAATGATCGAATGGGTTGGTCTGTACAAATATATATGGTTGCAAAGGATTTATCCCTTAGCATAACATCCAAGATATTTGTATAAACCAACTAATGATTAACGGATCTGATAATGTGGCATTCAAAGTGGTCGTGTTATCAATGAATGGAAAGTAAGCGTAGCTTCTAGCCTCACATCCGGTAAATGACAGAAATCGGGTAGGCAGCATGGCTAAGTCGGTCGCACCGAAGTAGGGTGTATAATCACCTATCTAGAGAATATTCATTTGCTTCTTTAATCTATCAATGCTGTCCCATATATATATACGGGAACGGTTGTTGATCCCAACCGTTGGTGATGTACATTCGATACACTCAAGCGAAATGAGTGGTCGGTCATGTGTGGCTGAGTTGCAAGATGTTCTTGTTGAACTCCAGTGTATCGTTCCTAGAGTACACTGATCAGAAGGTGGTTCCATACCTTGTCATAGTTGGAAATCCATTACCCAATACGTGCTTGTGATTTTGATTGTATACTATATATGTAGAACGTGAGATGAAAGCGTTTCTGCCAGATGATTATTATATTGTGTTGGTAGGCATTATTATAATATCAAAAGGTTTTTGATATAAAGATATTTTGGATTCTCATAAGGGAAAACCCGTTTTGTTTACGGCGTGGTCTTATGAGATATCGTTTATTTGTTCAAACTATTTTAAACTGTTTTACTCATACCAGTCCCATGACTGACCCGGAGTTTATTTTGTTTTGTTTTCCCTAAACTCTTGGGTGCCTAATTTATACGGGCAGTTAAGTAGTCAGGATTTTACAGATACACTTGGAGAGCTTGGAGCAGGAGGCTTCAAGATTCTATAGCTATTATTATTTCCGCTGTTGTTGTAAGTGTTGTACTCTGCAATGCTATTGTATACATATACTGTTTGTATTTCAAAAGTTATGTTATATTTTATTTGTTCCGTTGTGAGATTCGTGTTACTCTGATGATGATGTTCTTATTCTTCTTCTATTCTACTAGTTCTATCTTATCTATCCTCACCCTCTATCTTCTTTCTATTAATTTCTTGAATTTTCAGTGCAATTTGGGGTTGGACTTGTGTTATTTAGTCAGCTCAAATTGGACCGGATTTTCGGGTCATTACAGTTGGTATCAGAGCTTAAGTTAAGTTTTACCTTGGCTCTGTGGCGTGACTCAGTAGAGATGGGGTTAGTAATACCCTAGACTGAGATTGAGTGTATATATACGAGTGAACGTATTTGTTATTTGATTTAAAAATTTGTTTTATATTGTGGAGATTTATTGGTTGAGTGGCTTATGAATTCTGGTCGATAGTGGGGCACTACAATATCGATAGGGGTTTCTAAACACTCGAATACGATGAACCAACATGGTATGTTTTGAAATTAACATAGTATAATTGGTTGTATTGGTTGTTAGTATAATCGAATGAGACTATAAAAGGTGAAATGGTTATAAATAACTAAGCAGGATTCATATAAGTAAAGAATATGAAATAAGATGAATTAAATCTGAAATTAAAGTCAGAATTGAAATTTAAAACTGGAAATTCAGACTAATGTTTATAATTGAATCTAGATTAAGTATACATGAATTTTAAAATCCTGGGAGGTTTTAAATTTGTTTTGATAAGGATATCTGGGATTAATTTCAAAATGGAAAGTGTTTAAAAGTGGTTTTGAAAGGAATATAGTATCGAACTCACTTTGATCGCTGGGAAATAATTCTGATGATGGATCGATACATCATCGATGTAATTTTCGAGTTGCTAAGTGACGGATTACTACCAAAGATTTTGTTTTAAAATTGTTTTGCAAAAACAAGTTATTCAGGAATTCCAAGGATTTTGAATTGTTATTATGATTTCAAGTGATTTGAAATAAACCCGGGAATTTAAAAATTCTGGAATTTAAATTTAACAAATGAAGTTAAATATGATCTGGAACGGAACTGAATCGATAAGTTCTGGATTTGGAATCAAGAATTGATTGGAGTTTGATTGAGATGGCAATGGTATATACTAAGTTGTTCACAGATAGAAGGGATGTAATGATATGCCCGGCAAAAAGGTACAAGTTTATAATTGATATGAGTTTGGAATTTATGAGCCGAATTGGCAAGCCGCTTGGCTGTTTGATTTTCTTTTGGGTTGAGAAGGCCCAAAGAGGTGAGTTGGGATTTTACCGTTAGGGCTGTACAAAGGAGGTTATGGCAAAATTTTCCAGAAATTCCGCGTGTTTGAAAATTTCCAAATTTTTTTGAAAATTTAGTAAGTCGGAATGAATTAATATTTTAATCAGAATTTAAGTGGTTCAGTGAAACCGGAGTTAAGAGATAAACAGATAAATATTTACCCAGTAGATAGGGTCGTCCACTACCTTAGCAATTTCGAGGATGAAATTATTTTAAGTGGGGAAGAATGTAATGACCCGGATATTTGACGATGAAATAATTAACTTATTTAATTATTTAAATAACGAATATATTATTTAATCGTCGACGTTAGAACGTATAATTTTATTATAATTAAAATCGAGCTTGAAATGGCGCTGCAGTTCGTAAATTGGCGATTCGAACTTCAACTGAACGTACAGAGTTTGTTTTAAATCGGATTTCTGTGAAACAAGAAACGTGTGGAGCTGGTGGAGTATATCTTTCTAGTGGAAGAGAAAAATCAGGATTTCGTCGTGTAAATTTTGAGATATGTCCAAATCAAAATCTAAAATAGTCGCTATAGAATCGTTTGTCGACCGTATCGGTTTATTCGATATAACTAGAGATCGGGTTTGAATTTAGACAATGTTCTTTTGAGACATAGGTATAATTTAATTTTTAGGATTTTATAGAAATTTTTAATTAATTAAATAAACAACTTTTTATTTGGGGTATTTTGCACCCAGTAATCAACATTTTGGGGTTTCACAATATGAGTTAAACTACCGGTATTATTATATTTTTGGAATCCTGGCACATCGCTGATCACAACGGTATTTTCATATCAGTCCACGGACAAACAGAGTTTCGTATAATTGTGTACTCTAAAGTGTAAAAACAAATATTTTATATATGGATTCCTTCTCAGTTAAGTATTCAATCCTACGCTGGTCTAATCTACATTCATGTCGGACTCTGTACATTGTTACTTGGCACTTAAGGCTAACACAAATGATGAACTAATCCACCTAAACCGATGTAAAGAATAAAGCCTTGTTATTGAACCCGGTATTTGTTATTGAACCACGTCCTCAACTTATACCCCTATATATACCCCTCTACATCCTTATGACCTAGAAAAAAAGTCTCCTGACAAATAAAAGAAGCCGCCAGCCCCATTTATAATTCAACAAATGAAATCGGTTTCAGTCCTCAAAATATAAATCAAAGAAATAGGAATCAAATTCCATAAATCAATATTTATATATATTCAAGATCCCGTTGCTACCCTCTTCGTTTTGATGACCCTTTTAAGTGCTCCGATTCAGTTTGGTCGAGCTCGGTTTTGTACAGCGGTCGTGCATCGATTTGGGGTTCCATGTTTTGGTTAATCGAAGTATTTGTTCACGGAATGGAGTTCAATTTTGGAACCAGTGGGAAGATTCGAACCTATCGCCGAAGTTGGACGGAATTCGAAATACATTGATGTTGATTGATGAACTGGTTCGTGGTTACCGGTGCTCGAACGAGTGTTGCAAGGAAGAGCTCGAGTTAGTATTGTGGAGGACGTGTAGTGCTGCGTAAGGGGATGTGCTGTTTAAAGAAATGGTAACCCAAATAAATGAAAAAGAGGGGTGGCGTTCGAATTATGCTGTAGTGAGGTTGGTGATGGGAACTCACGAAGTGGCTGCTGAAGTTTGTGTTACATTCGGGAAGAAGGGTAATTGAATATGGTATGGGTTTGGGCCATTTCGAAATATATGAGGCCCATTATATATAAATAAAAAGAAATCAGAGAGGAAAAATAATAATAACGAAGGGGTTTCGAAAAGGATAAGATGGACAGATGGAATAATTCATTAAGGGGAGATGGTACCATTCACACGTAGGCCTGGGTTTAACAATGGGTTTGGGCCGACAATATGGGAGGAGATGGTTCGATTGTTACACGGGAAGGGAAGGCGACACTGTTCTTTGGTAACGGAGTTCAAAGTGGTGTGATATAAATATAATAGAAGTTGATTCAATTTCGGTGTGGGCCGAAGTGGATATACAAAGGATCATATGGACGGTGGCTACAGAATGGAACTGACTGGAAGTCCATCACAGCTCGTTACAATTTATAGCAAAATAAATTATCCATATGAATCAAGCGATGGTTATCGTTATTAACGATGATCGTCCGATGTGAGTAAAACTCACCAACTCTGAACAGTTATATTTTTATAATGTACTTTTAGAACTGTTAGATATTGATTGACTGTTGTGTGTAGATTGGTTGATTGAACTGCTAGTCAGTTAGTTGAAATTATATATATACACCATTAAATATTGATATTGCTTATCAGAACATTTCATACTGAAATGAAGTTAATGTTAATTTTATGGTTTAACATCTGTGATGCAAGGGAACAGGTTGGGGGAATCCGACTGGATTCCTCAACATATATTTTACTGTTATCATATATTATGATATATGCAGTGATATAAAATCGATTATTGATTTTATATGTGTGGATGATTTTAGATCATGGTTATACAGTATTTTAAATACCAGAATGAATACCGGAAAGTAAAAAGGGAATTTTCAAAACGTATCTTGAAAATGAAATATTTATAAAAACAAGGGATTTTATAAAAGGAATATGCATTAGAAAATAAATAGAATCGATATAAAAATGTTAAATAGGATAGGGTATGGGTCTTGAATAATTGGAACTTGTTATACGTTCGATTAAGTTGTGTAAATTTCGAAGTGTTGATCTGATGTTGGTTTCGGCCTTCGGGATTAACACCGAGAAGTTTATTCACTTATCAAATGATAATAAGGATCTAATGAATAGAAGTGAAGTGATAAAGCAATATTTATTTGGAAAATAAATAGGATTAAAAAGGAAATCATTATAAGTGATTAAACGCTGTTATAGGAAATCATTATAAGTAATTAAATGCTGTTATAAGGAAATCATTATAAATGATTAAACGCTGTTATAGGAAATCATTATAAGTAATTAAAAGCTGTTATAGGAAATCATTATAAGTAATTAAACGCTGTTATAGGAAATCATTATAAGTGATTAAACGCTGTTATAGGAAATCATTATAAGTAATTAAACGCTGTTATAAGGAAATCTTTATAAGTGGAGAAACGTTATAAAAAGGACATTTTTAAAGTGAAGAACAGTTACTAAAAGTAAATCTTTATAAATGGATAAACGTTATTTAAAGGAGTAAATCGAATATAGGTTATTTGAATTAGAGTTAATCAGTTCGAGTTAATCGAACTAGAGTTTCAAATATAGTTAATCTAATAGAGTTAAAACAAGATTAGAAACTGACTAGAGATTAGTTAAGTCGGATGGTTTTCTGAGTGTTGATCTGATGTTGGTTTCGGCCTTCGGGGTTTATACTTAGAGAATTGTTCTCTTACTAGTTTACAGTTAGGGACTAATAGTTGTGGAATGGTAGTGATGCGTGAATGAGGATTGGAAATGTTTTCCAATGTTAATAAACGTATATTTTCTAATTAGAGGAAATAAGGAAATATGTGTATATATATATATATATATATATATATATATGTTGGAAAATTGGATCGATAATTCCATTTGGAATTTAGATCTTTGTTTGTACACCGACATGTTTTCATTTGATAGTTAAATCACAGATTATCAAGTTTTACCATTTTAACTTTGTTAATATGGAGAGACCGGTTGGATTCTTATCCAAAGAACCACTCTGTATTGGCATAAGCGTTGCGAATATGCCAAAGAAAATTGAAGACGGAGTAAAGTACAAGGGCTGTTGTATAAGTCTTAGATATCAGTGACTAAGATGGATGTACTGAATAGTGCCTTCGGTTTCGTTCAGTCCCAGAACGAACGTATACGGACGAGTGTCTGACAGAGTATTTCCAATGATCGAATGGGTTGGTCTGTATAAATATATATGGTTGCAATGGATTTATCCCTTAGCATAACATCCATGATATTTGTATAAACCAACTAATGATTAACGGATCTGATAATGTGGCATTCAAAGTGGTCGTGTTATCAATGAATGGAAAGTAAGCGTAGCTTCTAGCCTCACATCCGGTAAATGATAGAAATCGGGCAGGCAGCATGGCTAAGTCGGTCGCACCGAAGTAGGGTGTATAATCACCTATCTAGAGAATATTCATTTGCTTCTTTAATCTATCAATGTTGTCCCATATATATATACGGGAATGGTTTCTGATCCCAACCGTTGGTGATGTACATTCGATACACTCAAGCGAAATGAGTGGTCGGTCATGTGTGGCTGAGTTGCAAGATGTTCTTGTTGAACTCTAGTGTATAGTTCCTAGAGTACACTGATCGGAAGGTGGTTCCATACCTTGTCATAGTTGGAAATCCATTACCCAATACGTGCTTGCGATTTTGATTGTATACTATATATGTAGAACGTGAGATGAAAGCGTTTCTGCTAGATGATTATTATATTGTGTTGGTAGGCATTATTATAATATCAAAAGGTTTTTGATATAAAGATATTTTGGATTCTCATAAGGGAAAACCCGTTCCGTTATACGATGTGGTCTTATGAGATATCGTTTACTTGTTCAAACTGTTTTAAACTGTTTTACTCATACTAGTCCCATGACTGACCCAGAGTTTTTTTTGTTTTCCCTAAACTCTTGGGTGCCTAATTTGTACGGGCAGTCAAGTAGTCAGGATTTTACAGATACACTTGGAGAGCTTGGAGCAGGAGGCTTCAAGATTCTATAGCTATTATTATTTCCGCTGTTGTTGTAAGTGTTGTACTCTGCAATGTTATTGTATACATATACTGTTTGTATTTCAAAAGTTATGTTATATTTTATTCGTTCCGCTGTGAGATTCGTGTTACTCTGATGATGATGTTCTTCTTCTTCTATTCTACTAGTTCTATCTTATCTATCCTCACCCTCTGTCTTCTTTCTATTAATTTCTTGAATTTTCAGTGCAATTTGGGGTTGGACTTGTGTTATTTAGTCAGCTCAAATTGGACCGGATTTTCGGGTCATTACAATATGATTAAATCTTTTTAGTTAGATTTAATGAAGTGTACCAATTAAATGATATTTAATTGGAATTGAATTAGTATTGATTTTTGGGTTTATCGTGAACAGTGTTTTAAATAACACTTGTTCTTTAACCCGACAATTAATAGAATGTGATTTTGGGTTGTCGTGAACGGTATCTTCAATAATACTGTCCTTAGACCCAACAGAGTTAAGAAAATCAGAAACTAACTGGAGATTAGTTAAGTTGAATGATTTTTGGGGTATTGATCTGATGTTGGTTTCGGCCTTCAGGGTTAATACTTAGGGAATTGTTCACTTGCTAATTTACGGTTAGGGACTGATTGAAACATGATGTGATTTTGGGTTTATCGTGAATCGTGTTTAAATGACATGGATTCTTTAACCCCGTTAAAGAATAAAACTAAGTGGAGTTTTAATGAATCTCTAATTAGATTGAAATGATCGAGAATGGAGTATCACCAGTTTTGCTCCAGGCGATAGTTAAATCTTTAATTAGATTTGAACGTAAAATGGTAATTGAATTTACCGATAACACCGTGGTGTTAGATATGAAGTATTACCATTTTTACTTCATGGGATAAATAGGTTGGGACTGGGAAATTAAAACAAATGATTACTTCGGTAAGGTTCGTTAATCCCGACTAGTTTGAATTGATATTCAAAAGAAGATTAAAGAATAGATTCAAGGAATTTATCTTTGATAAAATTAATGGGAACCTTTCCCTATGAATGTGAAATTTAGAAACTAACTGTCGGTTAGCTAAGCAGAATGGTTTTCTGGATATTGATCTGATGTTCGTTTTGGCCTTCGGGGTTAATATTTGGGGAATTGTTCTCTTGTTAATTTACGGTTAGTAACTGATGAATTGGAATGAGGCGTATGTTGAGTTTGTGTAACACATGTTTATTATATACGCGAGTTATTCAGAAAGACCGGGTTTATCCCATTCTGAATAACTGATACGACGATAAGTCGAAGATGAAGACGGTGGTCGAAGACCGGAGGTCTTCACGTCGTTTGTGTGATTACTGATGATCTTGATTGGGATGTACACCCAAGAAGATGGAAACAGTTGGTGATCGCCCAGACGTACTTGGAGATTGATGGATATGCGGGGTACTAGGTGCCTCCGGTTTCGTTCAGACCCAGAGCGAACTTGTAAATGGACTGTGTGTCTGACATTGGATTTTAGTCTGTGTGATTGATTTCTATTAAATATATATCTGTTTGGCGGCGGAGAATTTATTCTCTTGCTTAATGCCCTTCTATGAGACGTACGAGCTCAGGGGTTATATACTGATGGATATCAAACGCATAGAGTGAATTACCTGTGTGGCATGCCTAAGTGGCGAATGATCAAGGCTTCTGTTGAAAAGCAAAGTCTGGTGGTTGATGATCAAAGCACGACCTTTGTGGTGTAGCTTTGTGTAACGTTTACTTCGCGAGTTTCACACCCAGTATGAACCAAAACGGGAGACGGACCTCAGGGAGGGCATGCGTTTCTTTCTAGCTAAAAGTGGCGTCAGTGGTTTTACATGCCCTGACGAGTTTGACTTATGTGGTTGTTGCTGTTGCGAGGTGCCTCGGTTTGATCGGACGATCCGGGTCCAATGGAGTCATTTGTTGGCTCATTTGCGCCCCATAGGGCGGGGAGACGTATTGTTCAGGCATAATAATCCACATCGGTGGACCGGCCCTGACGATCCAGGGGGCAGTTGCGGCTGTTCCTGAGACATGGTAGGCTAGATTGTCTCGAACCGGTAGAGGACTATCTTTTTCTTCGGTTCATAGGAGGAAATCTAATTTCCAAATACGTGATTTTGCAGTTTTAATTGTAGAACTAGTATGGCGACATGATATATGGTACCCATGCCGCCTATGATTGATACTTATGATTTGAAGTTGTTTTATACACTATGCACTTATTATAGTATCAAACGATTTGTTTTAAACGTACTATGCATGTTTGGCTATTATAAGGGAAAACCCTATCCCCCGGCTTGCGTTGCATTGTGTGATAGGACCTGGGTCTTATAATAGCTTCATTTTTCTTTATTTAGCATTGCGTTGTTTGTTTTATGCACTGGTATTCTTGGGAGGAAACCCGTTCCGTGTTATACGGCGTGGTCCCTTGATTCACCTAACTTTAAAATAAATATTATTAACTGTTTTAGTTCTCACACCAGTCACATGACTGACCTGGAGTTTATTGTTTTAACCTAAACTCTGTGTGCCCTTATTTTGACACGGGCAGCTAGTAGTTTTGGTTTTGTAGATTTATATTCATAGGATCCTGGTTTACAGCTGGAATGATATCCGGAAAGCTTTGTATCCGTATATCTCTTCTAGTTGTGTATTGTATTATTTTCCGCTGCTATGTATTTAAATGTAATTTAAATCTCTGATATTTCTGTGTAATATTCATTTATACTCTGTATATTCTTGTAATCTGATGGAATTGTTGTAATAAACAAAGAAATGTTCTTCCGTCTGCGTTCTATTTTGTCGTGTTCTCAAAACAATTCGTCCTTTCTCTTCTCTTCGGAGACCAGGGAAGTTCGGGTCGTTAAATTATTCCATTCGAATAACTAATTCGATTAACTCCTTTTCGAATAAACAATTCATTTATAAAGATTTACTTTTAGTAACGGTTCTTCACTTTTACAAATGATTTCCTTTTATTCTAACTTATCCTTTTATTTTATAAATATTTCTTTTATAAAAATCCTTTTCCTTTTCTATACAAAATCCATCGATTTTATATAAATAATTCATTTTCAAATACACTTTGAAAGTTCCCTTTCCCATATCCAGTATTTCTTATGGTATTTAACATACCATATAACAACGATAAATATCGTCCAAACACACACAATCAACAACAGATTATATATCACATCATATATCACAATATATGAATCACAGTAAAATAAATGTTGAGGAATCCAGTTGGATTCCTCCAACCTGTTTCCCCGCATCACAGATGTTAAACAATATAGATAACATCACTTCCAGTTCCATATGATATATTCTGTTAAACAGAATCAATATAGAAATTCAACTAACTGACTAGCAGTTTAATCAAACAATCAACACACAGTCAATCAGCCAATATTTAACAGTTCTAAAAATACAACATGAAATTATAAACTGTTCAGAGTTAGTGAGATTTACTCACCTTTGCAGTTCATCGTTAAAGAACGATAAACTGTTTGTTTAATTTGAATCAAACAATTTATTTCACCATAAATCCAAACGAGCTCCACTCCCAGTCAGTTCCATGGTGTAGTGTCCGTCCATACGATCCCAACGCAACTTACGGTTCGTCAAACTGACATCGTATGACTAAAATATCATGTTAACTAGTTAATACATTATACGAGTTATAAATGGTTTTAAACTAAAACAAAATTTTAATTTAATATTGGGCCATACCCCTTTATATAAAACCGGCCCACCTTCTTTAAACCCGTCATGAACAGTGACCATCCTCTCCCTTGATAACTCGTGATCTTCCACTCCTCTTCTTTCCAGTGACATTCCGAACTCAACTCCACCATTTTTGAAACTTCCCCACCCTACGACTCCTCCTTCGATCGACCGTTTTCCCAACCGAAAGCACCAACGTCCTCCACTTCTCAGTCCATATGCAACCATCCCCACCTTGAAGATCTCGCACCTACTTCTCATCGTGTTGGTTCTCCACATCAGTAAAAATTGGTGCGACATTTCAGATATCCCGCTACTCGCTCCTTTCTATGACCAACTCCATCATCCTTGAATGAAGACAAGGGCTGAGACCACCGTTATATCCATTATCTCGAGATTTCGGACCCATCGCCAAAAACTCCAGTCTGATGTCAACGTTCCAGATGCGCCCCAGATGCGTCGATCAGCTTCTCGCACTGGTACAGTGCATGTACACATCCTCTCGTGCTTGTCCCATATATCCCATTGTTTCCTTATATATATAATTAGTTTCCTTTTTCTTCTTTTCTTTTTCCGAGCGTTATGAAAATTGGAAAGAGTTCGAAACTTATCAGGAAAGAAGAAGTGAGCCCAATTCTTTATATTTAGTAGTGTGATGACAACTTCACAATGAAGCTTCATAGGGGTTGCGTTGAGTTGCCTGTACTTGCCCATGTTATATACATATTATATATATATATATAAGTTATAGCTGTAAGCTGTCCACGTTGTTATGCTTTCCTAGTTGATTTGGGTTCCACGTTTTTCTCACAATGTTACCATACGTTTGTGATTGCTCCACCACGAAGCAATAGACAATACGGTCATAAAATTTAAGGTACAATAGGTATACATGTCCAAAAGGAAATGTGAGTTTTGTATTTTTGTTTGTTTTAAAAAGGTTAGGGTACCATGTTATATAAAACTTCGTTCACGTATGAATCGCTATGGACAGAGATAAAAATACTGTTGTGCCGAGCTCAGTGCCCCGATCCCAAAAATATAATAATACCGGTAGATTAACTCATATTTTGAAACCTCAAAATGTTGATTATAGGGTGCAAAATACTCCAAATAAAAAGTCGCTTATTTAATTAATTAAAAATTACAGTAAAATTCTAAAAATTAAATTATCACTACTTCCCAAAAGAACCTTGTCTAAATTCACACCCGATATTCAAATATATTTGAATAACCGTTATGGCCACGAATGAATGTACCGGTGTTTTTCTAAATATTTGATTTGGACATAAATCAAAATCTACATGACGAAATCCTGATTTTTCTCTTCCACTAGAAAGATATACTCCACCAGCTCTACACGTTTCTTGTTTCACAGAAATCCGGCTTAAAACGAATCATGTACATTCAGTTGAAGTTCGAATCGCCAATTTACGAACTGCCGCACCATTTCGAGCTCGATTATAATTATATTATAATCTATATGTTCAACTGTCGTTATTTAAATATATTCGTTTATTCTAATTCAATTCTGAACTGAATTAAATATCACAGATGATCCAGTTCACACCATATCGTCATTTTCAGCCAACTTTGATTATTTCAGGATTAAATATATTATTTAAATTAAATATTCACTATTATTTAATTAAACCACCATCTAATTCACTATATCACTATATAAATAATTAAATTAATTAATTATAATACCTCTGCCAATGCGGGTCATTACAATCTTCCACACTTAAAATAATTTCGTCCTCGAAATTGCTAAAAGGTAGAGGACGACCCTATCGACTGGTTAGAACATATTTGTTCATTTCTAAATCTTCAGTTTCAACCGGACCAATTTAATTTCAATTAAATTATTAATTAATTCTTATCAACGAAAATTTTCAGAAATCCTGAAAATTTAATTTCTAACGCCTTAACTTTTCGAAAAATTTCGCCAGCGCATCCTTTGTACTGGTCGATAGGTCAAACCACCACTCGCCTCTCTGGGCCATCTCCATCCCAAAAGAAAATCAAACAGCCAAGCGGCTTGCCAATTCGGCTCATCAAAATCACCAAACTCATATATAATATAAACTGGTACCTTTTTGTCGGACATATCATTATATCCTTTCCATCTGTTGTTAACTCAGCATATACCAATGTCATCCCAATCAAACTCCAATCAATTTTTATCCTCAACACAACCATTCGCTTACCCAAGCCAAATTCCATTTCAACTCGAGTTTCTTCTCGATTCCCAACTCTTAACTTGATTATCACATTACACTTCAAATTTGAATCTCACATTCCGATTTGTCTTGATATCATTCTAATTCAATCTCAATTACCACTTTACAGGCATTACTTTAATTCAAAACTGCTTTCACAAATTTCTGTTTAATTTGTTTTTAATTCAAACAGTCTTTCCCTGGGAGTTTTTAAACAGTTTACTCTTTTCAAAAATCGAATTTTCCTTTTGAACATGTCACTGAGCCCTTAATTAATATTCCATTAGTTAAATCACTTCTCTATTTCTTTATCAATATTTGTTAACCAAATATTTTCAATAACCATATTGGCCTTTTATGTTATTTGGAAAAACATTTCCGAATATCGCCTTCCTTTATTTTCTTAACTTTAGAAAATATATGCTATTTATAATTGGAAAATATTCCAAATTACTTATCTCTTTTCCGATCAAGTTTTATTTCTATACTTAGGAAATATTCTTTATTATATTCCCAGGCTTACACTTATTTGGGTTAAAACAGATGTTGTGTAAAACATCGTTACGACAACCCAAATACTATATTCAACTAACTCTTATTCAACATTGATCTTCGAGCCTGAAATCTTACTATTTATTTGTTAATAATGAAATCAATCAAGTTGGGGTAAAACTACCTCTCAGACCTTGACTGAATACTATTTATAACATCAAAATAGATATGACTACTTACTCGAATAATCAATACCATACAACTACTTCTTCACTTTTAAACACGTATATACTTTCTCTTTCTATTTTTACTAGATTTTATTCTTAGTCTTCCTTTTTATTTTACAATTCTATTTCTAAGTTCGTTTCCTTATCAACTTCTATATATATCGATACGTTGATTTCTAACTATCAAATTTCTTAAAAATATTCCAACTCCTTAAATTCCCCGAAAAATTCGCCATAACCTTCTTTGTACCAGGAGCATCGGGATATTTCAAATAGCCTCCCATGGCCTTCACCAATCCAAAAGAAAAAGAAAAAGCCAAGCGGCTAGCCGATACTGCGCATAAAATCTCATATATGAATTAAATACATACCTTTTCGTAGAGCATTCTATTTATATACCTTCATACCTTATCCATACCTGTCTCATGTATATTTATACATTTCTAATTCATTTCAACTTATTCCAATCGTTTTAACTTAGTTCGTTAAGTGATTTTCAAATTACTGGTTTGCCCATTTCACCTTTTTATTTGAATATACATGTTCAAATATAAGTTTAACTTGTTTATCAACTAATTGAATTCCATTTCAATTTTATTTGAATTTCCTATATTCAAATTCCATTTTTATTCTCTTATTCAAATTCTATATTTGAATTTCATTTCAAATCTCTTATTCAAATTCTATATTAGAATTTCGTTTCAATTTCTTTATTCAAATTCTATATTTGAATTTCGTTTCAATTTCCTTATTCAAATTTTATATTTGAATTTCATTTCAATTTCCTTATTCAAATTCCATATTTGAATTTCATTATTCAAATCTATTTTCAAACTCCATTTGAATTATATATATTCCAATTCCCATTTCAACTCTATTTTGAAATTCTATTCAAATTTCATTTCAAACTATTTGAATCTTCTATATTCAAATTTCAAATCTAATTCTATTTGAATCTTCTTTATTCAAATTTCATTTTCAATCCTATTCAAATTCTATATATCAAATTCTATTCAAATTCTATATATCAAATTCTATTCAAATTCTATATTTGAATTCCTTTATATTTTCTATATTCACACTCCCTTTGAATTTCTATATTCAATTTCTATTTCAATTCCACTGAATTTCATGTATTCAAACCCCCTTTGAATTTCTATATTCAAATCCTATTATTACTCTATATGAATTCTATATTCAATTTTCCATTATTTAAATCTTCTTTATTCAAATCTCAATTGAATTTCTATATTCAAATCCCCTTTGAATTTTCAATATTCAAATTCCCTTTGAATTTTCTTATTCAAGTCCCCTTTGGATTTTCTTATTCAAATTCTATGTTTGAACTTCCTTTATTCAAATTCCTTTTCAAACTTTCTTTATTCATTCTTTAAATAAGTCTCGATTTCAATTCCTTTGAATTTCATATATTCAAACTCCCTTTGAATTTCTATATTCAATTTCTATTTCAATTCTCTTTATTCAAATCTATTTGAATTCTCTTTATTCAAATTCTATATTCAAATCTATTTTATAAATCCCATTTTGAAATTCAACACAACTTGTCTTTCCCAAAACAAATTCAAAACATTATCTCTGGTAGTAATTCGTCACTTACAACTCGAAAATGAATACTGATGATGCAGCTGTCATCATCAGAATCTATTTTCCAGCGATCAAAGTGAGTTCAATACTATAAAACCATTTCTAAACATTTCCACTTTGAAATTCATTTCAAAATATAATTCACACTGCTTGTAAAACAATTTAAAATCTCCCATGATCTTAAATTTTCCTTATCTTTAATCCAAATCCATTTACAAACACTTATCCAATTTTCCAGAATTTTAATTCAATTTCTGGTTTAAATTTCAGATTTAACTCCCCTGATTTCACGTATTTCACTTATATGAATTCTGATTGGTTATTTACATAGCCATTTAATTTATAATCTTACTCGATTATAAACAACCAATATATCTACTATATTACAATTTTGATATATATATCTTCTCTATATCAAGATATACCATGGGTAAACTTATTTTAATTTACCCTTTTTTCAAAACATATCATGACGACCCATCGTATTCGAGTGTTTAGGAACTCCTACCGATACAGTGGATCAAACTGATCGACCAGAACCCATAAAAAACTCAACCAATGAATCTCCACAATATAAAACAATTTTTATATTAATAACAAATACATTCACTCGTATATATACACTCAACTCAATCTAGGGTAATGCTAACCGCATCTCTACCGAGTCACGCCACAGAGTCAAGGTAATTCACTTAACTTAAGCTCTAATACCAACTGTAATGACCCGGGATTTTGACGACTTTGGTTATCGCCATAAACTCAATGATGACTAACCAAAACATCGAAAAATACCAGTCATTAGTGAAAGAAATTAGAGGGTGAGGAAAGATAAGATAGAAAATTAGAATAGAAGAAGAAGAAGAACACAATATCAGAGTAACACGAATCTCACAGCGGAACGAATAAATATATTTCATAAAATAACTTTGAAATACAAATCTGTACTTGAATATACATATCATTATCAAAGTACAGCACTTACAACACAGCGGAAATAACTAACTATATGATCCTGAAGCCTCCTGCTCCAAGCTCTTCCAGTATATATGTAAATCCTGACTACTTGACTGCCCGTACAAAATTGGGCACCCAAGAGTTTAGGGAAAACAAAACAAAATAAACTCTGGGACAGTCATGGGACTGGTGTGAGTAAAACAGCTTAAAACAGTTCAAGCAGGTAATCGATATCACATAAGACCACGCCGTATAATGGAACGGGTTTTTCCCTTATGAGAATCCAAAATATCTTTATATCAAAACCTTTTGATATTATAATAATGTCTATCAACCACAATATAATAATCATCTAGCAGAAACGCTTTCATCTCACGTTCTACATATATGGTATACAATCAAAACTGCAAGCACGTATTGGGTAAATGATTTCCAACTATGACAAGGTATGGAACCACCTTTCGCTAGTGTACCTCTAGAGAGGAATACACTGGGTTCAACAAGAACATCTTGCAACCCGGCCACACATGACCGACCACACATTTCGCTTGAGTGTATCGAATGTATATCACCAACGGTTGGGATCAGCAACCGTTTCCTGAATGGGACAACATCAACAATAGATTTTTTTGAGAAGTAAATGAAACTCTAGATCAGGTGATTATACACCCTATTTCGGAGCGACCGACTTAGCCATGCTGCCTGCCCGATTTCTGTCATTTACCGGTTGATGAGGCTTGAAGCTACGCTTTATCATCACATCAGATTCACTTCGAATGTCACATCATCAAATCCATCAAATCATTGATTGACGTCCTCAACAATATGTTATGTGTTAGCTAAAAGAAGTTTCCTTCTCCGCTTCCACTCTTGGTACGGTTGGAGAAATCAATATACGTGATCATCTGGAAATACTCTGTCAGACATTCATCCATACAAGTCATCCAGGAACAGGAAGAACCGAAGGTACTATTCAGTATATCCATCTTAGGCAATGTTATCCAAGATTTAAACAATAGCCCTTGCACTTTACTCTGTCTTCAATTATCTTTGGCATATATGATTCGCAACGCTTATGCCAATACACAGTGGTTCTTTGGATAATAATCCAACCGGTCTCTCCATATTAACAACGTTAAAATGGTCAAAACTTCGATAGTCTGTGATTTAACCATCAAAGAAAATAGGTGTGCAAACAACGATATTATTTCCAGATGGAAATTCTATCGATCAAACATCATTCAACATTTATCTCTTTATTTCATTAATTTACTTATCTCCTGTTTCCCTATATTCAATATTTCTTATTTTCTAAATTTGGAAAATATATGTTATTAACAATGGAAAACATTTCCATTTCTTGTTTTCTTTATTAGAAAACATTTCTGGTTTCTTATTTGGAAAACATTTCCAAAGCTTCTTCATTAGACTTAGACAGATGTTTAAACAAACCATTGCGATGCCAACTCAAACCATTTCCTCTACTACCAAACCTTAACTATTCCTTAGTTAAAAACGAAGCCAATCAAGTTGGGGTAGAACTACCTCTCAGACCTTAACTGAACAACATTTCTAACTTTGAAATAGGCAAAGTTCACTTTATATTCCTTTAACTAACTTCCTTACTTAACCCTCCTTCGAGTAGATATATTCGATTGACTCTTTTCACTTAACTCTATTCGATTAACCCTTATCAATTAACTCTATTGGACTAACACTATTGATTTACTCATTTCACTTAACTCCTTTCGAATAAACTATATTTGATAACTCCTTTTACTTTCTTCGAATAAACTATATTCGATTAATTCATTTGCTTCTATTCGAATAAACTATATTTGATTAACTCCTTTTGACTAACTCTAGTTCGATTTAACTCTATTCAATAAATTCTAGTTCGATATAACTCTATCGATTCACTTTAACTGATTAACACTAACTGTTTAACTCTAACTGGTTTACCCTAATGGTTTAACCTAACTGATTTACTCTAACCAATTAACTCTAACAGGTTAACCCTACCTGATTAACTCTGTTTGATTAACTCTAATCAATTAATTCTATTCGATGAATTCTGATCGAATAACTCCTTTTGGCTAAACTATATTCGAATACCTCCTTTTAACTTTATTCGATAACTTCCTTTATTCTATTCGAATAACTAATTCGATTAACTCCTTTTCGAATAAACTATTCATTTATAAAGATTAACTTTTAGTAACGGTTCTTCACTTTTACAAATGATTTCCTTTTATTCTAACTTATCCTTTGATTTTATAAATATTTCTTTTATAAAAATCCTTTTCCTTTTCTATATAAAATCCATCGATTTTATATAAATAATTCATTTTCAAATACACTTTGAAAGTCCCCTTTCCCATATCCAGTATTTCTTATGGTATTTAACATACCATATAACAACGATAAATATCATCCAAACACACACAATCAACAGCAGATTATATATCACATCATATATCACAATATATGAATCACAGTAAAATAAATGTTAAGGAATCCAGTTGGATTCCTCCAACCTGTTTCCTTGCATCATAGATGTTAAACAATATAGATAACATCACTTCCAGTTCCAAATGATATATTCTGTTAAACAGAATCAATATAGAAATTCAACTAACTGACTAGCAGTTCAATCAAACAATCAACACACAGTCAATCAGCCAATATTTAGCAGTTCTAAAAGTACAACATGAAATTATAAACTGTTCAGAGTTAGTGAGATTTACTCACCTTTGCAGTTCATCGTTAAAGAACGATAAACTGTTTGTTTGATTTGAATCAAACAATTTATTTCGCCATAAATCCAAACAAGCTCCACTCCACTCCCAGTCAGTTCCATTGTGTAGTGTCCGTCCATACGATCCCAACACAACTTACGGTTCGTCAAACTGACATCGTATGACTAAGATATCATGTTAACTAGTTAATACATTAAACGAGTTATAAATGGTTTTAAACTAAAACAAAATTTTAATTTAATATTGGGCCATACTCCTTTATATAAAACCGGCCCACCTTCTTTAAACCCGTCATGAACAGTGACCATCCTCCCCCTTGAAAACTTGTGATCTTCCACTCCTCTTCTTTCCAGTGACATTCCGAACTCAACTCCACCATTTTTGAAACTTCCCCGCCCTACAACTCCTCCTTCGATCAACCGTTTGCCCAACCGAAAGCACCAACGTCCTCCACTTCTCAGTCCGTATGCAACCATCCCCACCTTGAAGATCTCGCACCTACTTCTCATCGTGCTGTTTCTCCACGTCAGTAAAAATTGGTGCGACATTTCAGATATCCCACAACTCGCTCCTTTCTATGACCAACTCCATCATCCTTGAATAAAGACAAGGGCTGAGACCACCGTTATATCCATTATCTCGAGCTTTCGGACCCGTCGCCAAAAACTCCAGTCCGATGTCAACGTTCCAGATGCGCCCCAGATGCGTCGATCAACTTCTCGCACTGGTACAGTGCATGGACACATCCTCTCGTGCTTGTCCCTTATATCCCATTGTTTCCTTATATATATAATTAGTTTCCTTTTTCTTCTTTTCTTTTTCCGAGCGTTATGAAAATTGGAAAGAGTTCGAAACTTATCAGGAAAGAAGAAGTGAGCCCAACGCTTTGTATTTAGTAGTGTGATGATAACTTCACAATGAAGCTTCGTAGGGGTTGAATTGAGTTGTCTGTACTTGTCCACGTTATATACATATTATTATATATATAAGTTATAGCTGTAAGCTGTCCACGTTGCTATGCTTTCTTAGTTGATTTGGGTTCCATGTTTTTCTCACAATGTTACCATACGTTTGTGATTGCTCCACCACGAAGCAATAGAGAATACGGTCAGAAAATTTAAGGTACAATAGGTATACACGTCCAAAAGGAAATGTGAGTTTTGTATTTTTGTTTGTTCTAAAAAGGTTAGGGTACCATGTTATATAAAACTTCGTCCACGTATGAATCACTATGGACAGAGACAAAAATACTGTTGTGCCAAGCTCAGTGCCCCGATCCCAAAAATATAATAATACCGGTAGATTAACTCATATTTTGAAACCTCAAAATGTTGATTATAGGGTGCAAAATACTCCAAATAAAAAGTCGCTTATTTAATTAATTAAAAATTACAGTAAAATTCTAAAAATTAAATTATCACTACTTCCCAAAAGAACCTTGTCTAAATTCACACCCGATATTCAAATATATTTGAATAACCATTATGGCCACGAACGAATGTACCGCTGTTTTTCTGAATATTTGATTTGGACATAAATCAAAATCTACACGACGAAATCCTGATTTTTCTCTTCCACTAGAAAGATATACTCCACCAGCTCCGCACGTTTCTTGTTTCACAGAAATCCGACTTAAAACGAATCCTGTACATTCAGTTGAAGTTCGAATCGCCAATTTATGAACTGCCGCGCCATTTCGAGCATGATTATAATTATATTATAATCTATACGTTCAACTGTCGTTATTTAAATATATTCGTTATTCTAATTCAATTATGAACTGAATTAAATATCACAGATGATCCAGTTCACACCATATCGTCATTTTCAGCCAACTCTGATTATTTCAGGATTAAAATATATTATTTAATTTATTATTTAAATTAAATATTCACTATTATTTAATTAAACCACCATTTAATTCACTTTATCACTATATAAATAATTAAATAAATTAATTATAATACCTCTGCCAATGCGGGTCATTACATTCCTCTCCATCACATTAAACTCGGTCATCCTCACTAGGTTGCGATGTCAGACATCCACGAACCCCTCCTAGACACGAGCTGTAATAACCCGGAAAATACGAGCCAATTTAAAAATTTTAAATTGATTATTTCAAAAGGATTTGAACAATTGAAATAGAATATTTCAATAAAATAGTGAATTAGAAATAGTGAGTCAGTTTGAAAATTTGAATTCAAACTTTGACCGACTATGCAGGGTGGAAAATATAACGGATTTTAGCGAAACCAAAAATATTTAAATCTGTTAGTCAATACCTTTCTAACGAATATAAAAAATCGAAGTTTCATAACGGGAATCAAAAGTTATGGCCGAATGAATTTTCAGAAGAGTCGGTATATAGAATATATAGGCCTAGAAAATTGATATTTTGCATACGACCTCGGAATTCGACGAAACCACTTTTGTTGGGTTCGGGATGTCAAACTATTGCTAGGTTTCAAATTTCATAATTTTTGAAGCTAGTATGTGAGCGTGGCAAAAGAAAATGTGTTTAGTCGATTTCTGTTAAATTGGATCGACCAGAAAATGGCCATTTTTCAAACGACCTCAGAATTCGACGAAACTAGTTTTGTTGGGACCGTAGCGTCAAAACATAGCTAGATTTATTTTTGTGGAATTTTTCGAATCAGTTTGTGGCCCTGGCAAATAGAAATGTGCGTTCAGAGTTAAAAATTAAATGTTTTATACTTTAATTTGAAAAATAACTGACTGTAATAGTCGAATTGGCCTACGAAACATATCCCATTGTGTCCGGAATGGGGGTATTTAGCCGGGGGCGACAGTCGTTGGGTTTAAAAAGGAGTTCGTTTGAGAAAACACTATTTAAAAATTTAATATAACCCTCGGCCAATCAGAATTTTCCTTTCATAAATTTTAAAAATAATAAAAAAAAAGAAACCCCTCCCCCCCCCCCCCCCCGGTTCAACGGCGAAAACCGCTCCCTACCTTCTCTCCTCCATCGCCGCCGCCTCAGGCGATTTCAGCCTGCGCCACCCCCTACCTCGACGCGCCTCCTCCTCCTCTTCAAATCCGACCCCACCGTCGCCCCTACAGTCGCCCCTACAGTCGCCTCCTCCGCCCGTATCGACGCCAGGAAGTCGAGCACTTCCCGCCGCCGCCCTGAACGCCACCGACCACCGAACGCCACCAAACCACCACCGATTTAAAGCCCTCTCTTCCCTCTTCCACGTCCAACTCCCCGATCGTCCCCACGTGCCACTGATTTCGCGAAAACTGTAAACCTAGTTTTGAAGCTTCGTGAAAGTGAGTTTTTCTTTGATCTTTACACTTTGAAAAATCATATCTTTTTGGTGTGTTGACGAAATTCGATGAAACAGGAAACATCGAGACCGCAAGGAAGCTCTCTACCCAATAGAAGAAGCCGCGGATTTTTCTGACATCGTATCGATTTTTAGCGCTCAGAAAACCAAGGTGAGAAATCTAAATTAACGTGAAATTCAATGGAAAATGTCGTGTATAATTTATATAAGCGAAATATAAATTACATACGTGTTGTATACCTCATGTACATGCGTAGTGTAAGCTATACAAGCAAAGTATGAATTTTACATGCATAGAATAATTGATATATGTGTTGAAATGCTAGTGAAATATAGCAATTATATATATATATATATACTCCCCTCGTCCACAAACCATGGACGATATTTATTGTGGTGAATTGGTGTGAAATATTGGATGAAAAATACGAATGGTTGAATAATTGTTTGTGGTTGATATTGTTTGGTTGTGGTTGAAAAATACCCATTGGTGATTGAAATGAATTCGAAATATTTGTGGAAATAAAAATAAACATGCCGCCTGCGTGCGAATTAGATGCATGAATCCCCATTGTCAAAAACCGCGAGGTTTTAAGGTAGAGCGAGGAGCCGTACTAGGGACGGTGCCGGTTTTAACTACCCTGCCGTTATGCTACCGAAATTTTGAATAATCTTTGTGTGTTAGAATTATTTTCATATGTTGAAATTATTTTCATGCATAGAAATTAAAGTCATATATTGAAACTATGTCCATGTGTGGAAATATTCATGTGTTGAAAAGTGTTGTATGAAAATTAAATTCATTTGTGAATGAATGAAGTGTTTAAACAATAAAAATCACATTTTTATATATATATGAAGTCTGAAAATATTTGCCTTACATAAATAGTTTCAACAATAAAAGTCCCATCTTTCTAATATGAACAACATAAATAAAATGTCCATGTGTGGAGATACTCATTTGTTGAGAAGTGTGTGTAGTGGAAAGGTTCATGTGTTGAATAAAAAGATCGAACAATAAAAATTACATTTTTATTGAAACTATGAAGTGTTGAAACATCTATTTATCGAATAAATATGTTAAGTGATAAAAATATCATTTTTATCATATGTGTGATATGCTAGAGATATGCGGACGTTGAAATAAATATTTGTGAAAGAAATATTCTTTTTAACATGCATAAGAACCGAATAAAATAGTCATGTGTTGAAATATATTTTAGTTCGCCAAGATTATCATCTTTGAAATGTGAAGTGTTAAAAATAGCCACTTGTTCAAATAAACGTGCATGAGTTGAAATATACATTAACTAGCTAATGATATGATTTTAGCCTATGCATGCAACATTAGAATGAATGGTGTTTTTAAACCAAAGCAAATCAAATATGAAATTGAATGGAAATTGATGAATGTTAGAAATTGTATATATGTACATGCATATCTATTGAACAGGTTAAAGCAAAAGGGGCTAGAGAAGAGAAATAAAATATTGTGCCCGACAAATAGGTACACATTTACCGCTTTGTTTGGGTGATGATTTTATGAGCCTGATGGCTAGCCGCTTGGCTTTTTCTTTTTCTTTTTGATATGAGACGCCCGTGTGGATATTTGGGAATTTTCCCAGACCCTCCCATACAAAGGAGGTTATGGCGAAATTTTCCAAAATTTAAAGGCGTTAGTGAAATAATTGAAGTGGAAATGATATAGGAATTTTTGAATGAACTATATTTATATAAATATAAATAGAATTAAAACGAAACATGGCCGTGCAGTTCATGTTTTGAAACCGTGATTTCAAACGACTAGTGCGGGAAATCCGACCATTGGATTTTCCCGAAACAGCAACCGTTGGGTTCGCCTTGGAAATATCTTTCCAACGGCACCAACTTTGTGAAGATCCGACGGTTGGATTGTCTGGAATGTTTAATTCAAAACTGAAGAAAAACAGCGCCAGAAATGATTAATTTATATATATATATATATATATAATTAAATTAAATCGAACAACGACGCTGCAGTTCGTAAATTGAAATCGTAACTTCAAATGGTTAGTGTGGAAGATCCGACCGTCGGATTTTCCCAAAACTGAAACCGTTGGATTCGTTTTGAAATGACCTTCCTAATGATGTAAAATTTGTGAAGATCCAACGGTTAGATTTTCATATATGTGTAAAACAAAATTAGTGAAAAGCAGCGCCAGTGCATCGAGACGACCTGAAACGTCGTTTAATTACATATGGCCGTTTTAAATTAAATAAAAATGGCGATATATCGCTATAAAGCACTATAGACGATATAGAGTGAAAATAAACCAATTTTGTTGTGTTTGCTTGATAGGTGATGGTTGAATGTATTTGACATGAAAATTATAACTAAATAATTGAAATGTGAATGTTGAATAGTCCAACCATGTGATTAATTGATTTGAAAATCTAAATATACGTGGGTTATTTGAAAAGGCCGAGTTTAACTCATTTCAAATAATCGATCGATGTTGAGAAGTCGAAGAGTCGAAGACGACTGAAGACCGACGATCTCCACATTGGATGGATGCGCGCTACTGATGCTCGTGATTGGAGTAGCTACCATGAAGGAATTGAAGTAGTAGCCGTCCACACATACTGTTGATTGTACGGATATGCGAGGAATTGGTGCCTCCGGTTTCGTTCAGACCCAGAACAGACTTGTAAATGGACTGTGTGTCTGACATTGGATTTTGTTCTGTGTTGATTGATCTCTGTTAAATATATATCTGTTTGGCGGCGGAGAATTTATTCTCTTGCTTAACGCCCTTCACTGAGACGTACGAGCTCAGAGGTTATGTATTGACAGAAATCAGTCGCATGGAGTGGATTGCCTGTGTGGCATGCCTAAGTGGCATATGATCAAGGCTTCTGTTGCAAAGCAAAGTCTTGTGGTTGATGATCAAAGCATGGTCTGTGTGACGTAGCTTTGTGTATAACGTGAATTCGCGAGCCTCACACCCCGGTATGAGTCAAAAACGGGAGACGGACCGCTGGGAGAGCACGACGTTTCTTTCTAGCTATGGTGGTGTCAGTGACCTACCAGCCCTGACATTATATATACTTTTCACCTGTGTGGTTGTTGGAATGCGAGGCGCCTCGATTATAGGTCTGTAAGGACCGGGAAACGTGTGTTCAGGAATAACTAATCCTCAAAAGTAAGAGAGGACCGACCCAGCCGATTCCAAGGATCATAGTGGGGTCCTGGGACATTTGCTAGAGTGTCTCGAACGGAGAGGAGCTTGCCCCTTGCCTCGACTCATGAAGGAATCCAATTTCCAATACGAAATATGCGGATGTGATTGTATTACTAGTATGGCGACATAGTAGATGGTAGCTATGCCGCCTAGGATTGATATTTATGATTGAATTGCTTTTGAAACATATATGCACTGGTAATAATATCGAACACCTTTGTTTTATTCGTATGAAGCATCTTTGGCCATTATAAGGTAAAAACTCTATCCTCCGGCTTGCGTTGCATTGTGTGATGGGACCTGAGTCTTATAATGGCTTCATTTTATAAAAAGCATTGCGTTGATTTAATCATTTACTTTATTTCATGCACTAGCACTCATTGGAGTAAACCCGTTCCGCGAAAGTGGCGTGGTCCTTTGATTTGCCTTATTATTGTTGTTAATAAGTTGAATAGATTTCTCATACCAGTCCCATGACTGACTCGTAGTTTGTTTCACCTTGCAAACTCGGGTGCCCTCATTTTCACATGGGCAGCCTAGTTACAGGTTTCTGACGCATCTTTTGGCTCATGGCGAGACTTGACTACACTGCGCTGACTTGGATTTTCTCTGCCATTATTGTATCTATATTATGATTCCGCCATTGGCGATGTAGACTGATATTCCTTTTGTGTACTCTTTATGTATGATTCCTCCTCAGGCGATGGTGACTGATTATGTATCATTATGCACTAAGTTGTATCCTGTACTGTGCTTCTCTGATGTGATGATATCTATATGATTCCGCTGTCATATGTGTGTAAATTATTCTATTTTCTGTTTATGCTATTATCTGTGATCTGCTAATGATGATTAATGTGTTATATTCCAATGATTATCCTTAACACCGTGTCACGGGGTTTTGGGATCGTCACAGCTGGTATCAGAGCTTTGGTTAACCTTAGTTCTGGAGTCTAACACATTAAACACTTCGTCGAAATAGAATCAGTAGTATTCTAAGGCGAGTCGCTCATTAGAGATAGAACTAGTAAAGTCCTAGAATGAGCCGAGCAGAATAGAAAAAACAATTGATCAGTCCATCGTTATCTTTCCGTAGATTTTCTGCTTAATTATGCAATAGACTATCATTTCTGTTAGCTGACTTTTTCGTTGCTTATACAGAATTTGAAAAATGGCTACCAGAGCAGCCGCCGCTAGAGGAGGCCGTGCCGGCCGAGGCCGAGGAAGGGGAGAAATCCCAGCTCAAGAAGGACCTTTGATACAACCTCCGGCAGCTCAATACTTCGAGCTTGACCGTGTAGCTAAGAGATATAAGAACTTAGGAGGCAAGACCTTCTCGGGAACTGGCACCGTAATAGAGGCCCTTGCATGGCTCAAAACATGCGAGAAAATTCTTGAAGGCCTAAGGCTAGGAGACGAAGACAAAGCTATTATGGGCGCCTGGCTTATGCAGGAACAAGCTGAATTATGGTGGGAATCTCTTACCGCCGGGAATAGAGAAGCTGGAAGAACATGGGATGGATTTAAAGAACTTTTCAAGGAGAAATATGTCCCAGAACAAGATCTAGAAAGAATGCACGATGACTTCGCCAATCTCCAGCAAGGGGATCTTTCCGTACAAGATTATCTGAACAAATTTACAATGTTGTCGCTCTATGCTCCAGAGCTCGTCGCCACTGCGAAATCCAAAAATAAGAGGTTTATCCTAGGACTAAGACGACAATATCATGATAGAGCCATGGCCCATGTCAAGCTGGAATTCAACGAGCTAGTGGAAATGACATGCAACTATGAAGACCTTGATCAAAGGCATCTGGATCAGGATCGTGCTAGAAGCCAAGCCGGAAACAACCCACTACTCCCACAGAAGTTAGAAGTTTTATGGGGTTGGCTAGTTATTATCGAAAGTTCGTTAAGGATTTTTCGAAGATATCCGGTCCGTTAACGAAGCTCACAAAGAAACACGAGAAGTTTAAGTGGACTTTCGACTGTGAAGAAGCTTTCCAGGAATTGAAATCGAAGCTGACCACCGCTCCAGTGTTAACAATTATTGATGGCAATCAGGATTTAACGGTTTGGACAGATGCTTCTATTAGAGGTCTTGGTGCAGTGTTAATGCAGAGAGGCCAAGTGGTCGCTTATGCAAGCCGCCAACTGAAACCGCATGAGAAGAATTATGTGACTCGTGATCTTGAGTTGCTAGCCATCGTTTTTGCCTTAAAAATCTGGAGGCATTATTTATTGGGTGAGAAATTTATATTGTACACAGATCATCAATCATTGAAGTATTTATATACCCAGAAAGATCTGAATCTGAGACAGCAGCGTTGGCTAGAATTTCTTGCAGCATATGATCTGGATATCCTGTATACGCCGGGGAAAGCTAACGTAGTAGCGGATGCGCTTAGTAGAAAGACCGCAATCGTTGCCCATCTTATAATTACACCAGGATTGATTGATTGATAGGATTTCATCCCTTCAGAAAGACGATGAATTCATTCAGAGAATCAGTCAGAGAGTCAAGGAAGGTGAAACCACGAGTTTCCGTGTTGACAATAGGGGGGTTCTCAGGTTAAATAATAGGATTTGCATTCCAAATATTCCAGGCCTTCGAAGAGAAGTGCTGGACGAATGCCATAAATCCAAATTTTGCATCCATCCTGGGGTGAGTAAAATGTACAACGATATCAAACGCACTTTCTGGTGGAAGGCAATGAAAAGGGATATTTCTTTGTATGTCAGTAGATGTCCTACTTGTCAATTGGTCAAGAGTGACCAACAGAAGCTAGCTGGACTGTTACAACCATTGGAAGTCCCAGGATGGAAATGGGAAGAGATTTCCATGGATTTCATAGATGGTTTGCCGCGAACCAAGAAAGGTAATGACAGCATTTGGGTAATCGTAGATCGTTTCACGAAGACTGCCCATTTTATACCTGTCAGATCCAATAGAACTGCTCAAAGTCTAGCACAGATATATTTTAGAGAAATTGTTAGGCTGCATGGAATTCCCATCAGCATAGTCAGTGATAGAGATCCCCTATTTACTAGCAAATTCTGGGAGGCTTTCCAGACAGAATTGGGAACGAAACTGAATATAAGCACCGCTTATCATCCACAAACAGATGGCCAAACTGAGCGGGTGAATAGAATTCTAGAAGATTTATTGCGGGCTTGTATAATCGATTTTGGTGGGTCATGGGAAGATCATTTGCATTTGGCAGAGTTCTCATATAACAATAGCTATCAAGCAAGTTTGAGAATGTCGCCATTTGAAGCATTATATGGCAGACCCTGCAGATCTCCAGCATGTTGGGTAGAACCTGGCAACAGACTTGTACTACGACCCGATATGATTAGGGAAGCATCTGATAAAGTGGACTTCATCAAGAAGCGATTGAAAACCGCTCAAAGCCGACAGAAAAGTTATGCAGACTCTAGAAGGAGAGATTTGACATTTGTTGTTGGTGATCATGTTTATTTGAAGGTTTCTTCGATGAGAGGAGTAATCAGATTTGGCAAGACTGGGAAGTTGACACCGAGATTTATTGGTCCCTTTCCTATACTTGAGCGAATTGGAACTCTTGCTTATAGGGTTCAATTACCAGATTGGTTGCCTGGAGTGCACAATGTATTTCACGTATCTCAACTGAGAAGACATGTGCATGATCCGGATCTTGTTGTAGAAGAAGCAGCGCAATGGGATGTGGAGATAACTCCAGAATTAGCACTCAAAAGAGAGCCATTAAAGATTGTTGGCAAAGAAACTAGAGAACTCAGAAGCAAAAAGGTTCATTTAGTTAAAGTGCAGTGGAGCAGTGATCCTAGAGACTGTACTTGGGAAACTGAGGAAAGCATTAAGCAAGCTTACCCCAAATGCAGAGTGGATATCTCTGACTAACTCCGGCGCAAGGTACCTTTACAATACTTTGCATTTACATTTTATTTCCTACTTTACTGTTGCTTCCTTTTCGAGGACGAAAAGTTTTAAGTAGGGGAGATTGTAATAACCCGGAAAATACGAGCCAATTTAAAATTTTTAAATTGATTATTTCAAAGGGATTTGAACAATTGAAATAGAATATTTCAATAAAATAGTGAATTAGAAATAGTGAGTCAGTTTGAAAATTTGAATTCAAACTTTGACCGACTATGCAGGGTGGAAAATATAACGGATTTTAGCGAAACCAAAAATATTTAAATCTGTTAGTCAATACCTTTCTAACGAATCTGAAAAATCAAAGTTTCATAACGGGAATCAAAAGTTATGGCCGAATGAATTTTCAGAAGAGTCGGTATATAGAATATATAGGCCTGGAAAATTGATATTTTGCATACGACCTCGGAATTCGACGAAACCACTTTTGTTGGGTTCGGGATGTCAAACTATTGCTAGGTTTCAAATTTCATAATTTTTGAAGCTAGTATGTGAGCGTGGCAAAAGAAAATGTGTTTGGTCGATTTCTATTAAATTGGATCGACCAGAAAATGGCCATTTTTCAAACGACCTCAGAATTCGACGAAACTAGTTTTGTTGGGACCGTAGCGTCAAAACATAGCTAGATTTATTTTTCTGGAATTTTTCGAATCAGTTTGTGGCCCTGGCAAATAGAAATGTGCGTTCTGAGTTAAAAATTAAATGTTTTATACTTTAATTTGAAAAATAACTGACTGTAACAGTCGAATTGGCCTACGAAACATATCCCATTGTGTCCGGAATGGGGGTATTTAGCTAGGGGCGACAGTCGTTGGGTTTAAAAAGGAGTTCGTTTGAGAAAACACTATTTAAAAATTTAATATAACCCTCGGCCAATCAGAATTTTCCTTTCATAAATTTTAAAAATAAAAAAAAAAGAAACCCCCCCCCCCCCGTTCAACGGAGAAAACCGCACCCTACCTTCTCTCCTCCATCGCCGCCGCCTCAGGCGATTCCAGCCTGCGCCACCCCCCTACCTCGACGCGCCTCCTCTTCCTCTTCAAATCCAACCCCACCGCCGCCCCTACAGTCGCCTCCTCCGCACGTATCGACGCCAGGAAGTCGAGCACTTCCCGCCGCCGCCCTGAACGCCACCGACCACCGAACGCCACCAAACCACCACCGATTTAAAGCCCTCTCTTCCCTCTTCCACGTCCAACTCCCCGATCGTCCTCACGAGCCACTGATTTCGCGAAAACTGTTAACCTAGTTTTGAAGCTTCGTGAAAGTGAGTTTTTCTTTGATCTTTACACTTTGAAAAATCATATCTTTTTGGTGTGTTGACGAAATTCGATGAAACAGGAAACATCGAGATCGCAAGGAAGCTCTCTACCCAATAGAAGAAGCCCCGGATTTTTCTGACATCGTATCGATTTTTAGCGCTCAGAAAACCAAGGTGAGAAATCTAAATTAACGTGAAATTGAATGGAAAATGTCGTGTATAATTTATATAAGCGAAATATAAATTACATACGTGTTGTATACCTCATGTACATGCGTAGTGTAAGCTATACAAGCGAAGTATGAATTTTACATGCATAGAATAATTGATATATGTTTTGAAATGCTAGTGAAATATAGCAATTATATATATATATATATATATATATATATATATATATATATATATATATATACTCCCCTCGTCCACAAACCATGGACGATATTTATTGTGGTGAATTGGTGTGAAATATTGGATGAAAAATACGAATGGTTGAATAATTGTTTGTGGTTGATATTGTTTGGTTGTGGTTGAAAAATACCCATTGGTGATTGAAATGAATTCGAAATATTTGTGGAAATAAAAATAAACATGCCGCCTGCGTGCGAATTAGATGCATGAATCCCCATTGTCAAAAACCGCGAGGTTTTAAGGTAGAGCGAGGAGCCGTACTAGGGACGGTGCCGGTTTTAACTACCCTGCCGTTATGCTGCCGAAATTTTGAATAATCTTTGTGTGTTAGAATTATTTTCATATGTTGAAATTATTTTCATGCATAGAAATTAAAGTCATATATTGAAACTATGTCCATGTGTGGAAATATTCATGTGTTGAAAAGTGTTGTATGAAAATTAAATTCATTTGTGAATGAATGAAGTGTTTAAACAATAAAAATCACATTTTTATATATATATGAAGTCTGAAAAATATTCGCCTTATATAAATAGTTTCAACAATAAAAGTCCCATCTTTCTAATATGAACAACATAAATAAAATGTCCATGTGTGGAGATACTCATTTGTTGAGAAGTGTGTGTAGTGGAAAGGTTCATGTGTTGAATAAAAAGATCGAACAATAAAAATTACATTTTTATTGAAACTATGAAGTGTTGAAACATCTATTTATCGAATAAATATGTTAAGTGATAAAAATATCATTTTTATCATATGTGTGATATGCTAGAGATATGCGGACGTTGAAATAAATATTTGTGAAAGAAATATTCTTTTTAACATGCATAAGAACCGAATAAAATAGTCATGTGTTGAAATATATTTTAGTTCGCCAAGATTATCATCTTTGAAATGTGAAGTGTTAAAAATAGCCACTTGTTCAAATAAACGTGCATGAGTTGAAATATACATTAACTAGCTAATGATATGATTTTAGCCTATGCATGCAACATTAGAATGAATGGTGTTTTTAAACCAAAGCAAATCAAATATGAAATTGAATGGAAATTGATGAATGTTAGAAATTGTATATATGTACATGCATATCTATTGAATAGGTTAAAGCAAAAGGGGCTAGAGAAGAGAAATAAACTTTTGTGCCCGACAAATAGGTACACATTTACCGCTTTGTTTGGGTGATGATTTTATGAGCCTGATGGCTAGCCGCTTGGCTTTTTCTTTTTCTTTTTGATATGAGACGCCCGTGTGGCTATTTGGGAATTTTCCCAGACCCTCCCGTACAAAGGAGGTTATGGCGAAATTTTCCAAAATTTAAAGGCGTTAGTGAAATAATTGAAGTGGAAACGATATAGGAATTTTTGAATGAACTATATTTATATAAATATATAAATATAAATAGAATTAAAACGAAACGTGGCCGTGCAGTTCATGTTTTGAAACCGTGATTTCAAACGACTAGTGCGGGAAATCCGACCATTGGATTTTCCCGAAACAGCAACCGTTGGGTTCGCCTTGGAAATATCTTTCCAACGGCACCAACTTTGTGAAGATCCGACGGTTGGATTGTCTGGAATGTTTAATTCAAAACTGAAGAAAAACAGCGCCAGAAACGATTATATTTTTATATATATAAATATAATTAAATTAAATCAAACAACGACGCTGCAGTTCGTAAATTGAAATCGTAACTTCAAATGGTTAGTGTGGAAGATCCGACCGTCGGATTTTCCCAAAACTGAAACCGTTGGATTCGTTTTGAAATGACCTTCCTAATGATGAAAAATTTGTGAAGATCCAACGGTTAGATTTTCATATATGTGTAAAACAAAATTAGTGAAAAGCAGCGCCAGTGCATCGAGACGACCTGAAACGTCGTTTAATTACCTATGGCCGTTTTAAATTAAATAAAAATGGCGATATATCGTTATAAAGCACTATAGATGATATAGAGTGAAAATAAACCAATTTTGTTGTGTTTGCTTGATAGGTGATGGTTGAATGTATTTGACATGAAAATTATAACTAAATAACTGAAATGTGACTGTTGAATAGTCCAACCATGTGATTAATTGATTTGAAAATCTAAATATACGTGGGTTATTTGAAAAGGCCGAGTTTAACTCATTTCAAATAATCGATCGACGTTGAGAAGTCGAAGAGTCGAAGACGACTGAAGACCGACGATCTCCACATTGGATGGATGGGCGCTACTGATGCTCGTGATTGGAGTAGCTACCATGAAGGAATTGAAGTAGTAGCCGTCCACACATACTGTTGATTGTACGGATATGCGAGGAATTGGTGCCTCCGGCTTCGTTCAGACCCAGAACGGACTTGTAAATGGACTGTGTGTCTGACATTGGATTTTGTTCTGTGTTGATTGATCTCTGTTAAATATATATCTGTTTGGCGGCGGAGAATTTATTCTCTTGCTTAACGCCCTTCTCTGAGACGTACGAGCTCAGAGGTTATGTATTGACAGAAATCAGTCGCATGGAGTGGATTGCCTGTGTGGCATGCCTAAGTGGCATATGATCAAGGCTTCTGTTGCAAAGCAAAGTCTTGTGGTTGATGATCAAAGCATGGTCTGTGTGACGTAGCTTTGTGTATAACGTGAATTCGCGAGCCTCACACCCCGGTATGAGTCAAAAACGGGAGACGGACCGCTGGGAGAGCACGACGTTTCTTTCTAGCTATGGTGGTGTCAGTGACCTACCAGCCCTGACATTATATATACTTTTCACCTGTGTGGTTGTTGGAATGCGAGGCGCCTCGATTATAGGTCTGTAAGGACCGGGAAACGTGTGTTCAGGAATAACTAATCCTCAAAAGTAAGAGAGGACCGGCCCAGCCGATTCCAAGGATCATAGTGGGGTCCTGGGACATTTGCTAGAGTGTCTCGAACGGAGAGGAGCTTGCCCCTTGCCTCGACTCATGAAGGAATCTAATTTCCAATACGAAATATGCGGATGTGATTGTATTACTAGTATGGCGACATAGTAGATGGTAGCTATGCCGCCTAGGATTGATATTTATGATTGAATTGCTTTTGAAACATATATGCACTGGTAATAATATCGAACACCTTTGTTTTATTCGTATGAAGCATCTTTGGCCATTATAAGGTAAAAACTCTATCCTCTGGCTTGCGTTGCATTGTGTGATGGGACCTGAGTCTTATAATGGCTTCATTTTATAAAAAGCATTGCGTTGATTTAATCATTTACTTTATTTCATGCACTAGCACTCATTGGAGTAAACCCGTTCCGCGAAAGTGGCGTGGTCCTTTGATTTGCCTTATTATTGTTGTTAATAAGTTGAATAGATTTCTCATACCAGTCCCATGACTGACTCGTAGTTTGTTTCACCTTGCAAACTCGGGTGCCCTCATTTTCACACGGGCAGCCTAGTTACAGGTTTCTGACGCATCTTTTGGCTCATGGCGAGACTTGACTACACTGCGCTGACTTGGATTTTCTCCGCCATTATTGTATCTATATTATGATTCCGCCATTGGCGATGTAGACTGATATTCCTTTTGTGTACTCTTTATGTATGATTCTGCCTCAGGCGATGGTGACTGATTATGTATCATTATGCACTAAGTTGTATCCTGTACTGTGCTTCTCTGATGTGATGATATCTATATGATTCCGCTGTCATATGTGTGTAAATTATTCTATTTTCTGTTTATGCTATTATCTGTGATCTGCTAATGATGATTAATGTGTTATATTCCAATGATTATCCTTAACACCGTGTCACGGGGTTTTGGGATCGTCACACGAGCGACGCTTTTGGTGACCAAAGACCACCAAAATCCGGCGATGGGTGCGCCTCTACCCCACTAACATCCTTTCACCCTCGATTTTGTCTTTCACGCATCAAATCGGCCTTGAAGCCCAACCCTAGCCTCACGGATCAAATTTCCAACGATAGAAAAATTAACCGAACCCAAAAACGAATGCCACCAAAATGACGCTCATAAGCATACGAGTTCAACGGATTTAACGTTGTTCGATTTCATTGAGTATGTGATTTTTAAAAATAGTTTGAATGCATTTGAGAGGTGGCGGTCTCTTTTTTTCTTGTTTCCAGATGAATGAATTTCAATTAGGTCTTAAGGAGGTTAAAGGAGGGGTATTTATAAGGATGTGTAGATATTTTAGATATTTTATGGAATGGAATATTCTCGGTATATTCTTATTTCTATATTCAATTTTCTTTCTAAAAATTCTCGTGATTACATACGACACCCAAAAATCATGAAAATTGGAATACAGCTACAGTTCGACATTACGGTCCAAACGAAACTAGTTTCATCGAATTCTGACTCCGTATGCTCACCCAGCGTATTTTTAACCGTCGAAATATCGTCTGTTTTTCACTCTAAAAATCCGTACGGCCACACAATGACTCTAAAAATTACGGAACTTAGAATCTAGCAATAATTTAACATTTTAGATCTAACAAAATTAGTTTCGTCGAACTCTGAGGTCGTTTGCAAAACTGACTATTTTTAAAGCCCTAAATAACCATTTTAAATATACTAAATATATTTAAAACAATTTAATTAAATATAAATAAATTTATATTATCGTATATATTCTCATACGATACCATACAGTTCTAGAATATTCCAATATGAATTTCTAGCTTGATATTTCAAATCCCGATTAAATCAATATTCGATTTATAATGAAATTCCTTTTATAAATATAAATAATTCCTTTATAAATTATAAAGGAATTCCACAGCGACTTTTCTAAAATTTGATTTGGACGTGAATCAAAATCTACACGACGAAATCCCGATTTTTCTCTTCCACTAGAAAGATATACTCCACCAGCTCCACACGTTTCTTATTTCACAGAAATCCGGCTTAAAACGAATCCTGTACATTCAGTTGAACTTCGAATCGCCAATTTACGAACTGCAGCGCCATTACAAGCTCGATTTTGATTATTATATAATTATACGTTCAAACTGTCGTTTATAAAATATATTCGTTATTCAAATTCAATTCCAAGCTGAACGATATATCACAGATGATCCGGTTCACACCATATCGTTATTTCAGCCAATTCTGATTATTTCAGAATTAAATATATTATTTAATTTATTATTTTAATTAAATATTCACCATTATTAAATTCAACGACCATTTAATTCTCTAATTCCCTATATAAATAATTAAATAAATAAATTATAATACCTCTGCCAATGCGGGTCATTACAATCTTCCCCACTTAAAATAATTTCGTCCTCGAAATTGCTTAAAGGTAGAGAACGACCCTATTGACTGGTTAAAGCATATTTGTTCACTTCTTAACTTTAGTTTCAACTGAACCAATTTAATTTCAATTATATTATTAATTAATTCTTATCAACAAAAAAGTTCAAAAATCCTGAAAATTTTCTAACACCTTAACCTTTCGAAAAATTTCGCCAGCACCTCCTTTGTACTGGTCAATAGGTCAAACTCCAACTTGCCTCTCGGGGCCATCTTCAACCCAAAAGAAAATCAAACAGCTAAGCGGCTTGCCAATTCAGCTCATAGATCTTATATCCAATAGAAAAATAAACTTGTACCTTTTGTCGGCATATCATTATATCCCTTCCACCTGTTATTAATTCAGTGGATACAAGGGTCATCCCTATCAAATTCCAATCTGCTTTTATCCACAACACAACCATTCATTTATATCCGAGCCAAATATCATTTTAACTCGAGTTTCTTCTCGATTCCCAACTCTTAACTTGATTATCCCATTACACTTCAAATTTGAATCTCACAATCCAATTTGTCTTGATATCATTCTAATTCAATCTCAGTTACCACTTTACTGGCTTTACTTTAATTCAATTTTGCTTGCACAAATTTCTGTTAAATTTGTTTTTAATTCAAACAGTCTTTCCCTGGGAGTTTTTCAAATAGTTTACACTTTTCAAAAATCAAATTTTCCTTTTAAACATGTCACTAAGCCCTTAATTAATATTCCATTAGTTAAATCACTTCTCTATTTCTTTATCAATATTTGTTAACCAAATATTTTCAATAACCATATTGGCCTTTTATGTTATTGGGAAAACATTTCCGAATATCGCCTTCCTTTATTTTCTAAACTTCAGAAAATATATGCTATTTATAATTGGAAAATACTCCAATTACTTATCTCTTTTCCGATCTCGTTTATTTATATACTTAGGAAATATTCTTTATTACATTTCCAAGCTTACACTTATTTGGGTTAAAACGGATGTTGTGTAAAACATCGTTACGACAACCCAAATACTATATTCAACTAACACTTATCTAACATTGATCTTCGAGACTGGAATCTTACTATTTATTTGTTAATAATGAAATCAATCAAGTTGGGGTATAACTACCTCTCAGACCTTGACTGAATAACATTTATAACATCAAAACTGATATGACTACTTACTTGTATAATCAATACCATACAACTACTTATTCACTTTTAAACACGTACACGCTTCCTCTTTCTATTCTTACTAGATTTTATTCTTAGTCTTCCTTTTTGATTTTGCTATTCTATTTCTAAGTTCGTTTCCTTATCGACTTCTATATATATATATATATCGATACGTTGATTTCTAACTATCAAATTATCTTAAAAATATTCTAACTCCTTAAATTCCCGGAAAAATTCACCATAACCTCCTTTGTACCAGGAGCATCGGGATATTTCAAATAGCCTCCCATGGCCCTCACCAATCCAAAAGAAAAAGAAAAAGCCAAGCGGCTAGCAGATACGGTGCATAAAATCTCATATATGAATTAAATACATACCTTTTCGTTGAGCATTCTATATATATACCTTCATACCTTATCCATACCTATCTCATGTATATTTATACCTGCCCAATCTATTTTAACTATACCTGATCGTTTTAACTCAATTCGTTAATAAATTTGTTAATTAACTCTTTTGTCTATTTCACTTTTATATTTGAACATGACATGTTCAAATATATTTTAACTTGCTTATTAACTAATTTGAATCCAAATTTCAAATTTAAGTTCTATATTCGATTTCGAATATCCATTTACAAATCCAATTCACCTTCCAAAGTTCAACTTCAAATTCAAAACTCGATTAACTAATTCCTCTTCGACTTAGTTAATTCTATCCTAATTCTATATATTTTATATCACTTCTATTATTCAAATTCTAATTCTATTTCACTTTTATATTATAAATCCCATTTGAATTTCTACATTCAAATTCTATATTTGAACTTCCTTTATTCAAATTCCTTTAAATAAGTCTCGATTTCAATTCCTTTTGAAATCGATATTTCTACCTTTGGAAAATAGATTTCCCTTTCAATTTCACACTTGTATTTTTATTTCTGAATTATCCAATGATAATTCTTTTCACTTCGTTTATAAAAGAACTTTTTATAAACTTCGTTTATAAAGGAACTTCTCGTTTTATTTCTTTTAAAACAAGTTAATATTTCAAATCTATTTAAAATTTCAAATTCTATTATTCAAATTCTATATTTTAAATCCTATTTTGAAATTCAACACAACTTGTCATTCCCAAAACATATTCAAAACAGTATTTCTGGTAGAAATTCGTCACTTACAACTCGAAAATAAATACTGATGATGCAGCTGTCATCATCAGAATCTATTTTCCAGCGATCTAAGTGAGTTCAATAATATAAAACCATTTCTAAACATTTCCACTTTGAAATTCATTTCAAAATATAACTCACACTACTTGTAAAACAATTTAAAATCTCCCAGGATCTTAAATTTTCCTTATTTTTAATCCAAATCCATTTACAAACACTTATCCAATTCTCCAGAGTTTTAATTCAATTTCTGGTTTAAATTCCAGATTCAACTCATCTGATTTCACGTATTTCACTTATATGAATTCTGATTGGTTATTTACGTAACCATTTAGTTTATAATCTTACTCGATTATAATAACAACCAATATATCCACTATATTATAATTTTGATATATATATCTTCTCTATATCAAGATATACCTTGGGTAAACTCATTTTAATTTACCTTCTTTTCAAAACATATCGTGTCGACCCATCGTATTCGAGTGTTTAGTAACTCCTACCGATACAATGGATCAAACTGATCGACCAGAACTCATAAACAACTCAACCAATAAATCTCCACAATATAAAACAATTTTTATATCATCTACAAATACTCTCACTCGTATATATACACTCAACTCAATCTAGGTTATTACTAACCCCATCTCTACTGAGTCACGCCACAGAGCCAAGGTAATTCACTTAACTTAAGCTCTGATACCAACTATAATGACCCGGGATATTGTCGACTTTGGTTATCCGATATACAACACATATCGAACATCCAAGAGTCGAAAATACCGGTCATTAATGAAAGAAATTAGAGGGTGAGGAAAGATAAGATAGAAACTTAGAATAGAAGAAGAAGAAGAACACAACATCAGAGTAACACGAATCTCACAGCGGAACGAATAAATATATTTCATAACATAACTTTGAAATACAAATATGTACTTGAATATACATATCATTATCAAAGTACAACACTTACAACACAGCGGAAATAACTATAGCTATATGATCCTGAAGCCTCCTGCTCCAAGCTCTTCCAGTATATCTGTAAATCCCGACTACTTGACTGCCCGTACAAATTTAGGCACCCAAGAGTTTAGGGAAACAAACAAATAAACTTTGGGTCAGTCATGGGACTGGTGTGAGCAAAACAGTTCAAGCAGGTAATCGATTTCTCATAAGACCATGCCGTATAACGAAACGGGTTTTCCCTTATGAGAATCTAAATATCTTTATATCAAAAACTTTTTGATATTATAATAATGTATTTCAACACAATATAATAGTCATCTAGCAGAAACGCTTTCATCTCACGTTCTACATATATAGTTTACAATCAAAACCGCAAGCACGTATTGGGTAATGGATTTCCAACTATGACAAGGTATGGAACCACCTTTCGCTCGTGTACCTCTAGAGAGGAATACACTGGATTCAACAAGAACATCTTGCAACCCGGCCACACATGACCGACCACTCATTTTGCGTGGGTGTATCGAATGTATATCACCAACGGTTGGGATAAGCAACCGTTTCCCGAATGGGATAGCATCAACAATAGATTTTTAGAAGTAAATGAAACTCTAGATCAGGTGATTATACACCCTACTTCGTTGCAACCGACTTAGCCATCTTGCCTGCCCGATTTCTGTCATTTACCGGATGTGAGGCTAGAAGCTACGCTTTATCATCTCACCAGATTTACTTTTAATGCCACATCGTCAAATCCATCAAATCACCGATTGACGTCCTCAACCATACATTATGTGTTAGCTAAAAGAAGCTTCCTTCTTCGCTTCCACTCTTGGTACGGTTAGAGAAATCAATATACGTGATCGTCTGGGAATACTCTGTCAGACATCCGTCCATACAAGTCATCCAGGAACAGGATGAACCGAAGGCACTATTCTGTAAACAGGATAGCCCTTGCATAACTCCGTCTTCAATTTCCTTTGGCATATATGATTCGCAATGCTTATGCCAATACAGAGTGGTTCTTTGGATAATAATCCAACCGGTCTCTCCATATTAACAACGTTAAAATGGTCAAAACTTCGATAGTTTGTGATTTAACTATCGAAGAAAAACAGGTGTGCAAACAACGATATTATTTCCAAATGGAAATTTATATCGATCAAACATCATTCAACATTTATCTCTTTATTTCATTAATTTACTTATATCCTGTTTCCCTATATTCAATATTTCTTATTTTCTAATTTTGGAAAATATACGTTATTAACAATGGAAAACATTTCCATTTCTTGTTTTCGTTATTAGAAAACATTTCTGGTTTCTTATTTGGAAAAACATTTCCAAAGCTTCTTCATTGGACTAAGACAGATGTTTAAACAAACCATCGTGATGCCAACTCAAACCAATTCCTTTAATTACTAAATTCACTTAACCATCCTTCACTATCGAACCTTAACCATTCCTTAGTTAAAAATGAAGTCAATCAAGTTGGGGTAATACTACCTCTCAGACCTTAATTGAACAACGTTTCTAACCTTGAAATAGACAAAGTTCACCCTTCAAATTCTTTAACAAACTTCCTTACGTAACTCTCTTTCAAATCTTTTCTATTCGACAATTCTTTTCTTCGATACGGTATATTCGATAACTCTATTCAATTTATTCTATTCACTTAACTCTTTTGATTTAACTCTAACTCTATTTACTTAACTCCTATCAAATAAACTATATTCGATAACTCTTTTAATTCTATTTGAATAAACTATATATTCGATTAATTCCTTTTACTCTATTCGAATAAACTATATTCGATTAACTCCTTTTACTTTCTATTCGAATAAACTATATTCGATTAACTCTATTTGCTTTAACTCAAATCGATTAACTCCAACTGGTTTAACTCTAACTGGTTAACTCTAATTGATTAACTCCATCTGGTTAACTCTAACTGGTTAACTCTAACTGGTTTAACTCTAACTGGTTAACTCTTATTCGAATAACAAATATTATATTACTCTATTCAACTGACTCGACTCGACTAACCCCTTTCGAATAACTAATTCGATTTACTACTTTCGAATACCATATTCGATTTAACTACTTTCAAATACCATATTCGATTTAACTCCTTTCAAATACCATATTCGATTTAACTCCTTTCAAATAACTAATTCGATTTACTACTTTCGAATACCATATTCGATTTAACTCCTTTCGAATACCATATTCGATTTGACTCCTTTATTCGCTTTATAAAGATTTCCTTTTTAACAACATTTATTCATTTTAAAGATTTACTTTTAGTAACGGTTCTCCACTTTAAAAATGATTTCCTTCTTATAACAGTTTCCTTTTTATAACGTTTTCCCTTTTTCTAAATATCTCCTATTTATAAATATTCCAATTTATAAATATTTCTTATTTATAAATATTCCATTTATAAATATTTTATTTCAAATATCACTTTGAAAATATTCCCTTATCACATTTCAGTATGTTATGGTATTCAACATATCAAATCACGATGATCAGTATCGTCCAAACACATATAATCGACAACAGATTATATATCACATCATATATCACAATATATGAAAACAGTAAAATAAATGTTGAGGAACCCAGTTGGATTCCTCCAACCTGTTTCCCTGCATCACAGATATTAAACAATATAGATAACATCACTTTCAGTTCCATATGATATATTATATTAAACAGAATCAAATATAGAAATTCAACTAACTAACTAGCAGTTCAATCAAACAGTCAACACACAATCAATCAGCCAATATCTAATAGTTCTAAAAATACAACATGAAATTATAAACTGTTCAGAGTTAGTGAGATTTACTCACATTGGACTATCACCGTTAATTAACGATAATTTTCGTTGATTCAGATCGACAATTTATTTCGCCATAAATTGTAATGAGCTCGGATTCACTCCCAATCAGTTCCATGTTGTAGCCACCCTTCTAACGATCCCAACGCAACTTACGGTTCGCCAATCTGATATCGTATGATCAAGTTATGAATTATATACGTTTGTACACTTTTTGAATTAAATTAAAACTAAAAATTCACATATTAATTTGGGACTTAACCTCTTCCATGCGTCGGCCCACTCGCGTTCGACCCATACCCACTCATTGTCTTCCCCAAATAAGCCTCGTGATACCTACTGCTCCTCTTACACCATTAGCCGATTCTTCATGGAATAACCCTCCATCCATACTTCACTTTAAAATCAAACAAACAATACCAAAATTCTCCTCTAAAACTCCTCTACACCTTCCTCTCCATCACATTAAAATCGGTCATCCTCACCAGGTTGCGACTCCAGACATCCGCGAACCCCTCCTAGACACGAGCGACGCTTTTGGTGACTGAAGACCACCAAAATCCGGCGATGGGTGCGCCTCGACCCCACTAACATCCTTTCACCCTCGATTTTGTCCTTCATGCATCAAATCGGCCTTGAAGCCCAACCCTAGCCTCACGGAGCAAATTTCCAACGACAGAAAAATTAACCGAACCCAAAAACGAATGCCACCAAAATGACGCTCATAAGCATACGAGTTCAACGGATTTAACGTTGTTCGATTTCATTGAGTATGTGATTTTTAAAAATAGTTTGAATGCATTTGAGAGGTGGCGGCCTCTTTTTTTCTTGTTTCCAGATGAATGAATTTCAATTAGGTCTTAAGGAGGTTAAGGGAGGGGTATTTATAAGGATGTGTAGATATTTTATGGAATGGAATATTCTCGGTATATTCTTATTTCTATATTCAATTTGCTTTCTAAAAATTCTCGTGATTACATACGACACCCAAAAATCATGAAAATTGGCATGCAGCTACAATTCGACATTACGATCCAAACGAAACTGGTTTCGTCGAATTCCGACTCCGTATGCTCACCCAGCGTATTTTTAACCGTCGAAATATCGACTATTTTTCACTCTAAAAATCTGTACGGCCACATAATGACTCTAAAAATCACGGAACTTAGAATCTAGCAATAATTTAACATTTTGGATCTAACAAAATTAGTTTCATCGAATTCTGAGGTCGCTTGCAAAACTGGCTATTTTTAAAGTCCTAAATAACCATTTTAAATATATTAAATATATTTAAAACAATTTAATTAAATATAAATAAATTTATATTATCGTATATATTCTCATACGATACCATATAGTTCTAGAATATTCCTATATGAATTTCTAGCTTGATATTTCAAATCCCGATTAAATCGATATTCGATTTATAATGAAATTCCTTTTATAAATATAAATAATTCCTTTATAAAGGAATTCCACAGCGACTTTTCTAAAATTTGATTTGGACGTGAATCAAAATCTACACGACGAAATCCCGATTTTTCTCTTCCACTAGAAAGATATACTCCACCAGCTCCACACGTTTCTTGTTTCACAGAAATCCAGCTTAAAATGAATCCTGTATATTCAGTTGAATTTTGAATCGCCAATTTACGAACTGCAGCGCCATTTCAAGCTCGATTTTAATTATTATATAATTATATGTTCAAACTGTCATTTATATAATATATTCGTTATTCAAATTCAATTCCATGCTGAATGAAATATCACAGATGATCCGGTTCACACCATATCGTTATTTCAGCCAATTCTGATTATTTCAGAATTAAATATATTATTTAATTTATTATTTTAATTAAATATTCACCATTATTAAATTCAACGACCATTTAATTCTCTAATTCCCTATATAAATAACTAAATAAATTAATTATAATACCTCTGCCAATGCGGGTCATTACATCTCCCCATGATCACTTCTTATATTTTCAACTTTAAGCCCTTTCAATTTCTGAATTTTCTTGACGAAAGATTTGAAATGTTCGAAAGTGTCACTTTTGTTTTTCAAGAAAATTGTCAAGGTGTAATGAGAGTAATCATCAACAATTACAAACACATATCGAGTATGATTTATTGACTGAACCTTAGTTGGTCCAAATAAATCCATATGCAGTAACACAAGTGATTGTAATGTTGATATGATTTTCTTGCATTTAAAAGATGATTTGGTCAATTTTCCTAAATGACATGTGTAACACCCCGTAATTTTATAACATTAAAATTCACAAATTAAAGTATACTTAATTTTTAGAAAAGAATTAAGTGAAATGGGTTGCGCAGAGAAATATATATATTGATATATATATATATATATATAAATTAAAAAATAAATAAATAAATAAATATGCGAAAAAGTTCAAAACAGCGAATTGGGAGGGGAAATAACCGAACCGGCCCATTTTTGAGGTCGACCCGAGCCCTGCTGGGTCGACTAGGGGTTAATCCAGGGTGTTTGGATGTCAACCCGTGGGCCGATTCGCTCAAATGCAGATTTTGCATTTGATTGGTTCTCATGGTTCAGGGTTAATCTAATGGTCCTAAATAACTTCCTACACCTATAAATACATCCTAATGCTAACCCTAAACCTAATTAAAATAGAATAGTTACCGTCATACCATCGCCATGGAAATCAATGGAGCCGCCGCCAACTAAGAAAGAAGAAAAGCAAATTCAATTCTAATTCTCTCAACCCTAAAGCAAAGCAAAACTCTCTCTTTTCTTCTCTAAATTGTGAGTATGATGATCTTAACAAGATTATTATCATTTTAATTAGGTTGAGTTATGAATGGATTATGAGTAGATGATGTGAATTATCATATATGTTGTTGTAAACCCCTTTTGCTATCATGTATATTGTAAATCCAATGTTATGTGATGATGATATCTTATATGTTGTAAATCATGCTATGATGATGTAATGTATGTTGAAAGTTTCTATGCTAAGTTGTGATGAATCATACATGTTAAAAAGGCCATGATGTTACCATCTATGCTAGTTAGTTCATATTAATTAAATCATCATGTTTGGGTTATGTTGATCTATATGACAAGTCACATATGCAAGTTAGATTGATTAGAAAAGTTATGAACATATGCCAAGACATCTATTATGACATCTAGAATTATGCTATGACATATGTGATATCCTATGCTAGTTCACACCATCATTATGTTGCCTAAAAACCCCATATGCAAGTTTATGTATAGATTTGGGCTATGATCATATCATGTAAATTGAGACATTTAACAAGTTGACAACTTTTGATCCTTAACATGTGTAGTTTATGCAAGTTTCACCCCTATTATGATTAGATTTATTTTAATTGTCTATATGTTGTGATAATTTATCTTTGTGCTAGGTGTTAGACTATACAAGTCTAGCCTATATTATGCGTTGAATAAGCGAATGTATAAACGTGGGGTAGGGGTAATATTAAGGATTTAATATTAAAAAGTTGGGGTGCAATTGATACGATTTTGCATGCCATAAGTGGATGGCCATAATTGAGTCAATTATGGACATCATTAAAAGTTGACTTAATTAATAATTTGAATAGGGAATTATTAAAACTGGGGTAAAAGATTTTAAGTGTTAATCAATGCTTAGGACACGAGGTTGGACTCGTTTGTGATGTAAACTTGCCCGGACCCGCCCGGCAAATCCAGTGGTCACAAATGTCAGCCCAATGTGAGAGGTCCTAGGCCTAAACTAAAGCATAACGGTTGTAAAGACACGAGGTTAGACTCTTTTATGGTGTAAGACTGCCCGGACTCGCTCGGCAAATCCAGCTGCCATAAATGCCAGTCTAATGTGAGAGGTCTTTATGAGGTTATGGCCTGGATGAATTAAGAAATACTTAACCAGATAAACATGTAAGGTGGGACATGGGGGTTAAGTAGGTGCCTTGGGTGGCATGAGGAATCTAGGGGGTGCCCTTAGTGGCATGTGAAATACGATTAGTAAGACTTAACCAAACACACATGTAAATGAACATGACTAAGAGGGTTAAGTGGGATATACTAGTGACAAGCTTAGGTGGGTAGCTTGTGGGGGCCCATTTCGACCAGTATCCCAAACGTATCTTTGTGGGCTCGACCCAAGTCGAGGACGGGACACGCATGCTGGGTTTGACTGTAAGAGGCCAAAACGGGGAGTGGTGGCAACGCAAGTCCAACGGGTTTCATATGCGTGTGTGGACCCGGGCTGGTAGATAAGACGTTGTTGCATCATGTAGGTATAAGCCGTGCATTCTCAAGTTGTATCGGGGTGCCACTTTAGGGGAGTGATACACCCCACTATGGGGCCAGCACGGGTATCTACGAGTAGGGAGCCGATCGAAAGTGGGTAGTGGGGTACACCTAGTGGAGATAGGGGCAGACGGCACCTATGTAGTCAGCTAGGGGTACGCAAGGCTATTTATAAAGTTTCTGTGTGAAGCAAGTGGGATCAACCTTTAGGGTGACTGGTGTGGTGCAGTGTAGTAATGTGTGGTGTAGTGTAGTAATGTGCGGTGCAGTGTAGTAATCATTCGTTAGTAATTAGGTGTGCCTTTACCGTTATCTTTAACGTTATCTTAAACGTTATCTTTATCTTCCTAAGAGTTCATAGACATTTACTTGTCTTCCAGCTTTTGCCTTAGTCTAGTTATTTTGATAATAGTATTGTTAGAATTATCATACTCGCCAGACTTTATGTCTGACCCCCTCTATTTCTATCCTTTTTCCCCCTCCAGGTCCTCAGGTTGAGCCCAGCTCTAGTGGGGTTTGATTAAATTGCTTCATCTCTCTTTGGAAAGCTTGGACCGTTGAAGTAAAGTCCAGCTTGTTATCTTTTTAATGGCTATTTATGTAATGGGATTATGTATTTTGTTTTTATGAAGATGGATATTGTACTTGGTTATGATCTATGGTTTTATGATGTAACAAACATGTTTAATTTCCGCTGCAGTAAAATGAAGTTTTAGATTTCCAAGTACTATTTATTATCTGTCTTGTTGTAATTTTTCTGTTCTATATTCACTTATAACCTCCATGGAAGTTAATGCATTCCCTTTGTGAGTGACATTAATGGACGTGGGGTGTTACACGTGGTATCAGAGCTTAAGGTTACCAGAACAGATAAAGATACTTTAGAAAAATAGTTATTTTCGGAAGATGTGTTTTCAAAAACATGTTTTAATGAGAAATTTAAAGAGAAAATTTTTTAAGAAAAACATAATCCCCAATAGCCACATATCTTTATCTTTCGAATTCTCCATTTTGAATCTTTCCTTTTTCGTTTCAGCATGGCTGAAGATCTTAATCTACCCGAGGGTGTAACGATACCAGGATGGTATAGGAGGTTATTAGAGGCTAGGGCCGCTGCAGGTCCAACCAATGTTCCTCCACCACCAGTTGCACCCGTTCCTCCTCCTCCTCGCGTAGATACTTTTGCAAAGACGTGCAAGGAATTCAAGGCTATGGGTGGAAAACCATTTCAAGGGTCAGAAACGTTTGTGGAAGCTAGAGATTGGCTTAAGGAGGTGGAAGAATTGCTAGAAATCTTTGAAGTAGAAGAAGGGAGGAGAGTTCATTTAGCAACTTGGTTGATGAAGGGAGAGGCCTCGTTTTGGTGGGAGGTCACTAATGGGGAGCGTCCTGTTGACTCTTGGGCGGATTTCAGAATTAGGTTCGAGGCGAAGTTTCTCTCAAGGGCAGAAGAAAATCTATATATGGAAAGGTTCTTGACATTGAAGCAAGGAAGCTCATCAGTGAAAGAATATGTCAATAAATTTAATCAGTTAGCAAGGTTTGGCTTGGACTTAGTGAACACGCCGGAGAATAAGGCGCTGAGGTTCGTGAATGGCTTGAATGAACCATTGCAAGGGTTGGCTATGACCCACATCCCGATGGGGGCCACCTTTGAGAAGTTAGTAGAAATGGCGCTCATGCATGAGGAGAAAAGCGCTAAAGCTGATAAGGCACCCGAGAAGAAGGGGATCAGAAGAAACCACAACAGTAAAACAAGAAGGGTGGAAAAGACAATAATGGCAAGGGAAAGAAGAAGTGCTTTAACTGTGGAACCCCAGGCCATCTCAGCAAGGATTGCCGAAAGAAAAATAAGACTGGCTGTTTTCATTGTGGCGATGCGGGACATTTAGTGAAGGACTACCCAAAGAAGGGGCAGAGGGCAGGAGCTACCTCGGGAGGACAGGTGCAGGCTCTTATGGCACCAGGGCAGGCTAGGGGACAAGTTCAGGCTCTCGCGGTCCCACCGCTGCAAGAACGAGGTAGAACCATTTCTGTTGAAAGCTTAGTTTTTCTGTTTGATCATCCTGTCTGTACCTTATTTGATTCGGGCGCATCATATTCATTTATCTCTACATCATTAGTTGAATCATTGCACTTAAACACCAGTTTAGTAGAGGATCCCTTAGTTGTTTCGAATCCAACAGGGGGCTCAGCTTATTTGTCCATGATGTGTTTGGATTTGAAAATTTCCATACTTAGCGTTGAATTTAGATGTGATGCTTATGTGTTGGGCTTCACGGGCTATGGGCTAATTTTAGGAATGGATTGGTTATCCAGAAATGGGGTCGTTCTTGATTGTGAAAGGAGAGTAGTTAGGCTCGTGACTCGCCTTGGCAACACTCTCGAAATCTTTTGTAATCCCATAAATTCGGTTATGCTAAGTTATCTAGAATCGCTTGACGCGTCTGAGCAAAATCTACGATCTGTTAGAGTGGTCCGAGAATACTCGGATGTGTTTGAGGAGGTGAAGGGCTTGCCTCCGAAGCGTGAGATAGATTTTCGAATATATCTTGTGGATAATGCGAAACCAGTATCTTTGCCAGTACGCCAAATGGCTCCACGTGAAAGGAGGGAACTCGGTAAGCAAGTGAAGGAGTTGCTTGAGAAGGGGTTCATAAGACGAAGTATATCGGAGAGATCGTCAATCCTCGGCAGTGGGTGTTTAGGGACCCATCCTTGACAAACGCCCCCACTTACTTTGTTGATTTGATGAGTAGGGTGTTTAGGGAGTACCTTAACAAATTTGTGGTAGTCTTTGTAGATGACATCTTGATCTTTTCTAAGGATGAAGAAGAGCATGCCCTACGTCTTAGGGAAGTGTTGGACACCCTACGAGCGCATATCCTTAAGGCTAAATTTTCTAAGTGTCACTTTTGGAGGAAGGAAGTACGGTTCTTGGGGCATGTGGTTTCCAAAGAAGGGATAGCTGTAGATCCCGTGAAGGTGGTGGCCATCCAAGATTGGAAGGTTCCCGAAAATGCTACCGAAGTGAGAAGTTTCTTGGGGTTGCTGGCTACTATAGGAAGTTTATCAAAGACTTCGCAAAGATATCAGCTCCATTGACACGCTTGACGAAGAAGAACCTAGTTTTCACATGGGACGTAGATTGTGATGATGCGTTCCAACGTTTGAAGAGAGCTTTGACTTCAGCCCCAGTCTTAGTATTGCCAGACGGGAGTAAGTCGTTTACCGTTTATACTGACGCTTGTGGGACAGGACTAGGTGCAACCTTAATGCAAGAGGGAAGGGTAATAGCCTATGGTGGAAGGCAGTTGAGAGCGCATGAGAAGAATTACCCCACACATGACCTAGAGTTGGCTGCTATTGTTTTCGCGCTTAAGTCTTGGTGTCATTATCTTCTTGGCGAGAAATTCAAATTATTCACTGACCACAAGTCTTTAAAATACCTATTCTCTCAAAAGGACTTGAACTTAAGGCAGCAAAGGTGGATGGAGTTATTAGCGTCCTACGACTTCGAAATAACCTATACCCCTGGCAAGGGTAACGTGGTGGCAGACGCCTTAAGTAGAAAAAGATTATCCTTAAGTCCTTTGTTTGTTGAGCGGCGAAGTTTAGAATTCATTTCGATGTTTGACTTTAGACCTTCCGTTGACTTCGTACCTGGTTTGCTAGCATCCTTGGAGGTCAGACCTACGCTTTTGGGATGGATTGGCGAGGCACAGCGAGACGACCCACGGTTAGTTGAGTTAGTAGAAAAGCTCAAAGGAGGGGAGTCATCAAGCTATCTCCGTAGGTATACCCTAGATGATAAGGGTTGGTTACTTAGGGATGGTAGACTTTGTGTACCAAAAGATGATGACCTAAGGAAGACTATTGTTGACGAAGCACATCGTGCGAAGATGACCATTCATCCCGGCGGGGACAAGATGTACAAAGACATGAAGAGAGTTTACTTTTGGGCCAGCATGAAGAAAGACGTGGCCGAGTATGTCGCTAGATGCTTGGTGTGCCAACAAGTAAAAGCGGAGCAAAAGAAACCCGGTGGGTTGCTTCACCCATTGGAGGTTCCACTATGGAAATGGGAAAGCATCTCGATGGATTTTGTGGATGGATTACCGCGATAGAGGAAGGGTAATACGGGAATTTGGGTTATAGTAGATAGACTTACTAAGAGCGCCCATTTTATTCCCGTGAAGAGTAAGAGGACTGCTCCATCGTTAGCTTCTGTATACGTTCGAGAGATAGTTCGTTTGCACGGTGTTCCTTCTAGCATAGTGAGCGACCGCGATCCTATTTTCACTAGCGAATTTTAGAGAAGCTTACAAGAGGCGGTAGGGACTCAGTTATTGTAACGTCCCGAATTTTTAGCCATTTAATATTGAATATTTAAATTTATTTTAAATATTGAATTGGAAATATAATTTAATTTTAATATAGAAGTTATCGATTTGATAAATCGATATAAGATTTAAATTCGAAAATATTGAATTATCGTAATATAAAACGATAATAACTTAATTCAAAGTTAAAAGGGGTTCAGGATTTTAAATTAGGGACCACGAGATATTTTGGTTATTAATTAAATCACTTCAAAATCTCATCAGCCAACCTATTTGCCACCCTATAACTAAAATGCGCAAACCTATATTTTCATTTCAGCTGTAAAAATTGTCTCTGACCTTCATTATCAAGCAAACAAGAATTTAAAGGCCTTCGTACCTCTGTCTCCTCGAGCTGAAATTTCTGTCTTCCCACTTCAAAATCTAGGGAGCATAATTTTAATGGTTGTGGTACAATTGCTACCCTTCGCTCTTATATAAATCACCCTAGCTTCTATATTCCTTTCCATTCTAAAACCAATTCCTTCCGTTCCTTTCATTCCTTTCTTCTGGCATTTGCGAAATCGATTCCTCCGATTTATTAAAAAAAAAAAAAAAGAAGTAAATCGAATTCGATTTCGATTTCCCATCTGAGGCAAGGATCTGTGAACAACAAAGAGACGCTCGCGCAATGTCCCAGTATCGCGAGCTAGGGCTAGGTCTTGGCGTCGATGTTCTGTGCTTCATCGTGGAGCTAAGGTTAAGGTCGCGATGATGAAATAAACTCGAGTTGGTTGCAGAAGGGGATTTCGACCTCTGGATGGTGCAGTGGCTATTGCGACTTCGTGGAGTTCGTCAATTGTATGGTGCGATGGTCTATCGATCTAGGTTGGGTGGAATCGAATTAGTGAAATGCGAACATTTGTAGCTCGATTGATTTCTGGAACCTGGGATGTTTTCACTGTCGCGAGGAAAGGATGAGCTTCGGAATCAATTCGAGATGGTCTGGCGGAGGTTCAGGCGTTGTCTTTGGGGATGAACAGTAAACAGGAAACATGGAATATGGATTAAGGTAATTTTATTTATTTATTTATTCAGAATTTACAAAGAGATTGATTTATATAATCCGAAATTAATTGAAGTAAATTAATTTATATAACTAGTTTATAAAAAAAAAGGAAATTTGTTTGTAAAGAAGTATAAATTGTAAAGTAATCATTGAGTATGAAAGTAAGGTTAAATTTGGAATTTGTTTACATATAGGGAATTAATTAAATTTAATTTGCATAATTCGATAACTGGAATTTTAATATCATTTTACATTGAAAACAGACTAAGGGAGGAATCACGGTGAATGTACATAATAGACTTCATCGGGTATTCAGCGCAAATAAAAACACCGGTGAGTAAATCTCACTCACCTTTAGAATTATTTTTATTTCATTAAAAATAATTGTTTGTTGCTTGTGTGAATGTTTTCTGGTTGTTATATATATTAGTTATTTAGGCTATATATATATATATATTGGGTTGATTGATTGGTTGGATTCCCGCAGTCTCATTAGCGGATGCCCGCGGTACCATAGCGGATGATTACCCTATACGCCCCACGCTATGATTAGTGGATGACCTTCTATACCACGATATTCTGCCACGAAGCAGAATGAGTATTATTTATGTACTAACATCTGTGGATGCAGGTAAACAGGTTGGAGGAATCCAACTGGATTCCTCAAAAATATATTATCTGTTTGTTTGTCGGTTTCATATATATTCTCATATATGATGTGTTAAAAATTCCGTGATTGATAACTGATTGTTTTGGGGTGTTTAAATATCACTGGGGCTCGAATATTGATTTATAAAAATATCGGAAAAGGATAATAGAGATTTGAAAATGGAATTCTATTTTTATAAATAGAATTCGAATTTTTAATGAAGTATAGAAAATATTAACTGTTTTAAATATATAAAACAAATGAATTTATAGACTTGGTTTATAAATTAAAATACGGGGTTTGAATTGGATTTATAAACTTTATTTATAGGTTTATAAATGTGAAAATTTAAGGGAAGTTATAAACGTTGTTTATAAATTAAATAATACAAATAGAATTTGAATATGAGAAGTTAGAATGAAATTTGAATATTTGAATTCAAAGGAATTAAAATAAAATTTGAATTCAAAGGAATTCAAATAAAGAAAATTCAAATAGAGACTTTGATATAAAATTTGAATAAAGAAATTCAAATAGAGATTTGAATGTAGAATTTCAAAATAGAATTTGAAATAAACTTTGAAAATAGGATTTTCAAAGTAGAACTGGAAATAGAATTTCAAATAGGATTTCAAAATAGGAAATCCAAATGGTTTTGAAATGGAATTTGAATTCAAGGGAATTCAAATGGATTTGAGTGAAGAAATTCAAATGGGATTTAAATATTGGGTTTTAAATAAAGAGGATTCAAATATAAGAATTTAAATAGAATTTGAATGGAGTTTAAATATAAGAATTTAAATAAAACTCAAATGGAGTTTAAATATAGGATTCAAATAGAATCCAAAAAGAATTTGAATAAGAGGAATTCTAAGAGTATTAAAAGGTGGTATTTGAATTTCAAATAGTATTAGAATGGAGTTTTGGATATTTGAATTTAAAAATAGAAATTCAAAATGGAATTTGGTTATTTAAATTCAAGTATGAATTTCAAATATAACAATTCAAAAGGGAGTTGATTATAGAAATTAATCTGATATTTGAATTCAAGGAGATTAAAATGTGGTATTTGAAATCAAGGAAATAAAATATGGTATGTGAATTCAAGAGAATTAAATTTGAATATTAGAATTCAAATGGTGTTAAAAATGAGTTTGAATATTAGAATTCAAATGGTGTTGGAAATGAATTTGAATATTAGAATTCAAATGGAGATGGAAAATGAAATTTGAATATAGGAGATTCAAATTGAATTCAAATAGAATTTAAACTATGGGATTTGAATATGGAATTCAAATGGAATTTAAACTATGGACTTGAATATATTAATATATTAGAATGAAGTTGAATTATTTAAATGAAGTTTAAACAATTATATTTATAAATATAATTAAAACGAACTCGCCGCAGCGCTGCAGTTCGTAAATTGTCGTTTCGAACTTCAATTGAATATACAGGAATCAATTGAAGTCGAAATTCTTTGAAACAAGAAACGTCGGGACCAATTTGATAATAGTTTTCTAATGGAAGAGAAAAATCTGGATTTCGTCAAATAGATTTTTAGTTATGTCAAAATCAAATTTTTAAAAGTGCAGCGCCAGAAACCATTAAAACCATAATGGATTTTATATAATAAATATAGGGATTTTTAAGCAAATAAAAATCCGAATTTCCATTTAAAAACCTGGTCTTGAGTTAGAAGATAAAGGTGAACTCAAGCAAAGCAAGTAAAGTGATTTTTGAAACAATAATCATATTTTTGAATATTGGATAGAATTAACTAAGTCAAAGAAAATTAGTTAATCGAGTGTTGAATTGAAGTCGAACCTTGAAAGGCGAATTTGGAATTGTAAATATATATTCGAAATCGAATATAGAACCTAAATTGAAATTTGAATTCAATTAGTTGATAAGCAAGTTGAAATATATTTGAAACATGTTATATTCAAATATACAAGCGAAATAGGCAAAGAGATAGTTAACGAGTTAATTTAACGAGTGGAGTCAAAACGAGTGTATGGGGTTGAAATAAATTAGACAGGGATAAACACATAGGAGACAGGTATGGGATAAAGTGATGAAGGTATATAATTAGTGTGCTCGACAAAAAGGTACACGTTTAATTTCCATATGAGATTTTATGCACCGTATCGGCAAGCCGCTTGGCCTTTTCTTTTTCTTTTTGAGATGAGAAGTTACCGGGAAGCTTTTTGAAATTTCCCGATGCTCCCGATACAGGGGAGGTTATGGCGAAATTTTCCGGAAATTTAAGGAGTTAGAATATTTTTAAGATATTTTGATAGTTAGAAATCATTGTATCGACGTATAGAATTCGATAGGTAAGTGAATATAAAAATCGAATATTGTAAACAAAAAGGGAAATCTATAAATTAGAAATAGAAAGCGAACTTTATACATGTTTTAAAAATGAACAATTGGATTGTATAGTATGTTTATTCGAGGTAAGTGGTTTCGCCGTTTTGAAGTTGAGGATGTTTTCAATTAAGGTCTGAGAGGTAATTTTACCCCAACTTGATTGATTTCATTTTTAATGGATAAATAGCAAGATCCAGTCTCGAAGAGAAGTGTTTGGAAAAGAGTTAGTTGAATAAAATATTTTGGGTTGTTGTAACGATGTTTTACACAACATTCGTTTTAAACCCAAGTGATGGAATTTTGGAAATATAACAAGTAAATATTTCCTGAGTATAATTAAAATAGTCGGGATAGAGATAAGTGATTGGAATTGTTTCCAATTGCAAATAGAGATATTTTCTAATATATAGAAAATAAAAGAAGTTGATATTGGGAAATGCTTTCCAAATAGCGTAAAGGGCCAATATGGTTATTGAAATATTTGGTTAACAAATATTGATAAGGAAATAGAGAAGTGATTTAAATTAATGAAATATTAATTTAAGAGCCCAGTGATTTGTTGATATGTTTGGATGAACACTTGTTTTATTCGATAGTTAAATCACAGACTATCGAAGTTTTGACCATCGTTATCAATATGGAGAGACCGGTTGGATTATTATCCGAAGAACCACTCCGTATCGGCATAAGCGTTGCGAACCAAGTATGCTGAATATATTGAAGACGGAGTAAAGTGCAAGGACTCTTTCTATTAAATAGAAATAGTGCCTTCGGTTTCGTTCAATCCCAGAACGAACGTAAATGGACGAATGTCTGACAGGGTATTTCCAATGATCAAATGGGTTGGTCTGTATGAATATATATGGTTGCAACGGATTTATCCCTTAGCATAATATCCAGAATATTTGTGCAAACTCAACTAGTGATTAACGGATCTGACAATGTGGCATTCAAAGTGATTGTGCTATCAATGAATGGTAAGTATTTGTAGCCTCAGGCCTCAACAACCGGGAAAGGACAAAAATCGGGCAGGCAGCATGGCTATGTGGGTCGCACCCATTAGGATGTATAATCACCTATCTAGAGGTTCATTTAATTTCTTATTCTATTCGATGCTGTCCCAGTCGGGAGACGGTTGCTGATCCCAACCGTTGGTGATATACATTCGATACACTCAAGCGAAATGAGTGGTCGGTCATGTGTGGGCCGGGTTGCAAGATGTTCTTGTTGAACCCAGTGTATTCCTCTCTAGAGATACACTAGCGGAAGGTGGTTCCATACCTTGTCATGTTGGAAATCAAATCTCCAATAAGCGCCATGCGGTTTTTGATTTTATACTATATATGTGGAGCGTGAGATGCAAGCGTTCTGCTATTTGGTTATTTACTTTATGTAGACATTATTATAATATCACTGGATTTTCGTATCAAAGGTTTTGGGTTATAGTAAGGTAAAAACCGTCCATGTTTATGTGTGGGCTGGTCTTACTATTATCTTTTCTTTCGAAAAGGGTTTTGAAAGTTAAACAAGTGGTTGGAGTTTACTCACACCAGTCCCATGACTGACCCAGAGTTTATTTTGTTTTCCCTAAACTCTTGGGTGCCCAAATTTGTACGGGCAGTCAAGTAGTCGGGATTTTTCAGATTCACTTGGAAGAGCTGGAAGCAGGAGGCTTCACCAGTTAGATATAGACTATCATATATTCCGCTGTGTACTATGGTTGTATCTGGAAACAGGTGTTTATAACTGTTCTAGGAATGGCTGTTGTGCTCTGATGATGGTATGTATGTAAAGTTACTGATTTGTATTTCAAAAGTTATGTTATAAAATATATTTTTATTCGATCCACTGTGAGTTTGTGATCTTCGTTTTCTTCTATTCTAATATTTCTTTTTTTCTATTTCTCATCCTCTAACTTCTTTCTAATAATGATTCGTATTTCTGTGCAATTTGGGTTGGACGTGTGGTGTTATTAGTCAATTCAGATAGCACGGATTTGCGGGCCTTTACAGTTGGTATCAGAGCTTAGGTTGAGCGAACACCTAGGCTTTGGTGGGATGTGCTCATTAGAGATAGGGTCAGTAGCACCCTAGAATGAGTTTAGTGTATATATATGAGAGAACGTATTTGTAAGTTGAAAAAAAAATGTTTTATATTGTGTTGGCTTGTCTGTTGGGTAATTTATGAATTCTGGTCGAATCGTGGGACGCCACGACGTCGATAGGAGTTTCTAAATACTTGAACAGAAGATTAAACACGATATTGTTTTAAAGTGGGTAAATGAAATAATTTTACCCAAATTTCTATTTTGATATAGAAGGAATAATTTTCTGAAATTATTATATGGATGTGTTGATTATTAGGATTATAATCAAACGAGATTATAAAATTGGAATGGTCAATTATAACCAAATTAGAATTTATATAGAAATTAAATATACAAACGAGATAAATTAGAATTAAATTCAAACCAGAATTAAGAATTCAAAAATCCTGGGAAGTTGACAAATATTTTTCAAAGTATATTAAAATAATATAGCTTTGTTTTAGAAGGATTTGAAAGAAAATCATTTTAAATGAATTTTGAAATAATAAAGCACTGAACTCACTTCAGTGGCTGGGAAATAATTCTGATGATGATTGCAACATCATCAGTGTTCATTTCCGAGTTTCTAAGTGATGAATTGCTACCTTAGAAAAAGTTTTTAATGGAAATTTGTGTGAAAGAAAACAAATTGGTTTGAATATTTAAATGTTTTGAATTTGAAATGGAAATAAATACATGTCTATATTTATTAGATTTCAGAAGTGATTTGAAATAAAAACCCGGGGATTTGAATTCTGGAAATTAAAATTTGACCTATGGAAGTTAAATGAATCAAGTGAATGAGTTGATCAGAATCAATTTAAATGCATATGGACGGAAACCAAAAGTTTTGGTTGGAATTAAATTTGTTGAAATACGAAGAGTTGCGTTTCAGCATAAGTGAGATATTGACAAGTAATAAGTTTGAAACATTTTCCTACCTTAGTAATTTCGGGGACGAAATTCTTTTAAGGGGAAAGGAATGTAACGTCCCGAATTTTTAGCCATTTAATATTGAATATTTAAATTTATTTTAAATATTGAATTGGAAATATAATTTAATTTTAATATAGAAGTTATCGATTTGATAAATCGATATAAGATTTAAATTCGAAAATATTGAATTATCATAATATAAAACGATAATAACTTAATTCAAAGTTAAAAGGGGTTCAGGATTTTAAATTAGGGACCACGAGATATTTTGGTTATTAATTAAATCACTTCAAAATCTCATCAGCCAACCTATTTGCCACCCTAAAACTAAAATGCGCAAACCTATATTTTCATTTCAGCTGTAAAAATTGTCTCTGACCTTCATTATCAAGCAAACAAGAATTTAAAGGCCTTCGTACCTCTGTCTCCTCGAGCTGAAATTTCTGTCTTCCCACTTCAAAATCTAGGGAGCATAATTTTAATGGTTGTGGTACAATTGCTACCCTTCGCTCTTATATAAATCACCCTAGCTTCTATATTCCTTTCCATTCTAAAACCAATTCCTTCCGTTCCTTTCATTCCTTTCTTCTGGCATTTGCGAAATCGATTCCTCCGATTTATTAAAAAAAAAAAAAAAGAAGTAAATCGAATTCGATTTCGATTTCCCATCTGAGGCAAGGATCTGTGAACAACAAAGAGACGCTCGCGCAATGTCCCAGTATCGCGAGCTAGGGCTAGGTCTTGGCGTCGATGTTCTGTGCTTCATCGTGGAGCTAAGGTTAAGGTCGCGATGATGAAATAAACTCGAGTTGGTTGCAGAAGGGGATTTCGACCTCTGGATGGTGCAGTGGCTATTGCGACTTCGTGGAGTTCGTCAATTGTATGGTGCGATGGTCTATCGATCTAGGTTGGGTGGAATCGAATTAGTGAAATGCGAACATTTGTAGCTCGATTGATTTCTGGAACCTGGGATGTTTTCACTGTCGCGAGGAAAGGATGAGCTTCGGAATCAATTCGAGATGGTCTGGCGGAGGTTCAGGCGTTGTCTTTGGGGATGAACAGTAAACAGGAAACATGGAATATGGATTAAGGTAATTTTATTTATTTATTTATTCAGAATTTACAAAGAGATTGATTTATATAATCCGAAATTAATTGAAGTAAATTAATTTATATAACTAGTTTATAAAAAAAAAGGAAATTTGTTTGTAAAGAAGTATAAATTGTAAAGTAATCATTGAGTATGAAAGTAAGGTTAAATTTGGAATTTGTTTACATATAGGGAATTAATTAAATTTAATTTGCATAATTCGATAACTGGAATTTTAATATCATTTTACATTGAAAACAGACTAAGGGAGGAATCACGGTGAATGTACATAATAGACTTCATCGGGTATTCAGCGCAAATAAAAACACCGGTGAGTAAATCTCACTCACCTTTAGAATTATTTTTATTTCATTAAAAATAATTGTTTGTTGCTTGTGTGAATGTTTTCTGGTTGTTATATATATTAGTTATTTAGGCTATATATATATATATATTGGGTTGATTGATTGGTTGGATTCCCGCAGTCTCATTAGCGGATGCCCGCGGTACCATAGCGGATGATTACCCTATACGCCCCACGCTATGATTAGTGGATGACCTTCTATACCACGATATTCTGCCACGAAGCAGAATGAGTATTATTTATGTACTAACATCTGTGGATGCAGGTAAACAGGTTGGAGGAATCCAACTGGATTCCTCAAAAATATATTATCTGTTTGTTTGTCGGTTTCATATATATTCTCATATATGATGTGTTAAAAATTCCGTGATTGATAACTGATTGTTTTGGGGTGTTTAAATATCACTGGGGCTCGAATATTGATTTATAAAAATATCGGAAAAGGATAATAGAGATTTGAAAATGGAATTCTATTTTTATAAATAGAATTTGAATTTTTAATGAAGTATAGAAAATATTAACTGTTTTAAATATATAAAACAAATGAATTTATAGACTTGGTTTATAAATTAAAATACGGGGTTTGAATTGGATTTATAAACTTTATTTATAGGTTTATAAATGTGAAAATTTAAGGGAAGTTATAAACGTTGTTTATAAATTAAATAATACAAATAGAATTTGAATATGAGAAGTTAGAATGAAATTTGAATATTTGAATTCAAAGGAATTAAAATAAAATTTGAATTCAAAGGAATTCAAATAAAGAAAATTCAAATAGAGACTTTGATATAAAATTTGAATAAAGAAATTCAAATAGAGATTTGAATGTAGAATTTCAAAATAGAATTTGAAATAAACTTTGAAAATAGGATTTTCAAAGTAGAATTGGAAATAGAATTTCAAATAGGATTTCAAAATAGGAAATCCAAATGGTTTTGAAATGGAATTTGAATTCAAGGGAATTCAAATGGATTTGAGTGAAGAAATTCAAATGGGATTTAAATAATGGGTTTTAAATAAAGAGGATTCAAATATAATAATTTTAATAGAATTTGAATGGAGTTTAAATATAAGAATTTAAATAAAACTCAAATGGAGTTTAAATATAGGATTCAAATAGAATCCAAAAAGAATTTGAATAAGAGGAATTCTAAGAGTATTAAAAGGTGGTATTTGAATTTCAAATATTATTAGAATGGAGTTTTGGATATTTGAATTTAAAAATAGAAATTCAAAATGGAATTTGGTTATTTAAATTCAAGTATGAATTTCAAATATAACAATTCAAAAGGGAGTTGATTATAGAAATTAATCTGATATTTGAATTCAAGGAGATTAAAATGTGGTATTTGAAATCAAGGAAATAAAATATGGTATGTGAATTCAAGAGAATTAAATTTGAATATTAGAATTCAAATGGTGTTAAAAATGAGTTTGAATATTAGAATTCAAATGGTGTTGGAAATGAATTTGAATATTAGAATTCAAATGGAGATGGAAAATGAAATTTGAATATAGGAGATTCAAATTGAATTCAAATAGAATTTAAACTATGGGATTTGAATATGGAATTCAAATGGAATTTAAACTATGGACTTGAATATATTAATATATTAGAATGAATTTGAATTATTTAAATGAAGTTTAAACAATTATATTTATAAATATAATTAAAACGAACTCGCCGCAGCGCTGCAGTTCGTAAATTGTCGTTTCGAACTTCAATTGAATATACAGGAATCAATTGAAGTCGAAATTCTTTGAAACAAGAAACGTCAGGACCAATTTGATAATAGTTTTCTAATGGAAGAGAAAAATCTGGATTTCGTCGAATAGATTTTTAGTTATGTCAAAATCAAATTTTTAAAAGTGCAGCGCCAGAAACCATTAAAACCATAATGGATTTTATATAATAAATATAGGGATTTTTAAGCAAATAAAAATCCGAATTTCCATTTAAAAACCTGGTCTTGAGTTAGAAGATAAAGGTGAACTCAAGCAAAGCAAGTAAAGTGATTTTTGAAACAATAATCATATTTTTGATTATTGGATAGAATTAACTAAGTCAAAGAAAATTAGTTAATCGAGTGTTGAATTGAAGTCGAACATTGAAAGGCGAATTTGGAATTGTAAATATATATTCGAAATCGAATATAGAACCTAAATTGAAATTTGAATTCAATTAGTTGATAAGCAAGTTGAAATATATTTGAAACATGTTATATTCAAATATACAAGCGAAATAGGCAAAGAGATAGTTAACGAGTTAATTTAACGAGTGGAGTCAAAACGAGTGTATGGGGTTGAAATAAATTGGACAGGGATAAACACATAGGAGACAGGTATGGGATAAAGTGATGAAGGTATATAATTAGTGTGCTCGACAAAAAGGTACACGTTTAATTTCCATATGAGATTTTATGCGCCGTATCGGCAAGCCGCTTGGCTTTTTTTTTCTTTTTGAGATGAGAAGTTACCGGGAAGCTTTTTGAAATTTCCCGATGCTCCCGATACAGGGGAGGTTATGGCGAAATTTTCCGGAAATTTAAGGAGTTAGAATATTTTTAAGATATTTTGATAGTTAGAAATCATTGTATCGACGTATAGAATTCGATAGGTAAGTGAATATAAAAATCGAATATTGTAAACAAAAAGGGAAATCTATAAATTAGAAATAGAAAGCGAACTTTATACATGTTTTAAAAATGAACAATTGGATTGTATATTATGTTTATTCGAGGTAAGTGGTTTCGCCGTTTTGAAGTTGAGGATGTTTTCAATTAAGGTCTGAGAGGTAATTTTACCCCAACTTGATTGATTTCATTTTTAATGGATAAATAGCAAGATCCTGTCTCGAAGAGAAGTGTTTGGAAAAGAGTTAGTTGAATAAAATATTTTGGGTTGTTGTAACGATGTTTTACACAACATTCGTTTTAAACCCAAGTGATGGAATTTTGGAAATATAACAAGTAAATATTTCCTGAGTATAATTAAAATAGTCGGGATAGAGATAAGTGATTGGAATTGTTTCCAATTGCAAATAGAGATATTTTCTAATATATAGAAAATAAAAGAAGTTGATATTGGGAAATGCTTTCCAAATAGCGTAAAGGGCCAATATGGTTATTGAAATATTTGGTTAACAAATATTGATAAGGAAATAGAGAAGTGATTTAAATTAATGAAATATTAATTTAAGAGCCCAGTGATTTGTTGATATGTTTGGATGAACACTTGTTTTATTCGATAGTTAAATCACAGACTATCGAAGTTTTGACCATCGTTGTCAATATGGAGAGACCGGTTGGATTATTATCCGAAGAACCACTCCGTATCGGCATAAGCGTTGCGAACCAAGTATGCTGAATATATTGAAGACGGAGTAAAGTGCAAGGACTCTTTCTATTAAATAGAAATAGTGCCTTCGGTTTCGTTCAATCCCAGAACGAACGTAAATGGACGAATGTCTGACAGAGTATTTCCAATGATCAAATGGGTTGGTCTGTATGAATATATATGGTTGCAACGGATTTATCCCTTAGCATAATATCCAGAATATTTGTGCAAACTCAACTAGTGATTAACGGATCTGACAATGTGGCATTTAAAGTGATTGTGCTATCAATGAATGGTAAGTATTCGTAGCCTCAGGCCTCAACAACCGGGAAAGGACAAAAATCGGGCAGGCAGCATGGCTATGTGGGTCGCACCCATTAGGATGTATAATCACCTATCTAGAGGTTCATTTAATTTCTTATTCTATTCGATGCTGTCCCAGTCGGGAGACGGTTGCTGATCCCAACCGTTGGTGATATACATTCGATACACTCAAGTGAAATGAGTGGTCGGTCATGTGTGGGCCGGGTTGCAAGATGTTCTTGTTGAACCCAGTGTATTCCTCTCTAGAGATACACTAGCGGAAGGTGGTTCCATACCTTGTCATGTTGGAAATCAAATCTCCAATAAGCGCCATGCGGTTTTTGATTTTATACTATATATGTGGAGCGTGAGATGCAAGCGTTCTGCTATTTGGTTATTTACTTTATGTAGACATTATTATAATATCACTGGATTTTCGTATCAAAGGTTTTGGGTTATAGTAAGGTAAAAACCGTCCATGTTTATGTGTGGGCTGGTCTTACTATTATCTTTTCTTTCGAAAAGGGTTTTGAAAGTTAAACAAGTGGTTGGAGTTTACTCACACCAGTCCCATGACTGACCCAGAGTTTATTTTGTTTTCCCTAAACTCTTGGGTGCCCAAATTTGTACGGGCAGTCAAGTAGTCGGGATTTTTCAGATTCACTTGGAAGAGCTGGAAGCAGGAGGCTTCACCAGTTAGATATAGACTATCATATATTCCGCTGTGTACTATGGTTGTATCTGGAAACAGGTGTTTATAACTGTTCCAGGAATGGCTGTTGTGCTCTGATGATGGTATGTATGTAAAGTTACTGATTTGTATTTCAAAAGTTATGTTATAAAATATATTTTTATTCGATCCGTTGTGAGTTTGTGATCTTCGTTTTCTTCTATTCTAATATTTCTTTCTTTCTATTTCTCATCCTCTAACTTCTTTCTCTAAATGATCTGGTATTTTCGATGTTTGAACAGTCGACGCTGGATTTTGTGTCGATTTTCGGAGTCGAAAATCTCGTGGTCGTTACAGTTATGTTTGAGCACCGCATATCATCCTCAGACGGACGGCCAGACTGAGAGGGTGAATCGCATTCTAGAGGATCTGTTGAGGCTATGTATCCTAGACTTTGGGGGTATATGGGAAGAGCATCTTCCATTGGTTGAGTTCGCATATAATAATAGCTTTCAGTCCAGCATTGGTATGGCACCATTCGAAGCTCTATATGGACGACCTTGTCGCTCACCTACATGTTGGTGGGAATCTACGGATAAGATCTTACTTGTAGGGAGACTTCGGAGAAGATCGACTTGATTCGAAGGAGGATGAAAGCAGCGCAAGATAGGCAGAAATCTTATGCGGATAAGAGGAGGACATATCTCGAGTTTGAAGTTGGGGACATGGTCTTTGTCAAAGTGTCTCCATTACGAAACGTTGTTCGCTTTGGGTCCGTTGGGAAATTAGCACTAAGGTTTGTAGGGCCGTTTCCTATTGAGGAGAGGATTGGACAGATGGCGTATAGAGTGGAGTTGCCCGAGAGACTTAGTGGTGTACATGACGTTTTCCATGTGTCACATTTGAGGAAGTGCTTGCACGAGACCGCGGAAGTGGTAGAGCCGAGCTTGCTTAGAGAGGTGGAGATAGAGCGTGATGCGACAATTCGACGAGCTCCTACGCGCATTCTTGGGTCGGAGATCAAGAGGTTGAGGAATCGAGAGGTCAGACTAGTCAAAGTGCAATGGGGAGATGATGAGAGCAACGCTACTTGGGAGATGGAAGAGAAGATGCGTTCACGATACCCTTTTCTTTTTTAGGGTATGTCCTTTAATTTCTCCTTTATCGCTTAGCTTGTACTTATCTTATCTTTAATATATCCTCTCGCTAGTATCTTTGACCTTTAGTTAGGATAATCCTATGGTTGAAACATGTGTTTGAAACATGTTATGTATGGTGGATGCAAAGTGGATGCAAGTGTTTGCTAGTGGTTGCTCGTGGATGCATATACACACACTATTAGGCACCAGATCGGCTCAGTCACTTCATATTGCATATTGCATATATATGGATGTATTTAGTAAAATGGATGTATAATGGTTGTATTATCATATAGTTGCTGCATTCGGGTGGATGGTTGTGCACGCATATAGAATTAATATGTATCATTAGGAATCTTTTGCATACATATTGGACGCATGGCACTATCATGAATTGCACTAAGGAGGTCGACTGAATCAGTAGACCGCCTAATTTTGCATTAGATATGGACATATACACACACTGTGCATATAAACATTAAAGCATTAGAAGACTTTTAAGGACAATGGATGCTGGTGTTTGATGGTTGAGTAGATGGACGATTAGATGGTAGGATATACATTCTTCTTGACTTGGAGATTTCGGGACGAAATCCTTTAAGGAGGGGAGAATGTAACACCCCGTAATTTTATAACATTAAAAATCACAAATTAAAGTATACTTAATTTTTAGAAAAGAATTAAGTGAAATGGGTTGCGCAGAGAAATATATATATATATATATATATAAATAAATATGCGAAAAAGTTCAAAACAGCGAATTGGGAGGGGAAATAACCGAACCGGCCCATTTTTGAGGTCGACCCAAGCCTTGCTGGGTCGACTAGGGGTTAATCCAGGGTATTTGGCTGTCAACCCGTGGGCCGATTCGCTCAAATGCAGATTTTGCATTTGATTGGTTCTCATGGTTCAGGGTTAATCTAATGGTCCTAAATAACTTCCTACACCTATAAATACATCCTAATGCTAACCCTAAACCTAATTAAAATAGAATAGTTACCGTCATACCATCGCCATGGAAATCAATGGAGCCGCCGCCAACTAAGAAAGAAGAAAAGCAAATTCAATTCTAATTCTCTCAACCCTAAAGCAAAGCAAAACTCTCTCTTTTCTTCTCTAAATTGTGAGTATGATGATCTTAACAAGATTATTATCATTTTAATTAGGTTGAGTTATGAATGGATTATGAGTAGATGATGTGAATTATCATATATGTTGTTGTAAACCCCTTTTGCTATCATGTATATTGTAAATCCAATGTTATGTGATGATGATATCTTATATGTTGTAAATCATGCTATGATGATGTAATGTATGTTGAAAGTTTCTATGCTAAGTTGTGATGAATCATACATGTTAAAAAGGCCATGATGTTACCATCTATGCTAGTTAGTTCATATTAATTAAATCATCATGTTTGGGTTATGTTGATCTATATGACAAGTCACATATGCAAGTTAGATTGATTAGAAAAGTTATGAACATATGCCAAGACATCTATTATGACATCTAGAATTATGATATGACATATGTGATATCCTATGCTAGTTCACACCATCATTATGTTGCCTAAAAACCCCATATGCAAGTTTATGTATAGATTTGGGCTATGATCATATCATGTAAATTGAGACATTTAACAAGTTGACACCTTTTGATCCTTAACATGTGTAGTTTATGCAATTTTCACCCCTATTATGATTAGATTTATTTTAATTGTCTATATGTTGTGATAATTTATCTTTGTGCTAGGTGTTAGACTATACAAGTTTAGCCTATATTATGCGTTGAATAAGCGAACGTATAAACGTGGGGTAGGGGTAATATTAAGGATTTAATATTAAAAAGTTGGGGTGCAATTGATATGATTTTGCATGCCATAAGTGGATGGCCATAATTGAGTCAATTATGGACATCATTAAAAGTTGACTTAATTAATAATTTGAATAGGGAATTATTAAAACTGTGGTAAAAGATTTTAAGTGTTAATCAATGCTTAGGACACGAGGTTGGACTCGTTTGTGACGTAAACCTGCCCGGACCCGCCCGGCAAATCCAGTGGTCACAAATGCCAGCCCACTGTGAGAGGTCCTAGGCCTAAACTAAAGCATAACGGTTGTAAAGACACGAGGTTAGACTCTTTTATGGTGTAAGACTGCCCGGACCCGCCCGACAAATCCAGCTGCCATAAATGCCAGTCTAATGTGAGAGGTCTTTATGAGGTTATAACCTGAATGAATTAAGAAATACTTAACCTGATAAACATGTAAGGTGGGACATGGGGGTTAAGTAGGTGCCTTGGGTGGCATGAGGAATCTAGGGGGTGCCCTTAGTGGCATGTGAAATACGATTAGTAAGACTTAACCAAACTCACATGTAAATGAACATGACTAAGAGGGTTAAGTGGGATATACTAGTGACAAGCTTAGGTGGGTAGCTTGTGGGGGCCCATTTCGACCAGTATCCCAAACGTATCTATGTGGGCTCGACCCAAGTCGAGGACGGGACACGCATGTTGGGTTTGACTGTAAGAGGCCAAAACGGGGAGCAGTGGCAATGCAAGTCCAACGGGTTTCATATGCGTGTGTGGACCCGGGCTGGTAGATAAGACGTTGTTGCATCGTGTAGGTATAAGCCGTGCATTCTCAAGTTGTATCGGGGTGCCACTTTAGGGGAGTGATACACCCCACTGTGGGGCCAGCACGGGTATCTACGAGTAGGGAGCCGATCGAAAGTGGGTAGTGGGGTACACTTAGTGGAGATAGGGGCAGACGGCACCTATGTAGTCAGCTAGGGGTACGCAAGGCTATTTATAAAGTTTCTGTGTGAAGCAAGTGGGATCAACCTTTAGGGTGACTGGTGTGGTGCAGTGTAGTAATGTGTGGTGTAGTGTAGTAATGTGCGGTGCAGTGTAGTAATCATTCGTTAGTAATTAGGTGTGTCTTTACCGTTATCTTTAATATTATCTTAAACGCTATCTTTATCTTCCTAAGAGTTCATAGACATTTACTTGTCTTCCAGCTTATGCCTTAGTCTAGTTATTTTGATAATAGTATTGTTAGAATTATCATACTCGCCAGACTTTATGTCTGACCCCCTCTATTTCTATCCTTTTTCCCCCTCCAGGTCCTCAGGTTGGGCCCAGCTCTAGTGGAGTTTGATTAAATTGCTTCATCTCTCTTTGGAAAGCTTGGACCGTTGAAGTAAAGTCCAGCTTGTTATCTTTTTAATGGCTATTTATGTAATGGGATTATGTATTTTGTTTTTATGAAGATGGATATTGTACTTGGTTATGATCTATGGTTTTATGATGTAACAAACATGTTTAATTTCCGCTGCAGTAAAATGAAGTTTTAGATTTCCAAGTACTATTTATTATCTGTCTTGTTGTAATTTTTCTGTTCTATATTCACTTATAACCTCCATGGAAGTTAATGCATTCTCTTTGTGAGTGACATTAATGGACGTGGGGTGTTACAACATGCGTCACACATGTTGTCAACTTTAAAGCTCATTTTGGGTAGTCCTATAACTAGATCGTTTTTGGCTAGCTTGTCGATAGTTCTGAAGTTTATATGATAGAAGCATTTATTCCATAGCCATGGATCATTATCATTAGCCACAAGACACATATCTGAATTATGATTAATATTCATATTCATAAAATATATTCTGTCTCTATAACCTTCGAAAACTAAATTATGGTCTTTATCTAAGATACTACACTTATTATCTGAAAAAGAAATTGTAAAACCCTTGTCGCATAACTGATTAATACTAAGTAAATTGTGTTTCAAATTTCTAACTAGCATTACGTTGGTAATAAGAGGTAAGTTAGATGTACCGCAATTGCTCACATCGCCTTTGCCGATGATATAGCCTTTTGAATTATCTCCAGAAGTAACGGAGCCACCATCTGGGTATGTAATATTTGTCAATAAGCTCTTGTCTCCAGTCATGTGTTTTGAGCAACCACTGTCTAAGATCCACTTTCCTCTTTTCCTGAGTGGGACCTGCAAAAAATAAAATTAAGTCCATGGTACCCACTTTTTATGGGGTCCTAAGAGTTAGGTCTTAGGAGTCCAAACCCATACGGGTCCGGTATCCCCTTTATATATATAATTAGAATTAAGATGCACAGTATTCATGAAATGTCGAATATATTTGTTCATAATCAAATTGTTATTTGTTTTAGGAACCCATATCTTGATAGTTTTGACATTTTTCTTTTGAAACTTCACAACTGGTTTTGGCTTTGAATTTAATAAACTAGGATTTTTCTTAGCTTCATCTCTCTTCTTCTTGAGATGTTACTTGGTTTTTTGTTTCTTATATCCCAAACCTTGTTTGTTTGAAGCAGGTTGTGAACTTTCAATGATCTTTGTCAAATTTTATCGAACTTTGTTGATGTTAGAAACATCTTGAGTAATATCTTCTAACTTAGTTTGTAAACTAGCCTTTTCTAGGTCTAGAATTTTGACTTTTCCCTAAGCTTATGATTTTCAGTAGTAAGAGCATCATTTTTCTCATTTTGAGTTTAAATTTCTTGACTCAAAAGAGATAATTGAGAGTCAATATTAGATGATGATTCTTGAAGTTTTTCAAGTTCTTCTTCTAATATTTTCTTCTCGTCTTTTAACATATCCCGTTCAAACTCTTCTCTACTCAAATCTGCTTTGGCTTCTTTTAATTATCGTTTGATGTCATTATATTTAACTATCAATTCGGCATTAACATCAAGTACTTCATCAAATGTAGGAATTTGTACCTCATCTTCTGCTGCCATGAAACAAACATTTGCTTATTCATTTTCTGTATCACTTTCACTTTCTGATGAAGATGAGTTTGTATCATCCCATGTAACTGAGAATGCTCGTTTCTTTGATTTGTCCTTCTTGTATCTGAATTTTTCATTTTCTAACTTCTTCTTTTGCTCCAGACAATCCTTGTGCATGTGCCCCTTTTTGTGGCAGTTGAAACATTCTATAGCGGATGAAGATGGTTTATTTGATCCAGTTTTCTTTTCATTATATCGACTAGCTTTTTGTTGTTTTAAGAATTTTTTTGAAACCTTTTGCAATGAATGCTAGGTCTTCATCTTCAAAATATGATTCATCTTAATCTTTTCTACATGAAATGCTACATTTTTCGTTTCTTCTTTCTGTTCCTTTCTAGCCTGCAAATTAGCTTCATAGGACATTAGATTTCCTATCAATTCATCTGCCTTCATGACGGAAAGGTCATTAGCTTCTTCAATTGCTAATACTTTTTCTTCCCATTCACTAATCAGAGAATGTAGGACTGTCGAAACAACATCAAAATATGAATATTTTTGTCCTAAACCAATAAGTGCATGGTGAATAGTTTGAAACCGTGAATACATATCATTGATTTTCTCATTCGGCTTCATTTTGAAATTTTGAAACTGACTTTTCAGTATGACTATTTTGGCTTGTTTAACCTTGTTAGTACCTTCATGAGTGGTTTTCAGCGTTTGCCAAATTTGATATGCAGTGGTGTTGATATGCAGTGGTGCAGATACTAACACGGTTATATTCATTATGGTCTAATGCACAAAACAACATGTTTATTGCTTTTGCATTTACGACTGCTGCTGTTTTCTCAGCCGGTGGCCATTCTAAATAATTAGTTATTGGATTCACTAATTCTTTTTGGGTAGCATTCCATGTTTCATAGCTATTTGATTGCATAAAAAATGACATACGTGTTGCCCAATACCTATAGTTGAGACCATTGAAGAATGGAGGTCTTTGTATTGATTGACCTTCTGTGTAAGTGGTAGTGCTGGTGCTTGCGTTATTTGCCATAGTACTAGAATATATCAAATAACTATGTTACAGTTATATGGAGACCTTGCTCTGATACCAAATGAAAATGCATATATGTGCTAATATAATACACACGAATCATGTAATATGGTGTATAACACACAAGTATGAAATAATAGCTAATCACAGATATATATATATATATATATATATATATATATATATATATATATATATATATATATATATATATAACAGTAGATGCAGTAAACTAGAAAAATCACACCGGGGATTTTTATACTGGTTCGGAGCACCGTCCTATGTCCATTCCCAGACTTCTATCTGGATTTTCACTAACAACCACCTCATTTCACCTGGAGGAACAGGTATACAACACCCGAGCAGATGAACGGGATTTCACGCCTCTAGCAACACTGAGGAATTCAACATGTGCCTCTTACAACACCGAGGATTTCAACTAAGATGAATATACTTTGTTGTTGACAGTATGTGTTCTTGATAACACAATTTTGTCATTTGTTGTACAAACTTCCTATAATATTATCCTTAAATAATATATTTGTGTATATGAAGATTTGGAAGTGGATATTTTATTGAATCAAAAGAATGTTAAATAGATTCTAGGATTCAAATGATATATGATAGAATATGAGCAATTTGAGCGCTTGAGAGTTCAAGATTGAAATCAAGAGAATTGAGAATAGATTGATAGAATCGGTGATTTGAAATGATGATCTTATGATGTTTATATAAGGAATAAACAGTTGTAACCATTTGTGAAGGGTTACAAACAACGACCATGATTATTGGTGAAGAGAAAGAGAAGCAACCATTGAAGAAATGGAAGTGTCTATACGAAAGGTTGCTTTCTAGAAGAAAACGGTCAATAGGTCAAAAAGGACTAGTAGACAGGAATTTGAATATATATACGTTATGTATCCTTGTGCACGTTGATTGTGTATTCTGGGCAGAAAAGGTCAACCGCCTGGTTTCAACCGATCGACCGGTTTAGCCTAGATTGCACAGTTAATGTGCACTCATATATTCTCTTATATATATATATATTCAAAAATTTGAGGTGTGAGATTATTTGAGGATAGATTTTAACATAAATAACACTACTAACAGACCAAATATTCAACCTCTAATGTATAGTACCAATGAATATCTTCTTTTTGTCGATCACGGCGTATCTCTTTGTCAGAAATCAAAATTCTATGGAAATCTTGACTCAACATATGTTATATTAAAAATATTGACGAATGAGATTGAAGTATATTAATAAATAAAGTTTAAACAGTTATATATAAATTGATGTTCCGAACTTCAATTAAGTATATATAACTCAATCTAAGTCCGAATTCTTTGAAACAAGAATCGTCAGGACCATTTGAATAATAGTTTTCAACTAGAAGAGAAAATTATGGATTTCGTCTAATACATTTTGATTTATGTCAAAATAAAATTTTCAGAAAAACAACGTTATTAAATAAAGTTAACTTATTAGACAAATAATTATTTAAATGAGTTTTGGATGGAAATTGGACTTTGGATAATTGAACTGTAGTTGTCAATTTATATTCGAACTCGAACATAAAAGTTCCATAACACAGAACATCATAAAATATAGTTGTCAACATGAATAAACATAATATGTAAATAACAAAATATAGCACAACATGCATCACCGTGACATATAAACACGAGAAAACATGAAAAAATAACATAAAGTCCATTACATCAAGCCATACACATATATACATCATGATAACCAAAAAAGCATATCATCGTCATGATCCTCATAAAAGTCATCCTAAATCCGCGGCATCATCGTCATCATCGTGCTCAGATTCCTGACCATCCTCCTCCATGTCATCATCGCTATAATAAGGTTGTCATCGTCACTACCCCATCCCGGTCTGCCAGCACCACCTGATCCTCTACCACCTCCGGATCCTTCAGCACCACCTGATCCTCCAAGAGTACATGATCCTCCAATGGTACCTGATGTTCCTGCATCACCACCACCCCTACTACCGTTAGTCGGGCCTGTAAGTTGTCGATCTAGGCCTGCAAACCCTGCACTATCGTCTAGTGCTCCTAATATAACGACTGAGAATATAGTAAGGCCATCTCCAGAATATAGGCTATATGTCGTCTATGCTGGTCTAGCCTGCGTGAAAACTACAAATATAGAACATATAAACTCGGTTTCTATACCTAAGAACGTATAAGCTAATAAATTTACAAGTATGAATATTACCTCATGTGCCGGATATAATCCAGTTGTAGGGATACCGACAACCAGGTGATTAAGTGGGTAGACAATAGGCAGGGATAACTGTGTATCGCTAAGATCAAACGCCTGAAATGTGTCGGCGAGAGAAAATCCATAGGCTTGTCGGTGTACTGTGAAGGAGTCGGGTCAAAAGTAAATGGTAGAGGATGAACTCTACCGATAGCCACTCGGGGACCAATGTGATCGGAGTTCACACCCCGAATATAATCTAGCAACATGTACCGCCGAGGAGCTACTCGATGCCAATAAGTGTCAAAATCTGCTCCTAGTAATAAAAAATTTGTGTATCAACCCATCTTGCCCGTTTCAGACCCTGTATGTGTTGTCTCCCTATAGAACGATGCAGCCCGAACATATCATCAGGAGGTAGTGGATCTCCGGGTATGCGCAACTAACCGAGACCCTTATAATAATAGCGATCTCCCAAGCACCAAATAGGAAAGCGGGCTGGTGGGAGCAAGACGACATGACGCACAGATAAACGACATGCAATGACTAATGAGTATGCATCAGGTAGTGGGTCACTCGTTGAGAGTAACATCCAATAAGAAGTCCATGGTGCCCTAATATGTTGGCCCTCGACCTCAAATCTTTCTGAGAACGGGCCTCCATCAAGTTGTGTCTCACACCAGCAGGAACACGCTGGACTACGTGACTAGTCTCCCATCTACGCATGCGTGGGAAAAAGAACTTGGCGGTATGACTGGCAGTGGCCTCTATGCGTGGATGCATGTTGGCCATGTACTCGTAGTACCAACACGACAACATGTACCAAAATACAAACATCTACTGAACCTCTCCAAAAGCATAAGTGTAACACCCCGTAATTTTATAACATTAAAATTCACAAATTAAAGTATACTTAATTTTTAGAAAAGAATTAAGTGAAATGGGTTGTGCAGAGAAATATATATATATATTGATATATATATATATAAAATTAAAAATTAAATAAATAAATATGCGAAAAAGTTCAAAACAGCGAATTGGGAGGGGGAATAACCGAACCGGCCCATTTTTGAGGTCGAACCGAGCCTTGCTGGGTCGACTAGGGGTTAATCCAGGGTGTTTGGCTGTCAATCCGTAGGCCGATTCGCTCAAATGCAGATTTTGCATTTGATTGGTTCTCATGGTTCAAGGTTAATCTAATGGTCCTAAATAACTTCCTACACCTATAAATACATCCTAATGCTAATCCTAAACCTAATTAAAATAGAATAGTTAACATGGAAATCAATGGAGCCGCCGCTAACTAAGAAAGAAGAAAAGCAAATTCAATTCTAATTCTCTCAACCCTAAAGCAAAGCAAAACTCTCTCTTTTCTTCTCTAAATTGTGAGTATGATGATCTTAACAAGATTATTATCATTTTAATTAGGTTGAGTTATGAATGGATTATGAGTAGATGATGTGAATTATCATATATGTTGTTGTAAACCCCTTTTGCTATCATGTATATTGTAAATCCAATGTTATGTGATGATGATATCTTATATGTTGTAAATCATGCTATGATGATGTTATGTACGTTGAAAGTTCTATGCTAAGTTGTGATAAATCATACATGTTAAAAAGGCCATGATGTTACCATTTATGCTAGTTAGTTCATATTAATTAAATCATCATGTTTGGGTTATGTTGATCTATATGACAAGTCACATATGCAAGTTAGATTGATTAGAAAGGTTATGAACATATACCGAGACATCTATTATGACATCTAGAATTATGCTATGACATATGTGATATCCTATGCTAGTTCACACCATCATTATGTTGCCTAAAAACCCCATATGCAAGTTTATGTATAGATTTGGGCTATGATCATATCATGTAAATTGAGACATTTAACAAGTTGACAACTTTTGATCCTTAACATGTGTAGTTTATGCAAGTTTCACCCCTGTTATGATTAGATTTATTTTAATTGTCTATATGTTGTGATAATTTATCTTTGTGCTAGGTGTTAGACTATACAAGTCTAGCCTATATTATGCGTTGAATAAGCGAACGTATAAACATGGGGTAGGGGTAATATTAAGGATTTAATATTAAAAAGTTGGGGTGCAATTGATATGATTTTGCATGCCATAAGTGGATGGTCATAATTGAGTCAATTATGGACATCATTAAAAGTTAACTTAATTAATAATTCGAATAGGGAATTATTAAAACTGGGGTAAAAGATTTTAAGTGTTAATCAATGCTTAGGACACGAGGTTGGACTCGTTTGTGACGTAAACCTGCCCGGACCCGCCCGACAAATCCAGTGGTCACAAATGTCAGCCCAATGTGAGAGGTCCTAGGCCTAAACTAAAGCATAACGGTTGTAAAGACACGAGGTTAGACTCTTTTATGGTGTAAGACTGCCGGACCCGCCCGACAAATCCAGCTGCCATAAATGCCAGTCTAATGTGAGAGGTCTTTATGAGGTTATGGCCTGAATGAATTAAGAAATACTTAACCAGAGAAACATGTAAGGTGGGACATGGGGTTGAGTAGGTGCCTTGGGTGGCATGAGGAATCTAGGGGGTGCCCTTAGTGGCATGTGAAATACGATTAGTAAGACTTAACCAAACACACATGTAAATGAACATGACTAAGAGGGTTAAGTGGGATATACTAGTGACAAGCTTAGGTGGGTAGCTTGTGGGGGCCCATTTCGACCAGTATCCCAAACGTATCTTTGTGGGCTCGACCCAAGTCGAGGACGGGACACGCATGCTGGGTTCGACTGTAAGAGGCCAAAACGAGGAGCGGTGGCAACGCAAGTCCAACGGGTTTCGTATGCGTGTGTGGACCCGGGCTGGTAGGTAAGACGTTGTTGCATCGTGTAGGTATAAGCCGGGCATTCTCAAGTTGTATCGGGTTGCCACTTTAGGGGAGTGATACACCCCACTGTGGGGCCAGCACGGGTATCTACGAGTAGGGAGCCGATCGAAAGTGGGTAGTGGGGTACACCTAGTGGAGATAGGGGCAGACGGCACCTATGTAGTCAACTAGGGGTACGTAAGGCTATTTAAAAAGTTTCTGTGTGAAGCAAGTGGGATCAAACAATAGAGTGACTGGTGTGGTGCAGTGTAGTAATGTGCGATGCAGTGTAGTAATCATTCGTTAGTAATTAGGTGTGCCTTTACCGTTATCTTTAACGTTACCTTAAACGCTATCTTTATCTTCCTAAGAGTTCATAGACATTTACTTGTCTTCTAGCTTATGCCTTAGTCTAGTTATTTTGATAATAGTATTGTTAGAATTATCATACTCGCCAGACTTTATGTCTGACCCCCTCCATTTCTATCCTTTTCCCCCTCCAGGTCCTCAGGTTGGGCCCAGCTCTAGTGGAGTTTGATTGGATTGCTTCATCTCTTTGGAAAGCTTGGACCGTTGAAGTAAAGTCCAGCTTGTTATCTTTTTTAATGGCTATTTATGTAATGGGATTATGTAATTTGTTTTTATGAAGATGGATATTGTACTTGGTTTTATGATGTAACAAACATGTTTAATTTCCGCTGCAATAAAATGAAGTTTTAGATTTCCAAGTACTATTTATTATCTGTCTTGTTGTAATTTTTCTGTTCTATATTCACTTATAACCTCCATGGAAGTTAATGCATTCTCTTTGTGAGTGACATTAATGGACGTGGGGTGTTACACGTGGTATCAGAGCTTAAGGTTACCAGAACAGATAAAAATACTTTAGAAAAATAGTTATTTTTGGAAGAAGTGCTTTCAAAAACATGTTTTAATGAGAAATTTAAAGAGAAAAGTTTTTAAGAAAAAAAAAACATAATCCCCAATAGCCCATATCTTTATCTTTTGAATTCTCCATTCTGAATCTTTCCTTTTTCGTTTCAACATGGCTGAAGATCTTAATCTACCCGACGGTGTAACGATACCAGGATGGTATAAGAGGTTATTAGAGGCTAGGGCCGCTGCAGGTCCAGCCAATGTTCCTCCACCACCAGTTGCACCCGTTCCTCCTCCTCCTCCTCGCGTAGATACTTTTGCAAAGACGTGCAAGGAATTCAAGGCTATGGGTGGAAAACCATTTCAAGGGTCAGAAACGTTTGTGGAAGCTAGAGATTGGCTTAAGGAGGTGGAAGAATTGCTAGAAATCTTTGAAGTAGAAGAAGGGAGGAGAGTTCGTTTAGCAGCTTGGTTGATGAAGGGAAACGACACCATTGGATATATGATCCATGGAAAAATCTGGCAAACACTGTAAGTAAGACTCGGGTGACTCATAGGAGGAGTCAAATAGGCAGGAGACTCTATCAGGGAGGCAAATCTCAATCCCCGTAAGCATGTAAAAATCGGCTGGGGTGATACCTAGCTTAAAATCGAGGAAGTGAAAAGTGTGTGTCGGAGGCCACCATCTCTTTAATAAGGCCTCTAGCAACAGTCGATCGAAGGGTTGAGATGGTATAATCTACAAGAATAGACCAAACGGACTAGCCAGTAGCCTCTCTCGAATAACCAGTGGTAATATGTCAAGGGCCCATGAACTAAAGTTCGCCCAACTCCCTCGAACACAATTGTATTAAGTCTATTCAAAAAAAAATGTCGGTAAATAAACTGTAATTATAAAAACAACAGTTCATACTACCTATGTAATATGGTAAACTATTTAACAGTTCAATAAATATATATGTTAAATTTAGGATTTATACCTGAATGATATCGATCGCGGTAAACGAACGGTGAGTGAATCCCTCTGGCAACTCATGAAGGATTTGTAAGTCCTGAATCGTTGACTCCGCGAATGGAGGAGGGTGCGCTTGACCAATTGCGTCGTCCAACTGAGCTTGAACTGTACGTTTACCGATCTTCGTCACGCGTGGCGGAATCCCGACATCCCGACCAATAAAAAAAATTAAAAAGAGGTTTTTGGTAGAGGTTGAGGGTGTTCCGGCCTAGCGCACTCTATTTATAGAAGCGCTAGGAGCGCGCACCGATTTTATCGGCGCGTTATCTTAACGCGCCGATAAAATCGAAACGCACTGAAAATACAAACGTGCGCCGATAAAATCAGCGCGCGTATATTGGGCTAAACAACCGAATTCACCCTGAATATTACAATCTTTGAATTCTGCTACAGATGCTCTAACAACCCTAATTGTAAGTAGCATTAGAATAAGAGATCGACAAGTATTAAATTATAGAATGAGCTGTAATAACCACAACGCCCATGACAATAATGACGCAGATAAAATTCAAATGGCAAATTCTATATAAACCAACATATTTGCTGAGTTGACCCAAGAATTCCTACCAAAAATATATACCTAGAAAATTACTGAGTTAACCCATTTTCAGTGGCCTTAATTCCACTTTTACCCTTTTCTCTTCCGGATTACTCAGTCTCATCATTCCTAAAAAAAAAAAAAAAAAAAAAAAAAAAATCCTATTTTCAGACGTTCTTTTTCTCACCGATCATCCCCAACACAATCGATCGATTTCTCCATTCTTCCCCACCACAATCGCATGCTAATCCATTCTTCCCCAATTTCATTTGTTCGTGAACGGAGGTAAGCTCGAAAAATTTAAACCATTTCGATTCGTTGTTTTGTTTATTTGGATATGAGAAATCACGCAGAAAAACAGCGTGAAGTATTCTTCTAGCACGGAGTGACAACGCGTGGAAAAATATATTATCACGCAAGATCTCTGCATGGAAAATTTAGTATCCACGCAGTCAGTCTGCGTAGTAATAATTTTATTCATGCAGTTGTTCTGCGTGGTAGAAAAAAAAAAGTTACGTACCAAAAATAAAAAGGTATTTTAGTCTTTTAAATTTTTGCAAATATGGATTTAAATAGAATTTGACAATTCAAATAGAAAAATGCTTTGAATCGGTAGCGGCTGTGATAGAAATGTCATAAATCGGTCCTTTTTTCCTGCTGTGGAAGGAAGAAAGCATGGGTTGAGTCGTATTCTACGGTGTTCACCCGGCCACTAATTTATTCCTGCAAAGCGCGTGCGTGACTCCACCAACAGCGACGACTTATTTGGGCGTTCCTTAAATGAACAAAGAAACCGGGGTGACGATATCAAACGAGTTCTTCTACTTCTTCCTCTCCTGCTTAACGGTAATTCTACTCTCTTTGACCGAATATTTTGATTGTTAAAAATGGTACAAACGATCAAAGAAGACAAAGTGCAACAGAAGCCAATCGAAGTAATCGAATCGTTATCCAAAGTGATTTTCGAAATTTCAAGTATTCAAGAATATCGAGGCCCATCTCGAAAACTGAGCTCAGATTTATCGAGAAGAATCAAACTTTTGAGCCCTCTTTTTGAAGAAATTCATGATAGTATCAGAGGAAGAACTAGCGGAGAATTTGAAATTGAATCGTATTTGAATCTTTTGAATTGTTTGAATTCTGCTAAGGATTTGCTGAAGCTGGTCAACGATGGAAGCAAACTGTATCAGGTTGGTTTTCCTTCCGTATTCTTTTATTCATATTTTGGTGTTTTTTTGGGTTGAAAAATAGAAAGTGCCAGTGTATTAATGCTTATATCAAGGTACTTATATTGATGACTTTTTTAGATCAAATTAAGCCATAGTTTAGATCCGTATAATCACGTTAAATCTGATCAGTATCTATCAGGTAGAACGTTCTTTTTCTCGAGTAGTCTGTCCCTTTTTTAAAGCAAAACAAACAGAGCCTTAGTGTATGACAATGTATTGTAACAAGTTGATAATAAAGGAATTAAAAGGAAAAAAAGCCATGAGTTAATGTGTCTAAGAAAATGAAATATAATTAAATGAACTAGCAGTGATTACTAAAATGGGAAAAGCATATTTCACAACAAGACTAGACTATTATAGCTCACGACAATATAGCAGAAGTGCCAAATGTGATCATGGATTTAAATTAATACATAGATCTCATCCAGCTTTGTTAAGTCAACAAAGTATTTATAATCAAGGACAATCCCAAAAAAGCTTGAATTTTCACAAATTGGCAGCAGATAATCTAGAAACGCTGGAAAGAGTTTTTTTGTTTCCTATCATACTAATCATCACTTTGTCCCTAATCTTAGAGAGGACGAGTCTAATCATCTTGAAAGTGTGGTTTAATATAGGGTGAAGGAATGAAAGTATATCAACCATTGTTGCAAACCATGATATTAGAGGTTTAGATTTTTTTTTTTTTTTTTTTTTTTAATAATAATAGCAACTGATAATTGACACTTAATGATTTCAATTTCTCGATCATTGAATTTACACTTCAAAGATCTTACTTTTTAGTTGAAGTCTCCAATATATTTATGAATGAATGAAGCATTAAGAATCTGTTTTTTAGGTCATCTCCAACAACTTCAAGAAAAATATATTATGTTTTACAATAGTACATCTCGTAAATACACCCCCCCCCCCCCAAACGCGCACACACACACAAAAGCATGTGTGATCTCACACACACACATACATAGGCAAGGTTTTCATAATGAGCTTCAATTGAAGTTTAAAAGGTCCATATTTAATTTTTATTTTTTTTCACACTTTGAAATTGACTATGATTATTGAACTTTTACATCTGAATTTAAAAACTCAATTTTCTCTGTTGTTCCACTTTATTGATTTGAAAACACTAGGATTAGGATGGTGTATTCAAATAAGCACATTAATTATATAAGTACCTTGATATAAGTACCAGTGGTATGCTATTTTTGATTTAGCAAGGAGCATATTTATTCTGATTATACATACTCCTGATTTAAGTAAAAATATTATGAAGAAGTTTGAAATATCTCTCACATTTTAATGGTGATCTCGATTACTAAATTTGTTTTCAACTTAAAACAAACGGATAACATTCATGATATCGATTATAATTTTGTTTGTGCTGAACAATGCTTCATTAATGTTTAATATATTAAACATTTGTTGATCCTGTATAGGTTGGGGTTTATAAAACATGATAAGGAGTAATTTATGCTGAGTAAATGATCATCAACAGAGTGAGAGTAAATGTACATGCATGTTTAAGTGGGATGACAGTACACAATGGAATTAATCTTTACAACAGCGTTTTCCGTACACATGGTTAATAATAAAACTTAATAACTAAATATTACATATTTCAAATAGCAATTTCTTGAGCAGCTCACCAGTTAAATCAAATTGAAGAACAAAAATGGTTGTTTAAATGTGATAAAGCATTTCCTATAAGTAGATAGAAATGTAAAATACATGGTTAAATTGAATTGATCGAACTGTGCCAATTTTTGTTTCTATATTTCATAAGGGTATTTTGTCTTTTCATATAATGGAAATTCATATGATCATTAAACATTTTGTGCTAAGCTTTTTTATTTTTATTTTATAGGTGAGGGCTGGCAATTCGACCTGCCCCGACAGACTTGGACCTGACGCTGTGGGTCTCAGTCCTAGACGGGTCGGGTCGGGTTTTGTTGGTTCAAATTACACATTTTAAAACCTGGACCTGACCCAGTCTGTACTTCTATGGTTGGGTCGGTTCGGGTCCAGTTGTGTAATACCACTAAAGATGAATATATTCCAATGTTTTTTGATCAGTCATTCGTGTCCGGTTGGGTGATGTTTGACTAAGTTTTTATTGTATTTTTCATCATCTAGACCCGACCGAGGTTTGGTTCGATTTCGTGTCTTCTCGGGTCAGTTGAATATGGGTTTGCGGTCATTCGTGTCCGGTTGGGTCATGTTTGTTCAAGTTTGACTAAGTTTTTATTGTATTTTTCATCATCTAGACCCGACCGAGGTTTGGTTCGATTTTGTGTCTTCTCGGGTCGGTTGAATATGGGTTTGCGGTTCTTGGTTTTAATTGACTCAGGGTTTCATATCACGGAATCTGCACCTTTTTGGCACATTAAGTTATTCATGTAACATTTTCTTACATCGTAGCTCAAACAACACATTTTCTTTTATTGCCTCTGTTTATATAAGTCATCTTCATTAATCTTTCACCCATCCTCAGAAGATCAGTTAATAAGCATTTCAGTTCAATGAGTTCCATGGAATTCAATCTTTAGATCCTATTGAAATTCACATTTTGTTATATATTATCGAACTATGAGTTTTAAGTCCTATTGAAATTCTAGGAAAGCACATATCTCGAAAACCAGATACATAACACTTATTTTCAACGATACTTACTAAGATATGATTCTATTAACTACTCACAACAATAAAGCCAAGCATAAAATACTGTATTACATATGTAAGAAGTCCAAAATCTTATGCTAACTGCCCTTTAAGAATCAACCTTTTTTTTTTCTTCTTTTGAAGTGTTCACTGCAAAGTCATCAACTGTAAATCCCAACATTATCGTACCTCCCTATTTCGTTGTTTTCCCTGAACTTTATATAATCCATGTATAGAAAATCCTTGTAAATCCTCTCATCACCACCACCCACCGCATTGTCAGGAGCAACAATGACTATCATTTTCAAAACGCCAAAAGAATGCAAGCGAAAATCGGTTAAATTCTTCCAGCTTCAACACCACCTGGTGTTCCAATGATCTGAAAAACATCTATGTGTATATTTGTGGGAGGGTATTTTGGAATACCAAAAGGGCATGGTGGAAATCGTGTTGGTGGAGTTTTCTTTATTAATAGTTGGAATATATGCTTCTCCTAAATCTGGAATTCACTAGTGGGGTCAGTAAGCAATCAAAACTTGACTGGATAAAACCTGTTTGTGCAAAAGCTGGATAATAAACAGCGGTACCTTTTTGGGTCAAATCATCTGCAATAATACATATCCATCTTAACCTTGTTTTTCTTTTTTTGGTATTTAAAATTTACACGATTGTGTTTCTTTAGAGATTTGTTCCTATATGGTCTGACCTTCTGTGTTTGTTGCTCTTACAATTTAAGACCTTTTGAGCGTGAAACCCTCTTTTAATGGCAGTCGATCTCCATGATGGAAGCAAAATTACTTTTTGATTTCGTTAACTCTGGGCATTCATTCGTTTATCTGTAATACATAATATGTTATAAATGTACTAACATTTGTATTCGGTCTCATGTTTTCCGTTGTTGTTCTTGGATGTGGGGCTAAAATGTATGTGCATGTTCATTAGTAAACTAGGTAGTCTAGATTTATTTCGTTTACTTCTATCCTGATTGCTATAATAATTAGTTGTGTTATAATATAACAATTCACAGCTTTAATTGAAAACTGAAATGATGTTCCATCCAGTTTCTTATCTCATGGGTTGTACGGAAATCATAAATCTCGCCATCAATCAACCCCTTCTCATAGAAAATCATTTATCTTAAGTATGTGTTGTAGTTTGTATATGCATAATCACATGCTCTCTTTTCGCCTTTTCGGTGCCAAAAATTATAGGTGTCACTATTCAACTCTATTTTCATCATTTCAAATTTTCACCTTGAATCAAATTCTATATATATGTCCATGACTATGAAAATATAAATGATATGTGCACGCTTATTTCAGCATAGCACAACCATCTTGATTGTTCTGTAAAAAAAAAATTTAGAAAAAAATTAATGAGCCATGATCTCCGAAATTTGCTAAGCTCCATTTCATGTATATAACATAAGATATTTATGGTATTTGATTTAATTTCAATTTGGAAATTAATTAATAGTACAGAAAAACACTCTTAAATGACCCATGACCATTAAAAAACGTTTGTTCATATAGGATTTGTCATATTGTTGAATAAAACGGTTCATGTGGTAAATACAAGAAGAAAAGGCTCAACTTCATTGATTATATCATATAAAAATAGTACTTCCTCTCTCTCTTTCTGAATTAAGTAATATAGTGTAGTGGAAAGAGAGAGAAACTACTATTATTTAAATGAGAACTTATGGTTGATATTCAAGAGGATTGAGATGTATCAAATCGGAGGTGTAGCTGACCTCTGTGTGTGCGGGCGGGCGGACACGTGTGCGTATGTGCGTGTGTGTGCATGTGGGTGTGTGCGTGGGTGGGGAAGCAACTGTTAAATGAGGTTACATTTGTATGCTCTTTATACATGTTTAGATACTGAAAGCTGGTATGGAAATAAAAATCTGCAAAGAAACAATACTATTATGTAAGGTTTATTTGTTATCACTTTGTTGTAGAATCCTTCTAGGCATCCGTCTTAGCACTAGGCTGGCCTTACCATCCAGGATTTTGCATAGTCTGCCAAGATGAGACCTACTGCGTTATCTAAGCAAATAAACATGTTTATGCATCATGTATGCATTAGTTTAGGCTTGATGTCTTTTATGACCATCAAAATGTTTGTTTTAAGCGGTTTTGTCTTCATGGCTGCTTTCAAACCCATCCAAATCCATGAGTTTTCATTGTGGATCAGTAAATACAAAATAAAATAATATAACTTTATCCAAAATACATGAGTTTATTTAAAAAAAGGCATAGCTTTGATTAATCCTTTATTACCTGTCTAGACAATTTAATCTCTAATTTGTGTTTACCGTCTAGTGTCAGCCTAGCGATTTTTACAACCATGGTTATTATTGTCATTGTCATATGATAAAAGAATATATGTCGTTATCGTTAGTGTCATCTGATATATTTTCTCATATATGCTATGTATATCAGATTCCATACTGCCAATGATTTGTTTACTTAACAACTAAAACTGAATAACTTGTGTTAACCAATTCAAGTTTTAATAGTAACTTATCATTCTAATAATATATTCAAATACTTGAAGCTTCAAAGGCATCATTTTCAATAAAAAAGTCATCATGGTCCTTTTTGTTTCTTTTATGTCCATGTTGACAAGATGTGTTCAAATTCTCGAACTTCCTTAGGCAAAATTGTTATTGTCATTTTTCTGGAAAAAGAAATCATCTTTTCATGAGAAATGCTTCTATCATGCGTATATGCTCCTACTGAAGTTAGGGATTGCTTTCATATATGTGGGAATGTGTTTTCTTCAAGATTCTGTGTAAGAACAGCCAGTCAAACTATAATTATAACTAACAAATATGTTGGCCTCGTTGAATGTTCCAGCTTTTACGTCCACTTTAGATAACAATGTTAATATCCAGTATGTTGACATATATGAATAGCCTCATATGAAGTAAATCACATTAACATTACGAAATTATGTCAAATTGAGTATTTACCTATAAATATCAAATGATGTAAAATATATATTCATGTTTTGATAGTCTTCTATCGACGCATCCTCTTGACAGGCTGAAAGGGTTTTAAATTCTTGATACCACAGTAGGAGTCTGAGGACTCAAAACACCCCATGACCTTTGTGTTCCAGTTTTTAGTACCTGATCTTGTAGACACAGATACTTGTAAATGGTTTCAGATAACGAGAAGGAGTATAATATGTGTGTGTGTGTGTGTGTGGTTTTTTTTTTCTCCTCTTTTTTTCTTTCAATTCTTTTTTCCTTGTATTCATTTTCATTATATAGAAGAAGAGAAAGGGTCTTGTTTTGTAATTTCCTCGCTATCTTTGTCCAGCATCCAGACTGAGTATTTTTCTTAGCAGGATTTTAGAAAAGAAAGAGCAGGATTATATTGGATAATTATTTTTATTGAGAAACCAAACCTTCAGTCTAACATGCAATTAAATATATGCATGCAAAATTATATATATCTATGTATATATTTCATTAAAAATACCTTTCTGGTACCATTATGCATAGGCTTTACAAAGGGAGCTTTACATAACAAAATTTCAAGAGGTGACAACAAGCATAGATGACGCACTTAATCATGTATCCTATCATGATTTGGATATATCTGAAGAAGTTAAAGAACAGGTAACCTTTTTTGGATTAATTTCCACATTTTGGAAAAATAAAATCATGAAATATATTAAATTCTAACTGAACTTTCTTACATTACAGATAGAACTCGTGCATGCTCAATTTCGAAGAGCAAAAGAGAAGGAAGACTCGCCTGATTTACAACTAAATATAGATCTATCTTTAGCTCGAACTGGAAACCCAGTTGTACTTAAAAGGCTTTCAGAGAAGCTACAGCTAAAATCAGTGAATGACTTAAAGCAGGAATCTATTGCATTACATGAAATGGTAATTTCAAATGGAGAACCTATGGACTGCCTTGAGGAAATGTCGTCTATTCTGAAAAGATTGAACTATTGTAATTTAATTGAAACGCCGGTATCAGAAAATGTAGAACCTGAAGAAAGCTCATTGAAATATAGATCCCCTGTTATCCCTGATGATTTTAGATGTCCAATATCGCTTGAATTGATGAGGGATCCAGTAATAGTATCCACTGGTCAGGTAAACAAATTTAATCTGTCCTCCCCTATCAATTTTTGAAATTTATGGTTATTAGTAATGCAAGAACTGTTGGCTGAAGCTTTTGCATATATGGTTACAAATTTGTGGGGAGTAATATGAATTTAAATTCATATCACCGGTCAAAAGGTCCAAACTGAAATCGAAACAGGATTTATATTGTAAAAGATATACTTAAAAACTCATATTTTAATGTGCATGTACATATCTACATCCAAATCTGAAACCTTTTATTCCACTCATTCATTAAACTTTTTTTTACCGTATTTATTTTGTTTTGAAAAGAACAAAATTTGAATGTCCAATTCGAATTTACTAATTTTTTATTTCAGCGTGGATTAAATGATTCTTTTTCATTGCTTTCTTCCATGAATTTCAAATTGCAAAATTAAAAATCAATTTGTACTTGAAGAGATTTAAATTGAACATGATTATAGACCAATGAAGTGTTTGGTCTGAAATGAGTTTTGTGTTTTGCGTTGTCAATTTGAAAAATGATTTGAACATACAAAATTGAATATGATTTTTTTTTTCTATGCATTATGATACTTTAACTCATATTTTAATGTGCGTGTACATATCTACATCCAAATCTGAAACCTTTTATTCCACTCATTCATGGAATTTTTTTTACCGTATTTATTTTGTTTTGAAAAGAACAAAATTTGAATGTCCAATTCGAATTTACCAATTTTTTATTTCAGCTTGGATTGAATGATTCTTTTTCATTGCTTTCTTCCATGAATTTCGAATTGCAAAATTAAAAATCAATTTGTAATTGGAGAGATTTAAATTGAACATGATTATAAACCAATGAAGTGTTTGGTTTGAAAATGAGTTTTGTGTTTTGCGTTGTCAATCTATATTTCAAAATGCATGGAAGATGAAAAATGGTTGGAAATTAGCAGATTTGAAAAATGATTTGAACATACAAAATTGAATATGATTTTTTTTTCTATGCATTATAATACGCATATAAAAAACTATCATCCTCTTCGTACTTTAATTTTCTTGTCCCACCATTTGACAGACTGATTGAAGACGCCAAACTCATAACTTGTTTTTTCCTAAGATTTTTATGATTATTTTACCATTTTATAATATCCTGCCATTAGCGTACAATTAATGAAAAACCAAATCATACAATTCTTTTTCGTCCTTTTTTCAGACATATGAGAGATCCTGCATTCAAAAATGGCTAGACTCAGGGCACAAAACCTGCCCCAAAACACAGCAGAATTTATCGCACACCGCGCTTACACCAAACTTCGTCCTTAAGAGTTTAATATCACAATGGTGCGAGGCCAACGGCATCCAACCTCCCAAAAAAATATCAACTTCTCGCGATAAAAAACCAAACGACCGCCCAGAGTGCGACAGAGCAACCATCAAATTTTTACTAGAAAAACTAAAGAGCACCAATCAAGAAGAACAAAGAGCAGCTGCAGGCGAAATCCGACTACTCGCAAAAAGAAACACAGACAACAGAATATGCATCGCAGAGGCAGGAGCCATTCCTCTACTCGTAAACCTCCTATCATCTCAAGATTCTAGAACCCAGGAACATTCAGTGACCGCCCTACTGAACCTCTCCATCCACGAAGCCAACAAATCCTTAATAGTCAGTTTTGGCGCGATATCAAAAATAGTGCAAGTCCTAAAAAACGGTGGAATGGAAGCAAGGGAAAACGCTGCTGCTACCCTTTTCAGCTTATCAGCACTCGACTCTAACAAAATAACGATCGGAGAGGCTGGAGCGATACCTCCCCTTATAAGATTGTTGTCCGAGGGCAGTCCCAGAGGCAAGAAGGATGCGGCTACTGCACTGTATAACCTTGTGATTTACCAAGGCAACAAGGTTAAAGCTGTAAAAGACGGGATAGTTGTTCATTTGTTGAGGTTGGTGGAGGATTCAAGTGGGGGTATGGTAGATGAAGCACTGGCTATATTAGCCATTTTGGTGAGCAGTCATGAAGGAAGGTGCGAGGTTAGAAGATGCGAAGCAGTGCCTGTTTTTGTGGATATTTTGAAAAATGGGTCTTTGAGGAACAGGGAGAAGGCAGCGTCGATTTTGTGGTTGCTTTGTACCAGTGATGGTGAACTGGTGATGGTTGTAAGAGATTTGGGAGGTGAAGAACCGTTGAAAGAATTGATTGAAGGAGGTTCTGATAGAGCTAGGAGAAAAGCTTCTGGTTTGCTGGAGCTTATTCAAAAGGACTGAAGACTGGATTAATTGTTCAGATGTTTTTTTTTCAAAGCTTTGGGTCACGTAATTTGTTTTTCTGCTTGTATATTTTGTCCTCTAATTTGATATTTTACGTTGTGTATTATATCCTGGGAAAAATGTTGAATTCATGATTCTTGTTATTTTTTGGATGCTGGGGAATTTGTAATTATTTTGTTGCACGTAATATTCATGAAATAAAATTTATTGTGTTAGCCACTGCTTGTTACTTGAGTATATACACCGTTTTGGTCCTCTTTTTTTAAAAAAAAAAATTTTAAAAAAAAAAAAAAAAAAGTGAGACCTGATAACTAAGACGTGATCCAAATCTGGGTTTACATGAAAAAAATGAAAAAAAAAAAAAAAAAAAAAAAAAAAAAAAGGAACCTTGAATTGCGATTGCAACTTGAGCCTTGAAATGGAAAAACGAACCGATCAATTTTGCATTGAAAAGACATCATCCCAAATGCTTTCCTTGCCTTCCCATAAACTCCACTTTCTTGTTATACTGTTGATGGGCCTTTCGGACAGCCCATCAAGACATAATGATGCGGCAGATTCATATCGAAGTACTCGAATTGCGCCAATCGATGAGGCCTGACAAATAAGCTTTTTTGCCTCGTCGGGCACGGTCCAGGAGAAGTCCGATATGACCAAGCATGATCAGCCGTGTTGCATTTAATTATGATCCGAGAAACTTGCCTAAAGAATAGCTCGTCCCGGACCTTTTCCGCTTCAGATCACCGAAGTTAGATGGATCAAGTGTCACTTCACGCCGATAATTCAAAGGGAATGCCAATTCTTTAGGAGATACCGATTCATTCAGCAACGACTATTTTTTTGGATTCTACAACACGTGTCCAAGATGACCAAATACTGTATCACCTATAAATACCCGTTTTAAGTCCAAAAGAGGGGGATCTTTTTGGAGATGGAGGACGAAAAAAACTCTAGCTTTTATGTATTTTTATTCTCTCGTTCTGTCATTGTAACTATTTTGTCTGATAGTTGAAACAATATATAAGAGATTATAAAGTGGACGTATGCTCATTAACGCCGAACCACTATAAATTTGTGTGTGATTTCCTCCGTTTTACATTTCTTATAGTCATTAATCTTCATTCATTCTCTACACAATCCTTCTCTTTGGGTGTTGTGCCAGTTTTTGGTGTCAACACTTTGGCGCTTTCACTGAGAAACTGACATTCTCAGACCAGTCCGAATTTTTGCTCTACTTTCATATCACCAAGTCCGAGATGAAAATCTTACTTTCATTTTTGTACTACTTAAGCTATGGCTGGAAAATCAGCTCGCAATACTGGAAAACATCCGCAGGTAGGAACATCTGCAGAAGTGGCCGGCAGATCGACCGTCCCTGAAACTGCTCCGGATCAACCTGCATTACCCCCTGGTAGATTCAACTCCGTCTTCTTCTTTCGCCACCCGAGACGATTTTATGATTGTGAAAGATCAACTTAAGGAAACTACGGATGAAGCCCATGCTCAAGAGAATGCTGCGATGCGACAAGACATGACTCGCATGACGAGGCAATGGGAGGAGTTCAGAAACCAAGACCAAGAAGTCCGGGACCATCAAATCCCTCCTCCTCAGCTGGATCAAGTGTCAGAAGGCTTCTCCTCATCTGGAGAAAGCAGAGACCCACGTCGATCTCGACGCCCATTAGAAAGAGCTGAAAATGTTCGGTAGTTGCACCTTGAGAGACGTCAAGACTCGCCAGGGGAAGGCGACCAAGCACAAGTTGATCAAACCGAGGTGGAAATTGTTGATCCCGTAGCTCCATAAAACTGAGAGGCATCTCCTCCTGCGAATCAAAATGCCACTCGGGGGGATCGGGTTCCATTCATCCCCCTCGGAATCTTGTGATTGACCGAGATACCCGAGGAGGAAGAAGGAATGCCCGGACGGCATTACCTGATGAAAGAGCCCGAAGAGGTCAGTCTGTCGAGGAAGTCGACCCAGACACAGTCATTCCACCAAATCTGCCTGCTATGGTACGATAGATTATGAACGATAGTTACAGACATAGGAATGAAGACTAGGGAGTCAACCGAAGCCATACACCGTTCACCAACGACATCTTACAAGCGAAGTTCCCCAAGAGATTTAATATGGCCCAAATGAACCAGTACGACGGTACCTCTGACCCACAGCAACATCTGACGAGATACTCTTGGCACATGGAAGTAGCGGTGGCCCCCGACACTATCAAGTGCAAGGCTTTTCCAATTTTTTTAAGTGAAATAACACTAATGTGGTTTGTACGCCTGCCCGCGAGATCAGTTCCCAGCTTTAAAGATCCGTCTGACTCAGTTCCGCCTCCATGCTACCAAATCGAATCACGTTATGGCTCTTTCAGCAGTTAAACAGGAAAGAGGTGAATCCCTGAGAAATTATCTTAATCGATCAAATCGGGCTGCTACTGAAGTTAGCAACCCTAACCATGAAACTGTTCTGATGGCCATGGTCGATGGCATTGACAAGCGGACAAAGTTCGGAAAATACTTGATCGGAAAGCCACCGACCACAATTGAGGCTTTTTAAGAGAAGACTCACATCCGACTAAGGCAAGAAGATGCGCAGCTGGAAGAAGAGGACTCCGTCAACCAAAAACAATGTCATAGTCAAATAATCTGGCGATAACATGGGAAAAGTGGAAGTAAATGTTGAAAACCGTGGCAAGCGAAGTAGTGAAGGATCGAAGGAGACCAATGGGAGCTCAAGACAAAGGGGGAGCGCCCGGAAACGCCCCCGGTTCCAGGTATATGATCCATACACGACCTTGAATGACATATTAGAGAATATCTATCTCGATACCTGCATCATGGTTCAGTATAAGAAACTGCCCCCACGAGAGCCCACGGAGAAAGAGAGGACGACCAGAAAATACTGCCTATTCCATGATATATACGGGCATAGGATAAACGAATGTCGACATCTCAGGGACATTGTCGAAAAGCTAATTCGAGAAGGAAGCTTAATGAGTATAAGACGACACTGAGGGATAGGGGGCAAGGGACTTCGGCGCCCAAACATAACCAAGCTGCATCTCGCGCCACCCCCCGAAGAAAGGAAAGGGGTTTGTTATCAACGCCATTGTTGGAGAACCGCATCCGGCAGGTCGTAGTGTTAGAGCCATGGAACGATACGTCAACTCCGCGAAACACCTTGATGTTGAGGAAACAAATCCTCATGAGGCCGCAAGTCCCATTATACAAAGAAGAATAATGGGGGATGATATTGTCTTCCGCGACCGGGAATTGGTCGGTATAGAAGTCCCGACGGTCAATTCGCTAGTAATAACAGCCATCATTGGACCAGCCACGATCCGAAAGGTTCTGGTCGACAACGGAAGCTCAGTGAACATTCTGTTCAAACAGGCCTACGACCAAATGAAATTGGAACTAAAAGATTTGGAGCCGTATAACGGCCAGATACGCGGTTTCAATGGGGCTTCCACCGAACTCATCGACCAGGTCAAGCTATCTGTAGAATTGAGAGATAGAGATCGTCGGAGAGTCAGAATTTTGCCATTTGTTGTGATGAATATCAAATCACGCTACAATGCCTTTTTGGGACGACCCGCCCTGACCGTATTTATGGCTTGCATCGCCTCCTGGTGTTTGCTTTTGAAGTTTCCAATTGATAGTGGAATCGGGATGGTACGAGGAGACCAAGTAACAGGTCGAAGCTATTATTTGATAGAATGGAAGGAGTTACAGGGTGGTGGTAGCAAAGAATCTGAAAAATCCTCTACCCCTAAGGAGGGAAAGAAGCATAGCAATTACAGAGAACACCCCGACCGGGACCGTCCGTTTGTGAAGTCGAAGGTATCAACCCAAGGGAGGACGATGAGCCGGGGTGTAGAAAGGCGACCACGAATGAGGTTACAGTGGAAATTCCGATCGATGAGGACGATCCCACCAAGGTCCTAAAGATTGGATCCCATCTTGATCCCATCCGGATGAGGGAACTGACAGAGTTCCTCCGAGCAAACCTAGACGTTTTTGCATGGACTCACGCTGACATGTGTGGGATTTCACCTTCCATTATACTCATTCCCTCAGCATCGTCACAAAGTATACTACGATAAAGCAAAAGAGGCGAATGCTTAGTCCTGAAAGGTCGGCGGCCTTGAAAGAGGAAATCGGGAAGCTACAAGCCAATTGATTTATCCGGGATTCGACCTATCCCGACTGGATAGCAAACCCGGTACTTGTGAAGAAGGCTAATGGGAAGTGGAGGACTTGCATTGATTTTTCCGACTTCAATAAAGCCTGCCCTAAGGACAGCTTCCCATTGCCTAGGATTGATCAGTTGGTCGACCCGACCGCAGGGCATAAGCTACTTTCGTTTATGGATGTGTACTAAGGATACAACCAGATTGCCATGCATGTTTCTGACCAAGAACATACCAGCTTCATCACTGACCTTGGGCTATACTGTTACGTGGTAATGCCCTTCAGCCTGAAGAACGCAGGGGCGACCTATCAAAGGCTAGTTAACCGGATGTTCCACGATCAGATAGGAAAAACAATGGAAGTATATGTGGATGATATGTTAGTAAAGTCGAAGCAATCATTCGAGCACGTGAACGATCTCTCGAGAATGTTTGTCATTCTTCGGAAATATGGCATGAAACTAAATCCTTTAAAATGTTCTTTCGGAGTAACTTTGGGTAAATTTCTGGGTTTTATTGTGAGTTCTCGAGGAATCAAAATTAATCCTGACCAGATTTCGACCCTCAAGGGAATTCAGGAACCTCGACGAGTCAGGGATGTTCAAAGTCTAGCAGGTAAGGTAGCATCAATGGGTTGGTTTATTTCGAAGCCAATTGATAATGTCTACCCTTCTTTGAATTAATTAAAAGTGGGAAGCGAAACTTTGCTTGGACGCCCGACTGAGTCGAAGCCTTCCAGAATTTGATCGATCATTTGGAGAAGCCTCCAATTCTCTCCAAGCCTATTGACCATGAAGACTTATTTGCTTATTTAGCATTATCCGCACATGCGATCAGCTCGGTCCTGATCCGCAAAAAAGAACGAGTACAACGACCGATTTACTATGTAAGCAAAAAATTGATGGAAGCCGAGCGCAATTATCCAAAGATCGAGAAACTCGCTTATAGCTTATTAATTGCATCAAGGAAGCTTCGACGCTATTTTCAAGCCTATCCAATTAAGATATTTACCAGCCAACCCCTTCGACAAGTTTTGCAACAACCCGAGGAAAGTGGGAGATTACTAAAGTGGAACATTGAGCCAAGCCAGTTCGACCTAACTTTCGTTCCACGAAAATCAATCCGGAGGCAGGCATTAGCCGATTTCATAGCAGAATTTACTACCCCAGAAGATGAAGACCAGAGCGATAATCCCGTGCCCTTGAAGGTCGGGCTTGAACCAGTTGTTTGGAAGCAATATACAGATGGAGCCCGAAACAAATGACGTTCTGGGGGCCGACAATGTACTACTATCTCCCGAGGGACAGTTGGTTTATTATGCTTTGAGGTTAGAATTTATGGCTACCAATAATGATTCTGAGTATGAGGCACTGATTGTCGGGCTTAAACTCGTGAGAGACTTGAAGATAACATCGCTCGAAATTTTTTGTGATTCACAACTTGTGGTATGCCAAGTTCGTAAGGAATATCTTACCGAGGGAGAGCGGCTAACTTCTTACCTCAAGAAAGTCAAAAAATTATTGCAAAGTTTCAACCGGTATAGCATTTCCCATATTCCCAAGAGGGAGAATCATAAGGAAGATATGTTAGCAAAACTAGCCAGTTCAGACCACCCGAGCGAGACATAACTGGTTCCTATAGAAACCATGAGTGTACCGAGTATCGAGCAGATGGAAGTCGACCAGGCTGATACTGAACCCGAAAGGGAATCATGGATGACTCCCATCAAAATTTCCTCCTCCATGACACCTTACCCGAAAGAAAGAACAAAAGACGAGCTTTAGTGCGACAATCTTCCAGGTACACTATTCAACAAGGCCAGCTATACAAAAGAGGATTCTCTGTTCCCATGTTTTGTGTGTGGCCAATGATGATATCAAGAGAATACTGAAGGAAGTGCATGAAGGAGATTGTGGAGCGCATACCGGGGGGAAAATGCTAGCCAGGAAAATATTGTGCTATGGATACTTTTGGCCAACTGTCAACAAAGATGCCGCTAATTATTCCAAAAGGTGTAACAAATGCTAAAGGTTCGCACAGATCCCACGAGCTCCCCCGACCGAGATCACCCAAACGGCTGGCCCTTGGCCATTCGTTGTTTGGGGGATAGACATTATCGGAACCTTGCCCATTTCGAAAGGAGGTGCTAGATTTGCAATAGTGGCAGTGTAACGACCCGGATTTTGAGCGACTTTGGTTATCGACATAAGCTCGATGTCGATAACCAAAACATCGAAAAATCCTGGTAATTAATGAAAGAAATTAAAGGGTGAGAATAGATAAGATAGAAAATTAGAATAGAAGAAGAGCACAACATCAGAGTAACACGAACCTCGCAGCGGAACGAATAACATATAATAGATAACATAACTTTGAAATATAACAGTTATGTATACAATAGCACTTATCAGAGTACAGCACTTACAACACAGCGGAAATAACTATAGCTATATGATCTTGAAGCCTCCTGCTCCAAGCTCTCCAAGTATATCTGTAAAACCCGACTACTTGACTGCCCGTACAAATTAGGCACCCAAGAGTTTAGGGAAAACAACAAAGTAAACTCCGGGTCAGTCATGGGAATGGTGTGAGTAAAACAATTTAAACAGGTATATGAACAAGTAAACGATATCTTATAAGACCACACCGCAGAACGGAACGGGTTTTTCCCTTATGAGAATCCAAAATATATTTATATCAAAAACCTTTTGATATTATAATAATGTCTATGTACAAATAGATATCAACTAGCAGAAACGCTTTCATCTCACGTTCTACATATATAGTATACAATCAAAATCGCAAGCACGTATTGGATAATGGATTTCCAACTATGACAAGGTATGGAACCACCTTTCGATCAGTGTACTCTAGGAACGATACACTGGAGTTCAACAAGAACGTCTTGCAACTCAGCCACACATGACCGACCACTCATTTCGCTTGAGTGTATCGAATGTACATCACCAACGGTTGGGATCAACAACCGTTCCCGTATATATATATGGGACAGCATTGATAGATTTAAGAAACAAATGAATATTCTCTAGATAGGTGATTATACACCCTACTTCGGTGCGACCGACTTAGCCATGCTGCCTGCCCGATTTCTGTCATTTACCGGTTGATGAGGCTAGAAGCTACGCTTTATCATCACATCAGATCCACTTCGAATGCCACATTGTCAGATCCATCGAGAATTACTAATTGGCGTCTACAACAGTATGTTACGTGTTAGCTAAAAGAAGTTTCCTTCTCCGCTTCCACTCTTGGTACGGTTGAAGAAATCAATGTACGTGACCTTTCTGGAAATACTCTGTCAGACATCCATCTTCATTTACTTAAAATGTCACATCGTCATACCCGCCAAATCACAAATTGACTTATCCAAAAATAACACGGGTATACAGCTAAGAGAACCGAATTCCTCCCCCACCAAACGTGAATACATTTGAACAGATCAACTTACGCGGTCTATTGGATATACTCTGTCAGACCTTCGTCCATACAAGTTGTCCTGGGACTGGACAAACCGAAGGCACTATTCAGTATATCCATCTTAGTCACTGTTATCTAAAACTTATACAACAGTCCTTGCATTTTACTCTGTCTTCAATTATCTTTGGCATAAATGATTCGCAACGCTTATGCCAATACAAAGTGGTTCTTTGGATAATAATCCAACCGGTCTCTCCATATTAACAACGTTAAAAATGGTCAAAACTTCGATAGTCTGTGATTTAACTATCAAAGAAAACAAGTGTGCAAACAACGATATTATTTCCAGATGGAAATTATATCAAACAAACATCATTTAACATTTATCTCTTTAGTTCATTTTACATCTCCTGTTTCCCTATATTCAACATTTGCTATTTTCTATATTTAGAAAATATACGTTATTAACACTGGAAACATTTCCATTCCTTGTTTTCTGTATTTAGAAAACATTTCTGATTCTTGTTTGGAAAACATTTCCAAACTCCTACGTTTGGATTAAACAGATGTTTAGATAAAACATCGCTATGCCAACTCAACCATTTTCTTTAATTACTAAATTCACTTTACCATCCTTTACTACCGAACCTTAACCATTCCTCAGTTAAAAACGAAGCAAATCAAGTTGGGGTAGAACTACCTCTCAGACCTTAACTGAACAACACTTCTAACCTTGAAATAGGCAAAGTTCACTTTATATTTCTTTAACTAACTTCCTTACTTAACCTTTCTTTCGAATAACTATATTCGATTAACTCTTTTCAATTTACTCTATTTGATTAACCCCATTCACTTAACTCCTGTCGAATAAACTATATTCGATAACTCCTCTATCTCTATTCGAATAAACTATATTCGATTAACTCCTCTAGCTCTATTCGAATAAACTATATTCGATTAACTCCTTTACTATATTCGAATAAACTATATTCGATTAACTCCTTTACTATATTCGATTAACTCCTTTGATTTAACTCTAATCGATTAACTCCATCGAATAAACTATATTCGATAACTCCTTTCGATTTAACTAATCGATAACTCCTTTCGATTTAACTATAATCGATTAACTCCATCGAATAAACTATATTCGATAACTCCTTTCGATTTAACTAATCGATAACTCCTTTCGATTTAACTATAATCGATAACTCCCTTCGATGAAACTAACATCGATACTCCTTTCAATGAAATTAACATCGATACTCCTTTCGATGAAACTAACATCGATTAACTTAACTCGACGAACTTAACTCGACTCACTTATCTCGATAATCTAACTCAAGAACTTAACTCGATAATCTAACTCAAGAACTGTAACGACCCGCATTCTACGCATCATATGATCGTAGAATATTTATTTCTTTCCCATGTGAAGTCGTATGGTCATGTAACTTTGGGAAATATCTATTAGAGTCATTTCCCATGTTCATGATTTTTCCCGATTTTTAAATGACCATTTTACCCCTAGTTATCACTGTTTTGGCCATAACTTTTGACTGGAAAAGAATTTTGACCTGAAACCACTTCCATTGGCTCCGGATGATGGTTTACAATTCCGTAGAGTGGTCACATTAGCCAAACGGACTCACCGTTTGGGAGATATGGCTGAAACAAGTTTCAGATGGTGAAAAACAGCTTAATTGGGCTTAACCGGGTGATTAGCAGCTAGGCCCAGAGGGGGATTTCGGGTTTAGGGGTATATAGGGGCTGATTAGGGTTAGAAAACATTTCTTTAGATATTTTCCAGTCGCCACTTTCATCCTTAGACACTCTAACAATGGCCTCCTACATCTAAAACACCCCAAATCACTTTCTAATTGAAGATTAGGCTTAGCAACATCAAATTAAGAAGAAAAAGCACCAAAGCAAGGTTAGAGCTGCTGTTGGGCATCAGTATTCGCCCCAAATCAGAGAAGTTTCAGTTCTGAGAATTTTATTTGAGGCCAAGGTGAGTGATAGCATCGTTTTGACACTAATTACAGTTAATTAAGGGTGATTAGTATTAATTAGCGAATTTAAACATGATAAAATTCTGGAAAAATGTTTATAAAATTCGGAATGATGTTTTAGACCTCTGTTAGAAATTTGGTTCCATTTGGTTAAGTTTTGCTAATCATATCATTAGTTTTGCTTAAAACATGCTTAAAGGGAAATATGGGGTTTTGGTCATGTTTGATCCATTTTGATATGTCATATTGTTGTTTTGGTGTTTGTGGTTGATTCCCTATGTTCCTATGATTGTATGATATGCTTTGTGGTTGATTAGAAGTATTAGATTGGTCGAAAACGCCGTCGAGAGGCGAAAATAGCTTGCTGGAATGGTGCAGGTTTTAGGACCAGGAAAAACCGACCAGGCTTCTGACCGACCAGTTCTTGACCGACCAGGTTTCGACCGACCAAGTCTGGAACGACCAAGGGAGTTTCGACCGACCAAGTCTGGAACGACCAAGGGAGTTTCGAACGACCGAGTTTGGACCGACTAGGGGGGTTTCTGACCGACCGACCCCATCGGAACTTCAGACCGACCAGGATGGGTGAAATGCGACCGACCAGAGGAGGTTTCAGACCGACCAGGGGAGGAGCGAAATGCGACCGACCAGGAATGAAGGAAACCGATCCACTCGTGCTCCATATCACGATCCGAACCAGGAGAGAACCACGAGCTGGAGGAGCGCGATCCGATCCGTATGGGGTATTCCGATCCGAACCACTACCAGATGGATGCCACGAACCGCACTGCGTTGATGATGGGGAGCTAAAGGCCGAACCGATGGCTAAGAGGGGATCCAAACCGATCCGGTGATAACAGAAATCCGAGATGCAAAGGTAGTCCAAATGGAAGTTAGAGCTCAGGATCCAGTTAGGAACCAACGAGTTCACTTCATGAGTTGGGCTTTGCTGCGGGACGTGTGCCAAGGGGCAGTCGACGTTCATGACTTTGGATCACTATGTATGGGAAGTACGTGAACAGATTCAGGGCTGAAATGGCCTAGGTACGACTAAAGGGCTATAAACCAATGAAGTGGGGTCATTTGTAAAGATTTGGTCATGACTCCATGTGGTAAGCTTGGTAGTAGCACTAGTTGTACAAGTCGAACTCCGTCACTACTTCAATGGGTCTAGTGATTGACAGTAGTGGACATCGTATGCTTTACGCACTGAGTGAGAGATGTGAGGATGGTTGTTATGGTTGATTTGTTTGCTATCATTATGACATGCACACCCCACCCCCGTAATCTTACACTATTTACTATGGCACCTTAGAGTACTGTACGGTATGTGGTACTAACTCTTTGGTTGCAGGTCCAGGTTCAGGTATGGTTTAGTATACCTGTTATTATTCTGTTTAGATGCTTATCGCTCATACCAGGCTTTATGTCTGACCCAGAGTTTTATGTCTCCTCTTATTACTTTGGGTGCTCACACGAGCAGACTAGAGACAGGTTAGCTGGTGATGCACGGGTAGATGATCCGGAGACGAGCAGGAGGCTTCCACGTAATATATATATAGTATTCTCCCTGTGTTGTTGAAGATCACTACTTGGGCATTGGTGGTGCATCTTCTACTTTAGCTTTCTTTTGTTTTGAGACAGTAAATTTGGAAAATTGTAATAAGCTGTATTTGAATTTCCGCTGCTCTGATGATTGATGTTGATTTTAGTTATCAGCTTATGCATTGTCTCACCTGTTTTATGTCAAGTATGTTATTATTATATTTTATTCCATGCGTTGTGAGACATTCTACAGGTTCTTTGTATGTTCATTTCCTTCTTTCCTTTTCCTTCTGGCGATCCGTTCCGCGCTAACTGGACATGTGTACAGCGCACTTTTGGAGTAAATGTCGGTTGGTGCGGGGCGGGCCGTCACACTTGGTATCAGAGCTCTAGGTTGCTTAGTTAACCTAGGGAAGTTATCAGGGAGAGATAATATACGTATACGAGAAAGCGTATTAATGATTATTTTGGTTTTCAAAGGCTATATATATACTATTAGTAGTATAAGAATGAAGTCGTACTGCACTAGCACCACTATGGAGTCGTTAATCGTTTCCTTTTTCAGATTGACGATGAGCCGATATGTTAGAGGTACCGGTAGAGGGGCCAATAATGGGAATGCTGCTGACGTGAGGACGATGTTTACTGACCTCATGAGAGAGATGCTTAGAGATGTGCAGAGGGCAGCTCCCAATGGTGGAAATGGCGGTGGTCCAATAGTGCAAGCGCCAAGAGTCGACTTCGCCAAGCTGAATAAGGATTATACTAGTCTTGGTGGGAAGTCATTCCACGGAACGGAGTCGGCCACGGATGTTCAGGATTGGTTGGATAGTTGCGAACGTATCTTCGAGGATTTGGGTATCGAGGATGCAATGAAGAGAAAGTTAGCGTCCCGTCAGTTGCAAGGGCGGGCAATGAATTGGTGGAATGCTATAAAAGCAGCTACTCCCGAAGACCAGATTACTTGGGAGCAGTTTAAGGCTCGCTTTAGCGAGAAGTTCATTCCAGCTGCTCAGAAGTCAGTGCTGTTTAAGAAGTTCTTGGAGCTCAAGCAGAATGGCAGAGATGTCTCGGAATATATTGCTGAATTTGACACTTTGTCAAAATATGGGTTATCTCTAATTGATACTGCCGAGAAAAAGAATGAGAAATTCATAACTGGTTTGGATCAGTACATGGGGGAAAAACTTATTAACCACATCGATGAGACGTTTGAATCGATTGTGGGGAAAGCATTAAGATCAGAAAGTCTCTACCCTAAGCCGAAGACTGAGATTGCATCCGCAGATGAGCCAAAGCCACAAGTAAGTGGTGGAGGCAAGGGTGGTTCCCAGAATAAGAGAAAGCAGAATCAGACTAAGGATGGCCAGAAGAAAAAGAATAAGCAAGATGTTGAGTGCTTCAGTTGTGGTAAGAAGGGCCATTATGCTAGTAATTGTCGGGCCAAGCCAGCGGATAGGAAGTGCTTCAACTGTGGCCAAATGGGACATCACAAGGACAAGTGTCCACAGCCCCCTAAAGAAAAGCAAATGGTGAAAGCATATGCCCTTAATGCTATTCCTTCTTCGTCGAATGCCCCAACTGCGGCGGAGAAAGGAAAGAATGTCGTCATTCAAAGTATGCTTTCTGTTTACGATGTTCCTGTTAGAGTTTTGTTTGATACCGGATCTTCCAGTTCTTTCATATCTAGTGACCTGGTAGATAGGTTGGGATTGGAGCCCGAGATTGTCGATAGACCTTTAGTAGTGACGAACCCGATTGGCGGTTCGACTAGCCTTAGCATGATTTGTCATAATGTGGTCTTATCGAGTCATGGATGCATGTTTGTTTGTGATTGCTTTGTTTTGGGCTTTACTGGGTTTGGCATTATTTTGGGAGTAGATTGGCTCCGAAGATACGGGGTGGTGGTAGACTGTGAGGGCTTTTTGGTGACAGCTAGAGCGGATGATGGGCGGAGGATAGTGTTTGGTGGTCTACCCAGTAAGGGGGTATTGGCTAGTTTTCTAAACTCCCTTGACATTCCGCATAGTGAGTTGTCAGGTTTGCCCGTGGTTGGCCAGTATCCAGACGTTTTCGAAGAAGTGACCTGACTTCCACCACACCGAGAGATTGAGTTTCGTATTGACTTGGTAAAAGATGCCAGACCTATAGTGATGCCACTTCACCGTATGGCACCAAAAGAGCAGCGAGAGCTCGAGGTGCAAGTCAGCGATCTTTTGAAGAAGGGATTTATCAGAAGGAGTGTTTCTGAATGGGGAGCACCAGTTGTGTTTGCTACCAAGGCGGATGGTTCCCTTCGTTTGTGTGTAGACTACCGCGAGTTGAATAAAGTGACGAGGAAGAACAAGTATCCTCTACCGCGGATAGATGATTTGTTCGATCAGTTGAGTGGCGCGAGAGTATTTTCTCAGTTGGATCTCGCGACAGGTTTTCATCAGCTTAGAGTGGAAGCTGAGAGTATAGCTAAAACGGCATTTCGGACGCCGTCTGGGTTTTATGAGTGGTTGGTCATGCCATTCGGGCTGACCAATGCCCCAGCATATTTTGTGGATCTTATGAATAGGGTATTCAGAGATCAGTTGAATAAGTTTGACCTTGTGTTCGTTGATGATATTTTGGTCTACTCAAGGACAGAGGAAGAACACAAGGGACATTTAAGAGTAGCGATGGAGGTGTTGAGAAAACACCAATTGAAAGCCAAGTTTTCTAAGTGTCACTTCTGGAAGAGGGAAGTGAGGTTCTTGGGCCATGTTGTATTAGAGAATGGTATTGCCGTGGACCCGACGAAGGTGGCTACGGTACAGGATTGGCCTACGCCCAAGAATGCAACAGATGTAAGGAGTTTCTTGGGGTTAGCTGGATATTATCGTAAGTTTATCCAAGGTTTCTCCAAGATAGCAGCACCATTGACCCAGTTGACCAAGAAGAATCAAGCTTTTGTCTGGGATGAAAGGTGCGAGAATGCATTCAAAAGTTTAAAGGACAAGTTGACAAGCGCACCAGTGTTAGTCATTCCTAAGGGGGATGAGGAGATGACGGTATACACGGATGCCTGTCGTACCAGACTGGGTGCTGTATTGATGCAAGGCGGTAGGGTTGTAGCTTATGCAAGTCGGCAATTGAAACCGCACGAGAGAAGATACCCTACCCATGATTTAGAATTGGCAGCGATCGTGTTCGCGTTAAAGATGTGGAGACACTATCTCTTGGGAGAAAGATTTGAGCTGTTTACAGATCATAAGTCGTTAAAGTATCTCTTCTCTCAGAAAGATCTGAATCTCCGTCAGCAGAGATGGTTAGAGTTCTTAGCTTCCTATGATTTTGACATCGCATACACACCGGGAAAGGGCAATGCGGTGGCTGATGCATTGAGTAGAAGACATGCCAGCTTAGGGGCTATGTTCCTTGAATGGAAGCAACTGGAGTATATCGCGGGGTTTGATTTCAAACCAAAGTGCGAATTGGGTCCAGAAATGTTAGCAAGTTTGACGATCAGACCCAGTTTAGTTGAGCGGATCGGCTCTAGTCAGAGGGACGATCCTAACCTATTGGAAATCATCTCCAAGTTAGAGATGTGTGTCGATGAGGAGGTGGACAAGTATGGGCTTGATCGAGATGGATGGCTTAGAAAGAATGGAAAGCTTGTTGTACCCAATGTCAATGGATTGAGAGATGAAGTGCTTAGAGAATGTCATCACTCAAAGCTGACTATACACCCCGGTGGTAACAAGATGTATCGAGATATGAAGCAGACTTACTACTGGGAAGGGATGAAAAGAGACATTGGGAAGTTTATATCCAAGTGCATAAATTGCCAGCTAGTTAATGCCGAGCAAAAAAAGCCTAGTGGGTTGTTACAGCCCTTAGAAATTCCCGAATGGAAATGGGAGCAAGTCTCGATGGATTTCATCGTTGGTTTACCAAGGACTAGATCGGGATATGACAGCATTTGGGTAATTGTAGATCGACTGACTAAAAGTGCAAGGTTTATACCAGTCAAATCGACCAGAACGGCAGCTAAGTTAGCAGAATTGTATATGAAGTGGGTAGTGAGATTTAATGGAGTACCTAAAGGCATTGTGAGCGACCGAGACCCGTTGTTCACTAGTGGGTTTTGGAAGAGCTTACAAGAGGCTCTAGGGTCAGAGTTACATCTCAGTACCGCATATCATCCTCAGACCGACGGTCAGACGGAGAGGGTGAACCGTATTTTGGAAGATCTCTTGAGAGCGTGTATATTGGATTTTGGTGGATCATGGGATGACCATTTGCATCTAGTAGAGTTTGCATATAATAATAGCTACCAATCCAGTATCGGTATGGCTCCATATGAAGCTTTGTACGGAAGACCGTGCAACTCACCATCATGTTGGATAGAGACTGGCGAGAAATTTGTGCTTGGACCGGATGTGGTGAGAGAAACTTCAGATAAGATTAAGGTCATTCAACAACGAATGAAAGCTCCTCAGGATAGGCAGAAAAACTATGCCGACAAGAGGAGAAGAGACTTGAAATTCTCTGTTGGTGACTTGGTGTTTGTCAAGATCTCTCCGTTGAAGAGCGTGATACGATTTGGCAGGAGAGGCAAGTTGGCACCAAGATTTGTTGTCCCATTCCCTGTTCTTGAATTAGTCGGGAATTTGGCGTATAGAGTTGGCTTACCAGAGAAGATGGCAGGAGTTCACAATGTATTTCATGTTTCCCAACTAAGGAAGTTCGTTCACGACTCAGATGTGACTATTTCACCTGATCAGTTGGAGGACTTCGAAGTAGAACCCGAGGCGGTTGGGAACCACAAGCCGATTCGTATTGTGGGGCATGATACGAAGCAACTTCGAAGGAAGGCGGTGAAGCTAGTCAAGGTTCAGTGGGGCGAGAGCGAGAATGATTGTACTTGGGAGACAGAGGAGAGCATTAGGAAGGCATATCCAGAACTCTTTGCCTGGTAAGATTTACTTTGCGATTCAGTTTTCCGCATGCTAGGGTAGGCTTGTTTGTTTGTTTTGCATGTTTGATTGTTGTATATGGCTGTTAGGCATGCGGGATCTTTTGTATGTTTTAGGTTAAGGAATTTCGGGGACGAAATTTCTTAAGGGGGAGAGAGTGTAACGGCCCGCATTCTACGCATCATATGATCGTAGAATATTTATTTCTTTCCCATGTGAAGTCGTATGGTCATGTAACTTTGGGAAATATCTATTAGAGTCATTTCCCATGTTCATGATTTTTCCCAATTTTTAAATGACCATTTTACCCCTAGTTATCACTGTTTTGGCCATAACTTTTGACTGGAAAAGAATTTTGACCTGAAACCACTTCCATTGGCTCCGGATGATGGTTTACAATTCCGTAGAGTGGTCACATTAGCCAAACGGACTCACCGTTTGGGAGATATGGCTGAAACAAGTTTCAGATGGTGAAAAACAGCTTAATTGGGCTTAACCGGGTGATTAGCAGCTAGGCCCAGAGGGGGATTTCGGTTTAGGGGTATATAGGGGCTGATTAGGGTTAGAAAACATTTCTTTAGACATTTTCCAGCCGCTACTTTCATCCTTAGACACTCTAATAATGGCCTCCTACATCTAAAACACCCCAAATCACTTTCTAATTGAAGATTAGTCTTCGCAACATCAAATTAAGAAGAAAAAGCACCAAAGCAAGGTTAGAGCTGCTATTGGGCATCAGTATTCGCCCCAAATCAGAGAAGTTTTAGTTTTGAGAATTTTATTTGAGGCCAAGGTGAGTGATAACATCGTTTTGACACTAATTACAGTTAATTAAGGGTGATTAGTGTTAATTAGCGAATTTAAACATGATAAAATTCTGGAAAAATGTTTATAAAATTCGGAATGATGTTTTAGACCTCTATTAGAAATTTGGTTCCATTTGGTTAAGTTTTGCTAATCATATCATTAGTTTTGCTTAAAACATGCTTAAAGGGAAATATGGGGTTTGGGTCATGTTTGATCCATTTTGATATGTCATATTGTTGTTTTGGTGTTTGTGGTTGATTCCCTATGTTCCTATGATTGTATGATATGCTTTGTGGTTGATTAGAAGTGTTAGATTGGTCGAAAACGCCGTCGAGAGGCGAAAATAGCTTGTTGGAATGGTGCAGGTTTTAGGACCAGGAAAAACCGACCAGGCTTCTGACCGAACAGGTTCTTGACCGACCAGGTTTCGACCGACCAAGTCTGGAACGACCAAGGGAGTTTCGACCGACTAAGTCTGGAACGACCAAGGGAGTTTCGAACGACCGAGTTTGGACCGACCAGGGGGGTTTCTGACCGACCGACCCCATAGAAACTTCAGACCGACCAGGATGGGTGAAATGCGATCGACCAGAGGAGGTTTCAGACCGACCAGGGGAGGAGCGAAATGCGACCGACCAGGAATGAAGGAAACCGATCCACTCGTGCTCCATATCACGATCCGAACCAGGAGAGAGCCACGAGCTGGAGGAGCGCGATCCGATCCGTATGGGGTATTCCGATCCGAACCGCTACCAGATGGACGCCACGAACCGCACTGCGTTGATGATGGGGAGCTAAAGGCCGAACCGAACCGATGGCTAAGAGGGGATCCAAACCGATCCGGTGATAACAGAAATCCGAGATGCAAAGGTAGTCCAAATGGAAGTTAGAGCTCGGGATCCAGTTGGGAACCAACGAGTTCACTTCATGAGTTGGGCTTTGCTGCGGGACGTGTGCCAAGGGGCAGTCGACGTTCATGACTTTGGATCACTATGTATGGGAAGTACGTGAACAAATTCAGGGCTGAAATGGCCTAGGTACGACTAAAGGGCTATAAACCAATGAAGTGGGGTCATTTGTAAAGATTTGGTCATGACTCCATGTGGTAAGCTTGGTAGTAGCAGTAGTTGTACAAGTCGAACTCCGTCACTACTTCAATGGGTCTAGTGATTGACAGTGGTGGACATCGTATGCTTTACGCACTGAGTGAGAGATGTGAGGATGGTTGTTATGGTTGATTTGTTTGCTATCATTATGACATGCACACCCCATCCCCGTAATCTTACACTATTTACTATGGCACCTTAGAGTACTGTACGGTATGTGGTACTAACTCTTTGGTTGCAGGTCCAAGTTCAGGTATGGTTTAGTATACCTGTTATTATTCTGTTTAGATGCTTATCGCTCATACCAGGCTTTATGTCTGACCCAGAGTTTTATGTCTCCTCTTATTACTCTGGGTGCTCACACGAGCAGACTAGAGACAGGTTAGCTGGTGATGCACGGGTAGATGATCCGGAGACGAGCAGGAGGCTTCCACGTAATATATATATAGTATTCTCCCTGTGTTGTTGAAGATCACTACTTGGGCATTGGTGGTGCATCTTCTACTTTCGCTAGACAGTAAATTTGGAAAATTGTAATAAGCTATATTTGAATTTCCGCTGCTCTGATGATTGATGTTGATTTTAGTTATCAGCTTATGCAATGTCTCACCTGTTTTATGTCAAGTATGTTATTATTATATTTTATTCCATGCGCTGTGAGACATTCTACAGGTTCTTTGTATGTTCATTTCCTTCTTTCCTTTTCCTTCTGGCGACCCGTTCCGCGCTAACTGGACATGTGTACAGCGCACTTTTGGAGTAAATGTCGGTTGGTGTGGGGCGGGCCATCACAAGAACTTAACTCGATTAACTTATCTCGATAATCTAACTCAAGTTGATTAACTCCTCTAACTCTATTCGCTTGACTCTAGATCGCAGCGATCACAATGTTTACGCCTGACTCCCTCAGGAAACATCCGACCGCCGTAGGCTATTTACAGCCCTGCAAATTACGCTAGCAGTCGTACGAGATGGCAACTTACCCTGAATACTATGTTTGACTAATTCTGTCTCAAATAACTATATTTGATTAACTCTAGTTTCGTTTTAACTCTAATCGATTAACTCTAACTGATTAACTCTAACTGGTTAAACCTACCTGGTTAACTTTAACTGGTTAACTCTACCTGGTTAACTCTAACCGATTAACTCGACTTGATTAACTTGACTTACTTAACCCAACTGGTTAACTTGACTTACTTGACCCAACTGGTTAACTCAACCTGACTGGTTAACTCTACTGGACTGGTTAACTCTACTGGACTGGTTAACTCTACTGAACTGGTTAACTCTACTGGACTGGTTAACTCTACTGAATTAACTCTTCTCGAATACTATATTCGACTAACTCCTTTTAACAACGTTTTATTCATTTGAAAAGATTTACTTTTAAATAACAGTTCTACACTTTAAAAATGATTTCCTTTTTATAACGTTTTCCTCTTTATAACGGTTTCTGCTTTATAACGTTTTCCCTTTTTATAACGTTTCCTTTTTAATTCTATTTGTAAATGGTTTACAAATATTCCCTTTTCAAATTTATTCTTGAAATATTCTAACTCCTTAAATTCTCTGGAAAATTCGCCATAACCTCCACGGGAGCATCGGGAAAATCCCCAAACCCGCCACACAGGCCTTTCCATTAAAAAGAAAATGGTTTGTAATTATTTCCTTTTTTAATATCTCCAATTTATAAATATTTCAATTTATAAACATTTATTATTTATAAATATTCCACTTTATAAATATCTCTTATTTATAAATATCCCATTTTATAAATATTCTATTTTCAATATCACTTTGAAAATCCCCTTATCAACATTTCGATATGTTATGGTATTCAATCATATCAAATCACGATGTTCAATATCGTCCAAGCACATATAATCGCCCACAAATTTTATATCACATCATATAACAATATATGAAAAACAATAAAATAACTGTTGAGGAATCCAGTCGGATTCCTCCAACCTGTCTCCCTGCATCCACAGATGTTACACAATATGATTATCATTACTTTCAGTTCAATACAAATTATTCTGATAGCAGAATCAATATATAAATATTTAAAGGTTAATATATATATATATATATATAATTTCCACTAACTGACTAGTAGTTCAATCAATCAACCAACACACAGCAATCAACAGATGATTAACAGTTCTAAGAATACATTATAAAAATATAACTGTTCAGAGTTGGTGAGTTTTACTCACATTGGTAGTTCATCGTTAAAGAACGCTAAACTGTCGTTTGATTTGAATCAAACAGTTTATTTCACCATAAATTCATACGAGTCCCAATCCACTTCCAATCAGCTTCATTGTGAAGCTCTCGTCCATACGATCCCAACGCAACTTACGGTTCGTCAATCTGATATCGTATGAGATAGATATACAATTTTAAAGTTTGAACTAATTTAAAATAAAACTCGACTAAATTAAATGGGCTTAACTTCACTTTGCCGGCCCATTATCCTTTAAAAGTACCAGACCCGAACTTCACTTCATCTCCCCCAAACCAAGAAATGTCGTGACCTGCTCCCAAAACTCCTGGCCATTTTTGCAACTTCAATCCCATCGTTCTCCTCCATCGATCAACAAAACCCCAAACAAAAATCACCAAAATACTTCTCATTCAAAATACTCCATCCCCATATCAATTTCGTGTAACTCGTTCGCCATTTGAGGATCCCGTCGTTCATGGCTTTCGTCGCAGGTATAGGAAGTAACCGAACGAAATATTCACCGTCTACCCCAAAACTTTGCAACCAAACCCGGGTTTACATTCTCGATCCAAAGCCAATAACCAATACGAGTGCAAATGCTTACTTCCTTTGATTTCTCGAACCCTTGGATCGAAGAAACGCACGCTGTAAATTTCGGACTTCTTCAAGCATGCATCGCACCACCCAAAAGCAGTACCCAACTGAAGAGAAACCCTCATGGAACCAAAGTATTTAAGTTTTATAATTTATAGTATTTGTTTTGATTTCCTGGAATTTTTTTTGAAGATCGATAGTTTACTGAAAGAGGAAAATAACAACGGCGCATTTTTCTTTGACTACAGGAGTTGGGAGTTAGGTTTTAAGGGTGGTAGTTAACTGCTATTTATAGTGAGTAGGATTTAGATATTTTTAGGATATTTTATTTTAATCATTTTATATTCGTTCTGACTTCTAAAAATCTGTGTGATCACACACGATGCCCAAAAATCACGAAACCGGACATGTAGCTAGAGTTCGACATTACGGTCCCAACAAAACTGGTTTCGTCGAATTCCGACTTCGTATGCTCACACAACGTATTTTTAACTGTCAAAATACTGACTAGTTTTCACTCTAAAAATCCGTACGGCCACACAGTGACTCTAAAAATCACGAAACTTGACCTCTAACAATAATTTGACATTGCGGATCCAACAGAATTAGTTTTGTCGAATTCTGACTTCATTTGCAAAACCGGCTATTTTTAAAGCTCTGGATGACCCATTTAAAAATATAAATATATTTAAATATAATTAAATTAAATATAAATAAATTTATATTATCGTATATCTTCACATATGATATCGTACAGCAACAGGATATCATATCAGAATTTACAGTTTGATATTTAAGATTTTAGATTTATCGATATTCAGTTTTATATCGAAAATCTTTTTATAACGTAAATAAAGCGTTGCAAATTATAAAGGAATTCAACAGCGACTTTTCTGAAATTTGATTTGGACATAAATCAAAATCTACACGACGAAATCCCGATTTTTCTCTTCCACCAGAAAGATATACTCCAATAGCTCCACACGTTTCTTGTTTCACAGAAATCCGGCTTAAAACGAATCCTGTACATTCAGTTGAAGTTCGAATTGCCAAATAGCAAACTGCCGCGCCATTTCAAGCTCTGTTTTAATTATATTATAATTATACGTTCAAACTGTCGTCGATTGAATATATTCATCAATATAATTCAACTCTAAGCTGAATTAAATATAAGGGACGACCCCGTTCACAGAATATTGTGATTTCCAATATTTTTGATTATTTATGAATTAAATATATTATTTAATTATTTAATTAAATTAATTATTCACTATAATTAAATTAACGACGATTTAATTCCCTAAATCACTATTTATATAATTAAATAAATTAATTATACCTCTGGAAAATGCGGGTCATTACATGCAGTTGACTATTTCACAAAATGAGCAAAAGCTGAACAGATGACCACAATCACAACAAAGAAGGTCATCAACTTTATCATCTGAAACATTATATGTTGGTATGGAATACCCCGAACCATTATCACAGACAATGGAACCCAGTTCGATAGTCTGGAGTTCAAGGATTTATGTGAGAAGTATCATATGGAGAAGAAATATACCACAGTTGCACATCCCCAATCTAATGGTCAAGTCAAAGCTGTTAATAAGATTATCAAAACCATCATGAAAAAACAGTTAGAGCGAGCTAAGGGAAAGTGGGTTGATGAACAACCTCTGGCCCTATGGGCATATCGTACGACCCATAAGTCTGCAATGGGCCATACTCCCATTGCCTTATCCTATGGTTCGAAAGCAGTTCTTCAGATAGTGCTTGAGGTTCCATCTCATCAGACGACTTACTACGATCCCTTGTCTAATAAAGCACTTCTATCGACATCGTTGGACACAATTGATGAAAAAAGAGAGGAGGCAAACCTTCATGCCGAGTCCCTACGCGAAGGATCGCACGATACTACAACAAAAAGGTTCGGCCAAAAACTTTCGATGTAGGCGACCTTGTTTTGAAGCGAATCTTCCCAATCCCTATCCACATGGGCCCTAGGTGGGAAGGACCCTACGTCGTTCGACGGAAGCTCGATAATGGAAGTTTCAAGATGACAACTGTTGATGGAAAACCTTTTCAAAGAGCAAGGAATGCAGAGAACTTATGACTTTATATTTCTTAAGAATTTTCTAAAGTATCTTTTTTAGTTAATTTGTTTTTGATAGTGTAATAAGCAATCCTTCATTGACTGCAGTAGCGTATGAATAAAAGTCTCCATTCCTACTCCGTTTTATTATCATAAAAACTAAGGGCTGTGACTTGACCAACTATTGTTTACCCCCTGACGCTCTAATGAGCAGGCCCGAGATGAAGCAGGCCGACACAGTTGGAGGAATAAGGGCTCGACCATATCAATAGTATTGATCTCAGGCTTTGATCGATTGATCAGTTTTTTGACTACTACTTTGATTGACTCAAAGTAAGGTTGGCGCCCAACTAAACATACTGACTGACTGTCGGAATTCAACTCTTAACCTCACGACTTGAGACTGAATATAAATGACGAATGAGCGTGAATGGTGCACCCCAACAAAAGACTGCTTAATTCCTAAAAACTCTACACCTTACTATCTAAAGAATGAGTATAAAAGACTAAAAGCGCTCCTGCTCCACGACACCTAACTCCTAATCAAAGTTGGATCCGCTCGAGTATGACTGGAGAGCTTGCTATTCGAACAACCTACCCCGACATCGGGGACAAGAGGATTGATGAATACCCCCAACTAGGGTGGCATTCGAGTCATCCTCAATAACCAAAATAAGACAAGAAACTCACATGACACTTTTTTTGCATATGAATGACATAAGTATTTGCAAAACAAGTAGATTTTCATTTAAAATACCATGGCATGATTACAAAATGCTACTACATAACAGGTAGAATTCAAACATCGTCTGCAGCGATATAGAGTTCGATGATTACAAAAGCGCGAGGGCCGCACTCGCATGAAACTTTCCAGAGGGCCTTAAAGAAAAATACAATAAGAGAACTTCTAAAAAGGAGGTGGCATTAGTCCTTGATCAATCATTTCCACCAACTCTTTTAGCTTGATCATCTTCAGTGCTTCCTCGGTGTTCAACATATGTCTCGACCCCCCAAGCGTGCTACCCAAAGAGCGACAAGCTAGTGCCGAGGCTTGTGGATTGACAGGATCCATGGGAGCCGGTGTTCTGACTGAAGAAAGAATGGTCCGGGGAATGGCTCGAATAGGTTTATCGCTTAAAGGATCTACGGTTGGTTCGGGCTTCGCGGAAGAAATCTCTTTATCGCTCCGAGCTTTGATCTCAGCCAGAGACAGGCAATTCTTTCTCTTAGACTCCAATATGACCGCAACGTCCTCATCCTCCGATGATGCAATGTTAATCCTTTCCTCCCTCAAGACTTTGTTTGCTTCTTCAGCGCTACCCTTCTTCCCATCAGCGGGTTCTACTTCCACTTTCTCCTTCATCGAAAAGGCACCTGCCATGAAAAATAAAAAAAGGGAGAAACACAAGTCAGGGTAGGACGAGTAAACTTAGAATTAGTTAAAGGGCTTACTTCCAACATTGGGCTCGATCAGTTGCTCTTCCGTGACTTTGACTGGCTCGGATGGATGAAATGACCGTAGAAGCAGAAGAAATGGATGCCTTGGCCCGATCGCTACCAATTCCTATCTCGGGCACCAACTTCCCCTTCACTCTGCGGCGTTCTGCCTCTGCCGCACTCATCTCTTGACTTCTCACCTCTGCCACATTTGCTCATTCCTCGTCATTTAACATTTGGATCATCAAAAATTCCTAGTCGACCAACTACCCCTTTGCTGCTCCTCTCTCTTCCTACAAGATTATCTTTCCTGTGTCATTTAATAGCCTGGAATACCTCGGCATCCAAGACAAATCTCTATGACAAAGAAAGTTTGCAAAAAATGAAAGAGTCTGGCGGGCATGCCCTTTTTAGCTTGATTTTCTTCTGGGCTGCTCGGCTTTAATGGCCTCAATATCATGCTGAAGCTTCAAATTGTTAGTAGACTCAACTGCTGCAGCGACGTTTTCTTTAGCCTGATTCTTGGCTGACTCAGATGAATGAAGGGTGGCTTTGAGGTTCTATATTTATAGACCCAATCAAGTTGTGTCATCTTTCAAAGATTTGATCTCCCTTTTCATCGAATCATACTCCCGACCTTTCTGTTGGACCTGGATGTTCAGATCCTCGACTTCTTTTTCACGCTTTTCTTTATCGGCCACTGCCTGTAGCCCCTGATCTTTAATTTTCTTTTCAAGAAATCCAAAGGTTTTCTCGCCACTAGACACATCTCTTTTCAGGCTGGCAATTTCGTTCAGCCTTTCATTCAGCACTCCGCTTACCTGAAAATGGCTATAGCTTGGGGGCAGGCTCTATACATGAAAATATGAGTTGGGAAAATTTCGTTCCAACTCCCTAACTCGATCAATGGAAGAAGGCCCGACCGAAGGTCTAGGGCGACTCAACACTGCCCGAGAGTGGTTGGCTTCTTCTCCTTCCTTGGACTTGGGGGACTTGTCCGTTTTCTTCTTTTTGGGAGTGCTCCCCAACTCTTCCATATCTCCCGATGCTCGATCACGTTTCCTCAAGCATTTCTCCTTCTGGTTGCTATAATCCTGGGTCAAATCTTCCTTTTTCTCTCCCTTTCCATTGCTCTCTCTCTTTCTCCTTTTCTTTCTTTTTCTCCTTTTCTTCTCTCTTTCTCTCGCTGTCTCTGTCTCTCTTCGCATTCTCTGCCCTCATCTCCTCCTCCCTTTTGCTATTTTCATCTTATCATCGGTTCTTCTCCCACCACGCAACAAAGTGGACTCGTCCGGCCTGATGTCCGTTGTGAGGCAGGAGAAAAGATCGCTATAAAACTCTTCGTCGATGTCCTCTGAAAAGAGAAGAAAAGTCATAAGTAAGATGGACAACCTTCAATTTATACATAAGAAACATGATATTGTGATGTGCAATAAACCTCATACCTTCGGTACCTTTTTGTTTGGCTAAGAAAGACATTCCCTTGGATTGATTGGCAAAAAATTGATGTGGATCTAAGCTTTGTGGTGAAATGATAATGTCGGGCATCTGTAGTTTTTTTAAGCTAGGAAGGGGAGATGCACCATGCTCCTCCTGCAAATCATGGTCCATGGGAGAGTCTTCCTCGACTTTAGAATCTATCAAATGAGTCTCAGTAAGTTCCTCCTTGTTTGGTTCTCCTCGCACTGTTTTTGGGGATTTCTTGGCAGGGATCTTCTCTCTTTGTTGGTGTTCAACCTTTCGATGCTCGGCTTCTCGTCGCTCAGCCTCTCGAACCCGCCTTTTGAAAGTAGGCTTCTTTGGGCCAAAATTCCTTTTCTTCCCGGGCGAAGGGGGAGCAGAAGATCCCCCGATCGAGCGAGTCACTTGCGTATCCACCAACTTCTTCTTGACTGGGGGCACCACATCCTGGCCCGGTGCTGCTGATTCGGATTCCTCTTTTGACGAGACGATCGTCCTACTTTGGTCGAGGAGAGCACATTGATGTTAATTCTCGTCAGTCAAACAATTCCAAAACAACCGCAGCTTCAAGTCCAGCTCGATCAGTCGCTCATGGCGCTCCTCAAAGACCTCCTCCTCGGGCCTTGCAGGGTCGTCCCTTATAAAAGGAATGGAGTATAGCAATTAACATAAGAAACCTTAATATGAAGAGTATCAAATGGCGGAAGACTTACTACATTGTAGCCAGTATCGAGCGCACCCTGGCTGCTCTTTAATCCAAAACCACTTCTGCCTTGGGTCACCCACATTGTTCGAAATTTCTTCAATAATCTTACAACCCCGAACTGCCTCGAAATGAAGTAAAGAGGGGGATTGTTTCTCATTGTGTTTAAAATGAAAAAGAAAGGCCAAGTCATCAAAGTTGGAGGGTAGACCAAGTACTTCATATATAGGGAATAGATCGATGCAAGTTGCCATAAGTAATCGGATGAAACTATATTGGAGCCAAGTTCATCCGTCGTAAGAAGTTGACAATAAATGAAGGAAAAGGGGGATGACTCCCATATTGCACTTGCACATTGGAAGAGAAATCTCCATGTAACTGTCCGGGGGATTATGAGGCCTGGCAGTTTTCTCAGGGACAAGAACGTCGTCAAAAGAAATGTTGTGTTTTGTCGACAAGTGTTGTAACTATTTAAGAGTGATCGTGGACTTTTCTGCATCTGGAGGGTTCTCTAAGATTTCCGTGCCCGAAAGCATGTTGGGTGTAGCAACCCGGATTTCCGGTACCAAACAACACCAGTCCAACACAAATTGTACTGGAAACCCAGCTGCCAATAGAAAGAAATTAGAGGGTGAGACAAGAAAGAAAGGAATACTAGAATAGAAGAAGAAGAAGAACCAACACAACATAGAATCTCACATCGCAGAGGAAACAAATATAATATAAAAATAATCTTTATTGAGAGCTTGATATAAAACTTACAAATCATCAGAGTACATCACACATTAGGACAGTTATAACATCATGTCCTCATATACAATACACAGCGGAATAATTATTAATACGTTTGAACACCTCCAGCTCGTCTGTGGACTTCGCAGCATCCGATAACCTGGACCTACACAACCCGGTCTAACCCGAGCATTATAAATACCGAGTCAGTCTGGTGGACCAGAGTGAGAACAACTCGCAAAATTTATGGGGAATCATCCAACTTGATTTCAAAGTCAAACTCTTTTCGAAAGAAAGGATAATCGTAAGACCAAATCCACACATAAATACGAACGGTTTTTACCTTACGATAACCCAAAACATTTTGAAATCATATATATCTTCTGATATTATAATAGTGTCTAAATAAAAATAAATATCAATCTAGCAGAACGCTTGCATCTCACGCTCCACATATATAGTATACAATCAGAACCGCGGGCGCTTATTGAAGATTGGATTCCGACTATGACAAGGTATGGAACCACCTGCCGATAGTGTATCTCTAGAGGCGAATACACTGGGTTCAACAAGAACATCTTGCAACCCGGCCCATACATGACCAACCATTCATTTCGCTTGAGTGTATCAAATGTATATCACCAACGATTGGGATCAGCAACCATTTCCCAAAAGGGACAACAACGATAGATTAAAGAAGCAAAAGTAATTTCTCTAGTAGGTGATTATACACCTTAAAGGGTGCGACCCACATAGCCATGCTGCCTGCCCAATTTTTATCATTTCCTGGTTGTAAGGCTTGAGGTTATAATTCTTCTCGAATATCTGGCCATCATTTACTTTGAATGCCACATCGTCAGATCTGCAAGAATATCACTAATTGACGCCCACAAAAATATCTAGTTGTTAAGCAAAGAGAAGTGCGCTCTTCCCCGCCATCAACAGGAATACGTTTGGAGAAATCAACGTACGTGATCTTTTGGAAATGCTCTGTCCGACATTCGTCCATACAAGTCATCCTGGGACTGGACAAACCGAAGGCACTCTCCTACCACATCCAATATAGGAATCAGCCCATGGATCAGTAGCGAGTAGTCCTTGCAATCCGTAGATTCCAACCATGACAGAATCACAGTTTATCTCTGGCCGCTAAACCAGAGATTTGGAGTAATTCTTCCGCTTATGAAGATCCACAGTCTTCAATGCTCCATCTTCAATCTTCACCTTCATCTTCACGTATTTGCTGGTCGGAATGGTTTTTCGAATATAAATTCGATCCCGGTCTTTCCGTACCAACAATCGTATAGGTCAGATTTGATAGTTGGTGATTTTACTATCAAAAAATAATTGTGTTAATATAATGAGTTCATTGGTTCAGTACTCAGCATCACTTGGCCCTTTCATATTTGGAAATAATTAACATATAGTTAATTAAACTTCTAGATCTTTAAATATTTTAAACATAGTATTTACATCTTATGTCAATATCTTGACCTTCTGAAAACCACTCCTTCTTAATATTACGAAAAATATTTATTAACGATATTCAATTCTCTACCATACTATTATTTGAAAATATTAGTTACAACATTATTTATGTATTTCTATACGCCAACAATCATTGGTCCCTAACCGTAGATTGGTAAGTGAATAACTTCCTAAGTATCAACCCCGAAGACCGAAAACAACATCAGATCAATACCCAGAAAATCACTCAACTTAGTCAATCTCCAGCTAGGTTCTAATTCTTATCTTACTCGTTATCAACGCATATTATCCCACCTCCGATCAATTTAACCATTTTCCATTTTAAAAATCTTGTTTCAAATTCCATTTGCAAATAACGTTAATTTAAAACTTAACATTTTTGCCTTACGCCCGTTTCATACGCATTGTTTATAACTCTTAGGTTTGATATAAAATCCTATTTATCTCAATCCCTTCTTACTTAATTTAAATATTAAGTAACATTATATTTAAGCTACCACATCTACTTATATTTCCTTTTATAAATTCCTTTATAAAAACTCGGGTTTGGATATAAAACTTATTCATTAACTCTTTCCAAAATTCACTAGACGTTCTCATTATCCACTTTGATTACTTACATAAATGAAAATAATAATTTACTTCTTCATTACATAATACTTTCTAAAATCTTTTTAAATTAAAACAAATCTTCATTTATCTACCCCATTAGATTAATTTAGGACCAATCCATCAAATAACCTATTCTAGTTGACTTCGTTAACTTAAATCCTGATTATTTTGTTCATCAACTTCCATCGGCCCATCGTTTTAAATTGATTAATAATTTAAATAACCTTATTTAATTGCCTCTTGGAAATAATCCATCTCCTAACCGTTAATTTAATTTCTGCTCTTCTGAATCTAAATCTTGTTAAGAAAAGATTTAATAACAACTCATAGCTTAAATAATAAAGCATAAACATTTATTTTCTTTATTAAACTTTTTTTAAATAATATATTTCAAATCTATCTTCATTTATAAAAATTTGCAACTTCATTACCATCGATATACCTAGCGGTAAATCATATTTATATTTATAAAATGATTTATTCTTGGGTCAATTGTTGCCAATTACTCAACCAATACTGTCTATTGGTTAAAACAAAACAAATATTGAATTCAACAACCAATGATCAAATCAATCATCCAATTATATCGGTTAAACAGATCATATAATTGTAATACTGAAATAAACTATAAATTTGAGGAACCCTGTTGGATCCCTTCAACCTGTTTTTCCCTGCATCCAAATATGTTATCTCAACAATATCATTTTACTTCAACAAACGGATATAATATTCAACCATCAAACAATAACAGCTATCCAACCATCCATCAACCAATTAACAATCATAGCACATAAATATTTAAAACCCAAATTATATAAAATTTAAGTGGGATAAAACTGAGTGAGTTGAACTCACCTTGATTCCATCTGTCGTCAAAACCATTTATTTCAGTTAAATTAAACCAGTGTCCAATTCAACTGAAATCCCAATTGCTTGTTATTCCGTCCAATCCATCTTTAAAATGATATCCATCGATACGGTCCAAACGTCCTTGTTTCATCCAATCCCGTTGTTGTTTGACAACATTACACGTTACGCATTTTTTTTAAATAATAATATTATGAATACCTTAGAAATATTTTATTATTATAATCCTTATTTACGCTACATAATCTTATTTAGGCATGATTAAACCTTAGTTAGGCACGTTCAATGTTTTTTTCCCAAAGTTCGTCAATCATTTGCTTATAATTAATGGCGGTTCAGTTAGAAAATTCCAAGTACGTGTTATGAAAATGGAGCGTACATCTTCAAAATGTAAACGTACAATGTTTGTTTTATTTAGTTTTCAGGATGCTAGTACAAAGGCATATCTTGACTTATATATATGTTACAACAGTCGAATTAAAATATACTACACTGGTTACTGCCTTTTAAGATATCAAAACGGTGATAACATATCTACGATTCTACGTCCCATGTAGCATGGTTTCATTTGTTCTCAAATAAATTATAAGATGATAAGTTTTGATCCTGAACAATTTGGCAGTGCTTGTATTCAGACCTTTTACTCCTACGAAAAAGGAACTTTATGACACCTTCGTTGTTTATTGAAAACACTGAGAAATACATTCTAGTATGTACAAGTGTACAACAGTATTTATAACATGCATTAGACATTTATGAAGAAACGTAATCACATCCGAAATAAATGATTTATTTATTACAAAAATTTGATAATATGTTATTATTATTTCTTCTTCAAATCAGTTTAAGATGTTAAACCAGTGATCAAAACTAAAATGGAAAACAATGACCAATTATAATTTTTTTTTAAATTACACAACAATTATTAACTATACAACTGTCTGGACAGGCTCTTGTTTCTCATCATGCATCTTCAAGTGAGCATTGAGCGTACTGTCATATAGGAATCAAACTTGTTGTGCATTACTTACATATAGGCCACGTGAGAACTACTTTTTTATATTCGGAACTGGGTTCGACAAATCATGTGTGATCAGGCATATTTAATAATTTTGAACCACCAAGGTATTTTATAACGTTTTCGTTAATGTTTGATTAAGCTTTTGTATTTAGGTATTAAAAGCAAATCAGGCATATGAAAGGCAGAACTCAAGTTATGTTGATCACCCCTTTATCTAGTCACGTATAAACTTGATTTTGCATGTATAATATTAACTTCCGGTAGCCATGGTAAAAGGAATAGGATTGGGAATATTTACGGTAAAGATCTAATTATGCACAGTATAATACTCGATTAGGGAAAAAAAAGAGATTTGGCACCTTCTATATTATTACCAGGCCACTGTATATCTTCCTTGCCATATGCTTTCGAAACCCGCACCCCATCGCTCCCCCATCTGCTTAACTTCTCTCTCTCTCTCTTGTTTCTGTCATCACTTCTCCTTCGGATTTTCACCGTCTCGTCCAGTCTTCCATCACCCCAGTAACGCTGCACCACCCATCTCCGACCATCCAGCAAACTGTGTCGACCTCAGCGCCGAGCCCACTGACCGACTCTACACCTTCTTCTTCTTGCTATGTTGAACCCGCAAGTTCCCTCTTCCACTTCCTGTTTCAACGTATTCCTTTTTGTTGTGAGAGTTTTGTTCATTCTCTTCTTTTTCCATGCTACTGTTTTTCTTTTGTAAACTGTTTCGTTTTTTTATATAATATTAACTGGAAGAAAATGAACAAACAGATGTGAATGCTTCACATATCAGTGCGATGGAGAGGAACCGAAGTATGGCAGTATTTATAGAAAAGGAAAAGGTAAGATAAGACGGACATCGCTCACACTGTATCCTATACGCTAGAGCAGCTATGGAACGAAACAGGGTAGGCAATAGATCTGTGCGCAGTTCATTAGGAAGATCAGAGTGTTGTCTTAGGTCTGTAGAGAAGTTAGAGAGTAATATGAGTTGTTTTATTGATCTGGCTAGTGTTTCAGTGTGTGTTTTCATTTCTTTTTTGCTAATTGATTTTACATTGGGGTAGCTTGTGTGAATTTTCATGTTTGTGATGTTGATGACGTGAAGGCATAGCTGGGTGGATAGAAGGTTAGGCATGTGCGATTCTAAAGCTAGATAGAAAGAGAAACAGTGTAGTTGTTTGTGCATCAGTGTATAGACCATCCAATGTACATAGGTCCTGCAGTGCATTTTCATTTCAGCATAGCTGTGTGATTAGAATTGTAATAGGGCAGACTAGAAAAACATGGAAGGCCTAGCTGAAGAAAAGAAGTATGAATAGCTTCAATGTTCTCTCTTTACAATCTAGTGCTGTGCGATTTAGACTTATGCCAAAAATTTGAGAGGACTTAGTACCATGATTTGATAACATAGGCAAAAGAAATTAAAATAGCTAGGCAGTTGAAAACTGAGGAAGGCTATGCGTGCTGTTTGATTTGCTTGCGTACGGAGGTACCGTGATGTGTATTGAATTCTACCGCTTATTATCGTTAACCGTTGTTTACCGATAAACCATTAAACTCGTATCGTCATACACAAACTTCAAACATAACGAGGCTAAATATGCTGATACGTCTTGACGTTCCGATTCCAATGAAATTTGTTTCGTTAAAAACCGACTTTGTTTGCACAACTCCGTTATTTTAAATTTTTCGCTTCACCTTTAAATTTCACGCACCGATAAAATAAATATAATTGGCTTCAAATTGGAAATCTAGTAAAAATTAATTATACGTCTTCTAATAAAACTTGTTTCGTCGAAAACAGAGGTTGTTTGAAAGATAATCATTTCTAACACCTATATAATATATCGAACAATTTCCCGTGTGCAAAGCACGGGCCTCATCATAAGGTATGCAACACATTGATTTAAACGTCCTATTTCGTATGATTATTTAATTTCATCGTCATGTCGTTGAGTGTTTTATACTCGTACCGATATACATGAATTTTAAGTCGTAGATTATGAAATACCGCGACGTTTCAAGTTCAATTTGTAAATATATATAAATTTAACATTCAAACTTCGTTATATAAATGAATTATGTATTATAAATCCGTTTTAAAATCCCAAATCAATATTTAAAACAGTAAAATATATTGAATATCTAATTACCAAAAATGCGGGACGTTACATTCCTTTCCTCTTAAAAGAATTTCGTCCCCGAAATTAGTAAGTAAGAGAAATTTTTAAATCCCAGTTATTTCCAAAATAATTATTATAGAATTATCAACAACATTCTAAGTAATATAGTTTACGAAAAATTCGTTGGCACCTTCACTGCACTGCTTGATCAGACCAACTACAAACGCCACTCTGGGCCTCACATCCTATCAAAGAAAACCCAAACCAAATAGCTATCCAACATTTATTTCCAACTTCAAATTTTAATTCCAATATCCACGTTAAGTTTCAAACTCATATTCAATTAACTATTTTAATTTTCCTATTTATTCACCTTCATTTTAAATTCAAATTCTGATTTTGTTTTAAAAATCATTTATTATGTTTCATTTAACTTATCTTTAAGTTAAATTCTTACTCATTCTATTTCACAAATCATATCTGTGAAGTCTATTGGTTATTAAATGTCCTAATTTTAATCAAATTTGAATTCCATTCAAATTAATCAAGCAAACCATTATCTCGATAATTTGAGAAAAATGTTTCTTTTCTATAAAACAATATAATTTGGGTAAAATTATCTCATTTACCCTCTTTATAAAACAATACGATGCCCGTTGCCTGTCCAATACTTTTCAACACTTGAACCGACCAAATAACACAATACAAAACATTTCTATATAGAATATTCAAATACACTCCCATATATATATATATACACACTCAAACTCAATCTATGGTATTACTAACCCCATCTCTATCGAGTTACGCCACAGAGCCAAGGTTATTATTAAACCAATAGCTCTGATACCATCTGTAGCAGCCCGGATTTCCGGTACCTTTTGAGCTGACCAAACAACACCAGTCCAACCCAAATTGTACTGGAAACCCAGCTGCCAATAGAAAGAAATTAGAGGATGAGATAAGAAAGAAAGGAATATTAGAATAGAAGAAGAAGAAGAACCAACACAACACAGACTCTCACATCGCAACAGAAACAAATATAATATAAAAATAATCTTTATTGAGAGCTTGATATAAAACTTACAAATCATCAGAGTACATCACACATCTGGACAGTTATAACATCATGTCCTCATATACAATACACAGCTGAATAATTATTAATACATTTGAATACCTTCAGCTCGTCTCAGGACTTCGCAGCATCCGATAACCTGGACCTGCACAACCCGGTTTAACACGAGCATTACAAATACCGGGTCAGTCTGGTGAACCATAGTGAGAACAACTCGCAAAATTTAAGTGGAATCATCCAACTTGATTTTAAAGTCAAACTCTTTCCGAAAGAAAGGATAATCGTAAGACCAAATCCACACATAAATACAAACGGTTTTTACCTTACGATAACCCAAAACATTTTGAAATCATATATATCTTCTGATATTATAATAGTGTCTAAATACAAATAAATATCAATCTAGCGGAACGCTTGCATCTCACACTCCAAATATATAGTATAAAATCAGAACCGCAGGTGCTTATTGAAGATTGGATTCCGACTATGACAAGTTATGAAACCACCTGCCGATAGTGTATCTCTCGAGGTGAATACACTGGGTTCAACAAGAACGTCTTGCAACCCGGCCCACACATGACCAACCACTCATTTCGCTTGAGTGTATCGAATGTATATCACCAATAGTTAGGATCAGCAACCGTTTCCCGAAAGGGACAGTATCGATAGATTAAAGAAGCAAAAGGAATTTCTCTAGATAGGTGATTATATACACCCTAATGGGTGCGACCCACATAGCCATGCTGCCTGGCCGATTTTTGTCATTTCGCGGTTGTGAGGCTTGAGGTTATAATTCTTCTGGAATATCTGGCCACCATTTACTTTGAATGCCACATCGTCAGATCTGCAAGAATATCACTAATTAATGCCCACAAAAATATCTAGTTGTTAAGCTAAGAGAAGTGCGCTCTTCCCTGCCATCAATAGGAATACGTTTGGAGAAATCAACGTATGTGATCTTTTGGAAATACTCTGTCCGACATTCGTCCATACAAGTCGTCCTGGGACTGGACAAACCGAAGGCACTCTCCTACCACATCCAATATAGGAATCACCCCATGGATCAGTAGCGAGTAGTCCTTGCAATCCGTAGATTCCAACCACGACAGAATCACAGTTTATCTCTGGCCGCTAAACCAGAGATTTGGAGTAGTTCTTCCGCTTACGAAGATCCACGGTCTTCAATGCTCCATCTTCAATCTTCACCTTCATCTTCACGTATTTGCTGGTCGGAATGGTTTTTCAAATATAAATTTGATCCCGGTCTTTCCGTACCAACAATCGTATAGGTCAGATTTGATAGTTGGTGATTTAACTATCAAAAAATAATTGTGTGAATATAATGAATTCATTGGTTCAGTACTCAGCATCACTTGGCCCTTTCATATTTGGAAATAATTAACGTATAGTTAATTAAACTTCTAGATCTTTAAATATTTTAAACATAGTATTTACATCTCATTTCAATATACTGACCTTCTGAAAACCACTCCATCATAATATTAAGAAAAATATTTATTAACGATATTCAATTCTCTACCATACTATTATTTGAAAATATTAGTTACAACATTATTTATGCATTTCTATACGCCAACAATCATTAGTCCCTAACTGTAGATTGGTAAGTGAATAACTTCCCAAGTATCAACCCCGAAGACTGAAATCAACATCAGATCAATATCCAGAAAATCACTCAACTTAGTCAATCTCTGTAGCAACCCGGAAATCTGGGCCAGTTTAAAATTTTTATTTTGGCAAATTTAGTAAATTTTGAATATTTAAAATGAATTATTTTAAATAATATCGACAAGAAATTTATTTTTAATGGAATAACGTATATATTATATACGTCGTCGTTAGAATATAAATAATTATATATAATTATAAATAGAATTGAAAATGGCGCGGTAGTTCGATAATTCGATTTCAAACTTCAATTGAACATACCGGGTGCAAAACAATCCGGATTTTAGTGAAACCAAAAACAATAGGATCTAATTGATGATATCTTTCCAACGAATCCGGAAAATTGAAATTTCATAGCGGGAATTAAAAGATATGTCCAGTTGAAAATTCTGAATAGTCGCTATGGAATTCAGGCCCTTAAAAATGGAAATTTTGCAAACGACCTCGGATTTCCACGAAACCGCTTTTGTTGGATCCGTGATGTCAAATTATTGCTCGGTTTCAAATTTCATAATTTTTCGAATCAATATGTGAGCGTGGCAAAGGAAAACGCGTTTGACCAGTTTTAGTTGATTTTAATCGATTAGAAAATGGCCATTTTTCTAACGGTCTCAGAATTCGATGAAACTAGTTTTGTTAGGACCGTATCATCAATACGAAGCTAGAAAATATTTTTTTGGAATTTTTCTAGTTAGTATGTGACCCCGGTAAATTGAAATGCGTGTTCAAAATCAATATATAGAGTTATACGTTGATTTTGACGAAAACTGATTGAAACAGTCAAATCAGCTTACGATACATATTCCATTGTGTTCGGGATGAGGGTAATTAGCTATGCATGACAGGCGGTGGGTCTTGTTTCGAGGTCGAAAATAAAGGTACCTTTTCGAAATTAAATTAAATTATATATATATTATAATATACCCCCCTTTTTTCTTCAAACCAAATCGACATACAGAATGAAAAAAAAACCTAAATCTAAATCGCTCGACGGCCGCTGCTCCTCCTGACCGCACCGCCGCTTACCCCACGCCGGCGCCTTCCCTCAGACCGCCCCACCTCCTCTTCCACGATTCCCCCCTCCTCCGACGCTCTTTCTCTCCTCATCTCCCCCTTCTGAAACGCGAAGCAACCCGCCCCTGAGCCCCTCGATCTCGCCGTCGAAGCAATTGCCGGAGCTGGCCAACCCCGCGCCTCCGCCCAGCAAGCCCCACCCCCTCCTCTGACCGGCGAACGATGGTAGCACCCCCCCTCCATCGATTTACATAGTAAGTTTTAGGATTTTATTTAGTTAAAAAAAAAACTGATTTTATGTAGTTAATAAAACTGATTTTATACAGTTATTAAAAACTGATGTTGAAATGATAAAGATTTGATTTTGAAATGAATAAAAATATAATTTTTATATTATAGGAATATTAAAAATATGATTTTTATATTATAGGAATATTAAAAATTCGATCTTTATTATGTAGAAGGAGCAAAGATGTGATTTTTATACACATGTTAACGAAGTAAAAATTCGATTTTTATATATTGAATAGTGAAGTAAAAATTCGATTTTTATATATTGAATAGCGAAGTAAAAATTCGATTTTTATATATTGAATAGTGAAGTAAAAATTCGATTTTTATATATTGAATAGCATAGTAAAAATTCGATTTTTATATATTGAATAGCATAGTAAAAATTCGATTTTTATATATTGAATAGCATAGTAAAAATTCGATTTTTATATACTGAATAGCATAGTAAAAATTCGATTTTTATATATTGAATAGCATAGTAAAAATTCTATTTTTATATATTGAATAGCGAAGTAAAAATTCGATTTTTATATATTGAATATCATAGTAAAAATTCGATTTTTATATATTGAATAGCATAGTAGAAATTCGATTTTTATATATTGAATAGCATAGTAAAAATTCGATTTTTATATATTGAATAGCATAGTAAAAATTCAATTTTTATATATTGAATAGCATAGTAAAAGTTCGATTTTTATATATTGAATAGCGAAGTAAAAATTCGATTTTTATATATTGAATAGCATGGTAAAAATTCGATTTTTATATATTGAATAGCGAAGTAAAAATTCGATTTTTATATATCGAATAGCATAGTAAAAATTCGATTTTTATATATTGAATAGCATAGTAAAAATTTGATTTTTATATATTGAATAACATAGTAAAAATTCGATTTTTATATATTGAATAGCATAGTAAAAATTCGATTTTTATATATTGAATAGCTAAGTAAAAATTCGATTTTTATATATTGAATAGAGAAGTAAAAATTCGATTTTTATATATTGAATAGCGAAGTAAAAATGTGATTTTTACATATGTAGAGAATACGGCAAAGAAAGTGACAAGAGGCAAGAACGACGAAGATTTCTACATAAGAACAGTCCAGGCGTTGGATTTAGCTTATCTGTGAGAATTTCTCACCTTTCAATTTAATTTTTCTAGTTATAAATATATATTAGGATGCAGACGGTGTTTAGTAGCACCCGACACCCGTCGTCCACAGACCCTGGACGGCTTGTATGCTTGGTTGTTTGATTTTGATGTGTAGTTGATTGTGTGATGTGATGTGAAATGAAATAAAATAATTATATAGTTGAAAATATTTTATAGTTAAAAATAGAATTTTAACGTATATATGAAATGAAATAAAAATAAACAAATCGGACGATTTGTTTGTATACACACATTTGACTGATATTGGTTGGGACGATAAATTTTACACATCGCCCAACTGCACAAATAAAATATGTGTTTGATTGTTTGAAACCCCACACGGGTATTGGGATGATATTTGACGTACACTAATCCCGATTGTTTAGTTGTATGTCGATCGGTTGATTGACAGGCTGCTATAAGCGTTGAATATTTATATTTGATGCTTATACAGTGTAGAATGCACTTTGGATGATGGTTGAGTATTAATCGTTGTTGATATATACATGTGTTGTAGAAAATCCATATAATTAACATTATATGGTAATTGATTGGGCCTCATTCCAGTTTCGAAAAAGAAATATTTGAAATAGAATATTTGAAAATAGAAATATATGAAGCCGTGTTGATTAGATTGACGCCATTTTGACGTGAACGATATTTATATCGATTTTATTCATTTTTCAATGAATATTGAAATAGAATTGAAATTCGAATTTAATTGAAATAGAATTGAAATTCGAATTAAATTGAATAGATTTGAAATCGAATAGAATTGAAATTCGAATTAAATTGAATAGATTTGAAATCGAATAGAATTGAAATTCGAATTAAATTGAATAGATTTGAGATCGAATAGAATTGAAATTCGAATTAAACTGAATAGAAATGAATTCGAATTAAAATTGAATAGAAATGAATTTGAATTAAAATCAAATATAAATGAATTCGAATTGAAATTGAATATAAATAAATTCGAATTGAACTCAATTTGAAATGAATTTAAAATGAATTTATATTGGAATATTCAATTTTGATTTGAAATTGAATATGAAGTTGAAAACCGTTTTGAAAACGAATTTAAAAACAATTTATAAAGCACGTTTTGAATTGAAATCGACGAAGTATATATTATATATATAGTATATATATAATATAATGGCCTGAATAGAACGCGCCGCGCCGCGGTAGTTCGCGAATTTCGACCATTGACTTCGAACGGATATTACGGGAGATCCGACCGTCGGATTCTCCTAAAATCGGAACCGTTGGGTTCATATCGAAAATAGCTTTCTAACGAACATTAGAAATTTGAAATCTAACGGTTGGATTTGGAATTATGTCCAAATCAAATTTGGAAAAGGTCGCTATAAGTGCAGTTCGATGGCCATTGGTGGAAATCGACTGTACGGGCCTCGATAAAATTATTAAAAATAGTAATAATTTGTGTAAAATCATAAGAAATGATTTAGAAAGAATTGGGATGAAAAACTCCATGTTTGAAAAGATAAAAATAGATTTTTATCAAAATGAACTAGTTTTGAACTAGAATTATAATTCTATTTATTTTTAAATAAATAAATTGGATTTGAAATGGTTTTGAAAATAACTAGAATTTCCAATAATTGCATTGGAATGGATTTGAATCGAAATTGTCTTCGGAATATTTCGATGTTGGATTTCGGTATTATACAGATGTTGTTATGGAAATTTGAAAGATATAGATATATATATCGTTATTTCCAATACGATATCTGTTGGTCGTAGAATTTGATATTGAATATAAGCCGATATATTTTCTATTCAGAGCCTTGTATTTAATATCAAATGTGATTTGGGTTTGTCGTGAATGGTGTCTTCATTAACACTGTTCTTGAACCCAGTTGAGAAAAGATTAAATCTTTTTATTTAGATTTAATGAAGTGTACCAATTAAATGATATTTAATTGGAATTGAATTGATATTGATTTTTGGGTTTATCGTGAACAGTATTTTAAATAACACTTGTTCTTTAACCCGATAATTAATAGAATGTGATTTTGGGTTGTCGTGAACGGTATCTTCAATAATACTGCTCTTAGACCCAAAGAAGTTAAGAAAATCAGAAACTAACTGGAGATTAGTTTAGTTGAATGGTTTCTGGGGTATTGATCTGATGTTGGTTTCGGCCTTCGGGGTTAATACTTAGGGAACTGCTCACTTGCTACTTTACGGTTAGGAACTGATTGAAATGTGATGTGATTTTGGGTTTATCGTGAACCGTGTTTTAAATGACACTGATTCTTTAACCCAGATAGAGATTAAAACTAAGTGGAGTTTTAATGAATCTTTAATTAGATTGAAATAATCGAGAATGGAGTATCACCAGTTTTGCTCCAGGCGATAGTTAAATCTTTAATTAGATTTGAACGTGAAATGGTAATTGAATTTACCGATAACACCGTGGTGTTAGATATGAAGTATGACCAGTTTTACTTCATGGGATGAATAGGTTGGGATTGGGAAATTTAAAACAAAGGATTATTTCGGTAAGGTTCGTTAATGCCGACTAGTTTGAATTGATATTCAAAAGTAGATTAAAGAATAAATTCAAGGAATTTATCTTTGATAAAATTAATGGGAACATTTCCCTATGAATGTGAAATTTAGAAACTAGCGGTCGGTTAGCTAAGTAGAATGGTTTTCTGGATATTGATCTGATGTTGGTTTCGGCCTTCGGGGTTAATATTTGGGGAATTATTCTCTTGATTAATTTACAGTTAGTGACTGATGAATTGGAATGAGGCGTATGTTGTGTTTGTGTAACGCTTATTTAAAATATACGCGAGTTATTCGGAAAGACCGGGTTTATCCCATTTTGAATAACTGATACGACGATAAGTCGAAGATGAAGACGGTGGTCGAAGACCGGAGGTCTTCACATCGTTTGAGTGATTACTGATGATCTTGATTGGGATGTACACCCAAGAAGATGGAAACAGTTGGTGATCGTCCAGACATACTTGGAGATCGATGGATATGCGGGGTACTAGGTGCCTCCGGTTTTGTTCAGATCCAGAACGGACTTGTAAATGGACTGTGTGTCTGACATTGGATTTTAGTCTGTGTGATTGATTTCTATTAAATATATATCTGTTTGGCGGCGGAGAATTTATTCTCTTGCTTAACGCCCTTCTCTGAGACGTACGAGCTCAGGGGTTATATATTGATGGATATCAATCGCATGGAGTGAATTGCCTGTGTGGCATGCCTAAGTGGCAATTGATCAAGGCTTCTGTTGAAAAGCAAAGTCTTGTGGATGATGATCAAAGCAAGGCCTGTGTGGCATAGCTTTGTGTAGCGTTGATTCGCGAGCCTCACACCCCGGTTGTGAACCAAAATGGGAGAGGAACTCAGGGAGGGCATGCGTTTCTTTCTAGCTAGGGTGGTGTCAGTGACCTACCAGCCCTGACATTTATATACCTTTCACCTGTGTGGTTGTTGCTGTTGCGAGGCGCCTCGGTTAGATCGGACGATCCGGGTCCGATGGAGCCATTCATTGGCTCATTTACGCCCCAAAGGGTGGGGAAACGCATGTTCAGGCATTTTAATCCACATCGGTGGACCGGCCCTGACGATCCAAGGGCCCACCTGAGTCTGGGTCCTGAGGGGCGGGCTAGAGCGTCTCGAATCGGTTGAGGACTATCTTTTGCCTCGGTTCATAGACGGAAATCCAATTTCCAAATACGTGACATTTGCGGTTTTATTTGTAGAGCCTAGTATGGCGACATAGTGGGATGGGGCGCTTATGCCGTCTATGATTGATACTTATGATATGAAGTTGTTTTATACACTATGAACTTATAATAGTATTAAATGATCTGTTTTAAACGTATCAAGCATTCTTGGCTATTATAAGGTAAAAACCCTATCCTCCGGCTTGTGTTGCATTGTGTGATGGGAACTGGGTCTTATAATAGCTTCATTTTTCTTTATTTAGCATTGTATTGTTTGTTTTATGCACTGGTGTTCTTGGGAGGAAACCCGTTCCGTGTTATACGGCGTGGTCCCTTGATTTACCTAACTTTGAAAATAAAGATTTATAACTGTTTTAGTTCTCACACCAGTCCCATGACTGACCTGGAGTTTATTGTTTTAACCTAAACTCTGGGTGCCCCTATTTTGACACGGGGAGCTAGTAGTTTTGGTTTTGTAGATTTTTATTCACAGGATCCTGGTTTACAGCTGGAACGATATCCGAAAAGCTTTGTATCCGTAAATCTCCTTCTAGTTGTGTATTGTATTATTTTCCGCTGCGATGTATTTAAATGTATTGTAATCTCTGATATTTCTGTGTAATATTCAATTATACTCTGTATATTCTTGTAATCTGATGCATTGTTGTAATAACAATGAAATGTTCTCCCATCTGCGTTCTATTTTGTGGCTTGTTCTCGACTCAATCCGCTCTTCCTCTTCTCTTCGGAGACCGGGGGTGTTCGGGTCGTTTCAATCTCCAGTTAGGTTCTAATTCTTATCTTACTCGTTATCAACGCATATTATCCCACCTCCGATCAATTCAACCAATTTCCATTTTAAAAATCTTGTTTCAAATTCCATTTGCAAATAACGTTAATTTAAAACTTAACGTTTTATCCTTACGCCCCTTTCATACGCATTGTTTATAACTCTTAGGTTTGATATAAAATCCTATTTATCTCAATCCCTTCTTACTTAATTTAAATATTAAGTAACGTTATATTTAAGCTACCACATCTACTTAAATTTCCTTTTATAAGTTCCTTTATAAAAACTCGGGTTTGGATATAAAACTTATTCATTAACTCCTTCCAAAATTCACTAAACATTCCCATTATCCACTTTGATTACTTACATAAATGAAAATAATAATTTACTACTTCGTTACATAATACTTTCTAAAATCTTATTAAATTATAACAAATCTTCATTTATCTATCCTATTAGATTAATTTAGGACCAATCCATCAAATAACCAATTCTAGTTGACTTCGTTAACTTAAACCCTGATTATTTTGTTCATCAACTTCCATCGTCCCTTTGTTTTAAATTGATTAATAATTGAAATAACCTTATTTAATTGCCTCTTGGAAATAATCCATCTCCTAACCGTTACTTCAATTTCTGCTCTTCTGAATCGAAATCTTGTTAGGAAAACATTTAATAACAACTCATAGCTTAAATAATAAAGCATAAACATTTATTTTCTTTATTAAACTTTTATTTAAAATAATATTTCAAATCTATCTTCATTTATAAAAAAATTCAACTTCATCAACGTCGATATACCTAGCAGTAAATCATATTTATAAAATGATTTATTCTTGGGCCAACTGTTGCCAATTACTCAACCAATACTGTCTATTGGTTAAAACAAAACAAATATTGAATTCAACAACCAATGATCAAATCAATCATCCAATCATATCGGTTAAACAGTTCATATAATTGTAATATGGAAATAAACTATAAATTTGAGGAACCCCGTTGGATCCCTTCAACCTGTTTTTCCCTGCATCCAAATATGTTATCTCAACAATATAATTTTACTTCAACAAACGGATATAATATTCAACTAGTAAATCATATTTATATTTATAAAATGATTTATTCTTGGGCCAACTGTTGCCAGTTACTCAACTAATACTGTCTATTGGTTAAAACAAAACAAATATTGAATTCAACAACCAATGATCAAATCAATCATCCAATCATATCGGTTAAATAGTTCATATAATTGTAATATGTAAATAAACTATAAATTTGAGGAACCCCGTTGGATCCCTTCAACCTGTTTTTCCCTGTATCCAAATATGTTATCTCAACAATAACATTTTACTTCAACAAACGGATATAATATTCAACCATCAAACAATAACAGCAATCCAACCATCCATCAACCAATTAACAATCATAGCACACAAATATTTAAAACCCAACTTATATAAAATTTGAGTGGGATAAAACTGAGTGAGCTGAACTCACCTTGATTCCATCTGTTGTCAAAACCATTTATTTCGGTTAAATTAAACCAGTTTCCAATTCAACTGAAATCCCAATTGCTTGCAACTTCGTCCAATCCATCTTTAAAATGATATCCATCGATACGGTCCAAACGTCCTTGTTGCATCCAATCTCGTTGCTGTTTGACAACATCACACGTTACGCATTTTTTTTAAAATAATAATATTATGAATACCTTAGAAATATTTTATTATTATAATCCTTATTTACGCTACATAATCTTAGTTAGGCATGATTAAACCTTAGTTAGGCACGTTCTACTTTTTTCCCAAAGTTCGTCAATCATTTGCTTATAATTGATGGCGGTTCAGTTAGAAAATGCGAAGTACGTGTTATGAAAATGGAGCGTACATCTTCAGAATGTAAATGTACAGTGTTTGTTTTATTTGGCTTTCGAGATGCTAGTACAAAGGCATATCTTGACTTATATATATGTTACAAGAGTCAAATTAAAATATACTACACAGGTTACTGCCTTTTAAGATATCAAAACGGTGATAACATATCTACGATTTTAAGTCCCATGTAGCATGGTTTCATTTGTTCTCGAACAAATTATAAGATAATAAGTTTTGATCCTGAACAATTTGGCAGTGCTTGTATTCGAAGCTTTTACTCCTACGAAAAAGGAACTTTATGACACCTTCGTTGTTTATTGAAAACACTGAGAAATACATTTTAGTTTGTACAAGTGTACAACAGTATTTATAACATGAATTAGACAGTCATGAAGAAACGTAATCACATCCGAAATAAATGATTTATTTATTACAAAAATTTGATAATATGTTATTATTATTTCTTCTTCAAATCAGTTTAAGATGTTAAACTAGTGATCAAAACTAAAAAGGAAAACAACGACCAAATAATTTTTTTTTAAATTACACAACAATTATTAACTATACAACTGTCTGGACAGGCTCTTGTTTCTCATCATGCATCTTCAAGTGAGCATTGAGCGTACGGTCGTATAGGAATCAAACATGTTATGCATTACTTACATATAGGCCACGTGAGAACTACTTTTTTATATTTGGAACTGGGTTCAGCAAATCATGTGTGATAAGGCATACTTAATAATTTCGAACCACCTAGGCATTTTATAATGTTTTCATTAATATTTGATTAAGCTTTTGTATTTAGTATTAAAAGTTAATTAGGCATATGAAAGGCAAAACTCAAGTTATGTTGATCCCCCCTTTATCTAGTCACGTAAAAACTTGATTTTGCATGTATAATGTAACAACCCGTATTTTCAATAACCTGTTATAACATAAATGGAGGCAGAATTAAACTGTAAAATCTGAATCAAGGGAAACGGGCTATGCCATTGCGTTCGTCTCGGAAAAATACGCGAAATAGAGTCCGAGTTTTCGAAAATCGGAGTCCGTATGACCAAGATATGGCCTCGCGAAGTTTCAGGAAAAATTCCCAAATTAAAGTATACTTAATTAAGTGAAATGGGTTGCACAGAGAAATATATATATATATAATTGAAAATTAAATAAATAAATATGCAAAAATGTTCAAAACAGCGAATTGGGAGAGGGGAATAACCGAACCGGCCGATTTTTGAGGTCGACCCAAGCCCGCTGGGTCGACTAGGGGTTAATCCAAGGTGTTTGGCTGTCAACCCGTGGGCCGATTCGCTCAAATGCAGATTTTGCATTTGGATGGTTCTCATGGTTCATCTTTAATATAAAGGCCCTAGATGGTTCCTACACTTGACTTCTTCCCCAAGACATGCTTTGATGGCTTGGATTGAATCTAGGTTTAATCCTATGGCCTAAAACACTTGCCTAATCTATAAATAAGACCCTAAGCCTACCCTAAACCCTCATTATTCATTCTTGCAACTAAACTATGGCAAAATTTTCACTCTCATGGCCTCCACCCTCATTCTAAAATTCCTAAGTAAATTCCTATGAGAGGTTTCATGATCTTGAGAGTGTTAGAGAGTTTCTATGTTAGTATGAGAGCTTCTCAAGTTGATTTCAAGGCTAAAGCTTTGACCTTTGTTCATCAAGATGGGGTTTTTATTGATTTGGAGCTTTCATCTTTGGGTTTTTGAATGATGGCATGCATAGGCTTTGTCTCAATCTTTAATTTAATCGATTTGTGCCTTCATAGCAAAGTAAGCCCTTTCCCTACTCTTAGATATTAACTATGAAGTTAAATGTTCATGTTGCAAGTTTGGGTTTGATCATTGAGAATGATACATGCTATCATGTTATGCAAGTTTATGAAGTCATCATCTTGACCTTATGAGCTAAAAGCTACAACCTTTATGTTGAAATGTTGCATTATGCAACATGAGAACCTTCATAATCATTATGTCAACTTGCATATGAAGTCATAACCCTTATATGATGATATATGCGAGTTTCTAGTCATCATTCCATGTCTTTTGTCACCACGATTCGCTTATGTGCCAAGTTTGGGTTTATGCATGTTTTTGAGGCTTAAGAATGTAACATGTAAGCTAATGAACACATTTGTGCCTCATTTGCCACCATGATTAACTTGTGGCTCAATATCCATTTTTTTCATGCCTTTGTCAAGTCTCTTCTTTTAGTCCATTACGTTGTTGCGAACGTATATGCGAGTTTAAAAGTGTTGGGGTCACATTATGGGGAAAACATAATGACATGAACATGATTTGGGTAAATGGGTAGAAACATGACAACATGTAACGTTAAATATGACATGTGTTTATACTTGAAACACGACTTGAAATATAACATGAAAGTTGACATGTAAGTATGCATAAAAATATAAGCTTGGGAATTTACCTATTAAGTTAGGTCTACCCATTGGGAATTTACCTATTAAGTTAGGTCTACCCAATTGCTTGAAAACTTGAATATGAACATGACACTAGACTAAACGTGAAAGTGGCCAACTCGAGGTTGGGTTGAGTTTGCAACATAAAACTACCCGGAACCGACCGGCCTAACTAGTAGTTGCAAACAATAGGACCCAATGTGAGAAGTTGGTCATGTTGTGCTTGAACCCGAGGTTAGACCAAGTTGTGGTGTAAAGCTACCCGGAACCGACCGGCTTAACTAGTAACCGCAACAAAGTCTAATGTGAGAGGTTGAGGTGCATTAATTAATTAATGCCACATGATAGGGTTAAGTTAATTTGATTAATGACGCTTAACCAAATATGACATGGACAAATGGGTTAAGTAAATGGTTTAGGCTAATGATACTTAACAAAACATGACAAGGTTGGGTAGGTTAAGTAATTTGATTTGCCTAATGATACTTAACCATTTTTATACGATTAGTGGACGGGGTTAAGTTAACCAACACTTAACCAATCCAACACGATAATTTGGGGAAGGTTAAGTAAGTTTTCTTAATGACACTTAACCGAAAAATACAGTTAATGGATGAGATTAGACTCCACTAGTCTAAGCATGGAAATCGGATGGGGTTAAGTTAGCCTAGACTTAATTAATCCCACTTGGTAGTTTAATAGAGTTAAGTTAAACACTTAACTAATCTAACATGATGATTGAGGTGGTTAAGTGACCTATACTTAACCAATCTAACTCGTGAATTTATTGAGGTTAAGTTAATCTATACTCAACCAATCTAACGTGAAAACATGATAAGGCTAAGTCACAAATCGCTTGAATACACTTGACCGATTTGACTAAGAAAATTGATAGGGTCAAGTTAATATATACTTAACCAATATGGAATGATAATTGGACGGGGTTAAGTCGTGAATTGCTTAATATACTTAACCAACGTGAACATGGTTTGTAGGGTTAAGTCTTGGACTTGGATACTTAGCCAATTTTGACATGGTTTGTAGACGGGTTAAGTCATGAACTTAAGTGACACTTAATCCATTATGTAAACCCTAGTTCTGAGGATTAGGTGGATAACCGTAGTTAACAAGGATAACGGGAATAAGGCTAAGTGGTAAACCTTAGTTGAGGGATAACTAAGTAATGATTCTTAGTCAAGGAAATTTAGACCAGTTCATAGATAGATGAGTAACCTGATACGGTAGGTCATCATTTAAGTATACGAGTAGGAGCAAGTATCTGATTTAGATAAAGGCTCCAGCGAACTGGGTAACGAAGCAGCGGCTTCGGGGAACGTGAGGATATTCTTGGGATCCCTCTGTGGGCTGCCAGGTAATTGTACTAGGCCCATGAGAGGTTAAGGTCTGCGTTAGAAGGACCAAGAGTATGCCTTGGTTGCTATACGAGCGACCTAAAGACGGGGATGGATGGGGCATAGTCAACGAGACACGGTCGTACCCTAGATAGCATTTTCTCGTCAGACTACCTTCCATCTTTGGTCAAGCGTGTATGTACGGAAAGGCAGAGAACACCCAATAGACCATAATTGCTATCTAATTATGGGTGCGGTAAGGCTCGGATTGGGGGTTGGCCAGTAGTGTGTTCTCGTACAGGATTTATCCTGTCTGGTCTTTCGCTAGTTGAGGGAGGGGTCGCGTGGGACCATAGCCACGTATAGAAAAACATACCTTAGCATCTGCATCAGCGGATAAATTGTAAGCTCCCGACCGAGTCCTGTATTTCTTGGTCTGCCCTGTGACAGGACTCGGATGGCACGATGTGATACATGTGCACACAGTCATGGAAAACGATTCACGATGAATGCGTGGGAAAAAGGGCGCGGTTGGCGGTTAGCGTAATCCCTAGTGGCCCTAGGTGGTTGAACCCAAACCGAGATACGAAAACGTGCAATAGGTAAGCGTAATCCCTAGTAGCCCTAGGTAGCATAAGTCCTAGTTGTACAGACGATAATTCATGTTGGAAGACCCTAGCTAGGTTTAGGGTAACAATCCAAACCGATCTTAAGGATCATGGAACTATGTTAAAGTAATATAGAATCTCATGGGAAAGCCCGTATGGTCTATGGCAGGGGACTGAACATTTACATGTAATAAAACATATGAGTTGGGTAACCTATATATGCGGCATATTAGGTTGACATGGACCATTACACGGTTTTGAGTAAGGGTCATTCACGGATAACACGTGATACGGTTGGGATACTAGTACGGTAGGTGCAGAGCGGGCATACAGGATAGATACCATGGGACGTTATACGTGATAGATATCTTGGGAGTATTATACTTGATAGAAACCTGACGATGTGATACCTTGTTTTATCTTGACATCGTAATTTATCATGACACCTTAGTTTACCTGAGTTCAGTAGTTCATCCTGTTATTTTGATTTAACTTATCTATCTTGTTATCATGCTTATGTTCATCTCAGTTTCTCATGACAGTTAACTTTACTAGTTTTTATACTAATAGTAGATAGGGCTTACTCAGTCTTTTTGACTGACCCGTTTTGTTTCGCCTCTTTCCTTCCGTTCCCCCCCCAGGTTACAGGGAGGGAATACTGCTGTTTAGTTCGGACTTCTTCTGCTTGAAGGTCATCATGGATGGCTTGGACTTTTCTTGGCTATGGCTACTTTACCGTTTTTACTTGGGGAATAATTTATGAAAAAGTCTTTATGCTTCTTTGCTATTGCAAGACAGGTTTTGATGTACTCTGATGTAAAAGGCTTTAGACCTGAATTATTAATGTTTATAAAAGTTCGATTTTACTTCCGCTATTTTATATGTTCTGTCTTGTGATATTTCTGTGCATGTTTACCAATAATGCCCCTCTAAAGCTAGTGCATTCCTTTGCGAGTGACCCTAGCGGAGGCGGGGTGTTACATATAATATAAACTTCCGGTAGCCATGGTAAAAGGAATAGGATTGGGAATATTTATGGTAAAGATCTAATTATGCACAGTATAATACTCGATTAGGGAAAAAAATGAGATTTGGCACCTTGTATATTATTACCAGGCCACTGTATATCTTCCTTGCCATATGCTTTCGAAACCCGCACCCCATCGCCCCCCCATCTGCTTACCTTCTCTCTCTTGTTTCTGTCATCACTTCTCCTTCGGATTTTCATCGTCTCGTCCAGCCTTCCACCACCCCAGTAACGCTGCACCACCCATCTCCGACCATCCAGCAAATTGTGTCGACCTCAGCGCCGAGCCCACTGACCGACTCTATACCTTCTTCTTCTTGCTATGTTGAACCCACAAGTTCCCTCTTCCTCTTCCTATTTCAACGTGTTCCTTTTTGTTGTGAGAGTTTTGTTCATTCTCTTCTTTTTGCTACTGTTTTTCTTTTCTAAACTGTTTCGTTTTTTATATAATATTAACTGGAAGAAAACGAACAAACAGACGTGAATGCTTCGCATATCAGTGCGATGGAGAGGAACCGAAGTATGGCAGTATTTATAGAGAAGGAAAAGGGTAAGATAAGATGGACGTCGCTCACACTGTATCCTATACGCTAGAGCAGCAACGGAACGAAACAGGGTAGGCAATAGATCTGTGTGCACTTCATTAGGAAGATCAGAGTGTTGTCTTAGGTCTGTAGAAAAGTTAAAGAGTAGTATGAGCTGTTTTATTGATCTGGCCAGTGTTTCAGTGTGTGTTTTCATTTCGTTTTTGCTGATTGAATTTACATTGGGGTAGCTTGTGTGAATTTTCATGTCTGTGATGTTGATGACGTGAAGGCATAGCTGGGTGGATAGAAGGTTAGGCATGTGCGATTCTAAAGCTGGATAGAAAGAGAAACAGTGTAGCTGTTTGTGCATCAGTGTATAGACCAACCAATGTACATAGGTCTTGCAGTGCATTTTCATTTCAGCAGAGCTGTGTGATTAGAATTGTAATAGGGCAGACTAGAAAAACATGGAAGGCCTAGCTGAAGAAAAGAAGTATGAATAGCTTCAATGTTCTCTCTTTACAATCTAGTGCTGTGCGATTTAGACTTATGCCAAAAATTTGAGAGGACTTAGTACCATGATTTGATAACATAGGCAAAAGAAATTAAAATAGCTAGGCAGTTGAAAACAGAGGAAGGCTATGCGTGTTGTTTGATTTGCTTGGGTACGGAGGTACCGTGATGTGTATTGAATTCTACCGCTTATTGTCATTAACCGTTGTTTACTGATAAACCATTAAACTCATACCGTTATACACAAACTTCAAACATAACGAGGCTAAATATGCTGATACGTCTTGACGTTCTGGTTCCAATGAAATTTGTTTCGTTAAAAACCAACTTTGTTTGCACAACTCCGTTATTTTAATTTTTTCGCTTCACCTTTAAATTTCATGCACTGATAAAATAACTCTAATTGGCTTCAAACTGGAAATCTAGCAAAAATTAATTATACGTCTTCTAATAAAACTTGTTTCGTCGAAAACAGAGGTTATTTGAAAGATAATCATTTCTAACGCCTATATAATATATTGAACAATTTCCCATGTGCGAAGCACGGGCCTCATCATAAGGTATGCAACACATTGATGTAAACGTCCTATTTCGTATGATTATTTAATTTCATCGTCATGTCGTTGAGCGTTTTATACTCGTACCGATATACATGAATTTTAAGTCATAGATTATGAAATACCGCGACGTTTCAAGTTCAGTTTATAAATATAGATAAATTTAACATTCAAACTTCGTTATATAAATGAATTATATATTATAAATCCCTTTTAAAATTCCAAATCAATATTTAAAACAGTAAAATATATTGAATATCTAATTATCTAAAATGCGGGACGTTACATTGGGTGCTATAGGAACGGGTGTCGCTTCATTTTGCTCGACCGTTTCTAAGGGAATAGTTAGTGGACTTGTCGACCGACTTCGAGGTTCGCTATCTAGAGCAGGTCTTGACCGATACGACGGCTCGTAAGAGCTATCTACCCTGATGGAAAAAGATAATCCTTCGCCCAATTCTCGCTTATGGGTGTCCCGTGCTTTAACCATTGGTATACGATGGGATTATCGAGCTGGAATCAAAGATTAATTCAAAAAAGGTTAGCACCCCTATATAGTGCAATTTCAATAGAAGACGGACCACAGATGCTATCGTTCAAACTGTACAAAGATTGACATCTTTTCACCACCCTCTCAAGCACTTCCATGCGTCCTAGGGATCAAAGACTGTAACACCCCATGTTTTCGATAAACCTTAAAGTAACAAATTGAAGAATAATCAATTAAAAATGTAAGAATTAAGGGAAACGAGATACACCATTGCGTTCGTCTCGGAATTCTGCTTGAGATAGAGTCCGAGTTTGCGTAAATCGGACTCCGTATGAAGAAGTTATGGCCCTCAGAACTTTCAGAAAATTATATAGAACAAATAAGAAAATTAAATACCAAGGCAGGTCGACCTGGGGGTCGACCTCCCTATATACAGGTCGACTAGGGGGTCGACCTCCCTATATACAGGTCGACCTGGGGGTTGACATAGGGGCCGACCTCGCCCTCGGGTCAGATCTGAAATCTGATGTTTTTCTTCCTGTGACGATCTGCTGTGTCATTAGGGCTTGTGTGGCACGTTCTGGTTGGTTCTCTTAGGTTTGGATGGCTTTGATTTGCTCTAGGTTAATCTGAAGATTCCTATTAAATCAAACTTTAATATACGCAACCTAAATCTAACCCCTAAGCCACACAAAAATATTCCTAAGACCGTCATGCTGTCAACACTCAACCTAGAGTAGCCGCCATTCTCATTCAAATAGAAAGCAAGTTAGGAATTACAAATCAAATCTAATTCAACTAAGAGAATTCAACGTCTACAACAAAGGAGAGCTATTCAATTTCAGAATACAGATCCAAGAATTCAAGACCCTTCTGTAATTTGTTAGTTTACGTTACTTTCAGAAATAAAAATTAATTGTGATTCTGACATTGTAATAAATATTGATCTGAGATTATGCCTGTCTTTCTATATCCTTTGAATCTATCTCGTTGATAATATTATGTCCGTTCTTTGTCTCTTCTTTCCTTCTTCCCTTTTTGTTTTATAGCCAGGCTACTGCGAGCCTGAGCCAGATCTCATAAGAGATGAGCATACGTTGGAATTAAAATTTGGGCATAGAATGTGATTTGGACATGACCAGCGTTAAAATTTGGGAAAAGTATTAAATTTTGTAATATTGGACATATGACTTGAGATTTGAGCATAAAGTATTGGACATATGACTTGGGATTTGGGGCGTAAATTAAACTGTAAATATGTGGCATAATACATGTTGTGGTTTAAGATCTAAAATTGAGGCATACATACATACATACATATATATATATATATATATATATATATGATAGTTTATGATTTGAAAGAAAAAGATAAGGGTGTATAGTGATGTATGGCTTAGGCATGAAAACAAGACTTGCCTTTGTTTTGTAAGTCAGTTATTTTTTTTAAGTTTGAACACCTAAATCAAATTGTGACATGTAATAAAATGGATATAAGAATATGTCCGAGGTTAGCTATCCTTTCATTGATATTTGTGCTTGAGTATCTTTGGAAATCATTTTTGACTATGAAACTGGTCCATTCATATCTATCCTTGTGGTATATCGGAATTGTAATCCCTTTTAAGTTCATGATATAATTCTTATCATATCTATATGCCTGCGATGTATTCCTTGCAAAACTTATCTTTTTAGTACATCAAGTTTATTGGACCAGTAGTTCTTATCATCTTATGACTATGCCTATTCTTACGATGTTCCATCTTGCTTCTTCCCTTATATTATGAATCTTGAGTTGAATCCCGAAATATGTACGTTGTGAATGTGGGGAAGTTGGGTATAACATGAAATTGACATTATTTGGCATAATTTGTAACAAGTAATATGACATAACTGTTAAGATGCAATTTGGGGTAATTTGACATGAATTATGGAATAGGTAATTTGGCATATTGAACCTAGAATTGGCATGAACGACAAAGTATGAAGTTGGCATATAAATCATGTTTTGGGCAAAATTGTTATTGTTGCGAATTTAGGGTAACTTGAGCATTAAATCTAGATCGGGTGTAAAATGTAACATGACTAGTTTTGGTGAATTTTGTAATTAGCATGAAAAATCTAGAGTTGGGTATACAGGGTAAACGTGTAGATGAAAGATGAACATGACTAACCCGAGGTTAGATTGAGTTACGGTGTAAGACTGCCCGGAACCGCCCGGCACATCCAGCAACCGTAACAATATATATCTAATGTGAGAGGTTAGTGCATCAAGCCCAAAAGAACCTAAGGTTAGACTGAGTTGCGGTGTAAAACTGCTCGGAACCGCCCGACACATCCAGTAACCGCAACAATACCTGTCTAATTTGAGTGGTTGGTGCTTTAATGAATGAATTAAAGCTAAGATAGGAATGGTAGGGTTAAGTTAATTAAGGTAACACTTAACCAATATAACAAGATGAATGACTAGGGTTAAGTTCATAGGAACACTTAACCAATATAACAAGATGAATGACTAGGGTTAAGTTCATAGGAACACTTAACCAATATAACAAGATGAATGACTAGGGTTAAGTTCATAGGAACACTTAGCCAATATAACAAGATGAATGATTAGGGTTAAGTTCATAGGAACACTTAACCAATATGAATGACTAGGGTTAAGTTAATGAGAAAGACTTAACCAATATCAATACTATATTATAATTACTGAGTTCGCAACTGAGCTCTCAGAAGCCCTCCTGGATTTTCTACACTATCTAAAGCTGAAACGCCTCATTCTGCATTTCCCGAGATTCCCTTCTCAAATGCTACCTCCTAACTGACCCCTTCGCCTTTCCCTTCCTCTCATCTCAACCCCAGTTCCCCATACCCTTCTCTTCCCCCAAAGAGTCATGTCCATTCTGCTTTCCCCAAGAGTCCACGTTCCTCCTCACTAATTTGAAAAGAACCGTCCTTTTTTGGCTTCATTCTATCTACTCACTTCCATGCGCATCGTCAAATATAGCTCACGAAAAACGGAAGGTAGAGTTCCCCTTCTTCTCATTTCTTCCACCATCGATAAGAAACTCAAACCTAATTTCAGCATGCTCCGCTTTATCGCCATCATACTTCCCTCCTCCAGCCTCGCCAGCTCGACTGATTCCGGATCCATACCTTCCGATTTTCTTCTCCGTGCCTTCCAGTTTGCCTCCATGTTTTTGCAGTCAACATTTTTAGGAAACTGACGTTATTTCTCATCAGGTAAACCTTAACACTTCAGCGAATAAGATTCTTCTCAGCAATCAACAATTCCTGGTCTCCTTCTTCATATATATGGAATCTTCCCTCATCTTTTGGCATTTCCATATTCATATTTCAGGCACCTCGAATTGCAAGTAATTTTCAATATTTTTCATTTATTGCTTTTGTTTTAAATTTTCTAACCTTTGCATCGTTTTACAGACTCAAAATCATCTGCTTTCTCTTCAGAACCAGCGTTGTTGAATTCCTTCAAGGGTTGAATAGTTACATTGACTAAATTTAGGTATCATTTTGATTAATATCACATTGATCATTTTATTATCCATGCTATTTGGATGAGCTTATTATATTGGGTTTGCATATTAAGTGGTTCGGTTGGAACTGATGATAATTTGGCTCGATTTGATTTTTCACCTCTTTGTAAATCAGTATATTTTTTGCTTGAATAATTTAATATAATCAGTCGATGTTTCATTTGCTTCATTCGTTCTCAACATACTTTGTCTAATGCTCCCTTTTATTATGTTGCCATACCATTATCAAGGAGTTGATGTAGTTGACCAGGATGTAAAGAACATTGATGGCAATTTTCGGTATGCATATCTTTGATTAATTCTTTGTTCTTTCATCCTTTAATTATTATAGTAAGTTTTCTATCTTTTTGGATGTAAAATGCTATATTGTTGGCATTGGTGAGGTTTTCAAATATAGTTCACTGGATATTTTAGGGGGGAAAAGTAAACGGTTTGGCTGTGTAATGAAAAGAAGGACGAATCATGCATTGGATGTTGATATCTTTGAATGTACCTTCGAATGTTAGAAATATTGGGTGTGGATTTTTAGCAATTCAATCTTTTTAAATTTGTACTACATAGGAAAACTGTTGTATTTAATCAACAACTATGTGTTTTCTTGCTTTTATTTCATTTTAAACATTTTGTTACTATACCAGGTCGACATGTTTGAACTAAAAAGCTTTTAATCTTATTTTCTCTTATATTAAACCTAGCTATTGATTATCCTAAAACAATAATGTAATGGATAATTGTTTATCTAGCCATTATATTTTCTTTTAAGTTAACTTCATCCCACCTAAACAATATTAATATTATCTATTATATTTTTCTTTGCTTTTTTCATATGACCAACTTATTCCTCATGACCAGCATTGAATGTTAAATATGCTTCGACAGATTATATTACTTTGACCTGCTCTGTTATTGTCATATGTAGTTTTGAATGTTACAATTGGATAAGATAACTTCATCTCCTTTTCTTTAACACACCATGTGCTATTTTATAGAATACTGTGTATTATATGTGAATGGCGTTCAGCGGTGTCGGGTGGGTGCGCTGCATGTACGTTAAGGTCGAATGACAAGCAATTATTATTCCAAGTTCAGGAAACATATTACTAGGCATTATAGTATTGTCGCACTGTAGCATCTGATAGTTTCTCAAGGGTACGCTGTATTATATTTGTGCTATTTTACATTGGTTCAGGGCAATTTCTTGGCTACGTTGCCTCATGGTTTATTACTACTTTTGTGATTGCAAGAATATTTCATCTTACATAAAGGACTTATGCCCAACTATGATAGTGATAATTATATATGTAAGCTAAACGCATAAAACACTATTCTTAAGTATGTTTTAAATTATTTGCTTGGGCTGGGTGGTTGTTTCCCTACTAAAGTAAACAATTTTAACGTGGACTGGACCATTTTTAGTGTTAATACATCTTCATAATTAGATGTATTAACACTTAAGATTTTATATATGTAAATATAATCTATACTATATTATAATTACTGGGTTAGAAATGCAGCACGCACAGGCCTTCTCGATTTTTAAACTCAACAGTCACGACTCTTTGCATTAATTTCATTTCTGAAATTTACTTCAACCAGGTCCCAAACTCATTTTTGTTCATTTCCACCTTCTGCTTCCAGTATCATCGTTCGGATTCTTGGCTAAAGTCGAATCCTCCCTTTCTATTTTATTCTTACCCTAATCTATACCAAAGAAATCACGATCACGTTTAGAAAAGAAAAAAAGAGGTCGCATTCCTGAAATTGACGAAGGGTGGAGAACCATGACCTGGGCTAAAAGCATGTGAGAGGATCTGTCAAAGGTGATGCAATTTGAGGGGTGGTGCGATGTAAAGTAGAGGAGGTGCCATCTGGAATCTGACTTGATGCATTACAGTTTTGGTGATGTGCTATCTGTATTGGACGACGTGGAGCCTAGGACATGATTGGCAATCGTAATTTCAAAGGTAGGCCGGCTATGACATGGTATCTTCATGCTACTAATCTTGGTGTATCCTTTTAGTTGTCTTTTCGAAGAAAACAAGTATTATGTGCATTTGTAGATCTAGATAGTTGTGTATCCTTTTAGTTGTCTAAACGGACACAAAATGTTGACACAAAATTAAACACATAGAATATGAGCCATTAGATCTCCCCTTGAATTCCACCTGATATATAAAGACAAACAAATCTTATGGCCCAGATTTTGTGTACACAATTTTGTGTCCCTATAGTCCCTCCCTAATATTATTAACCAATTCTCATAAAAGATAGCATCAACGTCATTTTTTGAGGAAAAAAATAGTGAATAGGGAAAATTTTATTTTGTGTCCGTTGTATAAAACTGTCTTTTTTGTTGACATTCTTAACGATATAACCAACAATTAAGTTAAATGCTTAAGAGATGTATGCTGGTATTGGGTTCATATGACCTAATTTAGGCTTGGTTAAGGTTCAACTTTCTCTTTCAATGATGTTGTTTTGCATCCGTTCCTCAGGTTTGCAAATTTCTTTATTTAAATCTATGCCAGGATAAAGAACATGAAGCATAGTGAAGAATATGGAGTGAAAGTCTCAAAGGTATTTAATTCATGATTTCATTTGATTTTTTCGGGTTCATCAATAAGCTTATCTATTGATGTAAAAATCTAATTAATGTACTTAATTTGGAACCGATAAACTAATTTGTTTTGGCATTACCTTAATTTCAAACTGATAAATTTGAAAAATAGGTGGATGATTGAATTACATCAGTTGATTTAAAGCTGCAAAGAATGAAGGATCTCAATAGTAGAGATAGCCAAATTTTGGTTCTTTTTCGTAATGCTCATTCTGATTTCATTTTTCAGTATGTGGGCTTCTATGCAACCTTCGTAGAATTTTTTTACGGTGTAATTAGCTAATGCAATCAGTAAGTGTCAATTTTTAAAACAATTATTTTTATGCAATTTAGTAACAATGCAAGCCATCACTATTTTTCTGAACTATTTAAAAAATAGTTATTTTCCTATAAATTTAGTAACAATACGAGCCATTAGTTTTTATTGGATTCTTGATTAACATCGCTAAGTATCCCTTTGTATATGTGAATATTGATTGAACTGAAACTACTATCATTTCATGTTTATTCAAGAACACTGGTTTGTAGATTGTGATAACAACAAAAGCACGATTCCTGTATGATTGGTCGATCTTAATTCTCTTAGTTATTTACTGAATTTAAAACTAGATGACTGAATAATTTTGTAGCCCAGTAGTTAAGCGAGTGTACAGTAACCTATCGGAATACACAACCCAACTTGGATTAGAGGATTAAAGCCCTTTAGGTTAAATTTTCAATATATAATGATGCAGTATTCATTTTTTTAAATCTCATACTTCTTTTACATTGTTCATCTGAAGTACATGCTTTAACCAAACCAGGGAACACAACCATATTCAAGGTTGCGTATGAGTAGTTGTTAAGATCGAAAACCAGTAAATATTTGTTGTTACTGAATAGATAAATTTAACCAATTTGTTTCTAGACCCAAAAAAATTGATTCAAATGTTGATTTTCGAAAAAATAGAATATAAGAAATATTTGGTGAATGGATAAGCCAACCTAGAGGCATAAATCTATTTGTTTCGCCTGCCATTTAACCACGATTGATTCAACCTCATCCTATTTGTTTATTAAATGTTCTCATTGGTGTTAAGTTCTAAACAAGAGTGAGTGATTTGTAAATCTTATTTGATATAAGCACAGTCCCTGATAAATATTTGATAGGTGTACCTGCAGGTTAATCACCTAAGTTACAAAGGTTACTTACTGTAATTATAAACCTGCATCATTTTTCCTCTCTCTATCTCTCTTATAATACATCTCTTTCTTTTTTCTCTCATTTTGATCTCCCATTGAATCTTGAAGCATAGTCTGAATGTCAGAAGGTTTATGACTCACTTAACGAAATATATACAGTTTTTCACTTGGAGATGTTCTACAGATTGAGATCGGTCATTTACAGATAAATAATGCCGACACAACTATTTAAGTTTTTTATGAGCTTGACCCTTCCTCATGTTATGCCCCCAAAGTAGATATTCCCCAAGGTCTGAAGAAATCGGTGACATGCAGGTTGAAGGTGTTTGTATCAGCAAGGATGGAGCAGGCAATACAACAAACACTTCAGGTTCGCATACAAAAATTGGTATCAGAGCGAATGTTTGAGGAATTACAGGGCTTGAAAATTATGAGAGAAAATCTCCCAAAACAAACTCCACAGCGAATCATTGAAGGTTACCCCTTATTTAAACAACAAGAATTCTTCGGTTGGACCTATTATAAAACCCATAATACCCACTGCATGATTTGTTAACAATTATGCACTACATGATTTAAATATGTACTGCATGTTTAATAACAAATATGCACTGCATGATTTAATAATAAATATGCACTGCATATTTAGTAACAAATATGTATCTCCTTCATATCCTTGTGCCATGCATACTAATTCGTTGCCTAATTCGAAGATCTTCCTAGATTAAGAGACACATAATATCCATTGCAAGATTTAATAACAAATATGCGTTGCATGATTTAATGACAAATATGCACTGCATGATTTATGCTTCTCCTTAATTATCTTGCCTTGTTTAAGGATATGCAAATCGGAAATTGCTGGAAGAATCCACTTTCCCTCTATATGTTGCCAGTTATTCATGCTAGCAGTTGCTGACGTGTCATTTCCAATTTTTGTATGCGAACCTGAAGTGTTTGTTGTATTGCCTGCTCCATCCTTGTTGATACAAACACCTTCAACCAGCATGTCACCGATTTTTTCAGACCTTGGGGAATATCTACTTTGGGGGCATATCACTAGTGTTATCACGATGTAAGAGTTCGTCTATAAATCATTTTGGATATTGTCGATGGACACTGTAGTTTTTTCCTTCATAGCATATTTTTTATTTGGAGATAACAAATCTATATTGCTATGTTTCCCTTTGCTGTCACAACCTTTTGATTTTTTCTAAAAGGTTAAGTTGGTTGTGGTTTTGGTGTAAATAAACATGTAAATTTTAGTGCATGATCGCATAATACAGTGATTAAGTTTCTGTTACTATTCCAACATTGTTGGGATTTGGAAACTTGCTGATTTTAATTTGGATCGTTTTAAGCTAAAGAAACATCAGTGTAAACTCTCTTTTTAAGCTATGGGTCGCATGTTATTGGGATTAGTTTAATTGCCCATTTAGAACGGAAAAGAATTTTTAATTATTGTGAGGAAGCCTTGATGATCATAAGAGATTGAAGCAATCGGCTTTATTTACGTTCACCATGTCTCATTCTTATAAGGGTCAATATCATATACTTGATCATGTTGCTTTAGCAGGTGACGTGGAACGTCAATTTTAAGCACATAATTCAATGGTCAACTTAATCTTCCCTTATGTGCTCTACTGTTGTCAGATATTGGATTTAGTATTGGAGAATGAAGATGCAAAACAATTTGGTGTTTCAAATATCCTTATTCTATGGTTCTGTATTTGACATCCCTAATAAATACTTATAGTTTCAATCATTGGAATGCTGAATACATTTCACGTTTAAGGATCAGTGTTGGCTTTTACCTGATCATCTAACAAATACTTAGACACTATGTTAAGTAGTAAAAGTTCTGTGGTTGAATTTACTTCATATTTCACATGTTAATACCATTATTGTTAATCATGTGCAGCATATTTACTAGGTTTTTTCGATCTTTACATTCTTCTGCATATATATTTGGTATCCAAAGTTGATATCTTTACCAATTTAATAAAATTCTTAAATAAGTTGATTTCTGTTATTTTTGGTCAGGTTCATTTAGAGGCTTTTGAAATTATGAAAACGACCTGCATATTTAGAATTATAAAATACTATACTTCAATGTTGTTTGTCATCCTGCTCACTCACTCATAAGAGTTGCATTATTTCTCAGTGCTATGGATTTTGAGATGCTGCTTATAGCCGTGTATGAGGAAATTAATTCGTTATCAATATTGAGGCCCTTTTTTTGGCTTTTCCCATTATAGGTTTATTAAAAAGACATTAGCATCTGACATACTTGGATATTTGAATCTATAATTTGGTATGATTATAAAGGTATGTTTCCATTTTCTCTAATATCTTCCAAGCGCCTGCTGCTTAATGTTAGTATACCATTTTTTTCAAAAGGTAATGGTTCTTTTATTGGAGTTTTAAACGTTGGGGATTGTTTAAAAATGAGCCCATGAATTTATCATACTAGGTCGGATAAATTTATTTTATGAAAATATTTGTTGTATTGTTAGTTGAAATGGAAAATCTTTTATTTTTAGTATCATAAACGTTTGTTGAAATGTATAAATAATTATGAGTTCATGTTGTTTCAGAAAATCCATTTCCATTTGGGTTAAATAAGTTAGAATAGTTTAAGGAATCTCTAGCTTTGCATTTTTTTAAACTGTATGGTTTAGACTAACATCGGTTTTGGTTTAACGCTGATCAAAGTCATTGTCCATCCGACGAAGCACAAATGCTATAGGTTCTTGAAACACATGTGAGTAATAATGAGCGATTTCGAAGTTGGAAAGAACAACGCTAATTGGAAAACTATGGTATGTGGAATTTTTGTTCTATATGTGCATATTTCCTTCTCTCATATTATTCATTTTAGGAGCTATCATCTAAATTAGAAAAAGAAACTAATGACAGTTAGGTTAAGGACTTCAAGTTTTGATCCAAAGACTACCGACCAATGTTTTAAAACGCAAAAGGCGTACGTAAGGCGTTTTCGGATCCGTGAGGCGAGACGTAAGCCTCGAAGCGTTGAGGCGTAAGCCTTTTGGGTAAAGAAAATGCGCAACACATATACTTAATTTTTAATATGGAATAACATTAACTTCAAATAATAAGTAAAAACCATAGAAATTAACCTAGCCAACAATAGAAATTAGGAACCAATTAAATAAAGACTGATAAAAAAAAATATAGTGAAAAAAACACAAAAAACGCAGTAAATTAAAAAAAGAACCAATTAAATAAGGACTAAATTTTTGACCGATAGGGCAAAAGACGGAGTGAAAAGCCTTTGAGATGTACATTTTTTGCGTTTTTCATGCCTCAGTGGGTTGAGGCGTGCGTTTTTTTGTGTTTTTCACGCCTCAATGGGTTGAGGCTTAAGCCTCAAAGGTAAAATGCCTCATGAGTTGCGCCTTAAGGCATTTTTGCTCACGCTTGGCTCGAGACGCGCCTCAGGCGCGTTTTTTAAAACAATGCTACTGACTATGTTCGATGAGATAGGAAGAGCATAGAAATATACATGTTGAAAGAAATTCCATACGAGGACGTTGCTTTCATTCGAATTAATGTATATTCCATGCATGTCCACAATATTTAATTGTTAACTTTGTTTTCTTCATTTTTAGCATTCTAGAGCATCAAAATTATTAATTTTAACTGAGTTTAGTAAATGCTAAGAATTATACAATGAAAACAAGCATGCATGTATGCACTTTATTTTATGCATGTCTATGTGTAATTGAAAGCAAGTCGTTATAATTATGGCATGCCAAATGAGCTCACTTGAAAACTGACAAACGTATATTAGGCATGTGTGATATGTATACAAAAGTTAACTTAATATGTTACTATACCTATAAACAGTCCCGGCCCTGGGCATAGGCCACCTAGGCAGCTGCCTAGGACCGAGGAGGCGGAGGTAGGAGATGGTAGAGGGCCTCAAATTTTCTAACTTCTAATAAATTTAGATATCAAGCAAGGGTGTGAAGGTGTATTGGCTGAGTGGTAGGAGATGATGCAGTTGTGCCATGTGACATGAGTTTGATTCTCAGTGTGTTTTTTATTGTATGATTTTATTCCTTCTTTGACCAGCTTTTTCTCTGGTTTCTTCCATGTTCTCCAGAAAAATTTTGGCTGCTGCAAATTTTTTTGCCTAGGGCCATAGGTTGCTAAGGGCCGGCACTGCCTATAAAATTATTAATTGTTTCTAATTCATACATAACAGATCATTCCTACTTTTGTAGTAGTATATACTTAGCGGATAAACACCATGAATTATCATAAGTTACTTAACGGAAACAACATGGATTATCAAATGGGGAATTTTGTGTGGATTATCAAATTGGTAAGCATGGAGTTGATGGAAAATATTTCAAAAGTAAAAAAGATGTTGTTATTGTAAATATGGAACCTACTTTCATGTCACAAATGAAATGAACGACCAATTTATTAAGCTTCAAAGCCTCGGACGCCATTCAAATGAACAGCGTTTTTACTTAACAAAATTAACAGCCACTACATCCAATATTTTCATATAATAATCAAAGTCAAACAAACAACCTCTAAATATGTTGTTAGGTTGAACTTTTGTTGTTTTCCTTCAGCATAACTGCATCACAAGGACCAGGTACTGCTGATGGTGATACAACAGGGTTACTGCAGGCAAAAAGCAACAAAGCATCGACATAGGGGGTGCAAACTGTTTCATCTTTAGCTCTAACAGTGTACTCACCTAAGGGCGATACATGCATATATATCCATGCGATGAAACATAAGACATCTCACTATTCTAAAGTATTTGTACTTCAGTTTAAAATAATTATTGCGGTTTGGTGTAAAAATTTAAAGGTCTGCACTACGTTTAAAACTCGCCATGTTTGTTTAATAGAGAATTATGTGCACTGGTTGTCACCTGAAGTTCAAGACAGCTGCAGTAAGTAATATTTCATGATTTTTATTGTGCGCGTGGTGATAGTTAATTCTATGTCCAAGCCATTCTATTCCCATAAATCATATTTCCTCTTATTCAATTACTTGTATTCCTATAAGTACTATTTCTTTAATGTTAATTCTATTATCCATTGTTACAATACTTCAAGATTATTGTGTTATCCGTTGTTACAACAATTCATATTTGTCTAATTTGCTACGAGGAAAAAAAATCAGTATCTTAACATGGCCTTCATTATAGTGCATATCTAACAGCTCTATGTCAATTCACTTCCTCGCTACTAATTACGTGATTATTATAGGAATTTAAATTAAGCGATACAGTAACTGAACTTTGTTAATAATTACTGTATTCCAATGTGTTTCTTCTAACAATCAATCAGAATTTTCAAATTTTCATGAGAATAAGTCTTAATTGAGCTGCAATGAACCAACTGAAATTAATATTGGTGATCTGAAATGCCTGAACTTATAATTGATCTAAGGTTATAAATTGGCATCGAGGATTATGATTCAAATATCTGTAAATGAGTTTTTTTGTAGAATTTTGTGCTGTATGATTTTCTATTGTTTTCTCATCTTTCTTTACGAAAAGAAAGCACTTTTAACACGTGGTACAAGTCATTATTTTTCGCAGTTGGGATTTATTGCATATTCAAGGATTGAATCAGTGTGGTTGTTATATTGAAACTTCAATATTCTATCTGTAACATGTAATATATTATATATAATTTAAACCATATGCATGGCTAGCCCTAGGGTAAGGCGAGCAAGCCAATCATCTAGGGAAACCTTCCTTTTAAGGAGCAACTGTTTGATCGAATATGTGTGTGTGTAAGATTTATGGTAGTTTTACGGAATACGCAACTAATAGTAAAAAAATGCATTTCAATAAAACGAAAGCATAGCTAGATCCATATTATTTATCGATATCTACATGAGTTCTAATATTACCATTGTTTTCTTTAATTAGAGGAAATATTATTTCATTTTGTCTAGGGCAACCCAGAAGATAGGACCGACACTGACCATACATGTTTTGTATGTTTTGAGGAAGATTTTACCATTAGTTTTATTTTCATATCGTTTAACCCTTTTTTCAACATAGATTAAACATGAATAAAGGGGAAAAGTTTGTTAAGCCTACGTTTGTTTCATGGTTGTGTGATGTTGCAACGATCTTTGATGCCTATTGTTTTCTTATTTTGGATTTGCATGACCATCACCATTTATTCAATCAATATATGATTCCTCATTTTCCTTAATTCGTATGTCCTAAGCTTGGGATATTGCATTTTAGAATTGTCATTATGCTTGAGTGTTAGTGAATAATTTGGTGTTAATTTTGATAATTTTGAAAGATCAAATTTTAATGGTGTTACCTACAAACTTTACAACGTGCACGATTTAAAGTGACAAACATTTGAAAATGCAAAAAATGGAATAATCATTGAAATGTGTAATTTTTCATCCATATTCTTAGCATGGGCATGTTAAAGTGATTAAGAGGTAATTGTATATCAAAAATTATGTTTTCCAGTCAATATTTTTGAAATTTGAGTTATATTTACAAAGAAAAATATGGGTCATTTGACAAATAAGTTGTTTATCATCCACTATATTGGTATATTTTCCTTTTATAATTAAATCGAGTTTTAGGATGGTTTTGTATGAAACCGTCGAAAATCTTTGTTCAGAGTTTAATAATGCTAAATTCTTTTTTTTTTAAATTAATCCTAGATTTAAATTTACAACATAAAGAAAATTTATATATCTTTGATTATAATTTCCATGTGTATTTCACTAAGCTTCTCTTAAATATCGGAAAATTATGTGGTTTAATGCTCTGCTACTTGCCATGCATGGTCTATAGCTTTATTTACTTTCTATTCCTTATGTCAATGATCTCCCTGTTTCCAGTTTGTTATGCAAATACAATATTTTTCACTATGCCCGTTTGTGAAGCACGGGTTCGCACTCGTAACAAGATGAATGGTAGGGTTAAGTAATAAGAAACACTTAACCAATATAACTTGATTTGTGGTAAAGTTAAGTAAAAACAAGAGGGCAACACTTAACCAATATAACTTGATTTATGGTTGGGTTAAGTTAACACAAGAAGGTAACACTTAACCAAAGTAATATGACAAGTGGGTGAGTTAAGTTAACATGAATTGATTGATGACACTTAACCAATACAACATAATGAACACGTGGGGTTAAGTTAACAAGAAACACTTGACCAATACAACTTGATGGACGAACGGGGTTAAGTTAATAGAAAACACTTAACCAATCCAACATGATAAGCGAGGAGGGTTAAGTTAATAAGAAACACTTAACCAACATGACATGATGCATGGGTGGGTTAAGTTAACATGAATGGACAACACTTAACCAATACGACATAATGTACGGGAGGGTTAAGTACATATCGGGTTGGTGGGTAATATTAGTACATATAGGCCCACAAAATTTAACCGTTAAATAAATATGCTTGAATCGATGGGATGGTTAAGTACATAATTGGTGGGTAATATTAGTAAATATAGGCCCACAAACTAAACCAGTAGGAAACCCTAGTAACGGGGACCCATTTTAGCAGTAACCCACATAGATGTATCATGGTACTCTAAACTAGGCAGGGTGGGGCACGATTACTGGGCTGATTATAAGTGGTCAAAACAGCGGCATGGTGTACGTCAGTGTAGGTTCCGACGGTTTATGGGCGTGCATGTACTCCGGAGTGGGAAAAAGCAAGCACTGGGTACCAGTAGTTATACACTGCATCTTGAATCGTGTCAGGTTGCTATCATAAGGATGATACACCTTATGATGGGACCAGCACAGGGTATCTACACGCAAGAGAGGACCGATTGACACATACACAAGAGAAATGAATATAAGTAGGGAGTTGATCGATAGGATAGTAAGGGTACATCTAGCATGTTCATGGCAATTAGGCTGATTGAGGTGGAACCCTCACGATAGATGTACACCTGAAGGCTACCACAATTACGGGGATTGGGATCACGTTATCATTTATACAGATTACTAGTAGGGACACTAGTTAGGTGGTGCAGAGATAGATATAGAAATCAGAACAACAAAGTAGTAGCGAAGCAAAGAAAGAGTAGAAGCACATTCATTATATCTTGCCTTATCATACCTTATGTTTATCCTATGTTATCTTGTTATCCCTATTATCATGGTATTGTCTTATATTCAGTTTATTCATGTCATGATACTTTTTCCTGTTTATATGCCGAAAGTCACTGTACTTACCAGACTTATGTCTGACCTAGTTTTGTTTCGCCTCTTTTCTTCTGTTCCCCTCCCCCCAAGGTTCACAGGGAGGAAATGTTACCATTTAGCTCAGTTTTCTTTCCAAGCTCGAAGATAGTCGATGTTTTGCTTTGGATTCTCTCTTCCACTGCTATGGCCGGTTCATGCTTTATTGGAGAATATCATTGTTGTTTTCATGCTTCTTTTATATTTGGATGTTAATAAATCAAGACAAAAGTTCTATGTATTACTTTTAAGTATTTTTTGAGAAAATTGTTGTAAAAGCTTGACTGAATTAAGTTGTTTATAAAATGACTTTATTTTCCACCGCTTTATTTGTCTGTCTTGTAATTTATCTGCATATTTTACCTATAATGCTCCACCGAAGTTAAGGCACTCCCTTTGTGAGTGAGCTTAACGGTGGCGGGGTGTTTCACTTGGTATCGGAGCTGAAGGTTACCGGATCAGATAAAAGATTTGAAAAGTTATTTTTAGAACGGTTTTAAAAGAAGCATTTCCAAAAAGAAAAGTTTTGTTTTTAAAAGGCATATTGCCCAAAGCCATATGCACTATCTTTTGATCCTCTGTTTGAATCCTTGTTTCCTTCTTTCCTAAGTCTCCGGGGCTCCTGGCTTTCTGGGAGGTAACCTCATTGTGGCATGGTTCCGTAGGCTCGACGAGACTACGACACTTGTAAAAGGGCAAACAAGTGCCCAACTTCCATCTATAGCGGTAGTAGTTTCACCTACGGCTAATTTTCTTTCGAGCTTTGTAGGATTCTCCCTGCGATGGAGGCAGCTTTTGAGAGACCTGCCAACAAGCTACACAAGAATGGCAAAGATGAGAATGTGGGAGTTTGGCTAAGGAGCACAACACAAGGATGAAGAACTCATGGATATGGATTTGGTTCACAAAGGAGGGGAGGAAAGAATAGTAAAACCTAAAACAAGAGGAAGTATCTTTATTTTGGTATAACGGGTCGTATAATTAAGGGCAAGGGAAAGAACAAAGGATAGGATTTTCCGGAAGGCAAGTGCATGCTCTCACCGCCAGCATACCTGAGAGAGAGGCAATAAGATATCCGGTGAAAGAGTTTTTCCCTTTGATCATCTTGTTAGTACTCCTTCTGATTTTAGCGCTTCACATTCGTATATATCTACTTCTATAGGTTCTCTGCACCCTAGTACTTGTATAATAGAGGATCCCATTATTGGTTTAAATCCAATTTGTGGTTCGGCTCATTTATCATTGGTTTGTAAGGATTTGAGATGCTTATGTTTCTGGGTTTCATGGGCTAGGGGTTGATTCTAGGCATGGAATGGTTAGCTAGTAATTGTGAAAGGAGGGTAGTTAGACTTTCGACTTGTCTCGGGAATACCCTCGAGATTTCGTGCGATCCTAAGGGATCAGTTTGTCTTAGCTGCTTAGAATCACTTTATGTATCTATCGACGATTTTCGATTCGTTGGAGTAGTCCATGAATACGCAAGATATTTTGATTAGGGTAGGGGTTTTCCCCCTAAAACTCGAGACAGACTTCCGCATATATCTAGTTGACAATGCAAAGCCAGTTATGCGATCAATGATAGTTTTGGAGCAAGATTGGAGAGGGTAGCCAGAGTCGGTTAAGTGCTCAATTGTTTGGTTGTTTTGCTAGTATCATCTCACATAAATCATCCAAATTCGGAGGAGGTATTCCTTGGGTGCTTGTCTGATATTGGTTTAGGCCTTTAGGGATTGTACTTGAGGGATGTCGAGTTCGACTAGGATGGTTTGTGTGAGAGATATCGACCATCAGATTTGTGACATGATGGTTAAGCTAAATAGAAGAGAGACCTCTAATCATCTTAGTATATACACTTGGTATCATGGTTAATATCTGTTTATCTTGGAAAGATAGTTCGACTACATTGGATAACTTCTATCATAGTAAGTGATCGAGGTTCTATCTTTACTAGTGGGTTTTGGAAATGGAGGTCAAGAAGCTTCGCAATCGTGAAGTTAAATTTGTTAAGGTACAGTGGAGTGAATCTCAAGAAGTTGCAACTTAGAAGACCAAAGACTAGATATGCGCATCATACCTTTTTTGAGGGTATATCCTTGATTCCACTTTTTCTGTAATATTTATTTGCATGCTAGTCTTTTAAGTATATCCTCTTGGTCCTATCCTCAATCCTTAGGTAGAAGCCAATTGTAACACCCCGTAATTTTATAACATTAAAATTCACAAATTAAAGTATACTTAATTTTTAGAAAAGAATTAAGTGAAATGGGTTGCACAGAGAAATATATATATTGATATATATATAAATTAAAAATTAAATAAATAAATATGCGAAAAAGTTCAAAGAAGCGAATTGGGAGGGGGAATAACCGAACCGACCCATTTTTGAGGTCGACCCGAGCCCCGCTAGGTCGACTAGGGGTTAATCCAGGGTGTTTGGCTGTCAACCCATGGGCCGATTCGCTCAAATGCAGATTTTGCATTTGATTGGTTCTCATGGTTCAGGGTTAATCTAATGGTCCTAAATAACTTCCTACACATATAAATACATCCTAATGCTGACCCTAAACCTAATTAAAATAGAATAGTTACCGGCATACCATCGCCATGGAAATCAATGGAGCCGCCGCCAACTAAGAAAGAAGAAAAGCAAATTCAATTCTAATTCTCTCAACCCTAAAGCAAAGCAAAACTCTCTCTTTTCTTCTCTAAATTGTGAGTATGGTGATCTTAACAAGATTATTATTATTTTAATTAGGTTGAGTTATGAATGGATTATGAGTAGATGATGTGAATTATCATATATGTTGTTGTAAACCCCTTTTTGCTATCATGTATATTGTAAATCCAATGTTATGTGATGATGATATCTTATATGTTGTAAATCATGCTATGATGATGTTATGTATGTTGAAAGTTTCTATGCTAAGTTGTGATGAATCATACATGTTAAAAAGGCCATGATGTTACCATCTATGCTAGTTAATTCATATTAATTAAATCATCATGTTTGGGTTATGTTGATCTATATGACAAGTCACATATGCAAGTTAGATTGATTAGAAAAGTTATGAACATATACCAAGCCATCTATTATGACATCTAGAATTATGCTATGACATATGTGATATCCTATGCTAGTTCACACCATCATTATGTTGCCTAAAAACCCCATATGCAAGTTTATGTATAGATTTGGGCTATGATCATATCATATAAATTGAGACATTTAACAAGTTGACACCTTTTGATCCTTAACATGTGTAGTTTATGCAAGTTTCACCCCTATTATGATTAGATTTATTTTAATTGTCTATATGTTGTGATAATTTATCTTTGTGCTAGGTGTTAGACTATACAAGTCTAGCCTATATTATGCGTTGAATAAGCGAACGTATAAACGTGGGGTAGGGGTAATATTAAGGATTTAATATTAAAAAGTTGGGGGTGCAATTGATATGATTTTGCATGCCATAAGTGGATGGCCATAATTGAGTCAATTATGGACATCATTAAAAGTTGACTTAATTAATAATTTGAATAGGGAATTATTAAAACTGGGGTAAAAGATTTTAAGTGTTAATCAATGCTTAGGACACGAGGTTGGACTCGTTTGTGACGTAAACCTGCCCGGACCCGCCCGGCAAATCCAGTGGTCACAAATGTCAGCCCAATGTGAGAGGTCATAGGCCTAAACTAAAGCATAACGGTTGTAAAGACATGAGGTTAGACTCTTTTATGGTGTAAGACTGCCCGGACCCGCCCGGCAAATCCAGCTGCCATAAATGCCAGTCTAATGTGAGAGGTCTTTATGAGGTTATGGCCTGAATGAATTAAGAAATACTTAACTAGATAAACATGTAAGGTGGGACATGAGGGTTAAGTAGGTGACTTGGGTGGCATGAGGAATCTAGGGGGTGCCCTTAGTGGCATGTGAAATACGATTAGTAAGACTTAACCAAACACACATGTAAATGAACATGACTAAGAGGGTTAAGTGGGATATACTAGTGACAAGCTTAGGTGGGTAGCTTGTGGGGGCTCATTTCGACCAGTATCCCAAACGTATGTTTGTGGGCTCGACCCAAGTCGAGGACGGGACACGCATGCTGGGTTCGACTGTAAGAGGCCAAAACGGGGAGCGGTGGCAACGCAAGTCCAACGGGTTTCATATGCGTGTGTGGACCCGGGCCGGTAGGTAAGACGTTGTTGCATCGTGTAGGTATAAGCCGTGCATTCTCAAGTTGTATCGGGTTGCCACATTAGGGGAGTGATACACCCCACTGTGGGGCCAGCACGGGTATCTACGAGTAGGGAGCCGATCGAAAGTGGGTAGTGGGGTACACCTAGTGGAGATAGGGGCAGACGACACCTATGTAGTCAGCTAGGGGTATGTAAGGCTATTTATAAAGTTTCTGTGTGAAGCAAGTGGGATCAAACAATAGGGTGACTGGTGTGGTGCAGTGTAGTAATGTGCGGTGCAGTGTAGTAATCATTCATTAGTAATTAGGTGTGCCTTTACCGTTATCTTTAACGTTATCTTAAACGCTATCTTTATCTTCCTAAGAGTTCATAGACATTTACTTGTCTTCCAGCTTATGCCTTAGTCTAGTTATTTTGATAATAGTATTGTTAGAATTATCATACTCGCCAGACTTTATGTCTGACCCTCTCTATTTCTATCCTTTTTCCCCCTCCAGGTCCTCAGGTTGGGCCCAGCTCTAGTGGAGTTTGATTTAATTGCTTCATCTCTCTTTGGAAAGCTTGGACCGTTGAAGTAAAGTCCAGCTTGTTATCTTTTTAATGGCTATTTATGTAATGGGATTATGTATTTTGTTTTTATAAAGATGGATATTGTACTTGGTTATGATCTATGGTTTTATGATGTAACAAACATGTTTAATTTTCGCTGCAATAAAATGAAGTTTTAGATTTCTAAGTACTATTTATTATCTGTCTTGTTGTAATTTTTCTGTTCTATATTCACTTATAACCTCCATGGAAGTTAATGCATTCCCTTTGTGAGTGACATTAATGGACATGGGGTGTTACACGTGGTATCGCAGCTTAAGGTTACCAGAACAGATAAAAATACTTTAGAAAAATAGTTACTTTTGGAAGAAGTGCTTTCAAAAACATGTTTTAAAGAGAAAAGTTTTTAAGAAAAACATAATCCCCAATAGCCACATATCTTTATCCTTCGAATTCTCCATTTTGAATCTTTCCTTTTTCGTTTCAGCATGGCTGAAGATCTTAATCTACCCGACGGTGTAACGATACCAGGATGGTATAGGAGGCTATTGGAGGCTAGGGCCGCTGCAGGTCCAGCCAATGTTCCTCCACCACCAGTTGCACCCCTTTCTCCTCCTCCTCCTCCTCGCGTAGATACTTTTGCAAAGACGTGCAAGGAATTCAAGGCTATGGGTGGAAAACCATTTCAAGGGTCAGAAACGTTTGTGGAAGCTAGAGATTGGCTTAAGGAGGTGGAAGAATTGCTAGAAATCTTTGAAGTAGAAGAAGGGAGGAGAGTTCGTTTAGCAGCTTGGTTGATGAAGGGAGAGGCCTTGTTTTGGTGGGAGGTCACTAATGGGGAGCGTCCTGTTGACTCTTGGGCGGATTTCAGATGTAGGTTCGAGGCGAAGTTTCTCTCAAGGGCGGAAGAAAATCTATATATGGAAAGGTTCTTGACATTGAAGCAAGGAAGCTCATCAGTGAAAGAATATGTCAATAAATTTAATCAGTTAGCAAGGTTTGGCTTGGACTTAGTAAACACGCCGGAGAAGAAGGCTCTAAGGTTCGTGAATGGCTTGAATGAACCGTTGCAAGGGTTGGCTATGACCCACATCCCGATGGGGGCCACCTTTGAGAAGTTAGTAGAAATGACGCTCATGCATGAGGAGAAAAGCGCTAAAGCTGATAAGGCACCCGAGAAGAAGGGGGATCAGAAGAAACCACAACAGCAAAACAAGAAGGGTGGAAAAGACAATAATGGCAAGGGAAAGAAGAAGTGCTTTAACTGTGGAACCCCAGGCCATCTCAGCAAGGATTGTCGAAAGAAAAAGAAGACAGGCTGTTTTCATTGTGGCGATGCGGGACATTTAGTGAAGGACTGCCCAAAGAAGGGGCAGAGGGTAGGAGCTACCTCGGGAGGACAGGTGTAGGCTCTTATGGCACCAGGGCAGGCTAGGGGACAAGTTCAGGCTCTCGCGGTCCCACCGCTGCAAGAACGAGGTAGAACCATTTCTGTTGAAAGCTTAATTTTTCTGTTTGATCATCCTGTTCGTACCTTATTCGATTCGGGCGCATCACATTCGTTTATCTCTACATCATTAGTTGAATCACTGCACTTAAACACCAGTTTAGTAGAGGATCCCTTAGTTGTTTCGAATCCAATAGGGCGCTCAGCTTATTTGTCCATGATGTGTTTGGATTTGAAAATTTCCATACTTAGCGTTGAATTTAGATGTGATGCTTATGTGTTGGGCTTCACGGGCTATGGGCTAATTTTAGGAATGGATTGGTTATCCAGAAATGGGGCCGTTCTTGATTGTGAAAGGAGAGTAGTTAGGCTCGTGACTCGCCTTGGCAACACTCTCGAAATCTTCTGTAATCCCATAAATTCGGTTATGCTAAGTTATCTAGAATCGCTTGACGCGTCTGAGCAAAATCTACGATCTGTTAGAGTGGTCCGAGAATATTCGGATGTGTTTGAGGAGGTGAAGGGCTTGCCTCCGAAGCGGGAGATAGATTTTCGAATATATCTTGTGGATAATGCGAAACCAGTATCTTTGCTAGTATGCCACATGGCTCCACGTGAAAGGAGGGAACTCGATAAGCAAGTGAAGGAGTTGCTTGAGAAGGGGTTCATAAGACGAAGTATATCGGAGTGGGGTGCTCCAGTAGTATTTGCCACGAAGGCGGATGGGTCCCTTAGACTTTGTGTGGACTATAGAGAACTTAATAAACTTACTAAGAAGAACAGACACCCACTGCCGAGGATTGACGATCTCTTAGATCAGTTAGTTGGCGCTTCAGTGTTTTTGCAGTTGGACTTAGCCACTGGGTTCCATCAGTTGAGAGTGGCTGAGCATAGCATAGACAAGACTGCCTTTAGGACTCCGGACGGTTTCTATGAATGGCTTGTGATGCCCTTCGGTTTGACAAACGCCCTCGCATACTTTGTTGATTTGATGAGTAGGGTGTTTAGGCAGTACCTTAACAAATTTGTGGTAGTCTTTGTAGATGACATCTTGATCTTTTCTAAGGATGAAGAAGAGCATGCCCTACATCTTAGGGAAGTGTTGGAGACTCTTCGAGCGCATAAACTTAAAGCTAAATTTTCTAAGTGTCACTTTTGGAGGAAGGAAGTACGGTTCTTAGGACACGTGGTTTCCAAAGAAGGGATACCTGTAGATCCCGCGAAGGCGGTGGCCATCCAAGATTGGAAGGTCCCTAAAAATGCTACCGAAGTGAGAAGTTTCTTGGGGTTGGCTGGCTACTATAGGAAGTTTATCAAAGACTTCGCAAAGATATCAGCTCCATTGACACGCTTGACGAAGAAGAACCTAGTTTTCACATGGGACGTAGATTGTGATGATGCGTTCCAATGTTTGAAGAGAGCTTTGACTTCAGCCCCAGTCTTAGTATTGCCAGACGGGAGTAAGCCATTTACCGTTTATACTGATGCTTGTGGGACAGGACTAGGCGCAGTCTTAATGCAAGAGGGCAAGGTAATAGCCTATGGTGGAAGGCAGTTGAGAGCACATGAGAAGAATTATCCTACACATGACCTAGAGTTGGCCGCTATTGTTTTCGCGCTTAAGTCTTGGCGTCATTATCTTCTTGGCGAGAAATTCGAACTATTCACTGACCACAAATCTTTAAAATACCTATTCTCTCAAAAGGACTTGAACTTAAGTCAGCAAAGGTTGATGGAGTTCTTAGCGTCCTACGAGTTCGAAATAGCGTATACCCCTAGAAAGGGTAACGTGGTGGCAGACGCCTTAAGTAGAAAAAGATTATCCTTAAGTCCTTTGTTTGTTGAGCGGCGAAGTTTAGAATTCATTTCGATGTTTGACTTTAGACCTTCCGTTGACTTCGTACCCGGTTTGCTAGCATCCTTGGAGGTCAGACCTACGCTTTTGGGATGGATTGGCGAGGCACAGCGAGATGACCCACAGTTAGTTGAGTTAGTAGAAAAGCTCAAAGGAGGGGAGTCATCAACCTATCTCCGTAGGTATACCCTAGACGATAAGGGTTGGTTACGTAGGGACGGTAGACTTTGTGTACCAAAAGACGATGACCTAAGGAAGACTATTCTTGACGAAGCACATCATTCGAAGAAGACCATTCATCCCGGCGGGGACAAGATGTACAAAGACATGAAGAGAGTTTACTTTTGGGCCGGCATGAAGAAAGATGTGGCCGAGTATGTCGCTGGATGCTTGGTGTGCCAACAAGTAAAAGCGGAGCAAAAGAAACCCGGTGGGTTGCTTCACCCATTGGAGGTTCCACTATGGAAGTGGGAAAGTGTCTCGATGGATTTTGTGGATGGATTACCGCGATCGAGGAAGGGTAATACGGGAATTTGGGTTATAGTAGATAGACTTACTAAGAGCGCCCATTTTATTCCCGTGAAGAGTAAGAGGACTGCTCCATGGTTAGCTTCTGTATACGTTCGAGAGATAGTTCGGTTGCACGGTGTTCCTTCTAGCATAGTGAGCGATCGCGATCCTATTTTCACTAGCGAATTTTGGAGAAGCTTACAAGAGGCGGTAGGGACTCGGTTATGTTTGGGCACCGCATATCATCCTCAGACGGACGGCTAGACCGAGAGGGTGAATCGCATTCTAGAGGATCTGTTGATGCTATGTATCCTAGACTTTGGGGGTACATGGGAAGAGCATCTTCCATTGGTTGAGTTCGCATATAATAATAGCTTTCAGTCCAGCATTGTTATGGCACCATTCGAAGCTCTATATGGACGACCTTGTCGTTCACCTACATGTTGGTGGGAATCTACGGATAAGATCTTACTTGGGCCCGATATGATTAGGAAGACTTCGGAGAAGATCGACTTGATTCGAAGGAGGATGAAAGCAGCGCAAGATAGGCAGAAATCTTATGCGGATAAGAGGAGGACAGATCTCGAGTTTGAAGTTGGGGACATGGTCTTTGTCAAAGTGTCTCCATTACGAAACGTTGTTCGCTTTGGGTCCGTTGGGAAATTAGCACCAAGGTTTGTAGGGCCGTTTCCTATTAAGGAGAGGATTGGACGGATGGCGTATAGAGTGGAGTTGCCCGAGAGACTTAGTGGTGTACATGACGTATTCCATGAGTCACATTTGAGGAAGTGCTTGCATGAGACCGCGGAGGTGGTAGAGCCGAGCTTGCTTAGAGAGGTGGAGATAGAGCGTGATGCAACGATTCGACGAGCTCCTACACACATTCTTGGGTCGGAGATCAAGAAGTTGAGGAATCGAGAGGTCAGACTAGTCAAAGTGCAATGGGGAGATGATGAGAGCAACGCTACTTGGGAGACGGAAGAGAAGATGCGTTCACGATACCCTTTTCTTTTTGAGGGTATGTCTTTTAATTTCTCCTTTATCGCTTAGCTTGTACTTATCTTATCTTTAGTATATCCTCTCGCTAGTATCTTTGACCTTTAGTTAGGATAATCCTATGGTTGAAACATGTGTTTGAGACATGTTATGTATGGTGGATGCAAGTGTTTGCTTGTGGTTGCTCGTGGATGCATTTGCACACACTATTAGGCACCAGATCGGCTCAGTCACTTCATATTGCATATTGCATATATATGGATGTATTTAGTAAAATGGATGTATAATGGTTGTATTATCATATAGTTGCTGCATTCGGGTGGATGGTTGTGCACGCATATAGAATTAATATGTATCATTAGGTATCTTTTGCATACATATTGGACGCATGGCACTATCATGAATTGCACTAAGGAGGTCGACTGAATCAGTAGACCGCCTAATTTTGCATTAGATATGGACATATACACACACTGTGCATATAAACATTAAAGCATTAGAAGTCTTTTAAGGACAATGGATGCTGGTGTTTGATGGTTGAGTAGATGGACGATTAGATGGAAAGATATACATTCTTCTTGACTTGGAGATTTCGGGGACGAAATCCTTTAAGGAGGGGAGAATGTAACACCCCGTAATTTTATAACATTAAAATTCACAAATTAAAGTATACTTAATTTTTAGAAAAGAATTAAGTGAAATGGGTTGCGCAGAGATATATATATATATATATTGATATATATATATATATAAATTAAAAATTAAATAAATAAATATGCGAAAAAGTTCAAAACATCGAATTGGGAGGGGGAATAACCGAACCGGCCCATTTTTGAGGTCGACCCAAGCTCCACTGGGTCGACTAGGGGTTAATCCAGGGTGTTTGGCTGTCAACCCGTGGGCCGATTCGCTCAAATGCAGATTTTGCATTTGATTGGTTCTCATGGTTCAGGGTTAATCTAATGGTCCTAGATAACTTCCTACACCTATAAATACATCCTAATGCTAACCCTAAACCTAATTAAAATAGAATAGTTACCGTCATACCATCGCCATGGAAATCAATGGAGCCGCCGCCAACTAAGAAAGAAGAAAAGCAAATTCAATTCTAATTCTCTCAACCCTAAAGCAAAGCAAAACTCTCTCTTTTCTTCTCTAAATTGTGAGTATGATGATCTTAATAAGATTATTATCATTTTAATTAGGTTGAGTTATGAATGGATTATGAGTAGATGATGTGAATTATCATATATGTTGTTGTAAACCCTTTTTGCTATCATGTATATTGTAAATCCAATGTTATGTGATGATGATATCTTATATGTTGTAAATCATGCTATGATGATGTTATGTATGTTGAAAGTTTCTATGCTAAGTTGTGATGAATCATACTTGTTAAAAAGGCCATAATGTTACCATCTATGCTAGTTAATTCATATTAATTAAATCATCATGTTTGGGTTATGTTGATCTATATGACAAGTCACATATGCAAGTTAGATTGATTAGAAAAGTTATGAACATATACCAAGACATCTATTATGACATCTAGAATTATGCTATGACATATGTGATATCCTATGCTAGTTCACACCATCATTATGTTGCCTAAAAACCCCATATGCAAGTTTATGTATAGATTTGGGCTATGATCATATCATATAAATTGAGACATTTAACAAGTTGACACCTTTTGATCCTTAACATGTGTAGTTTATGCAAGTTTCACCCCTATTATGATTAGATTTATTTTAATTGTCTATATGTTGTGATAATTTATCTTTGTGCTAGGTGTTAGACTATACAAGTCTAGCCTATATTATGCGTTGAATAAGCGAACGTATAAACGTGGGGTAGGGGTAATATTAAGGATTTAATATTAAAAAGTTGGGGTGTAATTGATATGATTTTGCATGCCATAAGTGGATGGCCATAATTGAGTCAATTATGGACCTCATTAAAAGTTGACTTAATTAATAATTTGAATAGGGAATTATTAAAACTGGGGTAAAAGATTTTAAGTGTTAATCAATGCTTAGGACACGAGGTTGGACTCGTTTGTGACGTAAACCTGCCCGGACCCGCCCGGCAAATCCAGTGGTCACAAATGTCAGCCCAATGTGAGAGGTCCTAGGCCTAAACTAAAGCATAACGGTTGTAAAGACACGAGGTTAGACTCTTTTATGGTGTAAGAATGCCCAGACCCGCTCGGCAAATCCAGCTGCCATAAATGTCAGTCTAATGTGAGAGGTCTTTATGAGGTTATGGCCTGAATGAATTAATAAATACTTAACCAGATAAACATGTAAGGTGGGACATGGGGGTTAAGTTGGTGCCTTGGGTGGCATGAGGAATCTAGGGGGTGCCCTTAGTGGCATGTGAAATACGATTGGTAAGACTTAACCAAACACACATGTAAATGAACATGTCTTAGAGGGTTAAGTGGGATATACTAGTGACAAGCTTAGGTGGGTAGCTTGTGGGGGCCCATTTCGACCAGTATCCCAAACGTATCTTTGTGGGCTCGACCCAAGTCGAGGACGGGACACGCATGCTGGGTTCGAATGTAAGAGGCCAAAACGGGGAGCGGTGGCAACGCAAGTCCAACGGGTTTCATATGCATGTGTGGACTCGGACTGGTAGGTAAGACGTTGTTGCATCGTGTAGGTATAAGCCATGCATTCTCAAGTTGTATCGGGTTGCCACTTTAGGGGAGTGATACACCCCACTGTGGGGCCAGCACGGGTATCTACGAGTAAGGAGCCGATCGAAAGTAGGTAGTGGGGTACACCTAGTGGAGATAGGGGCAGACGTCACCTATGTAGTCAGCTAGGGGTACGTAAGGCTATTTATAAAGTTTATGTGTGAAGCAAGTGGGATCAAACAATAGGGTGACTGGTGTGGTGCAGTGTAGTAATGTGCGGTGCAGTGTAGTAATCATTCGTTAGTAATTAGGTGTGCCTTTACCGTTATCTTTAACGTTATCTTAAATGCTATCTTTATCTTCCTAAGAGTTCATAGACATTTACTTATCTTCCAGCTTATGCCTTAGTCTAGTTATTTTGATAATAGTATTGTTAGAATTATCATACTCGCCAGACTTTATGTCTGACCCCCTCTATTTCTATTCTTTTTCCCCGTCCAGGTCCTCAGGTTGGGCCCAGCTCTAATGGAGTTTGATTGAATTGCTTCATCTCTCTTTGGAAAGCTTGGACCGTTAAAGTAAAGTCCAGCTTGTTATCTTTTTAATGGCTATTTATGTAATGGGATTATGTATTTTGTTTTTATGAAGATGGATATTGTACTTGGTTATGATCTATGGTTTTATGATGCAACAAACATGTTTAATTTCCACTGCAATAAAATGAAGTTTTAGATTTCCAAGTACTATTTATTATCTGTCTTGTTGTACTTTTTCTGTTCTATATTCACTTATAACCTCCATGGAAGTTAATGCATTCCCTTTGTGAGTGACATTAATGGACGTGGGGTGTTACACCAATGGATGTAAACATGTGTTTGAGACATGTTATGTTTGGTGGATGCAAGTGGTTGCAAGTGGTTGCAAGTGTTTGCTAGTGGTTGCTCGTGGATGCATATACACACATTAGGCACTAGATCAGCTCAGTCACTTTCATATTGCATATGCATGAGTGAATTTTTATATATGAACTGAAAATTGATGTGTTATCATGTGGATGTTGCATTTGTATGAATGATTGTGCACTTATGTAAAGCATGATTAGGGGTGACTGCATACATAATGGACTCATGGCACCGACATGACTCGCATTAAGGAGGTCAACTGAATCCGTAGAACTCCTGATTTTGCATTAGATAGGGACATATACACACACTATGCAGATGATCATGAAGCATTATAAGTCTCTTAAGGACAATGGATGCCTGTGTTTGATGGTTGAGTAGATGGACGATTAGATGGTAGGATATACGTACTTCTTGACTTGAAGATTTCGGGGACGAAATCCTTTAAGGTGGGGAGAATGTAAGACCCCGTATTTTCGATAAACCATAAAGTAATGAATTGAAGAATAATTAATTTCAAATGTAAGAATTAAGGGAAACGGGTTACGCCATTGCTTTCGTCTTGGAATTATACTTGAGATAGAGTCCGAGTTTGCGTAAATCGGACTTCGTATGAAGAAGTTATAGCCCTCGGAACTTTCAGAAAATTATATAGAACAATTCAGAAAATTAAATACCAAGGCAGGTCGACCTGGGGTTCGAGCTCCCTATATATAGGTCGACCGGGGGTCGACCTCCCTATATACAGGTCGACCTGGGGGTCGAACTCCCCCTCGGGTCAGATCTGAAATCTGACGTTTTTCTTCCTGTGACGATCTGCTGTGTCATTAGGGCTTGTGTGGCACGTTCTGGTTGGTTCTCTTAGGTTTGGATGGCTTTGATTTGCTCTAGGTTAATCTGACGGTTCCTATTAAATCAAACTTCTTTATAATAAACCTAAATCTAAACCCTAAGCCACACAAAAATATTCCTAAGACCGTCATGCTGTCAACACTCAACCTAGAGTAGCCGCCATTCTCATTCAACTAGAAAGAAAGTTAGGAATTACAAATCAAATCTAATTCAACTAAGAGAATTCAATGTCTACAACAAAGGAGAGCTATTCAATTTTAGAATACAGATCCCAGAATTCAAGACCCTTCTATAATTTGTAAGTTCATGTTACTTTCAGAAATAAAAGTTAATTGTGATTCTGACATTGTAATAAATCTGGATCTGAGATTATGCCTGTCTTTCTATATCCTTTGAATTTATCTCGTTGATAATATTATGTCCGTTCTTTGTCTCTTCTTTCCTTCTTCCCTTTTTGTTTTATAGCCAGGCTACTGCGAGCCTGAGCCAGATCTCATAAGAGATGAACGTACGTTGGAAGTAAAATTTGGGCATAGAATGTGATTTGGATATGACCAGCGATAAAATTTGGGAAAAGTATTAAATTTTGTAATATTGGACATATGACTTGAGATTTGAGCATAAAGTATTGGACATATGACTTGGGATTTGGGGCGTAAATTGAACTGTAAATATGTGGCATAATACGTGTTGTGGTTTAAGATCTAAAATTGAGGCATATATATATATATATATATATATATATATATATATATGATAGTTTATGATTTGAAAGAAAAAGATTATGGTATATAGTGATGTATGGCTTAGGCATGAAAACAAGACTTGCCTTTGTTTTGTAAGTCAGTTATTTTTTTTTGTTTGAACACCTAAATCAAATTGTGACATGTAATAAAATGGATATAAGAATATGCTTGATGCAAGCTATCCTTTCATTGAAATCTATGCTTGAGTATCTTTGGAAATCATTTTTGACTATGAAACTGGTCCAGTCATATCTATCCTTGAGGTATATTGGAATTGTAATCCCTTTTAAGTTCATGATATAATTCTTATCATATCTATATGCCTGCGATGTATTCCTTGCAAAACTTATCTTTTTAGTACATCAAGTTTATTGGACCAGTAGTTCTTATCATCATATGACTATGCCTATTCTTACGATGTTCCATCTTGCTTCTCCCCTTATATTATGAATCTTGAGTTGAATCCCGAAATACGTACGTTATGAATGTGGGGGAAGTTGGGTATAACATGAAATTGACATTATTTGGCATAATTTGGAACAAGTAATATGGCATAACTGTTAAGATGCAATTTAGGGTAATTTGACATGAATTATGGAACAGGTAATTTGGCATATTGAATCTAGAATTGGTATGAATGACAAAGTATGAAGTTGGCATATAAATCAAGTTTTGGGAAAAATTGTTATTGTTGCAAATTTGGGGTAACTTGAGCATTAAATCTAGATCGGGTGTAAAATGTAACATGACTAGTTTTGGTGAATTTGGTAATTAGCATGAAAAATCTAGATTTGGGTATACAGGGTAAACGTGTAGATTGAAGATGAACATGCCTAACCCGCGGTTAGATTGAGTTACGGTGTAAGACTGCCCGGAACCGTCCGGCACATCCAGCAACCGTAACAATATATATCTAATGTGAGAGGTTAGTGCATCAAGCCCAAAAGAACCCGAGGTTAGACTGAGTTGCGGTGTAAAACTGCCTGGAACCGCCCAACACATCCAGTAACCGCAACAATACATGTCTAATGTTAGTGGTTGGTGCTTTAATGAATGAATTAAAGCTAAGATAGGAATGGTAGGGTTAAATTAATTAAGGTAATACTTAACCAATATAACAAGATGAATGACTAGGGTTAAGTTCATAGGAACACTTAACCAATATAACAAGATGAATGACTAGGGTTAAGTTCATAGGAACACTTAACTAATATAACAAGATGAATGACTAGGGTTAAGTTCATAGGAACACTTAACCAATATGAATGACTAGGGTTATGTTAATGAGAAACACTTAACCAATATAACAAGATGAATGGTTAGGGTTAAGTAATAAGAAACACTTAACCAATATAACTTGATTTGTGGTAAGGTTAAGTAAAAACAAGAGGGCAACATTTAACCAATATAACTTTATTTATGGTAGGGTTAAGTTAACACAAGAAGGTAACACTTAACCAAAGTAATATGACAAGTGGGTGGGTTAAGTTAACTTGAATTGATTGATGACACTTAACCAATACAACATGATGAACACGTGGGGTTAAGTTAACAAGAAACACTTAACCAATACAACATGATGAACACGTGGGGTTAAGTTAACAAGAAACACTTAACCAATACAACTTGATGGATGAACGGGGTTAAGTTAATAGAAACCACTTAACCAATCCAACATGATAAGCGAGGAGGGTTAAGTTAATAAGAAACACTTAACCAACATGACATGATGAATGGGTGGGTTAAGTTAACATGAATGGACAACACTTAACCAATACGACATAATGTACGGGAGGGTTAAGTACATATCAGGTTGGTGGGTAATATTAGTACATATAGGCCCACAAAACTTAACCATTAAATAAATATGCTTGAATCGATGGGAGGGTTAAGTACATATTGGGTTGGTGGGTAATATTAGTAAATATAGGCCCACAAACTTAACCAGTAGGAAACCGTAGTAACGGGGACACATTTCAGCAGTAACCCATATAGATGTATCATGGTATCCTGAACTAGGCAGGGTGGGGCACGATTACTAGGCTGATTATAAGCGGTCAAAACAGCGACAGGGGGTACGTCAGTTTAGGTTCCGACGGTTTACGGGCGTGCAAGTACTCCGGAGTTGGAAAAAGCAGGCACTAGGTACCAGTAGTTATACACTGTGCATCTTGAATCGTGTCGGGTTGCTATCATAAGGATTGATACACCTTATGATGGGACCAGCATAGGGTATCTACACGCAAGAGAGGGCCGATTGACACAGACACAAGAGAAATGAATACAAGTAGGGAGCCGATCGATAGGGTAGTAAGGGTACATCTAGCATGTTCATAGGAATTAGGTCAATTGAGGTGGAACCCTCACGATAGGTGTACACCTGAAGGCTACCACAATTACGGGGATTGGGATCACGTTATCATTTATACATATTACTAGTTGGGACACTAGTTAGGTGGTGCAGAGATAGATATAGAAATCAGAACAACAAAGTAGTAGCGAAGCAAAGAAAGAGTAGAAGCGAATTCAGTTTATCTTGCCTTATCATACCTTATGTTTATCCTATGTTATATTGTTATCCCTGTTATTATGGTATTGTCTTATATTCAGTTTATTCATGTCATGATACTTTTGCCTGTTTATATGTTGAAAGTCACTGGACTTACCAGACTTATGTCTGACTTAGTTTTGTTTCGCCTCTTTTCTTCCGTTCCCCCAGGTTCACAGGGAGGAAATGTTACCACTTAACTCAGTTTTCTTTCCAAGCTCGAAGATAGTCGATGTTTTGCTTTGGACTCTCTCTTCCACTGCTATGGCTGGTTCATGCTTTATTGGGGAATATCATTGTTGTTTTTATGCTTCTTTTATATTTGGATGTTAATAAATCAAGACAGAAGTTCTATGTATTACTTTTAAGTATTTTTGAGAAAATTGTTGTAAAAGCTTGACTGACTTTATTTTTGAGAAAATTGTTATAAATCAAGACAGAAGTTCTATGCTTTATTGACTTTATTTTCCGCTGCTTTATTTGTCTGTCTTGTAATTTATCTGCTTATTTTACCTATAATGCTCCACCGAAGTTTAAGCATTCCCTTTGTGAGTGACCTTAACGGAGGCGGAGTGTTACACTTGGCATCAGAGCTGAAGGTTACCGGATCAGATAAAAGATTTGAAAAATTATATTCAAAACGGTTTTAAAAGAAGCATTTTAAAAAAGAAAAGTTTTTTTTTAAAAGTCATATTCCCCAAATCCATATGCACTATCTTTTGATCCTCTGTTTGAAACCTTGATTCCTTCTTTCCTGAGTCTCCGAAGCTCCTGGCTTTATGGGAGGTAACCTCATCGCGGCATGGTTCCGTAGGCTCGACGAGACTATGACACTTGTCAAAGGGCAAACAAGTGCCCAACTTCCATCTATAGCCGTAGTAGTTTCACCTATGACTAATTTTCTTTCGAGCTTTGTAGGATTCTCCGTGCGATGGAGGCAGCTTTCGAGAGACCTGTCAACAAGCTACACAAGGATGGCAAAGACGAGAATGAGGGAGTTTGGCTAAGGAGCACAACATAAGGATGAAGAACTTATGGATATGGACTTGGTTCACAAAGGAGGGGAGGAAAGAATAGTAAAACCTAAAACAAGAGGAAGTATCTTTATTTTGGTATAACAGGTCGTATAATTAAGAGCAAGGTCAAGAACAAAGGACATGATTTTCCGGAAGGCAAGTGCATGCTCTCACCGCCAGCATACCTGAGAAAGAGGCAGTAAGATTTCTGTTGAAAGAGTTTTTCCCTTTGATCATCCTGTTAGTACTCCTTCTGATTTTAGTGCTTCACATTCGTATATATATCTGCTTCCATAGGTTCTCTGCACCTTAGTACTTGTATAATAGAGGATCCCATTATTGTCTCAAATAAATTTGTGGTTCGGCTCATTTATCTTTGGTTTGTAAGGATTTGAGATGCTTATGATTCCGGGTTTCATGGGCTATGGGTTGATTCTAGGCATGGATTAGTTAGCTAGTAATTGTGAAAGGAGGGTAGTTGGACTTTCGACTTGCCTCACGAATACCCTTGAGATTTCATGCAATCCTAAGGGATCAGTTTGTCTTAGCTACTTAGAATCACTTTATGTATTTATCAACGATTTTCGGTTCATTGGATTTGTCCACGAGTACACAAGATGTTTTGATTAGGGTAGGGGTTTTCCGCCTAAAACTCGAGACAGACTTCCGCATATATCAAGTTGACAATGCAAAGACAGTTATGCGATCAACGATAGTTTTGGAGCAAGATTGTCGAGGATAGCCAGAGTCAGTTAAATGCCCAATTGTTTGGTTGTTTTGCTAGTATCATCTCACATAAATCGTCCAAATTCGGAGGAGGTATTCCTTGGATGCTTGAATGATATTGGTTTAGGCCTTTGGGGCTTGTACTTGAGGGATGTCGAGTTTGACTAGGATGGTTTGTGTGAGAGATATCGACCATCAGATTTGTGACATGATGGATAAGCTAAGTAGAAGAGAGACCTCTAATCATCTTAGTATATACACTTGGTATCATGGTTAATATCTGTTTATCTTGGAAAGATAGTTCGACTACATTGGATAACCTCTAGCATAGTAAGTGATCGAGGTCCTATCTTTACTAGTGGTTTTTGGAAATGGAGGTCAAGAAGCTTCGCAATCGTGAAGTTAAATTTGTTAAGGTACAGTGGAGTAAAGCTCAAGAAGGTGCAACTTGGAAGACCGAAGACTAGATACGCGCATCATACCTTTTTTGAGGGTATATCCTTGATTCCACTTTTTCTGTAATATTTATTTGCATGCTAGTCTTTTAAGTATATCCTCTCGGTCCTATCCTCAATCCTTAGGTAGAAGCCAATGGATGTAAACATGTGTTTGAGACATGTTATGTTTGGTGGATGCAAGTGATTGCAAGTGTTTGCTAGTGGTTGCTCGTGGATGCATATACACACATTAGGCACTAGATCGGCTCAGTCACTTTCATATTGCATATGCATGAGTGAATTTTTATATATGAACTGAAACTTGATGTGTTATCATGTGGATGTTGCATTTGTATGAATGATTGTGCACTCATGTAAAGCATGATTAGGCGTGATTGCATACATAATGGACTCATGGCACCGACATGACTCGCATTAAGGAGGTCAACTGAATTAGTAGACCGCCTGATTTTGCATTAGATAGGGACATATACACACACTGTGCATATGATCATAAAGCATTAGAAGTCTCTTAAGGACAATGGACGCCTGTGTTTGATGGTTGAGTAAAAGGACGATTGGATGGTAGGATATACGTTCTTCTTGACTTGAAGATTTCGGGGACGAAATCCTTTAAGGAGGGGAGAATGTAACACCCCGTGTTTTCGATAAACCTTAAAGTAACGAATTGAAGAATAATTAATTTCAAATGTAAGAATTAAGGGAAACGGGTTAAGCCATTGCGTTCGTCTTTGAATTCTGTTTGAGATAGAGTCCAAGTTTGCGTAAATCGGACTTCGTATGAAGAAGTTATGGCCCTCGGAACTTTCATAAAATTATATAGAACAATTCAGAAAATTAAATACCAAGGTAGGTCAACCTCCCTATATACAGGTCGACCAGGGGTCGACCTTCCTATATACAGGTCGACCTGGGGGTTGACCTCACCCTCGGGTCAGATCTGAAATTTGACGTTTTTCTTCTTGTGATGATCTGCCGTGTCATTAGGGCTTGTGTGGCTTGTTCTGGTTGGTTCTCTTAGGTTTGGATGGCTTTGATTTGCTCTAGGTTAATCTAACGGTTCCTATTAAATCAAACTTCTATATAAGTAACCTAAATCTAAACCCTAAGCCACACAAAAATATTCCTAAGACCGTATATCCTACCATCCAATCGTCCATCTACTCAACCATCAAACATAGGCGTCCATTGTCCTTAAGAGACTTCTAATTTATAAAACTATAGTATAAACATATTTATAAAGTTTTACGATTTAAAATTATAAAACTATAAAAATATTATAAACTTATTATTATAAAACTTTATAAACTATATATATATATATTTGAAATAAAAAAAATTGGAAATCATAAATTTTGTAAACATAATTTGAAAAAGGAGAAGGAGAAAGTTTAGAATAAGTTTTTCTGGAAGAAATAGATTTTTATAGGGTCTGGAATTCGTTTAAAATGAAGAGACACTAGTTAGTTATTCAAATTTTGAACAAATTTGAAAAACTGGCAGTTATATGTCGACATGTCATTTTGTACATGTCGACATACCCTAGTTATTTTTTAGGTATTTTAAATTTTTAGTTAATTCTTATTATATTATTTTAATTTATTTAATTCTAATGTTTTTTTATAGTAAATTAAAGATTGTTTGGACAGTAGTAAACATTATCCATTACTACTCGAAAGGAAATACATTAAACTAATAAAAGATACGAGATTCGTAAGCAAATACGAAAGATAACATAAAGTTGATAAGCTTAGATTTCAGCGGATGAGGAGGAGGAAGATGATATTCCAAGTTTTCGTCCTATTTTTCCAATGAATTTAGATATTTTGGTAAGAGTCTTCTTGATCTTCTTTTGGTTCTTGGCTGATTCAACTTGGTTTTGAGCAAGGGTTTCTTTGGTTATGGTTCTAGCATTCGTGGGACATTCTACACTTTCTAAAGAGGAATCATCTTCTTCATCAATTTCCATTGGATTTTCCTCTTATTGAATTCTTGCTTTTTTATCCTCAAATGTTTCATAAGGCTTAAAAACAATTGGAATTTGCATAAGATTTATATTTATCGAATTAAACACCTTTCTTGACACAAATTCTTCTCCTTTGAGATCCACTTCAAAATAGTTAAAAACCTAAGTAAGATAAATTCCATGATAAAAAGTGTTTTCCTTGGTGGACATCTCTTTGGGCTTAAATAATTTTAAAATTACATCGGCCCAATTTATATCATAAACACCAAAAATAGCAAAGAGGGCTTTTTGGATTTTAAGGGTAGGGTTATTGAAATTTCCAGAACGAGTTGTGAGAGTATGTTGAAGGAGGAGGTTGACGATTCTTCCTTTTGGGCGGAAAAAGCAATTTTTAAAATCCATGTTTTTGTCGCTTTCAAAAATGTGATGATAAGTTTCCAAATACGTTTCATCAATTTCGAATTCCGAAAAATCCAAGCCTGTACACTTACAATTTAAAATATTACCCAAAATTTCACAATCCAAAATGATCTAAGTGCCTTTTATGCTACTCCAAACTTTATTCTCATCTCCTTCGTAAAAGCGATGATTCTAATTTGCGTAAAACATTTTGATGAGATTCAGGTAACATACTTCGTTGTTATCCCGAGCGTCAATCAATCTTAGAACTTCATTTTGATGAAAAAAAGAACGAAGATCATAAGAGGGAAAATCTTCAAATATAGCGAAAGCTCCCGTGTTGACCTTTCTATTTGTCATATAGTCAACATATGCTTGAATAGCTTCTTTATCATTATAGAGATGACCCTTGGGAGTTTTTGTTTATCTTATGGTTTTTGGTGTGCTAGAGGAAGCCATTAAATAGTTGTTTTGAAGAGTATAGATATGAAGAAAGGTGTTTGAATTTTGAATGAGAGGTACATAGAATAGATTTGAATAGATAAATAAATAGAGAATGAATAAGGTACAACTTTTCTCAAATTAAGGACACCTTTTCAAAACTTGGGATTTCGTGAAAAGTTAGGGGGCAATTTGAAAGTTCAAACTTTTTAAATTCAAATTTTGAATTTCATTTACTAGTATGTATGTCGACACGTCTATTTGGGTATGTCGACATATATGTTGGTTTTCAAAAGACATGTTGATTTTTGACTTTGTTTTATTATATTAATGTTTTATATTTCAGGTTTGTTATTTCCTGAAATTATATTAATCATAACGATCATAAAAAAGTAATTATTATTTATTATTATTAATAATTATGAATTTAAAAATTCAAATTCGAATTTTAAAGTACAAGTTTGAATTTTAGAATTTAAATTTCAAATTCAAACAAGGCAAAAAAACAAAACATCCATTCATCCAAATCAACCAAAAATTAAAAATTAATTAAGGCGTGCCTGGTTTTTAGACCCATTTCTTCAACATTTTCAGAATTCTGAATCGCTGTGAAACACATATTTGAATTTCCAGTTTCTGGCTCTTCATCACTTGATGATGAATCTGAATCATCTAAAGTTGCTGCATATGTGCTCTTTCTCTTCTTTAATGAATTATTGTTGTCTGTTTGTTGATTTGATTTATCTGGAAATGGACACATTCTTTTTATATGATCCAGTTTTTTGCAGTTATAAGATCTATCATCATTTCTTCCCGAACTTCCTTGATTACTTCTCTGAATATTATTTCTTCTTTTGTATCTCAGAAATTTTCTAAAATTCCTTGTCATTAAAGAAATTTCTTCATCATCCTCACTGCTTGAATCAGAACCATTTGTTGTTGCTTTGAATGCTATAGATTTCTTTTCTGTGGGCTTATTTTCCTTTCTTTTCTGTAATTGAACTTCAAACGACATCAAATTCCTAATTAACTCCTCAATCTTCATTTCACTGAAATTATTGGCTTCTTCAATCGCTTGTGTTTTCTGATCCCATTCTGGAGTCAATGAACTAATTATTTTTCTGATTTGGTCTTCTTCTGAATTTTTTTCCTAGAGCCATTAATGAATGCATGATTCTTGGAATCTGCAATACATATCAGAGACAAATTCATTCTCATTCATTTTAAACAACTCAAATCGATTGATTAGCATTGATATCTTTGTCTTTTTAATTTTATTGGTTCCTTCGTGAGTAACTTGCAACGTTCTCCATATTTCATAAGAAGATTTACATACTGGCACTCTATTAAATTCATTTCTACCTAATGAACAAAATAACATTTTCATGGCCTTAGAATTACTTTGTGCAGCAGCCTTTTGATCATTTTTCCATTATGAAAAATTAGTAGTAGGTTCAAAATATTCAATCTGTATGATGTTCCATGTGTTTAATCCTATTGATTGTAAATATATTTTCATTCTGCATGCCCAGTAAGAAAAAATACCGCCATTAAATAGTGCTGGTCAAACATGGACTGACCCTCTACAAATGAACTATTATTACGGATGTTGGTTGCCATTTAATCTTTCCAAAAATCAGATTATGAATTTTGAAAACCTTTGCTCCGATACCAACTGTTAAAGATGCGGAATACGGATCTTAAAGCAGAATTAACACAAAAAGGGGGGGTGAATAGTGTTTATGAGGAATTTATAGAAATCTTAAACTAACTTTAATTACTATATGAATCATACAAAAATTATCACACCAGAAATGATCACAAATATAGAAACAATCAAAAAATAGAAATAAGTAAATAAAAATGCAGAAAAGGAAAGAACACACTGGATTTTATACTGGTTCGGATTACTCCTACATCCAGTCCCACACAATGATGGATTGTGTAGAGTTTTATTATTATCAATATCCAAGTACAACACCTTTGATTTCACAAATACAACGTTAACACCATTTCCACTACCCTTGATTTCATGGCTATAAGGTCAACGTTGCTCCCTTTCCTTGATTTCAAGGCTACAAGGAACACACCCTTGCCCAAACAATTCCGAAATGATTACAACAGCTGTAATAACCCGGAAATCTGAGCCAATTTAAAATTTTTATTTTGGCTATTTTAATGAATTTTGGATATTTAAAATGATTTATTTTAAATAATGACGATGAGAAATTTATTTTGAATAGAATTAGAACGTATATATTTATTTGAATCGATGTTAGAATATAAATAATTATTTATAATTATAAAAGGAATTGAAAATGACGCGGTAGTTTGAAAATTCGATTTCAAATTTTAAATGAATGTACAGGATTCAAAATAAACCGGATTTTGGCGAAACCAAAAATATTTGAATTTATTTGAAAATATCTTTCCAACGAATCCAAAAAATTGAAATTTCATAGCGGGAATCAAAAGTTACGTCCAGTTGAAAATTCAGAATAGTCGCTATGGAATCTGGCCCTTAAAAATGGAAATTTTGCAAACGACCTCTATTTTCGACGAAACCACTTTTGTTGGATCCGGGATGTCGAATTATTGCTAGATTCCAAAATTCATAATTTTCTGAATCAATATGTGAGCGTGGCAAAAGAAAATGTATTTTTATAGTTTCAGTCAATTTCAATCGACCAGAAAATGGCCATTTTTCAAACGGTCTCGAAATTTGATGAAATTAGTTTTCTTAGGACCATATCGTCGATACGAAGCTATAAATAATTTTTCGGGAATTTTTAGGGCCCGTATGTGACCCCGGTAAATTGAAATGTGCGTTCAAATTCAATATATAGATTTATATTTTGATTTTGACAAAAACTGATCGAAAAGATAAAATTGGCTCATGAAACATATCCCATTGTGTTCGGAATGGGGGTAATTAGCTAGGGGCGACAGTCGTCGGGTCTCGTTTCGAGTTCGAATTTAAAGTCAACCTTTATCGAAATAAAATAATATTAAATTATATATTTATATATAATTCTAAAACGTTTCAGACCTAATTCTATTAACCCCTTCTGAAAATCGACTATCACGAACTGGAAAATGGCGACGTCTTCGCCATCGCCACCCACTCCCTGGCGCCGCCGCACCCGCCGCCACAACCCCGTCTGGCCCGCCGCCCTCTCCTCCTCCCTTCCCTCCCCATGGCGAAATCCCTAGCCCACAAACCCCCAAACCCCCGTCAAGCAACCCTAAGCCAACGCCTGCAATGTGACCCCGCCTCCGACATGTAGTCAACCTAAGCGGTGGCGCACCTCCTCTGAAGACCCGTGAGCATCCCCCTCTTTCATCTGAAAACACATCCGGAACCGCACCCTTGGCCTACCTAAACCCCACCTGACCGATTTCAGCGCCTCGCCCGCCTCCGCTACCACCAGCATTCGATGGCGCCTCCGATTCAAACCCTAGGTCCGACTGTAAGTCCTTTTTCCCCTTTCTTCTTCGATTATTAACGAAGAAAGCTAGGATTCGTATTCAATGAAAGACGTGATTTTTCTTATATGAAAGATATGAAGTTTAACAGAGAAAAGGTTTTATTTTTAATTTTCTTCTTATGTAATTATTAAAATCAGTTTTATGAATTTATGATTTTCAGTTTAATGAAAATATGTGTTTGGTTTAAATAAAATATAAGACTTCTTTGATAAGAAAATGTGATTTCTTAGATAGAAAAAAAATGAGTTTTTTCATAATAGAAAAGTGAGATTTTTGATGGTAGAAAAATATAATTTTTACTCGTAGGAAGATTAGATTTTTATCAATATAAATTATAGATTTATATATGTATGATAGCGTTATAAAAATATAATCTTTATATAGAAAGTAGCGTTATAAAAATATAATCTTTATATAGAAAAATCGATATAAAAATATAATTTTTATACATGAAGTGGTATTATAAAAATGTGATTTTTATATATATAGCGAACTAAAAATATGATTTTTATATACTAGAGAATATAAAAATGTGATTTTTATATATGTAGCGAATACGGATGACGAAAGTGACGAAGGGCGAGCACGGCGAAGATTTTCTACATATGAAAAGTCACGGCATTTGGTTTAGCTAATCGGTGAGAACTCCTCACTTTTATTTTAATTTCTAGTTTGAAATATATACTAGGATGCAGACGGTGCTTAGCAGCACCCGACACCCGTCGTCGACAGACCATGGATGACTTGGTTGTTTGATTGATGTGTTGTGAAAAATTGATTGTGTGATGTGGAATTAATAAATATTTTATAGTCAAAAATATAATTTTTAACGTGTATATATAATAAATATTTATAAACTAATCGGATGGTTTGTTTATGTACACCCATTTGACTGATATTGATTGGGACGATAAATTTTACACATCGCCCAACTGCACAAATAAAAATCTGTGTTTGTTGATTTGAAACCCCACGCGGGTGTTGGGATGATATTTGGCGTACACTAATCCCAATTATTTAGCTGTATGTCGATCGATTGGTTGACAGACTGTGTAAGCGTTAATTATTTATATTTAATGCTTATGCAGTTGTGTGGTGCACTCTGGATGATGGTTGATTGTTAATCGTTGCTACTATATACATGTGTTGTAGGGAATCCATATAATTAACATTATATGGTAATTGACTGGGCCTCATTCCAATTTGGAAAATAAAGAATATTATAAAATATATATTCATGTGTTGAATAAAAGAAAATTCATGTGTTGAATAAAATATATATTCATGTGTTGAATAAAAGAAAATTCATGTGTTGAATAAAATATATATTCATGTGTTGAATAAAAGAAAATTCATGTGTTGAATAAAATATATATTCATGTGTTGAATAAAATATATATTCATATGTTGAAGAAAATATTCATTTTTTGAATAGAATAACGAATTTATTGAAATATATAAAGCCGTGTCAATTAGATTTGCGCCATTTTGACGCGAACGATATTTATATCGATTTTATTCATTTTTATAATGAATATAGAAAAGGAAGTGATTTCAAAATCTAATGTTTTGAAAATATTATCATTTATATATTAATGATATGGAATATTCAATTTTGATTTAAAATTGAATATGAAGTTGAAATCGTTTTGAAAATGAATATAAAACGATTTATAAAGTACTTTTTGAAAGGAAATCGATGATATATATATATATATATATATATATATATAATGGCCTGAATAGAACGCGCTGCGGCAGTTCGCGAATTTCGACCATTGACTTCGAATGGATGTTACGGAAGATCCGACCGTCGGATTCTCCTAAAACTGGAACCATCGGGTTCGTATCGAAAAGAGCTTTCTAATGAATATTAGGGATTTTAAATCTAACGGTTGGATTTGGAATTATTCCATATAAAATTTGGAAAAGGTCGTTGTAAATGTTGTTCGATGGCCGTTTATGAAAATCGACTGTACGGGCCTTGATAAAATTATTAAAAATAGTAATAATTTGTATAAAATCATAAGAAATGATTTGGAAAGAATTAGGATGAAAAACTCCATATTTGAAATGATAAAAATAGATTTTTATCGAAATAAACTAGTTTTGAACTAGAATTATAATCCATTTATTTTTGAAATAAATTGGATTTGAAAGGGTTTTAAAAGTAACCAGAATTTCCAATAATTGAATTAAATGTATTTGAATCGAAATTGTCTTTGGAATATTTTGATGTTGGATTTCATGATTATACAGATATTGTTATGGAAATTTGAAAGATATATTTATATTGTTATTTCCAATATGATATTTGTTGGTCGTAGAATTTGATATTGAATATAAGCCGATATATTTTCTATTCAGAGCCTTGTATTTAATATCAAATGGGATATGGGTTTGTCATGAATGGTGTCTTCATTAACACTGTTCTTAAACCCAGTTGAGAAAAAGATTAAATCTTTTTATTTAGATTTAATGAAGTATACCAATTAAATGGTATTTAATTGGAATTGAATTTGAATTGATTTTTGGGTTTATTGTGAATGGTGTTTTAAATAACACTTGTTCTTTAACCTGATAATTAATGGAATGTGAATTGGGTTTATCGTGAACTGTGTTTTAACGACATTCGTTCTTTAACCCAATTTACAGTGAAATATGATCTGGAATTTATAAATCTTTTATTAAGATTTAAAGGAAATTTTCCAAAGTAAAGTTTTCCAATTTAATAAAATAAATTGGAATGTAATGGAATTCGATTTGGTAATAATTGAAGTGAATTTCTATGGAGGAAGACAACTAATATATTTGGAATTTAAAAGGCTTTGTCGTTATTCCATTTATATCATTAGTCGGATATGAAAGTTTATATCGATTATATATATCGATTTGTTTTCCATGAAGATTCCATTGTAAATGGAATGTGATTTTGGGTTTATAGTGAACCGTGTTTTAAATGACATTGGTTCTTTAACCCAGTTAAAGACAAGATATGATTTCCCAAGTTAAATAATCATTAATATATATATTTTTAGTTAGATTAAAACCAAGTGGAGTTTTAATGAATCTTTAATTAGATTGAAATGATCGAGAATGGAGTATCACCAGTTTTGCTCCAGGCGATAGTTAAATTTTTAATTAGATTTGAACGTGAAATGGCAATTGAATTTACTAATAACACTGTGGTGTTAGATATGAAGTATTACCAGTTTTACTTCATGGGATGAATAGGTTGGGGTTGGGAAATTAAAACAAATGATTACTTCGGTAAGGTTCGCTAATCCCGACTAGTGTGGATAAACCATAATTTGGTTTGAATTGATATTCAAAAGAAGATTAAAGAATAAATTTAAAGAATTTTTCTTTGATAAAATTAATGGGAACCTTTCCCAAAGTATAAGAATATTTGAATAAAAGAATATTCTGAATTGGAATGAGGCGTATGTTGTGTTTGTGTAACACTTGTTTATTATATACGCGAGTTATTCAGAAAGACCGGGTTTATCCCATTTTGAATAACTGATTCGACGATGTGTCGAGGATGAAGACGGTGGTCGAAGACCGGATATCTTCACATCGTTTGGATAATTACTGATGATTTTGATTGGGCTGTACACCCAAGAGGAGGGAATCAATTGGTGATCGTCCAGACGTACTTGGAGATCGATGGATATGCGAGGTACAAGGTGCCTCCGGTTTCGTTCAGACCCAGAATGGACTTGTAAATGGACTGTGTGTCTGACATTGGATATCATTCTGTGTGATTGATGGATATTGGTTGCATGGAGTGGTTTGCCTGTGTGGCATGCTAAGATGCAAATGATCAAGGCTTCTGTTGAAAAGCAAAGTCTTGTGGTTGATGATCAAAGCACTGCCTATGTGACATAGCTTTGTGTAGCGTTAATTCGCGAGCCTCACACCCCGGTTGTGAACCAGAAATGAGAGAGGACCTCAGGGAGGGCATGCGTTTCCTTCTAGCTAGGTTGGTGTCAGTGACCTACCAGCCCTGACATTTATATTATCTTCACCTGTGTGGTTGTTGGATTGCAAGGCGCCTCGGATATATCGGTGACTATGTGGAGCCGATGGAGTCATTTGGCTCATTAAAGCCCCCCAAGGGCAGGGAAACGCAGTGTTCAGGCATTTTAATCCACATCGGTGGACCGGCCCTGACGATCCAAGGCTTGACTGAATATTTTCCTGGGATACGGGCTAGAGCGTCTCGAATTCGGTAGAAGACGATCCCTTGCCTCGGTTCACAGATGGAAATCCAACTTCCAATACGTGACTTTGCGGTTTTGATTGTTGAGCCTAATATTGGCGACATGATATATGGTACCCATGCCGTCTATGATTGATACTTATGATTGAAATTGTTTTGACACTATACACTTATAGTAATAATAAAAGATGAAATTTAGCGTATCAAGCATTCTTTGGCTATTATAAGGTAAAACCCTATCCTCCGGCTTATGTTGCATTGTGTGATGGGACCTGGGTCTTATAATAGCTTCATTGTTCTTTATTTAGCATTGCACTGTTGTTTTATGCACTAGTATTCTTGGAAGGAAACCCGTTCCGTGTTATACGGCGTGGTCCCTTGATTTACCTAACTTTAAAATAAAGATTAATAACTGTTTTAGTTCTCACACCAGTCAAATGACTAACCTGGAGTTTATTGTTTTAACCTAAACTTTGGGCGCCCCTATTTTCCGCACGGGCAGCTAGTAGTTTTGGTTTTGCAGATATATATTCATTGGATCCTGATTTACAGCTGGAACGATATCCGCATAGCTCTATATACGTTTATCTCTTTCAGTTGTGTTTTGTATTATTTTCCGCTGCAATGTGATGTAATTTAAATCTCTGATATTTTTTTGATGTATAATATTTATTCGTACTCTGTGTATTCTTGTATTCTGATGGAATTGTTGTAATAAGCAATGAAATGTTCTTCTGTTAGTGTTCCGATTTGTCGTGTTCTCAAAACAATCAGGGGTTTCGAACGGTCTTGGTCGGTTTAGTGATCGATTAGGATCGAGCGAAATTCCCAATTGTTACAACAGCCCTTGAACTCTTCAATAACAATTCAAATAGAGAGTAGTTGATAGAGAATGCGAAAAAGAATTATATAAATTTTGTTGAAATCGGCAGAGTATGTGTGTAGAAATCAATAATTTTATGTATTTTTAATGATGATAAGTAAAGGGGTAAAGAAGGAGAAGAAAAAATGATTAAAAATTCGAAATCAGCCCCTTTTTATAGTGTCCCAATGGTTGCAATGTTTCTGAAATGTTACAAATAGTGAAAAAGACACTTTCTTTGAAAATTGAATTTATGACTATTATATGTCGACATGCTAATATGTGTATGTCGACATATGTATTGTATATTATTTTTAAAATCATTTTTCAAGTATTTAAACTAATATATATTTAGAAAATTCTTGAATCAAAACTAATGTTTCAAATGAAGTTTCTAAAGTATAAAAACATATAAAAACACAGTGACATATTATATAAACATATTTACTAAATTATATGATTTAAAACTATAAAACTATATATATATTATAAACATATTATTATAAAACTTTATAACTATATATATATATTTGAAATCACAATAATTTGAAATCATTAAAAAAAGTAGTTTGCAGAAACTTGAAATCAGAATTTGAATTTTGAAACATAATTTGAAAATGGAGTGCTATCTAGAGTCTTATATATAAACTAGACTCAATTGCTATATTCTCTTGAGCTCTTGATATCTTGATACACATGAATCTTGAATTTCTTTGAATCCTAAATCTCTTAAAACTCAAAAGCTATATAGTCTTCAGTATTAAATCCTATATACAAACCCAGTTGGATCTAGATTAACCTAGAGGGGGTGAATAGGGTTTATCACAGTTTTTACGAGATATTAAAAATTCACAGAACACAGAATGCAGCAGAAATAAAAATGCAGAAAGTAAATGACACAAGATATACCCAGATTCGGCAAAATCATGCCTACTGCTGCATTCCTAAGGTTTCTACTAGGTAATAGAACAGATTCCGCTTACAAGACCATGTAAACTCATGAACCCCTCGCTCCTATTCTAATCCTACGCTCAAAACCCTAGACTGACCGATATTCCCTCGGCCAGATTTTTCCAAATTACAAACCGTAATCTGTAACCCTAGATTTTACAGACTCTAGTAAACTGCCAGCTAAACCCTAACTGGATTCCCTCTAGAGTTTACAGACTCTAGAACTGGTTCGGACGATTTACAAAAGAAATTTAAAAACAACACAAAGGATAAAATAATAACCCTAGATTTTAACAAAAGAAATAAAACACTCCTTTAACTCTTAAAACCATCCACGTTGGTTTCACCCTTGGTTCATTGCTCCGATCACTTTGCTTTGTGAAAAAAATGGCGGTGCTCTTGGAAAAAACTTTCTAGGGTTTTCAATCGAATCACAACGCTTCCTCAATACTGGATGAAACTTTTGATGCTCGAATTCTTGTCAATTTCTGATGCTTCGATTTGGGCTTGCTCTCACTTTCTCGATCGAAACTGTGTGAGTAATTTTTGATCATATTTTCTTGTTGAAATTGTTATGCTTGGTTTCGATAATCAAGCTGATGATGAAATGGCGTTTTATAGGGGTTTACAAACCCTTTCACTCTCTGATTTCGCATGAAATGGTTTGGCTTGATTTTGCCTAATTTCCCTTTTTTGATTTTGATATTCTCGGCTTTGATGTCTCTTGTGTGATTGTCCTTCCTTGTTCCTATATTTGATTTGTGTGATTGAATGTCTGATAAGGCCATGATTTATTGCCGAGAAAAAACTTGAGAATATTTGGAAAGAATTTGAACCATGTTGAATTCTGTTCCTGTCAAAAACTGGAAATAAATTTTGTCTCTTTTAAAAAACATTGTTTCCACAAATGGATGACTGAATTTATTGGAATTGATTCATGTCGAGATTTCTGAATGAATTTCTAAAACTGCCTTCAACTTTCCAGTTTCTGCCATGTCGTATATTACTAGAATGAGTCTTTTCCATATTTAAAAACTGCATTCAAATCTGAATCAATTTTCTGATTTCTTGGAAAGATTTCTCATTGAATTTTTGCCAAAAAGTTGAATATTCTGAGAGACAAAAATTATCTAGTTTAATGCTTACCCAAAATCATACAGTGATATAATTGCCCCATGATATGTGCTGAAACCTTTTTGTGGATTCATTCATGTGCACCATTCACCATTAATGTAACCATTTTTGTATATGTTAACATTGTGCTTTGACCCTTTTTAACTGCACTTGAGTTGCACCACTTTGGCATTGTGTTGAGCACGGTCCTTACATTAAACAGTGAGGCTTGACCATTTGCACATCATGCTGAACCTGAACTGAACCATGTATATGTCTATTGCCTGTTTATACTTGCTGCTCCACCATATGTCGATCTTCATGTATACACAGTCTTTGTTGTTGTCTTGTGTAGCTTTGAGCCAATTTGCACACATGTAGTTGAAAGTTGACCCATGTACATGTTGTTCCTTGAATATATTACTGAGTTGATCATATGCATTTGTGTTGAATCATGTTTGAACTAAACTTGGTTTAGCCGCATTCTGTATTGTGACTTGAGCCTTAACTTGATTGTTGTACCATGGTCGCACCACCTTGAGCACCACAAGCTTGTTGCTGTCATGTCCTAAAATGGCTATTTCAACCACCACTACTACAAAATAAGTTTGTTGCATCCCCTCAATTTCGTCGATTGTATAAACAACTGATGCAAATAACATTAGTTGAGTCGGGTCCTCCTTAACTTTTGAAGCAATTGGCATAGGGGAAGCAACAAAAGTGTTAAAAATGTATTTAGCGTCGGATGTGCATCATTTTCGAAGCAAACAAGCAGAAGCGGATCATTTTGGTTGCATCACCAACATTGACAACTGATGCAAGTATATTAATTTGCATCAATCACATATTTTTGCAGTAGATGGGTTGAAGCTAATGCATCTAATATAAAAAATCTAACTGCATTTACTTTGAACCCATACCCAACAAACACTCTTTCTTTTTTCCCTCCGTACACGCTTTATTTTCGTTTTTGCGCTACAAAGGAAAAAGAAAACCCCCAATTCCGTTATTCCATGCTGATTACAGATTTCGAGAAGAAGTAGAAAAAATGACTCGAACCCAATTACACTGCCGCTCTACCAGGTATTATCTTATGTCGATTTCGATTTACGTTTAGTATTTTGATTTCAGTTTTGATTTCATGCTTTTTTCTGAGTAGTGGTAAGCATTTTGATTTTATGTTATGCCTTCAGTTTCGATTTCAATTTCGGATTACATGGATTTAATATTTGATTCGATAAAAGAAGGCTATCTATCATGGCTCAAGGGGATGGACTTTATAGCTGTATATTTCTATGCCTTTTTCGCGTAATGTTGGTTTTGTTAGTGTTGTAGGTGTTGTTGATTCTAGGCTTTTTGTTCCCACAAGTAGAAAATTTCTTAATGACTAATTAACTTATTAATAGTAAACTATACTTTGTCAGGTAGTCATCAACTTTGCAAACTCATGGAGAAGGAGCTATTAATACTGCTTTGCTGTTGACTTAACTAGCGATGGTATCATTTTTCCATGTGTTTATGTATATTATGTTTACTGTCATAAGGAACTTGTATATTTTGCTACTTTACTCAAGTCATTTATTTCATGATTTTATTTTAGTTCAGTATAGAGAACCTAGAGTATTTCTATAGCATAGACTCATCATCTAGAACTATTTAAATTAGTCTTTCGGCAAAAAAGATGATAATGGAAAAGAAAGACAAATGCTAGTTCATTATGGCAGTGAAAAGCTCATTTCCTTCACAATCTAGACTTTGTGAACAATTTATACAAACTTATAACCTGTGATATGATCCCTTACATCTTACATTTTACTTACGAATGAAGGTCATATCAGATCACAAATATCTCTAGCTGTTGGAGCTGTGTATTCACTACAATGGACAAAGAAAATGTCAGTGCTATTACGTACTTTGAAGATGGTATCATAATTGAGGTAATGTATATATGTAGTCGAAAACAAACTAGAACATGACATTTTTTAAAATATCTATCTCTTATAGTGCCTTTCATTATTTCTTTCTTGCTTTGATTATTTGGTCTGACTATAGGTATATTGACCTTGTCATATTGGAAATATATCTAAGTTACTTGATTTTAGAGAAATGATCAAGTTTTTTTTTGTCAAAACACGTGTTTTACATTTTTCACAATAATTATGTGCATCAATTGAATACTGCAGTATATAGCTTTGTTGTTATACCCAAGGCTAAGGTGACAATCAATGTCAAGCTATTTATGAATACACATACGGTTGTACCCAAGGTTAAGGCAACAATCAATGTCAAGATATTTATTAGTACACATCTGGGGTAGCTTTGCACTTCTTTTCTAACTTGCTTTGTTTTGGATGAATTGTAGAGTACATTGTCCTAAAATAGCCTCTAGTTAATGTTTTTTCATATTTTCTTTATTTGCAGGAGCTAGTGGTAGATGTAGCTTGTTAGCATCCTTGTACTAGTTCATTGGATTGTGCCTTAAAGACCTTGAAGAGTGGAGGACCTTTCAAATTTCACAACGGCATTCCTGTCTACTACATCAGGATTGCTCACCATGTGTTATGGTGATTCTCCTATTCACCTTTTCTCTTTACAGTGACACAGTTTGCCTAGCTAGAAAAATATGAGGCAATAGTCAATTGTGCTTTTTAGGAAGATCATTATAGTTTGGATAATCCTAGTAATTAGTTATACTTTTAGAACAACCGTTACAGTGAAACAGTTATCTATATGTGTTAGCCTACTTTGTGAACTAGGCAACACAAAGTCAAGAAACCAGACATTGAAGAACATTTTTAATTAGAAGACTTCGGTTCGGATTGGAGAAGACACTACAACCTAGATTGAATAGCTGCAGTTGTTCGGGTCGGATCAGAGCAACATATCGGTTCGGGTCGGATTGAATCTTCCGTTCGGATCGGTGAACTCCTACTGAGTAAATTGGTAAGGCATATCTAATCGGATCGGAGGGCAACATAATCTCGATTGGATCGGAAAGCCACCTGTTTGCCATGAAAATGGATCGGAGCGGAGCAGATTAGAGAAGAAGAGAGCATTGCATCCAAGCCAATCCGGTTCGGATCGGGTATCCCGATCCGAACCCCTTATCTGTGCGTCTCCGACCCGAAACCATGCTCCATGTTATTCTCCTGCAAAAGCGCCTGGATATCCGGACCGGCTGTGACCAGTTCCTACCCATAACGTCCGTTCCTTTGATGCGTTGTCAACATAACAGTTCATCCGAACCCGAAGATAGTGGGATGGACGACATGTGGCCCCGACCCGGATCAAATTTCAAGCAACTTCACACCTATAAATACCCCGTCTGGAGACAAAGAGAAGGATCTTTTTTTAGCACTTTGAGAATTCAACCACCTCCATAATCCGAACTCCATTACTCCCGAAGAATCCAAATCATCTTTCATTTTTTGTTTTAGTCAATTGAGTGAACATAAGTGAGTTGTGAGTTGTGAGTGGAGTTGAGTGAATCTTACATTGTATTTGCAACTGAATCATTGAATATAGTGAAAGATAAGTGGACGTAGGCATTTCTTCGCCGAACCACTATAAATCCTGCGTGTTCATTTTTATTTTTATCTCATTTCTTCTTGCTTTTAATCAATTTGGGTGTTAGAACCACTTTTGGGTCTAACATTTTTGGTGCTTTCACTGAGAATCCTCATCTAAATTCTTTATTTTCCGGGATCTCTTTCTACTTTTTGGACCGTTGAGTTCAAAGAAGTGAATCCTTAAGTTTCTCCGCTTTTTTATATTTGTTGAAGTGATTGTCAAAAACTCATGGCCAAAGGAAAAGGCAAGGAAGTTCAACCTTTTCGAGGAAATGGAGCTGGCGAAGATCAGCAAAATGCTGTTGTAACAAGGTCTCGGGGGCAGAGTTCAGCAGCAGGAAGAACCAATGCAGGAAATCCGAGCCGCCAGCAGGGGGAGAGCTCCAATCCGATCCGGGTAGGAGATTCTGAAGCAGTGCATTCCCCCAATCTGAACCGACCCGAGCTGCTTGCCACGCACCGATCCGACCAGGCTCCCCAGCACCGAACCGATCCGACTTCCTACATCCGATCCGACCCGATGCTTGGTGAAGCTGGAACCTCTACTCGAGTCCCTACGAATGCTCCAATTCCAGCCACCAGGGTTGGTGATCAGGTCAATCCATCTGCGCCCATCACTCAAGGAGATTTCTCGCGCTTGCTTGACATGCTTGAGAGCACGAGGGAGGCCATGAAAGTTCATGAGTGCACTAATCTCATGATGCAGGAAAATATGAGGCTCATGAGTCGGGAGATTAGTGAGCTCCGTCGACAGAGAACTCCATCACCGGTTCGTCACACACCAGTAGATCAATCTTCATCTTCCGAGGAAGAGAGGCCCCGTGAACGAAGGCCACTCGAACGACCTCAGAACGTGGAGCAGCTGACATTTGGATCTTTGGGATCTCGTGAGGATATCGCACGAGCATTAGGAAACAATGACCCCACTCGGGGGCAAAGACTCCAGTCCCCTCCTCCCGAGATCGACCGGGAACGCAGGGAACGGAATCGAGCAGAGGCAGCTCGAAGAATAAGGGCATCTCCTGAGCAAGAGCCCAGAAGGAACTCGGATGCTAGGGCCAGGGAACCTGAGCGGCCCCTAACTAATGCTGATGTACAGGCAATGGTTCGCCAGATTATGTCCGAGAGCCGGAATTATACAAATGAAGACTATAGCATTGAGCGAAGCCATACTCCCTTCACCGACGATATCCTCGACTTCCAATTTCCCCGACGCTTTAACTTGCCACAAATGGACAAGTACAACGGAAGGACTGATCCGGGACAGCATTTGATGCGGTATTCGTGGCTCATGAATGCTGCTGCTGCCCCAGATGAAGTGAAGTGCAAAGCATTCCCAATCTACCTAGAAGATGTGGCATTGTTCTGGTTTACCCGACTTCCTCCTCGTTCGATTTCTAATTACAAGGAACTAAGCGAGCGTTTCATGAACCAGTTCCGACTACATGCTCGAAAGTCCAAAAGTGTTATTGAATTATCGAGAATCAAACAGGCACCAGGAGAATCTTTAAGGGCATATCTTGATCGTTTTAACCAAGCTATAACTGAGGTCAGTGACCCGCATGAGCCCACTATTCTGATGGCATTGAAGGAAGGAGTCGATCCTGAATCTGAGTTTGGAGACTACCTTTCTGGGAAGACACCCTCCACAAGGGAGATATTCTACGAAAAAGCCGATATTTATCTAAGGCGAGAGGAGGCCAGGGCAAACCGAAAGAGAAAGTCTGAGACGGCTTCAAAGGAGAATATGCAGAGTAATATCGCCGTGAAGCAGTCTGGGGAGAATTCTGGCAAGGTTGAAGTAAATGTAGGAAACAAGGGTGGAAACAGCAATACTGGAAGTGGGGGAAACAACAACAATAACCGTAATTCGAGCGGTAACAGAAGAAACAGAAATAGGGGAAGTGACCCTAACAAAAGACCCCGATTTCAGAACTACGAGGATTATACACCATTGAACGACACTCTGGAGAATATTTACCTGGATACGTATAATGTGTTGCAATACAAAAGACCGCCACCTCGTGATTCGACCGAGAAAGAAATGGCGACAGGGAAATTTTGTTTGTTTCGTGGAACTCACGGGCATTCAACTAATGAATGTCGGCATTTAAGGGATGTGATTGAGAAACTGTTGCGTGAAGGGAAGTTGGATGAGTACAAGGTTGCCCCGAGGGACAGGGAGCAAGGTGAGCAGGCTCCAAAACAGATTCTACCTGCTCCCAAGCCTACAGCGCAGCAGAAAGGTAAAGGAATTGTTATCAACTCCATAGTAGGCGGACCTCACCCGGCAATCCGAAGTTTCAGATCAATGGATCAATATGTGAATGCTGCCAAGCATCTAGACGTGAATGAAGGTGATGATTTGGAAGATGTCACCCCCATAAAACAACAGAAGACCATGTTCGACGACGTGGTATTTCGCAGCCGAGACAATACTGGGATACAATCACCCACCAATGATCCGTTGGTTATTACTACCACCATTGGGCCGGCCTTGGTCCATAAGGTATTAGTAGACAATGGAAGTTCCGTTAATATTTTGTTCAAGAAGTCATTTGATCAGATGAAGCTTGAGTCCGAAGATCTGAAACCTTGTGAAGGATGGATTAGAGGCTTCAACGGGGCGACGACAGCTCCCATGGGATACATAGAGTTGCCCGTGACCCTGGGGCAAGGAGAACGTAGAAGAGTGCGAATGCTTCAGTTCGTAGTATTGGACGTGGATTCGCCTTATAACGCATTTTTGGGGAGACCTTCCCTCGCTGAATTTAGAGTTTGTATCGCCCCTTGGTGCTTGTTACTTAAGTTCCCAACCGAAGCCGGAACTGGAGTAATGAGAGGGGATCAAGTTTCCGGACGGGCCTGCTATGTGGCCGAACTAAAGATGTTGATGAAAGGACTTAACATTGAGAGTAAGGATGCCTCGTCTCCCTCAAAGGGGGACTCGGCGTAGCAATTAGAGAAATTGACCCCGAAGGAGTTGCCCAAAGGAACGCCTGAAGACCTGGATCCCAGAAAAGACGAGGAACCAGAGGCTAGGAATGCAACTCCTAATGAAGCGACAGTGGAAATTCCCATTGATAAAGCTGATCCGACAAAAGTTTTAAAGATTGGTTCTCAATTGGATCCACGTCGAGCTAAAGAACTAACGGACTTCTTGAAGGCAAACTTAGACGTGTTCGCCTGGACCCATGCTGACATGTGTGGGATATCGCCATCCATTATAAGTCACAAACTGAATGTAAATCCGAAGCATCCGCCTGTGAAGCAAAAGAGACGCATGCTGGGCCCAGAGAGGTCAGCTGCTCTCAAAGAAGAAGTAGAGAAGTTGAAGCAGAATGGATTTATTCGAGATTCGACTTATCCCGACTGGATATCGAATCCCGTCTTGGTAAAGAAGCCAAACGGAAAGTGGCGGACTTGCATTGACTTTTCAGATTTAAATAAAGCTTGCCCGAAAGATAGTTTCCCACTTCCCAGGATTGACCAGCTTGTAGACTCGACAGCAGGTCATGAACTTCTCTCTTTCATGGACGCATATTCTGGATACAACCAAATTCCTATGCATGTACTAGACCAAGAACATACGAGTTTCATTACGAATTTGGGGTTATATTGTTATGTTGTAATGCCGTTCGGATTAAAAAACGCTGGAGCTACTTATCAGCGCTTGGTAAACGGAATGTTTTATGATCAAATAGGGAAAACTATGGAAGTTTATGTGGATGATATGCTTGTCAAATCAAAGCATTCCTCCAGCCATACGCAAGACTTGGCGGAAATGTTTGGTATCCTGCGAAAGTACCGGATGAAATTGAATCCTCTGAAATGCTCATTTGGAGTGGCATCGGGAAAGTTCCTTGGCTTCATTGTGAGTTCCCGAGGAATTGAAATCAACCCTAGCCAGATAGCAGCGATTAGAAACATCGAAGAACCTACGAGAATTAAAGACGTCCAAAGTCTTGCAGGGAAAGTAGCGGCGCTGAGTAGATTCATCTCCAAAGCCACAGATAAATGTGTTCCGTTTTTTGATTTGATAAAAAGGGGAAAGAAGAACTTCCAGTGGACTCCGGATTGTGTTGAGGCCTTTCAAAATCTGTTGGAACTGCTAGAGAAACCACCGATTTTATCAAAGCCCGTAGATCACGAAGAATTATTTGTTTATTTGGCAGTCTCGGCTCACGCTGTCAGCACAGCCCTGGTTCGAGAAGAAGACAAAGTACAAAGACCGGTGTATTATGTAAGTAAGAAATTAGCAGCGGTAGAGCGCAACTACCCAAAAATTGAGAAGCTCGCGTACAGCCTCCTGATCGCATCCCGAAAACTTCGTCACTATTTCCAAGCCCATCCAATAACCATATACACCGACCAACCCTTAAGGCAGGTGTTGCAGAGACCCGAAGCATCGAGAAGGTTGATCAAATGGAACATAGAACTAAGTCAGTTTGATTTGAATTTTCAATCACGAAAGTCAATCAGGGGGCAAGCTCTAGCAGACTTTATTGCGGAGTTCACCATTCCAGAGGAGGAAATAATCAATGACAGAGTGGTTAAATCCGAGGATGAGCTAAAGATGAATCCGTGGAAATTATATACAGATGGAGCCAAGAATGACCGAAGGTCCGGAGCTGGAATTGTCTTAGTCACTCCCGAGGGACGGTCGTTATATTACGCCCTGCGATTAGAATTTTCGGCAACTAACAATGACTCCGAATATGAAGCCCTGATCGCCGGGCTGAAGCTTGCTAAAGACCTCGGAGTAAAAATGATAGACATATTTTGCGACTCTAAAATTGTTGTTTGTCAAGTGCGAGAGGAATTCGTGGCTCGAGGACCTCGACTTATCGCCTACCTCAAGAAAGTGAAAGAGCTATTGAATAGCTTAGAGCGGTACAACATAACACATATTCCCAGAGTTGAAAACCAGAAAGCGGATAGACTGGCAAAGCTGGCTAGTTCTGACAATCCAGAAGGGACTGAAGTAATTCCAATTGAAACGTTGGAGTCGCCAAGCTTTGAGTCAATGGAAATTGAATTCGCTTTTGAAGCGGAACCAGAGAAGGAGTCATGGATGACTCCAATTAAGAATTTCCTTAAGAATGGGACACTCCCATCGAAGAAGAGTGAGAAAAGAGCTGTAGTTCGCAAAGCTACCAGATATGTCATACAAGATGATACTCTCTATAGACAAGGATTTTCTATGCCCCTGTTGCGATGTATAGCACACGACGACATCAAGCGTGTACTAAGAGAAGTACACGAAGGTGAGTGTGGAGATCATACAGGAGGTCAAACTTTAGCAAAGAAAATATTGCGGTACGGATACTTCTGGCCTACGATCAACAAAGATGCAGCTGATTATTCGCGACGCTGCGATAAGTGCCAGAGATTCGCCAAAATCCCCAGGGCACCGTCAACCCAGCTTAAATCGATGGTGAGTCCTTGGCCATTTGCCACATGGGGAATTGATATCATTGGAGTTTTACCAATTGCTAAAGGAGGAGCTAAGTATGCAATAGTAGCCGTGGACTATTTTACGAAGTGGGTGGAAGCTGAGCCCTTGACCAAGATCACAACAAGAAAGGTGGTAAGTTTTGTGGTCAGAAATATTATATGCCGATTCGGGATCCCAAGGACGATTATAACTGACAACGGGACCCAATTTGATAGCACTGAATTCAGAAATTTTTTCCAGAAATATAAGATAGACAAACGATATACTGCAGTTGCCTATCCGCAATCGAATGGGCAAGTAGAGGCAATAAACAAGGTAATAAAATCCATCCTCAAGAAGCGATTAGAGCGTGCAAAGGCAAAGTGGGTTGATGAATTGCCCCTAGCTTTGTGGGCATATCGAACAACATTTAAAACGGCCACCGGACATACCCCTTTCTCTCTCTCCTTTGGCTCAGAAGCTGTAATTCCAGTTGAACTAGAAGTTCCTTCCCACAGGGTGACCTATTATGACCCGATGACAAATCAGGCGCTTTTACTTGAGTCTCTTGATGAAGTCGAAGAGAAAAGAGACGAAGCAGATTTGCGTGCAGCAAGGCATCGGCGTCAGATGGCACGCTATTACGACAAAAAAGTTCGCCTCAGAACTTTTGAACCAGGAGATTTGGTGCTAAAGAGAGTCTTTCCATCCCTTCCTCACCTTGGTCCGAAATGGGAAGGGCCCTTTGTCATTCAACGGAAACTTGAAAAAGGAACCTTCAAGTTAACGACCGTGGATGGCGAAGATGTCCCCAGAGCATGGAATGCCCAACACTTAATGCGATATTTGGATTAAAAACACTGTATTTTGTGTTATTTTTCTTATGAACTCTGTAATAAGGCACGACTTGCCTTGGGAAAATCTGATGATATGAATAAAGGACTATAAAGTGGATGTAGGCTACGACTTAGCTGAACCACTATAAAAATATTGTGTGTTATTTACTTTTATGCATTTACATTCATCAGTTATTCTGTTGTGATTATAAAATACAGGATAATTCAGAGCCTAAAAAGGTTGAAAACAGTTTAGACATAAAAAGAAGCACAACGATTATTTGTGCAATAAGACATAAAAGAATGAGAAAACGACATTCTTAACTCTAACTCTCCAGAGAAAGAGAGAGAGTATAAAAGCGTCTCCGACTGAGCGCTGAAAAAGAAATTCTCTTCCTAACTCTAACTCTCCAGAGAAAGAGAGAGAGAGTATAAAAGCGTCTCCGACTAAGCGCTGAAAAAGAAATTCTCCTCCTAACTCTAACTTTCCAGAGAGAAAGAGAGTATAAAGGCGTCTCCGACTGAGCGCCGAGAAAGAAATCTTTCCCCGTTGAACGACCGGGGAATAAACAGATGACTGAACTCGAACTCTAACTCTCAAGAGAAAGAGGGAGAGTATAAAAGAAATGCCAGAAAAAACGACAGGTACTGACGACACAGGAAGTGCTATCCCGTCAGAGAATTTGGGGCATTCAGATTGCTTGATTAAGCATTAGATAATTTGTGGGAATTAACCGGGGACACGTATGCACACACATATTTCCCCCCTCCACAACTTTGTTTCATAACTATAGACATGCATTTTTACATAAGTGCAGAACTACTAACAAATAAACATTGCAAAAAGTGAATTATTTTTATTTACAAATGAATGAATTTGTACAGGGAGATAGCTAAAAAAGAAAGTGCAGGAGCTGCTTTTGTGGCAGCAATTATTGGTTCACAAAGATGCTAAAAAGATACAGGGCAATCCACTATTTAGATTTGGAATGAGCCTTGGATTTCTTGGCGGCTTTCTCCGCATCCTTTGCTTCCTTCTCGGCTTCAGTCAAGATTCGTTTTGATTTCTTTTTCCCTGAAGATGCGGTACTGGAGCCAGTAGACTTCTTCCCGGATGGCGGGGCACTGGAATCAAGAGAAGATTTTTTAGCAAGTTCTTCTGTAATAGATCTAGTTGAGAGCTTAACAACTAACCTTGATCCCGCATCCACAACTGCGAGGGGCTTGAGGACCTCAGGGTCTAGTTCTTCGGCCTTTAATTGCAAGCGCTTGTCTTGATCAGCCTTCATGGCAGCCAAGGTAACGTCATCAGCGCTTTTCGACTCCCCGGTTATTGCAACTTCCGGTTCCTCTTCATGCCCCCCGTCTCCTCCGTCGTCCTTTAAAGCTGCTATCATTTCTTCATCATGGGGAGTGGTGACCTTAGTTGGCTCACTTCTTTCTCCCAAGCCTATAGAAGCAGCCTTGTCTTCCCCTTCTTTGGCCCTATCAGCGGGCTTTGTCCCAGTGGCAGCTCCTTGAGCTACATCTGTCTTTGCGGATGATTCGACACCTACAGAATGAGAAGCAACAGTTATCAACTCAGGCGAAAACAATGGGTCTTTCATCGATTGTTCGATCACGAGGCGAAAAGTAGAAATAGCCTTGGCAAATTGAGGAGAAAAGGTAAGGATACCTTCCGAAGGCTTTTCTGCGGGGGTGGCTACTGCCTCTGGTGTTGCTTCAGGAATGGGAGATAGCAGAGTTGTTTGGGGAATTCCCGGATTTTCGGGATCATACCCTTCTACTTCGGGAGTAGCAGGAGCAGAAGAAGAGGAACCAGCTTCGAGAATGGTTTTTTGTTTAGACTTCCGTCTCTCTTCTTCCATGGCCTCGGTAATGAGGCGGCGCCCTTCAGCTAGGCGCTCCGGTTCATCATCTCTCAAGTATTTCTCCATCAGTTTATCTTCATCGAGGGAATCGACCTTAAGTTCCTCTTTTTCCCACTCAACGATTTGATTCCATACTTGAACCAGAGTGGATGGATAGATCCAAGAAATGTTTCGACGACGAATAATGTGTGTGAAGAATTCAATCATTAGCTCGCCGAAGCCCTGAATATCAGCCTCCGCCTCTGATAGTTGCTTGCGGGCTTCCTCCGCAGATTTAATAGCACACTCCACATTGCCCTCGGCCAGAGCAGCCCTGTTCTCTGCCTCCAACAACTTTGAAGCCAAGTCAGCATTCTTCTTTTCTAATTCAGCACTCCTCTTTGCTAACTCGGCGTTTTTTCGCTCAAGCTCAGCATAAGCAAGGCGTGTCTTAGCAGCTTCTGACTTGGCCTCATCAGCTTGCTTTTTTAATTCAGAACGCTCCTGAGTATGAGATTCAAGCAAATCGTGATAGCGCTTTTGCATGTCCTCGAATTGTTGTTTGAAATTAGAAGCGTCCCTTTGAGCGACCGCTAGCTGAGCTTGAGTGTCTTCCAAATCTTTTCCTAGAGCTTTTAAGGCCTTAGCGTCCTCCTCTGCGGTCTTTTGCATTGAATTGGCATTTGTGATTAGATTGCGGATGATTCTAGAAAGATTGCGTGAATACTTGAACATCTCGGTATATTGTTTTTCTACCAAATCAATCTTTGCTTTGGCCTCATCTGCCCAATTAGAAGAAATAGGTTCAAGGGTAGGTAGAAAGGTCAAAGTCTCGAAGTAGTGCTCGGGAAATTGCTCCTCTAAATATGCCAGCTTGACTGTGGTTCCCGCATCTGGTGGGGAAGGAGCGGGAATTGATAATTCGGTGTCCCTATGAGAAGAGAATTCAGTAGTCTCTTTGTCCGTTCTAGGTCGTTTAGTGGCAGGGACCTTGTGCTTACTTCGAGACCCGGTTTCTTTTGGAGGAGTTCTCTCTCTACTCCGCTTTTCATGGGAGGAAGTGGAGTCTATAGATGGTGGTCTGTCCTCCTCCCTGCGGCTTTGATAGCTTTTATATTTCTCTTGTTCCGATCGGACTGGTGAGCGGGAACGTGAGGGTCGAGAACGATAGGGATCATAAGGTCTTCTCTCCTCCCTACCACGATCATCCCGGCGATCATACTCGACATCCTGAGGAGGATTGGACATGCTGCGACGAAGTTTTCTTATATCGTAGTAGGATCGAGACATTGTACCTGCACGATAAAATAAACGAAGTTTAGAATTAATGGATTCATGGAGAAAGAAGTGCAATGAATGCTAATGCTGTGGTGTAAAGTGTATCCTAAGTGGTGTGTTTCCCCCCAACCAACCCGAGTCTGAAGCTAGACTAGTGCGGGCAGGCTCTTTGGCCTTAGCGGGAGTGGTTTCTTCAGAAGAGGTGAAGACTAAAGGATCCTTCCTGAAATCCTCTGAAGTATATATAGTCTCAGGTAAGGGGAGATCCCCCAAACCCTGAAATATGTGCTCATCAGTACTAGGAACATCCCCTTCGGAAGCATGAAGTGGCGACTCTTGGGAGGATTTTGACTTGTCTAGAGAAGTAGTTTCCTCGGGGGCAATATACCCTTCACGATGCTTTTCGGCCAGATTAGCCAATTCATCATCTTGTGTGGAAGATGGAGAAGGTGAAGTTTGAAGAGGCACTGTAGGAATTCCCGAGCCTTCTCCTGTCTCTGGAACTATCTCCACTGGAGGAATGTATGCGTAAGGGACCGTCCCATGACCGATGCTACGAAAAACGGATAGCAGCCCATGAAAGTGAAGGTATTCATCTTTAAGGACCTCGTCGATAGTCAAGAATTTTTGATCGCCATTAAGAAGTCGGTGCATCCGATCAAAGAACACCTGATCTGATATCTGTTTGGGATTGTCGACTGCAAACAAAAAGGAAAACAGGTCAGGGTGATGATTCAAGTGTATAGAGTCCGGATTTAGAAAATCAACGCTTTACTTGATTTTGTCCATCTACTGGCGCATCCAGGCTGTTGCTTCACGTAGAACCATTCTGGTCTGGAATCTCCAGCTTTACTGCTAAATGGTGCAGAGATTATCTTCCTCTTTGGAACTGATTCAAAGTAGCAGAAGGATGGAGTTTCTCGAGTCCGATGCTTGAAATTATAGAAGAAGTGAACGTCATCGAACGTGATCTCTATGCCTAGGATTTCACGATATGCTATGTACAAGGTGTGCAAATAGGCATATGAATTGGGATGCAATTGCATGGGGGCAATCCGCATTTGTCTTAAGAAATCAACAATGAATGGAGAGAATGGAGGAATGGCACCGACCATGCACATCAATCGAGTGACCGTCATATATCCTTCTGGAGGGTTGTGGGGACGGTCGGAGCGTGAGGGCACTAGGGTGTCCCTTTTCATTATTCCATACTTTAAGCAAATTCGAACAAGTCGATCGTTGTCAATTGTCGATTCTACGGAATCTGGAGGTGATTCCAATATAATGGCTGATTCAAATTCATCGGGTGCTCGATTGTCACCAATCCCTCCTTCCTCCTCAAAACCCAGAGAAACTTCATTCTCTGAAGACACTTCGTCGCTTTCCCGATGTCCAACCCCGTAATCTGGACCCTCGCTGTCCCATTCTGGATCCGAAGAAGAAGATATATCCTCAAGAGTGATTTTGTTAGAAGATCCCGGGGCTTCTTTCCACTCAGCTAGTCTGGAAGAACGTCTGGGCCTCATTGGCATGGAACTATTGAAGAAGTAATAGCACGGATTAGAGTAAATTAGCCCGTACCCCCCTGTGTATGTGTGTGAACTAAAATGTGTGTGGCAAATGTGGGAAATACAAAGTAAAAGTGCAACAATGTAAGACGAAGCTTTGAAGAGAAAGTGATAGTCAGAGTGGTTCTTAATGTTCGTTTATGTCCGCAAGGCACTATCCTAACTGTTCATGAAGTTGGAAGTACATCTTTTAAATAGTTGGACGAAAGCTTGTGTTTTAGATTGAGTGATGTTCGGTTCGGGTGCAGGACACCAGGTTCGGATCGGATTAGCAAAGATTCATGTTTAGAGAGATATATCCGGATCGGATCGGAGATTGACACTCGGAGCGGATCGGGTTAACCTGGATAACCAAACCCCTATTCTCCCTTTTGTTTCACAACCGGGTCCGATCCGAGCGCATAAGTCTGGACCTTCATTGTATTCGTAGATCCGATCCGACCCGGTCAAACAAGTTATGGCTCATTTCTTGGCCTTATTGCTCCGACCCGATCCGGCCCTGTGAATTTCTTTCTTTTCCTTTTCCTCCTACTATTCTCCAATCCGAACCAATTTTCTTCAGTTTCCTTCCTCTTCCTCCTCTTGAGTAGTGAACCCGATCCGATGTTCCAGGCTTTGATTAAAATCGAGTGGGTAAGCGCTCAAGTATTCGACTGCGAGTCTTAATACCCTCCTTTAACGCCTCGAAATGATGCTGATGCCATTAATGATGAAGGCGGAGAATGAAGGAAGTCGCGGCGGTGAAATTAACCAATTATTTTGTTCGAATCGTTCAACTTAGCTATGAATGTAAATTAAAAACAATTATGGCAACGAGATTCAAGATTACAAGGCTACCTATGTATTTGATTCAAAGATTGAAGCGAGAATTTTGGAGTTTCCTGGAAAGACTAAAATTTCACTGTGAAATCGGTTCGGATGAGCAGAAACGATGAATGAGAGAAAGGAAGAAAAGAGAAGTGAATTTATATAAAAAACAAGCTGACTATTCGTATTCCCGATCGGACCGGCTCGAAAAGCCCATGAACACAGCTTGGCCCACTGGTTCACCGAAGAGTACAGGAGGAAGGAGATCTGTTCGGGTCGGAACCCAAGCCAGAAATCCGTTCGGGTCGGAATCCGAACCGAGCAGGATGAAGTACGACAACTTAACGTGTGAATTCGAAAGGAAAGAAGAAGCTTTTGCGCTATGGCAGTCAAAGCATGCTCCGTTCCCAACAGAAGAATCCTTTGAGGGGGCAAAGTGTTAGCCTACTTTGTGAACTAGGCAACACAAAGTCAAGAAACCAGACATTGAAGAACATTTTTAATTAGAAGACTTCGGTTCGGATTGGAGAAGACACTACAACCTAGATTGAATAGCTGCAGTTGTTCGGGTCGGATCAGAGCAACATATCGGTTCGGGTCGGATTGAATCTTCCGTTCGGATTGGTGAACTCCTACTGAGTAAATTGGTAAGGCATATCTAATCGGATCGGAGGGCAACATAATCTCGATTGGATCGGAAAGCCACCTGTTTGCCACGAAAATGGATCGGAGCGGAGCAGATTAGAGAAGAAGAGAGCATTGCATCCAAGCCAATCCGGTTCGGATCGGGTATCCCGATCCGAACCCCTTATCTGTGCGTCTCCGACCCGAACCCATGCTCCATGTTATTCTCCTGCAAAAGCGCCTGGATATCCGGACCGGCTGTGACCAGTTCCTACCCATAACGTCCGTTCCTTTGATGTGTTGTCAACATAACAGTTCATCCGAACCCGAAGATAGTGGGATGGACGACATGTGGCCCCGACCCGGATCAAGTTTCAAGCAACTTCACACCTATAAATACCCCGTCTGGAGACAAAGAGAAGGATCTTTTTTTAGCACTTTGAGAATTCAACCACCTCCATAATCCGAACTCCATTACTCCCGGAGAATCCAAATCATCTTTCATTTTTTGTTTTAGTCAATTGAGTGAACATAAGTGAGTTGTGAGTGGAGTTGAGTGAATCTTACATTGTATTTGCAACTGAATCATTGAATATAGTGAAAGATAAGTGGACGTAGGCATTTCTTCGCCGAACCACTATAAATCCTGCGTGTTCATTTTTATTTTTATCTCATTTCTTCTTGCTTTTAATCAATTTGGGTGTTAGAACCACTTTTGGGTCTAACAATATGTTTACATTAACACAATATACTGTGGATGTATGCAAGCACTGGTTGACCCAGATGCTCCAAGCCCAAGCAATCTGCATCTAAGAGAATACTTACATTAGTATTCTTTATCATGCAATACAGTAATTTGATATTGCATAATTACTCTTAGCTTTGCTTATTCTTTCTTTTTTTTCTTTTTCCTAAGCCTTGTTTTTTTAATGTATTATGTGCAATATACAATTCCATCCATGCAAAACTTAGTTCATCCATATTGTTTTACTCATTTAACATCACTTGCATTGATTCTCTTGAAAATATAGCTTTCAGTATTTACATCACAAATGTTTGTAGTTCCAAGGTAGGAGCACGTACGGATGTACTTGTCTATTTGTATAATATCTAGTATGCACGTCTTGGAACAAAGAATGAGTTGTTATCACGTTAGAATTCTGCCCCTTTTTTGTCTCTTCAACTGAATGTTGACTGCTTGATATTTCTATTGGGTTAGTAGAATTAACATAATAGTCTATTTTCAAGTCAATGATAAACATTCCAGGATGCACAAGTGCAAGCTTCGGTGAGCAACTCAAAACCATATTTTATCACAACTAATAATGTAATGAACATCATATATTCTTAATTAATGATAGACCATAAAAGGTTGTGCTATGATAGGAATCCACATATTTGTCTTCTTATTATTTGAGCAACTAATTGGTCGTGAGTCTGTATGCTCTCCAAATTATAGGCACAACTTCAACACTAGAGGTTTTGCAGAAGTATATAACTTGGGTTCTCCTGTTGTTGCTCTTTATTTCAATTGCCATAGAGAAGCTGGTTCAGGTGGGAGAACTTATACATGAGCATATTTGGTTAATCCTTTCGTATTTAATAATTTGGTATGATATAAAGGCAGAACATGAACTTTACTTTGGTATTCTTCTCATGATTGCTTTGTTGCCAATTATATGCAAATGTATTGCTAGCAATGCATCCGAGTGCGCGTGTATGTGTGTGTATAATATATGTGTTTGTGTGCGCGCGCGTGCGCCCGCCTCTATTTTGTAGCAGCAGCCATGTTGTTTCTTCTTTTTGTTGATTTTTGTTTTTTTAAGCGGGGTTGCCAAACCAAATGTATTGCTATCCATGTTGTTTCATGCCGTACTGACTGTTGCTGTCGCTGAGTTTCATATTTGTAGTCTGTCTGTCTTCAATACTCAATCCAGTTTAAGTAATATTTGAGGTAAGCATGAGTATTACAATTTTATGATATTGATTCTATATCAAATTATTTTTAATGAGAAGCTGCACATTCTAAGTTATAGAGCAATATATTTGCATTTTACATAAAAAACTATTTTAATGATAAAAATTTCTTCATTGAAATAATTGACTAGAAACTTATTTAGGAGCAATCAAATAATCATGAGCATTATGTTATAGGAGATACAAAGGCATGGTTTGAAAGTTGTTATCGCTGGAATTTCCAAGACTATAGGCAATGATATTGCGGTACTATATATTTCTATTTTTCTTAAATTACTACCGAATGATCAACTGATATAAAGTATAAACTCTTAATTATTTGTTGGATTATTGAAATGGCATGATCAAGTTATTGACACAAAAATCAAAACTTGAACACATCCAAGCATGGAGCGTGTATATCTGGTACATGCAATAAATGAGCATGAGCATAATCAGAGTACAATAAAAGAAAACTAATAACGAAAACAGAATAGGATAACTGGTATTAACTTAAATAACTACCTTTTTCGAAGTAAGTCACTTTGCCAATACTGAGCATTAGAGAGAACGAGAACCGAAAGACAAACTTAAACATCTATGAGAACCTGACTTCTCCAGGAAACCTTGGAGGTTGTAATGAGGAGGGAGGTCAGAACAACAGGTTTTGGTGACTAAGAAATGTACAACACAGATTATAGTACATAGATATATCCTGTTTGGTTAAACCCAAGATGTATGCCTAAGGAGGTTAGTGATTCTAGCCTAACCTTGTAAATGTTTACGCACTACCCTACTACTTTTTCCAAGTAGTAGTCCAGGATATAATACTGAGATAGAACGTTTGCGTATATATTTGGGAAACACCATTTTTGTCATAATTTAACTGATTATTAGACTGAGAAGTGAACCTCTAAATGTGGAGTCTTCACATAAACATATACCTTTCCATCCACTTTCCCTTTATAATTTTCCGCCTAACTGTCAATGATAGATAGGGTGGATTCTCCCGATCACTTGACATCGTAGGAGGATCCATTGGTTTGTGGAATTATTGGTGACTTAGTACCTCTCGATAACTCATTCCATTTTTTTCATAAACTAGAGAGCACTAGCTACGAACCCTTCTAGTTAAGGCTTCCGTTATTCAACCATGTACCATTCCCCAATAAGGTGAGAGATGGTATTTTATCGCTCACCATACCTCTAGCTGACCTTATTAGATAACCTCCTTAGCTTCTTACTACGTCCTGTAGGGTAGGTAGCCATATCTGACGTTTTTAGTTTCCAGGTTTGGGAAGGCAATACTCACACATGTCATTTTAAGACCCCTGTACCGAAAGACCTATCCCTAGGTGGACTCTCCACCCTAGCCACTTAAGACCCATGAAGCGGACTATACGCGAAGGTTATTAGATTTGTTCCCCCATTTACCTTTAACACCTTTCCCTAATGAGATAAAGTAGGCTAAGTTGTTAAGTTATTCCCCATTAGTCCCTCTACATGGAAATAATATACGTATACAATTCATCATGTCATGGGTTTCTATTATTAATAATGCTTCACATTACTAGCCTACCAAGTCCAATTCTAATTTTTAATTATAAATTCTATATTCATTCATATAAATAAGGAAGGTTATATCCCTGTTTTCCCTAGGATATTTATTTGATTTCTTCCCTAATTCGGACTTAGTATTTAAACGAAAATCAATGTCCATTAATCCCCTTATGACACCCATTTTATTTTGTTTTTATTTTTATTGCCCTTTATGACCATAGAGGTCATATTTTCCTAAGGAAACTGTTTATCAGTCACAAGTTATCTATTTGTTGTACCCCAATAGACAATTACTATTCTTATTTATTTATTTATTTATTGGTTGCTGTTATATATATATATATATGTATGTACCCGACCTCTCACATTAAGATGACTACCTGTGGTTGCTGGATTTGCCGGTCGGGTCCGGGTGGGCTTATACCACAAGTTGAGCTTAGCCTCGTGTCTAAATGCGATTATAATTCAGATTACCTAATTTGGGGTTTAAAAATTTTATCCTCATTAAATTAGGAATTGTAATCATTTCCCTATCATTTTCATTTTCCCCAATCAATATTGGCTACAATTGTTATTTATTGATTTGTGGTCCAATATATAGTAATTAATTATATTGATTGCTACAAATGGTCACCACAAATATATTAATTCAATATGGATTACATTTTCCATAATTGAACCTTATCCAAACATTCAACATTCCATACAATGTATATCTTACCGTTTTACGCTGATTTGGATGGATGATATGTATATATTTGTATTTATGTTTTCATGCAGTCAACGTAGTTATTATTTTTATTATTATTGTTATAACTTAAATGATTTGGTTTAATCAATAACCATTCCGTATTTTTGCATTCATTCTTGCTAAAAGGTTCAAATCTTACAAAAAGTCTTTTAGACGTAATCATTGTAAATTGTGCCTAATTGGTGGAATTGGCATATTTCAAAATCATAAGAAATATATGTAAATACATAATTTGGAATAGTTGATGCAAATCACGCACAAATATATATATTCATATTTATACGTACCTTTTCACCACTTTTCCCTTTTTGATTTTTTTTTATCACACCTCTTATGATTTCGAAATAATGTCATTTTATGCAAAAAGAGAAAAATGGCATATCTACAATAATTAAGCAAAAACCCAACAATATTGAATACAAATTGGCATATTTCTTTTTTCATTATAATCACACAATTTACTAATTTCACTTTATTACCAAATTTTCATTATTCAACAATGAACTAGAGATCTGGAATGTAAGTACATCTAAATGGTGTTTAATGGGACTGATTTCCATATCTACAGTGTTATGCAATGTCCACAATACATTTTACAATATAATTGCAATATATTTCATAACATAACTGTAGGAATATGTGTAAACAAGTTTAAAATCCTACAATTGATATTAAGCATAACCACAACTTACAATTCACAAGTTCTAACCATGCTTATAATCAGATCTGAAGGTTGTCAATAAATTCACAATACTTAAATGAACAGATCTGATAAGGAATAGGCATAAAAACATAGATCTAATTCAAACGAAATGGATAAGTTATTATCATTGTATTCTTAAATTTCACACTAACCTTATAGCCTCCTAATCCAAAATTTGAATGTTTTAGACCTACAATCCCCAAATTCTTATAAATTTACAATTTATCTAGAAAGGGAAAAATTCCAAATCTATAGAGATGTAAGAAAATAGGGAGAGAGAGGGTAGAATCTGATTTGGAGCTTCAATTTGCATTCTTTTCCATTAGATCTATTAATCCTCTCAATTTCATATAAATTGGATTTGATTTGTTATAAAAGAATATATTTTTATTTTAGAAATTAGGTTTGGAGAAAGAGGAAAATGGCAGAGCTTCACTGCAACTGCAGATTTATGTGGAAAAGAATGAAGCCTTACCCCTTTATTTATAGGGGTGGAAATGGCCTAGAACCGTTGAATTAGTTTTAAGTTCTATCCGTCCATCCGTTTTATAAATATTATAAACCAAACCCTAAAAACCTAGCCATCACTTGGCAAACTAATGCCCAATAGGTCAACCGAGGAGGTCAACCGCTATGGTCGACCGGATGGTCCTCAGATGCCCTGGTCGGCTTGGTTAAATAAGGTAATATATAATTATAAATTCTGATTTATTTATTTTCCGTCCATTTTCGTATTTCATCCGTAGTTTTTTCATACGAACTCCGTTCGCGAAACTCCAAACATGAAAGTTGACCAGAATTCCAAGACGAACGCATCAGTTAAAGTTTCATGGTCAAATTCCATCATTTGTAAAAATTCCTATTTTTGAAATTCTTATAATTAATTTATATTGCCAAAATTCCAAGTTGTTACAGAATTTCTAGTTATCGAAGTGCTTATGACTTGAGTACGGACTAAGGAAAACCTAGAGCTATTTGTACGAAGTCACGGAATACTTGAAAAACATGGAAATTTGATTGAGTTTTTGGGGATTGGTATTCCTGAATTGGTGAAAATTCTTCTGAGTTACCCTAGATTGGTATAAACTTTTCGTATCTCGGGATCGGTATTCTGGATGGCATGGGATTTTGTATCCTCAGTTTGGCATGAATTTATCTATGGCTTTCAGGATCGATTGTTGCACTTTGTCTTAAGGGTTTGTGCATGGATTTTATACCAAGAAGTGTAAATTTGTTGAACACTTTGGGAATTTGAAGTTGTGGCATCTTCCTAGATCATGTAAATTTGGAAATCTCCTTTAGGATTGGTTATGTCTATTTCGTATCCCCAGATACGAATCATGATAGGGATAATGGAATAAAGGCTTCGAGAACAGGATGGATTTTAGCTAAGATTCGGGAGACAGGTACCGATCCCTGGGGAGAATTTTCTTGGACATCCTGCCTTCGTTGGATGTTTCCCCCTACTGCTGCTTTCACCTATAAATACCCACTCACTGCAGTGGTTTCAGAATTCTTTTGATTGAGCATTCTCTAGGCCTCTTAGGAGGAATTCTTCTTCCACTTCTCTTGGCATGGAGAATCCTGGATATATGGACACTAGAATGACTTTGGATCATCTTATTGGCTTTGCACTTTTGGACATGGAGGACTTTTAATGGCTTCTCTCATGGCTTCATGGCCTTAGGAATCACCTATGGACTTATGAATTTTTTCTTGAAGCTAGGAGATACTTGGAAGATTTGGACACTGAAGAGGGCTTGGTGATTCAAAGCAAGAACATTGCCATAACCAATACTACACATCCTTTTCTCTTCATTTCATTTATGTAAATGAACTGTAATTGTAACCATACAGTATAAATATATGAAGTTACCTCACAATTGACGTAGGCACACTTTCCGAACCACTATAAATTTCAGTGTTATTTTGCTTTCAGTACACATGTCTATATTTGATACATTACTCATTGGAATCGGGTGTTCGCGTGAGGTTGAGCAAAACCAACGTTAACATTTTGGAGCACCAGAAAGAGGTCTTGACGAATTTTGGATTGCATAAGAAAACGTATTTCTCTTAGACTCGACAATAGTGAAAAAGAAGAAAGATACTACTTTAGCTCATTCTGAAGGAGCAAGAATGGAATGATACTAAGAGGTTTCCTCCAATGGAAATCCATCAAACTATCTAACTCGAGAATGGACGTAGAGGTAAAGGATTTGTAAACATGCATGGAATGACAAGAAGCACTCCTTTGAAGGTGAGAGGAGGCTTAATGCTTTTTTGGTTTGAATGGAAGGGTTCGAAAGGTCGTAAGGCCGAGAAAAAATTGCTGGAACAAGAGCACAATGCGCCCAAGGGTTGCAGCAGGAGTTAGGGATAATTACCCAAAATCATCCCCAGGTCGATACTGATCCAGCTCGTTTAGGGGTTAACTCCCCCAATGCTGATAATATTTTGAGTTAGATCAAGTTAAACCTACAGCGGAAGAAACAGATGAAATAAAAAAATCATTTTGAATCTTTAATGGGCCTATGATGTCTAAATACATATACAAAATTTTCTAAGTTTCTTTCAAATAAAATCATTATTTTTTTCATTAATTAATTTGCTTAATCCAATGTGCATGTAAATTAGAGTATATCAAATATACTCTTGTGTACATATTTATATATGCCAATAACTATTAAATTTATTTAGAGATAAAACTTTCTATTTCCTTTCTTTTAACATAATCAATTAATAAGGGGAGAGGGGAACTTCTCATTTCCTTGTTTAACTTATTTAGTCAATGAGGAAGGTTAGAGAAGGAAACTTTTCTTTTACTTCCCTTAACATATTCAATTAACAAGGGAAGTTAGAGAAAATACTTTTCATTTCCTTCCATTAATTATTCAATTAATAAAGAGAATATTATTTTCATTGAGAGAGAAATATTTCAAAAGAGTTTAGGTAAAACAAAAAAGAATAAACTTTGGGTCAGTCATGAGACAGTGTGAGTAAACTTCAACCACTTGGTTTACCTTTTAAAAATCCTTTTAAAAGGATAAATGTACGGGTGATCCACATATAAACATTGATGGTTTTTACCTTACGATAACCCAAAGTATTCTTTATATCAAACACTACTATGATATTATAATAGTGTCTAATCACAGCAATAGCAATCTAGTGGAACGCTTGCATCTCACGCTACGCATACATTGTATACAATCAAAACCGCGAGAAATTATTGGGTAATGGATTTCTAACTATGACAAGGTATGGAACCACCTTCTGATAGTATATCTCAAGAGAGGAATACACAGGGTTCAACGATAACATCTTGTAAACCAGGTCATACATAAATGACCACTCACTTCCTTCGAGTGTACCAAATGTATTATCACCAATGGTTGGGATCAGCAACCGTTATCAAAGCATACAACATCGATAGAATAAAGAAGCAAATATATTTTTCTCTAGATCAGGTGACAATACACCCTAATGGGAGCGACCCACTTAGTCATCTTGCTTGCCCATTTTCGTCATTTCCCGGTTGTGATGCTTGAGACCATACTTACCTTTTAAACACCACAACATCATTCACTTTGAATGCCACATCGTCAAACCTGCCAAACCATTTATTGATTTCTCCAAAAATATTATGTGCATAAAGCTAAGAGAAACGAATTCCTCTAATCTGAAGAGATCAATGTAGATGACCTGTTAGGCATACTCTGTCAGACATTCTCCCATACAAGTTGTCTTAGGACTAGACAAACCGAAGGCACCTGTAACGACCGGGAATTTCGCTCGATCTGAATCAGTCGCTAAACCGACCAAGACCGTTCGAAACGCCTGATTGTTTTGAGAACACGACAAATTAGAACGCAAATAGAAGAACATTTCATTGCTTATTACAACAATTCCATCAGAATACAAGAATATGCAGAGTATGAATAAAGATTACACATTCGATAAATATCAGAGATTACAATAAATTACATAGCAGTGGAAAAATAATACAAAACACAACTAGAAGTAATACACAGATACAGAGCTTTCCGAGTATCGTTCCAGCTGTAAATCAGGATCCTGTGAATATAAATCTGCAAAACCAAAACTACTAGCTGCCCATGTCAAAATAAGGGCACCCAGAGTATAGGTTAAAACAATAAACTCCAGGTCAGTCATGGGACTAGTGTGAGAACAGTTATTAATCTTTATTTTGAAGTTCAGTAAATCAAGGGACCACGCCGTATAACACGGAACGGGTTTCCTCCCAAGAATACCAGTGCATAAAACAACAGCGCAATGCTAAATAGATAACAATGAAGCTATTATAAGACCCAGGTCCCATCACACAATGTAACGCAAGCCGGAGGATAAGGTTTTTACCTTATAATAGCCAAAGAATGCTTGATACGCTAAAAACAAATCATTTGATACTATTATAAGTGCATAGTGTATAAAACAATTTCAATCATATGTATCAATCATAGACGGTATGAGCGCCCCATCCCACTATGTCGCCATACTAGGCTCTACAAATAAAACTGAAAAATCATGTATTGGGAGCTGGATTTCCATCTGTGAATCGAGGCAAAAGATAGTCCTCAACCGATTCGAGACAATCTAGCCCATGTCTCAGGAACAGCCGCAACTGCTCCATGGATCGTCAAGGTCGGTCCACCGATGTGGATTATTATGCTTGAACACTACGTTTCCCCGCCCTTTGGGGCGTAAATGAGCCAACAAATGACTCCATCGGTTTCACATAGTCACCGATATATCTGAGGCGCCTCGCAACAGAAACAACCACATAAGTCAAACTCGTCAAGGCGTGTAAAACCACTGACACCACTTCTAACTAGAAGGAAACGCATGCCCTCCCTGAGGTCCTCTTCCGTTTCTGGTCCACTACCGGGTTGTGAGGCTCGCGAATCAACGCTACACAAAGCTATGCCACACAGGCCGTGCTTTGATCATCAACCACAAGACTTTGCTTTTCAATAGAAGCCTTGATCATTTGCCACTTAGGCATGCCACACAGGCAATTCACTCCATGCGTTTGATATCCATCAATATATAACCCCTGAGCTCGTACGTCTCAGAGAAGGGCGTTAAGAAAGAGAATAAATTCTCCGCCGCCAAAAAGATATATATTTAATAGAAATCAATCACACAGACTAAAATCCAATGTCAGACACATAGTCCATTTACAAGTTCGTTCTGGGTCTGAACGAAACCGGAGGCACCTAGTACCCCGCATATCCATCGATCTCCAAGTACGTCTGGACGATCACCAACTGATTCCCTCCTCTTAGGTGTACGGCCCAATCAAGATCATCAGTAATCAAACGACGTGAAGACCTCCGGTCTTCGACCACCGTCTTCATCTTCAACTTATCGTCGTATCAGTTATTCAGAATGAGATAAACCCGGTCTTTCCAAATTACTCGGGTATGTAATAAACAAGTGTTACACAAACACAACATACACCTCATTCCAATTCATCAGTCACTAACCGTAAATTAGTAAGGGAACAATTCCCCAAATATTAACCCCGAAGGCCGAAACCAACATCAGATCAATACCCAGGAAACCATTCATCTTAACTAATCTTCAGTTAGTTGCTAAACTTCACATTCTTAGGGATAGGTTCCCATTAATTTTATCAAAGATAAATTCCTCAAACTTATTCTTTAATCTTCTTTTGAATATCGATTCAACTAGTCGGGATTAACGATCCTTACCGAAGTAATCGTTTGTTTTAATTTCCCAATCCCAACCTATTCATCCCATGAAGTAAAACTGATAATACTTCATATCTAACACCACGGTGTTATCGGTAAATTCAATTACCATTTCACGTTTAAATCTAATTAAAGATTTAACTATCGCCTGGAGCAAAACTGGTGATACTCCATTCTCGATCATTTCAATCTAATTAAAGATTCATTAAAACTCCACTTGGTTTTAATCCTTAACTGGGTTAAAGAACTAATGTCATTTAAAACACGGTTCACGATAAACCCACATCACATTCCATTCTATTAGTCTCTAACCGTAAATTAGTAAGAGAATAGTTCCCTAAATATTAACCCCGAAGGTCGAAACCAACATCAGATCAATACCCAAGAAACCATTCAACTTAACTAATCTCCAGTTAGTTTCTGATTTTCTTAACTCAGTTGGGTCTAGGAACAGTATTATTGAAGATACCGTTCACGACAACCCAAAATCACATTCCATTAATTATCGGGTTAAAGAACAAGTGTTATTTAAAACACTGTTCACGATAAACCCAAAAATCAATTCAAATTCAAATTCAATTCCAATTAAATTCCATTTAATTGGTACACTTCATTAAATCTAAATAAAAAGATTTAATCTTTTTCTCAACTGGGTTTAAGAAGAGTGTTAATGAAGACACCATTCACGACAAACCCAAATCACATTTGATATTAAATACAAGGCTCTGAATAGAAAATATATTGGCTTATATTCAATATCAAATTCTACGACCAACAAATATCGTATTGAAAATAACGATATTAATATGTCTTTCAAATTCCCATAACAATATGGGTATAATCACGAAATCCAACATCCAAATATTCCAAATACAATTTCGATTCAAATCCATTCCTATTCAATTATTGGAAATCCTGGTTACTTTTAAAACCATTTCAAATTCAATTTATTTATTTCAAAAATAAATTGATTTTAATTCTTGTTCAAAACTACTTCATTTCGATAAAATCTATTTTTATCTTTTCAAATATGGAGTTTTTCATCCCAATCCTTCACAAATCATTTCTTATGATTTTACACTAATTATCGATATTTTTAATAATTTTATCAAGGCCCGTACAGTCAATTTATACCAACGGCCATCGAACTGCACTTACAGCGACCTTTTCCAAATTTGATTTGGACATAATTCCAAATCCAACCGTTAGATTTCTAATTTCTAATAATCTTAGAAAGCTCTTTTCGATACGAACCCAACGGTTCTGGTTTTAGGAGAATCCGACGGTCGGATCTCCCGCAATATCCATTCGAAGTCAATGGTCGAAATTCGCGAACTGCCGCGGCGCAGCGCGTTCTATTCAGGCCATTATATATATATATATAATATATATTATATATATTTCATCGATTTCCTTTCAAAACTTATTTTATAAATCGTTTAAATTCGTTTTCAAAATGATTTCAACTTCCTTTTCAAATCCAAATCAAGATTGAATTTTTCAATATAAATTCGTTTTAATTTCATTTCAAATCAATTTCAATTCGATTTCAATTTAATTCGAATTTCAATTCATTTCAATGTAATTCGAATTTAATTCGAATTTCAATTCATTTCAATTTAATTTGAATTTCAATTCATTTATATTTAATTCGAATTTTGAAATCACTTTCAATATTCATTGAAAAATGAATAAAATCGATATAAATATTGTTCACGTCAAAATGGCGTCAATCTAATTAACACAGCTTTTATTCAACACATGAATGTTTATTCTATTCAACACATGAATATTTTTCAATTCAACACATGAATTTATTTTCAATTCAACACATGAATTTATTTTCTATTCAACACATGAATTTATTTTCTATATTGGAATGAGGCCCAATCAATTACCATATAATGTTAATTATATGGATTTTCTACAAAACATGTATATAATAGCAACGATAAATAATCAACCATCATCCAGAGTGTACCACACAACTTCATAAGCATTAAATATAAATAATTAACGCTTACACAGTCTGTCGACCAATCGATCGACAAACGACTAAATAATTGGGATTAGTGTACGTCAAATATCATCCCAATACCAGTGTAGGGTTTCAAATCAACAAACACAGATTTTATTTGTGTAGTTGGGTGATGTGTAAAATTTATCGTCCCAATCAATATCAGTCAAATCAGTGTATATAAACAAATCGTCCGATTTTTTTATAAATATTTATTTTATTTACACGTTAAAAATCATTTTTTTTAACTATAAATTATTTTCCACTATAAAATATTTTATTTCATTTCACATCACACAATCAAATTTCACTACACAATAATCAAACAAACAAGTCATCCATGGTCTATGGACGACGGGTGTCGGGTGCTACTAAACACCGTCTGCATCCTAGTATATATTTCAAACTAGAAATAAATTAAAGGTGAGGAGTTCTCACCGACTAGCTAAACCAATACACCGCGACTCTTCATATGTAGAACATCTCGCCGTGCTTGCCTTTTGTCAATTTCATTGTCCGTAGCCACTACATATATAAAAATCACATTTTTATATTGTTGCCATGTATATAAAAATCATGTTTTTATATTGTTGCTATGTATATAAAAATCACATTTTTATAATCACTCTACATGGATAAAAATCACACTTTTATACCCCTACTATATAGATAAAAATTCTATTTTTATACGTTAGTAATATAATAAAAATTATATTTTTATCACGCTGTCTCAATAAATAAAAATCATATTTATATCTTCTTCATATATTTTTACAACGCTTCTTCCTATATAAAAATTATATTTTTATATTTATACTCCTTATATAAAGATCGAATTTTTATATCACCTCTATAAAAATCCCATTTTTATTTCAACATATATATAATAAAAATCAGATTTTTATTTCCCTACATATATAGAGATCAAATTTTTACTAACTATAGAATTTAAAAATCGTATTTTTATTCTTTCTATACTATAAAAATCACTTCTTTTATATGTAAAAATAACTTCTTTTATATAGGATAAAAATTACTTCTTTTATATAGGATAAAAATTACTTCTTTTATATGATAAAAAATACTTCTTTTATATGGGATAAAAATTATATCTTTTCCCGAATAAAAATCCTAGCTCTACACAAATAAAAATCCTAACTTTAAGCGAATAAAAATCCTAACCTTAAGGTGTTAAAAATCCTAGCTTTAAGGGAATAAAAATCCTAACTTTAAGGTGTTAAAAATCCTAGCTTTAAGGTGTTAAAAATCCTATATTTAAGGTGTTAAAAATCCTTTATTTTCCTAAAACTAAAAATCAGAATTAAGTAATAAAAAACTTACACCGTGTTGGAGGAGGGGGGAATGACGTTCTTGACGCGGTGCTGGTGGGTTTTGGTCAGGCGGGTGGCGGGTTGGAGGAACGTCGGCTCGAAGTGGGGTGGGGGATCTCGCGGTGGCTGTGGGTTAGAAGAGGAAGAGGAGGAGAGAAGGAGGGTCTAGGGGAAGGAGGTAGTCGAAGGTCGGGGGGCGGCGTTATGTCGGCGGCGGAAATCGGATTTCCGATTTGGGGGAAAAGGGCAGCGGGGTTGAGAAAGTATAAAGTGAGGGGATTAAGTGAAGAGGGAAGTTGTTATATATATTTATATTAATTATTTAATTTCAAAAAGCAACTTTTAATTTTGACCTCGAAGTCGAACCCATCGACTGTTGTCCATAGCCAATTACCCCCATTCCGAACACAATGGGATATGTATCGTAAGCTGGTTCGATCAGTTTTTGTCAAAATCAAAATATAACTATATATATTGAATTTGAACGCACATTTCAATTTACCGGGGCCACATACTAACTAGAAAAATTCCCGAAAAATATTTTCTAGCTTCATATTCACGATACGGTCCTAACAATACTAGTTTCATCGAATTCTGAGGCCATTTGAAAAATGGCCATTTTCCAGTCGATGAAAATCAACTGAAACTGGTCAAATGCGTTTTCCTTTGCCACGCTCACATATTTATTTGAAAAATTATGAAATTTGAAACCAAACAATAATTTGACATCGCGGATCCAACAAAAGTGGTTTTGTCGAAAACCGAGGTGATTTGCAAAATGGCCATTTTTAAGGGCCAGAATTCCATAGCGACTATTCTGAATTTTCAACTGGGCATAACTTTTTATCCCCGCTATGAAATTTCAATTTTTCGGATTCGTTGGAGAGATATTCTCAATTAGATTCAAATATTTTTTGTTTCACTAAAATCCAGTTTAATTTGAATCCTGTACATTCATTTGAACTTCGAAATCAAATTTTCAAACTTCCGCGCCATTTTCAATTCCTTTTATAATTTAAAATAAATATTTATATTCTAACGACGACGTATATAAATATATACATTCTAATTCTATTCAAAATAATTTTTTCGTCGATAATATTTAAAATAATCTATTTTAAATATTCAAAATTCACTAAAATTGCCAAAATAAAAATTTTAAATTGGCTCAGAATTTCCAGGTTATTACAGCACCATCCCATCAATCCACCTTAGGAAATTTCTACCTAGGATTAATGAAACAACCTTTGCACTTTACTCCATTTTTAATTGTCTTTAGCATATTTGATTCGCAATGCTTATTCCCATGCAGAGTGGTTTTCAGATAATAAACCTAATCCCAATCTCTCTGTATTGACAACGGAAATATAAAATGGGTCAAAACTTTGCTAGCCGGTCATTTCACTATCAAAAGAAACATCCATACAATTAATGATCCTATTTCCAAATGGAAATTTTACTGATCAAGCATTAAGCAACACTAAGCCTTGTAAATTAATTTATCATTAGTCTATTCGTTCCCCAATTTCTTTTCAATATCTTTACCCAGATATTCTTCAAAACCCATTTAGCCTCGCATGATTCTTGGAAAAAAAACATTTTCATATATCATAACTATTAATTTTATATATTCCAGAAAATATCTCTTATTAACATTAGAAAACATTTCCATATATTCACAAATTTTTATTTTATTTATTTAGAAAATATATGTTATTAATTACTGGAATTTTGTTTCCATATATTTACTATTTATTTCAATATATTCGTCTTTACATATTTCCATATATTCATATTTATTATTTTTATATATTCATATTTCTTATTTCCATATATTTTATTTCCATATATTCATATTTCTTATTTCTGTATATTCGTATTTTCATATTTCCATATATTTGTATTTCTTATATTTCAAATCGTCCACAACATTCCATTTTTGCTTAGAAAACATCTCTAATTATATTTGAAAGAGGTTCCCAAAACTCATTTATATGAATTTAAATAAATGTTGTATAAACATCATTACGACAACTCAACCCATTATTCACTCATTAACTAACCGTATCTCTAACCAATCCCCGCTACTGAACCTTAACTATTCCTTAGTCAATTATGAAGTCAACCAAGTTGGGGTGTAATTACCTCTCAGACCTTAACTAGAAAACATTCTTAACTTTGAAATAGACAAAGTTCATGTAAGGATCCTGAACTTCCCCGGTCTCCGAAGAGAAGAGGAAGAACTGATTGCTTTGAGAACATGACGAATCAGAACACAAACAAAAGAACATTTCATTGCTTATTACAACAATTTCATCAGAATACAAGAATATACAGAGTATGAATAAATATTACACATTTACTAAATATCAAAGATTTACAGGTTACAATGCAGCGGAAAATAATACAAACTCAACTGAAAAGAATATACGGATACAGAACTTTTCGAATATCATTCCAGCTGTAAACCAGGATCCTATGAATATAAATCTACAAAACCAAAACTACTAGCTGCCCGTGCGGAAAATATGGGCGTCCAGAGTTTAGGTTAAAACAATAAACTCCAGGTCAGTCATGTGACTGGTGTGAGAACTAAAACAGTTGTTAATCTGATTTTTAAAGTCAGGTAAATCAAGGGACCACGCCGTATAACACGGAACGGGTTTACTCCCAAGAATACCAGTGCATAAAATAAACAGCGCAATGCTAAATAAATAACCATAAAGCTATTATAAGACTCAGGTACCATCACACAATGCAACGCAAGCCGTAGGATAGAGTTTTTACCTTATAATAGCCAAGAATGCTTGGTATGTAAAATTTCATGTTTTATTATTACTATAAGTGATAGTGTCCAAACAATTTCAATCATAAGTATCAATCATAGACAGCATAAGTGCCCCATACCACTATGTCGCCATACTAGGCTCTACAATCAAAACTGCAAAATGTCGTATTGGAAGTTGGATTTCTATCTATGAACTAAGGCATGGGATCATCCTTATCGCTTCGAGACAATCTAGCCCATGTCTCAGGATCATAGCTCGAGTGACCCTTGGATCGTCAGGGATGGCCCATCAAAGTGCAATGTGGATTAAAAAACCTTGAACAATATGTTTCTCCGCCCTATGGGGCGTAAATGAGCCAAATGACTCCATCGGTCCCGGATCGACCGATATAACCGAGGTACTTCGCTATCCATCATCCACATAAGTAAAACATTATGGCTAGTAAAACGCTGACACCACTCCTAGCTAGAAAGAAATGCATGCCCTCCCTGAGGTCCTCTCTCGTTTCTGGTTCACATCGGGGTGCGAGGCTCGCGAATTAACGCTACACAAAGCTACGCTATATCAAAGCTTTGCTTTGATATCAACCACAAGACTATGCTTTTCAACAAAAGCCTTGATCATTTGCATCTCAGCATGCCACACAGGCAATTCACGCTATGCAACCGATGTCTATCAATCACACAGAATGAAATCCGATGTCAGACACACATCCATTTACAAGTTCGTTCGGGGTCTGAACGAAACCGAAGGCACATTATTCCTCCCCCATATGTCCAATAGAGGGGAGAGGTCCTTGCATATCCGGTCGATCTCTAAGTACGTCTGGACGATCTCCACTTATTACCTTGTCTTGGGTGTGCAGCCCAATCAAGACATCAATAATCATCCAAACGATGTGAAGACCTCCGGTATTCAAGCACCATCTTCATCCTCGACACATCGTCGAATTAGTTATTCAGAATGGGATAAACCCGGTCTTTCTGAATAACTCGCGCATATAATAAACAAGTGCTATAAAAACACAACATACGCCTCATTCCAGTCCTGAATATTCCTTTATTCAAATATTCTTATACTTTAGGAAAGGTTCCCATTAATTTTATCAAAGATAAATTCTTTAAATTTATTCTTCAATCTTCCTTTGGATATCATTTCAATCTAATTAAAGATGCACTAAAACTCCACTCAATATTAATGATTGTTTAACTTTGGAAATCATATCCTGCCTTTAACTGGGTTAAAGAACCAATGTCATTTAAAACATGGTTCACGATAAACCCAAAATCACATTCCATTCCATTAGCCTTTAACTGTAAATTAGCAAGTGAACAATTCACTAAGTATTAACCCCGAAGGCCGAAACCAACATCAGACCAATACCCATGAAACCATTCAACTTAACTAATCTCCAGTTAGTTTCTGATTTTCTTAACTCCATTCGATCTAAGAACAATATTATAAAAGATATCATTCAAGAAAACCCAAAATCTTATTCCTGTCTTTAATTGGGTTAAAGAACCAATGTCCTTTAAAACACGGTTCACGATAAACCCAAAATCACATTCCATTCCATCAGCCTTTAACCGTAAATTAGCAAGTGAACAATTCCCTAAGTATTAACCCTGAAGGCCAAAACCAACATCAGATCAATACCCAGAAAACCATTCAACTTAATTAGTCTCCAGTTAGTTTTTAATTTTCTTAACTCCGTTGGGTTTGAGAACAATATTATTAAAGATACCATTCACGACAACCCAAAATCTTATTCCTTTGTTAATCGGGTTAAAGAACAAGTGTTATTTAAAACACCATTCACGATAAACCCAAAGATCAATTTCAATTCAATTCCAATTAAATATTAATTAATTGGTATACTTCATTAAATCTAAATAAAAAGATTTAATCTTTTCTCAACTGGGTTCAAGAACAGTGTTAATGAAGAAACCATTCACGACAACCCAAATCCCATTTGATATTGAACACAAAGCTCTAAACAGAAAATATATTGGCTTATAATCAATATCAAATACCACCACCAACAAATATCATATTGGAAATAACGATATAAATATATCTTTCAGATTTCCATAACAATATCTGTATAGTCACGAAATCCAACATCGAAATATTCCAAAAACAATTTCAATTCAAATCCATTCCAATTTATATATTGGAAATCCTGGTTATTTTCAAAACCATTTCAAATCCAGTTTATTCATTTAAAACTAATTGGATTATAATTCTAGTTCAAAACTAGTTCATTTCGATAAAAAAACTATTTTTATAGTTTCAAATATGGAATTTTTCACCCTAATTCTTTCCAAATCATTTCTTATGATTTTACACTAATTATTAATATTTTTAATAATTTTATTGAGGCCCGTGCAGTCGATTTCCATAAACGGCCATCGAACTGCACTTACAGCGACCTTTTCCAAATTTGATTTGGACATAATTCCAAATCCAGCCGTTAGATTTCAAATCTCTAATATTCATTAGAAAGCTCTTTTCGATATAAACTGTAACACCCCGTATTTTCTGTAAACATAAGAGTTAAACATCAAGGTATAATTAATTTTTAGGAGAAGAAATAAGGGAAACGGGTTGCGCCATTGTGTTCACCTCGGAAAAATACGCGAAATAGAGTCCTAATTTGCGTAAATCGGAGTCCGTATGAAGAAGATATGGACGAACGAAGTTAGGCAGAAAAACCGGAAACAGGCCAGAATACACTGGCGCACTTGTGAAGTGCGCCAGTACAAAAATACACTGGCGCACCTGCCAAGTGCGCCCATACAAATCCAGCACCGAATTCTGGAGTGTTCTGAGGTGACGTGTCTTCTTTTGAGTGGCTGGATGATGTGTATTCGAGCTGTGCGATTTTGATGACTTCTGGACTGATCTGAAGGCTCTAAATCACCCTATCCTCCTATAAATACATCCCTAACCTAAACCTAGGTTTCTTACACAATTCTCTAGCCTCCATTGCTCTCTTCTTCTAACTAAAAATAAAAATGGCGTTGCTGCTCTGCTGGAATTAAAACTAGGACTGATGTAAAAGCTAAATCAAATCTCAAATCAAAGGGTAGATCTACAACAACAATTAAAAAGGAATAATTCAGCATTTCTGCATCAACAACAGTTTATTATCCTTTCTTAAACCACGAAAGGCAAGTACAGTTATTCTCCGCTATAAACGTTAATTATAATTTTGATATGCTTTTAAATCTGAGTTTGAGGTTGTATATATATTCTCTTTTGTTAGATCTGTTTTCTGTGACTGTTCTGTATTCCTTTCTTCTTTTCTGTTTCTATAGCCAGGCTACCACGAGCCTGTGCCCAATCTCATAAAGAGATTAACGTATGAACGCAAAATTTGGGACAATTAATGAATGATGCGAAATTTGACAAGACTGAATTGAACGTATGACTTTAGATCTGAAGCATAAAATATATTGGACATGTGACTTGGGATTGGATGCATAAATTTGACTATGAACATGTAATTTATATATTGCATGCATAGAGTATGTTGTAATTTAGATCTGTAACTAATTAGAGAAATGAACATATGATATTTAGATCTGTAATTAATTAGAAAAATGAGCATATGTTGTAAACTAGATTTAGATCTATGCATATTCTGTAATAAAAGAAAAGAGGAACCATTGTATGTTTACATATGATTGGAGACTTTGGACAAAATGCATATAAAAGTCAAGATCTGATTTTTAGAAGATATAATTTAAAGATTTAGATTGTTGGATATATTTTGCATTATGATTCATGACTTGAAAAGAAGAAGGATATGGAAAGTTAGGTGTAAAGATTTACATTAATTAGGATATCTATTATTGTGATTACACCTAAATAGGAATTTTTGGATATATGGCATGCATTGTAATTAATGATTATATTTGGTATAATTTACATGTAAAATGCTAGTTTAACAAAAATTGGAACATATGTTATATGGTAAATTGTGTCCATATTCTGCGCTATGTAAATTTATGCAAACATGGAATATATGTTCATATTGTGAATCATGACAATTATGTAGGCATATGAACTTAGGCCTAATTTATGATTAGGCAAGGCATGTAAATAGAACCTTTAGAAATATTAAATCTGCTAAATCTGCTAATTTGCTAAGTTGCCTAAACTGCTAGTTCTGTTATATGGCCTAGACTGCTATTAAGATTGAAATGCCTAATCTGTTGAATTTGTCTGTTGAGATGCCTAATCTGTTATGTGCTAAAATCTGCTAAGTTGCTTAATCTGCTAAATCCGTTAAGTCGCCTAATCTGAAAAATCTGTTATATGTTAAATCTGTTACCTGCTATATCTGTTGTTTTGATATAATTAGTCTGTTATTGAAGTAATTTGAATTGACTATAGTTATGAATAATTGACATGTATATTAGGCATAGGCATAAATGCTAAACTATTAATTAATTGGCCGTAAAGATAAATATGGCTAACAAGAGATTAGAATGAGTTTGCGGCGTAAACCTGCCCGGAACCGCCCGGCACATCCAGTGGCCGCAAACAATAGGTTCTAATGTGAGAAGTTAGTCATAACATGCGCAAGACACGAGGTTAGGTCTGGCTTGTTGCAGAAGTCTGCCCGGAACCGCCCGGCATATCCAGCGGCCACAAGCTACCGACCTAATGTGAGAGGTCTTTGCATTAATATTTAATTAATGCAAATCTGAGATAAAATATGAGATAAAATCTGAGATAAATATGATGTCTGAAATGTGTTGGGTGGATAGGGTTAAACCAACTGGACTAATGAATTTAATGAACCCATTTCGTGAATCCGTTGGCCCAATACAAAGTTAGATAATCTGGAACCAGTTAATCTGTAAGCCTGTTAATCCGAACATCTGATCCGTTAGTCTGAAAACCTATTAACTTGATTGTCTGATCTGTGAACTAGTTAACCTAAGTTTTGTATGTCTGAAACTTGTAGACAAGTTAAGCTGAAATCTGTTAGTCTGGGGACACAAGGTTAGGAGGGGAATTACTTGTGTCATCTGTTGTTTGGGACCCATATTAGTCAGTAACCCTTTCTGGTATCAAAACTTTGACCCAACAGTAGGTAGGGTCCGGGCACGCTTACTGAACTAATTATAAGCGGTTCATTCTGATAATGGCGAGGGGTGTTGATGGTGTGTTCCAACCGGGTCATGTGCGTGCATGGATCCCGGTCTGCCTCTGAGGATGTAAGACGTCGTGACATCTGTAAATAGGTCTATGCCAATTGGTTGTCACTTTAGGGAGTGATACACCCTATTGTGGGGCCGACACAGGATATTTATGTATTAGGGAGCCGATCGCTTGGGGTAGGGTTTTAGGGTACACTTAGTTCTGTCTGTTTCTGTTGGTACCGTCTGTTTCTTTTGGGTGGTAACACCTGTCTGTTTCTGCGTGGTACCGTCTGTTCGGGTGGTAAAGGCCCAATTACTAGTGTACACCTTATGCTACATTCTGCTTCTGTCTGTTTCTGATCGGGTGGTAAAGGCCCATTACTAGCGTGGAAATTATTCTGTACCTGTTTCTGTTTCAGTTTAGACATTAGGGTGACATCTAATTCTGTTATACTAGCATTAGTGCAGAGAAGTGTAAAGCAATAGTCTATTTCATTATGTTCTTCTGTTATATCTGCTACACCTGTTATAGTTATCTCTCATCCAGTTTTATGTTCATGTCATATTATTATTATCTGTTCATATGCTGAAAGTCACTGGACTTGCCAGACTTTTTGTCTGACCCTTGTTGTTTCGCCTCCTTTCTTCCGTTTCCCCCCAGGTTATCCAAGGAGGGAATACTTTAGCTTGATCCGGATTTCTCTCTGCTTGAAGTGCTTAAAGTATGGCTTGGCTCTGTATAGCTCCCGTTCTATGGGGATTATGATTTTAAAACATGCATTTTGAAGGCTTTCGTACAAGACTGATATTTGTACTTGAATTCTGAGATTTGAAAGGATGTAACCATATTGATTTCTGTTTCTACTGTAATAAAGTTAAAAATTTTCAAGTACTGTTTTATCTGTCTTGTAAGTTTCTGTTCTGTTTACTAAAATGCTCCACCAAAGTTAAGGCATTCCCTTTGTGAGTGACCTTAACGGAGGTGGGGTGTTACACTTGGTATCAGAGCTGAAGGTTACCAGATTGGGTAAAGTTTTTGAGAACTATTTTCAAAAAGGTTTTGGAAGGAAGTATTTTCAAAAATAAAGCTTATTTTGAAAAACATGATCCCCAAGAGCCATATATCTTTCTTTCAGTCCTTTTTGTATTGAACCTTTTCTTTTTCGTTCCAGCATGTCTGAAGCATCTGAGATACCAGAGGGTGTTCATGTACCCGGTTGGTTTCGTCAATATCTTGAGGCTAGGACCGCCGCTGCAGGTCCAGCAAATGATCCCCCTCCTCCACCCCCTCCTCGTGCAATTGCTTTCTCAAAGATCTGTAGAGATTTTAGGGTCATGGGTGGGAAGGATTTCAAAGGAACTGAATCATTCGTAGAAGCAAGGAATTGGCTCAAAGAAACTGAGGATCTATTCATTATCTTCGAGGTGGACGATAGGCAGAAGGTACAGTTGGTAGTATGGCTGCTCAAAGACGAAGCTTCCTACTGGTGGGAAGTCACTAACGCCGAGAGGCCGGTTGAGACATGGATGGATTTCAGAACAAGGTTTGAGACAAAATTCCTCTCGCAAGCTGAACGAAGTTTACAATTGGAAAAGTTCTTATCTCTTAAGCAAGGAAATATGACGGTCAAGGAATACGTCAACCAGTTCAACCAACTGGCTAGGTTCGGATTGGATTTAGTCAACACTCAGCATAAAAAGGCTCTCCGCTTTGTTAAAGGATTGAACGAGCCACTGCACAGCCTAGCCATGACCCATGTACCCATGGGAGCAACTTACGAGAAATTGGTGGATATGGCACTACTGCACGAGGAAGACAAGGGCCCGAAAGAGACAAAGAAGGAAGAACCACAGAATAAGAAAGCGGGGCCCAAAAAGGAAACACAAAAGAAGGATGAGAAGTCTGAAGATAAGAAGGGGAAAAAGTGCTTTACTTGTGGGAGCTCGACTCATCTGAACAAGGATTGCAGAAAAAGGAAGGGCGCTTGCTTCAACTGTGGGGAGATGGGACACTTCACTAGGGACTGCCCGAAGAGATGAGGACAAGGAGGGCAGGCGAACACTCTTGAGGCTAGTGGCTAGGATAGAAATAGGAAAATTTCTATAGTAGGTTTAATTTCTTTATCTGATTATGGAGTTAAGACTTTTTCTGATTCTGGTATTTTGATTTTGTAATCGACACTCTGCACTTTAATACTAGTATTATTTCTGAATTCCGCTGTAGACTCAGACCCATAAGGGTTATGGCTCATCTGTTTGAGATTGGGGTTTGAGGGATATCTGTGTTAGGCGTCAAGTATGACGCATACATTCTGAGTTTTCGTGGGGTATGATTTTATCATGCTTAGCTTCCTAAGAATCATTAGGGAACCTGATCTGTACCAGTAGTCTGTAAATATCTAAATACTTTTGATAGGATTTCCAGTTTTGACATTGTCTAAAGAAGGTAATCCTCTGGGTATCAATTTGATGTTGGTTTCGGTCTTTGGGGCTGATACTTAGGACCCATGTCTAATGGGAACCAAATTTTCATTCTATCTGTACTCACTTCCATCATTCGACTGTATCCTATCGATCGAATCTTCGAACTTTAGGTAGAAACTAATGGGTGTAAACATGTGTTTGAGACATGTTATGTTTGATGGTTGCAAGTGGATGCAAGTTGTTGCTAGTGGTTGCCCGTGGATGCATATACACACACTAGGCACTAGATCGGCTCGAAAACACTCTCATACTGCATATGGATGTGTGAGCATTTTTCAATTCTTGTGGATGCAAAATGGTTGATTCAGCACATGGATGTTGCATTTGAGTGAATAATTGTGCACTCATATAGAAATAATATATATCATTAGAATTCTATTGCATACATGTTGGACTCATGGCACTGACATAATTCGCATTAAGGAGGTCAACAGAATCAGTAGACCGCCTGATCTTTGCATTAGATAAGGAACATATACACACACTTTTACATATGTTCATACAACATTAGAAGTTTTCTAAGGACAATGGATGCTTGTGGATGATGGTTGAGTAGATGGGTGATTGGATGGTAGGACACATTCTTCTTAACTTGAAGATTTCAGGGACGAAATCCTCTAAGGAGGGGAGAATGTAACACCCCGTATTTTCTGTAAACATAAGAGTTAAACATCAAGGTATAATTAATTTTTAGGAGAAGAAATAAGGGAAACGGGTTGCGCCATTGTGTTCATCTCGGAAAAATACGCGAAATAGAGTCCGAATTTGCGTAAATCGGAGTCCGTATGAAGAAGATATGGACGAACGAAGTTAGGCAGAAAAACCGGAAACAGGCTAGAATACACTGGCGCACTTGTGAAGTGCGCCAGTACAAAAATACACTGGCGCACCTGCCAAGTGCGCCCATACAAATCCAGCACCGAATTCTGGAGTGTTCTGAGGTGACGTGTCTTCTTTTGAGTGGCTGGATGATGTGTATTCGAGCTGTGCGATTCTGATGACTTCTGGACTGATCTGAAGGCTCTAAATCACCCTATCCTCCTATAAATACATCCCTAACCTAAACCTAGGTTTCTTACACAATTCTCTAGCCTCCATTGCTCTCTTCTTCTAACTAAAAATAAAAATGGCGTTGCTGCTCTGCTGGAATTAAAACTAGGACTGATGTAAAAGCTAAATCAAATCTCAAATCAAAGGGTAGATCTACAACAACAATTAAAAAGGAATAATTCAGCATTTCTGCATCAACAACAGTTTATTATCCTTTCTTAAACCACGAAAGGCAAGTACAGTTATTCTCCGCTATAAACGTTAATTATAATTTTGATATGCTTTTAAATCTGAGTTTGAGGTTGTATATATATTCTCTTTTGTTAGATCTGTTTTCTGTGACTGTTCTGTATTCCTTTCTTCTTTTCTGTTTCTATAGCCAGGCTACCACGAGCCTGTGCCCAATCTCATAAAGAGATTAACGTATGAACGCAAAATTTGGGACAATTAATGAATGATGCGAAATTTGACAAGACTGAATTGAACGTATGACTTTAGATCTGAATCATAAAATATATTGGACATGTGACTTGGGATTGGATGCATAAATTTGACTATGAACATGTAATTTATATATTGCATGCATAGAGTATGTTGTAATTTAGATCTGTAACTAATTAGAGAAATGAACATATGATATTTAGATCTGTAATTAATTAGAAAAATGAGCATATGTTGTAAACTAGATTTAGATCTATGCATATTCTGTAATAAAAGAAAAGAGGAACCATTGTATGTTTACATATGATTGGAGACTTTGGACAAAATGCATATAAAAGTCAAGATCTGATTTTTAGAAGATATAATTTAAAGATTTAGATTGTTGGATATATTTTGCATTATGATTCATGACTTGAAAAGAAGAAGGATATGGAAAATTAGGTGTAAAGATTTACATTAATTAGGATATCTATTATTATGATTACACCTAAATAGGAATTTTTGGATATATGGCATGCATTGTAATTAATGATTATATTTGGTATAATTTACATGTAAAATGCTAGTTTAACAAAAATTGGAACATATGTTATATGGTAAATTGTGTCCATATTCTGCGCTATGTAAATTTATGCAAACATGGAATATATGTTCATATTGTGAATCATGACAATTATGTAGGCATATGAACTTAGGCCTAATTTATGATTAGGCAAGGCATGTAAATAGAACCTTTAGAAATATTAAATCTGCTAAATCTGCTAATTTGCTAAGTTGCCTAAACTGCTAGTTCTGTTATATGGCCTAGACTGCTATTAAGATTGAAATGCCTAATCTGTTAAATTTGTCTGTTGAGATGCCTAATCTGTTATGTGCTAAAATCTGCTAAGTTGCTTAATCTGCTAAATCCGTTAAGTCGCCTAATCTGAAAAATCTGTTATATGTTAAATCTGTTACCTGCTATATCTGTTGTTTTGATATAATTAGTCTGTTATTGAAGTAATTTGAATTGACTATAGTTATGAATAATTGACATGTATATTAGGCATAGGCATAAATGCTAAACTATTAATTAATTGGCCGTAAAGATAAATATGGCTAACTCGAGGTTAGAATGAGTTTGCGGCGTAAACCTGCCCGGAACCGCCCGGCACATCCAGTGGCCGCAAACAATAGGTTCTAATGTGAGAAGTTAGTCATAACATGCGCAAGACACGAGGTTAGGTCTGGCTTGTTGCAGAAGTCTGCCCGGAACCGCCCGGCATATCCAGCGGCCACAAGCTACCGACCTAATGTGAGAGGTCTTTGCATTAATATTTAATTAATGCAAATCTGAGATAAAATATGAGATAAAATCTGAGATAAATATGATGTCTGAAATGTGTTGGGTGGATAGGGTTAAACCAACTGGACTAATGAATTTAATGAACCCATTTCGTGAATCCGTTGGCCCAATACAAAGTTAGATAATCTGGAACCAGTTAATCTGTAAGCCTGTTAATCCGAACATCTGATCCGTTAGTCTGAAAACCTGTTAACTTGATTGTCTGATCTGTGAACTAGTTAACCTAAGTTTTGTATGTCTGAAACTTGTAGACAAGTTAAGCTGAAATCTGTTAGTCTGGGGACACAAGGTTAGGAGGGGAATTACTTGTGTCATCTGTTGTTTGGGACCCATATTAGTCAGTAACCCTTTCTGGTATCAAAACTTTGACCCAACAGTAGGTAGGGTCCGGGCACGCTTACTGAACTAATTATAAGCGGTTCATTCTGATAATGGCGAGGGGTGTTGATGGTGCGTTCCAACCGGGTCATGTGCGTGCATGGATCCCGGTCTGCCTCTGAGGATGTAAGACGCCGTGACATCTGTAAATAGGTCTGTGCCAATTGGTTGTCACTTTAGGGAGTGATACACCCTATTGTGGGGCCGACACAGGATATTTATGTATTAGGGAGCCGATCGCTTGGGGTAGCGTTTTAGGGTACACTTAGTTCTGTCTGTTTCTGTTGGTACCGTCTGTTTCTTTTGGGTGGTAACACCTGTCTGTTTCTGCGTGGTACCGTCTGTTCGGGTGGTAAAGGCCCAATTACTAGTGTACACCTTATGATACATTCTGCTTCTGTCTGTTTCTGATCGGGTGGTAAAGGCCCATTACTAGCGTGGAAATTATTCTGTACCTGTTTCTGTTTCAGTTTAGACATTAGGGTGACACCTAATTCTGTTATACTAGCATTAGTGCAGAGAAGTGTAAAGCAATAGTCTATTTCATTCTGTTCTTCTGTTATATCTGCTACACCTGTTACAGTTATCTCTCATCCAGTTTTATGTTCATGTCATATTATTATTATCTGTTCATATGCTGAAAGTCACTGGACTTGCCAGACTTTTTGTCTGACCCTTGTTGTTTCGCCTCCTTTCTTCCGTTTCCCCCCCAGGTTATCCAAGGAGGGAATACTTTAGCTTGATCCGGATTTCTCTCTGCTTGAAGTGCTTAAAGTATGGCTTGGCTCTGTATAGCTCCCGTTCTATGGGGATTATGATTTTAAAACATGCATTTTGAAGGCTTTCGTACAAGACTGATATTTGTACTTGAATTCTGAGATTTGAAAGGATGTAACCATATTGATTTCTGTTTCTACTGTAATAAAGTTAAAAATTTTCAAGTACTGTTTTATCTGTCTTGTAAGTTTCTGTTCTGTTTACTAAAATGCTCCACCAAAGTTAAGGCATTCCCTTTGTGAGTGACCTTAACGGAGGTGGGGTGTTACACTTGGTATCAGAGCTGAAGGTTACCAGATTGGGTAAAGTTTTTGAGAACTATTTTCAAAAAGGTTTTGGAAGGAAGTATTTTCAAAAATAAAGCTTATTTTGAAAAACATGATCCCCAAGAGCCATATATCTTTCTTTCAGTCCTTTTTGTATTGAACCTTTTCTTTTTCGTTCCAGCATGTCTGAAGCATCTGAGATACCAGAGGGTGTTCATGTACCCGGTTGGTTTCGTCAATATCTTGAGGCTAGGACCGCTGCTGCAGGTCCAGCAAATGATCCCCCTCCTCCACCCCCTCCTCGTGCAATTGCTTTCTCAAAGATCTGTAGAGATTTTAGGGTCATGGGTGGGAAGGATTTCAAAGGAACTGAATCATTCGTAGAAGCAAGGAATTGGCTCAAAGAAACTGAGGATCTATTCGTTATCTTCGAGGTGGACGATAGGCAGAAGGTACAGTTGGTAGTATGGCTTCTCAAAGACGAAGCTTCCTACTGGTGGGAAGTCACTAACGCCGAGAGGCCGGTTGAGACATGGATGGATTTCAGAACAAGGTTTGAGACAAAATTCCTCTCGCAAGCTGAACAAAGTTTACAATTGGAAAAGTTCTTATCTCTTAAGCAAGGAAGTATGACGGTCAAGGAATACGTCAACAAGTTCAACCAACTGGCTAGGTTCGGATTGGATTTAGTCAACACTCAGCATAAAAAGGCTCTCCGCTTTGTTAAAGGATTGAACGAGCCACTGCACAGCCTAGCCATGACCCATGTACCCATGGGAGCAACTTACGAGAAATTGCTGGATATGGCACTACTGCACGAGGAAGACAAGGGCCCGAAAGAGACAAAGAAGGAAGAACCACAGAATAAGAAAGCGGGGCCCAAAAAGGAAACACAAAAGAAGGATGAGAAGTCTGAAGATAAGAAGGGGAAAAAGTGCTTTACTTGTGGGAGCTCGACTCATCTGAACAAGGATTGCAGAAAAAGGAAGGGCGCTTGCTTCAACTGTGGGGAGATGGGACACTTCACTAGGGACTGCCCGAAGAGATGAGGACAAGGAGGGCAGGCGAACACTCTTGAGGCTAGTGGCTAGGATAGAAATAGGAAAATTTCTATAGTAGGTTTAATTTCTTTATCTGATTATGGAGTTAAGACTTTTTCTGATTCTGGTATTTTGATTTTGTAATCGACACTCTGCACTTTAATACTAGTATTATTTCTGAATTCCGCTGTAGACTCAGACCCATAAGGGTTATGGCTCATCTGTTTGAGATTGGGGTTTGAGGGATATCTGTGTTAGGCGTCAAGTATGACGCATACATTCTGAGTTTTCGTGGGGTATGATTTTATCATGCTTAGCTTCCTAAGAATCATTAGGGAACCTGATCTGTACCAGTAGTCTGTAAATATCTAAATACTTTTGATAGGATGTCCAGTTTTGACATTGTCTAAAGAAGGTAATCCTCTGGGTGTCAATTTGATGTTGGTTTCGGTCTTTGGGGCTGATACTTAGGACCCATGTCTAATGGGAACCAAATTTTCATTCTATCTGTACTCGCTTCCATCATTCGACTGTATCCTATCGATCGAATCTTCGAACTTTAGGTAGAAACTAATGGGTGTAAACATGTGTTTGAGACATGTTATGTTTGATGGTTGCAAGTGGATGCAAGTTGTTGCTAGTGGTTGCCCGTGGATGCATATACACACACTAGGCACTAGATCGGCTCGAAAACACTCTCATACTGCATATGGATGTGTGAGCATTTTTCAATTCTTGTGGATGCAAAATGGTTGATTCAGCACATGGATGTTTCATTTGAGTGAATAATTGTGCACTCATATAGAAATAATATATATCATTAGAATTCTATTGCATACATGTTGGACTCATGGCACTGACATAATTCGCATTAAGGAGGTCATCAGAATCAGTAGACCGCCTGATCTTTGCATTAGATAAGGAACATATACACACACTTTTACATATGTTCATACAACATTAGAAGTTTTCTAAGGACAATGGATGCTTGTGGATGATGGTTGAGTAGATGGGTGATTGGATGGTAGGACACATTCTTCTTAACTTGAAGATTTCGGGGACGAAATCCTCTAAGGAGGGGAGAATGTAACACCCCGTATTTTCTGTAAACATAAGAGTTAAACATCAAGGTATAATTAATTTTTAGGAGAAGAAATAAGGGAAACGGGTTGCGCCATTGTGTTCATCTCGGAAAAATACGCGAAATAGAGTCCGAATTTGCGTAAATCGGAGTCCGTATGAAGAAGATATGGACGAACGAAGTTAGGCAGAAAAACCGGAAACAGGCTAGAATACACTGGTGCACTTGTGAAGTGCGCCAGTACAAAAATACACTGGCGCACCTGCCAAGTGCGCCCATACAAATCCAGCACCGAATTCTGGAGTGTTCTGAGGTGACGTGTCTTCTTTTGAGTGGCTGGATGATGTGTATTCGAGCTGTGCGATTCTGATGACTTCTGGACTGATCTGAAGGCTCTAAATCACCCTATCCTCCTATAAATACATCCCTAACCTAAACCTAGGTTTCTTACACAATTCTCTAGCCTCCATTGCTCTCTTCTTCTAACTAAAAATAAAAATGGCGTTGCTGCTCTGCTGGAATTAAAACTAGGACTGATGTAAAAGCTAAATCAAATCTCAAATCAAAGGGTAGATCTACAACAACAATTAAAAAGGAATAATTCAGCATTTCTGCATCAACAACAGTTTATTATCCTTTCTTAAACCACGAAAGGCAAGTACAGTTATTCTCCGCTATAAACGTTAATTATAATTTTGATATGCTTTTAAATCTGAGTTTGAGGTTGTATATATATTCTCTTTTGTTAGATCTGTTTTCTGTGACTGTTCTGTATTCCTTTCTTCTTTTCTGTTTCTATAGCCAGGCTACCACGAGCCTGTGCCCAATCTCATCGTATGAACGCAAAATTTGGGACAATTAATGAATGATGCGAAATTTGACAAGACTGAATTGAACGTATGACTTTAGATCTGAAGCATAAAATATATTGGACATGTGACTTGGGATTGGATGCATAAATTTGACTATGAACATGTAATTTATATATTGCATGCATAGAGTATGTTGTAATTTAGATCTGTAACTAATTAGAGAAATGAACATATGATATTTAGATCTGTAATTAATTAGAAAAATGAGCATATGTTGTAAACTAGATTTAGATCTATGCATATTCTGTAATAAAAGAAAAGAGGAACCATTGTATGTTTACATATGATTGGAGACTTTGGACAAAATGCATATAAAAGTCAAGATCTGATTTTTAGAAGATATAATTTAAAGATTTAGATTGTTGGATATATTTTGCATTATGATTCATGACTTGAAAAGAAGAAGGATATGGAAAGTTAGGTGTAAAGATTTACATTAATTAGGATATCTATTATTGTGATTACACCTAAATAGGAATTTTTGGATATATGGCATGCATTGTAATTAATGATTATATTTGGTATAATTTACATGTAAAATGCTAGTTTAACAAAAATTGGAACATATGTTATATGGTAAATTGTGTCCATATTCTGCGCTATGTAAATTTATGCAAACATGGAATATATGTTCATATTGTGAATCATGACAATTATGTAGGCATATGAACTTAGGCCTAATTTATGATTAGGCAAGGCATGTAAATAGAACCTTTAGAAATATTAAATCTGCTAAATCTGCTAATTTGCTAAGTTGCCTAAACTGCTAGTTCTGTTATATGGCCTAGACTGCTATTAAGATTGAAATGCCTAATCTGTTAAATTTGTCTGTTGAGATGCCTAATCTGTTATGTGCTAAAATCTGCTAAGTTGCTTAATCTGCTAAATCCGTTAAGTCGCCTAATCTGAAAAATCTGTTATATGTTAAATCTGTTACCTGCTATATCTGTTGTTTTGATATAATTAGTCTGTTATTGAAGTAATTTGAATTGACTATAGTTATGAATAATTGACATGTATATTAGGCATAGGCATAAATGCTAAACTATTAATTAACTGGCCGTAAAGATAAATATGGCTAACTCGAGGTTAGAATGAGTTTGCGGCGTAAACCTGCCCGGAACCGCCCGGCACATCCAGTGGCTGCAAACAATAGGTTCTAATGTGAGAAGTTAGTCATAACATGCGCAAGACACGAGGTTAGGTCTGGCTTGTTGCAGAAGTCTGCCCGGAACCGCCCGGCATATCCAGCGGCCACAAGCTACCGACCTAATGTGAGAGGTCTTTGCATTAATATTTAATTAATGCAAATCTGAGATAAAATATGAGATAAAATCTGAGATAAATATGATGTCTGAAATGTGTTGGGTGGATAGGGTTAAACCAACTGGACTAATGAATTTAATGAACCCATTTCGTGAATCCGTTGGCCCAATACAAAGTTAGATAATCTGGAACCAGTTAATCTGTAAGCCTGTTAATCCGAACATCTGATCCGTTAGTCTGAAAACCTGTTAACTTGATTGTCTGATCTGTGAACTAGTTAACCTAAGTTTTGTATGTCTGAAACTTGTAGACAAGTTAAGCTGAAATCTGTTAGTCTGGGGACACAAGGTTAGGAGGGGAATTACTTGTGTCATCTGTTGTTTGGGACCCATATTAGTCAGTAACCCTTTCTGGTATCAAAACTTTGACCCAACAGTAGGTAGGGTCCGGGCACGCTTACTGAACTAATTATAAGCGGTTCATTCTGATAATGGCGAGGGGTGTTGATGGTGCGTTCCAACCGGGTCATGTGCGTGCATGGATCCCGGTCTGCCTCTGAGGATGTAAGACGCCGTGACATCTGTAAATAGGTCTGTGCCAATTGGTTGTTACTTTAGGGAGTGATACACCCTATTGTGGGGCCGACACAGGATATTTATGTATTAGGGAGCCGATCGCTTGGGGTAGGGTTTTAGGGTACACTTAGTTCTGTCTGTTTCTGTTGGTACCGTCTGTTTCTTTTGGGTGGTAACACCTGTCTGTTTCTGCGTGGTACCGTCTGTTCGGGTGGTAAAGGCCCAATTACTAGTGTACACCTTATGCTACATTCTGCTTCTGTCTGTTTCTGATCGGGTGGTAAAGGCCCATTACTAGCGTGGAAATTATTCTGTACCTGTTTCTGTTTCAGTTTATACATTAGGGTGACACCTAATTCTGTTATACTAGCATTAGTGCAGAGAAGTGTAAAGCAATAGTCTATGTCATTCTGTTCTTCTGTTATATCTGCTACACCTGTTACAGTTATCTCTCATCCAGTTTTATGTTCATGTCATATTATTATTATCTGTTCATATGCTGAAAGTCACTGGACTTGCCAGACTTTTTGTCTGACCCTTGTTGTTTCGCCTCCTTTCTTCCGTTTCCCCCCCAGGTTATCCAAGGAGGGAATACTTTAGCTTGATCCGGATTTCTCTCTGCTTGAAGTGCTTAAAGTATGGTTTGGCTCTGTATAGCTCCCGTTCTATGGGGATTATGATTTTAAAACATGCATTTTGAAGGCTTTCGTACAAGACTGATATTTGTACTTGAATTCTGAGATTTGAAAGGATGTAACCATATTGATTTCTGTTTCTACTGTAATAAAGTTAAAAAATTTCAAGTACTGTTTTATCTGTCTTGTAAGTTTCTGTTCTGTTTACTAAAATGCTCCACCAAAGTTAAGGCATTCCCTTTGTGAGTGACCTTAATGGAGGTGGGGTGTTACATAAACCCAACGGTTCCGGTTTTAGGAGAATCTGACGGTAGGATCTCCCATAATGTCCATTCAAAGTCAATGGTCAAATTTCGCGAACTGCCGTGCCGCGGCGCATTCTATTCAGGCCATTATATTATTTATATATAATATATATTTCGTTGATTTCCTTTTAGAACGTATTTTATAAATCGTTTTAAATTCGTTTTCAAAATGATTTCAACTTCATATTCACTGTCAAATCAAAATTGAATATTGCATATCATTGATATATAAATGATAATATTTTTAAAACATTAGATTTCGAAATCATTTCCTTTTCGATATTCATTATAATAATGAATAAAATCTATATAAATATCGTTCACGTCAAAATGGCGCATATCAAATCAACATGGCTTTATATATTTAAATATATTCGTGTCCATCCCAAATCGGACATCAAAATCAAATTTTGATATTTTACTGAATATTATTTTAAAATATTCGTTATTTTAAAATAATCATTATTTCAAAATATCCATTCTTTCTGAACTGGAATCAGACACAGTCAATTACCATATAATGTCATTATACGGATTTCACACAACAAATGTGTATAACAACAATAAAACATAGTCAACCATCATCCAGAGTGCATTATACACTGCATAAGCATCAAATATAAATATTTAACGCTAACAACCACCTGTTAATCAATCGATCGACATACAGCTAATTATTGGGACTAATGTATGTCCTATATCATCCCAATACCCGTGTGGGGTTTCAATCAACAAATACAAATTTATTTGTGCAGTTAGGCGATGTGTAAAATTTGTCGTCCCAATCAATATCAGTTAAATGTATGTATATAAACAAATCATCTGATTTGTTTATAAATATTTATTTTATTCATATACACGTTAAAAATATAATTTTTAACTATAAAATATTTTACTCCATTCCACATCTCACAATCAATTTTCATAACACAATTAAATAAATAAACAAGTCGTCCACGGTTTGTGGACGGCGGACGGCGGGTGTCGGGTGCTGCTAAGCACCATCTGCATCCTAGTATATACTTTAACTAAAAAATAAAATAAAAGTGAGAAGTTCTCACCTTTGGGATCCACTCCTCCATTCTTTATTTTTGAATGGTTCGGATTTTGTTTTGATTTCAGTCCGTTCCATCGCAATCTATTTCACACGATTTTCATATTAAAAATCGTATTTTTGTTTCAATGGTACATATATAAAAATCATATTTTTATAATGGTGTTTATAGTATAAAAATCATATTTTTGAACGACGATTTCTATAAAAATAAAAATCACCTTTTTATATCAACGCTTTCTTTAGAAAAATCATAGTTTTAATCTTCGCTACTTCTAAAATAAAAATCACATTTTTACTTCACTTTCATGAGATTAAAAATCAAAACTTTATTTCGTTATCCATACATTAAAAATCGTTTCTTTGCTAAGGTAAAAATCATTCTATTCATATATTAAAAATATCAAATTTATACTTTTAAAAATCATATTTTTATATATATAAAATGATAACTTTTTCTAATTTAAAAATCAAATCCTTATCGTTTTCAAAATCATATCTTTATTTAAGCAAAATCTATTTTTGCCAAAGTAAAAAAAAAAAATTACCGAAGTAAAAATCCCATTTTTAATACCGAAGTAAAAATCATATATATATATATATATTCTTCTTTCCTTGTTATTCTATATATATATAAAAAGGAAAATATGAAAAGAATATTCAAATAGAAATTAAATTAAGACTCACTGTATAATTCTTGAGGGGGGTGGAGTTTCTGGTGCGAAGGCGATCGGCGGAGGGGTTTCAGAGCTCGGCGGTGGTGGTGGGTCCTCCAGCAGGAGGCGGAGGTGGAGCATCGGCTTCAGGGGGTAGCGGATTTCAGGTGCGAGGTTTGGGATTTAGGGCAATCGAACGGAGAGGGGCGACGGCTTGAGGTTGTGGAGGAGGAGGGCGGCGTGATGGGGTTGCGGTGGCAGAAGGGCAACGACGACATGGGTTCGAGGGTGGGCCAGGGTTGGAAATAACGGTGCGGTTTTTTTTCTGTTGTAAGCGTTGACCAAGAGAGGAAAGAGAGGGTGAGGTAATATAATTATATATTTTTTATTATTTTTAATTTCAAAAAGTACCTTTTTATTTTGAACTCGAAATCAAACCCACAGACTATCGTCCTCAGCTAATTACCCCCATTCCGAACACAATGGGATATGTTTTGTACGCTAATTCGCTTGTTATGATCAGTTTCCGTTAAATTTAAAATATAAATCAACATATTTTAAATTCAAACGCACATTTTACTTTACCGAGGTCATATGCAGACTCTAAAAATTCCAGAAAAATAAATCTGGCTATGTTTAGATGATATGGTCCTAACAAAACTAATTTCATCAAATTTGGAGACTGTTTGAAAAATGGCCATTTTCTGATCGATCCAAATTGACTTAAAGTGTTAAAACAAGTTTTTCTTTTGCCAGCTCACATATTGATCCCAAAAATTATGAAAATTGGAATTTAGCAATAATTTAACATTCTGAATCCAACAAAAGTGGTTTTGTCGAAAACGGAGGTCGTTTAAAAAAATTTCATTTTTAAGGGTTATATTTTCCATAGCGACTATTCTGAATTTTCAACTGGACATAACTTTTTATTCCCGCTATGAAATTTCAATTTTTCGGATTCATTGGAAAGATATTTTAAATTAGATTCTAATATTTCTGGTTTTGCTGAAATCCGGTTTATTTTGAATCATGTACATTCATTTGAAATTTGAAATCGAATTTTCAAACTACCGCGGCATTTCCAATTCCTTTTATAACAAAATAAATAAATATTTATATTCTAACGATGATTCATATAAATATATACGTTCTAATTCTGTTCAGAATAAATTTCTCGTCGTTATTATTTTAAATAAATGATTTTAAATATCCAAAATTTAATAAAATTGCCAAAACAAAAATTTTAAATTGGTTCAGATTTTCCGGGTTGTTACAGTTCATAACTTCTAATACCAACAAAACATCGCTCATACAACTCTCGGATTCAATTTAAGAACCCACTTCTTTTGCGGAAAAGATCGATAATAACAATAGTGTCATAATCCATTCTCCGAGAAATTAAATCTTAAAATTTAACTATTACTCATTTATTTGAGTAAATAAAATAATAACTAATTAATTAAATAACTAATTAAATCTTGATTAAAACTGAAAGTAAATAGTACTTTCCTGAATTGGATATAGCCGAATTTCAACGTAAACTCTCTTGCAAATAATCTTTATTCGAGAACACTCTTTCGAATAAATAATCTCTATTCGATAACTCTTTCTTGAATAATTTCTATTCGATAACTCTCTTTCGAATAAATAATCTCGATTCAATCAACGTTCCAAACTTTGGAATAATTTACCATTTTAGGTCGACTCAATTTCCATTTTTATTCTAAATTCACTTTTGAATTTATCACTTCATATTTCTTACGAATTTCCTTTTTAAACCCAAATTCTTTTCCATTTCATTCGAATATATTTTTATTGTAGTTTAAATATAAATTATTCTAGGGACAGTGTTATTCAATCATTCAACACAACAAAAACTGTCACATAACATTTAACACATCATATATCACAATTTATGAAAACAAACAGTAATAATTTTGAGGAATCCAGTTGGATACCTCTAACCTGTTTCCCTGCATTAACATATGTTAATCAACGTAAATAACATCAATTTCATTTCAATACGAGATATCATAATAAAAAGAATCAATATTTAACCAACGATTTATATATAACTATATCTATAATTTCAACCAATTTATTAGCAATTCATCCAAACAATCATCACACAACATTCAATCATCATTTATCAATTCTAAAATAAGTTTATAAAATAATATAACTAGATAGAGTTAGTGAATTTACTCACTTTGGTCTTTATCGTTAATATCGGTCAATAGATTCGATTATGCGTTTTATTTCGCCATAAATTGTAACGAGCTCCAAATCGCTCCAAACTAGTTCCATTAGGTAGTCTACCTCCATATGATCCCAACGGATCCTGATTCATCGCATTCTTATTGTGTATGCAAAAGTTATCAATTTTACAATTTTATATACATTATAAAGTCATTAACAATTAAATTAATATTTTAATTACCGTATAATCCTAATCCACATTCATAATCCTTTCTTCCTCCTTGTATAATTCGAAATGAAACTCCAATAAAAGGAAGACCAACATGTTGTGCTTCTATTCACTCATTCTCCCTCTCTACTTCACTATTATTCAAACTAAAATCACCCTGATCCTTCTCTTCAAAATCTCTACATCCCCGTACCAAAATTATACAACTTGATTCTTCCTTCCTCTATGCGGTTTTAGGACGCTGCAGGTCCTTATGCACACAAATGTGATACATTTTTCAACCAAAACACCTCGAAATTTCACAAATTACTCCAAATCCTAACACAAACCCAACTACATATCCCAATTCAAGCATCAATGCTTCAATCTCCTTAATTCCTCAAACCTAGGTCGGTTATAGGCAAAAAATCATCAAACTAAATATGCCTCAAACCCCTTAAAACCTACATAAGTATAAAGAGCAAGTTATGAGGATTACAACGATATTTGTTTTGAGATTCTAGGGGTTTTAATTCACTTGTTATGGATTTTAAAGGTGGATGTTTGTTCATTGTAAAAGGAAGAACAATGGTGGCCATCTTTTTGTTCACAAGGGAATGAAAAATTTAGGGTTAGAGTAACATTTAGGATGTATATATAGAGGTAGGGTATCTTATAGGATAAGATTCTTATATTATTATAATAATTTATTGTATCGATGTCTGCATTTGTCGTTTAAAAAATCATATGATTACATATAATATCCAATTTTGATGAAAATGGACATACAGCTATAGCTTTACATTACGGACCCAATAAAACTTGTTTCGTCGAAACACGAGTTTGTTTGCTCACATAGCGTTATTTTAAAGACAAATTAGTGATCTATTCACTTTTTGATTTCGCACGGCCTCAAAACAACTCTGATTGGCACGAAAATTGAAATCTAGCATTAATTAATCATTACGGGTTTAATAAAATTTGTTTCATCAAAAACGGAGGTCATCTACAAAGTTGTTATTTTTAAGGCTTACATAAAACCAAATAAAATATTAATATATTAAAAACCAAATCAATTTAATAATAATAAATTAACATTATTGTATATATCCAAAAGAGAATATCATATAGCTTCAAAATAAACATATTTTGATTCATAACTTGCTATTTCAGAATCCAAGTTAAATCGATATTCAGTGTATATAAAAATCCTTTTATTATATAAATAAACTGTTATGGTTTATAAACGATTTCATTATGACTTTGTAGAAATTTAATTTGGAAATAACTTATAATACAAAATCTTCACTTTTCTCTTACATTAGAAAACTATCGTTGAATAGATTCGAAGGTTTCTTGTTTCAAAGAAATCCGACTTGTAACGAATCCTATGCATTCATTTATTCAAAACGTAAACTTATGACCTACCATGATGTTATGAGCTCGTTTTAAATTATATTATAATCAATACGTTCAAACGTCGTTAATAACTCGAATCTAAACTCGATAAATGTCTTAAATTGTCCAATTCACATAATACTTCAAATTCAACTCCAATCATCCAAATATCCATCAAATTATAATTAGTTTGAAAATTCCTTTATGTGTAAAATATAAAAAAATCTTGGTAAAATTATTTCATTTACCAAATCTCTAAAACAATATTATGTCAGTTTGCCTTGTCAAAGTGTTTATAAATTCCCATTGACCACGTCAGCTAAATGCATCAATATGGAATCCATATACCACTCAATAGATAAACAATCACAATATAAAACATTTTTATGATGCTAACGAGTACGCCCACTCAGATATATACACTCAACTCAATCTAGGGTATTACTAACTCTATCTCAATTGATTTACTCCACAGGGCCAAGGTTATCACTCAATCTTTACTTTGATACCACTGTAATGACCCAGTCGATTTTCGACCACGAAAATCGACATAAATACATTCATCGTATAAAATGTTGACCTTCAAGTACCGAAAATAATGAAACGTTAATAGAAAGAAGTTAGCGGGTGAGAAATAAAAAGAAATAAAAATTAAAATAGAAGAAGAGAAGATCGCAATAACATAACATCAAAGCAGACACAATCTCACAGCGGAACAAATAAAATATATTATATAACATAAATTTTAAAATACAGATTCGTACTGTATATAAATGCTATCATCAGAGCACGACAGCTATTTATGGAATAGTTATAAACACTGTTTCCAAATATAAATACAGTGCACAACGGAAATAAGCAGTAATTAATAAATGTTGAAGCCACCTGCTCCAAGCTCCTCCAAGTACACCTAAAAAATCCTAACTACTTGATTACTCATACAAATTTAGGCACCCAAGAGTTTAGGGTAAAACAAAACAAAATAAACTCTTTGTCAATCATGGGACCGGTGTAAGCAAACTCCAACCACTTGGTTTAACTTTCAAAAATCCTTTTAAAAGAAAGGATAATTGTTAGACCGATCCACATATAAACACGGATGATTTTTATCTTACGATAACCCAAAAATTCTTTATATCAAACACTATTTTGATATTATAATAGTGTCTAATCACATCAATAGCAATCCAGCGGAACACTTACATCTCACGCTCCATATACAAAGTACACAATCAAACCCACAGTTGCTTATAGGGTAATGGATTTCCAACTATGATAAGGTATGGAACCACCTTCCAATAGTATATCTCTAGAGAAGAATACATAGGGTTCAACAAGCACATCTTGTAATCCAGGCTACAAATGACAGGCCACTCACTTCCTTTGAGTGTACCGAAAACATTATCACCAACAGTTGGGATCATCAACCATTACCAAAGCTTACAACAGTGACAGAATTAAGAAACAAATAGATTTTTCTCTATATCATGTGACAATACATCCTAATGGGAGTGACCCACTTAGCCATGCTGCCTGTCCAATTTTTGTCATTTCTCGGTTATGAGGCTTAAGGCCATACTGACAAGACCCGAACTTCCCCGGTAAGGAAAGCACGGATTGCGTTGAGGACAAGACGAATCAGAACACAAGAAGAAGAACATTTCATTGTCTATTACAACAATTCCATCAGAATACAAGAATATACATAGTATGAATAAATATTATACAACAATGAATATCAGATATTTAAATACAGTACTGTAGCGGAAAAATAATACAAAACATAACTGATAGAAATACACGGATACAGAGCTTTCCGAATATCACTTCAGCTATAAACCAAGATCCTGTGAATATAAATCTGCAAAACCCAACTACAAGCTGCCCATGTGGAAAATAAGGGCACCTAGAGTTTAGGTCAAAACAATAAACTCCAGGTCAGTCATGTGACTGGTGTGAGAACTAAAACAGATTAATTCAATTTTTAAAGTTCGGTAAATCAAGGGACCACGCTGTATAACACGGAACGGGTTTCCTCCCAAGAATACCAGTGCATAAAACAACAGTGCAATGCTAAGTAAAGAAAAATGAAGCTATTATAGGACCCAGGTCCCATCACACAATGCAACGCAAGCCGGAGGATAGGGTTTTACCTTATAACAGCCAAAGAATGCTTGATACGCGAAATTTTATCTTTTAATTCTTAATCAGGCTCCAACCGTAAATTAATAAGAGAATGATTCCCTAAGTATTAACCCCGATGGCCGAAACCAACATCAGACCAATACCCAGGAAACCACTCATCTTAGCTCGTTTCCAGTTAGTTTCTGATTTTATATACAATCATAAATATCAATCATAGGCGGCATAGCTACCATCTACTATGTCGCCATACTAGGTTCTACAAATAAAACCGAAATATCTCGTATTGGAAATTGGATTTCCGTCATGAGTTGAGGCAAGGGGCAAGCTCCTCTCCGCTTCGAGACACTCTAGCAAATGCCTCGGGACTACACACTCTGGGTAACCCCTGGAACCTCCAAGACTGGTCCTCCCTTACGTTTGAGGATTAATTATTCCTGAACACACGTTTCCCGGCCCTATAGGACCTATAATCGAGGCGTCTCGCATCCAACAAACACAAAGGTGAAAATAATATAAATGTCAGCCAGTTTAAGCACTGACACCACCGTAGCTAGAAAGAAACGTCGTGCACTCCTTGGGTCCTTATCCCGTTTTTAACTCATACCGAGGTGTGAGGCTCGAAAATTCACGTTATACACAATGTTGCGCCACACAGGCCGTGCTTTGATCATCAATCACAAGACTTTGCTTTTCAACAGAAGCCTTGATCATTTGCCACTTAGGCATGCCACACAGGCAATTCACTCCATGCGATTGATGTCCATCAATATACAACCTCTGAGCTCGTACGTCTCAGAGAAGGGTGTTAAGCAAGAGAATAAATTCTCCGCCGCCAAACAGATGTATATTTAATAGAGATCAATCAATCACAGAATAAAATCCAATGTCATACACACAGTCCATTTACAAGTTCGTTCTGGGTCTGAACGAAACCGGAGGCACTTTCCTCGCATATCCATCTATCTCCGAGTACGTCTGGACAATCACCAACTGATTCCCTCCTCTTGGGTGTACAGCCCAATCAAGATCATCAGTAATCACCCAAACGATGTGAAGACTTCCGGTCTTCAACCACCGTCTTCATCTTCGACATATCGTCGAATCGGTTATTCAGAATGGGTATAAACCCCGCCTTTCCGAATAACCCGCGTATATAATAAACAAATGTTACACAAACACAACATACGCCTCATTCCAATTCATCAGTCACTAACCGTAAATTAGCAAGATAACAATTCCCCAAATATTAACCCCGAAGGACGAAACCAACATCATATCATTACCCAAAAAACCATCCATCTTAGCTAACCTACAGTGAGTTTCTAAATTTCCCATTCTTAGGGAAAGGTTCCCATTAATTTTATCAAAGATAAATTCTTTTAAATTTATTCTTTAATCTTCCTTTGGATATCATTTCAAACCATGTTAAGGTTTTCCAAACTAGTCGGGATTAGCGAACCACACCGAAGTAATTATTTATTTTATTTCCCAATCCCAACCTATTCATCCCATGAAGCAAAACTGGTAATACTCCATATCTAACACCACGGTGTTATCGGTAAAATTAATTACCATTTCACGCTCAAATCTAATTAAAGATTTAACTATCGCTTTGGAGCGAAACTGGTGATACTCCATTCTCGCTCACTTTCCAAATTTGATAATTTAAATTATCAATTCACATTTCAATCTAATTACAGATTCAATAAAACTCCTTTTTCTGGGTTAAAGAACTAATGTCATTTAAAACACAGTTCACGATAAACCCAAATCACATTCTATTTATTATCGGGTTACAGAACAAGTGTGATTTAAAACACCATTCACGATAAACCCAAATCCCATTTTATATTAAATACAAGGCTCTGAATAGAAAATATATCGGCTTATATTCAATATCAAATTCTGAAACCCACAAATATCGCTTTGGAAATAACGATATAAAATATATCTTCCAAATTTCCTCCAAAATATCTGTATAATCGCGGGATCTAGTATCGAAATATTCCATAGACAATTTCGATTCAAATCCATTCCAATTCATATATTGGAAAGTATGGTTATTTAAAACCCATTTCAAATCCAATTTATTTATATAAAAATAATTGGACTTTAATTCTAGTTCAAAACTAGTTCATTTCGATAAAAATCTATTTTTATCCTTTCAAATATGGAGTTTTTCATCCCAATTCTTCACAAATCATTTCTTATGATTTTACACAAATTATTGATATTTTTGATAATTTTATCAAGGCCCGTACAGTCGATTTCCAACAACGGCCATCGAACTACACTTACATCGACCTTTTCCAAATTTTATTTGGACATAATTCCAAATCCAACCGTTAGATTTCAAATTTCTAATATTCATTGGAAAGCTCTTTTCGATACGAACCCAACAGTTTTGGTCTTAGGAGAATCCGACGGTCGGATCTCCCGTAATGTCCGTTCGAAGTCAATGGTCGAAATTCACGAACTGCCGCGGCGCGGCGCGTTCTATTCAGGCCATTATATATACAATATATATATTATATATATTTCGTCGATTCCCTTTTAAAATGAAATTTATAAATCGTTTCAAATTTGTTTCAAAAACAATTTCGACCTTCATTTCAAATTCAAATCAAAATTGAATTTTCCATTATAAATTCTTTTTACATTCATTTCTATTTGATTTCAATTCAAATCGATTCAATTCAATTTCAGTTCGTTTTCAATTCGATTTAAATTCATTCCAAATCGATTTCACTTCGATTTCCAATTGCATTTCTGTTTAATTCAATTACAATTCGATTTGAATTCATTTCAATTCGAATTCATTTTATATTCAATTCAATTTCAGTTCGTTTTCAATTCAATTTTTAAATCTCTTTTCAATATTCATTATAAAAATGAATATAATCGATATAAATATCGTTTGCGTCAAAATAGCGCATCTCTAATCAACACGGCTTTATATTTTTCAATAACTTCGTTATTCTATTCAACAAATGAATATTTATTATATTCAACACATGAATCTATCTTCCATTCAACACATGACTAATCTCAACACATGAGTATTGTCAACACGTGACTATTTTTGTTATTTAATATATTTTATAAAATTACGATTTCTATCGTTTAATTTCTAATCAGACTCCAACCGTAAATTAGTAAGAGAACGATTCCCTAAGTATTAACCCCGAAGGCCGAAACCAACATCAGATCAGTACCCAGGAGACCACTCATCTTATCTATTTTCCAGTTAGTTTCTAATTTTATATATGATAAAGATGTAAATTTTATTGTTAAAATATTTCGTTCAACACATGAATCTATATTTCTTTCAACACATGACTAATCTCAACACATGAGTACTGTCAACACATGAATCTTTATTTTATAATATTCTTTATTTTCCCAATTGGAATGAGGCCCAATCAATTACCATATAATGTTAATTATATGGATTCCATAAAACACATGTATATAATAGCAATGATAAATAATCAACCATCATCCAAAGTGCACCACACAACTGCATAAGCATTAAATAAAAATAATTAACGCTTGCACAGTCTGTCGACCAATCGATCGACATACAATTAAATAATTGGGATTAGTGTACGCCAAATATCATCCCAACACCCGTGTGGGGTTTCAATCCACAAACACCGAATATTATTTGTGCAGTTGGGCGACGTGTAAAATTTATCGTCCCAATCAATATCCTTCAAATAGGTGTACATAAACAAACCATCCGGTTTGCAAATGAATATTTATTTATTCACATTCACATTAAAAATTATATTTTTAACGATAAAATATTTTTAACTATATAAATATTTTATTTTATTTCACATCACACAATCAATTTTCGCCACAACAAAAACTCAAACATACAAGCTATCCATGGTCTGTGGACGACGGGTGTCGGGTGCTGCTAAGCACCGTCTGCAACCTAGTATATATTTTAAATAGGAAAATAGGATTTAAAGTGAAAAGTTCTCACCGACTAGCTAAACCAACGCCACGACTCTTCATATGCAGGAAATCTTCGACGTGCTCGCCGTTTGTTACTTTCGTCGTCCGTAGGCACTACATATATAAAAATCATATTTTTATATTGTTGCTATGTATATAAAAATTCTATTTTTATACCGCTACTATATAGATAAAAATTCTATTTTTACATCGCTACAAGAATAAAAATCATATTTTTAATCTTCTACTAATATAAAAATTATATTTTTATTCTTTCTATAATATAAAAATCTCGTCTTTAACTAATTAAAAATCTCGTATTTATTTAAACAAAGATCATATTTAAAAATACGATCTTTTCAATTCTAAAGATACCACCTTTTCATGTATAAAAATCTGACCTTTGATATGATAAAACCTAGCTTTCTTTATTTTAAAAACCAAAGCCCTCTTTGCATTAAAAATCGAAGCTTTACCTTAATAAAAATATAATCTTTATATGTTAAAAATCGTATCTTTATCATACTGAAAATCTAAGCTTCATATAAATAATTCTAACATATGATAAAAAATCCTAGCTTTATACATTTAAGAAAATCAAAATTTTTAAATTAATTTAACTAAGTAAAACAAAATAAAAGAAAGAAAAGGAAAGGGGGAAGCTCACCGATTTGGTCGAAGAAGGAGGTGCTGGTGATGGGGGGGGGCCTGCGCGGTGGTGGCTCGAGGTGGAGGTCGCGTTGGATTTCATGGCAGAAGGGAGGAGGGTTTTGTGGTTTTAGCGGAGAGGAGGAGGAGAAGGTGTGCGAGAGGAGGAGGGGGGTCTTCGGTGGTGGGCGCGCCACCTGGAGGCGGCAGCCTCGATAGGGCGGCGGCGATTTACCCCCCGCCGTCGATCCCCTTTTGTTTTTTTTTTTCTAATTTATTTCTGATCGATTTTGACTATGAGGGGGGAGAAGGGCCCTAGGCCAATATATATTAATATATATTTTATTTTAATCCAAAAAGTAACTTTTTATTTTGAATTCGAAATCAAACCCACCGACTGTCGTCCCTAGCTAATTACCCCCATTTCGAACACAATGAAATATGTATCACAGGCAGATTCGACTGTTTCGATTAGTTTTCGTCAAAATCAAAATATAACTCTATATATTGAATTTGAACGCACATTTCAATTTACCGGGGCCACATACTAACTAGAAAAATTCCAGAAAAATATTTTCTAGCTTCGTATTGATGATATGGTCCTAACAAAGCTAGTTTCATCGAATTCTGAGACCGTTTGAAAAATGGCCATTTTCCAGTCGATTAAAATCAACTAAAACTGGGCAAACGCATTTTCCTTTGCCACGCTCACATATTGATTCGAAAAATTACGAATTTTGAAACCTTGCTATAATTTGACATCCCGGATCCAACAAAAGTGGTTTCGTCGAAAACCGAGGTCGTTTGCAAAATTTCCAGTTTTAAGGGCCAGAATTCCATAGCGACTATTCTGAATTTTCAACTGGACGTATCTTTTGATTCCCACTATGAAATTTCAATTTTTCAGATTCTTGGAAAGATATTCTCAAATAGATTCAACTATTTTTGGTTTTGCTAAAATCCGGTTTATTTTGAATCTTGTACATTTATTTGAACTTTGAAATCGAATTTTCAAACTACCGCGCCATTTTCAATTCCTTTTATAGTTAAAAATAATTATTCATATTCTAAGGACGATTCAAATAAATATATATGTTCGAATTCTATTCAAAATAAATTACTCATCGATATTATTTAAAATAATTCATTTTAAATATTCAAAATTCGTTAAAATTGCCAAAATAAAAATTTTAAATTGGCTCGGATTTCCGGGTTATTACATTCTCCCCCACTTAAAACTTTTCGTCCCCGAAAAGGAACGAAGCTGAAAGTTGTTTAACTATTCAACTCAACTTTCATCATTTTCTTTACGGCTTAAGTTCTTCAACTTTTCAGTTTCTAAGAACTTTTCAATTTTTTCAAAAATTTGGTTACACCCTAAATTTTCGAATTTTTTTGCCATAACCTCCCCTGCACCGGGGACTTTGGGATATTTCATACCCAAGGCCTTCTTCAATCCAAAAGAAAAAGAAAAAGCCAAGCGGCTAGCCAATCGGCTCATAAAATCTTCCAAACCCAGAGAAATACAATAAATATGTACCTATTTGTCGGGCAAACAATTTTTATTCTTCTGCTCTAGCCTCCTTGTTATGACCTATTCAACGTAAGTACATGTATATGCATGCAATTGTAATCATTTTTCAATACAGTTCAATAATCGGTTCCATTAGGCTAAATGGTTAAAAATTTCAAACAAAAAAACAAACAACACAACCATCAATCAATTAGTGGATTATCTTTTCAAATTCATAATTTTGATACATATACAGAAAATCATGTTTTTGATGCAAATTCACAACAATAGCCCTATCTAGTTTTGGTTCTCACACCAGTCTAATGGAAATATATAGATATCACACCTTCGAAACCCGAACATAAATATTGGTGATGGAGCTCCATCATCAAAATCATCTCTGAGCGACTAGAGTGTGATTCTATGTCTATCCAGTATATTAAAACTTCGAATATACGTTCATGACGCGTATATGCAAAATCTTTATATACTCGATTGTCCAAACTCAGTACAAATAAAATGTTCAAATACGTACCATTAGATATAAATTTTCAAAACAAAGTTTGTTTTCATTTGAAAAATATACTCTTCACACCCGTTCTAGGATACTACTGATCCTATCTCTAATGAGTCATTCTAATTGGATATTACTAATCCAATATCTGATGAATTCTTTCGTATGTTTCTAATGTGTCTTGTTCTCGAGCTCTGTAAACCAAAGCTCTGATACCAAACTGACATGACCCGAACTTCCCCGGCAAGGAAAGCACGGATTACGTTGAGGACAAGACGAATCAGAACACAAGCAGAAGAACATTTCATTGTCAGTTACAACAATTCCATCAGAATACAAGAATATACAGAGTATGAATAAATACTATACAACAAAGAATATCAGAGATTTAAATACAGTACTGTAGCGGAAAAATAATACAAAACATAACTGATAGAAATACACGGATACAGAGCTTTCCGAATATCACTTCAGCTATAAACCAAGATCCTGTGAATATAAATCTGCAAAACCCAACTACTAGCTGCACATGTGGAAAATAAGGGCACCCAGAGTTTAGGTCAAAACAATAAACTCCAGGTCAGTCATGTGACTGGTGTGAGAACTAAAAGAGTTATTAATTCAATTTTTAAAGTTCGGTAAATCAAGGGACCACGCCATATAACACGGAATGGGTTTCCTCCCAAGAATACCAGTGCATAAAACAACAGCGCAATGCTAAATAAAGAAAAATGAAGCTGTTATAAGACCCAGGTCCCATCACACAATGCAACGCAAGCTGTAGGATAGGGTTTTACCTTATAACAGCCAAAGAAAGCTTGATACATGAAATTTTATCTTTTGATTCTTAATCAGGATCCAACCATAAATTAATAAGAGAACGATTCCCTAAGTATTAACCCCGAAGGCCGAAACCAACATCAGACCAATACCCAGGAAACCACTCATCTTAGCTCGTTTCCAGTTAGTTTCTGATTTTATATACAATCATAAATATCAATCATAGGCGGCATAGATACCATCTACTATGTCGCCATACTAGTTTCTACAAATAAAACTGAAATATCTCATATTGGAAATTTGATTTCCGTCATGAGTCGAGGCAAGGGGCAAGCTCCTCTCCGCTTCGAGACACTCTAGCAAATGCCTCGGGACTACACACTCTGGGAAACCCCTGGAACCTCCAAGACCGGTCCTCCCTTACGTTTGAGGATTAATTATTCCTGAACACACGTTTCCCGGCCCTATAGGACCTATAATCGAGGCGCCTCACATCCAACAACCACAAAGGTGAAAATAATATAAATGTCAGCCAGTTTAAGCACTGACACAACCGTAGCTAGAAAGAAACGTCGTGCACTCCTTGGGTCCTTATCCCATTTTTAACTCATACCGAGGTGTGAGGCTCACGAATTCACGTTATACTCAAAGCTGCGCCACACAGGCCATGCTTTGATCATCAATCACAAGACTTTGCTTTTCAACAGAAGCCTTGATCATTTTCCACTTAGGCATGCCACACAGGCAATTCACTCCATGCGATTGATGTCCATCAATATACAACCTCTGAGCTCGTACGTCTCAGAGAAGGGCGTTAAGCAAGAGAATGAATTCTCCGCCGCCAAATAGATGTATATTTAATAGAGATCAATCAATCACAGAATAAAATCCAATGTAAGACACACAGTCCATTTACAAGTTCGTTCTGGGTCTGAACGAAACCAGAGGCACTTTCCTCGCATATCCATCCATCTCCAAGTACGTCTGGACAATCACCAATTGATTCCCTCATCTTGGGTGTACAGCCCAATCAAGATCATCAGTAATCACCCAAACGATGTGAAGACTTCCAGTCTTCAACCACCGTCTTCATCTTCGACATATCGTCGAATCAGTTATTCAGAATGGGTATAAACCCGGCCTTTCCGAATAACCCGCGTATATAATAAACAAATGTTACACAAACCCAACATACGCCTCATTCCAATTCATCAGTCACTAACCGTAAATTAGCAAGAGAACAATTCTCCAAATATTAACCCCGAAGGCCGAAACCAACGTCTGATCAATACCCAGGAAACCATCCATCTTAGCTAACCTACAGTGAGTTTCTAAATTTCCCATTCTTAGGGAAAAGTTCCCATTAATTTTATCAAAGATAAATTCTTTTAAATTTATTCTTTATTCTTCCTTTGGATATCATTTCAAACCATGTTAAGGTTTTCCAAACTAGTCGGGATTAGCGAACCACACCGAAGTAGTTATTTATTTTATTTCCCAATCCCAACCTATTCATCCCATAAAGCAAAACTGGTAATACTCCATATCTAACACCACGGTGTTATCGGTAAAATTAATTACCATTTCACGTTCGAATCTAACTAAAGATTTAACTATCGCTTTGAAGCAAAACTGGTGATACTCCATTCTCGCTCACTTTCCAAATTTGATAATTTAAATTATCAATTCACATTTCAATCTAATTACAGATTCATAAAAACTCCTTTTTCTGGGTTAAAGAACTAATGTCATTTAAAACACAGTTCACGATAAACCCAAATCACATTCTATTTATTATCGGGTTAAAGAACAAGTGTTATTTAAAACACCGTTCACGATAAACCCAAATCCCATTTGATATTAAATACAAGGCTCTGAATAGAAAATATATCGGCTTATATTCAATATCAAATTCTGAAACCCACAAATATCGCTTTGGAAATAACGATATAAAATATATCTTCCAAATTCCCTCCAAAATATCTGTATAATCGCGGGATCTAATATCGAAATATTCCAAAGACAATTTCGATTCAAATCCATTACAATTCATATATTAGAAATTCTGGTTATTTAAAACCCATTTCAAATACAATTTATTTATTTAAAAATAATTGGATTTTAATTCTAGTTCAAAATTAGTTCATTTCGATAAAAATCTATTTTTATCTTTTCAAATATGGAGTTTTTCATCCCCATTCTTCACAAATCATTTCTTATGATTTTACACAAATTATTGATATTTTTGATAATTTTATCAAGGCCCGTACAGTCGATTTCCAACAACAGCCATCGAACTGTACTTACAGCGACCTTTTCCAAATTTGATTTGGACATAATTCCAAATCCAGCAGTTAGATTTCAAATTTCTAATTTTCATTGGAAAGCTATTTTCGATACGAACCCAACGGTTCCAGTTTTAGGAGAATCCGACGGTCGGATCTCCCGTAATGTCCGTTCGAAGTCAATGGTCGAAATTCACGAACTACCGCAGCGCGGCGCGTTCTATTCAGACCATTATATATATATAATATATATATATATATATAATATATATATATAATATATATTTTATATATATATATATATATATTGTCGGTTCCCTTTTAAAAATAAAATTTATAAATCGTTTCAAATTTGTTTCAAAAACAATTTCGACCTTCATTTCAAATTCAAATCAAAATTTAATTTTCCATTATAAATTCTTTTTAAATTCATTTCTATTTGATTTCAATTCAAATCGATTCAATTCAATTTCAGTTCGTTTTCAATTCGATTTGAATTCATTCCAAATCGATTTCACTTCGATTTCCAATTGCATTTCTATTTAATTCAATTTCAATTCGATTACAATTCGATTTGAATTCATTTCAATTCGAATTCATTTTATATACAATTCAATTTCAGTTCGTTTTCAATTCGATTTTTAAATCTCTTTTCAATATTCATTATAAAAACAAATATAATCGATATAAATATCGTTCGCGTCAAAATAGCGCATCTCTAATCAACACGGGTTTATATTTTTCAATAACTTTGTTATTCTATTCAACAAATGAATACTTATTCTACTCAACACATGAACCTATATTCCTTTCAACACATGACTAATCTCAACACAAGAGTACTGTCAACACGTGACTATTTTTGTTATTTAATATATTTGATAAAATTATGATTTCTATATTTTAATTTCTAATCAGACTCCAACCATAAATTAGTAAGAGAACGATTCCCTAAGTATTAACCCTGAAGGCCGAAACCAACATCAGATCAATACCCAGGAGACCACTCATCTTATCTATTTTCCAGCTAGTTTATGATAAAGATGTAAATTTTATTGTTAAAATATTTCGTTCAACACATGAATCTATATTTCTTTCAACACATGAATCTTTATTTTATAATATTCTTTATTTTCCCAATTGGAATGAGGTCCAATCAATTACCATATAATGTTAATTATATGGACTCCATACAACACATGTATATAATAGCAACGATAAATAATCAACCATCATCCAAAGTGCACCACACAACTGCATAAGCATTAAATATAAATAATTAGCGCTTGCACAGCCTGTCGACCAATCGATCGACATACAATTAAATAATTGGGATTAGTGTACGCCAAATATCATCCCAACACCCGTGTGGGGTTTCAATCCACAAACACAGAATATTATTTGTGCAGTTGGGCGACGTGTAAAATTTATCGTTCCAATCAATATCCTTCAAATAGGTGTACATAAACAAACCATCTGGTTTGTAAATGAATATTTATTTATTCACATTCACGTTAAAAATTATATTTTTAACGATAAAATATTTTTAACTATATAAATATTTTATTTTATTTCACATCACACAATCAATTTTCATCACAACAAACACTCAAACATACAAGCCATCCATGGTCTGTGGACGACGGGTGTCGGGTGCTGCTAAGCACTGTCTGCATCCTAGTATATATTTTAAATAGGAAAACAGGATTTAAAGTGAGAAGTTCTCACCGACTAGCTAAACCAACGCCACGACTCTTCATATGTAGGAAATCTTCGACGTGCTCGCCTTTTGTTACTTTCGTCGTCCGTAGCCACTACATATATAAAAATCATATTTTTATATTGTTGCTATGTATATAAAAATTCTATTTTTATACCGCTACTATATAGATAAAAATTCTATTTTTACATCGCTACATGGATAAAAATCATATTTTTAATCTTTTACTAATATAAGAATTATATTTTTATTCTTTCTATTATATAAAAATCTCGTCTTTAACCAATTAAAAATCTCGTCTTTATTTAAACAAAGATCATATTTAAAAATACGATCTTTTCAATTCTAAAGATACAACCTTTTCATGTATAAAAATACGACCTTTGATATGATAAAACCTAGCTTTCTTTACTTTAAAAACCAAAGCCCTCTTTGCATTAAAAATCGAAGCTTTACCTTAATAAAAATATAATCTTTATATGTTAAAAATCGTATCTTTATCATAGTGAAAATCTAAGCTTCATATAAATAATTCTAACATATGATAAAAAATCCTAGCTTTATACATTTAAGAAAATCAGATTTTTTTTAAATTAATTTAACTAAGTAAAACAAAATAAATAAAATAAAAGAAAGAAAAGGAAAGGGGGAAGCTCACCGATTTGGTCGAAGAAGGAGGTACTGGTGATGGTGGGGGCGCCTGCGCGGTGGTGGCTCGAGGTGGTCGCGTCGGATTTCGTGGCAGAAGGGAGGAGGGTTTCGTGGTTTCAGCAGAGAGGAGAAGGAGGAGAAGGTGTGCGAGAGGAGGAGGGGGGTCTTCGGTGGTGGGCGGGCCACCTGGAGGTGGCGGCCTCAATCGGGCGACGGCGGTTCCCCCCCCCCCGCCATTGATCCCCTTTTGTTTTTTTCCTAATTTATTTCTGATTGATTTTGACTATGAGGGGAGAGAAGGGCCCTAGGCCAATATATATTAATATATAATTTATTTTATTTAAATCCAAAAAGTAACTTTTTATTTTGAATTCGAAATCAAACTCACCGACTGTCATCCCTAGCTAATTACCCCCGTTCTGAACACAATGAGATATGTATCACAGGCTGATTCGACTGTTTCGATCAATTTTCGTCAAAATCAAAATATAACTCTATATATTGAATTTGAACGTACATTTCAATTTACCGAGGCCACATACTAACTAGAAAATTTTCAGAAAAATATTTTCTAGCTTCGTATTGAGGATATGGCCCCAACAAAACTAGTTTCATCGAATTCTGAGACCGTTTGAAAAATGGCCATTTTCCAGTCGATTTATTTTGAATCCTGTACATTTATTTGAACTTTGAAATCGAATTTTCAAACTACCGCGCCATTTTCAATTCCTTTTATAATTAAAAATAATTATTCATATTCTAAAGACGATTCAAATAAATATATACGTTTGAATTCTATTCAAAATAAATTTCTCGTCGATATTATTTAAAATAATTCATTTTAAATATTCAAAATTCGTTAAAATTTCCAAAATAAAAATTTTAAATTGGCTTGGATTTCCGGGTTATTACACATACTTACCTTTTAAACACCACAACGTCATTCATTTTGAATGTCACATCGTCAAACCTGCCAAATCATTTATTGATTTCCACAAAAATATTACAGACATAAAGCTAAGAGAAATGAATTCCTCTGCCAATAACATAAATATGTTTGAGCAAATCAATGTAGATGATCGGTTAGGCATACTCTGTTAGGCATTCGTCCATACAAGTTGTCCGTGATTAGACAACCGAAGGCACCATCCATCAACCCATCTTAGGAAATTTCTAAGTAGGATTAACGAAACACCCCTTGCACTTTACTCCGTCTTTAATTGTCTTTTTAGCATATTTGATTCGCAACACTTTTTCCCGTGTCTCTTCGAATTGATAACGGAGATATAAAATGGGTCAAAACTTTGATAGCTAGTTATTTAATTATCAAAGGAAACATCCATACAACCAATGATCCTACTTCAAAATGGAAATTTTACTGATCAAGCATCAAGCAACACTGAGCTCTTTAAATTAATTTATCATTAATTTATTCATTTCCCAATTTCCTTTCAATATCTTTACCCAAATATTCTTCAAAACCTGTTTAGCCTCTCACGATTCTTGGAAAAATCATTTCCATCTATTATAACTATTTATTTTCTATATTTCAGAAAAATATCACTTATTAACATTGGAAAACATTTCCATATATTCAAAAATTCTTATTTTCTATATTTAGAAAACATATGTTATTAATTACTGGAAAACATTTCCATAATTTATTTTTCTTATTTCCATATATTCGTATTTTCATATTTCCATATATTCATATTTCTTATTTTCATATATTTATATTTCTTATTTTCATATATTCATATTTCTTATTTCCATATATTCGTATTTTCATATTTCCATATATTTATATTTCATATTCCCATATATTCGTATTTTCATATTTCCATATATATGTATTTATTATATTTCAAATCAGCCAAAATATTCCATTTTCTATGCTTAGAAAACATCTTTGATTATATTTGGAAAAACATTTCCAAAACTCATTTATATGAACTCAAACGAATGTTGTATAAAGATTGTTGTGATAACTCAACCCCTTAGTCACTCATTAACTAGTTGTATCTCTAACCAATCCTCGCTACCGAACCTTAACTATTCCTTGGTCAATTATGAAGTCAATCAAGTTGGGGTATAATTACCTCTCAGACCTTAACTGAACAACATTCTAAACTTCAAAATAGACAAAGTTCATAACTTCCGATACCAACAAAACATCACTCACGCAACTCTCGAATTCAATTTAAGAACTCACTTCTTGAATGGAAAACATTGATTGTAACAATAGTGGTATAATCCATGCTCTGAGATATTAAATCTTAAATTATAAATTTTATTCATTTATTTGAGTAAATAAAATAATAACTAATTAATTAAATAACTAATTAAATCTTGATTAAAATGGAAACTAAGTTGTACTTTCTTGAATTTGATATAGTCAAATTTCAATGTATAACTCTCTTGCAAATAATCTCTATTCGGTAACTCCCTTTCGAATAAATAATCTCTATTCGATAAATCTCTTTCGAATAATTTCTATTTGATAACTCTCTTTCTAATAAATAATCTATATTCAATTAATGTTTCGGACTTTAGAATAATTTACTGTTTCAGGTTGACTAAATTTCCATTTTCATTCTAAACTCAATTTTGAATTTATCACTTCCAATTTCTTATGAATTTCCTTTTATAACCATTTCAATCTGCAAAACGTTTGCTTTTAAACTATTAACCGCTTTAAAATGTGTAATATTCTTTTATAGAAATTTGGACATGTTTTATCTAATCAAATCTTGATTTGAATTGTAAATACTATTGCAGATTCAAATTCCATTTATCGAGTCATTTTATAACTTCTCATTAACATTCCTCTTTTTATTATCAAATCTCATTTACACATCAACTTTTTAGTCTATTTTATTTAATAAGTTTATAACTCTATATTGCATTTACATTCGATTATAAAATATGAGTTTCAAACCGAATATTAATTACCTTGTCACATTCTGAATTATATAATATATAATTTTTGAAAATAAATTATTTTTATAACATTCAACACAGTAGAATTTTAATTATAAATCATATAGATTTATTTCAATTCTATTCATATTCCGAACATCGGAATAAATTTGTTCGTTTTCTTTTTTAAACGATTCCCAATTTCCCTTTAAGTTCATTCTTGAATTTACATTCAAAAATTATCCAATGATAATTATTACAATCATGTATAAATCAAAACCACATGTTTTTAAAAGCAAGATATAATTTCCTAGTTCATTCGAAATTCAATTTTGATTTTAAAAATAGATTTTTCCTTTTTTAAAACCCAAATTCTTTCCATTTCATTCGACTATATTTTTAAGGTAGTTTAAATGCTAATTATTATAGGGCCAGTGCTATTCAACCATTCAACACAACAAAATCTATCACAGAACATTTAACACATCATATATCACAATTTATGAAAACAAACCGTAATAATTTTGAGGAATTTAGTTGGATCCCTCCAACCTGTTTCCCTGCATTAGCGTATGTTAATCAACGTAAATAACATCAATTTCATTTCAATATGAGATATCATAATAAAAAGAATCAATATTTAACCAATGATTTATATATATAACTATATCTATAACTTCAACTAATTTATTAGCAATTCATCCAAACAACCATCACACGCCATTTAATCATAATTTATCAATTTTAAAATATGTTTATAAAATTATATAAGTGGATAGAGTTAGTGAGTTTACTCACTTTGATCGTTTATCATTAATAACAGTAAATGGTTAATAAATCCGATCAGACGTTTTATTTCACCATAATTTGCAACAAGCTCCAAATCACCCTATACCAACTTCATTGCATAGCCTGTGTCCATATGATCCCACCGAATCATGTTTCGTTAGATTCTGATAAACTATGCAAAAGTTATCAATTTTACATGTTTATGTATGTTATAAAGCCATTAACAATTAAATTAATAGTTTAATTACCCTATATAATCCTAACCCACATTCATAATCCTTTCTTCCTCCCTTGTATAATTCGAAATACAACTCCAGTAAAATGACACCCAACATGTTGTGTTTCTCTTCAATCATTCTCCTTCTCTACTTCACTATTATTCAAACTAAAATCACCATTATCTTTCTCTTCAAAATCCCTACATCCCCATACCAAAATTATACAACCTGTTTCTTCCTTCCTACGCGTGGTTTCAAGATGTTGTCGATCCTTAGGCATACAGTTATGATCCTTTCTTCCACCAAAACACCCCAAAATTTCACAAACTACTCCAAATCCTAAAACAAACCCAACTACATATCCCAATTCAAGCTTCATGCTTCAATCTTGTGACGGCCCGCCCCGCACCAACCGACATTTACTCCAAAAGTGCGCTGTACACATGTCCAGTTAGCATGGGACGGATCGTCAGAAGAAAAGGGTAGAAGAGAACGAACTAACAAGGAACCTGTAGGATGTCTCACGGCGCATAGAACAAAATATAATAATAACATACTTGATATAAAACAGGAGAGACAGTGCATAAGCTGAAAACCAGAACTAAGCATCATAGCATCGGAAATCCAAAATACAGCTTATTACAACTTTCCAAACTGTCTCAAAAAGCAAAAGTAAGATAAAGGAGGTACACTACTAATGCCCAAGTAGCGACCACCAACGACACAGGGAGAATATCTATATATCATACGTGGAAGCCTCCTGCTCGCCTCCGAATCAGCTACTCGCGCATCACTAGCTAACCTGTCTCTAGTCTGCTCGTGTGAGCACCCAGAGTAATAAGAAGAGACATAAAACTCTGGGTCAGACATAAAGCCTGGTATGAGCGATAAGCATCTAAACAGAATAATAACAGGTATAATCCAATCATACCTGAACCTGGACCCGCAACCAAAGAGTTAGCACTACATACCGTACAATACTCTAAGGTGTCACTAACATACTGTGTAAGAGATACGGGGGTGGGGGTGTGCATGTCATAGTGGTGTCAAACAATCAAGCATAGCAATCATCCTCACATCCCTCACTCAGTGCGTAAAGCATACGATATCCACTACTTTGGTCACTTAATACTTTGGCCCATGACGGAATCCAATCCCGTGTAACTATCACTACAAGCCCACCATCCATCTCTCAGTGGTGAACCAAAGTTATGAATACCGACAACCCCTTTGCACACGTCCCGCAGCAAAGCCCAACCATGAAGTGAACTCATTGGTTCCCAACTGGATCCTGAGCTCTAACTTCCCATTTGGACTACCTTTGCATCTCGGGTTATGGGTCATCACTGGGTCGGTTCGGGTTCCCCTTCTAGCCATCGGTTCGGGTCGGTCCTCTACCATGAGTTGGTTCGGTTCGTGATCTTCCTCTGGTAACGATTCAGTTCAGGTCTTCCTCTGGTAACGATTCGGTTCGGATTCACAACGTCGCATTGGTTCGGGTCGGGTGTCCCACTTCGGGTCGGGTCGAGTTGCCATCTCCCATCCAGTTCGTGCTCCAGCTCCGATCAGCTCCCCTCATCCTTAGTTTGCTCCGATCCGATCCCCATCCTTTAGCCGATCCGATCCCCCTCCTTTAGCCGATCCGATCCCAGTTCAACTAACATGGCCTTCCTTTTTGCCAGGTTTCTCAAGTGCCAAGTTCCGATCCGATCGAATCCCTTGCCCAGTTCACTTATCCGACCCGAGCCACCATATCCGATCTGATTCAAAACCTGTGCTTTTCCTGAAACTTTTCCAACGGGTGTTTTACGCCATTCGACGACGTTTTCGACCATTATAACTATTCTAAACACTCACTAAGCATACCATATAGTCGTAGCAACATGTATAATCATTCACAAACACCAAAACAACGATCATACTATGTAAAATGGATCAAACATACCCAAAAACCCATATTTTCTCCTTAATCCCTCTTAATCATGTTTGGGTATATAATTAGCAAAACTTATCCAAATTAGCCAAATTTTCTAACAGAGGTCTAAAAAAATATTTAAGAATTTCTGAATATTTTTCTAGATTTTAATCATGCATAAATTCGCTAATTATCACTAATCACCCCTTAATCCCCCAAATTCCGGGATTTGCAAAATTAGTCGGAAATAACCCAAATTCATATCAGAGGCATAAAATGATGTTTTATAATTTTAGGAATTTTTCTAGATTTTTCTGAGCCATAATTTCGCTAATCTTCGCTAATTACCATAACTCGCCGTAATTAGTGAAAAACAATGCAAATCACTCACCTTAGCCACAAACAAACTTTAGATCTGAAATAATCTCTGATTTGGATCCAATCCCTATGTGTTACAGCAGCTCTCTCTCTGATTTGGTGCTACCCTCCCTTGATTTGATGTAGTTTTGCTTAATCTTCGATTAGAAAGTGATTAGAGACGATTTGGGATTAAATTAGAAGGTGGAGGCCATTACTAGGGTTTCAAGAATGAAAGTGGCGGCTCAAAACTGAAATGAAAATGATTTTCCAAACCCTATCAGCCTCCCCATAACCCTAATCCCGAAATGGGTTATGGGCCTAGCTATTAACTACCCGGTTTAGCCCAATTAAGCTGTTTTTCACCTTCTAAACCTTGTTTCAGCCATATCTCCCAAACGGTAGTCTGTTTGGCTAATGTAACCACTCTACGGAAAGAGAAACCATCATTCAAATCCAATGGAAGTGGTTTCAGGTCAAAACTCCTTTCCAATCAAAAGTTATGGCCGAAACAGTACCAACTGGGGGTAAAACGGTCATTTAAAAATCAACAAAGTCATGAACATGGAAAATGACTCTAATGGTTGTTTCCCAAAGTTGTATGACCATACGACTTCGTATGAGAAAGAAATAAATATTCTACAATCCTTCGATGCGTAGAATGCGGGTTGTTACATTTCCCCCCTCCCCCCCTTAAGAAATTTCGCCCCCGAAATTCCCTAAACAAAACACGCAAAGGGTCCCGCATGCCTATCAACCATAAAACAACAATCGACATGCCAAACAAGTCTATCCTAGCATGCGGTTTACTAACAAGGGAAGAAACTATCACTACCAAAACCTTACCAGGCAAAGAGTTCTGAATACTTCTTCCTTATATCCTCCTCTGTTTCCCAAGTACAGTCTTTTTCATTCTCACCCCACTGGACTTTGACTAGTTTCACCGCCTTCCTTCGAAGCTGCTTCGTATCGTTTCCAACAATACGCATAGGCTTGTGGTTCTCAACCGCCTCGGGTTCAACCTCGCTATCATCCAACTGATCTAGTGAAATAGCCACATTAGGGTCTTGCACAATTTCCTTAACTGGGAAACATGAAATACGTTGTGAACTCCCGCCATCTTGTCAGGTAGCTCTACCTCATACGCCAAATTCCCAACTTGCTCGAGGATTGGAAATGGACCAACAAATCTTGGTGCTAACTTACCTTTCCAACCAATCTGAATCACATTCTCAATGGAGATACCTTGACAAACACCCAGTTGTTAACGAAGAATTCCAAATCTCTTCGTCTTTTATCGAGATAAGTCTTCTGCCTATCTTGGGTAGCCTTCATTCTCTAATATACAATTCACTCAAATACCATCATGACCTGACCTGGTCCTTGGTAAACTATCAATATAATCCATTTGAGACTTGTTCTCAACGGTTGTGACAAACCACTAAGCTTCCTTTGCTCAGCTTTAACTAACTGGCAATTCATGCATTTGGACATAAACTTCCCAACGTCTTTCTTTATCCTTTCCCAGTAGTAGATATGCTCTATGTCTCAATACATCTTGTTACCACTGGGATGTATAGTCAATTTCGGGTGATGATATGCTCTAAGCACTTCACCTCTCAATCCATCTACGTTGGGTACAACTAGTCCCTTATTCTTTCGAAGCCATCATTCTCGATCAAATCCTTATTTGATCATTCTCTTTCCATCGATACCCATCTTTACCCTAGAGATGGTTTCCAATAGATTAGGATCGTCCTTCTAACTGGAACCAACCCACTCACCCAAAATCGATCTAATCGTCAAGTTTACTAGTGTTTCTGAATCCAATTCACTCTTGGGCCCGAAATCATATCCTGTGATATACTTTAGTTGCTTCCATCCTAGAAACAAAACCCATAAACTGGCATGTCTCCTACTCAATGCAACTATTACCGCACCCAAATCCTTTACTATGATCACTCTGCCCCATGGAGTCATGGCGACTCCACTGCACTGATCCATAGCCACTAGTCCTTTGCTATGTCCACTCTGCCCCATGAAGTCATAACAACTCCACTGCACTGGCTCATAGCCTTACTAATCATTTACTATGTCCACTTTGCCCCTCGAGTCATGACAACTCTACTGCACTGGCTTATAGTTCTACTACAATCACTTTGTTCCCCATCGCTGGAACCCTACAGGTGATAGTCTACTCAAGGGAAGAAAAATAGGAACAACATAGCAACCATTACATCCATCAAACAAGTCCTACCTATCAGCTGCTAAATTCATAAACACATCGACACCTACATGACTAGTCTAACCAATCCCAATATGTCGATTCTAGTATGTTTGGTCCAACCAACATCCATAACTAATGGAAGCCCAGCCTCCATACATATACCGGTGCCTACTTGACTGGTCCAACCAATCCCAGGCCAATGGAAGCCCCACCTCTGTACGGACTACCGTACGCCCAACGTACGTTTATCCTCCAAGGATAACTAGATCACGTCCAACGGATCCAAGGTAACGGGCGTCCCCAGATACCCCTGTTTTTAGTCCGCCTAAAATACTTGAGTCCAACCCAAGTCTATCCATTTTCTTACTGCCCTCTCGAGTCCAACTCGAGCCGAATCAAATTCCTTGCAGCCTTCTCGAGTCCAACTCGAGTCAATCTATAACTCAGACCCAGTCTTGAGTATCCATTACCGACAAACTCTGGTCCAACGTGAGTCGTCTCCCTATTCGTTGCATCTCCAAGATCAACGAACACCCGTTTTCTTTTACGAGTTCAAGTCCAACTTGAATCGCCCTAATCTTCGTTGTATCTTCCATGATCAACGAACACATCCTATTCCTTCAAAATTCTACTATCCAATAGAGAACATCAACATAAGGTCCTAAACAATCCATTACTTTGCATCTTTCTCGAGTCCCACTCGAGTCATCTCATAATCCTATCGAGTCTAACTCGGGGCAGTCTATACCATCGAATAGTCTTATCCTGTCACAGCTGCCCATCACTCCTCGAGTAAACCAAGGTATCATCCAATGAAAAATCACAACAACTATTTACCCCTCACGCAAACCATCCTAGTCGAAATCGACATTCCCCAAGCACAAGCCCCAAAGGCCTAAACCAATATCAGACAAGCACCCAAGGAACATCTCCTCCGAGTTCGGACAATCCACATGAGGTGATACTAGCGAAACAATCTAGCACTGGAGCACTCGTTTGCCTCCCAGAGATAGCTAGAACTTATTACAACGATAACCTCTTAGCTTCCTTAACTCCAGTTACTATCGCCATCACTAGGTAGGTACCTAATACCACCCTATTCTTTTAGAGTAAATCGACTCAATAATGCTAAACCCAGTAAAGCCCAAAACAAAGCAATCATAAGGAAACATACATCCACGACTCGATAAGACCAAACCACAACAAATCATACTAAGATCAGTCGAACCACCTATCGGGTTCGTCACAATTAGAGGTCGATCGTCTATATCGGGTTTTTCAAATAATACCCGAACGGAAACATCTTAAATAGAAAGCATACCTTTTATAACGACACTCTTTCCCTTCTGCGCCGCACTTGGAGCATTCGACGAAGAAGGAACAACGTTGATAGCATACGCTTTCACAATCTGCTTCTCCCTAGGAGGTTGTAGGCAATCATCCTTGTGATGTCCCGCCTGGCCGCAGTTAAAGCACTTCCTTTCCCCAGGCTTTTCTCGACAATCTCTGGCATAGTGGCCCTTCTTTCCACAACTAAAGCATTCGCCATCTTTCTTATTCTTCTTATTCTGACCATCCTTGGTCGGGTTCTGTTTCCTCTTGTTCTGAGAATTCTTCTTGCCTTCACCGCCTGCATGCGGCTTTGGCTCCTCTGCAGATGTTGTTGCAACCTCAGTCTTCGACTTAGGGAAAAGGCTCTCTGACCTTAATGTCTTTCCTACAATAGACTCGAACGTCTCATCGATATGGTTTATAAGTCTTTCCCCCAAGTACCCATCCAAGCCGGTTATGAACTTCTCGTTCTTCTTTTCGACTGTATCGATAAGGGACCATCCATATTTCGATAAAGTATCGAATTCAGCGATATACTCCGAGACTGCTCTACCATTCTGCTTAAGCTCCAAGAACTTCTTGAACAGTTCTGATTTATGAGCAGTTGGAATAAACTTATCACAAAAGCGAGTCTTAAACTGATTCCAAGTAACTTGATCCTCTGGAGTAGCTGTCTTAATGGCATTCCACCAATTCATCGCTCGCCCTTGCAGCTGACGAGACGCTAGCCTTCTTTTCATCGCATCCTCGATACCCAAGTCGTCGAAGATACGTTCACAACTATCCAACCAGTCCTAAACATCTGTGGCCGACTCCGTTCCGTGGAACGGCTTCCCACCAAGGTTAGTGTAATCCTTGCACAACTTGGCAAAATCGACCCTAGGCGCCTGCACTACTGGACCACCATCATTACCACCATTGGGAGCTGCCACTTGCACATCCCTAAGCATGTCTCTCATGAGGTCAGTAAACGTCGCCCTCATGTCTGCAGCATTCCCATTATTGGTCCCCCTACCAGCATCTCTAGCATATCGGCTCATCGTCAATCTGTAAAAGGGGAAACAATTAACGACCCCATAGGGGTGCTAGTGCAGTACGACTTCATTCTTATACTACCAATAGTATATACATATATAGCTTTTGAAAACCAAAGTAATCACAAATACGCTCTATCATATACGTACTATCTCTCCCTAGTGTCTTTCCCTAGGTTAACTACGCAACCTAGAGCTCTGATACCAAATGTGACGGCCCGCCCCGCACCAACCGACATTTACTCCAAAAGTGCGCTGTACACATGTCCAGTTAGCATGGGACGCATCGTCAGAAGAAAAGGGAAGAAGAGAACGAACTAACAAGGAACCTGTAGGATGTCTCACAGCGCATAGAACAAAATATAATAATAACATACTTGACATAAAACAGGAGAGACAGTGCATAAGCTGAAAACCAGAACTAAGCATCATAGCAGCGGAAATCCAAAATACAGCTTATTACAACTTCCCAAACTGTCTCAAAAAGCAAAAGTAAAATAAAGGAGGTACACTACTAATGCCCAAGTAGCGACCACCAACGACACAGGGAGAATATCTATATATCATACGTGGAAGCCTCCTGCTCGCCTCCGAATCAGCTACTCGCGCATCACCAGCTAACCTGTCTCTAGTCTGCTCGTGTGAGCACCTAGAGTAATAAGAAGAGACATAAAACTCTGGGTCAGACATAAAGCCTGCTATGAGCGATAAGCATCTAAACAGAATAATAACAGGTATAATCCAATCATACTTGAACCTTGACCTGCAACCAAAGAGTTAGCACTACATACCGTACAATACTCTAAGGTGTCACTAACATACCGTGTAAGAGATACGGGGGTGGGGGTGTGCATGTCATAGTGGTGTCAAACAATCAAGCATAGCAATCATCCTCACATCCCTCACTCAGTGCGTAAAGCATACGATATCCACTACTTTGGCCACTTAATACTTTGGGCCATGACGGAATCCAATCCCGTGTAACTATCACTACAAGCCCACCATCCATCTCTCAGTGGTGAACCAAAGTTATGAATACCGACAACCCCTTTGCACACGTCCCGCAGCAAAGCCCAACCATGAAGTGAACTCATTGGTTCCCAACTGGATCCTGAGCTCTAACTTCCCATTTGGACTACCTTTGCATCTCGGGTTATGGGTCATCACTGGGTCGGTTCGGGTTCCCCTTCTAGCCATCGGTTCGGGTCGGTCCTCTACCATGAGTTGGTTCGGTTCGTGATCTTCCTCTGGTAACGATTCAGTTCAGGTCTTCCTCTGGTAACGATTCGGTTCGGATTCACAACGTCGCATTGGTTCGGGTCGGGTGTCCCACTTCGGGTCGGGTCGAGTTGCCATCTCCCATCCAGTTCGTGCTCCAGCTCCGATCAGCTCCCCTCATCCTTAGTTTGCTCCGATCCGATCCCCATCCTTTAGCCGATCCGATCCCCCTCCTTTAGCCGAATCGATCTCAGTTCAACTAACATGGCCTTCCTTTTTGCCAGGTTTCTCAAGTGCCAAGTTCCGATCCGATCGAATCCCTTGCCCAGTTCACTTATCCGACCCGAGCCCCCATATCTGATCCGATCCGATTCAAAACCTGCGCTTTTCCTGAAACTTTTCCAGTGGGTGTTTTACGCCATTCGACGACGTTTTCGACCATTCTAACTATTCTAAACAATCACTAAGCATACCATACAATCATAGCAACATGTATAATCATTCACAAACACCAAAACAACGATCATACCATGTAAAATGGATCAAACATACCCAAAAACCCATATTTTCCCCTTAATCCCTCTTAATCATGTTTGGGTATATAATTAGCAAAACTTATCCAAATTAGCCAAATTTTCTAACAGAGTTCTAAAACAATATTTAAGAATTTCTGAATATTTTTCCAGATTTTAATCATGCATAAATTCGCTAATTATCACTAATCACCCCTTAATCCCCCAAATTCCGGGATTTGCAAAATTAGTCGGAATTAACCCAAATTCATATAAGAGGCATAAAATGATGTTTTAAAATTTTAGGAATTTTTCTAGATTTTTCTGAGCCATAATTTCGCTAATCTTCGCTAATTACCATAACTAGCCGTAATTAGTGAAAAACAATGCAAATCACTCACCTTAGCCACAAACAAACTTTAGATCTGAAATAATCTCTGATTTGGATCCAATCCCTATGTGTTCCAGCAGCTCTCTCTCTGATTTGGTGCTACCCTCCCTTAATTTGATGTAGTTTTGCTTAATCTTCGATTAGAAAGTGATTAGAGACGATTTGGGATGAAATTAGAAGGTGGAGGCCATTACTAGGGTTTCAAGAATGAAAGTGGCGGCTCAAAACTGAAATGAAAATGATTTCCCAAACCCTATCAGCCTCCCCATAACCCTAATCCCGAAATGGATTATGGGCCTAGCTGTTAACTACCCGGTTTAGCCCAATTAAGCTGTTTTTCACCTTCTAAACATTGTTTCAGCCATATCTCCCAAACGGTAAGTCCCTTTGGCTAATGTAACCACTCTACGGAAAGAGAAACCATCATTCGAATCCACTGGAAGTGTTTTTAGGTCAAAACTCCTTTCCAATCAAAAGTTATGGCCGAAACAGTACCAACTGGGGGTAAAACGGTCATTTAAAAATCGACAAAAATCATGAACATGGGAAATGACTCTAATGGTTGTTTCCCAAAGTTACATGACCATACAACTTCGTAATAGAAAGAAATAAATATTCTACGATCTTTCGATGCGTAGAATGTGGGTTGTTACAAATCTCCTTCAATCCTCTAACCCAGGTCGGATGTTGGCAAAAAACCAACGAAATAAATATCTCTCGAAAGCCTTAAAACCTACATGAGAATAGAGAGCAAGCTATGAGGATTAAAACGATATTTATTCTGAGATTTTAGGGGTTTTATTTCATTTGTTATGTATTTTCAAAGTGGATGTTTGTTTACTATAAAAGGAAGAACAATAGCGGCCATCATTTTGTTAACCACGGGAATGAGAAAGTTAGGGTTTGAGTTAAGTTTTGGATGTATATATAGAGGTAGGGTAGCTTATAGGGAAAGATTCCTATATTATTACAATAATTTTTATTGTATCGTTGTTTGCATTTGTCGTTTCAAAATTCGTATGATTACATATGATATCCAATTTTGATGAAAATGGACATACAGATGTAGTTTTATATTACGGATCCAATAAAACTTGTTTCGGCAAAATCTGAGTTTGTTTTCTTACACAACGTTATTCTAAAGTAAAATTACTGATCGATTCACATTTTGATTTCGCATGGTCACAAAACAACTCTGATTGGCACGAAAATTGAAATATAGCAATAATTAATCATTACAGGTTTAATAAAATTTGTTTCATCAAACACAGAGTTCGTTTGCAAAATTGCTATTTTTAAGGCTTACATAAAACCAAATAAAATATTAATATATTCAAAACCAAATCAATTTAATAATAATAGATTAATATTATTGTATATATCCAAAACAAAATATCATATAGCTTCAAAATAAACATATTTGGATTCATAATTGATATTTCAGAATCCAAGTTAAATTGATATTCAATATATAGAAAAATCCTTTTATTATATAAATAAATCGTTATGGTTTATAAACGATTCCATAGCGACTTTTTGAAAATTTAATTTAGAAATAACTTACAATCTATAAGGCGAAATCTTCAATTTTCTCTTACATTAGAAATCTGTAGTCGAATAGTTCAAAGGTTTCTTGTTTCAAAGAAATCCGATTTATAATGAATCATGTACATTCATTTATTCAAACATAAAACTATGACCTACCATGATGTTACGAGCCCGTTTTAGATTGTATTATAATCAATACATTCAATCGTCGTTTATAACTCGAATCTAAACTCAATTAAATCTCTTACGTTATCCAATTCACGTAATACTTCAAATTCAACTCATTCTGACAATTCCAGAATTAGTTTTATTGTTCAACTATTTATATTAATTAAATAATCAAAATTATTTAATTAAAGTCATTTAAATTAGCAAATCAATCTTTAAATAATTGAATAAATTAATTATTTAATCATTAAAAATATGGAACTTCGCATTCCTTCCCCCTTAAAAGAATTTCGTCCCCGAAATTAGTAAGCCGTAAAGATGTTATAACTCTTCCAACTTTTCTCAACCCACTTGATTGAGAACTTACACTTCATATCTCCTCAACTCAATTCTTGACTGTTAGATCAAAATTTGGACCTAACACCCAAATTGTTCTGATTCGTAAAGAATTATAACTGGAGAATGAAGGAAAAGCAGAAAACACACAGAATTTATAGTGGTTCGGCGTTAACGAGCCTACGTCCACTTTATATGTTATCGATTATACTTTGAATGCTAGTACAATCAATGATTTCTCTCAAACTCACTCTTACAATTGTGATTTTTCTCAGTAATCTCGTAATAAAACTGACAAGAAATAGGTGTATGACAGTAATGGTGGAATCAGTGCTCAATACTGCCAAAAGATCCTGAAAAATGCCAAGCTCTGGGCTATTTATAGCTGATTTTGTCAGGCGGATCGCGGTCACATGTGGCACAGATCCCGAGAATATCGGATCGGATCGCAGCTTGATGAAGAATTAGTCAAATTAGTCGTTGTGGACAGGTGTCGCGATCCCCTTAAATATCGGATCGAGCAAGGAGGAGGAATTGGTCAAAGTGACAGTTGGGGACATGTGTTGCTGGATCCGTGCATCTCGGATCGCCGAAGACTAGCTCGTGCTTGAACAGGTCAAAGGCTTCGCTGTGTGTCGGGGAATCGGATCGGTCTGTGCAGGGTAGCAGTGTAAATGCAGATCGAGTCGTGTATAGGTAGTCGGATCGCTGATACTATGGGGGCGATCCGATGGGGGGCGATCCGAGAGAGGCGACCCTCTGGTGCGATCCGATCCTTCATGGATTTAAGGAACGTAGTTTCATTCTTTCTTCTTGTGCGTGAACCTTGGTGGCTTGGTCAAAAAGCTAGCCAACATTGACCAAACTTTTAATTCTCATGTCCAAACTCAATTTTCATGATTCATCTCAATTGACATTTTCACCGTTTTCGGAAAATCCATTATCACATTCTTATCTTCAATCTAGATGTCCTCCTACATATTCTCACATCTATTCAAATTTATTTTAAAGCAATTTATCGACTTAATTATCTACAATACGAAATCTCCATTTTTCTCTTTCGTTAGAAAACTATAGTCAAATAGATTCGAAGGTTTCTTGTTTTAAAGAAATCCGACTTATAACGAATCCTATACATTCATTTAAAGTTCAAAATGTAAAACTACGAACTACCGTGACGTTACAAGCTCATTTTAAATTATATTATAATTAATACGTTCAAACATCATTTACAAAAAAAATTGGTTATTATAACACAAATTTAAACTCAATTAAATCTCTAAAATTATCCAATTCACACAATACTGCAAATTCAACTTATTCTGACTATTTCGAGATTAATTTGATTATTCAACTATTTATATTAACTGAATAACCAAAATCATTTAATACAATTCATTTAAATTACCAAAAAAACAATTAAATAAATAAATTCCAATAATAGCTCTATCAATGGAATCAATCCAAGTTACTATTTTTTGTAGTTTGATAGTTATGGATTTGGATTGTTGTGCCTTGAGGATTTGGGATATAAAAAAAGAAACATGATTAAACCCCTCAAATCCTCTGTTTATTTTGTTGTTCGTAGAAAGGCTCAATCAAGCTACATTTGGGTTTTGGGTTTTTGTAATAATAAAAGAAGAACATAATTTTTTTGTATGATTTTCTATATTGTTTGGATTTTCTATATTGATTGGATTCCTTTTTATTCTATTTCTATCGTAAATTCACATGTTTTATTTTTAGGCCAAAGTTTAAGATTCGGATTGTTTGTAAATTCAATAGGCTTGAATCTCTATTCCCCAAAATAAAGAATTTGAATGTATTATTTACTATATATCCAAATATTAATGTTTTTGCATATAAACAAACATAACAAAATGAATCTATTCAAAATAGGAGTCATAAACATATGTTGTAACAACCCGCATATTCTGAACCAATTTAAAAAATTTATTTTAGGAAATTTAATGAAAATTTAATACTTAAAATTGTTTATTTTAAATAATAACGATTAAAAATTTATTTTAACTGAAGTTAGAGCAAATGTATTCATTTTGTTTTCTAATGGAAATAGAAATAGTAAGGTAGTTTAAAAAGTCAAACTTGTACTTTGACCGAATGTACCGGATTCAAAATTTAACGGATTTTAGTAAAACCAAAAATATCTAAATCTGTTTGAAATTATCTTTCCAACGAATCTGAAAAATCGAAGTTTCATAGTGGAAATCAAAAGATATGGCCAGTTGAATATTCAGAATGGTCGCTATAGTATAATTTATAGCCCGTATAAAAGACCATTTTTCAAACGACCTCCGTTTTCGACGAAACCACTTTTGTTGAAACCGGAATGTCAAATTTTTGCTAAATTTAATTTTTCATAATTTTTGAAATTAATATGTGAGCGTGGAAAACAAAAATGTGTTTTGTCAATTTCGGTCAAATTTAATCGACTTGAAACTAGCCATTTTTTCAACGGTCTCGGAATTCAACGAAATTAACTTTGTTAGGACCATACCGTCGAAACAAAGCCAGAAATAATTTTTTTGGATTTTTCTGAGTTCGTATGTGGCCCTAGTGAGTTTAAATGTAAGCTGGAATTAATTAAATAAAGGATTTAAATATTAAATTAAAGGTTTCAGGCCACAGACAGTCATCTGGGCTGACGAGACCTATCCCATTAGATCCGGAATGGGGGCTACTGGGTGGGAACAACTTTCGTCGGGTTAAATTTGGAGTAGTTAGGAATAAGAAGGGCTTTTCTGAAAATTAGAAAATATAATAATATAATATTATAAATAGAAAACCCTAAAACCTAATTCACCAAAAGCTACAGCCGCCACCTTATCTTTTGATGGCCAGAAACACACAAGATTACTTCCTTAATTTCTCCTAAACTAATTCGTTTTAAAACATGAAATCTATACCAAATCAAAGAGCAATCTCCAATCTTCGAATGGGTACGGATATGATGGGTTCTCGTGGAGCATAGGGGCGGATTTCTGGCCACGAAGTACCGGCGCTTGGAGTGGTTTTCGAAGCACAGGGGGGGTGGGTGGGGCCCACTTCTGGGCGCAAGCAGAGGTCGATGTGGGCTTCGAGGGGATGGTCTCCGATCGGCGCCAGGTGGTCCGATGCGTGGTGCGACGGGGTAACAAAGAAAGGAGGATGGGTTCGGTTTTGCGATGTCTGTAGAACGAAGAAGAAAGGGAAAAAGAACGGCCACTGTTTAACCAATGAATGTAATTAAGAGTTTTTAATTAATTATTAATTTTAATTATAATCAAATCTTTAAACTATCATATCTCGTTCAAAACAAAACAGAATTTGACGATTTCAACTTTGTTGGAATCACAGCGATGAGATCTAGACGATGGAACTGACCAGATCTAAAATGAAGCAAATCAATATTTGAGGAAAATTCAGATCTGAATTAAAAGCAATGTGAGATTTCTATATTTAATTATTAAAATCAAATTATTCCACGCTACGTTAATTCTGTATATGTAAGTTGTGAAATTCATATTGTTGATTTTTATGAAATCTAAATTGATTGATGTTGTTATGTAGATGTGTTGATGGGATGATATTTGTTGAATACACAATTGTTGAATGAAAATATACCCTTTTGTTGAGGATTGATTTGTCAAAAATAAAATCATTATTGTTGTTGAAATTGAAAGGAACAATAATTTCATTGTTTTTGTTAGAATTAAAAAGGGACAATTTTCGATGTTAAATTTGCTAGAATTAAAAAGAACAATTTTCAATGTTAAATTTGTTAGAAAATAAAATGGACATTATTTCTGGGACGACCCCAAATCCCGTTCTAGGCAAGGGTAATCTTTGGAATATAACACAGAAACAGATAATATCAAAACAGAATTAAATAAATACACCAGATAATGAACAATAGAATACTGGATAAACGTAATCATCAGAGTTACACAGTATACAGGATCATACTTAGCACAAATACAGTTCAGCTATACATAAATGTCTACAGCGGAAACAAACAAAATATGTACAATAGGAGCTGAACAACATAAAAAGGGATAAATAATAGAATCCATCTTCAGCTCAAGCAATCCAGAAAGAACCAGCTAAACCTGAATACAAGGCTGCCCGTGTAGAAAAAGGGGCACCCGAGTTTGAAAGTGAAACAAACTACGAGTCAGTCATGGGACTGGTATGAGAAATCTACTCAACACATTTATAATATGGCTAATCACAGAACCACGCCACTTTCGTGGAACGGGTTTACTCCAATGGATTGCCAGTGCTTTAAAACAAATCATTCTTTTAAACATCGCTATGTTTTTTTATCAAAATGAAGCCATTATAAGACTCAGTTCCCATCACACAATGCAACGCAAACCGGAGGATAGAGTTTTTACCTTATAACGGCCAAAATATGCTTGGTACGAATAAAACAAAGGCATTTGATATTATTGCTAGTGTTTATATGTTTTGAAAACCATTTCGAATCATAACTATCAATCATAGACGGCATTAATGCCCCATACCACTATGTCGCCATATATAGGTATACAATCAAAACCGCACAGTCACGTATCTAGAAATTGGATTTCCGTCATGAACCAAGGCAAAAGATAGTCCTTACCGAATTCGAGACGCTCTAGCCCGCCCCTCAGGATCAGAACGCATCGACCCTTGGAGCGACAGGGCCGGTCCACCGATGTGGATTAAAATTCCTGAGCACTACGTTTCCCCGCCCTATGAGGAGTAAGTGAGCCAACGAATGACTCCATCGGACCCGGATCGTCCGATCAAACCGAGGCGCCTCGCAACAGCAACAACCACATAGGTGAAAAGTATATAAATGTCAGGGCTGGTAGGTCACTGACACCACCCTAGCTAGAAAGAAACGCATGCCCTCCCTGAGGTCCTTCTCCCGTTTCTGGTTCATACCGGGGTGTGAGGCTCACGAATTCACATTATACACAAAGCTACGCAACACAGGCGGTGCCTTGATCATCACCACAAGACTCTGCTTTTCAACAGAAGCCCTGATCATTTGCCACTTAGACATGCCACACTAGCAATTCATGCCATGCGACTGATGTCCATCGGTATACAACCTTTGAGCTCATGCGTTTCAGAGAAGGGCGTTAAGCAAAAGAACAAATTCTCCGCTGCCAAACAGATGTATATTTAACAGAGATCAATCAACACAGAATAAAATCCAATGTCAGACACACAGTCCATTTACAAGTCCATTCTGGGTATGAACGAAACCGGAGGCACTAAATACCTCGCAAACCCATCGATCACCACGTACGTCTGGACGATCACCACTCATTATCCATATTTCGGGATGCCTCCCAATCAGGACCTCGGTTACCATCCAAACGAGGTGAAGATCTCCGGTCTTCGACCACCGTCTTCATCTTCGACTTTCAATCGTCGGTGAATTATTTGAAATGAGAATTAACTCGGCCTTTTCAAATAATTCACGGATATTTAGAATTTCAAATCAATTTATTTCAATGGTTAAATCATTTGACAACACCAATTTTGTTCTTTAATGTACTTTTCACACCAAACACATTCAACCATCAAATACCACATAAATCGAGCAAATTCAATTTATTTCTATTCCATATCGTTGATGATGTTTTATAACGATTTATCGCTATTTTTATTTATTTTAAAATAGCCAATTTAGTCAAAACGACGCTTCGGGCCATAACGCGGCCGTGGCGCTGTTTTTCTTCAGATTTGATTTACACATATCTGAAAATCTAACCGTTGGATCTTCACAAAATTTACATCATTAGAAAGGTCTTTTCAAAACGAATCCAACGGTTCCAGTTTCGGGAAAATCCGACGGTCGGATCTCCCGGTACAATCGTTTGAAGTTTCGATTTCAAAATACGAACTGCAGCGTCGTTATTCGATTAAATATAATTATATTTATATATATATAAATATAATCGATTCTGGCGCTGTTTTTCTTCAGATTTGAATTAAACATTCCAGACAATCCAACCGTTGGATTTTTACAAAGTTGGTGTCGTTGGAAAGATATTTCCAAGGCAAACCCAACGGTTGCGGTTTCGGCAAAATCCAATGGTCGGATTTCCTGCACTAGTTATTTGAAATCACGGTTTCAAAACACGAACTGCACGGCCACGTTTCGTTTTAATTATATTTATATTTATATAAATATAGTTCATTCAACAATTTCTATATCGTTTCCACTTCAAATATTTCACTAACGCCTTTAAATTTTGGAAAATTTCGCCATAACTTCCTTTGTACGGGAGGGGCTGGGAAAATTCCCAAATAGCCACACGGGCGTCTCATGTCAAAAAGAAAAAGAAAAAGCCAAGCGGCTAGCCAACAGGCTCATAAAATCATCACTCAAACAAAACAGTAAATGTGTACCTGTTTGTCGGGCACAAAATTTTTATTCCTCTTCTCTAGCTCCTTTGCTATAACCTGTTCAATAAATATGCACGTACATATATACAATTTTTATCACTTATCATTTTCCATTCAACTTCATATTTGGTTTACTTTGGTTTAAAAACACCATTCATTCTAATGTTGCATGCATAGGCTAAAATCATATCATTAGCTAATTAATGTATATTTCAACTCATGCATATTTTATTTGAACAAGTGGCTATTTTTAACGCTTCACATTTCAAAGATGATAATTTTGGCGAACTAAAACACATTTCAACACATGACTATTTTCTTTAGTTCCTATGCATGTTGAAAATGATATTTCTTCACAAATATCTATTTCAACGTCCGCATATCTTTAACATATCACATAGATGATAAAAATGATATTTTTATCATTTAAAATATTTATTCGACAAATAGATGTTTTCAACACTTCATAGTTTCAATAAAAATGTATTTTTTATTGTTCGATCTTTTTATTCAACACATGAACTTTTCCACTACACACACTTCTCAACACATGGATATTTTATTTATGTTGTTCATATAAGAAAGATAGAATTTATTTTGTTGAAACTATTTATATATAAGGCGAATATTTTACATACTTCATATATATTATAAAAATGTGATTTTTATTGTTTAGACACTTCATTCATTCACAAATGAATTTAATTTTCACACATCACTTTTCAACACATGAACATTTCCACACATGGATATAGTTTCAACATATGACTTTAATTTCAATGCATGAAAATAATTTCAACATATGAAAATTATTCTAACACATAAAGATTATTCAAAATTTCGGCAGCATAACGGCAGGGTAGTTAAAACCGGCACCGTCCCTAGTACGGCTCCTCGCTCTACCTTAAAAACTCGTGGTTTTTTACAATGGGGATTCATGCATCTAATTCGCACGTAGGCGACATGTTTTATTGTTATTTCCACAAATATTTCCAATTCATTTTAATCACCAATGGGTATTTTTCAACCACAATCAACCAATATCAACCACAAACAATCACAATCAACCATTCGCTATCAATCAATTTTCACACCAATCACAATCAATAAATATCGTCCATGGTTTGTGGACGAGGGGCGTATATATATATATATATATATATATATATATCATATATTTATATATAGCAATTCACTTCTATTTCAACACATATATAATTTTTACAACGCATATATAACTTATACATCGAACGTACAACTTATACAACGCTTATACATGAGGTGTACAACGCTTATATAACTCATACATCGACTATATAATTTATACATCGTCGTTTTCCATATCGTTTATAGATTAGAAATCTCACATTGGGTTCCACTCCACCAAAAATAGCAGAAGGCTCAGAAAAATACGCGGTCTCTTCTAGAATGTAGAAGACGTCCACACGAGTCCACTGTCTCTTGTTTCACTGAATTTCGACCATAAAGCAAAAAGATATGATTTTTCAAAGTTTGCAACGGTTTAAAGGTGTTAAAACAGTTGAAAATAAAACAAGCCGATACCTCTCTGAATTCTTCAAAACTAGGTTTTGAATTTTCTTCAAATCCGTTGATTGTTGCTTCGATCGGCCAGCGCCACCTTGTCGGGCTAGGAGAGGCGCACGTGCGCCAGGGAGGGGGTCGAACTCGGTGGTCCCCAGGCGCGAACGGCCGAACTTCTCGAGGGTGGTTCTCCTCCTACAGGCCACGAAAAAATCCAATACTTATATGGATTTGAAGATCATGAGAAGTACTACAAAAACCTTAACTGTGGCGTTGGATTTCATTGAGCGGATCAAAAGAAAAAGAGGAGAGAAGGCGGCGACCAATTTCCGTCGTTCGTTCGAGTCGGGGAGAGAGAAAGCGGGGCAGGGGGTGCGTTCTGACGTGGACCAATGTATTTTTATTTATTTATAAAGTTTTTTAAAAATTCGAAAATACCCCTCGTCTCACACGAACACCAATCCAAGCCCAACGACTGTCGTCCCTAGCGTTTTACCCCCATTCCGAACACAATGGGATATGTTTCGTAGGCCCATTCGACTGTTTCAGTTAGTTTTCCTTCAAATTAAAATATAAAACATTCAATATTTGATTTGAACGTGCATTTTAATTTGCCAGGGCCACAAACTGATTCGAAAAATTCTAGAAAAATAAATCTAGCTATGTTTTGACGATACGATCCCAACAAAACTAGTTTCGTTGAATACTGAGACCGTTTGCAAAAAGTCCCATTTCTGGTCGATCCAATTTAACTGTAATTGACCAAAACACGTTTTCCTTTGCCACGCTCACATACTAGCTTCAAAAATTATGAAATTTGAAACCTAGCAATATCTTCCCATTTCGGATCCAACAAAAGTGGTTTCGTCGAATTCCGAGGTCGTATGAAAAATGGCCAATTTCACGAGCTATATAAATTCCATAGCGACCTATCTGAAAATTCATTTGGCCATAACGTTTGCTTTCCATTATGAAAATTCGATTTTTCAGATTCATTAGAAAGGTATTCACTAACAGATTTAAATATATTTGGTTTCACTCAAATCCGTTTTGTTTTGCACCCGGTACAGCCCGATAAAGTTTGAATTCAATTTTTGAAACTGCAGCGCCATTTCAGGCCTTGTTTATAATTTTAATTAATTATATTAGTTTTCAATTGTCGATGCAAACTCAGTTTTCATCGCTATTATTTAAAATATTTATTTTAAATATATAAAATCCATTATTTTAGCCAATTTAAAAATTTTAAATTGGTTCAGATTTTCCGGGTCGTTACAATCTCCCCCCACTTAAAACTTTTCGTCCCCGAAAAGGAACAAAGTCGAAAGTGGTTTGATTAATCAACTCTACGTTCAATCTGGCTTCCATTCTCCAACTTTTCAGTTTCTGAGAATTTTCAAATTCTTCAAAAATTTGGCTAACACCCGGAATTTTCGAAAAATTTCGCCATAACCTCCTTTGTACGGGGAGAGGTTTGGAAATTTATTGGGCCATATTAGGTACCCAATAAATCCTAATAAGCATACACATATTTATAGTGATATATTCTGGTGTTTACAGGGGAGCGTGTATTGATAATAACTCCAGAGAATAAATTCTCGTCACCTTGTCCCGTGTGGGGAAATAAATAGTCCATGTGTCGTATCTAATAACTAGAGAGACGTGATTATTGTCAACTCCAGACCCGTGTGGGGTTTTTATTAATCTGGCAATTTTATCGTTACAATTTAAATAGTCCATATCAGTCATCAGTTCAACCTGTAAAATATAGTCATCGCCATACAAGCCTCTCGCTCGTATGGTAAATCTTCCACCTCGTCACACAAGCTCCAAATGCTTATGTGGTATATGATGAAGTATGCCTATCTTCCAGAAGTATGCCATGCAATGTAGTTCAAAATTAATTGTTACTATCCTATGGCGACATTTATTATTTCACACAGAAAAACCAGCACTCCGCATCCAATGGCATTCACAGGAGTTGATATAATAATATTTCGCATCCAACTCATTAACGTTTACCTATTTGTCGGGCACGCAAATAAAATCTTTACTCAACAGCTAATCCATTTACCTGTTCAAACATATATAATACACATGTATATATTTCTATCTATTTTCTAATCAGTTAAATGTGTGATTTAAATGAATAAATTCTACCATTATTCACTTATTAATTAAATTAACTATTGTTTTAATAATTTAATTAATCAAATCTATTATCACACAACACAAACAATCAATCAAATTATTTTTAACTTTTCAAAAATATACTAATCGATTCATATATTCCTTTACTTTTCAAATATATATCTTTTATATATTCAAAAATTATATTTCTAAACCAGACTTTATATATAATCACAAATACGTTATTTAAAAACATATAACTCTCGACTCGTTCTGGGGTACTTCTGACCCCATCTCTAATGAGTTGTTCTGGTTCTGCTATACTCATACTAAGATATTGCTGATCCTATCTGTATAGGGTTACCCGTCCTAGAACACTACTGGTTCTATTTCTGACGAGTTCGTTAATATGTTATATTCCATAACTAAGTTTAACCAAAGCTCTGATACCAAATTGGGACGACCCCAAATCCCGTTCTAATTGGAGACAAGGGTAATCTTTGGAATATAACACAGAAACAGATAATAGCAGAACAGAATTAAATAAATACACCAGATAATGAACAATAGAATACTGGATAAACGTAATCATCAGAGTTACACAGTATACAGGATCATACTTAGCACAAATACAGTTCAGCTATACATAAATGTCTATAGCAGAAACAAACAAAATATGTACAATAGGAGCTGAACAGCATAAAAAGAGATAAATAATAGAATCCATCTTCAGCTCCAGCTATCCAGAAAGAACCAGCTAAACCTAAATACAAGGCTGCCCGTGTAGAAAAAGGGGCACCCGAGTTTGAAAGTGAAACAAACTACGAGTCAGTCATGGGACTGGTATGAGAAATCTACTCAACACATTTATAATATGGCTAATCACAGGACCACACCACTTTCGTGGAACGGGTTTACTCCAATGGATTGCCAGTGCTTTAAAACAAATCATTCTTTTAAACATCGCTATGTTTTTTTTATCAAAATGAAGCCATTATAAGACTCAGTTCCCATCACACAATGCAACGCAAACCGGAGGATAGAGTTTTTACCTTATAACGGCCAAAATATGCTTGATATGAATAAAACAAAGGCATTTTATATTATTGCTAGTGTTTATATGTTTTGAAAACCATTTCGAATCATAACTATCAATCATAGACGGCATTAATGCCCCATACCACTATGTCGCCATATATAGGTATACAATCAAAACCGCACAGTCACGTATCTAGAAATTGGATTTCCGTCATGAACCAAGGCAAAAGATAGTCCTTACCGAATTCGAGACGCTCTAGCCCGCCCCTCAGGATCAGAACGCATCGACCCTTGGAGCGATAGGGCCGGTCCACCGATGTGGATTAAAATTCCTGAGCATTACGTTTCCCCACCCTATGGGGCGTAAGTGAGCCAACGAATGACTCCATCGGACCCGGATCGTCCGATCAAACCGAGGCGCCTCGCAACAGCAACAACCACACAGGTGAAAAGTATATAAATGTCAGGGCTGGTAGGTCACTGACACCACCCTAGCTAGAAAGAAACGCATGCCCTCCCTGAGGTCCTTCTCCCGTTTCTGGTTCATACCGGGGTGTGAGTCTCGCGAATTCACATTATACACAAAGCTACGCCACACAGGCGGTGCTTTGATCATCACCACAAGACTTTGCTTTTCAACAGAAGCCCGGATCATTTGTCACTTAGGCATGCCACACTAGCAATTCATGCCATGCGACTGATGTCCATCGGTATACAACCTCTGAGCTCATGCGTTTAAGAGAAGGGCGTTAAGCAAAAGAATAAATTCTCCACCGCCAAACAGATGTATATTTAACAGAGATCAATCAACATAGAATAAAATCCAATGTCAGACACACAGTCCATTTACAAGTCCGTTCTGGGTCTGAACGAAACCAGAGGCACTAAATACCTCGCAAACCCATCGATTACCACGTACGTCTGGACGATCACCACTCATTATCCATATTTTGGGATGCCTCCCAATCAGGACCTCGGTTACCATCCAAACGAGGTGAAGAACTCCGGTCTTCGACCACCGTCTTCATCTTCGACTTTCAATCGTTGGTGAATTATTTGAAATGAGAATTAACTCAGCCTTTTCAAATAATTCACGGATATTTAGAATTTCAAATCAATTTATTTCAATGGTTAAATCATTTGACAACACCAATTTTGTTCTTTAATGTACTTTTCACACCAAACACATTCAACCATCAAATACCACATAAATCGAGCAAATTCAGTTTATTTCTATTCCATATCGTTGATGATGTTTTATAACGATTTATCGCTATTTTTATTTATTTTAAAATAGCCAATTTAGTCAAAACGACGCTTCGGGCCATAACGCGGCCGTGGCGCTGTTTTTCTTCAGATTTGATTTACACATATCTGAAAATCTAACCGTTGGATCTTCACAAAATTTACATCATTAGAAAGGTCTTTTCAAAACGAATCCAACGGTTCAAGTTTCGGGAAAATCCGACGGTCGGATCTCCCGGTACAATCGTTTGAAGTTTCGATTTCAAAATACGAACTGCAGCGTCGTTATTCGATTAAATATAATTATATTTATATATATATATATAAATATATCGATTCTGGCGCTGTTTTTCTTCAGATTTGAATTAAACATTCCAGACAATCCAACCGTTGGATTTTTACAAAGTTGGTGCCGTTGGAAAGATATTTCCAAGGCGAACCCAACGGTTGCGGTTTCGGGAAAATCCAATGGTCGGATTTCCCGCACTAGTTGTTTGAAATCACGGTTTCATAACACGAACTGCACGGCCACGTTTCGTTTTAATTATATTTATATTTATATATTTATATAAATATAGTTCATTCAACAATTTCTATATCGTTTCCACTTCAAATATTTCACTAACGCCTTTAAATTTTGGAAAATTTCGCCGTAACCTCCTTTGTACAGGAGGGGCTGGGAAAATTCCCAAATAGCCACACGGGCGTCTCATGTCAAAAAGAAAAAGAAAAAGCCAAGCGGCTAGCCAATAGGCTCATAAAATCATCACCCAAACAAAACAGTAAATGTGTACCTATTTGTCGGGCACAAAAATTTTATTCCTTTTCTCTAGCCCCTTTTCTATAACCTGTTCAATAAATATGCACGTACATATATACAATTTTTATCACTTATCATTTTCCATTCAACTTCATATTTGGTTTACTTTGGTTTAAAAACACCATTCATTCTAATGTTGCATGCATAGGCTAAAATCATATTGTTAGCTAATTAATGTATATTTCAACTCATGCATATTTTATTTGAACAAGTGGCTATTTTTAACGCTTCACATTTCAAAGATGATAATTTTGGCGAACTAAAACACATTTCAACACATGACTATTTTCTTTAGTTCCTATGCATGTTGAAAATGATATTTCTTCACAAATATCTATTTCAACGTCCGCATATCTTTGGCATATCACATAGATGATAAAAATGATATTTTTATCATTTAAAATATTTATTCGACAAATAGATGTTTTCAACACTTCATAGTTTCAATAAAAATGTAATTTCTATTGTTCGATCTTTTTATTCAACTCATGAACTTTTCCACTACACGCACTTCTCAACACATGAGCATTTCCACACATGGATATTTTATTTTTGTTGTTCATATAAGAAAGATAGAATTTTTGTTGTTGAAACTATTTATATATAAGGCGAATATTTTACATACTTCGTATATATTATAAAAATGTGATTTTTATTGTTTAGACGGTTCATTCATTCACAAATGAATTTAATTTTCACACATCACTTTTCAACACATGAACATTTCCACACATGGATATAGTTTCAACATATGACTTTAATTTCAACGCATGAAAATAATTTCAACATATGAAAATTATTCTAACACATTAAGATTATTCAAAATTTCGGCAGCATAACGGCAGGGTAGTTAAAACCGGCACCGTCCCTAGTACGGCTCCTCGCTCTACCTTAAAACCTCGCGGTTTTTGACAATGGGGATTCATGCATCTAATTCGCACACAGGCGGCATGTTTTATTTTTATTTCCACAAATATTTCCAATTCATTTCAATCACCAATGGGTATTTTTCAACCACAATCAACCAATATCAACCACAAACAATCACAATCAACCATTCGCTATCAATCAATTTTCACACCAATCACAATCAATAAATATCGTCCATGGTTTGTGGACGAGGGGCGTATATATATATCATATATTTATATATAGCAATTCACTTCTATTTCAACACATATATAATTTTTACAACGCATATATAACTTATACATCGAACGTACAACTTATACAACGCTTATACATGAGGTGTACAACGTTAATATAACTCATACATCGACTATATAATTTATACATCGTCCTTTTCCATATCGTTTATAGATTAGAAATCTCACATTGGGTTCCACTCCACCAAAAATAGCAGAAGGCTCAAAAAAATACGCGGTCTCTTCTAGAATGTAGAAGACGTCCTCACGAGTCCACTGTCTCTTGTTTCACTGAATTTCGACCACAAAGCAAAAAGATATGATTTTTCAAAGTTTGCAACGGTTTAAAGGTGTTAAAACAGTTGAAAATAAAACAAGCCGATACCTCTCTGAATTCTTCAAAACTAGGTTTTGAATTTTCTTCAAATCCGTTGATTGTTGCTTCGATCGGCCAGCGCCACCTTGTCGGGCTAGGAGAGGCGCACGTGCGCCAGGGAGGGGGTCGAACTCGGTGGTCCCCAGGCGGCGGAATCCAGGCGCGAACGGCCGAACTTCTCGAGGGTGGTTCTCCTCCTACAGGCCACGAAAAAATCCAATACTTATATGGATTTGAAGATCATGAGAAGTACTACAAAAACCTTAACTATGGCGTTGGATTTCATTGAGCGGATCAAAAGAAAAAGAGGAGAGAAGGCGGCGACCAATTTCCGTCGTTCGTTCGAGTCGGGGAGAGAGAAAGCGGGGGGGGGGGGGGGTGTTCTGACGTGGACCAATGTATTTTTATTTATTTATAAAGTTTTTTAAAAATTCGAAAATACCCCTCGTCTCACACAAACACCAATCCAAGCCCAACGACTGTCGTCCCTCGCGTTTTACCCCCATTCTGAACACAATGGGATATGTTTCGTAGGACCATTCGACTGTTTTAGTCAGTTTTCCTTCAAATTAAAATATAAAACATTCAATATTTGATTTGAACGTGCATTTTAATTTGCCAGGGCCACAAACTGATTCGAAAAATTCCAGAAAAATAAATCTAGCTATGTTTTGACGATACGGTCCCAACAAAACTAGTTTCGTCGAATTCTGAGACCGTTTGCAAAAAGTCCCATTTCTGGTCGATCCAATTTAACAATAATTGAACAAAACACGTTTTCCTTTGCCACGCTCACATACTAGCTTCAAAAATTATGAAATTTGAAACCTAACAATAACTTCCCATTCCGGATCCAACAAAAGTGGTTTCGTCGAATTCCGAGGTCGTATGAAAAATGGCCAATTTCACGGGCTATATAAATTCCATAACGACCTTTCTGAAAATTCATTTGGCCATAACGTTTGCTTTCCATTATGAAAATTCGATTTTTTAGATTCATTAGAAAGGTATTCACTAACAGATTTAAATATTTTTGGTTTCACTCAAATCTGTTTTGTTTTGCACCCGGTACAGCCCGACAAAGTTTGAATTCAATTTTTGAAACTGCAGCGCCATTTCAGGCCTTGTTTATAATTATAATTAATTATGTTCGTTCTCAATTGTCGATGCAAACTCAGTTTTCATCGCTATTATTTAAAATATTTATTTTAAATATATAAAATACATTATTTTAGCCAATTTAAAATTTTTAAATTGGTTCAAATTTTCCGGGTCATTTCAATTTCACCGTCATTTTGTTGAAAATTAAAAAGTACATTTTTCATTGTAATTTTTGTTAAAACATGTTAGTGAATTAGAAATATTCATTTTATTAAATATTGTTAGTGAAATAAAAAAAATATAGCATTTGTGTTAGTACGTGTTAGTTGAGACAAGAATGTCCATTGTTGTATGAAATATGTTTTTCACTGAAGTTTACATTATCAATGAAATAAAGGATTTCATTGAAAAGACTAGATTTTTATTTTGTAATAATGAATGTAATAAAAAAAAGTTACGATTTTGTCTGCATTCCTCGATGCAAACAAAACATTAAAATAAAGAGTTGTATTTTTGTTTGCATTCCTAGATGCAAATAAAACATGAAATAAAGAATTACATTTTTATTTGCATTCCCTGATGCAAATGAAATATGAAATTAAAAGTTAGATTTTTATTTGAATTCTTTGATGCAAATAAATATTGATATAAAAAGTTGTGCTTTTATTTGCATTCTTTGATGCAAATGTTCATTGAATAAAAAGGTTGTTCTTTTAATTGCATTCTTTGATGCAAATATTCATTAAGATAAAAAAGTTATACTTTTATTTGCATTCTTTGATATGGAGAAAATTTTGAAATTGGAAGTTAAATTTTTATTTGCATTTCTTGATGCAAATAAAGCATAGTTTTAAAAAGGTTATACTTTTATTTGTAATTTAGATATAAGTTAGAAACATGATTTGTAAAGTTACATTTTTGTTTGCAATTTTAGATGCAAACAAAACATTAAAATTAAAATTACAATTTTTGTTTGCAATTTTAGATGCAAATAGTCATCATAGAAAAAGGTTTCATTTTTTATTCATTTGCATATTTTAATGCAAATAAACACCGTAGAGAAAATTTACATTTTTTTTCCTTTTGAATATTTAGATGCAAATAAACACCATGGGAGAAAAGGTTGCATTTTTGTTTGCAAATTTAGTTGCAAACAAAACATTTAATAAAGGTTGCATTTTTTTTGCAATTTTAGATGCAATAAAAACATTATAATAAAAGTTACATTTTGTTTACATTTTAGATGTAAATAAGAACATGAATTAAAAGGCTACATTTTTATTTGCAATTTTGATATAAATGAAAACATAGGATAAAAGTTTATAGTTTTATTTACATTTTAGATGTAAATAAAAGACTAAACTATAGAGTTGCATTTTTATTTACATTTTAGATTAAAAGCTAGTATTTAAAGGTTACATTTTTATACATTTGGTTGTAGTAAATTGCTGGAATTAAAGAGTTCTAATTTTGTTGTCATTTTAGGGTCAATAAAGAAAAAGGAGAATAGATTTTTATAAGTCACATTTGGTTACATTTTTTGTGTAATATAAAGATTATATTTTTATAAAATGTAAAAAGGATATCATTTTTTTATGTAATGTAAAAGAATTACATTTCATTGTAGATGATTCAACATTAGAATTCACATTTTTAATGTAAATGAATCAGTAGAAAAGATTCATTGTTTTGATAAATTATGTTAACATGAGAAAATACATTTTTATTGTAGATGAAAATGATTCGTTGTTGCATTAAAATGTTTAACTATAAAAAGTTCATATTTTTATTGCAAAAGGAAATTATATGAAAATATTCATGTGTTGAAAATATAATGTAGTGATGTCATGAAATATGTGTTGTGATGTTGAAATGTTACACTTCCATTTACAAGTTATCCGACTTGTTTATGTGATTGGGACGATAATTTTTCACACATTGCCCAAGTGCAAAAATAATCTATTGCTGTTTGTTGGTTGAAACCCCACACGGGTGTTGGGACGACATTTGACTTACACTAGCCCCTATATTTAATTAATTGTCAATCGATGGATTGACAGTCTGTGTTGAACATTACTTATTTGTTTATTTAAATGTTCGCACAGTTATAAATCTCACTTTCGATGTGAATGTATTGTTCAATGATTGTTATTCATTACGGTTGAACATATCCCATGTATGAAATCCTTATAACTGAATTTATTTGGTAATTGATTGAGTCACACTCTGATTCAGAATATTTTTAATAAAATAATACTTTAAAAATGAAGAACATCTTTATATAAAGAAGGTTTTGAAGTAAAGAATCTTGTAAATAAAGAATATTTTATAATTATGAATATTTTAAATAGTATTCAGTGTAAAATAAAACTATGATTTTTATGTCCCTTTTAGATGAACATAAAAATATAAAAATGTGAAGCCGGATTAAGTAGCAGACGTTATTTTAACCCAAACGGGTTTATCGATCGATTTATTGCATTTTAAAATCAATATAAAAAGAAATTATTTATAAATCTAATATTTTGAAAATATAAATATTTTAATATGATAGAAATATAGAATATTCAATGTCACTTTAAAATTGAGAAAGAAGTTAAAATCATTTTAAAAATGAATTTTTAAATAATTTATAAAATACGTTTTAATAGAAATCGACGATATATATATATATATATATATATATATATATATATATATATATATATAATGGCCTGAATAGAACGCGCCGCACAGCGACCGTTCGCGAATTTCGATCATTAACTTCAAATTGATGTTACGGGAGATCCGACCGTCGGATCCTCCTAAAACCGGAACCATTGGGTTCGTATCGAAAAGAGCTTTCGAATGAATATAAGAGTTTTGAAATCTAACGGTTAGATTTGGAGATATATCTAAATCAATTTCAGAAAAGGTCGCTATAAGTGTAGTTCGATGACCGTTTAGGCAAATCGACTGTAAAGGCCGTAATAAAATTATTTAAAATATAGGAAAATTATGTAAAATCATAATAAATGATTTGAAAAGTTTTTAAGATGAAAAACTCCAATTTTGAAAGGGTAAAATATATTTTTATCAAAACGAACTAGTTATTAACTAGAAAGATAATCCATTTTTTTAAAATTAATAAATTGGATTTTGGGTTATCGTGAATGATGTCTTGAATAACACTATTCTTAAAACCTCGTGTAATAGAATTAATCTTTTAATTAAGATTAATAGAGTTTTTAAATTATATTTAGTAACTGGAATAAAGTGAAATGTGAATTGGGTTTATCGTGAACTATGTTTTAAAACGACAATTGTTTCTTTAACCCAATTAACAGTGGAAATATAATTTGGAATTTATAAATATTTTATTAAGATTTAAATGGAAATTTTCCAGTTTAATACATTAAATTGGAATTGAATGGAATTCGATTCGGTAATAATCGAAATGAGCTCCTATAAATGAAGGTCGGTACTATATATGGGATTTAAAAGGCTTTGCCGTTATTCCATTTATATTATTAGTCTGATACAGGATTTTATATCATTTATGTACCATTTTGATTTCCTGTAGATTCCATTTTGATGGAAGAAGATTCGGGTTTATCGTGAATGATGTTTTTAAAAGACATTAGTTCTTTAACCCAGTTAAAGATAAGATTAATCTCTTAAACTTGAATAATCCTAAGTTAATGATTTAGAGATTAAAAAGGAAAATTTTATAGAATTTTATCTTTGATAAAATTAATGGGGACTCTTCCCTAATATTATGAATATTTTACTGAAAGAATATTCTGAATTGGAATGAGGTGTTGGATGTGTTTTTATAGCACTTGATTATAAATTACGCAAGTTATTTGGAAAGGCTGGGTTTAACCCATTCTGAATAATGAATACGACGACTAACAATCGAAGAAATTGAAGACGGTGCAAGACCGACGATCTTCACATCGAATGGATGAGTTGCTACTGATGCCCATAATTGGAGTAGCTACCTTGAAGGGGCTACAGTGGTAGCCGTCCGGACATACTTGTTGATCGTTCGGATATGTGAGGAATAAGGTTCCTCTGGTTTCGTTCAATCCCAGAACGGACTTGTAAATGGATGGCATGTATGACGTTGTATTCCTTTACATTGTATCAGTTGATTTATGCTAATATATATCTGCTTGGTAGCGGAGAATTCATTCTCTTGCTTAATACCCTTCTCTGAGACGTATGAGCTTAGAGGTTATATATTGACAGAAATCAATGGTAAGGATTGACAATGTGGCATGCTAAGATGCATAGATCAAGGCTTTTTTTGAAAAGTAGAGCCTTGTGGATGATGATCAAAGCATAGCTTTAATTAGCATAGCTTTGTGTAGCGTTACTTCGCGAGCCTCACACCTTGGTAGAGTCTAAAACGGAGCGAGGGAACGCAGGGAGTGCACACGTTTCTTTCTAGCTGGAAGTGGTGTCAGCGACTTACCAGCCTTGACATTTTACTTATGTGGATGATGGAATTTTCGAGGCCTCGGATTTATCTGTCGCCAATGGCCGTATTATAGGTCAAATAGGACCGGGGAGCGTGTGTTCAGGCATAACTATTCCAACCCATTGCACTATTGGGGGACCGACCCTACTGTATCCAAGGGTTCGCCAGCGTCCGTGTAATAACCCGGAAAATCTGGGCCAGTTTAAAATTTTTCTTTTGGCAATTTTAGCGAATTTTGAACATTTAAAATAGATTATTTTAAATAATATCAACGAAAATTTATTTTGAATATATTTGAAACGTATATATTATATACGTCGTCGTTAGAATATAAATAACTATATATAAATATAATAGAATTGAAAATGGCGCGGTAGTTCGATAATTCGATTTCAAACTTCAATTGAACATACCGGGTGCAAAATAAACCGGATTTTAACGAAACCAAAAATAATAGGATCTAATTGATGATATCTTTCCAACAAATCCGAAAAATTGAAATTTCATAGCGGGAATCAAAAGATATGCCCAGCTGAAAATTCTGAATAGTCGTTATGGAATTTGGGCCATTAAAAATAGCCATTTTGCAAACGACCTCGGATTTCGACGAAACCACTTTTGCTGGATCCGCAGTGTCAGGTTATTACTAGGTTTCAAATTTCATAATTTTTCGAATCAATATGTGAGCGTGGCAAAGGAAAACGCGTTTGACCAGTTTCAGTTGATTTTAATCGACTAGAAAATGGCCATTTTTCCAACGGTCTCAGAATTCGACGAAACTAGTTTTGTTAGGACCGTATCGTCAATACGAAGATAGAAAATATTTTTCGGGAATTTTTAGAGTTCGTAGGTGACCCCGGTAAATTGAAATGCTCGTTCAAATTCAATATATAGAGTTATATGTTGATTTTAACGGAAACTGATCGAAACGATCGAATCAGCTTGCGATACATATACCATTGTGTTCGGAATGGGGGTAATTAGCTATGGACGACAGGCGGTGGGCCTCATTTCGAGGTCGAAATAAAAAGTCAACTTTTTGAATTAAATAAATTAATTAAATAATATATTTTCCCCTTCCCTCTTCCTTTATCTATCTCCTCAGCCCCCCCCCCCCTCGTTGAAATTCATTTCAACAGAGAAAAAAGAAAAAAAGAAAAAAAAACTTCGATCCTCCTCCTCCACCCATCGGACCACCGCCGCCCACGTAGCCCCCCCCCCCCCCCCACAGCCGCTCCGTCGCCCTAGCCTCCTCTTCTCTCCCCCCCCCCTTCTCTGCGCGCACCCAAAACCCTAGACAGCACCCCGTCGCCCTCGTGCCCGCCCTCGTTGTCGCCGTCCAAGGATGTCGCCGTCCCTCCGATGAACTTCGCCTCTCTCCCTATCGTTCTCCTTCCACCCCAACCCCGTTGCTACACCAATTCGAAGCCCCCCTCTTTCAGCAACCGCCGCCAGCTCCATGGCCCACTCCAGCACTGTCGTCCATAGACGGGCCTGCGTCTCCCCCCTCCTGTCTCCGATGGTGATGCCCCCTTCCTCCTACGAAAGACAGTAAGTCTTTCTTTTCTTTTTCTTTTTTTTAGTTAGTTTAAAAACTGATTTTTATATACTTTAAAAGCAGATCTTTGCATAATTTATAAACTGGAAAGAGATTTGTTTTTTTTATATGAGAAAGACTCGATTTTTAATATGTTAAAGATTAGGTTTTTAATTATATAAAGAAGGGGTTTTTGCTTATGGAAAGCTATGATTTTTAGTTAAGTAAAAATATGATTTTTATATATTGAATAGCGAAGTAAAAATATGATTTTTATATATTGAATAGCGAAGTAAAAATATGATTTTTATATATTGAATAGCGAAGTAAAAATATGATTTTTATATATTGAATAGCGAAGTAAAAATATGATTTTTATATTATAGGAAGAATAAAAATATGATTTTTATATAGTAAAGATAATAAAAATATGATTTTTATATTATATAGATAGTAAAGATTTGATCTTTACTATATGAACATCGGTATAAAAATAGAATTTTTATCTATATAGTAGTAGTATAAAAATGCGATTTTTACATACATAGCAACAATATAAAAATGTGATTTGTATATATGTAGTGACTACGGGCAGTGAAATTGGCAAAAAGGCGAGCACGATGAAGATTTCTACATAAGAAGAGTCGTGGCGTTTGGTTTAGCTAGTCGGTGAGAACTTCTCACTCTTCAATTTCTTTTTCTAGTCATATATATATATATACTAGGATGCAGACGGTGCTTAGCAGCACCCGACACCCGTCGTCCACAGACCATGGACGGCTTGTTTGTTTGATTGATGTGTTGTGAAAATTGATTGTGTTGTGGAATGATTGAATAATAAAATATTCTTGTGTTGAAAGGAAATAAAATATTTATATAGTTAAAAATATTTTATCGTTAAAAATATAATTTTTAACGTGAACATGAATAAATAAATATTCATTTACAAACCGGACGATTTGTTTATGTACACCTATTTGAAGGACATTGATTGGGACGATAAATTTTACACATCGCCCAACTGCATAAATAAAATCTATGTTTGATTGTTTGAAACCCCACACGGGTGTTGGGATAATATATGACATGCACTAATCCCAATAATCAGTTGTATGTCGATCGATTGATTGACAGGCTGTTATAAGCGTTAGATATCTATATTTGATGCTTATACAGTGTAGTGCACTTTGGATGATGGTTGATTATTTATCATTGCTGTTATATACATATGTTGTATGGAATCCATATAATTAACTTTATATGGTAATTGATTGGGCCTCATTCCAATTTAGAAAATAAAGAACATTATAAAATAAAGGTTCATGTGTTGACAGTACTCATCCGTTGAGATTAGTCAGGTGTTGAACGAAATATTTTAACAATAAAATTAACATCTTTATCATATATAAAATTAGAAACTAACTGGAAAATAGATAAGATGAGTGGTCTCCTGGATATTGATCTGATGTTGGTTTCGGCCTTCGGGGTTAATATTCAGGGAATCGTTCTCTTACTATTTTACGGTTGGAGTCTGATTTGAAATCAAACGATAGATACCTTAATTTTTATAAAATATATTAAATAACAAAAATAGTCACACGTGGACAGTACTCATTCGTTGAGATTAGTCATGTGTTGGCAAAAATATAGATTCACGTACTGAATAGAATAAATATTCATTTGTTGAATAGAATAACGGAATTATTGAAATATATAAAATCGTGTTGATTAGAGATGCGCTATTTTGTCGCGAACGATATTTCTATCGATTATATTCAATTTTAAATTTGAATTGAATCGAATAGAAAACCAATTTGAATTGAATCGAATAGAAAACCAATTTGAATTGAATCGAATAGAAAACCAATTTGAATTGAATCGAATAGAAAACCAATTTGAATTGAATTGAATATAAAACGAATTCGAATTGAATTGAATATATAACGAATTCGAATTGAATATATAACGAATTCGAATTGAATTGAATATAAAACGAATTCGAATTGAATTGAATATATAACGAATTCGAATTGAATTTAATATATAACGAATTCGAATTGAATTGAATATAAAACGAATTCGAATTAAATTGAATATAAAATGAATTCGAATTGAATTGAAAACGAATCAAAATAGAATAAAAATCGATTTGAAATGAATTCAAATTGGATTGAAATTTGAATTGAATTAAAATGAATTTTAAAATGAATTTATAAGGAAAAATTCAATTTTGATTTGAATTTGAAATGGAAGTTGAAATTGTTTTTGAAATGAATTTAAAACTATTTACAAAATTCGTTTTATATAGAAATCAACGAAATATATATTATATATATTATATATATAATATAATGGCCTGAATAGAACGCGCCGCGGCAGTTCGCGAATTTCGACCATTGATTTCGAACGGACATTACGGGAGATCCGACCGTCGGATTCCCCTAAAACCGGAACCGTTGGGTTCGTATCGAAAAGAGCTTTCTAACGAATATTAGAAATTTTAAATATAACGGTTGGATTTGGAGATACGTCCAAATCGAATTTGGAAAAGGTCGCTGTAAGTGCAGTTCGATGGCCGTTGATGGAAATCGACTGTACGGGCCTTGATAAAATTATTAAAAATAGTAATAATTTGTGTAAAATCATAAGAAATGATTTGGGAAAAATTGGGATGAAAAACTCCATATTTGAAAAGATAAAAATAGATTTTTATCGAAATGAACTAGTTTTGAACTAAAATTAAAATCCATTTATTTTTAAATAAATAAATTGGATTTGAAATGGGTTTTAAATAGAATTGATTCATGGGTTTATCGTGAACTGTGTTTTAAATAACACTAGTTCTTTAACTCGATAATAAATAGAATGTGATTTGGGTTTGTCGTGAATTGTGTTTTAAATGACACTAGTTCTTTAACCCAGTAAAAGGAGTTTTAATGAATCTACAATTAAATTGAAATGTGAATTGATAATTTAAATTATCAAATTTAGAAAGTGAGCGAGGATGGAGTATCACCAGTTTTGCTCCAAAGCGATAGTTAAATCTTTAATCAGATTTGAACGTGAAATGGTAATTAATTTTACCGATAACACTGTGATATTAGATATGGAGTATTACCAGTTTTGCTTCATGGGATGAATAGATTGGGATTGGGAAATAAAATAAATAATTACTTCGGTGTGGTTCGCTAATCTCGACTAGTTTGGAAAAAACCATAATTCGGTTTGATATGACATCCAATGGAAGATTAAAGAATAAATTTTAAAGAATTTATCTTGGATAAAATTAATGGGAACCTTTCCCTAAGAATATGAAATTTAGAAACTAGCTGTAGGTTAGCTAAGAAGTATGGTTTCCTGGGTATTGATCTGATGTTGGTTTCGGCCTCCGGGGTTAATATTTGGGAAATTATTCTCTTGTTGATTTACGGTTAGTGGCTGCTAAATTGGAATGAGGCGTATGTTGTGTTTGTGTAACATTCGTTTTAATATACGCGGGTTGTTCGGAAAGGCCGGGTTTATACCCATTCTGAATAACCGATTCGACGTTATGTCGAAGACGAAGACAGTGGTTGAAGACCGGAAGTCTTCACATCGTTTGGGTGATTACTGATGATCTTGATTGGGCTGTACACCCAAGATGAGGGAATAAGTTGGTGGTCGTCTAGACGTACTTGGAGATCGATGGATATGCGAGGAAAGTGCCTCCGGTTTCATTCAGACCCAGAACGAACTTGTAAATGGATTGTGTGTCTGACATTGGATTTTATTCTGTGTTGATTGATTTCTGTTAAATATATATCTGTTTGGTGGCAGAGAATTTATTCTCTTGCTTAACGCCCTTCTCTGAGACGTACGAGCTTAGAGGTTATATATCGATAGATATCAATCGCATGGCATGAATTGCCTGTGTGGCACGCTGAGTTGCATGGATCAAGGCTTCTGTTGAAAAGCAAAGTCTTGTGGTTGACGATCAAAGCACGGCCTACGTGGCAGCTTTGTGTATAACGTGAATTCGCGAGCCTCACACCTCGATATGAGTTAAAAACGGGATAAGGACTGCAGGGAGAGCACGACGTTTCTTTCTAGCTTTGGTGGTGTCAGTGACTTACCAGCCCTGACATTCATATACTTTTCACCTATGTGGTTGTTGGATGAGGCGCCTCGATTTTAGGTCTGTAAGGACCGGGAAACGTGTGTTCAGGAATAACTAATCCTCAAACGTAAGAGAGGACCGGCCCTGAAGATCCAAGGATTGCCCAGAGTGTGTAGTCCCGAGACATTTGCTAGAGTGTCTCGAAAGCGGAGAGGAGCTTGCCCCTTGCCTCGACTCATGACGGAAATCCAATTTCCAATATGAGATATTTCGGCTTTATTTGTAGAGCCTAGTATGGCGACATAGTGGGATGGGGCGCTTATGTCGTCTATGATTTATATTTATGATTGAAATTGTTTTGACACTATACACCTATTATAGTATCAAATGATTTGTTTTAAACGTATCAAGCATGTTTGGCGATTATAAGGGAAAACCCTATCCTCCGGCTTGCGTTGCATTGTGTGATGGGACCTGGGTCTTATAGTAGCTTCATTTTTCGAAAAAGCATTGCGTTGTCTTTTTTATGCGCTGGTATTCTTGGAAGGAAACCCGTTCCGTGTTATACGGCGTGGTCCCTTGAATTACCCTCTTTTAAAGTAAAGTTTTAAATAACTGTTTTAGTTCTCACACCAGTCACATGACTGACCTGGAGTTTATTGTTTTAACCTAAACTCTGGGTGCCCTTATTTTCGACACGGGCAGCTAGTAGTTTTGGTTTTGCAGATTTATATTCACAGGATCCTGGTTTACAGCTGGAATGATATCCGGAAAGCTCTGTATCCGTATATCACCTTCAGTTGTGCTTTGTATTATTTTCCGCTGCTATGTAATTTATTGTAATCTCTGATATTTATCGAATGTAATTTATTCATTCATACTCTGTATATTCTTGTATTCTGATGGAATTGTTGCAATAACAATGAAATGTTCTTCCGTCTGCGTTCTGTTGTGGGTTGTTCTCAAAGTATCCGCTCTTTCCCTCACCGGGGAAGTTCGGGTCGCTTCAGTCCAAATCCTAGGACATTGCTAGAGTGTCTCGAACCGGTAAGGAGATCGTTCCTAGCCTTAACTCATGATGGAAATCCAACTTCCAATACGACACTATGTGGTTTTGATTGTATAACTAGTACGGCGACATAGTAGGATGGGGTACTATGCCGTCTATGATTGATACATTATAATTGAAATTGTTTTTAAACATATTTACACTAATAATAATATCAAATTCGTTTTATCGTATCAAGCGTCTTTTGACCATTATAAGGTAAAAATCTATCCTCCGGTTTGCGTTGCATTGTGTGATGGGACTTGAGTCTTATAATGGTTTCATTTTTCTAAAAAGCATTGCGTTGTTTAACGATTTACTTTACTTATGCACTGGCAATCCAATGGACTAAACCCGTTCCGCGTTAGCGGCGTGGTCCTGTGATTAGCCTTAGTATTAAATAAGTTAACTAAGATTTCTCATACCAGTCCCATGACTGACCCGTAGTTTGTTTCACTTGCAAACTTGGGTGCCCACTTTTCCACATGGGCAGTCAAGTAGCTTGTTTTGCAGATATATTGAGCAGGATTCTGGATCGGAGCTTAAAGCCATGTCCACAGTATTGATAGACTTCTGCTATATCAGTTTAGTTATTTACGTTGCATTGTATTAAATCTTTTGTAATTTTATCTTCCGCTGTATTATTTTCAACGTACTCTGATATATTTTATACTCTGATGTTATATTATCATGATGTAATAAAAGTCTGTTGTTATTTGTTCCAATGTATTGTATCCCCTAAGTTAAAGTATGCGAGGATTTCTAACCTTTGGTTCAGACCTGTGTGGTTTATGGTCGATTCAAAGAGTGGGGATTGTCGGGTCTTTACATTTGGTATCAGAGCGAGGTTAGTTCAAATCTTTGGGGTACAACTCGTTAGAACTGAACCAAAGACTCATCAGAGGTAGGATTAGTAATATCCTATAAAAAGAATGACTTGTTAGAGATAGGATCAACAGTATCCTAGAATGAGTCCGAAGAGTGCTATTTTTGTAAAATAAATAAAAACAAATTTAGTTTTGAAAATTTTATCTTAAATACGTATTTGAGATATTATTATATTTTAATTTGGACAATCGAGTATATAGAGGTTTTAATATACGTCTGATCCACGTGTATACGAAGTCTCATATATACTAGGTAGATACAGACTCGCACTCTAGTCGCCCGGAGATGATTCTAATAGTGAGGCATCATCATCAGTGTTTATGTTCGAGTTTCAGAGTGGGATATCTATATATCTCCAATCGATCGGTAAGAAGACCAAAACTTAATTAGGGTTTATTGTTGGGATTTGCACTAAAATTTTGATTTTTGACTATATATAAAAGTTATTTATTTAAAAAGTTAATCACCTAATTGATTGATGGTTGAGATGTTTGATAATTAGTTTAACTAATTAAAATGTTAGTATGATAATTAATTTAACCAATATGAGAAAGAATGATAAATCTAGCTAAATAGAATTTAATATTGAACTAAATTGTTAAGAATTGAAATTTGAGTTGGTTAATTAAACAACCTTTAGCTCCGTTCCTTTTCGAGGACGAAAAGATTTTAAGTGGGGGAGATTGTAACAACCCGCAAATTATGAACCAATTTAAAATTTTTATTTTAGGAAATTTAATGAAAAATTAATATTTAAAATTGTTTAATTTAAATAATAATGATTAAAAATTTATTTTAATCGAAATTAGAGCAAATGTATTCATTTTGATATCTAAAGGAATTAGAAATAGTACGATAGTTTAAAAAGTCAAACCTGTACTTTGATCGAATGTACCAGATTCAAAATTTAACGGATTTTAGTGAAACCAAAAATATCTAAATCGATTTGAAATTATCTTTCCAATGAATCTGAAAAATCGAAATTTCATAGCGGAAATCAAAAGATATGGCCAATTGAATATTCAAAATGGTCGTTATAGTATAATTTATAGCCCGTATAAAAGACCATTTTTCAAACGACCTCCGTATTCGACGAAACCACTTTTGTTGGAACCGGAATGTCAAATATTTGCTAAGTTCAATTTTCCATAATTTTTGAAATTAATATGTGAGCGTGGCAAACAAAAATGTGTTTTGTCAATTTCGGTCAAAATTAATTGACTTGAAACTAGCCATTTTTCCAACGGTCTCGGAATTCGACGAAATTAATTTTGTTAGGACTGTATCGTCGAAAAAAAGCCAGAAATAATTTATCTGGATTTTTCTGAGTTCGTATGTGGTCCCAGTGAATTTAAATGTAAGCTGGAATTAATTAAATAAAGGATTTAAATATTAAATTAAAGGTTTCAGGCCACAGACAGTCATTTGGGCTGACGAGACCTATCCAATTAGATTCGAATTTGGGGCTATTGGGTGGGGACAACTTTCATCGGGTTAAATTTGGAGCGGTTACGAATAAGAAGGGCTTTTCTGAAAATTGGAAAATATAATAATATAATATTATAAATAGGAAACCCTAAAACCTAAGTCACTAAAAGCTACAGCCGCCACCATATCTTTTGATGGCCAGAAACACACGAGATTACTTCCTTAATTTTTCCCAAACTAATTCGTTTTAAAACATGAAATCTATACCAAATCAAGGAGCAATCTCCAATCTTCGAATGGGTACGGATATGATGGGTTCTCGTGGAGCATAGAGGCGGATTTCTGGCCACGAAGTACCGACGCTTGGAGGGGTTTTCGAAGCACAGGGGGCGGCGAGTGGGGCCCACTTCTGGGCTCAAGGAGAGGTCGGCGTGGGCTTAGAGGGGATGGTCTCCGATCGGCGCCTGGTGGTCCGATGCGAGGTGCGACGGGGTGACAAAGAAAGGAGGATGGGTTCGGTTTTGCGATGTCTGCAGAACGAAGAAGAAAGGGAAAAAGAACGGCCACTGTTTAACCAATGAATGTAATTAAGAATTTTTAATTAATTATTAAATTTGATTATTATCAAATCTTTAAACTATCATATCTCGTTCAAAACAAAACAGAATTTGACGATTTCAACTTTGTTGGAATCACAGCGATGAGATCTATACGATGGAACTGACCGGATCTGAAATGAAGCAAATCAATATTTGAAGAAATTTTAGATCCGAATTAAAAGCAATGTGAATTTTCTATATTTAATTATTAAAATTAAATTATTCCTCGCCATGTGAATTCTATATATCTATGTTGTGAAATTCATATTGTTGAATTTTATGAAATCTGAATTGATTGACGTTGTTATGTGGATGTGTTGACGTGATGATATTTGTTGAATACACAATTGTTGAATCAAAATATACCCTTTTGTTGAGGATTGATTTGTCAAAAATAAAATCATTATTGTTGTTGAAATTGAAAGGAACAATATTTTCATTGTTTTTGTTAGAATTAAAAAAGGACAATTTTCGATGTTAAATTTACTAGAATTAAAAAGAACAATTTTCAATGTTAAATTTTTTAGAAAATAAAATGGACATTATTTTACCGTCATTTGGTTGAAAATTAAAAAGTACTTTTTTCATTGTAATTTTTGTCAAAACATGTTAGTGAATTAGAAATATTCATTTTGTTAAAACATGTTAGTGAAAAAAAATAGCATTTGTGTTGGTACGTGTTAGTTGAGATAAGAATGTCCATTGTTATATGAAATATGATTTTCACTGAAGTTTACATTTTCAATGAAATAAAGGATTTCATTGAAAAGACTACATTTTTATTTTGTAATAATGAATGTAATAAAAAAAGTTACGATTTTGTTTGCATTCCTACATGCAAACAAAACATTAAAATAAAGAGTTGTATTTTTTTTTTTTTTGCATTCCTCGATGCAAATAAAACATGAAATAAAGAATTACATTTTTATTTGCATTCCCTGATGCAAATGAAACATGAAATTAAAAGTTAGATTTTTATTTACATTCTTTGATGCAAACAAATATTAATACAAAAAGTTGTGCTTTTATTTGCATTCTTTGATGCAAATGTTCATTAAATAAAAAGGTTGTTCTTTTAATTGCATTCTTTGATTCAAATATTAATTAAGATAAAAAGTTATACTTTTATTTGCATTCTTTGATACGGAGAAAATGTTGAAATTGGAAGTTAAATTTTTATTTGCATTTCTTGATGCAAATAAAGCATAGTTTTAAAAAGGTTATACTTTTATTTGTAATTTAGATATAAGTTAGAAACATGATTTGTAAAGTTACATTTTTGTTTGCAATTTTAGATGCAAACAAAACATTAAAATTACAATTTTTGTTTGCAATTTTAGATGCAAATAAACATCATAGAAAAAGGTTTCATTTTTTTATTTGCATATTTTAATGCAAATAAACACCGTAGAAAAAAATTACTTTTTTTCCTTTTGCATATTTAGATGAAAATAAACACCGTAGGAAAAAAGTTGCATTTTTGTTTGCAAATTTAGTTGCAAACAAAACATTTAATAAAGGTTGCAATTTTAGATGCAATAAAAACATTATAATAAAAGTTACATTTTGTTTACATTTTAGATGCAAATAAGAGCACGAATTAAAAGGCTACATTTTTATTTGCAATTTTGATATAAATGAAAACATAGGGTAAAAAGTTATAGTTTTATTTACATTTTAGATGTAAATAAAAGACTAGATTATAGAGTTGCATTTTTATTTACATTTTAGGTGTAAATAAAAGCTAGTATTTAAAGATTACATTTTTATACATTTGGTTGTAGTAAATTGCTGGAATTAAAGAGTTGTAATTTTGTTGTCATTTTAGGGTCAATAAAGAAAAAGGGGAATAGATTTTTTAAAGTCACATTTGGTAACATTTTTAGTGTAATATAAAGATTATATTTTGATACAATGTAAAAAGGATATCATTTTTTTTATGTAATGTAAAAGAATTACATTTTGTTATAGATGATTCAACATTAGAATTCACATTTTTAATGTAAATGAATCAGTAGGAAAGATTCATTGTTTTGATAAATTATAATAACATGAGAACCTACATTTTTATTGTATATGAAAATGATTTGTTGTTGCATTAAAATGTTTAACTATAAAAAGTTCACCATTTATTGTAAAAAGAAATTATATGAAAATATTCATGTGTTGAAAATATAATGTAGTGATGTCTTGAAATATATGTTGTGTTGTTGAAATGTTACACTTCCATTTACAACTTATCCTACTTGTTTATGTGATTGGGACAATAATTTTTCGCACATCGCCCAAGTGCACAAATAATCTATTACTGTTTGTTGCTTGAAACCCCACACGGGTGTTGGGACGACATTTGACTTACACTAGCCCCAATATTTAATTAATTGTTAATCGATGGATTGACAGTCTGTGTTGAACGTTACTTATTTATTTATTTAAATATTCACACAGTTATAAATCTCACTTTTGATGTGAATGCATTGTTCAATGATTGTTATTCATTAGGGTTGAACATATGCCATGTATGAAATCCGTATAACTGAATTTATATGGTAATTGATTGAGCTACACTCCGATTCAGAATATTTTTAATAAAATAATACTTTAAAAATGAAGAACATCTTTATATAAAGAATGTTTTGAAGTAAAGAATCTTGTAAATAAAGAATATTTTATAATTATGAATATTTTAAATAATATTCAGTGTAAAATAAAACTATGATTTTTATGCCCCTTTTAGATGAATATAAAAATGTGAAGCCGGATTAAGTAGCAGACGTTATTTTAACCCGAATGGGTTTATCGATCGATTTATTCCATTTTAAAATCAATATAAAAAGAAGTGATTTATAAATCTAATATATTGAAAATATAAATATTCTAATATGATAAAAATATAGAATATTCAATGTCGCTTTAAAATTGTGAAGGAAGTTAAAATCATTTTAAAAATGAATTTTTAAATATTTTATAAAATACATTTTAATAGAAATTGACGAAGTATATAGAATATATATATATATAATGGCCTGAGTAGAATGCGCCGCACAGCGACTGTTCGCGAATTTCGACCATTAACTTCAAATTGATGTAACGGGAGATCCGACCGTCGGATTCTCTAAAACCAGAACCGTTGGGTTCGTATCGAAAAGAGCTTTCCAGTGAATATAAGAGTTTTGAAATCTAATGGTTAGATTTGGAGATATATCCAAATCAATTTCAGAAAAGGTCGCCATAAGTGCAGTTCGATGACCGTTTAGGAAAATCGACTGTAAAGGCCATAATAAAATTATTTAAAATATAGGAAAATTATGTAAAACCATAATAAATGATTTGAAAAGTTTTTAAGATGAAAACTCTAATTTTGAAAGGGTAAAATATATTTTTTATCAAAACGAACTAGTTATTAACTAGAAAGATAATCCAATGTTCTAAAATTAATAAATTGGATTTTGGGTTATCGTGAATGGTGTCTTGAATAACACTACTCTTAAAACCCCATGTAATAGAATTAATCTTTTAATTAAGATTAATAGAGTTTTTAAATTTTATTTAGTAATTGGAGTAAAGTGAAATGTGAATTGGGTTTATCGTGAACTTTGTTTTAAAACGACAATTGTTTCTTTAACCCAATTAACAGTGGAAATATAATTTGGAATTTATAAATCTTTTATTAATATTTGAATGGAAATTTTCCAATTTAATACGTTAAATTGGGATTGAATGGAATTTGATTCGGTAATAATCGAAATGTGCTCCTATAAATGAAGGCCGAAACTATATATGGGATTTAAAAGGCTTTGCCGTTATTCCATTTATATTATTTGTCTGATACGGGATTTTCTATCAATAATGTACCGTTTTGATTTCTGTGTAGATTCCATTTTGATGGAAGAAGATTTGGGTTTGTCGTGAACAATGTTTTTAAAAGACATTAGTTCTTTAACCCAGTTAAAGATAAGATTAATCTCTTAAAATTGAATAATCCCAGGTTAGTGATTTAGAGATTAAAAAGGAAAATTTTATAGAATTTTATGTTTGATAAAATTAATGGGGACTCTTCCCTAATATTATGAATACTTTACTAAATGAATATTCTGAATTGGAATGAGGCGTTGGATGTGTTTTTATAGCACTTGATTATAAATTACGCAAGTTATTCGAAAAGACCGGGTTTAACCCATTCTCAATAATGAATATGACGACTAGCAGTCGAAGAAATTGAAGACGGTGCAAGACCGATGATTTTCACGTCGAATGGATGAGTTGCTACTGATGCCTATGATTGGAGTAGTTACCTTGAAGGGGCTACAGTGGTAGCCGTCCGGACGTACTTGTTGATATTTCGGATATGCGAGGAATAAGGTTCCTCCGGTTTCGTTCAACCCCGAAATGGACTTGTAAATGGGTGGCATGTCTGACGTTGTATTCCTTTACATTGTATCCATTGATTTCTGCTAATATATGTCTATTTGGTAGCGGATAATTCATTCTCTTGCTTAATACCTGTAATGACCCGGATTTTTGGCGACTTTGGTTATCGACATAAACTCGATGTCGATAACCAAAACATCGGAAAATCCCGGTAATTAATGAAAGAAATTAGAGGGTGAGGAAAGATAAGATAGAAACTTAGAATAGAAGAAGAAAAGAAGAACTTACATCATCAGAGTAACACGAATCTCACAACGGAACGAATAACATATAATATATAACATAACTTTGAAATATAACAGTTATGTATACAATAGCACTTTATCAAAATACAGCACTTACAACAACATCGGAAAAACAATAGCTATATGATCTTGAAGCCTTCTGCTCCAAGCACTTCAAGTATCTGTAAATCCCGACTACTTGACTGCCCGTACAAAATTAGGCACCCAAGAGTTTAGGGAAAACAACAAAATAAACTCCGGGTCAGTCATGGGCTGGTATGAGTAAAACAGTTTAAAACAGTTGATCAGGTATATGATATCTCATAAGACCACGCCGTGAATACGGAACAGGTTTTTCCCTTATGAGAATCAAACACCTTTGACAAGCAATATCGTTCTGATATTATAATAATGTCTAAGTACAAATAGATATCAATCTAGCAGAAACGCTTTCATCTCACATTCTACATATATAGTATACAATCAAAAACGCAAGCGCGTATTGGGTAATGGGTTTCCAACTATGACAAGGTATGGAATCACCTTCTGCTAGTGTACCTCTAGAGAGGAATACACTGGGTTCAACAAGAACATCTTGCAACCCGGCCACACATGATCGACCACTCATTTCGCTTGAGTGTATCGAATGTATATCACCAACGGTTGGGATCAGCAACCGTTTCCCAAATGGGACAGCATCAACAATAGATTTTAAGAAGTAAATGAAACTCTAGATCAGGTGATTATACACCCTAATAGGTGTGACCTACATAGCCATGCTACCTGCCCGATTTCTGTCATTTACCGGTTGATGAGGCTTGAGGTTACGTTTTATAATCACATCAGATTCACTTTGAATGCCACATTGTCAGATCCATCAAAAATCACTAACTTGACGTCTACAACCATACATTACGTGTCAGCTAAAAGAAGTTTCCTTCTCCGCTTTCACTCTTGGTACGGTTGAAGAAATCAATGTACGTGACCTTTCTGGAAATACTCTGTCAGGCATTCATCCATACAAGTCATCCTCATTCACTTAGAATGTCACATCGTCATACCCGCCAAATCACAAATTGACTTATCCAAAAATAACACGGGTATACAGCTAAGAGAAACGAATTCCTCCGCCACCAAACGTGAATACATTTGAATAGATCAACTTACGCGATCCATTGGATATACTCTGTCAGACCTTCGTTCATACAAGTTGTCCTGGGACTGGACAAACCGAAGGCACTATTCAGTATACCCATCTTAGTCACTGTTATCTAAGACTTATACAACAGCCCCTGCACTTTACTCCATCTTCAATTATCTTTGGCATAAATGATTCGCAATGCTTATGCCAATACAGAGTGGTTCTTTGGATAATAATCTAACCGGTCTCTCCATATTAACAACGTTAAAATGGTCAAAACTCCGATAGTCTGTGATTTAACTATCAAAGAAAAACAAGTGTGCAAACAACGATATTATTTCCAGATGGAAATTATATCGATCAATCATCAACATATATCTATATATATATTCATATTGCCTTATTTTCTATGTTTAGAAAATATATGTTATTAACACTGGAAAACGTTTCCATCTGCTTATTTACAAATCACTACTCTTCCTTTACTATCAGTCCCTGACTGTAAACTAGTATGAGAACAATCCCCTAAGTATAAATCCCGAAGGCCGAAACCAACATCAGATAGGCACTTAGAAAACCATTCAATTTACTAATCTCTAGTCAGTTCTAATTTTACTTAACTCTATTTGATTAACTCTGATTGATTAACTCTAATTGGTTAATTCTAACCGATCAACTCTAACTGGTCAACCTTAATTAATTAACTCTAACTGGTTTTACTTGGTTTGACTAACTCAATTTATTAACTCGACCGACTAATTCAACTCGATTAACCTAACTTGATTTACTTATCTCGATTAACTGAACTAATCACTTTGATTAACTCGACTAATTCACTTTGGTTAACTTAACCAATTCACTTAACTAATTCACTTTGTTTAACTTAACTAATTCACTTAACTCCTGTCGAATAAACTATATTCGATAACTCCTCTAACTCTATTCGAATAAACTATATTCGATTAACTCATTTACTCTATTCGAATAAACTATATTCGATTAACTCCTTTTCTCTATTCGAATAAACTATATTCGATTAACTCCTTTTCTCTATTCGAATAAACTATATTCGATCAACTCATTTGATTTAACTCTAATCGATTAACTCCATCGAATAAACTATATTCGATAACTCCTTTGATTTAACTAATATTCTATAACTCACTTCGATTAATTAATAATCGATAACTCGTTCGAATAAACTATATTCGATAATCTCCTCTCGAATAAACGATATTCGATAATCTTCCCTTTTGATTTAACAAATCGATAACTCCTTTTCGAATAACTAAATTCGATAACTCCTTTCGATTTAACTAATCGATAACTCCTTTCAATTTAACTAATCGATAACTCCTTTGTGTTTAACTCTATTCGAATAACTAATTCGAATCACTCTTATTTATTTAACTCTATTCGAATAACTAATTCGATTAACTCTAACTGGTTAACTCTAACTGATTAACTCTAACTCTAATCGATTTCTCCTATTCGAATAACTCCTATTTGATAACGTTTATTCATTTATAAAGATTTACTTTTAGTAACGGTTCTTCACTTTATAAATGTCCACTTTAATAATGTTACTTCACTTACACAAGTGTTGGGTACATATTCTATTTAAACTATCAGTGTTGAAACTAATATCTCTCCTCTATATAAGTTCAGACTTATATATTTCATTTATCAAATGATAAATATTTATTTAATTTATAAACTATTATTTATAAATTAATCCTTTCTATTTATCTGTTAAAAACAGATTTCCAATTTCTATTCATCTTCTAAATATTCTTCTGATTTAGCTCTATTTATTTATCCAATAAATATCCCTTTTGTTTAATCCTATTTATTTATCCAATAAATATACCTTTGATTAAATCCTATTTATTTAACAAATAAATATCTCCTTTAATCTTTATTTATTTCCTAAATAAATAAACCTTTTTACTTTTATTTATTTCCTAAATAAATAAATTCTTTTAACTCTTTATTTATTCCCTAAATAAATAATTCCTTTTAACTCTTTATTTATTCCCTAAATAAATAATTCCTTTTAACTTGCTTCCAAATATATTTCCTTTATATTTGATTTCAAATATATCTCTTTTTAACCCCTTTGATTTTATAAATTTTATTTCCTTTTATAAAATCTTTCTTTCCTTATATATATAAAATCCATTGATTTTATATAAATAAATTATTTTAAAAATATAATTTGAAAACCTCCCATCTACCTTCTGGTATTTCTTATGGTATTTAACATACCATATAACAACGATAAATATCGTCCAACACACAAAATCAACAGCAGATTATATATCACACCATATATCAAAATATATGAATAACAACAAAATAAATGTTGAGGAATCCAGTTGGATTCCTCCGACCTGTTTCCCTGCATCACAGATGTTAGACAATACGATTAACATCGATTTCACTTTGATATGAAATATTCTGATAGCAGAATCAACATATAAATATTTAACGGTTTACATATATATACACAGATATATATATATATATAATTTCTACTAACTGACTAGCAGTTCAATCAAACAGTCAACACACAGTCAAACAGACAATTTCTAGCAGTTCTAAAAATACAACATGAAATTATAAACTGTTCAGGGTTGGTGAGATTTACTCACATTTGCGCGTTAGCCGTTAAATAACGGTTTGCGTTATTTGATTCAGTCGGACAATTTATTTCGCCATAAATTGTAACGAGCTCGGATTCACTCCCAGTTGGTTCCATGTTGTAGTCGTCGTCCATACGATCCCAACAGGTCCGTCCGTTCGTGATTCTGATATTGTATGAGATAATTATCGCGTTAAGAAGTAAATAAACAAATTTTAAACTAACTCAAGTTTTAAATAATTACATGGGCCTTTACCCATTTAATTCGGCGGCCCACTCCATCAAACCCGGACCACTTTAATTCTTCTTCCCCAATGAAAGCAAATTCGCTACTCCAGGATACGCTCCAACCATTGCCGCAACTTCAAGGATAAAACGCCACTTCCATTCTATACTAGTTTAAACCATGGGCCTCACCAAGTCCTCAAGCTAAACTTCCACTCTTTTCTTAAACAAACTGACATCACCACGTTTTTCCCATTGGAAAATCAAAACCATCAGCAACTTTCCTCTCACCACCAAATTCAAAATGTTATCACCGAATACAATAATTTAATTAAATAATTTCTATTTGTTTACCCAAAATGACTTTCAAATTACCCTATTTAGTGGCTTAAGTCCTCTCCTTTTAAAGATGGACTTCTACCCCAAACACCCCAACGCACTCATCAACCGATCCCCGTCCACATCAGTCATTCCTGCGCTTCCACTCCTATCCAATCGCCAGCCTTAAACCATCCCAGTCCTTCCAGACAACTTCACGAACTCAATCAAGTTGTTCGAACTTGCTGTCACTACCTTCATCAACAAAAGCTCAGGCCCGCATCTTTCTCCCACACCGACACCTACAGTTCCTCTCCTCCTCCAATACAATTCCGTCGCTCCCCATGATTTTCTCACCGTGACCATACACTCAAGCTTGCCAACTGAATCGCTACAATCAGCTCGAGCGCACCACTTCCAGATACCCAACATCCTGCTCGACATTCCCCAATGCCGCCTCTATAGCTCGCGCAACTGAACTCCAGTCAACTGTAATACTTTAGCCCCTAGTAAATCACCCTCGAGCCTCCAGAAACTAGTAAAGGGTTGAAGTGCTGCTTCCTCCGAATCCAAACGTGTATATTTCATGATTTAGAGTTTATTTTGATTCCTGGAATTTTCTTGAAGTGGTCGATTACTTGTTTCCAGTTTTCAAGTGGCGGCTAGATGTTTTTGCTGCGTTGACTTATGAGGAAAGTGAAATTAGGTTAAGGGGTAGTGGAGGTATTTATAGAGTTAGAGATTGGAATATTCCATTAGCATATTCCATTTTTATTATACCGCTATGTGTTCTTCTCGAAATAAATTTCTTATGATCACATATGATACCCGAAAATCACCAAACTGGACATGTAGCTAGATTTCAACATTACGAACCCAACAAAACTGGTTTCGTCGAATTCCGACTCCGTATGCTCACACAGCGTATTTTTAACCGTCGAAATACTGACTATTTTTCACTCTAAAAATCCGTACGGCCACACAGTGACTCTAAAAATCACGGAACTTGGAATCTAACAATAATTTGATGTTGCGGATCCAACAAAATTAGTTTCGTCGAATTCCGACTTCGTTTGCAAAACCGACTATTTTTAAAGCTTTGGATGACCCATTTAAATATATAAATATATTTAAATATAATTAAATTAAATATAAATAAATTTATATTATCGTATATCTTCACATATGATATCGTACAGCTTCAGAATATCATATCAGAATTTACAGTTTGATATTTCAGATTTTAGATTTATCGATATTCAGTTTATATCGAAAATCCTTTTATAACGTAAATAAAGCATTGCAAATTATAAAGGAAATTCCACAACGACTTTTCTGAAATTTGATTTGGACGTAAATCAAAATCTACACGACGAAATCTCGATCTTTCTCTTCCACTAGAAAGATATACTCCACCAGCTCCACACGTTTCTTGTTTCACAGAAATCCGATTTAAAACGAACCCTGTATATTCAGTTGAAGTTCAAATCGCCAAATAGTGAACTGCCGTGCCATTTCAAGCTCTATTTTAATTATATTATAATTCTACGTTCAAATTGTCGTCGATTGAATATATTCGTCAATATAATTCAACTCTAAGCTGAATTAAATCTAAGGGACGACCCCGTTCACATAATATTGTGATTCCTAATATTTTTTATTATTTTTGAATTAAATATATTATTTAATTATTTAATTTAATTAAATATTCCATATTATTTAATTAAGCCTCTATTTAATTCACTACATCACGATATATATAATTAAATAAATTAATTATAATATCCCTGACAATGCGGGTCATTACATTCTTCCCCACTTAAAATAATTTCGTCCTCGAAATTGCTAAGTTAGAGGACGACCCTATCTATTTGGTAAAAGCTTATCTGTTACCCCTTATCTCTGATTTCAACTGAACCAATTAATATCGACTAAAATATTTATTCATTCCGACTAACAAAAATTTTCAAAAATTCTGAAAAGTTTCTAACACTTTAAATTTTCGGAAAATTTCGCCATAACCTCCTTTGTACAGCCCTATCGGTAAAACTCCAACTCGCCTCTCTAGGCCTTCTCCAACCCAAAAGAAAATCAAACAGCCAAGAGGCTTGCCAATTCGGCTCATAAATCTCATGCTTATATCAAATATAAACTTGTACCTTTTTGTCGGGCATATCAACTTTATCACTTTACCTGTTGTCAATCCAACATATACCAATGTTATCCCAATCAATTATTCGCTTATATCCAAACCACAATAACATTTCCAATTCGAGTTCCATCCTCAATTCCAAATCCTTAACCTACCAATCCAATTCAATTCCCACTGAACTGGATTTATTTCAATTTCAAATTCGCTTTCACCAATTTCAATTGTTAACTCACCAGTCCAGTATAATTCAGATTATCTCTAATCAAGTCTAATTCTACTTGACACCAATCTATTTCAATATGATTTTCACTTAACTGGCTTTTAATTCAATCTCAATTTCTATTGGCTTTTACAAATTCTACTTTAATTTGTTTAAATTCAAACAACCTTTTCTTCCTGGAAGTTTTTTTAAACAGTTTACCTCTTTCAAATATCAAATTTTCCTTTTTGAAATTCAACACAACTTGTTTTCCCAAAACAAATTCAAAACAAAATCCTTGGTAGTAATCCGTCACTTACATACTCGAAAATGAACACCGATGATGTAATGATCAACATCAGAATCTATTTTCCAGCTACCGAAGTGAGTTCAATACTATATAGCACTTTCAAAACCCATTTTTAAACATTTCCACTTTGAAATCAATTCTAAATATCCTTTTACAATGTTGTAAACAAATTTAAAATCTCCCAGGATCTTAAAATTCACATATATTAAATCCAGATTCATTTACAAACACCTTTCCCATTTTTGGGATTTTAAATTCCAATTCTGATCTAAATTCAGATTTAATTCATTTCAATTGCATATGATTCACTTGTATAAATTCTGATTGGTTATATATAACCATTTCACATTTTATAATCTTATCTGATTATAATTACAACCTATATATGATAATATATCACATATCCATACTATGTCAGTCCATCGTATTCAAGTGTTTATAAATCCCTACCGATACAGTGGATCAAACTGATCGACCAGAATTCATAACTACTCAATCAATGAATCTCCCCAATATAAAACCATTTTATATCAAATACAAATACGCGCTCGTATATATACACTCAAACTCAATCTAGGGTATTACTAACCCTATCTCTACCGAGTCACGCCACAGAGCTTAGGTAATTCTTAACTTAAGCTCTGATACCAACTATAATGACCTGGATTTTTGGCGACTTTGGTAATCGACATAAACTCGATGTCGATAACCAAAACATCGGAAAATCTCGGTAATTAATGAAAGAAATTAGAGGGTGAGGAAAGATAAGATAGAAACTTAGAATAGAAGAAGAAAAGAAGAACTTACATCATCAGAGTAACACGAATCTCACAGCGAAACGAATAACATATAATATATAACATAACTTTGAAATATAACAGTTATGTATAAAATAGCACTTTATCAGAATACAGCACTTACAACAACATTGGAAAAACAATAGCTATATGATCTTGAAGCCTCCTGCTCCAAGCTCTTCAAGTATCTGTAAATCCCGACTACTTGACTGCCCGTACAAAATTAGGCACCCAAGAGTTTAGGGAAAACAACAAAATAAACTACGGGTCAGTCATGGACTGGTATGAGTAAAACAGTTTAAAACAGTTGATCAGGTATATGATATCTCATAAGACCACGCCGTGAATACGGAACAGGTTTTTCCCTTATGAGAATCAAACACCTTTGACAAGCAATATCGTTCCGATATTATAATAATGTCTAAGTACAAATAGATATCAATCTAGCAGAAACGCTTTTATCTCATGTTCTACATATATAGTATACAATCAAAAACGCAAGCGCGTATTGGGTAGTGGGTTTCCAACTATGACAAGGTATGGAACCACCTTCTGCTAGTGTACCTCTAGAGAGGAATACACTGGGTTCAACAAGAACATCTTGCAACCCAACCACACATGACTGACCACTCATTTCGCTTGAGTGTATCGAATGTGTATCACCAACGGTTGGGATCAGCAACCGTTTCCCGAATGGGACAGCATCAACAATAGATTTTAAGAAGTAAATGAAACTCTAGATCAGGTGATTATACACCCTAATAGGTGCGACCTACATAGCCATGCTACTTGCCCGATTTCTGTCATTTACCGGTTGATTAGGCTTGAGGTTAAGCTTTATCATCACATCAGATTCACTTTGAATGCCACATTGTCAGATCCATCAAAAATCACTAACTTGACGTCTACAACCATACATTATGTGTCAGCTAAAAGAAGTTTCCTTCTCCGCTTTCACTCTTGGTACGGTTGAAGAAATCAATGTACATGACCTTTCTGGAAATACTCTGTCAGGCATTCATCCATACAAGTCATCCTCATTCACTTAGAATGTCACATCGTCATACCCGCCAAATCACAAATTGACATCCAAAAATAACACGGGTATACAGCTAAGAGAAACGAATTCCTCCGCCACCAAAAGTGAATACGTTTGAACAGATCAACTTACGCGATCCATTGGATATACTCTGTCAGACCTTCGTCCATACAAGTTGTCCTGGGACTGGACAAACCGAAGGCACTATTCAGTATACCCATCTTAGTCACTGTTATCTAAGACTTATACAACAGCCCCTGCACTTTACTCCGTCTTCAATTATCTTTGGCTTAAATGATTCGCAATGCTTATGCCAATACAGAGTGGTTCTTTGGATAATAATCCAACCGGTCTCTCCATATTAACAACGTTAAAATGGTCAAAACTCCGATAGTCTGTGATTTAACTATCAAAGAAAAACAAGTGTGCAAACAACGATATTATTTCCAGATGGAAATTATATCGATCAATCATCAACATATATCTATATATATATTCATATTGCCTTATTTTCTATGTTTAGAAAATATATGTTATTAACACTGGAAAACGTTTCCATCTGCTTATTTACAAATCACTACTCTTCCCCAACTATCAGTCCCTGACTGTAAACTAGTATGAGAACAATCCCCTAAGTATAAATTCCGAAGGCCGAAACCAACATCAGATAGGCACTTAGAAAACCATTCAATTTACTAATCTCTAGTCAGTTCTAATTTTACTTAACTCTATTTGATTAACTCTGATTGATTAACTCTTACTGGTTAATTATAACCGATCAACTCTAACTAGTCAACCTTAATTAATTAACTCTAACTGGTTTTACTTGGTCTGACTAACTCAATTTATTAACTTGACTGACTAATTCAACTCGATTAACCTAACTTGATTTACTTATCTCGATTAATTGAACTAATCACTTTGATTAACTCGACTAATTCACTTTTGTTAACTTAACCAATTCACTTAACTAATTCACTTTGTTTAACTTAACTAATTCACTTAACTCCTGTCGAATAAACTATATTCGATAACTCCTCTAACTCTATTCGAATAAACTATATTCGATTAACTCATTTACTCTATTCAAATAAACTATATTCGATTAACTCCTTTTCTCTATTCGAATAAACTATATTCGATTAACTCCTTTTCTCTATTCGAATAAACTATATTCGATCAACTCATTTGATTTAACTCTAATCGATTAACTCCATCGAATAAACTATATTCGATAACTCCTTCGATTTAACTAATATTCTATAACTCACTTCGATTAATTAATAATCGATAACTCCTTCGAATAAACTATATTCGATAATCTCCTCTCGAATAAATGATATTCGATAATCTTCCCTTTCGATTTAACAAATCGATAACTCCTTTTCGAACAACTAAATTCGATAACTCCTTTCGATTTAACTAATCGATATCTCCTTTCGATTTAACTAATCGATAACTCCTTTGTGTTTAATTCTATTCGAATAACTAATTCGAATCACTCTTATTTATTCAACTCTATTCGAATAACTAATTCGATTAACTCTAACTAGTTAACTCTAACTGATTAACTCTAACTCTAATCGATTTCTCCTATTCGAATAACTCCTATTTGATAACGTTTATTCATTTATAAAGATTTACTTTTAGTAACGGTTCTTCACTTTATAAATGTCCTCTTTAATAATGTTACTTCACTTACACAAGTGTTGGGTACATATTCTATTTAAACTATCGGTGTTGAATCCAATATCTCTCCTCAATATAAGTTCAGACTTATATATTTCATTTATCAAATGATAAATATTTATTTAATTTATAAACTATTATTTATAAATTAATCCTTTCTATTTATCTGTTAAAATCAGATTTCCAATTTCTATTCATCTTCTAAATATTCTTCTGATTTAGCTCTATTTATTTATCCAATAAATATCCCTTTTGTTTAATCCTATTTATTTATCCAATAAATATCCCTTTGATTAAATCCTATTTATTTAACAAATAAATATCTCCTTTAATCTTTATTTATTTCCTAAATAAATAAACCCTTTTACTTTTATTTATTTCCTAAATAAATAAATTCTTTTAACTCTTTATTTATTCCCTAAATAAATAATTCCTTTTAACTCTTTGTTTATTCCCTAAATAAATAATTCCTTTTAATTTGCTTTCAAATATATTTCCTTTATATTTGATTTCAAATATTTTTTTTTAACCCCTTTGATTTTATAAATTTTATTTCCTTTTATAAAATCTTTCTTTCCTTATATATATAAAATCCATTGATTTTATATAAATAAATTATTTTCAAAATATACTTTGAAAACCTCCTTTCTACCTTCTGGTATTTCTTATGGTATTTAACATACCATATAACAAAGATAAATATTGTCCAACACACAAAATTAACAGCAGATTATATATCGCACCATATATCAAAATATATGAATAACAGCAAAATTAATGTTGAGGAATCCAGTTGGATTCCTCCGACCTGTTTCCCTGCATCACAGATGTTAGACAATACGATTAACATTGATTTCACTTTGATATGAAATATTCTGATAGCAGAATCAACATATAAATATTTAATGGTTTACATATAAATTCACAGATATATATATATATATATATATATATATATATATAATTTCTACTAACTGACTAGCAGTTCAATCAAACAGTCAACACACAATCAAACAGACAATTTCTAACAGTTCTAAAAATACAACATGAAATTATAAACTGTTCAGAGTTGGTGAGATTTACTCACATTTGCGCGTTAGCCGTTAAATAACGGTTTGCGTTATTTGATTCAGTCGGACAATTTATTTCGCCATAAATTGTAACGAGCTCGGATTCACTCCCAGTTGGTTCTGTTGTAGTCGTCGTCCATACGATCCCAACGGGTCCGTCCGTTCTTGATTCTGATATTGTATGAGATAATTATCGCGTTAAGAAGTAAATAAACAAATTTTAAACTAACTCAAGTTTTAAATAATTACATGGGCCTTTACCCATTTAATTCGGCGGCCCACTCCATCAAACCCGGACCACTTTAATTCTTCTTCCCCAATCAAAGCAAATTCGCTACTCCAGGATACGCTCCAACCATTGCCGCAACTTCAAGGATAAAACGCCACTTCCATTCTATACTAGTTTAAACCATGGGCCTCACCAAGTCCTCAAGCCCAACTTCCACTCTTTGCTTAAACAAACTGACATCACCACGTTTTTCCCACTGGAAAATAAAAACCATCAGCAACTTTCCTCTCACCACCAAATTCAAAATGTTATCACTGAATACAATAATTTAATTAAATCATTTCTATTTGTTTACTCAAAATGACTTTCAAATTACCCCATTTAGTGGCTTAAGTCCTCTCCTTTTAAAGATGGACTTCTACCCCAAACACCCCCAACACACTCATCAACCGATCCCCGTCCACATCAGTCATTCCTACGCTTCCACTCCTATCCAATCGCCAGCCTTAAACCATCCTAGTCCTTCCAGACAACATCACGAACTCAATCAAGTTGTTCGAACCTGCTGTCACTACCTTCATCAACAAAAGCTCAGGCCCGCATCTTTCTCCCACACCGACACCTACAGTTCCTCTCCTCCTCCAACACAATTCTGTCGCTCCCCATGATTTCCTCACCGTGACTACACACTCGAGCATGCCAACTGAATCGCTACAATCAGCTCGAGCGGACGACTTCCAGATACCCAACATCCTGCTCGACATTCCCCAATGCCGCCTCTACAGCTCGCGCGACTGAACTCCAGTCAACTGTAATACTTTAGCCCCCAGTAAATCACCCTCGAGCCTCCAGAAACTAGTGAAGGGTTGAAAAGCTGCTTCCTCCGAATCCAAACGTGTATATTTCATGATTTAGAGTTTTATTTTGATTCCTGGAATTTTCTTGAAGTGGCTGATTACTTGTTTCCCGTTTTCAAGTGGCAGCTAGATGTTTTTGCTACGTTGACTTATGAGGAAAGTGAAATTAGGTTAAGGGGCAGTGGAGGTATTTATAGAGTTAGAGATTGGAATATTCCATTAGCATATTCCATTTTTATTGTACCGCTATGTGTTCTTCTCGAAATAAATTTCTTATGATCACATATGATACCCGAAAATCACCAAACTGGACATGTGGCTAGTGTTCGACATTACGAACCCAACAAAACTGGTTTCGTCGAATTTCGACTCCGTAGTATTTTTAACCGTCGAAATACTGACTATTTTTCACTCTAAAAATCCGTACGGCCACACAGTGACTCTAAAAATCACGGAACTTGGAATCTAACAATAATTTGATGTTGCGGATCCAACAAAATTAGTTTCGTCGAATTCCGACTTCGTTTGCAAAACCGACTATTTTTAAAGCTCTGGATGACCCATTTAAATATATAAATATAATTAAATTAAATATAAATAAATTAAATATAAATAAATTTATATTATCGTATATCTTCACATATGATATCGTACAGCTCCAGAATATCATATCAGAATTTACAGTTTGATATTTCAGATTTTAGATTTATCGATATTCAGTTTATATCGAAAATCCTTTTATAACGTAAATAAAGCATTGCAAATTATAAAGGAAATTCCACAGCGACTTTTCTGAAATTTGATTTGGACGTAAATCAAAATCTACACGATGAAATCTTGATCTTTCTCTTCCACTAGAAAGATATACTCCACCAGCTCCACACGTTTCTTGTTTCACAGAAATCCGATTTAAAACGAACCCTGTATATTCAGTTGAAGTTCAAATCGCCAAATAGCGAACTGCCGCGCCATTTCAAGCTCTATTTTAATTATATTATAATTCTACGTTCAAACTGTCATCGATTGAATATATTCGTCAATATAATTCAACTCTAAGCTGAATTAAATCTAAGGGACGACCCCGTTCACAGAATATTGTGATTCCCAATATTTTTGATTACTTCTGAATTAAATATATTATTTAATTAATTAATTTAATTAAATATTCCATATTATTTAATTAAACCTCTATTTAATTCACTACATCACGATATATATAATTAAATAAATTAATTATAATACCCCTGACAATGCGGGTCATTACAATACCCTTCTCTGAGATGTATGGGCATAGAGGTTATATATTGACAGAAATCAATGATAAGGATTGGCAATGTGGCATGCTAAGATGCATAGAATAAGGCTTTTGTTGAAAAGCAGAGCCTTGTGGATGATGATCAAAGCATAGCTTTAATTAGCATAGCTTTAATTAGCATAGCTTTGTGTAGCGTTACTTCGCGAGCCTCACACCCCGGTAAAGTTTAAAATGGAGCGAGGGAACGCAGGGCGTGCACACGTTTCTTTCTAGCTAGAAGTGGTGTCAGCGACTTACCAGCCCTGACATTTTACTTATGTGGATGATGGAATTTTCAAGGCCTCGGATTTATTGGTCACCAATGGCCGTATTATAGGTCCAATAGGACCGGGGAGCGTATGTTCAGGCATAACTAATCTAACCCATTGCACTATTGGGGGATCGGCCCTGCTGTATCCAAGGGTTCACCAGCGTCCGAATCCTGGGACATTGCTAGAGTGTCTCGAATCGGTAAGGAGATCGTTCCTAGCCTTGAATCATGATGGAAATCCAACTTCTAATACGACACCATGCGGTTTTGATTGTATAACTAGTACGGCGACGTAGTAGGATGGGGTACTATGCCGTCTATGATTGATACATTATGATTGAAATTGTTTTTAAACATATTTACACTAATAATAATATCAAATTCGTTTTATCATATCAAGCATCTTTTGACCATTATAAGGTAAAACTCTATCCTCCGGTTTGCGTTGCATTGTGTGATGGGACTTGAGTCTTATAATGGTTTCATTTTTCTAAAAAGCATTGCGTTGTTTAACGATTTACTTTATTTATGCATTGGCAATCCAATGGAGTAAATGTGTTCCACGTTAGCGGCGTGGTTTTGCGATTAGCCTTAGTATTAAATAAGTTAAGTAAGATTTCTCATACCAGTCCCATGACTAACCCGTAGTTTGTTTCACTTGCAAACTCGGGTGTCTTCTTTTCCACACGGTCAGTAGAATAGCTAGTTTTGCAGATATATTGAGCAGGATTCTGGATCGGAGCTTAAAGCTGTGTCCAGATTATTGATAGGCTTTCGCTGTATCAGTTTAGTTATTTATGTTGTATTGTATTAAATCTTTTGTAATTTTATCTTCTGCCTTATTATTTTCAATGTACTCTGATGCTATATTATCATGATGTAATAAAAGTCTATTGTTATTTGTTCCAATGTATTGTATCCCCAAAGTTAAAGTATTCGAGGATTTCCAACCATTGGTTCAGACCTGTGTGGTTTAGGGTTGATTCAAAGAGTGGGGATTGTCGGGTCTTTACAGTTGTTAACGCTATGTTCACCTTTTATTGTTGCAATAATCAAGTAAAAACCTAGATTGCAAGTTTTTATATTGTTGTGATTGTTTCCTATTTTATTGTCATATGCACACTTATGTTATGGTTGAGGAAAATATGAGAAAATGACTTGTACACCATAAGAATTTATTAGGATTGACATTTCAAATATGTGGTAAGGATGCAAATCTCGTTCGCTTAATTTATGTTTATATATATATATATATATATTGTAATGACCCGCATTTTTAGCAATCGAATAATTTATTTATTTAATTATTAATTATCGATTTAACGATATCGATAACTGAAATTAAATAATATTTATATTTAATTAATACAAATAATAGAAAAAAAATATTTTCGGAATAATCGGAAATAACAGAATTCATGATATGGTGTGAATTGGATGATATAAAATATATAATTCAGTTTATATTAAATTATATTGATGAATATATATTATTTAAACGAAGTCTGAACGTATAATATATATTATAATTAAAATCGAGCTTGAAATGGCGTGGCAGTTCGCGATTTGGCGATTTGAACTTCAACTGGAAATTCAGGATCCGTTTTAAGTCGGATTTCTGTGAAACAAGTAATGTGTGGAGCTGGTGGAGTAAATGTGTGGAGCTGGTGGAGTATATTTTTCTAATGGAAGAGAAAAATCTGGATTTCATCATGTAGAATTTGATTTACATCCAAATCAAATTTTAGAAAAGTCGCTATGGAATTCCTTTATAATTTATAAAGGAATTATTTATATTTTAAAAAGGAATTTCATTATAAATCAAATATCGATTTAATCGGGATTTGAAATATCGAGTTAGAAATTAATATAGGAATATTATGAAGCTGTATGATATTCTATTGTGAATATATACGATAATATTTATTTATAAATATTTAATTTAATTGTTTTTAAATATATTTAATATTTAAAAGGGTTATTTAGAGCTTTAAAAATAGCCAGTTTTGCAAACGACCTCAGAATTCGATGAAACTAATTTTGTTGGATCCGCAATGTTAAATTATTGTTAGATATCAAGTTTCGTGATTTTTAGAGTCAGTATGTGGCCGTACGGGATTTTAATGTGAGAAACAGTCAGTATTTTGACGGTTAAAAATATGTTGTGTGAGCAAACGGAGTCGGAATTCGATGAAACCAGTTTCGTTGGGTGCGTAATGTCGAACTCTAGCTACATGTCCAGTTTCGTGATTTTTGGGTATCATAAGTGATCACGGGAATTTTTAAAGACCTATATGACAATATAAATAAAATAAATAAAAATAAAAATATCCTAACTCATTTACTAGGTCAAAACAAGAGCCACGTCCCTTTTGTTTTTAGTCACTCCTTCAACTATTGAAATGCAGAAGAATTCACAATGCCTCAGTAAAAATCGCAACTTTGAAATTCATGGAAAAATCACAGAAAAATATATTAATCAAAATAATGATATATTTGGATTCCTATACTCGAATTCATCAGGCCCATATGTATTGCGTTAAGCTCGACATCATTTTCGTCGATGTCGTTGTGTACAGCGGGTGTAGGGTTGAGATTCGAAGGCTACTGGAAGCTTTAATTCATGATTTTAGTATGGTGTTTAGATTCCAGGAGGTGAGGCACATCAGATTAGGGGGTTTCAGAGGGTCACCAATGATTGTGGAGGAAAGCGACATTGCTCAGTCGCTGATGGAGGCTAAAGGCGGGTTTGTTTTGGGAGTTCGAACTTGGATGTGAGGGTACCGTCGAGAAGAGAGTGAGGCGTAGGTCGTTTTGGTGGTGGTGGCGACGTCAGTGGATGACCGAGGAGGTGGACGGTGTTGGTCAAAGAGGCGGTCAAACGGGTTTGGGGATTAACTGGAGCATGGTATTTTGGAAGTTACGGGGAAGAGAGGGTCACGGGATCTTATATTGTTGGGCCAAACTTTGGTGGGTAAGCCCAAATTTGCTAAAGAAATAAATTAAAACAATGTAAATACTCGTTTAAACTTGTATAAGTCATAACTTCCTCATACATGGTCGAAATTCAGTGAAACAAGATCCGTCGGGATCGTATGAACGAACACTACCCAATGGAACTGACTAGGAATGAATCCGAGCTTGTTACAATTTATAGCAAAATAAATTGTCAGTCTGAATCAAGCGATGGTTATCGTTATTAACGATGATCGTCCAATGTGAGTAAAACTCACCAACTCTGAATAGTTATATTTTTATAACGTATTCTTAGAACTAAAAATTATCTGTTGTTTTATGTGTGTTAACTGTTCGGTTGAATTGTTTATGTATTAGTTGGAAGTATAGATAACGATATATATATATATATATCGTTAATCGAATATTGATTCTGTTTATCAGAATATTTTATATTCGTGTTGTTTAACATTTGTGATGCAAGGAAACAGGTTGGAGGGACCCAACTGGGTTCCTCAATATTTATAATACTATTTTGTTCATATATTGTGTTATATGATCGGATGTATAATCTGAGGTTGATTATAATAACAATGGTTTGGTCATTTGGTACCATTAAATACCAGAAGAAATATTGAAATAAAATATTATATAAAATCGAAAGATTTTATATAGAAGGAAGATTTCAAACTGTGCATTGAAATAAAATATTTATAGAACGAAAAGAATTTTATAAAAGGATATTTACTTAGAAAGTAAATAGAAGGATAAAAAGAATATTTACTTAGGAAGTAAATAAAATTATAAAAGGGATATTTATTTATAAATAAATTTTATAAAAGAAACTATTTATAAAATCAAAGGATTTTATAAAGGAAATATTTGGAAAGCCAAATAAGAATTTAAAGGAAATATTTGTAAAACACTTACAAATAGAATTGAAGGGAAAATATTTATTTGGAAAATAAATAGAATTCAAGGAAGGAAATATTTATAAAACGTTTACAAATAAGAATAGAAAGAGAAATATTTGTAAAACATTTACAAATTGAATTGAAAAAGAATTTATTTATTTAGAAAATAAATACAGATAAAAATGGAATTATTTAATAAATAAAGGAGTGTTAAGAAATATTTTTTTAGAAAATAAATAGAGTTATAAAAGGGAAAAATTGGCAGGATATCAAGGAAATAGAAAAGAGTTATTCGAAAGTGAGATTAAATAGAAATCTGTTTTAACAGATAAATTGGAAAGAATAATTTATAAATTAAGTAAAATATTTATTATTGGATAAATGAATATATAAGTCAGGATTTATATAGAGAAGTAAGAATCGATTTCAACATCGATATTTGAAACTGAATATGGACGAAGAGTTAACCAGTTAGAGTTAACCAGTTAGAGTTAATCGATTAGAGTTAGAGTAAATTGATTTGAATTAGAGTTAATCGAATATTAGTTATTCGATAGGAGTTAATAAAGTTGAGTTAAATGAGTCGAGTAAATCAAGTTGAGTTAAATGAGTCGAGTTAATAAAGTTGAGTTAAATGAGTCGAGTTAATCAAGTTGAGTTAAATAAGTTAAGTTAGTCAAGTTGAGTTAATCGAGTATGGTTAGTCAAACCAAGTTAGTCGAACCAAGTTAGTCGAGTTAGTCGAATATGGTTAGTTGAGTCGAGTTAGTCGAGTAGAGTTAATCGATTATTTGTTAATCGAAAGGAGTTATCGACTATTAGTTAATCGAAAGGAGTTATCAATTATTAGTTAATCGAAAGGAGTTATCGATTATTAGTTAATCGAAAGGAGTTATCGATTATTAGTTAATCGAAGGGAGTTATCAATTATTAGTTTAATCGAAAGGAGTTGATCGAATTTAGTTATTCGAAAGTGAGATTATCGAATATAGTTTATTCGAAAGGAGATTATCGAATATAGCATATTCAAAAGAAAGAGATCAAATATAGTTTATTCGAAAGAGTGAGTTAATCGAATATAAATTATTCGAAGAGAGATAATCGAATATAGGTTATTCGAAGAAGAGTTAATCAAATAGAGATTACTCGAAGAGAGTTAATCGGCGAATTCGGTTATATCGAATTCGGGAAAGTACTTATACTTTCCGGTGTTTAAATCAAGATTTATTTATTTATAAATCAGGTGTTTATTTATTTATTCACATTAAAGAATAAAAGTTATAATGGAATTTAGATATTTCGAAAGTAGGGATTATAACGTTATAGTTATAATCGATGTTTTCAATAAAGAAGTGGATACGTAAATAGAATCCTAGAGTTACGTAAGTAAGTTTGTTAAAGATTTAAAAGATAAACTTTGACTATTTCGAAGTTAATACGTTGTTCAGTTAAGGTCTAAGAGGTAATTATACCCCAACTTGACTGACTTCCTTCTTAACTAAGGAATGGTTAGGTTTGATAGTGAAGGATGGTTAAGTGAATTTAGTTAATGAGTGAAATGATTTGAGTTGGCATGGCGATGTTTGATTTAAACATCGGTTTAAACCAAGTGAAGAAATTTTGGAAATGTTTTCCAAATAAGAATCAGAAATGTTTTCTGATAATAGAAAATAAGAATTTAGAATATATGGAAACAGGAGATAAGTAAAGTAATGAACTAAAGAGATAAATGTTGAATGTTGATTGATCGAAAAAATTTCCATTTGGAAATAATATCGTTGTTTGCACACCTATTTTTCTTTGATAGTTTACTCACCGACTATCGAAGTTTTTGACCATTTTAACGTTGTTAATATGGAGAGACCAGTTGGATTATTATCCGAAGAACCACTCTGTATTGGCAGAAGCGTTGCGAATCATATATGCCAAAGATAATTGAAGACGAAGTAAAGTGCAAGGGCTGTTGTATAAATCTTAGGTAAAAATTGCCTAAGATGGCTGTACTGAATAGTGCCTTCGGTTTGTCCAGTCCCAGGACGACCTATATGGAAGAATGTCTGATAGAGTATATTTAATAGATCGCATAAATTGATCTCTTCAAACGTATTTAGTTTTGGTGGCGGAGGAATTCGTTTCTCATAGCTGTATACCCCTGGTATTTTTGGGGAAATCAATTTGTGATTTGGCGGGTATGACGACGTGACATTCAAAGTGAATAAATGTGTGATCTGTCATAGATAAGCGTGGCCTCTAGCCTCACAACCAGGAAATGACAAAACCCGGGTAGGCAACATGGCTATGTAGGTCGCACCTATTAGGGTGTACAATCATCTGATCTAGAGTTTCATTTATTTCTAAAAATCTATTGTCGATGTTGTCCCATTCGGGAAACGATTGCTAATCCCAACCATTGGTGATATACATTCGAAACTCTCAAGCGAAATGAGTGGTCGGTCATGTGTGGCCGGGTTGCAAGATGTTCTTGTTGAACCCAGTGTATTCCTCTCTGGAGGTACACTAGCGAAAGGTGGTTTCATACCTTGTAATAGTTGGAAATCCATTACCCAATACGTGCTTGCGGTTTTGATTGTACACTATATATGTAGAACGTGAGATGAAAGCGTTTCTGCTAGATGATTATTATATTGTGGTTGATAGACATTATTATACTATCAAAAGGTTTTTGATATAAAGATGTTTTGGATTCTCATAAGGGAAAAACCCATTCCGTTATACGGTGTGGTCTTATGAGATATCATTTACTTGTTCAAACTATTTTTAACTGTTTTACTCATACCAGTCCCATGACTGACCTGGAGTTTATTTTGTTTTGTTTCCCTAAACTCTTGGGTGCCCAATTTTATACGGGCAGTCAAGCAGCCAGGATTTTACAGATATACTTGGAGAGCTTGGAGCAGGAGGCTTCAGGATTATATAGCTATAGTTATTTCCGCTGTGTTGTAAGTGTTGTACTTTGATAATGTTATTGTATACATATACTGATTTATTTCAAGGATATATTATCTATTATATGTTGTTCGTTCCGCTGTGAGATTCGTGTTACTCTGATGTTGTATCTTCTTCTTCTACTACTACTATTCTAAGTTTCTATCTTATCTATTCTCACCCTCTAACTTCTTTCTATTAACTATATGGTATTTTTTGATGTTTGGTTAGTCATCATTTAGTTTATGGCGATAACCAAAGTCGACAAAAACCGGGTCGTTACAGTTGGTATCAGAGCTTAAGGTTTAGTAATTACCTTGGCTTTGTGGCGTGACTCAGTAGAGATGGGGTTAGTAATACCCTAGATTGAGTTGAGTGTATATATACGAGAGAGCGTATTTGTTATTTAATATAAAGTGGTTTTATATTATGTAGATTTATTGGTTGAGTTGTTTATGAGTTCAGGTCGATCAGTTTGATCCACTGTATCGGTAGGAGTTTCTAAACACTCGAATACGTTGGGTCGATACGATGTGTTTTGAAAAGAGGGTAAACAGAATAATTTAACCCAATGTATATTTTGATATAAGGAAGATATATATATTGGATATATTGGTTGTTATTATAATCGAGTAAGATTATAAATTAAACGGTTATGTAAATAACCAATCAGAATTCATATAAGTGAAATACGTGGAATCAGATGAATTAAATTTGAATTTAAATCAGAAATGAAATTAAAACTCTGGAAATTTGTTAAATGTTTGAAAATGAATTTGGATCAAATATATGAGAATTTTCAAATCCTTGGCGATTTTAAATTGTTTTACAGCATTGTGAATGATATTTTGAAATGTATTTCAAAATACAAGTGTTTATAAATGACTTTGAAAAGTGATATAGTATTGAACTCACTTCAGTAGCTGGGAAATAACCCTGATGATGCTGGACACATCATCAGTGTTCATTTTCAAGTTTGTAAGTGACGGATTACTACCAGAGATACTGTTTTGAATTTGTTTTGGGAAAAACAAGTTGTGTTGAATTTCAAAAGGGAGAGATTTGATTTTGAAAAGCAAAGCTGTTTAAAATTCCTAGGAAGAGATTGTTTGAATTAAAAACCAGATTATATAGAAATTTGTGAAAGAAAATTGGAATTAAAAATAAAGCCAGTTAAGTGGTAACTGAATTGGATTAGAATGATATCAAGTAAGTTGGATTGATAGGAATTTGGAATCAAGGATAATACTTGAATTTGAAATGAAGTTTGGCTCGGATAAAACCAAACGATTGAATTGAAAATGGAATTTGGCTTAGTTAAAACCGAATGGTTGTATTGAGATAAAAGTGATTGGAGTTTGACCGGAAGGACTTTGGTATATGCGAAATTGGTAGCAGGTGTAAAGGATATAACGATATGCCCAACAAAAAGGTACCAGTTTGTATTTTATATGGATATGAGATCTATTAGCCGAATTGGCAAGTGGCTTGGCTGTTTGATTTTCTTTTGGGTTGGAGAAGGCCTAGAGAGGGGAGTTGTGGTTTTACCGATAGGGTTGTACAAAGGAGGTTATGGCGAAATTTTCCGAAAAATTAAGGCGTTAGAAAATTTTCAGAATTTTTGAAAATTTTAGTTAGTCGGAATAAATTAATATTTTAGTCGATATTAATTGGTTCAGTTGAAACTGAAGTTAAGAGGTAAACCGATAAATATTTACCCAGTAGATAGGGTCGTCTTCTAGCTTAGCAATTTCGAGGACGAAATTATTTTAAGGGGAAAGATTGTAATGACCCGCATTTTCAGCAGTCGAATAATTTATTTATTTAATTATTAATTATCGATTTAACGATATCGATAACTGAAATTAAATAATATTTATATCTAATTAATATAAATAATAGAAAAATATACATATTCGGAATAATCGGAAATAACAGAATTCATGATATGGTGTAAATTGGACGAAATAAAATATATAATTTAGTTTATACTGAATTATATTTACGAATATATATTATTTAAACAAAGTCTGAACGTATAATATATATTATAATTAAAATCGAGATCAAAATGGCGCGGCGGTTCGCGTTTTGGCGATTTGAACTTCAACTGGAAATATAGGATTCGTTTTATGTCGGATTTCTATGAAACAAAAAATGTGTGGAGCTGGTGGAGTATATTTTTCTAATGGAAGAGAAAAATATGAATTTCATTGTGTAGATTTTGATTTACATCCAAATCAAATTTTAGAAAAGTCGCTGTGGAATTCCTTTATAATTTATGAATTATTTATATTTTAAAAAGGAATTTCATTATAAATCGAATATCGATTTAATCGGGATTTGAAATATCGAGTTAGAAATTAATATAGGAATATTCTGAAGCTGTATGATATTCTATTGTGAATATATACGATAATATTTATTTATAAATATTTAGTTTAATTGTTTTTAAATATATTTAATATTTAAAAGGGTTATTTAGAGCTTTAAAAATAGCCAGTTTTGCAAACGACCTCAGAATTCGATGAAACTAATTTTTTTAGATCCGCAATGTTAAATTATTGTTAGATGCCAACTTTCATGATTTTTAGAGTCAATATGTAGCTATACGGGATTTTAATGTGAGAAACAGTCAGTATTTTAGCGGTTAAAAATATGTTGTGTGAGCAAAGGGAGCCGGAATTCGATGAAACCAGTTTCGTTGGGTCCGTAATGTTGAACTCTAACTGCATGTCCAGTTTCGTGATTTTTGGGTATCATAAGTGATCACAGGAATTTTTAAAGACCTATATGACAATATAAATAAATTAAATAAAAATATCCTAACTCATTTACTAGGTGAAAACAAGAGCCACGTCCCGTTTGTTTTCAGCCGCTCCTTCAACTATTAAAATGCAGAAGAATTCACAATGCCTCAGTAAAAATCGCAACTTTGAAATTCATGGAAAAATCACAGAAAAATATACAAATCAAAATAATGATATATTTGGATTCTTATACTCGAATTCTTCAGGCCCATATGTATTGCGTTAAGCTCGACATCATTTTCGTCGATGTCGTTGTGTACAGCGGGTGTAGGGTTGAGATTCGGAGGCTACTGGAAGCTTTAATTCATGATTTTAGTATGGCGTTTGGATTCCAGGAGGTGAGGCGCATCGGATTAGGGGATTTCGGAGGGTCACCGATGATTGTGGAGGAAAGCGACATTTCTCAGTCGCAGATGGAGGCTAAAGGCGGTTTTGTTTTGGGAGTTCGAATTTGGATGTGAGGGTACTGTTGAGAAGAGAGTGAGGCGCAGGTCGTTTTGGTGGTGGTGGCGACGTCAGTGGATGACCAAGTAGGTGGGCGGTGTTGGTCAAAGAGACGGTCAAACAGGTTTGGGGATTAACAGGAGCACGGTATTTTGGAAGTCACGGGGAAGAGAGGGTCACGGGATCATATGTTGTTGGGCCAAACTTTGGTGTGTAAGCCCAAATTTGCTAAAGAAATAAATTAGAACAATGTAAATACTCATTTAAACTTGTATAAGTCATAACTTTCTCATACGTGGCCGAAATTCAGTGAAACAAGATCCGTCGGGATCGTATGGACGAACACTACCCAATGAAACTGACTGGGAATGAATACGAGCTCGTTACAATTTATAGCGAAATAAATTGTCGGTCTGAATCAAGTGATGGTTATCGTTATTAACGATGGTCGTCCAATGTGAGTAAAACTCACCAACTCTAAATAGTTATATTTTTATAACGTATTCTTAGAACTGATAATTATCTGTTGTTTGATGTATGTTAACTGTTTGGTTGAATTGCTTATGTATTGGTTGGAAGTATAGATAACGATATATATATAAATCGTTAATCGAATATTGATTCAGTTTATCAGAATATTTTATATTCGTGTTGTTTAACATTTGTGATGTAGGGAAACAGGTTGGAGGGACCCAACTGGGTTCCTCAATATTTATAATACTGTTTTGTTCATATATTGTGTTATATAATGTGATGTATAATCTGAGATTGATTATAGTAACAATGGTCTGGTTATTTGGTACTGTTAAATACCAGAGGAAATATTGAAATAAAATATTATATAAAATCAAAAGATTTTATATAAAAGGAAGATTTCAAACTGTGCATTGAAATAAAATATTTATAAAACGAAAAGAATTTTATAAAAGGATATTTACTTAGAAAGTAAATAGAAGGATAAAAGGAATATTTACTTAGGAAGTAAAATAAATTATGAAAGGGATATTTATTTATAAATAGAATTTATAAAAGAAACTCTTTATAAAATCAAAGGATTTTATAAAGGAAATATTTGGAAAGCCAAATAAGAATTTAAAGGAAATATTTGTAAAACACTTACAGGTAGAATTGAAGGGAAAATATTTATTTGGAAAATAAATAGAATTCAAGGAAGGAAATATTTGTAAAACGTTTACAAATAAGAATAGAAAGAGAAATATTTGTAAAACAATTACAAATAGAATTGAAAAAGAATTTATTTATTTAGAAAATAAATAAAGATAAAAAGGGAATTATTTAGTAAATAAAGGGGTATTAAGAAATATTTATTTAGAAAATATATAGAGTTATAAAAGGGAAAATTTGGCAGGATATCAAGGAAATAGAAAAGAGTTATTCGAAAGTGAGATTAAATAGAAATCTATTTTAACAGATAAATTGGAAAGAATAATTTATAAATTAAGTAAAATATTTATTATTGGATAAATGGAATATATAAGTCAGGACTTATATAGAGAAGTAAGAATCGATTTCAACATCGATATTTGAAACTGGATATGGACGAAGAGTTAACCAGTTAGAGCTAACCAGTTAGAGTTAATCGATTAGAGTTAGAGTAAATTGATTTGAATTAGAGTTAATCGAATATTAGTTATTCGATAGGATTTAATCAAGTTGAGTTAAATGAGTCGACTTAATCAAGTTGAGTTAAATGAGTCGAGTTAATCAAGTTGAGTTAAATTAGCCGAGTTAATCAAGTTGAGTTAAATAAGTTAAGTTAGTCAAGTTGAGTTAATCGAGTATGGTTAGTCAAACCAAGTTAGTCGAACCAAGTTAGTCGAGTTAGTCGAATATGGTTAGTCGAGTCGAGTTAGTCGAGTCGGGTTAATCGATTATTAGTTAATCGAAAGGAGTTATCGATTATTAGTTAATCGAAAGGAGTTATCGATAATTAGTTAATCGAAAGGAGTTATCGATTATTAGTTAATCGAAAGGAGTTATCGATTGTTAGTTAATCGAAAGGAGTTATCGATTATTAGTTAATCGAAAGGAGTTATCGACTATTAGTTAATCGAAGGGAGTTATCGATTATTAGTTTAATCGAAAGGAGTTAATCGAATTTAGTTATTCGAAAGTGAGATTATCGAATATAGTTTATTCGAAAGGAGATTATCGAATATAGCGTATTCAAAAGAAAGAGATCGAATATAGTTTATTCGAAAGAGTGAGTTAATCGAATATAAGTTATTTAAAGAGAGATAATTGAATATAGGTTATTCGAAGAAGAGTTAATCAAATAGAGATTACTCGAAGAGAGTTAATCGGCAAATTCGATTATATCGAATTCGGGAAAGTACTTATACTTTCCAATGTTTAACTCAAGATTTATTTATTTATAAATCAGGTGTTTATTTATTTATTCACATCAAAGAATAAAAGTTATAATGGAAGTTAGATATTTCGAAAGTAGGGATTATAACGTTATAGTTATAATCAATGTTTTCAATAAAGAAGTGGATACGTAAATAGAATCCGAGAGTTACGTAAGGAAGTTTGTTAAATATTTAAAAGATAAACTTTGACTATTTCGAAGTTAAAACGTTGTTCAGTTAAGGTCAGAGAGGTAAATTATACCCCAACTTGACTGACTTCCTTCTTAACTAAGGAATGGTAAGGTTTGATAGTGAAGGATGGTTAAGTGAATTTAGTTAATGAGTGAAATGATTTGAGTTGGCATGGCGATGTTTGATTTAAACATCGGTTTAAACCAAGTGAAGGAATTTTGGAAATGTTTTCCAAATAAGAATCAGAAATGTTTTCTGATAATAGAAAATAAGAATTTAGAATATATGGAAACAGGAGATAAGTAAAGTAATGAACAAAAGAGATAAATGTTGAACGTTGATTGATCGATAAAACTTCCATTTGGAAATAATATCGTAGTTTGCACACCTGTTTTCCTTTGATAGTTAACTCACCGACTATCGAAGTTTTTGACCATTTTAACGTTGTTAATATGGAGAGACCGATTGGATTATTATCCGAAGAACCACTCCGTATTGGCAGAAGCGTTGCGAATCATATATGCCAAAGATAATTGAAGACGGAGTAAAGTGCAAGGGCTGTTGTATAAATCTTAGGTAAAGATTGCCTAAGATGGTTGTACTGAATAGTGCCTTCGGTTTGTCCAGTCCTAGGACGACCTGTATGGAAGAATGTCTGGTGGAGTATATTTAATAGATCGCGTAAGTTGATCTCTTCAAACATATTTACGTTTGGTGGCGGAGGAATTTGTTTCTCTTAGCTGTATACCCGTGGTATTTTTAGGGAAATCAATTTGTGATTTGGCGGGTATGACGATGTGACATTCAAAGTGAATAAATGTGTGATCTGTCATAGATAAGCGTGGCTTGTAGCCTCACAATGAGGAAATGACAAAAATCAGGCAGGCAACATGGATATGTAGGTCGCACCTATTAGGGTGTATAATCACCTGATCTAGAGTTTCATTTATTTCTAAAAATCTATTGTCGATGTTGTCCCATTCGGGAAACGGTTGTTGTTCCCAATCGTTGGTGATATACATTCGATACACTCAAGCGAAATGAGTGGTCGGTCATATGTGGTCGAGTTGCAAGATGTTCTTGTTGAACCCAATGTTTTCCTTTCTAGAGGTACACTAGAGAAAGGTGGTTCCATACCTTGTCATAGTTGGAAATTCATTACCCAGTACGTGCTTGCAGTTTTGATTGTATACTATATACGTAGAACGTGAGATGAAAGTGTTTCTGCTAGATGATTATTATATTGTGGTTGATAGACGTTATTATAATATCAAAAGGTTTTTGATATAAAGATGTTTTGGATTCTCATAAGGGAAAAACCCATTCCGTTATACGGCGTGGTCTTATGAGATATCGTTTACTTGTTCAAACTGTTTTTAACTGTTTTACTCATACTAGTCCCATGACTGACCTGGAGTTTATTTTGTTTTGTTTCCCTAAACTCTTAGGTGCCCAGTTTTATACGGGCAGTCAAGTAGTCCGGATTTTACAGATATACTTAGAGAGCTTGGAGCAGGAGGCTTCAGGATTATATAGCTATAGTTATTTCCGTTGTGTTGTAAGTGTTGTACTCTGATAATGTTACTGTATACATATACTAATTTATTTCAAGGATATATTATCTATTATATGTTGTTCGTTCCGCTGTGAGATTCGTGCACTCTGATGTTGTATCTTCTTCTTCTTCTTCTATTCTAAATTTCTATCTTATCTATTCTCACCCTCTAACTTCTTTCTATTAACTTTCCAGTATTTTTCGATGTTTGGTTAGTCATCATTGAGTTTATGGCGATAACCAAAGTCGACAAAAACCGAGTCGTTACAGTTGGTATCCGAGCTTAAGGTTTAGTAATTACCTTGGCTCTGTGGTGTGACTTAGTAGAGATGGGGTTAGTAATACCCAAGATTGAGTTTAGTGTATATATACGAGAGAGTGTATTTGTTATTTAATATAAAGTGGTTTTATATTATGTAGATTTATTGGTTGAGTTGTTTATGAGTTCAGGTTGATCAGTTTGATCCACTGTATCGGTAGGAGTTTCTAAACACTCGAATACGATGGGTCGACACGATATGTTTTGAAAAGATGGTAAATAGAATAATTTTACCCAAAGTAAATTTTGATATAAGGAAGATATATTAGATATATTGGTTGTTATTATAATCGAGTAAGATTATAAATTAAACGGTTATGTAAATAACCAATCAAAATTCATATAAGTGAAATACGTGGAATCAGATGAATTAAATCTGAATTTAAATCAGAAATGAAATTAAAACTCTGGAAATTTGTAAAAGGTTTGAAAATGAATTTGGATCAAATATATGAGAATTTTAAAATCCTGGGCGATTTTAAATTGTTTTACGGCATTGTGAATGATATTTTGAAATGTATTTCAAAATAAATGTGTTTATAAATGATTTTGAAAAGTGATATATTATTGAACTCACTTCAGTAGCTGGGAAATAACCCTGATGATGCTGGCCACATCATCAGTGTTCATTTTCGAGTTTGTAAGTGACGGATTACTAGCAGAGATACTGTTTTGAATTTGTTTTGGGAAAAACAAGTTGTGTTGAATTTCGAAAAGGAGATATTTGATTTTGAAAATCAAAGCTATTTAAAATTCCCAGGAAGAGATTGTTTGAATTAAAAACTAGATTATATAGAAATTTGTGAAAGCAAATTGGAATTAAAAATAAAGCCAGCTAAGTGGTAACTGAATTGGATTAGAATGATATCAAGTAAGTTAGATTGATAGGAATTTGGAATCAACGATAATACTTGAATTTGAAATGAAGTTTGGCTCGGATAAAACCAAAAGATTGAATTGAAAATGGAATTTGGCTTAGTTAAAACCGAATGGTTGTATTGAGATAAAAGTGATTGGAGTTTGACCGGAAGGACTTTGGTATATGCGAAATTGGTAGCAGGTGTAAAGGATATAACGATATGCCCAACAAAAAGGTACCAGTTTGTATTTTATACGGATATGAGATCTATTAGCCGAATTGGCAAGTGGCTTGGCTATTTGATTTTCTTTTGGGTTGGAGAAGGCCTAGAGAGGCGAGTTGTGGTTTTACCGATAGGGCTGTACAAAGGAGGTTACGGCGAAATTTTCCGAAAAATTAAGGCATTAGAAAATTTTCAGAATTTTTGAAAATTTTAGTTAGTCGGAATAAATTAATATTTTAGTCGATATTAATTGGTTTAGTTGAAACTGAAGTTAAGGGGTAAACCGATAAATATTTACCCAGTAGATAGGGTCATCTTCTAGCTTAGCAATTTCGAGGACGAAATTATTTTAAGGGGGAAAGATTGTAATGACCCGCATTTTTAGCAGTCGAATAATTTGTTTATTTAATTATTAGTTATCGGTTTAACGATATCGATAAATGAAATTAAATAATATTTATATTTAATTAATATAAATAATAGAAAAAAAATATTTCTGGAATAATCGGAAATAACAGAATTCATGATATGGTGCGAATTGGACGATATAAAATATATAAATCAGTTTATATTGAATTATATTGACGAATATATATTATTTAAATGAAGTCTGAACATATAATATATATTATAATTAAAATCGAGCTCGAAATGGCGCGGCAGTTCGCGATTTGGCGATTTGAACTTCAACTGGAAATACAGGATCCATTTTAAGTCGGATTTCTGTGAAACAAGAAATGTGAGGAGCTGGTGGAGTATATTTTTCTAATGAAAGAGAAAAATCTGGATTTTGTCATGTAGATTTTGATTTACATCCAAATCAAATTTTAGAAAAGCCGCTATGGAATTCCTTTATAATTTATAAAGGAATTATTTATATTTTAAAAAGGAATTTCATTATAAATCGAATATCGATTTAATCGGGATTTGAAATATCGAGTTAGAAATTTATATAGGAATATTATGAAGCTTTACGACATTCTGTTGTGAGTATATACTTAAATATTTATTTATAAATATTTAATTTAATTGTTTTTAAATCTATTTAATATTTAAAAGGGTTATTTAGAGCTTTAAAAATAGCCAGTTTTGTAAACGACCTCAGAATTCGACGAAACTAATTTTTTTAGATCCGCAATGTTAAATTATTGTTAGATGCCAAATTTCATGATTTTTAGAGTCAGTATGTGGCCGTACGGGATTTTAATGTGAGAAACAATCAGTATTTTGACGGTTAAAAATATGTTGTGTGAGCAAACGGAGTCAGAATTCGATGAAACCAGTTTCGTTGGGTCTGTAATGTTGAACTCTAGCTGCATGTCCAGTTTCGTGATTTTTGGGTATCATAATGATCACAGGAATTTTTAAAGACCTATATGACAATATAAATAAATTAAATAACAATATCCTAACTCATTTACTAGGTCAAAACAAGAGCCACGTCCCTTTTGTTTTCAGCCGCTCCTTCAACTATTAAAATGTAGAAGAATTCACAATGCCTCAGTAAAAATCGCATCTTTGAAATTCATGGAAAAATCACAGAAAAATATACAAATCAAAATAATGATATATTTGGATTCCTATACTCGAATTCTTCAGGCCCATATGTATTGCGTTAAGCTCGACATCATTTTCGTCGATGTCGTTGTTTACAGCGGGTGTAGGGTTGAGATTCGGAGGCTACTGGAAGCTTTAATTCGTGATTTTAATACGGTGTTTGGATTCCGGGAGATGAGGAGCATCGGATTAGGGGGTTTGGGAGGGTTATCGATGATTGTGGAGGAAAGCGACATTGCTCAGTCGCTGATGGAGGCTAAAGGCGGGTTTTGTTTCGGGAGTTCGAATTTGGATGTGAGGGTACCGTCGAGAAGAGAGTGAGGCGCAGGTCATTTTGTTGGTGGTGGCGACGTCTGTGGATGACCGAGGAGGTGGGCGGTGTTGGTCAAAGAGGCGGTCAAACGGGTTTGGGGATTAATAGGAGCACGGTATTTTGGAAGTCACGGGGAAGAGAGGGTCACGGGATCATATGTTGTTGGGCCAAACTTTGGTGGGTAAGCCCAAATTTGCTAAAGAAATAAATTAAAACAATGTAAATACTCGTTTAAATTTTTATAAGTCATAACTTTCTCATATGCGGTCGAAATTCAGTGAAACAAGATCCGTCAGGATCGTATGGACGAACACTACCCAATGGAACTGACTGGGAATGAATCCGAGCTCGTTACAATTTATAGTGAAATAAATTGTCGGCCTGAATCAAGCAATGGTTATCGTTATTAACGATGATCGTCCAATGTGAGTAAAACTCACCAACCCTGAATAGTTATATTTTTATAATGTATTCTTGGAACTGATAATTATCTATTGTTTGATGTGTGCTAACTGTTTGGTTGAATTGCTTATGTATTGGTTGGAAGTATAGATAACGATATATATATAAATCGTTTATCGAATATTGATTCTGTTTATCAAAATATTTTATATTCGTGTTGTTTAACATTTGTGATGTAGGGAAACAGGTTGGAGGGACCCAACTGGGTTCCTAAATATTTATGATACTGTTTTGTTCATATATTGTGTTATACGATGTGATGTATAATCTGAGATTGATTATAGTAACAATGGTCTGGTTATTTGGTAGTGTTAAATTCCAGAAGAAATATTGAAATGAAATATTATATATAATCGAAAGATTTTATATAGAAGGAAGATTTCAAACTGTGCATTGAGATAAAATATTTATAAAACGAAAAGAAATTTATAAAAGGATATTTACTTAGAAAGTAAATAGAAGGATAAAAAGAATATTTACTTAGGTAGTAAATAAAATTATAAAAGGGATATTTATTTATAAATAGAATTTATAAAAGAAACTATTTATAAAATCAAAGGATTTTATAAAGGAAATATTTGGAAAGCCAAATAAGAATTTAAAGGAAATATTTGTAAAACACTTACAAATAGAATTGAAGGGAAAATATTTATTTGGAAAATAAATAGTATTCAAGGAAGAAATATTTGTAAAACGTTTTCAAATAAGAGTAGAAAGAGAAATATTTGTAAAACATTTACAAATAGAATTTAAAAAAGAATTTATTTATTTAGAAAATAAATAAAGATAAAAAGGGAATTATTTAATAAATAAAGGAGTATTAAGAAATAAAAAGAAAATAAATAGAGTTATAAAAGGGAAAATTTGGCAGGATATCAAGGAAATAGAAAAGAGTTATTCGAAAGTGAGATTAAATAGAAATCTGTTTTAATGGATAAATTGGAAAGAATAATTTATAAATTAAGTAAAATATTTATTATTGGATAAATGGAATATATAAGTCAAGACTTATATAGAGAAGTAAGAATCGATTTCGACATCGATATTTGAAACTGAATATGGACGAAGAGTTAACCAGTTAGAGCTAACCAGTTAGAGTTAATCGATTAGAGTTAGAGTAAATTGATTTGAATTAGAGTTAATCGAATATTAGTTATTCGATAGGAGTTAATCAAGTTGAGTTAAATGAGTCGACTTAATCAAGTTGAGTTAAATGAGTCGAGTTAATCAAGTTGAGTTAAATGAGTCGAGTTAATCAAGTTGAGTTAAATAAGTTAAGTTAGTCAAGTTGAGTTAATCGAGTATGGTTAGTCAAACCAAGTTAGTCGAACCAAGTTAGTCAAACCAAGTTAGTCGAGTTAGTTCGAATATGGTTAGTCGAGTCGAGTTAGTCGAGTCGAGTTAGTCGAGTCGGGTTAATCGATTATTAGTTAATCGAAAGAAGTTATCGATTATTAGTTAATCGAAAGGAGTTATCGATTATTAGTTAAACGAACGGAGTTATCGATTATTAGTTAATCGAAAGGAGTTATTGATTATTAGTTAATCGAAAGGAGATATCGACTATTAGTTAATCGAAGGGAGTTATCGATTATTAGTTTAATCGAAAGGAGTTAATAGAATTTAGTTATTCGAAAGTGAGATTATCGAATATAGTTTATTCGAAAGGAAATTATCGAATACAGCGTATTCAAAAGAAAGAGATCGAATATAGTTTATTCGAAAGTGTGAGTTAATCGAATATAAGTTATTTGAAGAGTGATAATCGAATATAGGTTTTTCGAAGAAGAGTTAATCAAATAGAGATTACTCGAAGAGAGTTAATCGGCAAATTCGATTATATCGAATTCCGGAAAGTACTTATACTTTCCAGTGTTTAACTCAAGATTTATTTATTTATAAATCAGGTGTTTATTTATATATTCACACTAAAGGATAAAAGTTATAATGGAAGTTAGTTATTTCGAAAGTAGGGATTATAACGTTATAGTTATAATCAATATTTTCAATAAAGAAGTGGATACGTAAATAAAATTCGAGAGTTACGTAAGGAAGTTTGTTAAAGATTTAAAAGATAAACTTTGACTATTTCGAAGTTATAACATTGTTCAGTTAAGGTCTGAGAGGTAATTATACCCCAACTTGACTGACTTCCTTCTTAACTAAGGAATGGTAAGGTTTGATAGTGAAGGATGGTTAAGTGAGTTTAGTTAATGAGTGAAATGATTTGAGTTGGCATGGCGATGTTTGATTTAAACATCGGTTTAAACCAAGTAAAGGAATTTTGGAAATGTTTTCCAAATAAGAATCAGAAATGTTTTCTGATAATAGAAAATAAGAATTTAGAATATATGGAAACAGGAGATAAATAAAGTAATGAACAAAAGAGATAAATGTTGAATGTTGATTGATCGATAAAATTTCCATTTTGGAAATAATATCGTTGTGACGGCCCGCCCCGCACCAACCGACATTTACTCCAAAGGACATGTCCAGTTAGCACGGAGCGGGTCGCCAGAAGGAAAAGGAAGAAGGAAATGAACATACAAAGAACCTGTAGAATGTCTCACAGCGCATAGAACAAAATATAATAGTAACATACTTGACATAAAACAGGAGAGACAGTGCATAAGCTGAAAATCATAACTAAACATCATAGCAGCGGAAATTCAGAATACAGCTTATTACAACATTCAAACTGTCTCAAAGCAAAACAAGATAAAGGAGGTACACTACTAATGCCCAAGTAGCGACCACCAACGACACAGGGAGAATGTGTATATATATAATACATGGAAGCCTCCTGCCCGCCTCCGAATCGGCTACTCGCGCATCACCAGCAAACCTGTCTCTAGTCTGCTCGTGTGAGCACCCAGAGTAATAAGAGGAGACATAAAACTCTGGGTCAGACATAAAGCCTGGTATGAGCGATAAGCATCTAAAGTGAACAATAACAGGTAGACTAAAACATACCTGAACCTGGACCTGCAACCAAAGAGTTAGCACTACATACTGTACAACACTCTAAGGTATCATATCAAACAGTGTAAAGGTACGGAGGTGGGGGAGGTGTGTATGTCATAATGACGGCAAACAGTCAAGCATAGCATCCATCCTCACATCTCTCACTCAGTGCGTAAAGCATACGATATTCACCACTTCGATCACCCAACATTCCTTGCTACGATCACTTTGCCCCATGAAGTCATAAATGGCTTCACTGCACTGATAACGTAGCCACAAATTCCTCGCTATGTCCACTTGCCCAATGGAGTTATTCACCCCATCTGCGTTGGCTCATAGCCTTACCAATCCTTACTATGTCCACTTGCCCCATGGAGTTATTCACCCCATCTGCGCTGGCTCATAGTCTTACTACGCATCACCTTGCCCCTCAGGTCATAATGACCCTACTGCACTGATAACGTAGTCTTGCTACCATCACCTTGCCCCTCAGGTCGTAATGACCCTACTACACTGATAAGTAGCCCATCATTCCTTTTAGTGGTGAATCGAAGTTATGAACGTCGACAACTCCTTAGCACACGTCCCGCAGCGAAATCCAACCATGAAGTGAACTCGTTGGTTCCCAACTGGTTCCGGGATCCTGAGCTCTAACTTCCCCTATTGGACTACCTTTGCATCTCGGGTTATTGGTCAATACTGGGTCGGGTCGGGTTCTTCCTCAGGTCATCGGTTCGGGTCGGTGTTCTTTATCCGTTCGGGTCGGGTCCCCCTTCTGATGCGGTTCGAGTCGGCATTCCTCTGGGTTCGAGTCAGCTGCTTCTTCTTCTTCGGATCGGTGCTTCCTTACAGGTCGGGTCGGGTCCTTCTTGGTTCGTGCTTTCGATCCATCTTCATGCTCCCCTTCATATGCTCCTATCCGATCCGCTTTCGTGCTCCTACTCTGATTCGCCTTTGTGTTTCCGATCCGATCCGTCCTCTTCGATCCGATCCGTCCTTCTCGATCCGATCCGTTTTCCTCTATCCGATCCCAGTTCAGCTAGCGTGGCCTTCCTTTTTGCCACTTTTCCTAAGTGTTGGGTTCCGATCCGATCAGATTCTTTGCTCAGTTCCACATATCCGATCCGAGCCCCCTTATCCGATCCGATCCGAACCCTGCACTGTTTTCTGAAACTATTCCAGCAAGTGTTTACGCCATTCGACGACGTTTTCGACCATTCTAACTATTGGAATCAATCACAAAGCATTTCATACAGTCATAGCAACATGCATAATCAACCACAAACATCATTCACATCAATATCATAGGTTAAAATGGATCAAACATACCCAAAATCCCATATTTCCCCTTAAGCATGTTTAGGTGAAACTAATGATAGGCTTAGCAAAATTTAACCAAATTAACCCAAATTCATATCAGAGGTCTAAAACATCATTTAGGAATTTATGAACATTTTTCACCAATTTTATCATGCTTAAATTCGCTAATTAGCACTAATCACCCCTAATTAGCCATAATTAGTGTAAAACTATGCAAATCACTCACCTTAGCCACAAAATAAACTAAGATCTGAAATGATTCTCTGATTTGATGTGAATCTCAATGCCAATAGCAGATCCTATGCTGATTTGGTGAAGATCTTCCTTGATTAGGGATTGCTAAGCTAAATCCTTGACCAAAAGATGATTTGGAGGTGATTTAGAGGTTAGTGGCCATTTTTAGGGATCATTGGTGATAAGTGGAGGCTAGAAAACTGAAATGGAATGATTCTCCATCTTATTTCAGCCCTCCCATAACCCTAATCCCGAAATGGGTTATGGGCCTACTCACTAATCACCCGATTTGGCCCGGTTAAGCAGTTTTTCACCCTCCAAATCTTGTTTCAGCCATATCTCCCAAACGGTAAGTCCGTTTGGCTATTATGACCACTCTACGAAAAGAGAAACCATCAAACGAATCAAATGGAAGTGGTTTCAGGTCAAAATTCCTTTTCAATCAAAAGTTATGGCCAAAACAGTACCAACTAGGGGCAAAATGGTCATATAAAAATCGACAAAAATCATGGACATGGGAAATGACTCTAATAGATGTTTCCCAAAGTTACATGACCATACGACTTCACATGGGAAAGAAATAAACATTCTACGATCCTATGATGTGTAGAATACGGGTCATTACACTCTCCCCCCCTTAAGAAATTTCGCCCCCGAAATTCCCTAATCCAAACACACACAAAGGTCCCGCATGCCTATCAATCATAAAACAACAATCAGCCATGCAAAACAAGCAAAACAAGTCTATCCTAGCATGCGGAATAACTAAATCGCAAAGTAAATCTTACCAGGCAAAGAGTTCTGGATATGCCTTCCTAATGCTCTCCTCTGTTTCCCAAGTACAATCATTCTCGTCCTCGCCCCACTGAACCTTGACTAGCTTCACCGACTTCCTTCGAAGTTGCTTCGTATCGTGCCCCACAATATGAATCGGCTTGCGGTTCCCAACCGCCTCGGGTTCTACTTCGAAGTCCTCTAACTGATCAGGTGAAATAGTCATATCTGAGTCGTGAACGAACTTCCTTAGTTGGGAAACATGAAACACATTGTGAACTCCTGCCATTTTCTCTGGTAAGCCAACTCTATATGCCAAATTCCCGACTAGTTCAAGAACAGGGAATGGGCCAACAAATCTTGGTGCCAACTTGCCTCTCCTACCAAATCGAATCACGCTCTTCATCGGAGAGATCTTTACAAACACCAAGTCACCAATGGAGAATTTCAAGTCTCTTCTCCTCTTATCGGCATAGCTTTTCTGCCTATCTTGAGCAGCTTTCATTCGTTGCTGAATGATCTTGATCTTATCGGAAGTTTCTCTCACCACATCAGGTCCAAGCACAAACTTCTCGCCAGTCTCTATCCAACATGATGGTGAGTTGCACGGTCTTCCGTAAAAAGCTTCATATGGAGCCATACGGATACTGGATTGGTAGCTATTATTATACGCAAACTCTACCAGATGCAAATGGTCATCCCATGATCCACCAAAATCCAATATACAAGCTCTCAAGAGATCTTCCAATATACGATTCACCCTCTCCGTCTGACCGTCGGTCTGAGGATGATATGCGGTACTGAGATGTAATCTTGACCCTAGAGCCTCTTGTAAGCTCTTCCAAAACCCACTAGTGAACAACGGGTCTCGGTCACTCACAATGCTTTTGGGTTCTCCATGAAATCTCACTACCCACTTAATATACAATTCTGCCAACTTGGCTGCCGTTCTGGTCGATTTGACTGGTATAAATCTTGCACTCTTGGTCAATCGATCCACAATTACCCAAATGCTATCATATCCCGATCTAGTCCTTGGTAAGCCATCGATGAAATCCATCGAAACTTGCTCCCATTTCCATTTGGGAATTTCTAATGGTTGCAACAACCCACCAGGCTTCTTTTGCTCGGCTTTAACTAGCTGACAATTCATGCATTTGGATATACACTTCCCAACATCTCTTTTCATCTCTTCCCAGTAGTAAGTCTGTCTCATGTCTCGATACATCTTATTACCACCCGGATGTATAGTCAGTTTTGAGTGATGAAATTCTCTAAGCACTTCATCTCTCAAACCATTCACGTTGGGCACAACTAGTCTTCCATTCTTTCGAAGCCATCCATCTCGATCAAGCCCATACACATTCATCTCCTCATCAATACCCATCTCTAACTTGGAGATGATTTCTAATAGATTAGGATCGTCCCTCTGGCTAGAACCAATCCGCTCTATCAAAGTGGGTCTGATCGTCAAACTAGCTAGCATAACTGGATCCAATTCGCACTTTGGTCTGAAATCAAACCCCCGCGATATACTCCAGTTGCTTCCATTCAAGAAACATTGCCCCTAAGCTGGCATGTCTCCTACTCAAGGCATCGGCTACCGCATTACCCTTCCCAGGTGTATACGCGATATCAAAATCATACGAAGCCAAGAACTCTAACCATCTCTGCTGACGGAGATTTAGATCTTTCTGAGAGAAGAGATACTTTAACGATTTGTGATCGGTAAACAGCTCAAATCTTTCTCCCAAGAGATAGTGTCTCCACATCTTCAGCACAAATACAATCGCTGCCAATTCCAAATCATGGGTAGGATACTTCTTCTCATGCGGCTTTAGCTGTCGACTAGCATAAGCTACAACCCTACCTCCTTGCATCAATACTGCACCCAGTCCGGTACCACAAGCATCCATGTAAACCGTCATCTCTTCATTCCCTTTAGGAATGACTAACACTGGCGCACGCATCAACCTCTCCTTTAGACTCTTGAAGGCATGTTCACACACTCCGTCCCAGACGAAGGACTGATTCTTCTTAGTCAACTGAGTCAACGGTGCTGCAATCTTGGAGAAGTCCTGGATAAACTTACGATAATATCCAGCTAATCCCAAGAAACTTCTTACATCTGTTGCATTCTTGGGTGTAGGCCAATCCTGTACCGTAGCCACCTTCGCAGGGTCCACGGCAATACCACTCTCTGAAACAACATGACCCAAGAATCTCACTTCCCTTCTCCAAAAATGACACTTAGAGAATTTCGCTTTCAATTGGTGTTTCCTCAACACCTCCATCACTGTCCTCAAGTGTCCCTTGTGTTCCTCCTCTGTCCCTGAATAAACAAGGATATCATCCACGAACACAAGAACAAACTTATTCAACTGATCTCTGAATACTCGATTCATAAGATCCACAAAATAAGCTGGTGCATTGGTCAACCCAAACGGCATGACCAACCACTCATAAAATCCAGACGGCGTCCTAAATGCCGTTTTCTGAACACTCTCATCCGCTACTCGAAGCTGATGAAATCCTGTCGCGAGGTCCAACTGGGAGAACACTCTACCTCCTTCCAGCTGATCAAACAAATCATCTATCCTCGGTAGAGGATACTTATTCTTCCTCGTCACCTTATTCAACTCGCGATAGTCCACACACAAACGAAGGGAACCATCTGCCTTAGTGGCAAACACAACTGGTGCTCCCCACTCGGAGACACTCCTTCTAATCAATCCCTTCTTCAAAAGATTGCTGACTTGCACCCCGAGCTCTCGCTGCTCCCTTGGTGCCATACGACGAAGTGGCATCACTATAGGTCTAGCATCTTTCACTAAATCAATACGGAACTCAATCTCTCGGTGTGGTGGAAGCCCGGTCACCTCCTCGAAGACGTCCGGATACTGGCCAACGACGGGCACATCTGACAACTCATCCTGCGGGATGTCGAGGGAATTTACAAAACTAGCCATAACCCCATCACTAGGTAGGCTACCAAACACTACCCTCCGCCCATCATCCGCCCTCACTGTCACTAAAAAGCCCTCACAGTCTACCACCACCCCGTATCTTTGGAGCCAATCGACTCCCAATATAATGCCATACCCAGTAAAGCCCAAAACAAAGCAATCACATACAAACATACATCCATGACTCGATAAGACCAAATTCCTGCAAATCATACTCAGGCTAGTCGAACCACCAATCGGGTTCGTCACAATCAATGGTCTATCGACTATCTCGGGTTCCAGTCCCAATCTATCTACCAGGTCACTAGATATGAAGGAACGAGAAGCCCCAGTATCAAACAAAACTCGAACTGGTACATCATAAATAGAAAGCATACCTTGAATAACAACATTCTTTCCTTTCTCCGCCGCATTTGGGGCATTCGACGAAGAAGGAACAACATCAATAGCATATGCTTTCACAATCTACTTCTCCTTAAGAGGTTGCGGACACTTGTCCTTGAAATGTCCCACTTGACCACAGTTGAAGCACTTCTTATCCGCTGGCTTGGCCCGACAATCTTTAGCATAGTGGCCTTTCTTTCCACAGCTGAAGCACTCAACATCCTTCTTGCTCTTTTTCTGGCCACCCTTAGATTGGTCCTGCTTCCTCTTATTCTGAGAATTATTCTTGCCTCCACCGCCTGCTTGCGGCTTTGGCCCTTCTGCAGATGCAGCCTCAGTCTTTGACTTAGGGTAAAGACTCTCTGACCTCAAAGCTTTCCCCACAATCGATTCAAAAGTCTCATCGATGTGGTTAATAAGCCTCTCCCCCAAGTACCCATCCAGGCCAGTAATGAACTTCTCATTCTTCTTTTCAGGAGTATCAATGAGAGACAGTCCATACTTTGTCGAACTCAGCAATATAATCAGAAACTGCCCTCCCATTTTGCTTGAGTTCCAAGAACCTCTTAAACAATACTGACTTCAGGGCAGCTAGAATAAACTTCTCACTAAAGCGAGCCTTGAACTGATCCCAAGTAACCTGGTCCTCCGGAGTAGCTGTTCTAATGGCATTCCACCAATTCATCGCTCGCCCTTGCAGCTGACGAGACGCTAGCCTTCTCTTCATCGCATCCTCGAGACCCAAGTCATCAAAGATACGGTCACAGCTATCCATCCAGTCCTGAACATCCGTGGCCGACTCCGTCCCGTGGAACGGCTTCCCACCAAGATTAGTGTAATCCTTGCACAACTTAGCAAAATCGACCCTAGGCGCCTGCACTACTGGGCCAACACCAACTCCGGGATTAGGAACTGCCCCTTGCACTTCTCTAAGCATGTCTCTCATGAGGTTGGTAAACATCGCCCTCATGTCAGCGGCATTCCCATTATTGGCCCCTCTACCGGTACCTCTAACATGTCGGCTCATCGTCAATCTGTAAAAGGGAAAAGATTAACGACCCCATAGTGGTACTAGTGCAGTGCAACTTCATTCTTATACTACTAATAGTATATATATACATAGCTTTTGAAAACCAAAGTAATCACAAATACGCGCTCTCAAATACGTACTAACTCTCCCTAGTGTCTTTCCCTAGGTTAACTACGCAACCTAGAGCTCTGATACCAAGTGTGACGGCCCGCCCCGCACCAACCGACATTTACTCCAAAGGACATGTCCAGTTAGCACGGAGCGGGTCACCAGAAGGAAAAGGAAAAAGGAAATGAACATACAAAGAACCTGTAGAATGTCTCACAGCGCATAGAACAAAATATAATAGTAACATACTTGACATAAAACAGGAGAGACAGTGCATAAGCTGAAAATCAGAACTAAACATCATAGCAACGGAAATTCAGAATACAGCTTATTACAACATTCAAACTGTCTCAAAGCAAAACAAGATAAAGGAGGTACACTACTAATGCCCAAGTAGCGACCACCAACGACACAGGGAGAATGTGTATATATATAATACGTGGAAGCCTCCTGCCCGCCTCCGAATCGGCTACTCGCGCATCACCAGCTAACCTGTCTCTAGTCTGCTCGTGTGAGCACCAGAGTAATAAGAGGAGACATAAAACTCTGGGTCGGACATAAAGCCTGGTATGAGCGATAAGCATCTAAAGTGAACAATAACAGGTAGACTAAAACATACCTGAACTTGGACCTGCAACCAAAGAGTTAGCACTAGATACTGTACAACACTCGAAGGTATCATATCAAACAGTGTAAAGGTACGGAGGTGGGGGAGGTGTGTATGTCATAATGACGGCAAACAGTCAAGCATAGCATCCATCCTCACATCTCTCACTCAGTGCGTAAAGCATACGATATTCACCACTTCGATCACCCAACATTCCTTGCTACGATCACTTTGCCCCATGAAGTCATAAATGGCTTCACTGCACTGATAACGTAGCCACAAATTCCTCGCTATGTCCACTTTCCCCATGGAGTTATTCACCCCATCTGCGCTGGCTCATAGCCTTACCAATCCTTACTATGTCCACTTGCCCCATGGAGTTATTCACCCCATCTGCGCTGGCTCATAGTCTTACTACGCATCACCTTGCCCCTCAGGTCATAATGACCCTACTGCACTGATAACGTAGTCTTGCTACCATCACCTTGCCCCTCAGGTCGTAATGACCCTACCGCACTGATAAGTAGCCCATCATTCCTTTTAGTGGTGAATCGAAGTTATGAACGTCGACAACTCCTTAGCACACGTCCCGCAGCGAAATCCAACCATGAAGTGAACTCGTTGGTTCCCAACTGGTTCTGGGATCCTGAGCTCTAACTTCCCCTATTGGACTACCTTTGCATCTCGGGTTATTGGTCAATACTGGGTCGGGTCGGGTTCTTCCTCAGGTCATCGGTTCGGGTCGGTGTTCTTTATCCGTTCGGGTCGGGTCCCCCTTCTGATGCGGTTCGGGTCGGCATTCCTCTGGGTTCGAGTCAGCTGCTTCTTCTTCTTCGGGTCGGGTCGGTGCTTCCTTTCAGGTCAGGTCGGGTCCTTCTTGGTTCGTGCTTTCGATCCATCTTCATGCTCCCCTTCATATGCTCCTATTTGATCCGCTTTCGTGCTCCTACTCTGATTCGCCTTTGTGTTTCCGATCCGATCCGTCCTCTTCGATCCGATCCGTCCTTCTCGATCCGATCCGTTTTCCTCTATCCGATCCGATCCCAGTTCAGCTAGCGTGGCCTTCCTTTTTGCCATTTTTCCTAAGTGTTGGGTTCCGATCCGATCAGATTCTTTGCTCAGTTCCACATATCCGATCCGAGCCCCCTTATCCGATCCGAACCCTGCACTGTTTTCTGAAACTATTCCAGCAAGTGTTTACGCCATTCGACGACGTTTTCGACCATTCTAACTATTGGAATCAATCACAAAGCATTTCATACAGTCATAGCAACATGCATAATCAACCACAAACATCATTCACATCAATATCATAGGTTAAAATGGATCAAACATACCCAAAATCCCATATTTCCCCTTAAGCATGTTTAGGTGAAACTAATGATAGGCTTAGCAAAATTTAACCAAATTAACCCAAATTCATATCAGAGGTCTAAAACATCATTTAGGAATTTATGAACATTTTTCCCCAATTTTATCATGCTTAAAATCGCTAATTAGCACTAATCACCCCTAATTAGCCATAATTAGTGTAAAACTATGCAAATCACTCACCTTAGACACAAAATAAACTAAGATCTGAAATGATTCTCTGATTTGATGTGAATCTCAATGCCAATAGCAGATCCTATGCTGATTTGGTGAAGATCTTCCTTGATTAGGGATTGCTAAGCTAAATCCTTGACCAAAAGATGATTTGGAGGTGATTTAGAGGTTAGAGGCCATTTTTAGGGATCCTTGGTGATAAGTGGAGGCTAGAAAACTGAAATGGAATGATTCTCCATCTCATTTCAGCCCTCTCATAACCCTAATCCCGAAATGGGTTATGGGCCTACTCACTAATCACCCGATTTGGCCCGGTTAAGCAGTTTTTCACCCTCCAAATCTTGTTTCAGCCATATCTCCCAAATGGAAAGTCCGTTTGGCTATTATGACCACTCTACGAAAAGAGAAACCATCAAACGAATCAAAAGGAAGTGGTTTCAGGTCAAAATTCCTTTCCAATCAAAAGTTATGGCCAAAACAGTACCAACTAGGGGCAAAATGGTCATATAAAAATCGACAAAAATCATGGACATGGGAAATGACTCTAATAGATGTTTCCCAAAGTTACATGACCATACGACTTCACATGGGAAAGAAATAAATATTCTACGATCCTATGATGTGTAGAATACGGGTCATTACAATCGTAGTTTGCACACCTGTTTTTCTTTGATAGTTAACTCACCGACTATTGAAGTTTCTGACCATTTTAACATTGTTAATATGGAGAGACCGGTTGGATTATTATCCGAAGAACCACTGCGTATTGGCATAAGAATTGCGAATCATATATGCCAAAGATAATTGAAGACGGAGTAAAGTGCAAGGGCTGTTGTATAAATCTTAGGTAAAGATCGCCTAAGATGGCTATACTGAATAGTGCCTTCGGTTTGTCCAGTCCCAGGACGACCTATATGGAAGAATGTCTGACGGATTATATTTAATAGATCGCATAAGTTGATCTCTTCAAACGTATTTACGTTTGGTGGCGGAGGAATTTGTTTCTCTTAGCTGTATACCCGTGGTATTTTTTGGGAAATCAATTTGTGATTTGGCGGGTATGACGATGTGACATTCAAAGTGAATAAATGTGTGATCTGTCATAGATAAGCGTGGCCTCTAGCCTCACAACCAGGAAATGACAAAAATCAGGCAGGCCACATGGCTATGTAGGTCGCACCTATTAGGGTGTATAATCACCTGATCTAGAGTTTCATTTATTTCTAAAAATCTATTGTCGATGTTGTCCCATTCGGGAAACGGTTGCTGATCCCAACCGGTTGTGATATACATTCGATACACTCAAGCGAAATGAGTGGTCGGTCATGTGTGGCCGGGTTGCAAGATGTTCTTGTTGAACCCAGTGTATTCTTATCTAGAGGTACACTAACGAAAGGTGGTTCCATACCTTGTCATAGTTGGAAATCCATTATCCAATACGTGCTTGCAGTTTTGATTGTATACTATATATGTAGAACGTGAGATGAAAGCGTTTCTGCTAGATGATTATTATATTGTGGTTGATAGACATTATTATAATATCACAAGGTTTTTGATATAAAGATGTTTTGGATTCTCATAAGGGAAAACCCCATTCCACTATACGGCGTGGTCTTGTAAGATATCGTTTACTTGTTCAAACTGTTTTTAACTATTTTACTCATACTAGTCCCATTACTGACTCGGAGTTTATTTTGTTTTGTTTCCCTAAACTCTTGGGTGCCCAATTTTATATGGGCAGTCAAGTAGTCAGTATTTTACAGATATACTTGGAGAGCTTGGAGCAGGAGGCTTCAGGATTATGTAGCTATAGTTATTTCCGCTGTGTTGTAAGTGTTGTACTCTGATAATGTTACTGTATACATATACTGATTTATTTCAAGGATATATTATCTATTATATGTTGTTCGTTCCACTGTGAGATTCGTGTTACTCTGTTGTTGTATCTTCTTCTTCTTATATTCTAAGTTTCTATCTTATCTATTCTCATCCTCTAACTTCTTTCTATTAACTTTCCGCTATTTTTTGATGTTTGGTTAGTCATCATTGAGTTTATGGAGATAGCCAAAGTCGACAAAAACCGGGTCGTTACATATATATATATATATATATATATATATATATATATATATATATATATATATATATAACGCTATCAACGTATATAAATGCACATTAAGTGTGTTATAAATGCAATTAAATTAGGAATAAAAATTAAATGTCTACATAGAAACTTGTATGGTTGTATGTGTGTGAGTTAATGGCTTAAGTAATATTAATGACACATAGACATGAGGCTAATTGTTACTTGTTATAGAAGTCTTCCCAGAACCGACCGGCATATCTAGTGTCTACAAGTAAATCTAGTTAATGTGAGAGATCTAGGTGTTGTAGGCCATTATAATTAGTATTCTATGATGTGAGGTTAGGCCCAATTTGTAACAGAAGCTTGCCTGGAAACGCCCGACAAATCCATCATCTACAAGTGATAGACCAAATGTGAGATATCTAGTGTGCATACATACATACATATATACATATACATATATATATATATTGTATCCAAATTAGGCATGCCTTGGAAAAAGGTATTAAGTGGCTGATCTATCTCTTATTGGGTATTAAGTGGTTACAACTAGGTTCGTTCCTAAGGTTCACACCTTGGTTCAGAACCCAAGCCATTGAGCTTGCCTTTCAAGAAGTAAATGGTTATTAGGTCTACCTTTCTCCAATAAGGTATTAAATGGTCCTAGTAGTCAATAACGTGTATAGGGTAGTTCTCCAAGTAATGTCCGCTTCTTATCTAGAGGCTAGTGAAAGCTGATTTAGGGATGGATTACATATACATGGCCTAAGGAAGCACCGTCTGAGGGAAGTATTAATTGGTTAGGAGTTCACCCGTAGGAACAGCTAGATAGTAACAAGAGGGATCACCAAGGGGGTTCTTCTTATAAGAAGTTGTGTTCTTGACCTAAAACCTAGTATTAAATAGTTGTTACTATTTATTTCCCTACAAGAGAGTTAGTTATCATTTATAGAATATTAACGTTTGAACGGAGTCTTAAGTGGCTTGGGGACCTCCATTGGGTATTAAGCAACTAAAAGGGATGTCCGCCCTAAATAAGTATGGTATTAAGCGACCATAGGAGGTTTGTGCCCTTAATTTAGTGTCGAGGTATTAAGTAACTTTTAGGACGTCCGCCTTATATGTTTTCCTTGTGTGTTTGTTATGTAGACGCAACTTGAAAAGTCTGTAACTGCCAAATGCAGGAAATAGCCTACTTAACTTAATTGTCTTTCGTTCACTAGAACTTTATTTTCTGACCTCCATCCTCTTAACATTAACAAAAAAATTGGTAAGACAGGTAATTAAGGATGGAGGATGATCTCTCGGAGGAGGAGCCTCCTGAAGATCTAGTTATTTTAGTTATTGCTTACTTACTACTTTTTAATTGGGATGAATGATGATACCTTGAAGTTTGAGACATGTTGTATTTCTGAATTGTGGTTTTTAAATAATTAGTACATCTTATAATTATGCTATTATATTTTATCCATCCACTGCATGAGTTCTGATTTTCGTTTTAGATTTCTCTGTGTATCTGTTTAAGTTATTCCTTATATGAACCAACGACCAACTTAGACTGGCTCTAAGTCTCGATGGTCCTTTTCCAGGTCGAAATTTAGGCTCATTCTGGGTGGGTTGTTACATTTGGTATCAGAGCATAGGGTGCCCGATTCCCGATGAAATATACATATGAGAGACGTATTTGTTATTTGAAAAGGTTTTCAAAACTATATATATATAAGTAGTATTCCCCAAAACATACGAAATTATACTAGGCAAACTTATCTTTCTTTTTAGGCTCTGATAGTATCATAGAAAGTCCATTGAAGGGTTTTTCCTTTTTCAGATAATAGATACGACTGACTATTAGCCCAAATAGGGAAACCAGGAAAGACCTCATTACTTGTCAGAATGGTTCCAACAGTATCTTCGGACTGTGGAACAAGTCTATGTTGCTAATCCTAGCCCAGCGGAACCAGCCGCTTAGCCCGTTAAAGGGGCACACAATTTCCCTTGCCTTTGTAAAGATTTTGTATGCTTGGGAGGAAAAACCTTTTCGTGAACTGAGAAATTATGGAGGTGAAAGCCTGGATCTCAGAGTGTGAAAGGATTTTTGAGGCTACCCAAAGGGAAGATGAACTAAAGCATAGGGTAGCAGCCTGACACTTGAAGGGGAGGTCTTGGAATGGTGGAACCTGATTTCATAAGAGAACATGGGCAGAGTGTTTACGTTGGCAGAGTTTAGGACCTGTTTCGAAAACAAGTTACCAACTAATGTGGAGAAGATTCCATAACTAGAAAAAATTATAAAGCAAGGAGAGATAGAGTTGAAAGAGTTTGTGGTGAAGTTTGTTGAGTTATATAAGTTTGGTAGGGGATGGTGGACACCCCAACAGATAAAGCCCTTAGGTTTTTGAAAGGTTTGAATTCACCATTGAAGGAGATACTTTTGGCATAAGCTACTTTTGGAGCATCATTTGAGGCTTTGGTTGAGGCAACCATCTTATATTCTGCTGAAAATGTTAAGGAAGTTAAGACCTCTAATAAGGGAGAATGTACTTCTGGTGATAGGAAAAATAAGAAAAGGATTTTTTGGCTCCACAAGAAGAAGGGCGGTAAATTCAAGAAGGAAGCTTAGACTTGTTCGAGGTGCCATAAGAAAGGGCACAAACCGAAGTACTATAGAGTAAACTTGGCTAAGATAAATTTCAAAGGGAAATGCTTTAACTATCATGAAGGTGGACACTTAGCGAGGAATTGCCCAAAGCCAAGGGTGGTGCAACAAGGCCAAAATTATGCATTAGAAGTTGCGACGATTCGTAGTCAGCCCCTCGGGGAACAGGGACAGCCCACACTTGAATGTATAATTTCTATTCTAAGAAATTCTTTGTGCACCCTATTTGATTCTAGAGCCACCCACTCATTTATTACTAGGAAGATTGTAGACTCCTTGAAACTTTCCTTAACCTTTGTTAGCCATCTGATGGAGGTGTCTAATCCCGTCGGAGGGACTATGCATCTTTATGTTGTTTGTAAGGACCTAATATTAGACATTAGTGATATTGATTTTTTGTGTGATGTGTATATAATTGATTTTATAGGGTATGATCTTGCTTTGGGAATGGACTGGATATCATTTTATGTGGTCGTCCTCAAGTACCATAGAAGAATGGTTTGTTTGAAAAATCACGGAAGCCGCAACATAGAGATTCCTTATAGGACAAGGTGCAGGAGTTCGACCTTATTTTCTCTATCTCTTGAATTTGAAGGACCGTCCTCGGTACCAGTTGTATGTGAGTTCCCTGACGTTTTTAAGGAAGTCATAGGACTCCCACCCCACTGTGACACATCTTTTAGAATAGACCTCGAAAACAATGTGAGGCTTGTAGCATTGCCTTTAAGGTTTATAGCTCCTAAGGAAAGGAGAGAGTTAGACAAGTAAATCTAGGAGTTGTTGCAAAAGGGATTCATTCGTAGGAGCACCTCTGAGTGGGGTGCCTCAATAGTGCTTTCCATAAAGGTATATGGATCTTTAAGGTTATGTGTCAACTATAGGGAACTTAACAAGATAACCAAAAAAAATAGGTATTCCTTACCAAGAATTGATGACTTGTTTGATCATTTGGAAGGAGCCCAAATATTTTCCCAGTTAGTCTTGGCTACTAGATTTCACCAATTAAGGATTTCAAATGAGAGTAAGCCCAAAACAACATTTAGGACGCCAGATGGATTATTTAAGTGGGAGGTAATGCCTTCTGGATTGACAAATGCTTCCTCCTTCTTCGTAGACCTGATGAGTAGGGTATTTCGGGACATACTCAATAAGATCGTGGTAGTGTTTGTAGATGACATCCTTATCTTTTCCAAGGACCACAAAGGGCATGAAGATCACTTGAGAAGGGACCTAGGAATCCTAAGAGAGAACCATCTTAAAGCCATATTCTCGAAATGCCAATTTTTGAAGAAAGAAGTTAAGTTTCCAAGATATTGTCTTGGGTAATGGATTAGCAGTAGACCCCGCTAAGGTAGAATCTGTCCAAGAGTGGAAGATACCTCGAAATGTGACTGAGGTTAGAAGCTTCTTTGGGTTAGAAGGCTATTACAGAAATTTTATCAAGGGATTAGCAAAGATCGCTTCCCCACTAACCGAACTGACAAAGTAGGATCATAAGTTTGTGTGGACTGAGAAGTATGGGAATGCCTTTGAGAGATTGAAGGAATCTCCCACAAAGTGCACCTATTTTGTTATCCCAAACGGAGCCAAGATGTTCGTTATTTTCACGATGCATGTGGGACTGGGTTAGGATTAGTCCTCATGCAAGAGTGTAAAGTAGTTGCCTACACAAGTAGACAACTCAAGGATCATGAGAAAAGGTACCCCATCCATGATTTGGAGTCAGCAGGAGTGGTTTTCGCTCTCAAGATGTGGAGGCATTATCTTCTTGGAGAGAAGTTTGAGTTATTCACAACTCATGAGTTCCTTAGGTATTTGTTTTCTTAGAAGGATCTGAACCTTGTCAGTAGAGCTAGATGGAATACCTTGCATCTTTTGATTTTTCCATTCAGTATACCACTGGGAAGGGTAACGTCATAGCCGACGCTTTAAGTCAGAAGCACGTTATCCAAGTGTGATTACCGAATGGAGGCAGTTAAAGTTTCTCTCTAGTTTTAATTTGCAACCACCATATGAGGCAACTCAAGGTTTTCTTGGAGAGATGGAGATAAGACCAGTTTTATTGGAAAGAACCAAGGGTGAGAAAGACCATGATGACAAGTTGAGGGCATTAAAGGAAAAAGTTTTTATGGGAGAATCATTCCCTCATTCTAGTAGATATTCTATTGATAGTAGTGATAGCTTGAGAAGGGATGGTTGGATTTGTGTCCTTAGGAGTTTGGATCTTAGGAAAGAGATTCTAAAGGAATGCCATAAGTCAAGGATGGCCATTCACCTCGAAGGAAATAAAATGTTTAAGGACATGAAGAGAAGTTTCTATTGGGAAGGAATGAAGAGGGACGTAGCAGAGTTTGTTTCTAGGTGCTTGACCTGCCAAAGAGTAAAGGTGGAACAGGGGAAGCCTAGAGGACTTTTGTTACCATTGGAGGTTCCCACTTGGAAATGAGAGCACATTTCTATGGATTTTATTGATGGGCTTCCTAGGAGTAAGAAAGGGAATGAGGCTATTTGGGTGATAGTGGACCGATTAACGAAGAGTGCCTATTTTATTCCCATTAAGTAGAACATGACCGTCACTTTGTTAGCCCAATTGTATGTTATGGATATTATTAAGCTACATGGGATTCTAACTACTATAGTGAGTGATAGAGATCCATTATTTACTAGAAAATTTAGGAAGAGTCTTCATAAAGCATTGGGAATGACCCTAAGTTTAAGCATAGCCTATCATCCGTAGATAGACAGCAAGACGGAGAGAGTTAATATGGTTTTGGAGGATCTTCTTAAGGCTTGCATAGTCGATTTCAAAGGAGCATGGGGGTAGTAGATTTCTTACAAAAACAGTTACCAAGTGACGATTGGTATGGCCGTTTATAAAGCTTCGTACGGGCATCCATGCAAATCGCCAACTTGTTGATGGGAAAATGCCGACAAGGTTTTACTCAGACCAGACCTTATCCATAAGTCCACAGAGATTATCACTTTGGTTTGGCAAAGAATAATGGCTGCCCAGGTCCGACAAAAGTGGTATGCTGATCAAAGGAGGAGAGAATTGGAATTTGATGTCGGAGATTTGGTATTTGTTAAGGTTTCTCCTCTTAAGAAGACAATTTGGTTTGGGAAGACTGGGAAGTTATCTCCCAGATTCATTTGGCCTTGTTGGATTTTGGATAGGATTGGGAGATGGCTTACCGGGTGGATCTTCGTGAGCATTTGTCTGGAATCCACTATGTTTTTCATGTTTCCCATCTTCGCAAATGCCTTCAGGATTCAGCCGATAGACTCGAGCTTGCAATATTGAGGACATAGGAAGCCTCGAGTTGGATTCTAGGATGCCTAGTGCCACCGCAAGGATCGTGGAGCATAGAATCAAACGACTCCGCAAAATTCTATTTGACTTGTCCAAGTTTAATTGGGAGATAACTCTGCGGAGAGCACATGGGAAATTGAGGAGAAGATTAGACTTACTCATCTAGAGCTTTTCTCGGGTAATTAATTTCCCCTAATTTATCGTTTTTCGTTGCATAGTGGTTTCTAGATTGGATGGTAGGATATGGATGTGACACAAATGCATTGTGCACTCATATAGAAGTAAATGTATGTTAGGGTGTTTTGCATACAAATTGCATCACTTATCACTTACACGCTAGGATTGAGCTCATTATAGCAAGTCTTTAGTTCATAATCACTATGAGTTATGGATGTTTCTAAAATAACATGGGTGTACAACATGGATCTTGAAGCGAGTTGTTTTCCTCACCCCTTCAAAATATTTCGGAATGAAATCTCTAATAACGGCAGAGAATGTAGCACCCCGTAAAATATACTTAATTTAAACATTGGTTTAACCTAATTCAAAAATGAATAGTAATAATTAAGAATATGTTAAAAGGTTGAAAACGGAATTTTGGACAATTGGGAATTTGGCCACGAAAGTATTGTAGTTGCATTCGTAGCAAGATTCTGATCCGTTTTTACATTTTATTTGCTAAAAAAGGTGTAACAACGCGGGAAATCAGAACCAATTTAAAAATTTTATTTTTAGAAATTTTAACAGAAAATGTGTTAGAATTTAAAAATTCCATTTTTAAATAATAATAAAGCTATTAAAAATAGCCATTTTGCAAACGACCTCCGTTTTCGACGAAACCATTTTTGTTGGATCCGGAATGTCAAATTATTGTTAGGTTTAAATTTCCATAATTTTTGGAATTAATATGTGAGCGTGGTAAATTAAAATGCGTTTGGTAATTTCTGTTAAATTGGATCGACCATTAAAAAGACCATTTTTCAAACAGTCTCCAAATTCGACGAAATTAATTTTGTTAGGGCCGTATCATCAAAACATAGCTAGATTTATTTTTCCGGAATTTTTGGAGTTAGTATGTGGCCCTGGTAAATTAAAATGTACGTTCAAATTTAATATTAAATGTTTTATATTTTATTTTAAAGAAAAATAGGTTGAAATGGTCAAATGGGCTTACGAAACATAGTCCATTGTACTCGGGATGGGGTGTTTGGCTAGGGGTAACAGTCGCTGGGCTGGATTTGGAGTTAGTATGAGTTAACGGGTTTTTTTTTTTTTTTTGAGAATTAGAGAATTAAATAATATAATATTATAAATATAGGATTAACAAACCCTAAATCTCGTTCCAGAGCTGTCGCCATCTTTTCGTTAATAGCCAGAAAAGCTCAAAACTTCTTCCCTTAAGATCACGCGATCCTCTCAATAAAATCGTTCGACTCTTTAGAAATATTGTAGTCCTCTCCATCCTCTTCACATCCGTACGGTGAGATTGCCTGAAGCTCTGCATTTCGCTCGATTTGGGCACCCAAACCTCCGCCTCGTCGACTGTTAGAACTCCTACAACCCACCATTGAGTTCGCCGTCGTGGGTCCCACCTAGCGCGCGCTTCCAAGCCCGTGAGCGGGGTGCCATCTAATCATCCTCCGGCGTCTCGATCGGAGTGGAAAATCCAACCCAAAGTTTGAACAAATCAGAAAAAGGTGCGGCCTTGTTTTACTGAAGGTAGGAGAAGGTATTATTTTTCAAATTAATAAATTTATTAATAAAATTTAAATACTTTGAACTTTTAAAAATTCGTAACTTGTTCCTACGATATCGAAATCACATGAAACAGGAACCGTTGGGATCACGACAGTGTCTACTACATTTTAGCAGTGACCAGCGAAATCTAGAGCGATCTACAATTTTTGAGAATTCGAAATCACTGTGAAATATCTAATTTAAAATTAAAATTAATTGAGATGTGAAATTTATATTTATACGCTATTAAAATTTATATATGTGTTGTACGAGATTTGAATTGATTGATTTTGATTGCGATGATCTATTGGATTGAATTGGTTTGAAAAAAAATTGTCAAAACTTTTTATACAATAAAATTACCTTTTTTTATTGTATATATGAATCATAGAATTTTTCAAAATTGTTTATATAGTAGTATTTCCTTTTTATTGAATATTTGAATCATAGAATTTGTCAAAATTGTTTATACAATAAAATTTCCTTTTTATTGTATATGTGAATCATAGAAATTGTCAAAATTGTTTATACAATAAAATTTCCTTTTTATTGTATATGTGAATCATACAAATTTTCAAAATTGTTTTTACAATAAAATTACCTTTTTTTATTGTATATGTGAATCATAGAATTTGTCAAAATTGTTTATACAATAAAATTTCCTTTTTATTGTATATGCGAATCATAGAAATTGTCAAAATTGTTTATACAATAAAATTTCCTTTTTATTATATATGTGAATCATAGAATTTTTCATAATTGTTTATACAATAAAAAAATCCTTTTTATTGTATATATGAATCATAGAATTGGTCATAGTTGTTTATACTATAAAAAAATCCTTTTTATTGTATATATGGATCATAGAAATTGTCATTTTGGAAATAATTGTTTGTATAATAAAAAAATTTACTTTTTATTGTATATATATGAATCAAAAATTTATCATGTTTTAGAGAAAAATAGTTAAACATTAAAAATAACATTTTAATGTATGTTTTGATTCGTTATTAAAAAAGAATTATGTTTTAGGGATAAATAGTTAAACATTAAAAATAACCTTTTAACGTATGTTTTGATTCATTATTAAAAGAGAATCATGTTTTAGTGAAAAATAGTTAAACATTAAAAGTAACATTTTTAATGTATGTTTTGATTCATTATTAAAAGGAATCATGTTTTAGAGAAAAATAGATAAACATTAAAAGTGACATTTTTAATGTATGTTTTGATTCATTGTAAAAAAGGTCATGTTTTAAATAAATTGTTTAAACATTAAAAATGACATTTTTAGTGTATGTTTTGATTCAATAGATAAAAATAATTACATGTTAAAATTGGTGTTGTCATTATAAATATTACATTTAATATGTTTATTTAGATAAGAATGACATGTTAAAATAGAATTTGCGATTTAAAATGTTTCTTTTAACATGTTTATTTAGATAAAAAGAATGACACGTTAAAATAGATTTTGCAATTAAAAATGTTACATTTAATATGTTTGTTTAGATAAAAAGAATGACATGTTAAAATAGAATTTGTAATTAAAAATGTTACATTTAATATGTTTATTTAGATAAAAAGAATTACATGTAAAAGTAGGAGTTGTTCATTAATAATGTTTCTTTTAACATGTTTGTTAAGATTAAAAATTTACATGCTAAAATAAAATTTGTAATTAAAAATGTTACATTTAATATGTTTGATTAGAATAAAAAGAATGATATGTTAAACATGTTTTATCATTAAAAATGACATTTTTATCATGTTAAATTAGAATAAAAGAATCATATGTTAGGATATGATTTTGTTGATTAAAACATTATTTTTAACATGTTAGTTAAATCGTCGAACGGATTATATGTATATATATATATATATAAAAACTAAAATTAAACAAGTCGTGCGCGGTAGTTCAGGTTTTAGAATTCTAACTTTAAATGATTATACCGAAAGATCCGACCGTCGGATTTTCCCAAAACTGGAACCGTTAGGTTCGCTTTGGAAAGATCTTTCCAACAATATTTAATTTGTTAAGATCCAACGGTTAGATCTCGAGAAATATGTAATTCAAATTTAGATAAAAACAACGCTAGGGCCACGTAACGACCTGAAACGTCGTTCGAATTAAATGGGCTATTTTTATATAAATAAAAATAGCAATAAATCGTTATAAAATAATATTAACGATATGAAATGATTGGAATTACATATATTCGAGAATTATTTGAAAAGACCGAGTTCAATCTCATTTCAAATAATTATACGAAGATTTAAATTCAAAGACATTGAAGACAGTGGTTGAAGACCGGCGATCTTCACATCGAATGGATGACTACTGATGCCCTAGATTTTTTGCTCCTAGGAAAGGGTTAAAATGGTAGTTGTCCGGACGTACTTGTTGATTGTCCGAATATGCGAGAACCTCTCTTCCGTATTGGACAATACGGGACGAGGAATAAGGTGTCTCCGTTTCATTCAGACCCAGAACGGATTTGTAAATGGATGTGCGTATGACATTGGATTTCATTCTGTGTGAATTGATTTCTATTAAATATATATCTATTTGGTGGAGGAGAATTTATTCTCTTGCTTAACACCCTTCTTTGAGACGTACGAGCTTGGAGGTTATATATTGATGGACATCAGTCGCATGGCGTGGATTTTCAATGTGGCATACCAAGAGGCAAATTATCAAGGCTTTTGTTGAAAAGCAGAGCCTTGTGGTTGATGATCAAAGCACAGCTTAAATTAGCATAGCTTTGTGCATAGCATTACTTCGTGAGCCTCACCCCCCGGTATTAGTCAAAAACGGAATGACGACGGCAGGGAGTGCATGCGTTTCTTTCTAGCTAGAAGTGGTGTCATGGTATGGAGGCCAGACATTTTTACTTATGTGGATGATGGATTGTGAGGGCCCTCGGATATTGGTCGCTACTGGCCAAGTGATAGGTCCTATAGGACTGGGAAATGTATTGTTCAGGAATAACTAATCCACTAAAGTAGTTGTAGGCCGACCCTGCTGCTAACCAGGGCTCCCCAGCATCCGAGTCCTGAGGCATTTGCTAGAGTGTCTCGAAACCGGTAAGGATGATTCCAAGCCTCGACTCATGATAGAAACCCAATTTCCAATATGACATAACAGATTTGATTGTAAACCTATATATGGCGACATAGTAGGACGGGGTACTATGCCGTCTAGGATTGACACATTTATTTTGAAAGTGTTTTAAAACTGATTAGACACTAGTAATAATATCAACTGATTATTGTTTTATACGTATCAATCAAGTTTGATCATTATAAGGTAAAACTCTATACTTCGGTTTGCGTTGCATTGTGTGATGGGACTTGAGTCTTATAATGGTTTCCTTTTTCTAAAAAGCATTGCGTTGTTTAAAAGATTTATTTATTTTATGCACTGGTAATCCAATGGAGTAAACTCGTTCCGCATTAGCGGCATGGTCCTATGATTAGCCTTGTTATTAGATAATTTAAGTAAGATTTCTCATACCAGTCCCATGACTGACTCGTAGTTTGTTTTCACTTACAAACTCGGGTGCCCCTATTTTTACACGGGCAGCCAAGTAAACAGGTAACAGTCTTTCTTTTGATACGCACCGTAGCATGGGGTGCTCTTTTGGCAGAAGACGAAGACTATCTTTATATTTTATCTCTATTTTGGACATTTAGACATCACTTTATCTATGATGTATTTGATGACGTTCTAGACTTATTTTCTATTTGTTGGAACCTCTTATGTACTAAGTAGTATCCTATGTCTGTGCAACTCTAATGTTGATAACATTTATGATTCCGCTGCTATGATGATGAGTATTATTCTATGATTTCATGTGTTAAGATGTTTTCTATAATCTATTGTTGTGGTAAATGTGTTATATCCCAATGATTATCTTTGCTTCCGTGGCACGGGAGTTTAGGGTTATCACAGTTGGTATCAAAGCCAGGTTAACCTTAGCTCTGGAGTATAACATATTTAAAACAATTCATCAAAATAAAATCAGTAGTATTCTAAGGTGAGTATCTCATTAGAGATAGGATTAACAATGTCCTAGAATGAGCACGGTAGAATGGCACATAATAATCAGTCATTACATCATCATTTTTTCATATGTCCTTCTACTTTTACCGTTCCTTAAAAATTATTATTTCTGTTGGTCTGACTCTTTTCTTGATGGTACAGAACTGACTGAGATGAGTATGAGGGCTAGAGCTAGAGGAAAAGGTGGAGCAGGCAGAGGCCAAGGAAGGGGTGAAATCCATACTGCTCAGAACCAACCTAATCTAGAGACCGTAGTGCCACCACCACCATCCCCGCAACCTTTCGATCTGGATAAAGTAGATAAGAAATTCAAAATTTGGGAGGCGTGCCATTCACTGGCCGAGAGACAGTGACTGAGGCTCAGGCTTGGCTAAAGACATGCGAAAAGATCTTCGCAGTCTAGGAGTTAGAGGACCATCAGAAGAGATTCATGGCATCATGGCTGCTAAAAGACGAGGCTTTAATATGGTGGGAGACAACTACTATTGGCGATATTGATGCTGACATGTCTTGGGCGAAGTTTAAAGAACTCTTTAATGAGAAGTTCATCCCTCGACAAGAAGTCGAGTGTCTGCATGATGAATTTGCTAATCTCCAACAAGGGGATCAAACTATTACTGAGTATGTGAGAAGATTCGAAGAGCTCTCCGGATATGCACCTGAATTGATTCAGGACCTGCTCCAGGAAAACAAGAGGTTCATTAACGGTCTTTCGAGGAAGTACCACAACAGGGTTACGGCACATATTGAGCTCCCATTTGCCAAAGTGATTGAGATGGCTTGTAGATACGAGGAGATTGACCAGAGAAATTCTCAGTAGGATCGTGAAAGAAATCAAGCTAATAACAAAAGGAAGCAGTCTGATAAGAAGCCAGAGACGAGCAACACTGTAGCCGTCAAGCCTCAAGAGAATAAAAAGGCCAAGGTTAAATGCTTCAACTGTCAAAAACTCTGACACTATAATTATGAATGCAGAGCTCCAAAGAGGCCAAGGAGGACTGAATCAGGGCCCAATCAGAATCCTTGTGGTACTAAGGAATGCTTTGATTGTCACAAGTCAGGGTATCTTATCAAGGATTGTCCATTGCAAAAGAAGTCTGAGGTGGATCACGTGTATGATGGAGCGAGTGCACCAGCTTCTCGCGAAGGAGCAGGTAAACCAGATGTTTTGGGAAATACCGTTACTATTAAAAATATTCCCGTTATAGTATTATTTGACACTGGTGCATCACAAAGTTTCATTTCAAGTAACACTGTTAAAAAGTTAAAGTTTACCCTAAAGAATCGATTAGTGTCCATAATCCAATAGGAGGTTCTCTTGTTCTCGGTTTATATTGTAAAGTGCCTGTCTCCTTCTCTTGTGATCGGTTTCCTTTCAATTTGATTGTCATGAATTTCTCTGAATTTGATATTATTCTTCGGCTAGATTGGCTAACGAAGTATGAGGCTGAAGTATTTTGCGCCAAAAGAATTGTTAAGGCTAAAACAAATTTTGGGAATACTATTTATATACCATGCCACGGCTCTGAAAATGATAGAAAAGAATTTTGGTCTTATGTAGAAGTTACTCCTACTTCTATTGAGAATATTCCTGTAGTTAAAAATTATGCGGATGTGCTTGAAGAAGTTGATAGCTTACCTTCGCGAAGAGAAATTGACTTCAGGGTCGACCTAGTTCTGAATGCAAGGCTAGTTGTGCATACTATTCGAAGAATAACATTGAAAGAGAAAGAAGAATTGAGTAATCAAACTAAACAACTGTTATTGAAAGGTCTGATCAGGCCTAGCTTTTCAAATTGGGGTGCAGCAGTGGTGTTTGTCCCAAAGTCAGACAGTACTCTCAGACTATGTGTGAATTAACGAGACCTCAATAAGCAGACACTGAAAAATAAATATCTATAGCCACGTATTGATGATTTATTAGATCGCTTGAATGGAGCGCAAGTGTACTCTAGAATGGACCTAGCTACAGGTTTCCATCAATTGCGTATTGCTGAAGAGTGTGTTCCTTTGACCGCTTTTGTATCACCCCATATTTTTAAGATAATAAAATAAGGATTGCATGTAATAAATGCATGCACTAAAAAAAATGTAATGCATGCACTGAAAGAAAGAAAGGATTGGTTGCATGCAACATAAATATGTTGCATGCACTGATTTGCAAACATAATGCATTAACATTAAAAGAAAAAGATTCATGCAATGGTTTAATTTAAGTATTGTAACTAACATGAAAAAGAGAAGTAAGGAGAGAACAATAATTATCATTGTTCTAAGACTTATTAACAAAAGACTTAATAGCTCGGTTGATTAAGGCATTGGATTAGTAACATGGAGGTCGGGGGTTCGAACCCCTGAGGCGGCATAATTTTTATCTTTGTTTTAGAGAGGGCCAACAGAACATGCAAATATATGTACGTATACAAATTCAAAATTTGAAAGTATAAGAAGGTACATATAAGGAAATAAAGAAAATATATGTATATATATGAGAATATATATATGCAGAAATATATGTTTATGAAAGATAAAATTCAAGATAAGACTACAGTCAATGAAATATGGCAAGAATCAAATAACGGTGCAACATCGTTTGAATTTTGAAAATAAAACGAAAGTTGTGCATATATATATACGAGTAAAATGGTCATTAGAGGAATTGTATACATATAAGAATATTTCATGTTAACAAAATAGTTAAATAAATTCCAGAAATTCAAACGTTCGAAAATCAAATTTCTATGCCAAAACAATTCAAACATTCGAAATTCAAATTTCTACGCCAAAACAGCTTGCGGGACCCAATGCTAACTCAACACTGTGTGTACGATAAGATTTGGCTAGATTCATCTGCGAAACTGGACTATTTTCTTAACTGGGTTCAATGCTGACTCAGCACTGCGTGTACAATAAGGTCTTAAGCATCTATAACTAAGACCCTATACCTAACCCTAAACATCATAATTCAGTAGCTACGCTGGAGCTTTGCCATGGTCCCCGCTCTCTCTCTTCTCAAAACTATTCTAAAATTAAAATGTTAGCATATGAGAATTATGAATTTAGATCTGGAAGAGGGAATCAATGTTAATAAAAAGATTATTGAATCATGAAAGCAAGGTAAACCTCTAAGAACCAATCTATTTAAATTATTTCTCTTTCCCTTCTCTATTCATGAAATAATAAATCCATGGTCCTTAGGTCGTGAATCAAATTAAAGGGAAAAGGAAAACCATGGATGATAGAACAGATCAGATCCAAAATTTGGGGAAAGCTTAAAGGTGAGTGGGTTTAAGCTATAGCCTTTAGATAATGTTATGACTCTCGTTTAGCATTCCCCTTTTTAATTAATTTTGAAATGGCTAGTTTAATTATAAATTGCTGTTGTAACGAATTGAAATGTTGATATGAATATGTCAGGAAATTCCTATGTTGAATTGGCTAAGTTATTGAATGTTTACATGTGGGAGAAAATAAACTTGTTATGATATGAATAGCCAATTCAGTTATTGTAATTACATGATTTACTTGGGACATATTATTGATTGAACTACATGTTAAAATAATTACACGATTGAATGTTTACATATCCTAATAGAATTAAACATATGTTGAAAATGACATGTGACAAAATATAGACAAAAATTGGACAACATGTAAATTAGATTACTGTAAACTATATTATAGTAAAAAGGATAATATATCTAAAATTTCCATGTAATGAACATAACATATATTATGTTTTGAGATTTCAATTTGGATTGGCAATTTGATATGAACATAAGTGATAGAATGAAAATGAATATACCTAGGATTACAATTAGAAATTGTAAATACACTTATGGCACGAGGTTAGGTTGCATTAGTGGAGGAATCTGCCCGGACCCGACCAGCATATGTAGCAGCCACTAATGTTGAACCTAATGTGAGAGGCCTAAGTGCAAGAATTAACAACATGTGCTAAGACACGAGGTTAAGTCAGCTTGTGGTAGAAGTCTGCCCGGACCCACCCGGCAAATCCAGATTCCACAAGTGTAGGGTTAATGTGAGAGGTCTAGTGCATATATATATTTATACACACACAAGATATGAATAAATGGCAAGGATGGTAATTAAATGTCTAACTCAGAAAATAAGAAAGGAAGGGATGTAATGAACTGAGTTAGTGTGATAAGAGGGAAAAGTGATGTATTTTCTAAATGACTTATTTCTGAGAACGATGTTGCAAGTAAGCCACAATAAATAAAGAAAAGTAAAGAAATTACTTGCTAACATGGATTTAGATGGGAAAACGTTATGAAAATAAATCATTAATTCCTTCTATCAAAGTGATAAGGTGCATGAAGTGTTTTCCTTAATATAATAAGGAACATATATTACAATGAATGAAGAATAATGGTTACAACAGTAAATGGTTTAAAAGGGGAATGATAATGATCTATTATAAATAAATAACATTAATGAAAATGTTGTATAATAGATAGACTTGTCCTAGGGACAAGTGAATATTATAACTTAGGTTATAATAAACTAGTAAGGGAATGGGATAACTGGTGAATTAAGTTAAGTGACACTTAATTGTAAATTAAGTAATCAGAAAAGGGGAAAACATGAAACTAGTTAAGAAAAGGGGGAAAACATGTTTAGACTTGTCCTAGGGATAAGGGGAAATTATAACATAGGTTATAATAAATGGGTAGAGAAACTTATTAATGGGCCTTAGTTAATAGAACTAAGTTAATAAGTAAACAACGGTAAGTTGTATTGATGACGTAAAGTGGGATTATGGTTAAATGAGAAAGGATGAGGAAAACTTATGAAATGAAATAAGTTATATTTAATCATAAATGGTAAGTGACATGTTAATTGGAAAATGTGAATTGGATATACTTAATAACATATTAAGTAAAACATGTTATTGAAATCAAACAAGAATATAAAACGGGTTGTGGATCACAGACCTTGGGCCACAATCTAGAGAATAACATGTTGTAAGCTTATTAATAAACTTAAATGGGTTAAGTTATAAATAGAATTAATAAGCAAGGTTAACTTGGTAAACTTGAAAAGGAAGTCAATGTGAAGGAGAATAACCAAGTTAATTGAGAAAACTCACGAGGTGGCGCAGGCGCATAATTAATGGTTAGACGTAGGGCTAATGACATATAAAACTGAGGTGCTTGGACCAGTCCATAAGTTAGAGGATGAATAACCCTAACGGGGAGATCATCGGGATGTCAAAAGACACAAAGAGGAGCGCATGTCCATCTAAATATTCTTGTAGGCTCTAACGAACTGGGTTAAGAAGCACGCGGCTTCCGAGGACGTAGGGTACTATTGGTATTCCTCTGTGAGTGGCAGATGATCTGCCTATGCTCACAGAGGTCAGGTCTACGTAGGTGAACCAATAAGTATGCCTTAATTGCAATAATAAGGGGCAATCAAAAGACTAAGATGCACCAGCGTGATTCGGCAATACCAGTTAGTGCCCTGTGATAGCAACTCGTCATCTACCTACCATCTTCAGTCAGTACTTAAAGCGGAAAGGCGGAGAACTCCAAAAGACCATATACTTTGCTATCTAGTTATGGGTGAGGTTGGCCAATAGGATTGAAGGGCATAGGGGGTCGGGGTTAAGTTCTCATTCTTGATATTCTTGGGTGCCTTTCATTAGTTGAGGGAGGGGTCTAGTGGGACCATAGCCACTATAAAAGCAGACCTTAGCATGTGCAATAGGCAGATATCTGAAAGCTCCCAACCGAGTTCCATGTTTCTTGATTAGCCCTGCCACGGGACTCGGGCGCACATATAGAAAACATGTGCAATAGACATCAAGAACGATTGACGATACGTATGTGGGAAATTCTAGGTGCACTCATGTCGCTCTGGGTGGTGTATCTTAAGACTAGGAGGCATTATTCGAGGATGGAACCTAATTCGATCGAATGGTTCAAAGATGGCAGCCCGAACGCTTACATAATATAGAAGTAGTGGTTCTTTGCAGACATAGCGTTGACATATGTACAGAAATTTATACGACATTCGGGCGTAGGATTAGGGACTGCTATATTCTTGCGATGATACGGTGGAGACCGTGCGAGTGGTGTACCATGGGGTGTATCTCAATATTGAGAGATAACTACATATACTGTATTAGGTTAATTCACTGGGAAGTAAACGGGTACGACTTGTGTGTAAGCCTTGGGTGTTGTTAACCTAAGTAACCTAATAAATAAGAAAATATGATTGAACGGTATATGTAAGATTATCAAAAGTGTATAGTTTAAATCCAGTCACCAGAACTTGTGTTCTGACCTCCTCCTCATAACACACTCGCAGGTTAGATAGTAGCAGAGACATGATAGCTTTGGATACTGGTTAGGCAGTATTAATAAAACGGTAAGGCTACGTTTTGATTATACTGTATTTTATCCTTTCCGCTGTGAGATATTTTTTTGAGCTCTGACATGTTTTATGTCTCTGTCTTTTCTGAGGATACCAGAGCAAACCAACTCGGGTTTCGATGGATTGGGATTTTTGAAAAAAATTCGGTCCATCGGAATCGGGGTCGTCACAGCTTTCAGAGGCCCAGACTTATTCTATGAGTGGTTAATAATGTCGTTCGACTTATGTAACGCTCCTGCTTACTTTGTCGGTTTAATGAACAGAGTATTTCGCGATGTCTTGAATAAATTTGTGCTGGTTTTCATTGACAACATTTTAATCTTCTCTAAGTCCAATGTCGAGCATGAAAAGCATTTGGAAGAAGTTTCGTAAATTCTGAGATAGAATTTATTAAAAGCCAAATTTCTAAATGCATATTCTAGAAAGAAGAAGTAAAGTTCCTCGGTCGTAGTATCGAAGAAAGGAATTTCAGTGGACCCAGGCAAAATCATCGCCATTCGAGATTGGAAGCAGCCTAACATGCTTACAGAAGTCAAAAGTTTTCTAGGATTGGCTGGCTATTATCATAAATTCGTTAAAGATTTTTCGAAACTATCTTTTCCATTAACGATGCTTACAAAGAAGCATACATAGTTTAATTGGACGCCTGAGTGTGAGGCAGCTTTCCAAGAGCTGAAATTAAGGTTGAGTACTGCTCCAATGTTGACCATTAGTGATGGCAATCAAGATTTGACAGTCTATACTGATGCTTCTCTTGAAGGTGTGGGTGCGGTATTAATGCAAAAAGGCAAAGTAGTTGCTTATGCTAGCCGTCAGTTGAAACCGCATGAGAAGAGATATCCTACGCATGATCTTGTGCTATTAGCCATCGTGTTTTCTTTGAAAATATGGAGACACTATCTTTTGGGTGAGAAATTCGAATTATATATAGATCATAAATCATTGAAGTATTTGTTCACACAGAAGGACTTGAATTTGAGGCTACAGCGTTGGTTAGAATTTCTTGCGGCGTACGATCTAAATATTTTGTATACTCCAAGGAAAGCTAATGTTGTAGCTGATGTGCTTATCAGAAAGAACGCGATCATCTCCAATCTTATCATTACGCCTTCATTAATTGATAAGATCGATGTTCTTCATAAAAACAATAGGTTTATTCAGATGATTAATGAACGAGTTCGAAAGGGCGAAGCTACAAGCTTCCAAATTGATAACAAGGAGACTCTTAGATTGCAAGGGAGAATCTGTGTGCCGGATAGTACTGATCTCAAAAGAGAAGTAATGGATGAATGTCACAAATCTAAACTTAGCATCCATCCAGGAGTAAGTAAGATGTATCATAATCTCAAGCGCACATTCTGGTGGAAGGCGATGAAAAGATACATTTCCATGTATGTTAGCAGGTGTTCTACTTGCCAATAAGTCAAAAGCGATCAACAAAAGCTTGCAGGATTGTTGCAACCACTAGAGGTTCCAGATTGGAAGTGGAATCAAATTTCCATGGATTTCATTGATGGTTTGCCCCGAACCAGGAAAGGCAATGACAGTATATGGGTGATCGTAGATCGTTTCACGAAGACCACCCATTTTATTCCTGTCCAATCTACAAGAACAGCTCAAAGTCTGGCGCAAATTTATTTCAGAGAAATTGTCAAACTACTGGAGTTCCCAGTAGTATTGTTGGTGATCGTGATCCGATATTCGCTAGTAAATTCTGGGAAGCATTCCAAGAGGAGCTGGGGACAAAGTTGAATTTGAGCACCGCATATCATCCTCAAACAGATGGCCAGACTGAGAGGGTGAACCGTATACTAGAAGACTTGTTGCGGGCATGTATTCTTGATTTTGGTGGGTCATGGGAAGATCACTTGCATTTGGTTGAGTTTTCATATAATAACAGTTACCAAGCAAGCTTAAAAATGTCGCCATTCGAAGCATTGTATGGCAGGCCATGTAGATCTCCCGCATGTTGGGTAGGACCAGGCAATTGACTAGTATTGGGTACCGACATGATCCGTGAAGCTTCGAATAAAGTCGATTTCATTAAGAAGCGATTTCAAACAGCTTAGAGCCGACAAAAGAGTTATGCAGATTCGAGAAGAAGAGATTTAGCATTTTCTATTGATGATTATGTATATTTGAGAGTTCCCCATTGAGAGGAGTAGTCCGTTTCGGGAAGACAGGGAAGTTGGCGCATAGATTCATTGTTCCATTCCCTATACTTGAAAGAATTGGAACTCTTGATTACAGGGTTCAGTTGCCTGACTAGTTGCAAAGGAGTACATGATGTATTTCATGTGTCTCAACTTCGAAAGCATGTACATGATCCAGACTTGATTGTGGAGGAAGCAGCACATCAAGATTTGGAGATTACCACAAGCTTAGCAGTGAGAAGAGAGCCAGTGAAAATCATTTGGCAAAGAAACCAGAGTTCTGAGGAACAAGAGAATCCATTTAGTCAAAGTGCAATGTAGCGGAGATCCTAAAGACTGTACATGGGAGACCGAGGATAGCATTAAACAGGCTTAACCTAAGTGCAGAGTGGATATCTCTAACTAGCTCTTGTGTTGAGGTACATTTACAATATATTGTACTTTCCATTTTGTTTCCTACTTTACTATTGTTTCCTTTTCAGGGACGAAAAGTTTTTAAGTGGGGGAGATTGTAACAACCCGGAAAATCAAAACCAATTTAAAAATTTTATTTTTTAAAAATTTTAACAGAAAATGTGTCAGAATTTAAAAATTCCATTTTTAAATAATAACAAAGCTATTAAAAATAACCAATTTGCAAACGATCTCCGTTTTCAACGAAACCATTTTTGTTGGATCTGGAATGTCAAATTATTGCTAGGTTTAAATTTCCATGATTTTTGGGGTTAATATGTGAGTGTGGTAAATTAAAACGCGTTTGGTAATTTCTGTTAAATTGGATCAACCATTAAAAGGGCCATTTTTCAAACGGTCTCCAAATTCGACGAAATTAATTTTGTTAGGGTCGTATCGTTAAAACATAGCTAGAATTATTTTTCTGGAATTTTTGGAGTCAGTATGTGGCCTTAGTAAATTAAAATGTACATTCAAATTTAATATTAAATGTTTTATATTTTAATTTAAAGAAAAAAGGCTGAAATGGTCAAATGGGCTTATGAAACATAGTCCATTGTGTCAGGGATGGGGGTATTTGGCTAGGGGCGACAGTCGTTGGGCTGGATTTGGAGTTAGTATGAGTTAACGGGTTTTTTGTTTAGAATTAGAGAATTAAATAATATAATATTATAAATATAGAATTAACAAACCCTAAATCTCATTCTAGAGCCGCCGCCATCTTTTCATTAATGGCCAGAAAAGCTCGAAACTACTTCCCTTAAAATCACACGATCTTCTCAATAAAATCGTGACTCTTCAGTCAATATTGTAGTCCTCTCCATCCTCTTCACATCGGTACAGTGAGATCGCCTGAAGCTCTGCATTTCGCTCGATTTGGACACCCAAACCTTTGCCGCGTCGATCGCCAGAACTCCCCCACCCCGCCACTGATTTCGCCACCGTGGGTCCCACCTGGCACGCGCTTCCAAGCCCGTGAGCGGGGTGCCGTCTAATCATCCTCCTGCGTCTCGATCGGAGTGGAAAATCCAACCCTAAGTTTGAACAAATCAGAAAAAGGTGCGGCCTTGTTTTACTGAAGGTAGGAGAAGGTATTATTTTTTAAATTAATTGATTTATTAATAAAAATTAAATACTATGAACCTTTAAAAATTCGTAACTTGTTCCTACGATATCGAAATCACATGAAATAGGAACCGTTGGGATCGTGGAAGTGTCTGCTACATTTTAACAGTGACCAGGGAAATTTAAAGCGGTCTACTATTTTTTAAGAATTCAAAATCACTGTGGGATCTCTAATTTAAAATTAAAATTAATTGAGATTGCGATGTGAAATTTATATTTATACGCTGTTGAAATTTATATATGTGTTGTACGAGATTTGAATTGATTGATTTTGATTGCGATGATCTATTGGATTAAATTGATAGAAAAAATGTGTCAAAATTGTTTATACAATAAAATTACCTTTTTTATTGTATATATGAATCATAGAATTTGTCAAAATTGTTTACACAATAAAATTTCCATTTTATTGTATATGTGAATCATAGAAATTGTCAAAATTGTTTATACAATAAAATTTCCTTTTTATTGTATATGTGAATCATAGAAATGAGACGACCCCAAACCCCGTACTGACGGCGGAAAGGGTAATCCGTGGAATATAACACAGAAACAGATAATAGCAGAACAGAAATAAATAAATACACCAGATAATGAACAATAGAATATACTAGATAAAAGTAATCATCAGAGTTACACAGTATACAGGACCTTACTTAGTACAATTACAGTTCAGCTATACATAAATGTCTACAGCGGAAACAAACAAAATATGTACAATAGGAGCTGAATAGCATAAAAAGAGATAAATGATAGAATCCATCTTCATCTCCAGCTATCCAGAGGAAGCCAGCTAAACCTGAATACAAGGCTGCCCGTGTAGAAAACGGGGCACCCGAGTTTGAAAGTGAAACAAGCTTCGAGTCAGTCATGGGACTGGTATGAGAAATCTACTCAACACAATTGAAATATGGTTAATCACAGGACCACGCCACTTTCGTGGAACGGGTTTACTCCATCGGATCACCAGTGCTTTAAAACAAATCATTCTTTGAAACAACGCTATGCTTTTTATAAAAACGAGGCCATTATAAGACTCAGTTCCCATCACACAATGCAACGCAAGCCGGAGGATAGAGTTTTTACCTTATAACGGCCAAAATATGCTTGATACGAATAAAACAAAGGCAATTGATATTATTGCTAGTGTTTATATGTTTTGAAAACAATTTCAAATCATAACTATCAATCATAGACGGCATTAATGCCCCCATACCACTATGTCGTCATATATAGGTATACAATCAAAACCGCACAGTCACGTATTGGGAAATTGGATTTCCGTCATTAACCAAGGCAAAAGATAGTCCTTACCGAATTTGTGACTCTCTAGCCCGAGCCACAGGACTTTGCTTTTCAACAGAAGCCCTGATCATTTGCCACTTAGGCATGCCACACTAGCAATTCATGCCATGCGACTGATGTCCATCGATATTCAACCTCTGAGCTAGTGCGTTTCAGAGAAGGGCATTAAGCAAAAGAATAAATTCTCCGCCGCCAAACAGATGTATATTTAACAGAGATCAATCAACACAGAATAAAATCCAATGTCAAACACACAGTCCATTTACAAGTCCGTTCTGGGTCTGAACGAATTCGGAGGCACTAAATACCTCGCAAACCCATCGATCACCACGTACGTCTGGACGATCACCACTCATTATCCATATTTTGGGATGCCTCCCAATCAGGACCTCGATTACCATCCAAACGAGGTGAAGATCTCCGGTCTTCGACCACCGTCTTCATCTTCGATTACTTATCGTCGATTCAGTTATTCAGAATGGGATGAACCCGGTCTTTCAGAGCAACTCGCATATATAATAAACAAGTGCAACACTAACATACACACGCATCATTTCAATTCATCAGTTGCTAACCGTCAATTAGTAAGAGAACGATTTCCCAAATATTAACCCCGAAGGCCGAAATTAGATGACCCCATTTCCCGTACAGACGGAGACAAGGGTAATCTTTGGAATATAACACAGAAACAGAAATAGCAGAATAGAAATAAATAAATACACCAGAAAATGAACAATAGAATATACTGGATAAACGTAATCATCAGAGTTACACAGTATACAGGAGCATACTTAGTACAGATACAGTTCAGCTATACATAAATGTCTACAGAGGAAAACAAACATAATATGTACAATAGGAGCTGAACAACATAAAAAGAGATAAATAATAGAATCCATCTTCAGCTCCAGCTATCCAGAAAGAACCAGCTAAACCTGAATACAAGGCTGCCCGTGTAGAAAAGGGGGCACCCGAGTTTGAAAGTGAAACAAACTACGAGTCAGTCATGGGACTGGTATGAGAAATCTACTCAACACATTCAAAATATGGCTAATCACAGGACCACGCCACTTTCGTGGAACGGGTTTACTCCATTGGATTGCCGGTGCTTTAAAACAAATCTTTCTTTTAAACAACGCAATGCTTTTTAATTATAAGACTCAGTTCCCATCACACAATGCAACGCAAACCGGAGGATAGAGTTTTACCTTATAATGGCCAAAATATGATTGATACGAATAAAACAAAAGCATTTGATATTATTACTAGTGTTTATATGTTTCACATACAATTTCAATCATAACTATCAATCATAGACGACATGGGTACCATATATCATGTCGCCATATATATATACAATCAAAACCGCACAGTCACGTATTTGGAAATTGGATTTCCGTCATGAACCAAGGCAAAAGATAGTCCTTACCGAATTCGAGACGCTCTAGCCCGTGTCTCAGGATCACAGCTCGAGTGACCCTAGAATCGTCAGGGCCGGTCCACCGATGTGGATTAAAATTCCTGAACACTGCGTTTCCCCGCCCTATGGGGCGTCAATGAGCCAACGAATGACTCCATCGGTCCCGGATTGACCGATATATCCGTGGCGCCTCGCAACAGCAACAACCACATAGGTGAAAAGTATATAAATGTCAGGGCTGGTAGGTCACTGACACCACCCTAGCTAGAAAGAAACGCATGCCCTCCCTGAGGTCCTTCTCCCGTTTCTGGTTCATACCGGGGTGTGAGGCTCGCGAATTCACATTATACACAAAGCTACGCCACACAGGCGGTGCTTTGATCATCACCACAAGACTTTGCTTTTCAACAGAAGCCCTGATCACTTGCCACTTAGGCATGCCACACTAGCAATTCATGCCATGCGACTGATGTCCATCGATACACAACCTCTGAGCTCGTGCGTCTCAGAGAAGGGCGTTAAGCAAAAGAATAAATTCTCCACCGCCAAACAGATGTATATTTAATAGAAATCACTCAACACAGAATAAAATCCAATGTCAGACACACAGTCCTTTTACAAGTCCATTCTGGGTCTGAACGAAACCGGAGGCACTATATACCACGCAAACCCATCGACCACCACGTACGTCTGGACGATCACCACTCATTATCCATATTTCGGGATGCCTCCCAATCAGGACCTCGGTTACCATCCAAACAAGGTGAAGATCTCCGGTCTTCGACCACCGTCTTCATCTTCGACTTTCAATCGTCGGTCAATTATTTGAAATGAGAATTAACTCGGCCTTTTCAAATAATTCACGTATATTTAGAATTTCAAATCAATTTATTTCAATGGTTAAATCATTCGACAACACCAATTTTGTTCTTTAATGTAATTTTCACACCAAATACATTCAACCATCAAATACCACATAAATCGAGCAAATTCAGTTTATTTCCATTCCATATCGTTTATGATATTTTATAACGATTTATCGCTATTTTTATTTATTTTAAAATAGCCAATTTATTCAAAACGACGCTTCGGGCCATAACGCGGCCGTGGCGCTGTTTTTCTTCAAATTTGATTTACACATATCTAAAAATCTAACCGTTGGATCTTCACACAATTTACATCATTAGAAAGTCTTTTCAAAACGAATCCAACGGTTCCAGTTTCGGGAAAATCCGACGGTCGGATCTCCCGGTACAATCGTTTGAAGTTTCGATTTCAAAATACGAACTACAGCGTCGTTATTCGATTAAATATAATTATATTTATATATATATATAAATATAATCGATTTTGGTGCTGTTTTTATTCAGATTTGAATTAAACATTCCAGACAATCCAACCGTTGGATTTTTACAAAGTAGGTGCCGTTGGAAAGATATTTCCAAGGCGAACCCAACGGTTGCGGTTTCAGGAAAATCCAATGGTCGGATTTCCCGCACTAGTTGTTTGAAATCACGGTTTCATAACACGAACTGCACGGCCACGTTTCGTTTTAATTTTATTTATATTTATATAAATATAGTTCATTCAACAATTTCAATATCGTTATCACTTCAAATATTTCACTAACGCCTTTAAATTTTGGAAAATTTCGCCATAACCTCCTTTGTACGGGAGGGGCTGGGAAAATTCCCAAATAGCCACACGGGCGTCTCATGTCAAAAAGAAAAAGAAAAAGCCAAGCGGCTAGCCAACAGGCTCATAAAATCATCACCCAAACAAAACAGTAAATGTGTACCTATTTGTCGGGCACAAAATTTTATTCCTCTTCTCTAGCCCCTTTGCTATAACTTGTTCAATAAATATGCACGTACATATATACAATTTTTTATCACTTATCATTTTCCATTCTACTTCATATTTGATTTACTTTGGTTTAAAAACACCATTCATTCTAATGTTGCATGCATAGGCTAAAATCATATCATTAGCTAATTAATGTATATTTCAACTCATGCATATTTTATTTGAACAAGTGGCTATTTTTAACACTTCACATTTCAAAGATGATAATTTTGGCGAACTAAAACACATTTCAACACATGACTATTTTCTTTAGTTCCTATGCATGTTGAAAATAATATTTCTTCACAAATATTTATTTCAACGTCCGCATATTTTTAGCATATCACATAGATGATAAAAATGATATTTTTATCATTTAAAATATTTATTCGACAAATAGATGTTTTCAACACTTCATAGTTTCAATAAAAATGAAATTTTTACTGTTCGATCTTTTTATTCAACACATGAACTTTTCCACTACACACACTTCTCAACACATGAGCATTTCCACACATGGATATTTTATTTATGTTTGGTATATAAGAAGGATAGAATTTTTTTTGTTGAAACTATTTATATATAAGGCGAATATTTTACATACTTCATATATATTATAAAAATGTGATTTTTATTGTTTAGACACTTCATTCATTCACAAATGAATTTAATTTTCACACATCACTTTTCAACACATGAACATTTCCATACATGGATATAGTTTCAACATTTGACTTTAATTTCAACGCATGAAAATAATTTCAACATATGAAAATTATTCTAACACATAAAGATTATTCAAAATTTCGGTAGCATAACGGCAGGGTAGTTAAAACCGGCACTGTCCCTAGTACGGCTCCTCGCTCTACCTTAAAACCTCGCAGTTTTTGACAATGGGGATTCATGCATCTAATTCGCACGCAGGAGGCATGTTTTATTTTCATTTCCACAAATATTTCCAATTCATTTCAATCACCAATGGGTATTTTTCAACCACAATCAACCAATATCAACCACAAACAATCACAATCAACCATTCGCTATCAATCAATTTTCACACCAATCACAATCAATAAATATCGTCCATGGTTTGTGGACGAGGGGCGTATATATATATATATATATATATACACCAATTCACTTCTATTTCAACACATATATAATTTTTACAACACATATATAACTTATACATCGAACGTACAACTTATACAACGCTTATACATGAGCTGTACAACGCTTATATAACTCATACATCGACTATATAATTTATACATCGTCGTTTTCCATATCGTTTATAAATTAGAAATCTCACATTGGGTTCCACTCCTCCAAAAATAGCAGAAGGCTCAGAAAAATATGCGGTCTCTTCTAAAATGTAGAAGACGTCCACACGGTCACGATGTTTCCTGTTTCATCGAATTTCGTCAACACGGCAAAACGATATGATTTTTCAAAGTTCAGATGTAATAAAAGACGCAACTTCACGATGGTTCAAAACTAGGTTTTGATCTTTCGATCAAACCGTTGCGCGATAGGAGAATCAGCTCACACAGCGTCAAAGAGCTTCGAAAGACCTTCGCGCGCGTGGTGGTGAGGTGCAGTTCGGTGCAATCTGGTGGCGGTGGCGGCGCTCCAAAGGGGCGATCTTCCCGAGCTCGCAACTCGAGAAATACTGCACGATAAATGCCAAACTTCACATGGATTTGAAGAGGACGGTTAGAGCTTCAAAATGGATCCAACCTCACTTGATTTCATCGAGAAATGAAAGAGAAATTGAAGAGAGAAGTTTGGAGCTCCTTTCCATCTCGCGCGCCTGACGATCGGGGAGAGAGAAAAGTATCTGGGCCAATGAGGGATTTTCTTTAATTTATAAATTTTTAAAATTTCAAAAATACCCCTTTCACACACGAACTCCAATCCAAACCCAACGACTGTCGTCCCTAGCGTTTTACCCCCATTCCAAACACAATGGGATATGTTTCGTAGGCCCATTCGACTGTTTCAGTCGGTTTTCATTCAATTTAAAATATATAACATTCAATATTTAATTTGAACGTACATTTCAATTTGCCAGGGCCACAAACTGATTCGAAAAATTCCAGAAAAATAAATCTAGCTATGTTTTGACGATATGGTCCCAACAAAACTAGTTTCGTCGAATTCTGAGACCGTTTGCAAAAAGGCCCATTTCTGGTTGATCCAATTTAACTGTAATTGACCAAAACACGTTTTCCTTTGCCACGCTCACATACTAGCTTCAAAAATTATGAAATTTGAAACCTAGCAATAACTTCACATCCCGGATCCAACAAAAGTGGTTTCGTCGAATTCCGAGGTCGTATACAAAATGGCCAATTCCACGGGCTATATAAATTCCATAACGACCTTTCTGAAAATTCATTTGGCTATAACTTTTGCTTCCCACTATGAAAATTCGATTTTTCAGATTCATTAGAAAGGTATTCACTAACAGATTTAAATACTTTTGGTTTCACTCAAATCCGTTTTGTTTTGCACCCGGTACAGTCCGACAAAGTTTGAATTCAATTTTTGAAACTGCAGCGCCATTTCAGGCCTTGTTTATAATTAGAATTAATTATATTCGTTTTCAATTGTCGATTCAAACTCCGTTTTCATTGCTATTATTTAAAATATTTATTTTAAATATTTAAAATCCATTATTGTAGCCAATTTAAAAAAAATTAATTGGTTCAGATTTTCTAGGTCGTTACAATCCCCCCCCACTTAAAACTTTTCGTCCCCGAAAAGGAACAAAGTCGAAAGTGGTTTGATTAATCAACTCTACGTTCGATCTGGCTTCAATTCTCCAACTTTTCAGTTTCTGAGAATTTTCAAATTCTTCAAAATTTTGGCTAACACCCGGAATTTTCGAAAAATTTCGCCATAATTCTATCGTTGATTAAATTAACTATCGTTTCAGTAATTTAATTAATCAAATCTACAATCACACAACACAGACAACAATCAATTTGTTTTTAACCTTTCAAAAATATACTAATCAAATCCTATATTCCTTTAAAATCATTCAGAGTATAGAATTAAAAGTGCACATCCATGGAAAGAAAATAACAACAGAATAGAGAACTAATTGGCAATGCAAAGTATGGCAAATGTACCTTGCACCAGATTCAATCAGAGATATCCACTCGGCATCTAGGATAAGCTTTCTGAATGCCCTCCTCAGTTTCCCAAGTACAATCTCGCGGATCTCCACTCCATTGCACTTTGACTAAGTGAACCTTCTTGTTCCTTAGCTCTTTGGTTTCTTTGCCGATGATCTTTCGCGGCTCTCGTCTCACAGCTAATTCTGGAGTAATTTCAATATCCTGCTGAGCTGCTTCTTCCACGATCAAGTCTGGATCATGAACGTGCTTTCGAAGTTGAGATATGTGAAATACATCATGAACTCCAGGCAACCAATCAGGAAATTTAACCCTATAAGCGAGAGTTCCGATCCGTTCCAGAATAGGGAACGGACCAATGAATTTGGGCGCCAACTTTCCAGTCTTACCGAACCGAATTACTCCTCTCATCGGCGATACTTTCAAATATACATAGTCGCCAATAGCAAAGGATATATCTCTTCTTCTTCTATCGGCATAGCTCTTTTGCCGGCTTTGAGCGGCCAATAATCGTTTCTTAATAAAATCGACATTGTCGGCAGCTTCTTGGATCATATCGGGTCCTAACACAAGTCTATTTCCAGGTTTGACCCAACAAGCAGGAGATCGGCATGGTCTACCATACAACGCTTCGAATGGCGACATTGTCAGGCTCGCCTGGTAGCTGTTGTTATATGAGAATTCAGCCAAATGTAGATGGTCTTCCCATGATCCACCGAAATCTAGAACACAAGCCTGCAATAGATCTTCTAAAATACGATTCACCCTCTCAGTCTGACCGTTTGTCTGAGGATGATAAGCGGTGCTCAAGTTCAGCTTCGTTCCTAGCTCGACTTGAAATGCCTCCCAGAATTTACTAGTAAATATTGTATCTCTATCACTGACTATACTGAGCGGCACTCCATGTAGTCTAACTATTTCCTTGAAGTAAATCTGCGCCAGACTCTGAGCAGTCCTCGCGGTCTTCGTGAAGCGATCTACGATCACCCAAATACTGTCATTTCCTTTTCTGGTTCTGGGCAGACCATCAATGAAATCCATAGAAATATGTTCCCACTTCCAACCAGGAACGTCTAGCGGTTGTAATAATCCAGCTAGTTTCTGTTGGTCGCTTTTGACTAGCTGGCAAGTAGGGCATCGGCTAACATATAAAGAAATGTCCCTTTTCATCGACTTCCACCAGAAGGTGCGTTTGATGTCGTTATACATTTTGCTTACTCCCGGATGGATACTAAGTTTTGACTTGTGGCACTCATCCAGAACTTCCTTTCGGAGCTTAGCAATGTTAGGAACATAGATTCGACCCTTCAGCCTTAGAGTCCCCTCATTATCAACCTGAAAACTCGAGGGTTCGCCTTGTTGAATTATCTCTCTGATCTTCTGAACGAAGTGATCATCCTTCTGAAGAGCAGATATTTTATCTATCAATGAAGTCGTGATGATAAAACTGGCGATCATTTCATTCTTTCGGCTCAACGCATCTGCCACGACATTGGCTTTCCCTGGAGTGTATATAATCTCAAAATCGTATGCTGCAAGGAACTCTAGCCAACGTTGTTGCCTCAGATTCAAGTCTTTTTGGGTGAACAGATATTTTAACGACTGGTGATCTGTAAACAATTCAAATCTCTCACCCAAAAGGTAGTGTCTCCAGATTTTCAAAGAGAATATGATAGCCAATAACTCAAGATCATGAGTTACATAGTTTTTCTCGTGCGGCTTCAGTTGAGGCTAGCATAAGCAATCACTTGGCCCCTCTGCATTAACACTGCGCCAAGGCCTTCTCTAGAAGCGTCAGTCCAGACCTTTAAATCCTGATTGCCATCGATTATGGTTAACACTGGAGCTGTTGTTAATCTTAACTTTAGCTCTTCAAAAGCCTCTTCACATTCTGGAGTCCACTTGAATTTAGAATGCTTCTTTGTAAGTTTCGTTAAGTGACTAGATATCTTCGAAAAGTCTTTAACGAATTTTCGGTAATAACTAGCCAATCTGAGAAAACTGCGGACTTCAGTGGGGGTACTGGGCTGTTTCCAATTCTGAATAGCTGTGATTTTGCTTGGATCCACAGCAATTCCTTCTTTCGATACGACGTGGCCTAGAAATTTCACTTCATCTTGCCAGAATATGCATTTGGACAGTTTGGCTTTCAATACATTCCGTCTCAGAATTCCCAGAACCTGTTCTAGATGCTTTTCATGTTCGGCCTTTGATTTAGAGAAGATTAGAATATCGTCAATGAAAACCAGAACGAATTTATTCAAAACTCCTCTGAACACTCTATTCATCAGATCGACAAAGTAAGCTGGAGCGTTACATAAGCCGAACGGCATTACTAACCACTCGTAGAATAAGTCGGGACCTCTGAATGCTGTCAATGGAACACACTCTTCGGCAATTCGAAGTTGATGGAAGCCTGTAGCTAGGTCCATTCGTGAAAATACTTGTGCGCCATTTAATCGATCCAACAAATCATCTATTTGCGGCAATGGATATTTGTTCTTTATGGTCTGCTTGTTCAAATCATGATAATCCACACATAGCCGTAGAGTACCGTCAGAATTTGGGACAAACACCACTGCTGCACCCCAACCAGAGAAACTAGGCCTGATCAGACCCTTCCATATTAGCTGTCGTGTTTGATTGTCTAATTTCTCTTTCTCTTTCAAGGACATTCTTCGAATAGCGTGAACTACCGGCCTTGCATTCGGAATTAAAGCAATTTTGAAATCTATTTCTCTCTGCGGAGGTAAGCGAACAACCTCTTCGAACACATCCGCATAATTTTTGACGACAGGAATGTCTTTCACTAGGTCGGGAATATTCTATGTGATTTCAGGGATATTTTCTATTTGGGCTGGAGAAACATTCAAAGCTGCCCAGAAGTCCTTCCTATTAGCATTCTGACCTTCACAGGGGATGGTTATATAATCACCTGATTTAATCCTCGCCTTAACGACTCGGTCGGCGCATTTAACCTCAGCTTCGTATTTGGTCAACCAGTCTAACCCCAAGATAAGATCAAACTCTGTAAAATTCATGACGGCCGCGATGGTAGGGAACCGATAACGAGAAAAGGAAACTGGCACTCCACAAACCCAACTGAGGTCAATGGAACCCCCAACCGGATTCTGGACAGTCATTGGTTCCTTCAGCTTTCTCAAATTCAAATCCAGTTTCTTAGCTGCATCCTTTGCAATGAAGCTTCGTGACGCGCCTGTGTCAAACAGTACTTTAACTGGAATATCTTTGACAGTTAGCGTGCCCTCTAAAACATCAGACCTCTCCTGAGAAGACGAAGATGCAGGCAACTCTGCCACTTCATTTACTTGTACTGCTTTGGTCTTTTTCAACATCCAGCAGTCTCTCTTTATATGACCGGTCTTGTGACAAAGATTGCACTCTCGGGTCAATTGAAACTTATTCTTGGATCTAGATTCATCCTTTACTCGTTTCTTGAGAGATCTACAGTTTATTGACAAATGCCCTGGCTTCTTACAGTTACTGCATATGGTAGTCGTTCCTTGCCCTTTCTCAGATTCAGCCCTTTTCCGATTTGCTTTGGGCTTCTTGCTAACCTATGACATCGTGCTGGCCTCAAGACGATTAGTTTCAACCTCAATTTTATTACTAGAGCCGACTTCCTCATCGTCGCGCAGCATGCCTTTCTTGTCGAGATCCTCGTACTGGTAAGCCATATAAATCATTTCTGAAAAGGGAAGCTTCACATGCCCCATTACTTTATTCTGGTATTTCCTTTGAAGCCCATTGATAAATCTCAAATTCTTCCTCTTCGGGTTTTTAATTAGATGAGGAACAAAGTGAGAAAGTTCGTTGAATTTCTTATGATATTCTGGGATTGCCATATCTCCTTGTATCAGATAAGAAAATTCATCGCATAATCGCTCAGTCGCTTCGGGAGGAGTAAATTTTTCCAGGAAAATCACTTTGAATCTGCCCCAGGTGATATCACCTCTTGGATTATTCTCTATAACTGAATCCCACCAGAACAAAGCTTCGTCTTTGAGTGCCCAGGAGGCCAGTAATCTTTTCTGGTCATCCCTCAGCTTTAAACTCTCAAAGATTTTCTCAGCAGAACGAATCCAAGCCAGTGTCTTCATAATGGATTCTTCACCAGAGAACGGTATTCCACCCATATTTCGATATTTGATTAATAGGGCCTAAATATCCGGTTCTGCATTCCTTCTGTTTCTGACACTCATTTTCCAGTTCTTCTGCAAACAGCAGATCAAGTGTCAGGTCAACAGATAAGATATTTCAAAATATAGAGACAAATACTTGAATGTAAATGTGTCTATTTAGGTGTTATCTCATTCTGCTACTCATACTAGGATATTACTGATCCTATCTGTATAGAGTTACCCGTCCTAGAACACTACTGGTTCTATTTCTGACGAGTTCGTTAATATGTTATATTCCAGCACTAAGCTTAACCAAAGCTCTGATACCACGTTTAGACGACCCCATTTCCCGTACAGACGGAGACAAGGGTAATCTTTGGAATATAACACAGAAACAGATAATAGCAGAACAGAAATAAATAAATACACTAGAAAATGAACAATAGAATATACTGGATAAACGTAATCATCAGAGTTACACAGTATACAGGATCATACTTAGTACAGATACAGTTCAGCTATACATAAATGTCTACAGCGGAAAACAAACATAATATGTACAATAGGAGCTGAACAGCATAAAAAGAGATAAATAATAGAATCCATCTTCATCTCCATCTATCCAGAAAGAACCAGCTAAACCTGAATACAAGGCTGCCCGTGTAGAAAAGGGGGCACCCGAGTTTGAAAGTGAAACAAACTACGAGTCAGTCATGGGACTGGTATGAGAAATCTACTCAACACATTCAAAATATGGCTAATCACAGGACCACGCCACTTTCGTGGAACGGGTTTACTCCATTGGATTGCCAGTGCTTTAAAACAAATCTTTCTTTTAAACAACGCAATGCTTTTTATAAAAATGAGGCCATTATAAGACTCATTTCCCATCACACAATGCAACGCAAACCGGAGGATAGAGTTTTACCTTATAATGGCCAAAATATGATTGATACGAATAAAACAAAAGCATTTGATATTATTACTAGTGTTTATATGTTTCACATACAATTTCAATCATAACTATCAATCATAGACGGCATGGGTACCATATATCATGTCGCCATATATATATATATACAATCAAAACCGCACAGTCACGTATTTGGAAATTGGATTTCCGTCATGAACCAAGGCAAAAGATAGTCCTTACCGAATTCGAGACGCTCTAGCCCGTGTCTCAGGATCAGAGCTCGAGTGACCCTAGAATCGTCAGGGCCGGTCCACTGATGTGGATTAAAATTCCTGAACACTGCATTTCCCCGCCCTATGGGGAGTCAATGAGCCAACGAATGACTCCATCGGTCCCGGATTGACCGATATATCCGAGGCGCCTCGCAACAGCAACAACCACACAGGTGAAAAGTATATAAATGTCAGGGCTGGTAGGTCACTGACACCACCCTAGCTAGAAAGAAACGCATGCCCTCCCTGAGGTCCTTCTCCCGTTTCTGGTTCATATCGGGGTGTGAGGCTCGCGAATTCACATTATACACAAAGCTACGCCACACAGGCGGTGCTTTGATCATCACCACAAGACTTTGCTTTTCAACAGAAGCCCTGATCACTTGCCACTTAGGCATGCCACACTAGCAATTCATGCCATGCGACTGATGTCCATCGATACACAACCTCTGAGCTCGTGCGTCTCAGAGAAGGGCGTTAAGCAAAAGAATAAATTCTCCGCCGCCAAACAGATGTATATTTAATAGAGATCACTCAACACAGAATAAAATCCAATGTCAGACACACAGTCCTTTTACAAGTCCGTTCTGGGTCTGAACGAAACCGGAGGCACTATATACCTCGCAAACCCATCGACCACCACGTACGTCTGGACGATCACCACTCATTTTCCATATTTCGGGATGCCTCCCAATCAGGACCTCGGTTACCATCCAAACGAGGTGAAGATCTCTGGTCTTCGACCACCGTCTTCATCTTCGCCTTTCAATCGTCGGTCAATTATTTGAAATGAGAATTAACTCGGCCTTTTCAAATAATTCACGTATATTTAGAATTTCAAATCAATTTATTTCAATGGTTAAATCATTCGACAACACCAAATTTGTTCTTTAATGTAATTTTCACACCAAACACATTCAACCATCAAATACCACATAAATCGAGCAAATTCAGTTTATTTTCATTCCATATCGTTTATGATATTTTATAACAATTTATCGCTATTTTTATTTATTTTAAAATAGCCAATTTATTCAAAACGACGCTTCGGGCCATAACGCGGCCGTGGCGCTGTTTTTCTTCAGATTTGATTTACAAATATCTGAAAATCTAACCGTTGGATCTTCACACAATTTACATCATTAGAAAGGTCTTTTCAAAACGAATCCAACGGTTCCAGTTTCGGGAAAATCCGACGGTCGGATCTCCCGGTACAATCGTTTGAAGTTTCGATTTCAAAATACGAACTACAGCGTCGTTATTCGATTAAATATAATTATATTTATATATATATATATAAATATAATCTATTCTGGCACTGTTTTTCTTCAGATTTGAATTAAACATTCCAGACAATCCAACCGTTGGATTTTTACAAGGTTGGTGCCGTTGGAAAGATATTTCCAAGGCGAACCCAACGGTTGCGGTTTCAGGAAAATCCAATGGCCGGATTTCCCACACTAGTTGTTTGAAATCACGGTTTCAAAACACGAACTGCACGGCCACGTTTCGTTTTAATTTTATTTATATTTATATATTTATATAAATATAGTTCATTCAACAATTTCAATATCGTTTTCACTTCAAATATTTCACTAACGCCTTTAAATTTTGGAAAATTTCGCCATAACCTCCTTTGTACGGGAGGGGCTGGGAAAATTCCCAAATAGCCATACGGGCGTCTCATGTCAAAAAGAAAAAGAAAAAGGCAAGCGGCTAGCCAACAGGCTCATAAAATCATCACCCAAACAAAACAGTAAATGTGTACCTATTTGTCGGGCACAAAATTTTATTCCTCTTCTCTTGCCCCTTTGCTATAACCTGTTCAATAAATATGCACATACATATATACAATTTTTTATCACTTATCATTTTCCATTCTACTTCATATTTGATTTACTTTGGTTTAAAAACACCATTCATTCTAATGTTGCATGCATAGGCTAAAATCATATCATTAGCTAATTAATGTATATTTCAACTCATGCATATTTTATTTGACAAGTGGCTATTTTTAACACTTCACATTTCAAAGATGATAATTTTGGCGAACTAAAACACATTTCAACACATCACTATTTTCTTTAGTTCCTATGCATGTTTAAAATAATATTTCTTCATAAATATTTATTTCAACGTCCGCATATTTTTAGCATATCACATAGATGATAAAAATGATATTTTTATCATTTAAAATATTTATTCGACAAATAGATGTTTTCAACACTTCATAGTTTCAATAAAAATGAAATTTTACTGTTCGATCTTTTTATTCAACACATGAACTTTTCCACTACACAAACTTCTCAACACATGAGCATTTCCACACATGGATATTTTATTTATGTTTGGTATGTAAGAAAGATAGAATTTTTATTTTTTTTGTTGAAACTATTTATATATAAGGCGAATATTTTACATACTTCATATATATTATAAAAATGTGATTTTTATTGTTTAGACACTTCATTCATTCACAAATGAATTTAATTTTCACACATCACTTTTCAACTCATGAACATTTCCACACATGGATATAGTTTCAACATATGACTTTAATTTCAACGCATGAAAATAATTTCAGCATATGAAAATTATTCTAACACATAAAGATTATTCAAAATTTCGGCAGCATAACGGCAGGGTAGTTAAAACCGGCACCGTCCCTAGTACGGCTCCTCGCTCTACCTTAAAACCTCGCGGTTTTTGACAATGGGGATTCATGCATCTAATTCGCACGCAGGAGGTATGTTTTATTTTCATTTCCACAAATATTTCCAATTCATTTCAATCACCAATGGGTATTTTTCAACCACAATCAACCAATATCAACCACAAACAATCACAATCAACCATTCGCTATCAATCAATTTTCACACCAATCACAATCAATAAATATCGTCCATGGTTTGTGGATGAGGGGCGTGTATATATATATATATATAGTAATTCACTTCTATTTCAACACATATATAATTTTTACAACGCATATATAACTTATACATCGAACGTACAACTTATACAATGCTTATACATGAGGTGTACAACGCTTATATAACTCATACATCGACTATATAATTTATACATCGTCGTTTTCCATATCGTTTATAAATTAGAAATCTCACATTGGGTTCCACTCCACCAAAAATAGCAGAAGGCTCAGAAAAATATGCGGTCTCTTCTAAAATGTAGAAGACGTCCACATGGTCATGATGTTTCCTATTTCATCGAATTTCGTCAACACAGCAAAAAGATATGATTTTTCAAAGTTCAGATGTAATAAAAAACGCACCTTTCACGATGGTTCAAAACTAGGTTTTGATCTTTCGATCAAACCGTTGCGCGATAGGAGAATCAGCTCACACAGCGTCGAAGAGCTTCGAAAGTCCTTCGCGCGCGTGGTGGTGAGGTGTAGTTCGGTGCACTCTGGTGGCGGCGGCGGCGCTCCAAAGGGGCGATCTTCCCGAGCTCGCAACTCGAGAAATACTGCACGATAAATGCCAAACTTCACATGGATTTGAAGAGGACGGTTAGAGCTTCAAAATGGATCCAACCTCACTTGATTTCTTCGAGAAATGAAAGAGAAATTGAAGAGAGAAGTTTGGAGCTCCTTTCCGTCTCGCGCGCCTGATGATCGGGGAGAGAGAAAAGCATCTGGGCCAATGAGGGATTTTCTTTAATTTATAAATTTTTAAAATTTCAAAAATACCCCTTTCACACACGAACTCCAATCCAAACCCAACGACTGTCGTCTTTAGCGTTTTACCCCCATTCCGAACACAATGGGATATGTTTCGTAGTCCCATTCGACTGTTTCAGTCAGTTTTCATTCAATTTAAAATATATAACATTCAATATTTAATTTGAACGTACATTTCAATTTGCCAGGGCCACAAACTGATTCGAAAAATTCCAGAAAAATAAATCTAGCTATGTTTTGACGATACGGTCCCAACAAAACTAGTTTCGTCGAATTCTGAGACCGTTTGCAAAAAGGCCCATTTCTGGTCGATCCAATTTAACTATAATTGACCAAAACACGTTTTCCTTTGCCACGCTCACATACTAGCTTCAAAAATTATGAAATTTGAAACCTAGTAATAACTTCACCTCCCTGATCCAACAAAAGTGGTTTCGTCGAATTCCGAGGTCGTATGCAAAATGGCCAATTCCACGGGCTATATAAATTCCATAGCGACCTTTCTGAAAATTCATTTGGCTATAACTTTTGCTTCCCGTTATGAAAATTCGATTTTTCAGATTCGTTAGAAAGGTATTCACTAACAGATTTAAATACTTTTGGTTTCACTCAAATCCGTTTTGTTTTGCACCCGGTACAGTCCGACAAAGTTTGAATTCAATTTTTGAAACTGCAGCGCCATTTCAAGCCTTGTTTATAATTAGAATTAATTATATTCATTTTCAATTGTCGATTCAAACTCCGTTTTCATTGCTATTATTTAAAATATTTATTTTAAATATTTAAAATCCATTATTTTAGCCAATTTAAAAATTTTAAATTGGTTCAGATTTTCTGGGTCGTTACACGAAACCAACATCAGATCAACATCCAGGAAACCATTCGACTTAGCCAACCTTCAGTTAATTTCTAAATCACATCCATATCGTTTATAATAATTTATAACGATCTATCGCTATTTTTATTTATTTTGAAATAGCCAATTTATTCAAAACGACGCTTCGGGCCATAACGCGACCGTGGCGCTGTTTTTCTTCTGATTTGATTTACACATATCTGAAAATCTAACCGTTGGATTTTCACAAAATTTACATCATTAGAAAGATCTTTTCAAAACGAATCCAACGGTTCCAGTTTCGGGAAAATCCGACGGTCGGATCTCCCGGTACAATCGTTTGAAGTTTCGATTATAAAATACGAACTACAGCGTCGTTATTCGATTAAATATAATTATATATATATAAATATAATCGATTCTGGCGCTGTTTTTCTTCAGATTTGAATTAAACATTCCAGACAATCCAACCGTTGGATTTTTACAAAGTCGGTGCCGTTGGAAAGATTTTTCCAAAGCGAACCCAACGGTTGCGATTTCAGGAAAATCCGATGGTCGGATCTCCCGGTATAATCATTTGAAATCACGGTTTCAAAATACGAACTGCAGCGTCGTTATTCGATATATTTTAATTCTATTTATATAAATATATCGATTCTTCGATTTCAAAACTATATTCTTTTCATACATTTGATAAAAATGATATTTTTATCTAACTGTCTTCTATTTCAACACTTCACTATTTTTAACAATTCATTTATATAATAAAAATGTGATTTTTATTGTAAAACAATTCATTTCCAAACACTATTATTTTATATAGTTTATATAGGTAATAAAAATAGGATTTTTATTATAAAACAATTTATTTCTAAACAAGATGATTTTATACATTTCATATAGATGATAAAAATGTGATTTTTATATTTAAAACAATTTATTTCAAAATATGAATACCCTTCAACACATGAATTTCAAATCAACGAATGAATATCGATTCAACACATGAAGGTTTTCTATAGTTTATATATATAGATAAAAATGTGATTTTTATTATAAAACAATTTATTTCAAAATATGAATACCATTCAACACATGAATTTCTAATCAACGAATGAATATCGATTCAACACATGAAGGTTTTCTATAGTTTATATATATAGGTAAAAATGTGATTTTTATATTTAAAACATGAATACCATTCAATACATGAATTTCTATCCAACGAATGAATATCGACTCAACACATGTAGGTTTTCTATTCAACGGATAAATATAGTTTCAGCAAATGAAAATAATTCAAACACAAGAATATTATTCAAAATTTCGGCAGCATAACGGCAGGGTAGTTAAAACCGGGACCGTCCCTAGTATGGCTCCTCGCTCTACCTTAAAACCTCACGGTTTTTGACAATGGGGATCATGCATCTAGTTCGCACGCAGGCGGCATGTATATATTTATTTCATTTCCACAACTAATCCTATGTGTTTTCAACCAAATATTTCTCAACCACAAATGGGTATTTTTCAACGACAATCAACCAATATCAACCACAAACAATCCCAATCAACCTTTCGCTATCAATCAATTTTCACACCAATCACAACCAATAAATATCGTCCATGGTTTGTGGACGAGGGGCGTATATATATATATATATATATATATATATATATATATATATATATATATATATATATAATATATATAGCAATTCACTTCTATTTCAACACATATATAATTTTTACAATGCATATATAACTTATACATCGAACGTACAACTTATACAACGCTTATACAAGAGGTGTACAACGCTTATATAACTCATACATTGACTATATAATTTATACATCGTCGTTTTCCATATCGTTTATAAATTAGAAATCTCACATTGGGTTTCATTCCACCAAAAATAGCAGAAGGCTCAGAAAAATATGCGGTCTCTTCTAGGATGTAGAAGACGTCCACACGGTCACGATGTTTCCTGTTTCATCGAATTTCGTCAAAACATGAAAAAGATATGATTTTTCAAAGATGGACGAATTTCGCGACACTTTTGAATGTTTAAATCAGTTTAAATTATTCAAGTCGTTACCTTTCAACTTGGGTTCAAAATTAGGTCGCGGATTTTCGCGAAATCCGCTCAACGATGGAAGGATCGGCCAATGCCATGTCGAAGGGGGAGGAGGCGCGCTGGTTCGCCGGAGGTGGGGCCTGGTCCGGTGGTGGTTGGCGCGATTTACAGCGGTGCAAAGGGGCAAACTTCTCGAAGGTGATTCGGGCGAAATACACGACGATAATTTCTCCAACTGGTATGGATTTGAAGAGGGGGGAATAAGCTTCAAAATGGATCTAAGAGCGCTCGATTTCACTGAGAAATGGAAGAGAAATCGAGCCGGGAAGATTCAAACCCATTTCCGTTGTCGAGCGCTGTATCGGGGAGAGAGAAAATGGGGGTAGTGGCCAATTAGATTTTTTTTATATTATTTTATAATTTTTAAAATCTCCAAAATACCCCTTTCGCCCATGAACCCCAATCCAAACCCAACGACTGTCGTCCCTAGCGTTTTACGCCTATTCCGAACACAATGGGATATGTTTCGTAGGCCCATTCGACTGTTTCAGCCAGTTTTCCTTCAAATTAAAATATATACCATTCAATATTCGATTTGAACGTACATTTCAATTTGCCAGGGCCACAAACTGATTCGAAAAATTCTAGAAAAATAAATCTGGTTATGTTTTGACGATACGGTCCCAACAAAACTAGTTTCGTCGAATTCTGAGACCGTTTACAAAAAGGCCCATTTCTGGTCGATCCAATTTAACTGTAATTGACCAAAACACGTTTTCCTTTGCCACGCTCACATACTAGCTTCAAAAATTATGAAATTTGAAACCTAGCAATAACTTCACATCCTGGATCCAACAAAAGTGGTTTCGTCGAATTCCGAGGTCGTATGCAAAATGGCCAATTTCACGGGCTATATAAATTCCATAGCGACCTTTTTGAAAATTCATTTGGCCATAACTTTTGCTTTTCGCTATGAAAATTCGATTTTTCAGATTCGTTAGAAAGGTATTCACTAACAGATTTGAATATTTTTGGTTTCACTCAAATCCGTTTTGTTTTGCACCCGGTACAGTCCGACAAAGTTTGAATTCAATTTTTGAAACTGCAGCGCCTTTTCAAGCCTTGTTTATAATTATATTTAATTATATTCGTTTTCAATTGTCGATTCAAACTAAGTTTTCATCGCTATCATTTAAAATATTTATTTTAAATATTTAAAATCCATTATTTTAGCCAATTTAAAAATTTTAAATTGGTTCAGATTTTCTGGGTCGTTACAAGAAATTGTCAAAATTGTTTATACAGTAATTTACCTTTTTTTTATTGTATATGTGAATGATAGAATTTGTCAAATTTCTTTATACAATAAAATTTCCTTTTTATTGTATATTTGAATCATAGAAATTGTCAAAATTGTTTATACAATAAAATTTCCTTTTTATTGTATATGAGAATCATAGAAATTGTCAAAATTATTTGTGCAATAAAATTTCCTTTTTATTGTATATGTGAATCATAAAATTTGTCATAATTGTTTATACAATAAAAATTTCCTTTTTATTGTATACATGAATCATAGAATTGGTCATAGTTGTTTATACAATAAAAATTTCCTTTTTATTGTATGTATGGATCATAGAAATTATCGTGTTGGAAATAATTGTTTATACAATAAAAAAATTACTTTTTATTGTATATATATATGAATCACAAATTTATCATGTTTTAGAGAAAAATAATTAAACATTAAAAATAACATTTTAATGTATGTTTTGATTCATTATTAAAAAAGAATCATGTTTTTGGAAAAAATAGTTAAACATTAAAAATAACATTTTAATGTATGTTTTGATTCATTATTAAAAGAGAATCATGTTTTAGGGAAAAATTGTTAAACATTAAAAATAACATTTTTAATGTATGTTTTGATTCATTATTAAAAGGAATCATGTTTTTGAGAAAATTAGACAAACATTAAAAATAACATTTATAATGTATGATTTGATTCATTATAAAAAAAGATCATGTTTTAAATAAATTGTTTAAACATTAAAAATGACATTTTTAGTGTATGTTTTGATTTAATAGATAAAAAGAATTACATGTTAAAATAGGTATTGTCATTAAAAATGTAATATGCTTGTTTAGATAAAAAGAATGACATGTTAAAATAGAATTTGCAATTAAAAATGTTTCTTTTAACATGTTTATTTAGATAAAAAGAATGACATGTTAAAATAGAATTTGCAATTAAAAATGTTACATTTAATATGTTTGTTTAGATAAAAAGAATGATACGTTAAAATAGAATTTGTAATTAAAAATGTTACATTTAATATGTTTATTTAGATAAAAAGAATTACATGTTGAAGTAGGAGTTGTTCATTAATAATGTTTCTTTTAACATATTTGTTTAGATTAAAAAATGACATGTTAAAATAAAATTTGTAATTAAAAAAGTAACATTTAACCTATTTGATTAGAATAAAAAGAATGATATGTTAAACATGTTTTATCATTAAAAATGACATTTTTATCATGTTAAATTAGAATCAAAGAATCATATGTTAGGATATGTTCTTGTTGATTAAAACATTATTTTTAACATGTTAGTTAAATCGTAAAACGAATTATATATATATAAACTAAAATTAAATGAATCGCGCGTGGTAGTTCGCGTTTCGGAATCGTAACTTTAAACGATTATACCGAAAGATCCGACCGTCGGATTTTCCCAAAACTAGAACCATTAGTTTCGCTTTGAAAAGATCTTTCCAAAGATATTAAATTTGTTAAGATCTAACGGCTAGATCTCGAGAAATGTGTAATTCAAATTTGGATAAAAATAGCGCCAAGGCCACATAACGACCTGAAACGTCGTTCGAATTAAATGGACTATTTTTATATAAATAGAAATAGCGATAAATCATTATAAAATAATATTAACGATATGAAATGATTGTAATTACATATATTCAAGAATTATTTGAAAAGACCGAGTTCAATCTCATTTCAAATAATTATACGATGATCTAAAGTCAAAGACATTGAAGACGGTGGTTGAAGACCGGCAATCTTCACATCGAATGGATGACTACTAATGTCGTGGATTGGTTTGCTCCTAGGAAAGGGTTAAACTGGTAGTTGTCCAGATGTACTTTTTGATTGTCCGGATATGCGAGAACCTCTCTTCCGTATTGGACATACGGGACGAGGAATAAGGTGTCTCTGGTTTCGTTCAGACCCAGAACGGACTTGTAAATGGATGTGTGTATGACATTGGATTTCGATCTATGTGAATTGATTTCTATTAAATATATATCTTTTTGGTGGCAGAGAATTTATTCTCTTGCTTAACACCCTTCTCTGAGACATATGAGCTTAGAGGTTATATATTGATGGACATCAGTCGCATGGCGTGGATTTTCAATGTGGCATGCCAAGATGAAAATGATCAAGGCTTTTGTTGAAAAGAAGAGCCTTGTGGTTGATGATCAAAGCACAACTTTAATTAGCATAGCTTTGTGTACAGCGTTACTTCGTGAGCTTCACACCCCGGTATGAGTCAAAATCGGAATGAGGATGGCAGGGAGTGCATGCGTTTCTTTCTAACTAGAAGTGGTGTCATGGTATGGAGCCCAGACATTTTTACTTATGTGGAAGTTGGATTGTGAGGGCCCTCGGATATTGGTCGCTACTGGCCAAGTGATAGGTCCAATAGGACCGGGAAACGTATTGTTCAGGAATAACTAATCCACTAAAGTATTTGTGGACCGACCCTGCTGCTAATCAGGGCTCGCCAACGTACGGGTCCTGAGGCATTTGCTAGGCTGTCTCAAAACCCGTGAGGATGATTCCTAGCCTCGACTCATGGTGGAAACTAATTTCCAATATGACGTAACGGATTTGATTGTAAACTTATATATGGCGACATAGTAGGATGGGGTACTATGTCATCTAGGATTAATACATTTATTTTGAAAGTGTTTTAAACTGATTAGACACTAGTAATAATATCAAATGATTATTGTTTTATACGTATCAATCATGTTTAATCATTATAATATAAAACTCTATCCTCCGGCTTGCGTTGCATTGTGTGATGGGACTTGAGTCTTATAATGGCTTCGTTTTTCTAAAAAGCATTGCATTGTTTGAAAGATTTATTTATTTTATGCACTGGCAATCCAATGGAGTAAACCCATTTCGCGTTAGCGGCATGGTCCTGTGATTAGCCTTATTATTAGATAAGTTAAGTAAGATTTCTCATACCAGGCCCATGACTGACTCGTAGTTTGTTTTCACTTGCAAACTCGGGTGCCCTTATTTTTACACGGGCAGCCAAGTAAACAGGTAACAGGCTTTCTTTGGATATGCACCGTAGCATAGGGTGCTCTTTTGGCAGAAGATGAAGGCTATCTTTATCTTTTATCTCTATTTTGGACATTTAGACATCACTTTATCTATGATGTATTTGATGATGTTCTAGACTTATTTTCTATTTGTTGGAACCTCTTATGTACTAAGTAGTATCCTGTGTCTGTGCAACTCTGATGTTGATACATTTATGATTCCGCTGCTATGATGATGAGTATTATTCTATGATTTCATGTGTTATGTTGCTATCTATAATCTGCTGCTGTGATAAATGTGTTATATTCTAATAATTATCCTTGCTTCCATGGCACGGGAGTTTGGGCTTATCACAAATGGAGTTTGTATGCAAAATTTATTAATTAATTAAGTTGTATGTATATATTAATACACAAAGATTTGAATTTTAAATAAATATATATACAAGATGGGAATATATTAAATTGGATAAGCATGAAAAAAAATCTCTTTCAATTCAAAGTAATGTGTACATATTCACAAACAGTAGAGGACAAGAATAAATTAAATAAGCAAAGAAATTAAGAGAACTAATCAAGGAACAGTCAAAAAAGTAATGTTTTGGAGTAATTTCCTCCTCGCCTGACCCTAGAAGGGGGGTTGATAGCCCCTCTAAGAGGGGTGTCGACCGCCCAGGTCGACCATCCTCCTAGGGGGTGTCGACCACACTCCTATAGGGAAGCCCGGTGAGGGTTGTTTTATGTAAGGACTTACTTATAATATATGTATATATATATATATATATTAAATGGACTGTTTAGATTTAATCAAACTAATCTGACGGTTCATACACAAGATAACAACTATAAAAAAACCATAAACCCTCATTCTAAAACTTACAGCCATTTCTCTTAGCGCTGCCATTCTGTTTTTCTTCTATCTCAAATTCTAGAAAGCGTGAAGGATTTAGGTTTCTTTCTTCTCTCTAAATCTATCCTATCTTCTCTATCTTGTTCTAACATTAGATTTAAGATTTATTTGAAATTTATATTCATAGGTATACTTATAAGATTCTAATGGTGATTCTTATATATACATACACACACACACACACACACACATATATATATATATATATATATATATATATATTTGAAAGGCTTGGAGCATGCGTTCGTTATTGAAGGCCAAATCTAATTTCTATTATATTCAATCTTGTTGCTACTCTTCCTAATAGCTTGGCGAGTGGAATTCATCTAAGTTACTAGCTATTTTCTGTAGTTTGATAGTCATGAATTTGGATTGTTGTGCCTTGAGGATTTGGAATGTACGAAAAGTAAACATGGTTAAACCTCTCAAATCCTCCATTTATTTTATTGTTCTAAAAATACTCAATCAAGCTACCTTTGGGTTATGGGATGTTGTAATAATAAAACAAGAACATGATTATTTTGTGTGATTTTCTATATTGTTTAGATTTTCTATATTGATTGGATTCCTTTTTATTCTATTTCTATCGTAAATTCACATGTTTGATTTTTAGGCCAAAGATCAAGATTTGGATAGGTTGTAAATTCAATAGGTTTGAATCTTTATTCCTCAAAATAGAGAATTTGAATGTATAATTTACTATATGTCTAAATATTAATATTTTGCATATAAACAAACATACTATTCAAAATAGGAGCTATAAATATATGTAGTTGATGCTATGTTCATCCTTTATTGTTGTTGTAATCAAGTAAAAACCAGGGTTACAAGTTTATATATTGTTGAGATTGTTTTCCTCATTTTATTATCATATGCACACTTATGTTATGGTTGAGGAAAATATGGGAAAATGACTTATACACTTTAAGAATTTATTAGGATTGACATTTAAAATACGCAGTAAGGTCGCAAATCTCGTTCACTTAGTTTATGTTTATATTTATATATATTTATAACGTAATCAACATTTATAAATGTGTATTAAGTGTGTTATAAATGCGATTAAATTAGAAATAAAATTTAATTGTCCCCATAGGAATTTGTTTGGTAGTATATGTGAGAGTTAATGGCTTAATTAATATTAATGACACATAGACACGAGGATAACGTTACTTGTAGTAAAAGTCTGCCCGGAACGACCGGCATATCCAGCATCTATAAGTAAATTTAGTTAATTTAAGAGGTTTAGATGTCATGAGCCATTATAATTAGTATGCTATGATGCGAGGTTAGGCCCAACTTGTAGTAGAAGCCTGCCCGGAACCCCCCGGAAAATTCAGCATCTACAAGTGGTAGGCCTAATGTGAGATACGCATATGTGTGTGTGTATATATATTTATATATGCATATGTGTATACATATGCATATATATATATGAATATGTGTGTATATATATATGCATATGTGTGCGTGTGTGTATATATATATATATATGTATGTATGTATGTATGTGTGTATGTTGTGTGTGCGAAGTAGGCCTACCTTGAAAAAGTATTAAGTGGATGACCAACCTCTTATTGTGTATTAAGTGGTTAGGACTAGGTTCTTTCCTAAGGTTCACTCCTTGGTTCAGAATCCAAGTCATTGGGCCCGCCCTTCGAGAAGTAAATGGTTATTGGGTCTACCTTTCTCCTATAAGGTATTAAATGGTCCTAGTAGAAGATAACCTGTGTGGGGGTAGTTCTTCAAGTAATGTCGGCTTCTTATCTAGGGGCTAGTGAGGGTTAACCTAGGGACAGATTATGTATACATGGCCTAATGAACCACCGTCTAAGGGAAGTATTAAGTGGCTAGGAGTTCACCTGTAGGGACATCTAGGTAGTAACAAAAGGGTTCGTCAGGGGGTTCTTTTTATAAGAAGCCATGTTCCTTGTTGAAGAATGGAGTTTTGATGACAACAACCTTATTTCAATAATAATTGATTATAAAATATATACTAACAGCTTTGTCTAGAATACACACACACACACATGCAGGATTTATATACTGAACACTGTACAGTTTTAAAGATATTAGAGATTCAGAATTCAGAGATATTTCAAGACTCATGAGTATTCAAGATTTCAAGAGTATAATACTAATATAGTTATAGAGTCCAGATTATGTAAGACTTTGAATAGCACTACAGGTTTAAAATCGAATTCAAATTTTGTTTTTCAAATTCTATTTTCATATTCTATCTTCAATTTCTATCCTCTCTATTTTATTTTCTATCTTTTCTATTTTTTCCTTTCTTACTTTACTTTTGTTTTCAAACTCAAGTTTTATATATTTATATATTTTATATTTTATATTTTTATAATTTTAAGCTTTATAATTTCATAAATATGTTTATATAGTTTATATTTATGTTTTCATATGATTTTCTACTTTGTAGTATTTATTTATAACACTGTATTTTAATTCAAGAATTTCTAGAATTATATATATATATATAAACACTTGAAAAATGTTCAAAATTCAAATTTACACATATATATATATGTCGGCATACATATATATACATGTCAACATATAACTGTCATTTTTTCAATATTAAAAGGAAGTGTCTTTTCACTATTTGTGACGGTTCTGAAGTGTTGCAACCTTTCACACACTATAAAAAGGGGCTGATTTCGATTTTTTAACTACTTCTTCTTCTCCACTTTCACTCTCTTTTATTACACCATTATTTCTTATCATTTTTATGATTTCTACACTTATACTCTGCCGAATTCGATTATGTTTTCACTAATCTTCTTCTTATTAGGGATTGCAGAATGGATCGTTGAGGCAAAATAAACACTAGAGGGGGGTAAATAGTGTTTTTGAGAATTTAAACAAAATCTAGAACTTATGTGATAAACAATACGAATTAAACACCATAGACACAATCACAGACACAGAATCAAACACAAATGCAAAGATAAACAAAAGTAAAGTGCAAAAAAGTAAAGAACACATCGGATTTTATACAACTTCAAAATTGCTCCTACGTCTGGTCCCACGCAATGCTGGATTGCGCAGAGTTTTATTACTTTATCAAAATCCAATTACAACCCTCCTTGATTTCACGGCTACAAGGGATACCACTGTTTCCACCACACACTTGATTAAGTATACTTTCCTTGATTTCATGACTACAAGGGATACCATTGTTTCCACCCACACACTTGATCAAGTATATCTTCCTTGATTTCACGGCTACAAGGGATACCTCCGATTACCCGTTCTTGATTTCACGGCTAAAAGGGATACCACCAATTCCTTTACAAAACCCAAACTATTACAAACAGTCCTATAACTCTTCAATAGCACTTGATTCAGAGAGTAATGAGTAGAGAGTGTAGAGAGAAGAAGATTAGTGAAAACAAAATTGAATTTGGTAGAGTATAGGTGTAGAAATCATAAAAATGATAATAAATAATGGTGTAATGAAAGAGAGTGAAAGTGAAGAAGAAGGAGCGATTGAAAATTCGAAATCAAGCCCTTTTTATAGTGTGTAAAAGGTTGCAATGCTCCAGAACCGTCATAAATAGTGAAAAGACACTTCCTTTCAAAATTGAAAAAATGACAGTTATATGTTGACATGGTGCTTTCTTTATGTCAACATATACCTAGTAGAAATTTTATTTTTGAACATTTTCAAAGTATTTTGATATAAATATAATTATGGAAATTCTTGAATTAAAATATAGTGTTATGAATTAATATTATAAAGTAGGAAATCATATGAAAACATAAATATAAACTATATAAACATAATTATAAATTGTAAAGTTTAAAACTATATAAACATAAAATGTAAAAATATATATAAAACTTATAAACCTTAAGTTTGAATACAAAATTAAAGTAAGAAGAAAAAATAGAAAATATAGAAAATAGAATAGAGAGATCTTGAAAACAGAATTTGAACCTGGAGTGATATTCAGAGTCTTACATAATCTAAACTCTATAACTATATTAGTCTTGAAATCTTGAAATCTTGAATACTCATGAGTCATGAAATATCTCTTAATTATGAATCTCTAATATCTTTAAACTGTACAGTCTTTAGTAATATTTCCTATATATAAATCCTGCATATGTGTATATATATATTCTAGATAGAGGTGTTATTATATTTCTTATAATCAATTAATATTAAAATAAGGTTATTGTCATCAAAACACCATTCTCCAACACTTCTCTATGCACTCTCTACACATTATTCTTTGAATAAAGTGCTATCGAAGAGTTATAGGGTTGTTTGTAATTGTTCGGGCTAAGTAAAGTAATCAGTGGTATCCCTTGTAGCCGTAAAATCAATGAAAGGTAATCGCTAGTATCCCTTTTAGCCGTGAATCAAGGAGGTTGGAATCGGTGGTATCCCTTATAGGAGGGAAACCAAGGAGGTTATAATTGACTATTGATATATTAATAAAACTATAAGCAATCCAGTGTTGCGTGGAACTGGACGTAGGAGCAATTCCGAACCAGTATAAAATTCAGTGTGTTCTTTCCTTTTCTGCATTTTATTTCTGTTTATATTTGTGTTTATGTTTGATTCTGTGTTTTTAATTGTGTTTGTGGTGTTTGATCCATATAGTAATTCACATAAGTTTTAGACTTTGTTTAAAATTCTCAAAAACACTATTCATCCCCCCTCTAGTGTTTGTTTTGCTTTAATGATGCATTCCGCAATCCCTAACAATTGGTATCAGAGCAGGGTCTTTCAAAAAGTTCACAATCTGATTTTTGAAAATTTTTAAATGGCAATTTTTGAAATTTTTGTTAACTCTAGTATTAATTCATGCATTGTATCAATGTTGAAAGAGTCTGTATATAATCATGTTGAGAAGGCTTGTGATCTACCGAAATATTGTTCAATTCAGGAAAAGATGTGTTCTATGAATTTTGAAAATTCAAAAGTTGAAAAGATGGGTAAAGTGGCTGATGGAAATTCAAATCCCGAACTGGTGTGTTACATGGCTATTTAGAATTCAAATTTTGGAAAGCAATTGGTGGAAATGAAAACGGACAAATGGATACTGGATAGTGGTTGTTCGAGACATATGACAAGAAATCTAGAACTCCTCAATAATCTGAAATATGAAAATGGTGGAATGGTGAACATCGGAGATAACTCCAAAGGATACATTATTGGAATCGGCAATGTCGGTAATTCTGAAACTCCTACTATTTCTAATGCTTTATTAGTTAGGAATTTAAAGCACGACTTGTTAAGTATAAGTCGACTTCGCGACAAGGGTTATAAAATAAACTTTGAAAAGGATAAATGTTTTATAGAAGATAGGAAATCAAAAGTAATATTCGAAGGAGATAGAAAGAAAAATATCTACATATTGAGTATGAAAATCTCCAGCGATAATTTATGTCTTATTGCCAATACACGAACTTCCCCGTGAAGGAAAGCCCGGATTGAATTGAGGACAAGACAGATCAGAACACAAACAGAAGAACATTTCATTGCTTATTACAACATTTTCATCAGAATACAAGAATATACAGAGTATGAATAAATATTACACATTTATTAAATATCAGAGATTTACAAATTACAATGCAGCGGAAAATAACACAAAACACAACTGAAAGGAATATACGGATACAGAGCTTTCCGAATATCATTCCAGCTGTAAACCAGGGTCTTGTGAATATAAATCTGCAAAACCAAAACTACTAGCTGCCCGTGCGAAAAATAGAGGCACCCAGAGTTTAGGTTAAAACAATAAACTCCAGGTCAGTCATGTGACTGGTGTGAGAACTAAAACAGTTATTAATTTTATTTTAAAGTTAGGTAAATCCAGGGACCACGCCGTATAACACGGAACGGGTTTACTCCCAAGAATACCAGTGCATTAAACAACAGCGCCATGCTAAATAAAGAACAATGAAGCTATTATAAGACTTAGGTCCCATCACACAATGCAACGCAAGACGGAGGATAGAGTTTTTACCTTATAATAGCCAAAAATGCTTGGTACGTAAAATTTCATGTTTTATTATTACTATAAGTGTATAGTGTCAAAACAATTTCAATCATAAGTATCAATCATAGATGGCATAAGTGCCCCATACCACTATGTCGCTATACTAGGCTCTATCAAAACCGCAAAGTCAAGTATTGGAAGTTGGATTTCCATCTGTGAACCAAGGCAAGGGATCGTCCTTATCGCTTCGAGATAATCTAGCCAATGTCTCAGGAACAGAATGCATCGTCCCTTGGAGCAACAGGGTCGGTCCACTCGATGTGGATTAAAATGCCTGAACACTGTGTTTCCCAGCCCTAAGGGCGTAAATAAGCCAAATGACTACATCGGCCCCGGATCGACCGATATAACCGAGGTGCCTCGCAATCCATCATACATATAAGTAAAATGCCAGGGTGTGCAAAACGCTGACACCACTCCTAGCTATAAGGAAATGCATGCCCTCCCTGAGGTCCTCTCCCGTTTTTGTTTCGCACCGGTGTGTGAGGCTCGCGAATTAACGCTACACAAAGCTACGCTATATTAAAGCCGTGCTTTGATCATCAACCACAAGACTCTGCTTTTCAGCAAAAGCCTTGATCATTTGCATCTCAGCATGCCACACAGGCAATTCACGCTATGCAACCGATGTCTATCAATCACACAGAATGAAATCCGATGTCAGACACACATCCATTTACAAGTTTGTTCTAGGTCTGAACGAAACCGGAGGCACCTTATTCCTCCCCCATATGTCCAATACAGGGAGAGGCCCTCGTATATCCGTTGATCTCCAAGTACGTCTGGACGATCACCACTTATTACCTCACCTGGGGTGTACAGCCCAATCAAGACATCAGTAATCATCCAAACGATGTGAAGACCTCTGGTCTTCAACCACCGTCTTCATTCTCGACACATCGTCGAATCAGTTATTCAGAATGGGATAAACCCGGTCTTTCTGAATAACTTGCATATATAATAAACAAGTGCTATAAAAACAGAACATACGCCTCATTTCAATCCAGAATATTTCTTTATCCAAATATTCATATACTTTGGGAAAGGTTCCCATCAATTTTATCAAAGATAAATTCTTTAAATTTATTCTTTAATCTTCCTTTGGATATCAAATCAATCTAATTAAAGATGCATTAAAACTCCACTTGGTTTTAATCTTCCCAAAAATCAATATCAACGATTGTTTAACTTGGGAAATCATATCCTGTCTTTAACTGGGTTAAAGAACCAATGTCATTTAAAACAAGGTTCACGATAAACCCAAAATCACATTCCATTCCATCAGCCTTTAACCGTAAATTAGCAAGTGAACAATCCCCTAAGTATTAACCCCGAAGGCCGAAACCAACATCAGATCAATACCCAGGAAACCATTAAACTTAACTAATATCCAGTTAGTTTCTGATTTTCTTAACTCTGTTGGGTCTAAGAACAGTATTATTAAAGATACTATTCACAACAACCCAAAATCACATTCCATTAACAATGGAATTTTCATGGAAAACAAATCGATATATATATAATCGATATAAACTTCCATATCCAACCAATAATATCAATGGAATAATGATAAGGTCTTTTAAATTCCATATATATTAACCGTCTTCCTCTACAGAAGCTTACTTCGATTATTACCAAATCGAATTCCATTCAATTCCAATTTAATATGTTAAATTGGAAAACTTTACTTTGGAAAATCTCCTTTAAATCTTAACAAAAGATTTATAAATTCCAAATCCCATTTGATTGTAAATTGGGTTAAAGAACGAATGTCGCTAAAACAAAGTTCACAACAAACCCAATTCACATTCGATCAGTCTGTAACCGTAAATTAGTAAGAGAACAATTCCCTAAGTGTTAACCCCGAAGGCCGAAACCAACATCAGATCAATACACAGGAAACCATCCAACTTAACTAATCTCCAGTCAGTTTCTAATTTTCTTAACTCCATTGGGTTCAAGAACAGTATTATTAAAGATACCATTCACGATAAACCCAAAATCCAATTTTATATTAAATACAAGGCTCTGAATAGAAAATATATCGGCTGATATTCAATATCAAATTCTGAAATCAACAAATATTGTGTTAGAAATAACGATATATATATATATATATCTTTCAAATTTCCATAACAATATCTGTATAATCACGAAATCCAACATCGAAATATTCCGAAGACAATTTTGATTCAAATCCATTTCCAATCTATATATTGGAAATTCAGGTTATTTTTAAAACCATTTCAAATCCAATTTATTTATTTTAAAAATATTTGGATTATAATTCTGGTTAATAACTAGTTCATTTTGATAAAAATCTATTTTTATCTTTTCAAATATGGTATTTTTCATCCCAATTCTTTCCAAATCATTTGTTATGATTTTACACAAATTATTGATATTTTTAATAATTTTATCAAGGCCTGTACAGTCAATTTACATAAATGGCCATCGAACTGCACTTATAGCGACCTTTTCCAAATTTGATTTGGACATAATTCCCAATCCCAACCATTAGATTTCAAATCTCTAATATTCGTTAGAAATCTCTTTTCGATACGAACCAAACGGTTCCGGTTTTAGGAGAATCCGATGGTCGGATCTCCCGTAATGTCCATTTGAAGTCAATGGTCGAAATTCGCGAACTGCCGTGGCACGTTTTATTCAGGCCATTATATTATATATATATAATATATATTTCGTCGATTTGCATTTAAAATGTATTTAAAAATTATTTTAAATTCGTTTTCAAAACGATTTCAACTTCATATTCAATTTCTAATCAAAATTGAATATACCATGTCATCGATATATAAATGATAATATTTTTCAAAACATTATATTTTGAAATCAATTCCTTTTTGATATTCATTATAAAAATGAATAAAATCGATATTAATATCATTCACCTCAAAATGGTGTTAATCTAACCAACATAGCTTTATATATATTTAAATATATTCGTGTTCATCCCAAATCGGACATCAAAATCAAATTTTGATTCTTTTACTGAATATTATTTTAAAATAATCATTATTTTAAAATATTCATTCTTCCTGAACTGGAATTAGACACAGTCAATTACCATATATTGTGATTTATATGGATTTCATACACACGTGTATACAACAACAATCAAAAGCATTCAACCATCATCCAGAGTGCATTCTACACTGCATAAGCATTAAATATAAATATTCAACGCTTACACAGCCTGTCAATCAATCAATTGACATACAACTAATTATTGGGATTAGTGTACGTCTAATATCATCCCAATACTCGTGTGGGGTTTCAAACAATCAAACACAGGTTTTATTTATGCAGTTGAGCGACGTGTAAAATTTATCGTCCCAATCAATATCAATCAAATGTGTGTACATAAACAAATCGTCTGATTTGTTTATAAATATTTATTTTATTCATATACACGTTAATAATTATTTTCTTAACTATAAAATATTTATTCCATTCCACATCACACAATCAATTTTCACAACACAATCAAGCAAACAAGTCATCCATGGTCTGTGGACGACGGGTGTCCGGTGCTGCTAAGCACCGTTTGCATCCTAGTATATATTTCTAACTAGAAATAAAATTGAAGTGAGAAGTTCTCACCTTTGGGTTCCACTCCGTCATTCTTTAGCGAATAATGGTTTGGATTTACCCCGCATTCCAACTCTATCTTTCAACGTTGTTCATAAATAAAAATCACATTTTTATTTCACCGCTACATGGATAAAAATCACATTTTTTGTCTCTTCGCTATATTTATAAAAATTAGATTTTTACAACGCCACTTTCTATATAAAAATTATATTTTTATATCGCTACTTCATTGTAAAGATCAAATTTTTATATAACGCTTTTCATATATCAAAAATCCTATCTTTTTTATATTGAAAATCATAACTCAATAATAAAAAATAATAAAAATCATACTTTATATCGTGAAAAAACATATTTTTCTACTAATGAAAAATCCTACCTTTGTATTAATAAAAATCTTATCTTCTTATTTCTAAAAATCTAATCTTTCTATATTTAAAAATCACATCTTTATATTTTTCTTCATATATAGAAAAAAATCATAGCTTTCTTCATATAAAGATCATAGCTTTCTTCATATAAAGATCATAGATTTCTATATAGCTAAAAAATATATTTTTACCTTGCCAAAATTATATTTTTCTCTTACTAAAAATTTCATGATCAAATTTAGGTTTTTTAATCTAATCAAAATTGCATCTTTACATAATAAATAAAAGAAATCAGAGAAGTTCACCTTTCGATCGGAGGAGAGGGCGCAGGGGGGTGCTGTAGTTGGCAGAGGAGGCTCGGGAGTCCTAGTTGGCGGCGGCGGCGGACTGTGGAGGGGGGGTCTGGCGGCGGTTTTAGGTGCTGGGGCGTTTGGGTTTTCAAATCGGAGAAGTACAGAGGAGGGGAGTGGTCGGAGAACGACCGGTGGGGGCCCGGTGATGGTCGTCGCAGGCGGCGGCAGCAGGAAAGGCTGCGGCGTGTCCGACGTTGGAGGATTTGGGGGGTAACGGGGATTGACATCGGGGTTTTTTTCTTTTTGTATTTTTCTTCGAGCATTGACTGAGTGGTAAGGAGAGGGGGTAAAGAGAATATGTAATTTATATAATTAAATTTTATTTATATTTAATTCCAAAAAGTAACTTTTTCATTTGAATCCCAAATCGAACCCACCGGCTGTCGTCCATAGCACATTACCCCCATTCCGAACGCAACGGGATATGTTTCGTAAGCCAATTTTATCGTTTCGATCAGTCTTGATTTAAATTAAGATATAATTCTATATATTCAATTTTTAAAAGAACATTTTAATTTAATGGGGCCACATACGAAATCTAGAAATTCAAGAAAGCTTATTTCTACCTTCGTATTGACGATACGGTCCTAACAAAACTAGTTTCGTCAAATTTAAAGACCGTTTGAAAAATGATCATTTTCCGGTCGATCCAAATTGACTGAAACTGTTCAAACGTGTTTTCTTGTGCCACGCTCACATATTAATCCCAAAAATTATGAATTTTGAAATCTAGCAATAACTTGACATTCCGGATCCAACAAAAGCGGTTCCGTCGAAACGGAGGTCGTTTGCAAAATTTCCATTTTTAAGGGCCAAAATTCCATAGCGACTATTCTAAATTTTCAACTAGGCATAACTTTTTATTCCCGCTATGAAATTTCAATTTTTCGGATTTATTGGAAAGATATTTTCAAATAGATTCTAATATTTTTTGTTTTGCCAGAATCCGGTTTATTTTGAATCTTGTACGTTCATTTAAAATTTGAAATCGAATTTTCTAACTACCGCGCCATTTTCAATTCCTTTTATAACTAAAAATAAATACTTATTTTCTAACGTCGATTCAAATAAATATATATGTTCTAATTCTATTGAAAATAAATTTCTCGTCTTCATTATTTAAAATAATTCATTTTAGATATCCAAAATTCATTAAAACTACCAAAATAAAAAATTTAAATTGGTTCGGATTTCTGGGTTATTACAATCTCCCCCACTTAAAATCTTTTCGTCCTCGAAAAGGAACAGAGCTGAAAGTTTCTTTACAAACCAACTCAACTTTCATTATTTTCATTATGGCTTAAGTTCTTCAACTTTTCAGTTTCTAAGAACTTTTCAAATTTTTAAAAATTTGGCTAACACCCTAAACTTTCGAAAAATTTCGCCATAACCTCCCCTGTACGGGAGCACCGGGAAAATCCGAAATTGCCATACAGGCCTATCCAATCCAAAAAGAAAAAGAAACAGCCAATCGGCTCATAAAATCATCCCAAAACCCAAGAAATTAGTAAACATGTACCTGTTTGTCGGGCATACAATTTTATTCCTCTTCTCTAGCCTCCTTGCTATGACATGTTCAATGTATATACATGTATATGCATGCAATTCCAATAAATTTCAATTCAGTTCCATATTTGGTTCAAATTGGCCTAAATTTACCTTTCTTTCACATGTTGATTTAAATAAATAATCACACACCACAATTATCAATCAATTAGTTGATTAGCTTTTCAAATTCATAACTTTGATATATAGTCAAAAATCACATTTTTGGTGCCAAATCACAACAATATATTCTAACTATATTTTGGTTCTCACACCAGTCTAATGGAAATATATAGATGTCCCACTTTTGAAACTCGAACATAAACTACTGATGTCGTACGTCATCAGTAGAATCATCTCGGGCGACTAGAGTGTGATTCTATACCTATCTGGCACATTTGAGGCTTCAATACACATGGATCAGACAGACATATATTCAAATCTCTATATACTTGATTGTCCAAATCACTTTAAAATAAATATTCAAATACGAATTATAAAGTTTAAATTTTCAAAATAATATTTGTTTTCACTTTTATTTTTAAAATAACACTCTTCCGACTCATTCTAGGATACTACTGATCCCATCTCCAACGAATCATTCTCATTGGATATTACTAATCCAATTTCTGATGAATTCTTTCGTTCGGTTCTAATATGTCTTGTTCTCCGGGATCTGTAAACCAAAGCTCTGATACCAAAATGAAACGACCTGAACTTCCCCGTGAAGGAAAGCCCGGATTGAATTGAGGATAAGACAGATCGGAACACAAACAGAAGAACATTTCATTGCTTATTACAACATTTTCATCAGAATACAAGAATATACAGAGTATGAATAAATATTACACATTTATTAAATATCAGAGATTTACAAGTTACAATGCAGTGGAAAATAATACAAAATACAACTGAAAGGAATATACGGATACAGAGATTTCCGAATATCATTCCAGCTGTAAACCAGGGTCCTGTTAATATAAATCTGCAAAACCAAAACTACTAGCTGCCCGTGCGAAAAATAGGGGCATCTAGAGTTTAGGTTAAAACAATAAACTCCAGGTCAGTCATGTGACTGGTGTGAGAACTAAAACAGTTATTAATCTTTATTTTAAAGTTAAGTAAATCCAGGGACCACGCCGTATAACACGGAACGGGTTTACTCCCAGGAGTACCAGTGCATTAAACAATAGCGCTATGCTAAATAAAGAACAATGAAGCTATTACAAGACTCAAGGCCCATCACACAATGCAACGCAAGCCGGAGGATAGAGTTTTTACCTTACAATAGCCAAAAATGCTTGGTACGTAAAATTTCATGTTTTATCATTACTATAAGTGTATAGTGTCAAAACAATTTCAATCATAAGTATCAATCATAGATGGCATAAGTGCCCCATACCACTATGTCGCTATACTAGGCTCTACAATCAAAACCGCAAAGTCAAGTATTGGAAGTTGGATTTCCATCTGTAAACCAAGGCAACGGATCGTCCTTACCACTCGAGACAATCTAGCCCATGTCTTAGGAACAGAAAGCATCGTCCCTTGGAGTGATAGGGCCGGTCCACTCGATGTGGATTAAAATGCCTGAACATTGTGTTTCCCCGCCCTGTGGGGGCGTAAATGAGCCAAATGACTCCATCGGCCCCGGATCGACCGATATAACCGAGGCGTCTCGCTATCCATCATCCATATAAGTAAAATGCCAGGGGGTGCAAAACGCTAACAGCACTCCTAGTTAGAAGGAAATGCATTGTAACGACCCAGATTTTTGGCCATTGAAGTCTAAATATTTAAATTTGTTTTAAATGTTTTATTTGAATTTTTTATAAGGATTTATAAGGAATTTATTTAATAAAAGGGAGTTTTAACGTATAATTTATAATATGATTTAAAACGAGCTCGAAATAGTCGCGGTAGTTCGTAATTTATGATTTAAATTTCAACTGAATATACAAATATCATAATAAGTCGGATTTCTTTGAAATAAGAAACGTTCGGATCTACTTGAATATATTTTTCTAATGGAAGAGAAAAATCAAGTTTTCATATTGTAGATTTTGTTTTATGTCCAAAACAAATTTAGAAATAGTCGCTATAGAGTCGTGTATAAGCCATATTGGTTTATTTAATATAACTAGAGATTGGTTACGAATTTGGACAAGATTCTTTGGAGGCGTGGTTATAATTTAATTTTTAGAATTTTACTGTAATTTTTAATTAATTAAATACGCAACTTTTTACTTGGGGTATTTTGCACCCTATATCAATATTTTGGGGCTTCATAATATAAGTTAAACTACCGATATTATTATATTTTTGAGATCGTGATACATCACTCGATATGATCGCAAACTTTTATTTCTGTCCATAGCATCTCGACCGTGAATAAAATTTTATATAATCAGGTACGCTACACTTTATACCTTTATAAAATATACTATTTTAACTTTTTCTTTCCATACTTGGTTTTACGATACACCCATACACTGATTTAGCGTCCTTTTCAGCTAGCATGCACTAAGGATGTACAAGCTTCATCTCTTTTCTATGATTTATAATTATAATTGATGCTTACATTCCAACCGTTCATATGTAAATCATTTTTGGCGGCCACAAGTCCTAAAACATCAAAAGGAGAACAGGGAAGATAGTTCAGTGAAACCGTTCCTCAACATATATATATATATAATAAAGAGAGGAACCGTGGCTGCCAATCCATTCAAAAGCGTGCTCTCCAAACCAATTCCACTGCCAAGGTATTTGTTTGTCGTGACTAGCAAACTTTCTCTTCCTTTAAATACTGCTCATAATCACTTCATTTTCTAAAAGCAAAATAAAACAAAAGACATAATTAAATCGAAAATCATAGGAAAACAAAATACAAAACGTAATGGAAAAATCTTCCATTGAGTGGCCTTAGGAACCGCGAGGCTCCACCTCGTACAATTTTGATTGAGCTCGAAGCATCTCCTGGAGCTCAAGATTTTTTCATGAAGATCTAGGATAACCGCGATTCAAACTCTCTGGTGACCGAAACAGGTTTTTATTTCAGCGCTGAGTTCTTGGCGGTAGGGCACTCGAGTGGGTGGAGTTTTTAGGAATTTGGCAATGTTTCTGTTCGTGGTTGTTGTGCTGGTAGGAGGTGATGTATTGGTTTGTGGTGAATATGTGTTCGGTAGCAGTAATGTTTAAATGGAGAAGTGGAAAAGTAGAACCTAGGTATTTTTGCTGGGATGGTCTTGTGAGGCAGCGGTGATGATGGGGGTATTACTGGTGACGCATTGTTGAGTATGAGGGAATGGATGTGCATTATGGTGAAGATAGGGTGAGGCCATGAACTGGAAGTTGCGGATTGGAATTGTATACTGGAAAAAAAAATTAAACACAACCAGATCCGTAACGACGAGATGCACATTGTGGAACTGACGTGATGATAACAGAGCTACTGGTGTTTCATGAAATCAAACGCTGTTTGATTTTAAAAGGAAATAAAAACGGAACCGTCAACCGCAAAACAAGGTGAGTAAACTCACTAACTCTTCCTCGTTTATATTTTTTATAAACGAGTTTTAAATTTATTTATAGTAATTTTATGTTGTGAAATGGTTGCTTGGTTAAATAGTTGATAAAAACTGGTTGATTACATCTTGGATCGATTATTAGTTCTGATATTCTATATTGATGTGAAATAATATTATTGATGCTGATTAACACCTGTGGATGCAGGGAAACAGGTTGGAGGGATCCAACGGGATTCCCCAACATTTATTTTACTGTTTCTTTTGTTGTGATATATGATGTGTTATATAATCCACGATTGGGTATGTTGTGTTGATTTACCCTAGCCCCAGAAACTTGGTATTTATATACTTTAAATGTTTTCGAATATAGAAAATGGAATTTTGGGTTTCAAAAAGGAAATTTATTTCCAAAATTTGATTTGTAATTTCGAATAGAGTTGAAATTAAAAACATGTAAATGGAGAAAATGAAGTTGATTATAAACAAGAGTATAAATCAAATGAATTATTTATCGTGGGATAATTAAAATATAAATTCAAATTTGTATTTATATGAAAAAGTGGAAATTGGTTTTTAAAACCGACTATTATAAATGGGAATTGAACTTAGCGATTTTAAATGAAATTATGAACAAGATTATGAATGGATAGGATAAAAAATAAGATTTTGTGGATGATTCTACCTTCGTAAGTTAATAAGGGGAAGTTGGGTTTTGAAATATTGTTTAAATCATTTATTATTATTTTTATAACTATGTAAAAAGAACAACTAGTCCATTTTTATCAAGAAGTTATCTACCTTAATTGTAGTTGATGTTGAAGTTAACTATTAGTGAATTAATAGAAATAGAAGGAATTATTCTTTTAAATGGATTTCGATTGAAAAGTAACAGAGTTGTAATAAAGTTTTGGTTGAACTTAGAAAAGGGTTTATACAAGGATTGGATAATGAATCCAGATATGACCAACAAGTTATAAAAGAAAATCCCAAGACGAGGCGATGTTAAGTTAAACACTTACTTAATAAAACTAAATTAAGTAAAGGTGATATAATCAAAAGGAGATTTTCAACTTAATGAAAGTGAAATGGAGTGGCAAAAAGGGATTTGAAAGGAAATGCAAACAAAGTTTGGAAGGTATTTTAAACCAAGGTGATGGTTTTAAAACAAATTACTTAAGAATTGAATGAAACATTATAATTGAAGTAAGATCTTTAATGGAAAAGAGATAAGGAGGAGTTTTGATTGAAAAATATGTTTATATAAGGATATATATAGTTATGTTTTATAAACCAAATATTTGAAAACAGCGATTTTTAACGCTGTTGTTATAATAAATGTTTTGTAAATCTAAATAGTGATTTTAGTGCTGTTGTTATAATAAATGTTTTGTAAATTTGAACAGCGATCTTAACACTATGGTTATAATAGGTGTTCTATAATTCTAAACAGCGAATGTAACGTTGTTGTTAAAAGTATTGTTTTGTAAATCAAATATTTGGAAACAGCGATTATAACGCTACCATTATAATCAAAGTTTTTTTTTCGTGAAAGGAGATTGTTTAGATTGGATCCGAAAGTCGCGTAAGTGATGTTTGGTTTAAAGTTGTGAGCTTTGACTATTTCAAAGTTGAGAATGTTGTTCAGTTAAGGTCTGAGTGGTAAATATACCCCAACTTGACTGACTTCATCATTGATGGAGAAATGGTTAAGGGTCGATAGGGAAGATTGGTTAGCATTATGGTTAATTAATAACTGGTTAATGTTTGAGTTATAATAACGATGTTTTATAACATCGCGTTAATTTAAAAGAATTTGAAATGTTTTTCCCAAATAAAATGAGAGATATTTTCTACGTATAGAGAATGAAATGAATTGGTCAACGAGGAATTTAGAAAGGGAATTTGGAAATATTTTCCAATGGTAGTGCGGTTTATTTTCTGAATATAGAAAATAAGGATTCGTTAATATATATAGAAATGTTTTCTAATTGGAATAAGAGATATTTTCTCGAATAAAGAAATTAAATATTGGAAAAGTTTTTCAAAGAATTGAGAGGGGTAATCGAGCTTCAAAATGATACGAAAGATAGGGAAACGGGAATTGGAAATAATAATTTGATAAGAATTAAATTAAAAAGGGGCCCAGTGTTGTTTGATGCTTGATCGATAGAATTTCCATTTGGAAATAGGACCGTTGATTGTATGGATGTTTTCTTTGACAGTTAAATCACTGACTATCAAAGTTTTGATTTATTTTATACCTCCATGTCAATACAAAGAGACCGGGGTCAGATTTAATATCTAAAAACCACTCCATTGTGGCATAAGCGTTACGAATCAACTTATGTCGAAGAGATTATGAAGACGGAGTAAAGCGCAAGGGTTGTTCTATTAATCCTAGGTAGAAATTGCCAAGATGGATTTATAGAATAGTGCCTTTGGTTTTTCCAGACCCAGGACAACTTGTAAGGACGAGTGTCTGACGGAGTATTTCCTAAGGGGTTACGTACGTTGATTCCTTCAAACATACGAAGTTGGTGGCACAAAAAGGAAACTTCTTTAGCCTAACAATCTGAGAATTTTTGTGGGAATCAATTAATGATTTCCGATGGATCTGACGATGTGGCATTCAAAGTGAATGGTGGCCAGTTGTTCTGGAAGATAATTCAAACCCTCAAACCTCACAACCGGGAATTGACAAAAATTGGGCAAGCAACATGGCTATGTGGGTCGCTCCCATTAGGATGTATAATCACATATCTAGAGAAATTCCATTTACTTCTTTAATCTATCAATGTTGTCCCTTTCGGGAAACGGTTGTTGATCCCAACCGTTGGTGATATACATTTGATACACTCAAGCGAAATGAGTGGTCGATCATGTGTAGGTCGGGTTGCAAGATGTTCTTGTTGAACCCAGTGTATTCGCCTCTAGAGATACACTATCGGAAGGTGGTCCCATACCTTGTCATGTTGGAAATACAATCTCCAATAAGCACCCTACGGTTTTTGATTTTATTTTATATATGGAGCGTGAGATGCAAGCGTTCCGCTAGATTCTATTTATTTGATTTAGACACTATTATAATATCACCAGATTTTGATATCAAAATGGTTTGGGTTATCGTAAGGTAAAAACCATCCGTATTTATGTGTGGATCGGTCTTACGATTATCATTTCTTTCGAAAGGATTTTTTTTAAAAAAGTTAAACCAATGGTTGGAGTTTACTCACACCAGTCTCATGACTGACCCAGAGTTTATTTTGTTTGTTTTCCCTAAACTCTTGGGTGCCCAAATTTGTATGGGCAGTCAAGTAGTCGGGATTTTACATATTCACATGGAGAAGTTTGAAGCAGGAGGCTTCACAAGTTAGCTATAGACTATCATATTTCCGCTGTGTACTAGGTTGTATCTGGAAACATGTGTTTATAACTGTTCCAGGAATAACTGTTATGCTCTGATGATGGTATGTATATGTACAGTTACTGATTTGTATTTCAAAAGTTTATGTGATCTAATATATTTTATTCGTTCCGCTGTGAGTTTGTGATCTTCGTTTTATTCTATTCCAATACTTCTTTCTTTCTATTTCTCATCCTCTAACTTCTTTCTAATAATGATTCGTGTTTCTGTGCAATTTGGGTTGGACGTGTGGTGTTATTAGTTGACTCAAAGTGTATGGAAATTCGGGCCATTACATGCATGCCCTCTCTGAGGTCCTCTCCCGTTTTTGATTCACACCGGTGTGTGAGGCTTGCGAATTAACGCTACACAAAGCTACGCTATATTAAAGCCTTGCTTTGATTATCACCCACAAGACTCTGCTTTTCAACAGAAGCCTTGATCATTTGCATCTCAGCATGCCACACAGGCAATTCACGCTATGCAACCGATGTCTATCAATCACACAGAATGAAATCCGATGTTAGACACACATCCATTTACAAGTTCGTTCTGGGTCTGAACGAAACTGGAGGCATCTTATTCCTCCCCCATATGTCCAATACAGGGGAGAGGCCCTCGCATATCCGTCGATCTCCAAGTACGTCTGGATGATCACCACTTATTACCTCGCCTTGGGTGTACAGCACAATCAACACATTATTAATCATCCAAACGATGTGAAGACCTCCGGTCTTCAACCACCGTCTTCATCCTCGACACATCGTCGAGTCAGTTTTTCAGAATGGGATAAACCCGATAATATCAATGGAATAACGACAAGGTCTTTTAAATTCCATATATATTAACCGTCTTCCTCTACAGAAGCTTACTTCGATTATTATCAAATCGAATTCCATTCAATTCCAATTTAATATGTTAAATTGGAAAACTTTACTTTGGAAAATCTCCTTTAAATCTTAACAAAAGATTTATAAATTCCAAATCCCATTTGACTGTAAATCGGGTTAAAGAACGAATGTCGCCAAAACAGTTCACAACAAACCCATTCACATTCGATCAGTCTCTGACCGTAAATTAGTAAGAGAACAATTCCCTAAGCGTTAACCCTGAAGGCCGAATCCAACATCAGATCAATACCCAGGAAACCATTCAACTTAACTAATCTCCAGTCAGTTTCTAATTTTCTTAACTCCATTGGGTTCAAGAATAGTATTATTAAAGATACCATTCACGACAAACCCAAAATCCAATTTGATATTAAATACAAGGCTCTGAATAGAAAATATATCGGCTTATATTCAATATCAAATTCTGAAATCAACAAATATCGTATTGGAAATAACGATATATATATTTCAAATTTCCGTAACAATATCTGTATAATCAGGAAATCCAACATCGAAATATTCCGAAGACAATTTCGATTCAAATCCATTTCCAATTTATATATTGGAAATTCAGGTTATTTTTAAAACCATTTCAAATCCAATTTATTTATTTTAAATAATTTGGATTATAATTCTAGTTCATAACTAGTTCCTTTCGATAAAAATCTGTTTTTATCTTTTCAAATATGGAATTTTTCATCCCAATTCTTTCCAAATCATTTGTTGTGATTTTACACAAATTATTGATATTTTTAATAATTTTATCAAGGCCCGTACAGTCTATTTCCATAAACAGCGATCGAACTGCACTTACAACAACCTTTTCCAAATTTGATTTGGACATAATTCCAAATCCAACCGTTAGATTTCAAATCTCTAATATTCATTAGAAAGCTCTTTTCGATACGAATCCAATGGTTCTGAATTTAGGAGAATCCGATGGTCGGATCTCCCGTAATGTCCGTTTGAAGTCAATGGTCGAAATTCGCGAACTGCCGCAGCGCGGCGCGTTCTATTCAGGCCATTATATATATATATATATATATATATATATATATATATATATGATATTTCGTCGATTCGCATTTAAAACGTATTTTATAAATTGTTTTAAATTCATTTTCAAAACGATTTCAACTTCATATTCAATTTCTAATCAAAATTGAATATTCCATGTCATCGATATATAAATGATAATATTTTCAAAACATTATATTTTGAAATCAATTCCTTTTCGATATTCATTAAAAAATTGAATAAAATCGATATTAATATCGTTCACATCAAAATGGCATTAATCTAACCAACACAGCTTTATATATATATAAATATATTCGTGTCCATCCCAAATCGGACATCAAAATCAAATTTTGATTCTTTTACTGAATATTATTTTAAAATATTCATTATTTTAAAATAATCATTATTTTAAAATATTCATTCTTTCTGAACTGGAATCAGACACAGCCAATTACCATATAATGTAATTTATATGGATTTCATACACATGTGTATACAACAGCAATCAAAAGCATTCAACCATCATCCAGAGTGCATTCTACACTGCATAAGCATTAAATATAAATATTCAACGCTTACATGGCCAGTCAATCAATCGATCGACATACAACTAATTATTGGGATTAGTGTATGTCTAATATCATCCCAATACCCGTGTGGGGTTTCAAACAATCAAACACAGGTTTTATTTGTGCAGTTGGGCGATGTGTAAAATTTATCGTCCCAATCAATATCAGTCAAATGTGTGTACATAAACAAATCGTCCGATTTGTTTATAAATATTTATTTTATTCATATACATGTTAAAAATTATATTCTTAACTATAAAATATTTATTCCATTCCATATCACACAATCAATTTTCACAACACAATCAATCAAACAAACAAGTCATCCATGGTCTGTGGACGACAGGTGTCGGGTGCTGCTAAGCACTGTCTGCTTCTTAGTATATATTTCTAACTAGAAATAAAATTAAAGTGAGAAGTTCTCACCTTTGGGTTCCACTCCGTCATTCTTTAGCAGACGATGGTTTGGATTTACCCGACATTCCGACTCTATCTTTCCACGTTGTTCATAAATAAAAATCACATTTTTATTTCACCGCTACATGGATAAAAATCACTTTTTTTTATCTCTTCGCTATATTTATAAAAAATAGATTTTTACCACGCCACTTTCTATATAAAAATTATATTTTTATATCGTTACTTCCTTATAAAGATCAAATTTTTATATAACGCTTTTCATATATAAAAAATCCTATCTTTTTTATATTAAAAATCATAACTCTATAATAATAAAAGAATCATACTTTATACCATGAAAAATCATATTTTTCTACTAATGAAAAATCCTACCTTTGTATTAATAAAAATATTATCTTCTTATCTCTAAAAATCTAATCTTTCTATATTTAAAAATCACATCTTTATATTTTTCTTCATATAATAAAAAAAATCATAGCTTTCTTCACATAAAGATCATAGCTTTCTTCATATAAAGATCATAGCTTTCTATATAGCTAAAAATTATATTTTTCTCTTACTAAAAATTTCAGGATCAAAATCAAGTTTTTATCTAATCAAAATCGCATCTTTACATAATAAATAAAAGATATCAGAGAAGTTCACCTTTCGATCGTAGGAGAGGGCATAGGGGGGTGCTGCAGTTGGCGGAGGAGGCTCGGGGGTCCTAGCAGGCGGCGGCGGCGGACTGTGGGGGATTCTGGAAGCGGTTTTAGTTATTGGGGCGTTGGGGTTTTCAAATCGGAGAAGTACAAAGGAGGGGGTGGTCGGAGAACGACCGGTGGGGGCCCGGCGATGGTCGCCGCAGGCGGTGGCGGTAGGAAAGGCTGCGGCGCGTCTGGCGTTGGAGGATTTGGGAGGTGGGGGTAACGGGAATCGACATCGGGTTTTTTTTTCTTTTTATATTTTTCTTCGAGCATTGACTGAGTGGCAAGGAGAGGGGATAAAGAGAATATGTAATTTATATAATTAATTTTATTTATATTTAATTCTAAAAAGTAACTTTTTCATTTGAATCCCAAATCGAACCCACCGACTGTCGTCCATAGCACATTACCCCCATTCCGAACGCAACGGGATATGTTTCGTAAGCCAATTTTATCGTTTCGATCAGTTTTGATTTAAATTAAGATATAATTCTATATATTCAATTTCTAAATGCACATTTTAATTTACTGGGGCCACACACGAACTCTAAAAATTCCAGAAAAATTATTTCTAGCTTCGTACTGACGATACAGTCCTAACAAAACTAATTTTGTCAAATTTGAAGACCGTTTGAAAAATGGCCATTTTCTGGTCAATCCAAATTGACTGAAACTGTTCAAACGCGTTTTCTTGTGCCACGCTCACATATCAATCCCAAAAATTATGAATTTTTGGAATCTAGCAATAAATTGACATTCCGGATCCAACAAAAGTGGGTTCGTTGAAAACGGAGGTCGTTTGCAAAATTTCCATTTTTAAGGGCCAAAATTCCATAGCGACTATTCTGAATTTTCAACTGGGCATAACTTTTTATTCCAGCTATAAAATTTTAATTTTTCGGATTCATTGGAAAGATATTTTCAAATAGATTCTAATATTTTTTTGTTTTGCCAAAATCCGGTTTATTTTGAACCTGTACATTCAATTGAAATTTGAAATCGAATTTTCGAACTACCGCGCCATTTTCAATTCCTTTTATAATTAAAAATAAATATTTATTTTCCAACGTCAATTCAAATAAATATATATGTTCTAATTCTATTAAAAATAAATTTCTCGTCTTCATTATTTAAAATAATTCATTTTAAATATCCAAAATTCAATAAAATTGCCAAAATAAAAAATTTAAATTGGTTCGGATTTTCCGGGTTATTACATCCCTGGATCTGGCATAAGAGATTTGGTCATATAAATTTCATACACATTTCTACGATTTCTAAATTAGATTCAATCAGAGGATTACCCAAAATGAATTTTTAAGTAAAAAATTTATGTGATGCCTGTCAACTCAGAAAACAAAAGAAAAGTTCTTTTAAATCAAAAGAAGAAATCACTACATCAAAACCATTAGAGTTAATTCACATGGATTTATTTGGTCCATCTCAAATTCAATCAATAAATCATAACAACTATGCTTACGTAATAATCGACATTTTTTCTAGATTTACTTAGACTTTATTTCTTAAAAATAAAAGTGATGCATTTAATCAATTTAAAACATTTTCTAAAAAAAATCAAAATTTATTAACACTAAAAATCAAAACAATACGAAGTGATCATGGCGAAGAATTCGAAAACGAAAATTTTGAAAAATATTGTAATAAAAAGGGAATAACCTATAATTTTTCAATTCCGAGAACCCCTCAACAAAATTGAGTAGTAGAACGTAAAAATAGGATGATGAATGTGCGAGAACTATGTTATCCGATAGTAATTTACCAAGGAATTTTTAGGCTGAGGCAGTTGCAACAGCTTGTTATATTATTCAATTAGACCTTTAACTCATACCCATATGAACTTTTGTATAACAAGAAACCAAAGTATCATATTTTAAAATATTTGGATGTAAATGTTTTATACTTAATACTAAAGATAATTTAGATAAGTTTGAGTCGAAATCCGATAAAGGAATATTTATTGGATACTAAGAAAGAAGTAAAGCATATATAGTTTTCAATACACGAATCAATACCATAGAAGAAACATTAAATGTATCTTTCAACGGAAACTATAAAAGTATAACTCAAAATAATGAAGATGAATGTGAACATGAAATTAATGAAATAAATCATGAACATAATCAACCAAATAAACGAATTAGATTACTTAGAGATCACCCTGTAGAAAATATATTAGGAGATATAGAATCTGTTGTTAGAACTCATAATCAATTAAATAACATGAGTAATACTGCTTTTATTTCAACTATTGAACCTAAAAATCCAAAGGAAGCATCTTCAGATGATTCATGGATGCTATGAAGAAAAACCGAATTGCTTTACTAGGAATGATGTATGAAAACTTGTTTCTAGAAAAGAGGACAAAACTATAATAGGAACAAAACGGGTTTATAAAAATAAAATGAATGAACACGGTGAGGTCGTAAGAAAGAAGGCACGACTAGTAGCACAAGGATATACTCAAGAAGAAGGAATAGATTACGATGAAACTTTTGCCCCCGTAACAAGAATAGAAGCTATTAGGATTTTACTAGCTTTTGCAAACCATAATAATTTCAAATTATATCAAATAGATGTTGAAAGTGCTTTTCTAAATGGATTTGTTAAAGAAGATGTATATGTAGAGCAACCACCTCTATTTGAAGACGAAATATTACCAGATCACGTATATAAGTTAAAGAAACTGTTATATAGACTAAAACAGGCTCCACTACACCATATATGCTAATTAGGCTGTGTTTTTATCCGTATCTAAAGCAGTTAGGCACGATAATAAGCCGTATCAAAAAATGGCACGTAAAATTATTAGATACGGCTATAAACAGTATCTCACTAGAAATAACATACGGCTCTTAGCCGTATCTAAAGTGTAATCAGACACGGCCTTTGATCGTATCAAATTATATGTGCGTGTACACACACACACACACACACACACATATATATATATATATACACACACACATACATACATGTATGTGTATATATATAACATATGTGTGTGTATATAAAAATAGAAACTGTAGTACATATTTTTCATAACACAGAGCATATATACCATAATTTATACACAGGAATAGCATTATATATATATACACACACACTCAAAGCATTACAAGTTTTGTCATAAAACGGACACAGTGTACATACAAACATATACAATAAAAGGAAACTGTCAAAGATTTTCATCACATTACGAACTAACCAGCCTGATAAAACTCCAGTCGAGGCCGGGAAGATTGAGCGTGAAAGCCAACCTGAGTTCAAGTTTCGTTGATTGGCAGCAAAACAGAATCGTGATAGCCTACAGCCTGAGTTCCAGCAGCACAAAAGCACCAAAATCTCGAACAGGGTTGCCTATAAAATACAAGAAATAAGTTACAAATACTTCACTAGATAGGAGATCGACATTGTAACTCACTGTGGCTGAGACGCAAACTTGAATACAGAGGTAAGTGTATGTCAGTGTGTTTATGTACACCTGTAGTCGACCCCTGTAAGGGGTTCGGATCGACTAGTCGATCAGTGAGTTTGTGTAATTTCACATGACACCAATCAGTGAAGGTCATATCGTGTCGATCAGTGTGTTTGTGTAACTTCACGGTAGTCGATCAGTGTGTTTGTGTAACTTCACGGTAGTCGATCAGTGTGTTTGTGTAACTTCACGGTAGTCGATCAGTGTGTTTGTGTACAAATACTTCACTGGACACCAATAACAACCTAGTCGAATCGACTAGTCGATTAGTCGACTAATCGATTAGTCGAATAATTTCTACCCATGCGCCAAAAATTCATTCAAAAAGCAAGTCGAGACTTAAAGTCGATGGTTTGATCTCGATTAGTAGACTAGTCGACGACTAGTCGCGACTAATCGAGCTCCGTACTGATAACAATGAAGAGCATATCGTGTCTCTCTGTTCGTGTGTGCATATTAGTCAGTTGTATCTATCTTAACATGTTTATGATGCTAATGACATGATTTCATGAACTTGCATAGACAACCTAGAAACATACCAGCATCTCTATGCTTTGTGGTTTAACAAGACCTCCAACATCGTATATAGGAGATCGACATTGTATACATAAATACAGAGAAACTAAAATAGCATTCGGTTGTAAACAAGTTTTCTACTTTAAGCCCCATCCATGTGTTTGTGTAGTCGATCAATATATGTTCAAAAATGAATGAATACACATTGTAAACTGGTTTTGCTATGACCATAGGCTTTTAAATGAAATTAACTGTACATAGGAGTGGAAGATTAATAGTCATTAAAAATGTAAACCCAGAAGAAGATTCACCTGAACTGCAGTCGATCTGCAACGATGATAGTTCGTACCCTAGCATATAGAATATCCTCAAATAAACCAAAAGAATATTCAAGATATCCACACAGCATGTCCATTCAATTCTTATGTAAGATACTACGTAGAGATAAGTGTAAAATAATATATACTTGCTCCAATGTCTAAAGATATCGAATCATCATCTTCAGATGACATACATACTTGATTTTCTGATTAAGAATTTACCGGGCGATCCACCAGGTGGATGCATATTAGCTCACGCGTAGGATCAGTAATCCATGCTTATTAGCTTTATCCAAATGTCCAATGATGCTTCACTTAACCTTTGGAAAAAGCTGGTTTCACTTGCAACTTTCAGTTTCTTTGAAGCAGGTAATGCAACTTACACTACAGTCTCTGCTACAAAGTAAAGGAATGTAACACCCCGCATTTTTAAGTATAATTAAAAATGAATTAAAATATATGAAAATATGCTTATGGTAGGTAAATAATGGTGATGCATAAGAAGAATTAATTAATACATGAAAGAGAAGAAAAATTAGTTCGATAACGGTGTGTGTAACGGAAAAGATAGTAAAATGAGAATAATTAATTTCAAAATCAGGAATTAGGTAAAATAGACATCACCATTGCATTCCTCTCGAAATTTTACATGAAATAGAGTCCGAGTTTTCGAAAATCGGAGTCCGGATGAAGAAGTTATGGCCTGTAGAAGATTCAGAAGGTTTCGGTCAGCACAGAACTGGGCAAGTCGGCCTGGGGGCCAGGTCGACCAGGGGATCGACCTGGGAGTCGACCTCCCCCATGGGGGTCGACTATAGTGTCGACCTCCCCCCCTACAGGTCGACCTGATCGGCCTGTTTCGGTCCAGAACACGTTTTTGAAGCCCAGGGACGATTTTTGATGGTCCGGATTGGTTTTAGGGTTAATCTGATGGCTGAAATGAATTGCTACACCTATAAAAACAACCTAAGACCTAGCCTTCTCTACACACAATTCTATTCTGCTTCTTCTCTGCCTCTGTTCTAAATAAAAATAAAAATGGTATCGCTACTCTGCTGGAATCAAAACTATAAGCTAATCAACATCAACCTAAGCAACTCAATTCAAATTAGAGATTAAAGCTTCTGCAACGATTCTACAACAATTAAAGTTCTTTCTTTAATCCAATCAAGGCAAGTACAGTTATTTTCCGATATAAACGTTAATTCTGATTGTGATATGAATTATAAATCTGAATCTGAGGTTATATCTGTTCTGTTTAGATCTTATTTTGTATCTCTTTCCTCTTTCTGTTTTATAGCCAGGCTACCACGAGCCTGAGCCAATCTCATAAGAGATTAACATACGCTAAAATGTTTGGGACAATAAAATGAATGATGCATAATTTGGGCATGACCAATAGGTGACTGATTTGAGGAATGAACATGGACTGTAGCTAGAACATAAATTTGTGGCATATGACTGGACATGTTATATTTATAACATAAATGGTAATTGAACATATGACTTGAGATAAAGAGAATATGGCTTAGGTATAAAGATTTACATGAGAGTAGGGTATCTATTAATGTAAATAAACAACTAAGTAAGGGATCTTTGGAATATATGACATGCATAGTAGTCGATAACTATATTTGGTATAATTTATATATGGATCTTCTGTACTATGCAAGTTTAATAAAAATTGAAACATATGATATATGATAAATTATGAACATAATCTATGCTATGTAAATGTAATGCAAACATGGGGTATATGATCATATTGTGAATCACGACTATTATTTATGCATGTGAACTTAGGCAAGATTTATAATTAGGCAAGATATATTTGTGAAACTTTAAGAAATGATTAAATTTGTTATATTTGCCTAATTTGTTAGTTTTGTTACATTGCCTAATCTGCTAGTTCTGTTATATTGCTTAATCTGCTAGTTCTGCTCTACTGCCTAGTCTGCTAGATTTGTTCATCTGCCAAATCTGTCATCTGCTAAGTCTGTTGAAAATGCTAAATCTGCTAGTTTGCTTAATTTGCTAAATCTGTCAAGTCGCCTAATCTGAGAAAAAAATTTGTTATCTGTTATATCTGTTGAGTTGATAAAATTAGTCTGCTATTGACATAATCTGAATTGGCTATAGTTATGAATAATTGACCTGTATATTAGGCATGGGCATAAATGGTAAATCATTAATTAATTGGCCGCAAAGATGAAAATGGCTAACTCGATGTTAGAATGAGTTTGCGGCGTAATTCTGCCCGGAACCGCCCGGTATATTCCTGTGGCCGCAAACAATAGGTTCTAATGTGAGAAGTTAGTCATAACGTGCTTGAAACCCGAGGTTAGACTCAGTTTGCGACGGAAACCTTCCCGGAACCAACCGGCCTAACCAGTAGCCGCAAACTGTCAGTCTAATGTGAGAGGTTTGGGCATTAATATTTAATTAATGAAAATCTAAGATAATTATGATGTCTAAAATGTGTTGGGTAAGGCTAAACCAATTGGACCAATGAATCTGATAAACCCGTTTCGTGAATCCGTAGGCCCAATACAAAGTTAGATAATCTGTAACCAGTTAATCTGTAAGTCTGTTAATCTGTAACCAGTTAATCTATAAGCCTGTTAATCCGAACATCTGATCCATTAGTCTGAGAACCTGTTAACCTGAATGTCTGATCTGTGAACTAGTTAATCTAAATTTTGTATGTCTGAAACTTGTAGACATGTTAAGCTGAAATCTGTTAGTCTGGGGACACAAGGTTAGGAGGGGAATTACTTGTGTCATCTGTTGTTTGGGACCCATATTAGTCAGTAACCCTTTCTGGTATCAAAACTTTGACCCAACAGTAAGTAGGGTCCGGGAACGCTTACTGAACTAATTATAAACGGTTCATTCTGATAATGGCGAGGGGTGTTGATGGTGGGTTTCAACCGGGTCATGTGCGTGCATGGATCTCGGTCTGCCTCTGAGGATGTAAGACGCCGTGACATCTGTAAATAGGTATGTGCCAATTGGTTGTCACTTTAAGGAGTGATACACCCTACTGTGGGGCCGACACAGGATATTTATGTATTAGGGAGCCGATCGCTTGGGGTAGGGTTTTAGGGTACACTTAGTTCTGTCTGTTTCTGTTGGTACCGTCTGCTTCTGTTGGGTGGTAACACCTATCTATTTCTGCGTGGTACCGTCTGTTCGGGTGGTAAAGGCCCATTACTAGTGTACACCTAATTCTACATTCTGTTTTCGTAGGGATTAATCTGTTTCTGCTTCTGTCTGTTTCTGATCGGGTAGTAAAGGCCCATTATTAGCATTCTGTTTCTGTTAAATTATTCTGTACCCGTTTCTGTTTCAGTTTAGACATTAGGGTGACACCTAATTCTGTTATACTAGTATTAGTGCAGAGAAGTGTAAAACAATAGCTTATATCATTCTGTTCTTCTGTTATATCTGTTACACCTGTTACAGTTATCTCTCATCCAGTTTTATTTTCATGTCATGTTATTATTATCTGTTCATAACTGAAAATCACGACTTGCCAGACTTTTTGTCTGACCCTTGTTGTTTCTCCTCCTTTCTTCCGTTTCCCCCCCCCCCCCACCCCCCCACCAGGTTATCCAAGGAGGGAATTATTTAGCTTGATCCGGATTTCTTCTGCTTGAAGTGGTTAAAGTATGGCTTGGCTCTGTATAGCTTCTGTTCTATGGGGATTATGATTTTAAACTAATGCATTCTGAAGGCTTTTGTACAAGACTGATATTTTGTACTTGAATTCTGATAATGTGATTTGAAAGGATGTAACCAAGTTTATTTCGGTTTCTGTTGAAGTAAAGTTATAAATTTTTCAAGTACTATTTTATCTGTCTTGTAAGTTTCTGTTTACTAAAATGCTCCACCAAAGTTAAGGCATTCCCTTTGTGAGTGACCTTAACGGAGGTGGGGTGTTACACTTGGTATCAGAGCTGAAGGTTACCAGATTGGGTAAAGTTTTTGGAAAACTATTTTCAAAAAGGCTTTAAAAGAAAGTATTTTCAAGAGGAAAGTTTATTTTGAAAAAAACATAATCCCCAAAGCCATATATCTATCTTTTGATTCTCTGTCCGAATCCTTGTTTCCTTCTTTTTCTGAGTCTCCGGGGATCCTGGCTTTCTGGAAGGTAACCTCATCGCGGCATGGTTCCGTAGGCTTGATAAGACTACGACACCTGTCAAAGGGCAAATAAGCGCCTGACTTCCATCTGTAGCCGCAGTAGTTTCACCTACGGCTAATTTTCTTTCGAGCTTTGTAGGATTTTTCCGTGTGATGGAGGCAGCTTTCGAGGGACTGGTCAACGTGTTACACAAGCATAGTAAAGATGAGAATGAGGGAGTTTGGCCAAGGAGCACAACCTAAAGATAAGAAACCCATGGATATGAACTTGGTTCAAAAAGGAAACACAAAAGAAGGAAGAAAGGTCTAAAGATAAAGGAGGAGAAAAGTGCTCTACTTATGGAAGCTTGACTCAAGAGGAAGGACAGAGGACATGACCTACTTCGGGAAGGCAGGCGAATGCTCTCATAGTTGGTGGATAGGATAGAAGTAGGAAAATTTCCGTAGAGAGTTTAGTTTCCTTATCTGATTATTGAGTTAGAACTCTTTCCGATTATGGCATTCTGATTCTGTAGTCAAGTCTCTGCACTTTAATACAAGTCTTGTTTCTAATCTGGTTATAGTCTCAAACCCCATAGGGGTTACGACTCATCTTCTGGTGATAGGTTGGGGTTTGAGAGATATCTGTGTTAGGCGTCAAGTATGACGCATACATTCTGAGTTTTCGTGGGGTATGATTTTATCATGCTTAACTTCCTAAGAGCCATTAGGGAACCTGATCTGTACCAGTAGTCTGTAAATATCTGAATACTTCTGATAAGATTTCCAGTTTTGACATTGTCTAAAGAGGGTAATCCTCTGGGTGTCAATTTGATGTTGGTTTCGGTCTTCGGGGCCGATACTTAGGACCCATGCCTAATGGGAACCAAGTTTTTGTTCTATCTGTACTCACTTCCATCATTCGACTGTATCCGATCGATCGAGTCTTCGAACTTAAGGTAGAAACTAATGGGAGTAAATATGTGTTTGAGACATGTTATGTTTGATGGTTGCAAGTGGATGCAAGTGGTTGCTAGTGGTTGCCCGTGGATGCATATACACACACTAGGCACTAGATCGGCTCGAAAACACTCTCATACTGCATATGGATGTGTGAGCATTTTTAATTTTTGTGGATGCAAAATGATTGACTCGGCACATGGATGTTGCATATGACTGAATGGTTGTGCATTCATATAGAAATGATATGTATCGAGTAGGAAAATTGCATACATGTTGGACTCATGGCACTGGCATAATTCGCATTAAGGAGGTCAACTGAATCAGTGGACCGCCTGATCTTTGCATTGGACAAGGAACATATACACACACTTCTTGCATATGTTCATACAGCATTAGAAATCTCTTAAGGACAATGAATGCCTGTGATTGGTGATTGAGTAGATGGATGATTGGATGGTAGGACACATTCTTCTTAACTTGAAGATTTCGGGGACGAAATCCTTTAAGGAGGGGAGAATGTAACACCCCGCATTTTTAAGTATAATTAAAAATGAAATAAAATATATGAAAATATGCTTATGATAGGTAAATAATGGTGATGAATAAGAAGAATTAATTAATACATGAAAGAGAAGAAATATTAGTTCGATAACGATGTGTGTAACGGAAAAGATGGTAAAATGAGAATAATTAATTTAAGAATCAGGAATTAGGTAAAATGGTCATCACCATTGCGTTCCTCTTGAAATTTTACATGAAATAGAGTCTGAGTTTTCGAAAATCGGAGCCCGGATGAAGAAGTTATGGCCTGTAGAAGATTCAGAAGGTTTCGGTCGGCACAGAACTGGGCAGGTCGACCTGGGGGTCGACCTGGGGGCCAGGTCGACCAGGGGGTTGACCTGGGAGTCGACCTCCCCCATGGGGGTCGACTATAGTGTCGACCTTCCCCCCTACAGGTCGACCTGGTCGGCCTGTTTCGGTCCAGAACACGTTTTTGAAGCCCAGGGACAATTTTTGATGGTCCGGATTGGTTTTAGGGTTAATCTGATGGCTGAAATGAATTGCCACATCTATAAAAACAACCTAAGACCTAGCCTTCTCTACACACAATTCTATTCTGCTTCTTCTCTGCCTCTGTTCTAAATAAAAATAAAAATGGCGTCGCTACTCTGCTGGAATCAAAACTATAAGCTAATCAACATCAACCTAAGCAACTCAATTCAAATTAGAGATTAAAGCTTCTGCAACGATTCTACAACAATTAAAGTTCTTTCTTTAATCCAATCAAGGCAAATACAGTTATTTTCCGATATAAACGTTAATTCTGATTGTGACATGAATTATAAATCTGAATCTGAGGTTATATCTGTTCTGTTCTGTTTAGATCTTATTTTGTATCTCTTTCCTCTTTCTGTTTTATAGCCAGGCTACCACGAGCCTGAGCCAATCCCATAAGAGATTAACATACGCTAAAATGTTTGGGACAATAAAATGAATGATGCATAATTTGGGCATGACCAATAGGTGACTGATTTGAGGAAAGAACATGGACTGTAGCTAGAACATAAATTTGAGACATATGACTGGACATGTTATATTTATAACATAAATGGTAATTGAACATATGACTTGAGATAAAGAGAATATGGCTTAGGTATAAAGATTTACATGAGAGTAGGGTATCTATTAATGTAAATAAACAACTAAGTAAGGGATCTTTGGAATATATGACATGCATAGTAGTCGATAACTATATTTGGTATAATTTATATATGGATCTTCTGTACTATGCAAGTTTAATAAAAATTGAAACATATGATATATGGTAAATTATGACCATAATCTATGCTATGTAAATGTAATGCAAACATGGGGTATATGATCATATTGTGAATCACGACTATTATTTATGCATGTGAACTTAGGCAAGATTTATAATTAGGCAAGATATATTTGTGAAACTTTAAGAAATGATTAAATCTGTTATATTTGCCTAATTTGTTAGTTTTGTTACATTGCCTAATCTGCTAGTTCTGTTATATTGCTTAATCTGCTAGTTCTGCTCTACTGCCTAGTCTGCTAGATTTGTTCATCTACCAAATCTGTCATCTGCTAAGTCTGTTGAAAATGCTAAATCTGCTAGTTTGCTTAATCTGCTAAATCCGTCAAGTCGCCTAATCTAAGAAAAAAATCTGTTATCTGCTATATCTGTTGAGTTGATAAAATTAGTCCGCTATTGACATAATCTGAATTGGCTATAGTTATGAATAATTGACCTGTATATTAGGCGTGGGCATAAATGGTAAATCATTAATTAATTGGCCGCAAAGATGAAAATGGCTAACTCGAGGTTAGAATGAGTTTGCGGCGTAATTCTTCCCGGAACCGCCTGGCATATTCCAGTGGTCGCAAACAATAGGTTCTAATGTGAGAAGTTGGTCATAACGTGCTTGAAACCGGAGGTTAGACTCAGTTTGCGACGGAAACCTGCCCGGAACCAACCGGCCTAACCAGTAGCCGCAAACTGTCAGTCTAATGTGAGAGGTTTGGGCATTAATATTTAATTAATGAAAATCTGAGATAATTATGATGTCTAAAACGTGTTGGGTAAGGCTAAACCAATTGGACCAATGAATTTGATAAACCCGTTTCGTGAATCCGTAGGCCCAATACAAAGTTAGAAAATCTGTAACCAGTTAATCTGTAAGTCTGTTAATCTGTAACCAGTTAATCTGTAAGCCTGTTAATCCGAATATCTAATCCGTTAGTCTGAGAACCTGTTAACCTGATTGTCTGATCTGTGAACTAGTTAATCTAAATTTTGTATGTCTGAAATTTGTAGACAAGTTAAGCTGAAATCTGTTAGTCTGGGGACACAAGGTTAGGAGGGGAATTACTTGTGTCATCTGTTGTTTGGGACCCATATTAGTCAGTAACCCTTTCTGGTATCAAAACTTTGACCCAATAGTAAGTAGGGTCCGGGCACGCTTATTGAACTAATTATAAGCGGTTCATTCTGATAATGGCGAGGGGTGTTGATGGTGGGTTCCAACCGGGTCATGTGCGTGCATGGATCTCGGTCTGCCTCTGAGGATGTAAGACGCTGTGACATCTGTAAATAGGTCTGTGCCAATTGGTTGTCACTTTAGGGAGTGATACACCCTACTGTGGGGCCGACACAGGATATTTATGTATTAGGGAGCCGATCGCTTGGGGTAGGGTTTTAGGGTACACTTAGTTATGTCTGTTTCTGTTGGTACCGTCTGTTTCTGTTGGGTGGTAACACCTGTCTGTTTCTGCGTGGTACTGTCTGTTCGGGTGGTAAAGGCCCATTACTAGTGTACACCTAATTCTACATTCTATTTCCGTAGGGATTAATCTGTTTCTGCTTCTGTCTGTTTCTGATCGGGTAGTAAAGGCCCAATATTAGCATTCTGTTTCTGTTAAATTATTCTGTACCTGTTTCTGTTTCAGTTTAGACATTAGGGTGACACCTAATTCTGTTATACTAGTATTAGTGCAGAGAAGTGTAAAACAATAGCTTATATCATTTTGTTCTTCTGTTTTATCTGTTACACCTGTTACAGTTATCTCTCATCCAGTTTTATTTTCATGTCATGTTATTATTATCTGTTCATAACTGAAAATCACTGGACTTGCCAGACTTTTTGTCTGACCCTTGTTGTTTCGCCTCCTTTCTTCCGTTCCCCCCCCCCTCCAGGTTATCCAAGGAGGGAATACTTTAGCTTGATCCGGATTTCTTCTGCTTGAAGTGCTTAAAGTATGGCTTGGCTCTGTATAGCTTCTGTTCTATGGGGATTATGATTTTAAACTAATGCATTCTGAAGGCTTTTGTACAAGACTGATATTTTGTACTTGAATTCTGATAATGTGATTTGAAAGGATGTAACCAAGTTTATTTCGGTTTCTGTTGAAATAAAGTTATAAATTTTTCAAGTACTATTTTATCTGTCTTGTAAGTTTCTGTTCTGTTTACTAAAATGCTCCACCAAAGTTAAGGCATTCCCTTTGTTAGTGACCTTAACGGAGGTGGGGTGTTACAGGGAAAGTTGCTAGTGAAAGCAGCTTTTTACTAAGGTTAAGTGCAGCAGCATCCGACATTTGGATAAACCTAATAAGAATGGATACCCGACCCTACGCGTGAGCTGAAATACATCCACCTGGTGGATCGCCCATTAAAATATTAACTAGAAAGTCGAGTAATCATCCTTACAAAATTTTCAACAAACCTATTAATATATTTTTAGTAAACTTGTTATCTCTCAAAACAGAGTAAACTTGTTATAAGACAACCCAATTTAAATTTCAAGCATAAGGCAAACAAACAGTTAAATGACGATGAAATCATGGTTAAATATTGAACTGTAGTTATCCATTTGCTCAGTTTCCGCCACATTTTAGATTCAACGTGGCAAACGATCTAAAGAACATATCATCAAATGGCTATTGCAAATAGAATCAGGTTATGGACAATTAACATTAAACATCTTAACATTATCAAATGTTACTGCATCCTTATGTCTAACTCATTGTTATTTCTTTGTTTCATGGACATACCACAACTAAAATTATACCATACATGTTTCCAATAGCAATTCAGATGTTTTTCACATTATCATAAAACATGATTCAAATTTGATTTCTCTGATTCCAGGGCATAACCACAGATCCGTCAATCACCTAACACGTACCAACTCAATTGAAACCGCTAACACACTAACACAAAGTAGCAATCAACTAACACACAAAGATTTCAATTTGTTCCCTACTATCAGGCATGCATGCCACAATTCAATTGAAACACATACCTGCTGTCGAACGAGGGCTAGGGACCAAGGATTGTTGCATTTTTGTCGAAGAAGAGGGTTGTTCGTCTCTGTCGGTGGAGGAGATTCCAGAGAAAGGTGGAGGCATGAGTTGGTGACCGAAAACCCTAATTTGGGTTTTCAGTCACCGTTAAAGTAAAATAAAGGGAAAAGGGAGTGTCCAAATTTTTTATTCTGAGTGCCTAATGTGATGCACAATATGATACACATTCGATGCCCAAAGCCGTATCAAATTAACTGATCCAGGGCTTCGTTGATGGACGATCAGATTTAGGGTGTTTGGGGTGGTGCGGATCGCAAAATGTAGTTTGATACGGATCTGAGCACTGTCAAATATGATATGCCTTTAACCCGTATTTTATCTCTGCATCCTTATGTGCCAAATTGTCTGTTATAGTGTAGTGCTCCTAGAGCTTGGTATGATAAATTAAGAAATTATTTGTTACAATCAAATTTTGAATTGGGAAAATTAGATAATACTTTGTTCATTAAGAAAAATAAAAAGGATATTTAATTAGTACAAATATATGTTGACGATATAATTTCGGATCAACAAACGATAAGATGAACAAAGAATTCTCAGATATTATGACTCAAGAATTTGAGATGAGTCATATGGGAGAACTATCATTCTCTCTAGAATTGCAAATTCGTCAATTAAAGAATGGAATATTTAATAATCAAGAAAAATATGCAAGAGATCTAATTAATAAATATAATCTAACAACAACAATTGGAATACCAACACCTATGGCGACTAATATAGCATTAAGTAAAGATGATACATCTAAAGATGTGGATAAAAAATATATAGAGGAATGATAGGATCGTTATTATATATAAATTCTAATAGACCAGATATAATGCATAGTGTATGTCTCTGTGCAAGATATCAATCACAGCCTAAGGAAACACATTTAAAAGACGTAAAACGTATTCTAAGGTATGTAAAACATACATCGGACTTTGGGTTATTTTATCCTAAGGATGATTCATTTGATTTAGTTTCTTACAGTGATGCTGACTATGCAGGATGTAAATCTGATCGCAAAAGTACTAGTGGAAGCTGTCACTTCTTAGGACATCCGTTAGTTTTGTGGTTCAGTAAAAAAGCAAAATACTATACCTTTGTCAACAACTGAAGTAGAAAATATCTCTGTTACTTTGGCTTGTTCACAAGTAATATACATGCAACAAACTCTAAATGATTTTGTATTAAAAATAAATAAATCTCCGATATACTATGATAATACGAGTGCTATAAATATTTCTAAAAATTCAACTCATCATTCAAGAACTAAACATATTGATATAAGACATCATTTTCTAAAAGATAATGTAACAAAGAGAAAATTTTACTTGAATTTATAGAAATAGATAAACAAATAGCGGATATATTAACAAAACCACTAAACGAGGCAACATTTACTAAATTTATAAGAGAATTAGGCATATGTTCACTAAGTGAGTTAGAATAATTAAATATACTATTATATATATAATTAACATAAAAAAATCAGAAAAACAAATTTTAAAACATAAGTATGTCGACATACATTTATGCATATGTCGACATATAACTGCCAGAATTTTAAAATTTAATTCCCATCAAAAGTTAGTTATATCAATTATTTAAACATTCTACTTCGACTTTTCTTCTTCATTTTCATTTCTCTTCTCTATAAAAACTCTAAATTAAAATATACAATGGCCTCCACTAATCTAAACATCCAAATCAACTCCGATTTGCTCGCTGGAGGGTCCTTTTCAACGATCTACGCTACCTCGTATTATCAAATTCGAAGAAAAGAATGGAGTATGCTCTGCAAATGATGGCTGAAATACAAGTACTTCAGATTAGAATGAGTCAAGAGCAAAATAGACACGATAAAGTTATAAGGGTTCTTATTAAATTCATAATTGATAATCAAACTAATCCGATTATCATTGACGATGATAATCAAGCCATGTAAGAGGAGGAAGAACCAGAAGAAGAACCAGAAGAGGAAGAAGAAATGGTGGAGGAAAAAGAACATCAAGAGACTCAACAAAATGATTATGGAAGATGACGATAAAGTTGTATGTGTAGGAGAGGTCTTATTCGACCAAAATGTGAATGTGATTGAACAGAATGGGGATTTTTGTCTCCATTTTCCGAATTGTCCAATTCACTAATCTCCCATTGACAAGAATAATAAGTATTAAGGTTTTCTTTCCTTTTTTCGTTTCCATGATATATCGTGACTATAAAAATATGTGTACCATCGCTTGTACAAATTGTAGTTTAATATAATAGTTGATTGTGTTTATGTTAATTAGTTATACATATTAGATAAAGTAATACGGATACAAAATTAATGGGGAGTGTAAGATTTATTATAGGAATATTTTACTTAGGGGAAGTATTCTACTTTGGGTTAGACTTAGTTTCTTATAAATTGTATTTAGATAGTTATGCAAATTAGGGGGAGTAGTTTTAGAAATTCCTTTTGATAATGCCAAATGGGGAGAAATTATAAAATATAGACATGGTTTATAGGATTCATATAGACAGGGAGAGTATTTAAAGGATCGTCTTCAACAGGCATACACAGGTATGATATTTATAAACTAAGGTTGTTATCATCAAAAAGGGGGAGATTGTTGGAGAATGGAGTTTTGATGACAACAACCTTATTTCAATATTAATTGATTATAAAATATATACAAACACCTTTGTCTATAATATATATACACACATATGCAGGATTTATATACAGGAATTATATACTGAAGATTGTACAGTTTTAAAGATATTAGAGATTTGGAATTCACATATATTTCAAGACTCACGAGTATTCAAGAGTTCAAGACTAATATAGTTATAGAGTCTAGATTATGTGAGACTCTAAATAGCACTCCAGGTCCAAAATCAAATTTAAATTCAAATTCTATTTTTCAAAATTTTGTTTTCATATTCTATCTTCAATTTTTATCCTCTCTATTTTATTTTCTATCTTTTCTATTTTTTCTTTCGTACTTTACTTTTGTTTTCAAACTCAAGTTTTATATTTTTATACTTTATATTTATATAGTTTTAAACTTTATAATTTTATAAATATGTTTATGTAGTTTATATTTTCATATGATTTTCTACTTTATAATATTTATTTATAACACTATATTTTAATTCAAGAATTTCCAGAATTATATATATATCAAAACACTTGAAAAATGTTCAAATTTCAAATTTACACATATATGTCAACATACATATATATACATGTCGACATATGACAGTCATTTTTTTTATTTTGAAAGGAAGTGTCTTTTCACTATTTGTGACAGTTCTGAAGCATTGCAACCTTTCATACACTATAAAAAGGGGCTGATTTCGAATTTATAACTATTTCTTCGTCTCCATTTTCACTCCCTTTCATTACACCATTATTTCTTATCATTTTTATGATTTCTACACCTATACTCTGCCAAATTCAATTCTGTTTTCACTAATCTTCTTCTCTCTACACATTACTCTCCGAATCAAGTGTTATCGAAGAGTTATAGCATTGTTTGTAATTGTTTGGGTTGAGTAAAGTAATTGGTGGTATCCCTTGTAACCGTAAAATCAAGGACAGGTAATCGGTGTATCCCTTGTAGCCGTGAAATCAAGGAGGTTGGAATCGGTGGTATTCCTTGTAGCTATGAAATCAAGGAGGTTGTATTTGGCTATTGATATAGTAATAAAACTCTGCGCAATCCAGCGTTGCGTGGGACTGGACGTAGGAGCAATTCTGAACCAGTATAAAATCCGGTGTGTTCTTTCCTTTTCTGCATTTTATTTCTGTTTATATTTGTGTTTGTGTTTGATTCTGTGTCTGTGATTGTGTTTGTGGTGTTTGATCCATATAGTAATTCACGCATGTTTTAGATTTTGTTTAAATTTCTCAAAAACACTATTCATCCCCCCCCCCCCCCTTCTGGTGTTTGTTTTGCCTTAACGATCCATTCTGCAATTCCTAACATTCCTGACCCAAAGCCTGATATTAAGTGGTCGTTACTATTTCTCCCTACAAGAGAGTTATCATTTATAACGTATTAACGTTAGAACAGGGTCTTAAGTGGATTAGAGTCCGCCATTGGATATTAAGTGACTAAAGGGATGTCCGCCCTAAATAAATATGGTATTAAGTGACCATAGGATATTCCCGTCCTTAATTTAGTTTTGGGATATTAATTGACTTTTAGGATATCCGCTCTATATGTTTGACTTGTATATTTGTTGCGAAGACATGACTTGAAAAGTTAGGAACTGTCAAATGCAGCAAATAGCCTTCTTAATTTGCTTGTATTTCATTCACCAAAACTTTATGTTCTGACCTTCTTGCTCTTAATATTAACAGGAGAATAGGTGAAATAGGCGAATAGGGATGGAGGACGATCTCTTGGAGAAGGAGCCTCCTGAAGATCTAGCTATTATGGCTATTACATATTTATTACTATTGTTATGTAATTGGGACGAATGACGATGTGACTTGAAGTTTGAGACATGTTGTATTTCTGAATTTTTAAATAATTGGTACTTATTATAATTATGCTATTATATTTTGTCTCATTCGTTGTGTTAGTTCTGATTTTCATTCTAGATTGTTCTGTATATCCGTTTAAGTTAATCCTTATAGGAACCAACTATTCGTTTAGAGTGGCTTAAGTTTCATTGGGATTTCTCTGGTCGGAATTTTGGCCAATTCCAGGCGGGTTGTTACATTATCGACCAAAATGGATATCGAAGAAAAGGAAGAAGATACTTCCTTAGAAAGTACTGAATTTCCCACTAACCCTTCCAAGAAAATCGTTCTAAAAAACCAAATGATTCTAGCCAAGAACCAAAAGACACCAAAGAGATCATTTGGTAAGAAATTTAAAAAGATATCTACTAAAATGAGCAAGTTCATTGGGAAAGTTAGAAGAAAACTTGGCTTGTCCTCATCCTCCTCCCCCTCCACTGAATTCTAAGTTTGTTATCATGAAGACTCCAAATATTGAAAAACACATGCATATGTTGACATACATGTTTGTATATGTCGACATATAACTGTAGAAACTTAAAAAAAAAATTAAATTTGAAAACTGTTTTAACCAAGTAGTGTATGTTTAATTCAAACGAATTTCAGAGTCTATTTATAACCATTTTTTCCAGAAAAAACTCCCCTATTCATTCCTCCTTCGTTCCCTGTCATTATTTTTTAATAAAATCAAATGCATGGCTTCTCAAATCCACAATTAAAGCGAAAATCTTGAATAAAACCTTGATTCTTTCAAGAATATTCTCTCTATCATTCTTCGCAATCATCGTCACCTAGAATTGAGTCAAATACAGATGATAAAAAAACAAGAGAAGCATTCTGACGCAATTCGATGGATGGTCGCTTCTCTTTCCAAAAGATGGAGACAACAACATCACTGGAGCACCTCTCACCAAAGACAACGAAGAATAGGATGCTATGAAGGAAGATTCGATCTTTGGTGGAGATGGTTGGGTTGAAGTTCCTATAAATAAATATATGAATTTATCTTCATAAATTTGTGTGTTTTGACTTAATTGTTTTCAAATTTGAATTTGTAAATAAATAACTTAAAGACTGGTGTGATTTGAATTGGATCGCTTGATTATATGTATGTATTGAATTGATTTGATTTGAATTAGATATACTGATTTGGTTTGAAGTATATGCCTTGAAATATAGTTCATCTTAATGTAGTCATTCAAGTAGTTACTATGTTTTGTCCTTATACTTAGAATAGTTTAAGAATTTAGAACTTTGTTTTAGTTTTAGGGGGAGTATTATAATCAAGCTAGGATTATGTAATTTTTGTTGATAATAAAGGGGGGATTATAAAATAGGGCTTAGATTAAGGGGGAGTTATAACAGTTTCAATAAGAGTTAACGGAGTAAGGGGGCGTAACTAGAGAATTAAGACATCAGGTAGGAACAGGTATGAATACTTTATAAACCAAAATTGTCATCATTAAAAAGAGGGTTGTTCGTCGTAATTTGAGGGTGCTTCTTGTTTAATGGTCGCTGGTGCTGCTCGTGGTAGTTAACACTTAGTGAGTTTATAATGAGACTGCTTAAGCAGCTTGTAGTGATGTAGTTTTTGCTCTTTGCAATTCTAGCTAGATCTCGTCCTGTATGGTGTTCTATTTTTCTAGGTCTAGAAAATGTTTGTAGCAGATTGGTTATTCGCCAATCTCCTGTTTTATTTTGTAATCATTACTTGTTGTAATGATAAAAGTGTTACGGACCACTTTAAAAACCAATTGACCTTGCAAAAAAAAATTAATACATTATCATTTAAAACCATAAATATGTATTTCAATATGTTTTTAAACACTTATAACAATATTCTTTACTTAACTTACAAAAAATTTACATTTAACATAAAAATAACCATTTTGAACTTAATTTACACAAAAATGGACATTGTTAAAAATTTAATTGTTTTAAACGTACATTCTTAACCAAAAAAATTCTTAAACTCAAAATTTTCATTATTAACACTCTCATAAATGTTTACAATAATTTGAACAAACCTTTAAGTTATTTATTTATTACAATTCCCGACCAAAAGCTCCTAAAAGTTTCTCAAAATCCTATTTAATGATATCTTTACATTTTTTATTGTTTCACAAACAATATTTTCAATATAATTATTATTTTCCAAATCTTATGTACACAAGATTGTTTATTTACCCAACTTAAATTTTAACTTACATCTTAACTCAAATTTCACAAGTTCATTCCCAAATCAATCCAAACATATTATTAAGCTTATCATCCCCTTAAGCTTAAATTTCCATTTAACAACAATTTCACACATGCACATATAATTCATTTTAAATAAATAATACCCATTTTATTAAATTACCACTCAGTTATGTAGTTGATGTCCACTATATAATTTAAATCCCATTATAACTTCATTATTATAAGGGTTTTTTTTTTTTTTTTTTCAGTTTGGCCTTGTTTTAACATTTCATTTCACTTTTAGCCTTATTTCTTCAAATATATCAAATATAGCACACTTCTGGCCAATTCAGCGCTGAGTTGGTCAGAACGTACAGGCGCATTCTGGGAATGCGCCTGTACACGTGTACACTAACGCATTCCTATTATGCGCCAATTCAAAAAAATTAAAAAGAAAAGCTCAAGCATCGAGGCGCATTCCTGGAATGCGTCCCGATGCTGTAGACAAGTACGTAAAGAAGCTCAATTTCTTTACTTTTATCATTCCTCGTCTCTCAACGAAAAAACCCAAAACCCTAGCTAAGAAAATTTGATATTCTTCATTGTTATTTAACAAAACAATAAACTTTTTTTGCAAATCTATTTGTAGAGTAACGGAATTAGTTATTGTTTGGTTATCAAAAGATATGGCTTTATTTTTGTTTTTCCAATTAACCAAGTTCTTTCCTTTTTTTTTTTTTTCAACATAGAATGACTCCAAATTATATTGCTACTAGATGCTATTATGATAGAGCTTTGCTTATTGATGAACATAAATATGGAACATATAACGGTGGAACTAGTAAACCGGCAAAAGTTCTAAAAGGATAAAACTTCGTAAATTGAAAAAAGTTTTTAAAGCTACTAGGATTTGTGATTGGCCAATCAATTTCGAAAGGCAATAAAAATTGCAGATGAGACGACGTTGAGATAATGTTTTCCGCTGTGTTAAAATCTATAGAATTATTTGTTTTGAAAAAGAGAAGATTGTACGGGTACATTTCCAGAATGCGCCAGTACATTCTGGCCAACCCAGCGCTGACCAAAAATTGATATATTTGAAAACTTAAAACTAAAACTAAAATAAAATGTTAAAACAAAGCCAAAAAGAAAGAAAAAAAAAAAAAAAAAACTTATTGTAGCTTAAGAGGTAATCACACAAAGTCGGTTATTACAAGATCATTGGAAGATTTGGACACTGAAGACGACTGGCAAGGAGACTCAAAGCAAGAACACACTATCATCGGTAGCCAACGCTTACATTTTCAGTACTTGTAAATAGACTGTACTTGTAACCAATAACCATACAGTATAAATCACTCTTGTCAGGATTTACTGCATTACCCATCGGAATCAGGCTTTGGAGTGGGGCTGACCGTAAACCAATGTCAACGGTAAACTTATAATCTCAGAGAAAAAACAAAAGAAAAAAAACACAAAAAATAATAATAATAATGAAATATAATTGAAAACATGTTTAGCTACAAATTGATTACCGCTTAGCCTAATGTCAAACCTACAAGGTTCTCAAATTCAGATGGCAGAACCTTGGAATTTCACCGCTTGGCCTACTGCCAAACCTACAGTAAAATAAGTAGAGATCAACAATAATATACAGACATCTGGACAAATGATGCGTGTAGACAACATCCAACGCGAAATACAGCAGATACGGAATAACTTAGTAACATAACATATAAGAAAAACCAGTGCATACAAAATATCACAAGCAAAACAGAGAATAACTCCCACTAGAAATACCCGGATCAGATCAAAAAACAATGTATGACAAACACATGAAACTAGTCTCAAACAAACAAAAATAACATATCAATCATTTTCACTGGTCTCCTGGAAGAGTCTTGATGATGTCCGAATCACCTGTACAGTTTGCCATATCAAAGACATTAGTAATGACTAATACTAGCATACACCATTAAGTGCATAAACATCAAGTCTAGTCCAGGATTAATATTCAAGCACGAGAGTGAGAAGGAATTTATTTATAAAAAAAAACTATTAAATCGGATTTCAAACATCACTTAGTGACACAATTAAACCAGACTACAGAAACCATTATTGCAACAAACTCGAACCATAATATAACTCCAAAATTGGATGTCATGAACTGGTTTGTTTATGTTGTCCAGGTTGAATTAGGACAAGCAATTCACAGGAAGAGAAGTTATACACAGTACTGTATTTGTGGCGTAACAATGTTTCGATAAGGAAGCAATCTAACCTGGATCGATAATGCTTAGGCAGCAAACACGGAAATACTTTCCACATGCAGTTCCAAGATCGACATTGTCTGTAGCAATAGACGCAAGAAGTTGTAAGGTAGGTATTTCAAGCATTATAACAAAGTTGCATTCTCTGTACATGCTAAAATATAGGCGTTATCTTTAGTAGACTAGGTTTTTGACAGACTTTAAGTACCATGAAACAAAAGGAACACATTCGATCTTAGCCAAATAAAGGGCCAGCTAAGCATTATGTAAAGCAAATAATCATTATGCACTGCCAACGTTAACTAGTACATACTGCATCTGCAAATGGCTTGCAAGCATCAGCTGTTAAGGCTGGCTACAAAATAGCCACTAAACAAAAGAAACACAGTAACATTGGAAAATGTTGTCTAAACTTAAAAATGAGTTTGATATTCTTTGATAATTTGAAAAGCTTGGATGCAGAAATCTTGAAAAAAGTAAACCAGATAACTGTTATTGTGATTTAGTTAAAGTTGGCTGCAGAATCTAATGATAGCAAAACGTATCAGAAAAGGATTACTTACTTCCGTTAAAATGATGAACTCCAACCTTGGCCAACATAGCATAATATTCAATTAAAGACCTTCGTAGAGGAGGGCAATTGTTTGCAATGATAACCAACTTAGCTGCAAGGATGATTTACAAACTTAGTAGAGTAAGGATAGAATAATGAACCAAAAGTATGATGTCGGACATCGATCAATAAAAAAAATATTTGTGTTCAACAAAATATGCACATGCCACATACCAAGGTTGACAATGTGTACACGACATTTTAATCTATCTCCAACTATCGTGTGTCACAACCTACCCATTTACATTGTAAGATTGGCCTTATGGCTGCAATGTGTACACGACACATAATATACCAAAATATTGAAAATGTATTATCAGTAACGGTGACGGCAACAATCAAACTAAATTTAAATCAAGACATTTTTATCTCCATTGTATTTGAACGGATTCCAACCTTGGAACCATTTTGTAACTTTATTAATTAAGTTATAATGCATTGTTAATAAATATAGAGACAAAAATCATATCTGATTTGAATTTAATGATCAATGCTGACCAAGTTTGTAGTGCTTTCGCTATCAAAATTCCAGAGCAAAATAAAAAAAACACTGAAACATGTAAAACATAATAAAATCGTTCTGAACAATTAATACAAAAACATTTAAGAAAATGTGAATAAAAAGGATGACAGATGATAATTCAAGAAAAGCCAAGATAACAGTAACAGGGTTAATATGGAATAACATAAAATATAGCAGGTAAAATCAAACCTACATGGATACCACTTATAAAAAATATTTTTTAAACACAACAAATATAACTATTGCAATTTCCCACAACAGACATATCAGATAATAAATACTTTTTGCTTCTTTATGCTAAAATAATTGGCAAAACCATCACGATCTTTTACTAACAAAGAGAGAATACACATTGAACAAAAGAAAAACAGCTACACCAGTGATTATACACACATGAAGAGCCCATATATAGTAACAAGCATTTCAATAAAAGGCAATGACCCTTATCTTGTCCAATTATACCCCTTAACTATAATTGGAGGAAAACATAACACTAATATAACTCTTTGAATGAAAGGTATGTACATTATGGAAGGAGCATTATAGCGATTACATATATAATGGTATTAACTTAATAACTCATCTCTCAATAACGAATGAAATCGGTTTACCAAAAACTATTCTAATATTAAAATTATCACTATTTTTAAATATCAACTTTCTTGTTCAATCAAAAAAAAAAACTGCACATACTGTTATAAAATGCAAAATTACTCCATTCTTACTGTTGTCGATACATGGGATGTCAGGTGTAGTTAATTGTCAGCTTTTCCAAAGTGATAAAAATATTATTTCAATAATTTGCATTCTTCCGAGAACGATTTTTTCACATGTGCATCAAAAAACATGTCAATGTATTAGCAACAAAAGTGAATGCTGTAGAACAGGAAAAATTCAAAGTTGGATACATGAAGCGCTAATCATTAGATCCCTAAAATCCAAGTTTCGAAAATATAGCCTAGACAGAGCATTTAACATAGGTACTTGCAAGATCAACCTTGGTTGAAGTATTTCATGAAATATTCGAATTAAAATCAACTGGGTATTAAAGAGCTGCTCGAAGATACATAGCAAAACCATGAGACACCCAGGATTTCGACAGTGAAACATGACATAAAATTACTTCTCACAAACACATTTGAGGGTTTCAATGGAATTTATAAATTTTTATTAAAAACACGTGAGATATCAAAAGGAAAATAATTCTTCCTGTTTAGTGAAGCAAAAAGCTCCTGTAAATTTAATAAATTATGTATTTTTCTTCATTCGTAAATATTACAAATAAGCCTAACAAGTGCAAATTTTACACAAAGGTATGATCGTGTGGAATAACCTTGAATACGTTTGACAAGATATATTTCAATAAATAAAGGACAGTATATACTGCTCTATGCGGAGAGAACAAACAAGCTTTTCCCCATGAGAAATTAGTAAATTAAACCAATGGGCTTCCATCCAATAGGTTAAACCTAGCTGACTTGAAGGATACGAGTGTTACAAACATAGTACACTTTTTTTTAAGTTATGAACCGAGCATACATCAGTCCTTAATGTATTGAATAAGCATAAAAAATAGTTGAAAAAAAAAAGTAACTATGAACAAATTCAACAAAATGTCCATCCCAGGAAACATGTAGTAACGACTTAATGAAAACCAAACCAAAAGAATTTCACTTGATAATTGTAATATAGGGTTTGCAGCGTGTAATAAAAACAGTGATCTACATTAAAACTCGCACCTTTGGAGCTTCTGAGAGATCTAAGCACGGTCTTGAATCCTAAAGTGTATTTTCCACTTTTCATTACAAGAGCCAATCTGTTATTTATGCTCTCTGTTGTCTTCTTCTGTAATTTCATTAATATCCTATGTTTCAGTAAAAACAACAGTCGAAACGATGAAAGAGCGAAAGGGAAAACTTACAGATTTCTTCATAGGCGCCATTGCAGCAGACGAGAAAGAGATTAGAAAACCTAAAACTGAAGTGGCGGCTCAAACGAAGAGTTTGTTGGAATTTATATGCGCTGGCAATAGGATCGGTTAGGGTTATGATTTTGGGTCTTGGTTAGGTCCATATGGCGAATGATTTTTCCATACTCAGGCACATAATTAGTCGCCCAAAAACAAAGATTTGGATATTATTCACCCTACTTTCTCTTAAAAATAAGGATATAACATTCAAAGAATTCGATATCCATCTGCATCTGTATTCAAATACAAATAAATATACAATATTCGAAAAACAAAGTATGTATGTGCATACTTTAGTATGTGCGCATTCAAAATTTATCAATTTGGTTTACGTCAATACTCTAGTGTATTTCACGTGAATTTAGTGCATTTAAAAATATGTATTTACTGTTTTATCAAATAAATAGTTGATATTGTATGAATATAATGCGTACTAACTATTCAAAAATATGTATTTTCACCACAATTATTTTACTTACATTTAAGACCAATGGAATTGAAAGAAGGTATTTTAAACCAGTCTTCTATTACATTTTCTTGGTTTATCGATTGTTGGAGAATATGATGACTATATGATATCTGTCCATATCTGCAAATACGAATATTCGAATATATTTTTTGGATATGGATGCAGATATAGCACTGTTCGTATCTAAAAATATCAATTGACATGCCTACTTAAAAGCGAAAACATATGATTAGTTTTTTATGAAAGAAAATATATGACTTTGTACATATTTTTTAATCAAATAATTTCTTCGTCTATTTATATTTTAAAATCGAAAGTTATATGTACGATAAGCAATGTCGAATCAATTAGATAATTTTTCATCACAATCTCCGTTATCCATCTATTTATTCTAATTATACCAAATTGTAACAACTCAAAATTTTATCAATTAAAATTGCAAATATTCAAATTATTCAAATATTCAGTTTGTGTTTTTTATCATCAAATTCCATTTTTAAATTTAAGTTTATACTCGGAAATTTATTTTTATCATTCAAGTGATATTTTTATGATTTAATAACTAACTTAGCTTTATTTAATTTACAAATAAATATACCTATAGGTATATAAATGTGTATATTTAGATTCTAGAATTCTATGGGCATATTTATTTAAAGAAAATATTATATAAATAAGTATACGTTAATTTATACAATGAGAAATGTTTCAAAATTTCCTAATTTACAATATAAAAAGGGTGATCTGAAGTTTATTTATAAAATAAGCAAACGAATATTTAAATGAATAATTTTATAATTTAAAATTCATGATTTGATATCTGTACTAAAAAGCCTAAGTTAGTTACCAAAGACAAAGAGAGGATGAGATTTAAATTTAGCGTATATATCAAGCGGCTGCGAATGATGCGTACATACTAATTTTATTCACACGATCCCCTCACATTTACGCGTTATCCTCCATTCACATGATTATTTTCTTCTTTATTCTCACCCATCTCATTTCTTCTATATAAAAAATTCGTTGATTTATTACTCCACTTCCTCTAATTACAACTGAATCACGTCCCTACAAGCTGTAATCTCTTAAAAGCCATGTAAACGTCAGTCGATCAACATATTATGCAAAGCCCTTAATTTAGACGCTACCGGATTTGGAAACTACTTAGTCAAGTGGGGAGATAGGGCACCATTGGTCTAATTTTTGGCGTCGGTCTAGTTTTTGATGTCGTAGATAAGTGGATCTTAGATCCTCTCATTTATGTTTTGATCTTTTCCAATTATGAACCAGTTTTTTCTGTTTTGCTTTCGAATTCAATTCTTGGGCTATTATCTATGCAAAAGTGGGGAGATAGGGCTCTTATTTGATTTATATGTTTGTTTTACCGCCATTGTCTATGTAAAAGTATGCTCATCTATATAGGATGTGGTATGCTTATTTTTTTATGTTTGTGCACAAAATTTATCTTTTTTTTTTTCATTGCCAATGTCTATACTGCATGCAAATCTATCTATTTAATAGACAGAGAACTGTTACATAATCTTACAAAATGGAACTAAGGTATAGTTTTAACCTTTTTTACTTTCATTTTCATCTTTATTTTTCTTCTTTACGGATAAAGTAAATTTAACATTATATCTTCCTTGATGTATGACCAATGATTGTTGATTTATGCTAAATGGTGATTATGGACCTCACTACTTATCTTTGTTTTTGGAAGTTGTGTTATCAAGAGGCTTGGAGAATGGATGTAGTACATACCAAGTTTTACTCTTTTTATTGTTGATTAACTAGAAAACACTACACTAAAATTGTAAACAGTTTTGAAGACAATATACATGGTGCCAAAAGGAGTCTACAGTACAGATAAAGAAAAAATTTCATACGACTTTGCACTTCACTTGTGGATCTTGACAATATGAGGTCTCTATTATCAAAGGTGTAACTTCAAATTAGAAGGATTTAAGCTCGACTTGATTTAGGTTCAGTTAAATTATCTTGAACCCGGTTTGTTCCCTTAGATATTAGTTAATACTTAGATATTAGTTAATACTTCATGTATGTCTTCATGCTATTTTTGTCTGAATGCTAATTCGTATTCAACTTATTTTGCACAGTTATTATCATGTGTTCCCATCTTAGAGCTCACAGTTTACACATTATTCAAACGCACAGTTTACATTCACCTTCAACGTTCAATTATTCCTATTGATGTGTTGCATCGGTGAGTTGCCAAATGTGTGAAATGCGGCTTAACTTCAAGTGCATTGCAAGGAATGGGTAAACTAAGGGAGGCATGAAAAATAGCATGCTGAGTTGTTCTAAAATTGAGTTGACACAAGAGCAAGAAGAAGGTATGTTTATTGAATCTTATGGGTTTGGTTTGCGCTTTTTATGGTGCATTGAATTTTATAAAACAAACTATTTGTATGTGCTCTACCGCTGCAAGCGTTAACCCATTTCGAATAACTCAAATTGACTTTCTGATTCTATGGGTTCTGCTAATCCATAAGTTTAAGTCACTTACGTCTGATACACAAACTAATATATAAGTTTGCACTCATTTTTTGTTTTTATGCCGGCTTGTACATTTCTGACTCCAACCTATTTCGAGGAATTATGAAGAAACTGGAAATTAATAATAGGAGCTGCACAGGACAATGAACCAAGTTTTCAAGGAACTATGAAGAAACTGGAAATTAAAGTGCATAGTAATTTTAGAACTCAACTTGCATTTACGAATTAGTGGAAATGCTGACTGGTTGACAGAGTTTTGTGTTTAAATTCTAAACCGACTCAAAAATTGAGTTCACTGCTTTTTAATTCATGCATCTTTTTTTGAATCCGTTCCTCTTCCTCTGGAATTTGTATTTTTGCATCTCTACCTCGTCTTTGACGGCGAAAACCTTCACCATGTTGAAGGTAGCTATTGTGAAATCTCTTTCTATGTCTTCCACATGTAATTATCCTTTCCCCTTCCTTATCATCACCATTAACTTTTTTCATTATTTATTTCATTTCCCTCATCTTGTGGAAATGAATCATCATTATTTATTTCATAACCTTGATCCTTTTCAGCACAAGAGCTTTCATCCTGTTCTTCTGGAGTTCGTGTTGTTGAAGTTCGACCTAATCTTCACGGGTGTAAACCTTCATGGGGTAGAAGGAAACTATATTGAAGTCTTTTTTACGTCTTCTGTTTGAATTATTCCTTTCACGGTGAACACTTGATTTGCCATTTCTTTCAGAGAGAAAGGGAGTCGATGACTACAAGAGAAATATTTAGATAAATTGCTAATGATGTAGTTGCTCTAGCTTATGTAAATAAGGGGTTAGGATTGATTATAGGGTTAAGGTGATGAGAGAGCTTTATAACTTGTTATTAGCGCTCGACAAGAGACGTGAAGATGTTGTTATGGATTGTCATATGTAATGTTGCAAGGGTAAAGTTGCTGGTGCTGCATGCCTCGAATAGAGCTTTAGATGCAAATCATGGGATGATGTGCTGAATGTGTATGGTCTATCAAGGTCGATACAATGACATGCCTATAAGTATTAACTGTTAAGATGAAGAGGATTGAAATTGAAGCGTGCTGGATTGTTTTTTCCTGAAAGTGAAATACTATACTGCAAGATGCAGGCCTGCAAATGATGCAAGCCTGCAAATGATGCAGGCCTACAAATGATGAATGTAACAGCTAGTAGAAAGATGCTTGAAATGAAAGATGCATGAATGTAACGGCTAGTGGAAAGATGCCTGAAATGAAAGATGCGTGTGAAACCGATTGAATGGATAAACTTGTTTTGCATTATTACGCCCCCTCAATTAGATATGGGTTTTCCGCTCTCATTTCCATTTTCACCTCCATCTATTATCCTCAGCTCCTCTCTCATTCTGATGAAGTTTTTAGTCGATAGAGCTTTGGTGAGGGGATCGGCTCTTTGGTAATACGCTGGTACATGAGAAATTGTCAATCGTCCTGCTTGTGCTTTTTCTCTTACAAAGTGGAGGTCAATTTCGAGGTGCTTCGTCCTTGAATGTTGGATTGGATTTAGTGACAGTGAAATTGTGCTCTTGTTATTGCAACAGATAACTGGTTTTCTTTTAAAGGCAACCTAGTTCTTCCATGAGTGAACCTATCCAAAGTACTTTTGCTGTTGCGCTTGCTAGTGCTTTGTATTCGGCCTCTGTGTTGGATCTGGAGTCTATTGCTTCTTCGTACACCATGAAATGATGTTGGATCCTAGGTAAACGCAGTATCCTGACACCGACTTTCTATCATCAATGTCATTTGCCCAGTCGGCATCGCTGAAGCACTGTACGTTGCATTCTTTCTCTGATTTCAGAATTATTCCATGATGTCTCATGCCCTGTAAGTATCTTAGAATTCTTTTCAATGCTATCCAATGTTCTGTCAGTGGGTTTTGCATGTACTGACTTAATTTGTTCACACTATAACATATGTCGGGTCTTGTGATGGTTGCATATTGCAGTGCCCCGATTATACTTCTGTACTGCTTGACATTATCTATGACCTCACCTTTATGTTTAGATAGCCGTAGATTACTGATCATTGGTGTTGGTAAATGTTTTGCGTGATGCATATTTGCACTTTGCAATACCTCTGAAATATAATTCTGTTGTGATAAGATTAGATCTTTGTTATTTCTTTTGATCACCTATATTCCAAGGAAATATTTTAGCTCACCCAGATCTTTGATAGCGAAACTTTTATCTAATAAGTATACAATTCGTCTTATTTCTTGATCGTTGTCTCCTGTTATAAGCATGTCGTCCACGTATACCAGTATGAAAATAGTTCCTAGTGTGTTCTTCTTCATGTATAAGGAATTGTCAGACATTGCTTGCTTGAAACCCATGTTAGATAGGGTAGATTTTAGTTTCTCATACCACACCCTCGAGGCTTGTTTTAAACCAAAAATGGCCTTGTGTAATTTGCAAACTTTGTCTCCATTAGTATATCCTTCCGGTTGTTGCATATACACCTCTTCATTCAATTCTCCATTTAAAAAGGCGTTGTTGACGTCTAGTTGCTTCACGTTCCAACCTTGGCTTAAAGTTATAGTTAGTATTATTCTGATGGTTGTGGGTTTAATTACTGGGGAGAATGTCTCATTAAAGTCAAACCCGAACTGCTGTGCATAACCTTTGGCCACCAGTCTGGCCTTATATTTGTCAATTGTTCCATCTTCTTTTCTTTTTATTTGTACGTCCACCTGCATCCAATTATGCTCTTGTTTTTTGGCGGTGGCACGAGACTCCATGTTTTATTTCTTACGAGTGCTTCATATTCAATATTCATAGCTTCTTTCCGCTTATTTGATTTTATTGTTTGGCTAAAATTTGCAAGCTCGGTCTCAACCATGGAAACACTGTATATTTTAGGTTTGAAAATGCCGCTCTTTGATCTCGTGGTCATGTGTGTCTAGCTTGTGTCTGTTGTGCCTCCTGTTGTGCAGTTGAGCTTGCATTTGTGTTTGTATTGTTGTCCCCTTCCATATTGTTGTTGTTCACATCACGATAAGCTTGCATTTATGCCTTTGTTACGCAGTTGAGCTAGCATTTGTGTTTGTATTGCTGTTCCTTTCCAAATTGTTGTTGTTCATGTCATGATAAGATTGATCAATGTTTCCTTCAATATTGCTTGCATATGTATCTTCCTCATGTTCATCTTGCATGTTGGTGCTATGTGATTTTTGGCAAGCATCCTCTATAAGTGGTTCAGTGATAAAAGGGTTGAACTGCTCAGCTATAGTGGTGTGTCTCATACTCCTGTCTTTGGTTTCTTTTTTCCTACAAAAGGAAAAATATTTTCATCAAATATAACATGTCTTGAAACATAAATTCTGCCATTTTTGTCCAAACATTTATATCCTTTCTGATTTTGAGCATACCCAATAAACGTGCATGGACTTGATCCCATGCTTAGTTTGTGTCTATTGTAGTCTCTCAAACATGGAAAACATAAGCAGTCGTATGATTTTAAGAAGTTATAATCTAGCCTTATATTATATATCAATTCATGTGGTGTTTTATTATTTAACACTCTAGTAGGTAACTTATTAATGAGAAAAAACAGAACTATAAAATGCCTCATTCCAGTATTTCATACGTAAGGTGCTTTGAGACATTAAAGTTAAGCCTGTTTCTACAATGTGCCTTTGTTTTCTATCGACCAAACCGCTTTGTTCAGATGTGTGAGGGCAGGTTAACCTGTGTTTTATTCCTCTTTTGGAAAAATAATTAGCAAGTGGTTTGAATTCTGCCCCCCCATCAGTTTGCATAATTTTGACAGTGTGATTAAGTTATTTTTCAACATATGTTATGAATTATATGACCGTATTGCATGTTTCAGATTTGTTTTTAAGCATGTATATCCACGTATATCTAGAATATGCATCAACAAAGGAAAGATAGTACATGTGTCCCTGATATGAATTTAGTGGCGCTGGTCCCCACAAGTCAGCCGCTATAAGCTATAGTGGCTTATCATAAATAATTTCAGAATCTGAACGGAAGTTTGTGGCTTTTGCCGAGTTGGCAGTCTGTGCATGTGTGCTTGACAAGTGTGTTATTATCAAAAGAGATATTATTGCTATTTAAAATTATTCTAACAGTTTCAAGACTTGGGTGACCCAATCTAACATGCCATGATTCAAGAGAATTACATTTACTAGTGTTTCTGATGCATCTATTACTGTCATTATTATAAAAATACAATTATCATTACTGCTAACATTTAGATTATTACACCAAAATCCTTTACTAGAATTGGTGGTCTTCAAGTTGCTGAATTTGTATAGGCCATCATGTAGATTACCCTGTAGTAATATATCCTGGCTTAGTGAATCTTTAACTAAACAGAAATTTGGGTGAAAATCGAAGTATACGTTATTGTCATTGGCAAAATTTGATACGCTTAATAAATTTTTGTTGATAGTGGGTACTCTAAGTAAATTATTCAATTTGAATCGTCTTTTACCAAGTATAGTACCCTTACCATGTGAGTTATACTAGCGGTTTCACCATTTCCCATGTGTAAAGATTTCATACCTAAGTAGCTCTTGCTTCCTATGTTTAAATTTTGGAGATTATTGATGATATGGTGAGTAGCACCTGAGTCTGGATACCACTCTTCAAGATTAGTATCATTAATCTTGTCTGCATCATCGTTGCTTGCACTTTGACTTCTGTTCAGCTCATTGTTGTTCATGTTTAATCCTCCCATGGTTGCTGCGTTGGCTTGAGCATTTTTCTGTGAAGAATTACCTTCAGAGTTGTACCTAAAATAGCATTTGTTTGCCATGTGTCCAAATTTCTGGCATATCTGACATTTAACACGATTGTTATTGTTCCATCTTCCACGTCGACAACCTCTTTGGGGTTGATGTCCTCCTCTTGGTGGCTGATTCCCATGCTAGTATTGATTTTCCTGTTTGTTCATGTTGCCATAGTTGTTGCTTTGTGTCCGTTTTGCTTTAGCAGTGGCGTAATTAGCTGAAAGCTCTCCACGTGTTATTTTCCTTTGTTCAACCCTGCCTTCATGGGCGAGGAGTGCTGATCGAACAAACGGTAAGTCTGGTAAATTTGTTGTGTTGCTATAAAAGTTATTAGAGACTCATATTCATCGTCCAATCCTCGCGAAATAAATAGAATTTGCTCATTATCATTGATTTTATGACCTACAGCATTTAGTTTGTTGCATATGTTTTTTTATTTTACCCAAGTATTCTTTCATACTTAGGCCTTCTTTTCTAATGTTTTGTAATTCTCTCCTGTACTGCATAACTCTAGCCGCGGATTGAGAGATAAAATTTGTTCAACTGTTTTCCATATTTCATAAGACGTGCTACATCCAACTATTTGTGATAATAAATTTGAACTTACTGACGATAGGAGCCATGAGGAGAGGAGGCTGTCTTGTTTTTGAAACTTTGTGTAGTCTGGGTTAGGCACAATTTCTCCTTTTGGATTGGTTATCATCACTGGTGGGACTGTTATTGTCCCATTAATGTACTACAGTAAATCATACCCTCTTAAAGTGATCTCTACATGATATTTCCACAGAATATAATTGTCATCGTCTAGAGATGTGGTGATAATTTGGCTTTTTTGTTTAATCAGGTCATGGTGGTTTGGTGGAGCGTTGTACCCCATACTTCATGAAACAACGGAGGTTGCTTCATTGTTGTTGGCCATAAAAGATCAGAGATCGTGCGAGGTAGACTGAAAAATTTACAGTTGAGCTCGGTAAGATCTTAAATTAGCAGCCAGTTAATGCTTGGCGAAGTTGGCTTGAGCTCTAGTGATGAGGATCCAATCTGAGGAGAGAATAAAACAAAATCAACTTTCTGCTTGATGATTAAGCCTTTCGGCAATTAGGCTCTGATACCATATTGAAGAACAGCTGAGAAGATTTTATTATTCAAGAAGGTGTAATGATACAGATTACAAGATTGGACACAATAGTATGCAAATTTATAGTTAATAAATGTAACGGCTAGTAGAAAGATGCCTGAAATGAAAGATGTGTATGAAACCGATTGAATGGATAAACTTGTTTTGCACTATTAAATGTTTCAAGGGTAAAGTTGCTGGTGTTGCATGCCTCGAATAGAGCCTTAGATGCAAATCATGGGATGATGTGCTGAATGTGTATGATCTATCAAGGCTGATACAATGACATGCCTATAAGTATTAACTGTTAAGATGAAGAGGATTAAAATTGAAGCATGCTGGATTGTTTTGCCTGAAAGTGAAATACTATACCGCAAGATGCTGGCCTGCAAATGATGAACAAAGGTATGCGTGATGGATATAAATTGTTGCTACAATGACAGACCGATGGTGTTATTACACACGAACATTTGTTTTGTTTTCATGTACGAAAGCGCCTTGCATGCACATGAATTTTGTTTTCTTTTTCTGTTAATCAAAGTACTTATTTTTCATTCAATTGAAATGCAAACTTATTTTAGCTTTTTATTCCATAGATGAATGGGTTCAAGTGAGCAACATCAAAGCAGCATTGTGCACTATAGGAGGAACATAAGATATGTACTTTCCCTGTTATACACCACTTGAAATGTAATGTATCCTCTTTAACAACAATACTAGTGTACTAGCACTGTGCACTATAGGAGGAACATAAGAAACGTATTGAAATTCAAAATCCATCCAGACATTTTTGTTGCCTTGCTTTTCTTTTTTAAGTCTACTGCAGGTTTATGAAAAAACAGAGAGGAACTGGCATCTATCCGCATAATACTGCTAATAGAGTACTTGCCTGAGCATAATATTTAAATTGTACTTTTAAATTATGTACTTGATCGTATGTATTGACATTTTTGGTATATTTGAATAATTGGCATGTAGAATGTTTTCGATGGTTTGAATGTGATGATGAATGTTTTGGATGGGTTTCTTCTATGAACAAAACTGGTATTGCAAATTTTTTAATTAAAGCATTGTATTTGCTTTCTTCTATTATAGCATTTGCCTTCTTCTATTGTTGCATTTGCCTTTTTTCTGATGTTGCATTTCAAGATAATGGTGTTGCGTTACGTAATACAGTGGTGTTGCATTAAATAAAATATTATTAATTCCACATGGCATATGGGCCGTACAGGTGACATGGTGTGTGACATGTGAGCAACTAATGTGGAAAGCTGACGTGGCATGTGACACATGGACAACTTACGTGGAAAGCTGACATGTCCCCACTATAGTGATCGAGCAGCCAGGCTTTAACTTATGTTTAACGTAACGCTGTGTTTTGTTGCATTATGTGCAAATAGTGTTGCATTGCATCTACAATGCAACACTTTCTTTCCGTGGCAGTAGATGGGAAAAAACGTTGCCTTAGAGGGCTAATGCAACGGTAGCGGATGACACACCCCTCTGGTGTTGTCTTTTTGAAAAAAATGACCTACGACAACACTTTTTTGATCTACGACCACATGAAACTAGTGTTGGATCTGCCCACTTTTGTAGTAGTACATGTTAGATCATAGATTATGTTCTGTGGCAATATATGTATGAAAGAAAAGAATAAAAAAATTATAGAGACGTGATTGATAACTAGGCAGAGGATCTCATTTACCTTGTTGAACAGAATTATAAATATGGAAACATTACTAACCTTTTCGTCTAGAGAGATAAAGGAGAGTGAAATTAGTATGTACTATTTGTGCAGCACTGTATCTTATATATACAGTTGCGCATTGATAAAAAAAATATCTTACAAATGACTAGGTTTCCAATAGAGTAGGTCATAAAAAAACCTACTGATGATGTACCGTGATAGAATAGATCATCGTCAACAAAAGAAAAGGCTACGTACAAAAACTTTATTAAAAAAATTATTGAAGGTATCGTGCTGATAACATGTTATAAAATAAAACAGAACAGATAATAAAATAGAAAACTTTAGAAAGAACATAAGAGATAAGGGAGAGACCTTTATTTCTATTTAATTTAAGTGTACACTATTTCTATTACATTGACTCCTTTATATATAGGTTTTGGAGTTGATGTTAGACTTATTCTCATGACGTGGGACTAAATAGAATATGACAAACACATATTCACTCATATATTACAACAATATTTTCTTATATGGCTTTTTGGTTTATTAGTATTTATGCTTTCTTTAAATCTTTTTCAAAGGAATAATACGTGTTTTGCATGCAGCTTCACGGTGGATGTGATTCAAGGGGGATAAGTAATCAAGTAAGAAACAAGGAAGTAAGTTGGATTAAAGTTACTATAAAAAATCAAAACAACTGATGATAATGAAAAGTTGGACAAAAATGCTTTTGGTGGTTTTCTCTGTTTATGGCAGAAAATGAAAAATCCTCAAGATTTTGCTAACACCAGAATTTTTTGTAGCATGACATTTAATTGTTAATTTTTAATTTTTAATTTCACCTGCTTTATCTAATGGTTTTATCATTATAGTTTTGTTTATAACAGTTATTCATTTCAAGTTCTGAATATATCAAATTAGATTTGTATAAATGTTCCTCAAATAGTTTTTGCAAATATGATGTTTCATTTTTTTAATATTATACGAGGCATATTCGGTATTAACATTTAATGCTTTATATATCTATTTCATGTCAACTTGTGGTGAACTAAAACTAATCGCTTTGAATGATCCTTTTATTTACCAACATGGAAAAAACATTTTATATTCCAATTAAACAAACCTGAAGGTGAACTGGATCTAGTAGTACAACTTTTGTTCTAAATCTTATATTGTTATTTTTGTTTGGCTATGGATTTGTGAGATCATTGTTTTATGAAGAAGAAAAACCTGAAGGTAGATCCAAAATCAAATGTTAAGCATTTAAAGAAACAATTTTTCCTTTTGATATTTCGTAGAAGAATCCGGATTAAACCGTTAGAGGTTGGGTATGAAGTAAATAATTGAATATTTTTTGTATATTTTCTTTTGTAATAATAAATTTAACAAATCTTAGCTAACAATATGTAACTCATATTTAATACTCGTTATTTGACATTTAGTATCAATTACCAATGACTATTACTTCTTAATCATGTTTTTTTTTAAATTGCAATGCAAAGTTTATGTTTTCTCTTTACAATTGTAGATTCCATATTTGAACTCATTTTTTTTTTAAATTTAGCATGACTTCTAATTTTGATGTATGTAAAATAAAGTATACTTGAAAACTGCAGAACTCGTTTGAATTTTATTTTTTTTATTTGTGAAAGATCTAAATTTACCACTAAGCAAATTGTGAATAAATTTAACCTAGATAAGACTGAAAATATCCAACGGATTATTCTATAAGTTATTAGGAGCAACCTCAATATTAGATAAGACTGAAAATATCCAAAAACTAAATTTGTGTCATCAGCATGGACTACATACTAGATATATGATAATGTTCCCCTCTTCAAGACATAAATTTAGTGTTGTTGGGATTTTTAGGTGTGAGAATGCTTAAAATTTTGGAAATGAACGGAAATCGTATAATATTGAAATTCCATGAATTCATCCTTGATGGGAGGAACAACAGGGTAATTAGGAGCAACCTCAATATTAGAGAAAGCTTGGACAGAGCCAAAGGACCTTCGATGGAGTAAGGAGCTCAATCAAGCTCGATGTTGGGTTCTCGGTCTTTTTTATGGTGTGTATAAGTTTGGATTCCTAATGGCAAATTGGGAGCATTATATATGATATGTAAGGTACAGTGATATGTGGTTGTCTTAAAAGTCATGTGATGTTACCAAATGTGCAGAGGTGATGGTGGGAGGCACTATGTTGGCTTTATTGTCGTTGAGTTCATATTACCTTTTGCGTGTAACTCTTGACATTGAAGTAAAATTTGGGCCTTAGCATGGCAGAGGATGTAAGAGGTCTCATTCTGATGATAATGGTGCATGGAGTTTGGTGGCGGGGGTGTTGAGGCCATTGGTTGCGTTTGTTATAGGGTGCACCCAGGGTCTGCCCAAAGGATAGGCAAGCAAGGCCTCTGCCTAGGGCAACACCGTTGAAGGTGTTGGAGGGGGCAACAAAATGTCTTATATTCTTTTAAAATTATTTTTATATAACTATAATAGGGCAACAAATGACATGAAGTTGTAGTAGGCAATTGGTTGTTCTTGCGCATGAGAAGTGAATGACCAATGTTCAATTCCTAGTGCAACATTTTCTTTTTTCCCCTCGATAATGTTGTCTAGGGCAAGCAAACCGGTAGGCCTAGCACTGGGTGGATCTTCACCACGCGCACATTTAGTGCTAGTTCCATATAATTGAATGTGATAAAAGGGAAGCTTTTATTTTGAGACCTAGAAGTATTAGTATAGAAGAAAGGCAGTGGTTTAGGTGGGTGGGCTAGTGGGCTCGAGCTATGTGGGAAGATATCGTATCTTAAATTTTTAAATAAAGTAAATGTTTTAAATTTTAACTTAAGATAAAAACCATGGAAATTTAGTAGTGAACGGATTTTAAAGTCCATTTTGTATTACTTAGTTTAGTAATAAAATAAGTAATATATATTTAAATGTATATTTTGATTTACCTTGATTTGATGTTTACTTTATCATAAGTTAAAGTATATTTAAATGTATACTTTTATAATTTAAAAACATTATTTGATTCTTAATGGTTTTAAATACAAATCAAACCAAAATTCTCTTTTAAAGAATACTACCTAATTTGTACTAATGGTACCTTATATCTTAACCAAATATTATAATTTTGCATAAGTACATTACACTTTTATGACCCTTAACATCACATCTAATGTTATGTATTAAAATAATTGATGTGGATTTAAATAAGATTTTGTTCCCTAAATTATTAAATAAAATGAAAGAATAAAGCTTGCATTCCCTTTTCTTTTATTTCACTCATCTCCCTCCTTTCATTTCCTTGCTTTCTTTTCTTCTCCAATGTCTCAATTCTTTTTCAAACTCAAGAACTTACCAACCTCTCCTCAAACATAATCAAGTTAGCTCACATTTTTCACTACTACGATTTTTTTATTCTTTCGTTTTTTCCTCCTTTCTTTTCTTTTGTTCCAATTTTGTTCTAGTGAAAGAAAATAGAGCTTGCAAATAATAAGGTCGTGAACAATGTATGTTTCATAATTAATAATCAAGTTGTATAATAGTTTAAAATTATGGAGTTTAACTCATTTGAGTTTCCTTAAACTTGGCCTTCGAACTGAAAAAAAATTTGATGGTGTTTGGGGAGTTATATTAAGCAATAGCCAAAGGAGTAGTGAAGGCGGAAGTGTTAGGATTTTTGATCTTAGGAGATGGAGGCACTAATTTACTTTTTGGAAGTGGATTTGAACTCAGTATGATGAGAGGTAGCTAGCGTTGGTTTTGGATGTGTTTTCATGACAATTAATGTTGCGACATTTAGCGAGGGAGGCTCGGCTATTGGAGCAGGGTCGGACTGTGGAGAAGGGCAGCGGAGCATTTGCAAAGAGTGTCGGGGTAGAGCGGAGAAGGAGGCGGAATTGTTGGCGATATTAGGGGTATTGTTTAAGTCATCGTGGGTGATGTCAGGTGCACGAGTGTGCATGGGTATTGGGTATAGTAAGTTGAATTTGAAGAAGAGGAGAAGAAGGAGAGAGGGAAGCAGAATAATGGGTCAGGACATGATTGACGTGCGAGTTCGAATGATGTGGCCAGCCTATTTATATAACGTTGAGATACTCACATTATTTTGGTTAATTTATATGTGTTTATGTTGTGATCATTTAAAATTTACATAGCATGCTCGTATGACATCCGATCGATGAATCAATTTTTGCATTGAGTTTGTAACAGCGAGCTCAATATTGTAGTATAATTTATTATTAGATTTGGTGAATTTGAAATGTATAATATCTTAAAATAGATATATTTTAAATAACAACGTTGTTTAAAATTGTACACATATTCTACAATATTTATTCGGTCAAATAAAATAATGTCTAGCTAATTTGAGTAGTGTAGATCAATATGGACATCTGTTGAGCATAATAAAACTCATTTCGTGCTTGCTAAGTGATCGCATAAATTTTATGATTAATTGTTATTAGTATTAATTGATACAAATTAATTAGTTATATGATTAATGATTTAAATTGTTGAGTGTAAGTACCTTTGTAATCTGATCATATTATATGTCAGTAACGTAAACGTATGATCCCCTTGGACGTGAAAATTTGTGGTAACTTGTTTAAGTTCTGTTGCAACCGCTAAGCCTCAAAATTTGAAACTGTTTTTAGTTATTTCAATTCCTAAATGAAATAAGTTATAACAACTAAACATTTTGATTGGATTGATTCAAAAGATACTTGGTAGAGATTTAAAACTAACTAAGTAATTTTAAAAGATGGTTTAAGTTGATTCAATATTTTAAGAAATTATTTTATAGATTAAGTGTAGACGCTATTAATTAATTACTAGTTATGTTTGGAAACTTAAGAATTTATTACTAATGATAATTTGATTTACAAATTACTTAGCAATGACGTTTTAAACATAATCTATACTTTGTTCTAATTAAGAATTTTGTAATAATTTTTTTTATTATTAAAGTTTAATCATATCTAGTAACTTATTAAAGGATTAATTATTATTTAAATTAGTTGATTAAGATTTAATAATAACTAATAGTTTAAAAAGGTTTTAGATATTTATTTAATTATAATTAAGGTTTTAAATTGTTATTTGATAATTACATAAAGATTATTTGAGTTTTATGTTATTTATTTAAAAATTAACTATTATTTAATTATTTATTTTAAGGTTAAACAATTGTTTATTAATTTATTTTAAGGATTAATGATTGTTTAATTATTAATTAATGGTTAATTATTATTTAAGTAGTAATTGTTTAAAATTTTATTATCTTAATTTAAAAGTGATTAAGTTGATTTCATTTTTTATAAATGACCATTTTAAATTTATTTATAATTAATGATGTTTTAAATTGATTAATTATTTTGAATAAGGGATTTAAATTGATTTATTATTTAAGCATCAAGGATTAGGCTTGGTTTTTTAATTGTGATTTAAAAGTTAACCAAGTTTTCAATAATGAGGTTTGAGTTTGAATGAATCATTTTACTAAATGCATTCAAGATAAATTGTTTTTTTCGGCAGAGTCGACCGGTTTCTATAGTGATATGTAACACTTATTATTATAACAAATAATAATTACAATAGTTAAAGTAGTGTAGCAGATTGCCAGACTACTATTTCGGTTTTTAAAATGGACCGTCCACTAAATACGACATTTATAATGGGACGTCCACTAATCTATTCTAGATTATGGTACAGGAGCTAGATAATCTACTAGACTACTATTACATATTTATCTCCACGTAGGGAGGAATAAACAAGTAGCTAGGCAATAATAAAATAATATAGTCGTAAAACTGCACCACATACATTACCTATGCCATGAACAACTCTTCATATTTCCTAGTGTCAGAAGACACTAAACATCACATTCCCTAGTGTCAGAAGACACTAACCATCACGTTGTCATTTCAACACAGCAAAGCATATACTGAAGTCACCAAACATTACTTCCTTATGACCGACTACGAATACCCACTTCCAGGCAACCCAGAAAATCTCATGTCAAAGCATAGCATAACATAGTAAATCACATAGCAGCACTTATCAAGATGACATTGTCTATGTGTGATGCCAACACAAACAGTTAGGGTGCTTCACCATCCAGAACAGCTATAGTCAATGCCTAAGCATCTCGTGTGTAGCCATTGACGATGGAGCACGAAAACCCAACAAGCTAAAACCAAATACAGTACCTTAAGAAAAATTGTCACAAAACATCTCCATGCTCCCGAGAAAAAAGCCAAGCAAAAGCGAAAACCAAACATCCAAGCTTCACCACAAACACAACAACTCAGAACTAACAAGACATACATTAGCCAGTTAATTCAAGTATGAACCGCCCAAAAATTCCAACAAACAACCCAAGAAGCCAAAATCTCCAGTAACTTATCAAGTAAGAGAATAGCATACTTGATATGTTAGGATAAGCAAACCAGGTAATTGCAGGGATGTCGCAAAACAATAATGTAAGAAAGACCAAACTAAGCTTCTGCGTTAACTCCGAAACTATCACTCCATACCAAGACAAACCAACCTGATTATGTTGAACCCCTCCACCGTGTCTTCAATAGGAGCACCGACAAAACCCCAGGAAGGGTTCTCGACACAATATCCACGAAATCAATAACAGGGAGGTTGCCAAAATCTGGTGGGATCACCTCACTATAGATCAATAATGTAGTCTGGAGGAAGAGGGGAAAGATGGAAGGTAGTGCGTAGAAGAGATAAAACAAAGGGGAGACGAAGATCAAAGGGTTAAATCAGATCGAAGAAAATAGGGTTTTTGGCTTCCATCACGCAGCTGATAACAAGGGCAGGAAAGAATAGGATTTGCGTTGAGAAGAGTAGAGACTGGGATATGAGGTAAATGAAGAATGAAAAGTAAATTTTACCCTTGTCGCCATTAATGATGGAAGCAAAAACTGAACCCTACATGATAATTTTCCATTAAGATAATTTTTTTGTCAAAAGTAATTAACCTATTAACTAATAAGGTTCAAGTTAATTTTATTAACTTAAGAATAAGGTTTATATTAAATATTTTAATTGAAAATGGATTTAAAACTAATGAGTCGATGGTGATAAAGTAATTGTCTTAATGAAAGAAATTAACTAAAAAATTTATAAATTAGAAAGTGGATTTAAAAGAAATATGAGATTTTAGAACTTTTTTAGAATGAATTTCAAATGGAATTTAGCTAATCTAAGTTAGACATTTTGGAACTTGAGATAGTAAGCTTCTATTATTTCAAAGATGAGGATGATGCTCAGTCAAGGTCTAAGAGGCAAATAGATATCCTAGCTTAAACGACTTCATTTTTATCTAAGGAATAGTATTTGTTCAGATCTAGAGTTGATATTAGAATTTAAATCGTTATTTCCCTAAATGATTTATTACTTAAAGTTTAACGTCTTAAAAGTTAAGTGAAGTGACTTGGGTTCAAGTAACCTATTAAAAGTAAATTGCAGAGGAGAATCATTTTTAATTGGTTTTGATATACAAACTTACATCGGAGGGTAACAACTTGTATTTTATGTATTGACCGATCGTAAAATAATTTTATTTTATTCGCTAATGGTCGGATCATTCTCAGATTTCAGGATGTTGTTCATGGGATGTGAGACACGTCCATGATTTTTACTAAATTAAATTTGACCATTTTTCCCTTGAGTCTACTGTTTGGGCTATAACTTCTGATTAAGGTCGAATCAGGTGCTAAAGTCAGTCGCATTGATTAGGATGGTTGTTTAGATTCTGTAGAGTGGTCACATGAAGGATTTGGTTTAGCGGTTTGAGAGGAATCATTGTTTTAAGTTTCAGCCGTGGTTAGGCAGACTGATTATTAACTAATGGGTTTATTAGCCAAATCCATTAGGCTAATGAGCTACAGATATAAATATGGGGACTTGGGGAGAGAGCTAGGGTTACTCTATTTATTCTAAACTCTAAGTTGGGCGTCTGTGATTCTCCAGTTTAACCTAAAACTCTAATTCTTCATTCTTTTCAATCAAATTCATCATAAATTGCATCCAGAAGGTAGATCATCATCAAGGGAGATTAAATCACATCAGATTACATCAAATTTAGGCAACTTCATTACCGTCTAGATCTGAAATCATTAAGTTTACATTGGATTTAGGAAGTGGTGGGTGATAGATATCTCTCATGCAAAAAACTATGGATTGTATGGGTAAATTAGGATTATATCCATATGATATATGTTATAATCATCTTAGATCTGATCGTGTATGTTTAATCTAGATTTAGAAACCCCAGAAAAACCTAATTTGATCATATCAGCTGGATAATTGTTAGATTAACTATGCTTATACATATGTTTAAATCTAAATCATGTTAGATCTCATGTTAATGATATGTTTTGTTCATGTTTGTATGGTTATGTTTTGCTGAATTAATGTTTGTGTGGTTGAATTGATTGCGTTATTTGAGTTGTTTATTAGAATTGGTTGCGGTAGATCTAACGATTGAATAATAGAGCAAATCAAAGGTTCAGATTATCGGATTCGGACGAAGCTTGGTGGAGGCGCTCTAGAAAGCGAAAGAAGGAAGCACAAAAATTTCATGCCAAAATCACTAAGTGTATGAACCGGTACTGACCCATCATCGATCAGTACCAATACATAACCGAGGGTGAAATATTATGGGGAGCATCATGATGATAAATCGAGACTAACAGTGAATTTTCATGTCATTCAGAGTTGGTTTGGATGGGTCGAAGGCTGATTGCTCGAGATATGAATGGACCGACAAAAGTTTCTATAGGAGTATCGAATCTATGAGAAGATGGACCAGCAGGAAGCTCTCGAGGTAGGAATGGACCGAGGCTAGCTACTTAGGCAAAATTGGCTAAGTAGATGGACCAGTACCGATCCATCATGGGTCTATATCGATCCATCATGAAAGATGGGTCGACAATGAATTTTTGTGAGGATGATCTAAGTGACTTTCTTGAGTTGCTGGTGAAGTTTGGTACTAAAAGAAATTTAGATAGTTAAGATCCAACTCAATAATGTATGATGTTTCGATTGTGAATTCAAGTAGGGTGGTCGAAGCTAAATTGATGCGATACTGGTCGTGGGATGATATACGATACAGTTTGACAATGAGTTAACTCAGGTAGGTGTTAATCGAGGATGATAATGGAATTAGTTCAAGAGGTAGCCTGACTAAAGAAGTGGAATTGCCAAAAAGAATGGCTCGACGGATTTGAAGTGCCAAGGAATCGCTAGTTATTGAAGGTTCTAGTAGACTCAAAGTAGAGGTATCGTAGGGACGTCCATAAGGATCAAGTAGGATCGTGTACCATGGATCGTGCTCAGGTAGGGGTGATCTAGTTATCTCAAGCGATTGAGGCAAACATACGAGTCACGATGGCATATGGTAGTTTGGATAGAATTGGGGTTTTTGATTAGCCCTTCTAATGGGTGAAAAGCAAATTCGATAACTGATGAATTCACGGCTGTAGTCGGTGGTGGCTATATATTAGATGTTATGGATGTTATAGTTGGTTGTGTGTTTTCTTCTCTATTTTCTCAGAGTAGCCCATCACTATAAGTTCTCGAAGAGAAGCGGGATTGGGGGTAGTCCTTGCTTATCCTGAATGGCACGTGAAGGATGATTTTTACGTGTTAACTTGATGGTTGTTGGGTAGATCAGAGTGTTGATCCGCCTATACTCATATTATCTTGTGTAACTATTGTTAGCTCTTTAGTCGCCTACTAAGTCCGTTATCTGACTCAAGGTTTTATATTTTCCTCTTATTACCTTGGGTGTTCACCAATTTGATGGTGGGAAAACTGAGTAGCAGGTAGCAGGTTTGGTGCCGGTGTTGTTGTGCGGTGACGAGCAGGAAGCTGGCATACCATTACTACCTACTATATTGATGATTTTATTATTTTCACTATTTGTCAAGACTCTATTGTTACTTTGAGGGATGTAGTGAGGCATTTTGTGTTCATAGATTCATGTACTGAGATGTATTGTACTCGAGATTCCATTGTTTTATGGAAATTTGATTCTCTATTTAGTTGTGCTTCATTATTATATACTACTGTATATTTTGTTATTATATGTTAACCATGTGCTGTGAGTTATACGACAGGTTCTATTTTTGAGTCATTCTTCCTTGATGATCGTCCTATATCGGCTTGACACATCATACAATGCACCTTTTCTTTAGTTTTTTGCGGGAGGTATGAGGTTATCATCACATTTGGTATTAGAGCTTTGGTTAATCGAATAGTAGGTTAGTAGGCACTTGAACATTAGTGCGATCTTTCTCTAGTGTGGATTGATCATTCTCATTTCAGATAGAGAATTAGCCGACGTACTTTTAGACACGCAGTTAGGGATGAGCCTATGACTAAAGGGGTGGGCAAGGTAGCCAGTCGGGAGCTGCAACTGCTATGCCTGGTTATCCTATTATGTTCGAGGCGATGATGGCAGTGATCATGAGAAGGATGCCACTCCAGGAGCGATAGTAGAGAATGGTGCTCCTGTAAAGGCACCTAGGGTTGTTAATTTTGCGAAGCTCTGCAAAGACCACACTTCCCTGGGTAGTAATCCATTTGTTGGGACATTGCTGGTTATCGAGATTTAGATTAAATTGGATACTTGTGTCCGAATTTTTGGAGACTTGGGAATCGATGATGCAAATAAGAGGAAACTTGCATCGAGGCAATTGCAAGGACAAGCGATGGATTGGTGGAACTCTATTACTTTGGAAACTCCTGAGGAACAGATCACATGGGATCAGTTTAGAAATAAGTTTAGATCACATGAGGTCAGTTTAGAAATAAGTTTGAGGAGAATTTTATTTCTATGGTCCAAAAATTGATGCTATTTAAGGAGTTTATTGAGTTAAAGCAAGACCAAAGGCCTATTGCTGAGTATGTGACGGAGCTTGAAGCCTTATCCAAGTATGCTCGTTCATATATTGAGACTCCTTACCAAAAGAACAAGTAGTTTATTATGGGTTTGGATGAGAGTTTGGGGAAGCAATTAGTGGACCATATCGATGAACCTTTTGAGAATTTGGTTGAGAAATCTTTGAGGAAGGAAAGTTTGTTTCCCTAGAAAGCGGAGACTATAGTCGAAGGTAAGGAGGAACCGAAGCTACAATAAGGTAGTGGTGATAAGAAAAAGTGGAATGGAAAACGAAAACAGTAACAATAAGGGAAGAATATCTAGAAGAATTCGAAGGGTGAGATTACTTGCTATAATAGTCAATAGAAGGACCATTATTCCAATGAGTGTAAGAACCCTAAAATGGAGGGAAAGTGTTATAAATATGACAAGACGGGCATGTGAGGAAGAATTGTCTAGAACCACCAAAGGGTAAGTGGAATGTGAAAGAGTATGATTTATATGTTGTGTCGTCCTCCTCGAGGGGCCTGACGACGGAGGAGAAGGGGAAGGGTGTTGTTGTGCAAGGTACGCTTTCTATTCTAGAAGTTTCAGTTCGAGTTTTGTTTGATACTGGGGCATCGCATTCTTTTATCCGTAACGAACTTGTTTGCAAGTTAGGTTTAGAACGTAAAATTGTAGATAAACTACTGGTTATGACTAATCCAGTGGGGGGTTCGTCTAGCGTGACAGCCTACATCCGTTAATGTCACTCTATAACAAAATGCATTAAGTTTCGTGAAGTGTTATAGGCAAATAGAAACAGAATCTCACAAGACAGATATAAAAATAGCAGTAAAAATTTAAAACTTTAATTTCAAACAAAAAACATCATGGTCCAAAATCCAGTTACAACATGAGTCTGAAATACTAAAAACCAACTACATCAAATAAAGTATATGCCTTGTACTAAAACCATTAGAGTACAGTAATATAAAATTGCAGTCTCCAAAAAGAGCCATAACAGAGTAGGTAAGTAATTAAAGCGGTACATCTAAGCAATATCCAAAATCCAAGCTGAAACAGAGAGATAATTCTAATCAAGTTCGAGCGTTCCCACCCTGTGAACCTGAGGGGGGGGGGAGGGGAAGGGGAAGGAAGAGAGAGAAAAGGAAACAAAATGGGTCATACATAAAGTCTGGTGAGTCCAGTTACTTTTAGAATATAAATAAGTAAAAGCATCATAACAGGCATACAAATTGGATGAGAGATAATAGTATCATAAAACAGGTGTGAACAGGATAAGCAGGATGTACTGAACAAATTGCGCTTCTCAATTACTATGCTCTGCAATACTAGAATAACTGACGTGATCCCAACAGAAACATATGGTAGCTTAGGTGCACTTCTAGTGATGTGTTTTTACCCCCAAATAGTAATAACAGGTACCCTAATAGAAATAATGGGTGTTACCCCAACCATAAACTACAGGTACCTAAAAAGGTAGGTCAAGATGTAACCTAATTACTACCCCCAATCGATCAGCTCCCTAACCTGTAAATACCATGTGCCGGCCCCACAAAAGGATGTATCACTTCCTAAAGTGGTAAACCCCGATAGACACAATCATATTTACTGGTGTTACAACGTCTTATTTTCCCAAGCGAGCCGGACCCATGCACGCATATGACTCCGTAGGAATGCGTCATCAAAACACTTCCACCTATATGAACCTCTTATAATTAGCTCAGTAAGCATGCTCCTGACCCTTACCTAGTTCAAGGTCCCCCCTATGATACCAGAATGGGTTGCTGATTGAAATGGGTCGTACGCAACAGATGGCACAAGCCACCCCCTAGGCTTGTATCCCCAACTACAAGGATTTTGACAGGTTACGCATAATAGATTAACAAGCCCGCATAAGCCCAACACATAAAACATGTTAAGTTTATCAGGTTCATATGACCCCCCTACATATTTTATATATTTACTTAACCCCCACTGATTTAAACGGGTTTACTTAACCCCTAAATAATTTATAAGGCTCATATAACCCCCATAGATTTAAACTGGTTAAGTATTACAGTTTCATTCATGTTTTGCATAATCTAATTATTAAGCCTACATATTTACAAGCCCCAATCCTCATGTCATAATTCACAATATAAGATATTCCCCAGATTAGTCATATATCACAGTATAGGTTATGCCCTAAATCCCCATCATGATTTATAATACAAGATATGCCTATTTTAAGTTTCCCAACCCTTCCTAATTTCGTTCATTCGCATATTTCAGCGATAGGCCTTGGCTCGAAGGTAGTCTGGCTTTAAGAATAAAAAGGGAAAGGCGGAAAGAAGAGAACAGAAATAGGCATAATAACATAATAAGCATACGATAGTAGAAGTAGGCATATCAGAAATAGTCATATAAGAACTGAATAGTAGATCAGGTGTACATGTAACAACAGATCTGTTTAGATATGAATTGGTTTCTTAACAAGCAAAGGTTTAGATCCAGATTTATGAACATGTCAGGATTACTTGTTAAATGTTTATATCTAAAAATAACATAAACTCATAGAGACTGGATCCAAAAAGCAGAGAATAACAAGCAGATGTTGTAGAAGATTTTCTTGTATGCGTATAGACTGTTGTTGAAGAAAAATAGGCTAACTCAATCTAATCAAGGGCATCATCTCGTTCTCCATTGTTTTTATGTGTAAAAAAATAGAAATGAGGTCCTATATATAGCCTACCATCGACGAATCCTGTTCACAGACAAGTCCAGGTTCAGAAATAAACTTGGATGGATTTATGGTGGGTCGACCCCGAGGTCGACACCCGCCTTAGTATCCTTTTTTAAAATTAAGGGGTGTTACATTCTCCCCTACTTAAAGGATTTCGTCCCCGAAATCTCTAAGCCAAGAAGAATGTTTATCCTAACAACCACAGTCATCTACTCATCCACCAATCACATGCATCTATTGTCCTTAAAAGGTTTCTAATGTTTATTTGAACATATGCAAAAAGTGTGTGTATATGTCCTTATACTAATGCGAAAAATTAGGCATACTACTAATTTAATTGACCTCCTTAATGTAGTTTATGTATGTGCTATGTTACCAAAATGTATGCAAACAATCCCACTGCAGCATGTACGTTCTATATATGTGCACAATCATTTATCCAAATGCAACATTCATATAATGACACAATCATTTCCATCCGTAAAAATCTAAAAATGCACACGCATCCATATGCAATATGTAAGTGATTGAGCCAATCTAGTGCCTAATGTGCGTATATATGCATCCCCGAGCAACCACTTCCACTGTGGGACCTCTAAAGGATGAAGTAAACCGCTGAGCTTCCTTTGCTCAGCTTTGACTTGCTGGCAAACTAAAGATCGAGAGACAAACTTCATCGAATCTTTCTTCATCCCAGCCCAGAAGAAAACCCTCTTCATGTCTCTATACATCTTACCACTTCCCAGATGAATAGTCATCCTAGAATGATGGGCCTCCTCAAGGATAGTCTTCAACAAATTTCCAATACAGGGAACACACAGCCTTCCATCCCGTCGCAACCACCCTCTATCATCTGTGGAGTATCTATTAAGGTGACTAGAAGTCTCCCCTCTACTGAGACTATCCAAGATGTCTGCTATCTGTGGGTCCTCTCACTGTGAAGATCCTATCTGATCCATAAGAGTAGGTCGCACCTCTAAGATGCCAACAAACAGGTGTAAAATCCATAGATGGCCAAAAATCAAAGGTTGATATGTACTCTAAGCTTTGCTTCTCTATGAATAGAGGATTCAAAGTCATTCTCTGCCTACGCAATGCGTCCGCCACCACATTACCTTTGCCAGTGGTATAAGCAATCTCGAAGTCATAGGACACTAGGAACTCCATCCACCTCTGCTATCTCAAATTGAGATCCTTCTACGAGAACAAATACTTGAGAGATACGCATACAACTCGAACCTCTCTCTAAGAAAATAATGTCGCTAATTATTAAGCGCAAATACGATAGCAGCTAATTCCGAATCGTGGGTAGGGTTGTTCTTCTCATGAATTTTCAACAGTCTACTACTATAGCATACTACCCTTCCCTCTTGCATCAAGACGGCACCAAGCCCTGTACCACATGCATCTGTATATACTGTGAACATCATGTTACCATTCGATAATGTCAAAACTGGGGTTGTTGTTAGAGCCCTCTTCAATCGCTGGAAAGCATCCTCACAGTCTATATCCCAAGAAAATGTCAGATTCTTCTTCGTCAGTCCGGTGAGTGGGGCTGATATTTTTGCGAAGTCTTTAATAAACTTCCTATAATAGCCCGATAAAACAAGAAAACTCCTTATCTCCATTGCATTCTTTATAATCTTCCAATCTTAAACTGCAACTACCTTCATGAGATCCACTGCTATCCCATCCTCGGTGACCATATGCTTTAGAAATCTCACTTCCTTTCTTCAAAAATGACATTTGGAGAATTTCGCCTTAAGCTGGTGTGCTTGGAGAGTCTTCAAAACCTTCCCCAAATGTAGGGCATGCTCTTCCTCGCTCTTCAAGAAGATCAGAATATCATCCGCAAAGACCACAACAAATTTATTCAGGAACTTCCGGTACACCCTACTCATCGATCCACAAAATACGCGGGTGAATTTGTCAAGCCAAAAGGCATGACTAGCTACTTGAAGAAACCATCTGGAGTTCTGAAAGCGGTCTTGTCTGTACTATCCTCGCCCACCCTCAACTGATGAAAACCTGTGGCCAAGTCTAACAGAGAGAAAATAGATGCACCAACAAGCTGGTCAAACAGATCATCTATCCTCGGAAGTGGGTGTCTATTCTTCTTAGTGAGTTTATTCAACTCCCTGTAATCTACACATAAGCGAAGTGATCCATCTGCCTTAGTTGCAAAGATGACTGGAGCTCCCCATTCATATATGTTTCACCTAATAAGCCCCTTCTCAAGTAGCTACCCTACTTTCTTGCTGAGCTCCCTTCTTTCCCTAAGAGCAATGTGGGGCATAAGCAATGTGACTGGCTTTGCATTATCCACCAAATATATCCGAAAATCAATTTTGTACCTCGGAGGTAAACCCCTAACCTCATCAAAAACATCTGGATACTAATAGATATAGGTACAAATCGCAAGTCATCGATAGAAACATCGAGTGATTCTAGGAAGCTAAGCATGACAGACCCCTTTCGGTCATAAGAACTCTCGAGAGTCCTTTATCGGCAAGTCAAAAGTCTAACGACCCTCCTCTCGTAGTCTAGAATGGCACCATACATGGCTAGCCAATCTATCCCTAGAATCAAACTGTAGCCCATGAAACCGAGCATATATGCGTCACACTCGAACTCGACGCCTAACATAAATATCCTTAAACCCCGACATATCATAGACAGATGAGCCCTAATGGGGTTTGAGATAATAACATGATCAGAAACAATACTAGTAATAAGGTGAAGGGACTCAACCACAGAATCAGATATAAAAGAATGCGAAGCGCCAGAATAAAAAAGAGTCCTAACAGGATGATCAGAAAGAGAAATCAAATCTTCAATAGAAACTTCCCTACCTCTTTCCGGTACACTGGCCTTGAGAACATGCACCTGCCCTCTAGAAGATCCTACCCTTTGGCCCTATCCTTGCTTCTTCGGGCACTCCCTACAATAATGTCCGACTTCACCACAGAAAATACAAGCATTTTCCCTTTTTCTGCAATCTTCGTACCTTGAGCTTTGTCATTCTTTCCATCTTTCTTTTGTTGTTGTTGTTCTCTCTTGGGCCACACTTTCTTGTTTTCGCCTCATCAGTCTTAGCCTTTTTCTTCTCCACTTTTCCATCTTTGTGCATCAATGCCATATCAACCAATCTCTCAAAAGTAGCCCCCATCGGAATATGAGATAACACCAATGCTTGAAGGGGATGATTCAATCCTCTTGCAAACCTTAAAGCTTTCTTGTGTGGAGTATTCACCAGCTCCAATCCAAACCTAGCCAACTGATTGAATTTATTGACATACTCTTTAACTGACATGCTTCCTTGCTTAAGTGCTAGATACTTTTCCATTTGCATACTCTCTTATGCGTGAGAAAGAAACTTCATCTCGAATCTTTGTTGGAAATCATCCCAAGTTTCAACTGGACGCCCTTCTTATGTCACTTCCCACCAGACTGAAGCCTCATCTTTCAGTTGCCAGGCGGCCAACTAAATCTTCCTAGGGTCGTCAACCTCGAAAATCCTAAACAAATCCTCCGTCTCTTTAAGCCAATTCCTTGCTTCCATAAAGGTCTCGGTTTCATGGAATGGCTTTCCTCCCATAACACAGAAATCCTTGCATATTTAAAAGAAAATATTCGCTCGTGAAGAAGGAGGAACAACAGTTGCAGCTGCGGGAATGGGCATTTGCTTGGCCTCCGGCATGTGCCGTAACCTTGAGATATCTACGGAACCAAGCCGGATTCTGAACACCCTCAGGAATATTTGATTCCCTAGACATGCTAAAAAGAAAAGGAAAAAAGAGATTCAAACAGAGAATCAGAAGATATTTCTTATGGCTTTAGGGAATATGTTTTTCAAAAAAAGGCTTTCCTTTGAAAATACTTCTTTTTGAAAGAAATTTTCATAATCTTTTATACGATCTTGTAACCTTCAGCTCTGATACCAAATGTAACACCTTACATCCATTGATGTAACTCTTTAACGGAATGCATTAAGTTTCGTGAAGCATTATAGGTAAACAGAAACATAATCGCACAAGACATATATAAAAATAGCAGCGGAAATTTAAAACTTTATATTCAAACAGAAAACATTGTGGTCCAAAATCTAGTTACAACATGAGTCTGAAATACTGAAAACCAACTACATCAAATAAAGTATCTGCCTTGTACTAAATCCATCAGAATATAGTAATATAAAATTGTAGTCCCCAAAAAGAGCCATAACAGAATAGATAAGTAGTCAAAGTGGTACATCTAAGAAATATCCAAAATCCAAGCCGAAACAAAGAGAGAATCCTAATCAAGCCTGAGCGATCCTACCCTAAGAACCTTGAGGGGAGGAAGAGAGAGAAAAGTAAACAAAATGGGTTAGACATAAAGTCTGGCGAGTCCAGTTGCTTTTAGCATATAAATTAGTAAAAGCATCATAATAGACATATAAACTGGATGAGAAATAACATTATCATAAAACTGGTGTGAACAGGATAAGCAGGATGAACTGAATATATTACGCTTCTCAATTACTTTGCTCTGCACCAATACTAGAATAACCGATGTGATCCCAACAGAAACATATGGTAGACTTTGTTGTACTGCTAGTAATGTGTTTTACCCCAAACAGTAATAACAGATACCCTAACAGAAATAATGGGCGTTACCCCAACCATAAACTACAGGTACCTAAACAAGCAAGTCTAGATGTACCCTATTTACTACCCCTAATTGATCGACTCCCCATCCTGTAAATACCCCGTGCCAGCCCCACAGTAGAATGTATCACTTCCTAAAGTGGCAACCCCCTATTGGAACGCGCCATCAAAACACCTCCACCTATATGAACCTCTTATAATCAGCTCAGTAAGCGTTCCCCTGACCCCTACCTAGTTCGGGGTCCCCCTATTATACCAGAATGGGTTACTAACTAATACGGGTCCCATGCAATAGATGACACAAGCTACCCCCTAGGCTTATATCTCCAACTACTAGAATTTTGACAAGTTATGCCTAATAAATTAACAAGGCCGCATAACACCAACATATAAACAGGTTAAGTTTATCGGGTTTGTATGACGCCCCACATATTTGATACATTTACTTAACCCCCACTGATTCAAAAAGGTTTACTTAACCCCTACCTAATTTATAAGGTTCATATAACCCCCATAGAATTAAACATGTTAAGTATTACAGTTTCATTACATGTTTTGCTTAATCTAATTATTAAGCCTACAGATTTACCTGCCCCAATCCTCATGTCATAATTCACAGTATAAGATATTCCCCAGATTATAGTTGTACATCACAGTATAGGTTATGCCCCCAAAATCCCCGTCATGATTTATAATACAAGATATGCCCCAACTTAACTTTCCCGACCCTTCCCAACTTCGTTAGTTCGCATATTTTAGCGATAGGACTAGGATCGAAAGTAGCCTGGCTATGAAAATAAAAAGGGAAAGGAGGAGGGAAGAGAAAAAAAGGCAGAATAATAGAATAGGCATACAATAGTAGAAGTAGGCATATCAGAAATAGGCATATAAGAACTGAATAATAGATCAGGTGTACATGTAATAACAGATCCGTTTAGATATGAATTGGTTTCTTAACATGCATAGGTCTAGATCCGGATTTATAAACATGTCAAGATTACTTTTTAAATGTTTATATCTAAAAATAACATGAACTCATAGAGACTGGATCTAAAGAGTAGAGAATAACAAGCATATGTTGCATAAGGTTTTCTTGTATGCGTATAGGCTGTTGTTGAAGAAAAACAGGCTAACTCAATCCAAGCAGGGGTAGCATCTCATTCTCCATTGTTTTTTATGTGTAAAAACAATAGAAATGAGGTCCTATAAATAGCCTACCATTGACGAATCCTGTTCAGAAACAAGTCCATGTTCAGAAATGAACTTGGATGGACAAGGAGTAGGTCGACACCCCCCTTAGTGGATCGACCCTAGGGTCGACCCCCAACGGATTAGAATCCTGCTTTGATTTTTTAACTATTTTGAATTCTAGACTTGATTTGTTAACATATATTTCTCTTATATGTATACAAACTTCTAAGCTTAATAACTTTCTCATACGATGTCCGTTCTACGCAAAGTTAGAGTCTATCTTTAGTAAAATTCCGAGATGAATGCACTAATGCTGTCCTTTTTACTTAATTCCCAATATTTGATTGATTATTATTTAGTTTATCATTATAGTGTTTTTTTAAATTACAGGGTGTTACATCTAGCCTTTATATGCTTTATCGTCGTCTAGTTTTATCGAGTCATGGTTGCTCTTTTGTGCATGATTATTTTATTTTGAATTTCGCTAGGTCTGGGATTATTTTGGGTATGGACTAGCTCAAGAAGTTTGCGACTGTCGTGAATTGCGAGAGGCTCGTGGTGACAATCGGAAATGTGGAAGGGTAAACAATGGTGATACGTTGTCTAACAAAGGATGGAGTTATGGTTAGCTTTTTATATTTGCTTGTAATTCCATAGGATGGGTTGTCATTTGTGCCAATCATACGAGAGTTTTCTGATGTGTTCGATAAAGTCAAACGGTTGCCGCTGCAGCCGGAGATCGAGTTTCAGATCGATTTAGTTGATGGAGCTAGACCAATTGTTATGCCTCTTAGACAGATGGCGCCTAAGGAACATCGAGAATTAGAGGTGCAAGTGAACGATGTTTTAAGTAGGGGATTCATTTAGAGGAGTGTATCCGAATGGGGTGCACCAGTTATATTTACGACTAAGGCCAATGGATCATTGCGATTATGTGTGGATTATCATGAGCTAAACAAGGTGGCAAAGAAGAACAAGTATCCTTTGCCGAAGATCGACGACTTGCTTGATCAGCTTCACGAAGCCAAAGTGTTTTCCCAAATGGATTTGGTGACATAATTTCACCATATAAGAGTGGCTTGGGATAGTGTGTCGAATATCACTTTTAGGACACAGCCCAGATTTTATGAGTGGTTGGTACACCGTTTCGACTGACTAATGCGCCAACATATTTTGTGGATCTTATGAATCGATTTTTCAGGGATCAGTTGAACAAGTTCGTATTGTGTTTGTGGATGATATATTGGTTTATTCTAGAACAGAGGTGGAACACAAGACACACTTGAGAATTGTTTTGGAGATTTTACGGAAACATTAGCTGAGAGTTAAGTTTTCAAAGTGTCCCTTCTACAAGGAAGAAGTAAGGTTCCTGGGTCACGTTGTATCAGGACAAGGAATAGCGGTGGATCCTGCTTAAGCGGAAGGAATCCAGGATTGGGATCGACCCAAGAATGCGATGGATATTAGGAGTTTCCTTGGTTTAGCTAGATATTATCGATGATTTACCAAGCATTTCTCTAAGGTAGCTGCACCATTAACTGGGTTGACAAAGAAGAACCAAGCCTTCGCATGGAATGCGAAGTGTGAGCAAGCTTTTAGGATTTTGAAAGAGAAATTGACAAGTGCTCCTATTTGTACTATTTTGAATGGAAATGAAGAGATGGTAGTATACACCGATGCATGTGGAACTGGACTAGGGGCGGTGTTGATGCAAAAGGATAAAGTTGTGGCTTATGCGAGTCGATAACTAAAGCCACATGAAAGGAATTGCCCAACTCACGATTTAGAGTCAGCAACAATAGTGTTTGCTCTGAAGGTTTAAAGACATTATTTATTGGGAGTAAGATTTGAGTTATTTACGGATCATAAATCACTAAAGATTTTTGTCTCCCACAAGGATTTGAATCTTTCACAACAATGATGGTTAGAGTTTTCAACATCATACGATTTTGGAATAGCCTATACTCCAAGAAAGTGTAACGCAGTTGCCGATGTGTTGACTCGAAGACATGCGAGTTCGGGAGCTATGTTTTCGGAGTGGAAGCATCTTGGGTATTTTGCCGGATTTGACTTTAAAACTCATTGTGATTTAGAACCCGAGATGTTAGTAAGCTTACCGATTAGACCAACTATCATCGAAAGGATTGGCGAAAGCTAGAAGCGAGATGATAAGCTTATGGAAATCGTTCGAAGGTCAGCGGTGAGAATAGAACCAAAGTAGTTTAGGGATTTCAAAGTCGATCGGGACATGTGGCTTCGTAAGTATGGACGACTGTTTTTTTATGATATAGATGGATAGAGAGATGAGGTTCTGAGGGAATGTCACCACTCTAAATTAATGATTCACCCTGGTGGTAATAAGATGTATCAGGATATGAAGCGAGTCTACTACTGAGAAGGTATGAAAAAGGACGTCGAGAAATTTTTCTTGAAATGTATGAACTATCAGATAATTATAGATGAGCAGAAGAAGCCGAGTGGATTATTATAGCCATTGGAAGTTCCCATATGGAAATGAGAGCAAGGGTCGATGGATTTCATTGATAGATTACCTAGGAAAAGGGCAGGAAATGATATTATTTAGGTTGTCGTGGATCGCTTGATAAGAAACACAAGGTTCATTCCTATCAAATCTATTAGGACGACATCGAAGTTGGCCGAGTTATATCTTAAGTGGATAGTCCGATTCCATGGAATTCCGAAGAGTATTGTTAGAGATCGAGATTATTGTTCACCAATGGATTTTGGAAGAGTTTACAAGAGAAGTTGGGAACTAAGCTATGTTTGAGTACGACTTATTATCCCCAAATAGATGGTCAAACCTAAAGGGTTAATCGAGTTTTGGAAGACCTCCTAAGAGCTTGTGTATTGGATTTTGGAGGATCATGGGAAGATCATATGCACCTAGTCGAGTTTTCTTATATTAACAGTTACTAGTCGAGTATTAGGATGACACCATATAAGGCGTTGTATGGTAGACCGTGTAATTCCCCATCTTGTTCGTTATAAACTGGAGAGAAGTTGGTACTTGGTCCTGAAATGATAAGAGAAACCACGGATAATATTGAAGTCATTCGGCTATGAATGAAAGCAGCTCAAGATCGTCAGAAAAGTTATTCCGATAAGCGACGTTAGGATTTGGAATTCTCAGTTGGAGATTTGATGTTCATTAAGATTTCACCGCTATGGAATGTGATTTGCTTTGAAAGGAAAGGAAAGTTATCACCAAGATTTGTTGGGTCGTTTCCGATTATCGAGACACTACGCCATACGGCCTAATACAACGAATTTTCAAGGTGTTACCAACCAAAATGTGGCGATAACTATGATATTTTGGTCCTACTGCAATGTTCTACTTTTGGTGTTACCTTAGCCATAAAAATATGTTGCTCTACATAAAAAAGTGTAACACGATGCAACATTTTATACAGTGTTACCTTAGCCATAAACATTTGCCACGTCATCAATCTGCACCTATAAAAACATGTATATCTATCTGTTAATTTACCTTTTAAAGACAACATCTATAGTTGACACCTCACTAATCCGTTAAAATATCACACCACCAATAGGAAATCAAATTCCCTTGGGAATTCTAATTCTCTTTTGTCAACTTCTCATATCTGTATGTTCTCAACCTCTCAAATCTGCTCATCCCAAAGCCGCTCTTAAAAAAGGATTCGGATCTACGAAAGTACAAAAACTTGAATCTTTAGGCTAAAATTTGTCTAGTATATGCCATCTCATCATCTCTACAGCGTTCGAATAGAATTGGGTTGCTTCAGACGTTGATGGATGGACTCAGAAGTGGAGTTGTGTGGTTGAGTTTTGGTGATTGGAGGTAGAGGAAGGCGCGGTGGTGCTGTTGTGGGTTCTTAGAGCAAGGTCTATGCCGGTAAGGCACTAGATGGGGCTGATGTGATGGAGTTTGGGTAATGTATATGCCAAATGAATATTAACCTTCTTTGGTATTTTTTTTAGTTTTCATGCATCTTTTTCTGTTTTAGGATCGATAAATTTTGATTGTGAAACATGCCCTCCAAGTGTTTGCGTTAATGCTGCTTCAAACCCTCTAACACTTGTTCCATGATTCAAAACCAATCAAAGTCTGCTATTTTTGCTATTCAAATTCATTTGGAGTTTATGCTACTTTCTTCAGCTATTTAGGGATATATCGTTGGAACGATCAAATGCAGCAATGATGATGAAATATGTCAGTTCGAAGGATAATTTGATTATCTTAATGCACCTTCCCAAGGTAAGCGAACATTTGCACTATCTGAACCATGTTTTCCTTTAGTTTCTATTGTAGTCTGGGTGCAGTTCATAACATACCAGTTATCAGACTATTTTTGCCAAATAATCAAAGGATTTGCAATTTGTTAATCATATTTATTTTTAATGGATAGTCGGTGGCAAGTAGTTTTGAGGTGGATGGTCGAATGATGTTGTTTTGAGGTGGTGATGAAGGAAGATAAGTGCAGGCAAGGTGACACAAGGTGTTTGTGGTCGGAGAGGATGTAAGTGTGTTAAAGAAGTGGAAGTTTTGAAGTTTAATGTTTGTTGTTGCTGTTGTTTACGGTTTTGGGTGATGATGGACTTGGTGTGCAGTGTTTCAAAGAAGGCTTGGTCTTCCGAAATCGGATGAATCGGGCGGTGCCCACCTATTCGACCTAAGTCGACTGCCACCGGGACTGTGGGGCCTGGACCTCTACCGGTGCTGTGCACAGACCCGCTGACGGCTCTCCTTCGGCTTGACATATATTTATTAGTGTTAGTGTCTGTATAAATTGAAACTGCATATGTAATGAGTGATGTAGTAAGGAATATCTGTATACGTGATTGACTATGTTATTAACAATGAATTGTAAATGGTAGAGTTAGAAATATGTACTATTTCAAATGTTGAAATAAATTATTTATTTGAATAAAAATACTGTTTGAATATTTAATTCAATGTAGCAGCATTTAATTCTCATTTTTGTTATATGTTTTTTTTTTTAAATTAATATAAATATCTATAGCAACATTTTCCAATGTTGCTACAGACACTTACGGATGTTGTTATAGACCAAAGTAGGGGTCTATTGTAACAATATTTGTTATGTTGTCGTAGATAGTCAAAATGTTGCCTTTGAGGTCTGCAGCAACAGTGAAAACTGCATCACCCGAAAAATGTTGCCAAAGACCTATGTTAACATTATTTGGGCTTGTGCCAACAATTTTTCCGTTGCATTACGCCATTTATGGCATAGTGAGCGTGTTGGAAATCTCGCTTATAGATTGGGCATACCTGAGAAGATGGCAAGTGTGCATAATGTGTTTCATGTATCGTTTCTACGGAAGTTTGTGCACGACTCAATTGTTATGGTATCTCCTGATCGGTATAAACATTTAGAGATCGAACCCGAAGTTTCTAGGCCTCGTAAGCTGCTTCGTGTCGTGGGGAATGACACGAAACAGCTTAGGAGGAAGGTTAATAAGCTAGTCAAGGTACAATGGAGCGAGGACAATTACGATTGCACATGGGAAATAGAAGAGTGTATGAAGTTGGCTCATCCAGAACCCTTTGAGTAGTATGTCCCAGATATCGTATCTTACTTGTACCAGTGTGTCTTGTACTATTAGAATTCTGCATGCTAGGGTAAAGTTATGATTGCATGGATGAATTTATGATAGAATGAATGGTAAATGGGCTACTCGTAAGTGGTAGGCATGCAGGAAATTGTGTTTGCTCGTGTTTGTTTGGAATTTCGGGGGCGAAATTTCTAAAGAGAGGGAGAATGTAACAACCCGTATTTTACCTATCGACCGATCATAAAATAATTTTATTTTATTCGCTAATGGTCAAATCATACTCAGATTTTAGGATGTTGTTCATAGGGATGTGAAACATGTCCTTGATTTTTTACTAAATTCAATTATGACCATTTTGCCCTTGAGTCTACTTTTTGGGCTATAACTTTTGATAGAGGTCGAATCAGGTGCTGAAGTCGGTCTCAATGGATTGAGATGGTTATTTATGTTTCCGTAGAGTGGTCACATGAACGATTTGGTTTAGCGATTTGGGAGGAACCACCGTTTTAAGTTTCAGCTGCAGTTAGGCAGACTGTTTAGTAACTAATGGGCTGATTAGCCAAGCCCATTAAGTTAACGAGTTGCAGATATAAATATGGGGATTTGGGGGAGAGAACTAAGGTTACTCTCTTCATTTTAAACCTTAGGATGGGCGTTTGTGATTCTCAGGTTCAACCTAAAACCCAATTTCTTCATTCTTTTCAATTAAATTCATCATAGATTGCATCCTGAAGGTAGATCATCATTAAAGGAGATTAGATCACATCAAATATAGGGAATTTCAGTGCTGTCCAGATCTAAAATCACAAAGTTTTAAATTTATTTAGAAATTGGAGAGTGATAGATATCTCTTACACATAAACTATGGATTGTATGGGTAAATTAGGATCGTAATCATATGTTTTACATTATAATCACCTTAGATCTGATCATATATGTTTAATTTAGATTTAGAAACCCTAAAAAAACTTAATTTGTTATATAAGCAAGATAATTCTTGGATTAACTATGCTTACACATACACTTAGATCCAAATCATGTTAGATCATATGTTAATGATATGTTTTGTTCATGTCTGTATGATTATGTATTGCTGAATTGATGTTTGTTTTGATTGAATTGATTGCGTTGTTTGTTAGAATTGGCTGTTGTAGAGCTTAGGATTGAAAAATAGAGCAAATTAGAGGTTCATATGATCAGATTCAGTCGAAACTGGGCGGAGGCGCTTTGGAAAGTGGAGGAAGGAAGCATGAAAAATTTCGTGCTAAAATTCACTAAGTGAATGGACCGTTACTAACCCATCATGGATCAGTACCGATCCGTAACCGAGGGTCGGATGGATATAATTTTTTTAGGGAGTATCGTGACGATAAATCGAGGCTACTGGTGAATTTTCATGTCATTCATAGTTAGTTTAGATATGTCAAAGGATGATTGCTCGAGATATGAATAGACCAGTAGAAGTTTCCATAGGAGTTTCGAATCAATGGGAAGATGGACTGACATGAAGCTCTCAAGATAGGAATGGACCGAGGCCATCTAAGTAGATGGATAGGTACCGATCCATCATGGGTCGGTACTGATCCATCGGGAAAGATGGGTCAACAGTGAATTTTTGTGAGGGTGTTCTTGGTGACTTTTTTGAGTTGTTGGTGAAGTTTGGTAGTGAAAGAACTTCGTATGGTCGAGATGCAGCTCAATGATGAATGATGTTTCGATTGTAAACTCAAGTAGGAGTGGTCGAAGCTAAATTTATGCGATACTGGTCGTGGGAATATATACGATACAGTTTGAGGACAGGTTAACTCAGGTAGGAGTTGATTGAGGATAATAATGGAATTAGTTCAAGGGTATCTTAACTAAAGAAGTGGAATTGCCAAGAAGAATGGGTCGATGGATTTGAAGAGCCAAGGAATCATTATTTTATCGAAGGTTCTAGCGGACTCAAAGCAGAGGTGTCATGGGGACGCCTACAAGGATCAGGATGGATCGCGTACCTTGGATCGAGCTTAGGTAAGAGTGATCTAGTTATCTCGGGCGATTGAGGCAAACATACGAGTCACAATGGCATGTGGTAGTTTGGCTAGAACCTAGGTTTTCCATTAGCCCTTTTGATCGATGGAAAGCAAATTCGATAACTTATGGATTTACGGCCGTAGTTAGTGATGGCTAGATATTGGATGTTATAGATGCTATGGTTGGTTGTGTGTTTTCTTCTTTATTTTCTCTGGGTAGGCCATCACCATAGGTTGTCGAAGAGAAGCGAGATTGGGGATAGTCCTTCCCTATTCTGAAATGGCACGTGAAGGATGATTTTTACGTGTTAACTTGATGGTTGTTGGGCAGATCAGAGGGTTGATCCTCCTATACTCATATTATCTTATGTAACTGTTGTTAGCTATTTTATCGCTCACTAAGATTGTTGTTTGACTCATAGTTTTATGTTTCCCTCTTATTACTTTGGGCTATTCACCAATTTGATGGTGGGAAGACCAAGTAGCATGTTGCAGGTTTGGTGTTGTAACGGCCCGGATATTTGAATTGTTTATTTTAAATACTTAATATGATTTTAAATATTTAATTGACAATATAAAATAATTTTTATATTGAGCTGTCGATTAAAACGAATATAATTTAATTTAGAATATATATCGAATTATCGTAATTCGAAATCTAATTAAATTTGAAGATTTAAACAGTACCGAAAACTGATTCAGATAACCAATACAAAATTCTGTTGAATTAGAATGATTTATTATCGAGGAATTCATATTTTAGAATTTAATTTATATTAATTTAAAATTAATATCGTCTCCATATGATCAAATGGGGTTTCGATACTAGTCCCGGTGTGTCCGAAATAGTGGTACAAACCTGAAAATGTCAGTTGTTGGGTTCAGTAAGGAGTTCAGAATCATGGGTTAAAAATCACCTCGGTTCAAAATAAAATATTATTATAAAATAAATTGCTTACTTCCTAAGCTAACAGTACATTAGAAAAACCCTACCTCTGGTAAACCTTACCCAGTAAAACACATACGTTCATTTCCTTAACTGGGAAGCATCCCTATTCTATAAAATCAAGAAATACAGACACCCCACATCCTCATTTCATTTCGTTATTTCCCTTTTCCTCAGCTAAAAGGAAATCAGTCTCATTTTCACTTAAAATCCTCAACATTTAAAAATCGAAAAGGTGATTTGCAACTCAATCAAATAACTGTGAGATCGAAATCAAGATGGAGGGGGCTCAGGTATGCTCGAGATTTAAGTTGAAGTGCGGTGGGGGTCTATTATCAGCATCGCGATTTGAATTGCGGAAGATCCCGTGGATCGACATTGACACTCGCTATTTTGGGATTAAAGGGATCTGAGTGCGACAGATGATTACGGGTTACTCGCGACTAGGGAGGATGATTAAGTCGTGGTTTCCGTTGAAGTCGATATCGGAGCAACGACGTCAAGGTTTAGTTTTGGGGATTGCTTTCATCGATTTGATTTTCAGGAGGAAGGGTTTAAATTCATGGAAGAGGAAGGCAACTCAAGGCCAGGGATTTGAGGCAGTCGTTGCCCTATAATTGGATTCAAAGTCGCGACAGGGGAGGTCACCATGCCAAGGAGCTAACTTCGATGTGATAGGGTGATGCTTGTTTTGATACTCTTGCGAAGAGGATTTAGCCACAGGTCTTTGTGTTGAACAGTGGTTTATGTCTTTGTAGTAGGAAGAGGCAGACTGTTCGTACCAATAGGGAAGAAGTTCGGAAAGGAAAGCAGGTGAAGGTGATTACAACATAAATTAAGGTAATTAATTTAGTTTAGAAGTATTTTTTTAAATTACATTTAATTTGTTTGATAACTTAAATAATGAATATAAGTTGCTTAATTTATACAAGATCTTATCAAATAGAATTAGTCATTTAATCCGTTGCCGCGGGATACATAATCAGAAATTTAAAATGGGAATCGGAATAGCTCGGAAAAATCAAGGTGAGTAAATCTCACTCAATTTATTTATTTTGAATTATTTTTAGTCGTTAAAAATAATTGATGGTTGTTTGGTTGCACTGAAATATTATTGTGGCTATTAAATATATATATTAGTTATTTAGGATTGGTGTTTGTGTTTATTATATATATATATTGGTGATTGGTTGGATTCCCACAGTACCATTAGCGGATGCCCACAGTATCATTAGCGGATGACCCAATACGCCCCATGATATATGAGTGGATGACCTTCTATATCGCGATATCCTGCCTCAAAGCAGGATGGTATTATTTATGTTGGTTAACGTCTGTGGGTGCAGGAAAACAGGTTGAAGGGATCCATCTGGATTCCTCAAAAATGATATTATTTGTTTGTTCTCATATATATTATCATATATGATATGTTAGAAAATCTATGGTTGGTAATTGGTATTTTTATTGGTTAAAATATCATTGGACTTGAAATGTTGATATATAAAAATATCAAGGAAAAGGATATTTTGAAATTTAAAGGGAAAAAAAAATCTATTTATCTAAAATAGATTTTGAATTTCAATTGGGTTATAAATATGTTAACTTGTTAGAATATATGAAACAAATAGTGAATTTATAAATGTGTTTATAAATTAATAATGGAAAGAATTGAAATGAATTTATAATAAGTGTTTATAAATAACGTGGAAAAATTATCATTTGATAATTTGAATATTTAAATTCAAATATGAATTTATAAATGGAAATGGGAAATTGTTTTAAAGAAGTAAAAGATGAAGTTTATTCTGATGTTCAGAATATAAACTGAACTGAAATAAATCCGTAAGGATTTATGATGTGAATTCGATTAGTACAAATTTATTTAACTAAAACATGTCTAGAAAATATTAGGATTTTATTTAAATATAAGTTAAATTTAAATTTGAAAATAGATTCTATATATCTATGTTTATATAGATAAGTTATAATATATATAGAATATTCCAAAATAAGATTTTGGTTTTAAATATATTTTGAAATAGAACTTGTTTAAATATATAAGACAAGGAAATTTAAAAACGATGTTTATGAATATGATGAATTAATTATCAAGAGATAATTTGAAATATTAAATTCAAATATGAATTTAAAAGTATAAATTGAAATCATTTCGGAAAAAGGAAACGATAGTTTTTATTCCGAAATTCGGAATATAAAATGAGTTAGGTTTCAAATAGGTATTTGAAAGGAAAGCTTATTTTAATTTTTAAACAAGAAAATTAATTTATAAACAATGTTTATAAAAATAGGGAAATAAATTATTGTTGGATAATTTAGAAGATTATAATTCAAGTATGAATTGAAAAGTGAATTGGATAAACGGTTTGTAATAGAACGATAAATTTTATTCTGGAATTCGGAATATAAATTAAAGTGAGGAAAATCCAAAGGGTTTATAATCATAATTTGATTATATTGAATTTTATAAATAAATTATTTATAAAGGGATTAGAAATTAATATAGTACATCGAGTTGTAAATAAATTTATAACTGAATTATGAAATAATTGACGATTAGGGATAATCAGAATATTGAGTAAAATTGGGAATTTGGTTTAAAATAGATTAAAATATTTTAGAAGGGAGTTGAAATTCATTTATCAACAAAGTTTAATGTTTATATTTTTAATTATAATTAAAACGAACTCGCCGCAGCGCGACATTCATAAATTGGCGATTCGAACTTCAATTGAGTATATAAAACTCAAATTAAGTCGGAATTCTTTGAGACAAGAACCGTCAGGACCAATTAGATAATAGTTTTCTAATGGAAGAGAAAAATCTGGATTTCGTTGAATAGATTTTGAGTTGTGTCAAAATCAAATTTTCTGAAAAACAGCGCTAGAACATTATAAAGCCATAACGATGTATTTAAATAAATAAAAGGATTTTAAGGAAATAAAATCCGAATTACCATCAGAAAAATCCAGATCAGAGATATAAAATAAATATGAACTCCAGTTAAGTAAGTGAAATGGTTTTTAAAACAAAAAAAATTCAGATTTTTAGTTATTAAACAGATTTAACTAGTTTGAAGAATAAATAGTTAATCGAGATTTGAATCAAAATTGGGCATTGGATAAGTGAAAGAGATTTGAGAATTTTTATTCGAAATCGAATATGTAACTCGAGTTGAAAATGGAATTAGATTGGGTTCATGAGTAGATTAAAATATATTTGAATGTGGTATGTTCAAATAAGAAGTGAAACAGGCAAATATAGCTAACTAGAAAATAAATTAGCGAATTGGGTTAAGACGAATGGATTGAGTTGAAACCAAATGGAAATATTTGGATATGTGTTAGACATGTATGGAGTGAAGTGTATGAAGATTTTAATTTATGTGCCCGACAAAAAGGTACACATGGTTTTATGCGCCGAATTGGCAAGCCACTTGGCTTTTTGATTTTCTTTTTGAATGGAAAGGGACTAGAGAGGCAAGTTGAAGTTTGAACTATCAACCGATACAAAGGAGGTTATGGCAAAATTTTCCGGAAATTTAAGGAGTTAGAATATTTTTAAGAAAATTTGATAGTTAGAAATCAGTGTATCGATATATATAGAATTGGGTAAGGAAATGAACTTAAAAATAGTATTATAAACAAAAAGAAAATCTATAATTAAATTTGGTAAAAACAGAAAGAGAAGTGTATACGTGTTTTAAAAATGAATAATGGTTTTTATAATGTTGATTATTCGAGGTGAGTGGTCTTGTCCGTTTTGAAGTTAAGGATGTTTTCAGTCAAGGTCTGAGAGGTAGTTATACCCCAACTTGATTGATTTCATTTTTAACCGATGAATAGCAAGATCCAGTCTCGAAGAGAAATATTTGAATAAGAGTTTAGTTGAATGCAGTATTTTGGGTTGTTGTAACGATGTTTTATACAACACTCGTTTTAGCCTAATAAGTGGAATTTTGGAAATATAATAATAAATATTTCCTAAGACTAAAAATGAATGGTTTGAAAAAGATAAGTAAGTGGAATGTTCTCCAATTATATATAGAAGATATTTTCTAAGTATAGAAAATAAAAGAAAGCGATATATGGAAATGTTTTCCAAATAGCGTAATAGGTCAAGATGATTATCGAAAATATCGTGTTAACAAATATGGAGAAGTGTTATAATTAATGAAATATTAATTAAATGGCCCAGTGATTTGTTTGATGCTTTGAATGTTTGTTTTCTTCGGTAGTTAAATAACCGACTATCGAAGGGTTTGCCAATTTCGTTGTCAATATGGAGAGACCAGTTGGATTATTATCCAAGAACCACTTCGTATTGGCAGTAGCATTGCGAATCAGATTATATAAAGATAATCGAAGATGGAGTAAAGTGCAATGGCTTTTTCTATTTATGGAAATTGTGCCTCCGGTTTCGTTCAATCCCAGAACGAACGTATATGGATGAATGTCTGACAAAATATTTCCAATGATCGAATATGTTGGTCTATATAAATATATATATTGGCGGAGGATTTATACTCTTAGCATAATATCCTGAATATATTTGTGCAAATCAATTAATGATTTACGGATCTGACAATGTGGCATTAAAAGTGATAGTGCTATCAATGAATGATAAGAAATTGTAGCCTCAGGCCTCAACAACCGGGAAATGACAAAAATCGGGCAGGCAACATGGCTATGTGGGTCGCTCCCATTAGGGTGTATAATCACCTGTCTAGAGAAATTCCTTTTACTTCTTCAATCTATCGATGCTATCCCTTTTCAAGAAACGGATGTTGATCCCAACCGTTGGTGATATACATTCGATACACTCAAGCGAAATGAGTGGTCGGTCATGTGTGGGCCGGGTTGCTAGATGTTCTTGTTGAACCCAGTGTATTCCCATCTAGAGATACACTATCGACATGTGGTTCCATACCTTGTCATAGTCGGAATCCAATCTCCAATAAGCGCCCTGCAGTTTTAAATTCTATATTATATATGGAGCGTGAGATGCAAGCGTTGCGCTAGATTCTATTATTTGATGTAGACATTATTATAATATCACTGGATTTGATATCAAAAATATTTTTGGTCATCGTAAGGTAAAAACCATCCGTATTTATGTGTGGATCGGTCTTACAATCATCATTTCTTTTGAAAGGATTTTGAAAGTTAAACAATTGGTTGGAGTTTACTCACACCAGTCCCATGACTGACCCAAAGTTTATTTTTTTTTGTTTTCCCTAAACTCTTGGGTGCCCATATTTGTACGGGCAGTCAAGTAGTCGGGATTTTACAGATTCACTTGGAGAAGCTTGAAGCAGAAGGCTTCACCTGTTAGCTATCGACTATCATATTTCCGCTGTGTACTATGTGGTATCTGGAAACAGGTGTTTATAACTATTCCAGGAATAACTGTTGTGCTCTGATGATGATGATATGTATATAAAGTTACTGATTTGTATTTCAATAAGTTATGTTATATAATATATTTTATTCGTTCCGCCGTGAGATTTGTCTTCTTTGTTTTCTTCTATTCTAACATTTCTTTCTTTCTATTTCTCATCCTCTTACTTCATTCTAATAATGATACGTATTTCTGTGCAATTTGGGTTGGACGTGTGGTGTTATTAGTCGACTCAGATAGTACAGATTTACGGGCCGTTACAGTTGGTACCAGAGCTTAAGTTGAGCGAATACCTAGGCTTTGGTGGGATTGTGCTCATTAGAGATAGGGTTGGTAATACCCCAAAATGAGTTGAGTGTATATATACAAGAGAACATATTTGTAAATTGATATAAAAATTATTTTATGTTGTGTTGGCTAGTCTGTTGAGTAGTTTATTGATTCTGATCGAATTGTGGGACGCCACGAAGTCGTTAGGAATTTCTAAACACTTGAACAGAGAAATTTGACATAATATTGTTTCAAGTGGGTAAATGAAATAATTTTACCCTAAACTTTATTTTGATAGAAAAGGAATAATTTTCTGAAATTATTATATTATATGGATGTGTTGGTTGTTATTATAATCAAACGAGATTACAAAATCGAAATGGTTATTTATAACCAAAATAATTTGTATATGAGTAAAATATACAAATGAGACGGATTAAAATTAAATTCAAACCAGAATTTGGAATTTAAATCCTGGGAAGTTGGAAAATATTTGTTGAACTATATTAAAATAATATAGCTCTGTTTTGAAAGGAGTATTGAATCAAAATCATTTTGATGGATTTTGAAAGTGATAAAGCACTGAACTCACTTCAGTGGTTGGGAAATAATTCTGATGATGATCGCGACATCATCAGTATTCATTTTCGAGTTTCTAAGTGATGGATTGCTACCTTAGAAAAGTTTTGATGGAAATTTATTTGAAAGAAAACAAGCAAGTTTGAAAATTCAAATGCTTTGAATTTGAGATGGAAATAAATATATGTATATATTTATGTGATTTCCAAAGGATTTGAAATAAAAACCCGGGTATTTGAATGCTGGAATTTAAATTTAACTTAAACAAGTTAAATGGATCAAAGAAAATAAATGGAAACCAAAAGTTTTGGTTGAACTAAATTTTGTAGAGATATGAAATGTTGAGTTTCAACATAAGTGAATTTTGAAAAGTTAACATGGTTTGAATCATTTTCCTAGCTTAGTAATTTCGGGGACGAAATTCTTTTAAGAGGGGAAGAATGTAATGACCCAGATATTTGAATAGTTTATTTTAAATACTTAATATGATTTTAAATATTTAATTGACAATATAAAGGAATTTTTATATTGAGCTATCGATTTAAAACGAATATAATTTAATTTAGAATATATATCGAATTATCATAATTCAAAATATAATTAAATTCGAAGATTTAAACAGTACCGAAACTGATTCAGATGACCAATACAAAATTTTGTTGAATTAGAATGATTTATTATCGAGGAATTTATAATTTAGAATTTAATTTATATTAATTTAAAATTAATATCTTCTCCATATGATCAAATGGGGTTTCGATACTTGTCCCGGTGTGTCTGGAATAGTGGTACAACCCTGAAAATGTCAGTTGTTGGGTTCAGTAAGGAGTTCAAAATCAAGGGTTAAAAATCACCTAGGTTCAAAATAAAATATTATTATAAAGTAAATTGCTTACATCCTAAGCTAACAGTACATTAGAAAAACCCTACCTCTGATAAACCTTACCCAGTAAAACACATACGTTCATTTCCATAATTGGGAAGCATCCCTATTCTATGAAATCACGAAATACAGACACCCCACATCCTCATTTCATTTCGTTATTTCCCTTTCCCTCATCTAAAAGGAAATCAAACTCATTTCAACTTAAAATCCTCAACATTTAAAAATCGAAAAGGGGACTCGAGACTCAATCAATTAACTGCGAGATCGAAATCAAGATGGAGGGGACTCTGGTACGCTCGAGATTTAAGTTGAACTGTGGTGGGGTCTATTATCAGCATCGCGATTTGAACTGCGGAAGATCCTGGGGATCGACATCGACACTCGCTATTTTGGGATTAAGGGGATCCGGGTGCGACAGATGATTACGGGTTACTCGCGACTAGGGAGGATGATTAAGTCGTGGTTTCCGTTGAAGTCGATATCGGAGCAACGACGTTAAGGTTCAGTTTTGGGGATTACTTTCATCGATTTGATTTTTGGGAGGAAGGGTTTAAATTCATGGAAAAGGAAGGCAACTCGAGGCCAGGGATTTGAGGTAGTCGTTGCCCTATAATTGGATTCAAAGTCACGACAGGGGAGGTCAAGATGCCAAGGAGCTAACTTCGATGTGATAGGGTAATGCTTGTTTTGATACCCTTGCGAAGAGGATTTAGACACAGGTCTTTGTGTTGAACAGTGGTTTATGTATTTGTAGTAGGAAAAGGCAGACTGTTCGTACCAACAAGGAAGAAGTTCGGAAATGGAAAGCAGAAGAAGGTGATTACAACATAAATTAAGGTAATTAATTTAGTTTAGAAATATATTTTTTAATTACATTTAATTTGTTTGATAACTTAAATAATGAATATAAATTGCTTAATTTATACAAGATCTTATCAAACGGAATTAGTCATTTAATCTGTAGCCGCGGGATACCTAATCAGGAATTTAAAATGGAATCAGAATAGCTCGGAAAAATCACTGTAACACCCCGTATTTCTGTTAACACTAAAGTTACTAATTTAAGAATAACCAATGCTTAATATAATAAATGTGTAAAGGGGAGATGTATCTAATGTGCATACAAATTTAATAATAAATGTGTAAAGGGGAGATGTATCTAATGTGCATACAAATTTAATAATAAATGTGTAAATGGGGGATGTATCTAATGTGCATACAAATTTAATAATAAATGTAAATAATGTACATTAAGAAAGTAATTGTGAACATAATTGGCTTCTCTTTAGAACGGATGGCTTTGATTAACCTTGGCTTCATCGACGGCTCAAATTAACTTGCAATCCTATATAAACATCCCCCTAGTCTCCTTCTCTTTGCACCATTCTTCTCTAACCTTATGCTGCACAAATTCTTGATGGACATGGCTTCTTCTTCCTCTAAATCTAAATAAATAGATTAAAATAAAATATAAATCAAGACGAGGATATGCTGCTCAAGTCTTTCAAGAGAAGATTCTAAACAAGTTAGGATTCAAGTAAAGATTCAACGGCTTCAAGCAACGCTATCTTTCTATTCTTTTCTAGATCCAATCAATGTAAGTTGGTTACTTTTTAGATTTGAACGCCTTTTCTATTTGTGACATGAAATTAAAAGAATATAAGAAATATGCCTTATCATTTCATTGAATATGTGCTTGTTTATGACTTTGGATCTGATTCTTGATTATGGCCTAGAACACATTGTGACTAAATTGCAAATGCTTAAGATTATGACTATGGAACTGTGGCCTTTGAAACCATAAGCCTTTGACTATGAACATAAGCCTTTGACTATGAACATAAGCCTTTGACTAGGAGCATAAACCAATGCCTATGACTATGACAATAGTGTATAATTACCTATGATTCATGAACATGATATTATTGCCTAGGATTATGACTGTGAGATTGGATCTAAACTTGATTATCTATTCAGTTTATTCTTAATTATCCTTGGATCTTGATTATGGGAATTTATCTATTAAGTTAGATCTACCCATATACTTGAACCTATATTATTTGTTCAACCCTTTTTATGTCATAATATTATCAGATCTATAGGCCTTCGATGCTTTAATCAATTTATTCAGTGTAATTTGTTAGATCTGTGATTAGTGAATTATCATCTTCTGCCAGTCATTATGTCTATCTTTTCATGGCATTTTGGTTCATTCCCTTTTTATCCACGAATCTAGATTTATCTATAATCTAGGATGAAATCACGATTACACGAATGATGGGAATACGATTTGGGAAAATCATAAATTTGACTTAAACATGGTTGTAAACTTGGAAATTGGCATAATGTGGAACATGAACATAATTATGATTGACATAATTTAGAACATGTATTATGGGATGTTTATTAGAACGCAAATTTGAAAAGTTGACATGAATTATGGAATATGTAATTTGACATATTAAATTTAGTATTGGCAAGTAAGCTAAGTTTTAGGCGTAAACGGTAAACTAGAATAATAATTCTAATCTTGCCATAAACTGTAAATTAGGATGTTAAATCAGAATTGGATCAATAAAAGTTAATTTGGCATAATAAGTATATTAGCACAAATTTTGAATTTAGTCATAATTGTGAGTAATTGTCATGTTTAGAATAATCATGGTTAGTGACACTTAATTTGGTATAATTTACATTCCAAAAACTATAAATATGATATATAGGGAAAATGGGCCATAATAATAAATGTTGACAATGTACATTAAAAGAGTAATAATGGAATAAGTAAATTAGGGAAAATTTACTTATAGAATTTATCCTAAATGAGAAAAGTAAATTTAGACAATACGAACATGCTTAACCCGAGGTTGGATTGAGTTGTGATGTAAACCTGCCCGGACCCGCCCGACTGTCCAGTGATCACAACAATACCTATCCAATGTGGTAGGTTAAGGCATTGAGCCCGATAAAGGCCCGAGGTTAGACTGAGTTGTGGCGTAAGACTGCCCGGAACCAACCGGCATACCGGCAGCCACAACAATACCTGTCTAATGTGAGTGGCTGGTGCTTTAATAAGACAATTACACTTAAGCTAGAATGGGAGGGATAAGTCCATAAGAACACTTAACCAACTTAACACGGTTAAGTTAGAACGATAGGGTTAAGTTAACTAGAACACTTAACCAACTTAACATGGTAACAAGACAAGATTTGTAGGGATTAAGTAACTAAGAAAAACACTTAGCCAATTTAATATGTTAACCAGACTAGAAAGTGGGGGTTAAGTAAATTCAATACACTTAGCCAATTTAACATGTTAACTAGACTAGAGGTTGGGGATAAGTAAAGTTAATACACTTAGCCAATTTAACATGCTAACTAGACTAGAGGTTGGGGTTAAGTAAATTTAATACACTTAGCCAATTTAATATGTTAGCTGGACTAGATTGTAGGGTTAAGTAAGCTTGAACACTTAACCATCAGAGTGTGATAAATGAATAGGGTTAAGTTAAAAACATGAAGGAACATTACTTAACCATTAGAACATGTTAATCAAACCAATGTCAGGGTTAAGTTAACTAAGGGAACACTTAACTGTTATAACACGTTAGTTAAAACAAATAGGCAACGTTAAGTTAAAAAGGAACACTTATCCAATACAAGATGAATGGGTAGGGTTAAGTAAATACTTAACCAATAAAACTTGATGCTGGTAGGGTTAAGTCAACGTGAATTACTGGTGACACTTAACCAGTTTAACATGACAAATGAATAGGTTAAGTTAACTTGTATCGACTAATGACACTTAACCAATCCAACTTGACGAGAAAGAGAACTAAGTAGTAAACCTTAGTTAAAAGGACTATGTGGTAAACCTTAGTTATGAAAACGACGATTCAGGAAACCAAGTGGTAAACCTTAGTTAGGAAAACTAAGTAGTAATCCTTAGTATAACACGAGGAGGAGCGAACGATCTTAAAGAAGGCTCCAACGAATTGGGTTACGAAGCCCGAGGGGACGTGAGGGTACTCTTGGTATCCCTCTGTGTGGTGGCAGATGATCCTCTTGGGTTCACAGAGGTTAAGGTCTGCGTTAGGAGAACCAAGGGTTTGCCTTGGTTGCAATATAAGGCAACCTAAAGACTAGGATGGACCAGCGTGATTCGGCGGGACAAATGGCCCTGTGATAGCGACCTGTCGTCTACCTACCATCTTGAGTCAATCGAGATACGGAAAGGCGGAGAACTCCAAAAGACCATATACTTGCTATCTAGTTATGGTTGCGGATGGCCATAGGTTAGTGGGGCATAGGGGGGCCTGCGTATAGTTCTCATTTTTCAAGGTGTGCCTTTCAATAGTTGAGGGAGGGGTCAAGTGAGACCATAGCCACTGGAAAAAACAGACCTTAGCATCTGCATCGGTAGATAACTTAAAGCTCCCGACCGAGTTCCGTGTTTCTTGATTTGCCCTGCCACGGGACTCAGGTCGCACATATAGAGGACATGTACATCTAGACAGCGATAACGATTCACGACACATACGTGGGGAAAGTCTAGGAACATATACCGCTCTAGGTAATGTGTCCTAGACTAGGGGCATCGTTCGACATGTAGCGTAATCCCTAGTTGGACCTAGGTGGCATAAACCCTGAATCTGTGAAGCATTAGATAAGCTGTGTAAACCCGAGTGGAATCTAGGAAGTACTTTGATATAAAACCCTAGATTAGATCTAGGTAATAAATAATAAATGTACGCCTAAAGGCAACCACAATTACTGGGATTGAGGTCGCGTTATCATTTTAGACAGATTACTAGTTGGGACACTAGATAGGTGGTGCAGAGACATAGAAACCATAATAACAGGTTAATAGCGAAGCGGAGAAAGTATTAAAGCATATCCAGTTTATCTTGTCTTAGCATATCTTGTGTTAATCTTATCCTATCTTGTTGGCCCTATCATCATGGTATTGTCTTGTATTCAGTTAATTCATGTCGTTTTGTTTTTCCTTGTTCACATGCTAGAAGTAACTGAACTTACCAGACTTTATGTCTGACCCAGTTTTCTTTCGTCTTCTTTTCTTTCGTTTCCCCCCCCCCCAAGGTAGTTAAGGAGGGAATAGTATAGCTCAGGTTAGATTGGACCGTCACTCTTCCCAAGCTCGAAGATTCTTTGACAAAGTGCTTTGGACTCTCTTTTTCTGCTGCTATGGCTGGCTTATGCTACATTGGGGAATATAAATGTTATTTTATGCTTCTTTATTTTGTAAGACAGATGAAACTCTGATATTGGAAAACAATTGTTGTACAAACTATTTTATCAATAAAGTAAAGCTTTATTTTCCGCTGTTTTAATTTTGTCTGTCTTGTAATTTATCTGCATCTTTTACCCTAAATGCTCCACAGAACTTAGTGCATTCCCTTTGTGAGTGACACTAAAGGATGTGGGGTGTTACACTTGGTATCAGAGCTGAAGGTTACCAGATCAGATAAAAGATTTGAAAAAAATTATTATTTTCAAACAGTTTTAAAAGAAGCATTTTCAAAAGAAAAGTTTTGTTTTAATGGCATATTCCCCAAAAGCCATACGCACTATCTTCTGATTGTCTGTTTGAATTCTTGTTCCCTTCTTTCTTGAGTGTCTGGGGCTCCTGGCTTTCTGGGAGGTAACCTCATCGAAGGGCGAAGTAGTGCCCGACTTCCATCTATAACCGTAGTAGTTTCACCTGCGTCTAGTTTTCTTTCAAGCTTAGTAGGGTTTTCTATACGATGGAGGCAGCTTTCGAGAGATTTGTCAACATGATTACACACGAAAGAGGATGAGGAGTTTGGCTAAGGAGCACAACCCAAGGATGAGGAATTCATGGATGTAGACTTGGCTCACGAAGGAGGAAGGGATTATAAAACCTAAGACAAGAGGAAGTATCTTTACTATGGCAGAATAGGGCATATAATTAAGAACAAAGGACAAGATTTTCAGAAGGGTAAGTACATGCTTTCACCACTAAGCGTACCTAGGAGAAAGGTAGTAAAGTTCTGTTGGAAGAGTCTAGCTTTTCTGTTTGTACTCTTTCTTTTGGTTTTAGCACTTCGCATTTGTTCATATTTGCTTCCATAGTTGAGTCTCTGCACCTTAGTACTTGTATAGTAAAAGATCCCAACTAGTGCTCAAGTGTTTGGTTGTTTTTGATTAGATAATCTCACGTAGATCGTCCAAATTCGGAGGAGACATTCCTCGGGTGCTTGTCTGATATTGGTTTAGGCCTTTGGGGCTTGTACTTGAGGGATGTCGAGTTCGACTAGGATGGTTTGCTTGAGAGATGAATAGTTGTGGCAGGCGCTCTATATAGAGAAGGACTAACCTTAAGAGAGGTAAAAAAGTACGTAGTGACCTTTTGACCCTCATAGTTATGGCGTGATGGATAAGCTAAGAGCCTCTGATCATCCTAGTATATACACTCAGTATCATGGTTGACATTTGTTTATTTTGGAAATGGAGGTCAAGAAACTTCGCAATCGTGAAGTTGAATCTGTTAAGGTACAGTTGAGTAAAGCTCAAGAAGACGTGATACGGGAGATTGAAGATAAGGCATACACGCCTCATACCCTTTTTCTTAAGGGTACATCCTTGATTCCTTTTTTTAGGAATTCTATGCATACTAATTTCTAGCTTTTAAGGTATATCCTCTAGGACGTATCATCGATCCTTAGGTAGAAACCCATTTGGATGTAAACATGTATTTGAAACATGTTATGGTTGATGGTTGCGAATGGTTGCTAGTGGTTGCTCGTGAATGCATATACACACGTATTAGGCATTAGATCAACTCAGACGCCTTCATATTTCATTTACATATATGTATTTGTTTATGAATTGAACTTAATGTGTTATCATATGGATGTCGCATTTGAGTGAATGATTGTGCACTCATATAGAAATAATATGTATCATTAAGATTTGCATACATATTGGACGCATGGCACTGACATGATTTGCATTAAGGAGGTCAACTGAATCAGTAGACCGCCTGATTTTTCATTAGATAAAGACATGTACACACACTATGCAAATGAACATACAAGCATTAGAAGTCTTTAAGGACAATGGATGCTTGTGTTTGATGGTTGAGTAGATGGATGATTGGATGGTAGGATTTACATTCTTCTTGACTTGAAGATTTCGGGGACGAAATCCTTTAAGGAGGGGAGAATGTAACACCCTGTATTTCTGTTAACACTATAGTTACTAATTTAAGAATAACCAATGCTTAATATAATAAATGTGTAAAGGGGAGATGTATCTAATGTGCATACAAATTTAATAATAAATGTGTAAAGGGGAGATGTATCTAATGTGCATAAAAATTTAATAATAAATGTGTAAAGGGGGGATGTATCTAATGTGCATACAAATTTAATAATAAATGTTAATAATGTACATTAAGAAAGTAATTGTGAACATAATTGGCTTCTCTTTAGAACGGATACCTTTGATTAACCTTGGCTTCATCGACGGCTCAAATTAACTTGCAATCCTATATAAACAGCCCCCTAATCTCCTTCTCTTTGCACCATTCTTCTCTAACCTTATGCTGCACAAATTCTTGATGGACATGGCTTCTTCTTCTTCCTCTAAATCTAAATAAATAGATTAAAATAAAATATAAATCAAGACGAGGATATGCTGCTCAAGTCTTTCAAGAGAAGATTCAAAACAAGTTAGGATTCAAGTAAAGAATCAACGGCTTCAAGCAACGCTATCTTTCTATTCTTTTCTAGATCCAATCAATGTAAGTCGGTTACTTTTTAGATTTGAACGCCTTTTCTATTTGTGACATGAAATTAAAAGAATATAAGAAATATGCCTTATCATTTCATTGAATCTGTGCTTGTTTATGACTTTGGATCTGATTCTTGATTATGGCCTAGAACACATTGTGACTAAATTGCAAATGCTTAAGATTATGACTATGGAACTGTGGCCTTTGAAACCATAAGCCTTTGACTATGAACATAAGCCTTTGACTATGAACATAAGCCTTTGACTATGAACATAAGCCTTTGACTAGGAGCATAAACCAATGCCTATGACTATGACAAGGACAATAGTGGATAATTACCTATGATTCATGAACATGATATTATTGCCTAGGATTATGACTGTGAGATTGGATCTAAACTTGATTATCTATTCAGTTTATTCTTAATTATTCTTGAATCTTGATTATAGGAATTTATCTATTAAGTTAGATCTACCCATATACTTGAACCTTTGTTATTTGTTCAACCCTTTTTATGTCATAATATTATCAGATCTATAGGCCTTCGATGCTTTAATCAATTTATTCAGTGTAATTTGTTAGATCTGTGATTAGTGAATTATCATCTTCTGCTAGTCATTATGTCTATCTTTTCATGGCATTTTGGTTCATTCCCTTTTTATCCACGAATCTAGATTTATCTATAATCTAGGATGAAATCACGATTACACGAACGATGGGAATACGATTTGGGCAAATCATAAATTTGACTAAAACATGGTTGTAAACTTGGAAATTGGCATAATGTGGAACATGAATATAATTATGATTGACATAATTTAGAACATGTATTATGGCATATTTATTAGAACGCAAATTTGAAAATTTGACATGAATTATGGAATATGTAATTTGACATATTAAATTTAGTATTGGCAAGTAAGCTAAGTTTTAGGCGTAAACGGTAAACTAGAATAATAATTATAGTCTTGCCATAAACTGTAAATTAGGATGTTAAATCAGAATTGGGTCAATTAAAGTTAATTTGGCATAATAAGTATATTAGCAGAAATTTTGAATTTAGTCATAATTGTGAGTAATTGTCATTTTTAGAATAATCATGGCTAGTGACACTTTATTTGGTATAATTTACATTCCAAAAACTATAAATATGATATATAGGGAAAATGGGCCATAATAATAAATGTTGACAATGTACAATAAAAGAGTAATAATGGAATAAGTAAATTAGGGAAAATTTACTTATAGAATTTATCCTAAATGAGAAAAGTAATTTTAGACAATACGAACATGCTTAACCCGAGGTTGGATTGAGTTGTGATGTAAACCTGCCCGGACACGCCCGGCTGTCCAGTGATCACAACAATACCTATCCAATGTGGGAGGTTAAGGCATTGAGCCTGATAAAGGCCCGAGGTTAGACTGAGTTGTGGCGTAAGACTGCCCGGAACCAACCGGCATACCGGCAGCCACAACAATACCTGTCTAATGTGAGTGGCTGGTGCTTTAATAAGACAATTAAAGTTAAGCTAGAATGGGAGGGTTAAGTCCATAAGAACACTTAACCAACTTAACACGGTTAAGTTAGAACGATAGGGTTAAGTTAACTAGAACACTTAACCAACTTAACATGGTAACAAGACAAGATTTGTAGGGGTTAAGTAACTAAGAAAAACACTTAGCCAATTTAATATGTTAACCAGACTAGAAAGTGGGGGTTAAGTAAATTCAATACACTTAGCCAATTTAACATGTTAACTAGACTAGAGGTTGGGGATAAGTAAAGTTAATACACTTAGCCAATTTAACATGCTAACTAGACTAGAGGTTGGGGTTAAGTAAATTTAATACACTTAGCCAATTTAATATGTTAGCTGGACTAGACTGTAGGGTTAAGTAAGCTTGAACACTTAACCATCAGAGTGTGATAAATGAATAGGGTTAAGTTAAAAACATGAAGGGACAATACTTAACCATTAGAACATGTTAATCAAACCAATGTTAGGGTTAAGTTAACTAAGGGAACACTTAACCGTTATAACATGTTAGTTAAAACAGATAGGCAATGTTAAGTTAAAAAGGAACACTTAACCAATACAAGATGAATGGGTTGGGTTAAGTAAATACTTAACCAATATAACTTGATGCTAGTAGGGTTAAGTCAACGTGAATTACTGGTAACACTTAACCAGTTTAACATGACAAATGAATAGGTTAAGTTAACTTGTATCGACTAATGACACTTAACCAATCCAACTTGACGAGAAAGAGAACTAAGTAGTAAACCTTAGTTAAAAGGACTAAGTGGTAAACTTTAGTTAAGAAAACGACGATTCAGGAAACCAAGTGGTAAACCTTAGTTAGGAAAACTAAGTAGTAATCCTTAGTATAACACGAGGAGGAGCGAACGATCTTAAAGAAGGCTCCAATGAATTGGGTTACGAAGCCCGAGGGGACGTGAAGGTACTCTTGGTATCCCTCTGTGAGGTGGCAGATGATCCTCCTGGGCTCACAGAGGTTAAGGTCTGCGTTAGGAGAACCAAGGGTATGCCTTGGTTGCAATATAAGGCAACCTAAAGACTAGGATGGACCAGCGTGATTCGACGGGACAAATGGCTCTGTGATAGCGACCCGTCGTCTACCTACCATCTTGAGTCAATCGAGATACGGAAAGGCGGAGAACTCCAAAAGACCATATACTTGCTATCTAGTTACGGTTGCGGATGGCCATAGGTTAGTGTGGCATAGGGGGGCCTGCGTATAGTTCTCATTTTTCAAGGTGTGCCTTTCAATAGTTGAGGGAGGGGTCAAGTGGGACCATAGCCACTGGAAAAAACAGACCTTAGCATCTGCATCGGTAGATAACTTAAAGCTCCCGACCGAGTTCCGTGTTTCTTGATTTGCCCTGCCACGGGACTCGGGTCGCACATATAGAGGACATGTGCATCTAGACAGCGATAACGATTCACGACACATACGTGGGGAAAGTCTAGGAACATATACCGCTCTAGGTAGTGTGTCCTAGACTAGGGGCATCGTTCGACCGGTAGCGTAATCCCTAGTTGGACCTAGGTGGCATAAACCCTGAATCTGTGAAGCATTAGATAAGACGCGTAAACCCGAGTGGAATCTAGGAAGTACTTTGATATAAAACCCTAGATTAGATCTAGGTAATAAATAATAAATGTACGCCTAAAGGCAACCACAATTACTGGGATTGGGGTCGCATTTTCATTTTAGACAGATTACTAGTTGGGACACTAGATAGGTGGTGCAGAGACATAGAAACCATAATAACAGGTAAATAGCGAAGCGGAGAAAGTATTAAAGCATATCCAGTTTATCTTGTCTTAGCATATCTTGTGTTAATCTTATCCTATCTTGTTGGCCCTATCATCATGGTATTGTCTTGTATTCAGTTAATTCATGTCGTTTTGTTTTTCCTTGTTCACATGCTAGAAGTAACTGAACTTACCAGACTTTATGTCTGACCTAGTTTTCTTTCGTCTTCTTTTCTTCCGTTTCCCCCCCAGGTAGTTAAGGTGGGAATAGTATAGCTCAGGTTAGATTGGACCATCACTCTTCCCAAGCTCGAAGATTCTTTGACAAAGTGCTTTGGACTCTCTTTTTCTGCTGCTATGGCTGGCTTATGCTACATTGGGGAATATAAATGTTACTTTATGCTTCTTTATTTTGTAAGATAGATGATACTCTGATATTAGAAAACAATTGTTGTACAAACTATTTTATCAATAAAGTAAAGCTTTATTTTCCGTTGTTTTAAATTTGTCTGTCTTGTAATTTATCTGCATCTTTTACCCTAAATGCTCCATAGAACTTAGTGCGATCCCTTTGTGAGTGACACTAAAGGATGTGGGGTGTTACAATCACGGTGAGTAAATCTCACTCAATTTATTTATTTTGAATTATTTTTAGTCGTTAAAAATAATTGATGGTTGTTTGGTTGCACTGAAATATTATTGTGGCTATTAAATATATATATATATATATATTAGTTATTTAGGATTGGTGTTTATGGTTATTATATATATATATTGGTGATTGGTTGGATTCCCGCAGTACCATTAGCGGATGCCGGCAGTATCATTAGCAGATGACCCTATATGCCCCACGATATATGAGTGGATGACCTTCTATATAGTGATATCCTGCCTCGAAGCAGGATGGGTATTATTTATGTTGGCTAACGTCTGTGGGTGCAGGAAAACAGGTTGGAGGGATCCAACTGGATTCCTGAAAAATATTATTATTTGTTTGTTCTTATATATATTATCATATATGATGTGTTAGAAAATCTATGGTTGGTAATTGGTATTTTTGATTGGTTAAAATATCACTGGACCTGAAATGTTGATATATAAAAATATCAAGGAAAAGGATATTTTGAAATTTGAAGGGGAAAATCTATTTATCTAAAATAGAATTTCAATTGTGCTATAAATATATTAACTTGATTGAATATATGAAACAAGTAGTGAAATTATAAATGTGTTTATAAATTAATAATGTAGAGAATTGAAATGAATTTATAAACAATGTTTATAAATAAAGTGGAAAAATTATCATTTGATAATTTCAATATTTAAATTCAAATATGAATTTATAAATGGAAATGGGAAATTGTTTTGAAGAAATAAAAGATGAAGTTTATTTTGATGTTCAGAATATAAACTGAACTGAAATAATCCGTAAGGATTTAGGATGTGAATTTAATTAGTTCGAATTTATTAACTAAAACATGTCTAGAAAATATTAGGATTTTATTTAAATAGAAGTTAAATTTAAATTTGAAAATAGATTCTATATATCTATATTTATATAGATAGGTTATAATATATATAGAATATTCCAAAATAAGATTTTGGTTTTAAATAGATTTTGAAATAGAACTTGTTTAAATATATAAGACAAGGAAATTTATAAATGATGTTTATAAATATGACGAATTAATTATCAAGAGATAATTTGAAATATTATATTCAAATATGAATTTAAAAGTATAAATTAAAATCATTTCGGAAAAAGGAAATGATAGTTTTTGTTCCGAAATTCGGAATATAAAAAGAGTTGGGTTTCGAATGGGTATTTGAAAGGAAAGCTTGTTTTAATTTTTAAAAAATAAAATTAATTTATAAAAAATATTTATAAAAATAGGGAAATAAATTATTGTTGGATAATTTAGGAGTTTATAATTCAAGTATGAATTGAAAAGTGAATTGGAAAAACGGTTTGAAACAGAATGTTAAATTTTATTTCGGAATTCAGAATATAAATTAAAGTAAGGAAAATCCAACGGGTTTATAATTATAATTTGATTATATTGAATTTTATAAATAATTATTTATAAAGGGATTAGAAGTTAATATAGCAGATCGAGTTATAACTAAATTTATAACTGAATTATGAAATAATTGATGATTAGGGATAATCAGAACTATTGAGTAAAATTGGGAAATTGGTTTAAAATAGATTAAAATATTTTAGATGGGAGTTGAAATTCGTTTATCAACAAAGTTTAAATTTTATATTTTTAATTATAATTAAAACGAACTCGCCGCAGCGTGGTAGTTCGTAAATTGGCAATTTGAACTTCAATTGAGTATATAGATCTCAAATTAAGTCGGAATTCTTTGAAACAAGAACCTTTTCAGGACCAATTAGATAATAGTTTTCTAATGGAAGAGAAAAATTTGGATTTCGTCGAATAGATTTGGGTTATGTCAAAATTAAATTTTCAGAAAAATAGCGCCAGAACCATTAAAAGCCATAACGGTTTATTTAAACAAATAAAAGGATTTTAAGGAAATAAAATCCGAATTATCGTCAGAAAAATCCATACTGGAGATATAAAATAAATATGAACTCCAATGAAGTAAGTGAAATGATTTTTGAAACAAAAAATCAGATTTTTAGTTATTAAATAGATTTAACCAGTTTGAAGAATAAATAGTTAATCGAGATTTGAATCGAAATTGGGCGTTGGATAAGTGAAAGAGATTTGAGAATTTTTATTCGAAATCGAATATGTAACTCGAGTTGAAAATGGAATTAGATTGGGTTCATGAGTAGATCAAAATATATTTGAATGTGATATGTTCAAATAAGAAGTGAAACAAGCAAATATAGCTAATTAGAAAATAAATTAGCGAATTGGGTTAAGACGAATGGATTGAGTTAAAACCAAATGGAAATATTTGGATATGTGTTAGACAAGTATGAGGTGAAGTGTAGGAAGATTTTAATTTATGTGCCTAACAAAAAGGTACACGTTTACATTCCATATGAGGTTTTATGCGCCGAATTGGCGAGCCACTTGGCTTTTTTGATTTTCTTTTTGAATGGAAAGGGCCTAGAGAGGCGAGTTGAAGTTTGAACTATCAACCGGTACAAAGGAGGTTATGGAGAAATTTTCAGGAAATTTAAGGAGTTAGAATATTTTTAAGAAAATTTGATAGTTAGAAATCAGTGTATCGATATATATAGAATTCGGTAAGGAAATGAACTTAAAAATAGTATTATAAAAAAAAGAAAATCTATAATTAAATTTGGTAAAAATAGAAAGAGAAGCGCATACGTGTTTTAAAATGAATAATGGTTTTTATGTTGTTGATTATTCGAGGTAAGTGGTCTTGTCTGTTTTGAAGTTAAGGATGTTTTCAGTCAAGGTCTGAGAGGTAGTTATACCCCAACTTGATTGATTTCATTTTTAACCGATGAATAGCAAGATCCAGTCTCGAAGAGAAATGTTTGAATAAGAGTTTAGTTGAATGTAGTATTTTGGGTTGTTGTAACAATGTTTTATACAACATTCGTTTTAACCTAATAAGTGGAATTTTGGAAATATAATAATAAATATTCCTAACACTAAAAATGAATGGTCATGAAAGAGATAAGTAAGTGGAATGTTCTCCAATTATATATAGAAGATATTTTCTAAGTATAGAAAATAAAAGAAAGCAATATATGGAAATGTTTTCCAAATAGCGTAATTGGTCAAGATGATTATCGAAAATATCGTGTTAACGAATATGGATAAGGAAATGGAGAAGTGTTATAATTAATGAAATATTAATTAAAAGGCCCTGTGATTTGTTTGATGCTTTAAATGTTTGTTTTCTTCGATAGTTAAATAACCTACTATCAAAGGGTTTGCCAATATCGTTGTCAATATGGAGGGACCGGTTTGATTATTATTTGAGAACCACTCAGTATTGGCAGTAGCGTTGCGAATCAGATTATATAAAGATAATCGAAGACGGAGTAAAGTGCAAGGGCTTTTTCTATTTATGGAAATTGTGCCTTCGGTTTCGTTCAATCCCAGAACGAACATATATGGACGAATGTCTGACAAAGTGTTTCCAATGATCGAATATGTTGGTCTGTATAAATATATATGGTGGCAGAGGATTTATTCTCTTAGCATAATATCCAGAATATATTTGTGCAAATCAATTAATGATTTACGGATCTGACAATGTGGCATTCAAAGTGATTGTGCTATCAATGAATGATAAGAAATCGTAGCCTCAGGCCTCAACAACCGGGAAATGATAAAAATCAGGCAGGCAGCATGGCTATGTGAGTCGCTCCCATTAGGGTGTATAATCACCTATCTAGAGAAATTACTTTACTTCTTTAATCTATCGATGTTGTCTCTTTTAGAGAAACAGTTGCTGATCCCAACCGTTGGTGATATACATTCGATACATTCAAGCGAAATGAGTGGTCGGTCATGTGTGGGCCGAGTTGCAAGATGTTCTTGTTGAACCCAGTGTATTCCTCTCTAGATATACACTATCGGCAGGTGGTTTCATACCTTGTCATAGTCGGAATCCAGTCTCCAATACGCGCCCTGCGGTTTTAAATTTTATATTATATATGGAGCGTGAGATGCAAGCGTTCTGCTAGATTCTATTTATTTGATGTAGACATTATTATAATTTCTTTGGATTTGATATCAAAATTATTTTTGGTTATCATAAGGTAAAAACCATCCTTGTTTATGTGTGGATCGGTCTTACGATCATCATTTGTTTCGAAAGGATTTTGAAGGCTAAGCAATTGGTTGGAGTTTACTCACATCTGTCCCATGACTGACCCAGAGTTTATTTTGTTTTGTTTTCCCTAAACTCTTGGGTGCCCATATTTGTACGGGCAGTCAAGTAGTCAGGATTTTACAGATTCACTTGGAGGAGTTTGAAGCGGGAGGCTTCACCTGTTAGCTATAGACTACCATATTTCCGCTGTGTACTATGTGGTATCTGGAAATAGGTGTTTATAACTATTCCAAGAATAACTGTTGTGCTCTGATGATGGTAGGTATATAAAGTTACTGATTTGTATTTCAAAAAGTTATGTTATATAATATATTTTATTCGTTCCGCTGTGAGATTTGTCTTTTTTGTTTTCTTCCATTCTAACATTTCTTTCTTTCTATTTCTCATCCTCTAACTTCTTTCTAATAATGATTCATATTTCTGTGCAATTTGGGTTGGACGTGTGGTATTATTAGTCGACTCAGATAGTATGGATTTGTGGGTCGTTACAGGTGTCTGTGTTGTTGTGCGGTGACAACAGGAGGTTGGCACACTATTACTACCTACTATTTTAATGATAATATTTTTTTCGTTGTTTGTCGAGATACTACGGTTACTGTGAGGGATGTAGTGAGGCATATTGTATTCAGAGATTCATGTACCGAGATGTATTGTACTCGAGATTTTATGGTTTTATGGAAATTTGATTCTTTGTTCAGTTGTGCTTCTTTACTATATCCTGTTGTATATTTTGTTGTTATATGTTACCCATGCGTTGTGAGTTATGCGATAGGTTCTGTTTTCGAGTTATTTTACCTTGATGATCGTCCTATAACGGCCTGACACGTCATACATCGCATATTTTCCTTAGTTCTACGCGAGAGGTATAGGCAGATCTTCATAGTTAACTATATTAATGTTTTAGGATAAGAGATAATAAACTTAAATAAAAAAGGCTTAATGATTGCCATGAGAAATTTAGTTCATGTGTTTATTTGTATTATGTGATAGTTAAATAACCGACTACCAAATCTAGATCAAATCTTACTTTGGAAATAACATGGAGAAACACTTAAGTTATATGACGTAGTCATCCCCAATAATGATTCACTATGCATATAAACCTCGATTAGTTCTCCAAGGACAAATGATAATGAAATTCGTCCACTAATGGTTGGGAGGTGAACTCTGTTGTTATTCTTGTCTGCTTGTTTTCTGAAGAACCACAATTAAGTTTACCGGAAACTATCGATTATCGTTTCGAAGAGACCAGGATTGGATTTTCTTGCTATGTAGCTTTAACGTGATAAGGATTCTCACTTTGAGTTTGGTGGCAAGCTAGAGATTCTTGCTTTACACATCGCAATGAAGGTTTTATAGATCATAATCATTGCTTGGTTGCTAGTCAAGAGGTTGACCGTAAAGTAGGTTTGAGGTACAAGCGTCACGATGAGGTGAGGTTTACTTGCTTTCGAATGGTTGAAATGCCTAGAAACATTACACATAATACCAGAGCTGAAGGTTGAGCAAAAACCTTGGCACTGTGGGGTAAACTTAATAAGAGATAAGGTAATGAAATGCCTTATAATGAGTATAAATATGTGTGTGTGTGTGTGTGTATATATACACACACATGTGTGTGTGTGTGTGAGAGAGAGAGAGAATATTTGTTAGTGTTATATAAGTGTTTTGTATTGTGTTTGTTTATTTTTTAAGTAAATTATAAATTTCAGTTGATGCATTTGATCAACGTGGTCGATGAGAGTTTCTAAACACCTGAACCAGAAAATTTGACATAACATCGTTTTAAAGAGTGGTAAATGAAATAATTTTACTAAAAGTTATGCTTTAAATAAAAAAAATATTTTCTATATAATTATATAGATTTATGAAGTATTTTTTTGTCAGGATCGTTAATATTCAATTATTATCATTATTCAGTTGATTTTCTTTGCTTGATCAGTTTATAAATCTCCTTTCTTCAACATGGATTGGGTAGATAGTAGATTTGATACACATTGAAGTGAATCCCTTATGAATTCAGTTTCACTGTTTGACTATAAGGCCTTTACTATCAATGTTGGATTGAAATTTAAATTTATATAGAATAAATTGTAAATACGATTTATAATTAGAAATGAACTTAAAACTAAGATTTTGAGAATTAGATCACGATGTTTTGAATATTATTGTAATAACCCGGAAAATACGAGCCAATTTAAAATTTTTAAATTGATTATTTCAAAGCAATTTGAACCATTGAAATAGAATATTTCAATAAATTAGTGAATTAGAAATAGTAAGTCAGTTTGAAAATTGATATTTTGCATATGGCCTCGGAATTCGACGAAACCACTTTTGTCGGGTCCGGGATGTCAAACTATTGCTAGGTTTCAAATTTCATAATTTTTCGAATCAATATGTGAGCGTGGCAAAAGAAAACGCGTTTGACCAGTTTCTGTTGAATTTAATCGACTAGAAATTAGCCATTTTTCAAATGGTCTCAGAATTCGACGAAACTAGTTTTGTTAGGACCGTATCGTCAATACGAAACTAGAAAATATTTTTCTGGAATTTTTCTAGTTAGTATGTGACCCCGGTAATTTGAAATGTACGTTTAAAATTCAATATAAGGATTTAAATGTAAATTCAACGGAAACTGGTTGTAACGATCAAACCAGCTTACGATACATATCCCATTGTGTTCGGAATGGGGGTAAAACGCTATGGACGACAGGAGGTGGGCCTCGTTTCGAGGTCGGATATAAAAGTCAACCCTTGTGCATAATTAAATAATAAAATAAATAAAAAAACCTACCTTTCCCCCTTTTTCTCCTTCATTGGCCCCCCCGATCATTTAACAGAAAGAAAAAAAAAAGAAGAAAACCTAAAAACCAAAATCGCGCCGCCTTACCTCGAACCGCCGACGATCGAGCTGAAGCCCCACCGCCCGACCAACCTCCTCCTCCCTCCAGACATCGCGACATCCAATCGAGCCCCTCCCGAAACCTCGCCGCGACGCCTCGCTGAACCTCCGAACGCCGCCTGAGCCGCCGACGCCCTCGCCTTCCCTCATCCCCTTCGCCAGCTGTCGGTGAGCCATTTTACATTATATTTATTTTTATTTCTGTTTTATAATTTCTAATTTAAAAAAAAAAACGATTTAAAAACGAATTACTGTATTTTTTTTTAAAGATTTGAAAACTGTTTTTTTAGTTTTATAAACTGATTTTTAAATAAGGCAAAAACTGATTTTATAAAAGATTTTAAAACAGAATTTTTGAAAAGAAATATAAACAGAATTTTTTTTAAAGATGTAAAAACAGAATTTTTTTTAAGAAATAAAACAGATTTTTGAAAAGATGTAAAAACAGAATTTTTTTTAAGAAATAAAACAGATTTTTGAGAAGATTTAAAAACAGAATTTTTTAAAAGAAGATTTAAAAACAGAATTTTTTTAAAGAAGATTTAAAAAAACAGAATTTTTTTAAAAGAAGATTTAAAAACAGAATTTTTTTTAAAAGAAGAAAAACTGATTTAAAAAGAAATAAAAACTGAGTTTATTTTAAACTTTGAAATGGAAAAAAAAGGGGTTTAAACTTTGAAATTAAAAAGGTTGAATCTTTTAAAAGAAAAAGATTTGAACTTGCAAAAATAAAGATCATATTTTTAAAAAGAGAAAAGTCGGAATTTTTGATAAGTAGAAGAAGTAAGATATGATTCTTATATTTTTAAAGCAATAAAAATATAATTTTTACATCATAAGAATATTAAAAATATAATCTTTGTTTTTAAAATATGATCTTTATATATTGAATAACATAGTAAAAATTCGATTTTTACTTATGTAGAGAATACGGGAAACGAAAGCGACAAGAAGACGAAATAGACGAAGATTTCCATAAAGGAAGAGTCGTGTGATTGGATAGCTACTGGTGAGAAATTCTCACTCTTCAATTTCATTTTTATATATATATGTGTGGGAAATAAAAGTGAATTGCTATATATATATATATATATATATATATATATATATATATATATATATATATACGCCCCCTCGTCCACAAACCATGGACGATATATATATTGGTTGAAATTGTTGTGAAAATTGGTTGACGGCAAATTGTTGTTTGGGATTGTTTGTGGTTGGTATTGAATTGATTGAGGTTGAAAAATACCCGTTTGTGATTGGAAAATTATTGGTTGAAACCACATAGGATTAGTTTGTGGTAATGAAATAAATATAAACATGCCGCCTGCGTGCGAATTAGATGCATGATCCCCATTGTCAAAAACCGCGAGGTTTTAAGGTAGAGCGAGGAACCGTACTAGGGACGGTGCCGGTTTAACTACCCTGCCGTTATGCTGCCGAAATTTTGAATAATCTTTGTGTGTTAGAATTATTTTCATATGTTGAAATTATTTGCATGCATAGAAATTAAAGCCATATATTGAAACTATGTCCATGTGTGGAAATATTCATGTGTTGAAAAGTGTTGTGTGAAAATAAAATTCATTTGTGAATGAATGAAGTGTATTAACAATAAAAATCACATTTTTATATATATATATATGAAGTATGAAAAATATTCGCTTTATATAAATAGTTTCAGCAATCAAAATTTCATCTTTTCAATAAGAACAACATAAATAAATTGTCCATGTGTGGAAATGCTCATTTGTTGAGAAATGCGTGTAGTGGAAAAGATTCATGTGTTGAATAAAAAGATTGAACGATAAAAATTACATTTTTATTGAAACTATGAAGTGTTGAAACCATACGTTGGTTGAATAAATATTTTAAATGATAAAAATATCATTTTATCATATGTGTGATATGCTAAAGGTATGCAGACGATGAAATAAATATTTGTGATAGAAATATTATTTTTAACATGCATAGGAACTAAATAAAGTAGTCATGTGTTGAAATCTATTTTAGTTCGCCAAAATTATCATCTTTGAAATGTGAAGTGTTAAAAATATCCACTTGTTCAAATAAACGTGCATGAGTTGAAATATACATTAACTAGCTAATGATATGATTTTAGCCTATGCATGCGATATTAGAATGAATGGTATTTTTTAGACCAAAGCAAGTCAAATATGAAGTTGAATCGAAAATGATAAATATTAGAAATTGTATATATGTGCATGCATATCTGTTGAACAGGTTATAGCAAAGGGGCTAGAGAAGAGGAATAAAATTTTGTGCCCGACAAATAGGTACACATTTACTGATTTGTTTGGGTGATGATTTTATGAGCCTATTGGCTAGCCGCTTGGCTTTTTCTTTTTCTTTTTGAGATTAGAAGGACCGGGAACGCTATTTGCGATTTCCCGATGCCCCCGGTACAGGGGAGGTTGTGGCGAAATTTTCCAAAATTTTAGGGAGATAGAAAAATATTTGAAGTGAAAACGATATAGGAATTATTGAATGGACTATATTTATATAAATATATAAATATAAATATAATTAAAACGAAACGTAGCCGTGCAGTTCATATTTTGAAACCGTGATTTCAAATGACTAGTGCGGAAGATCCGACCATTGGATTTTCCCGAAACCTCAACCGTTGGGTTCGCCTTGGAAATATCTTTCCAACGGCACCAACTTTGTGAAGATCCGACGGTTGGATTGTCTGGAATGTTTAAAATAAAATTAAGGATAAACAGCGCCAGAAACGATTATATTTATATATATATATAAATATAATTAAATTAAATCGAATAACGACGCTGCAGTTCGAAAATTGAAATCGTAACTTCAAATGGTTAGTGTGGAAGATCCGACCGTCGGATTTTCCTAAAACTGGAACCGTTGGGTTCGTTTTGAAAAGACCTTCCTAATGGTGTAAAATTTGTGAAGATCCAACGGTTAGATTTTCCTATATGTGTAAAACAAAATTAGTGGAAAGCAGCGCCAGTGCATCGACACGACCTGAAACGTCGTTTAATTAAATATGGCCGTTTTAAATTAAATAAAAATGGCGATATATCGTTATTAAGTGCTATAGACGATATAGAGTGAAAAAAACCAATTTTGTTGTGTTTGCTTGATATGTGATGGTTGAATATATTTGACGTGAAAATTATAACTAAACAACTGAAATGTGAATATTGAATAGTTCAACCCTGTGATTAATTGGTTTGAAAATCTAAATATACGTGGGTTATTTGAAAAGGCCGAGTTTATCTCATTTCAAATAATCGATCGACGTTGAGAAGTCGAAGAGTCGAAGACGACTGAAGACCGACGATCTCCACGTTGGATGGATGGGCGCTACTGATGCTCGTGATTGGAGTAGCTACCATGAAGGAATTGAAGTAGTAACCGTCCAAACATAGTGATGATTGTACGGATATGCGAGGAATTGGTGCCTCCGGTTTCGTTCAGACCCAGAACGGACTTGTAAATGGACTGTGTGTCTGACATTGGATTTTGTTCTGTGTTGATTGATCTCTGTTAAATATATATCTGTTTGGCGGCGGAGAATTTATTCTCTTGCTTAACGCCCTTCTCTGAGACGTACGAGCTTAGAGGTTATGTATTGACAGAAATCAGTCGCATGGAGTGGATTGCCTGTGTGGCACGCCTAAGTGGCATATGATCAAGGCTTCTGTTGCAAAGCAAAGTCTTGTGGTTGATGATCAAAGCATGGTCTGTGTGACTAGCTTTGTGTATAACGTGAATTCGCGAGCCTCACACCTCGGTATGAGTCAAAAACGGGAGACGGACCGCTGGGAGTGCACGACGTTTCTTTCTAGCTATGGTGGTGTCAGTGACCTACCAGCCCTGACATTATATATACTTTTCACCTGTGTGGTTGTTGGAATGCGAGGCGCCTCGATTATAGGTCTGTAAGGACCGGGAAACGTGTGTTCAGGAATAACTAATCCTCAAAAGTAAGAGAGGACCGGCCCAGCCGATTCCAAGGATCATAGTGGGGTCCTGGGACATTTGCTAGAGTGTCTCGAATCGGAGAGGAGCTTGCCCCTTGCCTCGACTCATGAAGGAATCCAATTTCCAATACGATATGTGTGGTTGTGATTGTATTACTAGTACGGCGACATAGTAGATGGTAGCTATGCCGTCTAGGATTGATATTTATGATTGAATTTGCTTTTGAAACATATATGCACTAGTAATAATATCAAACACCTTGTTTATTCGTATGAAGCATCTTTGGCCATTATAAGGTAAAAACTCTATCCTCCGGCTTGCGTTGCATTGTGTGATGGGACCTGAGTCTTATAATGGCTTCATTTTAGAAAAAGCATTGCGTTGATTTAATCATTTACTTTACTTCATGCACTAGCACTCATTGGAGTAAACCCGTTCCGCGAAAGTGGCGTGGTCCTTTGATTTGCCTTATTATTGTTGTTAATAAGTTGAATAGATTTCTCATACCAGTCCCATGACTGACTCGTAGTTTGTTTCACCTTGCAAACTCGGGTGCCCTTATTTTCATACGGGCAGCCTAGTTACAGGTTTCTGATGCACCTTTTGGCTCATGGCGAGGCTTGACTACACTGTGCTGACTTGGATTTTCTCCGCCATTATTGTATCTATATTATGATTCCGCCACTGGCGATGTAGACTGATATTCCTTTTGTGTACTCTTTATGTATGATTCCGCCTCAGGCGATGGTGACTGATTATGTATCATTATGCACTAAGTTGTATCCTGTACTGTGCTTCTCTGATGTGATGTTATCTATATGATTCCGCTGTCATATGTGTGTAAATTATTCTATTTTCTGTTTATGCTATTATCTGTGATCTGCCAATGATGATTAATGTGTTATATTCCAATGATTATCCTTAACACCGTGCTACGGGGTTTTGGGATCGTCACAGCTGGTATTAGAGCTTTGGTTAACCTTAGTTCTGGAGTCTAACACATTAAACACTTCGTCAAGATAGAATCAGTAGTATTCTAAGGCGAGTCGCTCATTAGAGATAGGACTAGTAAAGTCCTAGAATGAGCTGAGCAGAATAGCAAAAACAATTGATCAGTCCATCGTTATCTTTCCGTAGGAATTTCTGCTTAACTATGCAATAGACTATCATTTCTGTTAACTGACTTTTTCGTTACTTATACAGAATTTGACAAATGGCTACCAGAGGAGCCGCTGCTAGAGGAGGCCGTGTCGGCCGAGGCCGAGGAAGGGGAGAAATCCCAGCTCAAGAAGGACCTTTGATACAACCTCCGGCAGCTCAATACTTCGAGCTTGACCGTGTAGCTAAGAGATATAAGAACTTAGGAGGCAAGACCTTCTCGGGGACTGGCACCGTAATAGAGGCCCTTGCATGGCTCAAAACATGCGAGAAAATTCTTGAAGGCCTAAGGCTAGGAAGCGAAGACAAAGCTACTATGGGCGCCTGGCTTATGCAGGAACAAGCCGAATTATGGTGGGACTCTCTTACCGCCGGGAATAGAGAAGCTGGAAGAACATGGGATGGATTCAAAGAACTCTTCAAGGAGAAATATGTCCCAGAGCAAGCTCTAGAAAGAATGCACGATGACTTCGCCAATCTTCAGCAAGGGGATCTTTCCGTGCAAGATTATCTGAACAAATTCACAATGTTGTCGCCCTATGCTCCCGAACTTGTTGCTACCGCGAAATCCAAAAATAAGAGATTTATCTTTGGACTAAAACGTCAATATCATGATAGAGCAATGGCCCATGTCAAGCTGGATTTCAACGAGCCAGTGGAGATGACATGCAACTATGAAGACCTTGATCAAAGGCATCTGGATCAGGATCGCGCTAGAAGTCAAGCAGGAAACAAGCGCAAACCTACTGCAAATCAGGGCGAGTCAAGCCAAGCAGCATCTTCAAAGCCTCAGACTGGCAATCCGCCACGAGGAAATTGCTTTAATTGTGGTAAGCCGGGGCACTACTCAAACGTCTGCACAGCTCCGAAGAGGCAGAGAACAAATTCTCAAGGCTCGAGCCAAGGCTCTCAGAACCCTCGCTCGTGCTTCAACTGTCGCAAGACCGGCCATCTGGTCAAAGACTGTCCTTTGCTGAAGAAAGCTACTGTAGCTCATGTCTATGACGGGTCTAGCCCGCCAGCTGCTTCCGACGGAGCAGGTAAACCCGATGTTTTGGGAGGTACCCTTACAATTAAAAATATTCCTATTTCTGTATTATTTGACACAGGTGCATCGCGTAGTTTTATTGCTAAAAACACAGTGCACAAACTAAAGTTAAAACAGCGAAAGCTTAAAGAATCGGTTGAAGTTCATAACCCGATAGGGGGTCCTGTTACTCTCAATTCCTGTTGTAAAGTGCCAATCTCTTATTCTTCCTACAAGTTTCCTTTCAATTTAATCGTTATGGATTTTCCCGAATTCAATATTATTCTCGGGCTGGATTGGTTAACGAAATATGAAGCCGAAGTGAAGTGTGCGGAAAGAATTGTTAAAATTCGAACGAAGCTTGGATATATTACGGTTCCCTGTCATGGTTCGAATCCGAATAGAAAAGAATTATGGTCAGCATTAGAACTTATCCCCACTTCCATAGAAAAGATTCCAATTGTTAGCAACTATGCGGATGTGTTTGAAGAAGTTGAAAACTTACCTCCGCAAAGAGAAATAGAATTCCGAATCGATCTAATCCCTAATGCCAGACCAGTGGTACATCCAATTCGTAGAATGACTCCGAAAGAAAAAGAAGAATTAGGCGATCAAACTCGTCAACTATTGTGGAAGGGTCTAAGCAGACCGAGTTTTTCTAATTGGGGTGCAGCTGTTGTGTTTGTCCCAAAGTCAGACGGTACTCTTAGATTATGTGTTGATTACCGAGACCTCAACAAACAGACGCTTAAGAACAAATATCCATTACCCCGCATTGTTGATTTGCTAGACCAATTGAATGGGGCGAAAGTATTTTCCCGAATGGACCTAGCTACAGGTTTTCATCAATTGAGAATAGCAGAAGAGTGTGTTCCTTTGACCGCTTTCAGAGGCCCAGACATATTTTATGAATGGTTAGTAATGCCGTTTGGCCTTTGCAACGCTCCAGCATACTTTGTCGATCTAATGAATAGAGTGTTCAGGGGAGTTCTGAATAAATTTGTCCTCGTATTCATCGATGATATTTTAATCTACTCCAAATCAAAACCCGAGCATGAAAAACACTTAGAACAAGTATTAAAGATTCTAAGGAAGAACGTCTTCAAAGCCAAATTCTCTAAATGTGTCTTCTGGCAAGAAGAAGTCAAATTTCTTGGCCATGTCGTGTCAGGGAAAGGAATTTCTGTTGACCCAAGCAAGATAACAGCGATTCAAGACTGGAAACAACCCACTACTCCCACAGAAGTTAGAAGTTTTATGGGGTTGGCTAGTTATTATCGGAAGTTCGTTAAGGATTTTTCGAAGATATCCGGTCCGTTAACGAAGCTCACAAAGAAACATGAGAAGTTTAAGTGGACTTCCGACTGTGAAGAAGCTTTCCAGGAATTGAAATCGAAGCTGACCACCGCTCCAGTGTTAACTATTATTGATGGCAATCAAGATTTAACGGTTTGGACAGATGCTTCTATTAGAGGTCTTGGTGCAGTGTTAATGCAGAGAGGCCAAGTAGTCGCTTATGCAAGCCGCCAATTGAAACCGCATGAGAAGAATTATGTGACTCATGATCTTGAGTTGCTAGCCATCGTATTTGCCTTGAAAATCTGGAGGCATTACTTATTGGGCGAGAAATTTATACTGTACACAGATCACCAATCATTGAAGTATCTATATACCCAGAAAGATCTGAATCTGAGACAGCAACGTTGGCTAGAATTTCTTGCAGCGTATGATCTTGATATCCTGTATACGCCGGGGAAAGCTAACGTAGTAGCGGATGCGCTTAGTAGAAAAACCGCAATTGTTGCCCATCTTATAATTACACCTGGATTGATTGATAGGATTTCAGCCCTTCAGAAAGAAGATGAATTCATTCAGAGAATCAGTAAGAGAGTCAAGGAAGATGAAACCACGAGTTTCCGTATTGACAATAAAGGGGTTCTCAGGTTAAATAACAGGATTTGCATCCCAAATATTCCAGGCCTTCGAAGAGAAGTGCTAGATGAATGCCATAAATCCAAATTTTGCATCCATCCTGGGGTGAGTAAAATGTACAACGATATCAAACGCACTTTCTGGTGGAAGGCAATGAAAAGAGATATTTCTTTGTATGTTAGCAGATGCCCTACTTGTCAATTGGTCAAGAGTGACCAACAGAAGCTAGCTGGACTGTTGCAACCTTTGGAAGTCCCAGGCTGGAAATGGGAACAGATTTCCATGGATTTCATAGATGGTTTGTCGCGAACCAAGAAAGGTAATGACAGTATTTGGGTAATCGTAGATCGCTTCACGAAGACTGCCCATTTTATACCTGTCAGATCCAATAGAACTGCCCAAAGTCTAGCACAGATATATTTCAAAGAAATTGTTAGGCTGCATGGAATTCCCATCAGCATAGTCAGTGATAGAGATCCCCTATTTACTAGCAAATTCTGGGAGGCTTTCCAGACAGAATTGGGGACAAAACGGAATATGAGCACCGCTTATCACCCCCAAACAGATGGCCAAACTGAGCGGGTGAATAGAATTCTAGAAGACTTATTGCGGCCTTGTATAATCGATTTTGGTGGGTCATGGGAAGATCATTTGCACTTGGCAGAATTCTCATAGAATAATAGCTATCAAGCAAGTTTGAAGATGTCACCATTTGAAGCATTATATGGCAGACCCTGCAGATCTCCTGCATGTTGGGTAGAACCTGGCAACAAACTTGTACTAGGACCCGATATGATTAGGGAAGCATCTGATAAAGTGGACTTCATCAAGAAGCGATTGAAAACCGCCCAAAGCCGACAGAAAAGTTATGCAGACTCTAGAAGGAGAGATTTGACATTTGCTGTTGGTGATCATGTTTATTTAAAGGTTTCTCCGATGAGGGGGGTAATCAGATTTGGTAAGACTGGGAAGTTGGCACCGAGATTTATTGGTCCCTTTCCTATACTTGAACGAATTGGAACTCTTGCTTATAGGGTTCAATTGCCAGATTGGTTGCCTGGAGTGCACAATGTATTTCACGTATCTCAACTTAGGAGACATGTGCATGATCCGGATCTTGTTGTTGAAGAAGCAACGCAACAGGATGTGGAGATAACTCCAGAATTAGCACTCAGAAGAGAGCCATTAAAAATTGTGGGCAAAGAAACTAGAGAACTCAGAAGCAAAAAGGTTCATTTAGTTAAAGTGCAGTGGAGCAGTGATCCTAGAGACTGTACTTGGGAAACTGAGGAAAGCATTAAGCAAGCTTACCCCAAATGCAGAGTGGATATCTCTGACTAACTCCGGTGCAAGGTACCTTTACCATACTTTGCATTTACATTTTATTTCCTACTTTACTGTTGTTTCCTTTTCGAGGATGAAAAGTTTTAAGTAGGGGAGATTGTAATAACCCGGAAAATACAAGCCAATTTAAAATTTTTAAATTGATTATTTCAAAGCAATTTGAACCATTGAAATAGAATATTTCAATAAATTAGTGAATTAGAAATAGTAAGTCAGTTTGAAAATTGATATTTTGCATATGGCCTCGGAATTCGACGAAACCACTTTTGTCGGGTCCGGGATGTCAAACTATTGCTAGGTTTCAAATTTCATAATTTTTCGAATCAATATGTGAGCGTGGCAAAAGAAAACGCGTTTGACCAGTTTCTGTTGAATTTAATCGACTAGAAATTGGCCATTTTTCAAACGGTCTCAGAATTCGACGAAACTAGTTTTGTTAGGACCGTATCGTCAATACGAAACTAGAAAATATTTTTCTGGAATTTTTCTAGTTAGTATGTGACCCCGGTAATTTGAAATGTACGTTTAAAATTCAATATAAGGATTTAAATGTAAATTCAATGGAAACTGGTTGTAACGATCAAACCAGCTTACGATACATATCCCATTGTGTTCGGAATGAGGGTAAAACGCTATGGACGACAGGAGGTGGGCCTCGTTTCAAGGTCGGATATAAAAGTCAACCCTTGTGCATAATTAAATAATTAAATAAATAAAAAAAACCTACCTTTCCCCCTTTTTCTCCTTCATTGCCCCCCCCGATCATTTAACAGAAAGAAAAAAAAAAAAACCTAAAAACCAAAATCGCGCCGCCTTACCTCGAACCGCCGACGATCGAGCTGAAGCCCCACCGCCCGACCAACCTCCTCCTCCCTCCAGACATCGCGACATCCAATCGAGCCCCTCCCGAAACCTCGCCGCGACGCCTCGCTGAACCTCCGAACGCCGCCTGAGCCGCCGACGCCCTCGCCTTCCCTCATCCCCTTCGCCAGCTGTCGGTGAGCCATTTTACTTTATATTTATTTTTATTTCTGTTTTATAATTTCTGATTTAAAAAAAAGAAAAAAGAAAAACGATTTAAAAACGAATTACTGTATTTTTTTTTAAAGATTTGAAAACTGTTTTTTTTTTAGTTTTATAAACTGATTTTTAAATAAGGCAAAAACTGATTTTATAAAAGATTTTAAAACAGAATTTTTGAAAAGAAATATAAACAGAATTTTTTTAAAAGATGTAAAAACAGAATTTTTTTTAAGAAATAAAACAGATTTTTGAAAAGATGTAAAAACAGAAATTTTTTTAAGAAATAAAACAGATTTTTGAGAAGATTTAAAAACAGAATTTTTTAAAAGAAGATTTAAAAATAGAATTTTTTTAAAGAAGATTTAAAAAAACAGAATTTTTTTAAAAGAAGATTTAAAAACAGAATTTTTTTTAAAAGAAGAAAAACTGATTTAAAAAGAAATAAAAACTGAGTTTATTTTAAACTTTGAAATGGAAAAAAAAGGGGTTTAAACTTTGAAATTAAAAAGGTTGAATCTTTTAAAAGAAAAAGATTTGAACTTGCAAAAATAAAGATCATATTTTTAAAAAGAGAAAAGTCGGAATTTTTGATAAGTAGAAGAAGTAAGATATGATTCTTATATTTTTAAAGCAATAAAAATATAATTTTTACATCATAAGAATATTAAAAATATAATCTTTGTTTTTAAAATATGATCTTTATATATTGAATAACATAGTAAAAATTCGATTTTTACTTATGTAGAGAATACGGGAAACGAAAGCGACAAGAAGACGAAATAGACGAAGATTTCCATAAAGGAAGAGTCGTGTGATTGGATAGCTACTGGTGAGAAATTCTCACTCTTCAATTTCATTTTTATATATATATGTGTGGGAAATAAAAGTGAATTGCTATATATAAATATATATATATATATATATATATATATATATATACACGCCCCCTCGTCCACAAACCATGGACGATATATATATTGGTTGAAATTGTTGTGAAAATTGGTTGACGGCAAATTGTTGTTTGGGATTGTTTGTGGTTGGTATTGAATTGATTGAGGTTGAAAAATACCCGTTTGTGATTGGAAAATTATTGGTTGAAACCACATAGGATTAGTTTGTGGTAATGAAATAAATATAAACATGCCACCTGCGTGCGAATTAGATGCATGATCCCCATTGTCAAAAACCGCGAGGTTTTAAGGTAGAGCGAGGAGCCGTACTAGGGACGGTGCCGGTTTAACTACCCTGCCGTTATGCTGCCAAAATTTTGAATAATCTTTGTGTGTTAGAATTATTTTCATATGTTGAAATTATTTGCATGCATAGAAATTAAAGCCATATATTGAAACTATGTCCATGTGTGGAAATATTCATGTGTTGAAAAGTGTTGTGTGAAAATAAAATTCATTTGTGAATGAATGAAGTGTATTAACAATAAAAATCACATTTTTATATATATATATGAAGTATGAAAAATATTCGCTTTATATAAATAGTTTCAACAATCAAAATTTCATCTTTTCAATAAGAACAACATAAATAAATTGTCCATGTGTGGAAATGCTCATTTGTTGAGAAATGCGTGTAGTGGAAAAGATTCATGTGTTGAATAAAAAGATTGAACGATAAAAATTACATTTTTATTGAAACTATGAAGTGTTGAAACCATATGTTGGTTGAATAAATATTTTAAATGATAAAAATATCATTTTATCATATGTGTGATATGCTAAAGGTATGCAGACGATGAAATAAATATTTGTGATAGAAATATTATTTTTAACATGCATAGGAACTAAATAAAGTAGTCATGTGTTGAAATCTATTTTAGTTCGCCAAAATTATCATCTTTGAAATGTGAAGTGTTAAAAATATCCACTTGTTCAAATAAACGTGCATGAGTTGAAATATACATTAACTAGCTAATGATATGATTTTAGCCTATGCATGCGATATTAGAATGAATGGTATTTTTTAGACCAAAGCAAGTCAAATATGAAGTTGAATCGAAAATGATAAATATTAGAAATTGTATATATGTGCATGCATATCTGTTGAACAGGTTATAGCAAAGGGGCTAGAGAAGAGGAATAAAATTTTGTGCCCGACAAATAGGTACACATTTACTGATTTGTTTGGGTGATGATTTTATGAGCCTATTGGCCAGCCGCTTGGCTTTTTCTTTTTCTTTTTGAGATTAGAAGGACCGGGAACGCTATTTGCGATTTCCCGATGCCCCCGGTACAGGGGAGGTTATGGCGAAATTTTCCAAAATTTTAGGGAGATAGAAAAATATTTGAAGTGAAAACGATATAGGAATTATTGAATGGACTATATTTATATAAATATATAAATATAAATATAATTAAAACGAAACGTAGCCGTGCAGTTCATATTTTGAAACCGTGATTTCAAATGACTAGTGCGGAAGATCCGACCATTGGATTTTCCCGAAACCTCAACCGTTGGGTTCGCCTTGGAAATATCTTTCCAACGGCACCAACTTTGTGAAGATCCGACGGTTGGATTGTCTGGAATGTTTAAAATAAAATTAAGGATAAACAGCGCCAGAAACGATTATATTTATATATATATATATATATATATAATTAAATTAAATCGAATAACGACGCTGCAGTTCGAAAATTGAAATCGTAACTTCAAATGGTTAGTGTGGAAGATCCGACCGTCGGATTTTCCTAAAACTGGAACCGTTGGGTTCGTTTTGAAAAGACCTTCCTAATGGTGTAAAATTTGTGAAGATCCAACGGTTAGATTTTCCTATATGTGTAAAACAAAATTAGTGGAAAGCAGCGCCAGTGCATCGACACGACCTGAAACGTCGTTTAATTAAATATGGCCGTTTTAAATTAAATAAAAATGGCGATATATCGTTATTAAGTGCTATAGACGATATATAGTGAAAATAAACCAATTTTGTTGTGTTTGCTTGATATGTGATGGTTGAATATATTTGACGTGAAAATTATAACTAAACAACTGAAATGTGAATATTGAATAGTTCAACCCTGTGATTAATTGGTTTGAAAATCTAAATATACGTGGGTTATTTGAAAAGGCCGAGTTTATCTCATTTCAAATAATCGATCGACGTTGAGAAGTCGAAGAGTCGAAGACGACTGAAGACCGACGATCTCCACGTTGGATGGATGGGCGCTACTGATGCTCGTGATTGGAGTAGCTACCATGAAGGAATTGAAGTAGTAACCGTCCAAACATAGTGTAGATTGTACGGATATGCGAGGAATTGGTGCCTCCGGTTTCGTTCAGACCCAGAACGGACTTGTAAATGGACTGTGTGTCTGACATTGGATTTTGTTCTGTGTTGATTGATCTCTGTTAAATATATATCTGTTTGGCGGCGGAGAATTTATTCTCTTGCTTAACGCCCTTCTCTGAGACGTACGAGCTTAGAGGTTATGTATTGACAGAAATCAGTCGCATGGAGTGGATTGCCTGTGTGGCACGCCTAAGTGGCATATGATCAAGGCTTCTGTTGCAAAGCAAAGTCTTGTGGTTGATGATCAAAGCATGGTCTGTGTGACTAGCTTTGTGTATAACGTGAATTCGCGAGCCTCACACCTCGGTATGAGTCAAAAACGGGAGACGGACCGCTGGGAGTGCACGACGTTTCTTTCTAGCTATGGTGGTGTCAGTGACCTACCAGCCCTGACATTATATATACTTTTCACCTGTGTGGTTGTTGGAATGCGAGGCGCCTCGATTATAGGTCTGTAAGGACCGGGAAACGTGTGTTCAGGAATAACTAATCCTCAAAAGTAAGAGAGGACCGGCCCAGCCGATTCCAAGGATCATAGTGGGGTCCTGGGACATTTGCTAGAGTGTCTCGAATCAGAGAGGAGCTTGCCCCTTGCCTCAACTCATGAAGGAATCCAATTTCCAATACGATATGTGCGGTTGTGATTGTATTACTAGTACGGCGACATAGTAGATGGTAGCTATGCCGTCTAGGATTGATATTTATGATTGAATTTGCTTTTGAAACATATATGCACTAGTAATAATATCAAACACCTTGTTTATTCGTATGAAGCATCTTTGGCCATTATAAGGTAAAAACTCTATCCTCCGGCTTGCGTTGCATTGTGTGATGGGACCTGAGTCTTATAATGGCTTCATTTTAGAAAAAGCATTGCGTTGATTTAATCATTTACTTTACTTCATGCACTAGCACTCATTGGAGTAAACCCGTTCCGCGAAAGTGGCGTGGTCCTTTGATTTGCCTTATTATTGTTGTTAATAAGTTGAATAGATTTCTCATACCAGTCCCATGACTGACTCGTAGTTTGTTTCACCTTGCAAACTCGGGTGCCCTTATTTTCACACGGGCAGCCTAGTTACAGGTTTCTGATGCACCTTTTGGCTCATGGCGAGGCTTGACTACACTGTGCTGACTTGGATTTTCTCCTCCATTATTGTATCTATATTATGATTCCGCCACTGGCGATGTAGACTGATATTCCTTTTGTGTACTCTTTATGTATGATTCCGCCTCAGGCGATGGTGACTGATTATGTATCATTATGCACTAAGTTGTATCCTGTACTGTGCTTCTCTGATGTGATGTTATCTATATGATTCCGCTGTCATATGTGTGTAAATTATTCTATTTTCTGTTTATGCTATTATCTGTGATCTGCCAATGATGATTAATGTGTTATATTCCAATGATTATCCTTAACACCGTGCTACGGGGTTTTGGGATCGTCACAATTATCTTCAAAGATTTTGGGTGAATACTATTTTTATCGTGGACGGTTTCCCATCGTGGAAGCCTTTTCCCATTGCGTGGAGACCCAATGAGAAATTCGTTAGTTGCAAAGGAAGTTGATGGGCTAACAATGGTCTAGGTAAGGTAGGTGGGGAAGACTTGCCATGAGATCAACCGATAGCTTTGACCCAGCCCCAGAAGAAGAAGTGCCAAAGAGACGAACTTTGTGAGGCAGAGTGACATTCCATTTGCTGATATGAATACTCTAAGAAGGAATTTTGTGAAGATAAAGCATTGAACTCACTATGATCGTAATTTCGATCTTGATCGCGACAACACTAGTGTTCATTTTCGAGTTTTAAGTAGGGAATTGCTAACATAATATGTTTTGTCTCAAGACTTTTTTGGTAACCAAATTTTGTTTGGAATTTTAAAATCAAGGTTTGGTATGCTAAAAAATATTTTATATATGAAGTAATATTTCAAAATGAGTTAAAATAAGACCCTGGTATTTAATCTTCCAAATTTAAGAATTATAATATTAACTCATTTAGCCTATACATTAGGATAGGCCAGCTCTACATCTTGAATGATAAATTGATTGGTATTTCCATTAAATAAAATGAAATGGAAATTTTGACGATTTCGAATAGTCGAGATTTTCAAGTTAAATATAGAAATTGAACCAAGTGTTCGTGAATTATGAGGGATTAATTTAATTACTTGTAAATTTTTAGAGATAGTAAATTAAAATTAAATATAAGTCCTAGTCACTTATAATTTTGGAAATAAATAGAAATTGGTAAATAATAACCAGTAGAATGGGTCGTAGGTTATACTTAGACAATTTAATCGCAATACAATTTTCATATGAGATTCGAGTATATGACTTTAAGATGTTTTATATCGTTCCGAATAAAGATTAATCACTCGATTCTTGATGGCAAACACTTGGTTAGAGTTCTCAGTATAAGCCTAAACATTTTCCATAATAGTATTTGGCTATGCATGGAGGATATAGTTTCCAATTTGAGGAGCCTAACCAGAGTCTACAATAGAGACTTTGGATAATGATACTAGTTTGGAAGGAAAGCTATGTATTCGAGTTGGTCGTCAAATTAGATATTACATATAGATGATCCGTGTTCATCATATGAGATTATTAGATTGATAAGTAAAATTTAAGGTGGTTTTCTATAGCGACCCGTACTTCCCCATTCTCCGAAGAGAAGAAAAAGGACGAATTACCGTGAGTATAAGATGAACCAGAACGCAAACGGAAGAACATTTCATTGTTTATTACAACAATTCGATCAGAATATAAGAATATACAGAGTATAATTGGATAAATTACATTCGATAAATATCAGAGATTACAATAAATTACATAGCAGCGGAAAATAATACAAAGCACAACTGAAAGTGATATACGGATACAGAGCTTTCCGGATATCATTCCAGCTGTAGACCAGGATCCTGTGAATATAAATCTGCAAAAACCAAAACTACTAGCTGCCCGTGTCGAAAATAGGGGCACCCAGAGTTTATGTTAAAACAATAAACTCCAGGTCAGTCATGTGACCGGTGTGAGAACTAAAACAGTTATTTAAAACTTTACTTTAAAAAGGAGTAATTCCAGGGACCACGCCGTATAACACGGAACGGGTTTCCTCCCAAGAATACCAGTGCATAGTCTAAATAACGCAATGCTTTTTCGAAAAATGAAGCTATTATAAGACCCAGGTCCCATCACATAATGCAATGCAAGCCAGAGGATAGGGTTTTCCCTTATAATAGCCAAACATGCTTGGTACGTTTAAAACAAATCATTTGATACTATTATAAGTGTATAGTGTCAAAACAATTTCAATCATAAATATCAATCATAGACGGCATGGGTACCATATATCATGTCGCCATACTAGGCTCTACAAATAAAACCGAAATATCACGTATTGGAAATTGGATTTCCGTCATGAGTCGAGGCAAGGGGCAAGCTCCTCTCCGCTTCGAGACATTCTAGCAAATGCCTCAGGACTACACACTCTGGGTAACTCTTGGATCTTCAGGGCCGGTCCTCCCTTACGTTTGAGGATTAATTATTCCTGAACACACGTTTCCCGGTCCTTACAGACCTAAAATCGAGGCGCCTCGCATCCAACAACCACATAGGTGAAAATAATATAAATGTCAGGGCTGGTAAGTCACTAACACCACCAAAGCTAGAAAGAAACGTCGTGCTCTCCCTGCAGTCCTTATCCCATTTTTAACTCATACCGAGGTGTGAGGCTCGCGAATTCACGTTATACACAAAGCTGCGCCACAAAGGCCGTGCTTTGATCATCAACCACAAGACTTTGCTTTTCAACAGAAGCCTTGATCAACTGCTACTTAGGCGTGCCACACAGGCAATTCATGCCATGCGACCGATGTCCATCGATATACAACCTCTGAGCTCGTACGTCTCAGAGAAGGACGTTAGGCAAGAGAATAAATTCTCCGCCGCCAAACAGATGTATGTTTAATGGAGATCAACCAACACAGAATAAAATCCAATGTCAGACACACAGTCCATTTACAAGTTCATTCTGGGTCTGAACGAAACCTGAGGCACTTTCCTCGCATATCCATCGATCTCCAAGTACGTCTGGACGATCACCAATTGATTCCCTCATCTTGGGTGTACAGCCCATTCAAGATCATCAGTAATCACCCAAACGATGTGAAGACTTCCGGTCTTCAACCACCGTCTTCGTCTTCGACTTATCGTCGAATCGGTTATTCAGAATGGGTATAAATCCGGCCTTTCTGAATGACCCGCGTATATAATAAACAAATGTTACACAAACACAACATACGCCTCATTCCAATTCAGCAGTCGCTAACCGTAAATTAGTAAGAGAACAATTCCCCACATATTAACCCCGAAGGCCGAAACCAACATCAGATCAATACCCAGGAAACCATCCTTCTTAGCTAACCTACAGTTAGTTTCTAAATTTCACGTTCTTAGGGAAAAGTTCCCATTAATTTTATCAAAGATAAATTCTTTAAAATTTATTCTTTAATCTTCCTTTGGATATCATTTCAAACCAAATTATGGTTTTCCAAACTAGTCGGGATTAGCGAACCACACCGAAGTAATTATTTTATTTTATTTCCCTATCCCAACCTATTCATCCCATGAAGCAAAACTGGTAATACTCCATATCTAACACCACGGTATTATCGGTAAAATTAATTACCATTTCACGTTCAAATCTAATTAAAAATTTAACTATCGCTTTGGAGAAAAACTGGTGATACTCCATTCTCGCTCACTTTCCAAATTTGATAATTTTCATTATCAATTCACATTTCAATCTACTTACAGATTCATTAAAACTCCTTTTACCGGGTTAAAGAACTAATGTCATTTAAAACACAGTTCACGATACCCAAATCACATTCTATTTATTATCGGGTTAAAGAACAAGTGTTATTTAAAACATCGTTCACGATAAACCCACGAATCAATTCTAATTCAATTCCAATCAAATATATTAGAAATTCCGATTATTTAAAACCCCTCTCAAATCCAATTTATTTATTTAAAAATAATTGGGTTTTAAATTTAGTTCAAAACTAGTTTATTTCGATAAAAATCTATTTTTATCTTTTCAAATATGGGATTTTTCAGCCCAATTCTTTCCAAATCATTTCTTATGATTTTTCACTAATTATTAATATTTTTAATAATTTTATCAAGGCCCTACAGTCGATTTCCAATAATAGCCATCGAACTGCACTTACAACGACCTTTTCTGAAATTGATTTGGACATATCTCCAAATTCAACCATCAGATTTCAAATTTCTAATATTCGTTAGAAAGCTCTTTTCGATACGCACCCAACGGTTCCGGTTTTAGGAAAATCCGGCGGTCGGATCTCCCGTAGTGTTCATTCGAAGTCAATGGTCAAAATTCACGAACTGCCGCAGCGCGGCGCGTTCTATTCTGACCATTATATATATATATAATATATATATTATATATATTTCGTCGATTCCCTTTTAAAATGTATTTTATAATTCGTTTTCGAAACGATTTCAACTGCATATTCAATTTCGAATCAAAATTGAATATTCCACATCATCGATATGCAAATGATAATATTTTCAAAACGTTATATTTTGAAATCACTTCTTTTCTATATTCATTATAAAAACGAGTATAATCGATATAAATATCATTCGCGTCAAAATGGTGCTTCTCTAATCAACACGGCTTTATATTTTTCAATAACTTTGTTATTCTATTCAACAAATGAATATTTGTTCTATTCAACACATGAATCTATTTTTTTTTTCAACACCTGACTAAACTCAACAAATAAGTACTGTCAACGCGTGACTATTTTTGTTATTTAATATATTTTATAAAATTATGATTTCCATCGTTAAATTTTTTATCAAACTCTAACCGTAAATTAGTAAGAGAGCAATTCCCTAAATATTAACCCCGAAGGCTGAAACCAACATCAGATCAATATCCAGGAGACCACTCACCTTATCTATTTTCCATTTAGTTTCAAATTTTATATATGATAAAGATGTAAATTTTAATGTTAAAATATTTCGTTCAACACATGACTAATCTCAATGAATGAGTAATGTCAACACATGAACCTTTATTTTATAATATTCTTTATTTTCCCAATTGGAATGAGGCTCAATCAATTACCATATAATGTAAATTATATGGGTTCCATACAACACATGTATATAATAGCAACGATAAATAATCTACCATCATCCAAAGTGCACCAAACAACTGCATAAGCATTAAATATAAATATCTAAGGCTTATAACAGTCTGTCAATCAATCGATCGACATACAACTAATTATTGGAATTAGTGTATGTCATATATCATCCCAATACCCGTGAGGGGTTTCAAACAATTAAACACAGATTTTATTTGTGCAGTTGGGCGATGTGTAAAATTTATCGTCGCAATCAATGTCAGTCAAATCAATGTACATAAACAAATCGTTCGATTTGTAAATGAATATTTATTTTATTCACATTCTCATTAAAAAATATTTTTTTAACGACCAAAATATTTTATTCAACCTATGAATATTCGATTTGGTTTATTTATTCAATAAAATGATATTTTTATTTTTCTAACATATTTTAGAAAATTTCGGCGGTATAACGGCACGAAACTAGAAACGGGACAAGACCTAGCCTTATTGGCCCACGCTATACACATACCAATTTAAATCAATTCCATTTCACCTAAACAACCACATCCAAACCAATAATCTAACCAACTACACAACCAAACAAACAAATCAAACAAATCAAACAAGCAAACAAGTCATCCATGGTCTGTGGATGACGGGTGTCGGGTGCTGCTAAGCACCGTCTGCATCCTAGTATATATTTTAACTAGAAAATGAAATTTAGAGTGAGAAGTTCTCACCTAAAATCTAAACCAAACGCCGCAACTCTTCTTATGTAGAAATCTTCGTCGTGCTCACCTTTTGTCAATTTCGTTGTCGGTAGCCACTACATATATAAAAATCACATTTTTATATTGTTGCTATGCATATAAAAATTCTATTTTTATGATTACTCTATATGGATAAAAATCACATTTTTATATTGCTACTATATAGATAAAAATTCTATTTTTACAACGGTGTTCATATAATAAAGATTATTTTTTTATATCGTCGCTATAAAAATTACATTTTTATTTCAACATATATATAATAAAAATAAAATTTTATTTCGCTACATATATAAAGATCAAAAATTTTCTATCTATATATTATAAAAATAATATTTTTATTCTTCTCATTATATAAAAATCATATTTTTACTTACTTCATTCGTCAAAAACCATAGAAGCTTTAAAGCGGAGAAAACTCGCTTTTTTTCTAACGCCCGGATTCGCTGTTCTGGTTCCAGAATTTGCAAACTAGCATCAATCTTCACACCATTTTTTTTCTAGCTTAAACGCGCCATTCCGGACAATTTTCGCCTAGTGGTCTTCCTCCCGAAAATGTGCCATTTCGCCGGAAATCGCAAAAAGACAGCATTTTGACAGTGTTTGAACAGCAGACTTTGGACGCGTTTTCCCGACGACTCCGCAATGAAAAATGGGACTATCATATACCAAATCGAAGAGAAAATAGTGCTCTTCGACTTTGGTCTTGAAGAACTTTGGCTAGAAACGCACGGTTTGGGAGTTATTCGCGAAATAGTGACAGAGTGTTTTGTGCAAAATGGGAAATTAGTGAAAAATGTGATTTTTGAGGAGGAGGGGCCCACGGCCGGAATTAGGGGGCCTGAGGGGGGCGCCGGACCTGATGGGAGGTGGATAAGGGGCAGCGGCGGCGGTGGTGGGGCCCGTGGTGGTGGTGGTGGCTCCTAGGGTTTAGGTTTGTGAAGGGAGAGAAAGAGAAGAGGAGAGAGAAGAGGAGGAGGAGGGTGGTCGGAGGGAGGAGGCGGTGCTGGTGGAGGCCGGCGGTGGCTGAGGTAGGGGCGGCAACGACGGAGAGGGTGGAGGTGCCCATTAAAGAGGAAAATGCAAAAAGGAGGAAGGAGGAAATTATGAAGAAGGAATTGGAGGAAAAAAGATTATATGCTAGTTTCTCGTCTATCGTCTGAACACCAACGATATCCAATTGCCGCGGATTTCGGATGCGACATAGTAGACGTGAAGTCGAGTCCAACAAAATAAGTTTCGTCGAATTTCGAGTTCGTTTGACCGTCCTTTAAAATTCTCAAAAATGCTCGGATAAGCTCTAAAAATGCGATTTTGGCACATCATTTCTTCTCGCACGCTCACATGCTAACTCTAAAAATCACGCCCTTTTGGATTTAACCATTTTAGACGATAAGAATCCCGAAAAAAAAAAAAAACGAAATCGAATTCTGAGGTCGTATCAATAATGTTCCTTTGTAAAATGACTGTCTGTTTTACTCTGAACTGTTTTAGCTCGCACGGCCACATACTGACTCCGTTCGACGCGCCCTTTGGAACTCAACAATAATTTGTCATTATGAATCCAGAAAAATTTATCTCGTCGAATTCTGAGCTCATATGCAAAATTTCACTTTTTAAGGGCTATGTATTGCTAACCGAAAAGCTCCTACCAATTGCCACTATTCCGGATATCGGAATGTATCGAAGCTTATACTTTTCGTAGTTCTAAACGGCATTTTGAACTCAATGGAAGTGGTTTCGAGTCCAAATTCATCCGTATGCAAAATATGACTTTTTGGGCCATGTACAATTTCCATAGCGACTATTCTGAATTTTCAACTGGGCATAACTTTTGATTCCAGATATGAAAATTTGATTTTTTGGATTTGTTGGAAAGATATTCTCAATTAGATTCTAATATTTTTGGTTTCGCCAAAATCCGGCTTATTTTGAATCATGTACATTCATTTGAATTTTGAAATCGAATTATCGAACTACCGCGCCATTTTCAATTCCTTTTATAATTATAAATAATTATTTATATTTTAACGACGATCTATATGAATATATACGTTCTAATTCTATTCAAAATAAATTTCTCGTCGATATTATTTAAAATAATTCATTTTAAATAATCAAAATTCATTAAAATTGTCAAAATAAAAATTTTAAATTGGCTCAGAATTTCCGGGTTGTTACAATCTCCCCCACTTAAAACTTTTCGTCCCCGAAAAGGAACGAAGCCGAAAGTTGTTTTACAAATCAACTCAACTTCCATTGTTTTCTTTACGGCTTAAGTTCTTCAACTTTTCAGTTTCTAAGAACTTTTCAAAATTTTCAAAAATTTGGCTAACACCCTAAATTTTCGAAAAATTTCGCCATAACCTCCTTTGTACGGGGAGGGGTTTGGAAATTTATTGGGCCGTATTAGGTACCCAATAAATCCTATAAATCATACACATATTTATAGTGATATATTCTGGTGTTTACAAGGGAGCGTGTATAGATAATAACTCCAGAGAATAAATTCTTTTCACCCTGTCCAAGCCTGATGGAGTGTGCATTTTTAATTGCTCCAGAGAATAAATTCTCGTCACCTTGTCCCATGTGGGAAATAAATAATCCATGTGCCGTTTCTAATAACTAGAGAGACGTGATTATTGTCAACTCCAGACCCGTGTGGTTTTTTTATTATTCTGGCAATTTACCGTTACATTTTATATGGTCCATATCAATCATCAGTTCAACCTGTAATATATAGTCATCGCCATACAAGCCTCTCGCTCCTATGGTAAATCTTCAACCTCGTCACACAAGCTCCAAATGCTTATGTGGTATATGATGAAGTATGCCTATCTTCAAGAAGTATACCATGTAGTGTAGTGCAAAATTAATTGTTACTATCCTATGGCGACGTTTATTATTACACACAGAATAACCAGCACTCTGCATCCAATGACATTCACAGGAGTTGATATAATAATAAAATTGCGCATCCAACTCATTAAGGTTTACCTATTTGTCGGGCACGCAATTAAATTCTTTACTCAACAGCTAATCCATATACCTGTTCAACGTAAGTACATATCCATGCATGCAAATGCGATAAATTTTCAATACAATTCACTATTTGATACAATTTGGTTATAAGTTCAACTTTTAATTAATCAAACAACACTACCATCAATCAATTAGTTGATTATTGTTTCAAATTCATAATTTTGATATATATACAAAAATCACATTTTTGATGCCAATTCACAACAATGTATTCTAGCTATATTTTGGTTCTCACACCAGTCTAATGGAAATATATAGATATCACACCTTCGAAACACGAACATAAATACTGATAACGCTGCAGCCTTATAAGAATCATCCCCGGGCAACTAGAGTGTGATTCTATATCTATCCAGTATATTAAAACTTCGAATATACGTTCATGACGCGTATATACAAAATCTTTATATATTGGATTGTCCAAATTCAATATAAATAAATATTCAAATACGTATAAACCGATTTAAATTTCAAAACAAAATTGTTTTCATTTGAAATATATACTCCTCACACTCGTTCTAGGATACTACTGATCCTATCTCTAACGAGTTATTCTAATTGGATATTACTAATCCAATATCTGATGAATTCTTTCGTATCGTTCTAATGTGTCTTGTTCTCGAGCTCTGTAAACCAAAGCTCTGAACCAAATGTAGCGACCCGTACTTCCCCGTTCTCCGAAGAGAAGAAAAAGGACGAATTACCATGAGTATAAGACGAATCAGAACGCAAACGGAAGAACATTTCATTGTTTATTACAACAATTCCATCAGAATATAAGAATATACAGAGTATAATTGAATAAATTACATTCGATAAATATCAGAGATTACAATAAATTACATAGTAGCGGAAAATAATACAAAGCACAACTGAAGGTGATATACGGATACAGAGCTTTCCGGATATCATTCCAGCTGTAGACCAGGATCCTGTGAATATAAATCTGCAAAAACCAAAACTACTAGCTGCCCGTGTCGAAAATAGGGGCACCCAGAGTTTAGGTTAAAATAATAAACTCCAGGTCAGTCATGTGACTGGTGTGAGAACTAAAACAGTTATTTAAAAATTTACTTTAAAAAGGAGTAATTCCAAGGACCACGCTGTATAACACGGAACGGGTTTTCTCCCAAGAATACCAGTGCATAGTCTAAATAACGCAATGCTTTTTCGAAAAATGAAGCTATTATAAGACCCAGGTCCCATCACACAATGCAACGCAAGCCGTAGGATAGGGTTTTCCCTTATAATAGCCAAACATGCTTGGTACGTTTAAAACAAATCATTTGATACTATTATAAGTGTATAGTGTCAAAACAATTTCAATCATAAATATCAATCATAGACGGCATGGGTACCATATATCATGTCGCCATACTAGGCTCTACAAATAAAACCGAAATATCACGTATTGGAAATTGGATTTCTGTCATGAGTCGAGGCAAGGGGCAAGCTCCTCTCTGCTTTGAGAAACTCTAGCAAATGCCTCAGGACTACACACTCTGGGTAACCCTTGGATCTTCAGGGCCGGTCCTCCCTTACGTTTGAGGATTAATTATTCCTGAATACACGTTTCCCGGTCCTTACAGACCTAAAATCGAGGCGCCTCGCATCCAACAACCACATAGGTGAAAATAATATAAATGTCAGGGCTGGTAAGTCACTAACACCACAAAAGCTAGAAAGAAACGTCGTGCTCTCCCTGCAGTCCTTATCCCGTTTTTAACTCATAACGAGGTGTGAGGCTCGCGAATTCACTTTATACACAAAGCTGCCCCACAAAGGCGGTGCTTTGATCATCAACTACAAGACTTTGCTTTTCAACAGAAGCCTTGATCAATTGCCACTTAGGCGTGCCACACAGGCAATTCATGACATGCGACTGATGTCCATCGATATACAACCTCTGAGCTCGTACATCTCAGAGAAGGACGTTAAGCAAGAGAATAAATTCTCCGCCGCCAAACAGATGTATGCTTAATGGAGATCAATCAACACAGAACAAAATCCAACGTCAGACACACAGTCCATTTACAAGTTCGTTCTGGGTCTGAACGAAACCGGAGGCACTTTCCTCGCATATCCATCGATCTCCAAGTACGTCTGGACGATCACCAACTGATTCCCTCATCTTGGGTGTACAACCCAATCAAGATCATCAGTAATCACCCAAACGATGTGAAGACTTCCAGTCTTCAACCACCGTCTTCATCTTCGACTTATCGTCGAATCGGTTATTCAGAATGGGTATAAACCCGGCCTTTCTGAATGACCCGCGTATATAATAAACAAATGTTACACAAACACAACATACGCCTCATTCCAATTCAGCAGTCGCTAACCGTAAATTAGCAAGAGAAAAATTCCCCAAATATTAACCCCGAAGGCCGAAACCAACATCAGATCAATACCCAGGAAACCATCCTTCTTAGCTAACCTACAGTTAGTTTCTAAATTTCATGTTCTTAGGGAAAGGTTCCCATTAATTTTATCAAAGATAAATTCTTTAAAATTTATTCTTTAATCTTCCTTTGGATATCATTTCAAACCAAATTATGGTTTTCCAAACTAGTCGGGATTAGCGAACCACACCGAAGTAATTATTTTATTTTGTTTCCCTATCCTAACCTATTCATCCCATAAAGAAAAAGTGGTAATACTCCATATCTAACACCACAGTGTTATCGGTAAAATTAATTACCATTTCGCGTTTCAATCTAATTAAAGATTTAACTATCGCTTTGGAGCAAAACCGGTGATACTCCATTCTCGCTCACTTTCCAAATTTGATAATTTTCATTATCAATTCACATTTCAATCTAATTACAGATTCATTAAAACTCCTTTTACTGGGTTAAAGAACTAATGTCATTTAAAACACAGTTCACGATACCCAAATCACATTCTATTTATTATCGGGTTAAAGAACAAGTGTTATTTAAAACATCGTTCACGATAAACCCACGAATCAATTCTAATTCAATTCCGATCAAATATATTAGAAATTACGATTATTTAAAACCCCTTTCAAATCCAATTTATTTATTTAAAAATAATTTGGTTTTAAATTTAGTTCAAAACTAGTTTATTTCGATAAAAATCTATTTTAATCTTTTCAAATATGGGATTTTTCAGCCCAATTCTTTCCAAATCATTTCTTATGATTTTTCACTAATTATTAATATTTTTAATAATTTTATCAAGGCCCGTACAGTCGATTACAATAAGGGCCATCGAACTGCACTTACAGCGACCTTTTCTGAAGTTGATTTGGACATATCTCTAAATCCAACCATCAGATTTCAAATTTTTAATATTCGTTAGAAAGCTCTTTTCGATACGAACCCAACGGTTCCGGTTTTAGGAGAATCCGACGGTCGGATCTCCCGTACTGTTCATTCGAAGTTAATGGTCGAAATTCACGAACTACCGCAGCGTGGCACGTTCTATTCAGGCCATTATATATATATAATATATATATATATTTCGTCGATTCCCTTTTAAAACGTATTTTATAAATCGTTTTAAATTCGTTTTCGAAACGATTTCAAATTCATATTCAATTTCGAATCAAAATTGAATGTTCCACATCATCGATATGCAAATGATAATATTTTCAAAACGTTATATTTTGAAATCACTTCTTTTCTATATTCGTTACAAAAACGAGTATAATCGATATAAATATCGTTCGCGTCAAAATGGCGCACCTCTAATCAACACGGCTTTATATTTTTCAATAACTTTGTTATTATATTCAACAAATGAATATTTGTTCTGTTCAACACATGAATCTATATTTTTTTTCAACACCTGACTAATCTCAACAAATGAGTAAATTAGTAAATTATAAAATTATTAAATAACAAACGCGTGACTATTTTTGTTATTTAATATATTTTATAAAATTATGATTTCCATCGTTAATTTTTTTTTATCAAACTCTAACCGTAAATTAGTAAGAGAGCAATTCCCTAAATATTAACCCCGAAGGCCGAAACCAACATCAGATCAATATCCAGGAGACCAATCACCTTATCTATTTTCCATTTAGTTTCAATTTTATATATGATAAAGATGTAAAATTTTATTGTTAAAATATTTCGTTCAACACATGTGTAATGTCCGGAAAATCCGTACCAATTTGAGCTGACTAATATCCTACACATTCAACTCAAAGTGCACGAAATTTCAGATCATTATTAGAAGAAATTAGAGGATGAGATAGAAAAGATAGAACTAATAGAATATAAGAAGAAGAAGATCACAACTGAATTAAATCAGAGTAAACACGAAACTCACAGCGGAATGAATAAATTGTATTATAACATAACTTTGAAATACAAATCTGAATTTGTATATATACATACCATATATCAGAGTACAACTCATATATATCACAGCAGAAATAATCTCTAACTAATTAATGGTGAAGCCTTCTGCTTCTAGCTCCTCCAAGTGAATCTGTAAAAGCCTGAAACACTTGACTGCCCATACAAATTTGGGCACCCAAGAGTTTAGGGAAAACACAAACAAAATAAACTCTGGGTCAGTCATGGGACTGGTGTGAGTAAATTCCAACCATACTGTTTAACTTTGAAAATCCATTTGAAACAAAAGGATAATAGTAAGACCAACCCACACATAAATATGGACGGTTTTTACCTTACTATAACCCAAAATATCTTTGATACCAAATCCAATGATATAATGATAATGTCTAAACAAATAAATATCCAAGTAGCAGAACACTTGCATCTCACGTTCCATATATATATAGTATAAAATCATAAACCGCAGGGCGCTTATTGGAGATTGGATTCCAACAGACAAGGTACGGGAGTACCTTCCGAAAAATGTACTCTAGAGGGGATACACCTGGGTTCAACAAGAACGTCTTGCAACCCGGCCACACATGACTGACCACTCATTTAGCTTGAGTGTATCGAATATATTGCCATCCCGGTTGTAGGCCATCCAACCGTCATCCGAAGATACAGAATCGGAAAGAAGTATAAATATGAATTTTCTCTAGATCGGTGACAATACACCCTGCTTGGGGCTGACCCAACTAGCCATGCTGCCTAGCCCAACTTTTGTTACTTCCTGGTTATGAGGCTAGAGGCTACGTCTATCTTCAGAACATCTGATCACCATTCACTTTGAATGCCACATCGTCAAATCCGTAATCACATATTGATTACACAAATGCACACTAGGTGTAGAATAAAGAGAAGTTATCTTCTCCCCACCAACTTGGTATATTCGTAAAAATCAATGGCGTGACCATTGAAAATACTCTGTCAGACACTCGTCCATGCAAGTTGTCCTGGGACTGGACAAACAAAAAAAACCATTCTAGAACTGGACGACCCTTGCATTTAACTCCGTCTTTAATTATCTTTAGCATATCTAATTCGCAGCATTTATGCCTATACGGAGTGGTTTTCGGATAATAAATCCAACCGATCTCTCCGTATTGACAACGATGGTCAAAACACTTCGATAGTCGGTTATTTAACTATCGAAGTAAAACAAACATTCATTCAAATAAACAACTAAACGCACACAACCATGACACTTTTTATTTAACATTCGTTTTTATTATTCGACATATCTTACCGGGTATTTCTCTAATCCCGTTTTACCCTTTTCACACTCTTGGAAAACCTTCCCAGTTATTATCAACTCTTATTCTCCCATATTCCAGATGTATACGTTGTTAACGTTTGAAACATTTCCATTCTTTTCACGTTCTTTATTTTCTACACTTGGATAATGTAACAACCCGTGAATTCTATAACTGTGAAATTCACAAATTGAAGTATAATTAATTTCAAATCAAAGAACTAAGGGAAACGGGATACGCCATTGCGTTCGTCTCGGAAAAATACGCGAAATAGAGTCCGAGTTTTCGAAAAACGGAGTCCGTATGAAGAAGATATAGCCTCCGGAAGTTTCTGAATTAAGTTTAAAATTCGAACAGCTCAGAAAAACAAGTTTAAAATTAAAAATCGGGCCCAATTGGCCAGGGCGGGAAAACTCCCGCCTAATGCACCCAGGTCGACTGGGCTGTCGACCTGGTCTAGCCAGGTCGACAGGGCTGTCGACAGGGCTGTCGACCTGGTCCAGAGCCAGGTTGAACCCAGCCCACCCTGGCTGGCCTAGTCTATGTTGGTCGATTTTCAGAAGCATGCTTTGTCATTAGGGCTAGGTGGCAGGCTCTAATTGGTCTCTCTTTCGAATGAATGGCTACGATCAATCCAAGCAACATCGATGGTCCTAATCAGTTCATAAACTCTATAAAAATGACCCTAGACTCAACCTAATCTATTCATTCAAAAATAAGAACAAAGCCATCATGCTGCTGAGGAACGACTAGGAGTAGCCACCAATTTAGGAGAAGACTAGAAGGAAAATTCTAAAGCATAAAGCAACTTAAACAAATCAAATCAACAAGGAATCGCATCTCCAAATCCCTAAATTGGAGAATTCGCCACACAATTGTAAGTAGAGTATTATTTTGGTATAAACAAATAACTGTGTTGGTTTGTATACTTGATTTGTGGCGATAAAGTAATTCATATTTGTGCGTTATTATGATTCTTATCGATTTGGAATATTGTATACGTTTGGATATTCTCAAATTATGTTATTCATTATAAAAACTACATGTTTGCGGTAGTTTTATGCAAGTATACGTTTGGATATTCGCAACGCATGTTATTCATTATAAAAACTACATGTTTGCGGTAGTTTTATGCAAGTATACGTTTGGATATTCGCAAAGCATGTTATTCATTATAAAAACTACATGTTTGTGGTAGTTTTATGCAAGTATACGTTTGGAATATTCGCAAATTATGTAATTCATGTTGAAGCTACATGTATGTAGTTGTTTAATTGAAATTCATGCAAGTTTGGGGTTTTGCTACTATGCCATCATAATGTGTATTTTTGTACAAAAATCATTTTTGTGAATAATTGGAACAAATTTGGGTTATTATAATTCATATGAAATTATGTTGAAAATTTGGCATCATGATCTATGTATTAAGCCATACTTTTGTACTAGAAAACCTCTTTGCGAACTTATGAATATGACTAGGCTATGATTGATATTTCGCATAATTGAAAACCATGTTAGGTCTATATTGTTAACAAGAATTATATGATGACATATGTGGTACATGGCTAGGTTAGATTCAAAATCCCATTTTCAAGTTTGCATGACTAAAGTAAAAATCATGATTTCATGTTTAGAAATATTTATGCCATAAGTATATGTGCGCCATGGTTATGTGAATAGATTTAAAATCATGATTAAGTTGGAATAATTCAAGTTGAACTATGCTTTTGTATTATTAACAAAAGTAAACCCCTTTGTAAACATGTAGGAATCTTATGAACATGATTTGCTTATGTTTGACATTATGCCTAAATAAAAACATAGGTTTATGTTGTAGTTAAGACCATGTGTCAATAATGGTATCCAATTTAGATTCTTATCTCAACTACAAGTTTACATGCTTTGATTCATGTCATTTATGCTTTATGACCAAAGTATACATTACTACTATGCAAGTACACCAGTTTCTGTTTTGTAGTTCCAACGTTATGTTGCAAGTTCATGCGTTCACATTCCCCTTTTTGTGTATGTAATCACGCTTTAAGCCTCCCCTTTTTCACGTGGCTAAGTTGGGCTTAAAAAGGCTAAGCCCAACATATATATAATAAATAAACGAGCGTATTAAACGGGGGTAAATAGCATTGGGCCAAATGAATTAATAAATGAAAATATAAAGTAAAAGGGGCCCAAATTCAAGTATGGGTTGGGCCCATGATTGGTGTAAATCTTTACACCATTAGCTTAATAATGGGCCGCAAATATTTACATATAAGAAAATAAAGAAGAAAGACAAAATATGTAAATGTAGAACATACGATGTGTTTAACCCGAGGTTGGATTGAGTTGTGATGTAAACCTGCCCGGAACCGCCCGACTGTCCAGTAGTCACAACAATACCTATCCAATGTGGGTGGTTAAACATGGAGCCCAATAAGGACCCGAGGTTAGACTGAGTTGTGGCGTAAGACTGCCCGGAACCAACCGGCAACAGGCAGCCACAACAATACCTGTCTAATGTGAGAGGTCAAGGCTTTAATAAGACAATTAAGGCTTAGTCAGGATTGTTAGGATTAAGTGAACTAAAGACTTAATCAAAATGGAACATGCTAAACTAAACAGACTGATTGGGGGGGGGGGGGGTTAGGTTATAAAACACTTAACCAACTTAGCATGTTGGCTAGAAATAGAAAACCTAGTAGCGGGGGGACCCTTTTCAGCAGTAACCCTATAAGGTGTATCATGATACCCTGAAACTAGGCAGGGTGGGGCACGATTACTGGGCTGATTGTAAGAGGTCAAATCGACGGCGGTGGTGTAGCAGTGTAGGTTCTAACGGGGTGCGGGCGTGCACACACTCCGGCGTAGAAAAATAAAGCACTGGGCACCAGTAGCATACCTGTGCATTCTAAGGTTGTGTCGGGCCGCTGCCATGGGACTTGATACACCCCATGGTGGGACCAGCATAGGTAACTACAACATCGGGGGCCGTAAGACACATGTAACTATGCGAGTAGGAGCAGATCATCATAGAATGGATCACTTCACCCTGATTATGGGGTGCCAGTTGGGAACTAGTTTATATGGGTTCAGAGATTAACATGGGGTACGATAGTATATTCGACCCTAGACAACTTAACCAAGTTTATAGTGCTTTCCCACTTCTTGTTTATACTTATCATACCCAGTTCTTTTTTCATAGACAGAATAGTCCTAGACTTACTCAGGCTTTATGTCTGACTCTACTTTTCTTTCGTCTTCTTTTCTTCCGTTCCCCCCAAGGTCCACAGGGAGGGAACACTGCAGCTTGACCAGCCTTAATATCCAGCTTGAAGAGGAGAAATGTATTGCTTGGACCTTTTCGTTTTGAACTATGGCTTTGGACAACAACATTGGGGCTTTTGCAGTTTATTTATGTTTTCTTTAAGCTTCTTTAAATAATGTAATCAAGACAGATTATGAAAGTGTTATGTTTTTGGAAAGGATGTAAGACAATCATGGTGATGTTGTTGTAACACGTATTTGCTTTTATGAAATAAAAGTTACCACTTTTCTGCTGTTTACAAATTTGTGTTTTTATATCTGTCTTGTATATCTGTGACTTATACTTATAAACCTCCACCAAAATTAGGGCATTCCCTTTGAGAGTGACCCTAACGGAGGTGGGGTGTTTCACTTGGTATCAGAGCATAGGTTTACCAGATAAGATAAAAAGTTTTGAAAAATTATTTTCAAAAAGGAAATTTAAAGAAGCATTTTTTTAAAGAAATAAAATATTATTTTATTTTAAAAGGCAAAGTCCCTCCCAAAGCCATAGGTACTATCTTTTATCCTTCGTTTTGAATCTATCCTTTTTGTTTCAGCATGTCCGAAGAGCTTAACTTGCCAGAGGGTGTACCAATACCTGGTTGGTTTAGACGGTTCTTAGAAGTAAGGGCCACTCAGCCAGGTCCTACCGTTCCTCCTCCCCCAGCTGCAGGAAATCATCCAGCTGCAGCGGCACCTTTTCCTCCACCTCCTCCACGAGGAAACACGTTTGCTAAGATATGTAAAGATTTTAAAGCTATGGGAGGAAAGGATTTCCATGGAACCGAGTCCTTCGTGGCAGCTAGAAATTGGCTGAAAGAAACTGAGGACTTATTCATCATCTTTGAGGTAGAAGATAGACAAAAAGTACAACTGGCAGTATGGCTATTAAAGGGCGAGGCTTCCTACTGGTGGGAAGTCACTAATGCAGAAAGACCAGTGGAGACATGGGAGGACTTTAAGGCAAGGTTTGAGACTAAATTTCTCTCGGATGCGGAAAGGAGCTTGCAGTTGGAAAAATTCTTATTTCTTAATCAAGGGAACAAGACAGTCAGAGAGTATGTGAATCAGTTCGATGAGCTGGCTAGGTTTGGGCTAGACCTAGTCAACACCCCGCACAAGAAGGCTCTCCGTTTCGTCAAAGGGTTAAATGAGCCATTACACAGTTTGGCCATGACCCATATACCCATGGGGGCCACGTATGAAAGATTGGTGCAAATGGCATTGCTGAATGAGGAGGATAAGGGTAAGAAGGAGACAAAGGCAGAAAGCTCTCAAGGGAAGAAAGAGGGTTTGCAGCCTAAGAAGACGGACTTTAAGAAAGGCGGGAAAGGCAACAAAGAGAAGAGGAAGTGTAATTTCTGTGGCAAAGTGGGGCACTTAGTAAAGGAATGCCGGAAAAAGAAGGCCAAGGAGAATGGTGGGTGCTTTTCTTGCGGTGAGACAGGCCACAGGGCTAAGGATTGCCCAAAGAAACGAGGACAGGGGCAGAGGGCTGGATCCACCTCAGGGGCACAGGTTCATGTGCTAGAAGCGCCACCTTTGCAACAGCGAGGTATAAATACTTCTGTAGAAAGTGTAGTTTATCTTTATGATCACCCCGTTCGCACTTTATTTGATTCTGGCGCATCACACTCCTTTATCTCGTCTGCTTTAGTAGAATCTCTGCACCTAAAAACTAGTATGGTAGATGACCCCTTAATTGTTTCAAACCCAATTGGGGGCCCAGCTCATTTGTCTATGATCTGTTTGGGATTGAAAATTTCTATTCTAAGCATAGAATTTCAATGTAGTGCCTTTGTTTTGGGCTTTTCGGGGTATGGTTTGATTTTGGGTATGGATTGGCTATCCAGTAATGGGGCCATCCTTGATTGTGAGAAAAGGGTTGTCAGGCTCCTAACCCAGCTCGGTAATACTTTGGAAATTTCTTGTAATCCCTCGTATGCGGTTATGCTTAGTTATCTTGAATTGCTAGATGCCTCTGTTGAAAATTTGCAATCAGTTAGAGTGGTCCGGGAATATCCGGATGTCTTCGAAGAGGTGAAGGGCTTGCCTCCGAAGCGGGAAATAGACTTCCGCATATATCTTGTAGATAATGCAAAGCCCGTTGCGTTGCCCGTTAGACACATGGCTCCACGGGAAAGGAAAGAGCTCAGTAAACAGATTAAAGAGCTTCTAGAAAAGGGGTTCATTAGGAGGAGCATTTCAGAATGGGGCGCTCCGGTGGTGTTCGCTACAAAGGCGGATGGTTCACTCCGTCTATGTGTTGACTATAGGGAGCTCAACAAGCTTACGAAAAAGAATAGGCACCCTCTCCCTAGAATTGAAGATTTATTTGACCAGCTTGTAGGAGCGTCTGTTTTCTCCCAACTCGATTTAGCAACCGGTTTTCATCAGCTAAGGGTGGCTGAAGATAGCATCGATAAAACGGCATTCAGAACCCCAGACGGCTTCTTTGAATGGCTTGTCATGCCTTTCGGCTTGACAAATGCACCTGCTTACTTCGTGGACCTGATGAGTAGGGTATTCAGAGATTTCCTCAACAAGTTCGTAGTGGTCTTCGTAGATGATATCCTTATCTTTTCAAAGAGTGAAGGGGAACATGCTCAGCACTTAAGGGCAATCATGGAAACTTTGCGAGTCCATCAACTAAAAGCCAAATTCTCCAAATGCCACTTTTGGAGAGAAGAGGTGAGGTTCCTTGGGCACATAGTATCCAAACAAGGGTTAGCAGTGGACCCTGCTAAGGTAGTGGCTGTACAAGATTGGAAGACACCAAGGAATGCGACTGAGGTCCGAAGTTTTCTAGTACTAGCGGGTTTCTATCGAAAGTTCATAAGGGATTTTGCGAAAATCTCAGCTCCGCTCACGAAATTGACCAAGAAGAATCTAGTGTTCAATTGGGACTTGGATTGCGAGTTTGCTTTCCAACGACTGAAAAGGGCTCTCACAACAGCCCCAGTTTTGACGCTGCCAGATGGGAGCAAGATGTTCACTGTTTATACGGATGCATGTGGGACAGGGCTAGGCGCCGTCTTAATGCAAGAAGGAAGGGTAGTAGCTTATGGCGGGAGGCAGTTGAAGGTGCACGAAAAGAACTACCCAACCCATGATCTTGAGTTAGCCGCCATCGTCTTTGCACTCAAGTCTTGGCGACACTATCTCCTATGTGAGAAGTTCGAACTTTATACTGACCATAAATCGTTGAAATATCTTTTCTCGCAAAAGGATCTTAACTTGAGGCAACAAAGATGGATGGAGTTTCTTGCCTCGTACGATTTCGAAATCTCCTATACTCCGGGCAAAGGCAACGTAGTGGCAGACGCGTTGAGCCGAAAGAAATTGACCCTAAGCCCGTTGTTTGTTGAAAGACAAAGCCTAGAGTTTATAGCCAGCTTCGACTTTAGGCCTTCCTCCGATTTTGTACCAGGCTTGCTAGCATCTCTCGAAGTGCGCCCAACTTTAGTGGATTCGGTAGGGGCGGCACAACGCGAAGACCCTCAGCTTGTGGAAATGATTGATAGGCTAATTAGGGGTGAGACTTCAAGTCACCTCAACAGATACTCCATCGACGATAAGGGTTTGCTAAGGCGAGACGGAAGACTATGCGTCCCACAAACAAAAGAATTAGTAAAGAAGGTTCTCGAGGAAGCACATCACTCCAAGATGACGATACACCCAGGCGGAGATAAAATGTACAAAGACATAAAAAGGACTTTCTTCTGGAACGGCATGAAAAAGGACGTGGCAGAATTCGTTTCTAAGTGTATGGTGTGCCAACAGGTTAAAGCGGAATAGAAAAAGCCTGGCGGACTACTACCTCCTCTAGAGGTCCCGCAGTGGAAGTGGGATAGCATATCAATGGACTTCATCGATGGGCTGCCTAGGTCTAGGAGAGGCAACACTAGCATTTGGGTAATAGTGGATAGGCTTACTAAAAGCGCCCACTTTTTACCTGTCAAAAGTAAAAGAACTGCCTCATCCCTGGCATCACTTTACCTCAAAGAAATCGTTCGACTCCATGGAATACCATCTAGCATTGTTAGTGACCGAGACCCCATCTTCACCAGCGAGTTTTGGCGAAGTCTGCAAGAAGCAGTAGGAACGCAGTTATGCTTGAGCACAGCCTATCATCCCCAAACCGACGGCCAAACAGAGAGAGTGAACAGAGTTTTGGAGGACCTTTTAAGACTATGCGTCCTTGACTTCGGAGGGACATGGGAAGACCACCTTCCTTTGGTGGAATTTTCCTACAACAACAACTATCAAGCAACCATCGGAATGGCGCCCTTCGAAGCTTTATATGGAAGACCGTGCCGATCGCCCACTTGTTGGTGGGAGTCTACTGATAAGCTCATACTTGGACCAGATATGATCCGAGAGACTTCAGAGAAAGTAGACTTAATACGAAGAAGGATGAAGACGGCCCAAGACAGACAAAAGTCCTATGCCGACAAGAGAAGGACCGACCTTGAATTTGAGGTTGGAGACAGAGTTTTTCTCAAGGTATCTCCGCTAAGAAACGTTGTTCGTTTTGGAACCACTGGAAAATTGGCACCAAGGTTCGTAGGGCCATTCCCTATCATCGAGAAAATTGGGGAAATGGCCTATAGATTAGAGCTACCCGAGAAGTTGGCTGGAGTCCACAACGTTTTTCACGTTTCACATCTCCGAAAATGTCTACATGAGTCTGCTGAAGTGGTAGAGCAAAATATCCTTGAAGAGGCCGAAGTGGAACGCGAAGCAACCATAAGAAAAGTTCCAACCCGCATCTTAGGAACGGAAGTGAAGAAGCTACGCAACCGCGAAGTCAAGCTCGTCAAAGTTCAGTGGAGCAACGCCGAGGGAGACGCGACTTGGGAAACTGAAGCTAGAATACGCACTGCTTACCCTTTTCTTTTCGAGGGTACATCCTTGATCTTTCTTTTTCCTTAAGTTGCGCTTTTATCTATCTTTTTACGCATATTTCCTCGACCTTATCTTTTAGGTAGAAACCCTTTGGATGAAAACATGTAATTGAAACATGTTATGGATGATGGTTGCAAGTGGTTGCAAGTGATTGCTAGTGGTTGCTCGTGGTTGCATATACACACACAATCTAGGTTTTAGATCGGCTCAGTCACTTCATATTGCATATGCATATATGTTTGCATTCGTATATGGTTGAACTTTAATGTGTTGTCATATGGATGTTGCATTTGTATTGAATGATTGTGCACCCATGTAGAATCATGAATAGGAAAAAAATTGCATACATGATGGATTCATGGCGCTTACATAATTCACATTAAGGAGGTCAACTGAGTCAGTAGACCGCCTGATTTTGCATTAGATAAGTTCATGTACACACACACACTTCGCATATGATCATGAAGCATTAGAAGTCTTTTAAGGACAATGGATGCTCGTGTTTGATGGATGAGTAGATGGATGATTGGACGTTAGGATATGCATTCCTCTTAACTTGAAGATTTCGGGGACGAAATCCTTTTAAGTGGGGGAGAATGTAACACCCCGTGAATTCTATAACTGTGAAATTCCCAAATTAAAGTATAATTAATTTCAAATCAAAGAACTAAGGGAAACGGGATACGCCATTGCGTTCGTCTCGGAAAAATACGCGAAATAGAGTCCGAGTTTTCGAAAAACGGAGTCCGTATGAAGAAGATATAGCCTCCGGAAGTTTCTGAATTAAGTTTAAAATTCGAACAGCTCAGAAAAACAAGTTTAAAATTAAAAATCGGGCCCAATTGGCCAGGGCGGGAAAACTCCCGCCAAATGCACCCAGGTCGACTGGGCTGTCGACCTGGTCTAGCCAGGTCGACAGGGCTGTCGATAGGGCTGTCGACCTGGTCCAGAGCCAGGTCGAACCCAGCCCACCCTGGCTGGCCTAGTCTATGTTGGTCGATTTTCAGAAGCATGCTTTGTCATTAGGGCTAGGTGGCAGGCTCTAATTGGTCTCTCTTTCGAATGAATGGCTACGATCAATCCAAGCAACATCGATGGTCCTAATCAGTTCATAAACTCTATAAAAATGACCCTAGACTCAACCTAATCTATTCATTCAAAAATAAGAACAAAGCCATCATGCTGCTGAGGAACGACTAGGAGTAGCCACCAATTTGGGAGAAGACTAGAAGGAAAATTCTAAAGCATAAAGCAACTTAAACAAATCAAATCAACAAGGAAGCGCATCTCCAAATCCCTAAATTGGAGAATTCGCCACACAATTGTAAGTAGAGTATTATTTTGGTATGAACAAATAACTGTGTTGGTTTGTATACTTGATTTGTGGCGATAAAGTAATTCATATTTGTGCGTTATTATGATTCTTATCGATTTGGAATATTGTATACGTTTGGATATTCTCAAATTATGTTATTCATTATAAAAACTACATGTTTGCGGTAGTTTTATGCAAGTATACGTTTGGATATTCGCAAAGCATGTTATTCATTATAAAAACTACATGTTTGCGGTAGTTTTATGCAAGTATACGTTTGGATATTCGCAAAGCATGTTATTCATTATAAAAACTACATGTTTGCGGTAGTTTTATGCAAGTATACGTTTGGAATATTCGCAAATTATGTAATTCATGTTGAAGTTACATGTATGTAGTTGTTTAATTGAAATTCATGCAAGTTTGGGGTTTTGCTACTATGCCATCATAATGTGTATTTTTGTACAAAAATCATTTTTGTGAGTAATTGGAACAAATTTGGGTTATTATAATTCATATGAAATTATATTGAAAATTTGGCATCGTGATCTATGTATTAAGCCATACTTTTGTACTAGAAAACCTCTTTGCGAACTTATGAATATGACTAGGCAATGATTGATATTTCGCATAATTGAAAACCATGTTAGGTCTATATTGTTAACAAGAATTATATGATGACATATGTGGTACATGGCTAGGTTAGATTCAAAATCCCATTTGCAAGTTTGCATGACTAAAGTAAAAATCATGATTTCATGTTTAGAAATATTTATGCCATAAGTATATGTGCGCCATGGTTATGTGAATAGATTTAAAATCATGATTAAGTTGGAATAATTCAAGTTGAACTATGCTTTTGTATTAGTAACAAAAGTAAACCCCTTTGTAAACATGAAGGAATCTTATGAACATGATTTGCTTATGTTTGACATTATGCCTAAATAAAAACATAGGTTTATGTTGTAGTTAAGACTATGTGTCAATAATGGTATCCAATTTAGATTCTTATCTCAACTACAAGTTTACATGCTTTGATTCATGTCACTTATGCTTTATGACCAAAGTATACATTACTACTATGCAAGTACACCAGTTTCTGTTTTGTAGTTCCAACGTTATGTTGCAAGTTCATGCGTTCACATTCCCCTTTTTGTGTATGTAATCACGCTTTAAGCCTCCCCTTTTTCACGTGGCTAAGTTGGGCTTAAAAAGGCTAAGCCCAACATATATATAATAAATAAACGAGCGTATTAAACGGGGGTAAATAGCGTTGGGCCAAATTAATTAATAAATGAAAATATAAAGTAAAAGGGGCCCAAATTCAAGTATGGGTTGGGCCCATGATTGGTGTAAATCTTTACACCATTAGCTTAATAATGGGCCGCAAATATTTACATATAAGAAAATAAAGAAGAAAGACAAAATATGTAAATGTAGAACATACGATGTGTTTAACCCGAGGTTGGATTGAGTTGTGATGTAAACCTGCCCGGAACCGCCCGGCTGTCCAGTAGTCACAACAATACCTATCCAATGTGGGTGGTTAAACATGGAGCCCAATAAGGACCCGAGGTTAGACTGAGTTGTGGCGTAAGACTGCCCAGAACCAACCGGCAACAGGCAGCCACAACAATACCTGTCTAATGTGATAGGTCAAGGCTTTAATAAGACAATTAAGGCTTAGTCAGGATTGTTAGGATTAAGTGAACTAAAGACTTAATCAAAATGGAACATGCTAAACTAAACAGACTGATTGGGGGGGTTAGGTTATAAAACACTTAACCAACTTAGCATGTTGGCTAGAAATAGAAAACCTAGTAGCGGCGGGACCCTTTTCAGCAGTAACCCTATAAGGTGTATCATGACACCCTGAAACTAGGCAGGGTGGGGCACGGTTACTGGGCTGATTGTAAGAGGTCAAATCGACGGCGGTGGTGTAGCAGTGTAGGTTCTAACGGGGTGCGGGCGTGCACACACTCCGGCGCAGAAAAATAAAGCACTGGGCACCAGTAGCATACCTGTGCATTCTAAGGTTGTGTCGGGCCGCTGCCATGAGACTTGATACACCCCATGGTGGGACCAACATAGGTAACTACAACATCCGGGGCCGTAAGACACATGTAACTATGCGAGTAGGAGCCGATCATCATAGAGTGGATCACTTCACCCTGATTATTGGGTGCCAGTTGGGAACTAGTTTATATGGGTTCAGAGATTAACATGGGGTACGATAGTATATTTGACCCTAGACAACTTAACCAAGTTTATAGTGCTTTCCCACTTCTTGTTTATACTTATCATACCCAGTTCTTTATTCATAGACAGAATAGTCCTAGACTTACTCAGGCTTTATGTCTGACTCTACTTTTATTTCGTCTTCTTTTCTTCCATTCCCCCCCCAGGTACACAGGGAGGGAACACTGCAGCTTGACCAACCTTAATATCCAGCTTGAAGAGGAGAAATGTATTGCTTGGACCTTTTCGTTTTGAACTATGGCTTTGGACAACAACATTAGGGCTTTTGCAGTTTATTTATGTTTTCTTTAAGCTTCTTTAAATAATGTAATCAAGACAGATTATGAAAGTGTTATGTTTTTGGAAAGGATGTAAGACAATCATGGTGATGTTGTTGTAACACGTATTTGCTTTTATGAAATAAAAGTTACCACTTTTCTGCTGTTTACAAATATGTGTTTTTATATCTGTCTTGTATATCTGTGACTTATACTTATAAACCTCCACCAAAATTAGGGCATTCCCTTTGAGAGTGACCCTAACGGAGGTGGGGTGTTTCAGATAATATACCCTATCTACATTGGAAAAATATTCCAATTTCATTATAAACATTTTAATATGTTCGACGTTCATTTTTAAAACACTATTCACTTTAAAAGGTGAATATCATACTATTATAGAAATCTGAACACCTTTATCAAATAACTCTTTATTTAGAAAATCAATACCATTATCTCGTTTACCGAAATCTCTTTTATACTTTATATTCCCAATCCAATTTATAAACTCTGTTCTCTAAGACAACTTCTTATCAATATCAAGTTTATAAGTAAATACTGATTTCATATCATATTATAATTTATTGGTTTAAGCTAAGTATTAACGACCCTATCAGATTATAATTCCTAAAATAATTTACTTTAAGATATTCGACTTCGTCGAATTATAGTTCCAAATCCTAATGGTTTAATTCTAATTACATTTTGAACATCGAAATGATGTCATTTCTTTCTGAAACAATTTTCCAATATCTCTTTCTAACTCGTTCTTATATTTCTTTGGACAGACATCGTCACTTATTACTTTTAGAATAAGTGGGTTTCAAATCAAAACTGTTTCATTTCCTAGGAAGTGCTGCTATATATAAAAATCACGCTTAAGTTTGGCTAACATCATTAATTTATCGTTACCGTTCAAAACTTGTCATACGCTGTAATATTCTCCTTTATAACTATTCTCGTCATAACAGTCATGCTTAAGCCTAGTCAACAACGGTATTTTATCGCTATAGTTCTAAGATTTTCAATACGCTGCCATATTCCCTTTATACTAATCTTGACATCTCTTTCCATTACAAACTGATATTGTTCCTCGATAATAGTGAAGCCATTCAAGTTGGGGTATTTTATTTACCTCTCAGACCTTGATCGACAACGTTCTTACCTTAGAATGGATATAAGTCTGTATTCTAATCCCTTATTACTTATAATATCTATCAGACCATATTTTCTTGTTTAATTTTAATTATGGTTTTATAACAACATATCCTTACTTTTAAATCTCTGTTGTTTATGATTATTTATATTAAACATTAACTCTTCGCTTTCTCCATTCCATAGTTTTTATTCATAACTTCTTAAACTAAAAGGTAATTAAATCTCATTAATTTTGATTAATTTAATTCTAACTATTTACATTAGATTAATTAAATACCAATTAATCTAAAAATCGTTTTCCCAAATAACAGTTGATAAATTAACTTCATTCCATCAGTAAATTCGTTAACTGATTTTAATTACTTCTTAACATTAGATTAATATAATTAATCTAATAATATTTCTTAACGTTTTGCTTTAGAATAATTATCCAAATTATTCACTCGCAGGATGATTATGTCTTAATAACTTATTTAAATATCAAATAATTGTTTATATTTACTTTATAAAATGAACTCAAAAATACTGGTTTATAATAGAACTTCTATTATAAATTTAAATCTTCTATTTAATTATAAAAATATAATTTTTATAATTAACTTCGTTGATTTGCCTGACGGCCAATCAACTTCTTGACAAAACGATGGCTTTTATGGTCGATTGTTCTTAATCGATATAGTCTAGCTATAACGTTGAATTTTCATTCAACATGGTTCAAACAGTGCATATATAAAACAAACGGTACATATAAATATTTAGGAATCCGGTTGGATTCTTCCAACCGGTTTCCGCATCCACAGATGTTAGTCAACCAATTAACACTAACTCTATACTAGGGAATATTAAAATCGGTGGAATCAGTGTCCAACCGATGATGTGTATATACGACGATATATATATTTCAACCAATTTACTTGTAATCTACCAAATCGATCATCATACAACATTCAAACAACATTAAAATATAATTATAAAAATTTAAAATAGATCAGAGTTAGTGAATTTAGTCACCTTGGCGCGTTAACCGTTAAATAACGATTTGCGTCGGTACACCGGATCAGACGTTATAATTTCCAATGAGCTTCCAATGGTTTCGAACCAGTTCCAATCCACTCGGTTTCCTCCATCCCTTCAGGCTTCAGATCCATGCCCAATAGTGTAGTCTCCGTCGATTCGATCTCATCGCTCTTGGGAAATTCCCGTAATTCTTAGTTATTCCTTAAACGAGATTAGTTAGCCTGATCATCTCTATTTAATGCATCTTCCCCTTGATGCTTTTATTTTTATTCACACCCGATCCTTTAATTCTTTTATGGCTTTGACGACCCATCCATGTGGTTGCCAGTTACCCTTTTGTTTTCTCTTTCTTTATATCTTCGTCATTTGGACCTTACTAAGATATTCATCCTCGGCCCACTTAAGAACTAAACGGTTTCAATGATATCGTCCTTCTTTCTAGTGAAAGAATGCCAACATTCTTCCTGTTGACGCCCTGTTCTTTGTACTCAACTTTATGTGGAACCATGCTCCCATTTCCCTTGATATTCGCGTGCCATTGTTCTTCCACAATAACATCATGCTCCCGACTTCCAGTATTTGTCTCCAGTTAAAACCCATACGAACCCAAAAACGTGCACTCTTGTTGTGCTCAAATTCCAACTCCTCAAAATAGTACAGGTTCACGTCAATTTCCTGTCGCTCCCCACAATGACCAACGCAAAGCTCTAGAGCAAACCAACTCCATGCTTGACCCTTTCCAGCTCCTTCCCTTCTCCACATACAAATCACCACTCCAGTATGTATATTACGCCATTTCCAAGCACCTTACTGCATCACGTTCTTCCACTTTTCTCCACAAAACAAAACGTCTGTTGCTCTTTTATTTTCCATGGCCAACTTTGACTCACCTTCCCAAAACAAATGCATCCCCTCCATTTCAGATGCGAGATCCCGCATGCAACCCTCGTACCCCCTTGACTCTAACTGTCGGAGGTCCACCGACTACCACTGCATGTTTGCCATGCTCCCCTCGCTTCCACCGACATCATAACGGTGAACTCCATCACCTTTTGCAATCCCATCTTCTTTTAAAACCCACGCTCCTTCCTACTGATCCACGTCCGAACTGTTTGGCCTCCTTTCTTTTCACGTGATCCTTCATTGTATGTCGTCAGCCTTCTCCCCTTTACATTCCATCACTTTCAGCACACGCCTGCACCCTCTCATCTCAGATCCGACTTCTTATACTCGCACACTCCCTCTTTGCCAAATGTTTTCAACACCCAAAACTCATAATAACTCTCCTGTAACTTGCCTAAGAACCCTTGCCTGCACCAGTAGCATACACGCACGCTCCATAGCCTCTCAACTTCCATGCATCTACTGTCCCTCCTCCCTTCCTTTACATATACAAGCGCCACCCCTGTAGCTTCTACACTCTCATGCACACAAAGTCTCAAACCCAACAACAAAATCATGCTGCTACCAAGTGCTGTCATAAAACCGAAACTACCCTCCGATCTCTTTGCACAACTCGCTACTCTCCTCCTTGTATTCTTCGCAAGTTCAAGGTTGCCTTCACAGTAGATCTCGCGTTCATGGAGCTTGCGGCTCAGATTTGAAAGGGAGAGAAAGATTTTTGTTTTTGGTGAGAAAGTTGTTGGACGGTGGGTATTTATAGATTTTACATCCTTCATGGTTAAGAAATAGCGAGCGTAGGCATGTGCTTTAGTTTGTTTAGGACGTGCTATGAAAAGAAACTTTACTGTTGTCCCATTGCTTAAGTTTTAAGCGATAGGGAGAGTAGAGCTGTAGCTTAGGATGCTGTACAATTTCTTAAGGGCTAAGGTAGGATAAAAATATCTGCATATTAAATATATATCTTTTATCTTAGGGATGAAGTATAGTGTCATGTATACAAACTGAATTCCATTCATATATGAGCTACCACAGACGAAAGTAAGGGTGCAGTCGTGCTCAACGAGGTGTCACGGTCCAAAAAATATAATAATACCGGTAGATCCACTCATATTTTGAAATCCCGAAATACCGATACAGGGTGCGAAATACTCCAAATAAAAAGTTGCATATTAAATTTATTAAAAATTACAATAAAATTCTAAAAATTAAATTATCACTATGTCCCAAAAGAACCTTGTTCATATTCGAAACCGTTGTCTAGTTATATCGAATAAACCGTTACGGTCGATAAACGATTTTACAACGACTATTTGAATATTTGATTTGGATATAACTTACACTCTATAACATGAAATCTTGGTTTTTCACTTCTGTTAGAAAGATACAGTTCAACAAATTCCAACGCTTCTTGTTTCGAAGAAATCCGACTAATAACGGGTCATAGACACTCAGTTGAAGTTCAGAACGTTAAATTACGAACTGCCGCCATATTACGGGCTCGATTATATTTAATATATATTTTTATACGTTCAACTTCGTTTTAATTAATATATATAAATCCATTTATACTACGAATTCAAATTTTAAACTGGTTTAAAAATTTAAATACGAACCGACAAAAATGCGGGACGTTACAACATGACTAATCTCAATGAATGAGTACTGTCAACACTTGAACCTTTATTTTATAATATTCTTTATTTTCCCAATTGGAATGAGGCCCAATCAATTACCATATAATGTTAATTATATGGATTCCATACAACACATGTATATAATAGCAACGATAAATAATCAACCATCATCCAAAGTGCACCACACAACTGCATAATCATTAAATATAAGTATCTAACGCTTATAACAGTCTGTCAATCAATCGATTGACATACAACTAATTATTGGGATTAGTGTATGTCATATATCATCCCAATACCCGTGAGGGGTTTCAAACAGTTAAACACAGATTTTATTTGTGCAGTTGGGCGACGTGTAAAATTTATCGTCCCAATCAATGTCAGTCAAATCAGTGTACATAAACAAATCGTTCGATTTGTAAATGAATATTTATTTTATTCACATTCTCGTTAAAAAATATTTTTTTAACGACCAAAATATTTTATTCAACCTATGAATATTCTATTTGGTTTATTTATTCAATAAAATGATATTTTTATTTTTCTAACATATTTTAGAAAATTTCGGTGGCATAACGGCACGATACTAGAAACGGGACAAGGCCTAGCCTTGTCCCCGGTCTAGTAATGGCCCACGCCATACACATACCAATTTAAATCAATTCCATTTCACCCAAACAACCACATTCAAGCCAAAAATCTAACCAACTACACAACCAAACAAACAAATCAAACAAGCAAACAAGTCATCCATGGTCTGTGGATGACGAGTGTCGGGTGCTGCTAAGCACCGTCTGCATCCTAGTATATATTTTAACTAGAAAATGAAATTTAGAGTGAGAAGTTCTCACCTAAAAGCTAAACCAAACGCTGCGACTCTTCTTATATAGAAATCTTCGTCGTGCTCGCCTTTTGTCAATTTCGTTGTCCGTAGCCACTACATATATAAAAATCCATTTTTATATTGTTGCTCTGCATATAAAAATTCTATTTTTATGATCACTCTATATGGATAAAAATCACATTTTTATATTGCTACTATATAGATAAAAATTCTATTTTTACAACGGTGTTCATATAATAAAGATTATATTTTTATATCGTCGCTATAAAAATCACATTTTCATTTCAACATATATATAATAAAAATCATATTTTTATTTCGCTACATATATAAAGATCAAATTTTTTCTACCTATATATTATAAAAATCATATTTTTATTCTTCTCATTATATAAAAATCATATTTTTACATACTTCATTCGTCAAAAACCATAAAAGCTTTAAAGCGGAGAAAACTCACTTTTTTTTAAACGCCCGGATTCGCTGTTCTGGTTCCAGAATTTGCAAACGAGCTTCAATCTTCTCACCATTTTTTAACCAACTTAAACGCGCCATTCCGGACGACTTTCGCCTAGTGGTCTTCCTCCCGAAAATGTGCCATTTCACCGGAAATCGCGAAAAGACAGCATTTTGACAGTGTTTGAACATCAGACTTTGGACGCGTTTTCCCGACAACTCCGCAATGCAAAATGGGACTATCATATACCAAATCGAAGAGAAAATCGTGCTCTTCGAATTTGGTCTTGAGGAACTTTGGCTAGAAACGCACGGTTTGGAAGTTATTCACGAAATAGTGACAAGGTGTTTTGTGCAAAAAGGGAAATTAGTGAAAAATGTGATTTTTGAGGAGGAGGGGCCCACGGCCGGAATTGGGGGGCCTGAGGGGGGCGCCGGACCTGATGGGAGGTGGGGAGGTGGCTAAGGGGCAGCGGCGGTGGTGGTGGGGCCCATGGTGGTGGTGGCTCCTAGGGTTTAGGTTTGTGAAGGGATAGAGAGAAAGAGAAGAGGAGAGAGAAGAGGAGGAGGGTGGTTGGAGGGAGGTGGCGGTGCTGGTGGAGGCCGGCGGTGGCTGAGGTAGGGGCGGCAACGACTGGGAGGGTGGAGGTGCCCATTAAAGAGGAAAATGCAAAAAGGAAGAAGGAGGAAATTTTGAAGAAAGAATTGGAGGAAAAGTGATTATATGCTAGTTTCTCGCCTATCGTCCGAACGCCGACGATATCCAATTGCCGCGGATTTCGGACACGACATAGCAGACGTGAAGACGAGTCCAATAAAACAAGTTTCGTCGAATTCCGAGTTCGTTTGACCGTCCTTTAAAATTCTCAAAAATGCTCAGATAAGCTCTAAAAATGCGATTTTGGCACACCATTTCTTTGCGCACGCTCACATGCTAACTCTAAAAATCACGCCCTTTTGGATTTAACCATCTTAGACGATAAGAATCCCAAAAAAAAAAACGAAATCGAATTCTGAGGTCGTATCAATAATGTTCCTTTGTAAAATGACTGCCTGTTTTACTCTGAACTGTTTTAGCTCGCACGGCCACATACTGACTCCGTTCGACGCGCCCTTTGGAACTCAACAATAATTTGTCATTATGAATCCAGAAAAATTTATCTCGTCGAATTCTGAGCTCATATGCAAAATTTCACTTTTTAAGGGCTATGTATTACTAACCGAAAAGCTCCTACCAATTGCCACTATTCCGGATATCGGAATATATCGAAGCTTATACTTTTCGGAGTTCTAAACGGCATTTTGAACTCAATGGAAGTAGTTTCGAATCCAAATTCATCCGTATGCAAAATATGATTTTTTGGGCTATGTACAATTTCCATAGCGACTATTCTGAATTTTCAACTGGGCATAACTTTTGATTCCAGATATGAAATTTTGATTTTTCGGATTCGTTGGAAAGATATTCTCAATTAGATTCTAATATTTTTGGTTTCGCCAAAATCTGGCTTATTTTGAATCCTGTACATTCATTTGAATTTTGAAATCGAATTATCGAACTACCGCGCCATTTTCAATTCCTTTTATAATTATAAATAATTATTTATATTCTAACGACGATCTATATGAATATATATACGTTCTAATTCTATTCAAAATAAATTTCTCGTCGATATTATTTAAAATAATTCATTTTAAATAATCAAAATTCATTAAAATTGTCAAAATAAAAATTTTAAATTAGCTCAGAATTTCCGGGTTGTTACATTTTCTGGATTGGTTGGAAATGAAATTTCAAAGATGAAATTATTTTATGGTGGAAAGAATGTAACAACATATAATTTTATCAATTTAATTTGCGAATATTTAAATTACTTAAATATTCCAATTGTGTTTTATCTTCAATTTAACTATACAATTAAGAATAATTTTATCATTCAAATGATATCTTTTAAGATTTAATAGCCACTGCAAATTGGAAATTAAGCTTTATTTAATTTATAAATAAGTATGCCTATATGTATATAAATGTGTATATTAGATATTTAAATTCTATGTGCATATATATAACACCCCACGTCCGTTAGTGTCACTCACAAAGGGAATGCACTAAGTTCTGTGGAGCATTTTGGGTAAAAGATGTAAATAAATTACAAGACAGACAGAAATTTAACAGCGGAAAATAAAACTTTGCTTTATTGATAAAATAGTTTGTACAATGATTTTTTTACAATATCAGAGTATCAACTATCTTACAAAATAAAGAAGCATAAAAATACATTTATATTTCCCAATGTAGCAAGAGCCGGCCATAGCATCTGGAAAGAGAATCCAAGCAAAACTTCGACAAATCTTCAAGCTGGGAAAGAGTGACAGTCCAACTTAACCTGAGCTATACTATTCCCTTCTTTACTACCTGGGGGGGGGGGGGGGGGGACGGAAGAAAAGAAGACGAAAGAAAAACAGAGTCAGACATAAAGCCTGAGTAAGTTCAGTAACTTCTAGCATATGAACATGGAAAAACAAAACGACATGAACTAACTGAATACAAGACAACAGCATGATGATAGGGTTGGCAAGATTAGACAAGATAATCCCGAGATATGCTAAGATAAGATAAACTGGATATACTCTAATACTTTCGCCGCTTCGCTCTAATACTTCGCCGCTTCGCTATTTCCTTGTTATACCGATTTCTATATCTCTGAACCACCTAACTAGTGTCCCAACTAGTAACGATAACGTGATCCCAATCCCTGTAGTTTTCATCGCCTTCAGGCATACATTTATTATTTATTACCTAGATCAAATCTAGGGTTTTCTACCAAGTGCCTTCTAGGTTCAACTAGAGTCTACAATATCTGCTAAACGCTTCTCGGATTCAGGGTTTATGCCACCTAGTCCAACTAGGGATTATGCTACCTGACGAACGATGCCCCCAAGTCTAGGACACACTACCTAGAGTGGTATATGTTCCTATACTTCCCCACGCATGTATCGCGAATCGTTATCGCTTGTCTAGATGCACATGTCCTGTAATGTGCGGTCCGAGTCCTGTTACAGGGCAAATCAAGAAACACAGAACTCGGTCGGGAGCTTTCAGATATCTGCCGACGCAGATGCTAAGGTCTGTTTTTGTTCCAGTGGCTATGGTCCCACTTGACCCCTCCCTCAACTAATGAAAGGCACACCTTGAAAAATAAGAACTATACGCAGGCCCCCGGTGCCCTACTATCCTATGGCCATCCTCACCCATAACTAGATAGCAAGTATATGGTCTTTTGGAGTTCTCCGCCTTTCCGCTTCACGTATCTCGATTGACTCAAGATGGATGGTAGACGACGAATTGCTATCACAGGGCTACCGTTTTCTCATCGAATCACGCCGGTCCACCCTAATCTTTAGGTTGCCATGTATTGCAACCAAGGCATACCCCTGGTTCTTCTACGCAGACCTTAACCTCTGTGAGCCCAGGAGGATCATCTGCAGCCTCACAGAGGGATACCAAGAGTACCCTCACGTCCCCTCGGGCTTCGTAACCCAATTCGTTGGAGCCTCCTTTTTACTCAGACGGACATTCGCTCCTTCCCGTGATATACTAAGAATTACTACTTAGTTTTACTAACTAAGATTTACCACTTAGTTTCCAGAATCGTTGTTTTCTTAACTAAGGTTTACTACTTAGTTCTCTTTCCCGTCAATTTGGATTGGTTAAGTGTCATTAGTCGATTCAAGCCAACTTAACCCTCTTCATTCATCCTGTTAAACTGGTTAAGTGCTATCAGTAATTCATGATGACTTAACCCTACCACAAACCAAGTTATATTGGTTAAGTATTTATTACTTAACCCTACCCATTCACCCTATATTGGTTAAGTGTTCCTTTTTAACTTAACCTTGCCCGTCTGTTTTAACTAACATGTTATTAATGGCTAAGTATTATCCCTTCATGTTTTAGACTTAACCCTATTCCTTTATCACAATCCGATGGTTAAGTGTTCAAGCTTACTTAACCCTACGGTCTAGCCCAGCTAACATATCAAATTGGCTAAGTGTATTTACTTAACCCCAACCTCTAGTCTAGTTAACATGTTAATTTGGCTAAGTGTATTAACTTTACTTAACCCCACCTTCTAGTCTAGTTAACATATTAATTTGGCTAAGTGTATTAACTTTACTTAACCTCACCTTCTAGTCTAGTTAACATGTTAATTTGGCTAAGTGTTTCCTTAGTTACTTATCCCCTACAAATCTTGTCTTGTTACCATGTGAAGTTGGTTAAGTGTCCCTATGGACTTAGCCCTCCCATCCTAGCTTAACTGTGTTAAATTGGTTAAGTGTTCTTACCGACTTAACCCTCCCATTGTAGCTTAACTGTATGGCCCTAACCCCACCCACCAGTCTGGTTATCATGTTGAATTGGTTAAGTGTCTTAGTGAACTTAACCCTAACATTCTTGTTCTAGCTTTAATTAAATAGATTAAAGCCACGACCACTCACATTAGACAGATATTGTTGCGATTACTGGATGTGTCGGTTGGTTCCGGGCAGATTTACATCGCAACTCAGTCTAACCTCGGGTTAGGCCTATTCGTGTTTTCTAGTTCAAAGGGTTTTGACTAATTTTCAAATCAGGTTTTGAAAGTAACCATCCCGTCCATCGGATTAGTTAGGGATAGCTAGGGAGAGCAGGAAACTTGTATTTTCGAAACCCAAGCCTAGACACTATCCTCTCTGTCACCCTAGAACTTTCTGATGTATTATTAAAAGAGACGTCGTTAAGAAACCTTTAATTTGTCTAAATTTACATTTTCTCATTTAGGACAAATTCTATAAGTAAATTATTCCTAATTTACTTATTTCCTAATTTCTCTTTTAATGCAAATTGTCAACATTCATTCTTATGGCCCATTTTCCCCTCTATATCATATTTATGCTTTTTGGTATGTAAACTATACCAAACTAAGTGTCACTAACCATGATTTTGCTAAACCTGACAATTACTCCCAATTATGGCCAATTTCAAATTTATGCCAATATACTTCTTATGCCAAATTAGCTAGTCCAATTCTGATTTAACATTCTAATTACTGTTCATGTCAAACTAGACTTATTATTCTAGTTCACAATTCATGTAAATGCTAGATTTACAAGTCAATACTAGATTCAAATTACACATCCTATAATTCATGTCAAATTTATCCAATTTGCATTTCTATAAACATGCCATAATACATGTTCCCAATTTATGCCAATTTCCATGTTTATAACTACGTTTCTAGTAAATTTAATATTTTCCCCAAATCGTATTCCCACCGTTCGTATAATCGTGACTCAATCTAGATTATAGATAATTCTAGATTCGTAGAAAATAGGGAATGAACCAAAGATGCTATGAAAAAGGATGGTCATAACAACTGGCATAAAAAGGTTTGAATAACGACGTAGGTTCAAGAACATGGGTAGACCTAACTTAATAGGTAAATTCCCAAGGTCTAAAACCAAGAATAGACAGAGTAGGTTCAAGAACATGGGTAGACCTAACTTAATAGGTAAATTCCCAAGGTCTAAAACCAAAGAAAACTAAGAACAGACAGAATAGATAATCGGGTTTAGACCCAATTTTATAGTCACAAAACTTAAGCAACACTTTCCTATAGGTGTTTTATCACAGTTGTCCTTGTAATGTCATAGGCAATAGTCTATGTTTCCTAATCAAAGGCATAGGCTTGTGTTCATAGTCAAGGAAATAATTCTCATAGTCACAGTCATAGTCATAGGCAATGTTCATAGTCATAGGATATGTTCATAGTCATAGGCAATGTCCAAAGTCATAGGCAAGGCCTAATTGGTCATCGAATCATAACAGTTCTTAATTAGGTCCAAAGATATAGGCATAGATTCGAATAGAAAGATTTGGCATATTCTTTTATTCCTTTAATTTCATGTCACGAACAGAGAAAACATTCAAATCTAGAAATAACTGACTTACAGAGATTAGAATAGATTAGATTCGTAGAAAAACAGTCGTTGAAGTCGTTTGAATCTTCACTTGAATCCTAGCTTGTTTTGAATCACCTATTGAAAGTCTTGAGCAGCATCTCCTCGTCTTGATTTATTTTATATATTATTTTATTTACTATTTAATTAAGAGGAGGAGAAGAAGCCATGTTCACCAAGAATCTTTGCAGCATAAGGGTAGAGGAGAATTGTGAATAGAGAAGAAGACTAGGGCTGTTTATATAGTGTAGAAGTCAACGAATCTGGTCAGAATGGCGTCTAGATACAGAAGAACGAACCAGGTTCAGAAGGCTGGAAAAAGAAGGGGGTCGACCCCCAGGTCGACTACCCAGTCGACCTGGGTGCCTTGGGCGGGAAAATTCCCGCCCAACCCAATCTACGTCTGTTTTGAATTTCGAACTCGTTTTTCTGAACTGTTTTGGAATTTGAACTTTGCTGAATCTTCCGAAGGCCATATCTTCCTCATACGGACTCCGATTTACGCAAACTCGGACTCGTTTTCATGTAGAATTCCGAGACGAACGCAATGGTGCAGCCCGTTTCCCTTGATTTTGATTTTAAATTATAATTCTGCCTTGATTTGTGAATCTTAGTGTTACAGAATTACGGGGTGTTACAATATATATATATATATATATATATATATATATAAAGGAAACTATGTAAATATGTTTACGGTAATTTATTTAATGAGAAATGTTTTAAAATTTCTTAATTTATAATGCAAAAAGGGTGATTTGAAGTTTATTTATAAAATAAGCAAATGATATTGAGATGACTTTTTTATAATTTAAAATCATGATTTGATATTCTATTATGAAATAAGTAATATATATTTAAATTTATATTCTAATTTACCTTGATTTGATGTTTACTATTTTTAAGTTAAAGATATTTAAATGTATATTTATGTAACTTAAAAACATGTTTTGATTCGTAATAATTTTAAATATAAATCAAATCAGAATTCAATTTAAAAGATTAATACTTAATTTTTACCAATAGTACCTTACATCTCAACCATATATTATAAGTTTGCATAAGTACATTACTCTTTTTCAACCCTTAACATCACATTTAATGTTGGGTATTAAAATAGTTGATATGAATTTAAACATGGTGATATTCCCTAAATTATTAAATAAAGTAAAATGAGAGAATAAAGCCTGCATTCCTTTTTCTTGTATTTCACTCACCTCTCTCCTTTCATTTTCTTGCTTGCTGATCTTCTTCTATGTCTTAGTTCTTTTTAAAGCTCAAGAACTTACTAACCTTTCCTCAAACATAATCAGGTTAGCTGACATTTTCACTCTTGCAGTTGTTTTCTTTTTTCTTTTTTTCTTTCCACCTTTCTTTTCTTTTTTCTTTCTTTCTTTCCACCTTTCTTTTCTTTTGTTCCGGTTTGTTTCTAGTAAAATAAAAACAAAAGAGAACCAACAAATAATAAGGTCGTGAATAATGCATGTTTCATAATTCGTGCTTTGTACATCTTTTAAATTATGGGGTTGTACTTATTTGAGTTTCACTAAATAAAATATGATATTAATAATGTTTTATAATAACACATTATTTTGAAGTGTTATTAGTTACACTTAATAACACTTCTATTCACCATTTCCTCCAACTTCACAAATGATTCATCTCCCCTCCAAAACCATTCCTCTTCCTCCAAAACAACGCCTTACGAAATTTCAACTGATTGCCGAAAACCCCCTTGTCAACATCATTAATCACGATCTCCCTCTTAAACTCATTCCATCTCCAATCTGCTCAACTGATCCGACAAAGCTAGGGCAACGCGATTTAGATCTAATCATCGACTTAGATTCTGGTAAGCGAACCCGTATGCTGTAGATTTGAATTTACGATTATAGTTTTATAGATTCGGATTTACGATTTTAGGCTTGCTGTTTTTTAGGGTTTGTTGTTTGTTATCTGTTGCGATTAGTGAATCTAGATTAAAAAATCGAATACAGACCAATTTCACGATATAAAATTCCAGTTTCCCGATCTTATTCAACCCAAAATAAAAAGGCTTACTCTTTGTTTGTTATCTACTGCGATTAATGAATGCTTGCTTAATTTACATGGTTTAAATATTTTATCCTGCAACACTACTATTTGCATATTTTTCTAATTACCAGTATGTCTACAAATATATTTGGAGTGTCTACTTCCACTTGCCAACATGATATATGTACCTACGCGTGATACTGATGTCCATACAACATTAAGTTATCAGCAAAATAATAACTAGTATGGTGTAGCCAATTTATTTGTTCACATAAAGCTCTCTAGGCAAAAATATAAGAGGCAATGTGTCATAGAGTACACATTTATTTAGGAATTTAGAGTGAAAGCAATATATAATGGGTTTCATGAACATTCCAACAATACACATCCCATGGTTATACTTGTTGGTTGGTGCTTACTAATTGTATTTTAAGTATACTAGCGGAGAGTTAGATATGGACCATTAGGAACATTTTCTGGGATCAACCCATAGTTTAGAACTCAAATTTTCATGTGATATTTTGAAATAAATTCTTATCCTTGCTGCTTAACGTACTGGACAAAACCTTCAATGTTTGATTGGTTTTCTTATTAACTCGACTTGTAAGTGAATTACCAAATGACCTCAAAAAAAAGAAGGCACATCACAATTTGGTTACCTTGTATAATTAGTGGTGATTCAATGAATTTTAATCTTCATAAACAATAGGAATCTATAAATATATAAACAAATTATGCACCTTATATTCTCATGTATTTACTTAGATTTAATTTGAGAAATTGGCTCTCTTACATCTAATTTTACTAGTGAGAAGGACTATATGAATCAGTTAAGAATATGCGTGTATTATTTTAAACCATAAGGGATTTTCATTATCTTTTCTAGCTCGCATATTTACGTTGGTAGCTGGTTAATGTCCTCACATAATAATCTATATAATAAAATTCCTTGATAGATAAACAAAAGGCAAACAACAGTGTAGATTAATACTTTGAAAAAGACGTCAAGTGGCTCTGAATAATCCACGTCAAACAAGAAACAATACCTCACATTTGATTTTTTAACCTTTTTATCGGAATCATTTTTTTTGTAAACTATCCTCCTCCACTGTATTCCCTACTAACCCTTCACCTTTTGAAACAGAATATCACGTATAGATGCTTGGACAGCTGCAGTGCTGCACGATCTACTTTGTTATCAATTCACACTTTTCCTTCTTCTACTTTGCTAATTTGATATTCTTCCTCCTACTAATTATAATAGCAAAGTCATCAACTTTTTTCTTCCTCTTCTCTCCTCAAATGATGAAATTAATTCAACATCCCAAGTTATTCCATCAAATGGGTAAATACAGATTATTATTTAACTCTTATTTTTGAACAAATTACTTCTCACCCGGTAATGCTAAGTCTTAGGGTAATGAATAATGCTTATTAACTGATTTTTGGAATGATTGTAACAACCCGAATTCCAATAGACCGATTTTTTTCAAAAACTCCAATCTATCAAAACTCGAGTTGGCTTGTCTAGTATCCTGCAGAAAAGATAGAGATATAAAATATTTCAGAGCTCAGAAAACAACTCACAACGGAATGGAATAAAATATAATATAATCAAATACAGTCTTACCAAAGTAATAATACTGCCTAACTAGTATCCAAAGCTATCATATCTCTGCCAAAAGCCTAACCTGTAGGTATGTTATGGGGAGAGGGTCAGAACACTAATTCTGGTGACCAGAGTTAAATTACACATTCTGAAATAACTCTACATATACCGTTCAGTTACTTTTTCTTATTTATTAGGTTATTTTGGGTTAATAGCACTCAAGGCTTTACACACATGTCATACCCATCTACCTCCCAGTAGATTAACCTAATATAGTATATGTAGCTACCCCCAAAATCAAGGTGCTTCCCATGTTATCCTCCTCGTATGGTCTCCATCGTCATGCCACGGAAGCGTATGCAACTCTCATCCTACGCCAGAGCGACGTACGGATCTCTCTAAAACTACGCCACATTCCACATGGAACTATCATTGCCATGCTATGCAAGCGTACAAACCACCATATCCACATTTCTCGGCCAATCTCGGTCTTAACACAGAGTAATGTCTTAGTGTCTACGATACACTACCCGGTGCGCGCATGCATGTATCTAGACCCTCACACATACGTACTGTCTAGTATACCCCGATTTTCGTAATAGGGCTATCTGTATATGTCTACTAAAGAGGCCTAAAGTACATATATCTAAACTATGGTCTGCATTTTTACGGTAGCTATGGTCCTACCTCGACTCCACCCTCAACTAGTGAAAGACTACATCAGGAGCTAAGTGACGTGCCCCTAGCAAACAATCTATATCCAAATTGGCGTGTCCGGCAACCAAAGTCTCGACAGTGAAAGATCGATGGTCTATAGGTTTAGCTCCAGTCTTTCCATGTCACACTAACTGTTGATGACAAGTACTCGACGATTACTATCCTGTGTTTGGTCATGACCCAGTCTTACTGTAGGCAAAATCATCGAATCACCTACGTCACCCTACAGCCTTTTGACTGCCAACTACCGTTGCAGTCTTCTTACATTATTACCATGTCATTCATTATCCAATTTCAGATTTTTAGGTTACAATAACATGTTCTACTTAATGTATAATTAATTATATATTATCTCAATCAATAGGATTCATGTTAACATGTTACTTAATATATCATTAAGTACATCTCATTTCATTTCACTGTTACCTCAGGTTACCAGATTCATTATCACACAATTGACTACTTACTTCTTTTAGTTCTATGTTGTCTGAGCAGGCTTCTGCTTATTATTAATTTCTTTTATTAGACTTCATAATTCTCTTTATGATTTTACTAGTAATAAGCCTACTTCATTCTCTTTCATTATCCATGACTTGGTTTAATACAACCTCTTGTTGTTATTTACTTATTTACTTAGTTCTCTTAACTAAGGTTTATCAATAAGTTTCTTTCCATTTATTATAACCTACGTTATACTTTCCACTTGTCCCTAGGACAAGCCTACCTATTATCTTCCATTCTTTCATACTTAATCATAATAGGTTATTATCATTCCCTGTTCATTTCAATTCTTATACTGTTGTAATCTTTCTTTCTTTATTCACTGTCATACATGTTCCTTACTTCTTTAAGGAAAACATTTCATGCACCTTATTAGTTTGGTTTATAGAAAGATATAATGATTTATTTTCATAACATGCGCCTATCCAAATCCTTAGTTGCAAGTTATTTTTTTTCTTTTCACTATAGCTCTTCTACAACTACGTTCTAAGAAATATGTTACTTAGGGAAATATATCACTGTTCCTTAGAATTCGACTAACTCAGTCCACTACATCCCTTCCTTTCTTATTTACTGAGTTAGACACTTAATTTCAGTTTCACATGATATTCACAACTGCTGAAATCTTTTCCTTTTATCCGCAACAAGCATATTAAATTCATTTACCTATGGTCTGTTGTATACATATATTTTTATATATATTTAGGTGGTAGACCTCTCACATTAAGTTGACCATTTATGGATGCTGGATTTGCTGGTTGGTTCTGGGCAGACTTCTACCACAGGTTGAACTTAACCCCGTGTCTCAGTGTGGATATTTATAATTTCACAACTTTGCCGTAAATTTTACACATAAATCAGGCATATTGATTCTTTTTCTATTATTCCTAATTTTACTGTAATATATTTACTTTTACTATAAATCCCACAATTCCAGTTTTATAGTGATTTTAATCCAGTTAACAGGTTCACAAAATAGATTTATACAACAGTAGGAATTTCAACACATTTCAACAGGTTAAATAGCCAATTACCACAATTATCAATTATTCACCAGGTTATACATATTAACAAGGAATGAAAATGATAGATATATCTCTATTTAAAAAGGTATAATTTAAACCCGCTCACCTGACAGCTTTCCGACTCTTGAATCTGATCTAGATTTGCTATTCTGTGGTCTTCCTAACTGAATTTAATATCAAAACAACCACAGATTCACAAATCTGATACTAAAAGAAGAGGGAAAGAAAGGAAGAAACCTAAACGGATCAGGTTCGAGAACTTACTTGTAACAACCCGGAAATTCTGAACCAATTTAAAATTTTTATTTTAGCAATTTTAATGGATTTTGAAAATTTAAAATGATTTATTTTAAATAATAATGACTAAAAATTTACTTTAATTGAAGTTATAACAAATAAATTTATTTTAATTATATAACGAGCTTGAAATGGTGCAGTAGTTTGAAAATTCGATTTCAAATTCTAATGAATGTACAGGATTCAAAATAAATTGGATTTCAGTAAAATTAGAAATATTAGAATCTGCTTGACAATATCTTTCTAACAAATGAGAAAAATTCAAATTTCATATGGGAATAAAAAGTTATGTCCAATTTAAAATTCAGAATAGTCGCTATGGAATTTATATGTATTTTAATATAATATAAAGCTATTAAAAATAGCCATTTTGCAAACGACCTCCATTTTCGACGAAACCACTTTTGTTGGATCCGTAATGTCAAATTATTGCTAGGTTCTAATTTCCATAATTTTTGGAGCTAGTATGTGGCCGTGGGTAATTAATTGTGAATCGATCAACCATATAAGGCCAAAAACAGGGCTTTTTGAGCAAATAGACTCGGAATTCGATGAAACCAGTTTTGTTAGGACTGTATCGTCAAGACATAGCAGCACATCAATTTTCATCGCCAACGAAGTTCATCTGTGATTGTGACATCGATAACTGTCGAACGAAGAGAGCGTGAACTAGAAAATTATTAATAAAACTAGAGAATTAATAATAAAATAGTAGAACCTTCCACTATATAATATCTTTTCCTCTCCACAAACCCTCATTTCTCTTCTTCCTCAAAAACTATAGCAATCCTCTCCCTCTCTCTCCCCCCTCTCTCTCAAAATTTTGCAGAAAACCCCTCAAACTTAAATAATTTATATCTCCCAAACTGTAAGGAGTTAGGCCATGAAATTTTGTGAGCCAGAGAATGAAGAGAGCTACTCACACCTTAAATTTGGTGGTAATTGGATTTGTGGTTTGACCGAAATCGAGATCGTAGTGCAGCAGCTTATTTTTGATATTTTGCTTGCTGCGGGCCCTACGTAGAGAATTAGGTCGAGCGGTTTGGAGGGAAGGTAGAGTGGGAGCATAAGAAGGTTTTGGCAGTGGTGGCATGGTCTCAGGTGGCCGGAGTTGGCCGGAATGTCAAGTTCATCAGAGGGGTGCTGGAAAACGGGGCAGTCACGAAAATGATCAATTTCCCGCCAATCCGTGCTTTTCCAGGCGAAGTAATTCAAACGAAAGTTGTCCGGGAGGTCGAGATCTAGCTACTGGTAAAATCTGATGGCATTTGGAGCACGGTGGAGGCCGCAACACCAAGATGAACGGAAACTGCAGTTTTCCGTTCAGCTGTAGATCGTGGGGCCCACGTGACGAACTAGGGGGTGAGACCACCAGCCGTAGAAAGAGGGGGAAATGCCAGAGAGAATGGCGCTAGTTTCGTGCAATTACGAGTTACGGTTTGGCCGTGGCGTGCATTTTAAGCTGAGGGTGCCGTTTGGAGAATAAGGGAATAGTGATATTATTATTTAAATAATATTCCATGTTCGTATGTTAATATCTTTTTGTCACGAACTCCAAATCACATGAAATAGGATCCGTAGCGATCGTGCAGTCGAGGACTTCGCAACAAAACTGATTTGGATTGATTTGGAGCTCGTCTCAATTTTTGGCGGAGTGAAAACCATCGGTGAGATTTCTTATTTAAAAATTAAAATTAAAATAAATTGTTATGCATTGGAAATCTTTATTTATTCGCTGTTAAGATTCATATTGTTTGTGGCACGTGATTTGAATTGGCTGATGTTGTTTGTGATAATCTGTTGATTTAATTGAATATAATGGAAAAATAGAAATTGTAAAAACAAAAATATTTCTTTTTATTTGTGATGTTGAATTAGAGTTGTCAACAAATTAAAAATATTTCTTTTTATTTGTGATGTTGAATTAGAATTGTCAACAAATTAAAATTATTTCTTTTTATTTGTGATGCTGAATTAGAATTGTCAACAAATTAAAAATATCATCTTTATTTGTTATGTTGAAATTAGAATTGTCAACAAATAAAAGTATCATTTTTATTTGTTAGGTTGAAATTAGAATTGTAAACAAATAAAAATATCATTTTTATTTGTTATGTTAAAAATAGATTTGTATGCAAATAAGAATATCATTTTCATTTGTCATGTTAAAAATAGATTTGCATACCAATAAAAGAATAACATTTTCATTTGTCATGTTAAAAATAGATTTGCATACAAATAAAAGAATATCATTTTCATTTGTTATGGTTAAATTAGAACTGTATACAAATAAAAATATTCATTTTTATTTCTCAAGTTAAACATTGAATTTGTATACAAATAGAAATATTTATTTTTATATGTCAAGATAAACATTGAATTTGTATACAAATAGAAATATTCATTTTTATTTGTCAAGTTAAACATTGAATTTGTACATACAAATAGAAATATTCATTTTTATTTGTCAAGTTAAACATTGAATTTGTATACAAATAGAAACATGTACATATGACAAAATTATCTTTTTATTTTGTCATTAGAATTAGAAAACATGCATGTAGACAAAATTATCTTTTTCTTTTGTCATTAGAGTTATAAAATATGTATGTAGACAAAGTTGTCTTTTTATTTTGTCACAAGAATTGTAAAACATACATGTAGACAAAATTATCTTTTTATTTTGTCACTAGAATTATAAAACATACATGTAAACAAAGTTTTCTTTTTCTTTTGTCACTAGAATTATAAAACATGTACATATGACAAAATTATCTTTTTATTTTGTCATTAGAATTAGAAAATATGTATGTAGACAAAGTTGTCCTTTTCTTTTGTCATTAGAATTATAAAATATGTATGTAGATAAAATTATCCTTTTATTTTGTCATTAGTATTATAAAACATACATGAAGACAAAGTTATCTTTTTATTTTGTCGTTAGAATTATAAAACATGTACGCAGACAAAATCATCCTTTTAATTTTGTCGTCAGAAGAATAGAACATGTATGCGAGTAAAACTCCTTTTATTTGACATTAGAAACATATAGAATTGTTATACAAATAAAAGTCCCTTTTTATTTGATATTAGAAACATGTAGAAAAGTTGTGTGAGTAAATTATCCTTTTATTTGATAATAGAAACACGTAGAAAAGTTATGCGAGTAAATTATCCTTTTATTTGACATTAGAAACATATAGAAAAATTATGCGAGTAAATTATCCTTTTATTTGACATTAGAAACATGTAGAGAAGTTATGCGAGTAAATTATCCTTTTATTTGACATTAGAAACATGTAGAAAAGTTATCCGAGCAAACTATCTATTTATTTGACATTAGAAACATGTAGAAAATGTTTTGCAAATAAAATCTCTTTTTATTTGTTATTAGGAAACATGGGAAATGTTATGCAAATAAAATACCTGTTTATTTGTGTGACAGCCCGCCCCGCACCAGCCTGCATTTCCTCCGAAAGTGCGCTGTACACATGCCCGACTAGCACGGGACGGTCGTCAGAAGAAAGGAAAGAAGGGAACGAACTAATCAAGAACCCGTAGAATGTCTCACAGCGCATGGAGTAAAATATATTAATAATAACATACTTGACATAAAACAGGTGAGACAGTGCATAAGCTGATAACTAAAATCAACATCAATATCAGAGCAGCGGAAATCCAAATATAGCTTGTTACAACTTTCCAAATTTTCTGTCTCTAAACAAAAGAAAACTAAAGTAGAAGATGCACCACTAATTCCCAAGCAGTGATCTTCAACAACACAGGGAGAATACTATGTATATATTACGTGGAAGCCTCCTGCTCGTCTCCGGATCATCTACCCGTGCATCACCAGCTAACCTGTCTCTAGTCTGCTCGTGTGAGCACCCAGAGTAATAAGAGGAGACATAAAACTCTGGGTCAGACATAAAGCCTGGTATGAGCGATAAGCATCTAAACAGAACAATAACAGATATACTAAACCATAACTGAACCTGGACCTGCAACCAAAGAATTAGTACCACATACCGTACAATACTCTAAGGTGCCATAATAAATAGTGTAAAAATACGGGGGTGGGGTGTGCATGTCATAATGATAGCAAAAAAATCAACCATAGCAACCATTCTCATATCTCTCACTCAGTGCGTAAAGCATACGATGTCCACCACTGTCAATCACTAGACCCATTGAAGTAGTGACGGAGTTCAACTTGTATAACTACTGCTACTACCAAGCTTACCACATGGAGTCATGACCAAATATTTACAAATGACCCCACTTCATTGGTCTATAGCCCTTTGGTCGTACCTAGGCCATTGCAGCCCTGAATCCGTTCACGTACTTCCCATACATAGTGATCCAAAGTCATAAACATTGACTGCCCCTTGGCACACGTCCCGCAACAAAGCCTAATCATGAAGTGAACTCATCGGTTCCCAACTGGATCCTGAGCTCTAACTTCCCATATTGGACTACCTTTGCATCTCGGGTTATTGGTCAATACTGGGTCGGGTCGGGTTTCCCTCCTAGCCATCGGTTCGGGTCGGGTCCTCTACTTTGAATTGGCTCTGTTTGTAGTCTTCCCCTGTAGCGGTTCGGTTCGGATCCACAGCGTTGCATCGGTTCGGGTCGGGCGTCCCACTTCGGGTCGGGTGTCCTCCTCCGGGTCGGGTTGGGTTGCTATTTTCCCTCTAGTTCATGCTCCTTCTCCGATCAGCTCCCTCGTTCTCCATTTACTCCGATCCTCCTCCTTTAGCCGATCCTACTCCTTTAGCCGATCTGATTCCTCCGCCTTACTTCAGTCCTAGCCTTTCATCCTTAAGTCGATCCGATCCGAGCCCTTCGTCTTTAAGTTAGTCCGATCCGAGCCCTTCGTCTTTAAGTTGGTCCGATCCCCAGCTTAACCAACATGGCCTTCCTTTTTGCCAAGCCTCTCATGTGCCAGATTCCGGTTCGGGTCGGGTTCCTTGCCCAGGTCTCTAATCCGATCCGAGCCCATATCCGATCCGATCCGAAACCCTGCACAACTTTCTACAACTTTTTCCAGCAACTTGTTTACGCCATTCGACGACGTTTTCGACAAATCTAACTATACTAATCAATCACAAATCATCCCAAACAGTCATAGCAACATAGCAAACTAACCACAAATACCAAAACGATGAATTTACATGTCAAAATGGATCAAATATGCCCAAAATCTCATTTTCCCCTTAAGCATGTTTAAGTAAAACTAATCATAGAGTTAACAAAACTTAACCAAATCGAACCAAATTTCTAACAAAGGCATAAAATATTATTTAAGAATTTCTAAACATTTTTTTCCAGAATTTGTTAGTGTATAAATTCGCTAATCTTCACTAATTACCCTTAATTAACTGTAATTAGTGTCAAAACGATGCTAATCACTCACCTTGGCCACAAATGAAATTCTCAGAACTGAAACCTCGCTGATTTGGGTGAATTCTAACGTCTAACAGCAGCTCTAGCCTTGCTTTCGTGTTTCCTCTCCTTAATTTGATGTAGATTAAGCCAAAACTTGATTAGAAAGTGATTAGGAGGTGATTTGGGTGTTGGAGGCCATTGTTAGGGTTGCAAGAAAGAAAGTGGCAGCTGGGAAATGAGAATAAAATCGTTCTCTAACTGATTTCAGCCTCCTCCTTACCCTAATCCCGAAATCCCCCATTGGGTCTAGCTGTTAATCACCCGGTTAAGCCCAATTAAGCTGTTTTTCACCATCTGAAACTTGTTTCAGCCATATCTCCCAAACGGTGAGTCCGTTTGGCTAATGTGACCACTCTACGGAATTGTAAACCATCATCCGGAGCCAATGGAAGTGGTTTCAGTTCAAAATTCCTTTCCAGTCAAAAGTTATGGCCTAAACAGTGCCAACTAGAGGTAAAATGGTCATTTAAAAATCGGGAAAAATCATGAACATGGGAAATGACCCCAATAGTAGTCTCCCAAAGTTACATGACCATACGACTTCATATGTGAAAGAAATAAATATTCTACGATCCTATGATGCGTAGAATACGGGTCGTTACAATTTGTTATTAGAAAACATTGGAAATGTATGCAAACAAAATCTCTTTTTTATTTGTTATTTGAAAATATAGGAGTTTGTATGCAAATAAAATATCTCTTTTTATTTGCCATTAGAAATATTGTAATTGTTAGACAAATAAAATATTCCTTTTTATTTGTCATTAGAGACATTGTAATTGTTAGGCAAATAAAATAATTTTTTTTATTTGTCGTTAGAGACATTGTAGTTGTTATACAAATAAAACATTTTATTTATTTATCATTCAAAACATTGAAATTGTTATGCAAGTAAAATTTTCTTTTTATTTATCATTAGAAAAGTAGAAAACATGTATACAAATAAAATACTTCTTTTTATTTGACATTATAAAGATAAAAATTTGTATACAAATAAAATACTTTTTTTATGTGTCAATAGAAAGATAGAATTGTGTATACAAATAAAATTTCTTTTTATTTGTCATATGAACATAAGAAGTGTAGAATTTGTGTAAAACAAACAAATATACTTTTTATTGTATGCATATGAAATGTAAAAATGTGTGGACAATAAAATATTCTTTTTATACATATGAAATGTAGAAAACATGTAGCCGAAACATGAAATGTGATTGAACCAAACACACTTGGTTGCTGATATTGATTGTGATGGATTGACTATTTGGATTATGCTCGACCAGTTTATGAGAAAAATATGCTTTTACATTTAGCATTGGGTTGGGTAAAAATATCTATGTGCTAACACCTTGCGAAACACTTCACGATTTGACTATGAGGTGTTTAGCGATGTTGTTTATTTTAAAATTTAATAAATGATTTTGAAATGAGATTTCTTAAGTCAAAATAATGGTATTTCCGATTTTGGCTAGGGAATGTTTTATAAAAAAGAAAGGATTTCGAGGGCTATACCCGATAATTTCGAAATGTTTTGGATGTGGAAATCTATACAGATTTGAAAGTACTTGTGATTATTATGTTGTGAAATGATTTTCCCTACTTCGGGATATAAAATGATTTAGCAAGTATGTGACTTGAGATCAGGTGACCCAAGAGTGACTAAAAGTGGAGGACGGTGTATGTTTTCCCCCATAGGTGGGATGGTGCATCGTTAGTGTAGCCGTTAGGTGCATATATATATATATATATATATATATATATATATATATATATATATATATATATATATATATATATATATATATATATATATATATTGGTTAAGGCGCGTACAGCCTTGTTTGAGGGAACATGACCGATATTTGGTTGCATATCTGTTTGTATACATTGTTACATTTTTGGAATTCATATTTCCAAATGTTATTTTTTAGATCCTAAAGTGAAATCTACTTTATTATAAAAGCTAGATATGTATTTCAAATGATTTGAAATAAAAGAAATCGGGAAATAAAGTCCAAAGAAATAATTTCTGTAAAGTGAATTGGATTTTGAAATCTAAGTTTAGGGATTAAGCCTAAATGGGTAGATTAAGGAATTGCAAGTTGATTGGTGCATTGTAGACCCATATGTTTATTTATGGTTGTTGTTCATGCACTGGAAATCCAATGGAGTAAACCCGTTCCACGTTAGCGGCGTGGTCTTGTGACTAACCTTATTATTAAATAGGTTAAGTAAGATTTCTCATACCAGTCCCATGACTGGCTCGTAGTTTGTTTCACTTGCAAACTCGGGTGCCCTTATTTTCCACATGGGCAGTCGAGTGGCTTGTTTTGCAGATATTTATTTTATGGAGCAGGATTCCGGATGGAAGCTTAAAGTGGTGTCCAGAGCATTGATAGTCTTCCGCTGTGTTAGTTTATTTGTTCCGCTGCATTGTATTAAAATTATTGTAAATTATCATCCGATGTACTCTGATATTCTGTACTCGGATGTAACATTATTATAATGTTTATAAAAGTCTTCTGTTATTTGTTCTGATGTGTTGTATGCCCGAAGTTAGCGTATGCGGGTTTCGAACGGTCTTGGTCGATTTAGCGATCGATTAGTTCCGGGTGAAATCCATGTCATTACATTACCTCATGCTGATCAGAATTCTAGACACCTACGTTGTAGATCTATATATCTTATCTTCAAACCTTGAATCAGAATCCCTAAGAACTAATATTTTATTTTCTAAAAAGGTTTGGAGAGGAAAGAGAATGGCAGAGCCTAGGCAACACCTTAGAAAATATGAGAATAAAGCTAGGCCCTACTAGTATATTTATAGGCATACTAGAAGAGTCTGGTCCATCGGATTTAATTTATAAATATCTGAACCACACACATCAGAGCATCCACGTCATAAAACAAAACTGGACCCTGCTTGGGTCGACCCATAGGTCGACCCAGGCACAAAGTGGGTCGACCCATCTAGGTCCACGTGCACATTCTATGACGCTATGTATATTGAATTGAACGTTTTATTTAACAACTTAATTTCTTGTTATATATTCTCATTCTGAATAAGTTTATTCCTCTTATATACCACAGTTAAGTTTGAATTCAATTATATATACATGTATATGTACATACAATCTTCTGATTTAAATGTTAATTAATAACGTTAGTTCTCTTCCAAATATAACTTGGCTGATTATTTAATTTATTTGATAACATATCTTCTTATTCTTTGTCCTTTAATGCAATTAATGCAGTTAATTCATTGTTTTCATTCCCATTTTAACTGCATTGATTCGTTTCTCTTCTTAACACATGCATGGACTTTTTTCCGCTTTTAAATTTTTTTAAGGCATTACATTTATTGCATGCATTTATTCCTTTCTTTTCTCAAATTATACCTTTTTAATTTTAACATTTATATTCATGCATATATACATTTATGCACAATCTTTATTTATTACTCATTTAACATTTAATAAATGCGGGGTGTTATAGTTATGGCTTACAGGGTTTGAAACAAAAATAGATACATAATCACAAGACACAATTCTTACAACGGAATAAATTTTCATAAAAATATCAGAGTTTATACAATATTTTGTACAACGGAATTAAAATACATACATAAATCTAAAAATAAAACTTTACAATTTTATCGGGCTTGCGTGCGCATGTGTCTTCATGTTCCTCTCTAACTTTGCAAACTGAAAATCCTGTAATCTACATCACTTAGGTCTGACCCGAGCGTTCTGGGAAAAAGCATAAAACACTCGAGTTAGGACTAAACTTATTTCAGTTAACTCAACTTCAATAAGGTACCAAAACATAATAGTTAATTCTAACATCAAATATATCATGTGCAAAATGCCAAATATACATATGTGTGGTATCTGTTTATTATCAGCTTAAAATTTTAGTACAGTGGTTCAAATTAGTTTGAACTAGATACAGTGCTAGTGCAGTACCTGTTCCCAAAATCAAGTATAATATTTGTTCATATCAGTTTTTGAAACGACCCAAAGTTCCCCGGTAAGGAAAGCCCAGATTGAATTGAGGACAAGAAGAATCAGAACGCAGACAGAAGAACATTTCATTGTTAATTACAGCAATTCCATCAGAATACATGAATATACCGAGTATGAATCAATATTACACAGAAAATATCAGAGATTTAAATTACATTTAAATATATCGCAGCGGAAAATAATACAATACACAACTAGAAGTAATACACGGATACAGAGCTTTCCTAGTATCGTCCCAGCTGTAAATCAGGATCCCATGAATATAAATCTGCAAAACCAAAACTACTAGCTGCCCATGTCAAAATAAGGGCACCTAGAGTTTAGGTTAAAACAATAAACTCCAGGTCAGTCATGGGACTGGTGTGGGAACTAAAACAGTTATTAATCTTTATTTTAAAGTTAGGTAAATCAAGGGACCACGCCGTATAACACGGAACGAGTTTCCTCCCAAGAATACTAGTGCATAAAACAAACAGCGCAATGCTAAATAAAGGAAAATGAAGCTATTATAAGACCCCAGGTCCCATCACACAATGCAACGCAAGCCGGAGAATAGGGTTTTTTACCTTATAATAGCCAAAGAATGCTTGATACGCTAAATTTCATCTTTTGATTTTTAATCAGACTCCAACCATAAATTAGTAAGAGAACGATTCCCTAAGTATTAACCGCGAAGGCCGAAACCAACATCAGACCAATACCCAGGAAACCACCCATCTTAGCTCGTTTCCAGTTAGTTTCTGATTTTATATACAATCATAAATATCAATCATAGACCGCATGAGCGCCCCATCCCACTATGTCGCCATATATAGGATTACAACTAAAACCGAAACGTCACGTATTGGAAGTTGGATTTCCATCTGTGAACTGAGGCAAAAGATAGTCCTCTATCGATTCGAGACGCTCTAGTCCGTGTCTCAGGACCCAGACACAGGTGGGCCCTTGGATCGTCAGGGCCGGTCCACCGATGTGGATTAAAATCCCTGAACACTGCATTTCCCCACCCTTTGGGGGTGTCAATGAGCCAACGAATGACTCCACCGGCTTCACATAGCCACCGATATATCCGAGGCGCCTCGCAACAACAACAACTACATAAGTCAAACTCGTCAGGGCATGTCAAACCACTGACGCCACTTCTGACTAGAAGGAAACGCATGCCCTCCCTGATGTCCTCCCCGTTTCTGGTTCACAACCGGGGTGTGAGGCTCGTGAATCAACACTACACAAAGCTATGCTACATAGGCTGGGCTTTGATCATCAACCACAAGATTCTGCTTTTCAACAGAAGCCTTGATCATTTGCATCTTCGCATGCCACACAGGAAAATCACTTTATGCAACCAATATCCATCAATCACACAGAATGATATCCAATGTCAGACACACAGTCCATTTACAAGTCCGTCCTAGGTCTGAACGAAACCGGAGGCACCATGTACCTCGCATATCCATCGATCTCCAAGTACGTCTGGACGATCACCAACCGATTCCCTCCTCTTGGGTGTACGGCCCAATCAAGATCATCAGTAATTATCCAAACGACGTGAAGACCTCCGGTCTTCACCCACCGTCTTCATCTTCGACTAATCGCCGAATCAGTTATTCAGAATGGGCTAAACCCGGTCTTTCTGAATGACTCGCATATATAATAAATAAGTGTTACAAAAACACAACATACGCCTCATTCCAATTCATCAGTCACTAACCGTAAATTAGCAAGAGAATAATTCCCCAAACATTAACCCCGAAGGCCGAAACCAGCATCAGATCAATATCCAAGAAACCATTCAACTTAACTAACCAACAGTTAGTTTCTAAATTTCACATTATTAGGGAAAGGTTCCCATTAATTTTATCAAAGATAAATTCTTTAAATTTATTCTTTAATCTTCCTTTGAATATCACTTCAAACTAGTCGGGATTAGCGAACCACATCGAAGTAATTATTTATTTTATTACCCAATCCCAACCTATTTATCCCATAAAGTAAAACTGGTCTTACTTCATATCTAACACCACAGTGTTATCGGTAAATTCAATTACCATTTCACGTTCAAATCTAATTAAAGATTTAACTATCGCCTGAAGTAAAACTGGTGATACTCCATTCTCGATCTTTTCAATCTAATTAAAGATTCATTAAAACTCCACTTAGTTTTAATCTTTGACTGGATTAAAGAATCAGTGTCATTTAAAACACGGTTCACGATAAACCCCAAAATCACCTCACATTTCAATCAGTCCCTAACCGTGAATTAGCAAGTGAGCAATTCCCTAAGTATTAACCCCGAATGCCGAAACCAACATCAGATCAATACCCCAGAAACCATTCAACTTAACTGATCTCCAGTTAGTTTCTGATTTTCTTAACTCCTTTGGGTCTAAGAACAGTATTATTGAAGATACCGTTCACGACAACCCAAAATCACATTCCATTAATTAACGGGTTAAAGAACCAGTGTTATTTAAAACACCGTTCACGATAAACCCCAAAATCAATCCCATTTCAATTCCAATTAAATATTATTTAATTGGTACACTTCATTAAATCTAAATAAAAAGATTTAATCTTTTCCTCAACTGGGCTTAAGAACAGTGTTAATGAAGACACCATTCACGACAAACCCAAATCACATTTGATATTAAATACAAGGCTCCGAATAGAAAATATATCGGCTTATATTCAATATTGAATTCTATGACCAACAAATATCGTATTGGAAATAACGATATCAATATATCTTTCAAATTTCCATAACAATATCTGTATAATCACGAAATCCAACATCGAAATATTCCAAAGACAATTTCGATTCAAATCCATTTCCACTTTATATATTGGAAATTCCAGTTATATTTCAAAACCATTTCAAATTCACTTTATTTATTTTAAAAATAAATGAATTATAATTCTAGTTCAAAACTGGTTTATTTCGATAAAAATCTATTTTTATCTTTTCAAATATGGAGTTTTTCATCCCGATTTCTTCACAAATCATTTCTAATGATTTTACACAAATTATTATTATTATTATTAATTTTATCAAGGCCCGTACAGTCAATTTCCATCAACGGCCATCGAACTGCACTTACAGTGACCTTTTTCAAATTTGATTTGTACATAATTCCAAATCCAACCGTTAGATTTCCAATCACTAATATTCATTAGAAAGCTCTTTTCGATACGAACCCAATGGTCCCAGTTTCAGGAGAATCCGACGGTCGGATCTCCCGTAATATCCATTCGAAGTCAATGGTCGAAATTCGCGAACTGCCGCGGCGCGTTCTATTCAGGCCATTATATAAATATATATAATATATATTATATATATTTCTTCGATTTCCTTTTAATACGTATTTTATAAATCGTTTTAAATTCGTTTTCAAAGCGATTTCAACTTCCTTTTCAAATTCAAATCAAGATTGAATTTTTCAATATAAATTCGTTTTAATTTCATTTCAAATCGATTTCAATTCAACTTCAATTTAATTCGAATTTCGATTCATTTCAAATTAATTCGAATTTCAATTCAATTCAAATTTCAAATCTATTCAGTTTAATTCGAATTTCAGATCTATTCAATTTAATTCAAGTTTCAAAATCACTTTCAGTATTCGTTGAAAAATGAATAAAATCGATATAAATATTGTTCACGTCAAAATGGCGTTAATCTAATCAACACGGCTTCATATATTTCTATTTTCAAATATTCTATTTTAAATATTTCTATTCAAATATTTCTTATTCAAATATTCTATTTCAAATATTCTATTTTAAATATTCTATTTCAAATATTTCTATTCAAATATTCTATTCAGATATTTCTATTCAAATATTCTATTTCAAATTTTCTATTTCAAATATTCTATTCAGATATTCTGTTCAAATATTCTATTTCAAGTATTCTATTTCAAATATTCTATTTCAAATATTCTATTTCAAATATTTCTATTTAAATATTTCTATTTCAAAACAGGAATGAGGCCTAATCAATTACCATAGATTTTATTTCTATGGATTCCCATACAACGCATGTATATTTCAACAATGACAAATAATCAACCATCATCCAAAGTGCATTCTACACTGTATAGGCATCAAATATAAATATTCAACGCTTATAACAGTCTGTCAATCAATTGATCGACATACAACTAATTATTGGGATTAGTGTATGTCATATATCACCCCAATACCCGTGTGGAGTTTCAAACAATCAAACACATATATTATTTGTGCAGTTGGGCAATGTATAAAATTTATCGTTCCAATCAATATCAGTCAAATAAGTGTATATAAACAAATCGTTCGATTTGTTTATATTAATTTATTTCATTTCATATACGCGTTAAAAAATCTATTTTTAACTATAAAAATATTTTTATTTTAACCCACATCACACAATCAACTACACATCAAAATCAATCAAACAAACAAACAAGCCGTGGTCTGTGGATGACGGGTGTTGGGTTCTACTAAACACCGTCTGCATCCTAGTATATATTTTAACTAGAAAATTAAATTAAAAGTGAGAAGTTCTCACCGATTAGCTAAACCAAACGCCACGACTCTTCTTATGCAGAAATCTTCGCCGTGCTCGCCTTTTGTTACTTTCGTTGCCCGCATCCGCTACATATATAAAAATCATATTTTTATTCTTTTTATAATATAAAAATCATATTTTTATATCACTTTCTATATGATGAAAATCGTATTTTAATATAAAGAGAATTCATATAAATAAAAATCCAATTTATATTCTTGATAGTGTTAAAAATCAAACCTTTTTCCTATATAAAAAGATTATATTTTTACAATGCTATTCTATATAAAAAGATTATATTTTTACTTCACTAACATCATATATAAAAATCCGACCTTTCTTATGCGATTAACTATATAAAAATCCGACCTTTCTTATGTGATTAACTATATAACAATCCGACCTTTCTTAAATCAAAGATCACTTCTTTATCATTTTAAAAATATAAACTTTACTTCTGTTCTATTTATAAATCTAATCTTTTAGTAAATTAAAAATCTACTCCTTACTTTCTAAATGAAAACAAAGCTTTTAAATAAATAAAAATCGAAGTTTTCAAATTAAAAATCAAAACTTTTTATCTCATAAAAATCAAAACTTTTATTTATATCACATATAAAAACTATATTTAGAAAATAAAAATTGATTTTTTTATATGTAACATACATAAAACTGAGTATACGAAATAAATAAACTAAATAAAATTAAAAACTTACAGTCCATATTAAACAGAGAAAAATGGGGGTCCGTTGAGTTCGTCGCTGGCGAGGAGGGGGGTGCCGCGGGGTTGGACAGAGGCGGCTAGACGTTGGAGTGGTGGCGCCTCGTATTTGGGCGCGGGGTCTGTGGGTCTCGCAGATTCAAAGGGGAGGGTTCGATTTAGGTGGAAGGGGGAAGAAGGAGGAGAGCGGAGGAGGGGGTAGCGGTGTGCGGTGGTGGACGAGAGGCTGGAGGCGGCGCGATTTTTCTCCTAGGTTTTTTTTATTTATTTTCAATTTTAAAAATAGACCGGGGGTGGGGGGGCGGGGGTGGCTGAGGGGTATAAGGAGAAGGGTAATTATATTTTTTTATTATTTAATTAATTAATTTCAAAAAGCAACTTTTTATTTCGACTTCGAAACCGAACCCATCGACTGTCGTCCATAGCTAATTACCCCCATTCCGAGCACAATGGGATATGTATCGTAGGCTGATTCGATCGTTTCGACCAATTTTCATCAAAATAAAAATTTAACTCTATATATTGAATTTGAACGCACATTTCAATTTACCGGGGCCACATACTAGCTAGAAAAATTCTCGAAAAATATTTTCTAACTTCTTATTGACGATACAGTCTTAACAAAACTAATTTCATCGAATTCTGAGACCGTTTGAAAAATGGTCATTTTCCAGTCGATTAAAATCAACTGAAACTGGTCAAATGCGTTTTCCTTTGCCACACTCACATATTGATTCAAAAAATTATGAATTTTGGAATCTAGAAATAACTTGACATCACGCATCCAACAAAAGTGGTTTCGTCGAAAACCGAGGTCGTTTGCAAAATTCCCATTTTTAAGGACCAGAATTCCATAGCGACTATTCTGAATTTTCAACTGGACATATCTTTTGATTCCCGCTATAAAATTTCACTTTTTCGGATTCGTTGGAAAGATATTCTCAATTAGATTCTATTATTTTTAGTTTCACTAAAATCCAGTTTATTTTGAACCCGGTACATTCATTTGAAATTTGAAATCAAATTACCGAACTACCGCGCCATTTTCAATTCCTTTTATAAATATAAATAAAGATTTATATTCTAACGACAATGTAGATAAATAAATACATTCTAATTCCATTCAAAATAAATTTCTCATCGTTATTATTTAAAATAATTCATTTTAAATAATCAAAATTTGCTAAAACCGCCAAAATAAAAATTTTTAATTGGCTCGGATTTCCGGATTGTTACAATTTTTATTCAGGGACAACGATCATGAAAGCCTACAGATACACACATGTACACGTACGTGTGTGCACTTTCCTAACATCCCGAAAACGAACACCTATGTCAGATGAGGCATAAAAATCAAGGCAGTGAACAACAATACATGTGCATAATCAAATAGAGAAGGATCCTCCCCCTTGCATATGCACATAGGAAGAAATGGCTGCAGTATACGTATTTAGAGAATTCACAACTAATTCATAGGTGAGGTCAAACAAAATGCCTGGGTGCAAGAATATGGGCACGTGTCCCTGTTTTAATTTAAATCATATAAACGTATAAGTCCAAACGATTAAATGCATCAACACAGTGCTCAAACTCGGCTAGCTCAGTGGATACACAAGTGCCCTATCGCAGAAAATCAAACTTACATGGGCATGCCATGCAATGCTAATGAACATGGCCATAACAGTCAAGCGTAACAAGGTAGGGGATGCAGATTAAGAGCATGAACAACTGCCTCAGGTGATGCAGCAACGACAAAGTAGTATGGGTATGCATGGTCAAGGCAATAAAGATGACCAAGCAATTCAAATGATCAGATAATGAAGTTACATCCATTAAAGAAAATGAAGGCACGCGGCGCCACGCGCAACATAAAAGAATAAGATCAGATGTTCAAACAGTAATCAGTAGTACCCAGAGGCAAGCAAAGCAAAAGAAAGAATATCAAGTGAAGCATCTGTTCATACCAGATAGTAGAATAGTGGGAACAAATGCAATGGCATAATTCAGGTTGAAGACAAAATGCATATATGTACGTGAACAAGGAACTGGGCATAGATGATACATTTCAGGTGATCTAGGTAACTCAAAGTGCATTGGAAAAAATCAGTAAGAATTAAATTTGCAAGTTCAAGTTTAGTATCTATTCTTATTAGTTAGCAGGCTAGTACATATCCTACAAGGGTGTATATTGAGTTTTAAATAGGGCAACAAGGTATATAAGCCCATATACACAGTTAATGGTGGTGCAAGATGTATATATCAGGCATGCACATGTCAAATGCATACAAGCGAGTCAACACATATGTATATACACATATGAGTACACACACACGTGCATGCGTGCACACACACACACACACACACTATCTATTCTTATTAGTTAACAAGCTATTACATGTCCTACAAGGGTGTATATTCAGTTTTAAACAGGGAAACAGGGTATATAAACCCATATATACAGTTAATGGTGCTGCAGGATGTATATATCAGGCATGCATATGTCGAATGCGTACAAACAAGTCAACACACATGTATATACACATATGAGCGCACACACACACACATGCGCATACACACACACACGCACACACATATATATGTATATATATACACACATGCACACACAACTAGCCATATACCTATGCGAATTTCGGTTTAAACCAACATGATGGATTCAATAATTCAGGGTAGATAACACAAAAATGAACATGCAACAAGAACAAGTGCAACATTAATATGGAAAAATCAATGAAGGCAGCATGCAACACATGCAAATCAAATGGGTTTATTAAGTGTAGATCTTTTTCTTATCAGAAATTTTAAAGAGTGCCAGTGCTAGCAAATCAAGTGTAAATAGACAAATCTAAACTGAACAAGATCAAGGGAAACTAAGGTAGTATATGTTCATGTCAGTGTTTAGGGACCGAATTTTAAACCATGGTTGAAACAACCTTCCAGTAATTCAAATGTAGCAACCTTCGAGGACAACTGCGGCATGCAAACCCGAAGTGCCAACGTTACATTGATTCAACAAATTCACAACTAAACCTTGTAACAATCCAGAAATTTGAAACCAATTTAAAATTTATTTCAATGGAAATTAAATATTTTAAATGATTTATTTAGAATAAATGACTTAAAATTAATTTAAAACGATTTTAGAACATATAAATTTATATTTATTATAAAATGAGCCCGTAATGGCGCGGTAGTTTGAAAATTTGGTTTTAAACTTTAAACAAGTATACAGAATTCGATATAAATCAGATTTCAGTAAAACAAGAAACGTTATAATCTATTTAATTATATCTTTCTAATGGATGTGAAAATTTTAGATTTCATATTATAAATTGTAAGTTATGTCCAGATTAAAATTTAAAATAGCCGTTATAGAATTTATTAATATTTTAATATTATTTTAGCCCTTAAAAATAGCCATTTTGCAAAGAATCTCCATTTTCAACGAAACTAACTTTTTTCGTCAAATTATTGTCGGATTTAGAATTTCAGGTCAATTGGAATTGATTTGTAAGCATGGTAAATTTAAACGCGTGTTCAATCTTAGTTATAAATTTAATAAGCTAGTTGTAAGGCCATTTTTCACATGGTCTCCAAATTTGACAAAATTAATTTTGTTAGAACCAAAATTGGAAAACATAGCTAGATTTCAAATTTTGTAATTTTAGAGTTAGTATGTGGCTGTGGCAAATTAAAATGCATGTTGAAAATCAATTTTGAACGTTATATTGATTTATATTTTCATTTTGATAAAAATCAGCTTAAAAAACATATCCCATTGTGTCCAGAAATGGGGGTATTTGATTGGGGATGACGGTATTTGGGATTCGTTTGGAGTTCAGAGCATTAAACCAGTAACGTTCGAATTAAATTATTAATATAAATATATATATATTAATTTTTTTAAACCTTAAGCTCTAATCTTTAATTTTCTGCGTCGCCACTCTAGGTCTAATGGTCGATATCATCTAATTTTGTCCCCTTAAATTCTTCCAATTCATTGAATAATTTCAAAACCACATAACATGAAAATAAAAGAGAATGTTGAGATCTTTATAATCAACGGTTAAGATCAGAAATTATGTCGCAAATTTGTCAAATGGGGAGCTCGAACTCGTTTTGCAGCACGAGGGGGTGATCGAGTTCTTCACAGAGAAGGGTGGGGTGAACTTAGTCGTGGCAGGGCCTGATCGAAGTCCGACATCTTGATTTTTGTGCGATTTGAAGGCCTAGGGCCTGAGTTTTTTCCGAAAGCAAGGCCGAAGCCTGGTAACGAACGAGAAGAAGATGACACGGTGGGTGATTAAGGGAATTAATAAGGTTAAATAATAATATTTATAACCTAATGACTTTATTTAATTATTCAAAGTTTAAACGTTCTTAACTTATTCAAATAAATACGGAATCTAACGATTTCAGGTTCGTTGGAATCGTGATGAAGGGAGCTTCGCTATGATACAAATTTGGTCAGAAACAGAAGCAACTGGAATTTTTGATAAAATTAAGTGTCTGTTTAATTTTATTAAAATAATCATTTTAATAATGATTTCAAAATCGATCAAAATGAGAACTCACTCACTCAAATTATTTGTACAATTATTTTATTTTATAATTGAGTATATATTGATTGCCTGTAATGAGTTTTATCTGATTAATTATTATAAATGTTATACGGTATATGGTAGCTCACATCATAGTTGTTCGAAATCCTAATGGATGAATTGTTGATTGTTTGTGTTATAAATTGTATGTGATTTTCCATAATTAACATATTAAAACAATGTTGGATTATTTATGGTAGTTGAAATTGGACTAAAACATCCATTTACAAGTCGAACGGCTTGTTTATGTTCACTCATTTAAGTAATATTGATTGGAATGAATAAATGATTTATTAATTGATTATTTATTGGTTGAAAACCTCACGTGGGTCTCGGGATAATAATTAATTCACACATCTTCCTTGTTTGTAGTTGATGTCAACCGATTGATTGACAGACCATTATAAGTGTTATTTAATTATTTAATGCTTATGCTTATACAGTTGTGGATGCACTCTGGATGTGAATTGGATGTTTAATAATGGTTTATAATTATTGTTGAATACACGTGACGAATGAAATCCATATAAATAAAATTATATGGTAATTGGTTGAATCTCATTTCAGCCCGAAATAAAAACGAATATTTTAATATTATATTCAGTGAAGAATTAAAGTTTGATTTTGATGTCCAATTTTGGATGGACACAAAATTACAAAATTATAACGAATATCAAGAAGATTTGATTTCAAAATCTGTTATTTAGTAAATATTATTATTTTAATATTATAATAATATGGGATGTTCAATTTTGATTTAAAATTGAAGTGGAGGTTGAGGTCGATTTAAATAAGATCATAAATGTTTTATTTATAAATACGTTTTAAATGGAAATATATCATATAATGGCTTAATATAAAGATAATTGATTTTGAAGAAAATGATTGAAATGGAATTTCAAATGGTAGTTGTGAATAATTTATAATATTTATAAATTATTTTGAAAAATGTTTTCGATTTTATTTTAATTATAAATCGAATTTGGACTTGAATAGAACGCGTTGCGCAATGATAGTTCTCGAACGTCAACCCGTAACTTCAACTGACATAACAGGAGATCTGACTATCGGATTCTCCTGAAATTGGAGCCGTTGGAACCATAATGAAATGAGATTTATAATAAAATGAGAATTTTCAAAATCCAATAGTTTGATTTTAAAATATGTCTAAATTAGTTTTGGAAAAGGTCACCATGGATGTAGTTCGGTGGTCGACATTGGAAACCGATTGTAAGGGCCTTAATAAAATTATTAAAAATATGAAAAATTATGTAAAATCATAATAAATGATTTGGAAAGATTTTGGATGACATACTCCAAGTTTTGAAAAGATAAAATATATTTTTATCCGAATAAACTATTTGACAACTAGAATAATAATCTAATGGTTTTTAAAATAATAAATTGGATGTGTGAATGGTTTTGTCATAACCAAAAGTTTCCAACATATAAATTGGAATGATTTGAATAGGAATTATCTTCAAATGTTATGATATTGGATTCCGTAATTATATGGATATTGTTATGGAAATTTGGAAGATATTGATATGGTTATTCCAAAACGATATCTGTTAGTTTCAAATTTGGTATTGAATATCAGTCGACATGATTTCCATTCAAGATCTTATATTTAGTATCAAATTGGATTTTGGGTTTGTTGTGAATGGTATCTTAAACAATACTATTCTTGAACCCAATTGTGAAAGGAATAAATCTTTTAATTAATATTTAATGAAAATTTACAGTTTATTTAATTAAATTGGAATTGAATGGAATTTGATTAGTAATAATCGTGATTAGCTTCTGTGAAGGAAGGTATTTACTATTTATGGAATTTAAAAGGCTTTGCCATTATTCCACTTATAGTTTTAGTCGGATACGGAGACTTGCATCGATTATGAATTGTTCAGATTTCTGTAAGATTCCGTATTAAATGGAAGAGGATTTTGTGTTTGTTATGTGCAGTGTTTTAAAGGACATTTTTTCTTTAACCCAAGTTAAAGACAGGAGTAATTTCCTAAAAATTGAATAATCATTAAATAATGATTTTTGAGATTAAAACCAAACTAGTGTTTTAATGAATCTTTAACTAGACTGAAAGGTAAAAAGAAGTCAAAAAGAGTATTTTCTTCACAATTAAAACAAAACCCTCAATTATCACAAAAGAATTAAAAAATGGCGACTTTTCAACTGAACGTCTCGAGCCCCTCAAGATCCATCTCTCCAACTACTACCTCTTCTGACCCACCTCTAATCCCTCCGTCGCCGCCTCCTGGTCCACCGCCCTCTTCTTCTTCCCTTCCGCAACCTCCTCCGCTTCTTCCCCTGGCTCGATGGTCGACACTCTTTGCAGCTAAACCATGGAGTACTGGTGAGTTCGAGCCCACTTTTATTTTCTCTTTGTTACTCTGGTAAGAGACTTATACCAATAGAATACATAGTTAAGGCTAGTACTGAAGTATGGCGAGATTACATTGTCGGATTCTTTCTTGATGCTTTGCTGTCGTACACCGCAGTGGTTATGCATCTACTCAAGGTCTGGAAACCGAATGGCCCCATCAAAGTGAAATCGATAAGAACTATGTTCTTCTTTCACCTTGCCGACACCGAAGACAGGAAAAAAAATTTGGAGGTAGACCTCATTGTGATAAGAAACAAAGTCTTCATTATTAGGAAATAGGATGTTAATTTGGGGAATTCTAGTAAAGGTATCAAATACGTTCCATTTTGGATCAAAATGTTCAATTTGCCAATGGTTGTGTGGTCCAAAACAGGTATAGCATGGCTAGCAACTCATGTCAGAAAATTCCTATGTATGGATAAGGTGACCGAAAGTCTTGAATGGGTTGGTTACGCTAAAGTATTGGTAGAGATCTGCCCTTCCAGTGAGCTTCTAGACTCGATAACTGTTCTCCTAGACAACGGAACTGAGCATGTCGTCAAGGTCATTTATATCTAGAAACTAGATATATGCAGTTCTTGTGTTGCGTTTGGGAATGCTCTTGATAAATGCCTATCGAGTGTTGTGCAACTAAGAGGGTTAGCAAGCTGGACTGAACTAAAGTGTTCAATCCAAGAGTGGAGCTAAACATGCATAAGAAAAGAACGATGTGGTTCACCATAAAGTAGCAACAATGAAATAGGCCAAAACAATCCCTTCGAGGATCAATCAGAAGGTAAGGGTTCTCCCTTCACTTATGCGTAAAAAATGAAAGAAAGTGGATGGAGTAACGGTGAATCAAGGTGTTGCCGCCGAATTCTGTTCGTCAGCTATTGCAACCAGTAACAAGTTCTCTTCATTGAACATTGATTGTGACACTGATTCCCTGGAGTTAGCTCACGTAGATGCTGAAACACAAGAGGAAGCTCAAGATGCTGTCCCTTCCTTACCTGCCGTACTTGAATCTGAGGAAGTTGCTGCCGAGGAGAGGGAGGGTATTCTGGAAATCCTGTTGCCATAACTCAATGACTCATTGTTTGGTCCTGTTCAGGTCATTTCGGGCATTGATCTAAAACAAATGTTGGAAAGTGTAGGTGCAAAGAAGCTTGAGTGCTTTGCTAAAGAGTTGGATTTAGAGAATTACAGGTTGATAAACTAGATGACCAAGATAGGAGAGTTACAAGTTTGGACATGTGAATGACCTTATTGCTGATGTTCATTACTTTGATGGAGAACTAGGTGGTACTTCTCAGCCAACTGATGTAGTTTCCTCTGTGATGCCGCTGGTTAATCTCCCATGACAAAATAGTAATCCATAGCAGGATGAAATCAGTGATGAAAGTGAACTTACAAATGAATTAGAGGAGATGAATTAACTTGTCAACCAACTTACTGAACTATTAGATAACGAAATTGCTGAGGTGGGAAACAGTCCGAGTATAGTTGAAAACTTGCATAAGAAACTCAAAGAAATCAAGAATATTTCACTTGGCCTTGATAATGGTTCAGTTAAATATGATTGGATTTCTAATATTATAAAGATTCTCAAGAAGAACATCAGAGGATATCAACATAGATTATCTTCTACTTTTAGTCAAGATAAACACAGTGCTACTCCCCCTCATTTTGGAGTCTCCTTGTATGAGAATATTGCTCCACCTCGCGGTCACAAACCAAGGCCGCCAGATATAGACATTGATCAGGTAACCTTGATTGCGAGTGAGAAAACGCTTCCGAAGATTCACATCACTCATAGCATAAAGAAAGAAATGATGAAGCATCTCTAAGAGAATGGTTAGTAGTTTTTCTACTAACACTAGGTGTATGCAATGTTTACCATTGCGGGTACAAAAGTAGCACTATACATGTTATGAACAATGTATGGGATGTAATGTAGGAGTCTTGTTCTCTCTTCCCTGTGTGGAAGTATCTAGTTGATATATGCTATGTATATCACCTGCTATCTTTGTATTTTATTTTTATTAATAAAAGAGTGTTACGGATCACTATAAAAACCAGTTGGTTTTGCCAAAAAAAAGAAATGTAAAAAGAAGTAATTAAACCTACCAAATACGAGAATTGTTCGAAATGGAGTACCACTAGTTTTACTCCATGCGATAGTTAAATCTTTAATTAGATTTGAAATGTTAAGTGGTAATTAAATTTACTGATAACACTGTGGGTGTTAAATATGGAATACCACCAGTTTTGCTTCATGGGATGAATAGGTTGAGATTGGGATAAATGAAATAAATGATTACTTCGGCAAGGCTCGATAGTCCCGACTAGTTATATAAACCTTAATTTGGTTTAAGTTGTGAAAAGATGTAATGAAATCGTTTGAATGATATATAAAGGAAGATTAAATAAAGGTTTAAATGATGTAAATCTTTGATAAAATTAATGGGAACCTTTCCCAGAGTAAATGAATATTTGAATAAAAGAATATTCTGGATTGGAATGAGATGTGTGTTATCTTTATTATCATTTGATTTTAAAGATGCGTGAGTTATTCGGAAAGACCTGGTTTAACCCATTCTGAATAACTATTACGACGATAAAAAGTCGACGATGAAGACGGTGGTTAAAGACTGGAGATCTTCACATCATATGGATGACTACTGATGTATTGGTTGGGCGGTACACCCAAAACGAGGTAATAAGTGGTAACTGTCCAGATGTACTTAAAGATCGACCATATATGTAACACCCCACCCCGAGACCCACATTAACAAAGAGAAGTACATAGTAATTTCGTCTGCTAATGCGGAGAATAGGGATGGTTAGTGGAGACTAACTATAACCTTGTCTTAACAATCTACTGAATATGTCGACAAGTGATGTCTATTTTTTTATCAACTCAAGTAGATCGGCATACTCAATAAATCGAAAATGCAAAGCTATAGGTAGCTATGGATCTATCAGAACAAAACACCATAAGTAATGACTATCTCAACATAGAACAGTACAGATACATATATACTTACATATAAAATGATACATCTCAATATAATACAAATGCTACAACAAAGTGATATGACTACCACTCTATATACGAAAGGCAATGGATAACTTCCAACTACATCTCAAAGAAATGCTAAACAATTCCAAGAGAAAGACTCGATCCCATAGGGAAGCATCAAGAAACTGCTATGTCCCAGGAGAAACTAAAACCTAAAACAAACTCGGTCTGACCCGATTGAAAACACACGGGTCAGGCTAGCTAAACCCATCAGTAAAACTGAGCACTCGATAAGGGCACTCGATAAGGTTAGGTAAATGAAAGATATGATATCCTTTTTCCCAAAAGATACCATGTCATAATGGGGTTACTTCCTTCTAAGAAGGAATGATATCTTCTTTGGAAGTAGAAGTGATAATTAGAATAAGGCTACACTTAAGTGGCAAAACTACACTTAAGAAAATAAAACATCAACAAGCTAAGTATTAAATTTAAGGCTTAACTAATATAGCTTCTGCCTCATATCATGGACAAGGTGAATTAAATGTCGTTAAAGACTTCAAAAGGAAGGGAATATCTTCCTAGAAGAAGGATTAACATAACTATACATCTAAGTATATTCCCCTAATATAATAAATCAACACATATAGATATGCTTATGTAAAACCCCGTATTTTCTGAGAATAAAAAAAAATGGTTAATTATGAAGAAGTTATTAAGCCTTGAAGTTTATATGCATATGAGAGAAATATATATAGATATATATAAAAATTAAATAAATAAACATGCAAAAAAGGTTCAAAACAGCGAATGGGGAGGGGGAATAACCGAACCGGCCCATTTTTGAGGTCGACCCGAGCCTCGCTGGGTCGACTAGGGGTTAATCCAGGGTGTTTGGCTGTCATCCCGTGGGCCGATTCGCTCAAATGTAGATTTTGCATTTGAATGGTTCTCATGATTCAGGGTTAATCTAATGGTCCTAAATAACTTCCTACACCTATATATACATCCCTAACCTAAACCTAAATCTCATATACAATTATCTAGCCTCCATTGCTCTCTTCCTCTCTAAAAATAAATAAATCAATGGCGTCTCTACTCTGCTGAAACCTAAGCTAGAACTTGTGCTTCTTCTTCCTCCAATTCTGATTACGATTAAAAGAGAACAGCTACAACACCGTTTTCTTTTAGAATCCAACCAAGGCAAGTGCCGTTATTTTTCGATATAAACTTTAATTATAATTGTGACATGATTGTAAATCTGAATTTGAGATTGCGTATGTTCTGTTCTGATCTATTTTATTCTATATCTCTTTCTTCTTTCTGTTCTATAGCCAGGCTACCCCGAGCCTGCGCCAAATCTCATAAGAGATTAACGCACGAACGTTAAACTTTGGGGTAAAATAATGAATGATGGCATAATTGGACATGGCTAATCTGTGACTAAAAGGACATAGGTTGTAAACTAGAATTGGAAGAAAAGGAACCAATGTATATTAACATGTGACTTGAGACATTGGACATAACGCATATTTTTGAATTAAAGATCTGTTATAATTTAAAGTTCTAGATTGTTGGGCATAATGTTTACATAGAAATTCATGATTTGGGATAAAAAGGGAATATGACTTAGGTGTGAAGATTTATGTTAAGATTTGATAACTATTAAATGTGAATAACACCTAAGTGGGAGATTTTTGAATATATGACATGCATTGAAATCGATGGCTATATTTGGTATAATTTATATGTGAATCTTTTGTACTAGGCAAGTTTAACTAAATTTGAGACGTGTGTTATATGGTAAATTATGACCATAATCTGTGCCATGTAAATTCAATGCAAACGCGGGGTATATGATCATAATGTGAATCATGACAACTATTTAGGCATGCAAACTTAGGCCAAATTTATAATTAGGCAAGATATGTTTATGAAACTTTAAGGAATGATTAAATCTGTTATATGGCCTAATCTGCTAGTTCTGTTATATTGCCTAATTTGCTAGTTCTGTTATATTGCCTAATCTGCTAGTTCTGCTATAATCTGCTATATCTGTTCATGTACCAAATCTGTCATCTGCTAAGTCTGCTGAAGATGCCTAAACTGTTATATGCTTGATCTGCTAGTTTGCTTAATCTGCTAAATCCGTTAAGTCGTCTAATCTGAAAAATCTGTTATCTGCAATATCTGTTGAGTTGATATAATTAGTCCGCTATTGACATAATCTGAATTGGCTATAGTTATGAATAATTGACATGTATATTAGGCGTGGGTATAAATGGTGAATCATTAATTAATTGGCCGCAAAGATAAACATGGCTAACTCGAGGTTAGAATGAGTTTGCGGCGTAATTCTGCCCAGAACCGCCCGGCATATTCCAGTGGTCGCAAACAATAGGTTCTAATGTGAGAAGTTAGTCATAACGTGCTTGAAACCCGAGGTTAGACTCAGTTTGCGACAGAAACCTGCCCGGAACCAACCGGCCTAACCAGTAGCCACAAACTGTCAGTCTAATGTGAGAGGTTTGGGCATTAATATTTAATTAATGAAAATCTGAGATAATTATGATGTCTAAAACGTGTTGGGTAAGGCTAAACCAATTGGACCAATGAATCTGATAAACCCGTTTCGTGAATCCGTAGGCCCAATACAAAGTTAGATAATATGTAACCAGTTAATCTGTAAGTCTGTTAATTTGTAACCAGTTAATCTATAAGCCTGTTAATCCGAACATCTGATCCGTTAGTCTGAAAACCTGTTAACTTGATTGTCTGATCTGTGAACTAGTTAATCTAAATTTTGTATGTCTGAAACTTATAGACAAGTTAAGCTGAAATCTGTTAGTCTGGGGACACAAGGGTAGGAGGGGAATTACTTGTGTCATCTGTTGTTTGGGACCCATATTAGTCAGTAACCCTTTCTGGTATCAAAACTTTGACCCAACAGTAAGTAGGGTCCGGGCACGCTTACTGAACTAATTATAAGCGGTTCATTCTGATAATGGCGAGGGGTGTTGATGGTGCGTTCCAACCGGGTCATGTGCGTGCATGGATCCCGGTCTGCCTCTGAGGATGTAAGACGCCGTGACATCTGTAAATAGGTCTGTGCCAATTGGTTGTCACTTTAGGGAGTGATACACCCTACTGTGGGGCCGACACAGGATATTTATGTATTAGGGAGCCGATCGCTTGGAGTAGGGTTTTAGGGTACACATAGTTCTGTCTGTTTCTGTTGGGTGCTAACACCTGTCTGTTTCTGCGTGGTACCGTCTGTTCGGGTGGTAAAGGCCCATTACTAGTGTACACCTAGTTCTACATTCTGTTTCCGTTGGGATTAATCTGTTTCTGCTTCTGTCTATTTCTGATCGGGTAGTAAAGGCCCATTATTAGCATTCTGTTTCGGTTAAATTATTCTGTACCCGTTTCTGTTTCAGTTTAGACATTAGGGTGACACGTAATTCTCTTATACTAGTATTAGTACAGAGAAGTGTAAAGCAATAGCTTATATCATTCTGTTCTTCTGTTATATCTGCTACATCTGTTACAGTTATCTCTCATCCAGTTTTATTTTCATGTCATGTTATTATTATCTGTTCATAACTGAAAATCACTGGACTTGCCAGACTTTTGTCTGACCCTTGTTGTTTCGCCTCCTTTCTTCCGTTTCCCCCCAGGTTTTGTAGAAGGGAATACTCTAGCTTGATCCAGATTTCTTCCGCTTGCAGTGCTTAAAGTATGGCTTGTCTTCTTCTGTGGGGATTACGATTTTAAACTATGCATTCTGAAGGCTTTTGTACAAGACTGATATTTTGTACTTGAATTCTGATATTGTGATTTGAAAGGATGTAACCAAGCTTCTGTTTGAAATAAAGTTATAATTTTTCAAGTAATGTTTATCTGTCTTGTAGTATTCTGTTTCTGTTTACTAAAATGCTCCACCAAAGTTAAGGCATTCCCTTTGTGAGTGACCTTAACAGAGGTGGGGTGTTACACTTGGTATCAGAGCTGAAGGTTACAGATTTGTTAAAAAGTTTTTGAAAACTATGTTTTAAAAAGGAAGTATTTTCAAAAGTAAAGCTTATTTTGAAAAAAAAAACACAATCCCCAAAAGCCATATATCTTTCTTTCGATTCTTTGTTTCGAGTTCCTTCCTCTTTCCCTTTTGAATCTCTTCCTCCGCGTATAGATGCTTTTTCTAAGATATGTAAGAACTTCCGTGCGATGGGCGGAAAACTGCTTTATGGGAATGATACGTTGTCGAGGCTAGAAGTTGGCTCAACGGAGTAGAGGACTCGTTGGTACCTTTGAGATAGACGACGGGAGGAAGGTTCAACCAACTGCTTGGGTAATGAAAGATGAAGCTTCATTTTGGTGGAAGGTCACGAATGGAGAACGTACATGGGAGATAAGGATAGGACACACGATAAGAAAGTGGATCCAAAGAAGGCCGCTTGCTTCAACTGTGGTGAGATGCGACACTTCACTAGGGACTGCCCGAAGAAACGAGGGCAAGGGCAGAAGATAGAACCTACTTCTGGAGGGCAGGCGAACACTCTCGAGGCTAGTGGACAGGATAGAATTAGGAAAACTTTCTGTGAGAGGTTTAATTTCTTTATCTGATTGTTTAGTTAAAACTCTTTCTGATTCTGACATTTTGATTCTGTAATCGATACTCTGCACTTTAATACTAGTATTGTTTCTGATTCCGCTGTAGACTCAAACCCATAAGGGTTATGACTCATCTGCTTGTGATAAATTGGGGTTTGAGAGATATCTGTGTTAGGCGTCAAGTAGGACGCATACATTCTGGGTTTTATCATGCTTAGTTTTCTAAGAATCATTTGGTAATCTGGTCTGTACTAGTAGTCTGTAAATATCTGAATATCTCTGATAAGGTTAAGATTTCCAGTTTTGACATTGTCTAAAGAGGGTAATCCTTTGAGTGTCAATCTGATATTGATTTTGGTCTTTGGGGTTGATACTTAGGGGAATTATTCTCTCAACCAATGTCTAATGGGAACCAAGTTTTTGTTTTATCTGTACTCGCTTCCATCATTCGATTGTATCCTATCGATCGAATCTTCGAACTTTAGGTAGAAACTAATGGGTGTAAACATGTGTTTGAGACATGTTATGTTTGATGGTTGCAAGTGGATGCAAGTGGTTGCTAGTGGTTTCTCGTGGATGCATATACACACACTAGGCACTAGATCGGCTCAAAAACACTCTCATACTGCATATGGATGTGTGTGCATTTTTCAATTTTTGTGGATGCAGAATGATTGACTCCTCACATGGATGTTGCATTTGGATGAATGGTTATGCACTCATATAGAAATGATGTGTATCAAATAGGATTTCTTGCATACATATTTGGACTCATGACACTAACATGATTCGCATTAAGGAGGTCAACTGGATCAGTAGACCGCCTGATTTTGCATTAGATAAGAAACATATACACACACTTTGCATATGTTCATACGGCATTAGAAACCTTTTAAGGACAATGGATGCCTGTGATTGAATGGTTGAGTAGATGGATGTTGGATGTTAGGATACATTCTTCTTAACTTGAAGATTTCGGGGACGAAATCCTTTAAGGAGGGGAGAATGTAAAACCCCGTATTTTCTGAGAATAAAAAAAATGGTTAACTATGAAGAAGTTATTAAGCCTTGAAGTTTATATGCATATGAGAGAAATATATATAGATATATATAAAAATTAAATAAATAAACATGCAAAAAAGGTTCAAAATAGCGAATTGGGAGGGGGAATAACCGAACCGGCCCATTTTTGAGGTCGACCTGAGCCTTGCTGGGTCGACTAGGGGTTAATCCAGGGTGTTTGGCTGTCATCCCGTGGGCCGATTCGCTCAAATGCAGATTTCGCATTTGAATGGTTCTCATGATTCAGGGTTAATCTAATGGTCCTAAATAACTTCCTACACCTATATATGCATCCCTAACCTAGACCTAAATCTCATATACAATTCTCTAGCCTCCATTGCTCTCTTCCTCTCTAAAAATAAATAAATCAATGGCGTCTCTACTCTGCTGAAACCTAAGCTAGGACATGTGCTTCTTCTTCCTCCAATTCTGATTAGGATTAAAAGAGAACAGCTACAACACCTTTTTCTTTTAGAATCCAACCAAGGCAAGTGCAGTTATTTTTTGATATAAACTTTAATTATAATTGTGACATGATTGTAAATCTGAATTTGAGATTGCGTATGTTCTGTTCTGATCTATTTTATTCTATATCTCTTTCTTCTTTCTGTTCTATAGCCAGGCTACCCCGAGCCTGCGCCAAATCTCATAAGAGATTAACGCACGAACGTTAAACTTTGGGATAAATAATGAATGATGGCATAATTGGACATGGCTAATCTGTGACTAAAAGGACATAGGTTGTAAACTAGAATTGGAAGAAGAGGAACCATTGTATATTAACATGTGACTTGAGACATTGGACATAACGCATATTTTTGAATTAAAGATCTGTTATAATTTAAAGTTCTAGATTGTTGGGCATATTGTTTATATAGAAATTCATGATTTGGGATAAAAAGGGAATATGACTTAGGTGTGAAGATTTATGTTAAGATTTGATAACTATTAAATGTGAATAACACCTAAGTGGGAGATTTTTGAATATATGACATGCATTTAAATCAATGGCTATATTTGGTATAATTTATATGTGAATCTTTTGTACTAGGCAAGTTTAACTAAATTTGAGACGTGTGTCATATGGTAAATTATGACCATAATCTGTGCCATGTAAATTCAATGCAAACGTGGGGTATATGATCATAATGTGAATCATGACAACTATTTAGGCATGCAAACTTAGGCCAAATTTATAATTAGGCAAGATATGTTTATGAAACTTTAAGGAATGATTAAATCTGTTATATGGCCTAATCTGCTAGTTCTATTATATTGCCTAATTTGCTAGTTCTGTTATATTGCCTAATCTGCTAGTTCTGCTATAATCTGCTATATCTGTTCATATACCAAATCTGTCATCTGCTAAGTCTGCTGAAGATGCCTAAACTATTATATGCTTGATCTGCTAGTTTGCTTAATCTGCTAAATCCGTTAAGTCGCCTAATCTGAAAAATCTGTTATCTGCAATATCTGTTGAGTTGATATAATTAGTCCGCTATTGACATAATCTGAGTTGGCTATAGTTATGAATAATTGACATGTATATTAGGCGTGGGTATAAATGGTGAATCATTAATTAATTGGCCGCAAAGATAAACATGACTAACTCGAGGTTAAAATGAGTTAGCGGCGTAATTCTGCCCGGAACCGCCCGGCATATTCCAGTGGTCGCAAACAATAGGTTCTAATGTGAGAAGTTAGTCATAACGTGCTTGAAACCCGAGGTTAGACTCAGTTTGCGACAGAAACCTGCCCGGAACCAACCGGCCTAACCAGTAGCCGCAAACTGTCAGTCTAATGTGAGAGGTTTGGGCATTAATATTTAATTAACGAAAATCTGAGATAATTATGATGTCTAAAACGTGTTGGGTAAGGCTAAACCAATTGGACCAATGAATCTGATAAACCCGTTTCGTGAATCCGTAGGCCCAATACAAAGTTAGATAATCTATAACCAGTTAATCTGTAAGTCTGTTAATCTGTAACCAGTTAATCTGTAAGCCTGTTAATCCGAACATCTGATCCGTTAGTCTGAAAACCTGTTAACTTGATTGTCTGATCTGTGAACTAGTTAATCTAAATTTTGTATGTCTGAAACTTGTAGACAAGTTAAGCTGAAATCTGTTAGTCTGGGGACACAAGGCTAGGAGGGGAATTACTTGTGTCATCTGTTGTTTGGGACCCATATTAGTCAGTAACCCTTTCTGGTATCAAAACTTTGACCCAACAGTAAGTAGGGTCCGGGCACGCTTACTGAACTAATTATAAGCGGTTCATTCTGATAATGGCGAGGGGTGTTGATGGTGCGTTCCAACCGGGTCATGTGCGTGCATGGATCCCGGTCTGCCTCTGAGGATGTAAGACGCCGTGACATCTGTAAATAGGTCTGTGCCAATTGGTTGTCACTTTAGGGAGTGATACACCCTACCGTGGGGCCGACACAGGATATTTATGTATTAGGGAGCCGATCGCTTGGGGTAGGGTTTTAGGGTACGCTTAGTTCTGTCTGTTTCTGTTGGGTGGTAACACCTGTCTGTTTCTGCGTGGTACCGTCTGTTCGGGTGGTAAAGGCCCATTACTAGTGTACACCTAATTCTACATTTTGTTTCCGTAGGGATTAATCTGTTTCTGCTTCTGTCTATTTCTGATCGGGTAGTAAAGGCCCATTATTAGCATTCTGTTTCGGTTAAATTATTCTGTACCCGTTTCTGTTTCAGTTTAGACATTAGGGTGACACATAATTCTGTTATACTAGTATTAGTACAGAGAAGTGTAAAGCAATAGCTTATATCATTCTGTTCTTCTGTTATATCTGCTACATCTGTTACAGTTATCTCTCATCCAGTTTTATTTTCATGTCATGTTATTATTATCTGTTCATAACTGAAAATCACTGGACTTGCCAGACTTTTGTCTGACCCTTGTTGTTTCGCCTCCTTTCTTCCGTTTCCCCCCAGGTTTTGTAGAAGGGAATACTCTAGCTTGATCCAGATTTCTTCCGCTTGCAGTGCTTAAAGTATGGCTTGTCTTCTTCTGTGGGGATTATGATTTTAAACTATGCATTTTGAAGGCTTTTGTACAAGACTGATATTTTGTACTTGAATTATGATATTGGGATTTGAAAGGATGTAACCAAGCTTCTATTTGAAACAAAGTTATAATTTTTCAAGTAATGTTTATCTGTCTTGTAGTATTCTGTTTCTGTTTACTAAAATGCTCCACCAAAGTTAAGGCATTCCCTTTGTGAGTGACCTTAACGGAGGTGGGGTGTTACAGCTTATCTCATTGACATAAAATAAAATCTCAAAATATCATACAAACATATCATAAAGATCATCTACAAAATCTTCTTAATTATTTATACCTCCTTTCATTGGTATAAATATAGAAACATCTTAAATTTATTACTAAACCCACTATAAACAAACCTCATAATAATTTATACCTCATTTCATCGGTATAGATATAAATACATCTTGCATCCATCATTGAAAATCATTTTAAAATAATTGCCATAATTTATACCTCTTATCATCGATATAAATATAAGTATATCTCAAATCCATTATTAAATTTCATCATAAAAGAATCTCCATAAATTATACCATATCTGAATGATATAGTTATACATACATCTCAAATTTATCACTAAAATTCACCATAAAAGAATCTTCATAAATTATACCTCATCTCATTGGTACAGTTATAAATATATCTCAAATCCATCTTAATAGAACCCGAAAGGAAATCAAAACATCATATTAGAAACCACTATTAAACATGCATATAAATAAGTCTCTATCTTTTTCTTTCTTACGTAAGGCAATAACAAAGTATCAACATCGAAATGGTGAAATAGGGACATCAAGAAACTTCAGGAAATACAGCACATGCTTACATTTTTACTTGTACTATACTTTTCGGTACCATACATCGTGATGACTAGGGACACATACGTCATCGTGACGACTATAGCCGATAACATCGTGATGCCCCTAAGTCACAAAAACCCGAGTAATAAACATCATGGTGATTGGTGTCACAAACATCGTGATCATCGTGATGGCTATAGTCAAAAACATCATGATGACTCCAATCGAGTACTCAGTCATTGTACTAGTAATCATCTTGAACGTGTCTCAACCTCTCGAATAAGAACTCATAAGGCGTCGACGTATGTCCCATACCATGCGTTCGCACCTAATGGTTTACTGGCTGATAGTTGATACCACATCAGAAACCTCATAAACACCAGAAACATCACGAAACATATATATTACGCCTCATCTTATTGGCGTAAATACAATACCCTACTAGTCTCATCTTATTGACGGGTATTATTAACATCGTGACTTGTCTCATTTTATAGATAAGTGGAAAACCATCATAATTCATCTCGACGTTGTGAAATCATCATAAAGAAGCTTGCCTCGTCTTATTGCAACTATACTAACGCCGTAATAGTTAATTATAACCATAATTCCCAAATAAGAAATTTTAACATTTAACATGCCTCATCTCATCAGCGTTCATAACATATATCTAAAAATAGTTCCTTATCGAATACACCCATAAATGGGTTCTCTCAAACCATACAATTTTAACCAAAATTTTGTAACATCATAAATTTTCCCAAATAATTCATCAAAAGGATTTCCATTGTGTACATCATATATTAAGCGATAAAGCGATTCCATATGTCACGTACCATATGTTCTACTTTATCGCTTAATTTTCTTTCTCATATATCCAAAATTCGTAAAAATAAGTAATATTATTTATAAAATAATTTTACTTCATAAAATATGAATTAAAAATGATTTCTAGAAATTATCATTATCTAAATTGTCTTTATTATAAAAATACATGTAAATAGTTTTGGAAAACTATTTTAAAGAAGTCCAAAATACTTATTTAGAAAACCACTTTATTTTTAAAACCATTGTAAAAGCACTTTAGAAAATACCTGCACGAAATCATCAAAAATCTCGTAAAATCAACAGCTAGAAACCCTCAATTTTTGACCAAGATAACTTCATAATTCTAGAAAATTCGAAACATGAAAGTTTTAGCTCTATGTCTACGCTTTCCAAAACATCTGTTTTTTTTTTATGAGAAACATGTTACTTATGGCCAAAAATATTCTCAGATCTATGATTGTTGTTGTTGTTGTTGTTTATTTGTTCCCGGGACAGCAACAAACAAACGCGATTTTAAGTAAACGCCAAAATTTGAGAAAACTCAACACATGAAAATTGTAGATCCTTATCTATGCTTTCCAGAAAGTAAAAAGTTATTGAATTTGGATAAGAAACACAAAAGTTATGGCTTATAAAATTTTCCAATTTTAATTTTCACTGTCCCTATCGTTATTCTCACGACAGCGACAAACAAATACAAATTAACTAAGCAAACATCAATATTTCAAAAACTCAATACATGAAACTTGTTGTATGTGATTCAACCTTTCCAGAATATCTTAAATCATCAAATTAGATTAAGAAATGAAAAAGTTACGGCTATATTCATTTCAGCATCAATAATTGATAGAAGTTCAATCAATTAAAGATGTCAAATACAGTTCCATCAACAAATTCCAAAAGGCATGTATGAGAAAAAAAATCATCAACTATGATTTAACCAGCATATGTGAGTATTATTACTCACGTTAGCGTCCCGAACTTCCATGCATGCCTTGACTCATCACCAATTTCCCCAAAAAACTACAATTCGGACCTCTGTTGTAGCCATGATTTGATATAGAAAATCTAAGTATTATCCTACTAATTTTTTTACAAAAGATGAAGCTTTGAGTCAAGAATAACATAACCAAATTTCATATATGTCTGATTTATCTACGATTAATTATGAATTTCCTACTAAGCTGCGTTTTTAGCTCAGATTTAAACCGAAAATTGGTTGATGAAAGAAAACTTTTGGTACCCCAAAACTAAAGAAAATGCCATGAAAACTGGAGGAGAGGTGCTGGAATGAGTTAGTAAAAACATATCTAAATTTCAAAATTTTTGGGATTTCATTTGATTTTTTAGGATTTTAATAATGACTAGGGTTTTGGCCTTGTTTTGAACTTTTGGAGCTTTGGCCTTGAATTAGCAATTAGAAGCTATAGAAACAACATGCAAATATACTCAGAGATGAATTCTCAATTCAAAACTAAAAGAATGGATTCTAGATGAAATTTAAATTCCTAAATGTTGATTACCTGTTGTAGATTGTGTTAGGGACGAAAATTTCCTCTTTAGATTATGATTTGGAGTTAGGGATTTATGTTTTAGGAGGAAACACCATGGATTTTTTCACTGTATTCTCTTGAGAAGAAGAAACGTTCTTTTCTAAAAGAGAAATATTGTCCTTTTTCTAGAAATTTTCACCTCTTTCCTTCTTTATTTAAGCTAATTAAGGCTATAATCAAGTAATTACCTCATTAGCCCTTTAGATTAGGCTTGAAGCACAAATTAGAGCTTATTGGCCATTTACACAAGTTAATACATACCTTCTATACCGATTCTCTTATGTATACAATTCAAAACTTACAATTTTCTTATAAAATAATGAAAAAAATGAAACATACATTTTTAAAATACTTTTAACCACTTTTTACATTATGTTAACATAATTTACAAAAAATTACATTTTCACATAAAATGAACAATATATGGAATTCAATTGTTTCAACACACAATCTTAACCCAATTAAAAATTTTAAACTCAAAATTATCATTATCAATACTCTTTAAACTTTTTAAAATTATTTTAACATCTTTTAACATATATTTACATAAACTTTGTTTTGGTTACACATAGTTTTACTCAATCTTTATTTATAAAAGATTTAGTAAAACTTCCAAACAAAAGCACCTAGAAATTCCTCAAATTTCTATTTATTATTATCTTAACATTTTTATTGTTTCAAAACAATATTTTCTTCATAATCGTTATTTTTCAAATTCTAAGTACACAAAATTGGTTATTTACCAAAAAATATATTAGTTTTTTCAACATAACCCAAATTCCATACGTTCAATTCCCTTAACACAAGATTAAGCTTATTTACTCATAAGCTCAAATTCCATTTGACATAGTTTCCCAGGTACACATATTATTCACTTTAAATGAATAATATCCCTATTTATTAAATTTCCATCTAATAATTACTTAATTCATTCATAAACTCAATATTAAATTATAATTTAATACTCATGACAATCTCCAAAATTCAGGTTATTACAAGATATGTGAGGTCCTCTCTCCCGTATTGGACATATGGCATGAGGAATAGGTGCTTCCGGTTTCGTTCAGACCCAGAACGAACTTGCAAATGGATTGTGTGTCTGACATTGTATTTTGTGCTATATTAATTGATCTCTACTAAATATATATCTATTTAGTGGCGGAGAATTTATCCTCTTTACTTAACACCCTTCTCTGAAATGTACGAGCTCAAAGGTTATATATCGGTAGACATCAGTTGTATGGTATGAACTGACAATGTGGCATGTTGAGATGCAATGATCAAAGCTTTTGTTGAAAAGTAGATCTTTGTGGATGACGATCAAAGCACAACTTTAATATAGTGTATCTTTGTGTATAGCATTTATTCGTGATCCTCACACCTTGATATGAGTCAAAAACGAGATTATGGATTGTGGGGAATGCATGCGTTTCTTTTTAGCTAGAAGTGATGTCATGGTATGGAGCCCAGACATTTTTACTTATGTGGATGATGGATTGCGAGGCGCCTCAGATATGATTGGCCGACATACTGTCCAGGTGACAGGTCCGATAGGACTGGAAAACGTATTTTTCAGGAATAGCCAATCCACAAACATTAGGTGTGGACTGACCTTGAAGATCCAAGGGTTGCCCATAGGCGTGATCCTGGATATCTTGGTAGAGGTGATCCGAAACCGGTGAGGAGAAATCCCTTGCCTCGACTCATAGATGGAAATTTAAATTCCAATAGGTGATTTTTCGGTTTTAGTTGTAAACTTATATGGTGACATAATATATGCTACCTATGCTGTCTATGATTGATACATTTATATTCGAAGTTATTTTATACACTATGCACTTATAATAATAACAAAATTATTTGTTTTAAGGCGTATCAAGCATGTTTGGCTATTATAAGGTAAAACTCTTTCGTCCAGCTTACGTTGCATTGTGTGATGGAACCTGAGTCTTATAATAGCTTCATTTTCCAAAAAACATTGCGTTGTTTCATGTTTTATACTAGTATTCATGTGGAGTAAACTCGTTCCAGGTCATACGGCGTGGTCCCGTGATATTACCTTATTTTAAATAAGTAAAGTTTTAGTAACTGTTTTGAGTTCTCACACCAGTCCCATGACTGATATGGAGTTTATTGTTTTTACCTAAACTCTGGGTGCCCATATTTTCCACATGGGCAGCTAGTAGTTTTGGTTTTGCAGATTTCTATTTAACAAATCCTGGTTTTGCGGCTGGAGCTATGCTCGGAAAGCTTTGTATCCCTGTATTTCTTTCAGTTTTGTTAGTTGATGTATTTCCGATGTGGATTGTATTTATTCATTTTTATTTCCTCTGCTATATAATTTATTCTTTGATATTATTTTTTCGATATATATTATTTATTCGCACTTTGATATTCTTGTACTCTGATGTAATATTGTTGTAATAGCAATGGAAAAGTGTCGTGTTCTAAAACAATCCGCGTTCTCGTTCGGTCTAGGTCGGCTAGGGATTTCGGGTTGTTAAAAACCTTTTCAAATTTAAACAAATAACTAGCAAGCACTATTATATCCAGTTTCCTATTGATGTTGTAATAGTTGAAGTTAGTTAAATCTTGAGCATAACTCACCTTAAAACGCAGCGCAACAAAGGTAGATTTACGAAGAAGGCGACAACAGTTTAGTGGTAGCTGCTTCAAAGTTTGGTGGTGGCTTTGAAGGAGGCTGTGGTTGCGATGGTCACGATCTCGCAGGTCCAAGAAGGCACTAGAGCATCTAATGCAGGTGATTGCGACTTCGATCAACAGTGAGGTCAGGTCTGGAGGCTTCAATCAGTGGTGCTCGATGCACGACATGGGTCGGTGGCAACTTTGATTTGCAGGTGGAGCGATTAGATTTCGAGGCGAGTTTGGCTCGAATTGTGTGCCGATGCGAGTTGATGGCGCTGGACTGAGAAGCTCAGAGACGTTGAGGAGGGAGGCGGTGATTCTGAGGTGGTTCGGTGCTCACTGATGATGAAGGGAGGAAATGACCGATTTTCGATTTAGAGGATAATTTGAATTTCAGTGGAGATGGAAGAATATTTGGCTGTTGGAAATAAAAGGGGAAAAAGAAAGTTGCTTTGTTGTGAAAGATAGAAAGGTTATTCCCTTTTCATAACTCAAAGAAAGAACACCAGCAGTAGGACAAAAAAACAACGTGTAACAATTTCAGAGAAGCAAGGACAAGTGTTGGTTCAACAACAAAATGAAGACAAGTGGCAATTAAGTTTAGTACAAAATTTGAAAGTGTTACAACCATATCTTTGTGTCCACCTTTATCATATTTTGTTTGAACTAAATGTTGGGTTGAACAAAGAAACACGTTTGAATGAAATATATTAATGACATTCAAATTTGTCAAATGATTATATTATCGAAAATGAAATAAATACATACATGAAACTCGTTTCTTTGTTTTATTACGTCTAGCGTATTTCCAATATTGAAGCCTTGAAATTAATTTATACCTGATGTTTTGCTTGAAACCAATTTTAAATAAGTTAGTTTTTAAACAGAATTCCAAATCTATATTCGAAGTCAAAATAAATTAGATTTTCCCAAATTAAATTACAAGGTTTATATTTCAAAGTCGAATTTATTTACAATGTTAAATTCATATAAATCCCAATTTTCTATGATATATTCGTTTTTATAAAACCATTCATACCGAGATTAAATTCATCTTAAAAAGAGTTCTAATAAAAGCAGCACAAAGTGGGTTATATTTTGATGTCATAGTTGAATTACAATATAAACATTTACTTTTAACGTTAAATCTTAAATTAAATTTATATTTTTAAGCATCAAAATTTCTAGGTTATTACAAAATCCTAACCTAAGAGGATTTATAACTAAAGAGATAAATTCGAACGAATAGATTTTTAAACAAAGCTAAACCTTTTCAAATAAGTTATATATATACAATCCTTTAAAATCATTCAAAACTCTTTTAATTGGGTGATGCTAGGTGCACGAGCATGCATAGGTATAGTAAGTTGAATTTGAAAAGGAGGAGAAGAAGGAAATAAGGAAGCAATTTAGGTCGGGTTGTGATTGTTGGTGTGGGTTCAAACGATGTGGGCCAAGATATTTAAATAATGGTGAGATACTCACATTAATTTGGTTGATTCATACGTGTTTACGTTGTGATCGTTTAAAACTTACATATAATGCTCACATAGCATCCAATCAACGAATCGATTTTGGCATTGAGTTCATAATTGTGAATATAATATCATAGTATGGTTTACTATCATATTTGTTAAAAAGAAATTTATGACATCTTAAAAGAGATATGTTTCAAATGGTGTTATTTTAAATAATAACATCGTTTAAAATTACACACATAAATCTGGTTGTTTATTTAGCCAGATAAAATACTATCTTGCTAATTTGAATAGTGTAGATCGTTATGGACATCTGTTGAGTGGAGTAAAACCTTATTCTGTGCTTGTCAAGTGAATGTTTAAATTATGTATTTGAATGTTGTTAGTATGTATTGATATGGATTGATTAGTTATAAAACTATTGATTACGGTGGAACTTTTATAGTCTAGTTGTACTGTGCGTGAGATTGACATATAGACCTTGTAACAACCCGTGTTTTTATAACGTGTAATAACCATAAATCAAGGTAGAATTAATTTTTAAAATAAGAATCGAGAGAAATGGGTTGCGCCATTGCGTTCGTCTCGAAATTCTGCTTGGAAACGAGTCCAAGTTTTCGAAAATCGGAGTCCGTATGACCAAGTTATGACCATTCGAAGTTTTCAGAAATTTTCAAGTTCAAAATAGACTCAATTCGAATTTCAAACCTCCAAATGGACTGGGCAGGAAATTTCCCGCCCAGGACCAGGTCGACCAGGGGGTCGACTATGTAGTCGACCTACCCAGGACCAGGTCGACCATAGTGTCGACCTGGGGGTCGACCTGGTGCCCGAACCCATTTCTGAAGCTGGATTCACTCTGATGTATTTGGCCTCATTTTTGTCCACATTCGTTGACCTGACCCTATAAATACAGCCCCTAACACCAGTCTCTCTACACCAAATTTCTTTCTGACCTTATGCTGCTCTGATTCTAGTTGAAAAGTTTGAGAGAGGGACTACTTCTACTACGTTGAGACTGCGTTAAGGGAATTGCTGATTTGGGACTTCTATTAGGACTTGACTAAGCATATTCAACATCGACTCTCTTTTTCTAATTCTCGAACCACGATCTGTAAGCCCCAGTTATTTTCAGATTTAAACTGCAAATGTATTATGAATATGATGTAAATTGAAATTGGACCTATGTATGATGACTGTTTACATTCATTCTCGTTCATCTTGGATCTTGACTCTTGAATATTACTATGACATTGATTTGGGGCCTATTCATGTTGTAAACCAGAAAGAGAAACCCCTCTTATTATCATGTTGAATCTGTTATTAGTCACATGTTTATGACTATCACCTTATGACAGTCGTTACCATGACTATACTATCACCTTATGACAGTCGTATCATGACTATACTATCACCTTATGACAATCATTACTATGACTATACTATCACCTTGTGACAACTCTTATTTTGACTAGTACTTTATCTTGCTAGATTTGGAATCTTTATGTTTGAGGCCAATATTTCATATGCTAGTAATGTTTTAATCTTTTATTTCAAGTCATATCATGCTATGTTAGTAATCACTTTTGCCACATTATACTCGTTCCTTTTTATGTTATTCCCTATAAGATTTATTTGTATCGATTCGAACTTACGTGCGATGGGAATACGATTTGGGTAGAATAGGTAAAACATAAATTAGCTTTAAACTTGAACATGAACGTTACTATGACTTGAACCTGAATATGGACATGAACTTGACACGATTTGACATGAAACATGACCTGAAAAACTTGACATGAATCTAGACATGAAAACTTGAACGTGTGCATGACAGTTAGATAAACTTGAAAATGGCCAACTCGAGGTTGGGTTGAGTTTGCAGTGTAAATCTGCCTGGAACAGCCCGGCAAATCCAGTGGCTGCAAACAATAGGATCCAATGTGGGTAGTTGGTCATATTGCACGTAAAAACCCGAGGTTAGACTATGTTGTGGTGTAAATCTGTCCAGAACCGCCCGGCAAATCCAGTAACCACAACAGTTAGTCTAACGTGAGAGGTTGGCGTGTACTAATGAATTAATGCCACATGATAGGGTTAAGTCATGAACCACTTGAATATACTTAACCAACTTGACACGATGACTTGATAGAGTTAAGTCATGAACTGCACCAACACACTTAACCAACTTGATACACGATCTGGATAGGGTTAAGTCACGAATTTGAATGACAACACTTAACCCATTAGAAACCCTAGTTATGCGGTCCTTTTCAGCAGTAACCCACTTAGATGTATCACAATACCCTGGGACTAGGCAGGGTGGGGCACGATTACTGGGTTGATTGTAAGCGACCAGAATGACGGCTGAGTAGGTGCGCCATTGTAGGTTCAGGCGGGCTATGGTCGTGCACGTAGTCCGGAGTTGAAAATGCAGGCATTGGGCACCCGTAGATTTACACTGTGCGTGCTTGATTCGTGTCGGTGGTTGGCACCATAGGACTTGATACACCCTATGGTGGACCTAGCACAGGTAACTACATTTCTGGATAGGGCTGTATGACACAGACACATGACGAGCTAGGACTTGTAGGGAGCCGATCGATTAATAGATCGTACCGTAGGACCCCGTAATGGGTCACTTCATGACACTGGGCTAAGGGATCATTTCATGATTAATACTTGACATGGGTTAGAACACTAGTACAGATGGTGCAGCGAACCTTGAACATGCGATGCTAGACTTGACTTATCTTGTTATCTTGATTATCCTACCAGTTCTGCTATCACCCTTATGTTTAATTCCAGTTTTCGCATATCATGTTACCTTTACTAGTTTTCATACTGAAAGTCACTAGGGCTTACCAGTCTTTATGACTGACCCTTTTTCTTTCGTCTCTTTTTCTTTCGTTTCATCCCCTAGGTTCTCAGGGAGGAAACACTAGCTCTTAGCTTGGATTCAACTTGCTTTCTGACAGCTCATGTACGGTTTGGTCTTGGGCTATGCTATGGCTGCTTCTGCTATTTATGGGGAATAATTTACTTTTGTTTTAAGTTTATGCTTCTTTATTATGAACTGGGTGTAATGGAATAATTTGTATTTGGGATATACGAGCTTATGACTCTTTTCTGGAAAATAATAAAAAGCTGGTTTTTATTTCTACCGCTGCTTTATTTATATTCTGCCTTGTGATATCTCTGTGCATGTTTACCTAGATAATACTCCACCAAAACTAGTGCATTCCCTTTGTGAGTGACCCTAGCGGAGGTGGGGTGTTACATTTGGTATCATAGCAGAAGGTTACCAGGCTGGGAAAAAGTTTTAAAAACCTTCTGAAACTATTTTCAAAACCATTTATAAAGAAGCATTTTTCAAGAAAAGTTTTATGTTTAAAAAGATTATTCCCCAAGAAGCCATTAGCACTTCCCTTTGTTTCCTCGTTTGAATCTTTTCTTTTCGTTTTTCAGCATGGCCGATCTTAACCTGCCTGAGGGAATACCCGTGCCTGGATGGTTCCGAAGGTACTTAGAAGCCAGGGCCAATGACGCGGGCACGACAGACATCCCTCCTCCTCCCCCTGTGGCTGCGGTTCCTCCTCCTCCTGGTACCGCCTTTGCCAAAATATGCAAAGACTTTAAAGCGATGGGCGGCAAGAACTTCGTTGGAACTGAAACCTTCGTTGAGGCATGAATCTGGCTAAAGGAGACAGAAGACTTGTTCATTATCTTTGATATGGAGGACCATAGGAAAGTTCAGTTGGCAGCATGGTTGCTGAAAGAGGAAGCTGCATTTTGGTGGGAAGTCACCAACGCTACCAGGCCAATTGAGACTTGGGCAGACTTTAGAGAGAGGTTTGGGCTTAAATTCTTATCGTCAGCAGAGGAGAACCTTCAGATGGAGAGGTTCCTAGCACTCAGGCAAGGCGATATGTCTGTGAGGGAGTACATGAATAAGTTTAATCAGCTTGCTCGGTTCGGTTTGGATTTGGTCAACACAGCCCAGAAAAAGGCTGTACGCTTTGCTCGAGGATTGAACGAGCCACTACACAGCTTGGCCCTAACTCATATACCCATGGGGGCGACCTTTGAAAGCTTGGTGGATATGGCTCTACTTCATGTGGAAGACAAGAATAGCAAGAAGGAGGTTAAGCCTAATGAGACTCAGAATAAGAAAGCTGACTTCAAGAAGGGGAACAACAAGAATAATAAGAATAACAAGGCAACACCAAACCACGTGAGACGAGGAAGTGCAACTTCTGTGGTATTACTGGACATCTAGCTAAAGACTGTAGAAAGAAGAAGAGGAAGTTGGGTGAATGCTTTCATTGTAGAGATACTGGACACATCAGCAAGGATTGCCCTAAGAAGCAAGGGCAGGGACAAGGGCAGACCAAGCGAACAGGACCTTCTGGAGGGCAGTTGCATGCTCTCAACACCACTCCAGCTCTTGACTGAGGTAGTAATATTTCTGTAGAAAGCCTTGTTTACATTTCCGACTTTCCTGTTCGAACCCTATTTGACTCTGGCGCATCGCATATTTTTATTTCTTCCGATATTGTTGAAAATCTGCACCTAAGTACTAGTCTGGTTGAGGATCCCGTTATAGTTTCAAATCCAATTGGGGGCTCCGCCCATTTATCTATGATGTGCGTGGATTTGAAGATCTCTATCTTAAGCGTAGAATTCACGTGTAATGCTTATGTTCTTGGATTCATGGGATACGGTTTGATCCTAGGTATGGATTGGCTGTCCGATTATGGAGCCATTCTTGATTGTGAACGAAGGGTAGTGAGGCTCATGACTCGCCCTGGAAATACCCTTGAAATTTCTTGTAACCCGAAGGGTCCGGTCATGTTATGTTATCTTGAATCCCTTGACTCGTCCGATGATAATTTGCAATCTGTAAGAGTGGTCCGAGAATATCCAGATGTCTTTGATGAAGTGAGGGGATTACCTCTTAAACGCGAGATAGAGTTCCAAATTTATCTTGTTGATAATGCCAAGCCAGTTTCATTGCCCGTTAGGCACATGGCCCCGCGAGAAAGAAGAGTGCTCAGTAAACAAATCAACGAGTTGCTTGAGAAAAATTTCATAAGACGAAGTATTTCTGAATGGGGTGCTCCGGTGGTATTCGCTACTAAGGCAGATGGATCGCTTCGTCCGTGCGTAGATTATCGTGAGTTAAACAAGCTGACAAAGAAGGATAGGCACCCACTACCAAGAATCGACGATTTGTTTGAACAACTTGTGGGAGCATTTGTTTTCTCTCAACTCGATCTAGCCATAGGATTCCATCAGCTCAGAGTGGCTGAGGATAGCATTGACAAAACTGCGTTTAGGACTCCAGATAGGTTCTTTGAATGGCTCGTCATGCCGTTTGGGTTAACAATTGCACCCGCATACTTTGTAGATTTGATGAGTAGGGTGTTTCGGGAGTTCCTTAACAAGTTTGTGGTAGTTTTCGTGGATGATATTTTGATCTTCTCAAAAGATGAAGAAGAGCATGCTAGGCATCTCAAGGAAGTCATGGAAACACTTAGATCACACCAGTTAAAGGCTAAGTTCTCCAAATTCCATTTTTGGGAGGAAGGAAGTTCGGTTCCTTGGACATGTTGTTTCTAAGCAAGGCATAGCCGTGGACCCCGCAAAGGTAGTTGCGGTACAGGACTGGAAAATTCCTAAGAATGCAACGGAGGTGAGGAGCTTTCTCGGTTTGGTGGGTTACTACAGGAAGTTCATTAAGGACTTCGCTAAGATTTCAGCCCCTCTTACTAAATTAACAAAGAAAAACCTACCTTTTACATGGGACATAGAATGTGACGCTTCTTTTCAGAGACTTAAGAGAGCCCTCACCACAGCTCCAGTTTTAGCATTACCCGATGGAGGTAAGATGTTTACCGTGTACACAGATGCGTGCAGCACGGGATTAGGCGCTGTCCTAATGCAGAAAGGAAGAATAATATGCTACGGGGGCAGACAACTTAAAGTTCATGAGAAAAACTATCCCATGCATGACTTGGAGTTGACCGCGATTGTTTTTGCACTTAAAGCTTGGCGTCATTATCTTCTAGGGGAGAGGTTCGAGCTGTATACCGACCACAAATCGCTTAAGTGCCTCTTCTCACAAAAAGATTTAAATCTGAGACAACAGCGGTGGATGGAATTCTTGGCATCATATGACTTCGATATAGCTTATACCCCTGGCAAGGGCAATGTGGTGGCGGACGCGCTAAGTAGAAAAAGGTTGACTTTGAGCCCTTTGTTTGTTGAAATGAAAAGCCTTGAGTTTATAGCAACCTTTGATTTTACACCTGCTGTTGAGTCATTGACTGCTACGTTAGCATCTCTTGAGCTAAGACCTACACTTCTAGATCAAGTAGGGACTTCATAGATGGAAGACCCACAGATAGTTGAAATCATGGACAAGCTGATTAGGGGTGAGGCGTCAAGTCACCTCAGTAGGTATGCCATAGATGGCAAGGGATGGCTAAGGCGCGATGGAAGGCTATGTGTCCCACAAGTGGGAGACCTGGTAAGGAAAGTTCTCGAAGAAGCGCACCACTCGAAGATGACTATACATCCCGTAGGGGATAAGATGTACAGGGATATGAAACGCATTTTCTTTTGGGCTGGAATGAAAAAGGACGTGGCAGAGTTCGTTTCGAAGTGCATAGTGTGCCAACAAGTAAAGGCCGAGTCGAAGAAGCCCGGTGGACTATTACATCCTTTGGAGGTTCCGCAATGGAAATGGGAGAGTATCTCGATGGATTTCGTGGATGGACTGCCTAGGTCAAGGAAGGGAAATACTAGCATATGGGTCATAATTGATAGACTCACGAAAAGTGCTCACTTCATTCCGGTGAAAAGCAAGAGGACCACATCGGGGCTAGCGTCTATTTACCTTCGAGAGATAGTACGATTGGATGGAGTTCCTTCTAGTATAGTTAGTGATTGTGACCCGATTTTCACTAGCCAGTTTTGGAATAGTCTGCAAGAAGCAATGGGAACACGACTGAACTTAAGCAACCCACAGATGGATGGACAAACCGAAAGGGTAAATAGGGTACCGAAAGATCTCCTGAGGCTATGCATTCTTGACTTTGGGGGTACTTGGGAAGACCATCTTCCTCTCGTGGAGTTTGCATATAATACCAAGCTAGCATCGGAATGGCACCATTCGAAGCCCTGTATGGAAGACCGAGCAAGTCGCCAACTTGTTGGTGGGAGGCGACAGACAGGCTTATACTTGGCCCTGATATGATAAGGGACACTTCTGAGAAGATTGAGTTGATACGAAGATGGATGAAAACGGCCCAAGATAGACAGAAATCGTATGCAGACCAGAGATGGATAGACCTAGAGTTCGAAGTCGGAGATATGGTCTTTATAAAAGTTTCTCCGTTACGCAATGTAGTTCGTTTTGGAGTAGTTGGAAAGCTAGCACCAAGGTTCGTAGGACCGTTCCCTATCGTTGAGAGGATTGGACGGATGGCCTATAAGGTAGACTTACCCGAGAAGCTGGCTGGGGTGCACAATGTCTTTCACGTCTCGCATCTCCGGAAGTGTTTGCATGAGTCAGCCGAAGTGGTTGAGCCAAGCATCCTTGAAGACGTAGAAGTGGAAAAAGAAGCGACATTGAGGCGAGTTCCGATTCGTATCTTAGGAACGGAGATTAAGAAGCTAAGGAATCAAGAAGTCAAGCTAGTTAAAGTGCAGTGGAGTGAAACCCAAGAAGACGCAACTTGGGAAACCGAAGAGAAGATACGCGCACTTTACCCATTTCTTTTTGAGGGTACATTCTCGATCTCTTTTTCCTTGAAAACCTTTTCGTATCATGCTTCTACTATCTATGTTTGTCTTGTTATCTTCTCGATCTTATCTTGAGAACCTTAGGTATAACCATATGGATGTAAACATGTGATTGAAACATGTTATGGTTGATGTTTGTAGATGGTTGCAAGTGGTTGCAAGTGGTTGCTAGTGGATGCATGACACACATTAGGCACTAGATCGGCTCGGTCACATTTTCATGTTGCATATGCATGAGTGCTAATACTTGTACATGGATGGAACTTTTTATGCTATCACTTGGATGTTGCATATGGGTGAATGTTTGTGCACTCATGTAGAGATTATGAACTATGCTAGGAATTTGCATACATGTTGGATTCATGACACTAACATATTTTGCATTAAGGAGGTTTACTGAATCAATAACCGCCTGATCTTTTGCATTAGATAAGTACATATACACACACTTTCTGCATATGTTCATACAACATTAGAAGTCTTTTAAGGACAATGGTTGCCTGTGGATGATGCTTTGAGTAGATGGATGATTGGATGGTAGGACACATCCTCCCTAATTTAGAGATTTCGGAGACGAAATCCTTAAGGGGGGGAGAATGTAACAACCCGTGTTTTTATAACGTGTAATAACCATAAATCAAGGCAGAATTAATTTTTAAAATAAGAATTGAGGGAAATGGGTTGCGCCATTGCGTTCGTCTCGAAATTCTGCTCGGAAACGAGTCCAAGTTTTAAAAAATCGGAGTCCGTATGACCAAGTTATGACCATTCGAAGTTTTCAAAAATTTTCAAGTTCAAAACAGACTCAATTCGAATCCAAAAATTCAAATTTCAAACCTCCAAATGGACTGGGCAGGAAATTTCCCGCCCAGGACCAGGTCGACCTGGGGGTCGACTATGTAGTCGACCTACCCAGGACCAGGTCGACCATAGTGTCGACCTGGGGGTCGACCTGATGCCCGAACCCATTTTTAAAGCTGGATTCACTCTGATGTATTTGGCCTCATTTCTGTCCACATTCGTTGACCTGACCCTATAAATGCAGCCCCTAACACCAGTCTCTCTACACCAAATTTCTTTCTGACCTTATGCTTCTCTGATTCTGGTTGAAAAGTTTGAGAGAGGGACTGCTTCTACTACGTTGAGACTACGTTAAGGGAATTGCTGATTTGGGGACTTCTATTAGGACTTGACTAAGCATATTCAACATCGACTCTCTTTTTCTAATTCTCGAACCACGATCTGTAAGCCCTAGTTATTTTCAGATTTAAACTGCAAATGTATTATGAATATGATGTAAATTGAAATTGGACCTATGTATGATGACGGTTTACATTCATTCTCATTCATCTTGGATCTTGACTCTTGAATATTACTATGACATTGATTTGGGGCCTATTCATGTTGTAAACCAGAAAGAGAAACCCCTCTTATTGTCATGTTGAATCTGTTATTAGTCACATGTTTATGACTATCACCTTATGACAGTCGTTACCATGACTATACTATCACCTTATGACAGTCATGTCATGATTATACGATCACCTTATGACAGTCATTACTATGACTATACTATCACCTTGTGACAACTGTTATTTTGACTAGTACCTTATCTTGCTAGATTTGGAATCTTTATGTTTGAGGCCAATATTTCATATGCCAGTAATGTTTTAATCTTTTATTTCAAGTCATATCATGCTATGCTAGTAATCACTTTTGCCACATTATACCCGTTCCTTTTTATGTTATTCCCTATTAGATTTATTTGTATCGATTCGAACTTACGTGCGATGGGAATACGATTTGGGTAGAATAGGTAAAACATAAATTAGCTTTAAACTTGAACATGAACGTTACTATGACTTGAACCTGAATATGGACATGAACTTGACACGATTTGACATGAAACATGACCTGAAAAACTTGACATGAATCTAGACAAGAAAACTTGAATGTGGGCATGACAGTTAGATAAACTTGAAAATGGCCAACTCGAGGTTGGGTTGAGTTTGCAGTGTAAATCTGCCTGGAACCGCCCGGCAAATTCAGTGGCTGCAAACAATAGGATCCAATGTGGGTAGTTGGTCATATTGCACGTAAAAACCCGAGGTTAGACTATGTTGTGGTGTAAATCTGCCCGGAACCGCCCGGCAAATCCAGTAACCACAACAGTTAGTCTAATGTGAGAGGTTGGCGTGACTAATGAATTAATGCCACATGATAGGGTTAAGTCATGAACCACTTGAATATAATTAACTAACTTGACACGATGACTTGATAGGGTTAAGTCATGAATTGCTTGAACACACTTAACCAGCTTGATACACGATCTGGATAGGGTTAAGTCACGAATTTGAATGACAACACTTAACCCATTAGAAACCCTAGTTACGCGGTCCTTTTCAGCAGTAACCCACTTAGATGTATCACGATACCCTGGGACTAGGAAGGGTGGGGCACGGTTACTGGGCTGATTGTAAGCGACCAGAACGACAGCGGAGTAGGTGCGCCATTATAGGTTCAGGCGGGCTATGGTTGTGCACGTAGTCCGGAGTTGAAAAAGCAGGCATTGGGCACCCGTAGATTTACACTGTGCGTGCTTGATTCGTGTCGGTGGTTGGCACCATAGGAATTGATACACCCTATGGTGGACCTAGCACAGGTAACTACATTTCTGGATAGGGCCGTATGACACAGACACATGACGAGCTAGGACTTGTAGGGAGCCGATCGATTAATAGATCGTACCGTAGGACCCCGTAATGGGTCACTTCATGACACTGGGCTAAGGGATCATTTCATGATTAATACTTGACATGGGTTAGAACACTAGTACAGATGGTGCAGCAAACCTTGAACATGCGATGCTAGACTTGACTTATCTTGTTATCTTGATTATCCTACCAGTTCTGCTATCACCCTTATGTTTAATTCCAGTTTTCGCATATCATGTTACCTTTACTAGTTTTCATACTGAAAGTCACTAGGGCTTACCAATCTTTATGACTGACCCTTTTTCTTTCGGCTCTTTTTCTTTCATTTCTTTCCCCTAGGTTCTCAGGGAGTAAACACTAGCTCTTAGCTTGGATTCAACTTGCTTTCTGACAGCTCATGTACGGTTTGGTCTTGGGCTATGCTATGGCTGCTTCTGCTATTTATAGGGAATAATTTACTTTTGTTTTAAGTTTATGCTTCTTTATTATGAACTAGGTGTAATGGAATAATTTGTATTTTGGATATACGAGCTTATGACTCTTTTCTGGAAAATAATAAAAAGCTGGTTTTTATTTCTACCGCTGCTTTATTTATATTCTGCCTTGTGATATCTCTGTGCATGTTTACCTAGATAATACTCCACCAAAACTAGTGCATTCCTTTTGTGAGTGACCCTAGTGGAGGTGGGGTGTTACACGCCTCCTTGGATGTGAAAATTTACAGTAACTTATTTAAGTATTATTGCGATCGCTAAGCCTCAAAATTTGAAATTGTTTTCAGTTGTTTAAATTCCCAAACAAAACTAGTTTTCAAGACTAGGTATTTTGATTTGATTGCTTTAAAAGGTACTTAGTACAAATTTAAGAATTAATTTAGTGTTTTAAAAGATGGTTTAAGTTAATTTAATAATTTATCTTATATAGGTCTCCTTGGATGTGAAAATTTATTGTAACTTATTTAAGTACTATTGCGATCGCTAAGCCTCAAAATTTGAATTTGTTTTCAGTTATTTAAATTCCCAAACAGAACTAGTTTCAAGGCTAAGTATTTCAATTTGATTACTTTAAAAGGTACTTAGTACAAATTTAAGAATTAATTTAGTGTTTTAAAAGATGGTTTAAGTTAATTTATTAATTTATCTTATAAGTCAAACGTTAAATTTATTAACTAATTATAATGATGTTTTAAAACTTAAAAATTTATGATATTTTTATTTACAAATTACTTTGTAATGATTTTTAAACATAATCTATGCTTAAGTTTTAAGTAAGAAGTTAATTATAATTATTTTAACTAATTAAAGTTTAATTATTTTTAATGACATATTAATGGAATAATTACTATTTAAATTATTTGATTAATATTTAATAATTATTATTAGTTTCAAAAGGGTTTTAAATATCTGTTATAATTTAGGTTTTAAGTTATTAATTATTAATTAATGATTATTTAAGTTTTAAAATATTTATTTAAAGATCAAGCATTATTTAATTATTTATTTAAAGGTTAAATAAATATTTAATTATTTATTTTAAGGATTTATATTATTTAGTTATTAATTAATAGTTAACCATTATTTAATAATAATTGTTTATGGTTTTTATTAGCTTAATTTAAAAGTGATTGATTTGATTTCATTTTTATAAATTATCATTTTCAGTTAATTTTTATTAATTAATGACGTTTTAAGTTGATTATTTATTTTAAAATAAGGGATTTAAATTCATTATCTCTTTCAATGACATGGACAAGCCTTGTTAATTACTTTTGAAATGTAACTTAAAAGTCAACCAAATTATTTAATAACGAGGTTTGAATTTGACCAAGTCATTTTTCCGAAATGCATTCAAGATAAATTGTTATGTTACAATTAATTATTTCATTAACTAATAAGGTTCAAGTTAATTTTATTAGCTTCACAATAAGCTTTAAATTTAATATTTGACTTGAAAATGGATTTAAAGCTAATGGGTCTATAGTGATAAAGGAATTTTCTTAATGAAAGAAATTAAGTAAAATGTTTTATAAATTTGAATGTGGATAAAAAAGAAAGATGAGACTTTAGATAGTAAACTTCTATTATTTCAAAGATGAGGATCATATAGAGTTAAGATCAAAGAGGTAAATAAATACCCTTACTTGAATGACTTTATTTTAATTTGCGGAAAAGTATTAGTTTGAGATCAAGATTTCATATATGAATGTAAATCGTTATTCCTCAAAATGATTTGTTACCGCAAGTTGCAAGGTCTTAAAAGTTAAGTGATTTGGGTTCAAGTAACCCAAAGTAAATTGTAGAGGAAAATAGTTTTAATTAGTTTAAAATAAATATTAATATCAGAGGGTTAAGTTTGTAAATGTTTTGGGATAAGAGAAAAGAAACTTAATTAATAAAAAGATTTATTAATTAAGAAAGGCTTAGTACTTATCATGAGAAATTTAGTTTATGTGTGTTATTTGATAGTTAAATAGTCAACTATCGAATCTAGACTAAAATCTTACTTTGAAAATAACTTGGGGAAATGTAACATCCCGCATTTTTAAATTAAATAATAAAATAAAATTCGTAAAATTTTTGGAATTTGGTCATGAAACTAGCATCATTGCGTCTGTGTCGATTTTCTGATCACTTTAGAACAATGGTTTGCATTAAATGGATTTAAAACAAAGAAGATATCATTAAATGAAGTTTTAGAACAAACATGAAAAAGTAGAAACAAGAGAAACACAATAAGAACAACAGCTACCAATGTTTTAGTCTTGTGAACAAAAAGCTATGTTAGTTGAGTTGGTAAAGCATGCACTTCCCAAGGTAGAGATCAAGAGTTTGAATCTCACCAACGTCATATTTTAAACTACAAGAGGGCCAACTAAAAGGATGCATGTTCTAAGAAACACACACACACACACACACATATATATATATATATATGTATGTATGTATATATGTACATATAAGGAAAAAAATTCAATATATTAGTGTGTGCGTATGTATGTATATATATGTATGTGCGTGTATATATATATATATATATATATATATATGAGAGTGTGTGTGTATATATTTTGGCAAGAAATTCAAAAGTAATAAGCAAGAAATAACTGTCGGTATAACGCCGTTTGAATTTTAAAAATAAACGGGGTTGTGCATAAGTATATACACATAAATTCAAAATTAGAATTTAAAGCATAAATTAAGAGTGAAAGATGATAATGGAATGAATGTGCACATTTATTTACATGTGTGAACATGCGTTAAAAAGATTGGTAATAATTAATAGAATAAAAAGAAATTTGGCAGGGGAATAACGTTAATAATAACATTATTATGCAACTATTAATGAACAAAAGTTTAGGAAGTTATGTGCGAATATATGCGAGCAAATTTGAATTTGAAATCTACAACGTGCGTTATAAATGGAAGAATTGATATAGAGAAGAATTTTAGGTAAGAAAAAGAATGCTGGGTGTAACATTAAACAAAAATTTAATAGGAACAAAATTAACGTTCGTGACCTAGTACTAGGCAATGTGACGTGGATTTAACGTTTTAAATGGCTCTGATTTTATTTATTTCAATCCAATGGACGAGGTCCTTCTGAGCACCTATAAATAGACCAGCAGAGCCTAACCTCCAACTCATATTTTTAGAGAGGGCATCAGAGCTCTGCCATTTCTTTTCTCCTCCTAATTATTCGGAAAATAAATATATTAGTTTTAAGATCTCTGATTCAAGATTTAGAGATAAAGATTATATATTTAAGTTATAGACGCTCGGATCCTTCGTCCAGACAAATCAACAAATCTGAATTAAAAAGAAAGCAGCGCAGATCCAAATCAGATTCAAGAATTGTGCGTAGTCAGGAGAGTGGATTAAATTATATTTTTCAATAACAGTATTTTTTTATTGCTTGATTCTTGCTGAAATTTACAATATGTTAATCTTCTTCTTCTTTCCCTCTTTTAGTCAGAATATACCATTTATGTCAAATTTTAGTTGTGTGCGAATACTGAATAAAATTTTTGTGACAATTCAAAATTTCACAACCAATTTAAAAATTATTTCTATTATAATTTATAAGAAAATTAGTCAGAATTTAAAAATTCGATTTTTAACATCAATACATAGCCCTTAAAAAGTGAAATTTTTCTAGCAAACTTAGAATCCGACGAGAAATTTATTATTTGATTCAAAATAACAAATCATTGCTACATTTCAAATTTCACGACAAATGAAGTTAGTGTGTGACTGTGCGCGATAAAACCATTTGTTGTGACACCGATGATCAGTTTACAAAGGAACGTTATTGAGATAACCTTGGAATTCAACGAAACCTTTTTTATTGAATCCATAGCGTCAAATAATGGTAGAATCCTAAGTTTCATAATTTTTGGAGTTAGCGTATGGGCATGCAAGAAGAAAATATACGCTAAAATCGCATTTTTGAAACTAGTTTAAACTCAATCGAAAAATACAACGGAAGGTCAAATGAACTCGGAACTCGATGAACCTGATACGTTGGATTCAGAATTACGTTTACTATCGTAATCCAAAATTTCGTAGCAAACGAAATTAAATTTTGATCGTGTGATCAAAAGAAGTGGAGGCTAACAACCACACTTTTATAAATGTGAAGCTATTGAATTTAAATTAAAATGAAGGTCATCCGACGGTTCAAGGTGGTTTTTTTTGGACTCACTGGATCGTGCAAAGTCAGCGATCTGCTTGAGATGTGAATTTTGCAATTAAACCCTTCCTTTTCTCTCCTCCTTCCTCTTCCTCCTTTCTCCTCAAAAATGGCGACCTTCTCGTTCCCCAAAATTGTCGTCGTCACCTCCTCCACACCCTAGCCACCCGCTGACGCCGTCACCCACATCAGCGCCTTCCCCAAGGCCAACGACCGAACCCCCTTCATTCTTCAAGCTCCAAAACTCCATCCTTTTCCTACCCGAAGTTTCATATACCCTCCTACCTCCTCTACACTACCTAATATCACCTTTAACCCTCTAAAACTCTCTCCTTTCGCCATTTAAATTCCGGACAACGGAGCCCTAACTTTGGGTGCCCCCGTTTATGTCTGTTTCCTCCTCCAGTCAGCTTATACTCTGGAATCTATTAGCATCTGAGTGTTAGGGAGTGTAGAAGCGAAGTTTGAGCACGTGCACCTCCGTGAGGCCCTATAGGATCCCGACAAGGTCACATTCCTCCGCATAAAGATTTGGTGGAGTGGAACTCTCGGTGAGAAATCTAAACTCGCATTTAAAAAGGGGTAGAAAATAAATTGTTTAAAAATTGATTGTTAAATAGTTAACATCAGTTAATGAATGAAATTCATTAAGTGATAAAATAGTTCTTAGTTAGTTAAAAATATCATTTTTAACTAGTGTATATGACGTAAATTGGATACGTGAAAAATATACAAATAAATCGTATCGATATCATGGTATCGTAACTCGAATTGGTTAAATAAAAGTAACGATTAAGTGTTAATTGTAGTAGTTTATAATAAAATTAACTGCAAAGTTATACGATGAGCATGGAATAATAATAACGATTTATTATAATGCTAATTGGTGATTGGCAATATAAAAATATAATTTTTAACCAATATGCAAGTGATTATTTAAATTTGCACTAAACCAGAATTTGCGTAGTAGTGTAGTGAATTTAATTTAACTGCTAGATATTGATTATAAATACTTAATTATGTTTATCACTGCTATCACTAGTTCATTTTTATATCACCCACTGGTTAGTTAGATAAAAATATTATTTTTTATCAGTTACATGCTATATTTCTAGTTCGACACTTGAACTACACACTCAACTTATTTTAATATGTTGCGCCTTAAATGACATTGGATGATTTATTTATTATTTACTACTACTGTGTATGACTTGGATGCGTTCTGATGGTTTCATGGATTAATTGAACATACGCCGTAGGATAATAAATAGGTATTGGACTACACTGCATAGCATTACATACTCATATAAGCATGTAGTTGCTTGATGCTTATATGTTGTGAACCATATTGCATGTAATTTTGGATGCTATACAATGAGAACTGAATGACCGAAGATCAGGAAAATGACATAATGACTCCCAGGTATGGCCTGGACAAAGGACTTAATATGGACTAAAATAAACATATAACAAAATTTGCAGGATTTAATAATAAACCCCAGATGGGTCTTGAGATGATAAAAACATACATGTCACTCTTTATATATATATATATATATATATATATATATATATATATATATATATGATAAACGCTTTCTAAGTAATTAGAAAAACGTGAATTTTGTAATACTACTACAACTGCATAGATCGTGTAATATGCAGGTCGAACATAGGGAGGAATTTTAAATTTTATTATTTACATATTTCTTGGGCGAGTTAGACAAATCTTGGAGGTTGATTTTGAAACAAACAAAATTGAAACTGCAAATAAAACTATTATTGAATTGAACCAGATCTGAATCTAATCAAATCTGTATTCAATTCAATATGACCTAGGAAAGAAATAAAAAGAACAGAAATTAGAATTGCAGAAATTAAAATAGCAAACAGGAAATAAAATTAGGATTATCGCTGAATCTAATTAGACGGTCAGTCACTAATGAAAATAAGTGCAAGATACAAATAACGCTCTACCAAATCTAATTGTGTAGACATCACTAATTGCTAAGAAAATAAAAAATGCAGAAAAGAGAAAAAAACTTTATTTATTCCAGGATGATCTTTACAATGAGATTACAAGGTAATTATAGGATATATAGTCAACCTAAACCCTAATACAATCACAAATGACCTTAGTTAATTCTTTTAAAATTAGTCTTTCTTCTTTTATTTTTGCTTCCTTGGTAATTCTTCATTGATTTGTGTTATGCATAGCCTTTCTACCAATTATTTTATTATCCAAAAAGCAATTGGATGTGAGATCTTCGTCAGCAAATCTTCAAATGTAAATATGCAGCAATTTGATCTCTATTTTTATAAATTCTGATGGCATGTGGCTAAGTCGGCATATCTGATACCCAAGTAATCACTACAAGAAAAGTAGGAATTGGTTACAATATATAGTGGCGTTTATTACTGTATTGCAGCCATTAACCATTGTCCTCCTTACCCGTGTACGAAGAAACGCAACTAGAAATGATCTTCAAACTAGCGCCTTTATTTATTTTTTTAGTTACCATGCAATTTTCGTTTCCGCACTTCAAACTAGTGGCTTTATTTTTTATAGTTCCCACGCATTTTTTGTTTTTGCACTATCTGCTTTTCACTTCTCTCCTCTCACTTCTTCGTAACCCTAATTCTCTTCTTCGTAACCCTAGTTCTTGGATCCATCTCCACCTCTATCTCCTTCTCATTTCCTTCTTCAGTCACTACAAGAATATGTTACATTTAAAACAAGGAAGAGAGACTAATTAAGATTCTGTCTCTAATAGTGGACATGCCAGAGACAACACTATGATGTCCCAAAGAGTACAATCAGAGACTTGCCTGGGGTCTTTAATGGGTATCTGTCTACCTTTCAATCCATATTTTCTATAAAATGTATTCTTGGCCAATTTCTCGTTTGCAATTAAATTTCATTAAACTAAAAGGTAGCCTACTTTCACAGTTTCTCCTCATTGTCATTTTACGGTAAATCTTTTCCCAGCCATCGTCTGTATTTTCGTCCCCATCTTTGTCGACCTATGACATGCTTACCTAGTTAAACAGGAGACCAGTTGGAATTGGAGGACATATATGTAAGAGTGAAAAGGTTAGTTTACCTTAATTTGATTTATTGGATATATTTTTGGTTTGTAATATTTAATCGCCTTCAAAATATTTTTGACTTGACTCAATTCGTCATTGTTTATCGGTTAGAATAAAAAAAAATTAGAATAAATTTTTAAATTTGGTTAGAAAGGGTCTATCATATTCATAAAATATGTGATTGAAACACCAAATCAGTTATTAATTTCGATTGAAAAAGTTTGGTCCTTTATATATATTTTATCACAAAATTTGTAACCCAAAGAATGAATAATTTGTTCCAAAGTTTATATCTTATTTGCAATATCTCTTTCCTTGGAATCATGATAGATTTTGCTTTAGGAAGAACATAATTTTCTGATTTTTGTTTGTGTGTGCACGGTTCTGTTTTTCCTGAACCGTTTTTGTGAGCCGTTGGAGAAAGGCTTATTTCTCCTTTTTGTTATAGTATTTATCCTTTTCCAAAAAAAAAACATAATTTTCTGCTAGATTAAAAAAACTATTCATGAGTATTTCAATTGGCCATTTGGGTTAGCTTTCAATATGGTATTACTATCTTTAATTACATGTATTTCCTTAATATAAGCAATTTTTTCTATTATCCTGAAACGAACTAAGAGACATAGTAAATTTCAGTTTCATTTTTTGGGTCAAAATATGCACCTCAATTTACCGAGTACAAAAAAACTGGTTTAAAAAAAATTGCCCATCTCAAAAGTAGGAATAACTCATTTCTTACTTTACCTTGTATTCATGAAAGTATTGGTCAGTGTATAGCTGGATTGTCTTTGAAAAATGGATGGCAGCAGTTGAAGTGTCATTATTCTCAGATAATTAGTGAGAAACATGTCTTTCTCACCTACCATGACATTGATCTTGACAATATCATTTTTATTTTTTATTGAAAATACAGTTTTTAGTTCATAAACATGATGTGTACATTTTACTGGAAAATTTGACATCTTTTCTAATTTTATCCTTTATTTATAAGTGTTTCTTGTTGTAGGAAGCTATAATAATAAAGAATTGCTTCAAATATCCTCTACATACCTTAAATCCTTTATTCATTTTAATGGGGAAGCTCTGATTTCTATCAAGATTCAATTTTTTTCTAGCTCGTATCATATTTAAAAGTAGGGTAGTTCTACATGTCATGATTAATTTCACAATCATAGGTCTAACGGGGGTAGACAGAAATGGAGGCAAATGCTGGTCTGGTTGCTGGTTCTCATAACAAAAATGAGTTGATTAGAAACGAGGACCCTGGCTATGTCATAAATGATCAGTTACACCTTTTTCTCCATATGCATACTTTAGATTTTATAACAAGTACCCTGTTAGTTCCTTCTAAGTAGTTTAAGCAAACTAATGGCCAGGGACGGAGCCAGGATTTTACTCCGACCCAGGCTAAATATAAGAGGCAAAGTACAAAGAAATGAATAAAAACAAAACTAAATAATATCAAAAATTGCAAGTAATAGCCCGTGAATGGATCAAAGGAGCAGCAGCTTAATAAATGGAGACTATAATGTCACATTCTTTTCTATTGCTTTAGTGAGAAAGAAGAGATGAAACATCCTGTAATTTTTTTTGACAATATGGTTTCTAATTTTGTAGGCTAAAATATAATACTTTTTTTAGCTAGACAGTTTTGTAGTGCAGGAATACACAGCAGATTAATATTTATATAGTTAATAGGAAGTGTCGGTCACTGACAACCACACAATAAGCGGTGATTTAAAGTTTAAGTGGTATCAAGGCTTCATCGAAACAAAGAAACTGACGACACTTGATTATGAAAATTAGTTGAAGCAAAGTGATATCATTCTACAAAATCAAACAAAAAATAAAAGCACCTAAACACTTCTAAAGAAATTCAAAACTACTATGAGTTAGATAATTATAAATATCAAGTTGAAACATACATATACCCTACGGATATTTTTTAAGGCACTAACCTACATCTGATTTAACTACGACTGTATGTACATCAAGGGCCGACCGACCTTCTATCTAAATTAGAAGCTATTAGAAGGCAATAAACGCTAGTAAGAAAGGCACTTAACAAAACAATCAGTATAGAAAAATTCTAACTAAATTGTGGAAAAGATTACCGCCCTTGTAACACCCCGTGAATTCTATAACATTAAGCTTCACAAATTAAAGTGAATTAATTCTAAATGAAATAATTAAGGGAAATGGGTTACGCCATTGCGTTCGTCTCGGAATTCTGCTTGAGGTAGAGTCCGAGTTTGCGTGAATCGTACTCCGTATGAAGGAGTTATGACCTTCGGAAGTTTCAGAATAAAATTTAAAATTCAAACAGCTCGGTTTCAAGTTCAAAATTTGAAAAACAGGTTCAAACTGGGCTTGGCGGGAAAATTCCCGCCCAGGGACTAGGTCGACCATAGGGTCGACCATGGTGTCGACCTGGTCACCCCAGGTCGACCATAGTGTCGACCTGGGTGTCGACCTGCCAGTCCACCTACCTAGTAGACCTGGCTGGGTCTGGCTCTGACTCGAATTTCTGCGGCTCGGTGTGTCATTAAGGCTGACATGTCACCTCTTGATTGGCTCTTTGAACTTTGTATGGTCTAGATTCCTCCTGTCTTCATCTGACGGCTCAAAACAATTTAAAAATCTATATATACACCCTAAGTCTCAACTAAAAATTCACACAAAAAAATAAGAATGGAGTCATCATGCTGCCAGGAAGGAATTGAGCGTAGCCGTCAAGAGAGAGAGAGCTTAGAGACGAATCAAATTAAGAAGAAGACTAAAGCTTAATCAAATTAATCAACGCAACGTTAATCTACCCAAAGGAACGCATCTCAATTTCAAAATTCAGAATTCAGAATTCAAGATTCTGCATTCGTTGTAAGTATAGTGATCTTTCAGAATATGAATAAAACTGTGACGTGATTCGATGTAAATGAAAATAGAATTGTGTTATTGTATAATAATGATATAAATTCTGTGTATTGTAATGATTCTTTCATGACTTGTGTATTGATATTTGTGGCCTAAATTGATTGATGCAAGCCTATTGAACAATTGTATATGAAAACAATGGCACTTGCAAGTTTGTGGCAAAAACTAGAATTTGATCCCTTTATGTTTATGTCTATGGCATGGACTATATACATTCTCTAAGTCTAAATTAAGGCCTATGTAAACATGTTCTAGATTTGAGACCTTTTGTGCCTACATGACCCAAAACCTATGAACACATTCTTATGTTTATTTGCAAGTATAATTGGATCTATGTTAAGTATCGTTTGGGTTACATAAACTATGCAAGTTCATGTTGAAATAGGCTATATGATTAGATGTTAAAATTGGACATTTTGGTGAATATACAACATGTTAGTTTGTGGTTGACATTATGCCAATTTAAACATGTTTAAACCCAAGTTTGAACTATGCCATTTCATATGTCACCTACTTAGTTATACATTGATTTGAATGCAAGTTCACATGACCCATAATTTATGTTAGTTGAATCGCTGAATTGCAAGTTCATGCGCCACACACCTTTATGTATTGTAAAATATTACATGTTTTTGATTTCCCCTTTTTCTCACGTTTATAAAGTTGGGTTGAATTGTGTCAAGCCCAACACTTGTTATAATGTTGCGAACGTACAAACGGGGGTAATAACATTGGGTGTAAAACATGAAAAATATATGTTGGCATGGTTTGCACATGCCAACGACAATGACATTTAAGCGGTATGAATTGTTATACCCAAGAATAAAGGACATGACATTTACATATAATTGAGAAGTGATAAAATATGTAAATTTAGAAAACACGGTATGCTTAACCCGAGGTTGGATTGAGTTGTGACGTAAACCTGCCGGGACCCGCCCGGCTGTCCAGTAGTCACAAATATACCTATCCAATGTGGGTGGTTAAGCATTGAGCCCAATAAGGACTCGAGGTTAGACTGAGCTACAGTGTAAACCTGCCCGGAACCGACTGGCACATCCAGTAACTGTAGCAATATATGTCTAATGTGAGTGGTTAGGTGCTTTAAGAGGCTAAGGACAGATGGTAGGGTTAAGTCAACTATAAACACTTAACCAAATTCAACATGTTAACAAGAATTGATGGGTGAGGTTAGGTAAATACAGACACTTAACCACTTAACATGTTTGACTAGAAAACCCTAGTAACGAGGGACCCGTTTCAGCAGTAACCCAAGTTAGGTATCATGGTACCCTGAAACTAGGCAGGGTGGGGCACGATTACTGGGCTGATTGTAAGCGGTCAAAACGACGGCGGTGGGTGCACAGTGTAGGTTCTAACGGGGTGCGGGCGTGCACACACTCCGGAGTAGACAAACAAGGCACAGGGGCCACCAGTAGTATAACCTATGCCTTCTAGAATTGTGTCGGGGCCGCCACCATGGGTCCCGATACACCCCATGGTGGGACTAGCATAGGTTTCTACAATTCTTGGGGGTCGTATGACACATGTTTACGCGAGTAGGAGCCGATCTTTAGAAAATGGGGATCACTTCACCCTCAGCATGGGGTGCCAGTTAGAATAAGCTCAAGTAGGTGCAGAGATATAGTGTGGGTGTGATAGTACATTCGATTCTAAACTAAACTTCCTTAGCTTGTGTTACTTGCCTGTTTTCAGTTTATATCTATCATGCCCTTTTTCTTATTCACATACTGAAGAGTCACTAGATTTACTCAGGCTTTATGTCTGACTCTATTTTCTTTTCGTCTTCTTTTCTTTCGTTCCCCCTAGGTCCACAGGGAGGAAACAACTCAGCTCAGTCAGACTCTTTGCAAGCTCCAAGACCGTAGATGTATGGTTTGGATCTCTTTTGCTCGGATTATGGCTTTGGATATCACTATGGGGATTTTTGTTACTTTATTTATGTTTTATGCTTCTTTAATAATCAAGACAGTAATGAGGTTGTAATGTTGGAAGTATTTTGAGACAATTATGAAATTGTTTTATTTGAACACGTATTAATGAAATAAAAGTCTGTTTGGTTTCCGCTGTTTAAAATATGTGTATTTATATATGTCTTGTGTTTATCTGTGGCTTTTACTTATAAACCTCCACCAAAGTTAAGGCATTCCCTTTGTGAGTGACCTTAACGGAGGTGGGGTGTTTCATTTGGTATCAAAGCATAGGTTTACCAGATAAGATAAAAAAATTGAAATTGTTTTCAAAAAGAAGTTTAAAGAAGCATTTTCAAGAAAAGTTTTGATATTTTAAAAGGAATAATCGCCCAAAAGCCATATGCGCTATCTATTTATCCTTCGTTTTGAACCTTTCCTTTTCGTTTCAGCATGTCTGGGGACCTTACTCCCCAGCTACAGATGCTTTTACTCCTCCTCCTCCTCTATGTGAAACAGCAAGCGGAAGAATCGTTGAACAAGAAAACGGATAATAGTCAAGGGGGGAAGGACCACAACAATAATAACAAGAAACGTGAGAAAAGGAAATGTTATTTCTGTGGCATTGTTGGGCATGTAGTCCAGGATTGTAGAAAGAAGAAGATGAAGATGGGGGCATGCTTTCAGTGTGGTGATATTGGACATATCAGCAAGAACTGCCCTAAGAAGCAAGGGCAAGGCCCGCAAGCAGGACCTTCTGGGGGTACATCTTTAACTTCTTCTCCTAGATGCTTTGTTTTATCCTGCTTATCTTCTCAATTCTATCTTGAGAACCTTAGGTAGAAATATTTATGTAGAAAGCTTAGTTTATCTGTATGATCATCCAGTTCGCACTCTCTTTGATTCTGGTGCATCACACTCCTTTATTTCATTTGCTTTAGTAGAATCTCTGCACCTAGACACTAGTACGGTAAAAGATTCCTTGGTTGTTTCAAATCCAATTGGGGGCTCGGCATATTTGTCGATGGTTTGCTTGGATTTGAAAATCTCTATTCTAAGTATTGAATTTAGATGTAGTCCCTTTGTTTTGGGCTTCTCGGGATATGGTTTGAGCTTAGACATGGACTGGTTATACAGTAATGGTGCCATTCTTGATTGTGAGAAAAGAGTAGTTAGACTCTTGACTCGGCTTGGTAACACTCTAGAAATTTCTTGTAATCCCTTGAATGCTGTTATGCTTAGTTATCTAGAGTCGCTTGATTCTTCTGATGAAAATTTGCAGTCAGTTAGAGTAGTCCGGGAATATCCGGATGTCTTTGAGGAGGTGAAAGGCTTACCTCCGAGGCGGGAAATAGACTTCCGCATATAACAAGTGGATAATGCAAAGCCTGTAGCTTTACCTGTCAGACACATGGCTCTAAGGGAGAGAAAGGAGCTCAGTAAGCAGGTTAAAGAACTTCTCGAAAAGGGGTTCATTAGACAGAGCATTTCGGAATAGGGTGCTCCAGTGGTGTTCGCAACCAAAGCAGACGGTTCGGTTCGCCTTTGCGTCGACTATAAGGCGTTAAACAAGTTGATCAAGAAAAATAGGCACCCTCTTCCCCGAATCGACGATTTGTTTGATCAGTCGGTCTTCTCCCAACTTGATATGGCAACTGGGTTCCATCAGCTAAGAGTAGCTGAAGACAGCATTGATAAAACAACGTTCAGGACCCTAGATGGTTTCTTCGAGTGGCTTGTCATGCCTTTCGGTTTAACGAACGCACCCGCTTATTTCATAGACCTGATGAGCAGGGTGTTCAGAGAATTCCTTAATAAGTTTGTGGTGGTCTTCGTAGATGATATCTTGATCTTCTCAAAGAATGAGGAAGAACATGCTTAGCATCTGAAAGAGATCATGGATACTCTCCGTGCACATCAACTAAGAGCCAAATTCTCCAAGTGCCACTTTTTGAGAAAGGAAGTAAGATTTCTGGGGCATATATTGTCCAAAGAGGGGTTGGCTGTGGACCCCGCGAAAGTGGTGGCAGTGCAAGATTGGAAGACACCAAGAAATGCAACCGAAGTCCGAAGCTTTCTTGGGCTAGCCGGTTTTTACCGAAAGTTTATTAGGGATTTCGCGAAAATCTCAGCTCCACTGACAAGGCTAACAAAGAAGAATCTGGCGTTCACTTGGGATTTGGATTACGAGTTTGCTTTCCAACGATTAAAAAGTGCTCTCATAACAGCCCCAGTTCTGACTTTGCCAGATGGAAGCAAAATGTTCACAGTATATACGGATGCTTGTGGTACGGGGCTATGCGCTGTTTTGATGCGAGAAGGGAGGGTAGTAGCTTATGGTAGAAGGCAATTGAAAGTTCATGAAAAGAACTACCCAACCCACGATCTTGAGTTAGCCACCATCGTCTTTACGCTTAAGTCTTGGCGCCATTATCTCCTAGGTGAGAAGTTCGAATTATACACTGACCATAAATCGTTGAAATATCTCTTCCCGCAGAAGGATCTTAACTTGAGGCAGCAAAGATGGATGGAGTTTCTTGCCTCGTATGACTTTGAAATTTCCTATACTCCCGGCAAAGGCAACGTAGTAGCAGACACGTTGAGCCGAAAGAAACTGACCTTAAGCCCTCTCTTTGTGGAAAGGCAAAGCTTGGAGTATATAGCCAGTTTTAACTTTAAGCCCTCCTCAGATTTTTTACCGGGTTTGTTAGCATCTCTCGAAGTACGTCCTACTCTCTTGGACTCAATAGGGGCTGCACAATGTGAAGACCCTCAGCTTGTGGATGTGATTGATAAACTAGTTTGGGGTGAAACTTCCAGTCACCTCAATAGATATTCCATCGATGATAAGGGTTGGCTGAGGCGAGATGGAAGACTATGCGTCCCACAAGCTAGGGATTTTGTGAAGAAGGTTATCGAGGAGGCACATCACTCCAAGATGACTATACACCCAGGCGGAGACAAAATGTACAAGGACATAAAGAGAGTTGTCTTTTGGAGCGGCATGAAGAAGGACATGGCAGATTTCGTTTCTAAGTGTATGATATGCCAACAGGTCAAGGCGGAACAGAAGAAGCCTGGAGGACTGCTTCATCCTCTAGAGGTTCCCCAGTGGAAGTGGGATAGTATTTCAATGGACTTCGTCGATGGGCTGCCTAGGTCAAGAAGGAGCAATACTAGCATTTGGGTAATAGTGGATAGGCTTACGAAAAGCGCCCACTTTTTACCTGTCAAGAATAGAAGGGCTGCCTCTTCTTTAGAGTCTCTTTACCTTAGGGAGATAGTTCGACTCCATGGGATACCCTCCAAAATTATTAGTGACCGAGACCTAATCTTCACAAGCGAGTTTTGGCGGAGTTTGCAAGAAGCCGTAGGCACACAGTATGTTTGAGCACGGCCTATCACCCCCAAACCGATGGCCAGACGGAAAGGGTGAATAGAGTTCTAGAGAATCTTTTAAGACTTTGCGTTCTTGACTTTGGAGGGACATGGGAGGATCATCTTCCTTTAGTGAAATTTGCCTACAACAACAGCTACCAAGCTACCATAGGCATGGCACCCTTCGAAGCCTTGTATGGAAGACCGTGCAAATCACCAACCTGTTGGTGGGAGTCTACAGAAAAGCTTATATTTGGGCCAGACATGATCAGAGAGACCTCAGAGAAAGTGGACTTAATACGAAGAAGGATGAAGACAGCCCAGGATATACAAAAATCCTACGCAGACAAGAGAATGACCGACCTTGAGTTTGAGGTTGGGGACAGGGTTTTCCCTAAGGTATCTCCTTTAAGGAACGTCGTTCGCTTTGGATCCACAGGAAAGTTAGCACCAATATTTGTAGGGACGTTTCCTATCATCGAGAAGGTTGGGAAGATGGCCTATAGATTAGAGCTACCCGAGAGACTGGCAGAAGTTCACAACGTCTTTCATGTTTCTCACCTCCGGAAGTGTTTGCATGAGTCTGCGGAAGTGGTGGAACCAAGCATTCTAGAAGAAGCCGAAGTGGAACGTGAAGCAACCGTGAGGAGAGTTCCAACCCGCATCTTAGGAACTGAAGTGAAAAACCTACGCAACTGCGAAGTCAAACTCGTTAAAGTTCAGTGGAGCGATGCCGAGGAAGACGCGACTTGGGAAACTGAGGACAGAATACGCGCTGCCTACCCTTTTCTTTTTGAGGGTACATCTTTGATCTCTCTTTTTCCTTAAGTTATGCCTTATCTATCTTTTTAGGTATATCTCCTCGGTCCTTTTCCTAACTCCTTAGGCAGAAAACAAATGGATGCAAACATGTATTTGAAAACATGTTATGGATGATGGCTGCAAATGGTTGCTAGTGATTGCTAGTGGTTGCTCGTGGATGCATATACACACACACCCTAGGTTTTAGATCGGCTCAGTCACTTCATATTGCATATGCATATATGTATTCTCATTTGTATATGGTTGAAACTTGATATGCTATCATATGGTTGTCACATTTGTATGAATAAGTTGTGCACTCATGTAGAATTATGAGTAGGAAAAATTTGCATACATAATGGATTCATGACACTTACATGATTCGCATTAAGGAGGTCAACTAAATCAGTAGACCGCCTAATTTCTGCATTAGATAAGGACATGTACACACACTATGCATATGATCGTGAAGCATTAGAAGTCTTTTAAGGATAGTGGACACCTGTGTTTGTTGGTTGAGTAGATGGACGGTTGGATGGCAGGATATACATTCTTCCTAACTTGAAGATTTCGGGGACGAAATCCTTTTAGGGGGGAGAATGTAACACCCCGTGAATTCTATAACATTAAGCTTCACAAATTAAAGTGTAATTAATTCTAAATGAAAGAATTAAGGGAAATGGGTTACGCCATTGCGTTCGTCTCGGAATTCTGCTTGAGGTAGAGTCCGAGTTTGCATGAATCGGACTCCGTATGAAGGAGTTATGACCTTCGGAAGTTTCAAAATATAATTTAAAACTTAAACAGCTCGGTTTCAAGTTCAAAATTTAAAAAATAGGTTCAAACTGGGCTGGGAGGGAAAATTCCCGCCCAGGGACCAGGTCGACCATAGGGTCGACCATGGTGTCGACCTGGTCACCCCAGGTCGACCATAGTGTCGACCTAGGTGTCGACCATAGTGTCGACCTAGGTGTCGACCTGCCAGTCGACCTACCTGGTCGACCTGGCTGGCTGGGTCTGGCTTTGGCTCGAATTTCTGTGGCTCGGTGTGTCACTAGGGCTGACATGTCACCTCTTGATTGGATCTTTGAACTTTGTATGGTCTAGATTCCTCCTGTCTTCATCTGACGGCTCAAAACAATTTAAAAATCTATATATACACCCTAAGTCTCAACTAAAAATTCACAAAAAAAAATAAGATTGGAGTCGTCATGCTGCCAGGAAGGAATTGAGCGTAGCCGTCAAGAGAGAGGAGCTTAGAGATGAATCAAATTAAGAAGAAGACTAAAGCTTAATCAAATTAATCAACGCAACGTTAATCTACCCAAAGGAACGCATCTCAATTTCAGAATCCAGAATTCAAGATTCTGCATTCGTTGTAAGTATAGTGATCTTTCAGAATATGAATAAAACTTTGACGTGATTCGATGTAAATGAAAATAGAATTGTGTTATTGTATAATAATGATATAAATTCTGTGTATTGTAATGATTCTGTCATGACTTGTGTATTGATATTTGTGGCCTAACTTGATTGATGCAAGACTATTGAACAATTGTATATGAAAACAATGGCACTTGCATGTTTGTGGCAAAAACTAGAATTTGATCCCTTTATGTTTATGTCTATGGCATGGACTATATACATTCTCTAAGTCTAAATTAAGGCCTATTTAAACATGTTCTAGATTTGAGACCTTTTATGCCTACATGACCCAAAACCTATGAACACATTCTTATGTTTATTTGCAAGTATAATTGGATCTATGTTAAGTATCGTTTGGGTTACATAAACTATGCAAGTTCATGTTGAAATAGGTTATATGATTAGATGTTAAAATTGGACATTTTGGTGAATATACAACATGTTAGTTTTGTGGTTGACGTTATGCCAAGTTAAACATGTTTAAACCCAAGTTTGTATAAGCCTAAACTATGCCATTTCATATGTCACCTACTTTGTTATACTTTGATTTGAATGCAAGTTCACATGACCCATAATTTATGTTAGTTGAATCGCTGAATTGCAAGTTCATGCGCCACATACCTTTATGTATTGTAAAATATTACATGTTCTTGATTTCCCCTTTTTCTCACGTTTATAAAGTTGGGTTGAATTGTGTCAAGCCCAACACTTGTTATAATGTTGCGAACGTACAAACTGGGGTAATAACGTTGGGTGTAAAACATGAAAAATATATGTTGGCATGGTTGGCACATGCCAACGACAATGACATTTAAGCGGTATGAATTGTTATACCCAAGAATAAAGGACATGACATTTACATATAATTGAGAAGTGATAAAATATGTAAATTTAGAAAACACGGTATGCTTAACCCGAGGTTGGATTGAGTTGTGACGTAAACCTGCCCGGACCCGCCCGCATGTCCATTAGTCACAACAATACCTATCCAATGTGGGTGGTTAAGCATTGAGCCCAATAAGGACCCGAGGTTAGACTGAGCTACGGTGTAAACCTGCCCGGAACCGACCGGCACATCCAGGAACCGTAGCAATATCTGTCTAATGTGAGTGGTCAGGTGCTTTAAGAGGCTAAGGACAGATGGTAGGGTTAAGTCAACTATAAACACTTAACCAAATTCAACATGTTAACAAGAATTGATGGGTGAGGTTAGGTCAATACAGACACTTAACCACTTAACATGTTTGACTAGAAAACCCTAGTAACGAGGGACCCGTTTCAGCAGTAACCCAAGTTAGGTATCATGGTACCCTGAAACTAGGCAGGGTGTGGCACGATTACTGGGTTGATTGTAAGCGGTCAAAACGACGGCGGTGGGTGCACAGTGTAGGTTCTAACGGGGTGCGTGCGTTCACACACTCTGGTGCTGACAAACAGGGCACTGGGTGAACCAGTAGTATAACCTATGCCTTCTAGAATTGTGTCGGGGCCGCCACCATGGGTCTTGATACACCCCATGGTGGGACCATCATAGGTATCTACAATTCTTGGGGAACGTATGATACATGTTTACGCGAGTAGGAGCCGATCTATAGAAAATGGGGATCACTTCACCCTCAGCATGGGGTCCAGTTAGAATAAGCTCAAGTAGGTGCAGAGATATAGTGTGCGTGTGATAGTACATTCGATTCTAAACTACACTTCCTTAGCTTGTGATACTTGCCTATTTTCAGTTTATATCTATCATGTCCTTTTTCTTATTCACATACTGAAGAGTCACTAGATTTACTCAGGCTTTATGTCTGACTCTATTTTCTTTTCGTCTTCTTTTCTTTCGTCCCCTCCAGGTCCACAGGGCGGAAACAACTCAGCTCAGTCAGACTCTTTGCAAGCTCCAAGACCGTAGATGTATGGTTTGGATCTTCTTTGCTCGGATTATGGCTTTGGATATCACTATGGGGATTTTTGTTACTTTATTTATGTTTTATGCTTCTTTAATAATCAAGACAGTAATGAGGTTGTAATGTTGGAAGTATTTTGAGACAATTATGGAATTGTTTTGTTTGAACACGTATTGATGAAATAAAAGCCTGTTTGGTTTCCGCTGTTTAAAATATGTGTATTTATATCTGTCTTGTGTTTATCTGTGGCTTTTACTTATAAACCTCCGCCAAAGTTAAGGCATTCCCTTTGTGAGTGGCCTTAACGGAGGTGGGGTGTTTCAGCCCTACCATCATGCAACTATCTAGAGATTCTTTGTAATTTGGTGACGAACTAGATTGAATCAGAGAATCTATCATGTATCCGTTTGGGTGCTACAGAAGTGGAGAATTCTCGGACGTACAAAGAAGGTTGGTATAAAAATGCAGCAAAGCTTGCTATTGTTGATTATGTGCTGGGGGAGGAAATAATTTGGTAGCCTCCATAGACGTAAAGGAGGAAGAATTGCAATTCTTCTCCTTTTGGCGAAACCGAGAATATAGCTGAAATATGATACATAATATTTATTTTTGGGAAAGAGGACACGGGCTGTAGCCCAGGTAAGCATACATATAGATCCGTCCTTGCTAATGGAAGACATGTCAAATTGTTGGAATTAGGTTTTTATTTATTTTAATTATCATGCAGTTAATATTCATACTCATTTATTGAATAACATCTTTTGTCAAATTTTGGGAGGAGAAAGCTTGTGAATGAGATTGAAGGAGGTTGCAGTTTCTAGTCGTAGTGCATGCACGAATGCAAGTTTGGAACCTTCATATGTGTTAAGGGCATTGGGGAGGGATAAAGACATGGCACATGCTTCAATCAGGTTTGGGATAAGGGATTTACCATGGAGAAGGAGATTGATAGGGCAGTGTTGGTCACAGTTAGGCAGGTGGAGAAGTTGACGGAGATGAGTCCACTTTATGAGATGGTGAAAGGTTGTGGTTTCTAATGGTCATATCGGGTTAGACATCTGAATTTTGATTTTGTGTTATGATGGTAATGATGATATGAATGCTTGTATACGCATGCATATGCCAGTGCATGTTTGTTTTAGAACACGATTTAGTAGTGTATATATGCATGTATGTATCATACAGTTATTTTTGAAGTTCAATAAATGAACAAGTTAGTTTGGTGAGAAAACTTATTTTTCCTTAGCACTACGTTGGCTTTTTTGAAGAGAATTTTTTAGCTTAATAAAGTTAACTTGTAATTTTCTCTTATCTATAACCAAGTTAAGTATTAGAGACAAGCACGGTGTGCAAATACTAAGCCAGTGCCTCTAACTTGTAGCAAAAACAATTTTATTATCTATAAATTGAAAATCTATTGTTTTATGTAGTTATTATTGTATCATTAAGTTATAGCATCCTCGGAAAAAAAATTGTAAGGTTAATTTTGTTTGCCAATTTGTATATGGTTATATCCATTGTTATGAAAAACGCTAAGCTTTAGGTACATTTTAATTACCAGAAAGTGACAACTGCGACACCAAGCCTTCAGTGGTGAGCCCTCTTTGAAGGAGAATTTGCTTCAATTGACTTAAGTTATATGCCGGAGCAGGTAAAAACTCTAGTTTCACTCATTATGAAATTCTACCACCTAATCTACCTTTAAGAACATTCCATGTTATAACTTTTGACTATAACAAACCGTAGAAGTCAGCTACATGTTACCATCAAATAGAATTAAATATAAAAGAAGTTTTGCAATGTTCACTTACTACGGCAGTTACATCTCTTGCTGCAACAAGTAAAATTTCAGCACATGACAATTTTGGGGCATAGATTATATTGATTTCTTTGCATCGTCAATCACATAAAAGGCATGCAAAGATATATTAGGAGGTCCACCTTTCTCTGATGGGTTGTTTCCAATAGATTTCAGTAAAAATTAACCATCACAACAATTTTAAAACAAGGAATAAATCAACTAACATATATCCGTTGATTGCTCTGAGGAGGTTGGAATTTGATTTGGGGTTACTTTTCTGAAGGTTTTTCAGGCGAGTCGAGAATTCAATGTTGATTTTCCATGACTTGAGTGATTGCATGGAGGCAGTAAAGGAAGTACAGGTGTCGCAACTGGTGGTGGCTGTTTCTGGGAGGTTATTGCATGAAGGATCAGGTGGAGTATGGTCTCTGGTTTTACATGTGTGGGTTTGTTTTATTGTCGTAGGCTTCAGCTTTGTATATAGTATAGGTGGATGAAGCAATTCATTTCTGGTGGTTGAGGCAATCAGGGATGCAATTTCAGGTTGTATACATTGATTAAGCAAGTGTGCACGTGATGGATCAGGGTCTGGTGGCACAAGCAGGTTAGTGGTAGATTTTGATTTGCAAAAAGCATGCGAGTTTGTTAAGTTGACAGGTAAACGGTGAACGATGATGGAATTGCTGGTTTGTACAGGAGTGTTAAGAAAGGAATTGATGTCGGGATTCTTGGAAGTGAGTAGATGGTTTATGCGGGTTTGCATGGTAGTTAGGCACTGAGCAGAGAATGGTTACAGGTTGGTTGATATGGTTGTATGCAGAGAAGTGAAGAGGTTGTAGAGGAGGTGGGTTAAGTAGAGAGGGTGATCTGTGTTGTGTTCTGTGATCGAGGTTAGATATGGTGAATTTAGAGTAAAGTAGTGAGTATGGTTAGATGAGGTTGTTTGAGTTCTGTGTTGAGCAGCAAGGAAGACATGGTAAGTCTAAGAGGGTTGATGAATAAGTTGTTTGATGTTAATGATGATCAATTAAGATAATTGGATGCTGTCGTCAAACATGAGAGTTTGAGTAGAAATGCCAAAGTGTGATAGAGGGAAGACTGATGATGCAGGTTTGGAAGCAAGTGTGGTTTATGTTAATAATGCATTGTGTATGCAACTGTTTTGATGATCAAGAGCAGTGTAGGCTAGTGTATGGTTAATTTAAGCTGTAAGGCAGTGGTTATTGAATGTGCAGGTTGCGTTGAGGTCTGGTTTGGTCTTCGATTAATTTGATAAATGGCAGGTAGATTGTTTGTGAGAAGATTTTTGGTTGACAGTGGAGAAGTTGTATTGATTGGTCAGGCAGTTTTGGTTTGAGACGAGGGATGCAAATTGAAGTTTGGTTTTGGCATAAGGAAATGACTAGTTGTAAGAGTTCATACTTTTACATTGGATTGTTGGTTAATGAATAGTTCTAAGAGTGTTTACAGTTGGATGTTCATACTTTTACGTCATAGTAAATGCTTAAAAATTCAGTAAACATGAAAATGTAAAATCACCTTTCAAGCATCTTTACTAGCTACATAAAAAAGTTATTATGGAGTTACTGAAAACATCATAGCATATACAAATTTTATAGGGCAATACAACATTTATCTTATTAATTCAATCCTAATTTGTTTGCATTTTTTTCCTATTGTTTCAATATGTGGTTCTGATTATTTATATCTTGTAGGGTTGGCAAACAAGAGACTATTTCCATTTGACCAACAGGCGAGGGCTTATCGGTTATTCTTGCAACAACAAAGACTAGGAAGCAGAGGAAGCCTGCGAACCTATACCGCAGGTCAGTTATGAAAAAGGATCTCCCTGCAATGGCCAAAGCTGTAATTAACCAGGTAAATCATGTCAGGACTCTTTAAGTTTAAATTCTTGTTATTGTTGGTTATAATGGAAGTATGTGCATTTGAACTGTTATGAAATAAGATATGCATCTTGCTTTTCTCTACATTTCGACCAATTTGCATTTGACACCAATCAAATCACGGTTATGTATGCTGAACCTCTTCCCTGGACTAGTTCCACGAATTTCGTTCAATTTGGAATTCATGCAGAATTGCATGGGCCTTTCTAATTTGGTACCTATTATTTACTTTTTTTTACACTTATTGTTTATCTGTTTTGATTGTTGTGTAAGGCTCGTATACTAGTTTTACAACCTATATTCTGCATTCTTGTTTTTTTTTCTTTTCTTTTTACTGCTTCCACTCTTTTTAAATTTAAAAACAAAAAAAGAAACAAACGATCCAACATGATTCACGACGTTCATAACTTATATACATATATTCTAAAAGTGCATTAAGTTTGGTAAATTTATCCAAATACTACTGTGGATTTCACTTTTTATGAAAAAAAAGTAATTTAAAAGGAAAAACCAAAATAGCCCTAAACTAAATTGGTTAATCAACCGTTTAAACAAAAGTTAATTTGATCGACCCGATTAGCTTTTCAATTTAACTGGTTATATATTGACTTAATAATTTTCGTTAACCAAAACTAAGGATGGCTGTGGATTTTAAAATCTTGATTCGGTGGGACAATGAATTGTTTGAGGTGGCATCTGTTTTAAATGGACAAAGTTGGTGATGGCTGTAGATTATAAAATCTTGATCTTCTGGGGCAATGGATTGTTCGAGGTGGCCTCTGTTTTAAGTGGACCAAGTTGGTCCATTTAGTACCTTTAGTAGGGGAGCTTTTACTTATAAATCATAGTATCCACTACTTTATTTTTTAAAAGTCAATTTTTGTTATGTTTTATATCCATTTGGATACCGTCCATCGAATATTTTCCTTCGTAAGTGATATGCTAGGTTTAGGTACCTAAAATTCTTACATGCAGTATTGGTGGAACGTAAATGCAGTAAAATGTATCAAATACTTAAGTAGGAAACGTATGAAAATGAGTCAACTTAATGTGAAAGTTCTATAAAAAAAAAAGGAGAATAAACTATGCACTAAGAAGGCACAGAAACACAATTTCACTGTCATACCAAAACAGAGCTAAAGACCAGTTGAATTATTATCTGTTATAATTCCTCTTTCTTCATATCCTGAATTGGATTTCTTCTCTTTCCTATAAAACAACTGTAGTTTATATCCACATCATGATACCAAGAGGATAATTTCAAATTTACCTGTAGCTTCTAACAAAAGAGCGAATCAAAATAATTGAAGAATGTGCAATAAAACATATGACTGCACTTAACAATTCAAACTAAAGTTAATGCATGTAAAAGAGTTAAATATTGTTTGGCAGATAAATTCTTGTGTGCATATAAAAGTTACAATGCACTTGCACTTAGATTTGAGTCCAAACTAAAGCTAAACTGAATTAGTTATCATCAAATCTTACGAAATAAGATTATTGGTAAATAAATTAGTTAACACATCCAAGTTACAATCTCTGAACTCACCATTAGATCGACAAGCAAACATTTTGCCAAAATACTTAATAAATTTCCTAGCTAGAACCAGATTATATGCCATAATGACTAAACAAAAAATTGACATATATATATATATATATATTCTTTTCGTATTTTTCACATATAGTAATTCATTGATTGAATAACCTGCATGTTTCACATAGGATACCTTTCATTATTCCTTGCATGCCATTCAATCAAATGTTCGTGTCATATTATTGATTAGTGCTTGGCCAAATTGTTTGCTTTTTTCTGGACTCTTCTTTTTTGCATTATCTACCTTTGAATTGTTATCCAGCTTTTTAAGCATGATGACGTAAATTTCATGTCTGGTTCTTTAATAGTTGTTTTTTAAATTTACTTCGCTATAATGAATTTCTAATATGTAAAAGTTTGCTCTTATACGGTGGGCATTCGGTAGGATCTTTTTGTTATGCTTGGCTTCTGAGCTTTGTAAACTATTTAGCACTCTCCTCTTGCATACATTTTGACTAATTATCCATGTCATATTTAGAGTTTGGTTGTATTGTTTGCTTCCTTTTACATTTTACCTCATCCATCACTTATCTTTAAGCTGTCGTTGGCAAGTTAGCGGTCTTAATGTAGTGAAATATTCAAAGTAAACCAATCAAAATGGAATCAATTAAGCTGGTAATGATAGTGGTTCCATTTTTTTATACATCACCCTCTATTTTTTTCTTCTTAATATTCTTAATCATATTTTTAGTTCATTTCAATTTTTCTCCTAGTAAACCAAGAGAATAAAAAGTACCTTTTTCTATTAGATTGTGGAAGTCAAAACACTCGGATCTACACTAGCAACACAAGAATGGAAATTAACAATGAGTGGGGAGAGTTCATCATCACCAAGGGTTTCTAGCCCTGGAGCTGAAGATCGGCGTTCGATTCTTTGAAGGCAAGTTTGAGTTCTTTTATTTTACTTCATGTTTTCATATTACATAAATTGTTTAGTATATATCAAGCAAACAACATGGGTAAATAAGCTTCAACATGGCACTTCTATTGCAAGTCACGATAGATTGAATTTTGATGGTTATTTTGCACATAAGCTGAGACGACCCGAATTCCCGTTCTCACGGAAACAAGGTTATCTTTGGAATATAACACAGAAACATATAATAGCGGAACAGAATTAAATAAATACACCAGATAATGAACAACAAAATATACTGGATAAAGTAATCATCAGAGTTACACAGTATACAGGATCTTACTTAGTACAAATACAGTTCAGCTATACATAAATGTCTACAGCGGAAATAAACAAAATATGTACAATAGGAGCTGAACAGCATAAAAAGAAATAAATGATAGAATCCATCTTCAGCTCCAGCTATCCAGAAAGAACCAGCTAAACCTGAATACAAGGCTGCCCGTGTAGAAAAAGGGGCACCCGAGTTTGAGAGTGAAACAAACTACGAGTCAGTCATGGGACTGGTATGAGAAATCCACTCAACACATATATAATTGGCTAATCACAGGACCACGCCACTTTCGTGGAACGGGTTTACTCCATTGGATTGCCAGTGCTTTAAAACAAATCTTTCTTTTAAACATCGCTATGCTTTTTATAAAAATGAAGCCGTTATAAGACTCAGTTCCCATCACACAATGCAACGCAAACCGGAGGATAGAGTTTTACCTTATAATGGCCAAAATATGATTGATACGAACAAAACAAAGGCATTTGATATTATTGCTAGTGTCTATATATTTTGAAAACAATTTCAAATCATAACTATCAATCATAGACGGCATGGGTACCATATATCATGTCGCCATATATATATATACAATCAAAACCGCACGATCACGTATTTGGAAATTGGATTTCAGTCATGAACCAAGGAAAAAGATAGTCCTTACCGAATTCGAGACAATCTAGCCCATGTCTCAGGATCAGAACGCATCAACCCTTTAGATCGTCAGGGCCGGTCCACCGATGTGGATTATTATGCCTGAACACTACGTTTCTCCGCCCTTTGGGGCGTAAACGAGCCAACGAATGACTCCATCGGACCCGGATCGTCCGATCAAACCGAGGCGCCTCGCAACAGCAACAACCACATAGGTGAAAAGTATATAAATGTCAGGGCTGGAAGGTCACTGACACCACCCTAGCTAGAAAGAAACGCAGGCCCTCCCTGATGTCCTCTCCCGTTTTAGGTTCATACCGGGGTGTGAGGCTCGCGAATTCACGTTCACACAAAGCTACGCCACACAGGCGGTGCTTTGATCATCACCACAAGACTTTGCTTTTCAACAGAAGTCCTGATCACTGCATCTTAGCATGCCACACAGGCAATCCATGCCATGCGACTGATGTCCATCGATATACAACCTTTGAGCTCGTACGTCTCAGAGAAGGGCGTTAAGCAAAAGAATAAATTCTCCGCCGCCAAACAGATGTATATTTAACAGAGATCAATCAACACAGAATAAAATCCAATGTCAGACACACAGTCCATTTACAAGTCCGTTCTGGGTCTGAACGAAACCGGAGGCACTAAATACCTCGCAAACCCATCGATCACCACGTACGTCTGGACGATCACCACTCATTATCCATATTTCGGGATGCCTCCCAATCAGACCTCGGTTACCATCCAAACGAGGTGAAGATCTCCGGTCTTCGACCATCGTCTTCATCTTCGACTTTCAATCGTCGATCAATTATTTGAAATGAGAATTAACTCGGCCTTTTCAAATAATTTACGTATATTTAGAATTTCAAATCAATCTATTTCAATGGTTAAATTATTCGACAACATCAAAATTGTTCTTTAATGTAATTTTCACACCAAACACATTCAACCATCAAATACAACATAAATCGAGCAAATTCAGTTTATTTCCATTCCATATCGCTTAGGATATTTAATAACTATTTATCGCTATTTTTATTTATTTTAAAATAGCCATTCTATTCAAAACGACGCTTCGGGCCATAAGGCGGCCGTGGCGCTGTTTTTCTTCAGATTTGATTTACACTTATCTGAAAATCTAACCGTTGGATCTTCACAAAATTTACATCATTAGAAAGGTCTTTTCGAAACGAATCCAACGGTTCCAGTTTCGGGAAAATCCGACGGTCGGATCTCCCGGTACAATCGTTTGAATTTTCGATTTCAAATTACGAACTGCAGCGTCGTTATTCGATTAAATATATAATTATATTTATATATATATATAAATATAATCGCTTCTGGCGCTGTTTTTCTTCAAATTTGAATTAAACATTCCAGACAATCCAACCGTTGGATTTTTACAAGGTTGGTGCCGTTGGAAAGATTATTCCAAGGCGAACCCGACGGTTGAGGTTTCGGGAAAATCCAATGGTCGGATTTCCCGTACTAGTTGTTTGAAAACACGGTTTCAAAACACGAACTGCACGGCTTCGTTTCGTTTTAATTTTATTTATATTTATATATTTATATAAATATAGTTCATTCAATGATTTCCATATCGTTTTAACTTCAAATATTTTTCTAACGCCTTAAATTTTGGAAAAATTTCGCCATAACCTCCCCTGCACCGGGAGCATCGGGAAATCGCAAATAGCTTTCCCGGTCCTTCTAATCTCAAAAAGAAAAAGAAAAAGCCAAGCGGCTAGCCAACAGGCTCAAAATCATCACCCAAACAAATCAGTAAATGTGTACCTATTTGTCGGGCACAAAATTTTATTCCTCTTCTCTAGCCCCTTTGCTATAACCTGTTCAATGAATATTGCATGTACATGTATATACAGTTCTTATCATTTATCAATTTCTATTCGACTTCATATTTGATTTCTATTTGGTTTAAAAACTCCATTCATTCTAATGTTACATAAGTAGGTGCAAATCATTTCATTAGCTAATTAATGAATATTTCATCTCATATATGTTTATTTTGAACAAGTGGCTATTTTTAGCTCTTCACATTTCAACGATTTATGCATACAATAAAAATGCGATTTTTATTGTAAAACGATTCATTTCAAAACACTATTTTTCTATATAGTTCATATAGTCGATAAAAGGTGATTTTTATTATCAAACAATTTATTTCAAAATATGAATACCATTCAACACATGAATTTCTAATCAACGAATGAATATCAATTCAACACATGAATGTTTTCTATAGTTTCTATATATAGATAAAAATGTGATTTTTATTATCGAACAATTTATTTCAAATTATGAATACCATTCAACACATGAATTTCTAATCAACGAATGAATATCAATTCAACACATGAATGTTTTCTATAGTTTCTATATATAGATAAAAATGTGATTTTTATTATCGAACAATTTATTTCAAAATATGAATATCATTCAACACATGAATTTCTAAACAACGAATGAATATCAATTCAACACATGAATGTTTTCAATGGTTTCTATATATAGATAAAAATGTGATTTTTATTATCGAACAATTTATTTCAAAATATGAATACCATTCAACACATGAATTTCTAAACAACGAATGAATATCAATTCAACACATGAATGTTTTCAATAGTTTCTATATATAGATAAAAATGTGATTTTTATCATCAAACAATTTATTTCAAAATATGAATACCATTCAACACATGAATTTCTAAACAACGAATGAATATCAATTCAACACATGAATGTTTTCTATGGTTTTTATATATAGATAAAAACGTGATTTTTATTATCGAACAATTTATTTCAAAATATGAATACCATTCAACACATGAATTTCTAATCAACGAATGAAAATCAATTCAACACATGAATGTTTTCTATTCAATGAATAAATATAGTTTAAGCAAATGAAAATAATTCAAACACACGAATATTATTCAAAATTTCGGCAGCATAACGGCAGGGTAGTTACACGGCACCGTCCCTAGTACGGCTCCTCGCTCTACCTTAAAACCTCGCGGTTTTTGACAATGGGGATCATGCATCTAGTTCGCACGCAGGCGGCATGTATATATTTATTTTATTTCCACAAACTAATCCTATGTGGTTTCAACCAAATATTTCACAACCACAAATGGGTATTTTTCAACCACAATCAACCAATGTCAATCACAAACAATCCCAAACAATCATTCGCTATCAATCAATTTTCACAACAATTTCAACCAATAAATATCGTCCATGGTTTGTGGACGAGGGGCGTATATATATATATATATATATATATATATATATATATATATATATATATAGCAATTCACTTTTACTTCACACATATATATATAAATTTTAAATCAGAAATCTCACCAATAGCTATCCAACTTCACGACACTTCCTTAGAGAACTCTTCGCCAATCTCGCCTTTTGTCGCTTTGTTGTCCGTATTCTCTACATAGGTAAAAATCGAATTTTTACGATCCTATTTAATATATAAAAATATGATTTTTACTTCGACTTTCAATATATAAAAATATGATTTTTACTTCGACTTTCAATATATAAAAATATGATTTTTACTTCGTAAAGTTCAAATCCTTTTTCTCTTTAAAGATTAAACCTTTTTCCTATTTAAAGTTTTTACCTTTACAACAAATCAGTTTTTATTTTTAAAACAAATCAGTTTTTATTTCTTAAAACAAATCAGTTTTTATTTCTTGAAACAAATCAGTTTTTATTTCTTAAAACAAATCAGTTTTTATTTCTTAAAACAAATCAGTTTTTATATTTAAAACAAATCAGTTTTTAAATCTTTTAAAATCAGTTTTTAAATCTTTTAAAATCAGTTTTAAAATGCTTTTCAAATCAGTTTAAAAATGCTTTTCAAATCAGTTTTTAAATCTTTTAAAATCAGTTTTAAAATGCTTTTCAAATCAGTTTAAAAATGCTTTTCAAATCAGTTTTTAAATCTTTTAAAATCAGTTTTAAAATCTTTTCAAAATTCAGTTTTAACCTTTTAAAAATCAATTCAGTTTTTAATCCTTTTAAAAATCAATTTATTTTTTTACAGAATAAAAAAAAAAGTAAAACAAAACGACTTACAGAGGGGGGGGGTTTCTGCAGTTCGACGAAGGGCTTCTCGAAGGCGGCGGCTCGGGTTTCGAACGGTGGTGGCAGCTTCTGGCTTCGAGCGGAGAAGGCGTTGACTTCGGGGAGGGGGGGGGGTCGGATTGAAGGAGGAGGAGGGCGGTGGATCGATTTGCTCGCAATGGAGGGAGGAGCGGGCGGAAGCGGTCGGTCGGTCGGTCTTCGACGAGGGTTTTTCCTTTTTTTTTTCTTTTTTTAATTTCTGTTTAACTGAAATAAAAGTGAACGGGGGGGGGGGGGGGGGGGGCAGAACGAAGATAAAGGGGGGGGGGAAGATTATATTTTATTTTTTTATTTTATTTAATTATTTATATTTTGCAAAAAGGTTGACTTTTACATACGACCTCGAAACGAGGCCCACCGCCTGTCGTCCATAGCGTTTTACCCCCATTTCGAACACAATGGGATATGTATCGCAAGCCGATTTGATTGTTACAATCAGTTTCCGTTGAATTTTCATTTAAATCACTATATTGAATTTTAAACGTACATTTCAAATTACCGGGGCCACATACTAACTAGAAAAATTCCCGAAAAATATTTTCTAGCTTCGTATTGACGATACGGTCCTAACAAAACTAGTTTCGTCGAATTCTGAGACCGTTTGAAAAATGGCCAATTTCCAGTCGATTAAAATCAACTGAAACTGGTCAAACGCGTTTTCCTTTGCCACGCTCACATATTGATTCGAAAAATTATGAAATTTGAAACCTAGCAATAATTTGACATCACGGATCCAACAAAAGTGGTTTCGTCGAAATCCGAGGTCATTTGCAAAATGTCCATTTTTAAGGGCCTGAATTCCATAGCGACTATTCAGAATTTTCAACTGGACATACCTTTTGATTCCCGCTATCAAATTTCGATTGGTCGGATTCGTTAGAAAGATATTCACTAACATATTTAAATATTTTTGGTTTCACTAAAATCTGGATTGTTTTGCACCCGGTATATTCAATTGAAGTTTGAAATCGAATTATCGAACTACCGCGCTATTTTCAATTCTATATATAATTATAATTAATTATATTCGTTTTCAAATGTCGATTCGAACTCAGTTTTCATCGCCATTATTTAAAATATTTATTTTAAATAATTAAAATCCATTATTTTAGCTAATTTAAAAATTTTAAATTGGTTCAGATTTTCTGGGTCGTTACAATCTCCCCCACTTAAAACTTTTCGTCCCCGAAAAGGAATAAAGTCGAAAGTAGTTTGATAAATCTACAATCACACAACACAACAACCAATTTGTTTTTAATATTCAGAGTATAGAATAAATAGTGCACATCCATGGGAAGAAAATAGCAACAGAATAGAGAATTAAATGGTAATGCAAAGTATGACAAATGTACCTTGCACCGGAGTCAATCAGAGATATCTACTCGGCATCTGGGGTAAGCTTTCTGAATGCTCTCCTCAGTTTCCCAAGTACAATCTCGCGGATCTCCACTCCATTGCACTTTGACTAGGTGAACCTTCTTGTTTCTCAGCTCTTTGGTTTCTTTGCCGATAATCTTTAGCGGCTCACGCCTCACGGCTAATTCTGGAGTAATTTCGATATCCTGTTGAGCTGCTTCTTCCACGATCAAGTCTAGATCATGAACGTGCTTTCGAAGTTGAGATATATGAAATACATCATGAACTCCAGGCAACCAGTCAGGCAGTTTGACCCTATAAGCGAGAGTTCCGATCCGTTCCAGAATAGGAAACAGACCAATAAATTTGGGCGCCAACTTTCCAGTTTTACCGAACCGGATAACTCCTCTCATCGGCGATACTTTCAAATATACATAGTCACCAACTTCGAAGGATATATCTCTTCTTGTTTTATCGGCATAGCTCTTTTGTCGGCTTTGAGCGGCGAGTAATCGCTTCTTAATAAAATCGACTTTGTCGGCGGCTTCTCGAATCATATCAGGACCCAACACAAGTCTATTTCCAGGCTCGACCCAACAAGCAGGAGATCGGCACGGTCTACCATACAATGCTTCGAATGGCGACATTGTCAGACTCGCCTGGTAGCTGTTGTTATAAGAGAATTCAGCCAAATGCAGATGGTCTTCCCATGATCCACCGAAATCTAGAACACATGCCCGCAATAGATCTTCTAAAATGCGATTCACCCTCTCAGTCTGACCGTCTGTCTGAGGATGATAAGCGGTGCTCAAGTTTAACTTTGTTCCCAGCTCGACTTGAAATGCTTCCCAGAATTTGCTAGTGAATATTGTATCTCTATCACTGACTATTCTGAGCGGCACTCCATGTAGTCTAACTATTTCCCTGAAGTATATCTGCGCCAGACTCTGAGCGGTTCTATTTGATTTGACAGGTATAAAATGGGCGGTCTTCGTGAAGCGATCTACGATCACCCAAATACTGTCATTTCCCTTTCTGGTTCTGGGCAGACCATCGATGAAATCCATAGAAATATGTTCCCACTTCCAGCCAGGAACTTCTAGCGGTTGTAATAATCTAGCCAATTTCTGTTGGTCGCTCTTGACTAGCTGGCAAGTAGGGCATCGACTAACATATAAGGAAATGTCCCTTTTCATCGACTTCCACCAGAAAGTGCGTTTGATGTCATTATACATTTTTCTTACTCCCGGATGGATACTGAGTTTTGACTTGTGGCATTCATCCAATACTTCCTTTCGAAGTTCAGGAATGTTAGGGACACAGATTCGACCTTTGAGCCTTAGGACCCCCTCATTATCAACTTGAAAACTCGAGGGTTCGCCTTGTTGAATTATCCCTCTGATCTTCTGAATGAAGTGATCATCCTCCTGAAGAGCAGATATCTTATCTAGCAATGAAGTCGTGATAATAAAACTGGCGATCATTACATTCTTTCTGCTTAACGCATCGGCCACGACATTGGCTTTTCCTGGAGTATATATAATTTCGAAGTCATATGCCGCAAGAAACTCCAGCCAACGTTGCTGTCTCAGATTTAAGTCCTTCTGAGTGAACAGATATTTCAACGACTGGTGATCTGTAAACAGTTCAAATCTCTCGCCCAGAAGATAGTGTCTCCAGATTTTCAAAGAGAATATGATAGCCAATAACTCAAGATCATGAGTTACATAGTTTTTCTCGTGCGGCTTCAGTTGATGGCTAGCATAAGCAATTACTTGGCCTCTTTGCATTAACACTGCGCCAAGGCCTTCTCTAGAAGCATCTGTCCAGACTTTTAGATCTTGGTTGCCATCAATGATGGTTAACACTGGAGCTGTCGTCAATCTTAACTTTAGCTCTTCGAAAGCCTCCTCACTTTCTTGAGTCCATTTGAACTTAGAATGCTTCTTTGTAAGCTTCGTTAAGTGACCAGATATCTTCGAAAAGTCTTTAACGAACTTTCGGTAATAGCTAGCCAATCCGAGAAAACTGCGGACTTCAGTGGGGGTACTGGGCTGTTTCCAATTCTGAATAGCTGTGATTTTACTTGGATCCACAGCGATTCCTTCTTTCGATACGACGTGGCCCAGAAATTTTACTTCATCTTGCCAGAAGATACATTTGGAAAATTTGGCTTTTAATACATTCCGTCTGAGAATTTCTAACACTTGTTCCAGATGCTTTTCATGTTCGGCCTTTGATTTAGAGAAGATTAGAATATCATCAATAAAAACCAGAACAAATTTATTCAAAACTCCCCTGAATACTCTGTTCATCAGATCGACGAAGTAAGCTGGAGCGTTACATAAGCCGAACGGCATTACTAACCACTCGTAGAATAAGTCGGGGCCTCTGAACGCTGTCATTGGAACACACTCTTCGGCAATTCGAAGTTGATGGAAGCCTGTAGCTAGGTCCATTCGTGAAAATACTTGTGCTCCATTTAATCGATCCAACAAATCATCAATCCGCGGCAATGGATATTTGTTCTTTATTGTCTGTTTGTTCAGATCACGATAATCCACGCATAGCCGTAGAGTACCGTCAGATTTTGGGACAAACACCACTACTGCACCCCAATCAGAGAAACTAGGCCTGATCAGACCTTTCCATACTAGCTGTCGTGTTTGATTGTCTAATTCTTCCTTCTCTTTCAAGGACATTCTTCGAATAGCGTGAACTACCGGCCTTGCATTGGGAATCAAAGCAATCTTGAAATCTATTTCTCTCTGTGGAGGTAAGCGAACAACTTCTTCGAACACATCCGCATAGTTCTTGACGACAGGAATGTCTTTGATGAGGTCAGGAATATTCTCTGTGACTTCAGGAACATTTTCAATTTGGGATGGAGAAACATTCAAAGCTGCCCAGAAGTCTTTTCGATTATCATTCTGACCTTCACAGGGAATGGTTATATAACTCCCTGATTTAGTCTTAGCTCTAACAACTCTCTCGGCGCATCTAACCTCTGCTTCATATTTGGTTAACCAATCCAATCCCAAGATAAGATCGAATTCATCAAAATTCATGACGACAGAGATAATAGGGAATTTATAGCAAGAAAAAGAGACGGGTACTGCACAAACCCAACTGAGATTGATGGAACCTCCGACTGGATTTCGGACAGTCATTGGTTCCTTGAGCTTCCTCAAGTTCAAATCAAGTTTCTTAGCGGCACTCTTTGAAATGAAGCTTCGGGACGGGCCTGTGTCAAACAGTACTTTAACTGGAATGTTTTTGACAGTAAGCGTTCCTTCTAAAACATCAACCCTTTCTTGACTTGCTGAGGGATCAGAAGTTTCTGCCAATTCATTCACCTGAACTACTTCAGGCTTCCTCAAGAGCCAGCAATCCTTTGCAAGATGACCAGTCTGCTTGCATTTACTGCAACCTCTTTTCTCTTGAAATATCTCCTTGGATTTATATCCACTCTTTGTTCGCTTCTTCGAGGGTTTGCAATTCCCCTGAAAATGCCCTGGCTTATGGCAGTTATTGCATATGGCGGTCGTTACGGGTTCTTTCTCAGATTTAGCCCATTTTCTCTTGGCACTGGGCTTCTTACTGGCTTCAGGAATATCAGTTTCCGACTTTTCTTTGTCACTAGAACAGACTTCTTCTTCGTCGTGTAACATTCCTTTCTTATGGAGATCTTCATACTGATAGGCCATATATATCATTTCAGAAAAAGGAAGCTTCACATGCCCCAATACTTTATTCCGGTATTTCCTTTGAAGTCCGTGAATAAACCTCAGATTTTTCCTCTTCGGATTTTCAATTAGATGAGGGGCAAAGTGAGAAAGTTCATTGAATTTCTTATGATATTCGGGAATTGTCATGTCTCCTTGTATTAGATAAGAAAATTCATCACATAATCTCTCAGTTGCTTCGGGAGGAGTAAATCTTTCTAAGAAAATCACTTTGAATCTGTCCCAGGTGATATCACCTTCTGGATTATTTTTGACGATTGTTTCCCACCAGATTAAAGCTTCCTCTTTGAGCGCCCAAGATGCTACTAACCGTTTCTGGTCATCTCTCAGCTGGATATGCTCAAAGATTCCTTCGACAGAGCTCACCCAAGCTTGTGTTTGAATAATAGATTCATTGCCCGAGAATTGTGCTCCACCCAGATTTCGATATCTCTTGAATAGAGCCTCTAGGTCGGGTTCTGTATTCCTTCTGTTTCTGGCACTCATTTTTCTAGTACTTCTGCAAATGGCAGATCAAGTGCCAGGTCACAGAAAAGGTATTTTAAAATATGGAAACACATACTTCAATGTAAATGTGTCTATCGAGGTGTAATTTCATTCTGCTTTACTCATACTAGGATCTTGCTGATCCTATCTGTATAGAGTTACCCATCCTAGAACTCTACTGGTTCTATTTCTGACGAGTTCGCTCACATGTTATATTCCAGAACTAAGCTTAACCAAAGCTCTGATACCACGATGAGACGACCCGAATTCCCGTTCTCATGGAAACAAGGTTATCTTTGGAATATAACACAGAAACAGATAATAGCAGAACATAATTAAATAAATACACCAGATAATGAACAACAAAATATACTGGATAAAGTAATCATCAGAGTTACACAGTATACAGGATCTTACTTAGTACAAATACAGTTCAGCTATACATAAATGTCTACAGCGGAAATAAACAAAATATGTACAATAGGAGCTGAACAGCATAAAAAGAAATAAATGATAGAATCCATCTTCAGCTCCAGCTATCCAGAAAGAACCAGCTAAACCTGAATACAAGGCTGCCCGTGTAGAAAAAGGGGCACCCGAGTTTGAGAGTGAAACAAACTACGAGTCAGTCATGGGACTGGTATGAGAAATCCACTCAACACATATATAATTGGCCAATCACAGGACCACGCCACTTTCGTGGAACGGGTTTACTCCATTGGATTGCCAGTGCTTTAAAACAAATCTTTCTTTTAAACATCGCTATGCTTTTTATAAAAATGAAGCCGTTATAAGACTCAGTTCCCATCACACAATGCAACGCAAACCGGAGGATAGAGTTTTACCTTATAATGGCCAAAATATGATTGATACGAACAAAACAAAGGCATTTGATATTATTGCTAGTGTCTATATGTTTTGAAAACAATTTCAAATCATAACTATCAATCATAGACGGCATGGGTACCATATATCATGTCGCCATATATATATATACAATCAAAACCGCACGATCACGTATTTGGAAATTGGATTTCCGTCATGAACCAAGGCAAAAGATAGTCCTTACCGAATTCGAGACAATCTAGCCCATGTCTCAGGATCAGAACGCATCAACCCTTTAGATCGTCAGGGCCGGTCCACCGATGTGGATTATTATGCCTGAACACTACGTTTCTCCGCCCTTTGGGGCGTAAACGAGCCAACGAATGACTCCATCGGACCCGGATCGTCCGATCAAACCGAAGCGCCTCGCAACAGCAACAACCACATAGGTGAAAAGTATATAAATGTCAGGGCTGGAAGGTCACTGACACCACCCTAGCTAGAAAGAAACGCAGGCCCTCCCTGATGTCCTCTCCCGTTTTAGGTTCATACCGGGGTGTGAGGCTCGCGAATTCACGTTCACACAAAGCTACGCCACACAGGCGGTGCTTTGATCATCACCACAAGACTTTGCTTTTCAACAGAAGTCCTGATCACTACATCTTAGCATGCCACACAGGCAATCCATGCCATGCGACTGATGTCCATCGATATACAACCTTTGAGCTCGTACGTCTCAGAGAAGGGCGTTAAGCAAAAGAATAAATTCTCCGCCGCCAAACAGATGTATATTTAACAGAGATCAATCAACACAGAATAAAATCCAATGTCGGACACACAGTCCATTTACAAGTCCGTTCTGGGTCTGAACGAAACCGGAGGCACTAAATACCTCGCAAACCCATCGATCACCACGTACGTCTGGACGATCACCACTCATTATCCATATTTCGGGATGCCTCCCAATCAGGACCTCGGTTACCATCCAAACGAGGTGAAGATCTCCGGTCTTCGACCATCGTCTTCATCTTCGACTTTCAATCGTCGATCAATTATTTGAAATGAGAATTAACTCGGCCTTTTCAAATAATTTACGTATATTTATAATTTCAAATCAATCTATTTCAATGGTTAAATTATTCGACAACACCAAAATTGTTCTTTAATGTAATTTTCACACCAAACACATTCAACCATCAAATACAACATAAATCGAGCAAATTCAGTTTATTTCCAATCCATATCGCTTAGGATATTTTATAACTATTTATCGCTATTTTTATTTATTTTAAAATAGCCATTCTATTCAAAACGACGCTTCGGGCCATAAGGCGGCCGTGGCGCTGTTTTTCTTTAGATTTGATTTACACTTATCTGAAAATCTAACCGTTGGATCTTCACAAAATTTACATCATTAGAAAGGTCTTTTCGAAATGAATCCAACGGTTACAGTTTCGGGAAAATCCGACGGTCGGATCTCCCGGTACAATCGTTTGAATTTTCGATTTCAAATTACGAACTGCAGCGTCGTTATTCGATTAAATATATAATTATATTTATATATATATAAATATAATCGCTTTTGGCGCTGTTTTTCTTCAAATTTGAATTAAACATTCCAGACAATCCAACCGTTGGATTTTTACAAGGTTGGTGCCGTTGGAAAGATTATTCCAAGGCGAACCCGACGGTTGAGGTTTCGGGAAAATCCAATGGTCGGATTTCCCGTACTAGTTGTTTGAAAACACGGTTTCAAAACACGAACTGCACGGCTTCGTTTCGTTTTAATTTTATTTATATTTATATATTTATATAAATATAGTTCATTCAATGATTTCCATATCGTTTTAACTTCAAATATTTTTCTAACGCCTTAAATTTTGGAAAAAATTCGCCATAACCTCCCCTGCACCGGGAGCATCGGGAAATCGCAAATAGCTTTCCCGGTCCTTCTAATCTCAAAAAGAAATAGAAAAAGCCAAGCGGCTAGCCAACAGGCTCAAAATCATCACCCAAACAAATCAGTAAATGTGTACCTATTTGTCGGGCACAAAATTTTATTCCTCTTCTCTAGCCCCTTTGCTATAACCTGTTCAATGAATATTGCATGTACATATATATACAGTTCTTATCATTTATCAATTTCTATTCGACTTCATATTTGATTTCTATTTGGTTTAAAAACTTCATTCATTCTAATGTTACATAAGTAGGTGCAAATCATTTCATTAGCTAATTAATGAATATTTCATCTCATATATGTTTATTTTGAACAAGTGGCTATTTTTAGCACTTCACATTTCAACGATTTATGCATACAATAAAAATGCGATTTTTATTGTAAAACGATTCATTTCAAAACACTATTTTTCTATATAGTTCATATAGTCGATAAAAGGTGATTTTTATTATCAAACAATTTATTTCAAAATATGAATACCATTCAACACATGAATTTCTAATCAACGAATGAATATCAATTCAACACATGAATGTTTTCTATAGTTTCTATATATAGATAAAAATGTGATTTTTATTATCGAACAATTTATTTCAAATTATGAATACCATTCAACACATGAATTTCTAATCAACGAATGAATATCAATTCAACACATGAATGTTTTCTATAGTTTCTATATATAGATAAAAATGTGATTTTTATTATCGAACAATTTATTTTAAAATATGAATACCATTCAACACATGAATTTCTAAACAACGAATGAATATCAATTCAACACATGAATGTTTTCAATGGTTTCTATATATAGATAAAAATGTGATTTTTATTATCGAACAATTTATTTCAAAATATGAATACCATTCAACACATGAATTTCTAAACAATGAATGAATATCAATTCAACACATGAATGTTTTCAACAGTTTCTATATATAGATAAAAATGTGATTTTTATCATCAAACAATTTATTTCAAAATATGAATACCATTCAACACATGAATTTCTAAACAACGAATGAATATCAATTCAACACATGAATGTTTTCTATGGTTTTTATATATAGATAAAAACGTGATTTTTATTATCGAACAATTTATTTCAAAATATGAATACCATTCAACACATGAATTTCTAATCAACGAATGAATATCAATTCAACACATGAATGTTTTCTATTCAATGAATAAATATAGTTTAAGCAAATGAAAATAATTCAAACACACGAATATTATTCAAAATTTCGGCAGCATAACGGCAGGGTAGTTACACCGGCACCGTCCCTAGTACGGCTCCTCGCTCTACCTTAAAACCTCGCGGTTTTTGACAATGGGGATCATGCATCTAGTTCGCACGCAGGCGGCATGTATATATTTATTTTATTTCCACAAACTAATCCTATGTGGTTTCAACCAAATATTTCACAACCACAAATGGGTATTTTTCAACCACAATCAACCAATGTCAATCACAAACAATCCCAAACAATCATTCGCTATCAATCAATTTTCACAACAATTTCAACCAATAAATATCGTCCATGGTTTGTGGACGAGGGGCGTATATATATATATATATTTATATATAGCAATTCACTTTTACTTCACACATATATATATAAATTTTAAATCAGAAATCTCACCAATAGCTATCCAACTTCATGACACTTCCTTAGAGAACTCTTCGCCAATCTCGCCTTTTGTCGCTTTGTTGTCCGTATTCTCTACATAGGTAAAAATCGAATTTTTACGATCCTATTTAATATATAAAAATATGATTTTTACTTCGACTTTCAATATATAAAAATATGATTTTTACTTCGACTTTCAATATATAAAAATATGTTTTTTACTTCGTAAAGTTCAAATCCTTTTTCTCTTTAAAGATTAAACCTTTTTCCTATTTAAAGTTTTTACCTTTACAACAAATCAGTTTTTATTTTTAAAACAAATCAGTTTTTATTTCTTAAAACAAATCAGTTTTTATTTCTTGAAACAAATCAGTTTTTATTTCTTAAAACAAATCAGTTTTTATTTCTTAAAACAAATCAGTTTTTATATTTAAAACAAATCAGTTTTTAAATCTTTTAAAATCAGTTTTTAAATCTTTTAAAATCAGTTTTAAAATGCTTTTCAAATCAGTTTAAAAATGATTTTCAAATCAGTTTTTAAATCTTTTAAAATCAGTTTTAAAATGCTTTTCAAATCAGTTTAAAAATGCTTTTCAAATCAGTTTTTAAATCTTTTAAAATCAGTTTTAAAATCTTTTCAAAATTCAGTTTTAACCTTTTAAAAATCAATTCAGTTTTTAATCCTTTTAAAAATCAATTTATTTTTTTACAGAATAATAAAATAAAAATAAAAAAAAGTAAAACAAAACGACTTACAGAGGGGGGGGGGGGTTTCTGCAGTTCGACGGAGGGCTTCTCGAAGGCGGCGGCTCGGGTTTCGAACGGTGGTGGCAGCTTCTGGCTTCGAGCGGAGAAGGCGTTGACTTCGGGGGGGGGGGGGGGGAGGGGGGTCGGATTGAAGGAGGAGGAGGGCGGTGGATCGATTTGCTCGCGATGGAGGGAGGAGCGGGCGGAAGCGGTCGGTCGGTCTTCGACGAGGGTTTTTCCTTTTTTTTTTTCTTTTTTTAATTTCTGTTTAACTGAAATAAAAGTGAACGGGGGGGGGGGGGGGGCAGAACGAAGATAAAGGGGGGGGGGAAGATTATATTTTATTTTTTTATTTAATTATTTATATTTTGCAAAAAGGTTGACTTTTACATACGACCTCGAAACGAGGCCCACCGCCTGTCGTCCATAGCGTTTTACCCCCATTCCGAACACAATGGGATATGTATCGCAAGCCGATTTGATTGTTACAATCAGTTTCCGTTGAATTTTCATTTAAATCACTATATTGAATTTTAAACGTACATTTCAAATTACCGGGGCCACATACTAACTAGAAAAATTTCCGAAAAATATTTTCTAGCTTCGTATTGACGATACGGTCCTAACAAAACTAGTTTCGTCGAATTCTGAGACCGTTTGAAAAATGGCCAATTTCCAGTCGATTAAAATCAACTGAAACTGGTCAAACGCGTTTTCCTTTGCCACGCTCACATATTGATTCGAAAAATTATGAAATTTGAAACCTAGCAATAATTTGACATCACGGATCCAACAAAAGTGGTTTCGTCGAAATCCGAGGTCATTTGCAAAATGTCCATTTTTAAGGGCCTGAATTCCATAGCGACTATTCAGAATTTTCAACTGGACATACCTTTTGATTCCCGCTATCAAATTTCGATTGGTCGGATTCGTTAGAAAGATATTCACTAACATATTTAAATATTTTTGGTTTCACTAAAATCCGGATTGTTTTGCACCCGGTATATTCAATTGAAGTTTGAAATCGAATTATCGAACTACCGCGCCATTTTCAATTCTATATATAATTATAATTAATTATATTCGTTTTCAAATGTCGATTCGAACTCAGTTTTCATCGCCATTATTTAAAATATTTATTTTAAATAATTAAAATCCATTATTTTAGCCAATATAAAAATTTTAAATTGGTTCAGATTTTCTGGGTCGTTACATAAGCTCAACATATACAGGATTACTTAGCATGTTCATATATGTGATGTAAATTTATCGTGACATATTGTTAAAGCACGATTCTAATTCTTAGACTAAGTTAACGATGTTTTTAAAAAATTAACAATAATAACAAGAATAAACAAAGTTCGATAAACATTAACTAAATTAATAGTAATAATAATTGAAGATAAACTAACCATGTAGTTTATAGATGTAACGACCCAACTTTCGAACACATCAGAAGTTGTGGCATTAATAAGAATAAGAAAAGAAAGAAGATAAAATCACAGGAAACATCAGAATCTCACAGCGGAATTTTTTACAAAAGATGATACTTCATAATATTACACAGCAGTACATATTATGTAATACCCTGTATTTTAATAACATATTAAAATCATAAATCAAGGCAGAATTAAAATTTTAAAATAAGAATCAGGGAAAACGGGTTGTGCCATTGCGTTCGTCTCGAAATTCTGCTTGGAATAGAGTCCAAGTTTTTGAAAAACGGAGTCCGTATGACCAAGTTATGACCCTCCGAAGTTTCAGAGATTTTCAGAATCAAAAATAGCTCGAAATTCAAATTTGAAAATTCGAACTCAAACCCCAGAGCGGGCTGGGTGGGAAAATTCCCGCCCAGGACCAGGACGACCTGGGGGTTGACACTATGGTCGACCTCCCTGGGACCAGGTCGACCATAGTGTCGACCTGGGGGTCGACCTGGTGTCGAATTTCAGATTTCAAGTCTGGTGCGTTGCGATGTATCTAGACCTATTTTCTGTCTATGTTCGTAATCCTAAACCTATATAAACAGCCCCCTAACCGCATTCTCTTTACACCATTTTATTCTCTCCTTATGCTGCCTCTGAAATAATTGAAATAAGTAAATTAAAATAAAGCATGAAGACTATTTCTTGAAGACTCCGGCTAGGAATTGCATATTGGGGTTGTTTGACTAAAGCTTCGATTCTTCTTTCTAAATTCTTGATCCGCGCACTGTATGTTCTAATTACTTTGAGATTTAAACTTGTTAATTGTAATTTGGACATGAGATAAAGTGAAATTGGACTTAAGTATGATAATCGATTCACATCTATTCTAGTTTCCATCTTGGATCTTGACATTTGGGAATATTGCTATGAAATCAGTTTGGACCTATTCATGTTGTAAGTCAAACTCCTTCATGTCCATAGTATTATCATGCCTGTGATGTTGAATCAATCTACTTTTCACAAGTTTGGATTATCACCTTTATCATGACTATCACCTTATTATGCTAGATCTGTGATCCTAATGTTTTGGGACTATTATTCTATATGCCAGTGATATTATAACCAATTATCTCAAGCTATATCATGCTAGATTTATCACCTTGTGCTCGTTCTTTTGCCTATCATAGTTTTGATGTTATTCCCCTTTTATTTTGGATTTGGATTTACTTGTAATCTAGATCGATTCACGTTTATGTGCGATGGGAATACGATTTGGGTAGATTAGGCAAAACATGGATTGGTTATGAACATGAATCATGAAACTTGACGCGAACTTGACATGAAACATGAACATGGACATGACACTAGAATGAACTTGAAAATGGTCAACTCGAGGTTGGGTTGAGTTTGCAGTGTAATTCTGCCCAGAACCGCTCGGCAAATCCAGTGACTGCAAACAATAGGATCCAATGTGGGTAGTTGGTCATATCGCGCTTGAAACCCGAGGTCAGACTGAGTTGTGGCGTAAATTTGCCCGAACAGCCCGGCATATCCAGTGACCACAACAATAGGTCTGATGTGAGAGGTTGGGGTGCATTAATGAATTAATGCCACATGATAGGGTTAAGTCATGAACATGAAAGACAACACTTAACCAACTTGACACATGATTAGTGGGGTTAAGTCATGAAATTGAAAGACAACACTTAACCAACTTGAAAATGCTAGACTGATAAGGGTTAAGTCACGAATTTAAATGACAACACTTAACCTGTTGGACGTAAACCCTAGTTACGCGGTCCATTTCAGCACTAACCCACTTAGATGTATCATGATACCCTAGAACTAGGCAGGGTGGGGCACAATTACTGGGCTGAATGTAAGCGACCAGAACGACGGCTGAGTTGGTGCGCCAGTGTAGTTTCAGCGGACTATGGTCGTGCACATAGTCCGGAGTTGAAAAAGTAGGCATTGGGAATCAGTAGGTTTACACTGTGCGTGCTTGATTCGTGTCGGTGGTTGGCACTCTAGGGCTTGATACACCCTATGGTGGACCTAGCACAGGTGACTACATTCGTGATAGGGTCGTATGACACAGACACACGATGAGTTAGAACTTGTAGGGAGCCGATCGATTAATGGATCGTTCCGTAGAACCCCGAAATGGGTCATTTCATGAGATTGGGCCAAGGGATCATTTCATGGTTAATATATGACATGGGTTTGGGATACTAGTACAGTTGGTGCAGCGAATCTTGAACATGCAATGCTATACTCGATTTATACTTGATTTATCATGTTATTTTAGTCTATCTTGCCCATCTTGACAGCATCTGTAACAACCCGCATTCTACGCATCAGAAGATTGTAGAATATTTATTTCTTTCTTATATGAAGGCGTATGGTCATGTAACTTTGGGAAACGACTATTGGGCTCATTTCCCATGTTCATGATTTTTCCCGATTTTTAAATGACCATTTTCCCCCTAGCTGGTACTGTTTTGGCCATAACTTTTGATTGGAAAGGAATTTTGACCTGAAACCACTTCCACTGGCTCCGGATGATGGTTTAACTTTCCGTAGAGTGGTAACATTAGCCAAACGGACTCACCATTTGGGAGATATGGCTGAAACAAGGTTTAGAAGGTGAAAAACAGCTTAACCGGGCCTAATTAGGGTGATTAGCAAGAGGGTCCATGACCCATTTCGGGATTTGAGATATATGGGGGCTGATTAGGGTTAGAAAACATTTCTTTCAGCCGCCACTTCCATTCTTGAAACCCTAACAATGGCCTCCATCATCTAAAAACACCCAAATCAACTTCTAATCACTTTCTAATCAAGTTTTGGCTTAATCAACATCAAATCAAGGAAGATCTTCACCAAATCAGTAGTAGAGCTGCTGTGTTGCATTGGTATTCACGCCCAAATAGTAGAATTTCATTTCTAAAGGTTTTATTTGTGGCCAAGGTGAGTGATTTGCATAGTTCCTGACTAATTAAGGTTAATTAAGGATAATTAGTGAAGATTAGCGAATTTATTCATTAATAAATTCTGGAAAAATATTTATAAATTCTTAAATAATGTTTTAGACCTCTGATATGAATTTGGGTTAATTTCATTAAGTTTTGCTAAACATATCATTAGTTTTGCCTAAACATGCTTAAGAGAAAATATGGGATTTTGGGTAGGTTTGATCCAAATTACATGCTATGGTTGTTGTTTTGATGTCTATGGTTGATTCTCTATGTTACTATGACTGTATGGTATGTTTTGTGATTGATTAGAACTGTTAGATTGGTCGAAAACGCCGTCATATGGCATAAAACAGTCGCTGGAAAGTCACAGAAAATATGCAGGGTTCCGAACCGGATCGGATAATTGGGCTCGGATCGGATAGAAGAACTGGGCAAGAGGACTCGATTCAGATTGGAACTTAGCATAAGAGGCTTGCCGAGAAGGAAGGCCATTTTCTTAGAATTGGAGTTGGACAGGGGATCGGATCGGAGAGAAACTGAAGGGGATCGGATCGGAGAGAAACCAAAGGGGATCGGATCGGAGAGACTAATAGGGATCAGATCGGGGGCAAGAGCATAGGGATCGGATCGGAGGACCTTTCTTGAAGCTGGAGTTGGAGCGAAGCACCGGATCGGATCGGGACATCTAGGAGGGAGCAACCACCGAACCAGACACAAAGCATCCGAACCGAACCGATGGAGCAAGAGTACACCGAACCGAACCAGGCCAGAAGGGGAACACCGAACCAAACTATACACATGCTATTACTACTACGCGACGACTCTTCTGAAGACCAATTCCAATTCGACCAAAATCCTACACGCAAAGGAAGTCCAAATGAGGAGATTTGACTCAGGATTCAGTTGGGAACCAATGAGTGGGCTTCATGAGTCGGGCTTTGCTGTAGGACGTGTGCTAAGGGGTTGTCGATGTCTGTAACTTTGGATCACTATGTGTAGGAAGTACGTGAACGGATTCAGGCCATTGAGGCCTAGGTACCACTAAGGGGCTATAGACCAATGAAGTGGGGTCATTTGTAAAGATTTGGTCATGACTCCATGTGGTAAGCTTGGTAGTAGCAGTAGTTGTACATGTCGAACTCCGACACTACTTCGATGGGTGTAGTGATTGATAGTGGTGGACATCGTAGGCTTTATGCACTGAGTGAGAGATGTGAGGACGGTTGCTATGTTTGCCATCACTATGACATGCACAACCCCACCCCCGTATGCCAGTACACCATATGCTAGTGGCACCTTAGAGTGTTGTACTGTATGTAGTGCTAACTCTTTGGTTGTAGGTTCAGGTGTGGTTTAGTGTACCTGTTATTGTTCTGTTTAGCTGCTTATCGCTCATACCAGACTTTTTGTCTGACCCAGAGTTTTATGTCTCTTCTTATTACTCTGGGGGCTCACACGAGCTGACTAGAGACAGGTTGGCTGGGGGAAGCGCGAGTAGCAGATTCAGAGACGACCAGGAGGCTTCCACGTATGATATGTATAGATATTCTCCATGTGTCGTTCCTGGTCACTACTTTGGGCATTAGTAGTGTACCTTTCTTGTTTAACTTTTGAGACAGTTTTAAAAGTTGTAATAATGTTGGCTTTGGATCATAGGCTGTACTTTGGATTTTCCGCTGCTATGATAGTTTGTTTTCAGCTTATGCACTGTCTCACCTGTTTTATGTCAAGTATGTTATTATTATTATATTTTGTTCCATGCGCTGTGAGACGTTTTATAGGTTCCTTGTTGATTCTTCGTCTTCTTCCTTCCCTTCCGACGGCCATCCCATGCTAACTGGACATGTGTACATTGCACTTTTGGAGTAAATGTCGGTTGGTGCGGGGCGGGTTGTCACATTTGATATCATAGCTCTAGGTTGCGTAGTTAACCTAGGGAAGTCATCAGCGAGAGATAGTACATATATGAGAGAGCGTATTTGTGATTACTTTGGTTTTCAAAAGCTATATATATATTATTAGTATAGCTAAGGATGAAGCCGCACTGCACTAGCACCACTATGATGTTGGTTAATTGTTTCTCTTTACAGATTGAACGATGAGCCGATATGCAAGAGGTGCTGGTAGAGGAGCCAATAATGGGAATGTTGCTGACATGAGGGCGATGTTTACTGACCTCTTGAGATACATGCTTAGGGATGTGCAAGGGGCAGCTCCTAATGCTGGTAATTGTGGTGGTCCAATAGTGCAGGCACCTAGGGTCGATTTCGCCAAGCTATGCAAGAATTACACTATCCTTGGTGGGAAGTCGTTCCACGGAACGGAGTCGGCCACGGATGTTCAGGATTGGTTGGATGGCTATGATCGTATCTTCGATGACTTGGGTATCGAGGATGCGATGAAGAGAAGGTTAGCGTCTCGTCAGCTGCAAGGGCGAGCGATGAATTGGTGGAACGCTATTAAGATAGCCATTCCATAGGATCAGATTACTTGGGAGCAGTTTAAGGCTCGCTTTAGTGAGAAGTTCCTTCCAGCTGCTCAAAAATCAGTGTTGTTTAAGAAATTTTTGGAGCTCAAGCAGAATGGCAGAGCTGTCTTGGAGTATACTGCTGAATTCGACACTTTGTCGAAATATGGGTTATCTCTTATTGATACTGCCAAGAAGAAGAACGAGAAGTTCATAACTGGCTTGGATCAGTACTTGGGGGAAAGGCTCATTAACCACATCGATGAGACTTTTGAATCGATTGTTGGGAAAGCTTTGAGATCAGAGATTCTTTACCCTAAGTCAAAGACTGAAGTTGCAATTGCAGAGGAGCCAAAACCACAGGCAAGTGGTGGAGGCAAGAGTGGTTCTCAGAATAAGAGGAAGCAGAACAAGGATGGCCAGAAGAAGAATAAGAAGGATGTTGAGTGCTTCAGCTGTGGTAAGAAGGGCCATTATGCTAGTAATTGTCGGGCCAAGCCAGCGGATAGGAAGTGCTTCAACTGTGGCCAAGTGGGACATCACAAGGACAAGTGTCTGCAACCCCTTAAATAAAAGCAGATGGTGAAAGCATATGCCCTTAATGCTATTCCTTCTTCGTCGAATGCCCCAATCGCGGCAGAGAAGGGAAAGAATGTCGTCATTCAAGGTATGCTTTCTATTTATGATGTTCCAGTAAGAGTTTTGTTTGATACCGGGGCTTCCAGTTCTTTCATATCTAGTGACCTGGTAGATAGATTGGGATTGGAACCTGAGATTGTCGATAGACCTTTAGTAGTGACGAACCCGATTGGTGGTTCGACTAGCCTTAACATGATTTGTCGTAATGTGGTCTTATCGAGTCATGGATGCATGTTTGTTTGTGATTGCTTTGTTTTGGGCTTTACTGGGTTTGGCATTATTTTGGGAGTCGATTGGCTCTAAAGATACGGGGTGGTGGTAGACTGTGAGGGCTTTTTGGTGGCAGCTAGGGCGGATGATGGGCGGAGGGTAGTGTTTGGTGGTCTACTCGGTGATGGGGTAATGGCTAATTTTCTAAATTCCTTCGACATCCCGCATAGTGAGTTGTCAGGTTTGCCCGTGGTTAGCCAGTATCCAGACGTTTTCGAGGAAGTGACCGGGCTTCCAACACACCGAGAGATTGAGTTCGTATTAATTTAGTGAAAGATGTCAGACCTATAGTGATGCCACTTCGTCGTATGGAACCAAGGGAGCAACGAGAGCTCGGGGTGCAAGTCAACAATCTTTTGAAGAAGGGATTTATCAGAAGGAGTGTTTCTGAATGGGGAGCACCAGTTGTGTTTGCTACCAAGGCGGATGGTTCCCTTCGTTTGTGTGTAGACTACCGCGAGTTGAATAAAATGACGAGGAAGAACAAGTATCCTCTACCGCGGATAGATGATCTGTTTGATCAGTTGAGTGGCGCGAGGGCATTTTCTCAGTTGGATCTCGCGACAGGTTTTCATCAGCTGAGAGTATAGCTAAAACGACATTTCGGACGCCGTCTGGGTTTTATGAGTGGTTGGTCATGCCATTCGGGCTGACCAATGCCCCAGCATATTTTGTAGATCTTATGAATAGGGTATTCAGAGATCAGTTGAATAAGTTTGCCCTTGTGTTCGTGGATGACATTTTGGTCTATTCGAGGACAGAGGAAGAACACAAGGAACATTTAAGAATAGTGATGAAGGTGTTGAGAAAACACCAGTTGAAAGCAAAGTTTTCTAAGTGTCACTTCTGGAGGAGGGAAGTGAGATTCTTGGGCCATGTTGTTTCAGAGAATGGTATTGCCGTGGACCCTGCGAAGGTGGCTACGGTACAGGATTGGCCTACGCCCAAGAATGCAACAGACATAAGAAGCTTCTTGGGGTTAGCTGGATATTATCGTAAGTTTATTCAGAACTTCTCCAAGATAGCAGCACAGTTGACTCAGTTGACTAAGAAGAATCAAGCCTTCGTCTGGGACGGAGTGTGTGAGAATGCATTCAAGAGTCTAAAAGAAAAGTTGACGCGTGCGCCAGTGTTAGTCATTCCTAGAGGGAATGAAGAAATGATGGTATACACGGATGTTTGTGGTCCCGGACTAGGGGCTGTATTGATGCAAGGAGGTAGGGTTATAGCTTATGCTAGTCGGCAACTAAAGCCGCATGAGAGGAAGTACCTTACCTATGATTTGGAACTGGCAGCGATTGTGTTCGCATTAAAGATGTGGAGACATTATCCCTTGGGAGAAAGATTTGAGTTGTTTACTGATCATAAATCATTAAAGTATCTCTTCTCTCAGAAGGATCTGAATCTCCGTCAGCAGAGATGGTTAGAGTTCTTGGCTTCGTATGATTTTGATATCACATATACATCTGGGAAAGGTAATGCGGTCGTCGATGCCTTGAATAGGAGACATGCCAGTTTAGGGGCTATGTTTCTTAAGTGGAAGCAACTGGAGTATATCGCAAGGTATGATTTCAGACCAAAGTGCGAATTGGATCCAGAGATGTTAGCTAGTTTGACGATCAGACCCACCTTGATTGAGCGGATTGGTTCCAGTCAGAGGGACGATCCTAATTTATTGGAAATCATCTCCAAGTTTGAGAAGAACATCGATGGTGAGGAGATGAATTTGCATAGGCTTGATCGAAAAGGATGGCTTCGAAAGAATGGAAGACTATATGTACCCAACGTGAATGGTTTGAGAGATGAAGTGCTTAGAGAATGTCATCACTCAAAACTGACTATACACCTCGGTGGTGATAAGATGTATCGAGACATGAAACAGACTTACTACTAGGAAGGGATAAAAAGAGACATTGGGAAGTTTATATCCAAATGCATGAATTGCCAGCTAGTTAAAGCCGAGCAAAAGAAGCCTAGTGGTCTGTTACAACCATTAGAAATTCCAGAATGGAAATAGGAGAAAGTCTCAATGGATTTCATTGATGGTTTGCCAAGGATTAGATCGGGACATGATAGCATTTGGGTAATTGTGGATCGATTGTCTAAGAGTGCAAGATTTATACAAGTTAGATCGACTAGAACGGCACCTAGGTTAGTAGAATTGTATATGAAGTGGGTAGTGAGATTTCGTGGAGTACCTAAAAGCATTGTGAGTGACCGAGACCCGTTGTTTACTAGTGGGTTTTGGAAGAGTTTACAAGAGGCTCTAGGGTCGGAAGTACATCTCAGTACCACGTATCATCCTCAAACTAATGGTCAAACAGAGAGGGTGAATCGTATATTGGAAGATCTGTTGAGAGCTTGTATATTGGATTTTGGTGGATCATGGGATGACCATTTGCATCTAGTAGAGTTTGCATATAATAATAGCTACCAATCCAGTATCGGTACGGCTCCATATGAAGCTTTGTACGGAAGACCGTGCAACTCACCATCATGTTGGATAGAGACTGGCGAGAAGTTTATGCTTGGACCAGATGTGGTGAGGGAAACTTCAGATAAGATTAAGATCATTCAATGCTGACAAGAGGAGAAAAGACTTAAAATTCTCCATTGGTGACTTGGTGTTTGTCAAGGTTTCTCCATTGAAGAGCATAATACGATTGGGCAGAAGAGGAAAGTTGGCACCAAGATTTGTTGGCCCATTCCCAGTTCTCGAGCAAGTTGGGAATTTGGCGTATAGAGTTGACTTACCCGAAAAGATGGCGGGAGTTCATAACATATTTCATGTTTCCCAGCTAAGGAAGTTCGTGCACGACCCGGATATGACTATTTCACCTGATCAGTTAGAGGACTTCGAAGTGGAACCTGAGGCGGTTGGGAACCGTAAGCCAACTCGTATTGTCGAGCACAATACGAAGCGACTTCGAAGGAAGGCGGTGAAGCTAGTCAAGGTTCAGTGGGGCAAGAACGAGAATGACTGTACCTGGGATACAGAGGAGAGCATTAGGAAAACGTATCCAGAACTCTTTGCTTGGTAAGATTTACTTTGTAATTTAGTTATTCTGCATGCTAGGATAGACTTGTTTTGCATGTTTAATTGTTGTTTTATGGATGATAGGCATGCGGGACCCTTTTGTGTGTTTTAGTTAGGGAATTTCGGGGACGAAATTTCTTAAGGGGGGAAGAATGTAACAACCTACATTCTACGCATCGGAAGATCGTAGAATATTTATTTCTTTCTTATATGAAGGCGTATGGTCATGTAACTTTGGGAAACGACTATTGGGGTCATTTCCCATGTTCATGATTTTTCCCGATTTTTAAATGACCATTTTGCCCCTAGATGGTACTGTTTTGGCCATAACTTTTGATTAGAAAGGAATTTTGACTTGAACCACTTCTACTGGCTCCGGATGATGGTTTACCTTTCCGTAGAGTGGTCACATTAGCCAAACGGACTCACTGTTTGGGAGATATGGCTGAAACAAGGTTTAGAAGGTGAAAAACAGCTTAACCGGGCCTAATTAGGGTGATTAGCAAGAGGGCCCATGACCCATTTCGGGATTAGAGATGTATGGGGACTGATTAGGGTTAGAAAACATTTCTTTCAGCCGCCACTTCCATTCTTGAAACCCTAACAATGGCCTCCATCTTCTAAAAACACCCAAATCAACTTCTAATCACTTTCTAAGCAAGTTTTGGCTTAATCAACATCAAATCAAGGAAGATCTTCACCAAATCAGTAGTAGAGCTGCTGTGTTACATTGGTATTCGCGCCCAAACAGTAGAATTCCAGTTCTAAAGGTTTTATTTGTGGCCAAGGTGAGTGATTTGCATAGTTCCTCACTAATTAAGGTTAATTAAGGGTAATTAGTGAAGATTAGCGAATTTATTCATTAATAAATTCTGGAAAAATATTTATAAATTCTTAAATAATGTTTTAGACCTCTGATATGAATTTGGGTTAATTTTGTTAAGTTTTGCTAAACATATCATTAGTTTTGCCTAAACATGCTTAAGGGAAAATATGGGATTTTGGGTAGGTTTGATCCAAATTACATGCTATGGTTGTTGTTTTGATGTCTATGGTTGATTGCCTATGTTGCTATGACTGTATGGTATGTTTTGTGATTGATTAGAACTGTTAAATTGGTCGAAAACGCCGTCGTATGGCGTAAAACAGTCGCTGGAAAGTCATAGGAAATATGCAGGGTTCCGAACCGGATCGAATCAAATAATTGGGCTCGGATCGGATATGAGAACTGGGTAAGAGGACTCGATTCGGATTGGAACTTAGCATAAGAGGCTTGGCGAGAAGGAAGGCCATTTGCTTAGAATTGGAGTTGGACAGGGGATCGGATCGGAGAGAAACTGAAGGGGATCAGATCGGAGAGAAACCAAAGGGCATCAGATCGGAGAGACTAATATGGATCGGATCGGGGGCAAGAGCTTAGGGATCGGATCGGAGCACCTAGCTTGGAGCTGGAGTTGGAGCGAAGCACCAGATCGGATCGGGACATCTAGGAGGGAGCAACCACCGAACCAGACACAAAGCATCCGAACCGAACCGATGGAGCAAGAGTACACCGAACCGAACCAGGCTAGAAGGGGAACACCGAACCGAACTGTACCCATGCTATTACTACTACGCGATGACTCTTCTGAAGACCAACTCCAATTCAACCAAAACCCGAGATGCAAAGGAAGTCCAAATGAGGAGCTTTGACTCAGGATCCAGTTGGGAACCAATGAGTGGGCTTCATGAGTCGGGCTTTGCTGCGGGACGTGTGCTAAGGGGTTGTCGATGTCTGTAACTTTGGATCACTATGTGTAGGAAGTACGTGAACAGATTCAGGGCCATAGAGGCCTAGGTACGACTAAGGGGCTATAGACCAAAGAAGTGGGGTCATATGTAAAGATTTGGTCATGACTCCATGTGGTAAGCTTGGTAGTAGCAGTAGTTGTACAAGTCGAACTCCGTCACTACTTCGATGGGTCTAGTGATTGACAGTGGTGGACCTCGTAGGCTTTATGCACTTAGTGAGAGATGTGAGGATAGTTGCTATGTTTGATTTGTTTGCCACCACTATGACATGCACACCCCCATCCCCGTGTGCTAGTACACCATATGCTAGTGGCACCTTAGAGTGTTGTACAGTATGTAGTGCTAACTCTTTGGTTGCAGGTCCAGATTCAGATATGGTTTAATGTACCTGTTATTGTTCTGTTTAGCTGCTTATCGCTCATACCAGACTTTTTGTCTGACCTAGAGTTTTATGTCTCTTCTTAGTACTCTGGGTGCTCACACGAGCAGACTAGATACAGGTTAGCTGGGGGATGCGCGAGTAGCAGATTTGGAGAAGAGCAGGAGGCTTCCACGTATGATATGTATAGATATTCTCCCTGTGTCGTTGCTGGTCACTACTTTGGACATTAGTAGTGTACCTTTCTTGTTTAACTCTTGAGACAGTTTTAGAAGTTGTAATAATACTGGCTTTGGATCATAAGCTGTACTTTGGATTTTCCGCTGCTATGATAGTTTGTTTTCAGCTTATGCACTGTCCCACCTATTTTATGTCAAATATGTTATTATTATTATATTTTGTTCCATGCGCTGTGAGACATTCTGCAGGTTCCTTGTTGATTCTTCATCTTCTTCCTTCCCTTCTGACGGTCGTCCCGTGCTAACTGGACATGTGTACAGCGCACTTTTGGAGTAAATGTCGGTTGGTGCGGGGCGGGTTGTCACAACATCCTTATGTTTAATTTCAGTTTATACATGTCATGTTACCTTTACCCGTTTTTATGCTGAGAGTCACTAGGACTTACCAGTCTTTATGACTGACCCGTTTTCTTTTTCCTCTTTTTCTTTCGTTCCCCCCCCCCAGCTTCTCAGAGAGGAAACTCTAGAACTTAGCTTGGATTTCTCTTGCTTTCGGTTCAGCTCATGTACGGTTTGATCTTGAGCTCTGCTATGGCTGCATTTCTGCTATCTTGGAGAATTATGCTATTTTTGCTATTTTAAGCTTTTATGCTTCTTTATTTATGCAAAACAGAATTTGTTGTAATGGAAAATGATGACTTTGGCTATTTAGTACTTCGGATGAAAAAGGCTTTGAATATTTTGAAAGTAATGAAATTTATCTTCTTCCGCTGTTTTCTTTAGGTCTGTCTTGTAATATTTCTGTGACTGTTTACCTCGATAACGCTTCTCCAAAACCAGTGCATTCCCTTTGTGAGTGACCCTAGCGGAGGTGGGGTGTTACACTTGGTATCATAGCAGAAGGTTACCAGACTGGGCAAAAAAATTTAAAACCTTCTAAAACTATTTTCAAAACCGTTTACAAAGAAGCATTTTTCAAGAAAAGTTTTGTTTTATTTAAAGGCTATTCCATAAAAGCCATTAGTATTATCCTTTGTTTCCTCGTTTGAATCTTTTTCTTTTTCATTTCAGCATGTCTGGGAATCTTAATCTCCCAGAGGGTGTGCCAATACCTTGCTGGTTCAGGAGGCACTTAGAGGCTAGGGCCAACGATGCAGGCCCAGCAGATTTTCCTCCTCCAGCTGCAGCGGTTCCTCCTCCTCCTCCTCGTGCAAATGCTTTCTCAAAGATCTATAGAGATTTTAGGGCCATGGGTGGAAAGGATTTCAAGGGAACTGAATCATTCGTAGAAGCGAGGAACTGGCTCAAAGAAACTGAGGATCTGTTCGTTATCTTCGAGGTGGACGATAGGCAGAAGGTACAGTTGGCAGTATGGTTGCTCAAAGACGAAGCTTCCTATTGGTGGGAAGACACTAATGCTGAAAGACCTGTTGACACATGGATGGATTTCAAGATAAGGTTTGAGATGAAATTCCTCTCACAAGCTGAACGAAGTCTACAGCTGGAAAAGTTCTTATCTCTTAAGCAAGAAAGTGTGACGGTCAAGGAGTACATCAATCAATTCAATCAGCTGGCCCGGTTTGGACTGGACTTAGTGAATACTCCTTATAAGAAGGCTCTCCGTTTTGTCAAGGGATTGAATGAGCCACTTCACAGCTTGGCTATGACCCACATACCTATGGAGTATACTTACGAAAGGTTAGTAGACATGGCACTCTTAAATGAGGAGGACAAGGGCAAGAATGAGGCAAAAGCAGAAGTGCCTCAAGATAAGAAGGAGGAAGGGTCACAGAACAAGAAGGCTGATCCAAAGAAAGGCGGGAAGAACAACAAACCCCGTGAAAAGAGAAAGTGTAATTTCTGTGGCATTCCTGGACATCTGGTCAAAGACTGCAGGAAGAAGAAAAGGAAGATGGGTGGTTGTTTCCACTGTGGTGAGACAGGACACATGGCTAGGGCCTTCCCAAGGAAGCAAGGGCAGGGAGCTGGACCTTCTTATGGAGGATAAGTCCACGCTCTCACGGTACTTCCGCAAGAACGAGGTAGAAATATTTCTGTCGAAAGTTTAGTCTATCTTTTTGATCATCCTGTTCGAACCTTGTTTGATTATGGCACATCACATACTTTTACTTCTTCAGATATTATTGAAACTCTGCACCTAAGTACTAGTCTAGTTGAGGATCCCATTATTGTTTCAAATCCAATTGGTGGCTCCGCTCATTTTTTATCTATGATTTGTGTGGATTTGAGGATTTCTATCTTAAGCATAGAATTCACGTGTAATGCTTATGTTCTCGGATTTATGGGATATAGTTTGATTCTAGGCATGGATTAACTGTCCAATAATGGAGCCATTCTCAATTGTGAATAAAGGGTAGTTAGACCCGTGACGCGCCTTGGTAATACCCTTGAAATTTCTTATAACCCTATGGGTCCTGTCATGTTATGTTATATAGAATCTCTTGACTCGTCTATCGATGATTTGCAATCAGTAAGGGTAGTCTGAGAATATCCCGATGTGTTTTATGAGGTTAAGGGGTTACCCCCTAAACGCGAATAGATTTTCGTATATATCTTGTTGATAATGCTAAGCCAGTTGCATTGCCCGTTAGACACATGGCCCCGCGAGAGAGAAAAGAGCTTAGTAAGCAAGTTAAGGAGATGCTTGAGAAAAATTTCATTAGGCGAAGCATTTCTGAATGGGGTGCTCCGGTGGTATTCTCTACTAAGGCGGATGGTTCGTTTCGTCTATGCGTAGATTATCGCGAGTTAAACAAGCTGACTAAGAAGAATAGGCACCCACTACCGAGAATCGACGACTTGTTTGACCAACTTATAGGAGCGTCTGTTTTCTCTCAACTCGATCTAGCTACAGGATTCCATCAACTTAGAGTGGCTGAGGATAGCATTGACAAGACTGCATTTAGGACTCGAGATGGTTTCTTCGAATGGATCGTCATGCCGTTTGGTTTGACGAATGCACCCGCGTACTTCGTAGACTTGATGAGTAGGGTGTTTGGGAGTTGCTTAACAAGTTTGTGGTGGTCTTCGTGGATGATATTTTGATCTTCTCAAAGGATGAGGAAGAACATGCTAGACATCTCAAGGAAGTCATGGATACGCTTAGAGCACGCGAGTTAAAGGCTAAGTTCTCCAAGTGTCATTTTTGGAGAAAAGAAGTTCGGTTTCTTGGACATGTAGTTTCTAAGCAAGGTATAGCTGTGGACCCCGCAAAGGTAGTTGCGGTGCAAGACTGGAAAGTTCCTAAGAATGCAACGGAAGTGAGAAGCTTTCTCGGTTTGGCGGGCTACTATAGGAAGTTCATTAAGGACTTCACTAAGATTTCAGCCCCTCTTACTAGGTTAATGAAGAAGAACCTAGCTTTTGCATGGGACATAGAGTGTGACGTTTCTTTTCAAAGGCTTAAGAGAGCCCTTACCACAGCTCCAGTTTTGGCATTACCCGACGGAGGTAAGATGTTTACGGTGTACATAGACGCGTGCGGCACGGGATTAGGCGCTGTCCTAATGCAAAAAGGGAAAGTGATATGCTACGGCAGTAGACAACTTAAAGTTCATGAGAAAAACTATCCCATACATGACTTAGAATTGGCCGCGATTGTTTTTGTGCTTAAGTCTTAGCGCCACTGTCTTCTAGGTGAGAAGTTCGAGTTGTATACCGAGCACAAATCGCTTAAATTCCTCTTTTCGCAAAAAGATTTGAATCTAAGGCAATAGAGGTGGATGGAATTCTTGGCATCGTATGAATTCGATATAGCTTATACCCCTGGCAAGGGTAATGTGGTGATGGATGCGCTAAGTAGGAAAAGGTTGACTTTGAGTCCTTTGTTTGTTGAAAGGAAAAGTCTAGAGTTTATAGCAACCTTTGATTTCACACCGGTTGTTGAGTCGTTGGCTAGCACGTTAGCATCTCTTGCGTTAAGGCCTATGCTTCTAGACCAAGTAGGGACTTCACAGAAGGAAGACCCAAAAATAGTCGAGATCATGGACAAGTTGATTAGAGGTGAGATGTCAAGTCACCTCAATAGGTATGCCATAGATGACAAGGGATGGCTAAGGCGTGATGGTAGACTATGTGTCCCACAAGTGGGAGACTTAGTAAAGAGATTTCTCGAAGAGGCGCATCACTCGAAGATGACTATACATCCCAGAGGGGATAAAATGTACAAGGATATGAAGCGCATTTTATTTTGGAACGGGATGAAAAAGGACGTGGCGGAATTCGTTTTTAAGTGCGTGGTGTGCCAACAAGTAAAGGCCGAGTCGAAAAAGCCCGGTGGGCTATTGCATCATTTGGAGGTTCCGCAGTGGAAATGGGAGAGTGTCTCAATGGATTTCGTGGATGGATTGCCTAGGTCAAGGAAGGGCAATACTAGCATATGGGTTATAGTAGATAGACTCACGAAGAGCGCTCACTTCATTCCTGTGAAGAGAAAAAGGACCGCATCATGGCTAGCGTCTATATACCTTCGAGAAATAGTACGGTTGCACGGAGTTCCTTCTTGTATAGTTAGCGATCGTGACCCGATTTTCACAAGCGAATTTTGTAATAGTTTACAAGAAGCAATGGGTACACGACTAAGTTTAAGCACGGCCTATCACCCACAGAAGGATGGACAAACCGAAAGGGTAAATAGTGTACTAGAGGATCTTTTGAGACTATGCATTCTTGACTTTGGTGGTACTTGGGAAGATCACCTACCTCTCGTTGAGTTCGCGTATAATAATAATTACCATGCTAGCATAGGAATGGCACCATTCGAAGCTTTATACGGAAGACCATGCAAGTCACCAACTTGTTGGTGGGAGTCGACAGACAAGCTCATACTTGGACCCGACATGATAAGGGACACTTCCAAGAAGGTTGAGTTGATACGAAGGCGGATGAAAACGACCTAAGATAGACAGAAATCCTATGCGGACAAGAGAATGGCAGACCTAAAGTTCGAAGTCAGAGATATGGTCTTTATAAAAGTTTCTCCTTTACGCAATGTGGTTCGCTTTGGAGCGGTTGGAAAGTTAGAACCGAGGTTCGTAGGACCGTTCCCTATCATCGAGAGGATTGGACAGATGGCCTATAAGGTAGAATTACCCGAAAAGTTGGCCGGAGTACACAATGTCTTTCACGTTTCGCATCTCCTAAAGTTCTTACATGAGTCTGCCGAAGTGGTTGAGCCAAGCATCCTTGTAGGCGTAGAAATGGAAAGAGAAGCAACATTGAGGCGACTTTCGATTCGTATCTTAGGAACGGAGATCAAGAAGCTAAGGAATCGAGAAGTCAAGCTAGTTAAAGTATAGTGGAGTGAAGCTCAAGAAGACGCAACTTGGGAAACCGAAGAGAAGATACGCGCGCTATACCCAATTCTTTTTGAGGGTACATTCTCGATCTCTTTTTCCTATAAGTTTACATACCTTCGTATCATGTACATGCTTTTGCTATCCATGTTTGTCTTGTTATCTTCTCGATCCTATCTTGAGAACCTTAGGTAGAACCCTTTTGGATGTAAACATGTGATTGAAACATGTTATAGTTGATGATTGCAAGTGGTTGCTCGTGGTTGCATAACATACAATAGGCACTAGATCGGCCCAGTCATATTTTTCATGTTGCATATGCATGAGTGCTTATACTTGTACATAGATGGAAACTTGATATGCTATCATTTGGATGTTGCATATGAATGAATGTTTGTGCACTCATGTAGAGATTATAAAGTATGTTAGGAATTTGCATACATGTTGGACTCATTACACTAACATATTTTGCATTAAGGAGGTCTACTGAATCAGTAACCGCCTGAACTTTTGCATTAGATAAGTACATATACACACACTTTCTGCATATGTACATACAACGTTAGAAATATTTTAAGGACAATGACTGCTTGTGGATGATGTTTTGAGTAGATGGATGTTGGATGGTAGGACACATTCTTCTTTACTTGGAGATTTTGGGGACGAACTCCTTTAAGGAGGGGAGAATGTAATACCCTGTATTTTAATAACATATTAAAATCATAAATCAAGGCAGAATTAAAATTTTAAAGTAAGAATTAGGGAAAACAGGTTGCGCCATTGCGTTCGTCTCGAAATTCTGCTTGGAATAGAGTCTAAGTTTTCGAAAAACGGAGTCCGTATGACCAAGTTATGACCCTCCGAAGTTTCAAAGATTTTCAGAATCGAAAACAGCTCGAAATTCGAATTCGAAAATTCGAATTCAAACCCCAGAGCGGGCTAGGAGCGAAAATTCCCGCCCAGGACTAGGTCGACCTGGGGGCGACACTATGGTCGACCTCCCAGGTACCAGGTCGACCATAGTGTCGACCTGGGGGTCGACCTTGTGTCGAATTCCAGATTTCAAATCTGGTGCGTTGCGATGTATCTAGACCTATTTTCTGTCTATGTTCGTAATCCCAAACCTATATAAACAGCCCCCTAACCCCATTCTCTTTGCACCATTTTATTCTCTCCTTATGCTGCCTCTGAAATAATTGAAATAAGTAAATTAAAATAAAACATGAAGACTATTTCTTGAAGACTACGGCTAGGAATTGCATATTGGGGTTGTTCGACTAAAGCTTCGATTCCGCTTTCTAAATTCTCAATCCGCACACTGTAAGTTCTAGTTACTTTGAGATTTAAACTTTTTAATTGTAATTTGGACATGAGATAAAGTGAAATTGGACTTAAGTATGATAATCGATTCATATCTATTCTAGTTTCCATCTTGGATCTCGACATTGGGGAATATTGCTATGAAATCAGTTTGGACCTATTCATGTTGTAAATCAAACTCCTTCATGTCCATAGTATTATCATGCATGTGATGTTGAATCAATCTACTTTTCACAAGTTTGGATTATCACCTTTATCATGACTATCAACTTATTATGCTAGATCTGTAACCCTAATGTTTTGGGACTATTAATCTATATGCCAGTGATGTTATAACCAATTATCTCAAGCTATATCATGTTAGATTTATCACCTTGTGCTCGTTCTTTTCCTATCATAGTTTTGATGTTATTCCCTTTTTATTTTGGATTTGGATTTACTTGTAATCTAGATCGATTCACGTTTACGTGTGATGCGAATACGATTTGGGTAGATTAGGCAAAACATTGATTGGTAATGAACATGAATCATGAAACTTGACACGAACTTGACATGAAACTTGAACATGGACATGACACTAGAATGAATTTGAAAATGGCCGACTCGAGGTTGGGTTGAGTTTGCAGTGTAATTCTTCACGGAACAGCCCGACAAATCCAGTGACTGCAAACAATAGGATCCAATGTGGGTAGTTGGTCATATCGCGCTTGAAACCCGAGGTCAGACTGAGTTGTGATGTAAATCTACCTGGAATCGCCCGACATATCCAGTGACCACAACAACAGGTCTGATGTAAGAGATTGGGGTGCATTAATGAATTAATGCCACATGATAGGGTTAAGTCATGAACATGAAAGACAACACTTAACCAACTTGACACATGATTAGTAGGGTTAAGTCATGAAATTGAAAGACAACACTTAACCAACTTGACATGCTAGAATGATAAGGGTTAAGTCACGAATTTAAATGACAACACTTAACCTGTTGGACGGAAACACTAGTTACGCGGTCCATTTCAACAGTAACCCACTTAGATGTAACATGGTACACTGGAACTAGGCAGGGTGGGGCACGATTACTGGGTTGATTGTAAGCGACCAGAACGACGGCTGAGTTGGTGCACCAGTATAGGTTCAGACGGACTATGGTCGTGCACGTAGTCCGGATTTGAAAAAGCAGGCATTGGGCATCAGTAGGTTTACACTATGCATGCTTGATTCGTGTCGGTGGTTGGCACCCTAAGGCTTGATACACCCTATGGTGGACCTAGCACAGGTGACTACATTCATGATAGGGCCGTATGACACAGACACACGACGAGCTAGAACTTGTGGGGAGCCGATCGATTAATGGATCGTTCCGTAGGACCCCGAAATGGGTCATTTCATGAGATTGGGCCAAGGGATCATTTCATGGTTAATATATGACATGGGTTTGGGATACTAGTACAGTTGGTGCAGCGAACATGCGATGCTATACCTTATTTATACTTGATTTATCATGTTATCTTAGTCTATCTTGCCCATCTTGACAGCCTCCTTATGTTTACTTTCAGTTTATACATGTCATGTTACCTTTACCTATTTTTATGCTGAAAGTCACTAGGACTTACCAGTCTTTATGACTGACCTGTTTTCTTTCGCCTCTTTTTCTTTCGTTTCCCCCTCCCTCCCAGCTTCTCAGGGAGGAAACTCTAGCACTTATCTTGGATTTCTCTTGCTTTCGGTTCAGCTCATGTATGGTTTAATCTTGAGCTCTGCTATGGCTGCATTTCTGCTATCTTGGGGAATTATGTTATTTTTGCTGTTTTAAGCTTTTATGCTTCTTTATTTATGCAAGACAGAATTTGTTGTAATGGAAAATGATGACTTTGGCTATTTGGTACTTTGGATGAAAAAGGCTTTGACTATTTTGAAAGTAATGAAATTTATCTTCTTCCGCTGTTTTCTTTATGTCTGTCTTGTAATATTTCTGTGATTGTTTACCTCAATAACGCTCCTCCAAAACTAGTGCATTCCCTTTGTGAGTGACCCTAGCGGAGGTGGGGTGTTACATATTACATCAGAGCATCATAGATATGGTGATATAGGACATTCATAGTACAACCTTAATTATACATATCATAGATGACCAAACTTGCAGACTTAGTTATACAGTAGATAGGATAAGTAGACCAGCACACAGAAAGTTCCATTCCAGCTTTCCAAGTTTTTTTCCCAATCCTGATTCACTTGTCTATTTATAACAAGTGTTATGAATACCCAAGAGTTTAAGGGAAACACAGAAAAATAAACTCTGGGTCAGTCAGGGAACTGGTATGAGTAAACAGTTTTAAAATAGGTTAATGAAATAAAATTATCTCATAAGACCACGCCGTGAATACAGAACGGTTTTTACCTTATGAGGTCAAAACACTTTGTGTAGTTGAAATCAAATATTATCATATTGTCTATAAGTTTTCACAAATAAATTCGAATCTAGAAGAATGCTTACATCTCACATTCTTCTATATAGTATACAAATAAAACCCCTTGGCGCTTATGGAAATTAGGTTTCCAACTATGACAAGGTATGGGACCACCTTTCGATGATGTATCTCTAGGGGCGAATACACCTGGGTTCAACAAGAACGTCTTGTAACCCGGTCCACACATGACCGACCACTCATTTCTCTTGAGTGTATCGAATGTATATCAGCAACGGTTGGGCTCAAACAACCATTTCCCGAAAAGGGACAGCATCGAAATAAATTAAAGAAGTAAAAGGAATTTCTCTAGATAGGTGATTATACACCCTAATAGGAGCGACCCACATAGCCATGCTTCCTGCCCGATTTTTGTCATTTCCTGGGTGTGACGCTTGAGGCTAGACTTACCTTTTCATCATCACTGTTTATTTTCTTTGAATGTCACATCGTTAAAACTTGCCAAACACTAATTGACTTCCCCAAAAATATATTATAGGTCTACAGCGAGAGAAACGAATTCCTTTACCACCGTATAAATACGTTTGGAGAGATCAACGTACGTGATCAGTTAGAATTACTTTGTCATACATTCGTCCATACAAGTTGTCCTGGGATTGGACAAACTGAAGGCACTATTCAAGAATAGCCCTTGTATATCGCCGTCTTCAATTTAAAAATCTCTGTCGTGCGGCGTATTATCAAATCAAAGTGAAATATTTATTTCGCCTCTTTGAAATGATTCACGAATATTTTCTTTTTAAATTATTAATATAACATGATTATAATCTAATTTACATATATAGTTATAGTCAAACTGAACAGTATATGATCATCTTGCTTATATCTGGGTATTTTGATCATCTATTAAATATGAAAAATTTCAGTGTGCGCACTACACATGGTCTTTCTTTCCATTTTATTCGTCACTTTTTAAAAAATAAATACTTACCTTATTCTTTAGAAAATTATTTCTCATAATTATCCCTTAATCTAATTATTCACAAATGAATTAAATTTATGATTTATTTTACAGCTTTTTACTCTTTATATTTTTTCATCAGATTTCTCTTTTGATCCTTATTCTTGATCTACTTCTTATTTCCACATAAAAAAATTCTCTTTTTATTTATCAATCTAAACACGATAAAAATATGATTTATAGTTCTTATTATATAAAATACCGAATAGTATACGACCAATTACTTGTGTCAGAAAATTTAGAACTATAGCAGTCAATTTGAGCGTGTGTATAGCATACGGTTTCCTTTCATTTTTATTGACTTTAAAATTTAAATATTTTCATTAGAAAACCATTTCTAATTCTAATTATAAATTAAATTTATAATTTAATTAGATTACGACTTCTGTATTCTTGACAAAAACTGTATTCAATCCTGATTCACTTCTTTTTCTTCCCTTGTTAATTTAAATAAAAATTCTATTTTTATTTATTTATTTTTATTCATTCATTCATTTATTTATTTATTTCTCCTTATTATTAAATCTATTATTTAATTTAAAAACTAGTTTTAAATTTTAAATTATATTCAAAATTCTTATTTTAAAGCTAAATCACAAAGTACCACTTCTGGTCCAAAGTACCAGTTCAAAACCCTGGTCTGTGTTCAAGAAATCAGGCCCGGCCATCACGTTTTTCAAAGTACCACATTTTTATCAGCCACAGTACCAAGTTCCCAAAGTACCACATCTAGACCACGGCATTTCCTTGCCCGATCACTCCAAAACCCCATGTGCCCATCATTACCAGGTGGTAGTACCACCTGGTAGTACCAACCTTCACAAAACACTACTGATCACCCAAAAACCATGGTGTTTTCATATCCGATCACCCCCTGGCCCCGTGCACGTGCACAGCCACATGCGGCCCCTCCAACCACCAGCGACCATCCTCCCCGATCACCCTCCACTTACTGACCATTTTCCCAAGCCTGGATCGCCACCTCCACGGCCATAGTGGGATTTCACCGTTCAACATCACTTCCAGCCAAAAACCACCATCCAAGAAAATGTCCACCACGCTTCGCCTCGTGCATGTGCTGCCGCCCCCTTCTGGCCACGTCTCCACCACCCCCTGACGTCGCTTTCCCCCATGACTGCACCCGCAAAGCTCCACCGTCGACGAGAAGCTCCGGCATAATAAACACACCCCAAAAACAAAGTTTAGACCCTATTTTCACCTTGTCCTCACATTCCCTTCATTTGATAAATCATCTAGCATTTTTCCTAGAATCCTTGGTCCTATACGAAGCTTCACCCCCAACCACATGACCTCAAATCGCTTGGGTGGTCGGAATTTGATCGAGCATAACTCGGGTTCTAAGACCATAAAAATCATGAAACCACTTCTAAAAATCATCATTTTCATCAAGGAATCCATTCATGTATTCAAATTGATTTTATACGAGTTTTGAAAATTCGATGTAACAGAGAGGTTTTAACAGTCTGTGTTGTTTCCTATTTGAAGCACCGGTGGTTGTTTAAGTATATATTGCATTCCTTCTTACTTTTAATTGGTTTAGTGGTGTTGTAGTGGTAACAATCTAACCTGGAATCATACTGAAATCATTTAACTTAAAGCTATTTACCAGGGATCCTCAATTTGCTCTAACAAAATAACAGGATCTTTCAACCTGTTAGTATAAGTTTCCTATACCAAATGTTAATCAATTCGAGTACTTACCCCTAGTTCTTTGATTAAGACAGGAAAGTAATTCAACCAAGGTTGCATTCAACAAGACAAAGCAAACCATAGCATACAAAGGGACAGTTCAAAACAGAAAAAATGCAGGAAGAATTTCTGAAAAAGTTTACTCACAGGAAAGCTTGAAATCCTTGGCTTTTCCTCTACTGATTTAATTTAGATGCTCTTGTGTGGTGTGTGGAAAATGTGTAAGCTCATGGTCTTTTTATAGTAGAGGAAAATCATAAAATATTGGTGGCAAAAATCAGTTTTCAAATTTTGTGTGTTGAAAAATGATTGACAACTCAACAAAATCTTTTTTTCTACCAAATCAAAACACCACATCCTCACATGCACATGGATTATATCAGCCATACCTCATACTGAAAACCCCTTGTGCAAACCACCACTTTTTCCCTTATGGGTTTAATAAATGCTCATGTACAACCATGATCTTTCACAATCTTTTCTTGGTTAACTCACATTATAGTATCCATTCTTGTACCATGAAATGCTCAGTTTTTCCTTTGGTTTCTACCCTAAAATCTTCACATGACAATTTGATTTAACATAATTTATATAAAATTCCACCTTGGCTTCCAAGGCGATACAAAATCTAAAAGTCTTTGTACCAAAATGATCTTGGCATGTGATGAAATGGACATGGGAGATCTTGAAAAATTTATGTGCTAGAACTTATCTAGTGTAGGCAATGTCCTTGCAAGATTTGTAAAATCTTTAGTCACATGTCTTATGACAAAGTGAACATGTTTTAGAAAATGAAAAGAAAGTGATATTTTCAGAAAATCTTATGTAGGAAAAGAAAAAGATTTGAAACTGAAATTACATTGATACAAAATGATTTGCCATGTGACAAATATTTCTCTAGATTCCCTTTACTAGTCTAGTACTAGTGTAGGTGTTTTCTCAAGTACATATACATGTAAACATATTTGCAAAAAGAAATGGTATTTCATGTCTTGGTTTTGATGTAGTACAAGTGAACTTAAACTTGTTTCAATACTTGCTTTGACAACAAAATGGTTTTGGCATGTTTAATTCAAGGGTTAAAAGTTTCCAAATCAAAAATTTACAAAAAAACCAAATTCCAAATCCTTTGGAAAAAAAAAATACAAAACATGTGGAAAAAAATGGCATTTTAAAACTTGCTATGTTATAAATTTAAACAAACGTTGTTTAATACATGCTGTCATACCTGAATGTGACAAAATGGGTATTGGTAAATGCTGTGATATATGCATAGTAAATGATGTTATTCATAAGTTAACATGTTTTGGAATTTCAATGTCTGGATTTTAAATCGTATTTGTAAATACGTACTTACGACCAATTCATATCTGTGTCAGTGATACGTGTAAATACCGGGTCATTACAATCTACCCCCTTATAAAAATTTCGTCCTCGAAATTTGTAAACAGTAGATCAGAGTTATCGACTTATATATAATTAATTAACACACATCAGCAATTTTCCTATTCATAACAAAAAATATCTGTCCAAATTCCCTTTTTAACTCATTAGTCAATTCACTTAACTCTGTTAAGTATTACCCACAATCTTCATTTACTTAGTTAATTATCTCCATTTTGCGATCCACAAATATGATTTAATCTCACAAATCGACCATCTCACTTTCCCTGAGTTCATATCCAATTAATACTTAAGTCCAGTCTTAATTTCAGGAAATCCAAACTTTAATTCAATTTAAAACTCTAACTCGGTTTCTGGTGTCAATATGATTGGATATTATTCTAATTTAATCCAACCATATTTAATTTATCTTAAGGCTGACTCTGGTTAATTAACTCCTTTTATCTAAAAAGAGTAAGGTACCTTCTGAAGCTTCTTCCATTTTCACATTCTCAGAAGTTGATGACTTATCCATTAAAGCATAGACCTTTGGTTGCTATGCCTTTTTCATAAGTGGACAGTCTTTAACCAAGTGCCCAGGATGATGACAGTTATAGCATGAAAACTTTTGGGGAATAGCAACACTTATTCCCTTTGGTTTCTGTTGAGGTTGCTCTGGTAGCTGAGTTTGCTATGGCTTTTCCGTTGTTGGCTTCGTACAAAACCTAGCAATGTATCCTTTCTCCTTGCAGTTATGGCATTGTGTATCTTTATAACGCTCTTTGGCCTTCTCCCCCATATTTGGTATTCCCTTGTTGTTCCAGTTCGGATTAAATTTCCTTTTGTTGAAATTCTCGCCACTGGGTTCTCCTGTCTGCTGTTTTGCAACTGGCTTCTTTCCCTCTAGTGCCTCATAATGAATTGCATATTTACCAGATCGACAAATGGAAGCTTGAGGTGTCCAATCATTTGAACTTGCAGGCTATCCTTTAATCCTGCTATGAACATTTCATTCTTCTTGAGTGGGGAGTTGATCAGTTCTGGTCCGAAACAACAAAGTGAATTGAACTTGGTCTCATATTTGGATATTTTCATGTTCCTTTGCTTGAGATTAATGAAATCCCGATACATTCTAGTCTTTCCTGCAGCAGGTAGAAATCGTGCTTCGAAAGCTTCTTTGAATTTTTCCCAAGTGAAATCTTCCTCAGGAACATTTATGGTTTGAGCATCCCACCAAATGGCAACAACTTCTTGAAGTTGCCACGAAGCTAAGAGACGTTTCTGCTCATCATTCAATTTTAGTCCTTTGAAAATCCTCTCACAGGACCTCAACCATGCTTGGACTTCAATGAAAGATTCCGTCCCTTTGAAACCTTTTCCTCCCAGAGTCGTATACTCCTTACAAATAGTTGCAAAGCTTTTATCCTGCTGGACTGGTGCAACTTCCACCAAAGTCTCCCCTTGATTCTGGGATCCAGTATTACGACCAGTAGTCGTGGATGTTCCACTAGCTCGACCTCTTCGTCCTCGGTTACTCATTTTAATCACCTGAATATAACAGGTCGTCATTCCAGACTGGATTGAATATAACTAACTCAAGTATATCATCCAAGTTGATTTAATTTAAATTTATTTTAAACTTTCAAAAATATGCTCTCTCATCCTCACCCAAAGCCTAGGTAATCAGTAACCTAAGCTCTGATACCAACTGTAACGACCCAACTTTCGAACACATCGGAAGTCATGCCATTAATAAGAGTAAGAATAGAAAGAAGATAAAATCATAGAAAACATCAGATTCTCACAGCGGAATTTTTACAAAAGATGATACTTCATAATATTACACAATAGTACACATTACATTAGAGCATCATAGATCTGGTAATATACGACATTCATAGTACATCCTTAATTATACATATCATTGATGACCAAGCTTGCAAACTTAATTATACAGTAGATAGGATAAGTAGACCAGCACACAAAAAGTTCCATTCCAGCTTTCTAGGTTTTCCCCCAACCCTGATTCACTTGTCTATTCATAACAAGTGTTATGAATACCCAAGAGTTTAAGGGAAACACAGAAAAATAAACTCCGGGTCAGTCAGGGAACTGGTATGAGTAAACAGTTTTAAAATAGATTAAAGAAATAAAAATATCTCATAAGACCACGCTGTGAATACGAAACGGTTTTTACCTTATGAGGTCAAAACACTTTGTACAGTTGAAATCAAATATTATCATAGTGTCTATAAGTTTTCACAAATAAATTCGAATCTAGAAGAATGCTTACATCTCACATTCTCCTATATAGTATACAAATAAAACCCCTTGGCGCTTATGGAAATTAGGTTTCGAACTATGACAAGGTATGGGACCACCTTCCGATGATGTATCTCTAGAGGCGAATACACCCGGGTTCAACAAGAATGTCTTGCAACCCGACCCACACATGACCGACCACTCATTTCTCTTGAGTGTATCGAATGTATATCACCAACGGTTGGGCTCAAAACACCGTTTCCTGAAAAGGGACAACATCGAAATAGATTAAAGAAGTAAAAGGAATTTCTCTAGATAGGTGATTATACACCCTAATGGGAGTAACCCACATAGCCATGCTGCCTGCCCTATTTTTGTCATTTCCTGGGTGTGAGGCTTGAGGCTAGACATACTTTTTCATCATCACTGTTTATTTTCTTTAAATGCTACATAGTCAAAACTTGCCAACCACTAATTGACTTCCCCAAAAATATATTATAGGTCTACAGCGAGAGAAACGAATTCCTCTACCACCGTATAAATACGTTTGGAGAGATCAACGTACGTGATCAGTTAGAATTACTTTGTCAGACATTCGTCCATACAAGTTGTCCTCGGATTGGACAAACCGAAGGCACTATTCAAGAATAGCCCTTGTATATCGCTGTCTTCAATTTAAAAATCTATGTCGCGCGGCGTATAATCAAATCAAAGTGAAATATTTATTTCGGCCTCTTTGAAATGATTCACGAATATTTTCTTTTTAAATTATTAATCTAACATGATTATAATATAACTTACATATATAGTTACAGTCAAATGAACAATATATGATCATCTTGCTTATATCTGGGTATTTTGATCGTATATTAAAAATGAACAATTTCAGTGTGCGCGCCGCACACGGTCTTTCTTTCCATTTTGTTCGTCACTTTTTAAAAATAAATACTTACCTTATTCTTTAGAAAATTATTTATCATAATTATCCCTTAATCTAATTATTCACAAATTAATTAAATTTATGAATTATTTTACAGCTTTTTACTCTTTATATTTTTTCATCAAATTTCTCTTTTGATCCTTATTCTTGATCTACTTCTTATTTCCACATAAAAAAAATCACTTTTTATTTATCTATCTAAACACGATATAAATATGATTTATAGTTCTTATTATATAAATTACCGAATAGTACACGACTAGTTACTTGTGTAAGAAAATTCAGACCTACAACAGTCAATTTGAGCATATGTATAGCATACGGTTTCCTTTCATTTTTGTTGACTTTAAAATTTAAATATTTTCATTAGAAAACCATTTCTAATTCTAATTATAAATTAAATTTATAATTTAATTAGATTACGGCTTCTGTATTCTTGACAAAAACTGTATTCAATCCTGATTCATTTCTTTTTCTTCCCTTGTTAATTTAACTAAAAATTCTATTTTTATTTATTTATTTCTTTTTATTTGTTTATTTCTCCTTTTTATTTAATCTATTATTTAATTTAAAAACTAGTTTTAAAAATTAATTTATATTCAAAATTCTTATTTTAAAGCTAAATCACTAAAGTACCACTTCTGGTCCAAAGTACCAGTTCAAAACCCTGGTGTGCGCTCAAGAAATCAGGCCCGTCCATCACGTTTTTCAAAGTACCACATTTTTATCAGCCACAGTACCAAGTGCCCAAAGTACCACATCTAGACCACAGCATTTCCTTGCCCGATCACTCCAAAACCCCGTGCGCCCATCATTACCAGGTGGTAGTACTACCTGGTAGTACCAACCTTCACAAAACACTGCTGATCACCCAAAAAACATGGTACGATCACCCCTGTCCTCGTGCACGTGCACAGCCACACGCGGCCCCTCCAACTACCAGTGACCATCCTCCTCGATCACCCTCCACTTGCTGACCATTTTCCCAAGCCTGGATCACCACCTCCACGGCCCTGGTGGGATTTCAACGCTCAACATCACTTCCAGCCAAAAACCACCATCCAAGAAAATGTCCACCACGCTTCACCTAGTCCATGTGCTACCGCCCCTTCTGGCCACGTCACCACCACCCCCTGACGTCGCTTTCCCCCCATGACCGCACCCCCAAAGCTCCATCGTCGATGAGTAGCTCCGGCGTGACAAACAGAACCCAAAAACCAAGTTTAAACCCTATTTTCACCTCGTCCTCACAATCCCTTCATTTGAAAAATCATCTAGCATTTTTCCTAGAATCCTTGGTACTATACGAAGCTTCACCCCCAACCATACGGCCTCAAAACGCTTGGGTGGTCGGAATTTGATCGAAATTCAAATTCTGATCATCCTAGCATAACTCGTGATCTAAGACCTTAAAAATCATGAAACCACTTCTTAAAATCATCATTTTCATCAAGGGTTCCATTCACGTATTCAAATTGATTTTATACAAGTTTTGAAAATTCGATGAAACAGAGAGGTTTTAACAGTCTGTGTTGTTTCCTGTTTCAAGCACCAGTGGATGTTTAAGTATATATTGCATTCCTTCTTACTTTTAACTGGTTTAGTGGTGATGTAGTGGTGATGTAGTGGTAACAATCTAACTTGGAATCATACTGAAATCATTTAACTTAAAGCTATTTACCAGGGATCCTCAATTTGCTCTAACAAAATAATAGGATCTGTTAACCTGTTAGTATAAGTTTCCTATACCAAATGTTAATCAATTCGAGTACTTACCCCTAGTTCTTTGATTAAGACAGGAAAGTAATTCAACCAAGGTTGCATTCAACAAAACAAAGCAAACCATAGCATACAAAGAGACAGTTCAAAACAGAAAAAAATGCAAGAAGAATTTCTGAAAAAGTTTACTCACAGGAAAGCTTGAAACCCTTGGCTTTTCCTCTACTGATTTAATTCAGATGCTCTTGTGTGGTGTGTGGAAAATGTGCAAGCTCATGTTCTTTTTATAGTAGAGGAAAATCATAAAATATTGGTGGAAAAAATCAGTTTTCAGATTTTGTTTGTTGACAAATGATTGACAACTCAACAAAATCATTTTTCCTACTAAATCAAAACACCAACTCCTTACATGCACATGGCTTATATCAGCCATACCTCATACTGAAAACCCCTTGTGCAAACCACCACTTTTTCCCTTATGGGTTTCTATGAATTATCACCAATAAATGCTCATGTACAACCATGATCTTGCACAATCTTTTCTTGGTTAACTCAAATTATAGTATCCATTCTTGTACCATGAAATGCTCAGTTTTTCCTTGGATTTCTACCCCAAAATCTTCACATGACAATTTGATTTAACACAATATATATAAAATTCTACCTTGGCTTCCAAGGCGATATAAAATCTAAAAATCTTTGTATCAAAATGATCTTGGCATGTGATGAAATGGACATGGGAGATCTTGAAAAATCTATGTGCTAGAACTTATCTAGTGTAGGCAAGGTCTTTGCAAGATTTGTAAAATCTTTAGTCACATGTCATATGACAAAGTGAACATGTTTTTAAAAATGAAAAGAAAGTGCTATTTTCAGAAAATATTGTGTAGGAAAAGAAAAAGATTTGAAACTGAAATTACATTGATACAAAATGATTTGCTATGTGACAAATATTTCTTTAGATTCCCTTTACTAGTCTAGTACTAGTGTAGGTGTTTTCTCAAGTACATATACATGTAAACATATTTGCAAAAAGAAATGGCATTTCATGTCTTGGTTTTGATGTAGTACAAGTGAACTTAAACTTGTTTCAATACTTTATTTGACAACAAAATGGTTTTGCCATGTTTAATTCAAGGGTTGAAAGTTTCCAAATCAAAAATTGACAAAAAAAAAAAACCAAATTCTAAATCCTTTGGAAAAAAATTATACAAAACATGTGAAAAAAATGGAATTTTATAACTTGCTATGTTATAAATTTAAACAAACATTGTTTAATACATGCTATCATACCTGAATGTGACAAAATGGGTTTTGGTAAGTGATGTGATATATGCATATGTAAATGCTGATACTCATAAGTTAACATGTTTTGGAATTTAAATGTCTAGATTTTAAATCGTATTTGTAAATACGTACTTACGGCCTATTCATATCTGTGTCAGTGATAGGTGTAAATACTGGGTCATTGCAATAGAATATAAACTTATCACTAATGATATATTTGAAATTTAGTAAAACTAAGTCATATACATGTAGTTATTGACCTTTAGGCAATCTCTTACTGTTGATTATCAACCTTGTCCATAGGCAATTGGCTTTTCTGGAGTGAAGATCATCATCAACAATGAGCATGACTTTAACTATTGTATGTATTATGATATTTTTTAGTACTTATTGTGTAAACTTTGTTTATGAATGCTTGTGGTATGTGAATTCATTGATTTTGTCAAATAATTATTATGTAAATGGTTATGAAAAATATTTATGTGACTAATGTATTCTTCTTTATTATAATATACTGATTATATGATTGATTGATTGTTGATTTAAATCACATTTTTATATGACTGTTTCTGATTTAATATGGATATTATATAATTAGTTGTTGAAAATGATTTAAACCATTATCAATATATAGTAGCATTTAAAATATGCTACAAAACAATCAACATGTTTTAGTAGCGTTTTAGATCGGCTACAGAAACAAAGGTAATGTACCTTCTGAATTTTTAGTGGCAAAAAATAAATGCAATGAAAAGTTTTTAGTTATATATAATAATGCTACAAAAATGCAAAAGATGACCCACATACAGGCCTTTAGTAGCGTTCGGAAAACGCAATTGTATAGAAGATTTGGTAGCGTTTATCAAAATGCAACCAAAAGAGCAAGCTTTTAGTTGTAGACCTGTAGTAGCGTTCTTTAAAATGCTACCAAAAGGTTTTGGTAGCTTTATTTAAACGCCCCAAAGGCCTTTCCTGGTGTAGTGAATATTTATTTATATACAAAAGATAAGATATAAGAGCATAAAATAAACACATTTCCATGTTAATCAAGTACTTCCACACTTATCTTTTACTCGTTCTCGAGTAAAACAAAAATTAAAAACTAACTAGATAAGTCGCACTTTCATAGGAAACACGATTGCATTGAGCGTATGCAACAAGCCGTTAAACCTCTAGGTATCCCTAGTAAGACGAGTGGTGCCTCATGAGGGTTTTCAGCGGATACTACCCACAAAATCCAAATGCGGTATGCTATGGTTCTAATGTATCTACATGAATGCAGAGGATTTATGCAATTTGAAAACAAAAAATGAAAACACAACTGTTTCTGGAAAGTGGTACAACAAATTAAGTTAACAATTTCTAATTAGTTGATTTTATTTTAGATACCTTAACTTGTCACAAATTTTCAACATAAATCAAGTTTTCATTGTTAAACTCTAGTTTGGCCAGTTGGTTTGGTCGATAACATAGTGCAGCCAGGAAATAAATTCTTAGTTTGTTTGTCACAGTTTGTAAAGTGATATTATTATTTCCTTGTGTATGGCTAGTCAAAACAATAAGGTCAAGAAGTGTTTGGGCATCATTGTTTATTCTCTATCTCTATAAAAATTGAAATTTACGATTAATTTCATACACCTAACTTAAAGACCAAGGTATATCATCCATGCACGGCCTTGCAGACTGATAGAGAGTTGGGACAGAGCTTGGCGGTTTGTGCAGACCGACGCTGACTTTGTCAACAACATGTCGATAATCCTTAGGTGTCCAATCTCATAAAATGAGACCAAGATATACCGATGCCAACTTTGTCAACATGTCGAAAAGAGCTTGGCGGGTTTGCACACCAACGCTAGATTTACAAGCAATGTTGGATACCCATGGGTTACTATTATTATTGAAAATATAAGAACAAGAGAGAGTTACGCGAATTCAGCTTAACACAACTTAGTTTTAAAGATTCAAAAAGCCAATATAAGTATTTTAAGTCCTTCACTTATTAAACAAAGACTACAATTTAGAATAAACTTCATGGCCTCACCTAAGAATCTCCCTATGTACCGGTTACACTATTATTGCTTGTAATTAAACTTTTCATTATATTTCTTATTCGATCTTAGTTGAGAGAAAAAAATACTATCAACTGATTAACAATTGTTAACTTATTTTGTTGTATCAATCTAAAATGAGTCGAATTTCAAAAAAAAAAAAAACATGTTACAATAACCTAAAATGCATAATGGTCCTATTTAAATGAATGAAAATAGGAATAATATCACTACAACAAAAACAACATATTACAACTTTAATTTTACAACGGTGGTAAAAGCACTGTTGTAATAAATGGTTTTTTACAACTTTTTTCCAGAAAAGTTGTAATAAACTTATTTTTAACAACTGTGTTATTTTGACAGTTGTAATAAAAGCCTATCACAACTTTTATTTTTTGACTATTGTAATATATGACTATATTTTAATATAATTAACAACTAATAATTAATATGTAATACATTTATATTGATTACTTATAATTAATAACTAATAATTACTATTAATAATCAATTAGGAAGTAATAATTAATAATCAATCCATAATATTTAATACTTAGCAACTAAAAAGAATAATTAAAAAGTATAGTTAATATCACATAATTATTATTACATAGTTAATAATTAAAATATAATAATTAATGCTAATCATGAATAATCAATGGTTGCTATTAATAGTTAAGAAGTAGAGATTAATAATTAAGAAGAAGAGATTAATAACTAAGATTATATTTAATAATTAATTTATAATAACGAACGATTAATAAGAAATCTTTAATAATTAAAAAGTAATACTTATTATTATTATTATTTAATATTTCAAAAAAAAGTTTAAATTTTTCTGGACAAAACTTATAAAATATTGATTTTTTCACAAAGTAATTTAAAAAAATCAGTGAACTAGTACTTCTATAAAATATCCAAAATTTCGAAAAACTGATTAGTTTTTCTCTTTTTTTCTTATGATAATTGAACCTTAAAATCGAAATGAATATTTAGATGACTTAACCATCGTGTTCCATTGAGTGTTGAAATTCATATTATATTTAATATAATATTTAACTTATTAATTCTAACTTATAATTTTTAATTCTTTAAATTTTATTGAAATTTTAATGGTGAACTGTGGAAAACCGGGGGTCATAACAATGCGAAACGATGAAACAAAGGTGGAAAAACTGAAAATTTGGCCAAAGGGAATTCGCATCTTATATTTCTAGTCCCTTCTGTGGCGAAACCCACCAAATAATTCCAAATTAATTCGCACCGTGTCCCTCTTCTTTCTTTGTCCCGTTCATTCTATTTTTACCAGCCGATCAAAATACCTCCTTCCCCAAAACCATTTTCTACTCAAATCGTTTTACCCCAAATTTCCATTTACCCAAATCGAATCTGCATCTACCCAAAAATTAATGGCCATCGCACTACCCTCGATCAGCCATCCAAATCGGTCTCTTCTCCTCCGTCGTTCGTGTCGCAGTGAGCCACCACCTTGCCTGAATCCGTCCGTTGCCTCTTCACTGATCCATCCCGCTCCTACGACCATCAGATCCGATGCTTCCAACTACTTCCCAGCGGCCTGCGACTCCCCTCAAATCCCTTTACCGTAAACAGACGTCGCCTTAGCCTCCCTTAAGCCATCACGTCTTGATCGACCGTCGCTGCATCTCGCTTGAAACCCAGAACCCGCGAGAAGGAAACATATGGGCAGAACAGTAGTGGCACGCGCCACTGGAAAATGCAGCCGCCGCCTTTCCGGACCTCAGATCCAAATCGAACAGCTTGAGCCCCTGCCCGCGCCTTCGCCACTGCTGCAGGTGAGTATTAGCTCACGATTGATTTCTGGTTTTAAGTAATTTAATCTTAGTCTAAAACTAGGAAATGGTTAAGCCTAACAGTCTTAATTTTCGAGTTCGAACTTGCGTTAGGCTAAGTTCACTGTACCGACCCATTATGACTTATTTCACCCTACTAGTATGCCGGCTTGGTCCTGTATATGTTTGTTTTTCATGTTGATTATGTAAAGTTGTTGCCATACTACCGTTCTCTTACACTACTGGTTTTATAGTTATGCATGCCATCTGATCTTAGTAACCCAACTTGATTTATGCATTTCATGGTACATATTATGGTCATATTGATTTGCTGAGAATATTAGTAACTTGATTGTGTTTCGACCATAGGATTTTAGGTTGATATAGATGTATTTAAGGTGAAGTTATATTTGTGGGTAGTTTTAAAAAAAATAGTTATGTATTGTTAAATTCTGGAAATCCCTGTTGCTTTTATTCTTAAAACATGAAACATATGTTTATGTCATTGCATCCATGTGCCTTATTTCTTAAACATGAAAGATAAGGTCGTTACATCCGACATCGTCAACTACACCAAAAATGGCTTTCTGCTCAAAAATGGGCAAATCCGATATATTCAAAGCAACTCATTTGATTATCATTAGAGATGCCAAGAATGGGCAAATCTGATGAGAAAAGAAACTCATTTGGGTTTGAGCTGATTCACCACAATTCCACTTAGATATGTGATACACTTTGTCGTAAAGTTTGCTTTCGTGGTGAAACTCTCTGATTCTTTGATCATTGGAATCAAGTTGAGATATATCTTTATGATGAATCAGGTGGCGACTGTTTTGAAATCTGTTGAGGGGGTTGGGTTTAGATCTGCAAGTATTAGGGTAAATAACCACACTTACCATTCATTTTATCACTAAAAAAATCATTATCATTATAAATACTTGTGACCTTTTTACTTCCTTGACAAAAGTCGTCATTGACAGCTGAATTAATCCACTTAGCAAGGAAGCAGGTCAGTTTGCTACTACGATTGGTTTGATAGGCATTGGCATTGAGCTCGTCTCTTCCATTGTCATGTTTTCTGTTAAAGCTATCATTGGGAACACTGTTGGAGCTGTTCGCTTCGACACTGCACTTATCAGGGAAGGAAAAATCAATTTTTTTTATTTTAAATGTATTATTATCATTAAAGCTAATATTTTCCTTTCTTCCGTTTATAGGGTTAACTCTGGCACGGCAGTCAGAAAGCGGACCTCCAAGTAGAAAGCCTGATGATGAGATGCTACTTTTAGCTACAACCATCAAGGCCAAGAGCGGTTCCTTTGACTGGCGAGGCTAATTTTACCTTTGGAGATGTCCATAGGATTCCTACCCCCTTGTAAGTATGCTTTAGTGCATTCTTAACCTATTTATGGCTAATTTATGGCTTTGCTGTTTCAAATGCTGCTCTTCTCCAAAACTTAGAAAATGTGGGTGGAGTGACGTCCATGGGTGATTTTCTGAAGGATTTCTTCCCAGCTATATACAAAAGAAAACAAGCACATATACAGGAAATTGACTATTGCAGGTGCTTGGTTGAAAGTCAGATCACATATGTCATATTGCGGCAAAATATGAAACTAGGTAATGTTTACTTTATTGTTCAATCTATTTTTGACCAGATATTTGATAAAATTCGTTTTAAATTCCGACAAAAATGTTAATCGCCAATCATGGTGATGTTATGCTTTAGTTTCTAATTGTAAAGTGTGCATCATCGATAATGCTGTTTGCAAAACATGTTCATTTAATATAACAAGCATAGTAAGATATGTAACATGTAATGTTTTTTTAAGATAATGTGTTATGTTTTTGTTCATTTTAAATATCATGTTTACAAATCATTATAGTTTCCTTCTCCTTCATACTTTCGTCACAATAACAATATATATGAGCTTGCACCTCTAATGATTTTTTTTCCGCAGTCCCACTGTTAACCGCAAGGTTGGAAAGTTTGGATTGATGTGGCGGTGGATCCTGATGCTTTCTTGTGGAAGCCGAATTCCGAAATGACTACCATTGGAGAAGATGTATGTATTTTGAAACGGTTATATATTTTGTGACGGGTTTATTTGGTGATGTACTATGTGTATGTTAATCGAATATTATGCTAATTAATATATATGAATGATTCCGTATAGTTATATTTGTTGCATTGAAATATGAATCATATTAGTATTAAAATATATGAATTTTTTATATTAGTAAGGTGTATATAAGTTACAACAGCGAAAAAAGTTGTAATAAATCATGTTACAACGGTAAGCAAAAGTTGTTAAATACCCTATTTCACAACGGTGTTGCAACGGTGTAGAAATGTTGTAAAAGATATATGTATTTTACAACTTCTTAATACACGATGGTGGCTCCACCCTTGTAAAAACCTTTTACAACATTTTTCTACCATTGTAATATGGTATATTTCACAACGGTGCTGCAACGGTGCAGAAATGTTGTAAAAGATATAAGTATATTACAACTTCTTAATACACGACGGTGGCTCCATCGTTGTAAAAACCTTTTACAACGTTTTTGCACCATTGTAATATGGTGTTTTTGTTGTAGTGTATTTAAGAAAAATAAAAACGAATGAAATGCGGACTCCCCTACACTTGTTCAAAACAGTGTCCGCACATTTTTTGAACTTGAAAGATAAAACCCAAAGATGGATTAAATGCAAAATGATTTGTAAAATAAAATGAAGTTTAACAATTATATGTGAATGCCAATCATATGAAGAATGAAATCTATAATGATAGTGGATGTTTCGTGAGAAATGAAATTTCCTTTTCCCCCCACACTTGCCTCTATCGAAAACGATGTACGGTGATTTCGTATCTGATTTTTGACCTATAAACGGCATGTCAATAAATTTTGAATTAAAATCATCCCCATGCAATTTTTTTCCATGACAATGATTTTTACCATTCAGATGAAGATTGCCATAATCCCATAAATTTGAGTGTTTAACAATAATTTCTTTCGATGAAATGGGTTTAAGGTTATCTTCGAGGCATTCCCTGAATTCGTCATTTAACAATTTAAGCTCATCTTCGAAAAGCACTTCAAAAGATATAGTATAAATGTCTACTATAGTATGAGAGGCTTTCTAAGTTGGTAAATCTATCGTGTCATCAGCAACGGCTTCTATCATGTCGACATCTCCTGCTTCCAAATCATGGTCATTCGAAGAAGAAGGTGCCGGCAAGGGAAGTGAAGGAGGTAATGGTATAGAAGATGGGGTGTTGGGATTACCCACATTAGAGGAAGAGATATTGTCGGGGTTGCTAATATTAGAATAAGAGATGTTGGGATTGCCAACATTCGAAGAGAATGGAGATTTGAAGGGTTCAAAGTAATTGGCTTTGGTAGCCATCGGAAGAGTGTCAAGCTTTTAGATTGGGGTCGAAATCTAATGATTGTCGGAATTGTCAACATTTTTATTCTGTTCAATTTCTAAAATTTCAAGTTTCTCACGGCCTGAAAGGGAAAGATCAAAATCTGAGCTTAAATCTTTTTCTTGAAAAGAGTTGAAGTCCAAATCATTTACTGAATTTTGAACCACGTCATTTAGATTGTTATTCCCAATTTTCAAAGTTGTTATTTGAAAATTTTCATTATCAGTAAAGAATGGATTATTTTCTGATTCATTACATGTGTGAATTTGATTTTGCTGCTCGTAAAAGATGTCATTAAACAAAGAAGTTCATCCATCTTTTTATCGAGCCTTTCTTCCCTCTCTCTAAGAATGTTAAGACGATATTCCTCAAAATTGTTGATACGAGAGATCTCACTTTGAATTCTTTAATTCCCAAAATTATTGTCCTCATCAATTTCACGATCAATATTATTTCCAATGTGTTAGTTGTTTGAATTTTCAAAAAAATGACAATGATGTTGGAAATCATTTTGATTGTAAAAATTATGTTCATAATCAACTGTTAAAATTTGAGGGAAAATTGCAATTTTGATTATTTTCAAGATGTTGATACGGGCTATAATTTTGAAAATTTTGGATTACAACTCCATATTGATGTGAATCAAAACTATATTGGGATTCAAAGCTATTTTGAAGTGGATGTAACAACCCGAAAATCTGGGCCAGTTTAAAATTTTTATTTTGGCTATTTTAGCGAATTTTGATTATTTAAAATGAATTATTTTAAATAATATCGACGAAAATTTATTTTGAATATAATTAGAACGTATATATTATATACGTCGTCGTTAGAATATATAATAATTATATATAATTATAAAAGGAATTGAAAATGGCGCGGTAGTTCGAAAATTCGATTTCTAATTTCAAATGAATATACAGAATTCAATATAAGTCAGAATTGAACGAAACAAGAAATATTTGAATCTGTATAACTATATCTTTGTAACGAAGTTAACAAACTGAGATTTCATCTTAGAAATGATAAGATATGTCCAGTTTAAAATTAGAAATAGTCGCTGTGGAATTTATATATATTTTTATATATATAAGGCCCTTAAAAATAGCAATTTTGCAAACGACCTCGGATTTCGACGAAACCAGTTTTGTTGGGTCCGTGATTTTAAGTTATTGCTAGGTTTCAAATTTCATAATTTTTCGAATCAATATGTGAGCGTGGCAAAGGAAAACGCGTTTGACCAGTTTCAGTTGATTTTAATCGACTGGAAATTGGCCGTTTTTCCAACGGTCTCAGAATTCGACGAAACTAGTTTTGTTAGGACCGTATCGTCAATACGAAGCTAGAAAATATTTTTCTGGAATTTTTAGAGTTAGTATGTGACCCCGGTAATTTGAAATGTACGTTTAAAATTCAATATAGTGATTTAAATGTAAATTTAACGGAAACTGATTCAAACGATCAATTCAACCTATGATACATATCCCATTGTGTTCGGAATGGGGGTAAAACGCTATGGACGACAGGCGGTGGGCCTCGTTTCGGGGTCGTATGTAAAAGTCAACTTCTTTGAAAATAAAATAATTAAATAAAAAAATAATATAACCCTTATACGATGGCCCCCCCCTCTCTATTTCCAAATCGAATTACAGAAAAAAAAAAAGGGGGAAAGGAGACGAAGGCGACGTTCGCCATCGCCAGGGCGACGCCCTCAACGCCGCTCCCCCCTGGACCTCGATCTCAGCCGCCAGTGCCTCCGTCGCTTCCTCCCCCCCCCAAGTTGCGCCCTAGACCAGACCTCCGGCGCTCCTCCCCGGCGCGCTCTCTCTCTCTCCAGCCCCCTTTAAAACCCCAGACCCGTTCAGAAACCATCGCTCCCCCCCCCCCAAAGATCCGACCGCTGCCTAACCATTGTCTCCACCCGCGCCAGGCGCCGCCCTGCCACCTGCCTTCTCCTCAATCCGCGAGTTGCACCCCCTGGAAAAAAAAATCCAAAACAGTAAGTTTTTACCTCTTCCTTCTTTCTTTTAGTTATTTTATTCTATTTAGTAATTAATTTAAAAGACTGAATTTTATAAATTAAACTAGATCAGACTTAAATATGTAAAGTTTAGATTTTTAGATTAGTAAAACTGTGATTTTTAATCCATAAAGTTATGATTTTTATTTTAGAAAAGCTATGATTTTCACGATTAGAAGAAGATTATATTTTTGTTAATGAAAATATAGGGTTTTTGTTAAGGAAAAGATATGAATTTTGTAATTGAAAAGATATGATTTTTGTAATTGAAATGATATGACTTTTGTAAATGAAAAGACGTAATTTTTAGATGATAAAGATAGAATTATAGTTAGAAGAGGATATGGATTTTAGCGATGTAAAAATATAATCTTTATTATATACAAAGCGTTTTGAAAGTAGAAAGATGAGATTTTAGTGTACGGAAAGATTAGATCTTTATAGAAGAAAAGATTAGATTTTTAAATATGTAAAAATACGATGTTTATATTACATAGATTAGTTAGATGATTTGATTTGAAAGTGAATAAATAAAAATGTGATTTTTATTTTAAAGACATCAAAATATAAAAATATGATTTTTATATATGTAGTGGCTACGGGCAACGAAGATGACGAAGATGCGATAGCAATGAAGATTTCTATCAAAGAAGTGCCGTGGAGCTAAGATAGCTATATGTGAGAACTTCTCACCTTTCAATTTAAATTTTCTAGTTATATATACTAGGATGTAGACGGTGTTTAGTAGCATCCGACACCCGTCATCCACAGACCATGGATGGCTTGTTTGTTAAATTGTTTGGTTGAGTAGTTAGTTAGAATATTTGATTGAATGGAAATTGTTTGGTGAAATGAAATTGATTTGATTGATGTGTGAATGGCGTGGGCCTTCACTAGACCGGGGATAAGGCTAGGCCTCGTCCCGTTTCTAGTATCGTGCCGTTATGCCGCCGAAATTTTCTAAAATAAGTTAGAAAAATAAAAATATCATTTTATTTAGAGAATGAACTGAATAGAAATTCATATGATAGAATAAAATGTTTTATCGTTAAAAAAAATATAATTTTTAACGTGAATGTGAATAAATAAATATTCATTTACAAACCGGACGGTTTGTTTATGTACACCTATTTAAAGGACATTGATTGGGTCAATAAATTTTACACATCGCCCAACTGCACAAATAAAATCTGTGTTTGATTGTTTGAAACCCTACACGGGTGTTGGGATGAAATTTGAAGTTCACTCATCCTGATTGATTAAATATGTCGATCGATCGATTGACAGGCTGTTATAAGCGTTAGATAACTATATTTGATGCTTATACAGTGTAGTGCACTTTGGTTGATGGTTGATTATTTTTCAATGCTATTATATGTGTGTAATGCATGAAAATCCATATAATTAACTTTATATGGTAATTGATTGGGCCTCATTCCAATTTGAAAAATAAAGAATATTATAAAATAAAAGTTCATGTGTTGACAGTACTCATCCATTGAGATTGGTCATGTGTTGAACGAAATATTTTAGTAATAAAATTTACATCTTTATTGATATAAAATAAAAGTTCATGTGTTGACAGTACTCATCCATTGAGATTGGTCATGTGTTGAACGAAATATTTTAGTAATAAAATTTACATCTTTATCGATATAAAATAAAAGTTCATGTGTTGACAGTACTCATCCATTGAGATTGGTCATGTGTTGAACGAAATATTTTGATAACAACAACTATTTTGAAAAAGAAATATTTGAAATAGAATATTTGAAAATAGAAATTTATGAAGCGGTGTTGATTAGATTGACGCCCTTTTGACGTGAACGATATTTATATCGATTTTAAACGATTTCGAAATGAAATGAATTGATAACGATTTCGAAACGAATTGAATTGAAAACGATTTCGAAATGAATTGAATTGAAAACGATTTCGAAATGAATTGAATTGAAAACGATTTCGAAATGAATTGAGTTGAAAACGATTTCGAAATGAATTGAATTGAAAACGATTTCGAAATGAAATGAATTGAAAACGATTTTGAAATGAATTGAATATAAAACGAATTCAAAGTGAATTGAAAGCAAATTGAAATGAATTCAAATTGAATTGAAATTTGAATTGAATAGAAATGAATTTTAAAACGAATTTATAAAGAAGAATTCAATTTTGATTTGAATTGAAAAGGAAGTTGAAATTGCTTTTGAAACGAATTTAAAACTATTTATATAATTCGTTTTGAATAGAAATCGACGAAATATATATTATATATATAATATATATAATATAATGGCCTGAATAGAACGCGCCGCGCCGCGGCAGTTCGCGAATTTCGACCATTTATTTCAAACGGACATTACGGGAGATCCGACCGTCGGATTCTCCTAAAACCGGAACCGTTGGGTTCGTATCGAAAAGAGCTTTCTAACGAATATTAGAAATTCAAAATCTAACGGTTGGATTTGGAGTTACGTCCAAATCAAATTTGAAAAAGGTCGCTGTAAGTGCAGTTCGATGGCCATTGTTGGAAATCGACTGTATGGGCCTTGATAAAATTATTAAAAATAGTAATAATTTGTGTAAAATCATAAGAAATGATTTAGAAAGGATCGGAATGAAAAACTCCATATTTGAAAAGATAAAAATAGATTTTTATCGAAATGAACTAGTTTTGAACTAGAAATATAATTCTATTTATTTTTAAATAAATAAATTGAATTTGAAATGGTTTTGAAAATAACCAAAATTTCCAATGATTGCATTGGAATGGATTTGAATCGAAATTGTCTTCGGAATATTTCGATGTTGGATTTCGTGATTATACAAATGTTGTTACGGAAATTTGAAAGATATATATATATCGTTATTTCCAATGCGATATTTGTTAGTCGTAGAATTTGATATTGAATATAAGCCGGTATATTTTCTATTCAGAGCCTTGTATTGAATATCAAATGTGATTTGGGTTTGTCGTGAATGGTGTCTTCACTAACACTGTTCTTGAACCCAGTTGAGAAAAGATTAAATCTTTTTGTTTAGATTTAACGAAGTGTACCAATTAAATAATATTTAATTGGAATTAAATCGATATTGATTTTTGGGTTTATCGTGAACAGTGTTTTAAATAACACTCGTTCTTTAACCCGATAATTAATGAATGTGATTTTGGGTTTATCGTGAACCGTGTTTTAAATGACACTGATTCTTTAACCCAGTTAACGATTAAAACTAAGTGGAGTTTTAATGAATCTTTAATTAGATTGATATGGTCGAGAATGGAGTATCACCAGTTTTGCTCCAGGCGATAGTTAAATCTTTAATTAGATTTGAACGTGAAATGGTAATTGAATTTACCGATAACACTGTGGTGTTAGATATGAAGTATTACCAGTTTTACTTCATGGGATGAATAGGTTGGGATTGGGAAATTAAAACAAATAATTACTTCGGTAAATTTCGTTAATCCCGACTAGTTTGAATTGATATTCAAAAGTAGATTAAAGAATAAATTAAAGAATTTATCTTTGATAAAATTAATGGGGACCTTTCCCTATGAATGTGAAATTTAGAAACTAACTGTCGGTTAGCTAAGCAGAATGGTTTTCTGGATATTGATCTGATGTTGGTTTCGGCCTTCGGGGTTAATATTTGGGGAATTATTCTCTTGATTAATTTACGGTTAGTGACTAATGAATTGGAATGAGGCGTATGTTGTGTTTGTGTAACACTCATTTAAAATATACGCGAGTTATTCAGAAAGACCGGGTTTATCCCATTCTGAATAACTGATACGACGATAAGTCGAAGATGAAGACGATGGTCGAAGACCGGAGGTCTTCACGTCGTTTGGGTGATTACTGATGATCTTGATTGGGCTGTACACCCAAGAAGATGGAAACAGTTGGTGATCGTCCAGACGTACTTGGAGATCGATGGATATGCGAGGTACTAGGTGCCTCCGGTTTCGTTCAGACCCAGAACGGACGTGTAAATGGACTGTGTGTCTGACATTGGATTTTAGTCTGTGTGATTGATCTCTATTAAATATATATCTGTTCGGTGGCGGAGAATTTATTCTCTTGCTTAACGCCCTTCTCTGAGACGTACGAGCTCAGGGGTTATATATTGATGGATATCAAACGCATGGAGTGAATTGCCTGTGTGGCATGCCTAAGTGGCAATTGATCGAGGCTTCTGTTGAAAAGCAAAGTCTTGTGGTGATGATCAAAGCATGGCCTTTGTGGCGTAGCTTTGTGTAACGTTTACTTCGCGAGTTTCACACCCGGTATGAACCAAAAACGGGAGAGGACATCAGGGAGCACTACACCATAATGACCATTTGACAACACTTATTTTTTTCAACTGCCAACACTTATATATGTTATAGACTAGTGACACTAATATGTGTTGCTATAGTAAAAATGTGTCACCAAAAATGTGCTAACACTTATATGTGTTGATATGCCTGTTCAACCGTTATATTCTGAGGGCAAAAGGGTAAGTTCTCACGCATAACCTAATCGGTACCACAATCCTTTCTCCCTCAACGCTTATTTCTTTAACGGCCGCGTCATGAGCAAATAAAAAAAGGGCTTCGAAGAGTTGATATCAGCGATCCCTCTCTCTAATTGAAGGATTCTGGATTTCTCAATTCGGTATTAGTCTCTCAAATCCTCTCTCCGCCCGTTTCTCAATCATCTCTCCACCCGTTTCTCAATCATCGACTATGAATTGGGGATTGTAGGAATCATGATAATTGGGACTTCGAATTGGGGATTCTAGGAATCACGAATTGGGGCATCTAGGTATCACGATAAATTGTTTAATTATATTAGGAATAGTTGAAATTGAAGGTACCCCGTGTCACACTCAAAGATTTCATCTTTATTTGATAATTTTCAGGAGCAGCTCAAGAGGTCGAGGTTAGATTCGAGTTCGAGGTCGCAAAAATCAATTTCGAGTATGTGATTTCTACCATTTTGGCTATCGTTCTATTTGATGATTGTTTATTATTGATTGTTAATGGTATGTGGAAACTGTGTTTTCTGAACTTGATTGTGTTTATATTACTTGCTGAGAAGGGATGAAACATAACATATAAAATGATATGTGGATGTGCCTACATCTTAGAACAGCACAGTAAAGTTCAGTTTTATATATATTCATGTAAGGAATAGGTACATAGCAAAGGTAGGCATGTGTGCAAGAATTGAGTAAAAATGATTTTCCTATTTAAAGTGTTCAATTGTATATAGAGATATTGAAGAGGGAATAACATGTAAATCGATGTGTGCATATGCTGCCTCACTTACACGGTATGTTATATACAAATCATTTTATGCTTCTATAATTTGAACCTATTTTATGTGCATTTAATTTTGTAGTAAATAGATATTCCATATGGTAACAAATCATTTCAATGGTATTTAATTGGTTTCAAGAAAACATTTAGTGAATAAAAAGTAAAAGATATAATGGGAAAATTAAATTTGAGAATAGACTTAACTTAATTTTTAATAAATTACACAAGACTTGTAGCAGATGCAGCAAGTCTTCGGCTATGAAAACATGAAAAAATAAGCTGCCTATCATTCATTTATTTCTTAACAGCCTGAACACTAAGCGTGACCGCTTGTACAGTATTTCTAATGTCATGCATTACACATTATAGATCTTCGAGTTTCAGCTTTCTAACGTGCTTTATAGGAAACTTTTTAAGGTCTATGGCTTTTAATGTGAATTAGGATATGTGTGACACTATATTCAGGTTATAGGAGATTTAATTATGTGTTTCTTTTTTTATTGTCTATAGATTAGAGTTTTGACATTGTGGTTTTGCATTTTTGGTATTGAAGTTTGTTGGCTTCTTTCTGGGTAATGCTTGTACAGGCAAGTCAACGACTACCCCTTTCATGACCGATTAGATGTTTAATACCTTAAATATTTCTCTGTGAATTGCAGGAAAAAATGTTTGATGAGCATTTCGATTCTTAGGCTGATGCAGGAGCATCAAAGACCTACCCTCGACAGGAGCACCATGTTTACAAGCAGGTGAATCATATATGTTAATATTTGGTTTTTGCTGCACTACTAGTAAATCAAATGGTCAGAAAGTTTAGACTTTTATGTGCTTTGTTTTTTGGAAGTGATGTCTTGAAATTTTTATGAACTTTTAGATGTATTTATTAATGAAATGAACCTTTTAACTAACTGATTGAATGAGAACAATTTCATTGTTTTGGCAAATTTTATTTTGTTTTGTTCTTTAGGAAAAGTCAACGGTTTTAGCTGATATTTGTCCTAATACTAACGTTGAGTTAAAATAATATTGGACAAACTGTCCAAAGGTAGCAAGAAATAAATCTGCATGAGTTTTCTTATTCTAAGACCTTGACATGGTACGACTATCATCACACACAAAAGGCTGAGAAAAAGAAGGAAAAAACTGAAGTATCTACTTTATATTCCGGTGTATGCTCGTAAGTTTATATATAATTTACTCATCTTGGTGATTCTTACCGAATTGGTCATGTTGTAACTTATGCACTTTAAATACCACATTTTGTCAGTAATATTGGGTCTGTGAATCTACATTTAAAAGTTTGGAAAGTATATACATACACACTTGACCAGTTTAACCGCCAGTTTACCTAAGTAATCAACATTTGAATTTTTTCTTTTTACTGTGTATATAAGTGTTTATATGTATGTATGCTAGGATAATTACTCATATGGGCCATTTACTTGGACAATCTGAACTTGAAATATGTATGTTAAGCAACTAACTTAACATGGACTATTTGTTTGGTTCTTTTGTTTAGTCAAACATGCAGCTGGATATGCTACAAGAAGAGAACAAATATATGCTTGAGAAGGTAACTGTTTTATGAGTGCTATCGTACTAATTTTTCTGCCCTTTTTTACCTGCTTTCTTTCAACAATGAAATTTAACTTCATTTTTTTAAGCTACGATCCGCAAAGATAAATGTGGGGAAGCGGAGGCTAGAGCAAAGGTACTTGAAAATCAGGTAAAACTGGACATATGATCTATCGCTTGTCTTTCACTGCACCAATTTTTGTTAAACTTTTTTATGTCCATCTATCGATGATGTTATATATATATTTGTTGTTTAATTACGTGGGCATTTTTTGTTTAATTACAGGTTGCCGCACTTGTAGATGGAATATCGGTAGAAGCTCGACTACTTAGCACGTAACTTTGTGAATATCTTAAAAATATTTGTCCATTAGTTTGAATGTGGTTTATGACATTGTCTGTGTTTATTCAACTTTGCCGGAAGAAGGATTATGAAATTCCTTAAACATTCCATTTCAGGTTTGTTTTGCGGTCTTTTTTCCCCAACTGTTTTGTCCTGCATTTATTACAACTCATAGTATCCTCATTTGTGCAACACACAAACAATTACATTGGAAGCTATGTCGTGCAATTAGCTCCACTTCTTTCGTAAAGCAAGTAAAGATGATACAAGCTTCAAAAGCAATTGCCGACAAGAATAAAAAGGACGATCATCAATGGTATACTGAATTATAAAATCAAGTTGCAAGTCAAGTGGCGAATCAAGTGTCAATCCAAATCAACGATAAATCGTTTGCTTCATCCTCAAAATGGACATTACAAGCTTTGTGAATTTTCGGATGGAGGCTTTGTGATATGGTCCACGTTTCGCCTTCGCAGTATCTAAAATTATGTGTATCTTTAGTAAAACTTTGTATTGCTTTTTATAATTCGAACTTGACATTTTGGTATTTTGAAATTAGAAGCATGCAACAAATATTTTGAGCATTATGCAAATGTGAAATTGTTGAATTTGAAATACCAAATCTTATATTGAATTCATATGTTGAATTATATATGTGATTGGAAATCATAAAAACATGTTATGCTCATTTATAAGTGTTAGCAATTTATGCATGCCAACATTTATAAGAGTTAGTAGGATTATGATACTGACATTTATAAGTGTTACCATATCTTATAGTCCAACATTTATAAGTGTTAGCAATGAATATGTTTTTAAGTCTTATAAGTGTTGTCATATCTTATGGTTCCAACATTTATAAGTGTTAGCAATGAATATGTTTGTAACTCTTATAAGTGTTACTATATCTTATGGTTCCAACATTTATAAGTGTTAGCAATGAATATGTTCGTAACACTTATAAGTGTTAGCAATGAATATGTTTGTAACACTTATAAGTGTTAGCAGTTACTCTGTTCGTAACACTTATAAGTGTTACAGGAAATTCCTCACAGGCCGTTGGTGACACTTAAAAGTGTTACGGAAATTATTTATAACACCTATACTTGTTGGGAATCCCCTGTTTTGGTGTAGTGGAGGACTTGCGTTTCTTTCTAGTTAGAAGTGGCGTCAGTGGTTTTACACGCCCTGACGAGTTTGACTTATGTGGTTGTTGCTGTTGCGAGGCGCCTCGGATTGGTCGGTCGTTCTCGAACCGATGGAGTCATTTAGTTGGCTCGTTTACGCCCCAAAGGGCGGGGAAACATATTGTTCAGGCACTATAATCCACATCGGTGGACCGGCCCTGACGATCCAAGGGACAGTTGCGGCTGTTCCGGTGGCTCGGGCTAGAGAGTCACGAATCGGTTGAGGACTATCTTTTGCCTCGGTTCATAGACGGAAATCCAATTTCCAAATACGCGACATTTGCGGTTTTATTGTAGAACCTAGTATGGCGACATAGTGGGATGGGGCGCTCATGCCGCCTATGATTGATACTTATGATTTGAAGTTGTTTTATACACTATGCACTTATAATAGTATCAAATGATTTGTTTTAAACGTATCAAGCATTCTTTGGCTGTTATAAGGGAAAACCCTATCCCCCGGCTTGCGTTGCATTGTGTGATAGGACCTGGGTCTTATAACAGCTTCATTTTTTCTTTATTTAGCATTGCGCTGTTTGTTTTATGCACTGGTATTCTTGGGAGGAAACCCGTTCCGTGTTATACGGCGTGGTCCCTTGATTTACCTAATGATTTAAAATAAAGATTAATAACTGTTTTAGTTCTCACACCAGTCACATGACTGACCTGGAGTTTATTGTTTTAACCTAAACTCTGGGTGCCCTTATTTTGACACGGGCAGCTAGTAGTTTTGGTTTTGCAGATTTATATTCATAGGATCCTGGTTTACAGCTGGAACGATATCCGGAAAGCTTTGTATCCGTATATCTCTTCTAGTTGTGTATTGTATTATTTTCCGCTGCTATGTATTTAAATGTAATTTAAATCTCTGATATTTCTGTGTAATATTCATTTATACTCTTGTATATTCTTGTAATCTGATGCATTGTTGTAACATACAATGAAAGGTTCTTCTGTATGCATTCTGTTGTTGTTTGTTCTCGAACTATCCGACGCTTTCCTTTACGGGGAAGTTACGGGTCGTCACAGTTGGTATCAGAGCTTTGGTTTACAAAGCTCAGAGAATAAGGCACATTAGAACCATACGAAAGAATTCATCCGATATTGGATTAGTAATATCCAATTAGAATGACTCGTTAGAGATGGGATCAGTAGTATCCTAGAACGAGTGTGAAGAGTAAATTTTTAAAATAAAAGTGAAAACAAATTTTTGTTTTGAAAATTTAAATCAATTATTCGTATTTGGTTATCTATTTAAATTGAGTTGGACAGTCCAGTATATAAAGATTTTGCGTATACGTCTGATCCACGTGTATTTGAAATTTTAATATATTGGATAGATATAGCAACACACTCTAGTCGCCCGAAGATGATATTGATGATAGCGATCGCATCATCAACATTTATATTCGTGTTTCGAAGGTGTGATTTCTATATATTTCCATTAGACTGGTGTGAGAACCAAATCTTATATAGCTAGAACACTTTAGTGTGAATTGGCATCAAAAACAAGATTTTCAGTATATATATCAAAATTATGAATTTGAAACTCTAATTCACTAATTGATTGATGTTTGTGTTGTTTGTTTAATTGTTTGATAATTTTGAACCATTATGCCTAACTGAAACAAATATTGAATTGTATTGAAATTGGTCGCATCTGCTTGCATATACATGTATATCATTGAACAGATCATAGCAAGGAGGCTAGAGCCGAAGAATAAAATTTGTTTGCCCGACAAATAGGTACATGTTTACTACATAATTTACTGTTTTGTTTGGGTGATGATGATTTTATGAGCCTATTGGCTAGCCGCTTGGCTTTTTCTTTTTCTTTTTGAGATCTGAAGGACCGGGGAAGCTATTTGAAATTCCCCGATGCTCCCGGTGCAGGGGAGGTTATGGCGAAATTTTTTGAAAATTTAGGGTGTTAGCCAAATTTTTGAAAATTTGAAAATTCTCAGAAACTAAAGAGTTGGAGAATGGAAGCCGGATCGAACGTAGAGTTGATTAATCAAACCACTTTCGACTTTGTTTCTTTTCGGGGACGAAAAGTTTTAAGTGGGGGAGATTGTAACAACCCGAAAATCTGGGCCAGTTTAAAATTTTTATTTTGGCTATTTTAGCGAATTTTGATTATTTAAAATGAATTATTTTAAATAATATCGACGAAAATTTATTTTGAATATAATTAGAACGTATATATTATATACGTCGTCGTTAGAATATATAATAATTATATATAATTATAAAAGGAATTGAAAATGGCGCGGTAGTTCGAAAATTCGATTTCTAATTTCAAATGAATATATAGAATTCAATATAAGTCAGAATTGAACGAAACAAGAAATATTTGAATCTGTATAACTATATCTTTGTAACGAAGTTAACAAACTGAGATTTCATCTTAGAAATGATAAGATATGTCCAGTTTAAAATTAGAAATAGTCGCTGTGGAATTTATATATATTTTTATATATATAAGGCCCTTAAAAATAGCAATTTTGCAAACGACCTCGGATTTCGACGAAACCAGTTTTGTTGGGTCCGTGATTTTAAGTTATTGCTAGGTTTCAAATTTCATAATTTTTCGAATCAATATGTGAGCGTGGCAAAGGAAAACGCGTTTGACCAGTTTCAGTTGATTTTAATCGACTGGAAATTGGCCATTTTTCCAACGGTCTCAGAATTCGACGAAACTAGTTTTGTTAGGACCGTATCGTCAATACGAAGCTAGAAAATATTTTTCTGGAATTTTTAGAGTTAGTATGTGACCCCGGTAATTTGAAATATACGTTTAAAATTCAATATAGTGATTTAAATGTAAATTTAACGGAAACTGATTCAAACGATCAATTCAACCTATGATACATATCCCATTGTGTTCGGAATGGGGGTAAAACGCTATGGACGACAGGCGGTGGGCCTCGTTTCGGGGTCGTATGTAAAAGTCAACTTCTTTGAAAATAAAATAATTAAATAAATAAATAAAAAATATAACCCTTATACGCTGCCCCCCCTCTCTATTTCCAAATCGAATTACAGAAAAAAAAAAAGGGGAAAGGAGACGAAGGCGACGTTCGCCATCGCCAGGGCGACGCCCTCAACGCCGCTCCCCCCCTGGACCTCGATCTCAGCCGCCAGTGCCTCCGTCGCTTCCCCCCTTAGTTGCGCCCTAGACCAGACCTCCGGCGCTCCTCCCCGGCGCGCTCTCTCTCTCTCCAGCCCCCTTTAAAACCCCAGACCCGTTCAGAAACCATTGCTCCCCCCCCCCCAAAGATCCGACCGCTGCCTAACCATTGTCTCCACCCGCGCCAGGCGCCGCCCTGCCACCTGCCTTCTCCTCAATCCGCGAGCTCCACCCCCTGGAAAAAAAAAATCCAAAACAGTAAGTTTTTACCTCTTCCTTCTTTCTTCTAGTTATTTTTTTCTATTTAGTAATTAATTTAAAAGACTGAATTTTATAAATTAAACTAGATCAGACTTAAATATGTAAAGTTTAGATTTTTAGATTAGTAAAACTGTGATTTTTAATCCATAAAGTTGTGATTTTTATTTTAGAAAAGCTATGATTTTCACGATTAGAAAAAGATTATATTTTTGTTAATGAAAATATAGGGTTTTTGCTGAGGAAAAGATATGAATTTTGTAATTGAAAAGATATGATTTTTGTAATTGAAATGATATGACTTTTGTAAATGAAAAGACGTAATTTTTAGATGATAAAGATAGAATTATAGTTAGAAGAGGATATGGATTTTAGCGATGTAAAAATATAATCTTTATTATATATAAAGCGTTTTGAAAGTAGAAAGATGAGATTTTAGTGTACGGAAAGATTAGATCTTTATAGAAGAAAAGATTAGATTTTTAAATATGTAAAAATACGATGTTTATATTACATAGATTAGTTAGATGATTTGATTTGAAAGTGAATAAATAAAAATGTGATTTTTATTTTAAAGACATCAAAATATAAAAATATGATTTTTATATATGTAGTGGCTACGGGCAACGAAGATGACGAAGATGCGATAGCGATGAAGATTTCTATCAAAGAAGTGCCGTGGAGCTAAGATAGCTATATGTGAGAACTTCTCACCTTTCAATTTAAATTTTCTAGTTATATATACTAGGATGTAGACGGTGTTTAGTAGCACCCGACACCCGTCATCCACAGACCATGGATGGCTTGTTTGTTAATGTAATAACCCGAAAATGCGAGCCAGTTTGAAATTTTTATTTTGGCAATTTTAGCTGAATTTGAATATTTAAAATAGATTATTTTAAATAATATCGACGAGAAAATTTATTTTGAATAGAATTCGACGTATATATTTATATACGTCGTCGTTAGAATATAAATATTTATATATAATTATAAATAGAATTGAAAATGGCGCGGTAGTTCGATAATTCGATTTCAAACTTCAATTGAATGTACCGGGAGCAAAACAATCCGGATTTTAGTGAAACCAAAAACATTAGGATCTAATTGACGATATCTTTCCAACGAAGTTAACAAACTGAGATTTCACTTTATAAATGATAAGATATGTCCAGTTGAAAATTCTGAATAGTCGCTATGGAATTCAGGCCCTTAAAAATGGACATTTTGCAAACGACCTCGGATTTCGACGAAACCACTTTTGTTGGATCCGCAGTGTCAAATTATTGCTAGGTTTCAAATTTCATAATTTTTCGAATCAATATGTGAGCGTGGCATAGGAAAACGTGTTTTGACCATTTCAGTTGATTTTAATCGACTGGAAATTGGCCATTTTTCCAACGATCTCAGAATTCGACGAAACTAGTTTTGTTAGGACCGTATCGTCAATACGAAGCTAGAAAATATTTTTCTGGAATTTTTAAAGTTCGTATGTGACCCCGGTAATTTGAAATGTACGTTTAAAATTCAATATAGCGATTTAAATGTAAATTTAACGGAAACTGATCGAAACGATCAAATCAACTTGCGGTACATATCCCATTGTGTTCGGAATGGGGGTAAAACGCTATGGACGACAGGCGGTGGGCCTCGTTTCGAGTTCGTTTGTAAAAGTCAACTTTTTAAATTAAATAAAAATAAAATAAAAATAATAAAAAAAATAAAAATAAAACTCTCCCCCCTTTTTATTTCGTTCTGGCCCCCCCTTCTATCATTCGATAGATTCAAAGAAAAAAAAAGGGCAACCGTCGAATCGGAGAACCCCCCAGGCGCCGCCGATCTTCGGCAAGCCACCTCCTCCTCGTCGAATCGGAGAACCCCCCCCCCCTGAAGCCCGACAACCCAAAAACCCAGAACCCCGCGACCCCCCTCCCCTTTAACCCAAAAACCGATGCGCCCTATCCACCCACAACCGCAACCACAACCGCCTGCTCCTCCCCCTCCTCCACCTCAGCCGCCGAACGTGCCAGCAGCTCCCTCCCCTGGCGATAGCGACCCTCCCTTCCTCCAGCCTCGCGCGAGCTGCGAGAAACCCCCTCCCTCTTATATAAAAAAAAACACTGTAAGTTTTTTTCTTCATGTTAATTTTGTTTTTATTTATGTACTTTAATTACTTTATTATTTATTTTTCAGATTAGGATTTTTAAGTAAGAAAAAAAGATTTGATTTTTAAAATATAAAAGATTAGTTTTTTTTTAAAATGAAAAGACTATATTTTTAAAACATAAAAGACGACATTTTGAGATGAGTAGTGAAGTAAAAATATAATTTTCATATAAGGAAGATAATCAAAATATGATTTTTATATTTTTAAAGTATTAAAAATATAATCTTTACTATATAGAAATATTAAAAATATGATTTTTATATTTTTAAAGTATTAAAAATATAATCTTTATAGGATAGAGAATATAAAAATATAATCTTTGTATATGTAGCGAAATAAAAATCTGATTTTTATTTTATATACGTTGAAATAAAGTGGTGATTTTCATAACGATGAGAACTTTATTTTTATAAAGGCGAAAACTTTATTTTTATAAAGGAGAAAACTTCATTTTTATAAAGGCGAAAACTATATTTTAGAAAGGCGAAATCTATATTTTTGAAATGGGATTTTTATATATTGAATAGCATAGTAAAAATTCGATTTTTAAATATATGAAGTGATTATAAAAATATGATTTTTAAATTGAAAGTGAATAAATAAATAAAAATAGGATTTTTATTTTAAAGAGATCAAAATATAAAAATGTGATTTTGTGTATATAGTGACTACGGGCAACGAAGATGATAAACAGACGAGAATGAAGAAGATTTCTTTAAAAGAAGAGTCAAGATGTTTGGATAGCTTTCGGTGAGAACTTCTCACTCTAAATTTCTTTTCTAGTTATATATATATATATACTAGGATGCAGACGGTGTTTAGTAGCACCCAACACAATCGTCCACAGACCATGGACTTGTTTGTTTGGCTGTTTGGTGATTGATTGCGATATTGGTTTGAATGTGGTTTGTGGTGTGAAAAATCGAATCGATAAATTGGTTAGGATTAGACGTGCGCCGTTATAAGGCGAAGGAGTAAGGCTAGGTTAGACTCTTACTCCAAATTTTGTGGTTTGCATAACGAAAGTGATTTGATTGATGTGTGAATGGCGTGGGCCTTCACTAGACCGGGGATAAGGCTAGGCCTCGTCCCGTTTCTAGTATCGTGTCGTTATGCTGCCGAAATTTTCTAAAATATGTTAGAAAAATAAAAATATCATTTTTATTGAATAAATGAACTGAATAGAAATTCGTGTGTTAAAATAAAATATATTATCGTTAAAAATATATTTTTTAACGTGAAAGTGAATAAATGAATATTTATAAACAAATCGGCCGATTTGTTTGTATACACTGATTTGACTGATATCGATTGGGTCGATAAATTTTACACATCGCCCAACTGCACAAATAAAATCTGTGTTTGATTGTTTGAAACCCCACATGGGTGTTGGGATGAAATTTGAAGTTCACTCATCCTGATTAATTAAATATGTCGATCGATTGGTCGACAGACTGTGTAAGCGTCGATTATTTATATTTGGTGCTTATGCAGTTGTGTGGTGCACTTTGGTTGATGGTTGATTATATTTCAAAGTTATTATATACATGTGTTGTATGGAATCCATATAATTAACATTATATGGTGATTGATTGGGCCTCATTCCAATCGGGAAAATAATAAATATTATAAAAGAAAATTCATGTGTTGAATAACAAAAATAGTCATGTGTTGACGATGTCCAGGTGTTGAGTGAAATATTTTATACAATGAAATTTACATCTTTATCATATTTAAAATTAGAACTACTTCTCAGTAGGAGTCTAATTAAAAATCAAACGATAGATACCATAGTTTTATAAAATATTTTACATAACAAAAATAGTGATGTGTCGACAGTACTCATGTGTTGAGATTAGTCGTGTGTTGAAAGAAATATAGATTCATGTGTTGAATAGAACAAATATTCATTTGTTGAATAGAATAACGAATTATTGAAATGTAAAGCCGTGTTGATTAGAGATGCGTTATTTTGACGCGAACGATGTTTATATCGATTTTATTCGTTTTATAATGAATATTGAAAAGTGATTTCAAAATTTAATATTTTGAAAGGAAATTCAAATTGAATTAGATTAAAAATTCAAATGGAAATTTTATTGAATCAATTTGAAATGAATTCGAATCGAATAGAAAATGAATTCGATTCGAATTGAATATGAAGTGAATTTGAATTCGAATAAAATCGAAATAAATTGAATTGAAAACGATTTCGAAATGAATTGAATTGAAAACGATTTCGAAATGAATTGAATTGAAAACGATTTCGAAATGAATTGAATTGAAAACGATTTCGAAATGAATTGAATTGAAAACGATTTCGAAATGAATTGAATTGAAAACGAATTCAAATTGAATTGAAAGTGAATTGAAATGAATTCAAATTGAATTAAAATTTGAATTGAATAGAAATGAATTTTAAAACGAATTTATAAAGAAGAATTCAATTTTGATTTGAATTGAAAAGAAAGTTGAAATTGCTTTTGAAACAATTTTAAAACGATTTATAAAATTCGTTTTAAATAGAAATCGACGAAATATATATTATATATATTATATATATAATATAATGGCCTGAATAGAACGCGCCGCGCCGCGGCAGTTCGTGAATTTCGACCATTTATTTCAAACGGACATTACGGGAGATCCGACCGTCGGATTCTCCTAAAACCGGAACTGTTGGGTTCGTATCGAAAAGAGCTTTCCAATAAATATTAGAAATTTGAAATCTAATGGTTGGATTTGGAATTATGTCCAAATCAAATTCGAAAAAGGTCGCTGTAAGTGCAGTTCGATGGCCGTTTATGGAAATCGACTGTACGGGCCTTGATAAAATTTATAAAAATATCTATAATTTGTGTAAAATTATAATATGTGAATTGGAAAGAATTGGGCTGGAAAATTCCACATTTGAAAAGATAAAAATAGATTTTTATCGAAATGAACTAGTTTTGAACTAGAATTAAAATCAATTTATTTGTGAAATAAATAAATTGAATTTGAAAGTGATTTTAAAAATAACCAATATTCCCAATACGTGGATTGGGCTGGAGTTGAATCGAAATTATCTTCGGGATATTTCGATGTTGGATTTCGTGACTATACAGATATTGTTATGGAAATTTGAAAGATATATTTTATATCGTTATTTCCAATATGATATATGTTGGTTTCAGAATTTGATATTGAATATAAGCCGATAAATTTTCTATTCAGAGCCTGGTATTTAACATCAAATGTGATTTGGGTTTATCGTGAATCGTGTTTTAGATAACATTGGTTCTTTAACCCAGTTAAAGGCAAGATATCGATTTCTGAAAAGATTAAAACTAAGTGGAGTTTTAATGAATCTTTAATTAGATTAAATTATGAATTGATAATTTAAATTATCAAATCTGAAAAATGATCGAGAGTGGAGTACCACCAGTTTTGCTCCAAAGCGATAGTTAAATCTTTAATTAGATTTGAACGTGAAATGGTAATTAATTTTACCGATAACACCGTGGTGTTAGGAATGGAGTATCACCAGTTTTGCTCCATGGGATATATAGGTTGGGATTGGGAAATAAAACAAATAATTACTTCGGTGTGGTTCGCTAATCCCGACTAGTTTGAAATGATATCCAAAGGAAGATTAAAGAATAAATTTAGAAGAATTTATCTTTGATAAAATTAATGGGAACCTTTCCCTAAGAATGTGATTTTTTGAATAAAAGAATATTCTGAATTGGAATGAGGCGTTTGTTGTGTTCGTGTAACATTTGTTTATTATATACGTGGGTTATTCAGAAAGGCCGGGTTTATACCCATTCTGAATAACCGATTCGACGAGATGTCGAAGATGAAGACGGTGGTTGAAGACCGGAAGTCTTCACATCGTTTGGGTGATTACTGATGATCTTGATTGGGCTGTACACCCAAGATGAGGGAAACAGTCGGTGATCGTCCAGACGTACTTGGAGATCGATGGATATGCGAGGAAAGTGCCTCCGGTTTCGTTCAGACCCAGAACGAACTTGTAAATGGATTGTGTGTCTGACATTGGATTTTATTCTGTGTTGATTGATCTCTATTAAATATACATCTGTTTGGCGGCGGAGAATTTATTCTCTTGCTTAACGCCCTTCTCTGAGACATACGAGCTCAGAGGTTGTATATCGATGGACATCAATCGCATGGAGTGAATTGCCAATGTGGCATGCGTAAGTGGCAATTGATTAAGGCTTCTGTTGAAAAGCAAAGTCTTGTGGTTGATGATCAAAGCACGGCCTGTGTGGCATAGCTTTGTGTATAACGTGAATTCGCGAGCCTCACACCTCGGTATGAGTCAAAAACGGGATAGTGACTGCAGGGAGAGCACGACGTTTCTTTCTAGCTAGGGTGGTGTCAGTGACCTACCAGCCCTGACATTTATATACTTTTCACCTGTGTGGTTGTTGGATATGAGGCGCCTCGGATATAGGTCTGTAAGGACCGGGAAACGTGTGTTCAGGAATAATTAATCCTCAAAAGTAAGAGAGGACCGGCCCTGAAGATCCAAGGATCAGAGTGGGGTCCTGAGGCATTTGCTAGAGTGTCTCGAACGCGGAGAGGAGCTTGCCCCTTGCCTCGGCTCATGATGGAATCCAATTTCCAATACGTGTATTGCGGTTTTAATTGTAGAACTAGTACGGCGACATGATATATGGTACCCATGCCGTCTATGATTGATATTTATGATGTGAAATTGTTTTGACACTATACACTTATTATAGTATCAAATGATTTGTTTTAAACGTATCAAGCATGTTTGGCTATTATAAGGGAAAACTCTATCCTCCGTCTTGCGTTGCATTGTGTGATGGGACCTGGGTCTTATAATAGCTTCATTTTTCGAAAAAGCATTGCGCTGTTTATTGTATGCACTGGTATTCTTGGGAGGAAACCCGTTCCGTGTTATACGGCGTGGTCCCTTGAATTACTCTCTTTTAAAAATTGAATTAAATAACTGTTTTAGTTCTCACACCAGTCACATGACTGACCTGGAGTTTATTGTTTTAACCTAAACTCTGGGTGCCCCTATTTTCCACACGGGAAGCTAGTAGTTTTGGTTTTGCAGATTTATATTCACAGGGTCCTGATTTACAGCCGGAACGATGCTCGGAAAGCTCTGTATCAGTGTATTATTTTCAGTTGTGATTTTGTATTATTTTCCGCTGCTGTGTAATTTATTGTAATCTCTGATATTTATTGAATGTAATTTAATCCTTTATACTCTGTATATTCTTGTTTCTAATGGAATTGTTGTAATAGCAATGAAATGTTCTTTCGTATGCGTCCTTTTGTGTGTTGTTCTCAAAAGTATTCGTGCTTTCCTTTACGGGGAAGTTACGGGTTCTTTCAGTTAAATTGTTTGGTTGAGTAGTTAGTTAGAATATTTGATTGAATGGAAATTGTTTGGTGAAATGAAATTGATTTGATTGATGTGTGAATGGCGTGGGTCTTCACTAGACCGGGGATAAGGCTAGGCCTCGTCCCGTTTCTAGTATCGTGCCGTTATGCCGCCGAAATTTTCTAAAATAAGTTAGAAAAATAAAAATATCATTTTATTTAGAGAATGAACTGAATAGAAATTCATATGATAAAATAAAATGTTTTATCGTTAAAAAAATATAATTTTTAACGTGAATGTGAATAAATAAATATTCATTTACAAACCGGACGGTTTGTTTATGTACACCTATTTAAAGGACATTGATTGGGTCAATAAATTTTACACATCGCCCAACTGCACAAATAAAATCTGTGTTTGATTGTTTGAAACCCTACACGGGTGTTGGGATGAAATTTGAAGTTCACTCATCCTGATTGATTAAATATGTCGATCGATCGATTGACAGGCTGTTATAAGCGTTAGATAACTATATTTGATGCTTATACAGTGTAGTGCACTTTGGTTGATGGTTGATTATTTTTCAATGCTATTATATGTGTGTAATGCATGAAAATCCATATAATTAACTTTATATGGTAATTGATTGGGCCTCATTCCAATTTGAAAAATAAAGAATATTATAAAATAAAAGTTCATGTGTTGACAGTACTCATCCATTGAGATTGGTCATGTGTTGAACGAAATATTTTAGTAATAAAATTTACATCTTTATTGATATAAAATAAAAGTTCATGTGTTGACAGTACTCATCCATTGAGATTGGTCATGTGTTGAACGAAATATTTTAGTAATAAAATTTACATCTTTATCGATATAAAATAAAAGTTCATGTGTTGACAGTACTCATCCATTGAGATTGGTCATGTGTTGAACGAAATATTTTGATAACAACAACTATTTTGAAAAAGAAATATTTGAAATAGAATATTTGAAAATAGAAATTTATGAAGCCGTGTTGATTAGATTGACGCCATTTTGACGTGAACGATATTTATATCGATTTTAAACGATTTCGAATGAAATGAATTGAAAACGATTTCGAAACGAATTGAATTGAAAACGATTTCGAAATGAATTGAATTGAAAACGATTTCGAAATGAATTGAATTGAAAACGATTTCGAAATGAATTGAGTTGAAAACGATTTCGAAATGAATTGAATTGAAAATGATTTCGAAATGAAATGAATTGAAAACGATTTCGAAATGAATTGAATATAAAACGAATTCAAAGTGAATTGAAAGCAAATTGAAATGAATTCAAATTGAATTGAAATTTGAATTGAATAGAAATGAATTTTAAAACGAATTTATAAAGAAGAATTCAATTTTGATTTGAATTGAAAAGGAAGTTGAAATTGCTTTTGAAACGAATTTAAAACTATTTATATAATTCGTTTTGAATAGAAATCGACGAAATATATATTATATATATAATATATATAATATAATGGCCTGAATAGAACGCGCCGCGCCGCGGCAGTTCGCGAATTTCGACCATTTATTTCAAACGGACATTACGGGAGATCCGACCGTCGGATTCTCCTAAAACCGGAACCGTTGGGTTCGTATCGAAAAGAGCTTTCTAACGAATATTAGAAATTCAAAATCTAACGGTTGGATTTGGAGTTACGTCCAAATCAAATTTGAAAAAGGTCGCTGTAAGTGCAGTTCGATGGCCATTGTTGGAAATCGACTGTATGGGCCTTGATAAAATTATTAAAAATAGTAATAATTTGTGTAAAATCATAAGAAATGATTTAGAAAGGATCGGGATGAAAAACTCCATATTTGAAAAGATAAAAATAGATTTTTATCGAAATGAACTAGTTTTGAACTAGAAATATAATTCTATTTATTTTTAAATAAATAAATTGAATTTGAAATGGTTTTGAAAATAACCAAAATTTCCAATGATTGCATTGGAATGGATTTGAATCGAAATTGTTTTCGGAATATTTCGATGTTGGATTTCGTGATTATACAAATGTTGTTACGGAAATTTGAAAGATATATATATATATATCGTTATTTCCAATGCGATATTTGTTAGTCGTAGAATTTGATATTGAATATAAGCCGGTATATTTTCTATTCAGAGCCTTGTATTGAATATCAAATGTGATTTGGGTGTGTCGTGAATGGTGTCTTCACTAACACTTTTCTTGAACCCAGTTGAGAAAAGATTAAATCTTTTTATTTAGATTTAATGAAGTGTACCAATTAAAAATATTTAATTGGAATTAAATCGATATTGATTTTTGGGTTTATCGTTAACAGTGTTTTAAATAACACTCGTTCTTTAACCCGATAATTAATGAATGTGATTTTGGGTTTATCGTGAACCGTGTTTTAAATGACACTGATTCTTTAACCCAGTTAACGATTAAAACTAAGTGGAGTTTTAATGAATCTTTAATTAGATTGATATGGTCGAGAATGGAGTATCACCAGTTTTGCTCCAGGCGATAGTTAAATCTTTAATTAGATTTGAACGTGAAATGGTAATTGAATTTACCGATAACACTGTGGTGTTAGATATGAAGTATTACCAGTTTTACTTCATGGGATGAATAGGTTGGGATTGGGAAATTAAAACAAATAATTACTTCAGTAAATTTCGTTAATCCCGACTAGTTTGAATTGATATTCAAAAGTAGATTAAAGAATAAATTAAAGAATTTATCTTTGATAAAATTAATGGGGACCTTTCCCTATGAATGTGAAATTTAGAAACTAACTGTCGGTTAGCTAAGCAGAATGGTTTTCTGGATATTGATCTGATGTTGGTTTCGGCCTTCGGGGTTAATATTTGGGGAATTATTCTCTTGATTAATTTACGGTTAGTGACTAATGAATTGGAATGAGGCGTATGTTGTGTTTGTGTAACACTCATTTAAAATATACGCGAGTTATTCAGACAGACCGGGTTTATCCCATTCTGAATAACTGATACGACGATAAGTCGAAGATGAAGACGATGGTCAAAGACCGGAGGTCTTCACGTCGTTTGGGTGATTACTGATGATCTTGATTGGGCTGTACACCCAAGAAGATGGAAACAGTTGGTGATCGTCCAGACGTACTTGGAGATCGATGGATATGCGAGGTACTAGGTGCCTCCGGTTTCGTTCAGACCCAGAACGGACGTGTAAATGGACTGTGTGTCTGACATTGGATTTTAGTCTGTGTGATTGATCTCTATTAAATATATATCTGTTTGGCGGCGGAGAATTTATTCTCTTGCTTAACGCCCTTCTCTGAGACGTACGAGCTCAGGGGTTATATATTGATGGATATCAAATGCATGGAGTGAATTGCCTGTGTGGCATGCCTAAGTGGCAATTGATCGAGGCTTCTGTTGAAAAGCAAAGTCTTGTGGTGATGATCAAAGCACGGCCTTTGTGGCGTAGCTTTGTGTAACGTTTACTTCGCGAGTTTCACACCCGGTATGAACCAAAAACAGGAGAGGACATCAGGGAGGACTTGCGTTTCTTTCTAGTTAGAAGTGGCGTCAGTGGTTTTACACGCCCTGACGAGTTTGACTTATGTGGTTGTTGCTGTTGCGAGGCGCCTCGGATTGGTCGGTCGTTCTCGAACCGATGGAGTCATTTAGTTGGCTCGTTTACGCCCCAAAGGGCGGGGAAACGTATTGTTCAGGCATTATAATCCACATCGGTGGACCGGCCCTGACGATCCAATGGACAGTTGCGGCTGTTCCGGTGGCTCGGGCTAGAGAGTCACGAATCGGTTGAGGACTATCTTTTGCCTCGGTTCATAGACGGAAATCCAATTTCCAAATACACGACATTTGCGGTTTTATTGTAGAACCTAGTATGGCGACATAGTGGGATGGGGCGCTCATGCCGCCTATGATTGATACTTATGATTTGAAGTTGTTTTATACACTATGCACTTATAATAGTATCAAATGATTTGTTTTAAACGTATCAAGCATTCTTTGGCTGTTATAAGGGAAAACCCTATCCCCCGGCTTGCGTTGCATTGTGTGATAGGACCTGGGTCTTATAACAGCTTCATTTTTTTCTTTATTTAGCATTGCGCTGTTTGTTTTATGCACTGGTATTCTTGGGAGGAAACCTGTTCCGTGTTATACGGCGTGGTCCCTTGATTTACCTAATGATTTAAAATAAAGATTAATAACTGTTTTAGTTCTCACACCAGTCACATGACTGACCTGGAGTTTATTGTTTTAACCTAAACTCTGGGTGCCCTTATTTTGACATGGGCAGCTAGTAGTTTTGGTTTTGCAGATTTATATTCACAGGATCCTGGTTTACTGCTGGAACGATATCCGGAAAGCTTTGTATCTGTATATCTCTTCTAGTTGTGTATTGTATTATTTTCCGCTGCTATGTATTTAAATGTAATTTAAATCTCTGATATTTCTGTGTAATATTCATTTATACTCTGTATATTCTTGTAATCTGATGCATTGTTGTAATATACAATGAAAGGTTCTTCTGTATGCGTTCTGTTGTGGTTTGTTCTCGAACTATCCGACGCTTTCCTTTACGGGGAAGTTACGGGTCGTCACAGTGGATGTGGCCCATAATTGAAATTTGAGTTGAAATCGCAATTTCGATCATATCCATGATTTTGAAAATGTTAATCGTTTGGAAAATCTTAAAAATTATCGATATTGGGCTCACGAAATTTCAGATAATCTTGTCTCATAAGTTGTAATTCATACCCATACTCTTCCAAGGAATGTCTTCTCTGGTTATTATCCCACAATTCTCTCGAAGATTTTTTTGAGTCAGGCATTTGAATGAAATCAAGGGAAGACAGAAATTATTCTTAGGTCAAAATAGTATAAAAGAATGAGTTGTGCTCTATTAATTAACTGACTCAATTAGAAGGGGAAAGAGGGTCTTATGGTCGTTCACGTATAGTATGAATACTAAGTGATATGATCAATGTATTACAGGTAGTATGCAAAAGTGCTAATAGTTCAATAAATTGAACTACTATATATCCGCGATCCAATTATATGAGACAGTCAACTTAACAAAGCACCACTTTTTAATTATATTATTCTATATGAGCTCGTATTTCCCAAGAATCAACATTTAATGAATTTTAAACTTGAAAACCAATAAGAGTGATGATTTTAATTATGCAAATTAATTCCTAACAAACAGATTTAGAAATTTCGATCACAGAATAATAGCAGAATTAAAAAAATTGTACAAGCAAGTCGTTGCCCTTGCAGAAGATTTTTACAAGCAATTTCTATATTTTTCAAAACAACTGCAAAACCTATAGAGTTAAGAAAATTTTATAGTGGTGTATAGCTGTCCAAAACAATTGAAAAGCACTGACAATTCAAATCAGCTGTTTGCAAATCGATTGACTTCTGAATTCCTTGTTCGCTTTGCTTGTACTCTCTCACTTTGGTCATTGTTGTTCTTTTCTGTGGCCTTGAATGGTCCCTTTTTTTCTTTGGAATCGAAATGTTGTGGAAAATTGAAATTAGGAGATAATAAAAGGTGTGAAAACTTAAGCAAAAATAAAAGCAAACTCAACAAACAATTAGGCAAAAACCAAACTCCTCTAGTTAAACAGAAGAAACAATCTCCCAATAAGAAAATCACACCAATCCGATAGTAAATAGAACACAACCACTGTGCTTAAACAAATAACAACATGCCTCACCTAATAAATATAACCACAACCCTATTAAACAATCGAAACCGCATACTCAGAACTCACGCCCTATTCTATTTCAGGAAACATACCAAAGAAATCATGGCAATTTTTTTAGGAAACCAAATCCGAGTCTCAAGATATCGAATCAAATTTGGGTATTTCAAATTGGTATTAATGTGATGGTCTTCGATTTGGGGTTTGGCTCTTCGAGTTTAGATGTGTGTACTGATGTTCACGGTTTTGACTTGTGTTCAGATTTGAGGAGAAAGGTCTGTTTCATATTTAGTGATGAGGTGAACGTGATGGAGTGGTGAGATTTGCATGGTGAACAGTTGTGGGAGGTGAACGGTTGCGGGATGGAGTCTGGGTATGAATCAGGTCTGTTGTGGAAGAACAGAGCTGGGAATTGGTGACTTGTGAAGATGGGAGGATGAAAGTGCCGGATTTGGTAGTGCTGTTATGGTGTTGATGGAGATGGAGTAATCTACGGAGTATGGTTTTTTCAGTTCAAGGCAGAAGGATCTGGTTTGATGGGCTTGAACGTGGGTCAGGTAGCAGATGTATGCAGCGGGGATTGGATGGGGCTTTTGGGTTGAAGTGAACGTGGTGAATGCATTGAACTTCTATAGGAGGATAGTCGTTTAACGAGGAGTAGTGATGGCTGGCAATTAGTGAAGATAAGACTTGGAGATGGGTCTCGGTATTTTACTGGGTGGACAACGATGGTCTGATCGTGATAGCTGCTGGGTTTTATTTGAACGGAGTAAAGGAATTGATGGAATGTGGGTTTGTGAAATAGTGATGATGGCAAGTTGAATTAATGGAGTCAGCGAGATTGGATTGAATAAGTGACAGAAAAGAAAGAAATTTACAAAAAAAAATTTAGTAAAGTGGAAAGAAATTTTAAGCAAAGGGAAAAAAATTGAATTGGAAAAGTATGAAAATGGAAAGAAATAGAAGAGAAATTGGCAAGATTTTTTTCTTTTTTTAGAAGATTACCGTGATACAAATCTAACCAGTCGGTAATTTTTTTCTACATATACAAGAAAACAAAAGGAAAATATAAAATAAAAACTAACACGAATTAGAAATAACAAAATTTAATTGTTACCTCCCCGGCAATGGCGCCAAAAACTTTGTCAACGCTTTCCAAGTAATGAGAAAAGCGCGTATTTTGTAATAATACTGCAAGCGCACAGATCGTGTAATATGCAGATCGAACACAGGGAGGAATTTTAAAATTTATTATTTATATATTTCTTGAGTGAGTTAGATAAATCTTGGAGGTTGATTTTGAAACAAACAAAATTGAAACTGCAAATAAAACTATTATTGAATTGAATCAGATCTGAATCTAATCAAATATGTATACCAACATGACCTACGAAAGCAATAAAAAAACAGAAATTAAATTTCAGAAATTAAAATTACAAACAGGAAATAAAATTAGGATTACCGCTAAATCTAATCAGACGGTCAATCATTAATGAAAATAAGTGCAAAATACAAATAGTGATCTACCAAATCTAATTGTGTAGACAACACTAATTGCAAAGAAGATAAAAAATGCAGAAAAGAGAAAAAAGAAGAAAATTCTTTTAATTCCAGGATAATCTTTACAATGAGATTACAAGGATATTTGTAGGATAGATATTTAACCTAAACCCTAACACAATCACAAATGGGCCTTAGTTAATTCTTTTAAAATTGGGCCTTTCTTCTTTTATTCTTGCTTTCTTGTTAATTCTTCATTGATTTGTAATATGCATAGCCTTTCTACCAATTATTTTCTTGTCCAAAAAGCAACTGGATGTGATACCTTCATCGGCAAATTTTCAAATGTAAATATGCAACAATTTGATCTCTATTTTTCTATTTTCTGACTGCATGTGGTTAAGTCGGCATATATGTAAAAGAGACAAAATAATACCCAAGTAATATTTATTTATATACAAAAGATAAGATATAAGAGCATAAAATAAACACATTTCTATGTTAATCAATATATATATATATATATATATATATATATATTAGTCACAATGCTTGTTCACATGACTTTAAATCCCACTCATGAGTATTGGGATGATAAATTTTTACACATCTCCCAATGGGCATCTGTTTGATCAATATATATATTGATTTACTGGAGCCTTTAAAGGCCAGTTGTGATTTTTTCTGAGCACTCCGTACAAAGAAGGTTATGACGAATTTTTCCAAAAATTAAAGGCGTTAGCCAAATATTTAATAAATTAAATAGTTTGGAAGACGTTTATTGTATAATATTTATAAACGTTGAATATAAATTAAAAAACGAATCGTGTAGCGATAGTTCACGTTTTTGACTCGTAATTTTCAATGAGTATACCATAAGATCCGACCATTGAATTTTCTTGAAATTAGAACCTTTGGATTCATTTCGAAAAGATCTTTCCAACAATAATAAATATGTTAAGATCCAACGGTTAAATTTTAAGAAATATTTAATTCAAAACTGAATGAAAACACCGCCAGTGCAATTGAATGACCTGAAACGTCATGCTACTGAATTGAGCTATATATATATATATAGCGAAAAATCATTTTAAATTATAATAAGCGATTTAGAATGTGTGTAAACCAATTTTACTTGGTTTATAAAATAAATATGGTTAAATGAGATTTGGCGTGAGAACTAATAAAATAGATTTTGGCAAATGTTTGACATGAGAATTTAATTCATAGCTCGAATTGATTTGTCGAGTAAACCTTTTTATTAAAGGCAATGCAATGATTAATCAAAGCCAAATGATTTAACCACAGAAAAGAATAAAATTTTATATCTTAAGAAAGAACCAACTGAAAAGAGATTTAATTGGTAAATCAATGATTCGAATAAGAAATTGATTTAATTTATATATATGCAGGAATTATTTGAAAAGACAGGGGTAAATCCCATTTCAAATAATTAAACGACGATTAAAAGTCAAAGATATTGAAGATGGTGCAAGAACAACAATCTTCACATTGAATGGATTACTACTGATGCAATGGATTCCCTTGAAGGGGTTATAGTGTAGTTGTCTGGACGTACTTGTTGATTGTCCGGATATGTGAGGTACTCTCTACTGTATTTGACATATGGAACAAGGAATAAAGTGCCTTCGGTTTCGTCCAGCCCTAGAAAGGACTTGCAAATGGATTGTATGTCTAACATTATAGTTTGTGATATATTAGTCGATCTCTACTAAATATGTATCTGTTTGGTGGCGGAGAATTTATTCTATTTTCTTAACATCTTTCTCTGAGACGTACGAGCTCAGAGGTTATATATCGGTAGACATCAGTTGTGTGGTACGAGTTGATAATGTGACATGCATAGATGCGATGATCAAGGCTTTTGTTGAACAGCAAGGCCTTGTGGATGATGATCAAAACATGACTTTAAAATGGTGCAGCTTTGTGTATTGCTTTGATTCACGACCCTTACATCGTGGTATGAGTCAAAAATCAGATTCGGGAGTGCATCTGTTTCTTTCTAGCTAAGAGTGATGTCATGGTATGGAGCCTAGACATTTTTACTTATGTGGATGATGGATGCGAGGTGCCTTGGATATAGCTGAAAAGGACTAGATTGGTCGACATACTGACCAGGTGACAGGTCCAATAGGAAGGGAAACGTATTGTTCAGAAATAACCAATCCACAAACGTTCGGTGTGGACCGGCCCTGTAAGATCCAAGAGTTATCCATAGTTGTGATCTTGGACATCTTGCTACAGGTGACCCGAATTCGGTAAGGAGACATCCCTCGCCTTGACTCATGATGGAAATCCAATTTCCAATACGACATCGTACGGTTTTAATTGTAAATCTATATGGCGATATAATATATGGTACTTATGCCGTCTAGGATTGATACATTTATATTGAAATTGTTTTAAAACATCTAGACACTAATAATAATACCAAGTGATTTATTTTCTGCGTATCAAACATATTTGGCCATTATAAGGTAAAACTCTATCCTCTGACTTGCATTGCAGTGTGTGATGGGACCTGAGTCTTATGACGACTTCATTTTTTTAAAAAAGCATTGCGTTGTTTATTTTATTTACTTTATTTTATGTATTGGCAATCCAATGGAATAAACTCGTTACATGTCATATGACATAGTTCTGTGATTTGACTTATTCCTAAATAAGTCAAGTAACTGTAGGATTTCTCATACCAATCCCATGACCGACTCATAGTTTGTTTTCCCCACAAACTCGGGTTCCTATATTTTTACATGGGTAGCCAAGTGAACATGTGATTGGCTTTCTTTTGGATATGCACCATAGCATTGGGTGTTTTTTTGGCTGAAGATGAAGACTTATTTTTTTATCTTTCCTCTGAACTCTTAAAACGCTATCTTATAATATATTATATAATCATTTAGAACATAGATTAAAACACTAATATTTACTTAAAATATATTACTTAGGTTCAATCTATTTATAATTCAAACTACAAATCAATATTTACAATACGACACTCTAGCCGAGCTGATATAGTACGGAATTGAATTATGATGGGCAATTTCCCAAGTTCGAGGCCCGTAGTTACCAATTTTCTAGAGCGGTTATCTTGGTAGTACAAAGACGTTGAAAACCGGTTATACACCACCCGTGGGGTTTACTAGGACTGACAAGCTAGTCTTGAGTGATGTCTTAGGTTTCATACACAAATAAAAAACTAATCAATATTTATAAATCCATAAATATACCTCAATTTGTACTCTAAATTATCAAAACAATTTACGTGAGCCTTCATAAATGTTTCAAAATAATTAAACATTTCAAACATCCAAAGTAGACAACACCCGTTATATAAAGTAAAAGAAATAATTCAAAATAAGTTTCATAATTCAAAATAAAATCAGATAACATTTCCTTCACAATGTTAACAGTCAACAATATCAGAATTCATATTTCTTAAAACATCATTTTATACACATATCCTTTTCTATATATCATACATATTAATTCTTAAGGTAATTTAATTTAATTCTTTTGATTTTAATTTATTTCCCTTATTTTCCAAAATAATTTCAATTTATCATTCATTTATTTGGAAACATATCACAAACCACAGTTACATCTGATTCAACAACATCAATTATATATATCACTGATAAACATTTAATACCATCCTATATTCATTTAAGCAATTAAATATACAACAATCAAACATCCAATAGAACTGACAAGACATAGGTTTGTGAGTGTATGTAAGACCTCTTAGTTTGGAATGTGATTAGAAGTCTTACATTGCGAAATATGTGTATGAAATGTAAACTTGTATAATAGAGCCCAACCTTCTAACAACACTGAGGCCAAAGTGAATGGAAATTTCCACAATTGTAACACCTTTTAGTACGCAATATGAAGTTTCTAATCACATTCCAAACTAAGGGGTGTCAAACTTAGCACTCTCACCTTATTAAATCTAAGTTAGAAAAACTAGTCAAAGACTTGCTTGACTTTAGAACAATAAAAAACAACACGATCCCTTACTCTTCTCCAGTGGTGTTGGTCAAAAAAATGGATGGTACATGGAGACTATGCTTAGATTATAGGAGCTTGAATTCCCTAACCATAGAAGATAAATTTCCTATCCCTTTAATTGATTAGCTTTTTGATGAATTATTTAGGTCCAAATGCTTTCTGAATTGGACTTTTAATTGAGATATTATAAAAAATAGAATTTACAAACTTGACATGCATAGAACAACATTTAAAATTCATGATGGGCACTATGAGTTTGTTGTGATGCCTTTTGATTTTGTAAATGTTTCATCCACTTTCGAGCCACTTATAAACACTATATTTAGGTCATATTTAAGAAGATATGTACTCATATTTTTGATGACATACTCATTTATAGCCAAACTTAGTCGAAGCATTCTGGGTACCTCAAGCTGGCCTTTCATGCTTTGCAGAAAAATCAACTAGTGATCAAACTTTCTAAATGTATTTCCATTGAGAAGATTAAGTATCTAGGTCATGTTATATCTGCTTAAGGCATTTTCGTAGATCCATTAAGGTGCAAACGTTTATGGATTGTTCCTTACCTAAGAATACTAAATAATTAAAGGGGTTTCGTTAGGGTTAATTAGGAATTATAGGAGATTTATAAGGATTTACAGACTTGCGAACCTATGGTTGAAATGATTAAGAAGAATGCTTTTGTGTGGATTGAAGAATCAAAGCAATATTTAGAACAAATTAATGAGAGTCTGATTGACCACCAGTGCTAGCAATGCTAGTTTTCTCAACACTTCATTTCAAAGTGTGATGCTAGTGGTTAAGGCATAACGATTTTATTACAATAACATGGAAAACTTATTGCATGTCTCAGTGAAGCACCGCATGAAAAAGACTTAGCTCTTTCCACTTATAAAAAATAATTAACAACTATCATCATTGCCACAAAGAAGTGGTCTCAGCATCTCTTGGGAAGGCAATTTATTATCAAGACTGATTACAAAAGTCAACGGTACCTACTTTCTCAAAAACTACACACTAGAATACATAACAAATGGCTCGCTAAGTTAAATGGTTTTGACTATAAATAAGAGTATAGGAGTGGCAAAGGGAATATTGTGGTTGATGCTTTAATGAGGAAGGAAGAATACATGCAAGCTCATGCAATATTAATAGTTGAAACACCATGGGTAAAAGAATTAAAGAATGCTTCATTAGCTTGTGAGTGGTACCAATAGGAGACATCAAAATTATAGAATAAAGAATTGCATGAGAGCAAGTACAAGAAATTAGGCAGCTTAATATTTTATAAAGGCGAATTATTGATAGACGAATAGTTGGGTTCTTTACTTCAAATACTTATCAGCGAGCATCACTCTACACCTCTGGGGCGCCACTTTAGTATTAATGGACTGAAAAACTAAGGCAGATTTCCCATCGGAAACATATTAAAGGAAATATAGAATGTTCTGTTAAGTCAATTGATAACTGCTAGAGAATTAAAGAAGAGAACGTGCTTTTATTTAGGTTATTAAATCCACTACCAGTTCCTTAAAAAAATATGGTTAGCCATTACAATGGATTTTATCACATGTTTACCTAAGAGCCATAAACGCACAACCTGTGCAGTGGTTGACAAGCCAAGTAAATATGTCCATTTTTCCCTCTTAGTCACTCTTATGTAGCAAAAAATGTGGCAAAAATATATTTTATTTGGGTTTTTAAATTACATGGAATGCCAAGATTAATTATTAGCAATAGATATGCATTAATTACTAGAAATTTCTAGCAAGAACTATTTAAGTTATAAGGTATAGCTTAATAATGTGTTCAACTTATCATCCTTAAAGTGATGGGCAAACTGAAATAATTAACAAGATTATTAAAGGCTACTTGAGATGTATTATGCCCCATAGATCTTATGAATGGAATAACTGGTTATCATTGGTTGAATGTTTGTATAACACTACACTGGATTCAATAAACACTACTCCTTATAATACAGTGAATGGAACAGACCCTCCATATTTGATTCTTATGTTCCTAATACAACCAAGGTTAAGCGGCTGGAGGAATGCTTTTAAGTAATGTTACAGAACCCCGAATTATCACAAAACCAATTGGCAATGTGAAGGATGAACTCATTATACTTATACAGGATTCATTTTACAAAGTCTCCAATGTGGGACTTGTCTCAACACGCCCTCGCACGTGTGACATATCATGAGCCTAACACGTGGACCTTTATATTGGGTGACGTGGGTAAGTGTGGTATTGTGCGCACGAATTAAACCTGCGCTGATACCATGTTAGAGAACCCCAAATTATCACAAAACCAATTGACAATGTGAAGGGTGGTCTCATTATACTTATACAGGATTCATTTTACAAAGTCTCCAATGTGGGACTTGTCTCAACAAGTAACGACATCATATTAGAATTTTTGAAGGATGATTTATGATTAGCCCAAGACAGAATGAAAATATATGCAGATTTGAGGAGAACCAAAATGGAATTTTAAGCGGATGATTGTGTATTTTTGAAGCATTAACCGTAAAAATAAATAATAACAAGAAACCATAAGATTATCAAATTATCTCCAAAGTATTAAGGGCCTTACTTAATAAAATAAAAATTGGATTAGTACCCTATAAGTTAAAGATGTATGTTCATATTAGAACTCATATGTTATTTCATGTCTCTCATCTTAAGAAAAAATAGGAACTTTAATAATTATACAAGAAGATATCCCTAGTTCTGAGGAAACTACATCCCAACCAGAAAGAATTTTAGATAGAAGAATAGCGCCAAGGAATAATGATGTGGTGGGGAAAATTTTGGTGAAGTGGACATGCTAAATTGAAGAAGAAGCTATGTAGGAGGACTACTAGCTAATGATTCAAAGATTTACCTTATTAGACCTTGAGATATTATCTATTTTTGAAGGGGTAGATGTAACAACTCCTCCTTGATGGGGATGATCTCAGGCTTCAAATCTGTAAATAATTCGACTTCCAGTAAAGATCATCAAAGTTCTATCAACAGCCCATCAACGAGGTTGGTGGATAAGGTCATACATGGTGCAGGTCCAAAGCCAGAGTAAGTTAATGGATGTGAAAGGAGGAATATGGTGGTATGGGTTATGCACCAGTGTGCACGTGTGTACTTATGTTGGACGTCATGTTATTTGCTTAGGGCTACCCTATTTGGTCAGTTAAAGTTGCATTTGCCTACATATATGAACATGTAATTTGATGTTATGGCTATCCATGAATAAAAACCAGTTTTCATATTTCTTTTATCTGCATTGTTCACAAATATCTTCTTTTTCTTGCTTACTCTATATTCTCAATGTTGACCATCTTTTCAATTTCCTAAACCTCTACTTAATCATCCACCTCCTACAATCTTCCCTTACTCCTCCTATAACCTATCCTCTTAACAAATTATGTTTGTCTTTGTTCGCAAATATTACATTTAATAGTAAAAAACTTGCGCATTTTTCTAAATATCACTATGGCCAAAAATACAAATCATCATGAGGCTAACAGAGATCTATAGACCGACCTCTAAGAACCACATAGTTCTTTAAATTTGAGAAAAAACTAATCGATCAATAAGTTATTTTCACATCATTAATTTAAAAAATAATTTCATAATTTTAACTATCAAATTATCGGATTAGCTTATTAATTTTGCACGAAAATACACATTATTAATTTACATTTTACGAATAATTATAAATATGGATCTCTTTCATTAAAAAAAAGTAGGAAAATTTACAAGTTGATAATTATTCACATCAATATTTGTTATGAATTAATTAAAGTTACTCCAAAGTTCAATATATTAATTATAAATAGGTAAATCTTATAGTAACTAGAACAATTGCACATTTAAATCAAAAAAAAAATTAAGGTGGGTCTCTGATTTGAACATTTCATCTAATGGCTCGGTCTTAGAAATTATAGGTAGCAATACAATATTATTTTCTTTATTAAAAAAAAGGAAAAATCAAGGTCTTGACTATTCGCCATTTTTTGGTTCTTATTTACAAAAAAACACACAACGTATGTATTTTTTGAAAAATAGTTAATTTAAAAAATAAAATTAACATACAAAATGAAAAACTCGTTTTTTGTATTTTGAGAATTTAGCCTTTTCGCCGTCCTTCCATCCCCTTCGTCCTCTTTCCCATATTATCATGATAACTTGACATTTTAAATATCTGTTATTTCCCTATTTTGTAATAAACATGGGAACACGAATCAAAAATAAAACCCTATAGCCCATAAATTCCATCATTGTTAATAATGCCAAATTGATGTAACTTAATTTTATTAACACGCCATTTTCATCATTTTTCACACCACTAGTTTGTTAAGTTACCAATTTATCCTTATAACTATTTATGCTTTTTTTTATTTTTTTTTATTTAAGCTTTTTTTTCTTTTTTCTTTTTTTGAAGATTAAAGAATATAATGAAATTGAATCGCAAGCATTTCGAAAATTTGTGTACTTTCATGAAGTTAAAGTTATTTTTATGATTTTCTTTAAATGGACTCAAATTGGATTGGGATCAAGCATAGATCTAAGCTAAATTATAAACAACCCTTGCGTCTAACCCACATGTATGTCTAATGCACATGCATTGCTACTAAACATAGTATAATATAATCTATTGTTAATCATAATTTTTTTTTAAAATAAAAGAAAAGAAAATAAGACACTCGAATTTCTCCAATTGAAAGAAGATGAAGAAAAAATTGAATAGGTATTTTTGAAAGTAATGGGAGTGAGAAATGAAATGAAATAAAATAAAATACGTGCATACTTAAAACGCTGGATGCAAAAAGACAAAAATGAAATGGTGATACAATTAGACATTGTGGTTTAAATGATTCAGTCCTACACACACACACACAACAATCATTGTGCTGATATCAACCGCCTAATTCAACTTGCAATGATACATCAAAACGTCCGACTATAAATTTCCCGATATTCACACAAAACATTTTTTAAACCCACAAAATTGCCATAGGCCCATAACAGTGCATATAAACCACACACAACGTCACCTATAACATCACACTAACTAAGCATTCAGTACTACCGTATACCTCCCATTATATATAAACCTCACATGATATAGCATGCATTAGGATTTTCATCACTAAAATACTGAGGAGGATGCAAATTTACTTGAGTGTAGTTCAAATACTCCATCATTCTTATTTCTGCGCACATACCTGCTGCTATTTCAGCTTCTTTCACCGGAGGATCTTGCTTAACACACCCTCCTTCCACCGACCGCCTAGGATTATCTTCATTCTTCTTCGGTACGATCCCAACCGTTCGTTTCAGCTTCCTTTCCAGAATCCCAGGCAGCGTCTTCACATCCATTACCCCTCTCACCGTCACCAAGTTCTTTTCTGGTTCCATTGAAACACTCGCCACTCCTGTAATATTTCAGTATTTTCAAGGGTAACTGTGGCATCACGCATTTAGGCGGTACATAGCAAAAAAGTTAAAACGAGTTGGTGGCTTGGTGTCACTGTAAAAAGCACATTGTACCTACCTGCATAGCATACATTGTTCCCTCCTTTTATTTTATTTGTTTGCCTTATTCATAGAAATTTAAATTAAACACAGATTATTTGTTAGTATTGAATTCAATTTAAATACGTACGATTCACACTGACATAATAAAACATAATTATACAAAATAACAGATTAGCAATGTATATTCAGTGAAATGATATTTCCGAATAGTTTACCTTCGATCTTCAAAATAGTTTTCCGAATTCTCATAATGCAACCATCGCAATGCAGTAATATCCTTAGTACAACGACTGAAATTGGTGGCTGAAAATATAGCACCAACATCAGAATTCCGAATCATTTGATATCAAATTAGATTATATGTTAATTTATTTAATTGAATTAATCTACCTCTGTTGGCTGTGTGGGTTTGTTTGGCTTAGCAGGAGTCTTGGGTGGTGTAGGCGAAACGAGTTCAACATGCTTGTGCTTCAACTTCATCTGCAACCGGTCTCGGATCCTTATCGGATCCACTTTTCCTATTACAGTAACTGTGCCTTTTCCAATGTCCGTGGTTACCTTTTCAGTCCCTGCCAAGAACAGTAAATCACAGCATGTTTTTTTTCCCAACGAATGAAATAGTAGAAATTCAACAAACCAGGGACGAAACATGTGATTTTACTTCAAATCAGTTACGGTGATGATCCGAAGAGAAAACAACCATTAAAATATGTTTATAAACAGAATTATAAAGGTGTATAATGAAAATATGAAAAACCCCAAAAAGAAGAAACAAGCTAAATATAAGATCAAACCTTCGAATCCATGGAGAGATCTCTTGACTTGGTTGCAGCAACCTTCACAATGCATACCCACTTTCAAAACAACCGTAATCGACCCAGGCGATTTTTCCTTCTTGCCATTGTCACTGTTACCGGGGACTTTATGATTTCCGGATTTACTGTCAAATCCGCATAACACTTCTTCCATCTCGTTTTCTCGAAGTTGTTGCTTCTGCTGACAATGGCTTCCGCCTCCTCCGCGATCACCACATCCATTGCTAGTATTCGTCTTTTTTTTCTAAATAACGAGTACTCGATAGCAAATGTAGACAGAAAAGGAGTGATTCAAAAGAGGATGAGTATTTGACATTACCTTCGCCATGGCTTCTGCTTCTTCGGACGAGTTACTTTTTTTGTTAGGAAATCGGGAGCTAAAGAGAAGCGTGAGGAAGGGGCACGGACGAGTGCAGCTATATTTATAGCTGCAGCCAGTGGAGACGATTTTTTGATTGATGACATTTTTAAGCCCATTTCAGTTTAATTAATTATCCGATCAAGGAAGAAATTATTGTTTCTTCTGCGTATCGTACGCCTTTGATTTGTAAAAACACTGGTACATATCGTATAAAAAATGGTGTAAATGTGGATTCTCAGGTTTGCAGACTGTGGAAGATGATGCGCTTTGTAACGGCCACGAGTACATTTGGACACGTGGGGAATTCCCATTTGAGGAATTGGGGAGGAAAAGTGAATTTGATTAGCCAGGCGGTATTAACTAGTGTAGGGGTACATTTGGGAATTCGGAGTTAAATTTCAATGTTAATAATCTGAAGCGTCACCCAGTCATTTTAACCCGACGGCAATTTGAACGGGCAAATTAATCGATTAATAACTTTATGAAAATGCTCGGCACGGTATTCACAGTGAAAGTGTGATGCTAAAAGCATAGATTTTACTCTCTCTAATAGGATAAATAAAAATATATATACTTCCTAATACAAGTACACTTTACACAGTCATCAATCACCATGTAAAATCATTTTGCATGGTAAACTATCATCGATCAACGTCATTTTTTGCAGCAATCAACAATCGAATAACCATTGTTCGATGGTTGATCGCTGTGAAAAACGGCGTTGGTCATGGTTGTAGGCCGTGCGAAAAATAAAATTGATTAATTGTTAAGAGTTTTAGACATAAGGACGAAATTAGAGAAAAATTTAGACATAAGTACAAAAGGCCAAAAATTTAGGCATAAGGACACTTTTTAGTGCAAATCAAAAAATTCAGAGGTCCACTATTATTTTCTATTTTACACTAAAAAATGTCATTATAACTAAAATTTTGGTTTCTTGTCCTTATAAAACACGGTGTTTTTAGCAATATATTTATGAAATTGTAGGCTATTAATTATCATATTAAATGCAACATAATACGTTACCCATCCATCATTTTGTCGCCACATTTTCAACCGCCTACTTTACATTATCGTGTGTGTCTATATGATCGTATTAGCTAGTTGAATTAGTGAAAATTAACTGTTTCATGTATTACTGACGATCAAATGTGTGGACTTTCGATCTAACTCTTATACACCGTAGTAGTCTAAAACTTTTGATCAATAATATATTGTTACTTGGTTACCAATCAATTACACAAAATGAAGCACTGTTTTTTTCATTACAAAAGTGATAAAAACTTTTTAGGTAAAGTGTAACGACCCAGATTTTTTAGTCATTTAAATTCATTTTAAATGTTGAATTGGAAATATAAACGAATTTTATTATGGAGTTTATCGATTTTATAGTCGGAATATGATTTAATTTCGAACATATCGAATTATCGTAATACGGAACGAGGAATATTTAAATTCTAAGTTAAAAACGAATCGAAATGATTCTAACGATTTATATAAAATTTATTTTAATTAGAAAGATGATAATAATTTATTATTGATGAATTTGATTGTTAAAAATCAATTTATATTTTATCGATTTAGTTTAACATATGAAAATTGTTATTTTTTCAAACGACCTCGGATTTCGACGAAATCAATTTTATTAAATTCGCAATGGTTAATTATTGTAAGGTTTCAAGTTTCTTGTCAATCAGAATTATTACATGAGCATGCACAAATTAAATACGTATCGATTAACTATTTAAAAATTAAAATAGCATTTTATTTTCAAATGGTGTCGAAAATCGACAAAATCGGTTTTATTGGGTCCGGAATGTTAAACTATAGTAAGATGTCAATTTTCATAGCAGTCAGATAATATATGTAATCGTACGAGTTAAAAACGTCGAACGACATATAGCGTATGAATATAAGTTAATAAAATAATTAAATCTTCCTTAGGAAGCTTATCTAACTCCTATATCTCATCCTCCGTATCGTTCATTTTCTTCACTCAGCAAACTAACGAAGCTGTCTCTTTCATATTAATTCAATAATTCATATTAAATTGAAAACTCTAAGGATCCACACAATAATGGATTCTTTTGAACTTGTTTGTTCATTCTCTTCTAAAACCACATACCTAATTTTGGGTTCGGCGGTTTTTTGTGTTGCCCCAAATTTGTATTCAGCGATGATAGGGCATAAAATCGTAAATCAAGGAGGGGTTCTAAGGTGAATTGAAGTATGAATTTGGGTTTTCGGCCTCGATTGGCATCTATTGTGAAATTTTGAGGAGTTTTAAACTTTGAAACTGTCGTAGCCTGTAGCGTCATTGCCATGAACGCGGGGTTTTTTCTGGGAATTCGAATTTGTTGTTGAGGGATGGAGGGGGTAGCATTTGGGGAGGTAAAGTACATGTTTGATTTCATTGATGATGGTGAGAGTAAAGGAAAGCAGTGGAGGAGAACGACGTGAATGAAGTTTGGTAAGGGTGTTGTTGGGATTCGAATGTCTTCAAGAAGCTTGACGATGACCGAGGAGAGAAGGAGGGTTGTGTAGTGGTTCGATTCATTACTGTATGCGGCTTGAGTTTGAATCGGGAAGAAGAAAATGTGATTTCTAATTTGAAGAAAAAGCTTAAATGGGGAGAAATTTGGATGTAGGTAATTTATTTTATAAAATCAATTAGATTTTAAAATATAAGTATATAATCTTAATCTTATAAATCGTGCATCTTGCGTATATAAAGTCATATTTGAACGAGATTGTTCATGTTGGATTCGTATTGTCGTCAACTAAGCAATGGAATTCAGATTATGAATAAAATCAAGGTGAGTATACCACACTTAGAATTTTATATTTAGAATTTTTTTATTAGTTAAAAATATTTGTTGGTTGTTTGGATGGATTGGTAACATTATTACCAATTGCTTGATATATATATATATATATATATATATATATATACATATATATATAGTAGATATAGGCTTGGTAGACCCTATGCTCCCCGCATAATAGCAGATGACCTTTATACCGCGATATCCCGCCTTGAAGTGGGAGTGGTATTATTATTTGTGTTGGTTAACATATGTGGATGCAGGAAAACAGGTTGGAGGGATCCAACTGGATTCCTCAATATTTATATGTTGTGTTGAATATTCTGTGATAGATTATTATGTGCTTGAATGCTTAAACAACGCTGGCCATTGAATTTTGGTATTTAGATACCATATAATATTTATTTAAATGTAAAATGATATTTTAAAGGTGAATTTTGAATTCAGGAAAATTTATATTATAAAAGAGATTATGGAACTAAATAAGGATTCAATTGTTAGAAATTGATTAACAGGTTTGTGAAAATACAATTTATAAGAAATTTAAATCAAATATAGTATCAAATTTATTAAATATGATTTTTGGGATCAAAATCAAGTTTAAAAAGGGGTTTTGAGTTAAAAAATAATTTAGAAGGAAAATTCTCTGTTTTTACAAATAAAAATCGGATTACGAATGGGCTTGAAAGTTGAAATATAACCTTGTTTTTAATAGATAAAACAAGGATTTAGTTTATAAATGAGGTGAATAATTATCATTGGATATAAATTCCAGTGCGAATTTAAAAAAGGAATGTAGCGACCCGAATTTCGGTACCCCTTTAAGTCGACCAAATACAATACAAGTCCAACCCAAAGTGCAATAAAACTCAATTTTTTAGAAAGAAAGAGGATAGAGGATGAGAAAAGAAAGAAATATTAGTATAAAAGAAGGAGGAAACATCAACACTACAGAATCAGAGTAGATAAGTGTAACAACCCGCATTTTACATATCGGAGGATTGTAAAATATTTTTATATAATTCCCTGAGGGTTGGATCATTCTCATATTTTGATATGTTGTTTATGGGGATGTGAGACATATCCATAATTTTTTACCAATTTTGTTTGTGATTATTTTTCCCCTGTTAGTCTTGTAAAGGGCATAACTTTTAACTAAGATCGAATCAAGTGCTGAGGTCAGTCTCATTGGAAAGGAAATAGTGTGGCCAATTCCATAGAGTGGTCATATTAAAGATTTGGTTCAGCGGTTCGGGAGAAATCGTTGTTTCAGCATTTTACAGTTTGTTGCTCAGATTTTTTAGCCATAAATGGCTGATTTGGAGAGGCCCATTAGCGGCTTGGTAGGGGGCTATAAATAGGGGGTTAGAGGCATAGAGAATGATCTACTTTCTTCATTCTCTCATTTGGTTGAACTCGTGATCCTTCTTGCTCAATCAAATACACTTTCCACCATTAAAATTCTAGATCTACATAAGAGAACCGAAGATCTACATCGTTGGAAGCTAGATCTACACCAACCAAAGAGAGATTTCGTCAAATTGAAGGGTTTGAAGAGTGTTCTTCGCTGTTTAGATTGAGTAATTGGTGATTTTGTGTTGTTTTATAGTATTGGTGAGTGATATGCATCTCTCACGCGGATTCAATCAAGTATATGAGTTGTTTGGTCATAATTTCATCATTCTTGAGTCATTTTCTGCTTAATCTAAGTCATGGTAAGTATATTTCATATAAATCACCATAGGATCTAATTTAGCTACTTAAAACCGGTAATTTCCATGTCATTCATATGTTTATGCAAGTTAGATCCATTGTTTTACTTTATGCGTTGAATTATCATGATTTTGGTGAATTCTATATGATTATCGATGATATTTGTCATTTTGATGAAGTTTGGGATTTCATAATATGTTTGTGGTCGAATTGGATGATTTGGATGAGTTGATTTCGTCGATATTGTCGTTTGGCGAAGATTTGGTCAAGTTTGGAGCTGCTTTGGTCAGATCTGAGAGCTAGTTCATTTTTCTTAAATCGGGTTGTTTTTCTTCTTCTCCAAGAAATGGCTCAGATCGTTGGTGAAGCTTTGGGTCGTGGGGAAGTGCTAGGTTGCAGGTCATGGTAGAGGAAGGAACTTAGGTCGAGTCAGCTAATGTCGCTTCGAGTCAGGGAGCTACAGAGAGAAGCGGGTCATTCTATGTAAAGAAGGTCAGGTCGTAGGGAGCCTGATGGAGTCAGGTCGTTGTCACGACCTAAAGTCGTGGGTACCTGAGTTGTTCAGGTCGTGGATGATCGGGGTTAGATTGTCGAAGAAGGTGGAATGAGCTATTTAGGTTATTAGATCGTTGGAATGACCTAGGATGTAGGTCGTGGGGTGTGTTGCTTGCATGGTTAAGTGGAAATGGAGTCAGGTCGTAGGTGATTAGGTCGGAGAACGACCTAAGGGGGACGACTTGAATTATGTTGAACCTTATATTGATGTTTTTTGGTTCAATGATGGTTATGGCTTCGATGTACATCCAGGTGGGGATGTTAGAGGTGATGTGGTGTGTTCGTTGATCGGTGTAAAGCAATGAATGTGAAGACAACTCAATGATGTTTTTAAGTTGTGGATAATGGTTGCTCGAGGGGCCCTAAGCTTGTGAATGGTCATCGGGGTTGATGACTAGAGATGCGAAGGCCGAGAGATTATCATTGTCATAAGTTCTAGCGGACTCAAAGCAAGCGTACTTTGGGCAGTCGTGAAGGGCCTCGTACCTTGGGAAATCGTGAAGGGCCTAGTTGTCAAGATTGGAAAGACAAACATACGAGTCATGAAGGATTATGGAGTTTTTGCTAGAACTGGGGTTTACCATTAGCCCTTGACATATGACAGGTAGTTGTCATACGATAAATGATGGTTTCAAAGCAGGAAAGGCAGCGACAGCCAGGTCATGAGTGTTTGGTTGTTTTTCTTGTACCATCTCACGTAAGTTATCTGACATCGAAGTAGATGTTTCTTGGGTGCTTGTCTGATGTTGGTTTAGGCCTCTGGGGCTTGTGCTTGAGGGATGTCGAACTCGATTAGGATGGTTTATGTAAGATATAATTTGTTGATATAATTTCTATTGAATGGTAGTGGCTTTGACATTATTTGGTTACTTCTGGTTGCCATGGTTGAAGTATTGTTTTTTGATTGCTGGATTGTAAAGGTTATCATTGTCAGATGTGGGTAAGGCGGGTTTGGGTTCTTCTCTGGTGTGTGATAGATTGTTTTGTTAAATCTACCTATTCTCATATACTTTGTTGATGAAGTTAGATAGCTATTTTATGGCTCACTAAGACTGTTGTCTGACTCAAGGTTTTATGTTTCTCTCTTATTACCTTGGGCTGTTCATCCGGTTTGGATGTGTAGACTGAATAGCAGGTGGCAGGTGATAGGCCTTGGTGAGACGATGATGTTGTGCGATGACGAGCATGAGGCCGGCGTATTACTTTGCTATTACCTAGTATTTTGTTTCCGCTGTTTGTTGAGTGTTGTAGTGAGGCTTCATGTACAAACTTTGGTGTTATATCCAGTTGATGTATGGATGATCTTTTAGGATGATATGAAAGTTTAAAAAATATGTTATATGATGCTCCACTATTTCTTCCTGTTCTATATGTTCTATTATATTTTATCCGTGTGCTATGAGTTACGACAGGTTACTTATTATGTTTACCTACTCTGATGATCGTCCATGTTAGCCTGACACACCTTTCAGCGCATTGTTCCTCTTGTTTAGTGCAGGGGTTGTCACATTTGGTATCAGAGCGAGGTTATTGATTTTTAATGAAAGTTCGAAGATGTAATAATGTATGAGAGACGTACTTGTAGATTTCTGTTGGATGCTTATGTTGTATATAGCAGTGCTGTATACACAATTATATGATTTTTGTTTGATGATAACAACCAAATAAATATTATTTTAAATGTGTTTGTTATCGTACTGTTCTATATATACATCACAGACAGGAATATAATATTTATATTTAAATAGAATACGACTGTACATAAATTTAAATATTCACACAGTATTTTATTCGAATAAAAATATTTTATTTCAATATTTAAACAGTACAGATTTACAACTCCACTATTTGTATATATCTCACTGATATACATTTCAATATATTCAATTTCACACTCAGCTTCTTTCTACAACACTTACACTCATTTATACACTGACACTATCACTCAGTTGACATTTAAAATATAGACACACACTAACACTGTTCTTGTCTTCATCTTCAATCTTCTGTCTTCACAGCTTTCAGTCAGTCCATCTTCATACCTGTCACATACAGAAGAACACACACAGTAGACTGCAACAAAAATAAAATTCAATACAAACAAAAGAAAAATTATTTTTAAATTTTATTTGCCTCAGAATTACGGTGTGTTTCTCATCATTTTTCTAGACTTGGTATGATATGCAGGGACAGAAAAACTCGTCTGGATGGCTACATATACACACGTGTATATACACGTGTGCACTTCCTCGCCAATCCAGTGTGCAACTGAGGAGTAGCCACAAGGACCGTCTCGACTCAGTGCAGAGTTCAAGCCAAAATGAAAAACAACTCAGCATATTCATGGTGCAAAAGCAAATGGTCGAGAACAAGGCATCAACAAGGATTGGAAAAATCAGTTGAAACAGAAGCAATGTACAAAAAAAATCAATTCATAATACAACAAGACAGTTCAGGTCAAAGCAAATCAGTTTATACAAATGTGAGAGCAAGCTAGTCAAGCTAGTCAAGTAAAGAGATTCAAGTATGCATGTGAAACAGGGTTCACAATAGCTCGAGCAAGTTCAGACAGATAATGACTTTTGTATTTCAACATGAACATTTCAAGTGAATAAGTGTGTTACATCAATATCAGTTCCAGTCAGTTCATGTCAAAGAGATGGTGCAACAAGTATATACAGATGCAACATAGTGGTGGATACAACATTGGCAAAACTAATGGTTCGGCACACAGTTATGTATGCTAGCATGAAGCAAAGAAACTCAGTGGCATTTACAAGAATGGTGCAACCAATCAAAGTCAGTGTGTACTCAACAAAGAAGGCATATCAAGACAAGGGTGCAACCGAAACATGTCAACAAGAAGAGCATGCATAGTACAAGTCGAAGTAGCATTTCATATATGAAGCAGACCAAGGTTCAGCAAACACAAATGGAAATGGGTACAACTATAGCTAACTGGCCAAGACTCGAGCATCAACAGTAGACTGGTTCAGACCAGATTCATATGTTCAAAGCACATGAATACATGAAGCATGGTGCTCACACATGAATAATAGATGGCAAACAAATCATGTAGCACTACTTGAGAGCATCAGGTTAATGAATACAAGGTAATAGCAATGTGTTTTTTCCAACATGTTCAATGTTCGGCATCAATAAGTATAGCAGCAAGTTACAACTGCAACAATGGTCGAGCTCACATGTATACAGGAAGTGGAAAAAGTGTGAACATGGTGACTTTGCATGGTGCAACTAATTCAGCATTTACATAAGTTTTTTTTCAACAACATGTGAATAGCATCTAATGCAGTGAGCAACTCAAGCAATACTAACAAATATGATCCAAGTGAAGATTTTAGTCAAGAAATCTCAAAGTGTTTCCAAAATTACAGGAATTGGATTAGCAAACACACTTTTCAGAAATTCCATATTTGGCAATTAAAATCAGTGAGCATCATGATCAGCATGTGTGAAACTGGTCCAGTGCATGTGAACCATATTATCAAAGCAAAGGATCAGAAATGATCAAGAAAAGCATGTTCAACAATGATTCATACTTATGGATGTATAAAGTTCCAGAATAACTAACAGTTTGGTTTTCAGAAAAACACAAGCATGGAATTCAAGTGCAAAAACAATATGGCAAATAAAGTATAGAATCTGTTCTTATCAGTTCAAAATTGATCAAGTTCAAAATTTCAAGTATGTTTTTTTTTTAAAAAGTTCTAGAAAATCTGTTCACGTGTGTATTTCCAGTATTGGACAAATTGTTTTTGGAAATTTCAAGTCCAGAAATCATGGATTAACTCAAAGTCAGATGAAAACGTAGTTCCAGAAAAACAGTTCAACGAAGACTAATTCGAAGTCCAGATTTTAAATCACACAAAAGTTTCCAGAAGTGTTTGAACAGTACAAACATAACAAATTCAAGCCGTGGATCTCAAGCTCCAATATTTCAGCATATATCAAACCCAATCTAATACGAAATCAGAGTTAATCTCGGATTTAAAATCCTATTTAAACACCAATCATCATAGGCTTTCGATCCATCCAAGTTCAAGCACTAATACAAAACTGAATCTCAAATTAAAATTCATATCAGGAAAGGAGGAAGCTTGGATCGAGAATTCAACATCAAATCTAAGAGGATAGCCACTAAAAATTCGAGATCATCACACGATAGAGCGAGGACCTCAAATTAAAGAAAATCGGATTCCAGAATCTAAACCCTAATCACAGTCGCCATTTCTATTTCAGAAGGAAACCCTAGAGCCGCCATTTTTACAGTAACAAAGTGATTGGACTCAAGTGAAAAGGAGTGAAGCAAATAAAAAGGGTCGGCCAATTTTAAACCAAAGGGGATAACTCTTATTTTAATTCCTAGGGTTTTCAAAGTTTTTTCTTAGGGGTTTTTTTATTGTTTTGATTTTTATTCGTCTTTAATTTCAATTTGTTATCAAGTCTAGAGTTTTCTAGTTTATCTCTAAAACTAGGGAGACAAATTACAGGGTTTGTAATTTGGGGAAATCTGGTTTTGGGGATAAAAACCAGTGCAGGGTTTTGAGCGTAGGGTTAAGAACAGTTTGGAGCGAGTGTCGCGAGTTTACAGGGGATTGTAAGCGTAGAGATTGTTTTAACTCCTAGTAGAAACCTTGGGGAATGTAGCAGTAGGCAGTGTTTTGCCGAAGCTGGGTAAATCTATGTGTTATTTATTTTCCGCATTTATTCTGATTATTATCTGTGCTGTTATTATTTAATTACTCTGTGAAAATCTGCGATAAACCTTATTCACCCCTCTTCTAGGGTTAATTTAGATCCTACAGCTTACTATATATCATAGTGTATAGTAATAGCGCTTGAACTCCATCAACATTTTTTCTTGTAAGTAGCTAATCATTCTATATTGCATATTTAGAATGAGTCGACGAACTTCAAGACATACTGCTAAGGAGGAGTGCCTAGAGGGAGAAATGGCAGTACACCAGATTACTCAGCCATGTTTGAAGCCATGATTGAGGCATTCATGAGGAGGGTACCCGCTCCAATGGCACCCACGATAGTTGTAGATGTGCAGGTACCTAGGGTTGTGGATTTCGCGCAGCTGTGTAAAAACTTCACATCTCTAAGAGGAAAGCAGTTTAAAGGGACTGAGCCAACTGAAGAGGTTCAGAGGTGGTTAGATACTTGTATTTGCATTTTTGGAGACTTGGGTATAGATGATGCAACCAAGAGAAAGCTTGCGTCAAGGCAGCTGCAGGGCAGAGCCATGGAATTGTGGAATTCTGTTACACTTAAGACTCCGGAAGAAGAAATAACATGGTAGCAATTCCAAGTCAAATTTGAGGCGAAGTTTGTCTGTACTGCTCAGAAGTCTGTTCTGTTCAAGAAGTTCGTGGAGTTAAAACAGCATGGTAGACCATTACTAGATTATGTTTCTGATTTTGAAGCATTGTCAAGATATGCTCATTCGTATATTAACACACCCTATCAAAAGAATGAGAAGTTTGTCATGGGTTTGGACGACTATCTTGGGAATCAGCTTGTGGATCATCTAGATGACACTTATGAGAAGATTGTTGAGAATGCTTTGGGGCATGAAAGTTTGTTTCCAAAGAAAGAGCCTGTTGTTGCAGCTAAGGAAGAGCAGAAGCCACAACAGGGTGGTAACAACAAGAAGAGAAAGCAACAACAGTAGAAGGAAAGAATGGACAAAAAAAGCCTAAGAATGAGGTGGTTTTCTTTAGCTTCCAATAGAAGGGTCATTTTGCTAACGAGTGTAAGAATCCTAAGGCTGAAAGAAAGTGTCACAACTATGCCAAGACTAGGCATCACAAGAAGGATTGTCCAGAACCGGCTGAGGGAAAGCAGATAGTGAAGGCTTATGCTTGGAAGCAGTGTCGTTGTCTTCAAGAGCTCCTACTATAGAGGATAAGGGAAAGGGTGTCATTGTTCTAGGTACTCTTTCTGTTCAGCATGTTTCAGTCCGTGTGTTGTTTGATACTGGAGCATCGCATTCATTCATTTGTAATGAGCTTGTTTGTTGCTTGGGTTTGGAACTCGAGATTTCTGATAGACCATTCATCATGACTAATCCAATTGGGGGTTCGTCCAGTTTGTGTATGATTTGTCGTGGTGTAGTATTGTCGCGTCATGGCTGCTCCATTTTATGTGATTGCTTTGTTTTGAACTTCGCTGGATTTGGGATTATCTTGGGTATGGATTGGCTCAAGAGATATGCGACAAGAGTGAATTGTGAGAAGCTAGATGTGAGAGTCGGGGACATGGAAGGGCGAAAGGTTTTGATTCGATGTAAGCCTAAAGACGGGGTCTTCGTGAGCTATTTATATTAAGCCTAAAGACGGGGTCTTCGTGAGCTATTTATATTCACTTTTGATTCCATAGAATGACTTGTCATCGGTGCTGATCGTAAAAGAGTTTGAGGATGTCTTTGACGAGGTCAAAGGGTTGCCACTACATCGTGAGATTGAGTTCGAAATCGATTTGGTCGAAGGTGCTAGACCTATTGTTATGCCTCTTAGGCGTATGATGCTTAAGGAACAATGAGAGTTAGAGGTACAAGTACGTGAGCTTTTGGGAAAAGGATTCATTCGGAGAAGTGTTTCCGAATGGGATGCACTAGTTATGTTTGCAACCAAGGCAGATGGCTCGTTGAGATTGTGTGTGGACTATCGTGAGCTTAACAAGGTGACCAAGAAGAACAAGTATCTGTTGCCAAGAATTGATGACTTGTTCGATTAGCTTCACGAAGCCAAGGTTTTTTCTTAGATGGATTTGGCAACGGGATTCACCAGTTGAGGGGGCAAAGGATAGTGTGCCGATGACTTCTTTTAGGACACCATCTAGTTTCTTCGGATGGTTGATGATGCCATTCGGGTTGGCTAACGAGCCAGCGTATTTTGTGGATCTTATGAATAGAGTTTTCAGATATTAGTTGAACAAGTTCGTGTTGTGTTCATGGGTAAGAACACAAGATGCACTTGAGAGTTGTTTTGGATATTTTGAGAAATCATCAGCTGAGCGCTAAGTTTTCAAAGTGTCACTTCTGAAAGAGCGTAGTGAGGTTCTTAGGTCATGTTGTTTCCGGTAATGGAATAGTTGTTGATCCCGCCAAAGTGGCAGCAATCCAGGATTGGGATAGACCTAAGAATGCGACGGATGAGAGAAGTTTCCTTAGGTTGGTTGGTTATTACCGATGGTTTATCAAGGATTTCTCTAAGATAGCTTCTCCATTAATAGGATTGATAAAGAAGAACCAATTATTCACATGGGATGTAAAGTGTGAGCAAGCGTTTGGAATCCTGAAGGAGAGAATGATGAGTGCTCCTGTTTTGACCATTCCAAATAGGAATGAAGAGATGGTGGTATACACCAATGCATGTGGTACTGGACTTGGAGAAGTGCTGATGCATAAGCATAGAGTTGTGGCCTACGCAAGTCGATGCTAAAGCCGCACGAGAGGAATTATCCAACTAATGATTTGGGGTTGGCAGCGATTGTGTTTGCTCTGAAGATGTGGAGACATTACCTGTTGGGAGTTAGATTCGAGTTGTTTACGGATCACAAGCCGTTGAAGTATCTTTTCTCACAAAAGGATTTGAATCTTCAGCAACAACGGTGGTTAGAGTTTCTAGCATCGTATGATTTTGGTATAGCCTATACTCTTGGTAAAGATAACGCAATGGCGGATGTGTTGAGTCGAAGACATGCAAGTTTGGAAGCGATGTTTTCAGAATGGAAGAGTCTTGAGTAGTTGGCAGAATTTGATTTCAGACCACGGTGTGAGCTGGAACTTGAAATATTGGCAAGCTTATCGATAAGACCTACCCTTATCAAAAGGATTGGCGGGAGCCAAAAGCGAGATGCAGAGCTTGTCGAGTTTATCAAAAAATTGAAACTAGAGGATAAAGAATTCGAGATTGATAGAGAAGGTTAGCTTCGAAAGGAAGGGCGACTGGTTATTCCTGATATCGACGGATTAAGGGATGAGGTTCTGAGAGAATGTCATCACTTGAAGTTAACGGTTCATCCTAGTGGTAATAAGATGTATCAGGACATGAAGCGATCTTACTACTGGAAAGGGATGAAAAGAGATATTGGAAAGTTCATTTCCAAGTGCATGAACTATCAGTTGGTGAAAGCTGAACAGAAGAAGCCGAGTGGATTTCTTTAGCCATTGGAAGTTCCTACGTGGAAGTGGGAGCAGATATCGATGGATTTTATCGATGGACTACCCATAACTGAGCAGGAAACAAAGGAATTTGGGTCATCGTGGACCAGTTGATCTAAAGTGTAAGGTTCATTCCTGTCAAATCAAGTAGGACAGCATCAAAGTTGGCTGAGCTTTATATAAAGTGAATAGTTCGATTCCATGGTATCCCGAAGAGCATAGTGAGTGATCAAGGTCCATTGTTCACAAGTGGATTTTGGAAGAGTTTGCTAGAGACTTTGGGAACCAAGTTGTATTTGAGTACAACTTATCATCCCCAAACTGATGGTCAAACCGAGAGGGTTAACCTGGTTTCGGAAGATCTCCTGAGGGCTTGTGTATTAGACTTCGGAGGATCATGGGAGGTCCATCTACATCTAAACAAGTTTGCATATAACAACAGCTACCAGTCGAGTATTGGGATGGCACCATACGAGGCGTTGTATGGAAGACCTTGTAATTCTCTGGCCTGTTGGTTAGAAACTGGAGATAAGTTGATGCTTGGGCCAGAGATGACTAGAGAGACATCGGATTGTATTGAGATCGTTCAGCAATGAATGAAGGCTGCCCAAGATCGTCAGAAGAGTTATGCTAATAAGTGTTGTAAGGATTTGGAATTTGACGTTGGCGATATGGTTCGATTTCGCCGTTAAAGCATGTTGTTCGATTCAGAAGTAAAGGAAAGTTATCTTCTAGGTTTGTTGGACCATTTTCGAAAATCGAGCGAATTGAGAAGCTCGCATATAGATTGGAATTACCCAAGAAGACGTATGGTATGCATAATGTTTTGTATGTGTTGTTTCTACAGAAATGTGTGCATGATTCGAATATGGTGGTATCTCCAGTGCAGTACGAAGACCTAGAAGTCAAGACCGTATTTACAAAACCTCGTAAGCCGCTTCGCGTTGTGGGGAATAACATGAAACAACGTAGGAGGAAGATAGTTAAATTAGTCAAGGTACAATGGAGTGAGGATGATGACCATCGTACATGGGAGACGGAAGAGAGTATGAAGACGACTCACCCAGAACTCTTAGTCGGTATGACCCATTGATATCGTATCACCTTGCATCATTGTAACTTTTACTATTGTTGTCAGAATTCTGCGCGCTAGGATAAGAGTATGGATGCATGGTTTAATGGATGCTTGTTTGGATGATAGAATTGGTTGCTTGTGGATGATAGGCTTGCAGAATTGTTGTGGTTTCTTGTGTTTGCTTGGAATTTCAAGGGTGAAATTCTTGGAGGTGGGGGAGGGGGGGGGGGGAGGGGGAATGCAACATCGCCCATTTTACGTATCGGTTGATCGTAAAAATATTTTTATTTATTTCCCTAAGGGTTGGATCATTCTCATATTTTGATATGTTGTTTATAGGGATGTGAGGCATGTCCATAATTTTTTACTAATTTTGTTTGTGGCCATTTCCCCCTATCAGTCTTGTAAAGGGCATAACTTTTGACTGGGATCGAATCAGGTGCTGAGGTCGGTCTCATTGGAATGGAAATAGTGTTTCTAATTCCGTAGATGGTCACATTAAAGATTTGGTTCAGCGGTTTGTGAGAAATCGCTGTTTTAGTGTTTCACAGTTTGTTGTTCGGGTTTTTGAGCCATAATGGGCTGATTTGGAGAGGCCAATTAGTGGGCTGATGGGGGCTATAAATAGGGGGTTAGAGGCATGGAGAATAGTTTACTTCCTTCATTCTCTCATTTGGTTGTGCTCGTGATCCTCCTTGCTCAATCAAATACACTTTCCACCATTAGAATTCTAGATCTACATAAGAGAATCGAAGATCTACATTGTTGGAAGCTAGATCTACACCAATCAAAGAGAGATTTCAACAAGTCGAAGAGTTCGAAGAGTGTTCTTCGCTGTTCGGGTTGAGTAGTTGGTGATTTTGTGTTGTTTTGACGTATTGGTGAGTGATATGCATCTCTTGGATTCAGTCAAGTATATGAGTTATTTGGTCATAATTTCATAATTTTTGAGTCATTTTCGCCTTGATCTATGTCATGGTAAGTATATTTTCATATAAATCACCATAGGATCTAATTTAGCTACTTAAAATCGGTAATTTGCATGTTATTCATATGTTCATGCAAGTTAGATCCATTGATTTACTCTATGCATTGAATTATCATGATTTTGGTGAATTCTATATGATTATTGATGATATTTTTCGTTTTGATGAAGTTAGGGATTTCATAATATGTTTGTGGTTGAATTGGATGATTTGGATGAGTTGATTTCGTCGATATTGCCATCTGGCGAAGATTTGATCAAGTTTGGAGCTGTTTTGGTCAAATCTGGGAGTTAGGCCATTTTTCTTAGATCGGATCATTTTTCTTCTTCTCCAAGAAATGGATCAGGTCATTGGTGAAGCTTTGGGTCGTGGCGAAGAGCCCGGTCACAAGTCGTGGTAGAGGAAGGAAATTAGGTAGGGTCAGCTAATGTGGCTTCGAGTCATGGTGCTTTAGAGAGAAGCGGGTCGTTCTACGTGAAGAAGGTTAGGTCGTGGGGAACCTGATGGAGTCAGATCATTGTCATGACCTGAAGTCATGGGTACCTGAGTTGTTCGGGTCTTGGATGATCGGGATTAGATCGCCTAAGAAGGTGGAACGACCTGCTTAGGTCTTTAGACCGTTTAAACGACCTATGATGTAGGTCATGGGGAGTTGCTTGCATGGTTAAGTGGAAGTGGAGTCAGGTTGTGGGTGATTAGGTCGGAGAACGACATAATAGGGACGACTATAATTATGTTGAACCTTATATTGGTGTTGTTTGGTTCAATGATGGTTATGACTTCGATGTACATCCAGGCGGGGATGATCGAGGTTATGTGGTGTGTTCCTTGGTAGGTGTAAAGCAATGAATGTGAAGACAACTCAATGGTGTTTTTGAGTTGTGGATAATGGTTGCTCGAGGGGGACTTTAGCTTGTGAATGGTCATTGGGGTTGATGACTAGAGATGCGAAGGCCAAGAGATTATCATTGTCGTAAGTTCTAGCGGACACAAAGTAGGGGTATTTTGGGTAGTCATGAAGGGCCTCGTACCTTGGGCAGTCATGAAGGGCCTAGTTATCAAAATTGGAAAGACAAACATACAAGTCGTGAAAGCGTATGGAGTTTTTTTCTTGAACCGGGGTTTACAATTATCCCTTGGCATATGGCAGTGGCGGTCATACGATTAACGATGGTTTCAAAGCAAGAAAGGCAGTGATAGTCAGGTCGTGAGTGTTTGGTTGTTTTGCTTGTACCGTCTCACATAAGTTGTCTGACGTCGAAGGAGATGTTTCTCGGGTGCCTGTCTGATATTGGTTTAGGCCTCTGGGGCTTGTGCTTGAGGGATGTCGAACTCGATTAGGATGGTTTACGTGAGACATAATTAGTTGCTATAATTGCTATCGAATGGTAGTGGCTTTGACGTTATTTGGTTACTTGTGGTCGCCATGGTTGAACTGTTGTTTCTGGATTGCTGGATTGTAAAGGATATCACTGTCAGATGTGGGTAAGGCAGGTTTGGGTTCTTCTCCAGTGTGTGGTAGATTGTTTTGTTAAATCTACCTATTCTCACATACTTTGTTGACGATGTTAGAATGCTGTTTTATGGGTCACTAAGACTGTTGTCTGACTCAAGGTTTTATGTTTCTCTCTTATTACCTTGGGCTATTCATCCGGTTTGGATGTGTAGACTGAGTAGCAGGTGATAGGCCTTGGTGATACGATGCTGATGTGCGATGACGAGCAGGAGGCTGGCGTATTACCTTGCTATTATCTAGTATTTTGTTTCCACTGTTTATGGAGTTTTGTAGTAAGGGTTCATTTACAGACTTTGGTGTTATATCCAGTTGATGTATGGACGATCTTTCAGGATGTTATGAAAGTTTAAAAAGTTTGTTATATGATGCTGCACTATTTCTGGCTGTTGTATATGTTCTATTATACTTTATCCTTGTGCTGTGAGTTACAACAAGTTACATATTATGTTTACCTACTCTGACAATCGACCATAGTAGCCTGACACACCTTTCAGCGCATTGTTCCTCTCGTTTAGTGCAGGGTGTATGGGCGGTCGTCACGACAAGAATCTCACAGTGGAACGAACAAAATATAATATACCAAAACTCTTTACATAGAGAGAAAACTGTAAATATTTGATACAACATCATAATACACAACAATCAGATTGTAGAATATGATTAATGCAACACACCAGCAGAATTAAATTAGTACCAGAAATACGGGAATACGTCTCGACTCCAATTTCCCTTCAAAAGCTCCAAGCAAAACCTAACCTAATAATATGCCTGGTCTGACCGAGCACATTTTAAGCATAGAAAAATTCACCTGGGTCAGTCCGGAATACTTTCAGTCATAAATTCATATTTCAAACAACTTGTTTATTTTTGAAAATCTTTTGTAAGAATGGACTCTCGTAAGACATGACCATACATAATCATGGCGCGTGTTTTTGCCTTATGATACCCAAAATTACTTTTTATATCAAAATACGATGATATTACAATAATGTCTATCAAATCACAAATAAATAAGAATATAACCAGAAAGCTTGCATCTCACTTTCCAACATAGTTGGTTTACATCTAAAAACGTATGGCTCATATTGGAGTTCAGATTTTCAACATGATAAGATATGGGACCACCTCCCGAACAGTGTACTCAAGAGGGGATGCACTAGGGTTCAACAAGAACATCTTGCAATCCGGCCACACACGGCCGACCACTCATTCAACTTGAGTGTATCGAATATATTGTCACCCATGGTTGTGATCAGCAACCGCATTCCACAAGCATACAGAAACGATAGAAGAAGAAATAAATGAATTTCCTCTAGATGGTGACAGTACACCCTAATGGGAATAACCCACACAACCATGCTGCCTTTCCGATTTCTGTCATTTTCCGGTTGATGAGGCTTGAGGTCACGATTTCCTTTAAGAACGGCACATTCAAATCTTGAATGCCATATTGTCAAATCTGCCAAATCACTAATTGACGTCCACAAATATACTCTGGGTGTTAAACTAAAAGAAGTTTCCTACTTTGCCACCAAACTTGGTATATTTGTAAAAATCAACGTACAAGAGTGTTAGAAAGTACTCTATTAGACAATCGTCCATACAAGTTCGTACTGGGACTGAACGAAACCGAAGATACCTCAAAACAAGAGGTTTACTGCCACAAGTTTAATCTCGGCAATTAACCAGAGACATAAGCAAGTAACCCTATCACTCTGAAGATCTATGTCTTCAAATCATTTCATAAGATCCCTGCATTGTGAGTTATTGAATGCAAAGTTGGTTCGAAGTGGTTTTGGGTCTAGCTCCCATCTCAGTATCTTCGAACTAACACATCAATAGTCCAAATGCGACATTTCATCGATAGTTAGGTTTTTTAACTATCCAATCAAAACACAATACATAATAGTACTTGTCAGCTCAGACCTTCTAAACATTCATTAAAACCATTTTATCCAAATCATTCCATCGATTCTTAAAAAATCGATCCTTATTTACTTCCTCAACAAATCTCTCCTGTTTTCGTTATTTTGAAAACGCTATCGAATTCTTGTAACTTTGAAATAAACATATTTACCCAAACTCTTTTCTTTATTCCCTTTATTTTGGAAATATCAATATATATACTCACAAAACCCTCTTTATTTTCCTTTAGTTTTGAAATTTTATTATACATACTTAACTCATTAGTACGAGTCCAATTACAATCTCATATGGGTCTAACAATGTCATATGCTACATTGTTTATATATAAATCTCAAACATTTTATTTACTTCAACCCTTAAGAAGGTTTACAATAACACTTACAGAAATAATAATTCCAGTTTCCCATATTCACTTCCATTTCTAAACCCGTATAACCTTTATTTCATTTCTTTGAAAATAATTATCGTAAAGTTATTTCTTGAAATGAGTAGGTTCAAAATCCTGACTATTTTCATTAATTAGAAAATAGTGTCATTTACTTAAGCTAATGGTATAAGAAAAATCATACTTCATATTTGGGCCAAACAATGTTAAATAATACATTGTTTAACACAAAACCAAATAGTTTTACTGTATTTCAAAACAATGCAAATAACGTTGCTATATTATTTCTCTTATGGAAATAATAAATTATTTTCAACATCCTTACCATTACAAACTAATATCATCTCTTGATAACAGTGAAGCCGTTCAAGTTGGGGTACTATATTTACCTCTTAGACCTTGATCGACAACGTTCTTATCTTAACATAGAAATGAGTTTATAATTCTAAAATTGATATCAATTTTAACATCAAAACAAATCTCAATTCAAAACAAAGTTATGCATATCGTGCACCTTTGATTCGTAAAAAAACTAGTACAAGTCGTATAAAAATAGTGTAAATGTGATTCTCAGGTTTGCAGACTGCGGAAGATGATGCGCTTTGTAACGGCCATGAGTACATTTGGACACGTGCGGAATTCCCATTTGAAGAATTAAAAATTGAGGAGGAAAAGTGAATTTGATTAGCCAGCCGGTATCAAGTAGTGTAGGGGGTACATCTAGGGAATTTTGGGTTAATTTCAATGTTGATAAACTGAAGTGTCACCTAGTAATTTTAACCTGACGAAAATTTGAACGAGCAACTAATTGATAATCAAACTCTATGAAAATGCTTGGCATGATAAGCATAGTGAAAATGTGATTCTAAAGACACCAAATTTTCCTTTTCATACTACGACAAATAAAAATAACAAACATGATTAATTTTATTTGCTTTCTAATACTGTATACATTTTACATGATAGTAAATCACCATGTAAAACCATTTTGCACGGCGAACTGCTGTTGATCAACATTAATTTTTACGTGATGCTTGTTGGTCGTGCAAAAATATAAAAAATGATTATTTGATAGTCTCTTAAAAGGTTTGCTATTATGAAGATATAACATAATATTTTATGATATTTTTAGTAACAAAGTTAAAAAGTAGAAAACATGGTGCTTTAAACATCACACTAATGAAATTGTAGGCAGTTAATTATCATGTTAAATGCAACATAATATGTTACTCATCCCTCATTTTACCGTCACATGTTCAAGTGTTCAACCATCTTCTTTACCTGGTGTGTGTGTGTGTATATAATCATATTAGCCAATTGAATTGGTGAAAATGTATTGCTTTTATGTATCATTTTTGATCAAATATGCCAATGAATTTGTATAAGATAAGGACTGGGAATTTACAATATTTTTATAGTGTTGTTATTTTGTATATTGATTTTCTTATATAAAAGGGGTAGGAATTTGCTATAAATGTTTCATATGCCACTTTGTCTCTTATCAATTTTGTCCATCAAAACCTCATCAAAACCCTTCCTTAAGTTGGTTTTGTTATAGTCAAATTAGCTCACAGCCTAAAATGATGATCTATCGCTGAGTGCTTTCCACCTAACTCATACTCCTAAATCACAGCACGCTTCACTCACGAGTACCCAACGCACTATAAAAAAATACAATTTTACAATGTTTCTATTAATCACTATAAGAATAAGTGTAGTAAAATAGCATTTCGACAATGTTTTCATAGAAAATGCCATAAAAAATTGTTTTTATAGTTGTTTCATTGTATCAATGCTCTTTAACAACATTTTCCTTAAAGCAGTAAATGACACAAATTTTTTATGGTAGTTCGGCAAAAGCTGACCTACATCCACTTGAAATAATCTTTGTTTATACTATTGATTACAAGTACAGTTGGTTATTGTATGAAATAAGAGTACATAAAATGAAGTTGTCTCGAAGTTTAAGCAGAGCTTTTGCGTAGAGAAAAAAACATTCTGCTTTTTAGGGTGTTGGTGGTCTATTCATAGAGCAAGGATAATAGCTCGGCTTGTCACGAAAACACACAAGAGGCCACCTAAGGGGGACGATCCGACCCTTGGGGCTTGGATCACCCTCATATTAGGGGATCGGTACCAACCCCCTTGGTGGGATCGGTACTGATCCTGGAGGTTGCAACCAAAAGGGTGCAACCCTCATGATGGGTCCCTTATCTTGCCTTCTTGTTTTCCCAGCTTTTGTTTTTTTGATTTGAGTCCTTGATTTTGAGTTATTGCTGAAGTTCCAATATAGTAACTAAATCCTGAAATTCCGTATCTTGGATACATACCAATCCGAGACTAAGTAATTTTTCCAGTCTCATTCCTTTGCTGCAGATATGTACCGATCCGATACTAAACCAAAATTTGAGCTTTGATCCAGTTTGTCCCAAAGCCATATTCCGATGAATCCGTCTATTTCTGGTTTGTATAATCATCCATACTTGATTTTTGAGTTATATAGTGTCCAAATCCAAAGTGTAACGGCCTTGCCAAAAGATAGGTTAATGTTTACCCCCAAAAATATCTTTCGGTGGAGGATGTATTTTTTTATAAGTTCAGTATCCATAATCTCTCCAGAGTGATCATGAGTTTCATAGCTGTTGCAATTTGTTATTGAATTCCACAATTTCGTTAGATCATTTATGCGTTAAACAATTTTTCCGAGTTAGATTTGTAGCTTCGCCGATCCATTGTTGAATTTTGCAACCTCTTAGGGTTGAATTTGGCGTCCCCGACCATGTTGGGTTGTTGTTTGAGTCCATGACCATGCTGAGTCGATTCCTTGGTAAACTCGCAGTTTAGAGATCCTATCCTTGCTAGTCTCTTTCCTAATGCAGTCGCACTCGATGATTCAAGTCTTTTTCACAATAGTCGTAATCCATAGTTGGAGACCCTAGTGCTACTGGGCTTTCGTTGAGCATAAGCCATACTCATTGATTGGTAACCTCGTCAGGTTTTTGTCATGCATGGTGGTTTGGAAACTCATCAGAATTTTTTTGAGCATCAGCCATTCTCATTGAATTTTTTCCTTGTCGGGTTTCATTAGGCATCAGCCATACTTAGTGTTCCATAAATTTTCTTGTTCCCCATCAAGATTTAACCATACTTGATGATTAACAGCTTTGCTGGATCTCCTTCAAGCATCATCCATACTTGACGGTTCAGTGTTTGAGCATCAGCCATACTTGATGGCCCTTAGTTTGTTGGATTCCTATCAAGCGTCGGTCGTACTTGATGGTTAATCATTTTATTTGCATCTTACCAAGCATTAAAAGTACTTGATTGTCTGTAGCCTCGTCGGAGCCTTGACGAGCATTGGCTATACTTAATGATCAATAGCCTCGCCGAGCTTTACCTAGCATCAACCATACATGGCATTCCATAGCCTCGCCGAGCTCTTGCCATTGCACCATCCATACATGATGATCCATTGAGTATTTCAAGTTTCGATTGAAAATTATATACTTGATGAACATCAACCATACTCACTAAATAGTTTTACTAGATTAGTATAATTACAAATTTTGCGTCCGACAAGCATCAACCATACTCGTCGACTGGTTTCATTAAGGTTGTCCAATTAAAAAATCCATACTTGATGAGCATTGACCAAGTATTTTTATTAAAGTATTTGATACCCGCCAGATATTTTCATTAAGCTTGTCCGATTACATACCCACTAAATATTTTTGTTAAAGTAATTTGATTGTCAATTCCATAATTAACAAGCACCAGCCTTAGTTGTCAAATAATTTTATTTTAGTAGTCAAACATAAGTTTATTGTAGAGAAAACAAGAGGTTTATAACCATCCTAGAGCTAGCCTAGGGATCTCGCCAGTTCCCATAGAAGAGTAAGCAGCTTAGACATTTACTACAAGTTAATTATAATAACAGTAAAATTGATGGTTTGTTGTTGTCCAAGAACAGGTCTAAGGATCTTGCCTATTATCGTCATAGATAGGAGACTCAACCATCATTATTGTTTGGTTCCAATTATTAATTGATGATAATGCCCCTTCGTGAGCTAAACCCGCTTCTTTTCTATGCGACCAACGACTAATCTTATTTTGTTGTCATGGCCTAGTTTAGGGCATACTATTAAGTTGTACATTGCTCACTTGCTCCTTGATGATGTCTCGCGAGTGTTTGCACTCGTTTCTTCCATATCCAACAATTTTATGAAACAAACAGATTTTCCCAGAAGTTAGCACTTGTTCAGTGGGCTCTTATCCAGTTTTCCTCCTCGCCATAAGGCGATCCATGATGTCCATGTAAATTCGTTCCAGGCTCGCTTTTAACCTTACACATGAGTGGTATTTTGACTATCTTTTTATTTGGTTTCCTTTGCCAGGATTACCCTTAGCTTTGTTCTTTCCTTTATTGGTTCCAGAGTTAGGCAGTGACCCACCCTTAACAATATTGACTTTGAGGGTCTAGCTATCTACCCTAGCATCATCTTATCTCAAAAACCTATCGACTTTACAGTAAAATTCAATGAGATTTCTCTGGGGATCCCTTTGTAGAGATATTTTGAATTTCGAGTCATCGAAAATGCTAGAAACTGCAACCATCAAGAAAATTGATGGGACCGGTTGATCCATAGAAGTTATCACAACATTAAATCTTTTAGAAATTTGAGCATAGTGTCGTCGGTCCTCTACTTAATAGTTGTGAGTGTCATTACATTTTTGGGTCATGTGATGTGGATCCGAAATTATTCAACAAAATTGAAGTGATCCCAAAACTTTTTCAATTTATAATTAGTTAACTTCAGGGTCACATGTTTAATAGGAAATCCCCTATTAATTTCCCCAAGACCCTATTCTCACCAATATAAAAATATTAGCACTCTTAGAGTCATCAATCTATATACATGATTATATATAATGTCATTTTGCAGATGTGGAATTTTTAGAAAAATATAATCCACAAGATAATTAGACGCCGGCTATATCTTGTGCAAAAACATGGATAATAGCTATTAAACTCATTCCAAATTTTATTTCTTATAAAACTAGTAAAATATGATATTTGAATTCCCTTCAAAAATCCAAATATTTGATTGAATGATTCGTGGATTTTGTTGTGAATTTATAGAATCTTAAAACTAGTAAAATAGTGTATGTAAAGAGTGGAGACTAGGAGTTATTTACTTTAAGGATATGTACATACACCGTGGAACATGTTCCAGGCACATCCATCTATATTTGCTTCCAAAAATTCCATATTTCCTTTTTTATACATCACTAGTGATCTTGATCTGGTTATTACATGACCCATCTGCATGGGTTTGAACAAGATTTTTAAATCCAATATTAACTCATTTTTACACACCTAAATACATACTTATATGCTTAGATAATTTTTTGCATTTACCCTTACATAAATGCTTCAGCTATGAAATTGAATAAATACCCTATTATAATGGATCATTCTTAGAGAAACATATACATATACTGTTTATTTACTATAACGTCCCGTACTTTTACGGTATACTAATTAATTTATTTAATTATTTAAATAGTGATTTAGAGATTTAAATGGTTGTTTAATTAAATAATATTAAATATTTAATTAATATAAATAATAGAATAATATATTAATTTCCGAAATAGTTGAAAATAATAAAATTCGCAATGTTGGGTGAATCAGATGATTTAACTAATTTAATTCAGTTTAGAATTTAATTATAATAACAAATTTATTTTTAAAATGAAGTTAGAGCATATAAATTATATTATAATTATAATTTAGGTCGAAATGGCGCAGTAGTTCGTATTTTGGCGATTTGAATTTTAGACGAATATACAGAATTCATTTTAAGCCAGATTTCTGTGAAACAAAGAAGCGTTCGGAGCTAGTGAAGTATATTTTTCTAACAGAAGATAAATATTGAGATTTCGTCGTGTAGATTGTGAGTTGTGTCCAAATCAAATTTTCAGAAAGTCGTTATGGAATTCCTTTATAATTTATAACGATTTATTTGTATTATAAATGGATTTTCAATATAAATTGAATACTGATTTAATCTGGATTTGAAATGTCGAGTTATAAATTCAGATAGGAATATTTTGGAGCTATATGATATTCTATATGAATATATACTATAATATTAATTTATTAATATTAAATTAAATTGTTTTAAATATATTAATATTTAAAATGGGCTTATTTAGAGCTTTAAAAATAGCCACTTTTGCAAACGAGCTCCGTTTTCGATGAAACTAATTTTGTTGGATTCGGAATATTAAATTATTGCTAGATTTCAATTTCCGTGATTTTTGGAGTCAGTATGCGGTCGTATGGCTTTTTTATGTGAAAAACAGACAATAATTAGACTTTAAAAATAAGCTGTGTGAGCAAACAAACTCCGAATTCGACGAAACCAGTTTGTTAGGTCCGTAACATCGAACTGTAGTTGTATGTCCATTTTTGTCGAATTTGGGTATTGTATGTGATCATATGCATTTTTAATGATAAATACAAATAGTGGTTGATTAAAAAAAAAATAAGTGAATAAAAAATTATTTAAAATCTTCCTATATATACTTCTACCCTCCTCTTAAAACCTAATACATTTTCTTTGGTCAACGAATTTTGGGCCGTCAGTTTTCCCTCTTAAACCAAAATCTTGAGAATCAAAAAAATCATGACAAATTCTATACTTTTTTACAATAAATCATGGAAATTATATATTTAAGATCCTTAGAGAATGAGCTTCAATGCTATGTAAATATTATTACGCGCGATAGTATGTTTGAGGTATCGACATTTTTCCAGCGTGTTAATTTTGAGTTTAGGGTTCGAAAAAAATCTGAGGATACAAGCATCGATTCATGTTGTGGTTATTATATTTAGGTTTATGAGTAGAAACAACACTTGCTTGAAGAATTTTGGGATTTTTGAGGTGAAAAGGGATCGACCATTTTTATGTAAAAACTGCATATGGCTGTAGGAGTCGCGAATCACCTATGTGACGCGAGTTGAGGATGAGTGGTACAGAATTGAAGAGAACTTGATGGAGAATGTATGGTTATTTTTGTTTGGGTTTATATGAAGTGGAGAAGGGGGAATATGAGCTTGAAAATGTCGGCAATGAAGTAAACAAGGAGCAGGAGTTTAACTGGGAAGAAGAGGATGTATTGGAGCAGGTTAAAATGGTTATGGGCCGGATCTCTAAAGGGTAAAGCCCATATGAAATTATTTAAAGTTTAGATTGATATAATATAGCGTATTAACTGTAAATGTAATATCTTATACATATATTGTCGGAATTGAGCAAAACAGGATCCATTGGGATCGTATGGACGGTGGCTACACAATGGAACTGACTGGGTGTGAATTGGAGCTCGTTACAATTTATAGCAAAATAAATTGTCTGATCTGAATCAATGATAATTATCGTTATTTAACGGTAACTGTCCAATGTGAGTAAATCTCACTAACTCTGCACAGTTTATACTTTTATAACATATTTTTAGAATTGATAAATGATGGTTGATTGCTGTGTGTTGACTGTTTAAATGAGCTGCTAATCTATTAGTTGAAAATACAGATAACGATATATATATAAATATATATATATATATGTATATATCGTTAATCAAATATCGACTCTGTTTAATAGAATATTTCATATTGAAATGAAATTGATGTTAATTATATTGTTTAACATCTGTGGATGCAGGGAAACAGGTTGGAGGGATCCAACTGGATTCCTCAATATTTATAAATAATGTTTTTTCTTCATATATGGTGATATATGATGTGATATATAATCTGTTGATTATGTGTGTTTGGATGATATTGATCATGATTATTTGGTATTTTAAATAACGTAAGAAATACTGGAATAAACGGAAATATTTATAAAATGAATAGAATTATAAAAGAATTATTTGGAAAATAAATAGAAATATTTATAAAATGAATAGGATTATATAAAAGGAAATATTTATAAAATGAATAAATTTTTATAAAAGGAAATATTTGGAAAATAAATATTAAATAGAAATCTTTTTTAACAGATAAATTGGGAAGGTTAATTTATAAATAATGTTTCATAAATTAAGTAAAATATTTATCAATGGATAAATGGAATATATAAGTCTGAACTTATATAGAGAAGCAGAAATCGGTTTTAATATCGATATTTTTATAGAATGTGAACTCAACATTTATAAAGGGAATTATAAATGAGATTTAAGTGTTAGAAATAAAAAGGAGATTTCGTATGAATAATTCTTTGAATAGAATATAAATAGAATTTGGAAATGGGATATTATTTTAAAATATGAAATCAAAATTAATGGATTATATAAAAGAAATATTTTTCACATTTGAGGTGAATAATGGATTAAAATAAATATTTTATAAATTAACCCATTTAGAAAGTGAATTGGATTTTGAATCAGAAATTCAAATAGGAATTTGAATGAGATAGGAAATAGCGATCAAATAAAATAGTGGATTCTATTTGGAAAAAATGGATTAGTTGTGGATTTATAAAATGACTCGACAAATAGAAATTGAAACTGTAATAATATTTATAAAGTAAAACCAAGTCTTGATTTGATAGAACAAGTCCAGATTTCTATAAAAGGATAATATTCATGTTTAAAAGCGAATAATAATTTTAAAGCAAACGATTTGCAGATTAAAATGGTTATCGAAGAGAGTTATCGAATAAAGCTTGTTCGAAGAGAGTTATTTAAATATTAGTTATTCGAATAGAGTTAATCGAATATTAGTTATTCGAATAGTGTTAACCGAATATAATTTATTCGAAGAGAGATAATCGAATATTAGTCATTCGAAGAGAGTTAATCGAATATAAGTCATTCGACGGGAGTTAATCGAATATAAGTCATTCGAAGAGAGTTAATCGAATGTAAGTCATTCGAAGAGAGTTAATCGAATGTAAGTCATTAGAAGAGAGTTAATCGAATGTAAGCTCTCAAAGTGTAGTGACCCGTAACTTCCCCGATAAGAAAAGCGCGGATTGCTTTGAGAACAACACACAACGGAACGCAAACAGAAGAACATTTCATTGTTTATTACAACAATTCCATCAGAATACAAGAATATGCAGAGTATGAATAAATACTATACATCAGAAAAATATACTAGAGATTTAAATTACATTTAAATACAGAGCAGCAGAAAAATAATACAACACACAACTTAAAGAAATACACGGATACAGAGCTTTCCGAGTATCATTCCAGCTGTAAACCAGGATCCTGTGAATATAAATCTGCAAAACCTAACTACTAGCTGCCTGTATCGAAAATAAGGGCACCCAGAGTTTAGGTTAAAACAATAAACTTCAGGTCAGTCATGTGACTTGTGTGAGAACTAAAACAGTTATTAATCTTTATTTTCAAAGTTAGGTAAATCAAGGGACCACGCCGTATAACACGGAACGGGTTTCCTCCCAAGAATACAAGTGCATAAAACAAACAGCGCAATGCTAAATAAAGAAAAATGAAGCTATTATAAGACCCAGGTCCCATCACACAATGCAACGCAAGCCGGAGGATATGGTTTTACCTTATAATAGCCAAAGAATGCTTGATACGTTTAAAAACACATTATTTTGATATTACTATAAGTGTATAGTGTCAAAACAATTTCAATCATAAGATCAATCATAGGCGGCATAGCTACCATCTACTATGTCGCCATACTAGGTTCTATAAATAAAACCGAATTATCACGCATTGGAAATTGGATTCCATCATTAGTCGAGGCAAGGGGCAAACTCCTCTCCGTTCGAGACACTCTAGCTAATGTCTCAGGACCACACACAGCGATCCTGGATCTTCAGGGCCGGTCCTCTCTTACTTTTGAGGATTAATTATTCCTGAACACACGTTTCTCGGTCCTTTCAGACCTATATCCGAGGCGCCTCGCATCCAACAACTGCACAGGTAAAAAGTATAAAAATGTCAGGGCTGGTAGGTCACTTACATCACCCATAGCTAGAAAGAAACGTCGTGCTCTCCCTGCAGTCACTATCCCGTTTTTGACTCATACTGAGGTGTGAGGCTCGCGAATTAATGCTATACACAAAGCTATGCCACACAGGCCGTGCTTTGATCATCCACCACAAGACACTGCTTTTCAACAAAAGCCTTGATCATTTGCCACTTAGGCATGCCACACAGGCAATTCATGCCATGCCATTGATATCTATCGATATATAACCTCTGAGCTTGTACGTCTCAGAGAAGGGCGTTAAGCAAGAGAATAAATTCTCTGCCGCCAAACAGATATATATTTAATAGAAATCAATCGCACAGAATAAAATCCAGTGTCAGACACACAGTTCATTTACAAGTTCGTTCTGGGTCTGAACGAAACCAGAGGAACCTTATTCCTCGCATATCCATCGATCTCCAAGTACATCTGGATGATCACCAACCGATTCCCTCCTCTTGGGTGTACAGTCCAATCAAGATCATCAATAATCATTCAAACGATGTGAAGACCTCCGGTCCTTAACCACCGTCTTCATCTTCGGCTTATCGCCGAATCAGTTATTCAGAATGGATATAAACTCGGCATTTCCGAATAACCCGCGTATATAATAAGCAAGTGTTACACAAACACAACATATGCCTCACTACAATTCAGAATATTCTTTTTATTCAAATTTTCACATTCTTATGGAAAGGTTCCCATTAATTTTATCAAAGATAAATTCTTCTAAATTTATTCTTTAGTCTTCCTTTGGATATCATTTCAAACCATGTTAAGGTTTTCCAAACTTGTCGGGATTAGCGAACCACACCGAAGTAATCATTTATTTTATTTCCCAATCCCAACCTATTCATCCCATGGAGAAAAACTGGTAATACTCCATATCTAACACCACGGTGTTATCGGTAAATATTAATTACCTTTTCACGTTCAAATCTAATTAAAGATTTAACTATCGCTTGGAGCAAAACTGGTGATACTCCATTCTCGATCACTCCAATCTAATTAAAGATTCATTAAAACTCCACTTAGTTTTAATCTTCCCAAAAATCAATATCCTGTCTTTAACTGGGTTAAAGAACCAATGTCATCTAAAACATGGTTCACGATAAACCCAAAATCACTTTCCATTGTTAATCGGGTAAAAGAACATGTGTTATTCAAAACACCGCTCACACTAAACCTCAAAAACCAATTTAAATTCAATTCCAATTAAAAACTAATTAACTGGACAATTTCACTAAATCTTAATTAAAAGATTTATTCTTTTCTAAACTGGGTCCAAGAACAGTGTTATTTAAGACACCATTCACGACGAACCCAACATCCCATTTGATATTAAATACAAGGCTCTGAATAGAAAATATATCGGCTTATATTCAATAATAAATTCTGAAACCAACAAATATCGTATTGGAAATAACGATATAAATATATCTTTCAAATTTCCACAACCATATCTGTATAATCACAAATTCCAACATCGAAATATTCCGAAGATAATTTCGATTCAAATCCATTCCAATTCACGTATTGAAAATTCTGATTATTTTTAAAACCACTTCAAATCCAATTTATTTCTTCAAAAATATTGGATTATAATTGTAGTTCATAACTAGTTCATTTCAATAAAAATATATTTTTATCTTTTCAAATATGGGATTTTTCATCCCAGTTCTTTCTAAATCATTTATTATGATTTTACACAAATTATTAATATTTTTAATAATTTTATCAAGGCCCGTATAGTCGATTTCCCTAAATGGCCATCGAACTGCACTTACAGCGACCTTTTCCAAATTTGATCTGGACCTAATTCCAAATCCAACCATTATATTTCAAATTTCTAATATTCATTTGAAAGCTCTTTACGATACGAACCCAATGGTTCCGGTTTCAGGAGAATCCGATAGACGGATCTCCTGTAACGTAAATTCGAAGTCAATGGTCGAAATTCGCGAACTGCCGCGGCGCAGCGCGTTCTATTCAGATCATTTAATATATATAATATATATTATATATATTTCATCGATTTCAATTCAAAACGTATTTTATAATTCTTTTTAAACTCGTTTTCAAAACAGTTTCAACTCCATATTCAATTTCAAATCAAAATTGAATATTTCATATCATTAATATATAAATGATAATATTTTCAAAACGTTATATTTTGAAATCACTTCCTTTTCTATATTCATTATAAAAACGAATATAATTGATATAAATATCGTTCGCGTCAAAATGGCGCATATCTAATCAACACTTCTTTATATATTTCAATAGCTTCATTATTCTATTCAACAAATGAATATTTTCTTCAATACATGAATATATATTTCTTTCAACACATGAATATTCTCAACACATGAGTATCGTCAACACATGACTATTTTTGTTCTATTCAACACATGAATCTTTATTTTATAATATTCTTTAGTTTCCAAATTGGAATGAGGCCCAATCAATTACCATATAGTGTTAATTATATAGGTTCCATACAACACATGTATATAATAGCAATGATAAATAATCAACCATCATCCAAAGTGCACAACACAACTGTCTGTCAACCTATCGATTGACATACAACTAAATAATTGGGATTAGTGTACATCAAATATCATCCCAATACCCATGTGGGGTTTCAAATCAACAAACACAGATTTTTATTTGTGCATTTAGGCGACGTGTAAAATTTATCGTCCCAATCAATATCAGTCAAATGGGTGTACATAAACAAATCATCTGATTTGTAAATGGATATTTATTTTATTCATTCACATTCACGTTAAAAAATATATTTTTAACTATATAATATTTTATCAGCACATGAATATATTTTCATTCATTCCACATCACAATCAATTTTCACAACACACAAAATCAAACAAGTCATCCATAGTCTGTGGACGACGGGTGTCGGGTGCTGCTAAGCGCCGTCTGCATCCTAGAATATAATTTTAACTAGAAAAAAAGATTTAAAGTGAGAAGTTCTCACCGATAAGCTAAACCGAACGTCGCGACTCTTCATATGTAGGAAATCTTCGTCGTGTTTCCTTTTGTCACTTTCGTCGCCAGTATTCGCTACATATATAAAAATCACATTTTTATATTCTCTAGTATATAAAAATTCTGTTTTCAATCCGCTACACATATAAAAATCGAAATTTTATTTCGCTACAACATATATAAAGATCATATTTTTATATTCTTATCTTATAAAAATCATATTTTTATAATCTCTACTATATAAAAATCATATTTTTATAATCTCTACTATATAAAAATCATATTTTTATAATCTATGTTATATAAACAAAATCATATCTTTTTTTATATAAACAAAACCTTTTTGTTTTCAAAAAATCAAACCTTGTTCACTTTAAAAAAATCAAAACTTTGTTCACTTAAAAACAATCAAAACTTTGTTCACTTAAAAAAATCAAAACTTTGTTCACTTTAAAAATCAAAACTTTCTTCACTTTAAAAAATCAAAACTTTGTTCACTTTAAAAAATCTAAACTTTATCGATAAGAATTTATATTTTTAACTAAACAAAGACTATATTTTTATTTCTCTAATATATATAAAAGCCGCATTTTTATCTTTCCTATCATATAGATAAAAATTGAATTTTTATCTAGCTATGGTATATATAAAAATTGGATTTTTATAATGTTCTAATAAATAAAAATCTGAAATAAAATTCAAACTGAATTTACTTACATCGAATCACGAAAAAAAAGGTTTCACTTTGTCATTGGCAGTGGGGGAGGCACAGGTGATGGAGGGGTTTAACGGAGTGGCGGCTCCCTTTTCCCGGCGGTGGAATGGTGGCGGAGGAGGTCGGAGACTGGCGGCAGCGGTCTGGAGTGGTGGCGCCGGTCGTAGATAGGGGTAGGGGATGCGACGTCGGGTTTCAAGGGGGGTTTGAAGTGGCGGGTTCAATCAGAGAAAGGGGGTCGGAGGCCGGGGGGGAGGCTAGACGGAGGGGAGGCGGTTGGGGCCGGGTCTCGGTGGTGGGCGGAGGCCGTGGGGCAGGGTCCGGTGGCAGAACGGAGGGAGCGACGACTTCCTATTTTGTTTTTTTGGTTTGATTTCGATTTGAAGAGAAAGGAGGCGGGCCTGGGGTTTGACCTTGGGTTGAAGGAAGAGAGGGTTTTATAATTTATTATTTTATTTTACTCTGCAAAATGTTGACTTTTAATTCCAACACCATTGGAGTCCCAACGACTGTTGTCCTTAGCTAATTACTCCCATTCCGAACACAATGGGATATTTTTTGTAACCCAATTCGGCTGTTACAATCAGTTTTCATCAAAATCAAAATATAAATCTATATATTGATTTTGAACGCACATTTCAATTTACTGGGGTCACATACAGGCTCTAAAAATTCCAAAATAAAATATTTCTAGCTTCGTATTGACGATACGGTCTTAACAAAACTAATTTCATCAAATTCCGAGGCCGTTTGAAAAATGGCCATTTTCTGGTCGATCGAAATTGACTGAAACTGTTAAAACACGTTTCACTTCGCCAAGCTCACATATTGATTCACAAATTATGAATTTTGGAATCTAGAAATAACTAGACATCACGGATCCAACAAAAGTGGTTTCGTTGAAAACCGAGGTCGTTCGCAAAATTTCCATTTTTAAGGGCCGAAAATTCCATAGCGACTATTCTGAATTTTCAATTGGACATAACTTTTTATTCCCGCTATGAAATTTCAATTTTTCGGATTCGTTGGAAAGATATTCTCAAATAGATTCAAATATTTTTGGCTTCGCTAAAATCCGGTTTGTTTTGAATCCTGTGCATTCATTTGAAATTCGAAATCGAAATTTCAAACTACCGCACCATTTTCAGTTCCTTTTATCATTAAAAATAAATATTTATATTCTAACGTCGATTCAAATAAATATATACATTCTATTTCTATTCAAAAAAATTTTCCCATCATTATTATTTAAAATAATTCATTTTAAATATTCAAAATTCACTAAAATTTCCAAAATAAAATTTTTAAATTGGTTCAGATATTCCAGGTTGTTACAATCTCCCCCACTTAAAACTTTTCGTCCCCGAAAAGGAATGAAGCTGAAAGTTGTTATATTAATCAACTCAACTTCCATTGTTTTCTTTATGGCTTAAGTTCTTTAACTTTTTGTTGCTACGAACTTTTGAAATTTTTCAAAAATTTGGCTAACACCCTAATTTTTTGAAAAATTTCGTCATAACTTCTCCTACACCGGGAGCTTCGGGATATTTCGAATAGCCTCCTATGGCCCTCACCAATCCAAAAGAAAAAGCCAAGCGGCTCATAAAATCATCAAATTCCCAAGAAATACAATAAACATGTACCTATTTGTCGGGAAAACAATTTTATTCTTCTGCTCTAGCCTCCGTGCTATGACCTGTTCAATGGATATACATGTATATGCATGCAATTGTAATCATTTTTCAATACAGTTCAATATTCAGTTCAATTTGGCCTAAATGGTTAAAAATATCAAACCAATAATCAAACAACACAATCAGCAATCAATTAGTTGATTATCATTTCAAATTCATAATTTTGATATATTTATATATACAAAAAATCATGTTTTTGATGCAAAATCACAATAATAAACCTATCTAGTTTTGGTTCTCACACCAGTCAATGGAAATATATAGAAATCCCACTTTCGAAACATGAACATAAATACTGATGATGTCCGGACATCACCAGAATTATCCCCGAGCGAATAGAGTGTGATTCTATATCTATCCAGTATATTAAAACTTCGAAAATACGTTCATGACGCGTATATGCAAATCTTTATATAGTCGATTGTCCAAATTAATAAAAATAAAATATTCAAATACGTATACTTGAATTTAACTTTCAAAAAAAAATTCGTTTTCGTTTTTATTTTAAAAATAACACTCTTCACACTCGTTCTATGACACTACTGATCCCATCTCTAACGAGTTATTCTCATTGGATATTACTAATACAATCTCCGATGAATTCTTTTGTTCTATTCTAGTGTGTCTTGTTCTCGAGCTCCGTAAACCAAAGCTCTGATACCACTGTAGTGACCCGTAACTTCCCCGGTAAGGAAAGCGCGAATTGCTTTGGGAACAACACACATCGGAACGCAAACAAAAGAACATTTCATTGTTTATTACAACAATTCCATCAGAATACAAGAATATACAGAGTATGAATAAATACTATACATCAGAAAAATATATCAAAGATTTAAATTACATTTAAATACATAGCAACGGAAAAATAATACAACACACAACTGAAAGAATACACGGATACAGAGCTTTCCGAGTATCATTCCAGTTGTAAACCAGGATCCTGTGAATATAAACATGCAAAACCCAACTACTAGCTGCCCGTGTCGAAAATAAGGGCACCCAGAGTTTAGGTTAAAACAATAAACTCCAGGTCAGTCATGTGACTGGTGTGAGAACTAAAACAGTTATTCATCTTTATTTTCAAAGTTAGGTAAATCAAGGGACCACGCCGTGTAACACGGAACGAGTTTCCTCCCAAGAATACCAGTGCATAAAACAAACAATGCAATGCTAAATAAAGAAAAATGAAGCTATTATAAGACCCAGGTCCCATCACACAATGCATCGCAAGCCGTAGGATTGGGTTTTACCTTATAATAACCAAAGAATGCTTGATACGTTTAAAAACACATTATTTTGATATTACTATAAGTGTATAGTGTCAAAACAATTTCAATCATGAGTATCAATCATAGGCGGCATAACTACCATCTACTATGTCGCCATACTAGGTTCTACAAATAAAACCGAATTATCACGTATTGGAAATTGGATTCCATCATGAGTCGAGGTAAGGGGCAAGCTCCTCTCCGTTTGAGACACTCTAGCAAATGTCTCAAGACCACACACAGCGATCCTAGATCTTCAAAGCCGGTCCTCTCTTACTTTTGAGGATTAATTATTCCTGAACACACGTTTCCCGGTCCTTTCAAACCTATATCTGAGGCGCCTCGCATCCAACAACCACATAGGTAAAAAGTATATAAATGTCAGGACTGGTAGGTTACTGACATCACCCATAGCTAGAAAGAAACATCGTGCTCTCCCTGCAGTCACTATCCCGTTTTTGACTCATACCGAGGTGTGAGGCTCGTGGAATAGCGCTATACACAAAGCTATGCCACACAGGCCGTGCTTTAATCATCCACCACAAGACTTTGCTTTTCAACAAAAGCCTTGATCATTTGCCACTTAGGCATGCCACACAGGCAATTCATGCCATGCCATTGATATCTATCGATATATAACCTCTGAGCTCGTACGTCTCAGAGAAGGGCGTTAAGCAAGAGAATAAATTCTCCGCCGCCAAACAAATATATATTTAATAAAAGTCAATTACACAGAATAAAATCCAATGTCAGACACACAGTCCATTTACAAGTTTGTTCTGGGTCTGAACGAATCCGGAGGAACCTTATTCCTCGCATACTCATCAATCTCCAAGTACGTCTGGACGATCACCATCTGATTCCCTCCTCTTGGGTGTACAACCCAATCAAGATCATCAATAATCATCCAAACGATGTAAAGACCTCCGGTCTTCAACCACCGTCTTCATCTTCGACTTATCGCCGAATCAGTTATTCAGAATGGGTATAAACCCGACCTTTCCGAATAACCCGCGTATATAATAAACAAGTGTTACACAAAAACAACATACGCCTCATTCCAATTCAGAATATTCTTTTTATTCAAATTTTCACATTCTTTGGGAAAGGTTCCCATTAATTTTATCAAAGATAAATTCTTCTAAATTTATTCTTTAATCATCCTTTGGATATCATTTCAAACCATGTTAAGGTTTTCCAAACTTGTCGGGATTAGCGAACCACACCGAAGTAATCATTTATTTTAATTCCCAATCCCAACCTATTCATCCCATGGAGCAAAACTGGTAATACTCCATATCTAACACCACGGTGTTATTGGTAAATATTAATTACCATTTCACGTTCAAATCTAATTAAAGATTTAACTATCGCTTGGAGCAAAATTGGTGATACTCCATTCTCGATCACTCCAATATAAAGATTCATTAAAACTCCACTTAGTTTTAATCTTCCCAAAAATCAATATCCTGTCTTTAACTGGGTTAAAGAACCAATGTCATCTAAAACACAGTTCACGATAAACCCAAAATCACTTTCCATTGTTAATCGGGTTAAAGAACAGGTGTTATTCAAAACATCGCTCATGATAAACCCCAAAAACCAATTTAAATTCAATTCCAATTAAATACTAATTAACTGGACATTTCACTAAATCTTAATTAAAAGATTTATTCTTTCCTAAACTGGGTCCAAGAACAGTGTTATTTAAGACACCATTCACGACGAACCCAAAATCCCATTTGATATTAAATACAAGGCTCCGAGTAGAAAATATATCGGCTTATATTCAATATCAAATTCTGAAACCAATAAATATCGTATTGGAAATAACGATATAAATATATCTTTCGAATTTCCACAATCATATCTGTATAATCACAAATTCCAACATCGAAATATTCCGAAGATAATTTCAATTCAAATCCATTCCAATTCACGTATTGGAAATTCTGATTATTTTTAAAACCATTTCATATCCAATTTATTTCTTGAAAAATATTGGATTATAATTCTAGTACATAACAAGTTCATTTCGATAAAAATATATTTTTATCTTTTCAAATATGGGATTTTTCATCGCAGTTCTTTCTAAATCATTTATTATGATTTTACACAAATTATTAATATTTTTAATAATTTTATCAAGGCCCGTACAGTCGATTTCCCTAAACGGCCATCGAACTGCACTTACAACGACCTTTTCCAGATTTGATTTGGACATAATTCCAAATCCAACCATTAGATTTCAAATTTCTAATATTCATTGGAAAGCTCTTTTCGATACGAACCCAACGGTTCCGGTTTTAGGAGAATCCGACGGACGAATCTTCCATAACATAAATTCGAAGTCAATGGTCGAAATTCGCGAATTGCCGCAGCGCAGCGCATTCTATTCAGGCCATTTAATATATATAATATACATATTATATATATATATATTATATATATTTCGTTATTTCAATTCAAAACGTATTTTATAATTCGTTTTAAATTCGTTTTCAAAACAATTTCAACTCCATATTTAATTTCAAATCAAAATTGAATATTTCATATCATTAATATATAAATGATAATATTTTCAAAACGTTATATTTTGAAATCACTTCCTTTTCTATATTCATTATAAAAACGAATATAATCGATATAAATATCGTTCGCGTCAAAATGACGCATATCTAATCAACACGGCTTTATATATTTCAATAACTTCGTTATTCTTTTCAACAAATGAATATTTTCTTCAACACATGAATATATATTTCATTCAACACATGAATATTCTCAACACATGAGTATCGTCAACACATGACTATTTTTGTTCTATTCAACACACGAATCTTTATTTTATAATATTCTTTATTTTCCAAATTGGAATGAGGCCCAATAAATTACCATATAATGTTATTTATATGGGTTCCATACAACACATGTATATAATAGCAATGATAAATAATCAACCATCATCCAAAGTGCACTTCACAACTGTCTGTCAACCTATCGATTGACATACAACTAAATAATTGGGATTAGTGTACATCAAATATCATCCCAATACCCGTGTGGGGTTTCAAATCAACAAACACAGATTTTTATTTGTGCATTTGGGCGATGTATAAAATTTATCGTCCCAATCGATATCAGTCAAATGGGTGTACATAAACAAATCGTCTGATTTGTAAATGAATATTTATTTTATTCATTCACATTCACATTAAAAATTATATTTTTAACTGTATAATATTTTATTTTAAAACATGAATATATTTTCATTCATTCCACATCACAATCAATTTTCACAACACACAAAATCAAACAAGTCATCCATGGTCTGTGGACGACGGATGTCGGGTGCTGCTAAGCACCGTCTGCATCCTAGAATATAATTTTAACTAGAAAACAAGATTCAAAGTGAGAAGTTCTCACCGATAAGCTGAACCGAATGCCGCGACTCTTCATATGTAGGAAATCTTTGCCATGTTTCCTTTTGTCACTTTTGTCGCCGTATTCGCTACATATATAAAAATCACATTTTTATATTCTCTAGTATATAAAAATTCTGTTTTCAATCCGCTACTCATATAAAAATCGAATTTTTATTTCGCTACAACATATATAAAAATCGTATTTTTATATTCTTTATCTTATAAAAATCATATTTTTATAATCTCTACTATATAAAAATCATATTTCTATAATCTCTACTATATAAAAATCATATTTTTATAATCTCTACTATATAAAAATCATATTTTTAAAATCTCTGTTATATAAACAAAATCATATCTTTTTTATATAAACCAAACCTTTTTGTTTTCAAAAAATCAAACATTGTTCACTTAAAAAATCAAAACTTTGTTCACTTAAAAAAAATCAAAACTTTGTTCACTTTAAAAAATCTAAACTTTGTTCACTTTAAAAATCAAAACTTTGTTCACTTTAAAAAATCAAAACTTTGTTCACTTTAAAAAATCAAAACTTTGTCGATGCGAATTTATATTTTTAACTAAACAAAGACTATATTTTTAATTCGCTAATATATATGAAAGCCACATTTTTATCTTTCCTATCATATAGACAAAAATTGAATTTTTATCTAGCTATGGTACATATAAAAATTGGATTTTTATAATGTTCTAATAAATAAAAATCTGAAATAAAATTCAAACTGAATTTACTTACATCGAATCGCCGAAAAAAAAGGTTTCACTTCGTCACTGGCAGTGGGGGAGGCGCAGGTGACGGAGGGGTTTAATGGAGTGGTGGCTCCTTTTTCCCGGCGGTGGAATGGTGGTGGAGGAGGTCGGAGACTAGCGGCAGCGGTCTGGAGTGGTGGCGCCGATCGTAGATGGGGGTAGGGAGTGCGACGTCGGGTTTCAAGGGGGTTTGAAGTGGCGGTTTCAATCAGAGAAAGGGGGTCGGAGGCGAGGGGGGAGACTGGACGGAGGGGAGGCGGTTGGGGTCGGGTCTCGGTGGTGGGCGGCGGCCGGGGTGCGGGGTCCGATGGCAGAACAGAGGGAGCGACGGCTTCCTCTTTTTTTTGTTTGATTTCGATATGAACATTCGGACTTTAAAAATATACAGAATCGAGCTCGAAATGGCGTGACAACTCGTAATTTGGCGATTCGAACTTTAAACGAATATACAGAATTCGTTTTAAGCCGGATTTCTGTGAAACAAGAAACATTCGGACTGGTGAATATTTTTATAATGGAAGAGAAAAATCGAGATTTCGTCGTGTAGATTGTGAGTTGTTTCAAAATCAAATTTTTGAAAAATCGCTATGGAATTCCTTTATAATTTATAACAATTTATTTATATTATAAACAGATTTTCAATATAAATTGAATACTGATTTAATCTGGATTTGAAATGTCGAGTTAAAAATTCATATAGGAATATTTTAGAGCCGTACGATTTTTTATGTGAAATATACGATAATATTAATATTAAAGTAAATTGTTTTTAAATATATAAATATTTAAAATGGGTTTATTTAGAGCTTTAAAAATAGCCACTTTTGCAAACGAGCTCCGTAATTTTTGGATTTGAGTATTAAATTATTGCAAGATTTCATTCTCCGTAATTTTTGAAGTTAGTATGTGGCCGTACGGGATTTTTTAATGTGAAAAACAAACAATAATTGGACTTTAAAAATAAGTTGTGTGAGCAAACGAACTCGGAATTCGACGAAACCAGTTTTGTTAGGTGCGTAACATCGAACTATAGTTGTATGTCTATTTTTGTCGAATTTGGGTATCGTATGTGATCAAACACATTTTTAATGATAAATACAAATAACAATAAATAAAATAAGTGAATAAAAAATTATTTAAAATCTTCCTATATGTACTGCTACCCTCCTCTCTAAACCTAATACATTTTCTTTGGTCAACGAATTTTGTGCTGTCAGTTCTCCGTCTTAAACTAAAATCCTGAGAATCAAAAAAATCAAAACAAATTCTATACACTACCATAAATCATGGAAATTATATATTTGAGATCCTTAGAGAAAGAGCTTCAACCTAGTGTAAATATTATTACGCGCGATAGTATGTTTGAGGTATTGACATTTTTCCAGTGTGTTAATTTTGAGTTTAGGGTTCAAAAAAATCTAAGGATACAAGCACCAATTCATGTTATAGTTATTATATTTGGGTTTATGAGTAGAAACAACACTTGCTTGAAGAATTTTGGGATTTTTTAGGTGAAAAGGGATCGATCATTTTTCTGTAAAAACCGCATATGGCTATAGGAGTCGTGAATCACCCATGTGACGCGAGTTCAGGATGAGTGGTACAGAATTGAAGAGAACATGATGGAGAATGAATGGTGATTTTTCTTTGGGTTTATATGAAGTGGAGAAGGGGGAATATGAGCTTGAAAATGTCGACAATGAAGTAAACGAGGAGCCGGAGTTTAACGGGGGAGAAGAGGATGTATTGGAGAGGGTTAAAATGGTTATGGGCCAGATCTCTAAAGGGTAAAGCCCATATGAAATTATTTATGTTTAGATTGATACAATATAGCATATTAACTGTAAATGTAATATCTTATACTTATATTATCGGGATTGAATGAAACAAGATCCGTTGGGATCGTATGGACGGTGGCTACACAATGGAATTGACTGGGAGTGAATTAGAGCTCGTTACAATTTATAGTGAAATAAATTGTCTGATCTGAATCAACGATAATTATCGTTATTTAACGATAACTGTCCAATATGAGTAAATCTCACTAACTCTTCATAGTTTATACTTTTATAACATATTTTTAGAATTGATAAATGATGGTTGATTACAGTGTGTTGACTGTTTAAATGAACTGCTAATATATTAGCTGAAAATATATATAACGTTATATATATATCGTTAATCAAATATCAACTCTTTTTAACCTAATATTTCATATTGAAATGAAATTGATGTTAATTATATTGTTTAACATCTGTGGATGCAGGGAAACTGGTTGGAGGGATCCAACTGGATTCCTCGATATTTATAAATACTGTTTTTCTTCATATATGGTGATATATGATGTGATATATAATCTGTTGTTGATTATGTGTGTTTGGATGATATTGATTATGATTATTAGGTATTTTAAACACCATAAGAAATACTGGAATGTAAAAGGTAAATGTTTATAAAATAAATAAAATTATAAAAGGAATTATTTGGAAAATAAATAGAAATATTTATAAAATGAAAAGAATTATAAAAGGAATTATTTAGAAAATAAATAGAAATATTTATAAAATGAATAGGATTTTATAAAAGGAAATATTTATAAAATGAATAGAGTTTTATAAAAGGAAATATTTGGAAAAAAAATATTAAATAGAAATCTGTTTTAACAGATAAATGGAAAAGATTAATTTAATGTATAATTAAATAGAAATCTGTTTTAACAGATAAATTAGGAAGACTAATTTATAAATAATGTTTTATAAATTAAGTAAAATATTTATCATTGGATAAATGGAATATATAAGTCTGAACTTATATAGAGAAGTGGAAATCGGCTTTGACACTGATATTTTTAATAGAATGTGAACTCTACATTTATAAGGGGAATTATAAATGAGATTTAAGTGTTAGAAATAAAAAGGAGAATACGTATGAATAATTTTATGAATAGAAATATAAATAGAATTTGGAAATGGGATATTATTTTAAAATATGAAACCAAAATTAATGGATTATATAAAAGAAATATTTTTCACATTCGATGTGAATAATGGATTGAAATAAATATTTTATAAATTAAACCATTTACAAAGGAAATTATATTTTGAAATAGGAATTCAAATAGGAATTTGAATGAGACAGGAAATGGTGATCAAATAAAATAGTGGATTCTATTGGAAAAAATGGATTAGTTGTGGATTTGTTAAATTACTCGATAAATAGAAATTGTACTTGTAATAATATTTATAAAGTAAAATCAAGTCTTGATTTGATAGAATAATTCCAGATTTCTATAAAAGGATAATATTCACGTTTAAAAGTGAATAATGATTTCAAAGCAAACGTTTTGCAGATTAAAATGTTTATCAAATAGAATTATTGAAGAGAGTTATCTAAGAGAGTTATCGAATAAAGTTTTTTCGAAGAGGGTTAATTAAATATTTGTTATTCAAATAGAGTTAATTGAATATTAGTTATTCGAATAGAGTTAATCGAATATAATTTATTCGAAGAGAGATAATCGAAATTAGTCATTCGAAAAGAGTTAATTGAATGTAAGTCATTCGAAGAGAGTTAATCGAATGTAAGTCATTCGAAGAGAGTTAGTCAATTGTAAGTCATTCAAGAGAGTTAATCAAATGTAAGTCATTCGAAGAGAGTTAACCGAATGTAAGTCATTCAAGAGAGAGAGTTAATCGAATTACGATTATTCGAAGGAGAGTTATCGAAAGAAATTATTCAAGAAAGAATTATGCATTAGATTTTGACTGTATCGAATGTAGGAAAGTACTATTTACTTTCTGGTTTTTAAACCAAGATTTTTTTATTTAATAATTAATTATTATTTATTCAAATTAATGAATAAAAGTTATATTTTGAAGTTAGGTAATTCAGAATAGGTATTATAACGTTATCGTTATAAACTATGTTTTTTATAAAAGAAAATTGGATTAGTAAACTGAATCCAAGAGTTGCGTAAGAAATGTTTTGATAAGAAGATAGGAAACGGAGTTAAGGAAATTAGAAATTGACTGGAGATTAGTTATGTTGAATAACTTTCTGGGTGTCGATCTGACGTTGGTTTCGACCTTCGGGGTTGATATTCGTGAATTGTTCTCTTATTAGTTTACAATTAGAGTCTGATAGATGTGAGAGAGTAATGATGCATGTATAAGTTCCAATGTTAATAGCATATATTTTATAAAATTAGAAAATAAGGATTGATGTATATATGGAAATGGGAAATAGGGAAATGAGTAAATTAATAATAAATTAATTTAAAGGAAAAATATTGAATGGTGATTGATCGATAAAATTTCCATTTGGAAATAAGATCGTTGTGTGTATGGATGTGTTCCTTTAATAGTTAAATAACCGACTATCAAAGTTTTGACCATTTTTCCGTTGTCAATACTGAGAGACCGGGATCGGATTTATTATCTGAAAACCACTCCGTATGGGCATTAGCTTGCGAATCAAATATGAAAAAGATAATTGAGGACGGAATTTTTGTTAGGACTGTTCTGGCGATCCTAGGTAGAAATTGCCTAAAATGGATTTACAGAACAGTGTCTTGGGTTTGTTCAGTCCCAGGACAACCTACATGGAAGGATGTCTGACAGAGTATATTTAATAGATCGCGTAAGTTGATCTCTTCAAATGTATTTACGTTTGGTGGCAGAGGAATTTTTTTCTCTTAGCCGTATACCAGTGGTGTTTTTGGAGAAATCATTTTGTGATTTGGCGGGTATGACAATGTGACATTCAAAGTAAATAAAGGTGTGATCTGTACGTTATCACCTCAAGCCTCACAACCAGGAAATGGTATAAAATCGGGTAGGTCGCATGGCTAAGTGGTTAGCTGCCCATCAGGGTGTATTATCACCTGATCTAGAGAAATTTCATTTACTTCTTTAACCTATTTTGATGTCGTCCCTTTTGGGAAACGATTGTTGATCCCAACCGTTGGTGATAATACATTCGGTACACTCAAGCGAAATGAGTGATCAGCTATGTTTATCCTGGGTTACAAGATGTTCTTGTTGAATCCGGTGTATTCCTCTCTTGAGATACACTGTCAGAAGGTGGTCCCATACATTGCCAGTTGGAATTCATTACCCAATAAGCGCCCACGGTTTTTGATTATATATTATGTATGTGGAACGTGAGATGAAAGTGTTCTTCTAATGATTATTTAGTTGTGGTTGATAGACATTATTATAATATCAAGAGTTTTGATATGAAGATTATCGTTTCTTTCAAAATGATTTTGAAAGTTAAATCAAGTGTTTTGGATTCCCACAAGGGATAAACCCATTCCGTGTCATACGACGTGGTCTTATGAGATATCATTTAATTTCTCAAACTGTTTTAAATTGTTTACTCACACTAGTCCTATGACTGACCTAGAGTTTATTTCGCTTTGTTTTACCCTAAACTCTTGGGTGCCCAAATTTGTACGGGCAGTCAAGTAGTCGGGATTTTACAGATATACTGAGAGCTTGGAGCAGGAGGCTTCAGGATTTGATAGCAATTGTTTATTTCCGCTGTGTGTAAGTGCTGTACTTTGATCATGATATGTATATTCAAGTATAGGTTTGTATTTCAAAGTTATATTATATAGTATATTTTATTCGTTTTGCTGTGAGATTCGTGTTTAATCTGATTCTGTTGTGATCTTCTTCTTCTTCTATTCTAATTTTCTTTCTTTCTATTTCTCACCCTCTAACTTCTTTCAATAAATGATCTGGAATGTTCGATGCCTGAATAATTGACATGATTTTTATGTTGATTTTCTGGGTCGAAAAACCGGTTCATTACAGTGGTATCAGAGCCAGGTTAAGTGATTACCTTGGCTCTGTGGCGTGACTCAGTAGAGATAAGGTTAGCAATATCCTAGATTGAGTTTGAGTGTACACATACAAGAGAAGTAATTTGTAGATTTTATAAAAAATCATTTTATATTGTTGAGATTTACTGGTTGAGTTATTTATGAATTCGGATCGATCAGTTTGATCCACTGTATCGATATGAGTTTCTAAACACTTGAATACGATGAACCGACACAGTATGTTTTGAAAAGAGGGTAAATAAAATAATTTTCCCCAATTATATTTTGATATAAAAGAATTTTTAACATTGGGATTATTATAGTATATTGGATGTGTTGGTTGTAAATATAATCGAATAAGATTATAACGAAGATGGTTAGAAATAACCAACCAGAATTCATAGAGATGTAATATATGAAATCAGATGAATTAAATATGGATTTAATTTAGAATTGGAATTGAAATTCCTAAAAGTTGGAGAAGTGTTTACAAATGGATTTGGATTAAATATATAAGGAAATTTTAAAATTCTGGGAGATTTAAAATTGTTTTACAAGCATTGTGAATGGTAATTTGAAATGAATTTCAAAATGGAAGTGTTTATAATGGTTTTGAAAGTGATATAGTATTGAACTCACTTCGGTCGCTGGAAAATAATTCGGATGTTCACTGCGTAGCATCATCAGTATTCATTTTCAAGTTTCTAAGTGACGGATTACTACCAAAGATGTTGTTTTTGAATTGTTTTGAGGAAATAAGTTGTTTCGAATCCTGGGAAGGAGTATCTGGTTTTAGAAAAGCTAGACTGTTTAAAATTCCCAAGAAGAGATTGTTTGAATTAAAACAAATTTAAATAGAAACTTGTGAAAGCGAATTGGAGTTGAATTGAAAATAGTTAAGTAGCAATTGATTTGAAATGGAACGATATCGAGTAAAATGGATTTTGAATATACTTGGACTTAGGTGTGTAAATGGATTGATTTTTGAAATCAAAATTTGAGATATGAGATAAAGGTTACTAGCGAGAGAAATTAACCAGTTAATGAAAAATGTGGATGGAACTTAACTTAGTTAAGTATACTGGATTGATGAGTTAAGAATTTGGAATTTAGGATAGAACTTGAGTTCCAAATGGATCTGGTTTGGGTATACAAGCGAATGATTTGGATTAGTGGATGAATTGATTGAAAATCAATTTAGGATGCATTTGTATATACTCACTTGGTAGCGAAGGGAAGAGATAGAGTTAAATGCCCGACAAAAAGGTACGCGTTTATATTCTAATTGGGTATGAGATTTTTATGAGCCGAATCAGCAAGCCGCTTGGCTATTTGATTTTCTTTTGGATTGGGGAAGGCCTAGAGAGGCGAGTTGTAGCTGTACCGATGGAGCCGTACAAAGGAGGTGCTAGAGAAATTATTCGAAAATTTAGGGTGTTAGAAAATTTTTGTTAATGGAAATGAATTAATATTTTAATCGAAATAAGTTGGTTCAGTTGAAACTGAAGTTAAGAAGTAATCAAATAATTTTTAACCCAGTTAATAGTGTTTCTACCTTAGCAATTTCGAGGATGAAATTATTTTAAGGAGGGAAGAATGTAACATCCTGTATTTTTACGGTATAATAATTAATTAATTTAATTATTTAAATAGTGATTTAGAGATTTAAATGGTTGTTTAATTAAATAATATTGAATATTTAATTAATATAAATAATAGAATAATATATTTATTTCCGAAATAGTTGGAAATAGTAAAATTCGCGATGTTGTGTGAACCAGACGATTTAACTAATTTAATTCAGTTTAGAATTTAATTATGATAATGAATTTATTTTTAAAACAAAGTTAGAGCGTATAAATTATATTATAATTATAATCGAGCTCGAAATTGCGCGGCAGCTCGTAATTTGGCGATTCGAACTTTAAATGAATATACAGAATCCGTTTTAAGCCGGATTTCTGTGAAACAAGAAACATTCGGACTGGTGAATATTTTTCTAATGGAAGAGAAAAATCGAGATTTCACCGTGTAGATTGTGAGTTGTGTCCAAATCAAATTTTTGAAAAGTCGCTATGGAACTCCTTTATAATTTATAACAATTTATTTATATTATAAACAGTTTTTCAATATAAATTGAATATTGATTTAATATGATTTGAAATGTCGAGTTAAAAATTCAGATAGGAATATTTTAGAGCTGTACGATATTCTAAGTGAAATATACGATAATATTAATATTAAAGTAAATTGTTTTTAAATATATAAATATTTAAAATGGGTTTATTTAGAGCTTTAAAAATAGCCACTTTTGCAAACGAGCTCTGTAATTTTTGGATTTGAATATTAAATTATTGCTAGATTTCAATCTCCGTAATTTTTGAAGTTAGTATGTGGCCGTACGGGATTTTTTAATGTGAAAAACAAATAATAATTGGACTTTAAAAATAAGTTGTGTGAGCAAATGAACTCGGAATTCGACGAAACCAGTTTCGTTAGGTGCGTAACATCGAACTATAGTTGTATGTCTATTTTTGTCGAATTTGGGTATCGTATGTGATCATACGCATTTTTAATGATAAATACAAATAGCAGTTGATTAAAAATAAATAAAATAAGCAAATAAAAAATTATTTAAAATCTTCCTATATGTACTGCTACCCTCCTCTCTAAACCTAATACATTTTCTTTGGTCAATGAATTTTGTGCTGTCAGTTCTCCCCCTTAAACTAAAATCCTGAGAATCAAAAAAATCAAAACAAATTCTATACACTACCATAAATCATGGAAATTATATATTTGAGATCCTTAGAGAAAGAGCTTCAACCTAGTGTAAATATTATTACGCGCGATAGTATGTTTGAGGTATTGACATTTTTCCAGTGTGTTAATTTTGAGTTTAGGGTTCAAAAAATTCTAAGGATACAAGCACCAATTCATGTTATATTTATTATATTTGGGTTTATGAGTAGAAACAACACTTGCTTGAAGAATTTTGGGATTTTTTAGGTGAAAAGGGATCGATCTTTTTTCTGTAAAAATCGCATATGGCTATAGGAGTCGTGAATCACCCATGTGACGCGAGTTCAGGATGAGTGGTACAGAATTGAAGAGAACATGATGGAGAATGAATGGTGATTTTTCTTTGGGTTTATATGAAGTGGAGAAGGGGGAATATGAGCTTGAAAATGTCGGCAATGAAGTAAACGAGGAGCAGGAGTTTAACGGGGGAGAAGAGGATGTATTGGAGTGGGTTAAAATGGTTATGGGCCGGATCTCTAAAGGGTAAAGCCCATATGAAATTATTTAAGTTTAGATTGATAAAATATAGCATATTAACTGTAAATGTAATATCTTATACTTATATTAACGGGATTGAATGAAACAAGATCCGTTGGGATCGTATGGACGGTGGCTACACAATGGAATTGACTGGGAGTGAATTAGAGCTCGTTACTATTTATAGTGAAATAAATTTTCTGATCTGAATCAACGATAATTATCGTTATTTAACGATAATTGTCCAATATGAGTAAATCTCACTAACTCTTTATAGTTTATATTTTTATAACATATTTTTAGAATTGATAAATGATAGTTGATTACTGTGTGTTGACTGTTTAAATGAACTGCTAATCTATTAGCTGAAAATATATATAACGATATATATATATCATTAATCAAATATCGACTCTTTTTAACATAATATTTCATATTGAAATGAAATTGATGTTAATTATATTATTTAACATTTGTGGATGCAGGGAAACACGTTGGAGGGATCCAACTGGATTCCTCAATATTTATAAATACTGTTTTTCTTCATATATGGTAATATATGATGTGATATATAATCTGTTGTTGATTATGTGTGTTTGGATGATATTGATTATGATTATTTGGTATTTTAAATACCATAAGAAATACTGGAATGTAAAAAGGAAATGTTTATAAAATAAATAAAATTATAAAAGGAATTATTTGGAAAATAAATAGAAATATTTATAAAATGAAAAGAATTATAAAAGGAATTATTTGGAAAATAAATAGAAATATTTATAAAATGAATAGGATTTTATAAAAGGAAATATTTATAAAATGAATAGAGTTTTATAAAAGGAAATATTTGGAAAAAAAAATATTAAATAGAAATCTGTTTTAACAGATAAATGGAAAAGATTAATTTAAAGTATAATTAAATAGAAATCTGTTTTAACAGATAAATTAGGAAGACTAATTTATAAATAATGTTTTATAAATTAAGTAAAATATTTATCATTGGATAAGTGGAATATATAAGTCTGAACTTATATAGAGAAGTGGAAATCGGCTTTGACACTGATATTTTTAATAGAATGTGAACTCAACATTTATAAGGGGAATTATAAATGAGATTTAAGTGTTAGAAATAAAAAGGAGAATACGTATGAATAATTTTATGAATAGAAATATAAATAGAATTCGGAAATGGGATATTATTTTAAAATATGAAACCAAAATTAATGGATTATATAATTTTTTTTTTTTGAAATTCGATGTGAATACTGAATTGAAATAAATATTTTATAAATTAAACCATTTACAAAGGAAATTAGATTTTGAAATAGGAATTTGAATGAGACAGGAAATGGTGATCAAATAAAATAGTGGATTCTATTGGAAAAAATGGATTAGTTGTGGATTTGTTAAATGACTCGATAAATAGAAATTGTACTTGTAATAATATTTATAAAGTAAAATTAAGTCTTGATTTGATAGAATAATTCCAGATTTCTATAAAAGGATAATATTCACGTTTAAAAGTGAATAATGATTTCAAAGCAAACGTTTTGCAGATTAAAATGTTTATCAAAGAGAATTATCGAAGAGAGTTATCTACGAGAGTTATCGAATAAAGTTTATTCGAAGAGGGTTAATTAAATATTAGTTATTCAAATAGATTTAATCGAATATTAGTTATTCGAATAGAGTTAATCGAATATAATTTATTCGAAGAGAGATAATAGAAATTAGTCATTCGAAAAGAGTTAATCGAACGTAAGTCATTCAAAGAGAGTTAATCGAATGCAAGTCATTCGAAGAGAGTTAATCAATTGTAAGTCATTCAAGAGAGTTAATCGAATGTAAGTCATTCGAAGAGAGTTAATCGAATGTAAGTCATTCGAGAGAGAGAGAGTTAATCGAATTACGATTATTCGAAGGAGAGTTATCGAAAAGAAATTATTCGAGAAAGAATTATGCGTTAGATTTTGACTGTATCGAATGTAGGAAAGTACTATTTACTTTCTGGTTTTTAAACCAAGATTTTTTTATTTAATAATTAATTATTATTTATTCAAATTAATGAATAAAATTTATATTTTGAAGTTAGGTAATTCAGAAGTAGGTATTATAACGTTATCGTTATAACCAGTGTTTTTTATAAAAGAAAATTGGATTAGTAAACTGAATCCAAGAGTTGCATAAGAAATGATTTGATAAAAGATAGGAAATGGAGTTAAGGAAATTATAAATTGACTGGAGATTAGTTATGTTGAACAACTTTCTGGGTGTCGATCTGATGTTGGTTTCGACCTTCGGGGTTGATATTCAGTGAATTGTTCTCTTACTACTTTACAATTAGAGTCTGATATATGTGAGAGAGTAACAATGCGTTTATATCCTCGCTTTGATTTCCTTTTTTAGCATTGGAAATAAATAGAAAGCGATTTAGATTCATTGACGTGTTGGATGGTAAGGTTTGGATGAAAAATTGGTTGCTTCACATTTTACTCGTAGTCGTGTGAGGGTTATGGATGAAAAATTATTTTCAAAAATTTGAAATCATATGGAATTGCTAGTATATTTTAGGATGTTTGCATAATGATTTCAAAAGTATTCTCAAAATGAAATGCATACATATAGGTGGATCCGATTTAAAATCATTATGCATGCATATTTTGTGTTGCAATTCATTATGCACACTGTACACATACGCACGTTGGTTGCAAAATCGAATGTACACTAATTTGTTGTGTAGTTTAAGATAATTAGGCGCCAATACTATGACCTCGTCATTGGTAAAATTTCGGGATGAAAATTCTTTTAAGGAGGGGAGAATGTAACAACCCGGAATTTTGACGATAATTAATTTAGTTGTTTAATTAGATTCCAAAAATGAAACTTTCGCAAACCATGGAGTTTGACCATGAAACTTGCACCATTGCGTTCGTGATTGAATTCTAGTTAACTTTCATGTTTGGAACTTCGCGAATGGAGTCCATAAGACAAAGTTACGAACGAAATACGAAAATAGATGGAAAAATCAAACATAATAATATATATATCAATAAATATTCCTCTTGCCACCTCATTACCACGTAAACCTAGCGATCAACCCGACGATTGACTATGGTATCGACCGAACGGTCGACCGCTTGGACAATAAAAGCAGTGTGGCGGTTAGAGTTATAAGGTTATATATTTTATAAAAAATTATATAAAGAGACCAATTTTTCTAAGTACAATCTAACGATTCATGTCATTTCTATGCCTATAAATAAAGGGCTAGATCCTCACTCTTTTATTCATATTTTCTGGAGATAGTAGTGAAGCCCTGCCATTTCTGATCCTCTAATTTCTCCTAAAACCTAAATTATGTACATACACAAATCTAATAAACAAAATTGGAGGGATTGGATTCAAATTTATGCAAAAGGGTTGGTTCAACGATTAGGAAATTCTTTTATTTAAATTTCTTTCTTTTTTTCCTATTCTTCTTCCAAATCTACAAATATAAATCTGTGTTTGTAAGTCCCCTTTGCAAATAAATTGTAGATCTGCAACGTTTGAGAACTGTAAGCCAAAAAGCTGTGTTTAGATTCAAATTCAAATAGATTTTAAGTGAGTGGGAAATATATTAATTATTTATAATAACTTATGTAATTCATTTTTGTTGAATCTAAATTATAAGCCGAGAAGTTTATCAGATTTGTTTGTTTTATCAAACGCGAAATATTATGAATGCAAACTAGGTGTGGAATTATATGCCTTTTGGTTTAATATTATCATCTTGCCTACAACTATTCTTAGATTGGTTGTGCTTTTTGAAAACAACTCAGATCTGGAAATCAATCCCAAAAATTATTATTAGATATGTAGTATTTTATTCCAGATTCTTAGGGTTTGGGTGTTGATTTGTTGTTTGTGCAGTGTTGGTTAATTTTTTTGAGGTATTACTTGGTTATTGTAAATATGCCCTTTTTGTTTCTTTAAATAAAAAGGCATTATTTGAAATCAATAAGAGATATAAATAAACCAAATAGAAATGGATGTGTAAATTTACGTACGCTTGTACGTAGTTTACATCAGCCATTCCAAAAATAAATATTTCCTATTTTTTGTGATTTAAATATGCCAATATTCCTTTTTTAAACATTCTAGGAAAATTTTACAATAATTACAGTTATTAACCTTTTATGTGATTTTTGAAACTTAAACAAGATTAAACACAAAAAGGGTTGTTTTGGTCATTAGTTTAAACCAGAACATAAAATAGTAAATAATTTATTGATTAAAAATTAGTATATATGTTAACTCCACGCTTAAAATATAAATACAAACATAAGTTATAATCTTATTTGTCCAAATCTAGGTAAATAAGTTATTATGTTATATAAATAAATGTTTGTTGTTATGTATTTGAATAGTTTCTATTTTATTGAGATATATGTGGAAATATAACCCATCTTATTTGGAAATAAATATTATGGCTGTTATAGGAATAAATGTGAATCGATGTGCTATAAATAAAAGGGTCATAGATACGGTAATACATTTTGTAACCATGTTTGTTTGGGGAAATGAATTGAATAAGAATTAAATGCCTAAATGGTAACAATACAAATTGTGATTAGGAATAAGAATTGTAACTCTAACTAGGAGAAATAATTAATCTATTATATATATGCCCATTCAAATAAGAGTTAATATAGAAATGTATGGGAGTTACAATAATTAAATTTGAATGGGACTGATATAAATGGTATTTGATAGGTTAATTTATGTCTTAGAAAATATGTCTGTTATGATCATAAATGGCAAGGGCCTTGGTAATAATTTTGAAGGTTGTGTTGAGAAGAATGATAGGACAAAACAAAGATAAGATGTTAGCACCAGACGATTTGGGAATAAGAATATCAGCATAATTTAATCTAGCAATACACGTAGGGTTCTCTTGAAATTCCATGCACATATCCAAGATGTCATGTTTAACTATGGTCCAAAAGTGTTTGAAGAAAATAGGCCTAAAATCATCAATCCTAGGGGCCTTATCATCTTCCATGTCATTAAGTGCAGCCCAAATCTCTTCTTCAGTGAAGGGGTGATCGACATGGATAGGTGAGGGATTAAGGTAGAGAAGATTCCAATCAATATCAGGAATAGAAGGAGGTGAAATGCCTTGAATGTTATGGTAAAAGGCGGTGAATATCACTCTGATCAGTGAAGAGGTGGTCATTATGGACGATCTCAGAGATGAAATTGATCTACAATGACCACAGGGCAGACGATGGAAATATGATGCATTCTTATCAACTTTGTCAATCCATTTAACTTTTGAATGTTTCTTCCAACCAATTTCCTCCTGTTTAATGAGTCTTTCCAATTCAGTTTCAAGCTCGTTTAAGTTATTACTGTCAACATCATTCAGAGGACGAGATTCTTCAAGGATGTTAAGATTAAGGATAGCACCTTGGATGAAAGAAATACGTAAGCGGAGGGAATCCCATATAAATTTGGCCCAAGGTTTAACGATTTTCCTCAGTGATCTAACTTTCAACACCATCCTATGCATAGACGATTGAGACTATATTGGCTATGTGAGGACCGACCATAACTCCTGCACTTAACAAGGGAAATAATGCATTGAAAGACGTACCAGGCAGCTATGAACGATCATCAAGGTTGAATAATATATGTGGAACCTATCATATAACTCTCAGCGCAAGGATAAAATATAATAGAATATATACAATAGGCAATAACAGTGAAGCAGAATTGAGCAGAATTTTTATCTTTCGTATCATTGTGAATTATCTAAATATCAAACTGGTACAACATCAAATTCTGTACAATGTGCATCACTATAAGTCACTCAGAGGATACATCAAATAGTGGAAAACAAAAATAGTAAATAGTAAAAAAAAAAACAATACACCAGCCAGTTGCTCATCATCGCTCAACAACATCGTCCTCATCAAGATCTGCTACCTGTCACCTGCTACTTAGTCTACCCATCCACAACCGGATGAACAACCCAAGATGATAAGAGGGAGACATAAAACCTTGAGTCAGATAACAGTCCTAATGAGTGAGAGAACAACTATCTAACATCATTAATAAAGTATATGAGAATAGGCAGATTAATCAACTAATCAACCAAAATCACCAGAGAAGAACCCAATCCCATCTTCCCCATGTCGGACAGTGATAGCCTTTACAACAATCAAGTAGAAAAAAATAGTACATTCATAGCAGCTAGTTATCAAGTGTAGACCATCCTGATCGATATCGACATCTCCCAATCACAAGCCCCGAAGGCCTAAACCAACATTAGACAAGCACCAAAGAGATATCTCCTTTGACGTCGAATAATCTACAAAAGATGATACAAGCCAAACATTCATCATCCATGACTCTGGCTATCACCGCCAATCCTGCTTTGAAACCATCGTTAATCGTACGACGGCTACGACATGGCATTTGTCAAGGGCTTATGGTAACCCCGGCTTTAGCAAAACTCCATACGCCTTTCGTCGCTATGTATCTAGACCTTTCATCGCTTGAGTCCACTAGAACCAACGATGATGATTATTCCGCAGCCTTCTTTATCTCTAGTCGTCATCATCGACGATCATTCACAAGCTCAAATCATCTTGAGCATCCATTATCCACAAACTCAACATCTTTGAGTTGTCTTCGCATTCGTTGCATTTCATCGATCAACGAACACTTCGAACATTCCGCCTTGAATTTACTTTGAAGCCACGATCATTATCAATCAAAAACATACATCGTTTGGTCTATCTTCGATTCACAACATTTAATATTTTGCTGCAAATAACCATTTACAATGTTCCGGCTTCTTTTCATAGCGTTTCTAGAACGATGTCGTCCATCAGCACTTAGCCCATGCAAAACGGCTCGTGCCAAACAACCTGGGCAAAGCCTGTGCAGAACGACTTGAGCCAAATGACTCGTTCAAAGTCCGTGCAGAGCCAAATGACCCGTGCAAAACCTGTGTAGAACGACCTGAGCCAAACGGCCTGTGCAAAATGACCTGAGCCAAACGAACCATGCAAAACCCATGCAAAAACGACCCAACTCTGGATTTGACCAATCTAACTCAATCTCGACCAATACATCAACAAACAAAAACGTCGATGCAACCAACACATCCAAATCATCCAATTGACCCATAAATACTTCATGAAATTATCATCAACACTAAAATGACAATCATTCATCAACAACCACATAAAATTCACCACATCATGATAAATCAATGAATAAACAAAATAGTGGATCTAAACTTGTGTAAACAGACGAATTACCATAAGAATTGCCGATTTAAGTTACTAGATTAGATCCTATGGTGATTCAAATGAAAATTTACTTACCACGATGTAGATCTTAGTGAAAAAACTTGCAAATGATGAAAATAAGGTCAAACAACCCATATACTTGATTGAATTCGTGTGAGAGATGCTTATCACTTGCCAAATCTTCAAAAATAACTTAAAATCGCTAAATTCCCAATTCGGAAAGCGAAGATTGATCTTCTAACCTCTCAAATTGATGTGATCTTCCTTTACTAGATGTAGATCTAGCTTTATTCGATGTAGATCTTCAATATTCTCGTGTGGATCTAGAAATTTAATGGTGAAAGGTGTATTTGATTGAGCAAGGAGGAACACGAGCTTAACCAAATGAGAGAAATGAAGAAACTAAACTATTCTCCATGCCTCCATCCCCCTATTTATAGCCAAAATCCTAAGTCCTATCGGGCCCGTGGATCTAGAATTTTAATGGTGAAAGGTGTATTTGATTGAGCAAGGAGGATCACGAGCTTAACCAAATGAGAGATATGAAGAAACTAAATTATTCTCCATGCCTCCATCCCCCTATTTATAGCCAAAATCCTAAGTCCTATCGGGCCCTACAAATCAGCCCACTAATTACCAATTAGCCTGGATAGAAATTATGTAGCACTAAAACAGCGATTTCTTCCAAACCGCTCAACCAAATCTTTAATGTAACCACTCTATGGAATTAGAAACACAATTTCATTTCTATGAAATTGATCCCAACACCTGATTCGATCCCGAACAAGAGTCATGCCCTATACAAAACTAACAGGGGAAAAATGATTACAAATAAAATTGGTAAAAATTATGGACATGTTTCATATCCCCATAACCAACATACCAAATTATGAGAATGATCCAACCCACAAGGAACTAAATAAAAATATTTTATGTTCCTCCGATACATAAAATGCAGGTTGTTACAATCTCTTACCCTTTAGGAATATCGCCTACGAACTTCCAAGCAAACACAAGAAACCAGATGAAATTCTGCATGCCTACCATCCCCGAGTAGCCAATTTTACCATCCAAACTAGCATCCATCAAGCCATGCATCCAGAGCCTTATCCTAGCACATGGAATTACAACAATGATAGTATAAGTTACAATGGTGTAAGGTGACATGATATTAATGGGTCATGCTAACGAAGAGTTTTGGATGTATCATCTACAATCGTCATCATCCTCACTTCATTGCACCTTGACTGGGTTAACAGTATTTTTCCTAAGCTGCTTTGTGTCCTTCCCCACAACGCGAAGCGGCTTACGAGGTTTCGTAACTACGGACGCGACTTCTAGGTCTTCATACTATTTTGGACGTGCCACCACATTCGAATCATGCACACACTTCCGAAGAAACAACACATGGAAAACATTGTGCACACTCCACATTTTCTCGGGTAAATCCAATGTATATGCGAGCTTTCCAATCCGCCCGACTATCCTAAACGATCCAACGAACCTTGGAGCTAACTTTCCTTTACATCTGAATCGAATATCATGCATCAACGGCGAAATCTTAATGAAAACCATATCGCCAACGTCAAATTCCAAATCCTTTTGATGCCTATTAGCGTAACTCTTCTGACGATCTTGGGCTGCCTTCATTCGTTGCCGAACGATCTCGATACAATCCGACGTTTCTCTAATCATCTCTAGTCCAAGTATCAGCTTATCTCCAGTTTCTAACTAACATGCTGGAGAATTACACGGTCTGCCATACAACGCCTCATATGGTGTCATCCTAATCCTCAACTGATAGCGTTGTTATACACAAACTCGACTAAATATAGATAGTCTTCCCATGATCCTCCGAAGTCCACTACAAAAGACTCATGAGATCTCCCAAAACTTAGTCAACCTTCTCGGTTTGACCATCGATTAGGAGATGATAATACATACTCAAACATAGCTTGGTTCCCAAGTTTCTTGCAAACTCTTCCAAAATCCACTCGGCTTCTTCTATTCAGCTTTCACCAACTGATAGTTCATGCATTTGGAAACGAATTTTCCAACATCCCTCTTCATACCTTCCCAGTAGTAAGCTCGCTTCATGTCCCGATACATCTTGTTACCACCAGGGTGAACTGTCAACTTCGAGTGATGACATTCCCTCAGAACCTCATCTCTCAACCCATCAATATCAGGAACAACCAATCGTCCATTCTTTCGAAGATAACCTCCTCGATCGACCTCGAATTCCTTATCATCTGGTTCCAACTTCTAGATAATCTCAACAAGCTTTGCGTTATGTTTTTGGCTCTCGCCAATCCTTTTGGTAAGAGTAGGTCTTATCGATAAGCTTGCCAACATTTCAGGTTCCAACTCACACGTTGTCTAAAATCAAATTCTTCCAAGTAATCGACGTGTTTCCATTCCGAAAACATCGCTCCTAAACTTGCGTGTCTTCGAATCAACGCATCCGCCACTGCGTTACCTTTACCAGGAGTATACCAAAATCATACAATGTTATAAACTCTAACCATCATTGCTGCCGAAGATTCAAATCCTTTTAGGAGAAAAGATACTTCAACGACTTGTGATCCATAAAAAACTCGAATCGAGCTCCCAACAGGTAATGTCTCCACATCTTCGAAGCAAACACGATCACCACCAACTCTAAATCATGAGTTGGATAATTCCTTTCGTGCGACTTTAGTTTTAAACTCGCGCAGGCCACAACTCTATCCTTCTGCATCAGCACTGCTCCAAGTCCAGTACTGCATGCATCTGCGTATACCATCATTTCTTTATTCCCACTTGGAATCATCAAAATAAGGGCACTCGTCGGTCTCTCTTTCATGATTCCAAAATCTTGCTCACACTTTGCATCCCATGTGAAAACTTGATTCTTCTTCGTTAATCATATTAATGGTGTAGCTATTTTGGAGAAATCCTTGATAAATTGGCAATAATATCCCGGCGACACAAGGAAACTCCGAACATACAATGCATTCTTAGGTCTATCGCAGTCCTGGATTGCTGCCACCTTAGAGGGGTCAACCGCTATTCCAATTCCAGAAACAACATGGCCTACGAACCTCACTTCGCTCTTCCAGAAGCGACCCTTCAAAAACTTAGCTCTCAGCTGATGCTTTCGCAAAATTTCCAAAACAACTCGCAAGTGCGTCTTATCTTCTTACCTATTCTGAGAGTAAACCAGACTATTGTCTACAAGCGCAAGAACGAACTTATTCAATTGAGCCAAACGACCTATGCAAAACCCATGCAAAAAACGACCCAACTCCAAATTTGACCAATCTGACTCAAATCTCAAACAATACATCACCAAATGACAACATCGACGCAACCAACTCATCCAAATCATCCTATTCACCCATAAATACTTTATGAAATTATCATCAACATTAAGATGACAATTATTCATCAACAACCATATAGAATTCACCAAATCATGATAAATCAATGAATAAACAAAATAGTGGATCTAAACTTGCATAAACATATGAATTAACATAAGAATTGCCGATTTAAGTTACTAGATTACATCCTATGGTGATTCAAATGAAAATATACTTACCATGATCTAGACCTAGGTGGAAAAAACTTGTAAATGATGAAAATAAGATCAAATAACCCATATACTTTATTAAATTCGTGTGAGAGATGCTTATCACTCACCAAATATTCAAAAATAACTTAAAATCACTAATTACCAATTCAGACATCGAACATTGATCTTCTAACCTCTCAATTTGATGCGATCTTCCTTTACTCGATGTAGATCTAGCTTTATTCAATGTAGATCTTCAAAATTCTCGCGTAGATCTAGAATTCTAAAGGTGGAAAGGTGTACTTCATTGATAAAGGAGGATTATGAGCTCAACCAAATGAGAGAAATGAAGAAACTAAACTATCCTCCATGCCTTTATCCTCCTATTTATAGCCAACAGCCCAAACCTTATTGGGCCCCACAAATCAGCCCACTAATTACCAATTAGACTGGACGAAAACTGTGCAACACTAGAGTAGCAATTTCTCCCAAACCGCTCAACCAAATCTTTAATGTGACCATTCTACGGAATTGGAAACATAATTTCCTTTTCATGAAATTGATCCCAGCACCTGATTCGATCCCAGTCAAAAGTTATGCCATGTACAAAACTGACAGGAGAAAAATGATCACAAATAAAATTTGTAAAAATTATGGACATGTCTCACATCACCATAACTAACATACCAAAATATGAGAATGATTCTACCCATAAGTAATTAAGTAAAAATATTTTACGATCCTCCGATACGTAAAATGCGGGTTGTTATAGGCTGCATCTATGATGCCCTAATAAAATCATCAAAGGACAGTTCAAGAAGCTAAAGACGTTCAAATTTAAATGGTCGCTTTGGGTTTGGAAGCATACGGGAATCACGAAGGATCGGACAATGGTCAGAGAGAGTAGTGGCAAGGCCATGCACTATTGAGAGAGTATGTAAATCATCCCAGGAAGAATTGATGAGGTAACAGGTAAGATTAGCAAAGGATGGAACAGTTTTGTGGTTAGTCCAAGTGTAAAAACTATTGTTGAAGGGTGAGTCAGTAAGGGAATAATCAAAGATAAAAGAGTTAAAAGATTCGAAGTCAAGTGAGATGTTGCCCGAACTTCTTTCTATAGAGGATCTGGTTGTACTAAAGTCTCCACCAATAACCCATGGTCCAATAAACTGAGAACCTAAGTCACGACAATTCGACCAAGGCTTTCTCTATCTAGGGCAACTTGAGGACCATAAATATTAGGGAAGAAATAGGTTATGTTAGTTGGGAGATGAAGAAGTGCAATATATAAAGAAGAAGGGTTGGAGATAGATTGACAAAGGGACCATGCAGATTCGTTCCATGCAGTAATTAAGCCGCCTTTGATATCGTTGGCATTTACATGGGCCCAACCAGTAAGAAAAGAACCACCAATATGTCTAACTTGATAGTTGGAGGGGTCATGCAGTTTTGTTTCTTGAATAAAATGTACATCAATATTAAGAGGGGACAAGATAAGGTTGATGGCGTGGCATTTTGATGGGACCCCCAAACCTCGTACATTCCAAGATACAAGCTTCATTAGGATTGGTTGGTACACTCCAATTCTAGTGCTTGCATGGAAGTGTAGTGTTTATCACACAAACTCACACCCATACAACGTGAGATTCTCTTATTCAAACCTTTATTTGCTAAAGAAAAAACAACAAGAGTAAACAAAACTACTCATACTACCCAGGCAAGAGCTAGCGCGGTTATGCCTGTTGCTTCGACGAACGAGAATTGGTGAGAGAGCTTGGGGACAGTCCTGAGGCAAAGAAGGATGTGTAGATACATGATGAATGGGAGAGCTAATGTATTTATGCACGTCGGGATTGATGAGAGGAGCAACTTTACTATTCATTCCGGCGGGACCCACCACTTCAACAGATTCCTCATGAGACTCGTCTTGCGGTAAGGCCGGAATAGGTGGATACAGATCCACTTCATGTAGCATCACACTGCCATACTTATCGGAGCTCAGCTCTGGAGTTCGCTCCTGAATGCATGGCACCACTTTTTCTTCCATGTTCCCAAAGAAAAGAGTCTTTGGTCTAGTGCCTATATGTGCATGAATACAATGATAACCTTGATGAGATGCTTAGAGTTGTTAAAGCGTACACCAAAAGAGCTGCGAGTGCCAATACCCTCATAAAATTGCATCTTTAGGTAAATAAAACGGTGATCAAAATGCAACCAATAGGCTTCATGATTTCTCTTGCTGCTGCAACATTGTGTCTCAAAAATTAAGGAAAACCCTCAACTTTGGCCCATGATTCCAGTTCTAGTTCTAGAGGTGGTTCTAGTTCCCTATTTGACCATGGTTAGAGGAGGATGGCACTGCCTGATTTAGTCAGAATTTTGAGGAGGAGGGCATGGTCGCGAGTGCTGAAGGATGGACAGGAGATAAGGAAGGAGTTGTCGGATATGATCCACATTGGCCATGTGTCGTGGTTTAAGGCTATGACGAGGGTGTAATGTTGCGTTTTAATAGATCAGTGGCCGGAGATGACAATGGTTGTGATGTAAAGGGAGGAGCCTTCCATTGGGAAATATTTCAAAGCAGAGGGTTTAGGAGATAATGGTGAAGATGAGGGTGAATTAGGAGAAAAAGCAGAAAACTAGTAGGCATTATGCTTAAGGGGTAATTATGAGGAGAGAGTTGAAGATATGTTTTAGCAAGCTGAAAAGATTCACGCGAGACTAACTTTACTTGAGTATCCTTTTTCAAATCGACACCTTTATGCGTGAAATACGTAGCACTCTGTTTGTTTTTTTGATTGGACAACATGGAGATAAATGTCCATGAAAACCATAATAATAGCAAATCTTAGGTTCCCTACATTCTTTTGCCATGTGTCCTCTGCATGCACACTGTAGGCAATGACGTTCCATCTTCAGAAAATTGATAGCGGATGAAATTGATTTGTATTGTGGAAGAGGATTCCGCTTTTTCACAGTTGGAGGTTTCGGTAAGAGTGGTAGTAGAGACATTGCCTCCTACACATATGATTTTCAGGTGAGGCCAGAGAAGATTTGTACTGGGAAGAGAAACGATTCAGACGAGGTAGTGGTTGAGGATGCTTGTGAGGTTGAGACTTGGACTGAGATGATGGTTGAGAAGAGTTGCATGGAGGAGCTTTGGCCTGAGATGGTCGAGAGGTGAGATGCGATGGTAAACGCGAAAGTGGGGGAAAGAGAGCATGAAGGATCTGTATTTCAGTGGAAAGAAGGAGATTAAGGGAGGGCAAGCCGCCATTAAACTCTGTAAACAATAATTTAAAATAATTCTTAGTGGAGGAGAAGGTAAATGGCAGGAAATCTTAATAGTAATAATAAATGGAATAAAAGGGGATTAATAAGGATTGATTGTCGTAGATGCTAAGTCCAACAAGAAAATAAATATTTGAACATCCTAGGATAGGAAGTTATAGGTTTTCCTTATATTATTCTAGTTAATCTAGAATTAATATATTTTGAAATAAGGATTGGACTTAGTAGGTTAATGATGCAAGGTCAGTCGCCATGTTTCAAAGAATTCTGCACTTTCCAACAGTCGGATATATGTACAACTGATGTAAGATATAATTAACCATAGGAAGTCGTGATGATAGTTAATTACATAGTGAGAATTATTCCCTAAAATAAGATTTACTAGAGGTTTTGAGATATTGAGTGGTTGTAGGGCCTGCCTCCCGTCCACAAGAAGACACCAAAAAGGAAATAATTTATAAGCGCAGCCTACTTCTAGATTTGATGTATTTAGTGATTTGATTCACCATTCCACATAAGGATAAAATCATTGGATCTACCGTTATAAAGGTATTAAGTGGTCAAATAGCTCGCTTATCCATAAATAAGAAGTATTATAGGCTAATTACGTACGAGATTGGTAATCTCTACTATAGTCCGCTTCCTTTGGGTATTAAGTGAGTGGGGTCAGAGTCTTCCCTGGGAAAATAATTAAATGAATGCTACAGAGGTACCATAGGTCTACTAATCCTGCAGGTAGTATTAAATAATTAGGAGATTATCCAATAAGGTTTATTGGATAGTAAAAAGGAAATCCGTCGGGAGAAGTTCATAAATGACAGTTAGTCGTCTACCTATCCCATAAGTAATAAGTGACTGCTTACTATCTCATGACTTATGCTGAGCTAGGGTATATGCATGAATGACAAAAGCCTAAAATTAGTAGGACCTAGTAGCTAGGGTCCTCTAATTTATATTTATGTAGGGTAAACAATCGAGTAAGGAAATAAGAGATCGGTTTGTATCCACTATGAAGCATCGGTAGCAAAGCTGACAATGCAATGCGTTAGCGAAGCGTCATTCTCATAAGGAGGTGGTGCCGTAGAGATCGGGAAGAACACCAACGGCAAAAGCACTCTGCTGGGCCGACACTAACACCGAGAGACGAAAGCTAGGTGAGCAAATGGGATTAGATACCCCAGTAGTCCTAGCCGTCTTAAATAATCAAAAGGAACCACCATTATCTTATATTGATAGTGAGGTCTTTAGTGGCTATATAGAAATAATTTACCTCCTTATGGCATGTTGAGTTGTTGGAAATCCAACCTCTTAGTTTTTGGTAGTTGGTTGAATCGTAGTTTAAAGGCTTCATACATATGCGTAAAAGTTCTATCTCAGTATTGTTATATCGTTATCTTTGGGAAATGTTACCCTGATTTCAGAGGTTAGTCGTTGTGCGCTAATCTTTATAAGGTTATGTTAGAATTACTAGCCTTATTAGATATATGGTTTTAGATGTAACCAAACGGGATGCATTTATCTATTTTAGACAGTGTTGTACAATTTCAACTCACCAAGACTTGTTATTTTGACCCTCCTTGTCATAACAACTTGTTGGAGAATGTAGTTTTGATGACAACGACCTTATTTCAATATTATCTGATTATAAAATATATACTAACACTTTTGTCTTGAATATACACACACATGTACGCAGGATTTATATAAAAGAATTACCACTAAAGACTGTATAGTTTAAAGATATTAGAGATTCAGAATTCAGAGATGATTCAAAACACATGAGTAATCAAGATTTCAAGAGTTCAAGATAAATATAGTCACAGAGTCTTGTTTATGTAAGACTCTGAATAGCACTCCAGGTTCAAATTCAAATTCTATTTTTCAAATTCTATTTTTCAATTTCTATTTTCAAATTCTATCTTCACTCTCTATCTTCTCTATTTTACTTACTTTACTTTTGATTTTAAACTCAAATTTTATAGTTTATAAGTTTTATATATTATATATACTTTATATTTATGTAGTTTTAAACTCTTTAATTTTATAAATATGTTCCTATATCTTATAAGTATGTTTTCATGTGATTTCCTACTTTATAATACTTATTTGTAACACTATGTTTTAATTCAAGAATTTCCAGAATTATATATATATATATATATATATATATATATATATCAAAACACTTGAAAAATGCTCAAAAATCAATTTTGAACTAGGTTATGTCGACATACATTATTGCCTATGTGGACATGTAACTGTCATTTTTTCAAAATTAAAAGGAAGTGTCTTTTAATTATTTGTATCGTTCCAGAAGCATTGCAACCTTTCAAATCTTATAAATAAGGGCTGATTTCGAATTTTTTCATTATCTTCTTCTCCATCTTCATCTCCTTTCTTTACGCCATTATATTTTCTCATTTTCATGATTTCTACACTTATACTCTGTCGAATTCAATTCTATTTATAATAAACTTCTTCTCTTCTCACTCATTACTCTCTAAATCGAAGTTCTATTGAAGAGTTATAGGGCTATTGTAATTGTTTGGGAATCAGTGTTTTCCAATCGGTGTTTTCCTTGTAGCCGTGAAATCTAGGAACGGAATCAGTGTTTTCCTTGTTGCTGTGAAATCAAGAAACGGGAGTGGTGTTAACCTTATAGCCGTAAAATCAAGGGGTGTAACTGGATATTGATATAGTAATAAAACTCTGTGCAATCCAGCGTTGCGTGAGACTAGATATAGGAGCAATTTCAGACCAGTATGAAATCTGGTGTATTATTTCCTTTTCCACATTTTATTTCTGTTTATTTTTGTGTTTGATTGTATGTCTGTAATTTTTTCTGTGGTGTGTGATTCATATAGTAAATCATATAAGTTTTAGATTTTGTTTAAATTCTCAAAAACACTTTTTCCCTCCCTCTTGTGCAATCCATTCCGCAATCCCTAACACAACTCTCAGGTTTACCTCGGAGAAGACAGGTCTTAGCAAGTGTTCAAGTTTGGTTTTCGATTTTTGTTCTCTCATGCTCAGTATTGATGTTGCGATTTTGTCTTAAGGTAGTTTCCTAAGTCAATACTTGTTATCCTATCTTGTTTTCGCTGTGAATTAGTTTTATTGTACTCTGGTTATACTCATTATTTGTAGGTACAAAATTTACAGTCTCCACACTTGTATGGGTTTGAGTTTCAATTCTTGTCGAAATTCAGGCTAAATAAAGTGTAGGGTGTTACATTTTTCTGTTTCGAATATATTATATTGTTCATCGAGAAAATCTTTAAAAGTTATAAAATTTCTTTTGAAACTACTATATGGATTTTCTAAATCTAACCTTTTTACCTCAATTTCTCATTTACAAATTCGACAGATTTCATGTTTGCTAAAACAATGAAATTAAGTTTGGAAATCTTGTTGCTTGTACTAACTAGTTCATCATTACTTTGTATTACTATTTGTGGATCAAAAATATCTTTTGTAGTCCTTACTTGTTATAGCTTTGTTTGTACTAAACTTTTTTCTTGCTATATTTCTATCACGTCTCTTTCTAGTCATCATTATACGATGTTGTTCTGGTGATCAATAGAATCCCATGATTTGATACCAATTGTAAGTATCAATGCGACGATGAATGAATAATCATTATGCACTGGATCGACGATGGCCAATATATATAAAACTTTAAGCTATGTAATCATTACAGTAGCAATATACATATAATAGTGGTGGAAAATATAAAAGCAGTAAAGAAAAATGACACCAGAGATTTTTATAGGGTTCGGAGCTCTGTCCAGTCCTAACTCCTTATGGAACATCAACTAACAACTTATTCAACACGGAGGAACCTGTATATAACACTTAAGCAGGCGAAGAGGAATTTCATGCCTTAGTAATCAAATAGGCCTTCAAACATGCCTGAGCAGACGAATAGGACTTCAACATATACAAATGATAGTTTTGACTTTTTGTGTTCTTGATAATAAAAATTTGTCATTGATAGTATACCCTTCCTATAATCTTCTCTTCAAGAGTGTATATATATTATGTATTTGAAGATAGCAAGAAAAATATTCCTTAGAATAAAAAAATTAAAGTTCAGATTCGTGCAATTTTTTAAGTCTATGAATGCTTTGAAGGTATGAAGAGAGTAATCATAATAAATTTAGAAAGATCAGATTCGATGATTTGGATTGTGGATAAAACATATACATATAGTAGTTAAAAGGTTTCCATTTATGAAAAGATTTGATTGAGCAAGAGCATGTGTTTCCCTTAGAAAAGATCATATCTCTTCATGAATGAAGATGACTCTTTAGAAAATATGACAGTTAGTGTCAATTAGTTGACTGAATTTTAGTGGAATTTAGCTGAAGTTCATATGCTTGTGCATATGTGTGTATCGTGCACTTTCCACCAGTTCAGTCGACTGACCCCATCAGTTTAGTCGATTGAACTATTTAAAAATGCATAGTGAACATTTTTAAAATTCGGGTATATGAATATTTATCGACTAAGTTATGTATATATGTGTGCATGTACAGTATCAGTAGACCGAGTCAATACAATTTCCAAAAGCTTTCTTAGTTCAGTGGTAAAGACATGCGCTTACTCTTAGCTCACCAGGGTTCGAGTCTCAGTTTAGAATATTTTTAGCCATTTTTTCCATCATTGTTTTGACTTGAAATAACTTCGTAAACATATTAGATGCAGTATTGTACAATTGTTATCATAAAAACACCGCACATATGATTCTAACAAGAGGTGTGTTTGAAGTTAATTTGTAAGTCTGTGCTCATACCCTAGCATCGGTGGGGTTTAAGCTAAGTCTATTTGATGTCTAGTTCTTAAGTCTTTATACTCTCTTATTGTTCATTCAGGTTAGCGTTGAGGGTTAAGCGGTCTTAAGTTGTGACACACCGTTCAAGCTAACCCAATTTTTATACTACCTCTTAAGTCGTGAGAGTTAGATTTGGGTGTGCGAATGATCGATTCTCATTCGCCTAGGTGTTGTACCCACACTTTAGTCTTTAAATCGAGGGTCGCCTCTGCGAGCTTCAGAGTCAAGCTTGAACTTCGTTAACTCTTATTTGGCTAATCATGGAGTTGAGTAAGCTCATCGAAACGTGAGCTAATGAACATCATTGGGGAATTAGTTGTTCCCTTCATTCAAGTTTTGGCGCAGACAGGTCAAATAACAGGACTTAGCCATATTATTATACACAGTCATAGAGCATGGAAAAAAACTTTTATTTATAACACAATCGGAGAGTCACGCCTTATTACATAACTTGGAAATGAAATGATATTTATGAAATTATAAAAATAAAAGCTCAAGAAAAATAATGCCCCATATGCTCATTATTCTGTGCCTTCAAGAGTCATTCTCCATTAACAATTGTTAACTTGAAAGCTGTGTTATCTAGTATATGTTGGATGATGTAGGGTCCTTCCTATATCGAGCCCAAGTGGACAGGGCGAAAAATAGGCATACTTCAGGACAAGGTCACTGGGTTCAAAGGTTTTAAGCCGAACCTTCTTATTGTAGTATTAGGTCACCAGATGTATATGTGCTAAGGCATGCAAGTCAGCCTCCTCTCTTCTTGTCGATCATATCAAGTGACTCAAGAAGAATTTCTTTGTTAGTCGAGGGATCACAGTACATCGTTTGGTGAGAGGGGACTTCAGGATCCATTGTTATGATTACTTCGAAGCCGTAGGACAGTGCGAATGATGTGTGTCAAGTCGCTGACTCATGGGTTGCTTGTTATGCCCAAAGTGCTAACGGTAGCTCATAGACCCATTTGACTCAAGCCTTCTCCAATCGTTTCTTCAAGATGGGCATTATGATCTTGTTTACTTCTCAACCTATCAATTTGATTGCGGGTGAGCCATTATGGTATACCTTTTTTCAATGCAACGACTTTATCAGAAATCCTTGAATTCTGTGCTATAAAATTGTGTCCTATTATCAGTTATGATAGTCCTATAGAATCCAAATTGACAATGACATTTCTGATGATAAAGTTGATCACATGCTTCGTCGAATCGTGATAGTGGTTCAGCTTCGACCCACTTCATGAAATAGTCAACTGCCACGATCGCATACTTCGCTTCACCTTTGGATATCAGAAGGCCACTGATGATGTCCACTCCTCATACTACAAATGGCCAAGGATTAACTAATTAGGCGAGTTGAGTTAGTGAAGCGCTTGAAATCTTAGCGAATCTCTGGCACTTGTCGTAGAATCATGAATGATCATCCTCATCTCGGCTGATGGTATGCCATAAAAAACCGTACCAAAGAACCTTCTTTGCCAGAGTTTCCCCTAGTATGATCACTGCACTTGCCTTCATGCACCTCTTGTAGTACTCGTTTGCTGTCACCGTGAGCTACACATCGAAGCAAAGGGGTGGAGAAACCCTTTCGATATAACATATCTACCTGAATGATTTATCATGAAGCTTTACGTAGGAGAACACGCTCCTCATTCTTTCGCTAAGGCAGGGTTCCATGTAGGAGGAAGTTCTTGATGTGAGTCATCCATGATTCCCTTTTGGGTTCACTATGCAATTCCTAATCGACCTCCATCTGATATATGCTCGGGGCAGCCAACATTTCTATCAAGACCAACTCCATTTGTGTTGTATTCTCTAAGCTAGCCAGATTTTCCAAAGAGTTAGCTTTCTCATTCTGCTCCTGTGGGATGTACGATATATGATGGCTCTTCAACTCGGTCAAGGTAAAAAGCAAGTCGCATTCATCTAAAATTCCCTTCTGACCTAAAATTCAAAGAATTGTAAGTCATAGAAAATGTTGATTGCCTTCACTCTTAATTCCTTTGTGAGTTTATGCCCAACAATGCATAACAGATTGACCATCCCTCCAGAGTTAGTAAAACAAATCCAGTGCCATAACGACGAACGTTTCGGGCTCCATCTGCGAATAACTTCCAAATGGCAATCATCAAACCTCTTTAGTGTTGTCATTTAGAGATGGGAATTCCACAATAAAGTCCGCCAATACTTTCCCCTGGATCGCCTTCTGAGGAATGAATGTAATATCAAACTGATTTAATTCAATATTCTATTTGAGTAACCTTCCGGACACCTTAGGTTGTTGAAGGACCTACCGTAGTAGCTGGTCAATGTGCACTTTGATGGGATGAGCTTGGAAATAGCAATGTAGCTTTCTTGATGCTATCAGAAGGTTGTAAGCGAGTTTGTTAATCTTTGGGTAATTACGCTTTGCCCCTTCGTTCTCTTGCTTACATAATATGTAGGTTGTTGAACCGGATTTTCTTTACGAATAAGTGTTGAGCTAATTGCATGCAAGGATATCACCAGATACACAAATAGTTCTTCATGATTTATCAGCTTTGACAATATCGAAGGTCTTTCCAGGTGATCCAAAAAGTTATAAAATGCTTCGACACAGTTTGGCGTCGAATCAAAATTGTGGTTCTCTTACTTTATCAGGTCAAAGAAGAGAATGCACTTTTCTGTAGTTCTAGATATTAATCTACTTCGGGCTGCCACTTTCATCTTCAAGCTTTGCACTTCTTTAATCTTTTGAGGCTCGTGAATGCTCTGTATATCTTCTATCTGTTTGGGGATGACTTCAATCCCGCGAGAGTTGATAATTAAACCCGAAAATTTTCCTAACGCAATGCTAAAAGAGCAATTTAAGTTTCATTCCATATTGGCGGAGAATATTGAACATTTCTTCCAGGTCATCAACATGGCTGGTAGGTTGTCATGATTCCACAAGCATGCCTTCTACGTAAACTACCATCGACCTTCCAATCTAATTTTGAAACATGTTGTTAACTAACCATTGATATGTCGCTCCAACATTCTTTAATCTGAACGGCATACCACGCAGCATAATTGTTAGACCAAAAATTGGTTCTAACACCCAAATTAATTATGATTTCAATGAAATAGAATCAAAAAGAAACAAAGAACACGCGATTTATAGTGGTTCGGTGTTAACGAGCCTACGTCCACTTTGTTTTCTTTTAATTGATGATTTGAATACATATACAACAATGATTCTCACTCAACTTCACAATTACAATGCATAAACTCACTCAAATCTCTCTAAAATAGACTTTAAGAGACGATTTTGATCTGAATGTAGCTATGAAATTCGGCTATGGAGGAAGTTAGAACTGAGAATTTGCCAAAAGATCCTTTCAAAATGCCTCTAGATGGTGTATTTATAGGTGAAAAATCTCTTTGAAGTGGCTCCGGCTCGGAATTGCGTGGCACCCATCCCATAAGAGTCAGGTTCGGAGGCTTCCAGATGGTGACAACGCATTGATTTGGCAGGAGATCATGGGAGAAATGGTCATGCTTGGTCCGAGTCTTTAGGAAGTGTGTGCAACAACGGTCACAAGCTCAGAGAAAAGGGTTCGGAACGGCCGCCTCCGATCCGATCTGATGAAGCCACCTGCTTTATGATGTTGCTGTCATACTCCTCCGATCCGATCTGATGTAGCCACATGCTTTATGATGTTGCTGCCATACTCCTCCGATCCGATCCGGTGAGGCCATCTGTTGTTTTCTGATGTTGCTGACGTATCTCTCCGATCCGAACCAATGATGCCACTCGCTATCTAATGCTGCTGACGTATCACCGATCCGAACCAATATGATTTCTGCGTCTTTGATCTCTACTTTTTTCTTGCGTTATCTCCTTCCGATCCGAACCGATTGGTGTCTTTCTCACTATTTGCTCTTTGTGTAGCCTAGTTCACAAAGTAGGCTAACATTTTGCCCCCTCGAAGTACACTCTTATTTAAGATAAAGTGTGCTTCGAAGCAATTTACAAAACATTCTTTGAATTAGAATCATTGAATGATCGCCTCCATTTACTTGTAGTGCTGTGTCGCTTCATAAAATCATGGCTTTTGCTGCTTATATATATCCATAACCCATATTAATTACTTTCTTCATTTTCAAACAACTTTTAGCTCTTTTTAATATCCAGTGATCCTTTCAAGTGAACTTTTCCTTTACTTTCCCTCAAATTCATCTTGCATGACAAGTCCATATGTATAATATTCTTCGGTTCGGACTCCGATCCGAATGGATTCCCCTTCTATGCTGCTCATCAGTGGGTTAACAGGACGTAATGCACGAGTGGGCCTGACTTTCGGTCCGAACGGGAATACGAGTGGTCACCTTAATTTCATATAAGTATCCCTCCTGTCTTCTTCTTCTTCCTCTTCTTCTTTTATCACTCTGCATAAACTGACTCTGCATCGAAACCCAAAAACTCCAAAACCCCGAAACTCTCTCGTTCTTCCTTAAACTAAACAACTAGTTTGGTTTAATATCTCGAATCACTTTGCTGTACTCGTTTTCGATTTAAATTTTTGGTAAAATTGGGCGATTTGAACATGGTGCGCGTTTAATTCCAGCGCCGCCGCCCTCTTTGCCGTCGTCGTTGGTGGCTCTTGTCACCACCACGAGGTGTTGAGAGGAAGAATTTGGTTTGTACAGTATATTTGAGCACGTAAATGCTTGGAATCAATAGGGATTTGTGAAATGGAGTTGGGTTCGGTATGGGTTAGGCGAGATGGAAAATGGGGAAGATGAAGAAGAGGAACTGGAATCGGTTCGGGTGAAGAAACGTTGGAATGAAAGAAAGGGAAGATGTTTGTAAGATCGGATCGGGTCGGAGCAAAAGAATGAATCAGAAAAGATGTTTACAAGGTCGGATCGGGTCAGAGCAAAGGAAACCAAAAAGAAAGGGAAAACAAAGCCTACTTGACTGGGTCGGATTGGAGTAAAAGACTAGGAGGAGAAGAGGCATTATTGTTTAAATTAATCCGAACCAATCCGGTGGCCTTCATCTGAACTGATCCGATTCTTATTACTGGGTGTGAATATCTGCTTCAGATCGAAACATCACTTTGCCCTCCGATCCGATCCCAATACTGATATCCGAACCGAACCGAAATAGCCTAACTTAATGTGCAAGAAATTTTCCAACTATCTTAATCAATACTTGGCATAACCTTCAAATTGACGAACAGTTAGGATAGCGCCTTTCGAACATAACAAACATCAAGAACTATTCTAACACATTATTACTTCTTTGAATCTTCATATCACGCTTTCATGTATTTGCTCTGCATTTTTGTTACACGTAGCACACACTTTAGTTCACATACACATGCGGGGGACACGGGCAACTTTACTCTAATTCTTTCTTTTGTTTCTTCAATAGTCTAGTGATCATGGCCGAGAGACATTCGTCTAGGTTAGCAAAGAAGATGGAAATTGTGGGAACTTCCGAGAAAGTTACTATTGATGACATATCTTCTCCTTCAGACCCTGAATGGGACGACGAGGGCCCAAATTATGAAGTAGGAGCGCATAGCAACGAAATGCCTTCCGATAGCGAGGTTTCTCTGGGCTATGAGGAGGAAGGAGGGATTGGAGATAACCGAGCTCCTGACGAATTTGAGTCTGCCATTATCTTGGAGTCACCCGTAGACTCTGTTGAATCAACGATCGACGATGGTAGACTTGTCCGCATATGTTTAAAGCACGGGATACTATAAAGGGATACCCTGGTGCAATCGAAAACTGACCGTCCTCACAATCCCCCAGAAGGATTTATGGCAATTACCCGATTGATGTGGCTATTCCACCGTTTCCGCCTTTTGTTGTCGACTTTCTAAGACGGATGCGGATTGCCCCCATGCAGCTACATCCTAATTCCTATGCTTACTTATATACCTTATATATAGCATACCGAGAGATTTTAGGTACAGAGCTCACTTTCGATGATGTTCACTTTTTTTGTAATTTCAAGCACCGGACTCGGGAAACTCCTTCCTTCTCTTACTTCGAATCAGTTCCAAAAAGGGAAATTATTTCAGCTCCATTCAGCAGCAAGGCCGGCGATTCCAAGGTAGAATGGTTTTATATAAGGCAACAGCCGGGATGTGCCAGGAGATGGACAAAATCAAGTAAAGCATTGGTTTTCTAGATCTCAACTTTGAATGTTCATGCCAACACATTAATCTGTTTTCTTTTTGTTTGCAGTTGATAATCCAAAACAAATATCGGGTCAAGTGTACTTTGATCGGATGCATCGGCTCCTCAATGGTGATCAAAATTTTCTTACCATCGATGAAGTCCTTAAGGATGAATACCTCCATCATCACAGTCTATTGTCCATTACCCATAGCATAGGTCACGGGTCGGGTCCATATGTATACATCCCCCCAGTGGACATAATTCCTAAAACGGGCGAGGGCTCGAAAAGTCCAAGAATACCTCTTCGGACTTCACCTTCTACATCTTCAACTCAAGACGATGAGCTGGCCAACATAGCCGAAAAGCACCGAGAAGGGTACATCTCCCTGGGGATGCCATTTCTCCTGAGAAATCACTATCTCCTAAATAACTGCCAATAGACGCTTCCCAAGGAGATGCCCCTACTACCGATGATCCTACATTTCAGGGCTTAGGATATCTCCCCCTACCTGAAACTATCTATACTTCAGAGGATTTTGGCACAAATCCTTTAGTTTTTACTTCTTCAGAGGAGACTACTCCTGTTAAGGCCAAAGAGCCCACTCACGCTGGCTTGGCTTCAGACTCGGGTTTGTTGGGGGAAACACCACTTAGGATGCACTTAACACAATAGCACCACACTTCACAGCACTTACTTCTCATGAGAATACTAATTATGAGTTCTCTCGCCCTTACTATGATGTCAGGAAAATACGTCGCAACATGACTAGACCCCCTTCCGATGTCGAGCATGATCGCCGCGAAAGACGGGGTAAATAGGACAGAAGGCCTCATGATTCTTATCAATCGCGCACCTCGCGCTCTCGCTCCCCCGTCTGGTCGGATTCGGACCGGTACAAAAGCTACCAGGGTCGTCAAGGAGAAGACACATCGCAACCCAAAGACCAAACTTCTCCTGAAGACAAACGGAGTCGGGAAAGGAGCCCGCCGAAAGATACCGACTTACGAGGCAAGCATAAGGTTTCTGATAAGCGGCCTAGGAAGGGTGATGCGGCCATCGTGCCCACTAAACATAGGAATACTGAGCTAACATACAGCGCACCTCCACCATTGGATGCTGAAGCTAACGTTAAGCGGGCATATCTGGAGAAGCAATTCCCCGACCACTATTTTGAAAATCTGACTTTCATACATGCTCTCGAGCCTATTTCCTCGAGGTGGGCAGACGAGGCCAAAACAAAGATTGACGCAGTCGAAAAACAATATTCGGAGATGTTCAAGTATTCACGTAACCTCTCCAGAGTCATTCAAACTTTAATTATGGATATTGAATCAATGAAAAAGACTGCAGGTGCCGACGCAAAGGCCTTGAAAATTTTGGAGAAGGACCTCGAGGACACATAGGCCCAACTTGTAATCGCTCAACGAGTCGCTACCAACTTTAAACAACAATTTGAAGAGTTATAGAAGCGTTATCATGACTTGCTAGAATTTCATAGCCAAGAGTGCTTAGAGTTCAAAAAGTAAGAAGAAGATGCTAAGTTGGATAACGCCAAAATGCAACTTGCTTACAATGCTCTTGAGCGAGAAAAAGCCGAGTTAGCGAGAAAGAACGCTGAATTGGAGAAGAAAAATGCTGACTTGGCTTCCAAGTTGATGCAGGCCGAGAATAGGGCTGCCCTAGCGGAGGGTAACATGCAAAGTGTTTTAAGTCCGCCGAAGAGACCCGCAAGCAGCTGTCAGAGGCCCAGGAGGAAGTGCATGGTTTCAGCGAATTACTGATCGAATTCTTCGCGCATATAATTCATTGCCGAAACATCTCTTGGATTAAAGATTATCCGACTACCTTGGTTCACGTATGGAGCCAAATTATCGAATGGGAGAAAGATGAACTCAAGGTAGATTACGTCGACGAAGACAAGCTTATGGAAAAATATCTAAGAGATGATGAGCCGGCACGTCTGGCCGAGGGGCGTCGCTTCATCGTTGCTGCTATGGAGGAGGAGAAGCGGATGGCAAAACAAAAGAATATCTCCGAGGCTGGTTCTTCTTCTACTGCCGCCGAAACTTCTGAAGTTGAGGGATATGACCCCGAAAACCTGGGGATCCATCAGGTATCTCTTTTATCCCCCATACCCAAGATAGCGTCAGAGACGGCAGTCACTCCAACCGAGAAATCATCTGAAGGTATCTCTACCTTTTCACCCCAATTAGTCAAAGCTGTCTCCAATTTTCATCACATAATCGGGCAATCGATGAAGGATCCTTTATTTTCTCCTGAGTTGATAACTGTTGCTTCTCATTCTGTAGGTGTTGAACCGACCGAAAATACAGACGTGCCTCAGAGAACCACCACAGGAGCAAAATCCGCGGAGAAGGCTCAAGGAGAAAAGGATCAGGCTGCCTCAGCAGAGTTAGGAGGGGGAGCTGAATTATCCAATGCTGATGCTCCTCATGATGACGAGATGATAGACGCCTTGAAAGACGATGGCGGTAGCGAGGGACATGAGGAAGACCCTGATGTGGCTATAGTCGGGGATTCAAAAAGCGCCGATGACATCACTTTGGCTAAAATGAAAGTCGAACAAGATAAACGTATGCAGCTAAAAGTTGAAGACCTGGACCCCGAAAGCCTTAAGCCTCTTGCAGTGATGGATCCTGGATCAAGGTTAGTCGTTAAGCTTTCAACCAGATCTATTACAGAAGAGCTTGCTAAAAAGTCTTCTCTTGATTCCAGCGTTCCGACTCCTGGGAAAAAATCAACTGATTCTTGCACTTCGGTTACAGGGAAGAAAAAGTTGAAACGCGTTATGACCGAAGCTGAAAAGGAAGCTAAGGCTGCTCAGAAAGCTGCCAAAAAATCCAAGTCCGATCCAAAGCCTAAATGATGAAGTTCTTCGTTTTATTTTGGCATTTAATTGGTTCGCAATTGTTGCAGCGAGTGCAGCCCTCACATCTTCTTTTTTGCTTGTTTTCCTTGTACAAACTCACACGTTTGTAAATAAAAATAGTTTATTTCCTGCAATGCCTGATTGTCGTTAGTTCAACACTTAAGTGAAAATACAAAAGAATGTCATATTAAAGTTATATAATAAGGTTATGGTTGAGGGGAATATGTGTGCACATGTATGCCCCCAGTCAATCTTGGATAACAGGGCAAGAACTATTCAAGATTAAATTAAATTAAAAAATCCAAATGTCCCCGATTCTATGACGGGGCCATATTCCTTTCTTCATTGATGCCTGTTCTTTCTGGCATCTTTATACTCTCCTGTCTCATATCCAGGTTAGAGTTTTCATTGAGGAGGTCTCTCATCTGGGTGCACCTTCATGCCTCAGAGGACGTCTTCCCGTCCTTTATACTCTCTCTCGATTCTTGAGAGATAGAGTTAGAATGTCATCTTCCCATTCTTCTATGTCTTATCATACAAACAGTCGTTTTGTTTGTTCCGGCATATAGGTCATCTCCAACTTTCCAAATTTAATTTAACATTTCATGTTTCACAGTCATGATAGAATAATTATTGAAGATATAAATGATGCAGGAAAGTAAATGACACACGATATTTTTATAGTGGTTCGGCTAAGTCGTAGCCTACATCCACTTTATAATCCTTTGTTCACATAAACATACTTTTTAAAGGCAAGTCGTGCCTTTTTACATAGCTGACGAAAACAAAAGAAATGGCATTTCATATTTAGCTCAGATATCGTCGTTGGTGCAGAGCGTTCCAGGCTCTGGGAATCTCCTCACCGTCCACGGTCGTTAGCTTGAATGCTCCTGTATCAAGCTTCCGTTGGATGGTGTATGGCCCTTCCCATTTTGGACCCAATTGGGTCGAAGGTGGGAAGACTCGTTTCAGCACTAGGTCTCTTGATTCAAAGGTTTTGAGGCGAACTTTCCGGTCATAATAACGTGCCACTTGATGTCGATGCCTTGAGGCACGCAAGTCGGCTTCATCTCTTTTTTCTTCAATCATATCAAGAGATTCTAGGAGGAGTGCTTTATTCGTCATCGGGTCATAGTACGCAACTCGATGAGAAGGAACTTCCAATTCTACCGGGATCACTGCTTCTGACCCAAAGGAAAGTGAATAGGAAGTATGGCCGGTAGTCGTCTTAAAGGTTGTCCTGTAGGCCCATAAAGCTAATGGCAACTCATCTACCCATGTAGCTTTGGCCTGCTCCAACCGCTTCTTTTGAATTGATTTAATGACTTTATTTACGGCTTTGACCTGGTCATTTGACTGCGGGTGTGCCACTGTGGTGCATTGTTTATCAATCTTATATTTCTGGCAGAAGTTTTTGAACTCGATGCTGTCAAATTACGTCCCATTATCGGTTATGATGGTCTTCGAAATCCCAAATCGACAAATGATGTTTCTGACCACAAAACTGATCACCTTCCTTGCCGTGATGGTTGTTAGAGGTTCAGATTCCACCCATTTTGTGAAGTAGTCCACGACAATGATCACGTACTTAGCTCCTCCTCTGGCAATAGGTAGCACTCCAATAATGTCAATTCCTCACGTGGCAAACGACCATGGACTTACCATTGACTTGAGCTGAGTCGGAGGCGCTCTGGGAACTTTGGCATATCTTTGACATCTATCGCAACGTCGTGAGTAATCAGCCGCGTCTTTGTTCACGGTAGGCAAGAAATATCTGTACCGTAACACTTTCTTTGCTAGGGTTTGGCCCCCAGTGTGATCTCCACACTCACCTTCATGCACCTCTTGCAGTACACGTTTGATGTCGTCGCACCGTAGCAGGGGCATTGAAAACCCTTGACGATAAAGGACGTTGTCCTGTAAAACGTATGTTGTGGCCTTATGTCTTACAGCTCGTCTTTCGCTCTTTTTCAACGGGAGGGTTCCATTTTTGAGAAAATTCTTAATTGATGTCATCCAGGATTCTCTTTTTGGTTCGACTTCCAAGGCTAGCTCTGTTTCCATTAGGTCAAAACTTGGTGAATCCAACACCTCTATCGGAACCATTTCGGTTTCTTTAAGATTTTCAGAACTTGCCAGCTTCGCCAGTCGATCTACTTTCTGATTTTCCGCTCTCAGAATGTGTGTTATGCTATAATGATCCAAACCTTCCAATAAATCCTTTACCTTTTTGAGATAAGTGATAAGTCGAGGTCCTTTAGCAGCAAATTCTTCCCGAACTTGACATACAACTATCTTGGAATCGCAACATATATCTAGTGTCTTCACTCCCAAATCTTTGGCGAGTTTCGGCCCGGCAATCAGGGCTTCATACTCGGAACCGTTGTTAGTAGCAGCAAACTCTAACCATAATGCATAGTAGATAGATCGTCCTTCAGGAGTTATCAAAATAACTCCGGCGCCGGACTTTCTATCATTCTTGGCTCCATCCGTATATAATTTCCACGGACTAAGCTCTAATTCTCGATCCAAAGCAACTACCTTGTCACCCACCGTTTCCCCTTCAGGAATTGTAAATTCAGCTATAAAGTCAGCCAAGGCCTGTCCCCTTATTGATCTTCGTGGCTGAAAGTTCACATCAAACTGACTCAACTCGATATTCCATTTAAGTAATCGCCCCGCTGCTTCGGGTTTCTGCAGCACTTGTCTCAAAGGTTGATCTTATATACAATTATCGGGTGTGCCGGAAAATAGTGGTGAAGCTTGCGAGAAGCAATCAGGAGGCTATAAGCAAGCTTCTCTATCTTCGGATAGTTACGTTCCGCGGCAGCCAGTTTTTTGCTTACGTAATACACAGATTTCTGGATTTTATCCTCTTCACGTACTAATGCTGCACTGACGGCGTGAGATGATACTGCCAAGTAGACGAACAAATCCTTATGTTCCACAGGCTTTGATAATATTGGAGGCTTTTCTAAGAAGTCTAATAAATTCTGGAATGCCTCCACACAGTCGGGAGTCCATTCAAAATTTCGCTTTCCACGCTTTATGAGATCGAAGAAAGGTACACACTTGTCTGTCGCTTTGGAGATGAACCTGCCCAGTGCTGCAACCTTCCCAGCTAAGCTCTGAACATCCCTAATCTTTCGTGGCTCCTTTATATTCCAAATTGCCGCTATTTGGTCTGGATTGATTTCAATTCCTCTGGAGCTCACGATAAATCCAAGGAACTTTCCTGATGCCACGCCAAAAGAGCACTTCAAGGGGTTCAACTTCATCCCATACCTTCGTAGTATGCCGAACATTTCTGCTAAGTCCTTCGTATGATCGAGAGATTGCTTGGATTTCACGAGCATATCATCCACGTAAACTTCGATGGTTTTCCCGATTTGATTGTAAAACAAGCGGTTGACTAGGCGCTGATACATGGCTCCCGCATTTTTTAATCCAAACGGCATTACGACGTAACAATACAATCCCAAATCTGTGATAAAGCTTGTATGCTCTTGATCTGGTATGTGCATGGGAATTTGATTGTACCCGGAATAAGCATCCATAAAGGATAAAAGTTCGTGCCCGGCAGTGGAATCTACTAGTTGATCAATTTTGGGAAGAGGAAAGCTATCCTTCGGGCAAGCCTTGTTTAAATCAGAAAAGTCGATGCACATTCTCCACTTCCCGTTTGACTTTTTGACCAGGACAGAATTCGATATCCAGTCGGGATATTTTGAATCCTCAATGAATCCGCTACCTTTTAACTTCTCTACTTCTTCTTTCAAAGCTGTTGACCGCTCTGGGCCCAACATCCGTCTCTTCTGCTTGATTGGTGGGTGCTTTGCATTAATACACAAAGAGTGGCTCATGATGGTAGGTGAAATTCCACACATGTCAGCGTGAGTCCAGGCAAACACGTCCAGATTTGCCTTTAAAAAATCAGCCAATTCCCTCGCTCTAACTGGATCCAGTTGCGAGCCGATCTTTAGTACTTTTGTTGGATCCACTTCATTAATAGGTATATTAACTGTTATTTCGTTAGGAGTTACCTTCTTGTCCCCGTGTTCTCTATCCTCTCTGGGATCTATATCCTCGAGCACGTCTGAGGGCGGCTATCTTGGGGTAGAACCCCTTAGTTGCTATGCTGAGGCCTCCTTTGGAGGGGCGGAATCATCTTTAGCATCTATGTTCAACCCCTTCATTAACATCTTTAACTCTGCCACGTAACAAGCTCGTCCCGTAGCTTGGTCGCCCCTCATCGTCCCAACTCCTGAGTCGGTCGTGAATTTAAGCAGCAAGCACCAAGGCGCAATACATGCCCTAAATTCGACAAGGGCCGGTCGGCCTAGGAAGGCATTGTAAGATGACTCCAAATCCAAAACTATAAATGGCAGGATCCTTACTCTCTGGCGATCTCCCTGCCCTAGAGTGACTGGTAATTCCACAAAACCCATCGAAGCTGTAGATACTCTGTTAAAGCCACGTATCCATCCTTGACATGGCTTTAAGTCTTTTGCTTCGAGCCTCATTTGTTCGAAAGCTTTCTTGAAGAGGATATTAACCGAGCTTCCGTTGTCCACTAACACTTTATGGACTAAGACAGGGCCAATTGTCGTGGCAATCACTAATGGATCGTTGGTTGGAGATTGAACCCCAAAATCATTTCTATTGCGGAATATGACATCATCTGACATCGTTTTTTGCTGTTTTATTGGAGTGACGTCTTCAAGGCTACCGCATTCTCCTATTTCAAAATGCTTGGCGGCGTTGACGTACTGGTCCATTGCTTTAAAACTGCGAACAACTAGGTGAGGTCCGCCTATAATAGAGTTAATGACGATTTTTTTACCTTTTTGCTGAGCTGTGGGTTTTGAAGCAGGCTGGTCTTGGTTCGGGGCTTGTCCCCCTATCCCTTGGGGCGGCCTTGTACTCATCCAACTTCCATTCTCGCATCAATTTTTGGACGATATTCCTCAAATGACGGCACTCATTGGTGGAATGACCGTGTGTACCATGAAACAAGCAAAACTTCCATGTTTCAATCTCTTTCTCTATAGAATCTCTGGGTGGCGGTTTTTTGTACTACAATATGCTGTATGTATCTAGATAAATGTTCTCCAACGTATCATTCAATGGCGTGTAATTTTCAAAAGTTTGGAATCTGGGTCTTTTATTAGAGCTATTCCCTCGGTTTCTGTTCCTTCTATTGTCGTTCCCATTTCTTTTGCTATTACCACCACTCTGGTTGCCAACATTTACTTCCACCTTCCCTGAACTGTCACCAGATTGTTTCACAGCAATGTTACTCTGGACACCCTCCTTTCAGGCGCCTTCGGAATTTCTCTTTCGATTTGCCTTAGCTTCTTATCGCCTTAAGTGAACATTAGCCTTTTCATAGAACAATTCTCTAGTAGAAGGTGGTTTTCCAGCTAAGTAATCCCCAAACTCTATGTCAAGATCTACCCCTTTTATCAAGGCCATTAGGATAGGGGGCTCATGGGGATCACTAACTTGGTGACGGCCAGGTTGAAGCGATCCAGATATGACTTCAAAGATTCTCCTGGGGCTTGTTTAATTCGTGACAATTCTATGACGGTCTTGGACTTTTGGACATGGAGTCAAAGCTGATTCATGAAACGCTCACTCAATTCTGTGAAATTTGATACCGACCGAGGAGGGAGTCGGGTGAACCACATCAACGCTACATCTTCAAGATAGATTGGAAAAGCTTTGCATTTTACGGCGTCCAGAGCTGCTGCCGCATTCATGAACCATGCATATCTCATCAGATGCTGCCCTGGGTCTGTTCTTCCTGAATATCGATCCATCTGAGGCAAGTTGAATCGCCGGGGGAACTGGAAATTTAGTATGTCATCTGTGAAGGGGGTATGACTTCATTCAATGCCCCAGTCTTCATTAATATAGTGCCGGCTTTCGGACATGATCTTGCGCACCATTGCCCATACATCGGCATTTGTTAATGTCTGCACAGGCTCCCTTGATCTGATGTTCGGATTACCCCTGGGTTCCTGATCAGGGGATAATCCCCTGTTTCTGGCGGCAGCTGCTCTACGTTGCTCTCTGTATTCCCGGTCGACCTCAGGAGGTAGTGGTTGGAGAAACTGTTGCTGCATAGGGTTGGTAATATTAGGATCTCTGGGTAAGACGTGGGATCCACGCATGGGTAGCAACATAGGCTGTTGTAGGCTCGGGTCATCAGGGACCAATGCACGAGCAGCGTCTTCTCGGGATCCCAAAGATCCAAAAGTCAATTGATCAAGGTTCTGAGGTCGTTCAAGCGGCCTCCTCTCGTGAGGGCGTTCCTCCTCCGAAGAAGACGAATCATCTGTAGTAAGACGGCGTGTCGGGGAAGGAGACTTCTGCCTCCAGAGCTCCTATAGTTCTCTATCCATAGTGATCATGTTTTCCTGCATGCGAAGGTTGTCATGTCTTTAGGCTTCCAATGCTTCTTTGGTGCTCTGAAGCATGTCAAGAAAACGTGAAAAGTCTCCCTGAGTAATGGGTGCAGATGGATCAGGCTGGACATTAGTCATCGTGGCTGGAATCGGAGCACTGGAGGGAGCTCGAGTAGAAGTTCCAGCTTCATTCTGGTTTGGATCGGATCGGTTCACAGCAGCCTGGTCGGGGCGGTTCGGATAGAGAGAGTGGGTGCCCCCTACCTCATCAGATCGGATCGGATAGGAACCTTCCACTCGGTTCGGATCGACACCTCCGATCCGGTTCGGATCCTCCTGGTTGAAGTGATCTGCTCCAGGGCTTTGAGCGCGTGAACTTGTTAACACGATAGCCTGCAGATCTTCTCTGGAATCATTTCCCCTAGTTCCTTGCACTTCTTTTCCTTTGGTCTTAGCCATAATACTTAATTCTTCAACGGTTAGTCAACAAGTACTGAAAGATGTCAGAGAGAAGGGATTAACTTCTTTGAACTTGAAGGTCCAAATAGTAGAATGATAATCCCGAAAAGGCTGAGAATTCGAAAGGTTTTCTCAGTGAAAGCGCCAAAATGTTAGACCAGAAATTGGTTCTAACACCCAAATTAATTATGATTTCAATGAAATAGAATCAAAAAGCAACAAAGAACACGCGATTTATAGTGGTTCGGCGTTAACGAGCCTACGTCCACTTTGTTTTCTTTTAATTGATGATTTGAATAGATATACAACAATGATTCTCACTCAACTTCACAATTACAATGCATAAACTCACTCAAATCTCTCCAAAATAGACTTTAAGAGACAATTTTGATCTGAGTGTAGCTATGAAATTCGGCTATGGAGGAAGTTAGAACTGAGAATTTGCCCAAAGATCCTTTCAAAATGCCTCTAGATGGTGTATTTATAGGTGAAAAATCTCTTCGAAGTGGCTCCAGTTCGGAATTGCGTGGCACCCATCCCATAAGAGTCGGGTTCGGAGCCTTCCAGATGGTGACAGCGCATTGATTTGGCAGGAGATCGTGGGAGAAATGGTCATGCTTGGTCTGAGTCTACAGGAAGTGTGTGCAACAACGGTCACAAGCTTAGAGAAAAGGGTTCGGATCGGCTGCCTCCGATCCAATCCGATGAAGCCACCTGCTTTATGATGTTGCTGTCATACTCCTCCGATTCGATCCGATGAAGCCACTTGCTTTATGATGTTGCTGCCATACTCCTCCGATCCGATCCGGTGAGGCCATCTGTTGTTTTCTGATGTTGCTGACGTATCTCTTCGATCCGAACCGATGAGGCCACTCGCTATCTAATGCATTTGACGTATCACCGATTCGAACCGATATGATTTCTACGTCTTTGATCTCTACTTTTTTCTTGCGCTATCTCCTTCCGATCTGAACCGATTGGTGCCTTTCTCGCTATTTGCTCTTTGTGTAGCCTAGTTCACAAAGTAGGCTAACAATAATAAACCGAGATCCGTTTTAAATCTAGTGTGTTCCTGGTCCAGCACATGCATTGGGATTTGAATGTACCCAGGATATGCATCCATAAAGGAAAGTATCTCATGCTCAACTATCGAGTCCAAGAGCTGGTCAATTATGGGAAGTAGAAATTTGTATTTCGGGTAAGCCTTGCACAAGTCCAAGAAATCAGTGCATGTTTGCCACTTCTTATCGGACTTTTTCACGGGTATTAGATTAGATACCTAGGAAAGCTATAGCGAATCTCGAATAAACTCATAACTCTTTAGCCTCTCTTCTCCTTCTTTCAAAACTTTCGACCTCTTAGAACCAAGCATACGTCTCTTTTGCTTCACCGGGGACTACTTTGGATTGATGTTGAGTGTATGGCTCATAATGGTAGGTGATATCCCACACATGTCAACATGGGTCTAGGCAAACACATCAAGGTTTGCGCAGAGGAAGTTAGTGAGTTCCCTCGTCCGAAGGGGTCTAAGGTAGGATATGATTTTCAAGAGCTTAGAGGGGTCATAATTATCAGTCGAGATCGCCACCGTCATTTCATTGGGAATTTCCCTTTGATATCCCTTCTCCTCATCATTTCTTGGATTAATGTCTTGGAATTGGAGGTTACATTGTCTAGGCCAGGATTTCCCCTTTATTGCTATGCGAAGGCATCCTTGATGCAAAGAGAAATATCCACAGCTCTTCCCTTTTCTTTGTTTTGGGTTTCCTTCCGTTTCACCTTGTAGCATTCCCGTCCAGCTTTCTAGTCTCCTTGCACAGCTCAGACCCCATTCTCAGCCGTAACTTTAGGTGCAAGCACCAAGGAGCTATGCAGTCTCAAAATTCAGCAAGGGTCGGGTGACTAAAGAAGGCATTGTATGGGGAGTAAATGTCTAAGACAAGAAATGGGAAGATTCACTCTCTCCTACGGTCCCCCTCAACCAACTCAACTGATAACTCAACCATCCCTACTAGTTCAAATACAAAGCCATTGAAGCCATGTATTTTAGCTTTACAAGGATTTAAGTCCTTGCCTCTAACATCACTTGGTTATAGGCACTTTTGAACAGAATGTTTGTGTAACTCCCAAAGTCAATAAGGACCTTTCGTACCATTGCAGGGTCAATCATGGCTGAAATCACAAGTGGATAATACTTGTGGCCTCTACCCCTGCAGCATCTCCATTTCGGAAGATTACATCTTCCATCATCGCCGTTCTTTGTTTCATAGGAGCAACTTCGTCAGCAATGTTGCATTCTTCCACCTCGACATGTTTCATTGGTTTGCATATTGTTCCATAGTTCAGAGACTATAACCAGCCGAATGTAGTCCGCCGACAATGGTGTTAATTAAATTTCCTTTATTCTTTTGATGGGAGGCAACTCTAAGAGCTACCTGACCTTGACGATTGAGGTCCAAGTCCCCTGCCCCTGCCTCATAGGGCCATCCACACTCATCCAACGTTTCTTCTCGAATTAACTTCTCCATGATATCCCTGAGGTGACATCATTCATTAGTCGTATGGCTGTAGATTTCATGAAATAGACAAAATTTACCTGTCTACTTCTCTTTCGCCATGGAATCCGGCAGAGCTTGGTTTTTATATTGCATCACATTACAAATTTCATCATAAATGTTTTCCAAAGTATCACTTTGAGGTGTGAAATTTTCGAAAGTCTAGAATCTATATCGCTTCCTAACATCCCCCTTTTGAGTATGTCCTCCTCCACTGATGTTTCTACATCGATTGTCATTCTTCTTGTTATGGTTCTGAACATTTACCTGAAATTTCTCAGAATTTTCTCCATATTGTTTCACTGTTGCATTTCTTTATATTCCTTCATTCACTATATCATCAATCCTCCTTTTTTGAGTTTTATCCTCTTTCTTAATCTGCAAGAACTAATTGGCCTTTTGTAGAATTGATCTAAAGTAGCAAGAGGCTACCTATTTAAACATTTTCCAAATTTAGTGTCAAGGTCGACACCATAAAACAATTCCATTAATATCATTTTGTCTTTAGAGCTACTAACTTCAGTGATGGTAGTGTTGAAGTGCTTGAGGTAACTCTTAACTGGCTCCCCGTGAGCTTGGTTCACATGGGAGAGTCATGACATGTTTTGATTTAGCGGTGTGAAGGTGGAATTGATCCATAAATTTCTTTCTTAAACCCTCTAAAGTGGGTACCAATCTTGGAGTCAATCGAGTGAACCATATAAGTTCAATGACATCAAGATAGATGGGAAATTCCTTACATTTTATGGCATTTGGATCTGCAACTAAATCATATACCACATGTACCTCATCGAGTGCTAGCGGGGATCGGTTTCGCCTGAAATGATACATCTATGGCAACTTAAATCTTTAAAGAAACCCCGATTGTAGGATGTTTCCAGTGAATGGCGTATAGTTGCGGTCAATTCCCCAATCCTCGTTACTATAACCCCGTTTGTCATTCATGATTTTACTGACCGTGGCAATCAAATCGAGAGTGTTGAAAAGAAACATAAGCTTTAAGCTTTCTTCCAGTTTGACCCTTCTGGCCCCACTATAGGCTACATCGCTTGGGCCGCCATCCTAGTAGTACTTCCTTGTCCCTTGTTGTCTTGGTCAATCACATGAAGCAATAGGGAAAAATGGGAAAACGAGTGGTGCTGGAAGCATTGTGATCATGCGGAGGTGGAGCATGACTTAGAGAGGGAGCATCCATTTCAGCATTGCTCGGTTCGGCATGTCGAACCGAGAGGTCTCTGAACTGTATCTCCTGACATTGCTAGGTATGGAGAACTGCTGATAATGCATTATTTCTCGTCTCCATTCGAATGATGAAGATGCTTCTGTATGATGGCATGGAAGATTAGAATCTCTCTGGTTCCTAAAATCGTTCCATTGTGTCATCATTTTGTTCATTCATACCATAAAGCTATATTCTTATGTATTTGATTATTCAGCATGTCAGCCATCTCATTCACCTTTGCCATGAGTTACATGAAATGTCATGAGTTGAAAAATTAGGGGTTAGAGCCTAGAAAGTAGAAGCAACAATCACCGGAGGTATACTATCGATCCGATTCGGCTGCCAAACTAGCCTCTGGACTAGCAACTTGTTGAGTAGTTCATTCTTAGGAATGGTTTCTGGAAGGTCTAGAGGATGTGGAGTTTCTTTTATACATCATTTTCTCTGAAATTGAAAGGATAAGGAGTTTTCTCTTCGAACTTGGTGATCCAAAAAGTAGACTAAACAAACCCTAAAGTTGAGAATTTAAGTTTTCTCGGTGAAAGCACTAAAATGTTTGATCAAAAAATAGCTGAAACACCTAAAAATTATGAAATAAAGAATAAAAGTGATGAAAAATATAAATTAAAATGAGGAACAATCACACACAAAGATTAATAATGGTTCAGCTACAGATTGCCTACATCCACTTTGACTTCTTTTAAATTAATACAAGAAATTGATATTACAAGAGTTTGAGATGATGAAATCTTGAGTACAGAGTTTTTGTAAGTAAAATATGTAAGAGAAGGAAAAGTCCCTTTATCATGATCCAAGGGGCTATTTATAGATGAAGTTCAAATCTTGTTCAACATGGACACATGGTGACCGATCTAGGAGTAGTGTAGATCGTAAGGGTTGGTAAAGATGTAGTAGTGCCGTAAGTCAACAGAAACTACAATTCAGCTTGACCAATATTCAATTCGACATATTAGAACCGAATGTTAGTCAATCCGGAAGTGGCATCCTCATCTTCATTGAAATGGCTCTTGGTTGGTCTGGATTTCCATCTCTTTGCTTAGCCAATCCAAGACATAGTCAAACCGGATTTCACTGCACTTCTTTAGTCGATCCGAAAGAGGGTCGAATCGGATTTCGGATTTCCTGCTAGCTGCTACCTAACATATCTGAGTCTTGGTCGATCTGGAAGTTGGCGAGAGTTTGGTGTTGTCTCCATGTCAGGATTGCCTTCAACATGAATCTCTATGCGCTTGATGGCCTTATCCAAAGGCAGGTCAACAATACCAAAACCCACAAACCCTAAAACAAAGCAAACACAAATAAAAAAGCACCCATGACTCGACAAAACAAGATTATGAAAAACCAACATGAGATTTTCGGGGCTGCTAACGAGGTTCGTTACTACTAAAGGTATATCAATGATTTCGGGTTCTAATCCTAATCTATCTACCAAGTCTATGGATAAAAAGATTGGGAATCCTCGGTGTCAAACAAAATGCGAACAAGAACATTGAAAATGGAAAGCATACCTTGAATGACAACGCCCTTTCACTTTTCATTCTCCAAAGGGGCATTCGACAAACTAAGTGTAACACCCCACGTCCATTAATGTCACTCACAAAGGGAATGCATTAACTTCCATGGAGGTTTTAAGTGAATATAGAACAGTAAAATTACAACAAGACAGATATAAAATAGTACTTGGAAATTCAAAAACTTTATTTCATTATAGCAGAAGTCAAAACATGTTTGATTACATCATAACACCATATTCAATGTCAAGTACAATATCTATCTTGATAAAACAAGTACATAATACCATTACATGAATAGCCATTAAAAAGAAAGATAACAAGCTGGACTTTACTTCAGCAGTCCAAGCTTTCCAGAAGATAAGCGATCCAACTAGACTCCACTAGAACTTGGCCCAACCTGCGGACCTGAAGGGAGAAAAAGGATGGAAAAGAGGGGGTCAGACATAAAGTCTGGTGAATATGATAATTCGACAATACTATTACCAAAATAACTGGACTAAGGCATAAGCTGGAAAACAAGAAAATGTCTATGATGAGCAGATTAAGGACATAGACAATCGCTAAAGGCAACGTTATAGGCGCTCCTAAATACTAAAGGATAAACACTATACTGCACCACACCAGTCGCCCTAAAGATTCATCCCACTTAGCTTCACTTAGAAACTTTCCCAATGGCTTTACGTACCCCTAGCTGACTACATAGGTGCCGCCTGCCCCTATCTCCACTAGGTGTACCCTACTTCCCATTATTCGATCGGCTCCCTAACTCGTAGATACCCGTGCTGGCCCCACAGTGGGGTGTATCACTCCCCTAAAGTGGCAACCTGATACAACGGACATGCACGGCTTATACCTACACGATGCAACAACGTCTTACCTACCAGCCCGGGTCCACACACGCATATGAAACCCGTTGGACTTGCGTTGCCACCGCTCCCTGTTTTGGCCTCTTATAGTCAAACCCAGTATGCGTGTCCCGTCCTCGACTTGGGTCGAGCCCACAAAGATACGTTTTGGGATACTGGTTGAAATGGGCCCCCACTATTTACCACAAGCATTCCACCTAAGCTTGTCCCCATTAGTCCATCCCACTTAACCCACTTAGTCATGTTCATTTACATGTGTGTTTGGTTAAGTCTAATCGTATTTCAAATGCCTCTAAAGGCAACCACCAGATTCCTCATGCCACCCAAGGCACCTACTTAACCCCCATGTCCCACCTTACATGATTATCTGGTTAAGTATTTCTTAGTTCATTAAGGCCATAACCTCATAAAGACCTCTCACATTAGACTGGCATTTATGGCAGCTGGATTTGCCGGGTGGGTCCGGGCAGTCTTACACCATAAAAGAGTCTAACCTCGTGTCTTTACAACTGTTATGCTTTAGTTTGGGCCTAGGACCTCTCACATTGGGCTGACATTTGTGACTACTGGATTTGCCGGGCGGGTCCGGGCAGGTTTACATCACAAACGGGTCCAACCTCGTGTCCTAAGCATTGATTATTAATAATAATCCATTTTCCCCCAATTTTAATAATTCCCTACTTGAATGATTAATTACTTCCAATTTTTAACAATGTCCATAATTGACTCAATTATGGACATCCATTCATGGTATGCAAAATCTTACAAAATTGCACCCAATTTATTAATTCCTAATATTACCCCTACCCCACGTTTGAACGTTTATTCGCAAAATATATGTTAGACTCGAATAGCCTAACTCATAGCATAAAAGAGATTATCATAATAACAACATGTATATGTGACCAAATGAATCATAATAAGGGGTGAAACTTGCATATGTCCAACTTGCATAGATTATACATGTCATGGACCTAAAGGTGTCAACTTGTTCAAAATTCACCTAATATAATCTCAATCAATTTTCATAAACTTACATATGAACATGTGTGAATCAACATCATCTAATTTTTTAACAACATGGTTTTATATGGGTACACCTAACTCAATAGGCAAATTCCCATAATCAAGTTTTATTTAATTATAGTTTCAAGTTTATGGGTACACCTAACCTAATAGGCAAATTCCCATAAACAAGATCCATTTAAATTAAAAAAAAACATAACTTTAAGCATGTTCCAACAACATCATGATTTTACAACATAATATAGCATGATTTATAACATGGCATAGTATGATAGTATAACATAGCTTGACATGATTCTCAACATAGCACGACATAGCATAAGAGAATTTACAACATAGCATGACATAGCATATATAATTTACATCATACGACAACATAATAACATAATAAGAGATCCACAATATATAGAATTTACAATTACAAATCACATCACTTTCTTGTGATCCATTCATAACTGAGTCAAATTAGTTTGTAATAGTCTTGTGAGAATCATCATACTCACCAACAAAAAGAAGAGAATTAGAGAGAGAGAGAGTTCTTTGGTTTGATTTGTTTTGTTGAGTAGAATTTAGTTGTAGTAGATTAGGCTTCCTCTTCTTAGTTTGTGACGGCTACGCTGTACTCCATGGCAGTAGCATGACGGTAGCTTCTCTAATTTTACAAGTGATTTAGGTTTAGGGTCTACCCACTTATTTATAGATTTTAGAATGCATTTAGGCCATTAGATTTATCCTAGAAATAACCGCAGCTGTTCAGACAAGATGGGGTTTATCTTGTTGACTCAGCAATGAGTCAGAAGTGACTCAGCAAACACTCAGCAATATATATATATATATATATATATATATATATATTCTACAATGTACACATTAGATACATCCCCCCCTTTTACACACTTATTATTGTTTTTATATACATATTAGATACATCCCCTCTCTTACACACTTATTAATATTTTTATATTCATATTAGATATATCCCCTCTCTTACATACTTATTAATATTTTTATATTCATATTAGATACATCCCCTCTCTTACATACTTATTAATATTTTTATATTCATAATAGATACATCCCCTCTCTTACACACTTATTAATATTATTATATTCATATTAGATACATCCCCCCTCTTACACACTTATTAATATTTTAGCAACTTTAGTGTTAATAGAAAATTCGGGGTGTTACATTCTCCCCTCCTTTTAGGATTTCGTCCCCGAAATCTTCAAGTCTGGAAGAATGTATATCCTACCATCCAAACATCCATCTACTCATCCATCATACACAGGCATCCATTGTCCTTACAGACTTCTAATGCTTTCATGTTTAAATGCACAGTGTGTGTATATGTCCATATCTAATGCAAAAATCAGGCGGTCCACTGATTCAGTTGACCTCCTTAATGCAACTATGATCGTGCCATGCATCCATTATGTATGCAAAAGATTCTTAATGCTACATAATACTTCTATATGCGTGCACAACCATCATCTGAATGCAGCATCCACATGATAATACAACCATCGTTCATCCATTTTACTAAATACATCCGTATATATATGCAATATGCAATATGTAGTGATTGAGCCGATCTAGTGCCTAAAGTGTGTGTATATATGCATCCACAAGCACCCACTAGCAAACACTTGCATCCATTTTGCATCCATCATACATAACATGTCTCAAACACATGTTTCAACCATAGGATTATCCTAACTAAAGGTCAAAGATACTAATGAGAGGACATACTAAAGATAAGATAAGATAAGCTAAGCGATAAAGGAGAAATTAAAAGACATACCCTCAAAAAGAAAAGGGTACAACGAACGCATCTTCTCTTCTGTCTCCCAAGTTGCGTTGCTCTCATCATCTCCCCATTGCACTTTAACCAGTCTGACCTCTCGATTCCTCAACTTTTTGATCTCCGACCCAAGAATGCATGTAGGAGCTCGTCTAATTGTTGCATCACGCTCTATTTCCACCTCTTTAAGCAAGCTCGGATCTACCACCTCCGCGGTCTTGTGCAAACACTTCCTCAAATGTGATACATGGAATACGTCGTGTACTCCACTAAGTTTCTCAGGAAACTCCACCATATATGCCATCTTCCCAATCCTGTTTTTTTACAGGAAACGGCCCTACAAACCTTGGTGCTAATTCCCCCACGGACCCAAAGCGAACAACATTCTGTAACGGAGATACTTTGATAAAAACCATGTCCCCAATGTCAAACTCAAGATCTGTCCTCCTCTTATCAGCATACGATTTTTGCCTATCTTGTGCTGCTTTCATCCTCCTTCGAATCAACTCAATCTTCTCCGAGGTTTCCTTAACCATATCGGGCCCAAGTAGGATTTTATCGGTAGATTCCCACTAACATGTAGGTGAACGGCAAGGCCTTCCATAAAGAGCTTCGAAAGGTGCCATGCCAATACTAGACTGAAAGCTATTGTTATATGCGAATTCTACTAACGGAAGGTGCTCTTCCCATGTACCCCCAAAGTCTAGGATACAAAGCCTTAAAAGATCCTCTAGAATGCGATTCACCCTCTCGGTCTGGCCGTCTGTCTGAGGATGATATGCGGTGCTCAAACATAGCTGAGTCCCTACCGCCTCTTGTAAACTCTTCCAAAATTCGCTAGTAAAGATGGGGTCACGGTCGCTTACTATACTAGAAGGAATACCGTGCAAACGAACTATCTCCTTAATGTATACAGAAGCCAACCACGGAGCAGTCCTCTTACTTTTCACGGGAATAAAATGGGTGCTTTTAGTAAGTCTATCTACTATAACCCAAATCCCCGTGTTACCCTTCCTTGATCTTGGTAATCCATCCACAAAATCCATTGAGATGCTTTCCCATTTCCATAGTGGAACTTCTAATGGGTGAAGCAACCCACCGGGTTTCTTTTGTTCTGCTTTAACTCGTTGGCACACCAAGCATCTAGCGACGTACTCGGCCACATCCTTTTTCATACCGGCCCAAAAGAAAACCTGCTTCATATCTTTGTACATCTTATCCCCGCCGGGATGAATGGTCATTTTTGAGCGATGAGCATCATCAAGAATGGCCTTCCTTAAGTCTTCGTCTTGCGGTACACAAAGTCTATTATCCCTTCGTAACCAACCCTTATCGTCTAGGGTATACCTACGAAGATGGCTTGATGACTCCCACCCTTTGAGCTTTTCTACTATCTCAACCAACCGTGGGTCGTCTCGCTGTGCCTCACCAACCCGTCCTAGAAGTGTAGGTCTAACCTCCAAGGATGCTAACAGACCGGGTACTAAGTCAACGGAGGGTCTAAAGTCAAACATAGAGATGAATTCTAAGCTTTGTCGTTCAACAAACAACGGACTCAAGGACAACCTTTTCCTACTTAAGGCGTCTGCCACCACGTTACCCTTGCCCGGGGTATATGCTATTTCAAAATCGTAGGAGGCTAAGAATTCCATCCACCGTTGCTGCCTTAAATTCAAATCCTTCTGAGAGAATAAGTATTTTAATGATTTGTGGTCAGTGAACAGTTCGAATTTCTCACCAAGAAGATAGTGACGCCAAGACTTAAGCGCGAAAACAATTGCGGCTAGCTCTAAGTCATGCGTGGGGTAATTCTTTTCATGAACCCTCAACTGCCTTCCACCATAGGCTATTACTCTTCCCTCTTGCATGAGGACCGCGCCAAGTCCCGTCCCACAAGCATCAGTATAGATGGTAAACGGTTTATTCCCGTCGGGCAGCACTAAGACTGGGGCTGAAGTTAAGGCTCTCTTTAAACGTTGGAACGCATCATCGCAATCTTTGTCCCACGTAAAAACCAGGTTCTTCTTCGTTAACCGTGTTAATGGAGCTGATATTTTTGCGAAGTCTTTGATAAACTTCCTATAATAGCCAGCCAACCCCAAGAAACTTCTTACTTCGGTTGCATTTTTAGGGACCTTCCAATCTCGGATGGCCACCACCTTTGCGGGATCCACTGCTATCCCTTCTTTGGAAACCACGTGCCCTAAGAACCATACTTCCTTCCTCCAGAAGTGACACTTAGAAAATTTTGCCTTAAGGTTATGTGCTCGAAGGGTTTCCAACACTTCCCTAAGATGTAGGGAGTGCTCTTCTTTATTCTTAGAAAAGACTAAGATGTCATCCACAAAGACTACCACGAATTTGTTAAGGTATTCCCTAAACACCCTACTCATCAAATCAACAAAATATGCAGGGGCGTTTGTCAAACCAAAGGGCATCACTAGCCATTCATAGAATCCGTCAGGAGTCCTAAAAGCAGTCTTATCTATACTATCCTCAGCCACTCTCAGTTGATGAAAGCCAGTGGCTAAGTCCAACTGCGAAAACACTGAGGCGCCAACTAACTGATCAAAGAGATCGTCAATCCTCGGCAGTGGGTGTCGGTTCTTTTTAGTAAGCTTGTTTAGTTCTCTTTAGTCCATACAAAGTCTAAGAGACCCATCCGCCTTTGTGGCAAAAACTACTGGAGCACCCCACTCCGATATACTACGTCTTATGAACCCCTTCTCAAGCAACTCCTTTACTTGCTTATTGAGTTCCCTCCTTTCACGAGGAGCCATGTGGCGCACTGGCAAAGATACGGGTTTAGCATTATCCACAAGATAAATTCGAAAGTCTATCTCCCGCCTTGGAGGTAAGCCCTTCACCTCCTCAAACACATCCGGATATTCCCGGACCACTTTTACTGATCACAGGTTCTCTACAGACGCGTCAAGCGATTCAAGATAACTTAGCATAACGGAATTTATGGGATTACAAAAGATGTCGAGAGCATTACCAAGGCGAGTCACAAGCCTAACTACTCTCCTTTCACAATCAAGAATGGCCCTATTTCTAGACAACCAATCCATTCCTAAAATTAGCCCATAGCCCGTGAAGCCCAATACATAAGCATCACATCTAAATTCAACGCTAAGTATAGAGATTTTCAAATCCAAACATATCATGGTCAAATGAGCCGAACCCCCAATTGGATTTGAAACGACCAAGGGATCCTCTACTAAACTGGTGTTCAAGTGCAGTGATTCAACTAATGATGCAGAGATAAACGAATGAGATGCGCCAGAATCGAATAAGGTACGGACAGGATGATCAAACCGAAAAACTAAGCTTTCAACAGAAATTGTTCTACCTCTTTCTTGCAGCGGTGGGGCCGCAATAGCCTGAACTTGCCCCCTTGCCTGCCCTGGTGCCATAAGAGCCTGAACCTGTCCTCCCGAGGTAGACCCTGCCCTCTGCCCCTTCTTTGGACAGTCCTTCACTAAATGTCCCGCATCTCCACAATGAAAACAACCAGTCTTCTTTTTCTTTCTACAATCTTTGCTGAGATGGCCAGGCGTCCCACAATTGAAGCATTTCTTCTTCCCTTTGCCATTATTGTTTTTACCACCCTTCTTATTTTGCTGTTGGGGTTTCTTCTGATCCCCTTTCTTTTCAACTGCCTTATCCTCATGCATAAGTGCCATTTCTACTAGCTTTTCAAAGGTGGCTCCCATAGGGATGTGGGTCATAGCCAACCCTTGCAACGGTTCATTCAAGCCTCTAACGAACCTCAAAGCTTTCTTCTCTGGCGTGTTCACCAACTCCAAGCCAAACCTTGATAACTGATTAAATTTATTGACATATTCCTTTACTGATGAGCTCCCTTGCTTTAGTGCCAGGAATTTTTCCATATTTAAGTTCTCCTCTGCCCTTGAAAGAAACTTTGCCTCAAACCTTCGTCTGAAATCCGCCCATGAATCAACTGGACGTTCCCCGTTAGTGACCTCCCACCAAAACGAGGCCTCTCCCTTCATTAACCAAGTAGCTAAACGGACTTTCCTCCCATCTTCCACTTCAAAGATATCCAACAATTCCTCAGTCTCCTTAAGCCAATCTCTGGCCTCCACAAACGTCTCAGTCCCTTGAAAAATTTTTCCTCCCATAGCCTTGAATTCCTTGCACGTCTTTGCAAAAGTGTCAACACGAGGAGGAGGAGGAGGAGGAATGGGTGCAACTAGGGGTGGAGGAGTATCCGCTGGGCCTGCAGTGGTGGCCCTAGCCTCCAAGTATCTCCTAAACCAACCTGGAATCGTCACACCTTCTGGGATATTAAGATCTTCAGCCATGCTGAAACGAAAAAGGAAAGATTCAAAATGGAGAATTCGAAAGATAAAGATAAGGATGTGGCTATTTGGGATTATGTTTTTCATAAAAACTCTCTTTAAATAACATGTTTTTTTTTTTTGAAAGCACTTCTTCCAAAAATACTTTAGAAAAAAAAATATTTTTCTAAATTTTTTTTTTATCTATTCTGGTAACCTTATGCTCTGATACCACGTGTAACACCCCACGTCCATTAATGTCACTCACAAAGGGAATGCATTAACTTCCATGGAGGTTTTAAGTGAATATAGAACAGTAAAATTACAACAAGACAGATATAAAATAGTACTTGGAAATTCAAAAACTTTATTTAATTGTAGCAGAAGTCAAAACATGTTTGATTACATCATAACACCATATTCAATGTCAAGTACAATATCTATCTTGATAAAACAAGTACATAATCCCATTACATGAATAGCCATTAAAAAGAAAGATAACAAGCTGGACTTTACTTCAGTAGTCCAAGCTTTCCAGAAGATAAGCGATCCAACTAGACTCCACTAGAACTTGGCCCAACCTGCGGACCTGAAGGGAGAAAAAGGATGGAAAAGAGGGGGTCAGACATAAAGTCTGGTGAATATGATAATTCTACAATACTATTACCAAAATAACTGGACTAAGGCATAAGCTGGAAAACAAGAAAATGTCTATGATGAGCAGATTAAGGACATAGACAATCGCTAAAGGCAACGTTATAGGCGCTCCTAAATACTAAAGGATAAACACTATACTGCACCACACCAGTCGCCCTAAAGATTCATCCCACTTAGCTTCACTTAGAAACTTTCCCAATGGCTTTACGTACCCCTAGCTGACTATATAGGTGCCGCCTGCCCCTATCTCCACTAGGTGTACACTAATTCCCATTATTCGATCGGCTCCCTAACTCGTAGATACCCGTGCTGGCCCCACAGTGGGGTGTATCACTCCCCTAAAGTGGCAACCTGATACAACGGACATGCACGGCTTATACCTACACGATGCAACAACGTCTTACCTACCAGCCCGGGTACACACACGCATATGAAACCCGTTGGACTTGCGTTGCCACCGCTCCCTGTTTTGGCCTCTTATAGTCAAACCCAGTATGCGTGTCCCGTCCTCGACTTGGGTCGATCCCACAAAGATACGTTTTGGGATACTGGTTGAAATGGGCCCCCACTATTTACCATAAGCATTCCACCTAAGCTTGTCCCCATTAGTCCATCCCACTTAACCCACTTAGTCATGTTCATTTACATGTGTGTTTGGTTAAGTCTAATCGTATTTCAAATGCCTCTAAAGGCAACCACCAGATTCCTCATGCCACCCAAGGCACCTACTTAACCCCCATGTCCCACCTTACATGATTATCTGGTTAAGTATTTCTTAGTTCATTAAGGCCATAACCTCATAAAGACCTCTCACATTAGACTGGCATTTATGGCAGCTGGATTTGCCGGGCGGGTCCGGGCAGTCTTACACCATAAAAGAGTCTAACCTCGTGTCTTTACAACTGTTATGCTTTAGTTTGGGCCTAGGACCTCTCACATTGGGCCGACATTTGTGACTACTGGATTTGCCGGGCGGGTCCGGGCAGGTTTACATCACAAACGGGTCCAACCTCGTGTCCTAAGCATTGATTATTAATAATAATCCATTTTCCCCCAATTTTAATAATTCCCTACTTGAATGATTAATTACTTCCAATTTTTGACAATGTCCATAATTGACTCAATTATGGACATCCATTCATGGTATGCAAAATCTTACAAAATTGCACCCAATTTATTAATTCCTAATATTACCCCTACCCCACGTTTGAATGTTTATTCGCAAAATATATGTTAGACTCGAATAGCCTAACTCATAGCATAAAAGAGATTATCATAATAACAACATGTATATGTGACCAAATGAATCATAATAAGGGGTGAAACTTGCATATGTCCAACTTGCATAGATTATACATGTCATGGACCTAAAGGTGTCAACTTGTTCAAAATTCACCTAATATAATCTCAATCAATTTTCATAAACTTACATATGAACATGTGTGAATCAACATCATCTAATTTTTTAACAACATGGTTTTATATGGGTACACCTAACTCAATAGGCAAATTCCCATAATCAAGTTTTATTTAATTATAGTTTCAAGTTTATGGGTACGCCTAACCTAATAGGCAAATTCCCATAAACAAGATCCATTTAAATTAAAAAAAAACATAACTTTAAGCATGTTCCAACAACATCATGATTTTACAACATAATATAGCATGATTTATAACATGGCATAGTATGATAGTATAACATAGCTTGACATGATTCTCAACATAGCACGACATAGCATAAGAGAATTTACAACATAGCATGACATAGCATATATAATTTACATCATACGACAACATAATAACATAATAAGAGATCCACAATATATAGAATTTACAATTACAAATCACATCACTTTCTTGTGATCCATTCATAACTGAGTCAAATTAGTTTGTAATAGTCTTGTGAGAATCATCATACTCACCAACAAAAAGAAGAGAATTAGAGAGAGAGTTCTTTGGTTTGATTTGTTTTGTTGAGTAGAATTTAGTTGTAGTAGATTAGGCTTCCTCTTCTTAGTTTGTGACGGCTACGCTGAACTCCATGGCAGCAGCATGACGGTAGCTTCTCTAATTTTACAAGTGATTTAGGTTTAGGGTCTACCCACTTATTTATAGATTTTAGAATGCATTTAGGCCATTAGATTTATCCTAGAAATAACCGCAGCCGTTCAGACAAGATGGGGTTTATCTTGTTGACTCAGCAATGAGTCAGAAGTGACTCAGCAAACACTCAGCAATATATATATATATATTCTACAATGTACACATTAGATACATCCCCTCTTTTACACACTTATTATTGTTTTTATATACATATTAGATACATCCCCTCTCTTACACACTTATTAATATTTTTATATTCATATTAGATACATCCCCTCTCTTACATACTTATTAATATTTTTATATTCATATTAGATACATCCCCTCTCTTACATACTTATTAATATTTTTATATTCATAATAGATACATCCCCTCTCTTACACACTTATTAATATTATTATATTCATATTAGATACATCCCCCCTCTTACACACTTATTAATATTTTAGCAACTTTAGTGTTAATAGAAAATTCGGGGTGTTACACTAAGAAAGACATTGATAGTACATATAATAATATATTAATAGCCTTATGCTCGTCTCCTGATCAGCTACTCATGCTCACTCCTAACTTGCATCTAATCTAGTCGTGTAAGAGAACCCAAAGTAATAATAAGCCCACATCAAACTATAGATCAGACGAAGTCTTGTGTGAGCGATAAAATCTAAAGTATAGAAAATAAACGGAATACATAGTATAGTAAACCATACTAGACATGTTCATGCATCCAAAGAGTTAGCACATAGAAGCATATACTACTCTAATAAAATTAGTAATATGTGTCTACTCTAAGACTGAGCACTAGTGCGTGTAAATATTTGCATTAGCACTGCCTATATTTGTGTTAATGTCGCCTACATGTAATGACATACCTAGCGTGAAATAATTTAAAAAAACATAGAAAAACATCATCTATCCTCACATTCACTTAATTAATGCATTGGATACATAGTAAGTTTAGTTCCATAGTAGATGTATAGTATATTAGTTGAAACAGTCAACGTCAGACTTACAACCTCCGCCTAGTTGAGAAGAAGCATAAGTGGTATTCAAAATTCCCCCTAGATTAACCACCTATATTCAATGGGTAGCCTTCGAGATGGCTTATAACCTATATCAGGTTAAAGACTCTATATACGCTCAAGCCACTGTTCTTCAAGTACCCGCCAGAACCTAAGTACTAATGATCAATTTGCATATGTATCTCCACTACAGAGCAACTCTGGAACTGTCTTCCAACTCTGTTTAAAGTTCTCTAATCAGGAACTACCTAGACAACTACATTTTTCTTCCAACCATATTCCCTATCCTTCTCTTGACAACTTTCCCGCCTTGACTCACATTCTACTACTTTGCCGGAGTAGTTCGAGAAAAATGTTATTGGAGTCATTCTTCAAGAAAAGAAGAATTGTCAGTTTATTCCATCTCACGTATGTGTAACACCCCAAAATTTAATCCACTATAACCATACATTAAGATGATAAATTGGGTATAACTTAATTAAATATTCAAAATTAAGTGAAACCAGCATTACCATTGCGTTCGTCTCGGAATTCTGGTTCAAAAGACCCTAATTTTGTGTAAAACGTGAAACACACGAAGAAGTTATGGGCATTAGAAGTTTTTATATATATATATATATATATATATATATAAGGGTCATATATATAAATATAATTTAGAAAAAATCAAAATGAGGCATGTAGGAAAAAAAGCGGGAAACTAGATCATTGTGGGATGACCCACAAACGACCTAGGTTGACCCATGAGTCGACCCAAGGTCGGCTGGGTCGACCCCACAGGGGTTGTGGGTAGACCCACTGCTAATCTGGGGAGATTCATTCTGTGAACCTGGATTGTTTTTCAAAATATATTTGTTGCTGACTCAGCGCTACATGCACATTTGAGATTAAAACCCTAGAATCTAAAGGCTGATTTTAACACTGAGAATCTATAAATAGGTGGCTTCTCCAGTCCAATACACACCATTTCTTCATATCTTCCGCTTCTATGAAATTATTCTAAAAATATAAACATATAATGGGGGAATGCTGCTGAGATCTAGATCTACAGTGACAATATTCAGGACTTTCATACATACAACAACTAAAAGGATTGGATTGGACTTTTCTACGGCATATTCTTATATATATATAAGAGATTTAATCTCTTCTTCACTAAGGCCCACTGTGAGTTCCCTGTCATTTTCAGATTTGGTTTCATAGACTATAAACATGATAGTTAAATAAAATTTTGTTAGGATATGCAGTGTTTGTAGGAAAAAATTTATATATGTTAAACACTTATGCTATAGTGATAGCAAAACATATGTTATACATGTCATTGTGATAGCAAAACATATGCCTTTACTGTTGGATAATTAACAAGTATTATGTATATATCTTCCTTTTCCCCTGTTTCTATGTTTTGTATTTATTTCCAGTCTTTCCTATATGACTATGTGATTGATTCTTTTCTTCTTCCTCTGTTTCCCCTTTTTATTTTACACTAAGCCTAGGCCTTTTGAAGCATAGATTATACCCGATTTGAGTGTGCGTATAGTTGGGGAAATGATGAATGGCATAAAAAGAGGAATATAGGCATGTAATTAAATTAGGACTATTTAACTATAATTTGGGAAAAAGGATATTATACATATGTTTAGACTTGTTGTAAACTGATAAAAAGGGATAATGTGTATGTACTTGTTGTAAATGGATAATATGCATAAACATGTACATGTTGGAACATAATTGATGAATGGTACGCATATATTGGACATGTTAGATTTGATTTAATACGGACATCAAGTAAATTACATGACAGAATATTGTAAGTATTAGACGTAGGTTAATAAACTGAAATGTTGTAGAAATTGTATACATCTGGGCATGTGTTTTGGGGAAGGGTTGTACATACATAAATGACATGTAATATTACAACCACGCTTATTAGTAAACCTATACATGCTGGGTTAAACATTAGTATTAATAAGTTAAGAGGTCCCTCGTTCTGCTGTTGTATCGGGTTTTAGGGACTATTAAATCCTTGTTATAGGGGCACAAGCTTAGGGGAGTTGACTTATGTCAATCTGTTGTTTGGAACCCATATCAGTCAGTATCCCTTTTGGTATTTTGTCAGAGGGGGCCTCGCACTAGGTCGGGGCCAGGGCATGCTTTACTGAACTGGATAGTAAGAGGTTTGCATGGTGAAGGTGGAAACGGGCGCGTTCCGACGGAGTCATGAGCATGCATAAGTCCGATTAGGGAGACCAAGTCGTTGTAACACCAATAAATAGGTTTGTGTTATATAGTTGCTAGTTTAGGAAGTGATATACCCTACCGCCGGGGATGACACAAGGTATTTACATAGTAGGGACCGATCACATGAGTAGTAATTAGGGAACACCTAATCCTTTCATTATGTAATTAGGTTAACACCTAATTATGTTATATAATTAGGGTATGCCTAATCCTACTGTCAATCCTGCTGTTGTGTAATTAGGTAAACACTTAATTATGTTAATCTTGTTATACTAGTATTAGTGTAGACATACCTATTTAAGATATAAATGTGAAGCATTACTCGATCATTGTTTATTCCTACGTATTCTAATGGTCTGTTCAGTTTACATTCTATGACACTATACCTTTCTCATCCAGTCTTATTTACCTGTCTTGGTATTTCTATTTTATGCACATCTGAAAATTACTAGAACTAGCCAGACTTTATGTCTGCCCTTTTTCTTTTGCTTCTTTCTTCCTCCCCCCTAAGGTCCTCATAGTGGAAACACTCAACTGTGATTGGGACAATCTCTTATAGCTTGGACTTGGATTTCTTGAGATGTACCGCTTGCTACTTGCTCTCTATTTCTAGCATGGCTTATGGCGAGGGATATGATTTTATGCACTCTGATGTTGGTTTTATGAGATGTTTTTATGAGACAAATTTGATGTAATTGTTTTTGTTGTAACTTTCTTGAGACTATGTTTTATTTCAAATAATGAAGTTGAATTTTTTCGCTGCTTATTATATATACATTTTGTAAATTTCTTGTACTATTTACCTATTGCGCTTCATAAAACTTAATGCATTCTCTCATGAGTGGCATTAACGGACGTAGTGTATCACATTTGGTATCAGAATTGAAGGTTACAAGATCATAGAAAAAGTTTTTAAAATTGTTTCCAAAAGCAAAGTATTTTTAAGAAAAAAAATCTGTTTTTGAAAAATATATCTGCTCAAGCCATAGTCAATATTCTCTCAACCTCTTGTTCAATCCTTTTTCTTTTCTTTTCAGCATGTCTAGGGCACCCAATCTTCCCGAGGGCATTCCGCTACCGACATTGTTCCGTAGGTATCTTGAGGCTACGATACCTACCGGAGGTCAAGGAGATGCCCCACCCCTAGCTGCAGCCGCTGTTGCTACACCTCCACGAGTAGATAACTTTTCTAGGTTATGTAAAGACATATGCGCTATGGGAGGAAAACCACTCCAGGGCACCGAGAATTTTGTTGAAGCGCGGAATTGGCTACGAGAGATGGAGAACGAGTTTGGGATTTTTGAGATTGACGACCAAAGGAAAATATAGTTGGCCACATGGTAACTAAAAGATGAAGCTTCTAACTGGTGAGACGTAACGCAAGTTGGACAACTAGTAGCTACTTGGGATGATATCAGGTAGAGATTCGAGATGAAATTCTTATCCCAGGTGGAAGAGGGATTACAAATGGAAAGATTCTTAGCTTTAAAATAAGGGGACACAAGGATTATGTGAATAAATTCCATCAGCTGGAAAGATATGGACTGGACTTGGTGAATACCCCCCTCCCCCGCCCCACAAGAAGACGCTTAGATTTTCAAGAGGGTTGAATCAACCTCTCCAAGGACTTGCTTTATCTTATATACCGATGGGGGCGACATTTGAATGGCTGGTTGACACGACTCTTTTGCACAAAGATGGCAAGGAGGAAAAGAAAGACAGTAAGGTTGAGGAGACCAAGGCTAAGGGTGAGAAACATAAATAATGGCCCAAAAAAGGAAAGCAAAAGAAAGGTGGAAAGCCTGACAAGGCTTATATCAAGAAACATATCAAGTTTCATGGTTGCGGAGCTATGGGTCATTTTGTGTAGGACTGCATAAAGACGAAGAAATCCTACTTTAATTATGGACAAGTAGGACACTTCAGTAAGCAATGCCTTAGCAAGTAAGGATAAGGGGAAGGAACTTCTGGATAAGTACATGTTTTAAAGGCTAGTGGACCTGGTCGAGGTAGGAAAGTCATGGTTAAAGGTTTGATTTCCCTTTTGGATTATCCTATTAGAAACCTGTTTAGTTCTGGCACTTCACATTTGTTTATATCTACTTTTATAGTAAATAGTCTGCACCTTGATAATAGTATAATTTCTGATCCCGTACTATTATCAACCCCCATAGGAGAATCCGCTCATTTATCCATGATGTGTAGGGATTTGAGAATTTCTATCTTGAGCGTCGAGTTTGAATGCGAAGCATACGTGTTGGGCTTTATGGGCTATAGTTTGATTCTAGGCATGGATTGGCTAGCCATGTATGGTGTCATTCTTGATTGTGAAAAGAGAGTAGTTAGACTTTTTACTCGTCACAGTATAACTCTCGAAATTTCCTATGACCCACGGGGGTCAGTGATGCTTAGTTTTCTAGAATCACTTGATACTTCTGTTGATGATTTGTGACCTATACCCATAGTTAGAGATTAGCGGGACGTGTTTGAGAAGGTTAAGGGGTTACCTCCAAGGCATGAAATGGATTTCCGGATTTATTTAGTAGAGAACGCAAAGCCAATTGCTCTACTAGTGTGCCACATGGCTCTCAGCGAGAGAAGGGAGCTCAGCAAGCAAGTAGGGGAGATATTCGAGAAATGTTTTATTAGGAGAAGCATCTCGGAGTGGGGAGCTCCGATCTTCTTTGATACTAAGGCGGGATGGCTCACTTCATCTATGTGTGGATTATAGGGAGCTGAATAAGCTCACCAAGAAGAATAGGCATCTGCTTCCGAGAATTGACGACCTGCTTGATTAGCCAGTAGACGCATCAATTTTCTCGTAGATGGATTTAACCACGAGATTTCATCAGCTGAGGGTGGCATAGGATAGCATTGTTAAGACTGCATTAGAACTCTAGATGGTTTCTTTGAGTGGATGGTTATGCCTTTTGGGCTAACAATGCACCCGCCTATTATGTGAACTTAATGAGTAGGGTGTTTAGGGAGTTTCTAAACAAGTTTGTGGTGGTCTTTGTGGATGACATTCTGATCTTCTCAAAGAACGAGGAGGAGCATGCCAAACACTTAGGAGAGGTTCTAAGCACTCGCCGATCACATCATCTCAAGGCGAAATTTTCTAAGTGTCACTTTTGGAGAAATGAAGTAAAGTTCCTCGGGAATGTGGTCTCTGAGGATGGGATAGCAGTGAACCCCGCTAAAGTCGTCATAGTTAAAGATGGGAAGGCTCCAAAGAACACGATGGAGGTGAGATGTTTCTTGGGTTGGCGGACTATTATATGAATTTTGTCAAGGACTTTGCAAGGGTATCAACCCCGCTTACCCGATTAACGAAAAAGAACTTGGCTTTCTCATGGAGCATTGATTGTGAGCATGCCTTTCAGTGATTGTAGAGGGCTCTGATAACAACCCCAGTTCGGACTCTCCCAAATGGAAGCAAGATGCTCATGGTCTACACAGATGCTTGTAGCATAGGGCTTGGTGCCATTCTAATGCAAGAGGGAAGGGTAGTATGCTATGGAAGCAGACAATTGAGGGTTCATGAAAAGAACTACCCTACTCATGATCTAGAGTTAGTTGTAATAGTGTTCACACTAAAGTCTTGGCGACACTATCTACTCGGAGAGAGATTTGAGCAATATACAGATCACAAGTCACTCAAATAATTGTTTTCACATAAGGCAACGGTGGATGGATTTACTAACGTCCTACGACTTCGAGATAGATTGTACCCCATGCAAGGGTAATGTAATAGCGGACACACTGAGTAGGCAGAGAATGACTTTGAGTCCTTTGTTTGTAGAAAGACGGAGCTTGGAGTACATCTCGACCTTTGATTTTAAGCCATCTATGGATTTCACACTGGGGCTGTTAGCTTCGTTGGAGGTGCAACCTAGTCTATTGGAGCGAGTTAGATCTACATAGCGGGAGGACCTGCAAACTTCAGACATCTTGGACAAGCTTGGTAGAGGGGAGACTTATAGTCACCTTGCTAGATATACCGTGGATTAGAAAGGGTGGCTAAGACGAGATGGAAGGCTATGCATCCCAAGGATTGAGCAATTGCATAAGGTCGTGCTAGAGGAAGCTCATCATTCTCGGATGACTATCCATCTAGGCGGTGAAAAAATGTATCGAGACACGAAGAGGGTTTTCTTTTGGACTGGCATAAAGAAGGATGTAGCGGAATTTGTAGCCCAGTGTTTGACTTACCAATGGGTGAAGGCTAAACAAAAAAAAACTAGGCAGATTGCTTCAGCCCTTAGATGTCCCACAATGAAAGTGGAAGAGTATCTCTATGGATTTCATTAATGGATTGCCCCGATTGAGGAAGGGCAATACAAGCATTTGGGTGATAGTGGATAGACTTACGAAGAGCGCTTATTTTATTCCTGTCAAGAGTATGAGGACGACGACTTGGTTGGCATCTGTATATCTTCGAGAGATAATTTGGTTGCATGGGATACCTTCCAGTATAGGAAGCGACCACGCCCTATCAAACCTAGTGAGTTTTGGAAGATCTTACAAGAAGCATTGGGAACACAACTACGTTTGAGCACAACATACCACCCTCAGACAGATGGACAGACTAAGAGTGTGAATAGAGTTCTTGAGGATCTTCTAATATTGTGTATCCTAGAATTTGAAGGGACTTGGGGTAGCATCTACCATTGGTGGAGTTCGCCTATAACAACAGTTACCAATCGAGCATAGGCCTAGCACCCTTCGAAGCGTTATATGGACAACCTTGTAGATCGCTGACTTGTTGGTGGGAGTCTACAGACAGACTTCTACTTGGACCGGAGACAATTTGAGACACATTCGAGAAGATTGATCTTATCCGCCGAAGAATGAAAGCCACTCAAGGTAGACAAAAATTATATGCTGACAAAGGAGGATCGATTTAGAATTCGAAGTGGGAGATATGGTCTTTATTAAAGTATCACCGCTAAGGAATGTAGTTCGCTTTGGCTCATCAGGGAAGTTAGCGCCAAGATTTGTAGGGTCGTTCCCTGTAGTGGAGAGGATATATCAGATGGCTTATAGAATTAAGCTATGGAACACACTCGCGGGTGTGCACGATGTGTTTCACGTTTCCCATTTGAGGAAACGTCTCCATGATACGACAGTGATAGTGGAGCCAAGCACACTTGAAGGTTTTAAAGTTGAGAAGGAAGCATCAGTGAGAAGAATTCTTACTCATATCCTTGGATCAGAAATCAAGAAGCTACGTAATAAGGAGATCATATTGGTAAAAGTATAATGGGGAGAAGAGTGCGAAGATGCGACTTGGTAACCCGAAGACAGGATTCCCGCTTCTTACCCTTTTCTTTCTGAAAGTACATTCTTGACTTCTTTTCCAAGCTTTTACTTCGCATTTACTCCTGCTATTCAAGTTTATTTATCCTATCGAACCTTTCGATCCGTAGATAGAATCCAATGGTTAGAAGCATGTGTTTGAAACATTTTATGATTGATGGTTGCAAATGGATGCAAGTGTTTGCTAGTGGTTGCCCGTGGATGCATATACACACACTAGGCACTAGATCGACTCAACCACTTACATTTTGCATATGGATATGTGTGCATTTTAATTTTCTATTAATGGAATGGGTGAATCATCATATGGATATTGCATTTTGATGAATAATTGTGCACGCATATAGAATTTATATGATATACTAGGATTATTTGCAAACATTTCGGATTCATGGCACTAACATATATTGCATTAAGGAGGTCAACTGAATCAGTCGATCGCTTGATTTTCACATTAGTGTAAGGACATACATACAACACACCTTTGCATATGTTCATATAAGCATTAGAAATTTTAAGGACAAATGGATGCATGTGGATGTTGGATGGGTTGATGGTTGTAGGTGGTTGTTAGGATAGTAAAATTCTTCTTTACTTGGAGATTTCGGGGATAAATCCTCTAAGTAGGGGAGAATGTAACACCCCAAAATTTAATACACCATAACCATACATTATTATGATAAATTGGGTATAACTTAATTAAATACTTGGAACTAAGTAAAACCGACATTACCGTTTCGTTCGTCTCAGAATTCTATTTAGATAGACCCCTAGTTTGTGGAAAACGGATAACGTATGAAGAAGTTATGGGAATTAGAATTTTGTATACATATAAGGGTCACACACACACACACACACACACACACACATATATATATATATATAATTTAGAAAAAGAAAAAACGAGGCGAGCGGGAAACCAGACCGTTGTGGGACGACCCACGAGCGGCCTGGGTCGACACATGAGTCGACCTGAGGTCAGCTGGGTCGACCCTAGGGTCGACCCCATGGGTTGGAGGGTCGACCCACTACCGATCTTGGCGGATTCATTTTGTGAACCTGGACTTTTTGTTGGATTATATTCGTTGCTGACTCAGCGCTACATGTACGGTTGAGATTAAAACCATAAAATCTAAAGGCTGAGGTTGATTCTGTGAATCTGTAAGTAGGTGGCTTCTCCCATTCCAATACACACCATTTCTTCATATCTTCTGTCTCTATGAAATTGTTCTAAAAATATAAACATGTAATGGGGGAATGCTGCTAAGATCTAGATCTACAGAGACAACATTTAGGACTTGCATACATACAACAATGAAAAGGATTGGATTGGACTTTTCTACGGCATATTGTTATATATACATTAGAGATTTAATCCCTTCTTTACCAAGACCTACTGTGAGTTCCTTGTCATTTTCAGATTTGACTTCTTAGACTATAAACATGACAGTTAAATAAAATTGGTTTAGGATATTCAGTGTTTGTAGGATGAATGTTATACATATTAAACACTTATGTCGTAGTGATGGTAAAACATATGTTATACATGTTAAACATTTATGTCGTTGTGATAGTGAAACATATGCCTTTACTGCTGGATATTAACAAGTATTATGTATATATCTTCCTTTTCCCCTGTTTCTTTGTTTTGTGTTTATTTCCGGTCTTCCCTATATGCCTATGTGATTGATTTTATTCTTCTTCCTCTATTTTCCCTTTCTATTTTACGCTAAGCCTTTGGAAGCTTAGGCTATACCTGATTTGAGTGTGTGTATAATTGGAGCAATAATGAATGACAAAAAAGAGGAATATAGGCATGTAATTAAATTAGCACTGTTTAACTATAATTTGGGAAAAAGGATATTATACACATGTTTAGACTTGTTGTAAACTGATAAAAAGGGATAATGTGTATGTACTTGTTGTAAATGGATAATATGCACAAACATGTACATATTGGAACATAATTGATGAACATTATGCATATATTGGACATGTTAGATTTGATTTAATACAGACATTAAGTAAATGACATGAGAAAATATTGTAAGTACTAGATGTAGGTTAATAAACTGAAATGCTATAGAAATTGTATACACCTGGGCAGGTGTTTTGGGAAAGGGTTGTACACACATAAATGACATGTGACATTACAACCACGTTTATTAGTAAACTTAAACCTGCTAGGTTAAACATGAGTATTAATAAGCTAAGAGGTCCCTCATTCTGCTGTTGTAACGGGTTTTAGGGACTATTAAATCCTAGTTAAAGGGGCACAAGCTTAGGGGGGTTAGCTTGTGTCAATTTGTTGTTTGGAACCCATATCAGTCAGTATCCCTGTTGGTATTTTGTTAGAGGGGTCCTCGCACTAGGTAGGGGCCAGGAAACACTTTACTGAACTGGATAATAAGATGTTCACATGGGGAAGGTGGGTACGGGCGCGTTCCCACGGATTCATGAGCATGCATGAGTCTGATTAGGTAAACAAAGCCGATATAACACTAGTAAATAGGTCTGTGTTATATAGTTGATGGGTTAGAGGGTGATACACCCTACTGTCGAGGCTGACACATGGTATTTACGTAGTAGGGAGCCGATCGCAAGGGTAGTAATTAGGGTAAACCTAATCCTACTTTTATTTAATTAGGTTGACACCTTATCCTATTATGTAATTAGGGTACGCCTAATCCTGCTGTTAATTATGTTGTCGTGTAATTAGGTTAAACACCTAATCCTGTTAATCTTGTTACACTAGTATTGGTGCAGACATACCAGTTTAAGATATAAATGTGAAGCATTACTCGATCATAGTTTATTCCTGCCTATTTTAATGTTCTTTTTAGTTTAGTTTATATGACAACATACCTTTATCATCCACTCTTAATTACCTGTATTGGTATTTCTATTTTATCCACATTTGAAAATAACCGGAACTCGCTAGACTTTATGTCTGGCCCTTTTTCTTTTGCTTCTTTCTTCCTCCACCCCCTCCCCTAAGTCCTCAGAATGGAAACTGTGACACCTCATGTCCGTTAATGTCACTGTTTATCAAAATGCATTAAGTCCCATGGTGAATTATAGGTTAACAGAATCTCACTAGATAGATATATAAAATAGCAGCGGAAATTTAAAACATCATTTTTCAATAGGAAACACTGTAGTCACATATCTAGTTACAATATCAGACTATAATACTGGAACACAATACATCAAACAAAGACATCTATCTTGCGCTAAAAAGCATCAGAGTTTAGAAATGTAAAATCATAATCCCTATAAGTAGCCATAACAAAGTGGACAAATAGTTGAAACGATACATCAAAGAAGATCCAAATCTAAGCAGAAACATAAGAGAGAGAAAGTCCTAATCATGCCTGAGCATTCCCATCCTGAGAACATGGGGGGAAAGGAAAGGGAGAAAGGAAAAACAAATGAGTTAGGCATAAAGTCTGGCGTGTCCAGTGACTTGTAGCATATTAAGAAGTAAATAAATCAAGGTAGGAAAATAAACTGGATGAGAGATAACGGTGACCAATAACAGGAATAAATAGATGGACTGATAAACAGGATAAACTATGCTTCACAACTACATTCTCTACACTGATACTAGTATACAGGATTTATGACAGAATTAAGTGTTCCCTAATATAACAGAAAGCTGAACGATCCTAATAGAAACATAATGGTAGTTTTAGGTGTACTCTAGTTTCATAACAGGTTTTACCCCAAACAGAAAGTGATACCTGAAACATGAATAATGGGTAATGAAATAGACAGGACAAGATGTAACCTATTTACTACCCCCAAGTGATCGACTCCTTAATGCGTAATTACCCTGTGTCGGCCCCATAATAGGGTGTATTACTTCCTAAAGTGGCAACCTACAGAAGGACATAGACCTGTTTACTAGTGCTACAGCGGCTCATTTTCCCAAGAAGGCCGGACCCATGCATGCACATGACTCCATTGGAATAAGCGCACCCCCTTTCAGATGAACCTCTTACTATCAGTTTAGTATGCGTTCCCTGACCCCTACCTAGTGCGGGGTCCCCTTTTAATACTAGAATGGGTTACTAACTGATATGGGCCCCACACAGCAGATGACACAAGCTAAACCCTAAACTTATGTCCCATGATTTACTAGAATTTTGATAGGTTAAGTCTTACAGCATAACCCCCACAGATTTAACGGGTTACAGATTAACAGGTTTACATAACCCCAACAGATGTAACAGGTTATGTTTTACAGGTTAATTGGTTCATATAACCCCAGTAGATTAAACTAGCTTACTTAACCCCATAGATTTAATGGATTCCACGGGTTATATACTAATTTATTAACATGTTTCACTTAATATTTGAATTAAGCCTACAGAGTTACATATCCGTACACCCCAAGATTTCAGTCATATTTCACCATACAAGATATGCCCAAAATTTTTACTCTTTTATTTTCATTCCCAAACATTCCCTAATTGTCCCAATTTCGTTCATACGTATGTTTATTACAAGATTGGCCTAGGCTCAAAGGTAGCCTAATCTTATGAAATAAAAAGGGAGTAAGAGAGGGAGAAGAAAAGAAATAGGCATATAATAACAACTGAACAACAAAATAGGTGTATGGAAAAACATATGTAATTATAGCAAAACTATTTAAACATGAATTAGTTTCTTAACAGGCATAGGTTCAGATCCACGTTTATTAACATGTCAAGGTTACTATAAAAAATTTATATCTAAAAGTAACATGAACTTACATATATTGGATCGGAGTACAAGAAATGTCTGTGATGTACGTACAGGCTGGTGTTGTAGAAGATAGTCTGATTCAATCCAAACTGAGGCAGCATCTCCTTGACTCCATTGTTTTAGGTGTAGGAAAACAACAAAAATGCTAGCTTTTATACAGACTATCTCCATCGAACCCAGAAAACAAGTCCAGGTTCAGAAAATGAATCCGCCCAGATGTGGAGTGGGTCGACCCCGGGGTCGACCCTAGGGTCGACGCACCCTTGTGTGGGTCGACCCATAGGTCGACCCCCCTTAAGATGTGCGTCGACCCCTAACGGGTCTTATTCCCTCCTTGGTTCGTCGATTCATCTATTTGATAAATTTTGAATTCTAGTTTGTTTATTAACATATATCCTTCTTATATGTATACAAACTTCTAACCTTTATCTCTTCCTAATACGATGTCCGTTTTACGCAAACTCGGAGTCTATCTGAACCAGAATTCTAAGACGAACGCAATGGTACAATCCATTTTACTTAATTCCCAATATTTAATTAAGTATCCTATAGTTTATTATTGTTAATGTTCTTTAAAATTACGGGGTGTTACATTTCCCCTACTTAAAGGATTTCATCCCTGAAATCTCCAAGTTAAGAAGAATATTACTATCCTAACATCCATCTATAACAATCTAATCATCCATAGAAATCCATTGTCCTTAAGAGTTTTCTAATGTTTGTATGAACATATGCAAAGGTGTGTGTATACTTTCTTATGCTAATGCGAAGATCAGGCAGTCTACTGATTCAGTCGGTCTCCTTAATGCAATATATGCTAGTACCATGAATCCAAAATGTATGCAAATATTCCTAGTATATCATGTTAACTCTATATGTGTGCACAATCATCCGTCCAAATGCAACATCCATACGATGATACACCCATTTTTATCCATAAAAGTAAAATGCACACACATCATTATGCAGTATGAGTGTGTTTGAGCCGATCTAGTGCCTAGTGTGTGTATATGCATCCACGAGCAACCACTAGCAAACACTTATATCCACTTGCATCCATCAAACATAACATGTCTCAAACACATGCTTACATCCATTGGTTTTCTACCTAATGGTCCAAGGTACGATCAATAGGATACACACGAATGATAGAAACAAGTACTAATAAAAGCTTGGAAAAAGAAGTTAAGAACATACTCTCGAAAAGGAAAGGGTATGAAGTGAGAATCTTATCTTCAGTTTCCTAAGTTGCATCATCGCGGTCTTCTCGCCATTGCACTTTTATTAACTTAACCTCTCTATTGCGCAGCTTCTTAACCTGTAATCCAAGTATTCAGGTAGGAACTCATCTAACTGTTGCCTCCTTTTCTACCTCCACTTCCTTAAACATGCTCAGCTCGACCACTTCCGCAAATGTGAAACATGGAAGACATCATGAACACCCGCGAATCTTTCTGGTAATCTAACCCTATAGGGCATCTGACCTATCCTCTCCACCATAGGAAATGGACCTATAAACCTAGGGGCCAATTTCCCTATAGACCCAAAGCGAACCACATTCCTCAGGGGTGATACTCTGATGAAAACTATGTCTCCTGTAACACCCCACATCCGTTAGTGTCTCTCACAAAGGGAATGCACTAAGTTCTATGGAGCATTTTAAGGTAAAAGATGCAGATAAATTACAAGACAGACAGAAATTAAACAGCGGAAAATAAAACTTTGCTTTATTGATAAAATAGTTTGTACAACGATTTCTTTATAATATCAGAGTATCATCTGTCTTACAAAATAAAGAAGCATAAAACAACATTTATATTCCCCAATGTAGAAAGAGCCAGCCATAGCATCTGGAAAGAGAATCCAAGCAAAACTTCGACAAATCTTCAAGCTGGGAAAGAGTGACAATCCAACTTAACCTGAGCTATACTATTCCCTCCTTTACTACCGGGGGGAGGGGGGGGGAACGGAAGAAAAGAAGACGAAAGAAAAACAGAGTCAGACATAAAGCCTGAATAAGTTCAGTAACTTCTAGCATGTGAACATGGAAAAACAAAACGACATGAATTAACTGAATACAAGATTACACCATGACGATAGGGTCAGCAAGAGTAGACAAGATAATCCCAAGATATGCTAAGCTAAGATAAACTGGATATTCTCTAATACTTTCGCTGCTTCGTTATTTCCTTGTTATACTGGTTTCTATATCTCTGCACCACCTAACTAGTGTCCCAACTAGTAACGATAACGTGATCCCAATCCCTGTAGTTTCCATTGCCTTCAGGCATACATTTATTATTTATTACCTAGATCTAATCTAGGGTTTTCTACCAAGTGCTTTCTAGATTCAACTAGACTTTACGCTATCTGCTGAACGCTTCTCAGATTCAGGGTTTATGCCACCTAGTCCAACTAGGGATTATGCTACCTGTCGAATGATGTCCCCAAGTCTAGGACACACTACCTAGAGTGGTATATGTTCCTATACTTCCCCACGCATGTATCGCGAATCGTTATCGCTTGTCTAGATGCACATGTCCTGTAATGTGCGGCCCGAGTCCTGTGGCAGGGCAAATCAAGAAACATAGAACTCGGTCGGGAGCTTTCAGATATCTGCCGATGCAGATGCTAAGGTATGTTTTTATTCCAGTGGCTATGGTCCCACTCGACCCCTCCCTCAACTAATGAAAGGCACACCTTGAAAAATGAGAACTATACGCAGGCCCCCCTATGCCCCACTGTCCTATGGCCATCAGCAACCATAACTAGATAGCAAGTATATGGTCTTTTGGAGTTCTCCGCCTTTCTGCTTCACGTATCTCGATTGACTCAAGATGGATGGTAGACGACGAGTTGCTATCACAGGGCTACCGTTTTCTCGTCGAATCACGCTAGTCCATCCTAGTCTTTAGGTTGCCATATATTGCAACCAAGGCATACCCCTGGTTCTTCTAACGCAGACCTTAACCTCTGTGAGCCCAGGAGGATCATCTGCAGCCTCACAGAGGGATACCAAGAGTACCCTCACGTCCCCTCGAAGCCTCGGGCTTCGTAACCCAATTCGTTGGAGCCTTCTTTTTACTCAGACGGACATTCGCTCCTTCCCGTGTTATACTAAGAATTACAACTTAGTTTTGCTAACTAAGGTTTAGCACTTAGTTTCCAGAATCATTGTTTTCTTAACTAAGGTTTACTACTTAGCTCCTTTTAACTAAGGTTTACTACTTAGTTCTCTTTCCCGTCAATTTGGATTGGTTAAGTGTCATTAGTCAATTCAAGCTAACTTAACCCTCTTCATTTATCCTGTTAAACTGGTTAAGTGTTATCAGTAATTCATGTTGACTTAACCTTACCACAAACCAAGTTATATAGGTTAAGTATTTCTTATTACTTAACCCTACCCATTCATCCTGTATTGGTTAAGTATTCCTTTTTAACTTAACCTTGCCCGTCTGTTTTAACTAACATGTTATTAATGGTTAAGTATTATCCCTTCATGTTTTAGACTTAACCCTATTCCTTTATCACAATCTGATGGTTAAGTGCTCAAGTTTACTTAACCCTACGGTCTAGTCCAGCTAACATATCAAATTGGCTAAGTGTGTTAAATTTTACTTAACCCCAACCTCTAGTCTGGTTAACATGTTAATTTGGCTAAGTGTATTAACTTTACTTAACCCCACCTTCTAGTCTAGTTAACATGTTAATTCGGCTAAGTGTTTTCTTAGTTACTTAACCCCTACAAATCTTGTCTTGTTACCATGTTAAGTTGGTTAAGTATCCCTATGGACTTAGCCCTTCCATTCTAGCTTAACTGAGTTAAGTGTCTGTATGGACCTAACCCCACCCACCGGTCTGGTTATCATGTCGAATTGGTTAAGTTTCTTAGTTAACTTAACCCTACCATTCTTGTTCTAGCTTTAATTAAATAGATTAAAGCCGCGACCACTCACATTAGACAGATATTGTTGCGATTACTGGATGTGCCGGTTGGTTCCGGGCAGGTTTACATTGCAACTCAGTCTAACCTCGGGTTAGGCCTATTCGTGTTTTCTAAGTTCAAAGGGTTTCGATTAATTTTCAAATCAGGTTCTGAAAGTAACCATCCCGTCCGTCGGATCAGTAGGGATAGCCAGGGAGAGCAGGAAACTTGTATTTTCCAAACCCAAGCCTAGACACTATCCTCTCTGTCACCCTAGAACTTTCTGGTGTATTATTAAAAGAGATGTCGTTCATAAACCTTTAATTTGTCTAAATTTACAATTTCTCATTTAGGACAAATTCTATAAGTAAATTATTCCTAATTTACTTATTTTATAATTACTCTTTTAATGTAAATTGTCAACATTTATTATTATGGCCCATTCTCCCCTCTATATCATATTTATGCCTTTTTGGTATGTAAACCATACCAAATTAAGTGTCACTAACCATGATTTTGCTAAACATGACAATTACTCACAATTATGGCCAATTTCAAATCTATGCCAATACACTCGTTATGCCAAATTAGCTAATCCAATTCTGATTTAACATTCTAATTACAGTTCATGTCAAACTAGACTTATTATTCTAGTTCACAGTTCATGTAAATGCTAGATTTACAAGTCAATACTAGATTCGAATTACACATCCTATAATTCATGTCAAATTTATCCAATTTGCATTTCTATGAACATGCCATAATACATGTTCCCAATTTATGCCAATTTCCAAGTTAAAAACTACGTTTTTAGTAAATTTCCTATTTTGCCCAAATCGTATTCCCACCGTTTGTATAGTCGTGATTAAATCTAGATTATAGTTAAATCTAGATTCGTAGAAAATAGGGAATGAACCAAAGATGCTATGAAAAAGATAGGCATAATAACGGGCATAAATTGATAATTTACTAATTACAGACCTAACGAATTACATTGAAATTGATCTAAAACATCGAAGGCCTATAGGTCTGAAACTCTCATGACATAAAAATGGTTGAATAACGACGTAGGTTTAAGAACATGGGTAGACCTAACTTAATAGGTAAATTCCCAAGGTCTAAAACCAAAGAAAACCAAGGATAGACAGAATAGATATCAGGTTTAGACCCAATTTCACAGTCACAAAACTTATGCAAAACTTTCCTAGTCATAAATCATAGGTGTTTAATCACAGTTGTCCTTGTTATGTCATAGGCAATAGTTTATGTTTCCTAATCAAAGGCATAGGCTTGTGTTCATAGTCAAGGAAATAATTCTCATAGTCACAGTCACAGTCATAGGCAATGTTCAAGGTCATAGGCAATGTTCGTAGTCATAGGCAATGTTCATAGTCAAAGAGGCATATGGTTTTAAGGTCCATAGTTTCATAGTCATAATCTTATTGGTCCTCGAATCATAATAGTTCTTAATTAGGTCCAAAGAAATAAGCAATGATTCGAATAGAAAGAATTGGCATACTCTTTTATTCCTTTAATTTCATGTCACAAAAAGAGAAAACGTTCAAATCTAAAATGTACCGACTTACAGAGATTAGATTAGATTCGTAGAAAAACAGTCATTTGAATCTTCACTTGAATCCTAGATTGACTTGAATCTCCTCTTGAAAGTCTTGAGCAGCATTTCCTCATCTTGATTTATTTTATATATTATTTATTTATACATTTTCTCAGAGGCAGCATAAGGATAGAAAAGAATTGTGAATAGAGAAGGAGACTAGGGCTGTTTATATATGTTAGGCGGACGAATCTGGTCAGAATGACGTCCGGATACAGAAGAACGAACCAGACTGCAGATCTGGAAAAAGCAGGGGGGTCGACCCCCAGGTCGACTACCCAGTCGACCTGGGTGTCCCAGGTCGACTACCTTGTCGACCTGGGTTTTGGGCGGGAAAATTCCCGCCCAGCCCAATCTGGGTCCGATTTTGAATTTTGAACTCGTTTTCTGACCTGTTCGAATTTTAAATCGAATTCTGAAACTTCTGAAGACCATAACTCCTTCATACGGAGTCCGATTAACGCAAAATCGGACTCTATCTCACGCAGAATTCCGAGACGAACGCAATGGCGTAGCCCGTTTCCCTTGATTTTGATTTTTAAATTTATTTCTGCCTTGATTTGTGAATCTTAGTGTTACAGAATTACGGGGTGTTACATTCTCCCCCACTTAAAAGGATTTCGTCCCCGAAATCTTCAAGTTAGGAAGAATGTGTCCTACCATCCAATCACCCATTTACTCAACCATTCAATCACAGGCATTCATTGTCCTTAAAAGATTTCTAATGCTTTCATGTTCATATGCATAGTGTGTATATGTCTTTATCTAGTGCAAAATCAGGCGGTCTACTGATTCAGTTGACCTCCTTAATGCGAATCATATCAGTGCCATGCGTCCAATCATGTATGCAAGCACCCCTAGTTATGTAAATACTACATGCGTGCACAGCCATTCATCCATATGCAACATCCATATGATAACATATCAAGTTCAACTTACAAACAAATACATATCTGTAAATGCAATATGAAAGCGTCCGAACTGACCTAGTGTCTAATACGTATGCATATGCATTCACGAGCAACCATTAGCAACCACTTGCAACCATCAACCATAACATGTTTCAAATACATGTTTACATCCATTGGCTTCTTCCTAAGGATCGAAGATACGACCTAGAGGATATACCTTGGAAAGAGAGAAACAATTATGCGTAAAGCTCCTAAACAAAGAAATCAAGGGTGCACCCTTAAGGAAAAGGGTATGATGCTAGTATCTAGTCTTCTTGAGCTTTACTCCACTGTATCTTAACTAATTTAACTTCACAATTGTGAAGTTTCTGACCTCCATTTACAAAATAAACAGATGCCAATTGCGGTACCAAGTGTATGTACTAAGATGATTAGAGGTCTCCCTCTTATCCGCCATGCCATAACTATAAGGGTCGAAAGGTTACTACGTGCTTTTTAGAGTGCCTACCACAACTATTCATCTCTCACGCAGACCATCCTAGTCGAACTCGACATTCCTCAAGTACAAGCCCCAAAGGCCTAAACCAATATCAGACAAGCACCCAAGGAATATCTCCTCCGAATTTAGACGATCTACATGAGATGATATAAGCAAACTCGATAGCTACTCTCAAATCCCTACTAACCAAAAATAAACTGGTCGGACCACCAATTGGATTTGAGACCCTAGTGGGATCTTTCTATTATACAAGTACTATGGTGCAGAGACTCAACTATGGAAGAGGATATGAACAATTGCGAAGCGCTAAAACGAACAACAAAACTAGATTCTTCCAACAGAACTTTACTACCTTTCTCCTAGGTACGCTTGGTGGAGAAAGTAGGTACTTGCCCTTCTGAAAATCTCGTCCCTCGTTCTTGCCCTTGTCCTTAATTATATGCCCTATTATACCCTAGTAAAGATACTTCCTCTTGTCTTAGGTTTTATAATTCCTTCCTCCTTTGTGAGCTATCTACATCCATGAATTCCTCATCCTAGGGTTGTGCTCCTCAGCCAAACTCCTCATCCCCTTCCATGTGTAACCATGTTGACAAATCTCTCGAAAGCTGCCTCCATCGTACGGGAAACCCTATAAGCTTGAAAGAAAACTGGTTGTGGGTGAAACAACTACGGCTATGGATGGAAGCCGAGCACGATTTCGCCCATCGATGAGGTTACCTCCCAGAAAGCCAGGAGCCCCAGAGACTCAAGAAAGAAGGAGACAAGAATTCAAACAGAGGAAGTGAAGATAGTGCGTATGGCTTTGGGGAATATGCCTTTAAAACAAATCATTTCTTTTTAAAAAATGCTTCTTTTAAAACCGTTTGAAAATAATTTTTCAAATCTTTTATCTGATCCGGTAACCTTCAGCTCTGATACCACGTGTAACACCCCACATCCGTTAGTGTCACTCACAAAGGGAATGCACTAAGTTCTATGGAGAATTTTAAGGTAAAAGATGCAGATAAACTACAAGATAGACAAAAATTAAACAGCGGAAAATAAAACTTTGCTTTATTGATAAAATAGTTTGTACAACGATTTCTTTATAATATCAGAGTATCATCTGTCTTACAAAATAAAGAAGCATAAAACAACATTTATATTCCCCAATGTAGCAAGAGCCAGCCATAGCATCTGGAAAGAGAATCCAAGCAAAACTTCGACAAATCTTCAAGCTGGGAAAGAGTGACAATCCAACTTAACCTGAGCTATACTATTCCCTCCTTTACTACCCGGGGGGGAACGAAATAAAAGAAGACGAAAGAAAAACAGAGTCAGACATAAAGCCTGAGTAAGTTCAGTAACTTCTAGCATGTGCACATGGAAAAACAAAACGACATGAATTAACTGAATACAAGATTCACCATGACGATAGGGTCAGCAAGAGTAGATAAGATAATCCCAAGATATGCTAAGCTAAGATAAACTGGATATACTCTAATACTTTCGCTGCTTCGTTATTTCCTTGTTATACTGGTTTCTATATCTCTGCACCACCTAACTAGTGTCCCAACTAGTAACGATAACGTGATCCCAATCCCTGTAGTTTCCATAGCCATCAGGCATACATTTATTATTTATTACCTAGATCTAATCTAGGGTTTTCTACCAAGTGCTTTCTAGATTCAACTAGACTTTACGCTATCTGCTGAACGCTTCTCGGATTCAGGGTTTATGCCACCTAGTCCAACTAGGGATTATGCTACCTATCGAACGATGCCCCCAAGTCTAGGACACACTACCTAGAGTGGTATATGTTCCTATACTTCCCCACGCATGTATCACGAATCGTTATCGCTTGTCTAGATGCACATGTCCTGTAATGTGCGGCCCGAGTCCTGTGGCCGGACAAATCAAGAAACATAGAACTCGGTCGGGAGCTTTCAGATATCTGCCGATGCAGATGCTAAGGTATGTTTTTATTCCAGTGGCTATGGTCCCACTCGACCCCTCCCTTAACTAATGAAAGGCACACCTTGAAAAATGAGAACTATACGCAGGCCCCCCTATGCCCCACTGTCCTATGGCCATCAGCAACCATAACTATACGCTAGTCCATCCTAGTCTTTAGGTTGCCATATATTGCAACCAAGGCATACCCCTGGTTCTTCTAACGCAGACCTTAACCTCTGTGAGCCCAGGAGGATCATCTGCAGCCTCACAGAGAGATACCAAGAGTACCCTCACGTCCCCTCGAAGCCTCGGGCTTCGTAACCCAATTCCTTGGAGCCTTCTTTTTACTCAGACGGACATTCGCTCCTTCCCGTGTTATACTAAGAATTACAACTTAGTTTTGCTAACTAAGGTTTACCACTTAGTTTCCAGAATCGTTGTTTTCTTAACTAAGGTTTACTACTTAGCTCCTTTTAACTAAGGTTTACTACTTAGTTCTCTTTCCCGTCAATTTGGATTGGTTAAGTGTCATTAGTCAATTCAAGCTAACTTAACCCTCTTCATTTATCCTGTTAAACTAGTTAAGTGTTATCAGTAATTCATGTTGACTTAACCTTACCACAAACCAAGTTATATTGGTTAAGTATTTATTATTACTTAACCCTACCCATTCATCCTGTATTGGTTAAGTATTCCTTTTTAACTTAACCTTGCCCGTCTGTTTTAACTAACATGTTATTAATGGTTAAGTATTATCACTTCATGTTTTAGACTTAACCCTATTCCTTTATCACAATCTGATGGTTAAGTGCTTAAGTTTACTTAACCCTATGGTCTAGTCCAGCTAACATATAAAATTGGCTAAGTGTGTTAAATTTTACTTAACCCCAACCTCTAGTCTGGTTAACATGTTAATTTGGCTAGGTGTATTAACTTTACTTAACCCCACCTTCTAGTCTAATTAACATGTTAATTCGGCTAAGTGTTTTCTTAGTTACTTAACCCTTACAAATCTTGTCTTGTTACCATGTTAAGTTGGTTTAAGTATCCCTATGGACTTAGCCCTCTCATTTTAGCTTAACTGTGTTAAGTGTCTGTATGGACCTAACCCCACCCACCGGTCTGGTTATCATGTCGAATTGGTTAAGTATCTTAGTTAACTTAACCTTACCATTCTTGTTCTAGCTTTAATTAAATAGATTAAAGCCGCGACCACTCACATTAGACAGATATTGTTGCGATTACTGGATGTGCCGGTTGGTTACGAGCACGTTTACATCGCAACTCAGTCTAACCTTGGGTTAGGCCTATTCGTGTTTTCTAAGTTCAAAGGGTTTCGATTAATTTTCAAATCAGGTTCTGAAAGTAACCATCCCGTCCGTCGGATCAGTTAGGGATAGCCAGGGAGAGCAGGAAACTTGTATTTTCCAAACCCAAGCCTAGACACTATCCTCTCTGTCACCCTAGAACTTTCTGGTGTATTATTAAAAGAGATGTCGTTCATAAACCTTTAATTTGTCTAAATTTACAATTTCTCATTTAGGACAAATTCTAAAAGTAAATTATTCCTAATTTACTTATTTCATAATTACTCTTTTAATGTAAATTGTCAACATTTATTATTATGGCCCATTCTCCCCTCTATATCATATTTATGCCTTTTTGGTATGTAAACCATACCAAATTAAGTGTCACTAACCATGATTTTGCTAAACATGACAATTACTCACAATTATGGCCAATTTCAAATCTATGCCAATACACTCGTTATGCCAAATTAGCTAATCCAATTCTGATTTACATTCTAATTACATTTCATGTCAAACTAGACTTATTATTCTAGTTCACAGTTCATGTAAATGCTAGATTTACAAGTCAATACTAGATTCGAATTACACATCCTATAATTCATGTCAAATTTATCCAATTTGCATTTCTATGAACATGCCATAATACATGTTCCCAATTTATGCCAATTTCCAAGTTAAAAACTACGTTTTTAGTAAATTTCCTATTTTGCCCAAATCGTATTCCCACCGTTTGTATAGTCGTGATTCAATCTAGATTATAGTTAAATCTAGATTCGTAGAAAATAGGGAATGAACCAAAGATGCTATGAAAAAGATAGGCATAATAACTGGCATAAAATGATAATTTACTAATTACAGACCTAACGAATTACACTGAAATTGATCTAAAACATCGAAGGCCTACAGGTCTGAAACTCTCATGACATAAAAAGGGTTGAATAACGACGTAGGTTCAAGAACATGGGTAGACCTAACATAATAGGTAAATTCCCAAGGTCTAAAACCAAAGAAAACCAAGGATAGACATAATAGATAATCAGGTTTAGACCCAATTTCAGAGTCACAAAACTTAAACAACACTTTCCTAGTCATGAATCATAGGTGTTTAATCACAGTTGTCCTTGTTATGTCATAGGCAATAGTTTATGTTTCCTAATCAAAGGCACAGGCTTGTGTTCATAGTCAAGGAAATAATTCTCATAGTCATAGTCACAGTCATAGGCAATGTTCAAAGTCATAGGCAATGTTCGTAGTCATAGGCAATGTTCATAGTCAAAGAGGCATATGGTTTTAAGGTCCATAGTTTCATAGTCATAGTCTTATTGGTCCTCGAATCATAACAGTTCTTAATTAGGTCCAAAGAAATAAGCATTGATTTGAATAGAAAGAATTGGCATACTCTTTTATTCCTTTAATTTCATGTCATGAAAAGAGAAAACATTCAAATCTAAAAAGTACCGACTTACAGAGATTAGATTAGATTCGTAGAAAAATAGTCGTTGAAGTCGTTTGAATCTTCACTTGAATCCTAGCTTGACTTGAATCTCCTCTTGAAAGTCTTGAGCAGCATTTCCTCGTCTTGATTTATTTTATATATTATTTATTTATACATTTTCTTAGAGGCAGCATAAGGATAGAAAAGAATTGTGAATAGAGAAGGAGACAAGGGCTGTTTATATAGTGTTAGGCGGACGAATCTGGTCAGAATGGCGTCCGGATACAGAAGAACGAACCAGACTGCAGATCTGGAAAAAGCAGGGGGGTCGACCCCCAGGTCGACTACCCAGTCGACCTGGGAACCCCAGTTCGACTACCCAGTCGACCTGGGTCTTGGGTGGGAAAATTCCCGCCCAGCCCAATCTGGGTCCGATTTTGAATTTTGAACTCGTTTTCTGACCTGTTCGAATTTTAAATCAAATTCTGAAACTTCTGAAGACCATAACTCCTTCATACGGAGTCCGATTAACGCAAACTCGGACTCTATCTCATGCAGAATTCCGAGACGAACGCAATGGCGCAGCACGTTTCCCTTGATTTTGATTTTTAAATTTAATTCTGCCTTGATTTGTTAATCTTAGTATTACAGAATTACGGGGTGTTACATCTCCAACATCGAACTCAATGTCAGTCCTTCACTTATCTGTGTAGGACTTCTGCCTGTCCTGAGCTATCTCCATATGTCGGTGGATTGAGTCAATCTTTTTTGTAGTCTCTCTAACCATCTCAGGTCCAAGTAGAAGCCTGTTCGTAGACTCTCACCAACAAGTCAGTGATCTACAAGGTCATTTGTATAGTGCCTCAAAGAGTGCCACGCCAATACTAGTCTGATAACTGTTGTTGTAGGCGAACTCTACCAATGGGAGGTGCTCCTACCAAGTCCCTCCGAAGTTTAGGATACACAGCCTTAAAAGATCCTTTAAAACTCTATTCACCCTATCAATCTGTGACAACCCGAATTCCGACAGACCGATTTTTTTTTCAAAATTCCAATCTATCGAAACTCAGATTGGTTTGCTCTGGTATCCTGCAGAAAAGACAGAGACATAAAATATGTCAGAGCTTAGAAAATATCTCACAGCGGAATGGATAAAATATAAATCAAAGTATAGCCTTACCGTATTAATAATACTGCCTAACCAGTATCCAAAGCTATACTGTCTCATATCTCTGCCACAAATCTAACCTGCGAGTTATGTTATGAGGATGGGGTTAGAGCACAAGTTATGGTGATTGGATTTAAACTATACACTTTGGATAATCCTACATATATCGTTCAATCATATTTTCTTATTTATTAAGTTACTTGGGTTAACAACACTCAAGGCCTACACACTCTTCGTACCCATTTACTTCCTAGTGGATTAACCTAATAAAGTATATATGTAGCTACCCCCAATATCGAGGTACACCCCATGGTACCCCACTCGCACCGTCTCCACCGTAACACCATCGAAATATACACATTCCCTAATCCTATGCAATAGCGACATACGAATAACAATATTACATTCCGCATATATCTGTCCTTACTATGCTACGTAAATGTATGGACTGCCACCCTTATTTGATTCAGAATTCATACCGGAGTAATGCCCTCAAGTTTACGATACACCACCCAGAGCCGACATGCATGTATCTAGACTGTCCACCATACGTATCTTCAATTGTAGCTCGATGCATCAATCGCACGTCCTCTAATGTGCAACGAGTTCCATGGCAGGGCGATACAAGAAACACAGAACTCGGTTGGGAGCTTTTCCATACCTGTATAGGCTCATCTTTATGAGCCTTTATATACAGATATTCCTAGAGTCTGTTTTCACGGTGGCTACGGCCCCACCTAGGCCCCTCCCTCAACTAGTAAAGACTACGAGAGCTAAGTGACTGCCCCTACGTAAACAATCTAAACATCCATTTGGCGTCTTCCCTCAACCCCTTACCCCGATAGTGAAGGGTGAAGTGGTATCTTGGATTTAGCTCTAATCCCACTGGCTGCCGATGTCGGATGTCCGACGGTCTGCTATCCTTGTTGGTTGTGACCCTCTTCCTCCTCGTGAGTCAACCACGAACCACCCTGGTGTCACCTCGTCATAGCATTCTGACTGCATAGCTACATCTGCAGTCAAGGCCCAACATCTGCGGGCACAGCCTAAGACATCTGCCGCCGCACATAGGACTACTAAGAGCACCTTACGTTCCTCAGGAAGCCGCGTGCTTCCCCTTCCAGTCCTTTGGAGCCTCATAACAATCAAATGAATGTGCGCTCCCACTCGTGCCTTATAACACCATGTTGATCTACCCCGTTGGGTTATTCACCGTCAAACGTGCAGATTGGTTCAAGCACCTCACTTTAATATGTTATTAAACCCTATATCTAAACATTCTTTTACGCTCTTGCCTTACCTCTTCAGGTTTCCTTTTAACTTGGTTATTCTCATTCACATTGAATTCTTATTCAAATTACCAAGTTTCTCTTGCTTATTAATTTCAGTTATATAACTTAACCCATTTAAGTTTATTAATAAGCCCACAACATGTTATTCCCTAGACTGTGGTCCAAGATCTGAAATCCACAATCTGTTTATATTCTTAATCGATTTTATCATTATAATAACATGTTCTACTTAATATGTAATTAAGTATATCCCAATTCACATGTTTTCTATTTAACATGTCAATAATTATTTATGATTACAAATAACTTATTTCATTTCATAAATTTTCCTCATCCTTTCTCATTTGATCATAATTCCATTTTACATTGTCAATACAACTTATCGCTATTTACTTGTTGACTTAGTTCTATTAACTAAGGCCCATTAATAAGTTTCTCTACCCGTTTATTATAACCTATGTTATAATTTCCTTTCGTCCCTAGGACAAGCCTAAACATTCTTATCAACGGGTTTCAGACTTCCAAGCTTACAGATTACTTAATTTATAATTAAGTACAACTTCCTATGTTTCGTATATTTTCCCCTTTTTTCAACAGGTTTCTTGCTTTCCTCATTTACTGATTACTTAATTTACAATTAAGTGTCCCTTATCTCATTTCGCCAGTTATCTCATTTCCTTATTAGTTTATTATAACCTAAGTTATAATCTTCACTTGTCCCTAGGACAAGTCTACCTATTATACAACATTTTCATTAATGTTATTTATTTACAATAGGTGATTATCATTTCTACAAGTTATGTTTACCCTAAAAGGTGTCTTTAATTACATAACTTTATTATTTCTACCGGTTACGTATACCACTAGGTGTCTGTAATTACATAACCTTATCGTACTAAGTTTGCGGGCCTATATGTAAATATTACCCACCCCCTTAGATTTGCCTAGCCCACCCACTGTCTAACCAATTTTTACTTAACCCTAACTTTAGTTCATATTCATAAAATTCCTATGGATTAGATTAGATTAAGTAGTCAAATTCATTACCATGTCCATTTATGGTTTATAATGGGCTAGAACTCCCACATTAGGCCTACAATTTGTGGATGCTGGATATGTCGGTCGGGTCCGGGCAGACTTCTTCCACAAGTTGGGCCTAAGCTCATGTCATAGCCCTTCTCGTATTTGCGCACTTAGACCTCTCACATTAGGTTCAACATTAGTGGCTGTTGGATATGTCGGTCGGGTCCGGGCTGACTTCCACCACTAATGCAACCCAACCTCGTGCCGTAAGTGCAATTACAATTTCTAATTGTAATCCTGGGCATTCATCTTCATTTATTCAATTACATGTATATAATCATACAACAATTCTAATTCACACAGGTAAGGGCTCTGGTATATAAATGGGACAAATCAAAATGCATTATGAACAGTGGTAGTTACTGCTAATATTTTTAACAAATCTTTAACATATAAACATTTCCAATATTTCAAATAATCTTATGAATGAATTTTCAACCATTTATGTTCATATCAGATTGCGCCTCCAAATTAAAGTCTCAAAACATAATATATGTTATGACCCAAAATCCCATTTCAAATTATGGCCCAAATCCCAATATATGTCGCGTGTCTTCCTACATGTAATTAACTTTATTTAAAATAACATGTAGTTCTCCAATAGTGTATCATTTACCCAATTCATAGGTTCATATAATGGATCTATACAATGGTATTCATTTTTATTAAACATTCAAGTAAATGTACATATCAACATATTAACTAATTGAACATATTATCCATTTTAGCGCAATAATGCATTTCATCAAATTAAACCTTCCAATATGTTCATTATGGGGAATGCCAAACGATAGAGGTACTATTATTCAAAAATTATATTTTAATCCACTCACCTTTCATGCTTTTCCCAAATTTTGGACCCGATATGCTCTATCGTCCATGGTTTCCCTTTTCCCTTTAATTTGATTCACAACCTAATGACCATGTATTTATTATTTCATGAAAAGAGAAGAGAAATAATTTAAATAGATTGGTTCTTAGAAGTTTACCTTGCTTTCATGATTCAATAATCTTTTTATTAACGTTGATTCCCTCTTCCAGATCTGAATCCATAATTCTCCTAGGCTAACATTTTAATTTCATAATAAATTTGAGAGAAGAGAGAGAGAGGGCTATGACAGAGCTCCAACGTAGCTGCCGAATTATGATGTTTAGGGTTAGGTCTAGGGTCTTATTTATAGGTGTATGGAGCAACTAAGACCCTCAGATTTGACCAAAAGCCATCTGAAGCATCAAAATATCAGAAAACCCTAATCTGCCAAAATCTACCGCCGGGGGTCGACCCCCCTTCATGTGGGTCGACCCCTGGGTCGACCCTCCTTTAGGTGGGTCGACCTATGGGTCAACCCCCTCAAAGTGGTTGAACCCCATGGGTACGGAGGCCAAAAATTGTTCTGGGTGCACCTGGGAGGTGCGCCAGTGCAAAAATGGTCTGGTGCACTTGCCAAGTGCGCCAGTTGTTCTGGCCCGCTTCCTGATTTTTCTGACAAACTTCTGCCGCCCATAACTTCTTCATACGATGTCCGTTTTATGTAAACTCAGACTCTATCTAAACCAGAATTCCGAGACGAACGCAACGGTATGACCCGTTTTACTTAATTCTTATTATTAAATTAATTTATTCTTATTTTATTATCTTACACTAAATATACGAGGTGTTACATTCTCCCATCCTTAGAAAACTTCGTCCCTGAAATTTGATAAGGGTAAAATAAATTAACCCCTCGCATAATATACATCCATCATGTGTGCATCAATTTTTTGCAAACATCGTGCACTTATGCAAAGTGAAGTACAACATAATAATGCATGCATGCCTAAGCGGTACCTCCTATATGTATGCAAGCTTTTCAAAAATTCTTTTAAAATATGATGCTCACATCCTAAATATACTGGCAGTTCTACATGAATGCAATATTTTGAAAATCAAAAATGCTTTTTCATCCAGATTTTCCCACTCTTACTGAGTAGGAGCGTAGTTCATCCAATTGTTGCATCCATAATCCTACCAACCAACTTTATTTTTTCGAATTTCAGAAAAATCTTATTTTCTAAATTCGATTTCTTATGTTACAAAAAGGTGGAAAACAGAAAACTTCGCATCTTCCATTTTTTTTCAACCTCTTTCTAACTGTACTTGGATTTTATGAAACTATTATAAAGATTCTCTTATTTTCCTATCCAAGCACAGCCCATATAAGAAATTTTTTCTTTTGTTACTGATTTTCTTTTTCATCTTATCTTGGAAATTTTTATCTTTATCCGTCTTTTCTCATAATTTATCATGTTTGTTGCTTTACTGAATTTTCTGTTCCTTTTCAGTGGTAACATTTCTCTTTTCTTAGCTTATTTAATCATTTGATCTTAGTTTAAATTTAAATAAGCCTTCTAGTCTTTCAACTAAAACATGAGAACAAACACCTTACACAACTACTACTAAGGGCCAAGAATCTCGGGACTATGTCCCCCTCAGACAGAAAAGTCCAAATTATGGGATCCATGACAAGTTTAGGTGTTGCTCTAATTCCCGGCAAGAACCATACAATGGAACGATCCCAATCGAAATGTAGTAACGGGTTTTACCCCTATCATGAAAATTAGCAATGAGATCTAAACACTTACTTGCCCTTTTCTATCTACTAGTCCTAGCTGTGTACCAATAATTATTCCAAGCGACACCCTAGGCTATTCAATGCTTACGCATTTACGGGAACTCACTATTATTCCAAGATAATTCTCGCTATTTACTTTATAGCCTCAAAACATTTCCCGTCTTTCCTAGGCACTAACCCGTACCTACTCCATACTTTTAAAACACGGTTTGGATTTTCTTTTTCATTTAATTTTTTTTTCCAAAAATTCAAAAGTGTCAAAACTTTATTTTCCTCATGAAAACTTACTTTTTCCAAACCAAAAAAACATGTCATCTTAAAAAAATTGCAAATCATTCATTTATTTTCAAATCACAAAAACTGTAGTAGATAAGGGCAACTATTCCTCAATCAGGTTTACGGCTGGCTCTTACCTATAAGGTTGGTTCAGTCCCTTGCTACAAGGTGCAAACATCTACTCTACTCCAAATCTCAACGACTTATTTTGTCCGCCCAACAAAATCCTCTTATTAAAATAATTTATCAGAAAGGATTTATCATAAGAATAGAGACTTAAAATCTTTCTTTACTAAAAATTCTTATACGAAATATAACAGCAAAACTAGCGAGTTATACATGCTCTATAACATACACCTTTTACTGAGAGAGTTTCATCTTAGACAAAATTTTCACATGAAATCACTATTTGCCAAATATACCCCATTTTACTTCAAAACCCAATATGTACATATTTTAAAACTATAACTTTTAAGATTAAAACTTAGAAACACTATAAACCATTTCCCAAAATTTTTATAATTTCAATTTCTTAAAAGTTAACACCAGGGTTAGACTCAAAGAGGGTTTCAAATTTTCTTCTAGTCTTTCCTAGACACCCCCCTCCCAAGGTCAATTCTCTCAACTATATATATTCCTAATCCATTTTTCTCTTTTCAACCTTTTCCAATTTATAAGGTTTTCAAGCCCACTAACCCAAAATACTAATCATATGGGATTCACTTTTCCTTTCATACAAAGTATATTGTACACTCTCCACCCAAATTACCGAAGGGTCTCGGATTTCCATATTCATTCCTTTAGTGTACAAAACAAACATCCCATTTCTTACCATATTATACTCTTTCTATTTAGTGGGTTCCTCTATGGATCTAGGTATATATATAATATATATATTTATATATTTTTTAAAATACAAATACGTTCACTCACTATTTATACAGGAATCCTAAATCTGATCTCTGATACCAGATGTGACAACCCGAATTCTGACATACCGATTTTTTTTCAAAATTCCAATCTACCGAAACTCGGATTGGTTTGCTCTGGTATCCTGCAGAAAAGACAGAGACATAAAATATGTCAGATCTCAGAAAATATCTCATAGCGGAATGGATAAAATATAAATCAAAGTATAGCCTTACCGTATTAATAATAGTGCCTAACCAGTATCCAAAGCTATAATGTCTCATGTCTCTGCCACAAATCTAACCTACGAGTATGTTATGAGGAGTGGGTTAGAACAAAAGTTCTGGTGACTGGATTTAAACTATACACTTTGGATAATCCTACATATACCGTTTAATCATATTTTCTTATTTATTAGGTTACTTGGGTTAACAACACTCAAGCCTACACACTCATCATACCCATTTACTTCCTAGTGGATTAACCTAATACAATATATATGTAGCTACCCCCAATATCGAGGTGCACCCCATGGTACCCCACTCGCACCGTCTCCACCGTAACACCGTCAATCTATCATCCATTCTATCATCCATGGTTTCCCTTTTCCCTTTAATTTGATTCACAACCTAACGACTATGGATTTATTATTTCATGAATGGAGAAGAGAAATAATTTAAATATATAGGTTCTTAGAAATTTACCTTGCTTTTATGATTCAATAATCTTTTTATTAATTTTGATTCCCTCTTCCATACCTGAATCCATAATTCTCCTAGGCTAATTTTTTAATTTCATAATAGATTTGAGAAGAGAGAGAGAGAGAGCCATAACAAAGCTCTAGCGTAGCCGCCGAATAATGATGTTTAGGGTTAGGTCTAGGGTCTTATTTATAAGTGTATGGAGCAACCAGGACCCTCAGATTTGACCAATAACCATCTGAACCATCAAAATATCAGAAAACCCTAATCTGCCAAAATCTACCATCAGGGGTCGACCCCCTTTCAGGTGGGTCGAACCCAGAGTTCCCATGGGTCAACCCCCATGGGTCCAGAGGCCGAAAATTGTTCAAGGCACACCTGGAAGGTGCGCCAGTGCAAAAATGGCCTAGCGCACTTGCCAAGTGCGCCAGTTGTTCTGGCTCGCTTCCTGATTTTTCTGACAAAATTCTGCTGCCCATAACTTCTTCATACGATGTCCATTTTACGCAAACTTGGACACTATCTGAACCATAATTTCGAAACGAACGCAACGGTACAATCAGTTTTACTTAATTATGAATATTAATTAATTTATTCTTATTTTATTATCTTATACTAAAAATACGGGGTGTTACATAATATGTCCATCAGTTTGAGGATGATATGTAGTGCTTAAACATAACTGTGTTCCTAGTGCCTCTTGCAAGCTCTTCCAGAACTTACTAGTGAAGATGGGATCACTATCACTGACTATGCTTGAAGGTACTCCATGTAGATGGACTATCTCACGAAAATAAACTGATGTTAACCATGCTGTTGTTTTCTTGCTCTTAACAGGAATGAAATGAGCGCTCTCAGTAAGCCTGCCTACTATAACCCAGATACTGGTGTTGCCTCTCCTCGATCTAGGCAAACCATCAATGAAATCCATAGAGACACCCTCCCACTTCCATTGGGGACATCCAAAGGATGAAGCAAACTGCCAGGCTTCTTTCGTTCAACTTTTACTCGTTGGCAAATCAAACATCGAGCTACAAACTCTACTACATCTTTCTTCATCCCAGCCCAAATGAAAATTCTCTTCATGTCTCGGTGCATCTTATCGCTGCCCAGATGGATAGTCTTCCTAGAATGATGGGCTTCCTCAAGGACTGTCGTCAACAAACCTCCAACTTGGGTAACACAAAGCCTACCATATCGTCGTAGCCACCCTTTATCATCCACGAAATATCTACTAAGGTGACTAGAAATCTCCTCTCTACTGAGTCTACCAATAAGTCTGTTATCTATGGGTCCTCTCGCTGCGATGATCCTATTCGATCCATAAGAATAGGTCGCACCTCTAGAGATGCCAACAACCCAGGTGTAAGATCCGTAGAAGGCCTAAAATCGATGGTCGATATGTACTCCCAACTCTGCCTCTCTATGAATAAAGGACTCAAGGTCATCCTCTGCCTACTCAATGCGTCAACCACTACATTACCCTTACCAGGAGTATAAGCGATCTCAAATTCATAGGACGCCAGGAACTCTATCTATCTTTGTTGTCTCAAATTGAGATCCTTCGGCGAGAACAGATATTTGAGCGACTTATGATCTGTGTATAACTCGAACCTTTATCCCAAGAGATAATGCCGCGTAGTCTTAAGTGAGAACACTATAGCAGCCAACTCTTGATCATGGGTAGGGTAGTTCCTCTCATGAACTCTCAACTATCAACTACCATAGCATACTACCCTTCCCTCTTGCATTAAAACGACAACAAGCCCTACACCACATGCATCGGTGTACGTTGTGAACACCATGCTCCCATCATTCAATGTCAGAACCGGGGTTGTTGTCAGATCCATATTCAACCGCTAAAAAGCATCCTTGCAATCAATACTCCAAGCAAAGGTCAAATTCTTCTTCGTCAGTTTGGTGAGTGGGGATGATATTTTTGCGAAGTCCTTGATATACTTTCTATAGTATCCCGCTAACCAAGAAAACTTTTCACCTTCGTTGCATTCTTTGGAGCGTTCCAGTCTTGAACTGCAACTACTTTCGTGGGATCCACCGCTATCCCATCCTTGGAGAGCACATGCCCTAGAAATCTCACCTCCTTTCTCCAAAAGTGACACTTGGAGAATTTCGCCTTAAGCTGGTATGCCCTAAGAGTTTTTAAGACCTCTTCTAAATGTAGGGCATGCTCTTCTTTGCTCTTCGAGAAAATCAAGATATCATCCACAAAGACTATCATGAACTTGTTCAAAAACTCCGTAAACACCTTACTCATTAGATCAACAAAATAAACGGGTGCATTCTTCAACCCTAAAAAGGCATGACTAGACACTCAAAGAATCCATCTGGAGTAATGAAAGAGGTCTTATCTATACTGTCCTCGGACACCCTCAACTGATGAAATCCCATGGCTAAATCTAACTGTGAGAAAACAGATGCACCAACAAGCTGGTCAAACAGATCATCTATCTCGGGAGTGGTTACCTATTCTTCTGGGTGAGCTTATTCAACTCCCTGTAATCTACACATAGATGAAGTGAGCTATCCGCCTTGGTTGCAAAGACGACTGGAGCACCCCATATTCTTAAATACTTTTCCAAATAAACCCTTCTCAAGTAGCTTCCTCACTTGCTTGCTAAGTTCCTCCTTTCCCTAGGAGCCATGTGGTGCACAGGCAATGCGATTGGCTTCACATTATCCACCAGGTATATCCAAAAATCAATCTCCCTCCTCCAAGGTAAGGCCCTAACCTCATCAAAAACATCAGATACTCATAGACTACCGGTACAGATCGTAAATCATCGACAAAAGCATCAAGTGATTTTAGGAAGCTGAGCATGACATACCCCCTTAGGTCACAGGAAATCTCGAGAGTCCTCCCACGGCAAGTTTGAAGCCTAACGACCTCCTCTCACAGTTTAGGATGGAACCATACATAGCTAGCCAATCCATCCCTAAAATCATACCATAGCCCATAAAACCAAGCACATACGGGTCGCACTCGAACTTGACGGCTAATACAAATATCCTCAAACCTCGACATTTCATAGACAGATGAGCCGTACCCCAATATGGTTTGAGACGATAACGGGATCAGAAACAATACTAGTACTAAGGTGCAAAGACTCAACCCCAAAATCAGATATAAAAGAATGAGAAGCGTCAGAATCAAAAAGAGCTATAACTGGATGATCGAAAAGGGAAATCAAACCTTCAATAGACTTTTCCTAACTCTGTCCAGTCCACTAGCCTCGAGAGCATGCATCTGCCCTCTAGAAGGTCCTACCCTTTGCCCCTGTCCTTGCTTCTTCGGGCATTCCCTAGTATAGTGTCCAACTTCACCATAGGTGAAACAAGCATTCTTCATTTTTCTGCAATCCTTGACCGGATGACCCAAGCTCCCATAACCATGACATTTCTTCTTGTTCTGAGCTTTGTCGTTCTTTTCACCCTTCTTTTGTTGTTATTTCATGGGCCATACTTTCTTGTTTTGTGTCTCATCGGTCTTGACCCCTTTCTTCTCATCCTTACCCTCTTCGTGCATCAATGCCATGTCAACAAGTCTTTCAAAAGTTGCTCCCATAGGTATATGAGATAATGTCAATGCTTGGATAGGTTGATTCAATCCTCTTGTAAACCTTGTTGCTTTCTTATGCGTGGTATTCACCAATTCCATACCAAACCTGCCACTTGATTGAACTTATTGACATACTCTTTAACAAACATACTTCCTTGCTTAAGTGCCAATAATCTCGCCATCTGCATACTCTCTTTTGCCTGAGAAAGAAACCTCATCTCGAATCTATATCGGAAATCAACCCAACTATCTACTGGATGCCCTGCTTGTGTCACTTCCCACCAAAACGAAGCCTCATCCTTAAGATGCTATACGGCCAACTATATCTTTCTACAGTCGTTGACCTCAAAAAGTACAAACAATTTCTCTGTCTCTCGCTGCCAGTTGCATGCTTCCACAAAGCTTTCAGTTACATGGAATGGTTTTCCTCCCATAGCACAGAAGTCCTTGCATATCTTAGAGAAATTATCCACTCGCGGAGGTGGAGGAACATCGGCTGCTGCTGGATGAGGGGCATCTCCTTGGTCTCTGGCAGGTGTCGTAGCCTCAAGATATCTACGGAACTAAGCTGGTATACGAACACCCTTGGGAAGATTCAGTTCCCCAGACATGCTGAAAAGAAAAGGAAAAAGGGGTTCAAACAGAGAATCAAAAGACATCTCATACGACCTCAGGGAATATGTTTTTCAAAAATAGTCTTTTCTTTTGAAAATACATTACATTAGAAAATAATTTTTCAAAACTTTTATCCGACCCTGTAACCTTCAGCTCTGATACCACATGTGACAACACACGTCCATTAATGTCACTACTAACGCATTAAGTTCCATGAAGCGTTATAGGTAAACAGAATCTCACAAGACAGATATATAAAATAGCAGCGGAAATTTAAAACTATATTTTTCAATAGAAAACATCGTATTCTCAAATCCAGTTACAACATCAGACTAAAATACTGGAACAAAATGCATCAAACAAAAACTTCTGTTTTGCGCTATAAACCATCAGAGTACATAAATGTAAAATCATAATCCTTATAAGTAGCCATAACAAAGAAGACAAACAGTCGAAACGATCCATCAAAGAAGATCCAGATCCAAGCAGAAACAGAAGGGAGAGAAAGTCCTAATCACGCCAGAGGGTTACCACATTGAGAACTCGAGGGGGAAGGAAAGAGAGAAGGAAAAAACAAAAAGGGCCAAGCATAAAGTCTGGCGAGCCTAGTGACTTTTAGCATATAAAGAAGTAATGGTATCAAGACAGCCAAATAAACTGGATGAGAGATAACGATAACATGTAATAGGTATAAATAGTATGGATGGCATACACAGAATAAACATGATAAACTATGCTTCTCAACACTGATACCAGTATACATGATTTATGATAGAATTAAGTGTTCCCTAATATAACAGAAAGAAGATAGATACCAATAGAAACATAATGGTAGTTTTAGGTGTACTCTAGTCTCATATTGGGTTTTACCCCAAACAGCAGGTACCCCAACAGAATATAACGGTTGTTACCCCAAACAGAAATAACGGGTACCTCAACAGAAACAAATAGGACTAGATGTACCTTAATTACCACCCCCAAGCGATCAGCTCCCTAATGTGTAAATACCCTGTGCCGGCCCTACGGTAGGGTGTATTACTTCCTAATGTGGCTTCCTAATGTGGCAACCTATAGAAGGACACAGAACTATTTACCAGTGCTATAACAGCTTATTTTCCCAAGCAGGCCGGACCCATGCAAGCACATGACTCCGTTCGAATGCGCCAACAAACACCCCCTGTCAGATGAACCTCTTACTATTAGTTCAGTATGCGTGTCTTGACCCCTAACTAGTGTGGGGTTCTCGTTTAATACTAGAATGGGTTACTGAGTGATATGGTCCCCACACAACAAATGACACAAGCTAAACCCCTAAACTTGTGTCCTTAAATTTACTAGGATTTTGATAGGGTAAGTCTTACAGCATAATCCCCATAGATTTAATAGGTTACAGATTAACAGGTTTACATAACCCTAACAGATGTAATAGGTCAATAGGTTCATATAACCCCAACAGATTAAATAGGCTTACTTAACCCATAGATTAATGGATTCCATAGGTTATATACAGATCTATTAACATATTTCACTTAATCTTTGAATTAAGCCTATAGAGTTACATATCCATACACCCCAAGATTTCAGTCATATTTCAGAGTACAAGATATGCCCCCAATTTTCCCTCTTTTATTTTCATTCCCAAAAATTCCCTAATTGTCCCAATTTCGTTCATACGTATGTTTCTTACGAGATTGGCCTAGGCTCGAAGGTAGCCTAGGCTTATAAAATAAAAAGGGAATTAGAGAGGGAGAAGAACATAAATAGGCATACAATAACAACTGAATCACAAAACAGGTGTGTGGAAAAACATATGTAATTATAGCAAAACTGTTTAGACATGAATTAGTTTCTTTACTGGCATAGGTTCAGATATAGGTTTATTAACATGTCAATGTTACTATTAAATTTTTATATCTAAAAGTAGCATGAACTTGCGAAAATTGGATCAGAGTACAAGAAATGTATGTAATGTATGTATAGGCTGGTGTTGTAGAAGATAGTATGATTCAATCCTAGCTGAGTTAACATCTCCTTATCTCCATTGTTTTAGGTGTAGGAAAACAATAGAAATGTTGGCCTTTATATAGACTATCTAACGAACCCAGCAAACAAACAGGTCCAGGTTCAGAAAATGAATCCACCCAGATCTAGGGTGGTTCGACCCCAGGGTCGACCCTAGGGTCAACACTCCCTTATGTTGGTCGACCCATAGGTCGACCCCCTTAGGGTGTGGGTCGACCACTAATGGGTCTTATTCCCGCCTTGGTTCACTGCTTCTTTTATTTGACAAATTTTGAATTCTGGTTTGTTTTATTTACATATATCCTTCTTATATGTATATAAACTTCTGATGTCCGTTTTACGAAAACGCGAAGTCGATCTGAACCAAAATTCCGAGATGAACGCAATAGCACAGTCCGTTTTTCTTAATTACCGATATTTAATTTAGTATCATTTAGTTTATTGTCATTAATGTTCTTTAAAATTACGAGGTGTTACTGAAGCACTCAACAGTGACTGGGACTTTCTCTTATAGCTTGGAACTGGATTTCTTGAGATGTACCATTTGCTACTTGCTCTCTATTCTAGTATGGCATAAGGCGAGGGATATGATTTTATGTACTCTGATGTTGGTTTTATGAGATGTTTTTATGAGACAGATTTTATGCAATTGGTTTTGTTGTAACTTGCTTGAGACTATGTTTATTTTAAATAATGAAGTTGAAATTTTCTGCTGCTTATTTTTTATCTGTCTTGTAAATTTTATGTACTATTTACCTATTGCGCTTTACAAAACTTAATGCATTCTCTTATGAGTGACATTAACGGACATGGGATGTCAAAGTCTGTCATTCCAAAATGCAAAAATTTGAAGTTGTTCCTATTTAAATTTATCTTTTCAAAAACGTAGAGCTCATCACCATGATTCCAATGCAAAAAATCGCGTTCAAAATGGACTTCATATGCAAAATTTATGCTCATTTGTAGTTGTCTCGGAACGAAGATAGTAAAAAAACCTGAAACTAAGAAATGGCGATACGGATTTTAAGGAAGATTGACCCTGATTTTAAGGAAGACCGAACCAGAATTTAAGGAAGACCGAACCAGAATTTAAGGAAGGCTGGCCCGCTTTAAGGAATGCCAAAACGAACTTGTTGTCACCATACCTCGCACATTTTTGATTCAGTTGACTTGAAATTTGAAACGTTGACTCCTCTAGACATCCTCTAGTTGTCATATAAATTTCATCTAATTTTGGACACTTTTGAATTTCCTGATTTTAAGGAAGGCCGAACCGAATTTAAAGAATGTTGATCCGGATCAATCCGGAATAAGATTTCTTTTCTCCATATCTCCTTCACTTTTGATCTTATTGACTTGAAATTTTAAATGTGGACTCCTATAGATGTCCTCTAGCTCTCATAAAATTTTCATCCAATTCTGGGCAATTTTCAAATTTTAAGGAAGGGTGAACTGAATTAAGGAATACCTATATGGATTTATGCCGAACTTAATTTCTTTTCTACATACCTCCTTTATTTTTGATCTATTGACTTAAAATTTGAAATGTGGGTAATTCTAGACATCCTCTAGCTTAGAGAAATTTAATCCAATTATGGGCACTTTTGAATTTTGGTCAATTCGAATGTATTAGACCATAACTCCATTATACGAACTCAAAACGACCTAAAATTTCTTACACAACCTCTGGAGACATTCCATCTCATCTCATTCGAATTTGGTATGATTCTAATCAATTTTGATTTATGGACCTTTTCACTAATTCCTAGTTCTAGTCACCATTCGTGGGCATTTTTCAAACATTCAGGCCAAAACAAACCAAACATAAAATCATCCGAAATGACAAACAATAACATATAACAACCAATTAATCCAACTATTCTATAGAGTTCAGATTTGAAATAAAATCCATAGATTTGCATGGTTCTGCTAGTGTTTTCATAGAAAATGTTATAATTTATTCCTAACCTTTTAAATTCATAGTTTTAGTCCAAAGTTGTAAACTCCAAACATGTTTAATTTTTCCAGAATTACTTTAAGATTAGGAAATTCAAAATTTTGTAAATAGATTAAATCACTCACCCAAGTCTATGAAATCTCAAATATGAAAGAAACCATATAATATGAATAGATCTCCCCTCCTAGTAGTCACAGATGTGTTTCTTTAGTCTGGATCTATTAACCTCTATATTTTGATTTTAGTTGTTGTGGAGATTTTAGTTTTTAGATGAAGAAAGATTTGCTATAATGAAGGTAGAAGCTCTAGGGGGAAAAGGAGAGGGAAATGAAATGACAAAAATGATTATAGTAACTCATTTCTGCCCTTCATCTCCCTAACCCCCAAATCCATACTAAATACTTGAAAATAGTCCCAGATGATGGAAACAGACTGTTTGTGTCGTAAAAATCATTCAAAGATCCATATTTCCCAAACATCTTATTTGTTTTCATTATATAGCCACTTTGCATAAAGAGAAACCATTATCCCGATTGAATGGAAGTGGTTTCAAATCAAATTTCAAACTCCGTCAAAAGTTATGGACGAAATAAGATTTCGTCAAGGGTAAAATGATCATAAAAAAATCCCAAAAATAAGAAATGTCTTTGATAGCTATCTATTAAAATTACGGAATGATACGTCCTTGTATGAAAATAATATCTCATATTTACACGCTAAAAAAACATAAAATTACAGGTCGTTACAAACATTGATTAAATGGTCGATTTGACTAATGATACTAGTGTGGGAAGGACTTATTTCGCTCGGAAACACAGTCTCACTAGTTATTATTTATTAAGGTGACATATTATTCACACAATACTTTTGTTCAATCCGTAATTTCTTCCTCTAACTCTCGGGTGTTCAGTTGAGTAGCTTGGGAATAAGTTTTTCAGCCTTTTTGGTCTTTTGTAGAATAAAGTTGGTAAAGATGTGAAAGTGGCATCATTGTCCATTTAGGAGTATTTTGGAGTCCTCTTTGTTTTTCTTGAATGCTATGAAAATTGTTATAATTATTTGTGCTCTGATTAATGAAGAGGCATCTTCATTTGTCTCTCTTGAAATATTTTTGTATTTATACTTACATGATTATGTATGCAATGATATGAAATGAGAAATGATTTGGAAAATTGTTTTAAATTTTGTTTTATATCCAGTGTTGTTGATATTGACAGAATTAACACGTCCATAGTCGATCATCGGAAAATAATACTATATGTGACTATAACATTAACAGCGCTATGTTTTGGGCCTTGTAATGAGGGATGTTATAGTGTGGTATTGGAGCACAAGGTTATGAAAATAAATTAAAAGAATTTTAACTTTAAAATGTTTTGAAAGCATAATCCTAATAAATTAAAGAAGAGACTGGGATATGGGATAAGGTTATGGTAGTATTTTGTACTTGTATAGTATTTTGTATTTGTATTATATAAGTATATGGATCCTACCTCTAATCTTATCTTTCTTTAGTCTTAGACTTTTTCCATATCATACCAATATTTGGATGCAGATTTACGGACGTAAGATAGGGATACATAAAATGGAATAATTAATATTGGAGGAGCAAGTACCATGACTAACGTAAATTCTTGACCTACTACATGATGGAACCAAGGTCGAAAACCTGCCGCTGAGGATGATGCTGTTGGTGGACTACCATCAGTTGATATGGGAAGGATATATCAATTTTTTTGTTAGCCTAATGTATGCTAGAACTGCTATCATCTCAATTGGAGGAAACGTTGGAGAAGAAAATCCCAAAGTTCCTAATACCACCTATGCAACTTTCAGTTAGGATTATGCTAGTTTTAAAGGAAAGTCATTCATTGGAATCAGGGATACTATAGAAGTTGGGAACTTATTTCACCACCATGAAAGGAATTTTTACTGACTTAGGACTGAATGATGAGAAAAGGAGGGGATTAGCCTATAGAAAATTGCAAGGAGCTACTCTGTAATAGTGGAACATCATAACCGTTTAAGTGGTGGAGGAGGCTGTACCATGGGAATTTTTTTGAAGGATTCTGGAGGAATGCTAATGTCGAAGGTTATTAAGTCTGCTTTGTTTAGTAAAACCGTGGAATTGGAACAAGGATACCATTCTATGCTTGAGTATTCAACAAGGTTTTATGACCTATCCCATTATACAGGAGACAATGCTTAAGAGAAATAAGAAGTTTATTCAAGGTTTGAAACTAGATCTTACTATGGATACTTTGCCATACGTTCGGGGTGTGTGCGATGTAGTAGTTGTAGTGACGACACTAACGAACGAGGAGATATTTTCTTATCTTGATAAGAAGGGCGGAGGAGCTCAAAGTAGGTAAGGCCACAGAAGGAATTTTTATTTGAAGAAGGGAGTTAGCAAGGTTTAGTTGTCAAGAAGGGGAAAGCATACCTGGTATGTTATAAGTGCAACAAGAAAGATCAGTATGCGAACAAATATCATACAAGAGATGGGAAGGATACCATCGAATGAAAGAGCATTTAGTTTTTTAACTATGACTAGATCAAACATCATAAGAATAAGTGTCCAGTGCTTGCTAAGGGGAAAATTTTAATTTATAGAAAACTACCTCAAAGTCGACAGAAGAGGATAAGAGAAAGTTTTTATTGGCAGCTATGCTCTTCATTCACGGCTTACCTATTGAAGTAATGTTTGATACTGGTGCTTTGCATTTTTTATATTCATGTTTGGTAGATAAGCTTAATTTAGAACCATCACACATTTTTACTTCCTTGAAGGCACCAATCCTATAGGTGGTTATGCCACTCTAGGAATGTGATGCAAGCATCCAGAATTTGAGTTGCTAGTTCATTTTCTTATGAGTTGTTTGTGTTTGATTTCTTTAGCTTTGGGACCACATTGGGTATGAATTAGTTACAAAAGCAAGTTCAAGGATATTTTTCCAAAATAGGAAAATATCATTGAGACACCCTAACTGTAGTAATCAAATTGTATGCTCAGTTGAAAATGAAGTTCAGAGATTTATGTATTGTTGGGAACAATTGAACTGGATGTTAGGGTAAGTCTATTTCCTATCGTAAAAGAGTTTGTGAATGTTTTTGAACTTGTTATAGGATATCCCTCGAAGGGAGATATTGAGTTTATATTTGATCTTCTACTTTGAGCAGAACCTATGAGTAACCCATCTAGAAGGATAACACCAACCGAGGTGTACATGTCAAAGGTGCAACTAGTGGACTTCGAGGAAAAGATCTTTATTAGACCGAGCATTTCACCTTAAAGAGACTCCACAATATTTGTAAAGAAGCCTGATAGATCATTGAGGTTACGTATGAACTATTGGAAGTTAAATGAGAAGACAATTAAGAACAGATATCTTTTACCGAGAATTGATGATATATTTGATTAGTTGACTGCAGTCAATGTGTTTTCTATGTTGTATTTGATGAAAAGTTTCCATCAACTGAGGATTGCTGAATATAGTATTTCGTTGGTAGTTTAAAACCAGATCTATATCATATGAGTGGTTAGTCATTCCATTCGGTTTGACCAATGCATTTGCTTTTTTTTGGACTTGATGAACTAGATTTTCCAAGAGTATTTAGATAGTTTGTGTTGGTTTTCATTGATGATATGTTGGTATATTCTAGAACATGAAGTTCACTTTAAGATAGTAGTTGAGACATTGAGGCAACATCAGTTAAAGGCTATGTTATCGAAGTTTCACTATTGGGTGATAGAAGTGAAGTTTCTAGGTCGTGTAGTTTCATAGAGAGGATTAGCGTTAGAATCAAGATTGAAGTTTTTAATAATTGGAAGAGATCGGAGATGACTATTGAGATTAAGATTTTCTCGGACCAGCTGATTATTACAGGAGACTCATCAAGGATTTCTATTGTATATCAATACCAACGACTGAGCTAATGATAAAGGATGTAAAGTTTGTTTGAACCAACAAATGTGAGGAATTATTCCTTAAAATGAAACATTAGTTGATTAATGCATCTGTGTCAGTTGTACCTAAAAGGAATCAAGATATCGTTTTTTTGTTAGCCTACTTTGTGAACTAGGCCACATAAAGTTAAAAGATTAAAAAATCAAATGACGAAGACATTTACTCAACAAACTCGTTTTGGATCAAATATCCACTAGCCAAGGCAAAGTAATCCAAAGCAGGGAAAGAAAGGGCACAGGTCGGACCGGATCGGAAGGAACAAGGCCGATCCGAACCCCCAATTACCAGCCTATCCGATCCGAACCCAGGTTTGCAACCGCCTCATCCCACGATCCCTTTAAACTCGAAACGGTTATGCCCACGATCTACCCACGCTTGCCACTAACCTAGTGTGTTGTCAGCTCCACAATCCATCCGAACCCGATAGTAACAGGATTGGTGCCACGTGGATCCGAACCGATCCCACTCCAGGAGCATTTCTCACCTATAAATACAACATCAAGAGGCATTTGGAAGGATCTTTTGGCATTTTCAGAACTTAAACTCCTTTGCAACCCAGATTTCATCAACTTATTCAGCTTACAATCGTCTTTTGAATCATATTGTGAAGGAAATTGAGTGAATTAATGTATGAGATAAGTGAGAATTGAGGGAAAATCATTGTTGTACTCGCATTCAAAGCAACAATCAAAAAAGAATAAAGTGGACGTAGGCTATTTAACGTCAAACCACTATAAATTGTGTGTTTTCGTAGTTTTTGATTTCATTTCAATAAAACTGTTATTAGTTTGGGTGTTAGAGCCAATTTTGGATCTAACATTTTGGTGCTTTCATTGAGAGCTCTTTGAATTCTTCGCTTTTCGGGATTATCATTCAACTATTTGGACCTTCAAAGTTCAAAGAAGTTAATCCTCCGTTTTTTGACATCTTTAAGTACCTTCTGGTGAACCATTGAAGAATTGAACACTATGGACATAACGAAAGGAAAAGAAGTGCAAGGCGCTAGGGAGAATGATGCTAGAGAGAATCAACAAGCCATGGTATTGACGAGGACGCGTGGACAAGACTCTGGAGCAGGCCGCTCCGGTCAGGAAGGTTCAATCCGAGCAGGTGACTCCGATCCGAGTCGATCAGAAGACTTTGAAGTCACTCGCTCCCCCCATCCGAACCGGTCCAGTCCTAGTACCTTGCTCTGATTCGATCTGATCCCGAATGAAGCTGGAACTTCTACTCGAGCTCCCTCCAATGCTCCGATTCCAGCCGCTATGACCAATGATTAGCTTGACCCGTCTGCACCCATCACCCAAGGAGATTTTTCTCGCTTCCCTGACATGATCTAGAGTATTAAGGAGGCATTGGAAGCCCATAGGCGTGACAGTCTTTGCATGCAAGAAAACATGATCACTATGAGTAGAGAACTCCAAGAGCTCCGGAGGCAAAAGACACCTTCCCCAACACGCCGCCTTGCTGTTGATGATTCATCTTCTTCAGATGAGGGATGTCCTTGTGAAAGTAGACCGCTAGAGCAACCTCAGAACCATGATCAGCTAACTTTTGGATCTTTATGATCTCGCAAAGACTGTCCTCGTGTGTTAGGGCCTGATGACCCAAGCTTGAAAGAGCCTATGCTGTTGCCCATGCGTGGATCCCATGTTCTACCTAGGGATCCTAACATTACTAATCCTACGCAACAACAAGTTCTTCAGCCCCTCCCTCCTGAGATCGACCGGGAGTGTAGGGAGCAATGTAGAGTAGCCGCCGCTAGAAACAGGAGGTTACCCCCTAATCAGGAGCCTAGGGGTAATCCGAATATTAGACCAAGAGAACCGGTGCAGACATTAACAAATGTCGATGTATGGGCGATGGTGCGTCAGATTATGTCCGAAAATCGACGGTACACTAATGAGGACTGGGGTATTGAGCAAAGTCATACCCCCTTCACAGATGATATATTGGATTTCCAGTTCCCTCGGCGGTTCAACTTGCCTCAAATGGATCAGTATTCAGGAAGAACAGACCCAGGGCAGCATATGATGAGGTATGCATGGTTCATGAATGTTGCAGCAGCTCTAGATGCTGTAAAATGCAAAGCCTTTCCAATTTATCTTGAAGACGTGGAGTTAATGTGGTTCACCCGACTCCCTCCCCGATCGATATCAAATTTCACAGAATTGAGTGAGCGCTTTATGAACTAGTTTCGACTTCACACCCGAAAGTCCAAGAACATCATAGAGTTGTCACGGATTAAACAGGCCCCAGGAGAATCTTTGAAGTCATATTTAGACCACTTCAACCTGGCCGTCACCGAAGTAAGTGACCCTCATGAGCCCACTATTCTGATGGCCTTGATAAAAGAGGTTGACCCTGACATAGAAATTCGGGGATTACTTGTCTGGGAAACCGCCTCCTACTAGAGAATTGTTCTATGAAAAAGCTAATATTCATTTAAGGCGAGAAGAAGCTCATGCAAATAGAAAGAGAAATTCCGAAGGGGCCTCGAGGGAAGGTGTCCAAAGTAATGTTGATGTGAAACAATCTGGTGACAGTTCTAGGAAGGTTGGAGTAAACGTTGGCAGCCAGAGTGGAAGTAATAGAAACAGAAATGGGAACGACAATAGAAGGAATAGGAACCGAGGGAATAGCTCTAGTAAAAGACCCAGATTCCAAACCTTTGAAAACTATACGCCATTAAGTGATACGTTGGAGAATATTTACTTGGATACATATAGCATATTGCAGTACAAAAAACCACCACCCGGAGACTCCACTGAAAAGAGATCGCAACGGGAAAGTTTTGTTTGTTCCATGGAACCCACGGTCATTCCACCAACGAATGCCGTCATTTGAGAGATATAGTTGAAAGATTGATGCGGGAAGGGATGTTAGACGAGTACAAGGTTGCCCCAAGGGACAGGGGGCAATGGGGACAAGCCCCAGACCAAAACCAGCCTACTTCAAAACCCACAGCCCAACAGAAAGATAAGGGGATCGTTATTAATACCATTGTAGGTGGACCCCACCTAGTTGGTCGTAGTTTCAAAGCGATGGATCAGCACATCAACGCCACCAAGCATTTTGAAGTAGGAGAATGCAGTAATCTCGAAGACATTACTCCAGTAAAACAGCAAAAGACGATGTCAGATAACGTCGTATTCCGCAGTAGAGATGATTTCGGAGTTCAATCCCCAACTGAAGATCCACTAGTAATTACCACGACAATCGACCCTTCTTTAGTCCATAAAATGTTAGTAGACAATGGGAGCTCGGTCAATATCCTCTTCAAGAAAGCTTTCGAACAAATGAGACTTGAAGCAAAAGATCTAAAGCCCTGGAAAGGATGGATACGTAGCTTCAACGTGGCGTCGACGACTCTGATGGGCTATATAGAATTACCAGTGACATTAGGGCAGGGAGATCACCAGAGAGTGAGGATCTTGCCGTTTGTAGTTTTGGATGTAGAGTCGCCCTGTAATGCCTTCCTAGGCCGACCGGCCCTTGCCGAGTTTAGGGCATGTATTGCAACTTGGTGCTTACTGCTCAAATTCCCGATTGACGTAGGAATTGGGGTGATGAGAGGCGACCAAGCTACGGGACGAGCTTGTTACATGACGGAGTTGAAGATGTTAATGAAAGGGTTGAATATAGAAACTAAGGACGATTCTTCCCCTCTGAAGGAGAACTCAGCATAGTAATTAAGGGGTCCAGCCCCAAGAGAGTCGCCCTCAGATGTGCTCGAGGTTATAGATCCCAGAGAGGATAAAGAATCCGAGGATAGGAAGGTGACTCCCAATGAGATAACAGTAGATATACCTATTGATGAGACAGATTCGACAAAAGTACTAAAGATCGGCTCGCAACTAGATCCATTTCGAGCGAAAGAGTTGGCTGATTTTTTAAGGGTAAATCTGGATGTGTTTTCCTGGACTCACGCTGACATGTATGGGATTTCGCCTGCCATTATGAGCCACTCTTTATGTATTAATCCAAAGCACCCACAGTCAAACAGAAAAGACGGATGTTAGGCCCAGAGCGGTCAGCAGCTTTGAAAGAAGAGGTAGAGAAATTAAAAGATAATGGATTCATTAAGGATTAGAAATATCCTGACTGGATATTGAATCCTGTCCTGGTCAAAAAGTCTAACAGGAAGTGGCGTACATATATCGACTTTTCTGATTTGAACAAGGTCTGCCCGAAGGATAGCTTTCCTCTCCCCAAAATTGATCAGCTAGTAGATTTGATGGTTGGGCACAAGCTTTTATCCTTTGTGGATGCCTATTCTGGGTACAATCAAATTCCCATGCATATACCAGACCAGGAGCATATAAGTTTCATCACAGACTTGGGGTTATATTGTTATGTGGTAATGCCATTTGGGTTAAAGAATGTAGGAGCCACGTACTAGCGCTTGGTCAACCTCATGTTCTATAATCAAATCCGGAAAACCATGGAGGTTTACGTGGATGACAATGCTTGTGAAATCTAAACAGTCTTCCGACCATAGAAGGGACTTAGCTGAAATGTTTGATATGCTTCGAAGGTATGGAATGAAGTTAAACCCCCTAAAATGCTCGTTTGGGGTCGCATCTGGAAAATTCCTTGGGTTTATCGTGAGTTCTCGAGGAACTGAAATAAATCCTAGCCAAATAGCAGCAATAAGGGATATTGAAGAACCACGAAAGATCAAAGATGTTCAAAGTTTGGCCGGAAAAGTTGCTGCATTGAGCAGGTTTATCTCCAAAGCTACAGATAGGTGTGTACCTTTCTTCGATCTAATAAAACGAGGAAAGAAAAATTTTGAGTGGACTCCCGACTGTGTGGAGGCATTCCGGAATTTATTAGACTTATTAGAAAAGCCTCCAATATTATCAAAACCCGTGGAACATGAGGATTTGTTTGTCTACCTAGCGGTATCATCTCAAGCCGTTAGTACAGCGTTGGTACATGAAGAGGATAAAGTCCAGAAGCTGTATACTACGTGAGCAAAAAGCTAGCTGCTGCAGAACGTAATTATCTGAAGATATAAAAGCTCGCTTATAGCCTCCTGATTTCTTCCCGCAAACTTCGTCATTACTTTCAGGCTCACCCAATAGTTGTATACACCGATCAACCTTTAAGACAAGTGTTGCAAAAACCTGAAGCATCGGGACAGTTACTTAAATGGAACATCGAGCTAAGTCAATTTGATTTAAATTTTCAACCGCGAAAATCAATAAGAGGGCAGGCATTGGCCGACTTTATAGCTAAATTCACAATTCCCGAAGAGGAAACGGAGGGTGATAAGGTAGTTACTTTGGACCAAGAGTTAGAGCTTAGTCCGTGGAAGCTATATACGGACGGAGCCAAAAATGATCGAAGGTCCAGCGCTGGAGTTTTTACAATAACTCCTGAAGAACGATCTATCTACTATGCATTGCGATTGGAGTTTTCTGCTACCAATAACGATTCCAAGTATGAAGCCCTGATTGCCGGGTTGAAACTCGCCAAAGAACTGGGAGTGAAGACACTAGATATATATTGCGATTCCAAGATAGTTGTATGCCAGGTCCGGGAGGAATTTATTGCTAAAGGACCTCGAATCGTTACTTATCTCAAAAAGGTAAAGGAGTTGCTGGGAAGTTTGAAGCATTACAGCATAACGCATATTCCAAGAATGGAAAATCAGAAAGCAGATCGGCTGGAAAAGCTAGCAAGTTCTGACAATCCCAAAGAAACTGAAATGGTTCCGATAGAGGTTTTGGAATCACCGAGTTTCGACTTGATGGAAGCGGAACTAGCCTTGGAAGTCGACCCAGAGAGAGAATCATGGATGACATCGATCAAGAATTTTCCCAAGAATGGAACCCTCCCATTAAAAAAGAGCGAAAGACGAGCTGTAAGACGCAAAGCAGCAAGATACGTTTTACAAGACAACGTCCTTTATCGCCAAGAGTTTTCAATGCCCCTATTACGGTGTATTGCACACGATGACATTAAATGTGTACTGCAAGAAGTACATGAAGGTGAGTGTGGAGACCACATCGGGGGCCAAACCCTAGCAAAGAAAGTTTCATAGTATGGATATTTCTGGCTTACCGTGAATAAAGACGCGGCTGATTATTCACGACGCTGCGTCAGATGTCAAAGATTTGCCAAGATTCCCAGAGCGCCTCCGACTCAGCTCAAGTCGATGGTAAGCCCATGGTCGTTTTCCATGTGGGGGATTGACATTATTGGAGTGTTACCTATTGGTAGAGGAGGAGCTAATTACGCGATCATCGCCGTGGACTATTCCACGAAATGGGTGGAAGCTTAACCTTTAACAACGATCACTGCAAGAAAAGTGATCAGTTTTGTGGTCAGAAACATTATTTGTCGATTTGGGATATCAAAGACCATCATAACTGATAATGGGACACAGTTTGACAACATCGAATTCAGAAACTTCTGCCAGAAGTAGAAGATTGATAAACGGTACACTACTGTAGCTCACCTGCAGTCAAATGGCCAGGTCGAAGCAATAAACAAGGTCATTAAATCTATTCTTAAGAAGCGGTTATAGCGGGCCAAAGCCAGATGGGTAGATGAGTTGCCACTAGCTTTATGGGCCTACACTACAACCTTTAAGATGGCCACCGACCATACACCCTATTCACTTTCCTTTGGGTTAGAAGCAGTAATCCCGGTAGAATTGGAAGTCCCTTCTCATCGAGTCACGTACTATGACCCGATGACAAATAGAACACTCCTCCTAGAGTCTCTTGATATGGTTGAAGAAAAAAGAGACGAAGCACACTTGCGTGCCTCAAGACATCGACATCATGTAGCATGTTATTATGACTAGAAAGTTCGCTTCAAAACCTTTGAACCAGGAGACCTAATACTGAAACGAGTCTTCCCGCCTTCGACCCAATTGGGTCCAAAATGGGAAGGGGCATACACCATCCAACGGAAACTTGATACAGGAGCATTCAAGCTAACGACCGTGGACGGTGAAGAGATTCCCAGAGCTTGGAATGCTCAACACTTACGACGATATTTGAGCTAAATATGAAATGACTCCTTTTTTGTTTTTATAAGCTATGTAAAAAGGCATGACTTGCCTTAAAAAGTTTGTTTATATAAACAAAGGATTATGAAGTGGATGTAGGCTACAACTTAGCTGAACCACTATAAAAATATCATGTGTCATTTATTTTCCTGCATTATTTATATCCTTAACCATTATTTTGTTATGACAATAAAACACAAAATTAAATTTCAAAAATTGGAGACAACCCATATGAAGAGCAAACAAAATGACCGTTTGCATGATAAGATGCAAAGATTGGGAAGATGACGTTCCTAACTCTAACTCTCATGAGACGAGAGAGAGTATAAAGGACGGGAAGACGATGTTCCTTGAGGCGTGAAGGTGCACCCCGATAAGAGACCACCTCAGTAATACTCTAACCTGGTTATGAGACATGAGAGTATAAAGACGCTAGAAAGAATAGGCATCAATGACAAATGGAATATAGCCCCGTCAGAGAACCGAGGACAGCTGAATTTTGAATTTAATCGATCTTGAATAAGTCTTAATCAGTTATCCAAGATTGATTGGGGGCATATATATTATATGTACACATGTTCTCCTTAATAACAACTTTAATATATAGCTGTGATTTGACATGCTGTTTGTGCACATCTTTACCTAAATGTTAAAATTAACAGATATCAGACATTGCAGAGAACAAACAATTTTATTCACAAATATGTGAGTTTATACAGGAAGACTAAGCAAAAGACGCGAGGGCCGCACTCACTACAACAACAGCGGACCAGTGGAATATCGAAATAAAATAAAACAAAGCACATCATCACGTGGGCTTTGGAGCAAACTTGTATTTTTTGGCAGCCTTAAGAGCATTTCTAGCCTCTTTTTCAGCATCGGACATGGGACGCTTTGGCCTTTTCTTCTCTGTAGTTGAAATACCAGAATCTGTGGTTTTCTTCCCAGGATTCGGAACACTGGAATCAAGAGAAGATTTTTTAGCAAGCTCTTCTATAATAGACCTAGTTGAAACCTTAACAACTAACCTCGATCTGGGATCCACCACTGCAAAGGGCTTAAGGCTTTCGGGGTTCAAGTCTTCAACTTTCAGCTGCATGCACTTGTCTTGTTTGGCTTTCATTTCAGCCAAAGTCACGTCATGTAACGACCTGCATTCTACGCATCGGAAGATCGTAGAATATTTACTTCTTTTACTTAGTAAGTCGTATGGTCGTGTACTTTTAGGAAACGACTAGTAGGGTCATTTCCCATGTTCATGATTTTTGTCGATTTTTAAATGACCATTTTGCCCCAAGTTGAACTTGTTTTGACCATAACTTTTGACTGGAAAGGAATTTTGACCTGAAACCACTTCCATTGGATCCGAATAATGGTTTACTATTCCGTAGAGTGGTCACATTAGCCAAACGGACTCACCGTTTGGGAGATATGGCTGAAACAAGTTTCAGATGGTGAAAAACAGCTTAATTGGGCTTAACCGGGTGATTAGCAGCTAGGCCCAGAGGGGAATTTCGGGTTTAGGGGTATATAGGGGCTGATTAGGGTTAGAAAACATTTCTTTAGACATTTTCCAGCCGCCACTTTCATTCCTCTTAACCTAGCCATGGCCTCCACTCTCTAAATCTCTCTAAAACACCAAAAATCACTTCCTAATCAAGGATTAAGGCTTAGAGGCATCAATTCAAGGAGGATTAGCACAAGGACCGAGGTAGAGCTGCTGTTATATATTGGAATTCGTGCAAATCAGAGGTTCACTTCAGATCTGAAGGTTTTATTGTGGCAAAGGTGAGTGATTTGCATAGTTTTTGCACTAATTACGGTAACTAAGGGTAATTAGTGAAGATTAGCAAATTTATACACTAATAAATTCTGGAAAAATGTTTAGAAATTCTTAAATAATATTTCATGCCTCTGTTAGAAATTTGGTTCGGTTTGATTAAGTTTTGTTAACCCTATGATTAGTTTTACTTAAATATGCTTAAGGGAAAATAAGGAGTTTTGGCCACTTTTGATCCATTTTGATTCATTTGAATGGTTGTTTGTTGCTATTACATACTGCTATGACTCTATGGTGTGTTTTATGATTGATTAGAAGTGTTAGATTTGTCAAAAACGCCGTTGAATGGTGTAAACTGCTCGCTGGAAGAACTGCAGGAAATCATCCGAACCGGACGGGATCGGTGGAAGTAAGGGCGATCCGATCCGATGGATCAATCTGATCCGATCCGTCGATGCTTGAAGACTCCGATCCGTCGATGCTTGAAGACTCCGATCCGATGGCGCGATACGATCCGATCCGATCAAGACTTCGCGAGGCGATCCGTGTTGCTTCACGAAGGGGAGCCCGAACCGATCCAGTGAGGTGACCACGATCCGAACCACTCGTGAGCAGAAAGTGCGACCCGACCCGGTGTGCTTGGGGGAGGCCGATCCGAACCGCTACCAGATGGATGTCACGAACCGCACCGCGTTGATGATGGGGAGCTAAAGGCCGAACCGAACCGATGGCAAAGAGGGGATCCGAACCGATCCGGTGATGACAGAAACCCGAGATGCAAAGGAAGCCCAAATGAGAAGTTAGAGCTCAAGATTCAGATGGGAATCAACGAGTTCGCTTCATGGTTGGGTTTTGCTGCGGGACGCATGCCAAGGGGTTATCGACGTCTATAGCTTTGGACCACTATGATAGGAGGTACGAAGGCGGATTCAGGGCCATTGTGGCGTCGGTAGGACCAAGGGCTACAACCAATGAAGTGGGTCATTGAAATGTTTGGTCATGACTCCATATGTTTAGCTTGGTCATAGCAGGGTTTCTACAAGTCGGGATTCGTCGTTACCTCAGTTTGTCTAGTGTTCCAAATTGGTAGATATCGTACGCTTTACGCACTGAGTGAGAGATGTGAGGATGGTTGCTATGGATGGTTTGTTTGCTATCATTGTGACATGCACACCCCACCCCCGTATTCTTACACTATTTATTATGGCACCTTGGAGTATTGTACGGTATGTGGTACTAACTCTTTGGTTGCAGGTCCAGGTTCAGGTATGGTTTAGTATACCTGTTATTATTATGTTTAGATGCTTATCGCTCATACCAGGCTTTATGTCTGACCCAGAGTTTTATGTCTCCTCTTATTACTCTGGGTGCTCACACGAGCAGACTAGAGACAGGTTAGCTGGTGATGCACGGGTTGATGATCCGGAGACGAGCAGGAGGCTTCCACGTAAAATATATACATAGTATTCTCCCTGTATTGTTGAAGATCACTACTTGGGCATTGGTGGTGTATCTTCTACTTTAGCTTTCTTTTGTTTAGAGACAGTAAATTTGGAAAATTGTAATAAGCTGTATTTGAATTTCCGCTGCTCTGATGATGGATGTTGATTTTAGTTATCAGCTTATGCACTGTCTCACCTGTTTTATGTCAAGTATGTTATTATTATATTTTATCCCATGCGCTGTGAGACATTCTACAGGTTCCTTGATTAGTTCATTCCCTTCTTCCCTTTCTTTGGCGACCGTTCCGTGCTAGTCGGGCATGTGTACAACGCACTTCCGGAGGAAATGCAGGCTCGTGCGGAGCGGGCCGTCACACTTGGTATCAGAGCTCTAGGATACGTAGTTAACCTAGGGAAGTTATCAGGGAGAGATAATATACATATACGAGAGAGCGTATTTGTGATTATTTTGGTTTTCAAAAGCTATATATATACTATTAGTAGTATAAGAATGAAGTCGTACTGCACTAGCACCACTATGGAATCCTTAATCGTTTCCTTTTTCAGATTGACGATGAGCCGATATGTTACAGGTACCGGTAGAGGGGCCAATAATGGGAATGCTGCTGACATGAGGACGATGTTTACTGACCTCATGAGAGAAATGCTTAAAGATGTACAGAGGGAAGCTCCCAATGATGGAAATGGTGGTGGTCCAATGGTGCAGGCGCCGAGGGTCGACTTCGCCAAGCTGAATAAGGATTATACTAGCTTTGGTGGGAAGTCGTTCCACGGAACGGAGTCGGCCACGGATGTTCAAGATTGGTTGGATAGTTGCGAACGTATCTTCGAGGATTTGGGTATCGAGGATGCGATGAAGAGAAAGCTAGCGTCCCGTCAGCTGCAAGGGCGGGCAATGAATTGGTGGAATGCTATAAAGGCAGCCACTCCCGAAGATCAGATTACTTGGGAGCAGTTTAAGGCTCGCTTTAGCGAGAAGTTCATTCCAGCTGCTCAGAAGTCAGTGCTGTTTAAGAAATTCTTGGAGCTCAAGCAGAATGGCAGAGCTGTCTCGGAGTATATTGCTGAATTCGACACTTTGTCAAAATATGGGTTATCTCTTATTGATACTGCCGAGAAGAAGAATGAGAAATTCATAACTGGTTTGGATCAGTACTTGGGGGAAAAGCTTATTAACCACATCGATGAGACGTTTGAGTCGATTGTGGGGAAAGCATTACGATCAGAAAGTCTCTACCCTAAGCCGAAGACTGAGGTTGCATCCGTAGATGAGCCAAAGCCACAAGCAAGTGGTGGAGGCAAAGGTGGTTCCCAGAATAAGAGAAAACAGAATCAGACTAAGGATGGCCAGAAGAAAAAGAATAAGCAAGATGTTGAGTGCTTCAGCTGTGGTAAGAAGGGCCATTATGCTAGTAATTGTCGGGCCAAGCCAGCGGATAGGAAGTGCTTCAATTGTGGCCAAATGGGGACATCACAAGGACAAGTGTCCGCAACCCCCTAAAGAAAAGCAAATGGTGAAAGCCTACGCCCTTAATGCTATTCCTTCTTCGTCGAATGCCCCAACTGCGGCAGAGAAGGGAAAGAATGTCGTCATTCAAGGTATGCTTTCTGTTTATGATATTCCTGTTAGAGTTTTGTTTGATACCGGAGCTTCCAGTTCTTTCATATCTAGTGACCTGGTAGATAGGTTGGGATTGGAGCCCGAGATTGTCGATAGACCTTTAGTAGTGACGAACCGGATTGGTGGTTCGACTAGCCTTAGCATGATCTGTCGTAATGTGGTCTTATCGAGTCATGGATGCATGTTTGTTTGTGATTGCTTTGTTTGGGGTTTTGCTGGGTTTGGCATTATTTTGGGGGTAGATTGGCTCCGAAGATACGGGGTGTTGGTAGACTGTGAGGGCTTTTTGGTGACAGCTAGAGCGGATGATGGGCGGAGGATAGTGTTTGGTGGTCTACCCAGTGAGGGGGTATTGGCTAGTTTTCTAAACTCCCTTGACATTCCGCATAGTGAGTTGTCAGGTTTGCTCGTGGTTGGCCAGTATCCGGATGTTTTCAAAGAAGTGACCGGACTTCCACCACACCGAGAGATTGAGTTCCGTATTGATTTGGTAAAAGATGCCAGACCTATAGTGATGCCACTTCGTCGTATGGCACCAAGAGAGCAGCGAGAGCTCGAGGTGCAAGTCAGCGATCTTTTGAAGAAGGGGTTTATCAGAAGGAGTGTTTCTGAATGGGGAGCACCAGTTGTGTTTGCTACCAAGGCGGATGGTTCCCTTCGTTTGTGTGTGGACTACCGCGAGTTGAATAAAGTGACGAGGAAGAACAAGTATCCTCTACCACGGATTGATGATTTGTTCGATCAGTTGAGTGGCGCGAGAGTATTTTCTCAGTTGGATCTCGCGACAGGTTTTCATCAGCTTAGAGTGGAAGCTGAGAGTATAGCTAAAACGGCATTTCGGACGCCGTCTGGATTTTATGAGTGGTTGGTCATGCCATTTGGGCTGACCAATGCCCCAGCATATTTTGTGGATCTTATGAATAGGGTATTCAGGGATCAGTTGAATGAGTTTGTCCTTGTGTTCGTTGATGATATTTTGGTCTATTCGAGGACAGAGGAAGAACACAAGGAACATTTAAGGATAGTGATGGAGGTGTTGAGAAAACACCAATTGAAAGCAAAGTTTTCTAAGTGTCACTTCTGGAAGAGGGAAGTGAGGTTCTTGGGCCATGTTGTATCAGAGAATGGTATTGTCGTGGACCCGGCAAAGGTGGCTACGGTACAGGATTGGCCTACGCCCAAGAATGCAACAGATGTAAGAAGTTTCTTGGGGTTAGCTGGATATTATCGTAAGTTTATCCAAGGTTTCTCCAAGTTAGCTGCACCATTGACCCAGTTGACCAAGAAGAATCAAGCTTTTGTTTGGGATGAAAGGTGCGAGAATGCATTCAAGAGTCTAAAGGACAAGTTGACAAGCGCACCAGGGTTAGTCATTCCTAAGGGGGATGAAGAGATGACGGTATACACGGATGCCTGTGGTACCGGACTGGGTGCTGTATTGATGCAAGGCGGTAGGGTTGTAGCTTACGCAAGTCGGCAATTGAAACCGCACGAGAGAAGATACCCTACCCATGATTTAGAATTGGCAGCGATCGTGTTCACGTTAAAGATGCGGAGACACTATCTCTTGGGAGAAAGATTTGAGTTGTTTACAGATCATAAGTCGTTAAAGTATCTCTTCTCTCAGAAAGATCTGAATCTCCGTCAGCAGAGATGGTTAGAGTTCTTAGCTTCCTATGATTTTGACATCGCATACACACCGGGAAAGGGCAATGCGGTGGCTGATGCATTGAGTAGAAGACATGCCAGCTTAGGGGCTATGTTCCTTAAATGGAAGCAACTGGAGTTTGTCGCGGGGTTTGATTTCAGACCAAAGTGCGAATTAGATCCAGAAATGTTAGCAAGTTTGACGATCAGACCCACTTTGATTGAGCGGATCGGCTCTAGTCAGAGGGACGACCCTAACCTATTGGAAATCATCTCCAAGTTAGAGATGAGTATCGATGAGGAGATGAACAAGTATGGGCTTGATCGAGATGGATGGCTTAGAAAGAATGGAAAGCTTGTTGTACCCAATGTCAATGGATTGAGAGATGAAGTGCTTAGAGAATGTCATCACTCAAAGCTAACTATACACCCCGGTGGTAATAAGATGTATCGAGATATGAAGCAGACTTACTACTGGGAAGGGATGAAAAGAGACGTTGGGAAGTTTATATCCAAGTGCATGAATTGTCAGCTAGTTAAAGCTGAGCAGAAGAAGCCTAGTGGGTTGTTACAGCCACTGGAAATTCCAGAATGGAAATGGGAGCAAGTCTCGATGGATTTCATCGATGGTTTACCTAGGACTAGATCGGGACATGATAGCATTTGGGTGATTGTGGACCGATTGACTAAAAGTGCAAGATTTATACCAGTTAAATCGACCAGAACGGCAGCTAAATTAGCAGAATTGTATATGAAATGTGTAGTGAGATTTCATGGAGTACCTAAAAGCATTGTGAGCGACCGAGACCCGTTGTTCACTAGTTGGTTTTGGAACAGCTTACAAGAGGCTCTAGGGTCAGAGTTACATCTCAGTACCGCATATCATCCTCAGACCGACGGTCAGACGGAGAGGGTGAATCGTATTTTGGAAGATCTCTTAAGAGCATGTATATTGGATTTTGGTGGATCATGGGATGACCATTTGCATCTAGTGGAGTTTGCATATAATAATAGCTACCAATCCAGTATCGGTATGGCTCCGTTTGAAGCTTTGTACGGAAGGCCGTGCAACTCACCATCATGTTGGATAGAGACTGGCGAGAAGTTTATGCTTGGACCAGATGTGGTGAGGGAAACTTCAGATAAAATCAAGACCATTCAACAACGAATGAAGGCTGCCCAAGATAGGCAGAAGAGTTATGCTGATAAGAGGAGAAGAGACTTAAAATTCTCCGTTGGCGACTTGGTGTTTGTCAAGATTTCTCCGTTGAAGAGCGTAATACGATTTGGTAGAAGAGGGAAGTTGACACCCAGGTTTGTTGGCCCATTCCCAGTTCTCGAACTAGTTGGAAGTTTGGCAAATAAAGTTGAATTACCGGACAAGATGACGGGAGTTCACAACGTATTTCATGTTTCCCAGTTAAGGAAGTTTGTGCACGACCCTAATGTGGCTATTTCACCTGATCAGTTGGACGATATCGAGGTTGAACCTGAGGCGGTTGGGAACCGTAGGCCTATGCGTATCGTTGGGAACGATACGAAGCAACTTCGAAGGAAGGCGGTGAAACTAGTCAAAGTCCAGTGGGGTGAGGATGAGAAAGACTGTACTTGGGAAACAGAGGAGGACATAAGGAAGAAGTATCCAGAACTCTTTGCCTGGTAAGATTTTATTAGCGATTTAGTTTTCCGCATGCTAGGTTATGTTTGTTTTGCTTGTTTTGCATGTTTGATTGCTGTGAATGATTGTTAGGCATGCGGGATTCATTGTTTGTTTCTTTGTTAAGGAATTTCGGGGGCGAAATTTCTTAAGGGGGGGGGGGAGAGAATGTAACGACCTGCATTCTACGCATCGGAAGATCGTAGAATATTTATTTCTTTTTCTTAGTAAGTCGTATGGTCGTGTACTTTTGGGAAACGACTAGTAGGGTCATTTCCCATGTTCATGATTTTTGTCGATTTTTAAATGACCATTTTGCCCCAAATTGAACTTGTTTTGACCATAACTTTTGACTGGAAAGGAATTTTGACTTGAAACCACTTCCATTGGATCCGGATGATGGTTTACTATTCCGTAGAGTGGTCACATTAGCCAAACGGACTCACCGTTTGGGAGATATGGCTGAAACAAGTTTCAGATGGTGAAAAACAGCTTAATTGGGCTTAACCGGGTGATTAGCAGCTAGGCCCAGAGGGGAATTTCGGGTTTAGGGGTATATAGGGGCTGATTAGGGTTAGAAAACATTTCTTTAGACATTTTCCAGCCGCCACTTTCATTCCTCTTAACCTAGCCATGGCCTCCACTCTCTAAATCTCTCTAAAACACCCAAAATCACTTCCTAATCAAGGATTAAGGCTTAGAGGCATCAATTCAAGGAGGATTAGCACAAGGACCGAGGTAGAGCTGCTGTTATATACTGGAATTCGTGCAAATCAGAGGTTCACTTCAGATCTGAAGGTTTTATTGTGGCAAAGGTGAGTGATTTGCATAGTTTTTGCACTAATTACGGTAACTAAGGGTAATTAGTGAAGATTAGCGAATTTATACACTAATAAATTCTGGAAAAATGTTTAGAAATTCTTAAATAATATTTCATGCCTCTGTTAGAAATTTGGTTCGGTTTGATTAAGTTTTGTTATCCCTATGATTAGTTTTACTTAAATATGCTTAAGGGAAAATAAGGAGTTTTGGCCACTTTTGATCCATTTTGATTCATTTGAATGGTTGTTTGTTGCTATTACATACTGCTATGACTCTATGGTGTGTTTTATGATTGATTAGAAGTGTTAGATTTGTCAAAAACGCCGTCGAATGGCGTAAACTGCTCGTTGGAAGAACTGCAGGAAATCATCCGAACCGGACCGGATCGGTGGAAGTAAGGGCGATCCGATCCGATGGTGCAATCCGATCCGATCCGTCGATGCTTGAAGACTCCGATCCGTCGATGCTTGAAGACTCCGATCCGACGGCGCGATACGATCCGATCAAGACTTCGCGAGGCGATCCGTGTTGCTTCACGAAGGGGAGCCCGAACCGATCCAGTGAGGTGACCACGATCCGAACCACTCGTGAGCAGAAAGTGCGACCCGAGCCGGTGTGCTTGGGGGAGGCCGATCCGAACCGCTACCAGATGGATGCCACGAACCGCACCGCGTTGATGATGGGAAGCTAAAGGCTGAACCGAACCGATGGCAAAGAGGGGATCCGAACCGATCCGGTGATGACAGAAACCCGAGATGCAAAGGAAGCCCAAATGAGAAGTTAGAGCTCAAGATTCAGATGGGAATCAACGAGTTCGCTTCATGGTTGGGTTTTGCTGCGGGACGCGTGCCAAGGGTTATCGACGTCTATAGCTTTGGACCACTATGATAGGAGGTACGAAGGCGGATTCAGGGCCATTATGGCATCGGTAGGACCAAGGGCTACAACCAATGAAGTGGGTCATTGAAATGTTTGGTCATGACTCCATATGTTTAGCTTGGTCATAGCAGGGTTTCTACAAGTCGGGATTCGTCGTTACCTCAGTTTGTCTAGTGTTCCAAAGTGGTAGATATCGTACGCTTTACGCACTGAGTGAGAGATGTGAGGATGGTTGCTATGGATGGTTTGTTTGCTATCATTGTGACATGCACACCCCACCCCCGTATTCTTACACTATTTATTATGGCACATTGGAGTATTGTACGGTATGTGGTACTAACTCTTTGGTTGCAGGTCCAGGTTCAGGTATGGTTTAGTATACCTGTTATTATTCTGTTTAGATGCTTATCGCTCATACCAGGCTTTATGTCTGACCCAGAGTTTTATGTCTCCTCTTATTACTCTGGGTGCTCACACGAGCAGACTAGAGACAGGTTAGCTGGTGATGCACGGGTAGATGATCCGGAGACGAGCAGGAGGCTTCCACGTAAAATATATACATAGTATTCTCCCTGTATTGTTGAAAATCACTACTTGGGCATTGGTGGTGTATCTTCTACTTTAGCTTTCTTTTGTTTAGAGACAGTAAATATGGAAAATTGTAATAAGCTGTATTTGAATTTCCGCTGCTCTGATGATGGATGTTGATTTTAGTTATCAGCTTATGCACTGTCTCACCTGTTTTATGTCAAGTATGTTATTATTATATTTTATCCCATGCGCTGTGAGACATTCTACAGGTTCCTTGATTAGTTCATTCCCTTCTTCCCTTTCTTTGGCGACCGTTCCGTGCTAGTCGGGCATGTGTACAGCGCACTTCCGGAGGAAATGCAGGCTGGTGCGGAGCGGGCCGTCACACGTCATCAGCACTTTTTTAATCCCCAATTATAGCCACATCAGGATCTTCTTCATGCCCATCATTACCACCGTTGTCTTTTAAGGCATTTATCATTTTGTCATCATGAGAAGTGTCGGCCTTAGATAGTTCAGCTCCCCCTCCGGATTCGACGATGGTAGCCTTATCCTGTCCTCCCTGAGCCTTTTTCACGAATTCTTCTCCAATAGAGGCTCCCTGAGGCTAATCAATCTTTTCGGCTGGTCCAGCACCTACATAATGAGAAGCAATAGTTATCAACATAGGAGAAAATAAAGGATCCTCGATCGATTGCCCAATGATGTGATGAAAGCTGGAGACGGCCTTGACAAATTGAGGTGAAAAGGTAGAAATACCTTCTGATGATTTTTCAATTAGGGCGGCTACCGTCTCTGACGCTGATTCGGGTATAGGAGATAAAAGAGACGCTTTAGGAATTCCCAAATTCTCAGAATCATATCCCTCAACTTCAGTAGTTTCAGCGGTTGCATAAGAAGAGCCAACTTCAGGGATATTCTTTTGTTTGGCCAGGTGTTTCTCCTCCTCCATAGCAGCAGCAATGAGGCGACGCCCCTCGGCCAGGCGTGCCATTCATCAACTCTCAGATACTTCTCCATAAGTTTATCTTCATCAACGAAGTGTACCTTATGTTCCTCTTTCTCCCATTCGATGATTTGACTCCATACATGAACTAAGGTAGTCAGATAGTCTTCAATCCAAGAGATGTTTCGGCGACGAATTATGTGTGCAAAGAATTCAATCAATAGTTCGCCAAAACCGTGCACTTCTTCCTGATCCTCTGATAGTTGTTTATGGGTTTCTTCAGTAGACTTAATGGCATTATCCACATTCCCCTCAGTTAGGGCATCCCTATTCTCGGCTTCCATTAACTTGGACTCTAAGTCAGCGTTTCGTTTCTCTAGTTCAGCATTTTTCTTCGCTAACTCGGCCTTTTCTTGCTCAAGAGTATTGTAAGCCAATTGCATTTTGACGTTGTCTAACTTAGCGTCTTCCGCTTGTTTCTTCAACTCTAAACGCTCTTGATTATGAGATTCCAGCAAGTCATGATAACGCTTCTGTAATTCCTCAAATTGCTGTTTGAAGTTGTTGGCATCTCATTGAGCAAAGACGAGTTGAGCCTGTGTGTCTTCTAGGTCCTTCTCCAAATTTTTCAAGGCATTCTCATCAGAATCCGCAGCCTTTTTCATTGAATCAACTTCTATAATTAAGTCCCGAATAATTCTGGAAAGATTGCGTGAATATTTGTACATCCTTGAGTATTGTTTCTCAACTTCTTCAATCTTTGCTTTGGCCTCGTCTGCCCACTTTGAAGAAATAGGCTCAAGTGTGGGTAAAAAAGTTAGATTCTCAAAGTAGTGATCTGGGAACTGCTTCTCCAGATATGCCAGCTTAGTTTTGGAATCAGCATCCAGTGGTGGAGGCTTGCAGTATGATAGTTCAACGTGTTTTTTCTTAGCCAGGACGATGGCTGCATCACTTTTTTCAGATCGTTTCTCTGAAACTTTGTGTTTGTCTCGTGAATCGGTATGTTTCGGTGGACTTTTTTCCCGACTATATTTGTCTTGAGGAGAAGTTCGATCTTTGGATTGCGACATGTCTTCTCCTCAACGACTATGGTAGCTCTTATACTTGTCTGGATCTGACCGGACGGGGGAACGAGAGCGCGAGGTGTGTGGTCGATGAGAATCATGAGGCCTTCTATCATCTTTGCCCCGGCTCTCACGACGATCATGCTCAATATCGGAAGGAGGTCTAGATAAGCTACGATGCATTTTTCTGACATCGTAGTAAGGGCGAGACATTGTACTTGCGTGACAATATAAGTGGAATTCAGAATCAATGTTCACATAAGACATGAGTGTTGTGACGTGTGGTGCTAATGTGTTATGTGCATCCTAAGTGGCGTTCCCCCCAATAAACCCGAGTCTGAAGCCAGACTAGCATGAGCGGGCTCTTTGGTCTTCACGGGAGTAGTCTCCTCTGAAGAAGTGAAAGTTAAAGGATTCGTGCCAAAGTCCTCTGAAGTATAGATGGTTTCAAGCAGGGGAAGGTTTCCTAAACCCTTAAATGTGGAATCATTAGTAGTAGGAGCATCTCCTTGAGAAGCATTTGTTGGCAGCTCTTTAAGGGTTGTTGACTTCTCAGGAGAAATAGCGTCGTCAGGGACGGTATACCCTTCTCCGTGCATTTCAACTATGTTGGCTAACTCATCATCCTGAGTCGAAGATGGAGAAGGCAAAGTCCGAAGAGGTATTGTTGGACCTTTCGAGCCCTCGCCCGTCTCAGGAATAATGTCTACCGAGGGGTATGTACACATATGGACCCATCCCATGACCTATACTACGGGTAATAGATAGTAACCCGTGATGATGGAGATACTCATCCTTAAGAACTTCGTCGATGGTTAGGAACTTTTGATCGCCATTGAGAAGCCGATGCAAACGATTAAAGTATAATTGATCCTATATTTGCTTTGGGTTATCAATTGCGAATGAAAAAGTAAGCAAGCTAATGTGTTCGCATGAGCATTTAAAATTAAGATCTAGAAAGTCAGTGCTTTACTTGATTTGGTCCATCCCCTGGCGCACCCCGGCTGCTGCCTTATATAAAACCATTCAAGCTTAGAATCGCCAGCCTTGCTGCTAAATGGAACTGTAATAATTTTCCTTTTCGGGACTGATTCAAAATATGAGAAGGAAAGAGTCTCTTGAGTCCGATGCTTGAAATTATAAAAAAAGTGGACGTCATCAAAGGTAGGCTCTATACCTAAAACCTCTTTGTATGCTATATACAAGGTGTATAAATAAGCATAAGAGTTGGGATGTAATTGCATGGGGGCAATCCGTATCTGTCTCAGAAAATCGACAACAAAAGGAGGAAAGGGTGGAATAACCCCAACCATACACATCAATCGGGTAACTGGCATAAATCGTTCCGGTGGATTGTGGGGGCGATCTGTTTTCGATGGCACCAGGGTATCTTTTTTTAGTATTCGATGCTTTAGACATATTCGAACGAGTCTGTCATCGTCAATCGTCGATTCAACAGAATCTTTGGGTAACTCCAATATAATGGCAGATTCAAACTCATCAGGAGCACGGTCATCTCCTATCCCTCCTTCCTCTTCATAGCCAAGAGAAACTTCACTATCAGAAGGTATTTCACTATTGTGTGCTTCTACTTCATAATATAGGCCCTCATCGTCCCATTGAGGGGTCTGAGGGAGAGGATATGTCGTCAAGAGTGAATCTCTCGGAAATTTCTGCAACTTCTCTCTTCTCTGCTAACCTAGATGAACGTTTCTCTGCCATAATCGCTAAACTACTGAAGAAGCAATAGCATAAGTTAGAGTAAGATAGCCCGTATCCCCCCGTGTACGTATGTGAACTAAAGTGTGTGCTATGTGTGCAAAGGTTGCAAAGTAAACACATGAGAGCATATCGCAAAAGTTTGACGAAGTAGTATATGTTCACAATAGTCTTAAATGTTCGCTCATGTTTATAAGGCACTATCCTAACTGTTCGTTAAGTTGTAGATCACTGCAAGCATTAACAGAGCTAGTTGAACAGATTTTTATGCATTGAGTTGGATGAGTTCGGTTCGGATGTGTATTTTGGGATCGGATCGGGGGCAAAACCACGATTCGGTTTTAAGCAGAAGTTAACGCCCTATATGCAAATCGGATCGATTTGGAAATGAATACTCTGAGTGGTCCGGTTCGGATTGGGAACCCATGCTTTTCTCTCTTTGCTTTTCATTCTGACCCGACCCGGTTGAGTAAGCCTTGTTTCCCTTTTTACCCTTTACTTTACAATCCGATCCGATCCAGTTATATGAAGCCCCTATCCTCTTCACTCTTATGTCTCTCCACCCGAACCAATCCCAAATCCTCCTCCTTTCTTCTTCTTCTTCCTCTTCCCCATCAGCACTGAACCCATCTCCTTCTAAAAAGCCAATTCATTTTTGAGAGTTTTGCCATGACAAGACCTCTATGGACCAATATATTCCCTACCATGTCAAATCCCAGATTCAGCGCCTCGTGGTGGTGACGAGGCCAACAACGACGATGGTGAGGGGAGAGAATTCACAGCGTCACACTTAATGTGATGTCGAGCAAGAATCTACCAAGATTGCTTACGAGAATTTGAATAAAAATCAGTTAAGGAGAGAGTTAATCAAAGTTATATCCTACCTCTGTAATTGATTCGAGGATTAAAAGAAGAATTACTGAGATTCCAAGAACTAGGGTTTCGTTTTTCTTTGGGGCAATTTCTGGAAAAACGATAGAAGTAAAAAGAAGAAAGTAGAAGTAAAAAAGAAGTGGATTTATATAAGGGTACAACGGCCCTTTGCATTCCTGCCAACGTGGCTCCGCTCGGATCGGAAAATAGGCCCATGGCCATTCAGCCCAGTAGCACAAAAACGTTAAAGCCCAACAGAGCGGATAGAACCGACCCGAGCCCAAAGAAGGATCATCCATATCTCAACATATGGAATTAACCTTAAAGAAGATGCGGTGATTTGATAGATATAATCAACAAAAAATATACAAGGAGACTACCTGGAAGAGTCACTGGACATCAGTCAAAGTACCTGAAGCTTATCAAAAACGAAGGAGGAAATTTGTGAACTTTCTGGTGTATTTATAGGCGGTAAGAGACACAACCTTATGAAGCAACACGTCTCTACAAATGAACGGAAGCGACAAGTCAACAGTTCAAGTTCGGAAATTAATGGACAGATAACTTCAAAGCACGCTCCGTCTTCAACAGAAGCATCCTTTGAGGGGGCAAAATGTTAGCCTACTTTGTGAACTAGGCCACTCAAAGTTAAAAGACTAAAAAATCAAATGACGAAGACATTTACTCAACAAACTCGGTTCGGATCGGAGATCCACTAGTCAAGGCAAAGTAATCCAAAGCAGGGAAAGAAAGGGCATAGGTCGGACCGGATTGGAAGGAACAAGGCTGATCCGAACCCCCAATTACCAGCCTATCCGATCCGAACCCAGGGTTGCAACCGCCTCATCCCACGATCCCTTTAAACTCGGAACAGTTATGCGCACGATCTACCCACGCTTGCCACTAACCTGGTGTGTTGTCACCTCCACAATCCATCCGAACTCGATAGTAACGGGATTTGGTGCCACGTGGATCCGAACCAATCCCACTCCAGGAGCATTTCTCACCTATAAATACACCATCAAGAGGCATTTGGAAGGATCTTTTAGCATTTTGAGAACTTAAACTCCTTTGCAACCTGAATTTCATCAACTTATAATCATCTTTTGAAACATATTGTGAAGGGAATTGAGTGAATTAATGTATGAGATAAGTGAGAATTGAGGGAAAATCATTGTTGTACTCGCATTCAAAGCATCAATCAAAAAAGAAGAAAGTGGATGTAGGCTATTTAACGCTGAACCACTATAAATTGTGTGTTTTCGTAATTTTTGGTTTCATTTCAATAGAACTGTTATTAGTTTAGGTGTTAGAGCCAATTTTGGATCTAACATTTTTATTATACATATGCTTGTGGAGCTGAACCCTGGTTTTGTAATTACTTGCATAAGCTAGATAAATAGTATTTGAAGTAGTCTAATTGAAATTAAACTTGATTTTGAGAGGATTACTAGCAAAACCCTTTGAGTTGTTCCAGCCAAGGGATTTGGAGTTAAAATGAGTAAATATGTTAAGTTGAGTTAATTTGAATCAAAGCAAACAATTCAATTTCAATATTAATTTTTTAATCAAAGAAAATAAATATAAATATGAAGAAATTGATTTATTTAATCATTACGTTGACTAAATAATGTATTTTGAGTAATAAGGTAAAAAATAATAGGGTTTTGGTAGCTAAGTTGGATTTGGGATTATATAGAATTCAATAAAGCAATAAAATGATTTGATTCAAAATTAGTGTTAAACAAATTTTAAATATAGTGACAAATCATTTTTTGAAAACCTTATAATGCGAAATTATGGTAAAATGTGTGTTAGAAGATTTTTATATGTTTTAATACAATAATTTGCAAACTATTGTCAAAAAAGAATTTTTGTGCAAAGTGTTTTCTAAATTTAGTTGAGTTGCAACTAAAAAGATAAAATGTAAATATTGATTAAAAATATATATTTGAGTGTTAAAATATTTTTAATAAGGTTTGTTTATCTATTTTGACAAAATAAAGTGTTTTTTAAATTTATTTGTTAACAATGCAAGTTCTAAACAAATGAACGTAAAATAAGGATTTTAACTAAAAATGTAAATTTTAATGTGTTATGATAAATTAGTATTTAAATTGTTTAAAACAATCTAATAAATATTTGATAAAAAAATAAAGCATAAGCAATGCTAAAATGTAAAGAGTGGTCTTAAAATAGCTTAAAATGTTTTAAAACATGTGTTAATAGTTACTAATTAGTGTATCATAGCTTAATTAAGTAAAATTTAACAACATTTAGACAATTTTGATAAAATTAAGCCAAATCCCATTACTCCAAACATGTTAAGAAAAATTTGGAAAGGGGAAAAGAAAAGAAAACAAGTACAAATTGTTTTCTCACTAATTATGTTCTTCCTCTCAGTAAAAACTAGTAACCTAAGAAAAGAAACGCTTCTTCCAAATTAACAATCCAAGCTTAAAACTCAAACAAAAGTAAGAAGAAGCTTGCTAATTCAATTCTAACAAATAATCCATTACCACAATCATTGATTTATATCTCTCCTCATTAGATTTTAACAAAAATGGTTTACTTTAGATTCATCTTTTGTTGCATGTCTGTACATTCACTGTTCCAGGTACCTGAAGTGCATTTTCATCCTAAAGCTCAAATCTTCTTGCTAAAATCTGCATCAATTTTCTTCTAATAACTAAGGTGAGTTGTAAACTCATTCTCCTATCTTAATTATTGTTGCATGTTATGTTTATTGAGATTTTAGGTTACTATAAGTGAAAAAGCGGTAACTTGCATACTTACATTAATTAATTTTCTCAGGTCAAACTTTGAGAGCTTGTTGCTTCTCCATTGTTCAATGAAACCATGTTATATTGGTTTCGGATTGTAGTCTACTTATTGTTCTTGTCATATGCTGAAAACCATCCCCAAAATCAATTTGAAACTATAAGTAAACATGTGCTAAATATCAATATGAAGCAGATGCTTAATCCTATAGAAAATGTGACACATAGATCGACATGTAGTATATAAGGTTCAACCTTTGGGGTGACCATAAGGTCAAACCATTACATTATGAAGGTCGACCCAGTGCATGCAATTTTTATGCACTGGGTCAAGTCATTTGATGTCTTTTTTCTTTTATTTGAGGCCTTGAGTTTCTACAGCTTATTAAGTGATTTTGGTACTCTGTTTTGATTGGTTTTTAAAAGGTTTGATCGTACATTAGGAAAGCCAATGTTAACACCAATTCGGATATCGGATCGGTTAATTATATTGTTAGTATTGTTATGTTGATTTGATGAATTTCTTTTCTTTTTTCTTTTCTTGTGCACGTGTTTTATACGTTTTTTGAATAGGATTTTTAATACAAAATAAAATTTTAAAATAAATGTTTATGAATTCGATTTATAAAATATAATTATTTTGAAAGCTAATTATATATAATACCATCTCTATTATTAGGAGCTTTAAAGAAATGATTTCCACAATGCTTTCAAAAACAATTTTAAAATTTGTTTTCTTGAAATAAGTATTTTTTATACGCACACATTTTTGTACTCTTTGAGAGAACAAGGATGGGAATTAAATGATTTAATAAACCACGTGGTATATGACATGTTGGTTTCCTATATAGTTTCGAATTGACTGACTTGTAATTAAATGATAAGTGAGAATGTATGGTATGGGACGCAATATTTTCATTGTTCGCGTTACTAATTGAAAGTTTGTGACACATTCTGTTGTTGTTGCCGGAACTGGGCCTTCAGGTCAGTTGATGGGCTTCGACCATCCATGGGGCCTTTAGGTCCCTTGAGTAGGGATTTCAGACCAATTATTGGACCTTTGTGTCAGTTGTTAGGCTCTCGAGCCAATTGTTAGACATTCGGGTCAGCAATTGGGTGCCACCACTGTTGTTGTTAGTACATTGTAGGCTTCTCCATTTTTTGTTGATGCACAAGAGGCACTACTTCGGCTTACCATCATTGATATAGATCTGTATGCTTTTATGTCATTTCCATATTTCTTTCTGATTTCTATTTGTTGATATTTAATGTTTTCACCATATTGTTGATGTTAATTCTACACATATATATATAATATATTATTAGATCTATTTGATGATCTAGTTTTGGTGACTACATTTTTAAGTGGCAAACTCTTAAACTAGTTCTACATGTCGACATTATATTGGTTTCGATTTTTGTTGTTTCTTTGTGTATGGGATTATATATATATATATATATATATATATTATTTAGCCTTAGTGCTTAGTCAACTCATTGTTAATGAAAACCATTACTTGAGGTTGTTGCTTAATATATGATCCATATATGATGAGTTATTTAAAACTATCTCATGTATCTTATGTTGATCCGAGTCTATGTTACTCCTTTTCTAATGAAAATAATTATCTCTCATGTGATACTATATTTCACTTATCATGTTCTAACTGATATGTTTAAGCTAAACCAACCCATGTATTTATATATTCGGGTCAGAACAAGTTATTTCATGTTAATTTCTCGTAGTAGATTCGTACTTTTCTTTGTTACTGTGAAACCTCATGTCCGTTAATGTCACTCTTTATCAGAATGCATTAAGTTTCGTGGAGCGTTATAGGTAAACAGATACAGAATTACACAAGATAGATATAAAATAGCAGCGGAAATACAATGCTTTATTTTCCAAAAGAAAATATCGTGGTCCGAAAATCCAGTTACAACATAAGTATAAAATACTGAAAATCAATTACATTAAATTAAAATATCTGCTTTGTACTAAAAACATCAGAGTACATAAATACAAATCCAGAGTCCTTGGAAACCACATGCCCTAAAAATCTCACTTCCTTTCTCCAAAAGTGGCACTTGGAGAATTTCACCTGAAGTTGGTGTGATTTGAGAGTCCTTAAGACCTCTCCAAAATGTAGCGCAAGCTCTTCTTCATTCTTCGAGAAAATCAAGATGTCATCAACAAAGACCACAACAAATTTATTCAGAATCTCCCTGAACACTCTACTCATCAGATCCACAAAGTATGCAGGTGTATTAGTCAACCCCAAAGGCATGACTAACCACTCAAAGAAACCCTGTGGAGTTCTAAAAGCAGTCTTATCTATACTATCCTTGGCCACTCTCAACTGATGAAATCCCATAGCCAAATCTAACTGCGAGAAAATAGATGCACCAACAAGCTGGTCAAACAGATCATCTATCCTTAGGAGTGGGTGCCTATTCTTTTTAGTGTGCTTGTTCAACTCCTTGTAATCCACACATAAGCAAAGCAAGACATCCTCCTTAGTTGTGAAAACGAATGGAGCACCCCATTCCGATATTCTTCGCCTAATAAACCCCTTCAAGTAGCTCCCCTACTTGCTTGCTGAACTCTCTCCTTTCTCTAGGAGCTATGTGGCCCACATGCAATGCAACTGGCTTTGCATTGTCCACCAAGTATATCTAGAAATCAATCTCGCTTCTTGGAGGCACGACCCGAACCTCCTCAAAAACATCAGGATACTCATAGACTACAGGTAAATATCGTAAATCATCTACGAAAGCATCAAGCGATTTTAGGAAACTAAGCATAACAGACCCCTTAGTGTCACAAAAAATCTCGAGAGTCTCCCATGGAAAGTCAAAAGTCTAATGATCCTCCTCTCACAGTCTAGAATGGCACCATACATGGCTAGCCAATCCATCCCTAAAATCAAACCGTAGCCCATGAAACCAAGCACATATGCATCACACTCAAACTCGATGCCCAACACAGATATACTCAAACCCTGACAAATCGTAGACAAATGAGTTGTGCCACCAATGGGGTTTGAGACAACAACGGGATCAGAAAAAATACTAGTACTAAGGTGCAGATACTCAACCACAAAATTAGATATAAAAGAGTGGGAAGCAGTAAAATCAAAAAGAGTCCTAACTAGATGATCGGAAAGAGAAAACAATCTTTCAACAGAAAATTTCCTACCTCTGTCCGGTTTCCTAGCCTCGAGAGCATGCACTTGCCATCCAGAAGGTCCTGCCCTCTGGCCTTGTCCTTGCTTCTTCGGGGATTCCCTACTATATTGTCCAGCTTCACCGTAGTTGAAACAAAAATTCATCCTCTTTCTGCAATTCTTAATCACATGACCCAAGCCTCTACAGCTATGACATTTCTTCTTATTCTGAACTTTGTCGTTCTTTTCGCCTTTTTTTGTTGTTCTTTCTTTTGCCACACCTTCTTGTTTTGAGTCTCATCAGTCTTTGCCTCTTTCTTTTCGCATGTCCCTTCTTTTTTCATCAATGCCATATCAACGAGCTTTTCGAAAGTTGCTCCCATCAGAATATGAGACATAGCTAGTCCATGCAGGGGTTCATTCAATCCTCTTACGAACCTCAAATCTTTCTTGTGTGGAGTATTTACCAACTCCGGACCAAACCGTGCTAACTGGTTGAACTTATTGATATACTCTTTGACCGACATGCCTCCTTGATTAAGTGTCAGAAGCCTCCCCATCTGCATACTCTTTTCTGCCTGAGAGAGAAACTTCATCTCGAACCTCTGACGAAACTCAGCCTAAGTATCTACTGGACGCTCTGCTTGCGTCACTTTCCACCAGAATGAAGCCTCATCTTTCAGCTGCCATGCGGCCAACTGAATCTTCCTACGGTCATCAACCTCGGAAATCCCAAACAATCCTCCATCTCTTTAAGCTAGTTTCGTGCTTCCACAAAGCTTTCAGTTCCGTGGAATGGCTTTCCGCCCATAGCACAAAAACCACTTTTCGTCCGACTTGCATATGTTAAGCATGTCGCTACCTGAGCCAGGATCGAACTATCCTTGCATATCTTAGAGAAATTATCCACTCACGGAGAAGGAATAGCAGCTGCAGCTGGGGGAGGAGCGTTTGCTTGGCCTTCGGCAAGTGCCGTAACCTCGAGATACCTAGGAAACCAAGCCAGTATCTGAACGCCCTTGGGAATATTCGATTCCCCAGACATGCTGAAAAGAAAAGGAAAAAGGTATTCAAACAGAGGATCGAAAGATATTAATATGGCTTTGGGGAATATGTTTTTCAAAAACAGACCTTTCTTGTAAAAACGTTCTCTTTTTGAAACCTTTTTAAAAACGATTTTAAAAATCTTTTATCCAATCTTATAACCTTTAGCTCTGATACCAAATGTGACACCCCACGTTCGTTAATGTCACACTTTATTAGAATGCATTAAGTTTTGTGAAGCGTTATAGGTGAATAGATATAGAATTACACTAGATAGATATAAAATAGCAGCGGAAATATAATACTTTTATTTTCCAAAAGAAAATATTATGGTACAAAAAATCCAGTTACTATATAAATCTAAAATATTGAAAACTAATTACATCAAATTAAAGTGTCTGCCTTGTATAAAAATCATCAGAGTACATAAATATAAATCCATAGTCCTCAAAAACAGCCATAATAAGGTAGACAAATAATCAAAGAGATACATCTAAGTTAAGCAAATCCAACTCCAAGTAGATCAGGAGAGAGTGTCTTAATCAAGCTTGAGTATTCCCACCCCGAGAACCTGGGGGGAAAAGGAAGGGAGAGAAAAGGAAACAAAACGAGTAAGACATAAAGTTTGATGAATCCAGTGACTTTTAGCATAGAATGAGATAAAAGTAACGAGATAGTAATTAAACTGGATGATAGATAACTGCAGTATATAATAGGATTAATCATGCTTCTCAAATACTTTCTCTACACCAATACTAGTATATCGCAGTAAGTGTTTTTCAACTGCTTAACCTAAACAGAATGATCCCAACATAGCATAAATGGTAGGCTTAGGTGTACTTCTAGCAACAAGTTTTACCTCAAACAGAATAACATGTACCTAAACATAATATAATGGGTATTACCCTAAATAGAAATAACTGGTCCCTAAACAGAACTAGATGTACCTTAATTACTATCCCTATGGTCGACTCCCTACCATGTAAATACCCTGTGCTGGCCCTGTAGTAGGGTGTATAACTTCCTAAAGTGGCAACCATCAGAAGGACACAAACCTATTTAGAGGTGTTATGTCATTTTATTTTCCCAGACAGACCGAACCCATACACGCACATGACTCCATTGGAACGCGCCATCAGAACACCCCATCCTAAATGAACCTCTTATAATTAGTCCCAATAAGCATGCCCTGACCCCTACCTAGTGGGGGGTCCTCCTTTAATACCATAATAGGTTACTGGCTAATATGGGTCCCACACAACAAATGACACAAGCACCCCTAGACTTGCGTCCCCAATCAACTAGGCTTTATACAAGTTAAGTTTTACATGGGTTAATAGTGTCCCTACAACCCCATCAGATTTACAAGTTTACTTAACCCTCCCAATAGATCAAACAGAATACATAGGTGTCATACCATTCTGTTTACATGTTCCCTTAATCTTTGTATTAAGCCTACATGTTTCCATATTCGTACACCCCATATTTCTGTTATAATGCATATTATAAGTTATGCCCCAAACTTTTAGTCATATCCATAGTACAGGTTATGCCCCCAAATTACCATTCCCAATCATTCCCAAATAAACTCAGTTTCGTTCGTATGCGTATTTCAGCATTACCGGCCTAGGCTCGAAGGTAGCCTGGCTATAAAAATTAAAAAAATGAAACAAAGGAAGAAGAAAAGAAATAGGCGTAAATAACAGAGATAGACATATAAATAGGCATATCGAAATAACTGAACAAATTAGGTGTATGGCAAGTTTCATGTCAATTTAGCAGATCTGGTTTAAACACTAATCAACATCTTAACATACATAAGTTTTAGATCCAGTTTATTAACATGTCAAGATTACTTGTTAAGTATTTATATCTGAAAGCAACATGAACTCACGGAGACTGGATCTAAAGAACTGAGAAAAGAATGTTGATGTTGTAGCAGAGATTCTTGTATACGTATAAGTCATCGTTGTAGAAGAATAGGCTAATTCAATCTGAGCTGGGGAAGCATCTTGTTGTCTCCATTGTTTTGGGTGAATAAAACAATAGAAATGGGGTCCTATATATAGCCTCAAGCCAACGAATCAGGTCAAGAAACAAGTCCAGGTTTAGAGAATGAATCTGCCCCGGATCTGGGTGGTCGACCCCGGGGTCGACCCTAGGGTCAACACCCCTTATGTGGGTCGACCCTAGGGTCGACCCCCATTGCGAATGGGTTGACCCCCAACGGGTGGATCTCCTGCGTGATTTACCGCTCTTCGATTTTGAAATGTTTTGAATTCTGGACTGGTTTTCTTTTTATATATTTCCTTATATGTATGCAAAATTCAAAGCATAATAACTTCTTCATACGATGTCCGTTTTACACAAACTCGGAGTCTATCTTAAGCAGAATTCCGATACGAACCACTGCTATAGTCCGTTTCCCTTATTTCCCAATATTTAATTAAGTATTCTTTAGTTTATTTATATCACGTACCATAAAATTATGGGGTGTTATAGTTATCAACTTCAATTATCTTACTTGCGGCTAGTACCTGAGTTTAGTAGTCGAGTTTCACATCTTGTGTATAATCATTTATTGGGACATATCATATTATGTATTGTTTCTTTGATCCATTCTCATGTGTAGCACATGTAAGGTTGGATTTTTGCTCTTTATATTTATGTGTATTCTGTTTTGTGATCTATTATGTGTGATGCTATTACAGTTTGTTCTAAATTGATCCTTTGTCACCATAATGTTACATCAAACATGAATTGAGTACGTCGATCTATATAAGGCAGGAAAAGAAAATTTGAGCACCCAACAGACGAATTCAATGCTCATTTCATATAAAGTTTACAAATGGTCGCTCATAACTAGTCCTATTCTCAGCACTAACATATAATATTACCTAGTAATGCTCCTTGTTAGTGTGTGTCTTAGGTTAGGGTGTTACAAGAACTGGATTAAGAGCAATGTTAATGAAACAATTTAAACTTATTGCTTCTACTTCTTGATATCTTAGGCCGCATGAAGTCAGATATCTAACTCATGATATAGGGTTAGTTGTAGTTATCTTGCATTGAAGATATAGAGACACTACCTATTGTGAGAGAGATTAAATTTGTTTACAGATCATAAGTATATATGAGGTACCTGTTTCCTTAGAACGAGCTGAATAAGAGACACCAACGATGGTAATAGTTTATTGTTACCTATGATTTTGAAATATATTATACACCTAGAAAAAGGAATAAATTTTTAGATCTATTAAGAAGAAAGCATCAATGTGCAATTCTAACAAACTCGCCTTCTTTTAAGCCTAAATTTGGTAAAAATCAAAACACTAACCCATCCAAACGCGGACCGTTTAATTTGTACCTACAGGAAATAGTGTGTGCAACATTAGAATCTTATAAATTTAAATCCATAGTGTAAATAAAATAGCATAACATATATCGAATGTGGTAACTACTTTAGAATCAAGTAGAATTCCTAGGAAGTCAAAATACCACACAAATACCAACCATGAGAGAAAGAAGACTTCAGTAGTATCCAATCACCTTCGACTTCAGAAGACCAATCCCTCTAGATTATCAATAGGGTTGTAATGAGGAAAGAGTCAAAAAAACATCCTGGTGAATTGAACATCAAGATACTGTCCATAATACTAAATTAATCTGATTTCTTTCCATGCAATAGTTATGTATTTTGTAGGTTACTAAAGCCTAAAATTTACACATATGATTACCCATCCTTGACGACAAGGTGTAGAACTCTAGATTCAAATGAAGCCCATTGACCCCCTAAAATCACTGAATCCAATACATTAGCCACTTAACACTACAAAAGGATGCGGGCTCTCTCACTTAAAATGTAGTTAGACTCATTAACCATTTAAGACCTCTCAAGATTGTTCCTTAATAACAATGTCATTGGTAGGAAGCACCAGCTACATGGATTATCTACTAGTTAAGGCTTCAGACGTTAACATCATATCTCAGTACCAAAAAGAAAACAAAGCATAACACAAGAGATATTAACAGTCACTTGGTACCTAGAGGATAGGCAGACGATACCTCCTCAATTATCACCTTCCTGAGGCGGACCCTACATTACTATCTAGCTGGCATTATTTGGCTTTCCTATAATCACTTCGTACTTCCCTTAGAATGGGTGGACATGTCGATGTTGACCCATAAGTCGGAACTTACTCCCTTAGCGGACCTTACTCCCTAAGCAGACCTTGTCTACGTTATTTAATACCTTATAAGAAGAGGAAACTTCTTAGGATACCTTTATTCGAACCTATTCGACTATTTAATACTTCGATTTGGAAAAAGTCTAGCCTAACGATAACTTAGTATCCAAGCAGATTTAACCACTTAATATCTTAGCCTTGAAGCAGGCTTTTCGACTCTGTATGACTTTTAACATTGTGACCCTTCATAAGTTACTTATCATAGAAGATTCTCCTTTGGCTTATTTATTTATTATCAAGAGGAATTCCTATGACTTAGTCATTTAAAATCTCACTACGTTTATTCTTATGGAAGGGAGGAAGACCCTAAAATTACTTAATACCTCAACTCTTGAAGTAACCCTTTCTAGTGATACTTCTCTTTTTAGACCATTTAATACCTTAATTTAGGCAGGGCATTTTTCTCTTCTAATCAAAGGTCATTTGATGGTGATATCTCATATTAATGTAAGTACACCCAACTGCTAGTAACCTCGTAGAGTGAAGAGCTGATTTGTGTTGAATGACTCTGCTCACCCTGCAAACTAATCCATTATCCTACTAATTTAATTAATATTGGATTTAGTAACAAGTTATTCAATTATTGCCCATAAATATCCTTTAGTTATATGCTATAAATGTCCAACTGTCAACAATAACTAATGGACATTTATTAAGGCATTTAATGTTAAGTTACTAATTTGCAATTATTGTTGAATTCATTTAATATCAATCCCATTAATTCATTTGTCTATACTTATTACTCTTTTAAATTTATATATTATTTATTAAGTTATTTATTTATTTATTTATTATCCTACTTTATTTTTATTTACGATCGCTAATTACATAAATAAATTGAAATTTTAAGAATTCAATTCTCATTAATTGCTCATTAATTTTAATTACAATTCCCCATTCCTTGTTAATCATGTGTCCTCCGCGAATTAAAAGGTGTAAATAACCCATAAATTCCTAATGGTAATTATTAGTATTAATTTATATCTTAAAAGTGAGTTATGTGCAGACAAGTTCGAATAAACTTAATTAAGTACATTAAAGCTTGCCTAATTTATTTATTCTTTTTAATGAGCTAATTTATTAAATTTAACATTCTTACTGTTAACTTATTCAAATTATTCTTTTTTAATTAAACAATTATTATGCATTTATTTTCATTTTTATCCAAATTATGTATATTCTTAATTACACAATTTATAAGAGTACAATTCCTTTTTTTGGGGAAAGTTAAGCACAAATATTATTAATCACGAAAATATTTACATTACATATATCAACATATTCAAGTATGCTATATTATATAACCATCCTTCTGTATAACCTTCAAAATCACTGATCTCACTCACTAACCACAAGTTATTACAGAAAGAATCTCCAGTAATCAAAATTACATTCCAGTTGCTCTTGCTTCTAACACATCCGATTGAAAAAAAAACATTCCAAGGAAAGCTTGCATGCACCATAATCCCTCGGATCTGAAACAAGGCACAAGGCACAAGCCAAAACTCACATGTAGAATTTATCAAAAAAGGGCCATGATTGCGCCTTATGTGTTGTTTCTGCGACATCACCTTGCTACTAGCGGGTAGTATGTCTTCAAGTGTGAACTCATGTCCCTCATCAAGGTCATTTTTAGCCCAAAATTTTCCTTTAGGTTTCTTGCCTTTGGATATTGCAGATGGATAGGCACTCATTGAAACTGCAGAGGATAACATGGAAGATTTGATTGCCAGAGGAGGAAGTATTAGATGGTCAGGTGGCTTTAAATTTGCATACGGGGAAGTAGATTGCTTGGCACTGGAATAAGAAATTCCAATCAAAGCCGAAGTATAATTCATACAAGAAGAAGCAGGAGAACTCTGACTATAAGTTGATGAACATGACATAGAACCAGAAAGAGCTGAACAAGGAGCAACAATAGTGGCATTAGAGGACGAACTAGTTCCCAAGAAATCAATACAAGAAATAGTTCCATTACCTGTAGCCTTATTTGAAGTTTCTAAACGTTCTCTTGTATCATCAAACAGATTTCCAAACAAGGTCTGCATCTCAGCGTTAGTAGTGTAGTATAAATGTGCATTGGTAACTAGATTAGATTAAACAATATTAGGCTCATCAAGACCATGACCATCAATATCAACATTCTGCTCAGTACCATTAATATCAACACTCTACCCAGTATCATCGGTAGCTAAGCATACAAAAGAGTTACCATTTTCATTGCCTGTTGCAACTGTAGAATCTGTCGTACACTTATTGTAACACCCCACATTTTTAACTCAAGATAATAAAATAAGAATAACATAATTAAATATTCAGAATTAAGTAAAATGGACTGCGCCATTGCGTCCGTCTCAAAATTCTGGTCAAGATAGACAACTGGTTTGCGTAAAACGGATACCGTATGAAGAAGTTATGAGCATTAGTATTTGCATACATATAAGGAGCATATATGTATGTATATATATTAAATAAATATATCCGGAAAAATCAAAAATCAGTTCAAAAATTAAAATTCATAAGCGGGAAAATCTGGAGGGAAATTAGACCATTGGGGGTCGACCTAGAGGTCGACCCACCAACAAGGAGGTCGTCCTAGGTCGACCCACTAACAGGGGGATCGACCCACCCGCGGATCAGGAAAGTTCTTTTCTGACGTGGACGATTCTGATGTTTTTAAATTAAATCTGAGGGTCCTGGTTCCTCTACTACACCTATAAATAAGGCCTTAGACCTAATCCTAAACCTCATAATTTGGCGGCTACGCTGGAACTTTGCCATTACTCTCTCTCTCTCCCCTGAAATATATTCAGAAATTTAGATTAGAAAATCTTAAATTAAGAGGGAAGAGATTGATGATTTTCTTAAAAGGGTCCGTTCAGAATTACGAGAAAAGCAAAGTAACGTTCCAGATCCGATCTATTCACTCCTTTTTCTTTTCCCTTTCTCTTTTAGTAGAAATAGTAAATCCATGATTATTAGATCTGAATTCAATAAGGGGAAAATCATGGAAGATTAGATCTGGACTAGATCCAGGATTTGGAAAGCTTACGAGGTGAGTGGATTTAAGCCATATTATTTTAGATAATGGTAAACAATTGTTTAGCATTCTCCTTTTTATTAATTGTGAAAGTTCCAGATTAATTATAAATTGTTGTTGTAACGAGTTGAAATGTTAATATGAATATGTCACGAAATTCCTATGTTGAATTGGCTAAAGTATTAAATGTTTACATGTTGAAGAAAGTAAACTTGTTAGGATATGGCCAATTTAGTGATTGTAACTACATGATTTACTTGTGGAATATTATTGAGTAATTGACATGTAACTTGCTAGATTTGAATAATTATCCGAGTAAATGCTTACATGACAAAAATTAGAATTAAATACATGTTAAAAGGGACATGCGCCAAAATATAGGCATAACCTGACGGCATGAAAATTGGTTTACAGTAAACATATGAAGAGGATAATATGCCAAAAATTTACATGAGAAAAAAGGATAACTTTTAAAATATGAACATTCTTAAATACATAGTAATTTCAAACTGTAATGCCTTAGACACGAGGTTAGATTGCACTTGTGATAGAAGTCTGCCCAAACCCGCCCGGCATATCCAGCATTCATAATGGTAAATCTAATGTGAGAGGTCTATGTGCATAACTAAAAATGGTGTAAAGGCACGAGGTTAAGTCGACTTGTGGTGGAAGTATGCCCGGACCCACCCGGCAAATCCAACGTCCACAAGCATAGGCTTAATGTGAGAGGTCTAGGCATATGTATGTACATATATATAAATATATGTATATAACCAGATATGAATAAATGGCAATAATAGTAATTAAATGTCTAACTCAGAAAATAAGAAAGGAATGTAGTGGACTGAGTTAGTGTGATGCGAAGGAAAAGTGATGTATTTCCCTAAATGTCCTATTTCTAGGAACGTTGTTGCAAGTAAGCCACAATAAATAAAGTAAGAAAAGTAAAGAAATTACTTGCTACCACGGATTTAGATGTGAATACGTTATGAAAATAAATCACTGATTCATTCTATCAAACCAATAAGGTGCATGAAGTATTTTCCTTAAATGGAATAAGGAATATATATCACAGTAAACGGTTTAAAAGGGGAATGATTTTCACCTATTATAAATAAATAACATTAATGAAAGTGTTGTATAATAGGTTGACTTGTCCAAGGGACAAAGTAAAGATTATAACTTAGGTTATAATAAACAATTAGGGAAACGGGATAACTGGCGAAATGAGAGAAGGGACATTTAATTGTAAATTAAGTAATTAGTAAATGGGGAAACCCAAAAGCTAGTTGAGAAAAAGGGGAAAATATACGAAATATAAGAAGCTATACTTAATTAAGTAATCGGTAAATTTGGAAGTCTGAAACCCGCTGATAAGAAAAACATGTTTTGGCTTGTCCTAGGGACAAGAAGAAATTATAACATAAGTTATAATAAATGGGTAGAGAAATTTATTAATGGGCCTTAGTTAATAGAACTAAGTTAATAAGTAAACAACGATAAGTTGTATTGACAATGTAAAATGGAATTATGATTAAACGAGAAAGAATGTGGAAAACTTATGAAATAAATTATATTTAATCATAAATAATGACTAACATGTTAAATGGGAAAACATGTGAATTGAGATATACTTAATTACATAATAAGTAGAACATGTTATTGTAATGATGAAATCAAACAAGAATATAAGATAGATTGTGGATTATGGAAGTTGGGCCACAATCTAGAGAATAACATGTTGTTGGCTTATTAATAAATTTAAATGGGTTAAGTTATATGACTGAAATTAATAAGCAAGAGAAACTTGGTAATTTGGATAAGAATTCAATATGAATGGGAATAACCAAGTTAAATGGAAACCTGGTAAGGCAAGCGCGTAAAATAATATTTAGACATAGGGTCTAATAACATATTAAAGTGAGGCACTTGGACCAGTCCGTACATTTGAGGGTGAATAACCCAACGGGGTAGATCATCGTAGTGTTATATGGCACGAGGGGAGCGCATATTCATCGATTATTTTGTTGGCTCCGAAGGACTGGAAGGGGAAGCACACGGCTTCCTGAGATACGTAAGGTGCTCCTAGTAGTCCTCTGTGCGGTGACAGATGTTTTAGGCTGTGCTCGCAGAGGTTGGGTCTGCGCGAAACTACCAGGTGGGTGGGCCTTGACTGCAGAAGTAGCTATGCAATCAGAATGTTGTAACGCGGTGACACCAGGGTGATTTGGCGGTTGCCTCAATGGGAGGCGGAGGGTCACGACTAACAAGGATAGTAGATCATCGAATACCCGTCATCGGCAGCTAGTGGGATGTGAAAAGACACGAGCTAAACCCAAGATGCCATTTACCTTTCACTTTCGAGGTAAGGGGTCGAGGGGAGATGCCATATGGATGTTTAGATTGTTTGCATTGGGGCAGTCGCTTCGCTCTTGTAGTCTTTACTAGTTGAGGGAGGGGCCAAGGTGGGGCCAAAGCCATCGCGAAAACAGACCCTAGGTATATCTGTATATAGAGGCCCTTTAAAGACCGACTTGTACAGATATGGAAAAGCTCCCGACCAAATTCCGTATTTCTTGTATCGCCCTGCCACGGAACTCGGTGCACATTAGAGGACGTGCGATTAAGGCATGGAGCTACAATTAATAGTACATACGAGGCACAATCTAGATACATGCATATCTTCTCTAGGTGGTGTATCGTAGACTTGAGGACATTACTCCGGTATGAGATCTGATTCGATCGAGGGTGGAAGTCTGTACACTTACCTAGCGTAGTGATGGCAGAAATATGTTGATCGTAACATTCTTATATATAGATCCATACGTCACTCCGAACGTAGGATGAAGGACAGCGATCATTTCCGTAGCATTACGGTGGAGACCGTGCGAGTGGGGTACCATTGGGTGTACCTCGATATTGGGGGTAGCTACACATATATTGCATTAGCTTAATCCACTGGGAAGTAAATGGGTACGATGTGTGTGTAAGCCTTGAGTGTTGTTAACCCAAGTAACCTAATAAATAAGAGAATATGATTGAATGGTATATGTAGGATTATCCAAAGTGTATAGTTTAAATCCAGTCACCAGAACTTGTGTTCTGACCCCTTCCTCATAACATACTCGCAGGTTAGATTTGTGCCAGGGACATGATAGCTTTGGATACTAGTTAGGCATTATTATTAATGTGGTAAGGCTATATTTTGATTATATTATATTTTATCCATTCCGCCATGAGATATTTTCTGAGCTCTGACATATTTTATGTGTAACACCCCGTATTTCCTATGGATATTAAAGTAACGAATTAAAGAATACTTAATTTTAAAAGTAGGAAGTAAGCGAAACGGGTTACGCCATTGCGTTTATCTCGAAATTCTGCTTGAAACAGAGCCCGAGTTTGCGTAAATCGGACAACGTATGAAGAAGTTATAAGCCTTAGAAGTTTGTATACGCCCAAGGAAGTATATATACATATAAAATAATTTCAGAAGTCAAAACAGGGTTCGAATTCGAATTTGGGTCAAAGCAGACTGAGCGGGAAATTTCTCGCTCAGAGGTATCGACCCCCAAGGGGGAGTCGACATAGGTGTCGACCCCCCTATAGGGGTGTTAACATAGCTGTCCACCCCCCTATAGGGGAGTTGACCCCTGTTGGCCCAGATCTGGCCGATGACGTGTTTTGCCATGTGTCGCTTTCTTATTCGCTATGTGACGTGGTATTCTACTCTGGACGATTCTGATGACTTCTAAACTGATCTGATTGCTCTAAATATCCCTATACACCTATAAAAAGAATCATAAACCTATTGTTTTCTCCAAACGAATTCATAGGCGTTTATATGCTGCTAAAACCTGAAGTGGCCTAGCATCCACCTTAATCAATCAAATTAGAGTTTCAAGTTAAAAATCAAAGTCTACCTCAAAGGAATAGCTAATCAAATTCAGAAATCAGACCACAGAATTCAAGACTGTTCAGTAATTTGCAAGTTCATGTTACTTTCAGAAATAAAATTTAATTGTGATTCTGACATGGTAATAAATCTGAATTTGAGATTATGCCTATTTCTATCTGTATTTCTATATCCATTGGATCTATCTCATTGATATTATTGTGTTCATTCTTTGTCTCTTCTTTCCTTCCTCCTTTTTTGTTTTTATAGACAGGCTACTGCGAGCCTGAGCCAAATCTCATAAGAGATGAACGTACGTTGGAAAAAATTGGGCATAATATATGATTTGGACATGGCCAGCGCGAAAATTGGGGAAAGTATTAAATTATGTATAATTGGGCATAACTGATTTGTAATGGATTTGAGGACATAACACATGTTGTATTTAAAAAATAAAGTGTATAGAACATATGACTTGAGATTTGAGGCATAAAGTATATTGGACATATGACTTGGGGTTTGGGGCTTAAATTGAACTGTAAACATGTAAGGCATAATACATGTTGTGGTAAGACCTAAAATTGGGGCATATTATTTATGATAGTTTATGACTTGGAAGAAGGAGATTATTGTGTATAGTGATATATGGCTTAGGTATGAAAACCTATAGGGATAACTGTTAAATGTGAACACGCCTAAATTGGGATTTTGGGTAAATTGGCATGCACTATAATTAAAGGCTATAATTTGGCATAGTTTATGCTGTGAATCATGATTGGGGGTTTTTGGAGAATATTTTGTGCAGTGCAATATGACTAAACCTTAGGGCATGTGTTTATCGTGATTTTTAGGGCATGACTATTATTGCAAATTTGGGAAAATTGGGTGTAACCTATTTTGAGTAATAATTTGAATTTGAATTTGTGAGGCATAACTTGCAATCAACTTTGTTGGGGTATAACTCGAGAATTGGAACATGACTAGTTTTGTGAATTTGGGATGATTAGCATATAAAATCTAGACTTAGACATGTATGGTAAATATGCTAAAAGATAAACATGCCTAACCCGAGGTTAGATTGAGTTGCGGTGTAAGACTGCCCAGAACCGCCCAGCACATCCAGTAACCCCAACAACAGTAACACCCCACATCCGTTGAGGGCACTCACAAAGGGAATGCCTTAACTTCAGTTGAGCATTATGGGTACTGGAACAGGAATATTACAAGACAGACATATATAAAATAGCTGAAAGTAAAGTGGAAGTTCTTCAAATCATTTATTAAATATAATTGTTTACAATAAAAGCCCATCAACTTCCAATACCCAATTACATAGCTAAAATATTTGTCTTGCTCAAAAACAAAGAAGCATAAAAATAAATTGTGATATTCCCCAATAAAGCAAAGCAAGCTATAGCCAAGGGAAATCCAAGTTGTACATGAAAGAGCCTTGGAGCTTGGTAAGATCCGAACTAAGTTGTATTCCCACCCTGCGAACCTTGGGGGGGGGGGGGGACGGAAGAAAAAGAGGCAAAACAAAACGGGTCAGTCATAAAGACTGAGTAAGTCCTAGTGACTTTCAGCATAAAAATAGGTAAAGATAACATGGCATGAATAAACTGAAAATAAACATAACTATGATGACAAGATAAGCCACAGGCACGATGAATCAAGTATAACATCCCATAATTCCTATCAAGAGTAGCATCACAAGTTTCCTACCAAGTATCGCATCGCAAGGTTTCTATCAAGTATAACATCGCGAGATTTTTACGTTGCTCTGCACCGCCTGACTAGCATCTCACAAGTGCCTTACATGGAAAGTTTCGTATTCCTGCTAGTGTTCCAATCTAGTAGCCCGTGTTATATACTAAGGTGATCTCAACCCGTGTCATGTGTTGACTATAAAATGATCCCTTGCCCAATGTCATGAAATGACCCATTACTTGGTCCCGCGAAACGATCTATTAATCGATCGGCTCCCTACAAGTCCTAGCTCGTTCATGTGTCTGTGTCATACGGCCCAACCACGAATGTAGTCACCTGTGCTAGGTCCACCATAGGGTGTATCAAGCCCTAGGGTGCCAACCACCGACACGAATCAAGCACGCACAGTGTAAACCTACCGGTGCCATGAATGTAGTACATTGTTGATTTATTGTCTTGAATCATTGTAGAAGTCTTAATCTTCGAATTGGATTGTGTATGAAAGCTTAGGAAATTGATTAGAGATGGCGGCCATGATCAAGAGGGACCTCAAAAGCATTTTGGTGTAAGAATGATTTGTTGTGAATTAGGTTAGGTCTTAGGATGTATTTATAGGGGTAGCAACTAACCCTAGAATCAATCTGGACCATCAAAACACGTCTCAGGCTTCAAAAATGAGTTCTGGGTCAAAACAGTCCGACCAGGTCGACCTTTAAGGGGGGAGGTCGACCACATGGTCGACTTAGGGGGTGGGTCGACCCTAGGGTTGACCTCATTGTCGACCTGGTCCCCAGGTCGACCTGCCTGGTCCTATGCTGCCTTAAATCGCTGAATCTTCTACAGGCCATAACTTGTTCATCCGGACTCCGATTTTCGAAAACTCGGACTCTATTTCATGTAAAATTTCGATACGAACGCAATGGCGTAACCCGTTTACCTTGACTCTTATTTTAAAATTTAATTCTTCCTTGATTTATGGTTTTAACATGTTATAAAAATTCGGGTTGTTACATTCTTCCCTCCTTAAAGTATTTCGTCCCCGAAATCTTCAAGTTAAGAAGAATGCATCCTATCATCCAATCAACCATCTACTCAACCATCATTCACAAGCAACCATTGTCCTTAAAAGATTTCTAATGCTGTATGAACATATGCAAGAAATGTGTGTATATGTTCCTTGTCTAATGCAAATGATCAGGCCTGATTGATCTTTTTAAATGCAAAATATGTTTAGTGCCATGAATCCAACATGTATGCAAATAGTCCTAGTCATATAAACACTATATGTGTGCACAAACATCCATCCATATGCAACATCCACATGATAACACATTCAATTCCATCCATAAAAAAGTATAAACATTCATGCATATGCAATATGAGATGTGACTGAGTCGATCTGGTGTCTAATGTTCGTGTATATGCATCCACGAGCAACCACTTGCAACCACTTGCAACCATCAATCATAACATGTCTCAAACACATGTTTACACCCAATTGTTCCTACCTAAAGATATAGTCGAACGATAGAAGAAAGTAAAAACTTTGTGCCCATTAGGCAATGTCAAAACTGGAAATCTATGTCACATATATGCTGATTAGGAGAAGAACTCCCTAAGCACCAGCCCGAAGACCGAAATCAACATCAGGCTGACACCCAAAGAATTACTCAACGCAACGGACACCCTCAAGCCCCGACATGTATTACTAACAAATAAGTCATACTCCCTTATGGGGTTTGCAACAGAAATAGGATTGAGAATAGGACCGAGAGGATATACTTAAAAGATAGCATGCAAGTAAGCTCTATAGGAAAAGAGGGATCAAGGATATACTCATATAAAGAGATATAATGTGCGTATCTAGCCTTCAATCTTCTAAGCCACTTTCCTTGAGCTTAACTCCATTGTCCTTTGACCGTCTTTAACTTTACAATTTCGTAGCTTCATAATTCTTGTTTCCAAAATATGAGTTGGAACTCATTTCACTATCGCCTCTCGTTCCACTTTCATTTATTCTTTTTCTAGTATACTCGGCTCAAACATAATTACGTACTCATGGTTTCACGCAAGCTCTCCAAACTTAACTAGTGAATCCTGGATCTCATTTACTTATTATAAGGTATTCCATGCAGAAGAACTATCTCTTGAAAACAAACAAATGCCAACCATGTTGCCAAATGTACTTACTAAGGTGATTTTCTATAACTCATGCATAAGCGAAATGAACCATTCGCCTTAGTGGCGAACACTACTCGAGCGAATCAATAAATGTATCCAGAGATTCTAGGTAACTAAGCATGGCAGAACCCTAAGGGTTACACTAGACTTCGAGGGCATTACCAAGGCAAGTCAAGAATCTAACTACCCTCTTTTCATACTCAAGAATGGCACCATTACTGGATAACCACTCCATCCCTAGAATCAACCCATAGCCCAAAAAAACATAAGCATTACTTCTAAACTCAACACTTAGCATAGACATTCCCAAATCAAAACAAGTCATGAATAAATGAGCCGATTCCCTAACAGGATTTGGGAATAAAATGGGATCCTCTACTACGCTAGTACTAAGGTGCAGAGACTCAACTATCGAAGCAGAATTAAAAGGATGCGATGTACAAAAACAAAGTTCTAACGGGATGATAGTAAAGAAAAGCCAAGCCTTTAACAGAAACATTACCACCTCTCTTAGGTACGCTAGTAGTGAGAGCAACAATTGCCTTCTCGACGATCTTGTTCTTTTCCCTTGTCCTTGTCCTATAATACTTAATTACATGTCCTTTATTACCATACTAAAGATATTCTCTCTTGTCATGGGTTTTTATTATTCTTTCACTTGGCCTCTTTCCTTTCACCTTTTTCCTCTTCGTGGATTAAGCCATATCAACAAGTTTCTCATCCTTAGACTTGTGTTCTTTATCCTCGTTCCTACTATCCTTGTATAGCTTGTTGAAAAGTTTCTCGAAAGTTACTTCCATCGCACGGCAACCCTACAAAGCTTGAAATAAGATTAGTCGCAAGTAAAACTACTGCGGCCACAGATGGAGGTTGGACACTACTTTTCCCTCCGACATGTGTCGCATGCCTACAAACTATGGTGAAAAAGAAAGAGAGAAGAGACCCAAGGAGAGAATCAAAAGATAGTGCATATGGCTTTGGGGAATATGCCTTTCGTAAAACAAATCTTTTCTTTAGAAAAATGCTTCTTTGTAAATGTTTTGAAAATAATTTCAGAAGGTTTTTAAAAGCTTTTGCCCAGTCTGGTACCCTTCTGCTCTGATACCAAATTGTAACACCCCACATCCATTAAGGTCACTCACAAAGGGAATGCCTTAACTTCAGTGGAGCATTATGGGTACTGGAACAGGAATATTACAAGACAGACATATATAAAACAGCAGAAAGTAAAGGGGAAGTACTTCAAATCATTTATTAAATATAATTGTTTACAATAAAAGCCCATCAACTTCCAATACCCAATTACATAGCAAAAATATCTGTCTTGCTCAAAAACAAAGAAGCATAAAAATAAATTGTGATATTCCCCAATAAAGCAAAGCAAGCCATAGCCAAGGGAAATCCAAGCTATACATGAAAGAGCCTATGAGCTTGGTAAGATCCGAACTAAGCTGTATTCCCACCCTGGGAACCCTTGGGGGGGGGGAACGGAAAAAAAAGAGGCGAAACAAAATGGGTCAGTCATAAAGACTGAGTAAGTCCTAGTGACTTTCAGCATAAAAACAGGTAAAGATAACATGGCATAAATAAACAGAAAATAAACATAAGTATGATGACAAGATAAGCTACAGGCACGATGAATCAAGTATAACATCCCATAATTCCTATCAAGAGTAGCATCACAAGGTTCCTACCAAGTATCGCATCGCAAGGTTTCTATCAAGTATAACATCGCGAGATTTCTAAGTTGCTTTGCATCTCCTGACTAGCATCTCACAAGTGCCTTACATGGAAAGTTTCGTATTCCTACTAGTGTTCCAATCTAGTAGCTCGTGTTATTACTAAGGTGATCTCAACCCGTGTCATGTGTTGACTATAAAATGATCCCTTGCCCAATGTCATGAAATGACCCATTACTTGGTCCCACGAAACGATCTATTAATCGATCGGCTCCAAGTCCTAGCTCGTTCATGTGTCTGTGTCATACGGCCCAATCACGAATGTAGTCACCTGTGCTAGGTCCACCATAGGGTGTATCAAGCCCTAGGGTGCCAACCACCGACCACCGACAGGAATCAAGCATGCACAGTGTAAACCTACCGGTGCCTAATGCCTGCTTTTTCAACTCCGGACTACGTGCACGACCATAGTCCGCCTGAACCTACAATGGCGCACCTACTCAGCCGTCGTTCTGGTCGCTTACAATCAGCCCAGTAATCGTGCCCCACCCTGCCTAGTTCCAGGGTACCGTGATACATCAGGTGGGTTACTGCTGAAAAGGACCGCGTAACTAGGGTTTCCGTCCAGTAGGTTAAGTATTGTCATTTAAATTCGAGACTTAACCCCATCAGTCTAACATGTCAAGTTGGTTAGGTGTTATCATTCAAGTTCGTGACTTAACCCGCCTACGTGTCATGTCAAATTGGCTAAGTGTTGTCGTTCAAGTTCATGACTTAGCCCTACGAATCTTGTGTCAAGTTGGTTAAGTATGTTCAAGCGGTTCATGACTTAACCCTACCAAATCATTGTGTCAAATTGGTTAAGTATATTCAAGCGGTTCATGACTTAACCCTATCAAATCATCGTGTCAAATTGGTTAAGTATATTCAAGCAGTTCATGACTTAAACCTATCAACTCATCGTGTCAAATTGGTTAAGTATATTCAAGCGGTTCATGATTTAACCCTATCAAATCATCGTGTCAAATTGGTTAAGTATATTCAAGCGATTCATGACTTAACCCTACCAAATCATCGTGTCAAATTGGTTAAGTATATTCAAGCGGTTCATGACTTAACCCTACCAAATCATCGTGTCAAATTGGTTAAGTGTCATTAGTCTAGTCATATTACTTAACCCACCTATTGGTCGGATTAACAGTTATGTTGGTTAAGCCCACATTTATAAGTTTTACATGTTCTTAACTCATACCGGTTAGGTCCACATTTACATGTCAAATTTCCATGTCATCCCACCTAACCCTCTAACCGTACCCACGTCTTATTATGGTTTGTATTCCTTAATCCATTCATTATGACGAACGAATCATGACCTGTCACATTAGACCGTGCACTTTGTGGCCACTGGATTTGCCGGTCGGTTCCGGGCAGATTTACACCACAAACTGAGTCTAACCTTGTGTCATAAATCATTACGCCTACAATTCGACCTTCGACCTCACACATTAGACTGACACTTTGTGGCTACTGGATTTGCCGGGTGGTTTTGGGAAGATTTACACCATAAACCGAGTCTAACCTTGTGTCAAAGGTTCATTAATGGTCGTATTTCCCCCAAAACCCCAATATCAGTTCATGTGTTTAACATATAGAAATATTCATGTTCGTGTTCAAGTCAATTATCCAATACACCGTCATTTTCATGTTTCAAATTCCCAACTTTACATATTAATAAACATATGCCCAAGTTCCAAAATTACATGCCAATTTCTATATATATATATATACACACCCAATTCTAGTCAGTTTACATACGCCCAATTCTTGCCTATTACATGTATGCCAGGTTTATGCCATTTTACCCATATCAAGTTCTAGCCAAGATTACATGTATCAAGTTTCATGTCCAAATAAACCTAAATCATGATTCATGATGTAGTTATCCCAAACTATAATCTTTTTATTACAACACACGCCAACTACCCAAGTTCATAATACATATTTATGCCAATTATCAAGTTTACAATTGCTTTTAGGTTCAAAGTCCCAATTCTACTTATGCCCGATCATAAACCTAATATTTTGATTTAATTTACATAGGTCCGAACTCGTGATTTGATTTACATGCTAATTCATTATGCCCACTTAATGCCAATTTAATTATGCCAATGGCCAAGCTTGAAATTTCAATTATATTGACAATATCCCAAATTTCCAATTTCATGTTATGCCATCAATTTTACCAAACATGTATATCCGATATAGACAACATTCCCATATTTCCCTGTATTCAATCGTATGCAAATCGCGGTTTAGTCCTAGGTCCTAAATTGACCTAGGTTCATCGAAAGAAAATAAATAGGGGAAGGTAGAATTTGTATAACAATTAGCATAGAGGGAAAACTGGCATAAAAACATCATCTCTGGCGTAAAAGATAGATCTTGATAATAATATCAATATGAATCAAGAAAAACTGATTTACAACAGGCTGAATAGATCATAAGCTTGACATGAGAACAAACATAGAAAAGTCCAAAAACTCAAGATTCAAGAAGCAACAGAAATAGATCTGAATCAATAAACATACTTAAATCCAATTCCACTTTATTCCATGGCCATATTATAATTAAATGTTTAAATATAAAAACAACTAGAACTTACAGAGCATGGCTAATGAATTAAGAACTAAATTTGTTGTAGAATGTAGCGGCGACGTTGTTGATTTATTGTCTTGAATCATTGTAGAAGTCTTAATCTTCGAATTGGATTGTGTATGAAAGCTTAGGAAATTGATTAGAGACGGCGGCCATGATCAAGAGGGACCTCAACAGCATTTTGGTGTAAGAATGATTTGTTGTGAATTAGGTTAAGTCTTAGGATGTATTTATAGGGGTAGCAACTAGTTTAGGCCCTTAGATTAACCCTATAATCAATCTGGACCATCAAAACACGTCTCAGGCTTCAAAATTGAGTTTTGGGTCAAAACAGGCCAACCAGGTCGACCTGTAAGGGGGGGAGGTCAACCACATGGTTGACCTGGGAGGTAGGTCGACCCTAAGGTCGACCACATGGTCGACCTGGTCCCCAGGTCGACCTGCCTGGTCCTGTGCTGCATAAAATCTGTTGAATCTTCTACAGGCCGTAACTTCTTCATCCGGACTCTGATTTTCGAAAACTCAGACTCTATATCATGTAAAATTTCGAGAAGAATGCAATGACGTAACCCATTTCCTTCGATTCTTATTTTAAAATTTAATTCTGCCTTGATTTATGGTTTTAACATGTTATAAAAATTTGGGTTGTTACAACAACGCAGAGCTAATGTGAGAGGTTAGCGCGTTTAGCCCAAAAACCGAGGTTTGAATCAGTTTGCAGTAGAAATCTGCACGGAACCTCCCGGCACATTTAGCAACCGCAAACAACAGTTCTAATGTGAGAGGTTGGGGCATTAATAAATTAATTAATGCCAATAAATAGACATGCTATGAATGGTAAGGTTAAGTAAAATTTAGAACAATTAACCATTATAACATGTTAATTAGACAAAAAGGTGGGGTTAAGTAAATTTAGAACACTTAACCGTTATATCATGTTAATTAGACAAGTGAGCATGGTTAAGTTAACCAATATGACATGATGAATGAGAAGGGTTAGGTTAATAAGAAACACTTAACCAATATAACATGATGAATGGGTAGGGTTAAGTTAAAACAAGAAAGCAACACTTAACCAATATAACAGGATGCGTGGAGGGGTTAAGTTAACATAATAAGACAACACTTAACCAATGTAACACGACAAGTGGGTGGGTTAAGTTAACTTAAATTGATTGATGACACTTAACCAATACAGCATGATGAACGCGTGGGGTTAAGTTAATAAGAACCACTTAACCAATGTAACTTGATGAACGAATGGGGTTACGTTAATGGGAAATACTTAACCAATACAACATGATGAATGAACGGGGTTAAGTTAATAGTAAACACTTAACCAATCCAACATGACGAGCGAAAAGGGTTAATGAGAAACACTTAACCAACATGACATGATGAGTGGGTGGGTTAAGTTAACATGAATGGACAACACTTAACCAATATGGCATAATGTGTGGGAGGGTTAAGTACATATTGGTTTGGTGGGTAATATTTGTAAATATAGGCCCACAAACTTAATCATTAAATAAACACGCTTGAATCAGTGGGAGGGTTAAGTACATATCGGGTTGGTGGGTAATATTTGTAAATATATGCCCACAAACGTAACCATTAAATGAACATGCTTGAATCAGTGGGAGGGTTAAGTACATATTGGGTTAGTGGGTAATATTAGTGTGTGTGTATATATATATAGGCCCACAAACTTAACCATTAAATAAACATGTTTGAATCAGTGGGAGGGTTAAGTACATCTCGTGTAGGTGGGTAATATTTGTATATATAGGCCCACAAACTTAACCAGCAGGAAACCCTAGTAACGGGGGCCCATTTCAGCAGTAACCCACATATATGTATCATGGTACCCTGAACTAGGCAGGGTGGGGCACGATTACTGGGCTGATTATAAGCAATCAAAATAGCGGCAGGGGTTACGTCAGTGTAGGTTCCGACAGATTACGAGTGTGCATGTACTCCGAAGTGGGAAAAAGTAGACACTGGGTAACAATAGTTATACACTTTGCATCTTGAATCGTGTCGGGTCGCTATCATAGGGATTGATACAGCTTATGGTGGGGACAACACATGGTATCTACATGCAAGAGAGGGCCGATTGACACAAACACTTGGAACATTAATACAAGTAGGGAGGCGATCGATGGGGTAGTAAGGGTACATTTTACATCTTCATGGCAATTAGGCTGATTGACGTAAGATCCTCATACTAGATGTACACCTGAAGGCTACCACAATTGCGGGGATTGGGATCACATTATCATATGATCATTTTGTACAGATTACTAGTTAGGACACTAGTTAGATGGTGCAGAGATATAGAAATCAGAATAACAGGGTAGTAGCGAAGCAGAGAAAGAGTAGAAGTGCATTCAGTTTATCTTGCCTTATCATATATATACTAATCGTATGTTATCTTGTTATCCTTGTTCTCACGATATTATCTTATATTCAGTTTATTCATGTCATGATGCTTTTGCCTATTTACATGATGAAAGTCACTGGACTTACCAGACTTATGTCTGACCTAGTTTGTTTCGCCTCTTTTCTTCCGTTCCCCTCCCAAGGTTCACAGGGAGGAAATATTACCACTTAGCTCAGTTTTCTTTCCAAGCTCGAAGATAGTTGATGTATTGCTTTGACTCTCTCTTCCACTGCTATGGCTGGTTCATGATTTATTGGAGAATATCATTGTTATTTTTATGCTTCTTTAATAATTGGAAGTTTTTGAATCAAGACAGAGGTTCTATGTATTACTTTTAAATATGATTGAGACAATTGTTGTAAAAGCTTGACTGAACCACATTGTTTATAAAAATGACTTTATTTTCGCTGCTTTATTTGTCATTCTTGTTATTTATTTGCATCTTTTACCTAAAACGCTCCACCAAAGTTAAGGCATTCCCTTTGTGAGCGACCTTAACGGAGGTGGGGTGTTACACTTGGTATCAAAGCTGAAGGTTACAAGATCAGATGAAAGATTTGAAAAATTATTTTCAAAACGGTTTTAAAAGAAGCATTTTCTAAAGAAATGTTTTGTTTTAACGGCATATTCCCCAAAGCCATATACATTATCTTTTGATCCTCTGTTTGAATCCTTGTTTTCCTTCTTTACTGAGTCCCCGAGGCTCCTGGCTTTCTAGGAGGTAACCTCATCGTGGCATGGTTTCGTTGGCTTGATGGGACTATGACATCTGTCAAAGGTCGGAGAAGTGCCGAACTTCCATATATAGCCACAGTAGTTTCACCTGCGGCTATTTTTTTTCAATCTTTGTAGGGTTTTCCGTGCGATGGAGGCAACTTTCAAGAGACTTGTCAACAAGTCACACGAGGGAGGATGACAAAGATGAGAATAAGGGGGTTTGGCTAAGTAACACAACCCAACGATGAGTAACCCATGGATATGGACTTGGTTCACGAAGGAGGAAAGAATAGAAAAATCTGAGACAAGAGGAAGTGTTGTTATTATAGTATAATGGGTCATATAATTAAGGACAAGGGCAAGAACTAAGGTAGGATTTTCAGGAAGGCAAGTGCATGCTCTCACCATTAGCATACCTGAGAGAGAGGTAGTAAAGTTTCTGTTGAAAAGGTTTAGTTTTCTTTTGATCATCTTGTTAGTACTCTTTTGATTTTAGTGCTTCACATTCATTTATATCTGCTTCCATAGTTGAGTCTTTACCTTAGTACTTGTATAGTAGAAAATCCCATTATTGTCTCAAATCCAGTTGGTGGTTCTGCTCGTTTATCTTTGGTTTGAAAGGATTTGAGAATATCTATGTTAAGTATTGAGTTTAAGTGTAATGCCTATGCTTTTGATTTCATGGGCTATGGGTTAATTTTGGGCATGGATTGGTTAGCTAGTAATTGTGAAAGGAGGGTAGTTAGACTTTTGACTTGCCTCGGGAATACCCTTGAGATTTTGTGCGATCCTAAGGGATCAGTTTGTCTTGGCTACCTAGTGTCACTTGATGCATCTATCGACGATTTGCGATCCGTTACAGTAGTCCATGAGTACGCAGATGTTTTTGATCAGGATATGGGTTTATCCCCTAAAACGCGAGATAGACTTCCGCATATATCTAGTTGACAATGCAAAGCTAGTTGCATTACCTATACGACACATGGATCCAAGGGACAGGAAGGGCTCAGTAAACAAGTAAAAGAGTTACTTGAAAACAGGTTCATAAGGCGAAGTATTTCTGAATAGGGTGCTCCACACTATGCCATATTTGCTGATTAGGCTGTGTTTTTAGCCGTATCTAAAGTTGTTGGACACGGTAAATAGCCGTATCAAAAAGTGGCGAGTTAAATTATTAGATACGGCTTTAACCCATATCTCAATGTATTAACATACAGCTATTAGCCATATCTAAAGTGTATGTAGATACGGCTAAAAACCGTATCTTATATATATATATATATATGCACACACACATATATATCTATAAAAGTAGAAACTGCAGCACATATTATTTGTAACACAAAGCATATATAACACATGATACATTAGTTCACAATTGTAACAGTAAACGAAACATTTGTATGAAATATTTCATTACATTACAATATATAATGATATATGCTATTTGATTACATTACAATAAATAAGTACACGTTGTTTCATTACACTAAAGAAGATACATAATGTTACATTACAATAGGCTATAATAAACACCTGAACCGGTGTCGTGAGCTTGTTGAATCAATGCTTCCTTCAAGATGAACATCCACCAAAACATTGAATTCTATCCAATACATGAAGGAACCCTTCAGTAAGATCAACACACTATTCTATCCAAGGCCTGGTAATAAGTTAGCTTGGATAGCATATAGCATGTACACTACAAAGACCTGTAAAAAAGTGCAAACCGCATAGTTTAGGATAGGATATATGTCCACATTATTATTTTCATTAGTAGCTGAATATTGCAAGTCTACAACATTTTTACTTATTCAGTCGAGACTGAGTCTCGGTTAAAGATAGTTGTTATAGCCTAATTAAAGAGAAATATAGAGGATATGTCCACATTATTATAATTCTCATTATTGTCACTTGGCTGTAATGTAGATATAACATTGCATTAGCAAGTTCTACGAGTGGTTGCCCTTGACCAGCCCTATTCGCCCTTAACCAGCCCTATTCAGAGCTTCAAACATGGACTCATACTCTAGTTTTGACCTGATCTAAAATCGCTTCTGGTTACGACTTTGAGGCTAAAAGAATTAATGAATTCCAACTTGATATGAAAGAGTTATGGACAGTCAAAAATGGACTCAGGCCATGTTTGCAGCAACAAAATGTGCACTTGCAAAATCTTGTGGTCGAACTGATCTCGCCGCAAAGGTTATAGATATCAAACAAAGTATTTTTGCACATAAATTTTCATGTATCTATACCATAACACATAAATTTTCATAAAAAAAGCGAGATATTACCTGAAGTTTAGATCAACAAACTCACATCCATGCTTATTAGCTTCATCCAAATGACAGAGGCTACATGCTGCACACACATGTTATATTAATAGTCAGCTTCTATTTTTGCACGTAAGTTGACTAACAAAAATGATTTGTTACATGAGCACAAAGCAACTTGGTTCAATGCAGCAAGTCATAAATGGAAAAGCAGTTTTACGCCTTTACTCACACGCAGTGTGACACACATGACATACCAAACAAATTGACTAAATCTCAATCTATAAATGCCATTATATTTTCATTCATGCATCCATCACTGGCTTTTCTACTCAATCACAAAAATTCCCAATATCAATTACCAGATACATGAGGCTCAGTCAACAGAACTAGTATGCTTTAGTTCTCAAATCAAATCATACACATGCACTTCAGATCAATTATAAGGATCAATGTACATGGTGCAATAATACACATAAATGAGCAGGGCAGCACAATCAAAAGTGTCTGAATTCAAGGTAGACAAATACAACACAAGTAAATGATAACAAATACACTGTTGCACTATAATACTGGGGATAATACCCAATTTAAACACAATAGCAGCATATTAAACCTAATTTAAACCCAATTCGAATTCAGATTAAACCCAAATTAAACCCAATTCATATTTAAATTTAATGGTGATCTAGTACTCACCTCCAGAGGCGACGAGAAGGATGGACAGCGGTGGACTGAGGCTTCGCCGGTCAGCTGAAGGCAGCGCGAGATGATGATAACTCATGGACTACGGTGGATCGACTATTGACAAAGGAAGTCGGTCGAGTACCAAAACCCTAATTTGGGTATTCGGTGGTCGCCATTGCAAAATAAAAAGAGGGATTATTCGGACGGAAGTTTTGATAAGGCAAAACTCGATCATGCCTATGTACAGGTACGGAGGGGGGGGGGGCAATTTGGTACGAATTTCAAACGGTCCAAAGCCGCATCAAATGAACTAATCCGGGACTTCGTTGATGGATGGTCAGATTAAGGGTGTTTGGGGTGGTGCGGGTCGCAAAACTTAGTTTGATACAGATTTGAGCACTGTCAAATTTGATACGGCTTATAGCCCAATTTTTTACGCCCGCATCCTGGTGTACCAAATTGGCTGATATGGTGTAGTGCCAGTCGTTTTCGTTACAAAGGGGGATGGCTCACTTCGCGTTTGTATAGATGATATTTTGGAATGAGGAAGAACATGCTTTGCATATAAGGGAAGTCTCGGATACCCTCCAAGCGCATCAACTTAAGGCGTAGTTCTCAAAAATGTCATTTTTGGAGAGAAGAAGTAAGGTTTCTAGGACATGTGGCGCCCTAGGAAGGGATAACAGTAGATCCCGTAAAAGTAGTTGCGGTGCAAGACTGGATGGTCCCAAGGAATGCAACATAAATAAGACGCTTCATTGGAATAGCGGGCTAATATAGAAAGTTAATTAAGGACTTTATAATGGTATCAACCCCACTTACTAGATTGACGAAGAAGAATCTAATCATCTTAGTATATACACTTGGTAACATGGTTAGCATCTATTTATTTTCAAGAGATAGTTCTGGGAATGTTAGCATGACGACAGAAGCTGTAGTGCCAAGTATACTATAAGAAGAAAAGGTGGAACGGGAGGCGACAGTGAAATGAGTTCCAATGCATATTCTAGAAACAGAAATTAAGAAGCTATGCAAATCATGAAGTTACGACAGTCAGAGAAACATGGAATGAAGCTCAAGAAGATGAGACTTAGAAGCCTGAAGACTAGATATGCGCATCATACTCTTTTTGAGGGTATATCCTTGATCTCTCTTTTTCTGTAAAGTTTATTTGCTAGTCTTTATCTTTTAAGTATATCCTCTCGATCTTATCCTCGATCCTTAGGAAGAAGCCAATAGATGTAAACATGTGTTTGAGACATGTTATGTTTGGTGGATGCAAGTGGATGTAAGTGCTTTCTTGTGGTTGCTCATGGACGCATATACACACATTAGACACTAGATCGGCTCAGTCGCTTTCATATTGCATATGCATGAGTGAATTTTTATATATATGAATTGAAACTTTATGTGTTATCATATGGATGTTGCATTAGTATGAATGATTGTGCACTCATGTAGAAGTTATAAAGTACTATTAGTAATAATTGCATACATGACGGACTCATGGCACTGACATAATTCGAATTAAGGAGGTCAACTGAATCAGTAGACCTCCTGATTTTGCATTAGTTAAGGACATGTACACACACTATGCATATGATCATGAAAGCAATAGAAATCTTTTTAAGGACAATGGACGCCTGTGATTGAATGGTTTAGTAGATGGATGTTGGATGTTAGGATACATTCTCCTTGATTTGGAGATTTCGGGGACGAAATCCTTTAAAGGAGGGGAGAATGTAACACCCCGTATTTCCTGTGGATATTAAAGTAACGAATTAAAGAATACTTAATTTTAAAAGTAGGAATTAAGGGAAACGGTTATGCCATTGCGTTCGTCTCGAAATTCTGCTTGAGATAGAGTCTGAGTTTACGTAAATTGGATAACATATGAAGAATTTATAAGCCTTAAAAGTTTGTCTACGCCCAAGGAAGTATATATATACATATAAAATAATTCCAGAAGTCAAAACAGAGTTCGAATTTGAATTTGGGTCAAAGCAGGCTGAGCAGGAAATTTCCCGCTTAGAGAGGTCGACCCCCCCAGGGGGAGTCGACATAGGTGTCGACCCCCTATAGGGTTGTCGACATAGGTGTCGACTCCCCTATAGGGGAGTCGACCCCTATTGGCCCAGATCTGGACGATGACGTGTTTCGCCACGTGTCGCTTTCTAATTCGCTGTGTGAAGTGGTATTCTGCTCTGGACGATTCTGATGACTTCTAGACTGATCTGATTACTCTAAATCTCCCTATACACCTATAAAAAGACCACTAAACCTATTTTTTTCTCCACACGAGTTCATAGGCATTTATATGCTGCTAAAACCTGATGTGACCTAGCCTCCACCTTAATCAATCAAATTAGAGTTTTCAAGTTAACAATCAAAGTCTACCTCAAAGGAATAGCTAATCAAATTCAGAAATCAGATACCAGAAATCAAGACCGTTTTGCAATTTGTAAGTTCATGTTACTTTCAAAAATAAAATTTAATTGTGACTCTGACATTGTAATGAATCTGAATTTGAGATTATGCAATTTCTATTTGTCTTTCTATATCCATTAGATCTATGTCATTGATATTATTGTGTTAATTCTTTGTCTGTTCTTTCTTTCTCCCTTTTTGTTTTTATAGCAAGGCTACTGTGAGTCTGAGCCAAATCTCATAAGAGATGAATGTACGTTGGAAAAAATTGGGCATAATATATGATTTGGACACGGCCAGCGCTAAAATTGGGAAAAGTATTAAATTATGTATAATTGGGCATAACTGATTTGTAACGGATTTTAGGACATAACACATGTTGTATTTAAAACATAAAGTGTATAGAACGTATGACTTGAGATTTGAGGCATAAAGTATATTGGATATATGACTTGGGGTTTGGGGCGTAAATTGAACTGTAAACATGTAAGGCAGAGTACATGTTGTGGTAAGACCTAAAATTGGGGCATATTATTTATGACAGTTTATGACTTGGAAGAAGGAGATTATTGTGTATAGTGATATATGGCTTAGGAATGAAAACCTGTAGTAAGGTAGGGATAACTGTTAAATGTGAACACATCTAAATTGGGATTTTAGGTAATTGGCATGCACTGTAACTAAAGGCTATAATTTGGCATAGTTTATATTGTGAATCATGATTAGGGGGTTTATGGAGAATATTTTTTGCGGTGCAATATGACTAAACCTTAGGGCATGTGTTATATTGTGATTTTTGGGGCAAGACTATTATTACAAATTTGGGAAAATTGGGTGTAACCTATTTTGAGTAATAACTTGAATTTGAATTTATGAGGCATAACTTGCAATCAACTTTGTTGGGGTATAACTTGAGAATTGGAACATGACTAGTTTTGTGAATTTGGGATGATTAGCATATAAAATCTAGACTTAGACATATATGGTAAATATGCTAAATGATAAACATGCCTTACCCGAGGTTTGATTGAGTTGCGGTGTAAAACTGCCCGGCACATCCAGTAACCGCAACAACACAGATCTAATGTGAGAGGTTAGCGCGTTTAGCCCAAAACCCAAGGTTAGAATGAGTTCGCGGTAGAAGTCTGCCCGGAACCGCCCGGCACATCCAACAACCGCAAACAACAGTTCTAATGTGAGAGGTTGGGGCATTTATAAATTAATTAATGCCAATAAACATACATGCTAAGAATGTTAAGGTTAAGTAAGATTTAGAAAACTTAACCATTATAATACGTTAATTAGACAAGAAGGTGGGGTTAAGTAAATTTAGAACACTTAACCATTATAACATATTAATTAAACAAGCGAGCAGGGTTAAGATAACCAATATGACATGATGAATGAGAAGGGTTAGGTTAATAAGAAACACTTAACCAATATGACATGATGAATGGGTAGGGTTAAGTTAAGGGTTAAGATAACCAATATGACATGATGAATGAGAAGGGTTAGGTTAATAAGAAACACTTAACCAATATGACATGATGAATGGGTAGGGTTAAGTTAAAACAAGAAAGCAACACATAACCAATATAACAGGATGCGTGGAAGGGTTAAGTTAACATAAGAAAGCAACACTTAACTGATGTAACACGACAAGTGGGTGGGTCAAGTTAATTTGAATTGATTGATGACACTTAACCAATACAACATGATGAACGCGTGGTGTTAAGTTAATAAGAACCACTTAACCAATGTAACTTGATGAACAAATGGGGTTAAGTTAATGGTAAATACTTAACCAATACAACATGATGAATGAACGAGGTTAAGTTAATAGGAAACACTTAACCAATCCAACATGACGAGTGAGAAGGGTTAATAAGAAACACTTAACCAACATGACATGATGAGTGGGTGGGTTAAGTTAATATAAATGGACAACACTTAACCAATATTGCATAATGTGTGGGAGTGTTAAGTACATATTGGGTTGGTGGGTAATATTTGTAAATATAGGCCCACAAACTTAACCATTAAATAAACATGCTTGAATCAGTGGGAGGGTTAAGTACATATTGGGTTGGTGGGTAATATTTGTAAATATAGGCCCACAAACTTAACCGTTAAATAAACATGCTTGAATCAATGGGAGGGTTAAGTACATATTGGGTTGGTGGGTAATATTAGTGTATATATATAGGCCCACACACATAACTGTTAAATAAACATGTTTGAATTAGTGGGAGGGTTAAGTACATCTCGTGTAGGTGGGAGATATTTGTATATATAGGCCCACAAACTTAACCAGTAGGAAACCCTAGTAACGGGGACCCATTTTAGCAGTAACCCACATAGATGTATCATGGTACCCTGAACCAGGCAGGGTGGGGCACTATTACTGGGGTGATTATAAGCGGTCAAAATAGCAGCAGGGGGTACCTCGGTGTAGGTTCCGACGGATTACGGGCGTGCACATACTCCGGAGTGGGAAAAAGCAGACACTGGGTACCAGTAGTTATACACTGTGCATCTTGAATTGTGTCGAGTCGCTATCATAGGTATTGATACACCATATGGTGGGGCCAGCACATGGTATCTACACGCAACAGAGGGCCGATTGACACGGAGACATGGAACATTAATACAAGTAGGGAGCCGATCGATAGGATAGTAATGGTACATTTAACATCTTCATGTTAATTAGGCTGATTGTGGTAAGATCCTCATACTAGATGTACACCTGAAGGCTACCACAATTGCGGGGATTGGGATCACATTATCATATGATCATTTTATACAGATTACTAGTTGGGACACTAGTTAGGTGGTGCAGAGATATAGAAATCAGAAAAACAGAGTAGTAGCGAAGCAGAGAAAGAGTAGAAGTGCATTTAGTTTATCTTGCCTTATCATATCTATACTAATCGTATGTTATCTTGTTATCCTTGTTCTCACGGTATTGTCTTATATTCAGTTTATTCATGTCATGATGCTTTTGCCTATTTACATCCTGAAAGTCACTGGACTTACCAGACTTATGTCTGACCTAGTTTAGTTTCACCTCTTTTCTTCCGTTTCCCCCCCAGGTTCACAGGGAGGAAATATTACCACTTAGCTCGGTTTTCTTTCCAAGCTCGAAGATAGTCGATGTATTGCTTGGACTCTCTCTTCCACTGCTATGGCTGGTTCATGCTTTATTAGGGAATATCATTGTTATTTTTATGATTTCTTTATACCTGGAAGTTTTTAAATCAAGACATAGGTTCTATGTATTACTTTTAAGTATGATTGAGACAATTGTTGTAAAAGCTTGACTGAACCACATTGTTTATAAAAATGACTTTATTTTCCGCTTCTTTATTTGTCTGTCCTGTAATTTATCTGCATCTTTTACCTAAAACCCTCCACCGAAGTTAAGGCATTCCCTTTGTGAGTGACCTTAAAGGAGGTGGGGTGTTACATTATGTCTCTTTCTTTTTTGCAGGATATCAGAGCAACTCAATCCGAGTTTCAGTAGATTGGAGTTTTTAAAAAAAAAACGGTTTGTCTAAATTCGGGTTGTCACATCTGGTATCAGAGCTTAGGTTTAGGATTTCTATATGAATAGTGAGTGTACGTATTTGTATTTTTTTTAAAATATATAATATATATATACCTAGATTCATAGAGGAACCCACTAAATAGAAAGACTATAACATGGCAAGAGATGGGATTTTTGTTTTGTACACTAAAGAAATATGAGACCCTTAGGTAATTTGGTTGGAAAGTGTACAATGTACTTTGTATGAAAGGAAGGTGAATCCCATATGATTAGTATTTTGGGTTAATGGGTTTGGTAGTAAAACCTTATAAATTGGAAAAGGTCGAAAAGAGGAAAATGGATTAGAAATATATATAGTTGAGAGAATTGACCTTGGGGGAGTGTCTAGGGAAGCCTAGAAAATTGGAAACCAGCTTCGACTCTAACCCCACTGTTAACTTTTAAGAGCTTGAAATTGTAAAATTTTGGGAAAATGGTTTATGTTGTTTTCAAGTTTTAATCTTAAAAGTTATATTTTTAAAATATGTAAAGAAGTACATATTGGGTTTTAAAGTAAAATTCTCTTAGTAAAAAGGTGCATATTATAGAGCATGTATAGCTCGCTAGTTTTCTTGTTATATTTCAAACAAGAATTTTTAATAAAGAAATGTTTAAAATCTCTATTCTTATGACAACCCTTTTTGATAAATTATTTTAAGATAATTTTGTGGGTAGACAAAATAAATTGTAGAAAATAAGAATAGAGTGGATGTTGGCACCTTGTAGTAAGAGACTAAACCGGCCTTATAGGTAAGAATAAGTTATAAACCGATTGAGAAAATAGTTGTCCGTATCTACTCCAGTTTTTGTGATTTGGAAAAAAAATTGATGGTTTACATTTTTTTAAGATGACATGTTTTTATGGTTTGGCAAAAGAAAGTTTTCATGAGGAAAATAAAGTTTTGACACTTTTAATTTTTGGAAGGAAATTTAATTGAAAATGAGCCGAACCATGTTTTAAAAGGTATGGAGTAGGTAAGGATTAGTGCCTAGGAAAGACATGAAAAGTTTTGAGGCTATAAAGTAAATAGCGAGATTATATTGGAATATTAGTGAGTTCCCGTGGAATGCGTAAGCATTGAAAAGCCTAGAGTATTGCTTGAAATAATTATTGGTACCCAGCAAGGACTAGTGGTGACTACTAGATAGTAAAAAGGGCTAGTAAGTGTTTAGATCCAGTTACTAATTTTCAGGTTAGGGTAAAATCCACTACTACATTTCGGTTGGGATCATTCCATTATATGGTTCTAGTTGGGAAGTTAGTGTAACACCTAAACTTTTCATGGATCCTATAGTTTGGACTTTTCTGTCTGAGGGGGATATAGTCCTGAGATTCTTGGTCCTTAGTAGCAGCTGTGTAAGTTGTCTGTTCTCCTGCTTTAGTTGAAAAAATAGAAGGCTTATTTAAATTTAAACTAAGACCAAATGATTAAATAAGCTGAGTAAAGAGAAAAGGTACAACTAAGAAGGAAACAACAAATTCAGTAAAGCAACAAACATGATAAATTATGAGAAAAGATGGATAAAGATAAAAATTTCCAAGATAAGATGGAAAGAAAATCAGTAACATAGAGAAATTTTCTTATGTGGGCTGTGCTTGGATAGGAAAATAGGGAATCTTTCTAGAATAGTTACATAAAATCAAAGTACGGTTGGAAAAGGGTACGTAAAATAAAAACGGAAGACACGGAGTTTTTCATTTTCCATCTTTTTGTAACATAAGAAATGGAATTTAGAAAATTAGATTTTTTTGAAATTCAAAAAATAAAGTTGGTTGGTAGGATTATGGATGCAATAATTGGAGGAACTACGCTCTTACTTAGTAAGAGTGTGGAAAAATTGGAAGAAAAAGTATTTTGATTTTCAAAATATTGCATTTATGTAGAACTGCCAGTATATTTAGGATGTAAGCATCATATTTTAAAAGGATTTTTTGAAAATTTTGCATACAAATAGGAGATACCAATTAGGCATACATACATTATTATGTTGTACTTCACTTTGCACAAGTGCACAATGTTTGCAAGAATTGGATGCACACATGTTTGATGTATATTATGCACGGGGTCAGTTGATTTTACCCTTATCAAATTTCGGGGACGAAATTTCCTAAGGGTGGGAGAATGTAACACCCCGTATTTTTAACTCAAATAATAAAATAAGGAGAACTTAATTAAATATTCATAATTAAGCAAAACAGACTGCGTCATTGCGTCCGTCTCTAAATTATGGTCAAGATATTACACCTGGTTTGCGTAAAACAGACACCGTATGAAGAAGTTATGAGCATTAGAAGACATATAAGGAGCTTATATGTATATATATTAACTAAATATATTTAGAAAATTTGAAAATCAGTTCAAAAATCAAAATTCACGAGCGGGAAAATCTAGAGGGAAATTAGACAGTTGGGGTTCGACCCACCAACAGAGGGGTCGACCCACCCGCAGATCTGAAAAGTTTTTTTCTGACGTGGACGATTCTGATGTTATTAAATTAAATATAAGGGTCCTGGTTTCTCCGCTACACCTATAAATAAGACCTTAGACCTAACCCTAAACAACATAATTTGGTGGCTACGCTGGAGCTCTGCCATTACTCTCTATCTCTCCTCAAATATATTCAGAAATTTAGATTTGAAAATCTTAAATTAAGAGGGAAGAGATTGATGTTTTTTAAAAGGGGCGTTCAGAATTATGAGAAATGCAAGGTAACGTTCCAGATCCGATCTATTCAATTTTTTCCTCCTCTTTCTTTTCCCTTTCTCTTTTAATAAAAATAGTAAATCCATGATTATTAGGTTTTGAATTCAATTAGGGGAAAATCATGGAAGATTAGATCTGGACCAGATCCAGGATTTGGAGAGCTTACAAGGTGAGTGGATTGAAGGCATATTATTTTAGATAATGGTACATAATCGTTTAGCATTCCCTTTTTTTATTAGTTGTGAAAGTGCCAGATTAATCAAAAATTGCTGTTGTAATGAGTTGAAATGTTAATATTAATATGTCACGAAAGTCCTATATTGAATTAGCTAAAGTATTGAATGTTTACATGTTGAAGAAAATAAACTTGTTAGGATATGAATAGCCAATTCAGTGATTGTAACTACATGATTTACTTGTGGCATATTATTGAGTAATTAACATGTAACTTGCTAGATTTGAATAATTACCCGATTAAATGCTTACATGTCAAAAAGTAGAATTAAATACATGTTAAAAGGGACATGTGCCAAAATATAGGCATAACTTGACGACATGAAAATTGGATTACAGTAAACATATGAAGAGGATAATATGCCAAAAATTTACATGGAAAAAAAGGATTACTATTAAAATATGAACATGCCTAAATACAGAGTAATTTCAAACTGTAACGCCTTTGACACGAGGTTAGATTGCACTTGTGATAGAATTCTGCCCGGACCCGCCCGGCATATCCCGTATTTACAAGCAGTAAATCGAATGTGAGAGGTCTAAGTGCGTAACTAAAAATGGTGCTAAGGCACGAGGTTAAGTCGACTTGTGGTAGAAGTCTACTCGGACCCGCCCGACAAATCAAGTGTCCATAAGTATAGGATTAATGTGAGAGGTCTAGGCGTATGTATGTACATATATATAAATATATGTATATAACCAGATATGAATAAATGGCAATAATAGTAATTAAATGTCTAACTTAGAAATTAAGAAAGGAAGAAATGTAGTGGACCGAGTTAGTGTGATGCGAAGGAAAAGTGATATATTTCCCTAAATGACCTATTTCTGAGAATTGTTGCAAGTAAGCCACAGTAAATAAAGTAAGAAAAGTAAAGAAATTACTTGCTACCACAGATTTAGATGGGAATACGTTATGAAAATAAATCACTAATTCCTTCTATCAAACCAATAAGGTGCATGAAGTATTTTCCTTAAATAGAATAAGGAATATATATCACAGTAAATGGTTTAAAAGGGGAATGATAATCACCTATTATAAATAAATAACATTAATGAAAGTGTTGTATAATAAGTAGACTTGTCCAAGGGACAAAGTAAAGATTATAACTTAGGTTATAATAAACTATTAAGGAAACGAGATAACTGGCGAAATGAGAGAAGGGATGCTTAATTGTAAATTAAGTAATCAGTAAATGAGGAAAACCAGAAGACAGTCGAGAGAAAGGGGGAAAATGTATGAAATATAAGAAGTTATACTTAATTATAAATTAAGTAATCGGTAAAGTTGGAAGTCTCAAACCCGTTGATAAGAAAAACATGTTTAGGTTTGGGACAAGAGGAAATTATAACATAGGTTATAATAAATGGGTAAAGAAACTTATTAATGGACCTTAGTTAATAGAACTAAGTTAATAAGTAAACAATGATAAGTTGTATTGACAATGTAAAATGGAATTATGACTAAACGAGAAAGAATGAGGAAAACTTATGAAATAAGTTATATTTAATCATAAATAATGACTGACATGTTAAATGAGAAAACATGTGAATTGAGATATACTTAATTACATATTAAGTAGAACATGTTATTGTAATGATGAAATCAAACAAGAATATAAAATAGATTGCGGATTACGGAACCTAGGCCACAATCTAGAGAATAACATGTTGTAGGCTTATTAATAAATTTAAACGGGTTAAGTTATATGACTGAAATTAATAAGCAAGAGAAACTTGGTAATTTAGATAAGAGTTCAATGTGAATGGGAATAATCAAGATAAATGGAAACCTGGTGAGGTAAGGCAAGCGCCTAAAAGAATGTTTAGACATAGGGTCTAATAACATATTAAAGTGAGGCGCTTGGACCATCCGTACGTTTGAGGGTGAATAACCCAACAAGGTAGATCATCGTGGTGTTATAAGGCACGAGGGGAGTGCATATTCATCTGATTATTCTGTCGGCTCTGAAGGACTGGAAGGGGAAGCACGCGGCTTCCTGAGATACGTAAGGTGCCCCTAGTAGTCAGCTGTATGGTGACAGATGTTTTAGGCTGTGCTTGCAGAGGTTGGGTCTGCGCGTAACTGTTGGGTGGGTGATCCTTAACTGCAAAAGTAGCTATGCGGTCAGAATGCTGTAACGCGGTGACACCAGGGTTATTCGGTGGTTGCCTTGATGGGGAGGCGGAGGGTCACGACCAAAAAGGATAGTAGATCGTCGAATACCCGTCATCGGCATCTAGTGGGATGCGAAAAGACTGTAGCTAAACCCTAGACCGTTCACCTTTCACTATCGAGGTAAGGAGTTAAGGGGAGACGCCACATGGATGTTTAGATTATTTGCGTAGGGTAGTCGCTTAGCTCTTGTAGTCTTTACTAGTTGAAGGAGGGGCCGAGGTGGGGCTATAACCACCATGAAATAGGACCCTAGGTATATCTGTATATAGAGGCTCTTTAAAGACCGACCCGTACAGATATGGAAAAGCTTTCGACCGAGTTCCATGTTTCTTGTATCGCCGTGCCACGGAACTCGGTACACATTAGAGGAGTGCGATTGAGGCATCGAGCTATAATTAACAGTACGTGCGAGGGACAATCTAGATACATGCATATCTGCATTGGGTGGTGTATCGTAGACTTGAGGGCCTTACTCCGGTATGAGATCCGATTCGATCGAGGGTGGCAGTCCGTACGCTTACATAGCGTAGTGATGGAAGATGTATGTTGATCATAACATTGTTATATAGAGATCCGTACATCACTCCGACGTAGGATGTGGGACTACGAGCATTTCAGTGGCATTAAAGTGGAGACCGTGCGAGTGGGGTACCATGGGGTGTACCTCGATATTGGGGGTAGCTACACATATACTGTATTAGGTTTATCCACTGGGAAGTAAATGGGTACGACTTGTGTGTAAGCCTTGAGTGTTGTTAACCCAAGTAACCTAATAAATAAGAGAATATGATTGAATGGTATATGTAGGATTATCCAAAGTGTATAGTTTAAATCCAGTCACTAGAACTTGTGTTCTGACCCCTCCTCATAACATACTCGCAGGTTAGATTTGTGCCAGGGACATGATAACTTTGGATACTAGTTAGGCAGTATTATTAATATGGTAAGGCTATATTTTGATTATATTATATTTTATCCATTCCGCTGTGAGATATTTTCTGAGCTTTGTCATATTTTATATCTCTATCTTTTATGCAGGATACCAGAGCAACTCAATCTGAGTTTCGATAGGTTGGAGTTTTTGAAAAAAAATCAGTCTGTCGAAATTCGGGTTGTCACAATTATTATTATCTACCTCCTTTCTCTTCCAATACTTTTTTTTGTAAACATTTGTCCATTTCTCCTAATTACCATTTGCATGAATTTTAATATGTGGCTTTTGTACTTGCACATTCTCAGCTTGACAATAATCCCTCCCATTAGCATTACCCAGATTCTGATTATCCTTATTGTTATTGGCATGTAATTCACAGTGGGATGAATCATGTCCAAGTACCCTACAATTGACACAAATCTTTGGTTTCCAGTCATAGCTAACCTTTACAATAGGACAAGCATCTCCCAAACCATCAATCTCAACAGCATTTGGTAGCTCAAATTCAGGTGATACTTCGACCAATGCCTTCACATATCTGAACCTACCTAACCTTTCAGTACTAACATCATAACAAATCAATCTGCCAACATGATACACAAGCCAATCGATGCTTATTAAAATCCATAAAACCATGGGTATCCTATATAAATGGATCCAAACAGGGATTTTTTTATTTGAAATTGGGTATATCATATGGTTGCATCCCAAATGGATATGATAAACATCCTACCATGTATGAAGATGGGATCAGATCTGAGAATTTTTTCCCTATCAGAGTCAATAGAGAATTTAAAGTAAAAGTGAGACCCATCGGATTTAATATCAACCTCTCCATCAAGCTTCCAATGCCTATGCAAATAATTAGATACAGCATGAAACGATAACGTACTATCGAGGAAAAATCCAATCAGAAAATTACTCCAGTAATTAAGACCTTACTTCTTGACAAGATCTGGTATCATATGCTTCTTTCCATCTCTCGGTATATCAAAATAGAGTGGCTTGTACGATCCTGCATTCCTTAGAGAAGATCTAAATAGAGATGCGTAATCAGATTTCACTAGAAAAGATGGTTGCAATGGAATAACCAGATCTGGATTAGCATCTATCGAAGAAGAGGGATTTTTAGAGGGAGGTGGTGGATCAGGGGATTTTGGGGGGTGGAGGGCGAGGTGGAAGAGGTGGAAAGGCATCAGTGGCAAATGAGGAGGAGATAAGAGAAGAATAATGAGTTGTCGTTGCCGCCATTGCTAGGTCATGATATTTATGATAGTTATTAAATATCAAGCAATAATGAAATTTGTTTTAGAGTACAGCTCTACATCTTAATTTGTTGAAATTGTGTTTTTGAGGTGGATTCCCCAAGGGATTTTCATACATTAAATGGAAAAAATATTAACTCAGAATAAATTACAAGGAATGTATGGTTTTCTTTTATTTGGAATAGATGTGTAAAATACAAAGAAAGCACATACCTTTACACATTTCTTCCTTTGTGTTTATATGTATTCTTTATCAACTCAAACACCCTTTTTTAAGAAAGGAACAAACTTAAAAAACAATGGACACTTTTCCCATAAATTAAATTATAGAAATCTCTATCGTGATACAGTATGTCAATAATCTTATCGTTAGTTTAACCCAAATTGCAATAAAACTTATAGCAACTTTCAAATCCACTATTTTCACTATTATTAATTCACTATAAAATTATAGATCTAGATAAAACAACAATTTTTACATAGTACACAAAGTTTGGAACTGATTTATGGATCTGGGTGAAAATGAAGTTATTAACACAATTTAAAATGAATGTGTAGGTTGAATTTATACGTAAGCCTATAATTCAAAACAATAGATTCTAGGATTAAACATCAAGATGTTGCCAATATATATAAAATTATATTATAAACAACAAGAATAATTTTCCACTCACAAATATAAGCTCTCCAAATTCCATATTTGAAAGAAAATCCTGAGTGAACTCTAATCTCTTCTAAATCCAAGTATTATGTACAAAAACAACATGTGTATATATATATATGTATGTGTGTGTGTGTGTATTAAAATTACAACCCGAAAAAAAGATTCGAGAATCAAGATAAACCGGATTTAGATTTAAGAAAATATTACCACACACATGATGGTTGATTTAATCGCATTCTTTTTATTATTGATTTCTTAGTTTTCTTCTATTTTAATTCATATGAACATACAAATTTAGTTTTATATGTCTTTTAGAAGAGAGTTGCGGAATGGAAATGGAAGAGGTTCGTTGCAGCCACTTGAAATGGAAGGGTATGACATGTTATTTATAGGCTCTAGTATTACCCTAAATCGTTAGCTTCATTTATACTAAATCTGAGTCGTTCGGGTAAAGAAAAACTGAAGCTTTTAACCCAAAGCAGGTCGACCGCCCCACTATCAACAGATCAACTGCCTAGTCGATCACATGACAATACTTGGTCGACCTATGGGCTCCTCCAATCAATAGTACATTAATATAAATTTTGTTATTTTATTATTTCGTTATATATTCATTTTTTTCCTGTACCTTCTCTATACGGACTCTATTCACGGAAATCCATAAATGAAAGTTGTTCAGAATTTCGCTATGAATGCAATGGTGCAATTCGTGATCAAGTCCATCGTTTGTCAAATTCAATATTTTGCACTAACTAGTTAACTATATAACTAATGCCAAAATTACGAGATGTTATATTATACTATCCTTAAAAATAATTATGTCCTCGAAATTTTACCAAAAACAAAGCCATAAATATGCCTTATAAGTTTAGCTTGGTCTACGGAGATAATCTATGATGACCACCCCGTACCTCCTGCACTGAACTAATGAATGTGTGATGTATGACGTGCTAGGTGGATACGGAACGACCATCAGGGTAGAATAAATTGAAATAGAACCTATCATATAACTCACATCACATGGATAATATATAATGACAAAATATACAACAGGATGTAATAATGAACCACAACTAAACATAAAATCAAATTTCCGTAAAATCATAAAATCTTGAGTATAATAATACTCCATACAACAATCTCTGAATACAATATGCCTCACTACATCCATCAAAGTCTCAATAACATCAACGTACAATGGAAACAGAAAAGAAATAGCTAAATATTAGGTAGTAATAATACGCCAGCCTCCTGCTCGTCACTGCACAGCAACACCAGCACCAAACCTGCAACGTACTACCTTCTACTCAGTCTTCCCACCATAAAATTGGTGAACATCCCAAGGTAATAAGAGGGAAACATAAAAGCTTGAGTCAGACAACAGTTAGACAACATCCTAAGGTAATATGAGTATAAGCGGATCAACTATCTGATCTACCCAGCAACCCTCAAGTTGACACGTGAAAAACATCCATCACATGTCAAATAAGAAATAGGAAAGGACAACCCCGATTCTCTTTTACAACCTATGATGATATCCTAGCCATAGAAAGCAGAGAAGAAAGCACAAAGAATCAATCATAATATCCAGAGCATCCAATATCCTAGATATCACCGGCTACAGCCGTGAATCCATCAGTTATCGAATTTGCATTTCAATGATCAAAAGGGCTAATGGGACGGTTCTAGCCAAACTACCTTACGCCATCGTGACTCATATGTTTGTCTTTTCCATTCTCGACAACTAGGCCCATCATGACTGCCCAGGGTACACGATATCTCGAATCTGATCCTAACGGGCATCCCCGCAATACCCCCCTGCTTTGAGTCTGCTTGAACACGTCAACAACCAACGATTCCTTGGCACATCAATTTGTCATGCCTTTCATTTGGCGATTCATTCCATTGTCATCTATGTTTGACTCACATTCTGTCAATCCACATCATACTGGGTCGTATATCAAATCACAAGCAGTTTCACGGCAATACGGCTCCGACCACTCCATCGCAAGTTCACAATCGAAGCACCATCAATTTGTGAGTTGCACATCAATCATCTGAAGTCCATTTCAGTCCAAACTTCACCAACAACTTCAGGGAGCCAAGACAACCAAGTCCCCAAAAACTCACATTAATCTGGCTCACCGCCATTGGCCGGTGTCGACCCGTCCAGTTAGCCAAAATAGGCTAAGTGGTAGGCCCATGTCCAATCTTGCTTTACGCATGTTCCTCCGGTCCAATGTCCAATCGTTTCAACGTTTCTATAAAAACTTATGCCGGTCCATTCATCTCTTGAGCAATTAGTCTTCAACCCATCCAAAACACATCCAATTGACTTGGAAATTCAACAGTTGCTTAGACTCACCACCACGATGCCATACACCAAATCCCAAGGGCATACGACCCTTCGTCATGGTTCAGTGCTGACCCATGCACTAAGTGCATTTTGGCACAATTTTTTTAGCGTCCCACTTCCTCGTGTTACAGAGAGCCTTTACCAAGTTTCGACTGAATCTGATCATCTGAGCCTACGATTTGCTCTATTCTTTAATCCTATGTTTCTACGGCAAAAATCCAACATATAACTGAAGCAACACAATCAATTCAATCAAAACAAACATAAATCCATACAACAATGATCATACAAACATGAACAATTCGTAAACACAACGTAAATATATCATAAACATAAGATGTAGCATGATTTGGATCTAAATATTTGAATAAATGTGATTAATCTAACAGTTAAATAGTTAATATTATCAAATTAGGGTTTCTCGATCTGAATTAAACATATATGATTAGATCTAAGGTGAATTTAACATATGTAAATGATCTTAATTTACCCATACAATCTGTAGCTTCCATGTGAGAGTTCTATCACTCACCAATTTCTAGATTTAATGTAGATTCACTGAGTTCATATCTGAACATCGTTGAAACACCTTGAATTTGATGAAATTTGGTGTGCCCTTTATTAGTGATCAACTGTTCCAGATGTAATCTACAATGAATTTGTATGAAATGAATGGAGAAATATGGTTTCAAGTTGAACAAGAGAATCACAGATGCCCAACCTGAAGTTTAGAATGAAGAGAGTAACCTTTGTTCTCTCCCCAAATCCCTTTATTTATATCCGCTGGCTATAGGTCTAATAGATTTGGCTAGTCAGCCCATTAGTTGCTGACGGTCTGCCTAAACATAAGATGAAACTTTCAACAACGATTCCTCCCAAATCGCTGAACCAAATCCTTCGTGTGACCACCCTACGGAATCCTAAACCACCATCTTGAACCAATGAAATCGATCTCAGCACTGAACTCGATCCCCAATAAAAGTTATTGTCCAAGCATTAAACTCAAGGGCGGAATGGTCATACTTAAATTCGGTAAAATCATGGACATGTCTCACATTCCCATGAACGACATACTAAAATCTAAGAATGATTCGGCCGCTAGGGAATAAAATATAATTCTTTTGTGATTGGTTGACACGTAAAATATGGTTCATTATATTCTCCCTTCTTTAGGAATTTCACCCCTGAAATCCCAAGCAAACACAACAGCCCGCGTGCCTGCCATCCACGAGTAACCAATCTATCATCCAACCATCCATGCAATCAAAATCTTATCCTAGCACATAGAATTCTAATAGTATAAGACATCATGGTATAAGTAAGATATGATATATGAGACACGCACAAAGAGTTATGAATGGGTCAATTTCATACTCTCTTTTGTTTCCCATGTGCAATTGTCATCCTTCTCGCTCTTTTGTATTTTAACTAGCCTAACAACCTTCCTCCTAAGATGTATCGTGTCATTCCCTTCGACGCAAAGCAGCTTATGAGACCACGAAACTTCGGGCTTGACTTCAAAATCTTCAAACTGATCAGGAGATACCATAACACTTGAGTCATGCACAAACTTCCATAGAAAAGATACATGAAACACGTTATGCACATCCGCCATCTTCTAAGGTAAATCCAATTTATAAGCGAGCTTCCCAATGTGCTCGATAATCAGAAATGGCCCAACAAATATTGGCGCTAACTTTCTTTTTCTTCCAAAGCAAATGGTATTCCTTAGAGGAGAAATCTTAACGAATACCAAATCTCCAACTGAGAATTCTAAATATTTACATCCCTTATCGGCATAACTTTCCTGACGATCTTGGCTGACTTCATTCATTGCAAAATGACTTTAATATTATCTGTAGTTTCTCCTATCATCTCAGGTTCAAGTACCAACTATTCGCTAGTTTCTAACCAACAAGATGAAGAATTACACGGCCTGCCATACAATGCCTCATTCGATGCCATCCCAATACTCGACTAGTAACTGTTATTATAAGCAAAATCGACTAAATGCAGATTATATTGCCTTGATCCTCCAAGATCCAGTACACAAGATCTAAGAGGGTTTTCCAATACTCGATTAACCCTTTCGGTCTGACCATTTGTTTGGGGATGGTGAGCTATACTCAAACAAAGCTCGGTTCCCAATGTCTCTTGCAAACTCTTATAGAATCCACTAGTAAATAACAGATCTTAATTACTAATAATACTTTTTGGAATCCCATGGAATCGAACTATCCACTGAAGATATAATTCTGCCAACTTTGATGCAGTCCTAGTCGATCTGGCAGGAATAAACCTCGCGCTTTTGGTCAGATGATCCATGATGACCCAAATACTATTATTTCTTGCCCTTGTCCTAGGTAATCCATTAATGAAATTCATCGATACTTGCTTCCATTTCATGTAGGTACTTCTAATGTCTGTAATAATCCGCTCGACTTTTTCTACTCATCTTTAACCAACTGACAGTTTATGCACTTTAAAATAAATTTCCCGACATCCTGTTTCATACCTTCCTGATAGTAAACTCGCTTCATATCTTGATACAACTTATTTCCTCTTGGATGTATCTTCAATCTAGAATGATGGCATTATCTTAGAAACTCATCTATTAGTCCATCTTTGTCAAGAAAAACTAATCGTCCATTCTTATGAAGCCAACCATCTCAATCGACTTTGAAATCCTTAATCTCCTCTTGTTCTATTCTCATCTTTAACCTTAGTATGATTTCCATAAGCTTGTTGTCTTACTTTTAGCTTTTTCTAATCCTTTCAATGAGAGTTGGACTAATCGATAAGACAGCTACCTTCTCGGTTTCTAACTCACAAAGTCGCAATGAGGTCTAAAGTCAAGTCCGACCAAATACTCAAGATGCTTCCATTCCGTGAACATGGCTCCCAAACTTGCTTGTCTTTGACTTAACGCATTGGCCACTACGTTACCTTTTCTTGGAGTGTAAGCTATTCCAAAATCATATGATGCCAGAAATCCTAACCATTGTTGCTACCAAATATTCAAATCCTTTTGGGAGAAGAGATATTTCAATGACTTATGACTCGTGAATAACTCGAATCTAATTCTCAAAAAATTATGCCTTCAAATCTTCAGAGCAAACACTATCGCTGCTAACTCAAAATTGTGAGTCGAGCAATTCCTTTCCTGGGGCTTCAGTTGTTGAATTGCATAATATACAACTATCTTTATGCATTAGCACCGCCCAAGTCCAATGCCACATGCATCGGTATATACTACTATCTCTTCTTTTTCATTTGGAATAGTAAATAATGTATCACTTTTCAATCTTTCTTTCATAATTTCAAAGGCTTGCTCACACTTCGCATCCCATGCGAATACCGATTCTTCTTCATCAATCTGGTTAATGGTGCAGCTATCTTAAAGAAATCATTGATAAATTGTCGATAGTATCCCGCTAAACTAAGGAAACTCCTAAAATCTATCGCATTATTGGCTCGATCAAAATCTTGGGTTGCAGCCACCTTAGTAGGATCTACCATTATTCCTTGTCCTAACACGACGTGACCCAAGAACCTCACTTCTTCCTTCTAGAAGTGACACTTAAAAAATTTAGCCCTCAATTGATGTTTTCGCAGGACTTCCAAAAAAAATTCTCAAGTGCGTCTCATGTTCTTCCTCATTCCTTGAGCGAACCAATATGTCATCCACAAATACAAGTACAAACTTATCCAACTGATCCCTGAAAACATGATTCATAAGGTCCACAAAATACGCTGGCGCGTTAGTCAATCCAAATGACATCACCAGCCACTCATAAAATCCGGATGGTGTCCTAAAAGTAGTCTTCAGCACACAATCCCTAGTCAATCTTAGTAAGTGAAATACTGTAGCTAAATCCATTTGGGAAAACACCTTGGCTTCGTGGAGCTGATCAAACAAGTCATCAATTCTCGTCGATGGATACTTGTTCTTCTTAATCATATTATTCAGCTCACGATAATCCATATATAATCGCAATGATCCATCAGCCTTGGTCGCCAATACAACTGGTGCACCCTATTCGGATACGCTTCTCTAAATGAATCCTTTACTTATAAGATCGTTCACTTGCACCTCTCGTTCTTCATTAGGCGCCATCTGCCTAAGAGGCATAACGATAATTCTGGCACCATCCACTAAATCAATCCGAAATTTGATCTCTCGATGCGGCGGTAACCCTCTCTTACTTCATCAAACACATCAGAAAACTCTTATGTGATTGGAACCGATGACAACCTATCCCGTTGAATTACAAGCGAATATAAAAAGCTTGCCAGAACTCCATCCTCTAGCAGACAACGTATCACAATCGTTTTCCCTTCCATATTCCCGATTATCACCTCAAGTCTTTCGCAATAAAAAATAGTCGCATACTTCTTGAGCTAGTCCATATCCAAAATAATTCCAAACCTAGCGAAATTCAAAAAAAAAAAAACAATCACACACAAAAGAGAAACCATGACTCGATAAAACAAGATCATGACAAAACATACAAAGACTTGATGAACCCCCAACCGGATTAGTCACGGCTAATGGTCTATCAATGATTTCAGGTTCTAAACCTAACTTGCAAACAAGCTCAATACAAACAAAAGAACGTGATGCTCCAGTATCAAAAAAACTTGAACTGAAACATCTCAAATAGAAAGAGTACCTTTCACAGCAACACCCTTCCTTTCTCCTCCGCATTCGGCCTCCTCGAGGAAGACGACACAACATCCAAAGCATACGACATTATAACCTACTTATCCTTTGGTGGTTCTAAATAGTTCTTCTTCATATGTCCAGGCTTATGACAGTTAAAACACTTCTTTTCCACCTTCGCATTCTTACAATCCTTGGAAAGATGGCCCTTCTTTTGATAGTTATTACAAGTAATCTCGCACTTCGGTTTATTTTGGCCATTCTTCCCTTGCTGTTGTTTTCGTTTACCATTCCACTTTTTTATTATCACTGTGCTACAGTTTTGAATCCTCCTTTTTATTCTCAACCTTATGCAGAAACAAACTATCCTTCCTTAAAGCCTTTTCAACTAACTTCTCAAAAGAGTCATCTATGTGGTCAATCAGTTGCTTTCCATTATTATCGTCTAATCCCAAAATAAATTTCTCTTTCTTTAGATAAGGAGTCTCAATATACGAAGGACATATTTAGATAAAGCCTCAAACTCAGCCACATAATCGAACACTGGTCGACCTCCTTGCTTAAGCTCAACAAACTTCTTAACAACATAGATTTCTGGATCGTATAAATGAATTTCTACTCAAACTTAGTTCTAAACTAATCCCAAGTGATCTGGTCCTTCATAGTTTCCAAATTAATAGAGTTCCACCTATTCATTGCTCATCCTTGCAATTTCCTTGATGCAAGCTTCCTCTTGGTTGCATCGTCGATTACCAAGTCTCCAAAGATTCGAAGACATGAATCTAACCAATTCTGAACCGCAAACTCTTATTTTGTCCCAACAAATGGGTTGCCACCTAGAGAAATATAATCTGCACAACTTAGCAAAATCCACATCCCTAGGTGCCTACTCAGTAACACTACCATTTACTATCGTTGCTGGAGTGGGCATCCTTCTCGTGATCCTTTCCATCAAGGCCTCAAATATAGCAAGATAATCGTGCATAACAGCTGTAACTCCCGACTGGCTACCCTCGCTTATCCCTCCAGTTGCTGGCTCATTCCTAACAGCATGTCTCGAAATTTGTCGAATCATCCTTACTCTAAAACAAGAGTCAATCCACATTAGAGAAAGTCACGTTGGTGTTCAAGTGCTAACTAACCTACTATACTATACTATATACATATATAATATAGCAATCATCCATCAAAAATTACAAATACATTTCTCATACGTTTATACGCTCGCGAACTTTGGGTAAAATCGATTAACCAATGCTCTGTTACCAAATGTGACGATCGCCCCATACCTCCTGCATCGAACTAATGAATGGTGTATTGTATGACGTGCTAGGCCGATACGGAACAATCATCAGGGTAAAATAACTCAAAATAGAACCTACTGTATAACTCACAATGCATGGATAATATATAATAACAAAAGATACAATAACATATAGTAATGAAGCACAACTGAATAGAGAATCAAATTTCCATAGAATCATAGAATCATGAGTACAGTACTTCTCAATACAAGAATCTATGAATACAACATGCCTCACTACATCCCTCAGAGTTTCAATAACATCAACATAAAACAAAAATAGAAAAGAAATAGTTAAATAGTAGGTAGTAATAATACGCTAGCCTCCTGATCGTCATCGCACAACAACACCAGCACCAAACCTGCAACTCAGTCTGCCCAGCATCAAATCGGCGAACAACCCAAGGTAATAAGAGGGAAACATAAAATCTTGGGTCTAGCAATAAGTCTTAGCCAGTGATAAAATAGCTAACAACAGTTACACAAGATAATATCAGCATAAGCAGATCAACTATATCATCTGCCCAATAACCCTCAAGTTAACACATGGAAACCATCCACCACATGTCACATCAGAAATAGAAAAGGACAACCCTGATTCCGCTTCTCTTCGACAATCTATGGTGGTGTCCAACCTAGAGAAAGAAAAGAAGAAAGCACACAGAATTGATCATAACATCTAATATCCTAGCTATCACAAGCTATAGCTGTGAATCCATCAGTTGTCAAATTTGCATTTCAACTATTGAAAAGGCTAATGGAGAAAGCCCGGTTCTAGCCAAACTATCATATGCCATTGTGACTTGTATGTTTTTCTTTTCCAATCTCGACAACTAGGTCCATCATGACTGCCCAAGGTATACGATCTCTCGAATCTGATCCAAAAGGGCTTCCCCATAATACCTCTCTTTGAGTCTGCTAGAACACTTCGATAACCAACAATTCCTTAGCTCATCAATTTGTCAAGCCTTTTGGTTTGGTGACTCAATCCAACTTTTGACCTGTTCCATTGTCATCCATGATTGACTAACATTCGGTCAGTCCACATCATACTGGATCATATATCGAATCACGACCAGTTTCACATTAATTTGGCTTCAACCACTCCATCGCGAGTTCATAATCAAAGCACTATCATTTTTGAGTTGCACATCAATCATCTGACGTCATTTTCAGTGCAAACTTCACCAGCAACTTCAGGGAGCCTAGACAACCAAGCCCTCAAAAAGTACATCAATCTGTCCCACCCCCATAGGTCGGTGCGGACCCATCTACTTAGCCAAAATTGGCTAAGTGGTTGGCCCATGTCCAATCTTGCTTCGATCAGGTTCCTTGGGTTCAATCTCCAATCATTTGGATGCTTCCATAGAAACTTACACCGGTCTATTCATCTCTTGAGCAATCAGTCTTTAACCCATCCAAAACACATCTGATTGACTTGGAAATTCACCAGTAGCTTCGACTCACCATCTCAATGCCATATTCCATATCCCAAGGCCATACGACCCTTCCTTATGGGTCGGTTCCACCCCATGCACTTAGTGCATTTGGGCATGATATTTTTGGTGCCCTCTTTCCTCATTTTCCAGAGAGCCTCCACCAAGTTTCGTTTGAATATGATCATCTGAGCTTCTGATTTGCTCTATTCTTCTATCATGTGATCATACGATAAACAATCTAACGTACAATTCAAGCGACGCAATCAATTCAATCAAAACAAACATCGATCCATATAGCCATTATCATACAAATATGAACAATTCATAAAAATATCATAAACATATCATAAACATAAGATCTAACATGATTTAGATTTAAATATATGAATAAACATCGTTAATCTAATAGTTATCCAGGTAATATGATAAAATTAGGTTTTCTAGGGTTTCTAGGTCGAATTAAACATATATGATCAGATCTAAGGTGAATTTAACATGAAACATATGGATATGATCCTAATTTACCCATATAATCTGTAGCTTCCATGTGAGAGACATCTATCACTCACCAATTTCTAGATTTAATGTAAATTCAATGAGATCAGATCTGGGCAGCGTTGAAACCCCTTGAATTCGATGCAATTTGATGTGATCTATTCCCCTTTGATGATTATCTACTCTTTCAGATGCAATCCACAATGAATTTGTATGAAATGAATGGAGAAATAGGGTTTCAGGTTGAACCAAAGAATCATAGACACCCATTCTGAAGTTTAGAATAAAGAGAGTAACCCAAGTTTTCTCCCCAGTCCCCCCTATTTATATCCGTATGTCATAGGTCTAATGGGTTTGGCCAATTAGTCTATTAGCTGCTGACCGGGTCTGCCTAAACACAAGTTGAAACTTAAAACAATGATTCCTCCTAAACCGCTGAACCAAATCCTTTATGTGACCACTCTACGGAATCGTAAACCACCATCTCGGTTCAGTGGAATCGATCTCCGCACCTGATTCAATCCCTGTTAAAATTACGGTCCAAACAGTAAATTCAAAGGCAAATGGAAATACTTAAATTCGGTAAAAAACATGGATATGTCTCACATCCTCCATGAACGACATATGAAAATCTGAGAATGATCTGACCGTTTGGGAATAAAATATAATTATTTACGATCAGTCGATATGTAAAATATGGGTCGTTACACAATCTGCGTATAGCTAATTTGCAACCAAATGTGCACAAGTGCAAGTGTATCATATGACATATCATCCGTATATAAAACACACATCCAGAATGATTCTAAATTGTATCCTCTTATATGATTGCTCTTGTTTAAAAATATTTTTGAAAACAAGATGCATAAAAATATATCGGAAATCCTACATGAATGCGTCTCTTGAAAAATCTTTTTCAACCTAAACCCTCATACAACTATGTATATAAATATGAAGTAAACAATTTTTTTGCATCTGAATACTACCATCCAAAATGAAAACACATCTAAAATAACCCCCTAAATGTTTCTTATATGTGAGAAAAATGAATTTTAGGGGAGAATTTAACATTCTACCGCTTTGTAACCTTCCAATTCCGATAATTCAATGTACACTTCCCTGCTGCCCAGATTAGCTCCTTATTTTCCACCTACAACATGCATAAAGAGTCCTATTTTTATGCTCTAAAACAGAACTGAATCTAAAAATAATCTTGCGAACGTTTCGACAAGATATGGAAATAGAAATTCCAAGCCTAAAGAAGCTTTTCCCCCTGCCGCCATTAGCATTTTTGACATATACTCTATTCTAGTGCACAGCTAAATTCGCAATTTTGATTTTATTTACCTTTCCTATGCTTATCATGTAGCCTTTAAATCAAAATTTTCATAGAATCCCTTTTTTGCTTTTTAAGTTATATATCCAATTTTTGATAAATAAATTTAAAAATATTTAGATATATATATTTCCTTATAATTAAATTTTTGTACAAACTATTAAAAGTAGAACATTTTAAAATCAAAACTGATTCTTTTCTTTTCAAAAATGGTTTCTCAAAAAATTTGACAAATTAGACAACATTACAATGTACTCAGAAGTTAGTTACACGTAAAATGCGGAAATCAAATTCAACTGACATTACCACAAAAAAATTGAATTTTTTTAGAAAATGCAAATTCCTTAAAATAAATCTTAGCTTTTGAGGAACATGTATAAAGTTGACCTAAGACCAAAACAATTCTTAACTTATTCTTATCAAAGACTAGGTTTTTCTAACTTTTCCATCTTAGATAATTATATGCAAATTATGAGATTTTGTATATAAGAGCGGTTTTCCAGAAACAATAATCTCATAACATTGTATGTGTATTTTTATAGAGATTCACTAACGGTCACAACCCAGTAATAGCAAACAGAAAGTAAGATAGATATTGAAAAGAAAATAAACTACAATAATATTAATTACGCCTACAGACCAGAGATGGTCTCGCTCCACTATTGGAATTCAAACCTTTGTGACCTTGTAATTGTTGCACTAATATATCGATGCACCCAATCACATGCTCCCGTTGGTGTTGGTTTGCCCTAATCTCATGGAGCTTTGCCTGAACTTGTCGGATAACTACGTGCTCAGAAAAAAATTCAAGAAGCCCTTCTTGAACCTAATGGATAAGAAGAACACTTGAGGCATTGTATCTATCGGTACCCAACCCCTACGCCACCTTCAACTGTTATAACTCTATAATTCTTGGTGAGGCTGGTGCTACAAATGGAAATCTCCATACACTTAAGAAAAATCTACCAACGGCAAAAGAGATTCTTCAGAGTTGCATCTTCATGCAGATTCGTCCATTCTTTCTGAAGACAAAGTAATAGATGAAATAGGGAGTAATTCCATGGAGTGAAATTTCCTTGATCAATAAAAAATAATCTCGAGATGCATGCCTAAATAATGACTAAACTACCAATGACTGCATAAGTGGTTTCTTGCATCTTAGAATAAATCTGGCTGCAACTTCCTACCTTTCCAAAGATGTTGTGCTAGAGGATGCACACTACCTATTTGGTTGTCAAACATAGATAATCCGTACTCCAATCATTGACTTCTAGAAAAAGAGATCTGTTGCAAAACCATCACCAAACTATTCAATCTGGATTCCTTTCACTTTTGAGTTAAAAGGTTGTTTTCACAAACTTCTTTCGCCAATAAGGCTTTGGAAAGGCAGATGCAACATACAAAACATTTCTGTTCAAAAAGTATCGAAGCAAGGGACAAATGTAAATCCTACCGTGATGAATACCTCTTTTAGCTAAAAAATGACAAAACCTTTTGTTCATTCTGATCCAACCAAGTGGCTTATCCATGGGTAAGACCAAAATGGTGTAAGTAAGAATCAGTGGTATGTGAAGGTAACATGAGCTAAGAAGTGGTCATAGGAAAAAAATAGTGTTTAGATCTAGGGTAGTGGCGGGGCAATGTCTAATGCACAAAACCAGTTTAAAGAGGGAGACAAGGCTATTGCTCCTAGGATAAGAAAAGAAACGACATCACCTATTGGTAAATAGAGGAAAGAGGCTTCTATGAAGAAGGAGGAGAATGAAGACTGAGTTGTTGGATGAGGAAGGATGAACAATCGAATATAATTAGAGGGATTTCACACGCAACGTTCATGGTTGCGTTCTAGGTTTGGTTATGCCAAAACTTGTTAACTAGTTGATCACTTTAGGTTTACCACTAGACGGTCAATTACTAAACGAGCTTTGGACATAGGTTGAACTTAGACCCAATTAAGGTCGAATTACAATAACGATAATCGTTATGCGTTGTCTACTTCAATTTAACATGATTCAAAAACCTTTGTCCTCAAAAGAGCGGTAAAAGAGCTCATCATCTAGTTTCTAACTATTCTCTAGCAATTCACAATGGTCCCAAACAAATGCAATGGCCAACAACACTTTTAAAGTCCCGATAATATTCCAGCTTCTATTCAATATTTTCCTTTTATGGAATATCCCTCTTTTAGCCGACAGGTAAAACAACACTTCAAAAAAGCCCAATAAAATCCAATGGCATTCTTATTTATCCGTTACAAAATAGAGAAATATATGGAAGCTTATTTAAAAGATCGTGAGTTAAACATATGCTTATACAAGTTCGCTCCTACATAATTAAAAATTTATTTCTACAATACTTTCTTTATGAAAATATATAAGGCTTTCTAGGATCATTTTCAAAAAACAAATTCTTTTTAAATATTTTCTTTGAAAAAGTTGTAAAATCTTTCAAACCCCTTTTTAAAATATATCTCAAAAACTCAAATAAAATAAAATATCGCTCATAGGATAAACTAAGGAATCAACAATCTGTTTCAAGTAAAGGATTCGATCTGCCTCAAAAAGTGACCCTGAATGCACCCAAATGATGTGCCTTTGGACTGTTTGCGACATACGGAATCCAGTTTCCCATTCAACAAAATAAATGCATATCATTAACCAGAACTCTTCATCAGAACAAGTGCAACAAATTTTTGACCCCTTGGTCACCAATCTCTAATCCCCGAGATTACCCCATATGTTGTCCTTAGCTTCTCTAAACAATTGCCAAATACCTTGTCAGGTAGTTCAACGTTGGAAGAATATTAAACTCTAAAAAAATTCCAACTAATAGTTTCTTAGTCCATTTCCACGAGGAGTGACCGCAATGTATGTTATTGTTTGAATTCTTAGTCCATTCTCTTTGATATACCCTACTGGTTGTAATGCGGAGGAGTGAGAACAATAAATAGCTAAATAGAACTTCAAGATATTGCCCACGATACCAATTTAATCGGACTGGTTTCCCAACGGTTATGTCTATTTTATAGGTAAATAAAGCCCAAATTTTGTACATATGATTATCTTCTCTTGGCCATAGGGTATAGAATTCTGAATTCAAATGAAGCTCGTTAACCACCTAATATTACCAAATCCAATCCATTATCCCCTTAATACTTCAAATGGAAGTGGCTCTCTCACTTAAAATATAGACATGACTCATCATTCATTTAAGACCTATCAATGTGGTTTCTTAATAACATTATCGTTGTTAAGAGGAATTTATGAGAATCTCTACACGCTAGTGAAGGCTTCAAACATTAACATCGTATCCCAATCCAATAAAGAAAATGAATTCTAATGTAAGAGATTATACCATGCACTTACAACCTATAGAATGGGTAGATGACACCTCGTCATTTATAATCTTTCCTCGATGGACCCTACATTACTATTTAAATGACATTATTTGGTAATCCCTTAATCACTTAATATTTCCCTTAGGATAGGAAGATCCATCTATCAGAACCTACTCCCTAAGAAGAACTCAACTATGTCACTTAATACCTTATAAGAAGTAGACACTTCCAAGAATACCCATATGGCCATTTAATACCACGATTTGTGAAAAGGAAGGACCAATGATCACTTAATACCCAAACAGATCTACCCACCTGATACCTTAGTCTTAAAGAAAGCCTTTTGAATCTCTATGACATATAATATTGTGGTAGTTCAGAAGTTAATAATCATAGAATTTTCTTCTCTAACTTAGTTATTTATTGTCAGGGAAGACTTCCTATAGCTTAGTCATTTAAAATCTCACCAGAATTCATCTTATGGAAAGAGGCAATGTAACACCCTGAAATTTTAACAACACTAAAGATGATGAAATAAAGAATAATTAATTCAATATTCGGAATTAAGGGAAACGAACTGTGCCATTGCGTCCATCTCGAAATTCTGGTCAAGATAGACACCTGATTTGCGTAAAACGGACTGCGTATGAAGAAGTTATTAAGGTTTGAAGTTTGCATACATATAGCGATCTCATATGTATATATATATTAAATAAATATATCTAGAAAACTCGAAAATCAGCTAAAAATCAAAATTCGCAAGGTAGGAGTTTGGGCGGGAATTTTGCCCGTTGGGGGTAGACCTAAGGGTCGACCCACTTGTGGCTTCGGAAACTTCTTTCTGAACCAGGACGATTTTGGAGCTAGATTCGGTTGTTCTACGCTATATAAAGGACTCTAAACCTAGGTTTTATCCATCTAAAAATGGTGGCGATGGCAGAGCTCTGCTGCAACGTAGATTGAATGGCCTAGTCTTCTCCAAAACCACTTCAGCAAGCATTATACAAATTCAATGATTGCTACAACAAATTCAACGTGTTCTTCGCAGTAATTTGGACCCATTTCCTTAGATCTATTCACTGTGAGTTCATTTTATTTTCAGAGATCTTTAATCGGTACCTAATCAGTTCTATTATGGCATATTCCTCTGATCTGTTCTTATATGTTTATATCTTCACCAAGTCCAATCTTGTCATAATATGTCCATTCAGTTTTTATGCCTATTTCTGCTGTTATGTTATTGATTCATTATTATGCCTGTTCTGATTCTCTTCTCTCCCTCTTTTCCCTTTTATTTTTATATATCCAGGCTACCTTCGAGCCTAGGCCTAACGCTGAAAGATGCGAACGTGTGAAATTGGGAAAAGTTGGGAGAGATATAAATTGGGGCCTAATTGGTATTAGAAATTATGAATATAAATTTGGGCATAAAATTGGAAAATATATGAATATGGATTTGGGGGACATATTGGTAATATGAATATGAAGCTAGGCATATATTGGTAAGTAGATGAACATGAATTTAGGTGAAATTTGCATTGGAATGTGTAAATATTGATTTGGGGTATAAATTGGAACATATGTGATTATGAAATTGGGCGTAGATTGTGACATATGCAAATGTCAATTTGGGGAATAAATTGGAACACATGTGAATAATGATTTAGGGCATGGAAACCTATAATTGAAATTGAATAATTATAAATATGAATTGAAAGGGGGAATGAAAGTCTATATTTGGAATTGGGAAATTTATTTGAATACGCCTAAAGTAATGGAACCGTAGTAATGCTTAGACACGAGGTTAGGTTGCATTAGTGGTGGAAGTCTGCCCGGACCCGACCGACATATCTTGCAGCCACTAACATTGAACCTAATATGAGAGGTATAAGTGCGCAAATACTTTACGGGCTCAAACACGAGGTTAAGACCAATTTGTGGAATATGTCTGCCCGGACCCTACTGGCATATCCAGCATTCACAAATGTGACGGCCCGCCCCGCACCAACTGACATTTACTCCAAAAGTGCGTTGTACACATGTCCAGTTAGCACGGAACGGGTCGCCAGAAGGGAAAGGAGGAAGGAAATGAACATACAAGTAACCTGTAGAATGTCTCACAGCGCATGGAACAAAATATAATAATAACATACTTGACATAAAACAGGAGAGACAGTGCATAAGCTGAAAATCAGAACTAAACATCAAAGAAGCGGAAATCCAAAGTACAGCTTATTACAACATTCAAACTGTCTCAAAGCAAAGCAAGATAAAGGAGGTACACTACTAATGCCCAAGTAGCGACCACCAACGACACAGGGAGAATGTGTATATATGTATATAATACGTGGAAGCCTCCTGCCCGCCTCCGAATCAGCTACTCGCGCATCACCAGCTAACCTGTCTCTAGTCTGCTCGTGTGAGCACCCAGAGTAATAAGAGGAGACATAAAACTCTGGGTCAGACATAAAGCCTGGTATGAGCGATAAGCATCTAAAGTGAACAATAACAGGTAGACTAAAACATACCTAAACCTGGACCTGCAACCAAAGAGTTAGCACTACATACTGTACAACACTCTAACGTATCATATCAAACAATGTAAAGATACGGAGGTGGGGGAGGTGTGCATGTCATAATGATGGTAAACAATCAAGCATAGCATCCATCCTCACATCTCTCACTCAGTACGTAAAGCATACGATATTCACCACTTCGATCACCCAACATTCCTTGCTACGATCACTTTGCCCCATGAAGTCATAAATGGCTTCACTGCACTGATAACGTAGCCACTAATTCCTTGCTATGTCCACTTGCCCCATGGAGTTATTCACCCCATCTGCGCTGGCTCATAGCCTTACTAATCCTTACTATGTCCACTTGCCCCATGGAATTATTCACCCCATCTGCGCTGGCTTATAGTCTTACTACGCATCACCTTGCCCCTCAGGTCATAGTGACCCTACTGCACTGATAACGTAGTCTTGCTACCATCACCTTGCCCCTCAGGTCATAATGACCCTACTGCACTGATAAGTAGCCCATCATTCCTTTTAGTGGTGAATCGAAGTTATGAACGTCGACAACTCCTTAGCACACGTCCCGCAGCAAAGTCCAACCATGAAGTGAACTCATTGGTTCCCAACTGGTCCCGGGATCCTGAGCTCTAACTTCCACTTGGACTACCTTTGCATCTCGGGTTATTGATCATCACCAGATCGGATCGGATTGTGGCCTTCAGATCGGATCGGTTTGGAGCTCAGCTTTCCTCGTCTGCACGGATCAGATCAAGTTACGCCATCAGCTCGTGGTCACCCATTCAGATCGGGTTGTGGTCACCCATTCGGATCGGGTCGGTGTTCCTCCTTCAAATCGTTTCGTGCTTCCCCAACTGGTCGAGTCGGGTCGGGTGCACCTTCCCAGGTAGTCAGCTCGTGAACTTCTGAAGTGAATCGGTTCGTGCTCCTCCCTTCGGATCGTTGCGCCTCATCAAATCTGGATCGGATCGTGGAGAGGATTCGCGATCGGGGGTGGACATGCGGATCGCTGTCTTCGGCTCGGATCGTGGCATATGTCCACGATCGGTTCGGGTCGGGGAGTCCGATCCGATCCCACTTGCAACTTCCTGCAGTCACTCCAGCGAGCAGTTTACGCCATTCGACGGCGTTTTCGACCATTCTAACTATTGGAATCAATCACAAAGCATTTCATACAGTCATAGCAACATGCATAATCAACCACAACCATCAAAACATCAATATAATAGGTTAAAATGGATCAAACATACCCAAAATCCCATATTTCCCCTTAAGCATGTTTAGGTGAAACTAATGATAGAATTAGCAAAACTTAACCAAATTAACCCAAATTCATATCAGAGGTCTAAAACATCATTCCGAATTTTATGAACATTTTTCCAGAATTTTATCATGTTTAAATTCGCTAATTAACACTAATCACTCCTAATTAGCCATAATTAGTGCAAAACTAAGCAAATCACTCACCTTAGCCACAAAATAAACTAAGATCTGAAATGATTCTCTGATTTGATGCGAATTTCAATACCAAACAGCAGCTCCTTTGTTGATTTGGTGAAGATCCTTCTTGATTAGGGGTTGCTAAGCCAAATCCTTAACCTAAAGGTGATTTGGAGGTGATTTAGAGGTTGGAGGCCATTTTTAGGGTTCCTTGGTGATAAGTGGAGGCTAGAAAACTGAAATGGAATGATTTTCCATCTCATTTCAGCCCTCCCATAACCCTAATCCCGAAATGGGTTATGGGCCTACTCACTAATCACCCGATTTGGCTCGGTTAAGCAGTTTTTCACCCACCAAATCTTGTTTCAGCCATATCTCCCAAACGGTAAGTCCGTTTGGCTAATGTGACCACTCTACGGAAAGAGAAACCATCAAATGAATCAAATGGAAGTTGTTTCAGGTCAAAATTCCTTTCCAATCAAAAGTTATGGCCGAAACAATACCGACTAGGGGCAAAATGGTCATTTAAAAATCGACAAAAATCATAAGCATGGGAAATGACTCTAATAGACGTTTCCCAAAGTTACATGACCATACGACTTCACATGGGAATGAAATAAATATTCTACGATCCTATGATGTGTAGAATACGGGTCATTACACTCTTCCCCCCTTAAGAAATTTCGCCCCCGAAATTCCCTAATCCAAACATACACAAAAATTCCCGCATGCCTATCAATCATAAAGCAACAATAAAACATGCAAAACAAGCTAAACAAGTCTATCCTAGCATGCGGAAAAACTAAATTACGAAGTAAATCTTACCAGGCAAAGAGTTCTGGATGAGCCTTCCTAATGCTCTCCTCTGTCTCCCAAGTCTATCCCAACCGCCTCGGGTTCTACCTCGAAGTCCTCTAACTGATCAGGTGAAATAGTCACATCTGAGTCGTGAACGAACTTTCTCAATTGGGAAACATGAAATACATTGTGAACTCCTGCCATTTTCTCTGGTAAGTCAACTCTATATGCCAAATTCCCGACTAATTCAAGAACAGGGAATGGGCCAACAAATCTTGGTGCCAACTTGCCTCTCCTGCCAAATCGTATCACGCTCTTCAACGGAGAGATTTTTACAAACACCAAGTCACCAACGGAGAATTTCAAGTCTCTTCTCCTCTTATCGGCATAGCTTTTCTGTCTATCTTGAGCAGCTTTCATTCGTTGCTGAATGATCTTAATCTTATCCGACGTTTCTCTCACCACATCTGGTCCAAGCACAAACTTCTCGCCAGTCTCTATCCAACATGATGGTGAGTTGCATGGTCTACCGTACAAAGCTTCATATGGAGCCATACCGATACTGGATTGGTAGCTATTATTATATGAAAACTCTACTAAATGCAAATGATCATCCCATGATCCACCAAAATCCAATATACATGCTCTCAAGAGATCTTCCAATATGCGATTCACCCTCTTCGTCTGACCGTCGGTCTGAGGATGATATGCGGTACTGAGATGTAATCTTGACCCTAGAGCCTCTTGTAAGCTCTTCCAAAACCCACTAGTGAACAACGGGTCTCGGTCACTCACAATGCTTTTGGGTACTCCATGAAATCTCACTACCCACTTCATATACAATTCTGCCAACTTGGCTGCCGTCCTGGTGGATTTGACTGGTATAAATCTTGCGCTCTTAGTCAATCGATCCACAATTACCCAAATGCTATCATATCCCGATCTAGTCCTTGGTAGGCCATCGATGAAATCCATCGAGACTTGCTCCCACTTCCATTCGGGAATTTCTAATGGTTGCAACAACCCACTAGGCTTCTTTTGCTCGGCTTTAACTAGCTGGCAATTCATGCATTTGGATATAAACTTCCCAACGTCTCTTTTCATCCCTTCCCAGTAGTAAGTTCGCTTCATGTCTCGATACATCTTATTACCACTGGGATGCATAGTCAGTTTTGAGTGATGGCATTCTCTAAGCACTTCATCTCTCAAACCATTCACGTTGGGCACAACTAGTCTTCCATTTTTCCGAAGCCATCCATCTCGATCAAGCCCATACACATTCATCTCCTCATCAACTCCCATTTCTAACTTGGAGATGATTTCTAATAGGTTAGGATCGTCCCTCTGGCTAGAACCAATCCGCTCTATCAAAGTGGGTCTGATCGTCAAACTAGCTAGCATAACTGGATCCAATTCGCACTTTGGTCTGAAATCAAACCCCGCGATATACTCCAGTTGCTTCCATTCAAGAAACATTGCCCCTAAGCTGGCATGTCTCCTACTCAAGGCATCGGCTACCGCATTACCCTTCCCAGGTGTATACGCGATATCAAAATCATACGAAGCCAAGAACTCTAGCCATCTCTGCTGACGGAGATTCAGATCTTTCTGAGAGAAGAGATACTTTAACGATTTATGATCGGTAAACAACTCAAATCTTTCTCCCAAGAGATAGTGTCTCCACATCTTCAGCGCAAATACAATCGCTGCCAATTCCAAATCATGGGTAGGATACTTCTTCTCATGCGGCTTTTGCTGTCAACTAGCATAAGCTACAACCCTACCTCCTTGCATCAATACAACACCCAGTCCGGTACCACAAGCATCCGTGTATACCATCATCTCTTCATTCCCTTTAGGAATGACTAACACTGGCGCACACGTTAACCTCTCCTTTAAACTTTTGAAGGCATCATCACACACTCCGTCCCAAACGAAGGACTGATTCTTCTTAGTTAACTGAGTCAACGGTGCTGCTATCTTGGAGAAGTCCTGGATAAACTTACGATAATATCCAGCTAATCCCAAGAAACTTCTTACATCTGTAGCATTCTTGGGCGTAGGCCAATCCTGTACCGTAGCCACCTTTGCAGGGTCCACGGCAATACCACTCTCGGAAACAACATGACCCAAGAATCTTACTTCCCTTCTCCAAAAATGACAATTAGAGAATTTTGCTTTCAATTGGTGTTTCCTCAACACCTCCATCACTATCCTCAAGTGCCCCTTGTGTTCCTCCTCTGTCCTTGAGTAAACAAGGATATCATCTACGAACACAAGAACAAACCTATTCAACTGATCTCTGAATACTCGATTCATAAGATCCACAAAATAGGCTGGTGCATTGGTCAACCCAAATGGCATGACCAACCACTCATAAAATCCAGACGGCGTCCTAAATGCCGTTTTTGGAACACTCTCATCTGCTACTCGAAGCTGATGAAATCCCGTCGCGAGGTCCAACTGGGAGAACACTCTAGCTCCTTCCAGCTGATCAAACAAATCATCTATCCGCGGTAGAGGATACTTATTCTTCCTCGTCACCTTATTCAACTCGCGATAGTCCACACACAAACGAAGGGAACCATCTGCCTTAGTGGCAAACACAACTGGTGCTCCCCACTCGGAGACACTCCTTCTAATAAATCCCTTCTTCAAAAGATTGCTGACTTGCACCCCGAGCTCTCGCTGCTCCCTTGGTGCCATACGACGAAGTGGCATCACTATAGGTCTGGCATTTTCACTAAATCAATACGGAACTCAATCTCTCGGTGTGGTGGAAGCCCGGTCACCTCCTCGAAGACGTCCGGATACTGGCCAACCACGGGCACATCTGACAACTCATCCTGCGGGATGTCGAGGGAATTTACAAAACTAGCCATAACCCCATCACTAGGTAGGCTACCAAGCACTACCCTCCGTCCATCATCCGCCCTCACTGTCACCAAAAAGCCCTCACAGTCTACCACCACCCCGTATCTTTGGAGTCAATCGACTCCCAATATAATTCCATACCCAGTAAAGCCCAAAACAAAGCAATCACATACAAACATACATCCATGACTCGATAAGACCACATTCCTGGAAATCATACTAAGGCTAGTCGAACCACCAATCGGGTTCGTCGCAACTAATGGTCTATCGACTATCTCGGGTTCCGGTCCCAACCTATCTACCAGGTCACTAGATTTGAAGGAACGGGAAGCCCCAGTATCAAACAAAACTCGAACTGGTATATCATAAATAGAAAGCATACCTTGAATAACAACATTCTTTCCTTTCTCCGCCGCAGTTGGGGCATTCGACGAAGAAGGAATAGCATCAAGAGCATATGCTTTCACAATCTGCTTCTCCTTAAGAGGTTGCGGACACTTATCTTTCTGATGTCCCACTTGACCACAGTTGTAGCACTTCCTTTCCGCTGGCTTGGCCCGACATTCCTTAGCATAATGGCCTTTCTTTCCACAGCTGAAGCACTCAACATCCTTCTTGCTCTTTTTCTGGCCACCTTTAGATTGGTCCTGCTTCCTCTTATTCTGAGAATTATTCTTGCCTCCACCGCCTGCTTGCGGCTTTGGCCCTTCTGCAGATGCAGCCTCAGTCTTTGACTTAGGGTAAAGACTCTCTGACCTCAAAGCTTTCCCCACAATCGATTCAAAAGTCTCATCGATGTGGTTAATGAGCCTGTCCCCCAAGTACCCATCCAGACCAGTAATGAACTTCTCATTCTTCTTTTCAGGAGTATCGATAAGAGACAGTCCATACTTCGACAAAGTGTCGAACTCAGCAATGTAATCAGAAACTGCCCTTCCGTTCTGCTTGAGTTCCAAGAACCTCTTAAACAACACTGACTTCTGGGCAGCTGGAATAAACTTCTCGCTAAAGCGAGCCTTGAACTGATCCCAAGTAACTTGATCCTCTGGAATAGCTGTTCTGATAGCATTCCACCAATTCATCGCTCGCCCTTGCAGCTGACGAGACGTTAGCCTTCTCTTCATCGCATCCTCGAGACCCAAGTCATCAAAGATACGGTCACAGCTATCCATCCAATCTTGAACATCCGTGGCCGACTCCGTTCCGTGGAACGGCTTCCCACCAAGATTAGTGTAATCTTTGCACAACTTGGCGAAATCGACCCTAGGCGCCTGCACTACTGGGCCAACACCAACTCCGGGATTGGGAATTGCCCCTTGCACTTCTCTAAGCATGTCTCTCATGAGGTTAGTAAACATAGCCCTCATGTCAGCGGCATTCCCTTGGTTGGTCCCTCTACCAGCACCTCTCGTCTCTCGGCTCATCGTTAATCTGTAAAAAGGGAAACGATTAACGACCCCATAGTGGTGCTAGTGCAGTGCGACTTCATCTTTATACTACTAATAGTATATACATACATAGCTTTTGAAAACCAAAGTAATCACAAATACGCGCTCTCATATACGTACTAACTCTCCCTAGTGTCTTTCCCTAGGTTAACTACGCAACCTAGAGCTCTGATACCAAGTGTGACGGCCCGCCCCGCACCAACCGACATTTACTCCAAAAGTGCGATGTACACATGTCCAGTTAGCACGGAACGGGTCGCCAGAAGGGAAAGGAGGAAGGAAATGAACATACAAGTAACCTGTAGAATGTCTCACAGCGCATGGAACAAAATATAATAATAACATACTTGACATAAAACAGGAGAGACAGTGCATAAGCTGAAAATCAGAACTAAACATCAAAGCAGCGGAAATCCAAAGTACAGCTTATTACAACATTCAAACTGTCTCAAAGCACAGCAAGATAAAGGAGGTACACTACTAATGCCCAAGTAGCGACCACCAACGACACAGGGAGAATGTGTATATATATATAATACGTGGAAGCCTCCTGCCCGCCTTCGAATCAGCTACTCGCGCATCACCAGCTAACCTGTCTCTAGTCTGCTCGTGTGAGCACCCAGAGTAATAAGAGGAGACATAAAACTCTGGGTCAGACATAAAGTCTGGTATGAGCGATAAGCATCTAAAGTGAACAATAACAGGTAGACTAAAACATACCTGAACCTGGACCTGCAACCAAAGAGTTAGCACTACATACTGTACAACACTCTAAGGTATCATATCAAACAATGTAAAGATACGGAGGTGGGGGAGGTGTGCATGTCATAATGATGGTAAACAATCAAGCATAGCATCCATCCTCACATCTCTCACTCAGTGCGTAAAGCATACGATATTCACCACTTCGATCACCCAACATTCCTTGCTACGATCACTTTGCCCCATGAAGTCATAAATGGCTTCACTGCACTGATAACGTAGCCACTAATTCCTTGCTATGTCCACTTGCCCCATGGAGTTATTCACCCCATCTGCGCTGGCTCATAGCCTTACTAATCCTTACTATGTCCACTTGCCCCATGGAGTTTTCACCCCATCTGCGCCGGCTCATAGTCTTACTACGCATCACCTTGCCCCTCAGGTCATAGTGACCCTACTGCACTGATAACGTAGTCTTGCTACCATCACCTTGCCCCTCAGGTCATAATGACCCTACTGCACTGATAAGTAGCCCATCATTCCTTTTAGTGGTGAATCGAAGTTATGAACGTCGACAACTCCTTAGCACACGTCCCGCAGCAAAGTCCAACCATGAAGTGAACTCATTGGTTCCCAACTGGTCCCGGGATCCTGAGCTCTAACTTCCACTTGGACTACCTTTGCATCTCGGGTTATTGATCATCACCAGATCGGATCGGATCGTGGCCTTCAGATCGGATCGGTTCGGAGCTCAGTTTTCCTCGTCTGCACGGATCGGATCAAGTTACGCCATCAGCTCGTGGTCACCCATTCGGATTGGGTCGTGGTCACCCATTCGGATCGGGTTGGGTTCCTCCTTCAAATCGTTTCGTGCTTCCCCAACTAGTCGAGTCGGGTCGGGTGCACCTTCCCAGGTAGTCAGCTCGTGAACTTCTGAAGTGAATCGGTTCGTGCTCCTCCCTTCGGATCGTTGTGCCTCATCAAATCTGGATCGGATCGTGGAGAGGATTCGCGATCGGGGGTGGACATGCGGATCGCTGTCTTCGGCTCGGATCGTGGCATATGTCCACGATCGGTTCGGGTCGGGGAGTCCGATCCGATCCCACTTGCAACTTCCTGCAGTCACTCCAGCGAGCAGTTTACGCCATTCGACGGCGTTTTCGACCATTCTAACTATTGGAATCAATCACAAAGCATTTCATACAGTCATAGCAACATGCATAATCAACCACAACCATCAAAACATCAATATAATAGGTTAAAATGGATCAAACATACCCAAAATCCCATATTTCCCCTTAAGCATGTTTATGTGAAACTAATGATAGGATTAGCAAAACTTAACCAAATTAACCCAAATTCATATCAGAGGTCTAAAACATCATTTCGAATTTTATGAACATTTTTCCAGAATTTTATCATGTTTAAATTCGCTAATTAACACTAATCACTCCTAATTTGCCATAATTAGTGCAAAACTAAGCAAATCACTCACCTTAGCCACAAAATAAACTAAGATCTGAAATGATTCTCTGATTTGATGCGAATTTCAATACCAAACAGCAGCTCCTTTGTTGATTTGGTGAAGATCCTTCTTGATTAGGGGTTGCTAAGCCAAATCCTTAACCTAAAGGTGATTTGGAGGTGATTTAGAGGTTGGAGGCCATTTTTAGGGTTCCTTGGTGAAAAGTGGAGGCTAGAAAACTGAAATGGAATGATTTTCCATCTCATTTCAGCCCTCCCATAACCCTAATCCCGAAATGGGTTATGGGCCTACTCACTAATCACCCGATTTGGCCCGGTTAAGCAGTTTTTCACCCACCAAATCTTGTTTCAGCCATATCTCCCAAACGGTAAGTCCGTTTGGCTAATGTGACCACTCTACGGAAAGAGAAACCATCAAACGAATCAAATGGAAGTGGTTTCAAGTCAAAATTTCTTTCCAATCAAAAGTTATGGCCGAAACAGTACCGACTAGGGGCAAAATGGTCATTTAAAAATTGACAAAAGTCATAAGCATTGGAAATGACTCTAATAGACGTTTCCCAAAGTTACATGACCATACTACTTCACATGGGAAAGAAATAAATATTCTACGATCCTATGATGTGTAGAATACGGGTCATTACAACAAATGACAGGCTTAATGTGGGAGGTCTAGCATACTGTAACCATAAATGAAAATATGGTAATAAATCTTGAATACTTAACCTAGTTGAATCCATAGGTATTATATGAATATAAACTAAAGTTGGGGTTAAGAAAAATTGGGTGAACAATGTGTAGGTTAAGTAAATCGGAGGGGGTGGGTAATATTTAGGGTAGGCTAGGTAAATCGGAGGGGATGGGTAATATTTACATATATGTCCATAAACTTAACCCGATAAGGTTATGTAATTATAGACACCTAATGGTATACATAACTGGTAGAAATAATAAAGTTATGTAATTAAAAGACACCGTTTAGGGTAAGCATAACCTGTAAGGAAATGAGACAACTTGTGTAATAATATAAGAGGTACTTATTTATAAATTAAGTAATCCAGAAGTCTGGAACCCACTGATGTGAATAACATGCTTAGGCTTGTCCCAGGGACAAGAGGAAATTATAACATAGGTTATAATTAATGGATTGTGAAACTTGTTAATGGGCCTTAGTTGAGAAAACTAAGTTAATAAGTAAACAACAATAGGTTGTAGTGATGGTGTAATCTGAATTTATGATTAAATGAGAAAGGATGAGGAAAACTTATGAAATGATATAAGTTATATTTAATCAATGACATGTTAAAATGGAAACATGTAAAATGAGACGTACTTAATTACACATTAAATAAGAACATGTTATTGTAACTATGGAATCAGACGATGAAATATAAAGGAGATTGTGGATTATAGACCTTGGGCCACAATCTAGAGAATAACATGTTGTGGGCTTATTGATGCTGTTAAAGGGGTTAAGTTATTTAACCAAAATTAATAAGCAAGAGGAACTTGGTAACTTCATCAAGAATTCAATATGAATGGGAATAACCAAGTTAAAGGGAAACTGAGGAGGAAAAGCAAGCACGTAATAGAATGATTAGACATAGGGTCTAATAACATATTAAAGTGAGGCGCTTGGACCAGTCCGTACGTTTGAGGGTGAATAACCCAACGAGGTAGATCATCGAGGTGTTATAAGGCACGAGGGGAGCGCACATTCATCTGATTGTTTTGATGGCTCCAAATGACTGGAAGGGAGGCACGCGGCTTCCTGAGGTACGTAAGGTGCTCCTAGTAGTCCCCTGTGCGGTGACTGATGTCTTAGGCTATGCTCGTAGAGGTTGGGTCTACGCGTAACTACAAGTTGGGTGGGCCTTAACTGTAGATGTAGCTATGCAGTCAGAATGTTGTGTCGAGGGGACACCAGGGTGGTTTGGCGGTTGCCTCACGAGGAGGCAGAGGGTCACGACAAACAAGGATAGTAGATCGTCGGATACCCATCATCGGCAGCCAGCAAGATGCAAAAAGACTAGAGCTAAACCCAAGATACCATTTCACCTTTCACTGTCGAGGTACGGGTTTGAGGGGAGACCCCACATGGATGTTTAGATTTGTTGTTATTAGGGGCAGTCGCTTAGCTCTTGTAGTCTTTACTAGTTGAGGGAGGGGCCGAGGTGGGGCCATAGCCACCATGGAAAACAGACCCTAGGAATATCTGTATTTGAAGGCTCTTAAAGGCGGACCTGTACAGGTATGGAAAGGCTTCTGGCCGAGTTCCGTGTTTCTTGTTTAGCCCTGCCATGGAACTCAGTGCACATTAGAGGACGTGCGATTGAGGCATCGAGCTACAATTACAGTACATACATAGGATAGTCTAGATACATGCATATCTGCTCTGGGTGATGTATTTTAGACTAGAAGGCGTTATTCCGATAAGGAATCTAATTCGATCGATGGTGGCAGTCCGTACGCTTATGTAGCATAGTAATGACAGATATATGTGGAACGTAACATTGTTATATAGAGATCCATACGTCACTCCGACGTAGGATGAGGGACTGCGTTCATTACGGTGGAGATCGTGCGAGTGGGTTACCATGGGGTGTATCTCAATATTGAGAGATAGCTACATATATTGTATTAGGTGAATCCATAGGAAAGTAAATGGGTACGATACGCGGATAAATCTTGAGTTATACTAACCCAAGTAACGTAATAATCAAGAAAATGTAACGGAACAACGTTGGTAGGGATCATTCTATTTTTGATATACTAGTATCGATGCGGTGTAGAGAAATGTATTTAAGAAGCGCAATATATCATGTTCATCTTATCTTGCTCAGTTCACACTTGTCCTTGTTATTGTTATTGTTATGGTTATCCTGTTCTTCCAGTTTTTATATAACTGCCATGATACTTTTATTTATTTATATTTAAAAGTAATTGGACTCACCAGACTTTATGTCTGACCCTTTTTATTTCCTCTTCTCTCTCTTTTGTTTCACCCCCTCCCCCTAGGTTCTCAGGGTGGAAGTGCTTAGAGTTGATTTGGATTTATTCTGCTTAGCTTGGATTTTGGATATAGATGTACCGCTTTGACTTCTTGTCAACTCTCTTATGGCTTCGCAAGGGAAATATGGTTTTATGCTTTTGTAGTCTGATATTTTTGGCAAGGCATATTATTAATGTAATTGGTTATTTCAAACCTATATTGTAAACTCAGTATTTGGGACCATGAAGTTTTTAATCCCGCTGCTATTTTACATGTCTGTCTTGTGATATTATGTTTTTATTTACTAATAACGCTTCACGAAACTTACTGCATTCTTTATAGAGTGACATTAACGGACATGGGGTGTCGCATTTGGTATTAGAGCATATGGTTATAAGATCGGATAAAATATCTTAAAAATGGTTTTCAAAAAGGTCTCAAAAACAAATTATTTTTAATAAAAAGTCTGTTTTTGAAAAGCATATTTCCCAAAGCCACAAATACCATATCGATTCTCCGCTTGATTCCTTTTCCTTTTTGTTCGGGGAACCATTTCTTCTCGAAAGGGTATCCCCATTTCGGCATGGTTCTGTAGGCATGTTAAAACTACGTACATGTCAAAGGGCAAAGAAGTGCCTAACCTCCATCTTTAGCCGCAATGGTTTCACCTGCGGCTTATTTTCTCTCAAGCCTCGTAAGGATTTTCGTGTGATGGAGGCAACTTTCAAGAGACTAATTAGCATGTGGCAAAAAGGAAAATAAGCGAGTTGGGGCTAAGGAGCACAACCCAAAGATGAAAGAAGATGATGGCTTAAGAAGGAAATATAGATGAAAGAAGAAACGTGGAAATACCATAACTTCGGAACGGTGGGTCATCTGAAAAAGGATTGCAGAAAGAGGAAAGGCATTGTTACCACTTTGGTAAGGCAGGACACCTTATTAAGGAGTGCCCAAAGAGACAAGGACAAGGCCAGAAGGCAGGAACTTCAAGGGGACAAGCTAATGTTCTCATAGCCGGCAGACATGATAGGGGTAGGAAAGTTTGTGTCGAAGGATTGATTTCTATTTCTGATCATCCAGTTAGGATTCTTTTTATGGCATTCCTTTATATCTGATTCTTTAGTTGAGTCTCTACACCTAGATACTAGTACGGTTTTGGATCCCGTTATTGTCTCAAACCCCAATGGAGGTACGGCTCATTTATCGATGATTTGTCGGGGTTTGAGAATGTCTGTGTTAGGTGTTGAATTTGATTGCGATGCATATGTTCTTGATTTCATAAGATACGGTTTGATTCTAGGATGGATGGGTTAACCATATATGGAGCCATTCTAGATTGTGAGAGGAGAGTCGTTAGACTTCTAACTTGCCATAGAAAGACTCTCCAGTCTTATGACCCCAAAAGGGTCTGTCATGCTTAGTCACCTAGAACATCTCGATATACCTATCGATGATTTGCGATATGTACCAATATTTGTGAGTATCCTGATGTTTTTGATGAGTTTCGGAGTCTACCCTCGAGGCACGAGATTGGTTTCTGCATATACTTTGTGGACAATGCAAAGCCAGTTGCATTGCCTGTGCGACATTTGACTCCTAAAAGAAAAGAGGGAACTTTGTAAGCAAGTACGAGGGCTAGACGAGGTTTGATAGGTAAATTATATCAGAATGGGAAACCTATTGAAGACAGTCCTTGAGGAAGCCCATTATTCTAAGATGACTATTCATTCAAGAGGCAATAAAGTGTATAGAGTTTGAGGTAGTAGAGCCAAACTTGCGAGAGGAAGTGAAAGTAGAGAAGGAAGCAATGATTGGATGAGTTCTGACCAGCATACTTGGATTGGAGGTTAAGAAATTGTGCAACAAAGAAGTGAAGCTAGTAAGAGTGAAATTGAATTTGTGATTAAATGAGAAAGGATGAGGAAAACTTATGAAATGATATAAGTTATATTTAATCAATGACATGTTAAAACATGTAAAATGAGACGTACTTAATTACACATTAAATAAGAACATGATATTTTTACTATGGAATCAGACGATGAAAATGTAAAAGAGATTGCGGATTATAGACCTTGGGGCACAATCTAGAGAATAACATGTTGTGGGCTTATTGATGAACTTAAAGGGGTTAGGTTATATAACCAAAATTAATAAGCAAGAGGAACTTGGTAACTTCATTAAGAATTCAATATGAATGGGAATAACCTAGTTAAAAGGAAACTGAGGAGGATAAGCAAGCGCGTAATAGAATAATTAGACATAGGGTCAAATAACATGTTAAAGTGAGGCGCTTGGACTAGTCCACATGTTTGAGGGTGAATAACCCAACGGGGTAGATCAACGAGGTGTTATAAGGCACGAGGGTAGCGCACATTCATATGATTGTTTTGGCGGCTACAAAGGACTGGAAGGGGAAGCACGTGACTTCCTGAGGTACGTAAGGTGCTCCTAGTAGTCCTCTGTGCGGTGACAGATGTCTTTGGCTATGCTTGCATAGGTTGGGTCTGCACGTAACTACTAGGTGGGTGGGAATTGGCTACAGATGTAGTTATGTAGTCAGAATGCTATGACGAGGTGACACCCGGGTGGTTCGACGGTTGCCTCACGAGGAGGCAGAGAGTCACAATCAACAAGGATAGTAGATCGTCGGATACCCATCATCGGTAGCCAGCGGGATGCAAAAAGACTAGAGCTAAACCCAAGATACCATTTCACCTTTCACTATCGAGGTACGGGGTTAAGGGAAGACGCCACATGGATGTTTAGATTGGTTGTTATTAGGCGCGGTCGCTTAGCTCTTGTAGTCTTTACTAGTTGAGGGAAGGGCCGAGGTGGGCCGTAGCTACCATGGAAAACAGACCCTAAAAATATTTGTATTTGAAGGCTCTTAAAGGCGGGCCTGTACCGGTATGGAAAGGCTCTCGGCCATGTTCCGTGTTTCTTGTTTAGCCCTGCCACGGAACTCAGTGCACATTAGAGGACATGCGATTGAGGCATCGAGCTACAATTACAGTACATACGTGGGACAGTCTAGTTACATGCATGTCTGCTCCGGGTGGTGTATCATAGACTAGAGGGCATTATTCCGATAAGGAATTTGATTTGATCGATGGCGGTAGTCTGTGCGCTTATGTAGCATAGTAATGACAGATATATGAGAAACATAACATTGTTATATAGAGATCCGTACGTCACTCCGATGTAGGATGAGGGACTGCGTTCATTACGGTGGAGACCGTGCGAGCGGGTTACCATGGGGTGTATCTCAATATTGAGAGATAGCTACTTATATTGTATTAGGTGAATCCATGGGAAAGCAAATGGGTACGATGTGCGAATAAGTCTTCATTTATACTAACCCAAGTAACCTAATAATCATGAAAATGTAATGGAACGGTATTGGTAGGGATCATTCTATTTTTGATATACTAGTATCGGTGCGGTGCAGAGAAATGTATTTAAGAAGCACAATATATCATGTCCATCTTATCTTGCTCAGTTCACACTTGTCCTTGTTATTGTTATTGCCATCTTGTTCTTGCAGTTTTTATATACCTTCCATGATACTTTTATTTATTTATATTTAAAAGTAACTGGACTCACCAGACTTTATGTCTGACCTTTTTGTTTCCTCTTCTCTCTCTTTTGTTTCACTCCCTCCCCCCTCAGGTTCTCAGGGTGGAAGTGCTTAGATTTGATTTGTATTCTTTCAGCTTAGCTTGGATTTTGGATATAGATGTACCGCCTTGACTTCTTGTCAACTCTCTTATGGCTTCACAAGGGAAATATGGTTTTATGCTTTTGTACTCTGATATTTTTGGCAAGATAGATTATTAATGTAATTGCTTATTTCAAACCTATGATGCAAACTCAGTATTTGGGACCATGATATATTGATTTAAATATATTTTTAATTCCGCTACTATTTTACATGTATGTCTTGTGATATTATGTTCTTATTTACTAATAACGCTTCACGTAACTTAATGCATTCTTTATAGAGTGACATTAACAGACGTGGGGTGTCACAGGCAGGCCCTACAGTTACTTTATACATCGACTCTTGAAGTGGTATTTATTTCTAGAGATATTTCTCATAGCTCTTTGGACTATTTAATGCCTTAATAAAAGCAGGTCATTACTCTCACACAGTCATGGGTTATTATGGAGTGAAATCTCACATTAGTGTAAGTATACCCGACTACTAGGAGCCTAATAGAGTAATGGGCAGACTTATGTTGAATGAATCTGTCGACCTCGCATTACTAATCCATTAAGTCTTATTAATTTTATTAATATCAGACTTAGTCACGAGTTATTCATTTATTAGCCATAAATCCCCTTTAATTATATGCCATAAATGATCATTTGTTAATAATAACTAAGGGTCGTTTATTAAGGCATTTAATGTCAGGTTACTAATTTGTAGATGGTAATTAATTCGTTTAAAGTTATTCCCATTAATCCATTTGTCCTTATTTATTAAACTCTTTTAAATACAAATTTCAATTATTAACTTATTCATTTAGTCCCTTATTTTATTCAAAAACATCAATTGCAATAATAATTAGTAACCTTATAAGAATTCAATTATCGTTAATTGCTTGTTAAGCTACAGTTATAATTCTTCTTTTCTTATTAATTATTTGGCCTCTGCTAATTAATCCGCTTAATTGACGCACTAATTCCAAATGGTCAATTCAGTAATTCTTAGTATTAATTTATTTCTTAAAAGTGAGTTATACACGTACAAATTTGAATTAACTAAATTAATTCTTGCATAGTTTCTATATTCTTCTTAATCAACCAATTTGTTAATTTAACCTTTTTATTGTTAACTTATTTAATTTCCCTTATTTTTTATAACTCAATTATTGTGCATTTTTTTTCATTTTTATCCATATTTATGTATTGTTAATCATAAAATTAATTAGTGTACAATTCCACATCTTTATTTGTTGAAACTGCATTTCTTAGGAATATTCTCCAATTGATTTTCATTAGTTAAGTGGAAACAAAAGATATCGATTCCGTTCAAATTAAAGGAATATATGATTTTCTTTTGGGAATAATTTGGTTAAGATTCCTATTAAGTTTCAAAATATACAAAACATCCTTGTTGAAAAAACATTTATAAATTAGGTCATCCTTTTTTGAAAGTCATCAAAAATTAACGTAAAACACTTGAAAACTTAATTTAGTTTATATTCATTTTCGTATTTATATAAGAAAAGTAATATAATGCATCAAAAAACCCAAATAAATAGCTTTACCAAAACTTGTAAGAATAAATGCAGTTTTTCGAAAAACTGCAGACATTACCGCACTATAACCAAAAATTGCATATTTTTATAGAAATTTTCATGAATGATTTAAAAATTTAAATTTAATGTCTACACTTATTCAACTTCATATTTATTGTAGAAAAATCACTAAAAACTTAGTGTGAATCGTATACAAATCAAAATAGCTTACCTTCGAGAAAAATAGAGACTAAAAAGTAATTATATTATGTAGTTGTAGTCATATTTGCAATTTTTGTTCATCGTAAATATACGTACGTATTTCATTGAAAATTCGAAAACATGTTTGTAGATATTAAGACAGTATTTGTAGACATGTTTGTAACTTTTCACAATAAGTGCAGACATTTCTATAAAAACGTTCTAGTTTTCTTGTTTTAATATTTACAATTTTATGAATTTTTTTCCACCTTGAAGCAAAAAAAAAACACAAGGTTTCTATAGTAAACAAAAATATGAACCCACTTTAGATAAAACTTTAAGGAGGGAACCGCTTTACATGAAACCTGATTGAAGAATGATACAATAATTTTCACTTTTTTTATTAGGAACATACAGTGTGAAATGTGAAGAAAATACATACTTTTACATATCACTTCCTTTTTGCCTTTATATATTCCTTATTACTTCAAACATCATATTTTTTAAAGGTAGGAATAATCTCACAAAAACTAGTACGCACCCTTTCCATTGGTTAAATTATAGAAATCTCTAACATAATATAGTATGTCAATAATCTAATCAATCATTATGTTATTTTAACCAAAGTTATAATGAAACTATCAATAATTTTCAAATCCACTATTTTTATTATTATTAATTCACCATTAAATAGAATATTTGGATAAACAATAGGTTCCATAAACTACAAAATCTTTGGGACCGATTTCCAACTCTGGGTGGAAACGAAGTTATTAATACATTTTACTAAGAATATGTAGGCAAATTTTATATGTATATTTAATGTAATGCTTAGCATACAATTCAAAATAATAAATTCTAGGTATAAACTATATGATTTTGCCAATGAATATGTAACAAGCTGGATTTTTAATATAGGAATATTTAATTTATTTAAATATTAAACAAATTAGTTTGTTGGATTTAATGACTTGAAATTTATATAATGAAAATTCGAATGTCGATTTAACTTGAAATTTAGAATGCTGAATTTAAAAATCTTGATTAGTTTAGTTTGAATCTATGAGAAATTCTATTGGAATATGAATAATAATAATAATAATTCATTATCAATGAATTTGAATGTTGGGAAATCGATTTATATTTTATTGATTGAATTTAACATGTAAAATTAGTTATTTTTCAAACGATCTTGAATTTCGATGAAACTAGTTTCATTGGGTTTGGAATATTAAACTATCATAGGATTTCAAATTTCATAGTGATCAAAGCTAATATAGAGTCGTGCGAGCGTGAAACGCTTGATGATAAAACGTGTGAATATTTTATAATGAAATGTGCATATATAATATCCTTAACTTCTAAACCTAAATCCTTTTATCCCTCTTCTACTTTCATTTACGGTGGAGAAATAAAATGAGCCGCCATTTATTTGTAAAAGAAAAAGAAATGGTGAGCTTTAAAATTTAAAATCAATACAAATAAAATTCAAATAAATAAAAAGCTTGCTTCTTTGGGTTTGGATGATAGGGATCTACTCGTATATGGATTTCAGTAGGGTGCGACTTCAAAATCTGCAGTTCGACATTTCTACAGTAAACCGATATTGGATAGGTTTTTAGTTTTTAGAGATTATGGTTGATAATTTGCAAATTATATGGTTGGTTCGGGTTTGGAGTTCGAATTAACACCAAGAATTGGAATTTTGTGGCTTTCACTTGCACTATCAGGGATCGTGATAGATCTCGTTCACATGGAATAAAGCTCCTGGTCGCTTTTGTGTTGGTGAGATCGAGCTTTGAGTTTTGGGGTTCGATGCGAGGATAGGTTTGCAAAGAGTTCAATGATAGCTTCAAATGTTGAAATCGTGGAGTTTGAGAGGCGTAATGGAGGAAAGAAGCAACGATGGTGGAAGAGAAGTGTACAGGAAGCAGGTTTCGAAATTTAAAGTGGAGAAGATGAGTTTGGGATGGTGACTAAGGTTATTATGTAATTAATTGAATTAGTTAAAGATATTGATTTAATTTAATTCGCCTAAATGTTGTAACACACGTAATTTATTTATACAAGGTCAAATTGAGGCAAAACAAGTCGCATTAAGATCATATCTGCAAACACAACACGTACGAGCTGGATTGGAGTGGTTTGGGGTTGTCTAAATTTTTATGTAATTTCAAACGCCTGTTTGAAATTATATAAAACAACGTAAATCATCATTGTAATGGATGGTGAGTTAACTCTCATACTTTATGGAATACTATTAAATATTGTTATACCGTATAATGATATTCATTGATGATTTTTATATCAAATCGTGTGTTTGGATGTTTTGGATGATTTATTGCTTTGTTAATGGTTATTGATGTATATTCCTGTCCATGAATGATTGACCTTCGACATTACCTATTTCTAAACTATAGATTCAACCTAAATGAATTAAATTAGATTATATAATTTATATGCATATATAAACTGATATATGAGTTGTAATCCATCGAAAGGCTCCTCCTCCAAGCACTAACTAATCTTCATTAATCAACTATCCTCACCTACTAACCTGTTTATATTAAGAGGATGGAGGTCAGAACATAACGTTCCAGTGAATGAAAAACATATAAGTTTAGGAATGATTATTTCCTATATTTGGCAGTGTAAGTTCTTCATGTTATGTCTATGCCAACAAACATACACACAATTAAACATATGATGCGAACATCCTAATAGTCACTTAAGACCTATATGTAAATCTAAGGGCGGATGTACTTAGAGTCACTTAATACCACCATAAAGTAATCTAAGGGCGGACATTCTTACGGTCACTAACACCCCCACAAGGCGGGTTATTCCTGGTCACTTAAGGCATTTAGCTAATTTATTAAGGGTAGACATCCCTACAGCCACTTGATACCCTATGGAGGACCCGCAGCCACTTAAGACCTCATCTTTAACATCAACGTCAACGGTAATAACTCTCCTGGTAGGTCGAGAAATAGCACTTACTACTAGGTTTGGTTTAGGAACGCAACTTCATTTAAGAAAAAACTCTTAGTAACCCTCTTGTTACTATCTAGCTGTCCCTACGGGCGAACTCCTAGTCACTTAATACTTCACTTAGACGGTGGTTCCTTAGGCCATATATATATTTCATCCATATATTATACCTCATTAGCCTCTAGATAAAAAGCGGACATTACTTGGAGAACTACCATATTCACATTATCGTCTATTAAGACAATGCAGTACCTTATAGGAGAAAGGCAGACCCAATGACCATTTAAGACCTTTGTAAGGGTGATTTCCATGACTTATGTCTTAAACCAAGGAGTGAACCTTAGAATAGGACCTAATCCAAACTACTTAATACCTAAATCAAGTTAGGTCAATCATTTAATACCTTTTCCCCAAGGCATGCCTACTTTACACACAATATATATATATATATATATACACACACACACACACACTAGACATCTCACATTAGATCGATCACTTCTAGATACTGGATTTGCCGGGTGGTTTTGGGCAGGCTTCTATTAAAGTTGGACCAAACTTCGTATCATAGTGTAATAATTATAATTCCCATGGCACCTAGACCTCTCACATAAACCATTCTTTCTTGTAGATGCTGGATATGTCTATTGGTTCCGGGGCAGGCTTTTACCACAAGTAATTGTTAACCTCGTGTCTACGTGTCATTAATTACAATTTAAAGTCATTAACTCACACACATACATATAAATTCCTATAGGGACATTCAAAATCTATTTCCTAATTTAACATATTTATTTGGAACTTAATATGCATTAATTTTATGTTTATTTATGCTATAATTATATGTAAATAAACGTGAGTCATGCGAACGAGAATAACACCCTAACCACATTTGAAATTTCAATCCTATCAATCCCAATCAAGGTGTACAAGCCGATTTCCCTTATTAACTAACAAGTCCAACATACATATTCCCAATTTATGACAAAAAGGGAAATAACGACATATGTAAATAAACTTGCAACTTAAGCATGAATAGTTATTCAAATAATAGAAATATAGTCAAGATCCAATATATCCAATTACATAAGCAAATCCTTTGTTTGTGACATTGCTTCACTTTTATATTTATGTTGTGCATTAAACTCAAGATATATACTATAAATAATGTGTTTAAGTCAATCTATTCAAAAAAGACGCTTGAACCTATTAACTTTACAACATACAAATCTCACGTTTCAACGCACAAACATATTTGAACACAAAACATAAGAATTAAGTGAATCTAAAAATCTCAAGAAATTCATAACATCCTAAGCCTATATCTTTATTATCCAAACAACAGAAACCCAAAATACAATACTCATGATTGGCCATTTCAGTGACAAAACATAAATAATGGAAGATTTAAGGGATTTGATATTTTTTTATTTTCGTATAAAATCAAATCGTCCTAGGCATAATAATCCAAATTTAGACTATCAAAATATAGAAAATAACAAACTTAGATGATTTCCACTCACGGTGTTATGAGGATGAACAACAAAAAATTTGAGTAGAATAAGATTTGGATTTGGCCTTCGCAAACAAGCTCCAATCCTTCTATTTACACACACACACACACACACACACACACATATATATATATATATATGAATAAATTGAATCAGAATCTTATATATATACAAACAAAATTCCAAAATTCTCAAACCTATATAAATTTTAGAATAGAGAGGATAGAATTGAGGATAAAGAAGGGGAAGAGAAATCTTACCTTATACTCTGGATTTAGACATGGTAAAAAGATGGTGGAGGCACAAGAATGAGATGAAGAATAGGGTTTGGGAGAGGCTGCGGGTGGTTTATAAAGTTGTAAGTGTTAATAAAGACTGTGTGATATATTAGATTAAATCCAGGTGGTCCATGTGCATTAATATTATATAAAACTCTCACAAAACAGCCCCAACCACACCAGGCTCAACCCAAGCGGTCGACTTCTTTCCCAAAGGACGGTCGATCGGCGGTCGACCCTTAGAGGTCATGGAATGTCCAAGTGATTTAAATCTCCTGGTTTGTCACTTATTTTATTAAACGTTATTTAATTCATTGATTTCTTTCCTTTATTTTCTCATCCTTGTCCCCTGTTACATATAAATACATATACACAAATTTGAATTCAATTGGAATATTCTTTTTCATGCTAATCTTAATTAATATATTATAGATATAAGTATTTATTCATTTTAAATTCAAACCTCGTTTGTTAATATTTACATAGACCTTGTTTTATAAATGTCTCTTACATACAAACTTCGTTTTTAGTAAATAAAATATGAAAACGGATCAGAATCTCTCCCCGAACACAACTATGATACTTCTGTGGCCTAGACCCTAATTATACAAATTTTCATTTTCAACCCATTAACTTATTACTGATTGTTATCATTTATTTTAAATTAAATTACCTTATGTCTATATTAGGTTTATTTTACGGGTTGTTACATTCTCCCTCCCTACAAGAGATTTTGTCCTGAAATCTTTTGAAGGGACGAAGCACACAACTCACTCTAAACAACCATGTTGTATACCCATGTTATTTTGTAAACATCCATAACTCATAGTGATTATGAACTGTAGACTTGCTAATAATGAGCTCCACCCTAGCATGTATGTGTAACAAGTGATGCAATATATATGCAAAACATCCTAATATGCATATAACTCTATATGAGCGCACGGTGCATCTTTGTTGTAGTCATCACATACCATCCAATCTAGTAACCACAATGTAGCCAAAAACAAGGAATTTGAGAGGAAATAATTAACCGTGAAAAGCCCTGGATGAGTTAGCCTATTCTTCTCCATAGTTTCCCAACTTCTTTCCGCAGGGTTATCTCCCCAATGAACTCGGACCAAACGAATAGATTTGTTGCAAATACGTTTGATTCTGTGCTCCATGATCTTTGTGTGGCATGGAGCACTCTAGACTCCAACTCCAAGATCCTTAGGTCCCTAATATCACTAAGCTTTAGTCTGTGGGATGAATCATAAAGGCATTTGCGAAGATGGGAAACATGGAAAACATTATGGACTCCCGATAAACACTCGGGAAGAACCGCATGATAAGCCATCTTCCTAATCCTATCCAAAATCCTAAAAGGCCCGATAAATCTTGGAGCTAACTTCCTAGTCTTATTAACCGGTTGTCTTCTTGAGAGCGGAAACCTTAACAAATACCAAATCTCCAACATCAAATTCTAGTTCTTTCCTCCTTTTGTTTGCGTACGACTTCTACTGGTCTTGGGTTGTGATGACCACCCACAGCCCCTGCACTAATCAAGAGGAATAATGCACTGAAAGGTGTGCCAGGCTGTTATGGACTATCATCAGAGTAGGTAAACTCAAGCGGAACCTGTCGTAAAACTCACAGCGCAAGGATAAACATAATAGAACATATACAACAGGTAATAATGGTGAAACATCACATAACAAACTTTCGAAACTTTCTTAACATCCTGAAAGGTTAACCAACTGATACCAATGTTTGTACATAAGGCCTCACTACAACCCTCATAGAGCACTCAAACAACGGAAACAGAAATACTAGATAGTAATAAAACTGGTACATAAGCCTCCAGCTCGCCTTCGCACAGCAGCATCATCCTCACTAATCACGTGCCACCTGCTACTTAGTCTGGCCATCCATAAACGGATGAACAGCCCAACGTAATAAGAGGAAATAAAACCTTGAGTCAGACAAAAGTCTTAGTGAGCGATAAAATAACTAACAAACTTCATTAATAAAGTACATGAGAATGGGTAGATAAACATACTAATCTACCCATAATACCGGAGAAGAACTCAACCCTATCTTCCCTACATTGGACAGTGATAGCCTTCGTGATAATATTTCAACCATACACCCATGAAAACCAGAACGCTCATTCAATCATGGCAAAGCACTCATGACATCCAAATTATATATCTCATGTAAACCTTCCTAATTGAGTTCAACATCCCTCAAGCACAAGCCCCAGAGGCCTAAACCAATATCAAACAAGCACCCAAGGAACATCACCTTCGACATTAGACAATCTACATGAGACGGTACAAATAGAAAAAATCACCCATGACTGACTCTGGCTATCACCGCTAATCCTGCTTTAAAACCATCATTAATCGCATGACGACCAAACTTGCCTCATGTCAAGGGCTAAAGGTAGCCCCAATTCTAGCATAAACTCCATATGCCTTTCAACGATACGTATGTATGCCCAACCTTGACTACTAGGCCTTTCAACGATACTCAGGGTACTCGACCAACAACTGGTCTTTTAGGTGCCCCTATCGAACCCCTGTTTTGAGTCAGTTAGAACTTACGATAACGATAATCTCTCGGCCTTCTCTTCTCTATTCATCAAACTCGAAGACATTTCATAGCCCAAGCAACCTTCTTGAGCAACCATTATCCACCAACTCACGATCTTTGAGTTGTCATCGCATTCCCTATTCTACACCGATCAACAAACACCTTTCAACACTTTGAACCTTCATACTTGAATTTACTTCAAAGTCACACCATTACCGAGCCAATTACATCACTGCGTTGCAGATAGGGTTCGGGGGTGCCCCTAAAAAATATATTTTTAGACCTTTTTGTTCAAATCTGAGTCGTACCCGAAAATATAAATTTTCAGAAATGACCCTTTACGACCGACTAGATCTTGCTCAACCCAACATGGTGACCGATCGAAGATAAGCTCGACCAACCGACCCCAACTCCGAAGTCACGACCGACGCCATTGTCCAGACATAGACCAATCGGCCAACTCCCTGGTGAACGATCTCTTATGCTCGAACCCCCTCCTAGGTGATCGACCCAACCCATGCCCGACCCAGACATGATGCAACCCAAACATGCACGACCCCAACCTTTGTTTGACCCTGCGCATGACTGACCCGAATGAGCACTTCTGCTCGACCGACACGTACACGAGCTGCCTAACCGACCCAGTACAAAACTCGACCGACCCATTTCTTTTCCTCCGAGGAAACCACCATATGGATCAACCGACCCATCATGGTCGACCCACCATGTTCGACCCAAAACCTGCATCCTTCAATGCAACTCAAATTTCGACCAAAACTTCGCCAAAATAATTCGTTTGATGAAACCGACTCATCTAATCATCCAATATGACCAAAAAAGTGATATGAAGTCAACAATAACATCAATATGGCAATTCCATCAATAATCATGAAAAATTCACCAAAATCACCATAAGTGTACATATGAACAAAAATCATGGATCTAAATTGCACATTAACATGAAATATCATAGATCTAAACTTGCTAAATCAGATCATAAGGTGATTTACATGAAAATGGACCTACCAATTCATAGACCTATGGGAAAACACTTGCACTTGATGAAACACATGAACAAACACTCATATGCTTTATTGAATCCATGTGAGAGATGCATATCACTCATCGATTCTCCAAAACAAGCTAAAATGGTAGAAATAAGAACCCGGACAGTAATCACCTCGCACCAAACCCCTTGATCCGATGAACTCTTGCTTTAATTAATGTAGATCTAGCCTCCAATGGTATAGATCTAGGATTTCCCTCCTTATATTTTGATTTTTAATGGTGGAAAGTTGTTAGAGGAAGGAGGAGCACAAGGCTAAAATGAGAGAACGGAAAATTAAAATCATTTCCCATATCCCTTACCCCCTATTTAAACCCTTCCAATAGCCCGCCATTGGGCCTTTCCAAATTAGCCCATTGTGGCTCTCCAAACTTGAACAGCCAACTGAAAAACCTTAAAACAATGATTCCTCCCAAACCGCTAAACCAAATCTTTAATGTAACCACTCTTAGGAAAGGCAACCATCAATTCCTTTCCAATGGCATAGGTTTCATCCTCTGATTCGACCTAAGTCAAAAGTTATGCCCTGTACAAGACTGATAGGGGAAAAATGATCACAAACAAAATTGGTAAAAATTATGGACATGTCTCACATCCTCATAAGAAACATATAAAAATATGAGAATGATCCAACCCTCAGGGAATAAAATATAAATGTTTTACGATATTTCGATACGTAAAATGCGGGCTATTACATGGGCAGCCTTCATTCTCTACCGAATCAAAGCGATAATCTCCGTATATGCACAGATAAGGTATAGTCCGAGTGAAACCTTGTTGATAGTTTCCCACAAACAAGTAGGCGATTTGCACGAATGCCCATACAAAGCTTCGTAAGGGGCCATACCAATCTTCTTTTGGTAACTGTTGTTATATGAAAACTCGACCAAAGGAAAGAATTGCTACCATGCTCTTACGAAGTCGATGATGCAAGATTTGAGCGGATCCTATAAGCTATATTGACCATCTCTATTTGACAGTCTTTTTGCAGATGATAGGCTGTACTCAAACTCAGTGTTATTCCCAAAGCTTCTTGAACATTTTTCCAAAATTCACTATTAAATAACGGGTCTTTATCGCTAACTATAGTAGTCGGAATCCCATGCATCCTAAAATTTCCTTAACATATAACCGAGCTAATAAAGCATCGGCCCTACTCTACTTGATTGAAACAAAAGGGCGCTCTTCGTTAATCGATTCACTATGACGGTCCCAAATGGCTTCATTCCCCTTTTTGCGCCTAGGAAGCCCATCAACAAAATCCATAGAAATGTGTTTCCATTTTCAAGTGGGAATCTCTAAGGGTAACAAAATTCCTCCAGACTTTCCTTGCTTCGCCTTCACTTTTTGATAAGATAATCATCTAGAAACAAACTCTGACGTCTCTTTTCATTCCTTCTCAATAAAAGCTTCTCTTCATGTCCTTAAACATTGTATCTCCTTCGGGGTGTATGGACATTCTGGACCGATGTCACTCTTCAAGAGCCTTCTTCCTAAAATCCACACTCTTATGGACACAAAGTCAATCGTCTCTCCTCAAATTGCCACTACTATCCACAAAATACTTAGTAAAATGAGGGAAAGATTCGCGTTTAGAAACCCTTTCCTTTAATATTCTTAACTCATCCTCATTGCCTTACTCACTCTTAATTCTCTCCAATAGAACTAGTCTTTTTTCCATAGTTTCAAGAACTCCGTGAGCTAGCTCAAACAGTGATTGCAAATTGAAACTAGAGAGAAACTCTAACAACCTCCACTCGGTGATCACACTAAGGATAGCGTGCCTCTAACTCAAAGCGTCAGCCATGATTTTACCCTTACCAAGGGTATACTAAATGGCGAAATTAAAAGATGCACGATGATATACCATCTATCTCTGCTATCGAAGGTTCATATCTCATTGAGAAAACAAATATCCAAGAGACTTATGATCAGTGAATAGCTTAAACTTCTCTCCAAGAAGATAATGTCTCTACATCTTAAGGGTGAAAACCACTATTGCTAACTCTAAATCATGGATGGGGTACCTTTTCTCATGATCTTTAAGTTGTCTACTTACATAGGCAACTACTCTACCCTCCTGCATAAGTACCTCTCCTAACCCGGTCCTATATGCATCAGCGAAAACTGTGAACATCTTGGTTCCATCCATGTAATAATAATAGGTGCGCTCGTGAGAGATTCCTTCAACCTCTCAAAGGCAAGTCCATATTTCTCGCTCCACACAAACTTGTGATCCTTTTTCTTCAATTGGATTAGAGGGTTTGCAATCTCCGCGAAGTCCTTTATAAATTTCTGATAGTAGCCTGCTGAAGCAAGGAAACTCCTATCCTTCATCGCATTCTAGGGTATCCTTCACTCTTGGATAACTTCTACCTTAGCGGGGCCTATTGCTAATCATTTCCCTGAAATAATATGCACTAAATGCTTGAATTCTTTATTCCAAAAGTGGCATTTCAAGAATTAGACCTTAAGTTGTTCTCCCTCAAAATCCCTAGGACTTTTCTCAAGTGCTCCTTATGTTCCTTAAATTCTTGGAAAAAATAAGGATATCATCCATAAATACTACCATGATCTTATTGAGTATGCCGCTAAATATTCTACTCATAAGGTCAACAAAGAAAGCAGGGGCATTTGTCAAACCAAAAGGCATAACCTCCCACTTGAACAGTCCATCTGGCATCCTAAACATTGTCTTGGGCTTACTCACATCCGAAATCCTCAAATGGTGAAATCCAGTAGCCATAATTGGGAATATATTTTGGCTCCTCCCAAATGGTCAAACAAATCATCAATCCTTGGTAAGGGGTACCTAATCTTCATAGTCAGTTTGTTAAGTTCCCTATAATCCACACATGGCCATAAGGATCCATCAGACATTGTGGCAAACACTATTGGTGCGCCCCACACAGAGGTACTCCCACGAATAAACCCTTTCTGCAATAATTCTGAGTTTGTCTTTCAAGCTCTCTCCTTTCCATAGGATCCATATGCCTTAAAGGCAATGTTATAGGCCTCACATCCTTCTCAAGGTCTACCCTAAACGATATCTCTCGATTGGGTAGGAGTCCTATGACTTCCTCAAAAACATCGGGAAACTCACATATAATCGGTACTGAAGATGTTCCTTATAAATTAGAAGATAAGAAAAATAAGATTAATGTAACGAACCGGTTTTTAACGACTTTGGTTATCAACATAAACTCAATGACGACTAACCAAACATCAAAAATAACCGGTAGTTAATGAAAGAAACTAGAGGGTGAGAATAGATAAGATAGAAACTTAGAATAGAAGAAGAAGAAGAACCAACAACATCAGAGTAAACATGAATCTCACAACGGAACGAATAAAATATAACATAACTTTGAATTAAAAGATTGTACTTGAATATACATATAATTATCAAGTACAACACTTACAACACAGCGGAATAACAATAGCTATATAAAATCCTGAAGCCTCCTGCTCTAGCTCTTCAAGTATCTGTAAATCCCGACTACTTGACTACCCGTACAAAATTGAGCACCCAAGAGTTTAGGTAAAACAAATCAAAATAAACTCCGGGTCAGTCATGGGACTGGTATGAGTAAAACAGTTTAAAACAGTTTGAACAAGTAAACGATATCTCATAAGACCACGCCGTATAATGGAACGGGTTTTTCCCTTATGAGAATCCAATGTATCTTTATATCAAAAACGTTTTGATATTATAATAATGTCTATCAACCACAATATAATAATCATCTAGCAGAAACACTTTCATCTCACGTTCAACATATATAGTATACAATCAAAACCGCAAGCACGTACTGGGTAATGGATTTCCAACTATGACAAGGTATGGAATCACCTTTCGCTAGTGTACCGCTAGAGAGGAATACACTGGGTTCAACAAGAACATCTTGCAACTCGGCCACACATGACCGACCACTCATTTCGCTTGAGTGTATCGAATGTATATCACCAACGGTTGGGATCAGCAACCGTTTACCGAATGGGACAACATCGACAATAGATTTTTAAAAGTAAATGAAACTCTAGATCAGGTAATTATACACCCTAATAGGTGCGACCTACATAGCCATGTTGCCTGCCAGATTTTTGTCATTTTCCAGTTGTGAGGTTAGAAGCTACGCTTATCTTTTACATGCTACGTCTTCATTCACTTAGAATGTCACATCGTCATACCCGCCAAATCACAAATTGATTTATCCAAAATTAACACAGGTATACAGCTAAGAGAAACGAATTCCTCCGCCACCAAACGTGAATATGTTTGAAGAGATCAACTTACGTGATCTATTAGATATACTCTGTCAGACATTCTTCCATACAGGTCGTCCTGTGACTGGACAAACTGAAGGCACTATTCAGTACATCCATCTTAGGCAACTGTTATTTAAGATTTATACAACAACCCTTGCATTTTACTCTGTCTTCAATTATCTTTGGCATATATGATTCACAATGCTTATGCCAATACGGAGTGGTTCTTCGGATAATAATCCAACCGGTCTCTCCATATTAACAACGTTAAAATGGTCAAAAACTTTGATAGTCGGTGAGTTAACTATCAACGGAAACATGTCTGTGTACACACAATGATCTTATTTCCAAATGGAATTATCGATCCAATCATCAAACAATTATATATTCATATTTCCTTATTTTCTACATTTAGAAAATATACGTTATTAACATTAGAAACATTTCCATAGCTTATTCACGCATCACTACCATTCCACAACTATTAGTCCCTAACCGTAAACTAGTAGGAGAACAATTCTCTAAGTATAAACCCGAAGGCTGAAACCAACATCAGATCGATACTCAGAAAACTATTCAACTTAACTAATCTCTAGTCAGTTTCTAATCTTGTTTAACTTTATTTCGATTAACTCTAATTGAATAACTCTATTTGCTTAACTCTTATTCGATTAACCAATATTCAGTTTACTCTAATTACTTAACTCTTATTCGAATAACTAATATTTGATTTAACTCCATTTTCTTAACTCTAGATCGCAGCGATCACAATGGTTACGCCTGGTTCCCTCAGGAAACATCCGACCGCCGTAGGCTATCTGCAGCCCTGCGAATTACGCTAGCAGTCGTGCAAAATGGCAACTTATCCTGAATAACTATGTTTGACTAACTCTATTCGACTAACCATATTCGATTAACTAAATTCGATTAACTAAATTCGATTAACTCTTTTATATTTCGTCAACTTCCTTTATTATAAATCATGTTTATTTTCCCAATAAAAATTCCTTTTATAATTCTATTTACTTTCTATATAAATATCCCTTTATTCAATATATTTCCTAAATAAATATTCCTTTATTCTATTTATTTCCTAAATAAATATTCCTTTTATAAAATCCTTTGATTTTAAAAATATTTTATTTTCAATATACTTTGATAATTCCCTTTTTACTTTTCAGTATTCCTTATGGTATTTAACGTACCATATAACAATGATCGGTATCATTCAAACATACAAAATCATTAACAGATTTCATATCACATCATATAACATAATATATAAAACAAAAAAGCATTTTATATATTGAGGAACCCAGTTGGGTCCTTCCAACCTGTTTCCATGCATCACAGATGTTAAACAATATAACTAACATCGATTTCATTCAATATGAAATATTCTGCTAAACAGAATCAATAATTGATTAACGATTTATATATATCGTTATCTATAATTTCAACCAATACATAAGCAATTCAACCAAACAGTTAACACACATTAATCAACAGATAATTACCAGTTCTAAGAATACGTTATAAAAATATAACTGTTCAGAGTTGTTGAGTTTTACTCACATTGGCACTTCATCGTTAAAGAACAATAAACTGTTTGTTTGATTGGAATCAAACAATTTATTTTGCCATAAATTGTAACAAGCTTCGATTCGCCCCTAGTCAGTTCCAGTGTGTAACCACCGTCCATACGATCGCAACGGATCTGACCGTTCGTGATTCCGATACAATATGGTCAAGATATTGATTATACAAGTTAGTATACTATTTTGAATTTAAATTAAAATAACTTAACTAGATTTCTCATTGGGCTTAACCAAACTTTGTTCGGCCCATTAACCAAACTCAAAAGTCCACTGTGGTATATCTTCTTCCCTCCCCACTCTCGTGTAATCCTCCTGTAGAAATCATGGCCGTTTGGGCGCCTTCATACACCATATTCTTCCACTTCTCTCCACGGTTTTCAAAACCGAAAACATCCCCACTTTTCTTTTCCAAAACTCTACTCCTCCCTACCACTTTTGCACTGTTCGAACTCCCCTTTGCAAACCCGTTGTCCAGCTCTTCAGCGCCCAGTTCAGAAAAGTGCAACACCATTTTTTTCCTAGAAATCCCCCAAATTTCACCACATCGTGCCATTCTCCTCCAACATCATCAATACAACACTCGATTTCAACATCGATGCCTTACTCCTCCTATGAACCAAACCCTAGAACACGCTGCTCAAACCTGAGCAATTGTAAACATAGTTGCACCCCTCAAAAGATAGACGAGATCAAAGCTTACACTAACAAGAATCATAATATACTGCTATTGGGATTTATAGGAATTTATTTCTATTTCATTTGATTTTAAAAACTTGCATTTGCTTCACGTTTTATTTAGCTTGGAAGAACAAAACCTGGCGGCTTGAGAGAATGTTTTTATAAGGGATGGTATTTTGTTGTGTGGTTGAAAACATGAATGGGTGGCCTTGTTTAGTTCACTCATTAGTTAGGATATTTTATTTTATTTACTTTATATTGTCATATGAGTCTTTAAAAATTCCTGTGATCAGTTATTATACCCAAAAATCACCAAACTGGACATAGTGCTAGGGTTTGACATTATAATCCCAACAAAACTGGTTTCGTCGAATTCCAACTCCGTTTGCTCAACAGCGTATTTTTAACCGTCAAAATATCGACTTTTTTTCACTTTAAAAATCGGTACGACCAAATACTGACTTCAGAAATCACGGAAACTGAAATCTAGCAATAATTTAACATTGCGGATCCAACAAAAATAGTTTCGTCGAATTATGAGGTCCTTTGCAAAACTGGCTATTTTTAAAGCCCTAAATAAACCTTTTAAATATATAAATATATTTAAAAATAAATAAATTTAATATTTAAAAATAAATATTATCGCATATATTCACAGTGGAATACCATACAGCTCTAATTGGATTTATAACTCGATAATTCAAAATTTCCAGTTATATCGATATTCGATTTATATTAAAAATCCTTTTATAACATATATATATATATATATATATATATTTATAAATTTCAAAGGAAATCCATAGCGACTTTTCTAAAATTTGATTTGGACATAAATCAAAATCTACACGACCAAATCTCGAATTTTCTCTTCCACTAGAAAAATATACTTCACCAGCTCTGAACGTTTCTTGTTTCACAGAAATCCGACTTAAAACGGCTTCTGTATATTCGTTTAAAGTTCGAATCGCCAAATAGCGAACTGCCGCGCCATTTCGAGCTCGATTATAATTATATTATAATTATACGTTCAACGATCGTTATTTAAATAATATATTCATTATTCAAATCAAATTCTAAACTGAATTATATATTTTGAATTTCCCAATTCACACCATATCGCCATTTCAGCCAATTCTGAATACTTCAAAATTTAATATATTATTTATTTATTATTTTAATTAAATATTCAAAGTTATTTAATTAAACGACCATTAAATCCTCTAAATCACTATTTATATAATTAAATAAGTTAATTATTTATCGTAGAAAATACGGGTCATTACATTCTTCCCCCCTTAAAATAATTTCATCCTCGAAATTGTTAAGGTAGAAAACAAACCTTATCGACTGGTTTGAACTTATTTGTTCACTTCTTAACTTTAGTTTCAACTGAACCAATTTAATTTAAATTAAATATTAATTAATTCTTATCAACGAAAACTTTCAAAAATCCTGAAAATTTTCTAATACCTTAACTTTTTGAAAAATTTCGCCAGCACCTCCTTTGTGCTGGTCAAAAGCTCAAACTCCAACTCGCCTCTCTGGGCTATCTCCAACCCAAAAGAAAATCAAACAGCCAAGAGGCATGCCAATTCGGCTCATAAATCTCATGCTTATATCAAATATAAACTTGTACCTTTTTGTTGGGCATATCAACTCTATCACTTTCACCTGTTATCAGTCCACATATGCCAACGTCATCTCAACCAATTTCCAATCAGTTTTTATTTTCAACACAACCATTCGCTTTTATCCAAACCGAATCTCATTTCGAATTTCTATCCCATAAATCCAAATTTCTCGATATCCTTCTAATTCAATTCAACTCCAATTTGCTTTTTTTCAAATTCCAATTCAATTTGGTTTTAAATCAAACAATATTTTTCCTGGGAGTTTTAAACAGCTTACCATATCAAAATCAAACTTCCCTTTCTAGGATTCAAAACAACTCATTTTCCCAAAACAATTCGAAATCAATATCCATGGTAGTAATCAGTCACTTACAAACTCGAAAATGAACACTGATGATGCTGCGCAGTCATCATCAGAATTATTTCCCAGCTATCGAAGTGAGTTCAATACTATATCACTTTCAAAACCATATTTAAACACTTTCATTTTGAAATTCATTTCAAAATATCATTTTCAAAACAATTTAAAATCTCCCAGGATTTTAAAATTCTCATATATTTAATTCAAATTCATTATAACCACTTATTCCAAATTTTCTGGGTTTTCATTTCAGTTCTGATTTAAATTCAGATTTAATTCATCGTGATTTCATATATTACACTTATATGAATTCTGATTGGTTACTTACATAACCATTTTACTTTATAATCTTACTCGATTATAATAACAACCAATATATCCCATATATTATAAATCCAACATATATATTTTCTCTATATCAAAATATTATTGGGTAAAATTATTTCCATTTACCCTGTTTTCAAAACATATCATGCCGACCCATCGTATTCGAGTGTTTAGAAACTCCTATCGATACAGTGGATCAAACTGATTGACCAGAACCCATAAACAACTCAACCAATAAATCTCCACAATATAAAACAATTTGTATATCAAATAACAAGTACATTCACTCGTATATATACACTTAAACTCAATCTATGGTATTACTAACCCCGTCTCTACTGAGTCACACCACAAAGGCAAGGTAATACTTAACCTTATGCTCTGATACCAACTGTAACGACCCGGTTTTTAGCGACTTTGGTTATCGACATAAACTCAATGACGACTAACCAAACATTGAAAAACACCGGTAGTTAATGAAAGAAATTAGAGGGTGAGAATTGATAAGATAGAAACTTAAAATATAAGAAGAAGAAGAACCTACAACATCAGAGTAAACACGAATCTCACAACGGAACGAATAAAATATAACATAACTTTGAAATAAAAGATTGTACTTGAATGTACATATCATTATCAAGTACAGCACTTACAACACATCGGAACAACAATAGCTATATAAAATCCTAAAGCCTCCTGCTCCAGCTCTTCAAGTATCTGTAAATCCCAACTACTTGACTGCCCGTACAAAATTGGGCACCCAAGAGTTTAGGGAAAACAAAACAAAATAAACTCCGGGTCAGTCATGGGACTGGTATGAGTAAAACTGTTTAAAATAGTTTGAACAAGTAAACGATATCTCATAAGACCACGCCGTATAACGGAACAGGTTTTTCCCTTATGAGAATCCAAAGTATCTTTATATCAAAAACGTTTTGATATTATAATAATGTCTATCAACCACAATATAATAATCATCTAGCAGAAACGCTTTCATCTCACGTTCTACATATATAGTATACAATCAAAACCGCAAGCACGTATTGGGTAATGGATTTCCAACTATGACAAGGTATGGAATCACATTTTGCTAGTGTACCGCTAGAGAGGAATACACTGGGTTCAACAAGAACATCTTGCAACCCGACCACACATGACCGACCACTCAATTCGCTTGAGTGTATCGAACGTATATCACCAACGGTTGGGATCAACAACTGTTTACCAAATGGGATAACATCGACAATAGATTTTTAGAAGTAAATGAAACTCTAGATCAGGTGATTATACACCCTAATAGGTGCGACCTACATAGCCATGCTGCCTGCCCGATTTTTGTCATTTCCTGGTTATGAGGCTAGAAGCTATGCTTATCTTTTACATGCCACGTCTTCATTCACTTAGAATGTCACATCATCATACCCGCCCAATCACAAATTGATTTATCCAAAAATAACATGGGTATACAGCTAAGAGAAACGAATTCCTCGGCCACCAAACATGAATATGTTTGAAGTGATCAACTTACGCGTTCTATTAGATATACTCTGTCAGACATTCTTCCATACAGGTCGTCTTGGGACTGGACAAACCGAAGGCACTATTCAGTACATCCATGAGACGGCCCGCCCCGCACCAGCCTGCATTTCCTCCGAAAGTGCGTTGTACACATGCCCGACTAGCACGGGACGGTCGTCAGAAGAAAATAAAGAAGAGAATGAACTAATCAAGGAACCTGTAGAATGTCTCACAGCGCATGGAACAAAATATAATCATAACATACTTAACATAAAACAGGTGAGACAGTGCATAAGCTGATAACTAAAATCAACATCAATCATCAGAGCAGCGGAAATTCAAATACAGCTTATTACAATTTTCCAAATTTACTGTCTCTAAACAAAAGAAGGCTAAAGTAGAAGATGCACCACCAATGCCCAAGCAGTGACCTTCAACAATATAGGGAGAATATTATATGTATATTACGTGGAAGCCTCCTGCTCGTCTCCGGATCATCTACCCGTGCATCACCAGCTAACCTGTCTCTAGTCTGCTCGTGTGAGCACCCAGAGTAATAAGAGGAGACATAAAACTCTGGGTCAGACATAAAGCCTGGTATGAGCGATAAGCATCTAAACAGAATGATAACAGGTATACTAAACCATACCTGAACCTGGACCTGCAACCAAAGAGTTAGTACCACATACCGTACAATACTCTAAGGTGACATAATAAATAGTGTAAGGATATGGGGGTGGGGTGTGCATGTCACAATGATAGCAAACAAATCATCCATAGCAACCATCCTCACATCTCTCACTCAGTGCGTAAAGCATACGATATCTACCACTTTGGAACACTAGACAAACTGAGGCAACGACGAATCCCGACTTGTAGAAACCCTGCTATGACCAAGCTAAACATATGGAGTCATGACCAAACATTTCAATGACCCACTTCATTGGTTGTAGCCCTTGGTTCTACCGATGCCATAATGGCCCTGAATCCGCCTTCGTACCTCCTACCATAGTGGTCTAAAGCTATAGACGTCGATAACTCCTTGGCACGCGTCCCGCAGCAAAGCCCAACCATGAAGCGAACTCGTTGATTCCCATCTGAATCTTAAGCTCTAAATTCTCATTTGGACTTCCTTTGCATCTCGGGTTTGGTCGAATTGGAGTGGGTCTTCAGAAGAGTTGTCGCGCATTAACAGACCTAGAATTCGGTTCGGTTCGGTAGTCATCACCTTCATCGGTTCGGGTCGGTAGTCATCACCTTCATCGGTTCGGGTCAGATACTCCACTTCGGGTCGGGTCGGTGTCCTCCTCCGGTTCGGGTCGGGTTACTGTCTTCCTTCCAGTTTTCTTCGATCAGCTCCCTCGTTTTCCATCTACCTCGATCCGATCCGCTCCCGTTCTTCATCTGCCCTGATCCGATCCGCTCCCTTCGCCTTGCTCTAGTCGTAGCCTTCCATTCTTGAGCCGATCCGACCTGGTCTCCATTATTCTTCCGATCCGATCCCTTTTTGTCCACTCCAACTCTAAGTAAACGGCCTTCCTTCTCGCCAAGTCTCCTAGGTGTCAAACTCCAGTTCGGGTCGGTTTTCTTGCCCAGTTCACATATCCGATCCGAGCCTCATCCGATCCGAACCGGTTAGGAACCTGCACATTTCTGCAACTTTCCAGCGAGCTTTCTACGCCATTCGACGACATTTTCGACCAATTTAACTATTCTAATCAATCATAAAACATACCATAGAGTCATAGCAACATGTAATAGCAACCACAAACAGCAAACAACAATTCAAATGAATCAAAATGGATCAAAAGTGACTAAAAACTTCATATTTTCCCATAGCATGTTTAAGTAGAACTAACATAGGGTTAACAAAACTTAATCAAATTGAACCAAATTTCTAACAGAAGCATAAGATATTATTTGAGAATTTATAAACATTTCTCCAGAATTTATTAGTGTATAAATTCGCTAATCTTCACTAATTACCCTTAATTACCGTAATTAGTGCAAAAACTATGCAAATCACTCACCTTTGCCACAACTAAAACCCCAAAACTGAAACATTCTCTGATTTGGCGCTGTTCCCAATCTTATACAGCAGCTCTACCTTGGTTCTCGTGCTAATACTCCTTGATTTGATGTTTGCTAAGCCTAATCTTCAATTAGAAAGTGATTAAGAGGTGTTTTGAAGAGATTTAGAGGGTGAAGGCCATGGCTAGGTTAAGAGGAATGAATAGTGACGGCTGAAAAATGAGAAAAAGGTATTCTCCAAACCCTAACAGCCCTTTTAAACTCCTAATCCCGAAATTCCCCTTGGGCCTAGCTGTTAATCACCCGGTTAAGCCCAATTAAGCTGTTTTTCACCATCTGAAACTTGTTTCAGCCATATCTCCCAAACGGTGAGTCCGTCTGGCTAATGTGACCACTCTACGGAAAGTGAAACCATCATCCGGAGCCAATGGAAGTGGTTTCAGGTCAAAATTCCTTTCCAGTCAAAAGTTATGGCCAAAACAGTGCCAACTAGGGGTAAAATGGTCATTTAAAAATCGGGAAAAATCATGAACATGGGAAATGACCCCAATAGCCGTCCGCCAAAGTTACATGACCATACGACTTCGTATGTGAAAGAAATAAATATTCTACGATCCTATGATGCGTAGAATGCGGGTCGTTACACTCTCCCCCCCTTAAGAAATTTCGCCCCCGAAATTCCTTAACCCAAAACATACAAAGGATCCTGCATGCCTAACAACCATATACAAGAATCAATCATGCAAAACAAGCAGACAAGTCTATCCTAGCATGCGGAAAAATTAAATCGAAGCCAAAATCTTACCAGGCAAAGAGTTCTGGGTGTGTCTTCCTAATTTTCTCCTCTGTCTCCCAAGTACAATCATTCTCGTCCTCGCCCCACTGAACCTTGACTAGCCTCACCGCCTTCCTTCGAAGTTGCTTCATGTCGTGCTCGACAATACGGGCCGGCTTGCGGTTCCCAACCGCCTCGGGTTCTACTTCGAAGTCCTCTAACTGATCAGGTGAAATAGTCATATCTGAGTCGTGAACGAACTTCCTTAGTTGGGAAACATGAAATACGTCGTGAACTCCCGCCATCTTCTCCGGTAAGTCAATTCTGTATGCCAAATTCCCGACTAGTTCGAGGACAGGGAATGGGCCAACGAATCTTGGTGCCAACTTGCCTCTCCTGCCAAATCGTATTACGCTCTTCAATGGAGAGATCTTGACAAACACCAAGTCACCAACGGAGAATTTTAAGTCTCTTCTTCTCTTATCAGCATAACTTTTCTGCCTATCTTGGGCAGCCTTCATTCGTTGTTGAATGATCTTAATCTTATCTGAAGTTTCCCTCACCACATCTGGTCCAAGCATAAACTTCTCGCCAGTCTCTATCCAACATGATGGTGAGTTACACGGTCTTCCGTACAAAGCTTCAAACGGAGCCATACCGATACTGGATTGGTAGCTATTATTATATGCAAACTCTACTAGATGCAAATGGTCATCCCATGATCCACCAAAGTCCAATATACATGCTCTCAAGAGATCTTCCAAAATACGATTCACCATCTCCGTCTGACCGTCGGTCTGAGGATGATATCCGGTACTGAGATGTAACTTTGACCCTAGAGCCTCTTGTAAGCTCTTCCAAAACCCACTAGTGAACAACGGGTCTCGGTCGCTCACAATGCCTTCAGGTACTCCATGAAATCTCACTACCCACTTCATATACAATTCTGCTAACTTAGCTGCCGTTTTGGTCGATTTGACTGGTATAAACCTTGCACTTTTAGTCAGTCGATCTACAATTACCCAAATGCTGTCATATCCCGATCTAGTCCTTGGTAAACCATCGATGAAATCCATCGAGACTTGCTCCCATTTCCATTCGGGAATTTCTAAGGGCTGTAACAACCCACTAGGCTTCTTTTGCTCGGCTTTAACTAGCTGGCAATTCATGCACTTGGATATAAACTTCCCAACGTCTCTTTTCATCCCTTCCCAGTAGTAAGTCTGCTTCATATCTCGATACATCTTGTTACCACCGGGGTGTATAGTCAGCTTTGAGTGATGACATTCTCTAAGCACTTCATCCCTCAATCCATTGACATTGGGTACAACAAGCTTTCCATTCTTTCTAAGCCATCTATCTCGATCAAGCCCATACTTGTTCATCTCCTCATCGATACCCATCTCTAACTTGGAGATGATTTCCAACAGGTTAGGATCGTCCCTCTGACTAGAGCCGATCCGTTCAATCAAAGTGGGTCTGATTGTCAAACTTGCTAACATTTCTGGATCCAATTCACACTTTGGTCTGAAATCAAACCTCGCGATAAACTCCAGTTGCTTCCATTCAAGGAACATAGCCCCTAAGCTGGCACGTCTTCTACTCAATGCATCAGCCACCGCATTGCCCTTTCCCGGTGTGTATACGATGTCAAAATCATAGGAAGCCAAGAACTCTAACCATCTCTGCTGACGGAGATTCAGATCTTTCTGAGAGAAGAGATACTTTAACGACTTATGATCTGTAAACAGCTCAAATCTTTCTCCCAAGAGATAGTGTCTCCACATCTTTAACGCGAACACGAGCGCTGCCAATTCTAAATCATGGGTAGGGTATCTTCTCTCGTGTGGTTTCAATTGCCGACTTGCGTAAGCTATAACCCTACCGCCTTGCATCAATACAGCACCCAGTCCGGTACCACAGGCGTCCGTGTATACCGTCATCTCTTCATCCCCCTTAGGAATGACTAACACTGGTGCGCTTGTCAACTTGTCCTTTAGACTTTTGAATGCATTCTCGCACCTTTCATCCCAGACAAAAGCTTGATTCTTCTTTGTCAACTGAGTCAACGGTGCTGCTATCTTGGAGAAGCCTTGGATAAACTTACGATAATATCCCGCTAATCCCAAGAAACTTCTTACATCTGTTGCGTTCTTGGGCGTAGGCCAATCCTGTACCGTAGCCACCTTTGCCGGGTCCACGACAATACCATTCTCTGAGACAACATGGCCCAAGAACCTCACTTCCCTCTTCCAGAAGTGACACTTAGAAAACTTTGCTTTCAATTGGTGTTTTCTCAACACCTCCATCACTACTCTTAAATGTTCCTTGTGTTCTTCCTCTGTCCTCGAATAGACCAAAATATCATCAACGAACACAAGGACAAACTTATTCAACTGATCTCTGAATACCCTATTCATAAGATCCACAAAATATGCTGGGGCATTGGTCAGCCCGAATGGCATGACCAACCACTCATAAAATCCAGACGGCGTCCGAAATGCCGTTTTAGCTATACTCTCAGCTTCTACTCTAAGCTGATGAAAACCTGTCGCGAGATCCAACTGAGAAAATTCTCTCGCGCCACTCAACTGATCGAACAAATCATCTATCCGCGGTAGAGGATACTTGTTCTTCCTCGTCACTTTATTCAACTCGCGGTAATCTACACACAAACGAAGGGAACCATCTGCCTTGGTAGCAAACACAACTGGTGCTCCCCATTCAGAAACACTCCTTCTGATAAATCCCTTCTTCAAAAGATCGTTGACTTGCACCTCGAGCTCTCGCTGCTCTCTTGGTGCCATACGACGAAGTGGCATCACTATAGGCCTGGCATCCTTTACCAAATCAATACGAAACTCAATCTCTCGGTGTGGTGGAAGTCCGGTCACTTCTTCGAAAACATCCGGATACTGGCCAACCACGGGCAAACCTGACAACTCACTATGCGGAATGTCGAGGGAGTTTAGAAAACTAGCCAATACCCCCTTACTGGGTAGACCACCAAACACTATCCTCCGCCCATCATCCGCTCTAGCTGTCACCAACAAGCCCTCACAGTCTACCACCACCCCGTATCTTTGGAGCCAATCTACTCCCAAAATAATGCCAAACCCAGTAAAGCCCAAAACAAAGCAATCACAAACAAACATGCATCCATGACTCGATAAGACCACATTACCACAAATCATGCTAAGGCTAGTCGACCACCAATCGGGTTCGTCACTACTAAAGGTCTATCGACAATCTCGGGCTCCAATCCCAACCTATCTACCAGGTCACTAGATATGAAAGAACTGGAAGCTCCGGTATCAAACAAAACTCTAACAGGAACATCATAAACAGAAAGCATACCTTGAATGACGACATTCTTTCCCTTCTCCACCGCTGTTGGGGCATTCGACGAAGAAGGAATAGCATTAAGAGCGTAGGCTTTCACCATTTGCTTTTCTTTAGGGGGCTGTGGACACTTGTCCTTGTGATGTCCCATTTGGCCACAGTTGAGCACTTCCTATCCGCTGGCTTGGCCCGACAATTACTAGCATAATGGCCCTTTTTACCACAGCTGAAGCACTCCACCTCTTGCTTATTCTTTTTCTTCTGGCCATCCTTAGTCTGATTCTGCTTTCTTTTATTCTTGGAACCACTCTTGCCTCCACCACTTGCTTGTGGTTTTGGCTCTTCTGCAGATGCAACCTCAGTCTTCGGCTTAGGGTAGAGACTTTCTGATCTTAATGCTTTCCCCACAACCGATTCAAACGTTTCATCGATGTGGTTAATAAGACTTTCACCTAAGTACTGATCCAAACCAGTTATGAATTTCTCATTCTTTTTCTCGGCAGTATCAATAAGAGATAACCCATATTTTGACAAAGTGTCAAATTCGGCAATATACTCCGAGACAGCTCTACCATTCTGCTTGAGCTCCAAGAACTTCTTAAACAGCATTGACTTCTGAGCAGCTGGAATGAACTTCTCACTAAAGCGAGCCTTAAACTGCTCCCAAGTAATCTGATCTTCGGGAGTAGCTGCCTTTATAGCATTCCACCAATTCATTGCCCGCCCTTGCAACTGACGGGATGCTAGCTTTCTCTTCATCGCATCCTCGATACCCAAATCCTCGAAGATACGTTCGCAACTATCCAACCATAGCAACCATCCTCACATCTCTCACTCAGTGCGTAAAGCGTACGATATCTACCACTTTGGAACACTAGACAAACTGAGGCAACGACGAATCCTGACTTGTAGAAACCCTGCTATGACCAAGCTAAACATATGGAGTCATGACCAAACATTTCAATGACCCACTTCATTGGTTGTAGCCCTTGGTTCTACCGATGCCATAATGGCCTTGAATCCGCCTTCGTACCTCCTACCATAGTGGTCCAAAGCTATAGACGTCGATAACTCCTTGGCACGCGTCCCGCAGCAAAGCCTAACCATGAAGCGAACTCGTTGATTCCCATCTGAATCTTAAGCTCTAACTTCTCATTTGGACTTCCTTTGCATCTCGGGTTTGGTCGAATTGGAGTGGGTCTTCAGAAGAGTTGTCGTGCATTAACAGTCCTAGAATTCGGTTCAGTTCGGTATTCATCACCTTCATCGGTTCGGGTCGGTAGTCATCAACTTCATCGGTTCGGGTCGGATACTCCACTTCGGGTCGGGTCGGTGTCCTCCTCCGGTTCGGGTCGGGTTACTGTCTTCCTTCCAGTTTTCTTCGATCAGCTCCCTCGTTTTCCATCTACCTCGATCCAATCCGCTCCCGTTCTTCATCTGCCCTGATCCGATCCGCTCCCTTCGCCTTGCTCTAGTCGTAGCCTTCCATTCTTGAGCCGATCCGACCTGGTCTCCATTATTCTTCCGATCCGATCCCTTTTTGTCCACTCCAACTCTAAGTAAACGGCCTTCCTTCTCGCCAAGTCTCCTAGGTGTCAAACTCCAGTTCGGGTCGGTTTTCTTGCCCAGTTCACATATCCGATCCGAGCCTCATCCGATCCGAACCGGTTAGGAACCTGCACATTTCTGCAACTTTCCAGCGAGCTTTCTACGCCATTCGACGACGTTTTCGACCAATTTAACTATTCTAATCAATCATAAAACATACCATAGAGTCATAGCAACATGTAATAGCAACCACAAACAACAAACAACAATTCAAATGAATCAAAATGGATCAAAAGTGACTAAAAACTTCATATTTTCCCATAGCATGTTTAAGTAGAACTAATCATAGGGTTAACAAAACTTAATCAAATTGAACCAAATTTCTAACAGAAGCATAAGATATTATTTGAGAATTTCTAAACATTTTTCCAGAATTTGTTAGTGTATAAATTCGCTAATCTTCACTAATTACCCTTAATTACCGTAATTAGTGCAAAAATTATGCAAATCACTCACCTTTGCCACAACTAAAACCCCAAAACTGAAATATTCTCTGATTTGGCGTTGTTCCCAATCTTATACAGCAGCTCTACCTTGGTTCTCGTGCTAATACTCCTTGATTTGATGTTTGCTAAGCCTAATCTTCAATTAGAAAGTGATTAAGAGGTGTTTTGAAGAGATTTAGAGGGTGGAGGCCATGGCTAGGTTAAGAGGAATGAATAGTGACGGCTGAAAAATGAGAAAAAGGTATTCTCCAAACCCTAACAGCCCTTTTAAACTCCTAATCCCGAAATTCCCCTTGGGCCTAGCTGTTAATCACCCGGTTAAGCCCAATTAAGCTGTTTTTCACCATCTGAAACTTGTTTCAGCCATATCTCCCAAACGGTGAGTCCGTTTGGCTAATGTGACCACTCTACGGAAAGAGAAACCATCATCCGGAGCCAATGGAAGTGGTTTCGTCAAAATTCCTTTCCAGTCAAAAGTTATGGCCAAAACAGTGCCAACTAGGGGTAAAATGGTCATTTAAAAATCGGAAAAAATCATGAACATGGGAAATGACCCCAATAGTCGTCCCCCAAAGTTACATGACCATACGACTTCGTATGTGAAAGAAATAAATATTCTACGATCCTATGATGCGTAGAATGCGGGTCGTTACAATCCATCTTAGGCAAATGTTATCTAAGATTTATACAACAACCCTTGCATTTTACTCCGTCTTCAATTATCTTTGGCATATATGATTCGCAACGCTTATGCCAATACGGAGTGGTTCTTCGGATAATAATCCAACCGGTCTCTCCATATTAACAACGTTAAAATGGTCAAAAACTTTGATAGTCGGTGAGTTAATTATCAAAGGAAACATGTCTGTGTACAAACAACGATCTTATTTCCAAATGGAATTATCGATCCAATCATCAAACAATTATATATTCATATTTCCTTATTTTCTACATTTAGAAAATATAAGTTATTAACATTGGAAACATTTCCATAGCTTATTCATGCATCACTACCATTCCACAACTATTAGTCCCTAACCATAAACAAGTAGGAGAACAATTCTCTAAGTATAAACCCCGAAGGCCGAAACCAACATCAGATCGATACTCAGAAAACTATTCAACTTAACTAATCTCTAGTCAGTTTCTAATCTTGTTTAACTCTATTTGCTTAACTCTTATTCGATTAGCTAATATTCAATTTACTCTAGTTACTTAACTCTTATTCGAGTAACCAATATTCAATTTAACTCCATTCGCTTAACTCTAGTTCGCAGCGATCACAATGGTTACGCCAGATTCCCTAAGGAAACATCCGACCGCCGTAGGCTATCTACAGCCCTGCGAATTACACTAGCAGTCGTGCAAAATGGCAACTTATCCTGAATAACTATGTTTGACTAACTCTATTCGATTAACCATATTCGATTAACTAAATTCGATTAACTCTTTTATATCTCGTCAACTTCCTTTTTTATAAATCATGTTTATTTTCCCAATAAAAATTCCTTTTATAATTCTATTTACTTTCTAAATAAATATCCTTTTATTCTATTTATTTCCTAAATAAATATTCATTTATTCTATTTATTTCCTAAATAAATATTCCTTTTATAAAATCCTTCGATTTTAAAAATATTTTATTTTCAATATACTTTGAAAATTCCTTTTTTACTTTCCAGTATTCCTTATTGTATTTAACGTACCATATAATAATGATCGGTATCATTCAAACATATAAAATCATCAATAGATTTCATATCACATCATATAACACAATATATGAAACAAAACAGTATTTTATATATTAAGGAACCTAGTTGGGTCCTTCCAACCTGTTTCCCTGCATCACAGATGTTAAATAATATAATTAACATCGATTTCATTCAATATGAAATATTCTGCTGAACAGAATCAATAATTGGTTAACGATTTATATGTATCGTTATCTATAATTTTAACAAATACATAAGAAATTCAACGAAGCAGTTAACACATATCAATCAACGGATAATTATCAGTTCTAAGAATACGTTATAAAAATATAACTGTTCAGAGTTGGTGAGTTTTACTCACATTGGCAGTTCATCGTTAAAGAACGATAAACTGTTTGTTTGATTGGAATCAAAAAATTTATTTTGCCATAAATTGTAACGAGCTTCGATTCGCTCCCAGTCAGTTCCAATGTGTAGCCACCGTCAATACGATCCCAACGGATCCGACCGTTCGTGATTCTGATACCGTATGGCCAAGATATTGATTATACAAGTTAATATACTATTTTGAATTTAAATTAAAATAACTTGACTAGATTTCTCATTGGGCTTAACCAAACTTGTTCGGCCCATTAACCAAACTCAAAAGCCCACCGTAGTATATCTTCTCCCCTCTCCACGCTCGTGTAATCCTCTATAGAAATCATGGTCGTTTGGGCGCCTTCATACACCATATTCTTCCACTTCTCTTCACGGTTTTCAAGACCGAAAACATCCCCACTTTTCTTTTTCAAAACTCCACTCCTCCCTACCACTTTTGCACTATTCGAACTCCCCTTTGCAAACCGTGTCCAGCTCTTCAACGCCTAGTTCAGAAAAGTGCGACACCTTTTTTCCCCAGAAATCCCCCAAATTTCACCACATCGTGCCATTCTCCTCCAACATCATCAATACAACACTCGATTTCAACATCGATGCCTTACTCCTCCTATAAACCAAACCCTAGAACACGCTGCTCAAACCTGAGCAACTGTAAACATAGTCGCACCCCTCAAAAGATAGACGAGATCGAAGCTTACACTGACAGGAATCATAATATACTACTATTGGGATTTATAGGAATTTATTTCTATTTCATTTGATTTTAAAAACTTGCATTAAACATGAATGGGTGGCCTTGTTTAGTTCACTCATTAGTTAGGATATTTTATTTTTATTTACTTTATATTGTCATATGAGTCTTTAAAAATTCCTGTGATCACTTATGATAACCATAAATCACCAAACTGGGCATACTGCTAGAGTTTGACATTACGGTCCCAATGAAACTGGTTTCATCGAATTCCGACTCCGTTTGCTCACACAGCGTATTTTTAATCGTCAAAATATCGACTGTTTTTCACTTTAAAAATGGGTACGGCCACATACTGACTTCAAAAATCACGGAAACTAAAATCTAGCAATAATTTAACATTGCGGATCCAACAAAATTAGTTTCGTCGAATTCTGAGGTCGTTTGCAAAACTGGCTATTTTTAAAGCCCTAAATAAACCTTTTAAATATATACATATGTTTAAAAATAAATATTATCGCATATATTCACAGTGGAATACCATACAGCTCTAATTGGATTTATAACTCGATATTTCAAAATTCCCAATTATATCTATATTCGATTTATATTAAAAATCCTTTTATAATATATATATATATATATATTTATAAATTTCAAAGGAAATCCGTAGCTACTTTTCTAAAATTTGATTTTGACATAAATCAAAATCTACACGACGAAATCTCGATTTTTCTCTTCCACTAGAAAAATATACTTCATCAGCTCTGAACGTTTCTTGTTTCATAGAAATCCGACTTAAAACGGCTTCTGTATATTCGTTTAAAGTTCGAATCGCCAAATAGCGAACTGCCGTGCCATTTCGAGCTCGATTATAATTATACGTTCAACGATCGTTATTTAAATAATATATTCGTTATTCAAATCAAATTCTAAACTGAATTATATATTTTGAATATCCCAATTCACACCATATCGCCATTTCAGCCAATTCTGAATATTTCAGAATTTAATATATTATTTTATTATTATTTTAATTAAATATTCAAAGTTATTTAATAAAACGACCATTAAATCCTCTAAATCACTATTTATATAATTAAATAAGTTAATCATATATCACAGAAAATACGGGTCATTACAGCTGAATCCCTATTCCCGGTCCTACAATGGATCTCTAATATGTGGCCTCTACGGCTTCTCAAATAAACCAATCTCTTATCGCATGTAAGGGCGGCCCCATAAAATGATAGCCAGTCCATTCCCAAAATAAGACCATGCCCCTTGAATTCAAGTACATACGCATCGCAGAAGAAGTTGACATCACCAATGTCCAATATTAGGTCTTTACACACAACAAAAAGTTGCAAAGTTCCTCTAATAGGGTTAGACACCTCTATCGAATAACCAACAAATGATAAGGGAAGTTTCAAAGAATCAACAATCTTCTTAGAAATGAAGTAGTGAGTGACTCCTAAATCAAATAGGGTACGCAAAGAAATTCCAAGGATATAAATTATACCTTCCAACGTAGGTTGTTCTTGATCTCTAGGGGTTGACCACGAATCGGTGCTACATCCAAGGCTAAGTTTTATCCATTCTGCACTACCTTTGGTTTATGGAATTTTCTTACCAAATGCCCATCCTCAGGACAATTAAATCATTTTTTTTGAATTCTGACTTTGCTAGGTTAAGTTTGTAGTCCTTCGCCTCATGTCCTTTGTTGCGGCACCTTGAACATGTCTTGGTATCCTTCCTGAATTTACCTTTTCTTCTTCTTAAACCAAATTTTTTCGTTCTTCCCAACGCTAGAAGTACCTTCTTCCTTGTTAGTCTTAAATTATTTAAAATTCTTAGGTAAATACAGGGTAGCCACCTCAATCAGGGATTCAAACGTAGCTCTAAATGTTACTTGGGCCAAAAGCATCTTTGTCATCGGATAATTCAATCCTTTAAAAAAATCTAAAGGCTTTATCCATTGGGGTGTCCACCAACTCTCTTCCAAACTTGGATAATTACTTAAACTTCGCCACATACTCTTTCATATGCAAATCCCCTTGCTTCAATAGAATAAACTTCTCTAGTTGCAGGCTCTTCTCAGCATTAGTTAAGAACTTAGCCTCAAAATGCACTACAAGAAAACCCGAGATTAGCGACAGATTTTTAGCAGCGGAAATTTCCGTTGCTAATTAGCAGCGGATTTCCGTGGGCTTTGTAAGAGAAAATATTTTGGATTTTATATGTCATCTTATTATAAATTATTATCGTCGAATACTAATTCTATCATTAAATCAATGGAAGTCGCAGCTCTTTACCGTCATGTACTATTTGACGCTAAATTCTGTTGCTAATAGAGTCGGATTATCGTCGACATAATTTTGAAGCTATTTTCCTGTAGTTTTCCAAGAGATTTGAAACGAACTTTTATATTTTTTATTTATTAAATGTTTTAAATTTGTGTTATTACTTAGTAATTAATTAGTAAATTTAAATTTTAAATAATTAATGTTAATAATACATTAGTAGTTAATAATAAATAATGACTATTAGAAGTAAATAAAATTCAATAGTTAATGCTGATTAATTTTTTTTTGAAAATTAATGCTGATTAATTATTAATTACTATATAATATAAATAAGAGGTAACATTAATTAATAAAATACATTGTTGTTCGATGTTTATTAAATTTGTTTTGATAATCAATGATTATTAATAGTCTTTAATACGATTAGTTAAATAAATATCAAGAAATTATTAATACATATTGGCTTTTAAGAAATTGATTGGTACGTATTATTTGATAAATAATTAGTAATTAAGAAAAACAAAATGGTTAAAGTTTAAAAATAAGAAGTTAAATAAATATTAAAGAATTTCAAAATTCAAAAAATTCAAACATTACCATACAAGTTATTATTTTCATGCATATTAATGTACTATTAAATAATTAATAATTGATATGTGATAGTTAATATAAGTATATAATAGTTATTATAAATTAATATCTACTATTAATAATTAGTTGTTGGTAATCTATAATTAATAATAAATATTTGATTAGTGATTAATTATAGCTGAGCATAAGATTTAAGTAGTGCACTTATCTCTAATATATTGTGAGACAACACATTTTCAGTTTATAAAGATCGGAATTTGAACTGTAAGATTATATATACATATATAATATCATGTTCTTTTATACTGGTGTATAATGTGATTTCAGTATACATGTTTCCTAAATTCAATAAGTAATGCAATTATCTCTAATATAATATGAGATAACACATCCTCAATTTATACAATTCAAAGTTATATATATATATATATATAATGTATATATTTACACACACACATAATATATATACATACAGTATATATATGTGTGTATATATGTGTTTTTTTTATGAATATGAGACAACACATCCTCAGTTTATACAATTCAAAGTTATATATATATAGATAATGTATGTATATATATACACATACATAATATATATATATACATACATTATATATATGTATATATGTGTTTTTTTATGAATTTTCAGAATTTTACTTGGTCATATAAGATAATTCTTTACTTGGTCATATAAGATACTTATGAAATGATATATAGCATTCAATAATTAATTTTAAATAATTGTATTTAATTATTACAGTTGATAATTATAGTTGATACTTAATATTTTATAATTATAGTGGATAATTATATTTTATATTTTGAAAATTTTAAAAATTTGAAATCATCTTAAATAAATTTGAAATAGATCATAAACATTATAATGGTTATAAAATATTTGTTTTAACTGATGCAAACTTTACAATGATCATAAAATGTCTGTTGTGATAAATGGATGTTATCAATTTTCGATAATCAATAATTAATAATTACAATACTTTCTTAAAATTAGTATTGATTATTTCTTAATAATTAATCATTAATATTTAAAATATAATAAATTTTAATTGTAATGGTACTTAAAATATATTCAAGATTTTTAGTGTAAGGTTTAACTATGTAACACCACTTAAATTGTAATATTACTATTTAAAATATTTATACTATTAAATTAAATTAATTTTATATTAAACTATTTAATAGTTTAAATTTTAATGCTATTCAAAACTTTAATTTTGTTATAGCATTCATCAAAGTAGAACACAGTTTTTCTTCTCAGCAATCTGCATCAACAATCAAGAATGAACAAGGACCGTTGATATGAAATCCAAGCATGGAAATAATGTAACCCGCGGATTACTCCAGCAATCAGATTTCCACCGCTAAGTCTTCCTCCTAAAATTGAAATAAAATCTCAAATGTTCCTTATCTTCTTCCAGCGCTAAACCTAATTTACTTTATCCCATCCTTCATCACGTCTGTCCATCAAATTAATAACCAAAATTCAAAAATGTTTTGCCTTTTCGAAGCAAGTAGATTCAGATTAATCCAACTTTCCAAATTTGTAGCTTCAGATTTGTGAATCTACAAACTGCAAGGTTGATGTGTCAACAATTTTGGGGCGTTTATCTTCATCCGAGCTCTCATATAGCAAATTAGGTATGCCGCTCTATTTATGTCACGGTTTATATTCAGATCTTCAGATTTCGATTTGAATTTGATTTCGATTTCAACTATAACAGTAGATCTGAAAGCATTTGAGCAAAACCTAGCCTGCGATAGTATTTTCTCTTGCCCCTTATTTGATACTTTCCACACTTGATTCCTGAAATGATAACACTCAATTTGTAAACTCAAATTAAAAATCGATTTAGCTTTTAAAATCATTCCTCTGCCATTTGAGGGAGGCACATAGTTACCCTTATTTAAAGCTGTAGTTGACTTGCTTCTGTTCTCATGATATTAAATAGGGAAGAGCTGAAAATATTTTCAGGAGAGGTGGTTCGGTTCGGCAATCGCTGTAAGTATCCTCAATGGCGCAATCTTGATCGCTACTTTACCAGGTAATCGGCTTACTGTAAATTTAAATGCACCAAATCATTGTGAGCTAATTGATGACTGACATTTTATATTATTTTCTTTGCAAATAGATTAGAGACTGATCTTACACCTCAAAAGCATTTGAAAGAAGCCTTGGGAGTTATGGAGTAGATGTTGGTTTTGGTTAATTGTACAGCTATATGTATATTTGCTTTATGTTAATTTGAAGCCGTCCAGTATAACAATTTTTGTTATTTATTTTATTTAAGGAGTTGTACCATGAGTTTCATTCTTTAGATAGATTTGAACAAGTCTTTAAGAGGAAATTTCAGGAAGAGGAGAATACAAATGTTACCCAAAGAGGTGAATAGCTCTTTCATATCTTCTCCCTCACAAATATTATATATGAAGCATATTGTTATTTGGTATTATGTACACTAACAAACATAACCATACATTCATTCATACATACATATACCGAACTCTGATTATGTAATAATTTTATTTGTATATTTTGTAGGAGAAAATCTTCAAGTTTTAAAGCATGAGTTGAAAACTCAACGGAAACATGTAGCAAACTTGAAGAAAAGTCATTGTGGTCAAAAAGTTTAGAAGAGGTATGCTTGATGTTTGCATCATAACTTTAAATATATATCAAACACGATATATCGATGTTGAAGCAAGTATATAGCTTCATGCCCTATGTATCAATGTTGAAGCAAGTATATAGCTTCATGCCTTGTGTATTAAGAAATTATGTTGGCAAACACCGAAATATTTGTTTCTTTTTCTCCATATAAATTTACTTGACATCTCAGGTATTTCTAGGTAATAAGTAGAATAGAGAGCTTAATTCAAATGCAAAAATTCTCCCTTCCTTTTAGCTGTTAATAAATCATGCATTTTGTAGGAGTAGTTCATGACTGTTTTCGTAGATCTATATTAAAGCTACATTCAAACTGGGCTTAGAATTGTTTGTTTTTTAGTTGGATGTTTCTTTTCTTAAAAATAAGATAAACACTTTTAAGTTTTTAATCTATGTAAATAAAAACAATAATGTCTGATGTCAACTTTTCTATTTTTAGCTAATTCTAACCCCACTGAACTCTCGTATACAACAGTAAGCATTTCAGTATACCAAATTTCACAAATCTGATCATTCTTCCAAGAGCAAGACTTTGAACCGTTGAACGCAAAAGCTCTTAGCATCTCTTTATTTGGTATTCTTACTTTTTCAAGTGCAGTTAAATAACAGTGTTATGGTAGTTGGATGTTTCATTATATTTTTCTATATTTAATGTGCGTTGCATGATAAGCTATATATTCACATTATCTTACGCACTGTATATGGCTTCACATCATGTTTGCAAATAAAAATTTCAATATATAATTGATCTTTTTATCTACATTTTTGCAGCAAGGGAGCGAGGCCTTAGAAAGAAGAGATTATACAAAAAAGGGCTAAAGAAGAAGTGGGTTGCTAACAGTGAGTGGTTCTTGAGGGATGGTAAGCACATTTTCCATATTTCTAATTGAGATTTATACGTTCCTATGCCAAGATGTAATAGCTAGCTTTAGCCTAGGCTGTTTATAAAATCATGTTCTATGTTTAAACAAATTATATCAAGTCAAGAAGTATATTCACTAAAGTTTTCTATGTTTATTAAAATTAACTCTACTTCAAACCTTAATTATCTTATATACAAGCACAAATTATTGTTATTCTCTTTTAACTTCATTACCTGATTAGGTGGTCTGGAAGAAAATAATGGATTTTCGCATTGCTAGGAGTATCAATAAGTTTCTAACTGATTGTAGTTGTTGAAAAAGGAAGCAAAATTGTGTATTCTAACTTATTCTATCTTTAAAATAGTATTTTCTTTATATTCTTTTAAGTCACCAATGAAAATTTTAAGCTATATTCACTATATTACGTTTTCTTATTTTCTGTATGATCATTAAATTTTCTCACAGTCAGTCGGTGTTTATATTTTCGTATTACAAAACTGAACTTCTACAGATTTCACTTTTTTATACATTTTTCATTCTTACTACTTTGTTAACTATATTACTTCTTCGTGTTCTCTTCAGATCTGCTACAAGTTCTGCTACGAATGTTTCTTTTAACAATTTCTTTAAATTTACTGACGTAAACTGTAACCTAATCTCTACACATAGATCTTTAAATAGGTTGGTTTTATGTATTTACTTAAATCTCAACCATAAAAAAAGTTATTAAAATAAAGATATTATTCATGTAAATATTAGAAGAATTATCGGTCATTGACGTATTATGACACAGGAGACATAAAATTTGAGTTTTGAGGTGAAAAGCCGACACGAATTCCTTGATACTCTAGGAATTTTAAGCTTAGGGGCAAAGCATGATTTCTCCAACTACATGAAGTTGGTTATAACCAATGAACCGCCGGATAATGGTATGTGAATCTCTCCTGAGACTGTTTTATTACAGTATATTAAGAACTTATAAAAAGGCATTTCCTTAAGAATGTGCATTTGCTGAATTTTCATAGAACCCCTTTTGTCCATAAGCAGTGTATTTGTTTTGTTTTCGAGTCAGCATGATACAGATTTTATTTATGTGTTTATTCTTATTGTATATTATTTTATCTCATTAAAATGCATCCAATGAATTGTAAACTTAAAACACTATTGTTCTAGCCGAATGCTTATGCTTGCTTTCTATCGATTGTTTAATTGTTCGGCTATTCATATATATAATTGCAACACTTACTTTCTCATATGTTTTATTATGAATCTTTCGATAGAAATGTTTTGAATGTGCACAAATGTTTTTCCCTAATTATTCATAGAACAATGGATGATTTATGTTAGCGGTAAGATTATAGAATATGTTTATTCTGGATGTTCGGTTTCATTACTCTTTGTCTATTGCTGTGAAAACAATGTTATTCATGCATACAATGTATCTGACGAAGTTTTGCAAAATACTTTTGGCTTTTAAGACATTTAAACTGTCACTGAAATATTATGTCTACTTTGAACGCCTGTGATAGCAATAATTGCGGTGGCGTGACTATGGATAGGATGGAGTGGCTGCAATATGGAATTCAACCACAGGCATGGTTAAAACAAGGAAAACTCTATTCCAGGTGATAAATATTTTCAAGTCTTTTAATGCCTTTTGTACATTTTGTATCATGTCATGAAAAATTATTGTGATTGATGTTTTGATTATTAGTATATACTAAATAAATGTTATCGGTCATAATGTTTACCACTTCTTTAAATGCAATGCAGTATGTTTTGCATCGCTTTGTTATGTTGCTCTTCACTTACAGTCTCCTAGAACAGTACTCTATAAAAAGGGAATTGCAACCAGAATTACAATAGGTAAATTTTCATCTTTTGTACGTAGCAGCAACGGACATGAAAACTTAAATAAATTCTATCAGTTCTTAGTAGTTTTTCTCCCTGTTTACGTAATGTTCTCTGATTGCAAACAATGGTGACAATGACATCCAATCGGTTCATGTTTCACCTACTCCTACTAATAACGACAATATGGACAACAACGATGAATTCGATTGGTATGCATTCTTGAGTTCTCCTGAAGTGGTTTTCCAATCATAATTGTAATACATATACTGATACCATACCCAATTTTTTTAACAGATTGTAGAATGTGATAAAGCTACTGTAGCGTTTCTGGCCAAATGTTTGACTTGACACTCCGATTTCTTTTACCTATTGACTTTATTTTGATTTTGCCATCTCTGTTCAGTAACATTTGCAGTTGTATCCATTAATAAGTATTATTTTTTATATTTACTTGAAATAAACATACCATGTGCATTGGTACCTATTGCATAATTCTCTATATGTTTATATTCTTATGCCAATTTTTCATAGCTTCAACCATTGTGAATCTGTCTTTTTAGCACCACGATGACTGCAACCAACATTAAACTGTATGCATCTATACACTTGAAGTCCGCATAAAATTTTGTTTACCGTACTAATTTTGATTGTTTTTTGGTTTGCCACCATTCTCTGCATGTATCTCACTTTTGCTTAGACTACCTATGCACACGTCCATCGGACGTGCTTTCATACTGGTGTGTGTGTTTATATATATATATATATATATATATATATATATATATATATATATATATATATCAGAAGGGGAATAGCAACGGATTACCAACAAAAAAGGGAGGTTAAGTTTACCTTAATTTAATTTTCGTCGCTAATTCCTTGGTAATTAGTAAGGATTTACCAACGTCTTTTATAAATAAAATTTTATTATAAATTAATTATCCGTCGGTAAATAATCGGTATATAAATTAAAATAAAATTAATAAATAAAATTTTATTTTTATTATAAAATTAGGAAAATGACGGAAAAATGTCGGAAAACTCATGCTAAAATCCGTCGCAAAATCTGACACAAATACCGTCATGGTTTTTACCGACCAAACAGTTATGTAGGAAATCCGTCGCTAATGCCTGTTTAGCGACGGATTAGAAGCGGATTCTGCCACTGCTATTTGCTGTTTTTCTTATAGTGATGGTTCCTAAACTCTACCCAAATTCTTTTGTGAAATTAGGTTCCACCATTCAAGGGCCTCTCCCTTCCATTGCCAAGCCGCTACCCTATGCTTAAGACGATCATCCTATCAAGTTGCTTCAAAGATCCTTTCACACTCGGTGATACATTGCTTTAGCTTCAAAAAAAATTCAATTCCCAAAAACGACTCGCCCCCTAAGCTCACGATATATTTGCAAAGACGAGGGAAATCGACGACCCCTTAAGTAGGTTGAGTTGCTGGTTCTACTGGGGCAGGATTGGTAGTGGAGACATATTCCATAGTCCTAAGGTGATGTTGGAACCATTGTAACAACCCGCAAATTCTGAACCAATTTAAAAAAATTATCTTAGAAAATTTTAATGAATTTTGAGGATATAATATAATTTATATAAATAATAATGGCTAGAATATATTTTAATCGAAGTTAAAACGAATAAATTTAATTTAAATATAAATGGAGTTAGAAATAGCGCGGTAGTTTTAAAATTTTGATTTCAAACTTTAACTGAGTGTACAGGATTCAAAATAAATCAGAATTGAGTGAAACCAGAAATATTTAAATCTGTTTAACCATATCTTTCTAATGAATCTGAAAAATTGAAATTTCATAGTGGGAATCAAAAGTTATGGCCAATTCAATATTTAGAAAGGTCGCTGTAGAATTTATATATATAATATATATGGCCCGAAGGACTACTTTTTACATATGAAGGAATTTCGATTGGAAACCACATCCATTGAGTCTGGAATGATGTTTCTGCATTTAAAAAGTATACACACTTGTATATTTTGAGTTTTGGAATTTATTTGTTTAAAAATGTATTTTTAATATTAAATATATAGCCCTTGAAAATAGTCATTTTTCAAACGACCTCCGTTTTCGACGAAACCACTTTTGTTGGAACCGGAATGTTAAATTATAGCTAGGTTTCAATTTTCAGGATTTTTCGAATTAATATGTGAGCGTGGAAAAATAAAATGTGTTTTGACTATTTTAGTTAAATTTAAACGACTTGAAAATAGCCAATTTTCAAACAGTCTCAGAATTCGACAAATTTAGTCTTGTTAGAACCGTGTCGTCATAAGAAAGCTAAAAATATTTTTTTCGGAATTTTTAGAGGTCATATGTGGCCCCGACATATTTAAATGTACGGTCAATATTTGATTAATTAATTTTTAATGGTATTTTAAATAAATATTCTACAGATTTCGGAATTAGACCCCGAGACCTATCCCATTGCGTTCAGAAGGCCTCAAAACGTTAAGATCGACAGTAACCAAGCCCAATTTGGAGATAGCCCGCATTTTTACCTTTATAACACGTTTTTCAATGAATTTAATAATAAAAAAATAAAAAAATAAACCCTAACCCTAATGCGGCCGCCGCCATGTCTATTCGAAGGCCAGAAACATCCGAATTTCAAACGCTAATTTCTCTTAATCCGTTCAACGAAAATTGGCAAATTATATATCAAATCGAAGAGAATTCAGAGAGCTTCGAATCTATACGGTTAAGATCGGGTTTCCGTTCACGGATTTCGCGAATTTTGATCAGGAAGGGGGGCCGTTCATAGTGGTTTTCGGGCGCCTAGGGACCCGCGAGCTGTCCATGGTGGGGGGCGCAGGTGCGGTGGTCGAAGGCGTTCGCCGTGGTGATGTCCGATCGATAATGGGTGGCTCGGGTTGGCGCGCGGAGGGGGGATTGGAGGATCGTGATCGGGTTCGGCTGTAACGATGGAACGAAGAAGAAGGTTGATTATTTTATTATTATTTATTTATTTAATATTTAATTTATGCAATCTTTAAAATTCAATAACTCTTTCATACTAGGGCTGTTTTACAAACCGTAAGTTGCGTTGGACTCGTCTTTCAGAGACCTTCGAAATGGCGTAGACCAGAGCTGAAACCGAGACAGTTGAATTTTCAGCCAAATCAATGTGACAATCTCTTATTTAAAGATTTAATTAATTTAATTAATTATTTTATTGTTGTTAAATAATTATCTGATTGTTGTTTAACTAGATCTGCGTCGTGATGAATTTGTAGATTTTGTTTTTGATTGATTGTAATGTTTTGTGTTAGATCTGTTATTGTGTAAGTATCAGTGTGAAAATGTTCATGCTTAATAAAATGGGATTAAAACTGAAATCTTCATCCAATTGAAAATATCACCTTAACGGTGTATTGGATTATTAGATCATGATTTTTTTTTTTGGAAATATCATATTGGTTGTGCTTATTTTATTAACATTAAATTGTCGAAAATATTATGTTGAGTGCAGTGATTGAATAAGATGGATAAAACAAAACAATTATTATGTTTAATGACATTAAATTATAATTTTCAAGTTCAAAACTTTATGTTATTTTATTTTATTGAATTTAAACAGTTTGTCAATTAAATAAAATTACCAATTTGTCATGTTGGTCAAAATGAACAATGAAATTTGATCGACAAATAAAACGTATCTTTATTTATTGGTACTACAATGGAATTGGAACGACGAATAAAAACTCATTTTTATTTGTTGATATTACCATAGAAATTGAACGATATATAAAACCTTATTTTTATTTGTTTACCTTACAATATAATTTAAACTACAAATAAATCTTACTGTTATTTGTTTATTTTAGAATAGAAATTAAACGACAAATCAAATATTATTTTTATTTGTTTATATACAATGGAATATGAACAACAAATAGAATATATTTTTATTTGTTTCCATTACAACAGAATTTGGCTAACAAACAGAATCCTATTTTTATTTGTTTACATTTAGAACACGATTTATGAATTACAGTAAAAATTCTTCTTTTTACTGTCATATTAAACATAAAATTTTCTAGGATTAGTATAACAATAAAATACTAAATTTTATTGTTGATAATAAAAACATATTAGTAAAATAAAACTTTATTTACATTTTATTTGTAAATTGTAGGTTATATTTGGAAACCACCTTTTTGTTTACATTTTTATGTAAACAAAAATACATGTTTTGGAAATCACAATTTTGTTTACATTTTATATGTAAATAAGAAATTATTTTCAAAAGTTACATTTTTGTTTGCAAATATATTTTAAAATTTAATTTATTCTTTTATCTGAATTCACTGATGCTAATAAACTTTAAAAAATAAATTTTATCCTTTTATTTGCATTCACCAATGCAAATATATATAGAAAATAGAAATTGTTCTTTTATTTGCATTTACCAATGCAAATATATACTGAAACAAATTATTCTTTCATTTGCAGTCACCAATGCAAATACATATATTGAAAATAAAGTTTATTCCTTTATTTGCATTTATCAATACAAATATGCATTGAAATTAAGGTTTATTCTTTTATTTGCATTTATCAATGCAAATATTCAATGAAACTAAAGTCTATCTTTTTATCTACATTTACCAATACAAATGTACACATTGAATAGAATTTGTTAAATATCTTATATGAAATAAAGGGAGTTCCTTTTGTCACTTCAAAAAGAATTAATTGAAATGTTTATTTAAGCTTTTGTAAAGAATGAATAACTAAACATTCATATTTTTATCATTAAAGTAAAATAGACAAAAACACTCATTTTGTCTAAATTAAAAGAATGAAACAAAATATAGCACTGGAATATTTTATTAGAATTGAAATACAAATTAATCACTAACGTAAATTTATATTAGTTAAATCAATTATTCATTTTTGTTAATTTATATTAGTTAAAAACAATTATTCATTTTAGTCAATTTGTACTAGTTAAAACAAATAGACATTTTGTCAAAAATATTCATTTTTGTCAAAATGAATTAGTTGAAGCAATTTATATATAGATATATATATCATATGTTTGGTAAGATATATACTTGTCAAGATAGGTTAGTTAAATCAAAATATTTATCATTTTTGTCTCTTTAGAATTGCAAAAAACAATATAACCATTTTTGTTTGAGTTTAAACTAGCGGAATAGAAATTGCCAATAGAGACGAAGTTATTATTCTTATCCATTCATTGCAATAAAGATATTTTCTTGTCATGGATATGTATTGTGTATTAACACTTCCGTTTACAAGTTACCCGACTTGTTTATGTGATTGGGACGATAATTTTCACACATCGCCCAAGTGCACAAATTAGTTTAGTATTCGTTTGTTGGTTGAAACCCCACACGGGTGTTGAGATGAAAATTAACATACACTAATCCCAATGTCCAGTTGTATATTGATCGTTAGATCGACAGGCTGCGATGAGCGTTATTATTTAATTTTAACGCTTACACAGTGGAAATTACACTTTGGATGTAGATGGATGATTATACTATTATTATCATATTTATGATGTGTGTGAAATCCATATAATCCAAATTATATGGTAAATGGTTGAGTCGCAATTCAATTCAGGTGTTCTTTTAAATAAGAATATTTTTACATTACAAATTTTTTTTATATAAAGGATATATTTTCATAAGAGAAAAATATTTTTTAATCAACTATATGTTAAAACAAAGAATATTTGTAAAAGATAAAAATTTGTAATACAAAGAATACTTCTCATTTAGAATCTTTTATATAAAGAATATTTTTATGATTATCTTAAAATATGTTTTTAAAGATTATTAGGATTTGCAATTATATTTTGGGATATGAAATAAATTGAGATGTGAAGTGGACTTATCGTGGACGATGTTTTAAACGACATTTGTCCTTTAATCCAATTTACATTGAAAGTATTATTTGGAATTTATAAATCTATTTTATAGATTAAAAAAAGCATTTTCTAAAAATTAAGTTTCCCAATTTAATATATTAAATAGGAATTAAGTGGAAATTCGATTGGTAATAATCGAAATGGGCTTCTGTAAAAGAAGACCGATATTATAGATGGAATTTAAGAGGCCTTGTCGTTATTCCATTTATATTATTAGTTCGATACAGAAATCTATATCGATTATGTATTGATTTGATTTCTGTAGAATTCCATATTTTGGAAATAGATTGTAGGTTTATTGTGAACTGTGTTTTAAAGGACACTAGTTCTTTAACCTGTTTAAGACAAGATTTATTCATTAAAATAAACGATCTTGTAATAATGATTTTTGATATCAAATAAAAACTGGAGTTTTAATAAATCTTTTAAGGAAGATTTAAGATTTTTATTTTCAGAGTTTATCTTTGATAAAATTAATGAGAATCTTCTAATATGAATATCTTATCAAAAGAATACTCGAAGTTGGAATGTGGCATAATGTGTGATCTTCCAATATTTGCTTTCTAATCACAAAATACGCGAGTTATTCAGAAAGACCGGGTTTAACCCATTCTAGATAATCATCACGACGATCAAGAGTTGAAGATGAAGACGGTGATTGAAGACCGAAGGTTTTCACATCGTTGGGATGATGGTGACTAGTACCTTGAATTGGGATTGGCCTTCCAAGGCAAGGTATTTGGTAATGACCGTCCAAACGCATTTGGAGATCGATGGACACGTTGTTTCACTCAGACCCAGAGCGGACTTGTAAATGGATTGTGTGTCCAACATTGTATTCCTTTCTACTGTAATTGTTGAATGCTACTGATTATATATTTCTGTTTGGTGGTAAAGAATTTATTCTTTACTTATCACCCTTCTCTAAGACGTATGAGCTTAGAGGTTATATATATATTGGTAGATGATCAATAATATGGTAGGGTTTGACAATGTGACAAGCTAAGATACAAATGATCAAGGCTTTGTTGAAAAGCAGGCATTGTGGTTGATGATCAAAGCATAGTCTATTTAGGCATAGCTTTGTGTTTATCGTGACTTTGCGAGCCTCACACACCGGTTGAGTCTAAAACGGGAGAAAGGAACGCAGGGAGTGCACATGTTTCTTTCTAGCTAGAAGTAGTGTCAGTGCTTAAACTGGCTGACATTTGCTTATGTGGTTGTTGGAATTTTGCGAGGCCTCGGTTTAGTCTTATCGGTCGCCCACGGCTGATTTGTAGGTCCAATAGGATCGGGGAGCATGTGTTCAGGCATAACTAATCCACTAAAGTATTTGTGAACCGGCCTTGCTGTATCCAAGGATTCGCCAACGTCCGAATCCTAAGACATTGCTAGAGTGTCTCGAATCGGTCTGGGGCTCCTCCCTAGCCTTGACTCCTGATGGAAACCCAATTTCCAATACGCTCTTGCGGTTTTGATTGTATAACTAGTATGGAGACATAGTAGATGGTAGCTATGCCGTCTAGGATTGATATTATATTTGAAATGTTTTAAATATATATACACACTAATAATAATATCGTTTTTACATATCAAGCATCTTTTGACCATTATAAGGTAAAACCCTATCCTCCGGTTTGCGTTGCATTGTGTGATGGGACCTGGGTCATATAATGGTTTCATTTTTCTAAAAAGCATTACGTTATTTGATGATTTACTTTATTTATGCACTGGCAATCCAATGGAGTAAACCCGTTCCATGTTAGTGGCGTGGTCATGTGATTAGCCTTCTTATTAGATAAGTTAAGTATAGAATTCTCACACCAGTCCCACGACTGACCTGTAGTTTGTTTCACTTTGCAAACTCGGGTGCCCTCTTTTCACACGGGCAGTCGAGTAGCTTTTTGCAGATATATTTTAAGCAGGATCCTGGATTGAAGTCTGAAGCTGGGTCCAAAATATTGATGGCCTTCCGCTGAGATTAGTTCCGCTGCAATGTATTCAATCTAATTTAATGTATCTTCCGCTGTATTATTTATCGATGTACTCTGTTATTATGTACTCTGATGTAACATTTATTATTGATGTTATAAAAGTCTGTGTTGTTGTCCTGATGTGTTGTATGCCCAAAGTTAACGTATGCGGAATTTGAACGGTCTTGATCGATCTTACGATCTTTTGGGGTCGGGCAAAATCCGGGTCGTTACAGCTGGTATCAGAGCTCAGGTTAGCTCAAATATTTGGGGTACAATTCATTAGAACTGAACAGAAGACTCACCAGAGGTTATATTAGTAATATCCAATCAGAATACTCATTAGAGATAGGATCAGCAGTATCCTAGAATGAGAATACTCATTAGAGATGGGGTTAGCAATGCCCTAGAATGAGTCAGAGTGAAAAATTTATAATTAACGTATTTGTTATTATATATATAATTCGATTTTAGAAAATATGATTTTGAATATATAAAAGTTATATATTTTTGAAAATTTAATCAACTAATTGATTGATGATTGTGTTGTGTGAATATGAATTCAACTAATAAAATGATTAGACAATTAAAGAATGAGAATTAAATTAGTTAAATAAACAACTTTAGCTTCATTTCTTTTCGAGGACGAAAAGATTTTAAGTGGGGGAGATTGTAATAACCCGCAAATTCTGAACTAATTTAAAATTTTTAACCTAGAAAATTTTAATGAATTTTGAGGATATAATATAATTTATATAAATAATAATGGCTAGAATTTATTTTAATCGAAGTTAAAATGAATAAATTTAATTTAAATATAAATGGAGTTAGAAATGGCGCGGTAGTTTTAAAATTTTGATTTCAAACTTTAACTGAATGTACAGGATTCAAAATAAATCAGAATTGAGTGAAACCAGAAATATTTAAATTTGTTTAACCATATCTTTCCAAAGAATCTGAAAAATTGAAATTTCATAGCGGGAATCAAAAGTTATGGCCAATTCAATATTTAGAAAGGTCGCTGTAGAATTTATATATATAACATATATGGCCTGAAGGGCTACTTTTTACATATGAAGGAATTTCGACTGGAAACCACTTCCATTGAGTCTGTAATGATGTTTCTGCATTTAAAAATTATAAACACTTGTATATTTTGAGTTTCGGAATTTATTTGTTTAAAAATGTATTTTTAATATTAAATATATAGCCCTTGAAAATAGTCATTTTTCAAACGACCTCCGTTTTCGACGAAACCACTTTTTTTGGAACCGGAATGTCAAATTATAGCTAGATTTCAATTTTCAGGATTTTTCGAATTAATATGTGAGCGTGGCAAAATAAAATGTGTTTTGACTATTTCAGTTAAATTTAAACGACTTTAAAATAGCCAATTTTCAAACAGTCTCAGAATTCGACAAAATTAGTCTTGTTAGAACCGTATCATCATAAGAAAGCTAAAAATATTTTTTTTCGGAATTTTTAGATGTCATATGTGGCCCCGACATATGTAAATGTACGGTCAATATTTAATTAATTAATTTTTAATGGTATTTTAAATAAATATTCTACAGATTTCGGAATTGGACCCCGAGACCTGTCCCATTGCGTTCAGAAGGCCTCAAAACGTTAAGATCGACAGTAAGCAAGCCCAATTCGGAGACAGCCCGCATTTTTACCTTTATAACACGTTTTTCAATGAATTTAATAACAAAAAAATAAAAAAAATAAACCCTAACCCTAATGCGGCCCCCGCCATGTCTATTCGAAGGCCAGAAACATTCGAATTTTAAGCGCTAATTTCTCTTAATCCGTTCAACAAAAATTGGCAAATTATATATCAAATCGAAGAGAATTAAGAGAGCTTCGAATCTATACAGTTAAGATCGGGTTTCCGTTCACGGATTTCGCGAATTTTGAGCAGGAAGGGGTCCCGTTGGCGGTGGTTTTCGGGCGCCTAGGAACCCGCGAGCTGTCCATGGTGGGGGGCGCAGGTGCGGTGGTCGAAGGCGTTCGCCGTGGTGATGTCCGATCGACAGTGGGTGGCTCGGGTTGGCGCGCGCAGGGGGGATTGGAGGATGGTGATCGGGTTCGACTGTAATGATGGAACGAAGAAGAAGGTTGATTATTTTATTATTATTTATTTATTTAATATTTAATTTGTACAATCTTTAAAATTCAATAACTCTTTCATACGAGGGTCGTTTTACGAACCGTAAGTTGCGTTGGACTCGTCTTTCAGAGACCTTCGAAATGGCGCAGACCAGAGCTGAAACCGTGACAGTTGAATTTTCAGCCAAATCAATGTGAGAATCTCTGATTTAAAGATTTAATTAATTTAATTAATTATTTTATTGTTGTTAAATAATTATCTGATTGTTGTTTAATTAGATCTGCGTCGTGATGAATTTGTAGATTTTGTTTTTGATTGATTGTAATGTTTTGTGTTAGATCTATTATTGTGTATGTATCAGTGTGAAAATGTTCATGCTTAATAAAATGGGATTAAAACTGAAATCTTTATCCAATTGAAAATATCACCTTAATGGTGTATTGGATTAGATCATGAAAAAAAAACAATTGGAAATATCATATTGGTTGTGCTTATTTTATGGTTTATTTTATTAACATTAAATTGTCGAAATATTATGTTGAGTGTAGTGATTGAATAAGATGGATAAACCAAAACAATTATTATGTTTAATGACATTAAATTATTATTTTCAAGTTCAAAACTTTATGTTATTTTATTTTATTGAATTTAAACAGTTTTTCAATTAAATAAAATTACCAATTTGTCATGTTGGTCAAAATGAACAATGAAATTTGATCGACAAATAAAACGTATCTTTATTTGTTGGTACTACAATGGAATTGGAACGATGAATAAAAACTCATTTTTATTTGTTGATATTACCATAGAAATTGAACGATATATAAAACCTTATTTTTATTTGTTTACCTTACAATAGAATTTAAACAACAAATAAACCTTATTGTTATTTGTTTATTTTAGAATAGAAATTGAACGACAAATCAAATATTATTTTTATTTGTTTATTTACAATGGAATATGAATAACAAATAGAATATATTTTTATTTGTTTCCATTACAACAGAATTTGGCTAACAAATAGAATCCTATTTTTATTTGTTTACATTTAGAACACGATTTATGAATTACATTAAAAATTCTTCTTTTTACTGTCATATTAAACGTAGGATGTTCTAGGATTAGTATAACAATAAAATACTAAATTTTATTGTTGATATTAAAAACATATTAGTAAAATAAAACTTTATTTACATTGAATTTGTAAATTATAGGTTATATTTGGAAACCACCTTTTTGTTTACATTTTTATGTAAATAAAAATACATGTTTTGGAAATCACAATTTTGTTTACATTTTATATGTAAATAAGAAATTATTTTCAGAAGTTACATTTTTGTTTGCAAATATATTTTAAAATATAATTTATTCTTTTATCTGAATTCACTGATGCTAATAAACTTTAAAAATAAATTTTATTCTTTTATTTGCATTCACCAATGCAAATATATATAGAAAATAGAAATTGTTCTTTTATTTGCATTTACCAATGCAAATATATACTAAAACAAATTATTCTTTCATTTGCACTCACCAATGCAAATACATATATTGAAAATAAAGTTTATTCCTTTATTTGCATTTATCAATACAAATATGCATTGAAATTAAGGTTTATTCTTTTATTTCCATTTATCAATGCAAATATTCAATGAAACTAAAATCTATCTTTTTATCTACATTTACCAATACAAATGTGCACATTGAATAGAATTTGTTAAATATCTTATATGAAATAAAAGGAGTTCTTTTTGTCACTTCAAAAAGAATTACTTGAAATGTTTATTTAAGCTTTTGTAAAGAATGAATAACTAAACATTCATATTTTTATCATTAAAGTAAAATAGACAAAAACACTCATTTTGTCTAAATTAAAAGAATGAAACAAAATATAGCACTGGAATATTTTATTAGAATTGAAATACAAATTAATCACTAACGTAAATTTATATTAGTTAAAACCAATTATTCATTTTTGTTAATTTATATTAGTTAAAAACAATTATTTATTTTAGTCAATTTGTACTAGTTAAAACAAATAGACATTTTGCCAAAAATATTCATTTTTGTCAAAATGAATTAGTTTATGCAATTTATAAATATATATATATATATATATAATATGTTTGGTAAGATATATACTTGTCAAGATGGGTTAGTTAAATCAAAATATTTATCATTTTTGTCTCATTAGAATTGCCACAAACAATATAACCATTTTTGTTTGAGTTTAAACTAGCGGAATAGAAATTGCCAATAGAGACGAAGTTATTATTCTTATCCATTCATTGCAATAGAGATATTTTCTTGTCATGGATATATATTGTGTATTACACTTTCATTTACAAGTTACCCGACTTGTTTATGTGATTGGGACGATAATTTTCACACATCGCCCAAGTGCACAAATTAGTTTATTATTTGTTTGTTGGTTGAAAACCCACACGGGTGTTAGGATGAAAATTAACATACACTAATCCCAATGTCCAGTTGTATGTTGATCGTTAGATCGACAGGCTGCGATCAACGTTATTATTTAATTTTAACGCTTACACAGTGGAAATTATACTTTGGATGTAGAGGATGATTTGATGATTATACTATTATTATCATATTTATGATGTGTGTGAAATCCATATAATCCAAATTATATGGTAAATGGTTGAGTCGCATTTCGATTCAGGTGTTCTTTTAAATAAGAATATTTTTACATTAGAAATTCTTTTTATATAAAGGATATATTTTCATAAGAGAAAAATATTTTTTAATCAACTATATGTTAAAACAAAGAATATTTGTAAAAGATAAAAATTTGAAATACAAAGAATACTTCTCATTTAGAATCTTTTATATAAAGAATATTTTTATGATTATCTTAAAATATGTTTTTAAAGATTATTCGGATTTGCAATTATATTTTGGGATATGAAATAAATTGAGATGTGAAGTGGATTTATCGTGGACGATGTTTTAAACGACATTTGTCCTTTAATCCAATTTACATTGAAAGTATTATTTGGAATTTATAAATCTATTTTATAGATTTAAAAAAAAGCATTTTCTAAAAATCAAGTTTCCCAATCTAATATATTAAATAGGAATTAAGTGGAAATTCGATTGGTAATAATCGAAATGGGCTTCTATAAAAGAAGACCGATATTATAGATGGAATTTAAGAGGCCTTGCTGTTATTCCATTTATATTATTAGTCCGATACAGAATTCTATATCGATTATGTATTGATTTGATTTCTGTGGAATTCCATATTTTGGAAATAGATTGTAGGTTTACTGTGAACTGTGTTTTAAAGAACACTAGTTCTTTAACCTGTTTAAGACAAGATTTATTCCTTAAAATAAATGATCTTGTAGTAATGATTTTTTATATCAAATAAAAACTGGAGTTTTAATAAATCTTTTAAGGAAGATTTAAGATTTTATTTTCAGAGTTTATCTTTGATAAAATTAATGAGAATCTTCTAATATGAATATCTTATTAAAAGAATACTCGGAGTTGGAATGTGGCGTAATGTGTGATCTTCCAGTATTTGCTTTCTAATCACAAAATACGCGAGTTATTCAGAAAGACCGGGTTTAACCCATTCTGAATAATCATCACGACGATCAAGAGTCGAAGATGAAGACAGTTGAAGGTTTTCACATCGTTGGGATGATGATGACTGGTACCTTGAATTGGGATTGGCCTTCCAAGGCAAGGTATTTGGTAATGATCGTCCAAAAGCATTTGGATATCGACGGACATGTTGATTCGCTCAGACCCAGAGCGGACTTGTAAATGGATTGTGTGTCCGACATTGTATACCTTTCTACTGTATTTGTTGAACGCTACTGATTATATATTTCTGTTTGGTGGTAAAGAATTTATTCTTTACTTATCACCCTTCTCTAAGACGTATGAGCTTAGAGGTTATATATATATATTGGTAGATGATCAATAATATGGTAGGGTCTGACAATGTGACAAGATAAGATGCAAATGATTAAGGCTTTGTTGAAAAGCAGGCCTTGTGGTTGATGATCAAAGCACAATCTATTTAGGCATAGCTTTGTGTTTATCGTGACTTCGCGAGCCTCACACACCGGTTGAGTCTAAAACGGGAGAAGGGAACGCAGGGAGTGCACACATTTCTTTCTAGCTAGAAGTGGTGTCAGTGCTTAAACTGGCTGACATTTGCTTATGTGGTTGTTGGAATTTTGCGAGGCCTCGGTTTAGTCTTATCGGTCGCCCACGGCTGATTTGTAGGTCCAATAGGATCAGGGAGCGTGTGTTCAGGCATAACTAATCCACTAAAGTATTTGTGGACCAGCCCTGCTGTATCCAAGGGTTCGCCAGCGTCCGAATCCTGAGACGTTGCTAGAGTGTCTCAAATCGGTCAGGAGCTCCTCCCTAGCCTTGACTCCTGATGGAAACCCAATTTCCAATACGTCCTTGCGGTTTTGATTGTATAACTAGTATGGCGACATAGTAGATGGTAGCTATGCCGTCTAGGATTGATATTATATTTGAAATGTTTTAAATATATATATACACACTAATAATAATATCGTTTTTACGTATCAAGTATCTTTTGACCATTATAAGGTAAAACCCTATCCTCCGGTTTGCGTTGCATTGTGTGATGGGACCTGGGTCTTATAATGGTTTCATTTTTCTAAAAAGCATTACGTTATTTGATGATTTACTTTATTTATGCACTGGCAATCCAATGGAGGAAACCCGTTCCACGTTAGCGGCGTGGTCCTGTGATTAGCCTTCTTATTAGATAAGTTAAGTATAGAATTCTCACACCAGTCCAACGACTGACCTGTAGTTTGTTTCACTTTGCAAACTCGGGTGCCCTCTTTTCACATGGGCAGTCGAGTAGCTTTTTGCTGATATATTTTAAGTAGGATCCTGGATTGAAGTCTGAAGCTGGGTCCAGAATATTGATGGCCTTCCGCTGAGATTAGTTCCGCTGCAATGTATTCAATCTATTATAATGTATCTTCTGCTGTATTATTTATCGATGTACTCTGTTATTCTGTACTCTGATGTAACATTTATTATTGATGTTATAAAAGTCTGTGTTGTTGTCCTGATGTGTTGTATGCCCAAAGTTAACGTATGCGGAATTTGAACGGTCTTGATCGATCTTGCGATCGTTTGGGGTCGGGCAAAATCCGGGTCGTTACAACCATACTGGAAAGTACAGAGGACTTGTCGGGTTCCCATGCTCGGGCTGGTTATTGGCCATTTCTACTATCTGAAAAAGGAAAAACTCTTCAGTGGACTTTATATGATAGTATCAAGTCCCAAAAAGAAATAAAGATAAGGATGCTTAGTATAATTGCATATGTATTTCCAGTATTATATATATATATAGCTTCGACAATCTTTTCAAATAACAAGTACATCTCTCTTACGTATATTTCTCCATAATCGGGTAACATATGCTCTGATAATAAATGTAACAACCCGCCTGGAATGAGCCTAAGTTCCAACCCAGAAAAGGCCCATCGGAACTTAGGGTCATTCTAAATGGATTATTGGTTACTATAAGGAAATACTCAAAACAATAAGTATCACAGAGCAGTCTACACAAAATCGGATCTCACACAACGAAAGGGATAAAATATAATAATTCATAAATAGATGTACCATTATTAAAGACCACAAATGTTAAATACAATAAGTCTAACGGAATATCTGCTACATCAAATATTATCCTAAGTACTTTATAATAATAAAACAATGGTAATAGTACTGCCAGTAATAACCAAGTCTCCATCGAAAGACTCCTCCTCTAAGCCCTTGCTAATCTTCATCAATCAACAGTCCTTACCTACTAACCTAATTATGTTAAGAGGAAGGAGGTCAAAACATAAAGTTCTGGTGAACGAAAAGCATATAAGTTTAGGAATGACTATTTCCTATATTTGGTAGTGTAAATTCTTCATGATATGTTATTTTTATGCCAACAAACATACACAAAATTAAACATATTAGATGAACATCCTAACTGTCACTTAAGGGTTATATGTAAATCTAAGTGCGGATGTACTTACAGTCACTTAATACCCCCCACAAAATAGTACAAGGGTGGACATTCTCATGGTCACTTAATACCCCACGAGGCAGGTCATTCCTAGTAAATAAAGTCCATTTGCTAATTTATTAAGGGTGTACATCCCTATAGTCACTTGATGCCCTATAGAGGACCCCTATCCACTTAAGACCATGTCTCTAACATCAACGTCATCAATAATTACTCTCCTGGTAGGTTGAGAAATAGTAACGACCAATTACTACAAGGTTTAGGTCGAGAAGCCAACTCCATTTAAGAAAACCCTCCTGGCAAACCCTCTTGTTACTATTTAGCTATCCCTACGAGTGAACTCCTAGTCACTTAATACTTCCCTTAAACAGTGGTTTCTTAGGCCATATATATAATTCGTCCCTTTGTTAGCCCTCACTAGCCCCTAGGTAAGAAGCGAACATTACTTGGAGAACTACCCTACTCACACTATCGTCTATTAAGACCATTTAATACCTTGTAGTAGAAAGGAGGACCCAATAACCATTTAAAACCTTTGTAAAAACGAGTCCCATTACTTGGGTCATAAACCAAGGAGCGAACCTTAGGAATGGATCTAGTCCTAACTTCTTAATATCCAAATCAAGGTAGGTTGGCCACTTAATACCTTTTCCCCAAAGACAGGCCTTTTTCACACACTAGAGATCTCACATTAGGCCGACCACTTATAGGTGTTGGATTTGTCAGGTGGTTCTCGGCAGGCTTCTACTACAAATTTGGCCTTACCTTGTATCATAGAATAATAATTATAATGGCCGATGCCAGCTAGAGCTCTCACATTAACCAGTCTTACTTGTAGATGTGGATATAGCGGTTTGTTCCAGGCAGGCTTTTACTACAAGTAATAGTTAACCTCGTTTGTTTGTGTCATTAATTACAATTCAAAGCCATTAACTCATGGACATACATACAAATTCCTATGGGGACATTCAAATTATATTTCCTAATATAACGTATTTATTTCGCACTTAATTCACATTAGTATTACATTTAGTTACGCTGTAATTATATGTAAATAGATATGAATTATGCAAACGAGAAATATGCCCAAATCATATTTGAAATTTTAATCCTATCAATCCCAATTAAGGTGTACACACCAATTTCCCTTATTAACTAACATGTCCGACATATATATTCACAATTTATGACAAAAGGGGAAATAACAACATATGTAAATAAACTTGTAGCCTAGGCTTGAATAGTAATTCAAATAATAGAAATATAGTCAAGACACAATATATTTAATTACATAAGAAAATCCATTGTTTTTGGAATTGCTTCATTTTTATATTTATGTTGTCCACTAAACTCAAGATCATATATTGTAAGTAATATGTTCAAGTCAATCTATTCATAATAGATGCTTAAACCTATCAACTTTACAATATACACATCTCATATTTCAATAGACAAACATATTTGAACACAAAACGTAAGAAATAAGTGAATCAAAATAAAAAAATTCAAGATGTTGATAACATTCCAAGCCTACATCTCCATTATCAAAATAATGCAAACCCAAAATACAATACTCATGATTTACCATTTCAGCGACAAAACATAAATAATGGAAAATTTGAGTAATTTGATATTGTTCTCTTTTCGTGTAAACTCAAATCTTCCTAGGCACAATAATCCAAATTTAGACTATTAGAATAAAGAAAACAGCAAAATTAAATGGTTTAAACTCACAGTGCTATGAGGATAACAAACAACATATTTGAGTAGAATAAGATTTGGATTTGGCCTTTGCAAACGAGCTCCAATCATTCTACTAATATATATATGTATATTGTAACACCATGTATTTTTAAGATAATAAAATACGAATAACTTAATTAAATATTAGAATTAAGTAAAACGGACTGCGCCATTGGGTCCATCTCAAAATTCTGGTCAAGATAGACACCTGATTTGCATAAAACGGACACCATATGAAGAAGTTATGAGCATTAGAAGTTTGTATACATATAAGGAGCTTATATGTGTATATATATTAAATAAATATATCCAGAAAATTCAAAAATCAGTTCAAAAATCAAAATGGGGGGCGGGAAAGTTCGGAGGGAAAATGGACCGTTAGGGGTCGACCTAGGGGTTGACCCACCAACAAGGGGGTCGATCTAGGGGTCGACCCACCAATAGGGGAATCGACCTAGGGGTCGACCCTCCCGAGGATCCAGAAAGTTCTTCTGATGTGTTCAGTTCTGATATCTTAAATTTTGATCTGAGGGCCCTGGTTCCTCCGCTACTCCTATAAATAAGGCCCTAGACCTAACCCTAAACATCATAATTCGGCGGCTACGCTGGAGCTCTGCTATGGCTCTCTCTCTCTCCCTCTCTCTCTTCTCAAATCTATTCTGAAATTAAAATGTTAGCCTAGGAGAATTATGGAATCAGATCTGGAAGAGGGAATCAACGTTAATAAAAAGATTATTGAATCATGAAAGCAAGGTAAGCTTCTAAGAACTAATCTATTTAAATTATTTCTCTTTCCCTTCTCTTTTCATGAAATAATAAATCCATGGTCGTTAAGTTGTGAATCAAATTAAAGGGGAAACCATGGATGATAGAATGGATCGAATCCAAAAAATTGGGAAAGCATGAAAGGTGAGTGGGTTTAAACTATAGCCTTTAGATAATGTTATGACTATCATTTAGCATTCCCCTTTTTAGAAATCATGAAATTGCCAGTTTAATTATAAATTGATGTTATAACAAGTTGAGACATTAATATGAATAAATCAGGAAATTCATATGTGGGATCTATTAAATTTAGGGTAATGATTAGCATGATATAACTTTAAATTGTTAATATGAATAATTCATATATTGAATCAGTTGAAATGTTGGAATGTATACATGTTATAATATTGATTTGAACATGTGGGAAAAATTCATATATTGGATTTGTTGGAGTGTTAAAAAGTTTACATGTCAATTTATCCCAATTATATACAGAGAATAATTAGAGTAAGTATATGACTATATGGATTCATGTTGACATAGAATTGAATAAATATGGGTTTGGAGTCATCGATCAAATTATGTTTAAAGATCTTAAATTGGAGCATAAGGATAGAAAAATGATTTAGGCACAAATGGGATCATACGTAAAATAGGAATTGGCATAATTCGAGTAATATGAATTTAGACATATAACCCATCATGAATATAATTGGGTAAATAGGCATTAACACATATAAAGGCATAGGTTTAAATAATTGATTAATAATGAATGCCTAGGATTACAATTACAAATTTTACTTTCACTTATGACACGAGGTTAGGTTGCATTAGTGGTGCAAGTCTGCCCGAACCCGACCAGCATATCCAGCAGCCACTAATGTTGAACATAATGTGAGAGGTCTAAGTGCGCAAATACGAGAAGGGCTATGACACGCGGTTAGGCCCAACTTGTGGAAGAAGTTTGCCCGGACTCGACCGGCATATCCAACATCCACAAGGTGTAGGCCTAATGTGGGAGGTCTTACCCATTATAAACCATAAATGGACATGGTAATGAATTGGACTACTTAACCTAATCTAATCCATAGGAATTGTATGAATATGAACTAAAGTTAAGGTTAAGTAAAAATTGGTTGGACAGTGCGTGGGCTAGGCAAATCTAAGAGGGTGGGTAATATTTAAATATAGGCCGGCAAATTTAGCCCGATAAGGTTATGTAGTTAAAGACACCTAGTGGTATACATAACCAGTAGAACTAATAAAGTTATGTAATTAAAGACACCTTTTAGGTTAAGCATAACTTGTAGGAATGATAATCACCTATTATAAATAAATAACATTAATGAAAATGTTGTATAATAGGAAGACTTGTCCTAGGGGCAAGTGAATATTATAATTTAGGTTATGATAAACTAATAAGGAAATGGAATAACTGATGAAATGAGATAAATGACACTTAATTATAAATTAAGTAATCAATAAATGGGGGAAGCCAGAAACCAGTTGAGAAAAGAGGGAAAATATATGGAATATAAGTTGTATTTAATTATAAATTAAGTAACATGTAAGCTTGGAAGTCTAAAACCCATTGATAAGAATGGTTAGGCTTGTCCTAGGGACAAGAGGAAATTATAACATAGGTTATAATAAACGGGTAGAGAAACTTATTAATGGGCCTTAGTTAATAGAACTAAGTTAACAAGTAAACAATGATAAGTTGTATTGACAATGTAAAATGGAATTATGATTAAATGAGAAAGGATGAGCAATACTTATAAGATGAAATAATTTATATTTAATCATAAATGGTAAGTGACATATTAATTAGAAAACATGTGAATTGGATATACTTAATTACATATTAAGCAAAACATTTTATTGTAATGATGAAAATCAACAAGAATATAAAAGGGATTGTGGATTACAGACCTTGGATCACAATCCAGAAAATAACATGTGGTGGGATTATTAATAAACTTAAATGGATTAAGTTGTATGACTGAAATTAATAAGCAAGAGAAACTTGGTAATTGGAATAAGAGTTCAGTATGAATTGGAATAACCAAGTTAACTGGAAACCTGATAAGTTGAGACAAGCGCGTAAAAGAATGTTTAAACATAGGGTCTAACAACATGCTAAAGTAAGGCGCTTGGACCAGTCCTTGTTTGTCTGAGACAGCGTGATAGGGGGTTCTCGCTCTTGGCTTAGCGGCGAGCGGGAGACTCTTACCACTACACATGCCAAAGCGGGTTGGTTAGGCAAGGGGGCCTAGACAGTCGAAAGGCTGGCCATAAAACAAGGAGCTGGGGTATTAGTGTAATGCCACAGCGGAATGTAGGCGTCTCCATTGTGGTTGTCACATCTGGTATCAGAGCTTAGGTTTAGGAATCCTATCTAAATAATGAGTGAACGTATTTGTATTTTTAAAAGTATAAATATTATATATATATATATATATATATATATATATATACCTAGATCCATAGAGGAACCCACTAAGTAGAAAGAGTATAACATGGTAAGAAATGGGATGTTTGTTTTGTACACTAAAGGGATGAATATGAGACCCTTAGGTGAGTTGGGCGGAAAGTGTACAGTGTATTTTGTATGGAAGGAAAGTGAATCACATATGATTAGTATTTTGAGTTATTGGGTTTAGCAGTAAAACCTTATAGATTGGAAAAGGTTAAAAAAAATGGATTGGGAATATATATAGTTGGGAGAAGTGACCTTGGGGAGTGTCTGGGAAAGCCTAGAAAATTGTAAACCCGCTTTGAGTCTAACCCCATTGTTAACTTTTTGAGATTATAAAAGTTTTGGGAAAATGGTTTACATTGTTTTCAAGTTTTAATCTTAAAAGTTATAAGTTTTAAATATGTTAAGTATACGTATTGGGTTTTTGAAGGAAAATGGGGTATATTTTGCAAACAGTGATTTCTTTCGAATTTTTTTATCTTAAGTAAAATTCTCTCAATAAAAGGTGCATAATATAGAGCATGTATGGCTCGCTAGTTTTCTTGTTATATTTCATACAAGAATCTTTAACAAAGAAAGATTTTAAATCCCTATTCTTACGACAACCCTTTTTGATAAATTATTTTAAGATAATTTTGTTGGGTGGACAAAATAAGTGCAGGAATTAAGAATAGAGTGGATGTTTGCACCTTGTAGTAAGAGACTAAACCAGCCTTATAGGTGAGAACAAGTCATAAACACGATGGAGAAAATAGTTGTCCGTATCTACTCCAGATTTGTAATTTGAAAAAAATGATGATTTACATTTTTAAGATGACCTGTTTTTATGGTTTGGCAAAAGAAAGTTTTCATGACGAAAATGAAATTTTGACACTTTTGAATTTTTGAAAGAAAATTTAAATGAAAAAGAAAGGCCAAACCATGTTTTAAAAGTATGGAGTACGTAAGGGTTAGTGCCTAGAAAAGACAGGAAAAGTTTTGAGGCTATAAAGTAAATAGCGAGAATTATCCTGGAATAATACTGAGTTCCCTTAGAATGCGTAAGCATTGTAAAGCCTAGGATGTTGCTTGAAATAATTGTTGGAACGCATCTAGGACTAGTAGGGACTACTAGATAAAAAAGGGCAAGTAAGTGCTTAGATCCCGTTGCTAATTTTCATGTTAGGGGTAAAAGCATTTATCGCATTTCTGTTGGGATCGGTCCGTTATTTTGTTTGGTAGTTTGGGTAACACCTAAACCTGTCATAGATCCCATAGTTTGGATTTTTCTGTCTGAGGGGAGGACATAGTCCTAAGATTCTTAGCCCTTAGTGTAGCGGTATAGGGTGTTTGTTCTCCTGCTTCAGCTGGAAGACCAAAGGCTTATTTAAATTTAAACTAGGACTAGATAATTAATAAGCTAAGAAAGGAGAAATGTTACAACTGAAAAGGAAACAGAAAAATTCAGTAAAGCAACAAATATGATAAATTATAAGAAAATACGGATAAAGATAAAAATTTCCAAGATAAAATGAAAAAGAAAATCGGTAACAAAAGAAATTTTTTCTTATGTGTGCTGTGCTTGGACAAGAAAATAGGGAATCTTTATAAATAGTTACATAAAATCCAAGTACGTTTAGAAAAAGGTTGAAAAAGAAAAGCGGGAGATGCAGAATTTTCCGTTTTCCACCTTTTTGTAACATAAGAAATCGAATTTAGAAAATTAGATTTTTCTGAAATTCGAAAAAATAAAGTTGGTTAGTAGGATTATGGATGCAACAATTGGATGAATTATGCTCTTACACAGTAAGAGTGTGGGAAAATTTGGATGAAAGAGCATTTTGATTTTCAAAATATTGCATTCATATAGAACTGCTACTATATTTAGGATGTGAGCATCATAATTTAAAAAGGATTTTTTGAAAGACTTGCATACACATAGGAGGTACCGCATAGGCATACATGCATTATTATGTTGTACTTCACTTTGCACAAGTGCAAAATGTTTGCAAGAATTGGATGCACACATGATGGATGTATATTATGCGAGGGGTTAATTGAGTTTACCCTTATCAAATTTCGGGGACGAAAATTCCTAAGGATGGGAGATTGTAACACCCCATATTTTTAAGATAATAAAATAAGAATACCTTAATTAAATATTCAGAATTAAGTAAAATGGACTACGCCATTGTGTCCGTCTCGAAATTCTGGTTAAGACAGACAACAGGTTTGCGTAAAACGAACACCGTATGAAGAAGTTATGAGCATTAGAAGTTTGTATACATATAAGGAGCTTATACGTATATATATTAAATAAATATATCCAAAAAATTTGAAAATCAGTTCAAAAATCAAAATGGAGGGCAGTAAAGTTCTATGACAACACCAATTTCGACAGACCGATTTTTTTTCAAAATTCCAATCTATCGAAACTTGGATTGGTTTGCTCTGATATCATGCAGAAAAGACAGATACATAAAACATGTCAGAGCTCAGAAAAATATCTCACAGCGGAAAGGATAAAATATAGTATAATCAAAACATAGCCTTACTGTATTATTAATAATGCCTAACCAGTATCCAAAGCTATCATGTCTCTACCACATTCTAAACTGCGTGTGTGTTAAGAGGAAGGGGTCAGAACACAAGTTCTGGTGACTGGATTTAAACTATACACTTTGGATAATCTTACATATACCGTTCAATCATATTTTCTTATTTATTAGGTTACTTGGGTTAACAACACTCAAGGCTTACACACATGTCATACCTATTTACTTCCTAGTGAATTAACCTAATAAAGTATATGTAGCTATCTCTCAATATTGAGATACACCCCATTGTACCCCACTCGCACGGTTTCCACCGTATCATCGCAGGAATATAGCATTCCCTAATCCTACACCCGAACGTCATATGGATTTCTGTATATATGTCAACGCTACATCTGCAAAGAACCACTACTTCTATATTACGTAAGCGTTCGGACTGCCATCTTTAAACAATTCGATCGAATTAGGTTCCATCCTCGAATAATGCCCTCTAGTCTTATACACCACCCAGAGCGACATGAGTGTACCTAGACTTTCCCATGTACGTATCGTCAATCGTTCTCGATGTCAATTGCACATGTTCTCTATATGTGCGTCGGAGTCCCATGGCAGGGCTAATCAAGAAACATGGAACTCAGTCGGGATCTTTCAGATATCTGCCGATTGCAGATGCTAAGGTCTGCTTTTACAGTGGCTATGGTCCCACTAGACCCCTCCCTCAACTAATGAAAGGCACCCAAGAATATCAAGAATGAGAACTTAAACCCGGCCCCCTATGCGCTACAAACCTATTGGCCAACCTCACCTATAACTAGATAGCAAAGTATATGGTCTTTTGGAATTCTCCGCCTTTCCTCTTTACATACTGACTAAAGATGGTAGGTAGACGACGAGTTGCTATCACAGGGCACTAACCGGTCTCTCCAAATCACGCTGGTCCATCTTAGTCTTTTGATTTCCCCTTATTATTGCAATCAAGGCATACTCATTGGTTCACCCACGCAGACCTAACCTCTGTGAGCACAGGCGGATCATCTACCACTCACAGAGGAATACCAAGAGTACCCTACGTCCCCGGAAGCCGCGTGCTTCTTAACCCAGTCCATTGGAGCCTACAAGAATATCTAGATTGACATGCGCTCCTCTTTGTGTCATTTGACATCCCGATGATCTACCCCTTAGGGTTATTCTTCCTCTAATGTATGGACAGGTCCTAGCGCCTCAGTTTTATATGTCATTAGACCCTTCGTCTAACCATTAATTACGCGCTTGCGCCACCTCATGAGTTTTATTAATTAACTTGGTTATTCTCTTTCACATTTACTTCCTTTTCAAGTTTACCAATTTATCCTTGCTTGTTAATTCAATTTATAACTTAACCCATTTAAGTTTGTTAATAAGCTTAAAACATGTTATTCTCTAGATTGTAGCTCAAGGTCTGTGATCCACAATCCCTTTTATATTCTTGTTTGATTCAATAACATGTTTTACTTAATATGTAATTAAGTATATCCAACTCACATGTTTCCAATTAACATGTCACTTGCCATTTATGATTATATATAACTTATTTTATTTCATAAATTTTTCTCATCCTCTCCCATTTAACCATAATTCCACTTTACGTCGTCAATATGACTTATCGTTGTTTACTTATTAACTTAGTTCTATTAACTAAGGCCCATTAATAAGTTTCTCTATCCATTTATTATAACCTATGTTATTATTTCCCCTTGTCCCTAGGACAAGTCTAAACATGTTATTCTGACCAACGGGTTTCAGACTCCCAGACTACTTAATTTATAATTAAGTACAATATATTTTCCCCCTTTTCTTAAATGGTTTTAGGTTTTCCCCTTTTCTGATTACTTAATTTACAATTAAGTATCACTTAACTTAATTCACCAGTTATCCCATTCCCTTACTAGTTTATTATAACCTAAGTTATAATATTCACTTGTCCCTAAGACAAGTCTACCTATTATACAACATTTTCATTAATGTTATTAATTTATAATAGTTATTATCTTTCCCCTTTTAAACCATTTACTATTGTAAACCATTATTCTTCATTCTCTGTGATATACGTTCCTTATTATATTAAGGAAAACACTTCATGCACCTTATCAGTTTGATAGAAGGAATCAATGATTTATTTTCATAACGTTTTCCCATCTAAATCCGTGGTAGCGAGTAATTTCTTTACTTTTCTATATTTATTGTGGTTTACTTGCAACAACGTTTTCAGAAATAAGTCATTTAGGGAAATACATCACTTTTCCCTCTTACCACACTAACACAGTTCATTACATCCCTTCCTTTCTTATTTTCTGAGTTAGACATTTAATTATCATCCTTGCCATTTATTAATTTCTTGTTATATACATATATTTATTTATATATGTATAAGCACTAGACCTCTCACATTAAGCCTACACTTGTGGACGCTGGATTTGCTGGGCGGGTCTGGGCAGATTTCTACCACAAGCTGGCTTGACCTTGTGTCTCAGCATATGTTGTTAATTCTTGCACTTAGGCCTCTCACATTAGGTTCAACATTAATGGCTGCTGGATATGCCGGTCGGGACCGGGCAGACTTCCGCCACTAATGCAACCTAACCTCGTGCCATAAGTGTATTTACAATTTCTAATTGTAATCCTCGGCATATTCATTTCCATTCAATCACTTTTGTTCATATCAAATTGCGCTTCCAAATTAAAATCTCAAAACATAATATATGTTATGTTCATTACATGAAAATTTTAGACATATTATCCTTTTTACTATAAGTTACAGTAATCTAATTTACATGTCGTCCAATTGTTCTCTATATTTTGTCGCATGTCATTTTCAACATATGTTTAATTCTACTAGGACATGTAAACATTCAATCGGGTAATTATTTTAACATGTCGTTCAATCAATAATATGTCCCAAGTAAAGCATGTAATTACAGTCACTGAATTTGGCTATTCATATCCTAATAAGTTTATTTTCTCCAACATGTAAACATTCAATAACTTAGCTAATTCAATATAGGAATTTCCTGACATATTCATATCAACATTTCAATTTGTTACAATAGCAATTTATAATTAAACTGGCCATTTCACAATCTAGTAAAAAGGGGAATGCTAAACGATAGTCATAATATCATCTAAAGGCTATAGCTTAAACCCACTCACCTTTAAGCTTTCCCCAAATTTTGGATCTGTTCCATTATATCATCCATGGTTTTCCTTTTCCCTTTAATTTGATTCACGACCTAACGACCATGGATTTATTATTTCATGAAAAGAGAAGGGAAAGAGAAATAATTTAATTAGATTGGTTCTTAGAGGTTTACCTTGCTTTCGTGGTTCAATAATATTTTTATTAACGTTCATTCCCTCTTCCAGATCTGAATTCATAATCCTCCTAGGCTAACATTTTAATTTCAGAAAAGATTTGAGAAGAGAGAGAGAGGCATGGCAGAGCTCTAGCGCAGCCGCCGAATTATGATGTTTAGGGTTAGGTCTAGGGTCTTATTTATAGGCGCTCAAGACCTTATCGTACAAGCAGCGCTGAGTCACATTGAACCCAGTTAAGAAAATAGTCCAGGTTCGCAAATGAATCTAGCCAAATCTTATCGTACACGTAGTGCTGAGTCAGCATTGGGTTCCGCAAGCTGTTTTGGCGTAGAAATTTGAATTTCGAATGTTTGAATTGTTTTTGCGCAGAAATTTGATCTTGAACTTTTGAATTTCTGGAATTTATTTAACTGCTTTATTCACATGAAATATTCTTATATGTATACAATTCCTCTACCAACCATTTTACGCATATATATACACACACAAATTTCGTTTTTATTTCCATAATTCAAATGATGTTGCACCGTTATCTGATTCTTGCCATATTTCACTGACTGTAGCCTTATCTTTAATTTTATCTTTCGTATACATATATTTCCGTATATATATATATATATTCTCATACATATACATATATTTTCTTTATTTCCTTATATGTACGTTCTTATCCTTTTAAATTTTGAATTTGTATACGTACATATATTTGCATGTTCAGTTGGCCCGCTCTAAAACAAAGATAAAAATTATGCCACCGCAGGGGTTCGAACCCCCGACCTCCATGTTACAAATCTAATGCCTTTACCAACTGAGCCATGAAGTCTTTTATTAATAAGTCTTAGAATAATGATAATTATTGTTCTCCCTTTACTTATCTTTTTCATATTAGTTACAATACTTAAATTAAACCATTGCATGAATCTTTTTCTTTTAATGTTAATGCATTACGTTTGCAAAACAGTGCATGCAACATAATTACATTGCTTGTAACCAATCCTTTCTTTCTTTCAATGCATGTATTACATTTTTTTAGTGCATGTATTTATTACATGCAATCCTTATTTTATTCTTTATTTTACATTTTAATTTGTTTGTGTGTGTGTGTATATATATATATTTCTCTTGTGCGTTTACAAACTTCTAGGCTTAATAACTTCTTCATATGATGTCCATTTTACACAAACTAGGTGTCTATCTTGACCAGAATTCCGAGACGGATGCAATGGCGCAATCTGTTTTTACTTAATTCCCAATATTTAATTAAGTTATTCTTATTTTATTATCTTAAAAATACGGGGTGTTACATTCTCCCACCCTTAGGAAATTTCGTCCTTGAAATTTATTAAGGTAAAATCAATTAACCCCTCGCATAATATACATCCATCATGTGTGCATCCAATTTTAACTAACATTGTGCACTTGGGCAAAGTAAAATACAACATAATAATGCATGTATGCCTAACCGGTACCTCCTATGTGCATGCAAATTTCTCAAAAATCCTTTTTAAAATATGATGCTCACATCCTAGATATACTAGCAGTTCTACATGGATGCAATATTTTGAAAATCAAAATGCTTTTTCATCCAGATTTTCCCACACTTTTACTGAGTAAGAGCATAGTTCATCCAATTGTTGCATCCATAATCCCACCAACCAAGTTTATTTTTCGAATTTCAGAAAAATATATGTAACGACCCAGAAAATCTGAACCAATTTAAAAAATTTAAATTTGCTAAAATAATGGATTTTAAATATTTAAAATATATATTTTAAATAATAGCAATGAAAAGTGAGTTTGAATCGATGTTTTAAAACTAATATAATTAATTCTAATTGTAAACAAGGCCTGAAATGGCGCTGCAGTTTCAAAAATTGAATTCAAACTTTGTCGGACTGTATCGGGTGCAAAACAAAACGGATTTGAGTGAAACCAAATATATTTAAATCTATTAGTGAATACCTTTCTAATGAATCTGAAAAATCGAAGTTTCATAGCGGAAATCAAAATTTATGGCCAAATGAATTTTCAGAAAGGTCGCTATGGAATTTATATAGCCCGTGAAATTGGCCATTTTGCATACGACCTCGGAATTCAACGAAACCACTTTTGTTGGATCCGGGATATGAAGTTATTGCTAGGTTTCAAATTTCATAATTTTTTAAGCTAGTATGTGAGCGTGGCAAAGGAAAACGTGTTTTGGTCAATTACAGTTAAATTGGATCGACCAGAAATGGGCCTTTTTGCAAACGGTCTCAGAATTCGATGAAACTAGTTTTGTTGGGACCGTATCGTCAAAACATAGCTAGATTTATTTTTTTGGAATTTTTCGAATCAGTTTGTGGCCCTGGCAAATTGAAATGTACGTTCAAATCAAATATTAAATGTTTTATATTTTAATTTGAAGGAAAACTGACTGAAACAGTCGAATGGGCCTACGAAACATATCCCATTGTGTTCGGAATAGGGGTAAAACGCTAGGGACGACAGTCGTTGGGTTTAGATTGGTGGTCGTGTCAGAAAACCCCTTTTAAAACCCACCGGCCAATCAGATTTTTTTTTATTTAAAAAAAAAAGGCGGACACTCTCTCTCCCCGAAGTCGCGCACGGCGGAAATGCTTCAAATCTTCCCGGCTTGATTTCTCCTCCAATTCTCAATGAAATCGCGTGATTCTTGATCCATTCCAAAGCTCTCGATCTCCTCTTCAAATCCATATAAGGAGCAGTAATTATCGTTGAGTAAATCATGAGAATCACCTCCGGGAAGTCGCCATCTTCACGGCGCCGCCCAGGCCAACTCCTACCACCGAACTGGCCCCACCTCCTGGCACAGGTGCGCCCCTCCGTGCTCTCCCTCGTGGCGCTGGCAGATCGAGACAACGATCAACGGATTGAACAAAAAATTCCACCCTAGTTTTGAATCAAAACGCTGAGGTACGGGTTTTATTTTCTGAAGTGATTTTAACATCTTTAAAGTGTTGCAAAACATGAATATCTTGTAAAAATCATATCTTTTTCGTTTCTTGACGAAATTCGATGAAACAGGAAACATCGTGACCGTGTGGACGTCTTCTACATTCTAGAAGAGACCGCATATTTTTCTGAGCCTTCTGCTACTTTTGGTGCAGTGGAACCCAATGCGAGATATCTAATTTATAAACGATATGGAAAACGACGATGTATAAACTATATAGTCGATGTATGAGTTATATAAGCGTTCTACACCTCTTGTATAAGCGTTGTATAAGTTGTACGTTCGATGTATAAGTTGTATATGTGTTGTAAAAATTATATATATGTTGAAATAGAAGTGAAATGCTATATATATATATATATATATATATATATATATATATATATATATATATATACGTCCCTCGTCCACAAACCATGGACGATATTTATTGGTTGTGATTGGTGTGAAAATTGATTGATAGCGAATGGTTGATTAGAATTGTTTGTGGTTGATATTGATTGATTGTGGTTGAAAATTACCCGTTTGTGGTTGAGAAATATTTGGTTGAAACCACATAGGATTAGTTTGTGGAAATGAAAAATATATACATGCCGCCTGCGTGCGAACTAGATGCATGATTCCCCATTGTCAAAAACCGCGAGGTTTTAAGGTAGAGCGAGGAGCCGTACTAGGGACGGTCCCGGTTTTAACTACCCTGCCATTATGCTGCCGAAATTTTGAATAATATTCATGTGTTTTAATTATTTTCATTTGTTGAAACTATATTTATTCGTTGAATAGAAAGCCTTCATGTGTTGAATCGATATTCATTCGTTGAATTGAAATTCATGTGTTGAATGTTGTTCGTGTTTTAAATATAAAAATCACATTTTTATCTATATATATAAACTATAGAAAACCTTCATGTGTTGAATCGATATTCATTCGTTGAATTGAAATTCATGTGTTGAATGGTGTTCGTGTTTTAAATATAAAAAACACATTTTTATCTATATATATAAACTATAGAAAACCTTCATGTGTTGAATCGATATTCATTCGTTGAATTGAAATTCATGTGTTGAATGGTGTTCGTGTTCTAAATATAAAAATCACATTTTTATCTATATATATAAACTATAGAAAACCTTCATGTGTTGAATCGATATTCATTCGTTGAATTGAAATTCATGTGTTGATTGGTATTCATATTTTGAAATAAATTGTTTTATAATAAAAATCACATTTTTATCATCTATATGAACTATATAAAATAATCTTGTTTTGAAAGAAATTGTTTTATAATAAATATCCTTTTTTTATTACCTATATGAACTATATAAAATAATAGTGTTTTGAAATGAATTGTTTTACAATAAAAATCACATTTTTATTATATACATGAATTGTTAAATATAGTGAAGTGTTGAAATAGAAGACAGTTAGATAAAAATATCATTTTTATCAAATGTATGAAAAGAATATAGCTTTGAAATCGAAGAATCGATATATATATATATAAATAGAATTAAAATATATCGAATAACGACACTGCAATTCATATTTTGAAACCGTGATTTCAAACGATTATACCGGGAGATCCGACCATCGGATTTTCCTGAAATCGCAACCGTTGGGTTCGCTTTGGAAATATCTTTCCAACGGCACCAACTTTGTAAAAATCCAATAGTTGGATTGTCTGGAATGTTTAATTCAAATCTGAAGAAAAACAATGCCAGAATCGATTATTTTTATATATATATATAATTATATTTAATCGAATAACGACGCTGTAGTTCGTATTTTGAAATCGAAACTTCAAACGATTATACCGGGAGATCCGACCGTCGGATTTTCCCGAAACCGGAACCGATGGATTCGTTTTGAAAAGATCTTTCTAATGATGTAAATTTTGTGAAGATCCAACTGTTAGATTTTCACATATGTGTAAATCAAATCTGAAGAAAAACAGCGCCACAGCCGCGTTATGGCCCGAAGCGTCGTTTTGAATAAATTGGCTATTTTAAAATAAATAAAAATAGCGATAAATCGTTGTAAAATATTATAAACAATATGGATGTGAAATTTAGAAACTAACTGAAGTTTGGCTAAGTCGAATGGTTTCTTGGGTATTGATCTGATGTTGGTTTCAGCCTTTGGGGTTAATATTTGGGAAATCGTTCTCTTACTGATTGACGGTTAGCAACTAATGAATTGAAATGATGCGTATGTATATTTGTGTTGCACTTGTTTATCATTTACGCGAGTTGCTCAGAAAGACCGGGTTTATTCCATTCTGAATAACTGAATCGACGATAAGAAATCGAAGATAAAGACGGTGGTCGAAGACCGGAGATCTTCACCTCATTTGGATGGTAACCGAGGTCCTGATTGGGAGGCATCCCGAAATATGGGTAATGAGTGGTGATCGTTCAGACGTACGTGGTGATCGATGGGTTTGCGAGGTATATAGTGCCTCCGGCTTCGTTCAGACCCAGAACGGACTTGCAAATGGACAGTGTGTCTGACATTGGAATTTATTCTGTGTGATTGATAGCCATCAGTTGCACGGTGTAAATTGCCTATGTGGCATGCTAAGATGCAGTGATCAGGGCTTCTATTGAAAAGCAAAGTCTTGTGGTGATGATCAAAGCACCGCCTGTGTGGCATAGCTTTGTGTATAACGTGAAATCGCGAGCCTCACACCCCGGTATGAACCAGAAACGGGAGCAGGACCTCAGGAAGGGCATGCGTTTCCTTCTAGCTAAGAGTGGCGTCAGTGGTTTTACACACCCTGACGAGTTTGACTTATGTGGTTGTTGCTGTTGCGAGGCGCCTCGGTTAGATCGGACGATCTGGGTCCGATGGAGTCATTCGTTGGCTCACTTACGCCCCAAAGGGCGGGGAAACGTATTGTTCAGGCATAATAATCCACCTCAGTGGACCGGCCCTAACGATCCAAGGCTTGCCTGCGCGCTTTCCTGATACATGGGCTAGATTGTCTCGAATTCGGTAAGGACTATCTTTTGCCTTGGTTCATGACGGAAATCCAATTTCCAATTACGTGACTGTGCGGTTTTGATTGTGTATATATATATATATATATATATATATATATATATATATATATGGCGACATGATATATGGTACCCATGCCGCCTATGATTGATAGTTATGATTGAAATTGTTTTTGAAACATATAAACACTAGTAATAATATCAAATGCTTTTGTTTTATTTGTATCAATCATATTTTGGCCATTATATGGTAAAACTCTATTCTCCGGTTTGCGTTGCATTGTGTGATGGGAACTGAGTCTTATAATGGCTTCATTTTTATAAAAAGCATTGCTATGTTTAACAGAATGATTTGTTTTAAAGCACTGGCAATCCAATGGAGTAAACCCGTTCCACGAAAGTGGCGTGGCACAGTGATTAGCCATATTTTAAGTGTGTTGAGTAGATTTCTCATACCAGTCCCATGACTGACTCGTAGTTTGTTTCACTTTCAAACTCGGGTGGCCCTTTTTCTACACGGGCAGCCTTGTGTTCAGGTTTAGCAGGCTTTTCTGGATAGCTGGAGCCGAAGATGGATTCTATCATTTATCTCTTTTTTTATGCTGTTCAGCTCCTATTGTATATTATGTTTGTTTTTCGCTGTAGACATTTATGTATAGCTGAACTGTATTTGTACTGAGTATGATCCTGTATAATGTGTAACTCTGATGATTACGTTTATCCAGTATATTCTATTGTGCATTATCTGGTGTATTTATTTAATTTCTGTTCTGTTATTATCTGTTTCTGTGTTATATTCCAAGGATTACCCTTGTCGACGTCAGTACGGGGTTTGGGGTCATCTCATTTGGTATCAGAGCTTTGGTTAAGCTTAGTTCTGGAATATAACATATGAACGAACTCGTCAGAAATAGAACCAGTAGTGTTCTAGGACGGGTAACTCTATACAGATAGGATCAGTAATATCCTAGTATAAGTAAAGCAGAATTAAATACACCCCAGTAGACACATTTACATTCAAGTATTTGTCTCTATACTTTGAAAAATCTTTTCTGTGACCTGACACTTTGTCTGCTAATTGCAGACGTACTAGAAAATGAGTGACAGGAACAGAAGAAATAATCGTATGGCATGACCAGCTAATGAGCCAGTTGTGCTCCCACAGCCAGAATCAGATATAGAAGTTCTATTTAAGAGATTTCGAAATCTGGGTGGATCACCATTCTTAGGCAAAGAGTCCATTATGGAAACACAAGCTTGGATCCGTTCTGCAGAGAAAATCTTTGATGGTTTAAAGCTGAGAGACGATCAGAAAAGATTACTGGTGTCTTTGGCACTTAAAGAAGAAGCTTTGTTTTGGTGGGATTCAGTTATTAAAGATAATCCAGAAGGTGATATCACCTAGGATAAATTCAAAGTGATTTTCTTAGAAAGATTTACTCCTCCCGAAGCAACCGAGCGATTATGTGATGAATTTTCTTATCTGATACAAGGTGATATGACCATCCCAAAATATCATAAGAAATTCGACGAACTTTCTCACTTTGCTCCTCATCTGATTCAAGATCCAAAGAGGAAGAATCTGAGATTTATTCATGGCCTGCAAAGGAAATATCAGAATAATATAATGAGGAATGTGAAGCTCCCCTTTTCTGAAATGATATACATGGCTTACCAGTACGAAGATCTCGACAAGAAAGGTATGTTGCATTACGAAGGAGAGGTCAGCTCTAGTAAGAAATTTGGGTCAGAAACTGATCGTCCTGAGGCCAGTAAGATGTCCGAGGTCAGTAAGAAGCACAAAGTCAATCGAAAAAGGGCCAGATCTGAAAAAGAACCAGCAACGACTGCCATATGCAACAACTGCCATAAGCCAGGGCATTTTCAGGGGAATTGCAAACCCTCGAAAAAGTGAAAGAAGAATGAATCTAAATCCAAGAACAAATTTCCTGTGACTCGAGAGTGCAATCTTTGTCATCAGTCCGGTCATATAAAGCGAGATTACTAGCTGTTAAAAAAGACCAAAGAGGCTCGGGTAAATGAAGTGGCAGAAGTGCCTGTCTCCTCATCTATTCAAGAAAGGCCAGATGTTTTAGAAGGCACGCTTACTGTCAAAGACATTCCTGTTAAAGTAAAGTTTGACACTGGCGCGTCGCGAAGCTTTGTTGCAAAGAATGCAGCTAAGAAACTGGATTTGAATTTGAAAAAGCTCAAGGAACTAGTGAATGTCCAGAATCTGGTTGGGGGTTACATTGATCTTAGTTGGGTTTGTGGAGTGCCGGTTTCTTTTTCTCGTTATCGGTTTCCTACCATCGCGGTCGTCATGAATTTTAAAGTGTTTGATCTTATCTTAGGGTTAGACTGGTTGACCAAATATGAAGCTGAAGTTAAATGCGCCGACAGAGTCGTAAAGGCGAAGATTAAATCAGGTGATTATATAACCATTCCATGTGAAGGTCAGAATGCTAATAGAAAAGACTTATAGGCAGCTCTCGATGTTTCTCCAGCCCAAATAGAAAATATCCCTGAATCACAGAGAATATTCCCGACCTAGTGAAAGACATTCCTGTCGTCAAGAACTATGCGGATGTGTTCGAAGAAGTTGTTCGCTTACCTCCGCAGATAGAAATAGATTTCAAGATTGCTTTAATTCCGAATGCAAGGCCGGTAGTTCACGCTATTCGAAGACTGTGCTTGAAGGAGAAAGAAGAACTTGACAATCCAACATGACAGCTAGTATGGAAGGGTCCGATCAGGCCTAGTTTCTCTGATTGGGGTGCAGTAGTGGTGTTTGTCCCAAAATTTGACGGTACCCTACATCTATGTGTGGATTATCGTGATCTGAACAAACAGACAATAAAGAATAAATATCCATTGCCGTGGATTGATGATTTGTTGGATCGATTAAATGGCGCACAAGTATTTTCACGAATGGACTTAGCTACAGGTTTCCATCAGCTTCGTATCGCCGAGGAGTATGTTCCTTTGACAACATTCATAGGTCCAGACTTATTCTACGAGTGGTTAGTGATGCCCTTCAGCTTATGTAATGCTCCAGCCTATTTCGTCGATCTAATGAACAGAGTATTCAGAGGAGTATTGAATAAATTTGTTCTGGTTTTCATTGATGATATCCTTATCTTCTCTAAGTCAGAAAGCGAGCACGAAAAACATTTGGAATAAGTGTTAGAAATTCTCAGAAAGAATGTGTTGAAAGCAAAGTTTTCCAGATGTATATTCTGGCAAGAAGAAGTCAAATTTCTGGGCCACGTCGTATCGAAAGAAGGAATTGTTGTGGATCCAAGTAAAATCACAGCTATTCAAAATTGGAAACAGCCCAGTACTCCTACAGAAGTCCGCAGTTTCCTCAGATTGGCTAGTTATTACCGTAAGTTCGTCAAAAAAATTTCGAATATATCTGGTCACTTAACGAAGCTTACAAAGAAGCACTCTAAATTCAAATGGACTCCAGAAAGAGAAGAGGCTTTTGAAGAGATAAAGTTAAGATTAACGACAGCTCCAGTGTTAACCATCATCGATGGCAATCAGGATTTGAAAATCTGGACGGATGCTTCTAGAGAAGGCCTTGGTGCAGTGTTAATGCAAAGGGGACAAATGATTGCTTATGCTAGTCGTCAACTGAAGCCACATGAAAAGAACTACGTAACTCATGATCTTGAGTTATTGGCTATAGTATTCGCTTTGAAAATCTGGAGACATTATCTTCTGGGTGAGAGATTTGAACTGTTTACAGATCACCGGTCGTTAAACTATCTGTTCACCCAGAAGGACTTGAATCTGAGGCAGCAACATTGGCTGGAGTTTCTTGCAGCATATGACTTTGAGATTATATACACTCCAGGGAAAGCTAATGTCGTGGCCGATGCGTTAAGCCGAAAGAATGAAATGATCGCCAGTTTTATTATCACGACTTCATTGCTAGATAAAATATCTGCTCTTCAGAAGGAAGATCACTTCATTCAGAAGATCAGAGAGATAATTCAACAAGGCGAACCCTCGAGTTTTCAAGTTGATAATGATGGGATTCTAAGGCTCAAAGGTCGAATCTGTGTCCCTAACATTCCTGAGCTCCAAAAGGAAGTACTGGATGAATGCCACAAGTCAAAACTTAGTATCCATCCGGGAGAAAGCAAAATGTATAATGACATCAAACACACTTTCTGGTGGAAGTCGATGAAGAGGGACATCTCTTTATATGTTAGCCGATGCCCTACTTGCCAGCTAGTCAAAAGCGACCAACAAAAACTTGCTGGATTATTGCAACCGCTAGACGTTCCTGGTTGGAAGTGGGAACATATTTCCATGGACTTCATAGATGGTTTGCCCAGAACCAGAAAAGGAAATGACAGTATTTGGGTGATCGTAGATCGCTTCACGAAGACCGCCCATTTCATACCTATCAGATCAAATAGAATTGCTCAGAGTCTGGCGCAGATATACTTCAAGGAAATAGTTAGACTACATGGAGTGCCGCTCAGTATAGTCAGTGATAGAGATACAATATTTACTAGTAAATTCTGGGAGGCATTTCAAGTAGAGCTGGGAACGAAGCTGAACTTGAGCACCGCTTATCATCCTTAGACAGACAGTCAGACTGAGAGGGTGAATCGTATTTTAGAAGATCTATTGCGGGCTTGTGTTCTAGATTTTGGTGGATCGTGGGAAGACCATCTGCATTTGGCTGAATTCTCATATAATAACAGCTACCAGGCGAGCCTGAAAATGTCGCCATTCGAAGCATTATATGGTAGACCGTGCCGATCTCCTACTTGTTGGGTCGAACCCGGTAATAGACTTGTATTGGGGCCTGATATGATCCGAGAAGCCGCCGACAAAGTCGATTTTATCAAGAAACGATTACTAGCCGCTCAAAGCCGACAAAAGAGTTATGCCGATATGAGAAGAAGGGATATATCATTTGTTGTTGGCGACTATGTATATTTGAAAGTATCGCCGATGAGAGGAGTTATCCGGTTCGGTAAAACTGGAAAGTTGGCGTCCAAATTCATTGGTCCGTTTCCTATTCTGGAATGGATTGGAACTCTCGCTTATAGGGTTAAATTGCCAGATTGGTTGCCTGGAGTTCATGATGTATTTCATATATCTCAACTTCGGAAGCACGTTCATGATCAAGACTTGATCGTGGAAGAAGCATCTCAACAGGATATTGAAATTACTCCATAATTAGCTGTGAGAAGAGAGCCCCTCAAGATCATCGGCAAAGAAACCAAAGAGCTGAGGAACAAGAAAGTTCACTTGGTCAAAGTGCAATGGAGTGGAGATCCACGAGATTGTACTTGGGAAACCGAGGAGAGCATTCAGAAAGCCTATCCTAGATGCCGAGTGGATATCTCTAATTGACTCCGGTGCAAGGTACATGTACCATACTTTGCATTACCAATTAGTTCTCTACTCTGTTGTTATTTTCTTTCCATGGATGTGCACATTTAATTCTATAGTCTGAATGATTTTAAAAGAATATAGAAATTGATTAGTATATTTTTGAAAAGTTAAAAACAAAATGATTGTTGTTTGTGTTGTGTGATAGTATATTTGATTAATTAAAATTATTAAAACGATAGTTAATTTAATCAATAGGAGAATAATGGTAGAATTTATTCATTTAAATCACACATTGAACTGATTAGAAAATAGATAGAAATATATACATGTGCATTATATATGTTTGAACAGGTAATTAGATAGTTGTTGTGTAAAGAATTTGTTTGTGTGCCCGACAAATATGTAAACCTTAATGAGTTGGATGCGAAATATTATTATATCAACTCCTGTGAATGCCGTTGGATGCGGAGTGCTGGTTATTCTGTGTGTAAAAAAAAATGCCGCCATAGGATAGTAACAATTAATTTTGAACTACACTGCATGGCATACTTCTTGAAGATAGGCATACTTCATCATATACCACATAAGCATTTGGAGCTTGTGTGACGAGGTGGAAGATCTATCATACGAGCGAGAGGCTTGTATGGCGATGACTATATTTTACAGGTTGAACTGATGACTGATATGGACTATTTAAATTGTAATGATAAAATTGCCAGATTAATAAAAACCCCACACGGGTTTGGAGTTGACAATAATCACGTCTCTCTAGTCATTAGATACGATACATGGACTATTTATTTCCCACACGGGACGAGATGACAAGGATTTATCTCTGGAGCACTTAAAATACACACTCCCTCAGGCTTTGACAGGGTGACGAGAATTTATTCTCTGGAGTTATTATCTATACACGCTCCCCTGTAAACACCAGAATATATCACTATAAATATGTGTATGCTTATTAGGATTTATTGGGTACCTAATACGGCCCAATAAATTTCCAAACCTCTCCCCGTACAAAGGAGGTTATGGCGAAATTTTTCGGGTGTTAGCCAAATTTTTGAAGAATTTGAAAATTCTCAGAAACTGAAAAGTTGGAGAATGGAAGCCAGATTGAACGTAGAGTTGAATAATCAAACCACTTTCGACTTTGTACCTTTTCGGGGACGAAAAGTTTTAAGTGGGGGAGATTGTAACGACCCAGAAAATCTGAACCAATTTAAAATTTTTAAATTGGCTAAAATAATGGATTTTAAATATTTAAACTAAATATTTTAAATAATAGCAATGAAAAGTGAGTTTGAATCGACGTTTGAAAACGAATATAATTAATTCTAATTATAAATAAGGCCTGAAATGGCGTTGTAGTTTCAAAAATTGAATTCAAACTTTGTCGGACTGTATCGGGTGCAAAACAAAACGGATTTGAGTGAAACCAAAAATATTTAAATCTGTTAGTGTATACCTTTCTAACGAATCTGAAAAATCGAAGTTTCATAGCGGAAATCAAAAGTTATGTCCAAATGAATTTTTAGAAAGGTCACTATGGAATTTATATAGCCCGTGAAATTGGCCATTTTGCATACGACCTCGGAATTCGACGAAACCACTTTTGTTGGATCCGGGATGTGAAGTTATTGCTAGTTTTCAAATTTCATAATTTTTGAAGCTAGTATGTGAGCGTGGCAAAGGAAAATGTGTTTTGGTCAATTACAGTTAAATTGGATCGACCAGAAATGGGCCTTTTTGCAAACGGTCTCAGAATTCGACGAAACTAGTTTAGTTGTGACCGTATCATCAAAACATAGCCAGATTTATTTTTCTGGAATTTTTCGAATCAGTTTGTGGCCCTGGAAAATTGAAATGTACGTTCAAATCAAATATTAAATGTTTTATATTTTAATTTGAAGGAAAACTGACTGAAACAGTCGAATGAGCCTATGAATCATATCCCATTGTGTTCGGAATGGGGGTAAAACGCTAGGGACGACAGTCGTTGGGTTTAGATTGGTGGTCGTGTTAGAAAACCCCTTTTAAAACCCACCGGCCAATAAGATTTTTTTTATTTAGAATAAAAAAAAAAGGCGGACACTCTCTCTCCCCGAAGTCGCGCACGGCGGAAATGCTCCATATCTTCCCGGCTTGATTTCTCCTCCAATTCTCAATGAAATCGCGTGATTCTTGATCCATTCCAAAGCTCTCGATCTCCTCTTCAAATCCATATAAGGAGCAGCAATTATCGTTGAGTAAATCGTGAGAATCACCTCTGGGAAGTCGCCATCTTCACGGTGCCGCCCAGGCTAACTCCGACCACCGAACTGGCCCCACCTCCTGGCGCAGGTGCGCCCCTCCGTGCTCTCCCTCGTGGCGCTGGCAGATCGAGACAACGAACAACGGATTGAACGAAAAATTCCACCCTAGTTTTGAATCAAAACGCTGAGGTACGGGTTTTATTTTCCGAAGTGATTTTAACATCTTTAAAGTGTCGCAAAACATGAATATCTTGTAAAAATCATATCTTTTTCGTTTCTTGACGAAATTCGATGAAACAGGAAACATCATGACCGTGTGGATGTCTTCTACATTCTAGAAGAGACCGCATATTTTTCTGAGCCTTCTGCTATTTTTGGTGGAGTGGAACCCAATGTGAGATTTCTAATTTATAAACGATATGGAAACGACGATGTATAAATTATATAGTCGATGTATGAGTTATATAAGCGTTGTACACCTCTTGTATAAGCGTTGTATAAGTTGTATGTTCGATGTATAAGTTGTATATGCATTGTAAAAATTATATATGTGTTGAAATAGAAGTGAAATGCTATATATATATATATATATATATATATATATATATATATATACACGCCCCTCGTCCACAAACCATGGACGATATTTATTGGTTGTGATTGGTGTGAAATTTGATTGATAGCGAATGGTTGATTGGAATTGTTTGTGGTTGATATTGATTGATTGTGGTTGAAAAATACCCGTTTGTGGTTGATAAATATTTGGTTGAAACCACATAGGATTAGTTTGTGGAAATGAAAAATATATACATGCCGCCTGCGTGCGAACTAGATGCATGATTCCCCATTGTCAAAAACTGTGAGGTTTTAAGGTAGAGCGAGGAGCCGTACTAGGGACGGTCCCGGTTTTAACTACCCTGCCGTTATGCTGCCGAAATTTTGAATAATATTCATGTGTTTGAATTATTTTCATTTGTTGAAACTATATTTATTCGTTGAATAGAAAGCCTTCATGTGTTGAATCGATATTCATTCGTTGAATTGAAATTCATGTGTTGAATGTTGTTCGTGTTTTAAATATAAAAATCACATTTTTATCTATATACATAAACTATAGAAAACCTTCATGTGTTGAATCGATATTCATTCGTTGAATTGAAATTCATGTGTTGAATGGTGTTCGTGTTTTAAATATAAAATCACATTTTTATCTATATATATAAACTATAGAAAACCTTCATGTGTTGAATCGATATTCATTCGTTGAATTGAAATTCATGTGTTGAATGGTGTTCGTGTTTTAAATATAAAAATCACATTTTTATCTATATATATAAACTATAGAAAACCTTCATGTTTTGAATCGATATTCATTCGTTGAATTGAAATTCATGTGTTGAATGGTATTCATATTTTGAAATAAATTGTTTTATAATAAAAATCACATTTTTATCATCTATATGAACTATATAAAATAATCTTGTTTTGAAAGAAATTGTTTTATAATAAAAATCCTATTTTTATTACCTATATGAACTATATAAAATAATAGTGTTTTGAAATGAATTGTTTTAGTTAAATATAGTGAAGTGTTGAAATAGAAGACAGTTAGATAAAAATATCATTTTTATCAAATGTATGAAAAGAATATAGCTTTGAAATCGAAGAATCGATATATATATATATATAAATAGAATTAAAATATATCGAATAACGATGCTGTAGTTCGTATTTTGAAACCGTGATTTCAAACGATTATACCGCAAGATCCGACCATCGGATTTTCCTGAAATCGCAACCGTTGGGTTCGCTTTGGAAATATCTTTCCAACGGCACCAACTATGTAAAAATCCAACGGTTGGATTGTCTGGAATGTTTATTTCAAATCTAAAGAAAAACAGCGCCAGAATTGATTATATATATATATATAATTATATTTAATCGAATAACGACGCTGCAGTTCGTATTTTGAAATCGAAACTTCAAACGATTATACCGAGAGATCCGACTGTCGGATTTTCCCGAAACTGGAACCGTTGGATTCGTTTTGAAAAGATCTTTCTAATGATGTAAATTTTGTGAAGATCCAACGGTTAGATTTTCAGATATGTGTAAATCAAATCTAAAGAAAAACAGTGCCACGGCCGCGTTATGGCCCGAAGCGTCGTTTTGAATAAATTGGCTATTTTAAAATAAATAAAAATGGCGATAAATCATTATAAAATATTATAAACAATATGGATGTGAAATTTAGAAACTAACTGAAGTTTGGCTAAGTCCAATGGTTTCTTGGGTATTGATCTGATGTTGGTTTCGGCCTTTGGGGTTAATATTTGGGAAATCGTTCTCTTACTGATTGACGGTTAGCAACTAATGAATTGAAATGATGCGTATGTATATTTGTGTTGCACTTGTTTATCATATTCGCGAGTTGCTCAGAAAGACCAGGTTTATCCCATTCTGAATAACTGAATCAACGATAAGAAATCGAAGATAAGGACGGTGGTCGAAGACCGGAGATCTTCACCTCGTTTGGATGGTAACCGAGGTCCTGATTGGGAGGCATCCCGAAATATGGATAATCAGTGGTGATCGTCCAGACGTACGTGGTGATCGATGTGTTTGCGAGGTATATAGTGCCTCCGGCTTCGTTCAGACCCAGAACGGACTTGCAAATGGACACTGTGTCTGACATTGGAATTTATTCTGTGTGATTGATAGCCATCAGTTGCACGGTGTGAATTGCCTGTGTGGCATGCTAAGATGCAGTGATCAGGGCTTCTGTTGAAAAGAAAAGTCTTGTGGTGATGATCAAAGCACCGCCTGTGTGGCGTAGCTTTGTGTATAACGTGAAATCGCGAGCCTCACACCCCGGTATGAACCAGAAACGGGAGCAGGACCTCAGGGAGGGTATGTGTTTCCTTCTAGCTAGGAGTAGCATCAGTGGTTAAACACGCCCTGACGAGTTTGACTTATGTGGTTGTTGCTGTTGCGAGGCGCCTCGGTTAGATCAGACGATCCAGGTCCGATGGAGTCATTCGTTGGCTCACTTACGCCCCAAAGGGCGGGGAAACGTAATGTTCAGGCATAATAATCCACCTCAGTGGATCGGCCCTGACGATCCAAGGCTTGCCTGCGCGCTTGCCTGAGACATGGGCTAGATTGTCTCGAATTCGGTAAGGACTATCTTTTGCCTTGGTTCATGACGGAAATCCAATTTCCAATTACGTGACTGTGCGGTTTTGATTGTATATATATATGGCGACATGATATATGGTACCCATGCTGCCTATGATTGATAGTTATGATTGAGATTGTTTTTGAAACATATAAACACTAGTAATAATATCAAATGCTTTTGTTTTATTCGTATCAATAATATTTTGGCCATTATAAGGAAAAACTCTATCCTCCGGTTTGCGTTGCATTGTGTGATGGGAACTGAGTCTTATAATGGCTTCATTTTTATAAAAAGCATTGCAATGTTTAAAAGAATGATTTGTTTTAAAGCACTGGCAATCCAATGGAGTAAACCCGTTCCACGAAATTGGCGTGGTCCAGTGATTAGCCATATTTTAAGTGTGTTGAGTAGATTTCTCATACCAGTCCCATGACTGACTCGTAGTTTGTTTCACTTTCAAACTCGGGTGCCCCTTTTTCTACACGGGCAGCCTTGTGTTCAGGTTTAGCTGACTTTTCTGGATAGCTGGAGCTGAAGATGGATTCTATCATTTATCTCTTTTTTATGTTGTTCAGCTCCTATTGTACATTATGTTTGTTTTCCGCTGTAGACATTTATGTATACCTGAACTGTACTTGTACTGAGTATGATCCGGTATACTGTGTAACTCTGATGATTACGTTTATCCAGTATATTCTATTGTGCATTATCTGGTGTATTTATTTAATTTCTGTTCTGTTATTATCTGTTTCTGTGTTATATTCTAAGGATTACCCTTGCCGCTGTCAGTATGGGGTTTGGGGTCGTCTCAATATAATTTTCTAAATTTGATTTCTTATGTTACAAAAAGGTGGAAAATGGAAAATTTCACACCATCCGTTTTTCTTTTATATACCTTTTTCCAACCATATTTGGATTTTATGAAACAATGTATAAAGATTTCCTATTTTCCTATCCAAGCACATCCCACATAAGAAAATTTTCTTCGTTGTAGCTTTTCTTTTTAGTCTTATCTTGCAAAAAGAAATTTCAAATCGCAAAACTGGAGTAGATACGGACAACTATTTTCCTTAATCGGGTTTATGACTTGTTCCTACCTATAAGGTCAGTTTAGTCTCCTACTACAAGGTGCCAACATCCACTCTATTCTCATTTTCTACAACTTATTTTGTCCACGTAACAAAATTCTCTTTTAAATAATTTATCAAAAATAATTGTCAAAAGAATAGAGACTTCAACACTTTCTTGATTAAAAATTCTTGTATGAAATATAGCAAGAAAAACTAGCGAGCAATACATGCTCTATAATATGCACCTTTTACTGAGAGAATTTTACTTTAAAACTCAATATGTACTTCTTTACATATTTTAAAACTATAACTTTTAAGATTAAAACTTGAAAACACCATAAACCATTTTTTTCCAAACTTTTATAATATCAAGTTCTTAAAAGTTAATAATGGGGTTAGACTCAAAGATGGTTTCCAATTTTTCTAGGCTTTCCTAGACACTCCCCAAGGTCAATTCTCTCAACTATATATATTCCTAATCCATTTTTCTCTATTCAACGTTTTCCAAAATACTAATCATACGGGATTTTTTTTCCTTCCGTACAAAGTATATTGTATACTTCCCAAACAAACTTCCTAAGAGTCTCAAATTTCCTTCTTCATTCTTTTAGTGTACAAAACAAACATCCCATTTTATACCATATTATACTCTTTTTATTTAGTGGGTTCCTCTATGGATCTAGGTATATATATAATATATTTATATTTTTAAAAATACAAGTACATTCACTCACTATTTATATAGGAATCCTAAACCTAAGCTCTGATACCAGATGTGACAACCCCAATTTCGACAAACCGATTTTTTTCAAAATTCTAGTCTATCGAAACTCGGATTGGTTTGCTCTGGTATCTTGCAGAAAAGATAGAGACATAAAAAATGTTCGAGCTCAGAAAAATATCTCACAGCGGAAAGGATAAAATATAGTATAATCAAAACATAGCCTTACCGTATTATTAATACGGCCTAACCCGTATCCAAAGCTATCATGTCTCTGCCACATTCTAACCTGCGAGTGTGTTATGAGGAGGGGGTCAGAACACAAGTTCTGGTGACTGGATTTAAACTATACACTTTGGATAATCTTACATATACCGTTCAATCATATTTTCTTATTTATTTGGTTACTTGGGTTAACAACACTTAAGGCTTACACACACGTCGTACCTATTTACTTCCCAGTAATTAACCTAATACAGTATGTGTAGCTATCTCTCAATATTGAGATACACCCCATGGTACCCCACTTGCACGGTCTCCACCGTATCATCGCAGGAATATAGCAGTCCCTAATCCTACGCCCGAATGTCATACAGATTTCTGTATATATGTCAACGCTACGTCTGCAAAGAACCGCTACTTCTATATTACGTAAGCATTCGGACTACCATCTTTAAACCATTTGATTGAATTAGATTCCATCCTCCAATAATGCTCTCTAGTCTCTTGATACACCACCCAGAGGGACATGAGTGTACCTAGACTTTCCCACGTACGTATCATCAATCGTTCTCGATGCCTATTGCAAATGTTCTCTATATGTGCGCCCGAGTCTCGTGGCAGGGCTAATCAAGAAACACGGAACTCGGTCGGGAGCTTTTAGATATCTGCCGATTGCAGATGCTAAGGTTTGCTTTTACAGTCACTATGGTTCCACTAGATCCCTCCCTCAACTAATGAAAGACACCCAAGAATATCAAGAATAAGAACTTAACCTCGTCCCCCAATGCCCTTCAAACCTATTGGCCAACCTCACCCACAACTAGATAGCAAAGTATATGGACTTTTGGATTTCTCCGCCTTTCCGCTTTATGTACTAACTAAAGGTGGTAGGTAGACAGCGAGTTGCTATAACAGGGCACTAACTGGTCTTGCCGAATCATGCTGGTCCATCTTAGTCTTTTGATTGCCCCTTATTATTGTAATCAAGGCATACTCATTGGTTCACCCATGCAGACCTAAACTCTTTGAGCACAGGCGGATCATCTGCCACTCAAAGAGAAATACCAAGAGTAACCTACGTCCCCGGAAGCCGCGTGCTTCTTAACCCAGTCCGTTGGAGCCTACAATAATATCTAGATGGAAATGTGCTCCTCTTTGTGTCTTTTCACATCCCGATGATCTACCCCTTAGGGTTATTCATCCTCTAACATATGGACTAGTCCAAGCACCTCGGTTTTATATGTCACTAAACCCTTCATCTAACCATTAATTACGTGCTTCGCCACATTGTGAATTTTCTCAATTAACTTGGTTATTCTTCTTCACCATTGACTTCCTTTTCAAGTTTACCAAGTTACCATTGCTAATTAATTTAATTTATAAATTAACCCATTTAAGTTTATTAATATGCTTAAAACATGTTATTATCTAGATAGTGGCCGAAGGTCTATGATCCACAATCCCTTTTATATTCTTGTTTGATTCAATAACATGTTTTACTTAATATGTAATTAAGTATATCCAATTCACATGTTTCCAATTAACATGTCACTTACCATTTATGATTATATATAACTTATTTCATTTCATAAGTTTTCCTCATCCTCTCTCATTTAATCATAATTCCACTTTAAGTCGTCAATACGACTTATCATTGTTTACTTACTAACTTAGTTCTGTTAACTAAGGCCCAACGGGTTTTAGACTCCCTGACTACTTAAGTTATAATTAAGTACAATATATTTTTTCCCCTTTTTCTTAACTGGTTTTGGGTTTTACCCTTTTCTGATTACTTAATTTACAATTAAGTGTCACTTAACTTAATTCACCAGTTATCCCATTCCCTTACTAGTTTATTATAACCTAAGTTATAATGATCACTTATCCCTAGGACAAGTCTACCTATTATACAACATTTCCATTAATGTTATTTATTTATAATAGGTTATTATCATTCCTCTTTTAAACCGTTTACTGTTATAAACCATTATTCTTCATTCTTTGTAATATATGTTCCTTATTATATTAAGGGAAAAACTTCATGCACCTTATCAGTTTGATAGAAGGAATCAATGATTTATTTTCGCAACGTTTTCCCATCAAAATCCATGGTAGCAAGTAATTTCTTTACTTTTCTATATTTTTTGTGGCTTACTTGCAATAATGTTTTCAGAAATAAGTCATTAGGGAAATACATCACTTTTCCCTCTTATCACATTAATTCAGTTCATTACATCCCTTCCTTTCTTATTTTCTAAGTTAGACATTTAATTACCATCCTTGCCATTTATTCATTTCTTGTTATATACATATATTTATTTATATATGTATAAGCACGAGACCTCTCACGTTAAGCCTACACTTTTGGACGCTGGATTTGCTGGGTGGGTCCGGGTAGACTTCTACCACAAGTTAACTTAACCTCATGTCTCAGCACATGTTGTTAATCTTGCACTTAGGCCTCTCACATTAGGTTCAACATTAGTGGCTGTTGGATATGCCGGTCGGGTACGGGCAAACTACCGCCACTAATGCAACCTAACCTCGTGCTACAAGTGTATTTACAATTTCTAATTTTAATGCTAGGCATATTCAGTTTCATTCAATCACTTATGTTCATATCAAATTGAACTTCCAAATTAAAATCTCAAAACATAATATATGTTGTGGTCATTACATGAAAATTTTATATGTATTATCCTTTTACTGTAATATATTTTACAGTAATCTAATTTACATGTCGTCCAATTTTTTCCTATATATTGTCGCATGTCATTTTCAACAGATGTTTAATTCTACTACGACATGTAAACATTCAATCGGGTAATTGTTTTAACATGTCGTTCAATCAATAATATGTCCCAAGTAAAGCATGTAATTACAATCACTGAATTTGGCTATTCAGACCCTAATAAGTTTATTTTCTCCAACATGTAAACATTCAATAACTTAGCCAATTCAACATAGGAATTTCCTGACATATTTATATCAACATTTCAATTCGTTACAACAGCAATTTATAATTAAACTAGCCATTTCGCAATTTATTAAAAAGGGGACTGCTAAACGATAATCATAACATTATCTAAAGGCTATAGCTTAAACCCACTCACTTTTAAGCTTTCCCCAAATTTTGGATCTGATCCATTATATAATCCATGGTTTTCCTTTTCTTTTTAATTTGATTCACGACCTAACGACCATGGATTTATTATTTCATGAAAAAAGAAGGGAAAGAGAAATAATTTAAATAGATTGGTTCTTAGATATTTACCTTGCTTTCATGATTCAATAATCCTTTTATTAACGCTGATTCCCTCTTCCAGATCTAAATTCATAATCCTCCTAGGCTTACATTTTAATTTCAGAATATATTTGAGAAGAGAGAGAGAGGGAGCCATGGCTGAGCTCCAGCGCAGTCGCGGAATTATGATGTTAAGGGGTTAGGTCTAGGGTCTTATTTATAGGTGCTCAAAACCTTATCGTACATGCAGCGCTGAGTCAGCATTGAACCCAGTTAAGAAGATAGTCCAGGTTCACAAATGAATCTAGCCAAATCTTATTGTACACGCAGTGCTGAGTCAACATAAGGTCCCGCAAGCTGTTTTGGCGTAGAAATTTGAATTTCGAATGTTTGAATTGTTTTGGCAAAGAAATTTGATTTTTGAAGTTTTGAATTTCTAGAATTTATTTAACTGTTTTATTCACATGAAATATTCTTATATGTATACAATTCCTCTGTCGACCATTTTACGCGTATATATACGCACAATTTTCATTTTATTTTAAAAATTCAAACGATATTGCATCGTTATTTGATTCTTGCCATATTTCATTGACTGTAGCCTTATCTTGAATTTTGTCTTTCGTATACATATATTTCTGCATATATATATATATATTCTCATATATATATACATATATTTTCTTTATTTCCTTATATGTACGTTCTTATCCTTTCAAATTTTGAATTTGTATATGTACATATATTTGCATGTTCAGTTGGCCCTCTCTAAAACAAAGATAAAAATTATGCCGCGGCTGGGGTTCGAACCCCTGACCTCCATGTTACAAATCCAATGCCTTAACCAACTGAGCTATGAAGTCTTTTGTTAATAAGTCTTAGAACAATGATAATTATTGTTCTCTCCTTACTTCTCGTTTTCATGTTAGTTACAATACTTAAATTAAACCATTGCATGAATCATTTTCTTTTATTTTTCTTTTAATGTTAATGCAATATGTTTGCAAAACAGTGCATGCAACATATTTACATTGCATGCATTACATTTTTTTCTTCAGTGTATGTATTTATTACATGCAATCCTTATTTTATTCTTTATTTTATGTTTTAATTCGTTTGTATATAAATATATATATAACTTGTGTGTTTACAAACTTCTAGGCTTAATAACTTCTTCATATGACGTCTGTTTTGCGCAAACCAGGTGTCTATCTTGACCAGATCTCCGAGACGGACGCAAGACGCATAGTCCGTTTTACTTAATTCTCATTATTTAATTAAGTTATTCTTATTTTATTATCTTAAAAATACGAGGTGTTACATTCTCCCACCCTTAGGAAATTTCGTCCCCGAAATTTAATAAGGGTAAAATCAATTAACCCCTCGCATAATATACATCCATCATGTGTGCATCCAATTTTAGCAAACATTGTGCACTTGTGCAAAGTGAAATAAAACATAATAATGCACGTATGCCTAAGCGGTACCTCCTATGTGTATGCAAATTTCTCAAAAATTCTTTTTAAAATATGATGTTCACATCCTAGATACATTGGCAGTTCTACATGAATGCAATATTTTGAAAATCAAAATGCTTTTTCATCCAAATTTTCCCACACTCTTACTCAATAAGAGCATAGTTCATCCAATTGTTGCATCCATAATCCTACCAACCAACTTAATTTTTCGAATTTCAGAAAAATATAATTTTCTAAATTCGATTTCTTATGTTACAAAAAGATGGAAAATGGAAAATTTCACACCTTCCGTTTTTCTTTTATACACCTTTTTCCAACCGTACTTAGATTTTATGAAACAATGTATAAAAATTTCCTATTTTCCTATCCAACCACATCCCACATAAGAAAATTTTCTTTGTTGTAGCTTTTCTTTTTCATCTTATCTTGCAAAAAAAAATTTCAAATCGCAAAACTGGAGTAGATACGGACAACTATTTTCCTTAATCGGGATTATGACTTATTCTTACCTGTAAGGCCAGTTCAGTCTCCTACTACAAGGTGCCAACATCCACTCTATTCTCATTTTCTATAACTTATTTTGTCCACCCAACAAAATTCTCTTTTAAATAATTTATCAAAAATAATTGTCAAAAGAATAGAGACTTCAAAACTTTCTTGATTAAAATTCTTGTATGAAATATAACTAGAAAAACTAACGAGCTATACATGCTCTTAATATGCACCTTTTACGGAGAGAATTTTACTTTAAAACTCAATATGTACTTCTTTACATATTTTAAAACTATAACTTTTAATACTAAAACTTGAAAACACCATAAATTGTTTTCTTTGCCCAATCTTTTATAATCTCAAGTTCTTAAAAGTTAATAATGGGGTTAGGCTCAAAGCGAGTTTCCAATTTTTCTAGGCTCTCCTAGACACTCCCCAAGGTCAATTCTCTCAACTATATATATTCCTAACCCATTTTTCTCTGTTGAACTTTTTCCAAAATACTAATCATATGGGATTTATTTTCCTTCCATACAAAGTATATTGTACACTTCCCAACCAATCTTCCTAAGGGTCTCAAATTTCCTTATTCATTCTTTTAGTGTACAAAACAAACATCCCATTTCATACCATATTATACTCTTTTTATTTAGTGGGTTCCTCTATGGATCTAGGTATATATATATAATATATTTATATTTTTAAATATACAAGTACGTTCACTCACTATTTATATAGGAATCCTAAACCTAAGCTCTGATACCAGATGTGACAACCCCAATTTCGACTAACTGGATTTTTTCAAAATTCCAATCTATTGAAACTCGGATTGGTTTGCTCTGGTATCCTGCAGAAAAGACAGAGACATAAAACATGTCGAAGCTTAGAAAAATATCTCACCGCGGAAAGGATAAAATATAGTAAAATCAAAACATAGCCTTACCGTATTATTAATACTGCCTAACCAGTATCCAAAGCTATCATGACTCTGCCACAATCTAACCTGCTAGTGTGTTATAAGGAGGGGGTCAGAACACAAGTTCTGGTTACTGATTTAAACTATACACTTTGGATAATCTTACATATACCATTCAATCATATTTTCTTATTTATTTGGTTACTTGGGTTAACAGCACTCAAGGCTTATACACACGTCGTACCAATTTACTTCCCAGTAATTAACCTAATACAGTATATGTAGCTATCTCTCAATATTGAGATACACCCCATGGTACCCCACTCGCACAGTCTCCACTGTATCATCGCAGGAATATAGCAGTCCCTAATCCTACGCCCGAATATTGTACGGATTTCCGTATATATGTCAATGCTACGTCTGCAAAGCACCACTACTTCTATATTACATAAGCATTTGGACTGCCATCATTAAACTATTCGATCAAATTAGGTTCCATCCTTGAATAATGCCCTCTAGTCTTATGATACACCACCCAGAGAGACATGATTGTACCTAGACTTTCCAAAGTACGTTTTGTCAATCGTTTTCGATGTCTATTGCACATGTTCTCTATATGTGCGCCTGAATCATGTGGCAGGGCTAATCAAGAAACACGGAACTCGGTCGAGAGCTTTCAGATATCTGCCGATTGCAGATGCTAAGGTTTGCTTTTACAGTGGCTATGGTCCCCCTAGACCCCTCCCTCAACTAATGAAAGGCACCCAAGAATGTCAAGAATGAGAAATTAACTCTGGACACCTATGCCCTTCAAACCTATTGGCCAACCTCACCCATAACTAGACAGCAAAGTATATATTCTTTTGGAGTTCTCCTCCTTTCCGCTTTACGTACTGACTGAAGATGGTAGGTAGACGACAAGTTGCTATCACAGGCACTAACTGGGCTCGCCGAATCTTGCTGGTCCATCTTAGTATTTTGATTGCCCCTAATTATTGCAATCAAGGCATACTCATTGGTTCACCCATGCAGACCTAACCTCTGTGAGCACAAGCGGATCATCTGCCACTCACAGAGGAATACCAAGAGTACCCTACGTCCCCGGAAGCCGCGTGCTTCTTAACCCACTCCGTTGGAGCCTAGAAGAATATCTAGATGGACATGCACTCCTCTTTGCGTCTTTTGACATCCCGATGATCTACCCTTTAGGCTTATTCATCTTCTAACGAATGGACTGGTCCAATCGCCTCTGTTTTATATGTCATTAGACCCTTCGTCTAACCATTAATTACGCGCTTATGCCACCTCATTATTTTTCTCAATTAACTTGGTTATTCTCCTTTACATTGACTTCCTTGTCAAGTTTACCAAGTTACCCTTGATTATTAATTCAATTTATAACTTAACTCATTTAAGTTTATTAATAAGCTTACAACATGTCATTCTCTAGATTATGGCTGAAGGTCTGTGATCCACAATTCCTTTTATATTCTTGTTTGATTCAATAACATGTTTTACTTAATATGTAATTAAGTATATCCAATTCAGATGTTTCCAATTAACATGTCACTTACCATCTATGATTATATATAACTTATTTCATTTCATAAGTTTTCATCATCCTCTCTCATTTAATCATAATTCCACATTAAGTCATCAATACAACTTATCATTGTTTACTTACTAACTTAGTTCTGTTAACTAAGGCCCATTAATAAGTATCTCTACCCATTTATTATAACCTATGTTATAATTTCCCCTTGTCCCTAGGACAAGTCTAAACATGTTATTCTCACCAACGGGTTTCAGACTCCCAGATTACTTAATTTATAATTAAGTACAATATATTTTTCCCCTTTTCTTAATTGGTTTTAGGTTTTCTCCTTTTATGATTACTTAATTTACAATTAAGTGTCACTTAACATAATTCACCAGTTATCCCATTCCCTTACTAGTTTATTACAACCTAAGTTATAATATTCACTTGTCCCTAGGACAATTCTACCTATTATACAACATTATCATTAATGTTATTTATTTATAATAGGTTATTATCATTCCCCTTTTAAACCATTTCCTGTTGTAAACCATTATTCTTCATTCTCAGTGTTATATGTTCCTTATTATATTAAGGAAAACACTTCATGCACCTTATTAGTTTGGTAGAAGGAATCAATGATTTATTTTCATAACGTTTTCCCATCTAAATCCGTGGTAGCAAGTAATTTCTTTACTTTTCCATATTTATTGTGACTTACTTGCAACGTTGTTTTCAGAAATAAGTCATTTGGGGAAATACATCACTTTTCCCTCTTATCACACTAACTCAGTTCATTACATCCCTTCCTTTCTTACTTTTCTAAGTTAGACATTTAATTACCATCCTTGCCATTTATTCATATCTTGTTATATATATATATATATATTTATATATATAAGCACTAGACCACTCACATTAAGCCTACACTTATGGACGCTGGATTTGTCGGGCGGGTCCGGGCAGACTTCTACCACAAGCTGACTTAACCTCTTGTCTCAACACATGTTATTTATTCTTGCACTTAGGCCTCTCACATTAGGTTCAACATTAGTGGTTGTTGGATATGCCGATCGGGTCCGGGTAGACTTCCGCCACTAATGCAACCTAACGTCGTGCCATAAGTGTATTTACAATTTCTAATTGTAATCTTAGGCATATTCATTTTCATTCAATCACTTATGTTCATATCAAATTGCGCTTCCAAATTAAAATCTCAAAACATAATATATGTTATGTTCATTACATGAAAATTTTAGACATATTATCCTTTTTACTGTAACATAGTTTACAGTAATCTAATTTACATGTCGTCCAATTTTTGCCTATATTTTGTCGCATGTCATTTTCAACATATGTTTAATTCTACTAGGACATGTAAACATTCAATTGGGTAATTATTTTAACATGTCGTTCAATCAATAATATGTCCCAAGTAAAGCATGTAATTACAATCACTGAATTTGGCTATTTATATCCTAACAAGTTTATTTTCTCCAACATGTAAACATTCAATAACTTAGCCAATTCAACATAGGAATTTCCTGACAAATTCATATCAACATTTTAATTCGTTACAACAACAATTTATAATTAAACTGGCCATTTCACAATTTATTAAAAAGGGGAATGCCAAACGATAGTCATAACATTATCTAAAGGCTATAGCTTAAACTCACTCACCTTTAAGCTTTCCCTCAATTTTGGATCTGATCTGTTATATCATCCATGGTTTTCCTTTTCCCTTTAATTTGATTCATGACCTAATGACCATGGATTTATTATTTCATGAAAAGAGAAGGGAAAGCAAAATAATTTAAATATATTGGTTCTTAGAGGTTTACCTTGCTTTCATGATTCCATAATCTTTTAATTAACATTGATTCCCTCTTCCAGATCTGAATTCATGATCCTCATAGGCTAACATTTTAGTTTCAGAATAGATTTGAGAAGAGAGAGAGAGGGAGCCAAGGCAGAGCTCCAGCGCAGCCGCCGAATTATGATGTTTAGGGTTAGGTCTAAGGCCTTATTTGTAGGTGCTCAAGACCTTACCGTACACGCTGCGCTGAGTCAGCATTGATCCCAGTTAAGAAAATAGTCTAGGTTAGCAAATGAATCTAGCCAAATCTTATCGTACATGCAGTGCTGAGTCAGCATTGGGTCCCCCAAGCTGTTTTGGCATAGAAATTTGAATTTCGAATGTTTGAATTATTTTGACGCAGAAATTTGATTTTTGAACTTTGAATTTCTGGAATTTATTTAACTGTTTTATTCACATGAAATATTCTTATATGTATACAATTACTCTACCGACCATTTTACGCGTATACCTATACACATAATTTTCGTTTTATTTTCAAAATTCAAACGATGTTGCACCGTTATTTGATTCTTACCATATTTTGTTGACTGTATCCTTATCTTTAATTTTATCTTTCGTATACATATATTTCTGCATATATATATATATTCTCATATATACACATATATTTTCTTTATTTCCTTATATATACGTTCTTATCCTTTCAAATTTTGAATTTGTATACGTACATATATTTGCATGTTCAGTTGGCCCTCTCTAAAACAAAGATAAAAATTATGCCGTCATTGGGGTTTGAACCCCCGACCTTCATGTTACAAATCCAATGCCTTAACCAACTGAGCTATAAAGTCTTTTATTAATAAGTCTTAGAACATTGATAATTACTGTTCTCTTCTTAGTTCTCTTTTTCATGTTAGTTACAATACTTAAATTAAACCATTGCATGAATCTTTTTCTTTTATTTTTCTTTTAATGTTAATGCATTATGTTTGCAAAACAGTGCGTGCAACATATTTACATTGCATGCAACCAATCCTTTCTTTATTTCAATTAATGCATTACATTTTTTTAGTGCATGTATTTATTACATGCAATCCTTGTTTTATTCTTTATTTTATATTTTAATTTGTTTGTACATATATATATATATATATATTTCTCTTATGCGTATACAAACTTCTAAGCTTAATAACTTCCTCATATGATGTCCGTTTCACGCAAACCAGTGTCTATATTGACCAGAATTCCGAGACGGATGCAATGGCGTAGTCCATTTTACTTAATTCTCATTATTTAATTAAGTTATTCTTGTTTTATTATCTTAAAAATACGAGGTGTTACAAGTTTGGAGGGAAAGTGGACCGTTGGGAGTCGACCCACCAGCAGAGGGGGTCGACCTAGGGGTCGACCCACCAACAGGGGTTGTAATGACCCGGGATTTTGTCGACCTTGGTTATCATAATAAACTCAATGATGACTAACCAAACATCGAAAAATACCAGATGATTAATGAAAGAAATTAGAGGGTGAGGAAAGATAAGGTAGAAACTTATAATAGAAGAAGAAGAAGAACACAACATCAGAGTAACACGAACCTCACAGCAGAACGAATAATATATAATAGACAACATATCCTTGAAATAAAATCAGTATATGTATACAATAACATTATCAGAGTACAACACTTACAACACAGCGGAAATAAACTATAGCTATATGATCCTGAAGCCTCCTGCTCCAGCTCTTCAAGTATCTGTAAATCCCGACTACTTGACTACCCGTACAAAATTGGGCACCTAAGAGTTTAGGGAAAACAAAACAAAATAAACTCCGGATCAGTCATGGGACTGGTATGAGAAAAACAGTTAAAACAGTTCGAACAAGTAATCAATATCTCATAAGACCACGTCGTATAATGGAACGGGGTTTTCCTTATGAGAATCCAAGATATCTTTATATCAAAAACCTTTTGATATTATAATAATGTCTATCAACCACAATATAATAATCATCTAGCAGAAACGCTTTCATCTCACGTTCTACATATATAGTATACAATCAAAACCGCAGCACGTATTGGGTAATGGATTTCCAACTATGACAAGGTATAGAACCACCTTTCGCTAGTGTACCTCTAGAGAGGAATACACTGGGTTCAACAAGAACATCATGCAACCCGGCCACACATGACCGATCATTCATTTCGCTTGAGTGTATCGAATGTATATCACCAACAGTTGGGATCCGCAACCGTTTCACGAAAGGGACAGCATCAACAATAGATTTTTTTTGAAGTAATTGAAACCCTAGATCAGGTGATTATACAACCTACTTTGGAGCGACCGACTTAGCCATGCTGCCTGCCCGATTTCTGTCATTTACCGGTTGATGAGGCTTGAGGTTACGCCTTATCATCACATCAGATTCACTTTGAATGCCACATTGTCAGATCCATCGAAAATCACTAATTGATGTCTACAACAGTACATTACGTGTTAGCTAAAGACCTTCTCCGCTTCCACTCTTGGTACGATTGAAGAAATTAATGTACGTGACCTTTCTGGAAATACTCTGTCAAACATTCATCCATATAAGTCATCCCGGAACAGGACGAACCGAAGGCACTATTCAGTACATCCATCTTAGGCACTATTATCTAAGACTTATACAATAGCCCTTGCACTTTACTCTGTCTTCAATTATCTTTGGCATATATAATTCGCAATGCTTATGCCAATACAGAGTTGTTCTTTGGATAATAATCCAACCGGTCTCTCCGTATTAACAACGTTAAAATGGTCAAAAACTTCGATAGTCGGTGAGTTAACTATCAAAGAAAACACGTGTGCAAACAATGATATTATTTCCAAATGGAAATTATATCGATCAATCATCATTTAACATATATATATATATATTCACATTTCCTTATTTTCTATGTTTTAGAAAATATATGTTATTAACACTGGAAAACATTTCCATGGCTTAATTACGTATCACTATCATTTCACAACTATCAGTCCCTGACTGTAAACTAGTAGGAGAACAATTCTCTAAGTATAAACCCCGAAGGCTGAGACCAACATCAGATCGATACTCAGAAAACTATTCAACTTAACTAATCTCTAGTTAGTTTCAAATCTTGTTTACTCTATTTCTTTACCTCTATTCTATTAACCCTATTTGATTAACTCTAATTCGAATAACTAACATTCGATTAATTCTAATTGATTAAATCTAATTCGAATAACTATGTTTGATTGACATACTTTGACTAATAATATTCGATTAACTTATTTCGACTAATTCGATTAACTTACTTCGACTTCGTCAATTCCCTTTTAAAATCCTATTTCGTTTCCAACTAAATATTCCTTTATGATATTCTATTTATTTTCTAAATAAATGTTCCACTTTATAAAATCCTATGGATTTATAAATACTTATTTTCAAAATATTTCCTTTTATAAAATCGGTTGATTTTTTTATAAAATTCCTTTATTTCAATAGACATTGAAATATTTCTTTTTACATCCCAGGGTTTCATATGATATTAAAAATATCGCATAACAATGATCAACATCATTCTAACACACATAATCCATAACAGATTATATATCACATAATATATTACAATGTATGAACAAAACAGTATTACAAATATTGAGGAGTCCAGTTGGACCCCTCCAACCTATTTCCCTGCATCACAGATGTTACACAATATAATCAACATCACCTTCAGTTCCATATGATATATTCTGTTAAACAGAATCAATATAGAAATTCAACTAACTGACTAGCAGTTCAATCAAACAGTCAACACATAGTCAATCAGCCAATATTTAACAGTTCTAAAAATACAACATGAAATTATAAACTTTTCAGAGTTGGTGAGATTTACTCACATTGGACTGTTATTGTTAAAAACGATTAACTATCTTTGATTCAGACAGACAAATTATTTTGCTATAAATTGTAACGTGCTCCAATTGACTCACGGTCAGTTTCATTGTGTTGCTCTCGTCCATACGATCCTAACGGATCCAACTGTTCGAAATTCTGATTCAGTATGTACAAGTTATGGTATTTAGAAGTTAATAGATTAATTTAAAAATAAAACTTAGAAATTAAAATTCCCTTTTAGGCCTCACCCTCACGACCCTGGCCCAAGCCCATCCCACACCGTTTAAAACCCGACCCGCTTACTTCATCTCCCCTAAAATGAACGACAGCTCCAGGAAAAACACCAAGCCATCGCGGAACCTTAGAGCCCCACCGTACCTCCACGTCTCCACGAAATCCACAACCGTCTCCACCGTTGAACTCCTCGTCCGAATCTCCATCCTCCCATGCCAACAACCGTCAACTCGGGCTCGTCAATCGAAATCCGTCGAACTGCCGTTGCTACAGCCACCGACCCTTTTTCCCACCGATACCACCCAAAATCTGCCTCGAGCTGTCGCTCGACCCCCTGAACCCCAAACTAAACTCCATTTTCTCCGATAACCACCACGGAAGCCACCACCGAAAACCCTAGAAATCGCTGAACCCTCTCAGCGTTGATCGAGCTTAATAAAACTGACATAGATTTGAAGCAATTTTCCATTGAAGATCAACGCATCTGGTTTCAGTATTTTAGGAATTTTTATGTATTAGTTTGGATTTTTTCTAAGTTGTCTGATTTGGTTTTTTGCGGTATTTATATGCCTGTTTGGGTTGGTAGCATTTGTGGTTAAGGAGGAATGATGCGTGGCTTCTTATTTGGCCAAGGAAAATTGTTAGGATATTCTTTTATTTGGTTTTTATATTTATTTTCTACATATCGTCTCCTTCCTCTCGCCCTTAAAAATTCCTATGGTTACCCACGATACCCAAAAATCACAAAAATTGACATGCCACTAGAGTTTGACATCATGGACCCAAAGAAACTGGTTTCGTCGAATTCCGACTTCGTATGCTCAGACAACGTATTTTTAACCGTCGAAATACTGTTTCTCACTCTAAAAATCAGTACGACCACACAGTGACTCTAAAAATCACGAAATTGGAAATCTAACAACTATTTGACATTGCGGATCCAACAAATTTAGTTTCGTCGAATTCCGACTTCGTATGCAAAAGTGGCTATTTTTAAAGTCCTAAATAACCCATTTAAATATATAAATATATTTAAATATAATTAAATTAAATATTTGTAAATATATATTATCGTATATATATTCACAGTGGAATACTATATAGCTCTAGAATATTCCTATATGAATTTCTAACTTGATATTCATTTCTGGGTCAACCCGATATTCTATTTATATTGAAATTCCTTTTTAAAATATAAATAATTCCTTTATAAATTATAAAGGAATTCCACAACGACTTTTCTAAAATTTGATTTGGACATAAATCGAAATCTAAACGACGAAATCCCGATTTTTCTCTTCCACTAGAAAGATATACTCCACCAGCTCTATACGTTTCTTATTTCACGGAAATCCGGCTTAAAACGAATCCTGTACATTCAGTTGAAGTTCAAATCGCCAAATTACGAACTGTAGTGCCATTTCAAGCTCGATTTTAATTATAATATAATTTATACGTTCAACCATCGTTAATTAAATATATTCGTTATTCTAATTCAATTCTAAACTGAGTTAAATATCACAGATGATCCAGTTCACACCATATCGCCATTTCAGCCAATTCTGATTATTTCAGATTTAAATATATTATTTAATTATTATTTTAATTAAATATTCACCATTATAAATTCCACGACCATTAAATCCTTTTAATCACCCTTTTAAATATTTATATAAATTAATTATTATACCGCTGAAAATGCGGGTCATTACATTCTTCCATACTTAAAATAATTTCGTCCTCGAAATTGCTAAGGTAGAAAACAAACCCTATCGACTGGTTAGAAATTATTTGTTCACTTCTAAATCTTCATTTTCAACTGAACCAATTTAATTTCAATTAAATAATTATTCATTCCTTACCAATGAAAATTTTCAAAAATCCTGAAAATTTTCTAACACCTTAACTTTTCGAAAAATTTCGCCAGCACCTCCTTTGTACTGGTCAATAGGTCAAACTCCAACTCGCCTCTCTGGGCCATCTCCAACCCAAAAGAAAATGAAATAGCCAAGCGGCTTGCCAATTCGGCTCATCAAAATTTCAAACCATATGAAATATAAACTTGTACCTTTTTGTCGATCATATCATTATATTCTTTACATCTGCTGTTAATTCAGCATATACCAATGTTATCCCAATCAAATTCTGATCAATTTATCCTCACACAGCTATTCGCTTAAACAAGCCAAATACCATTTCAAACTCAAATCCATTCTCGATTCCAACCTATTAACTTACCAATCCAGTATACTTAACCAAGTTAAGTTCCATCCACATTTTTCATTAACTGGTTAATTTCTCTCGCTAGTTACTTTTATCTCATAACTCAAATTTTGATTTTCATTTCAAAAATCAATCCATTTACACACCTAAGTCCAAGTATATTCAAAATCCATTTTACTCGATATCGTTCCATTTCAATTCAATTTTTATTACCACTTAACTGGCCTTATTTTAATCTCAATTTGTTTTCACAATTTTTTTTGTTTAAATTTGTTATAAAAACAATTTTCTTCCTGGGAGTTTTTAAACAACTTACCCTTTCCAAAAAATTGAATATTCCCTTTCGAACTCAAAACAACTTGCTTTTCTCAAAATGATTCAAAAACAATTTCTTTGGTAGTAATCCGTCACTTACAAACTCGAAAATGAACACTGATGATGCTGCGCAGTCATCATCAGAATTATTTTCCAGCAATTGAGGTGAGTTCAATACTATATCACTTTTCAAAACTCATTTCTTAAACATTTCATTTTGAAATCAATTCAAAATACCTTTCAAAATGCTTGGTATACACTTTAAACTTTTCCCAGGATCTTAAAATTTTCTTATTTTTAATCCAAATCCAATTACAACACTTTTACAAATTTCCAGAGTTTTAATTTCAATTCTGATTTTAATTCCAGATTCAATTCATTTCGTAACACTTATACGAATTCTGATTGGTTATTTAGCTAACCATTTCACATTTTAAAATCTTATTCGATTATAATCACAACCAATAATCCAATATATTGTAATCATTCCAATATAAATCCTTTATATCAAAGTATAATTTGGGTAAAATTATTTCATTTACCCTCTTTTCAAAACATACCATGACGGTTCATCGTATTCAAGTGTTTACCAACTCCTACCGATACAGTGGATCAAACTGATCGACCAGAACTCATAAACAACTCAACCAATAAATCTCCACAATAAAAAAAATCATTTTTATATCAAATAGCAAATACGTTCACTCGTATATATACACTCAACTCAATGTAGGGTATTACTAACCCCATCTCTACTGAGTCACGCCACAGAGCCAAGGTAATTCACTTAACCTTATGCTCTGATACCAACTGTAATGACCCGGGTTTTTGTCGACCTTGGTTATGGCCATAAACTCAATGATGACTAAGCAAACATCGAAAAATACCGGATGATTAATGAAAGAAATTAGAGGGCGAGGAAAGATAAGGTAGAAACTTAGAATAAAAGAAGAAGAACACAACATCAGAGTAACACGAACCTCACAGCGGAACGAATAACATATAATAGATAACATATCCTTGAAATAAAATCGGTATATGTATACAATAATATTATCAGAGTATAACACTTACAACACAGCGGAAATAAACTATAGCTATATGATCCTGAAGCCTCCTGCTCCAGCTCTTCAAGTATCTGTAAATCCCGACTACTTGACTGCCCGTACAAAATTGGGCACCCAAGAGTTTAGGGAAAACAAAACAAAATAAACTCCGGGTCAGTCATGGGACTGGTATGAGTAAAACAGTTAAAACAGTTCGAACAAGTAATCGATATCTCATAAAACCACGCCGTATAACGAAATGGGTTTTTCCCTTATGAGAATCCAAGATATCTTTATATCAAAAACCTTTTGATATTATAATAATGTCTATCAATCACAATATAATAATCATCTAGCAGAAACGCTTTCATCTCATGTTCTACATATATAGTATACAATCAAAACCGCAAGCACGTATTAGGTAATGGATTTCCAACTATGACAAGGTATGGAACCACCTTTCGCTAGTGTACCTCTAGAAAGGAATACACAGGGTTAAACAAGAGCATCTTGCAACCCGGCCACACATGACCGACCACTCATTTCGCTTGAGTGTATCAAATCTATACCACCAACGGTTGGGATCAGCAACCATTTCACGAATGGGACAGCATCAACAATAGATTTTTTTTGAAGTAATTGAAACTCTAGATCAGGTGATTATACACCCTACTTCGGAGCGGCCGACTTAGCCATGCTGCCTGCCTGATTTCTGTCATTTACCGGTTGATGGGGCTTGAGGTTACGCCTTATCATCACATCAGATTCGCATCGAATGCCACATTGTCAGATCCATCGAAAATAACTAATTGATGTCTACAACAGTACATTACATGTTAGCAAAAGAAGTTTCCTTCTCCGCTTCCACTCTTGGTACGGTTGAAGAAATCGATGTACGTGACCTTTCTGGAAATACTCTGTTAGACATTCATCCATACAAGTTATCCAGGAACAGGATGAACCAAAGGCACTATTCAGTACATCCATCTTAGGCACTATTATCTAAGATTGATACAATAGCCCTTGCACTTTACTCCGTCTTCAATTATCTTTGGCATATATGATTCGCAACGCTTATGCCAATACAGAGTGGTTCTTTGGATAATAATACAACCGGTCTCTCCATGTTAACAACGTTAAAATGGTCAAAAACTTTGATAGTCGGTGAGTTAACTATCAAAGAAAACACGTGTGCAAATAACGATATTATTTCCAGATGGAAATTATATCGATCAATCACCATTTAACATATATATATTCACATTTCCTTATTTTCTATGTTTTAGAAAATATATGTTATTAACACTGGAAAACATTTCCATGGCTTAATTACGTATCACTATCATTTCACAACTATCAGTCCGTGACTGTAAACTAGTAGGAGAACAATTCTCTAAGTATAAACCCCGAAGGCCGAAACCAACATCAGATCGATACTCAGAAAACTATTCAACTTAACTAATCTCTAGTCAGTTTCAAACTGGTTTAATCTATTTCTTTACCTCTATTCGATTAACCCTATTTGATTAACTCTAATTCAAATAACTAACATTCGAGTAATTCTTATTGATTAACTCTAATTCGAATAACTATGTCTGATTGACTTACTTCGACTAAAAATATTCGATTAACTTACTTCGACTAATTCGATTAACTTACTTCGACTTCGTCAATTCCCTTTTAAAATCCTATTTTGTTTCCAACTAAATATTTCTTTATGATATTCTATTTATTTTCTAAAAAAATGTTCCCCTTTATAAAATCCTATGGTTTTATAGTTACTTATTTTCAAAATATTTCCTTTTATAAAATCGGTTGATTTTTTTTATAAAATTCCTTTACTTCAATAGACATTGAAATATTTCTTTTTACATCCCAGGGTTTCATATGATATTAAAAATATCGCATAACAATGATCAACATCATTCTAACACACATAATCGATAACAAATTATATATCACATCATATATTACAATATATGAACAGAACAGTATTATAAATATTGAGGAGTCCAGTTGGACCCCTCCAACCTGTTTCCCTGCATCACAGATGTTACACAATATAATCAACATCACCATCAGTTCCATATGATATATTCTGTTAAACAGAATCAATATAGAAATTCAACTAACTGACTAGCAGTTCAATCAAACAATCAACACACAGTCAATCAGCCAATATTTAATAGTTCTAAAAATACAACATGAAATTATAAACTGTTCAGAGTTGGTGAGATTTACTCACATTGGACTGTTATCGTTAAAAACGATTAATTGTCTTTGATTCAGACAGACAAATTATTTTGCTATAAATTGTAACGTGCTCCAATAGACTCGCGGTTAGTTTCATTGTGTTGCTCCCGTCCATACGATCCTAACGGATCCAACTGTCCGAAATTCTAATTCAGTATGTACAAGTTATGGTATTCAAAAGTTAATACATTCATTTAAAAATAAAACTTAGAAATTAAGATTCCCTTTTGGGCCTCACCCTCACAACCCTGGCCCAAGCCCATCCCACACCGTTTAAAACCCGACCCGCTTCATTACTTCATCTCCCCTAAAATGAACGACAGCTCCAGGAAAAACACCAACCCATCGTGGAACTTTGGAGCCCCACCGCACCTCCACGTCTCCACGAAATCCACAACCATCTCCACCGTTGAACTCCTCATCTGAATCTCCATCCTCCCATGCCAACGACCGTCAACTCGAGCTCGTCAATTGAAATCCGTCGAACTGCCGTTGCTACAGCCACCGACCCTTTTTCCCACCGATACCACCCAAAATCTTCCTCGAGCTGTCGCTCGACCCCTTGAACCCCAAACTAAACTCCGTTTTCTCCGATAACCACCACGGAAGCCATCACCGAAAACCCTAGAAATCGCTGAACCCTCTCAGCGTTGATCGATCTTAACAAAACCGACATAGATTTGAAGCACTTCTCCGTTGAAGATCAACGCAGCTGGTTTCAATATTTTAGGAATTTTTATGTATTTGTTTGGATTTTTTCTAAGTTGTCTGATTTGGTTTTATGTAGTATTTATATGCCTGTTTGGGTTGCTAGCATTTATGGTTAAGGAGGAATGATGCGTGGCTTCTTATTTGGCCAAGGAAAATAGTTAGGATATTTTTATTTGGTTTTTATATTTATTTTCTACTTATCCTCTCCTTACTCTCGTCTTTAAAAATTCCTATGGTCACCCACGATACCCAAAAATCACGAAAATTGACATGCCACTAGAGTTTGACATCACGGACCCAACGAAACTGGTTTCGTCGAATTCCAACTTCGTATGCTCACACAACGCATTTTTAACCTTCGAAATACTGACTATTTCTCACTCTAAAAATTAGTACGACCACACAGTGACTCTAAAAATCACGAAACTGGAAATCTAACAACTATTTGACATTGCAGATCCAACAAATTTATTTTCGTCGAATTTCGACTTCGTATGCAAAAGTGGCTATTTTTAAAGTCCTAAGTAACCCATTTAAATATATAAACATAATTAAATTAAATATTTATAAATATATATTGTCGTATATATATTCACAGTGGAATACCATACAGCTCTAGAATATTCCTATATGAATTTCTAACTTGATATTAACTTCTGGGTCAACCCGATATTCTATTTATATTGAAAATCCTTTTTAAAATATAAATAATTCCTTTAAAATTATAAAGGAATTCCACAACGACTTTTCTAAAATATGATTTGGACATAAATCAAAATCTACACGATGAAATCCCGATTTTTCTCTTCCACTAGAAAGATATACTCCACCAGCTCCACACGTTTCTTGTTTCACAGAAATCCGGCTTAAAACGAATCCTGTACATTCAGTTGAAATTCAAATTGCCAAATTATGAACTGCAGCGCCATTTCAAGCTCAATTTTAATTATAATATAATTTATATGTTCAACCATCGTTAATTAAATATATTCGTTATTCTAAATCAACTCTAAACTGAATTAAATATCACAGATGATCCAGTTCACGCCATATCCCCATTTCATCCAATTCTGATTATTTCAGATTTAAATATATTATTTAATTATTATTTTAATTAAAATTTCACCATTATTAAATTCCACGACCATTAAATCCTTTTAATCACCCTTTTAAATAATTAAATAAATTAATTATTATACCGCTGAAAATGCTGGTCATTACAGGGGTGTCGACCTAGGGGTTGACCCACCCGAGGATCCAGAAAGTTCTTCTGACGTGTTCGATTCTAATATCTTAAATTTTGATTTGAGGGTCCTTGTTCCTCCGCTACTCCTATAAATAAGACCCTAGACCTAACCCTAAACATCATAATTCGGTAGCTACGCTGGAGCTCTGCCATGGCTCTCTCTTCCTCTCTCTCTCTCTTCTGAAACTATTCTGAAATTAAAATATTAGCCTAGGAGAATTATGGATTCAGATCTGGAAGAGGGAATCAACATTAATAAAAAGATTATTGAATCATGAAAGCAAGGTAAACTTCTAAGAACTAATCTATTAAAATTATTTCTCTTTCCCTTCTCTTTTCATGAAATAATAAATCCATGGTCGTTAGGTTGCGAATCAAATTAAAGGGGAAACCATGAATGATAGAACGGATTGGATCCAAAATTTTTGGGAAAGCATGAATGGTGAGTGGGTTTAAACTATAGCCTTTAGATAATGTTAGGACTATTGTTTAGCAATCCCCTTTTTATAAATTGTGAAATTGCCAATTTAATTATAAATTTCTATTATAACAAGTTGAGACGTTATTATGAATAGATCAGGAAATTCAAATGTGGAAACTATTAATTTGGGGGAATGATGAGCCTGATACAACGTTAAATTGTTATTATGAATAATTCATATATTGAATCAGTTGAAATGTCGTAATGTTTACATGTTATAATATTGATTTGAACATGTGGGAAAAATTCATATATTGGATTTGTTGGAGTGCTAAAAAGTTCACATGTAAAATTTTCCAAATCATAAGCAGGGAATAATTGGAGTAAATATATGACTATATGGATTCATGTTAACATAGAATCGAATAAATATGGGTTTGGGGCATCGACCAAATTATGTTTAAAGACCTTAAATTGGATCATAAGTATAGAAAAATGATTTGGGCACAAATGGGATCATATGTAAAATAGGAATTGGAATAATTCGAATAATATGAATTTAGACATACAACCCATCATGAATATAATTGTGTAAATGGGCATTAACACTATAAAAGCATGGGTTTAAATAATTGATTAATAACGAATGCCTAGAATTACAATTAGAAATCGTAATTGCACTTATTACACGAGGTTAGGTTGCATTAGTGGTGGAAGTCTGCCCGGACCCGACCAGCATATCCAGCAGCCACTAATGTTGAACCTAATGTGAGAGGTCTAAGTGCGCAAATACAAGAAGGGCTATGACACGAGGTTAGGCACAACTTGTGGAAGAAGTCTGCCCGGACCCGACCGGCATATCCAACGTCCACGAGTTGTAGGCCTAATGTGGGAGGTCTAGCCCATTATAAACCATAAATGGACTTGGTAATGAATTGGACTACTTAACCTAATCTAATCCATAGGGATTGTATGAATATGAACTAAAGTTAGGTTTAAGTAAAAATTGGTTGGATAGTGGGTGGGCTAGGAAAATCTAAGGGGTGGGTAATATTTACATATAAGCCCACAAACTTAGCCTGATAAGGTTATGTAATTAAAGACACCTAGTGGTATACATAACTGGTAGAAATAATAAAGTTTTGTAATTACAGATACCTTTTAGGTTAAGCATAACTTGTAGGAATGATAATCACCTATTATAAATCAATAACATTAATGAAAATATTGTATAATGGGAAGATTTGTCCTAGGGACAAGTGAATATTATAACTTAGGTTATAATAAACTAATAAGGAAATAGGATAACCGGTGAAATGAGATAAGAGACCCTTAATTATAAATTAAGTAATCAATAAATGGGGGAAGCCGGAAACCAGTTGAGAAAAGGGGGGAAATATATGAAATATAAGAAGTTGTACTTGATTATAAATTAAGTAACATGTAAGCTTGGAAGTCTGAAACCCGTTGATAAGAATGGTTAGGCTTGTCCTAAGGACAAGAGGAAATTATAAAATAGGTTATAATAAACGGGTAGAGAAACTTATTAATGGGCCTTAGTTAATAGAACTAAGTTAATAAGTAAACAACGATAAGTTGTATTGACAATGTAAAATGGAATTATGATTAAATGAGTAAGGATAAGGAAAACTTATGAGATGAAATAAGTTATATTTAATCATAAATGGTAAGTGACATGATAATTAGAAAACATGTGAATTGGATATACATAATTACATATTAATTAAGTAAAACATGTTATTGTAATGATGAAATCAACAAGATTATAAAAGGGATTGTGGATTACAGACCTTAGGCCACAGTCCAGAAAATTACTTGTGGTGGGCTTATTAATAAACTTAAATGGATTAAGTTGTATGACTGAAATTAATAAGCAAGAGAAACTTGGTAATTAGAATAAGAGCTCAATATTAATTGGAATAACCAAGTTAACTGGAAACCTGATAAGGTGAGACAAGCGCATAAAAGAATGTTTAGACATAGGGTCTAACAACATGCTAAAGTAAGGCGCTTAGACTAGTCTGTGCGGTTGAGGGTAAATAACCCAACGAGGTAGATCATCGAGGTGTTATAAGTCATGAGGGGGAGCGCACATTCATCTGATTGTTCTGACGGCTCCGAAGAACAGGAAAAGGAAGCACATGACTTCCGGAGGTACGTAAGGTGCTCCTAGTAGTCCTCTGTGTGGCAGCAGATGTCTTACGCTATGTCCGCAGAGGTTGGGTCTGCACGTAACTACTAGGTGGGTGAGCCTTGACTACAGATGTAGCTATGAAGTCAGAATGCTGTGACGAGGTGACATCAGGGTGGTTCGGCAGTTGCCTTACGAGGAGGCGGAGGGTCACGATCAACAAGGATAATAGACCGTCGGATACCCGTCATTGGCAGCCAGTGGGATGCGGAAAGACTCGAGCTAAACCCAAGATACCATTTCACCCTTCACTATCGGGGTAAGGGATTGAGGGGAGACACCTCATAGATGTTTAGATTGTTTGCGTAAGGGAAGTCGCTTAGCTCTGGTAGTCTTTACTAGTTGAGGGAGGGGCCGAGGTGGGGCCATAGCCACCTCGAAAACTGACTATAGGTATATATGTATATAGAGGCTCTTTAAAGACGTGCCTATACAGATACGGAAAAGCTCCCGACCGAGTTCTTTGCTTCTCATAATGCCCCGCCACGGAACTCCATTCACATTAGTGGACGTGTGATTGAGGCATCGAGCTACAATTGAAGATACGTATGGTGGACAGTCTAGATACATGCATGTCGTCTCTGGGTGGTGTATCGTAGACTTGAGGGCATTACTCCAGTATGGAGTCTGATTCGAACAAAGTTGGCAATCAATACATTTACGTAGCATAGTAATGATAGATTTATGCGGAACGTAATATTGTTATCCATACGTCACTACGGCATAGGATTAGGGACTGTGTATGTTCTGATGGTGTTATGTTGGAGACCATGCGAGTGGGGTACCATGGGGTGTACTTCAATATTGGGGGTAGCTACATACATATGGTGTTAGGTTAATCCACTGGGAAGTAAATGGGTATGATGTGTGTGTAAGCCTTGAGTGCTGATAACCCAAGTAACCTAATGAAACACCACACCTCCATTAAGGTCACTCACAAGGGAAGGCATAAACTTTAGTGAAGCATTATAGGTAAAAGATATAGATAATTTACAAGACAGACATACAAACATCGGGAAAATTGAAATCATTTCATAAGCAGCATGGTTCAATCATAACATTACAACCATTGTCTTAAACCCAACTTCCAAATCATTACAACAAAACCTCTGTCTTGATTAAAAACTCCAAATGCATAAAGAAGCATAAAACAGAAATAAAACGGCATAATTCCCTAATAAAAGTGTAACCACAGCCATAGCCCAAGAAAAGAAAATCCAAGCAGTACATCTACTCTTCAAGCTGGAAAAGGTCTTAACTAAGCTGAAGTATTCCCTCCCTGTGGACCGTGGGGGAGGGGGGACGGAGGAAAAGAAGAAGAAAGAAAACGGGTCAGACATAAAGCTTGGTAAGCCCAGTGATTTTCAGCATGTAAACAAGAAAAAGAATCATGACATGAATAAACCGAATATAAGACAATGCCATAGTAACAAGATAACATAAGACAAGATAAGGCAAGATAAACTGAATATGCTATCGCACCCATTTCTATTTCTCTGCACCTACTAACAATTATTTCAACTAGCCTCATGTGTTCATAATAAATGATCCCTTTATCGACCAGTTTCTACTCACATGTATTTATTACTTGTGTCATTGGGCCCCGCTTTTTTGTAGATACCTATGCTGGTCCCACCATGGGATGTATCAATTCCTATGATGGCAACCTGACACAATTCAAGATGCACAGTGTATAACTACTAATGCCCAGTGCCTGATTTTTCCACTCCGGAGCACGTGCATGCCTGTACTCCGTCGAAACCTACACTGACGCACCACCCACCGCTATTTTGACCGCTTATAATCAGCCCAATCATGCCCCACCCTGCCTGGTTCAGGGTACCGTGATACATCTATGTGGGTTACTGCTGAAATGGGTCCCCGTTACTAGGGTTTCCTTACCAACATGTTATAACGATTAAGTGTTCTCAATTTAACCTAACCCCACCCATTTGTTTAATTAACATGTTGCATCGGTTAAGTATTGTCTACCTTAACCTAACCCTACCATTCTTAGCATGTCCATTCATTAGCATTAATTGATTTATTAATGCACCAACCTCTCACATTAGAACTGTTGTTTGCGGTTGCTGGATGTGCCAGGCGGTTCCGGGCAGACTTCTACCACAAACTCATTCTAACCTTGGTCTTGATGCGCTAACCTCTCATATTAGATCTTTTGTTTTGGTCGCTGGATGTGCCAGGCGGTTTTGGGCAGCCTTACACTGCAAATCAATCTAACCTTGGGTTATGTATGTTCATCTTTTTGCCAATTTACATATTTACCAAACATGTCTAAGTCTATATGTCAATTATCCACAAGTGTAGTCAATTCAAGTTATATCACATTTAATTGTTATGCCCAAAATTACTCAATTAAGTTATACCCAATTCCCCGCGTTACAATTGCCCGTACAACAAGATTCAAACTAGGTTGCCAAATGAACCTAGTATTCATAAAATAAAACGAAAAGTGGAATAGAGAAGAAACACAAGAATTACATAAGAGAATAAGCATGTGAAGGTGTGCCAAACACAAGAATTATGGTTCCAATAGATTTGTTGTACGTTAACAATAAATATGAGCAAACTGAGTAAGTTATATCATAGGAATAAAGATTCAATAGAACTGAACATAAAAGAATCACCAATTTGATGTATAATAAGATAGATTCAATTGTATCTCTAGTAACAATCTCATAGGTATAGGTAATCTCAGATTTGACAAAAGAATAAGAATGAATCAGAATTAGTTATCATCACAATTAGGCATAGTTCTATATTCGATTCATTATAGTCATGATTTCTATTATGTGTTCAAATCTGAATAATAACTAAACTTACAGTGGTAGGAATAGAAAAAGAGAACTATTTGACGTTGTAGTGATTCTAATCTCTCTTTGTTGATTGAAGCCGAAAACCTTTACTTTAATTTGAAGCTCTCCAATTTGATTTCTAGTTTGGAGAAGAAGGAGGCTAGGCTATTTTAGAGATGCACAACATGGTGGCATCATACAATAGGGTTATGAGGTTAGGGTTTAGGTTTATGCGTGCTTATATATATGTGTAGGATTAATTAGAGCCTTTAGATCAACATAGGATCCATCCGAACCTTCCAGTCCAAGAAATTGTGTCATCAGGCAAATCAGAAGTCCCCACGTAGCCCTAAGACTTAGAAAATCGTCACTGTCCAGAACAGTCAGCAGGGGTCGACCCCTACAGGGGGGTTGACACCTGTGTCGAAACCCCTTAAGGGGATCGACACCCTCTAGAGGGAATTTTCCCGCCCACTTCTTTTTGATGGTTTGAATCTCGAATTTTGATTTATTATTTATTTATTTAATTCTGATTTAAGCTTAAATCTTCTAACCTCCATAACTTCTTCATACTGTATCCGTTATACGCAATCTCGGACTCTATCTCAAGCAGAATTATGAGACGAACGTAATGGCGCTACCCATTTTACTTACTTTCCACTTTTAAAAATTAAGCATTCTTTAATTCATTATTTATAATATTCACAAAAAATACGGGGTGTTACATTCTCCCCTCCTTAAAGGATTTCGTCCCCGAAATCTCTGAGTTAAGAAGAATGTATCCTAACAACCAACATCCATCTACTTAACCATCAATCACAGGCATCCATTGTCCTTAAAAATATTTCTAATGTTTTCATGATTATATGCATAGTGTGTGTATATGTCCTTATCTAATACAAGATCAGGCGGTCTACTGATTTAGTTGACCTTCTTAATGCGAATTATGTCAGTGCTATGAGTCCATCATGTATGAAATTATTCCTAATCATACTTTACAACTTCTACATGAGTGCACAATCATTCATACAAATGCAACATCCATGTGATAACACATCAAGTTTCAATCCATATACAAATACATATATGCATATGCAATATGAAAGTGACTGCGCCGATCTAGTACCTAGTGTGTGTGTATATGCATCCACGAGCAACCACTAGCAGCCACTTGCAACCATCAATCATAAAATGTTTCATATATATGTTTACATTCATAGGTTTCTACTTAAGGATCAAGAATAGGACCGAGGAGATATACTTAAAAGATAGATACAAGCATGCATAACTTATGGAAAAAGAGATCAAGGATATACCCTCAAAAAGAGAAGGGTAGGCTGCGCGTATCTAGTCTTCAGTCTCCTAAGTCGCGTCTTCCTCAGCATCACTCCGTTGTACTTTAACTAGCTTAACCTCACGATTGCGTAGCTTTTTAACTTCTATTCCCAAGATATGAGTTGGAACTCTTCTCACCGTCGCTTCTCGTTCCACTTCTGCTTCCTCTAGTATGCTTGGCTCCACAACTTCCGCAGATTTATGTAAGCACTTTCGTAGATGAGAAACATGTAAAACATTATGAACTCTAGCCAATCTTTCGGGCAGCTCTACTCTATAAGCCACCGTCCCAATCCACTCAATGATAGGAAATGGCCCTACAAATCTTAGTGCCAATTTTCCTCTGGATCCAAAGCGAACGACATTCTTCAAAGGAGATACTTTAAGGAAAATCCTGTCCCCAACCTCAAACTCAAGGTCGGTCCTTCTTATATCCGTGTAGGACTTCTGTCTATCTTGTGTAGTCTTCATTCGTCTTCGTATCAAGTCCACCTTCTCTGATCATGTCGGGCCCAAGTACGAGCTTGTTTGTAGATTCCCACCAACAAGTTAGTGATCGGCATGGCCTTCCATATAAAGCCTCAAAGGGTGCCATGCCTATGGTGGCTTGTTAGCTATTGTTGTAGGAGAACTCCACTAAAGGGAGATGATCTTCCCACGTTCCTCCAAAATCAACAATGCATAATCTCAAAAGATCTTCTAATATTCTGTTCACCCTTTTAGTCTGACCATCGGTTTGAGGGTGATAGGCAGTGCTTAAGCATAGCTGTGTGCCAATAGCCTATTGCAAACTCTTCCAAAACTCACTCGTAAAGATAGGATCTCGATCACTTACTATGCTAGAGGGTATCCCATGCAGTCGATCTACTTCTTTAAGATAAATGGTTGCTAATGATGAGGCAGTCCTCCTACTCTTAACAGGTATAAAGTGAGCCCTTTTAGTGAGCCTGTCAACTATTACCCAAATACTAGTATTTTCCCTTCTTGACCTAGGCAACCCATCTATAAAGTCCATCGAAATGCTACCCCATTTCCATTGTGGGACCTCTAGAGGATGAAGCTGACCACTAGGCTTCTTCTGCTCCACCTTGACTTGCTGGCATATCAAGCACTTAGAGACGAATCCAGCTACCTCCTACTTCATGCCATTCCAAAAGAAAACCCTTTTTATGTCTTTATACATCTTGTCTCCACTTGGGTGTATGGTCAACTTAGAATGGTGTGCTTCTTCAAGAACTGTCTTCACCAAATCCCTTACTTGTGGGACACATAGTCTTCCATCCCGTCTCAACCAACCCTTGTCATCTATGGAGTATCTATTGAGGTGGCTAGAAGTCTCACCTTTTATTAACTTATCGATCACATCAACTATCTGAGGGTCTTCACATTGCGCGACTCCTGTTGAGTCCAAAAGCATAGACCGCACCTCTAGCAATGCTAACAAACCAGGTACAAACTCAAAGGAGGGTCTAAAGTAAAAGGTTGCTATGTACTCCAAGTTTTGCCTTTCCACAAAGAGAGCACTTAAGGTCAGCCTTTCCCTACTTAAGGCGTCTGCTACCACATTGTCCTTGCCAGGGGTATAAGCAATCTCAAAATTGTATGAGGCAAGAAATTCCATCCACCTTTGTTGTCTTAAGTTAAGATCTTTTTGTGAGAAAAGGAACTTTAATTATTTATGGTCAGTAAACAATTCAAACCTTTTTCCTAGTAGGTAATGACGCCATGACTTAAGAGCGAAAACAATGGCAGCTAGCTCCAAATCATGAGTTGGGTAGTTCTTTTCATGTACCTTCAATTGCCTTCCTCCATAACAAACTACCTTACCTTATTGCATCAAGACAACGCCTAACCCCGTGCCGCATGCGTCTGTGTATACTGTAAACATCTTACTTCCATCAGGCAATGTCAGAACTGGAGCTATTGTCAGAGCCCTCTTCAATCGTTGGAAAGCAACATCGCAGTACAAATCCCAAGCAAAAGTTAGGTTCTTCTTCATCAATCTAGTAAGTGGGGCTGAGATCTTCGCAAAATCATTAATGAACTTTCTGTAATAGCCCGCTAGTCCGAGGAAACTTCGTACTTCGGTTGCATTCCTTGGAATCTTCCAATCTTGCACTGCCACTACTTTTGCGGGATCCACAGCTATCCCTTCTTTGGACACCACATGTCCAAGAAACCTTACGTCTTCTCTCAAAAATGGCATTTGGAGAATTTTTCTTTAAGCCGATGTGCTCGAAGAGTATCCATAACTTCCCTTAAATGCAAAGCATGTTCTTCCTCACTTTTTGAGAAAATCAAAATGTCGTCCACGAAGACTACTACAAATTTATTAAGGAATTCCCTAAAAACCCTACTCATTAAGTCTACGAAATAGGCGGGTGCATTTGTCAAACCGAAAGGCATGACAAGCCATTCGAAGGAACCATCCGGAGTCCTAAACGCAGTCTTATCTACGTTGTCTTCAGCCACTCTTAGCTGATGAAATCCGGTAGCCAGATCTAGTTGGAAGAAAACTGATGCACCTACGAGCTGGTCGAACAAATCGTCTATTCTTGGAAGTGGGTGCCTATTTTTCTTGGTCAGCTTGTTTAGCTCCCTATAATCCATGCATAGGCAAAGCGAACCATCCGCTTTGGTTGCGAACACTACTGGAGCACCCCATTCAGAAATACTCCGCCTTATGAACCCATTTTCAAGCAACTCTTTAACTTGCTTGTTGAGCTCCTTCCTTTCCCTTGGGGCCATGTGTCTAACAGGTAAAGCAACCAGTTTTGCATTATCAACTAGGTATATGCGAAAATCTATCTCTCGCTTTGGAGGTAAACCCTTCACTTCTTCAAAGACATCCGAGTACTCATGGACTACTTTAACAGATTGAAAATTTTCGACAGACACTTCAAGAGATTCTAGGTAGCTAAGCATAACAGAATTCATAGGATTATAAGAGATTTCGAGAGTATTACCGAGACGAGTCATAAGTCTAACCACTCTCTTTTCACAATCGAGGATGGCACCATTACAGGATAACCAATCCATGCCTAGAATCAACCCATAGCCCGTGAAACCCAAAACATAAGCATTACATCTAAACCCAAAACTTAGTATAGAAATTTCCAAATCTAAACAAATAATTGATAAATTAGTCGAACCCCTAATTGGATTTGAAACAACAATGGGATCCTCTACTATACTGGTATTTAGGTGCAGAGATTCAACTAAAGTAGTAGATATAAAAGAGTGTGATGCGCCAGAATCAAAAAGAGTACGAACAGGATGATCAGAAAGATAAACAAAACTCTCAACAGAAATATTTCTACCTCTTCCTTGCGTAGGTGCTGTGAGAGCGTGAATCTGCCCTCCAGAAGTAGATCCAGCCCTCTGCCCTTGCCCTTGCCTTCTTGGGCAGTCTTTGGCCATATGTCCTGTCTCGCCACACTGAAAGTAAACACCCATCTTCCTCTTCTTCTTTCTGCAGTCCTTAATCAGATGTCCAGGTATGCCATAAAAATTACACTTCCTCTTGTCATGGGGTTTGTTATTCTTCCCGCCCTTCTTGGAATCCGTCTTCTTATTCTACGATCCCTCCACTTTCTTGTCTAGAGGTTCTTCCATCTTCGCCTCTTTCTTCCCATCCTTGTCTTCCTCATGTAACAGTGCCATGTCCACCAGTCTCTCATAAGTCGCGCCCATAGGTATATGGGACATTGCTAGGCCGTGCAGTGGCTCATTTAAACCTTTAGCGAAATGGAGAGCCTTTTTATTTGGAGTGTTTACCAACTCTAGTCCGAATCTAGCCAACTGGTTGAACTTTTTAACGTATTCCTTAACCGATAGGCTTCCCTGTTTGAGTGCTAAGAACTTCTCCATCTGTAGCTTTGTTCAGCTCGCGAGAGGAACGTCATTTCAAACCTCATTCTGAAATCCTCCCAAGTCTCAATTGGTCTCTCAACATTAGTAACCTCCCACCAGAAAGAGGCTTCATCCTTAAGTAACCATACAGCCAACTGTATCTTCTGCCTACCGTCCACTTCGAAGATAACAAACAAATCTTCTGTTTCCTTGAGCCAGTTTCTTGCTTCCACGAATGATTCAGTCCCATTAAAGTTATTTCCGCCCATAGCTCGAAAGTCTCTACATATCTTCGAGAAAGCATTCACACACGGAGGAGGAAGAGGAGGAGGAACGATGGGTACAGCTGGAGGAACGTATCCTTGGCCTTCGGCGGGTGTCGTGGCCTCCAAATACCTACGGAACCATCCGGGTATTGTGACTCCCTCTAGAAGATTAAGATCCCCAGATATGATGAAACGAAAGAAAAAGATTCAAAACAAAGGATAGAAAGATAGTGCATATGGCTTTGGGGAATATGCCTTTAAAATAAAACAACACTTTTCTTGAAAATGCTTCTTTAAAACTTCTTTTTGAAAATTAGTTTTCAAAAACTATTATCTGATCTGGTAACCATCAGCTCTGATACCAAGAGAAACACCCTACCTCAGTTCAGGTCACTCACAAGGGAATGCATTAACTTTGGTGAAGCACTATAGGTAAAAGATACAAATAATTTAAAAGACAGATATACAAACAACAGAAAAATTGAAACCATTTCATAAGCAGCGTGGTTCAGTCAAAACATTACAACCATTATCTCAAACCCAACTTCTAAATCATTACAATAAAACTTCTGTCTTGATTAAAAACTCCAAATACATAAAGAAGCATAAAATAGTAGTAAAACGGCATAAATCCCCAATAAAAGTGTAACCACAGCCATAGCTCAAGAAAAGAGAATCCAAGCAATACATCTACTCTCTTCAAGCTGGAAAAGGTCAGAACTAAGTTGAAGTATTCCCTCCCTGTGGATCTGGGGGGAATAGAAGAAAAGAAGACGAAACAAAACGGGTCAGACATAAAGCCTGGTAAGCCCAGTGATTTTCAGCATGTAAACAAGAAAAAGAATCATGACATGAATAAACCGAATATAAGACAATACCATAGTAACAAGATAACATAAGACAAGATAAGGCAAGATAAACTGAATATGTTATCGCACCCATTTCTATTTCTCTGTGCCTACTAACAATTGTTTCAACTAGCCTCATGTGTTCATAACAAAATGATCCATTTATCAATCGGTTTCTACTCGCATGTATTTATTACTCGTCTCATTCGGCCCCACTTGTTTGTAGATACCTGTACTGGTCCCACCATGGGGTGTATCAATACCTATGATGGCAACCCGACACAATTCAAGATGCACAGTGTATAACTACTGATGCCCAGTGCCTGATTTTTCCACTTCGGAGCACGTGCATGCCTGTACTCCATCAGAACCTACACTGACACACCACCCGCCGCTATTTTGACCGCTTGAAATCAGCCCAGTAATCGTGCCCCACCTTGCCTAGTTCAGGGTACCGTGATACATCTATGTGGGTTACTACTGAAATGGGTCCCTGTTACTAGGATCTCTTAATAAACATGTTATAATGGTTAAGTGTTCTCAATTTAACCAAACCCTACCCATTTGTTTAATTAACATGTTGCATTGGTTAAGTGTTGTCTACGTTAACTTAACCCTGCCATTCTTAGCATGTCTGTTCATTAGCATTAATTGATTTATTAATGCACCAACCTCTCACATTAGAACTATTGTTTGCGGTTGCTGGATGTGCCGGGCAGTTCCGAGTAGAATTCTACCGCAAACTCATTCTAACCTCAGGTTTTGGGCTTAATGCGCTAACCTCTCACATTAGATCTGTTGTTGCAGTCAGTGGATGTGTCGGGCGGTTCCGGGCAGCCTTACATCGCAAGTCAATCAAACCTCAGGTTAGGCATGTTCATCTTTTAGCCAATTTTCATATTTATCAAACATGCCCAAGTCTATATGTCAATTTTCCACAAGTGTAGTCAATTCAAGTTGTATCACATTTACTTGTTATGCCCAAAATTACTCAATTAAGTTATACCCAATTCCCCGCGTTACAATCGCACGTACAACAAGATTCAAACTAGGTTTCCAAATGAACCTAGTATTCGTAAAATAAAATAAAAGGGGAATAGAGAAGAAATCCAAGAATTGATATAAGAGAATAAGCATGTAAAGGTGTACCAAACACAAGAATTATGATTCCAATAGATTTGTTGTACATTAACAATAAATATGAGCAAACTGAGCAAGTTATATCATAGGCATAAAGATTCGATAGAACTGAACATAAAAGAATCACCAATTTGATGTACAACAAGATAGATTCAATTGTATCTCTAGTAATAGTCTCATAGGCATTGGTAATCTCAGATTTGATAAAAGAATAAGAATGAATCAGAATTGGTTATCATTACAATTAGGCATAATTCTAGATTCGATTCATTACAGTCATGATTTCTATTATGTGTTCAAATATGAATAATAACTGAACTTACAGTGATAGGATTAGAAAAAGAGAATTATTTGACGTTGTAGCGATTCTAATCTCTCTTTGTTGATTGAAGTGGAAAACCTTTACTTTAATTTGAAGCTCTCCAATTTGATTTTTAGTTTGGAGAAGGAGGCTAGGCTAGTTTAGAGATGGATAGCATGGTGACATCATATAATAGGGTTATGAGGTTAGGGTTTAGGTTTATGTGTGCTTATATAGATGTGTAGGATTAATTAGATCCTTTAGATCAACATAGGATCCATCCAAACCATCCAGTCCAAGAAAATGTGTCATCAGGCCAACCAGAAGTCCCCACATAGCCCTAAGACTCAGAAAATCGTCACTATCCAGAACAGTCAGCATGGGTCGACCCCTACAGAGGGGTCGACACCTGTGTCGACACCCCTTAAAGGGGGTCAACAACCTTTGGAGGGAATTTTCCCACCCACTTCTTTTCGCTGGTTTGAATTTCGAATTTTGATTTATTAATTGTTTATTTAATTCTGATTTAAGCTTAAATCTTCTAATCTCCATAACTTCTTTATACTATATCTGATTTACGCAAACTGAGACTCTATCTCAATCAGAATTCTGAGACGAACGCAGTGGCGCTACCCATTTTACTTAATTCCCACTTTTAAAAATTAAGCACTCTTTAATTCGTTATTTTTAATATTTATAGAAAATACGGGGTATTACACCTGGTAAATAAGAAAATATGATTGAACGGTATATGTAGGATTATCCAAAGTGAACTGTTTAAATCCAGTCACTAGAACTTTTGTTCTGACCCCTTCTGTAACAACCCGTATTTTCAATAACCTGTTATAACATAAATGGAGGCAGAATTAAACTGTAAAATCTGAATCAAGGGAAACGGGCTATTCCATTGCGTTCGTCTCGGAAAAATACGCGAAATAGAGTCCGAGTTTTCGAAAATCGGAGTCCGTATGACCAAGATATGGCCTCGCGAAGTTTCACGGAAAATTCCCAAACTAAAGTATACTTAATTAAGTGAAATGGGTTGCGCAGAGAAATATATATATTGATATATATATATAATTGAAAATTAAATAAATAAATATGCAAAAATGTTCAAAACAGCGAATTGGGAGAGGGGAATAACCGAACCGGCCGATTTTTGAGGTCGACCCAAGCCCGCTGGGTCGACTAGGGGTTAATCCAGGGTGTTTGGCTATCAACCCGTGGGCCGATTCGCTCAAATGCAGATTTTGCATTTGGATGGTTCTCATGGTTCATCTTTAATCTAAAGGTCCTAGATGGTTCCTACACTTGACTTCTTCCCCAAGACATGCTTTTATGGCTTGGATTGAATCTAGGTTTAATCCTATGGCCTAAAACACTTGCCTAATCTATAAATAAGACCCTAACCTATCCTAAATCCTCATTATTCATTCATGCAACTAAACTATGGCAAAAATTTACCTCTCATGGCCTCCACTCTCTTCATAAAATTTCTAAATGGTTTCTATGAGAGATTTTCCATGCATACAAGTGTTTTCAAGCTTGTATGAGTGTCATTAGCTTGCATTCAAGTCAAGTTTCTATCTTTGCATCATAAAGCAAGGGTTTTGATCATTTTGGCTCAAGGGTTTTTATGTTAGAGCTTGCATTTTGGGTCTATTTGATTGCATAAGGGCTTTGTCATATCTTCTGTGCCTTCATAGCAATGTAAGCCCTTTCCCTACTCTTAGATATTAACTATGAAGTTAAATGTTCATGTTGCAAGTTTGGGTTTGATCATTGAGTATGATACATGCTATCATGTCATGCAAGTTCATGAAGTCATTATCTTGATCTTGTGAGCTAAAAGCTACAACCTTTATGTTGAAATGTTGCATTAGGCAACATGAGAACCCTCATAACCTTTATGTCAACTTGCATATGAAGTCATAACCCTTATATGATGATATATAAGAGTTACTAGTCATCATTCCATATCTTTTGTCACCATGATTCGCTTATGTGCCAAGTTTGGGTTTATGCATGTTTTGAGGCTTAAGAATGTAACATGCAAGTTAATGAACACATTTGTGCCTCATTTGCCACCATGATTAAATTGTGGCTTAATATCCATTTTTGTCATGCCTTTGCCAAGTCTCTTCTTTTAATCCATTAAGTTGTCGCGAACGTATATGCAAGTTTAAAAGCGTTGGGTTATGTTATGGGTAATTTCTAATGACATGAAAATACAACTTGAAAACATGACTTGAAATATAACATGGAAGTTGACATGTAAGTATGCATAAAAACATAAGCTTGGGAATTTACCTATTAAGTTAGGTCTACCCTTTGGGAATTTACCTATTAAGTTAGGTCTACCCAAATACTTGAAAACTTGTAACATGTTTTGGGAAACATGATGGACATGACACTTAGATAATATAAGTGTGGCCAACTCGAGGTTGGGTTGAGTTTGCAACGTAAAACTACCCGGAACCGACCGGCCTAACTAGTAGTTGCAGACAATAGGACCCAATGTGAGAAGTTGGTCATGTTGTGCTTGAACCCGAGGTTAGACCAAGTTGTGGTGTAAAGCTACCCGGAACCGACCGGTTTAACTAGTAACCACAACAAAGTCTAATGTGAGAGGTGAAGGTGCATTAAGTAATTAATGCCACATGATAGGGTTAAGTTAATTTGATTAATGACTCTTAACCAAATATGACATGGACAAATGGGTTAAGTAATTTGATTAGGCTGATGATACTTAACAAAACATGACAAGGCTGGGTAGGTTAAGTAACTTGATTTGCCTAATGACACTTAACCATTTTTATATGACTAGTGGATGGGGTTAAGTTAACCAACACTTAATCAATCCAACGCGATAACTTGGTAAGGTTAAGTAAGTTTTCTTAATGACGCTTAACCGAAAAATACGGTTAACGAATGGGGTTAAGATTAGACTCAACTAGTCTAAACATGGAAATCGGATGGGGTTAAGTTAGCCTAGACTTAATTAATCCCACTTGGTAGTTTAATGGGGTTAAGTTAAACACTTAACTAATCTAAACATGATGAATTGATGTGGTTAAGTGACCTATACATATCCAATCTAACTCGTTAATTTATTGTGGTTAAGTTAACCAATACTTAACCAATATAACGTGAAAACATGATAAGGCTAAGTCACGAATCGCTTGAATACACTTGACCGATTTGACTAAGTAAATTGATAGGGTCAAGTTAATATATACTTAACCAATCTAGAATGATAATTGGACGAGGTTAAGTCGTGAATTGCTTAATATGCTTAACCAACTTGAGCATGGTTTGTAGGGTTAAGCCTTGAACTTGGATACTTAGCCAATTTTGACAGGATTTGTAGACGGGTTAAGTCATGAACTTAAGTGACACTTAATCCATTATGTAAACCCTAGTTCTGAGGATTAGGTGGATAACCGTAGTTACCAAGGATAACGGGAACAATGCTAAGTGGTAAACCTTAGTTGAAGAATAACTAAGTAATGATTCTTAGTCAAGGAAATTTAGACCAGTTCATAGATAGATGAGTAACCTGATACGGTAGGTCATCGTTTAAGTATACGAGTAGGAGCAAGTATCTGATTTAGATAAAGGCTCCAGCGAACTGGGTAACGAAGCAGCGGCTTCGGGGAACGTGAGGATATTCTTGGTATCCCTCTATGAGCTGCCAGGTGATTATACTAGGCTCATGAGAGGTTAAGGTCTGCGTTAGAAGAACCAAGAGTATGCCTTGGTTGCTATACGAGCGACCTAAAGACGGGGATGGATAGGGGATAGTCGACGATACACGGTCGTACCCTAGATAGCATTTCGTCAGGCTACCTACCATCTTTGGTCAAGCGTGTACGTACGGAAAGGCAGAGAACACCCAAAAGACCATAATTGCTATCTAATTATGGTTGCGGTAAGGCTTGGATGTGGGTTGGCCAGTGTTGTGTTCTCATACAGGATTTGTCCTGTCTTGTCTTTCACTAGTTGAGGGAGTGGTCTCGTGGGACCATAGCCACGTATAAGAAAAACATACCTTAGCATCTGCATCGGCAGATAAATCGAAAGCTCCCGACCGAGTCCTGTATTTCTTGATTTGCCCTGTGACAAGACTCGGATGGCATGATGTGATACATGTGCATACAGTCATGGAAAAGCGATTCACGATGAATGCGTGGGAAAAAGGGCGCGGTTGGCGGTTAGCGTAATCCCTAGTGGCTCTAGGGGGTTGAACCCAAACCGAGATACGAAAACGTGCAATAGGTAAGCATAATCCCTAGCAGCCCTAGGTAGCATAAGTCCTAGTTGTACAAACAATAATTCATGTTGGAAGACCCTAGCTAGGTTTAGGGTAACAGTCCAAACCGATCTTAAGGATCATGGAACTAAGTTAAAGTAATATAGAATCTCATGGGAAAGCCCGTATGGTCTACGGCAAGCGACTGAACATTTACATGGAATAAAACATACAAGTTGAGTAACCTATATATGCGATATATTAGGTTGACATGGACCATTACACGACTTTTGAGTGAGGGTCATTCTTGGTTAACACATGACACGGTGGGGATACTAGTACGGTAGGTGCAGAGCTAAAATACAGGATAGATATCACGGGGCGTTATACGTGACAGATATCTTGGGGATATTATACTTGATAGAAACCTGACGATGTGATACCTTGTTTTATCTTGACATCGTAATTTATCATGACACCTTAGTTTATCTGAGTTCAGTAGTTCATCCTGTTATTTTGATTTAGCTTATCTATCTTGTTATCATGCTTATGTTCATCTCAGTTTCTCATGTCAGTTAACTTTACTAGTTTTTATGCTAATAGTAGATAGGGCTTACTCAGTCTTTTTGACTGACCCGTTTTGTATCGCCTCTTTTCTTCCGTTTCCCCCCCAGGTTACAGGGAGGAAATACTGTTGTTTAGTTCGGACTTCTTCTGCTTGAAGGTCATCATGGATGGCTTGGACTTTTCTTGGCTAATGTCTACTTTACTATTTTTACTTGGGGAATAATTTATGAAAATGTCTTTATGCTTCTTTACTATTGCAAGACAGGTTTTGATGTACTCTGATGTAAAAGGCTTTAGACCTTATTTATTCATGTTATGAAAGTTTGATTTTACTTCCGCTATTTTATATGTTCTGTCTTGTGATATTTCTGTGCATGTTTACCAATAATGCCCCTCTAAAGCTAGTGCATTCCTTTGCGAGTGACCCTAGCGGAGGCGGGGTGTTACACGTGGTATCAGAGCAGAAGGTTACCAGACTGGGCAAAAGTTTTTAAAGACCTTCTGAAAACTATTTGAAAAAAAAAACCGTTTACAAAGAAGCATTTTTCAAGAAAATTTTCTTTTAAAAGAAAAAGGCTATTCCCCAAAGGCCATTAGCACTATCCTTGTTTCCTTAATTGAATCTCTTTTCCTTTCTTTCCTCCATTTGTAGTCACAGTAGTTTTAACTACGACTAGTCTTTCTACCTACGAAAGTGCTTTCCATACGATGGAGGTGGTTCTCGAGAGACCAGTGGCCGCGATATAAGAAAGGATCGTAAGAAAGAAGGATAAAGGATACGAGCTTAAGGATGAACAACTTGTTGGTATGGCTTAGTCCTCAAAGGAGGGAGAAAGATGAACAATGAAACCCATAACGAGAGAGTACCTTTGGCATGGTAAAACGGGGCGGATAGTTAAGTATTATGGGACAAGGACAAGATCATCGGGAGGGCAGTAGTATGCTCTCATTTCTAGAGTACCTCGGGAGGAGGGTAACGATCTTGTTAAAGGTTTAGCTTTTCTTCTCTATCATCCCGTTAGGACTTCGTTGTTCGTATCATTTAAATCTGCTTCGATAGTTGAGTCTCTGCACCTTAAGTACTAGCGTAATAGAGAATCCCATTTTTGTCTCAAAGTCCTATTGGAGAATCAGTCCATTTATACATGACTTGTTTGGATTTGGGAATGTCTATGCCAAGTGTTGAGTTTGGAAATAATGCTTATGTTTATAAGCTATGGATGGATTCTAGGGATGAAGTGGTTATCCAGTAGGGGGTGCCACTCTCGGTTTTGATAGGAGGGTAGTTAGACCTTTTGACTAGCCTTGGTAATGCCCTCGAAGTATCGGGTAACCTTTTTGAGGTTCTGTCATGACTAGTTACTTAGAATTCCTTGATGCCTTTATTGGAAATTTGAAGCCCGATCGAGTGGTGTTCGCCAATAAGACGGATGGTTTACTTCATTTATGCATGAGTTATAGAGATCACCCTAGTAAGTGCGCATGATAACCTGATTGACATCTGTTTACTTTCAAGAGAAAGTTCTTCTACATGGAATGCCTTATAGTATATAAACGAGATCCAAGATTCACTAGTGAATTTTGGAAAGCTTGCATGAGATCATGAGTACGCAGTCATGTTTGCGTCAAGTATTCTAGGAAAAGGATAAGTGCAAGTGGAACGAGAGGCGACGAAGAAATGAGTTCCAGCTCATGTTATGGAAACAGGAATAAGAAGCTACAAAATCGCGAAGTTAAAAGACGACTTTGATGGTCAAAGACTAGATACGCGCATGATATCTCTTTTTGGGTGTATATTCTTGATCCCTGTTTTCTGTAGAGCTTACTTGTAGGCTATCTTTTGTGGACATCCTCTCGGTCCTATTCTCCGTTACAAACCCTGTAAGGAGTTTGTCCTGTATATCTTCTCGACCCTGTTTCAGGGAATTCTAGGTAGAACCCTATGGATGTAAACATGTATTTGAAACATGTTATGATTGATATGGTTGCAAGTGGTTGCAAGTGGTTGCTCGTGGATGCACGAATACACATTAGATACTAGCTCGACTCGGTCACATTTCATATTGCATATGCACGAGTATTTATACTTGTTTATGGATGAAATCGAATGTATTATCATGCGGTTGTTGCATATGAATGAATGATTGTGCACGCATATAGTATCTATATGACTAGGACTATTTGCATACATGTTGGATTCATGGCACTATACATATTTTGCATTAGAAAGATTATTCAGGCCTGATCATTAGCATTAGCTAAGGAACATGTACACACATGTTTTGCATATATTCATACAGCATTAGAAATCATCTAAGGACAATGGTTGCTTGTGGATGATGTTTTGAGTAGATGGATGATGGATTGTAGGATATGTTCTTCCTAACTTGGAGATTTCGGGGACGAAATCCTAAAAGGTGGGGAGAATGTAACAACCCGTATTTTCAATAACCTGTTATAACATAAATGGAGGCGGAATTAAACTGTAAAATATGAATCAAGGGAAACGGGCTATGCCATTGCGTTCGTCTCGGAAAAATACGCGAAATAGAGTCCGAGTTTTCGAAAATCGGAGTCCGTATGACCAAGATATGGCCTCGCAAAGTTTCACGAAAAATTCCCAAATTAAAGTATACTTAATTAAGTGAAATGGGTTGCGCAGAGAAATATATATATATATTGATATATATATATATATATAATTGAAAATTAAATAAATAAATATGCAAAAATGTTCAAAACAACGAATTGGGAGAGGGGAATAACCGAACCGGCCGATTTTTGAGGTCGACCGAAGCCCGCTGGGTCGACAAGGGGTTAATCCAGGGTGTTTGGCTGTCAACCCGTGGGCCGATTCGCTCAAATGCAGATTTTGCATTTGGATGGTTCTCATGGTTCATCTTTAATCTAAAGGCCCTAGATGGTTCCTACACTTGACTTCTTCCCCAAGACATGCTTTGATGGCTTGGATTGAATCTAGGTTTAATCCTATGGCCTAAAACACTTGCCTAATCTATAAATAAGACCCTAACCTATCCTAAGTCCTCATTATTCATTCATGCAACTAAACTATGGCAAAATTTTACCTCTCATGGCCTCCACTCTCTTCATAAAATTTCTAAATGGTTTCTATGAGAGATTTTCCATGGATACAAGTGTTTTCAAGCTTGTATGAGTGTCATTAGCTTGCATTCAAGTCAAGTTTCTATCTTTGCATCATAAAGCAAGGGTTTTGATCATTTTGGCTCAAGGGTTTTTATGTTAGAGCTTGCATTTTGGGTCTATTTGATTGCATAAGGGCTTTGTCATATCTTTTGTGCCTTCATAGCAATGAAAGCCCTTTCCCTACTCTTAGATATTAACTATGAAGTTAAATGTTCATGTTGCAAGTTTGGGTTTGATCATTGAGTATGATACATGCTATCATGTCATGCAAGTTCATGAAGTCATTATCTTGATCTTGTGAGCTAAAAGCTACAACTTTTATGTTGAAATGTTGCATTAGGCAACATGAGAACCCTCATAACCTTTATGTCAACTTGCATATGAAGTCATAACCCTTATATGATGATATATGCGAGTTACTAGTCATCATTCCATATCTTTTGTCACCATGATTCGCTTATGTGCCAAGTTTGGGTTTATGCATGTTTTGAGGCTTAAGAATGTAACATGCAAGTTAATGAACACATTTGTGCCTCATTTGCCACCATGATTAACTTGTGGCTTAATATCCATTTTTGTCATGCCTTTGCCAAGTCTCTTCTTTTAATCCATTACGTTGTCGCGAACGTATATGCGAGTTTAAAAGCGTTGGGTTATGTTATGGGTAATTTCTAATGACATGAAAATACAACTTGAAAACATGACTTAAAATATAACATGGAAGTTGACATGTAAGTATGCATAAAAACATAAGCTTGGGAATTTACCTATTAAGTTAGGTCTACCCTTTGGGAACTTACCTATTAAGTTAGGTCTACCCAAATGCTTGAAAACTTGTAACATGTTTTGGGAAACATGACGGACATGACACTTAGATAATATAAGTGTGGCCAACTCGAGGTTGGGTTGAGTTTGCAACGTAAAACTACCCGGAACCGACCGGCCTAACTAGTAGTTGCAAACAATAGGACCCAATGTGAGAAGTTGGTCATGTTGTGCTTGAACCCGAGGTTAGACCAAGTTGTGGTGTAAAGCTACCCGGAACCGACCGGCTTAACTAGTAACCACAACAAAGTCTAATGTGAGAGGTGAAGGTGCATTAAGTAATTAATGCCACATGATAGGGTTAAGTTAATTTGATTAATGACTCTTAACCAAATATGACATGGACAAATGGGTTAAGTAATTTGATTAGGCTGATGATACTTAACAAAACATGACAAGGTTGGGTAGGTTAAGTAACTTGATTTGCCTAATGACACTTAACCATTTTTATATGACTAGTGGATGGGGTTAAGTTAACCAACACTTAATCAATCCAACGCGATAACTTGGTAAGGTTAAGTAAGTTTTCTTAATGACGCTTAACCGAAAAATACGGTTAACGAATGGGGTTAAGATTAGACTCAACTAGTCTAAACATGGAAATCGGATGGGGTTAAGTTAGCCTAGACTTAATTAATCCCACTTGGTAGTTTAATGGGGTTAAGTTGAACACTTAACTAATCTAAACATGATGAATTGATGTGGTTAAGTGACCTATACATATCCAATATAACTCGTTAATTTATTGTGGTTAAGTTAACCAATACTTAACCAATATAACGTGAAAACATGATAAGGCTAAGTCACGAATCGCTTGAATACACTTGACCGATTTGACTAAGTAAATTGATAGGGTCAAGTTAATATATACTTAACCAATCTAGAATGATAATTGGACGAGGTTAAGTCGTGAATTGCTTAATATACTTAACCAACTTGAGCATGGTTTGTAGGGTTAAGCCTTGAACTTGGATACTTAGCCAATTTTGACAGGATTTGTAGACGGGTTAAGTCATGAACTTAAGTGACACTTAATCCATTATGTAAACCCTAGTTCTGAGGATTAGGTGGATAACCGTAGTTAACAAGGATAACGGGAACAATGCTAAGTGGTAAACCTTAGTTGAAGAATAACTAAGTAATGATTCTTAGTCAAGGAAATTTAGACCAGTTCATAGATAGATGAGTAACCTGATACGGTAGGTCATCGTTTAAGTATACGAGTAGGAGCAAGTATCTGATTTAGATAAAGGCTCCAGCGAACTGGGTAACGAAGCAGCGGCTTCGGGGAACATGAGGATATTCTTGGTATCCCTCTATGAGCTGCCAGGTGATTATACTAGGCTCATGAGAGGTTAAGGTCTGCGTTAGAAGAACCAAGAGTATGCCTTGGTTGCTATACGAGCGACCTAAAGACGGGGATGGATAGGGGATAGTCGACGATACACGGTCGTACCCTAGATAGCATTTCGTCAGGCTACCTACCATCTTTGGTCAAGCGTGTACGTACGGAAAGGCAGAGAACACCCAAAAGACCATAATTGCTATCTAATTATGGTTGCGGTAAGGCTTGGATGTGGGTTGGCCAGTGTTGTGTTCTCATACAGGATTTATCCTGTCTTGTCTTTCACTAGTTGAGGGAGTGGTCTCGTGGGACCATAGCCACGTATAAGAAAAACAGACCTTAGCATCTGCATCGGCAGATAAATCGAAAGCTCCCGACCGAGTCCTGTATTTCTTGATTTGCCCTGTGACAGGACTCGGATGGCATGATGTGATACATGTGCATACAGTCATGGAAAAGCGATTCACGATGAATGCGTGGGAAAAAGGGCGCGGTTGGCGGTTAGCGTAATCCCTAGTGGCTCTAGGGGGTTGAACCCAAACCGAGATACGAAAACGTGCAATAGGTAAGCATAATCCCTAGCAGCCCTAGGTAGCATAAGTCCTAGTTGTACAAACAATAATTCATGTTGGAAGACCCTAGCTAGGTTTAGGGTAACAGTCCAAACCGATCTTAAGGATCATGGAACTATGTTAAAGTAATATAGAATCTCATGGGAAAGCCCGTATGGTCTACGGCAAGCGACTGAACATTTACATGGAATAAAACATACAAGTTGAGTAACCTATATATGCGATATATTAGGTTGACATGGACCATTACACGACTTTTGAGTGAGGGTCATTCTTGGTTAACACATGACACGGTGGGGATACTAGTACGGTAGGTGCAGAGCTAAAATACAGGATAGATATCACGGGGCGTTATACGTGACAGATATCTTGGGGATATTATACTTGATAGAAACCTGACGATGTGATACCTTGTTTTATCTTGACATCGTAATTTATCATGACACCTTAGTTTATCTGAGTTCAGTAGTTCATCCTGTTATTTTGATTTAGCTTATCTATCTTGTTATCATGCTTATGTTCATCTCAGTTTCTCATGTCAGTTAACTTTACTAGTTTTTATGCTAATAGTAGATAGGGCTTACTCAGTCTTTTTGACTGACCCGTTTTGTATCGCCTCTTTTCTTCCGTTTCCCGCCCCCCAGGTTACAGGGAGGAAATACTGTTGTTTAGTTCGGACTTCTTCTGCTTGAAGGTCATCATGGATGGCTTGGACTTTTCTTGGCTAATGGCTACTTTACTGTTTTTACTTGGGGAATAATTTATGAAAATGTCTTTATGCTTCTTTACTATTGCAAGACAGGTTTTGATGTACTCTGATGTAAAAGGCTTTAGACCTTATTTATTCATGTTATGAAAGTTTGATTTTACTTCCGCTATTTTATATGTTCTGTCTTGTGATATTTCTGTGCATGTTTACCAATAATGCCCCTCTAAAGCTAGTGCATTCCTTTGCGAGTGACCCTAGCGGAGGCGGGGTGTTACACCTTCCAAATAATATACTTGCAAGTTAGAATTGTGGCAGTGACGTGATAGCCTTGGATACTGGTTAGGCAGTAATATTGATACGGTAAGGCTATATTTTGATTACATTATATTTTATCCATTCCGCTGTGAGACAATTTCTGAGCTCTGACATGTTTTATGTCTCTGTCTTTTCTGCAGGATACCAGAGCAAACCAATCTGAGTTTCGATAGATTGGAATTTTGAAAAAAAATCAGTTTGTCGAAATTGGGGTTGTCATATATATATATATATATATATATATATATATATATAAGAATCAAATGAATCAAAATCTCATATATATATATAACTAAATTCCAGAATTCTCAAACCTATATAAATTTTAGAATTGAGAGGACAGAATTAAGGTTAGAGAAGGAGAAGAGAAATCTAACCTTATATTCAGGATTTTGCCATGGAAGAAAGATGGTGGAGGCGCAAGAATGAAATGAAGAATAGGGTTTAGGAGAGGCTCGACCTAAGCGGATGACCCTTTGCCCAGAGACTGGTCGATCGGTGGTCGACCTATAGGGGTCGTCGAACATCCAAGAGATTTAAATCTCTTGGTTTGTCGCTTATTTTTATTGAACATTATTTAATTCATTGATTTCTTTCCTTTGTTTGCTTATCCTTGTCCCCTATTATAATATTTATATATATGCACACAACTATGAATTCAATTGGAATATTTTTTCATTCTAATCTTAATTAATATATTCCAGGTATATGTATTTATTTATTTGAAATTCAAACCTTGTGTGTTAATAATTACGCACAACTTGTTTTATTAATGTCTCTTACGTACTGACTCTGTTTTCTGTAAATAAAATTTGAAAATGAATCAAAATATCCTCACAGACACAACTATGATACTTCCATGGCCAAATATCTATGAGAGAGAACGAGAACCGAAAGTCAAACTTAATCATCTGTGAGAAACCGACCTTCTCTAGGAAACCTGGGAGGTTGTAATGAGGAGGGAGGTCAGAACAACAAGTTCTGATGACTAAGAATGTGCAACACATAGTATAACACATATATATTCTGTTTGGTTCAACCCAAGCTGTATTCCTACCAAGGTTAGTGATTCTAAACCAACCTTGTTAATGTTTACGCACGACTCTATTACTTTCCCAAAGTAGTATTCTCAAATTTTATTAATGAGATAGGACATTTACACATATATTTGTGAAGCCTTTATACCAGAGCTTAACTGGTTAACTATTTTGAGATTTGACCCCTAATTAAGGAGTTTCTATATCTATATACTTTACTTTGCTCATTTTTTCTTCATTTATTGCCTCAACATCAATGATAGATAGGGTGGATTCTTCCCAATCACTTAAGATCCTAGGCAGACCAATTGGTCCCTACTAGTTATGGCTTTCATCATTCACGCATATACCCTTGCTCCACATAAGGTAAGAGATGGTAGTTTATCATTCGTTGTACCTTCTAGCTGGCCTATTAGATAAGAGGTTTATTACTTCTCGTAGGATAGGTAGCCATATCTGACGTTTTAGTTTCCAGGTTTGGGTAGGTCCACACACACCTACCATTTAAGACCCTAAACTGAAAGACCTATTCCAATTGGACTCTTCAACCCCTATCACTTAGAAATTTAGGACCCAGGAAGTGGACTATACGCGAAGGTTATTAGTTCATACCCCATTTGCCTTTAGCACCTTTCCCTATTGGGATAAAGTAGGCTACGTTACTAAATCATTACCGTTTAGTCCCTCTATACAGAAATACTATACTTACACCTTTTATTTTCGTCACGGGTTTATATTGCTAATAATATCTTACATTATTAACCTACTAAGTCCAACTATATTTTCTGTCTCCATTACTATAAATCAGGAAGGTTATTTTTCTTTTTTCCTAGGGTATTTATTTAATACCTTCTCTAATTTGGACTTAGTGTTTAAACGACAATCATAAATTCCCTTATGACACTAATTTCCTTTTATTTCCTTTTTATTGCCCTTTTAGACCATAACAGTCATATTTTCCTAAGGCAACTATTTATCAGTCCCGAGTTATCTATTTGTTGTACCCCAACAGACGATTATTATTCTTGTTCATTTATTTATTGGTTGACTGTTAAATATATATATACGTATATACGTACCAGTCCTCTCACATTAAGTTGACTACCTGTGGATGCTGGATTTGTCGATCGCTTCCAGGCAGACTTCTACCACAAGTGAACTTAACCTCATGCCTTAGTACGATTTTATTTATGCATTATAGCCCTCACATTAAACTGATTACTTGTGGTTGTTGGACTTGCCTGTCGGTTCCGGGTAGGCTTACACCACGAGTTGAGCTTAACCTCGTGTCTAAATGCAGTTATTATTCAAATTTCCTAATTGGGGTTTATAACATTTATCCTAATTGATCTTAAGAATTGTAACCATCTTCCTATCACATTTATTTTCCCCTAGTCAATATTGTTTACAATGGTTATTTATTGATTTGTGGTATCATTTATGGCAATTAATTATATTGATTGCTATAAATGGTCACCACAAATATATTAATTCAAATTGGATTATATCTACACATAACTCCATAATTGAACCTTACCCAAACATTCAAACATTCCATAAAATGAATATTTTACCGTTTTACACTGATTTAGACGGATAATATGCATATATTTATTTTTATGTTTTCGTGCAGTCAACGTGGTTATTATTATTTTATCATTATTCTTCTTTTTAAATTAATGATTTGGTATAATCAATTAACCAAACATTTCCTTTTTATATTCAAACTTGACAAAAGGTTTCAAGTCTCACAAAGGACCGTTAGCCATAATCATTGTAAATAATGCATATTTTGTGGAATTGACATATTTCCAAATCACAAGAAATATATGTTAATATATATTTTGGAATAGTCGATGCACACATAAATATATGTATTTATATTTTTATGTACCTTTGCACCACTTTTCTCTTTTTAATCCTTTTTATCATACCTCTTGTGATTTCAAAATAATGCCTCTTTATTCAAAAGGAGGAAAACGACATGTTTACAATGCTTAAGCCAAAACCCAATAATATTGAATACAAACAGGAATATTTCTTTTATTCTTACAACCACATAATTCACCAATTTCATCTTTTACGCAAATTCACATATTTCATTATTTACACTGAACTAAAGATCTGGAATGCATCTACAACTAATTTATGTTTAATGGTATTGATTTCCAGATCCACTGTGCTATGTAACATGTATAACATATTTCATTATATAACTATAGGAATATGTCGGAAAAATATTTAAGAATCCTACAATTAATGTTATACATAATCATAACTTATCGTTTACAAATTTTGACCATATTCATAATCAGATTTGATGGTTGCCAATAAATTCACAATATTTAAATGAACAGATCTGATAGGCATAAAACCTAGATTTAATTCAAATGAGTTAGATAAGTCATTATAACTGTATTAGTAAATTTCCCACTCACCTTATTAATTACAAATTCTAAGTTTTGAATCCTTTAGGCCTATAATCCCTAAATTCTTATAACTCTACAATTTATCTAGAAAGGGGAAAATTTTAGATCTGTAGAAATATAAGAAAAAGGGAAGAAAGCGAAGAATCTATCGTTCAACATCCTTTTCCATTAAATCTAATAATCTTCCCAATTTCATATGAATTTGATTTGATACGTATGAACATATTTTTGTTTTAGAAATTAGGTTAGAAAAGGAAGAAAAATGGCAGAGCTCCGCTGCCTCTATTGATTTGCATGGAAAAGAATGGAGTGCTACCCCTTTATTTATAGGGATGGAAATATCCTAGAACTATCGGATCGGTTTAAGTTATATCCGTCCATTCATTATATATAAAAAGTTAACATAACCCTTCAAAATCTAGCTACCACTAGGCGATCTGACGCCCAGTTTGTCGACCTCGGTCGACACCCATGGTCGGCCGCTTGGGAACCAGATTTCCTTGGTCAGCTTGGTTAATTTAGGTAATATACTAATTAAAAATTCTTATTTATTTTTCGTTTGTTTTCGTATTTCGTCTGTAACTTTCTCATACGGACGCCTTTCATGAAACACCAAACATGAAAGTTGACCAGAATTCCGAGACGAACACAACAGTTAAAGTCTCATGGACAAATTCCATCATTTGTAGAAATTTATGTTTTTGAAATTATAATAATTAATTTGTATTGCCAAAATTTCATGTTGTTACATTCTTCCCTCAAAAGGAATTTTGTTCCGAAATTCTGACGTCTATAATCCTATCCTACACAACTAATTTGTTTACACATACTTTGCAACCATGTGTATATGTGCATGGTCTACATAATGCAATTCAAACATAAAATATTCATGCTAGATGATTCTAATCGGATCCTCTTATATGTTTGCATTAAGACATTCAAAACACTTTTGAAAACATTATGCAAAACATCCTATATATACCGGCATTTCTATATGAATGCAAATTTTGAAAAATTCTTTTTCATCGATAACATTCACACAATTACGAATAAAAGTGTGAAGTAATCAATTCTGCATCCAAACCCTATCATCCAAAATGTCACGCAATCTAATCGTCCCCTATTTGATTTCTCCTAAACTGGAAAAAGGAAATCAAAGCAAAGAATTTTAACATTTCTTGGCTTATTAATATTTCATTTCCCGCCCTACAGTGGAATTTTCTCCTCAATTACTCAAAATACTCCAAAAATTTCCATCTGTAGATGTAAAGGGGGATTAAAACAAGCTCTAAAACATAAGACGAGTTAATTAATAGCTCGCTCACATCATTGACATGATATGGAAACAGCATTTCCAAGGCTAAAACTGCCTTTCCCTTGTTACCATTAACGTTTTTATCATATCATCGGTCCTATTGCACTACTACAACGTTCACACAAAGCATCCAAAAATCTTCCTTACACTCTTCATGTGGCTAAAAAAAAATTCATAGAAATAAATTCCCACTTGAAATGTAATGTCCCATATTTTTAGTAGTCAAATATTTAATATATTTTATTATTTTAAATGTTGAATTTGGAATATTAATGGATTTAATATTAAATTTGTTTATTAAAATGAAGTTTGAACGGTTAATTTATATATAAGTACAAATCGAGCTCGTAATGGTGCGGTAGTTCGTAATATTGAGTTTTCAACTTTAGTTGGGTATACAGAATTCGTTTTAAGTCGGATTTCTGTGAAACAAGAAACATTTGAATCTTGTTTATTTTAATTTTCATATGAAAGAGAAAAATCTGGTTTTCGTGTTATATATTGTTACGTCTAAATCAAATTTTAAAATAGTTGATATGAAATTCGTTAATTAATGATAACATTTATTTAATGAATTTAATAGGGTTTTAATATAATTTGGATACGGTTTTAACTCGAATTAATGATAATAAGTTGTATAAATTATATTTGAAGCTATATGTATTATTCTATTTTGGATATTTATGATAATAATAATTTATTATTTAATTGGATTATTTTGGAATTTAATTAATATTTTATTTAATTTATATAAGAGTTGAAAATAGAGATTTTCCAAACGGTCTCGGTTTTTGATGAAATCTATTTCATTGAGACCATAATGTTAAATTATTGTATGGTATTAAATTTTTGTAGCAAACCGATGTCGTATGTGACAACGGTAGCCCTAAACACTCAGTCATTTTCTACAGCGCGTAATTAAATTAAATTAATAGAGGGGTATTTGTGTATAACTTGAGCAGACGAAAGAATTAAGCCATGAAACCATTTTTGTTGAGTTAGTATAGACGTTTAGAGTCAGGATAGGCAGGTAGTTTGTTATTTTTGGACATTGAGTATTTTGGTGTCCAAAATAGCAGTGTTTGGCATATAAAAATAGCGTACAGGAAAACAGTCTTGGAATGCGACGAAACTTGTGCCATTGGATTCATGTTAATTAATTATTATAAGATTTCAATTTTCGTGTCAATCGAACTTACTTTTTTTATCGGGGCAACGGTAAATGCCTATGTTTTTATTTAATCATTTATATTATTTGACAGAGGTAACTTTAAAGGAATGGATGACTGGCCAAACGAACTCTGAATTTAACAAAACAAATTTCATTGGATCCGTAAGGAAAAGGTTTAGAAAAATTTCAAAGTTTCAAGTTGATTGTATTTATTTTGTGATCATGAGAAATTTAAATGCGTGATTTTTCACCTGTGATTTACAAAGGACTTTTTACAAACGACCTTAGAATTCGATGAAACCCGTCCCATGTGTCCGGAATATTTTTCTATGCTAGAATTAAGAGTTTCGTCTTGATTGGAGATCGTATGTAGCAGCTTTAATACGTTAATTCGTGATGAAGTAAATTTCATAATATTATATTCTAACTTGCCCCTATATATACCCCTAACGTTAGAAAACCTAATTTTTTGTCAATAAACAAATACGTGGTCAACCGAATTCCTTGCCGCCACATAAACAATGAATGGCCAAAACTGATAGGTTCTCTCTTCCACTTTATTTTGAAATTCACGAATCGATTCAACAAACATTCAATAGAAAAAATCTTTAACTCTATGAGATCTTCAATATGTGCGGTGGTGATCTTCTCTAGTGATTCGTGGTGGCAGGGATGGAGGATGAAAGCCGTCGGCTATCGAATAGATTTTGGGATTTATGGCGTGATCGTGTTCAATGGGGTTTGGGGCTCGGGTCGACGAGCTAGTGGGGTATGTTCTGGTAGTTGCCGATTGACCGACGGTGGAGGATTGGAGGCTCGGTGTTCAATTTTCGGTCTTCGGCGTGAATGGGGAAAGCTGATTTCTTTGCGTGCTGAAGGGTGGAGTTGTGGAGAGTGGGTTCATACACGTTAAAACGAAGTAGCCTCGAAACAAACTAAAGCCGCGTGAAAATGAATACGAGCAACATGTTTTGTACAGTGAAGACGGCCACGTTTATTTATAACGTAATTAAGCTTTTTAATAAAATAATTAGGAATTTAATTGTTTAATTAAAACGTGAATTGCCATGTAGACCTGCTCATGGAATATGCGCAAAGGGGATGTTTGCTTCTGGACATTATAGAACGAAGATGAATTAAGACCAACATATTTTCTTTTGGAATGTATTGAAAGGGTTGTGCTTACGTGGAGGGAAAGGGATAAAGTGGACATCAAATATTGGATGGGCTGATTCTTGTCTGGAATCAGAAGAATAGTCGACCACATTTTTTCCAAACTAGCATTTTATAATATTAAAAATTAAGGAAATTATTATCTAACGTAAATGGTATGCTTATACTAATTATAACCCATACCAATTTCATCAGAGTCGGACGAAATAAGTTGCACTAGAATTGTATCAACGAGGTCTACACCGTGGATCTAATTTGGACGGATTTAGAATCAACAAGAATTTATAGTTAAATTAAATGACTGTTTAATTTAACTGTAACCGAACCACTTAAACGAAATAAAAGCCAAGTGAGTTAAGCTCACCCAGTTCTTACCACTTATATTTTATATAAGTCGGGTTTTATAATTGTGTGTTATGGCTGCTAATGGTAGATAATTTGTTAAATATATATTCATAGATTGTTTAAACCAATGAGATTAAACATTGTTTAATTTTAGTACCAAATCATTATTCTAACAATTGGACCCAATGAAGATAACTTACCTTGTTGTTTACATTTATAAAATAAATGTGTTTAATTTAGTGAATTGTTTTGTTAATGCTTATGTAATAACCCGAAAATTCTAAACCAATTTAAAATTTTTATTTTAGAAATTTTGATGGATTTTGAATATTTAAAATGGTTTATTTTAAATAATAACAACTAAAAATTTATTTTAATCGAAGTTAAAACGAATATTTTATTTTAATTATAAAAGGAGTTAGAAATAGCGCGGTAGTTTGAAAATTTGAATTTGAACTTTGACTGACTGTACAGGATGCATAATAAATCGGATTATAATGAAACCAAAAATATGTAAATCTATTTACTTTCCAACGAATCCGAAAAATTGAAATTTCATAGGGGGAAGCAAAAGTTATGCCCAGTTAAATTTTCAGAATAGTCGTTGTGGAATTTATATATATATTTTAATATTAAAAATAGCCATTTTGCAAACGACTTTCGTTTCCTACGAAACCACTTTGGTTGGAACCGGAATGTCAGATTATTGCTAGGTTTCAATTTTCATAATTTTTCGAATTAATATGTGAGCGTGGCAAAAGAAAATGTGTTTTGTCAGTTTCAGTCAATTTCGATCGACCCAAAAATGGCCATTTTTCAAACGGTCTTGGAATTCGATGAAATTAGTTTTGTTAGAACCGTATTGTCAAAACTTAACTAGAAATAAATTTTCTGGAATTTTTAGAGTCAATATGTGGCCCCAGTAATTTAAAATGTACAATCAAAATTTAATATTAAATGACTTATATTGTAATTTAAAGAAAAGTGGGCTGAAACAATCGAATGAGCTGACGAGACATATTCCATTGTGTCCGGGATGGGGGTTATTAGCTAGGGGCAACACTCGTTGGGTTTGATTTGTGGAGTCCGGATGGTTTAACAAGTTATTTTCTTGAATTAATTAATTTAAATAATATAAAATACCCTATAAATACTCTTGAAATACTGTAGGGATACAAAACCCTAATTCTTCTATACAATACAGCTACCATGTTCTTCAACCAATGGCCCAGAAACTCCAAAATAGATTCCTCAATTTCTCCTAAGATAATTCGAATTCAAACTGGGTTATAAAGCGAAGATCGATCAGCAAGGTGAGCTTGATGAAACGAACGGCTGAGATGGGTCATCGTTCATCGAGGTGGTCGGAAATTGGGTATAAACCAATCATCGTTGCAGTAAAATTGATGGTGGAAGGAGGTGCCGCGATCGATGCTGCCACCGGCATCGGTGAGGTCTCGCGTGGACGCTCGAAGGTGATATGTCGAATCGGCAGTCTGGAGAACGGATTGGAATGCGTTAGTGAGGATTTGATGTCGACTATGGGTGTTCGTGGTCCAGAAAGAGATAAACGATGGACAAGGGAAAAGTAATTAAACAATTATATAAATTTAATTATTTATGTAATTAATGGTGTAATTAAATTATAAACGATCATAACTTTTTCAAATCTTAACTAAATTCGGCGATTTTCGTTGCGTTGGAATCCTTGTGACGAGATCTAGACGATGGGACTAACCAGATCTGGAATGGAGAAATTTGAAAATTCAGACTACAATCAATATGAGAATTCTGTTTCCTGTTAAATAATTAAAATGAAGTAATTATGATTGTGATATTATCCCTCCACTGTTAATTGCTATGTGTTGTTATTCGTGATTGGATTTAGGTTGATGAATTCTGTTATGTTGATCTATTGATTGAATGGATTATTCTTGTTGAAACAAAAATATCATTTTTGTTGAAACAAAATAGAGAAAAACAAAATATTCATTTTTCTAAATAGAAAAGTGTGAAAAACAAAATATTCATTTTGTTAAATAGAAAAGTGTTAAAACCATATATTTATTGTATGTGTAAAATGTTGCCGTTAAAAGAAAAGATTTCATTTTTATTTGTATATTTAGATGCAAATAAACATCAAAGAAAAAGATTTCATTTTTATTTGCATATTTAGATGCAAATAAAAACTGTAGAAAAAGATTACATTTTTTGTTTGAATTTTTGACGCAAATAAACATTTAAATAAAAAGTTATATTTTTATTTGCATTCTTTGATGCGAATAAAATATTGCAATTAAAAGTCGAATTTTTATTTGCATTCTTTGATGCAAATAAAAGGTGGAAATAAAGGTTGCATTTTTTTTACAATTTTAGATGCAAACAAAACATTAATTAAAGTTGCATTTTTGTTTGTACTTAGATGTAAACCAAAAACATTAAAATGAAAGTTATATTTTTGTTTGCATTTTTGATGTGAATAAAATATTGATTTAAAAGTTGCATTTTATTTGAATTCTTTGATGCAAATAAAACATGAATTAAAAAGGTTACTTTTTTATTTGCATTTTAGATGTAGATAAAAGCCTAGTTTAAGAAGTTACATTTTTCATTTGCATTTTTGATGCAAATAAAAGAATAGAATCAAGGTTATAATTTTCACTTACATTTTTGATGCAAATGAAAGAGTAGGATAAAAGCACATTTTTGGTTATAATTGTCATATTAGAATAAAAGCACATTTTTGGTTATAATTTTCGTATTAGAATAAAATCTTATTTTTGGGCATAATTACTATGTTAGATAAAAACATCATTTTTACTATAAATTGTTAAATTAGTAGAAAAAGATAACATTTTGATTATAAAATGCAACATTAGAGAAAGATAACATTTTGATTATAAAATGTGTATTAGATTAAAATTGCCTTTTTGTTAGAAAATGCTGCATCAGAAAAAAATACATTTTTGTTAGAAATGTATATTAAAAAAAATACATTTTTGTTAGAAATATATATTAGAGAAAAAAAATACATTTTTGTTAGAAAATGTACATTAGAGAAAAAATACATTTTTGTTAAAATGTACATTATAATATAAATAACCCTTTTGTTAAAATGTTACATTAGAATAGAAATAACCTTTTGTTTATTAAAATGTTGCATTAGGTAGAAATAACATTTTGTATCAAAACAAAAATATCATCTTTGTCATAGAATGTTATGTTAGATAAAATAATCATCTTTATTAGAAATGATTATTTATAATAAAAAGATCTTCTTTATTAGAAAAATGATTACATTAGAATTATGATCACATTAGAAAAATGCTTACATTAAAAATGTGTTTACATTAGAAATATGATTACATTTTTACGTAATGTAAAAAGAATAAAAGATTACATTTTTATGTAATGTAAAATGAATCCTTTATGTTTCATTTGTTCAAAACATTACCATTTACTTGTAGTAGAAAAAGAACCATTATATGTTTTGTTGATTCAAAACATTATTAATATGTTAGTGAATAAGAAATGTCATTACATTAGAATCATGTTAGTTGAAATAAAAAGGTCATTGCATTGGAATTATGTTAGTTGAAGTGAAAATGTCATTTATTGAGACTACATTTATGTTAAATAGAAAAGTTATTTATTTAGGCTACATTTATGTAAATGTTCATATAGTTGTTGAAATTAAATTATAAATATTTATTTATAATTTAAACAACAAAAATTGGTTAATTTTTATTAACCAATGATTTATTTAGATGAACTGTTGTTGCTTGAAAACCCCACGCGGGTATTGGGATGATACTTGACACACACTAGTCTCAATATTTAGTTGTATGTCAATCGATGGATTGACAGTCTGTGATGAGCGTTATTTATTTATTTTAATGCTCACACAGTTATAATTTCACTCTGATTTGAGTAGTTTGATCGATGATTATTTATCACTACTGTTATATACATATGCAATGTATGAAATCCATATGACCAAATTTATATGGTAATCGATTGAGTCGCGTTCCGATTCAGAATATTTTTAATAAAATAATATTTTGAAATAAAGAACCTCTTTATATAAAGAATATTTTGAAGTAAAGAATCTTGTAAATAAAGAATATTTTAAAATAATATTCAGTGTAGAATAAAATTATGAAGCCACGTTAAGTAGAAACGCCGTTTTTAACCCAAACGGGTTTATCGACCATTTTTATTCATTTTAGATTGAATATCGAAAAGAAGTGATTTAAATATGTAATATTTTGAAAATATTATTATTTTAATATAATAAAGATATAGAATATTCAGTTTTGCTTTAAAATTGAAAAATGAAGTTGAAACCGTTTTAAAACGAATTTATAAATATTTTATAGAACGATTTAAATAGAAATCGACGATATATTATATATATTTATATAATGGCCTGAATAGAATGCGCCGCACAGCGACAGTTCGCGAATTTCGACCATTAACTTCAAATTGGCGTAACGGAAGGTCCGACCTTCGGATTCTTCTAAAACCGGAACCATTGGGTTCGTATCGAAAAGAGCTTTCCAATGAATATAAAAGTTTTGAAATCTAACAGTTGAATTTGGAATTATGTCCAAATCAAATTTGGAAAAGGTCGCTATGGATGCAGTTTGGTGGCCGTTATTGGAAACCGACTGTACGAGCGATAATAAAATTATTAAAAATATGGAAAAATTATGTAAAATCGTAATTAATGAATTGGGAAAGAGTTTGGATGAAAAATTCCATATTTGATAAGATAAAGTTATATTTTTATCGAACTGAACTAGTTATTAACTAGAATAAATCTTTAAAATAAGATTTAATGAAGTTTTCTAATTAATTGATATTTAATTGGAATTAAATAAGATAAATTGGAATTGTGGGTTTGTCATGAATGATGTTTTAAACGACATTTGTTCTTGAACCCCGTATGAAAGAATAAATGTTTTAATTAAGATTATTAGTGTTTCTAATTATATTTAGTAATTGGAATAAAATGAAATGTGAATTGGGTTTATCGTGAACTGTGTTTTAAACGACACTTGCTGTTCAACCCAATTCACAGTGAAAATATAATTTGGAAATTATAAATCTTTTTAAATTAAGATTTAAATGGAAATTTTCCAAAAGTAAAGTTTTCCAATTTAATATATTGGAATTGAATGGGATTCGATTTAATAATAATCGAGATGAGATTATGTAAAAGAATATCGTTACTATATATGGAATTTAAGAGGCTTTGCCGTTATTCCATTTATATTAATAGTTTGATATAGGAATTTATAACGATTATATATTGATCTGATTTATGTGAAGATTCCTTATTTTACGGGAGATGATTTTGGGGTTTATCGTGAACTATCTTTTTAAATAACATTTGTTCTTTAACCCACTTAAAGATAAGATTTATTTCTTAAATGTGAATAATCATAAAGTAATGATTTTGGATATTAAAACCAAATTGGGATTTTAATGAATCTTCAAAAGGGGGATTAAAGAATAAATTAAAGAATTTATCTTTGATAAAATTAATGGGAACATTTTTTCAAATAATGTGAATATCTGATTAAAAGAATATTCTGAATTGGAATGTAGCATATGGTGTGTTTTATAGTACTTGATTTTTATTATAAAATACGCGAGTTATTCGGAAAGACCGGGTTTAACCCATTCTGAATAATTACTACGACGATCAAAAGTCGAAGAAGAAGACGGTGATTGAAGACCGACGATCTTCACATTGAATGGATGAGGACTATTGATGCCTGTGATTGGAGTTGCTGCCTTGAGAAGTTTATAATGGTAGTTGTCCGAACATATTGTTGATCGTTCAGATATGCGAGGTATAAAGTGCCTCCGGTTTCGTTCAGACCCACAACGAACTTGTAAATGGATTGTATGCCTGACGATGTATTCCTTTATATTGTATTCATCGATCTCTGCTAAATATATATCTGCTGGTGGCGGAGAATTCATTCTCTTGCATAACACCCTTCTCTGAGACGTACGAGCTTAGAGGTTATATATTGGCAGAAATCAATGGTATGGTATGGATCGACATTGTGGCATGCTAAGATGCAAATGATTGAGGCTTATTGTTGAAAAGCAGAGCCTTGTGGTTGATGATCAAAGCACAGCTTTACTTAGCATAGCTTTGTGTAGCGTTACTTCGCGAGCCTCACACCCCGGTATGAACTAGAAACGGGAGTAAGGACTGCAGGGAGGACATACGTTTCTTTCTAGCTAGAAGTGGTGTCATGATTTTTACAAGGCCTGACATTTTTACTTATGCAGATGATGGAATGAGGCGCCTCGGTTATTTGAGTCCCTACTAGCCCTATTTACGCCCCATAGTGCGGGGAAACGTGTTGTTCAGGCATTACTAATCCAACCATTGCACTTTGGTGGACTGGCCCTGAAGATCCAAGGGACGATGCGTTCTGTTCCTGAGACATGGCTAGATTGTCTCGAATTCAGTAAGGACTATCTTTTGCCTTGGTTCATGATGGAAATCCAACTTCCAATATGACCCATGCAGTTTTGATTGTATTACTAGTACAGCGACATAGTATATGGTAGCTATGCCGTCTATGTTTGATATTATGATTGAAATGTTTTTGAAAACATATACACACTATAATAATATCAACTCCGTTTTATCGTATCAAGCATTTTTGACCATTATAAGGTAAAACTCTATCCTCCAGTTTGTGTTGCATTGTGTGATGGGACTTGAGTGTTATAATGGTTTCATTTTTATAAAAAGCATTGCATTGTTTAACAATTTACTTTACTTATGCACCGACAATCCAATGGAGTAAACCCGTTCCGCATTAGCGGCGTGGTCCTGTGATTAGCCATATTATTAAATAGGTTAAGTAGATTTCTCATACCAGTCCCATGACTGACCTGTAGTTTGTTTCACTTGCAAACTCGGGTGCCCTCTTTTCCACACGGGCAGTCGAGTAGCTTGTTTGTAGATATATTAAGCAGGATTCTGGATCGAAGCTTAAAGCTGTGTCCAGAGCATAGAAAGTCTTCCGCTGTGTATTGTATTAATTTATTGTAAGTTTATCTTCCGCTGTATTATTTATCTTGATGTACTCTGATATTCTATACTCTGATATTCTGTACTCTGATGTAATATTATTACGATGTTTATAAAAGTCTTATGTTATTTGTTCTAATGTGTTGTATGCCCAAAGTTAAAGTATTCGTGGATTTCCAACTTTTGGATTAGACCTATGTAGTTTATGGTCGATTCAAAGGGTGGGGATTTACAGGTCTTTACAGCTGGTATCAAAGCTGAGGTTAGCTCAAATCTTTGGGGTACAACTCGTTAGAACTGAACAAAAGACTCACCAGAGATTAGATTAGTAATATCCAATAAAGAATACTCATTAGAGATAGGATCAGTAGTATCCTAGAATGAGAAAACTCATTAGAGATGGGATTAGAAATGCCCTAGAAAGAGTTCGGAGTAACAAGTTTATAATTAACGTAGGACGAAAAGATTTTAAGTGAGGGAGATTGTAACAACCTAGAAATTCTGAACCAATTTAAAATTTTATTTTAGAAATTTTGATGGATTTTGAATATTTAAAATGGTTTATTTTAAATAATAACGACTAAAAATAATTTTAATCGAAGTTAAAACGAATATATTTATTTTAATTATAAAAGGAGTTAGAAATAGCACGATAGTTTGAAAATTTGAATCTGAACTTTGACTGACTGTACAGGATGCATAATAAATCGAACTTTAGTGAAACCAAAAACATTAAATCTATTTAAAAATATCTTTCCAACGAATCCATATGATTGAAATTTCATAGCGGGAAGAAAAAGTTATGCCAGTTTAATTTTCAGAATAGTCGATGTGCAATATATTTATATTTTTTGATATTTAAAATAGTCATTTTGCAAATGACCTCCATTTCCGACGAAACCACCTTTGTGGGAACCGGAATGTCAGATCATTGCTAGGTTTCAATTTTCGTAATTTTTCGAATCAATATGTGAGCGTGGAAAAATAAAATGTGTTTTGTCAGTTTCAGTCAATTTCGATCGACTACAAAATGGCCATTTTTCAAACGGTGTCGGAATTCGACGAAATTAGTTTTGTTAGAACCGTATCGTCAAAACATAACTAGAAATAATTTTTCTGGGATTTTTAGAGTCAGTATGTGGCCCCGGTAATTTAAAATGTACAATCAAATTTTAATATTAAATGATTTATATTGTAATTTAAAGAAAAGTGGGCTAAAACAATCGAATGAGCTGACGAGACATATTCCATTGTGTCCGGGATGTGGGTTATTAGCTGGGGGCGACACTCGTTGGGTTTGATTTGGAGTCCGGATGGTTTAACAAGTTATTTTCTTGAATTAATTAATTTAAATAATATAAAATACCCTATAAATACTCTTGAAATATGGTAGGGATACGGAACCCTAATTCTTCTATACAATACAGCTGCCATGTTCTTCGACCAATGGCCCAGAAACTCCAAAATAGATTCCTCAATTTCTCCAAAGATAATTCGAATTAAAACTTGGTTATAAAGCGAAGATCGATTAGCTAGGTGAGCTTGATGAAATGAATGGCTGAGATGGGTCATCATTCATCGAGGCGGCCGGAATTTGGTTCTAAACCCATCGGCGTCGCAGTCAAATCGAGGGCGAAAGGAGGTGCCGCGATCGACGCTGCCATCGGCGTCGGTGAGGTCTCGCGTGGGCGCTCGAAGGTGATATGTCGGATCGGCGGTCCGGTGAACGAATTAGCATGCGTCAGTGAGGATTTGAGGTCGACTATGGGTGTTCATGGTCCAGAAAGAGATAAACGATGGACAAGGGAAAAGTAATTAAACAATTATATTAATTCAATTATTTATATAATTAATGGTGTGATTAAATTATAAACGATCACAACTTGTTCAAATCTTAACGAAATTCAGCGATTTTCGTTGCGTTGGAATCCTTGTGGTGAGATTTAGACGATGGGACAGACCAGATCTGAAATGGAGAACTTTGAAAATTCAGACAATAATCAATGTGAGAATTCTGTTTCCTTTTAAATAATTAAAATAAAGTAATTATGATTGTGATATTATCCCTCCACTGTTAATTGCTATGTGTTGTTATTCGTGATTGGATTTGGGTTGATGAATTCTGTTATGTTGATATGTCAATTGAATGGATTATTCTTGTTGAAACAAAAATATCATTTTTGTTGAAATAAAATAGAGTAAAACAAAATATTCATTTTGTTAAACAGAAAAGTGAAAAACAAATATTCATTTTGTTAAATAGAAAAGTGTTAAAACTTATTGTATGTGTAAAATGTTGCATTTAAAAGAAAAAGATTTCATTTTTATTTGCATATTTAGATGCAAATAAACATCAAAGAAAAAGATTTCATTTTTATTTGCATATTTAGATGCAAATAAACACTGTAGAAAAAGATTACATTTTTTGTTTGAATTTTTGGTGCAAATAAAAATTGAAATAAAAAGTTATATTTTTATTTGCATTCTTTGATGCAAATAAAATATTGCAATAAAAAGTTGAATTTTTATTTGCATTCTTTGATGCAAATAAAAGGTGGAAATAAAGGTTGCATTTTTGTTTGCAATTTTAGATGCAAACAAAACATTAATTAAAGTTGCATTTTTATTTGTACTTAGATGTAAACCAAAAACATTAAAATGAAAGTTATATTTTTGTTTGCATTTTTGATGTGAATAAAATATTGATTTAAAAGTTGCATTTTTATTTGAAATCTTCGATGCAAATAAAACATGAATTAAAAAGGTTACCTTTTTGTTTGCATTTTAGATGCAGATAAAAGTCTAGTTTAAGAAGTTACATTTTTCATTTGCATTTTTGATGCAAATAAAAGAACAGAAACAAGATTATATTTTTCACTTACATTTTTGATGCAAATGAAAGAGTAGGATAAAAGCACATTTTTGGTTATAATTGTCATATTAGAATAAAAGCACATTTTTGGTTATAATTGTCATATTAGAATAAAATCACATTTTTGGGCATAATTGTTTTGTTAGATAAAAACATCATTTTTACTATAAATTGTTACATTAGTAGAAAAAGATAACATTTTGATTATAAAATGTGTATTAGATTAAAATTGCCTTTTTGTTAGAAAATACTGCATCAGAAAAAAAATACATTTTTGTTAGAAATGTATATTAGAAAGAAATACATTTTTGTTAGAAATATATATTAGAGAAAAAAAGAAACATTTTTGTTAGAAAATGTACATCAGACAAAAAATACATTTTTTTTAAATGTACATTATAATAGAAATGACTTTTTTGTTAAAATGTTACATTAGAATAGAAATAATCTTTTGTTTTTTAAAATGTTGCATTAGGAAGAAATAACATTTTGTATCAAAACAAAAATATCATCTTTGTCGTAGAATGTTATATTAGATAAAATAATCATCTTTTTTAGAAATGATTATTTAGAATAAAAAGATCATCTTTATTAGAAAAATGACTACATTAGAATTATGGTCACATTAGAAAAATGCTTACATTAGAAATGTGTTTACATTAGAAATATGATTACATTTTTATGTAATGTAAAAAGAATAAAAGATTACATTTCTATGTAATGTAAAAAGAATTCTTTATGTTTTGTTTATTCAAAACATTACCATTTACTTGTACTAGAAAAAGAACCATTATATGTTTTGTTGATTCAAAACATTATTAATATGTTAGTGAATAAGAAATGTCATTACATTAGAATCACGTTAGTTGAAATGAAAAGGCATTGCATTGGAATTATGTTAGTTGAAGTGAAAATGCCATTTATTGAGACTACATTTATGTTAAATAGAAAAGTTATTTATTTAGGCTACATTTATGTAAATGTTCATATGGTTGTTGAAACTAAATTATAAATATTTATTTATAATTTAAACAGTGAAAATTGGTTAATTTTTATTAACCAATGATTTATTTAGATGACTGTTGTTGCTTGAAAACCCCACATGGGTATTGGGATGATACTTGATACACACTAGTCCCAATATTTAGTTGTATGTCTATCGATGGATTGACAGTCTGTGACGAGCGTTATTTATTTATTTCAATGCTCACACAGTTATAATTTCACTCTGCATGTGAATAGTTTGTTTAATGATTATTTATCATTACTGTTATATACATATGCAATGTATGAAATCCATATGACCAAATTTATATGGTAATTGATTGAGTCGCATTCCGATTTATAATATTTTTAATAAAATAATATTTTGAAATAAAGAACCTCTTTATATAAAGCATATTTTAAAGTAAAGAATCTTGTAAAAAATATATTTTAAAATAATATTAAGTGTAGAATAAAATTTTGAAGTTGCGTTAAGTAGAAACGCCGTTTTTAACCCGAATGGTTTTATTGACCAATTTTATTCATTTTAGATTGAATATCGAAAAGAAGTGATTTAAAAATGTAATATTTTGAAAATATTATTATTTTAATATAATAAAGATATAGAATATTCAATTTTGCTTTAAAATTGAAAAATGAAATTGGAACCATTTTAAAACGGATTTATAAATATTTTATAAAACGATTTAAATAGAAATTGACGATATATTATATATATTTATATAATGGCCTGAATAGAGCGCGCTGCGGAGCGACCGTTCGTGAATTTCGGTCATTAACTTCAAATTGGCATAACGGAAGATCTGACCGTCGGATTCTTCTAAAACTGGAACCATTGGGTTCGTATCGAAAATAACTTTCCAATGAATATAAGAGTTTTGAAATCTAACGGTTGTATTTGGAATTATGTCCAAATCAAATTTGGAAAAGGTCGTTATGGATGCTGTTCGGTGGCCGTTATTGGAAACCGACTGTACGAGCGATAATAAAATTATTAAAAATATGGAAAAATTATGTAAAATCATAATTAATGAATTTGGAAAGAGTTTGGATGAAAAATTCCATATTTGATAAGATAAAGTTATATTTTTATCGAATTGAACTAGTTATTAACTAGAATAAATCTTTAAAATAAGATTTAATGAAGTTTTCTAATTAATTGATACTTAATTGGAATTAAATAAGATAAATTGGAATTGTGGGTTTGTCGTGAATGATGTTTTAAATGATATTTGTTCTTGAACCCCGTATGAAAGAATAAATCTTTTAATTAAGATTAATAGAGTTTCTAATTATATTTAGTAATTGGAATAAAATGAAACGTGAATTGGGTTTATCGTGAACTATGTTTTAAACGACACTTGTTCTTTAACCCAATTGATAGTGAAAATATAATTTGGGAATTATAAATCTTTTTAAATTAAGATTTAAATGGAAATTTTCCAAAAGTAAAGTTTTCCAATTTAATATATTGGAATTGAATGGGATTCGATTTAATAATAATCGAGATGAGATTCTGTAAAAGAAGACCGTTACTGTGTATGGAATTTAAGAGGCTTTGCCGTTATTCCACTTATATTAATAGTCTAGTACAAGAATTTATAGCGATTATATATTGATCTGATTTCTGTGAAGATTCCTTATTTTATGGGAGATGATTTTGGGGTTTATCGTGAACAATGTTTTTAAATGACATTTGTTCTTTAACCCAGTTAAAGATAAGATTTATTTCTTAAATCTTAATAACCATAAAGTAATGATTTTGGATATTAAAACCTAATTGGGGTTTTAATGAATCTTTAAAAGGGGGATTAAAGAATAAATTAAAGAATTTATCTTTGATAAAATTAATGGGAACATTTTTCCAAATAATGTGAATATCTGATTAAAAGAATATTCTGAATTGGAATGTAGCGTATGGTGTGTTTTATAGTACTTGATTTTTGTTATAAAATACGCGAGTTATTCGGAAAGACCGGGTTTAACCCATTCTGAATAATTACTACGACGATTAAAAGTAGAAGATGAAGACAGTGGTTGAAGACCGGCGATCTTCACATCGAATGGATGAGGACTACTAATGCCTTTGATTAGAGTTGATGCCTTGAGAAGGTTCCAGTGGTAGTTGTCCGGATGTATTGGTTATCATTCAGATATGTGAGGTATAAAGTGCCTCCGGTTTCATTCAGACCCAGAACGAGCTTGTAAATGGATTGTATGCCTGACATTGTATTCCTTTATATTGTATTCATTGATCTCTGCTTAGTATATATCTGTTGGTGGCGGAGAATTTATTCTCTTGCATAACACCTTCTCTAAGACGTACGAGCTTAGAGGTTATATATTAGCAGAAATCAATGGTATGCTATGGATTGACAATGTGGCATGCTAAGATGCAAATGATCAAGGCTTATTGTTGAAAAGCAAAGCCTTGTGGTTGATGATCAAAGCACAGCTTTAATTAGCATAGCTTTGTGTAGCGTTACTTCGCGAGCCTCACACCCCGGTATGAACCAGAAACGGGAGTAAGGACTGCAGGGAGGACATACATTTCTTTCAAGCTATAAGTGGTGTCATGGTTTTTACAAGGCCTGACATTTTTACTTATGTGGATAATGGAATGAGGCGCCTCGGTTATTTGAGTCCCTAGTGGCTCTATTTACGCCCCATGGGGCGGGGAAACGTGTTGTTCAGGCATTACTAATCCATCCATTGCACTTTGGTGGACCGGCCCTGAAGATCCAAGGGACGATGCGTTCTGTTCCTGAGACATGGGCTATATTGTCTCTAATTCGGTAAGGACTATCTTTTGCCTTGGTTCATGATGGAAATCCAACTTCCAATATGACCTATGCGGTTTTGATTGTATTACTAGATGGCGACATAGTATATGGTAGCTATGTCATCAATGATTGATATTATGATTGAAATGTTTTTGAAAACATATACACACTATAATAATATCAACTCCGTTTTATCGTATCAAGAATTTTTGACCATTATAAGGTAAAACTCTATCCTCCGGTTTGCGTTGCATTGTGTGATGGGACTTGAGTGTTAAAATTGTTTCATTTTTATAAAAAGCATTGCGTTGTTTAACGATTTACTTTACTTATGCACTGGCAATCCAATGGAGTAAACCCGTTCCATGTTAGAGGCGTGGTCCTGTGATTAGCCTTATTATTAAATAGGTTAAGTAGATTTATCATACCAATCCCATGACTGACCTGTAGTTTGTTTCACTTGCAAACTTGGGTGCCCTCTTTTCCACACAGGCAGTCGAGTAGCTTGTTTTGTAGAAATATTAAGCAGGATTCTGGATCGAAGCTTAAAGCTGTGTCTAGAGCATAGAAAGTCTTCCGTTGTGTACTGTATTAATTTATTGTAAATTTATCTTCCGCTATATTATTTATCTCGATGTACTATGATATTTTGTACTCTTATGTAACATTATTACGATGTTTATAAAAGTCTTATGTCATTTTTTCTAAGGTGTTGTATGCCTAAAGTTAAAATATTCGTGGATTTACAACTTTTGGATTAAACCTGTGTGGTTTATGGTCGATTCAAAGGGTGGGGATTTATGTTTCTTTACAGCTTAATAAAGTGGTTGTTATTAAATGGCTGTTGTTTAATGTTATAGAAATAATCAGTTAAATTGAATTGAATAATCTTATTTGAGCGAACCTATTTGGATGCAGGGAAGAACACGTTGGAGGAATCCAATTGGATTCCTCAAATATGTTGGACGTTATATATTCTCATATTATCATTATATGAACTGTTCTGATTGGATGATTGATTTGATTATTGTCCATTGACCCGGAATTCAACATTTGTTTTGTTTAAACCAATGTGCAATATTGGTTGAGTAATTGGCAGTATACAGCCTATAAATCAATCGTTTTGAAATATTGATCTACGTCAATGAATCGGTAAAAGTGAAGTTATAATATTTATTTTATAACCAAAGACAGATTTTTAAATCTATTATTTTTAATGAAAGTTTATTAAAGAAAATAATTATTTATTATTTTAAGTTATAAATAATTATTAAATGATTCTTATGAAGCAAATTCTAATCAGATTTATGTGGAAATGAGCAGAAATTAACCTAACGGTTAAGAAGTTGGATAACTATTTTTAAGAAATAATTAAATGAAATTATTTGAAATAATTATATTATTATTGCAATAACCAGGAAATCTAAGCCAATTTAAAAATTTTATTTTGGTAATTTTAATGAATTTTGAATATTTAAAATGAATTATTTTAAATAATAACGACGAGAAATTTATTTTGAATAGAATTAGAACGTATATATTTATTTTAATCGTCGTTAGAATATAATATTTTATTTTAATTATAAAGCGAATTGAAAATGGCGCGGTAGTTTGAAAATTCGATTTCAAAATTCAAACGAATGTACATGATTCAAAATAAACCGGATTTTAGCGAAACCAAAAATATTTGAATCTATTTGAAAATATCTTTCCAACGAATCCGAAAAATTGAAATTTCACAGCGGGAATCAAAAGTTATGTCCAGTTGAAAACTCAGAATAGTCGCTATGGAATTCTGGCCCTTAAAAATGAAAATTTTGCAAATAACCTCTGTTTTCGACGAAACCACTTTGGTTCGATCCGGGTTGTCGAGTTATTCCTAGATTCCAAAATTCATAATTTTCTGAATCAATATGTGAGCGTGGTGAAGTTAAACGCGTTTTGACAATTTCAGTCAATTTCGATCGACCAGAAAATGGCCATTTTTCAAACGGTCTCAGAATTTGACGAAATTAGTTTTGTTAGAACCGTATCGTCAATATGAAGCTAGGAAATATTTTTCGGGAATTTTTAGAGTCCGTATGTGGCCCCGGTATATTGAAATGTGTGTTCAAATTCAATATATAGATTAATATTTTGATTTGGATGGAAACTGATTGAAACGATCGAATCGGCTTACGATACATATCCCATTGTGTTCGGACTGGGGGTAATCAGTTATGGACGACAGTCGATGGGTTCAGTTTGGGGTTCGAAATAAAAAGTTGCTTTTTATAGAAAAATAAATAAATAAATAAATATAAGTCAAACCTCACCCCTCTTTTTATCTCTCCTCCCCACGTGAGTTTCAAAATCCAAATCAGAAAAAAAGGAAAAAAAACCTGGACCACGACGGACCCCCCTCCCACAATCTCGATCGATGCTCCACCACCACTTCTCCGTCGCACCCCCTAGCCTCGCGTCAGCCACCACCCCTTCTCTGTCGCACCCCTAACCTCGCGTCAGTCACCCCCCTCCTCTGCTCCAGCGTCATCGACGAAAATCCCCCTCCATTGCTCCCTAACCCCAAATCGAGCCTCCACCACCGGATCCCCATCCCTCCACCAGCGCGAGCACCATCTCCCCTCCCCCCCCCCCTCAGCTGTAACGACCCGGATTTTTTGAACAGTATTTTAAATATTTAGTATCGTTTAAATATTGAATTAACCATATAAAAGAATTTTTTATTGGATTATCGATTAAATAATCGAAATACGATTTATTTTGATAATTACCGTAATATGAAACAGTAACAATTGAATTCAGAGTTAAAACTGTATCAAAACAATTCTATAGATTAGTATAAATTCTATTTGAATTAGAACGATAATAATAATTTATTTAATGGTTTGAGATCGATTTATATTTTAAATCGAATTTAATTTAAAATGTTAATTTAATTTGTTATCCCTTCTATGCAGTCGAATTAATTTAGAAAAACCGTTCCGTTGAATTTAGAATAATGGGTAATGTTGGAAACATCAGTCGTTACGGTTGAATAGCGGTTCGGGACTTCGAGTTAGGGACCACAAAATATTTTAAAGAAAATTAAATAAATATTTTCCATCAGCCGTCCTACCTATATTATTTCATTTCGCAGACCTAAGGAGTTAATCGCGCAGCTAATTTTCTTCTTCTCGAGCTGTAAATTCTGTCTACCTCCTTCCTAATCTAAGAGACAACAATTTAGTGGCCCGTGTACGAATTGTTTCCTTGCTCTTCTATATAACCGTGACCAACCCTCCGCCTTTCGTATTCTATTCCATTTCCGAACAAAAGAATCATTCAGAAGAAAAATAGCCCCTTCCTCAGCTTTCAACTCAAATAAGATATCGTGAGTTGGAAACGCGATACCCTGAAGCTCTGATCGAGAGTCACGATTTCCAGGAACATTCACAAGTAGGGATTTCGATTTCTGGAAGGGTGAAGCAGGTGTTGGACGCGATGTAGTGGAGTTCGAATGGAGCGATGAATCTCGCGATGATGTTAGGGTTCGAACTCAAGGGCAACGCAATTATTTCTGGTGGATTCGAGCTTGTCGATGGAGCGATGAAAGGGGTTTAGGTCAACAATATGGAAGTCGCGATGCCAAAAGTAGAGGATTGAGGGATGTGGGTTTTCGATTGATTCTGGAGTTCGATGGGCGATCCTGGTCTTCGACTGTCGAACGAATTATGGAGTCGGATTTGTCTTTGAGGTGGCTTGCGAATTTGTTGATGATGGAGACGGCTGGTGGTAGCTCACGGTGACAGGAAGTTTCGTAAGGTCAGTAATGAAAATTGCTTGTTAGGAGAAAGGGGTGTTTACATCATCAATTTAGGTAATTAATTATAATTTGTTCACTTAATATTTTTTTATTAGGATTATAATTAGTTAAAAGGTTAGAATTTTATTAGTGAAAGGGTTAGAATTAAATTAGTAAATGGTTAGGATTTTTTTTTTTTTTATATCGGTATGGATTAGTTTAAATAAATTGTTAAGCTAAATTTAATTTAGTAACAATTAAAAGAAGAGAAAAATATAGGAAAGTTTTTTTATTTAAATAATTGATTTAAATAAATAAATGGTTAATCGGTAAATTTAAATAAAATTATCGCAGGTTCGAATTTCATTCGAGAACATTAGTAGCCGGTAATTTGGAGATAAACACGATATTCGACAACTGCAATTCAGGTGAGTAAATCTCACTCACCTTTAGAATTATTTTTATTTCATTAAAAATAATTGTTTGTTGCTTGTGTGAATGCTTTCTGGTTGTTATATATATATTAGTTATTTAGGCTATATATATATATATATATATATATATATATATATTGGGTTGATTGGTTGGTTGGATTCCCGCAGTCTCATTAGCGGATGCCCGTAGTTTCATAGCGGATGATTACCCTATACGCCCCACGCTATGATTAGTGGATGACCTTCTATACCACGATATTCTGCCACGAAGCAGAATGGGTATTATTTATGTACTAACATCTGTGGATGCAGGTAAACAGGTTGGAGGAATCCAACTGGATTCCTCAAAAATATATTATCTGTTTGTTTGTCGGTTTCATATATATTCTCATATATGATGTGTTAAAAATTCCGTGATTGATAATTGATTGTTTTGGGGTGTTTAAATATCACTGGGGCTCGAATATTGATTTATAAAAATATCGGAAAAGGATAATGGAGATTTGAAAATGGAATACTATTTTTATAAATAGAATTTGAATTTTTAATGAAGTATAGAAAATATTAACTGTTTTAAATATATAAAACAAGTGAATTTATAAACTTGGTTTATAAATTAAAATATGGGGTTTGAATTAGATTAATAAACTTTATTTCTAAGTTTATAAATGGGAAAATTTAAGGGAAGTTATAAACGTTGTTTATAAATTAAATAATACAAATTGAATTTGAATATGAGATTGAAATAGAAATTCAAGTATTGAATTTGAATATGGAATTGAAATAGAAATTCAAGTATTGAATTTGAATATGAGATTGAAATAGAAATTCAAGTATTGAATTTGAATATGGAATTGAAATAGAAATTCAAGTATTGAATTTGAATATGAGATTGAAATAGAAATTCAAGTATTGAATTTGAATATAAAATAGAAAAGGAAATTCAACTATGGAATTTGAATATAGGAATTTAAATGGGAGTTGAATAAAGGAAATTTAAATATAGAATTTGAATAATAGAAAAGGAAATGGAAATTTGAATTTAGAATTCAAATAGAAAAGGAAATAGAATTTGAACATAGAATTCAAATAGAAAAAGGAAATAGAATTTGACCACAGAATTCAAATAGAAAAGGAATTGGAATTTGAATATAGAATTCAAATAAAAGCGAGATTGGGATTTGAATCAAGAAATTCAAATAGAGTTAAAATGGAGTTGGATTCATTTTAACGAAGTTTAAAAGTTTTTATATATATAAATATAATTAAAACGAACTCGCCGCAGCGCTGCAGTTCGTAAATTGGCGACTCGAACTTCAATTGAGTATACAGGACTCAATTGAAGTCGGAATTCTTTGAAACAAGAATCGTCAGGACCGGTTGAATAATAGTTTTCTAATGGAAGAGAAAAATCTGGATTTCGTCGAATAGATTTTGAGTTATGTAAAAATCAAAATTTTAAAAGTGCTGCGCCAGAAACCATTAAAACCATAATGGATTTTATATAATAAATATAGGATTTTTAAGCAAATAAAAATCCGAATTTCCATTTAAAAACCTGGTCTTGAGTTAGAACATAAAGGTGAACTCAAGTGAAGTAAGAAAAGTGATTTTTGAAACAATAATCATATTTTTGATTATTGAATAGAATTAACTAAATCAAAGAAGAATTAGTTAATCGAGTGGTGAATCGAATTCGAACTTTGAAAATTGAATTTTTGAATTGTAACCATATATTTGAAATCAAATATAGAACTTAAATTAAAATTTGAATTCAATTAGTTGATAAGTAAGTTGAAATACATTTGAAACGTGTTATATTCATATATACAAGCGAAATGGGCAAAGAATTAGTTAAAGAGTTACTTTAACGAATTGAGTCAAAACGAGTGTATGAAGTTGAAATGAATTGTACAGGTATAGATATACCGGAGATAGTTATGGGATAAAGTGATGAAGGTATATAATTAGGGTGCTCGACAATAAGGTACATGTTTAATTCATATATGAGATTTTATGCGCCGTATCGGCAAGCCGCTTGGCTTTTTCTTTTTCTTTTTGAGATGAAAAGTTACCGGGAAGCTATTTGAAATTTCCCGATGCTCCCGATACAGGGGAGGTTATGGCGAAATTTTCCGGAAATTTAAGGAGTTATAATATTTTTTTAAGATATTTTGATAGTTAGAAATCATTGTATCGACGTATAGAATTCGATAGGTAGGTGAATATAAAAATCGAATATTGTAAACAAAAAGGGAAATCTATAAATTAGAAATAGAGAGCGAACCATATACATGTTTTAGAAATGAATAATTGGGATTTATAGTGTGTTTATTCGAGGTTAGTGGTTTTGCCGTTTTGAAGTTGAGGATGTTTTCAGTTAAGGTCTGAGAGGTAATTTTACCCCAACTTGATTGATTTCATTTTTAATGAATAAATAGCAAGATCCAGTCTCGAAGAGAAGTGTTTGAAAAAGAGTTAGTTGAATAAAATATTTTGGGTTGTTGTAACGATGTTTTACACAACATTCGTTTTAAACCCAAGTGATGGAATTTTGGAGATATAACAAGTAAATATTTCCTGAGTATAATTAAAATAGTCAGGATAGAGATAAATGATTGGAATTGTTTCCAATTGCAAATAGAGATATTTTCTAATATATAGAAAATAAAAGGAGTTGATATTGGGAAATGCTTTCCAAATAGCGTAAAGGGCCAATATGGTTATTGAAAATATTTGGGTAACAAATATTGATAAGGAAATGGAGAAGAGATTTAATTAATGAATAATTAATTAAAGAGCCCAGTGATTTGTTTGATATGTTTGGATGAACACTTGTTTTTATTCGATAGTTAAATCACAGACTATCGAAGTTTTGACCATCGTTGTCAATATGGAGAGACCAGTTGGATTATTATCCGAAGAACCACTCCGTATCGGCATAAGCGTTACGAACCAAGTATGCTGAATATATTGAAGACGGAGTAAAAGTGCAAGGACTTTTTCTATTACATAGAAATAGTGCCTTCGGTTTCGTTCAATCCCAGAACGAACGTAAATGGACGAATGTCTGACAGAGTATTTCCAATGATCAAATGGGTTGGTCTGTATAAATATATATGGTTGCAACGGATTTATTCCCTTAGCATAACATCCAGAATATTTGTGCAAACTCAACTAGTGATTAACGGATCTGGCAATGTGGCATTCAAAGTGATTGTGCTATCAATGAATGGTAAGTATTCGTAGCCTCAGACCTCAACAACCGGGAAAGGACAAAAATCGGGCAGGCAGCATGGCTATGTGGGTCGCACCCATTAGGATGTATAATCACCTATCTAGAGGTTCATTTAATTTCTTATTCTATTCGATGTTGTCTCAGTCGGGAGGCGGTTGCTGATCCCAACCATTGGTGATATACGTTCGATACACTCAAGCGAAATGAGTGGTCGGTCATGTGTGGGCCGGGTTACAAGATGTTCTTGTTGAACCCAGTGTATTCCTCTCTAGAGATACACTAGCGGAAGGTGGTTCCATACCTTGTCATGTTGGAAATCCAATCTCCAATAAGCGCCATGCGGTTTTTGATTTTATACTATATATATGGAGCGTGAGATGCAAGCGTTCTGCTATTTGGTTATTTACTTGATGTAGACATTATTATAATATCACTAGATTTTCGTATCAAAGTGTTTTGGGTTATAGTAAGGTAAAAACCGTCCGTGTTTATGTGTGGGCTGGTCTTACTATTATCTTTTCTTTTGAAAGGATTTTTAAAGTTAAACAAGTGGTTGGAGTTTGCTCACACCAGTCCCATGACTGACCCAGGGTTTATTTTGTTTTGTTTTCCCTAAACTCTTGGGTGCCTAAATTTGTACGGGCAGTCAAGTAGTAGGGATTTCACAGATTCAATCGGAGGAGCTGGAAGCAGGAAGCTTCACCAGTTAGCTGTAGATTATCGTATTCCGATGTGTACTACGTTGTATCTGGAAACAGGTGTTTATAACTGTTCTAGAAATGACTGTTGTGCTCTGATAATGGTATGTATATAAAGTTACTGATTTGTATTTCAAAAGTTATGTTATATAATATATTTTATTCGTTCCGCTGTGAGTTTGTGATCTTCGTTTTTTCTTCTATTCTAATATTTCTTTCTTTCTATTTCTCATCCTCTATCTTCTTTCTATTAATGGTTCGTATTTCTGTGTTATTTGGGTTGGATGTGTGTTGTATTTGGTCAACTCAGATAGCTCGGATGTGCGGGTCGTTACAGTTGGTATCAGAGCCAGGTTGAGCGAATACCTAGGCTTTGGTGGAAATGTACTCATTAGAGATAGGGTCAGTGGCACCCTAGAATGAGTTGAGTGTATATATACGAGTGCGCGTATTTGTAAATTGATATAAAAAGCTGTTTTATATTGTGTTGGCTAGTCTGTTGATCTGTTTATGAATTCTGATCGAATTGTGGGACGCCATGACGTCGATAAGAGTTTGTAAATACTTGAACAGAAGATTGAACACGATATTGTTTTAATGTAGGTAAATGAACTAATTTTACCCAAAATTCTATTTTAATATAGAAAGAATAATTTTTGAAATTATTGGATTTGTTGGTTGATAATATTATAATCAGATGAGATTATAAAATTTAAATGGTTATCAAGAACCAAATAGAATTTGTATAAGAATAAAATATTCAGATGAGATGAATTAAAATTGAATTCAAACCAGAATTTGAAATCTAAATCCTGGGGAGTTTGGAATATTTTTGGAAGTATATTAGAACAATATAGCTTTGTTTTAAAAGAATTTTGAATGGGTTTTGAAATTATTTGAGCACTGAACTCACTTTAGTGGCTGGAAAATAATTCTGATGAGGACTGCAGCTTCGTCAGTGTTCATTTTCGAGTTCTAAGTGACGAATGGCTACCTTAGAAAAGTTTTGTTGGAAATTTGTTTGAAAGAAAACAAGTTGTTTTGGGAAGAATTCAAGTGTTTTGAATTTGAGATGGAAATAAATATATGTATATATATTTATGTGATTTCAGAAGGATTTGAAATGAAAACCCTAGGATTTGGATTCTGGAATTAAAATTTAACTTAAGCAAGTTAAATGGTTTAGGGTGAATCAATTGACTAGAATCAATTTGAATTAGTTTAATAGAACATAGATTGGATATAAATGGATTGATCGTAGATCATTCAAATTAAATGAAGGAAAACCAAAAGTTTTGGTTGGAGCTAATTTGTTGAAATATGAAGAGGTGAGTTTCAACATAAGTGAGGTTCTGAAAAGAAATGGATTTGTACCATTTTTTCCTATCTTAGCAATTTCGAGGACGAAATTATTTTAAGGGGGGAAGAATGTAACGACCTGGATTTTTCGAACAGTATTTTAAATATTTAGTATCGTTTAAATATTGAATTAACCATATAAAAGAATTTTTTTTATTGGATTATCGATTAAATAATCGAAATACGATTTATTTTGATAATTATCGTAATATGAAACAGTAACAATTGAATTCAGAGTTAAAACTGTATCAAAACAATTCTATAGATTAGTATAAATTCTATTTGAATTAGAACGATAATAATAATTTATTTAATGGTTTGAGATTGATTTATATTTTAAATCGAATTTAATTTAAAATGTTAATTTAATTTGTTATCCCTTCTATGCAGTCGAATTAATTTAGAAAAACCGTTCCGTTGAATTTAGAATAATGGGTAATGTTGGAAACATCAGTCGTTACGGTTGAATAGCGGTTCGGGACTTCGAGTTAGGGACCACAAAATATTTTAAAGAAAATTAAATAAATATTTTCCATCAGCCGTCCTACCTATATTATTTCATTTCGCAGACCTAAGGAGTTAATCGCGCAGCTAATTTTCTTCTTCTCGAGCTGTAAATTCTGTCGACCTCCTTCCTAATCTAAGAGACAACAATTTAATGGCCCGTGTACGAATTGTTTCCTTGCTCTTCTATATAACCGTGACCAACCCTCCGCCTTTCGTATTCTATTCCATTTCCGAACAAAAGAATCATTCAGAAGAAAAATAGCCCCTTCCTCAGCTTTCAACTCAAATCAGATATCGCGAGTTGGAAACGCGATACCCTGAAGCTCTGATCGAGAGTCGCGATTTCCAGGAGCATTCACAAGTAGGGATTTCGATTTCTGGAAGGGTGAAGCTGGTGTTGGACGCGATGTAGTGGAGTTCGAATGGAGCGATGAATCTCGCGATGATGTTAGGGTTCGAACTCAAGGGCAACGCAATTATTTCTGGTGGATTCGAGCTTGTCGATGGAGCGATGAAAGGGGTTTAGGTCAACAATATGGAAGTCGCGATGCCAAAAGTAGAGGATTGAGGGATGTGGGTTTTCGATTGATTCTGGAGTTCGATGGGCGATCCTGGTCTTCGACTGTCGAACGAATTATGGAGTCGGATTTGTCTTTGAGGTGGCTTGCGAATTTGTTGATGATGGAGACGGCTGGTGGTAGCTCACGGTGACAGGAAGTTTCGTAAGGTCAGTAATGAAAATTGCTTGTTAGGAGAAAGGGGGTGTTTACATCATCAATTTAGGTAATTAATTATAATTTGTTCACTTAATATTTTTTTATTAGGATTTTAATTAGTTAAAAGGTTAGAATTTTATTAGTGAAAGGGTTAGAATTAAATTAGTAAATGGTTAGGATTTTTTTTTATATCGGTATGGATTAGTTTAAATAAATTGTTAAGCTAAATTTAATTTAGTAACAATTAAAAGAAGAGAAAAATATAGGAAAGTTTTTTTATTTAAATAATTGATTTAAATAAATAAATGGTTAATCGGTAAATTTAAATAAAATTATCGCAGGTTCGAATTTCATTCGAGAACATTAGTAGCCGGTAATTTGGAGATAAACACGATATTCGACAACTGCAATTCAGGTGAGTAAATCTCACTCACCTTTAGAATTATTTTTATTTCATTAAAAATAATTGTTTGTTGCTTGTGTGAATGCTTTCTGGTTGTTATATATATATTAGTTATTTAGGCTATATATATATATATATATATATATATATATATATTGGGTTGATTGGTTGGTTGGATTCCCGCAGTCTCATTAGCGGATGCCCGCAGTTTCATAGCGGATGATTACCCTATACGCCCCACGCTATGATTAGTGGATGACCTTCTATACCACGATATTCTGCCACGAAGCAGAATGGGTATTATTTATGTACTAACATCTGTGGATGCAGGTAAATAGGTTGGAGGAATCCAACTGGATTCCTCAAAAATATATTATCTGTTTGTTTGTCGGTTTCATATATATTCTCATATATGATGTGTTAAAAATTCCGTGATTGATAATTGATTGTTTTGGGGTGTTTAAATATCACTGGGGCTCGAATATTGATTTATAAAAATATCGAAAAAGGATAATGGAGATTTGAAAATGGAATACTATTTTTATAAATAGAATTTGAATTTTTAATGAAGTATAGAAAATATTAACTGTTTTAAATATATAAAACAAGTGAATTTATAAACTTGGTTTATAAATTAAAATACGGGGTTTGAATTAGATTAATAAACTTTATTTCTAAGTTTATAAATGGGAAAATTTAAGGGAAGTTATAAACGTTGTTTATAAATTAAATAATACAAATTGAATTTGAATATGAGATTGAAATAGAAATTCAAGTATTGAATTTGAATATGGAATTGAAATAGAAATTCAAGTATTGAATTTGAATATGAGATTGAAATAGAAATTCAAGTATTGAATTTGAATATGGAATTGAAATAGAAATTCAAGTATTGAATTTGAATATGAGATTGAAATAGAAATTCAAGTATTGAATTTGAATATAAAATAGAAAAGGAAATTCAACTATGGAATTTGAATATAGGAATTTAAATGGGAGTTGAATAAAGGAAATTTAAATATAGAATTTGAATAATAGAAAAGGAAATGGAAATTTGAATTTAGAATTCAAATAGAAAAGGAAATAGAATTTGAACATAGAATTCAAATAGAAAAAGGAAATAGAATTTGACCACAGAATTCAAATAGAAAAGGAATTGGAATTTGAATATAGAATTCAAATAAAAGCGAGATTGGGATTTGAATCAAGAAATTCAAATAGAGTTAAAATGGAGTTGGATTCATTTTAACGAAGTTTAAAAGTTTTTATATATATAAATATAATTAAAACGAACTCGCCGCAGCGCTGCAGTTCGTAAATTGGCGACTCGAACTTCAATTGAGTATACAGGACTCAATTGAAGTCGGAATTCTTTGAAACAAGAATCGTTAGGACCGGTTGAATAATAGTTTTCTAATGGAAGAGAAAAATCTGGATTTCGTCGAATAGATTTTGAGTTATGTAAAAATCAAAATTTTAAAAGTGCTGCGCCAGAAACCATTAAAACCATAATGGATTTTATATAATAAATATAGGATTTTTAAGCAAATAAAAATCCAAATTTCCATTTAAAAACCTGGTCTTGAGTTAGAACATAAAGGTGAACTCAAGTGAAGTAAGAAAAGTGATTTTTGAAACAATAATCATATTTTTGATTATTGAATAGAATTAACTAAATCAAAGAAGAATTAGTTAATCGAGTGGTGAATTGAATTCGAACTTTGAAAATTGAATTTTTGAATTGTAACCATATATTTGAAATCAAATATAGAACTTAAATTAAAATTTGAATTCAATTAGTTGATAAGTAAGTTGAAATACATTTGAAACGTGTTATATTCATATATACAAGCGAAATGGGCAAAGAATTAGTTAAAGAGTTACTTTAACGAATTGAGTCAAAACGAGTGTATGAAGTTGAAATGAATTGTACAGGTATAGATATACCGGAGATAGTTATGGGATAAAGTGATGAAGGTATATAATTAGTGTGCTCGACAATAAGGTACATGTTTAATTCATATATGAGATTTTATGCGCCGTATCGGCAAGCCGCTTGGCTTTTTCTTTTTCTTTTTGAGATGAGAAGTTACCGGGAAGCTATTTGAAATTTCCCGATGCTCCCGATACAGGGGAGGTTATGGTGAAATTTTCCGGAAATTTAAGGAGGTAGAATATTTTTTAAGATATTTTGATAGTTAGAAATCATTGTATCGACGTATAGAATTCAATAGGTAAGTGAATATAAAAATCGAATATTGTAAACAAAAAGGGAAATCTATAAATTAGAAATAGAGAGCGAACCATATACATGTTTTAGAAATGAATAATTGGGATTTATAGTGTGTTTATTCGAGGTTAGTGGTTTTGCCGTTTTGAAGTTGAGGATGTTTTCAGTTAAGGTCTGAGAGGTAATTTTACCCCAACTTGATTGATTTCATTTTTAATGAATAAATAGCAAGATCCAGTCTCGAAGAGAAGTGTTTGAAAAAGAGTTAGTTGAATAAAATATTTTGGGTTGTTGTAACGATGTTTTACACAACATTCGTTTTAAACCCAAGTGATGGAATTTTGGAGATATAACAAGTAAATATTTCCTGAGTATAATTAAAATAGTCGGGATAGAGATAAATGATTGGAATTGTTTCCAATTGCAAATAGAGATATTTTCTAATATATAGAAAATAAAAGGAGTTGATATTGGGAAATGCTTTCCAAATAGCGTAAAGGGCCAATATGGTTATTGAAAATATTTGGGTAACAAATATTGATAAGGAAATGGAGAAGAGATTTAATTAATGAATAATTAATTAAAGAGCCCAGTGATTTGTTTGATATGTTTGGATGAACACTTGTTTTTATTCGATAGTTAAATCACAGACTATCGAAGTTTTGACCATCGTTGTCAATATGGAGAGACCGGTTGGATTATTATCCGAAGAACCACTCCGTATCGGCATAAGCGTTACGAACCAAGTATGCTGAATATATTGAAGACGGAGTAAAAGTGCAAGGACTTTTTCTATTACATAGAAATAGTGCCTTCGGTTTCGTTCAATCCCAGAACGAACGTAAATGGACGAATGTCTGACAGAGTATTTCCAATGATCAAATGGGTTGGTCTGTATAAATATATATGGTTGCAACGGATTTATTCCCTTAGCATAACATCCAGAATATTTGTGCAAACTCAACTAGTGATTAACGGATCTGACAATGTGGCATTCAAAGTGATTGTGCTATCAATGAATGGTAAGTATTCGTAGCCTCAGACCTCAATAACCGGGAAAGGACAAAAATCGGGCAGGCAGCATGGCTATGTGGGTCGCACCCATTAGGATGTATAATCACCTATCTAGAGGTTCATTTAATTTCTTATTCTATTTGATGCTGTCTCAGTCGGGAGGCGGTTGCTGATCCCAACCGTTGATGATATACGTTCGATACACTCAAGCGAAATGAGTGGTCGGTCATGTGTGGGCCGGGTTACAAGATGTTCTTGTTGAACCCAGTGTATTCCTCTCTAGAGATACACTAGCGGAAGGTGGTTCCATACCTTGTCATGTTGGAAATCCAATCTCCAATAAGCGCCATGCGGTTTTTGATTTTATACTATATATGTGGAGCGTGAGATGCAAGCGTTCTGCTATTTGGTTATTTACTCGATGTAGACATTATTATAATATCACTAGATTTTCGTATCAAAGTGTTTTGGGTTATAGTAAGGTAAAAACCGTCCGTGTTTATGTGTGGGCTGGTCTTACTATTATCTTTTCTTTTGAAAGGATTTTTAAAGTTAAACAAGTGGTTGGAGTTTGCTCACACCAGTCCCATGACTGACCCAGGGTTTATTTTGTTTTCCCTAAACTCTTGGGTGCCCAAATTTGTACGGGCAGTCAAGTAGTAGGGATTTCACAGATTCAATCGGAGGAGCTGGAAGTAGGAAGCTTCACCAGTTAGCTGTAGATTATCGTATTCTGCTGTGTACTACGTTGTATCTGGAAACAGGTGTTTATAACTGTTCTAGAAATGACTGTTGTGCTCTGATAATGGTATGTATATAAAGTTACTGATTTGTATTTCAAAAGTTATGTTATATAATATATTTTATTCGTTCCGCTGTGAGTTTGTGATCTTCGTTTTTTCTTCTATTCTAATATTTCTTTCTTTCTATTTCTCATCCTCTATCTTCTTTCTATTAATGGTTCGTATTTCTGTGTTATTTGGGTTGGACGTGTGTTGTATTTAGTCAACTCAGATAGCTCGGATGTGCGGGTCGTTACATCAGCAAACCACCGCGCCCCCTGACCATCTCCGACAGCGAAATACCCCCTCCAACAACAGTAAATGTGATTTTTCATTCTCGTGATTTTATTTATTTTCTTTGATGAAAAATTCTGATTTTCTTTAATGAGAAAGCTTTGATCTTTATACTGAAAAAGTTTTGATTTTTATTAAGGTCAAGAATAAGATTTTTAACATTGAAAATATTTCATTTTTAACATTGAAAAGATTTCATTTTTAACATTGAAAAAATATGATTTTTATATATGTGAGATAATAAAAATATGATTTTTATATAAGTAGTGAATCAAAAATATAATTTTTATATAGTAAGAAGAATAAAAATGTGATTTTTATATGAACAGTACAAGAAGAAAAATATGATCTTTATAATATATGTAGCGGTATAAAACTAGAATTTTTATCTATATAGTAGCAGTATAAAAATGTGCTTTTATATACATAACAACAATATAAAAATGCAATTTTTATATATGTAGTGGATACAGTAGACGAAAGTGACAAAAGGCGAGCACGACAAAGTTTTCCTACATATGAAGAGTCATGGAGTTTGGTTTAGCTAATCGATGAGAACTCCTCACTTTTATTTTTATTTCTAGTTTGAAATATATACTAGGATGCAAACGGTGCTTAGCAGCACCCGACACCCATTGTCCACAGACCATGGACGACTTGTTTGATTTTGTTATGTGGTGAAAATTGATTGTGATGTATTGAATGAAATATATATTCATGTGTTGAAATAAATTTTTTATCGTTAAAAATATATTTTTTAACGTGAATGTGAATAAATAAATATTCATTTACAAATAAGACGATTTTTTTATGTACACTGTTTTGACTGATATTGATTGGGACGATAAATTTTACACATTGCCCAACTGCACAAATAATATTCAGTGTTTGTGGATTGAAACCCCACACGGGTGTTGGGATGATTTTTGGCGTACAGTAATCCCAATTATTTAGCTATATGTCAATCGATTGGTTGACAGACTGTGTAAGCTTTAATTATTTATATTTAATGCTTATGCAGTTGTGTGGTGCACTCTGGATGATGGTTGATTATTTATCGTTGCTATAATATACATGTGTTGTATGGAAATCCATATAATTAACATTATATGGTAATTGATTGGGCCTCATTCCAATTTGGAAAATATAGAATATTATAAAATAAAGATTCATGTGTTGAATAGAATAAATAGTTATGTGTTGACGATAGTCATGTGTTGAGAATATTCATGTGTTGAAACTTATCATGTGTTGAACGAAATATTTTAACAATAAAATTTACATCTTTATCATATATAAAATTAGAAACTAACTGGAAACTAAATAAGATGAGGGGTTTCTTGGGTGTTGATCTGATGTTGGTTTCGGCCTTTGGGGTTAATACTTAGGGAATCGTTCCCTTACTAATTTACGGTTGGAGTCTGATTTAGAATTAAACGATAGAAATCATAATTTTATGAAATATATTAAATAAACAAAAAAATAGTCATGTGTTGACGATACTCATGTGTTGAGAATATTCATGTGTTGAAAGAAAATATATATTCATGTGTTGAAGAAAATATTCATTTGTTGAATAGAATAATGAAGTTATTGAAATATATAAAGCCTTGTTGATTAGATTTGCGCCATTTTGACGCGAATGATATTTATATCGATTATATTCGTTTTTATAATGAATATAGAAAAGGAAGTGATTTCAAAATATAACGTTTTGAAAATATTCTCATTTGTACATCGATGATATGGAACATTCAATTTTGATTTAAAATTGAATATGAAATTGAAATCGTTTTGAAAACGAATTTAAAACGATTTACAAAATACGTTTTAAAAAGAAATCAACAAAATATATAAAATATTATATATATGTATATATTATGGCCTGAATAGAACGCGCCGCGCCGCGGCCGTTCGCGAATTTCGACCATTGACTTCGAACGGACATTACGGGAGATCCGACCGTCGGATTCTCCTAAAACTAGAACTGTTGGGTTCTTATCGAAAAGAGCTTTCTAACGAATATAAGAGATTTGAAATCTAACAGTTGGGTATGGAATTATATCCAAATCAAATTTGGAAAAGGTAGCTGTAAGTGCAGTTCGATGGTCGTTTGTGGAAATCGACTGTACGGGCCTTGATAAAATTTTTAAAAATAGTAATAATTTGTGTAAAATCATAAGAAATGATTTGGAAAGAATTAGGATGAAAATTTCCATATTTAAAAAGATAAAAATAGATTTTTATTGAAATGAACTAGTTTTGAACTAGAATTATAATCCATTTATTTTTGAAATAAATAAATTGGATTTGAAAGGGTTTTAAAATAACCAGAATTTCCAATATATAAATTGGAAATGGATTTGAATCGAAATTGTCTTTGGAATATTTCGATGTTGGATCTCATGATTATACAGATATTGTTATGGAAATTTGAAAGATATATTTATATCGTTATTTCCAATAGGATATTTGTTGGTCGTAGAATTTGATATTGAATATAAGCCGATATATTTTCTATTCAGAGCCTTGTATTTAATATCAAATGGGATTTGGTTTGTCGTGAATGGTGTCTTCATTAACACTGTTCTTAAACCCAGTTGAGAAAAAGATTAAATCTTTTTATTTAGATTTAATGAAGTATACCAATTAAATGGGATTTAATTGGAATTGAATTTGAATTGATTTTTGGGTTTATCGTGAACGGTGTTTTAACACTTGTTCTTTAACCCGATAATTAATGGAATGTGATTTGGGTTGTCGTGAATGGTATCTTTAATAATACCGTTCTTAGACCCAACGGAATTAAGAAAATCAGAAACTAACTGGAGATTAGTTAAGTTGAATGGTTTCTAGGGGTATCGATCTGATGTTGGTTTCGGCCTTCGGGGTTATTACTTAGGGAATTGTTCACTTGCTAATTTACGGTTAAAGGCTGATGGAATAGAATGTGACTTTTGCGTTTACCGTGAATCGTGTTTTAAATGACATTGGTTCTTTAACCCAGTTAAAGACAGGATATGATTTCCCAAGTTAAATAATCATTGATAATTATTTTTGGGAAGATTAAAACCAAGTGGAGTTTTAATGAATCTTTAATTAGTTTGAAATGATCGAGAATGGAGTATCACCAGTTTTGCTCCAAGCGATAGTTAAATATTTAATTAGATTTGAACGTGAAATGGTAATTGAATTTACCGATAAAACCGTGGTGTTAGATATGAAGTATTAACAATTTTGCTTCATGGGATGAATAGGTTGGGGTTGGGAAATTTGACAAATGATTACTTCGGTAAGGTTCGTTAATCACGGGTAGTTTGGATAAACCATAATTTGGTTTGAATTGATATTCAAAAGAAGATTAAAGAATAAATTTAAAGAATTTATCTTTGATAAAATTAATGGGAACCTTTCCCAAAGTATAAGAATATTTGAATAAAAGAATATTCTGAATTAGAATGAGGCGTATGTTGTGTTTGTGTAACACTTGTTTATCATATATGCGAGTTATTCAGAAAGACCGGGTTTATCCCATTCTGAATAACTGATTCAACGATGTGTCAAGGATGAAGACGGTGGTCGAAGACCGGAGGTCTTCACGTCGTTTGGATAATTACTGATGATCTTGATTGGGATGTACATCCAAGAGGAGGGAATCAGTTGGTGATCGTCCAGACGTACTTGAAGATCGATGGATATGCGAGGTACAAGGTGCCTCCGGTTTCGTTCAGACCCATAACGAACTTGCAAATGGACTGTGTATCTGACATTGGATTTTATTCTGTGTGATTGATTCCTATTAAATATATATCTGTTCGGTGGCGGAGAATTTATTCTCTTGCTTAACGCCCTTCTCTAAGACGTACGAGCTCAGAGGTTATATATTGATGGATATCAATCGCATGGAGTTAATTGCCTGTGTGGCATGCCTAAGTGGCAAATGATCAAGGCTTTTGTTAAAAAGCAAAGTCTTGTGGTTGATGATCAAAGCACGGCCTGTGTGGCATAGCTTTGTGTAGCATTGATTCGCGAGCCTCACACCCCGGTTGTGAACCAGAAACGGGAGAGGACCTCAGGGAGGGCATGCATTTCCTTCTAGCTGGGGTGGTGTCAATGACCTACCAGCCCTGACATTTTTATTATTTTCACATGTGTGGTTGTTGGATTGCGAGGCGCCTCAGATATATCGGTGACTATGTGGAGGTGATGGAGTCATTTGGCTCATTTATGCCCCAAAGGGCGGGGAAACGCAGTGTTCAGGCATTTTAATCCACATCGATGGACCTTCCCTGACGATCCAAGGGCCCAACTATGTCTGGGTCCTGAGGCTCGGGCTAGAGAGTCTCGAATCGGTGAGGACTATCTTTTGCCTCGGTTCGTAGATGGAAACCCAACTTCCAATACGTGACTTTGCGGTTTTGATTGTAGAGCCTAGTATGGCGACATGATATATGGTACCCATGCCGTCTAGGATTAATACATTTGTATTTGATGTTGTTTTATACACTATGCACTTATAATAGTATCAAATGATTTGTTTTTAACGTACCAAGCATGTTTGGCTATTATAAGGGAAAACCCTATCCTCCGGCTTGTGTTGCATTGTGTGATGGGACCTGGGTCTTATAATAGCTTCATTTTTCCAAAAAGCATTGCGCTGTTTTGTTATATGCACTGGTATTCTTGGGAGGAAACCCATTCCGTGTTATACAACGTGGTCCCTTGATATATCTGATTTAAAGTAAAGTTTTGAATAACTGTTTTAGTTCTCACACCAGTCACATGACTGACCTAGAGTTTATTGTTTTATCCTAAACTCTGGGTGCCCCTTTTTCCGCACGGGCAGCTAGTAGTTTTGATTTTGCAGATTTATATTCACAGGATCCTGGTTTACAGCTGGAACGATACTCGGAAAGCTTTGTATTTGTGTATTACTTTCAGTTGTGTTTTGTATTATTTTTCTACTGCTATGTAATGTATTGTAATCTCTGATATTTATCAAATGTATATTATTTGTTTATACTCTGTATATTCTTGTAATCTGATGGAATTTTTGTAATAAGCAATGAAATTTTCTTCTGTTTGTGTTTCGATGTGGTTTGTTCTCAAAGCACTCCGTTTTTTCCTTACCAGGGAAGTTAGGGGTCCTTACAGTGGTATCAGAGCTTTGGTTTACAGAGCTCAGAGAACAAGACGCGTTAGAACTATACGAAAGAATTCATCAGAGATTGGATTAGTAATATCCAATGAGAATGACTCGTTAGAGATGGGATCAGTAGTATCTTAGGACGAGTGTGAAGAGTATATTTTTAAAATGAAAACGAATTTTGTTTTGAAAATTTAAACCTTATTCAACGTATGTGAATATTTATTTGTATTGAATTTGGACAATCCAGTATATAAAAGTTTGGCGTATACGTATGCTCCGCGTGTATTTGAAGTTTTAATATACTAGATAGATATAGAATCACACTCTAGTCGCCCGTGGATGTTCTAATCGTGGTTTGAAACATCATCAGAGTTTATGTTCGAGTGACGAAAGTGGGATTTCTATATGTTTCCAATTGACTGGTGTGAGAACCAAAAGTAGGTAGGGCTTATTGTTCTGATTTGGCATCAATAATCTGATTTTTGGACTATGTATCAAAGTTATGAATTTGTAACGTTAATCAACTAATAGTTTGCTGGTTGTGTTGTTTGATTATTATTTGATTAATTAAATGTTGAACCTTTAGCCAAATTGAACCAAATAGTGAATTGTATTGAAAATTTGTCGCATTTGCATACATATACATGTACTTACATTGAACAGGTCATAGCAAGGAGGCTAGAGAGAAGAATAAAATTGTTTGCCCGACAAATAGGTACATGTTTATTGTATTTCTTGGGTTTTTGATGATTTTATGAGCCGATTGGCTAGCCGCTTAGCTGTTTCTTTTTCTTTTTGGATTCGTGAGGGCCATGGGAGGCTATTCGAAATATCCCGAAGCTCCCGGTGCAGGGGAGGTTATGGCCAAAAAAATTCAAAAATTTAGGGTGTTAGCCAAATTTTTAAAATTTTTGAAAAGTTCTTAGAAACTGAAAAGTTGAAGAACTTAAGCCATAAAGAAAATAATGAAAGTTGAGTTGGTTAGTAAAACAACTTTCAGCTTCGATCCTTTTCGGGGACGAAAAGTTTTAAGTGGGGGAGATTGTAATAACCCAGAAATCTGAGCCAATTTAAAATTTTTATTTTGGCAATTTTATTGAATTTTGAATATTTAAAATGAATTATTTTAAATAATAACGATGAGAAATTAATTTTGAATAGAATTAGAACGTATATATTTAATTGAATCATCGTTAGAATATAATATTTTATTTTAATTATAAAGCGAATTGAAAATGGCGCGGTAGTTTGAAATTTTGATTTTAAAATTCAAATAAATGTACATGATTCAAAATAAACCGGATTTTAGCGAAACCAAAAATATTTGAATCTATTTGAAAATATCTTTCCAACGAATCCGAAAAATGGAAATTTCATAACGGGAATCAAAAGTTATGTCCAGTTGAAAACTCAGAATAGTCGCTATGGAATTCTGGCCCTTAAAAATGGAAATTTTGCAAACGACCTCTGTTTTCAACGAAAACCACTTTTGTTGGATCCGGGTTGTCGAATTATTGCTAGGTTCCAAAATTCATAATTTTCTGAATCAATATGTGAGCGTGGTGAAGTTAAACGTGTTTTGACAGTTCCAGTCAATTTCGATCAACCAGAAAATGGCCATTTTTCAAACGGTCTCAGAATTTGACGAAATTAGTTTTGTTAGAACCGTACTCGTCAATACAAAGCTAGAAAATATTTTTCGGGAATTTTTAAAGTCCGTATGTGGCCCCGGTAAAATGAAATGTGTGTTCAAATTCAAATATATAGATTTATATTTTGATTTTGACGGAAACTGATCGAAACGATCGAATCGGCTTATGATACATATCCCATTGTGTCCGGAATGGGGACAATTAGTTATGGACGACAGTCGGTAGGTTCAGTTTGGGGTTCGAAATAAAAAGTTGCTTTTTATAGAATAAATAATAAATAAATAAATATAAGTCAAACCTCACCCCTCTTTTATCTCTCCTCCCCACGTCAGTTTCAAAATCCAAATCAGAAAAAAAAAGGAAAAAAAACCCTGGACCATGACGAAGCCCCCCCCCCCCAAATCTCGATCAACGCTCCACCACCCCTTCTCCGTCGCATCCCCTAGCCTTGCATCAGCCACCACCCCTTCTCCGTCGCGCCCCCTATCCTCACGTCAGTCAACACCCCCCCCCCCCTCTGCTCCAGCGTCATCGACGAACCCCCCTCCCCCTTCCGTTGCTCCATAACCCCAAATCGAGCCCCCACCACCGGATCCCCATCCCGCCACCAGCGCGAGCACCATCCCCCCCCCCCCCCCCCCGCCTCAGCAAACCACCGCGCCACCTCACCATCTCTGACAGTGAAACACCCCCTCCAATAACAGTAAATGTGAGTTTTCATCTTTATCATATATAAAATTAGAAACTAACTGGAAACTAGATAAGATGAGGGGTTTCTTGGGTATTGATCTGATGTTGGTTTCGGCCTTCGGGGTTAATACTTAGGGAATCGTTCTCTTACTAATTTACGGTTGGAATCTGATTTAGAATTAAACGATAGAAATCATAATTTTATGAAATATATTAAATAACAAAAAAATAGTCATGTGTTGACGATACTCATGTGTTGAGAATATTCATGTGTTGAAGAAAATATTCATTTGTTGAATAGAATAATGAAGTTATTGAAATATATAAAGTAGTATTGATTAGATTTGCGTCATTTTGATGCGAACAATATTTATATCGATTATATTTGTTTTTATAATGAATATAGAAAAGGAAGTGATTTCAAAATATAACGTTTTGAAAATATTCTCATTTATACATCGATAATATGGAATATTCAATTTTGATTTGAAATTGAATATGAAGTTGAAATCGTTTTGAAAACGAATTTAAAACGATTTACAAAATACATTTTAAAAGGAAATCGAAGAAATATATATAATATATATTATATGTATATAAAAGCCTGAATAGAACGCGCCGCGCCGCGACCAATCACGAATTTCGACCATTGACTTCGAACGGACATTACGGGAGATCCGGCCGTCGGATTCTCCTAAAATCGGAACCGTTGGGTTCGTATCGAAAAGAGCTTTTTAAAGAATATTAGAGATTTGAAATCTAACGGTTGGATTTGGAATTGTGTCCAAATCAAATTTGGAAAAGGTCGCTGTAAGTGCAGTTCGATGGCCGTTTATGGAAATCGACTGTATGGGCCTTGATAAAATTATTAAAAATAGTACTAATTTGTGTAAAATCAAAGAAATGATTTGAAAAGAATTAGGATGAAAATTTCCATATTTGAAAAGATAAAAATAGATTTTTATCGAAATGAACTATTTTTGAACTAGAATTATAATCCATTTATTCTTGAAATAAAAAAATTGGATTTGAAAGGGTTTTAAAAATAACTAGAATTTCCAATATATAAAGTGGAAATGGATTTGAATCGAAATTGTCTTTGGAATATTTCGATGTTGGATTTCGTGATTATACAGATATTGTTATGGAAATTTGAAAGATATATTTATGTCGTTATTTCCAATACGATATTTGTTGGTCGTAGAATTTGATATTGAATATAAGCCAATATATTTTCTATTCAGAGCCTTGTATTTAATATCAAAAGGGATTTGGGTTTGTCGTGAATGGTGTCTTCATTAACACTGTTCTTAAACCCAGTTGAGAAAAAGATTAAATCTTTTTATTTAGATTTAATGAAGTATACCAATTAAATGGTATTTAATTGGAATTGAATTTGAATTGATTTTTGGGTTTATCGTGAACGGTGTTTTAACACTTGTTCTTTAACCTGATAATTAATGGATGTGATTTGGGTTGTCGTGAATGGTATCTTTAATAATACTGTTCTTAGACCCAACGAAGTTAAGAAAATCAGAAACTAACTGGAGATTAGTTAAGTTGAATGGTTTCTTGGGTATTGATCGGATGTTGGTTTCGGCCTTCGGGGTTATTACTTAGGGAATTGTTCACTTGCTAATTTACGGTTAAAGGCTGATGGAATAGAATGTGACTTTTGGGTTTATTGTGAATCGTGTTTTAAATGACATTGGTTCTTTAACCCAGTTAAAGACAGGATATGATTTCCCAAGTTAAATAATCATTGATAGTGATTTTTGGGAAGATTAAAACCAAGTGGAGTTTTAATGAATCTTTAATTAGATTGAAATGATCGAGAACGGAGTATCACCAGTTTTGCTCCTAGCGATAGTTAAATCTTTAATTAGATTTGAACGTAAAATGGTAATTGAATTTATCGATAAAACTGTGGTGTTAGATATTAAGTATTAACAGTTTTGCTTCATGGGATGAATAGGTTGGGGTTGGGAAATTTGACAAATGATTACTTCGGTAAGGTTCGTTAATCACGGGTAGTTTGGATAAACCATAATTTGGTTTGAATTGATATTCAAAAGAAGATTAAAGAATAAATTTAAAGAATTTATCTTTGATAAAATTAATGGGAACCTTTCCCAAAGTATAAGAATATTTGAATAAAAGAATATTCTGAATTGGAATGAGGCGTATGTTGTGTTTGTGTAACACTTGTTTATCATATACGCGAGTTATTCAGAAATACCGGGTTTATCCCATTCTGAATAACTGATTCGACGATGTGTCGAGGATGAAGACGGTGGTCGAAGACCGGAGGTCTTCACGTCGTTTGGATAATTACGGATGATCTTGATTGGGTTGTTCACCCATGAGGAGGGAATCAGTTGGTGATCGTCCAGATGTACTTGGAGATCGATGGATATGCAAGGTACATGGTGCCTCCTGTTTCGTTCAGACCCAGAACGAACTTGCAAATGGACTGCGTGTCTGACATTGGATTTTATTCTGTGTGATTGATTTCTATTAAATATATATCTGTTTGGAAGCGGAGAATTTATTCTCTTGCTTAACACCCTTCTCTGAGACGTACGAGCTCAGAGGTTATATATTGATGGATATCAATCGCATGGAGTGAATTGCCTGTGTGGCATGCCTAAGTGGCAAATGATTAAGGCTTTTGTTGAAAAGCATAGTCTTGTGGTTGATGATCAAAGCACAGCCTGTGTGGCATAGCTTTGTGCAGCGTTGATTCGCGAGCCTCACACCCCTGTTATGAACCAGAAACAGGAGAGGACCTCAAGGAGGGCATGTGTTTCCTTCTAGCTAGGGTGGTGTCAGTCACCTACCAGCCCTGACATTTATATTATTTTCACATGTGAGGTTGTTGGATTACAGGGCGCGTCGGATATATCAGTGACTATGTGGAGCCGATGGAGTCATTTGGCTCATTTACGCCCCAAAGGGTGGGGAAACGCAGTGTTCAGGAATTTTAATCCACATCAGTGGACCGGCCTGACGATCCAAGGGCCACCTGTGTCTGGGTCCTGAGGCTCGGGCTAGAGAGTCTCGAATCAGTGAGGACTATCTTTTTCCTTGGTTCATAGATGGAAACCCAACTTCCAATATGACTTTGCGGTTTTGATTGTAGAGCCTTGTATGGCGACATGATATATGGTACCCATGCCATCTAGGATTGATACATTTATATTTGAAGTTGTTTTATACACTATGCACTTATAATAGTATCAAATGATTTGTTTTTAACGTACCAAGCATGTTTGGCTATTATAAGGGAAAACCCTATCCTCCGGCTTGTGTTTCATTATGTGATGGGACCTGGGTCTTATAATAGCTTCATTTTTTCAAAAAGCATTGCGCTGTTTTGTTATATGCACTGGTATTCTTGGGAGGAAACCCGCTCCATGTTATACAGCGTGGTCCCTTGATATATCTGATTTAAAGTAAAGTTTTGAATAACTGTTTTAGTTCTCACACCAGTCGCATGACTGACCTAGAGTTTATTGTTTTATCCTAAACTCTGGGTGCCCCTTTTTCTGCACGGGCAGCTAGTAGTTTTGGTTTTGCAGATTTATATTCACAGGATCCTAGTTTACAGCTGGAACGATACTCGAAAAGCTCTGATCCGTGTATTACTTTCAGTTGTGTTTTGTATTATTTTTCCGCTGCTATGTAATGTGTTGTAATCTCTGATATTTATCAAATGTATATTATTTGTTTATACTCTGTATATTCTTGTAATCTGATGGAATTGTTGTAATAAGCAACGAAATGTTCTTCTATTTTTGTTCCGATGTGGTTTGTTCTCAAAGCAATCCGTTCTTTCCTTACTGGGGAAGCTACGGGTCCTTACAGTGGTATCAGAGCTTTGGTTTACAAAGCTCAGAGAATAATACGCGTTAGAACCATACGAAAGAATTCATCAGAGATTGGATTAGTAATATCCAATGAGAATGACTCGTTAGAGATGGGATCAGTAGTATCCTAGGACGAGTGTGAAGAGTATATTTTTAAAATGAAAACGAATTTTATTTTGAAAATTTAAACCTTATTCAACGTATGTGAATATTTATTTGTATTGAATTTGGACAATCCAGTATATAAGGGTTTTGCGTATACGTCTGATCCGCGTGTATTTGAAGTTTTAATATACTGGATAGATATAGATTCACACTCTGATCAACGTCTGATCCATGTGTATTTGATCCACGTGTATTTGGACAATCCAGTATATAAAGGTTTTGTATTGAATTTAGATCATTAATTTTAAATTAACGTTACTTAGTAATTGAATTAAGTAAAATGAAGAAAATTGAAATAAGATTTTCAAGCGGGAAAGGGTTGAATGGATTAGAAAATGGATTGTTGAAAGTGAATTTGGTGAAGGAACAAGTAATAGGATTTTGTAACAAAAATCCGAGATATAAATTTTAAATAAGGTAAAAAGGTGATGTTTTTAATAAGCAATAAATTAATCAATGAATTACGAAATAATGGTCATGTTCGAGAAGGATATTTCCAAAAGTAAGAAGGTTTTATAAAACCGTATTTTAAAGAAAATAATTAAATGAGATTTGTTTTGATATTTAAATGAAATATGGGTTTTAATCACAATGCATATCTATCTAAAGATAATAATGTTGTTGATCATGGTTTGAGAGGTAAATAAACACCCCAACTTGAATGACTTCAGGATTATCTGAGGATGATATTAGTTTGTATTGGGAAAGAGGTTAAGGATAATTTATTATTTATATATTTGTAATAATAACGCAATGTAGATCACAAGATTTGAGAATATATATTGAGATTTCCAAAGTAATGGAAATAAAAAGGATTTGAGAATATTTATAATGAGATTTCAAAAGTAACAGAGATAGGAAAATTTGGAAATATATATTTATATATATAACGATATTTCCAAAAGTAAAAGGAAATAAAAAGGTTAAGTTTTTGGAATGAGTTTATTTTGAAAGAATAGAAATTGGATATGTAACAGAGATAGGAAAATTTGGAAATATATATTTATATATATAACGATATTTCCAAAATAAAAGGAAATAAAAAGGTTAAGTTTTTGGAATGAGTTTATTCTGAAAGAACAGAAATTGGATATTGTTTTCAAGTAACAATGTTTTACGTGAATTTTGTTAAAACTAAGTTTGGGAATATATATATATATATATATGTAAATGATTTAATTATGATGTATTTGAAATAGTTTTGAAAACAAATCTTATGTTAAATAAGAAGAAAATATTATGTTAAAAATATTGAGATAATTAGAAGTTAATTAGTTATTCGTTAATTATTTTAATTAAAATGCCAAGTAATGCTAAGTACTGAACCAGTAAACTCATTTGATTCTCATGATTATTTATTTGATAGTTAAATAACCGACTATCAAATTTGGCCAATACGATTGTTGGTACAAAAGGAATGGGATCGAATTTATATTCGAAAACCATTCTGAACCAGCAAATACGTTGAAGATGATTGTAACACCTGTATTTTTAAGATAATAAAATAAGAATAACTTAATTAAATAATGAGAATTAAGTAAAACGGACTGTGCCATTACGTCCATCTCGGAATTCTGGTCAAGATAGACACCTAGTTTGCATAAAACGGACAACATATTAAGAAGTTACTAAGCCTAGAAGTTTGTATACGCATAAGAGAAATATATATATATATATATATATATATGCAAACAAATTAAAATGTAAAATAAAGAATAAAATAAGGATTGCATGTAATAAATACGTGCACTGAAAAAAAATGTAATGCATGCATTGAAAGAAAGAAAGGATTGGTTGCATGCAATGTAAATATGTTGCATGCACTAATTTGCAAACATAATGCACTAACATTAAAAGAAAAAGATTCATGCAATGATTTAATTTAAGTATTTAACTAACATGAAAAAGAGAAGTAAGGAGAGAACAATAATTGTCATTGTTCTAAGACTTATCAACAAAAGACTTCATAGCTCAGTTGGTTAAGGCATTAGATTTGTAACATAGAGGTCGGTGGTTTGAACCTCGGCGGTGGCATAATTTTTATCTTTGTTTTAGAGAGGTCCAACTGAACATGCAAATATATGTACGTATACAAATTCAAATTTTGAAAGGATAAGAACATACATATAAGGAAATAAAGAAAATATATGTATACATATAAGAATACATATATATATATATATATATATATGCGCATAAATATATGTATACAAAAGATAAAATCCAAGATAAGGCTACAGTCAATGAAATATGGCAACAATCAAATAACGGTGCAACATTGTTTGAATTTTGAAAATAAAACGAAAATTGAGTGTATATATATACGCATAAAATGGTCGGTAGAGGAATTGTATACATATAAGAATATTTCATGTGAATAAAACAGTTAAATAAATTTCGGAAATTCAAAAGCTCAAAAATCAAATTTCTGCGCCAAAACAATTCAAAATTCAAATTTCTACGCCAAAACAGCTTGCGGGACCCGATGTTGACTCAACACTGCGAATATGATAAGATTTGGCTAGATTCATTTTCGAACTTAGACTATTTTCTTAACTGGGTTCAATGCTGACTCAGCGCTGCGTGTACGATAAGGTCTTGAGCACCTATAAATAAGACCCTAGACCTAACCCTAAACATCATAATTCGATGGCTGTGCTGGAGCTCTGCCATGGCTCCCTCTCTCTCTCTCTTCTCAAATCTATTCTGAAATTAAAATGTTAGCCTAGGAGGATTATGAATTCAGATCTGGAAGAGGGAATCAACGTTAATAAAAAGATTATTGAATCATAAAAGCAAGGTAAATCTCTAAGAACCAATCTATTTAAATTATTTCTCTTTCCCTTCTCTTTTCATGAAATAATAAATCCATGGTCGTCAGGTCGTGAATCAAATTAAAGGGAAAAGGAAAACCATGGATGATATAATTGATCAGATCCAAAATTTGGGGAAAGCTTAAAGGTGAGTGGGTTTAAGCTATAGCCTTTAGATAATGTTATGACTATCGTTTAGCATTCCCCTTTATAATAAATTGTTGTTGTAAATAATTGAAATGTTGATATGAATATGTCAGGAAATTCCTATGTTGAATTGGCTAAGTTATTGAATGTTTACATGTTGGAGAAAATGAACTTGTTAGGATATGAATAGCTAATTCAGTTATTGTAATTACATGCTTTACTTGGGACATATTATTGATTGAACGACATTTTAAAATAATTACCTGATTGAATGTTTACACGTCCTAGTAGAATTAAACATATGATGAAAATGACATGCGATAAAATATAGGCAAAAATTGGACGACATGTAAATTAGATTACTATAAACTATATATTACAGTAAAAAGGGTAATATGTCTAAAATTTTCATGTAATGAACATAACATATATTATGTTTTGAGATTTTAATTTGGAAGCGTAATTTGATATGAACATAAGTGATTGAATGAAAATGAATATGCCTAGGATTACAATTAGAAATTGTAAATACACTTATGGCACGAGGTTAGGTTGCATTAGTCGCGGAAGTCTGCCCGGACCCGACCGGCATATCCAGCAGCCACTAATGTTGAACCTAATGTGAGAGGCCTAAGTGCAAGAATTAACAACATGTGCTAAGACGTGAGGTTAAGTCAGCTTGTGGTAGAAGTCTGCCCGGACCTGCCCGACAAATCCAGCGTCCACAAGTGTAGGCTTAATGTGAAAGGTCTAGTATTATATATATATAAATAAATATATGTATATAATAAGATATGAATAAATGGCAAGGATGGTAATTAAATATCTTACTCAGAAAATAAGAAAGGAAGGGATGTAATGAACTGAATTAGTGTGATAAGAGGGAAAAGTGATGTATTTCCCTAAATGACTTATTTCTGAAAACGTTGTTGCAAGTAAGCCACAATAAATATAGAAAAGTAAAGAAATTACTTGCTACCGCGGATTTTGACGGGAAAACGTTATGAAAATAAATCATTGATTCCTTCTATCAAACTGATAAGGTTCATGAAGTGTTTTCCTTAATATAATAAGGAACATATATTACAGAGAAGGTTTACAACAGTAAATGGTTTAAAAGGGGAGTGATAATAAGCTATTATAAATAAATAACATTAATGAAAATGTTGTATAATAGGTAGGCTTGTCCTAAGGACAAGTGAATATTATAATTTAGGTTATAATAAACTAATAAGGGAATGGGATAACTAGTGAATTAAATTAAGTGATACTTAATTGTAAATTAAGTAATTAGAAAAAGGGAAAACCTAAAACCAGTTAAGAAAAGGTGGGGAAATATATTGTACTTAATTATAAATTAAGTAGTCTGGGAGTCTAAAACCCATTGGTAAGAATAACATGTTTAGAATTGTTCTAAGTACAAGGGGAAATTATAACATAGGTTATAATAAATGGGTAGAGAAATTTATTAATGGGCCTTAGTTAATAGAACTAAGTTAATAAGTAAACAACAATAAGTCGTACTGACGACATAAAGTGGAATTATGATTAAATGAGAGAGGATGAGGAAAACTTATGAAATCAATTAAGTTATATGTAATCATAAATGGTAAGTGACATGTTAATTGGAAACATGTGAATTAGATATACTTAATTACATATTAAGTAAAACATGTTATTGAAATCAAACAAGAATATAAAAGGGATTGTGTATCACAGACCTTAGGCCACATTCTAGAGAATAACATCTTGTAAGCTTATTAATAAACTTAAATGAATTAAGTTGTATGATTGAAATTAATAAGCAAGAGAAACTCGGTAATTTGAATAAGAATTCAATATGAATTGGAATAACCAAGTTAACTGGAAACCTGGTGAGGTGAAACAAGCGCGTAAAAGAATGTTTAGACATAGGGTCTAACAACATGCTAAAGTAAGGTGCTTAGACAAGTCCGTACGGTTGAGGGTGAATAACCCAATAGGGTAGATCATCGAGGTGTTATAAGGCACGAGGGGAGCGCACATTCATCTGATTGTTTGACGGCTCCAAAAGATTGGAAGAGGAAGCACACGACTTCTGGGGATGCAGGGTACTCTTGGTATCCCTCTGTGAGTGGCAGATGATCCGCCTGTACTCACAGAGGTTAGGTCTGCGTAGGTGAACCAAGGAGTATGCCTTGATTGCAATAATAAGGGGCAATCAAATGACTAAGATGGACCAGCGTGATTCAGCGAGGCCAGTTAGTGCCCCTGTGATAGCAACTCGTCGTCTACCTACCATCTTCAGTCCAATACGTAAAGCGAAAAGGCGGAGAACTCCAAAAGACCATATACTTTGCTATCTAGTTATGGGTGAGGTTGGTCAATATGTTTGAAGGGCATAGGGGGCCGCGGTTAAGTTCTCATTCTTGATATTCTTGGGTGCCTTTCATTAGTTAAGGAAGGGGTCTAGTGGGACCATAGCCACTGTAAAAGCAGACCTTAGCATCTGCAATTGGCAATATCTGAAAGCTCCCGACCGAGTTCCGTGTTTCTTGATTGGCCCTGCCACGAGACTCGGGCGCACATATAGAGAACATGTGCAATAGACATCGAGAACGATTGACGATACGTACGGGGGAAAGTCTAGGTACACTCATGTCGCTCTGGGTGGTGTATCATAAGACTAGAGGGCATTATTCGAGGATGGAGCCTAATTCGATCGAATGGTTCAAAGATGGCAGTCTGAATGCTTACGTAATATAGAAGTAGTGGTTCTTTGCAGAAGTAGCGTTGACATATATACATAAATCTGTACAACATTCGGGCGTAGGATTAGGGGCTGCTATATTCCTGCGATGATACAGTGGAGACCGTGCGAGTGGGGTACCATGGGGTGTATCTCAATATTGAGAGATAGCTACATATACTGTATTAGGTTAATTCACTAGGAAGTAAATGGGTACGACGTGTGTGTAAGCCTTGAGCGCTGTTAACCCAAGTAACCTAACAAATAAAAAAATATGATTGAATGGTATATGTAAGATTATCCAAAGTCTATAGTTTAAATTCAGTCACCAGAACTTGTGTTCTGACCCCCTCCTCATAACACACTCGCAGGTTAGATTGTGGTAGAGACACGATAGCTTTGGATACTGGTTAGGCAATATTAATAATATGGTAAGGCTATGTTTTAATTATACTATATTTTATCCTTTCCGCTGTGAGATATTTTTCTGAGCTCTGACATGTTTTTTGTCTCTGTCTTTTCTGCAGAATACCAGAGCAAACCAATCCGAGTTTCGATAGATTGGAATTCTGAAAAAAAAATCAGTCTGTCAAAATTGGGGTTGTCACAACGATTATTGAAGAAGGAGAAAATGGAACACTGTTGATCTTACTGAGTGGAAGAATTACTTGTTGAATTTCTCTGGTTTAGTGACCAGAGATATTTCGACAATAATTTTGTCATGATTGAAATCTACGGATTGCAAGGACTACTCGCTACTAACTCTAGGGTGATACCTAGGATGTGGTAGGAGATTACCTTTGGTTCATCCTGTTCCTGGATAACTTGTATGGATGGATATCAGACGGAGTATTTCCAAAGGAATTACGTACGTCTATTTCTCCAAATGTACCATAGTTGATGGAGGAAAAAAGGTTTTCTCTAGCTTAATAACTAGAGTATTTTTGTGGACGTCAATTATTAAATATCTGGCAGATCTGACAATGTGGCATTCAGAGTGAATGGTGACCAGATGTTCTAAAGGTATTTATGACATCAAGCCTCATCAACTGGGAAATGGTAAAAATCGGGTCGGTTGGATGGCTATGTGGGTCGCTCCCATTAGAGTGTATTGTCACCATCTAGAGAATTTTCATATTTGTTCTTCTTTTCGCTTCTGAATCCACGGGAATGGTTATGTTGGTACCAACCATAGGTGACAATATATTCGGTACTCTCAAGTGAAATAATGGGTCGGTCATATTTAGCCTGAGTTGGAATATGTTCTTGTTGAACTCAGTGCATTCCTCTCTAGAGATACACTGTCGGAAAGGTGGTTGCCCATATGTTGGCTTGGAAATCCATTCTCCAATAAGAGCCCGCGGTTTTGATTGTATACTATGTATGCAGAGCATAAGATGCAAGCGTTCTACTAGATTGATATTTATTTGTATTTAGACATTATTATAATATCAGAAAAGATAGCATTTCCAAAATGTTTTGGGTTATCGTAAGGTAAAAACCGTCTGTGATTATGTGTGGATTTGGTCTTAATATTATCCTTTTCTCGAAAATATTTTGACTTAAAAATAAAATTTGTGTGATGCCTTTAAACTTAATGTGTTTTTCTCACTCTGGTTCACTAGACTGATCCGACGTTTGTAATGCTCGGTTAGACCAGGTTGTACATGTTTAGGTTATCGGATGCTGTGAAGAGACGAGCTGGATGAGTTCAGACGTATGATGTATATAGATATTATTCTGCTGTGTGTTGAACATGAGGACATGATATTATAACTGTCCAGATGTTTGATGTACTCGGATGATTGTAAGTTTTTTTAAGCTCTCAGTAAATATTTATTTCTATATTATGTTTTGTTCTGCTGCGATGTGAAACTCTATGTTGTGTTGGTTCTTCTTCCTCTTCGTCTTCTTCTATTCTATTATTTCTTTCTTTCTTTTCTCACGCTATAACTTCTTTCTATTAACATTCTAGTGTTTCCAATTCTTGAATAGTCAACATGGTGTTTTTGTGTCGATTTTCGAGGTCAAAAATCCATGGGTCATTACAGTGGTACCAGAGCTATTGGTTTAGTAATAACCTTGGCTCTATGGCATTACTTGATAGAGATGGGGTTAGTAATACCCTAGACTGAGTTGAGTACATGAGAGCGTATTTGTAAATTTAATATATAATTGTTTTGTATTGTATTGTCTGATCAGTTCAAGTGTTGAGAAGTCTTGAACTGTAATGGACACAATATTGTTTTGTAAAGAGGGTAAATGAAATAATTTTACCCGAAATATATTTTTATATAGAAAAGAACTGATTTTATTAAATTATTAAGATATTAGTTTGTTTGTTGATTTATTTGATTGGAATTCAAATTGAATTAAAATTTGAAATGGTTTAGTAACTAGAAAAGATTTCATAAATGGGATTTGTGAATGAGAATTTTTATTATGAGATTATATGCATCGGAATTTGACCTTAAAATAAGTTAAATGGAATTTGAAGGGAAGTGAATAATTTTTGAAATAAAAATAAAAAATTAGGAATAAACTAATTTATAAAAATAAATTGGTAATTGAATTTGGAATTGGAAATTAACTTGGTTGAGTTGAATTAAATTTAAGAAATGGTTTTGAAATTAAATAAAATTTACTTTGGAAAGTTAATGAATAATAATTAAATAGAAATCAATTTGGTATTAACCAATTGATGTTCTAATATGTTAAACCAACGTAAATGTAACATTGAATGTAAATTCAATTGATTTGGTTATTTTGGTTGTGTATTGGTTGTCGATTGTGAATTTGTTTGTTATTGGATGATAAATTGTTTCAATAGAAATAATCAACAATTTAATGGAGCTGAATGAATTATAAACAAAAGAATAAAATCCTCGTATAATAAAACTGAAATGAAACTTCGTGTGAATTGAAATTTATGATTTAACCTTGTATTCACGAATAAATTGATACTTCATGTTTGATTTTGGAATTGGTGTAGTTATAACTATTGAGTAATGAAATATTATTTAAGAATTCTGTATATCTGTTACTTATATATTGGATTGAGTTAAGTATAGGTGCCAAATAGCCGTGGTGGTCAATTTTGGTTGAATATATTGCACGTAAATTGAGCAAGTATGCTCAATAGCACTCGCACAAGGTACACCTACGCGAAAATTTAAATTTTGGCTTTTGGATTTTGTTTTCCAACCGTGTGGGTCGATGTATATATATTATTTGTTCCTGCAATATCGCAGAAGTCACTTTGTACAAGGGAGACTCTATCGAATTTTTCCGAGAAATTAACGTGTTAGAAAATTTTCGATATTTGTGAAAATTATTATTACAATAATGAATTGGTTTTTGATTTAAAATAAATTGGATTTTGAAAATTTATAAGTTTGTAACATTTTTCCTACCTTAGTAATTTTGGGATGAAATTCTTTTAAGGGGGGAAGAATGTAATGTCCCATATTTTTAGTAGTCAAATATTTAATATATTTATTTCAAATATTATACTTGGAATATTACTGGATGTAATGTTAAATTTGTCTATTAAAACGAAGTTTGAATGTTTAATTTATATTTAAATATAAATCGAGCTCGTAATGACGCGCTAGTTCATAATATTGAGATTTCAACTTTAGTTAAGTATACCGAATCCTTTTTAAGTTGGATTTCTGTGAAACAAGAAACGTTCGAATCTTGTTGATTTTAATTGTAACAACCAAGAATTTCTAAACCAATTTTAAAATTTTATTTTAGCTATTTTAATGTATTTTGAATATTTAAAATTATTTATTTTAAATTATAATTATTTAAATTTATTTAAATCGAAGTTAGAACGTATAAATTCAAAATTTAATTAAAACTAACCTAACATGGCGCGGTAGTTAGAAAATTTGATTTTAAATTTCAATTGAACGTACAAAATTCAATATAAATCAGATTTCAGTAAAATAAGAAACGTTGGAATCTATTTAATTATATCTTTCTAACGAATGTGAAAATTTGAGATTTCACTTTGTAAATTGAAAGTTCTGTCCAGTTTAAAATTCAAAATAGTTGCTATGGAATATATATATATATTAATATAATATATAGCCCTTAAAAATAGACATTTTGCAAACAACTTTCGTTTTCGACAAAACCATTTTTGTTGGATCCAAAATGTCAAATTATTGTTAGGTTTAAAATTTCATAATCTGTGGAATTAATATGTGAGCGCAGTGAATTTAAACGTGTTTGGTAATTTCAGTTTGAATTTAATCGACTGGAAAAATGGTCATTTTTCAAATGGTCTCCAAATTTGATGAAATTAGGTTTGTTAGGACCGTATGGTCAAAACATAACTAGAATTTTTTTTCTTCAATTTTTGGAGTCAGTATGTGGCCCCGGTAAATTAAAATGTACGTTTAAATTCAGTATATATTTATTTATATTTTGTTTTTCATGAAAACTGATTGAAACAGTCGAATTGGCTTACGAAACATATCCCATTATGTCCGAGATGGGGGTATTTAGCTAGGAACGACAGTCGTTGGGTTTGATTTGGAGTTCGGACGAAAGTTTCACAATAAGGAAATAAATTGAATTAAATATAAATATTTAAATATTATAAATACCCCCTCCCCTTTCTTAGAAAACCCTAGCTGTCGGTTAATGAAATGAACGGTTGAAAAGCTTAGAAATTCAATCCTTGATTTCTCCTTCCGTACTTCGAATTAACCCCTGAAATCAAAACAAAAATTATCAAGCTTTTCGTGCTCTTTCGAATGATATGGTTATGATCAGTTTTTATTGCGTGAACTGCGAGAAATTTTGCTTCGAAGTAGCACCTCTCGAACGTGGTTCTTGCACAGGTAGGGCCATCGAGCTTGATGACGTGGAGGGTGGAGGTGCACTACAAGTAGGTGCTTCAGGTGGCGGCCTTGAATCATCTTCCGGCGCGATGGAGGAGCCACAATATGGAGCCTTACTTTGGAAAGGTGGTTACCTATATTCGGCTGAGGGTTAACGAAGGAGGAGAGATTAATTAGGGGGTGAGAGCAATTAATTTAATTTTTATAATCAAATGTTTGTAACACATTATCTTCTTCATACGAGTTCCAAATCGAACGATTTCAGTTGCGTTGGATTTGCAACGACAAACACTACGCAATGGAACTGACCAGAACGGAAATGGAGCAAATGGGATTTTCAGCTAAATTAAAAGCGTGTTTAATTTAGTTGAAATATAAAATTAAAAAATAAAGACTGGTGGAGTGGAAACCAATGTGAGAATTCTCTCACTAAAATATTTGTATGGTTATTTATTTATTTTATGACTGTAAATATATATATATATATATATCCAGTGTTGATTTTTATCTATTGTATGTGACATTGCTTGAGTTGAACACATGAACTATTCGCAACTTGTCTGCACAAGAAGCGTTGTTTGAATATATAACACTCATATTTCAAACAATGTGGACACACTTTGTGGTTGTTGAAATGTGATATAGATATCCATTTATAATTTAAACAGTGAACATTGGCTAATTAGAAAAATAATTCAAACCGAATTAGAATTGGTTAAATTTATTAACCAATGATTTATTTAAATTGACTGTTATTGTTTGAAAACCCCACACGGGTATTGGGATGATATTTGACATACACTGATCTCAATAATTGGTGGTATGTCAATCGATTGATTGATAGGCTGTTATAAGCATTATTTAATCATTTATTGCTTATACAGTTGTAAATTGCACTCTGGATGATGTTTGAGTGTTGAATGATTATTTATCATTATTTTTGAATAAATGCAATGTAACGACCCGAATTTCGCCCGACCCCAATCGATCGCAAGATCGATCAAGATCGTTAAAAACCCGCGTACGTTAACTTTGGGCATACAACACATCAGAACAACAACACAGACTTTTATAACTTCAATAATAAATGTTACATCAGAGTACAGAATATATCAGAGTACACCAATAAATAATACAGCGGAAGATACATTTAAATTAAATTAAACACATTGTAGCAGAACTAATCTCAGCGGAAGGCCATCAGTAACTGGACCCAGCTTCAGACTTCAATCCAGGATCCTGCTTAACTATATCTGCCAAAAGCTACTCGACTGCCCGTGTGGAAAGATGGCACCCGAGTTTGCAAAGTGAAACAAACTACAGGTCAGTCGTGGGAGTGGTGTGAGAATTCTTTATTTAACTTATCTAATAAGTAGGCTAATCACAGGACCACGCCGCTAACGCGGAACGGGTTTACTCCATTGGATTGCTAGTGCATAATTAAAGTAAATCGTCAAATAACGCAATGCTTTTTAGAAAAATGAAACCATTATAAGACCCAGGTCCCATCACACAATGCAGCGCAAACCAGAGGATAGGGTTTTACCTTATATTGGTCAAAAGATGCTTGATACGATAAAACGGATTTAATACTAGTGTGTATATATATGGGTATATATATAATAAACATTTAAATCATAATGTATCAATCATAGACAGCATAATACCCCATCCTACTATGTCGCCATACTAGTTCTACAATCAAAACCGCAAGTTCGTATTGGAAATTGGATTTCCATCATGAGTCGAGGCTAGGGGCAAGCTCCTCTCCGATTCGAGACACTCTAGCAAATGCCTTAGGATCCCCCGCAGTGAACCCTTGGATGCGGTACGGCCGGTCCCCGCCTATCGGCAGTGGATTGGTTATGCCTGAACACACGCTTCCCGGTTCATTTGAACCTATAATATGACCACTATCGGCCTATAAAAATACGAGGCGCCTCAAAATCCATCATCCACATAAGTAAAATGTCAGGGCTGGTAGGTCACTGACACCACTCTAGCTAGAAAGAAACGTGTGCACTCCCTACGGTCCATATCCCGTTTTTGACTCATACCGGGGTGTGAGGCTCGCGAAGTCACGATATACACAAAGCTATGTCGTAATAGGCTATGCTTTGATCATTCCACAAGGCCCTGCTTTTCAACAAAAGCCTTGATCAATTTGCATCTTGGCGTGCCACATTGTCAGACCCTACCATATTATTGATCATCTACCAATATATATATAACCTCTAAGCTCATACGTCTTAGAGAAGGGTGATAAGTAAAGAATAAATTCTTCACCACCAACAGAAATATATAATCAGTAGCATTCAACAAATACAGTAGAAAGGAATACAATGTCAGACACGCAATCCATTTACAAGTCCACTCTGGGTCTGAGCGAAACAACGTGTCCGTCGATCTCCAAATGTGTTTGGACGATCATTACCAAATACCTTGCCTTGGAAGGCCAATCCCAATTCAAGATACCAGTCATCATCATCCCAACGATGTGAAAACCTTCGGTCTTCAATCACCACCTTCATCTTCGACTCTTGATCGTCGTGATGATTATTCAGAATGGGTTAAACGGTCTTTCTGAATAACTTGCGTAATTTGGGATTAAAAACAAATATTGGAAAATCACACATTTCGTCACATCCCAACTCAGAATATTTTTTTAATAAGATATTCAATTTAAAAAATTCTCATTAATTTTATCAAAGAGAAACACTGAAAATAAAATCTATAAATCAATTTCCGAAATATGGAATTCCACAGAAATCAAATCAATACATAATCGATATAAATTTCTGTATCAGACTAATAGTATAAATGGAATAACGGCAAAGCCTCTCAAATTCCATATATAATATCGGTCTTCTTTTACAGAAGCCCATTTCGATTATTACGAATCGAATTTCCACTTAATTCCTATTTAATATAAAAAATTGGAAAAACTTGGTTTTAGAAAATGCCTTTTTAAATCTATAAAATAGATTCATAAGTTCCAAATAACAATTTCAATGTAAATTGGATTAAAGGACAAATGTCGTTTAAAACATCGTCCACGGTAAATCCACTTCACATCTCAATTTATTACATATCACAAAATATAATTGCAAATGCTAGTAATCTTTTAAAAACATAATTTAAAATAATCATAAAAATATTCTTTATATAAAAGATTCTAAATGAGAAGTATTCTTTATTTTACAAATCTTTATCTTTTACAAATATTCTTTGTTTTAACATATAGTTAATTAACAATCTATATTTTGAAAATATATATATACTTTATATAAAAAGGATTTCTAATATAAAAATAGTCTTATTTAAAAGAACACTTGAATCAAAATGCGACTCAAACATTTACCATATAATTTGGATTATATGGATTTCACACACATCATATATATGATAATAACAGTATAATCATCAAGTCATCCATTACATCCAAAGTGTACATTCCACTGTGAAAGCGTTAAAATTAAATAATAACGCTCATCGCAGCCTGTCGATCTAACAATCAACATACAACTAAATATTGGGATTAGTGTATGTGAATTTTCATCCCAACACCCGTGTGGGGTTTTCAACCAACAGCAGTTCATAAAAATAAACAAATAATTGGTTAATGGATTTAACCAATTTCAGTTTTGCTAACAAGTTGATGATAATAATCAAACATGTCCTTTATTCCTAATGTCGAATAAAAAATGTATTTTACTCAAATAATTTCCCTCTACATTCCTAATGTATGTATTTGACCGATAATATCATCCTTATTTTAGAATATAAATTCTAATATAGACTGCAAGTAAAAAGTGATTTTTATGTATTTGCCTATAAATTCAATTGTATAATATGCAATTTAAAATGGTTAGTATCATTGCATATAAATTTCATTGCTCATTATGCAAATAAAAATGATTGTTCTACTTGCATAAAAGTTTAGTTTCAACCAAAAATGTATATAAGCGATATAGGCATTTTGTTCAATTCTATTTCAACAAAGTGATTATAAAATCGTAATTTTATTTTGTCAACAATTCTAGCTTAACAAAATAAAAAGCAGTGATTCATATTTTAAGCTCTTCTATTTTATTGCATATTAACATGTCAATAAAAATATTACCTTTAAATCTACTATTTTCATTGCATGTAAAATGTCAATAAAAATACTACCTTTTTATTTTCACCTTTTTATTGTATATAAAATGACAATAAAAATCTACCTCTTTAATTTTAACACTATTTCATTTTAACTAGTTGAAAATAAAGGTGAAATCCTTTATTTCAATTCTAATCTAACGTACAAATGCTATATTTTGTTTCATTCCTTTAATTTAGACAAAAATGTGTGTTTTTGCCTATTTTACTTTAATGATAAAAATATGAATGTCTAGTTATTCATTCTTTTATAATGACAAAATAATGAACATTTTCAATTCATTCATTTAGAGTGACAAAATGAATGTTATTTTTGAATACTATATTTTGCCAAAAATCATGTTTTAATGTAAAACAATAAAATGATTTTTTTTTATTGTAATCTAACTTTGACACAACCAGACGGTAAATTTAATCTACGTACATTTTCTTATATACTCTAATGACAATTAAAAGAACGTTGGTATAATTCCAATGTATATTTGCATTAGAGGATGCAAATAAAAGAACAATTTTATTTTCCAATATATATTTGCATTTGGAAATGCAAATAAAAGAACAAATCTTATTTTCATAGCATATTTACATATGTGAACATAAATAAAAGAATAAACTTTAATTTCAATGTATATTTACATATTTAAATGTAAATAAAAGAATAAACTTCGATTTCAAAATATATTTGCATTTGTAAATGCAAATAAAAGAATAAATTTTGATTTCAAAATATATTCGCATTGGTGAATACGAATAAAAGAATAAATTCTATTTCCAATGTATATTTGCATTGGTAAATGCAAATAAAAGGATAAAATTTTATTTTAAACGTATGTTTGCATTAGTAAATGTAAATAGAAGGACAAATTTTATTATCAAAGAATATTTGCACCGAGTAGTGCAAATAAAAGAACAAACTTTACTTTTAATATATATTCGCATTTGTGAATGTAAATAAAAGAACAAAACTTTATTTCCAATATGTGTTTGCATTTGTGAATGCAAATAAAAGAACGGTTTTTATTTCAAAGTATATTTGCATTAAAAATGCAAATAAAGAACATTTTTTTACATTGTGAGATGCAAATGAAAAGTGAACTTTTAATCTCTATATTTATTTGTATTTTTTTTTTACGTAAACAAAATGTGAATTTTTATTTAATTCTATTCAAGGCATAAAAATGTTCAATTTGTCTCCATAATCATGCTTTGACAAAGATGTTATTTTTATTACAATAATTATAATTTTGACAAAATGTTTTCTTTTTATTTACATAATAAACTTCTAATTAAAAATGTCCTTTTTGATTTGCATAACATATTTCAAATAAAAATGTTGTTTTTATATCTCTAATCAAAAATGTCATTTTTGATCTAATGTACATTTTACACTAAGAATGACATTTTATTCTTAATATACAATTTTCACTAAAAATGATCAAAATAATATTTTATTTAAATTGGATTGAATTGACAATATAATTAAATTCAGCAAATATTGAAAATCCATTGTTGTTCAAATTCTATCGTAGGTAACAAATAAAAATAATGTTTTATTGGTCATTCAAACCCTGTTGTAAAATAAACAAATAAAATAAGGTTTTATTCGTTGGCTAAATTCTATTGTAAAGTAAACAAATAAAAATATTTTATTCGTTGACCAAAATCTGTTGTTATATAAACAAATAAAAATAAGATTTTATTTGTCGTCCAATTTCCATTGTAATATCAACAAATAAAAAGGAGTTTTTATTTGTCGTTCCATTTCTATTGCAAAGTAAACAAATAAAAGTAAGGTTTTATTTGTTGTTCATTTTCTGCTGCAAAGTAAACAAATAAACAAAAGTAAAGTTTTTATTTTGTCGATCAAATACTATGGTTCATCTCAGAATAATAAAAATAATATTTTTCTCTTCTATAAACTAGAATAAACAGATCTAAATAAAATATGATTTAAATCTAAATTTAGATTTATTTTCTAATTACAAATAAAATTCACCCATATATTAAATTCAGCGTCGATCTAGCATATCATGCACAACAAAACAACCACAAACCACAAATCAACCATTCATCAATCACAGAACATTACAGATCTGAATTACATCACAATACAATTATTTTTAACGCAAGAAAATAATTTACAATTAATTAAATAATAAAATTCAGAATTTTCACATTGATTTTTGCTGAAAATTTGACTGTCTCAGAATCAGTTCTGGTCTGCGCCATCGCGAAGCTCTCGGAAAGACGATTCCAACGCAACTTACGGTTCGTAAAACGGACCTCGTACGAAGAAGATATGAATTTTTAAAGATTGGATAAAATTAAATATCTATTAAATAATAGTAAAGCGGAAGCTTTTAAAGCCTTCTCCTTAATCCTCTATTTTATCTCTTTTCTCCTTAATTCTCTACCTTATCTCTTCTCTCATTAAAAGTCTCTAGATATTTTATGTTGATTTTTATATTTCATAGATCTTATTTAAGTTCCAATTTCGGATATTTAATTCTGAGTTTTTTTAAATCAAAGGTCACAATTTTTATTTCTTTCTTCCCCTGCTCCATTCTCCACTCTTTCGCGCAGTCTTCTTTTCTCTTGGCTTCTCCCCTTTCTCCTTATTTTCAACCGTAAAAACCTAATAGGTAGAAATTAGGACTAACAAATCTTCCTGCACATTCTCTTTCTATCTTCATGTTTTTCTATTCCGCCTAGATCCTTGCTGCCCAAGATGGCTGCTCCTCCCCATTTTCCCTGCCACATCGATTCCCAAATCTCTACGAAAGGAAATTTCTTAGGGAATCCTAGATCTCCCTTCGTATTGTTACAAGATAGAGACAATCGACTGTTGGTATCAGGCACAGAAGTTAGGGCCTTCCAGTTGCGCCAATCTATTTCAATCGGTCCAGGTGATACTTCTTACATTACTGGCTTTTGTGTTTCTGATTTTTTTTCTTATCCTACTTCTACCGAATTTAGCAGTTACGGCCTTCTACTGTATGCAAAATTAGACTGAACTTTGTTCTTTAATTTATTGTTATGAGCTGCTGCAATTTAAATTTGGAATAACAAAAAATTAAACTTTTCATAGGTACTAGAGATTATCAAAAGCATGAATGCATAATGGAAAATTATATGGAGAGGAAATGCATCTGTAAGGTTAAGAATTGAAACTAAACACTTGATTTTACTGGAGTATTCTTTTATAAAGTAGATTGATAGTATAATTTCCTTAGGTAATTCTAATGCGTATTAAGTAATTCATATGAAAAAAAATGCTTTTAAATTCTTAAGGTTTGCAATGATGGTAAATTTAACATATTTCAATATGAAACTTTTTTTTAATTCTTTCGTCTGTAACCACGACAAAATTTTACGTTATATAAGTCAATAATAGTTTATTTTCTTTAGCTCTTTCTTTATTTTCAATGCTGGGAAGCATGAGCAAACATTATCGCATCGATTCTTATCATCCGCTTTTCTCGATTTTATGTTATTTACATGGTTTTGTTACACAATATATATACTATGATAGATTAAAATATAAATGATCTTTTTTCGATATAAGGCTTAATGGGTTTTTGTTATATTTAAGTGATTTCTCGTTGGACTTAATTTGGTTTAGTTTACTAATACTGCATATTTATGGTGCTTGGAAAACTTTGTACGCTTGTGTTCCTACTGTCCTTAAAAGATGTTAAGCCATTTGGCAGCAAATTTTAAATGATATCATTCAGTTATTCGAGTTTGGATATTTTCCCCCCAAAAACATGGTTTATCTTAATTCGAGATTAAAAGATGCCTAAACGTTATGGATACTTAGTAGGTCAAATATGTAATGCACAAACTTTGATATTACTATGAATTTGAAAATTTAACATGTTTTCGGTCTCAGTAAATGAATTTGAGAATTTATTTCCTAATCACTCTAATAATATGGATTTTTCTTGAAAAAGTGGTTATTTTCTTCTCAATTGTTTTTATTTATGTATAATTTGCATATTGTTCACTACCGTTCATTATATACATTGGGTTTTTGCTTTCACATTCCCTAGATTAATGCAATTGTTTTCATCCTGTTAATCTTTATTTGCTTCTTTGTTTAGGTATGTACGTAAAGTTCCCAGATATAAACATTCATTTTTGCTAGATTTCAGGTTCATCCTTTATTTGTGGCCTCAACTAAAAGTTCAAAATAATCGTGTTGTTCCTTATATCATCTTGGATCATTACAATATGACTAACCAATGCGTTTATATTATATTTGATTGATTTACGATTATCATGTTGTGTTATTTGAATTTGTGTTGGTTTAAAATAATTATCAAATGTTTATTTCTTTTACTGTTTCATGAAATATGTTGGAACTATCACAAAGATTGTGAAAATGGCTGCATATTCCATTAATATTTTGCTACCATTTCGTAAATAGATATTTTATATTTCAGGCGATATATCATCTTAGCAAGAAATTTTTTAAGCCAAATAATGCCATATAACATATTATTATTAGTATTTTTTTGTTTCTTAATCAAACCTGAAAAATATCATTTTCATTGTGATTTTGTCTATTAAGCAAATTGGTACTCAATTCGCAGTGAACTCTAGGTGGAACAAAATTCCTCCAAAAATAATGCATTTGGTTGAGAATGCTCCCGATTAAAAATATATTAGTGTAAAGGTACAGAAACATTGATGTCGTTGTTTTCTGGCTTTTGATTTGTAATACGTCTGTTTTGAGCTCTAAATTTTATTTCCCTATACAAAATTTATGTGAGCAAGTTGTTCTAAGTTAATAATATTTTCATACGATGTGCATATGTTCTATTTCTAAGGCCTGCCAAACGCCATTGTGATTAAAATGACCACTGAGGTAGCATACAAACTTTATTTATTATACAAGTATAATATTTTTCTACGGCCTGTCAAATGCCTGATTATTTGTTCTTCAAATTTTTATTGAGGGGTAAGGGGTGTTTTCTATTGAGAAATGGTACGGGAAAAGAGTTCTTTAAAGGATTTCAATAGGTATTATAATTAGAAAATATATCTGTCAAGGTTTGTGAAGACCCGCAACTTCCCCGTAAAGGAAAGCGTCGGATAGTTCGAGAACAAACCACAACAGAACGCATACAAAAGAACATTTCACTGTATATTACAACAATGCACCAGATTACAAGAATATACAGAGTATAAATGAATATTACACAGAAATATCAGAGATTTAAATTACATTTAAATACATCGCAGCGGAAAATAATACAATACACAACTAGAAGAGATATACGGATACAAAGCTTTCCGGATATCGTTCCAGCTGTAAACCAGGATCCTGTGAATATAAATCTGCAAAACCAAAACTACTAGCTGCCCGTGTCAAAATAGGGGCACCCAGAGTTTAGGTTAAAACAATAAACTCCATGTCAGTCATGTGACTGGTGTGAGAACTAAAACAGTTATTAATCTTTATTTTAAAGCTTAGGTAAATCAAGGGACCACGCCGTATAACACGGAACGGGTTTCCTCCCAAGAATACCAGTGCATAAAACAAACAGCGCAATGCTAAATAAAGGAAAATGAAGCTGTTATAAGACCCAGGTCCTATCACACAATGCAACGCAAGCCGGGGGATAAGGTTTTCCCTTATAACAGCCAAAGAATGCTTGATACGTTTTAAAACAAATCATTTGATACTACTATAAGTGCATAGTGTATAAAACAACTTCAAATCATAAGTATCAATCATAGACGACATGAGCGTCCCATGCCACTATGTCGCCATATATAGGATTACAACTAAAACCGCAAGATCACGTATTTGGAAATTGGATTTCCGTCTATGAACCGAGGCAAAAGATAGTCCTCAACCGATTCGAGACAATCTAGCCTACCATGTCTCAGGAACAGCCGCAACTGCCCCCTGGATCGTCAGGGCCGGTCCACCGATGTGGATTATTATGCCTGAACAATACGTCTCCCCGCCCTTTGGGGCGCAAACGAGCCAACGAATGACTCCATCGGTTCGAGAACGACCGATCAATCCGAGGCGCCTCGCAACAGCAACAACCACATAAGTCAATCTCGTCAGGGCGTGTAAAACCACTGACGCCACTTTTAGCTAGAAAGAAACGCAAGTCCTCCCTGAGGTCCGTCTCCCGTTTTTGGTTCATACCGGGTGTGAAACACGCGAGGTAAACGTTACACAAAGCTACGCCACAAAGGCCGTGCTTTGATCATCACCACAAGACTTTGCTTTTCAACAAAAGCCTTGATCATTTGCATCTTAGCATGCCACACAGGCAAACCATCCTATGCAACCGATATCAGTCACACAGAATGAAATCCGATGTCAGACACACAGTCCATTTACAAGTCCGTTCTGGGTCTGAACGAAACCGGAGGCACCTAGTACCCCGCATATCCATCGATCTCCAAGTACGTCTGGACGATCACTAACTGTTTCCATCTTCTTGGGTGTACAGCCCAATCAAGATCATCAGTAATTACCCAAACGACGTGAAGACCTCCGGTCTTCGACCATCGTCTTCATCTTCGACTTATCGTCGTATCAGTTATTCAGAATGGGATTAACCCGGTCTTTCCGAATAACTCGCGTATATTTTAAATAAGTGTTACACAAACACAACATACGCCTCATTCCAATTCATTAGTCACTAACCGTAAATTAATCAAGAGAATAATTCCCCAAACATTAACCCCGAAGGCCGAAACCAACATCAGATCAATATCCAGAAAACCATTCTGCTTGGCTAACCGACAGTTAGTTTCTAAATTTCACGTTCAAATCTAATTAAAGATTTAACTATCGCCTGGAGCAAAACTGGTGATACTCCATTTTCGATCTTTTCAATCTAATTAAAGATTCATTAAAACTCCACTTAGTTTTAATCTTCGACTGGGTTAAAGAATCAGTGTCATTTAAAAACACGGTTCACGATAAACCCAAAATCACATTCCATTAATTATCGGGTTAAAGAACAAGTGTTATTTAAAAACACTGTTCACGATAAACCCAAAAATCATTCCATTAATTATCGGGTTAAAGAACGAGTGTTATTTAAAACATTGTTCACGATAAACCCAAAAATCATTCCATTAATTATCGGGTTAAAGAACGAGTGTTATTTAAAACACTGTTCACGATAAACCCAAAAATCAATATCAATTCAATTCCAATTAAATATCATTTAATTGGTACACTTCATTAAATCTAAATAAAAAGATTTAATCTTTTCTCAACTGGGTTCAAGAACAGTGTTAGTGAAGACACCATTCACGACAAACCCAAATCACATTCGATATTCAATACAAGGCTCTGAATAGAAAATATATCGGCTTATATTCAATATCGAATTCTACGACTAACAAATGTCGTATTGGAAATAACGATATACATATATATCTTTCAAATTTCCATAACAACACCTGTATAATCACGAATTCTAACATCGAAATATTCCGAAGACAATTTCGATTCAAATCCACTCCAATGCAATCATTGGAATTTTGGTTACTTTTAAAACCCTTTTCGAATTCAATTTATTTATTTAAAAATAAATAGAATTATAATTCTAGTTCAAAACTAGTTCATTTCGATAAAAATCCATTTTTATCTTTTCAAATATGGAGTTTTTCATCCCAATTCTTCACAAATCATTTCTTATGATTTTACACAAATTATTACTATTTTTAATAATTTTATCAAGGCCCGTACAGTCGATGTCCATCAATGGCCATCGAACTGCACTTACAGCGACCTTTTTCGACTTTGATTTGGACATAATTCCAAATCCAACCGTTAGATTTCAAATTTCTAATCTTCGTTAGAAAGCTCTTTTCGATACGAACCCAACGGTTCCGGTTTTAGGAGAATCCGACGGTCGGATCTCCCGTAATGTCCGTTTGAAATAAATGGTCGAAATTCGCGAACTGCCGCGGCGCGGCGCGTTCTATTCAGGCCATTATATTATATATATAATATATATAATATATATTTCGTCGATTCTATTTAAAACGAATTCTATAAATAGTTTTAAATTCGTTTCAAAAGCAATTTCAACTTCCTTTTCAATTCAAATCAAAATTGAATTCTTCTTTATAAATTCGTTTTAAAATCCATTTCTATTCAATTCAAATTTCATTTCAAAATCGTTTTCAGTTCAATTCATTTCAAAATATTCGATTTCGAAATCACTTTTCAATATTCATTTTAAAATGAATAAAATCGATATAAATATCGTTCACGTCAAAATGGCGTCAATCTAATCCTCACGGCTTCACATATTTCTATTTTCAAATATTCTATTTCAAATATTTCTATTTCAAATATTTCTATTTCAAATATTTCTTTTTTCGAAACTGGAATGAGGCCCAATCAATTACCATATAATGTTAATTATATGGATTTTCTACAACACATGTATATATCAACAACGATGAATAATCAATCATCAACCAAAGTGCACTACACTGTATAAGCATCAAATATAGACATTTAACGCTTACAGCAGCTTGTCAATCAATCGATCGACATATTTAATCAATCAGGATGAGTGAACTTCAAATTTCATCCTAACACCCGTGTGGGGTTTCAAACAATCAAACACATATTTTATTTGTGCAGTTAGGCGATGTGTAAAATTTATCGACCCAATCAACGTCATTCAAATAGGTGTACATAAACAAACCGTCTGGTTTGTAAATGAATATGTATTTATTCACATTCACGTTAAAAATTATATTTTTAACGATAACACATTTTATTTTAACATATGAATTTCTATTCAGTTCATTCGTTAAATAAAATGCTATTTTTATTTTTCTAACTTATTTTAGAAAATTTCGGCGGCATAACAGCACGATACTAGAAACGGGACAAGGCCTAGCCTTATCCCCGGTCTAGTGAAGGCCCACGCCATTCACACATCAATCAAATCAATTCGTTATGCAAACCACAAACTTTGGAGTAAGGGTCTAACCTAACCTTACTCCTTCGCCTTATAACGGCGCACGTCTAATCCTAACCAATTTATCGATTCGATTTTTTTTTTTTCACACCACAAACCACATTCAAACCAATATCGTAATCAATCACCAAACAGTCAAACAAACAAGTCCATGGTCTGTGGACGATTGTGTCGGGTGCTACTAAGCACCGTCTGCATCCTAGTATATATATATAACTAGAAATAAAATAGAAAGGTGAGAAATTCTCACTTATAGCTATCCTAGCTCCACGGCTCTTCATTTGCAGAAGTCTTCATCGCTATCGCATCTTCGGCATCTTTATTGCCCGTAGCCACTACATATGTAAAAATCGAATTTTTACTTCGCTATTCCATATATAAAAATCATATTTTTATTTCGAAGTTCAATATATAAAAATCGAATTTTTAGTTCAAAGTTCAATATATAAAAATCGAATTTTTATTTTGCTATTCAATATATAAAAATCGAATTTTTACTTCGATGTGATATATAAAAATCATATTTTTATATCGCTATCATATATTTAAAAATTCCGCCTTTATTAAAATAAAGTTTTCAACTTTTCAATTTAAAGTTTTCGCCTTTCTAAAATAAAGTTTTCAACTTTTCAATTTAAAGTTTTCATCTTTCTAAAATAAAGTTTTCAACTTTTCAATTTAAAGTTTTCGCCTTTCTAAAATAAAGTTTTCAGCTTTTCAATTTAAAGTTTTCGCCTTTCTAAAATAAAGTTTTCAACTTTTCAATTTAAAGTTTTCGCCTTTCTAAAAACCAAGTTGTTATCTTTATAAAAACAAAGTTGTTATCTTTATAAAAACAAAGTTGTTATCTTTATTTTTAAAACAACATATATTTTCAAAACAATTTCATATATGTTTTCTAAACAATCTTTTTCTATTAAAAGATCTACCCTTTTTCTTTTATCTTTTTGAAAATGCAGTTTTTATATCTTTTTCAAAATAGAGTTTTTCCTTCTTTTTTTAAAAAGATGCAGTTTTTAAAAAATCTTTTTTTTTTTTAAAATGCAGTTTTTTTTTCCTTTTAAATAAATGCAGTTTTTAAATTCTTTTATAAAAATTACAGTTTTAAATTCTTTTATAAAAAAAAATCAGAAAAAGTAAATAAATAAATAAAAAAGCAGGGAACTTACAGGGGGGGGGGACTCGTGGCGGAGGCGCCGGAGGTGGATCGGCGGTGGCGGTTGGCCATCCAAGTGGCGGGCGGCGTTGAAATCGAGGGGGGGCTTGCGGCTCTAACTGGAGGGGATGAGGGAGGAGGACGAGACGCGAGAGGGGGTCAGGGCGTCGGCGACGTGGGGGTGCCCTCAGGCGACGGCGCGGTGGATTTGAGGGAGGGCGGCGGGCTAGGTTTCAGGCGCGATTTCCCTTTTTTTTTTTTTCTGATTGAAGAATAAACGGGGGGGGGGGAAGTATATATATAAATATAATTATTTTAATTATTATTTAATTCTATTTTTCTTTTAAAAAAAGGAATTTTCATTTAAACTCCAAATCAAACCGAACCAGTGTCGCCCCTAGCTAACTACCCCCATCCCTGACACAATGGAATAGGTTTCGCAAGCCATTTCGACTGTTACAGTCAGTTTCCGTTAAATTTAAAATATAAATCTTTATATTGAATTTTAAACGTACATTTCAAATTACCGGGGCCACATACTAACTCGAAAAATTCCAGAAAAATATTTTCTAGCTTCGTATTGACGACACGGTCCTAACAAAACTAGTTTCGTCGAATTCTGAGACCGTTGGAAAAATGGCCAATTTCCAGTCGATTAAAATCAACTGAAACTGGTCAAACGCGTTTTCTTTTGCCACGCTCACATATTGATTCGAAAAATCATGAAATTTGAAACCTAGCAATAACTTTACATCCCGGACCCAACAAAACTGGTTTCGTCGAAATCCGAGGTCGTTTGCAAAATTGCTATTTTTAAGGGCCTTATATATATATATAAATATATATAAATTCCACAGCGACTATTTCTAATTTTAAACTGGACATATCTTATCATTTCTAAAATGAAACCTCAGTTTGTTAACTTCGTTACAAAGATATAGTTATACAGATTCAAATATTTCTTGTTTCGTTCAATTCTGACTTATATTGAATTCTGTATATTCATTTGAAATTAGAAATCGAATTTTCGAACTACCGCGCCATTTTCAATTCTTTTTATAATTATATATAATTATTATATATTCTAACGACGACGTATATAATATATACGATCGAATTCTATTTAAAATAAATTTCCCGATGATATTATTTAAAATAATCTATTTTAAATAATCAAAATTCGCTAAAATCGCCAAAATAAAAATTTCAAACTGGCTCGCATTTTCTGGGTTGTTACAATCTCCCCCACTTAAAACTTTTCGTCCCCGAAAAGGAACAAAGTCGAAAGTGGTTTGATTATTCAACTCTACGCTCGACCTGGCTTCCATTCTCTAACTTTTTAGTTTCTGAGAATTTTCAAAATTTCAAAAATTTGGCTAACACCCTAAATTTTCGAAAAATTTCGCCATAACCTCCCCTGCACCGGGAGCAACGGGGAATTTCAAATAGCTTCCCCGGTCCTTCAGATCTCAAAAAGAAAAAGAAAAAGCCAAGCGGCTAGCCAATAGGCTCACAAAATCATCATCACCCAAACAAAACAGGAAATTATGTAGTAAACATGTACCTATTTGTCGGGCAAACAAATTTTTATTCTCTGCTCTAGCCTCCTTGCTATGACCTGTTCAATGATATATATGTATATGCAAGCAAACGCATCCAATTTTCAATACAGTTCAATATTTGATCAAATTAGGCATAATGGTTCAAAATTTGCAAACAAATAAACAAACAACACAAACATCAATCAATTAGTGGATTAACGTTTCAAATTCAAAATTTGGATATATATACTGAAAATCTTGTTTTTGATGCCAATTCACAACAAAGGGTTCTAGCTATATAAAAGTTTTGGTTCTCACACCAGTCTAATGGAAATATATAGATATCACACCTTCGTTACTCGAACATGAATACTAATGACGACTAGTCAATCATCAGAATCATCTTCGGGCCACTAGAGTATGGTTCTATATCTATCCAGTATATTAAAACTTCGAATACACGCGGATCAGACGTATACGCAAAATCTATATATACTGGACTGTCCCACTCAATATAATTAGATATCAAATACGAATAATTGATTTAAATTTTCAAAACAAATTTTGTTTTCATTTTAAAAAATATACTCTTCACACTCGTTCTAGGATACTACTGATCCTATCTCTAACGAGTCACTCCCATTGGATATTACTAATCCAATATCTGATGAATTCTTTTGTATGTTTCTAATGTGTCTTGTTCTCTAAGCTTTGTAAACCAAAGCTCTGATACCAACTGTGAAGACCCGCAACTTCCCCGTAAAGGAAAGCGTCGGATAGTTCGAGAACAAACCACAACAGAACGCATACAAAAGAACATTTCACTGTATATTACAACAATGCACCAGATTACAAGAATATACAGAGTATAAATGAATATTACACAGAAATATCAGAGATTTAAATTACATTTAAATACATCGCAGCGGAAAATAATACAATACACAACTAGAAGAGATATACGGATACAAAGCTTTCCGGATATCGTTCCAGCTGTAAACCAGGATCCTGTGAATATAAATCTGCAAAACCAAAACTACTAGCTGCCCGTGTCAAAATAGGGGCACCCAGAGTTTAGGTTAAAACAATAAACTCCAGGTCAGTCATGTGACTGGTGTGAGAACTAAAACAGTTATTAATCTTTATTTTAAAGCTTAGGTAAATCAAGGGACCACGCCGTATAACACGGAACGGGTTTCCTCCCAAGAATACCAGTGCATAAAACAAACAGCGCAATGCTAAATAAAGGAAAATGAAGCTGTTATAAGACCCAGGTCCTATCACACAATGCAACGCAAGCCGGGGGATAAGGTTTTCCCTTATAACAGCCAAAGAATGCTTGATACGTTTTAAAACAAATCATTTGATACTACTATAAGTGCATAGTGTATAAAACAACTTCAAATCATAAGTATCAATCATAGACGACATGAGCGTCCCATGCCACTATGTCGCCATATATAGGATTACAACTAAAACCGCAAGATCACGTATTTGGAAATTGGATTTCCGTCTATGAACCGAGGCAAAAGATAGTCCTCAACCGATTCGAGACAATCTAGCCTACCATGTCTCAGGAACAGCCGCAACTGCCCCCTGGATCGTCAGGGCCGGTCCACCGATGTGGATTATTATGCCTGAACAATACGTCTCCCCGCCCTTTGGGGCGCAAACGAGCCAACGAATGACTCCATCGGTTCGAGAACGACCGATCAATCCGAGGCGCCTCGCAACAGCAACAACCACATAAGTCAATCTCGTCAGGGCGTGTAAAACCACTGACGCCACTTTTAGCTAGAAAGAAACGCAAGTCCTCCCTGAGGTCCGTCTCCCGTTTTTGGTTCATACCGGGTGTGAAACACGCGAGGTAAACGTTACACAAAGCTACGCCACAAAGGCCGTGCTTTGATCATCACCACAAGACTTTGCTTTTCAACAAAAGCCTTGATCATTTGCATCTTAGCATGCCACACAGGCAAACCATCCTATGCAACCGATATCAGTCACACAGAATGAAATCCGATGTCAGACACACAGTCCATTTACAAGTCCGTTCTGGGTCTGAACGAAACCGGAGGCACCTAGTACCCCGCATATCCATCGATCTCCAAGTACGTCTGGACGATCACTAACTGTTTCCATCTTCTTGGGTGTACAGCCCAATCAAGATCATCAGTAATTACCCAAACGACGTGAAGACCTCCGGTCTTCGACCATCGTCTTCATCTTCGACTTATCGTCGTATCAGTTATTCAGAATGGGATTAACCCGGTCTTTCCGAATAACTCGCGTATATTTTAAATAAGTGTTACACAAACACAACATACGCCTCATTCCAATTCATTAGTCACTAACCGTAAATTAATCAAGAGAATAATTCCCCAAACATTAACCCCGAAGGCCGAAACCAACATCAGATCAATATCCAGAAAACCATTCTGCTTGGCTAACCGACAGTTAGTTTCTAAATTTCACGTTCAAATCTAATTAAAGATTTAACTATCGCCTGGAGCAAAACTGGTGATACTCCATTTTCGATCTTTTCAATCTAATTAAAGATTCATTAAAACTCCACTTAGTTTTAATCTTCGACTGGGTTAAAGAATCAGTGTCATTTAAAAACACGGTTCACGATAAACCCAAAATCACATTCCATTAATTATCGGGTTAAAGAACAAGTGTTATTTAAAAACACTGTTCACGATAAACCCAAAAATCATTCCATTAATTATCGGGTTAAAGAACGAGTGTTATTTAAAACATTGTTCACGATAAACCCAAAAATCATTCCATTAATTATCGGGTTAAAGAACGAGTGTTATTTAAAACACTGTTCACGATAAACCCAAAAATCAATATCAATTCAATTCCAATTAAATATCATTTAATTGGTACACTTCATTAAATCTAAATAAAAAGATTTAATCTTTTCTCAACTGGGTTCAAGAACAGTGTTAGTGAAGACACCATTCACGACAAACCCAAATCACATTCGATATTCAATACAAGGCTCTGAATAGAAAATATATCGGCTTATATTCAATATCGAATTCTACGACTAACAAATGTCGTATTGGAAATAACGATATACATATATATCTTTCAAATTTCCATAACAACACCTGTATAATCACGAATTCTAACATCGAAATATTCCGAAGACAATTTCGATTCAAATCCACTCCAATGCAATCATTGGAATTTTGGTTACTTTTAAAACCCTTTTCGAATTCAATTTATTTATTTAAAAATAAATAGAATTATAATTCTAGTTCAAAACTAGTTCATTTCGATAAAAATCCATTTTTATCTTTTCAAATATGGAGTTTTTCATCCCAATTCTTCACAAATCATTTCTTATGATTTTACACAAATTATTACTATTTTTAATAATTTTATCAAGGCCCGTACAGTCGATTTCCATCAATGGCCATCGAACTGCACTTACAGCGACCTTTTTCGACTTTGATTTGGACATAATTCCAAATCCAACCGTTAGATTTCAAATTTCTAATCTTCGTTAGAAAGCTCTTTTCGATACGAACCCAACGGTTCCGGTTTTAGGAGAATCCGACGGTCGGATCTCCCGTAATGTCCGTTTGAAATAAATGGTCGAAATTCGCGAACTGCCGCGGCGCGGCGCGTTCTATTCAGGCCATTATATTATATATATAATATATATAATATATATTTCGTCGATTCTATTTAAAACGAATTCTATAAATAGTTTTAAATTCGTTTCAAAAGCAATTTCAACTTCCTTTTCAATTCAAATCAAAATTGAATTCTTCTTTATAAATTCGTTTTAAAATCCATTTCTATTCAATTCAAATTTCATTTCAAAATCGTTTTCAGTTCAATTCATTTCAAAATATTCGATTTCGAAATCACTTTTCAATATTCATTTTAAAATGAATAAAATCGATATAAATATCGTTCACGTCAAAATGGCGTCAATCTAATCCTCACGGCTTCACATATTTCTATTTTCAAATATTCTATTTCAAATATTTCTATTTCAAATATTTCTATTTCAAATATTTCTTTTTTCGAAACTGGAATGAGGCCCAATCAATTACCATATAATGTTAATTATATGGATTTTCTACAACACATGTATATATCAACAACGATGAATAATCAATCATCAACCAAAGTGCACTACACTGTATAAGCATCAAATATAGACATTTAACGCTTACAGCAGCTTGTCAATCAATCGATCGACATATTTAATCAATCAGGATGAGTGAACTTCAAATTTCATCCTAACACCCGTGTGGGGTTTCAAACAATCAAACACATATTTTATTTGTGCAGTTAGGCGATGTGTAAAATTTATCGACCCAATCAACGTCATTCAAATAGGTGTACATAAACAAACCGTCTGGTTTGTAAATGAATATGTATTTATTCACATTCACGTTAAAAATTATATTTTTAACGATAACACATTTTATTTTAACATATGAATTTCTATTCAGTTCATTCGTTAAATAAAATGCTATTTTTATTTTTCTAACTTATTTTAGAAAATTTCGGCGGCATAACAGCACGATACTAGAAACGGGACAAGGCCTAGCCTTATCCCCGGTCTAGTGAAGGCCCACGCCATTCACACATCAATCAAATCAATTCGTTATGCAAACCACAAACTTTGGAGTAAGGGTCTAACCTAACCTTACTCCTTCGCCTTATAACGGCGCACGTCTAATCCTAACCAATTTATCGATTCGATTTTTTTTTTTTCACACCACAAACCACATTCAAACCAATATCGTAATCAATCACCAAACAGTCAAACAAACAAGTCCATGGTCTGTGGACGATTGTGTCGGGTGCTACTAAGCACCGTCTGCATCCTAGTATATATATATAACTAGAAATAAAATAGAAAGGTGAGAAATTCTCACTTATAGCTATCCTAGCTCCACGGCTCTTCATTTGCAGAAGTCTTCATCGCTATCGCATCTTCGGCATCTTTATTGCCCGTAGCCACTACATATGTAAAAATCGAATTTTTACTTCGCTATTCCATATATAAAAATCATATTTTTATTTCGAAGTTCAATATATAAAAATCGAATTTTTAGTTCAAAGTTCAATATATAAAAATCGAATTTTTATTTTGCTATTCAATATATAAAAATCGAATTTTTACTTCGATGTGATATATAAAAATCATATTTTTATATCGCTATCATATATTTAAAAATTCCGCCTTTATTAAAATAAAGTTTTCAACTTTTCAATTTAAAGTTTTCGCCTTTCTAAAATAAAGTTTTCAACTTTTCAATTTAAAGTTTTCATCTTTCTAAAATAAAGTTTTCAACTTTTCAATTTAAAGTTTTCGCCTTTCTAAAATAAAGTTTTCAGCTTTTCAATTTAAAGTTTTCGCCTTTCTAAAATAAAGTTTTCAACTTTTCAATTTAAAGTTTTCGCCTTTCTAAAAACCAAGTTGTTATCTTTATAAAAACAAAGTTGTTATCTTTATAAAAACAAAGTTGTTATCTTTATTTTTAAAACAACATATATTTTCAAAACAATTTCATATATGTTTTCTAAACAATCTTTTTCTATTAAAAGATCTACCCTTTTTCTTTTATCTTTTTGAAAATGCAGTTTTTATATCTTTTTCAAAATAGAGTTTTTCCTTCTTTTTTTAAAAAGATGCAGTTTTTAAAAAATCTTTTTTTTTTTTTAAATGCAGTTTTTTTTTCCTTTTAAATAAATGCAGTTTTTAAATTCTTTTATAAAAATTACAGTTTTAAATTCTTTTATAAAAAAAAATCAGAAAAAGTAAATAAATAAATAAAAAAGCAGGGAACTTACAGGGGGGGGGGGGGACTCGTGGCGGAGGCGCCGGAGGTGGATCGGCGGTGGCGGTTGGCCATCCAAGTGGCGGGCGGCGTTGAAATCGAGGGGGGGGCTTGCGGCTCTAACTGGAGGGGATGAGGGAGGAGGACGAGACGCGAGAGGGGGTCAGGGCGTCGGCGACGTGGGGGTGCCCTCAGGCGACGGCGCGGTGGATTTGAGGGAGGGCGGCGGGCTAGGTTTCAGGCGCGATTTCCCTTTTTTTTTTTTCTGATTGAAGAATAAACGGGGGGGGGGGAAGTATATATATAAATATAATTATTTTAATTATTATTTAATTCTATTTTTCTTTTAAAAAAAGGAATTTTCATTTAAACTCCAAATCAAACCGAACCAGTGTCGCCCCTAGCTAACTACCCCCATCCCTGACACAATGGAATAGGTTTCGCAAGCCATTTCGACTGTTACAGTCAGTTTCCGTTAAATTTAAAATATAAATCTTTATATTGAATTTTAAACGTACATTTCAAATTACCGGGGCCACATACTAACTCGAAAAATTCCAGAAAAATATTTTCTAGCTTCGTATTGACGACACGGTCCTAACAAAACTAGTTTCGTCGAATTCTGAGACCGTTGGAAAAATGGCCAATTTCCAGTCGATTAAAATCAACTGAAACTGGTCAAACGCGTTTTCTTTTGCCACGCTCACATATTGATTCGAAAAATCATGAAATTTGAAACCTAGCAATAACTTTACATCCCGGACCCAACAAAACTGGTTTCGTCGAAATCCGAGGTCGTTTGCAAAATTGCTATTTTTAAGGGCCTTATATATATATATAAATATATATAAATTCCACAGCGACTATTTCTAATTTTAAACTGGACATATCTTATCATTTCTAAAATGAAACCTCAGTTTGTTAACTTCGTTACAAAGATATAGTTATACAGATTCAAATATTTCTTGTTTCGTTCAATTCTGACTTATATTGAATTCTGTATATTCATTTGAAATTAGAAATCGAATTTTCGAACTACCGCGCCATTTTCAATTCTTTTTATAATTATATATAATTATTATATATTCTAACGACGACGTATATAATATATACGATCGAATTCTATTTAAAATAAATTTCCCGATGATATTATTTAAAATAATCTATTTTAAATAATCAAAATTCGCTAAAATCGCCAAAATAAAAATTTCAAACTGGCTCGCATTTTCTGGGTTGTTACATTTGTTAAATTTTTTGAACTATTGATATGACCATCAAAGCTTATGAAGTCAAAATGCTCATAGTCAGTGAAACCAACTTTATATGTGGCAATCTGAGTTGATCCGGTACTAACTTATGATCTACATATCTAGATGATTTTAAAAAAATTCTGTAATAGAGCAAGGACCAATTCACAAAGTCTTTTACATGTATTGTAGCTTATTCAAATGCACAATGTCTAATAATTCAAATACGTAGTTACCACTGTCCTGATTAAGACCATTTTTGGTAAGCGAACATTCTGCATACATATTGGACATATAGTACGGACGTCCTACCTAGGTTTTGTGACTTTCAAAATCTAATCTGCATTCATAAGGATAAGTTATACATTACAGAAGATTTGAAATCCAGTTTGAATATAATTTTCGTGTATGTTAAGATCATCCAGTTATACATATTTTTGTAGTTGTGTCTTATTAGGTTAATATAAGTATTTGTAATCAGATGTATTGTGCGGTCGTACGAGCTCGAAACATATAGCGTTCAATTTAGAGAATTAAATTAATATAACTGATTTTAGAAACCTAACTTTTGTATATTAGTCCCATGCATCGCATACGAGCAATTTATCATGTATTTCAAAGATTGGATTGAGTTTGTGTCAATGACTTTTTTATATGTGCCCACATCATCGTAGATATCAAAGTTCTAGGTCTCATATGAAACAATCGCTTACACCTTTTCTGGTAGTCTTTGTACATGGTTTCAAATACTGAAATTAGCAATATTAGTGAAGTTTTCCTTAGGAATTAAGTAATGGGAGTAAACATGTGTAGTTGCAATAAAATGTTAAACTCTTGCGATTGTAGTTTCAAAATGATATGGTCATCTGACTTGCGGTGTTGGGGTTCATTGTCTTTGCTCCACAAGTTACAGACAGTCAAATACATACAATTAGTAAAGTCAGACATACAATAGATTCTGCTTTATGGATTTAACTTACATCCATATGCTCTTTAGGAAGCTTATTTTGTGCTGGTATTGTATTGTTTGTGTTTGCAACTTATGAATGCAAATAATAACTATTTGTAATCCGAACTGAATTGCAACATATCGGCCACATATCAAACACGTGAATAAGTTAATCCACATCCAAGTATCACAACTTCGTAAAAGTACATATTATCATAACAAGTTAATACATATCCCACCTGCTGCATTTCTGCACGTCGTACCTGCAGTTTGTGCGTCGTTATTGGATACTTAACTGATTAGTATTTTCTATTTGACATGACCAACTGTTTAATGATTTTTATTCACTTTATTCATCATTGTGGTTCTTTATATTGTTAGATCGGCTGTACAAGTCAATGTTTACTTAAGTTTTCCACCACTTACAGTCAATTATTTTGCACATAAAAAATTCAATATGCAAATGGGGTGTTTCGTTTCAATGTGTTTTTGGACTACAATACAACTTTTTTTTTCTCACAAGTCATGAAGATATTCCTTTTTCCTTGATTTTCACTGCACAAATATTCATTGTTGAAGTACATAAACACACAGACGTAGATACACACATGCATTGAACTCATTCAAATGATTCCGTAGACCTATCTGATTCGTAAAATGCAATATGACACTGAATGTATTAAATGGTTGCATAGTTATCAAGGCGCGCGCTTAGGCGCGCCTAAGCGCAGAAAAGCCCAAGGCTCAAAGTTTGCGCCTTTTTACGGTTTGAGTGCGCCTTTTTGCAGTTTGAGGAGCTTTTTTTGGTAAATTAATTTTTGTTTATAAACAGTTAAATAAAAAAATTAATTGTTCAATAAATTATAAAATATGGTTTAAAATTTAAATCTTATTAACAGAATATGTAAATAATTGAATGAATTACAAAATATGGTTTGCAAATTAATTTGCAGTTAGTAAAATAGCAGATCAAACTCATATAAAAGGCACACAAAAAAAGCCCAAGGCTCAGAAAAGCCCCAGGCTCAATGCTTGCGCCTTTTTGCGCCTTAGCGCCTTGACTACTATGAATGGTTGAACTTATGCTTCACATGCAAACACAACCTTCTGTTAATTAAGCTGGTTTGCTAGCCAAATGAATATGATTATTTCTTCTAAGTACTACTTTGTCATTGTTGTATATCAAAATATAATCTCTTCCTTACTTTATTTTTTCTTTTTAAATTTAAACAAGATTTTATAATCATCATCGAGGGAAACTTTTCTGCCACTTTATTGTTTATCTACTTCAAGAAATATGCTTGCGAGTTATCACTCAATTTAATCATTTGTTTATGACAGTTTTCAGGTTGTTAGCTTTGAACAGAAGATTAAAACGTTGAGTGAACTGTTCGTTTACTCCACTGTAGATATGTTCCACAGAGTTACATATATATTCTGCCATAACTGTTCAAAGTAATTGTTCGTAGCAATTCAATGTTGTGCATGTTCGTCGCTGTCAGTTACTATTTTTTTTTTGGTTAACATGTTGCGATCCTTATTGATGAATAACTGTTCTTTTGGTAGTCGCAAACTTGATGCTTTTTATATGTTTTTTTATCATTTAAAATGCATGTTCAGTTTCTGTCTGTATTGCTGAATTACTAATACTTTTGCTTCAACCATTTATTCTTTAGATCATACATTCCGAAAGAAAAGATTGAAGGTTCAATATGTTTGGTTACCCATGTCCTACTTTTTAGTCCTCTCATATTCACTGTCTAAATTTTATGTTTGTATATTAGATGTTTTCTCCATATCAGGTGCAACATGCTGAACAGTAAACAGTCATTGACAAGATTAGAGAATTGATGATCACATGTCTTTATAATCTTTTTTGTCATATGTTGAGTACGTTTGTTATCTTCTGAAATAGAGAAATGCAATGATTTAGGGATATCTTCAATGTAGCCAAAGGAACACCAAAGTATGACATGTTGCAGTTTACAGGGGGATTCATTTGAGTTAGTTCAAGACACTATTGTTTAAATGGCTAAGATAATCTAGCAAGAAGAACGTGAGATTTTTGACAATTTATTGCTAACCTAGAGAACATAGAAAATCATATAAGTTCTTTTTAATGCAGGCTAAGGATTCAAGATTTGGCTTGGTGAAGCTGATTAAGTCGTTAGCAAAGGCAAGTGGGATGTTTGCATTTAGGATGGGGATAGAAACTCTTTGTACCGACTTGATGAGTAAATGCATGGGATAAAGTTTACATTACGCAGGTAATAGCTCATGAGATAATAGTACGCTATCCACACTGTTATTGCTAGGGATTATGCAACTTGATTACGACATATAGTAAGAGTTCATAACAAGTTTCATTCTGGAGGCAAGTATTCTTGAGATGCTTTTGGAAATGGTGTTGCAAAAAGCCACAGGTCTTAATTAAGAGACGTTAATATGGTTGTCTATCTTTGAGATCAAGGCCAAGTTAGTTGATTTAATCGAGCTTAGCATTTTCTCTTGTGTTGATGAAACTATGAATTGCTTTTAAGACATCGGCAGATATTATCTGCTAGCAGTGCATGTATAATATGATGTTGAGCTTCAGTATGATTCCTTTTTCATAGAAAAAGGTATAATTGCTTATTTCTTTTCCTATACTTGGAGCAGTTAATAATATTTGTTGATATTCATCAAGGATAAACATTGGAGACAGAGGATTAAAATGACGGTTCAAAAGACTGCTCTATTAGTTCTGAGCAAGGCACCAAAATAATCAGGGAATGCACTATCAACTTGAGTAGGATTGGAGTGAAATTTACATTGCATATCAGAAATGTATAACTGGATTAAAACATATACAACTTTAAGTTTAGTAAACTTTAAGTATAAACGTTCGCCTTTGTATTCAAATAGGTATATTTAATATTATACACTGGAGTTAATTACAAATCTTAAAACTATAATTAAATTTAGTAAACTATTAGTAGTTGATATGTCAAATAAATCATTAAAAAATGAAATTTTCAATATTTGCACAATATTCATATTAAATATATGGTATAAAATTCGTTTGGATATACAAGTACATCAATCGTATAACATAATTATATATGTAAACAATAATCACAAGTTTAGTTTATGATTCATCTGTATTGATACATTAGTGTATTACACTGTAAAATTCTTATTTTAATTTTTTTGAACCAGGTTAAATTCTTATTTTAACTAAAGTGCATACCTTCTGAAATTTCTACAACTGTCAAAAAAACCACTCAATATCACAATTTTATACATTTACATCCATATATTTTCAATTAATCACATAAATGTTGGTTTTATATTATTTGAATAAATTTAATTAATAATTATTCACTAATTTATCTAATAATTCCTTAAATGTTATGGTTTGAATATGTACATCATACTCATATTAAAAGAAGGGAAAGTCTATCTAGAGACAAAATTTTGGTATAATTGGTGACATAGTTAATCTCCACTATTAGATCACCCCCTGAATTATACCTCTCCATATAAGGATAAAAAGATCCAGCGGCTCAGATCTCTTATTCCACTAACTATGTCTAGTTTTATGTTCAAATAGTCTCTCTCTTAAAAAATAGTCAAGTGAAATTTTCATTTAAATATAAAAATATATAATTTAGATATCATAAATAGTATACATGAGCAACATTAACAAAGATAATTTATTATTCATTTATCTCAATAAATTTATCTGCATTGTAGAATTTTATTTTTAACTTTAAATATCCATAATTTAACATTTCTATAGTTATGTGCACTTCATCGACTTTTTACTAATTTTTTATACTTTGATCCTATGTACATAAATTGCTTACGAAATCTCGAATTTAAAGTATTTTAATATTCTATATACCAGTCACATATGTAGATTTACATATTAATAAAAATCATAAAAAAAATTGTATTTAACTATGTAGATGTATTAATCACATGCATACATTTATGTAAATAAACAACAATAATAATAAAGTTAATTTGTAAATAACTATCATCGTTTATGTACATAAACAATAAATTTACCGTACACTACGTTAAGAAAAATCCGATTTTTAACTTCAAATAACTCTACAATAAGACCTATATACTTTTGTTATAAAATCATTCTCAATTTATTCAGATTATTTACTCTTAAGATAATATATTTTAACCAATTACATAATTTCAAAGTTAACATATTTTTGAAAGAAAGAAATAATATTTTAACATATATATAAAATAAATAAAATATGTTAGTTTCAACATAAACACTTGCTTATAGTAATAAGAACAATAAAATTATTTTTTTACTTCAAACATACATAACACATACCTTATATAATCAACAACAACAATAATAATTTATAGTTTATTTATTTTGTCATATTCATCGTGTTAAATAATATATTTCCAATTTTAAAAATAAAATTCTAAATACTATATTTTTAATGTTATCGTGTGCAACGCACGGGTTACACACTAGTTAAATAATTAAAATAATTGGGTCCTTTCTTCCTCACTGTCGTTACACACTACAGCCGAACAACCCAAAGCCGTCGTCCCCTCCTTCTGCACGCACCATGCCTCGGCCCGCCGTTCGCCGATCAAATGTCACGACCGCCTTGCCAAGAGCCACCACCACCCAAAAACTCGTCGAACTCGGCCATCTCTAGGACCCGCAAACCACCAAAAACCGTGGCCCCTTCTCGGCCAAAATTCGCAAAATCCGTGAATCAAAACCCGATCTTGACCGTATAGATTTGTAGCTCTCTGAATTCTCTTCGATTTGGTATATCATACGTCGATTTTCGTTGAACGGATTGAGAGATCTAAGCATTTAAAAATCGGATGATTTCAGCCATTAAAATCTGGGCGGCGGCTGCTCCATTGAGAATTAGGGTTTCAGCCGATTTTTTTAATATTATTTTAATATTTAATTTCGAAATTTGTGCTAAAAAGGTGGATTTTCGGACTTTCTCTGATTTGGCCTGCTTACTGTCGTTCTTAAGGTTTTGAGGCCTTCTGAACGCGATGGGCTATGTCCCGGGCTCCAATTCTGATGTCTATAACGGTTTTTTTCGGTTTTTAATTTAAAAATACAATATTAAATAAATAATTTAATTTCTACTGTACATTTAAACATGCCGGGGCCACATACAACCTCAGAAAATTCTAAAAAATATATTTTTAGCTTTCTTATGACGATACGAATCCAACAAAATTATTTTCATCGAATTCTGAGACTGTTTGAAAAATGGCTATTTTTAAGGTGTTTAAATTTAACTGTAAATAGTCAAAACACATTTTCCTCCGCCACGCTCACAAATTAATTCGAACAATTCTGAAAATTGAAATCTAGCAATAATTTGACATTCCGGTTCCAACAAAAGTGGTTTCGTCGAAAACGGAGGTCGTTTGAAAAATGACTATTTTCAAGGCCAATATATTTAATATTAAAAATACATTTTTAAGCAAATATTTTCAAAACTCAAAATATATAAGTGTTTACTGTTTTTCAATGCAGAAACGTCATTTCAAACTCAATGGAAGTGGTTTCGAGTCGAAATTTCTACAGCGACCTTTCTAAAAATTGAATTGGCCATAACTTTTGATTTCCGCTATGAAATTTCAATTTTTCAGATTCGTTAGAAAGATATTTTTAAATAGATTCTAATACTTTTGGTTTCACTAAAATCCGTTTAATTTTGCATCCTGTACGGTCAGTCAAAGTTCAAGTTTGACTTTTCAAACTACCGCGTTATTTCTAATTCCATTTATATTTAAATTAAATTTATTCGTTTTAACTTCGATTAAAATAAATTCTAGCCATTATTATCAATAATAAATTATATTATAACCTCAAAATTCATTAAAATTTTCTAAAATAAAAATTTTAAATTGGTTCAGAATCTGCGGGTAGTTACATGCAATGTATGAAATCCATATGACTGAAATTATATGGTAATTGATTGAGTCACATTCCAATTTAGAAATAACGAATATTTTAAAATAATAAACAGTGAAGAATTAAATTACGATTTTGATGTCTGATTTTGGATGGACACGAAAATATTAAAATATATGAAGCCGACTAAGTAGATATACGCCGTTTTTACTCGAATGGAATTTTCTATCAATTTTAATCATTTTATAATGAATATCAAAAAGAATTAATTTTAAAATCTAATATTTTGAAAATATTATCGTTTTAATAATATAATGATATAGAATATTCAATTTTGATTTAAAATTGAAATTAAGTTGAAATCATTTTAAAAATGAATTTATAAAATACATTTTAAATGGAAATTGACGATAAATATATATTATATATATTTGATGGATTGAATAGAACGCGCCACGCAGCGACCGTTCGTGAATTTCAACCATTAATTTCAAACGGATGTAACGGGAGATCTGACCATCGGATTCTCCTAAAACAGGAACCGTTGGGTTCGTATCGAAATGATCTTTCCAATGACTATAAGGGATTTAAATTTGAATGGTTGGATTTCAAATTATGTCCAAATGAATTTCAGAAAAGGTTGATATGAATGCAATTCGATGGCCGTTATTGGAAATCGACCGTAAGGGCCTAAATAAAATTATCAAAATTGTGGAAAAATTGTGTAAAATCATGATAAGTGATTTGGAAAAAAATTGATGAAAAATTTTAAGTTTTGAAAAGATAAAAGATATTTTAACCTAAATGATCTAGTTATAAACTAGAATAATAATCCAATGTTATTAAATATATAAATTTGATTGAAATGGTTTTAAAATAACCAAAAAAATTCAATGAATGAAATGGAATGGATTTGAATGGAAATAATCTTCAGAATATTTCGATGATGGATTCCGTGATTACATGGATATTATTGAGGAATTTGGAAGATATATATATCGTTATTCCCAATACGATATTTGTTGGTTTCATAATTTGATGTTGAATATAAGCTGATATAATTTCTATTTAGAGCCTTGTATTTAATATCAAATTGGATTTTTAGATTGTCGTGAATGGTGTCATCAATAACACTGTTCTTAAACCCAACTGAGAAAAGAATAAATCTTTTAATTAAGATAAATGAAGTTTCCAATTTATAATTATGAATTGGAATTAAACGAAAAATGATTTTGGGTTCATTGTGAACGATGTTTTAAATAACATTTTTTCTTAAAACCAAATTAACAGTGAAGATATGATTTGGTATTTATAATCTTTTAATTAAGATTAATGGAATTTTCCAGAATAAAGTTTTCCAACTTAATATATTAAATTAGAATTGAATGGAATTTGATTTGGTAATAATCGAGATGAGCTTCTGTAAAGGAATACTGTTACTATATATGGAATTTAAAAGGCTTGGCCGTTATTCCATTTATATTATTAGTTTGAAATGGAAATTTATATCAATTATATATTCATTTGTTTTCCACGAAGATTCCATAATTAATGGAAGTTGATTTGGGTTTATTGTGGACTGTGTTTTAAATGACAGTCATTCTTTAACCCAGTTAAAGACATGATTAATTTTCATAAAGCTGAACAATCGTTAAGTAATGATTGTTGGGATTAAAACCAATTAGAGGTTTAATAAATATTTAATTATATTGGAAAGTAACAATCATTAAGTAATGATTGTTGGGATTAAAACCAATTAGAGGTTTAATAAATATTTAATTAGATTGGAAAGTGAATGAGTTAATTAAATTTACCGAATTCATGAAATGATCGAGAATGGAGTACCAATAGTTTTACACCAGGCGATAGTTAAATCTTTAATTAGATTTGAACGTGAACTGGTAATTAAATTTACCAATAACATCGTAGGTGTTAGATATGGGGTACTACCAGCTTTGCTCCATGGGATGAATAGGATGGGACTGGAAATAATAAAATAATAAATGATTACTTCGGTATGGCTCGATAATCCCGACTAGTTTTATAAACCTTAAGTTGGTTTAGAATTGTTAAAGGATAAAATAAAATCTTTCGAAATTGATATCCAAAGGAAGATTAAAGAATAAGTTTAAAGAATTTATCTTTGATAAAATTAATGGGAACCTTTCCCTAAAGATGTGAATATTTGAATAAAAAGAATATTCTGAATTGGAATGAGGCGTATAATGTGTTTTTACACCACTTGTGTAACAACCCGTATTTCGATAACACGTTAAAACAAGAAATCAAGGCAGAATTAAATTTTAAAATTGGAATCAGGTAAAATGGACTTCACCATTGCGTTCATCTCGGAAAAATACACGAAATAGAGTCCGAAATTTCGTAAATCGGAGTTCGTATGACCGAGATATGGCCTCGCAAAGTTTCACGAAAATTCAAATCCGAAAACAGATTTGAAATTCAGCCCAATTAAGATACCACTCCATTTTTAGGCCTGGTTAAGACACCACTCCATTTTTTTAGACTTGACTTCTTCCCCAAGACATGCTTTGGATGGCTAGGATTGGTTCTAGGGTTTATCCTATGGCTAAAACTATCCGAGTCTTTTATAAAAAGACCCCTAACCCTCTCCTAAAACCCTCATTATTCATTCTAGTAACTAAACTATGGCAAAATCAATCCTCTCATGGCCTCCACTCTCTTCATAAAATTCCTAAATAAATTTCTAAGTGATTTTCCATGCATACAAGTGTTTTCAAACTTGTATGGGCATCATTAGCTTGCATTCAAGTCAAGTTTCTATATTTGCGTCATAAAGAAAGAGTTTTGATCATTTTGGCTCAAGGGTTTTTTATGTTAGAGCTTGCATTTTGGGTCTATTTGATTGCATAAGGGCTTTGTCATATCTTTTGTGCCTTCATAGCAATGTAAGCCCTTTCCCTACTCTTAGATATTAACTATGAAGTTAAATGTTCATGTTGCAAGTTTGGGTTTGATCATTGAGTATGATACATGCTATCATGTCATGCAAGTTTATGAAGTCATTATCTTGATCTTGTGGGCTAAAAGCTACAACCTTTATGTTGAAATGTTGCATTATGCAACATGAGAACCCTCATAACCTTTATGTCAACTTGCATATGAAGTTATAACCCTTATATGATGATATATGCGAGTTACTAGTCATCATTCCATGTCTTTTGTCACCATGATTCGCTTATGTGCCAAGTTTGGGTTTATGCATGTTTTTGAGGCTTAAGAATGTAACATGCAAGTTAATGAACACATTTGTGCCTCATATGCCACCATGATTAACTTGTGGCTTAATATCCATTTTTGTCATGCCTTTGCCAAGTCTCTTCTTTTAATCCATTACGTTGTTGCGAACGTATATGCGAGTTTAAAAGCGTTGGGTTATGTTATGGGTAATTTCTAGTGACATGAAAATATAACTTGAAAATATGACTTGAAATATAACATGGAAGTTGACATGTAAGTATGCATAAAAACATAAGCTTGGGAATTTACCTATTAAGTTAGGTCTACCCTTTGGGAATTTACCTATTAAGTTAGGTCTACCCAAATGCTTGAAAACTTGTAACATGTTTTGGAAACACGATGGACATGACACTTAGATAATATAAGTGTGGCCAACTCGAGGTTGGGTTGAGTTTGCAACGTAAAACTACCCGGAACCGACCGACCTAACTAGTAGTTGCAAACAATAGGACCCAATGTGAGAAGTTGGTCATGTTGTGCTTGAACCCGAGGTTAGACCAAGTTGTGGTGTAAAGCTACCCGGAACCGACCGGCTTAACTAGTAACCACAACAAAGTCTAATGTGAGAGGTTGAGGTGCATTAAGTAATTAATGCCACATGATAGGGTTAAGTTAATTTGATTAATGACTCTTAATCAAATATGACATGGACAAATGGGTTAAGTAATTTGATTAGGCTAATGATACTTAACAAAACATGACAAGGTTGGGTAGGTTAAGTAATTTGATTTGCCTAATGACACTTAACCATTTTTATACGACTAGTGGACGGGGTTAAGTTAACCAACACTTAATCAATTCAACACGATAACTTGGTAAGGTTAAGTAAGTTTTCTTAATGACGCTTAACCGAAAAATACAGTTAATGGATGGGGTTAAGATTGGACTCAACTAGTCTAAGCATGGAAATCGGATGGGGTTAAGTTAGCCTAGACTTAATTAATCCCACTTGGTAGTTTAATGGAGTTAAGTTAAACACTAAACTAATCTAACATGATGATTTGAGGTGGTTAAGTGACCTATACTTAACCAATCTAACTCGTGAATTTATTGAGGTTAAGTTAACCTATACTTAACCAATCTAACGTGAAAACATGATAAGGCTAAGTCACGAATCGCTTAAATACGCTTGACCGATTTGACTCAGTAATTTGATAGGGTCAACTTAATATATACTTAACCAACTTGAGCATGGTTTGTAGGGTTAAGTCTTGAACTTGGATACTTAGCCAATTTTGACATGATTTGTAGACGGGTTAAGTCATGAACTTAAGTGACACTTAATCCATTATGTAAACCCTAGTTCTGAGGATTAGGTGGATAACCGTAGTTAACAAGGATAACGGGAATAAGGCTAAGTGGTAAACCTTAGTTGAAGAATAACTAAGTAATGATTCTTAGTCAAGAAAATTTAGACCAGTTCATAGATAGATGAGTAACCTGATACGGTAGGTCATCGTTTAAGCACACGAGTAGGAACAAGTTATCTGATTCAGATAAAGGCTCCAGCGAACTGGGTAACGAAGCAGCGGCTTCGGGGAACGTGAGGATATTCTTGGTATCCCTCTGTGAGCTGCCAGGTCATCATACTAGGCTCATGAGAGGTTAAGGTCTGCGTTAGAAGAACCAAGAGTATGCCTTGGTTGCTATACGAGCGACCTAAAGACGGGGATGGATAGGGGATAGTCGACGATACACGGTCGTGCCCTAGATAGCATTTCGTCAGGCTACCTACCATCTTTGGTCAAGCGTTTACGTACGGAAAGGCAGAGAACACCCAAAAGACCATAATTGCTATCTAATTATGGTTGCGGTAAGGCTTGGATGTGGGTTGGCCAGTGTTGTGTTCTCATACAGGATTTATCCTTTCTTGTCTTTCACTAGTTGAGGGAGTGGTCTCGTGGGACCATAGCCACGTATAAGAAAAACAGACCTTAGCATCTGCATCGGCAGATAAATCGAAAGCTCCCGACCGAGTCCTGTATTTCTTGATTTGCCCTGTGACAGGACTCGGATGGCACAATGTGATACATGTGCATACAGTCATGGAAAAGCGATTCACGATGAATGCGTGGGAAAAAGGGCGCGGTTGGCGGTTAGCGTAATCCCTAGTGGCCCTAGGTGGTTGAACCCAAACCGAGATACGAAAACGTGCAATAGGTAAGCATAATCCCTAGTACTCCTAGGTAGCATAAGTCCTAGTTGTACAAACGATAATTCATGTTGGAAGACCCTAGCTAGGTTTAGGGTAACAGTCCAAACCGATCTTAAGGATCATGGAACTATGAAGTAGTATAGAATCTCATGAGAAAGCCCGTATGGTCTACGGCAAGGGACTGAACATTTACATGGAATAAAACATACGAGTTGAGCAACCTATATATGCGATATATTAGGTTGACATGGACCATTACACGGCTTTTGAGTAAGGGTCATTCATGGTTAACACATGATACGGTGGGGATACTAGTACGGTAGGTGCAGAGCGGATGTACAGGATAGATACCATGGGACGTTATACGTGATAGATATCTTGGGGATATTATACTTGATAGAAACCTGATGGAGGGATACCTTGTTTTATCTTGACATTGTAATTTATCATGACACCTTAGTTTATCTAAGTTCAGTAGTTCATCATGTTATTTTGATTTAGCTTATCTATCTTGTTATCATGCTTATGTTCATCTCAGTTTCTCATGTCAGTTAACTTTACTAGTTTTTATGCTGATAGTAGATAGGGCTTACTCAGTCTTTTTGACTGACCCGTTTTGTTTCGCCTCTTTTCTTCCGCCCCCCCCCCCAGGTTACAGGGAGGAAATACTGTTGTTTAGTTCGGACTTCTTCTGCTTGAAGGTCATCATGGATGGCTTGGACTTTTCTTGGCTATGGCTACTTTACTGTTTTACTTGGGGAATAATATATGAAAAAGTCTTTATGCTTCTTTACTATTGCAAGACAGGTTTTGATGTACTCTGATGTAAAAGGCTTTAGACCTTAATTATTGATGTTTATGAAAGTTCGATTTTACTTCCGCTATTTTATATGTTCTGTCTTGTGATATTTCTGTGCATGTTTACCAATAATGCCCCTCTAAAGCTAGTGCATTCCTTTGCGAGTGACCCTAGCGGAGGCGGGGTGTTACACGTGGTATCAGAGCAGAAGGTTACCAGACTGGGCAAAAGTTTTTAAAAGACCTTCTGAAAACTATTTGAAAACCATTTACAAAGAAGCATTTTTCAAGAAAATTTTCTTTTAAAAGAAAAAGGCTATTCCCCAAAGGCCATTAGCACTATCCTAGTTTCCTTAATTGAATCTCTTCTCCTTTCTTTCCTCCATCTGTAGTCACAGTAGTTTTAACTGCGACTAGTCTTTTCTACCTACGAAAGTGCTTTCCATACGATGGAGGTGGTTCTCGAGAGACCAGTGGCCGCGTTATAAGAAAGGATCGTGAGAAAGAAGGATAAAGGATACGAGCTTAAGGATGAGCAACTTGTTGGTATGGCTTAGTCCTCAAAGGAGGGAGAAAGATGAACAATGAAACCCATGACGAGAGAGTACCTTTGGCATGGTAAAACGGGGCGGATAGTTAAGTATTATGGGACAAGGACAAGATCATCGGGAGGGCAGTGGTATGCTCTCATTTCTAGAGTACCTCGGAAGGAGGGTAACGATCTTGTTAATGGTTTAGCTTTTCTTCTCTATCTTCCCGTTAGGACTTCGTTGTTCGTATCATTTAAGTCTGCTTCGATAGTTGAGTCTCTGCACCTTAAGTACTAGCGTAATAGAGAATCCCATTTTTGTCTCAAAGTCCTATTGGAGAATCAGTCCATTTATACATGACTTGTTTGGATTTGGGAATGTATATGCCAAGTGTTGAGTTTGGAAATAATGCTTATGTTTATAAGCTATGGATGGATTCTAGGGATGAAGTGGTTATCCAGTAGGGGGTGCCACTCTCGGTTTTGATAGGAGGGTAGTTAGACCTTTTGACTAGCCTTGGTAATGCCCTCGAAGTATCGGGTAACCTTTTTGAGGTTCTATCATGACTAGTTACTTAGAATCCCTTGATGCCTTTATTGGAAATTTGAAGCCCGATCGAGTGGTGTTCGCCAATAAGACGGATGGTTTACTTCATTTATGCATGGGTTATAGAGATCACCCTAGTAAGTGCGCATGATAACCTGATTGACATCTGTTTACTTTCAAGAGAAAGTTCTTCTACATGGAATGCCTTATAGTATATAAACGAGATCCAAGATTCACTAGTGAATTTTGGAAAGCTTGCATGAGATCATGAGTACGCAGTCATGTTTGCGTCAAGTATTCTAGGAAAAGGATAAGTGCAAGTGGAACGAGAGGCGACGAAGAAATGAGTTCCAGCTCATGTTATGGAAACAGGAATAAGAAGCTACATAATCGCGAAGTTAAAAGACGACTTTGATGGTCAAAGACTAGATACGCGCATGATATCTCTTTTTGGGAGTATATCCTTGATCCCTGTTTTCTGTAGAGCTTATTTGTAGGCTATCTTTTGTGGACATCCTCTCGGTCCTATTCTCCGTTACAAACCCTGTAAGGAGTTTGTCCTGTTTATCTTCTCGACCCTGTTTCAGGGAATTCTAGGTAGAACCCTATAGATGTAAACATGTATTTGAAACATGTTATGATTGATATGGTTGCAAGTGGTTGCAAGTGGTTGCTCGTGGATGCGCGAATACACATTAGATACTAGCTCGACTCGGTCACATTTCATATTGCATATGCACGAGTATTTATACTTGTTTATGGATGAAATCGAATGTATTATCATGCGGTTGTTGCATATGAATGAATGATTGTGCACGCATATAGTATCTATATGACTAGGACTATTTGCATACATGTTGGATTCATGGCACTATACATATTTTGCATTAGAAAGATCATTCAGGCCTGATCATTAGCATTAGCTAAGGAACATGTACACACACGTTTTGCATATATTCATACAGCATTAGAAATCATCTAAGGACAATGGTTTCCTGTGGATGATGTTTTGAGTAGATGAATGATGGATGGTAGGATATGTTCTTCCTAACTTTGGAGATTTCAGGGACGAAATCCTTAAAGGAGGGGAGAATGTAACAACCCGTATTTCGATAACACGTTAAAACAAGAAATCAAGGAAGAATTAAATTTTAAAATTGGAATCAAGTAAAATGGACTTCACCATTGCGTTCATCTCGGAAAAATACGCGAAATAGAGTCCGAAATTTCGTAAATCGGAGTTTGTATGACCGAGATATGGCCTCGCAAAGTTTCACGAAAATTCAAATCCGAAAACAAATTTGAAATTCAGCCCAATTAAGACACCACTCCATTTTTAGTCCTGGTTAAGACACCACTCCAGTTTTTTAGACTTGACTTCTTCCCCAAGATATGCTTTGGATGGCTAGGATTGGTTCTAGGGTTTATCCTATGGCTAAAACTATCCTAGTCTTCTATAAAAAGACCCCTAACCCTCTCCTAAAACCCTCATTATTCATTCTAGTAACTAAACTATGGCAAAATCAATCCTCTCATGGCCTCCACTCTCTTCATAAAATTCCTAAATAAATTTCTAAGTGATTTTCCATGCATACAAGTGTTTTCAAACTTGTATGAGCATCATTAGCTTGCATTCAAGTCAAGTTTCTATATTTGCGTCATAAAGAAAGAGTTTTGATCATTTTGGCTCAAGGGTTTTTTATGTTAGAGCTTGCATTTTGGGTCTATTTGATTGCATAAGGGCTTTGTCATATCTTTTGTGCCTTCATAGCAATGTAAGCCCTTTCCCTACTCTTAGATATTAACTATGAAGTTAAATGTTCATGTTGCAAGTTTGGGTTTGATCATTGAGTATGATACATGCTATCATGTCATGCAAGTTTATGAAGTCATTATCTTGATCTTGTGGGCTAAAAGCTACAACCTTTATGTTGAAATGTTGCATTATGCAACATGAGAACCCTCATAACCTTTATGTCAACTTGCATATGAAGTCATAACCCTTATATGATGATATATGCGAGTTACTAGTCATCATTCCATGTCTTTTGTCACCATGATTCGCTTATGTGCCAAGTTTGGGTTTATGCATGTTTTTGAGGCTTAAGAATGTAACATGCAAGTTAATGAACACATTTGTGCCTCATTTGCCACCATGATTAACTTGTGGCTTAATATCCATTTTTGTCATGCCTTTGCCAAGTCTCTTCTTTTAATCCATTACGTTGTTGCGAACGTATATGCGAGTTTAAAAGCGTTGGGTTATGTTATGAGTAATTTCTAGTGACATGAAAATATAACTTGAAAATATGACTTGAAATATAACATGGAAGTTGACATGTAAGTATGCATAAAAACATAAGCTTGGGAATTTACCTATTAAGTTAGGTCTACCCTTTGGGAATTTACCTATTAAGTTAGGTCTACCCAAATGCTTGAAAACTTGTAACATGTTTTGGAAACACGATGGACATGACACTTAGATAATATAAGTGTGGCCAACTCGAGGTTGGGTTGAGTTTGCAACGTAAAACTACCCGGAACCGACCGGCCTAACTAGTAGTTGCAAACAATAGGACCCAATGTGAGAAGTTGGTCATGTTGTGCTTGAACCCGAGGTTAGACCAAGTTGTGGTGTAAAGCTACCCGGAACCGACCGGCTTAACTAGTAACCACAATAAAGTCTAATGTGAGAGGTTGAGGTGCATTAAGTAATTAATGCCACATGATAGCGTTAAGTTAATTTGATTAATGACTCTTAATCAAATATGACATGGACAAATGGGTTAAGTAATTTGATTAGGCTAATGATACTTAACAAAACATGACAAGGTTGGGTAGGTTAAGTAATTTGATTTGCCTAATGACACTTAACCATTTTTATACGACTAGTGGACGGGGTTAAGTTAACCAACACTTAATCAATCCAACACGATAACTTGGTAAGGTTAAGTAAGTTTTCTTAATGACGCTTAACCGAAAAATACAGTTAATGGATGGGGTTAAGATTGGACTCAACTAGTCTAAGCATGGAAATCGGATGGGGTTAAGTTAGCCTAGACTTAATTAATCCCACTTGGTAGTTTAATGGAGTTAAGTTAAACACTTAACTAATCTAACATGATGATTTGAGGTGGTTAAGTGACCTATACTTAACCAATCTAACTCGTGAATTTATTGAGGTTAAGTTAACCTATACTTAACCAATCTAACGTGAAAACATGATAAGGCTAAGTCACGAATCGCTTAAATACGCTTGACCGATTTGACTCAGTAATTTGATAGGGTCAAGTTAATATATACTTAACCAACTTGAGCATGGTTTGTAGGGTTAAGTCTTGATCTTGGATACTTAGCCAATTTTGACATGATTTGTAGACGGGTTAAGTCATGAACTTAAGTGACACTTAATCCATTATGTAAACCCTAGTTCTGAGGATTAGGTGGATAACCGTAGTTAACAAGGATAACGGGAATAAGGCTAAGTGGTAAACCTTAGTTGAAGAATAACTAAGTAATGATTCTTAGTCAAGAAAATTTAGACCAGTTGATAGATAGATGAGTAACCTGATACGGTAGGTCATCGTTTAAGCACACGAGTAGGAGCAAGTTATCTGATTTAGATAAAGGCTCCAGCGAACTGGGTAACGAAGCAGCGGCTTCGGGGAACGTGAGGATATTCTTGGTATCCCTCTGTGAGCTGCCAGGTCATCATACTAGGCTCATGAGAGGTTAAGGTCTGCGTTAGAAGAACCAAGAGTATGCCTTGGTTGCTATACGAGCGACCTAAAGACGGGGATGGATAGGGGATAGTCGACGATACACGATCGTGCCCTAGATAGCATTTCGTCAGGCTACCTACCATCTTTGGTCAAGCGTGTACATACGGAAAGGCAGAGAACACCCAAAAGACCATAATTGCTATCTAATTATGGTTGCGGTAAGGCTTGGATGTGGGTTGGCCAGTGTTGTGTTCTCATACAGGATTTATCCTGTCTTGTCTTTCACTAGTTGAGGGAGTGGTCTCGTGGGACCATAGCCACGTATAAGAAAAACAGACCTTAGCATCTGCATCGGCAGATAAATCGAAAGCTCCCGACCGAGTCCTGTATTTCTTAATTTGCCCTGTGACAGGACTCGGATGGCACGATGTGATACATGTGCATACAGTCATGGAAAAGCGATTCACGATGAATGCGTGGGAAAAGGGGCGCGGTTGGCGGTTAGCGTAATCCCTAGTGGCCCTAGGTGGTTGAACCCAAACCGAGATACGAAAACGTGCAATAGGTAAGCATAATCCCTAGTACTCCTAGGTAGCATAAGTCCTAGTTGTACAAACGATAATTCATGTTGGAAGACCCTAGCTAGGTTTAGGGTAACAGTCCAAACCGATCTTAAGAATCATGGAACTATGAAGTAGTATAGAATCTCATGAGAAAGCCCGTATGGTCTACGGCAAGGGACTGAACATTTACATGGAATAAAACATACGAGTTGAGTAACCTATATATGCGATATATTAGGTTGACATGGACCATTACACGGCTTTTGAGTAAGGGTCATTCATGGTTAACACATGATACGATGGGGATACTAGTACGGTAGGTGCAGAGCGGATGTACATGATAGATACCATGGGACGTTATACGTGATAGATATCTTGGGGATATTATACTTGATAGAAACCTGACGGAGGGATACCTTGTTTTATCTTGACATTGTAATTTATCATGACACCTTAGTTTATCTAAGTTTAGTAGTTCATCATGTTATTTTGATTTAGCTTATCTATCTTGTTATCATGCTTATGTTCATCTCAGTTTCTCATGTCAGTTAACTTTACTAGTTTTTATGCTGATAGTAGATAGGGCTTACTCAGTCTTTTTGACTGACCCGTTTTGTTTCGCCTCTTTTCTTCCGTTTCCCCCCCAGGTTACAGGGAGGAAATACTGTTGTTTAGTTCGGACTTCTTCTACTTGAAGGTCATCATGGATGGCTTGGACTTTTCTTGGCTATGGCTAGTTTACTGTTTTACTTGGGGAATAATATATGAAAAAGTCTTTATGCTTCTTTACTATTGCAAGACAGGTTTTGATGTACTCTGATGTAAAAGGCTTTAGACCTTAATTATTGATGTTTATGAAAGTTCGATTTTACTTCCGCTATTTTATATGTTCTGTCTTGTGATATTTCTGTGCATGTTTACCAATAATGCCCCTCTAAAGCTAGTGCATTCCTTTGCGAGTGACCCTAGCGGAGGCGGGGTGTTACAACTTGGTTATTGATTTTAAAATACGCAAGTGATTCGGAAAGACCGGGTTTATCCCATTCTGAATAACTTATACAGTTACTAAAAGTCGACGATGAAGGCGGTGGTTGAAGACCGGAGATGTTCAAATCGTTTGGATGATTACCAATGTCTTGATTGGGTCGTACACCCAAGACAAGGTAATAAGTGGAGATCGTTCAGATGTACTTGGAGATGGACCGGATATGCGAGGACCTCTGTAACACCCCACTCCCGCTATGATCACTCACTAAGGGAATGCCATAGCATCGGTGGAGTATTTTAGTGAATATAGAACAGAAAAATTACAACAAGACAGATATAAATAGTACTTGAAATTTTAAAACATCATCTCATAACAGCGGAAGTAAAACATGTCTGGTTACATCATAAAACCACAATAAAGGTCAAGTACAATATCCATCAAAATAAAGAAGTACATAATCCCACTCTCATACAATAGCCAAACAAAAGAAAAGATAACTGGATAACTGGAGCTTTACATCTATCCAAGCTCCTAAAGACTGGAACAGCAATCCGATCAAGCTCCACTACTGCTAGGATCCACCGTAGGACCTGAGGGTTGGGAAAAAGATAAAAACAACAGGGTCAGACATAAGTCTGAGCGAGTCCTATAACTTTAACAATACAATCGTTAAAGTAACCAGAGAAGACATAAACTGATATACGGTAACATATAGGGATGAATGGCTACCCTAAGCAGTCAACTAAACGAAGATAAAGGATAAAGACGCATCTACCCTCCCTAAGGTAAATTACTAAACTGCACCACACCAGTCGTTCCTAACTTAAAGGTTGATCCCACCCAAGGACTTATAAAATTTACTAATTAGTACCTGCGTACCCCTAGGTGACCAAGTAGGCGCCACGGGGCCCTACAATCCACTAGGTGTACACACTACTTCCCATTCGATCGGCTCCCTAACGTAGATACCCGTGCTGGCCCCACCGTGGGATGTATCATTCCCCAATGTGGCAACCTGATGAAACTAAAGGTGCACGGCTTATATCTACTCGATGCAACAACGGCTTACCTACCAGCCCGGGCCCACTCACGCATATGAAGCCCGTTGGACTTGCGTTGCCACCGCTAACCCGTTTGCCTCTTACAGTCAAGCCCAGTATGCGTGTCCCGTCCTCGACATGGGTCGAGCCCACAAAGATACGTATGGGTTACTGGTTGAAATGGGCCTCCACAAGCTACCCACCTAAGCTTGTCCCTTTTTCTAGTATATCCCACTTAACCCTTTAATCATGTTTTAATTACATGTTCTATTTTGGTTAAGTATTCTAATCGTATTTTCTATTGCCACCCAAGGCAACCACTAGATTTTCTCATGCCACCCGAGGCACCCACTTAACCCCTCATGTCCCTCTACATGCTAATGTGGTTAAGTGTTTCTTAATTAATTAATTAAGAACGTAACCTTTGTAAAGACCTCTCACATTAGACTGTCTTTTATGACCGCTGGTTAAGCCGGTTGGGTCCGGGCAGCCTTATGTCATAACAGAGTCTAACCTCGTGTCTTTACATTAATTACGTATTTAGTTTGTGCCTAAGACCTCTCACATTGGGCTAACATTTGTAGCAACTGGTTAAGCCGGTTGGGTCCGGGCAGTTTTACGCTACAACTGAGTCCAACCTCGTGTCTTAGTCAATTAATTACACCTAATTAATCACCCTCATAATTTTATATTAATTATCCCTAATTAATCAAGTTTTCTTAACATGGGTAGACCTAACTTAATAGGTAAATTCCCATGGGGTAGACCTAACTCAATAGGTAAATTCCCAACACATAGTATGGGTACACCTAACCAAATAGGCAAATTCCCATACTATGTTTATTTATTTTGTGTTATGCATAATTATATTAATTTCACACAATCTTATTAACTTATGCATTTAATTACCCCATCGTTCCCACGTAATTTCGTTCATGATATAACACATATAAAAGGTGTCAACTTGCATATGAATGAACATGTTTCAAAGGTGCCATCTTGCATATTAACAAACACATAACTTGCATATGAACTTGCATAACATGTCACATAACTTGCATATAATATGTCACATAACTTACATATTCATTTTGCATAACAAACTTGCATATTAGCTTATAGACTTGCATAATGTGTCATCATGAACTTGCATATTAATAAACATGTAACTTGCATATTTACATACATGTAACTCGCATATTAACAAACATGTAACTTGCATATAAAGAAACATGTAACTTGCATATTTACATACATGTAACTTGCATATTAACAAACATGTAACTTGCATATTAACAAACATGTAACTTGCATATTTACATACATGTAACTTGCATATTAACAAACATGTAACTTGCATATTAACAAACATGTAACTTGCATAGCATATTACCATGAACTTGCATAACATGCATATGATTACATAGCCCACAACTTGCATATTTAGCATCATGCAAACATAACATACATCATATTAAACTTGCATAAGCTTACATACTCAACATGCATAAACATAAGATTAATGCTAACATCATATCATATGATTCAAAGCTCATTAACCCACATACAAAACCATAAATCTCATCACATCTCATCTAATTAGTTTACCAAAAGATCATCAAAGTGATAGAAACTCACAACTAGCAACTTTGAACACCAAATGAAGAAGATTAAGATGCTAAGAAGGGATTAGAAGTTGATTAGAGAGTGATTAGTATGCAACCCTCTTCATAAAATTAGTGGAGGCCATGAGAGCTAGCATTTTGCCATAGTTTAGTCACTAGGTTTAATTATGAATGAATTAGGGTAGGTTAGGGTCTTATTTATAGATTAGGCAAGTGTTTTAGGCCATAGGATTAACCCTAGATTCAATCCAAGCCATCAAAGCATGTCTTGGGGAAGAAGTCAAGTGTAGGAACCATCTAGGGCCTTTAGATTAAAGATGGACCATGAGAACCATTCAAATGCAAAATCTGCACTTGAGCGAATCGGCCCACGGGTTGACAGCCAAACACCCTGGATTAACCCCTAGTCGACCCAGCGGGCTCGGGTCGACTTCAAAAATCGGCCGGTTCGGTTATTCCCCTCTCCCAATTCGCTGTTTTGAGCATTTTTGCATATTTATTTATTAAATTTTCAATTATATATATATATATATATCAATATATATATATATATATATATATCTACACAACCCATTTCACTTAATTAAGTATACTTTAATTTGGGAATTTTCGTGAAACTTCGCGAGGCCATATCTTGGTCATACGGACTCCGATTTTCGAAAACTCGGACTCTATTTCGCGTATTTTTCCGAGACGAACACAATGGCATAGCCCGTTTCCCTTGATTCCCATTTTAGAATTAAATTCTGCCTCGATTTATGTTATTACAGGTTATTGAAAATACGGGTTGTTACATTCTCCCCTCCTTAAAGGATTTCGTCCCCGAAATCTTCAAGTTAGGAAGAACGTATCCTACCATCCAATCATCCATCTACTCAAAGCATCATCCACGAGCAATCATTGTCCTTACAAGATTCTAAATGCTGGATGGATATATGCAAAAGTGTGTGTATATGTACTTACCTAATGCGAAAATCAGGCGGTTACTGATACAGTAAACCTCCTTAATGCAAACCATGATAGTGCCATGCATCCAATATGTATGCGAAACCCTATTGACACATACAAATTTCTACATGCGTGCACAACCATGCACAAAAATGCATCATCCATATGATAACACAGCCATGATACATCCATCAATCTAACTACCACATCCATTTATGCAATATGCAACATGAAGTGACTGAGCCGATCTAGTGCCTAATGTGTGTGTATATGCATCCACGAGCAACCACTAGCAAACAATTGCATCCTTATGCATCCATCAACCATAACATGTTTCAAACACATGTCTCAACCATAGGTTTTACCCTATCTAAAGGTCATAGGTATTAGCGAGAGGATATACTAAAGATAAGATAAGTACTAGACAAGCAATAAAGGAGAAGTTAAAAGACATACTCTCAAAAAGAAATGGATACAAAGAACGCATCTTTGCTTCCGTCTCCCAAGTAGCATTGCTTTCGTCATCTCCCCATTGCACTTTAACTAGCTGAACTTCTCTGTTCCTCAACTTCCTAGTTTCTGACCCAAGGATGCGAGTAGGAGCTCGTCGAATCGTCGCATCACGCTCTACCTCTACATCTCTAAGCAAGCTCGGCTCTACCACCTCCGCGGTCTCATGTAAGCACTTCCTCAAATGTGATACATGGAATACATCATGAACACCACTAAGTCTGTCGGGCAACTCCACCCTATATGCCATCCGTCCAATCCTTTCCTTAATAGGAAACGGCCCAACAAATCTCGGTGCTAACTTCCCTACGGACCCAAAGCGAACAACATTTCTCAATGGAGATACTTTGACAAAAACCATGTCCCCAACCTCAAACTCAAGATCCGTCCTTCTCCGATCCGCATAAGATTTCTGTCTATCTTGCGCTGCTTTCATCCTTTTTCGAATTAAATCAATCTTCTCTGAAGTCTCTCTAACCATATCCGGCCCAAGCAAGATCTTATCCGTAGATTCCCACCAACATGTAGGAGATCGACAAGGCCTTCCATAAAGAGCTTCGAAAGGAGCCATACCAATACTGGACTGAAAGCTGTTATTATATGCGAACTCCACCAAAGGAAGATGTTCTTCCCATGTACCTCCAAAATCCAAGATACAAAGCCTCAAAAGATCTTCTAAGATACGGTTCACCCTCTCGGTCTGACCGTCCGTCTGAGGATGATATGCGGTGCTCAAACACAACTGAGTCCCTACCGCCTCTTGCAAACTTCTCCAAAACTCACTAGTGAAAATAGGATCTCGATCACTCACAATGCTGGATGGTACGCCATGCAATCTAACAATCTCTCTAACATAGACTGAAGCAAGCCATGGAGCGGTCCTCTTACTCTTTACGGGTATAAAATGGGCACTCTTTGTAAGTCTGTCTACCACAACCCAAATTCCCGTATTGCCCTTCCTCGATCTCGGTAACCCGTCGATGAAATCCATCGAGACACTATCCCACTTCCACTGTGGAACTTCCAATGGGTGTAGCAACCCACCGGGTTTCCTTTGCTCCACTTTAACTTGTTGGCACACTAAGCATCTAGCCACATACTCGGCCACATCTTTCTTCATACCGGCCCAAAAGAAAACTCTCTTCATGTCTTGGTACATTTTGTCTCCACCGGGATGAATAGTCATTCTTGAACGATGTGCATCATCCAAAATAGCCTTCTTCAAACCCTCATCTTGCGGTACACAAAGTCTACCGTCTCTATGCAACCATCCCTTATCATCTATGGTGTATCTACCCAAATGGCTGGACGACTCCCCTCTTATAAGCTTCTCTACCAACACAACCAACTGTGGGTCGTCTCGCTGAGCCTCGCCAATCCGTCTCAAAAGAGTAGGTCTAACCTCCAAGGATGCCAACAAACCAGGTACAAAATCAACAGAAGGTCTGAAGTCAAACAAAGAAAGAAACTCCAAGCTTCGTCGTTCCACGAACAATGGACTCAAAGATAGCCTTTTTCTACTTAAGGCGTCTGCCACCACGTTACCCTTACCAGGGGTATACGCTATCTCGAAATCATAGGATGCTAAGAACTCCATCCACCTTTGCTGTCTTAAGTTTAAATCCTTCTGAGAGAATAAGTACTTCAATGATTTATGGTCGGTGAACAACTCGAATCTCTCACCAAGAAGATAATGGCGCCAAGACTTAAGTGCGAAAACAATCGCGGCCAACTCTAGATCATGGGTAGGGTAATTCTTCTCATGCACTCTCAATTGTCTCCCTCCATAGGCTATTACCCTTCCCTCCTGCATCAAGACTGCGCCTAATCCTGTTCCACAAGCATCGGTATAAACAACAAACGGCTTACTCCCATCTGGAAGCACTAAAACTGGAGCGGTGGTCAAAGCTCTCTTTAACCGTCGGAAAGCATCATCACAATCTACATCCCATGAGAAAACCAGATTCTTCTTCGTCAAGCGGGTTAATGGGGCTGATATCTTCGCGAAGTCTTTGATGAACTTCCTATAATATCCTGCCAACCCCAAGAAACTTCTTACCTCGGTAGCATTTCTAGGAACTTTCCAATCCTGGATAGATACTATCTTTGCGGGATCCACAGCTATCCCTTCCTTAGAGACCACATGCCCTAAGAATCGCACTTCTCTTCTCCAAAAATGGCATTTAGAGAATTTAGCTTTAAGACTATGCGCTCGAAGAGTCTCCAACACTTCCTTGAGATGTAAGGCATGCTCTTCTTCATTCTTGGAAAAGACCAAGATGTCATCCACAAAAACTACTACAAACTTATTCAGATACTCTCTGAACACTCTACTCATGAGATCAACAAATTATGCGGGGGCGTTTGTCAACCCAAATGGCATCACTAGCCACTCATAAAAACCATCCGGAGTCCGGAAAGCAGTCTTCTCTATACTGTCCTCCGCCACTCTTAACTGATGAAACCCTGTAGCTAAGTCCATCTGCGAAAATACTGACGCGCCAACCAACTGATCAAAGAGATCATCTATCCTCGGTAATGGGTGTCTATTCTTCTTCGTGAGCTTATTAAGTTCCCTATAATCCACACAAAGTCTGAGGGACCCATCCGCCTTCGTGGCAAACACTACTGGAGCTCCCCACTCCGATATACTTCGCCTTATGAACCCCTTCTCAAGCAACTCCCCTACTTGCTTATGAAGTTCTCTTCTCTCACGAGGAGCCATGTGGCGTACTGGCAAAGACACTGGTTTGGCATTATCCACCAAATAAATTCGGAAATCTATCTCCCGCTTCGGAGGCAAACCCTTTACTTCTTCAAACACATCCGGATATTCCCGGACTACTCTGACAGAACACAAACTTTCGACCGAAGCATCGAGCGATTCAAGATAACTTAGCAAAACAGATTCCATGGGATTGCAAGAGATCTCGAGAGTGTTACCCAAGCGGGTCATGAGCCTGACAACTCTCCTTTCGCAATCAAGAACGGCACCATTACTGGATAACCAGTCCATGCCCAAGATCAACCCATAGCCCGTGAAGCCCAATACAAAAGCATCACATCTAAACTCAACGCTAAGTATAGAAATCTTCAAACCCAAACATATCATAGACAGATATATGGAGCCCCCAATTGGGTTTGAGACAACCAAGGGATCATCAACTAGACTGGTGTCTAAGTGCAGTGACTCAACTAACGATGATGAGATAAAAGAATGCGATGCGCCAGAGTCAAACAAAGTACGAACTGGATGATCAAACAGAAAAACCAGACTTTCAACGGAAATAGTTCTACCTCTCTGCTGAATCGGTGGAACTGAGAGAACCTGAACTTGCCCCCCTGACTGAGGTGGTGCTATAAGAGCTTGCACCTGGCCTCCTGAGGTAGACCCCGTCTTCTGCCCCTTCTTTGGGCAGTTTTTCACAAGATGCCCTGCTTCACCACAATGAAAGCAACCGGTCTTCTTCTTTTTGCGACAATCCTTACTGAGGTGTCCTGGTGTTCCACAATTGAAGCACTTCTTCTTCGTCTTCTTTTTGTCACCATTGCCTTTTCCGTCCTTGCCTTGTTGTTGCTGTTGCGGTTTCTTCTGATCCCCCTTTTTCTCCGGTGCCTTAGAATTCTTATCATCCTCATGCATAAGTGCCATGTAGACAAGCTTCTCAAAAGTGGCCCCCATAGGAATGTGAGTCATAGCTATTCCTTGCAATGGTTCGTTCAAGCCTCTAACGAACCTCAAAGCCTTCTTCTCCGGTGTATTCACCAACTCTATGCCAAACCTTGCTAATTGATTGAATTTGTTGACATATTCTTTCACCGTGAGATTCCCTTGCTTCAAATTCAAGAACTTCTCCATAAACAGATTCTCTTCCGCCCTTGAGAGAAACTTAGCCCCAAACCTTTGCTTAAAATCTGCCCAAGAGTCAACAGGGCGTTCTCCATTAGTGACCTCCCACCAGAATGAGGCCTCTCCCTTCATTAACCAAGCCGCCAACTTGACTTTCTTTCCCTCTTCCACTTCAAAGATATCTAGCAACTCTTCCACTTCCTTAAGCCAATCTCTAGCCTCTACGAAAGTCTCTGAACCAAGAAAAGGTTTTCCTCCTATAGCCTTGAACTCCTTGCAAACCTTAGCAAAATTATCCACTCTAGGCTGAGGAGGAGGAGCGGTTGTCTCTGGTGTAGTAGCATTGGCCGGACCCGCAGCCGCGGCCCTAGCCTCTTGCAACCTCCTATACCATAGTGGTATAACTAAACCCTCCGGGATGTTAAGATCTTCAGCCATGCTGAAACGAAAGAGGAAAGATTCAAAAAGGAGATTCCGAAAGATAAAGATATGGCTATTGGGGATTATGCTTTTCTTTTTCAAAAACTTTTTCTCTTAGAAGACATGCTTTTAAAAATACTTTCTTCGAAAATACTCTTAGAAAGTAGTTTTTCTCAAAAAATTTATCTGTTCTGGTAACCTTAAGCTCTGATACCACGTGTAACACCCCACTCCCGCTATGATCACTCACTAAGAGAATGCCATAGCATCGGTGGAGTATTTTAGTGAATATAGAACAGAAAAATTACAACAAGACAGATATAAATAGTACTTGAAATTTTAAAACATCATCTCATAACAGCGGAAGTAAAACATGTCTGGTTACATCATAAAACCACAATAAAGGTCAAGTACAATATCCATCAAAATAAAGAAGTACATAATCCCACTCTCATACAATAGCCAAACAAAAGAAAAGATAACTGGATAACTGGAGCTTTACATCTATCCAAGCTCCTAAAGACTGGAACAGCAATCCGATCAAGCTCCACTACTGCTAGGATCCACCGTAGGACCTGAGGGTTGGGAAAAAGATAAAAACAACAGGGTCAGACATAAGTCTGAGCGAGTCCTATAACTTTAACAATACAATCGTTAAAGTAACCAGAGAAGACATAAACTGATATACGGTAACATATAGGGATGAATGGCTACCCTAAGCAGTCAACTAAACGAAGATAAAGGATAAAGACGCATCTACCCTCCCTAAGGTAAATTACTAAACTGCACCACACCAGTCGTTCCTAACTTAAAGGTTGATCCCACCCAAGGACTTATAAAATTTACTAATTAGTACCTGCGTACCCCTAGGTGACCAAGTAGGCGCCACGGGGCCCTACAATCCACTAGGTGTACACACTACTTCCCATTCGATCGGCTCCCTAACATAGATACCCGTGCTGGCCCCACCGTGGGATGTATCATTCCCTAATGTGGCAACCTGATGAAACTAAAGGTGCACGGCTTATATCTACTCGATGCAACAACGGCTTACCTACCAGCCCGGGCCCACTCACGCATATGAAGCCCGTTGGACTTGCGTTGCCACCGCTAACCCGTTTGCCTCTTACAGTCAAGCCCAGTATGCGTGTCCCGTCCTCGACATGGGTCGAGCCCACAAAGATACGTATGGGTTACTGGTTGAAATGGGCCTCCACAAGCTACCCACCTAAGCTTGTCCCTTTTTCTAGTATATCCCACTTAACCCTTTAATCATGTTTTAATTACATGTTCTATTTTGGTTAAGTATTCTAATCGTATTTTCTATTGCCACCCAAGGCAACCACTAGATTTTCTCATGCCACCCGAGGCACCCACTTAACCCCTCATGTCCCTCTACATGCTAATGTGGTTAAGTGTTTCTTAATTAATTAATTAAGAACGTAACCTTTGTAAAGACCTCTCACATTAGACTGTCTTTTATGACCGCTGGTTAAGCCGGTTGGGTCCGGGCAGCCTTATGTCATAACAGAGTCTAACCTCGTGTCTTTACATTAATTACGTATTTAGTTTGTGCCTAAGACCTCTCACATTGGGCTAACATTTGTAGCAACTGGTTAAGCCGGTTGGGTCCGGGCAGTTTTACGCTACAACTGAGTCCAACCTCGTGTCTTAGTCAATTAATTACACCTAATTAATCACCCTCATAATTTTATATTAATTATCCCTAATTAATCAAGTTTTCTTAACATGGGTAGACCTAACTTAATAGGTAAATTCCCATGGGGTAGACCTAACTCAATAGGTAAATTCCCAACACATAGTATGGGTACACCTAACCAAATAGGCAAATTCCCATACTATGTTTATTTATTTTGTGTTATGCATAATTATATTAATTTCACACAATCTTATTAACTTATGCATTTAATTACCCCATCGTTCCCACGTAATTTCGTTCATGATATAACACATATAAAAGGTGTCAACTTGCATATGAATGAACATGTTTCAAAGGTGCCATCTTGCATATTAACAAACACATAACTTGCATATGAACTTGCATAACATGTCACATAACTTGCATATAATATGTCACATAACTTACATATTCATTTTGCATAACAAACTTGCATATTAGCTTATAGACTTGCATAATGTGTCATCATGAACTTGCATATTAATAAACATGTAACTTGCATATTTACATACATGTAACTCGCATATTAACAAACATGTAACTTGCATATAAAGAAACATGTAACTTGCATATTTACATACATGTAACTTGCATATTAACAAACATGTAACTTGCATATTAACAAACATGTAACTTGCATATTTACATACATGTAACTTGCATATTAACAAACATGTAACTTGCATATTAACAAACATGTAACTTGCATAGCATATTACCATGAACTTGCATAACATGCATATGATTACATAGCCCACAACTTGCATATTTAGCATCATGCAAACATAACATACATCATATTAAACTTGCATAAGCTTACATACTCAACATGCATAAACATAAGATTAATGCTAACATCATATCATATGATTCAAAGCTCATTAACCCACATACAAAACCATAAATCTCATCACATCTCATCTAATTAGTTTACCAAAAGATCATCAAAGTGATAGAAACTCACAACTAGCAACTTTGAACACCAAATGAAGAAGATTAAGATGCTAAGAAGGGATTAGAAGTTGATTAGAGAGTGATTAGTATGCAACCCTCTTCATAAAATTAGTGGAGGCCATGAGAGCTAGCATTTTGCCATAGTTTAGTCACTAGGTTTAATTATGAATGAATTAGGGTAGGTTAGGGTCTTATTTATAGATTAGGCAAGTGTTTTAGGCCATAGGATTAACCCTAGATTCAATCCAAGCCATCAAAGCATGTCTTGGGGAAGAAGTCAAGTGTAGGAACCATCTAGGGCCTTTAGATTAAAGATGGACCATGAGAACCATTCAAATGCAAAATCTGCACTTGAGCGAATCGGCCCACGGGTTGACAGCCAAACACCCTGGATTAACCCCTAGTCGACCCAGCGGGCTCGGGTCGACTTCAAAAATCGGCCGGTTCGGTTATTCCCCTCTCCCAATTCGCTGTTTTGAGCATTTTTGCATATTTATTTATTAAATTTTCAATTATATATATATATATATATATCAATATATATATATATATATATATATCTACACAACCCATTTCACTTAATTAAGTATACTTTAATTTGGGAATTTTCGTGAAACTTCGCGAGGCCATATCTTGGTCATACGGACTCCGATTTTCGAAAACTCGGACTCTATTTCGCGTATTTTTCCGAGACGAACACAATGGCATAGCCCGTTTCCCTTGATTCCCATTTTAGAATTAAATTCTGCCTCGATTTATGTTATTACAGGTTATTGAAAATACGGGTTGTTACAACCTCTCTCCTGTATTGGACATATAGGACGAGGAATAAGGTTCCTCCGGTTTTGTTCAGACCCAAAACGGACTTGTAAATGGATGTGTGTTTGACATTGGATTTCATTCTGTGCTGACTGATTTCTATAAAATATATATCTGTTTGGTGACGGATAATTTATTCTCTTGCTTACCACCCTTCTCTGAGACGTACGAGCTTAGAGGTTATATATTGATAGACATCGGTTGTATGGCATAAATTGTCAGTGTGGCATGCTAAGATGCAAATGATCAAGGCTTTTGTTGAAAAGAAGAGTCTTGTGGTTGATGATCAAAGCACAGATTTAAGTAGCATAGCTTTGTGTACAGCGTTAATTCGCGATCCCCACACCTCGGTATGAGTCAAAAACGGGATAAGGGACGTAGTGAGTGCATATGTTTCTTTCTAGCTAGAGGTTGTGCCATGGTATGGAGCCCAAGCATATTTACATATGTAGATGATGGACAGTGATGCGCCTCGGATATGACTGGTTGACGTACTAACCATTTTGGAGGTCCGATAGGACCAAGAAACGTATTGTTCAGGAATAACTAATCCACTAAAGTAAGTGTGTACCGACACTACAGGATCCAAGGGTTGCCCATAGGTCTGATCCTGGGTCATCTTGCTCGAGGTGATCGGAATCGGTAAGGAGACATCCCTTGCCTTTACTCATGATGGAAATCCAATTTCCAATACGCGATTTTTCGGTGTTAGTTGTAAACCTATATGGCGGCATAGTGGCATGGGACGCTCATGTCGTCTATGATTGATACACTTATATTTGAACTTGTTTTGACACTATGCACTTATAGTAATATCAAAATGATTTGTTTTAAAGCGTATCAAGCATATTTGGCTATTATAAGGTAAAAATCTATCCTCCGACTTGCGTTGCATTGTGTGATAGCACCTGAGTCTTATAATAGCCTCATTTTCCAAAAAGCATAGCATTGTTTTATTTTAAACTAAGAACCATGTGGAGTAAACCCGTACCGTGTTATACGGTGTGGTCCCATGATTTCCCAAACTTTAAATTAAAGATTTAATAACTGTTTTAGTTCTCACACCAGTCCCATGACTGGCTCGGAGTTTATTGTTTTCACCTAAACTCTGGGTGCCCATATTTTCCACACGGGCAACTAGTAGTTTTGGTTTTGCCGATTTCTATTTAACAGGATCCTGGATTACAACTGGAGCTCTATTCGAAAAGCTTTTATCCGTGTATTTCATTCAGTTGTGTTAGTTGACATATTTCCGCTTTACATTGTATTTATACATTTTAAATTTCCGTTGCTATGTATTTTAAATCTCTGAATTATTTTCCGCCGTGTATTATTTATTTGTACTCTGATTCTTGTACTATGATGTAATTTTTGTAATAGAAATGAAATGTTCTGTTGATTGTGTTCCGATGCGTCGTGTTCTCAAAGCAATCCAGGCTCCTCCATCTCCTCGAGGACCGGGGATTTCGGGTCGTTTCATTGTGGTATTAGAGCTTTGGTTTACAGAGATCGAGAACAAGACACATCAGAACCAAACGAAAGAATTCATCAGAGATGGGATTACTAATATCCTATAAGAATAGCTCGTTAGAGATAGGGTTAGTACTGCCCTAGAATGAGTTAGAAGAGCGTTACTTACAAAAATGATTTTAATTTTGAAAAGTATATCATATTACACGTATTTGAGTATTTTATTTTATATTTAATTTGGACTATCGGGTATATGAAGATTTTGAATATACGAGTAATTAATGTGTATACGGAGTCTTGAATATACTGGATAGATGTAGGATCACACTCTAGTCGCCCGGAGATGATTCTGATGATAACAACTGCATCATCAGCACTTATGTTCGAGTTTTGAAAGTGGATATCTATATATTTCAAATTGACTGGTGTGAGAACAAAAACCTTAGTCAGAATTTATTGTTTGTTATGTGGTCTTGAAATCAGACTTTTGAGATATATAAAAGTTATATAGTTGAAAAATTAACCAATTAATTGATTGCTAGTTGTATCGTGTGATTATTAGTTTGACTAATAAAAATATTGGAATTATGAAAACCATATGAGAATGAATGATAAATAAAACCAAACCAAAAATAATTAGACTGAATAGAAAATTTAGTTCGAACTGGATTTATATATTAGATAGATATGTACATATATATGCTGAGCAAGTTAATGGCTTCGCGTTGAGTAGAGAATTAAATTGTGTGTCCGACAAGTAGGTGCACCTTAATGAGTTGTTGCACAATTTTATTATTATTCAACTCATGTGAATGAAATTGGATGTGTTGTGATGGTTGTTCTGTCTGAAATTATAAACATACGCCATAGCATAGCAACAATTAAATTATGAACTACACCGCATGGCATACTACATGAAGACAACATATCATATCGTATTCCATATAAGCATTTGGTGCTTATATGAACAGGTTTGGATTTCCATACAAGTGAGACACTTGTATGGCAAGGACTGAATTATAGGTTGAACAGAAGACTGGTTATGGGCATAATTAAGGAATACATGTAACGGTGCTTGGGCCAGGATTTAATAAAAACACTACACAGGTCTGGATATGACAAAAATTAAAGTCACTCTTGTTGTTAATTAAGGCACATGGATTATTTTATTTCCAACACTGGGGTAAGGTATGAGATTATGATTATTTACACGTCTCCCTTAGGCATAGATTGGTCACGAAAATTTTGTATGATTTTTATTGATTTATTGGTGCCTAACATGGCCCAATAAAGTTTTCAAACCCTCCCCGTACAAAGGAGGTTATGGCGAAATTTTTCGAAAATTTAGGGTGTTAGCCAAATTTTTGAGAAATTAGAAAAATTCTTAGAAACTGAAAAGTTAAAGAATGAAAGCCAGAATGAAAGTTGAGTTGGTAAGTTAAACAACTTTCAGCTCCGTTCCATTTCGAGGATGAAAAAATTTTAAGTGGGGGAGATTGTAACAACCCAGAATTTCTGAATCAATTTAAAATTTTTATTTTAGTTATTTTAATGGATTTTGAATATTTAAAATGATTTGTTTTAAATAATAACGATTTAAAATATATTTAAATCGAATTTAGAACGTATAAATTTAAAATTTAATTAAAACGAACCTGAAATTGCGTGGTAGTTTGAAAATTCGATTTTAAATTTCAATTGAATGTACAGAATTTAGTATAAATCGGATCTCAGTAAAACAAGAAACGTTAGAATCTATTTAATTATATCTTTATAACAATGTGAAAAATTGAGATTTCACTTTATAAATGGAAAGTTATGTCCAGTTTAAAATTCAAAATAGTTGTTATGGAATTTATATGTATTTTAATATAATATATAGCCCTTAAAAATAGCCATTTTGCAAACGACCCCCGCTTTTAACAAAACCACTTTTGTTGGATCTAGAATGTCAAATTATTATTAGGTTTAAAATTTCATAACTTTCGGAATTAATATGTGAGCGTAGTGAATTTTAATGTGTTTGGTAATTTCAGTTTGAATTTAATCGATTGGAAAAATGGTCATTTTTCAAACGGTCATAAAATTCGACGAAATTAGTTTTTGTAGGACCGTATCATCAAAATATAGCTAGATTTATTTTTCTGTAATTTTTGGAGTCAGTATGTGGCCCCGGTAAATTAAAATGTACGTTTAAATTTAATATATATTGATTTATATTTTGTTTTTGATGAAAACTGATTGAAATAGTTGAATTGGCTTGCGAAACATATCCCATTGTATCTAGAACTGGGGTATTTAGCTAGGAACGACAATCGTTGGGTTTGATTTGGAGTTCAGACGAAAATTTCACAATAAGGAAATTAATTGAATTAAATATAAATATTTAAATATTATAAATACCCCCTACTCAGGAAACCCTAGCCGCTAGTAAATGAAATGAATGGTTGAAAAGCTCAGAAATTCAATCCTTGATTTCTCCTTCCCTACTTCGAATTAACCCTTGAAATCAAAAAAAAACCATGCTTTTCGTGCTCTTTCAAATGATATGTGTATGATCACTTTTTATTGCGTGAACTGCGAGAGATCTCGCTTCGAAGTAGCGTCGTTCGAATGTGGTTCTTGAGCAGGTGGGGCCGCTGAGCTTGATGACGTGGAAGGTGGAGGTGCGCGGCGTGTAGGCGCTTCAAGCGGCCTTGGATCATCTTCCAGCGTGATGGAGGAGCCACGATTTGGAGCCCTAGTTTGGAACGGTGGGTTCCAGTATTTGGCAGAGAGTTAACAAAGGAGAAGAGATTAATTGGGGGGTGAGATTAATTAATTAATTAATTTAATTCTTGTAATCAAATGTTTGTAACACAATATTTTCTTCATACGAGGTCCAAATTGGACGATTTTAGTTGCATTGGATTCGCAACGACGAACACTACGCAATGGAACTGACCTGAACGGAATCAGAGCAAACTGGATTTTCAGCTAAATTAAACGCATGTTTAATTTAGTTGAAAAATACAATTCATAAATAAAGATTGGCGAAGTGGAAACCAATGTGAGAATTCTCTCACTAAAATATTTGTACAATTGTTTATTTATTTTATAACTGTAAATACATATAGAAATTGCCAGTGTTGATTTTTATCTGTTGTATGTGACATTGCTTGAGTTTAACACATGAACTATTTACGACTCATCTGCATAAGAAGCGTTGTTTGAATATACGCACTCGTATTTCAAACAATGTGGATACACTTTGTGGTTGTTGATTTATAATTTAAACAGTGAAAATTGGCTAATAAGAAAAATAATTCAAACCGAATTAGAATTAGTTAAATTTATTAACCAATGATTTATTTAAATTGACCGTTGTTGTTTGAAAACCCCATACATGTATTGGGACGATATTTGATGTACACTGATCCCAATAATTAGTGGTATGTCAATCGATTGATTGGCAGGCTGTCATAAGCGTTATTTAATTATTTAATGCATATACAGTTGTAAATTGCACTCTGGATGATGTTTGAATGTTGAATGATTATTTATCCTTATTGTTGAATACATGTGACGTATGAAATCCATATGATAGAAATTATATGGTAGTTGGTTGAGTCACATTCCGATTCAGAAATAACGAATATTTTAAAATAACGAATATTTTAAAATAACGAATATTTTAAAATAATAAACAGTGAAGAATTAAATTACGATTTTGATGTCCGATTTTGGATGGACACGAAAATATTGAAATATATGAAGCCAAGTAAGTAGATATACGCCATTTTTACTGGAACGGAATTTTCTATTGGTTTTATTCATTTTACAATGAATATCGAAAAGAATTGATTTCAAAATCTAATATTTTGAAAATATTATCATTTTAATATTATAATGATATGAAATATTCAGTTTTGATTTAAAATTGAAAATGAAGTTGAAATTGTTTTAAAAATGAATTTATAAATGATTTATAAAATATGTTTTAAATGGAAATTGATGATATATATATAATATACATTACATATTTGATGGCTTGAATAGAACACGCCACGCAACGACCGTTCGCGAATTTCAACCACTAACTTCAAGTGGACATAATGGGAGATCTGACCGTCTGATTCTCTTAAAACTGGAACCGTTGGGTTCGTATTGAAAAGTTCATTCCAATGAATATAAGAGATTTAAATTTGAATGGTTGGATTTTAAATTAAGTCCAAATGAATTTCAGAAAAGGTCGTTATGGATGAAGTTCGGTGGCCGTTATTGGAAACCGACTGTAAGTGCCTAAATAAAATTATTAAAAATGTTGAAAAATTGTATGAAATCTTAATAAGTGATTTGGAAAGATTTTGGATGAAAAATTCCAAGTTTTGAAAAGATAAAAGATATTTATATCTGAATGATCTAGTTATTAACTAGAATAATAATCCAATGTTTTTAAATAAATAAATTGGATTGAAATGGTTTTAAACTAACCAAAATTTTCAAATGAATGGAATGGAATGGATTTGAATGGAAATAATATTCAGAATATTTCAATATTGGATTCCATGATTATATGACTATTGTTGAGGAATTTTGAAGATATATATATATATATATATATATATATCGTTATTCCCAATATGATACTTGTTGGTTTAAGAATTTGTTATTAAATATAAGCCGATATAATTTCTATTTAGAGCCTTGTATTTAATATCAAATTGAATTTTGGGTTTGTCGTGATTGGTGTCTTCAATAACACTGTTCTTAAACCCAGCTGAGAAAAGAATAAATCTTTTAATTAAGATAAATGAAGTTTCCAATTTATAATTATAAATTGGAATTAAATGGAAAATGATTTTGGGTTCATTGTGAACGATGTTTTAAATAACATTTGTTCTTAAAACCCAATTAACAGTGAAGATATGATTTGGAATTTATAATCTTTTAATTAAGATTATTGGAATTTTCCAAAATAAAATTTTCCAATTTAATATATTAAATTGGAATTGAATGGAATTTGATTTGGTAATAATCGAGATGAGCTTCTCTAAAGTAAAACTGTTACTATGTATGGAATTTAAAAGGCTTGGTTGTTATTCCATTTATATTATTAGTCTGATACGGAAATTTATATCAATTATATATTGATCTGTTTTCCATGAAGATTCCATAAGTAATGGATGTCGATATGGGTTTATTGTGGACTATATTTTAAATGACATTCGTTCTTTAACCCAGGTAAAGACAGGATTAATTTTCCTAAAGATGAACAATCATTAAGTAATGATTGTTGGGATTAAAACCAATTGCAGTTTTAATAAATCTTTAATTAGATTGGAAAGTGAATGAGTTAATTAAATTTACCGAATTCATGAAATAATCGAGAATGGAGTACCACCAGTTTTACTCCAGGCGATAGTTAAATCTTTAATTAGATTTGAACGTGAAATGGTAATTAAATTAACCGATAACACCGTGGGTGTTAGATATGGGGTACTACCAGTTTTGCTCCATGGGATAAATATGTTGGGAGTGGAAATAATAAAATAATAAAGGATTACTTCAGTAAGGCTCGATAATCCCGAGTGGCTTTATAAACCTTAATTTGGTTTAGAATTGTTAAAGGATAAAATAAAATCTTTTGAAATTGATATCCAAAGGAAGATTAAAGAATAAGTTTAAAAGAATTTATCTTTGATAAAATTAATGTGAACCTTTCCCTAAAGATGTGAATATTTGAATAAAGAGAATAATCTAAATTGGAACGAGGCATATGATGTGTTTTTACAACTCTTGATTATTGTTTATAAAATACGCGAGTGATTCGGAAAGACCGAGTTTATCCCATTCTGAATAACTGATACAGCGTTTAAAAGTCAACGATGAAGACGGTGGTTGAAGACCGGAGATCTTCACATCGTTTGGATGATTACCGATGTCTTGATTGGGCTGTACACCCAAGATAAGGTAATAAGTAGTGATCGTTCAGATGTACTTAGAGATCGATCGGATATGCGAGGACCTCTCTCTTGTATTGGATATGTGGGACGAGGAATAAGGTGCCTCCGGTTTCGTTCAGACCCAGAACGGATTTGTAATTGGATGTGTGTCTAACATTGAATTTCATCTTGTGTTGAGTGATTTCTATTAAATATATATCCGTTTGGTGGCAGAGTATTTATTCTCTTGCTTAGCACCCTTCTCTGAGACATAAGAGCTTAGAGGTTATATATTGATAGACATCACTTGTATGGCATGAATTGTCAGTGTGGCATGCTAAGATGCAAATGATCAAGGCTTTTGTTGAAAAGCAGAGTCTTGTGGTTAATGATCAAAGCATAGCTTTAAGTAGCATAGCTTTGTGTATAGCATTAATTCGCGATCCCCACATCTCGGTATGAGTCAAAAAAGGGATAAGGAACGTAGTGAGTGCTTACGTTTTCTTTCCAGCTAAAGGTAGTGCCATGGTATGGAGCCCAGGCATATTTACATATGTGGATGATGGATAGCAAGGCGGCTCGAATATGATTGGTCGACGTACTGACCATTGTGGAGGTCCGATAGGACCGAGAAATGTATTGTTCAGGAATAACCAATCCACTAAATTAAGTGTGTACCGACACTGCAGGATCCAAGGGTTGCCCATAGGTGTGATCCTGGGTCATCTTGCTAGAGGTGATCCGAATCGGTAAGGAGACCATCCCTTGCCTTGACTCATGATGGAAATCCAATTTGCAATATGCGACTTTTCGGTTTTAGTTGTAAACCTATATGGCGTCATAGTGACATGCGACGCTCATGTCGTCTATGATTGATACATTTATATTTGAAGTTGTTTTAACACTATGCGCTTATAGTAATATCAAAATGACTTGTTTTAAAGCGTATCAAGCATATTTGGCTATTATAATGTAAAACTCTATCCTCCGGCTTGCGTTGCATTGTGTGATGGCACCTGAGTCTTATAATAGCTACATTTTCCAAAAAGCGTAGCGTTGTTTTATTTTAAACTGAGATTCATGCGGAGTAAATTCATTTTGTGTTATACGGCGTGGTACCATGATTCCCAACCTTTAGATTAAAGATTTAATAACTGTTTTAGTTCTCACACCAGTCCCATGACTGACTCGGAGTTTATTGTTTTCACCTAAACTCTGGGTGCCTATATTTTCCACATGGGCAGCTAGTAGTTTTGGTTTTGTAGATTTCTATTTAATAGGATCTGGATTACAGCTGGAGCTATATTCGGAAAGCTTTGTATCCGTTTATTTCATTCAATTGTGTTAGTTGATATATTTCTATTGTACATTGTATTTATACATTTTAAATTTCCGCTGCTATGTATTTTAAATCTCTGATATTATTTTCCGCTGTGTATTATTTATTCGTACTCTGATTCTTGTACTCTGATGTAATTGTTGTAATAGCAATGAAATGTTTTTTTTGTTTGTGCTCCGATGCGTCGTGCTCCTAAAGCAATCCGGGCTCCTCCATCTCCTCGAGGACCGGGGAATTTGGGTCATTTTATTAATTTTCATATGAAAGAGAAAATTCGGATTTCATGTTATAGATTGTTAGTTGTGTCCAAATCAAATTTTAAAATAGTCGTTATGGAATTTGTTAATTAACGATAACATTTATTTAATGAATTTAATATGGTTTTAATATAATCTGGATATAGTTTTAACCCGAATTGATGATATTAAGTTGTATAAATTATATTTGAAGCTGTATGTATTGTTCTATTTGGATATTTATGATAATAATAATTTATTATTGTTTAATTGGATTATTTTGGAATTTAATTAATATTTTATTTAATTTATATAAGAGTTAAAATTAACGATTTTGCAAATGGTCTCGGTTTTCGATGAAATTAGTTTCATTAGGACAGTAACGTTAAATTATTATATGGTATTAAATTTCTTGGCAAACCGATGTTGTATATGACAAAGGTAGCCATAAAGCCCAGCCATTTTCTACAACACATAATTAAATTAGTAGAGGGGTATTTGTGTATTACTTGAGCAGACGATCGAATTAAGCCACGAAACCAATTCCGTTGAGTTCGTATCGACGTTTAGAGTCTGGATAGGCAGGTAGTTTGTTATTTTTGGACATCGGGTATTTTGGTGTCCCAAATAGCGGTGTTTGGCATATAAAAATAGCGGACCGGAAAACGGTCTCAGAATGCGATGAAACATGTGCTATTGGATTCGTGTTAATTAATTATTATAATATTTTGATTTTCATGTCAATCGGACTTACTCTTTTATTGTGGCAACGGTAAACGCCTACATTTTTATTTAATCATTTATATTATTTAACAAAGGTAACTTTAAAGGAATAAACGACTGGCTAAACAAACTTCGAATTTAACGAAACAAATTTCATTGGATCCATAAGGAAACAGTCTAGTAGAATTTCAAAGTTTCAAGTTGATTGAATTTATTTTTTGATCGTGGAAAATTTAAATGCATTATTTTTCGCCTATGATTTATAAAGGACTTTTCACAAACGACCTCGGAATTCGATGAAATGCATCCTATTGTGTCCGCAATATTTTTCTATGCTAGAATTAGGAGTTTCATCTTAATTGGAGATCGTATGTAGCGATTTTAATACGTTAATCCGTGATGAAGTAAATTTAATAATATTATATTCTAAATTGTCCCCGATTTATACCCCCAACATTGAAAACCTAATTTTTTGTCAATAAACCAATGTGTAGTCAACCGAACTCCTTGCCGCCACGTAAACAGCAAATAGCCGAAACTGATCGATTATCTCTTCCATTTTATTTCAAATTCATGAATCGATTCCGCAAATGTCCAACAAAAATCTTTAACTCAATGAGATCTTCAATATGTGCGGTGGTGATCTTCTCTGATGATTTGAGGTGGCAGGGATGGAGGATGAAAGCCACCAACTATCGAATAGATTTGGGATTTTATGGCGTGATTGAGTTCAATGGGGTTTGAGGCTTGGGTCGACGAGTTAGTGGGGTGAGTTCTGGTAGTCAACGATTGACCGACGGTGGAGGAATGGAGATTCGACAGTCAAAATTTGGTTTTCAACATGAAGGGGGAAAGCTGAGTTCTTTGCATGCTGAAGGGTGGAGTTGTGGAGAGTGGGTTCATAACATGAAAACGATATGGCCTGGGAACAAGCTAAAGCCACGTGAAAATGAAGTCGAGTTGCATGTTTTATATAGTGAAGTCGGCCAGGTTTATTTATAATGTAATTAAGCTTTTTATAAAATAATTAGGAATTTATGTGTTTAATTAAAATATGAATTGCCATGTAGACCTGCTAATGGAATTTTCTTGAAGAGGGTGTTTGCTTCTGGACATTACAGAACGAAGAGGAATGAAGACCAGCATATTTTCTTTTGGAATGTATTGAAAGGGCAGTGCTCACGTGGAGGGAAAGGGACAAAGTGGACATCAAATATTGGACGAGTTGATTCTTGTCTAGAAGTAGAAGAACAATCAACCACATTTTTTCCAAACTGAAGATTTACAAAATAAATAATTAACGTTTTATAATATTAATAATTAAGGAAATTATTATCTGACTTAAATGGTATGCTTATAATAATTATAGCTCGTACAAATTTTATCAGAGTCAGAGGAAATAAATTGCACCAGAATTGTATCAATAAGGTCTACACCGTGGATCTAATTTGGACGATCTGGAATCAGCAGGAATTTACAGTTAAATTAAATGACTATTTGATTTAGCTGTAACCGAACCACTTCAACGAAATAAAATTCAAGTGAGTTAAACTCACCCAGTTCTTCCCACTTAGATTTTATATAAGTCGTGCTTTATAATTGTGTGCTATTGCTGCTAATGGTTAATTGTTTGTTAAATACATATTCATATATTGATTAAACCGATGAAATTAAACGTTGTTTAATTTCGGTGAAACACCAAATCATTATTCTAACGATTGGACCCATTGAATGTAACTTACCTTGTTGGTCACATTTATAAAATAAACATGTTTAATTTAATGAATTGTGTTACTACCAGAATTAACTCCAAAACAGGCTGATGTGAAGGGGTATCGGATGAACACAAGCACAAAAGAATTTTCCAAAAACAAAAGCCAAACACTAGAGAGAACACAAAAGCTACAAATTACTGACAAGGTCTATCCGACAGGGTCTACCCATCAGGAGGGTTCTAAAGTGAAAAGTCATCTAAGTCAGAAACTAAGAAAGAGGAAGGCCATATCTACGCTAATCAAAAACCCGAAAAGACGGAAGGGCCGTCGTTATTTACCTGCTTAATATTGATACATCTAAGGGCAAAGGCATCAAGAATATCAAGCCGAAAGTACGTAGGGGTTATCCGGAACCAACTTCTGAAAGATCCACTACATAAACACTGAAGAGCCACATTGATATACAGCAGACAAATCACCGGCAGCTACCTTCCCAAAGACCAAGCTATACCCGGAGGCTCCACCGGAAGGCAAACCAGAACCCAAAAGAGGATACCGGCTATCCATACTAATGTAACACCCCACGTCCGTTAATGTCACTCACTAAGGGAATGCGTTAAGTTTCGTGAAGCGTTATAGGTAAACAGAAACAGAAATATTACAAGACAAATATAAAAGCAACAACGGAATTTAAAAACTTTATTTATCATAAGATACCATGCTTCAAAAACAGCGCATGTCTGAAATACACATAAACCATTACATCATAAAAAATATTGTCTTGTATTTAAAACATCAGAGTACATAAAAAGCATAATTCCCCAAATAAAGCATAGCCATAGTAGCAAGGATAAATGCTTGAGCCACACGTCTAAGCAGCTCCAGCAAAATGAAAGCAGAATCACAGTCAAGCTTGAGTGTTCCCGCCCTTAGAACCTGGGGGGAAACAGAAGAAAGAAGAGGAAACAAAAAGGGTCTATCATAAAGTATGGCGAGTCTAGTTACTTTTAGCAAGTAAATAAATAAAAGTAGCATGACAGGTGTATAAAGTGGATAAGAGAGATTACTACAAAAAAGGCAGGTATGACAAAGTAAACAGGACAACATGATAGAATAGATAGCGCTTCTTAATACTTTCCTTGCTCTGCACCAATACTAGTATAATAGATATGTAATAGGATTACATACTCCCAATTGCTTAACAGAAACAGGATGATCCTAATAGAAACATAATGGTAGTTTTAGGTGTACTCGAATAATGGATTTTAACCCAAACAGAATTGGTACCTAAACAGAAATAATGGGTGTTAGCCCAGACAGAAACAAAGGTACCCCACGGAAACAGACAGGGCTATATGTACCCTATTTACTAACCCCCAATCGATCGGCTCCCTATTCCGTAGAAACCTTGTGCTGGCACTACGGTAGGGTGTATCACTCCCTAAAGTGGAAACCCTTCATTTTCGAGATGTGCACAACCAAATCTGTTGATGTCACGACATCTTATTTTCCCAAGCAGGCCGAGTCATACACGCACATGACCCCAATGGAACGCGCCGTCATGACACCGTCCTCTACGTTTGGATCTCTTATATTCATCTCAGTAAACGTGCCCCACTCCGACCTAGTTCAGAGTACCCGTTTGATACTTATTTAAGGGTTATTGACTGAAATTGGTCCCACACAAGATGATGCAAGCTCTCCTCTGTGTCTTGCATCCCCACTAATAGGTTTTCACTGGTTATGTTTACCGAACGTGTCTTTAATTACATAACCCCAATAGGTTAGTTTGTGGGCCTATATATAATAATATTACCCACCTACCGAAGATTTACTTAACCCTCCCACTGATTCAAGCATGTTTATTTAACGGTTAAGTTTGTGGGCCTACATATAATAATATTACCCACTACCCAAGATTTACTTAACTTAACCCACCCACTGTCCAACCAGTTTTTACTTAACCTTAACATTAGTTCATAATCATACAATCCCTATGGATTAGATTAGATTAGATTAGGTTAAGTAGTCCAATTCATTTCCATGTCCATTTATGGTTTATAATGGGCTAGATCTCCCACATTAGGCTTACAACTTGTGGATGTTGGATATGCTGGTCGGGTCTTGGAAGTCTTATTCGAAAAGTTAGGCCTGACCTCGTGTCTTACACCGATTCGTATTTGCGCACTTAGACCTCTCACATTAGGTTCAACATTAGTGGTTGCTGGATATGTTGGTCGGGTTCGGGCAGACTTCACCACTAATGCAACCTAACCTCATGTCATAAGTGCAATTACAATTTCTAAATGTAATTATTAAACATTCCATTTTTATCTAATTCTTACCTATGTCTTAATAGGTGATTATGTCCCCACTTCCCCCTTTTGAATTTTTTGTCCAACTCATGTTTATATTCAAATTATGCCAATATTAACCTTTTTCCCTCCACGTTCCCTAACTAGCGTGCTCACATAATTTACGGCATGTATAGGCTAAGCAATAGCCTAATCATAAATAATAAAAAGGGAAGGTAATGGAAATATGACAAAGGTGAATGTTCTAACATAACTAGCATAAACATATACTAACATGGTGAACATATAGGCATAGATCTAATGAACTTGTGGCAGTTAACTAGTTGTAACATAGCAAAGGTGATAAGGTAAACATGACAAGATCTAAATTTAATTTAGATGTCCAACAGGTTCAGATCTAATATGAGAAGAACAAGGGGATCCAAATAATAAACTAGATTTGATTAATAATTTAGGTGTTCACATAATACAGATCTAATAGGTAAAAGTAGATCAAACAAATAGGGATTAAGATCTACATAACAGAATGTTCACATAATTCTGATCTGATAGGTAAAAGTAGATCTAACACAAATAGGGATAAGATCTACATCATAGAATGTCCACATAATTCAGATCTAATAGATAAAAGTAGATCAAACATAAATATGGATAAGATCTGCATCATAGAATATCCACATAATTCAGATCTAATAGATAAAAGTTGATCTATCACATATAGGGATAAGATCTACACCATAGAATGTCCACATAATTCAGATCTAGTAAATAAAAGTAGTTCTAATACAAATAGGGATAAGATCTATATCATAGAATGTCCAAATAATTCAGATCTAATAGATAAAAGTAGATCTATCACGAATAGGGATTAAGTTCTACATCATAGAAATCTATATCCAAGTTATAACCAACCCAAAATGTCATATGTTCATAATTTACAATGGATCCATTATAATATAGGCACATGAACAAATCGAAACTATAATCCTATCAAGTTTACTTTTAAATATTTAATTCTAAAAGTAACTAAGAACTCACAAATTTTGGATTAGAAGATAGAACTAGAAGCGGTTGGATCTTGAATTTCCAATAGTTTTGCTTTAGTTGATAGTTGTAGAAGATAAAGGATCCAATTCAGTTTAGATGCCAGCAGAGTTTGGCCTCCATGGATTCTGAATGAAGAAAACAAGAGAAACGACCATATATTTATAGCTGCCAGCCTCCAGGATTCAGATGACACATCAGCCCTAGGGCGAATCGGGCTACGGGTCGACACCCAAACAGCCTGGATCGACCCCTGGGTCGACCCCTAAAATGGGGTGGTTCGGCTATTCCCCCTCCCGATTCGCTATTTTGAATTTTTTTGAATATTTATTTATTTAATTTATATATATATATATATATATATATATATATTCCTCGTATGCATACAAACTTCAAGGCTTAATAACTCCTTCATAAGGTGTTTGTTTTACGCAAACCAAATATCTATCTTGACCAAAATTTCGAGACGAACGTAATGTTACAGTCTTTTTTACTTAGTTCACAGTATTTAATTATCACATTATATTCATTATATAATGTAGTTAAAATTTCTAAAATTTTCGGGGTGTTGCCTTCTCCCCTACTCAAAGGATTTCGTCCCCGAAATCTCCAAGTTGAGAAGAATATATCCTACCATCCATTACCCATCTACTCATACACTAATCAAAGGCATCCATTGTCCTTGAAATTTTCTAATGCTTATCTGAACATATGCAACAGTGTGTGTATATGTCCCAACACTAATGCGAATGATCGGGCGGTCCACTGATTCAGTCGACCTTCTTAATGCAATGTATATTACTGCCATGAATCCAACATGTATGCAGATAATCCTATTATAACATGCAAGTTCTATATGTGTGCACAATCATCCGTCCAAATGCAATATCCATGTGATGATACATCCATTTTCACCCATCAAAGAAAAGTAAAATGCACACACATCCATATGCAGTATGAGAGAGACTGAGTCGATCTAGTGCCTAACGTGTGTGTATATGCATCCATAGGCAACCACTAGTAAACACTTGCATCCACTTGCATCCATCAAACATAACATGTCTCAAACACATGTTTACATCCATGGGTTCCCTACCTAAAGGTCGAAGATTCGATCGATAAGATACAAATGAATGATAGAAACAAGTATGAATAAAAAAGCTTTGGAAAAAGAAGTTAAGAACATAATCCCAAAAAGGAAAGCATATGAAGCGTGATCTTTATCTTCAGTCTACCAAGTTGCATCATCGTTGTCTTCTCCCTATTGCACTTTTATTAACCTACCCTCTCTGTTGCGCAGTTTCTTAACCTCTGATCCAAGTATGCAAGTCGGAACTCATCCAATCATTGCTTACTTCTCAACTTTCACTTCCTTTCGCAAGTGTGGCTCCACTACCTCGAACTCTATACATTTTATCACCGCTTGGATGAATAGTCATCTTAGGATGATGGGATTCCTCAAGGACTATCTTCAATAGGTTTCCCATCCTGATATGATTCACCTATCAAACCTCTTCTCAAGTAGCTCCCCCACTTGCTTATCAAGTTCCCTCTTTTCTTTTAGGAGCCATATGGCGCACAGGTAATGTAATTGGCTTTGCATTGTCCACCAGGTATATATGGAAATCAATCTTGCGCCTCTGGGGTAAACCTCAAACCTCATCAAAGACATCAGGATACTCACGGACTACTGGTACCGATCGCAGATCATCGATAGACGCCTCAAGAGACTCTAGGAAACTTAGCATGACAGACCCTTGTGGGTCACAAGTAATTTCGATGGTCCTCCCATGACAAGTAAGAAGCTTAACGGCCCTTCCCTCACAATCTAGAATGGCACCATATGTGGTTAGCCAATCCATCCCTGGAATTAACCCATAGCCCATAAACCCGAGCACATATGCATCGCATTCAAACCCGACGCCTAACACAGATATTCTCAAACCCCTACAAATCATAGATAAATGAGCCAAACCACCTATGGGGTTTGAGACAACTACGGGATCCACTACCATACTAGTAATTAAGTGCAGAGATTCAACCACAGAACTAGATATAAATGAATGTGAAGCGCTAGAATCAAAAAGTGTTCTAAGAGAAACTAAACCTTCCATAGAAATTTTTCTACCTCTATCAGAAGCACTGATCGCGAGAGCATGCACCAGCCCTCCAGAAGTTCCTGCCCTTTGACCTTGTCCCTGTTTCTTTGGACAATCCTTAATAAGATGCCCGACCTCTCCACAAGCGAAGCAAGCATTCTTCCTTTTCCTGCAGTCCTTGGCTAAGTGACCCTCTCGCCCACAACTATGGCACTTCCTTTTATCTTTAACCTAGTCATTCTTTTCGCCTTTATTCTACTGTTGTTGTTGTTATTGCTGCTGTTGTCACTTCTAGGGCCACACCTTCTCATTTTGCGTTGCTTCCTCAGCCTTTCCTTCCTTCTTTTCTCCCATGTCTTCCTCATGCATTAGGGCCATATATACAAGCGGTTCAAAAGTGGCTCCCATTGGGATATAGGACATGGCTAACCCATAAAGGGGTTCATTTAGCCCTTTAGCAAACTGTAAAGCCTTCTTAAGCGGCGTATCCACCAATTCTAACTCGGACCTTGCTAGTTGGTTGAATTTGTTCACATACTCTTTCACCGTCAAGTTCCCTTGTTTGAGTGCTAAGAACCTCTCCATCTATATGCTTCTTTCGGCTTAGGAAAGAAATTTCATTTCAAATCTTTGTCTAAAATCTTCCCAAGTTTCCACCGGACATCCAGCATGGGTAACTTCCCACCAGGATGAGGCTTCGCCTTTCAGTAGCCAAGCAACTTACTGAATCTTCCTGCTATCCTCTACTTCAAAGATTACGAACAAGTCCTCGGTCTCCTTGAGCCAATTACGTGCTTTCATGAATGTCTTGTTCCCATGGAATAGCTTCCCTACCATAGCATGGAAGTCTTTGAAGATCTTGTTGAAATTATCTGCTCTTGGAGGAGGACGAGGAGGAACAACAGGTGCAGCTAGGGGAGGAATGTTTCCTTGGCTTCTCCAAATACCTATGGAACCATCCAGGTATCGTAACGCCCTCTGGGATATTAGGAATGTTTGGTTCCCCAGACATGCTGAAAAGAAAAAGGAAGAGATTCAAACAATGGTTCTAAGATATTACATATGGCTTCTTGGGGAATGTTTTTCAAAACAGGCTTTTCTTCTTGAAAATGCTTTATTTTAAAACCCATTTCGAAAATATTTCTCAAAAACTTTTATCTAATTTGGTGACCTTCAGCTATGATACAAAGTGTGACACCCCACGTCCGTTAATGCCACTCACTAAGGGAATGCATTAAGTTTCGTGAAGTGCTATTGGTAAACAGAAAAAGAAATATTACAAGACTGATATAAAAGCAACAGCGGAATTTAAAAACTTTATTTATCATAAGATACTGTGCTTCAAAAACAGCACATGTCTGAAATACACATAAACCATTACATCATAAAAAATACTGTCTTGTATTTAAAACATCAGAGTACATAAAAAGCATAATTCCCCAAATAAAGCATAGCCATAGTAGCAAGGATAAAAGCTTGAGCCACACGTCTAAGTAGCTCCCGCAAAATGAAAGAAGAATCACGGTCAAGCTTGAGTGTTCACACCCTGAGAACCTGGGGGGAACGGAAGAAAGAAGAGGAAACAGAAAAGGTCAGACATAAAGTCTGGCGAGTCTAGTTACTTTTAGCAAGTAAATAAATAAAAGTAGCATGACAGGAATATAAAGTGGATAAGAGAGATTACTACAAAAAGGCAGGTATGACAAGGTAAACAGGACAACAGGATAGGATAGATAGCGCTTCTTAATACTTTCCTTGCTCTGCACCAATACTAATATAACAGATATGTAATGGGATTACATACTCCCCAATTGCTTAACAGAAACTGAATGATCCCAACAAAAACATAAAGGTAGTTTTAGGTGTACTCTATAATGGGTTTTAACCCAAACAGAACTGGTACCTAAAAAGAAATAAGGGGTGTTAGCCCAGACAGAAACACAGGTACCCACGGAAAAATACATGACTAGATGTACCCTATTTACTATCCCCCAATCGATCGGCTCCCTTTTCCGTAGATACCCTGTGTTGGCCCCACAGTAGGGTGTATCACTCCCTAAAGTGGCAACCCTTCATTTTCCGGATGTGCACAACCATATCTACTGATGCCACAACGCCTTATTTTCCCAAGTAGGCGGAGTCATGCATGCACATGACCCCGATGGAACGCGCCGTCATCACACCGTCCTCTAAGTTAAGCATGCCCCCACTCCGACCTAGTTCAGAGTACCCGTTTGATACCTATTTAAGGGTCACTGGCTGAAATGGGTCCCGCACAAGATGATGCAAGCTTTCCCCTGTGTCTTGCATCCCCACCACTAGGTTTTCCACTGGTTATGTTTACCTAACGGTGTCTTTAATTACATAACTCCAACAGGTTAGTTTGTGAGCCTATATAATAATATTACCCACCTACCCAAGATTTACTTAACGCTCCCACTGATTCAAGCATGTTTACTTAACGGTTAAGTTTGTAGGTCTATATATAATAATATTACCCACCTACCCAAGATTTACTTAACTTAACCCACCCACTGTCCAACCAGTTTTTACTTAAACCTAACTTTAGTTCATAATCATACAATCCCTATGGATTAGATTAGGTTAAGTAGTCCAATTCATTACCATGTCCATTTATGGTTTATAATGGGCTAAACCTCCCACATTAGGATTGCAACTTGTGGATGCTGGATATGTCGGTCGGGTCCGGGCAGTCTTATTTCACAAGTTGGGCCTAACCTTGTGCCTTAGCCCGATTTGTATTTGCGCACTTCGATCCCTCACATTAGGTTCAACATTAGTGGTTGCTGGATATGCCCGTCGGGTCCGGGCAGATTTCCACCACTAATGCAACCTAACCACGTGTCATAAGTGCAATTACAATTTCTAATTGTAATTATTAGACATTTCACTTTCATCCAATTCTTACCTATGTCTTAATAGGTGATTATGTCCCTACTTCCCCCTTTTGAATTTTATGTCCAACTCAAGTTTATATTCAAATTATGCCAATATTAACCTTTTTCCATCCCCATTCCCTAACTAGCGTGTTCACATAATTTACAGCATGTATAGGCTAAACAATAGCCTAATCATAAACAATAAAAAGGGAAGGTAATGGACATATGACAAAGGTGAATGTTCTAACATAACTAGCATAAACATAAACTAACATGGTGAACATATAAGCATAGATCTAATGAACTTGTGGCAGTTAACTAGTTGTAACATAGCAAAGGTGATAAGACGAACATGATAGAATCTAAATTTAATTTAGATGTCCAACAGGTTCAGATCTAATATGAGAAGCACAAGATCCAAATAATAAACTAGATCTGATTAATAATTAGGTGTCCACATAATACAGATCTAATAGCTAAAAGTAGGTCTAACAAATAGGGATTAAGATCTACATCATAGAATGTTCACATAATTCAGATCTAATAAGTAAAAGTAGATCTAACACAAATAAGGATAGGATCTACATCATAGAATGTCCACATAATTCAAATCTAATAGATAAAAGTAGATCTAACACAAATAAGGATGAGATCTACATCATAGAATGCCCACATAATTCAGATCTAATAGTTGTAGATCTATCACAAATAGGGATAAGATCTACATCATATAATGTCCACATAATTCAGATCTAATAGATAAAAGTAGATCTAACACAAATAGGGATAAGATCTATATCATAGAATGTCCACATAATTCAGATCTAATAAATAAAGTGGATCTATCACAAATAGGGATTAAGATATACATCATAGAAATCTAGATCCAAGTTATAACCAATCCAATATTTCATATATTCATAATTTACAATGGATCCAATATAATATAGCACATGAACAAATCCAAACTATAATCCTATCAAGTTTACTTTTAAATATTTAATTCTAAAAGTAACTAAGAACTCACAAAACTGGATTTGAAGATAGAACCAGAAAAGATTAAATCTGGAATTTCCAATAGATTTTCTTTAGTTGATAGTTGTAGAAGATAAAGGATCCAATTCAGTTCAGATGCCGACAGAGTTTAACCTCCATGGATTCTCAATGAAGATAACAAGAGAAACGACCATGTATTTATAGATGCCAGTCTCCACGATTCAGATGTCACATCAGCCATAGGGAAAATCGGGCCATGGGTCGACACACAAACACCCTGGATCGACCCCTGGGTCGACTCCGCCGGCCTTGGGTCGACCCCCAAATGGGGGCGGTTCGGCTATTCCCCCTCCCGATTCGCTGTTTTGAATTTTTTTTGGATATTTATTTATTTAATTTTTTATATATATCTATATATATATATTTCTCATATGTATACAAACATCAAGGCTTAGTAACTTCTTCATACGATGTCCATTTTACGCGAACCAAATGTCTATCTTGACCAAAATTTAAAGACAAACATAATGGTTCAGTATGTTTTGCTTAATTCGCAGTATTTAATTAAGTTATCACATTATATTCATATATAATGTATTTAAAATGTCTAAAATCTTCGGGGTGTTACAAGTAATCTGCTCGGTGCCGACACCGACAAGGGTTTCAAACCGACAGCTATCTACATACATCACTAGGGCAAGCTCCTCAAAGTATTCATAAGAAAACCGGAAGCCTACACCTGAAAGCCACTATCGGGAGAACAATGCCTTCCGAAAGCCATTTACATCTACAAGCTCATATCAATCTCAAAGAAGCTTCAACTGACCGGGACCCTGACTCCGGAAGCTATAATCAGCACCTCAAAGGCGGCCGGAAGCTAAACATCTATAACCAAGGAGAAAAGCGGCCAACAGAGGGTTTTGCAAGTCCAACATCCCAATAGCAGAAGGGGTACCGAATTCTCTATAAATAAGACACCAGGGGTCACATTTTGGGAATGATTTTCTCATTCTTATTCTTGTATTCTTTTTTCTCTAGAGTAAACCCAAATTTTTAGATCGATTTGTGGATTTCTGCTATTCTATTCATGTATTCTAAATCAAAGATCAATAAAGTGTGAATCAATATTAGAGTATTTCTTTATGGCTTTGTCATGTGATTTCTCAGTCATTGTTGCCACAACTTACCGTTTGCTTCTAGCATGTGTGTGAACCTATATCCGAACTTTTTTGCAAGCCTGGGGAAATACCTCCTTCCTGCAAATTTAGACCCTTCTGGAAGATCAAGGTAGATCCCCTTTCTACAAGCCATTAAGTCATTCGCTAAGGGTTGCACTTAGGAATCCTTCATCCCAAGATAATTGTTAGGTCTTGAATCACTTAAGCGTGATACTAACCCCATTGAGGGAAGAGTAACTATTCTTTTGGATTCTAGATCTTGATATCTATGAGATGGTGAACTAACTCAAACTTTTGAAGGCTAAACAACCTATTTTCCCCTAGGTCAACATCCATGGACCTATCTCCGGTGTTGACGCAAAATATCGTTAATATTTTGGTCCTAGAAGGAGGGCTTCAACCTCCGATCCTTTGGTTAACCTTACCACATATCTACCTGTTTTGTTATGTCCCCGGTTGGACTAAGATTTGAAGAGGAAAGCATCATGAATAAAAGGTCTCTACAAGTTACTAATGGGTTTCCCTTGGTTGGGTCAAGTATTAGCGAGCCTTGGGCAAACGAAAGGTTTAATTTATAAATCTTGCATATCCAAGGAAAGAGAAAGATGTAGAGCCTTATGATCCTAAGTGATGGAGCATTAACCCCTTCCATTTAGGAACAACTCCAATCTTTGACCTAAACCATTCCTCAATGGTAAGATATAACCCCTTTCTTCGTATCAAAGAAGCTATCCAAACACAGGCTATGGGAACCATATTCGAACAGAAAATTGAGAAGGCATCCACTCCTCTTACCATAAAAAGGCCTGAAAGAGATATGCCCCCATGTTAAAAGGCAATAAAAGAAAGTTTAGGAACGAAGAGGAGATAACAAAATCAAGTTGAAGAAGGGTCAAACTTCAACAGCAAAAGAAGGCTTTTGAGTCAAGATTGCCAAAAGGTTGTAAGATCACAACGTCAATAATGGGTATCTACTTCCTAACTAAACACGAGTTAAACTTTTGGTCAACATTAAAGAAGAAGCCCAAAAACGAAAGTTGGACGGGCCTTATTGCTACTACCATATGGTAAATGGACATGAAACCAACCATTGTAGAGTTTTAGAGGGAATGGTTATCAATTTCTTAAGCCAAGGAAAACTACAAAAATATGTAAAGAAAGAATGGATAGCTAGGCCAATAAGATCTTTGAGAAAGAAAAGAGTTTCCTACATGATTGCAAGGTAGAAAATCCCCACAAACTTAAGATGACCAAGGATAGGTCAAACCACAAATGGATTAAAAAAAACTTGTCACCGCTAAGTTAGCAGGGAAAGGCATCCCCTGAAGGAGGAGGATGTGTTAGTCTTTCTCCATTCACAAATAAGAGGGGGCTAGGTTAAAGCGTCAAAAGCATAAGCCTCCATTTCACACTAGAAATGGTCGTGGTAGAGCATCTAAAATTAGCACGCCCTGCCTTTGCTCGTAGAAGAATATGCCCTGCCTTTGCTATGAACTAAGCACGTCCTACCTCTGCTCACAGAACAACATGTGCTACCTCTTCTTATGTTCCGTGTTACCCGCAGAAGGGAGCGCAAACCCCTATCATCGCCTACGAGGGTCAGGATATGGCACCCCTTGGAGGGGGTGGTGTGTAAGCCTCTATCAGTACCTACGATGGTCAGTACAGAGCATCAAAAGAGTAAATCTTAAGTACGTGTCTACGATGGCTCGGCTTAAGTTTCTAAGACCTTATCATTGCTTACGATGGCCAGGATAAGGCGCCTCCTGGAGGGAGGTCGGGTAAGTCTTTGATCCCTGCTTGTGAATAAGCTAGCCAAGTGCACCGGACAAACAGGCCCAGAGAGTGGCTAACATAGCACATACATGCTCTACTTTGATATCAAAAGCCCAGAGAGTGGCTCAAGAGGTACGTACAACCTCTGCTTCATGAATCAAATCCAAGGGGATACTAATACATTAATGCCAAAAGTGGATTTCTGGTCCTCAATCTCTAATTGCCTGAACAATGGGTTGGTTCGGATTTCCTATCTTAGTACATGAATCTAGGTTGATTCAGTACTCAACACCAGAAGTGAATTCATAGCCTTATCTCAATACTCGAATCTGGGTTGTTTCGGGACTTTTATCAAATACACAAATCTGAAATAGTTCATGAGTTCTATTAAAGCATCAGAAGCTAGTTCCCAGTCCTTTACCAGATAATCCTAGCCTGGGATGAATCTGAAAGCTTATAATTCACCAACGGAAGAATTCCAAGGTGATTATCTCAAAATTTGAATCAGAATAGCCAAAGATATGCTCTTGGGAGAAATTCCACAGAACAAAACTTGGAAGGGAATGAGAAGCCCATCATCGAAACAACTCCGAATAAAATGGTTATCTCTTTTCTTATTCAGGGAGACTTCTTAAGCCATTTATGTACAAATTACTGTTATCTACATTTTTATATCAACAACTATTTACATGATAGACAATTTCATTACACAAGTTCATTTACAAAAGTTACACCCCCAATTACCCAAACATGGATATGTTTACACATTATTATTACAAAATGTCACTAAATGTCCGGATCCTCTACGTACTTAGGTAAAGGGGGATTAATGGCACGGCGAAGCGCAATACTTAATAGATTGTTAAGATTTCGCACTGTTTTACTCGCTTCATCAAGATGACTAGAAGGTTTAGTCTGAAGCTTCAAAGCTCTGTTATAACCTCTACACATGGCCTAAAGAGACTTGTTTTCTTTCTCTAACTCGAAAACATTCATGCGCAAATCATGCCTCTCTTCTTGTAAGCATCTAATCTGATCAACATACCGGCCAACACGCTCATATGAATCTTTTATAAACTTGGTATCATAGGTCCCTTTTATCTCAGCTACCACACTTTTACACCACTTCAAAATGACTGATTCTTTTAGCTTGGGAGGAGGGTTATTCAAGTAAAAACACTTTTGAAGGGTTGGGGTCTTATGCGCTATCGCAACGCTATGAGGTTGGGATCCCATCATGATAGGAATGTTTTTGAAGCATATTCCCACGTCTCACACTTCATATTGACATTATTCAAATCAATTTCCAAGTCGACAATGCATTGGCGTAAACTCCTTAATTCATGCTCAAACTTGATAGAGGGTTTAGTCTATATGTATGTCTTCAATCCAAGAATATTTCTATCTCTTTCTTCTAATTATCCTTTCAAAGCGTTCATTCTCTCATTCAAAAGCTTAATGGATAAATTCTGGAGTAAACTCTTCCTTTCTTGAGATATAAAAGAGATCTCTTTTGCTGGTGGCACTTCACTTTGAGACAAGAAAGTTCCATGACGATCTACCTACTCACAATTACAAAAAATAGTTATGATCATATCTTTTCAATTTGCAAAAATAGAACTCCACTCTTACATAAAAGCTTTGCATAGGTTAAACCCGAAACTAATCCGTCATGACATACAGATCAAAAAGAGTTACAAAGGATCCATTTCACTTGATTAATACATCTATCGTTTACATAACTTCTCGACATGCTCAACCAATAGAATTTTTATAATTGCTTCACAGTATTCGCTCAAGAAGCAAAGAGAGAGCTAAGGGAATTCAGTGTAAACACTCTCAAGTTTCTTGAGAAAACATTTTTCTTGAAAGTGTGAATTGATGTTCTTAAAAACTCCTTTTTATTCTACAAGCCACACATAATGCATCCTCATAGTAAACCAAATTCTGTCATAATGCAAATAAGTGTATCGACAATTACATATAGTAAGTAGAATTCCATACAAGTTTTACATAGATTGTCGAATCAAGTCTACAAATATTCTTCTTGCTCATACAAAATAGACCTTTTAAACAACGCAATGATAAACGTATCCTTGTTGTATTTAAGCTTTTTCGGGGGAAGGTCCCTAGGAATTGAAAGAACCCTTTCTAGGTTCCAACACTACCTTGGATGCGGATTAGATCCAAACTCATCTAAATAACGTCTATGGAGGCGACGTATTAAACCTCCACTACTTGCCCATAGAAAGGAAAAATCCACCGTTTCGTATCGTTTGTAAACTTCATACAAAAAGTCAACCAAAATGTCCCTATCCTCAATTAACGTCCAAAATAAGATCATCAATTCCTTGTTCTCTTCGCTAAGAATTTCCCTATGTTTACATACTTTCTTTAACCTAGTGTCGCTTCATGCCCCTTATAAGACATAAGCTTATCTGTACTTTTTTCAAGATCATGGTACTTTCGAGATAGGGAATTATAATCTTTTAATAATCTCTCTTGCTTTACATAAGGTCGAGTTAATTCCTTTTCTTATTGTCTAATTGTGCTCTAAGGCGAGAAACAACTTTTCTTTTTGTCTATTAGATATAATGATAGGAAACTAGTTAAAGTCGAATACTCGGGAAAAGTAAGAACAAGGTTTATCCCTGAGAGAGAGGAACCTAAGAATCAATTGGTTTTTCTCTTCCCGAGATACCGAAAGTGCCACCTTCCTTGAACAAGGGAGGTTCAAAATCGTGGGCAATATGGGAACCTCCAACATTGGGACTATGCCTAGCAGAATCATGAGATACTTCAGCACCCGTCATAGAATCATTTCTGTCCTTATCATTTTCATCCTGACGGTCCCTACCTTTGGAACCATCACCGCCATTATCCCCACCATCATCAACAAAAATAGAAGTCTCTTCTCCTTCACCGAAATCATTGGAAAGGTCATCAATGTACAGAAGGTCTTTAATTTTAGTTTTTCCCTTCTATGGCATCTCGACACCATGTTTACTCAACTCGATCCGCTCCATAACCTTATCCTTGATAAAGATGGAACAATGGTAGTTCATATCTCTAAAAGATTCTAAAAGTTGTCAGAAAGAATGTGAAATAAGGCATCTTTGTAACACTCAATCTTAATTTGCGGAAGATGAATTTATGAAAAATCAGAAATCATGCCCTTGGCTTCACATATTATCTGTGCAGCACGAGAAAGCTTCTCTTTCTTCTTTTGAAGCTCACGCGTGAGCTACCACATCTTCCGCTATTTGATGTTCTAAAGCCAAAACTTTATTGGGAACTAAATCCTTAGTCTGCCTTTCCTCATCTAAAGTCGCATCAGCATGTTCAAGCGAGGCTTTCAACCTCTCACATTCATCACTTAATCTTCGTTAGCCTTTCGAAGTTGAACAATTTCAGGGGTTAGGAAGAAGGAATTGACTTAAACAAAAGCCATTTTGGTAATCTAAAAGAGTAGAAGAAATCGATCAGCAGCCGCAAGAAATACAAATTAGGATTAAGAGCGGAAAATTCATAACTGAAGCTGTCGGTTGATCAAGCATTGATGGGAATCCACCACGTCTGAAGAAGAAGAGGGTAACTAGATGTCAGTAAGCTCCAGAAAAGAAACAGCAAGCTTCATAAAGTCAACGAAATTTGTTGAATGGACAGGAAGCCTCAAAGGCTCAGTAGACTGAGAAGTCGAAATTCGCAACGTAGCATGTCTACCCACTTCTGTTGTACTTGGAAAGAATGATGGCAGGACACAACCTCTGCTTTCCTTACCAAAAGTGCCCTTGGAAATCGTAGAAGTGGAAAATTCAAGTTTTAGTTTATTAGCTAGCGGTTCGATAGGTAACTTAGCCAACCTCTTGATGGTAACAACAGTGGACTGATTTAAGACATCAGTAAGGGTCAAAGCTTCCGAAGCCAAAATTCCTAGTCAAATGAAAAATCAAAGAGAAGTTCAGGAATGCAAAACTTGAATCTTAAAGAGGCTTCAATAAAAAAACTGACAATTCAGCAAGCATTCTGGGAGACAAAGGTGTAGAAGAAGTGAACACATCTGAACCCAACGTCAAACGCTTAGAACCTGAAAAATGAATGGGTGGACGTCCCAAAACCTTTTGTCTATCAGGGAGAAGATCATATTGATGCAACTTGTCCTTGGTTACCAAAACAGATCGACCATGTGGCTCTTCAAGTAGCTTCAAAATAAGCTCAAACACACGAGATTCACTTTCGGTTAAAGTAACCTTCTTGGAGAAGGATCTGAAAAAACAACTAAAATTAGGCCATGTATAAGGAAAGTGATCACTCATAAAAGGTTGGAAAACTCACCATGATTAGCAAATTTTCCTGAGATACCGGCAGGGCATCTGATGAAAAAGAATTGATCTTCCCAAGATATAGCTTCACCCACACCCTTGCTAACAATCTTCCTCAAAGGGTTAGCGCGGAATATAGGGGAGTCAGAACCTCTTGAAAGATGCATCAAGAACTGAATGAGATTAGAAGTTAGAGAGGCTTGACCCGACTAAAGGGCAAGAATTTCAAGACATAAAAACAATGTATAAGTGCTTGATAGGAGTTGGCTAGGCGCAGCCTCCAAATCCTATAGAAGACAAGATATGAAAGTTGAGAAAGGGAAGAAGCCTCCATGCCATATATGCATGGCCGAGTATGCAAAGTATCATTCGGGAGGATTCATAATATTATCACAGTAGGTAGCAGGTATAGTGTCCGCCTTGTCCATTCCAAAGCTACCAAGGATAGAATTTACTTCAACCTGTGAAGTATTTGTTAGGAATTGCGAAATGGATCGTTAAGGCAAACAAACACTAGAGGGGGGTGAATAGTGTTTTTGAGAATTTAAACAAAATCTAAAATATATGTGATAAACTATATGAATCAAACACCACAGAAACAATCATTGACACAGAATCAAACACAGATGCAAAATAAACAGAAATAAAAATGCAGAAAAGGAAAGAACACACTAGATTTTATACTGGTTCGGATTGCTCCTACGTCCAGTCCCACGCAATGCTGGACTGCGTAGAGTTTTATTACTATTTCAATAGTCAATTACAACTTCCTTGATTTCACGGCTACAAGGGATACCACCGACTCTAACCTCCTTGATTTCACGGTTATAAGGGATACCACCGATTACCCATCCTGGATTTCACGGCTACAAGAAATACCACTATTTACCCCAAGTACAACCCAAATAATTACAAACAACCCTATAGCTCTTCAATAGCACTTTATTCAGAGAGTAATGAGTAGAGAATGTATAGAGAAGAAGAATAGTGAAAACAAAATCGAATTTGGCAGAGTATTGGTGTAGGAATTTTAAAGATGATAAGAATTAATGGTGTAATGAAGTAGAGTGAAAGTGGAGAAGAAGAGATGATTAAAAATTCAAATTCAAGCCCATTTTATAGTGTGTGAAAGGTTGCAATTCTTCAAAACCGTCACAATTAGTGAAAATACACTTCCTTTCAAAATTGAAAAAGTGGCAGTTATATATCGACATAGTGTTTTATATATGTCAACGTATGCTTAGTGTAAATTTAATTTTTAAGCATTTTTCAAGTGTTTAGATTTAAATATTGTAACATCCCGTAATTTTAACAACACTAAAGATAATAAATTAAAGAATACTTAATTAAATATTCAGATTAAGTGAAACGGACTATGCCATTGCGTTCTCTCATGTGGTTTACATAAAATGGACACTGTATGAAGAAGATATTAAGGTTTGAAGCATATAAGCCAGTTATATATGTATATATAATAAGCTCAGAATTCAAAAATTAGTTCAAATTTGAAGATGGGAGATCTAGGAGGGAATCAGACCCGTTGGGGGTCGACACACCCTAGGATGCCGACCCATGGGTCGACACCATAAGGGGGGTGTCTGTAGCGACCCGAGCTTCCCCGTAAAGGAAAGCCCGAATTGCTTTGAGAACACGACCAATCAGAACAAAAACAGAAGAACATTTCATTGCTTATTACAACAATTCACATCAGAGTACAAGAATATACAGAGTATGAATAAATATTACACATCATAAAATATCAGAGATTTAAATTACATTTAAGTACATCACAGCGGAAATATAATACAAAACACAACTGAAAGAAATACACGATACAGAGCTTTCTGAATATCACTTCAGCTGTAAACCAGGATCCTGTGAATATAATATCTGCAAAACCCTACTACTAGCTACCCGTATGGAAAATAAGGGCACCCAGATTTTAGGTTAAAACAATAAACTCCAGGTCAGTCATGTGACTAGTGTGAGAACTAAAACAATTATTCAAAACTTTACTTTAAAATGGAGTAAATCAAGGGACCACGCCGTATAGCATGGAACGGGTTTCCTCCCGAGAATACCAGTGCATAGAATAAACAGCGTAATGCTTTTTAGAAAAATGAAGCTATTATAAGACTCAGGTCCCATCACACAATGCAACGCAAGCCGAAGGATAGAGTTTTACCTTATAATAGCCAAACATGCTTGGTACGTGTAAAACAAATCATTTTGATACTATTATAGTGTAAAGCATATGAAAACAACTTCAAATATAAATGTATCAATCATAGACGGCATAGTGCCCCATCCCACTATGTCGTCATACTAGGTTCTACAATCAAAACCGAAATATCACGTATTGGAAATTGGATTTCCATCATGAGTCAAGGCAAGGGACCATTCTCATAGCTTCGAGACACTCTAGCAAATGCCTCAGGGTTCGGACGCTGGCAAACCCTTGGATCTTCTGGGTCGGTCCACACATAGCAGATTAGTTATACCTGAACACACATTTCCCGGTCCTATAGGACCTATCCATCGGCTCCGTAGAGATCGATATATCCGAGGCGCCTCGCATTCCAACAACCACACAGGTAAAAATAATATAAATGTCAGGGCTTGTAAAACGCTGACACCATCCATAGCTAGAAGAAACGTCATGCACTCCCTGTAGTCATGATCCCATTTTTGACTCATACCGAGGTGTGAGGCTCGCGAATTAACGCTATACACAAAGCTATGCCACACAGGCCGTGCTTTGATCATCAACCACAAGACTCTGCTTTGCAACAGGAGCCTTGATCATTTGCATCTCAGCATGCCACATAGGCAATTCACGCTATGCGACTAATGTCTATCGATATGTAACCTCTGAGCTCGTACGTGTCAAAGAAGGGCGTTAAGCAAGAGAATGAATTCTCCGCCGTCAAACAGATATATATTTAATAGAGATCAATCAACACATAATAAAATCCAGTGTCAGACACACAGTCCATTTACAAGTTCGTTCTGGGTCTGAACGAAACCGGAGGCACTTTATTCCTCGCCCCATATGTCCAATACGGGAGAGAGGTCCTTGCATATCCATCGATCTCCAAGTACGTCTGGACGATCACCACTTATTACCTCGTCTTGGGTGTATAACCCAATCAAGACATCAGTAATCATCCAAACGATGTGAAGACCTCCAGTCTTCAACCACCGTCTTCATATCATCGAATCGGTTATTCAGAATGGGTATAAACCCGCCCTTTTTGAATAACCCGCATATATAATAAACAAGTGCTACACAAACACAACATACGCCTCATTCCAATTCAGAATATTCTTCTATTTCAATATTCATATCCTTTGGGAAAGGTTCCCATTAATTTTATCAAAGATAAATTCTTTAAATTTATTCTTTTATCTTCCTTTGGATATCAATTCAAACTATATTAAGGTTTTCCAAACTAGTCGGGATTAGCGCACCTTACCCAAGTAACCATTTGTTTAATTTCCCAATCCCAACATGTTCATCCCGTGGAGAAAAACTAGTGATACTCCATATCTAACACCACGGTATTATTGGTAAATTTAATTACCATTCCACGTTCAAATCTAATTAAAGATTTAGCTATCTATAGGAGCAAAACTGGCGATACTCCATTCTCGATCATTTCCCAAATTTGATAATTTAACTTATCAATTCACGTACCAAAGTAACTAAAGATTCTGTAACACGCCACGTCCATTAATGTCACTCTTGAAGGGAATACATAAACTTTCATGGAGTATTATTGGTGTATAAAACAGAATATAATAAGACAGATACATATATTGGTACTTGAAAATTTAAAACAACTTTTATTGCAGCTGAGAAATAGTTTGGTTACAACAACAACAAAAACCAACAATAAAACGAAGTACACTTAATATCCATCTTGACAAATTATTTTCTGAGTACATAAAGTAAAAAAGCATAACCCCAACATAAGTAGCCATAAAAGAGATAAGCTGAACTTTAGTTTCAGCAATCCAAGTACTTCCAAAAGAGAGAGAGAATGGGGTCCAAATCAAGCTCCACTAGCACTAGTCCCACCCTGAGAACCTTGGGGGGGAGGGGAGGAAGAAAAGAGGCGAAAACAAAGGGGGTCAGACATAAAGTCTGGCGAGTCCAATAACTTTAATAATATAATTATTAAAGTAATTAGGATAAGGCATAAACTGGTAAAACAAGGAATGACTGTGAACCAAATGGGCAAGAAAAAACAAACAAGAGGAATATCCTGGCGTTAATCGGGCTCCTAAGCACTATAGGATAATAACTATACTACACCAATACTAGTCACTATAGAAGTTGATCCCGCCTACCGAACAAAATAATAATATTGGCAGTTTCGTGTACCCCTAGCTGTCTTCATAGGTGTTGTCTGCTTTTATCTCCACTAGTTGTACCCACTACCCTTCCCATTCTAATTACAACATTTATTCACAATATGGTAGTTGTACTCCTAGCTGTCTTCATAGGTGCCACCTGCTCCTATCTCCGCTAGTCGTACCTACTACCGTCCACATTCGATCGGCTCCCTAACTCGTAGATACCCGTGCTGGACCCACAGTGGGGTGTATCACTCCCCAAAGTGGCAACCCGATACCACTAAAGATGCATGGCTAATATCTACATGATGCAACAATGTCTTATCTATCAGCCCGGGTCTACGCATGCACATGACCCCATTGGACTTGCGTTGCCACCGTTAACCCGTTTTGACCTCTTACAATCAAACCCAGTAAGTGTGTCCTGTCCTCGATCTAACTCGAGCTCACAAAGATACTTAATGGGTTACTAGTTTGAAAGGGCCCCCATACTTGACACAAGCTTTCCACCTATGCTTGGTCCCCACTAAGATTTCCCACTTAACACCTTGTTATTCATGTCTTCTCACATGTTTCAATTTGGTTAAGTGTTTATAATTATATCCCACACGTCACCTATGTTACCCACTTATCAAATCAACGTGTGTTATTGGTTAAGCTTGTCTTAACCCTATCCGCTTATCAGATCAATATATATATATATATATATATATATATTATTGGTTAAGCTGGTCTTAACCCTATCCACTTATATATTATTGGCTAAGTTAGTCTTAACCCTATCAACTTATCAAATCAATATTGGTTAAGTTTGCCTTAACCATGTCCACTTATCAGATTAATATATATATTATTGGTTAAGCTGGTCTTAACCCTACCCACTTATCAAATTAATATATATTATTGGTTAAGCTGGTCTTAACCCTATCCACTTATCAGATCAATATTGGTTAAGTTTGTTTTAACCCTATCCACTTATCATATTATTGGTTAAGCTGGCCTTAACCCTATCCACTTATATAATATTGGTTAAGCTGGTCTTAACCCTACCTACTTATTAGATTGTTTGTTAAGCTGGTCTTAACCCTATCCACTTATCATGTTTTATGTATCATATATATATCATATAATATGTTTTACTTAATTTATGATTAAGTACATCTTAGTTCACTGATACATTGGTTAAGAGAATTACTCCCTAAATATCAACCCCGAAGACCGAAATCAACATCAGATTGGTACTCGGAGAATTACTCAACTCAACCAAACTTATGTTTGTCATTCATACTCATCTTTGATCAGCATTAAATAATTATCAATGCATAGACCTCTCACATTTAGTCGATTGCTTGCGGCCGCTGGATATCCCAGGCGGTTCCGAGCAAATTTCCACCAAATGCCACACTTAACCTCGTGTCTAAGCATCTTTTAATTATGCCTACGACCTCTCACATTAGACTTCCGTTTGCGGTTGCTGGATGTGCCGGGCGGGTCCGAGAAGTCTTGTATCACAAACGAATCTAACCTCGTGCCTTAGGCAATTATTATGCATTTAATTTATGCCTTTGACCTCTTACATTAGACTACCGTTTGTGGTTGCTAGATTTACCGGGCGGGTCCGGGCAGTCTTATACCACAAACGAGTCTAACCTCGTGCCTTAGGCATTTATTATTACACATAATTATTTCACCCCAATATGAATTAATTATCCTTATTCAAATTGTCAATAATTTCCAAATTAATCTATGTCAATAATTGTCACCTAAATTATGTCCATACTTTTCAGGTATATAAATTATACCAATTAGTGTCTCAAACTAATTATATGCCTTTAAAGCCAATTTATGCCAATTCACAATATGTATATTTAATATTTTCCCATTGTCCCTACACTGTTCGTACGTTTAATATGAAATATGCTAGACTCGCAAATAGTCTAACTCATAAAAGAAAAGAAACATCACAACTTGCATAACACATAAAATAGATCTAACTTGTGAATAAGAATTACAACATAAGTTTGCGTAGCTAATAACTTGCATAGGCAATGGACATATAGAACATAAATTTACATAAACTATGTACTGCCATGGATCTAAATATAGATCTAAACATGAAATTGTGAACTTGCACATATGAATATGGTTTTCACCTAAACTTGCGTATGTGAATATGGTTTTCACCTAAACTTGCATATGGATTCCTACAAACTTGCATATGAATTTAAACATGTAAACTAATATCACATGTTTTACATATAAACTAGCATATGTATATACTTGATTCACATATAAACCTGTGTATAATTTGCATGCAGACTTGCATAAGATTCACATACAAACTAGCATATGTAAAAACAGACTTGCATAAGATTCACATACAAACTAGCATATGTAAAAACAGACTTGCATAAGATTCACATACAAACTAGCATTTGATTTATATCCCAAAATTGCATATAAACTAATGTCATAAAATGAATCATGTTAAACATATGTGATTGGACATATGAAATAGATCTACTAACATAGTTAACAAGACTGTCATATGTTCACCAACAGACGATAACAAAGTTAAGTAACATCACATGATTCAACAGACATGTTCTCATAATCCCAATTATAACTCATCATAATTAATTTATTAATTATTTTGTGAAAGAAATTGTACTCACAAAGATGGATTAGAGAAGAGAATAATTTGTTCGTGAAAGAAATCATCACAGTTCAAATCTACCCGAGGGGGTAGGTCGACCCCCAGGTCGACTTGTATAGGGGAGGTCGACCCCCTGGTCGACCTGGCCTGGGGTGGGAAAGTTCCTGCCCAGCCCGCTTCTTCGTTTGAATTTGAATTTTGAATTTTAAATCTAAACTATTTTTAATTTATTTAAATTCCTAAAACTTCTGAGGGCCATTACTTGAAGTCCGATTTACGAAAACTTGGACTCTATTCCAAGTAGAATTTCGAGACGAACGCAATGGCGTAACCCATTTCCCTTAATTCTCACTTTAACAATTTAAGTGTTCTAAAATTTTTTAATTTTAATATTTAAAATTATGGGATGTTACATTCTCTCCTCCTTAAAGGATTTCGCCCTCGAAATCTCCAAGTTAAGAAGAATGTATATCCTACCATCCAATCATCCATCTACTCAATCATCAAACACAGGCATCCATTGTCCTTAAAAGACTTCTAATGTCAAAAAGTGTGTGTATATGTTCCTTATCTAATGAAAAATCAGGCGGTCTACTGATTCAGTTGACCTCCTTAATGCGAACTTTGATAGTGCCATGCGCCCATTATGTATGCTAAAGAATCCGGATGATACATATTATTTCTACATGCGTGCACAACCATTCATCTAAATGCAGCATCCATATGACAACACAACCATTATACATCCATTAATTTAAATATGCACACATATTTATATGTAGTATGAAAGTGATTGAGCTGATCTAGTGCCTAATATGTGTGTACATGTATCCACAAGCAAACACTTGCATCCACCAAACATAACATGTCTCAAACACATGTTTACAACCATAAGGTTTTTCCTAACTAAAGATCGAAGATATCATCGCAAAGACATATTAAACGATAGGACGAGTATCAACAAAGCGGCAGAAAAAGGAGAAGTTAAAAACATACCCTCAAAAAGGAAAGGATACAGCGTACGCATCTTGTCTTCCGTTTCCCAAGTCACGTCTCCTTGATCATCTTCCCATTGCACTTTGACCAACTTGACCTCTCTGTTGTGCAGCTTTAATACCTCCGACCCAAGGATGCATGTAGGAGCTCGTCTAATCGTGGCATCTCACTCTACTTCCACTTCCCTAAACATGCTCGCCTCCACTACTTCCGCGGTATCCTGTAACACATCCGCAAATGCGATACGTGAAACATGTCATGAACATCACTAAGCTAGTTGCCTCTTCTCATGTCCCTCCAAAATCTAGGATACATAACCTCAAAAGATCTTCAAGGATTCTATTCACCCCTTCCTGTCCGTCCATCCGTCTATGGGCGATAAGCGATGCTCGTACTTACCGCCTTTTGCATATCATCTTTTCCTCTTGAATCGAAAACTGCTCCAAGCCCTGTCTCGCAAGCACCGGTATATGCATTGTGAACGGTTTACTCCCATCTAGTAAAGTCAAAACTGGGGCTGATATCTTCACAAAGTCCTTAACGAACTTCCTATAGTAGTCTGTCTACCCTAGAAAACTTCTTACTTCCGTTGCTTCTTTAGGAACCTTTCAATCTTGGATTGCTACCACCTTTGTAGGATCCACTACTATTCCTTCCTTAGAGACCATGTGTCCTAAGAACCTCACTTCTTTTCTCCAAAAATGGCATTTGGAGAACCTAGCTTTGAGTTGATGCTCTCATAGGGTCTCTAAGACTTCCCTAAGATGTAGGGCATGCTCTTCCTTGCTTCTAGAGAAAATCAAGATATCGTCCACAAAGACTATCACAAACTTGTTTAGAAACTCCCTAAACACCCTACTCATTAAGTCAACAAGTTATGCGAGTGCATTCGTCAAACCAAAAGGCATGACAAGCCACTCGAAGAAACTGTCAGAAGTTCTAAATGTAGTCTTATCTATGCTATCTTCAGCCACCCTTGGCTGATGAAATCCTGTAGCCAAATCCAACGCGAGAAAACCAAAGCACCAACCAACTGATCGAATAAATCATTTATCATCGGCAATGGGTGTTTGTTCTTCTTTGTGAGCTTATTCAGCTCTCTATAGTCCACGCACAATCTAAGTGGACCATCAGCCTTTGTAGCAAAAACAACTGGAGCACCCCATTCCAAAGTGTTTCTTCTTATGAGCCTTTTCTCAAGCAACTCTTTCACTTGCTTACTGAGTTCTCTTCTCTCCTTCGTAGCCATGTGGTGCACTGGTAATGCAACTGGCTTTACATTATCTACTAGGTATATACAAAAGTCTATCTCGCGCCTCGGGGTAAACCCCGAACTTCATTGGAGACGTCACCATATTCACGAACCACACGAACAAATTCCAAATCATCGTTGGACGCGTCAAGAGATTCTAGGTAGCTAAGCATCACCGTACCTCTAGGGTCACAAGAAATATCAAGGGTCTTTCCACAACGAGTCAACAATCTTACTACCCTTCTTTCACAGTCTAGGATGAGACTGTATCTGGCTAGCCAATCCATGCCTAGAATCAAGTCGTAGCCCATGAAGCCAAGAAAGAAGGTGTTGCATTCAAACCCAATGCCCAAGATAGACACTCTCGAATCCCGAAAAATCATCGAAAGATGAGCTTAACCACCAATAGGATTTGAGACTACTATGGGATCCGTAACTAGACTAGTATTTAGGTGCAGTGTTTTAACTAACGAAGTAGATACAAACGAGTGTGAAGCGCCAGAATTCTAATAAGGTTCGGACAGGATGATCAAAAAGAAAAACCAAACTTCCAACCAAGATATTTATACCTCTATCAGGTATGCCAGCCGAGAGGGAACGCGTCTGCCCTCCAGAAGATCCTGTACTTTGTCCTTAACTTTGCCTTTTGCTTCTTTGGAGGATCCTAATAAGATGTCATGTTTCTCCGTAACGATAACAACTAGTCTTCTTCTTCTTTCTAACGTCTTTATTTAAGTAGTCAAGTATTTCACAAGTGTGGCCCTTCCTTTTCTCTTGTCCCCTTGTTATCCTTACTGCCTTTCTTTGGATCTACTTTCTTATTGTGTGTCCTATCCATGTCTCTCCTGCACATTCTCCATTTGTGACCTCCTACCAAAATGAGGCTTCGTCCTTTAATAACCAAGCAGCTAATTAAACCTTCTTCCCATCGTCTATCTTAAAGGTACCAACAAGTCCTCCACTTCCATCTAGCATTGACAAACGTCCCAATCCCATGAAGCGGTTTTTCACCCATCGTACGGAAGTTCTTACCTATCTTAGAAAAAGCGTCTATACATGGAGGAAGAAATTCAAAAAGGAAAGAGGAAAAGATTTAAAACGGAGAATCGAAGGAAAGATATATGACTCTTGGGGGTTATGTTTTTCAAAATAAACTTTTCTCTTAAAAAAATACTCTCCTTAAAATGTATTTTTGAAAGTATTTCTATATAAAAATGCTTTTGAAAAAAAAAAACAGTTTTTCAAAATCTCTTATCTACTATAGTAAACTTCAGCTCTGATACCACGTGTAACACGCCAAGTCCATTAATGTCACTCTCAAAGGGAATGCATTAACTTTCATGGAGTATTATTGGTCTATAGAACAAAATATAACAAGACAGATACATATATTGGTACTTGAAAAATTAAAACAACTTTTATTATAGCGGAGAAATAGTTTGGTTACAACAACAACAAAAACCAACAATAAAACCAAGTACACTTAATATCCATCTTGACAAATTATTTTCTGAGTACATAAAGTAAAAAGCATAACCCCAACATAAGTAGCCACAAAAGAGATAAGCTGAACTTTACTTTCAGCAATCCAAGCACTTCCAAAAGAGAGGGAAAGAGGTCCAAATCAAGCTCCACTAGCACTAGTCCCACCCTGAGAACCTGGGGGGAAGGAAGAAAAGAGACGAAAACAAAGGGGGTTAGACATAAAGTCTGGCGAGTCCAATAACTTTAACAATATAATTATTAAAGTAATTTGGATAAGGCATAAACTGGTAAAACAAGGAATGACTATGAAGCAAATGGGCAAGACAAAACAAACAAGAGGAATATGCTGGCATTAATCGCGCTCCTAATCACTATAGGATAATCACTATACTGTACCAATACCAGTCACCCTAGAAGTTGATCCTGCCTACCGAACAAAATAATAATAATGGTAGTTTCGTGTACCCCTAGCTGTCTTCATAGGTGTCGCCTGCTCCTATCTCCACTAGTTGTACCCACTACCCCTCCCATTCTAATTACAACATTTATTCATAATATGGTAGTTGTACTCCTAGTTGTCTTCATAGGTGTCGCCTGCTCCTATCTCCGCTAGTCGTACCTACTACCTTCCCCATTCGATCGGTTCCCTAACTCGTAGATATCCGTGCTGGTCCCACAATGGGGTGTATCATTCCCTAAAGTGGCAACCCGATACCACTAAAGATGCATAGCTTAGATCTACACGATGCAACAATGTCTTATCTACCAGCCCGGTCCCACGCATGCACATGACCCCGTTGGACTTGCGTTGCCACCGCTAACCTGTTTTGACCTCTTACAATCAAACCCAGTAAGCGTGTCGCGTCCTTGATCTAACTCGAGCTCACAAAGGTACTTAATGGGTTACTGGTTTGAAAAGGACCCCCATACTTGACACAAGAATTCCACCTATGATTGGTCCCCACTAAGATTTCCCACTTAACCCCTTCTTATTCATGTCTTCTCACATGTTTCAATTTGGTTAAGTGTTTAAAATTATATCCCACACGTCACCTATGTTACCCACTTATCAAATCAACATGTGTTACTGGTTAAGCTTGTCTTATCCCTATCCGCTTATTAGATCAATATATATATATATATATATTATTGTTTAAGCTGGTCTTAACCCTATCCACTTATATATTATTGGCTAAGTTAGTCTTAACCCTATCCACTTACCAGATCAATATTGGTTAAATTTGCCTTAACCCTATCCACTTATCAGATTAATATATATATATATATATATATATTATTGGTTAAGCTGGTCTTAACCCTACCCACTTATCAAATTAATATATATTATTGGTTAAGCTGGTCTTAACCCTATCCACTTATCAGATCAATATTGGTTAAGTTTGTCTTAACCCTATCCACTTATCATATTATTGGTTAAGCTGGCCTTAACCCTATCCACTTATATATTATTGGTTAAACTGGTCTTAACCCTACCTACTTATCAGATTGTTGGTTAAGCTGGTCTTAACCCTATCCACTTATCATGTTTTAAGTATCATATATATATATATATATCGTATAATATGTTTTACTTAATTTATGATTAAGTACATCTTAGTTCACAGATACATTGGTTAAGAGAATTACTCCCTAAGTATCAACCCCGAAGACCGAAATCAACATCAGATTGGTACTCGGAGAATTACTCAACTCAACTTCTGTTTGTCATTCATATTCATCTTTGATCAGCATTAAATAATTATTAATGCCCTGACCTCTCACATTTAGTCGATTGTTTGTGGCCGCTGGATATGTCGGGCGGTTCCGAGCAGACTTCCACCACAAGCCAGACTTAACCTCGTGTCTAAGATTCTTTAAATTATGCCTACGACCTCTCACATTAGACTGCCGTTTGCGGTTGCTGGATGTGCCGGGCGGGTCCGAGAAGTCTTATACCACAAACGAGTCTAACCTCGTGCCTTAGGCATTTATTATGCATTTAATTTATGCCTTCGACCTCTCACATTAGACTACCGTTTGTGGTTGCTGGATTTGCCGGGCGGGACCGGGAAGTCTTATACCACAAACGAGTCTAACCTCGTGCCTTAGGCATTTATTATTACACATAATTATTTCACCCCAATATGAATTAATTATCCCTATTCAAATTGTCAATAATTTCCAAATTAATCTATGTCAATAATTGTCACCTAAATTATGTCCATACTTTTCAGGTATATAAATTATACCAATTAGTGTCTCAAATTAATTATATGCCTTTTAAGCCCATTTATGCTAATTCACAATACGCATATTTAATATTTTCCCATTGTCCCCACGCTGTTCGTACGTATAATATGAAATATGCTAGACTCGCAAATAGTTTAAGTCATAAAAGAAAAGAAACATCACAACTTGCATAACACATAAAATAGATCTAACTTGTGAATAAGAATTATAACATAAGTTTGCATAGCCAATAACTTGCATAGGAAATGAACATATAGAACATAAATGTAATGACCTGGGTTTTTGACGACCTTGGTTATCCGATATACAACACATATCGAACATCCAAGGGTCGAAAATACCGGTTATTAATGAAAGAAATTAGAGGGTGAGGATAGATAAGGTAGAAACTTAGAATAGAAGAAGAAGAAGAACACAACATCAGAGTAACACGAATCTCACAGCGAAACGAACAACATATAATAGATAACATATCCTTGAAATAAAATCAGTATATGTATACAATAACATTATCAGAGTACAACACCTACAACACAGCGGAAATAACTAAAGCTATATAATCCTGAAGCCTCCTGCTCCAAGCTCTTCCAGTATCTGTAAATCCCGACTACTTGACTGTCCGTACAAAATTGGGCACCCAAGAGTTTAGGGGAAACAAAACAAAATAAACTCCGGGTCCGTCATGGGACTGGTATGAGTAAAACAGTTTAAAACAGTTCGAACAAGTAAACGATATCTCATAAGACCACGTTGTATAACGGAACGGGTTTTTCCCTTATGAGAATCCAAAATATCTTTATATCAAAAACCTTTTGATATTATAATAATGTCTATCAACGACAATATAGTAATCATCTAGCAGAAACGCTTTCATCTCACGTTCTACATATATAGTATACAATCAAAACAGCAAGCACGTATTGGGTAATGGATTTCCAGCTATGACAAGGTGTGGAACCACCTTTCGCTAGTGTACCTCTAGAGATGAATACACTGGGTTCAACAAGAACATCTTGCAACCCGGCCACACATGACCGACCTCTCATTTCGCTTGAGTGTATCGAATGTATATCACCAACGGTTGGGATCAGCAACCGTTTCCCAAATGGGACAGTATCGACAATAGACTTTTAGAAGTAGATGAAACTCTAGATCAGGTGATTATACACCATACTTCGGAGCGACCAACTTAGCCATGTTGCCTGCCCGATTTCTGGCATTTACCGGTTGATGAGGCTTGAGGTTACGCTTTATCATCACATCAGATTCACTTCGAATGCCACATTGTCAGATCCATCGAAAATCACTAATTTACGTCTACAACAGTACATTACGTGTTAGCTAAAGAAGTTTCCTTCTCCGCTTCCACTCTTGGTACGGTTGAAGAAATCAATGTACGTGACCTTTCTGAAAAATACCCTATCAGACATTCATCCATACAAGTCATCCAGGAACATGATGGACCAAAGGCACTATTCAATACATCCATCATAGGCACTGTTATCTAAGATTTATACAACAACCCTTGCACTTTACTCCGTCTTAAATTATCTTTGGCATATATGATTCGCAACGCTTATGCCAATACAGAGTGGTTCTTTGGATAATAATCCAACTGGTCTCTCCATATTAACAATGTTAAAATGGTCAAAACTTCGATAGTCTGTGATTTAACCATCAAAGAAAAACAGGTGTGCAAACAATGATATTATTTCCAAATGGAAATTCTATGCATCAATCATCAATCATATATATATATATATATATATATATTTCCTTATTTTCTATGTTTAGAAAATATACGTTATTAACGCTGGAAAAAAACATTTCCATTGTTTATTTACATATCACTATCATTTCACAACTATCAGTCCCTGACTATAAACTAGTAGGAGAACAATTCTCTAAGTATAAAGCCGAAGGCCGAAACCAACATCAGATCGATACTCAGAAAAACTATTTAACTTAACTAATCTCTAGTCAGTTTCTAATCTTGTTTAACTCTATTTCTTTTACTCTGTTCGATTAACTTGATTCGATTAACTCTTCTATTTATTTTCTAAATAGAAAATCCTTTATTCCATTTATTTAGCTTAACATCTCTTTTATAACTTATTCAATTTCTAAGTCAACATCCCTTTATCATAACTTATTCATTTCCTAAATAAATAATCCATTTAATATCCTATTTATTTATTCTAAATGCTTCCTTTAATAACCCAATTTATTTAACAAATAAATATGTCCTTTCCGTATTCTATTTATTTAACAAATAAATAAATCCATTATCTTATCCTATTTATTTAACAAATAAATATCTCACTTATTATCTCCTATTTATTTTCTAAGTAAATAGTCCATTTTATAACATCTTATTTATTTATCCTAAATAAATAATTCACTTTATAATTATTCCAATTTATAAATATTTCTTATTTATAAATATTCCAATTTATACATGTTTTGTTTTCAGTATCACTTTGAAAATATCCTTTTCCCATTCCAATATTTTATGGTTCTTAACACATCATATCACGATGACCAATATCGTCCAAACACATATAATCAACCACAGATTATAAACTACATTATATATCACAATATATGAAAAACAATAAAATAACTGTTGAGGAATCCAGTCGGATTCCTCCAACCTGTTTCCCTGCATCCACAAATGTTACACAATATGATTATCATCACTTTCAGTTCAATATGAATTATTCTGTTAACAGAATCAATATATATGGATTTAACGGCATATATATATATAATTTCCACTAACTGACAAGCAGTTCAATCAAATAGTCATCACACAGTCAATCAGCCAATATTTAACAGTTCTAAGAATACGACATGAAATATAAACTGTTCAGAGTTAGTGAGATTTACTCACATTACGCGTTAACCGTTATGTATAACGATTTGCCTTAGTTGATTCTGATCAGACAATTTATTTCGCCGTAAATTGTGATGAGCTCCGATTCACTCTCCGTCGGTTCCATTGTGGGGCTCCCGTCCATATGATCGTAACGAGCCTTGTTTTCCCTTTTTATTTCCTTCTCGGCCCATCAAGACGTCCTAGGACAAACGTTACAACCCCGCAAAAATGCATTTCCTCCTTCACCAATTTCTGCTCCATCTACTTCTTTCCGCAAATATAAAAAACCCGTATACCCCAAATCATAGAACTCGCACTGCTCCTTCTTCCCCATGACTGAAACAACTCCTCCAATTTCTGTAGCATCTCCACTGTTAGCTTCTTGGCCCAAGCCTATTTCAGATCCACGAAGAAGTCCAGATCCTCAGGAAAAATAAATCCCTTTCCTTCCCCGATTGATTTTCGCGCTGCTTACTCCTCCACCTCAAAACCATTCACACCTCCTTGCCTTCCATTCAACACTGTTGTTGTTCAAAACGACGCCATCATTTGCGTACAGACCATACTTCAATCACACACAGACTTCATTACCACACCACTTATAACATCCTGCTGCCATACAGACTACCTTGTCAAGTCACGTCCTCTCTTCAACAATACCGGCCTCCAAATTTCACAGCAACTGCATACTCTGTACAAACCAAAAATCCTTGTCTGACAACAACTTCACGTTCATCAGCCAATACCCAAGCTTCTCAACACCTCAACATCCACCATCCCTCTCACTTACTTCCTACCGCAAACTCTACAAATTCAAAACCCAAAACATGGATCGAAGCCTTAAATCGCCACGTTTTTCTTAGCCCTAGGCGTGCTGTACTATCGTCGAACATTTCTGGAGGCTAGCGCTCCGAGAAAGACTAGCACGGAATTGAAGAGAATCAATCAAGGAATTCAAATAAACTTGTTTGAGGATTTATTGGTTTCGATTTAATTTTCTAGGAATTATTTGAAGAAGATCTCTCGTTTTCTTTGAAGAAGAACAAAGGAAATGGCGGCTCAGCATTTACCCGAGAAAAAGAAAAGATGATTAGGTTTGGAAAGGTTAAAAGATGTATTTATAGGGTAATTTAGTTGGGTAGTTTGTAGAGAGAAAGTTTCCACAATTTGTTTTTTTTTGTTTGTGGCTAAGATAAGAATGGGGACGTGGCCTCCTATTTAATCAAAGAATGAGTTAGGATATTTATTTTAAGTTGTAAAATTTGACGTACCCTAATATATATATTTTTGTCCATATACGTGCTGCTACGAATAGAAAATAAAACACCGGTGAGACAAGCAATGTCCCACGATCCCAAAAATATAATAATACCGGTAGGTGGACTCATATTCTAAAACTCCAGAATATTGACTATAGGGTGCAAAATACTCCAAATAAAAAGTTTCTTATTTAATTAATTAAAAATTACAGTAAAATTCTAAAAATTATTTTATTGTTATGTCCCAAAAGAACCTTGTCTAAATTCAAACCCGATCTCTAGTTATATCGAATAAACCGATACGGTCGATACATGATTCTATAGCGATTATTTTAAAATTTGATTTGGACATATCTCAAAATCTACACGACGAAATCCTGTTTTTTCTCTTCCCGTAGAAAGATATACTCCACCAGCTCCACACGTTTCTTGCTTCACAGAAATCCGGCTTAAAACGAATCCTGTACATTCAGTTGAAGTTCAAATCGCCAAATAGCGAACTGCAGCGCCATTTCAAGCTCGATTTTAATTATAATATAATTATACATTCAAACTATCATTCAAATAATATATTTGTTATTCAAATTCAATTCTAAACTGAATTAAATATCACAGATGATCCAATTCACACCATATCGCCATTTCAACCAATTCTGATTATTTCAGAATTAAGTATATTTTTTAATTTATTATTTTAATTAAATATTCACCATTATTTAATTCCACGACCATTTAATTCACTATATCACTATTTATATAATTAAATAAATTAATTATAATACCTCTGCAAATGCGGGTCATTACAATCTTCCCCCACTTAAAATAATTTCGTCCTCGAAATTGCTAAGGTAGCAAACAAACCCTATCGACTGGTCATAACTTATTTGTTAACTTCTTAACTTCAGTTTCAACTGAACCAATTTAATTTCAATTAAATATTAATTAATTCTTATCAACGAAAATTTTCAAAAATCCTGAAAATTTTCTAATGCCTTAACTCTTCGAAAAATTTCGCCAGCACCTCCTTTGTACTGGTCAATTGGTCAAACTCCAACTCGTCTCTCTGGGCCATCTCTAACCCAAAAGAAAATCAAATAGCCAAGCGGCTTGCCAATTCGGCTCATCAAAATCTCATACCATATGAAATATAAACTTGTACCTTTTGTCGGGTATATCATTATATCATTTCCACTTGTTATCAATTCAGCGGATACAAGGGTCATCCCAATCAAATTCCAATCTGCTTTTATCCACAACACAACCATTCGCTTATATCCGAGCCAAATATCATTTCAACTCGAGTTTCTTCTCGATTCCCAACTCTTAACTTGATTATCACATTACGCTTCAAATTTGAATCTCACAATCTGATTTGTCTTGATATCATTCTAATTCAATCTCAGTTACCACTTTACTGTCTTTACTTTAATTCAATTTTGCTTTCACAAATTTCTGTTAATTTTTTTTTTTTAATTCAAACAGTCTTTCCCTGGGAGTTTTTAAACAGTTCACTCTTTTAAAAAATCAAATTTTCCTTTTTTTCGAAATTCAACACAACTTGTCTTTCCCAAAACAAATTCAAAACAGTATCTCTGGTAGTAATTCGTCACTTACAACTCGAAAATGAATACTGACGATGCAGCTTTCATCATTAGAATCTATTTTCCAGCGATCGAAGTGAGTTCAATACTATAAAACCATTTCTAAACATTTCCACTTTGAAATTCATTTCAAAATATAATTCACACTGCTTGTAAAACAATTTAAAATCTCCCAGGATCTTAAATTTTCCTTATTTTTAATCCAAATCCATTGACAAAAACTTATCCAATTTTCCAGAATTTTAATTCAATTTCTGGTTTAAATTTTAGATTTAACTCATCTGATTTCATGTATTTCACTTATATGAATTCTGATTGGTTATTTACATAACCATTTCACTTTTCATAATCTTACTCGATTATAATAACAACCAACATATCCACTATATTATAATCATTTCAATATCAATCTTCTTTATATCAAAATATAATTTGGGTAAAATCATATCATTTACCCTCTTTTCAAAACATACCGTGACGGTTCATCGTTTCGAGTGTTTATAAACTCCTACTGATACAGTGGATCAAACTGATCGACCAGAACCCACAGACAACTCAACCAATAAATCACCATAATATAAAACAATTTTTAAATTAATAACAAATACGCTCACTCGTATATATACACTCAACTCAATCTAGGGTGTTACTAACCCTATCTCTACTGAGTCACGCCACAGAGCCAAGGTATTAACTAAACCTTTGCTCTGATACCAATTGTAATGACCCGGGTTTTTGACGACCTTGGTTATCCGATATACAACACATATCGAACATCCAAGGGTCGAAAATACCGGATGATTAATGAAAGAAATTAGAGGGTGAGGATAGATAAGGTAGAAACTTAGAATAGAAGAAGAAGAAGAACACAACATCAGAGTAACACAAATCTCACAGCGGAATGAACAACATATAATAGATAACATATCCTTGAAATAAAATCAGTATATGTATACAATAACATTATCAGAGTACAACACTTACAACACAACGGAAATAACTATAGCTATATAATCCTGATGCCTCCTGCTCCAAGCTTATCCAGTATCTGTAAATCCTGACTACTTGACTACCCGTACAAAATTGGGCACCCAAGAGTTTAGGGGAAACAAAACAAATTAAACTCCGGGTCAGTCATGGGACTGGTATGAGTAAAACAGTTTAAAACAGTTCGAACAAGTAAACGATATCTCATAAGACACGCCGTATAACGGAACGGGTTTTTCCCTTATGAGAATCCAAAATATCTTTATATCAAAAACCTTTTGATATTATAATAATGTCTATCAACCACAATATAATAATCATCTAGCAGAAACGCTTCATCTCACGTTCTACATATATAGTATACAATCAAAACCGCAAGCACGTATTGGGTAATGGATTTCCAACTATGACAAGGTATGGAACCACCTTTCGCTAGTGTACCTCTAGAGAGGAATACACTAGGTTCAACAAGAACATCTTGCAACCCGGCCACACATGACCGACCACTCATTTCGCTTGAGTGTATTGAATGTATATCACCAACGGTTGGGATCAGCAACCGTTTCCCGAATGGGACAGAATCGACAATAGATTTTTAGAAGTAGATGAAACTCTAGATTAGGTGATTATACACCCTACTTTGGAGCGACCGACTTAGCCATACTGCCTGCCCGATTTCTGTCATTTACCGGTTGATGAGGCTTGAGGTTACGCTTTATCATCACATCAGATTCACTTCGAATGCCACATTGTCAGATCCATTGTAAATCACTAATTTACGTCTACAACAGTACATTATGTGTTAGCTAAAGAAGTTTCCTTCTCCGCTTCCACTCTTGGTACGGTTGAAGAAATCAATGTATGTGACCTTTCTGGAAATACTCTGTCAGACATTCATCCATAAAATTCATCCAGGAACAGGATGAACCGAAGGCATTATTCAATACATCCATCTTAGGCACTATTATCTAAGATTTATACAACAGCCCTTGCACTTTACTCCGTCTTAAATTATCTTTGGCATATATGATTCGCAACGCTTATGCCAATACAGAGTGGTTCTTTAGATAATAATCCAACCGGTCTCTCCATATTAACAACGTTAAAATGGTCAAAACTTCGATAGTCTGTGATTTAACCATCAAAGAAAAACAGGTGTGCAAACAATGATATTATTTCCAAATGGAAATTCTATGCATCAATCATATATATATATATATATATATTTCCTTATTTTCTATGTTTAGAAAATATACGTTATTAACACTGGAAAAAAAACATTTCCATTGTTTATTTACATACCACTATCATTTCACAACTATCAGTCCCTGACTGTAAACTAGTAGGAGAACAGTTCTCTAAGTATAAACCCCGAAGGCTAAAACCAACATCGGATCGATACTCAGAAAACTATTCAGCTTAACTAATCTCTAGTCAGTTTCTAATCTTGTTTAAACTCTATTTCTTTTACTCTGTTCGATTAACTCTTCTATTTAGTTTCTAAATAGAAAATCCTTTATTTCATTTATTTAGCTTAACATCTTTTTTATAACTTATTCAATTTCTAAGTCAATATCCCTTTATCATAACTTATTCATTTCCTAAATAAATAATCCGTTTAATATCCTATTTATTTATTCTAAATGTTTCCTTTAATAACCCAATTTATTTAACAAATAAATATTTCCTTTCCTTATTCTATTTATTTAACAAATAAATAAATCCATTATCTTATCCTGTTTATTTAACAAATAAATATCTCACTTATTATCTCCTATTTATTTTCTAAGTAAATAGTCCATTTTATAACATCTTATTTATTTATCCTAAATAAATAATTCACTTTATAATTATTCCAATTTATAAATATTTCTTATTTATAAATATTCCAATTTATACATGTTTTATTTTCAATATCACTTTGAAAATCACCTTTTCCCATTCCGATATTTTATGGTACTTAACACATCATATCACGATGACCAATATCGTCTAAACACATATAATCAACCACATATTATAAACTACATCATATATCACAATATATGAAAAACAATAAAATAACTGTTGAGGAATCCAGGCGAATTCCTCCGACCTGTTTCCCTACATCCGCAGATGTTACACAATATGATTATCATTACTTTCAGCTCAATATGAATTATTCTGTTAATAGAATCAATATATATGGATTTAACGGTTTATATATATATATATAATTTCCACTAATTGACTAGCAGTTCAATCAAATAGTCAACACACAGTCAATCAGCCAATATTTAACAGTTCTAAGAATACAACATGAAATATAAACTGTTCAGAGTTAGTGAGATTTACTCACATTACGCGTTAACCGTTATGTATAACGATTTGTGTTAGTTGATTCTGATCAGACAATTTATTTCGCTATAAATTGTGATGAGCTCCGATTCACTCTCCGTCAGTTTCACTATGGGGCTCCCGTCCATATGATCGTAACGGGCCTTGTTTTCCCTTTTTATTTCCTTCTCGGCCCATCAAGACGTCCTAGGCCAAACGTTACAACCCCATAAAAATGTATTTCCTCCTTCACCAGTTACTGCTCCATATACTTCTTTCCGCAAATACAAAATACCCGTATACCCCAAATCATAAAACTCGCACTGCTCCTTCTTCCCCATTGACTGAAATAACTCCTCCAATTTCTGTAGCATCTCCACTGTTAGCTTCCCGACCCAAGCCTATTTCAGATCCACGAAGAAGTCAGATCCTCAGGGAAAATAAATCCCTCTCCTTCCCCGATTGATTTTCAAGCTGCTTACTCCTCCACCTCAAAACCATTCACACCTCCTTGCCTTCCATTCAACACTGCTGTTGTTCAAACCGACGCCATCATTTGCGTACAGACCATACTTCAATCACACATAGACTTCATTACCACACCACTTATAACATACTGCTGCCATATAGACTACCTTGCCAAGTCACGTCCTCTCTTCAACAATACCGGCCTCCAAATTTCACAGCAACTCCATACCCTGTACAAACCAAAAATCCTTGTCTAACCACAACTTCAAATTCATCATCCAATACCCAAGCTTCTCAACACCTCAACATCTACCGTCCCTCTCACTTACTGCCTACCACAAAATCTACACATCCAAAACCCAAAACATGGATCGAAGCCTTAAATCGCCACGTTTTTCTCAGCCCTAGGCGTGATATCCCATCGTCGAACATTTCTGGAGGCTTGTGCTCCGAGAAAGTAGCACAGAATTGAAGAGAATCAATCAAGGAATTCAAATAAACTTGTTTGAGGATTTATTGGTTTCGATTTAATTTTCTAGGAATTACTTGAAGAAGATCTCTCATTTTCTTTGAAGAAGAACAAAGGAAACGGCGGCTCAGCATTTACCCAAGAAAAAGAAAAGATGATTAGGTTTGGAAAGGTTAAAAGATGTATTTATAGAGTAATTTAGTTGGGTAGTTTGTGGAGAGAAAGTTTCCACGATTTATTTTTTTTTGTTTGTGGCTGAGATAAGAATGGGGACGTGGCCTCCTATTTAATCAAAGAATGAGTTAGGATATTTGTTTTAAGTTGTAAAATTTGGCGCACCCTAATATATATATTGATGTACATATATGTGTTGCTACGAACAGAAAATAAAACATCGGTGAGACGAGCAATGTCCCACGATCCCAAAAATATAATAATACCGGTAGGTGGACTCATATTGTGAAACTCCAGAATATTGACTATAGGGTGCAAAATACTCCAAATAAAAAGTTTCTTATTTAATTAATTAAAAATTACAGTAAAATTCTAAAAAAAATCGTTATGTCCCAAAAGAACCTTGTCTAACTTCAAATCCGATCTCTAGTTATATCGAATAAACCGATACGGTTGATAAACGATTCTATAGCGACTATTTTAAAATTTGATTTGGACATATCTCAAAATCTACACGAAGAAATCCTGATTTTTCTCTTCCCGTAGAAAGATATACTCCACCAGCTCCACACGTTTCTTGTTTCACAAAAATCCGGCTTAATACGAATCCTGTACATTCAGTTGAAGTTCAAATCGCCAAATAGCGAACTGCAGCACCATTTCAAGCTCGATTTTAATTATAATATAATTATACGTTCAAACTGTCATTCAAATAATATTCGTTATTCAAATTCAATTCTAAACTGAATTAAATATCACAGATGATCCAGTTCACACCATATCGCCATTTCAGCCAATTCAGAATTAAGTATATTATTTAATTTATTATTTTAATTAAATATTCACCATTATTTAATTCCACGACCATTTAATTCACTATATCACTATTTATATAATTAAATGAATTAATTATAATACCTCTGCAAATGCGGGTCATTACAATAAATTTGCATAAACTATGTACTTCCATGGATCTAAATATAGATCTAAACATGAAATTGTGAACTTGCATATATGAATTTTGTTTTCACCTAAACTTGCGTATGTGAATATGTTTTTCACCTAAACTTGCATATGGATTCCTACAAACTTGCATATGAATTTAAACATGTAAACTAATATCACATGTTTTACATATAAACTAGCATATGTATATACTTGATTCACATATAAACTTGTGTATAATTCGCATACAGACTTGCATAAGATTCACATACTAACTAGCATATGTAAAAAAGACTTTCATCACGAACTAGCATATGATTTATATCCCAAACTTGCATATAAACTGATGTCATAAAATGAATCATGTTAAACATATGTGATTGGACATATGAAATAGATCTACTAACATAAGTTAACAAGACTATCATATGTTCACCAACAGACGATAACAAAGTTAAGTAATGTCACATGACTCAACAGACATGTTCTCATAATCCCATTTATAACTCATCATAATTAATTCATTAATTATTTTGTGAAAGAATTGTACTCACAAAGATGGATTAGAGAAGAGAATAATTCGTTCGTCGTTTGTTTTATAATCCTGACTTGCAATTCCTAAGCTTTAAGAAGAAGAAATATTCTAGCAGCTGCATGGAGGCTAAGAGATTAATTTAGTTTAGGTTTAGAGCTTGAGTCTATGCATGCTTATATAGAAGTTTAAATTAATATAAGCCGTTAGATTATCATAGGAGCAAATCAGAACCATTCAGACTAGATAGAGTTATCCAGAATTGCCACCTATGCCCTAGTGACTCAGCAACAGGTCAGAAAAGACTCAGCAACAAGTCAGAATTCTCATAGTTCAGATATACCCGAGGGGGTAGGTCGACCCCCAGGTCGACCTGTATAGGGGAGGTCGACCCCCTGGTCGACCTGGCCTCGGGCGGAAAAAATCCCGCCCAGCTCGCTTCTTCGTTTGAATTCGAATTTTGAATTTTAAATCTGAACTGTTTTTAATTTATTTAAATTCCTGAAACTTCTGAGGGCCATAACTTCCTCATAAGAAGTCCAATTTACGAAAACTAGGGCTCTATTCCAAACAGAATTTCGAGACAAACGCAATGGTACAACCCATTTCCCTTAATTCTCACTTTAACAATTTAAATGTTCTTAAAATTTTTAATTTTAATATTTAAGATTATGGGGTATTACAGATTCATTAAAACTCCACTTAGTTTTAATCTTCCCAAAAATCAATATTAATGATTATTCAACTTCTAGGAAAATAATTCCTCTCTTTAACTGGGTTAAAGAACCAATGTCATTTAAAACACAGTTCACGATAAACCCAAAATCAAATTCCATCAGTCTCTAACCGTAAATTAGTAAGAAAACAATTCCCTAAGCATTAACCCTGAAGGCCGAAACCAACATCAGATCAATACCCAGGAAACCATTTAACTTAGCTAATCTCCAATTAGTTTCTAATTTTCTTAACTCCATTGGGTTTAAGAACAATATTATTAAAGATACCATTCACGACAAACCCAAAATCTCATTTGATATTAGGTACAAGGCTCTGAATAGAAAATATATCGCTTATATTTAATATCAAATTCTGAAACCAACAAATATTGTATTGGAATTACGGTATATACATATCTTCCAAATTCCTCCACAATGTCCGTATAATCACGGAATCCAATATCAAAATATCCCAAAGATAATTTTGATCCAAATCCATTAGAATTCATATATTGGAAATTTTGGTTATTTTAAACCATTTCAAATCCAATTTATTTATTTTGAAAATAATGGATTTCAAATCTAGTTCATAACTAGTTCATTTCGATAGAATATATTTTTATCTTTTCAAATATGGAATTTTTCATCCCAATTCTTTCCAAATCATTTATTATGATTTTACACAAATTACTGATATTTTTAATAATTTTATCAAGGCCCGTACAGTCGATTTCCATGAACGGCCATCGAACTGCACTTACATCGACCTTTTCCAAATTTGATTTAGACATAATTCCAAATCCAACCATTAGATTTCAAATCTCTAATATTTGTTGGAAAGCTCTTTTTGATACGAATCCAATGGTTCTGGTTTTAGGAGAATCCGACGGCCGGATCTCCCGCAACGTCAATTCGAAGTTAATGGTCGAAATTCGCGAACTACCGCGGTGTTGCGCGTTCTATTCAGGCCATTAAATATATATATTATATATATTTCGTCGATTCCAATTTTATAAATCATTTTAAATTCGTTTTCAAAACGATTTCAACTTCATATTCAATTTCAAATCAAAATCGAATATTCTATATCATTAAAATATAAATGATAATATTTTCAAAACAATAGATTTTGAAATCGCTTCCATTTCGATATTCATTATAAAAATAAATAAAATCGATAAAAATATCGTTAACATCAAAATGGCGCATATCTAACCAACACGACTTTTATTCAAAACATGAATATTCTTTTCAACACATGAATTTTTATTTTATTCAACACATGAATATTTTTAATGGTTTATACATTCAATAAAAATGATATTTTTATTGTTTAAATATTTTATTCAACGCATGAATATTCTTTTCAATACATGAATATTATTCCATTCAACACATGAATATATTTCCATTCAACATATGAATATATTTTATCCCTTCCTGAATATTATTTTAAAATATTCTTTATTTTCCAAATTGGAATGAGACCCAATCAATTACCATATTGTTAATTATATGGATTCCATACAACCCATGTATATCATAACAAAGATAAACAATCATTCGTTATCCAAAGTGCATTTCACAACTGTATAGGCGATAAATATAAATAATTAATGCTTACAACAGTCTGTCAACCAATCGATTGACATATAGCTAAACAATTGGGATTAGTGTATGTCAAATATCGTCTCAATACCTGTATGGGGTTTCAAACAACAAACACTGATTTTTAGTTGTGCAGTTGGGCGATGTGTAAAATTTTATCGTCCTAATCCATATCAGTCAAATGGGCATACATAAACAAATCGTCTGATTGTAAATGAATATTTATTTTATTCATATACACGTTAAAAATTATATTTTTAACTATAAAATATTTTATTTCAACACATGAATATTATTCCATTCAACACATGAATATATTTCCATTCAACATATGAATATATTTTATCATTCCACATCACAATCAATTTTCATAACTTGTGATAATCAAATAAATCATCCACGGTTTGTGGACGACGGGTGTTGGGTGCTGCTAAGCACCGTCTGCATCCTAGTATATATTTAACTAGAAATTAAAATTAAAGTGAGAAGTTCTCACATTGGGGTTCTACTCTGTCACTCTTTATTTCTGAACGGTTCGGATTTTGTTTTGATTTCAGTCCATTCCATCGCACTCCTTTTCACGCTGTTCATAGTAAAAATCATATTTTTAATATGATGTTTATTTTAAAAATCACATCGTTATAATGGCACTTCATATATAAAAATCATATATTTGTACAACGCTTCTTTCTATATAAAAATTATATTTTTATATCTCTACTTCCTGTATAAAGATCGAATTTTGATGGCTACTCCATATATAAAAATCGGATTTTTATATTGTTCTTCATATAATAAAAAATCATATTTTTCTCTTGCCACTCTCTATATAAAAATCACATTTTTATATATAAAGATCGTACTTTTATATCTCTACTACATTAGTAAAAATCGCATTTTTATATTCTCTATCATATAAAAATTATATTTTTATTATCTCTATAATAAAAAAAAAATCATATTTTTATTATCTCTACTTATTTAAAAATCAATTTTTTATCAAATCAAAAATCTCATCTTTCTATAAACAAAAATCGCATTTTTTTGTTATGCTACATATATATGAAATACATTACATTTTTATTCATTAAAAATTATACCTTTTTATTCATTAAAAATTAATCTCATCTTTCTACTTTTGATGCTATATAAAAAAAACTGATTTCAAATTCATGAAATCGATTGCCTAGAAAATAAATAAAAATAAATACAAAAAAACTCATAGGAAGTTCATGGGGGAGATGGCATTGCGTGCTGAGGTGGTGGTTCGAAGGGGGTGGCGGCGGTGCTCAGATGGCCAGGGCGGTGGTTCTCATCGGGTATGGGCGGCTCCTGAAAGGAGAGAGGGAAAGCGAGGTCAACGGGGAGAGGAGGGTGCGCCGGGTCTGGAGGTGGCGGGTGACGCGAGGTGGGGACCCCACGGTGGAGGCGCGGTGGCGTGAACGAGACTGGGGCGTTCCGATTTTAATTTTCCTGGGGGAGGCGGGTTTTTGAACGACGGGTTGATTTTAGCGGATTAGGGTTGGGAAGGGAGATATTTATATATTTTATATTCTTTTTTAATTTTATTTTATTTTATTACATATAAAAAGCACTTTTTCTACTGGACCCCAAATCAAACCCAACGACTGTCAAGCATTTTTGACTGCATAAGGAGAAACCTCGCCTATATGTGCGTTTGCATTGTGTGCATGTTCCGCGAGACCTTATGTTAGCTTCATTTTTCAAAAAGTCATTGCGAATTTCTATGCACTGGTATTCACATGGAGTAACCCGTTCCGCATTAGCGGCGTGGTCCGGTGAATTACCTAACTTTAAAATAAACCCTAAAAACAAATGTTTTGAGTTCTCACACCAGTCACATGACTGAACTGGAGTTTATTGTTCCCACACGTAAACTCTGGGTGCCCATAATTTTTTCATGGGTAGCCTAGTAGTTTGCTTCGCAAATTTAGTCTTCAAGTTGGTTAGAGAAGGATGTTGGTTTATCTGGAGCTATTATATCATGGAGCATGCATATTCTTCCACTGAGTTTAGTATCTTTTCCGCTGTGTAATCGATATACTCTGATGTTTCTCTGGTAATTCTGATGTAATATTATTGTAATGATAATGGAAAAGTTATTTTTATTTTGTGCAAATGTGTAAGTGCCCCTAACAATCCATCTTTATGAACGGTTTAAGTTGGTTTAATTACCGGCGAAAACCGGGCCAAAAGCCGAGTCGTTACATTTGGTATCAGAGCTTTGGTTTACACTAAGCTATGGGTTATGACTCATTTGAATAAGAGGAAAGACTCATCAGAGTTATAATATCTCATTAGAAATAGGGTTAGTAATGCCCTAATATGAGATTTCGGAGTACTACGTTTGAGAGAGCGCCTTCCAAGTAAAATTAATAAAGTTTGGGATTATAATATATTTGAATTCATGTCAAGAGAAAAACTTGGGTAAAAATTGTTAAGGTAACTCTCTTCTACAGAAACTAATCAATATGGTTAGAAACCAAAATGAATAATAAGTTTGAGTATTTTATTTGATGATGAGGTTGGACTATCGAGTATAGGAATATTTTGCATATACGTCTTATCTGTATATACGAAGTCTTAAGTATACTAGATAGATATAGAATCACACTCTAGTCACTTGAAGATGATTCTATTGATGACTGCAGCATCATCAGTATGTATTTTCGAGTTTCGAAAGTGGGATGACTATATGATTCCAATTAAAACATCAATATATTCTTAAACCCATTTAGATAAATGTTTGAAATTATTTGGTAAATTGATGTGAACTTAAATAGAAAAGTGAAAATTTGACTGGGTTATAAGAATTATACCAGGTAAACTTGTTAGTAAGGGATAAGCCAGTAAAAAGTTTTGAGAAAGTGTATTTGTAATAGATATATAAAAAAGGTTTTGAAAAGATGTATAATTTGAAAACTCAAATCAAAATTTTGAGTAAGAATTGGTAGTTACTTTGGAATTGATTTTGAAAGAGCATATTTTGAATATAAAGGAAAAAGATCTTTGAAAATTAAAAATTTGAGCACGGACATCTTGTGACTGGAATTTATTAGTTGATTAAAAGACGTATATGTAAAGTTGTAATTTATTTAAGCAATCCAAATATAAAAGGTAGTTTGGGCATGATTTAAAGGATAAGTTGGAATTAATCAATCAGGATATCTGATAATTAGTCCTCCCCAACTGATTAAATTTAAAATGCAAATATTTTGAGAATTCAGTTTCACAATATTACTATAAGATATTTGACGATATTTCGGTTAAGGACTACATTGGTTAAAGATGTTTCTCTAAAGTTTGAAGGAAATTAGTTTCATAACCTTAAATTTGGAATAATTAATGAGGATAGCCAAAATTAAACAACATAAGAACTAAAATTTGGAATTATCAGCGATTTAGGACAGTTGATTAGTTCTAAAATATATTGCGATCATAAAAGGAACTGTTTAAATAAGCATGAGTACCTTGTGAATTAAGTTTCACAATTTGATTAAAGAATATTTGGAAAGCGGGAATAGTAGTAAGAAGAAATTACCTAAACTAAAACATTTGGATAAGTTGAGTTTTGAGGATCAAGTTTTACATATAAAGAATAATAGTAAGTTTGCAGAATTGAAAGGGAATAAGTCCTATAACCACTGTATTTGCAAGATAAGATCAAAGAGAATAATTTATACCTCTGAATTTTCTAGAAGGCAGTAAATGGTTAAGTATAAGTAACTCGTCCAGTAAACGATGAATCGAATATAACGGGCAACTGGAAGTTATCGCTGGAGGACATGATAGATATGGTTGTCCATTAGAATATTCTATCCGGTATATTCATTATAGGAACAACGAGCTTTGATATAAAGAATTTTAATCTTGAGCTTGAAAATCTACGATTGGTTGCGATTCCTTTTCCTTTCCGAGGATGAAAAGTTTTAAGGGCGGCGAATGTAACGATTCAGAATTTTTAACCAATTTAAAATTGGAATTTTCATTACTTAATTTGAATTTGAATTTGAGATAAATATATATAGTTAAGAATATATAATAATTTTGATAAGTTATATGATAGATTTTATTTGAATTATAAATGAGAACTGTAACAACCCGTATTTTCAATAACCTGTTATAACATAAATGGAGGCAGAATTAAACTGTAAATTCTGAATCAAGGGAAACGGGCTATGCCATTGCGTTCGTCTCGGAAAAATACGCGAAATAGAGTCTGAGTTTTCGAAAATCGGAGTCCGTATGACCAAGATATGGCCTCGCGAAGTTTCACGAAAAATTCCCAAATTAAAGTATACTTAATTAAGTGAAATGGGTTGCGCAAAGAAATATATATATATTGATATATATATATATATATTTGAAAATTTAATAAATAAATATGCAAAAATGTTCAAAACAGCGAATTGGGAGAGGGGAATAACCGAACCGGCCGATTTTTGAGGTCGACCCGAGCTCGCTGGGTCGACTAGGGGTTAATCCAGGGTGTTTGGCTGTCAACCCGTGGGCCGATTCGCTCAAATGCAGATTTTGCATTTGGATGGTTCTCATGGTTCATCTTTAATCTAAAGGCCCTAGATGGTTCCTACACTTGACTTCTTCCCCAAGACATGCTTTGATGGCTTGGATTGAATCTAGGTTTAATCCTATGGCCTAAAACACTTGCCTAATCTATAAATAAGACCCTAACCTATCCTAAACCCTCATTATTCATTCATGCAACTAAACTATGGCAAAATTGCTACTCTCATGGCCTCCACTCAACTATCCTAGCCTCCACTTCATTTCTATGAGAGGTTTCATGATCATGAGAGTATTAGAGAGTCCCTATGTTAGTATGAGAGCTTCTCAAGTTGATATCAAGGCTAAAGCTTTGATCTTTGTTCATAAAGATGGGGTTTTTATTGATTTGGAGTGTTCATCTTTGGGTTTTTAGGTGATGGCATGCATAGGCTTCATCACAATCTTTGTTTTGCATTTCGATTTGTGCCTTCATAACAATGTAAGCCCTTTCCCTACTCTTAGATATTAACTATGAAGTTAAATGTTCATGTTGCAAGTTTGGGTTTGATCATTGAGAATGATACATGCTATCATGTCATGCAAGCTTATGAAGTCATTATCTTGATCTTATGAGCTAAAAGCTACAACCTTTATGTTGAAATGTTGCATTATGCAACATGAGAACCTTCATAATCTTTATGTCAACTTGCATATGAAGTCATAACCCTTATATGATGATACATGCGAGTTTCTAGTCATCATTCCATGTCTTTTGTCACCATGATTCGTTTATGTGCCAAGTTTGGGTTTATGCATGATTTTGAGGCTTAAGAATGTAACATGCAAGCTAATGAACACATTTGTGCCTCATTTGCCACCATGATTAACTTGTGGCTTAATATCCATTTTTGTCATGCCTTTGCCAAGTCTCTTCTTTTAATCCATTAAGTTGTTGCGAACGTATATGCGAGTTTAAAAGCGTTGGGTTATGTTATGGGTAATTTCTAATGACATGAAAATACAACTTGAAAACATGACTTGAATCATAACATGGAAGTTGACATGTAAGTATGCATAAAAACATAAGCTTGGGAATTTACCTATTAAGTTAGGTCTACCCATTGGGAATTTACCTATTAAGTTAGGTCTACCCAATTGCTTGAAAACTTGACTATGAACATGACACTAGACTAAACATGAAAGTGGCCAACTCGAGGTTGGGTTGAGTTTGCAACGTAAAACTACCCGGAACCGACCGGCCTAACTAGTAGTTGCAAACAATAGGACCCAATGTGAGAAGTTGGTCATGTTGTGCTTGAACCCGAGGTTAGACCAAGTTGTGGTGTAAAGCTACCGGAACCGACAGGCTTAACTAGTAACCACAACAAAGTCTAATGTGAGAGGTTGGGGTGCATTAAGTAATTAATGCCACATGATAGGGTTAAGTTAATTTGATTAATGACTCTTAACCAAATATGACATGGGTAAATGGGTTAAGTAAATTGGTTAGGCTAATGATACTTAACAAAACATGACAAGGTTGGGTAGGTTAAGTGATTTGATTTGCCTAATGACGCTTAACCATTTTTATACGACTAGTGGACGGGGATTAAGTTAACCAACACTTAATCAATCCAAAATGATAATTTGGCAAGGTTAAGTAAGTTTTCTTAATGACACTTAACCATACAAGATGATTAGGGGATGGGGTTAAGTAATTTGCACCTAACTAATCCGACACGGTAATTAGATGGGGTTAAGTAATCCACACTTAACTAATCTAAACACGGCAATTCGATGGGGTTAAGTTAAACACTTAACCAATTTAAACTCGGTAATTCAATGAGGTTAAGTAACCAATACTTAACCAACTTAACGTGATAATTTAATGGGGTTAAGCAACTTATAATTAACCAATTATACATGATGATTTGATGGGGTTAAGTAACTTACACTTAACCAATCTAATACGCGGACCTGATAAGGTTAAGTCACAAGACCTTTTTAGAATATACTTAACCATTGTAGTACGATTAGAGGATGGGGTTAAGCCAACCTATACTTAACCAATCCGACTCGATAATTTGATGAAGATAATCTATGCTTAATCGATCTAGCAAGATAATCCGATAGGATTAAGGTAAGCTAGTACTTGACCAATTTGACTTGATAGGGTTAAGTCATGAGCCTCTGGGTACACTTAACCAACTTGTGTGACTAAGTCTTGAACTTAAATACTTAGCCAATCTTTGACGTGATTCGTGGGCGGGTTAAGTCATGGACTTGAATGATAACACTTAACCCAATAGACAAACCCTAGCTAGAAGAACTAGGTAGAAAACCGTGGTTAATCAAGGATAACGGGAAAGGAAGCTAAGTGGTAAAACTTAGTTAAGGGTAACTAAGTAATAATTCTTAGCTAAGGACATAGGACTAATTCTCAAAACGATGAGTAACCTGATACGGTAGGTCATCGCTTAGTATACGAGGGGGAGCAAGTTATCTGACTTGGATAAAAGCTCCAGCGCACTGGGTGCCGAAGTGGAAGCTTCGGGGGACGTGAGGATATTCTTGGGATCCCTCTGTGGGCTGCCAGGTAATTATACTAGGCCCATGAGAGGTTAAGGTCTGCGTTAGAAGGACCAAGAGTATGCCTTGGTTGCTATGCGAGCAACCTAAAGACTGGGATGGATTAGCGTGGAGTCGACGATTCTTGTTTTTGCCCTGGATAGCACATCGCCGACTACCTACCATCTTTAGTCAATCGTGTACGTGCGGAAAGGCAGGGAACCCCCAACAGACCATGTGCTTGCTATCGAGTCATGGGTGAGGTTAGCCCGTAGGAAAGTGGGCTATAGTGGGGCCGTGGAGTGGTTCTTATACATGATTTTTCTTGGATTGCCTTTCAGTAGTTGAGGGAGGGGTCACGTGGGACCATAGCCACGGGTACAAAAACAGACCTTGATATCTGCATCGGCAGACGATTTAAAGCTCCGGACCGAGTTCCGTATTTCTTGATTTGCCCTGGCATGGAACTCGGATGGCACATTGGGGAACATGTGCATCTAGACATGGAAAACGATTCACGATACATACGTGGGATCAAGGGCGCGGTTGACGGGTGGCGTAATCCCTAGTGGTCCTAGGTGGCCAAAACCCAAACCGAGACACGGAAACGTTCATTAGGTAGCATAATCCCTAGCGGTCCTAGGTGGCATAAATCCTAAGTGGACGCGCGATAGTTCATGGTAAGGAAACACAACTAGATCAAGGGTTGCAGTCCAAAACAACTTCAAGGATAAACCGTTTACATGGGAAAGCCCGTACAGCCTACGGCAAAGGACTGAACTTATACATGGAAAGAAACATATGAGTTGAGTAACCTATATATGCGGCATATTAGGTTGACATGGACCATTACACGACTTTTGAGTAAGGGTCATTCACGGATAACACGTAATACAATTGGGATACTAGTACGGTAGGTGCAGAGCGGATATACAGGATAGATGCCATGGGACGTTATACGCGATAGATATCTTGGGATATTATACTTGATAGGAACCTGACAATGTGATACCTTGTTTTATCTTGACATCGTAGTTTATCACGACACCCTAGTTTATCTGAGTTCAGTAGTTCATCCTATTATTTTGATTTAATTGACCTATCTTGTATCATGCTTATGTTCATCTCAGTTTCTCATGACAGTTAACTTTACTAGTTTTTATACTGATAGTAGATAGGGCTTACTCAATCTTTTTGACTGACCCGTTTTGTTTCGCCTCTTTTCTTCCGTTCCCCCCCCCCCCCCCCCCCAGGTTACAGGGAGGAAACACTACTGTTTAGTTCGGACTTCTTCTGCTTGAAGGTCATCATGGATGGCTTGGACTTTTCCTGGCTATGGCTACTTTACTGTTTTTATTTGGGGAATAATTTATGAAAAAGTCTTTATGCTTCTTTACTATTGCAAGACAGGTTTTGATGTACTCTGATGTAAAAGGCTTTAGACCTTATGTATTCATGTTTATGAAAGTTCGATTTTACTTCCGCTATTTTATATGTTCTGTCTTGTGATATTTCTGTGCATGTTTACCAATAATGCCCCTCTAAAGCTAGTGCATTCCTTTGCGAGTGACCCTAGCGGAGGCGGGGTGTTACATTTGGTATCAGAGCAGAAGGTTACCAGATTGGGCAAAAGTTTTTAAAGACCTTCTGAAAACTATTTGAAAATTGTTTATAAAGAAGCATTTTTCAAGAAAGTTTTCTTTTAAAAAGAAAAGTCTATTCCCCAAAGGCCATTAGCATTATCCTTGTTTCCTTAATTAAATCTCTTTTCCTTTCTTTCCTCCATCTGTAGTCACAGTGGTTTTAACTGCGACTAGTCTTTTCTATCTACGAAAGTGCTTTCCATGCGATGGAGGTGGTTTTCAAGAGACCAGTGGTCGCGTTATAAGAAAGGATAGTGAGAAAGAGGATAAAGGATACGAGCTTAAGGATGAGCAACTTGTTGGTATGGCTTAGTCCTCAAAGGAGGGAGAAAGATGAACAATGAAACCCATGACGAGAGAGTACCTTTGGCATGGTAAAACGGGGCGGATAGTTAAGTATTATGGGACAAGGACAAGATCATCGGGAGGGCAGTAGTATGCTCTCATTTCTAGAGTACCTCGGAAGGAGGGTAACGATCTTGTTAAAGGTTTAGCTTTTCTTCTCTATCATCCCGTTAGGACTTCGTTGTTCGTATCATTTAAGTCTGCTTCGATAGTTGAGTCTCTGCACCTTAAGTACTAGCGTAATAGAGAATCCCATTTTTGTCTCAAAGTCCTATTGGAGAATCAGACCATTTATACATGACTTGTTTGGATTTGGGAATGTCTATGCCAAGTGTTGAGTTTGGAAATAATGCTTATGTTTATAAGCTATGGATGGATTCTAGGGATGAAGTGGTTATCCAGTAGGGGGTGCCACTCTCGGTTTTGATAGGAGGGTAGTTAGACCTTTTGACTAGCCTTGGTAATGCCCTCGAAGTACCGGGTAACCTTTTTGAGGTTCTATCATGACTAGTTACTTAGAATCCCTTGATGCCTTTATTGGAAATTTGAAGCCCGATCGAGTGGTGTTCGCCGATAAGACGGATGGTTTACTTCACTTATGCGTGGGTTATAGAAATCACCCTAGTAAGTGCGCTTGATAACCTGGTTGGCATCAGTTTACTTTCAAGAGAAAGTTCTTCTACGTGGAATACCTTGTGGTACGAGGTCCGAGATTCACTAGTGAATTTTGGAAAGCTTGCATGAGATCATGAGTACGCAGTCATGTTTGCGCCAAGTGTGCAAGTGGAACGAGAGGCGACGAAGAAATGAGTTCCAGCTCATGTTATGGAAACAGGAAATAGGAAGCTACGAAATCGCGAAGTTAAAAGACGGTCAAGGCACAATGGAATTAAGCTCGAGGAAATATGACTCCGATGGTCAAAGACTATATACGCGCATGATATCTCTTTTGGGAGTATTTCCTTGATCCCTGTTTTCTGTAGAGCTTACTTGTAGGCTATCTTTTGTGGACATCCTCTCGGTCCTATTTTCTGTTACAAACCCCGTAAGGAGTTTGTCTTGTTTTTCTTCTCGACCCTGTTCCAGGGAATTCTAGGTAGAACCCTATGGATGTAAACATGTATTTGAAACATGTTATGATTGATATGGTTGCAAGTGGTTGCAAGTGGTTGCTCGTGGATGCGCGAATACACATTAGATACTAGCTCGACTCGGTCACATTTCATATTGCATATGCACGAGTATTTATACTTGTTTATGGATGAAATCGAATGTATTATCATGCGGTTGTTGCATATGAATGAATGATTGTGCACGCATATAGTACCTATATGGCTAGGACTATTTGCATACATGTTGGATTCATGGCACTATACATATTTTGCATTAGAAAGATTATTCAGGCCTGATCATTAGCATTAGCTAAGGAACATGTACACACACGTTTTGCATATATTCATACAGCATTAGAAATCATCTAAGGACAATGGTTGCTTGTGGATGATGTTTTGAGTAGATGGATGATGGATGGTAGGATATGTTCTTCCTAACTTGGAGATTTCGGGGACGAAATCCTAAAAGGTGGGGAGAATGTAACAACCCGTATTTTCAATAACCTGTTATAACATAAATGGAGGCAGAATTAAACTGTAAAATATGAATCAAGGGAAACGGGCTATGCCATTGCGTTCGTCTCGGAAAAATACGCGAAATAGAGTCTGAGTTTTCGAAAATCGGAGTCCGTATGACCAAGATATGGCCTCGCGAAGTTTCACGAAAAATTCCCAAATTAAAGTATACTTAATTAAGTGAAATGGGTTGCGCAGAGAAATATATATATATTGATATATATATATATATATATATATAATTGAAAATTTAATAAATAAATATGCAAAAATGTTCAAAACAGCGAATTAGGAGAGGGGAATAACCGGCCGATTTTTGAGGTCGACCCGAGCCTGCTGGGTCGACTAGGGGTTAATCCAGGGTGTTTGGCTGTCAACCCGTGGGCCGATTCGCTCAAATGCAGATTTTGCATTTGGATGGTTCTCATGGTTCATCTTTAATCTAAAGGCCCTAGATGGTTCCTACACTTGACTTCTTCCCCAAGACATGCTTTGATGGCTTGGATTGAATCTAGGTTTAATCCTATGGCCTAAAACACTTGCCTAATCTATAAATAAGACCCTAACCTATCCTAAACCCTCATTATTCATTCATGCAACTAAACTATGGCAAAATTGCTACTCTCATGGCCTCCACTCAACTATCCTAGCCTCCACTTCATTTCTATGAGAGGTTTCATGATCATGAGAGTATTAGAGAGTCCCTATGTTAGTATGAGAGCTTCTCAAGTTGATCTCAAGGCTAAAGCTTTGATCTTTGTTCATAAAGATGGGGTTTTTATTGATTTGGAGTGTTCATCTTTGGGTTTTTGGGTGATGGCATGCATAGGCTTCATCACAATCTTTGTTTTGCATTTCGATTTGTGCCTTCATAACAATGTAAGCCCTTTCCCTACTCTTAGATATTAACTATGAAGTTAAATGTTCATGTTGCAAGTTTGGGTTTGATCATTGAGAATGATACATGCTATCATGTCATGCAAGCTTATGAAGTCATTATCTTGATCTTATGAGCTAAAAGCTACAACCTTTATGTTGAAATGTTGCATTATGCAACATGAGAACCTTCATAATCTTTATGTCAACTTGCATATGAAGTCATAACCCTTATATGATGATACATGCGAGTTTCTAGTCATCATTCCATGTCTTTTGTCACCATGATTCGTTTATGTGCCAAGTTTGGGTTTATGCATGATTTTGAGGCTTAAGAATGTAACATGCAAGCTAATGAACACATTTGTGCCTCATTTGCCACCATGATTAACTTGTGGCTTAATATCCATTTTTGTCATGCCTTTGCCAAGTCTCTTCTTTTAATCCATTAATTTGTTGCGAACGTATATGCGAGTTTAAAAGCGTTGGGTTATGTTATGGGTAATTTCTAATGACATGAAAATACAACTTGAAAACATGACTTGAATCATAACATGGAAGTTGACATGTAAGTATGCATAAAAACATAAGCTTGGGAATTTACCTATTAAGTTAGGTCTACCCATTGGGAATTTACCTATTAAGTTAGGTCTACCCAATTGCTTGAAAACTTGACTATGAACATGACATTAGACTAAACATGAAAGTGGCCAACTCGAGGTTGGGTTGAGTTTGCAACGTAAAACTACCCGGAACCGACCGGCCTAACTAGTAGTTGCAAACAATAGGACCCAATGTGAGAAGTTGGTCATGTTGTGCTTGAACCCGAGGTTAGACCAAGTTGTGGTGTAAAGCTACCCGGAACCGACCGGCTTAACTAGTAACCACAACAAAGTCTAATGTGAGAGGTTGGGGTGCATTAAGTAATTAATGCCACATGATAGGGTTAAGTTAATTTGATTAATGACTCTTAACCAAATATGACATGGGTAAATGGGTTAAGTAAATTGGTTAGGCTAATGATACTTAACAAAACATGACAAGGTTGGGTAGGTTAAGTGATTTGATTTGCCTAATGACGCTTAACCATTTTTATACGACTAGTGGACGGGGATTAAGTAAACCAACACTTAATCAATCCAACATGATAATTTGGCAATGTTAAGTAAGTTTTCTTAATGACACTTAACCATACAAGATGATTAGGGGATGGGGTTAAGTAATTTGCACCTAACTAATCCGACACGGTAATTAGATGGGGTTAAGTAATCCACACTTAACTAATCTAAACACGGTAATTCGATGGGGTTATGTTAAACACTTAACCAATTTAAACTCGGTAATTCAATGAGGTTAAGTAACCAATACTTAACCAACTTAACGTGATAATTTAATGGGGTTAAGCAACTTATACTTAACCAATTATACATGATGATTTGATGGGGTTAAGTAACTTACACTTAACCAATCTAATACGCGGACCTGATAAGGTTAAGTCACAAGACCTTTTTAGAATATACTTAACCATTGTAGTACGATTAGAGGATGGGGTTAAGCCAACCTATACTTAACCAATCCGACTCGATAATTTGATGAAGATAATCTATGCTTAATCGATCTAGCAAGATAATCCGATAGGATTAAGGTAAGCTAGTACTTAACCAATTTGACTTGATAGGGTTAAGTCATGAGCCTCTGGGTACACTTAACCAACTTGTGGGACTAAGTCTTGAACTTAAATACTTAGCCAATCTTTGACGTGATTCGTGGGCGGGTTAAGTCATTGACTTGAATGATAACACTTAACCCAATAGACAAACCCTAGCTAGAAGAACTAGGTAGAAAACCGTGGTTAATCAAGGATAACGGGAAAGGAAGCTAAGTGGTAAACCTTAGTTAAGGGTAACTAAGTAATAATTCTTAGCTAAGGACATAGGACTAATTCTCAAAACGATGAGTAACCTGATACGGTAGGTCATCGCTTAGTATACGAGGGGGAGCAAGTTATCTGACTTGGATAAAAGCTCCAGCGCACTGGGTGCCAAAGTGGAAGCTTCGGGGGACGTGAGGATATTCTTGGGATCCCTCTGTGGGCTGCCAGGTAATTATACTAGGCCCATGAGAGGTTAAGGTCTGCGTTAGAAGGACCAAGAGTATGCCTTGGTTGCTATGCGAGCAACCTAAAGACTGGGATGGATTAGCGTGGAGTCGACGATTCTTGTTTTTGCCCTGGATAGCACATCGCCGACTACCTACCATCTTTAGTCAATCGTGTACGTGCGGAAAGGCAGGGAACCCCCAACAGACCATGTGCTTGCTATCGAGTCATGGGTGAGGTTGGCCCGTAGGAAAGTGGGCTATAGTGGGGCCGTGGAGTGGTTCTTATACATGATTTTTCTTGGATTGCCTTTCAGTAGTTGAGGGAGGGGTCACGTGGGACCATAGCCACGGGTACAAAAACAGACCTTGATATCTGCATCGGCAGGCGATTTAAAGCTCCGGACCGAGTTCCGTATTTCTTGATTTGCCCTGGCACGGAACTCGGATGGCACATTGGGGAACATGTGCATCTAGACATGGAAAACGATTCACGATACATACGTGGGATCAAGGGCGCGGTTGACGGGTGGCGTAATCCCTAGTGGTCCTAGGTGGCCAAAACCCAAACCGAGACACGGAAACGTTCATTAGGTAGCATAATCCCTAGCGGTCCTAGGTGGCATAAATCCTAAGTGGACGCGCGATAGTTCATGGTAAGGAAACACAACTAGAACAAGGGTTGCAGTCCAAAACAACTTCAAGGATAAACCGTTTACATGGGAAAGCCCGTACAGCCTACGGCAAAGGACTGAACTTATACATGGAAAGAAACATATGAGTTGAGTAACCTATATATGTGGCATATTAGGTTGACATGGACCATTACACGACTTTTGAGTAAGGGTCATTCACGGATAACACGTAATACAATTGGGATACTAGTACGGTAGGTGCAGAGCGGATATACAGGATAGATGCCATAGGACGTTATACGCGATAGATATCTTGGGATATTATACTTGATAGGAACCTGACAATGTGATACCTTGTTTTATCTTGACATCATAGTTTATCACGACACCCTAGTTTATCTGAGTTCAGTAGTTCATCCTGTTATTTTGATTTAATTGACCTATCTTGTATCATGCTTATGTTCATCTCAGTTTCTCATGACAGTTAACTTTACTAGTTTTTATACTAATAGTAGATAGGGCTTACTCAGTCTTTTTGACTGACCCGTTTTGTTTCGCCTCTTTTCTTCCGTTCCCCCCCCCCCCAGGTTACAGGGAGGAAACACTGTTGTTTAGTTCGAACTTCTTCTGCTTGAAGGTCATCATGGATGGCTTGGACTTTTCCTGGCTATGGCTACTTTACTGTTTTTATTTGGGGAATAATTTATGAAAAAGTCTTTATGCTTCTTTACTATTGCAAGACAAGTTTTGATGTACTCTGATGTAAAAGGCTTTAGACCTTATGTATTCATGTTTATGAAAGTTCGATTTTACTTCCGCTATTTTATATGTTCTGTCTTGTGATATTTCTGTGCATGTTTACCAATAATGCCCCTCTAAAGCTAGTGCATTCCTTTGCGAGTGACCCTAGCGGAGGCGGGGTGTTACAAGAACGATTATTAACAAGTTTGGATTTATTGAGACTATTCGTCGTTCGATTAGATTTGTCAAGCCATAACATGAATTAGTAACATTAGAATTAAATGTTGCCCTTAGTTTTCATAGATTTAAGGGAAAATGCTACCAAAAGTTCACCTTCTCTCCTTAAGACAAGTGTAAGGAAACTTGTATTTTTGCATGCCTCCTTTCATGCATGTTTTACACTTGCCCCTTATGTGTCATTAACTCCTTAACCCTCTATTCCTATATAAGGAGGCATTTTCTCCATTTTTTAACCATTCCACTCCATTTTCTCCTTTTCATCTTCCTCATAAAGCTTATGGCCATGGTTTCCATGGCATAAATCTTCATATTTTCCACCATCACCTTGTCGGAGTTCGTCATCCTCCTCCTCCTCTTATAATATATAGAGAGAAAGATTAGTATGTATTATATAATATATATTTTGGTGAAGTAGACGGTGCGCTGAAATATTGTCCAATGGTTCGCTCAACTAGGCTCGCCTACCATGAAGATTTGGAAAGCTATTAGGTGAGAAATCTTTAACTACAATTTATATATTTAATTAGTGGTTAGACTAATTTAAATATAGTGATGAACTATTAGTGGTTAATGATGATTGATGTTTGTTGTGATGGATGATGGATGCATAGTTTAGACCACACACACTATTAAGCGTTAGTGTTATAACGCCTGCGCGCAGTTATGATTTGTTTAGTTATGTTGATGATGGTTGCTATGGATGTTTAAATGGTTGTTGATGTTGTTTTGCACACACTATGACACAACAATTATGGTATCACATTGGTGATCGACAAATCTCCTTTGTAATCAGAAGCAATATCATTATTGAATTTGAAGGTTAATAATTTGGAAAGACTGTATGTATGAATTCATATATATTGATAAAAGTTCTTTAAATGAATAAATAAATACTGGAACATTCTAGGATGATAGAGAGGATAGTGTCTAGGCTTGGGTTTGGAAATAAAGTTTCCTTCTCTCCCTGGCTATCCCTAACTGATCTGACGAATGGGATGGTTAATTTGAAGTTATTTGAATTTAGAGATGAATTGGAATTTGATTTATTAAGTAAAAAAAATAAAAGTTAAATTTGAGATCCAAAATAATTTGGAAAGTAAATTTAAATGATTTCAAAAGGGTTATATAAGGATATAATGGTTTTCTAAGATATTTTTAAGTATCGTAGAATAATGGTTATTATGACCAAAATAGATCTTGTCGCATAACGGAAATTTACGTATTTTAGATGCAAACTTTAAACTCTTATAACTTTTGCAATCTAAATTGGATTTCCATAAAATGAAAACTTTTGATTTCCATTAACAAGAACTTATAAACGAGTGAAAGCAGATTTTAAATTCGAGGTATAATTTTCAAGTTATGTTTGAAACCATTTTGGAAAAGATCGATGTAAGAACAATTATTGACCATAAATATAAACAGCTATTTTTAAATGTTTTAAAAATATGGAAAAAAATTGAAAAATCATTAAAACTATGAAAAGGTGTTTTGAATTGTAAATTTTAAGTTTTGGCTAAGATACACAATATTTCGATCAAAGAAGTTAAGATAACTATTTTGTAACGCTTTTGTAACGCTTTTGAAACACTATGGTAATGCTTTCTTTGGAAACAATCTATTTTGAAGTTTTTAACCCGCAAACTATTTTCAGAACTAGAAGTAATCATTTGTAAATGATTGGTGGAATGTTTTCAAAGATTTAAAAGTATTGAAAATGTTTTATACGGAAATTAAATTGATTTATTTGATATAAAAACGGGGTTTTCAATTTTAAATAATTGGATATGGTTGGAGATAAATCTTTGGATGTTTGATATTAATCCGGTAGATGATGACTCTTACTATTTGAGGAATTTAAAAGGTAGTTCACCATTATTCCGTTTATAGTATGAGTTAGATATCGAGATTAATATTAATTATAAGTTGATGGTGTTTTATCCAGATCTAATGTCAAAGAGTTGGATAAATCTTTTAAGTAAGATATGGGTTTCCTAATTTGATTGGGAAAAGTTAGACAGAAATAATCTTCGGATATTTGATATGGAATTCTTTGGTGTAAACGTATACTATTTGAGGAATTTGGAAGATATTATTATATCGTTATTCCACTTATAGTGTTAGTTGATTATGAGAATTGATATCGAATATAAGTAGATACAATTTCTGTGTAATTTATGTTCAATAACGATTGATTTGGGTTTTGTCATGAATTATATCTTCAATAATATCATTCTTAAAGCCCAATGAGACTGACTTGTGGAAATTCGTATCGTAACTTGGGATTTAATCAAACCTTTGATTTGAGAAAATTAAAAATAAGAAATTAGGAACCAAGTATAATCTTTTAGTTAAGATTAAAGAACTAAATGTTGAAAAATCGATTTAATTGGAAACTATGGTTGAAATATGGATTAAAGGATTTTCCAAGGAAACTGGGTTTTGATAACGAGTTATCAAACGGAAAATTAACTAAGGCTTTGGGGCAAGATTATCTTTGATTTAAGGGATGTGTTTTAGAGAAGAAGGGTTAAATATAGATTTTGTTAAAGATGATTTGAGAATGGGTTTAAAGAAATTTAATTTAATAAAATCTAATATAGAAGGAGTTTTGGTTGAAAGCCTGTGTGTTCCGTAATTGTGTTTTAAAAATTACGCTTATTATTTGGGAAGACTGGAATCGGATGTATGTCCGAAAACCATTCCAAGTAATAATACGACGTTGTGGAGCAATTGAAGACAGTACTGAAGACTAGGACCCTTCATATCGTAAGGACGACTTGCTGAATGTCTCAAATGGGCAGCTCCCATTTGCAGATGGATTTTATATCAGCTAAGTGGCAAGAAGCCAAACATATGTGAAGGAATTTCGGACTGTTGTTTCGTTCAGACCCAGAACGGACATTTATGGATTGTGTGTCTGACATTGAAATTGACTGCGTAGCAGTGATCTTTGTTAAATATATATCTGTTTGGTGGCGGAGAATTTATTCTCTTGCTTAACACCCTTCTCTAAGACGTATGAGCTTAGAGGTTATGTATCGATAGAAATCAGTGATGCGTTGTGAATGGACAATGTAGCATACTTAATTTATGTGGTGAGCTTTGGGTGATCAAAGCATGACTTATTTAAGCATAGCTTTGTGTATATTGGGACCTCGGCAAGCTTCACACCCCGGTAAATGGCCAAAACAGGAAGAAATGCAGCAGGGTTATGGGGTGTTGTCTCCTTCTAGATAAAAGGTGTATTATGATATGGAGCCCGGGTATTAACCTATGTGGTAAAAGCATCTACTTTTGTGGTTGTTGGCGCGCGCTCGGAAAGGTCGGTAACGACTGGGAGATGATATACTCAGGTGTACTCTAAGTTACCTAGTTAAGGGGTAACCCAGCCTTGTGTTGGCATGAGGAGCATCACTGTTGATCCTAGGACATCCCTTTAGAGGTGTTCAAAATTCGGTTTGGAAGGAAGTTACTTTGGTTGATCATTTTTGGAAACCCAATCTCCGCTACGAGCCCATACGATTTTGATTGTATACCATACGACAGTATAGTATATGGTACCTATGCTGGCTAAGACTGGTACATTTAGTTTCGAAAGGATTTTTCACACTATATTATAGTATTGAAGAGTATTTTCACGTATTAAGCATTTTTGACTACATAAGGAGATATCTCGCCCATGTATGCGTTTGCATTATGTGTGTGCCACGAGACCTTATGTTAGTTTCATTTTTCAAAAAGTCATTATGAATTTCTATGCACTGGTATTCACATGGAGTAAACCCGTTCCTCATTAGCATCGTGGTACGGTGAATTACCTAACTTTAAAATAAACCCTAAAAACAAATGTTTTGAGTTCTCACACCAGTCCTATGACTGACCTGGAGTTTATTGTTCCCACACCTAAACTCTGGGTGCCCATATTTTTTTCACAGGCAGCATAGTAGTTTGGTTCGCAAATTTAGTCTACGAGTTGGTTAGAGCAGGATGCTGGTTTAGCTGGAGTTATTATATCATGGAGCATGCATATTTTTCCGCTAAGTTTAATATATTTTCCGCTGTGTAATCGATGTACTCTGATGTTTCTCTGGTAAATCTGATGTAATATTATTGTAATAATAACGGAAAAGTTCTTTTTATTTTGTGCAAATGTGTAAGTGCCCCTAAAAATCCGTCTTAATGAATGGTTTAAGTTTGTTTAATTACCGGTGGGAACCGAGCAAAAAGTCGGGTCGTTATAGATAATATAAAGTAATATATAAAGAGACTAAGGCATAGAAAATCATATATATATATATATATTGAAAGGCGAAAAGAAATTTTATTATTCACAAAACATGTATAAAGTACAATCATGTAGCTTTACAACCTATAACTTTATAACAAAAGAAAGAAAACTATAACGTGCTTTACAATAACAAAAGAGAGTCACGATGACAATCTGACAGACTTCACAAACTTGCTGAGAATAGTCATACATAACTGATCAGCGTTCCTCGTCTGGTCTCCAAAAATATGGTTGTTCCATTCAATCCAAATCTCATACATAAACTTTTTCATAAGCTTCAAAAATATGCAAGTTCTCCTGCTCTTCCACCTGGTAGCTTTATAAATGTTGTACCATTCAATTCGACTAAATGGAGAAGGCTTATGAAAACCATTAGCAGCAAGCAGTCTAGACCAAATAACATGTACAAGTGGACACTCAAAGAAGATTTGATCATTTGTCTCAGCGTGCGACTTGCATAATACACATACATCATCAGGAATAATGCCATTATTAAAAAGCTTACTCTTTGAATAAATCGCATTTGCCATAATCTTGCAAAGCAAGAGATTTTCCTTAGCAGAGCTTCCACAATTCCAAATCCTTTTGTGCCATGGAAAGATTTGCCTATGTGATAGCATCGAATTGTACACAAGTTTAATAGAATGTTCTTTGCCACACCATTGAGTCTCTTTATTGCTTGCAAAACCAAAGTTAACACTAATCTCACTCCATTTATTCCTCAAAACTGATGAGCTAGAGTAAGGCAGCAAAAGAGCTCCATCATGGATATAATCGGTAACAAGTGCAGATTGGGGAATACCAGAATTCATCATAGTGTTATAATCTACAATCTTACTCAAAATTAGTCCCAGTTGAGCCCATGGGCCAAGCCAAAAGCATAAGTTGGCAATAGTCCAATAGTTACATTGGAAGAAAGGCTTGAAAGTGTCTCTAAGCTTCAAAATATTACGCCAACTCCAACTGTAGCTTTGCAGTATCAACATAGACTAGAAATTTGTATCGCCAATCAAGTTATTATGAACCCAAAATGCCCATAAGCTTTTCTCCTTTGCGAACAATTTTTCAAAGTAAACAGAAATAACAGCTTTATTCCACATAAGAAGGTTTGTTATTCCATTACCCCCATATTTTTTTATCATCATAAAGCTTGTGAAAAGCAAAAGGAATCATCTTCTTAGAGTATGGATCACCATGACATAAGCATTTGTTTAAAGCACTGGTAATCATATAAATGAGTTTAGTGGGAAGAATGTAGTGTTGTCGACCAATGAGTTGTCATGGCATCGACAATTGACTGGACAATAGTAAGCATACCAGCCTATGACAGACGACAACTAGGCCATTGCAACAATTTAATGATGATTTTCTCATATAAGGGAACACACTGCTGTTTTGTAATCTTTGAACAAATTAATGGCATTCCTAGATAAAAAGAATTAGCAGGAAATTCAGCAAGGCCAGAAAAAATTATTATTTCCATTTTCCATTCAGAAGAAACTCCAGCAATCATAATATATGATTTATTAATGTTGATTCGTAGACCAGTAATACTATGAAACCGATCAAGAATGTCAAAGATACATTGAATGTTCTGGAGAGATGGCTTAGTAAAGATGATGAGATCATCCGCAAAAAGTAAATGAGAAATTAAAGGTCTCTTACATTTGGGATGAAGCTCAAGGTTACCTCTTGTAATTTGTTCAATAATAAGAGAGTTCAGCAGTTCCATAATGATGATAAACAAATACGCAGAAATCGGATCCTCTTGCCTTGCTCCTCTAGTGCCTTTGAAGTAACCATGCAACTTTCCATTCCTTATGATAGAATAAGAGGGTGTCGGAATACAAGAATATATCCCAGCAATAAATGGTTTTGGAAAGTTCATATGAGACATCAATGCCGAAATGGCTTGCCAAGAGACTGAATCAAAAGCCTTTTTATGTCCAACTTAATCATACATCTAGGGGAAATGCCTTTCCACATGTAGCCATGTAAAAGTTCCTATGTGATCAAGATGTTGTCATGGATAGATCTTCCTTTTATGTAAGCTGATTGATTTGGAGAGATGATTTTAGGTAAAACACTCCGAATCCTCATCGTTAAGATCTTATAAATAACTTTATAGATGATGTTACAGTAGGAGATTGGCCGAAAATCAGAGACCAATGCAGGGTTGTCAATCTTGGGAATAAGAGAAATAGTTGTCGCATTCAAGCTTAAGGGTAAAGAGTTGCTCAAAAAAAATGTTGAACAACACTAATTATGTCCTTACCAATCGTTGACCAGCATTGTTGTAAAAAATTAGCATTGAAACCATCTGGTCCACCACAACTATTTGAATCCAAACTAAAAACAGTAGCTATAATTTCTGAACCGTCAACAAGATTAATGATGCGATGAGATTGTTCCTTAGAAAGGGAGGGAACGACAATATTGAATAGAGGTAGCACATCACCAAAAGCCAATAGAGAGGCAAGGATAGATGAAAAAAATTCAATAAAGGCATTATGAATGCCTTCATCAGAGTTCTGCTCGATACCATACATATCCTTGATGGAGAAAATTGAATCCTTAAATTTCTTTATCTTGATAGAGTCATGAAAGTATTTAGTATTTCCATTTGCTTCCTTTTCTCTTCTTACATAAGCATTCTATTTCAGACCCTGTATTTCAAGATTTATTTCGTGCTTCAGGGCACTTTGCAACTCAAATTCAGCTCTTGTCAAAGAAGCATTGTATGGAAATTGATTAAGTTTCTGTTGTACTCTGTATTACTCTTCTCTTATAGTTGTAGATTGTTTTGCTCTAGATCCATATGTGTACGCAGACCATGCCTTAAGGTTTAATTTGAGTGTTCTGAATTTAACCGTGAGTTTGAGCAAAGAATCACAAGCGACATGCTGATTCCAAACCTGAGCTAAGATATTAAAAAAGTCAACATGTTTAGTCCAGTGGTTAAAAAATTTAAAAAAGAAGCCTCCTTTGCTAATGGGATTAACATTTCCCCAGCGAAAAAGTAGGGGACTGTGATCAGAGAGAGATGGGGGATAGAAGGACTTGTTCCAGAAATTGATAAAATGAGTATTTACAACGTTATGATCTAATTTGTAATGAGTTGGAATGCCTGATTTACATCGATTAGACCATGTATACTCAAAACCAGAAAAGTTCAAAGGGAAAAGACAAGAATTGATCAACGCTTAATTAAGTGGAGAAATCTCTTTGATTGAGAGAGGATTACCACCAGATTTTTGTGTGGATGAATGCATACAGTTGAAGTCTCCTCCTACATTCCATGGAAGATTAGAATTCAAAGAAGGCAAGTTATCAAGAAAAGATTGTCTCAAAGAAGCATTGTTATGGGCATAAACAGAGCTTAGGATGAAGCGAGTGTTTGAAGATAAGTGAGTGCAACTAAAATGAATGAATTGGCCAGAAGAAGCAAGTTTAGTCAAATGGAAAATGGATGAGTTCCACAGAGTTAGAAATCTACCATACTGAGCTTGATCTAGATTATAATCAAAATTCCACCCAAAAGAAATATTTGAAGCAGCTTTCCTTGTCAAATCTATGTCCAGTTTAGCTTTTGAGAGGCAAATAATCTGAATATTATAACGCCAAATGAAAGCATTAATATCACCTTGTTTTGATTCCAAATGTAGTCCTCCGATATTCCAAAAGTAATATTGTTCGGCATCATATTTTAAGTGGGCTAATGAGTGGGGCGGGATGCTTTCTCATATGCATTTTGGATGGGATTTTGGTGCTAGCAGAAGGCATAATGTCAGAAGGTGTATGCTCCTTGCCTTCATTTAAGTCCTCAAGATCAGCAACACTATCTGAATGAGACTTTTTCTTTCTACCTCTCCTTTTCTTTTTACTGCCAAGAGAACATGAGTTTTCCTCTGTTTGCATGGGTGACTTACTTTGACTGATTAAGGGAGGTAGGAGGATTATATGAGGGGGAGTTGAGAGGTGGCTATAAGGTGATGACGGTGGTAAGTTAGAGTTGAGTTTGAAGCTAAAATTTGAGGTAACAGGAACTTGAAAAAGGTTTTGTTAGTTGAGGGATTAAAATTAGAAGTGGATGCACCATTTTTGATCATACTGTGTATCCGTAGGTATCTCTAGTGAAGAAATGTCTTCCAATACTGAAAAGGGGTTATGCAACTAAAACGCACCCGGATCAGAACCATCATTGACAATGACCTGTTTTCCTTTGATCAGTTCTGTTGCACCAATATTCTTGTCAGATGAACGTTCCTACCAAACTGTCTCTCTGATGCTCACCCTTCTCATGCACTATACCAGCTTCATCAATTGTTATAATCTCGTCCAAATTTCGTTCAACCTCATCACTATTCTTCTCATTCAAACCTCTGTTCGCTTTTGGTGATTCTTGCATGCTTTTGTCAACATTAGATTGCTCACCTGTAGAATTTTTGACCCAAACTTTTTTCCTTTTGTTAGCAACTTCTTTCCATTCATTTTGATTGCTCCTTATTCTCTCTTTGCCTCAGTTGTGCCTTTGAATAGTGTCGACGCCCACATTCAGATTAACATTATTATCAACATGTTGCTCTTCAGTATCCTCTTCATAACAATCATTGTGCTCACGCTCAACAGTGCTATGCCCAAAGACTTTGCAAATAGTACATATGGATGGTCTCCAGTCGTATGAGACTTTGACATATGGACAACTAACACCCAATTCAGGAACTTCAATACTATCGGGCAATTCAAAGTCAAGATTTATTTCTACAAGTGCTTTGGCATACTTAAATCACTGCGTTTTCTCTGTGCTTTCATCGAAACAGAGAGGAATACGGTGCAAGTGTATCCAGATTGGAACTTTTCTGATTTGGGATTGGGAACTACCAATAGAGGGTCCCAAGTTGTGATTATAAACATTCTGCCTCTAAAGAAGACTAGATCAGCATGAATAATTTTCTCCCTATCTTGTCTGTTCGAGAATTCAAAGAAAAAAATTATAGCCATCTGATTTTATGTCAACTTCGCCTTGCAATTTCCAATACTTTCGTAAAAAGTTTACAACAGAGCTATAAGAGGATGTTCCATCCAAAAAGAAACCAACCAGATAATCACTCCAATAATTCATACCCGCTTCTTTCACCAAATCAGGAATCGGTGTTTTCCTTCCATCTCTTGGAATATCAAATTAAATAGGTTTGAATGAGCCAGCATTTTGTAGTAGAGCTTTGAAAAGTGATGCACAGTCAGATTTTACAGGATTAGAAGGATTATATGAGTTGTTCGGCAGAATTTCTTGGTGTGAGGATGAGTTATTCGATGAAATTCGTTGATGAGTTACTCAGCCTATGATTTGGTATTACAGTGAACGATTTACCTTTGTCCATCTCGTTCACGGCAGGGTTCATTGATACATCATGGATCTGATCAGCTAGATTGGAATTAGAGTTACCGATGGGAATTGCTTTAGATGGATCCGTCGATTCCAAAGAAAGCTTAGCTTGGTAATGAGACACTAGATATTCATCAAAGACAGATAAAGATCCAGATAAGCGAATAGCATAATCTTGATTTGCAAGAACGGATCTGGCATGAGGATTAAGATCAAGATTTCCAGTGGGTATATTGTCAAAAGAGGGATTGATTAGACGGGAATTGACTAGAGGTGGTGGACCAGGAGGTTGAGAAGGTAAAGGTGGAAAGGCTTGGTCGAAAGCGATTGAAGAAGAGGAAGGGAATGAGAAAGATGTAGCCACATTAGCAAAGGGAATGAAATTGAATTCAAAATCATATATATATATATATATATATATATTATTTTTATTCCAAAATATTAGGTTAAATATTCAAGCTTTTATAAATCTTAATAAGAAATTAAAATAAGTAATAAGTTACAAATAGTATTTGTGAAATCATATGAACAATATATATGTTTAAACTATATATGAAAGATAAGTAAAATTATATTTTATAACAATAAAAAATTATTTTAACTCTTATATCTTATTAACATGTCTATATAATTTTATTAATTTATATACTTATGATTTTTTTTTGAAACAAGATATAAAAAAATAAGTTGACAGATAAAGTTAATAACTAGAATTTGACCTGGCATTTTCTAATTGAAAAGATGGAGGGAAGTTTGAAAGTATAAAATCTTGAAATTTAAAATTTAAAATTCATTATGTCGATATGACCATTTTTGTATGTCGACATACATGTAGAAAATCAAAAAGATGTATTGTTTTTACTTCTTGGTTTTATAATATCGATTAATAATCCAGGTTTAACTATTTCCTGAAATAATCCTGACAAACATCCAAAATTTATTTTATTGATATTTTGAATTTCAAAATTTGAATTTTAAATTTGAATTTTAAATTTGAATTTTTTAAAATTTGAATTTAAATTTCAATTTGAGTATTAAAGTTTTAAATTTCAAATTCAAAGCAAAGCAAACAAGCAAGACAATCAAAGCATTCATTCAACCAAAAAAATTAAAATTAATTAAAGTGTACCTATTTTTGCAATCCTTCTTTTTGTTGTTCTTCCATTGTCATGAATGAACATTCACTTCTTCTAGAATTTGATGATGAAATCTACTCTATTGTGACGGGGTCCTTTTTCTGGTCAGGATAGTATATTCATTTGCTAAATATGAACACCATTTGAGAAAGATATCAAAGATTTAGTAGTTCAACCAACTTAGCCCCAAAAATTGAATTTGAATTTTGAATGAATGGACACTTCTACTACTATATAAAGGCCCAAAAGTCATATCTCTTCATAATCTCTTCTCTTCTTCTTCTTCTTCTTCTCGTTTTTTACATTCAATCAAACTTTCAGAAGGCATAACTTGTAACAACCCGGAAAATCAGAACCAATTTAAAATTTTTAATTTGGCTATTTTAGTGGATTTTGAATATTTAGAATAAATTATTATAAATAATAGCGACTAAAAATCTATTTGGATCGAAGATATAGTGAATATATTTATTTTAATTATAAAACAAGGCCTGAAATGGCGCGGCAGTTTGAAATTTTGAATTCGAACTTTGCTTGACTATACAGGATGCAAAATAAATTTTAGTGAAACCAAAAATATTTAAATCTGTTTATGAATATCTTTCTAACGAATCTGAAAAATTGAAATTCATAGCGAGAATCAAAAGTTATGGCCAAATGAATTTTCAGAAAGGTCGCTATGGAGTTAATATAGCCCTTGAAAATAGACATTTTGCAAACGACCTCCGTTTTCGATGAAACCACTTTTGTTAGATCCGGAATGTCAAATAATTGCTAGGTTTCAAATTACATAATTTTTGTAGTTAATATGTGAGCGTGGCAAAGGAAAATGTGTTTGGTAAATTTCAGTCAATTTGGATCGACCAGAAAATGACCATTTTTCAAACGATCTCCAAATTCGACAAAATCAGTTTTGTTGGGACCGTATCGTCCAAACATAGCCAGATTTATTTTTCTGGAATTTTTGGGATCAATATGTGGCCCCGGCAAATTGAAATGTACGTTCAAATCCATATTCGAATGTTTTACATTTTAATTTAAAGAAAAACTGACTGATACAGTCGAACGGGCTTACGAAACATATTCCATTGTGTTCGGAATGGGGGTATTTAGCTAGGGGCGATAATCATTAGGTTTGATTTGGAGTTCGTATAAGGAAGTACTATTTTTGGAATTTAAATATATATCGACCAATCAAAAATTTCCATTCATTAAATTAAAAAAACCGAGCTTACCCTCTCCCCCTCGCGATATACGGTGGAAACCGCTTCTAACCTTCCTCCTCCGATTCCTCCTCCTATACGCGAAATTAGACCTAGCTCCTTTGGGAATTTTGAAGAGCTCTTCATCCTCTTCAAATCCAAATAACCCTCGCCTTCCCTCGTTGAGTATTGTGCCCGAATCGAGCTCGGGAAAGTCCACTGTACATCGCCAGAATTCTCCCTCGATCTGCGTTCGAGTTCGCCGCCTCCACCATCGATCTACGCGCCTCTCGAAGCTCTTCAAGGTGGCACAACCTGATCTCGACCTCGTGCTTCAGATTTGAGAAAGTTTCTAAACCTAGTTTTGAAACTTTTCAGAGAGGTATCGGGTTTATTTAATTTAACTATTTATAACACTTCAAAACCGTTGCAAACTTATAAAAATCATATTTTTTTTGCTACGTGGTCAAAATCCAACGAAACAGGAAACGTTGGACTTGTGTGGACGTCTTCTACATTCTAGAAGAGACCGGAGAATTTTTGGAGCTTCCTGCAATTTTTGGAGGAGTGGAACCCAATGTGAGATTTCTAAATTATAAACGATATGGAATGGCGACATAATGATGTATAAGTTATATAAGCATTGTACACCACATGTATAAGCATTGTATAAATTATATGTGTGATGTATAAGTTTTACATACGTTGAAAAATCACATGTGCGTTGAATGGAATTGTAATGACATTGAAATGAAATCGAAATATATTTATATACATATATATACACTCCCCTTGTCCACAGACCATGGACGATATATATTGGTTGTGACTGTTTGGATTTTGGTTGACGTGAAATTTGGTTGATAAATGCGAATGGTTGATAATGATTGTTTGTGGTTGAAACAAAATTGGAATTGTTTGTGGAAAAATCCATTGTGATATGAAAATGATCGAAATATTTGGATTATAAGGATAAGCCCCTTAGGGAACGCTGCGAGGCGTAAGGCAGTGCGAGGAGCCATACTCGGGACGGTGCCGGTTTTAAACCCCATGTTGTTATGCTGCCGAAATTGTCTGAAATATTCATGTGTTTAATTTATATTCATGTATTGAAATATATTCATGTGTTGGAAAAGTATTCGTATAACGAATGAATTGTTGAAAGATAAAAATCACAATTTTATCATGTATATGAAGTATATAAAAATATTCATGTTTAAACAATAAAAATCACATTTTTATAATATATACGAATCACTAAAAATATTCATGTTTGAAATAAATTGTTTAAACAATAAAAATCACATTTTTATAATATATACGAATCACTAAAGATATTCATGTTTGAAATAAATTGTTTTGACAATAAAAATCACATTTCTATTATATATATGAGGTGTTAAAAATAGTCATGTGGTGAAATAAATATTGGTTGGGTAAAAATATTATTTTTGCCAAATATATGAAATGAAAATGGTTTGGAAATCAAAGAATGAATTATATTTATATATATATATATAATTGAAATAAATCGAATCACGAGGCTGCGGTTCATATTTTGGAATCGTGATTTTAAACGATTATTGCAGAAGATCTGACCGTCGGATTTCCCCAAAACCGGAACCGTTGGGTTCGCTTTGAAAATATCTTTCCAACGATACTAAATTTGCGAAGATCCAACGGTTAAGTTGTGTGAAATGTTTAGTTCAAATCCGAATAAAAACAGTGCGAGAATGGATTATATTTATTTATATATAAAAATATAATTAAAATGAATCGAATAACGGCGCTATAGCTCGTATTTTGAAATTGTAACTTTGAACGGTTGTACCGGGAGATCCGACCGTCAGAATTTCCTAAAACTAGAACCGTTGGATCCGCTTTGAAAAGATCTTCCCAATGATATAAAATTTGTGAAGATCCAACTATTAAATTTTCAGATCTGTGTAAATCAAATCTGAAGAAAAACAGCATCATGGCCGCGTTATGGCCTGAAGCATCGTTTGAATAAATTGGCAATTTTTAAATAAATAAAAATAGCGATAAATTGTTACAAAATATTATACACGATATGGAATGGAAATAAACCGAATTTACTCGATTTATTGGATATCTGATGGTTGAATGTGTTTGACATGAAAATTACACTAATGAACTAAATTGTGGATGTCAAATAATTTAACCAAGAAATGAATTGATTTAAATTCTAAATATACGTGAATTATTTGAAAAGGCCGAGTTAAATCTCATTTCAAATAATTGATCGACGATTAGAAATCGACGATGAAGACTGTGGTTGAAGACCGAAGGGCTTCACATCGTTTGGATGATTGTCGATGTCTAGATTGGGAGGTATCCCAAGACAAGGTAATAAATGGTGGTCGTCCAGACGTACTTGGAGATCGACCGACCTCTCTCCTGTATTGGACATATGGGACGAGGAATAAGGTGCCTCCGGTTTCGTTCAGACCCAGAACGGACTTGTAAATGGGCTGTGTGTCCGACATTGGATTTCATTCTGTGTGATTGATATACATCAGTTGCATGGCGTGAATTGCCTGTGTGACATGCTGAGATGCAGTGATCAGGGCCTTTGTTGAAAAGCAGAGTCTTGTGGTTGATGATCAAAGCATGGCTTTAATACAGCTAGCTTTGTGTATGGCGTTGATTCGCGAGCCTCACACCCCGGTATGAACAAAAAACGGGAGAGGATTGCAGGGAGGGCATGCGTTTCCTTCTATCTAGGAGTGGTGTCCGCATTTTACAAGCTCTAACATTTTACTTATGTGGATGATGGATAGCAAGGCGCCTCGGTTATATCGGTCTTTCCGGGGCCGATAGTTTGGTCGGGATATGACCAGTTTACGCCCCATAGGGCAGCGAACCACAGTGCTCAAGCATTTTAATCCACTCCGTGTGGACCGGCCCTGAAGATCCAAGGGTCGATGCGTTCTAATCCTGAGACACGGGCTAGAGTGTCTCGAAGCGATAAGGATGATCCCTTGCCTTGGTTCATGACGGAAATCCAATTTCCAAGTACGACATCGTGCAGTTTTGATTGTAAACCTATATATGGAGACATAGTGGTATGGGGGCACTTATGCCATCTATTATTGATACTTATGATTGAAATTGTTAATGAAACATATAAACACTAGTAATAATATCAAATCCTTTTGTTTTATTCGTATCAAGCATATTTTCGCCATTATAAGGTAAAAACTCTATCCTCCGATTTGCATTGCATTATGTGATGGGAACTGAGTCTTATAATGGCTTCATTTTTATAAAAAGCATTGCGATGTTTAAATGATTTACTTATTTTAGCATCGGCAATCCAATGGAGTAAACCCGTTCCACGTTAGCGGCGTAGTGTTGTGATTGGCGTTACTGTAAGATTAGTTAAGTAGATTTCTCATACCAGTCCCATGACTGACTCGTAGTTTGTTTCACTTGCAAACTCGGGTACCCTATTTTCTACACGGGCAGCCTTGTATTCAGGTTTTAGTAGGCTCTATCTGGATAGCTATGGAGCTGAAGATGGATTTTATCACTTCTTTCTTTTTATGTTGTTCAACTCCTGTTGTACATACTATGTTTTGATTCCGATGTAGACATTTTATGTAAAGCTGAAACTATATTTTGTACTAAGTATGATCCTGTATACTGTGTAACTCTGATGATTATATTTATCTAGTGTATTTTGTTGTACATTATCTGATGTATTTATATATTTCTATTCTACTGTTATTCGTTTATGTGTTATATTCCAAAGATTACCCTTGCCACCGTGGAACAGGGGTTTGGGGTCGTCACAAGGTGGTATCAGAGCTTTGGTTAAGCTTGGTTCTAGAATATAACATATTAACGAATTTGTCAGAAATAGAACCAGTAGTGTTCTAAGACGGATTACTCATTTCAGATAGGATCGGTAATATCCTAGAATGAGTATAGCATAATGAAATACACCCCAGTAGACACATTTACATTCAAGTATATGTCTCTATGCTTTAAAAATACCTTTTCTGTTGGCCTAACACTTTGTCTGCTATTTGCAGACACTGGAAAATGAGTGGCAGAAGAAGAAGAGGTAGGTCATAACCAGATATTGAAGCTCTATTAAAGAAGGATCAAAATCTGGGTGGAGTATCGTTCTCAGGCAATGAATCCATTACAAACACAAGCATGGATGCGCTCTACTGAGAAAATTTTTGAAGGTTCAAAGCTGAGAGACGATCAGAAAAGATTATTGGTATCTTGGGCACTCAAAGATGAAGCTTTAATATGGAGGGAAACCGTTATTAAAGATAATCCAGAAGGTAATATTACCTGGGATAGATTTAAAGAAATTTTCAATGAAAGATTTACTCCTCCAGAAGCAACTGAGCGGTTAAATGTTGAATTCTACTATCTGATCAAGGAGATATGACCATTCCGGAATATCACTAGAAATTCAATGAACTTTCTCATTTTGCCCTGCATCTAATTCAAGATCCTAAGAAGAAAAATCTGAGGTTTATTAATGGGCTCCAAAGAAACTACCAAAGTAGTGTAACTGCACATGTGCAATAGCCTTTTTCTAAAATGATATATATGGCTTACCAGTATGAAGATCTTGATAAGAAAGATCTTTTGGAGGACGAAGAGCAATGTAGTTCTAGCAACAAAAGGAAATTTGAAACTGATAGCCCAGAGACAAGTACACAACCTGAGGCAAGTACGACGTCTAGGGTCAGAAAAGCCTAGAGTCAAGAGGAAAAATGTTAAATCTGAGAAAGGACCAGTAACAACTACCACTTGCTCTAACGATAAACAAAAAGGACATTTGGCGATAAATTGCGGACCCTTAAAGAAATGAATAAAGAGTGGATTTAAATCCAAGAACAAGTTTTAAGAGAATAGAAAATGCAGTCAATGCCATCAGACTGGCCATCTTGCGAAGGATTGCCGGTTATTAAAGAAATCCGAAAAAATACATGTAAACGAAGTTGTAGAAACTTCAGCACCCTCAGCTAGTCAGGGAAGGCTAGATGTTTTAAAAGGCATGCTTAATGTCAAAAACATTCTGGTTAAAGTACTGTTTGATATGGGCACGTCACGAAGTTTTATTTCGACTAAGGTGATAAAGAAGTTGGACATGAAACTGAAAAAGCTTAAAGAACCCATGACTGTCCATAATCCGGTTGGGGGTTCCCTCAATCTTAGTTGGATTTGTGGAGTGTCTATTTCTTTTTCCTGTTATCAGTTACCTACTATCTCGATCGTCATGAATTTCACAGAATTTGATCTTACTTTGGGATTGGATTGGTTAACCAAATATAAAGCGAAAGTAAACTGTGCAGAAAGATTTGTTAAAGTTAAAACAAAGCTAGGATATATAACCATTCCATGTAAAGGTCTGAATTCAGATAGAAAGGACTTTTGGGCAGCTCTGGATGTTTCTCCTGCTCAATTAGAACCTGTTCCTGTCGTTACGGAGAATATTCCGGTCGACGTAGAAAATATTCATGTCATCAAGAATTATGAGGATGTGTTTGAAGAAGTTGTTAGCTTATCTCCGTGTAGGGAAATTGATTTCAAAATCTCTTTAATTCTAAATGCAAGGCCAGTAGTTCACGCTATTCGAAGAACGACCTTGAAGTAAAAAAGAAGAGTTAGACAATCGAACTTGACAACTTGTATGGAAGGGTCTGATCAGGCTTAGTTTCTCTGATTTGGGAGCAGCATTGGTGTTTGTCCCAAAGTCAGACGGTACTCTCAGGCTATGTGTGGATTATCGTGACTTGAACAAGCGGACGTTAAAGAATAAATATCCATTGCCGCGAATTGCTGATTTGTTGGATTGATTGAATGGAGCACATGTATTTTCATGAATGGACCTAGCTACAGGTTTCCATCAGCTTCGTATTATCGAAGAGTGTGTTCCTTTGACAGCATTCAGAGGTCAGACTTATTCTACGAGTAGTTAGTAATGTCATTCGGCTTATGTAACGCTCTAGCTTATTTTGTCGATCTAATGAACAGAGTATTCAGAGAAGTATTGAATAAATTCGTATTGGTTTTCATTGATTACATATTGATCTTCTCTAAGACAGAGACCAAGCATGTAAAACATTTGGAACAAGTGTTAGAGATTCTGAGGAAGAATGTTTTAAAGGCCAAATTTACCAAATGTATATTCTGGCAAGAAGAAGTCAAATTCCTTGGCAATGTTGTATCAAAAGAAGGAATTTCTGTGGATCCCAGTAAGATCACAACTATTCAAAATTGGAAGCAACCAACTACGCCCACAGAAGTCAAAAGTTTTCTGGGATTGTCTAGTTATTATCGGAAGTTCGTTAAAGATTTTTCGAAGATATCTAGTTCCTTAACAAAGCTTACTAAGAAACATTCAAGGTTCAATTGGACTCCAGAATGTGAGACTGCTTTCCAAGAGCTGAAGTTAAAATTGACAAGTGCTCCAGTGTTAACAATTATTGATAGTAATCAAGACTTGAAAGTCTAAAAAGATGCTTCTAAAGAAGGTCTTGGTGCAGTATTAATGCAAAGAGGCTAAGTAGTTGCTTATGCTAGCCGTCAGTAGAAGCCGCATGAGAAGAACTGTGCAACTCACGATCTTGAATTGTTAGCCATCGTGTTTGGTATGAAAATCTGGAGGCATTATCTATTGGGTGAGAAGTTCGAATTATATACTGATCTTCAATCATTGAAGTACTTGTTCACCCAGAAAGATCTGAATATGAGGAAGCAGCGTTGGCTAGAATTTCTCACAGCATATGATCTTGATATTTTGTATACTCCGGGGAAAGCCAATGTTGTGGCTGATGCGCTCAGCAGAAAGAATGTGATCATCGCCAATCTTATCATTACACCATCGTTGATTGATAAAATATCTATTCTTCAGAAAGACGATAGTTTTGTTAAAGATATTATTAAAAGAATTCAAAGGGGCGAAGTCTCCAGTTTCCAAGTGGATAGTGCAGGAGTTCTGAGAATGAAAGGAAGAATTTGTGTTCCCGACATCCTTGAACTCAAAAGAGAAGTAATGGACGAGTGTCACAAGTCCAACCTGAGTATCCATCCAGGGGTTAGTAAAATGTATAATGACCTCAAGCGAACCTTCTGGTGGAAGGCGATGAAAGAGACATCTCTATATATGTTAGCAGGTGTTCTACTTGTCAACAAGTCAAGAGCGATCAACAGAAACTCGCCGGATTGTTGCAACCGTTGGAAATTCTAGGTTGGAAGTGGGAACAAGTTTCTATGGATTTCATAGATGGTTTGCCCTGAACCCGGAGAGGAAATGCCAGTATTTGGGTGATCATAGATTGTTTAACGAAGACCGCCCATTTTATACATGTCAGATCAAATAGAACCACTTAGAGTCTGGCGCAGATTTATTTCAAAGAAATTGTTAAGTTGCATGGAGTTCTCATGAGTATCGTTAGTGATCGTGACCTGATTTTTGCTAGTAAATTCTGGAAAGCATTCCAAGTAGAATTGGGAATAAAAATGAACTTGAGCACCACTTATCATCCTCAAACAGATGGTCAAACTAAGAGGGTGAACCGTATTTTAAAAGACTTATTGCGGGCTTGTGTTATTGATTTTGGCGGATCACGGGAAGACCACTTGCATTTGGCTAAGTTCTCATACAACAACAACTACCAAGCGATCCTGAAAATGTCACCATTCGAAGCATTGTATGGTAGACCATGCAGATCTCCCACAAGTTGGGTAAAACCTAGCAATAGACTCGTATTGGGACCAGATATGGTGCGTGAAGCTTCAGACAAAGTTGATTTCATTAACAAGCAACTGCAAACAGCTCAAAGCCGACAGAAGAGCTATGAAGATTCGAGAAGAAGAGATTTGTTCTTTTCTGTTAGTGATTATGTGTATCTATGGGTTTCTCCGATGAGAGGAGTAGTTCGATTTGGCAAAACAGGGAAGTTGGCGCCCAAATTTATTGGTCCATTTCCTATGCTCGAACGAATTGGAACTCCTGCTTATAGGTTTCAATTGCCTGATTGTTTTCCTGGAGTACATGATGTGTTTCATGTATCTCAACTTCGAAAGAATGTGTATGATCCAGACTTGGTCGTGGAAGAAATCGCGCAACAAGATTTGGAAATTACTCCAGCATTAGATGTTAGAAGAGAGTCGATAAAGATTATTGGCAAAGAGACTAAAGAGCTGAGGAACAAGAAGGTTCACTTAGTCAAAGTGCAATGGAGTGGAGATACACGAGACTGTACTTGGGAAACTGAGGAGAGCACTAAGAAACCTATCCTAATTGCAGGGTGGATATCTCTGATTAACTCTGGTGCAAGGTACCTTTACCATAGTTTGCATTTTCGTACTGTTCTCTACTTACTTGTTGTTTCCTTTTCATGGATGTAAAATTTTTAATTATATAGCCTGAGTACTTTTAAAAGAGTATATGGATTAATTAGTATATTTTCGAAAAGTTAATCAACAAATTGATTGTTGTTTGTGTGGTGTGATTATGAATTTGATTAATCAAAATATTGGAACGATAATTAATTTAATCAATAAGAGAATGAGGGTAAATTTATGCAAATTGAATCAAATTTTGAATGGATTTGAAATTGATGAAATACATGCATGCACATTATATATGTTTGAACAGGTAACTGGATTTGCTATTGAGTAAAGAATTTATTTGCATGCCCGACAAATAGGTAAACCTTAATGAGTTGGATGCGCAGTTTTATTTATATATCAACTCCTATGGATGCCATCGGATGCGGAGTGCTGGTTGTTATGTGTGAAATAGTAAACGTCGCCATAGGATAGTAATAGTTAATTTTGAACTACACTACATGGCATACTACTTGAAGATAGCATACCCTATCATATATCACATAAGCATTTGGAGCTTATGTGACAAGGTTGAAGATTTACCATACGAGCGAGAGGCTTGTATGGCGATGACTATATTACAGGTTGAACCAAAGACTGATATGGACTATATAAAATATAACAGTAAATTGCCAGATTAATAAAAAAAACCACACGGGTCTGGAGATGACAATAAACACGTCTCTCTGGTCATTAAGGCACAAAAACCATTTATAGGGTGACGAGAATTTATTCTTTGGAGTTATGATCTATACACACTCCCTTATGGACATCGGAATATATGACTATAAATATGTGTATGCTTTTTAGGATTTATTGGGTACCTAATACGGCCCAATAAATTTCCAAACCCCTCCTCGTACAAAGGAGGTTATAGCGAAATTTTTCGATAATTTAGGGTGTTAGCCAATTTTTTGAAGAATTAGAAAATTCTTAGAAACTGAAAAGTTGAAGAATGAAAGACAAAATGAAAGTTGAGTTTGTTAGTGTAACAACCCGGAAAATTAGAACCAATTTAAAATTTTATTTTTAAGAAGTTTTGTTAGAAAATGCGCCAGAATTTCTTGTTAAAGTAACATATTGTTTTCTTCATTTTGTTAAATTAAAACTAAATTTATATAAGTTGTATTACAATGATTTATTTTAGATCATTGGTTTTATAAATTTAATTTGGAGTCTAACTTTTAGATCCATAATTCTATGTTCATGTAAATGGATTAAAATTCATCTTAAAGATTTATTTGAACTTTATGCACAATTAGTAAAAATTTAGATTGGTAGTCCAAGTTTTATCTTTCATAACTAAGTGTAACATTAGACTTGATGGTTTATATATACATGTTATATACATATATATTTTTTAGTTAGGGCGCGCACTGCCTGGTCTGAGGGAACATGACCGATATTTGGTTGCATACTTGTTTTTATGCATTGTTATGTTTTGGAATTCATATTTCCAAATGTTTTGTTTTCCAATCCCAAAGTGAAATCTACTTTGATATAGAAAAAATAGATATGTATTTCATAATGATTTGAAATAAGAAATCGGGAAATAAAGTCCAAAGGAATAATTTCTGTAAAGAGAATTGGATTTAAAAATCTAAGTTAGGGATTAAGCCTAAAAGGGTAGATTGAGGAATTGCATGTTGACTGATGCATTATAGATCCATAGCTTTATTTATGGTAGTAGTATATGCACTGGCAATCCAATGGAGTAAACCTGTTCCGCGTTAGCGGCATGGTCCTGTGATTGACCTTATTATAAGATAGGTTAAGTAAGATATCTCATACCAGTCTCATGACTGACCTATAGTTTGTTTCACTGGCAAACTCGGGTGCCCTCTTTTCCACATGGGCAGTCGAGTAGCTTTTTGCAGATATTTATCTCTTTAGCAGGATCCTGGATCAAAGCTCAAAGCTGTGTCTAGAGCAAATGAAAGTCTTCCGCTGTGTTAAGTTTATTTGTTTCCGCTGCACTGTATTATATTTAATGTAAAATTTATCTTCCGTTGCATTATTATATTCGCTGTACTCTGATATTTTGTACTCTGATGTAACATTATTATAATGTTTATAAAAGTCTGATGTTATTGTTCTGATGTATTGTATTCCCAAAGTTAACATATGCGGGTTTTGAACGATTTTGATCGATCTAGCGATCGATTAAGGTCCAGGGTGCCACTGTAACGACACGCATTTTGCCCGACCTTAATCGATCGCTAGATTAATCAAAATCATTCAAAACCCGCATACGTTAACTTTGGGAATACAATACATCAGAACAATAACATCAGACTTTTATAAACATTATAATAATGTTACATCAGAGTACAGAATATCAGAGTACAGCGAATATAATAATGCAACGGAAGATAAATTTTACATTAAATATAATACAGTGCATCGGAAACAAATAAACTTAACACAACGGAAGACTTTCATTTTCTCTAGACACAGCTTTGTGCTTCGATCCAGGATCCTGCTAAAGAGATAAATATCTGCAAAAAGCAACTCGACTGCCCGTGTGGAAAAAAGGGCACCCGAGTTTGCCAGTGAAACAAACTATAGGTCAGTCATGGGACTGGTATGAGAAATCTTACTTAACCTATCTTATAATAAGGTCAATCACAAGACCACGCCGCTAACGCGGAACGAGTTTACTCCATTGGATTGCCAGTGCATATACTACTACCATAAATAAAGCTATGGATATATAATGCATCAATCAACATGCAATTCCTCAATCTACCCTTTTAGGCTTAATCCCTAACTTAGATTTTTAAATCCAATTCTCTTTACAGAAATTATTCCTTTGGACTTTATTTCCCGATTTCTTATTTCAAATCATTATGAAATACATATCTATTTTTTTATATCAAAGTAGATTTCACTTCGGGATTGGAAATATGAATTCCAAAACATAACAATGCATAGAAACAAGTATGCAACCAAATATTGGTCATGTTCCCTCAGACCAGGCAGTGCGCGCCCTAACCAATATATATATATATATATATATATATATATATATATATATATATATATATATATATATATATATATGCACATCCCATCTAGGGGCAGGCTACACTAACGATGCACCATCCCACCTATGGGGGATAATATGCACCGTCCTCCACTTCTAGTCGCTCTTGGGTCACCCGATCTCTAGCCACATACTTACTAAATCATTTTATATCCCGAAGTAGGGAAAATCATGTCACAACATAATCACAAGTTTAATCAAATCTATATAGATTTCCAATTTCAAATCATCTCGAAATTATCGGGTATAGTCCTCGAAATCCTTTCTGTTTTATAAAACATTTTATAAAACATTCCCTGTCCAAAATCGGGAATAATTCTTCTTTTTAGTTAAGAAAATCACCTTTCAAAATCATTCATTAATTTTGAAATAAACAACATCGCTAAACACCTTAAAGTCAAATCGCGAAGTGTTTCACAAGGTGTTAGCATACATATATTTCTACCCAACCCAATGCTAAATGTAAAAGCATAATTTGCTCATAAACTGGTCGAGCATAATCCATTCAATCAATCAACATGTCAATTTTATTGTTTCAACATTTATAGTCATATCATGAATATTCTATATATATATTCATACAGTACGTTAAAAATGTAAATTTTAATGTTTCAACATTTACAGCCCAACCATGAATATTTTCATAAATCTTATCTTTACGTTGAAACATACTTTGCATTAAAATATAACTTTTAATGTTTTCAACATTTCTATCTATACAATGTATATTTTACATAAATAATACTTTACATTAAAAATAGAATTTTTAATGTTTTCACATTTTTCTCAATACAATGAATATCTCATTTCATTCTTACATTAAAAATATGATTTTTAATGTTTCAATCTTTTTATTTCAAACAAATGATCATTTTTTATCTTTTCTACATATTTTTATCGTTAACACATTTTTTCATTTCAAATAGATGAACATTTTTAATCTTTTCAACATATACGATAAAAATGCGAATTTTATCGTTGACACATTTTTATTTCTAATAAATGAACATTTTTAACCTTTTCAACATATACAATAAAAGTGCGAATTTTATCGTTAAAACATTTTCATTTTGACTAAATGAATATTTCAATCTTTTCTATATATGTGATAAAAATGTGAATTTTATCGTTAACACATTTTCATTATTAATAAACGAACATTCCTATGGAATGGCATTTCTAATATAACGACATTTTTAATCTAATTTAACATTTCATACAAAAATGACATTTTTAATCAAAGTTAACATTTCATACAAAAATGAGTATTTTGATCTGACTTAACATTTCATACCAAAAATGAATATTTTTATCTAACTAACCTTTCATACAAAAATGAATATTTTGATCTAACTAACTTATGTTTTTAACATGTCAACAATAATGTTTTAACATTTTTGTAAACTCTAATATATGTTTTCTAATGAATCATTTTTACATTAAAATGGGAATTTTTAATGTTTCAACAGTTTTATTCTAACATGAATAATTTTCTAATAAATCATTCTTTTCATTAAAATAAGATTTTACTTCTAACATATTTTCATATTCAAAACATGTACATTTTACTAGTTTCATTCATTACATTAAAAGAAAAGAGATTTTAATGTGGACATGTTTGATTTTAAACAAGAGATATTTCTAGTGATTCACTCCATGCATTGAAATGTAATTTTAAATGTTAAAACACTTTTAACTAAGTTTCATCCTTTTTAATGAATCCTAATTACATAGAAATGTAATTTTGCATGTTAACAAATACTAACCAAAGTTATATTCTTTTTAATGAATCATTTACATAAAAATGTAATTTTTCATGTTATCAAGTTCTAACCAAAGTTATATTCTTTTTATTACATTATAGAACATGTAACTTTTACATTCTTTTTATTACATTTATGAAAATGTAACTTTTACGTCTTATTACATTTATGAAAATTTAACTTTTACATTCTTTTTATTACATTTATGAAAATGTAACTTTTACATTTTTTTATTCCATTTATGAAAATGTAACTTTTACATTCTTTTTATTCCATTTATGAAAATGTAACTTTTACATTCTTTTTATTACATTTATGAAAATCTAACTTTTACATTCTTTTTATTAAATTTATGAAAATGTAACTGTAACGACCCGCACTCTACGCATCATAGGATCGTAGAATATTTATTTCTTTCTCATACGAAGTCGTATGGTCATGTAACTTTGGGGGACGGCTATTGCGGTCATTTCCCATGTTCATGATTTTTCCCGATTTTTAAATGACCATTTTACCCCTAGTTGGCACTGTTTTGGCCATAACTTTTGACTGGAAATGAATTTTGACCTGAGACCACTTCCATTGGCTCCGGATGATGGTTTCTCTTTCCGTAGAGTGGTCACATTAGCCAAACGGACTTACCGTTTGGGAGATATGGCTGAAACAAGTTTCAGATGGTGAAAAACAGCTTAATTGGGCCTAACCGGGTGATTAGCAGCTAGGCCCAGAGAGGGATTTCGGGTTTAGGAGTATATAGGGGCTGATTAGGGTTAGAAAACATTTCTTTAGACATTTTCCAGCCGCCACTTTCATTCCTCTTAACCTAGTAATGGCCTCCACTCTTTAAATCTCTCCAAAAACACCCAAAATCACTCCCTAATCAAGGATTAAGGCTTAGAGGCATCAAATCAAGGAGAATTAGCACAAGGACCAAGGTAGAGCTGCTGTTATATATTGGAATTCTTGCAAATCAGAGGTTCACTTCAGGTCTGAAAGTTTTATTGTGGCAAAGGTGAGTGATTTGCATAGTTTTTGCACTAATTACGGTAATTAAGGGTAATTAGTGAAGATTAGCGAATTTATACACTAATAAATTCTGGAAAAATGTTTAGAAATTCGAAAATAATATTTTATGCCTCTGTTAGAAATTTGGTTCGGTTTGATTAAGTTTTGTTAACCCTATGATTCGATTTACTTAAAAATGCTTAAGGGAAAATTTGGGATTTTGACCATGTTTGATCCACTTTACATGCTATGATTTGTGTTTTGGGCGTTTGTAGTCGATACTATATGTTGCTATGACTGTATGATATGTCTTGTGATTGTCTGGAAGTGTTAGTTTGGTCAAAAACGCTGTCGAATGGCGAAAAACAGTTGCTGGAACGAAGTGCAGGAAATACACCGGATCGGATCGCCCGTTATGCTATGCGAACCGACCCGATCACAGCTCCGATCATCACGTACTGATGAACCACGAACCGATCCGCCTATGGATGGTGACCACGAACCGATCCACTTCTGAAGTTCACGATCCGATCCGATGGAAACTGGAGATCACGATCCAAATAGAAGGCATGAACTGAACTGGCTTTCCGACCCGATCCACTTCAGAAGCACGACTCGAACCAGTGGGAGTGCCTCGACCCGATCCGACCTGGTGAAGGCGATGCGATCCGCGAACCGATCCGAGGTGGAGCACGATTCGACGATGGCGACCCGACCTGGAGAGTATGCCACGATCCGAGCAGGGGGAGGAGGTTACTCACGATCCGACGGTGATGACTACGAGCTGAATGAAGACCGATCCGGAAGTGAAGACTATAACCCGAGATGCAAAGGAAGTCCAAATGAGAAGTTAGAGCTCAAGATTCAGATGGGAATCAACGAGTTCGCTTCATGGTTGGGCTTTGCTGCGGGATGCGTGCCAAGGAGTTATCGACGTCTATAGCTTTGGACCACTATGGTAGGAGGTACGAAGGCGGATTCAGGGCCATTATGGCATCGGTAGAACCAAGGGCTACGACCAATGAAGTGGGTCATTGAAATGTTTGGTCGTGACTCCAAGTGTTTGGCTTGGTCACAGCAGGGTTTCTACAAGTCGGGATTCGTCGTTACCTCAGTTTGTCTAGTGTTCCAAAGTGGTAGATGTCGTATGCTTTACGCACTGAGTGAGAGATGTGAGGATGGTTGCTATGGATGGTTTGTTTGCTATCATTATGACATACACACCCCACCACCGTATTCTTTACACTATTCATTATGACACCTTGGAGTATTGTACGGTATGTGGTACTAACTCTTTGGTTGCAGGTCCAGGTTCAGGTATGGTTTAGTATACCTGTTATCATTCTGTTTTGATGCTTATCGCTCACACCAGGCTTTATGTCTGAGCCAGAGTTTTATGTCTCTTCTTATTACTCTGGGTGCTCACACGAGCAGACTAGAGACAGGTTAGCTGGTGATGCACGGGTAGATGATCCGGAGACGAGCAGGAGGCTTCCACGTAATATATATAGTATTCTCCCTGTGTTGTTGAAGATCATTGCTTGGGCATTGGTGGTGCATCTTCTACTTTAGTTTTCTTTTGTTAGAGACAGTAAATTTGGAAAGTTGTAATAAGCTGTATTTGGATTTCCGCTGCTCTGATGTTGACATTGATTATTAGTTATCAGCTTATGCACTGTCTCGCCTGTTTTATGTCAAGTATGTTATTATTATATTTTATCCCATGCGCTGTGAGACATTCTACAGGTTCCTCGTTTAGTTCATTCTCTTCTTTCCTTTCTCCTGACGACCGTCCCGTGCTAGTTGGGCATGTGTATAGCGCACTTTCGGAGGAAATGCAGGCCGGTGTGGGGCGGGCCGTCACACTTGGTATCAGAGCTCTAGGTTGCGTAGTTAACCTAGGGAAGTTATCAGGGAGAAATAATATACGTATACGAGAGAGCGTATTTGTGATTACTTTGGTTTTAAAAGCTATATATATACTATTACTATTATAAGGATGAAGTCGTACTGCACTAGCACCACTATGGAGTCGTTAATCGTTTCCTTTTTCAGATTTACGATGAGCCGATATACTAGAGGTGCTGGTAGGGGAGCCAATAATGGGAATGCTGCTAACATGAGGGCGATGTTTACTGACCTCATGAGAGAGATGCTTAGAGATGTACAGAGGGCAGCTCCCAATGGTGGAAATGGTGGTGGTCCAATAGTGCAGGCGCCAAGAGTCGACTTCGCCAAGCTGAATAAGGATTATACTAGCCTTGGTGGGAAGCCGTTCCACGGAACGGAGTCGGCCACGGATGTTCAGGATTGGTTGGATAGTTGCGAACGTATCTTCAAGGATTTGGGTATCGAGGATGCAATGAAGAGAAAGCTAGCGTCCCGTCAGCTGCAAGGGCGGGCAATGAATTGGTGGAATGCTATAAAGGCAGCTACTCCCGAAGATCAGATTACTTGGGAGCAGTTCAAAGCTCGCTTTAGCGAGAAGTTCATCCCAGCTGCTCAGAAGTCAGTGCTGTTTAAGAAATTCTTGGAGCTCAAGCAGAATGGCAGAGCTGTCTCGGAGTATATTGCTGAATTTGACACCTTGTCGAAATATGGGTTATCTCTTATTGATACTGCCGAGAAAAAGAATGAGAAATTCATAACTGGTATGGATCAGTACTTGGGGGAAAAACTTATTAACCACATCGATGAGATGTTTGAATCGATTGTGGGGAAAGCGTTAAGATCAGAAAGTCTCTACCCTAGGTCGAAGACTGAGGTTGCATCCGCAGATGAGCCAAAGCCACAAGCAAGTGGTGGAGGCAAGGGTGGTTCCCAGAATAAGAGAAAGCAGAACCAAGCTAAGGATGGCCAGAAGAAAAAGAATAAGCAAGATGTTGAGTGCTTTAGCTGTGGTAAGAAGGGCCATTATGCTAGTAATTGTCGGGCCAAGCCAGCGGATAGGAAGTGCTTCAACTGTGGCCAAATGGGACATCACAAGGACAAGTGTCCGCAGCCCCCTAAAGAAAAGCAAATGGTGAAAGCCTATGCTCTTAATGCTATTCCTTCTTCGTCGAATGTCCCAACAGCGGCGGAGAAGGGAAAGAATGTCGTCATTCAAGGTATGCTTTCTGTTTATGATGTTCCTGTTAGAGTTTTGTTTGATACCGGAGCTTCCAGTTCTTTCATATCTAGTGACCTGGTAGATAGGTTGGGATTGGAGCCCGAGATTGTCGATAGACCTTTAGTAGTGACGAACCCGATCGGAGGTTCGACTAGCCTTAGCATGATTTGTCGTAATGTGGTCTTATCTAGTCATGGATGCATGTTTGTTTGTGATTTCTTTTTTTGGGCTTTACTGGATTTGGCATTATTTTGGGAGTAGATTGGCTCCAAAGATACGGGGTGGTGGTAGACTGTGAGGGCTTGTTGGTGATAGCTAGAGCGGATGATGGGTGGAGGATAGTGTTTGGTGGTCTACCCAGTAAGGGGGTATTGGCTAGTTTTCTAAACTCCCTCGACATTCCGCATAGTGAGTTGTCAGGTTTGCCCGTGGTTGGCCAGTATCCGGATGTTTTCGAAGAAGTGACCGGACTTCCACCACACCGAGAGATTGAGTTCCGTATTGATTTGGTAAAAGATGCCAGGCCTATAGTGATGCCACTTCGTCGTATGGCACCAAGGGAGCAGCGAGAGCTCGAGGTGCAAGTCAGCGATCGTGTTCGCGTTAAAGATGTGGAGACACTATCTCTTAGGAGAAAGATTTGAGCTGTTTACAGATCATAAGTCGTTAAAGTATCTCTTCTCTCAGAAAGATCTGAATCTCCGTCAGCAGAGATGGTTAGAGTTCTTAGCTTCCTATGATTTTGACATCGCATACACACCAGGAAAGGGCAATGCGGTGGCTGATGCATTGAGTAGAAGACATGCCAGATTAGGGGCTATGTTCCTTGAATGGAAGCAACTGGAGTTTATCGCGGGGTTTGATTTCAGACCAAAGTGCGAATTGGATCCAGAAATGTTAACAAGTTTGACGATCAGACCCACTTTGATTGAGCGGATCGGCTCTAGTCAGAGGGACGATCCTAACCTATTGGAAATCATCTCTAAGTTAGATATGGGTATCGATGAGGAGATGAACAAGTATGGGCTTGATCGAGATGGATGGCTTAGAAAGAATGGAAAGCTTGTTGTACCCAATGTCAATGGATTGAGAGATGAAGTGCTTAGAGAATGCCATCACTCAAAGCTGACTATACACCCCGGTGGTAACAAGATGTATCGAGATATGAAGCAGACCTACTACTGGGAAGGGATGAAAAGAGACGTTGGGAAGTTTATATCCAAATGCATGAATTGCCAGCTAGTTAAAGCAGAGCAAAAGAAGCCTAGTGGGTTGTTACAACCATTAGAAATTCCCAAATGGAAATGGGAGCAAGTCTCGATGGATTTCATCGATGGTTTACCAAGGACTAGATCGGGACATGATAGCATTTGGGTGATTGTGGATCGATTGACTAAAAGCGCAAGGTTTATACCAGTCAAATCGACCAGAACGGCAACTAAGTTAGCAGAGTTGTATATGAAGTGGGTAGTGAGATTTCATGGAGTACCTAAAGGCATTGTGAGCGACCGAGACCCGTTGTTCACTAGTGGGTTTTGGAAGAGCTTACAAGAGGCTCTAGGGTCAGAGTTACATCTCAGTACCGCATATCATCCTCAGACCGACGGTCAGACGGAGAGAGTGAACCGTATTTTGGAAGATCTCTTGAGAGCATGTATATTGGATTTTGGTGGATCGTGGGATGACCATTTGCACCTAGTAGAGTTTGCATATAATAATAGCTACCAATCCAGTATCGGTATGGCTCCGTTTGAAGCTTTGTACGGAAGACCATGCAACTCACCATCGTGTTGGATAGAGACTGGCGAGAAGTTTATGCTTGGACCAGATGTGGTGAGGGAAACTTCAGATAAAATCAAGACCATTCAACAACGAATGAAAGCTGCCCAAGATAGGCAGAAGAGTTATGCTGATAAGAGGAGAAGAGACTTAAAATTCTCCGTTGGCGACTTGGTGTTTGTCAAGATTTCTCCGTTGAAGAGCGTAATACGATTTGGCAGGAGAGGAAAGTTGGCACCAAGATTCGTTGGCCCATTCCTTGTTCTTGAACTATTCGGGAATTTGGCATATAGAATTGACTTACCAGACAAGATGGCGGGAGTTCACAACGTATTTCATGTTTCCCAACTAAGGAAGTTCGTTCACGACTCAGATATGACTATTTCACCTGATCAGTTAGAGGACTTCGAAGTAGAACCCGAGGCGGTTGGGAACCGCAAGCAGGCCCGTATTGTCGAGCACGACATGAAGCAACTTCGAAGGAAGGCGGTGAAGCTAGTCAAGGTACAGTGGAGCGAGGACGAGAGTGATTGTACTTGGGAGACAGAGGAGGACATTAGGAAGACACACCCAGAACTCTTTGCCTGGTAAGATTTTGACTTCGATTTAGTTTTCCGCATGCTAGGATAGGCTTGTTTGCTTGTTTTGCATGTTTGATTGTTGTACGTGGTTGTTAGGCATGCGGGATCCTTTGTATGTTTTGGGTTAAGGAATTTCGGGGACGAAATTTCTTAAGGGGGGGAGAGTGTAACGACCTGCACTCTACGCATCATAGGATCGTAGAATATTTATTTCTTTCTCATACGAAGCCGTATGGTCATGTAACTTTGGGGGACGGCTATTGGGGTCATTTCCCATGTTCATGATTTTTCCCGATTTTTAAATGACCATTTTACCCCTAGTTGGCACTGTTTTGGCCATAACTTTTGACTGGAAAGGAATTTTGACCTGAGACCACTTCCATTGGCTCTGGATGATGGTCTCTCTTTCCGTAGAGTGGTCACATTAGCCAAACGGACTTACCGTTTGGGAGATATGGCTGAAACAAGTTTCAGATGGTGAAAAACAACTTAATTGGGCCTAACCGGGTGATTAACAGCTAGGCCCAGAGAGGGATTTCGGGTTTAGGAGTATATAGGGGCTGATTAGGGTTAGAAAACATTTCTTTAGACATTTTCCAGCCGCCACTTTCATTCCTCTTAACCTAGTAATGGCCTCCACTCTTTAAATCTCTCCAAAAACACCCAAAATCACTCCCTAATCAAGGATTAAGGCTTAGAGGCATCAAATCAAGGAGAATTAGCACAAGGACCAAGGTAGAGCTGCTTTTATATATTGGAATTCTTGCAAATCAGAGGTTCACTTCAGGTCTGAAAGTTTTATTGTGGCAAAGGTGAGTGATTTGCATAGTTTTTGCACTAATTACGGTAATTAAGGGTAATTAGTGAAGATTAGTGAATTTATACACTAATAAATTCTGGAAAAATGTTTAGAAATTCGAAAATAATATTTTATGCCTCTGTTAGAAATTTGGTTCGGTTTGATTAAGTTTTGTTAACCCTATGATTCGATTTACTTAAAAATGCTTAAGGGAAAATTTGGGGTTTTGACCATGTTTGATCCACTTTACATGCTATGATTTGTGTTTTGGGCGTTTGTAGTCGATACTATATGTTGCTATGACTGTATGATATGTCTTGTGATTGTCTGGAAGTGTTAGTTTGGTCAAAAACGCCGTCGAATGGCGAAAAACAGTTGCTGGAACGAAGTGCAGGAAATACACCGGATCGGATCGCCCATTATGCTATGCGAACCGACCCGATCACAGCTCCGATCGCCACGTACTGATGAACCACGAACCGATCCGCCTATGGATGGTGACCACGAACCGATCCACTTCTGAAGTTCACGATCCGATCCGATGGAAACTGGAGATCACGATCCAAATAGAAGGCATGAACTGAACTGGCTTTCCGACCCGATCCACTTCAGAAGCACGACTCGAACCAGTGGGAGTGCCTCGACCCGATCCGACCTGGTGAAGGCGATGCGATCCGCGAACCGATCCGAGGTGGAGCACGATCCGACGATGGCGACCCGACCTGGAGAGTATGCCACGATCCGAGCATGGGGAGGAGGTTACTCACGATCCGACGGTGATGACTACGAGCTGAATGAAGACCGATCCGGAAGTGAAGACTATAACCCGAGATGCAAAGGAAGTCCAAATGAGAAGTTAGAGCTCAAGATTCAGATGGGAATCAACGAGTTCGCTTCATGGTTGGGCTTTGCTGCGGGATGCGTGCCAAGGAGTTATCGACGTCTATAGCTTTGGACCACTATGGTAGGAGGTACGAAGGCGGATTCAGGGCCATTATGGCATCGGTAGAACCAAGGGCTACGACCAATGAAGTGGGTCATTGAAATGTTTGGTCATGACTCCAAGTGTTTGGCTTGGTCACAGCAGGGTTTCTACAAGTCGGGATTCGTCGTTACCTCAGTTTGTCTAGTGTTCCAAAGTGGTAGATGTCGTATGCTTTACACACTGAGTGAGAGATGTGAGGATGGTTGCTATGGATGGTTTGTTTGCTATCATTATGACATACACACCCCACCCCCGTATTCTTTACACTATTCATTATGACACCTTGGAGTATTGTACGGTATGTGGTACTAACTCTTTGGTTGCAGGTCCAGGTTCATGTATGGTTTAGTATACTTGTTATCATTCTGTTTTGATGCTTATCGCTCACACCAGGCTTTATGTCTGACCCAGAGTTTTATTTCTCTTCTTATTACTCTGGGTGCTCACACGAGCAGACTAGAGACAGATTAGCTGGTGATGCACGGGTAGATGATCCGGAGACGAGCAGGAGGCTTCCACGTAATATATATAGTATTCTCCCTGTGTTGTTGAAGATCACTGCTTGGGCATTGGTGGTGCATCTTCTACTTTAGTTTTCTTTTGTTAGAGACAGTAAATTTGGAAAGTTGTAATAAGTTGTATTTGGATTTCCGCTGCTCTGATGTTGACATTGATTATTAGTTATCAGCTTATGCACTGTCTCGCCTGTTTTATGTCAAGTATGTTATTATTATATTTTATCCCATGCGCTGTGAGACATTCTACAGGTTCCTCGTTTAGTTCATTCTCTTCTTTCCTTTCTCCTGACGACCGTCCCGTGCTAGTTGGGCATGTGTACAGCGCACTTTCGGAGGAAATGCAGGCTGGTGTGGGGCGGGCCGTCACAGTAACTTTTACATTTTTTTTTATTACATTTATGAAAATGTAACTTTTACATTCTTTTTATTACATTTATGAAAATATAACTTTTACATTCTTTTTATTACATTTTTGAAAATGTAACTTTTACATTCTTTTTATTACATTTTTGAAAATGTAACTTTTACATTCTTTTTATTACATTTATGAAAATGTAACTTTTACATTCTTTTTAATCCAATGATGTATTTTAATCTAATGTGACAATTCTAACATAAATGGTTTCTAATCCAATGTGACAATTCTAACATAAACGATGTTTTAGTCTAATTTGTCAATTCTAACATAAACAATGTTTTATTCTAATTTGTCAATGATAACAAAATGTTATTATTATTATTATTATTTTTGACCTGTGAAAATTTTTCATAACATAAACATATGATAAAAATGTGAATTTTTATCATACAACAATTTTAATAACTAATGAACATTTTTATATAACAACATATAATAAAAATATGATATTTATTGCACTAATAATATACTAATATACGAATCATTTTGGTGACATGATTACACAATAAAAATGTTATTTTTATTGTCCAACAAATTCTAACAATATACGTATTACAATAAAAATAATATTTTTATTGTAAAACAGTTCCTATCATTGACATGATTATTTCAACTACATATATACAATAAAAACATGGTTTTTATTATATAAGCAAGTTTTTATGAATAAGCAAATTCTAGATCTACACAATTCAATCCATTTCACAAAATGTGAATTCACCAGAAATGAAATCAATTTCGTCGCAACCAATATCAACCATTCATAACCACAATAGTTCAATCAATTCGTCATGATCATATTGATTTTTATTGTTTCACCACAAATATATTTTTCTAAATTTAAAATTGAATTTTAGAGATCTCACCTTGATTTTACTGAATTTCGAACGTTCTCTATTTTGGTCCTAATCGATTCCATTGCGTAGATCTTCTCTTCACGATTCCAGCGGATCTGAAATCATTTGATTTCGTTTTCGTTTGAATGAGATACGACTATTTTAATATTAACCAAATAATTAAATAATTAATTACATTACAAATATCTTCCTCCTTCTTTTTGTATTACGCTCCCTGTAGCATCGTACCACCCTCCATCGAATTGCATGAAAACGGGGCGAAATGAAGCGTTGATATCTCATAAGTTGTCACTCTAAAGGTGATCATCAACGTTGAAGATATAGATCATAGAACGATCTATCATATTTGCCTTTGGAAATTTTGGAAATGGAGGAATGGATTGAAATAGATTTGAGGGGAAGAATAAGAGCGTTTTCAACCATTGATTAGCATGGTGGCGGCTGTACATTTAGAGGATTAGGGATAGGTTTAGAGAAGTTTATGATATTATATAGTAGAGACAATGTATATATATATATATGTATATGTATATATATTTTTATTTGGTTATATATATTTGATTTTATCTTTTCACTTGTCTCTACATATGTAGTAGGTGACAAATGAAGTTTAATTTGCTGACTAGGCATGATGGACCACATGAATATATGGACTTAAATGAAGGAAATGATGGAAATAAAAGAAATAAATAGGATAAATGAAATAATGAAAATGGAGCATAAACTTAAATTTGTATTATTAATAATGGGAATAAAAAGGCAATTTGAAATATGACAAATGGGGAAGCTGCTAATAAATACAAAAGGTAAAACAGTCAAATCTCACAATATATATATTGTAACAACCCGAAAATCTGGGCCAGTTTAAAATTTTTATTTTGGCCATTTTAGCGAATTTTGATTATTTAAAATGAATTATTTTAAATAATATCTACGAGAAATTTATTTTCAATAGCATTAGAACGTATATATTATATACGTCGTCGTTAGAATATAAATATTTATATATAGAATTGAAAATGGCGCGGTAGTTCGATAATTCGATTTCAAACTTCAATTGAATGTACCGGGTGCAAAACAATCCGGATTTTAGTGAAACCAAAAATGATAGGATCTAATTGATAATATCTTTCTATCGAATCCGAAAAATCAAGATTTCATAGCGGGAATCAAAAGATATGTCCAGTTGAAAATTCAGAATAGTCGCTATGGAATTCAGGCCCTTAAAAATGGGAATTTTGCAAATGACCTCGGATTTCGACGAAACCACTTTTGTTGGGTCCGTGATGTCAAATTATTGCTAGATTCCAAATTTCATAATTTTCCGAATCAATATGTGAGCGTGGCAAAGGAAAATGCGTTTGACCAGTTTCAGTTGATTTTAATCGACTGGAAATTGGCCATTTTTCAAACGGTCTCAGAATTTGACGAAACTAGTTTTGTTAGGACCGTATCGTCAATACGAAGCTAGAAAATATTTTTATGGAATTTATAGAGTTATGTGATCCCGGTAATTTGAAATGTACGTTTAAAACTCAATAAAGAAATTTAAATGTAAATTTAACAGAAAATGATTATAACAGCCGAATTAGCCTGCGACACATATCCCATTGTGTTCGGAATGGGGGTAAAACGCTATGGACGACAGGCGGTGGGCCTCGTTTAGAGGTCGTATGTAAAAGTCAACTTTTTATAAATAAAATAATAAATAAAATAAAAAGAAACATCATTTCTCTCTCCCCCCTTAAAACCTTCTGCCCCCCCCCCCCCCGATCATTCTTCTGAGAATCGATTTTCAAAATTAAAAAAAAAGAAATCGCGTCGCCCTCCCCCCCCCCCCCATCCGCTGCCGCCGCCACCATCGATGGCGACCTCCCCATCGCCGGAGCTCCACCAAGGCCATCCCCCTCTTCTCGCCGTCCCTCTCCCCTTACAGACCCTCCGCTACCCCAAAACGCGACCCCCCCCTCGACTTCATCAGCCGTCCCCACCGCCTACGACCACCCGCGACCCCCCCCCTTGCGCTCTCTTCGACCCTCCGCACCACCCTCCAGCTTCCGACGTCCTTAGCCCTAATCCGAACAGTAAGTTTTTAATTATTTGTTTTATTTTGGCTAATTTAGTTTTCCATATATATATTTCTATTGTTTTAAAATCTGAAAAAGCACGTGAGGATTATAATTTTAACATAGTAAAAATTCGATTTTATACATAGAATGGCATAATAAAAATATGATTTTTATATTGTAAAGTATTAAAAATATAGTCTTTACTATATAGCGATTATAAAAATATGATTTCTATATTTTTAAAGTAGTAAAAATATAATCTTTTATATTGTAGAAAGATAAAAATATGATCTTTGCATAGTAGGAACTATAAAAATATAATTTTTATGAGATATAGATGTAAAGATGTGAAAAGGCGAAATTTTTAGATGTAAAAAGGCGAAATTTTTAGATGTAAAAAAAGGTGAAATTTTTAGATTTAAAAATGCGAAATCTATATTTTTGAAATGGAATTTTATCTATATTGAATAACTTAATAAAAATGTGATTTTTATATATTGAACATAGAAGTAAAAATGTGATTTTTATATATTGAACATAGAAGTAAAAATGTGATTTTTATATATTGAACATCGAAGTAAAAATATGATTTTTATATATGTAGTGGCTACGGGCAACGAAGATGACGAAGATGCGATAGCAATGAAGATTTCTATCAATGAAGTGCCGTGGAGCTAGGATAGCTATTTGTGAGAATTTCTCACCTTTCAATTTCTTTTTCTAGTTATATATATACTAGGATGCAGACGGTGCTTGGTAGCACCCGACACAATCGTCTACAGACCATGGACTTGTTTGTTTGATTGCAAAAATTAGTTAGATTATTTGATTGAAATTGAATTGTGTGGTGAAATGAATTGATTTGATTGATGTGTGAATGGCGTGGGCCTTCACTAGACCGGGGATAAGGCTATGCCTCGTCCTGTTTCTAGTATCGTGCCGTTATGCCGCCGAAATTTTCTAAAATATGTTAGAAAAATAAAAATATCATATTATTTAAAGAATGAACTGAATAGAAATTCATATGTTGGAATAAAATGTTTTATCGTTAAAAATATAATTTTTAACGTGAATGGGAATAAATAAATATTCATTTACAAACCAGACGGTTTGTTTATGTACACCTATTTGAAGGACATTGATTGGGTCGATAAATTTTACACATCTCCCAACTGCACGAATAAAATATTTGTTTGATTGTTTGAAACCCCACATGGGTGTTGGGATGAAATATGAAGTTCACTCATCCTGATTGATTAAATATGTCGATCGATTGATTGACATGCTGTTATAAGCGTTAGATATCTATATTTGATGCTTATACAGTGTAGTGCACTTTGGTTGATGGTTGATTATTTTTCAATGCTATTATATACATGTGTTGTATGAAAATCCATATAATTAACTTTATATGGTAATTGATCGGGCCTCATTCCAATTTGAAAAATAAAGAACAATATAAAATAAAGGTTCATGTGTTGACAGTACTCATCCATTGAGATTGGTCATGTGTTGAACGAAATATTTTAGTAATAAAATTTACCTCTTTATCAATATAAAATAAAGGTTCATGTGTTGACAGTACTCATCCATTGAGATTGGTCATGTGTTGAACGAAATATTTTGATAATAACAACTATTTTGAAAAAGAAATATTTGAAATAGAATATTTGAAAATAGAAATTTATGAAGCCGTGTTGATTAGATTGACGCCATTTTGACGTGAACGATATTTATATCGATTTTATTCATTTCGAAATGAATTGAATTAAAAACGATTTTGAAATGAATTGAATTGAAAAACGATTTTGAAATGAATTGAATTAAAAACGATTTTGAAATGAATTGAATTGAAAACGATTTCGAAATGAATTGAATTAAAAACGATTTTGAAATGGATTGAATTGAAAACGATTTCGAAATGAATTGAATTAAAAACGATTTTGAAATGAATTGAATTAAAAACGATTTTGAAATGAATTGAATTGAAAACGATTTCGAAATGAATTGAATTGAATTAAAAACGATTTTGAAATGAATTGAATTGAAAACGATTTCGAAATGAATTGAATTAAAAACGATTTTCAAATGAATTGAATTGAAAACGATTTCGAAATGAATTGAATTGAAAACGATTTTGAGATGAATTGAATTGAAAACGATTTCGAAATGAATTGAATTAAAAACGATTTTGAAATGAATTGAATTGAAAACGATTTCGAAATGAATTGAATTGAAAACGGTTTTGAAATGAATTGAATTGAAAACGATTTCGAAATGAATTGAATTAAAAACGATTTTGAAATGAATTGAATTGAAAACGATTTCGTAATGAATTGAATTAAAAACGATTTTGAAATGAATTGAATTAAAAACGATTTTGAAATGAATTGAATTGAAAACGATTTCGAAATGAATTGAATTAAAAACGATTTTGAACTGAATTGAATTGAAAACGATTTCGAAATGAATTGAATTAAAAACGATTTTGAAATGAATTGAATTGAAAACGATTTCCAAATGAATTGAATTGAAAACGATTTTGAGATGAATTGAATTGAAAACGATTTCGAAATGAATTGAATTAAAAACGATTTTGAAATGAATTGAATTGAAAACGATTTCGAAATGAATTGAATTGAAAACGATTTCGAAATGAATTGAATTAAAAACGATTTCGAAATGAATTGAAAACGATTTTGAAATGAATTGAATTGAAAACGATTTTGAAATGAATTGAATTGAAAACGATTTCGAAATGAATTGAATTGAAAACGATTTCGAAATGAAATGAATTGTAAACGAATTCAAATTGAATTGAAAGCGAATTGAAATGAATTCAAAATGAATTGAAATTTGAATTGAATAGAAATGAATTTTAAAACGAATTTATAAAGAAGAATTCAATTTTGATTTGAATTGAAATGGAAGTTGAAAATGTTTTTGAAACGAATTCAAAACTATTTATATAATTCGCTTTAAATGGAAATCGACGAAATATATATTATATATATTATATATATAATATAATGGCCTAAATAGAACGCGCCGCGCCGCGGCAGTTCGCGAATTTCGACCATTGACTTCGAACGGATATTGCGGGAGATCCGACCGTCGGATTCTCCTAAAACCGGAACCGTTGGGTTCGTATCGAAAAGAGCTTTCTAACAGATATTAGAAATTTGAAATCTAACGGTTGGATTTGGAATTATGTCCAAATCAAATTTGAAAAAGGTCGCTGTAAGGGCAGTTCGATGGCCATTGATGGAAATCGACTGTACGGGCCTTGATAAAATTATTAAAAATAATAATAATTTGTGTAAAATCATAAGAAATGATTTGTGAAGAATTGGGATGAAAAACTCCATATTTGAAAAGATAAAAATAGATTTTTATCGAAATGAACTAGTTTTGAACTAGAATTATATTTCTATTTATTTTTAAATAAATAAACTGGATTAGAAATGGTTTTGAAAATAACCAGAATTTCCAATGATTGCATTGGAGTGGATTTGAATCGAAATTGTCTTCGGAATATTTCGATGTTGGAATTTGTGATTATGCGGATGTTGTTATGGAAATTTGAAAGATGTATATTTATATCGTTATTTCCAATACGACATTTGTTAATCGTAGAATTTGATATTGAATATAAGCCGATATATTTTCTATTCAGAGCCTTATATTAAATATCAAATGTGATTTGGGTTTGCCGTGAATGGTGTCTTCACTAACACTGTTCTTGAACCTAGTTGAGAAAGGATTAAATCTTTTTATTTAGATTTAATGAAGTGTACCAATTAAATGATATTTAATTGGAATTGAATTGGTATTGATTTTTGGGTTTATCGTGAGCAGTGTTTTAAATAACACTCGTTCTTCAACCCGATAATTAATGGAAGGTGATTTTGGGTTTATCGTGAACCGTGTTTTAAATGACACTGATTCTTTAACCCAGTTAACGATTAAAACTAAGTAGAGTTTTAATGAATCTTTAATTAGATTGAAATAGTCGAGAATGGAGTGTCACCAGTTTTGCTCCAGGCATTAGTTAAACCTTTAATTAGATTTGAACGTGAAATGGTAATTGAATTTACCGATAACACCGTGGTGTTAGATATGAAGTATTACCAGTTTTACTTCATGGGATGAATAGGTTGGGATTAGGAAATTAAAACCAATGATTACTACGGTAAGGTTCGCTAATTCCGACTAGTTGAATCGAAATTCAAAGGAAGATTAGAGAATAAATTCAAGAAATTATCTTGGATAAAATTAATGGGAACCTTTCCCTATGAATGTGAAATCAGAAACTAACTGTCGGTTAGCTAAGTAGAATGGTTTTCTGGATATTGACCTGATGTTGGTTTCGGCCTTCGGGGTTAATATTTGGGGAATTATTCTCTTGATTAATTTACGGTTAGTGACTGATGAATTGGAATGAGGCGTATGTTGTGTTTGTGTAAAACTTATTTAAAATATACGCGAGTTATTTGGAAAGACCGGGTTTATCCCATTCTGAATAACTGATACGACGATAAGTCGAAGATGAAGACGGTGGTCGAAGACCAGAAGTCTTCACGTCGTTTGGGTGATTACTGATGATCTTGATTGGGCTGTACACCCAAGAAGATGGAAACAGTTGGTGATCGTCCAGACGTACTTGGAGATCGATGGATATGCGGGGTACTAGGTGCCTCCGGTTTCGTTCAGACCCAGAACGGACTTGTAAATGGACTGTGTGTCTGACATTGGATTTTAGTCCGTGTGATTGATCTCTATTAAATATATATCTGTTTGGCGGCGGAGAATTTATTCTCTTGCTTAACGCCCTTTTCTGAGACGTAGGAGCTCAGGGGTTATATATTGATGGATATCAAACGCATGGAGTGAATTACCTGTGTGGCATGCCTAAGCGGCAATTGATCGAGGCTTCTGTTGAAAAGCAAAGTCTTGTGGTGATGATCAAAGTAAGGCTTTGTGGCGTAGCTTTGTGTAACGTTGATTCGCGAGCTTCACACCCGGTATGAACCAAAAACGGGAGAGGACGTCAGGGAGGGCATGCGTTTCTTTCTAGCTAGAAGTGGCGTCAGTGGTTTTACACGCCCTGACGAGTTTGACTTATGTGGTTGTTGTTGTTGCGAGGCGCCTCGGATTGATCGGTCGTTCTCGAACCGATGGAGTCATTTAGTTGGCTCGTTTACGCCCCCATAGGGCGGGGAAACGCATGTTCAGGGTTTAAGTTTAATCCACATCGGTGGACTGGCCCTGAGGATCCAAGGGTCACTCGAGCTCTGATCCTGAGGGGCGGGCTAGAGCGTCTCGAATCGGTTGAGGACTATCTTTTGCCTTGGTTCATAGATGGAAACCCAATTTCCAAATACGTGATTCTGCGGTTTTATTTGTAGAGCCTAGTATGGCGACATAGTGGGATGGGGCACTTATGCCGTCTATGATTGATACTTATGATTTGAAGTTGTTTTATACACTATGCACTTATAATAGTATCAAACGATTTGTTTTAAACGTATCAAGCATTCTTTGGCTGTTATAAGGGAAAACCCTATCCTCGGCTACGTTGCATTGTGTGATGGGACCTGGGTCTTATAACAGCTTCATTTTTCTTTATTTAGCATTGCGCTATTTGTTTTATGCACTGGTATTCTTGGGAGGAAACCCGTTCCGTGTTATACGGCGTGGTACCTTGATTTACCTAACTTTAAAAATAAAGATTAACTGTTTTAGTTCTCACACCAGTCACATGACTGACCTGGAGTTTATTGTTTTAACCTAAACTCTGGGTGCCCCTATTTTGACACGGGCAGCTAGTAGTTTTGGTTTTGCAGATTTATATTCACAGGATCCTGGTTTACAGCTGGAACGATATCCGGAAAGCTTTGTATCCGTATATCTCCTTCTAGTTGTGTATTGTATTATTCTCCGCTGCGATGTATTTAAATGTAATTTAAATCTCTGATATTTCTGTGTAATATATATTCATTTATACTCTGTATATTCTTGTATTCTGGTGCATTGTTGTAATATACAATGAAATGTTCTTCTGTATGCGTTCTGTTGTGGCTTGTTCTCGAACTATCCGACACTTTCCTTTACGGGGAAGTTACGGGTTTTCACAGTTGGTATCAGAGCTTTGGTTTACAGAGCTCGAGAACAAGGCACATTAGAACAGTACGAAAGAATTCATCAGATATTGGATTAGTAATATCCAATTAGAATGACTCGTTAGAGATGGGATCAGTAGTATCCTAGGACGAGTGTGAAGAGTATGTTTTTCAAATGAAAACAATCTTGTTTTGAAAATTTAAATCGTTTTAAACGTATTTGATTATTTATTTATTTTGATTATGGACATTCCAATATATAAAAATTTTGCATATACGCGTTATGAACGTATATTCGAAGTTTTAATATACTGGATAGATATAGGACCGCACTCTAGTAGCCCGGAGATGTTCTGATGGTGGTTCGAAACATCATCAGCATTTATTTTCGAGTGACGAAGGTGTGATACCTATATATTTCCATTAGACTGGTGTGAGAACCAAAACCTATATATATAGCTAGGACACCTTGTTGTGAATTGGCATCAAAAACATGATTTTTGTATATGTATCAAATTATAAATTTGAAACTCTAATTCACTAATTGATTGATGTTTGTGTTGTTTGTTTAGTTGTTTGCTAATTTTTAACCATTAAGCCTAATTGAACCAAATATTGAACTGTATTGAAAATCGGTCGCATTTGCTTGCATATATATATATACTTACATTGAACAGGTCATAGCAAGGAGGCTAGAGCAGAGAATAAAATTTGTTTGCCCGACAAATAGGTACATGTTTACTACATAATTTACTGTTTTGTTTGGGTGATGATGATTTTATTAGCCTATTGGCTAGCCGCTTGGATTTTTCTTTTTCTTTTTGAGATCTGAAGGACCGGGGAAGCTATTTGAAATTCCCCGATGCTCCCGGTGCAGGGGAGGTTATGGCGAAATTTTTCAAAAATTTAGGGTGTTAGCCAAATTTTTGAAATTTTAGAAAATTCTCAGAAACTGAAAAGTTGGAGAATAGAAGCCAGATCGAGCGTAGAGCTAATTAATCAAACCACTTTCGATTTTGTTCCTTTTCGGGGACGAAAAGTTTTAAGTGGGGGAGATTGTAACAACCCGAAAATCTGGGCCAGTTTAAAATTTTTATTTTGGCCATTTTAGCGAATTTTGATTATTTAAAATGAATTATTTTAAATAATATCTACGAGAAATTTATTTTCAATAGCATTAGAACGTATATATTATAAACGTCGTCGTTAGAATATAAATATTTATATATAATTATAAATAGAATTGAAAATGGCGCGGTAGTTCGATAATTCGATTTCAAACTTCAATTGAATGTACCGGGTGCAAAACAATCCGGATTTTAGTGAAACCAAAAATGATAGGATCTAATTGATAATATCTTTCTATCGAATCCGAAAAATCAAGATTTCATTGCGGGAATCAAAAGATATGTCCAGTTGAAAATTCAGAATAGTCGCTATGGAATTCAGGCCCTTAAAAATGGGAATTTTGCAAATGACCACGGATTTCGACGAAACCACTTTTGTTGGGTCCGTGATGTCAAATTATTGCTAGATTCCAAATTTCATAATTTTCCGAATCAATATGTGAGCGTGGCAAAGGAAAATGCGTTTGACTAGTTTCAGTTGATTTTAATCGACTGGAAATTGGCCATTTTTCAAACTGTCTCAGAATTTGACGAAACTAGTTTTGTTAGGACCGTATCGTCAACACAAAGCTAGAAAATATTTTTATGGAATTTATAGAGTTATGTGATCCCGGTAATTTGAAATGTACGTTTAAAACTCAATAAAGAAATTTAAATGTAAATTTAACAGAAACTGATTATAACAGCCGAATCAGCCTGCGACACATATCCCATTGTGTTCGGAATGGGGGTAAAACGCTATGGACGACAGGCGGTGGGCCTCGTTCAGAGGTCGTATGTAAAAGTCAACTTTTTATAAATAAAATAATAAATAAAAGAAACATCATTTCTCTCTCCCCCCTAAAACCTTTTGCCCCCCCCCGATCATTCTTCTGAGAATCGATTTTCAAAAAAAAAAAAAAAAAGAAATCGCATCCCCCCCCCCATCCGCCGCCGCCATCGATGGCGACCTCCCCATCGTCGGAGCTCCACCAAGGCCATCCCCCTCTTCTCGCCCTCCCTCTCCTCTTACAGACCCTCCGCTACCCCAAAACGCGAGCCCCCCCTCGACTTCATCAGCCGTCCCCACCGCCTGCGACCACCCGCGACCCCCCCCCCCCTTGCGCCCTCTTCGACCCTCCGCACCACCCTCCAGCTTCTGACGTCCTTAGCCCTAATCCGAACAGTAAGTTTTTAATTATTTGTTTTATTTTGGCTAATTTAGTTTTCCATATATATATTTCTATTGTTTTAAAATCTGAAAAAGCACGTGAGCATTATAATTTTAACATAGTAAAAATTCGATTTTTATACATAGAATGGCATAATAAAAATATGATTTTTATATTTTTAAAGAATTAAAAATATTATTTTTATATTTTTAAAGTATTAAAAATATAGTCTTTACTATATAGCGATTATAAATATATGATTTCTATATTTTTAAAGTAGTAAAAATATAATCTTTTATATTGTAGAAAGATAAAAATATGATCTTTGCATAGTAGGAACTATAAAAATATAATCTTTATGAGATATAGATGTAAAGATGTGAAAAGGCGAAATTTTTAGATGTAAAAAGGCGAAATTTTTAGATGTAAAAAAAAAGGCGAAATTTTTAGATGTAAAAATGCGAAATCTATATTTTTGAAATGGAATTTTATCTATATTGAATAACATAATAAAAATGTGATTTTTATATATTGAACATAGAAGTAAAAATTTGATTTTTATATATTGAACATAGAAGTAAAAATGTGATTTTTATATATTGAACATCGAAGTAAAAATGTGATTTTTATATATGTAGTGGCTACAGGCAACGAAGATGACGAAGATGCGATAGCAATGAAGATTTCTATCAATGAAGTGCCGTGGAGCTAGGATAGCTATTTGTGAGAATTTCTCACCTTTCAATTTCTTTTTCTAGTTATATATATACTAGGATGCAGACGGTGCTTAGTAGCACCCGACACAATCGTCCACAGACCATGGACTTGTTTGTTTGATTGCAAAAATTAGTTAGATTATTTGATTGAAATTGAATTGTGTGGTGAAATGAATTGATTTGATTGATGTGTGAATGGCGTGGGCCTTCACTAGACAGGGGATAAGGCTAGGCCTCGTCCCGTTTCTAGTATCGTGCCGTTATGCCGCCGAAATTTTCTAAAATATGTTAGAAAAATAAAAATATCATATTATTTAAAGAATGAACTGAATAGAAATTCATATGTTGGAATAAAATGTTTTATCGTTAAAAATATAATTTTTAACGTGAATGGGAATAAATAAATATTCATTTACAAACCAGACGGTTTGTTTATGTACACCTATTTGAAGGACATTGATTGGGTCGATAAATTTTACACATCGCCCAACTGCACGAATAAAATATTTGTTTGATTGTTTGAAACCCCACACGGGTGTTGGGATGAAATATGAAGTTCACTCATCCTGATTGATTAAATATGTCGATCGATTGATTGACATGCTGTTATAAGCGTTAGATATCTATATTTGATGCTTATACAGTGTAGTGCACTTTGGTTGATGGTTGATTATTTTTCAATGCTATTATATACATGTGTTGTATGAAAATCCATATAATTAACTTTATATGGTAATTGATCGGGCCTCATTCCAATTTGAAAAATAAAGAACAATATAAAATAAAGGTTCATGTGTTGATAGTACTCATCCATTGAGATTGGTCATGTGTTGAACGAAATATTTTAGTAATAAAATTTACCTCTTTATCAATATAAAATAAAGGTTCATGTGTTGACAGTACTCATCCATTGAGATTGGTCATGTGTTGAACGAAATATTTTGATAATAACAACTATTTTGAAAAAGAAATATTTGAAATAGAATATTTGAAAATAGAAATTTATGAAGCCGTGTTGATTAGATTGACGCCATTTTGACGTGAACGATATTTATATCGATTTTATTCATTTCGAAATGAATTGAATTAAAAACGATTTTGAAATGAATTGAATTGAAAAACGATTTTGAAATGAATTGAATTAAAAACGATTTTGAAATGAATTGAATTGAAAACGATTTCGAAATGAATTGAATTAAAAACGATTTTGAAATGAATTGAATTGAAAACGATTTCGAAATGAATTGAATTAAAAACGATTTTGAAATGAATTGAATTAAAAACGATTTTGAAATGAATTGAATTGAAAACGATTTCGAAATGAATTGAATTGAAAACGATTTCGAAATGAATTGAATTGAAAACGATTTCGAAATGAATTGGATTAAAAACGATTTTGAAATGAATTGAATTGAAAACGATTTCGAAATGAATTGAATTGAAAACGATTTTGAGATGAATTGAATTGAAAACGATTTCGAAATGAATTGAATTAAAAACGATTTTGAAATGAATTGAATTTAAAATGATTTCGAAATGAATTGAATTGAAAATGATTTTGAAATGAATTGAATTGAAAACGATTTCGAAATGAATTGAATTAAAAACGATTTTGAAATGAATTGAATTGAAAACGATTTCGAAATGAATTGAATTAAAAACGATTTTGAAATGAATTGAATTAAAAACGATTTTGAAATGAATTGAATTGAAAAAGATTTCGAAATGAATTGAATTAAAAACTATTTTGAAATGAATTGAATTGAAAACGATTTCGAAATGAATTGAATTAAAAACGATTTTGAAATGAATTGAATTGAAAACGATTTCGAAATGAATTGAATTGAAAACGATTTTGAGATGAATTGAATTGAAAACGATTTCGAAATGAATTGAATTAAAAACGATTTTGAAATGAATTGAATTGAAAACGATTTCGAAATGAATTGAATTGAAAACGATTTCGAAATGAATTGAATTAAAAACGATTTCGAAATGAATTGAAAACGATTTTGAAATGAATTGAATTGAAAACGATTTCGACAAGAATTGAATTGAAAACGATTTCGAAATGACATGAATTGTAAACGAATTCAAATTGAATTGAAAGCGAATTGAAATGAATTCAAAATGAATTGAAATTTGAATTGAATAGAAATGAATTTTAAAACGAATTTATAAAGAAGAATTCAAATTTGATTTGAATTGAAATGGAAGTTGAAAATGTTTTTGAAACGAATTCAAAAATATTTATATATTTCGTTTTAAATGGAAATCGACGAAATATATATTATATATATTATATATATAATATAATGGCCTGAATAGAACGCGCCGCGCCGCGGCAGTTCGCGAATTTCGACGTTGAATTCGAACGGATATTGCGGGAGATCCGACCGTCGGATTCTCCTAAAACCGGAACCGTTGGGTTCGTATCGAAAAGAGCTTTCTAACGGATATTAGAAATTTGAAATCTAACGGTTGGATTTGGAATTATGTCCAAATCAAATTTGAAAAAGGTCGCTGTAAGTGCAGTTTGATGGCCATTGATGGAAATCGACTGTACGGGCCTTGATAAAATTATTAAAAATAATAATAATTTGTGTAAAATCATAAGAAATGATTTGTGAAGAATTGTGATGAAAAACTCCATATTTGAAAAGACAAAAATAGATTTTTATCGAAATGAACTAGTTTTGAACTAGAATTATATTTTATTTATTTTTAAATAAATAAACTGGATTAGAAATGGTTTTGAAAATAACCAGAATTTCCAATGATTGCATTGGAGTGGATTTGAATCGAAATTGTCTTCGGAATATTTCGATGTTGGAATTCGTGATTATGCGGATGTTGTTATGGAAATTTGAAAGATGTATATTTATATCGTTATTTCCAATACGACATTTGTTAGTCGTAGAATTTGATATTGAATATAAGCCGATATATTTTCTATTCAGAGCCTTATATTGAATATCAAATGTGATTTGGGTTTGTCGTGAATGGTGTCTTCACTAACACTGTTCTTGAACCCAGTTGAGAAAGGATTAAATCTTTTTATTTAGATTTAATGAAGTGTACCAATTAAATGATATTTAATTGGAATTGAATTGGTATTGATTTTTGGGTTTATCATGAGCAGTGTTTTAAATAACACTCGTTCTTTAACCCGATAATTAATGGAAGGTGATTTTGGGTTTAACGTGAACCGTATTTTAAATGACACTGGTTCTTTCACCCAGTTAACGATTAAAACTAAGTAGAGTTTTAATGAATCTTTAATTAGATTGAAATAGTCGAGAATGGAGTGTCACCAGTTTTGCTCCAGGCGTTAGTTAAACCTTTAATTAGATTTGAACGTGAAATGGTAATTGAATTTACCGATAACACCGTGGTGTTAGATATGAAGTATTACCAGTTTTACTTCATGGGATGAATAGGTTGGGATTGGGAAATTAAAACCAATGATTACTACGGTAAGGTTCGCTAATTCCGACTAGTTGAATCGAAATTCAAAGGAAGATTAGAGAATAAATTCAAGAAATTATCTTGGATAAAATTAATGGGAACCTTTCCCTATGAATGTGAAATCAGAAACTAACTGTCGGTTAGCTAAGTAGAATGGTTTTCTGGATATTGACCTGATGTTGGTTTCGGCCTTCGGGGTTAATATTTGGGGAATTATTCTCTTGATTAATTTACGGTTAGTGACTGATGAATTGGAATGAGGCGTATGCTGTGTTTGTGTAACACTTATTTAAAATATACGCGAGTTATTTGGAAAGACCGGGTTTATCCCATTCTGAATAACTGATACGACGATAAGTCGAAGATGAAGACGGTGGTCGAAGACCAGAAGTCTTCACGTCGTTTGGGTGATTATTGATGATCTTGATTGGGTTGTACACCCAAGAAGATGGAAACAGTTGGTGATCGTCCAGACGTACTTGGAGATCGATGGATATGCGGGGTACTAGGTGCCTCCGGTTTCGTTCAGACCCAGAACGGACTTGTAAATGGACTGTGTGTCAGACATTGGATTTTAGTCCGTGTGATTGATCTCTATTAAATATATATATTTGTTTGGCGGCGGAGAATTTATTCTCTTGCTTAACGCCCTTCTCTGAGACGTACGAGCTCAGGGGTTATATATTGATGGATATCAAACGCATGGAGTGAATTGCCTGTGTGGCATGCCTAAGCGGCAATTGATCGAGGCTTCTGTTGAAAAGCAAAGTCTTGTGGTGATGATCAAAGTAAGTCCTTTGTGGCGTAGCTTTGTGTAACGTTGATTCGCGAGCTTCACACCCGGTATGAACCAAAAACGGGAGAGGACGTCAGGGAGGGCATGCGTTTCTTTCTAGCTAGAAGTGGCGTCAGTGGTTTTACACGCCCTGACGAGTTTGACTTATGTGGTTGTTGCTGTTGCGAGGCGCCTCGGATTGATCGGTCGTTCTCGAACCGATGGAGTCATTTAGTTGGCTCGTTTACGCCCCATAGGGCGGGGAAACGCATGTTCAGGGTTTAAGTTTAATCCACATCGGTGGACTGGCCCTGAGGATCCAAGGGTCACTCGAGCTCTGATCCTGAGGGGCGGGCTAGAGCGTCTCGAATCGGTTGAGGACTATCTTTTGCCTCGGTTCATAAATGGAAACCCAATTTCCAAATACGTGATTCTGCGGTTTTATTTGTAGAGCCTAGTATGGCAACATAGTGGGATGGGGCACTTATGCCGTCTATGATTGATACTTATGATTTGAAGTTGTTTTATACACTATGCACTTATAATAGTATCAAACGATTTGTTTTAAACGTATCAAGCATTCTTTGGCTGTTATAAGGGAAAACCCTATCCTCGGCTGCGTTGCATTGTGTGATGGGACCTGGGTCTTATAACAGCTTCATTTTTCTTTATTTAGCATTGCGCTATTTGTTTTATGCACTGGTATTCTTGGGAGGAAACCCGTTCCGTGTTATACGGCGTGGTCCCTTGATTTACCTAACTTTAAAAATAAAGATTAACTGTTTTAGTTCTCACACCAGTCACATGACTGACCTGGAGTTTATTGTTTTAACCTAAACTCTGGGTGCCCCTATTTTGACACGGGCAGCTAGTAGTTTTGGTTTTGCAGATTTATATTCACAGGATCCTGGTTTACAGCTGGAACGATATCCGGAAAGCTTTGTATCCGTATATCTCCTTCTAGTTGTGTATTGTATTATTCTCCGCTGCGATGTATTTAAATGTAATTTAAATCTCTGATATTTCTGTGTAATATATATTCATTTATACTCTGTATATTCTTGTATTCTGGTGCATTGTTGTAATATACAATGAAATGTTCTTCTGTATGCGTTCTGTTGTGGCTTGTTCTCGAACTATCCGACACTTTCCTTTACGGGGAAGTTACGGGTTTTCACATATATCATAGTATTAAATTCATTAGCCTCAATATATTCAAATTATTCTCATTAGTTTTATTAACACAAAATAAATTAGAAGAAACAAAATGTGACTGCTATTACATAGCATAAAGATAAACATGGATTCTAAATTCATACGCTAAAAATCATGTGTTTCCTTAGTTTAAGGTCCCAAACTCAAATTAATTAATTTATTAGAACATTCCCCTTTTTAACTTAAGATAAATGTATGTTTTCTATTAACAACGCACATAATTATCCTTAGATAGAAATATTTCAATCCAGTTAATACAATTAGTCTCAATACTAAATTTAAAATAGACATAAATTAGACATTTTTTTTTCATACAAACATTTAATAGGTTCAATGTCAAATCAAATTAATATATATATATATATAACATGTATATATAAAAACCATCAAGTCTAATGTTACACTTAGTTATGAAAGATAAAACTTGGACTACCAATCTAAATTTCTACTAATTGAGCATAAAGTTCAAATAAATCTTTAAGATGAATTTTAATCCATTAACATGAACATAGAATTATGGATCTAAAAGTTAGACTCCAAATTAAATTTATAAAACCAATGATCTAAAATAAATCATTGTAATACAACTTATATAAATTTAGTTTTAATTTAACAAAATGAAGAAAACAATATGTTACTTGAACAAGAAATTCTGGCGCATTTTCTAACAAAACTTCTTAAAAATAAAATTTTAAATTGGTTCTAATTTTCCGGGTTGTTACAATCTCCCCTACTTAAAATCTTTTCGTCCTCGAAAAGTAACGAAACTAAAAGTTGTTTAATTAACCTATTCAATTTTCATTCTTATTTAGTAGTTTTAATAATTTTATTACTTGAACACACAACACAACCATCAGTCAATTAGTTGATTAAATTTTCAAATATATAACTTTTATATATTCAAAAATCATATTTTCTTAAAACGGATTGTATATAATCGCAAATACGTTAGATATAAACTTGTTACTCTCAACTCATTCTAGGGCTTTACTAACCCCATCTTTAATGAGTTTTATCATTCTAGGATACTGTTGATCCTATCTCTAACGAGTATTCCTATTGGATATTACTAATCCAATCTCTGATGAGTCTATTGTTCAGTTCTAATGAGTTGTACCCCAAAGATTTGAGCTAACCAGAGCTCTGATACCAACTGTAACGACACGCATTTTGCCCGACCTTAATCGATCGCTAGATCGATCAAAATCGTTCAAAACCCGCATATGTTAACTTTGGGAATACAATACATCAGAACAATAACATCAAACTTTTATAAACATTATAATAATGTTACATCAGAGTACAGAATATCAGAGTACAGCGAATATAATAATGCAACGGAAGATAAATTTTACATTAAATATAATACAGTGCAGCGGAAACAAATAAACTTAACACAACGGAAGACTTTCATTTGCTCAAGACACAGCTTTGAGCTTCGATCCAGGATCCTGATAAAGAGATAAATATCTGCAAAAAGCTACTCGACTGCCCGTGTGGAAAAGAGGGCACCCGAGTTTGCCAGTGAAACAAACTATAGGTCAGTCATGGGACTGGTATGAGAAATCTTACTTAACCTATCTTATAATAAGGTCAATCACAGGACCACGCCGCTAACGCGGAACGGGTTTACTCCATTGGATTGCCAGTGCATATACTACTACCATAAATAAAGCTATGGATATATAATGCATCAATCAACATGCAATTCCTCAATCTACCCTTTTAGGCTTAATCCCTAACTTAGATTTTTAAATCCAATTCTCTTTACAGAAATTATTCCTTTGGACTTTATTTCCCGATTTCTTATTTCAAATCATTATGAAAAACATATCTATTTTTTTATATCAAAGTAGATTTCACTTCGGGATTAGAAAACAAAACATTTGGAAATATGAATTCCAAAACATAACAATGCATAGAAACAAGTATGCAACCAAATATTGGTCATGTTCCCTCAGACCAGGCAGTGCGCGCCCTAACCAATATATATATATATATATATATATATATATGCACCACCCATCTAGCGGCAGGCTACACTAACGATGCACCATCCCACCTATGGGGGATAATATGCACCGTCCTCCACTTCTAGTCGCTCTTGGGTCACCCGATCTCTAGCCACATACTTACTAAATCATTTTATAACCCGAAGTAGGGAAAAGCATTTCACGACATAATCACAAGTATAATCAAATCTATATAGATTTCCAATTTCAAATCATCTCGAAATCATCGGGTATAGTCCTCGAAATCCTTTATGTTTTATAAAACATTTTATAAAACATTCCCTGTCCAAAATCGGGAATAATTCTTCTTTTTAGTTAAGAAAATCACCTTTCAAAATCATTCATTAATTTTGAAATAAACAACATCGCTAAACACCTTATAGTCAAATCGTGAAGTGTTTCACAAGGTGTTAGCATACATATATTTCTACCCAACCCAATGCTAAATGTAAAAGCATAATTTGCTCATAAACTGGTCGAGCATAATCCATTCAATCAATCAACATGTCAATTTTATTATTTCAACATTTATAGTCATATCATGAATATTTTATATATATATTCATACAGTACGTTAAAAATGTAAATTTTAATGTTTCAACATTTAGAGCCCAACCATGAATATTTTCATAAATCTTATCTTTACGTTGAAACAAACTTTGCATTAAAATATAACTTTTAATGTTTTCAACATTTCTATCTATACAATGTATATTTTACATAAATAATACTTTACATTAAAAATAGAATTTTTAATGTTTTCACATTTTTCTCAATACAATGAATATCTCATTTCATTCTTACATTAAAACTATGATTTTTAATGTTTCAATATTTTTATTTCAAACAAATGATCATTTTTTATCTTTTCTACATATTTTTATCGTTAACACATTTTTTTCATTTCAAATAGATGAACATTTTTAATCTTTTCAACATATACGATAAAAATGCGAATTTTATCGTTGACACATTTTCATTTCTAATAAATGAACATTTTTAACCTTTTCAACATATACGATAAAAGTGCGAATTTTATCGTTAAAACATTTTCATTTTGACTAAATGAATATTTCAATCTTTTCTATATATGCGATAAAAATGTGAATTTTATCGTTAACACATTTTCATTATTAATAAATGAACATTCCTATGGAATGGCATTTCTAATATAATGACATTTTTATTCTAATGACATTTCTAATATAACGACATTTTTAACCTAATTTAACATTTCATACAAAAATGACATTTTTAATCTAAGTTAACATTTCATACAAAAATGAATATTTTGATCTAACTTAACATTTCATACCAAAAATGAATATTTTGATCTAACTAACCTTTCATACAAAAATGAATATTTTGATCTAACTAACCTATGTTTTTAACATGTCAACAATAATGTTTTAACATTTTTGTAAACTCTAATATATGTTTTCTAATGAATCATTTTTACATTAAAATGGGAATTTTTAATGTTTCAACAATTTTATTCTAACATGAATAATTTTCTAATAAATCATTCTTTTCATTAAAATAAGATTTTATTGCTAACATATTTTCATATTCAAAACATGTACAATTTACTAGTTTCATTCATTACATTAAAAGAAAAGAGATTTTAATGTGGACATGTTTTATTTTAAACATGAGATATTTCTAGTGATTCACTCCATGCATTAAAATGTAATTTTAAATGTTAAAACACTTTTAACTAAGTTTCATCCTTTTTAATGAATCCTAATTACATAGAAATGTAATTTTACATATTAACAAATACTAACCAAAGTTATATTCTTTTTAATGAATCATTTACATAAAACTGTAATTTTTCATGTTAACAAGTTCTAACCAAAGTTATATTCTTTTTATTACATTATAGAATATGTAACTTTTACATTCTTTTTATTACATTTATGAAAATGTAACTTTTACGTCTTTTTATTACATTTATGAAAATCTAACTTTTACATTCTTTTTATTACATTTATGAAAATGTAACTTTTACATTCTTTTTATTACATTTATGAAAATCTAACTTTTACATTCTTTTTATTCCATTTATGAAAATGTAACTTTTACATTCTTTTTATTACATTTATGAAAATCTAACTTTTACATTCTTTTTATTACATTTATGAAAATGTAACTTTTACATTTTTTTATTAAATTTATGAAAATGTAACTTTTACATTTTTTTATTACATTTACGAAAATAAAACTTTTACATTCTTTTTATTACATTTAGGAAAATATAACTTTTACATTCTTTTTATTACATTTTTGAAAATGTAACTTTTACATTCTTTTTATTACATTTATGAAAATGTAACTTTTACATTCTTTTTAATCCAATGATGTATTTTAATCTAATGTGGCAATTCTAACATAAATGGTTTTTAATCCAATGTGACAATTCTAACATAAACGATGTTTTATTCTAATTTGTCAATTCTAACATAACAATGTTTTATTCTAATTTGTCAATGATAACGAAATGTTGTTATTATTATTATTATTATTATTTTTGACCTGTGAAAATTTTTCATAACATAAACATATGATAAAAATGTGAATTTTTATCATGCAAATATTTTAATAACTAATGAACATTTTTATATAACAACATACAATAAAAATATGATTTTTATTACACTAATAATATACTAATATACGAATCATTTTGGTGATATGATTACACAATAAAAATGTTATTTTTATTGTCCAACAAATTCTAACATATACGTATTACAATAAAAATAATATTTTTATTGTAAAACAGTTCCTATCATTGACATGATTTTTTCAACTACATTGTAACGACCCAGAAAATCTGAACCAATTTAAAAAATTTAAATTGGCTAAAATAATGGATTTTAAATATTTAAAATAAATATTTTAAATAATAGCGATGAAAACTGAATTTGAATCGACAATTGAAAATGAATATAATTAATTTTAATTATAAACAAGGCCTGAAATGGCGCTACAGTTTCAAAAATTGAATTCGAACTTTGTCGGGTTGTACCGGGTGCAAAACAAAACGGATTTTAGTGAAACCAAAAATATTTAAATCTGTTAGTGAATACCTTTCTAATGAATCTGAAAAATCGAATTTCATAGCGGAAAGCAAAAGTTATGGCCAAATGAATTTTCAGAAAGGTCGCTGTGGAAATTAAATAGCCCATGAAATTGGCCATTTTGCATACGACCTCGGATTTCAACGAAACCACTTTTGTTGGATCCGGGATGTGAAGTTATTGCTAGGTTTCAAATTTCATAATTTTTGAAGCTAGTATGTGAGCGTGGCAAAGGAAAACGTGTTTTGGTCAATTACAGTTAAATTGGATCAATTAGAAATGGACCTTTTTGCAAACGGTCTCAGAATTCGACGAAACTAGTTTTGTTGGGACCGTATCGTCAAAACATAGCCAGATTTATTTTTCTGGAATTTTTCGAATCAGTTTGTGCCCAGGGCAAATTGAAATGCACGTTCAAATCGAATATTGAATGTTTTAAATTTTAATTTGAAAGAAAACTGACTGAAACAGTCGAATGGGCCTACGAAACATATCCCATTGTGTTCGGAATGAGGGTAAAACGCTAGGGACGATAGTCGTTGGGTTCGGATTGGAGTTAGTATGCGAAGAGGGGTATTTTTGAAATTTTAAAAAATATATAAATATAAAAAAATTCCTGGCCAATCAGAAAACGACACCCCAGCTTTCTCTCTCCCCGAATATCGCGACGCACGGCGGAAAGGGCTTGAGGCCTTCTCTCTTCGATTTCTCCTCATCCACTCACTAATATCAAAAGCTCCAGTTGAAGATTTTGGAGAGCACGAGAAGATCTTCAAATCCATATATAGTTTGGATTTTTTTCATTGTGTGGTTTGGGAGAACCGACGTCACGAAGTTCAGCACTTCGAACCGCCGCCACGCACGCCTGAGGCCGTCGAACTGGCCCCACCTCCAGGCGAACAGGCGCCTCTCCTCCCTCTTCGACCCTACGCAACCCGATCGTGGAACCATTGCACGGATTGATCGAAAAATTCAAACCTAGTTTTGAACCTTTCAGCTGAGGTAACGGCTTGTTAAATTTTCAACAGTTTTAACACTTTTAAACCGTTGCAAACTTTGAAAAATCATATCTTTTTAGTGTGTTAACGAAACTCGATGAAACAGGAAACATCGTGACCGTGTGGACGTCTTCTACATTTTAGAAGAGACCGCATATTTTTCTGAGTCTTCTGCTATTTTTGGTGGAGTGGAACCCAATGTGAGATTTCTAATTTATAAACGATATGAAAAACGACGATGTATAAATTATATAGTCGATGTATGAGTTATATAAGCGTTGTACACCTCATGTATAAGCGTTGTATAAGTTGTACGTTCGATGTATAAGTTATATATGCATTGTAAAATTTATATATGTGTTGAAATAGAAGTGAATTGCTATATATAAATATATATATACGCCCCTCGTCCACAAACCATGGATGATATTTATTGGTTGTGATTGGTGTGAAAATTGATTGATAGCGAATGGTTGATTGGAATTGTTTGTGGTTGAAAAAAAATATCCATTGGTGATTGAAATGAATTGGAAATATTTGTGGAAATAAAAATAAAACATGCCGCCTGCGTGCGAATTAGATGCATGAATCCCCATTGTCAAAAACCGCGAGGTTTTAAGGTAGAGCGAGGAGCCGTACTAGGGACGGTGCCGGTTTTAACTACCCTGCCGTTATGCTGCCGAAATTTTGAATAATCTTTGGGTGTTAGAATAATTTTCATATGTTGAAATTATTTTCATGCGTTGAAATTAAATTCATATGTTAAAACTATATCCATGTGTGGAAATGTTCATGTGTTGAAAAGTAATGTGTGAAAATTAAATTCATTTGTGAATGAATGAAGAGTCTAAACAATAAAAATCACATTTTTATAATATATATGAAGTATGTAAAATATTCGCCTTATATATAAATAGTTTCAACAACAAAAATTCTATCTTTCTTATATGAACAACATAAATAAAATATCCATGTGTGGAAATGCTCATGTGTTGAGAAGTGTGTGTAGTGGAAAAGTTCATGTGTTGAATAAAAAGATCGAACAATAAAAATTACATTTTTATTGAAACAATGAAGTGTTGAAAACATCTATTTGTCGAATAAATATTTTAAATGATAAAAATATCATTTTTATCATCTATGTGATATGCTAAAGATATGCGGACGTTGAAATAAATATTTGTGAAGAAATATTATTTTCAACATGCATAGGAACTAAAGAAAATAGTCATGTGTTGAAATGTATTTTAGTTCACCAAAATTATCATCTTTGAAATGTGAAGTGTTAAAAATAGCCACTTGTTCAAATAAAATATGCATGAGTTGAAATATACATTAATTAGCTAATGATATGATTTTAGCCTATGCATGCAACATTAGAATGAATGGTGTTTTAAACCAAAGTAAATCAAATATGAAGTTGAATGGAAAATGATAAGTGATAAAAATTGTATATATGTACGTGCATATTTATTGAACAGGTTATAGCAAAGGGGCTAGAGAAGAGGAATAAAATTTTGTGCCCGACAAATAGGTACACATTTACTGTTTTGTTTGGGTGATGATTTTATGAGCCTGTTGGCTAGCCGCTTGGCTTTTTCTTTTTCTTTTTGACATGAGACGCCCGTGTGGCTATTTGGGAATTTTCCCAGCCCCTCCCGTACAAAGGAGGTTATGGAGAAATTTTCCAAAATTTAAAGGTGTTAGTGAAGTATTTGAAGTGAAAACGATATTGAAATTGTTGAATGAACTATATTTATATAAATATATAAATATAAATAAAATTAAAACGAAACGTGGCCGTGTAGTTCGTGTTTCCAAACCGTGATTTCAAACAACTAGTGCGGGAAATCCGACCATTGGATTTTCCCGAAACTGGAACCGTTGGATTCGTTTTGAAAAGATCTTTATAGTGATGTAAATTTTGTGAAGATCCAACGGTTAGATTTTCAGATATGTGTAAATCAAATCTGAAGAAAAACAGCGCCACGGTCGCGTTATGGCCCGAAGCGTCGTTTTGACTAAATTGGCTATTTTAAAATAAATAAAAATAGCGATAAATTGTTATAAAATATCATAAACGATATAGAATGGAAATAAACTGAATTTGCTTGATTTATGTGGTTTTTGATGGTTGAATGTGTTTGGTGTGAAAAGTACATTAAAGAACAAATTGGTGTTGTCGATTAATTTAACCATTGAAATAAATTGATTTGAAATTCTAAATATACGTGAATTATTTGAAAAGGCCGAGTTAATTCTCATTTCAAATAACTGACCGACGATTGAAAGTCGAAGATGAAGACGGTGGTCGAAGACCGGAGATCTTCACCTCGTTTGGGTGGTAACCGAGGTCCTGATTGGGAGGCATCCCGAAATATGGATAATGAGTGGTGATCGTCCAGACGTACGTGGTGATCGATGGGTTTGCGAGGTATTTAGTGCCTCCGGTTTCGTTCAGACCCTGAACGGACTTGTAAATGGACTGTGTGTCTGACATTGGATTTTATTCTGTGTTGATTGATCTCTATTAAATATGCATCTGTTTGGCGGCAGAGAATTTATTCTTCTGCTTAACGCCCTTCTCTGAGACGCACGAGCTCAGAGGTTGTGTATCGATGGACATCAGTCGCATGGCATGAATTGCTAGTGTGGCGTGCCTAAGTGGCAAATGATCAGGGCTTCTATTGAAAAGCAAAGTCTTGTGGTGATGATCAAAGCACCGCTTGTGTGGCGTAGTTTTGTGTATAATGTGAATTCGTGAGCCTCACACCCCGGTATGAACCAGAAACGGGAGAAGGACCTCAGGGAGGGCATGCGTTTCTTTCTAGCTAGGGTGGTGTTAGTGACCTACCAGCCCTGACATTTATATACTTTTCACCTGTGTGGTTGTTGCTGTTGCAAGGCGCCTCGGTTTGATCGGACGATCCGGGTCCGATGGAGTCATTCGTTGGCTCGTTTACGCCCCAAAGGGCGGGGAGACGTAGTGTTCAGGCATAATAATCCACATTGGTGGACCGGCCCTTACGATCTAAAGGCTTGCCTGCGCGCTTGCCTATGGCTCGGGCTAGAGAGTCACGAATTCGGTAAGGACTATCTTTTGCCTTGGTTCATGACGGAAATCCAATTTCCAAATACGACATTGTGCGGTTTTGATTGTATACCTATATATGGCGACATAGTGGTATGCGGCATTAATGCCGTCTATGATTGATAGTTATGATTTGAAATTGTTTTCAAAACATATAAACACTAGCAATAATATCAAATGCCTTTGTTTTATTCGTATCAAGTATATTTTGGCCGTTATAAGGTAAAACTCTATCCTCCGGTTTACGTTGCATTGTGTTATGGGAACTGGGTCTTATAATGGCTTCATTTTTATAAAAACATTGCGTTGTTTAAAAGAAAGATTTGTTTTAAAGCACTAGAGATCCAATGGAGTAAACCCGTTCCACGAAAGTGGCGTGGTCCTGTGATTAGCCATATTATAAATGTGTTGAATAGATTTATCATACCAGTCCCATGACTGACTCGTAGTTTGTTTCACTTTCAAACTCGGGTGCCCCTTTTTCTACACGGGCAGCCTTGTATTCAGGTTTAGCTGGTTCTTTCTAGATAGCTGGAGCTGAAGATGGATTCTATTATCTATCTCTTTTTATGCTGTTCAGCTCCTATTGTACATATTTTGTTTATTTCCGCTGTAGACATTTATGTATAGCTGAACTGTATTTGTACTAAGTATGATCCTGTATACGGTGTAACACTGATGATTACGTTTATCCAGTATATTCTATTGTTCATTATCTGGTGTATTTATTTAATTCTGTTCTGCTATTATATGTTTCTGTGTTATATTCCAAGGATTACCCTTGCCACCGTCAGTACGGGGTTTGGGGTTGTCTCAATTTGGTATCAGAGCCTTGGTTAAGCTTTGTTCTGGAATATGACATATTAACAAACTCGTCAGAAATAGAACCAGTAGTGTTCTAGGATGGGTAACTCATTACAGATAGGATCAGTAATATCCTAGTATGAGAAGCAGAAAGAAATAACACCTAGATAGACACATTTACATTCAAGTAATTGTCTCTATATTTTGAAATGTCTTTTCTGTGACCTGACATTTGATCTGCTGTTTGCAGAAGTACTAGAAAATGAGTGCTAGAAACAGAAGAAGTAATACTGACCCGGATATAGAAGCTCTATTTGTGAAATATAGAAATCTGGGTGGAAAACCCTTCACGGGTGAAGAATCAATTATGAAAACACAAGCTTGGATTCGTTCGGCTGAGAAAATCTTCGAAGCATTAAAGCTGGGGGATGACCAGAAAAGATTACTGGCCTCCTGGGCACTCAAAGACGAAGCTTTGTTCTGGTGGGATTCAGTTATTAAGGATAATCCAGAAGGTGATATCACCTGGGATAGATTCAAAGTGATTTTCCTGGAAAGATTTACTCCTCCCGAAGCGACTGAGCGCCTATGTGATGAATTTTCCTATTTGATACAAGGAGATATGACCATCCCAGAATATCATAAGAAATTCAACGAACTTTCTCACTTTGCTCCCCATCTAATTCAGAATACGAAGAGAAAGAATCTGAGATTTATTTACGGGCTTCAAAGGAAATACCGGAATAAAGTAATGGGGCATGTGAAGCTTCCTTTTTCAGAAATGATTTATATGGCTTATCAGTATGAAGATCTCCATAAGAAAGGCATGTTGCGCGACGAAGAAGAAGTCAGCTCTAGTAATAAAATTGAGTCTGAGACTGATCGTCCTGAGGCCAGTACAATGTCTGAGGTCAGTAAGAAGCCCAAAGTCAATCAAAAAGGGCCAGATCTGAAAAAGAACCAACAACGACTGCTGTATGCAGTAACTGCAATAGGCAAGGTCATCTCTCGGTAAGTTGCAGATCTCTCAAGAAACGAGTAAAGGATGAATCTAGATCCAAGAATAAGTTTCAAGTGACCCGAGAGTGCAATCTTTGTCACAAGACCGATCATATAAAGAGAGACTGCTAGATGTTGAAAAAGACCAAAGCAGTACAAGTAAATGAAGTGGCAGAGGTGCCTGCATCTTCGTCTGCTCAGGAGAGGTCTGATGTTTTAGAAGGCACGCTAACTGTCAAAGATATTCCAGTTAAAGTACTGTTTGACACAGGCGCGTCACGAAGCTTCATTGCAAAAGATGCAGCTAAGAAACTGGATTTGAATTTGAAAAAGCTGAAGGAACCAATGACTGTCCAGAATCCGGTTGGGGTTCCATTGATCTCAGTTGGGTTTGTAGAGTCCCGGTTTCTTTCTCTCGTTATCGGTTTCCTACGATCGCGGTCGTCATGAATTTTAAAGAGTTTGATCTTATCTTGGGGTTATACTGGTTGACCAAATATGAAGCTGAAGTTAAATGCGCCGACAGTGTCGTAAAGGCAAAGATTAAATCAGGTGATTATATAACCATTCCCTGTGAAGGTCAGAATGCGAATAGAAAAGACTTCTGGGCAGCTTTGAATGTTTCTCCAGCCCAAATAGAAAATGTCCCTGAAGTCACAGAGAATATTCCCGATCTAGTGAAAGATATTCATGTCGTCAAGAACTATGCGGATGTGTTCGAGGAAGTTGTTCGCTTACCTCTGCAGAGAGAAATAGACTTCAAAATTGCTTTGATTCTGAATGCAAGGCCGGTAGTTCACGCTATTCGAAAAATGTCCTTGAAAGAGAAAGAGGAATTAGACAATCAAATACGACAGCTAGTATGGAAGGGTCTGATCAGGCCTAGTTTCTCTGATTGGGGTGCAGCAGTGGTGTTTGTCCCAAAATCTGACGGTACTCTACGGCTATGTGTCGATTATCATGATTTGAACAAGCAGACGATAAAGAACAAATATCCATTGTCGTGGATCGATGATTTGTTGGATCGATTAAATGGCGCACAAGTATTTTCACGAATGGACCTAGCTACAGGCTTCCATCAACTTCGAATTGCCGAAGAATGTGTTCCAATGACAGCATTCAGAGGTCCAGATTTATTTTATGAGTGGTTAGTAATGTCGTTCGGCTTATGTAACGCTCCAGCTTACTTTGTCGATCTGATGAATAGAGTGTTCAGAGGGGTTTTGAATAAATTTGTTCTGGTTTTCATTGACGATATTCTAATCTTCTCTAAATCAAAGACCGAACATGAAAAGCATCTGGAACAGGTTCTAGAAATTCTGAGACGGAATGTATTGAAAGCCAAACTATCCAAATGCATATTCTGGCAAGATGAAGTGAAATTTCTAGGCCACGTCGTATCAAAAGAAGGAATCGCTGTGGATCCAAGTAAAATCACAGCTATTCAGAACTGGAAGCAGCCCAATACCCCTACTGAAGTCCGCAGTTTTCTCGAATTGGCTAGCTATTACCGGAAGTTCGTTAAAAACTTTTCGAAGATATCTGGTCATTTAACGAAGCTTACGAAGAAGCACTCTAAATTCAAATGGACTCCAGAAAGTGAGGAGGCTTTTGAAGAGCTTAAATTAAGACTAACGACAGCTCCAGTGTTAACCATCATCGATGGCAATCAGGATTTGAAAGTCTGGACTGATGCTTCTAGAGAAGGCCTTGGCGCAGTGTTAATGCAAAGGGGCCAAGTGATTGCTTATGCTAGCCGTCAACTGAAGCCGCACGAGAAAAACTACGTCACTCATGATCTTGAGTTATTGGCGATAGTATTCGCTTTGAAAATCTGGAGACACTATCTTCTGGGTGAGAGATTTGAACTGTTTACAGATCACCAGTCGTTAAAGTATATGTTCACTCAGAAAGACCTGAATTTGAGGCAGCAACGTTGGCTAGAGTTCCTTGCGGCATACGACTTTGAGATTATATACACTCCAGGGAAAGCCAATGTCGTGGCCGATGCGCTGAGCCGAAAGAATGTAATGATCGCCAGCTTTATTATCACGACTTCCTTGATTGACAAAATATCTATTCTTCAGAAGGAGGATAACTTTATTAAGGATATGATTAAAAGGATTCAGAAAGGCGAACCCTCGTGTTTTCAAATAGATAACGACGAGACCCTGAGATTGAAAGGAAGGATTTGTGTTCCTAGCATTCCCGAGCTCAAAAGGGAAGTGTTAGATGAGTGTCACAAATCCAAGTTGAGTATCCATCCTGGTGTGGCCAAAATGTACAACGATCTCAAGCGAACATTCTGGTGGAAGGCTATGAAAAGGGACGTTTCAATATACGTTAGCCGATGCCCTACTTGCCAGCTAGTCAAAAGCGACCAACATAAACTAGCTGGATTATTACAACCGCTAGACGTTCCTGGTTGGAAGTGGGAACATATTTCCATGGACTTCATTGATGGTCTGCCTAGAACCAGAAAAGGGAATGACAGTATTTAGGTGATCGTTTCATACCTGTCAGAACAAACAGAACTGCTCAGAGTCTGGCGCAGATATATTTCAAGGAAATAGTTAGACTACATGGAGTGCTGCTCAGTATAGTCAGTGATAGAGACACCATATTTACTAGTAAATTCTGGGAGGCATTTCAAGTCAAGCTGGGAATGAAGCTGAATCTAAGCACCGCTTACCATCCTCAGACAGACGGTCAGGCTGAGAGGGTGAATCGTATTTTAGAAGATCTATTGCGGGCTCGTGTTCTAGATTTTGGTGGATCGTAGGAAGACCATCTGCATTTGGCTGAATTCTCATATAACAACAGCTACCAGGCGAGCCTGACAATGTCTCCATTCGAAGCGTTGTATGGTAGACCGTGCCGATCTCCTGCTTGTTGGGTCGAACCCGGAAATAGACTTGTGTTAGGGCCCGATATGATCCGAGAAGCTGCCAACAAAGTTGATTTTATTAAGAAGCGATTACTCGCCGCTCAAAGCCGACAAAAGAGTTATGCCGATAGGAGAAGAAGAGATATATCCTTTGCTGTTGGCGACTATGTATATTTGAAAGCATCGCCGATGAGAGGAGTTATCCGGTTCGGTAAAACTGGGAAGTTGGCGCCCAAATTCATTGGTCCGTTTCCTATTCTGGAACGGATCGGAACTCTTGCTTATAGGGTTAAATTGCCTGATTGGTTGCCTGGAGTTCATGATGTATTTCACATATCTCAACTTCGAAAGCACGTTCATGATCCAGACTTGATCGTGGAAGAAGCAGCTCAGCAGGATATTGAAATTACTCCAGAATTAGCTGTGAGACGAGAGCCGCTAAATATCATCGGCAAAGAAACCAAAGAGCTGAGGAACAAGAAGGTTCACTTAGTCAAAGTGCAATGGAGTGGAGATCCACGAGATTGTACTTGGGAAACTGAGGAGAGCATTCAGAAAGCTTATCCTAGATGCTGAGTGGATATCTCTGATTGACTCCGGTGCAAGGTACATTTGCCATACTTTGCATTGCCAATTAGTTCTCTATTCTGTTGTTATTTTCTTTCCATGGATGTGCACTTTTAATTCTATACTTTGAATGATTTTAAAGGAATATAGGATTTGATTAGTATATTTTTGAAAGGTTAAAAACAAATTGATTGTTGTTTGTGTTGTGTGATTGTAGATTTGATTAGTTAAATTACTGAAACGATAGTTAATTTAATCAACGATAGAATTATGGCGAAATTTTTCGAAAATTCCGGGTGTTAGCCAAATTTTTAAAGAATTTGAAAATTCTCAGAAACTGAAAAGTTGGAGAATGGAAGACAGATCAGACATAGAGTTGATTAATCAAACCACTTTCGACTTTGTTCCTTTTCGGGGACGAAAAGTTTTAAGTGGGGGAGATTGTAACGACCCAGAAAATCTGAACCAATTTAAAATTTTTAAATTGGCTAAAATAATGGATTTTAAATATTTAAAATAAATATTTTAAATAATAGTGATGAAAACTGAGTTTGAATCGACAATTGAAAACGAATATAATTAATTTTAGTTATAAACAAGGCCTGAAATGGCGCTGCAGTTTCAAAAATTGAATTCAAACTTTGTAGGGTTGTACCGGGTGCAAAACAAAACGGATTTTAGTGAAACCAAAAATATTTAAATCTGTTAGTGAATACCTTTCTAACGAATCTGAAAAATCGAATTTCATAGCGGAAAGCAAAAGTTATGGCCAAATGAATTTTCAGAAAGGTCGTTGTGGAAATTATATAGCCCGTGAAATTGGCCATTTTGCATACGACCTCGGATTTCAACGAAACCACTTTTGTTGGATCCGGGATGTGAAGTTATTGCTAAGTTTCAAATTTCATAATTTTTGAAGCTAGTATGTGAGTGTGGCAAAGGAAAATGTGTTTTGGTCAATTACAGTTAAATTGGATCGACCAGAAATGGGCCTTTTTACAAACGGTCTCAGAATTCGACGAAACTAGTTTTGTTGGGACCGTATCGTCAAACCATAGCCAGTTTTATTTTTCTGGAATTTTTCGAATCAGTTTGTGGCCCGGGCAAATTGAAATGCACGTTCAAATCGAATATTGAATGTTTTATATTTTAATTTGAAAGAAAACTGACTGAAACAGACGAATGGGCCTACGAAACATATCCCATTGTGTTCGGAATGGGGGTAAAACGCTAGGGACGACAGTCGTTGGGTTCGGATTGGAGTTAGTATGCGAAGAGGGGTATTTTTGAAATTTTAAAAAATATATAAATATAAAAAAATTCCTGGCCAATCAGAAAATGACACCCCAGCTTTCTCTCTCCCTGTATATCGCAATCAGAAAATGACACCCCAGCTTTCTCTCTCCCTGTATATCGCGAAGCACGGCGGAAAGGGCTTGAGGCCTTCTCTCTTCGATTTCTCCTCATCCACTCACTAATATCAAAAGCTCCATTTGAAGATTTTGAAGAGCACGAGAAGATCTTCAAATCCATATATAGTTTGGATTTTTTCATTGTGTGGTTTGGGAGAACCGACGTCACGAAGTTCAGCACTTCGAACCGCCGCCACGCACGCCTGAGGCCGTCGAACTGGCCCCACCTCCATGCGAACAGGCGCCTCTCCTCCCTCTTCGACCCTGCGCAACCCGATCGTGGAACCATTGCACGGATTGATCGAAAAATTCAAACCGAGTTTTGAACCTTTCAGCTGAGGTAACGGCTTGTTAAATTTTCAACAGTTTTAACACTTTTAAACCGTTGCAAACTTTGAAAAATCATATCTTTTTAGTGTGTTAACGAAACTCGATGAAACAGGAAACATCGTGACCGTGTGGACGTCTTCTACATTTTAGAAGAGACCGCATATTTTTCTGAGTCTTCTGCTATTTTTGGTGGAGTGGAACCCAATGTGAGATTTCTAATTTATAAACAATATGGAAAACGACGATGTATAAATTATATAGTCGATGTATGAGTTATATAAGCGTTGTACACCTTATGTATAAGCGTTGTATAAGTTGTACGTTCGATGTATAAGTTATATATGCATTGTAAAATTTATATATGTGTTGAAATAGAAGTGAATTGCTATATATAAATATATATATACGCCCCTCGTCCACAAACCATGGATGATATTTATTGGTTGTGATTGGTGTGAAAATTGATTGATAGCGAATGGTTGATTGGAATTGTTTGTGGTTGATATTGATTGGTTGTGGTTGAAAAAAAATACCCACTGGTGATTGAAATGAATTGGAAATATTTGTGGAAATAAAAATAAAACATGCCGCATGCGTGCGAATTAGATGCATGACTCTCCACTATAAAAAACCGCGAGGTTTTAAGGTAGAGCGAGGAGCCGTACTAGGGACGGTGCCAGTTTTAACTACCCTGTCGTTATGCTGTCGAAATTTTGAATAATCTTTGGGTGTTAGAATAATTTTCATATGTTGAAATTATTTTCATGCGTTGAAATTAAAGTCATATGTTGAAACTATATCCATGTGTGGAAATGTTCATGTGTTGAAAAGTAATGTGTGAAAATTAAATTCATTTGTGAATGAATGAAGTGTCTAAATAATAAAAATCACATTTTTATAATATATATGAAGTATGTAAAATATTCGCCTTATATATAAATAGTTTCAACAACAAAAATTCTATCTTTCTTATATGAACAACATAAATAAAATATCCATGTGTGGAAATGCTCATGTGTTGAGAAGTGTGTGTAGTGGAAAAGTTCATGTGTTGAATAAAAAGATCGAACAATAAAAATTACATTTTTATTGAAACTATGAAGTGTTGAAAACATCTATTTGTCGAATAAATATTTTAAATGATAAAAATATCATTTTTATCTTCTATGTGATATGCTAAAGATATGCGGACGTTGAAATAAATATTTGTGAAGAAATATTATTTTCAACATGAATAGGAACTAAAGAAAATAGTCATGTGTTGAAATGTATTTTAGTTCACCAAAATTATCATCTTTGAAATGCGAAGTGTTAAAAATAGCCACTTGTTCAAATAAAATATGCATGAGTTGAAATATACATTAATTAGCTAATGATATGATTTTAGCCTATGCATGCAACATTAGAATGAATGGTGTTTTAAACCAAAGTAAATCAAATATGAAGTTGAATGGAAAATGATAAGTGATAAAAATTGTATATATGTATGTGCATATTTATTGAACAGGTTATAGCAAAGGGGCTAGAGAAGAGGAATAAAATTTTGTGCCCGACAAATAGGTACACATTTACTGTTTTGTTTGGGTGATGATTTTATGAGCCTGTTGGCTAGCCGCTTGGCTTTTTCTTTTTCTTTTTGACATGAGACGCCCGTGTGGCTATTTGGGAATTTTACCAGCCCCTCCCGTACAAAGGAGGTTATGGCGAAACTTTCCAAAATTTAAAGGCGTTAGTGAAGTATTTGAATTGAAAACGATATTGAAATTGTTGAATGAACTATATTTATATAAATATATAAATATAAATAAAATTAAAACGAAACGTGGCCGTGCAGTTCTTGTTTCGAAACCGTGATTTCAAACAACTAGTGCGGGAAATCCGACCATTGGATTTTCTCGAAAATGGAACCGTTGGATTCGTTTTGAAAAGATCTTTATAATGATGTAAATTTTGTGAAGATCCAACGGTTAGATTTTCAGATATGTGTAAATTAAATCTGAAGAAAAACAGCGCCACGGCCGCGTTATGGCCCGAAGCGTCGTTTTGACTAAATTGGCTATTTTAAAATAAATAAAAATAGCGATAAATTGTTATAAAATATTATAAACAATATGGAATGGAAATAAACTGAATTTGCTTGATTTATGTGGTTTTTGATGGTTGAATGTGTTTGGTGTGAAAAGTACATTAAAGAACAAATTGGTGTTGTCGATTGATTTAACCATTGAAATAAATTGATTTGAAATTCTAAATATACGTGAATTATTTGAAAAGGCCGAGTTAATTCTCATTTCAAATAATTGACCGATGATTGAAAGTCGAAGATGAAGACGGTGGTCGAAGACCGGAGATCTTCACCTCGTTTGGGTGGTAACCGAGGTCCTGATTGGGAGGCATCCCGAAATATGGATAATGAGTGGTGATCGTCCAGACGTACGTGGTGATCGATGGGTTTGCGAGGTATTTAGTGCCTTCGGTTTCGTTCAGACCCAGAACGGACTTGTAAATGGACTATGTGTCTTACATTGGATTTTATTCTGTGTTGATTGATCTCTATTAAATATGCATCTGTTTGGCGGCGGAGAATTTATTCTTCTGCTTAACGCCCTTCTCTGAGACGCACGAGCTTAGAGGTTGTGTATCGATGGACATCAGTCGCATGGCATGAATTGCTAGTGTGGCATGCCTAAGTGGCAAATGATCAGGGCTTCTGTTGAAAAGCAAAGTCTTGTGGTGATGATCAAAGCACCGCCTGTGTGGCGTAGCTTTGTGTATAATGTGAATTCGTGAGCCTCACACCCCGGTATGAACCAGAAACAGGAGAAGGACCTCAGGGAGGGCATGCGTTTCTTTCTAGCTAGGGTGGTGTCAGTGACCTACCACCCCTGACATTTATATACTTTTCACCTGTGTGGTTGTTGCTGTTGCGAGGCGCCTCGGTTTGATCGGACAATCCGGGTCCGATGGAGTCATTTGTTGGCTCGTTTACGCCCCAAAGGGCGGGGAGTCGTAGTGTTCAGGCATAATAATCCACATCGGTGGACCGGCCCTGACGATCTAAAGGCTTGCCTGCACGCTTGCCTGTGGCTCGGGCTAGAGAGTCACGAATTCGGTAAGGACTATCTTTTGCCTTGGTTCATGACGAAAATCCAATTTCCAAATACGACATCGTGCGGTTTTGATTGTATACCTATATATGGCGACATAGTGGTATGGGGCATTAATGCCGTCTATGATTGATAGTTATGATTTGAAATTGTTTTCAAAACATATAAACACTAGCAATAATATCAAATGCCTTTGTTTTATTCGTATCAAGCATATTTTGGCCGTTATAAGGTAAAAACTCTATCCTTCGGTTTGCGTTGCATTGTGTGATGGGAACTGAGTCTTATAATGGCTTCATTTTTATAAAAAGCATTGTGTTGTTTAAAAGAAAGATTTGTTTTAAAGCACTGGAAATCCAATGGAGTAAACCCGTTCCACGAAAGTGGCGTGGTCCTGTGATTAGCCATATTATAAATGTGTTGAGTAGATTTCTCATACCAGTCCCATGACTGACTCGTAGTTTGTTTCACTTTCAAACTCGGGTGCCCCTTTTTCTACACGGGCAGCCTTGTATTCAGGTTTAGCTGGTTCTTTCTGGATAGCTGGAGCTGAAGATGGATTCTATTATTTATCTCTTTTTATGCTGTTCAGCTCCTATTGTACATATTTTGTTTATTTCCGCTGTAGACATTTATGTATAGCTGAACTGTATTTGTACTAAGTATGATCCTGTATACGGTGTAACTCTGATGATTACGTTTATCCAGTATATTCTATTGTTCATTATCTGGTGTATTTATTTAATTCTGTTCTGCTATTATATGTTTCTGTGTTATATTCCAAGGATTACCCTTGCCACCGTCAGTACGGGGTTTGGGGTTGTCTCATACATATATACAATAAAAACATGGTTTTTATTATATAAGCAAGTTTTTATGAATAAGCAAATTCTAGATCTAAACAATTCAATCCATTTCACAAAATGTGAATTCACCAGAAATGAAATCAATTTCGTCGCAACCAATATCAACCATTCATAACCACAATAGTTCAATCAATTCATCATGATCATATTGATTTTTATTGTTTCACCACAAATATATTTTTCTAAATTTAAAATTGAATTTTAGAGATCTCACCTTGATTTTACTGAATTTCCAACATTCACTATTTTGGTCCTAGTCGATTCTATTGCGTAGATCTTCTCTTCACGATTCCAGCGGATCTGAAATCATTTGATTTCATTTTCGTTTGAATGAGATACGACTATTTTAATATTAACCAAATAATTAAATAATTAATTACATTACAAATATCTTCCTCCTTCTTTCTGTATTACGCTCCCTGTAGCATCGTACCACCCTCCATCGAATTGCATGAAAACGGGGCGAAATGAAGCGTCGATATCTCATAAGTTGTCACTCTAAAGGTGATCATCAACGTTGAAGATATAGATCATAGAACAATCTATCATATTTGCCTTTGGAAATTTTGGAAATGGAGGAATGGATTGAAATAGATTTGAGGGGAAGAATGAGAGCGTTTTCAACCATTGATTAGAATGGTGGTGGCTGTACATTTAGGGGATTAGGGATAGATTTAGAGAAGTTTATGATATTATATAGTAGAGACAATGTATATATATATGTATATATTTTTTTATTTGGTTATATATATTTGATTTTATCTTTTCACTTGTCTCTACATATGTAGTAGGTGACAAATGAAGTTTAATTTGCTGACTAGGCATGATGGACCACATGAATATATGGACTTAAATGAAGGAAATGATGGAAATAAAAGAAATAAATAGGATAAATGAAATAATGAAAATGGAGCATAAACTTAAATTTGTATTATTAATAATGGGAATAAAAAGGCAATTTGAAATATGACAAATGGGGAAGCTGCTAATAAATACAAAAGGTAAAACAGTCAAATCTCACAATATATATGTCATAGCATTAAATTCATTAGCCTCAATATATTCAAATTATTCTCATTAGTTTTATTAACACAAAATAAATTAGAAGAAACAAAATGTGACTGCTATTACATAGCATAAAGATAAACATGGATTCTAAATTCATACGCTAAAAATCATGTGTTTCCTTAGTTTATGGTCCCAAACTCAAATTAATTAGTTTATTAGAACATTCCCCTTTTTAACTTAAGATAAATGTATGTTTTCTATTAACAACGCACATAATTATCCTTAGATAGAAATATTTCAATCCAGTTAATACAATTAATGACAATATTACAATTAATGTCAATACTAAATTTAAATAGACATAAATTAGGCAAATTTTTTTTTCATACAAACATTTAATAGGTTCAATGTCAAATCAAATTAATATATATATATATAACATGTATATATATAAACCATCAAGTCTAATGTTACACTTAGTTATGAAAGATAAAACTTGGACTACCAATCTAAATTTTTACTAATTGAGCATAAAGTTCAAATAAATCTTTAAGATGAATTTTAATCCATTAACATGAACATAGAATTATGGATCTAAAAGTTAGACTCCAAATTAAATTTATAAAACCAATGATCTAAAATAAATCATTGTAATACAACTTATATAAATTTAGTTTTAATTTAACAAAATGAAGAAAACAATATGTAACTTGAACAAGAAATTCTGGCGCATTTTCTAACAAAACTTCTTAAAAATAAAATTTTAAATTAGTTCTAATTTTCCGGGTTGTTACAGTTAGTCAAACAACTTTCAGCTTCGTTCCTTTTCGGGGACAAAAAGATTTTAAGTGGGGGAGATTGTAACAAGCCGGAAAATCAGAACCAATTTAAATTTTTTAATTTGGCTATTTTAGTGGATTTTGAATATTTAGAATAAATTGTTTTAAATAATAATGACTAAAAATCTATTTGGATCGAAGTTATAGCGAATATATTTATTTTAATTATAAAACAAGGCCTGAAATGGCGCGGTAGTTTGAAATTTTGAATTCGAATTTTGACTGACTGTACAGGATGCAAAATAAATCGGATTTTAGTGAAACCAAAAATATTTAAATCTGTTTATGAATATCTTTCTAACGAATCTGAAAAATCGAAATTTCATAGCGGGAATTAAAAGTTATGGCCAAATGAATTTTCAGAAAGGTCGCTACCCTTGAAAATAGACATTTTGCAAACGACCTCCGTTTTCGACGAAACCACTTTTGTTGGATCTGGAATGTCAAATAATTGCTAAGTTTCAAATTCCATAATTTTAGGAGTTAATATGTGAGCGTGACAAAGGAAAATGTGTTTGATAAATTTCAGTCAATTTGGATCGACCAGAAAATGGCCATTTTTCAAACGGTCTCCAAATTCGATGAAACTAGTTTTGTTAGGAACGTATCATCCAAACATAGCTAGATTTATTTTTCTGAAATTTTTGGGATTAGTATGTGGCCCCGGCAAATTGAAATGTACGTTCAAATCCATATTTGAATGTTTTATATTTTAATTTGAAGAAAACCTGACTGATACAGTCGAATGGGCTTACGAAACATCTTCAATTGTGTTCGGAATAAGGGTATTTAGCTAGGGGCGACAGTCGTTGGGTTTGATTTGGAGTTCGTATAAGGAAGTACTATTTTTGGAATTTAAATATATATCGACCAATCAAAATTTTCCATTCATTAAATTAAAAACCGAGCTTTCTCTCTCCCCCTCGCGATATACGGCGGAAACCGCTTCTAACCTTTCTCCTTCGATTCCTCCTTCTACACGCGAAATTAGACCTATCTCCTGTTGGGTATTTTGAAGAGCTCTTCATCCTCTTCAAATCCATATAACCCTCGCCTTCCCTCGTTGAGTATTGTGCCCGAATCAAGCTCGGGAAAGTCCGCCGTACATCGCCAAAATCCTACCTCGATCTGCGTTCGAGTTCGCCGCCTCCACCATCGATCTACATGCCTCTCAAAGCTCTTCAAGGTGGTGCAACCTGATCTCACCTCGTGCTTCGGATTTGAGGAAGTTTCTAAACCTAGTTTTAAAACTTTTCAGAGAGGTATCGGGTTTATTTAATTTTAACTATTTATAACACTTTAAAACCATTGCAAACTTATAAAAATTATATCTTTTTGCTATTTGGTCGAAATCCAGTGAAACAGGAAACGTTGGACTCGTGTGGACGTCTTCTACATTCTAGAGGAAACAGGAGAATTTTTGGAGCTTCCTACAATTTTTGGAGGAGTGGAACCCAATGCGAGATTTCTAAATTATAAACGATATGGAATAGCGATGTATAAATTATATAATGATGTATAAGTTATACAAGCGTTGTACACCTCATGTATAAGCGTTGTATAAATTATATGAGCGATGTATAAGTTATATATACGTTGTAAAAATCATATGTGCGTTGAATGGAATTGAAATGATATTGAAATGAAATCGAAAAATATATTTATAAATGTATATCTGTATATATATATATACTCCCCTCGTCCACATACCATGGACGATATATATTGGTTGTAATTGTTTAGATTTTGGTTGACGCGAAATTTGGCTGATAAATGCGAATGGTTGGTAATGATTGTTTGTGGTTGAAACAAAATTGGAATTGTTTGTGGAAAAATCCAATGTGATATGAAAATGATCAAAATATTTAGATTACAAGGATAAGCCCATTAGGGAACGCTGTGAGGCGTAAGGTAGTGCGAGGAGTCGTACTCGGGACGGTGCCGGTTTTAAACCCCCTGCCGTTATACTGCCGAAATTTTCTGAAATATTCATGTGTTTGATTTATATTCATGTATTAAAATATATTCATGTGTTGGAAAAATATTCATATGACGAATAAATTGTTGAAAGATAAAAATCACATTTTTATCATGTATATGAAGTATATAAAAATATTCATGTTTAAAATAAATTGTTTAAACATAAAAGTCACAATTTTATAATATATACGAATCGCTAAAAATATTCATGTCTGAAATAAATTGTTTAAACAATAATAATCATATTTTTATAATATATACGAATCACTAAAAATATTCTTGTTTGAAGTAATTGTTTTGACAATAAAAATCACATTTTTATTCTATATATATGAAGTGTTAAAAATAGTCATATGGTGAAATAAATATTAGTTGGGTGAAAATATTATTTTTATCAAATATATGAAATGAAAATGGTTTGGAAATCGAAAAATTAATTATATATATATATAATTAAAATAAATCGAATAACGAGGCTGCAGTTCGTATTTTGGAATCGTGATTTTAAACGATTATTGCGGAAGATCCGATCGCCGTATTTTTCCAAAACTGAAACCGTTGGGTTCGCTTTGAAAATATCTTTCCAACAATACCAAATTTGCGAAGATCCAACGGTTAAATTGTGTGAAATGTTTAGTTCAAATCTGAATAAAAATAGCACCAGAATGGATTATCTATATATATATAATTAAAATAAATCGAAAAACGACGCCGTCGTTCGTATTTTGAAATCTTAACTTTGAACGATTGTACCGGGAGATCCGACCATCAGAATTTCCATAAACTGGAACAGTTGGGTCCTCTTTGAAAAGATCTTTCCAATGATATAAAATTTGTAAAGATCCAACGGTTAGATTTTCAGATATGTGTAAATCAAATCTGAAGAAAAACGGCGCCATGGCCGCGTTATGGCACGAAGCGTCATTTGAATAAATTGGCTATTTTTAAATTAATAAAAATAGCGATAAATCGTTATAAAATATTATAAACGATATGGAATGGAAATAAACGAATTTACTCGATTTATTGGATATTTGATGGTTGAATGTGCTTGACATGAAATTACATTAATGAACTGAATTGTGGATGTCAAATAATTTAACCAGGAAATGAATTTATTTGAATTCTAAATATATGTGAATTATTTGAAAACGCCGAGTTAAATCTCATTTCAAATAATTGATCGACGATTAGAAATCGACGATGAAGACGGTGGGTGAAGACCGGAGGTCTTCACACCGTTTGGATGATTGCTGATGTCTTGATTGGGAGGCATCCCAAGACAAGGTAATAAGTTGTGTCGTCTAGACGTACTTGGAGATCGACTGGATGTGCGAGGGCCTCTCTCCTATATTGGACATATGGGACGAGGAATAAGGTGCCTCCGGTTTCGTTCAGACCCAGAACGTACTTGTAAATGGACTGTGTGTCCGACATTGGATTTCATTCTGTGTGATTGATATACGTTAGTTGCATGGCGTGAATTGCCTATGTGGCATGCTGAGATGCAGTGATCAAGGCTTTTGTTGAAAAGCAGAGTCTTGTGGTTGATGATCAAAGCATGGCTTAATACAGCTAGCTTTGTGTATGGCGTTGATTCGCGAGCTTCACACCTCGGTATGAACCAAAAACGGGAGAGGACTGCAGAGAGGGCATGCGTTTCCTTCTAGCTAGGAGTGGTGTCAGTGTTTTACAATCCTTGAGTTTTACTTATGTGGATGATGGACAGCGAGGCACCTCGGTTATATCGGTCGTTCCATGGCCGATAGTTTGGTCGGGATATGACCAGTTTACTCCCCATAGGGCGAGAAAACGCAGTGTTCAGGCATTTTAATCCACTCCGTGTGGACCGGCCCTGAAGATCCAAGGGTCGATGCGTTCTGATCCTAAGACACAGGCTAGAGCGTCTCGAAGCGGTAAGGACGATCCTTTGCCTTGGTTCATGACAGAAATCCAATTTCCAAATACGACATCGTGCGGTTTTGATTGTAAACCTATATATGGCGACATAGTAGTATGGGGCACTTATGCCGTCTATGATTGATACTTATGATTGAAATTGTTTTTGAAACGTATAAACACTAGTGATAATATCAAATGCTTTTGTTTTATTCGTATCAAGCATATTTTGGCTATTATAAGGTAAAAACTCTATCCTCCGGTTTGTGTTGCATTGTGTGATGAGAACTGAGTCTTATAATGGCTTCATTTTTATAAAAAGCATTGCGATGTTTAATGATTTACTTGTTTTAGCACCGGCAATCCAATGGAGTAGACCAGTTCTACGTTAGCGGCATGCTCCTGTGATTGGCCTTATTGTAAGATAAGTTAAGTAGATTTCTCATACCATTCCCATGACTGACTCGTAGTTTGTTTCACTTGCAAAGTCGGGTGCCCTATTTTCTACACGGGCAGCCATGTATTCATGTTTTAACAGGCTCTATCTGGATAGCTATGGAGTTGAAGATGGATTTTATCACTTCTTTCTTATTATGTTGTTCACCTCCTGTTGTACATATTATGTTTTAATTCCGTTGTAGACATTTTATGTAAAGCTAAAACTGTATTTTGTACTAACTATGATCTTGTATACTTTGTAACTCTGATGATTATGTTTATCCAGTGTATTCGATTGTACATTATCTGTTGTATTTATATATTTCTGTTCTGATGTTATTTGTTTGTGTTATATTCCATAGATTACCCTTGCCACCGTGGAACAGGGGTTTGGGTCGTCACAGCACTTCTTCGTTTCTTAACGGAATTGGAAGAAATCAGCGGGAAATCATAGAGGAATTCAAGGACAACGATTTAGTGATAGTTTGGCGATGAATTTGGATGATACTGGGGTGAAGCAAATCGAAACAGCAAGAGATATGCATGAAATCCCATAATAATTTTCCAGTTTTGCATATCTAACTTCAAATAGTCATATCTCACTCAATTTTTGTTGGAATTTGACAATCTACCCATCAAATCGACTGCGAGAACGAGAACTACACTCTGGAAAAGGTTTTGAGACAAAATAGTCAAACCTGTAGATGCAATTTGAAGATAACCATTGATAGTTTAGGTTTCCTTCTCTCTTTATTCACTAAAACTTCATTTGATCATTACTTGGTCAATTCTTGACAAATTTATATGGCATTCCAAAGAAAATGAAGAGAAGTACAGTATTGAATCTACTTGTAGATGAGAATCAAAAGTTTTTACTTATCTGATACCCATTTCTTTATTGATTTACATTGTATTTATCCATTTCTTCCTCTTGATGTCTTCATCAATCATCATTACTCTTCTTCAGTTGTCCTTCATATTTTGAATTCTTAACAGCTATGTTATGCACCAGTTCGAGATTTGAATTTCCAACAGTCATCTTTTTAGAATTTGAATTTCCAAAAGACACCTTTTTAGAATTTGAATTTTCAACAACCACGTTTTCAGAATTTGAATTTTCATTAGCCACCATTTCGGAATTTGAATCACCAACAGCCACTTTACCTAACTTTTCAACTTTTGAACTTTTAGAAGCCATATAACACATCTTTTCTTGCAAAACAACACAACTTTTCAAAGAATCAGTGATTTTTCAAAATAACTAATTGTAGTTTGAAATAATAACATCATGATGATTCTATGATATATCTATTTAAACTTTTCAAGAAATCATATCATGATAACTTGATTTTTCAATAAAATTGAATGCAGACTAATCTAATATGCTATGTACAAATATAAACTAGTGTTCAAATTTTTCCATTTAAAATTTTCAAAAATCATATTATGAACTTTTTGAAAAACCTTGCTCTGATACCAATTGTTAGGGATTGCAGAATGGATTGTTAAGGCAAAACAAACACAAGAGGGGGGGTGAATAGTGTTTTTGAGAATTTAAACAAAATCTAAAATATATGTGATAAACTATATGAAACAAACACCACAAAAACAATCACTCACACATAATTACACACAGATGCAAAATAAACAGAAATAAATAGATGCACAAAAGGAAAGAACACACCGGATTTTATACTGGTTTGGATTGCTCCTACGTCCAGTCCCACACAACACTGGATTGCACAGAGTTTTATTACTATATCTATAGTCAATTGCAACCTCCTTGATTTCACGGCTACAGGATACCACCGATTCCAACCTCCTTGATTTCATAGCTACAAGGGATACCACCGATTACCCTTTCTTGATTTCATGGCTATAAGGGATACCACCGTTTACCCCCAAATACAACCCAAATAATTACAAACAACGGTATAACTCTTCAATAGCACTTGATTCGGAGAGTAATGAGTAGAGAGTGTAGAGAGAATAAGATTAGTGAAAACAAAATTGAATTTAGCAGAGTATTGGTGTAGGAATCATAAAAATGATAAGAATTAATGGTGTAATGAAGTACAGTGAAAGTGGAGAAGAAGGGACGATTAAAAATTCAAATTCAAGCCCTTTTTATAGTGTGTGAAAGGTTGCAACGCTTCAGAACTATCACAATTAGTGAAAAGACACTTCCTTTCGAAATTGAGAAAGTGACAGTTATATGTCGACATAGTGTTTTATATATGTCGATATATGCTTAGTGTAAATTTAATTTTTAAGCATTTTTCAAGTGTTTCGATATAAATATAATTCTAGAAATTCTTAAATTAATATATATTGTTATAAATTAATATTGTAAAATAGGAAATTGTATGAAAACATAAATATAAACTATATAAACATATTTATAAAATTATAAAGTTTAAAATTATATAAATATAAAGTATAAAAATATAAATATATAAAACTTGAGTTTGAAAACAAAAGTAAAGTTAGAAAGGAAAAAATAGAAAAGATAGAAAATAAAATAGAGAGGATAGAAATTGAAGATAGAATATGAAAACAGAATTTTGAAAAACAGAATTTGAACTTGATTTTGAACCTAGAGTGATATTCAGAGTCTTACATGATCTAGACTCTATAACTATATTTATCTTTAACTCTTGAAATATTGAATACTCGTGAGTCTCTAACATCTTTAACACTGTACAATCTTCAGTACTAATTCCTATATATAAATCCTGCATATGTGTATATATATATATTATGTATAAAGGTGTTAGTATATATTTATAATCAATTAATATTGAAACAAGGTTGTTGTCATCAAAACTCCATTCTCCAACAGTAATTAAAGACTTCTTCAAGGCAAAAGGTCTCCTCCTCCTAGAAATGCCAAGAACACTATGGGCTCGAACTCCCTTTATCAGACATGGCACTGCCAGGTGATATAATTTCATAAATACGTGAATTGGTGTCATACTCACTGATATATAATGTAGTGACAACATATGAACCTATTAGTGATAGATGGTTAAGAAAGTGAATATTAAGATAACTCTAAATACCATTTTAGGCAAGGCACACATCAAGTTTTACATGTGTTAGAGAACAACCAAGCCCTTAATGATGACAAGATTCAACTTTCCTAAGGATAATGCTGGGGAGATTCAAAGAAAAGGTAACGGTTGAACCGGAACCACGGAATCTTAAGTCGTCACCGAAGGCCTAGTTGGCTTTCAGAACCGGATATGGAACCAAAGTTGAAGGATTGCAATGATAGAGTTCCTAAATTTCACCGATACCAAAACTAGAGAAAAAACATCCTTTCGACAACCCTATCGGATAGTTCGTTGATTTAGAGTCAAACTGACTCTCACAAATTACACAAACACTGGAACTGGTATCGGTAAAAGGAGGAATAGTCAAATCATCGACTTTGGTAATAAAAATTGCTGATGCCAATAGCATCATTTCCATCACTTAATTGTCAAAATAGACACTTTTATGCGAATTGCATATCTTAAAACCAAAAGAATTATTATTTGAGGGAAGAGCATATGTGTAACTCGACATAAATCATAATCCATATCATTGGTATTTGAATAACTTGTATTCAACATACAAAACCCTAGTTAGTTTAGACAAAGCGATTTAATTCCTATTTAGAGTTCAAAACAGAAATATTTACAAGAGATTCAGTCGAGAAATTCTTGAAACAAGGATCAAGTCCTCAATGAACAAATAATTTTGTTCGAGAAATTAATGTTGCAGTTAAAAAGTGAAGAAGAAAACGATGATAATTATGCAAAAATTACCTCTAATCCACACCGTACAAGTGAAGACCAATCAACGCCTCTGATCAAGGGAGATCAAAAGACGCAGGGAAGACACTCGGGAAAAGACAAAAGTTTGACTTGAAAAGTCGAAATTACCCCTTCACTAGGAGGGGGCAAAATGTTACTACCAAAATTAACACCGAAACAGGCTAACGGCGAAGCGGTATCGGATGAATACGAGCACAAAATAATTCTCCAAAAACAAAAGACAAACACTAGAGATAACTCAAAAGGTACAAATTACTGACAAGGTCTATCCGATTGGGTGTATCCGACAGGGTCTACCCGGCAGGGGGGTTCTAAAGCGAAAAGTCATCTAAGTAAGAAATTAAGAAAGAGGAAGGCAAGAGCTCCACTAATCAAAACCCAGAAAAACGAAAGAGTTGTCGGTACTTACCTGCTTAATACCGATACATCAAAGGGCAAAGGCATCAAGAATATCAAGCTGAAATTACGTAGGGGTTATCCGGAACCAGCTTCTGAAACATCCACTACATAAACACCGAAGGGGCACATTGATAAACAACTGACAAATCACCAGGAGCTACCTTCCGAAAGACCAGTCTATACCCAGAGGCTCAACCGGAAGGCAAACCGGAACCCTAAAGGGGACACCGGTTATCGATACTAATCTGCTCGGTAGCAACACCTGCAGGGGGTTCTGAATCGACAGCTATCTACATACACCACGAGGAAAAGCTCCTCAAAGTATTCATAAGAAAACGGAAGCCTACACCCGGAAGCCACTACCGAGAGCACAAATGCCTTTCGAAAGCCATTTACATCTATAAGCTCATATCAATCACGAAGAAGCCTCAACTGACCGAGACCCTCACTACGGAAGCTATAATCAGTACCTCAAAGGCAGCCGGAAGCTAAACATCTGTGACTAAGAAGAAAAGTGTCCGACAAAGGCTTCTGTAAGTCCAGTGGCCCAATAGCAGAAGGGGCTCCGAATTCTTTATAAATAAGACCCTAGGGGTCATATTTTGGGGATGATTTTCTCATTCTTATTCTTGTATTCTTTTTTCTCTAGTGTAAACCCTAATTCTTAGATTGATTTGGGGATTTCTTCTATTCTATTCATGTATTCTAAATTAAAGATTAATAAAATGTGAATCAATACTTAGAGTATTTCTTTATGGCTTTGTCATGTGATTTCTCATTCATTATTGTCGCAACTCACTGTTTGCTTCCTACATATGTATGAACCTATATCCAAACTTTTCCGCAAGCGAAGTGAAATACCCCCTTCCTACAAATTTAAACCCTTCCGCAAGCTCAGGAAAGATCCCTTTTCTATAAGCCGTTAAGCCATTCGCTATGGGTTGCGCTTAGGAATCCTTTATCCCAAGATAACTGTTGGTTCTTAAATCACTTAAGTGTGATACTCACCCCATTGAGGGAAGAGTAACCATTCTTTTGGATTCTAGACCGCGATATCTAGGAGATGGTGAACTAACTCAAACTTATGAAGGCTAAACAACCTATATTCCCCCTAGGTCCACTTCCATAAGCCTATCTCCAGTATTGACCAAAAAAACATTAACAAATTGTTTGAATTGTTTTGTTAATACTTAATAAATTGGTTGTTGTTAAATGGTTGTTATTTACTATTATAGAAATAATCAGTTAAATTGAATTGAACAATCATATTTGAGCTAACCAACTTGGATGTAGGGAAGAACAGGTTAGAGGAATCCAACTGGATTTCTAAAAATATATTTGACATTGTTTATTCTCATATTATCATTATATGAACTTGGATGATTGATTTGATTGTTGACCATGACTTGAAATTCAGCTTTTTTTGGTTTAAACCAATGGGCAATATTGGTTGAGTAGTTGGCAGTATATGGCCTGTAAATCAATCATTTTGAAATATTTATTTACCGTCAGATGAATCGATAAAGGTGAAGTTATAAAATTTATTTTATAACTGAAGATAGATTCTTAAATCTATCATTTTTATGAAAGTTTATTATAGAAAATAATTATTTATTATTTTAAGTTATAAATAATTATTAATGATTCTTATGAAGCAAATTCTAATCAGATTTAAGGGAAAATGGGAATAAATTAACCTAATGGTTAAGAAGTGGGATAATTGCTTTTAAGACATAATTAAATGGATTTATTTAAATTAACTATATTATTAATTAATTTAAAGGAAGAACTAATTGGAATTGGTTAACGAGATAACCGTGTTTTAAGTTAACTAAGTTAACCTTTTTAAATGGGATTGATTAATAAATATTTGTTTTGAATTAATCTAATGAATTAGTTTAACGGATATTTTTTTAATTTTTAACAAGATTTTAAAAAGAATTTACTATTTATTTTAGTTAATTAAGAAGTAAACTATTGCTACTGTAGTTAATGATGAAATAAATTATTATTTTAATTAATAATAATTTAGGAGATTACTTTTTAACTAAAATTCATTTAAAAAGTAATCGGAGTTGAAATGAAATCTAATTGAAGTGTGAAAGGAGTTTATGAACGAATTTGGTATTAAAACCTGAGTTTTTATAACAAAGCTATGAAAGGAATTTTAAGAGATAACTTAAATTAATGTTGACTTAATGTTTGAATTAAGAAAAAGGAAATTGAGAATAAAAGTTTTATATTAAACCAGAATTATATAAATAAAGTTTATATAAAGAGATGAGATGTTAGATCGTTAATTTTAAATAAACGTTACTTAATAATGGAATTAAGTAAAATGAAGAAAACTGAAATAAGATTTTCAAGCGAGAAAGGGCTGAATGTATTAGAAAAGGCATTGTTGAAAGTGAATTTGGTAATGGAGCAAGTAATAGGATTTTGTACCAAAAATCCTAGATATAAAACGAATTGTTTAAAGAAGGTTAAAAGGTGGTGTTTTTAATAAGAAATTACTTAATCAATGAATTAAGAAATAATGGTCATGTTCGAAAAGGAGATTTCCAAAAGTAAGAAGGTTTTATAAAAAGCGTATTTTAAACAAAATAGTTAAATGAGATTTGTTTTGATATTTAAACAAAATATGGGTTTTAATTACAACTCATATCCATCTTAAGATAAGAACGTTGTTGATCAAAGTCCGATAGGTAAATAAATACCCCTATTTGAACGACTTCGCGATTATCTGAGGATGATATTAGTTTGTAATGGGAAAGAAATTAAGGATAATTTATTATTTCCATATGTGAAATAATAAAGCAATGTAAATTGCAAGAATTGAGAATATATATTGATATTTCCAAAGTAACGGAAATAAAAAGGATTCGAGAATATTTATAATGAGATTTCCAAAGTAACGGAAATAGGAAAATTTGGAAATATATATATATATTTATATATATAACGATATTTCCAAAAGTAAATAGAAATAAAAAGGTTAAGTTTTTGGAATGAGTTTCTTCTGAAAGAATAGAAATTAGATATTGTTTTCAAGTAACAATGATTTACGTGAATTTTGTTAAAACCAAGTTTGGGGATATATATATGATTTAATTCTAATGTGTTTGAAATAGTTTTGAAAATAATTCTTATGTTAAATAAGAAGAAAATACTAAAATATTGAGACAATTGAAAGTTAATTAACTATTCATTATTTATTTTTAATTAAAAGGCTAAGTAATGCTGGGTACTGAACCAGTGAACTCATTTGATTCTCATGATTATTTATTTGATAGTTAAATAACCGATTATCAAATCTGGCCAATACGATTGTTGGTACGGAAAGACCGGGATCGAATTTATATTTGAAAACCATTCCGAACTAGCAAATACGTAGAAGATGATTATTTAAGAAGGAGAAATGGAAGATAGTTGATCCTCCTGAGTGGAAGAATTACTTGTTGAATTTCTCTGATTTAGCGGCCAGAGATATTTCGATAGTAATTCTGTCGTGATTGGAATCTACGAATTGCAAGGACTACTCGCTACTGATCTCTAGGGTGGTACCTCGGATGTGGTAGGATGGTATTTTTGGTTCATCCTGTTCCTGGATGACTTGTATGGACGGATGTTTGACGAAGTATTTCCAAAGGAATTACGTACATTGATTTCTTCGAACGTACCATAGTTGATGGCGGAGAAAAAGTTTTCTCTAGCCTAATAACTAGAGTATTTTTATGGACATCAACTAGTAAATATATGGCGGTTCTGACGATGTGGCATTCAGAGTGAATGGTGACCATATGTAAAGGCAGTTATGACCTCAAACCTCATCAACCGGGAAATGGTAAAAATCGGGTAGGTCGCATGGCAATGTAGGTTGCCCCCATTAGGGTTTATTGTCATCATCTAGAGAATATTCATATTTATTCTTCTTTTTGCTTCTGTATCTCCCGAGAACAGTTATGTTGGTACCAATCGTAGTTGACAATATATTCTGTACCGTCAACCGAAATAAGGGGTCGGTCATGTTTAGCCTGAGTTGCAAGATGTTCTCGTTGAACTCAGTGTATTCCTCTCTAGAGATACACTGTTGGAAAGGTGGTTGCCCATACCATACCATGGAAATCCATTCTCTAATAAGAGCCCGCGGTTTTGATTGTATACTATGTATGTAGGGCGTGAGATGCAAACGTTCTGCTAGATTGATATTTATTGTATTTAGACATTATTATAATATCAGAAAAGATATGATTTCTGAAAGGTTTTGTGTTATCGTTAGGTAAAAACCGTCCGTATTTATGTGTGGATTTGGTTTATGATTCTCCGTTTCTTTCAAAAAGATTTTGACTTAAAAATCAAGTTGTGTGACACCTTTAAACTTAGTTTGTTTTACTCACTCTGGTTCACCAGATTGATCCGGCATTTGTAATGCTCGGGTTAGACTGGGTTGTACAGGTTCAGGTTATCGGATGCTGTAAAGAGACGAGTTGGATGAGTTCAGACGTATGATGTACATAGATATTATTTCGCTATGTGTTGTACATGAGGACAGGTTATTATAACTGTACTGATGTACTTTGATGGTTGTAAGTATTTTTTTAAGCTCTGAATAAAGATTTATTTCTATGTTATATTTTATTCCGCTGCGAAGTGAGAATTTGCGTTGTGTTGGTTCTTCTTCTTCTTCTTCTATTCTAATATTCCTTTCTTATCTCATCTGCTGACCTCTTTCTATTAACGTTCTGTATTTCTGATTCTTGAATAGTCGACATGGTTTTTTTGTGTCGATTTTCAAGATCGAAAATCCTTGGGTCGTTACATGAAAACTTGTCATGTTTATTTTGAAAATTTCCTTCCAAAACCATTTCCCTTCCTGTAAAATAAGAAAATTTTAGAAAATATTTTTTTTTCAAACAGCACTTTCCAAAAACTTCAAAAATGTATTTTGCGGAAATTTAAACGATTTAACTCACGTGTTGGCAAGAAAGGAAGTCAGTTACGCCAAAGATGCAAAAACTGAGATCACACAAAAAGATCAAAATAAATTTTAGCTTTAACAAGGAACGGTGATTTATTTATTTATATACCCGTGACGAAAACTACGCAATACCGGTCCTTCATTAAAATTTATCCAACACAGAATTCTATTCTTTTCAGCTCTAGAACAACTGTTAGTTTAGAAATGAAAACGAGATTTCATTCAAACAGGCATGCGTGAATGACATAAACATCACCAAACATAGAAATCTCATTAACCTAAGTCGTGCGATTTAAACAACACTAACAATTACAAGCACGAATCACCATGACCAAAAACCCGATGCTGGATGGGATAACAACAAAACAACACCAAAACTCCAAAAATATTGGTTATAAACAACGAGATGCCTTGCTCCATGGCTGGAGCTTAAACCAATTTTTATGATCTTTGATTAACCATATCATGGTAGCAAAATGCTCAATCTTGTGTTACCAACACTATTGGTGTTGTTGGAGGTTCTCACATCACCATCTCTTCTAAGAGAGAATTTGTGATGAGAAAAGAAACCTACCACAAAACTGCTTCTCATGGAAACCCACCTAATATTGTCTAAAGACAAAGTGGGTAGGTAAATTTACAGAAAGTAATTCCATGAGAAAACACACAAGCATAACAAACTGAACCGAACATGATGCGACACTAAATGATGGTTACGCCACTGATCAAGAAAAAGGTTGATTTCCGCACCATGAGACAAATCCGTTCATTACTTCCCATTTATAGAACGATGTGCTAAAATGAGTCACATGTCTATGTGGGCAGTTCGAACATAGATTCCCAAACATAAAAACCGACATCAAGAAAAGAGATTTGCTGCAAAATCTCCAAAGCCGGTCAAACAAAAGACCATACAAGCCCGCATAAAATGCGGGTGCCTCTAAAACTTTCGTCGAGATTCTCCTCAGAAAAACCATCCAAAAAGTTTAATCTTCGTCTCCGAAACAACGATCGCCTTTGAAAAAAATCTATTCTAACAAGGTATAGCAAAGGAGGATGCAGCACAAACAACAAATTCTATTCTACGCTCTTGAGCAATGGATCAGTGCAAGTCCAACTACCACGACAAATTTTCTTAGCCCTAAAGCGGTGAGACCTTTTTGCTTATTCTGATCCTACTAAATGATCTCTCCCTAAGGATGAGACTTAAATGGTATGCGTAAGATCAGATGGTTCAATTAGGTATTATAGGCCAAGAAGTGGTCAGAGATAAGAAATTAGATCTTAGGGTATTAGTGAGGCAAGATCTAATGCGCAAACAAGTGCAAAAAAAAGAGGAGATGGGGGGACGACAAGGAAAGAGAAGAAGAATAGAGATGTGGTTAGGCTAGATGAGGAAGAAGGGACGAAAGAAGCAAGTTAAGGGGTAATTTGGAAGCAACTTTTATGGTTGAGTCCTTGTCCAAGTTGTACCAAACTTATCAACTAACTGACTGTCCTAGTATAACACTAAACGGTCGACTACCAAATAGGTATTGGACAGAGGTTGGACCTTGATCTTATGAGACCAAATTAAAATATTTATCGTCATGCGTTATCTTTTAAGATTTGACGCAATTTGAAATAATTATCTTCATCACCACGGTATTTAAAGACCGTATTTAAACTCCGAACTAACTCCGAAGATACATAGTCTCAACAATGATGCTGCAACTATACCAAGAACGAACGAATTCCAAAACAATTCAACTAGAAATACGTAATATAAATTAAAAGGATTTTCACCTTATCTAGCTGACAACAAACAGACGATTCACGAAATCAAATACCCCAAAATTCGGACGAAGGATTTTCCTTAGCCTTTTCGAAGAAAAATTTAAAACTTTTCCAAAAATGGAATTCTATTATAAACTAACGGTTTCGTATTTATAAAATTTTATTATATCTATTTATATTCCAATTTTATATTTCAAACTAGGAAGAATCATTTCATGTCCAAAAATGTTAGAGCTTTAGAATCTTAAGGGTTAATTATGGTAATTTCAATAAATTATCCAATATATATAGGAAAACGGATAATAAAAATCATAAAGAATAGATATTTATTGTTTTCATGTTTAGTGGCATATTCCTTGTCCTTCCTAATTCCATCTTTCCTACCAATCATACTATATTTATTAAAATTACACAATAGCTCTAAAATTTTGAAACACAAATAGATTAAATTTCAAAACCGTATCTTCACAAACCACTTTTTGAAACTGTATTTCAAAACCATTCAAATCCATTTTTGTTTTTCAAATAGTTTTAAAAATAAATTTCCTCGAATACAAGGCCAAGAACTCAATTGAATAACTCAACAAAGGTAGATTCAGAATTTTAACGAAGTAACAAACGGGTACACCTCGTAATTATATTTCCGAAATGGATACGACATATCAACGTAGGCATTTTCCCCATTTTGGATCAAGTAATGGTCTTAACTGGAAATACAAAACAAATTCAAAAACTAGAAATCGCGACTATCTCGATTGTAGCTAGATTTTTGTCCAGTCTCTAAACTCAAACCAACGGAATCCACCATATGCCATCCTCATGCTCTTCACGACGAAACTGCAAACGTACTGTGGGGTAAGACAGAATTTGGTTAGAAACCCGAAATCAACATATTTCAAATCATAGCCGCTAAAATCCCATTTTATATAATCGGGCCTATGACTAATTTCATTGTCGAAATAAATTAAAGTCAAGTAAGAAAGACGAAGAAAAACAAAAAAGAAAATCGAATTACATTCTCTCATGATTCCTAATTTAACTAATTCCTATGATCATTTAACCTAGCCTCTAATACCAAATGTAACATCCTGCACTTTTCTACACCCAAATTTTTACAAAAATCAAAACTTGAACACATCCAAGCATGGAGCGTGTATATCTTGTACCTGCAACAAATGAGCATGTACATATGGTAAATATAACTCACAACAGAAACAAAATAGGATAAACTAGTATTAACTCATGTAACTACCTTTTTCAAAGTAAGTCACTTTACCAATGCCGAGCATGAAAGAGAACGAGAACCGAAAGCCAAACTTAATCATCTGTGAGAACCCGACCTTCTCAAGGAAACCTGGGAGGTTGTAATGAGGAGGGGGTCAGAAAAACAAGTTTTAGTGACTAAGAAATGTACAACATGGAATATAACATAGATATATTCCATTTGGTTTAACCCAAGTTGTATGCCTAACAAGATTAGTGATTCTAAACCAACCTTGTAGTACGACTTTACTACTCTTCCCAAAGTAGTATTCTCAAAATTTATTACCGAGATAGGACATTTACACATATATTTGTGAAGCCTTTATACCAGAGCTTAACTGGTTAACTATATCAAGATTTAACCCCTAATTAAGGAGTTTCTATATCTACATACTTTTTCGCTCATTCTTTCTTCATTTATTGCCTCACTATCAATGATAGATATAGTTGATTCTTCCCAATCGCTTAAGACCCTAGGCGGATCGATTGGTCACTTATTATTTCTCGATAATTTACTTAATGCTAACATGAACTAGAGGGCACTGGCTATGGGCCTTACTAGTTAAGGCTTCTGTCATTCAAGCATATACCCTTGCCCAGCATAAGGTGAGAGAAGGTACTTTATCGTTCGTTATACCTTCTAGCTGACCGTATTAGACAACCTCCTTAGTCGCTTATTACTTCCCATACGATAAGTAATCATATCTGACATTTTAGTTTCTAGGTTTGGGTAAGCCCACACACCTACCATTTAAGACCCCTAAACTGAATGTAACCACCCAGAAAATCTGAACCAATTTAAAAATTTTAAATTGGCTAAAATAATTGATTTTAAATATTTTAAATAAATATTTTAAATAATAGCAATGAAAACTGAGTTTGAATCGATAATTGAAAATGAATATAATTAATTATAATTATAAACAAGGCTTGAAAAGGCGCTGCAGTTTCAAAAATTGAATTCAAACTTTGTCGGACTGTATCGGGTGCAAAACAAAACGGATTTTAGTGAAACCAAAAATATTTAAATCTGTTAGTGAATAATTTTCTAACGAATCTGAAAAATCGAATTTTCATAGCGGAAAGCAAAAGTTATGGCCGAATGAATTTTCTAAAAGGTCGCTATGGAATTTATATAGCCCGTGAAATTGGCCATTTTGCGTATGACCTCGGAATTCGACGAAACCACTTTTGTTGGATCCGGGATGTGAAGTTATTGCTAGGTTTCAAATTTCATAATTTTTGAAGCTAATATGTGAGCGTGGCAAAGGAAAATGTGTTTTGGTCAATTATAGTTAAATTGGATCGACCAGAAATGGGCCTTTTTGCAAACGGTCTCAGAATTCGACGAAACTAGTTTTGTTGGGACCGTATCGTCAAAACATAGCCAGATTTATTTTTCTGGAATTTTTCGAATTAGTTTGTGGCCCTGGCAAATTGAAATGCACGTTCAAATCAAATATTGAATGTTTTATATTTTGATTTGAAGGAAAACTGACTGAAACAGTCGAATGGGCCTACGAAACATATCCCATTGTGTTCGGAATGGGGGTAAAACGCTAGGGACGACAGTCGTTGGGTTTGGATTGGGGTTCGCAGGAGGCAAGGGGTATTTTCGGATTTTAAAACTTTATAAATAAAAATAAAAATAAAAACCTATTTGTCCACGTCAGACCCCCCCCCCCCCCCCGTCTTCTCTCTCCCCGACTTCAGAAACCGACGGCGGAAAACCTCAGCACCTTCTCTCCTCTTTTTCTCCACCGTCCCTTAATCGAATCGAGCGCCACCACCACCATTTCAAAGCTCTTGATCCCCTCTTTATATCCATACCCGAACCACCCACCATCGTCACGTCCTTCGCCTGAATCACCTCTCCAAAGTCACGGTCTTTAGACCGCCGCCGGCTGTTCATCTCGCCATCGAATGGAGCGCCGCCACCTGGCGTTTGAAGCCCGTTCCAAGCTCGACGAAGTGGTATAACCTGATCGGGACGAAGCGCAACGGATTGGAAAGGAAATCGAAACCTAGTTTCGAAGGTTTTCTGAAGTATACGGCTGAATATATATAAAAGGTTTGCGACACTTTTAATCCGTTACAAATCCATTATTGTTTGAAAAAAAAATCGTATCTTTTTCGTTCGTTAACGAAATTCGATGAAACAGGAAACATCGTGACCGTGTGGACGTCTTCTACATCCTAGAAGAGACCGCATATTTTTCTGAGCCTCCTGCTATTTTTGGTGGAGTGGAACCCAATGTGAGATTTCTAATTTATAAACGATATGGAAAACGACGATGTATAAATTATATAGTCGATGTATGAGTTATATAAGCGTTGTACACCTCTTGTATAAGCGTTGTATAAGTCGTACGTTCGATGTATAAGTTGTATATGCGTTGTAAAAATTATATATGTGTTGAAATAGAAGTGAATTGCTATATATAAATATATATACGCCCCTCGTCCACAAACCATGGACGATATTTATTGGTTGTGATTGGTGTGAAAATTGATTGATAGCGAATGGTTGTTTGGGATTGTTTGTGGTAGATATTGATTGATTGTGGTTGAAAAATACCCATTTGCGGTTGAGAAATATTTGGTTGAAACCACATAGGATTAGTTTGTGGAAATGAAATAAATATATACATGCCGCCTGCGTGCGAACTAGATGCATGATTCCCATTGTCAAAAACCGCGAGGTTTTAAGGTAGAGCAAGGAGCCGTACTAGGGACGGTCCCGGTTTTAACTACCCTGCCGTTATGCTGCCAAAATTTTGAATAATATTCATATGTTTGAATTATTTTCATTTGCTGAAACTATATTTATTCGTTGAATAGAAAACCTTCATGTGTTGAATCAATATTCATTCGTTGATTAGAAATTCATGTGTTGAATGGTCTTCGTGTTTTAAATATAAAAATCACAATTTTATCTATGTATAGAAACTATAGAAAACCTTCATGTGTTGAATCGATATTCATTCGTTGATTAGAAATTCATGTGTTGAATGGTCTTCGTGTTTTAAATATAAAAATCACATTTTTATCTATGTATAGAAACTATAGAAAACCTTCATGTGTTGAATCGATATTCATTCGTTGAATAGAATATTCATGTGTTGAATGGTATTCATATTTTGAAATAAATTGTTTTATAATAAAAATCTCCTTTTTATCATCTATATGAGCTATGTAAAATAATCCTGTTTGAAATAAATTGTTTTACAATAAAAATCCTATTTTTATCACCTATATAAACTATATAAAGTAATAGTGTTTTGAAATAAATTGTTTTATAATAAAAATCACCTTTTTATCATCTATATGAGCTATGTAAAATAATCCTGTTTGAAATAAATTGATTTGAAATTCTAAACATACGTGAATTATTTGAAAAGGCCGAGTTAATTCTCATTTCAAATAATTGATCGGCGATTGAAAGTCGAAGATGAAGACGGTGGTCGAAGACCGGAGATCATCACCTCGTTTGGATGGTAACCGAGGTCCTGATTGGGAGGCATCCCGAAATACGGATAATGAGTGGTGATCGTCCAGACGTATGTGTTGATCAATGGGTTTGCGAGGTATTTAGTGCCTCCGGTTTCGTTCAGACCCAGAACGGACTTGTAAATGGACTGTGTGTCTGACATTGGATTTTATTCTGTGTTGGTTGATCTCTATTAAATATACATCTGTTTGGCGGCGGAGAATTTATTCTTTTGCTTAACGCCCTTCTCTGAAATGCACGAGCTCAGAGGTTGTATATCGATGGACATCAGTCGCATGGCATGAATTGCTAGTGTGGCATGCCTAAGTGGAAAATGATCAGGACTTCTAATGAAAAGCAAAGTCTTGTGGTGATGATCGAAGCACCGCCTGTGTGGTGTAGCTTTGTGTATGATGTGAATTCGCGAGCCTCACACCCCGGTATGAACCAGAAACGGGAGAAGGACCTCAGGGAGGGCATGCGTTTCTTCCTAGCTAGGGTGGTGTCAGTGACCTACCAGCCCTGACATTTATATACTTTTCACCTATGTGGTTGTTGCTGTTGCGAGGCGCCTCGGTTTGATCGGACGATCCGGGTCCGGTGGAGTCATTCGTTGGCTCGTTTACGCCCCAAAGGGCGGGGAAACGTATTGTTCAGGCATAATAATCCACATCGGTGGACCGACCCTGACGATCCAAGGGTCACTCGAGCTCTAATCCTGAGACTCGGGCTAGGCAGTCTCGAATTCGGTAAGGACTATCTTTTGCCTTGGTTCATGACGGAAATCCAATTTCCAAATACGACATCGTGCGGTTTTGATTGTATATATATATATATGGCGACATGATATATGGTACCCATGTCGCCTAGGATTGATAGTTATGATTCGAAGTTGTTTTTTTTTGAAACATATAAACACTAGTAATAATATCAAATGCTTTTGTTTTATTCGTATCAATCATATTTTGGCCGTTATAAGGTAAAAACTCTATCCTCCGGTTTGCGTTGCATTGTGTGATGGGAACTGAGTCTTATAATGGCTTCATTTTTATAAAAAGCATTACGATGGTTAAGAGAATGATTTGTTTTAAAGCACTGGCAATCCAATGGAGTAAACCCGTTCCACGAAAGTGGCGTGGTCCTGTGATTAGCCAATTATATAGGTGTTGAGTGGATTTCTCATACCAGTCCCATGACTGACTCGTAGTTTGTTTCACTTTCAAACTCGGGTGCCCCTTTTTCTACACGGGCAGCCTTGTATTCAGGTTTAGCTGGTTCTTTCTGGATAGCTGGAGCTGAAGATGGATTCTATCATTTATCTCTTTTTATGTTGTTCAGCTCCTATTGTACATATTTTGTTTATTTCTGCTGTAGACATTTATGTATAGCTGAACTGTATTTGTACTAAGTAAGATCCTATATACTGTGTAACTCTGATGATTACTTTTATCCAGTATATTCTATTGTTCATTATCTGGTGCATTTATTTAATTCTGTTCTGCTATTATCTGTTTTTGTGTTATATTCCAAAGATAACCCTTGTCTCCGTCGGTACGGGATTTGGGGTCGTCTCAACGTGGTATCAGAGCTTTGGTTAAGCTTAGTTCTGGAATATAACATATTAACAAACTCGTCAGAAATAGAACCAGCAGTGTTCTAGGACGGGTAACTCACTACAGATAGGATCAGTAGTATCCTAGTATGAGTAGCAGAATGAAATAACACCTAGATAGATACATTTACATGCAAGTATTTGTTTCTATATTTTGAAATATCTTTTCTATGACCTGACACTTGAGCTGCTATTTGCAGAAGTACTAGAAAATGAGTGCCAGAAACAGAAGAAGTAATACTGACCCGGATATTGAAGCCCTATATATGAAATATAGAAATCTGGGTGGAAAGCCATTCTCGGGCGAAGAATCTATTATGAGAACACAAGCATGGATTCGTTCGGCTGAGAAAATCTTCGAAGGATTAAAGCTGAGGGATGACCAGAAAAGATTGCTGGCCTCCTGGGCACTCAAAGATGAAGCTTTGTTCTGGTGGGATTCTGTTATTAAGGATAATCCAGAAGGTGATATCACCTGGGATAAATTCAAAGTGATTTTCCCGGAAAGATTTACTCCTCCAGAAGCAATTGAGCGACTATATGATGAATTTTCTTATCTGATACAAGGAGATATGACCATTCCCGAATATCATAAGAAATTCAATGAACTTTCTCACTTTGCCCCTCATCTAATTGAAAATCCGAAGAGGAAGAATATGAGATTTATCAACGGGCTTCAAAGAAGATATCAGAACAGTGTAATGAGGAACGTGAAGCTCCCCTTTTCTGAAATGATATACATGGCTTATCAGTACGAAGATCTAGACAAGAAAGGTATGTTACAGTACGAAGAGGAAGTCAGCTCTAGTAATAAAATTGAGTCTGAAACTGATCGTCCTGAGGCAAGTACAACGCCTGAGGTCAGTAAGAAGCCCAGTGCCAAGAGAAAAAGGGCCAAATCTGAGAAGAAGTTGGCGACTATGTATATTTGAAAGTATCACCGATGAGAGGGGTTATCCGGTTCGGTAAAACTGGAAAGTTGGCGCCTAAATTCATTGGTTTGTTTCCTATTCTGGAACGGATCGGAACTCTCGCTTATAGGGTTAAATTGCCTAATTGGTTGCCTGGAGTTCATGATGTTTTCCACATATCTCAACTTCGAAAGCACGTTCATGATCCAGACTTGATCGTGGAAGAAGCAGCTCAACAGGACATAGAAATTACTCCAGAATTAGCTGTGAGACGAGAGCCGCTAAAGATCATCGGCAAAGAAACCAAAGAGCTGAGGAACAAGAAGGTTCACTTAGTCAAAGTGCAATGGAGTGGAGATCCGCGAGATTGTACTTGGGAAACTGAGGAGAGCATTTAGAAAACTTATCCTAGATGCCGAGTAGATATCTCTGATTGACTCCGGTGCAAGGTATATTTACCATACTTTGCATTACCATTTAATTCTCTTCTCTGCTGTTATTTTCTTTCCATGGATGTGCACTTTTAACTCTATAGTCTGAATGATTTTAAAAGAGAATAGGAATTAATTTGTATGGTTTTGAAAAGTTGAAAACAATTGGATTGGTTGTTTGTGTTGTGTGATAGTAAATTAGATTAATTAGATTATTGAAACGATAGTTAATTTAATTAATAAGAGATTTAATGGTAGAATTTATTCGATTATATCACACATTGAACCGATTAGGAAATAGATAGAAATATATACATGTGCATTTTATATATTTGAGCAGGTAAATGGATTAGCTGTTGAGTAAAGATTTTATTTGCGTGCCCGACAAATAGGTAAACCTTAATGAGTTGGATGCGAAATATTATTATATCAACTCCTGTGAATGCCATTGGATGCGGAGTGCTGGTTTTCTGTGTGAAATAATAAACGTCGCCATAGGATAGTAACAATTAATTTTGAACTACATTGCATGGCATACTTCGGAAGATAGGCATACTTCATCATATACCACATAAGCATTTGGGGCTTGTGTGACGAGGTGGAAGATTTACCATACGAGCGAGAGGCTTGTATGACGATGACTATATTTTACAGGTTGAACTGATGACTGATATGGACTATTTTAATTGTAACGATTAAATAACCAGATTAATAAAAAACCCCACGCGGGTCTGGAGTTGACAATAACCACGTCTCTCTAGTTATTAGATACGGCACATGGACTATTTATTTCCCACACGGGGCAGGGTGACGAGAATTTATTCTCTGGAGTTATTATCAGTACATGCTCCCCTGTAAACACCAGAATATATCACTATAAATATGTGTATGCTTATTAGGATTTATTGGGTACCTAATATGGCCCAATAAATTTCCGAACCTCCCTCCGTACAAAGGAGGTTATGGCGAAATTTTTCGAAAATTCCGGTATTAGCCAAATTTTTGAAGAATTTGAAATTTCTCAGAAACTGAAAAGTTGGAGAATTAAAGCCAGATCGAACGTAGAGTTGATTAATCAAACCACTTTCGACTTTGTTCCTTTTCGGGGATGAAAAGTTTTAAGTGGGGGAGATTGTAACGACCCAGAAAATCTGAACCAATTTAAAAATTTTAAATTGGCTAAATTAGTTGATTTTAAACATTTAAAATAAATATTTTAAATAATAGCAATGAAAACTGAGTTTGAATCGACAATTGAAAATGAATATAATTAATTATAATTATAAACAAGGCTTGAAAAGGCGCTGTAGTTTCAAAAATTGAATTCAAACTTTGTCGGACTGTACCGGGTGCAAAACAAAACGGATTTTAGTGAAACCAAAAATATTTAAATCTGTTAGTGAATACTTTTCCAACGAATCTGAAAAATCGAATTTTCATAGCGGAAAGCAAAAGTTATGGCCGAATGAATTTTCAGAAAGGTCGCTATGGAATTTATATAGCCCGTGAAATTGGCCATTTTGCATATGACCTCGGAATTCGACGAAACCACTTTTGTTGGATCCGGGATGTGAAGTTATTGCTAAGTTTCAAATTTCATAATTTTTGAAGCTAATATGTGAGCATGGCAAAGGAAAATGTGTTCTGGTCAATTATAGTTAAATTGGATCGACCAGAAATGGGCCTTTTTGCAAACGGTCTCAGAATTCGACGAAACTAGTTTTGTTGGGACCGTATCGTCAAAACATAGCCAGATTTATTTTTCTGGAATTTTTCGTATTAGTTTGTGGCCCTGGCAAATTGAAATGCACGTTCAAATCAAATATTGAATGTTTTATATTTTGATTTGAAGGAAAACTGACTGAAACAGTCGAATGGGCCTACGAAACATATCCCATTGTGTTCGGAATGGGGGTAAAACGCTAGGGACGATAGTCGTTGGGTTTGGATTGGGGTTCGCAGGAGGCAAGGGGTATTTTCGGATTTTAAAACTTTATAAATAAATAAATAAAAACCTATTTGTCCACGTCAGACCCCCCCCCCCCCGGTCTTCTCTCTCCCCGACTTCAGAAACTGACGGCGGAAAACCTCAGCACCTTCTCTCCTCTTTTTCTCCTCCGTCCCTTAATCGAATCGAGCGCCACCACCATTTTAAAGCTCTTGATCCCCTCTTTAAATCCATACCCGAACCACTGACCATCGTCACGTCCTTCGCCTGAATCACCTCTTCAAAGTCACGGTCTTTAGACTGCCGCCGGCTGTTCATCTCGCCATCGAATGGAGCGCCGCCACCTGGCGTTTGAAGCCCGTTCCAAGCTCGACGAAGTGGTATAACCTGATCGGGACGAAGCGCAACGGATTGGGAAGGAAATCGAAACCTAGTTTCGAAGGTTTTCTGAAGTATACGGCTGAATATATATAAAAGGTTTGCGACACTTTTAATCCGTTACAAATCCATTATTGTTTGAAAAAAAATCGTATCTTTTTCGTTCGTTAACGAAATTCGATGAAACAGGAAACATCGTGACCGTATGGACGTCTTCTACATCCTAGAAGAGACCGCATATTTTTCTGAGCCTCCTGCTATTTTTGGTGGAGTGGAACCCAATGTGAGATTTCTAATTTATAAACGATATGGAAAACGACGATGTATAAAGTATATAGTCGATGTATGAGTTATATAAGCGTTGTACACCTCTTGTATAAGCGTTGTATAAGTCGTACGTACGATGTATAAGTTGTATATGCGTTGTAAAAATTATATATGTGTTGAAATAGAAGTGAATTGCTATATATATATATATATATATATATATATATATATATATACGCCCCTCGTCCACAAACCATGGACGATATTTATTGGTTGTGGTTGGTGTGAAAATTGATTGATAGCGAATGGTTGTTTGGGATTGTTTGTGGTAGATATTGATTGATTGTGGTTGAAAAATACCCATTTGCGGTTGAGAAATATTTGGTTGAAACCACATAGGATTAGTTTGTAGAAATGAAATAAATATATACATGCCGCCTGCGTGCGAACTAGATGCATGATTCCCATTGTCAAAAACCGCGAGGTTTTAAGGTAGAGCGAGGAGCCGTACTAGGGACGGTCCCGGTTTTAACTACCCTGCCGTTATGCTGCCAAAATTTTGAATAATATTCATATGTTTGAATTATTTTCATTTGCTGAAACTATATTTATTCGTTGAATAGAAAACCTTCATGTGTTGAATCGATATTCATTCGTTGATTAGAAATTCATGTGTTGATTGGTCTTCGTGTTTTAAATATAAAAATCACAATTTTATCTATGTATAGAAACTATAGAAAACCTTCATGTGTTGAATCGATATTCATTCGTTGATTAGAAATTCATGTGTTGAATGGTCTTCGTGTTTTAAATATAAAAATCACATTTTTATCTATGTATAGAAACTATAGAAAACCTTCATGTGTTGAATCGATATTCATTCGTTGAATAGAATATTCATGTGTTGAATGGTATTCATATTTTGAAATAAATTGTTTTATAATAAAAATCACCTTTTTATCATCTATATGAGCTATGTAAAATAATCCTGTTTGAAATAAATTGTTTTACAATAAAAATCCTATTTTTATCACCTATATAAACTATATAAAGTAATAGTGTTTTGAAATAAATTGTTTTATAATAAAAATCACCTTTTTATCATCTATATGAGCTATGTAAAATAATACTGTTTGAAATAAATTGATTTGAAATTCTAAACATACGTGAATTATTTGAAAAGGCCGAGTTAATTCTCATTTCAAATAATTGATCGGCGATTGAAAGTCGAAGATGAAGACGGTGGTCGAAGACCGGAGATCTTCACCTCGTTTGGATGGTAACTGAGGTCCTGATTGGGAGGCATCCCGAAAAACGGATAATGAGTGGTGATCGTCCAGACGTACGTGGTGATCAATGGGTTTGCGAGGTATTTAGTGCCTCCGGTTTCGTTCAGACCCAGAACGGACTTGTAAATGGACTGTGTGTCTGACATTGGATTTTATTCTGTGTTGGTTGATCTCTATTAAATATACATCTGTTTGGCGGTGGAGAATTTATTCTTTTGCTTAACGCCCTTCTCTGAAATGCACGAGCTCAGAGGTTGTATATCGTTGGACATCAGTCGCATGGCATGAATTGCTAGTGTGGCATGCCTAAGTGGCAAATGATCAGGACTTCTGTTGAAAAGCAAATTCTTGTGGTGATGATCGAAGCACCTCCTGTGTGGCGTAGCTTTGTGTATGACGTGAATTCGCGAGCCTCACACCCGGTACGAACCAGAAACTAGAGAAGGACCTCAGGAAGGGCATGCGTTTCTTCCTAGCTAGGGTGGTGTCAGTGACGTACCAGCCCTGACATTTATATACTTTTCACCTATGTGGTTGTTGCTGTTGCGAGGCGCCTCGGTTTGATCGGACGATCTGGGTCCGGTGGAGTCATTCGTTGGCTCGTTTACGCCCCAAAGGGCGGGGAAACGTATTGTTCAGGCATAATAATCCACATCGGTGGACCGGCCCTGATGATCCAAGGGTCACTCGAGCTCTGATCCTGAGACTCGGGCTAGGCGGTCTCGAATTCGGTAAGGACTATCTTTTGCCATGGTTCATGACGGAAATCCAATTTCCAAATACGACATCGTGCGGTTTTGATTGTATATATATATGGCAACATGATATATGGTACCCATGTCGCCTAGGATTGATAGTTATGATTCGAAGTTGTTTTTTTTTTGAAACATATAAACACTAGTAATAATATCAAATGCTTTTGTTTTATTCGTATCAATTATATTTTGGCCGTTATAAGGTAAAAACTCTATCCTCCGGTTTGCGTTGCATTGTGTGATGGGAACTGAGTCTTATAATGGCTTCATTTTTATAAAAAGCATTGCGATGGTTAAAAGAATGATTTGTTTTAAAGCACTGGCAATCCAATGGAGTAAACCCGTTCCACGAAAGTGGCGTGGTCCTGTGATTAGCCAATTATATAGGTGTTGAGTGGATTTCTCATACCAGTCCCATGACTGACTCGTAGTTTGTTTCACTTTCAAACTCGGGTGCCCCTTTTTCTACACAGGCAGCCTTGTATTCAGGTTTAGCTGGTTCTTTCTGGATAGCTGGAGCTGAAGATGGATTCTATCATTTATCTCTTTTTATGCTGTTCAGCTCCTATTGTACATATTTTGTTTATTTCCGCTGTAGACATTTATGTATAGCTGAGCTGTATTTGTACTAAGTAAGATCCTATATACTGTGTAACTCTGATGATTACTTTTATCCAGTATATTCTATTGTTCATTATCTGGTGTATTTATTTAATTCTGTTCTGCTATTATCTGTTTCTGTGTTATATTCCAAAGATAACCCTTGTCTCCGTCAGTAAGGGATTTGGGGTCGTCTCACTGAAAGACCTATTCCCAGGTGGACTCTTCAACCCCAGTCACTTAGCCGTCTAGGACAGGAAGCGGACTATACGTGAAGGTTAGTAGTTCGTACCCCATTTGCCTTTAGCACCTTTCCCTATTGGGATAAAGTAGGGTACGTTATAAATTCATTCCTGTTTTAGTCTCTCTATATGGAAATACTATACTTACACCTTTTATTTTCGTCGCGGGTTTATATGGTTAATAATATCTTACATTATTAACCTATAAGTCCAACTATATTTTCTATCTCCATTAGTACAAATAGGAAGGTTATATTCCTTTTTCCCTAGGGTATTTATTTAATAACTTCTCTAATTTGGACTTAGTGTTTAAACGACAATCATAAATTCCCTTATGACACCCATTTCCATTTATTTCCTTTTTATTGCCCTTTATGACCATAACGGTCATATTTTCCTAAGGAAACTATTTATCAATCCCAAGTTATCTATTTATTGTACCTCAACGGACAATTACTATTCTTGTTCATTTATTTATTGGTTGACTGTCATATATATATATATACACACACACACACATATATTACCAGGCCTCTCACATTAAGTTGACTACCTGTGGATGTTGGATTTGTCGGTCGGTTCCAGGCAGACTTCTACCACAAGTGAACTTAACCTCGTGCGTTAATATGATTATATGTATGCATTAGACCTCTCACATTAAGTTAACTACCTGTGGTTGTTGGACTTATCGGTCGGTTCCGGGCAGGCTTACACCACAAATTGAACTTAATCTGGTATCTAAATGCGATTATTATCCAAATTTCCTAATTGGAGTTTACAACATTTACCCTAATTGATCTTAGGGATTGTAACCATCTTTTATCACTTTTATTTTCCCCTGGTCAATATTGGTTATAATGGTTATTTATTAATTTGTGGTCTCATTTATGGCAATTAATTATATTGATTGCTACAGATGGTCACCACAAATATATTAATTCAAAATGGATTATATTTACACATAATTCCATAATTGAACCTTATCCAAACATTCAAACACTCCATATAATGTATATTTTACCGTTATGCTGATTTGGACGGACAATTTGAATATATTTATTTTTATGTTTTCGTGCGGTCAACGTAGTTGTTATTATTTTATTATTCTTCTTCTTTTCAAATTAATGATTTGGTATAATCAATTAACCAATCATTTCCTTTTAATATTCAAACCTGCCAAAAGGTTTCAAGTCTCACAAAGGACCGTTAGCCGTAATCATTGTAAATAATGCCTATTTTGTGGAATTGACATATTTTGAAATCACAACAAGTATATATAAATATGTATTTTGGAATAGTTGATGCAAATTACACACAAATATATGTATTTATATGTACCTTTGCTCCACTTTTCCCTTTTTTATCCTTTTTATCATACCTCTTGTGATTTCAAAATAATGCCCCTTTATTCAAAAAGAGGAAAATGACATGTTTTACAATGCTTAAGCCAAAACCCAAATATATTAAATACATACAGGAATATTTCTTTTATTCTTACAATCACATAATTCACCAATTTCATCTTTTACCCAAATTCACATATTTCATTATTCAACACTAAACTAAAAAATCGGGAATGCAATTACAACTAATTTATGTTTAATGGGGCTGATTTCCAGATCCACAGTGTTATGTAACATTTGTAACATATTTCATAACATAGCTGTAGGAATATGTGGGGAAAATATTTAAGAATCCTACAATTCATGTTATACATAATCACAACTTACCATTTACAAATTTTGACCATGTTCATAATCATATCTGATGGTTGCCAATATATTCACGATATTTAAATGAACAGATCGGATATGCATAAAGCATACATTTAATTCAAATGAAATAGATAAGTTATTATAACTATATTAGTCAATTTCCCACTCACCTTACTGCTTCCAAATTCTAAGTTTTGAATCCTTTAGGCCTACAAACCCCAAATTCTTATAAATCTACAATTTATCTAAAAAGGGGAAAATTCTATATCTGTAGAAATGTAAGAAAAAGGGAAGAGAGCGAAGAATCTATCATTGAGCATCCCTTTCCATTGAATCAAATAATCTTCCCAACTGCATATGAATTTGATTTGATATGTATGAACATAATTTTATTTTAGAAATTAGGTTAGAAGAGGAAGAAAAATGGCAGAGCTCCGCTGCTTCTATAGATTTGAATGGAAAAGAATGAGGCTCTACCCCTGTATTTATAGGGATGGAAATGGCCTAGAACCGTCGGATCAGTTTTAAGTTGTGTCCGTCCATTCGTTACATATAAAAATTTAACCTAACCCTTCAAAACCTAGCCGCCACTGGGCATTCTAACTCCCAGTAGGTCAACCTGGGAGGTAGACCGCCGGTCGACCGCATGGGCACCAGATTACCAAGGTCGGCTTGGTTAATTTAGGTAATATATTAATTAAAAATTCTGGTTATTTATTTTTCGTTCGTTTTTGTATTCCGTCCGTAACTTTTTCATATGGACTCCGTTCGCGAAACACCAAACATGAAAGTTGACCAGAATTCCGAGACGAACGCAACGGTTAAAGTCTCATGGCCAAATTCCATCGTTTGCAGAAATTTTTGAAATTCTAATAATTGATTTATGTTGCCAAAATTTCGGGTTGTTACAATGCTTATTCCAAAGTGATAATTTATGACTATGGTTTTCAAAGTAATGAAAACAAGAGTTTGAAGAATATACTTAATTATACCGTTGAGATAAGTAGACGGAATCAATTTTTAAGAATCGATAAAATGATTTCAATGAATGGTTTTAATTAAAAAGGAATATGCTGCTGGAGTACTTAACTATACTGTTTTGATTTGATAGTTAATAAATTCCCTTTAACTTATAATGTGTTGGTTCGAGGAATCGAGGTTAGAACGGGGTCCAAAACCACTTCAGATTGACTTTGAGTTCAAAACTGGAATTTATGGGTGTGCCTATGCTTGTGTAGATGCTTTTAAGGCGTAGACCTTCGGAGCGGAAAGAGTTGTCGCTGATGTCTCTGATTAGCTACCAGGATTATACTTGTAGCAATAGTCCCAATGTTCTGGGGTCATGCATGATGTGAGACTTCTTGTTACTAATCCTAGGGATTAAACTGATAGGATGTAGTAGAAGAGTATCTCTGGTTTGTCCTGCTACTGGACAACTTGTATGGACGGATGTCTGACATTGCATTTATTAGGTCATGCACATTGATTTTTACAAGCATACATCTGTTTGGTGGTGGATAAAGCAACTTCTCTGAGCTTAACACCCTTCTTTGAGACATATGAGCCTGGAGGTTGTATTTTTATGGACGTCAATTAATGATCGACTAAATGGTGATGTGGCATCCAAAGATGGGTGTATGCCATGCATAAAAGGTAAAAACGTAGCCTTTAGCCTCATCAACCGGTAATGACTAAATCAAGGGATATGCTTCAAGGCTAAATGGGTAGCACCCAAGTAGGGTATTGTAATGACCTGTATTTTACATATCGACCGATTGTAAAATAATTATATTTTATTCCCTAGTGGTCGGATCATTCTCATATTTTTAATATCTCATTCATAGGGATGTGTCACATGTCCATGATTTTTACCGGATTCAAGTATGACCATTTTCCCCTTAAGATTACTGTTTGAGATATAACTTTTGATAGAGATTGAATTAGGCACTGAAATTTATTCCATTGGATCAAAGTGGTTGTTAACGATTTCGTAGAGTGGTCATATGAAGGATTTGGTTCAGCGGTTTGGGAGGAATTGTTGTTTTAAGTTTTAGCTACTGGTTTGGCAAACTGGTCAACAGCTAATGAGATGATTAGCCAAACCCATTAGACCTATGACCAACAAATATAAATAATGGGGCTTGGGTGGGAACTAGGGTTACTCTCTTCATTCTAAACTTCAGGTTGGGCGTCTGTGATTATCTGGTTAAACCTAAAACCCTATTTCTCCATTCTTTTTAATCAAATTCATTATAGATTGCATCTAGAAGATAGATCATCATCAAAGGGGATTAAATCACATAAAATTACGTCATATTCGGGGGATTTCATTATTGTCCAGATCTAAATTAATCAAGTTTGCATCAGATCTAGAAATGGGTGAGTGATAGATATCTCTTACACGGAAGCTACATATTGTATGGGTAAATTAGGATCATATTCATATGTTTCATGTTAAAATCACCTTAAATCTTACCATACATGTTTAATTCCGATTTAGAAACCCTTGAAGACCTAATTTGATCATATTTACCAGATAATTGTTAGACTAATCGTGTTTAATCATATGTTTAGATCCAAATCATGCTAGATCTCATAATTGTGATATGTTTATGCTTTAATTGGAATTTGTTCATGTTTGTATGATCATGTATTGCTGAATTTCTATTTGTTTTGATTGCGTTTCTTGAGTTGTACGTTAGATTGTTTACTGTAGAATCGTAGGATTGAAGAACAGAGCAAATCGGAGGTTTATATGATCAGATTCAGATGATACTTGGTGGAGGTGCTCTAGAAGATAAGACAATGGGACACGAAAATTTTCATGCCCAGAAAAGTTAAGAGCGTGGGTCGGCACCGACCTATGGTGGAGTGTCAAATGGTGGTGATTCTTGGTGTGTGGCTTTGCGTTGGTGAGTCGAGGCTGCTGGTGAGTTTTCTAACCATTCAGAGCTGATTTGTGATGGGTCGAAGGCTGATAACTCGAGATATGAATAAACCAGCAGAAGCTTTAACACGAACGACGAAATGATTGTAGAATAGGTCAGTGGGATGTGCTCGAGGAATGAATGAAAATGGGCTAACCACTTAGCCAAAATTAGCTAAGTAGATGGGTCGACACCAGCCCATAGGGGAAGGCCAGGGAGAGGTGAGTTTTGGGATGCTTGACTATGGAGACTTCCCAAAGTTGGGATTGAAATGGACTTAAAATGATTGATGTGCAACTCAAAGATGGATGGTGCTTCAGTTGTGAACTCATGATGGAGTGGTCGTAGCCGGATTGATGTGAAACTGGTTATGATTCGATATACGATCCAGTATGATGATGGATTGACAGGATTGGAGTCAACTGTGGATGATAATGGAATGGTTCGAGAATGGATTGAGTTGTCGAGATGAAAGGCTTGACAAATTTGATGTGCCAAAGAATTGTCGGTAATCGAAGTGTTCTAACAGACTCAAAGCAAGGGTATTATAGGGAAGCCCGTTTGGATCATATTCAAGAGATCGTATGCCCTGGGCAGTCATGAAGGGCCTAGGTGTCGAGAATGCATAAAGACAAACATATGAGTCACGATGGTGTATGATATTTTGGCTAGAACTGGGGTTTTCCATTAGCCCTTTTGATCATTGAAAGCAAGTTCGATTATCGATGGATTCTAGGCTGTAGGCGCTGATAGCTGGGATATCTGATGATATGGTTGATTGTGTGCTTTCTTCTCTGTTTTGTAGGCTATCATCGTAGGTTGTCAAAGAGAAGAGGGAACAGGGTTATCCTTTCCTATTTCTAATGTGACATGTGATGGATGGTGTTCACATGTTAAGTTAGTGGTTACTGAGCAGATCAGATAGTTGATCCACCTATACTCATATTACCTCGTGTAACTGTTGTTAGCTATTATTGCTCACTAAGAATGTTGTCTGACTCAAGGTTTTATGTTTCTCTCTTATCACCTTGGGGACGTTCATCAATATTGTTGATGAGCAGATTGAGTACCAGGTAGCAAGTTTGGTGTCGTTGATGTTGTGCGGTGACGAGCAAGAGGCTGGCGTATTATTACTATCTACTATTTCGTTTCTATTTTCGCTGTATGTTGATGTCATTGAGATTCTGAGGGATGTAGTGTGGTATACTGTATACAGAGAATCTTGTATCAAGAAGTATTGTACCTAAGATTATATTGTTTTATGGAAATTTGATTCTCTGTTCAGTTGTGCTTAATTACTATATCTTGTTGTATACTTTATTATTGTATATTATTCATGCGCTGTGAGTTATATAAAAGGTTCTGTTTCGAATTATTCTACCCTAATGATCGTCCCGTATCAGCCTGGCACGTCATGCAGCGCACCATTTCCTAGTTCGGCGCAGGAGATATGGGGCGGTCGTCATAGGTATTGTCACCACCCAATCAACATTGGATGTCCCTTTGATTATTGTATGCTGAAGTTTTGGTTGTTGATCATAACCAAAGGGGTGAAATATTCGGTACAATCCAAAGTGGGATTGACCGGTCCTGATTCGCAGGGAATCCATGTGAGGCTCTAGGTACGTTTTATCTAGAGAGGTACCGTGATAAGTAGTACCTCAATTTCTTGTCATTGTATAGGAATCCAAATCCCAATACATGCCACATTTTGTATGTAGATCCCATTAGGGTGCGGAATTTAATTATGGGTAACAATTTCTTATATGTTTATTATTTTATTTTAAGATAATTTAATAGACATTATAATAATATTGTTTGATTTAATATAAAAGTGTTCCTGTTATTGTAAGGGAAAAACATGTGCCATGTTTATGTATGGTGTGTCTTACGAGAGTTCCATTCCTTTAAAGGATTTCTAAAATTAAGCAAGTTATTTGTAATGTGAGTTTTCTCACCGTTAAGTATTCCACACTGATCCGGATGTTTTTGCTTTCCCTCAAAATGTGCTCGGGTCAGACCGTGTATATTTTCCAGGTTTTCTTTGGAGCTACCAGAGAGGAGCTGGATTCAAAATGTATTCTCATAATTGTTGTGTAGTTTATTTTGGTTGTGTGTGTTGTATTTATCAGTGTTGTACAGATCGATTATTATGACTGTATAGGTTGATATAGTTGTGTACTATGTTTATTTATTCATGTACATATATACACATTTTCCCCTTTGTGTAAAGAGTATTTATATATTATACTTTCTTCATTCCACTGTGAGGTTTTGATATTCTCTGATCTGTTGTGTTTGTGTTCCCCTTTTCTTCTATTATAACCTTTCTTTCTTCTTTCTCATCCTCTAACCTATTTCTTCAAACTTTCTGGGTTTTCGATTCTTGTGTTGAGGCATGTGAATACAAAAGATGTATTAGTGCGAAAAATTCGGACGTTGAATTTTCTGGGACATTACAGAATATGAAATTATGTTATAAATAACAAATATATTTTTTCACTCATAAATTTAAGCTCTCCATTTCAGAACTGAATTGAGAATCCTGATTCAACTCCGATCTCTTTCAAATCCAAGTATAATGAACAAAACAGGCATATACAAAAATTAAAATTACAAATCTAAAAAGACAGGTGAGAATTGAAATAAATCAGATTCAGAGAAAATACTGCCTCATATGTGGTGGTTGATTCAATCTCTTCCTTTTTATTTCTGGTTCCTTAACTTTCTTCTGTTTCATTGTATATGGACATATATATTTAGTTTTATATGTTTTTAGTAGAAAGTTGAAGAATGAAAATGATAAAGCTACGTTGCAACCCAAAAAATATAGAAGGAGAATGAAGGGTTTGGCCTCTTACTTATGGGAAACTCGACTTAAAAGCGTAAAGGTGACACAAAATTGGACATAATGAAAGCCCACCACTAGATCTTCCCCTAAATTCCACTTTCTACATAAAGACAAATAAATCCAAAGGTCTAAAGTTTGTTTCTCTAACTTCCTGTTTGATTTTGTGTATCAATAGCCACTCCCCTTATTTATAGGCATTAGAATAGACCTGAACCATTAGACTCATTTATGTTAAACATAGGGCTGTGTAGGTTAAGACAGATTGGAGCTTTCGACCCGAAGCGGGTCGATTATCCCCTATCATAGGGTCGACCTCCTGGTTGACCGCTTGACAATAGCTGATTGACCTATGGGTTCCTCCAATTAATACTACATTAATGTAAATTTTGTTAATTTTGTTATGTATTCATTTTTCGTCTATAACTTCTCCCTACAAACTCCATTCGCGAAACTCCAAACATGAAAGTTGCTTAGAGTTTCACCACAAATGCAATGGTGCAAGTTTCATAATCAAGTCCCATCGTTTACACAAATTTTACATGTGGCACTAACTAATTAGCTATTATAACTAACATCAAAATTACGAGGTGTTACAGCTATACTAGCCATCTTGGAGGGGATATTTGGTTATTGGCTACTTGTGATGTGAAGTTAAGATTGATGGCTAAGTTGATTCAGTGTACTGCCATGATGTCATGTTTGTAAATATGACTTGTTTTGATTGAACGGATTGCTTCTAAGCAAGGATATAATCCAGTATTAGTAAAAAGGATCATAAGGCTTAGAAAAGGAACTGAGATTGATTACTTGAAGGATTTTAGTCTTGATCAAAGTGGATGGTTAAGGAAGAAGGGATGATTGTGTATTTCAGATATTAGAGATCTTAAGAAGGAATTTCTCATATAGTGTCATTGATCAAAGATTATTTTTCATCCAAAAGCTATCAAGATGTATCAGGATATGAAGAGGAATTTCTTTTTGGATGGAATATAAAAAGATGTTGGCTTATGGATAAGATAATATTTGAATTGTCAACAAGTGAAATTTGATCATCAGAAACTGAGTGGGTTACTTCAACCTTTAGATATTCCAGTTTGGAAATAGGATTCAATTTCCATGGATTTTTTGACAGGTTGCCATGGTAAAACCGGGGAGATGATAGTATATAGGTTATGGTAAATAAATTAGCCAACAATGCTCATTTCACTTCTGTTAAGTCAACCAGAATGGCATCTGTATTAGCTAGGTCATTTAAGAAGAACATAGTTTGAATGCATGGAATTCCTAGTACTATAGTGAAAGATGATCTATTCACTAGAAAGTTTTGGAGGAGTTTCTAAGAAACCTTTTGGTACAAGGTTCAGAATGAGTATTGCCTGTCATCCTTATGTTGATGGGCACATAGAGAGAGTTAACAAATCTGGAAGATTTGTTAAGAACTTGCGTTATAGGTTTTAGTGCTTCATGGGAAGATCACCTACATTTCGTGGAATTTTCCTATAACAATAGTTTTTAGATTAGTATAAGAATATCACCATTTGAGGCATTATAGAAAAAGCTGTATAAAATAACAGTTTGTTGTTAGACACCAAAGAGAGCTATCCTTGGTCCGGATTTAGTAAGAAAAGCCACATGAAATATTAAGATTTTTTGGGATTGAATGAGAGAAGCTCAGTCTAGGAAGAAAAGTTATGTGGATAAATGAGGGAAAGACTTAGAGTTCTCAATTGGGAATTAAGTTTTTGTCAGGGTATCACCAACGAAAGGTGTGGACCAATTTGAAAAATTGGGGAAGTTAGCACCAAGATTTACTAGACCATTTCTTGTGTAGCATCCCGAAAATTTTGACTCTTGAATCTAGACATTTATACACTCCATGTCCAAATTCAAGTATCGAAATCCCAGAAAGCTAATAGAAAGAAATAAGAGGATGAGAAATAGAAAGAAAGAAAGAAAAGAATAGGAGAAAGAAGAAGAACAATAATACACAATCTCACATCGCAGGGAATAAAATATAATACAGAAATAATCTTTTTTTTTAAACTTGAAATATACTTACACTTCATCAGAGTATAGCGGCCATTTCATTCTTTTGGACAGTTATAACAGTCTGTCCTCATTCACAACACACAACGGAATAATATATACATATACTCCTTCGTCTGGTCTGCTGAAATCTGTACCTTATCCTGAACCTGCACAACTCGGTTTGACCCAACTCGGTCTGACCCGAGCATTTCAAACGCACAGGTCAGTCTGGTGGACCAGCGTGAGAGAAACACACCAAGTTTAAGGGTATCACACAACCTGATTTTAAAGTTAAAATCTTTTCAAAAGAAAAGGATAATCGTAAGACCAAATCCACACATAAATACGGATGGCTTTTACCTTACGATAACCCAAAACATTTTTGAAACCAATATCTTGTTCTGATATTATAATAGTGTCTAACTACAAATAAATATAATCTAGTAGAATGCTTGCATCTTACGCTCCACATATATAGTATACAAACAAAACCGCGGGCGCTTATTGGAGATTGGATTCCGACTATGACAAGGTATGGGACCACCTGCCAATAGTGTATCTCTAGAGGCGAATACACTGGGTTCGACAAGAACATCTTGCAACCCGACCCACACATGACCGACCACTCATTTCGCTTGATTGTACCGAATGTATATCACCAAAGATTGGGCTCAAACCACCGTTTCCCGAAAAGGGACAACATCGAAATAGATTAAAGAAGCAAAAGGAATTTCTCTAGATAGGTGATTATACACCCTAATGGGACTGGCCCACATAGCCATGCTGCCTGCCCGATTTTTGTCATTTCCCGGTTGATGAGGCTTGAGGTTATAATCGACTGTTGAGATATTTAGTCACCACTCACTTTGACTGCCACATCATCAGATCCGTCATATATCACTAATTGACGTCCATAAAAATACTCTGGTTGTTAAGCTAAGAGAAGTGCCCTTCTCTGCTACTAACAGAAATACATTTGTAAAAATCAACGTACGTGATCTCTTTGGAAATACTCTGTCAGACATCCATCCATACAGATCATCCAGGGACAGGATGAACCGAAGGTACTCTCCTACTGCATCCAATATAGGAATCATCCCATGGATCAGTAATGAGTAGTCCTTGCAATCTGTAGATTTCAACCACGACAGAATCACAGTTTATCTCTGGCCGCTAAACCAGAGATTTTTAGTGGTTCTTCCATGTAATGAAGATCTACGGTCTTCAATGCTCCATCTCAATCATCTTCTGATATCTTCACATATTTTTTGGTCAGAATGGTTTTCGAATATAAATTCGATCCCAGTCTTTCCGTACCAACAATCGTATTGGACAGATTTGATAGTAGGTAATTTAACTATCAAAATAAACAGTGTTTCAATCATGACAATTCAATGAGTTCACTGGTTCAGTATTCAGCACTACTTGGCCTTTTAATTGAAACAAATGTAAATTCAAAACTCTTATATATTTTGATATTACGAATATAGCTTTCCCCTTCTTATTCACATAAGATTATTCTTTAAACAAATTAGCTTTTAATACTTGGAAAATCTTATATCATATTCAGTTTGTCTATTTTCACTCTTAAACATTTAACCATATTATCTAATAATATTGGAAAATCAGTTCAACTTATTACTCGTACAACAACATTAAGAAATATCTTTCATTCATTACTTAACAACACCCAATACTTATTCTTATTGAATAAAATTCAACTTTTACATTTCCTTTCAAATTCGAAAATATTGTTATATTCCCGCACAACCCCTTTTTACTTCCCTTTATTTTAAATCCTCATTATATATATTTTCCAAATCTTTATTCAAATATTGTGTTATTATTTCTCTAACGAAATAATAAACTTTACTAATCTCTTTTACCATTACAACTTATATCATCCTCAGATAATTCTGAAGTCGTCCAAGTTGGGGTATTTTAGTTACCTCTCAGACCTTGATCAACAATGTTCATATCTAAGGACAGATACAAGTTATAATCAAAAACCCAATATCTCACTCTAATCTCAATACAAATCCCATTTAACTATTTTATTTACAAATACGGTTTATAAACCTTCTTCCCTTTTTGAAAATCCCTTTCTTGGGTATAACCATTTATTTCTTAATCCCATGATTAAGTAATCTCTTTATAAAATACACTTTTAACTCTGCCTCTTTAACTAAACTCATTTTATAATTCGGAATTTTGTTTACAAAATTCTACGACCCACTTCTTTACCCAACTTCACATTTACCCATATCCTTTTCAAATCAATTCTACAATTCCTGCTTGAAATTCTTATTTCAATTTCCCCTCTTTTACTTAATTCCATTTTTAAGTAATGTTAATTTAGAATTAACGATATAACACCTCAAACCTCTTTTATATAATGTTGGTTTATTATAAAACCCTTTTATCTAAATTCCTTTTTACTTAATTCAAATAATTAAGTAACATTTATTTTATGCTATAATATTCGCTTAAAAATTCCTGTTATGACTTTGTTAAAAAAACTCAGGTTTAAAAAAAATGTTCATAAACTTCTCTCACCATTCAATTGGATTTCATTTCACTTAGATTACTTTTTAAATGAATTCCCATTAAAAAGTAATCTTCTAAATTATTATTAATTAAAAATAATAATTTATTTCAATCATTAACTACTTCTGTAGTTAGTTTCTTTATTATCTAAAATAAATAGTAATTCCCATTTTAAAATCTTATTAAAATTAAACAAATATTCTTTAACCATTTTATTCACAACGCACTAACTTATTGATAATCTTAATTTAAAACGGTCGACTTAGTCAAATCCATTTAATTATTCTTAACAAGATAATTATCCAAATTTAATCGTTAGGTTAATCTCTAATCGCTTGTTTATAATTCTGATTAATATCAGAATTTACTTTATTAAATCAATTAATAATTAATTATAAACTAAAATAATTAATAATAATTATTTAATTCCTTTTAACAAACCTTTATTCAAAATATATATATTCAAATCTATCTTTAGCCATGAAATAAATTTTATAACTTCAGTTCTATCAACTTACCTGACGATAAATCTATATAAATAAAACAATTTACTTTTAGGCCATTTACTGCCGATTATTCAGCCAATACTGCCCATTGGTTAAAACCAAACACGGGTTGGATTTCCAATCAAAGATCAATACTCAAATCAATCACCCAAACATGACAGTTCATATGATAATATGAAAATAAATAATATATTTGAGGAATCCGGTTGGATCCCTCCAACCTGTTCTTCCCTGTATACAAATGGTTATCTCCAAACAGATCGTTCAGTTTCATTTAACTGATAATAATAAATAACGACTATTTAATCCCATCCACAAGCAATTCAAACAATTCAACCAATTAAACACGTTTATTTTATAAATGTGACCAACAAGGTAAGTTACCTTTATTGGAACCAATCGTTAGAATAACGATTTGGCATTTCACTGAAATTAAATGACAGTTTAATTTCATCAATTAAATCAGTAAATAAATATATAATTAGCAAACAGTCAACCATTGGCAAGTAGAGCACATAAAATTAAAACCCAATTTATATAAAATATAAATGGGAAAAACTGAATGAGTTTAACTCACCTCGATTTTTCCTTTGTTGAATATCCTGTTAATTTCTGAATCGTCGCGTCTACAAATCGTCTTGAATTGTCTTGAATCGAATATATTCCTGTGATTATATATTTTTATTTACCATTGATGAATATTTATTAAAATTACTTAACGAATAAATTAATTCATCTATGTATTTTTATTTTAAGTAAAATAAAAATGTATACCTTGCTGATATCGATTAACTATGGAGCCACTCAAAAATCACAAACTTCTGTCAGCCTAAAATTGCATCATCACTCTTCGGTATTTCACCAAATGCTTCATAGATAACAACTATTACCTTGCTATCCTTTAAAACCACTACTGTTGCTACTGCTATCTACCCCCAAAACTAGCCCCTCCTTCCCTGCAAGTTATTGTTACACCATCCAACAAAAACCCTTAATACTGCTTCATATTCTTCACTACACCCTTCTAAAAAAACATCATTACCACAATGCCTGAACCCCCCCCCCCATTGACTGTCATGCATTCCCCTTCCCAAACATACTCTCTCGTTCCCTCACACGTTGCACCATTCATTCAACATCAGAATTTGATCTACCCAGTTTCTCCAAAGAAAACCGAGACCGACCTCCTTAATTAAATTTAGTTTAAACTCCAAAACACCTTATTGCTAAATTCCACTTCGCACGTTCATCCCTGCCACGCCTTCATCCATCCACCCAAAATCACAGATCCTGAAACTACCGACCGAGCTTCCCTACCATCTACTGTCGACTTCCTCACTCCAACGCAGTTCGAACTTCACTGACCTAACAACGCTACCCTCCCCATCGCATACTCAGTCCATCACGAAATTTAAACAGGCCCATATTCACCCCAAACCTCCATCGCTGAACTTCCCACCCCAATCAACATTGGTACCTCCATAGTTCCTTCAACTCCACCTAGTGGCACCCATCATCGACGTCAGACTTCTCTATAGTTGCAGTGTCCTTCCTTAAACACCGGACCCTTCAAAAGTGCCTAAATTCCCTTCTGCGATTTTCGATCGACCCCTGACATCGATAACAACAAATCCCTAATTCGCGAGCTGATTGCGAGTTCCAAATTTCGAATCGCGATCTCCAATATGGTTCCAAGCTCTAAGAGTCACGGCGGTTTTCGCATGGAGCCCTTTTATTTTAATTTTTGTTTCCCCTTTTTCTGAACTGATGAATCGATTTTTTTTATTGACTGGGGAGAATAAACAAAAGGAAAAATAAAAGTAAAAAGAAGCAGACTTTGAATTGTTATTTTCAGATTTGAAGATGGGAAGAAATCAGAGGTATGGTTCAAGTTTTATAGTGCGAAAGAGACGATAAGAATAACGTCTTTCATAGACGCGGTAGGCATCAGGTACGAACAGAAGGTAGACGAAGACGTTTCATAGCTTAGTAGAAGAAGACCTACGTGACTTGAAAGAACGAGAACAGCTATTCAGGCATAGACGAAGACATTAGTAGCTTAGATAGGAGAAAGATTGATTTGAATGAATAAGAGCAGTGGGTAGATTTCAGACATAGGTGAGGTAGGGGAAGACTTTGCACCATACATGAAATGAAAGAACAAGCTTGCTGAAATGAAAGAATAAGTTATAGGCTATGGGTAGAGTACACTTCGGTGATAAGGAATGGGGGTATGTAGTTTGCGTTGTAAGATTATGCATCAGCTTTATTTTTATTTTTTGATGTTGATGTGAACCGATGTAAATTTATTGAATTAAAAATATCATAAAATTTCAAACTCCTATCTGAACGCAACAAAAGGCATTTCTAGGGTAATACCGCTATTCTGAAATCATTGGAACAAGTTTCAAAGCCCCATTTGGTCATGTTGAAAAGATACAAATTTAAATTGACGATTAAAATTAAATTCGATTTAATTTTTCTTAGGCGTTCACTGATCATATGTTGAATCAATAAATTTAAATGTTATGAAAATACAAAATTCTGTAACAATACCCTATTTCTAAACCGATGGAATTTATCTTGTCGAATTCTGAAATCGTTTGAAATATCACTATTTACACATATCGAAAATGTCCTTTAAATAATAAATTGATTTCAAACACTTTATATTTATCGAATAAAAATATTCTTATTTAACAAATTAAATAAATAACTCTATTTAAATCTCCAATTTAAATTCAAATCAATATTTAATTGATTTAAATCGTTCAGCTTTAACCGTCGAGAAATACGGGACGTTGCATCTTGTCATTGAGAGAATCAGAAATGACTTATAGAATATAGTTACCATGCAAATTAGCTGGGTTCCATAGTAATTTTCATGTTTCTTTTCATAGAGGATGTGTTCGAGATCCAGAGACTACTATAGATTCAAGGGCATTGGAAGATTTAGTAATGGAACTAGATATGACAATTGTTAGACATATAGTCAGGATCGTCGCTAATAATGAGAAGAAGTTAAGAAACAAGACAGTCATGTTAGCGAAAGTCCAATGGTGTGATGGTGATAGAGATTGCATTTGCAAAAGGCTAGGATTAGGGTTACTTATCCTGATTTGCTTGGTGGTATGTTTACCTTTATGCTTGTTTGATTGATGTGCATACCTTATCAAAATTTCAAGGACGAAATTCTTTAACGAGAAGAGGATGTAACATCTCTAATTTATTGGACATTGTTTAAAACATTTAATTGGTTAAATAAAATAAAATAATGCAAGTTAATGAGAAAATGAGATTTGACTAATTAAATGAGTTAGTCCATGATTAAATAACTAATTAGATCAACTAGAATTGGTAAATAAGTAGGAGGATTATGAGAGGGGTGAAATAGGAAAAACTATTTCCTAACAGTTGAACACTTACCTTCTCTCATATCTCTCTTCATATTCATTTTCAAACAAAACTAAAGTATATAAAAAGTCGGACATTACTCTAAGGAATAGAAGAGGAAGAAAATCTAAAAGAGAAAAAAAATAAAAGCTTAGGAATTTAAATCTACTCAAATCTCAAGGTTTATTATATTCTAATCAAAGTAAATAATGATATTCGCTCTTTGTTTTTTCTTGTTGATTTAGTTCTAGGATTAGAACTGAATTCAAATATGTTTATGCCAAGTTAGATGGTAAAGATGATATATATGCTTGTTGATTATTTAAGAACATTTTCATGTATTTATCATGTATGTTTAAATTAGAAACCCCATCATGTCACCCAATTAACTTGATATTTTAGCATGTTAAGAAAAAATTTATTTTAGAAGTGGGTTTCAAGTTTTATAATTTTCTAAACACGCATGAGTATTTTGTGAATTTTCTAAGATTAGAAAATAGTTTATTATGGTTTTTAATTGTTAAAGGTTAAATTATGATTTTGGTTTTAAAAATTATATGTGATGGTATGTATATCTGAAAAAGGACATATTATGATTTTTGGAGATTTTTCTCATGTTTTTATGATTTGTTATGAATTAGCTAAGCTATAAAAGCTTAAGTATTTAATTAGACAAATTTAATTAAATGGTTTTGAATTAAAGGGTCGCTTATGTTTTGAATATTTTAATTCTTAGATCTATGGCACAAATCTAAAAAATTATTAAACAATTAAATTTGTCAAATAATAAGGGGTTTGTGAAAAACATTACTTTAAATAGAGACTTTGTAGTTTTAAGATAATAACGGCTCTACCGCCCTACCAAGCAGTGCTTCTCTTTACTTCATTGGTTTGTTTCGTTTCAGTTCATTCTTTCTAGAAGCGCATGATGCTATGTAATTTAGCATGGAGTTTTCCAATCAAGGAAGAAGAAATGGGGAGGCTTCAAAGTGATGTTTCGTTTGAATATGGGAAGTATCTTTTTTATAAATGGTTTTGTAAAAAATCAACTCTATAACATTCCGAACCCCAATGAGCTATATTTTCGGAAAAGCCAAAATCCAAGTCTATTGAAACATGAGTCGTTTGTTTGGTATACTGCAAATATACGAAGATATTTATCAAAGCTCAAGTTAATAACTCAAAATGATGTAATTTAGAATATAATAATAAATAAGTACTGACCATAATATTGACACTTCCAAATAAAATGTCCCTAGCTAACAGCTCTAGTCATGCCTAGATTACAAGTATCTATCTTCTACCCAACATATGTTTTTTGCAGAGGGGTCAGAACAATTGTTCTAGTGAGTGGTATATATATATATATAACAATATGTACATCGGTTGCTTACCATTTTGTTATATTATGTTTTATTTATGTCGTTCAGATCCCATCGATGCACACATACCACATCCATTTACTTCTGAGTAGATTTAACCTGATATATGTGTATGTGCATATATACATATACACACACACACACATATCATACCTTGGCCCACCTCGGGCCTAGGCTCTATACCCTCATTTTTCGCAATCGTCTCTTCATGGTCCATCATCTCACCATAACATTATATCACCATGGTATACTACGAGTACAAACTCACCTCATGAGTGTACGTATTATCCCCTATCATAAACAAATCTAAGCCCCGTTAACAAGGTTCCCCATTGCCCATGCTTCATGGGAATTCAGTCGAGAATTTACTTTATGGTTTGTCTTTTCCTACGCGGACGGCTTCGGTAAGCCACCCCTCTTCTAGTTATGGAATGTATCTCTTGGTATGAGTTACTAGCCTTGCCCCTAAGAAAACAATCTAATAAAACTATGTGGCATTACATATCCTCCTCTGATAGGTCCTGATAATAAAACTACTAGTCTCAATAAGCCTAAACCATGTTCTTCCCCGCTTCCGTTTGAGCTGATGGTAACCCGATAATCATGTGGCACTATCCTTTGGTATATAAACGTCGCGCCTCCGTTATTGCATGGTTACTTAGCCATCTTATCGACCCTTTAGATTGCCTATAGCAATCAAGGCAATGCCCCCTTGATACCACACCTACAGACCTCACCTTTAATACATCACTTATATATTGACAATATCAAAGGACTATCTCGGGGTATTACTCTCCACATGACCGCTTAAAGTTGTCATGTAACGACGATCGGAACAAAGCCCCCTGCATATGAGTTGGCACATACATCCTCGTAACATAAGGAATCCCTGTTGTTACGTGCCTACCAACTCATATTTGTACTGTACTCCTTCAATTTATTTCATGATGTGGGACTATTTATTCAAACCATTATTCTTATCCGAACAACATGCGAGGAAATTCTAACAGTCTCCCCCTTGACTCACATCCTATGAGTATCTTTTAAGAGCACTGCTTTGCCTGCATGGCCCAGTCTGTAACCTTCGGCTCTGATACCATTGTTATGTAACGACGGTCGGAACAAAGCCCTCTTCCTTCCTACATAGGGTGCACGCATATGAGTTGGCACGTACATCCTTGTAACAAAAGGAATCCCTAATGTTACGTGCCTACCAACTCATATTTGTACTCCACTCCTTCAATTTATTTTGTGATGTGGGACTATTTATTCAAACCGACAAAAGTCTCTTATTTGTAACGGTTCGCAACCCTTTTGCATACATTAAAGATCTACCCAAACCCAATTTAAAACACATGCATGAAGTTACATATGTAATTTGTTTTTTAGTTAGACCATTTGTCAAATTTTCATCCTTATGCATTTCACTTTCTTTACTAACCAGTTTCATCTCTTGTCTTTAATTATATTGTCTAATCGTATTATTGTTGTTTCTATTTATTTCACTTTACTTCTCTTTTCTTCCCCCTTTAAGTTTCTTTCACCTCGAGTTCATTCTCAGTCCATCTTTTTCCCTTTTCATTTTATGTTATGCCTCATCCATTTATTATTTTATGTAGCATTCCCTTTTTCTAAAACATGTCATATTTTAATAAGTTGGAGTTTGGTCTTTACCTTTTTAATCACATAATCCATTTCAATACTTTTCTCAAAAGATGGGTTTTGAAATTTGATCTTTACCTTTTTAAGCACATAGTCCATTTCCATACTTTTCTCAAAAGATGAGTTTGTGCGATGTTTGCAATTTCAAGTTATTTTTTAATGTTTATTGTAGTAGTCAGTACAAAATACGGTAGTTACCTTTCTTTCCCCAAATAATAATTTTTTATAATTACATAAATTGCATTGAAAAAGATTGAACTAAAAATATAAAAATGTACCTACCTTCAGCTTTCTATTCCAATAAATTAAAATATCAACTTAGTCCAAAAAGGTGAATCTTATGTTATCCATATTATAGTCTAAAAAATTGTTATTTTATTTATTTATACTAGCCTAAGCCAAACAATGAAATGTCAATAATCTGCGAAATAAGATTAACAATTAGGCATAATAAACAATTAAAGATATTCTTTACAGTTTTAGCTACAAAGGCAACATCTACATAATTTTAATTTCTTTCATAATTTAAGATTTAAATTTCCATAACTAACATAGTTACTGAGTAATTCTTAAGCAAATAAGCGAACTGGAGCCACAATGATATCATATACCATTATAATAAAAACACTAATTTATTCATCTACCTCTTTCGCTTTCTAAATCTCCAATTTGGTTTAGTTTCATTTCTATTACCTGTATATTTCTTTTGTGATTCCTATTTTAAATTTACAAACATCTTTTTATGCAGATATATTGGAATAGATAAAAATAAAGTGATTTGGGCTTAAATTGGAATTAAGTCCAAAATTTTACCTTGTTGGCACAGTTTTTAATCAGACCTCCTTTATAATCTTTTAAAATCTTCTTCTCTGATTTGAATTTGATAATCTAAACTAGATTTCAATAACTTTAGAAGTTCTGGAGGAAGAAGAAAAATGATTGACCTTCTGCACTCATATTAATAAAAAAAAGTTTGAAGTGTAGCCTTGTATGATAATTTATAGAGGTTCAAATCAGTGCTAATCGTATGAGATGATCAAAATATATCAAGTTTGACCATTCAAAATAGGGTTTAGGACACAGTTTTAACCACGTGAAGGTCGACCTACGCCCTCAAGCGGTTGATTGCTATGGTCGACCCACGATGTGGGTAGTCGATCTATGACCCCCCCACACAAGTTTTAATATACGTTCCCCTGACGTTTTTATTTTTATATTTTTACTTCATTAATTAAATTGTCAACCGTTCATTCTCTTTCATTATTTCTTTCATTATATTTTATTATTATTTTCATGTGTTATGATATTCAAATTTTAGATATATATATATAATGATTTAAGCTTTGTATATTTATGCGCACATGCATATATTTACATACATGATTATTTCTGATATTAAAACTTTAAATGATCACAAGTCATATCTTCTCCGTTTGAACTGTGATCAGAAAATATTATATATAAAAGTTCATCAGAAAATCACCATGAACACAGTAGTATAATTTTAATGGTCATATTATGTCATTCATTTTCATATTTTTCAATCTTATTAATTAAATTTATTTTAATTATTTATTTCAAAAATACGGGGTGCTACAAACCACCTTTGTTTCCTTTTCTTTAAAACAGTTTGCTTTGATTCACTTTTATAAATTTGTTTCAAATCATTTTAACAAATTTGTGTTGGGAATTTTTAAAGTCAAAATGTTTTGGGCTCAAAGCACTTATGTGCCACCTTGTTTTGTACTCAAAGCACACCTATTATTTTGTTCCGCTTCAACACTATAGAGGTGCAAAACAAAGTGTTTTTCTTCCACATCATGGAGGTGGGAGGCCAATTTTGTTTCGATTAAAGATTAAATCTTTTATGTTTCCTTCATTTTGATCCTATAGGGGTGTTAATAAGACATGATCGTTGGACGACTCAGTCCAAAGGGGTAAGGTGTCCGGTCTGTGCCCGTACGATTCTCATTTAGGACAAGAAAAAGTTTAAGAGAATATGTTCATCTAAAAATGTTCAATGTTTTCTATTGTCCGAACCTTGTACGGTTCGTACGAATAATGTCCGAGCCAATTCCTCATTCGGTCCGTGTACATCCGAAAGTCTAATAGGACAGGACAAGAACACCACTCTGTCTTGTCCGATCCGCCCGATTAACACCCATACAATCCTATATAGTAAAGGGTGAAGCATTTGAAGTGATATAGATTGTACCGAACCATTTAAACCTGTTTAAATGGTTTTTGCTTGATTGATATATGTTTTGAAGTATGTTTACTTCTAAAAATGTTAGAATATTTTGCATATTGTTTTGTTTATTAAAGGGTCACAGAATTTCCTTGTTTTAAAGATGATATTCAACGCACTGAATCATAAAGGCTTATGTATTCAAGGAAATAACTGGGGAGTATTTAATCTAGTATTTTACTAAAACAAATTACATTCCCTTTCACCATTGGACATATGAGAATATGATAGGTTTGACTTGAGTGATTAGATAACTAGATAAGGCTGGTGCAAGGTCGCGTATCGCTTCTAGTTGAAATTAATCTAACATTCTAGTGCATAAGGCAGAGTTAAGATAAAATTGAAAGTATTGTGCGCACAGAAAATGATGCAAGGAGTTAAGTTATTAGTGAGCCTGCAAGACCATTAAGTTCTTAGTCAACTTAGCAAAATTAAGAGTTTGATAGATAGTCAGATAAGAGTTAAATTTGAACAAACTGTCCAGTTTGTTTCCAATAGTCAATTAGATGATTTTGATGAATCTGATGTTCCTGAATCTGGATATAGGTTTGTAGTCAACCTAATAAACAACGAAGTAGAGGGAGATAGTTGGAATTATCCATAAGATGGATGGTTATGATTACCCATGCGAGGGACATACATGATTATCCATGAGACATTCATGCATATGATTATTTATGAATGATTAATGATTATTATATTCAGGAAAATACCCTGAAGGACAAAATGAACAAAAAATTGTTCCACATGGACAAGGGGGTGAAATTTTGTCCATAAGAACAAGTTTTAGTGTAAAGGAGGAATTATAGTGGGCTCCTGAATTCCTCCCTTTACACTAAAATTTGTCCTTGCGGATAAATTTTTGCCCCTTTGTCCTTATGGAACAATTTTATGCTCCTTTTGTCCTTAAGGGTGAAACCCCCTGTTATATTTAATAACTATTGAAATTTCAAGTGAAACGTTGATTGATTGGTTGACTTGAATAAGGATACTGGTGAGGGAAAAGTCGCTCTGCTCAGCGGCATGGTCTCGCTAGATATTTATTTATTAATATGGCATATTCACATCAGACTGTTTTTCTGATTAGAAATTTTTGTTTTTTCCTCTAATTCTTGGGTGCCTGATTGAGTAGCTTAGGAGTAAGATTTTAGTTTTTTAGGTATTTTGACGTCTAAAGCTTCTGAAGACGTGCATGATGCATTGTTACCTATATACGAGTATTTTGGAGTCCACTTTGTTTTACTTGAATGTCGTAATAATCATTGTTATTATTGGTATTCTGATCCATAAAGGGGGTCTTTTCATATGTTGATCTTGAAGTATTTATGTATCTATACTTTGTCAAAAGTTGGGTAACAATTTATGTGAAGAGAATATTATTAACATCATATTTGATTCAGATCTTATTATTTTAATGTTAATGAAATTAGGTTTGAAATTTTCTAACTTTACTTTTCTATATTTGTTTTTGGAATAAAACTAGATCTAGATAAGCATCCTTATTCAAAATTCTAGATCCATTTCTTAACTTTCCAAATTTGGATATATGTTTTAGTAGATTTATTTTTCAGATCTCATTATATTGATTTCACCTTTTTCAGATCTGTACATGTTTTATAAATTTGGATATATGTTTTAGTACGCCAGCCTCCTGCTCGCCTCCGGACTGCTACATCTTCCTTACTAGGCTATCACCTGTCACCTAGTCTGCCCATCCAAAATTGGATGAACAGCCCAAGGTAATAAGAGGGAAACATAAAACCTTGAGTCAGACAATAGTCTTAGTGAGCGATAAAACAACTAACTAATTTTATCAATAGAGTATATGAGAATGGGTATAAACTGACTAATTTACCCACAACATCTGAGAAGGACACCACCCTCATCTTCCCTACATCGGACAGTGATAGCCTTTACAATCCATACAACCAAAGGAACAATAATTCATCCATAATAATCAGAACAACCATTCAATCATGGTAAACCGAAGCAACTAATCAGTAACACTTATAGCATCCAGATTATATATATCTCACGTAAATCATCTTAATCGAATTCAACATTCCTCAAAAACAAGCCCCAAAGGCCGAAACCAATATCAGACAGGTACCTAAGAAACATCTCTCCGATATCAGATAACCTACGTGAGACGGTACAAACAAAGAAACCAATTATCCATGACAGACTCTAGCTATCACTGCCAACCGGTTCTAGAAAAACCCCATACGCCTTTTTACCGATACGTATCTAGGCCTTTTCACCGATACCCAGGGTACTCGACCTACATCCAGTCTTTTAGGTACGCCTCTATTATACCCCTGCTTTGAGCTCGCTAGAACCTACGACAACGATAATTCCTCGGCCTTCAGTATCTCTAATCATCTTCACTTGCGACCATCAATAAGCTCATAACACTTTAGAGCAACCATTACTTCACACGAGCTCAATACATCCTTGAGTCATTCTTTCACATGAACTCAATACATCTTTGAGTCATTTCCACATTCGTTGTATACAACAAACAACGAATAAATCACATCACTTCGAACATCCACATATGGACTCTCGTCGAAGCCACCATCTCAACACCCTTGAGTTATCACCACATCCGTTGCATTTCAATGATCAACGAATGCATCACATCACTTTGATCATTCCTACTTGAACTCTCTTCGAAGCTAGAACCATCGTCAACTCAAAAACAAGCTTCGTTTAGATGATACTGCATTTCATAGCATTTTCAGCTTTTTCGCTATGAAAAACTGGCTAAAATGTCAAAACAGCCTTCTACAGCACTTCTGAAATGCTATCATATCCCCTGGTTCAATTCTGCATCAATCCGTCACCGATCCATCACGGATCCATTGCTAATCCATTCCATCACAGATCCATCACATATCTGAGTTGATCCGTTCATGCGCGAGCCATCACTGATCCATCACAAATCCATCACTGACCGACCTGTCATAAATCCATCACTGACCGATCCCTTCATTATTGACCGATCCATCACAATTCGTCACTGACCGACACTGACCGACCCCTTCATGATCGACCGACCCATCACAAATCCGTCATTGACCGATCTATTACAAATCTGTCACATATCCGTCAATGGCCGACCCTTTATGACCGACCGACCTCTTACAAATCCGTCATTGACCGACCCATCACAAATCCGTCACTGACCGATCCATTCCGTCACTGATCCAACACAGATCTGGACCATGCGCGAGCCATCTATGCATGATCCATCCAAGCACGATCCATCCATGCGCGAGCCACCACTGATCCGTCACAAATCCATGACCGATCCATTCCCTCACTGATCCATCGCAGATCTGGAGCATGCGCGAGTCAACTATGCACGATCCATCCATGCGCGATTCATCCAGATCCATCACAAATCCATAACTGATCCATTCCGTCACTGATCCGTCACAAATCTGTGACTGGTCCTGCCTGTTTCCCAAGAAATACACCATGGTGCGCGACCGACCTCCCCTATGCACGACCCAAACCTGCACCACTCCAATGCAACTCCAATTTCGACCAAAACTCCGCCAATCGATATAATCGACGAAATTAACTCAACCAATTCACCAAATACAACCACAAACATGTTATGAAACCAATAACATCACCAATTTGGTGATTTTATCAATAATTATGTGAAACTCACCAAAATCACCATAAATGCAAATATGAACAAAACTATGGATCTAACTTGCATAATCATATGGAATAGCATAGAACCGTAGATTTAAACTTACTAAATGAGATTATAGGGTGATTCATATGGAAATGAACTTGACATTGTATAGATCTATGGTAAAACACTTGAAATGGATGAAAAACATGATCAAACACTCATACACTTTATTGAATCCATGTGAGAGATGTACATCACTCATCGATTCAAGCTAAAATTGATGAAATAAGAATTCGTACAGCAAGCACTTCACACCAAACACTTTGATCCGATGAATTATTGCCTTAATTGATGTAGATCTAGCTTCCAATGGTGTAGATCTATGATTTGTCTCCTTGGATTATGATTTCTAATGATGGAAAGGTGGTAGAGGAAGAAGGAGCTCAAGGCCACCTAATGAGAGAATGGGAGAAGTAACTTATTCTCCATACCCCTCACCCCCTGTTTATAGTTTCCACCAACCCACTAATGGGCCTCCCCAATTCAGCCCATTAGGCTCTCCAAAACTGAACAACCAACTGAAAAACCTTAAAACAACAATTCCTCCCAAACCGCTGAGCCAAATCTTTAATGTAACCACTCTACAGAAAGGCAATCATCAAATCCTTTCCAATGACACAGGTCTCACCCTCTGATTCGACCCGAGTCAAAAGTTATGCCCTGTATAAGAATGACAGGGGCAAAATGGTCATAAACAAAATTGGTAAAAATTATGGACATGTCTCACATCCCCATAAGTAACATATTAAAATATGAAAATGATCTAACCCTCGGAGAATAAAATAAAAATATTTTACGATCTTCCGATACATAAAATGCGGGCTGTTGCAATCTACATATTTGTTTTATGGAGTTAACTTCCTTATGAGGGAAATAATTTAGATCTGAGACACAAAGTTATTTTTTTAAGTTTGTGAATTTTACTGATCTACATATTTTTAAATCATTCACATTACAGAGTATAAAAACTTGATTTTGTGGTTATATTGTTTTATTTAACTTTTGATTAGATATAGTATTTTTGAATCATTCATGTTAGAAAAAGTAAAAGCTTAATTCAGTGATTTTGCTGTTTTACTTAACTTTTGATTAGACTTTATATATATATATAATTATATATATATGTATGTATATGTGTGTGTGTGTGACATTTTAGTTAACCTGATTATTGAGGAATAAAGTGTAACTTTTAGATGTTCATTTCAGTTTTATCATTGCATAATAATGTAGCTGAATCTGAATCTTATTTTGCTTCCTTAGTAAAATTTTATTCAGTTGATTCGTGTACTTAGGCCGCATAACAGGTTATTTCTGTTTGTTCTAAGTGAATTAAATGTGGTTGTATGGTAATATATATTATTACATTATTATCATAAATGTATCAAAAAAATCGTGAGCATGCTTTCTCTGGCCATGGGGACTAGGTAGTTCTTCTCCTTCACTTTTCGTTTCAAATCTTTCTTCTATTTCTTAATCTCGTTCTCTCTCCTCCAAAAGCTCCTTCTTTTCGTTTCCAATTCTCTACCTAGCTTTCTCCCGTATCCTTTGAACAAGCTCGCTCAAATCTGAAAACAATTTTTCCTGCTTTTTCAGATCTGTTAATCTCTGCTGCGTTTGTTCTTCATACTAATGCTCTTGAGCCCCTCTTTTGGGTTAGCTGGTTTGGCTATACAGTATCTAGGAATTTGCATTTTGAACTATTCAGATCTGGTTTCTACTTGTGTTCAGGTTCGTGGCTACCGCGTTTACTATCCCTTTTCGTATGTTATCCTGTCCTACCACGATGTAGAGTCACGAGAGAAGGATGAGCCTTTAGTTGTTTCTGTCTGCTAGATCCAGCTACTCCAAGGTGAATGCTCCCAAAGCATGGTTCCAATGCTCCTTTTGGTTCTGGAATAAAACGAATTTTCGTTGCGTGGAATGTGTTCTCCTTGGGGTTGTTGTTCTCGTGGATGGGTTAGTGCTTCGGATTGATTGATTAGTCAATACTTTTTCTTATTTGCTCTGTGTGATGTCCTGGATCGGAAGTTCTATTGCTAGTATGTGATTTCACGTTTTGGTTGGTCCTATGATATCTTTCAACGCCATTTCTAGTCGCTGTTAGCAATATCGTGTGATAGTTTTTTCTTGGCTGAGGTTGCTCTCTTGTAGTTGTGCTTATCTTGCCTTGCTCCCGTTGATATCCCGGTGATAGCTTGTCTACAGAGATGTTTGCTAGGGGTTTTGGCTTTCAGTTCTTTCATTGTGGTCTCAATTTCATGTCTCGTAGTGTTTGCCATATTTATCTACTTGCTAGTAGTGGCTATGACATGCAATCAGGTCATATTCTATGCTTCACGCCAGTTTCATTCTCCTTTTTTGGAGTGGTGGGCTGGTTGGATTATCCTATGCTTTGTTCATGATATTTATTACGGTTGAGTGATGTTCTGGGTTGCTTGAATGGAGTTTTGGTTTGTCTCCTCTGTGTTTGAATTTTTTTTTGTCGATGCAGTATTAATGCCTTCCATTCCTGCATCCCAGTTCTGTCCCTACATGTGTTCACATGGAAGCTTCTTTGGTCATGCCATCTCGAGCAGTATATTATGTTGGGTCTGCCTCACCTGTTCACATTCTCAAGCCTTGTGCTTCGAGTATCCTTCTGGCATATCTTACTTTATGGGTGTGGTGCTCTAGTAAATTTCCTACTGCAGATGGCTATCAATCTCCATAAATTAAGCTGCAGCAATACGGAATTGTACATATTTTGTGTACTTATTAACTGTACGCTTATGCATTGTATTGGCCTTTGGTTAATTTAGTGTTTGGGTGTATGCAATATGTAATTCACTACCTAGTGTAGTATGTAATGTAACATGTCATCTCCTCCCAACGTGGAGTGATAGTATGTAGTCTAGTAAGTTAGCTAGCTCCAATGATGTAAGCCTGCTTAGGTAGAGTGGATGGAACACTATAAACTCCGTTGGTGGTGGTCGGTCCACCTTAAACAATTGAATAGCTGACTGTCTACTAACAATCATTTATACTTTACTGATTTTTTATTGTTAGTTATAATAAAAGGTGTTTGTGGTGACCTTAAAAACCGATTGGCTTTGCCAAAAAAATAACTAAATGTATCAAATGCACTGGTTATTGTAAATTATATAATATTGTATGTTTGTCTTTGAAATTAAAACAGACACATGATCTATAATTTGATATATTTGTTTTGACAAGTAAAGCCAATGTATTGGAAGAAAAAAAAAAGGAGGGTTGGAGCCACAACCTGAAGTTGTGCAACGAAATTTACTTTAAAATTAGAAGTTATATAATTCAAAGTTCGAGATCTGAAGTCTTGAATTATGAAAAGACTTTTGGATAAAATATATATAAGTTTGAAATCTTACAGTTTTCCCTAATTAGCATAAACGTAAAGGAACTAAATTAGAAGTTTGCAAACGGTTGAGAACCAGAAGTTCGTCATAAATTAATAAACTTGATATGCATACACGCACGCAAGCACACATACACGCACGCATTATAGATCCTGAAGTTCCTCATTTAGTAAACTTGAAATGATTCATAAATTAGAATCCCGAAGCTTCGTTGAAACTATGTGAAATGATAAGACTGTGCTTCTTGATGAAGTTAAAAAAGACAAACAAATCATCATGTGAGACAGCGTTCAAGATTCTCCGAATGAGTTATATCTTACTTACACATTTACATTTCAATACTATATTAACCAAACTTTCTAAAGATATTGTGTTGTACGACTTTTGAAGCATACCCCCAATTTAAAATAATCGTTAACATGGTCTGGGGAAGGGACACACGCTCTTTATAAAGTATATATGGATTCATATCTAATCGCATTACAGTTTACATGTTTTCTCTATGTTTACTCCAATTATGAAAGAATATAGATTGTCAATTTATAGATTTTAGCATAATGGAAAATTCTAATTTATATGTAGCTTTGATTTAATTTCTCTCTCAATTAATTTATAATTGATGCATCCAATATAATTCAAACTTTAAGTTGGAGGGAGCATTGATAATATCACACTATGTTCTATATATAACTTGAAGTTCTGATAAAATTATTTATGCACGCATGTACCTAGATATTTTATTAAAGATCATATTTTTATATTCCCTGAAAGAGTACCCATATGATACTCAATTAACACTCGTGAATTTTGTTTATCTCTTAAAAAGACGTCCATATGTTGCCATCTGACTTTTTTTCATTGATATTCACATAATATCTATAAGAGATTTATAAAATTTTAATTTTGCACTTCATTTCCTTTTGAAGTCGTATAATAACTCTAAAGGGACGTCATGTAAAACTTTAGAATCAGTAATCAATTAATTATTTTAAAAGAAAAATATATATTATATAGCAATACTACACTCCAATGATGGTGGTTTTATCTCTTAAAAACCACTTTTATTTGGTGCAACCATTGTTGCTGTTGTATTTAAAATTTGATAAAATATTTCGAAGTGGTTACAACAAAAATCTCCAATAAAGATATTTTATACTACAATAAAAGTAGCAATTATGTAATTTATATGAAAAATGATATAGCGTATTGATATAGCTTTACAAAAGCAATGTATATAAATTATCTCTTGCTAAGAAATGCACTACTCCAGAAGAAGCGATGATAAAATATCTTTAGAAGGGATTTGTTTATATATTTTGTGATTTTACCGAATCAAATAAATTTATAAAAAATTAGGTTACAAAGGATTCATATGTTGTTTAGATTATTCAAAATTAAACTTGAACATTATGTCCCTTTGTTCCCTTTTATTCTATCCAGTACGACGTGCAGACAAATATTCTACCTAAACTTTGGCATCAAATTAATTACTGTAAATCTACAGCCAAAAGTCCTTAATTATTCTCATTATTCTTACCTGTCTTTCATTTCTACTTATTTACTAATTTCACTGGCCAGTGGTCTATACCCACTAACCAAAACCCTAATTTCTATTAATTAATTTATCTTCTATTTCAGTCTACACATGTTAACTTATTTGATTCTCTCTCCTTTCTGCTACTTGAAACTCATCCGGTTCTTCTCGTTCGGTCCACTTCTGTTAGAAATCAATGGCCACCTTTTCCCATTTAATCCCATCAAAAACCCTTGCTTTCTCTTCTAAAGACCCACTCTCTCCCTCTCTTTCGTCAGCCCTTTCCCTAAATGCCGCCGCCGTTTTCTTTAACAAATCTTCACATAAAATCCAGGTTCATATTCAATTCGTACAATTTCAGTTTGATTTTGATTAATATTAATTAGAAATAGTATAATTGTTTGTGTTTAAATTTGAACTGAGGGAATGCTGAGAGAAATGGTTTTGTATAATTTGGTTACTAATACCAGATTCTGTTCTTCCTAGTACAGCTGCTAATACCATATTTTGTATAATTTGAACTGTGGGAAATGCCAAGCGCAATACCATGGCTAAAATAATAACAAAGTTTTATTGTACACTCTTTGAAATACTAGATTTTCAAGAGGCTATCAAGACATCAGTTAGTCTCTTTTTGCATGGCTATCACCCCCCCCCCCCCTCTCCCCCCAAAGGGCCAAAGCAGTTTTGCAGGACCAGATGGCCATGTGAGATGGCTTTGGTAACAAGAAGCATGCAAATTTTAGTGTGTCCATTATATTCTTTTCTGTTAATGATATTAGCATACCTTGTGCCTTTAACATCACACTGAATATGTTTTTTAATCAATATATATATTCGTATAATAGGCGCTGAAAAGCATTTTGTGCACTAGGGATGGTAGCACAGCTATCTTGGATAAAGAAGAGAATGGTATGTCAAATTTGTGCTTAGAAGTTTTGATGATTTTAATTCTTAGAGATGAATGGAATACGATTTTTGTTCACATTCTTCAAGTGAAGTTTAACAAACATATATCTTCCCTCAATTATTATTGTAGTATTGTCAAATTCCTAACAAAGAATAGTAATCAGCTCTTTTCTCTAACAAAATTCCATGGAAGAATCCTTTAAACGTCTGTTACAATTATAAATAAAAAAATTCATTCAGTGAAATGATTTTTCTTTCCCATCTAAATGTTATGCGTGTGTTAGACATCAGAATACGCAAGGACACCGTGTAAGCAGATTTTGAGAGCTTTTCACCCTCTACAGCTGAATATTTTTAGGCTATAAAGTATATACATTTTCAACTATCACCTTAGCATGTAATACATAAGTTTAAATCACTCTTCTTCTTTTTGTCAATCTATTATCTTTAGCGGAAAGGCCATGGAAAACATCAGATGCTAGACTTGTGCTGGAAGATGGATCTGTCTGGAGAGCCAAATCATTTGGTGCTTCCGGAACACAAGTTGGCGAAGTAGTGTTCAATACTTCTTTAACTGGGTAATATTTGTTTTAGTCTCATTTTTTCTTTCAAACAATTGTAGGTACCTATTGCTTGTCCGTGCAAAAATTTACCACTATTAATCACTAAAGTGGTTCGGGTGTGTCTATTAACATCCCGTTATTTGCTCTTCACTCTCCACTAACTAGAAAATAAAATGTGCACCCTATAATTTTCTCTTCCCACCCCGTTGAATCCAAAAATGCCCTTATTGCATTTTCATCCCACTATTTTTTTTTCTAGTTTCCAACTTGCAATTTGTTTCCATTGCTCTCTCTTTAAAATTTTGATTGAATTAATTAACATTTGTAGGCGGTGTCGTTGGTTGAAATAAACCGATGCGCAACCCTAATGTTGGTTAAAGTAACCAACGCTTCGTCTGACCGTCGATTTATTTGAATAACACCAGCTATATTGATGACTTATTTATTTACTATTTAGGTCATTGCAATGTCTGTATACTGCTAACGTTCTCGGTCTCAAAATACATAATGATACACAACGTTGATAGTACACATTTTAATTTTTTACTCATTGTTTTAGTTTTTTTAATCATTATTTGTAATTTCTATCTTCTTTTTTTTAAAAAAGATCATGTACAGTGCCGATTTTAAATTTTAAATTTTAAATTATTGTTTGCAATTTAACCTCGAACACTCATATATCTATATGGCTAATATTATTATTTTTTAATCATTGTACAACATTAAACAAGTTATATATTTGGCTGTTAAAGGGTGAATTTGAAAATAAAATTCTAAAATTTTAATCTGGAGGTGAAGAGCAAACAATGAGGTGTGAATAGTCAGACCCAAGTGGTTCAGGAGCATAATAATGGGTGCCTGAATAGAAAAATGTTTATCCTTAAAGCACTTAGTGTATCTCCAGCAGAAGAGACATTTTTAAGGTGGGGAAAAGAAAGGGTTGATTCCTCCCGCTTCTTCAGCAGTTTAGTGGGAGGAAACACTTTTTGTTAAAAAAAAAAGATTAAAAATCTATAAACGGTTTTGAGTAAAATGTTTGCTTTAGTTTAAATGGCAAGCTGATAACCTTTTAGAGTATAAATGGTTTTCAGTTTTGCGTTTATAAATCCATGGTTAGAAATAAAAATGGGGAAAGCCTCCGTTTCTCTTCTTTTCCCACACTCAAATGGACATTGCTGCAATGTGGGGAAGGGAAAAAACCAACGATTCTACTTATTTTTAATTAAACTTTGTGCTGCCGAAGATGCTCTTAGTAGTGTTATGGAAGTGGTTTGTTACCTGCTATATCTCTTGCTTTAATTGTTATCCTTGCATGCTTGCATAAAAGGAACCGATGATTGTCCTCATTTTTAATTAAACTTTGTGCTGCCGAAGATGCTCTTAGTAGTGTTATGGAAGTGGGTTGTTACCTGCTATATCTCTTGCTTTAATTGTTATCCTTGCATGCTTGCATAAAAGCACTTATAAGGGAGAGTTGACTCTGTAGCGTTTAGCATCTTTTTTGGTTAGCCAAATAACACTTTGGACATTTAATAATCATTTTTCTTGAATGCAGATATCAAGAAATTCTTACGGACCCAAGTTATGCTGGGCAGTTTGTCTTAATGACAAATCCTCACATCGGAAACACGGGTGTTAATCATGGTACATAAATTTGCATTTTGTATATTTTTTCCTAAAGTTCTCCATTTACCTCTTTCTGCTCCGCTCTCCCTCCTTTTTTTCTATATTAAAAATATAAATATTGTTTCATTTGCACTCCTATAGATGATGAAGAATCCAGTCAGTGCTTCTTAGGTGGTTTGATTATCAGAAGCTTAAGTATATGGTAGATTCTAAATTAATCTTTTCTTTATTTTATATATATTATAAAGATAAATAATGATGTTATCGAATTCCTCTACGACATTAATACGTGCAGCACCTCTAACTGGCGTTGCACTGAATCTCTAAGTGATTACTTGGCAAAAAGAAATATTATGGGTATATGTAAGTCAATTTTATGTTACCGCATGTTATCTTTGTCATATATATGTTCTTCCTTTTGTAGTTTTTTTTTTCTTAAATCAGAAAAAAGAAGTTATGTCTTCTTTTATCAGATGATGTGGATACTCGTGCAATAACACGCAGATTAAGAGAAGAGGGAAGCCTTATTGGTGTCTTGAGTACTGAAACATCTCACACAGATGAAGAACTACTCAAATTGGCTCATAAATGGAAAATTGTTGGTGAGTGATATGTTTAAAGATAAACCATTAGATGTTTCTTTTTTCCTCTAGTACTTGATATACTATAGATGTTATTTTTCTTAAGCTGTCTAAATTCTGGATATTTTAAATGTACAAGTAATCTGGTTGCTTATTGCTATAGCTATTGTTAGTTGATAATAATATTCATTTATGTAGACAATTCTTTTAACACGTGATGCTACTAATCTTCAGGTGTAGATCTGATAAGTGGTGTCACATGCAATGCTCCATATGAATGGCCAAGAACAACTGATTCAGAATGGGAATTCAGCAGTGGTCTGAATCATGGGGATGCTTTTCATGTAAGTATTCTGTCATCACTGTGGAAGATATACTATGTCCATCTTCATATACTAGTCACTGTAGAACAAAATTAAACATGTTCGAAAACAAAGAGAAGTAAACAGAACTATGGAAAATAATGAGAACTAAAGATTAATTCATCATATATTCATATGCTACTTGAATATCTGCGCTGTATGAATATTCGAGGTAGAAGCAAAATTGATGTGCGTATAAAGATGGAACAAGCATATGTTAACTTTAAAATAGAAGTATTGACAAAATGCAGTGCAAAAGAATATTATGATATGTATAATCCCTTCCAGATCTATACTGTGGATACCCGATTTTCTAAATAAGCCATTAAGAGTCATTTTTTCTTCTAATTCGAAACTTGCAGGTTCAACTGAATCACCTCGAAGGTTATGGTTTTTGTAATTTGTTTATATATCCGTATTATGATATGTTCCTCTTATCTCTATGGTTTAGGTTGTTGCATATGATTTTGGTATCAAACATAATATTTTAAGGCGGCTGGCATCTTATGGATGCAAAATCACTGTTGTGCCGTCGACATGGCCTGCTGAAAAAACATTAGAGATGAATCCTGATGGTGTATTTTTTAGCAATGGGCCTGGGGATCCTTCAGCTGTTCCTTATGCCGTAGAAACAGTGAAGAGTATAGTTGGAAAAGTTCCAGTATTTGGAATTTGTATGGGTCACCAATTGATTGGTCAAGCTTTGGGTGGAAAGACTTTCAAAATGAAGTTTGGGCATCATGGTGGGAATCATCCCGTTTCTGATCTTCGCAGTGGACGTGTAGAGATCAGTGCTCAGGTTAGTATGATATTTCAAACAACAACAGTATATATTCTAGGTTGTAGCTGTGAATGATGCAAATTGTACTGCATGAAACACTTTTGTTGTTTGTCGAGAACCACATTTAATGCCAACCTTGTTAATTTGGAAGATGTCTACTGAAATGAATTTTTTTGACTTTTAATGGGATTGTTGAATTTAGGATTATTAGTTTACTAATAATTCGACTTTCAAAACAATCGATTTATCAACTTGCTTAAATTGATTATTAGTTGTTTACATATAGTACGTTTGAGGTTCACTTGCACCCTCAGTCTGTAACATGCAGTGACTATTTATTTGTTTGTTCTTATATAACACAAAGAAGTGACATTTAACTCTTAGTGGATAACTTGGTAAAACTTTGATGTGTCAATGATCCCATTGTTATCTTGGAAAATACTTCTACAATAATCTGTTCTGTAATATTTTTCTGTTAATGTTCTCATCTTTAGAAGTGCTTCGTTTGAGTTCAACCCATCTTTCCAATACTTCTATTTGAGCATTTTGCGCTGTACCCAACCAAGGAGATTACATCTTCGTTATATCTTCATTTACAACTTTTGGATGTAAAGTGTACAGCTAAGCAGTAGATGTGGTTTGTAATACTTCCAGTTATGGAGTTCATGCAACTTACATTGAGTAATGATTTCATGACAGAACCACAACTATGCTGTGGACCCTGAGTCTTTACCATCTGATGTTCAAGTTACCCATGTAAACCTGAACGATAATAGCTGTGCTGGTCTTGCTTGTCCGAAATTAAATCTCATATCTTTACAATACCATCCTGAATCTTCTCCGGGGCCTCATGATTCTGATAATGGTACGTTGAGATTTTTACTCTACTTTTGTGTTTTTTATGTTCGCCCAAACTCTGTCGATACTTAAATTCTAGTATTGTGTTCTCTTTACATGTGCTTTATCCCTCCTGCAATAAATTTAGGTTGCAATAACATTAGCAGGGTTAATGTATATGATGTTTGTGGTGTTGGTATTGAAACTAATGTTAGTAGCTAACTCTTATTTCACCGGTTCAGATTTGAGATGTACTCATATCCACAAATTTCTGTTAACTGGCAAACTTCCTGTTCTATAGATTGTGGGTGTGTGTAATCACTGTTTAGCATGCGGTCCTCCTCGGACAAATATCAAAAATGGACATTTTAACATTCATGATCAGTTTTCTAATTCAATACTAGTTAATGTTAATATTGATTAGCAACAGTAATGTTATTTTTTGAAGCTTTAAGGAAGATTTTCATACTACATATTTTACTGAAGTTACTATGCACTGACAATATTTCTACAAAAAAATTGGGACCTGCCCTAAGCACTGTCGAATTTCCGAAGATATGCGTGTGATTATCTATTTTATGGCCTATTTCTTGTTCTAACAAAGCTGCTTTGCATTGGTTACAGCTTTTGCAGAATTCATAAGGCTGATGAAGTCAAATAAAGTCTAAACGGTACAACAGCTATGGCTTTCGAGTTATATGAATGTTCTGGAATGTTTACATCTAAGTGAATGTTCTGGAATGTTCACATGTGTACTTCTTGAAGTTTAATCTATCATATGCCCCAGCATCTGTATAATAAACAGCGGTTTTTGAGATTATTGTTTATCAGTGTTGATCATCTGTATGTTTCTGACATCGTTATAATAATGAGTTGATCCAATTTGGAAAACCCTGAATGAGTTTATTTGCAGAAACGTGTGGGTTGTCCATTTGAAATGCCAGCAGCAGTTCACACGTCACTCTCTGTGTGAAGCGACGTAGGTCTCCGTTTGCATGTCAATTTGATACGTTTGGTTACAGTTATGCTCCCCTTATTTTATCCATTGAGAATCGTCTCACTTCATTTCCAAATTTTCTTTCGTACGAAGTGCCAATATTTGCGTGTTTATGCTTCTTTTGACAATAATAAAATTGGTTGGGCCGTTCTTTTATTTCTCAAGAAATTGATATGAGGTGTCTGAAAAAATTTGCGCCCACTTAGCAGAAAAGTTAAAAAAAAAGAAAGGAAGAAGAAGCAATATATCGATCTATAATTAGCTTCGGTTTTTAGTTATTCCACTATTTTCGATCACAGGCCAAGGAAAACAGCCGTTTGGTATCCGTCAGTGATTTTTACATTTTCGTAAGCAACTACATTTTTATTTTTAGATAAAACCGGTTTGGCCCAACGTTCAAATATATAGGTAGGCTGGGCCGGTTCTAGGACTAAACGAAGCTGGCGACCGTCAAGGATAACCCTTGATGAGGCAAAAAGATATGTCTTGAAAATTGTTACATTGCTTTCAACTTGATTGGTAATTCTTGAGTGGGTAGGTTCAATCCCTGTAAGCACAACAAATTTTCTTTCAAATACAGTTTTTACCTATGCCATCCTGCCAGTACTACACCTTTTCCCTAACCCAACTTCCAGTCCTCCACCCTACATTCTACCACTTCTTAACTTTATTGCCTCCGTCCTGAATCGAAAATGATAATTTGCAAAATCAATTTTTTTTTCATTGATTACTTTTTGACATACAGTCTGATATATTTCTACAACCAGTTGCTTGGGCTTTACATGTTTGGCCCAGAAATAACGGAAATTCTATTAAAACATAGTAAAACGAAACATTTTAAAGCGCTTTCCTTAATTTTTACAAGTTTTCTCCTTTTTCCTTAATTGAATATTTTATTTTTAAATTAGTTTATCAATTTTAAGTTATTTACTATTTCTCTTACATTATTTTGTTCTTTTCTATCATTTTATATTTTAATATGAACATTTTAAAATTTACACAGTTATTTATTAACAATTAACTCCTAACATTTTTATATTTAAGCCCACGTATTTAAATTAATTACAAGACCGAAAATTTAAGTAATTAAAATAAATTTAATTAACTAATGTTTCTTTTAAATACTAAAAATGAAAAAAAAAAACTATGTATTTTGACTTTAGATACCTACACTTGAAATTTTCCATAATCATTTAAATCTCTCTCAATTCTTTTTAAATATATTACATCTAGTACTAAATTTTACAATTAAGTACATAATATTAAAACTATTTAAATAAATTTGGCAAACTAAAGTCATATTCATCGATTTCCTAATAAATCACATCAAAATCAACCATAGTCATAATAACGTAAATGAAAAGAAAAAAAATCAAATATATAAACACGTTAATCATATCACGTGAACCATACGCATAAATAACTATCACAGGTTTAAAGTTGAACTCATTCACGTCAATATATTTACCGTGTATTGCAATAGAATATTATTGTCAAACATGTACATTTTAAAATTTATTTAGTTTTTTACAAAACACTGCACAATATCACTTAACATAAGTCAGTATGTTTAAATTAATCATGCGATTTTGAATTTAACAAGTGAATTCAACCAATAAGTTAATAATTCATATGATTAATGCTAAGAGTAGTGTTTTAAAATTTACACCATGAACATATCAATAGAAATGACAAAATTAGTTTTTCTTTCAGATATAAAGTTAAATAAGTAACACGGTTTAAATAATATATGTAAACAATAATAAAAAAATTTAATATATTATATGCTTATCTCAATAAATTTATCATAAATTGAACAAAACAATTTTCGCTTTAAATACCTACATTTTAACATTTCTTCAATTATTTGCCAAACCTTCTCAATTCTTTTGTGATATTTTATAATTCAATCAATATGTTTAAGCTACTCATGAAATCTTCAATTCTAATTATTTAAATAATCTTAGAGAGTATTTAGTCTATTTTCTAATAGCTCTTAAAAATATACGTCAATTTCACTAGGGGTGGGCATAAGTCACACCACAACACGGAAACTGCCCAGATCATACCGCAATAATGGCATGGAAAACCAAATTGAATTCTCTTTCTAAAGCAAGTACCTCAAGCCGATTCAACCCACAATGATATGGTTTGGTTTGACTGTTGACCCAACTATATTAAACTGAATCGAATACCTGCATTAATAATATTATGATAAAAATATAACTAACTCCTATCTAATTTTTTTATTTTGACGATGTACAATTTATTTTCAGCGTATGTTGTTATATTAATAATTATCGTTATTACAAAAGAAACATTTACAGTTTCAATATAATAGTTTCATATCATTTTTTGGGATAAAACTTGTTAGACCAAATTATGGCTTTAACACTCAAATTGTCTTGAATTACAGAGAATAATAACTAGAACTGAAGAAAAATGCAACAAACACACCAAATTTATTGTGTGGTTCGACATTAACGAGCCTACGTCCACTTTAGATGGCTTTGATTAAATGATTGAATGCAAGTACAATCAATAAATTCTCTCAATCTCACTTTTACAATGATAATTCACTCAATAATTTTCGAGATATTACTGATCAGAAATAATGAGGAAACAATAATGGTTGAAACAGTGCTTTGAATTGCCAAAAGATCCCCAAAAATGCCAAATGCCGGGCTATTTATAGGTGATATTCGCAGGCGGTTCATGAGGACACGTGGCACGAATTCCGAGGATTTCGGAGCCGTTCGTGAGTAGATAGAGAAATAGTCAATATGGCAGTTATGGACAGGAGTCATCTGATCCTTCAATATCGGTTCGTGGGTGACCAAGCAGTGGTCGGCATATCCTGAGTTTGGGGACGGTTTGTGATACTTCATTACGAACGGATCGTGATGGTTATCCACGAGTGGGTCATAGTTGGGGATCACGAACAGGTTGCAACTGGAGGGCCACGAGCGGATGGGGTAGCATGTTCACGAGCGGGGCCTTCCCAAGCCAGTCACGAACCAGTGCTCTTCCTTTTGACTTTATACATATGAGTATTTTTATCTGTCCAAGTGCTAGTGCTTGTATTCATGGTGGCTTTGTGAAAAAGTTAGCCAACATTTTGCCCCCTCGAAGTATGTTTTATCGGAGATGGAACATGCTTCGAAATTAATCAGTATGCCAATTCCTGAACAGATGAGTTTTGATAGTCGCGTCTGTTTGTATCATCACGTTGCTTCAAAGGATTGTGTTCTCCGACGAGTATAAATATAGGATTAAGTTTCCAATTACTCTCTGTTTACTGGTCAGTTCCTAACTTCAAATTCTGTAGTGAACTAAGAGTAATACTTCAGGTATATTCTCTGACCCCTTAGCTTGAGTTAGGAAGTTATTCTCAGTTTTCTTTATAAACACAGACTGGCATATTCGTGCGTTAGTCTCGATCTGTCCTATTCTAGTTCCCTCTCGTGAACGTCCAATGGACTCGGGTCGTGATGCTTATGTGAGGCATTCGAGGGCTACTCTGGTTCGAGCTAGTGCGCAAATGGGCCAAGAACTGGAGGCCCAGCGAGTTGCTTGGTTGGATGTAGTCTAAGTCCAAGAATACGAATGGACTTAACCTCCCCGTATAAATTACTTTTTACTTATCACCTCCTTCACTTTTACCGCTCTTATAATTTCAGAAAAAAACCTAGATCCCAAGTTTCAATTTCCAGTGCCAAAGACCAACCCTTTGATAGGTAAATAGAAACCATGGCACAATAATCTCTAATTTTGACCTGTAATTAATTGGGAAAGTTGTAGGCGACGCCATCATCAGGCATTAGCCTTAGCTTCGGTTTTGTCTTCGAGAGAAATTAGGGCAGTCTGTGGTTGGAATTTGATCGTGATAGTGACTGGGTGAAAAAATTGAGGTGGCGGTGTGTTCTTATGGAACAGATCGCGGAGCAGAAGAGGAAGACATCGATTTATGAAGGAGGGGTCGATTGGAAGGGAGACAGGGTCCAGCAGTTAGTTTCGTGAGTCATGGCATCAAAGTGGGTCGTGGAGGTAGTTAGATATCGGGTTGGAATGTGGTTAGGAGTAGGGCGTCGGTTTGTGTGGGGGTCGTGAAGATGGGAGAAGCATCAGTTCATGAGAGGGGTGGATTGAGCAGGGTCGTGGAGATAGCTCACGAGCCCCTCGTTCACGAGTTGGTGGGTTTTACATTTTAACCCTCGACCCTAACTCAGACCAATACCCGGGGCTTCGTCCACGATCCACATTTGTTCACGAGCCATCCCATAGCCACGAACCGACCTCTCTCTCATGAGCCAACTTTGGTCACGAGCCACTTCATAAGGCCTTAGCGAGCCAGTTTAATCAGCGGACCAACTTACGTGTTGACTGAAATTCTATGTAATTCTAACATATCAACAAACAGTTAGGATAGAGCCTTCAAGACGAGTTTCTTGGACTGGATTGAACGAGAACTTAACTTAAAGACATACGACGACTGACTATTCATTTCCCTTCTTTACTTCATGTTTTCCTTCCACTAATGTACAAAGTTGCACACAATAGCACTAGCACATACACGCAGTTCACAGGTAACTATGCTCCTCTAATTGCTTATGTTTATTCACCAACAAAGTAGACATGTTCGATAGACGCTCAACAAGAATATCAGAGAAGAGCGCAGATCCAGAGTCATCAAGTTACTATAACCCCGATGTACTCCCGTCGGATCTGGACTGGGATAACTCTGGGTTTGAGTATGAAACAGATCTTAATACAGAATTAACCATTTCTGAGAGCACGTCACTTGAGGAAGAGGAAGATGATCGAGCTCCTGACGAAATCGAAGGCGTTAAAGAAGTTGACAAGCTAAGTGACTCTATAGCCTCCAAACTGGATGACATGAAGAGATTATGTTTAAGACATGGGATTCCCTGGATTGACGTGAAAACTCTAGAGGAAGGGGACATACCCCATTCTGCTCCGGAGGGGTACATGGCTATCAGTAGGGTCATGTGCACCATCAGTGCTATTCCACCTTTTCCTTCAATCGCCGTTGACCTTCTGAGACGACTAGTATTGCTCCCATGCAACTCCATCCCAACGTTTACGCTGCTCTGTATACCTTGTATATCGCATACGCAGAGATTCTGGAGACCGAGCTTACCTTCAAAGATTTGAACTTCTATTATTATTTCAAACATCATCCCACAGGGACTCCGAATTTTATTTTCTTCGAGTCAATTCCCTCCAGGAAGGTCTTGCCGGATGGCCACAGTAATTTAGGCGATGCCAAATCCGAATGGTTCTACATAAAATATCAAACTGGATGTGCAAGAAGGTGGCTACAAGCAAGTAGGTTCTAAATCATCCAGCGTATGTTCCATTCGCTTGATTAGAGTGCTAACATCTTCTCTCTTTTTTATATAGCTCATAATTTCCAAAAGACGGAGGGTCCGGTATACGAAGATCAACTATCCCGCCTTTTAAAAAGCAAGTCAGAGTTCTGTAGAATTAAGAAGTGTATAACCGACAAAAATCTTCATAAACATCACCTCCTCGATATTACATTCGGTCTTGGAAAGGAAGGCAAGCCTTATAAGTATGTGCCCCATACTTAAATGATGGGGGAATTTAGTAGCATGCTCCTGGCCGAGGGAGAAGTGACCATGGAAGCTACAAAGACGACCGAGTTTTGTAAGTGTCATTCGCCAATGATTGAACAGGATGACAAGGATTTGAATGTATACAAAGGAGGTGAAATTGTAGTTGATGAATGAAAGGATGCCTCAGTTTCCCAGGGGCAGTCTCCCCCCAAGACTCCACCACCAGTAGAGCCTACCACTCATGATACATTAATAGAGGAGCAGATATTCAGGGATTTAGAAAAGATCCCTTTGACGGATAACATCTACACCTCTGAAGATTTTAGAGCAGAACTGTTCTTCCCTGTCTCTGAGGAAGAAACCACTCCCACCAAAAATAAGGACACTGTAGAGACGAGCCTAGCTCCAGGCCCTGGTATGTTAGGGGGGATTACACGGGATACACAAATCGCATGCACCACCTATCACAACACCCTTATAATATTTGTATTCATAGCTCTCATACTTGCTTGTTATTCTTTGCAGGAAAATGCCTCGTCACTACTCCTACTCTCATCATGATCTTCGCGAGAATACTCCCAGACTCGTTCCCATAACTGAACATGATTACAGTGATAGTTGGGGAAGAGATAATCAAAGGCATTATGGTTCTTATCAGCCTTATTCTACGCGCTCTCGCTCTCCTTCGTGGCAGGATCCCGGGAAGTACCATAGTCGCCAAGGCTCACATGCGGAAGGCAAACAACTCCCCGAAGCTCCGACTCCTCCGAAGGGTGTACCTCCTCAAGGCAAATCTTCCAAGAAGAATCATGAATCCAAAGACAAGCACAAGCATTCGAGCAAAGATTCGAAAAAAATGGAAAGTAGCTCTTGTTCCTTTTGGCCAGCATCACTTGGACACTACCACTATACAGGATGTGGCCCTTACTCCTGATAATAATGCAAAGCTGGAGCATTTGCGAAAGCAGTTTCCCGTTACTACTTTAAAAGGATGCTTTTTGTTCCAGATCTTGAACCGGTTCCTGAGGATTGGGATACAGAAGTTATGGGCCAAGTCGGTCATGTGGCTAAACACTATAGGGCGATGAAGAAGCATGTCAAGAATCTCTCAGAAATTATTCGTCGTCTAGAAATAGATGCAGCGAGAGCTAGGGTGAAGATTGATCATGACACCAAGGCCAGGAGCAAGGCTGAGAAGGACCTTGAAGATGCACAGGCTCAGCTCGCTTTAGCTCAGTGGGATGCTGAAAAGCATAAAACAGAGTTGGAAAATGCTAAGAAACATTTCCATCTTGAGCTTGATTCGAACAGCCAAGAGCGGGTGGCTTTGAAAAAGGAGATAGAAGATCTCAAGACGGCTAACACTGAGTTGAAAGCATCACAGGACTGCTTTGCCGTAGAAAAGACTACTTGGGAAAAAGAAAAGGCGGGCTTAAATGACAAACTTGCCAATGTCGAGGGAGGGGCAGCTTTTGCCAAGAGTAACGTCAATGATGCCCTCGAGTCAGCCTCCGCTGCTTCTACCAAGCTTGCTGCAACTGAACAGGAGATAGAAGGGTTCGACGAACTATTGATGGACTTTTTTGCTCAAGTCATTCGAGCCCGAGACATTTCTTGGATTAAGAACTACCCTACCACCTTGGTTAACGTATGGGATATGATCGTCGAGGGTGAAAAGCAATGCTTAAAGGTTGAGGAAATTGACAAGGGACAGCTTATGCAGACCTTCCTCAGAGGTAGAGAGCCTGAAGCCTTAGCGGAGGGTAGACATCAAATTCAAGAGGAGATGGAGAAAGAGAGGGTTAAGCTCAAGGGTAAGTACAAAGTTGATGAAGGCTCAAGCTCAGCAGTGGAGCCCAAAACTTCTGAGGTTGAGGAATATAACCCAGATGATCCATTGATCTCAAAGGTCCCAGTTCCTCCAACTCCTAGGGCTTACTCTGTAGCTTCGGGCGAGGAGTTAGCGGAAGGTATCTCCATATTATCTCCACAATTTGTCAAATCCATTATAACTTGTCGTCGCATTGTGGAGCAAACAATCGAGAAGACCACAATTTCTCCCAAACTAATGACAGTAGCTTCTCATGATATTGGTGCCAAGTCGATCGAGGGGGTCGCAGAAAAGCAAGCTGAGGTCGAGAAGGGCAGCGTATCATCAAATGCCGAGGTCCTTGAAGTTCCAAAGCAAAACGAGGTCGAAGCTACCGAAAAGGCCAATGTGGCATCAAGCGCTGATGTTCCTAAGGATGATGAAATCATCGGAGCCTTAAGGGACACATATGGTGACAATGGGGATAAAGAAGAGGAGGTCGCCATCACGGGAAAGACAAAGGATGACGACAGCATGACCTTAGCCGATAAGAAGGCTAAACAGGATGAATAGCTACAATTGAAGATAGAGGAAGGGCCTCTAAATGTGCTACTTATCTCTGCAGCTGATCCCAAATCTGGTTTAATCATAAAGCTCTCCGCCAAGTCGATAACTACAAAGCTTGCTTCCCAGTCCTCTTACATTCCATAAGATCTGTAACACCCCGTATTTATGTTAACACTAATGTTCACAAATTAAAGAATAACTATTCTCAGACGTGAGAATTAAGGGAAATGGGTTGTGCCATTGTGTTCGTCTTGGAATTCTGGTTGAGATAGAGTCCGAGTTTGCGTGGATTGGACTTCGTATGAAGAAGTTATGGTCATCGGAAGTTTCATAAAATTCAAAACAGATTTCAAAAAATTCAAATTTCGGAGTCAGACAGGCTAGGCGGGAAAATTCCAGCCAGGGCCAGATCGACCTGGGGGTCGACCTTCCCTGACCAGGTCAACCATAGGGTCGACCTGGGGGTCGTCCTGCCCCCCGGCAGATTTGTTTTATGACCTGTTTGTGACTAGATGCGGACTCATTAGGGTTTCTGATATGCTCTGGTTGGCTGGGATTAATTCTGGGTTGATCGGACGGCTTAAACTAATCCTAAACTCTATAAAAAGACCTCTAGACTCAAACCTTAAAATCAAAACAAAAATTAGATTCATGGCCTCCGTGCCGTCACCTAGCAACACAGCATAGCCGCCACCAATTAGAGAGGAAGAAAGCTAATCTAATTCAACTCTTTTCAACTTTAACAACGAATCTTCTTCAAGGGAAAGCTAATACAACTTCAGAACTCAGAATTCAGAACTCAAGACCTCCTTTGAGTTGTGAGTTCGATAATTTTAATAAAATAATTAGCAAATTAATTGGATTATGTTATGATGCGGATTATTTGGATATGATGTGAATTATTGACCGCATGTTATAATTATGTTGTAAAATTGCGATGAATTCTATGATGTTATGATTGTGATCATCTATATTATAAAGTTATGATGCTATCATCCATGTTGTAATTTTATGGTTGGCTTATGTATAATTGAATCACCATGTTGTTCATATGCTAGTTGTAAGAAATTTAGGGTTAATGGATCTACAAGAAACCCTAAATTAATTGCCGATTTAACACTTAAAACTTGGATCTATGCAATAAGATTGAATTCAAAACAAATTTAGATTGAAATCATACCTGTATAGAAACAAATCGATGAAACTCCATATTAATCTGGAAGCGTGAAGATGATTGATGCATCGAATCAATGAAGAGCACAGCATGGCGCTGAGCCTCTAGAGGTATCCACTGGAACATCCCCTTCACCAATCAAATTGAAGAAGAAATCGACGAAAGCAGTGCTAGCCGCCATGACCAATTTTAGGGCTTTGAAAGGAGTAATAAAACCGAGTGGTACAATACCATCTAAATCCCTTGTTTTGTTTTGGTTAATTCGTCTGTCTATAAAAGGAAAGAAGACCCCTTTTTAAAATACAAGCATTAACCCAAAAATAGGATCCATTCTAATACCCTTTCAAATCCCAATAAAATAACAACAAATTGATATTTTATTTGTTCAAATTAGTTTCTTCATCGTAACGTTCCTTTTGTGTGACCCTGTAGGTTACTACAACGTTGGCAACGGTTTTAAATCGTATTTAAAGCCATAAACAGTGATTGGCATCTAGCAATGCGTCGCTACTACCCAAGTTATAATAAAATTATCGATTCGATACAACCTTTTCTGTGATCAGTGTATCAATGTAATATAATCCTTTTAACCAGTATATCCAGGATTAAACTAGAGACATGGATCGTATCATTCTCTTTATAATTCAATCCGTTTTTCTTGATCGATGAGTAGATTGCTTAAAACAAATCATTATTTGAGCACGACCATGCATTTCACAGTCTCACTCAATCAAGAGGCCCATGGATATCACTATGAATATATCGTAGGGTTAAATTCCATCTAGATCATTCATAATTTTTCATTCGATTCGAGATGTATCCAATAATCACCGTTATCATTACTCTGTTACGAAATAACTTTAGATTATATCAAAACACAAATATCCTCGAATAAAATTATAATGATTTCAGGTCTGAGGACCATTACATCACTGTCACTATGAGAATAACTTATGATACTTCAATTATATTCCAAGGAGTTATCTCACGGTGGGTCAGCCCAATACGATATTCTCTAATACGTATTTATATTTTGACTTTAATATTACGTATATTAATGATCAATGAGATGTGATCATCAGTCAATCAATATACTAGTCTTAATGCTTTATTGTTGTCCTATATAAACAATGAAACTCGACTAGGGACATTTAAGAATTATAATACTTAATAATTATATAATCTCAAGTTTAGTCTTACTCAAACTATATAATTCCGTTTTATTATTCTAAGGACTTCTAATATATTATTATTTATATTATGCAGTAAATATAACATAACAGAATATTTTATTCCAAATAAAACCAACGTTATTAATCACATCAAATGGATTGCCTCTAGGGCATAAACTCCAACAATCTCCCACTTGCACTAGAGTCAATCATTCATGTATCGTATACTCATGAAACTAGTGTGGCTATTTTACTTCTGCTGCAACAGAGTTTAACTCAGTAGGTCTGCAACATTACAACTTTTGCAACTTTGCAAATATGTTAATTTCTTGTGTGAACAATTTCACATAAGAATTATATTTCTTAAATATATGTTTGGATCAATGATGAGTTTAACGATTTAGGCCTGAGCAATAGCCACATTGTTATCGCAATGTAAATCATTGGATCAACAATGAATTAAGTTCGATTATGAACTTCTTAATCCAAACATTTTCGTTCTTAGAATCAGTATGTATATTTCTTGTTTTATAAACTAACATTATTCACAATAATTAACGTGTCATCAATGTAACATTAGAATTATTGTGTTACTCCCACTCAATTTCTTGTCTATACAAGATTCAATGGTATTTCGTGGTCTTCGAGACATTTCGAATTCTATCTCATTCTCATCGGTATCTTAGAGACTGACTCTCCTTTAAATACCAATTCGAGCAATAATTTTTTTTATTCTCATAGGATTTATAAAATTAATATCCATTTATTTCTTTTTGGATATTCCACGAAATCATTTATCTGATTTGGGTCTGATCTTATCAGATAAAGGGCGTTTTAGCAAACGCCTTACTTCCCAAATCTTCGTATTAGACTTACAAGGACATTTCCTAGTCCATATCTTATACGGCGTCTTTAAAATCGTTCTAGTAGGACTAAATGCAATTGTTCTAAATTTATTTTATTAGAAGATCTACACGACCTATCATTAATCGTATCTTATCTTATAAGATGTGATTTCTCCTTTCGGACATACCATTTCACTATGGTGTTCTAGATGGAGTGAGTTATGAAACAATTTCAATTTTATCTTGATAGTCATTAAATAATTGGCTTAAATTTCCTCTTCGATCTGTTCGAAAGGTATTTATTTTCTATTAAAATTGGTTTCTATCTCCACTTTGAATTCTTTGAACTTTTCAAAGGATTCTGATGTGTTTCATAAGATACACATATCTTAATTTACTGATATCATCAGTAAATATAATGAAGTAATAAAACCTACCTCTAGTTTATGTATTCATTGTTCTATATACATCATTATGTACGAGACCCAATACTTATCACTCAATCACTGTGTCAAGTGAAAGGGGTTCCAGTTATTTTACCTAATAAACATGATATGTATTCTTCATATGATTCGAAATCAATTGATTTCAAAATTCCATCATTATGGAGTTTTGATATACATTCTTGTTCACTGGGCTAACTGGTAATACTAAAGGTATATTGGATTTAAATCACTAAATTTAATCCAATCATTATTAATGTCAAGTACATTATAGTTAAGGATTTACAAAGATCATTAACTATTTGTGAAATTCCACATGATATTTCATTTAAATAAAATGAATAACAATTGTTCTTTTATTATAAATGAAATTCAAACTTGTCTAAACAAGTTATATTATAACATTTATTTTAAGTGGAATTTCGTAATAACAATTATTTTATTTATTTAATTAAGCCAGTATGTTCAACAAGAATCAACTTACTATGGATAATTTATCAACATTTGCTTCGTTTATAATCGTAAGTCCACTTGTCCTTTTATCTCATTTCTACTTAATTTTGTAATTTCTATAAATCAATATACATTTATGTGATTTATATCTAGTATCTAATACTAGAAATATATACATATAAGTAGATTTCATAACATTTATATTTTAATTGGTTAAAGTCATACTTTAACTTTTTTTTAGATCCTCTATATTTATTAGAACAATTACGTTTTAATTTGTTTGAGGACAATCCTCAAATTTCAATGTCAGTCAAGAAATTTGATTTAATTTAATTTATATCCTTCTCAAGGATTAATTTAAATTATCGAGTTATTTATTATTTAATATCTACAATAGATAATAAATAATAAATGATTCTTTAATATTTATTTAATACAAATTTTGACAATCAAAATTTATATTAACATAAATATATAATATTTTATAAACTAAAATACGCTCCCACTCAAATTAACATCCCTCTGTTTATATACACATATCGGTATATATATGTATAATGGTGTTCCAAGATCCATATCTAATCATGTTTTGACTGCTTTGGCAAATCCCCAAAACACAACCTTTTAGGTAGACATCTTATGTCAACTATATCGTCTATATAACTCTTGAATCGCATGTTGAACATTTTGTTCAGTATTATTCATTTGCTCAAAATATAGAATAATTCATGCTCTTGTCTCTAAGCCATAATCTTATTATGCAGCTCAGTTAAATCAGACCCAATAATACAGTCGAAGCACCACAATTACTCCTACCGCATATAACCAAAATAAAAGGTGAACAACGCTTTGGCGTTAGATACATCCAATTAGATTGGACAGTGATGGGTGTACTATTGGAAGACTTCACCATGACTTAATGTAACAGAATTTGCTATGAAAGGAATTTATAATTCGAAGTGGAAACTATATTAGAGTTATTTACACATATCTGATATATGTGTTTTATATTCATAATATAATTGGATTTAAATAAAATATACATATCAAATATATATACATATTACATTTAAATTCAATGGTGTTTATCGGTTGCAAATCTATTGCCTTATTAATATTTCAAGGTAGACTGCCTTGAATATTATACCAATATAACCAGATTTGCAGAATTCAATATAAATGGTTTTAAACATTTTAACATGTGCACTGAACACTAATTTACATAACCCAACAAGAATGTAGATGAAGTAGAGACGTGCATATAATTGGTTTATAATACAAATATCAAGCCCATTAGATTTAATTCTAAATCACACAGTAGGCTTCCAGTTCAATTCTTAATCCCAATCAAGAAGTTAATTACCATATAACACCCATTTACATTACCGACATTACCCACAAGTATTAATAAACAGATATACATATATTCCATTATACTTCATAGTATAATCAAAGTGGAACTCAGATCATTACACTAAAATATATAAATAGTGACATATATATATATTCAACATTTTGTATACATATCTTTCAAGTTCTAAACTTTTACATTAGTTACAGATATGCCAACTTAATCCCACAATAAAAAAAAAAAATCAGATTTGCTTCATAAGCAACGTTGATCTTGCATCGGCGTGTCCATCAAAGTACAAGTAACGGTTCCATTCTCAATGATCCATGCTTGAACTTCACAGACTGAAACAATTTCAGCTCACCTGAATATGTAAACACCCTGCAATATGATCATATCATATTACACTTTTGATTGAGAATAAGCAGTGTCTACAGTACATATACATATAATTATATATATGTGTGTGTATATATATATAACACTGTTGAAGATTTATTATGTGTATCAGTATACACATATATATTTATCAGTATACATATATATATATATATATATAATTCTGCCAAATTAGTGCCAGCATACTGATTAATTTGATTTGGCATTTTCTGTACTCTAACTATACATATATAATAACTATATATGTATACATATATTTGTTTATACTCATAGTATAAATCAAATACTAAGATATAATTAGCTGCAATAGTTAAATCATATCTTAGCGATACATATGTCAACTAAAATATATTTATACAATAACAGGATTTGGTTCAAGTTCAGAAACTTGCTTAATGTCTGAGTGAATAGATGATGTACATTGTTGTGTATAAACTGAAGTTTCCTTTTCGGTTCAACCATCATTTTAATGTATCAATATACAAATATCACAGCAAATATCATTTCATCATATGAAATGTTCACTAGGGTATTTTGCTGCATACAAAATTTCAGTATGATTTCATCATATGATATGGTTGAATTCACATTCACACACATTATTATATAATATCAGCGCATATGATATACATGCAATTATACTAAACTTTTAAATTGTATTTGCAAGACAATATTAAACAGTAAAATAGACATTGCTTATATCCAATACACACACTATCACATACATATATTATAACCTACATGTCACATGTATTAGTTAGAGCAATACAATCTATATGTAAATCATGTTTAGAACAACGATACATCACCATGTATCTCAATAATAATAAGATACTGTATTTTTTATCAACATAAGTGTGGATGCTTACAGATATGGTCCATCATGACCATTCAAAATTGTTAATCTGAAACAAGGCAGAACATATATATATAGAAATATAAACCCAAGATAAGTTCAAAATAAATCATTAAGTTCCAAAACTTCTGCAATGATTCAAAATCATTCATTAGTTTTATTAACTTAGATTGAACTAATGTATAAATATATATTACAGTATTTCATATGTACCAAAATGAACATACAGATAGTGTTATGATGTGAGATAGGAATTTGACATCATAAGCAGGCTTGACTAGGTTATTCAAACCTTAATAAACTTGATCATATCAAACTTATATCTATTTCTGTATAGATTTAACTGACATTTCAATGTTACATTTTATAGCAAAATGTAATCACTTCAGTTATTTAATGGTACATTCTAAACACATACAAAAGTTAACAACATGTTTGCCCATATATGATAACAGTTAAAATTAGCAAATTGGTTACTAGGCTCAGATGATCAAATCATCTTATTTGCTAATGAATGATATAACTATTAAATCATGTCATTATTCATATGTCAACTTTTAATATATAGCAGTATTCTTATTCATATTATCATGTAAATATGATGCAGATCAGACAACATATGTTATTTACTCGTGTAAGACACATCAGTTATGTATTTCACACAGTTGCCAAACCAAGATACAATTATAAAACTGTCTTGTGCATTATCTTTATAATGTTGATGAAAAGGGAATTTGGATTTATGAGTTTTAAGCACAAAAGAAATCATGAATGAATAAAACAGATTCATTTTACTTAAATTAACAATTTAATCAAGCACAAATGAAATCATGAATGAATAAAATAGATTCATTTTACTTAAATTAACAATTTAATCAAGCACAAATGAAATCAGCACCCTTGCTTACTGGTTTTTTTGATCAATCAAAACTATTTTGATTTATCAACAAGATATCATGATAAACAAATAGGATAAATTCTATTTGAGATAATTTGAAAAGTTAGAAAATTAAAACTTTTTTTCAATGATTTTGAAATCTTTCTAAGTAATATTATGATTGACATCCACCATAAGCAGACATGAAGAAGAAAACAATTTAACATCTTCGATTATCAGAACTAGTTTTTGATAAATATTCTGGATTCAATAAACCAGCAGGCAACCAATAGCAAGTTTAAAACTGAATAACAATTCAGGATTGATCATGAATTCCTTTTTGATATTTTGTTACATATAACAATACTTAACTGTAGTAAACTATTTTACTTTAAATTCTGATAACAGGATTCTTATTACTTGTCTGGGTGAAAGTGATTTCAAAGCTTAACTCAAACTTGGATTTAGTCATTAATAAATCCATTTCAAAATTTTATAACAAGTATAAAACTTTTCTTTCATTCAAATGATTTAACAGACTGTATCAAATACAGATTTAATCCTCGATATTACAATTTCATCTTCTTGAATCATGTTTTTGGCATCCATAAATCAAACAGATTTGATTTTCATTTCCAAATATACTGATCAAATCAGAATCAGCCTTGACAAACCTTCATATTACTGATTTCATTAAATCAAAGCAATATGAAGAGCATCCACCTAATTTATCAATCAGTAAATTCATTCTAATCATGAGAAAGAATCACATGATAAAATCAGTTCATAAATATCTGTCAATCAAACGTTTTGGATTATAATTCTAGGACTCTTTACTAGTATTAACAAATCAATACATTGATTTAGGTAAATCAATGTTTTTTTTAAGATATAACGTTCTATAACCCAAAAGAAATTCGAGTAATATCAAAAACAAATACAGAGTCGAATTTACTTATTTCTTTAAACAATATACTCGATTAATCCAGAGATTCAAACAATATGGACCTAAATTAGAATTTGAAATACAATCCATTGCAAGCCTCGGCTCCGATACCATTGTAAGAAATTTAGGGTTAATGGATCTACAAGAAACCCTAAATTAATTGCCGATTTAACACTTAAAACATGGATCTATGCAATAAGATTGAATTCGAAACAAATTTAGATTGAAATCATACCTGTATAGAAACAAATCGATGAAACTCCACATTAATCTGGAAGCGTGAAGATGATTGATGCATCGAATCAATGAAGAGCACAGCATGGCACTGAACCTCTAGAGGTATCCACTGGAACGTCCCCTTCACCAATCAGATTGAAGAAGAAATCGATGAAAGCAGTGCTAGCCGCCATGACCAATTTTAGGGCTTTGAAAGGAGTAATAAAACCGAGTGTTACAATACCATCTAAACCCCTTGTTTTGTTTTGGTTAATTCGTCTGTCTATAAAAGGAAAGAAGACCCCCTTTTTAAAATACTAGCATTAACCCAAAAATAGGATCCATTCTAATACCCTTTCAAATCCCAATAAAATAACAACAAATTGATATTTTATTTGTTCAAATTAGTTTCTTCATCGTAACGTTCCTTTTGTGTGACCCTGTAGGTTACTACAACATTGGCAACGGTTTTAAATCGTATTTAAAGCCATAAACAGTGATTGGCATCTAGCAATGCGTCGCTGCTACCCAAGTTAGAATAAAATTATCTATTCGATACATCCTTTTCTGTGATCAGTGTATCAATGTAATATAATCCTTTTAACCAGTATATCCAGGATTAAACTAGAGACATGGATCGTATCATTCTCTTTATAATTCAATCCGTTTTTCTTGATCGATGAGTAGACTGCTTAAAACAAATCATTATTTGAGCACGGCCATGCATTTCACAGTCTCACTCAATAAAGAGGCCCATGGATATCACTACGAATATATCGTAGGGTTAAATTCCATCTAGCTCATTCATATTTTTTCATTCGATTCGAGATGTATCCAATAATCACCGTTATCATTACTCTGTTACGAAATAACTTTAGATGATATCAAAACACAAATATCCTCGAATAAAATTATAATGATTTCAGGTCTGAGGACCATTACATCACTGTCACTATGAGAATAACTTATGATACTTCAATTATATTCCAAGGAGTTATCTCACGGTGGGTCAGCACAATACGATATTCTATAATACGTATTTAATTTTTGACTTTAATATCACGTATATTAATGATCAATGAGATGTGATCATCAATCAATCAATATACTAGTCTCAACGCTTTATTGTTGTCCTATATAAACAATGAAACTCGACTAGGGACATTTAAGAATTATAATACTTAATAATTATATAATCTCAAGTTCAGTCTTACTCGAACTATATAATTCCATATTATTATTCTAAGGAATTCTATTATATTATTATTTATATTATGCAGTAAATATAACATAACAGAATATTTTATTCCAAATAAAACCAACGTTATTAATCACATCAAATGGATTGCCTCTAGGGCATAAACTCCAACACTAGCTTGGTTATGATGATTCATATGATAAATCATAAGTATGTATGCAAGTTTAGATTTTTATTAGGACATGAATCATATGCAAGTTGGGGAAAATTATATGTATGACCTTATATGCTTCATGACATCTAGTTTAGATCTAAAGTTAGGTTATGACATGTGTGAGTTATATGCCAAATTCTACATGCTAGTTTACATGTTTAGATGTAAGTTTATACTATTGTTATGTTGCGTAAATCACATATGCAAGTTTGTATGAATACATGTGTTTGAGTATGAATCATGTTATGCAAGTTTGTGGTTATTGCATATGCAAGTTTACACCTTTAGATGTAGATCTATAACATACATGATTTATGCAAGTTTGTGACCATTATCTCAACAAGTTTACACCTTTAGATTTGGATATATGACATATGTTGTTTATGCAAGTTGTAACTTTGGCCTATTCAAGTTTTAGGTGTAGAACATCATTCAAACATGCAAGTTCACCCCTATGTTTAGATCTAAGTTTTAATTATATGTATGTTGTGAAGTTTTCTCTTTATTCCATGAGTTAGACTATTCGAGTCTAACGTATATTTTACGTTAAACGGACGAACGTACAACGTGGGGTAAAGGGGATAATATTAAAAAGATTTAATTGGCATAAATGCCTTAAAAGGCATAAAATAAATTTGTGATTGAAATTGGTATGATTTTACATACCATAAATGGATGGACATAATTGAGTCAATTATGAACATCTTTAAATTTGGAATTAATTGATAATTTGAATAGGGAAAGTAATTTAAATTGGGGAATGATTAATTAGGTGTAATTAATCGTCTAAGGCACGAGGTTAGGCTCGTTTGTAGTGTAAGACTGCCCGAACCCGCCCGGCAAATCCAGCTGTCACAAATGCCAGTCTAATGTGAGAGGCCTTAGGCATAAATTAAATACGTAACAATTGTAAAGACACGAGGTTAGGCTCGTTTGTGGTGTAAGACTGCCCGGACCTGCCCGACAAATCCAGCTGCCACAAATGCCAGTCTAATGTGAGAGGTCTTTATGAGGTTACAGTCTTAATGAATTAAGAAACACTTAACCAGATAAACATGTAGTGGGACATGAGGGGGTTAAGTTGGTGCCTTAGGTGGCATGTGGAATCTAGTGGGTGCCTTGGGTGGCTTTGGAAATACGATTAGAAACACTTAACCAAAATTGAAACATGTAAGTGAACATGAATAAGAAGTGGGTTAAGTGGGATGTACTAGAGGGGACCAAGCTTAGGTGGATAGCTTGTGTCAAGTAATGAGGGCCCATTTCAACCAGTAACCCATACGTATCTTTGTGGGCTCGACCCAAGTCGAGGATGGGACATGCATACTGGGCTTGACTGTAAGAGGCCAAACCGGGTTAGCGGTGGCAACGCAAGTCCAACGGGTTCATATGCGTGTGTGGACCCGTACTGGTAGGTAAGACGTTATTGCATCGTGTAGGTATAAGCCGTGCATTATTTGTGGTATCGGGTTGCCACTTTGGGGAGTGATACAACCCACTGTGGGGCCAGCACGGGTATCTACGAGTTAGGGAGCCGATCGCTTGGGGGTAGTGGGTACACCTAGTGGAGATAGGGGCAGGCGGCACCTATGAAGGCAACTAGGGGTGCACGAAACTACCATTATCTTTAATAAGTTCTGTAGGCGGGATCAACCTTAAGGTGACTAATGGTGGTGCAGTATAGCAATTACCGTATACTGGTGGTGCAGTTTAGTAATTATCTTATAGTTGTTTAGGTGAGCTTTAATGATATCGTTGTTCATCTTGTTTCCTTGTTTACTCTTCCATACTCAATGGTTCATGGTCATTTCCTTATTTTCCAACTTATGCCTTAGCCTAGTTACTTTGGTAATTATATTGTTAAAGTTATCGCACTCGCCAGACTTTATGTCTGACCCCGCTTTGTTTCCTCCTCTTTTCTTCCTCCCCCCAAGGTGCTCAGGTTGGAACTAGCACCAGTGGAGCTTGATTTTGGACAGCTGTATTTCTTGCTTTTAGAAGATTGCTTGGATCGCTGAAGTAAAGTTCAGAATCTTTTATTTATGGCTATTTTGTATTGGGGATTATGTCTTTCAATTTGTGTACTTTGATTTAGTCAAGATGGTTATTTGTACTTGGCTCTGGTTTTGATGATGTAATCAAACATATGTATTTTCCGCTGCAATGAAATAAAGTTTTTAATTTTTCAAATACTGTTTATATCTGTCTTATTGTTAAGTTTTTGTTCTATACTCACTTAAAACGCTCCATAGAAGTTAATGCATTCCCTTTGTGAGTGACATTAATGGACGTGGGGTGTTACACGTGGTATCCGAGCTGAAGGTTACCAGAACAGATATGAATTTTGAAAAACTATTTTTCAAAACAACTTTTATAAAGAAGTACCTTCAAAAGTACATTTTAAGGAAAGTATTTTCAAGAGAAAAGCTTATTTTAGAAAGCATAACCCTAAGATCCATATATCTTTCCTTCGGTTCTTTTGTATTGAATCTTTACTTTTTCGTTTCAGCATGTCTGGAGCATCTGAGATACCAGAGGGTGTTCATGTACCCGGTTGGTTTCGTCAATATCTCGAGGCTAGGGCCACCACCGTAGATCTAGTAAATGCTCCTCCTCCTTCTTGCGTAGATACTTTTGCTAAGATATGTAAGGACTTTCGGGAAATGGGTGGAAAACCTTTTCACGGGACGGAGACATTTGTTGAAGCTCGTAATTGGCTAAAGGAGGTGGAAGAATTGTTTGGAATCATTAAAGTGGACGATGGAAGAAAAGTCCAGCTAGTTGCCTGGCTAATGAAGGATAAGGCCTCGTTTTGGTGGGAGGTCACTAATGGAGAACGTCCAGTCGATACATGGTCAGATTTTAGGCGGAGGTTTGAGGCGAAGTTTCTCTCATGGGCTGAATAGAATCTATATATGGAAAGGTTTTTGGCGTTGAAGCAAGGGAATCTATCAGTGAAAGAATATGTCAACAAGTTCAATCAATTGGCGAGATTTGGCTTGGACTTGGTGAATACACTAGAAAAGAAGGCCCTAAGATTTGTTAAGGGTTTGAACGAGCCGCTTTATGGGTTAGCTATGACCCACATCCCTATGGGGGCTACCTTTGAGAGATTAGTTGACATGACGCTTATGCATGAAGAGGAGAAGGGCGCCAATGCTAATAAGGCACCCGAGAAGAAAGGGGATCAAAAGAAGCCATAACAGCAACAACAGAACAAGAAAGGTGGTAAAGGCAACAACGCTAAGGGAAAGAAAAGATGCTTTAACTATGGGACACCCGGCCATCTAAGCAAAGATTGTAGGAAGAAAAAGAAGACTGGTTGTTTCCACTGTGGCGAGGCGGGACATCTGATTAAGGACTGCCCAAGGAAAGGGCAGAGGGTAGGGTCTACCTCGGGAGGACAGGTGCAGGCTCTCATGGCACTAGGGCAGGCAAGGGGACAAGTTCAGGCTCTCATGGTCCCACCGTTGTAAGAACGAGGTAGAGCAATTTCCGTTGAAAGTTTAGTTTTTCTGTTTGATCATTCTGTCCGTACGTTATACGATTCTGGCGCATCACATTCGTTTATCTCTACATCATTAGTTGAAACACTGCACCTAGATACTAGTCTAGTAATAAATCCCTTAGTAGTCTCAAATCCTATTGGTGGTTCGACTCATCTTTCTATGATTCGTCGGGATTTGAGAGTGTTTATCTTGGGCGTTGAGTTTGAATGTAATGCCTTTGTTCTGGGCTTCATGGGCTACGGTTTAATTCTAGGTATGGATTGGCTAACTAGATATGGGGCCATCCTAGATTGTGAAAGAAGGGTAGTTAGATTGTTGACTCGTTTTGGAAAGACCATTGATATTTCTTGTGACCCTAGAGGTCCAGTAATGCTTAGCTACCTAGAATCCCTTGACGCATCCGATGATGATTTACATTCTGTTCCCATAGTCCGTGAATATGTTGATGTCTTCAATGAGGTGAGGGGTTTACCCTAAAAACGTGAGATAGACTTTTGAATATATCTAGTAGATAACGCAAAGCTAGTTGCGTTGCCAGTGCGCCAATAGCTCCAAGACAGAGAAGAGAACTTAGTAAGCAATTGAAAGAATTGCTTGAGAAGGGGTTCATCAGATGTAGTATATCGGAGTGGGGTGCTCCAGTAGTATTTGCCACGAAGGCAGATGGGTCCCTTAGACTTTGTGTGGACTATAAAGAACTTAATAAGATTACCAAGAATAATAGACGCCCACTGCCGAGGATTGACGATCTCTTCGATCATTTAGTTGGCGCCTCAGTGTTTTCGCAGTTGGACTTAGCCACAGGTTTCCATCAGTTGAGAGTGGCTGAGGATAGCATAGACAAGACTGCCTTTAGGACTCCAGACGGCTTCTTCGAGTGGCTTGTGATGCCCTTCGGTTTGACAAACGCCCCCGCATACTTTGTTGACTTGATGAGTAGGGTGTTTAGGGAGTACCTTAATAAATTCGTGGTGGTCTTTGGGGATGGCATCTTGATCTTTTCTAAGAGCGAGGAAGAGCATGCCCTACATCTTAGGGAAGTGTTGGAGACTCTTCGAGCGCATAGCCTTAAAGATAAATTTTCTAAATGTTACTTTTGGATGAAGGAAGTGCGACTCTTAGGGCACGTGGTTTCCAAAGAAGGGATAGCAGTAGATCCCGCGAAAATAGTGGCCATCCAAGATTGGAAGGTCCCTAAAAATGATACCGAGGTGAGGAGTTTCTTAGGGTTGGCTGGCTACTATAGGAAGTTTATCAAAGACTTCGCAAAAATATCAGCCCCATAACATGCTTGATGTAGAAGAACTTAGTTTTCGCATGGGACGTAGATTGTGATGATGCGTTCCAACGTCTAAAGAGAGCTTTGACCACAGCCCCAGTCTTAGTGTTGCCAGATGGGAGTAAGCCATTTACCGTTTATACCGATGCTAGTGGGACAGGACTAGGCGCAGTCTTAATGCAAGAGGGAAGGGTAATAGCCTATGGTGGAAGACAGTTGAGAGTGCATAAGAGAAACTACCCTACACATGACCTAGAGTTGGCCGCCATTGTTTTCGCACTTAAGTCTTGGCATCATTATTTTCTTGGCGAGAAATTCGAATTGTTCACTGACCACAAGTCGCTAAAATACTTGTTCTCTTAGAAGGACTTGAACTTAAGACAGCAAAGGTGGATGGAATTCTTAGCATCCTACGATTTCGAGATAGCATATACCCCTGGCAAGGGCAACGTGGTGGCAGACACCTTAAGTAGAAAAAGGTTGTCCTTGAGTCCGTTGTTTGTTGAGCGGTGAAGCTTAGAGTTCATCTCTACATTTGACTTTAGACCTTCCATTGACTTGTACCCGGTTTGCTAGCATCCTTAGAGGTCAGACCTACGCTTTTGGTACGGATTGGCGAGGCACAGCGAGACGACCCACATTTGGTTGAGTTAGTAGAAATGCTCAAAGGAGGGGAGTCATCGAGCCATCTCCGTAGGTATACCCTAGATGATAAGGGTTGGTTACGTAGGGATGGTAGACTTTGTGTACCAAAAGACAAGGACCTAAGGAAGACCATTCTTGATGATGCACATCGTTTGAAGATGACCATCCATCCCGCGGGGACAAGATGTACATGGACATGAGACGAGTTTACTTTTGGGTCGGCATGAAGAAGGATGTGGCCGAGTATGTCGCTAGATGCTTGGTGTGCCAACAAGTAAAAGTAGAGCAAAAGAAGCCCGGTGGATTGCTTCATCCATTGGAGGTCCCACAATGGAAGTGGGAAAGCGTCTCGATGGACTTTGTTGACGGGTTACCGAGATCGAGGAAGGGTAATACGAGGATTTGGGTCGTGGTAGACAGACTTACTAAGAGCGCCCATTTCATTGCTATGAAGAGTAAGAGGACTGCTCCATGGTTAGCCTCCGTATACATTCGAGAGATAGTTAGGTTGCATGGTGTTCAATCTAGCATAGTGAGTGACCGCGATCCTATTTTTACTAGCGAATTTTGGAAAAGCTTGCAAGAGGCGATAGGGACTCAGTTATGTTTGAGCACCGCATATCATCCTCAGACGGACGACCAGACCGAGAGGGTGAATCGCATTCTAGAGGACTTATTGAGGTTGTGTGTCTTAGATTTCAAAGGTATATGGGAGGACCATCTTCCGTTGGTGGAGTTCGCATATAATAACAGCTTTTAGTCTAGCATTGGCATGGCACCGTTCGAGGCTCTTTATGGACGGCCGTGTCATTCGCCTACATGTTGGTGGGAGTCTACAGATAAGATCTTGCTTGGACCCGATATGATTAGAGAGACTTCGGAAAAGATCAATTTGATTCAAAGGAGGATGAAGACGGCGCAAGATAGGCAGAAATCTTATGCGGACAAGAGGAGGTCAGATCTTGAGTTTGATATCGGGGACATGGTCTTTGTCAAGGTGTCTCCATTACGGAACGTCGTTCGCTTTGGGTCCGTTGGGAAGTTAGTACCAAGGTTCGTAGGGCCGTTTCCTATTAGGGAAAGGATTCGGCAGATGGCGTATAGAGTGGAGTCGCTCGAGAGACTTAGTGGTGTACACGATGTATTCCATGTATCACATTTGAGGAAGTGCTTGCACGAGACCACGGAAGGGGTAGAGCCGAGCTTGCTTAAAGAGGTGGAGATAGAGCGTGATGCGACGATTCGATGAGCTTCTATGTGCATTCTTGGGTCGGAGATTAAGAAGTTGAGGAATCGAGAGGTCAAGCTAGTCAAAGTGCAATGGGGAGATGATGAGAGCAACGCTACTTGGGAGACGGAAGAGAAGATGCGTTCATTTTACCCTTTTCTTTTCGAGAGTATGTCTTTTAATTTCTCCTTTATCGCTTAGCTTGTACTTATCTTATCTTTAGTATGTCCTCTCGCTAGTATCTTTGACCTTTAGATAGGGTGGTCCTATGGTTGAAACATGTGTTTAAGACATGTTATGTATGATGGATGCACGTGGATGCAAGAGCTTGCTAGTGGTTTCTCGTGGATGCATATACACACACTTTAGGCACTAGATCGGCTCAGTCACTTCATATTGCATATTGCATATAAATGTGTGTACATATTTAAGTAATGGATGTAAAATGGTTGTACCATCATATGGATGTTGCATTTTGGTGAATGGTTGTGCACACATGTAGAAATAATATGTATCGATATGGTTCTTCACATACATAATGGACGCATGGCACTATCATGGTTTGCATTAAGGAGGTCAACTGAATCAGTAGACCGCCTGATTTTGCATTAGATAAGGAACATATACACACACTTCTTGCATATGTTCATACAACATTAGGAATTTTATAAGGACAGTGGATGCCTGTGTTTAATGGTTGAGTAGATGGTTGTTTGGATGGTAGGATATGCATTCTCCTTAATTTGGAGATTTCGGGGGCGAAATCCCTTAAGGAGGGGAGAATGTAACACCCTGTATTTCTGTTAACACTAATGTTCACAAATTAAAGAATAACTAATCTCAGACGTGAGAATTAAGGGAAACAGGTAGCACCATTGTGTTCGTCTTGGAATTCTAGTTGAGATAGAGTCTGAGTTTGCATGAATTGGACTTCGTATGAAGAAGTTATGGCCAACGGAAGTTTCAGAAAATTCAAAACAGATTTCAGAGTCAGACAGGCTAGGCGGGAAAATTCCCGCCAGGGCCAGGTCGACCATAGGGTCGACCTGGGGGTCGACCTGCCCTGACCAGGTCGACCATAGGGTCGACCTGCCCCCCCCCCCGGGCAGATTTGTTTTATGACCTGTTTGTGACTAGATGCTGACTCATTTGGGTTTCTGATATGCTCTGGTTGGCTGGGATTAATTCTGGGTTGATCGGACGGTTTAAACTAATCCTAAACTCTATAAAAACACCTCTAGACTCAAACCCTAAAATCAAAACAAAAATTAGATTCATGGCCTCCATGCCGTCACTTAGCAACTCAGCATAGCCGCCACCAATTAGAGAGGAAGAAAGCTAATCTAATTCAACTCTTTTCAACTTTAACAGCGATTCTTCTTCAAGGGAAAGCTAATACAACTTCAGAACTCAGAATTCAGAGCTCAAGACCTCCTTTGAGTTGTGAGTTTGATAATTTTAATAAAATAATTAGCAAATTAATTGGATTATGTTATGATGCGGATTATTTGGATATGATGTGACTTATTGACCGCATGTTATAATTATGTTGTAAAATTGTGATGAATTCTATGATGTTATGATTGTGATCATCTATATTATAAAGTTATGATGCTATCATCCATGTTGTAATTTTATGATTAGCTTATGTATAATTGAATCACCATGTTGTTCATATGCTAGTTTGGGTATGATGATTCATACGATAAATCATAAGTATGTATGCAAGTTTAGATTTTTATTAGGACATGAATCATATGCAAGTTGGAGAAAATTATATGTATGACCTTATATGCTTCATGACATCTATTTTAGATCTAAAGTTAGGCTATGACATGTGTGAGTTATATGCCAAATTCTATATGCTAGTTTACATGTTTAGATGTAAGTTTATACCATTGTTATGTTGCATAAATCACATATGCAAGTTTGTATGAATACATGTGTTTGAGTATGAATCATGTTATGCAAGTTTGTGCTTATTGCCTATGCAAGTTTACACCTTTAGATGTAGATTTATGACATACATGATTTATGCAAGTTTGTGACCATTATCTCAACAAGTTTACACCTTTAGATTTGGATCTATGACATATGTTGTTTATGCAAGTTGTAATTTTGGCCTATTCAAGTTTTAGGTGTAGAACATCATTCACACATGCAAGTTCACCCCTATGTTTAGATCTAAGTTTTAATTATATGTATGTTGTGATGTTTTCTCTTTATTCCATGAGTTAGACTATTCAAGTCTAACGTATATTTTACGTTAAACGAACGAACCTACAACGTGGGGTAAAGGGGATAATATTAAAAAGATTTAATTGGCATAAATGCCTTAAAAGGCATAAAATAAATTTGTGATGAAAATTGGTATGATTTTACATACCATAAATGGATGGACATAATTGAGTCAATTATGGACATCGTTAAATTTGGAATTAATTGATAATTTGAATAAGGAAAGTAATTCAAATTGGGGAATGATTAATTAGGTGTAATTAATCGTCTAAGACACGAGGTTAGGCTCATTTGTGGTGTAAGACTGCCCGGACCCGCCCGACAAATCCAGCCGCCAAAAATGCCAGTCTAATGTGAGAGGTCTTAGGCATAAATTAAATACGTAACAATTGTAAAGACACGAGGTTAGGCTCATTTGTGGTGTAAGACTGCCCGGACTTGCCCGGCAAATCCAGCTGCCACAAATGCCAGTCTAATGTGAGAGGTCTTTATGAGGTTACGGTCTTAATGAATTAAGAAACACTTAACCAGATAAACATGTAGTGGGACATGAGGGGGTAAAGTGGGTGCCTTGGGTGGCATGTGGAATCTTGTAGGTGCCTTGGGTGGCTTTGGAAATACGATTAGAAACACTTAGCCAAAATTGAAACATGTAAGTGAACATGAATAAGAAGTGGGTTAAGTGGGATGTACTAGAGGGGACCAAGCTTAGGTGGATAGCTTGTTTCGAGTAATGAGAGCCATTTCAGCCAGTAACCCATACGTATCTTTGTGGGCTCGACCCAAGTCGAGGACGGGACACACATACTGGGCTTGACTTTAAGAGGCTAAACCGGGTTAGCGGTGGCAATACAAGTCCAACGGGTTCATATGCGTGTGTGGACCCGGGCTGGTAGGTAAGACATTGTTGCATCATGTAGGTATAAGCCGTGCATTATTTGTGCTATCGGGTTTCCACTTTGGGGAGTGATACACCCGCTATGGGGCCAACACGGGTATCTACGAGTTAGGGAGCCGATCGCTTGGGGGTAGTGGGTACACCTAGTGGAGATAGGGGCAGGCGGCACCTATGAAGGCAGCTAGGGGTGCACGAAACTACCATTATCTTTAATAAGTTAGGCGGGATCAACCTTAGGGTGACTAGTGGTGGTGCAGTATAGCAATTATCGTATAATGGTGGTGTAGTTTTAGTAATTATCTTGTAGTGGTTTAGGCGCGCTTTCACGATATCATTGTTCATCTTGTTTCCTTGTTTACTCTGCCATACTTAATGGTTCATGGTCATTTCCTTATTTTTCAACTTATGCCTTAGCCTAGTTACTTTGGTAATTATATTGTTAAAGTTATCGCACTCGCCAGACTTTATGTCTGAACCCCCCTTTATTTCCTCCTCTTTTCTTCCTTCCCCCCAGGTGCTCAGGTTGGAACTAGCACCAGTGGAGCTTGATTTTGGACAGCTGTATTTCTTGCTTTTAGAAGATTGCTTGGATCGCTGAAGTAAAGTTCAGCCTCTTTTATTTATGGCTATTTTGTATTGGGGATTATGTCTTTCAATTTATGTACTTTGATTTAGTCAAGATGGATATTTTGTACTTGGCTCTGGTTTTGATGATGTAATCAAACATATGTATTTTCCGCTGCAATGAAATAATTTTTTTAATTTTTCAAGTACTGTTATATCTTCCTTGTTGTTAAGTTTCTGTTCTATACTCACTTAAAATGCTCCATAGAAGTTAATGCATTCCCTTTGTGAGTGACGTTAATGGACGTGGGGTGTTACAAGATCCTCCTTCGGATGAGTGGAAAAGGAAGAAGCATGACAAATCTTACGCTGACAAGGAGGAGCCGGAGAAGCAGAAGAAAAAGAAGAAACCGAAGCCATCTCCAAAGTCGAAATAGCACTCTTTTGTTTATATTTTGTTTTTAGATCTTCCACTGACCTTGTGATGTAGTCATGAGAATGGTCCTCACTTATCAATTTTTTGTCCATCTTCGTTTTGTAAACCTGCATTAGTAAATGAATTTCTGTTTCTTTCGCATTTTCATGTACCTGCAAATTTATCATACTTAGTCATACATAAATATTTGGATCGTATCTAATTCAGAATAACTTACAATAAAATTTTAAAATTCCTACGCTACGTGTATATGTGCATAGGTATGCCCCCAATCAGCTTTCAGTTTGCCCCCCAATCCTTCAGTGGGTAGGAGTCCATTTGCGACGCTCAATCACTGGTGCCTTTATACTCTCCCGTCGGATGCCAAGGGTAGAGTTTAGTCGAGACGGTATTTTTAATCATGGTGCACCTTCACGCCTCGTGGACAATTCATTTCCTCGTCCTTTATACTCTCTCTTAGATCATGAGAACCAGAGTGTGGATAGTTATGTCATTTATTTCATTGCACCCTTGATGCTTTGCACGCTGTTGACCCCCTAATCTGATAGAAGGCACTTTGAATTACATGTTTTGAGATTGCTGCGATATTCATTGCAATTTTCATGATTGTAACAACTCATATAGGTAAAAGATGGAAGAGTAAATAAAAAATGGTGTGGGAAAAGTAAATGACACACGATATTTTATAGTGGTTCGGTCGAATCATGACCTACATCCACTTTATAGTCTTTTGCTTATATAACCAGACTATTTTAGGCAAGTCGTGCCTTTTTACATGGTCCTAAAAACAAAAGAGTAAAGATGACAATTTCATGTCAAATAACACCTCAAATGCTGGGTGTTCCACACTCTGGGGATCTCGTCTCCATCCACGGTCGCTAACTTAAAGGATCCATTATCAAGCATCCGTAGGATGGTGTATGGTCCTTCCCATTTCGGGCCCAAATGGACTGAGGGTGGAAAGAAACGCTTTAGAACCAAGTCTCTGGGTTCACAGGTTCGAGCTCAGACTTTTTTACTATAATACCAAGCTATCTGTTGCTTATGGCTTAAGGCACGTAGATCTGCTTCATCCTTTTTCTTCAACCATATCTAGGGACTCGAGGAGAAACTTATTATTAGTCATTGGGTCGTAATAAGTGGTTCTGTGAGATGGCACTTCTAATTCGATCGAGATGACCGCCTCAGATCCAAAAGCGAGGGTGAATGGCATGTGACCAGTTGCTAATTTATAAGTCATTTTGTAGGCCCACAATGCCAGAGGCAGCTCGTCAACCCACATGGCTCTAGGTCGCTTCAATCGCTTCTTCAGAATGGACTTGATTACCTTGTTTGCTGGTTCTACCTGTCCATTTGATTGCGGATGTGCCACAGCCGTGTATCTTTTCTCGATATGATACCTCTGGCAAAAGTCCCGGAACTCTATGCTATTGAATTGAGCCCCACTATCTGTTATGATGACCTTCTGGATTCCAAATCGACATATTATGTTTCTGACGACGAAATTTATCACTCGCTTGGTTGAGATCGTAGTCAATGGCTCCGCTTCGACCCACTTTGTGAAGTAATCCACAGCCACAATAGCGAACTTCGCTCCGTACTTTGCAATGGGGAGACTTCCGATAATGTCAATTCCCCAGACAGCAAAGGGCCATGGGCTCATCATCGTCTTCAAATGACTGGGAGGCACCCTAGGAATCTTAGAAAATTTCTGGCACTTATCGTAGCGTCGCGCATATTTGGCTGCATCTTTATTTACGGTTGGCCAAAAATAGCCATACTGTAGTATCTTCTTTGCCAGTGTTTGGCCCCCAGTACCACATTCACCTTCATGTACTTCTCTCAATACTCGTTAAATGTTGTCATCGGCTATACACCGGAGTAGTGGCATCGAGAACCCTTGTCGATATAGGACTTCTCCTTGCATGACATATCTGGAGGCTTTACGAATGAGAGCACGTCTTTCACTCTTTTTGGTGGGAAGTATCCCATTTATCAAGAAGTTCTTTAAGGGTGTCATCCACGACTCCCTTTTCAGCTCAGTCTCCAGTACATGATCAATTTTCATCTGATCGATACTTGGAGAATGCATTATCTCAATTGGAACCATCTTTGTGTCCTCAAGATTATCAAAACTAGCCAGTTTGTCCAACTTATCTGCATTTTGATTCTCTGATCGAGGGATATGAGTTATTTTGTAGTGTTCAAATTCATCCATCAATTTTCTTACTTTCTTCAAATATAATACAAGCCTCGGCCCTTTGGCCTAGAACTCTTTGTTGACTTGGTTCACAACTATTTTGGAATCGCAAAAGATATCCAGCTTTGCTATCCCCAACTCCTTTGCAAGCCTAAGCCCAGTAATCAGGGCTTCGTACTCTGAGTCATTGTTCGTGGCATGAAACTCTAGTCTCAGGGCCTAGTATATCAACCGTTCTTCTGGAGTTTCAAGTACCACTCCAGCACCAGATCGTCTGTCATTCTTGGCTCCGTCAACATATAATTTCCAGGTGTTGGGGTGTACTAGTTATTTTGAGGTGTCAACTTCTTCACTAGCTACATCATCCTCTGGGGTAGTAAATTCTGCTATAAAATCTGCTAATACTTGCCCCATTATCGATCTTCGGGGCTGGAAATTCAAATCAAATTTACTCAACTCTATATTCCATTTGAGTAGCCTTCCTGATGCCTATGGTCTCTGTAAAACTTGTCAGAGTGGATGGTCAGTGTACACAGTGATGGGATAAGCTTGGAAATAGTGATGAAGCTTTCTAGATGCGATAAACATATTGTATGCAAGCTTTTCTATCTTTGGGTAGTTCCGTTTTGTTGCTGCTAGCTTCTTACTCACATAGTACACAGGCCTCTGGACTTTATCTACTTCTCTTACCAAGGCTGGACTTATTGCGTGGGACGACACTGCCAAGTACACGAACAAATCCTCATGATCTACTCGCTTGGACAGTATCGAGGGTTTTTCTAAATGACTCAGCAAGTTCTAAAAAACTTCTACACAATCTGGAGTCCATTTGAAGTTACATTTTCCTCGCTTTATCAGGTTGAAGAATGGAATGCACTTATCTAGTAGCTTTAGAAATAAATTTACTTAATGTGGCTACTTTTCCAGCGAGGCTTTACACATCTTTAATCTGCCTTGGTGTTTGAATATTCCTAATGGCCGTGATTTGATCTGGATTGATTTCAATTCCATGTGAGCTAACAATAAATCCCAGGAATTTTCCAGAGGCAACTCCGAATGAACACTTAATAGGGTTGAGCTTCATTCTGTATCGCCGAAGAATATCAAACATTTCTGCTAAGTCAGCTTTATGGTCGGATGACTGTCTGGATTTCATGAGCATATCATCAACATACACCTCCATCGTCTTTTTGATCTGATTGTAGAGCATTCGATTACTAATCGTTGATAAGTTGCTCTGGTGTTCTTCAAACCGAAGGGCATCACCGCATAATAATATAGTCCCAATTCGGTGATGAAGCTAGTATGATCCTGATCTGGAACATGCATGGGGATCTGGTTACATCCGGAATACGCATCCACGAAGGATAAGAGTTCATGACCTGCTGTTGAATCCACCAACTGGTCTATCCTAGGAAGAAGAAAACTGTCCTTCGGGCAAGCTTTATTTAAGTTTGAAAAATCAATACATGCACACCACTTTCCATTGGCCTTCTTTACCAAAACGGGATTTGAGATCCATTCTGGGTATGTTGAATCTCTAATGAATCCATTGCTTCTCAACTTCTCAACTTCTTCCTTCAAGGCGGATGACCTCTATGGGCCAAGCACTCGCCTCTTCTGCTTAACGAGCAGATGTTTTGGGTTAATACTCAATGATTGGCTCATAATCGAGGGTTATATCCCAGACATACTGGCGTGGGTCCAAGCAAACATGTCCAAGTTTGCCATTAAAAAGTCAGCCAATTCCTTTGCCCGAAGTGGATCTAACTGAGATCCAATTTTCAAAACCTTCACTAGGTCGTTATTATCAATTGGGATATCTACAGTTATTTCATTGGGCATCTCCATTCTGCCCCCAGGCACTTCGTCCTCTCTGGGATCTATGTCCTCGGGAAATTCTCTGGGCGACTCCCTTGGGGTCGTCCCCATTAGTTGCTATGCTGACCCTTCCTTCGTGGAAGGGGAAGCACCTTTGGTTCAGTCCCTTCATCAACATCTTTAATTCCGCTATGCAACAGGCTCATCCAGTGGCCTGGTCACCTCTAATCACTCCCATTCCTGCATCTGTTGGGAATTTTAGCAATAAGCACCAAGGCCCAATATAGGCTCTGAATTCTGCCAGGGCCGGTCGACCCAAAAAGGCATTATAGGGCGAATAGTGTCCAGAACTACAAATGGGAGGATTCACTCTCCAGCGATCTCCTCCTCCTAAGGTCATTGACAAATTTATATATCCCATCGGAGCCGTCGAAGCCCCATTGAAGCTGCATATCCATCCATCACAGGGCTTCAAAATCCCCGGCTTCGAGCTTCATCTGATCAAACGCTTTCTTAAACAGAATCTTGACTGCGCTTACGTTGTCCACTAAGACTTTATGGACTAGTGCAGGCCCAATAGTAGCATTGATGACTAAGGGGTCTTCGGTAGGGGAGTGAACTCCACTACTATCTCTATTGCGAAATATGACATCGTCGAACGTTGTTTTCTATTTCTTGATCGGGATGGTATCTTCGGGATTACTGCACTCTCCTACTCCAACATGTTTAGCTACATTCACATATTGATCCATCTCTCTAAAGCTATGTCCAGCCGGGTGAGGTCCTCCAACTATAGTGTTGATGATAATATTCTTTCCCTTCTGCTGAGCAGTGGGCCTAGAAGCTGGTTGTTTTCGATTTGGGGCCTGTCCGATTTTCCCCCCGTCACTTGGAGCGAACTTATATTCGTCCAACTTCTCTAAGGTGTATTTCAACGACATCTCTCAAGTGGCGGTACTCGTTAGTGGTGTGACCATGAGTCTAATGGAAAAGGCAGAATTTTCCTGTCTCGCTCCTTCTCTGTTGAATCTCTTGGTTGAGGTCTCTTATATTGGAGAACGTTATAAGTGTCTAGGAAGAAATTTTCTAACGTGTCATTTAGTGGCGTGAAATTCTCAAATGCTTTGAACCGAGGTCTCTTATGTGAATCATTTCCTTGATTCTTCTTCTGACCGTCGTTCCCATTTTGGCGACCGCTACCTTGATTCTTATTTCCAACATTCACGTCTACCTTTCCAGAACTATCTCCAGACTGTTTGACGACCACATTGCTATGTATATCTTCCTTGTCAGCGGCTTTCCTCTTTCGATTTGCATACAACTCCTCTTGGTGCAGACAGATATGCCTTTTCATAGAATATTTCTCTGATGAGCGGCGGTTTCCTAGCCAAGTGTATGCCAAACTCCATATCTTTATCTACTCCGTCAATTAAGGCCATCAGAACCGTCTGCTCATGAGGATCTCTAACCTTCGTAACTGCTAAATTAAAGCGATTCAAGTACGATCTCAGAGTTTCATCAGGACGCTGCTTGATAAGTGTAACACCCCGTAATTTTGTTAACATAAAAAATGATAAATTAAATAATAATTAATTTAATATTAATAATTAAGGGAAACTGACTACGTATTACGTCCGTCTCGAAATTCTAGTCAGGATAGACACTTAGTTTGCGTAAAACACATAATATATGAGGAAGTGACGGACGATAAAAGTTTGAAAATCAAAACCAGGTATAACTGGCGCACTTGCCAAGTGCGCCAGGGCAATTTTGCACTGGTGCACCTGTAAAGTGCGCCCAGAATAGTTTTTGGGTATTCGGGCCTTTTCCAAGTGGGAGGTGACCTGTGACCTGATTTACCCTAGGGCTTATGTGGCAGTCGGTTCTAGAGTGTTCTGCAGCTATAAATACATAGCTATTTCACATATTTCTTCATTAGAAATCATAGCGGCCAAACTCTGTTGGAGTCTGAACTGAACTAGGGTCTCTCATCTTCTTCTATCAACTAAAGCAAATCAAAATATAAGATTCAAGCATAGACTCAGCACCAACTTCTTTTCTATCATCTTAGCAATCCAATCACAATGTGTTTCTAGTTGCTTTTAGGTTTAGATAAATAAAAGTGAATTATGAAAGATTGTGATTTGGATACGTTGTAAACCTTGTTAGATCTTATGTTATGTCATGATAGATCTATTTCTCTAGATCCAATTCAATTATGATTATTTTACTATGTTATTATTGTGGATCTTGGTTTGTAACTATATTGTGCTTAATATAAATCTATTAATTTGGACAGTTATATCATTGGATAGATCTAATCATTTATGTAAATCATGAACATATGTCACCTCGAATTGGTTAGGATTAGATCTAAATCTTTATCTTAATTTTAACTTTTATGACATGCCATGATGTGGATTTGTGTAGATCAAATTCTAAACTAGTAGATCTAATTTATGTGGACATTGAAACTATTAGATAGATCTAGATAATCACCTTATGTTATCATATTAGATCTATTTTATGTGATCTAAATCATCTCCTTATGTTATTATGTTAGATCTATTTTATGTGATCTAATTTATCACCTTGCGTTATCATGTTAGATCTATTTTAACCTCTAGATCTGAATTATGTGATCTAATTTATCACCTTGTGTTATCATGTTAGATCTAAACCGATTGGACATCTAAATTTCTTTAATTTATATCTTACTATGCTTACTGTGACATCATCATTATTGACTCTGAACCGTTCAGCAGTTTTATGTCCACCTTGTTATGATGACAATTCCATGTCCATGCCAGTATGTATGTTCACCTTGTTATCATGCTAGTTTATGTTTATGCCAAGATAATCATTTTAGTTATATTCCCATTATTTTTCCTATTATGGTTTATGACTAGGCTATTGTCTATCCTAGGTGTGTTGCCAATTTTGTGAGGGCGCTAGTTAAGGAACGAGGGAAAAAGGGTTAGAAGTGGCATAATTTGAATATGAACATTTTTGGACATGTAATTCAAATTATTGAGTAAAATTGGTATTGATACCTATAGAAGGAAAGGATTAATTAATTGGTAAATTAATTAAAAATGGAATGTCTAGTAATTAAAATTAGGAATTGTAATTGCAATTGTACTCATGACACGAGGTTAGGTTGCATTAGTGGTGGAAGTCTGCGTGGACCCGACCGGCATATCCAGCAGCCATTAATGTTGAACCTAATGTGTGAGATCTAAGTACGCAATACGAATCGGGCTAGGCCCAATTGTGGAATAAGACTGCCCGGACCCGACCGGCATATCTAGCATCCACACGTTGTGGGCCTAATGTGGGAGGTCTCGCCCATTATAAACCATAAATGGACATGGTAATGAATTGGACTACTTAACCAAATCAAATCCATGGGGATTGTATAATTGTGAACTAAGGTTAGGGTTAAGTAAATTGATTGGATAGTGGATGGGTTAAGCAAATCTAGAAGGGGTAGTAATATTTACATATAGGCCCACAACTTAACCCGATAAGCTTATGTTATTAAAGACACCTAGTGGTATACATAACCGGAGAAAATAATAAAGTTATGTAATTGAATACACCTTTTAGGGTAAGCATAACTGATATAGTGCTATGTAATTAAAGACACCTACTGGTATACATATTCAGTGAAAAACCCAGTGGAGGATACAAGACAAAGGGGAGAGCTTGTATCATATTGTGTGGGACCCATTTCAGTCAGTAACCCGGAGTTAGTATCAAATAAAGTACTCCGTACTAGGCGGATAGGGGGCACGCTTACTGACTGATTATAAGAGATCCAAACGTAGAGGACGGTGTGGGCGACACAAACCGACCAGGCCATGTATGTGCATGAGCCGGGCAGAGGGGAATAAGACGACCGTGACACCAACAGATATGGGGTTGTGCATATCAGTGAAGGGTTGCCACTGTAGGATGTGATACATCCTATTGTGGGGCCGGCACTGAGTATCTACGCAGTAGGGAGCCGATCGATTAAGGTTGTAGTTAGGGTATATTTTGGACATATGCCCTAAGTCTACCACCTTATAGTGGAAGGGATCATCTCATTCTGGTTATACTAGTAATAGTGTAGAGTAATCATTAGAGAAGTGAAAACACCTTATCCTGTTTACCTTGTCACACCTGTCATTTATGTAGTGATCTCTTTTATCCACTTTATATGCCTATCATGTTACTTTTATTTATTTACTAGCTAAATGTAAATAGAATCGCCAGACTTTATATCTGACCCTTTTGTTTCTCCTTCTTTCTTTCGTTTCCTTTGCCAGATTCTCGGGGACAAAACATCTGGGCTTAGTCAGGACTCAGATATCACTTTGCTAGCAGTTACTTCTGAAGTATCGCTAAAGTTCTTGTCTCTACTATGGCTTAACTCTTTCAATTGGGGAATCATGTTTTTATTTTCTTATGTACTCCAATGATGTAAGACAGAAGTTATTTTATTGTAATGGTTTTTGTGACTTATGGTATTGTGGACTACGGTATTATGATTTATGTTGAAATAAAAATTTAAATTTCCGCTGCTATCTTATTTATATCTGTCTTGTAATTATTCCGTGTCTGTTTACCTATAATGCTTCATGGAACTTAATGCATTCCCTTAATGAGTGACATTAACGGATGTGGGGTGTCACACTTGGTATCAGAGCTGAAGGTTACCATATTAGATAAAAGTTTTTGAAAATTATTTTCAAAAAAGTTTTTAAAAGGAAACATTTTCTAAAAGAATAGTCTATTTTGAAAACCATTCCCCAAAAACCCATATGCAGTATCCTTCGGTCCTTTTTCTAAATTTCTTCCTTTCTCCCTTTTCATCATGTCTGGGGAACTAAACATTCCTAATATCCTGGGGGGCATCACAATACCCGGATGGTTCCGTAGATATTAGGAGGTCACGTCACCTGCCGAAGGCCAACGAAATGTTCCTCCTCCAGGTGCACTAGACATTCCTCCTCCCCTCTTCCTAAAGAAGACAACTTCGCCAAGATCTACAAAGACTTCCTTGCTATGGGAGGGAAGCCATTCCATGGGAAAGAGACATTTGTAGAAGCTCGGAATTCGCTCAAGGAGACCGAGGATTTATTCGTAATCTTTGAAGTAAAGGATAAAAGGAAGGTTCAGTTAGCTGTCTAGCTACTGAAGGACAAAGTCTCATTTTGGTGGGAAGTCACTCAGGCTGGACATCCGGTGGAAACTTGGGAAGATTTTAGACAGAGGTTCGAAATGAAATTTCTTTCCCAAGCTGAAAGCAGCATGCAGATAGAGAGATTCTTATCACTCAAACAGGGAAACTTGACGGTAAAAGAGTATGTGAATAAATTCAACCAGCTAGCAAGGTTCGGTTTAGAGCTGGTGGATACGCCGCACAAAAAGGGCTTTGCGGCTTGCTAAATGGCTGAATGAGCCTCTGCATGGTTTAGCCATGTCCTATATTCCAATGGGGGCCACTTTCAAAAAGCTTGTCGATATGGCCCTAATGCATGAGAAAGACAAGGGAGAAAAGAAGGCTGAGGAGACATCACAAAATAGGAAGGTGTTGCCCAAGAAGGGGCAGTAGCAACAGCAAAAGAAAGGAGAGAAAAATGATAAAGGTAAGGATAAGAGAAAATGACACCATTGTGGGAAGGAAGGTCATCTGGTTAAAAACTGTAAGCAAAGGAAAAACTCTTACTACCACTATAGAGAGGTCAGACACTTTGTTAAAGAGTGCCCGAAGAAACGGGGATCACATGGACAAGGTCAAAGGGCAGGAAATTATGGAGGGCAGGTGCATGCTTCCGTGACCAGTGCTCATGAGGTAGAAAAATTTCTATGGAAGGTTTAATTTCTCTTTCAAACCATCCTATTTGAACACTTTTGTATTCTAGTTCCTCGCATTCATTTATATCATGTTCTATAGTTGAATCTCTACACTTACTTACTAGTATGGTAGTGGATCCCGTAGTTGTTTCAAACCCCATTGGTGGTTCGGCTCATTTATCTATGATTTGTCGGGGTTTGAAAATATCTGTGTTGGGCATAGAGTTTGAATGCGATGCGTATGTGCTCGGGTTTATGGGCTATGGGTTAATTCTAGGAATGGATTGGCTTACCACAAAAAGGGTTGAATGAGCCTCTGCATGGTTTAGCCATGTCCTATATTCCAATGGGGGCCACTTTCAAAAAGCTTGTCGATATGGCCCTAATGCATGAGAAAGACAAGGGAGAAAAGAAGGATGAGGAGACATCACAAAATAGGAAGGTGTTGCCCAAGAAGGGGCAGTAGCAACAGCAGAAGAAAGGAGAGAAAAATGATAAAGGTAAGGATAAGAGAAAATGACACCATTGTGGGAAGGAAGGTCATCTGGTTAAAAACTGTAAGCAAAGGCAAAACTCTTGCTACCACTATGGAGAGGTCGGACACTTTGTTAAAGAGTGCCCGAAGAAACGGGGATCACAGGGATAAGGTCAAAGGGCAGGAAATTCTGGAGGGTAGGTGCATGCTTTCGTGACCAGTGCTCCTGATAGAGGTAGAAAAATTTCTGTGGAAGGTTTAATTTCTCTTTCAAACCATCCTATTAGAACACTTTTGTATTCTGGTGCCTCGCATTCATTTATATCATGTTCTATAGTTGAATCTCTACACTTACTTACTAGTATGGTAGTGGATTCCGTAGTTGTTTCAAACCCCATTGGTGGTTCGGCTCATTTATCTATGATTTGTCAGGGTTTGAAAATATCTGTGTTGGGCATCGAGTTTGAATGCGATGCGTATGTGCTCGGGTTTATGGGCTATGGGTTAATTCTAGGAATGGATTGGCTTACCACGTATGGTGCCATTCTGGATTGTGAGAAGAGGGTTGTTAGGCTTCTGACTTATCATGGGAGAACCCTTAAGGTATCGTGTGACCCACAAGGATCGGTTATGCTTAGTTTCCTAGAGTCTCTTGATGCATCTACCAACGATCAACAATCTGTTCCCGTAGTCCGAGATTTTTCTGATGTCTTTGATAAGGTTCAGGGTTTACCTCCGAGATGCAAGATTGATTTTCCTATATATCTGGTGGACAATGCAAAGCCAGTTGCATTACCAGTGCGCCATATGGCTCCAAGGGAAAGGAGGGAGCCGAGTAAGCAAGTAGGGGAGCTACTTGAGAAAGGGTTTATCAGACAAATCATATCTGACTGGGGTGCTCCAGTAGTATTCGCAACCAAGGCGGATGGTTCGCTTCGTTTGTGTGTTGACTATAGAGAGCTTAATAAACTCACTAAGAAGAATAGACACCCGCTTCTGAGGATTGATGATTTATTTGATCATCTTGTTGGTGCCTCAGTATTTTCTCAGTCAGACTTGGCCACGGGGTTCCATCAGTTGAGGGTGGCTGAGGACAGCATAGATAAGACTGCCTTTAGGACTCCGGATGGTTCCTTTGAATGGCTAGTTATGCCTTTTAGGATGACGAATGCACCCGCCTATTTTGTTGATGTGATGAGTAGGGTGTTTCGGGAGCTCTTAAATAAATTTGTTGTAGTCTTTGTTGATGATATTTTGATCTTCTCCAAAAGCGAAGAAGAGCGTGCCCAACATTTGAGAGAAGTTTTGAAAACTCTCCGTGACCATTAGCTTAAAGAAAAATTCTCCAAATGCCATTTTTGGAGAAAAGAGGTGAGATTCTTAGGGCATGCGGTTTCCAAAGAAGGGATAGCGGTAGATCCTGCGAAGGTGGTTGTAGTGCAAGATTGGAAGGTTCCTAAAAATGCAACGGAGGTGAGAAGCTTTCTTAGGTTAACAGGTTACTATAGGAAGTTCATTAAGGACTTCGCAAATATATCAACCCCACTCACCAGGCTGACGAAGAAGAACTTGGCGTTCTCATGGGATATAAACTGTGACGTTGCTTTCCAACGAATGAAGAGGGCTTTGACAACAGCCCCATCCTGGACCTTACCTGATGGGAATAAAGTGTTTATTGTTTACACTGATGCATGCAGTACATGGCTTGGTGCGGTTCTAATGCAAGAAGGGAAAGTAGTGTGTTATGGGGGTAGACAGCTGAGAATTCATGAAAAGAACTACCCACCCATGATCTAGAGTTAGCTGCCATAGTGTTTGCGTTAAAAACGTGGCGTCATTGTTTACTTGGAGAGAAGTTCGAGTTATACACCGATCATAAATTTCTCAAGTATCTGTTCTCGCAGAAGGATCTCAATTTAAGGCAACAACGGTGGATGGTGTTCTAGCTTCTTATGATTTTGAGATTTCTTATACCCGTGGAAAGGGTAATGTGGTGGTAGATGCACCAATAGGCAGAGGGTGGCCCTGAGTCCTCTGTTTGTGGAAAGAAAGAACTTGGAGTTCATATCAGATTTTGATTTTAGACCCTCCATCGAGATTTTGTCTGATTTGTTTGCATCTTTGGAGATACGACCGACTCTGATGGACCAAATCGGAGCTTCGCAACAAGGTAACCCACAGATTTTAGACATCATGGATAAGCTCAGAAGAGGGGAGACTTCTAGTCACCTCAACAGATATGCCATAGGTGAAAAGGGGTGGTTGCGACGAAATGGAAGGCTTTGTGTTCCTCAAACTGGAAGCTTGATAAAGGCAGTCATAGAAGAAGCCCACCATTCTAAGATGACCATTCGTCCAGGCGGTGATAAGATATACAAGGACATGAAAAGGGTTTTCTTTTGGGCTGGGATAAAGAAATATGTGGCCGAATTTGTTTCTCAATGTTTAGTTTGCCAACAAGTCAAAGCTGAGAAAAAGAAGCCCGGTGGTTTACTTCATCCTTTGGAGGTTCATAAGTAGAAATAGGAGAGCGTCCCTATGGATTTCATAGATGGTTTGCCTAGATCGAAGAAAGGAAACACCAGTATCTGGGTTGTGGTATATAGACTCACTAAGAGCGCTCACTTTATTCCAGTTAAGAGTAATAGGATGACATCGTGGTTGACAACAATTTATGTCTAAGAGATAGTTAGTCTTCATGGAGTTCCTTCCAGCATCGTGAGCGATTGTGACCCCATCTTCACCAGTGAATTTTGGAGGAGCTTGCAAGAAGCATTAGGTACACAGTTGTGTTTAAGCACCGCTTATCTTCCTCAGACCGATGGGCAAACGGAGAGGGTGAACAGAATTCTAGAAGATCTTTTAAGGTTGTGTATCCTAGACTTCGGAGTGACTTGGGAAGAGCATCTTCTTTTAGTAGAGTTTGCCTATAATAACAGTTATTAAGCTAGCATCGACATGGCACCCTTCGAAGCATTGTACGGACGACCCTATAGATCACCAACTTGTTGGTGGGAGTCTACACAAAGATTATTACTTGGACTAGATATGGTTACGGAAACGTCCAAAAAGATTGACCTTATTCGACGGCGGATGAAGACAACTCAAGATAGGCAGAAATCCTATGCAGACAAGAGAATGACTGACATCGAATTTAAAGTAGGAGAGTTGGTTTTTATCAAAGTGTCACCTCTGAGGAATGTGGTTAGCTTCGGATCAGTAGGGAAGTTGGAACCTAGGTTTGTGGGACTATTCCCCATAAACGAGAGGATTGGCCAAATGGCCTACAGAGTAAAACTCCCAGATAATCTATCCGGCGTTCGTGATGTTTTCCATGTTCCTCATCTGCTGAAATGCTTGCATGACAACGCGGAAGTTGTTGAGCCGAGTATATTGGAAGAGGTAGAAGTGGAACGAGAGGCGACAGTCAGGCGAGTTCCATCCCGTATTCTTGGATCAGAAGTTAAGATGCTATGCAATAAAGAGCTCAAGTTGCTAAAGGTTCAATGGGGAGATAACCCAAGGGATGCGACTTGGGAGAGACCTAAGACAAGATTCGTGCTTCGTTCCCTTTTCTCTTCGAGGGTATGTTCTTAACTCCTTTTTTCCAAAGCTTTATCAGTACTTGTTTCTATTCATTTGAGTATATCTTATCCGTAGTATTTTTCGATCTTTAGATAGAAATCCTATGGGTGTAAACATGTTTTTGAAACATGCTATGTTTGATGGATGCAAGTGGATGCAAGTGTTTGCTTCTGGTTGCCTGTGGACGCATATACACACACATTAGGCACTAGATCGGCTCAATCACTCTCATACTGCATATGGATGTGTAAGCGTTTTCTTTTGGATGGAAATGGATGAACTAGCATATGGATACTGCATTTGGACGAATGAGTGTGCACACATGTAGAGCTTACATGTTATAATAGGCTTATTTGCATACATGTTGGATTCATGGCACTAACATAGATTGCATTAAGGAGGTCAACTGAATCAGTAGACCGCCAGATCTTCGCATTAATGTTGGGACATATGCACACGCCTTTGCATATATTCATGAAAGCATTACAAATCCTTAAGTACAATGGATGCCAGTGATTGATGGATGAGTAGATGGATGATGGATGGTAGGATATGCATTCTTCTTAGCTTAGAGATTTCGGGGACGAAATCCCTTAAGTAGGGGGATGTAACACCCCATAATTTTGTTAATATTAAAAGGGATAAATTAAATAATATTTAATTTAATATTAAGAATTAAGGGAAACGGACTACGTCATTACGTCCGTATCGAAATTCTGGTCAGGATAAACACCTAGTTTGCATAAAACATATAACATATGAAGAAGTTACGGACGATAAAAGTTTGAAAATTAAAACCAGGTATAACTGGCACACTTGCAAAGTGCGCCAAGGAAATTTTGCACTGGCGCACCTGTAAAGTGCGCCCAAAAAAGTTTTTGGGTATTCGGGCCTTTTCCTAGTGGGAGGCGACCAGCGACCCGATTTACCCTAGGGCTTATGTGGTAACCGGTTCCAGAGGGTTCTGCAGCTATAAATGCATAGCTATTTCACATATTTCTTCATTATAAATCATGGCGGCCAAACTCTGCCGGAGTCTGAACTGAACTAGGGTCTCTCATCTTCTTCTATCTGCTAAAGCAAATCAAATTCTAAGATTCAAGCATAGACTCAGCACCAACTTCTTTTCTATCATCTTTGCAATCCAACCACAGTGGGTTTCTAGTTGCTTTTAGGTTTAGATAAATAAAAGTGAATTATGAAAGACCGTGATTTGGATATGTTGTAAACCTTGAATTTATGTTATAGTTAGATCTTATGCTATGTCATGATAGATCTATTTCTCTAGATCCAATTCAACTGTGATTATTCTACTATGTTATTATTGTGGATCTTGGTTTGTAACTATATTGTGGTTAATATAAATCTGTTAATTTGGACAGTTATATCATTGGATAGATCTAATCATTTATGTAAATCATGAACATATGTTACCTTGAATTGGTTAGGATTGGATCTAAAGCTTTATCTTAATTGTAACTTTTATGACATGCCATGATGTGGATTTGTGTAAATCTATTTCTAAACTAGTATATCTAATTTATGTGGACATTGAAACTATTAGACAGATCTCAATTATCACCTTATGTTATCATGTTAGATCTATTTTATGTGATCTAAATTATCACCTTATGTTATCATGTTAGATCTATTTTATATGATCTAATTTATCACATTGCATCATCATGTTAGATCTATTTTAACCTCTAGATCTGAATTATGTGATCTAATTTATCACCTTGTGTTATCACGTTAGATCTAAACTGATTGGACATCTAAATTACTTTAATTTAGTTCTTACTATGCTTATTGTGACATCATAGTTATTGACTCCCAACCGTTCATCAGTTTTATGTCCACCTTGTTATGATGATAATTCCATGTCTATGCCAGTGTGTATGTTCATCTTATTATCATGCTAGTTTATGTTTATGCCAAGATTATCATTTTAGTTATATTCCCATTATTTTTCCTATTATGGTTTATGACTAGGCTATTGTCTATCCTAGGTGTGTTGCCAATTTTGTGAGGGCGCTAGTTAAGGAACGAGGGAAAAAAGGGTTAAAAGTGGCATAATTTGAATATGAACATTTTTGGACATGTAATTCAAATTATTGAGTAAAATTGGTATTGATACCTATAAAAGGAAAGGATTAATTAATTGGTAAATTAATTAAAAATGGAATGTCTAGTAATTACAATTAGAAATTGTAATTGTACTTATGACACGAGGTTAGGTTGCATTAGTGGTGGAAGTCTGTTTGGACCCGACCGACATATCCAGCAGCCATTAATGTTGAACCTAATGTGGAAGGTCTAAGTACACAAATATGAATTAGGCTAAGACACGAGGTTTGGCCCAACTGTGGAATAAGACTGCCCGGACCCGACCGGCATATCTAGCATCCACATGTTGTGGGCCTAATGTGGGAGGTCTCGCCCATTATAAACCATAAATGGACATGGTAATGAATTGGACTACTTAACCAAATAAAATCCATAGGGATTGTATAATTGTGAACTAAGGTTAGGGTTAAGTAAATTGATTGGATAGTGGATGGGTTAAGCAAATCTGGAAGGGGTGGGTAATATTTACATATAGGCCCACAACTTAACCCGATAAGGTTATGTAATTAAAGACACCTAGCGGTATACATAACCAGAGAAAATAATAAAGCTATGTAATTAAAGACATCTTTTAGGGTAAGCATAACTGATATAGGGCTATGTAATTAAAGACACCTAGTGGTATACATAGTCATTGAAAAACCTAGTGGGGGATACAAGACAAAGGGGAGAGCTTCTATCATATTGTGTGGGACCCATTTCAGTCAGTAACCCGGTGTTAGTATCAAATAAAGTACTTCGTACTAGGCGGAGAGGGGACACACTTGCTGACTGGTTGTAAGAGATCCAAATGTGGAGGACAGTGTGGGTGGCGCAAACCGACCAGGCCATGTGCGTGCATGAGCCAAGCAGAGGGGGATAAGATGACCGTGACACCAGTAGATATAGGGTGTGCATATCAGTGAAGGGTTGCCACTGTAGGACGTGATACATCCTACCATGGGGCCGGCACAAAGTATCTACGGAGTAGGGAACCGATCGATTAGTGTAGTGGTTAGGGTATATTTTGGACATATGCCCTAAGTCTACCACCTTATAGTGGAAGGGATCATCTCATTCTGGTTATACTAGTAATAGTGCAGAGTAATAATTAGAGAAGTGTAAACGCCTTACCCTGTCGACCTTGTCACACCTGCCATTTATGTAGTGATCTCTCTTATCCACTTTATGTGCCTATCATGTTACTTTTATTTATTTACTGGCTAAAAATAACTAGACTCGCCAGACTTTATGTCTGACCCTTTTGTTTCTCCTTCTTTCTTCCATTTCCTCCCCCAGGTTCTTAGGGAGGAAACACCCAGGCTTAGCCAGGACTCAGATATCACCTTGCTAGGAGCTACTTCTTAAGTATGGCTCAAGTTCTTGTTCTACTATGGCTTAACTCTTTCAATTGGGGAATTATGTTTTTATATTCTTATGTACTCCGATGATGCAAGACAGAAGTTATTTTATTGTAATGGTTTTTCTGACTTATGGTATTATTGACCAAGGTATTATGATTTATGTTGAAATAAAAATTTAAATTTCCGCTGCTATCTTATTTATATCTATCTTGTAATTATTCTTTGTCTATTTACCTATAATGATTCATAGAACTTAATGCATTCCCTTAGTGAGTGACATTAACGGACGTGGGATGTCACAATAAGTGATAGATCAACGACGTTTTTGGACCTTTGGGCGTGAAGTCGAAATTGATTTATGAAACTTTTGCTCAATTCCTTGAAGCTGGAAATTGATCGAGCAGGCAAGTGGGTAAACCACATTAATGCCACATCCTCTAGAAATATCGGGAATGCTTTATGCTTTACTATGTCGGGAGTAGCTGCGACATTCACATACCATGAATATCTCATTAAGTGCTGGACCGGATCCGTCCTACCCGAATAATGGTTCATCATTGGCATAGTAAATCGTCTTGGGAACCAAACATCTAGTATATCTTCAATGAATATAGTATGACCGCGGTCTATACCCCAATCTTCATTTCATTGCCCATGGCTATTTGCCATGATCTGCCTCACCATTGCTTCAACGTCAGCATTGGTCAACGTAGATTCAGGATCAACGCTCCTTGCCCTAGGAGGTCCTCCAAAGTCTAGGACTTGAGCAGAACTTCCTTGCCTCTTGTGGCCATGATCAATCAACGGGGGGTTGCATTGGTTGGTTCTCGATAGGGTTATCAATGACCTGAGCCCTATGTAGTGCTGTGGGTCCTTGCGCAGGCAGCGAGGCAGGATTATTCCTATTACGATTATCCTGTCCCAAGTTAAGTGTTGTCTCTGCTCTAGAAGGGAGTGATCCAAACTGGAGCTGATCCAAATTCTCAGCCCTTTCTAGCGGTGGTCATCGTTGGTGTCTCGGAGGTTCTTTGGACGAGGAGGAAGAGTCGAGGGTGAAGCGACGAGTTGGTGAAGGTGTTCTCTGCCTTCGGAGTTCGTCGATTTGTCTGCCCATTTTGGTAACGTTCTGTCGCAATAAAGAACTCTCTTGCCTTTGGGCTGCCAACTCATCATTTGTCCTTTCCAACATATCAAGTACATGAGAGAAATCTCTTTTTGTTACTGGAGTAGAAGCATGTATCTGGTTATCGGTATTCGCCGTTGGACGCAAAGCACTTGAGCCAGGTCGAGTCGAAGCGCCAGCGCGAGCAGGACGAGCCATAATCACCTTTCTAGGTCGAGTTGTTGTCCCTTGGTGAGGGCGGTTCGTGACCCCCTCTGGATGGTGGCTCGTGGCACCTTCTGTGATGCAGCTCGTGATGACATCGGCAGGGTGGCTCGTGGTTCCTTCGGTTGGACGACTCATGGCACCTTCCATAGGGCGACTCATGGTGACCATCTGCGAGCGGGTCGTGACCCCTCCAGGGCTTGGCTCGCCACCTGCGAACCGCGAGCGGGAGAACTCAGTTCAACCTGCTCCTGAGTGCTTTCTTCGTTAGCTTCATTTTTAGCTTCATTTGCTCATGAAGCTCGTGAATCCTTGGATATTCCAGCCGTAACGTCTTGATCTTTTTGAAATCTTCAAAAACCAAAACATTGGAAGTTCAGACTATTTTTTCGGACTTGAATATCCAAATAGTAGAGCAATAATCTGATATGTTGAGAATTCCATTCTCAATGAAAAAACCAAAATGTTAGACCAAATTAAGGCTCTAACACTCAAATTGTCTTAAATTGCTGAGAATAATAACTAGAAATGAAGAAAAATGCAACAAACACACCAAATTTATAGTGGTTCGGTGTTAATGAGCCTACGTCTACTTTAGATGACTTTGATTAAACGATTGAATTCAAAAACAATCAATAAATTCTCTGAATCTCACTTTTACAATGATAATTCACTCAATAATTTTTTGATATTACCGATCAGACATAATGAAGAAATAATAATGGTTGAAACAATGCTCTGTACTGCCAAAAGATCCCACAAAAGCTAAGTGCTGGGCTATTTATAGGTGATATCTGCAGGCGGTTCGTGAGGACATGTGGCACGAATCCCGAGGATCTCGTAGTCGTTCATGAGTAGATAGAGAAATGGTCAATATGGCAGTTATGGACAGGTGTCATCAAATCCTTCAATATCGGTTCGTGGGTAACCAAGTAGTGGTCACCATATCCTGAGTTTAGGGACGGTTCGTGATACTTCATTACGAACGGATCATGATGGTTATCAACGAGTGGGTCATAGTTGGGGATCATGAACGGGTTGGAACTGGAGGGCCATGAGCGGATGGGGTAGCATGTTCACGAGTGGGGCCTTCCCAAGCCAGTCACGAACCAGTGCTCTTCCTTTTGGCTTTATATGTATGAGTATTTTTATCTGTCCAAGTGTTAGTGCTTTAAAATTTACACCATGACCATATCAATAAAAATGACAAAATTAGTTTTTCTTTCGGATATAAAGTTGAATAAGTAACACGGTTTAAATAATATATGTAAACAATAATAAAAAATTTAATATATTATATGCTTATCTCAGTAAATTTATCATAAATTGAACAAAACAATTTTTGCTTTAAATATGTGCATTTTAACATTTCTTCAATTATTTGCCAAACCTTCTCAATTCTTTTGTGATATTTTATATTTCAATCAATATGTTCAAGGCTACTCATGAAATCTTCCATTCTAATTATTTAAATAATCTTAGAGAGTATTTAGTCTATTTTCTAATAGCTCTTTAAAATATATGTCAAATTTACTAGGGGTGGGCATAAATCACACCATAATACAGAAACTACCCAGACCAGACTGCAAAAATGGCATGGAAAACCGAATTGAATTCTCTTTCTAAAGCAAATACTTCAAGCCGATTCAACCCATAATGATATGGTTCATAATTTTACATTTAACTTATTAAATAAGTTCTATTAAATAATATTTGCTAATTTATCAAATAATTTACTAACTTACATCAATTTCAACATGTATATCTATATTAACAAATGATTGAAAAATTCTCAAATATACAAGCATACATATTGTTTGTGTAAACTATAGAACATAAATTACACACAAATAATAATAATTTAAATTAGTAGTTTATGTATTTCACATAAAAATTTATCATATATTAACAAACTTCTCATTTTAACATTAAAATAACAAATATCATTTTTAATTATTGTCGTGTACAACACATGGGTTACACACTAGTAAAAGAGGGAAAAGAAAGGGAAGTCAAATATGCTTGTTTTATACACCGATATAAAGCAACCTTAACAGTAACAACCGAAACTAGACTTCATTTTATTTTCCCCTTTCAAAATTTAGGGTGAGGGTTACGAGAGCGAAACCTTAATTTTGTTCCTTTCGAGAGCTTTAAACAATTAAATTTGCCTCCATTCTAAGAAGATCGATGTCTAGAAAGTCTGAATCGACGCTAAATACTGACTAGATGAGAAGTGTAAAGCTATGGAGGTGCTAAAATCTCATTGGAAACTCTGTTGAGCTCTAGTCAGTTGACTCTTAGCAGATCTGGAATGTTCATATGCCGGAGTCTCTTCTATGACTTGGTACTTTTGTACAATTTTCTACCTTTGCTTTGTATGTTGGATTTTACTTTGATTACTTTCATATCTTCTTTGAGTTGATTGAAATTGCTTGTTGTACAAGCCTCTTTCTCTGCAAGTTGATCTTTACTTTGAGTAGCTTTAGTCTTTGATTTAAATAGACCCAAATCACAAGTCTTTTATACGTGTAATACTCCCTATCTTGAATGACCTTAAGATCTACTCTGAATCGATTGAAATTGTTAGTGGACATAGCTTTGGTTAATACATGCGCCCTTTGAAATGTTCCATGAATGTGATTAATAGGTAGACTTCCTCTAAAATGTTCCATAAATGTGTTTAACAGATAGATTTCTTCTTTCTTTGCAGATGGCATAAGGAGGAAGCAAACGAGTGGTTATACCTAGACAGTTCATATCATCGACAAAGTTAGAAACTTTTCCTCTTATCTTCTCTTATACATAACGTACACACAAAAACCTATGTATACACGTTTAACTACATTTTCCTGATAGTGTTTAGATAAATCATCAATCTCGCCATTGACAATTGAAACATAAAAGGAATAGGAAATTAAACATAACTTAAGTACGTTGCTATTTGATAATTTTTCTTACCATAATTCTATACGTACAATTGCTTTGAAATTTTCAAAACTTAAATAGATAGACCAAACTCTGAAGTGATAAAGGAATAGATCTAGAGGCTTGGATGATAAAGAGAATGGGAAAATGGATAAGTGCAAGAAAATTAACTGTAAATTGAAATTAAGCTGATACCCATGATAAGTTGCAAAATGAAAACTTTTCTCGTTGATTACTCTCTAATACATAGTATGATATATTTATAAAAGAGTTACTTAGGCTTTACACATTTGACCTAGAAGCAAAAGAAAATAAAAAAGAGAAAATAATGGGAAGTTGGGTATGCTTATTTTATACCAAATACCCACACACAACTGATATAAGACATCTTAATAGTAGCTACCAAGGTTTTAAATCTCAGATATCAGTCGTGTTTCGTCTCGGGGGATTTTATAGATTTGATCTCGTATTGAGTGAGATCTCGGAAGAGATGAGTCTAACTCGGGAGTTCGTCTCGGATTTCCATCTCCGGTCTAAAAGTTCATATCGGAACAATCTCGGGATACATGATATGTTAAAAAATGATATTTTTACAAAATGAAATTTACGAATGCTATAAAAACGTAGTAACTTAAACTTGAATTGCAAAATAACTTTATTATTCTTTATTTTGTGAAATATCATTCATACTTTAAATCGTAATATGCTTAAAACAAAAACATCATTAGACATAAAACATTAAAAGGGTACAAAACATTAAAAAATTCAGCATAAATAGACCATAAAATACATAATTTCATAAGTAACATGTATGTAAAAAGACGAACATGAAATTCATAAGCATTGTAGAACATATATATTATGGACATACAATATGGTCATTTAACATTCAAAATGAAAAATAACAAAAGAATATCATGGCTAGATTTGAGTTTTTTTAATTATTGTTCTAGTTTAGGCACAAATTTAAATTTAACCAAAAAAACTAAGATCTGGGATGATATTCCAGTATTTCGTATCTCAATCGATATATCATTCGATATTGCAATATATTCGAAAGGAAATTTAGAGTGATATTTTATTTCGAAAGGAGCCCAAAAAGAGATCTCGGAGGAGATCTTGGGCGATATTTGCGAGATTCGAAACAGTGGTAGTAACCGAAACCAGAATTCATTTTATTTTCCCCTCTCAAAATTTAGGTGAGGGTTACAAGAGAAAAACCTTAATTTTGTCCCTTCCGAGAGCTTTAAACAATATATTTGCCTTCATTCTAAGAAGATCGATGTGTAGAGAGCCCGAGTCAGCGCTAAATAGTAGCTGGATGAGAAGATAAAGCTAGAGAGGTGCTGAAATCTCATTGGCAACTCCATTGAACTCTCATGGGTTCATTTCTTAGTAGATCTTTAACGTTCCTATGCCGAAGTTTCTTCTATAACTTGGTATTTTAATACAATTTTCTTCCTTTGCTCTGTAAATTGGATTTTACTTTGATTACTTTCGGATCTGCTTTGAGTTGACTGAAATTGCTTGTTGTGCAAGTCTCTTTCTTTGTAAGTTGATCTTTACTTTGAGTAGTTTTAGACTTTGATTTGAATTGACCCAGATCGCAAGTCTTTTGATTTTTGTAACACTTCCTATCTTGATGACCGTAAGATCTTCCATGAATCGATTGAAATTGTTAGTAGACATAGCTTTGGTTAATACATTTGTCCATTGAAATGTTCAAGGTATATGATTAACATATAGATTTTCGTTTTGAACTTGTTCATGTGCGAAGTATAGATCAATCTCCATATGTTTGGTTCTGGCATGTAAAACCGGATCAGCTAACATATATACAATGCTTTTATTTTCACATCAAATGATTGATTTGATTTCTGATTTCAGTTTAAGTTCCTTTAGCAGAGGTTTTATCCATAGAATTTTAGTTGTAGCATTTGAAATGCTTCTATGTTTTGCCTCTGTGCTTTATCTTGATATGCTTGCATGTTTCTTTGAGCTCAATTAGATGAGATTTCCACTGCATTATATATAGTATCCAGTGATAAATTTCCTATCATCTGGATTTGATACCCAATCAACATCAACGTTGCCCACTATTTTGAGATGGATGTTTCTTTTTAGTAGTTGTCCATAATCAATGCTTCCTTTTAAGTATCTCAGTATTCTTTTGATTGCTTTCCAGTGTTCATACAATGGATTCTATAAAAATTGAGGAACTCTATTAACGTTTTAACTAATATTTGTTCTGGTTAAAGTTGTATATTACAATGTCCTTATAACTTTTCCATATTTTTTAACGTTAATTATTGGCTTCCTCTATGTTTAGATTAATGTTGAATGCTTATTATAGGAGTTGACTGTGATTTATCCTCATCCATCTTGGCTTTGATGAGCAGTTCTGCAATAAACTTTCTTTGACTTAAGAAAATATCCGAGTTACTCCTATTAGCTAAAAAAATTCTCTAAGATAGACATTGTGAAAGAATGTCAAAATACAGGATAAAGCTTCTAAACAAAGCATGGAGAATCTAGGTCCTTCAAAGATAGCTAAAATAAAGACTTTCGGAGAAACTGAAGGCTTCGTCCTAAAGCTAAAGGGTGTGTCATCACTGAATAAGAGATAAAGAGTAAAGCTAAGGTAAAGAGTCGTCAAAGGAAAAAAGCATCTTGGATAATGAAGAAAAACTCCTTTAGATAACACCAAGGGCGTGACTCTCTAAAAATACACATCTGACCCAAGTAGTAAAGCATAGCTTATAGAAAACTCAAATGAAAGGGTTTCAGAAAATTATTCATAAAAAAAAATACTATCCGACAAAAAGCCCTCAGTAAGACACCTATCGTACTAATAGATGTTTCACATAGGAGTAAAAAGCCAGAAGCTTGCATAAATACATGCCCTCCATAGTAATTAAGCCCACCTTTTGAAAGAAGCCCTTCAGTTGTACCATAAGCAAAAGACACTTACCCCCAATGACATTGTAATACCCACATTTTTCTACGCTCAAATTTCGAGAAAAATGAAACGCAAACACAATCAAGCATGGTGCATCTAAATCTGGTACCTGCAATAAATGAGCATAAGCATAATCAGAGTACGATAAGATAACTCATGGCAGAAACAGAAAAGGATAAACTAGTATTAACTCAAGTAGCCACCTTTTCCAAAGTAAGCCACTTTGCCAATACCGAGCATGAGAGAGGACGAGAACCAAAAGCCAAACGTAAGCACCTGTGAGAACCCGACCTTCTCTGGAAAACCTGGGTGGTTGTAATGAGGAGGAATGTCAGAACAACAAGATTCTGGTGAACAGGAAATGTACAACACATATTATAACACAGATATGTCCTGTTTGGTTCAACCCAAGATGCATGACTACCAAGTTTAGTGATTCTAGCCTAATCTTGAAGATTTTTAAGCACGAATTTACTACTCATCCCATACTAGTATTCCCAAAGTATAATACCGAGATAGGGCGTTTATGCATACATTTGTGAAGCCTTTATACTAGAGCATGACTGGTTATTTAATCGAGGTTAGAACCCCTAGTTACGGAGTTTCTATGTATACACTTTCATTTTCTCCGATTGCTTAAGACCTTAGGCGAACTTATTGGTCACTTATTATTCCTCGAATATTTATTTAACATTAACATAAACTAGAGGGCACTAGCTACGGGCCCTACTAGTTAAGGCTTTTGTCATTCACGCATATACCCTTGCCCCACATAAGGTGAGAGATGGTATTTTACAGCTCGCTATACCTTCTAGTTGACCTTGTTAGATAACCCTCTTAGTCGCTTATTACTTCCCATATGATAGGTAGCCATATCTTACATTTTAGTTTCCTAGTCTGGGTACACCTGCCGTTTAAAACCCCTAAACTGAAAGACCTATTCCCAGGTGGACTCTTCAACCCCAGCCGCTTAAGACCCAGGAATTGAACTATAGGTGAAGGTTATTAGGTTCATACCCCATTAGCCTTTAATACTTCCCTATTTGGGATAAAGTGGGCTGTGTTATTAATTCATTCCCGTTCAGTCCCTCTACACGGAAATGCTTTACGCACACGATTCATTATCGTCATGGGTTCATATGGTTACATTATTAACCTACTAAGTCCAACTCTAAAATTTAAATTATAAATTCCTAGTATAAATAGGAAAGTTATCTCTCTTGATCCTAGGATATATTTAATTACCTTCCCTAATTGGACTTAGCATTTAAACAACAATCGATACCCATTAGCCCCCTTTTTGTTATCCATAAGTTTATTGCCATTTATGACCATAACAGTCATATTTTCCTAGGGAAACCCTTAACTCTTGATATCCTGTAACAACCCGTAAAATCTGGGCCAGTTTAAAATTTTTATTTTGGCAGTTTTAGCTGAATTTTGAATATTTAAAATGGAATATTTTAAATAATATCGACGAGAAATTTATTTTGAATATAATTCGACGTATATATTTTTATACGTCGTCGTTAGAATATAAATATTTATATATAATTATAAAAGGAATTGAAAATGGCGCGGTAGTTCGAAAATTCGATTTCTAATTTCAAATGAATATACAGAATTCGTTATAAGTCAGAATTGAACGAAACAAGAAATATTTGAATCTGTATAACTATATCTTTGTAACGAAATTAACAAACTGAGATTTCATCTTAGAAATGATAAGATATGTCCAGTTTAAAATTAGAAATAGTCGCTGTAGAATTTATATATATTTTTATATATATAAGGCCCTTAAAAATAGCAATTTTGCAAACGACCTCGGATTTCGATGAAACCAGTTTTGTTGGGTCCGGGATGTAAAGTTATTGTTAGGTTTCAAGTTCCATAATTTTTCGAATCAATATGTGAGCGTGGCAAAGGAAAACGTGTTTTGACTATTTCAGTTGATTTTAATCGACTGGAAATTGGCCATTTTTCTAACGGTCCCAGAATTCGACGAAACTAGTTTTGTTAGGACCGTATCGTCAATACGAAGCTAGAAAATATTTTTCGGGAATTTTTCTAGTTAGTATGTGACCCCGGTAATTTGAAATGTACGTTTAAAATTCAATATAGTGATTTAAATGTAAATTTAATGAAAACTGATCGAAACAATGGAATTGGCTTGCGAAACATATCCCATTATGCTCGAAATGGGGGTAATTAGCTAGGGGCAACAGTCGTTTGGTTTGGATTAGAGTTCGTATAAAAGAATGGGTATTTTTGTAAATTAAGGAATTAAGTATATAAATAAAATAAAATTTAAAACCCTAACATCACTTTCCTAAAGATCCAGCCACCGGTCAAAAGCGATTGAAGGCTTAAATCGCCCCAAATCAAATCTGCATCGATCTCCTTCTCCACTCTATAAGAATCGAAACCCCTACTAGAAAATCAAAGAGCCTCTCAAGCTCTACTAAATCATACGGAGATGATGTTTCCTCGTTGCTCGTGGCGTTCGAATTCTGAGCTGGAAGGGGTGAAGTTCGGATGAGGTTTCTGGGCTTGGGGGTGCGACGAGTTCGTCGCTGCTCCTGGCAGAGGGGCGTGGCATGAAGGCCGACGAGGTGGAGGGGTTGGATCTGGTCTCAGGCGAGCGTGGCGCGAGCAAGGAGGAACCCTAGCGGTTGAAGGCTTATCGACGGTGAGCAGGAAGAAAAGAGGCGGGTTTCCAGAAGAAAAACAGTGAAGGTAATTAACTTTATTTAAATTTCAGTTTTAATTTAATTCACTTTATTTAAATTTGCATTGTTTTTCAATTTAAATCTGAAAATAGATATGCTTTTAAATCTGAAAATAGATATGCTTTTAAATCTGAAAATAGATATGCTTTTAAATCTGAAAATAGATATGCTTTTAAATCTGAAAATAGATATGCTTTTAAATCTGAAAATAGATATGTTTTAAATCTGAAAATAGATATGTTTTTAAATCTGAAAATAAATTGTTTTTAAATTTGAAAAATGTATAAACATGATTTTTGAAAAATGTATAAACATGATTTTTGAAAAATGTATAAACATGATTTTTGAAAAATGTATAAACATGATTTTTGAAAAATGTATAAACATGAGATTTGAAAATATAAAATAAAATTGGATTTGGAAAATATGATTTTTATTCATAGGAAAACGAAGAAAAATAGAATTTTTATATATTGAACATCGATAGAAAAATAGAATTTTTATATGTTGAACATCGAATTAAAAATTCGATTTTTATATATTGAACTTTGAAATAGAAATTCGATTTTTATATATGGAATAGCGAAGTCAAAATTCGATTTTTAAATATAATTTTTAAAGTGAATATAAAAATATGATTTTTAAAATTGAAAGTGAATAAATAAAAATGTGAATTTTATTTTAAAGACATAAATATAAAAATGTGTGATTTTTATATATATAGTGACTACGGGCAAGAGGACGATAAAAAGGCGAGAAGAAGAGTCAAGATGATTGGATAGCTTTCGGTGAGAACTTCTCACTCAAATTCTATTTTTCTAGTTATATATATATATATACTAGGATGCAGACGGTGCTTATTAGAAGCACCCGACACCCGTCCACATACCATGGACTTGTTTGTTTGGTTGTGTAGTTGGTTAGATTATTTGATTTGGGTTTGATTGATAGGTTGAATTGGAAATTGATTAAAATTGATATGTGAATGGCGTGGGCCTTCACTAGACCGGGGATAAGGCTAGGCCTCGTCCCGTTTCTAGTATCGTGCCGTTATGCCGCCGAAATTTTCTAAAATATGTTAGAAAATAAAAATATCATTTTATTGTGTAATTGAATAATAGAAATTCATATGTTGGAATAAAATGTTTTATCGTAAAAAAAAAAAAATATAATTTTTAACGTGAATATGAATATAGTGAAAGTGAATAAAATAAATATTCATTTACAAACCAGACGGTTTGTTTATGTACACTTATTTGAAGGACATTGATTGGGTCGATAAATTTTACACATCGCCCAACAGCACAAATAAAATATGTGTTTGATTGTTTGAAACCCCACACGGGTGTTGGGATGAAATTTGAAGTTCACTCATCCCAATTGATTGAATATGTCGATCGGTTGATTGACAGGCTGTTTTAAGCGTTGGATATCTAAATTTGATGCTTATACAGTGTAGTGCACTTTGGTTGATGGTTGATTATTTTTCAATGCTATGATACATGTGTTGTATGAAAATCCATATAATTAATTTTATATGGTAATTGATTGGGCCTCATTCCAGTTTTAAAAAGAAATATTTTGAAAAAGAAATATTTGAAATAGAATATTTGAAAATAAAGGAATATATGAAGCCGTGTTGATTAGATTGACGCCATTTTGACGTGAACGATATTTATATCGATTTTATTCATTTTGAAATGAATTGAATTTTAAAACGATTTCAAAATGAAATGAATTGAAAACGATTTCGAAATGAATTGAATTGAAAACGATTTCGAAATGAATTGAATTGAAAACGATTTCGAAATGAATTGAATTGAAAACGATTTCGGAATGAAATGAATTGAAAACGAATTCAAATTGAATTGAAAACGATTTCGAAATGAAATGAATTGAAAACGAATTCAAATTGAATTGAAAACGATTTCGAAATGAAATGAATTGAAAACGAATTCAAATTGAATTGAAAACGATTTCGAAATGAATTGAATTGAAAACGAATTCAAAGTGAATTGAAAACGATTTCGAAATGAATTGAATTGAAAACGAATTCAAAGTGAATTGAAAACGATTTCGAAATGAATTGAATTGAAAACGATTTCGAAATGAATTGAATTGAAAACGATTTCGAAGTGAATTGAATTGAAAACAAATTCAAATTGAATTGAAAGCGAATTGAAATTTGAATTGAATAGAAATGAATTTTGAAACGAATTTATAAAGAAGAATTCAATTTTGCTTTGAATTGAAATGGAAGTTGAAATTGCTTTTGAAACGAATTTAAAACTATTTATATAATTCGTTTTAAATAGGAATCGACGAAGTATATATTATATATATATTATATATATAATATAATGGCCTGAATAGAACGCGCCGCGCCGCGGCAGTTCGTGAATTTCGACCATTTATTTCAAACGGACATTGCGGGAGATCCGACCGTCGGATTCTCCTAAAACCGGAACCGTTGGGTTCGTATCGAAAAGAGCTTTCTAATGAATGTTAGAAATTTGAAATCTAACGGTTGGATTTGGAGATACGTCCAAATCAAATTCGAAAAAGGTCGCTGTAAGTGCAGTTCGATGGCCGTTAATGGAAATCGACTGTACGGGCCTTGATAAAATTATTAAAAATAGTAATAATTTGTGTAAAATCATAAGAAATGATTTGTGAAAGTTTGGGATGAAAAACTCCATATTTGAAAAGATAAAAATAGATTTTTATCGAAATGAACTAGTTTTGAACTAGAATTATAATTTATTTATTTTTAAATAAATAAATTGAATTTGAAATGGTTTTGAAAATAACCAAAATTTCCAATGATTGCATTGGAGTGGATTTGAATCGAAATTGTCTTCGGAATATTTCGATGTTGGAATTCGTGATATTACAGGTGTTGTTATGGAAATTTGAAAGATATATATTTGTATCGTTATTTCCAATACGACATTTGTTAGTCGTAGAATTCGATATTGAATATAAGCCGATATATTTTCTATTCAGAGCCTTGTATTGAATATCGAATGTGATTTGGGTTTGTCGTGAATGGTGTCTTCACTAACACTGTTCTTGAACCCAGTTGAGAAAAGATTAAATCTTTTTATTTAGATTTAATGAAGTGTACCAATTAAATGATATTTAATTGGAATTGAATTGGTATTGATTTTTGGGTTTATCGTGAACAGTGTTTTAAATAACACTTGTTCTTTAACCCGATAATTAATGAATGTGATTTGGGTTTGTCGTGAATGGTGTCTTCACTAACACTGTTCTTGAACCCAGTTGAGAAAAGATTAAATCTTTTTATTTAGATTTAATGAAGTGTACCAATTAAATGATATTTAATTGGAATTGAATTGATATTGATTTTTGGGTTTATCATGAACAGTGTTTTAAATAACACTTGTTCTTTAACCCGATAATTAATGAATGTGATTTGGGTTTGTCGTGAATGGTGTCTTCACTAACACTGTTCTTGAACCCAGTTGAGAAAAGATTAAATCTTTTTATTTAGATTTAATGAAGTGTACCAATTAAATGATATTTAATTGGAATTGAATTGGTATTGATTTTTGGGTTTATCGTGAACAGTGTTTTAAATAACACTTGTTCTTTAACCCGATAATTAATGAATGTGATTTGGGTTTGTCGTGAATGGTGTCTTCACTAACACTGTTCTTGAACCCAGCTGAGAAAAGATTAAATCTTTTGATTTAGATTTAATGAAGTGTACCAATTAAATGATATTTAATTGGAATTGAATGGATATTGATTTTTGGGTTTATCGTGAACAGTGTTTTGAATAACACTTGTTCTTTAACCCGATAATTAATGGGATGTGACTTTGGGTTTATCGTGAGCCGTGTTTTAAATGACACTGATTCTTTAACCCAGTCACAGATTAAAACTAAGTGGAGTTTTAATGAATCTTTAATTAGATTTGAATGTGAAATTTAGAAACTAACTGGCGGTTAGCCAAGCAGAATGGTTTTCTGGATATTGATCTGATGTTGGTTTCGGCCTTCGGGGTTAATATTTGGGGAATTATTCTCTTGATTAATTTACGGTTAGTGACTAATGAATTGGAATGAGGCGTATGTTGTGTTTGTGTAACACTTATTTAAAATATACGCGAGTTATTCGGAAAGGCCGGGTTTATCCCATTCTGAATAACTGATACGACGATGAGTCGAAGATGAAGACGATGGTCGAAGACCGGAGGTCTTCACGTCGTTTGGGTGATAACTGATGATCTTGATTGGGCTGTACACCCAAGAAGATGGAAACAGTTAGTGATCGTCCAGACGTACTTGGAGATCGATGGATATGCGGGGTACTAGGTGCCTCCGGTTTCGTTCAGACCCAGGACGGACTTGTAAATGGACTGTGTGTCTGACATCGGATTTCATTCTGTGTGACTGATATCGGTTGCATAGGATGGTTTGCCTGTGTGGCATGCTAAGATGCAAATGATCAAGGCTTCTGTTGAAAAGCAAAGTCTTGTGGTGATGATCAAAGCACGGCCTTTGTGGCGTAGCTTTGTGTAACGTTTACCTCGCGTGTTTCACACCAGGTATGAACCAAAAACGGGAGACGGACGTCAGGGGGGACATGCGTTTTCTTTCTAGCTAGAAGTGGCGTCAGTGGTTTTACACGCCCTGACGAGTTTGACTTATGTGGTTGTTGCTGTTGCGAGGCGCCTCAGATTGATCGGTCGTTCTCGAACCGATGGAGTCATTTAGTTGGCTCGCTTACGCCCCAAAGGGCGGAGAAACGTATTGTTCAGGCATTATAATCCACTTCGTGTGGACCGGCCCTGACGATCCAAGGTACGGTTGCGGCTGTGCCTGAGACTCGGGCTAGACAGTCTCGAATCGGTTGAGGACTATCTTTTGCCTCGGTTCATAGACGGAAATCCAATTTCCAAATACGTGACTTTGCGGTTTTATTTGTAAACCTATATATGGCGACATAGTGGCATGGGACGCTCATGCCGCCTATGATTGATACTTATGATTTGAAGTTGTTTTATGCACTATGCACTTATAATAGTATCAAACGATTCGTTTTAACCGTATCAAGCATTCTTTGGCTGTTATAAGGAAAAACCCTATCCTCGGCTGCGTTGCATTGTGTGATGGGACCTGGGTCTTATAACAGCTTCACTTTTCTTTATTTAGCATTGCGCTGTTTGTTTTATGCACTGGTATTCTTGGGAGGAAACCCGTTCCGTGTTATACGGCGTGGTCCCTTGATTTACCGAACTTTAAAATAAAGAATTATAACTGTTTTAGTTCTCACACCAGTCCCATGACTGACCTGGAGTTTATTGTTTTAACCTAAACTCTGGGTGCCCTTATTTTGACACGGGCAGCTAGTAGTTTTGGTTTTGCAGATTTATATTCATAGGAACCTGGTTTACAGCTGGAACGATATCCGGAAAGCTTTGTATCCGTATATCTTCTTCTAGTTGTGTATTGTATTATTTTCCGCTGCTATGTATTTAAATGTAGTTTAAATCTCTGATATTCCTGTGTTATATTCATTGATACTCTGTATATTCTTGTAATCTGATGCATTGTTGTAATAAGCAATGAAATGTTCTTCTGTATGCGTTCTGTTGTGGTTTGTTCTCGAACTATCCGACGCTTTCCTCTACGGGGAAGTTGCGGGTTTTCACATTTGGTATCAGAGCTTTGGTTTACAGAGCTTAGAGAACAAGGCACATTAGAACCATACGAAAGAATTCATCAGATATTGGATTAGTAATATCCAATTAGAATGACTCGTTAGAGATGGGATCAGTAGTATCCTAGAACGAGTGTGAAGAGTATATTTTTAAAGTGAAAACAAATTTTGTTTTGAAAATTTAAATCAATTATTCGTAGTTGATTATCTATTTATATTGATGTGGACAATCCAGTATATATAGATTTTGCGTATACGTCTGATCCGCGTGTATTCGAAATTTTAATATACTGGATAGATATAGAGTCACACTCTAGTCACCCGGACGTGATTCTGATGATTGACGCGTCATCATTAGTAATTATTTTCGTGTTTCGAAGGTGTGATATCTATATATTTCCATTAGACTGGTGTGAGAACCAAAACTTATATAGTTAGAATACATTGTTGTGAATTGGCCTCAAAACATGATTTTCTTTATATGTATCAAAAGTTATGAATTTGAAACTCTAATTCACTAATTGATTGATGTTTGTGTTGTATGTTTATTTGTTTGATAATTTTTAGCCAATTAGCCTAATTGAATCAAATATTGAACTATATTGAAAATTGGTCGCATTTGCTTGCATATATGTACTTACCTTGAACAGGTCATAGCAAGGAGGCTAGAGCCAGAGAATAAAATTTGTTTGCCCGACAAATAGGTACATGTTTACTACATAATTTCCTGTTTTGTTTGGGTGATGATGATTTTGTGAGCCTATTGGCTAGCCGCTTGGCTTTTTCTTTTTCTTTTTGAGATCTGAAGGACCGGGGAAGCTATTTGAAATTCCCCGATGCTCCCGGTGCAGGGGAGGTTATGGCGAAATTTTTCAAAAATTTAGGGTGTTAGCCAAATTTTTGAAATTTTAGAAATTCTCAGAAACTGAAAAGTTGGAGAATGGAAGCCAGGTCGATCGTAGAGTTGATTAATCAAACCACTTTCGACTTTGTTCCTTTTCGGGGACGAAAAGTTTTAAGTGGGGGAGATTGTAACAACCCGTAAAATCTGGGCCAGTTTAAAATTTTTATTTTGGCAGTTTTAGCTGAATTTTGAATATTTAAAATGGAATATTTTAAATAATATCGACGAGAAATTTATTTTGAATATAATTCGACGTATATATTTTTATACGTCGTCGTTAGAATATAAATATTTATATATAATTATAAAAGGAATTGAAAATGGCGCGGTAGTTCGAAAATTCGATTTCTAATTTCAAATGAATATACAGAATTCGTTATAAGTCAGAATTGAACGAAACAAGAAATATTTGAATCTGTATAACTATATCTTTGTAACGAAATTAACAAACTGAGATTTCATCTTAGAAATGATAAGATATGTCCAGTTTAAAATTAGAAATAGTCGCTGTAGAATTTATATATATTTTTATATATATAAGGCCCTTAAAAATAGCAATTTTGCAAACGACCTCGGATTTCGATGAAACCAGTTTTGTTGGGTCCGGGATGTAAAGTTATTGTTAGGTTTCAAGTTCCATAATTTTTCGAATCAATATGTGAGCGTGGCAAAGGAAAACGTGTTTTGACTATTTCAGTTGATTTTAATCGACTGGAAATTGGCCATTTTTCTAACGGTCCCAGAATTCGACGAAACTAGTTTTGTTAGGACCGTATCGTCAATACGAAGCTAGAAAATATTTTTCGGGAATTTTTCTAGTTAGTATGTGACCCCGGTAATTTGAAATGTACGTTTAAAATTCAATATAGTGATTTAAATGTAAATTTAATGAAAACTGATCGAAACAATGGAATTGGCTTGCGAAACATATCCCATTGTGCTCGAAATGGGGGTAATTAGCTAGGGGCAACAGTCGTTTGGTTTGGATTAGAGTTCGTATAAAAGAATGGGTATTTTTGTAAATTAAGGAATTAAGTATATAAATAAAATAAAATTTAAAACCCTAACATCACTTTCCTAAAGATCCAGCCACCGGTCAAAAGCGATTGAAGGCTTAAATCGCCCCAAATCAAATCTGCATCGATCTCCTTCTCCACTCTATAAGAATCGAAACCCCTACTAGAAAATCAAAGAGCCTCTCAAGCTCTACTAAATCATACGGAGATGATGTTTCCTCGTTGCTCGTGGCGTTCGAATTCTGAGCTGGAAGGGGTGAAGTTCGGATGAGGTTTCTGGGCTTGGGGGTGCGACGAGTTCGTCGCTGCTCCTGGCAGAGGGGCGTGGCATGAAGGCCGACGAGGTGGAGGGGTTGGATCTGGTCTCAGGCGAGCGTGGCGCGAGCAAGGAGGAACCCTAGCGGTTGAAGGCTTATCGACGGTGAGCAGGAAGAAAAGAGGCGGGTTTCCAGAAGAAAAACAGTGAAGGTAATTAACTTTATTTAAATTTCAGTTTTAATTTAATTCACTTTATTTAAATTTGCATTGTTTTTCAATTTAAATCTGAAAATAGATATGCTTTTAAATCTGAAAATAGATATGCTTTTAAATCTGAAAATAGATATGCTTTTAAATCTGAAAATAGATATGCTTTTAAATCTGAAAATAGATATGCTTTTAAATCTGAAAATAGATATGTTTTAAATCTGAAAATAGATATGTTTTTAAATCTGAAAATAAATTGTTTTTAAATTTGAAAAATGTATAAACATGATTTTTGAAAAATGTATAAACATGATTTTTGAAAAATGTATAAACATGATTTTTGAAAAATGTATAAACATGATTTTTGAAAAATGTATAAACATGAGATTTGAAAATATAAAATAAAATTGGATTTGGAAAATATGATTTTTATTCATAGGAAAACGAAGAAAAATAGAATTTTTATATATTGAACATCGATAGAAAAATAGAATTTTTATATGTTGAACATCGAATTAAAAATTCGATTTTTATATATTGAACTTTGAAATAGAAATTCGATTTTTATATATGGAATAGCGAAGTCAAAATTCGATTTTTAAATATAATTTTTAAAGTGAATATAAAAATATGATTTTTAAAATTGAAAGTGAATAAATAAAAATGTGAATTTTATTTTAAAGACATAAATATAAAAATGTGTGATTTTTATATATATAGTGACTACGGGCAAGAGGACGATAAAAAGGCGAGAAGAAGAGTCAAGATGATTGGATAGCTTTCGGTGAGAACTTCTCACTCAAATTCTATTTTTCTAGTTATATATATATATATACTAGGATGCAGACGGTGCTTATTAGAAGCACCCGACACCCGTCCACATACCATGGACTTGTTTGTTTGGTTGTGTAGTTGGTTAGATTATTTGATTTGGGTTTGATTGATAGGTTGAATTGGAAATTGATTAAAATTGATATGTGAATGGCGTGGGCCTTCACTAGACCGGGGATAAGGCTAGGCCTCGTCCCGTTTCTAGTATCGTGCCGTTATGCCGCCGAAATTTTCTAAAATATGTTAGAAAATAAAAATATCATTTTATTGTGTAAATGAATAATAGAAATTCATATGTTGGAATAAAATGTTTTATCGTAAAAAAAAAAATATAATTTTTAACGTGAATATGAATATAGTGAAAGTGAATAAAATAAATATTCATTTACAAACCAGACGGTTTGTTTATGTACACTTATTTGAAGGACATTGATTGGGTCGATAAATTTTACACATCGCCCAACAGCACAAATAAAATATGTGTTTGATTGTTTGAAACCCCACACGGGTGTTGGGATGAAATTTGAAGTTCACTCATCCCAATTGATTGAATATGTCGATCGGTTGATTGACAGGCTGTTTTAAGCGTTGGATATCTAAATTTGATGCTTATACAGTGTAGTGCACTTTGGTTGATGGTTGATTATTTTTCAATGCTATGATACATGTGTTGTATGAAAATCCATATAATTAATTTTATATGGTAATTGATTGGGCCTCATTCCAGTTTTAAAAAGAAATATTTTGAAAAAGAAATATTTGAAATAGAATATTTGAAAATAAAGGAATATATGAAGCCGTGTTGATTAGATTGACGCCATTTTGACGTGAACGATATTTATATCGATTTTATTCATTTTGAAATGAATTGAATTTTAAAACGATTTCGAAATGAAATGAATTGAAAACGATTTCGAAATGAATTGAATTGAAAACGATTTCGAAATGAATTGAATTGAAAACGATTTCGAAATGAATTGAATTGAAAACGATTTCGGAATGAAATGAATTGAAAACGAATTCAAATTGAATTGAAAACGATTTCGAAATGAAATGAATTGAAAACGAATTCAAATTGAATTGAAAACGATTTCGAAATGAAATGAATTGAAAACGAATTCAAATTGAATTGAAAACGATTTCGAAATGAATTGAATTGAAAACGAATTCAAAGTGAATTGAAAACGATTTCGAAATGAATTGAATTGAAAACGAATTCAAAGTGAATTGAAAACGATTTCGAAATGAATTGAATTGAAAACGATTTCGAAATGAATTGAATTGAAAACGATTTCGAAGTGAATTGAATTGAAAACAAATTCAAATTGAATTGAAAGCGAATTGAAATTTGAATTGAATAGAAATGAATTTTGAAACGAATTTATAAAGAAGAATTCAATTTTGCTTTGAATTGAAATGGAAGTTGAAATTGCTTTTGAAACGAATTTAAAACTATTTATATAATTCGTTTTAAATAGGAATCGACGAAGTATATATTATATATATATTATATATATAATATAATGGCCTGAATAGAACGCGCCGCGCCGCGGCAGTTCGTGAATTTCGACCATTTATTTCAAACGGACATTGCGGGAGATCCGACCGTCGGATTCTCCTAAAACCGGAACCGTTGGGTTCGTATCGAAAAGAGCTTTCTAATGAATGTTAGAAATTTGAAATCTAACGGTTGGATTTGGAGATACGTCCAAATCAAATTCGAAAAAGGTCGCTGTAAGTGCAGTTCGATGGCCGTTAATGGAAATCGACTGTACGGGCCTTGATAAAATTATTAAAAATAGTAATAATTTGTGTAAAATCATAAGAAATGATTTGTGAAAGTTTGGGATGAAAAACTCCATATTTGAAAAGATAAAAATAGATTTTTATCGAAATGAACTAGTTTTGAACTAGAATTATAATTTATTTATTTTTAAATAAATAAATTGAATTTGAAATGGTTTTGAAAATAACCAAAATTTCCAATGATTGCATTGGAGTGGATTTGAATCGAAATTGTCTTCGGAATATTTCGATGTTGGAATTCGTGATATTACAGGTGTTGTTATGGAAATTTGAAAGATATATATTTGTATCGTTATTTCCAATACGACATTTGTTAGTCGTAGAATTCGATATTGAATATAAGCCGATATATTTTCTATTCAGAGCCTTGTATTGAATATCGAATGTGATTTGGGTTTGTCGTGAATGGTGTCTTCACTAACACTGTTCTTGAACCCAGTTGAGAAAAGATTAAATCTTTTTATTTAGATTTAATGAAGTGTACCAATTAAATGATATTTAATTGGAATTGAATTGGTATTGATTTTTGGGTTTATCGTGAACAGTGTTTTAAATAACACTTGTTCTTTAACCCGATAATTAATGAATGTGATTTGGGTTTGTCGTGAATGGTGTCTTCACTAACACTGTTCTTGAACCCAGTTGAGAAAAGATTAAATCTTTTTATTTAGATTTAATGAAGTGTACCAATTAAATGATATTTAATTGGAATTGAATTGATATTGATTTTTGGGTTTATCGTGAACAGTGTTTTAAATAACACTTGTTCTTTAACCCGATAATTAATGAATGTGATTTGGGTTTGTCGTGAATGGTGTCTTCACTAACACTGTTCTTGAACCCAGTTGAGAAAAGATTAAATCTTTTTATTTAGATTTAATGAAGTGTACCAATTAAATGATATTTAATTGGAATTGAATTGGTATTGATTTTTGGGTTTATCGTGAACAGTGTTTTAAATAACACTTGTTCTTTAACCCGATAATTAATGAATGTGATTTGGGTTTGTCGTGAATGGTGTCTTCACTAACACTGTTCTTGAACCCAGCTGAGAAAAGATTAAATCTTTTGATTTAGATTTAATGAAGTGTACCAATTAAATGATATTTAATTGGAATTGAATGGATATTGATTTTTGGGTTTATCGTGAACAGTGTTTTGAATAACACTTGTTCTTTAACCCGATAATTAATGGGATGTGACTTTGGGTTTATCGTGAGCCGTGTTTTAAATGACACTGATTCTTTAACCCAGTCACAGATTAAAACTAAGTGGAGTTTTAATGAATCTTTAATTAGATTTGAATGTGAAATTTAGAAACTAACTGGCGGTTAGCCAAGCAGAATGGTTTTCTGGATATTGATCTGATGTTGGTTTCGGCCTTCGGGGTTAATATTTGGGGAATTATTCTCTTGATTAATTTACGGTTAGTGACTAATGAATTGGAATGAGGCGTATGTTGTGTTTGTGTAACACTTATTTAAAATATACGCGAGTTATTCGGAAAGGCCGGGTTTATCCCATTCTGAATAACTGATACGACGATGAGTCGAAGATGAAGACGATGGTCGAAGACCGGAGGTCTTCACGTCGTTTGGGTGATAACTGATGATCTTGATTGGGCTGTACACCCAAGAAGATGGAAACAGTTAGTGATCGTCCAGACGTACTTGGAGATCGATGGATATGCGGGGTACTAGGTGCCTCCGGTTTCGTTCAGACCCAGGACGGACTTGTAAATGGACTGTGTGTCTGACATCGGATTTCATTCTGTGTGACTGATATCGGTTGCATAGGATGGTTTGCCTGTGTGGCATGCTAAGATGCAAATGATCAAGGCTTCTGTTGAAAAGCAAAGTCTTGTGGTGATGATCAAAGCACGGCCTTTGTGGCGTAGCTTTGTGTAACGTTTACCTCGCGTGTTTCACACCAGGTATGAACCAAAAACGGGAGACGGACGTCAGGGGGGACATGCGTTTTCTTTCTAGCTAGAAGTGGCGTCAGTGGTTTTACACGCCCTGACGAGTTTGACTTATGTGGTTGTTGCTGTTGCGAGGCGCCTCAGATTGATCGGTCGTTCTCGAACCGATGGAGTCATTTAGTTGGCTCGCTTACGCCCCAAAGGGCGGAGAAACGTATTGTTCAGGCATTATAATCCACTTCGTGTGGACCGGCCCTGACGATCCAAGGTACGGTTGCGGCTGTGCCTGAGACTCGGGCTAGACAGTCTCGAATCGGTTGAGGACTATCTTTTGCCTCGGTTCATAGACGGAAATCCAATTTCCAAATACGTGACTTTGCGGTTTTATTTGTAAACCTATATATGGCGACATAGTGGCATGGGACGCTCATGCCGCCTATGATTGATACTTATGATTTGAAGTTGTTTTATGCACTATGCACTTATAATAGTATCAAACGATTCGTTTTAACCGTATCAAGCATTCTTTGGCTGTTATAAGGAAAAACCCTATCCTCGGCTGCGTTGCATTGTGTGATGGGACCTGGGTCTTATAACAGCTTCACTTTTCTTTATTTAGCATTGCGCTGTTTGTTTTATGCACTGGTATTCTTGGGAGGAAACCCGTTCCGTGTTATACGGCGTGGTCCCTTGATTTACCGAACTTTAAAATAAAGAATTATAACTGTTTTAGTTCTCACACCAGTCCCATGACTGACCTGGAGTTTATTGTTTTAACCTAAACTCTGGGTGCCCTTATTTTGACACGGGCAGCTAGTAGTTTTGGTTTTGCAGATTTATATTCACAGGAACCTGGTTTACAGCTGGAACGATATCCGGAAAGCTTTGTATCCGTATATCTTCTTCTAGTTGTGTATTGTATTATTTTCCGCTGCTATGTATTTAAATGTAGTTTAAATCTCTGATATTCCTGTGTTATATTCATTGATACTCTGTATATTCTTGTAATCTGATGCATTGTTGTAATAAGCAATGAAATGTTCTTCTGTATGCGTTCTGTTGTGGTTTGTTCTCGAACTATCCGACGCTTTCCTCTACGGGGAAGTTGCGGGTTTTCACATATCCTTATATTATCAGTCCTGAAATATCTATTTTTTATACCCCAACGGACCATTACTATTCATATTTATTTATTTATTTATTTGGTTGATTATTTATATATATATATGCGCACGAGGCCATTCACATTAAGTTACCACTTGTGGATGATGGATTTGCCGGTCGATTCCAGGCAGACTTCTATTGCAAGTTGAACTTAACCTCGCGCTTCGTACATTTATATTTATGCATTATACCCCTCACATTAAGCTGACTACCTGTGGATGTTGGATTTGTCAGTCGGTTCCGAGTAGACTTCTACCACAAGTTAAGCTTAACCTCGTGTCTAAATGCAGTTATAGTTTAAATTTCCTACTCGGGGTGTACAACACTTATCCTAATTAATTTAGGAATTGTATTCATTATCCTATTATATTTTCTTTCCCCAATCAACATTGGTTGCAATTGTTATTTATTAATTTGCGCTCCTATCTATGGAAATTAATTATATTAATTGCTACAATGGTTACCACAAGTATATTAATTCAATATGGATTATAATTCCATATAATTCCATAATTGAACATTATTCAAATGTTCAATACAATGTATATTTTATCGTTTTACGCTGATTTGGATGGATAATATGTATATATTTATATTTTATATTTTCGTGCGGTCAACGCAGTTATTATTATTATTAGATTTAATGATTTGGTTTAATCAATAACCAAACATTCCTTTTAGCATTCAATCTTGCCAAAAGGTTCAAATATTACAAAAAGACCATTAACCGTAATCATTGTAAATTATGCCTAATTATTAGAGTTGACATATTTTCAAATCACAGGACATATATGTTAACGTATAATTTGGAAAAGTTGATGCAAATTATGCACACATATGTATATTTACATTTATACGTACATTTGCACCACTTTTCCCTTTTTCAATCTTTATTTTCATATCTCTTGTGATTTCAAAATAATGTCTTTTTATTCAAAAAGAGGAAAACGACATATTTACAATAATTAAGCCAAAACCCAACAATATTGAATACAAACTGGCATATTTCCTTTAAATGTCAGAATCACAAAATGTACTATTTTATCCAAATTCACATAATTTATTATTCAACACTGAACTAGAGATCTGGAGTGTAACTAAATCTAATTGGTGTTTAATGAGACTGATTGCCAGATCTACAGTGCTTTTCAACAATTACAATACATTTTACAACATAATTGTAGGAAATATATATGAACATATTTAAGAATCCTACAATTAATATTATGCCTAACTACAGTTTGCAATTCACAAGTTTTGATAATTTTTACAATCAGATCTGACAGGTGCTAATTCAATTACAATCATATCTTAAGCAGATCTATGAAAATAGGCATATAAATATGAGATCTAATACAAATGAAATATACAGGCTATTATAGTTCTATATATAAATTTCCCACTCACCTGCAAGCATCAAAATCCAAAATTTGAATCTTTTAGGCCTACAATTCCCAAATTTTTATAAATCTACAATTTACCTGAAAAGGGGATAATTCTAGATCTGTAGGGATGTAAGGAAAAAAAAGGAAAAGAGGAGAGAATCTATTGTTGAGAGACAATTTACATTCTTTTCCATTAAATGTGATAATCCTCTCAATCCTATACGATTTGTTGTATAAGAATATATTTTTATTTAAGAAATTAGGTTTGGAGAAGGAGGAAAATGGCAAAGCTTTGCTGTTGTCCACAGATTTGTATAGAAAAGAATGAGGTCTTCCTCCTTTATTTATAGGAACGGAATCGACCTAGGACCATTAGAGTTGTTTTAATTAACATCCATCCGTTTAGATTATAAAATGCAATATAATTACCCCTCAAAATCTAGCCGTCATTAGGCACTACAGGCCCGAAGCGGCCGACACCCTTCCTAGGGGCAGTCGACCGCCCTCAGGTCGGTTTGCCTAATGAGGGCTAGTCAAAGAGGGAAACATATATATTAATAAGTGTGAACCTGTGCTTCGCACACGGGCTTTGCAAAATAAGTATAGTACCTTTGATAATTGCATGTACAATTACAGGGAAATGCTACATCAAAAATAGTCATTTGAAATGATAAATAACATATAGATATATGGTTTTAGAAGCATAAAAGAAACAAAGAAAAAACAAATTTGTCAATATATGCAAAAAAAACTATGATATCATACGATAACAAAATCCATGGTACGCATACGAAATTTACTATAATGACAGTTTTGCATTTGTTTGTACCACAATATCTTACATGAATGATATTCTCCCATAGTTGGTTGGATTTTTATAATGTTTCACACAAAAGCAGCTACACCTAAGGTCGTAAACAAAGCGTATAAGTTTCATCTGAATCGATTGTAGGTTCAAGTTTTGGAAAACTGCACAGAGGAAGAATGATGCACACTTAACTGAATCATAGACGATTCATAAGAACCTATTAACTTTGCATTTTAATTGAATCAGTTGCCTCAATTAAAACACAAACAGCAGAATAGGGCCCCGCCTAAGTTTTAACTTGATCATTATTTCTTGAAAAAGTTTTCCAATGTCTTTATATAAAGTGAAAGTAAAACTGTACAAACCAACACAACATGTACAACAAACGTGATTCGAAGCAAAACAACCCAAAAGAGAAAAAATACCCACGTTATGACCTGAATCACATAAAACCATATCGTACGGCCAATCACATCATGTCCAACATAACATCAGTAAAACTTAAGGCATATAAGGTATGTTACAACGCACAACAATAAGGAAACCATTCCAGAAAAGACTACATCCACATAAAAAAAGGGAAAGCGCGAACCAAGCTCCAAAGGAAATATAAGCTTTACCAATCACATAAATTAATCCTCTGCTTATTTCAGTAAGAGCTGAAAAGCTGCTGCCTTCAGGAAATAACCTATAAAAAAATGCTTCAACACTTGATTAGTTAACCTGTCCCGCGTATATGTATAATACTTAGTGGACTGAAGTGGAAACTAAAAATTAATACAGTTTTATTATTTGATAAGAAACTCCCATTAATTTGCTTTGTCCAAAAGCATATAAGTCCTATGAATACAAAAACCACTAAAATATTGATCACATAATCGTCAAAAAGTATTATTTGTGCTTATACACATATTTATAAAAATAATATGTAGTGTTCCTGGGAGTGAAAATAGCTTTTGCAAGTATTAAACCAACCATATATACTGATGTGCAAAGAAAAACAAATCGTATAGTCAATTCCATAAAATGTATTGTCAACTTGAGATTACATTTAGCACAACAGTCACTATCGAACGTAGTCTAAAATATGATCAAATTTGAAAATAGAATGTAAGATATCAGCGTAGGAGTAAACCACCAAATGTTGTGCTATGAAATTACACAGTGACTATCATTTACCTTGTAAAATAGACATTGAGAAAAAAATACAGTTAAAAAACACACAATAATCTACTCTAGTTTAGTAATTGATAAAGCATGGCGTTTGAAGAAACAAATACGTTTGAATGTACCTGTGTTTGTTAGTTCATGGCTATGGACTGAAATCATCTACCGATGAACTTTTAAGAGCTAGGTATGTTGAATAAACTTTCGATGTAAATGTGTACACCAACCAAATGTAGCAATTGTTCGCTGTCTCTTAAATTTTCACTGTTAATATATACACCACTGAATGGGCACAAAGCTTAAGCATGTTGAATACACACGTGCTTCCATATATTCTTTTCCTTCTATTTTTAATTGTGGTTGCATAAAAATTGAAGATCTGCTGATTGGGAATAGGGGATAGGGCTATAATAAACTCGTTAATATACAAACAAAATGAAGAAAAAACACATAATTATTACTGCAAAAATTGACGCAGATTATAAACATTTGCTTTAAAATGGTACTTATTTTTGTTATTTTAGTGTATATGTAATCCAAAATCTCAAAGAAACGATATTTATAATGAAACAAACAATGAGATCAAGGTAGCAGTCCGGATATGGGGAATCTTTACAATACTGGTTCTTCTGATATACTTAAGTTATATGCATGGAATAAATCATGTCAAAGATTAGAAAGTACACACAATTTGATAAATTAACCAATGGCACCGAGTACCAAAATTTCACAGGCCATCCTAATCTAAGGAAGCCTTCAATAAATTATAAATTGGAAACAACCTAAAATATATGGTTATGAATCAACTTTTTGGTTTCCTGTCTGAAGTCTAAATTCTCTAGGGATCATTAACAGTAAGGAAAACATTAACTTATAGGTTGACTTCTATTTTTAACTAAGTTGAAGAAAAGGAGGTGCATCAATATTATTTTAACATAAGTATTCTTGCTCCATGTGTCTAAAATTGATTGACTTAAGACGTGAACATCTACACATCTAAAATATAAGTGGCCTACAAAACATATTGCTATTCATATGCATCACATTTATTTGCAGCTTACAAAATGAAGTGTGGCATCCATAATGGTTTAATCATAAATTTCGCTGCAAAATAGTCAAGCAGCCCGCCTTTGCATAATTTTTGGTGACATGATAAAATATCATTTTGCGACTTAATTTCATTTTCACTATAAATAACATGTTGCCAATCTAAAATATATGCAATAATATAAAGGAAATCACTTGTAAATTGAACTGTTGAAAATTGGTTTTTTAAAAGGAAAGCCCATCATAGTTACGACAGATATTTATTTATTTTTTAAAAAGGGGAAAAATACCACGGACAGTCATTAAATGTCCCACCAAAAAATGTGAAGAAACATGTGATAAAATTCAGATAATGAAGCATTAAACAAAATTCCCTCTCCATCCAAGAATTGCAAGTTGGACAGAAAATGTCATTAATTCTTATAATTCTTACATTCACTGTGACACACATTCTGCTTGCACACACCCGTACTGATACACCTGCAGTGTCAAAAGTATGTAAATCGAGCGATGCATGTTCAACGTCCATGGCCAAATACCTGGTGATGGATGAAAAGGCGACATTTTCATTAAACTATGCATAAAAAGTTATTTAAAGATGGTGATGTCTGCTACAGAGATAATGTGTGAAAAGGTTTAATGCTTTATAATAGTAGGAAATTATGTTATATAGGAATGAGGTAGCGGCTATGACCTTGAGTAATCCCCTGAACATATTTAAATTCAAGTTTAGGAAACTTCAAACCTATAATCTTTTAAATCTAAACTTTTTTCTTTCTTCTTTCCCTTGTATGACTTTAAATGAAAATGGGTAACATAGATCAAATATGCTGCCAATAGTCATTGACATGCCATTGGTTTTAGCATGATAAATAAAATTTCCAAAATGTTCCATTCTATCACTCAATAAGATGTACAACCAACAAAAATAACTGTAGACCAATTAGTAAATGCAAAAACGACATACAAAAAGGCAAGACTGATTTGGATATATGCTTTGTAACAATTAATAACTCAGGGGAAAAGACCACTAAACCTCCAAACAGAAACTAAAATAAGTGCATGCTATGAGGAACATTTGGAAAATAAGTTATGAAGAACTTAAATATGAGTGATGTGCATATAAAATAATATATATTTGCATGGTTTATATGGATTACTGTCTACATGTGAAAAAGTCTGTAAAATACACAACTTGAAACTATATAAAAATTCTAAAATCACATCACTTTAAAAGTAATTCAAATTACTTCATTATATTCTTAAATTAACTTGTTATAATGTTTGAGCGTAAAAGATAATGCGTCAACTGCCAAAAAAACTGTATTTCCTTTATTTCTTTATACATTCATATTACCAATGCAAAATTTATCTGGATAAGGTTTGGCTTCGGGTTCCGATATTATGAGGCAACAACAAAAGGTTGAAACTTTTGTTTATAGTGGAAAGAGCATTACTCTAGCTTAACTGCTCTTTCTAAACTGGAGAAACTGTTTACATACATTTTTCTAGATAATATTTAAAGGGAGCGGCTATTGAGACACAAAATTGAACACAAATCAAGGGACACAGAGTATTAACCGTTGGATCATTTTGTCTTTATGTGAAGATGTGTAAATCATGGGAAGATCCAATGGTGGAGATGCATTGTGTCACCAATTGTGTCTATGTTTTGTGTCTCTTTAGACTTTCCCATATTTAAATCTCAAAAATCTATTATGTTATCTTGTCACTCCTTTTAAAAGTTCCCGACACAAATCGGTACTTTTCTGTCATAATAGACATAACCTAAAAGAAACCATATGGCATAATGCTTCTTAAAACTCACCAAAAGAGAAGAGGTAGCGACCAATAATGTAAGAAACCCATGATAGGTTTACTGGGTTTCATTTTCACACCAACAACCAAGACCTTTGAATTTATAAAAAGGGTTAGTTCATGACTACTATAAAAGATTACAGTATTAATTACCTGTGAATTCAAATAATGAGTAAAGCAGAGATATATGCTTTAATATTCGTTGACTTTGATAAGCAAATGTATGCATATGTTAAACGCAAATGCATGCAATAAAGTGCTAAAAGCGCTATGTCAAATTCAACATCAAGATGTATATGCTTCCAATACATTGTAGAAAAAACTCAACACATGAAAGATTCTGCCTGATTAAAATTAGAAGCTGAGAACAAAGTATACCAAAAAAAACACATATAGTCAAGCCAAATGAGTAATCATAGACATTGATGCATTAATAACATAAACCATTTTAAGATAGCATGTATAATCTCGAATAGAACATATTAATAAGCTTGTTACCAAAAAATTAATGTATGAGTTATATCCAACAACCACGTATAACATTATGATTATAACCATTTCGAGGGGTCCTTGGGCCATATATGTAACCCTTCCACGACACAAAAAGAAAGTATATGAATTATAGAAGATGCGTGTTTGATTCTCGTTGACGGTGATCTACGATCATAGCAAACTAAATATAAATACCTTGTGAAACCGAAAAAATTCCTAATGGGTCATAATTACCGCAAAGATGACCAAAATAATGCCAAAAAATTATTGATTGGTAACTGTATTCCTATTTGCATCTCCGTAACATCCGAAAACAAATTATGTTGTAATTCCGTGAGTGCTTTAAAGAAAACTGAAGCATAGTAAACCCTATAATTAGTGCATCGTCCATATTAGTAAACTAATTGTGGCACACACCAAATTTTTATTAGATCTATATATACATTTCTTTTCTTTTTGCCACTATTCCACCATACTTGAAAAGCATCAATCAACTATTATTTAAACCATAGCCTTGGAACTATAATATAACATACTTTCTCTTTTCGACCATTTACGGGTATAATACGTAGTCAGCTGAAATTAATGAAATAAGAGAAATAATTTTATTTCTCATTTTCAGCATCACAAAAGAAGGTGACTTCTTTAGGTTATCTCAATGTGAACCCAAAAGTTAATATTTTTACATAATATCAGACATAGTTGCTCATGATACGGTGATATGTAAGTTTTATGATGTTTATAAACCAAACAATGCAAATTGAAATGAGTTCCTAGTTTTAAAAATTCACAATTTTAAAAGCATATTCATCTAGGCTAGCACGATATGAGTACACGTGTTGTATGAACGGTTATTTTTCAATAATTATCCATAATTGAATCCATATACAAAGAGAAAGCATAGGATGATGGAAGACTATATATGAATACAACTGCTACCCAATGTAGTTTATTTTCAACGTAAAATATTATTCTTCATTGGAAGAATCAAAGGAAATGAAAGTAGATAACCAAATCCATTCACACTTTAATACACAGAAGAAGATTTTCTAATGATTATGCTGAAAATACGTATGCTTGCATAACACATAATGCATATTAAAGTCGGTACCTAGTGGGAAATACATTATGGTTCAATAAAAGAAGAATTTTTTTTATTCTTGCAATGAGGAATAATAAAATGCAAAATGATTTTAGTTTTTACCCTTATAATTAAAATAAACGGGTGTTCATCATAGATTACCACATGGGAAAATATAATGCTCGCACATCTAAAAATAAAATTGAACTGTTATATTTGTGCACTTCGACTGTTGTAAACACTAACTCAATCTTGACACTGCCAATTGTATTGGTTGTACATTAACAATATAGTTTATTTATATTTACCATCTAAAACGTAAACTATGTCACTAATATGTGTTGTTTCATGCAATATAGTAAACTGATGTATTTTTTTTATTGATAACTCACAACTATTATGTTTAGTACCTGAGAAATGACTATCATTGGTAAAAGAAAAAGGATGCTGAAACTGTGAATTTACACAAATCGTACTTCGGTGTTCCATGTGAACCACATGATGAGATTAATGGATCCCTTGAAATTTATAATTTTTTAGTTGTGCCATCTTCATCTAGCCAGTGTACATTACCACATTTGAAAATGGTATGCTCAGGCATCTAGAAGTAAAGCGTGCAATGCTTGTACACTTATGTTGCTGTGGACACTAACTCAATCTTAGCACCTTCATATGTATCAAAAAATACATTATAATCGGTATTTTTACATACTCCTTACCTCGTTTATATCTAGTCTTAAAACTTAAATGTTGTTATCAACATATGTTGCATCCAGCAATATGTCCAACTAATGTATTGATTTACTGATCAATCATGCCTGTTGCATTTAGCAAGTGCAAAACATGTGTTTCATCTAAAAAAAAGTACAGATGCAGTTTTACGTAGATCTTATTTTAGTGTTTCAAGTGAACCATGAAATAAAAATTAAGCGTTCGGATAATTTTTGACATAAAAATAATTTCACTAAGTTATTCTTTCCATCTCTACTCTCAGTCATCCTAGACTGTGCAAAAAAAAATGTATACATATTTAAAGACTATAATTGAACTATTTACCTTTTTTTACTTCAGTTACTGGACTATACAATTAAAGCAATAAGGGTGTTAAACTTGAGATCGCTAAAAGTCGTTCAACATTTTCCATGTTTTAAGTTCACCCTAAAAATGTGAACAAATAAATAACACTTTTTTTTCAATGTCCATTTTCCTTTCCCATTGTTTACTACTCTTAACACCAAAACTGAGCAAAAAAAAAACATTGTATGATCAGCAACTGGAAAAACATAAAAAGGGAAAATAATAGTTGGAAGAGAAGAGAGTCGACTTATATAACAGTTCATATCAAATGGTCGGAAAAAAAATAAAGCAATATTTCAATAAAGAAGTAAACAGAATTAAATCAACATTTAAAAAGGGACCAAGCAGAAATAGGTGCAACTGTTGCTCCAATTGCAGCATCCTAGGGAGTGTGAAAACGCAAAAGCAAGAGAACCATGGCATGAACGGATAGAAAAAAAGGAACAGATAAAATGAATGTTATGTCAAGCAACGAAAAATTATTATATCTAACAAACTAAATTTATGGTGTTTGTTAACCCTCAAATCGAACGTCCCTCAAGATGATCGAGATCTAATGTATAATTCAGAGGCCATGGAATATACCACTCGGAAAAAATTGAAAGGGATACGATAGGGAACAACCATGCTTGCAACTTGCAAAACAACTCCTAATGATTAGCGATAATAACAACAGCTGATTTTGTGTTTATTAAGTTTTAAGTAACTATGTTCATATAAACAAAAAAATTAAAATTTAAAATGAAATAAATTGTATAAATGAAATTAATGTAACTGTAACTAACATGTATATTATTAGTATTTGCATGAGCTCTAGTTTCTTATCTAACAACACATTACTTAATGAAAGTTGGTCTTGCATAGCTGGTGGCGTTGTCGCTTAATATAAATATGCAGTGAAAATATTCCCAATATACAAATGATTAGCCACATATGTGCAAATTATAATCATATGCTTTATTTAAGAATTGAAGCATAGACATGAAAAATTCAAACACACATAAATCAGATACATATTGATAACAGTGTTGTCAATAGCGAATAGCGCAAGGCCTGCGCTATGCGCTATAATGTGTTTTTTTTTTTTTTTTTTTTTTTTTTTTTTTTTTTTTTTTTTTGCTTACAGAAAAGAAGATCTTAAAAAAAAAAAAAACAGAAAAAAAGGCACAAAAGGAAAAAACTGTATGTTTAAAATCTCCAAAAAGGAAAAAAAAAAACGAAAATGCATGTTCAAAAAAGAAAAAGCAAAATAGCGCGTTATTCATGGCTGCGCTATGATAAAATAGCACGCTATAGCGCGCTATTTTTGCGCTACACGGGACCCCTGCGCTATAAGAACCAAAATAGCGCAACCTGTGCGCTATGCGCTATTTTGCGCTATAGCGCTCGCTATGACAACTATGATTGATAATATATACCATATGTATACATGTGCACACATACGCATACGTGCGAAAGCATGATACGCACATGAAACATTATAAGGTTTTCGTTTATATGTTTTATTCAGCCTAACATAAATTTAGATGCAAAAATTGTGGCTATTTTTTCCCAAATCAGGTAGCAGCACTTGTGAGTGTGAATGAGGTAGTATAAATGCAAAGACAATTGTATATGTAAATAAATTATTGTTGCATACCTCAAACTCAATCAACAGATTGTAGCTTATCATCCCAGAGATGCTTTTGCCATCAATTAGATCAGATTATGTCTTGTACTGGATGTCCTTAGTGGAGAAGGCAGGCGGTTTTCGTTTATGGAAGCTGATAACTTGGAAAATTAGACAAACTATGTTATTTTAGTTGAATAATTTAAATTAAACAGTACAATTATAGCAGACAGTTTGTAGGTAAAAAACTATATATTATAAATCATATGACAGTATTAAATATAACTGTTTTCATTCCATTGATTATGCATTCAATGTACAGTGTAGATCACATAAAATAACAAAGTATTTTTCAAAATGGTAATAAAAAATTATTGTATGAAAGCATTAAGAATGGTGGACCAAAAGAAAAAAAGAAATGAAAAATAAGGGTGAAAAAAGAGGATTGACATTTTCATAAACAATTGATCTCCAAAATAGAAATGAAATGCTTAGCATAATACATCGACCTATTTTAGCTATACACCTATTTTACAAATCAGTCCATGACTCTAATCAATAATTCATTGCATCTTTGTTTTCTAGTCAAATTTCATATTTAAAAACTATTAATTGCTCGGATCCTTGATTTCAAGCTAGAACTATAATCATTTAGTAAATTCCAGCACGGAATGATGATAAACCCATTAAGTATCATGGTTATAAATGGATAACATGGCACAAGCGAACTAATCTTCAAACATACGTTGAAAGCATACATAACGCACAAAAGGAATGTTACACTCATTATTATTGTCTCTTTTTGAATAAATGTACACCTTACTTCTATTATCATATATCTACGCTATAAAAGAAAAGAAAAATTCCATTTACTTTTGCATAGACGTAGAAAAACATGTCATTTCTTGAATCACCATGACAATCATTATTAAAAAATACAATAGCAAGAATCACACAAACATGATTGAACATATGTAATTTAAGAAATTTTCTAAATTGACTACGGACATCACATAAAACTGATGGAGCTCCTAAAAATAAGGAATTCATTATGTAGCACCTCCAAAAAAATTATGAAGAAAGAAATGCCTACATTTAAATGAAATGGATAAAACAATATAAAACTTAATGAATGAACATATAATTATATAATTATCTACAGTATTACATTGAATTCTATAGTTTTGTTTTATCACTTTGTACAATATTCTTGGTACATATAGAGAAAAAGATGTGCATGTACATTCACAACTAATGATATCTTAAATGTATCATAGTTAATTTTCAGTGGTACTGAAGCATTTACTACTTTCAAACCTTAAAATATAAAGTTAAAAAATACTTGGGTCTTTGACAACCATTTATGTTTTTGAGGATATCAATTTGTTTATAGCTTTGTTTCAACTAAAACTATAGAAGTATCATAATCAAAGAATGTAATTAACTACACTACATTCTTTTATGATTCTTACATAGTTCAAATCAGATTACATATCCCATAGAGTAATCTAAAATAGTTTATTAAAAAATCATTATATTACAGGCTCTTTGTTTGAAAAATAATAAATAAGATTAGTTCTATAAGAATACGGTATTACTAAATAAAGAAACCCAAAGAGAAATTTTCTTACTATTTATTAAATATCCGGCTAAACTAAGAAATACTCTTAATGCGTACAATTCTGTTAAAAACAATTAATTGATTTTGCATAAACAATTAATGGATAATTACTAAATTAAGGGAAAATTTAAGTTGATATAGAAATACGAATTAAAATATAATTATTTTAAAAGACATGCATAGAGCTAAGCATCTGCAAATTTGAGATAGTGAAATTGCCTTTATTACCTCTACCTGCAAATTTGAGATGGTAAAATTGCCTTTATTACCTCTACCTGTAAATTTGAGATAGTTAAATTGCCTTTATTACCTCTACTTGTAATATATCTTTAGTTTGTATACATCAAAATTTACAGAAGAAATAACTTAACTTGAGATTTATTGGCAAAAAGCAGGGTCTATGCAAAAGAAAAATCATTTTTACCAAATCAAACATAAAAATAGGACAGAAAACATGCTTACTATAGGAATAAATCTACAGTCACCGCAAATTTAAATGCAACAAAATATAAGAATTAGTGTATGAGATCTCCAAGCGGTTTAATTGAGTCGACAATATATTCATGTCCAGGAAAAAAATTGAGCTATGAACATTACCATGTCAAAAAGAAAAAATGGTAGAGAGAAGAAAATTTAGACTTACCCAATATTTGGTGTGGCTAAGGTTAAAATATTTTGGATGAGCAAGAATTAAACTTCGTTATCAAACTTTATCATTCCAGCAAGCAATCATCCTTGACTTCCGATTCCAGCATAAGTTGCGAAAACCATCAATACAATAAGAGATTACCTGGTAGCAGAAATGGAAATCGATGACGAAATGGACGAACCAACTGAATTAAACAAACGAACGACACCTGTAATAGGGCGTCCAGAGGTCGCAGTGCTAAATAAAATGGATTGAACGAAGCAGGAGAGTTAAGGCAGGAAAAGCCCTATGAGAATCGATGACCAAAAATAGCCGTAACAGCCGAGGTTGGAAACCATGAGCAGTGCGCTGCTTGGCTTTTCGCAGAGTAATTTATTGATGCAAAGCCCTAATCGAAGCGAATAAAAGAGGCGGCCAAAAGCTAAACAGGATTTATATCCGTGACTTTTCGTGTCTAGATTGTGTGAGGCCTGAGAGGTCTCTATTTTGAACTTAGTAATTATAATATAGTATAGATTATTACATTTATTTATTTATTTATGTCTTTTTTCATATTTCATCTGTAGCTTTTTTGGTATGGGCTCCATTTGCAAAACTTCAAACATGAAAGTTGACCAAAATTCCGAGACGAATGCTTCAGTTAAAGTTTCATAGTCAAATTACATTGTTTGCAAAAATTCCTATTTTTGATATTTGAATAATTAATTTATATTTCCAAAATTCTGGGTAATTGCATTCTTCCCTCCTTAGAGGGAATTTCACCCCGAAATTCTAACACCTAGTTATCATATCATACACAACCAATTTGTGTACATCCACTTTGAAACCATATGTATATGTGCATGGTGTACATTATGCATTTCAAGCATAAAACATGCATGCAAGATGATTCTAAATCGGGCCCTCTATATGTATGCATTGAGATTTTTAAAGCACTTTTGAAAACTTTTTGCAAAACATCCTAAATATACTGGTAGTTCTATACGAATTCAAATTTTGAAAATTCTTTTTCATCCATTAACTTCACACAATTACGAATAAAAGTGTGAAGCAACCAATTTTACATCCAAATCTTACCATCCAAAATGTCACGCAATCTAATCGCTTCCTATTTAATTTCTCCAAAACCATAAAAAGAAAATCAAAGCGAAGAATTTTAACATTTCCTCCGCTTACAAATTTTCCATTTCCGGCCCTATAGTGGAATTTTCACCTCAGTTACCCAAAATACTCGAAAAATTTCCATCTGTAGACTGTAAAGGAGGTTTAAAACAAGCTCTGAAACGTAAAACAAGTTAATTAATACTGCATGTGCATCATTGACAAGGTATGGAAACAACGTTTCCAAGGCTAAAACAACCTTTTTATCATATCATCGGTCCTATTGCACCGCTAAAACGCGCATACAAGTAATCCAAACATCTTCCTTATGCTATTTATGTAACCAAAAATCGAATTTTTTTATAAAAATAAATTTCTACTTAAAAAATTCTTGTGTTTATTTGGAAAATTCCTTTTCATTACCATTTTGCTTTTTCATATGAGATAATGAAAAATTAAAATTTTGGTAACGTGCACTTTGCATAATTCAAATCGTCTATTTTAATGTAAAATAGACATTTAAATATGCATAAGTTGCCGTATCCAAATTTTGCATTTTTGCACAAACCGAAATAAAAGAAAGTAAATCAGCTAAAAAAAAAATTAAAAATGGTAAAAGTCTTTTTTTTCATGCAACATTTTTCCAAAAGTTTTCAAAAATGTATTTTATGGAGACTTTAACGATTCAAGTCACATGTTGACGAAAAAAGAAGTCAGTTGCGCAAAAATGCGAAAACTAAAATTACACAAAAGATCAAAATAAAATTTAGCTTCAGTAAGGAATAGTGATTTATTTATTTATATACCCATGACGTGGAACCGGTCCTTCACTAAAATTTATCCAACACAAAATTTTATTCTTTCCAACTCTATGACAACTGTTAGTTTAGATAAGAAAAACAAGATTACATTCAAATAGGCATGCATGAATGAATCCCAAACATTGAAATCTCATTAACCTAAGTCATGCGATTTAAACAACACTAATACTTACAAGCATGCATCACCACCAAGCTAAGAACCTGATGTTGGAAAGGGAAAACAACAAAGGCAACAACAACACTGAAACTCCCAAAACAATTGCTATAAACAATGACATGTCTTGCTCCGCGGCTGGAGCTCAAACCAATTTTTATGATCTTTAATTAACCATATCATGGTAGCAAATTGCTCACTCTCGTGTTACAGACACTATAGGTGTTGTTGGAGGTTTCCACATCACCACCTCTTCTAAGAGAGAATTTATGATGAGAAAAGAAACCTACCACAAAACTGTTTCTCATGGAAACCCACCTAATATTGTCTGAAGACAAAATGGATAAGTGAATTTACATAAAGTAACTCCATGAGACAACACACAAGAACAACAAGCTGAATCGAATATGATGTGGTAATAAATGATGGTTATGCCATCGTTCAAGCAAAAGATTAAATTTCGCGTCATGAGACAAATCTAGTCATAACTTCCCATTTATAGAACAATGTGCTAAATGGGTCACATGTCTACATGGGAAGTTCGAACGTAGATTCCCGAACTCAACACTCGACATTAAGAAAAGAGTCTTGCTGCAAAATTTCCAAAGTCGGTCAAACAAAAGGCATATAAGTCCGCATACAACACATATTTCTCTAAAATCTCATCAAGATTCTCCTCAAAAATACCTTCCAAAGATAGCTTATTCTTTATCTCTGAAACGATGATCGCCTTCGAAAGAACCTATTCAAATAAGGTATAGCAAAGAGGGATGCAGCACAAACAAAAACCTTATTCTAAGATCTCGAGCAATGGACCGGTGCAAGTCCAACTGCCACAACAAATTTTTGTTAGCCCTAAAGTGGTGAAACTTTTTTCTCATTCCAATCCAACCAATTGATCTCTCACTAAGGACGAGACTTAAATGGTACTATGAAGACCAGGTAGTGCAAGTAGGTATTATGGTCTAAGAAATGGTTGGAGAGAGGAAATTAGATCTTGGAGTATTAGCGAGGCAAGATCTAATGCACGAACAAGCACGGAAAAAGAGGAGACGAGGCGGCAACAAAGGTAGAGAAGAAAGATAAGGATATGGTTTAGATGGGGAAGGAAGGATAAAAGAAAGAGGTTAAGGGGGGTGATTTGGATGCAATTTTCACTGTTGAGTCATTGGTCCAAGTTGTACTAAAACTCATCAACTAGCTGACCATTCTTGCATAATGGTAAACGGTCAACTATTAAATGACTTTGGATAAAGATTGAACCTTGATCTTCTTAGGCAGGATTAAAATATTAATCTTCTCGCAATATCTTTTAGGATTTAACGCTATCCGAAAAACAACTATCCTCATCATGACGATATCATAGATTGTAGTTAAACTCCGAACCAACTCCATGGATTTATAGTCTCAACAAATATGCTGCGACTACACGACGAATGAAGAGTTTCAAAAATAATTCAGCTAGAAATCGTAATATAAATTGAAACGAAATTTCCCCTTACCTAACTGACAACAAACAGATGATTCACGAAATTAAATACCCCAAAAATCAAGATGAAGGATTTTCTTAGCCTTTCCGAAGGAAAATTTAAAACTTTTCCAAATACGGAATTCATTATAGTCTAACGGTTTCGTATTTATAAATCCAATTTATTATTATTATTATTATATTCCAGCTTATTTTACAAACTGAAAAATCTTTTCGTGTTCAAAAATGTTGGGGGTTTAAAATACTAAAGATTAGTTGTTATAATTCCAATAAATTATCCAATATATATAAGGAGATGGATATTGAAAATTACAAGGAATGAATATTTATTATTTTCAAGTTTAGTGGCATATTCTTTGTCGTTTCTAACTCCATCTCTCCTACCAGTCAGATTATATTTACCAAAATTGCATAACAACCCTTATAATTTTGAAACATGAATAGATAAAAATTCTAAAAACCGTACTTAAAAAAACTAGGCTTTTATAAAACCATTTTCCAAAACCTTATCTCAAAACTTTCAAGCCAAAATTTTATTTTTCCAATTAGTTTTAGAATAAAATTTCCTTGAATACATGGCCAAGAACTCAATTGAATGTTTCAACAAAGGTAGATTCGAAAATCCAATGAAGTAACAAATGGATATACCTCGTAATTACATTTACGAAATGGATGCAACATATTAACGTGAACTTTTCCCGTTTTAGATTGAGCGATAGTTTTGACTGGAATTACCAACGAAACCAAAAACCAGAAATCGTGACTATCTCGGTTGTAGTTAGATTTTTTATCCAGTCTCCAAACTCGAATCAACGAAATCCACCATATGTTGTCCTCATGCTCTTCATGACGAGATTGCCAACGTACTGTAGAGTAAGACAAAATTGGCTAGAAACCCGAACTCAACATATTTTAACTCTTAGTCGCTTAAACACATTTTTATTATTAGGCCCATGTCTAGTTCATCGTCGAAATTAATTTAAGTTGAGTAAGAAAGACGAAGAAAAACATAAAATAATTTCAAATTAAGTTCTCTCACGAGTCCTAATTTAACTAATTCCTCTCATCGTTAACCTATGCTCTGATACCAAATGTAACACTCGACACTTTTCTGCACTCAAATTTTGAAAATTTTTGAAACTCAAACGCATCCAAGCATGGAGCATTTAAATCTTGTACCTGCAATAAATGAGCATGAGCATAATTAGAGTATGATGATATAACTCACATCGGAAATAGAAAAGGATGAACTAGAATAACCTCAGGTAACTGCTTTTTTAAAGTAAGTCACTTTGTTAATACTGAGCGTGAGAGAGAACGAGAATTGAAAGCCTAACTTATACACCTGTTAGAACCCAACCTTCTCTAGAAAACCTAGGTGGTTGTAATGAGGAGGGGGGGGGGGGGGGTCAGAACAACGAGATTCTGGTGAACAGGAAATGTACATCACAGATTATAATATACAGATGTATCCTATTTGGTTCAACCCAAGATGCATGCCTACCAAGGTTAGTGATTCATGCCTAACCTTGTAAATGTTTACACATGACTTTACTACTCTTCCTAATGTAGTATTCCCAAAGTGTAATACCGAGATAGGACATTTACGCATATATTTGTGAAGCCTTTATATCATAACATGTCAGGTTATTTAATCAAGGTTAGATCCCTAGTTACAGAATTTATATATATATATATATATATATATATATATATATATATATACTTTCATTCACTCTAATTGCTTAAGAAGTTAGGAGGACCTATTGGTCACTTACTATTCCTAGAAGATTTATATAACATAAACATAAACTAGAGGGCACTATCTACGGGCCCCACTAGTTAAGGCTTCCGTCATTCACGCATATACCCTTTCCCTGCATAAGGCGAGAGATGGTATTTAATCACTCGCTATACCTTCTAACTGGCCTTATTAGATTACCCCCTTAGCCGCTTATTACTTCCCGTGGGATAGGTAGCCATATTTGACATTTTAGTCTCTAGGTTTGGGTAGGCCCGCAAACAAGTGCCATTTAAGACCCCTAAACTGCAAGACCTATTCCCAGGTGGACTCTTCAACCCCAACGTTTAAGACTCAGAAAGCGGACTATACGTGTGGTTATTAGGTCCGTACCTCATTAGCCTTTAATATTTTCCCCATATTTAGGATAAAGTGGGCTACGCTATTAAGTCATTCCCGTTTAGTCCCTCTACACGGAAATGCTATACGCACACGATTCATTATCATCACAGGTCCATATGCTTAATAATATTTTATATTATTAACCTATCAAATCCAACTCTAAAATTTAAATTATGAATTTTAAGTTAACAAGTATAAATAGGAAAGTTATGTCTCCCGATCCTAGGATATATTTAATTACCTTCCATAATTGGACTTATTTAAACAAAAATCGATACCCATTAGCCCCCTTTTTCTTATCCATAAGTTTATTTTCATTTAAGACCATAACAGTCATATTTTCCTAAGGCAACCCTTAACTTGGATATACTTATTTTATCAGTCTCGAAATATCTATTTGTTGTACCCCAAAAGACCATTACTATTCATATTTATTTACTTATTTTCTTGTTTATTTTATATTTATTTATTTATTCATTTATTTATGCACCAGGCCACTTACATCAAGTTGACCGCTTGCGGATGCTAGATTTGCTAGTCGGTTTTGGGTAGACTTCTACCACAAGTTGAACATAACCTCGTGCCTTAGTACATTTATATTTATGCATTAGATCCCTCACATTCAGCTGACTTCCTGTGGATGTTGGATTTGCTGATCGGTTCCGGGCAGAGTTCTACCACAAGTTGAGCTTAACCTTGTGTCTACATGCAGTTATAGTTTAAATTTCCTAATCAGGGTGCACAACATTTATCCTAATTAATTTAAGAATTGTAACCATTATCCTATTATATTTACTTTCCCCAATCAACATTGGTTACAATTACTATTTATTAATTTATGGTCTTATTTATGGAAATTAATTATATTAATTGTTACAATGGTGACCACATATAAATTAATTCAATATGGATTACATTTCCATATAATTCTACAATTGAACATTATTCTAACACTCAAACATTCAATACAATGTATATTTTACCGTTTTACGCTGATTTGGATTGATAATGTGTATATATTTATATTTTATGTTTTCGTGCAGTCAACATAGTTATTAATTTTATTTTCATTATTATTCTTATTTTTAAACTTATTAATGTGGTTTAATCAATAACCAAACATTCCTTTTTGCATTCAATCTTGCCAAAAGGTTCAAATCTTACAAAAAGACAATTAGCTGTAATCGTTGTAAATTATGCCTAATTAGTAGAATTGACATATTTCCAAATCACAAGAAACATATGTTAATGTATAATTTGGAATAGTTGATGCAAATTACGCACATGTATGCATATGTATGTATATATATATATATATATATATATATATATACGTACATTTGCACCACTTTTCCCTTTTTCAATCTTTTTTATCATATCTCTTATGATTTCAAAATAATGTCTTTTTATTCAAAAAGAGGAAAATGACATATTTACAACAATTAAGCCAAAACTCAAAAATATTGAATACAAACAGGCATATTTCTTTTAAATATCATAATCACAAAATTTTCTTTTTATCCAAATTCACATAATTTATTATTTAACACTGAACTAGAGATCTGGAATGTAACTACATCTAATTGGTGTTCAATGGGACTAATTTCTAGATCTACAGTGCTTTGCAACAATTACAATACATTTTACAACATAATTTTAGGAAATATATATGAACAAATTTAAGAATCCTATAATATTAATTATTCCTAACTGCAATTTGCAATTCACAAGTTTTGATAATTTTTACAATTAGATCTGATAGGTGTTAATTCAATTACAATCATATTATAAGCAGATTTGATGAAAATAGGCATATAAAATTGAGATCTAATACAAACGAAATAAACAGACTACTATAGTTGTATATATAAATTTCCCACTCTCCTACAAGCATCCAAATCCAAATTTTGAATCTTTTAGGCCTACAGTTCCCAAATTATTATAAATCTATTATTTATCTGAAGATGGGATGATTCCAGATCCATAGAGATGTAAGAAAATAGGAAAAGAGGGGATAATCTATTGTTCAACACCAATTTGCATTCTTTTCCATTAGATCTGATAATCCTCTCAATCCTATATGATTTATATGTGATATGTTGTATAATAATATATTTTTATTTAAAAAATTAGGTTTGGAGAAGGAGGAAAATGTCTAAGCTTCGCTGCTTCCCACAGATTTGTGTGGAAAAGAATGAGGCCTTACCCTCTTTATTTATAGGAGTAGAATTGGCCTAGGACCATTAGATTTGTTTTAGTTAACTTCCGTCTGTTTAGATTATAAAATATAACGAAATTGCCCCACAAAACCTAGCCGTCATTGGGCATTACATGCCCGAAGTGGTCGACACCCTCCCTAGGGGCGATCGACTGATCTCTGGCTAGTTTGCCAAATGAGGGCTGGTCAAAGAGGTAAACATATATATTAATTATTATGTTTATTTATTTCCGTCCATTTTTCGTATTTCGTCCGTAACTTTTTCATACGGACTCCATTCATGAAACTCCAAACATGAAAGTTGACCAGAATTTCGAGACAAACGCATCGGTTACAGTTTCATGGAAAAATTCTATTATTTGCAAAAATTTCTATTTTTGAAATTCTAATAATTAATTTATATTGCCAAAATTCTAGGTTGTTACCGACATCTTTGCTTAGCTCTTGGGTCCGCCTCCAAAAGGGATTCAAGATGAAGCTCACTGGGCGATAAAGGTCAACCCGCATCTATAAAGACAACCCTAGGAGGTCCAGAATCATAGAAGGATTTCAATTTCAAAATCTGTAATTACAAACGCAGAGTGTATACCCTAATTTTAGAAATCAATTTGGTGATTTCTCTAATCCTATAACCTTATTTGGCAATTCATAATAAAAGAAAGAGTCAGGAATCATAGCTTATGGATTTTAATTCCGACAGAGAGAGAGATTAATCATACCAGCTAATAGCTCATTTAATAGCTGATTGCACATGATTTTAACTTCTATAGTCTTATTTTATCTAAAGTCGTGTTGCGAATCTCACAGGGAGGAATGAAACACATAAGGCCAACAATAGCGAAACCTTCTTGAAAGTGGAAAGGAAAATCATTTTTGACGCAATACTCCTTATTTAGGATGGAATCAAATTCGTCCTTCCCTGATGGGTTCCACAGTATAAGGTTCTCTATTTATTAATCTTTGAAGTAGGCTTAGTATAAGGCCCCTGACGGGGTGAATGATTATCCAAAAAGGGATAGTTAGGTCTTTAACTTGCCCAGGGTTTCAACGAGTCCGACTTGCGAAACCTTAGTCCTATAAGACTACAATGAATCAGAAGACCACACTTAAATTCACCATATACTTCAAAGAAAAAGGGCTTTCGATGATACCATAGGATGAAGATCTACTCCTTTTGGGATAACCTTTAATAATGAAACCCCAATGAAAGCATTTTATTTTGTAATTCAATTAGCGTTAGCTAATTTAGGGTGTTAACCATTTTTATGGCTAACATTTTTTACGATAAAAAGAGGACCTGAACCTCCAACCATTTGATTAATATGAATTAAATTTTACTTTCAAATGTATGTAGGAAAAATAATGACCAATACTAAGAAGCTTAATACCATAAATGAAGATGTGGTACACACCACCAAGCTAGAGGACGGAATAATGTCATCCTTTAATCTAGAGAACATTACCTAAGGGGAATCTTCCATCATGGAGACGAAGGAAACGAATGTTGAAGAGGTAAATCGAATGCGAGAGGAAATGACAGAACTAAAAACACTTCTTCGTGAGGTGCTTGCTCAAAAATCTTCCGAAAGCACTCGAAACATAGAGACAGGATAAGATTAGAAGGTTGACTCCTAGAAAAGAGGTTCCTAGGTCAACCAGCAAGAAAGCAAAGGCAAAGGTGGACCTTTACTACTCAAATCTATAAAGCCAATGGAAGAAGCTATAAAGGATGACTATCAAGGGAGGCTAAAAAAATAAAGAGGAACAATCCAGGAGCTCCGCTACTCAGGGGTATGACTCGCATTGAGAGACTATCACAATGAGGAGCCCTACATCAAGGACTTAGTAGCAAAGGCTATTAAGGACTTACTCAACTCCAAGGGGAAGAGGACCTTTGATGCGCGAGTTAATGACAACAAAAGGGTCGCCCGACTCATTGATGAAATCACAGATCCATACAATCATCTTATGGATTTCGATAGCCAGATGGATCTGTATAACACTTCTACTGTTGTCCAGTGCAGACTATTCTAGGTGACACTACAAGAAGCTACTACCTAGGGCTGGACATTTTTGCCATATTTCCACTTGCCAGCCATTACCAACCACTACCAACGAAAGTGGTACCAAACAATCGGTGACCAATTCGATTGGTACGGTATGCCAAACCACATGAAAATATGTGGTACGGTAATGGTAATTAGGCACTAACAATGGTAATTACCATTCCTACCACATATCTTAAACAAGACACATGTATATTCTTATATTTCATAATAGAGAAATGCTAAGCACACTCTCCCTTAGAGAGAGCGAGCTTATACTTGCCACCTGATTGGTGGAAATGTGTTGGCATTTATTACATCATACATAGCTAATGATTGGTGCCAACCCATTTCCACCAATCAAATGGTAAGTATAAGCTCACTCTCTCTTAGGGAGAGCGTGGTTAGCATTTCTCTTCATAATATATGTTTATTACATAACAAGAACTTCTAATATGTAATGATTTAATAAAATACCTAGGAAAATACCATTACGATACAAGATTGAATGTAATTTTTATCATATATCTTAAAAATAGTATAACTTATTTGACATTTTCGTTCTTCCATAAAGTTTTCAGGCATATTTGACTATGTAAAATAAGATAGACAAATAATAATATATAATAACCAAAAATCAATTTTAATATTTAATATTTTAACATGAAATAATGTAAACAAAAAGATCTCATACTAGTAAACGACAAAAACTTATTACCGATCTCTACCAACCATAAACCGAACTGTTGGTAACCGATTTCTTTGGCTGGTAATGGTATAATTTTTCTATTACCATATAAAGTCGGTACGGTAATGGTTTTGAATACAAAGTTCCGGTACCGAACCGATTCCACCCCTACTACTACCAAATGGTATTGGCAATGTAACGACGCATTAGGCTTATCGGTTTGGGAGAAATCATTTTTTTAAATTTCAGTTTCTGTTAAGCAGACTAATTAGCTACTAGTAGGCTAATTAGAGAATCCCATTACGATAATGAACCGCAACTATAAATAGAGGGGTTTAGGGAGGAGATAATTAAGGTTTCTCTCTTTATTCAAACATTAAGGTTTGTGTCTGTGACTCTCCGAATTCAACCTAAACCCTAATTCTTCATTCAATTCATCTTGCTTCATCATCTATCGCATCTAGAGGCTAGATCATCATTCATTAAAATTAAATCACATCATATTGCATCGATTTTGGGGTTTTGCGTCGTAGTCAATATCTGATTACATTGATATTGCATCGGATCTTAGATTTGGTGAGTGATAGATATTTCACACACGGAATCTATGGATTATATAGATTAAATTAGTGATTTAGATCATATATGTTTAATTCACCTTAGATCTAATCATATATGTTTAATTCAAATTTAGACATATTGGTATTGTCTAATTTAATCATATAAACAGGTAAGAAGTTAGATTAATCATGTTCTCGAATATGTTTTGATCCAAATCATGTCAGATCTATTGTTTTATGATATGTTTGTGATATTTGCATGTTTGTATGATCAAGATTTGGTGAATCAATGCTTGTTTCGATTGAATTGAATGCATTGCTTGAATTGTTTGTTGTAGATCTTAGGATTGAGAATAGAGCAAATCAGAGGTTCTGATGATTGGATACAAATGACACTTGATGGAGGAGCTTTGGTAGACGAAGCGATGTGGCATAAAAAATTTCATGTCAAATCTTGCTAAGTACATGGCCTAGCACTGGTCCATGCTTAATGGACCAATACCAATCCATGATAGTGGCTTGAATGATGATTTTTTTTGGGACATGGAGCTGTGGTGGTAAATTGAGGTTACGTGCAAATTTCAAGAATTTTGGATGTGATTTGAGATGGGTCGAAGCTGATTGCTCAAGCACTGGTCGATGGACTAACAGGAGAATTCATCGGAAATGAATTGGGGTTTGAAGATGGACCGTTAGGAAGTTCTCGAAGGTAGGATGATGAAAATCCAACACTTAACCGATAATTGGCTAAGTGTATAGACCGGTACATGTTCATAGACGATGTACCGGTACCATTTCATTGTGTGAGGTGGTATGAGGCTAATTTTTGGTGAATATGATTATGGTATCTTTTGGGGGTTGCCGATGAAACTTGGTGATAAATGGACTTAGATGGTTTATGTGCAATTCAAAAATGGATAATGCTTCGATTGTGAACTCAAGTTGGGGTGGTCGGAGCTGGATTGATTTGATACTGGTCGTGGGATGATATAACATTTGGTATGATGATGGATTTTCTCAGACAGAGTTGATTGTGGGTGATAATGGAATTTCATTGACAAATCGCTCGAACTAAAGATGAAGTCACCAAGGAGAAAGGCTTGAAAGTTTTGAAGTGCCAAAGAATAGTTGGTTATCGAAGGTTCTAGCGGGCTCAAAGCAGGGGTATCGTGGGGGCACCCATTAAGACCAGACTGGTTATGTTTCCCAAATCAAGCTCCGATAGTGACTTAGTTATCTCAATTAGAGGAAAACATACACAAGACAGATATATGTTCGTTTAACTAGAACTGGGGTTTTTCCATTAGCCCTTGATGGACGATAACTGCTGGTCATTCAATGATTGATGTATTTAAGGCATTAGTTGGTGATAACTAGTATATTGGTTGCTACGGATGTTATAGTTGATTGCGAGCTTTCTTCTTTATTATCTTTAGGTATGGTGATGGTTGTCGAAGAGAAGTAGGACTGGGGGATGTTCTTTTCCTATTTTGGAGCGGCATACGATAGATGATTATCGTATGCTAATCCTTTGGTTGTTGAGACAGATCAGATGGTTGAACTGTTTATACTCATATATCTTTTGTCACTATTGATCCTTATTTTACCGCTCACTAAGACTATTTTATGAATCAAGGTTTTATGTTGACTCTTATTACCTTAAGATCCTAATCAACGTTGTTGGTGAGTAGACTAAGATAACAGGTGACAGGTTAGGTGCCGATGATGTTGTGCGATAATGAGTTGGAGGGTTGCATATAATTTTTCTATGCTATAGATTACTTGTTGATTCCACTGTATGTTGATGATTTTGAGACTTTGAGTGATACATAGTGAGACTTGATGTAGATACATTCATTTTCACAGACGTTTTGTATTGGTGACTCTGAGATGTTATAGAGATTTGATTTTTTTTGGGTTTTGCTTCACTACTATATCCTATTATATACTTTCTGTTATATATTGTCCATGCACTATGTGTTATACGACAAGTTTATTTTGACTTATTCTTCCTTGATGATAGTCCCATATCAGCCAGACCCAACATGTAGTACACTTTTCCTTACTTTGGTGCAGGATATATGAGCTTGTTCTTCATATTTGGTATCAGAGCTTTGGTTAATCGATTTTACCCAAAATTTGCGAGCATAAAAACGTATGAGAGACGTACTTGTAATCTCTAATGGATGATTCTATATTATAATATATAGTTTAGTATCTAGTCAGCACTTGAACACCACTGCGGATTTCTCTAATCTGGATTGGTCATTCTCGTTTCAGATAGAGAATGAGTCAAAGAACTTCGCGACATGCTGCTAGGGATGAACCTGCTATTGGAGCTGGTCATTCTCATTTCAGATAGAGAATGAGTTAACGAACTTAGAGATATGCTGCTAGGGATGAACCTGTTATTGGAGTGATTGACGAGGGTAACTAGTCAAGAGCTGCTATTGTTGTACCTTATTATCCTGTTATGTTCAAGGTCATGATTGCAACAATCCTGAGGAGGATGCCCACCCCTGAAGTGACAATAGATGGTGATGTTCCTGTGCAGGCACATAGGGTGGTTTATTTTGCTAAGCTCTTCAAGAATTACACTTCTTTGGATGACAAACCATTTAATAGGATGCATGGGGCCGGTTGTTGAGATCCAAAATTGGTCGGATACCTGTGCCCGTATCTTCAGGGATTTGGGAATTGATGATGAAACTAAGAGAAAATTTGCATCGAGGAAGCTGCAGGGAGGAGCGATGGATTGGTGGAATTTCATTATTTGGGGACTTCAAAATATGATATTTCATAGGGTCAATTCCAAACCAAATTCGAGGCAAAGTTTATTTCGATGGTCAAAGAGGATGGTACTCTTTAAGAAGTTTTTTTGAGCTTAAGCAAGCAGGTAGATCTATGCTGTAACAATCCGAAATTTTGGCAATAGTTAATTTAGTTTTTTAATTAGGCTCCAAAATTTTAATTTTTGCAAATGATGGAATTTGACCATTAAATTCACACCATTGTGTCCGTGATAGAATTTTGGTCAACTTTCTGTTTGGAACTCCACGAATGAAGTCCGTATGAAAAAGTTACGGACAAAATACGAAAACCAACGAACAATAAATCAGAAGAATATATAATTAATATATACCATTTATAACCGGCCCTCACTAGGCCAAAACGACCCAGAGCGATCGACCTGGGGGTCGACGTCTCTACTCGAATTTTCCTAGTAACGGCCAGGGTTTTTAGGGTATCTTATTATATAATTTTTTAATAACGGACAGATCTTTATTAAAACTAATCTAATGGTCTAGGGCCATTCTAATCCTTATAAATAAAGGGTTAGAGTCCATCCTTTTGCACACAATTCTGGAGGAGATAGCAAAGCTCTGCTATTTACCACTTCTTCCAATTCTCTTCTAAATAAAATCTAAACCTATATAACAAAAAAAATATAGATTGAAGAAGATTAGAATCAAATTCATGGGAAAAAGAGATGGTGCTGAAAATAGGCTTTCTTCCATTTAGATTTCTTCCCACTTTCTTATTTTCTTACAGATCTACAAATCTGAAAGAATCTCTTTTTTAGATTAATTGTTGATCTATAAGATTTTGGGAATTGTAGGCCTAATGGTTTATTCAGATTCAGATTTGGATAGCTTTCAGGTGAGTGGGAAATTAATATACCTCGTTTATAATTACCTGAACAGTTCGTTTGTAATAGATCTAAAATGTATTCCTAAAAGTTTATCAGATTTGTTTATTATTTTGTCAAATCTAAAATAATAGGTTGTGGTTTGAATATTGCAAATTTGTAGGCTTATCTAGTTTATTATATTATTGCCTACAGTTGTATTTCGATTTGTTGTGGTTATTGTATACACCATACATATGGAAATCAGTCCCAAAACCATTGTCAAAATTGTAGTTTTATTCCAAATGCTTAGTTTTGGTGTTGTTTTGAGGTTCATGTAAATTTAGATTAAAAGATTATGCCTGTTTATATTTGATGTTATTGGGGTTTTACTAGGTTATTGTAGAAATGCCCTTTTTATTCTTTTTAAATAAAAAAAGGACATTCTTTCAAGTAAGCAAGAAATATGTATAAAAAAATTAGGAAGGGATGTGTAAATTTATGTATATTTATGCATACTTTACAACAACCGTTTCAAAAACATATATTTCTTATTTCTCGTGATTCGGAATATGTCTATATTCTCTTTTTAATTATTCTGGGCCATTTTACAATAACTACAGTTATTAACCTTTTTATAAGATTTTGAATCTTAAACAATATTGAGCATAAAAAGGTTTGTTTTGGTCGTTAGTTTTGACCAAAACATAAATGGTTAATAATAATAAAACAAAATATAGTAACCACGTTAAATGCGCTTAAATAAATAATATATACATATATTTATATTCTTCCGAATCTACGTAAATAACGCATATAAATTATTATACTAATTTTATGAATAGTTTCCGTTTTTGTGGAAATGTATATGGAAATATAATCCACAATAAATGGAAATGGGTATTATGACCGTTGTAGTAATAAATGAATTTGATTTTCTGTAAATAAGGTCATAAATAAAATAAAGAATATTGTAACCATTTCTGAATAGGGAAAATGACTGAATAGGATAAACTTTCCAAATGGTTACAATTTTAATCATGTTAGGAATAGAAACTATAACTCCAATTAGGGAATCTAATAGATAATAAGTGACCGTTGTAGTAATAAATGAATTTGATTTTCTGTAAATAGGGTCATAAATAAAATAAAGAATATTGTAACCATTTCTGAATAGGGAAAATAATTGAATAGGATAAACTTGCCAAATGGTTACAATTTTAATCATGTTAGGAATAGAAACTATAACTCCAATTAGGGAATCTAATAAATAATAAATATATATGTATAAATACATCAACAATAAATAAGTGGAATTTAAAAGGTAGTAATAAATGGAGTTGCATTATATAGGGTAGAATTAGAATGGGATTGGTATAAATAGGAAAATAAATGCCTTAGGAAAATATGTCCGTTTGTGTCATAATTTGCATTTAATAGGTTTATTGTTGTCGTGTGGAATATGATCGTTAGGATTATTAGTTGTAGGAAACCTAACTAGTAATAATAAAAGGAATAAAAAAAGGAATTAATGGGCATTTATTACTATAACACCCCGAATTTTCTGTTAACGGTAAATTAACGAATTTAAGTATAATTAATTCTTAATGAAAGAATTAAAGGAAACGGGTTACGCTATTGCGCTCGTCTCGGAATTCTACCTGAGATAGAGTCTGAGTTTGCGTGAATCGGACTCCGTATGAAGGAGTTATCACCTCCAGAAGTTTCAGAATTCAAATTAAAATTCAAACGGCTCAAAACGAAGTTCAAATTTCGAATACAGACCCAAACTGGGCTGGGCGGGAAAATTCCCGCCCATGCACCAGGTCGACCTGGGGGTCGACCTGGGTGACCAGGTCGACCATAGGGTCGACCTTGGGGTTGACCTGGGGGTCGACCTGGTTTGGCCCTGACTGGCCTGGTCGGGTTCTGGTCGAGTTCTGAGGCTTGGCTGTGTCACTAGGGCTGACATGTCGCATTTTGGTTGGCTCCTCTCGAAGTGAATGGTCTAGATTCGTCTATGATCATCGGACGGCTCAAATCAATCTGAAATTATATATAAACAACCTAAGACTCCAACCTAAATTCATATAAGAAATTAGAGACGGAGCCGCCATGCTGTCGGTAGAAAATTGAGAGGAGCCTCCACTTGCAGAAAAGCTTAGAGACGAGCCAAATTAGAGTTAAAACACGAATCAAATCAACGTTAGTCTACCCAAAGGAAAGCATTTCAAATTCAGAACTCATAAATCAGAAAACAAGACCGTCGTTCGTTGTAAGTATAGTGATTTTTCCGATGTGAATAAAAGTTTGGATTTGATTCGATGTAATATGGAAATGGAATTGTGTTATTATGTAATAACGATGTTAATTCAATTTATGTATTGAAATGTTTGTGATATTGTGATGTTTGTGGCATAATTGAGTTGATATTGATCCCATTTGTACATGTAGAATCACATGCAAGTTGTATAGTTCATGTTGTAATCAACACCTATATGTTTATGTGGTTATATAGGTTGTATGTCATTAAGATTTCATGTATATATGCTAGAACCTTTAAGCCTAAATGATTATGTTCACATACATGCTAGTATGTTTGTAAGAAAGTTGCAAGTTAATTGGATCCATGTCAAGATCCTCTTTAATATGTGTTTCATGTTGTAATTAAACATACGATTGGATCTAGTTCACACCCTTGTCATAAAATTATACATACTTTATGAAATTGTCATACTCTTGCCATATGCCAGTTATGCTCGATGTTATGCCAAGATCCAAAACAAGTTTAGGCTTATGTTATCTAAATCATATGCTAATTTATGTGACACCTATTTGGTTAGATACTTATTTCAATGCAAGTTCACATATATGTTGATTTAGGCTATGTTGCAAGTTCACACCTATGACATTCATATTGACTATGCCAAAAATGCCAAGTTTACACCTATGTCATGTTTATGTTTGTAAATTACCTTATGCCAATTTTGTGTGCGCTAAATTAGGCTAAGTTTTTAGCCTAATATTATATGTTAAAAACCATGCGAACGAAAATTAGGCTAAGATTGTTAGCCTAATGTTTAAACGGGGTATTGTTGGGAATATTAGTAAAACTTGACATAAAATATATGAAATTGGCATGTTTGTCACATGCCAAAATTGGTGGCAATTAAACGGTATAAATTCTTATACCAAAAATGTTAAACTTGGAAAATGGGCCACAACATTTAATTGTTGACAAATTTACATATATTAAGTAATAAAGACAAATACGTAAATTTAGAAAATACGAATATGCTTAACACGAGGTTGGATTGTGTAACAACCCGTAAAATGCGAGCCAGTTTGAAATTTTTATTTTGGCAATTTTAGCGAATTTTGAATATTTAAAATGAATTATTTTAAATAATATCGACGAGAAATTTATTTTGAATCTAATTAGAACGTATATATTATATACGTCGTCGTTAGAATATATAATAATTATATATAATTATAAAAGGAATTGAAAATGGCGCGGTAGTTCGAAAATTCGATTTCTAATTTCAAATGAATATACAGAATTCAATATAAGTCAGAATTGAACGAAACAAGAAATATTTGAATCTGTATAACTATATCTTTGTAACGAAGTTAACAAAGTGAGATTTCATCTTAGAAATGATAAGATATGTCCAGTTTAAAATTAGAAATAGTCGCTGTGGAATTTATATATATTTTTATATATATAAAGCCCTTAAAAATAGCAATTTTGCAAACGACCTCGGATTTCGACGAAACCAGTTTTGTTGGGTCCGTGATGTTAAGTTATTGCTAGATTCCAAATTTCATAATTTTTCGAATCAATATGTGAGTGTGGCAAAGGAAAACGCGTTTGACCGATTTCAGTTGATTTTAATCAACTGGAAATTGGCCATTTTCCAAACGGTCTCAGAATTCGACGAAACTAGTTTTGTTAGGACCGTATCGTCCATACGAAACTAGAAAATATTTTTCTGGAATTTTTCTAGTTAGTATGTGACCCCGGTAATTTGAAATGTACGTTTAAAGTTCAATATAAGGATTTAAATTGTAAATTTCAACGGAAACTAATTGTAACGATCAAACCAGCTTACGATACATATCCCATTGTGTTCGGAATGGGGGTAAAACGCTATGGACGACAGGCGGTGGACCTCGTTTCGAGGTCGGATATAAAAGTCAACCCTTGTGCATAATTAAATAATTAAATAATAAAATAAATAAAAAAATTTTTTTACCTTCCCTCCTTTTCTTCTTCAACTGCCCCCCCCCCCCGATTCAGTTATTCACAAACGAAATAAAAAAGAAAAAAAAAAAAAAGAAAAAACCCTAACCCTAAGTTCATCGAGCCGCCGCCTAATCCTTGCCGCCGACGATCGAGCTGACGCCCCACCACCCTCGCGACTTCCTCCCTCCAGACGACGCTACCCTCGACGCCATCGAAGCAGCCCCCAATCGGCGCCTCCACCATCGAACTCCAGTCATCGCGACACCACCGAGCACCACTGAGCCACCGCCGACTCCTCCTCCCATTCGAAATCGGTGAGCGTTTAATTTTATTTTATTTTATTTTTGCTTTTGTTTTGTTTTTAAAAATTTAAAAACCGATTTTGTTAAAGTTAAAACAGAAATTTTTATAAAGTTTAAAACTGAATTTTTTTAAAGTTAAAACTGTTATTTTTAAAAGCAATTTAAAACTGAATTTTTAAAAAGAAATAAAACTGTTTTTGAAATAAAAGAAAAAAAAAACATATTTTTATATGTTAAAAGGCAAAACTGCATATTTTAAAAAGAATAAAATAAAAACTGCATTTTGTAAAAGGCAAGACTGCATTTTTAAAAGGCAAAACTGCATATTTTAAAAAGAATAAAATAAAAACTGCATTTTTCTAAAAGGAAAAAAAACTGCATTTTTAATAAAAGAAAAACTGAATCTTTTAAAAGATAAAAACTGTTTTGTTTTTAAAAGAGTTAAAACTGAATTTTTAGAAAAAAAAGAAAGGAAAACTGATTTTAAAAATGAATTTGAAAACTGATTTTTATGAAGTAAGAAAAACTGATTTTTCTAAAAGGCAAAAACTGTTTTGATGGAAACTAAAAACAGTTTTAAAAAAAAGGGATTATAAAAGCAGTTTTGAAAGAATAATAAAAATATAATCTTTATATTTAATAGCGAAGTCAAAATGCAATCTTTATATATTGAATAACATAGTAAAAATTCGATTTTTACCTATGTAGAGGATACAGTCAACGAAAGCAACAAGAAGCACAAGTAGGCGAAGTTTCTATTAAGGAAAAATCGTGTTAGTGGATAGCTATATGTGAGAATTTCTCACTCTTCAATTTCTTTTTATAATTTTATATATGTGTTGAAAGTGGAAGTGAATTGCTATATATAAATATCTACATATATATATATATATATATATATATATATATATATATATACGCCCCTCGTCCACAAACCATGGACGATATTTATTGGTTGAAATTGTTGTGAAAATTGATATAGCGAAGTGAAATAACATATATATGAAAAGTGAAATTTATATATATAGCGAAGTGAAAATATCGAATATATTGAAAGTGAAAATATCGAATATATTGAAAGTGAAAATATCGAATATATGAAAAGTGAAATTTATATATATAGCGAAGTGAAAATATCGAATATATTGAAAGTGAAAATATTCGAATTGAAAACAATGTATATGAAATATTCGAATTGAAAACAATGTATATGAAATATTCGAATTGAAAACGATATATATATATATATGAAATGAAAACGATGTATATGAAATATTCGAATTGAACTGAATAGAAAAGGAATTCGAAATGAATAGAATAGAATAGGAATTGAATTGAATAGAAAACGAATTCGAATTGAATTGAATAGAAAACGAATTCGAATTGAATTGAATAGAAAACGAATTCGAATTGAACTAAATAGAAAACGAATTCGAATTGAACTGAATAGAAAACGAATTCGAATTGAACTGAATAGAAAACGAATTCGAAATGAATTGAATAGAAAACGAATTCGAAATGAATTGAATAGAAAACGAATTCGAAATGAATTGAATAGAAAACGAATTCGAATTGAATTGAATAGAAAACGAATTCGAAATGAATTGAATAGAAAACGAATTCGAATTGAATTGAATAGAAAACGAATTCGAATTGAATTGAATAGAAAACGAATTCGAAATGAATTGAATAGAAAACGAATTCGAAATGAATTGAATAGAAAACGAATTCGAATTGAATAACATAGAAAATGAATTCGAATTGAATTGAATAGAAAACGAATTCGAATTGAAATAAAATTGAAATCGATTTGAATTGAAATCAAATCGAAGTGAATGTTAAAAGAATTTATAAAGGAAAATTCAATTTTGATTTGAAATTGAAATAAAGGTTGAAATTGTTTTTGAAACAAATTTGAAATGATTAATAAAATTCGTTTTAAAAGGAAATCGACGAAATATATATTATATATATTATATATATAATATAATGGCCTGAATAGAACGCGCCGCGCCGCGGCAGTTCGCGAATTTCGACCATTGACTTCGAACGGACATTACGGGAGATCCGACAGTCGGATTCTCCTAAAACCGGAACCGTTGGGTTCGTATCGAAAAGAGCTTTCTAACGAATATTAGAAATTTGAAATCTAACGGTTGGATTTGGAGTTACGTCCAAATCAAATTTGAAAAAGGTCGCTGTAAGTGCAGTTCGATGGCCATTGATGGAAATCGACTGTACGGGCCTTGATAAAATTATTAAAAATAGTAATAATTTGTGTAAAATCATAAGAAATGATTTGGGAAGAATTGGGATGAAAAACTCCATATTTGAAAAGATAAAAATAGATTTTTATCGAAATGAACTAGTTATTAACTAGAAAAATAATCCAATGGTTATAAATAAATAAATTGGATTAGAGTGAAATTGAAATTATCTTTGGATATTTTCGATATTGGATTCCGTGATTATACAGAGATCGTGATGGGAATTTGGAAGATATCGATATCGTTATTCCCGATATGATATCTGTTGGTTTCAGGATTTGATGTTAAATATAAGTCGATACTCTCTCTATTCAAAACCTTATATTTAATGTCAAATTTGATTGATTGATGGTTTGGATTGTGCTCGACCAGTTTATGAGCAGAATATGCTTTTACATTTAGCATTGGGTTGGGTTGAAAATATCTGTGTGCTAACGCCTTGTGAAACACTTCACGATTTGACGATAAGGTGTTTAGCGATGTTGTGTTCATTTCAAATTTAACGAATGATTGTGAAATGATATTTTTCTTAAGTGAAAAGAAATGTATTCCCGATTTTGGACAGGGAATGTTTTATAAAAATGTTTTATAAAACAGAAAGGATTTCGAGGCCCAAAACCCGATGATTTCTAAAATGATTTAGAAATGTACTATATTTTGAAAGTACTTGTGATTATTACGTTGTGAAATGATTTTCCCTACTTCGGGATATGAAATGATTTAGTATGTGGCTAAAGATTCGGGTAACCCTGAGACTAAAAGTATGGGTGAGAGGGCGGTGTATGCTCTCCATGAGTGGGAGGTGCATCGTCGGTGTAGCCTACTCCTATGTGGGGTAGGTGCACATATATATATATCGAGTTGCGAGGTGCGTACCCTTTGCCTTGTCGATGGGGAGCACGATATTTGGTTGCATACTTGTTTGTATGCATTGTTATGTTTTGGAATTCACATTTCCAAATGATTTGATTTGAGATCCCGAAGTGAAATCTACTTTGATATAGAAAGTTAGATATGTATTTCAAATGATTTGAAATAAGAAATCGGGAATAAAATCCAAAGGAATAATTTCTGTAAATTGAATTGGATTTGGAAAATCTAAGTGTTGTGATTAATCTAAGTGGGTAGATTGGGATATTGCATGTTGTGTGATGCATAGTAGATCCATATATCTATATTGATTGTTGCTTATACACTGGCTTTCATGGGGGTAAACCCGTTCCGCGAAAGTGGCGTGGTCCCGTGATTTGCCTTATTTTTAAACAAGTTTAACAACTGTTTTTGAGTTCTCACACCAGTCCCATGACTGACCTGTAGTTTGCTTTTCCCTTGTGAACTCGGGTGCCCCTATTTTCCACACGGGCAGTCGAGTAGTTTTATTTTGCAGATGTTTTGAGCAGGATTCTGGATTGAAGCTTTAAGCTGTGTCCAGGCATTTACAGTCTTCCGCTGTGTAGTTTATATTTCCGCTGTGCATTGTATTACATTTATGTAAATTTATCTTCCGCTGTGTATTATTATCGATATACTCTGATATTCTGTACTCTGATGTAACATTATTATGATGTTTATTGAAGTCTTCTGTTATTTGTTCTGATGTGTTGTATACCCAAAGTTAGCGTATGCGGGATTCGAACGGTCTTGGTCGGTTTAGCAATCGATTAGGCCCGGGCGAAATCCGTGTCGTTACAACGTGGTATCAGAGCTTTGGTTAAACTCAAATCTTTGGGGGTACAACTCGTTAGAACTGAACAAAAGACTCATCAGAGGTAGGATTAGTAATGTCCTATAAAAGAATCCTCATTAAAGATAGAATCAGTAGCATTCTAGAATGAGTGACTCATTAGAGATGGGGTTAGAAATGCCCTAGAATGAGTCGAGAGTTATTTGTTTATAAATAACGTATTTGTGATTGTATATATAATCTGGTTTTAGAAAATATGATTTTAAATATATAAAATTATATATTTGAAAATATAATCAATTAATGGATTGATGTTTGTGTTGTTTGTTTATTTGTTTGCTAATTTTTAGCCATTTAGCCTAACAGAACCAAATATTGAATTATATCGAAGATTGGTTGCGTTGGCTTGCATATACATATATATCATTGAACAGGTCATAGCAAGGAGGCTAGAGCCAGAGAATAAAATTTTTTGCCCGACAAATAGGTACATGTTTACTACATAATTTCCTGTTTTGTTTGGGTGATGATGATTTTATGAGCCTATTGGCTAGCCGCTTGGCTTTTTCTTTTTCTTTTTGAGATCTGAAGGACCGGGGAAGCTATTTGAAATTCCCCGATGCTCCCGGTGCAGGGGAGGTTATGGCGAAATTTTTCGGAAATTTAGGGTGTTAGCCAAATTTTTGAAATTTTGAAAATTCTCAGAAACCGAAAAGTTAGAGAATGGAAGCCAGATCGAGCGTAGTGTTGATTAATCAAACCACTTTCGACTTTGTTCCTTTTCGGGGACGAAAAGTTTTAAGTGGGGGAGATTGTAACAACCCGTAAAATGCGAGCCAGTTTGAAATTTTTATTTTGGCAATTTTAGCGAATTTTGAATATTTAAAATGAATTATTTTAAATAATATCGACGAGAAATTTATTTTGAATCTAATTAGAACGTATATATTATATACGTCGTCGTTAGAATATATAATAATTATATATAATTATAAAAGGAATTGAAAATGGCGCGGTAGTTCGAAAATTCGATTTCTAATTTCAAATGAATATACAGAATTCAATATAAGTCAGAATTGAACGAAACAAGAAATATTTGAATCTGTATAACTATATCTTTGTAACGAAGTTAACAAAGTGAGATTTCATCTTAGAAATGATAAGATATGTCCAGTTTAAAATTAGAAATAGTCGCTGTGGAATTTATATATATTTTTATATATATAAGGCCCTTAAAAATAGCAATTTTGCAAACGACCTCGGATTTCGACGAAACCAGTTTTGTTGGGTCCGTGATGTTAAGTTATTGCTAGATTCCAAATTTCATAATTTTTCGAATCAATATGTGAGTGTGGCAAAGGAAAACGCGTTTGACCGATTTCAGTTGATTTTAATCAACTGGAAATTGGCCATTTTCCAAACGGTCTCAGAATTCGACGAAACTAGTTTTGTTAGGACCGTATCGTCCATACGAAACTAGAAAATATTTTTCTGGAATTTTTCTAGTTAGTATGTGACCCCGGTAATTTGAAATGTACGTTTAAAGTTCAATATAAGGATTTAAATTGTAAATTTCAACGGAAACTAATTGTAACGATCAAACCAGCTTACGATACATATCCCATTGTGTTCGGAATGGGGGTAAAACGCTATGGACGACAGGCGGTGGACCTCGTTTCGAGGTCGGATATAAAAGTCAACCCTTGTGCATAATTAAATAATTAAATAATAAAATAAATAAAAAATTTTTTTTACCTTCCCTCCTTTTCTTCTTCAACTGGCCCCCCCCCCGATTCAGTTTTTCACAAACGAAATAAAAAAAAAAAGAAAAAAAGAAAAAACCCTAACCCTAAGTTCATCGAGCCGCCGCCTAATCCTTGCGCCGACGATCGAGCTGACGCCCCACCACCCTCGCGACTTCCTCCCTCCAGACGACGCTACCCTCGACGCCATCGAAGCAGCCCCCAATCGGCGCCTCCACCATCGAACTCCAGTCATCGCGACACCACCGAGCACCACTGAGCCACCGCCGACTCCTCCTCCCATTCGAAATCGGTGAGCGTTTAATTTTATTTTATTTTATTTTTGCTTTTGTTTTGTTTTTAAAAATTTAAAAACCGATTTTGTTAAAGTTAAAACAGAAATTTTTATAAAGTTTAAAACTGAATTTTTTTAAAGTTAAAACTGTTATTTTTAAAAGCAATTTAAAACTGAATTTTTAAAAAGAAATAAAACTGTTTTTGAAATAAAAGAAAAAAAAAACATATTTTTATATGTTAAAAGGCAAAACTGCATATTTTAAAAAGAATAAAATAAAAACTGCATTTTGTAAAAGGCAAGACTGCATTTTTAAAAGGCAAAACTGCATATTTTAAAAAGAATAAAATAAAAACTGCATTTTTCTAAAAGGAAAAAAAACTGCATTTTTAATAAAAGAAAAACTGAATCTTTTAAAAGATAAAAACTGTTTTGTTTTTAAAAGAGTTAAAACTGAATTTTTAGAAAAAAAAGAAAGGAAAACTGATTTTAAAAATGAATTTGAAAACTGATTTTTATGAAGTAAGAAAAACTGATTTTTCTAAAAGGCAAAAACTGTTTTGATGGAAACTAAAAACAGTTTTAAAAAAAAGGGATTATAAAAGCAGTTTTGAAAGAATAATAAAAATATAATCTTTATATTTAATAGCGAAGTCAAAATGCAATCTTTATATATTGAATAACATAGTAAAAATTCGATTTTTACCTATGTAGAGGATACAGTCAACGAAAGCAACAAGAAGCACAAGTAGGCGAAGTTTCTATTAAGGAAAAATCGTGTTAGTGGATAGCTATATGTGAGAATTTCTCACTCTTCAATTTCTTTTTATAATTTTATATATGTGTTGAAAGTGGAAGTGAATTGCTATATATAAATATCTACATATATATATATATATATACGCCCCTCGTCCACAAACCATGGACGATATTTATTGGTTGAAATTGTTGTGAAAATTGATATAGCGAAGTGAAATAACATATATATGAAAAGTGAAATTTATATATATAGCGAAGTGAAAATATCGAATATATTGAAAGTGAAAATATCGAATATATTGAAAGTGAAAATATCGAATATATGAAAAGTGAAATTTATATATATAGCGAAGTGAAAATATCGAATATATTGAAAGTGAAAATATTCGAATTGAAAACAATGTATATGAAATATTTGAATTGAAAACAATGTATATGAAATATTCGAATTGAAAACGATATATATATATATATATATATGAAATGAAAACGATGTATATGAAATATTCGAATTGAACTGAATAGAAAAGGAATTCGAAATGAATAGAATAGAACAGGAATTGAATAGAAAACGAATTCGAATTGAATTGAATAGAAAACGAATTCGAATTGAATTGAATAGAAAACGAATTCGAATTGAACTAAATAGAAAACGAATTCGAATTGAACTGAATAGAAAACGAATTCGAATTGAACTGAATAGAAAACGAATTCGAAATGAATTGAATAGAAAACGAATTCGAAATGAATTGAATAGAAAACGAATTCGAAATGAATTGAATAGAAAACGAATTCGAATTGAATTGAATAGAAAACGAATTCGAAATGAATTGAATAGAAAACGAATTCGAATTGAATTGAATAGAAAACGAATTCGAATTGAATTGAATAGAAAACGAATTCGAAATGAATTGAATAGAAAACGAATTCGAAATGAATTGAATAGAAAACGAATTCGAATTGAATAACATAGAAAATGAATTCGAATTGAATAGAATAGAAAACGAATTCGAATTGAAATAAAATTGAAATCGATTTGAATTGAAATCAAATCGAAGTGAATGTTAAAAGAATTTATAAAGGAAAATTCAATTTTGATTTGAAATTGAAATAAAGGTTGAAATTGTTTTTGAAACAAATTTGAAATGATTAATAAAATTCGTTTTAAAAGGAAATCGACGAAATATATATTATATATATTATATATATAATATAATGGCCTGAATAGAACGCGCCGCGCCGCGGCAGTTCGCGAATTTCGACCATTGACTTCGAACGGACATTATGGGAGATCCGACAGTCGGATTCTCCTAAAACCGGAACCGTTGGGTTCGTATCGAAAAGAGCTTTCTAACGAATATTAGAAATTTGAAATCTAACGGTTGGATTTGGAGTTACGTCCAAATCAAATTTGAAAAAGGTCGCTGTAAGTGCAGTTCGATGGCCATTGATGGAAATCGACTGTACGGGCCTTGATAAAATTATTAAAAATAGTAATAATTTGTGTAAAATCATAAGAAATGATTTGGGAAGAATTGGGATGAAAAACTCCATATTTGAAAAGATAAAAATAGATTTTTATCGAAATGAACTAGTTATTAACTAGAAAAATAATCCAATGGTTATAAATAAATAAATTGGATTAGAGTGAAATTGAAATTATCTTTGGATATTTTCGATATTGGATTCCGTGATTATACAGAGATCGTGATGGGAATTTGGAAGATATCGATATCGTTATTCCTGATATGATATCTGTTGGTTTCAGGATTTGATGTTAAATATAAGTCGATACTCTCTCTATTCAAAACCTTATATTTAATGTCAAATTTGATTGATTGATGGTTTGGATTGTGCTCGACCAGTTTATGAGCAGAATATGCTTTTACATTTAGCATTGGGTTGGGTTGAAAATATCTGTGTGCTAACGCCTTGTGAAACACTTCACGATTTGACGATAAGGTGTTTAGCGATGTTGTGTTCATTTCAAATTTAACGAATGATTGTGAAATGATATTTTTCTTAAGTGAAAAGAAATGTATTCCCGATTTTGGACAGGGAATGTTTTATAAAAATGTTTTATAAAACAGAAAGGATTTCGAGGCCCAAAACCCGATGATTTCTAAAATGATTTAGAAATGTACTATATTTTGAAAGTACTTGTGATTATTACGTTGTGAAATGATTTTCCCTACTTCGGGATATGAAATGATTTAGTATGTGGCTAAAGATTCGGGTAACCCTGAGACTAAAAGTATGGGTGAGAGGGCGGTGTATGCTCTCCATGAGTGGGAGGTGCATCGTCGGTGTAGCCTACTCCTATGTGGGGTAGGTGCACATATATATATATCGAGTTGCGAGGTGCGTACCCTTTGCCTTGTCGATGGGGAGCACGATATTTGGTTGCATACTTGTTTGTATGCATTGTTATGTTTTGGAATTCACATTTCCAAATGATTTGATTTGAGATCCCGAAGTGAAATCTACTTTGATATAGAAAGTTAGATATGTATTTCAAATGATTTGAAATAAGAAATCGGGAATAAAATCCAAAGGAATAATTTCTGTAAATTGAATTGGATTTGGAAAATCTAAGTGTTGTGATTAATCTAAGTGGGTAGATTGGGATATTGCATGTTGTGTGATGCATAGTAGATCCATATATCTATATTGATTGTTGCTTATACACTGGCTTTCATGGGGGTAAACCCGTTCCGCGAAAGTGGCGTGGTCCCGTGATTTGCCTTATTTTTAAACAAGTTTAACAACTGTTTTTGAGTTCTCACACCAGTCCCATGACTGACCTGTAGTTTGCTTTTCCCTTGCGAACTCGGGTGCCCCTATTTTCCACACGGGCAGTCGAGTAGTTTTATTTTGCAGATGTTTTGAGCAGGATTCTGGATTGAAGCTTTAAGCTGTGTCCAGGCATTTACAGTCTTCCGCTGTGTAGTTTATATTTCCGCTGTGCATTGTATTACATTTATGTAAATTTATCTTCCGCTGTGTATTATTATTGATATACTCTGATATTCTGTACTCTGATGTAACATTATTATGATGTTTATTGAAGTCTTCTGTTATTTGTTCTGATGTGTTGTATACCCAAAGTTAGCGTATGCGGGATTCGAACGGTCTTGGTCGGTTTAGCAATCGATTAGGCCCGGGCGAAATCCGTGTCGTTACAGATTGGGTTGTGATGTAAACCTGCCCGGACCCGCTCGGCTGTCCAATAGTCACAACAATACCTATCCAATGTGGGTGGTTAAGCATGGAGCCCAATAAGGACCCTAGGTTAGACTGAGTTACGGTGTAAATCTGCCCGGAACCGACTGGAACATCCAATAACCGTAACAATACCTGTCTAATGTGAGTGGTCGGTGCTTTAAAAGGCTAAGGACAGACAGTCAGGATGATAGGGTTAAGTTAACTAAAACACTTAGCCAATTCAACATGTTAATGAAATTGATGGGTGGGGTTACAGACACTTAACCACTTAACATGTTTGACTAGAAAACCCTAGTAACGGGGACCCATTTCAGCAGTAACCCAATTAGGTATCATGGTACCCTGAAACTAGGTAGGGTAGGGCACAATTACTGGGATGATTGTAAGCGGTCAAAAGCGACGGCGGTGGGTGCAACAGTGTGGGTTCTAACGGAGTGCGGGCGTGCACACACTTCAGAGTAGACAAATAGGGCACTGGGGGCACCAGTAGTATAACCTATGCATTTCTAGTTTCGTGTTGGGTCGCCACCATGGGACTTCATACACCCGATGGTGGGGCCATCATAGGTATCTACAATTCTTTGGGGGCCATAAGACACAAATGATTATGTGAGTAGGAGCCGATCTTTAGAAAAAGGGGATCATTTCACCCTCAGCATGGGGTGCCAGTTAGGGATCACTTCACCCTCAGCATGGCGTGCCAGTTTAGAACTAATGCATGTAGGTGCAGAGATATAGTGTGGGGTGCGATAGTATACTCGATTCATACTGCTTTGTCTTAGTTTATGACACTCTCGTATTTCCAGTTTATACTTATCATGCCCTTATTCTTATTCTCATAATGAAGAGTCACTAGACTTATCAGGCTTTATGTCTGACCCTATTTTCTTTCGTCTTCTTTTCTTCCGTTTCCCCCCCTCAGGTCCATAGGGAGGAAACAACTCAGCTTAGTCAGACTCTTTGCAAGCTTCAAGATAGTAGATGTACGGTTTGGACTCTCTCTTCTTGGCTGTGGCTGTTGGACACAATCATGGGGATTTATGCAGTTTTAATTATGTTTTATGCTTCTTTATTTAGTAACCAAGACAGAAATGATGATGTAATGTTTTGGAGGTTAGTGTGAAACAATGTTTTGTATGAACAAGTATTTGATGAAATAAAAGTCTGTTTGTTTTCCGCTGCTTATATATTTGTGTTTATGTATCTGTCTTGTGTTTATCTGTGACTTTTACTTACAAACTTCCACCAAAGTTAAGGCAGTCCCTTTGTGAGTGACCTTAATGGAGGGTGGGGTGTTTCAATTACCATAGTAAATTCTTAGTCCAATTAGTAAATCAATAAATAAATATCCTAAGATAGGAAGTTATAAATTCCTAGTTAATCTAGAATTATTATAATTAGAAATAGGAATTGGACATAGTAGGTTAATGATGCGAGGTCATTTGCCTTATTTGATAGAAGTTTGCACTTTCAAGCAGTCGGATATATGTTCAACTGGTGTGCGATATCATTAATCATAGGAACCCGTGACGTTGGTAATTGCGTAACCATAGTTAACTGCGTAATAAGGGTTATTTCCCAAAACAAGGTTTATCTTAAGAGTGAGGTTCCCACCTCCCTTCCCAAAAGAGGAGACCTTGGAAAGGAAGTAATTCATAACATAGTCTGTTTTGGGATAAATGTATTAAAGTAGTTAGATACACCCTATAAAGGGTACTAAGCAATCACGTAGCTCATCTCCCATTAAATGGCTATTGGGTATGAACTTGGTAATTCCCATGTTAGTCCGCTTCCTTAAGGCAATAAATGATCGAGTTGTGGGTCTGCCTTGAGAATAGGTATTAAATGACCGCTCTGGAGGTACTAAAGGTCTTCCTATCCTGCTGGAAGTATTGAGTGAATAAGGGAATTATCCAATAAGGCTAGATAGATAGTAACGAGGGCATCTGCCAGAGGAAGGTCATAATTAGCAAGATGTTGTTTACTTGTCATGTAGGTAATAAGTGACTTCTTACTATCTCTTGTCTTATGCGGTGCATGGTTATATGTGTGAATGACGGAAGCCTTGGATTATTAGAATTTAGTAATTAGTGTCCTCTAATTGTTATTACGGTAGAATTAACCACCGCATATAGTATTAAGTGACCAAAAGGTCCACCTTGGGTGTGAAGTGATCGTAAATATCCGCCCTTTCCTTACATAGGTAGCGATGTCTTAAGTTGCTATACATAAAATAAGCACCCTCCTTATGTGATAGTTAGAAGTTAGTTGCCCTTCTTAATTAATCAATGGTGGTTTAAAGTCTTCATACTTATGCGTGAACATTCTATATCAATATTGTGATATCGCTAGGTGCGCTATATTACTCTGGGTTTAGTGGTTAGTCGTCGTGCGTAAATTCTAAATGGGTTAGGTTAGAATTACAAGCCCAGTTAGACATACGTTTTGGTTTTGACCAAACGAAGTACATTTTTTTACTATAGACAGTGTTATAAATTTTCTACTCACCGGGACTTGTTGTTCTAACCCCCTCCCCAAAAAAAACTCTCAGGTTTATGTCGGGGAAGACATGTCTTAGCAAGTGTTCAAGTTTGGTTTCGGTTCTCGTTCTCTCATGCTCGATATCGATGTAGTGATATTACTTAAGGTAGTCGCCTTAATCGATATGTGTTATCTTATTCCATTTCTGTTGTGAGTTAGTTTTATTTTATTCTCACTATGCTTATGCTCATTAATTGCAGGTATCAGATTTATACCCCCCCATGCTTGGATGAGTATAAGTTTCAATTTTTGTCGAAATTCAGGCTTGGAAAAGTGTGGCGTGTTACATTTGGTATCAAAGCCTGGTTTAGACGATCATAGGAATAAATAAATTAGGATTAGTGAGACAATGTATTCGATTTTATTTTTCTATTTTTCTTTCGTCTTTCTTAATTCGACTTGAACTATTATGGCGATGAGTTAGTCGTGGGTCAATTTATAGGTTTTAAAACGACCAAGAATTAGAAATATATCAAGTTCGAGTATTCAGCCCACCCCGTTTATCCTATGGTGTGCTTACTGATTTTTTTTGAAGTGCATGAAGGCGTCACACTACAACAAAATGACCCTATTACAATAGTGGAACACCATTGTAATATACATTTTACAATGGTGAGCAAACCGTCGTGTATTAAGAAGTTGTAATAGACTAATATCTTTTACAACTTTTTTGCACTGTTGCAACACCGTTGTAATATGTATATTTTACAACTTTTTTCCACTATTGTAATAAAATCTACTACAACTGTTTTGCACCATTGTGATTGACATTTGTATTTAAAAAAATAAACATCTTTTGCAACTGAAAAGAACAATACGCTAAATATAGCAATACTCCATAAGCAAATCCGATATTATAGTTATTTGCAAACTAATTTATTAAAATACTCAAATATTCAGTATTACAAACAATAAGTTAGAGACAACATCATTGTATTACAAACAATAATTCAAAATCTTCAACAAGTGCTACGATTTTTATAAGAACCGGAAATTTACATGATCCTTTGGTTTATGAGACCTTCATACTCAACTTCTAATGATTGTGGAAGATCAAAGTGATACAATGTAACATGAGGCTCAATACCTGCAAGTATTGAAATCTCTTATGTGGTGTGTGGCCTTGAAAGGAAGCTGCGTTGATAAGAAAATTATGTGTGCACCAAAATTAAATAACATAAATTATGTGAGTAGCAATAAATTCAATGTACAAACAAGACAACTGAACCCACCCTTAAAAACAAACTGGTCAAATAGCTTTTTTTTTTTTTGCTTGTTGTTTTAGACATTTGAGTCTTGCCAGGTTACTTGAGTTTATAAATCGAGATTCAAAGAAAATACCTATGGTATCTTGACTAATCGCAACATGCAAGTAGTTTCTAGGTACACCTGCTCTAATGTCAAAACACAAGGCAAAAATGGATACTGTGTTGTTTTAATTCAAAGGAAATGACATAGGAGGAAAATCCGATTTATCATCAGCCCGCGCACCATAATATAGACACATGAATACAACTAAATAAAAACATTCGTATAGAAATAGAAGATAGACAAGACTAACATTAAGATAAAAGAGACTAGAAACCATGATGAGTTTCGAAGCCTACAAATGCAATCAGCCTTGCACCTGTTAACTCTCAAGTGTTGGTGCCCCATTATTTTTGCACTGTTAACACACGTTCTCTAATCTGTTCTAATCTGCCAAATTATTTCCACTTTCTCTGTTCAACTCCCAGCCACATATGATTTGAACCTTACTTCTACTACTATGTTGAGGCTTATATTAATCCTATTACTAAATTAAAACCACGTTCTCAAACTTTGAACAATCTGGTGCGCAGTTCTGCGTACTCACACCCACACTCCTTATGTAGCATAACGGAAAATCATTGCTAATCACGTATATCTGTTTCATCTTTAGCATACTGTAATTCAGTTTCATCAATCCTCATCCTTGTATTGATTTTGATTTACTTTCTCCAATAACCAATTTCAGATATGAAGCATAGTTGTTAACTCAGGTATTGTCCCATTACATATTTCCCAAACTCATAAATTTGTTTCAAAAAAAAAATTACGACATCTAATCCCGTTTTAGCAAAATGGTCAAAAGAAGCAATCCAAATTCAGTATTCAATTTCACAGCTCAAATTTAACAATTGAACAATACCTCGCCATTAAAAACTTAGCAGATATGCAGAGTTCTATGGGCTATAAAACAAAGAAAGACCCAAATCCTATAATTCAAAATAGAACTGTAGGATTCTTACCAGCGTAGGTCAAATTGAAGCACCGCTGTTTGCACTTAATTTATACGAGGGCTTGGTTGTAAGAATGAGGAATTCATCAGCAAAAGCTCGCCACAACCCCCTATTCTCAAATGTCTTGAACCAACGTAAGTCGATCATGGATGCCATCTTCAGATCCGCTTTCGAAAGGATTGAATCCTATGTGATTAAAGTCACTAGTATCATTTGTTTGGTTCAGAAATCGGTTGAAAGAAGTCAAGATTTTCTGGCTTGGTATGTAAAACGTTGAAATCGGTTTCGCTAGAAAACCTACTCCTGAACGCTTGATCATCTGAAAGTGTTAAATCGCCAACTTTCAATTTTCTTAAAGGGTTGGAACTTTGAACTCAGATATCAATTAAAATTGGGAGACTGGATTCACCGACGATCCAAATCTATTACTCGACGAAGAATCCAAGCGGGTGATACCGGATGAATAGTTTAATTTGAGGAATATATGGCAATTTCAGGCGAATTTAGAGAACGAAGGGGACGAAATTGATTTAGGTTAGAGTACCGAAGAGGTTGGCCCACACATGGGAGAAAAATACAATACAAAAGATATTTTGGAGCCAAATTTTTAGTTTCCTGGCTCGATTTCGTTCTTCCGCAAGAATTAACGTGAAAGGTTGTTTTTTTTTCCACTATTCAGAATAAATAAGTAAAAACATATATTAAATATAATATGGAATTCTTGAGAGCCATCTTTTATTAAAATACTCGATATTACTTATTAAATGTAGCTATTATTGACTTGCCAAAAAGTGGCAATTATTAATTATTACTCATTTCTACATAGTTATAAAATATTAAAAGTCAATAATTACGTATATGTTACTAGTTATAAACTATTCAATACATAATAGCAATTATTAAAAAATAACCGCAATTTATTAATTATTTAAAAGTAATTATTAATTTGTAAAGTTATTATTGAATATTAATTATTCCTAAATACTATTATTATTAAATATTAGTCATTACTAATATTTAATAAGTCTCTATTACAACTGATAAAAAAAAGTTGTAATAGGCATGTATTACAAGTGACAAAATAAAAAAGTTGTTAATTATAATCGAGAGTAATACTTATTAAAAGCTTATCTTACTATTAATTAATTATTAAGTAGTTAACATACATTAACTATTAAAAATAAATTACTACTTATTAACTATTAATTATTTAATAATAATTGATAAATATTATTGATTCCCATGTTTATTATTAATTATTATTATTAAATATCAATATAATTAGTTATTAAATATATTATAAACATGAAGTTTGTAATAGGCATCTATTACAACTAATAAACTGAAAAGTTGTGATATATATGTTTTATTACAACTTTAGAGAGCTGACAGTTGTAAAAAACATTTATTACAACAATGCTTTTTGCACAGTTGTAAAAAAAAGCATGTATTACAACTGTGCTTTTCGCACAGTTGTAATATGGTGTTTTTGTTGTAGTGTCATGTGGTGGATTCCATGGATTTGAGCTTGATGACTGGACGAAAGGCTAGCTACAACTGAGATATTCACAATTTCTTGTGTTGTTTTCGTTTGGGAGTTCCAGTCGATGACTTTTTCTCGGTCTTAAATGGAAGATTCACGTTAACGTGTAGTCATACCCCAAAAGTATAATTATGTATATGCTTATTGGATGTTTCATATTGTGAATCCGGATAATCTTTTGATAGAATTATTCTTTTTAATCATTGGTCTTATTGTTAATCCCTAAAAAAATCCATGTGCACATTGAACGAGGAATATGTTGCTAACATCATCAGGGTCATTCACAAACTAAGGCACCCAGAGTATTAGTAACAAAAAAGAACAGTCATAAGAGCAAGTGCTGAATGTCAAGACCCAGAACAAATCAGGTTGACCAGGTATAACCGGACGACACGATGCAGTGTGCGATCCTAAAACTTGGGTCCAAATCAAGATTTAGGCGTGGAGACTAAGACCAGTCGCTCATATGGAAATGAGGCTATACCAAGCATCAGCGTGAAGCAAGTCGCTCATCCAACATGAGCCAGAACGATCACATCCTGCAGAAGCAATAAGAGAGCAAGCATCCCTAAAACTAAAGCAATAGGTCGCGCAGGGAACAATGAAGAACCAATCCCAGACTTACATCCCGTTCCTACAAGGCCTCCTAAAATGGTCGCCCACACAGAAGCGCCCACTCTCACGGACCCGCTCAACTACATAAGGCGTCCGTCCCAAAAATTTATCTGCACATGACAACCTGAGACAGCTCATGACAACTGGCGACAACTGGCCAATGGCCCGATGGTAATTAGCAGAATTATAGATTCACAGGACAGGAAACGGATTTCAAACCGAGGACTCACCTATAAATACACTATGGCTACTACTGAAAAGGGGGAAGGAAAAAGAGATCGGAAGAACCACGAAGTGCTACCAAACCCTGCCACAAACTACGGATCTGGCCATGGCGTCAAGCTCAATTTCGTGATTCATAGAAAAAGAAGACATCATCAATCTCAATCATCCATTCATCATCTTTCTCCTCAAATTAAACCATCTTCTTATATAATTTCCAAGATTAAAGTATATAAGTAAGGTTGTATTAGGCGAAAATGGAAGTGTATGATACAGAGAGAATGGATGTACTGTATAATTCATATCATAGGATTAGAAATCACCTTCATAGTGGACGTAGGCCTCATTAACGGCTGAACCGCTCTAAACCTCGTCTCTATTTTTACTTTTTTCTGCATTTTCTACTTTGAATTACTGATTGAATATGGCTCCATTTTATTCCCTACCAAATTGGTGAAGTACAACTTTGTACCTAAGGTGTTTGGACCATTTTTGGTGTAAACACTTATATTCAGAGAAATTTTGGTTTTTAAACTATTTTTGAAATTAAAGAGGATTTTTAGAAATTTAAATTATCGTTTTCAAGAATATGTTTTATGAATAAAAATTTAAACACTTATAACTATTTTTGGAAGAGCGCAAATAGTACCCAAACACTCTTTTCCAAGTAGTGAAGCTCGCTCGTTCGCCAGTAACTTCCTACCTTTAATCAAGGCATTACGATCCTTCTCCTCTAAAAGCTGTCTTTGAAGGAACCTGTCATCAAAATCCTTGGAATATGAAAGTACTTTCTCCCAGACAAGAGCCAGAGTCCACGGGAAATCTTTATTCAGATAGCTTAAACTCCTTCGACTCATGACGATGCAAATGTAAAAATGAAACAGATTGTCATCAGCCTCAGCTTTGGCTCTGACAAGATCTTCTTGCAATCGGATCTTTTCTTCCTGAGACGTTTTAAGGATTTCATTTTGAGAAGCAAGGCGGCCTTCAAGTGCCATGTTCTTCTGTTCTAAAGAAATTAAAGCTTGCTTTTCTAGGGTCAAACGACGTTCAACAAATTTTCGGGCGGACTGAGATTCTAAAAGCTGTGCTCGCACGCCCTCCAATTTCTTTCTAAGCTCAGCATTTTCAGCCTCCAAGTCATTCATTCTAATGCTTCCATTCTTCAAGAAAGAGATTTCAGAGTCCTGGGATTCAATCAGATGTACAAGACTAGCTTTATCACTTTCCAAAACCTTAATGTAGTTGAGATGTCATGCGTTCATGTCCTGAAATTCATACCCTAACTTCGACCAATCCTCCAGGCGTATATCAACACTCTGCATGACCAGATTCAATTGTGCTTCAAGCTGACCTTTGACAAAACTAAGCTGGTCAACCACACTGTTCTTCACAGCCTCCAGGCTTCTTGCAATGTCCTGCCTATCATTAGGATCTAAACCCAGGGCAGAAGACACTCCTCCTAAATCCCAGCCATGAAAGCGATCCTTAAGCACTGGACTTTCAGAAAGAACTCCATAAGGAGGGCAATTACATATTGCTTGAACCTGAACAGGAGTTAGGACAGCAGGTCTCGCAGAAGGACCAACTGATTCAGGTCTCAGATCCTGACCAGACTCCTCACATCCTGACCCAACCCTGACCAGAATCCAGGTCCCCTAGGTCTCCAAAGGTCCCTGGAGAACTTTCCGCCTATGATAAGGAGTGTGCAGAACTCTCGGTTGTCGTTCCAGAAGTCACATCAACCCTTGAGCCATGAGCGCGTTCACCAACTCCCCTGCCATTCCTCTCAATAATTAATGATGAAGACCGACCACCTACTTCAGAGATTGATCTCCTCTTCTTAACAGGTTTACCAACAAAACATTGAAGATGAACCGAAGCCTTACCAAGGGACCACGAGGGATCGTTCAATCGGCATTCGCGAAGGTTCTCTTCTGTCAGCAGCACCTCTCCACTCCTTTCTTTCTGGTCAACTGATATTAAAGAATTCAAAAGAGATTGATCCAGAGTGAGACCCACGACCGAAGGGATCACCACAAGAATCAGAGGGAAAGTCAGATAAGAAGAAGAAAAGATGTAAAGATCCCAAGAGTAAAAGAATAATTACCCCTTCTACCCATCGACAAGTCAAAACAAGCCCACTAAACAATGTGCGATCGAATATGTCGAAGCCAGTAATTTCTCAGTAAAAGGAATCACAAGCTTCGAGGGGCAAGTGTTAATCCCTATAAAAACCACGTGCACATTGAACGAGGAATATGTTGCTAACATCATCAAGATCGTTCACACAATAAGGCACTCAAAGTATTAGTAACAGAAAAGAACAGTCACAAGAGCAAGTGCTGAATGTCAAGACCCAGAACAAATCAGGTCGACCAGGTATAACCGGACGACACGATGCAGTGTGTGATCCTAAAACTTGGGTCCAAATCAAGATTCAGGTGCAGAGACTAAGACCGATCGCTCATATGGAAATGAGGCTATACCAAGCATCAGCGTGAAGCAAGTCGCTCATCCAACATGAGCCAGAACGATCACATCCTACAGAAGCAATAAGAGAGCAAGCACCCCTAAAACTAAAGCAATCGGTCGCGCAGGGAACAATGAAGAACCAATCCCAGACTTATATCCCGTTCCTATAAGGCCTCCTAAAATGGTCGCCCGCACAGAAGCGCTCGCTCTCACGGACCCGCTCAACTACATAAGGCGTCCGTGCCAAAAAGTTATCTGCACATGACAACCTGAGACAGCTCATGACAACTAGCGACAACTGGCCAATGGCCCAATGGTAATTAGCAGAATTAGAGATTCACAGGGCGGGAAACGGATTTCAAACCGACGACTCACCTATAAATACGCTATGGCTACTACTAAAAAGGGGGAAGGAAAAAGAGATCGGAAGAACCAAGAAGTGCTGCCAAACCCTGCCACAAACTACGGATCTAGCCATGACGTCAAGCTCAATTTCATGATTCAGCGAAAACGAAGACATCATCAATCTCAATCATCCATTCATCATCTTTCTCCTCAAATTAAACCATCTTCTTATATAATTTCCTAGATTAAAGTATATAAGTAAGGTTGTATTAGGCGAAAATGGAAGTGTATGATACAGAGAGAATGGATGTACTATATAATTCATATCATGGGATTAGAAATCACCTTCATAGTGGACGTAGGCCTCATTAACGGCCGAACCACTCTAAACCTCGTCTCTATTTTTACTTTTTTCTGCATTTTCTACTTTGAATTACTGATTGAATACGGCTCCATTTTATTCCCTACCAAATTGGTGAAGTACAGCTTTGTACCTGAGGTGTTTGGACCATTTTTGGTGTAAATATGTTTGGCGCCCACCGTGGGGCCATATTCATCTCTTCACTCATTCTCTTTTTAAAAGAAAACGCTGTGCTCGCAATCATGAGCATGGCGAGAGAAATTGCAGCTGCCAGAATCGATGGCATCTCCGGTACTGACTCATCGCCCACCGTCCGTTCCGAAAAAAGGGAACCGCAAAGAGTCGAGGTAGCCATGACCAGGAAGGAATTGGAGGAAGTAGTGACATAAATAACAAGCCAGATAAATGTTGCGAACGACACCTTGGTAGAGAAAATCGAGTCAATGTTTTCTACCCAGACCTTTTTCATTAAAGCCACGCCAAGCATTGCAGACCGTTTGTTCGCACAAACAAGTCGTGCAGGCGAAATGAATTCTCATGCTGAACAAAAAATTTCTACTCCGAGAACTACCTACTGTGACTATGGGCCCCATCAAAGATCCGGCAGGAAGGAAATCGTTTGTTCCATGGAATGGAAGGAAGAACAGGGATATGTCTAAGACGTGAAAAAAGGAGCCAAGAAGAGCAAAAGGGGATCACGCTTTTTCAAGGATTCTAAGTTCACTCCCCTCAACGACACCATAGAAAATATCTTCAGGGTAACCAAGGGCACTATAGCATACCCGGTCCCAGAGCGGATGCAAGTCAAGGATGCTGCCATGAAGTCAGGAAAATTTTGTCAATTCCATGATTAACCTGGCCATAGTACCAACGAGTGTAGACACTTGAGGCCACTGGTCGAGAGACTGTTCAGGGAGAACTATCTGCAACACTATGTGCAAAGACATCGTCCCACTTATATACCAGCGTGGGAGAGCAAGCTCCCCAAAGAGAGGGCCTAAACTAGTTTGAGATCGACGCGCGGTCAGAGATCAATAATTGGCACTCTGATCGAGGAATTCTCGATTGAAATTCCTGTCACGCCGCCCCGCTACTCTATTTCTATCCTACATGACTTAAGAAATAATAGTTGTTTTACTTTATTTTCCCAGTTGCTACATTCATGTTGAGCGACGAATTAGTTGCATATACTATGTATAGGGAAACTATTGTATGCTTGTTTAAAGACCGTAGTCATCGCTTCATGCTAAAAACTAACTTTTCAAATGTAGGCCTGTTAGAGGTGGCTAAGCATATCCACCCATCGCAACTGCAAAGGGAAGGTTCCTAAAGCATATCGTGAGCAGAGCGGCCTGAGAGCCACGAGCATCAAAATAACAAGCTATTTGGGGCAGACAACAAGATGAACAGCAGACGAAAAGCTGTGCACATCATCATGGAAAAGTCTAAATGCCCAGCAAGTACCCACTCAAAGGACCATCGTAGAACCCTGTTGCAAACGCAGGGCTATTGCAAAATCTCTCCCCAGAATAAAATTGCTGATTATGAGGAGACGCCCACTCAGGTGCAGGACATGAATTCCCCAGGACATGAATTCCTCAAAACCTGAGTCAAGACCAACAACAAGGAGTAACGCTTATCTCTCAGGAATCAATACTGAAGCAAAAGCAACTCAAAACAAAAAGGCCCCTCGAATAAAAATTTGCTGAGCCCATCAAAGGAACACCGTCATATTAGGTGCCGGATACGAGGATTCCCCGCCTTGAGAAAATTTCTTAATTTTTTCATTGAAGAGGGCCAGTATCTATTTCATTGGGCAAAATGCAAAGTCGGCAAAAAATGACAAAAATGTGAAGTCGGCAAAAACCGACGTGGTTCGTAAAACCCTTACCGAAAGAAGGTGTCTGATCTTGTTCTTTGTTGTTAACCAATTCAAAAAAGCCAGGATTGGGTTACAGCAGAAATCCCAGCCGAAAGAGGGTAAACCAGAAATCTTATCCATTTGGGGGTATCCAACAAGGTCCTTCCAGTCCTAGAATAATCAGGGCTGACAAGGCCGAAATTGGGTCAAAATCGAAAAGCTAGACCTCCCATGGGGGCACCCAAAAGAAAACACTTAATAACCACATGTTGTCTAAAAAAATAAACATGAGTTGATCAATTGAAATCACTATGCGACTCAAAGCAATTCGTGAAATTAAAAAAAAAAACCTTGGTATGGGGACATCACCATTGCGTAAGAAATCACCAATGCCCATTCAAAACATACCATTGGCTTGTTAAAGGTTCTTCATAAGGACTACTCGAACAATAAAACTCACGCGAACAACAAATTAAAAGTGCGATCACCAACAAAAATGAAAAATAATAAATCCATAACAGCCCCTAAACGAAGCAAGCGTAAGAACGCGAAACGAACGTCACTAAGCGATGGCCGGCACTCGCATAGACAACCAGTCTAATAATGCGACAGGTTGAAGGAAATAAACCAAAATTAAGCCATATAGATTACAAATACTTTCTCTCATGCATAGCAGCGTGAATCAATTATCCAGGTACCCGTTGACCCGTTTTAGAGAACAAAAAGGTCTATGATCCTTATCAATCAGCCGACCAGCTACCGTTTGCGCTTCAAAGTAGATATAGCCTTGGTGCTCCAGATCTCATCCTTATCATCCGGATCGGATGCATTCGGTAAAGGCACGTCAACTGTTGAGGATGGAATGAGAGGGCTCATGCTGGTAGAAACGAAAATAGAATCAGCAGCAACGGGTTGAGCAGCGGAATCACAAACAGCCAAAGAAGGCAGCGAAAGCGCACCTGATGCAAATTCACAACCAGCACTAAGATCGGAAGTCTCAAGTGAAGAAACAAGGAAATCCAAATTCAAAACGGAATGGTAGATATCAGCTTTACCTGAAGCCGTCGGATGCATAAAGCCAACCACCTGTTCCTTTGTGCTCAAAGAAGTGTTGTCACAGCTTGCACCTTGCGTAGTGATGTCTTCTTGGCTTGAGTGCTCGGTCTAGGAATGAACTCTAACAACATCTGTAGCAAAGCGATCTGTGACAAGAATGCGAGAACTCGAAGCATCAATTCCAGCAGAACTTGGAAGAGCGCAAATAGTACCCAAACACTCTTTTCCAAGTAGTGAAGCTCGCTCGTTCGCCAGTAACTTCCTACCTTTAATCAAGGCATTACGATCCTTCTCCTCTAAAAGCTGTCTTTGAAGGAACCTGTCATCAAAATCCTTGGAATATGAAAGTACTTTCTCCCAGACAAGAGCCAGAGTCCACGGGAAATCTTTATTCAGATAGCTTAAACTCCTTCGACTCATGACGATGCAAATGTAAAAATGAAACAGATTGTCATCAGCCTCAGCTTTGGCTCTGACAAGATCTTCTTGCAATCGGATCTTTTCTTCCTGAGACGTTTTAAGGATTTCATTTTGAGAAGCAAGGCGGCCTTCAAGTGCCATGTTCTTCTGTTCTAAAGAAATTAAAGCTTGCTTTTCTAGGGTCAAACGACGTTCAACAAATTTTCGGGCGGACTGAGATTCTAAAAGCTGTGCTCGCACGCCCTCCAATTTCTTTCTAAGCTCAGCATTTTCAGCCTCCAAGTCATTCATTCTAATGCTTCCATTCTTCAAGAAAGAGATTTCAGAGTCCTGGGATTCAATCAGATGTACAAGACTAGCTTTATCACTTTCCAAAACCTTAATGTAGTTGAGATGTCATGCGTTCATGTCCTGAAATTCATACCCTAACTTCGACCAATCCTCCAGGCGTATATCAACACTCTGCATGACCAGATTCAATTGTGCTTCAAGCTGACCTTTGACAAAACTAAGCTGGTCAACCACACTGTTCTTCACAGCCTCCAGGCTTCTTGCAATGTCCTGCCTATCATTAGGATCTAAACCCAGGGCAGAAGACACTCCTCCTAAATCCCAGCCATGAAAGCGATCCTTAAGCACTGGACTTTCAGAAAGAACTCCATAAGGAGGGCAATTACATATTGCTTGAACCTGAACAGGAGTTAGGACAGCAGGTCTCGCAGAAGGACCAACTGATTCAGGTCTCAGATCCTGACCAGACTCCTCACATCCTGACCCAACCCTGACCAGAATCCAGGTCCCCTAGGTCTCCAAAGGTCCCTGGAGAACTTTCCGCCTATGATAAGGAGTGTGCAGAACTCTCGGTTGTCGTTCCAGAAGTCACATCAACCCTTGAGCCATGAGCGCGTTCACCAACTCCCCTGCCATTCCTCTCAATAATTAATGATGAAGACCGACCACCTACTTCAGAGATTGATCTCCTCTTCTTAACAGGTTTACCAACAAAACATTGAAGATGAACCGAAGCCTTACCAAGGGACCACGAGGGATCGTTCAATCGGCATTCGCGAAGGTTCTCTTCTGTCAGCAGCACCTCTCCACTCCTTTCTTTCTGGTCAACTGATATTAAAGAATTCAAAAGAGATTGATCCAGAGTGAGACCCACGACCGAAGGGATCACCACAAGAATCAGAGGGAAAGTCAGATAAGAAGAAGAAAAGATGTAAAGATCCCAAGAGTAAAAGAATAATTACCCCTTCTACCCATCGACAAGTCAAAACAAGCCCACTAAACAATGTGCGATCGAATATGTCGAAGCCAGTAATTTCTCAGTAAAAGGAATCACAAGCTTCGAGGGGCAAGTGTTAATCCCTATAAAAACCACGTGCACATTGAACGAGGAATATGTTGCTAACATCATCAAGATCGTTCACACAATAAGGCACTCAAAGTATTAGTAACAGAAAAGAACAGTCACAAGAGCAAGTGCTGAATGTCAAGACCCAGAACAAATCAGGTCGACCAGGTATAACCGGACGACACGATGCAGTGTGTGATCCTAAAACTTGGGTCCAAATCAAGATTCAGGTGCAGAGACTAAGACCGATCGCTCATATGGAAATGAGGCTATACCAAGCATCAGCGTGAAGCAAGTCGCTCATCCAACATGAGCCAGAACGATCACATCCTACAGAAGCAATAAGAGAGCAAGCACCCCTAAAACTAAAGCAATCGGTCGCGCAGGGAACAATGAAGAACCAATCCCAGACTTATATCCCGTTCCTATAAGGCCTCCTAAAATGGTCGCCCGCACAGAAGCGCTCGCTCTCACGGACCCGCTCAACTACATAAGGCGTCCGTGCCAAAAAGTTATCTGCACATGACAACCTGAGACAGCTCATGACAACTAGCGACAACTGGCCAATGGCCCAATGGTAATTAGCAGAATTAGAGATTCACAGGGCGGGAAACGGATTTCAAACCGACGACTCACCTATAAATACGCTATGGCTACTACTAAAAAGGGGGAAGGAAAAAGAGATCGGAAGAACCAAGAAGTGCTGCCAAACCCTGCCACAAACTACGGATCTAGCCATGACGTCAAGCTCAATTTCATGATTCAGCGAAAACGAAGACATCATCAATCTCAATCATCCATTCATCATCTTTCTCCTCAAATTAAACCATCTTCTTATATAATTTCCTAGATTAAAGTATATAAGTAAGGTTGTATTAGGCGAAAATGGAAGTGTATGATACAGAGAGAATGGATGTACTGTATAATTCATATCATAGGATTAGAAATCACCTTCATAGTGGACGTAGGCCTCATTAACGGCTGAACCGCTCTAAACCTCGTCTCTATTTTTACTTTTTTCTGCATTTTCTACTTTGAATTACTGATTGAATATGGCTCCATTTTATTCCCTACCAAATTGGTGAAGTACAACTTTGTACCTAAGGTGTTTGGACCATTTTTGGTGTAAACACTTATATTCAGAGAAATTTTGGTTTTTAAACTATTTTTGAAATTAAAGAGGATTTTTAGAAATTTAAATTATCGTTTTCAAGAATATGTTTTATGAATAAAAATTTGAGTAAAAAAATATAATTTTAGAAATTTAAATCTAACTGTGTTTCAGATCGTTGGGTTTTTTGTAATTTTTGTAAGTAATCCATCTTGGTAAAAGTATTGTAATACCCCGTAATTTTAAAACATGATATAAGAGATAATTAATGAATACTTAATTTTTATAAGAAGAATTAAGGGAAACGGGCTGCGCCATTTCGTTCGTCTCGGAATTCTGCTTGGAATAGAATCCGGGTTTGCGTAAATCGGATATAATATGAAGAAGTTACGAAGCTTAGAAGATTTCACTTTAAAGTAGAATTTATTTAAATAATAATTAAAAATCAAAAACGAATTCAAAATCAGTGAAAAGGGATAAGAGGGAAAATTCCCGCTCGTGGGTGTCGACCCCCCCAAGGGGTGTCGACCCCCATCTGCCCAGATTTGGCTGACGTGTTTTGGCGGTCTAGGGCTGATGTTTCCTTCTGGGATTGGCTGGATGACGTGTTTTCTGATCTGGATGGTTCAAATGGATCCTAATCTAATCTAAGGGTCCTAATTCACCGAGAGCATCTATAAAATACCCCTAAACCTAACCCTAATTTCATTACACTAATCCATGGCGCCTCCATGCTGCTCTAATCTAAATTAACCTAGCCTTTCCTCTCCACCAAAGCAAATCAGAATAAGAGTATTCAAATTGGAAGATAAAAATCAAATTCTACAACAACGGTTTAGCTAATCAAATTCAGAAATCAGAATTCAGATCTATCCTCTCTCCTAAATCCTATCGCTATGAGTCTATGTTACTTTCACATATAATTAAAAAGTAATTGTGATAGGATTGTAAATTGGATTTAATGATCATGCCTGTAAGTAAGACGAAATCAAGTTTTGTAAAATTCTTATCTTTTATATTCATACCCAAATTACTTTTATCATATGCCTATTGGATCTATTTTATTGCTCTATGTCAGTTCATGTTTCATATGCCTATTTTATGCCAATTTTGATGTCATGATTCACTTCCCCTCTACTTTTCCTTTTTCTTTATGAGATTAGGCTAACTTCAAGGCTAACATATTGCGTTGAGATTTGCATACGAATAACGTAGGAATGATTTGGAAAAGTTTGGGAAAATATTGAATAATATGTAATTGGGCATAAATTGATTTGTAATCATGTAATTGAGTTGAGGCATAAATTGGTACAATTTATATACATAGAATTATAGGCATGACTTGTATTGGAATTATAAACGTAACTTGAATTGGAAATTATAGGAAATTGGAATATATGTTATCAGGGAGAACTTGAATTTGGGTTTGTAGAAAATAAGAGATAATGAACACCTAAGACACGAGCTTAGACTTGGTTTGCGGTAGAAGTCTATCCGGAACTGCTCGGCATATCCAGCAACCGCAAACGGCAGTCTAATGTGAGAGGTCAAAGGCAGAAATTAAATGCGTAATAATATAAAGACACGAGGTTAGATTCGGGTTGCGGTATAAGCCTGCCCGGAACCGCCCGGCAAATCCAACAACCGCAAAACGATAATCTAATGTGGGAGGTCTTGCAAGATTACGGTTATAATGAATTAATGAACACTTAACCAAGATAAGACATGTGATTAGACATGGGGATGATAAAGGGTTCAGTGGGTAACATGGGTAGCATGTGAAACATAATAAAAGCACTTAACCAAGATGAGACATGTGTTTAGATATGGGGATAAAGAGGGGTTATGTGGGAATTCCTAGTGGGGACCAAGCTTAGGAGGGAAGCTTGTGTCAAATGAGTGGACCCTTTTCAACCAGTAACCCATTTTAGTATCTATATGAGCTTGAACTAGGTCGAGGACAAGGACATGCTTACTGGGGTTAATTCTAAGAGGTCAATAAAGAGTTAGCGATGGTAGTGCAAGTCTAACGGAGTCATGTGCGTGCGTGGGTCCGGGCGGGTAGGTAAGACATTGTTGCATCGTGTAGGTATAAGCCGTGCATTTTTGTAGTATCGAGGTTGCCACCTTAGGGAGTGATACACCCTATTGTGGGACCAACACAGGTATCTACGAGGTTAGGGAGCCGATCGAATGGGAAGGGTAGTGGGTACAACTAGTGGTGGTAGGAGCAAGTGGGGCACCTACGAGAGTAGCTAGGGGTACACGAAGCTACCATTATTGTGATTAGTAGAAATGGATCATCTTTTAGTATGTAACTAGTATGTTGGTACGGTGCAGAGCATATCTTATTGTGGTTAGAAGCGCAGTCAATGTTCTACCTTACTTACCTTGTTTACCTTGTCATATCTTCTTATGTTACAGTCATCTCTTATATTCAGTTTATGTTCTTATCCTGTTACTTTACTGATTATATTGTTAAAGTCACTAGACTCGCCAGACTTATGTCTGACCCCTTTTTGTTTCGCCTCCTTTCTTTCTTCCCCCCACCCCAAAGGTCCTTAGGGTGGGATTAGTGAAACTTGACTTGGATTCCTTTCTTCTTGAAGTACTTGGAAGTGTTGAAGGTAATGCTTAGCTTTATCTCTTTTCCATTATGGCTATTTTGAGTGGGATTATGGTTTTACTTTTATGTACTCTGATAATAATTTTGTTCAAGATGGATATTTGTGTACTTGGATCTAGTATGTGGTTTTGATGTTGTAAGCAAACATGTTTTTCTTTTCCGCTGCAATGAATAAATTTTGAATTTTCTTAAGTACCATTTTATGTATCTGTCTTGTGATATTCTGTTCTATACTCTTATAATAGTCCATGAAAGTTAATGCATTCCCTTAGTGAGTGACATTAATGGACGTGGGTTGTTACAAGAACTGTAATGACATGGAACAAGACTCGAAATTCAGAAACTATAATTACCCATCCTTTATGATTTCTAATATTCCTCTTTTCAAATATTTCAGATGATTTATCGAAATTATCATAATTAACCTTTTTAGAGATTTACAATCCGAAACATGGAAAGGTTGTTCTACTCAGTAGAATAAGCTGAAATAAAAAATTTTAAATATATATTTATATTTTGAAACCCTCAATTAAAATAATAAAATTTCGATATCGATTTTTTTTCAAAATTTTCTCTTGGTAGAGATTAAGGAAATTTCTATTCAGCTTGGGGTATTTGATTTCGTAAATTGTTCGGGTCGGTTATCACCTAGGTAAGGGGAAAGTCCATTTTATATTTTATTTTGGATTTCTAGTTGAGTTTTCTTTTCGAGAATTCATTGTTGTGTGGTCGTAGCCTTTTGTTGAGACTACTTTTAATCTTAGGAGATGGTTCGGAGTTTGACTACCATCTATGATACTGCCGTGATGAGGACAAGTATTTTTTTGGATTCTCGTTAAATCTTAAGAGATGGCGTGGGACGATCAATATTTTAATCCGACCCTAATAGGGTCATGGTTCAACCTTTGTCTGAAGCTCATTAATAGTTGGCATTTAGCATTATACAAGGAGTGGTAAACTATTTGATGAGTTTTGGTACAACTTGAACCTAGGACTCAGCTATAAAAGTTGCGTCCAAATTTCCCTTCTTAAACTTCTTTCTTTCATCCTTCCTTCCTCATCTGGCCGCTTCTTCTATTTCTTTGTTGTTGCCTCGTCTTCTCCTTTTTCGCACTAGCTTGTGCATTAGATCTCTCCCCATTATGACTCCAAGATCTAACCCTAGTTTCTTCTTTCCGATCATTTCTTAGCCCATAATACCTACTTGCACAATTTGATCTTTGTCATGCCATTTATGTCTCATTCTTAGGGAAAGAGACCATTTGGTTGGATCAGATTGAGCGTAAAGTTTCATCTCTTTAGAGTTAAGAGAGTTAGTCGTAGCAATTGGGTTTGCACTGATCCTTTGCTTTGAAATCTTTGTGTAGGGCCGTTGTTTGTGTTGCGTCTGCCTTTTCTATACCTCGTTTGAATAGAATTTGATAACGGAAATCGTCGTTTTGGAGGTGAAGGTTGAGTTGTCTTTGGATGGTCTTTCAAAGATCTTAATGAGATTATAGAGGCATCCGTATTATACGTTAATTTGAATGGTCTTTGGTTTGATGGACTTTGGAGATTTTGTAGCAGATCTCCTTTTCCTAAATATCGTTTTTGAGTTTGGACATCTGCGGACTACCCATATAAATGCGTGATTCATTTAGCACATTGATCCAAAGATGGGAAGTTATGAATAGATTTGTTTTCTGATGCGGGAACTAATTTTTACTTTGATCGATGGCATAACCAGCATTTAGTATGCATCATATTTGATTCATCTTGTTGTACTTGTGTGCTGTTTCACGGTGTTGCCTTCTATATTTTCACCTATCCACTTTTGTATTTAGGCAATGTTTGGTGAATCTCCATGAATGCATGTTTTTTATAGGTTTCTTTTGTCATCACTAATTCTCTCTTAGGAGAGATGGTGATGTGGAAACCTCCAACAACACCAGCAGTATCCTCAACACGAGATTGAGCTTTTTGCTGCCACGGTATGACTAGTCAAAGGTCATGAAAATGGTTTGAGCTCCAGCCGCAAAGCAAGACATCTCATTTTTTATGGGCAATGTCTTGCTGTTGTTTTTTCACTGTCTTGTATCGTGTGTTTCCCTTTCCAACATTTTATCTTTGTAGTTGTAGTGTGTGTTGTAACTGTTAGTGTTGTCTTTGAAATCGCACGATGATTGATGAGATACTATGTTAAAAATATTCTGTATCATTCACGCTTATCTATTTGGATGGAATCTCATTTTCTTATCTAACTAACAGTGGTCTTAGAGCTCGAAAGTGTAGAATTCTGTAGTAGATAAATTTTGGTGAAGGACAGGTTTGTGCATTGTTTCATCACGGGTATATTTAGTGTTTTGTTGCCTATTCCTTTTATGCTAAAATTTATTTTTTAGTTTGCTTATGTACTTTCAGTTTTAACATTTTTGCACTGCCGACTTGCTTCAATGCCAACATGTGATTTGGATCATTTAAATTTCTGCAAAATATAGTTTTAACTTTTTGCAAATGATATTTTGATTTTTTTTATTTATATAAATTTCATGTTTTTGTCTGTTCTAACTTTCCCATAAAATCTGATTTATGTATAAACATAGATTTAGGTGCGGTGGCTTACGAATGTTTAAATATCTATTTTGTATGAAAATAGATGGTTTGAATATAATAATGCACACATTACTGAAATTTTGATTTTATATGAATCCGATAGGGAAAGTGAACATCACCAAAAAGGAATTTCAAGTTTTGCATGCGGAAATTTTCAAGCCGAAATTTATTTTGATGGAATTTTTTTGATTTTTAATCACATCTAAAGCGTAAGAAAAATTTTGAATGGCCTGTTTGTGCATTTTAGCGGTGCATTAGAAACGATGATGCGTTAAATACGTTAACGATAACAAGGCAAAGGTTGTTTTAGCCGAGGAAACATTGTTTTCATACCTTGTCGACGTTACGTGCGAGTTATTAATTATCTAATTTTACACTTTAGAGCTCGTGTCAAGCCTCCTTTGCAGTGTATAGGTGGAAATTTCCATTGCGTTTTGGGGCTATCGAGGTAAAATTCCACTGTAGGATGAAGACTGGAATATTTACAAGTGGAAGGAACGTTAAAATTCTCTACTCTATATTCCTTTTCCAGCTTAGGAGAAATAAATAGGAAGTGATTTAAATACATTAATGAATTGAATGGTAGGATTTGATGCATAATTGGTTGCTTCACACCTCTATTCGTAGAAGTGTTGGGTTATAGATGAAAATATTTTCAAAATTTTGCATTCATATAAAACCGCCAGTATATTTAGGATGTTTTGCATCATCTTTTTCAAAAGTGCTTTCAAAATATATATATATATATATATATATATATATAGGAGGATCCGATTTAGAATCATTATGGATATATATTTTTTGGTTGCGATGAATTGCACATGTGCACTTGGTTGAAAAATTAAATGAACATTAATTGGTTTTTTTAGTTTAGGAAAATTAGGCGCTAACGCCATGACTTAGTCATTGGTAAAATTTCAGGGCAAAATTTATTTTAAGAAGGGAAGAATGTAACAACCTGAAATTTTGGCAATAGTTAATTTATTTATTTAATCAGGCTTCGAAAACGGGATTTTCACAAATGTTGGAATTTGACCATGAAACTTACAATGTTGCGTCTGTGATGGAGCAACTTTCATGTTTGGAACTTCGCGAACGGAGTACATATGAAAATGTTACGGATGAAATATGAAAATGGACAAAAAGTAAATCAGAAGAATATACCATTTATTACCGACCCTTATCGGGCCAAAACGACCTGAAGCGGTTGACCTGAGTGTCGACCTCTCTGGCTGAATTTTCCCAGTGACGGCTAGATTTTTTTGTGTATTTTATTATATAATTTTTTTAATAACAGATGGATCTTCATTAAAACCAATCTAATGGTCTATGGCCACTTTAATCGCTACAAATAAAGAGTTAGACCCCATCCTTTTGCATATAATTCTGAATGTAGTAGCAAAGCTCTGGCATTTCCCTCTTCTTCCAATTCTCTTCTAAATCAAATCTAAATATATATAATCAAAACAAACATATATTGAAGAAGATTAGAATCTTATTCATGTGCAAAAAGTATGGTGCTACAAATAGGCTTTCTTCCATTCAGATTTCTCCCCTCTTTCCTATTTTCTTACAGATCCACGAATCTAAAAGAATCCTCTTTTTACAATGATGGTAGATCTATAAGATTTTGGGAATTGTAGGCCTAATGGTTTATTCAGATTCAGATTTGTATAACTTTCAGGTGAGCGGGATACATCGTTCATGATTACTTTATTAGTTCATATGCGATAGATCTGAAATGTATGCCTAAAAGTTTATTAGATTTGTTTATTGTTTTGTCAAATCTAAAATAATAGGTTGTGGTTTCAATATTGGAGAATTATAGACTTATCTAGTTCATTATATTATTTCCTACAATTATATTTAAATTTGATGTAGTTTTTGTGTACACCATAGAAGTAGAAATTAGTCCCAAAATCATTGTCAAAATTGTACTTTTATTCTAGATCCTTAGTTTTGGTGTTGATTTCAGGTTTATGTAAATTTAGATCAAAAGATTATTCCTGGTTATGTTTGATGTTGTTGGGGTTTTACTTGATTATTGTAGAAATGCCTTTTTTGTTCTTTTTAAATAAAAAGGGACATTGTTTCAAATTAGCAAGAAATATGTACAAACAATTAGGTAGGGATGTGTAAATTTACGTATATATACGCAGTTTACAACAACCGTTCCAAAAACATAGATTTCTTATTTCTTATGATTTGAAATATGTCTATATTCACTTTTTAATTATTCTGGGTGTTAATCCCTAACAAATCATATGCACATTGGGTAAAGGGGTACAAGGCGGGGCTTATCGACGTCATTCATACATAACACAACCACACTAAGCAGGATCCAAGTACCAGACCCAAGGCAGGACAAGTCTACCAGTGCGACCGGGCCATAAGAAGAGTGACTCAACAAAGATGAAGGCTGCACATCCAGAGAACCGCTCAGGCACTAAAATAAGATAGGTCACCCGTTTGGCACGAGCAAGAGAAGCCTCATAGTATAGCCATAAAGCCAAGCAGCACCATGAAAAGGCAGCAAGATGACGAGCGCCCTTGGTTCAAGAAGAGCGGTCGCGCAAGGAACAAAGGAGGATCGATATCGGCTCCGCACTCCGCTCTTACGAAATCTCCCAAAGCATCGACGCCTGCACTTAAGGACCCGCTCAGCTATTCAAGACACTCGGCAAGTCATTTACACATAACACCGAATGCAACCACAGATAACTGGCTACAGCTGTCCGGTGGCATGGTTGTAATTAGCAGAATGAACGACCCACAGCCCAGATAAACAGATTCCAGATCATTCACCAAGAGGAGTTCACCTATAAATACACCATGACTACCCACATTTAGGGATTCTTTTGGAAAAATCATGGAGTGCTGCAAAACTTCAGACTCAACCATAGATCTGGCTATGGCATCAAGTACCATTTTAGAGTGAAGTCATCTTCTCTCTCAATCATTCATCCATCCCTTTTCTCCTCAAACTCTATAATTCTCCTATATAATTCTCTAGATCAAAACATATAAACAAGGGTATATTGAGTAGATATAGAGATGTATGAGGTCACAGAATTGATGTACTTTGTAATTCTCATTATAAGACAGGAAATCGCCTTCACAGTAGACGTAGGCCTCGTTAACGGCTGAACCACTCTAAATCTCATCTCTACTTTACTTTTTCTCATATTTTTTACTGTTTATTGCTAAACGGACACGGTTCCATTTATTTCTTACCGAATTGGTGAAGTACAGTTTATTACCTTGGGTGTTTAGACCATTTATGGTGTAAACATTTTGGCGCCCAGCGTGGGGCCGTGTTCATAATTTCCTTTTGTAATTCAGCAATCGAAACGTCCCAAAATTGTTTTCTCCTTCGAAATCATGGTTGGATCAAAGAAAAGCGGTAAATCCGCTAAAGTCGCTGCGATCATCGAGGATGATAATGCTAATGAAGCTACACCTCCAATCTTGAACCAAGGGGCTTGGAAAACTCCCGGACCATCTGTCACACGAGATGATTTAGACGTGGTTGTAACCGGCTTGAACGAGAAAATTGATAATACAGCGAAGATGGTAATGGAAAGGTTTGATGTTTTGACCAATAGTCAAGCCAATTTGTTACCATCAAACGTTGTGGGTAATGCTGACGAAAAAGAGGACTCATCAGCCTCAAACCCTGGACGACCTCACAGCTCAGTGGGAGACAGGGAAGAGGCTAGCGTTGGGGATCCTAAGGTCAGATCTCCACAGCCCAAAGAAGAACGTGCGACGAATCGCTTCGACATAGCCTCCCTCAAGAAGGATGCGAGGTGCCAAAGCTTAAACCGTGGCCACGCTAACGTCAGTATCGATCCTGATGGAAAAGCAGGCGATGAAAGGCGCATCACAGACTTAATCCAGCGAGTAATGAAGGAGAAGGCGGCTCAAGAGGATGAGGAGAAAGAATAGGAGTTTTCCCTTAGCAAAGATCCATTCACGGAGGAGATCTGTCAAGCAAAATTCCCGAAGAAATTTATACCACCAACAATAGCACCTTACAGCGGAGTCGGAGATCCAACTATTTTCCTATTCAAATACACGAGCACATGGGATGCGCAGCTAACGGGGTTAGTTCCAGTTCCTCTCCAATCCAAGCACAAAGCAGACCGAAGTGGGTTGGATCATGGAAACAATTGACGAGTCAAGCTCATGGATGTCGCCAATTAAAGAATACCTCACAACTGGAGCACTCCCGGTCGAAACCAAACTCCGAAGAAAGATCTTGCGAAAGGCTCCTTTATACCTTATTCAAGATGGGCGAATGTATAGACAGGGATTTCCTACACCTCTTCTTTGCTGCATCACAGAGAAGGAATCTAAAGCAATTATGGCGGAGTTGCATGAAGAAGAGTGCGGAGGTCATACCAGAGGACAAACTTTAGCCAAAAAGATCCTACGATATGGTTATTTCTGGCCAGACATCAACAAAGATCCACGACTTACACCAAAAAATGTGATAGGTGTCAAAGATTTGCCAAATTACCAAGGCTGACATCCTCAACCATAACACACATGGTCAGCCCATGGCCGTTTGCTATCTGGGGCATTGACCTCATAAGAGCCCTGCCCACAGCAAAATCTGGTTTCAAATATGCAATTGTTGCTGTTGACTATTTTACAAAACGGGCTGAAGCAGAACCGTTAGCCTCTATAACTTCAAAGAAGACTATTAAATTTGTCTTGAAAAACATCATATACAGGTTCGAGGTACCACAAAAGATAATCACGGACAATGAGACCCAGTTTGAAAGTGAAGAGTTCCAAAGCTTTTGTGCCAAGTATAAAATCCAAAAAAGCTTTTCAGCGGTTGCTCATCCACAAGCGAATAGGCAGGTGGAGGCAGTAAATAAAATCATCAAGACTACTATCATGAAGTGAATAGAAAAGGATAAAGGCGCATGGGTAGATGAACTCCCGCTGGCATTGCGGGCATATCGCACTACGCACAAAACTGCAACAGGGCATACTCCCTTTTCTTTATCATATGGCTTTAAGGCTATTTTACAAAACAGGCTGAAGTAGAACCGTTAGCCTCTATAACTTCAAATAAGACTATTAAATTTGTCTTGAAAAACATCATATGCAGGTTCGAGGTACCACAAAAGATAATCACGGACAACGGGACCCAGTTTGAAAGTGAAGAGTTCCAAAGCTTTTGTGCCAAGTATAAAATCCAAAAAAGCTTTTCAGCGGTCGCTCATCCACAAGCGAATGGGCAGGTGGAGGCAGTAAATAAAATCATCAAGACTACTATCATGAAGTGAATAGAAAAGGCTAAAGGCGCATGGGTAGATGAACTCCCACTGGCATTGTGGGCGTATCACACTACGCACAAAACTGCAACAGGGCATACTCCCTTTTCTTTATCCTATGGCTTTAAGGCTATGATACCAGTGGAGTTAGAAGTCCCTACCCACCGAAGGCTACATTTAGACTCCAAAGAAAACGAGAAGCTACAGCTCGAAGCCCTCGACTAGCTCGAGGAAAGAAGAAAAGAAGCGGAACTCAGAGTAGCTGCACACCAAAGAAGGGTGACCAGGCACTTCAATTCGAAAGTCAAGCATAGAACTTTTGAAGTTGGAGACCTAGTTTTGAAAACGATAATGACTGGCACTGGAGTCTTTGGCCCTAATTGGGAAGGACCTTATGTTATAAACCAGAAACTCCAGGATGGAACTTTCAAATTGGCCACCACAGAAGGGAACCAGATTCCACGAGCATGGAACAACGACAATATCCTTTCATTATTTCTTGTAGCATGCTATTCAAATATACATAGAAAATGCTGTAAAGATTCATCAAATCTTCGCATTTTAGTGATGTACATAAAGTGACTGAATGTGAAATCTTGATTACATGCACAGGTCGCTCATTCATCATCCTTCACTAAAAGTTGATTTCCTTGTGTAGGGCAAACGAGCGATCGGGGAGCAACAACTCGAGGAAATTCCAACTTCCATCAGAGAGCACGAGACCTCTCCGTACAGAACTAACAAAGCTTGATGCTAGATTAAAAAGTCGATGCTAGAGTGAAAAGCAACTCAAAAGTCCCACGGATTGAATTGCTAAAGCCCACCGAAGAAGCACCTACTTAGGTGACCTTCCTAGGTGATGGACACGGGTTTTCCAACTTGAGAAAAAAGAAACTCAATGAGGCAAACCAACGTCTATGTCCTCGGTCAAAGCATATAGTCGGAAAAACTAACATGTCCGAAAACAAAAAAATTGTCGATTTCAAAAGGGGGCTTACCTTGGTAGGTAAAAACATGAATTTTTCCTTCTGAGTCGAAAGCTCGATGAGATGAATTAGTGTCTGCTCCTCGAATGAAGCATAAAATGGGGAAGGATTAAACAAGCTGGAAGGACTAGCGCAAAACAGAAACCTGACCGAAAGGAGGTGGCCATCCATGTCTTTGTTACAAGTCAAACAGAGCCAAGAGTGGATCTAAATCCTAGTCGTATGGGGGTACCCACTCTTGTTCTTTATTGCTGATCAAGTCAAATAAAGCGAAGAGTAAAAAATCAGAAATCCTAGTCGTATGGGGGTGTCCGTTTTTGTTCTTTGTTGTTAACCAAGTCAAATGAATCCAAGTTCAGATTCTACATTGGAGCCTAAGTCCTCCCACGGGGGCACGCATAAAAATGCATCACGAAAATACCAAGAAGATAAAACAGGATATTTAATAAAAAATCTAAATGGTTTACTTGCCAAAGTTAAAACAACTAAAAACTAACCAACCAAATCAAATGCTGAAAACTGGGTAATCCCAGCCTAACAAGAACGATACAAGACTAACCGTGATACGATATTAACGAACGGACATTCCAAGAGATGGTATTAACGTACGAACGCCTCGTGATATGACGCTAACGCACGATCGCCGTATATTTTAAAAAAAACCTTTAATAGAAAATGCAGATGTATTGTCATAGCAGGGCAGAGAGGCATGGCATAGCACAAACATGGAAAGCATCGCAAAACCAGCCAAGTAACCGTTCATCAGAAACACAAAAGAGTCACAAGTCAAACATAAAGTCACCAAACGACAAGCAGCATAATGTCAAGGGTGAGGGCTGGCACCCGCTTACACAATCGGTCTTGAAAACTCAAAATCAAAAATGACCAAGAGAGGGGATTACAGATCTTTGACCTTCCTTTTCCTACCTACCTTCCTCTTCACTGGAGCAGGACAAGATGAAGACGCTTTAGCGTGTACAAGAGCCGCCGACTCAACCCCTCCGGGGGCAAAGGAAGCAACTATGCTATGTTTTGACCTAAGGGCCTGGATTAACTTCGCCTTATCATATTCCAAAGCAGAAATACGCTCAAGGTTGTACTTGTGAAGTTTCTGGAGGTCAGAGGGCATATTGAGTAGATGTAGAGATGTATAAGGTCATAGAATTGATGTACTTTGTAATTCTCATTATAAGATAGGAAATCACCTTCGCAGTGGACGTAGGCCTCGTTAACGGCTGAACCACTCTAAATCTCGTCTCTACTTTACTTTTTCTCGCATTTTTTGCTGTTTATTGCTAACCGCACACGGTTCCATTTATTTCTTACCGAATTGGTGAAGTACAATTAAGTACCTTGGGTGTTTAGACCATTTTTGGTGTAAACATTTTAGCTCCCACCGTGGGGCCGTGTTCATAATTTCCTCTTGTAATTCAGCAATCGAAATGTCCCAAAATTGTTTTCTCCTTCGAAATCATGGTTGGATCGAAGAAAAGTGGTAAATCCGCTAAAGTCGCTGCGATCATCAAGGATGATAATGCTAACGAAGCTACAACTCCAATCTTGAACCAAGGGGCTGGGAAAACTCCCGGGCCATCTGTCACACGAGATGATTTGGACGTGGTTGTAACCGACTTGAACGAGAAAAAGGATAATACAGCGAAGATGATAATGGAAAGGTCTGATGTCCTGACCAATATTCAAGCCAATCTGTTACCATCAAACGCTGTGGGTAGTGCTGACGAAAAAGAGGACTCATCAGCCTCAGACCCTGGACGACCTCACAACTCAGTGATAGACAGGGAAGAGGTCGTCGTTGGGGATCCAAAGGTTAGATCTCCACAGCGCAAAGAAGAACGAGTGACGAATCGCTCTGACATAGCCTCCCTCAAGAAGGATGCGAGGTGTCGAAGCTTAAACCGTGGCCACGCTAAGGTCAGCATCGATCCTGATGGACAAACGGGCGATGAAAGGCACATCATAGACTTAATCCAGCGAGTAATGAAGGTGAAGACAGCTCAAGAGGATGAGAGAAAGAATGGGAGTTTTTCCCCTAGCAAAAATCCGTTCACGGAGGAGATCCATCAAGCAAAATTCCCGAAGAAATTTATACCACCAACAATAGCACCTTACAGCGGAGTCGGAGATCCAACTATTTTCCTATTTAAATGCGCGAGAACAGGGGATGCGCAGCTAACGGGGTTAGTTCCAGTAGAAGTCCTCTCCAATCCAAGCACAAAGCAGACCGAAGTGGGTTGGATCATGGAAACAACTGACGAGTCAAGCTCATGGATGTCACCAATTAAAGAATATCTCACAACTGGAGCACTCCCGGTCGAAACCAAACTCCGAAGAAAGATCTTGCGAAAGGCTCCTTTATACCTTATTCAATATGGGCGACTGTATAGACGGGGATTTTCTGCACCTCTGCTTTGCTGTATCACATAGAAGGAATCTAAGGCAATTATGGCGGAATTGCATGAGGGAGAATGCGGAGGTCATACCGGAGGACAAACTTTAGCCAAAAAGATCCTGCGATATGTTTATTTCTGGCCAGACATCAACAAAGATTCCACGACTTACACCAAAAAATGTGATAGGTGTCAAAGATTTGCCAAAATCCCTAAGCTGCCATCCACAACCATAACACACATGGTCAGCCCATGGTCGTTTGCTATCTGGGGCATTGACTCATAGGAGCTCTGCCCACAACAAAATCTGGTTTCAATTATTCAATTGTTGCTGTTGACTATTTTACAAAACGGGCTGAAGTAGAACCGTTAGCCTCTATAACTTCAAAGAAGATTATTAACTTTGTCTTGAAAAACAACATATGAAGGTTCGGGGTACCACAAAAGATAATCACGGACAACAGGACCTAGTTTGAAAGTGAAGAGTTCCAAAGCTTTTGTGCCAAGTATAAAATCCAAAAAAGCTTTTCAGCGGTCGCTCATCCACAAGCGAACGGGCAAGTGGAGGCAGTAAATAAAATCATCAAGACTACCATCAAGAAGCGACTAGAAAAGGCTAAAGGCGCATGGGTAGATGAACTCCCGCTGGCATTGTGGGCGTATCGCACTACGCACAAAACTGCAGTAGGTCATACTCCATTTTTTTATCCTATGGCACTGAGGCTACGACACCAGTGGAGTTGGAAGTCCCTACCCACCGAAGGCTACATTTCGACTCCAAAGAAAACGAGAAGCTACAGCTCGAAGCCCTCGACCAGCTCGAGGAAAGAAGAAAAGAAGCGGAACTCAGAGTAGCCGCACACCAAAGAAGGGTGGCCAGGCACTTCAATTCGAAAGTCAAGCATAGAACTTTTGAAGTTGGAGATCTAGTTTTGAAAAATATAATGACTGGCACTAGAGTCTTCGGCCCTAATTGGGAAGGACCTTATGTTATAAACCAGAAACTCCAGGACGGAACTTTCAAATTGGCCACCACAGACGGGAACCAGATTCCACGAGCACGGAACAACGTCCATATCCATCATTATTTATTATAGCGTGTTATTCAAATATACATAGAAAATGCTATAAAGATTCATCAAATCTTCGCATTTTTGTCATGTACATAAAGTGACTGAATATGAAATCTTGATTACATGCACAGGTCGCTCATTCATCATCCTTCACTAAAAGTTGATTTCCTTGTGTAGGGAAAATGAGCGATCGGGGAGCAACAACTCGAGGAAATTCTAACTTCCATCAGGGAGCATTGGACCTCTCAGTACAGAACCAACAAAAGATTGGTGCCAGATTAAAAAGTCAATACTGGAGTGAAAAGCAACTCAAAAGTCCCACGGATTAAATTGCTAAAGCCCACTGAAGAAGCACCTTCTTAGGTGACCTTCCTAGGTGCTGGACACGAGTTTTCCAACTTGAGAAAAAAGAAACTCAATGAGGCAAACCAACGTCTGTGTCCTCGGTCAAAGCATATAGTCGGAAAAAACGACATTTCCCAAAACAAAAAATATGCTAATTTCAAAAGGGAGCCTACCTTGGTAGGTAAAAACATGAATTCTTCCTTCATAGTCGAAAGCTTGATGAGATGAATTAGTGTCCACTCCTCGAATGAAGCATAAAATGGGGAAGGATTAAACATGCTGGAAGGACCAGTGCAAAATAGAAACCTGACCGAAAGGAGATGGCCATCCTTGTCTTTGTTACAAGTCAAACAGAGCCAAAGATGGATTACAACAGCAGAAATCCTAGCCGTATGGGGGTACCCACTCTTATTCTTTGTTGTTGACCAAGTCAAACAAAGCCAAAGTACAAAATCATAAATCCTAGCCGTATGAGGGTGTCCGTTCTTGTTCTTTGTTGTTAACCAAGTCAAATGAAGCCAAGTTCGGGTTCTACATTGGAGCCCAAGTCCACCCACGGGGACACACATAAAAATGCATCACGAAAATACCAAGTAGATAAAACAAGATATTTAATAAAAAATCTAAATGGTTGACTTGCCAAAGTTAAAACAACTAAAAACTAACCAACAAAATCAAATGATGAAAACTGGGTAATCCCAGCCTAACAAGAACGATACAATACTAACCGTGATACGATATTAACGAACGGACATTCCGTGAGACGGTATTAACGTACGAACACCTAGTGATGCGACGCTAACGCACGATCGCCGTATATTAAAAAAAACTTCAATAGAAATTGCAGGTGTATTGTCTTAGCAGGGCAGAGAGGCATGGCATAGCACAAACATGGAAAGCATCGCAAAACCAGCCAGGTAACCGTTCATCAGAAACACAATAGAGTCACAAGTCAAACACAAAGTCACCAAATGACAAGCAGCATAATGTCAAGGGCGAGGGTCGGCACCCGCTTACACAACCGATCTTGAAAACTCAAAATCAAAAATGACAAAGAGAGAGGATTACCGATCTCTGACCTTCCTTGGCCTACTGACCTTCCTCTTCACTTGACCAGGACAAGATGAAGACCCTTCAGCGCGTACAAGAGCCGCCGACTCAACCCCTCTGGGGGAAAAGGAAGCAACTATGCTATCTTTTGACCTAAGGGCCTGGATTAACTTCGCCTTATCATATTCCAAAGCAGAAATACGCTTGAGGTTGTCCTTGTGAAGTTTCTGGAGGTCAAAGGCTAACTTGTGCCAGCCAACCATCCGCTTAGCAGAATGATCCTTCAACAAGTAAATCTGTTCTACAAATTGATGCACAGCAGTCTCAAGGCGAGCCAACATCGGATTTTTCGTTGCAGTCATATCATAAGCAAAATTCAGAGTATTAGCCCGGGATACATCCGCATTTGAAGGAACCCCCGTAAGTTCCATCCCTGAAATCGCTTAACAAACCTAGGATTGCAAGGCCCGGGAGCATAACGAGGCCTATTGATAATAGCTTGGAGTTCTGTATAAGAAGGGCAGGAAGGAGAATTTACGGACGGTTGACCAGCCGACTGAGTCCTATCCCCCGAAATGCTAAAATCAACAAAGGTTCCCTTTTGGTGTTGCTCCGAAGATGAAACCATCCTGCAAATGGACCAGGGAATAACCGTAAGGCTTAAAGGAAGAATGAGAATGGGAAAAAGTCATCAACAAACCTGAGTAGCAGTAGAAAAAGATGTGAAGTTCTTTCTTTCAGATTTAAGAATCCCTCTCGGAAGATAAATAAATGCAATATCGAATGACAAATGAGAGAATGAAGGAGAGATTAAAAGGCACAAAGGTATTCTTTGCCACGTCATCATAACACTTGAGTACTGAGATAGGTGTCTCATCACAAGACTAGTTGGCGTATTCATTTCCCATAATTTGGTCATTTACAACAAAACAAGGCAAACCAAACGTCTCGCCCAAAGATAAAGATGCTAGCCAGCTTCAACAAAGTGATCCCGTCCCCTGCACGAACGACTTCTCATAAGTCAGGATAGAATCGCCACCCAATGTGCGATCAATTATATCGAAGCCTATAATTCCTTACTAAGGAGAAATCACGGACTCCGAGGGGCAAGTGTTAATCCCTAAGAAACCATACGCACATTGGGTAAAGAGGTACAAGGCAGGGCTTATCGACGTCTGTCATACATAACAAAACCACACTAAGCAGGATACAAGTATCAGACCCAAGGCAGGACAAGTCTACCAATGTGACCGGGCCATAAGAAGCGCGACTCAACAAAGATGAAGGCTGCACATCCAGAGAACCGCTCAAGCGCTAAAATAAGACAGGTCACCCATTTGGCACGAGCAAGAGCAGCCTCATAGTATAGCCATAAAGCCAAGCGGCACCATGAAAAGGCAGCAAGAGGACGATCGCCCTTGGTTCAAGAAGAGCGGTCGCACAAGGAATAAAGGAGGATCGATATCGGATTTGCACTCTGCTCTTACGAAATCTCCCAAAGCATCCACGCCTGGACTTAAGGACCCGCTCAGCTATTCAAGAAACTCGGCAAGTCGTCCGCACATAACACCGAATGCGACCACAGACAACTGGCTACAGCTGTCCAGTGGCATGGTCGTAATTAGCATAATGAACGACCCGCAGCCTGGATAAACAGATTCCAGATCATTCACCAAGAGGAGCTCACCTATAGATACACCATGACTACCCACATTTAGGGGGGTCTTTTGGAAAAACCATGAAGTGCTGCTAAAATTCAAACTCAACCACAGATCTGGCCATGGCGTCAAGTACCATTTTAGAATGAAGGCATCTTCTCTCTCAATCATTCATCCATCCTTCTTCTCCTCAAACTCTATTATTCTCCTGTATAATTCTCTAGATCAATACATATAAACGAGGGTATATTGAGTAGATATTGAGATGTATGAGGTCACAGAATTGATGTACTTTGTAATTCTCATTATAAGACAGGAAATCGCCTTCATAGTGGACGTAGGCCTCGTTAACAGCTGAACCATTCTAAATCTCGTCTCTACTTTACTTTTTCTCGCATTTTTTGCTGTTTATTGCTAACCGAACACGGTTCCGTTTATTTCTTACCGAATTGGTGAAGTACAGTTTAGTACCTTGGGTGTTTAGACCATTTTTGGTGTAAACATTTTAGCTCCCACCGTGGGGCCGTGTACATAATTTCCTCTTGTAATTCAGCAATCGAAACATCCCAAAATTGTTTTCTCCTTCGAAATAATGGTTGGATCGAAGAAAAGTGGTAAATCTGCTAAAGTCGGTGCGATCATCGAGGATGATAATGCTAATGAAGCTACAACTCCAATCTTGAACCAAGGGGCTGGGAAAACTCCCGGGCCATCTGTCACACGAGATGATTTGGACGTGGTTGTAACCGGCTTAAACGAGAAAATGGATAATACAGTGAAGATGATAATGGAAAGGTCTGATGTCCTGACCAATAATCAATCCAATCTGTTACCATCAAATGTTGTGGGTAGTGCTGACGAAAAAGAGGACTCATCGGCCTCAAACCCTGGACGACCTCACAGCTCAGTGAGAGACAGGGAAGAGGACGGCGTTGGGGATCCTAAGGTCATATCTCCACAGTGCAAAGAAGTATGTGCGACGAATCGATCCGACATAGCCGCCCTCAAGAAGGATGCGAGGTGTTGAAGCTTAAACCGTGGCTACGTTAAGGTCAGCATCGATCCTGATGGAAAAGCGGGCGATGAAAGGCACATCATAGACTTAATCCAGCGAGTAATGAAGGAGAAGGCAGCTCAAGAGGATGAGGAGAAAGAATGGGAGTTATTCCCCTAGCAAAAATCCATTCACGGAGGAGATCCATCAAGCAAAATTCCCGATGAAATTTATACCACCAACAATAGCACCTTACAGTGGAGTCGGAGATCCAACTATTTTCCTATTCAAATGCGCGAGAACAGGGGATGCGCAGCTAACGGGGTTAGTTCCAGTAGAAGTCCTCTCCAATCCAAGCACAAAGCAGACCAAAGTGGGTTGGATCATGGAAACAACTGACGAGTCAAGCTCATGGATGTTGCCAATTAAAGAATACCTCACAACTGGAGCACTCCCGGTCAAAACCAAACTCCGAAGAAAGATCTTGCGAAAGGCTTCTTTATACCTTATTCAATATGGGCGACTGTATAGACGGGGATTTTCCGCGCCTCTGATTTTCTGTGTCACAGAGAAGGAATCTAAGGCAATTATGGCGGAATTGCATGAGGGAGAACGCGGAGGTCATACCGGAGGACAAACTTTAGCCAAAAGATCCTGCGATATGGTTATTTCTGGCCAGACATCAACAAAGATTCCACGACTTACACCAAAAAATGTGATAGGTGTCAAAGATTTTCCAAAATCCCTAAGCTGCTACCCACAACCATAACACACATGGTCAGCCCATGGTCGTTTGCTATCTTGGGCATTGACTCATAAGAGCCCTGCCCACAGCAAAATCTAGTTTCAATTATTCAAATGTTGCTATTGACTATTTTACAAAACGGGCTGAAGCAGAACCGTTAGCCTCTAAAACTTCAAAGAAGATTATTAACTTTGTCTTGAAAAACAACATATGAAGGTTCGGGGTACCACAAAAGATAATCACGGACAACAGGACCTAGTTTGAAAGTGAAGAGTTCCAAAGCTTTTGTGCCAAGTATAAAATCCAAAAAAGCTTTTCAACGGTCACTCATCCACAAGTAAACGGGCAAGTGGAGGCAGTAAATAAAATCATCAAGACTACCATCAAGAAGCGACTAGAAAAGGCTAAAGGCGCATGGGTAGATGAACTCCCGCCGGCATTGTGGACGTATCGCACTACGCACAAAACTGCAGTAGGGCATACTCCCTTTTCTTTATCCTATGGCTCTGAGGCTATGACACCAGTGGAGTTGGAAGTCCCTACCCACCGAAGGCTACATTTCGACTCCAAAGTAAACGAGAAGCTACAGCTCGAAGCCCTCGACTAGCTCGAGGAAAGAAGGAACTCAAAGTAGCCGCACACCAAAGAAGGGTGGCCAGGCACTTCAATTCGAAAGTCAAGCATAGAACTTTAGAAGTTGGAGATCTAGTTCTGAAAAAGATAATGACTGGCACTGGAGTCTTCGACCCTAATTGGGAAGGACCTTATGTTATAAACCAAAAACTCCAGGATGGAACTTTCAAATTGGCCACCACTGACGGGAACCAGATTCCACGAGCATGGAACATCGTTCATATCCATCATTATTTCTTATAGCGTGTTATTCAGATATACATAGAAAATGCTATAAAGATTCATCAAATCTTCGCATTTTAGTCATGTACATAAAGTGACTGAATACGAAATCTTGATTACATGCACAGGTCGCTCATTCATCATCCTTCACTAAAAGTTGATTTCCTTGTGTAGGGCAAACAAGCGATCGGGGAGCAACAACTCGAGGAAATTCCAACTTCCGTCAGGGAGCACTGGACCTCTTAGTACAGAACCAACAAAAGATTGGTGCCAGATTAAAAAGTCGATGCTGGAGTGAAAAGCAACTCAAAAGTCCCACAGATTAAATTGCTAAAGCCCACTGAAGAAGCACCTTCTTAGGTGACCTTCCTAGGTGCTGGACACGGGTTTTCCAACTTGAGAGAAAAGAAACTCAATGAGGCAAACCAATGTCTGTGGCCTCGGTCAAAGCATATAGTCGGAAAAAACGACATGTCGCAAAACAAAAAATTTGCTGATTTCAAAAGGGAGCCTACCTTGGAAGGTAAAAACATGAATTCTTCCTTCTAAGTCGAAAGCTTGATGAGATGAATTAGTGTCCGCTCCTCGAATGAAGCATAAAATGGGGAAGAATTAAACATGCTGGAAGGACCAGCGCAAAACAGAAACCTGACCGAAAGGAGATGGCCATCCTTGTCTTTGTTACAAGTCAAACAGAGCCAAAGATGGATTACAACAGCAGAAATCCTAGCCGTATGGGGGTACCCACTCTTATTCTTTGTTGTTGACCAAGTCAAACAAAGCCAAGAGTACAAAATCATAAATCCTAGCCGTATGAGGGTGTCCGTTCTTGTTCTTTGTTGTTAACCAAGTCAAATGAAGCCAAGTTCAGATTCTACATTGGAGCCCATGTCCTCCCACAGGGGCACGCATAAAAATGCATCACGAAAATACCAAGTAGATAAAACAAGATATTTAATAAAAAAATCTAAATGGTTGACTTGCCAAAGTTAAAACAACTAAAAACTAACCAACCAAATCAAATGATGAAAACTGGGTAATCCCAGCCTAACAAGAACGATACAATACTAACCGTGATACGATATTAACGAACGGACATTCCGCGAGACAGTATTAACGTACGAACGCCTCGTGATGCGACGCTAATGCACGATCACCGTATATTAAAAAAGACTTTAATAGAAAATGCAGGTGTATTGTCATAGCAGGGCAGAGAGGTATGGCATAGCACAAACATGGAAAGCATAGCAAAACCAGCCAGGTAACCGTCCATCAGAAACACAATAGAGTCACAAGTCAAACACAAAGTCACCAAACGACAAGCAGCATAATGTCAAGGGCGAGGGCCGGCACCCGCTTACACAACCGATCTTGAAAACTCAAAATCAAAAATGACAAAGAGAGAGGATTACAGATCTCTGACCTTCCTTGGCCTACCGACCTTCCTCTTCACTTGATAAGGATAAGATGAAGACCCTTCAGCTCATACAAGAGCCGCCGACTCAACCCCTCCGGGAGCAAAGGAAGCAACTATGCTATCTTTTGACCTAAGGGCCTGGATTAACTTCGCCTTATCATATTCCAAAGTAGAAATACGCTTGAGGTTGTCCTTGTGAAGTTTCTGGAGGTCAAAGGCTAACTTGTGCCAGCCAACCATCCGCTTAGCAGAATGATCCTTCAACAAGTCCATCTATTCTACAAATTGATGCACAGCAGTCTCAAGGCGAGCCAGCATCTGATTTTTCGCTGCAGTCATATATCATAAGCAAAATTCAGAGAATCAGCCGGGGATACATCCGCATTTGAAGGAACCCCATGTAAGTTCCATCCCTGAAATCGCTTAACAAACCTAGGATTGCAAGGCCCGGGAGCATAACGAGGCCTATTGATAATAGCTTGGAGTTCTGTATAAGAAGGGCAGGAAGGAGAATTTACGGACGGTTGACCAGCCGACTGAGTCCTATCCCCCGAAATGCTCAAATCAACAAAGGTTCCCTTTTGGTGTTGCTCCGAAGATGAAACCATCTTGCAAATGGACCAGGGAATAACCGTAAGGCTCAAAGGAAGAATGAGAATGGGAAAAAGTCATCAACAAACCTGAGTAGCAGTAGAAAAAGATGTGAAGTTCATTCTTTCCTATTTAAGAATCCCTCTTGGAAGATAAATAAACGCAAAATCGAATGACAAATGAGAGAATGAAGGGGAGATTAAAAGGCACAAAGGTATTCTTCGCCACATCATCATAACATTTGAGTACTGAGATAGGTGTCTCATCAGAAGACTAGTTGGCGTATTCATTTCCCATAATTTGGTCATTTACAACAAAACAAGGCAAACCAAATGTCTCGCCCAAAGATAAAGATGCTAGCCAGCTTCAACAAAGTGATCCCGTCCCCTGCACGAACGACTTCTCATAAGTCAGGATAGAATCGCCACCCAATGTGCGATCAGATATATCGAAGCCTGTAATTCCTTACTAAGGAGAAATCACGGACTCCGAGGGGCAAGTGTTAATCCCTAAGAAACCTTACGCACATTGGGTAAAGAGGTACAAGGCGGGGCTTATCGACGTCAGTCATACATAACACAGCCACACTAAGCAGGATACAAGTATCAGACCCAAGGCAGGACAAGTCTACCAGTGCGACCGGGCCATAAGAAGCGCGACTGAACAAAGATGAAGGCTGCACATCCAGAGAACCGCTCAAGCGCTAAAATAAGACAGGTCACCCGTTTGGCACGAGCTAGAGCAGCCTCATAGTATAGCCATAAAGCCAAGCGACACCATGAAAAGGCAGCAAGAGGACGATCGCCCTTGGTTCAAGAAGAGCGGTCGCGCAAGGAACAAAGGAGGATCGATATCGGCTTCGCACTCTGCTCTTACAAAATCTCCCAAAGCATCCGCGCCTGGACTTAAGGACCTGCTCAGCTATTTAAGACACTCGGCAAGTCGTCCGCACATAACACCGAATGCGACCACAGACAACTGGCTACAGCTGTCCAGTGGCATGGTCGTAATTAGGAGAATGAACGACCAGCAGCCTGGATAAACATATTCCGGATCATTCACCAAGAGGAGTTACCTATAAATACACCATGACTACCCACATTTAGGGGGGTCTTTTGGAAAAACCATGGAGTGCTGCTAAAATTCAGACTCAACCACATATCTGGCCATGGCGTCAAGTACCATTTTAGAATGAAGGCATCTTCTCTCTCAATCATTCATCCAACCTTCTTCTCCTCAAACTCTATTATTCTCCTGTATAATTCTCTAGATCAATACATATAAACGAGGGTATATTGAGTAGATATAGAGATGTATGAGGTCAGAGAATTGATGTACTTTGTAATTCTCATTATAAGACAGGAAATCGCCTTCACAGTGGACGTAGGCCTCATTAACGGCTGAACCACTCTAAATCTTGTCTCTACTTTACTTTTTCTCACATTTTTTAATGTTTATTGCTAACCGGACATGGTTTCATTTATTTGTTACTGGATTAGTGAGGTACAGGTTAGCACCTTGGGTGTTTAGACCATTTTATAAGATTTTGAATCTTAAACAATATTAAACATAAAAAGGTTTGTTTTGGTCATTAGTTTGGACCAAAACATAAATGGGTAATAATAATAAAACAAGGTATAATTACTGCGTTAAATGCGCTTAAATAAATAAATAAATAAATAAATTAATATATTCATATCCATCCGAATCTACGTAAATAACCCAGATATATTATTATGATAAATGCTTGTTATTGTTGTATGTTTGAATAGTTTCCATTTTTGTGGAAATGTATATGAAAATATAATCCACAATAAGTGGAAATATGTAATATGACCATTATAGCAGTAAATGAATTTGATTTGTTATAAATAAGGTTATATATAAAATAAGAATGTTGTAACCATCACTGATTGGAGAAAATAATTGAATAGGATAAACATGCCAAATGGTTACAATTTAAATCGTGTTAGGAATATGAAATGTAAATCCAATTAGGGAATCTAATAAATAATAACTATATATGTATGAATGCATCAACAATAAATAAGCAGAATTCAAAGGGTAGTAATAAATGGAGTTACAATATGTATGGTAGAATTGGAATGGGGCTGATATAAATATGAAACTAAATGACTTAGGAAAATACGACTGTTAGTGTTATAAATGACATTTAACAGGTTAATTAATATCATCGAGAATATGTCTGTTAGGGTCATTAGTGGCAGGAAACTTAATTAGTAATAATAAAAGGAATAGAAAAAGGGAATTAATGAGGATTGATTAGCATATTAAATGCTGGGTCCAATAATTAAATCAGTAAATTAATATCCTAAGATTGGACGTTATAAATTCCTAGTTAATCTAGAATTATTATAACAAGAAATAGTGATTGGACTTAGTAGATTAATGATGTGAGGTCAGTTGCCTTATTCGATAGAAGTATGCACTTTCTAGCAGTCATATATATATATATATATTCAATATATGTGAGATATCATTTACCATAGAAACCCGTGACAATAGTAATTGTATAACGATAGTTAACTGCGTAAGGAGGGTTATTTCCCAAAACAAGGTTTGTCTCAAGAGTAAGGTTTTCGCCTCCCATCCCAAAAGAGAAGGCCTTGGAAAGAAAATAGTCAATAGCATAGTCTGTTTCAGGATAAAGGTCTTATAGTAGTTAGATCCATCCTTTAAAGGGTAGTAGGAGATCGCATAGCTCACCTCCCATTAAATGGCTATTGGGTACAAACTTGATAGTTCCTACATTAGTCCGCTTCCTCAAGGTAGTAAGTGATTAGATTTTGGGTCCGCCTTGAGAATAGGTATCAAATGATCGCTTCAGAGGTACCAAAGGTCTTCCTATCCTGCAGGAAGTATTGAATGACTAAGGGAATTATCCAACAAAGCTAGCTAGATAGTAACGAGGGGGTCCGCCGAGGGAAGGTCATAAATGGCAAGATGTCGTCTACCTATCCTGTGGGTAATAAGTGACTGCTTACTATCTCTTGTCTTATGCGGGGCATGGTCATATGCGTGAAAGGCGGAAGCCTTGGATTAGTAGGACTTAGTAGCTAGTGTCCTCTAATTTATATTAGGGTTGAATAAACCACCGTATAAGGTATTAATTGACCAAAAGGTCCACCTTGGGTATTAAGTGATCGTAAGTATCCGCCTTTACCTTACATAGGTAGCGAGGTCTTAAGTGATTATATATTAAATAAGTACCCTCCTTGTGTGATAGTTGGAAGTTAGTTGTCTGCCTCTTAATAATCAATGGTGGTTTAAAAGCTTCATACTTATGCATAAATGTCCTATCTCAGTAGGTGCGCAATATTACCTTGGGTTTAGAGGTTACTCATTGTGCGTAAATTCTAAATGGGTTAGGTTAGAATTACTAGCTTTTTAGACATATGTTTTTATTTTGACCAAATGGAGTACATTTATGTATTGTAGACAGTGTTATACATTTTCTAGTCAGTAGGACTCGTTGTTCTGACTCCTTCCTCATAACAACTCTCAAGTTTATCTCGGGGAAGACAAGTCTTAGCAAGCATTCAAGTTTGGTTTCAATTCTTATTCTCTCATGCTCGATATCGATGTGGTTATATGACTTAATGTAGTCACCTTAATCAGTGTTTGTTATCTTATTTTGTTTCCATTGTGAGTTAGTTTTATTTAACTTTGATTATGCTCAGACTCATTAATTGCAGTTAGCAGAGTTTGAGGCTTTATCGAAGCAAGCTAGTTCGTATATCGAGACTCCTTACTAGAAGAACAAGATGTTCATATTGGGACTGGATGAGTGTCTATAGAAGCCATCGATTGACCATATTGATAACTCTTATGAGAAACTGGTCGAGAAGGCTTTAAGGAAGGAACATTTGTTTCCGCATAAGGTAGAGACTGTTGTTGAGAGTAAGGAAGTGTGAAAGCCACAACAGGGTAATCGTAATAAGAAAAAGTGGAATGGAAAAAGGAAACAGTAGCAGCAACAACAACAAGGGAAAAATGGTAGAAGAAACCAAAGAGTGAGGTTACCTGCTACAATTGCCAGGAGAAAGGTTATTTTTCTAAGGGTTGCAAAAACCCAAAGGTGGATAGGAAGTGCTTTAATTGCGATAGGCTTGGTCATATAAGGAGGATTTGTCTAGAACTACCTAAGGATAAGCAAGTTGTGAGAGCATATGATTTTTATGTTGTGTCGTCTTCCCCGAGGGGACCGACTCCTATGGAGAAGGGGAAGAGTGTTGTTGTGAAAGGTGTGCCTTCTATCAGACACATTTCAGTTTGAGTATTGTCTGATACAAGAGCATTACATTCTTTTATTTGTAATTAGCTTGTTTCCAAGTTGGGTTTCGAGCCTGAGATTGTTGATATACCATTAGTTGTGACTAATCCAGTTGGAAGATCATCTATTCTTTGTATTATTTTTCGTGACCTAGTTTTATCAAGTCATAGTTGCTCTGTTGTTTTTGATTGCTTTGTTTTAAGCTTCGTTGGCTTAGGGATTATTTTGGTATGGACTGACTCAAGAGGTATGCGGCTTTGTGGATTGCGAAAGGGTCGAGGTGATGATCAAGGATGTGGAAGGGCGGAAGACAGTGATATATTATTTACCAAAGAATGATGTTTTGGTCATCTTTTTATATTCGTTTGTGATTCCATGGTAAGGATTGTCATCAGTACCAATCGCTAGTGAGTTTTCAGATGTCTTTGAATAGTTCAAAGAACTGCCATCGTATCGAGAGATCAAATTTCGTATTGATTTAGTGGATGAAGCCAGACCTATTGTTATGCCTCTTAGGCAGCTGGATCCTATGGAACAACGAGAGTTGGAGGTGCAAGTGAACGATTTGTTGAGTAAGGGGTTCATTCGAAGAAGCGTATCTGAATGGGGTGCACAAGTTGTGTTTGCAACCAAGGCCGACGAGTTCTCCTGTATTGACTATTCCAAGAGGGATGAAGAGATGGTGGTATACATCGATGTATGTGAAATTAGACTTGTAGTCGTGCTAATGTAGAAGTATATAGTGGTAGCTTATGTGAATTGACAACTGAAGACGCATGAAAAGAATTACCTGATCCATGATTTGAAGTTAGAGGCAATAGTGGTTGCCCTGAATATTTGGAGGCATTACTTGCTAGGAGCTAGATTCGAGATGTTTACGTATAATAAGTCATAAAAGTATCTTTTCTCCCAAAAGGATTTCGATCTTCAACAGTAGTGATGGTTATAGTTTTTGGCATCCTATCACTTAGGAATAACTTAGACTCCAGTTAAAAGTAACGCAGTGGATGATGCGTTAAGCTGGAGACATGCAAGTTTAGGAGCTATGTTTTCAAATGGAAGCATCTCGAGTTTTTGGTTGGGTTTCATTTCAGACCTTACTGTGAGTTAGGGCCAAGGATATTAGCAAGCTTATCAAGATGGTTGGAGATAAGAATGTAACCCGAGGAAATTGTGGATTTCGAGAGATGGTTAGCTTCATAAGAGTGGACTTCTGGTTCTTCATGATATATATGGATTAGTATATGGGATTTTGAGGGAATGTCATCACTGAAGATTGAAGAATCATCTTGGTGGTAATAAGATGTATCGAGATACGAAGCGAGTTTACAACTGGAAGGTATGAAGAGGGATGTTGGGAAATTCATCTTGAAGTGTGTAAATTGTCAGCTAGTTAAGGCCAAACTAAAGAAGTTGATTGGATTGTTGCAGCCATGGGATGTTCCTAAATGGAAATGGGAGCAACTATTGATGGATTTTATTAATGGATTACCTAGGAAAAGAACAGGAAATGATGGTATTTGGGTCGTCATGGATCGCTTGACTAAAACACAAGGTTTATTCCAGTCAGATTGACTAGGATGACATTGAAGTTGGCTGAATTATATCTTAAGTGGATAATTCGATTCCATAGGATTCCAAAGAGTATAGTTAACGATTGAGATCCTTTGTCCACTAGCGGATTTTGGAACAGTTTACAAGAGACATTAGGATTCGAGTTATGTATGAGTATGACTTATCATCCCCAGACAAATGGTCAAACAGAGAGGGTGATCGAGTTTTGGAAGATCTTCTTTGAGCTTGTGTGTTGGATTTTGGAGGACCGTGGGAAGATCATCTACATATGGTTGAGTTTGCTTATAATAACAATTACCATTCAAGATTTGTAATGTCATTGTATTAAGCGTAGTATGGTACGTGTAATTCTTCATCTTGTTGGTTAGAGACGAGAGGGAAGTTAGCACTTGGGCTGGAGAAGATAAGAGAAACGATAGATATTATTGAGATCGTCCGATAACGAATGAAGAAAGCTTAAGATCATCAGAAGAACTGTGCCGATGAGCGATAAAAGGAATTGGAAGATAAGAGAAACGATAGATAATATTGAGATCATTCGATAACGAATGAAGAAAGCCTAAGATCGTCAGAAGAAATATGCCAATGAGCGACAAAAGGACTTAGAATTCTCTATTGGAGATTTAATATTTGTTAAGGTTTCACCCCTACGGAATGTTATTCATTTTGGAAGTAAAGGAAAGATAGCGCCAAAGTTTGCTGAGCCGTTTCTGATTATCGAGCGTATTGGGAAGCTTACTTATAGAGTGGATCCACCCGAGAATATGGCTGGCATACACAATGTTTTTCATGTATCATTTCTATGGAATTTTTTGCATGACTTGAATGTTGTGGTATCGGTTGATCAGATTGAGGATTTGGAATTTGAACCTAAAGTTTCTAGGCCTCGTAAGCTGCTTCGAGTCGTAGAAAGTGACAAGAAACAACTTATGAGGAAGGTTGTCAAGATAGTCAAGGTATAATGCGAGCGAGGATGATGACGATTGCACGTGGGAAATAGTAGAGATTATGAGGTCAACCCATCCAGAACTCTTTGAGTAGTATAACCCGTATATCGTATCTTATTTGTACCATTATGTATTGTACTATTAGAGTTTCGCATGTTTGGGTAGGATTTTGGTCGCATGGATTGTTGGATGCAAGATTTCATGGTCGGTTGGCTACTCGTAGATGGTAGACATGCAGAATACCTTATTTTCTCATGTTGTTTGGAATTTCGAGGGGAGGGGGAATTCTTAAGGGGAGGAGAATGCAACAACCTATATTTTACGTATCTGATGATTGTAAAAAATTATATTTAATTCCTTAGTGGTCGGATCACTCTCAGATTTTAATATTTGTTCATGGATGTGTGGAACATTTCATGATTATTTACCAAACTTAATTATGACTATTTAACCCTTGTGCATATTGTTTTAGTGACAACTTTGGATAGGTATCGAATCAGGTGCTGAAATCGATCTCATTGGATCGAAATAACTGTTGGAAATTCCATATGGTGGTCACATTAAATATTTGGCTCAATGATTTAAGAGAAACTAGTATTTTAAATTTCAATTTCTGTTAGATAGACAGCCGCTAATGGGCTGATTAGACAAGCCCATTAGATTAATGAACTGCAACTATAAATAGCGGGGTTTGGGGAGAGAATAAAGCTATATCTTTTCATTTAAACATTTAGGCTTGTGTCCGTGATTCTCCGGATTCAACGTAAACCCTAATTCTTTAATCAATTCATCCTAATTTATCAACTAACGCATCTAGAGGATAAATCATTATTCGAGAAGATTTGATCACTTCATATTGCTTCAGTTTTTTGGGGTTTTGGATTGCTTACAAGATTTGATTACATTGGCATTGCATCGGATCTTAGATTTGGCGAGTGATAAATATCTCTCACACAGAAACTATGGATTATATTGACTAAATTAGGATTGATTTCCATCACATTTGTTAAATTCCCCTTAGAACTAATCATATATGTTTAATTCAGATTTAGACGTCTTAGGATTATCTAATTAAATCATATAAACCGACAAGAAGTTAGATTAATCGCGTTCTTGAATATATTTTGATACAAATCATGTTTTATCTATCGTTTTATGATATATTTGTGATATATGCATGTTTGTATGATCAAGATTTGGTAAATCGCTGTTTTTTATTGAACAGAACGCATTGCTTGAATTATTTTTAGAATTGTTTTTCGTAGATCTTAGGTTTGAAGAACATACCAAATTGGAGGTTTAGATTATCATATGTAGATGAAAATTGGTAGAGGTGCTCTGGAAGATAAAAGGAGGCAATACAAAAAAATTCGTGTCAAATATCGCTAAGTACATAGACCAGTGCCCAATGGATCGGTACCGATCCATGCCGGTGGCTTGGATGATGAAAATTTTTGCGATGTGGCACCATGCTGGTAAATCGAGGCTGCACGAAAATTTTCACGAGATTTGGATGTGACTTGAGTTGGGTCGAAGCTGATTGCTCGAGCATTGGTCGATAGACTGACAGGAGAATTCATCAAAAGTGAATTTATGTTCGAGGATGGACCGGTAGGAAGCGCTCGATGGTTGGATGATGAACGTCCAATACTTAGCAGAAAATCTGATAAGAGTATGGACAAATACCGATCCATCGTGTGAAATGGTATGCGGCTCATTTTTGGTGAGCGTGATTAAAGTCTCTTCTGTGGGGGTGCCCATGAAGTTTGATGATAAACGCAAGTTTGAGTGATCGCAGCTGAATTGATGTGATACTGGTCATAGAGTGATATTCGATTCAATATGACGATGGATTGGCTTAAACGGAGTTGATCGTGGATGATAATGGAATTGATTTGAGAAGTCGCTCGAACTAAAAAGGAAATTGCCAAGGAGAAAAGCTTGAATGTTTTGAAGTACCAAGGAATCATTGGTTATCAAAGGTTCTAGAGGGCTCAAAGAGGGGTATTGTGAGGAAACCCATTAGGAATAGACGAGTCGTGTACCTGAGAATGAGATATGGGAGTTATCTAGTTGCCTTAGTTAAAGGAAAAGATACACCAGACGGATGTATGGCAGTCTGACTAGAATTGGGTTTTTCCATTATCCTTTGATGATCGGCAATGACCGGTTATTTGACGATTGACGTATTCAAGGCTTTAGCCGATGATCGCTAGGATATTAGTACCTATGAACGCTATGGTCGATTGCGTGCTTTCTTTTCTATTATTTCTGGCTAGGCTGTCACCATAGGTTGTCGAAGAGAAGTTGGATTGGGGGATGTCATTATTGTTGGAGAATGGAGTTTTAATGACAACAACCTCATTTCAATATTAATTGATTACAAAATATATACTAATACCTTTATATAGAATATATATATATATACACACACACACACATACGTACGTAGGATTTATATACAGGAATTACTGTACAGTTTAAGAGCTTCTAGAGATTCAGAATTCAGAGATGATTCAAGACTCACGAGTAATCAATTACAGTAATAGAGTCTAGTTTATGTAAGACTCTGAATAACACTCCATGTTCAAATTCAAATTCAAATTCTGATTTTCAATTTCTGATTTAAAATTCTATTTTCAAATTCTATCTTTTATCATTATTAAGTTTCTCCATTTTATTTTTTTATTTTACTTTTGATTTTGAACTCAAGTTTTATAGTTTATAAGTTTTATATATTTATACTTTTATATATTTATATTTATATAGTTTTAAACTTTATAATTTTATATATGTGTTCATATATTTTATAGTTATGTTTTCATATGATTTTCTACTTTATAATATTCATTTATAACACTATGTTTTAATTCAAGAATTATATATATATATATATATATATATATTAAAACACTTCAAAAGCGCTCAAAACTCAATTTTGTGAAGGGTTGTGTCGACATACATATGTTGATATGTCGACATATAACCGTCATATTTTTTATTTTTGAAAGGAAGTGTCATTTCACTATTTGTAACATTCCCGAAGCATTACAAACTTTCAAATCTTATAAATAGAGGTTGATTTCGAATTTTTTAATCATTCTTCTTTTCCATCTTCATCCTCTTTCATTACACCATTAATATTTCAAATTTTTATGATTTCTACACTTATACTCTGCTAATTCAATTCTATTTATATAAAACTTCTGCTTTTCTCACTCTGTACTCATTACTCTCTGGATCGAAGTGCTATTGAAGAGTTATAGGGCTGTTGTAATTGTTTGTGAAGTGTTTGGGAAAAAGGTGTGTCCTTGTAGCCTTGAAATCATGGAAATGGAGTGGTGTTAACCTTGTAGCCGGGAAATCAAGAGGAATATACCTGATCAAGGGAATCAGTGGTAATCTTGTAGCCGTGAAACCAAGAGTCTTGGAATCGGTGTTAATCTCGTGGCTGTGAAATCAAGGGGTTTGTACTTTGATATTGATATAGTAATAAAACTGTAACAACACGGAAATGCGAGCCAATTTAAAAATTTTATTTTGACAATTTTAGTGAATTTTGAACATTTAAAATGAATTATTTTAAATAAAAACAATGAGAAATTTATTTTTTAATAGAATTCGAATGTATATATTTATTCGAATCGTTGTTAGAATACAAATAATTATATATATATAATTATAAAAGGAATTGAAAATGGCGCGGTAGTTCGATAATTCGATTTCAAACTTCAATTGAATGTACCGGGTGCAAAATAAACCGGATTTTAGTGAAACCAAAATAATTAGGATCTAAAAGAGAATATCTTTCCAACGAATCCGAAAAATCGAAATTTCATAGCGGGAATAAAAAGATATGCCCGGTTGAAAATTCTGAATAGTCGCTATGGAATTCAGGCCCTTAAAAATGGAAATTTTGCAAACGATCTCGGATTTCAACGAAACCACTTTTGTTGGATCCGTGGCATTAAGTTATTGCTAGATTCCAATTTTCATAATATTTCGAATCAATATGTGAGCGTGGCAAAGGAAAACGCGTTTGACTAGTTTCAGTTGATTTTAATCGACTGGAAAATGGCCATTTTTCAAACTGTCTTAGAATTCGACGAAACTAGTTTTGTTAGGACCGTATCGTCAATAAGAAGCTAGAAAATATTTTTCGTGAAATTTTCCAGTTAGTATGTGGCCCCGGTAAAATAAAATGCACGTTCAAATTCAATATATAGAGTTATATTTTTATTTTGACGAAAACTGATCGAAACAATCGAATCCGCTTACGATACATATCCCATTGTGTTCGGAATGGGGGTAATACGCTAGGGACGACAGTCATTGGGTCTCGTTTCGAGTTCGAACGAAAATGTGACTTTTTGGATTATAAAATAAATAAAAATAAAAATTATTAAAACCCACTACCCCACCTTTCTCTCCTCACTTCAGAAAAGGGCCATCGCTTTTAAAAAAAAAGGGATTGAACGCAGCACCTCGTCGCCCCCTTTCTCAGTCAACGCACCGCGCTCCAAGCCTCCCGCCGCCCTCGCAGGCACGCCGCCATCTCCCCATACCCCGCCGCCTTCTCCTCCTCCCTATTCCGCCGCGCCCCTTCTTCTCTCCACCCCAATTCGAAACTCCAGCGCCCAAGACCCCAATCCCGTCTATATTCAGATCCGCCTGTATGGCCACCGCCAGCGCCAACAAGGCCTCCTCCAACCCTGCGCTCCCCTCAGTGTCCAAACCCCCCTTTTCTTCAGTCGATGGCAGCGAAACCCACCCCCCTTTAGCCTGTAAGTTTTATTTTGTTTTGTATTTTGTTTTATTTATTTAATGTAATTAAAAATATGGTTTTTTAAGTGATTTTAAATCAGTTTTATATAATAACATGAATTAAAAATCAGTTTTTTATGACAGGTAAAGTTTAGATTTCTAATTATAAAAGAATTAGATTTTCAATTGAGGAAAGATATGGTTTTTTTATTTATTTTTGAAAAGGTTATGATTTTTAATTAGAAAAATATGATCTTAGTATGTATATTAGCGAAATAAAAAGGTAACCTTTATGTAAAAAGACATGGGATAAAAATGAGATTTTTATCATATAAAGTCGAGATTTTTAATGTATAAAATTAGGATGTTTTTAATGTAGAAGGACATGATTTTTATCGCTATGAAGATATGATTTTTATCATATTAAGAAAATATTTTTGTCAAGTTAAAAATATAATTTTAATATAGCAAAGAAAGGTTAAAAATATAATTTTTATATATCTAGAGATATAAAAATATAAATTTTATATGTGTGATAAAGTAAAATATCGTCTTTGTTTAGTTAAAAATATGATTTATGAAGTAAAAGATCGAATTTTTATATGGAGTAAAGAAGGAATTTTTATATGAAGTAACGAGTATAAAAAAGTAATTTTTATATATGTATGACGATAAAAATTCGATTTATATATATATGAAGTAGAGTTTTTAAAAATATAATTTTTAACATATACTTCGTGAAACAGACTGCGTTGAAAGTACGATGAGGATTTCCTACATATGAAGAATCGCGATGAATTGGTTTAGCTAGTTGGTGAGAACTCCTCACTTTAACTTTTATTTCTAGTTTGAAATATATACTAGGATGCAGACGGTGTTTAGTAGCACCCGACACCCGTCGTCCACAAACCATGGACGACTTGTATGCTTGTTTGTTTGATTTTGATGTGTAGTTGATTGTGTGATGTGATGTGAAATGAAATAATATATATATAGTTAAAAATATTTTATAGTTGAAAATGGAATTTTTAACGTGTATATAAAATAAATATTTATAAACAAATCGGAGATTTGTTTATATACACTGATTTGATAGATATTGATTGGGACGATAAATTTTACACATCGCCCAATTGCACAAATAAAATCTGTGTTTGATTGATTGAAACCCCACACGGGTATTGGGATGATATATGACATAAACTAATCCCAATAATTAGTTCTATGTCGATCGATTGATTGACAGACTGTTAGAAGCGTTGAATATTTATATTTGATGCTTATACAGTGTAGAACGCACTTTGGATGATGGTTGATGATTTATCGTTGCTGTTATATACGTGTGGTAGAAAATCTATATAATTAACATTATATGGTAATTGATTGGGCCTCATTCCAGTTTTAAAATAGAAATATTTGAAAAAGAAATATTTGAAATAGAATATTTGGAATAGAAATATTTGAAAAATATATATTTGAAATAGAATATTTGAAATAGAATATTTGAAATAGAAATATTTGAAAAAGAAATATTTGAAATTGAATATTTGAAATAGAATATTTGAAATAGAAATATTTGAAAAAGAAATATTTGAAATAGAATATTTGAAATAGAATATTTGAAATAGAAATATCTAAAAAAGAAATATTTGAAATAGAATATTTGAAATTGAAATATTTGAAAAAGAAATATTTGAAATAGAATATTTGAAATAGAAATACTTGAATAGAAATATTTGAGATAAAATATTTGAAAATAGAAATATATGAAGCCGTGTTGATTAGATTGACGCCATTTTGACGCAAACGATATTTGTATCGATTATATTCGTTTTTATAATGAATATTGAAAAGTTATTTCAAAATCGAATATTTTGAAATGAAATTAGAATTGAAATTGAATAGAAATGAATTCGAATTGAAATCGAATTGAATTGAAAATGAACTGAAATTGAATTAGAAATCAATTTGAATCGAAATCAATTTGAAATGAATTTAAAACGAATTTATAAGGAAAAATTCAATTTTGATTTGAATTTGAAAAGAAGTTGAAATCATTTTGGAAACGAATTTAAAACGATTTATATAATACGTTTTAAAAGGGAATTGACGAAATATATATAATATATATTATACATATAATGGCCTGAATAGAAAGCGCCGCGCCGCGGTAGTTCGCGAATTTCGACCATTGACTTCGAATGGATATTTCGGGAGATCCGATCATCGGATTCTCCTAAAACCAAAAACGTTGGGTTTGTATCGAAAAGAGCTTTCTAATGAATATTAGAAATTAGAAATCTAACGGTTGGATTTGGAATTATGTCCAAAACAAATTTGGAAAAGGTCGTTGTAAGTGCAGTTCGATGGCCGTTGATGGAAATCGACTGTACGGGGCTTGATAAAATTATTAAAAATAGTAATAATTTGTGTAAAATCATAAGAAATGATTTGGGAATAAATGAAGATGAAAAAAATCCAAATTTGAAAAGATAAAAATAGATTTTTTTATCGTAATGAACTAGTTTTGAACTAGAAATATAATTCTATTTATTTTTAAATAAATAAATTGAATTTGAAAAGGGTTTTAAAAGTAACCATAATTTCCAATAATTGAATTGGAATGGATTTGAATCGAAATTGTCTTTGGAATATTTCGATGTTGGATTTCGTGATTATACAGATATTGCTATGGAAATTTGAAAGATATGTTTATATCATTATTTCTAATACGATATTTGTTGGTTGTAGAATTTGATATTGAATATAAGCCGATATATCTTTTATTCAGAGCCATGTATTTAATATCAAATTTGCGTTTGTCGTGAATGGTGTCTTTATTAACACTGTTCTTGGAACCAGTTGAGAAAAAGATTAAATCTTTTTATTTGGATTTAATGAAGTGTACCAATTAAATAATATTTAAAATTGAATTGGTATTGATTTTTGTGTTTATTGTGAACAGTATTTTAAATAACACTTATTCTTTAACCCGATAATTAATGGAATGTGATTTTGGGTTGTCGTGAATGGTATCTTCAATAATACTGTTCTTAGACCCAAAGGAGTTAAGAAAATCAGAAACTAACTGGAGATTAGTTAAGTTGAATGGTTTCTGGGGTATTGATCTGATGTTGGTTTCGGCCGGAGGTCTTCACGTCGTTTGGGTGATTACCGATGACCTTGATTGGGCCGTACACCCAAGAGGAGGGAATCAATCAGTGGTCGTCCAGACGTACTTGGAGATCGATGGATATGCGGGGTACTAAGTGCCTCCGGTTTCGTTCCGACCCAGAATGAACTTGTAAATGGACTGTGTGTCTGACATTGGATTTCAGTCTGTGTGATTGATTTCTATTAAATATATATCTGTTTGGCGGCGGAGAATTTATTCTCTTGCTGTAACACCCGTGTATTCTATAACAGTGAAATTCACAAATTAAAGTATAATTAATTTCAAATCAAAGAATTAAAGGAAACGGGATACGCCATTGCGTTCGTCTTGGAATTCTGCTTGAGATACAAGTTTGCGTAAAACGGACTCCGTATGAGGGAGATATGACCTCCGGAAGTTTCAGAATTCAGTTTAAAATTCAAACAGATAGAAACAGTTCAGAAAACAAATTCGAAATTCAAAAATCCGGAATTTTCCCGCCCAAGGCACCCAGGTCGACTGGGTAGTCGACCTGGGCCACCCAGGTCGACTGGGTAGTCGACCTAGGGCATCCAGGTCGAATACATAGTCGACCTGGGGGTCAACTGGGGAGTCGACCTGGCCCCTCAGCCAGGTCGAACCCAGCCCCCTTGGCTGGCCTGGTCTGTGCTTGGCCGAATTTCTGAGTCTTGCCTTGTCACTAGGGCTAGGTGTCAGCTCCTGATTGGTCTCTCTTTCAAACGAATGGCTAATATTAATCTAAGCTCCATCGACGGTTCTTATCAATTCACAAACTCTATAAAAAGGACCTAAGACTCCACCTAATTCATACAAATAAAAATGAGAATGAGACCGTCATACTGCTGAAGAAAGACTAGGAGTAGCCGTCAAAATTGAGAGACGATTAGGAGACGATTCGAAAGCTTAAAGCAACGACAACTAAATCAAAACAACGCCTACAACAAAGGATAGCATCTCCAAATTCAGAATTCAGAAACCTGAATTGAAGAATCGTCGTACGTTGTAAGTAGAGTGCTATTCCGATGTGAATGAATAATTGTGTTTTAATTTGTGTAAAATGAGAAATGGAATTGTACTTAATTTGTGGTAATGATAATTCATAATTGTATGTTGCTATGATTCTAATTATGAATAGATTTGGGATGTTGTGGTATAATGATGTTAGACCTACTGGATATTTGCAAGTATATGACTCATGTTGAAAGTTAGCAACTATATGTTTGTGGTAGTTTATTACAACCAAGTTGAGACTCATACAAGTATATGATTCGTTATTATGACAACATGATTTTACATCCCTCTATGTATATTTTATGATCATTTTTAACGTAGTTGGATCCATTTGGGTGTTATGATTCATATGAACTTATGTTGAAATAGGCGTTATGATTCATATAATTTATGTTGAAATAGGCGTTATGATTCAAGTGAAAACCATACTTTTGTGTTAGTGACAAAAGCAAGTATCTTTGTGGACTTGTGTTAACTCTAAGAACATGACTAGACTATGTTTGGTGTTATGCCTAATTGAAAATATGTTTTAGACCTATGTTGTTACCAAAATCATATGATAATATATGCGACACATAATTAAGTTAGATTTACATTTTAAATGCAAGTTTACATGGCTAGATTTAAAACCATGATTCATGTTTTGATATGTTTTATGTTAAGATCATTGCTATTACAATGCAAGTTCACAAGTGCCTAATTTATGTTAATTAGCTCGCTATGTTGCAAGTTCATGCGTTCACACACCCCTTTTGATGTTACTTAGGACATATAAACACCATGTTCTAAGCCTCCCCTTTTCATGTGGCTAAGTTGGGATTAAATGTTAAGCCCAACATATGTTATGTTATAGCGAATGTATAAAACGGGGGTAATGACGCTGGGTTAAAAATATAAAACATATGTGTTGGCATGTTTGACGCATGCCAACGACCTTGAGAACATTTGAGGGGTATAAATTAATTTTACCCAATAAAGATGAATTTGAATAATGGGCTGCAAATATTTACATATAAAAAAGAAAAGAGATAAAATATGTAAACTTAGAAAATACGATGTGTTTAACCCGAGGTTGGATTGAGTTGTGATGTAAACCTGCCCGGAACCGCCCGGCTGTCCAGTAGTCACAACAATACCTATCCAATGTGGGTGGTTAAACATTGAGCCCAATAAAGACCCGAGGTTAGACTGAGTTGTGACGTAAGACTGCCCGGAACTAACCGGCAACAGGCAGTCACAACAATACCTGTCTAATGTGAGAGGTCGAGGCTTTAATAAGACAATTAAGGCTGAGTCAGGATTGATAGGATTAAGTAAATTGAATTAATACTTAATCAAAATGGAACATGCTAAACTATACAGACTGATTGGGGTTTATGTTTACAAAACACTTAACAAACTTAGCATGTTGGCTAGAAATAGAAAACCTAGTAGCGGGGACCCTTTTCAGCTGTAACCCTACAAGGTATATCAGGATACCCTGAACTAGGCAGGGTGGGGCACAATTACTGGGCTGACTGTAAGAGGTCAAATCGACGGCGGTGGTGCAGCAGTGTAGGTTCTAACGGGGTGCAGGCGTGCACACACTCTGGCGCAGAAAAATTAGGCACTGGGCACCAGTAGTATACATGTGCATTCTAGAATTGTGTCCAGCCGCCACCATGGGACTTGATACACCCCATGGTGGGACCAGCATAGGTAACTACAACATCGGGGGCCGTAAGACACATGTAACTATGCGAGTAGGAGCCGATCATTAAAAATGGATCACTTCACCCTGATTATGGGGTGCCTGTTGGGAACTAGTATAGGGGTGCAGAGATTAATATGGGGTACGATAGTATATTCGACTCTAGACAACTTAACTTAGTTTACAGTGCTTTCCCATTTCCAGTTTATACTTATCATGCCCAATTCTTTATTCATAGACTGAATAGTCCTAGACTTACTCAGGCTTTATATCTGACTCTACTTTTCTTTCGTCTTCTTTTCTTTCGTCCCCCCCCCCCCAAGTCCACAGGGAGGGAATACCGCAGCTTGACCAGTTTTCACATTCAGCTCAAAGAGAAAGAATGTATTGCTTGGATCTCTTTCGTTTTGGACTATGGCTTTGGACAACAATTATGGGACTTATGCAGTTTAGTTATGTTTTTATGCTTCTTTAAATAATGAAATCAAGACAGTTATGAAAATGTAATGTTTTTGGAAGTGTTGTAAGACAATTATGGCATGGTTTGTGTAACACGTATTTTGATGAAATAAAAGTTGCTGTTGTTTTCCGCTATTCAAAAATATGTGTACTTATATCTGTCTTGTGTATCTGTGACTTATACTTATAAACCTCCACCAAAATTAGGGCATTCCCTTTGAGAGTGACCCTAACGGAGGTGGGGTGTTTCACTTGGTATCAGAGCATAGGTTTACCAGATAAGATAAAAAAAAAAGTTTTTAAAATTCATTTTCAAAAGAAAATTTAAAGAAGCATTTTTAAAGATAAAATATTATTTTATTTTAAAAAAGGCATAGTCCCCCAAAGCCATATGTACTATCTTTTATCCTTCGTTTTGAATCTATCCTTTTTGTTTCAGCATGTACGAAGAAATTAACTTGCCAGAGGGTGTACCAATACCTGGTTGGTTCAGACGATTCTTAGAGGCAAGGGCCAATCAGCTAGGTCCCACTGTTCCTCCTCCCCCAGCTGTAGGAAATCATCCAGCTGCAGCAGCACCTTTTCCTCCACCTCCTCCGCATGGTAATACTTTTGCTAACATACGTAAAGATTTTAAAGCTATGGGAGGAAAGGACTTTCACGGAACCGAGTCCTTCGTGGCAGCCAGGAATTGGCTGAAGGAAACCGAGGACTTATTCCTCATCTTTGAGGTAGAAGATAGGCAGAAGGTACAACTGGCAGTATGGCTACTTAAAGGCGAGGCTTCCTACTGGTGGGAAGTCACCAATGCAGAAAGACCGGTGGAAACATGGGAGGACTTTAGGGCAAGGTTTGAGGCTAAGTTTCTCTTAGAAGCTGAAAGGAGTCTTCAATTGGAAAAATTCTTATTTCTTAAGCAAGGGAATATGACAGTCAAAGAGTATGTTAATCAGTTCGATCAGCTGGCTAGGTTCGGACTGGACCTAGTCAACACTCCGCACAAGAAGGCTCTCCGTTTTGTCAAAGGGTTGAATGAGCCATTACACAGTTTGGCCATGACCCATATACCCATGGGAGCTACGTATGAAAGATTGGTACAGTTGGCATTGCTGAATGAAGAGGATAAGGGCAAGAAGGAGACAAAGGCAGAAGGCTCTCAAGGGAAGAAAGAGGGTTTACAGCCTAAGAAGGCAAACTTTAAGAAGGGCGGGAAAGACAAAAAAGAGAAGAGGAAGTGTAATTTCTGTGGCAAAGTGGGGCACTTCGTGAAATATTGCCGGAAAAGGAAGGCCAAGTTGAATGGTGGGTGCTTTTCTTACGGTGAGACAGGCCACATGGCTAAGGATTGCCCAAAGAAGCGAGGGCAGGGGCAGAGGGCTGGATCCACCTCAGGGGCACATGTTCATGTGATAGAAGCGCCGCCTCTGCAACAGCGAGGTGTAAATACTTCTGTAGAAAGTGTAGTTTATCTTTATGATCACCCAGTTCGCACTTTATTTGATTCTGGCGCATCACACTCCTTTATCTCATCTGCTTTAGTAGAATCTCTGCACCTAGAAACTAGTATGGTAGAGGACCCCTTAATTGTTTCAAATCCAATTAGGGGCCCAGCTCATTTGTCTATGATCTGTGTAGGATTGAAAATTTCTATTCTAAGCGTAGAATTTGATGTAGTGCCTTTGTTTTGGGCTTCTCGGGATATGGTTTGATTTTGGGCATGGATTGGCTATCCAGTAATGGTGCCATCCTTGATTGTGAGAAAAGGGTGGTTAGGCTTCTGACCCAACTCGGTAACACTCTGGAATTACTTGTAATCCCTCGTATGTGGTTATGCTTAGTTATCTTGAATCGCTAGATGCTTCTGTTGAGAATTTACAATCGGTTAGAGTGGTCCGTGAATATCTGGATGTCTTCGAAGAGGTGAAGGGCTTACCTCCGAAGCGGGAGATAGACTTCTGCATATATCTTGTAGATAATGCAAAGCCCATTGCGTTGCCCGTTAGACACATGGCTCCACGGGAAAAGAAAGAGCTCAGTAAACAGGTTAAAGAGCTACTATAGAAGGGGTTCATTAGAAGGAGCATTTTAGAATGGGGCGCTCCAGTGGTGTTCGCTACAAAGGCGGATGGTTCACTCCGTCTGTGTGTTGACTATAGGGAGCTCAACAAGCTAACGAAAAAGAATAGGCACCCTCTCCCCAGAATTGATGATCTGTTTGATCAGCTTGTAGGAGCGTCTGTTTTCTCCCAACTCGATTTGGCGACCGAATTTCATCAGCTAAGAGTGGCTGAAGATAGCATCGATAAGACAACATTCAGAACCCCAGACGGCTTCTTTGAATGGCTTGTCATGCCCTTCGGCTTGACAAATGCACCCGCTTACTTCGTGGACCTAATGAGTAGGGTGTTCAGAGAATTCCTCAACAAGTTCGTAGTGGTCTTCGTAGACGATATCTTGATCTTCTCAAAGAGTGAAGAAGAACATGCTCAGCACTTAAGGGCAATCATGGGAACTTTGCGAGTCCATCAGCTAAAAGCCAAATTCTCCAAATGACACTTTTGGAGAGAGGAAGTGAGGTTCCTTGGGCACATAGTATCCAAAGAAGGGTTAGCTGTGGACCCTGCTAAGGTAGTAGCGGTGCAGGATTGGAAGACACCAAGAAATGCAACAGAAGTCCGAAGCTTTCTCGGGCTAGTAGGCTTCTATCGGAAATTCATCAGAGACTTTGCAAAAATATCAGCTCCACTCACAAGACTGACAAAGAAGAATCTAGTGTTCAATTGGGACTTGGATTGCGAGTTTGCTTTCCAACGACTAAAAAGGGCTCTTACAACAGCCCCAGTTCTGACGTTGCCAGATGGAAGCAAGATGTTCACAGTTTATACAGATGCATGTAGGACAGGACTAGGCGCTGTCTTAATGCAAGAAGGGAGGGTAGTAGCTTATGGTGGAAGGCAATTGAAAGTTCATGAAAAGAACTACCCGACCCACGATCTTGATTTAGCTGCCATCGTCTTTGCACTCAAGTCTTGGCGACACTATCTCCTAGGTGAGAAGTTCGAACTTTACACTGACCATAAATCATTGAAATATCTTTTCTCGCAGAAGGATCTTAACTTGAGGCAACAGAGATGGATGGAGTTTCTTGCCTCGTACGATTTCGAGATCTCCTACACCCCGAGCAAAGGCAACGTAGTGGCAGACGCGTTGAGCCGAAAGAAACTGACCCTAAGCCCGCTGTTTGTTGAAAGGCAAAACCTAGAGTTTATAGCCAGCTTTGACTTTAGGACCTCCTCCGATTTTGTACCGGGCTTGCTAGCATCTCTCGAGGTACGCCTGACTTTAGTGGACTCAATAGGGACAGCACAACGTGAAGACCCTCAGCTTGTGGAGACAATTGATAGGCTAATTAGGGGTGAGACTTCAAGTCACCTCAACAAATACTCCATCAACGATAAGGGTTGGCTAAGGCAAGATGGAAGACTATGCGTCCCACAGACAAGGGATTTAGTAAAGACGGTTCTCGAGGAAGCACATCACTCCAAGATGACGATACATCCAGGCGGAGATAAAATGTACAAGGACATAAAGAGAACTTTCTTTTGGAACGGCATGAAGAAGGACGTGGCAGATTTCGTTTCTAAGTGTATGACTTGCCAACAGGTTAAGGCGGAGCAGAAGAAGCCTGGCGATCTGCTCCATCCTCTAGAGGTTCCGTAGTGGAAGTGGGATAGCATCTCAATGGACTTCATTGACGGGCTGCCTAGGTCTAGAAGAGGCAACACCAGCATTTGGGTAATAGTGGATAGGCTTACTAAAAGCGCCAACTTTTTACCTGTCAAGAGTAAAAGGACTGCCTCATCCCTAGCATCTCTGTATCTCAAGGAAATTGTTCGACTCCATGGAATACCCTCCAGCATTGTTAGTGACCGAGACCCTATCTTCATAAGTGAGTTTTGGCGAAGTCAGCAAGAAGCGGTAGGCACACAGTTATGCTTGAGTACAGCCTATTACCCCCAAACCGACGGCCAGACAGAAAGAGTGAACAGAGTTTTGGAGGACCTTTTAAGACTGTGCGTCCTTGACTTCGGAGGGACATGGGAAGACCATCTTCCTTTGGTGGAATTTGCCTACAACAACAGCTACCAAGCCACCATCGGAATGGCGCCCTTCGAGGCTTTATATGGAAGACCGTGTCGATCGCCCACTTATTGGTGGGAGTCTACTGACAAGCTCATACTTGGACCAGATATGATCCGAGAGACTTCAGAGAAAGTAGACTTGATACGGAGAAGAATGAAGACAACCCAAGACAGACAAAAATCCTACGCAGACAAGAGGAGGACCGACCTTGAATTTGAGGTCGGAGACAGGGTTTTTCTTAAGGTATCTCCGCTAAGGAACGTTGTTCGTTTTGGAACAAGAGGAAAGCTAGCACCAAGGTTCGTAGGGCCGTTTCCTATTATCGAGAAAATTGGGAAAATGGCCTATAGATTAGAACTACCCGAAAAGCTGGCCGGAGTTCACAACGTTTTTCATGTTTCACACCTCCGAAAATGTCTACATGAAACTGCTGAAGTGGTAGAGCCAAACATCCTAGAAGAAGCTGAAGTGGAACGCGAAGCAACCGTGAGGAAAGTTCCAACACACATCTTAGGAACTGAAGTGAAAAAGCTACGCAACCGCGAAGTCAAGCTCGTCAAAGTTCAGTGGAGCGACGCCGAGGAGGACGCAACTTGGGAAACTGAGGCTAGAATACGCGCAGCCTACCATTTTCTTTTTGAGGGTACATCTTTGATCTTTCTTTTTCCTTAAGTTGCGCTTTTATCTATCTTTTAGGTATATCTCCTTGACCTTATCTTTTAGGTAGAAACCCTTTGGATGAAAACATGTAATTGAAACATGTTATGGATGATGGTTGCAAGTGGTTGCAAGTGATTGCTAGTGGTTGCTCGTGGTTGCATATACACACACAATCTAGGTTTTAGATCGGCTCAGTCACCTCATATTGCATATGCATATATATGTTTGCATTTGTATATGGTTGAAGTTTAATGTGTTGTCATATGGATGTGGCATTTATATGAATGATTGTGCACTCATGTAGAATCATGAATAGGAAAATTTGCATAAATAATGTATTCATGACACTTACATAATTGGCATTAAGGAGGTCAACTGTATCAGTAGGCCGCCTGATTTTGCATTAGATAAGTACATGTACACACACTTCGCATACGATCATGAAGCATTAGAAGTCTTTTAAGGACAATGGATGCTCGTGTTTGATGGATGAGTAGATGGACGTTTGGATGTTAGGATATACATTCTTCCTAAACTTGAAGATTTCGAGGATGAAATCCTTTTAAGTGGCGGAGAATGTAACACCCCATGTATTCTATAACAGTGAAATTAACAAATTAAAGTATAATTAATTTCAAATCAAAGAATTAAGGGAAACGGGATACGCCATTGCGTTCGTCAAGGAATTCTGCTTGAGATAGAGTCCGAGTTTGCGTAAAACGAACTCCGTATGAGGGAGATATGACCTCCGGAAGTTTCAGAATCCAGTTTAAAATTCAAACAGACAGAAACAGTTCAGAAAACAAATTCAAAATTCAAAAATCGGACCAGTTTGGGCTAGGCGGGAATTTTCCCGCCCAAGGCACCCAGGTCGACTGGGTAGTCGACCTGGGGGTCGAGTGGGGAGTCGACCTGGCCCCTGAGCCAGGTCGAACCCTGCCCCCTGGCTGGCCTGGTCTATGCTTGGACGAATTTCTGAGTCTTGCCTTGTCACTAGGGCTAGGTGTCAGCTCCTGATTGGTCTCTCTTTCAAACGAACGGCTAATATTAATCTAAGCTCCATCGACGGTTCTTATCAATTCACAAACTCTATAAAAAGGACCTAAGACTCCACTAATTCATACAAATAAAAATGAGATGAGACTGTCATGCTGCTGAAGAAAGACTATGAGTAGCCATCAAAATTGAGAGACGATTAGGAGACGATTTGAAAGCTTAAAGCAACGACAACTAAATCAAAACAATGCCTACAACAAAGTATAGCATCTCCAAATTCAGAATTCAGAAACCAGAATTGAAGAATCGTCATACGTTGTAAGTAGAGTGCTATTCTGATGTGAATGAATAATTGTGTTTTGATTTGTGTAAAATGAGAAATAGAATTGTACTTAATTTGTGGTGATGATAATTCATAATTGTATGTTGCTATGATTCTAATTATGAATAGATTTGGGATGTTGTGGTATAATGATGTTAGACCTACTGGATATTTGCAAGTATATGACTCATGTTGAAAGTTAGTAACTATATGTTTGTGGTAGTTTATTACAACCAAGTTGAGACTCATACAAGTATATGATTCGTTATTATGCCAACATGATTTTACATCCCTCTATGTATATTTTATGATCATTTTTAACATAGTTGGATCCATTTGGGTGTTATGATTCATATGAACTTATGTTGAAATAGGCGTTATGATTCATATGAATTTATGTTGAAATAGGCGTTATGATTCAAGTGAAAACCATACTTTTGTGTGTTAGTGACAAAAGCAAGTATCTTTGTGGACTTGTGTTAACTCTAAGAACATGACTAGACTATGTTTGGTGTTATGCCTAATTGAAAATATGTTTTAGACCTATGTTGTCACCAAAATCATATGATAATATATGCAACACATAATTAAGTTAGATTTACATTTTACATGCAAGTTTACATGGCTAGATTTAAAACCATGATTCATGTTTAGATATGTTTTATGTTAAGATCATTGCTATTACAATGCAAGTTCACAAGTGCCTAATTTATGTTAATTAGCTCGCTATGTTGCAAGTTCATGCGTTCACACACCCCTTTTGATGTTACTTAGGACATATAAACACCATGTTCTAAGCCTCCCCTTTTTCATGTGGCTAAGTTGGGCTTAAATGTTAAGCCCAAAATATGTTATGTTATAGCGAATGTATAAAACGGGGGTAATGACGCTGGGTTAAAAATATAAAACATATGTGTTGGCATGTTTGACGCATGCCAACGACCTTGAGAACATTTGAGGGGTATAAATTAATTTTACCCAATAAAGATGAATTTGAATAATGGGCTGCAAATATTTACATATAAAAAAGAAAGGAGACAAAATATGTAAACTTAGAAAATACGATGTGTTTAACCCGAGGTTGGATTGAGTTGTGATGTAAACCTGCCCGGAACCGCCCGGCTGTCCAGTAGTCACAACAATACCTATCCAATGTGAGTGGTTAAACATTGAGCCCAAAAAAGACCCGAGGTTAGACTGAGTTATGACGTAAGACTGCCCGAAACCAACCGGCAACAGGCAGTCACAACAATACCTGTCTAATGTGAGAGGTCGAGGCTTTAATAAGACAATTAAGGCTGAGTCAGGATTGATAGGATTAAGTAAATTGAATTAATACTTAATCAAAATGGAACATGCTAAACTATACAGACTGATTGGGGGTTAGGTTTACAAAACACTTAACCAACTTAGCATGTTGGCTAGAAATAGAAAACCTAGTAGCGGGGGACCCTTTTCAACAGTAACCCTACAAGGTGTATCAGGATACCCTGAACTAGGCAGGGTGGGGCACGATTACTGGGCTGACTGTAAGAGGTCAAATCGACGGCGGTGGTAAAGCAGTGTAGGTTCTAACGGGGTGCAGGCGTGCACACACTCCGGCGCAGAAAAATTAGGAACTGGGCACCAGTAGTATATCTGTGCATTCTAGAATTGTGTCGAGCCGCCACCATGGGACTTGATACACCCCATGGTGGGACCAGCATAGGTAACTACAACATCGGGGGCCGTAAGACACTTGTAACTATGCGAGTAGGAGCCGATCACTAAAAATGGATCACTTTACCCTAATTATGGGGTGCCTGTTGGGAACTAGTATAGGGGTGCAGAGATTAATATGGGGTACGATAGTATATTCGACTCTATATAACTTAACTTAGTTTATAGTGCTTTCCCATTTCCAGTTTATACTTATCATGCCCAATTCTTTATTCATAGACTGAATAGTCCTAGACTTACTCAGGCTTTATGTCTGACTCTACTTTTCTTTCGTCTTCTTTTCTTTCGTTTCCTCCCCAGGTCCACAGGGAGGGAATACCGCAGCTTGACCAGTTTTCACATCCAGCTTGAAGAGAAAGAATGTATTGCTTGGATCTCTTTCGTTTTGGACTATGGCTTTAGACAACAATTATGGGACTTATGCAGTTTAATGTTTTTATGCTTCTTTAAATAATGAAATCAAGACAGTTATGAAAATGTAATGTTTTTGGAAGTATTGTAAGACAATTATGGCATGGTTTGTGTAACACGTTTTTTGATGAAATAAAAGTTGCTGTTGTTTTCCGCTGTTCAAAAATATGTGTACTTATATCTGTCTTGTGTATTTGTGACTTATACTTATAAACCTCCACCAAAATTAGGGCATTCCCTTTGAGAGTGACCCTAACGGAGGTGGGGTGTTTCACTTGCTTAACACCCTTCTCTGAGACGTACGAGCTCAGGAGTTATATATTGATGGATATCCATCGCATGGAATGAATTGCCTGTGTGGCATGACTAAGTGGGAATGGATCAAGGCTTCTGTTGAAAAGCAAAGTCTTGTGGTTGATGATCAAAGCACGGCCTGTGTGGCGTAGCTTTGTGTAACGTGAATTCGCGAGCCTCACACCCCGGTGTGAACCAAAACGGGAGAGGACGTCAGGTAGGGCATGCGTTTCTTTCTAGCTAGAAGTGGCGTCAGTGGTTTTACACGCCCTGACGAGTTTGACTTATGTGGTTGTTGCTGTTGCGAGGCGCCTCGGTTTGATCGGACGATCCGGGTCCGATGGAGTCATTCATTAGCTCATTTACGCCCTATAGGGCGGGGAAACGCATGTTCAGGGTTCAAGTTTAATCCACATCGGTGGACTGGCCCTGAGGATCCAAGGGGCAGTTGCGGCTGTTCCTGAGGCTCGGGCTAGACAGTCTCGAATTGATAGAGGACTATCTTTTGCCTCGGTTCACAGATGGAAATCCAACTTCCAAATACGTGACATTTGCGGTTTTGATCGTAGAGCCTAGTATGGCGACTTGATATATGGTACCCATGCCGTCTATGATTGACACTTATGATTTGAAGTTGTTTTATACACTATGCACTTGTAATAGTATCAAATGATTTGTTTTAAAACGTACTAAGCATGTTTGACTATTATAAGGGAAAACCCTATCCCCCTGTTTGCGTTGCATTGTGTGATAGGACCTGGGTCTTATAATAGCTTTGTTTTTCCAAAAAGCATTGCGCTGTTTTGTTATATGCACTGGTATTCTTGGGAGGAAACCCGTTCCGTGTTATACGGCGTGGTCCCTTGGTATATATGATTTAAAGTAAAGTTTTAAATAACTACTTTAGTTCTCTCACCAGTCACATGACTGACCTGAGTTTATTGTTTTAACCTAAACTCTGGGTGCCCTTATTTTCGACACGGGCAGCTAGTAGTTTTGGGTTTTGCAGATTTATATTCACAGGAACCTGCTTTACAGCTGGAATGATATCCGGAAAGCTTTGTATCCGTATATCTCCTTCAGTTGTGTATTGTATTATTTTCCGCTGCTATGTTATTTATTGTAATCTCTGATATTTAGTAAATTGTGTAATATTTATTTATACTTTGTATATTCTTGTAATATGATGGAATTGTTGTAATATACAATGAAATGTTCTTTTGTCTGCGTTCTTTTGTGGCTTGTCCTCGACTTAATCCGACCTTTCCTCATCGGGGAAGTTCGGGTCGTTTCAGCTGGTATCAGAGCTTTGGTTTACAAAGCTCAGAGAACAAGACACGTTAGAACCAAACGAAAGAATTCATCAGAAATTGGATTAGTAATATCCAACGGGAATGACTTGTTAGAGATGGGATCAGTAGTATCCTAGAACGAGTGTGAAGAGTATATTTCTAAAATGAAAACAAATTTTGTTTTGAAAATTTTATTCAATTATACGTGCTTGAATATTTATTTATATTGATTTGGACTATCAGGTATATAAAGATTTTACATATACGTCTGATCTGCGTGTATTTGAAGTTTTAATATACTGGATAGATATAGAATCACATTCTAGACACTCAGGGATGATTATGATGATGTGGCCACATCATCAGTAATTATGTTCGAGTTTCGAAAGTGTGATGTCTATATATTTCCATTAGACTGGTGTGAGAACCAATACTAGATAGGGTTTATTGTTGTGATTTGACATCAAAAATGTGATTTTTGACTATATATCAAAGTTATGAATTTGAAATGATAATCAACTAAGTGATTGATGGTTGTGTTGTTTGATTATTGTTTGAATTAATTAAATGTTGAACCGTTTAGCCAAATTGAACCAAATAGTGAATTTTATTGAAAATTAGTCGCATTTGCATGCATATACATGTACTTATATTGAACTGGTCATAGCAAGGAGGCTAGAGTAGAAGAATAAAATTGTTTGCCCAACAAATAGGTACATGTTTACCATAATTTACTGTTTTGTTTGGGTGATGATGATTTTATGAGCCGATTGGCTAGCCGCTTGGCTTTTTCTTTTTCTTTTGAGTTGAAGAAGGCCATGGGAGGCTATATGAAATATCCCGAAGTCTCGGGTCCAGGGGAGGTTATGGCGAAATTTTTCGGAAATTTAGGGTGTTAGCCAAATTTTTTAAAAATTTGAAAAGTTCTTAGAAACTGAAAAGTTGAAGAACTTAAGCCGTAATGAAAATAAAGAAAGTTGAGTTGGTTTGTAAAACAACTTTTGGCTTTGTTCCTTTTCGGGGACGAAAAGTTTTAAGTGGGGGAGATTGTAACAACCCGGAAATGCGAGCCAATTTAAAATTTTTATTTTGACAATTTTAGTGAATTTTGAACATTTAAAATGAATTATTTCAAATAAAAACGATGAGAAATTTATTTTTGAATAGAATTCCAACGTATATATTTATTCGAATCATTGTTAGAATATAAATAATTATATATATAATTATAAAAGGAATTGAAAATGGCGCGGCAGTTCGATAATTCGATTTCGAACTTCAATTGAATGTACCGAGTTCAAAATAAACCGGATTTTAGTGAAACCAAAAATATTAGGATCTAATAAAGAATATCTTTCCAACGAATCCGAAAAATCGAAATTTCATAGCGGGAATAAAAAGATATGCCCAGTTGAAAATTCTGAATAGTCGCTATGGAATTCAAGCCCTTAAAAATGGAAATTTTGCAAACGATCTCGGATTTTGATGAAACCACTTTTGTTGGATCCATGGTGTCAAGTTATTGCTAGATTCCAATTTTCATAATTTTTCGAATCAATATGTGAGCGTGGCAAAGGAAAACGCATTTGACCAGTTTTAGTTGATTTTAATCGACTGGAAAATGGCCATTTTTCAAACGGTCTCAAAATTCGACGAAACTAGTTTTGTTAGGACCGTATCGTCAATAAGAAGCTAGAAAATATTTTTCGGGAATTTTTCTAGTTAGTATGTGGCCCCGGTAAAATAAAATGCGCGTTCAAATTCAATATATAGAGTTATATTTTGATTTTGACGAAAACTGATCGAAACAATCGAATCAGCTTACGATACATATCCCATTATGTTCGGAATGGGGGTAATACGCTAGGGATGATAGTCGTTGGGTCTCGTTTCGAGTTCGAACGAAAAAGTGACTTTTTAGATAATAAAATAAATAAAAATATAAATTATTAAAACCGCCCTACCCCACCCTTCTCTCCTCACTTCAGAAAAGGGCCCTCGTTTTTAAAAAAAAGGGATCGAACGCAGCACCTCGTCTCCCTCTTTCTCAGTCAACGCACCGTGCTCCAACCCTCCCGCCGCCCTCGCAGGCACGCCGCCATCTCCCCATACCCCGCCGCCTTCTCCTCCTCCCTATTCTGCCGCCCCCCTTCTTCTCTCCACCCCAATTCGAAACTCCAGTGCCCAAGACCCCAATCCCGTCCATATTCAGATCCGCCTCCGCCTGTATGGCCACCGCCAGCGCCAACAAGGCCTCCTCCAACCCTGCGCTCCCCTCAGCGTCCAAACCCCCCTCTTCTTCAGTCGATGGCAGCGAAACCCACCCTCCTTTAGCCTGTAAGTTTTATTTGGTTTTCTATTTTGTTTTATTTATTTAATGCAATTAAAAATATGGTTTTTAAGTGATTTTAAATCAGTTTTATATAATAACATGAATTAAAAATCAAATTTTTATGATAGGTAAAGTTTAGATTTCTAATTATAAAAAAATTAGATTTTCAATTGAGGAAAGATATGGTTTTTTTTATTTATTTCTGAAAAGGTTATGATTTTTAATTAGAAAAATATGATCTTAGTATGTATATTAGCGAAATAAAAAGGTAACCTTTATGTAAAAAGACATGGGAGAAAAATGAGATTTTTATCATATAAAGTCGAGATTTTTAATGTATAAAGTTAGGATGTGTTTAATGTAGAAGGACATGATTTTTATCGCTATGAAGATATGATTTTTATCATATTAAGAAAATATTTTTGTCAAGTTAAAAATATAATTTTTATATAGCAAAGAATGGTTAAAAATATAATTTTTATATATGTAGAGATATAAAAATATAATTTTTATATGTGTGATAAAGTAAAATATCGTCTTTATTTAGTTAAAAATATGATTTATGAAGTAAAAGATCGAATTTTTATATGGAGTAAAGAAGGAATTTTTATATGAAGTAACGAGTATAAAAATGTAATTTTTATATATGTATGACGATAAAAATTCGATTTTTATGTATATGAAGTAGAGTTGTTAAAAATATAATTTTTAACATATACTTCGTGAAACAGACTGCGTTGGAAGAACGATGAGGATTTCCTACAAATGAAGAGTTGCGATGAATTGGTTTAGCTAGTTTGTGAGAACTCCTCACTTTTACTTTTATTTCTAGTTTGAAATATATATTAGGATGCAGATGGTGTTTAGTAGCACCCGACACCCGTCGTCCACAGACCATGGACGGCTTGTATGCTTGTTTGTTTGATTTTGATGTGTAGTTGATTGTGTGATGTGATGTGAAATGCAATAAAATATATATATAGTTAAAAATATTTTATAGTTGAAAATGGAATTTTTAACGTGTATATAAAATAAATATTTATAAACAAATCGGAGATTTGTTTATATACACTGATTTGATTGATATTGATTGGGACGATAAATTTTACACATCGCCCAATTGCACAAATAAAATCTGTGTTTGATTGATTGAAACCCCACACGGGTAGTGGGATGATATATGATATACACTAATCCCAATAATTAGTTGTGTGTCGATCGATTGATTGATAGACTGTTATAAGCGTTGAATATTTATATTTGATGCTTATACAGTGTAGAACGCACTTTGGATGATGGTTGATGATTTATCGTTGGTGTTATATACGTGTGGTAGAAAATCCATATAATTAACATTATATGGTAATTGATTGGGCCTCATTCCAGTTTTAAAATAGAAATATTTGAAAAAGAAATATTTGAAATAGAATATTTGGAATAGAAATATTTGAAAAAGAAATATTTGAAATAGAATATTTGAAATAGAATATTTGAAATAGAAATATTTGAAAAAGAAATATTTGAAATAGAATATTTGAAATAGAAATATTTGAAAAAGAAATATTTGAAATAGAATATTTGAAATAGAATATTTGAAATAGAAATATTTGAAAAAGAAATATTTGAAATAGAATATTTGAAATAGAATATTTGAAATAGAAATATTTGAATAGAAATATTTGAGATAGAATATTTGAAAATAGAAATATATGAAGCCGTGTTGATTAGATTGACGCCATTTTGACGCAAACGATATTTATATCGATTATATTCGTTTTTATAATGAATATTGAAAAGTGATTTCAAAATCGAATATTTTGAAATGAAATTAGAATTGAAATTGAATAGAAATTAATTCGAATTGAAATCGAATTGAATTGAAAATGAACTGAAATTGATTAGAAATCAGTTTGAATTGAAATCAATTTGAAATGAATTTAAAACGAATTTATAAGGAAAAATTCAATTTTGATTCGAATTTGAAAAGAAGTTGAAATCATTTTGAAAACGAATTTTAAAAGATTTATATAATACGTTTTAAAAGGGAATCGAAGAAATATATATAATATATATATTATATATATAATGGCCTGAATAGAATGCGCCGCGCCGCGGTAGTTCGCGAATTTTGACCATTGACATCGAATGGATATTTCGGGAGATCCGACAGTCGGATTCTCCTAAAACCAGAACCGTTGGGTTCGTATCGAAAAGAGCTTTCTAATGAATATTAGAAATTAAAAAAATCTAACGGTTGGATTTGGAATTATGTCCAAAACAAATTTGGAAAAGGTCGTTGTAAGTGAAGTTCGATGGCCGTTGATGGAAATCGATTGTACGGGCCTTGATAAAATTATTGAAAATAGTAATAATTTGTGTAAAATCATAAGAAATGATTTGGGAAGAAATGGGGATGAAAAACTCCAAATTCGAAAAGATAAAAATAGATTTTTTTTATCGAAATGAAGTAGTTTTGAACTAGAAATATAATTCTATTTATTTTTAAATAAATAAATTGAATTTGAAAAGGGTTTTAAAAGTAACCAGAATTTCCAATAATTGAATTGGAATGGATTTGAATCGAAATTGTCATTGGAATACTTCGATGTTGGATTTCGTGATTATAAAGATATTGCTATGGAAATTTGAAAGATATATTTATATCGTTATTTCTAATACGATATTTGTTGGTTGTAGAATTTGATATTAAATATAAGCCGATATATCTTCTATTCAGAGCCTTGTATTTAATATCAAATGTGATTTGGGTTTGTTGTGAATGGTGTCTTCATTAACACTGTTCTTGAACCCAGTTGAGAAAAAGATTAAATCTTTTTATTTAGATTTAATGAAGTGTACCAATTTAATAATATTTGATTGGAATTGAAACGTATTGATTATTGGGTTTTTCATGAACAGTGTTTTAAATAACACTTATTCTTTAACCCGATAATTAATGGAATGTGATTTTGGGTTGTCGTGAACGGTATCTTCAATAATACTGTTCTTAGACCCAAAGGAGTTAAGAAAATCAGAAACTAACTGGAGATTAGTTAAGTTGAATGGTTTCTGGGATATTGATCTGATGTTGGTTTTGGCCTTCGGGGTTAATACTTAGGGAATTGCTCACTTGCAAATTTACGGTTAGGGACTGATTGAAATGTGATATGATTTTGGGGTTTATCATGAACCGTGTTTTAAATGACACTGATTCTTTAACCCAGTTAAAGATTAAAACTAAGTGGAGTTTTAATGAATCTTTAATTAGATTGAAAAGATCGAGAATGGAGTATCCCCAGTTTTGCTCCAGGCGATAGTTAAATCTTTAATTAGATTTGAACGTGAAATGGTAATTGAATTTACCGAGAACACTGTGGTGTTAGATATGAAGTATTACCAGTTTTTACTTCATGGGATGAATAGGTCGGGATTGGGAAATTAAAACAAATGATTACTTCGGTACGGTTCGTTAATCCCGGCTAGTTTGGATAAACCATAATTTGGTTTGAATTGATATTCAAAAGAAGATTAAAGAATAAATTTAAAGAATTTATCTTTGATAAAATTAATGGGAATCTTTCCCTAATAATGTGAAATTTAAAAACTAACTGTCGGTTAGCTAAGTAGAATGGTTTTCTGGATATTGATCTGATGTTGGTTTCGGCCTTCAGGGTTTATATTTGGGGAATTATTCTCTTGTTAATTTACGGTTAGTGACTGATGAATTGGAATGAGGCGTATGTTGTGTTTGTGTTACACTTGTTTATTATATACGCGAGTTATTCGGAAAGACCTAGTTTATCCCATTCTGAATAACTGATACGACGATAAGTCGAAGATGAAGACGGTGGTTGAAGACCGAGGTCTTCACGTCGTTTGGGTGATTACTGATGATCTTGATTGGTCCGTACACCCAAAAGGAGGGAATCAGTTAGTGGTCGTCCAGATGTACTTGGAGATCGATGGATATGCGGGGTACTAAGTGCCTCCGGTTTCGTTCAGACCCAGAACGAACTTATAAGTGGATTGTGTGTCTGACATTGGATTTCAGTCTGTGTGATTGGTTTCTATTAAATATATATCAGTTTGGCGGCGGAGAATTTATTCTCTTGTTTAACGCCCTTCTCTGAGACGTACGAGCTCAGGGGATATATATTGATGGATATCCATCGCATGGAATGAATTGCCAGTGTGGCATGCCTAAGTGGCAATGGATCAAGGCTTCTGTTGAAAAGCAAAGTCTTGTGGTTGATGATCAAAGCACGACCTGTGTGGCGTAGCTTTGTGTAACGTGAATTCGTGAGCCTCATACCCCGGTGTGAACCAAAACGGGAGAGGATGTCAGGGAGGGCATGCGTTTCTTTCGAGCTAGAAATGGTGTCAGTGGTTTTACACGTCCTGACGAGTTTGACTTATGTGCTTGTTGCTGTTGCGAGGCGCCTCGGTTTGATCGGACGATCCGGGTCCGATGGTGTCATTCGGTGGACTGGCCCTGAGGATACAAGGGGCAGTTGCGGCTGTTCCTGAGGCTCGGGCTAGACAGTCTCGAATCGATAGAGGACTATCTTTTGCCTCGGTTCATAGATGGAAATCCAACTTCCAAATACGTAACATTTGCGGTTTTGATCGTAGAGCCTAGTATGGCGACATGATATATGGTACCCATGTCGTCTATGATTGATACTTATGATTTGAAGTTGTTTTATACACTATGCGCTTATAATAGTATTAAATGATTTGTTTTAAAACGTACTAAGCATGTTTGGCTATTATAAGGGAAAACCCTATCCCCCGGCTTGCGTTGCATTGTGTGATAGGACCTGGGTCTTATAAAAGTTTATTTTTTCAAAAAGTGTTGCGTTGTTTTGTTATATGCACTGGTATTCTTGGGAGGAAACCCGTTCCGTGTTATACGGCGTGGTCCCTTGATATATCTGATTTAAAGTAAAGTTTTAAATAACTGTTTTAGTTCTCACACCAGTCACATGACTGACCTAAAGTTTATTGTTTTAACCTAAACTCTGGGTGCCCTTATTTTTGACACGGGCAGCTAGTAGTTTTGGGTTTTGCAGATTTATATTCACAGGAACCTGGTTTACAGCTAGAATGATATCCGGAAAGCATTGTATCTATATATCTCCTTCAGTTGTGTATTGTATTATTTTCCGTTGCTATGTAATTTATTGTAATCTCTGATATTTGGTAAATTGCGTAATATTTATTTATACTCTGTATATTCTTGTAATCTGGTGGAATTTTTGTAAAATACAATGAAATGTTCTTTTGTCTGCATTCTTTGTGGCTTGTCCTCGACTCAATCCGACCTTTCCTCACCGGGGAAGTTCAGGTCGTTTCAAAAACTCAACGCTTTACAACATTGCATGGGACTAGACGTAGGAGTAATCTGCACCGGTATATAATCCGGTGTGTTCTTTCTTTTTCTGCATTTCATTTCGGTTCATTTTTGTGTTTGTGTTTGATTTTGTGTCTGTATTGTTTTTATGGTGCGTGAATCAGATAGTAGATCATATAATTTTTAGATTTTCTCTAATTCCTTCAAAACGCTATTCACCCCTCTAGTGTTAGTTTTGCCTTAAGGATCCATTCCGCAATCCCTAACATTTGGTATCAGAGCAAGGTCTTTCAAAAGGTTCATAATCTAATTTTTGAAAATAGTTATAATGGCAATCAACACTGGTAGAAATAATAGTTCTATTGTAGAGGGTCATTCCACTGTTAGGCCACCAGTGTTTAATGGTAGTAGTTATTATTGGGCATTTAGAATGAAAATATATTTACAATTAGTAGGACTAGACACATGGAATAGTAAACAAAATGATTTTGTTGAACCCACAACAATTTTACACAATGGAAAAATGAACAAAAGGCTGCTACACAAAGCAATTCTGAAGCCACGAATATGTTGTTTTGTTCATAATACAGAATCAGTATGTAAAACTGCTTATGAAATTTGGAGAACTTTACAAGTTACTCATGAAGGAACTAGTAAAGTTAAACAAACTAAGATATCAATGTTAGTTAATTAGTTTGAGTTATTCAAAATGAACGAGAATAAGTCTATCTCCGATATGTATTACAGGTTTCAAAAGATAATGCATTAATTAACAACACCTGGAAAAATTTATTCTAAAGAAGACCAAGTCAGAAAATTATTGAGTTCATTGACTCCAGAATGAGATCATAAAACTTTGGCAATTGAAGAAGCCAATAATGTCAGAGAAATGAAGATTGAGGAGTTCATCAGAAATCTGATGTCTTTTGAAATCCAATTATAGAAAAGAAAGGAAAACAGGCCAACTGAGAAGAAATCCATTGCTTTTAAAGCAACAACAAATGATTCTGACTCGAGTAGTGAAGACATGAAGAAACAACCTTAATGATAAGACACTTTATAAAAATTCTGCGATATAGAAAGAAAAATTATCCTCAAAATAATAATCAAGGAAGTTCAGGAAGAAATGATGATCGATGTTATAACTGCCATAAACTAGGCCATATAAAGAGAATGTGTCCATATCCAGATAAATCGATTCAACAAATGGACTACAAAAATTCATCAAAGAATAGAAAGAAAGCATACGAATCAACGTTAGATGATTCAAATTCATCATCAAGCGATGAAGAGCTAGAAACAGGAAATTAAAATATGTGCTTCACGGCAATTCAGAATTCAGAAAATTTTGAAGAAAAGGATCTAAAAATCGGGTACTTCTAAATTAATTTTTGAATTTTCTTAGGTTGAATGATTGCTTTGTTTGTTTTGGATTTAAAATTTAAACCTTAAAATTCAAACTTGAAATTTAAAATTCAAATTTGAAATTTAAAATTCAAAATAATAAAATAATTTTTTTGGATGTTTGGTAGGATTAGAATTATTTAAGGAAATCGTTAAACCTGAAATATTAATCGATAATTTAATTCACATGTCACAAAAACCAAATATACACTGAAAATAAGTACATATGTCGACATACATATGTCTATATGTCGACATATCTGCCTGTAATTTAAAATTTAAAATTTGAATTTCAAAGGTTTAAACTTTCAAACTTCCCACCAACTTTTCACCAACTCCCAAGGTCTAAAAAAGTGTCATTGAATTTTGAAAAGTTGTGCCTATTCAATTCATATCCACTCAATTTCTGTATATACATCTATTCTCTGTGCCTTTCATTCACAATTCAAACTATATTCTTCATATCTATTCTCTTCAAAATAATCAATTCAATGGATTCCTCTAGTTCATCTCAAAAATTGAAGTTAACCAAAACCATTAAAGGTTATCTTCATAATGATAGAGATGTTATCAAAACCTATACTGACTATCTAGCAAAATCTAAAGTTAATACGTGAGCTTTCGCCGTCTTTGAAGATTTTCCTTCCTATGAACTTATTTCTCTCTTTCAAAACAATGAAGTCTTGAGTCTAATTGACTCTCGAGATAACGACAAAGTGTGTTATCCAAAGCTTGTCAAGATGTTCAATGCAAACCTTAATCGCGGATTTTATGAAGGAAACGAAGACCAAATTTGGAGTAGCGTCAAAGGCATGCAAATTGTCCTTGATTCCAAAATCTTAGGCATCATCTTAAATTGTAGAAGCACGGGCTCTGATTTTTAAGATTTCAAAATCGTTGAAACCGATTTAGAAACTTATCGCGACATATTAGAAGATGATGCTCAAATGGGTTTCAAAAATCATTTTTTCCGTCCAAAAACAAGAATCATAAACCTTCTCCTCCAATATACCATCACTCCTCGTTTAAATAACTTTAATAATCCAATTCTCAAGGTCCAAAAAGCCCTCTTTACTATTATTGGTGGCTATAACATCAATTGGGCCAGCATGATCTTAAGAGAAATCAAGCCCATAGAAACTTCATCAAGAGAGAACACTCTTTACTTTGGAGTTTATCTTACCCGCATTTTCAGATGCTTTGGAGTTGATCTTCATAGAGAAGAATTTGTGCCAAGAAAAGTGTTTGGTTCCTCAAACATATATCTCATGCAAATTCCTCACTTTCAAACCGTATGAGACATTCAAAGCCAAACAAGCTCGAATACGAGCAAGCAACTACGGAATCGAAGAAGAAGAAACTTCTTTAGAAAGTGTTGAGTGTCCAATCAACACTCGAACCATTTCTAGAGAGACGATTGTTCAAAATCAAGTGAAGATTGTCAACAATCAAAAGAAGCTCAAAAAGAACTTTCCCAAAATGACCATGTTCATGGTCAAGATAGGAAGAAAGCTTGGAATTTCATCTTCCTCATCGTCATCCGCTAAAAGCTAATCTATTTGGTTTAATTTATCTTTATGTATTTTCTTTCAAATCTCATATTTAGTGTGTCTTAATTAGTTGGATGTACTTGCTTTCATAAAGTAATGAATGGAGTTTTATTAAAATTATCTTTAAGTTATTGCAGAAACTTTAGAATTAAATATAATATTATATAGTAACAAAAAGATTCAAAATTTGAAATTTTCAAAATTTTAAAAAGCAAGTATGTCGACATACATAGACATATAATTGCTAGATTTTCAGAACTTTTCAAAATTTAAAATTAAATAACTAACTCATGTCCATTCAAAATCCAAAGAATTCAAGACCCTATTTAAGCTTATTTCTTACAAAAAGCTTCATTATTTCATTTCTACTTCTTCTCCATTCATTTCTTATCAAAACTATGGCAAATCCAATTCATAATCTAAGTGAAAATCTTGAATAAACATTGAATTACTTCAAGAATATTCTCTCTATAATTCTACGAAATCAGCGTCATCTTGAATTAAGCCAAATAAAGATGTTTAAACAGCAAGAGAAGCATTTTGATGTAATATAGTGGCTAGTCTGGCACCACCAACTAAAGAAAATGAAGATTGGGAAGTCATTAGAAGGATCTAATCTTTGGAGAAGACGATTGGGTTGAAGTCCCAAAAATGTTTAATTGTTTGGTATGATTGATTTGTTTGAACTTGTTTGATTTGGATTCTATGACTTAAAACTTGTACATATTAAACAAATGGTGTGATGTGCTTGAATTGATTTGTATATATGACATAAAACTTATGTAATTATAATACTTTGATACTTAGTCTTGATTAATGTATAATCATGAATTTAGGAAGTATTATAATAATTATTGGATATATATTTAGGATTCAAGGGGAGTATTTGTGTTTAGTATAAGGATTATATGTATGCATTTAGGATTATTAGAGAGTACTTTACTTTAGTATAGGAACTATTTTGATAATTGTAACGACCCGGGGTTTTTGCAATCCTGGATATCGGCATAGGGCACTATGTCGATTACTCAAGCTTCAAAAACACCGGATAGTCCATGAAAGAAATTAGAGGGTGAGGATAGATAAGATAGAAACTTAGAATAGAAGAAGAAGAACATATAACGTCAGAGTAAACACGAATCTCATAGTGGAACGAATAAATAAATTTCATAACATAACTTTGAAATATAAATCTGTACTTGAATATACATATCATTTCCAAAGTACAGCACTTACTACACAGCGGAGAAACCATAGCTATATAATTCTGAAGCCTCCTGCTCCAGCTCTTCAAGTATCTATAAATCCCGACTACTTGATTGCCCGTACAAAATTGGGCACCCAAGAGTTTAGGAAAACAAAACAAAATAAACTTCGGGTCAGTCATGTGACTAGTGTGAGTAAACTCAAATTATTTGATTTAACTTTCAAAATTCTTTTGAAACAAAGGATAATCATAACACCGATCCACACATAAACACGAATGGTTTTTACCTTACGATAACCAAAAAATTATTCTGATATTATAATAATGTCTAACACAAGTAATATCAATATAGTAGAAACACTTGCATCTAACGTTCTACATATATAATATACAACCAAAACCGCGGGCTCTTATTTGGGGAATGGATTCCAACTATGACAAGGTATGGATCCACCCTTTCGCTCAGTGTACTCTAGAAGCGATACACTGGAGTTCAACAAGAACATCTTGCAACTCGGCAACACATAACCAACCACTCATTTTACTTGAGTGTATCGAATATATTGTCACCTTACAGTTGGTAAACCAACATAACCATTCCCGGGAGCTACAGAATTGAAAGAAGTAACAAATATGAATATTCTCTAGATGGTGACAATATACCCTACTTGGTTGCGAACCACTTAGCCATGCTGCCTGCCCGATTTCCGTCATTTACCGGTTGATGAGGCTCGAGGTCAAAACGTATCTTTTAACAGATCACTCCTCCATTTACTTCGAATGCCGCATCGTCATACCCATTAAATCACAAATTAATTTCCCCAAAAATACCACGTGTATAAGCTAAGAGAAACGAATTCCTCTGCCACCAACGTAAATACGTTTGAAACGAACAACTTACATGATCTACCAGTTATACTCTGTCAAACATTCGTCCATTCAAGTTGTCATGGGACTGGACAAACCGAAGGCACTATTCCGTACACCCATCCTAGGCAATCTCTACCTAGGACTTATACAACAGCCCTTGCACTTTACTCTGTCTTCAATTTGTCTTCAATCTATTTGATACGAAATGCTAACGCCCATACAGAGTGGTTCTCGGATAATAACCCAACCGGTCTATCCGTATTGACGACGGAAAAATGGTCAAAACTTTGATAGTCTGTGATTTAACTATCAAAGAAAAACACGTGTGCAAACAAAGATATTATTTCCAGATGGAAATTCCATCGATCAAACAACAATCCACATTTAACCCCTTTAAATTAATTTGACATTAATTTATTCATTTCCTTATTTCCCACTTCCATATATTCGTAAATTCTTATTTTCTAAGTTTAAAAAATATATGTTATCAATCAACGGAAAACATTTCCATATCTCTCCCATTTCTTGTTTTCTATTATTAGAAAACATTTCTGATTCTTATTTGGAAAACATTTCCAAAACTTCTTTATTGGATTTAAATAGATGTCTAAATAAACATCGCTATGCCAACACAAACCATTACACTCATTAACTAAATTCACTTAATCATCCTTCACTATCAAACCTTACCATTCCTTAGTAAAGAAGGAAGTCAATCAAGTTAAAGTATAATTACCTCTCAGACCTTAACTAAACAACGTTTTAACTTCGAAAGAGTTAAAGTTTATCTTTTTAAACCTTTAACAACTTCCTTGTGAACCTCACAGATTCTATTTACGAATCAACTTCTTTTAAAAAAACATTGGTTATAACGATAACGCTATAATTCCTACTTTCGAAATATCTAACTTCAAATATAACTTTTATTCTTTAATTTGAATAAATAACTAAACGATTTATTATACAAATAAATCTTGGTTTAAAAACCGGAAAGTAAATACTACTTTCCAACATTCGATATAATCGAATTTCAACGTATAATTCTCTTTCGAATAAACTATATTCGATAATCACTCTTCGAATAGCCATATTCGATTAACTCTATTCTATTAAAACTACTCGATTAAATCTAATCGATTTACCCTTATTAGTTAGCTCTATTTGATTAACTCTATTCTATTAACTCTATTTGATTAACTCTATTGGATTAACTCTTTTTGATTAACCCTAATCGATTAACTCTTATCAATTTACTCCTATCAATTTACTCCTATCGATTTACTCCTATCAAATAAAATATATTTGATTAACCCCTTTCGAATAAACTATATTCGATATCTCCTTTTAACTCTATTCGAATAAACTATATTCGACAACTCCTTTTAACTCTAGTCAAATAAACTGTATTCGATATATCCTTTTAACTCTATTCGAATAAACTATATTCGACAACTCCTTTTAAATCTATTCGAATAAACTAACATTCGATAACCCTTTCGAATAACAAATATTCGATAACTTTTTTGGAATAACAAATATTCGATAACTTCTTTCGAATAACAAATATTCGATAATCCCTCTTTCGAATAAACTATATTCGATAATCTCTCTTTCGAATAAGCTATATTCGATTAACTCTCTTCGAATAACTAATATTCGATAATCTCTCTTTCGAATAAACTATATTCGATAACCCTTTTTTCGAATAACTATATTCGATTACTCTTTCTTTCGAATAAACTATTTTCGACAATCCCTTTTTTCTATTCGAAAAAACTATTTCGAATAAATACTTTAATTCTTTTTGAATAAACTATTTCGAATAACTCCTTTAATTCTATTCGAATAAACTATTTCGAATAACTATATTTGATAAATTCTTATCTTCGATTAACCAATACTCGATGAACTCTATTTGATTAACTAACACTCGACTAACTCTAACTGATTTAACTCTAATCGATTAACTCACTACGAATAACTAATTTCGATTTAACTCTAATCGATTAACTCACTTCGAATAACTAATTTTGATTTAACTCTAATCGATTAACTCACTTCGATTAACTCTAATCAACTTACTCTTATTCAAATAAATTATATTTGATAACTCTATTCGATTACAAATACTTCCTTTTCTATTTGTCCATATTTATTTCATATAAACACAGTGATCGATATCATCCAAACACACATAATCATCAACAGATTATATATCACATCATATATTACAATATATGAAAAACAGTAAAATAAATGTTGAGGAATCCAGTTGGATCCCTCCGACCTATCTCCCTGCATCCACAGATGTTAAACAATATAATAACATCGATTTCACTTCGATATGAAATATTCTAATAAACATAATCGATATTTGATTAACGATTTATACATATATCGTTATCTATAATTTCAACCAATACATAAGCAATTCAACCAAACAGTTAACACACAACAATCAACAGATAATTATCAGTTCTAAAAATATGCTATAAAAATATAACTATTCAGAGTTAGTGAGTTTTGACTCACATTGGATGATCATCGTTAATAACGATAACCATCGCTTGATTCAGACGGACAATTTATTTTGTTATAAATTGTAACAGACTCCAATCCACTCCTGGTCAGTTCCATTGGGTAGTGTCCGTCCATACGATCCCAACGGATCTTGTTTCATCAAATTCTGGTATCGTATCACGAAGTTATGGATTTTACAAGTTATCATACTATTTAAATAAAAATTAAACTAAATTTCTATTAAACTTGGGCCATACTATTTAAATTCCGGCCCATCATTTCTGAACCCGCCTATCCCACAAAGCCCAGACCGCTACTTCCTCCTTCTCCACAACAGTCGAACTCTAGGAACCCAAAAAAAAACGCCATGGCAAACTTTTGAATGTCGCTTTCTCCTTCTTCACACCACCGTTTCACCAAAGAGTACCACCAGTACACTCCTATCGAAAATCTCCTTCACATTCTCCCAATCACACACAACTCGCACAGCCCTAGAGGAATCCAATGCCGATTGTTTTTTCTGGTCTGTACAGTGATCTTCGATCACTTTAAATTCGAGAAATCACCAGAAATTCAAAACTCCATCTATTCTCTACCCTGAATCCAAATACCAACTCGGTTTTGCAAAACGATGACTAATCGACTAAAGAAAATCAACCCTAGGTCGCGCCCTGCTATTTCAGCAAAAAAAAGAAGCCATCGAACACCATGATTTACATATGACATTGAAGTGAACACGTCCAGGGACTCAAAGATATAAGATTGGGAATTTATAGATTTTACTTTGAATTGATATCGATTTTCAAACTTAGTTTTTTTTCTTCGTTGAAATTTCTGTTTGGTGGCGGCTACATGTTTTTGACCAGAGAATGAATGTATTAGGTTTAGAGAAGGTTAAAGATTATATATAGGTAAGTTTTATATTTTTTTATTCGAATATAATATTTATTTTTAAGCAAACGCTAATTGTATTCATCCTCTAAAATTCCTGTGATCACATACAATACCCAAAAATCACGAAACTGGACATGCAGCTACAGTCTGACATTACAGACCCAAAGAATCTGGTTTCGTTTAATTCCGACTCCGTTTTCTCACACAGTGTATTTTTAATCGTCGAAATATCGACTGTTTTTCACATTAAAAATCCGTACAGCCACATACTGACTCTAAAAATCACAACAATTGAAATCCAGCAATAATTTAATATTTCGGATCCAACAAAATTAGTTTCGTCGAATTCTTAGGTCGTTTGCAAAACTGGCTATTTTTAAAGCTCTAAATAACGTTTTTAAATATGTAAATATATTTAAAAAAATTAAATTAAATAAAAATAATTTAATATTATCGTATATATTTACACTAGAATATCATACAGTTCCAATTGGATTTATTACTCGATATTCAAATCTCGGTTGAATCGATATTCAATTTATATTGAAAAATCCATTTAAAATATAAATAAATCTCTAGGAATTCCGTAGCGACTTTTCGAAAATTTGATTTGGACATAAATCAAAATCTACATAATGAAATCCCAATTTTTCTCTTCCACTTGAAAAATATACTTCACCAGCTCCGAACGTTTCTTGTTTCATGGAAATCCAATTCAAAACGGACCCTATACATTCAGCTGAAGTTCGAATCGCCAAATAGCGAACTGTCGCGCCATTTGGAGCTCAATTTTAATTATAATAAAATTATACGTTCAAGTTGTCGTTCAAATAATACATTCATCATTCTAATTTAATTCTAAGCTGAATTAAATACTTTGAATTGCCTAGTTCACATTATATTGCCAATTCACTAATTCCGATTATTTCAGAATTAAATATATTATTTAATTATTATATTAATTAATATTCAATATAATTTAATTAAACAACCATTTTCACTATTTAAATAATTAAATACATTAATTATATATTGCTGAAAATACGGGTCGTTACATTCTTCCCCCTTAAAATAATTTCGTCCTCGAAATTGCTAAGGTAGAAAACACATCCTATTGACTGGTTAGAACTTATTTGTTCAATTCTTCATTTCCATTTAAACTGGACCAAATAAATTCTAATTAAATATTTATTTATTTCTATCGACGAAAATTTCCAAAAACCTTGAAAATTTTCTAACATCCGAAATTTTCGAAAAATTTCGCCAGCACCTCCTTTGTACTGATCAATCGGTAAAACTACAACTCGCCTCGCTGGGCCATCTCCAATCCAAAAGAAAATCAAACAGCCAAGCGGTTTGCTGATTCGGCTCATCAAATCCCAAACCATATGAAATATAAACTGGTACGTTTTTATCGGGCATATCCATATATCCATTCCATATGCTATCAACCCAGCATATACCAATGTTATCCCAGTCAAACTCCAATCAATTTTATTTCCAACACAACCATTCTCTTATATCCATGTTGAATTCCATTTCAAACCAAGGTTACATTCTTGATTTTTAATTTCTTAACTCATCAATCCAACATAAGTCCAGATATCTCCCAATCCAATTTTATTTGATATTTTCTATTACAATTCAATTTCCACTTAACTGGTTTCAATTCAAATTCCAGTTTGTTTTCACAAGTATTATTTAACTTGTTTTTATTTCAACAATCTCTCCTTGGGAGTTTTAAACTGCTTAGCCTTTCCAAAAATCAAATATCCTTTTCTGAAATTTCAATACTTTTTTTCTCAAAACAATTCAAAAACAGAATCTTTGGTTGTAATCCGTCACTTAGAACTCGGAAATGAACACTGATGATGTGCCATCATCATCATGGTTATTTTCCAGCTATCGAAGTGAGTTCAATACTATAGCAATTTCAAAAATTTATCTTAAAACACTTGTATTTTGAAATTAATTTCAAAATATCCTTTATACTGCTTGGAAACAATTTAAAATCTCCCAGGATTTTAAAATTCTCATATATTTAATCCAATTCCTTTTACAAACACTTCGCCAACTTTTAATTCCAATTCTGATTCTAAATTCAGATTTACTTCATCTTATTTCATATATTATATTCATGTGAATTCCGATTGGTTATTTACATAACCATTCTGATTATAATCTTATTCGATTATAATTACAACTAACACATTCAATAATAATATCAATATAATTCATCTGTTTATATCAAAAAAATATTTTCGGTAAAATCGTATCATTTACCGTCTTTTCAAAACATATCATGTCGGTTCACATATTCGAGTGTTTATAAACTCCTACCGATACAGTGGATCAAACTGATCGACAAGAACTCATAAACAACTCAACCAACCAAACTCCACAATATAAAACCTTTTTATATTGAATAACAAATATGTGCTCATATATATATATATATATATATATACACTCAAACTCAATCTAGGGTATTGCTAACCCCATCTCTACTGTGTCACGCCATAGAGCCAAGGTAAATACTTAACATTTGCTTTGAAACCACTTTAACGACTCGGGGCTTTTGCGATCCTGGATATTGGCATACGACACTATGTCGACTATTCAAGCATCGAAAACACCGAATAGTCCATGAAAGAAATTAGAGGGTGAGGATAGATAAGATAGAAACTTAGAATAGAAAAAGAAGAACATACAACATCATAGTAAACACGAATCTCACAGTGGAACAAATAAATATATTTCATAACATAACTTTGAAATATAAATCTGTACTTGAATATACATATCATTTCCAAAGTACAACACTTACAACACAGCGGAAAAACCATAGCTATATAACTCTGAAGCCTCCTTCTCCAGCTCTTCAAGTATCTGTAAATCCCGACTGCTTGACTGCTCGTACAAAATTGGGCACCCAAGAGTTTAGGGAAAACAAAACAAAATAAACTCCGGGTCAGTCATGTGACTGGTGTGAGTAAACTCAAATTAATTGATTTAACTTTCAAAATTCTTTTGAAACAAAGGATAATCATAAGACCGATCCACATAAACACGGATGGTTTTTACCTTACGATAACCCAAATCATTAGTAAAACAATATTATTCTTATATTATAATAATGTCTAACACAAGTAATATCAATCTAGTAGAAACGCTTACATCTAACGTTCTACATATATAATATACAATCAAAACCGCGGGCTCTTATTTGGGGAATGGATTCCAACTATGACAAGGTATGGTTCCACCTTCCGCTCAGTGTACTCTAGAAGCGATACACTGGAGTTCAACAAGAACAACTTGCAACTCGGCCACACATGACCGACCACTCATTTCGCTTGAGTGTATCAAATATATTGTCACCTTACAGTTGGTAAACCAACATAACCATTCCCGGGAGATACAGAATTGAAAGAAACAACAAATATGAATATTCTCTAGATGGTGACAATATACCTTACTTGGTTGCGAACCCCTTAGCCATGCTGCCTGCCCGATTTCTGTCATTTCCCAGTTGATGAGGCTCGAAGTCAAAACGTATCTTTTGATAGATCACTCCTCCATTCACTTTGAATGCCACAACGTCATACCCGTCAAATCACAAATTGATTTCTCCAAAAATACCACGGGTATAAGCTAAGAGAAACAAATTCCTCCGCCACCAACATAAGTACGTTTGGAACGATCAAATTACGTGATCTACCAGATATACTCTGTCAAATATTCATCCATTAAAGTTGTCCTGGGACTGGACAAACCGAAGGAACTATTCCGTACACCCATCCTAGGCAATCTCTACCTAGGACTTATACAACAGCCCTTGCAATTTACGTTGTCTTCAATTTGTCTTCGATCTATTTGATTCGAAACGCTAAGGTCCATACGGAGTGGTTCTCGGATAATAACCCAACCGGTCTCTCCGTATTGGCGACGGAAAAATGGTCAAAACTTTGATAGTCTGTGATTTAACTGTCAAAGAAAAACACGTGTGCAAACAACGATATTATTTCCAGATGGAAATTCCATTGATCAAACAACAATCCACATTCAACCCCTTTAAATTAATTTGACTTTAATTATTCATTTCCTTATTTCCCACTTCCATATACTCGTAAATTCTTATTTTCTAAGTTTAGAAAATATACGTTATGAATCACTGGAAAACATTTCCATATCTCTCCCATTTCTTGTTTTCTATTATTAGAAAACATTTCTGATTCTTATTTGGAAAACATTTCCAAAACTCCTTTAATGGATTTAAACAAATTTTTAAATAAACATCGCTATTCCAACACAAACCATTACACTCATTAACTAAATTCACTTAACCATCTTTCACTATCAAACCTTACCATTCCTTAGTTAAGAAGAAAGTCAATCAAGTTGGGGTATAATTACCTCTCAGACTTTAACTGAACAACATTTTAACTTCGAAATAGTCAAAAGTTATCTTTTTAAACCTTGAACAACTTCCTTGCGAACCTCACGGATTCTATTTACGAATCCACTTCTTTTATAAAAACGTTGGTTATAACGATAATGTTATAATTCCTACTTTCAAAATATCTAACTTCAAATATAACTTTTATTCTTTAATTCGAATAAATAACCAAACGATTTATCAAATAAATAAATCTTGGTATAGAAACCGGAAAGTAAATATTACTTTCCAACATTCGATATAATCGAATTTCAACGTATAATTTTCTTTCGAATAAACTCTATTTGATAACCCATTCTTTCGAATAAACTATATTCGATAATCACTCTTCGAATAACCATATTCGATTAACTCTATTCAATTAACACTATTCGATTAACTCTATTCAATGAACACTATTCGATTAACTCTAATCGATTTACCCTTATCAGTTAGCTCTATTTGGTTAACTCTATTCTATTAACTCTATTTGATTAACTCTATTGGATTAACTCTTTTGAATAAACCCTAATCGATTAACTCTTATCAACTTACTCCTATCAATTTAATCCTATCGATTTACTCCTATCAAATAAACTATATTTGATTAACCCCTTTCGAATAAACTATATTTGATTTACTCCTTTCTCTATTCGAATAAACTATATTCGACAACTCCTTTTAACTCTATTCGAATAAACTATATTCGATATCTCCTTTTAACTCTATTCGAATAAACTATATTTGACAACTCCTTTTAACTCTATTCGAATAAACTAACATTCGATAACCTTTTAGAATAACAAATATTCGATAACTTCTTTCAAATAACAAATATTCGATAACTTCTTTCGAATAACAATCTCTCTTTCGAATAAACTATATTCGATAATCTCTCTTTCGAATAAGGTATATTCGATTAACTCTCTTCGAATAACTAATATTCGATAATCTCTCTTTCGAATAAACTATATTCGATAACCCTTTTTTCGAATAACTATATTCGATTACTCTTTCTTTCGAATAAACTATATTCGATAATCCCCTTTTTTCTATTCGAATAAACTATTTCGAATAACTACTTTAATTCTATTCGAATAAACTTATTTCGAATAACTCTTTTAATTCTATTCAAATAAACTATTTCGAATAACTCCTTTTCGAATAACTATATTTGATAAATTCTTTTCTTCGATTAACCAATACTCAACGAACTCTATTTGATTAACTAACACTCGACTAACTCTAACTGATTTAACTCTAATCAATTAACTCACTTCGAATAACTAACTTCGATTTAACTCTAATCGATTAACTCACTTCGAATAACTAATTTCTATTTAATTCTAATCGATTAACTCACTTCATTAACTCTAATCGACTTACTCTTATTCAAATAAATTATATTTGATAACTCTATTCGATTACAGATACTTCCTTTTCTACTTGTCTATATTTATTTCATATAAATATTTCCTTTATATACTCCTATTTATTTCTTAAATAAATATTTCCTTCTACAATTTTATTTATTTCATAAATATTTCCTTTTAATCTATTTGTTAATGTTTTACAAATATTTCTTTTATTTCTATTTGTAAATGTTTACAAATATTTTCTTTCCAATTCCATTTGTAAATGTTTTACAAATGGTTTCCATTTTATTCCTATTTGTAATTGTTTTACAATATTTAATTTGTAAATGTTTTACAAATATTTCTCTTTCTATTTTATTTGTAAATGGTTTACAGATACTTTCTTTTATATTTGTTTTACAAATATATTTCCTTTATATTTGTTTTACAAATAATTTCCTTTATATTTATAGTACAAATATATTTCCTTTATATTTGTTTTACACATAATTTCCTTTATATTTGTTTTACAAATATTTCTCTTTATATTTGTTTTACAAATATATTCTTTTTAACTCTTTTGATTTTACAATTATTGCCTTTTATAAAATCCTTTTTCCTTTTATATATAAAATCCATTGATTTTATATAAATAAATTATTTTCAAAATATACTTTGAAAATCCCCTTTTTACATCCTACTATCTCTTACGTTATTTAAAATACCAAACACAGTGATCGATATCATCCAAACACACATAATCATCAACAAATTATATATCACATCCTATATTACAATATACGAAAAACAGTAAAATATATGTTGAGGAATCCAGTTGGATCCCTCCGACCTGTCTCCCTGCATACACAGATGTTAAAAAATATAATAACATCGATTTCACTTCGATATGAAATATTCTGATAAACAAAATTGATATTTGATTAATGATTTATATATATATCGTTATCTATAATTTCAACCAATACATAAGCAATTCAACCAAACAGTTAACACATAGCAATCAGCAGATAATTATCAGTTCTAAAAATATGCTATAAAAATATAACTATTTAGAGTTGGTGAGTTTTACTCACATTGGACGATCATCATTAATAACGATAACCATCGCTTGATTCAGACGGACAATTTATTTTGCTATAAATTTTAACGGACTCCAATCCATTCCTGGTCAGTTCCATTAGGTAGTGTCCGTCCATACGATCCCAACGGATCTTGTTTCGTCAAATTCTGATATCGTATCACGAAGTTATGAATTTTACAAGTTATCATACTATTTAAATAAAAATTAAACTAAATTTCTATTAAACTTGGGCCTTACTATTTAAATTCCGGCCCATCATTTCTGAACCCGCCTATCCCACAAAGCCCAGATCGCTACTTCCTCCTACTCCACAACAATCGAACTTCAGGAACCCAAAAAACAACGCCATGGCAAACTTTTGAATGCCGCTTTCTCCTTCTTCACACCACCGTTTCACCAAAGAGGACCAACAATACACTCCTATCGAAAATCTCTTTCACATCCTTCCAATCACACACAACTCGCACAGCCCTAGAGGAATCTGACACTGATTGTTTTTTCTGGTCTGTACAGTGATCTCCGATCACTTTAAATTCGAGAAATCACCAGAAATTTAAAACTCCATCTATTCTCTACCTTGAATCCAAATACCAACTCGGTTTTGCAAAACGATGATCAATCGACTAAAGAAAATCAACCCTAGGCCGCGCCCTCCTATTTCAGCAAAAAAAAGAAACCATCGAATTCCATGATTTACATATAATGTTGAAGAGAATACGTCCAGGGACTCAAAGATATAAGATTGGGAATTTATAGATTTTACTTTGAATTGATATTGATTTTCAAACTAGTTTTTTTTTCCATTGAAATTTTTGTTTGGTGGAGGCTACATGTTTTTGATCGGAGAATGAACGTATTAGGTTTAGAGAAGGTTAAGGATTATATATAGGTAAGTTTTATATTTTTTATTTGAATATAATATTTATTTTTAAGCAAATGTCGATTGTATTCGTCCTCTAAAATTCCTGTGATCACATACAATACCCAAAAATCACGAAACTGGACATGCAACTACAGTCTGACATTACGGACCCAACGAAACTGGTTTCGTCGAATTCCGACTCCGTTTTCTCACACAGCATCTTTTTAATCGTCGAAACATTGACTGTTTTTCACATTAAAAATCCGTACGGCCAAATACTGACTCTAAAAATCAAGAAAATTGAAATCTAGCAATAATTTAATATTGCAGATCCAACAAAATTAGTTTCATCGAATTCTGAGGTCATTTGCAAAACTGGCTATTTTTAAAGCTCTAAATAACCCATTTAAATATATTAATATATTTAAAAACAATTAAATTAAATAAAAATAATTTAATATTATCGTATATATTCACACTAGAATATCATACAGTTCCAATTGGATTTATTACTCGTTAATCAAATCCCGGTTGAATCGATATTCAATTTATATTGGAAAATCCATTTAAAATATAAATAAATCGCTATATTTTATAAAGGAATTCCATAGCGACTTTTCGAAAATTTGATTTGGACACAAATCAAAATCTACACAATGAAATACCGATTTTTCTCTTCCACTAGAAAAATATATTTCACCAGCTCCGAACGTTTCTTATTTCATGGAAATCCGATTTAAAACGGACCCTGTACATTCAGTTGAAGTTCAAATCGCCAAATAGCGAACTGGCACGCCATTTAGAGCTCGATTTTAATTATAATAAAATTATACGTTCAAACTGTCGTTCAAATAATATATTCGTCATTCTAATTCAATTCTAAGCTGAATTGAATACTTTGAATTGCCCAGTTCAAATTATATTGCCAATTCACTAATTTCGATTATTTCAGAATTAAATATATTATTTAATTATTATATTAATTAAATATTCAATATAATTTAATTAAACAACCATTTTCACTATTTAAATAATTAAATACATTAATTATATATTGCTGAAAATACGGGTCATTACAATAATTATAGGATTAAGGGGGAGTTTTTTTATAATCCCTTTTTAATAATGCCAAAGGGGGAAATTATAAAATATAGAATTAATTTATAGGATTCATAAAGACAGGGGGAAGTATTAGAAGGATAATTACAATAGGTATGTACAGGTACGATATTTTATAAACTAAGGTTGTCATCATCAAAAAGGGGGAGATTGTTAGAGAATGTAGTTTTGATGACAACAACTTTATTTCAGTATCAATTGATTATAAAATATGTACTAACACCTTTATGTAGAATATATATATATATATATGTATGCAGGACTTATATACAGTAATTATTACTAAAGAGTGTACAGTTTAAGAGCTTCTAGAGATTCAGAATTCAGAGATGATTCAAGACTCATTAGTTATCAAGATTTCAAGAGTTCGAGATAAATATAGTAATAAAGTCTAGTTTATGTAAGACTCTGAATAGAACATCAGGTTCAAATTCAAACTAAATTCAATTTCTGATTTCAAATTTTGTTTTCAAATTCTATCTTTAATCTTTATTAAGTTTCTCTATTTTACTTTTTCTATTTTACTTCTGATTTTAAACTGAAGTTTTATAGTTTGTAAGTTTTACATATTTATACTTTTATATACTTATATTTATATAGCTTTAGACTTTATAATTTTATAAATATGTTCATATATTTTATATTTATGTTTCATATGATTTTCTACTTTATAATATTAATTTATAAAATTATGTCTTAATTCAAGAATTTCCAAAATTATATATATATATATGTTAAAACACTTCAAAAATGCTCAAAACTCAATTTTGTGAAGGGTTATGTCGACATACATATGTTGACATGTCGACATATAACTGTCATATTTTTTATTTTGAAAAGAAGTGTCTTTTCACTATTTGTAATGTTCCAAAAGCATTGCAACCTTTCAAATCTTATAAATAGGGGCTAATTTCGAATTTATTTATCACTCTTCTTCTCCATCTTCATCCTCTTTCATTACACCATTAATATTTCATATTTTTATGATTTCTACACTTATACTCTGCTGAATTCAATTCTATTTATATAAAGCTTCTGCTCTTCTCACTCTCTACTCATTACTCTCTGAATCGAAGTGCTATTGAAGAGTTATAGGGCTGTGATTGTATTTGTATTTGATTCTGTGTTTGTGATTGTTTCTGTGGTGTGTGAACCATATAGTAGATCATAATTTTTTTAGATTTTCTCTAATTCCTTCAAAACACTATTCACCCTCTCTAGTGTTTGTTTTGCCTTAACAATCCATTCCGCAATCCCTAACAATCTTCCTATTCTGGATTGACATACGATTGGTTGGGATAGATTGAATGGTTGAACTATTTATAATTACATATCTTATGTAACTATTGACCGTTATTTTATCGCTCACTAAGTCTGTTGTTTGACTCAAGGTTTTATGTTTCCTCTTAATACCTTAGGTCGCTTATTAATGTTGTTAGTAAGTGGACTCTGATAACAGGTGACATGTTTGATGCTGATGAGGGTGTGCGATGGTGAGCCAGAGGATGACTATTATTTTTCTATACTATATAGTACTTGTTGATTTTGCTGTACATTAATGATTTTGAGACTCCGAGTGATATGTAGTGAGGCTTGTTGTACATATATTCATTTTCATGGATGTTTTGTATTGGTGACTCTGAGATGTAATAGAGATTTGATTTTTGTTCAGTTTTACTTCACTACTATATCCTGTTGTATGCAATCTATTATATGTTATTTGTGCGCTCTGGTTATACAATAGGTTTATTGCAAGTTATTCTTCCTTGATGATCACCCCATATCGGTCTAGCATGTCATACATCACACTTTTCCTTAGTTCAGTGAAGGAGATACATGGGGCGGTTGTTCAATTTGGGATCTGAGCTTTGGTTAATCGATTTTACCCAAAGTTCGCGAACGTATAAGAGACGTACTTGTGATTTCTAATGGATGATTACAATATTATAATATATAGTTTAGTATGTAGTATGAACTTGAACAACATTATGGATTTCTCTAATGTGGACTGATCATTCTCGTTTCAAATAGAGAATGAGTTGACATACTTCGAGACATGTTGCTAGGGATAAGCCTGCTAATCGAGGCGTAGGTGAGGGTAGCCAGTCGGGAGCTGCGACTGTTGTACCTGATCATCCTACATGTTTAAGGCCATGATGGCAGCGATCATGAGGAGGATTCCTACTTTAGAAGAGGTAGTAGATGGTGGTGTTCCTGTACAGGCACTTTAGGGTGGTTGATTTTTGCTAAGCAATGCATGGATTATACCTCTCTGGTTTGCAAGCCATTTATTAGGACAGAGCCGACTTTTGAGATCCGTAATTGGTTGGATACATGTGTCCATATCTTCAGAGATTTGGGAATTGATGATGCAACTAAGAGAAAGCTTGCATTGAGGCAACTGCATGGAAGAGCTATGGATTGGTGGAATTTCAATACATTGGAGACTCCAGAAGATGATATTTCTTGTGATCAGTTCTGAACCGGATTTGAGGCAAAGTTCATTTCGATGGTCCAGAGGTCGGTAATCTTTAAGAATTTTGTTGAGCTTAAGCATGGAGCTAGACCATGTTTGGGAATGTGGCTAATTTTGAAGCTTTATCCAAGTATGCTCGTTCATATATCAAGACTCCTTACCAGAAGAACAAGAAGTTCATATTGGGATTGGATGAGTGTCTTGGGAAATAATCGATCGACCATACTGATGATTCTTATGGGAAACTAGTCGAGAAGGCTTTAAAGAAGGAATATTTGTCTCCGCAAAGGTAGAGGTTGTTGTTGAGAGTAAGGACGAATCAAAGACATAACAAGGTAATGGAACTAAGAAAAAGTGGAAGGGTAAAAAGAAATAACTACAACAATGGAAAAATGACTAGAAGAAACTGAAGAGTGAGATTACCTATTCAACCTGTCAAGAGAAAGGTCATTTTTCAAAGGATTGTAAGAACCTAAAGGTGGACAAAAAGTGCTTTAATTGTGTTAAGATTGGGCATATGAGGAAGAATTGTCCAAAACCACCTATCGATAAGCAAGTAGTGAGAGCATTTTCTTTGAATGCCATGCCATCTTCCTCGAGGGGTCCGACGGCCATGGAGAAAGGAATGGATGTTGTTTTACAAGGTATGCATCATATCAGAGATGTTTTAATTTGAGTATTGTTTGATATTGGATCATCGCATTCTTTTAATTGTAATGTGCTCGTTTTCAAGTTAGGTTTAGAACATGAGATTGTTGATAGACCATTAGTTATGAATAATCCAGTAGGAAGATCTTCCAATCTTTGTATGATTTGTCGTTATCCAGTTTTATCGAATCATGATTACTCTTTTGTTTGTGATTGCTTTGTTTTGAACTTCATTGGGTTTAGGATTATTTTCGGTATGTAATGGATCAAGAGGTATGCGGCTATTATGGATTGCGAGAGGCCCGAGGTGACGATCAGGAATGTGGAAGGGTGAATTATTACCAAAAGATGGCGTTTTAGTCATCTTTTTATATTCGCTAGTGATACCACGGGAAGGATTCTTAGTGAGTTTTCGAATATCTTTGAAGAGGTCAAATAAATGTTGCCACATTGATAGATCGAGTTTTGGATTGATTTAGTGGATAAAGCTAGACCTATTATTATTCCTTTAGGCGGCTGGCGCCTAAGGAATAGTGAGAATTAGAGGTGTAAATGGATGATTTGTTGAGTAAGGGGTTGACTCAGAGAAGTGTATCCGAATGGGGTGCACAAGTTGTGTTTGCGACCAAGGGCGATGGATCATTGAGGTTATGTATGGATTATCATGAGATGAATAATCTGACTTAGAAGAACAAGTATCCATTAATGAAGATGGATGACTTGATTGATCAACTTCACAAAGACAAGGTGTATTCCCAACTGGATTTGGCAACGGGATTTCACCAATTAAGAGTAGCTAAGTATAGTGTGCCGAATACTACTTTTAGGATACCACCCAGATTTTATGAGTGGATATAGATGTCGTTTGGATTGACTAACGCGCTAGCATATTTTGTGGATCTTATGAGTCATGTTTTTAGGGATAAGTTGAACAAGTTTGTGCTTGTGTTCATGGATGATATATTGGTTTATTCCTGGATTGTGGAAGAACACGAGACGCACTTGAAGATTGTTTTGGGAATCTTATAAAAGCATCTGCTGAAGGCAAAGTATTCGAAGTGTCACTTCTGGAAGGAAAAAGTGAAATTCGTGGGTCATGTCATATCGGGTCAAGGAATAGCGGTGGATCCTGCTAAAATGGAAGCAATCCAGGTTTGGGATCAGCCAAAAGTGCGATGGATGTTAGGAGTTTCCTGGTTTGTCTAGATATTACCGATGATTCATCAAGGATTTCTCAATAATAGCTTCACCATTAACCGGGTGTCGAAGAAGAATCTGGTCTTCATATGAAATGCGAAGTGTGTGCAAGCTTTTTTAATTTTGAAGGAGAGACTAACGAGTGTTCCTATGTTTACTTTTCCGAGCAGGAATGAAGAGATTGTGGTATATATCGATACATATGGCACTGGACTTGGAGCGGTGATGTAGAAGAATAAAGTTATGGCTTATGTGAGTCGACAACTGAAGCCACACGAAAGGAATTACCCGACCCACGATTTGGATTTAGCGTCAATAGTTTTTGCTCTAAAGATTTGGAGGCGTTACTTGCTTAGAGTTAGATTCGAGTTATTTATGAAACATAAGTCATTAGAGCAGAGATATTAGCAAGCTTATCGATTAGGCCGACTCTCATAGAAAGGACTGGAAAAATCCGAAAGCGTAACACTAACCTTACGGAGATTGTTCAGAAGTTAGAGATGGTAGTGGAACCTATTAGACCAAAAAATGACTCTAACATCCAAAAAGTCATGTTTAGAGCATGAAATGTGGGAAAATAACTGAAAAGTGCAAGAAAACAAAAGACAATAACATTTTTATAGTGGTTTGGCATTAATGAGCCTACATCCACTTCATAATCTCTCAATAATGTCAGAATATTGGAGTTACAAATGAGATTGTTAGAATCTTTAATACAACACACTTTCTACTGATTATTTCGAATTACAATCATAAATATCACTTATATTTCGAGACAAAAGAGTTGGCAGCCGTGGCTGATTAGTGCAGAGCTTCACATGGCCAAAAAGTCCCTTGAATTCTCCTTCAAATGTTGTATTTATAAGTGCTACTGCAGACAGGTTCGGATCAAACTCATGGCATCAGAGCCATGTTTTTCGGAGGGTAGTGGAGACGGTTACAATGAAGTGGTAAGTCGGTCCGAGGCATGTCGATCCGAAAGTAAGCATATAGCACAAGCTTCGAAACAACAGGAGATTGTGGGTAGATAGTGGAAGCAGGTCGTTATCACAGTTTCAGTTCTGGATCCCATTTGATCCGATCCAGATTACATTTGTTTTGAGCTCCATTAGATCTGAGGCTCTGTTAGTTCTAGAGCTCTGCTATATCTGAGGCTTTATTAGAATTGGGGCTCGGTTAGGTCCAGTTTCCATGTATCCTTCTCTTCATCCCAGGTATGCTTTTGATGTTGCTGGGCTTACGAGCCCAAAGGTGATCGACAGGGGTTGAGCCAGCGATGTCCAAACTTTCCCAGACTCATGCTTGAGCTCTGATTGGTTCTATCCGTGGTAACTCATAGGGTGACAGCCTTGCCAAAATGTGGGTCAACATTTTACCCCCAAAGTACATCACATGGCATACGGATGTGCTTTGAATAAGTTAGGTTGCATCTCTTTGGAACATCATTCATCCTTAAGAAGGCAGTGTCGATTTGTTGTGTCTTCCTGAATTGTTCCGCCACTTGGACTCTTTCCTACACAAAAAGCTTATCATCTATTGCACTGCTTTCGTTAGTGCTTATCGGACTCAAGCCTGTAGGCCGGAGTACTCAAGATGATCAAATAACCATTTAAACCTCGTCGAATCAAGAGGTCAAATTCTTTCATCATAAGTCATGTTGGATCGTTAGCACTCAAGTGTGATTGCTCACACAGATTGTTGCCAAATGATATCATCTTCCCGTACAAGTCAAGCGCATGGTCGAGTCAGATCTTCTTTTACCTACAATTCGTTGTATGGAGTAGTTATCCACATCATGGTGTAGTATAAGAATTTTTATGCTCTGAGCGAGCATCTGGACTATTGGGATAGAGCATATCAGAATTGGCATATAAATTTGACATTTGCACTTGGCTTTGTGTAACACCCCGTATTTTCTGAGAATATTAAAATAAAAAATTAAAGAATAATTAATTTTAAAAATAGGAATGAGAAAAGAATAATGTTTAACATTGTTCTAAGGTTTGTAAGCAAAAGACTTAGTAGCTCTTTTGGTTAGAACATATGACTTGCATACAAGAGGTACAAAGTTAGATCCCCGCCAGCGCCATATTTTTGTTTTAGGGGAATGACTAAAAAGTGGCTTAGTGTGAACGCAGTTCAAAAAAATGGTTTAGTGTGAAAATGGTTAATTATGAAGAAGTTATTAAGCCTTAAAGTTTGTATGCAAATGAGAGAAATATATATATATATATATATGTATATATATATAAATTAAATAAATAAATATGCAAAAAAGTTCAAAACAGCAAATTGGGAGGGGGAATAACCGAACCGGCCCATTTTTGAGGTCGACCCGAGCGCTGCTGGGTCGACTAGGGGTTAATCCAGGGTGTTTGGCTGCCATCCCGTGGGCTGATTCGCTCAAATGCAGATTTTGCATCTGGTTGGTTCTCATGGTTCAGGGTTAATCTAATGGTCCTAAATAACTTCCTACACCTATATATACATCCCTACCCTAAACCTAATTCTCCTGTACAATTCTCTAGCCTCCATTGCTCTCTTCCTCTCTAAAAAAATAAATCAATGGCGTCTCTACTCTGCTGAAACCTAAGCTAGGACTTGTGCTTCTTCTTCCTCCAATTCTGATTAGGATTAAAAGAGAACAGCTACAACACCTTTTTCTTTTAGAATCCAACCAAGGAAAGTGCAGTTATTTTTCGATATAAACTTTAATTATGATTGTGACATGATTATAAATCTGAATTTGAGGTTGTGTATGTTCTGTTCTGATCTATTTTATTCTGTATCTCTTTCTTCTTTCTGTTCTATAGCCAGGCTACCACGAGCCTGTGCCAGATCTCATAAGAGATTAACGCACAAACGCTAAACTTTGGGACAAATAATGAATGATGGCATGAGTGGAAATAACTGATCTGTGACTGATTTAAGAAAAAGGACATATGTTGTAAACTAGATCAAGATCTATGCATATTCTGTGAGTTGGAAGAAGAGGAACCATTGTATGTTAACATGTGACTTGAGACATTGGACATAACGCATGTTTAATAGTTAAGATCTGATTTTGAGAGGACATACTTTAAAGTTCTAGATTGTTGGGTATATTTTTATATAATGATTCATGACTTGAGATTAAAAAAAAGAGAGAGAATATGACTTAGGTGTAAAGATCTATATTAAGATTTGATAACTGTTAAATGTGAATAACCCCTAAGTGGGAGATCTTTGAATATATGACATGCATGGCTATATTTGGTATATAATCATATTTATGAATCATGAGAATTATTTAGGCATGCAAACTTAGGCCAAATTTATAATTAGGCAAGATATGTCAATGAAACTTTAAGGAATAATTAAATCTGTTATATTGCTTAATCTGCTAGATCTGTTATATTGCCTAATCTGCTAGATCTGTTATATTGCCTAATCTGCTAGATCTGTTATATTGCCAAATCTGCTAGATCTGTTATATTGCCTAATCTGCTAGTTCTGTTATATTGCCTAAAATGCTAATTAGATTGATTTGCCTAATATGCTAATTATGTTTAATTTGCCTCATCTGCTAAATCTGCTAAATCGCCTAATCTGCAAGATCTGTTATATGTTTAATCTGTTGAATGGCGTAATCTGTTGGAACTGAAATGCTGAAATTTGAAGTATGTAATCCTGTAGGCTCGATTTAAAATTGAGCAAAACATGTTAATAGAACCTCGAATAATCTGCTGTAACTTGTATAGAAGTTAATTTGTTAAAATCTATGAATGAACACATATGTTAAACATGAAACATGGCTAACTCGAGGTTAGAATGAGTTTGCGGCGTAATCCTGCCCGGAACTGCCCGGCACATCCAGTGGCCGCAAACAATAGGTTCTAATGTGAGAAGTTAGCCATAACGTGCTTAAAACCCGAGGTTAGACTCAGTTTGCAATAGAAATCTGCCCGAAACCAACGGCCTAACCAGTAGCCGCAAACTGTCAGTCTAATGTGAGAGGTCTGGGCATTAATATTTAATTAATGAAAATTTGAGATAAATATGATGTCTAAAATGTGTTGGGCGGATAGGGTTAAACCCACTAGACTGATGAATTTAATAAATCTGTTCCGTGAATCTGTAGGCCCAATTACAAAGTTAGACAAATCTGTAAGTCTGTTAATCTGTAACTGGTTAATCGGTAAATCTATTAATCTGTATATCTGATCCGTTAGTCTGAAAAATTGTCTGTGAACTAGTTGATCTGAATTATGTATGTATGAACTTGTAAACAAGTTAATCTGAAATCTGCTGGTCTGGGGACACAAGGATAGGAAGGGAATTACTTGTGTCATCTGTTGTTTGGGACCCATATTAGTTAGTAACCCTTTCTGGTATCAAAACTTTGACCCAACAGTAGGTAGGGTCCGGGCACGCTTACTGAACTAATTATAAGCGGTTCATTCTGATAATGGCGAGGGGGTGTTGATGGTGCTTTCCAACCGGGTCATGTGCGTGCATGGATCCCGGTCCGCCTCTAAGGATGTAAGACGCCGTGACATCTGTAAGTAGGTCTGTGCCAATTGGTTGTCACTTTAGGGAGTGATACACCCTACTGTGGGGCCGACACAGGATATTTATGTATTAGGGAGCCGATCGCTTAGGGTAAGGTTTTAGGGTACACTTAGTTCTGTCTGTTTCTGTTGGTACCGTCTGTTTCTGTTGGGTGGTAACACCTGTCTGTTTCTGTGTGGTACAGTCTGTTCAGGTGGTAAAGGCCCATTACTAGTGTACACCTAATTCTACATTCTGTTTCCGTAGGGATTAATCTGTTTCTGCTTCTGTTCGGGTAGTAAAGGCCCATTACTAGCATTCTCTTCTGTGGAAATTATTCTGTACCCGCTTCTGTTTCAGTTTAGACATTAGGGTGACACCTAATTCTGTTAAACTAGTATTAGTGCAGAGAAGTGTAAAGCAATAGCTTATATCATTCTGTTCTTCTGTTATATTTGCTACACCTGTTACAGTTATCTCTCATCCAGTTTCATGTTCATGTCAAGTTATTATTATCTGTTCATAACTGAAAATCACTGGACTTGCCAGACTTTTTGTCTGACCCTTGTTGTTTCGCCTCCTTTCTTCCGTTTCCCCCCTCCCCCCAGGTTTTGTAGAAGGTAATACTCTAGCTTGATCCAGATTTCTTCTGCTTGATATGCTTAAAGTATGGTTGGTCTTCTTCTGTGGGGATTATGCTTTTAAACTGTGCATTCTGAAGGCTTTTGTACAAGACCGATATTTTGTACTTGAATTCTGATATTGTGATTTGAAAAGATGTAACCATACTGATTTCTGTTTTTCCGCTGAAATAAAGTTATAATTTTTCAAGTACCGTTTAACTGTCTTGTAATATTCTGTTCTGTTTACTAAAATGCTCCATCAAAATTAAGGCATTTCTTTGTGAGTGACCTTAATGGAGGTGGGGTGTTACACTTTGGACTATCCCGACATCAGGATATTAATCTAGGAAACCCTTGTTTAAAGAAATCCATGATCGCTCTGGATCGCTTTATAGTCCAATGATCATCTATGAGTTAATATGATATGTTGTTGAATTCATGCGAGCTAGTGTCTAGTATGATCGTCACAATCGCAAGTTAGTAGAGAAGTTTATCTCACTTTCGATTTGTTGTAGTTGCGATTTAAGTCTTTGAAATCACGCTTGATCTGTAAGCTGGTCCGCTTGAACGGGCAATACGAATCATGTCATATTCTGAAGATATAGTGTATACATTTTGAATCTTACACCAAGTCAGGGTCATGTTCAAGGTCGGTCTATGAGTCAACGCTCATGCTCCCAGCGCTAGTGAAGGACAAGCGAAGCCAGTGCTTATGCCCTCAGCATCGATGTGGGTTAGGCTAAGTCAATCGGACATCCAATCCTTAAGCCTTTATGCTTTCCATCATTGCATCAGGTTAAAGTTGCAAGTTCAGAAATCTTAGTCGATCCAAGTCGTTTTGTTCCCTCTATTGAGTCAGCGAGAGCTAGAGTTGAATGCGCAAATGGTCGAATTACATTTTCTTAGGCGCTATTCCTTCACTTTAGTTAGAAAACGAGGATCGCCTCATCGAGCGTCAGCAGACTTAGTTACTCTTATTTGATTAGTAGCGGAGTTGAGCAAGCTAAGATGCTAGCGAATGAACATCGTTAGAAAGTTAATTAACCCCTTCGTTCATGTCCCAGCATGGTCCGAAATAGTCATCACACTCTTTTTAAGTTTATTCCTCATGCTCGGTTTCATTGAGCTTAACAAACAAGATCGTAGACTTGATTAGTAAAATTGGTACTCTTCGGACTGGCACATTCCTATCATTCTTTTCTGGGGCTTTTCCCTTGCCCTTATCGTTTCCAGAGTTGGATAGTCCTCCACTCTTTGTCAAGAAAACACCAACATTAGTCGTCTCGACGTTAGCATCCTCTTGTCACAGGAATCTATCTGCCTCAAAGTAGAATTCACCAAGATCTCTAGGCAATCTCGTTGTGGAAATTTTGAAGTCTGTTTGTCCAAGATGTTGGACACAACGGCCATAATTACTATGCATGGTTCTAGTCGATCCATCGATGCAATAAACCTTTCCAGAGAGGAAAGCAAGGTCTCGCCGGACCGCTGCTTTGTAAAAGTTAGGCACATGACACATTCAGGCTGAGCTATGTGGACCCTGAATTGTTTGATGAAGCGAGCGACCAACACATTCCAACTGTTGATCAATTTGGATTCTAGTTGTCAAAACCACATAGTACCGATGTCAGTCAAGAATAGAGGGAAACACATAGCCATGACGTTGTCTGATGTCGATAACACTTTCATACGGTGCATATAGTGCATCAGATGCATAGTAGGGTCTGTCCTGACGTTGTGAGCCTCCATAGATGGTAGTTTGAAGTACGATAGAGTAACGGAAATTCCTGATGTCTCACGTGAAAGGGTTGTGATTAACGTTATCCATGTCGTTTTAAGATGTGCTGCCTCAGGTAAAGCGCGATTAAAGCTGGCAATATGACTTCCATCTTCAAGGAATTGTTTCCAGTTGTCCAATTCAATGCTAGCTCCCCTAGCATGAATTCTTGAAGTGGGTGGAAGCCGACCTTAGGCTTCTTGGTTCGGGTCGGATAAATTCTTATTCTTTGGGTCGACGTTGAACTGGGCCGGTTTGATATGTTTGACCCGATCTCTGATGCTCAAGGGTACGACAGTATTTTCTTAATCTGAAGCTGAGTAAGGCCTATCCTAGACTGTGCTATGGGTTGAAGCATCGCGAAGACAATTATGAAGGTTGAAGTGGTTCCCCCAGCTATGCCTAAGTCGATGTGTAGTCCTGTTCGATCTGGGACTTGTGTTGAGCCAAGCTGGAGGGGCTGCAACTGCTTCCATCTTGATAACCTTGCTTGTTCTAGATCCAATCAGTGTGACTTGACCTCCTGCTCGAGCTATCCCATCCATGCAAGAGAAGAAATTGTCCATCATTTCTTATTGCTTCCGAAGGAGCTCATCCTACCGCTCAATCTTTGTCCGGAGTTTAGCTAGAACGCCATCCATATCCACCTTAGTAAGATAAAAAGAAGGTTCGCCGTGGGAGGAAGCCTCCTGGCTTTCCTCGTCTTCGGTGGCTTGAGTGCGGCAAGATACTTCATCCTTCTTCCACTTCACCGTCCTTAATCCACATACGAGCTATCCAAATTCTTTCAAGCTAGAATGAAGTAATTGCGTGCCCCCTTCATGTTTCTTTTTTAATTGCATATTCGGGCCTCATCTGAGTACAACTGGGTGAGAAAATGTGCATAGAGTCATCGGGTAGTTGAATCATGCCATTCAAGGATCGCATCTCCCGTCCCTAATCATTGGGGTTTGGCTAAGTAGTAGACTTCAAACCTATGTATTCTCAAGATTCATACTCCCTCGTCGAATCGTGAGTTAAAGTGGGATGTAAAATGATTTGTTGATACCCAACCCATACTAATCTCTAATCTCTTATCTGGGCTTTAAGGATTGGAATATGGTGGCGAAAGGTTAGATTGTAGTCACCCTGAGTGCTTCATTTGCCCTCTACATCATGGGGAAAAGTCGAAGACAAAATGGTTCCGCCTCACACAATAGGTGGATAAGATAGGGCAGTTAATCCTTGTCCGATCTTATGCCAGCCTTCTAGTCGAGAATTAGGTTGGGACTAGTCAATGGATGGTCACTCTGCATCCGTTTCGCGGTCCTCATGCAACCTGCCATGATCATAGCGTAAGTTAGATATGGGCAAATAAGTTAAGCCATTTGTAAATATTTTTCATAATTATACCCCAAGTCCAGGGGTAATCGGAAAGACAGGTGGTCGGATCACACCCATTTCTAGTTTAAACATGTAAGCATAAAAGAGAGGCATTACTTTCAAAGCTTAAGTGATTGAGTTATCCAAGTGCTCAAGTCGTTGCATTTTCCATTCAATGTACTTGCAAGGTGATACTCGTTGTTGCACTTGGGATATAGTCAATCCCACATGGGCATGTGTTAAGACATCACTCTCAATTCCTCCTTGCGGTTGCCATCTTAAGTTGCGTGGAAAGTTTAGCATTAGGTATCAGCGTCGACCCTATGAATGTAGCCCTTTGTTGTTGTGCACGAGTGTGGCTCTCGCAACTCTGCTTTGCATCTGTACATAAACCTGCAATTAGAATAGAATAATTCATTTAGTTTGCAAGTTAATAAGTCAACTTTTAGGTCATAGACAAATCTAGCTAGAAATGAAAATAAGTTATGCGATAATTTGTCTTGCTTAGAAGGATCATGCGTTATAATGTCGAGTGTCGCAGCTAGGGGAGATATACTATATACCCCCCGATTAATTTTGAATTGTGAATCGTGTCCGAAAAACATTCAAAGTTAGCTTAGAAGTCTATGCCTGTGCCCCCAACTTCGGTGAGAACCAGGCTAACTCATTCGAATGTTCGGTCTATAAGTCTTTTATACCCTTATCCTCGACCGAAGGGCAATGAAGTTTGTGTGAACGTTGTAGTATTGTTCTTTATACTCTCTCTTATGTCATGAGAGTTAGAGTTGCGTACATCGTGGTCCATCCTTTATACTCTCCCTTCATCAGTCAGGCTTAGAGTTAGGGATCGAGTGGTCTTTAATCTTGACGCACCTATCACACTCGTCTTGGGTTTATACTCCTATCCAAGCTTTGTGGATTAGAGTTAGTCGGGCAAGCAGTCAGATCACATTTGCCTTGACATCATCCCTTTTGCCTCTGCGTCAAAGGCAAAGACTACCTTAAGGATGGTCGGGTCACATCCATGTTTAAGTTTACACTCCTCCTGCCGAAAACATGGGAAAGAGTCATCAATCTGTTGGGTGGTCATGTCACACCCGAATACATTTCTTTGTCTTGCCTGGTGAATTGAAGGCTAGAGACTGATGAGGACTAGTTAGTATGCCCACGCATAGATAGCACACGTCAAACTTATGTGCGTTTATTTTGTTACCCCCAATCAAACTACGGGAGTTCTGATTAGTATCAAACTCTAGATACCTACATCATTCATATACAAATTTACATGGGTTATCATGTCAATAACTCAGGAAGCATGTAAAGATAAGATGCATGATTGGAAAGTAAGTATGTTGGTGGGCGGCGATGACTCCACTATTTGGATTTATGTAATTCAATGGCGACGAGCATAGGATCTAGCTATATAAATGATCGAACCGTGTCCATCTAGAGTCAGATTCCGACATTGAAGTGCATAGATCGATGTACAGTTGTCTTGAGGTCTGTCGCGCATGGCCCAAGAGTGGATAGTTATATCAGATTCACCTTGAGCAATATAACTTTCCTCAAACGGAGGACATGGCTTTGTAAATGAGCTGTTTAGTTAGGCTCGTTATGGAAGTGCTTCGTGATTCTACATGCGGGTCTTAGAAGCCTGATCAACACCAGATCCTAAGTTACACCTAAGGTTGTTAATAGATACTTCTAGATATGGATAATGCCATATCTGTATCCGCATCCGAAATCATTTTCGAATATTAGATATCCATATTCGCAGATATGAATGGAGATTGAGTAATTGTCGTATCCGGCCACAACCAATAAATTGAGAAATATGAGCAGAAAATTTTAATTTAATATAAACAATTTTCAATTTCATTTACTATTAAAGTGTAAAAGATAAATAAATATGATGTTAATAAACTGTTTTGAGTAGTTAAAATGCATTTGACGTGTATAATATGAATTTCAAACTTTATAATGCGATTAGAAAATATCCTTTAATGTACTAAAATACACATAATTTAAGCTATAATCTTCGAATATGGATGTCTTCATATCCGCATCTGTTTTCTTGGATATTAGATATTTGTTTCCTTTTCGGATACAGATGCGGATGGATTTCGGATTTTTTGGGTATCCGTTGATAGCCCTACCTACACCATTCATACATAAACCCATATGAGTTAGTCACGTCAATAACTCATAATGCATGCAAAGATAAGAGACATGGTTAAAAAAATAATTATGTTAAAGGAATGAGTAATATTTTGGGTGAAAATGGCATTGTGTATTCTTTCCCAATCCATTTTGCTTCACCCTAACTCTGCTAGGAGATGACTGCTAAAGTCGTTAGCTGATAAAGGATATATTTTCATATTATTTTGGGACTACGGTGTCAGGAACGGATAGACCTTGGTCGGGGTCCTGAAATGACAAAGGCGGCTAGGTGGACTTTGGTGAGCGAAGGATAAGACCGTGTTTTCTTTGAATCGCCTTCTTTCCCCTACTTCAATGGTAAGGAATGAGGGTCAGGTAGTTAGATCAGAACCGCCAATGGTAGCACCTCATCTTGTTGGGTTTAGGATGGTAATCGACAGCAAAACACTGGGTCCATGCTTATAGAAGCTTTTCCCATTTCATGCTAGGAAGTGGGATACAAGAGCTACAAATGTAAACATTCCTCGTCCATCTACAGTTATGACTTCAGTCCTACATCGAGAATAAGAGCTGATGTGTAGGCAATCAATTAACATCCAGGCTTAAGTGTTGCAAACCTTTAGCTTACCAATATTTGGGCAGGACTTTGGATACAAATACAGTCATGCAAAACAATAAAATATCAACTCTGGATCAGAAAATGGAATCATGAGCAATTCGCAATAGGATTTACAAGTTGCCCCTTACATTTGGGGCATGGTCCAATTAACAGATGGTCAATGAAGGGAGTCTAATTGTGAATCTTCACATTCCCATACCAGAACGTTGTTTGTTAGAAGTATCATTCATATACATCTTCCATTAGATAGTCGGTTGACTATTGCTTTTGAGGCATTATCCGGTACAGTGAACTTAGCAATGAGATTTATCGATTCTTATCTCGGGATGACCTTCAAAGGAGAATAGATAACATTAAATTATTCCAACTCGATGTCACATCTAGATAATCTTCAATATGCCTCAGGTCGTTATAGGGCATGTCGTAGCAGCACCCTGTCTTCTTTGCAAACAAAGGCTGAATCGATTGCATATGGGTATACTGCCAGTACACGAACAAGTTTTCAAGATCAATGGGTTTTGATAGGATAGAAGGTCTCTCCAGGTGATCCAAGAGATTTCGGAATGCTTCGATACAATCAGGTGTCCAAGCGAAATTGCTCTTCCCCTGCTTGATCAACTCAAAGAAGGGTAGGCACTTATCAGTAGTCGTGGATATGAATTTATACAACGCTGCCACCTTCCAAGCTAAAACATAAACATATTTGATCCTTCAAGGTTATGGGATGCCTCCAATAGCCGCTATCTATTCAAGATTGATTTTGATGCCTCGAAAGTTGACGACGAAACCTAAGAATTTCCCTGATGCAATGCCAAAAGAGCATTTCAAAGGGTCGATCTTCATCCTATATCTACGTAGAACACCGAGCATCTCTGTAAATTCCCAGACATGATCGGTTGATTGCTTTGACTTTAACAGCATGTCATCTATATATACTTCTATCATTTTTCTGATTTGATCATGAAACATGCTGTTGACCAATCACTGATATGTTGCCCCAGCATTTTTTAGTCCAAACGGCACAACCACATAACAATATAGTCCAAGATTCATCATGAAACTGGTATGTTCTTGATCTGGAACGTGCATTGTGATCCGGTTATACCCGGAATAAGCATTCATGAAAGGGAAGAGTCCGTGTCCATCTATTAAATCATCAAGCTCATCAATCTTAGGAGGTGGAAAGCTCTCTTTGGGGGATGCTGCGTTTAAATCAGGAGAGTTGATGCATGTATGCCTCTTCCCATTGTCCTTCTTCACAATAAATGGGTCTGATATTCATTTGAGATAGGTTGCGTCTCAGATGAACCCATTATTCTTTAGTTTTTTGATCTCTTCTTTCAAAGTCGCTGACCTCTCCAGGTCAAGCATATGCCTTTTTTGTTTTCCATGACATACTTTGTGTCGATATTTAGTGAACGAGTTATGATGGATGAAGATATCCACACATGTCAGCATGGGTCAACGTAAACATTCAAGGTTCGCGCTGATGAATTTAATCAACTTCCTCGTCCAGAGGGGGTTTAGGCTTTGAATGGGTAAGACTGAATATTGTAGCATGGCTGGCTAGCCATTAAGTGTTGTTCATATGTCCTGCCATAACAAAGGAACAAAACGAAGAACAGACGGATGATTCCTATTTTCTTTGATCTCAAGCTCTCATCTCTAGGTTGAGGTCGCATGGTTGATGATGAGCAGTCAAGTTGCTATCATCTTGGTAAGGATCCAAGGGTTCGATCATGGCAAGTGGGGGGTTTAATTGGTACCTAGCTCTGGGTACCTAAGCATGTTGCTTTAACACTTATCAGGTGGAAACTGATCATCATCAGTGCAATTGATAGCAAATGGTCATACAAAGGTTAGCTAAGTCCCTCGGGTAGTGTGTCGCAAGACATATGTCCTTCATCATGTCACATGTGGGAAGAGTAGCTTTGTAACGTTGGGGTTCCTTGGTCACTTTCTAGTATCTCATAAATGAAAATTATCATCAATAAGATCATCTGAGTTGTCACCGATACAGGGTCTGGACTGCTCCATATCAATGTCATTTAATTCGTTCAATTGGGTAGGTTTATGTCGTGTAAACCAAGTGTTTGCCACTCATTCAAAAATAACATCAATTGCATTGGTGAAGCCTATATGTCATCGAATCCCATAAAAGAGAGGCTATCAGGAAACAAACTTTCCTACATATACTGTCATGGTTAGCATGTTGAATATCAAGAACTCCTAACATTGAATAACCTCAGTAAATATGGGTCACGGCTCGAGGAAGAATCCCAGTTAATGTCATTGTGTTGTTGACACTCTCGGACTAGCCGCTGAATCTTGGTTATTAAGTTTTGACGATTATTATTGATTACTGCACTGTGACACAGGTACGGGGCATCGCCCCTAAAAAAAATTAGTCCTTTTTGTCGAAATTTAGATCATACCATTTTTTGTAGAAATGACCTTGTCTCAAATCGAACTTGTCCCTGGATCAGATCGAACAAGCCACCAAAGCAGATCGAAGAATACCGTTCAAACCGAGTATTTCAAGCTGAGGATTCAAATTGGATGCCATTAACCATAATTCTTCGAACTACGATTATTCGATCCAGAGTCCCTCGATCTAGGAAAGCTCGATCTGGTAGACCACCACCTTTGATTATTGAACCATGTTGTAACACCCCGTATTTCTGTTAACACTAAGTAACAAATTAAAGATTAACTAATCTCATATGTGAGAATTAAGGGAAACGAGTTGCGCCATTGTGTTCGTCTCGGAATTCTAGTTGAGATAGAGTCCGAGTTTGCGTGAAATGGACTTCATATGAAGAAGTTATTGCCATCAGAAGTTTCAGAAAATTCAAAATAGATTTCAAAAATTCAAATTTCAGAGTCAGATGGGCTAGGCGGGAAATTTCCCGGCAGGGCCAGGTCGACCTACCCTCACCAGGTCTACCTGGGGGTCGACCTACCCCCCCCCCCCCCCCCCCCCGGGGAAGATTTGATTGATAACATGTTTTTGACTGTATGCTGACTCATTAGGGTTTCTGGACTGCTCTGATTGGCTGGGATTAATTTTGGGTTGATCGGACGGCATAAATTAATCCTAAACTCTATAAAAACACCTATAGACTCAAACCCTAAAATCAAATTAAAAATTAGAATCATGGCCTCCATGCCGTCACCTTGCAACCTAGAATAGCCCCAATAATTAGAGAGGAAGAAAGCTAATCAAAATCAATTCTATTCAACTCTAACAACGAATCTACTACAAAGGAAAGCTAATTCAACTTTAGAACTCAGATTTCAGAACTCAAGACCTTCTTTGAGTTGTGGGTTCGATTTCTTTAATAAAATAATTAACAATTTAATTGGATTGAGTTATGATGCGGATTATATGGTTATGTTGTGAATTATTGACCGCATGTTATCATCTATGTTGTAAAATTGTGATGTTATCATTTATGTTGTAAATTCTATGATGTTATCATCTATGTTGTAAAGTTGTGATGTTATCATCCATGTTTTAATTCTATGATTGGCTTATGTATAATCAATTCATCATGTTGTTTCATATGCTAGTTTGGTTATGTTGATTCATATGACAAATCATATGTATGTATGCAAGTTAGGATGTTAATTGAGACATGGATCATATGCAAGTTAGTGAACATTTTATGTATAACCCTACATGTTTCATGACATCTATTTTAGATCTAAAGTTAGGCTATGACATGTGTGAGTTATATGCTAAATTTTACATGCTAGTTTACATGTTTAGAAGTAAGTTTACACCATCGTTATGTTGCATAAATCACATATGCAAGTTTATATTAAAATAAGTGCTTGGGGTATGAATCATGTTATGTAAGTTTGTGGTTATTGCCTATGCAAGTTTACACCTTTAGATGTAGATCTATGACATACATGATTTATGCAAGTTTATGACTATGGCCTAAACAAGTTCACACCTTTAGATTTGGATCTATGACATATGTTGTTTAATGCAAGTTTGTGACTTTGGCCTATGCAAGTTTTAGCTGTAGAACTTCATTCACACATGCAAGTTCACCATTTATGTTTATATCTAGTTTTATTTCTATGTATGTTGTGATGTTTTCTCATTATTTCATGAGTTAGACTATCCGAGTCTAACGTATATTTTACGTTAAGCGAACGATCGTACAACGTGGGGTAAAAGGGGATAATATTAAAAGATTTAATATTGAGAACTGGCATAAATTCCTTAAATGGCATAAAATAAATTTGTGATGAAAAGTGGTATGATTTTGCATACCATAAATAGGTGGACATAATTGAGTCAATTATGGCCATAGTTAAATTTGGAATTGATTGATAATTTGAATAAGGAAATTAATTCAAATTGGGGGATAATTAATTTTGTGTAATTAATCCTCTAAGACACGAGGTTAGGCTGTTTTGTGGGGTAAGACTGCCCGAACCCGCTCGGCAAATCCAACTGCCACAAATGCCAGTCTGATGTGGGATGTCTTAGGCATAAATTAAATGTGTGACAGTTGTAAAGACACGAGGTTAGGCTCCTTTGTGGTGTAAGACTGCCCGGACCCGCCCGGCAAATCCAGCTGCCACAAATGCCAGTCTAATGTGGGAGGTCTTTATAAGGTTACGGTCTTAATGATTTAAGAAACACTTAACCAGATAAACATGTAATGGGACATGAGGGGGTTAAGTGGGTGCCTTGGGTGGCATGTGGAATCTAGTGGGTGCCTTGGGTGGCATTTGAAATACGATTAGAAACACTTAACCAAAAATTGGAAACATTTAAGTGAACATGAATAAGAAGAGGCTTAAGTGGGATGTACTAGAGGGGACCAGGCTTTGGTGGATAGCTTATGTCAAGTAATGGGGGCCCGTTTCAACTAGTAACCCATAAGTAACTTTGTGGGCTCGACCCAAGTTGAGGACGGGACACGCGTACTGGGCTTGACTGTAAGAGGCCAAAACGGGTTAGCGGTGGCAACGCAAGTCCAACGGGGTTCATGTGCGTGTGTGGGCCCGGGATGGTAGGTAAGACGTTGTTGCATCGTGTAGGTATAAGCCGTGCATTGTTGGTGGTATCGGGTTGCCACTTCGGGGAGTGATACACCCCACTGTGGGGCCAGCACGGGTATCTACGAGTTAGGGAGCCGATCGAATGGGGGTAGTGGGTACACCTAGTGGAGATAAGGGAAGGTGGCACCTATGAAGGCAACTAGGGTTGCACGAAATTACAATTATCATTATTAAGTTCTGTAGGCGGGATCAACCTTAGGGTGTCTAGTGGTGGTGCAGTATAGTAATTATCTTATAGTGGTTTAGGTGTGCCTTTAACATTATCTTTGTTCATCTTATTTCCTTGTTTACTCTGTCATACCCAATTGTTCACGGTCATTTCCTTATTTTCGAACTTATGCCTTAGACTAGTTATTTTGGTAATTATATTGTTAAAGTTATCGCACTCGCCAGACTTTATGTCTGACCCCCTTTGTTTCCACCTCTTTTCTTCCTTTCCCCCCAAGGTGCTCAGTTTGGAACTAACTCCAGTGGAGCTTGATTTTGGACAGCTATATCTCTGCTTTTAGAAGTTGCTTGGATCGCTGAAGTAAAAGTTCAGCCTCTTTTATTTATGGCTATTTTGTACCGGGGTTATGTCTTTCAATTTATGTACTTTGATTTAGTCAAGATGGATATTATGTACTTTGACTCTGGTTTTTGATGATGTAATCAAACTTATGTGTTTACCGCTGCAATGAATAAAGTTTTAAATTTTTAAGTAGTGTTTATATATGTCTTATTGTTAAGTTTCTGTTTTATACACATTTAAAACGCTCCATAGAAGTTAATGCACTCCCTTTGTGAGTGACATTAATGGACGTGGGGTGTTACACGTGGTATCAGAGCTGAAGGTTACCAGAACAGATATGAATTTTGAAAAACTGTTTTCTAAAAAACACTTTTATAAAGAAGTACCTTCAAAATTATGTTTTAAGGAAAGTATTTTCAAGAGAAAAGCTTATTTTAGAAAGCATAACCCCAAGATCCATATATCTTTCCTTCGGTTCTTTTGTATTGAATCTTTCCTTTTTCGTTTCAGCATGTCTGGAATTCCCGTGATACCCGAGGGGATACCGATACAAGGATGGTTTAGGAGTTGGAGACTGGGGCCACCACTGCAGGTCCAGCAAATGCTCCTCCTCCTCCTCCTCATGTCGATACTTTTGCTATGATATGTAAGAACTTTTGAGCAATGGGTGGAAAACCTTTTCATGGGACGGAGACATTTGTTGAAGCTCGAAACTGGCTAAAGGAGGTGGAAGAGTTGTTTGGGATCTTTGAAGTGGAAGATGGAAGAAAGGTCCAGTTACTGCCTGGCTAATGAAGGATGAGGCCTCGTTTTAGTGGGAGGTCACTAATGGAGAATGTCCAGTTGATACATGGCAAGATTTTAGGTGGAGGTTTGAGGCGAAGTTTCTCTCATGGGCTGAAGAGAATCTATGCATGGAAAGGTTTCTAGCATTGAAGCAGGGGAATCTATCAGAGAAAGAATACGTCAACAAATTCAATCAGTTGACAAGATTTGGCTTGGACTTGGTGAATACACTAGAAAAGAAGGCCGTGAGATTTGTTAAGGTTTTGAACGAGCCGCTTCATAGGTTAGCTATGACCCACATCCCTATGGGGGCTACCTTTGAGAGACTAGTTGACATGGCACTTATGCATGAAGAGGAGAAGGGCGCCAATGCTAATAAGGCACCCGAGAAGAAAGGGGATCAAAAGGAACCGCAACAGCAACAACAGAACAAGAAAGGTGGTAAAAGCAACAATGGTAAGGGAAAGAAAAGATGCTTTAACTGTGGGACACCAGGCCATCTAAGCAAAGATTGTGGGAAGAAAAAGAAGACTGGCCGTTTCCACTGTGGCAAAGCGGGACATCTGATTGATGACTTCCCAAGGAAAGGGCAGAGGGCAGGGTCTACCTCGAGAGGACAGGTGTAGGCTCTTATGGCACCAGGGCAGGAAAGGGGACAAGTTCAGGCTCTCGTGGTCCCACCGCTGCAAGAACGAGGTAGAGCAATTTCCGTTGAAAGTTTAGTTTTTCTGTTTGATCATCCTGTCCGTACTTTATTCGATTCTGGCACATCACATTCGTTTATCTCTACATCATTAGTTGAAACACTGCACCTAGATACTAGTTTAGTTACAGATCCCTTAGTAGTCTCAAATTCTATTGGTGGATTGGCTCATTTTTCTATGATCTGTCGGGATTTGAGCGTGTTTATCTTGGGCGTTGAGTTTGAATGCAACGCCTTTGTTCTTGGCTTCATGGGCTACGGCTTGATTCTAGGTATGGATTGGCTAACTAGATACGGGGCCATCCTAGATTGTGAAAGAAGGGTAGCTAGATTGTTGACTCGTTGTGGAAAGACCCTTGATATTTCTTGTGACCCTAGAGGTCCAGTAATGCTTAGCTACCTAGAATCCATTGACGCATCCAATGATGATTTACATTTTGTTCGTATAGTCCGTGAATATGTTGATGTTTTCGATGTGGTGAGGGGTTTACCCCCAAAACATGAGATAGACTTTCGTATATATCTAGTAGATAATGCAAAGACAGTTGCATTGCCAGTACGCCACATGGCTCCAAGAGAGAGAAGAGAACTCAGTAAGCAAGTGAAAGAATTGCTTGAGAAGGGGTTCATCAGACGTAGTATATCAAAGTGGGGTGCTCCAGTAGTATTTGCCACGAAGGCAGATGGGTCCCTTAGACTTTGTGTGGACTATAGAGAACTTAATAAGCTTAATAAAAAGAATAGGCACCCACTGCCGAGGATTGACGATCTCTTCGATCAGTTAGTTGGTGCCTCAGTGTTTTCGCAGTTGAACTTGGCCACTGGTTTCCATCAGTTGAGAGTGGCTGAGGATAGCATAGACAAGACTGCCTTTAGGACTCCAAACGGCTTCTTCGAGTGGCTTGTGATGCCCTTCGGTTTGATAATCGCCCCCGCATACTTTGTTGACTTGATGAGTAGGGTGTTTAGGGAGTACCTTAATAAATTCGTGGTAGTCTTTGTGGACGGCATCTTGATTTTTTCTAAAAGCGAAGAAGAGCATGCCCTATATCTTAGGGAAGTGTTGGTGACCCTTCGAGTGCATAGCCCTAAAGCTAAATTTTCTAGATGTCACTTTTGGAGGAAGGAAGTGCGATTCTTAGGACACGTGGTTTCCAAAGAAGGGATAGCTGTGGATCCCGCAAAGGTAATGGCCATCCAAGATTGGAAGGTCCCTAAAAATGATATCGAGGTGAGGAGTTTCTTAGGGTTGGCTGTCTACTATAGGAAGTTTATCAAAGACTTCGCAAAAATATCAGCCCAATTAACACGCTTGACGAAGAAGAACCTAGTTTTCACATGGGACGTAGATTGTGATGATGCGTTCCAACGTCTAAAGAGAGCTTTGACCACAGCCCCAGTCTTAGTGTTGCCAGATGGGAGTAAGCCATTTACCGTTTATACCGATGCTTGTGGGATAGGACTAGGCGCAGTTTTAATGCAAGAGGGAAGGGTAATGGCCTATGGTGGAAGGCAGTTGAGAGTGCATGAGAGAAACTACCCTACACATGACCTAGAGTTGGCCGCTATTGTTTTCGCACTTAAGTCTTGGCGTCATTATCTTCTTGGCGAGAAATTCGAATTGTTCACTGACCACAAGTCGCTAAAATACTTGTTCTCTCAGAAGGACATGAACTTAAGACAGCAAAGGTGGATGGAATTCTTAGCATCCTACGATTTCGAGATAGCATATACCCCTGACAAGGGTAACGTGGTAGCAGACGCCTTTAGTAGAAAAAGGTTGTCCTTGAGTCCATTGTTTGTTGAGCGGCGAAGATTAGAGTTCATTTCTACGTTTGACTTTAGACCTTCCATTGACTTATACCCGGTTTGCTAACATCCTTAGAGGTCAGACCTACGCTTTTGGGACGGATTGGCGAGGCACAGCGAGACGACCCATAGTTGGTTGAGTTAGTAGAAAAGCTCAAAGGAGGGGAGTCATCGAGCCATCTCCGTAGGTATACCCTAGATGATAAGGATTGGTTACATAGGGACGGTAGACTTTGTGTACCAAAAGACGAGGACCTAAGGAAGACCATTCTTGATAATGCACATCGTTCGAAAATGACCATCCATCCCCGCGGGGACAAGATGTACATGGACAAGAGACGAGTTTACTTTTGGGTCGGCATGAAGATGGATGTGGCTGAGTTTGTCGCTAGATGCTTGCAGTGCCAACAAGTAAAAGTAGAGCAAAAGAAGCCCGGTGGGTTACTTCACCCATTGGAGGTCCCACAATGGAGTGGGAAAGTGTCTCGATGGACTTTATTGATGGGTTACCGAGATCAAGGAAGGGTAATACGGGGATTTGGGTCGTGGTAGACAGACTTACTAAGAGCGCCCATTTCATTCTCGTGAAGAGCAAGAGGACTGCTCTATGGTTAGCCTCCGTATACATTCAAGAGATAGTTCGTTTGCACGGTGTTCCTTCTAGCATAGTGAGCGACCGCGATCCTATCTTTACTAGCGAGTTTTGGAAGAGCTTGCAAGAGGCGGTAGGGACTTGGTTATGTTTGAGCACCGCATATCATCCTCAGACGGACGGCGAGACCGGGAGGGTGAATTGTATTCTAGAGGACCTATTGAGGTTGTTTGTCTTAGAATTCGGAGGTACATGGGAGTAATATCTTCCATTGGTGGAGTTCGCATATAATAATAGCTTTCAATCTAGCATTGGCATGGCACTGTTCGAGGCTCTTTATGGACGGCCGTGTCGTTCGCCTACATGTTGGTGGGAATCTACAGATAAGATCTTGCTTGGGCCCGATATGATTAGAGAGACTTCGGCAAAGATCAATTTGATTCGGAGGATGAAGACGGCGCAAGATAGGCAGAAATCTTATGCGGAAAAGAGGAGGACAAATCTTGAGTTTGATATTGGGGACATGGTCTTTGTCAAGGTGTCTCCATTACGGAATGTTGTTCGCTTTGGGTCCGTTGGGAAGTTTCGTAGGGCTGTTTCCTATTAAGGAGAGGATTGGACAGATGGCGTATAGAGTGGAGTTGCCCGAGAGACTTAGTGGTGTACACGATGTATTCCATGTATCACATTTGAGGAAGTTCTTGCATGAGACCGCAGAAGTTGTAGAGCCGAGCTTGCTTATAGAGGTGGAGATAGAGTGTGATGCGATGATTCGACGAGCTCCTACGTGCATTCTTGGGTCGGAGATTGAGAAGTTGAGGAATCGAGAGGTCAGGCTAGTCAAAGTGCAATGGGGAGATGATGAGAGCAACGCAACTTGGGAGACGGAAGAGAAGATGCGTTCATTATACCCTTTTCTTTTCGAGGGTATGTCTTTTAATTTCTCCTTTATCGCTTAGCTTGTACTTGTTCTATCTTTAGTATGTCCTCTCGCTAGTATCTTTGACCTTTAGATAGGGTAGTCCTATGGTTGAAACATGTGTTTGAGACATGTTATGTATGATGGATGCACGTGGATGCAAGTGATTGCTAGTGGTTGCTCGTGGATACATATACACACACTTTAGGCACTAGATCGGCTCAGTCACTTCATATTGCATATTGCATGTAAATGTGTGTACATATTTATGTAATGGATGTATAATGATTGTACCATCATATGGATGTTGCATTTTGGTGAACGGTTGTGCACACATGTAGAAATAATAATTATCGATAGGATTCTTTCGCATACATAATGGATGCATGGCACTATCATGGTTTGCATTAAGGAGGTCAACTGAATCAGTAGACCGCCTGATTTTGCATTAGATAGAAAACATATACACACACTTCTTGCATATGTTCATACAGCATTAGGAATTTTATAAGGAAAATGGATGCCTGTGTTTGATGGTTGAGTAGATGGTTGTTTGGATGTTAGGATATGCATTCTCCTTAACTTGGAGATTTCGGGGGCGAAATCCTTTAAGGAGGGGAGAATGTAACACCCTGTATTTCTGTTAACACTAAGTAACAAATTAAATAATAACTAATCTTAGATGTGAGAATTAAGGGAAATGGGTTGCGCCATTGTGTTCATCTTGGAATTCTGGTTGAGATAGAGTCCTAGTTTGCGTGAATTGGACTTCGTATGAAGAAGTTATGGCCATCGGAAGTTTCAGAAAATTCAAAACAAATTTCGAAAATTCAAATTTCAGATTCAGATGGGTTAGGCGGAAAATTTCCCGCAAGGGCCAGGTCAACCATAGGGTCGACCTACCCTCACCAGGTCGACCATAGGGTCGACCTGCCCCCTTCCCCCGGGCAGATTTGATTGATGACCTGTTTGTGATTGTGTGCTGACTCATTAGGGTTTCTGGGCTGCTTTGATTGGCTGGGATTAATTCGGCTTAAATTAATCCTAAACTCTATAAAAACACCTATAGGCTCAAACCCTAAGATCAAATTAAAAATTAGAATCATGGCCTCCATGACGTCACCTTGCAACCTAGAATAGTCGCCACCAATTAGAGAGGAAGAAATCTAATCAAAATCAATTTTATTCAACTCTAACAACGAATCTACTACAAAGGAAAGCTAATTCAACTTCAGAACTCAGATTTCAGAACTCAAGACCTTCTTTGAGTTATGAGTTCGATTTCTTTAATAAAATAATTAACAATTTAATTGGATTGAGTTATGATGCAGATTATATGGTTATGTTGTGAATTATTGACCGCATGTTATCATCTATGTTGTAAAATTGTGATGTTATCATTTATGTTGTAAATTCTATGATGTTATCATCTATGTTGTAAAGTTGTGATGTTATCATCCATGTTGTAATTCTATTATTGGCTTATGTATAATCAATTCATCATGTTGTTTCATATGCTAGTTTGGTTATGTTGATTCATATGATAAATCATATGTATGTATGCAAGTTAGGATGTTAATTGAGACGTGGATCATATGCAAGTTAGTGAAAATTTTATGTATAACGTTACATGTTTCATGACATCTATTTTAGATCTAAAGTTAGGCTATGACATGTGTGAGTTATATGCTAAATTTTACATGCTAGTTTACATGTTTAGAAGTAAGTTTACACCATCGTTATGTTGCATAAATCACATATGCAAGTTTATATAAATACTTGTGTTTGGAGTATGAATCATGTTATGTATGTTTGTGGTTATTGCCTATGCAAGTTTACACCTTTAGATGTAGATCTATGACATACATGATTTATGCAAGTTTATGACTATTGCCTAAACAAGTTCACACCTTTAGATTTGGATCTATGACATATGTTGTTTTATGAAAGTTTGTGACTTTGGCCTATGCATGTTTTAGATGTAAAATGTCACTCACACATGCAAGTTCACCCCTTATGTATAGATCTAGTTTTATTTCTATGTATGTTGTGATGTTTTCTCTTTATTTCATGAGTTTGACTATTCGAGTCTAACGTATATTTTACGTTAAGCGAACGAACGTACAACGTGGGGGTAAAAGGGGATAATATTAAAAGATTTAATATTGAGAATTGGCATAAATGCCTTAAATGGCATAAAATAAATTTGTGTTGAAAAGTGGTTTGATTTTGCATACCATAAATAGATGGACACAATTGAGTCAATTATGGCCGTAGTTAAATTTGGAATTGATTGATAATTTGAATAGGGAAATTAATTCAAATTGGGTGATAATTAATTTTGTGTAATTAATCATCTAAGACACGAGGTTAGGCTCTTTTATGGTGTAAGACTGCCCGGACCCGCCCGGCAAATCCAGCTGCCACAAATGCCAGTCTATTGTGGGAGGTCTTAGGCATAAATTAAACGCGTGACAGTTGTAAAGACACGAGGTTAGGCTCGTTTATGGTGTAAGAATGCCCTGACCCGCCCGGCAAATCCAGCTGCCACAAATGCCAGTCTAATGTGGGAGGTCTTTATAAGGTTACGTTATTAATGAATTAAGAAACACTTAACCAGATAAACATGTAGTCGGACATAAGGGGGTTAAGTGGGTGCCTTGGGTGGCATGTGGAATCTAGTGGGTGCCTTGGGTGGCATTTTGAAATATGATTAGAAACACTTAACCGAAAATTGCAAATATATATAAGTGAACATGAATAAGAATAGGGTTAAGTGGGATGTACTAGAGGGGGCCATGCTTAGGTGGATAGCTTGTGTCAAGTAATGGGGGCCCGTTTCAACCAGTAACCTATAAGTATCTTTGTGGGCTCGACCCAAGTCGAGGACGGGACACACATACTGGGCTTGACTGTAAGAGGCCAAAACGGGTTAGCGGTGGCAACGCAAGTCCAACGGGTTCATGTGCGTGTGTGGGCCCGGGCTGGTAGGTAAGACGTTGTTGCATCATGTAGGTATAAGCTGTGCATTGTTGGTGGTATCGGGTTGCCACTTTGGGGAGTGACTCACCCCACTATAGGGCCAGCACAGGTATCTACGAGTTAGGAAGCCGATCGAATGGGGGTAGTGGGTACAACTAGTGGAGATAGGGGCAGTCGGCACCTATAAAGGCAACTAGATGTGCACGAAACTACCATTATCATTATTAAGTTCTGTAGGCGGGATCAACCTTAGGGTGACTAGTGGTGGTGCAGTATAGTAATTATCTTATAGTGGTTTAGGTGCGCCTTTAACGTTATCTTTGTTCATCTTGTTTCCTTGTTTACTCTGTCATACTCAATTTTTCACAGTCATTTCCTTATTTTCGAACTTATGCCTTAGCCTAGTTATTTTTGTAATTATATTGTTAAAGTTATCGCACTCGGCAGACTTTATGTCTGACCCCCTTTGTTTCCACCTCTTTTCTTCCTTTCCCCCCAGGTGCTCAGGTTGGAACTAGCACTAGTGGAGCTTGATTTTGGACAGCTGTATCTCTGCTTTTAGAAGTTGCTTGGATCGCTGAAGTAAAAGTTCAGCCTCTCTTATTTATGGCTATTTTGTACTGGGGTTATGTCTTTCAATTTATGTACTTTGATTTAGTTAAGATGGATATTATGTACTTTGACTCTAGTTTTTGATGATGTAATCAAACTTATGTGTTTACCGCTGCAATGAATAAAGTTTTAAATTTTTAAGTACTATTTATATCTGTCTTGTTGTTAAGTTTCTGTTCTATACACACTTAAAACGCTCCATAGAAGTTATTGCATTCCCTTTGTGAGTGATATTAATGGACGTGGGGTGTTACACATGTCTTCTCAGCTCGACATCGAATCGACAACTGGAACAAATGTTGGACTTTGCTGATTTCTACTGATAGAAGGCGCGGAAATGGCTTCATATACAAAAGTCACCATTTTTGCAAAAATCAATGGAAAATGGAGAATTGGCAGGATTTCCTCTTCGGACTTGTCGATCCAACAAATAGATTAGAAAATCCTTAGATGTTGAGAATCTTCGTTTCTCAGTGAAACACCAAAATGTTATACCAAATAATGGTACTAACATCCAAAAAGTCATGCTTAAAGCATGAAATATGAGAAAATAACTGAAAAATGTAAGAAAACACAAGATAACAACATTTTTATAGTGGTTTGGCATTAACGAGCATGTACCCACTTCATAATCTCTCATTAATGTCAGAATATTGGAGTTACAATGAATGAAGTTTTGCAGAATCTCTAATACAACATTCTTTCTATTGATTATTTCTAATTACAAACATAAATATCACTCATATTTCGAGATAAAAGATTTGGCAGCCACGGCCGGTAGTGCAGAGCTTCACATGGCCAAAAAGTCCCCTGAATTCTCCTCCAAATGTTGTATTTATAGGTGCTGCTGCAGACCAGTTCAAATCAAATACGTAGCATCCATGCCATGTTTTTTGGAGGGTGATGGAGATGGTTACAACGAAGTGGTGGGTCGGCTCGAGGCATGTCGATTTGAACGTGGCCATGTGTCACAAGATCCGAACCAGCAGGAGATCGTAGGCTAATAGAGGAAGAAGGTCGTTAACATAGTTTTAGTTTCGAATCCCATTCAATCCAATCTAGATTCCATTAGATCTGGGGCTCTGTTATATATGAGGCTCTATTAGATCTGAGGCTCTATTATATATGAGGCTCTATTAGATCCGGGGCTCTGTTTGATCCAGTTACTTTGTATCCTTCTTTTCATCCTAGGTATGCTTTTGATGTCATTGAGCTTATATGAGCCCAAAAGTGATCGAACTGGGGGTTGAACCGGCGATTTCCAAGCTTGTGCAGACCCATGTATGATCTTTGATTGGCTCCATTTGTAGTAGCTCATAGGGTGATGTCCTTGCCAAAAGGCGTGTCAACAAAACCCAAGGAAATTAAGGATTTCGAAGTAGATCGAGATGGTTGGCTTCGCAAGTGTGGACGACTGGTTATTCCTGGTATAGATGGATGGAAAAATGAGGTTCTGAGGGAATGTCATCACTCTAGATTAACGATTCATCTTGATGGTGATAATATGTATTAAGTTATGAAGCGAATTTACTACTGGGAAGGTATGAAGAGGGATGCCAAAAAATTCATCTCGAAGTGTATGAATTGTTAGTTTGTTAAGGCCGAGCAGAAGAAGCGAGTGGATTGTTACAGCTGTTGGAAGTTCCTACGTGGAAATGAGAGCAAGTGTCGATGGATTACCTAGGACAAGAGCATGAAATGATGGTATTTGGGTCATTGTAGATTGCTACAAAAAGCGCAAGGTTATTCATGTTAGATTGACTAGGATGTCGTTGAAGTAGGCTGAATTATATCTTAAGTGGATAGTTTGATTCCATGGGATTCTAAAGAGTATAACTAGCAATCGAGATCCTTGTTCACCAGTGGATTTTGGAAGAGTTTGCAAGAGGCATTAGGAACCAAACTATGTATGAGTACGGCTAATCATCCCCGGACATTTGGTCAGACAAAGAGGGTTAATCGAGTTTTGAAACAACTACTTCAAACTTGTGTGTTGGATTTCGAGGGATCGTAGGAAGATAATTTGCATCTAGTTGAGTTTGCTTCTAATAACAATTACCAACTAAGCATTGGAATGACATCGTACGATGCATTGTATGGTAGACCGTGTAATTCTTCATCTTGCTGGTTAGAGATTAAAGAGCAGTAGGAACTTGAGCCTAAGGTGATAAGAGAAACGACATATAATATTGAAATCATTCAGCAACGAATGAAGGCAGGCCATGATCGTCATAATAATTAAGTCGATAAGCGACGAAAGGACTTGGATTTCTCAATTGGAGATATGGTATTTGTTAAGGTTTCGCCTCTATGGAATGTTATTCATTTTGGAAGTAAAGGAAAGATAGCGCCAAGGTTTGATAGGATTTTTTCGATTATCAAGCATACTAGGAAGTTCACTTATAGAGTGGATCTACCTGAGAAGATGGCGAGCACAAACAATGTGTTTCATGTGTCATTTCTTTAGAAGCTTGTGCATGACTTGAATGTTATAGTATCCGCTAATTAGATTGAGGATTTAGAGGTCAAGCCCTAAGTATCTTGGCCTCGTAAGCCACTTCATATCATAGGAAGTGACACAAAACTTCTTAGGTAGAAGATTATCAAGCTAGTTAACGTACAATGGGGAGAGAATGATGGCGATTACACGTGGGAAACAGTAGGGGGTATGAGGTCGACCCATCCAGAACTCTTTGAGTGGTATGTCCCATATATTGTATCTTAATTACTTGTACCATTGTGCCTTGTACTATTAGAGTTTCACATGTTAGGGTGGGATTTTGGTCGCATGGATTGTTAGATGCTAGATTTTATGGTAGGTTGGCCAGTCATGGATGGTAGGCTTGCGGAATACCTTGTATGCTCGTGTTGTTTGGAATCTAGGGGGATAAGTTCCTAAAAGGGGAGAATGTGATGACCTGTATTTTACATATCGAAGATCGTAAAATAATTATATTTAATTCCCTAGTAGTTGGATCATTATCATATTTTAACATGTTGTTGATGGGGGTGTCGGGTATTTCATGATTTCTACCAAACTTAATTGTGAACGTTTTACCTTAGTGAATATTGTTTTAGCGATAAATTTTGATAGGGATTAAATTAGGTGTTGAAATTGGCCTCATTGGAACAAAATGACTATTGGAAATTCCGTAGAGTGATCACACTAAATATTTGGCTCGGCGATTTAGGAGAAATCACTGTTTTAAGTTTTGGTTCTGTTAGGTAGACTAATTAGTTTTTAGTGGGCTGATTAGAGAAGCCCACTATGCTAATAAATTGCAGCTATAAATAGAGGGGTTTGGGGAGAGAATTAAAATTCCTCTCTTCATTAAAACATTTAGGATTGTGTCCACGATTCTCTGAATTCAACATAAACCCTAACTCTTCATTTAAGTCATCCTAATTCATCATCTATCACATTTAAAGGCTAGATCATCATTCAGGAAGATTAGATTACATCATATTGCATCGACTTTTGGGGATTTGTGTAGCTTTCCGGATCTGATTATATTGGTATTACATCCGATCCTAGATTTGGTGAGTGGTAGATAGATGCCTCTTACACGGAAACTATGGTTTATATGGGTTAAATTAGGATTGATTTACATAATATATGTTATTCACCTTAGATCTAATCATATATGTTTAATTTAGATTTCGACGTCTTAGGATTATCTAATTTAATCATATAAACTGGCAATAAATTAGATTAATCATGTTCTTGAATTTATTTTGACCCAAATCATGTTAAATTTATTGTTTCATGATATGTATGTGATATATGCATGTTTGTATGATAAAGATTTGGCGAATCACAGTTTACTTTGATTGAATTGAATGCATTTCTTGAATTGTTTGTTAGAATTGTTTGTCGTAGATCTTAAGTTTGAAGAACAGAGCAAATCAGAGGTTAAAATGATTGGATTTAGATGAAACTTGGAGGAGGAGCTCTGGAAGATGAAGGAAGGTGACATGAAAATTTTCGTGTCAAATCTCGCTAAGTACATGGACCGACACCTGTCCATGCTCGATGGACTAGTACCGATCCATGCAGGTGGTTTGGATGGTGAAATTTTTTGGGACATGGCACGGTGGTAGTAAATCGAGGTTGCCTGCAAATTTTCAAGAGATTTGGATGTGATTTGAGATGGGTCAAAGCTTATCGCTAGAGCATTAGTTGATGGACTGATAGGAGAATTCATCGAAAATTAATTTGGGTTCGAGGATGGATTGGTATAGGAAGTGCTCAAAGGTAGGACGATGAAAATGAAACAATTAGCTGAAAACGGTATGTTGGTCATTTTTTGCAAGCGTGATCATGGTGACTTTTGGTGTGTTTCCGGTGAAGTTTGGTGATAAATGGACTTCAGATGGTGGGTCTACAACTCAAAAATGGATAGTGATTTGATTTTAAGTTCAAGTTGGAGTGGTTGGAGCTGGATTAATGCAATACTGGTTGAGGGATAGTATATGATTCAGTATGCTGATGGATTGGCTTAGATGGAGTTGATCGTGGATGTTAATGGAATTTATTTGAGAAGTCACTCGAATTAAAGATGAAGTTGCTAAGGCAAAAGGCTTGAAAGTTTTGAAATGCCAAGGAATAATTGGTTATCGAAGGTTCTAGCGGGCTCAAAGCAGGGGTATCGTGGGGACACCCGTCACGACCAGGGAGGTCGTGTACCCTGGATCGAGATCCAGGAGTGATCAAGTTGTCTTAGTTGGAGGCAAACACAGATAAGACTGATATATAACGGTCTGATTAGAACTTGGTTTTTCCATTATCCCTTGATGGACGACAACGACATGTCATTTGATGATTGATGTATTCAGGGCTTTAACTGGTGATAGCTAGGATATTGGTTGCTATGGACGTTTTGGTTGATTGCATGCTTTCTTCCCTACTACCTCTGGGTAGGATATCAGTATAGGTTGTCAAATAGAAATGGGATTGGAGGATGTCATTTTCCTATTCTGGAGTGGCTTACGATTGATGATTATCCTATGCTAATCCTTTGGTGGTTGAGACCGATCGGATGGTTGAACTATCTATACTCATATATCCTCTATAACTATTTATTGTTATTTTATCGTTCACTAATACTATTGTCTAACTGAAAGTTTTATGTTTCTTCTTATAACCTTAGGATGCTTATCAATGTTGTTGGTGAGTAGACTAAGATAACAGGTGACAAGTTTGGTACCGATGATGTTGTGCAACGATGAGCTGGAGGCTAGCGTATTATTTTTCTATGCCATATAGTACTTGTTGATTCCGTTGTACGTTGATGATTTTGAGACTCTATATGTAGTGAAGCTTGATGTATAGATATTCATTTTTGTAGTATTGGTGACTTTGAGATGCTATGAAAATTTTAATTTTGTTCTGTTTTTCTTTACTACTATATCCTTTGGTATACTTTCTGTTATATGTTATCCTTACGTTGTTAGTTATACAATAGGTATATCTCGAGTCATTCTTCCTTGATGATCGTCCCATATCAGCTTAGCGCGTCATGCAACGCACTTTTCCTCGGTTCGGTATAGGAAATATGGGATGATTGTCATAGGCAATATCCCGAAAGGACTATAGATTCATGGAAGCAACTCTCTTATGAGTTCTCCTTACAATTCTGCATCCAAAAGGATCCGTCCATCCATTACACAACGATTGCTATCATCAAATAGCAATCAGGGGATCCCTCAGGAAAATACCTAAAGAGATTTAATGTCGAGGTAGTGAGGGAGAAGGAGATAGATGATATGGCTAAGATGATAATTATTTATTCATGATTTCAAATAAATACCCCCATTCTTGGAAAGACCTTATTGTGGACAGTGCGAAGACCTAACAAAATTTCACTTTTGAGCTGACAAGTTCATTCGCATAGACAAATATATTATGCAAGGAAGAAAGCCCACCTTTCGGGAAGAAGGATCAAAACCTAGTTTTAAGCAAACACTAAGAGTGCTTTATGGGAAGAGGCCGATGACTACTCGATGGCGTTAGATAAACCCATATTCTTCACTATCTCAACAATGAGGGGGAAATTGAGCTTCCATTCTGCTTAAAGCCCAAATTAGTCCGAAGGAAAAGAAGAGTGACATGTATTGTATATATCATAAAGCAAACGGTCATAAAACCAATGAGTGTAAGGTCTTAGTAGGTATTATTCAAAAACTCATACAAAAGTGGAAACTGCAAGAGTTCGTCTAAAGAGATCAGAATACTTCCCAAGGCATAGAGGATATCAAAAGCCTTCCGAGGGAACTAAAGTTAATGATGTTGAAAATGAAGATGTCTTGGATATGAATCCATCCCTTAATCACATTAATATAATCCATGGAGGCTTTCACGTTGCTGGAAGCAGTTAAGGAGCAAAGAATCGTTACATAGAGGAGGAAAAAGATGGAGTATTGTCAATTTAAGAAAATTCATCATAAGATCACCCTCCGAAAGGTCTCCATATCCACACCCTAGTAGTGACTCTGCGGGAACTTCAGAAGGGAATTCACTATCCTAACAATGATCCTTTAATGATACTGCTCAAATTCGGCAGTCCATGTCACTAGAATTCTGGTGGACACCGAAAGCGCTGTTAATATCATATTCAAACATGCCTTTGACCAGATGAACATTTTGGAGGGAAGGTTGGAAACTATTCTGAAACCAATTTTCAAATTCAGCAATAAAGGGTCTACACTGATGGATAAGTAAAACTGAAGGTACAAATGAGGCATCCACCCTACTGCCACACTTTCAAAGCATTATTTACAATTATCGAACAACCCTCTTTCTGCAATGCTTTATTTGGACAACCGAAACTAGATTAGGGGTGCCAACTAGACTCGACCTGATGGACTTGGATCCGAACCGACGGGTCTCGGTTCTAGGAGGATCGGGTTTTGTCGAGTTTGAACTATATATTTAAAAATTCTGGACCCGACCCGAGCTTCTGTTCGGCTTGGGTTGGGTCGGGTTCGGCTGTATAGTAACACTAAAAATACATGTATTTCAATGATTTTTGGTCAGGTTTTCCGGGTCGGGTTTGATCTGTTGGATCTCGCTAAATAGCATTTTTATTATGACAATTATACATGTACACACACACATACACACACACACACACACACACACATATATATATATATATATATTAACTAACTCTGTTTTACAGGAAGATGTTAGACAAAAGATTCAAGAACTTAGAATGAAGATTATATATGTTAAGAGTCTGTGAGTCTTAGTTTCAATTGTTAAAATCTTCCTTGATGATACACATACACACAGGTTATATATATATATAGTCTTTAAATGACATGCACAAAGAAATAGGTCTGTTTCAGGAAACAAACATCTGAAATATTTTAGTCAGACGTCTGTTTGCTGAAATGAATTAAATTTCATACAATATTCAAACGTCTGACCTAAATATCTAAGATGTATAAATTACCATCGAAATGGCCTATTTCTTTGCTGTTTGAATTTCAACTTAAAATCAAACATCTGAAATTATTATTCAGACATCTGAAAACAAAAGGGTGCAACCTTTAAATGAAGAGTTGCAACTTCTGATTCGTTTCATTTGAATAAAACTTTTCATGATTAGTTGCAATCCTTCGTACTTTATAAATATAGATTCCATCAAATGCTTTTACTCACCAAAAATTATTCTAATTCTTTTTATCTTACTCTAAGCATTCCAAATATCTAAAGCACTCTATTTTCACATTCTTAAGAATTCAAATCTTCCTTATTCTTTCACAAACTACACGTTTATTATCAAGGAAAGATTATAGGAAGGGTGTACATCAAATTGACATATCCGTGTTATCAAGAACACAAGTAGTCATCAACTATTGTGTATTATGGAAGTCTTCTTTAGTAGTTGAGGAAAGAAATCATGTTCGGGTGTTGGGTAGTTGTGAATCTATTCCTTCGGGTGAAGTGAGGGTTTTTGTGTTAGTGAAATACCAGAAGGGAGTCTTGGACTGGACATAGGACAGTGGTCTGAACCAGTATAAAATCGACTGTGTGATTTTTACTTACTGCTACTATTTTATTATATACACCTTACCTTGATTATACTCCATACTATATGATCCAACCACTTCTTAGACTCTTTTAATTGGTATCGGAGCAAGGCCATCCTACAACCATAACATCGTGATTCGATATTTTGATAATATAGAGAATAACCCAAGCACCAATACATCTACATTTGTCGAAAGTCAATTTACTCAAAGACCACCACTATTCAATGGATTGCATTATAATTATTGGGATACAAGAATGAGAATATATATTCAAGCAGCAGGTTTTGATGCATGGAATGCAACTCAAACAGAATTCACGATGCCTACAACTGAATATTCTACGTTGACATAGTTCATAAAAATGAAGCTAGTGCAAATGCCAAAGCTATGAATATGTTATTCTGTGCTTTGGATAGAAATGAATTCAATCGTGTTAGCATTTGTGCTATGCACATAAAATATGGAAAACACTCAAAACTATTCACGTGGGAACAAACAAAGTCAAATAAACAAAGAGCTATATGCTCAAAAACCAGTTCCAGAACTTTAAGATGAGACAAAATGAAACCATCAACGATATGTATTCAAGATTCCAAGATATTCTTCATGCCTTGATGTGACGACCCCAAACTTCCGCAATACGAAAGTAAGGATAATCATTGGAATATAACACATAAACAATAACAGCAGAACAGAAATATATAATTATAGTAGAAATGTATCTCAAATTACACTAGAAATAATATCATCAGAGTTACATAGCATAATAGGATCATACTTAGCATATAATACAATTTTCAACTTAATATAAAATTTCTACAGCGGAATAAACATAATATACTATGTGAAGTCTGAACAGCATAATAGAAATGATAAGATCCATCTTCAGCTCCATAGCCATCCAGAATGAGCCTGCCTGTGTAGAAAAGAGGGCACCCGAGTTTGCAAAGTGAAACAAACTATGAGTCAGTCATGGGACTGGTATGAGAAATCTTATTTAACCTATTTAATAATAAGGCTAATCACAGGACCACGCCGCTAACGCGGAACAGTTTTACTCAAACACCCCACCTCCATTAAGGTCACTCACAAAGGGAATGCATTAACTTTGGTGAAGCATTTTAGGTAAAAGGCACGGATAATTTACAAGAAAGACATATAAACAGCGGAAAACTGAAATCATTTCATAAATAACGTTGTTCAGTCAAAACATTACAAGCATTGTCTCAAAACCCAACCTCTAAATTATTACAAAAAAACATCTGTCTAGATTTAAAACTCCAAGCACATTTACATAAAGAAGCATAAAACAGTAGTAAAGCAACATAAATCCCCAATAAAAGTGTAACCATAGCCATAGCCCAAGAAAAGAGAATCAAAGGAATACATCTACTCTCTTCATGCTGGAAAAGGTTTGCACTAAGCTGGATTATTCCCTCCCTGCGGACCGGGGGGGAACTGAAGAAAAGAAGGCGAAAGAACACAGGTCAGACATAAGCCTGGTAAGTCTAGTGATTATTCAGCATGTAAACAGGTAAAAGGATCATGACATGAATAAACTGAACATAGGACAATACCATAGCAATAAGATAACAGAAGATAAGGCAAGATAAACTGAATAAACTATCGCACTCATTTCCATTTCTCTGCACTTACTAACAAATGTTTTAACTATCATCATGTGTTCATAACATAGTGATCCCTTTTTCCGATCGGCTTCTACTCGCATGCATTTATTACTTGTGTCATTCGGCCCCGCTTGATTGTAGATACCTGTGCTGGTCCCACCATGGGGTGTATCAATTCCAATGGTGGCAACCCGACACAAATTCAAGATGCACAGTGTATACTACCGATGCCCAGTGCCTGCTTTTTCCACTCCGGAGTACGTGCACGCCCATACTCCGCCGGAACCTACACTGCTGCACCACTTGCCTCTATTTTGACCGCTTGTGATCAGCACAGTAAACGTGCCACACCTTGCCTAGTTCAGGGTACTGTGATACATCTATGTAGGTTACTACTGAAATGGGTCCCGTTACTAGGGTTTTTTAATCAACATGTTACAACGGTTAAGTGTTCTCAAATTAACCTAACCCCACCCATCTGTTTAATTTGCATGTTGTATTGGTTAAGTGTTACCTTAATTAACTTAACCCTACCATTCTTAGTCTTTCCGTCCCTTAGCTTTAATTTATTCATTAAAGCACCAACCTCTCACATTAGATCTATATTGTTGCGGTCACTGGATGTGCCGGGCAGTTCCGGGCAGTCTTACACCGCAACTCAATCTAACCTCGGGTTTTTGGGCTTAATGCGCTAACCACTCACATTAGATCTATATTATTGCAGTCGTTGGATGTGTCGGGCGGTTCCGGGCAGTCTTACACCACAACTCAATCTAACCTCGAGTTTGGCATGATCATCTTTAGCCAATTTACATATTTTTCATATGTGTCCAAGTTTAGGTCTTTTTATATCAATATTTTCCAAGTGTAGTCAGTACAAGTTTTATGCCACATTCACTTGTTATGCCCAAAATTTACTTAATTAAATTATACCCAATTTTTACCACGTTATAATCGCACGTACAACAAGATTCAATCTAAGTTCCGAACGAACCTAGTATTCATAAAAGAAAATAAAAAGGGAAAAATAGAGAAGGAGCATAAGAATTGACATAAGGAAAAATAGTAAAGGTGTACCCAATTCAAGAATCATGTTTCCAATAGGGATGTTGTACATTAACAATAAGTGTGAGCAAGCTAAGCAATTCACAACATAGGTATAAAGATTAGATAGAATTGGACTTAAGAGAATCACTTATTTTGATGTACAACATGATAAGTTCCATTATATCAATCACAATAGTCTCATAGGCATAGGATGTACAACATGATAGGTTCATCATATCAATCACAATAGTCTCATAGGCATATGATATACAACATGATAGGTTCCATCGTGTAAATCACAATAGTCTCATAGGCATGATAGGTTTCGTTATGTCAATCACAATAGTCTCATAGGCATGATAGGTTTCATTATGTCAATCACAATAGTCTCACAGGCATAGGCAATTCAGATTTGACAAAAGGATAAGCACGAATCAGAATTAGGCATAGTTCTAGATCCGATTATTACAGTCATGATTTCTATTAGGTGTTCAAATCTGAATAATAACTGAACTTACAGAAAAAGAACGGATCATGTATTCTGGGATCTGATTTTTGAATTTGTTAAGCTTAACCCTTGATGTAGAAGTTTGATTCTCTAGTTTGGATTTGGTTTGGAGCTTTCTAACTTGATTTCTAGTTTGGAGAAGATGGAGGCTACGCTAGCTTAGAAATGGACAGCATGACGGCTTCATAAAATAGGGTTATGAGGTCTAGGGTTGAGGTTTGGGGTGATTATATAGAAGTTTAGGATTAATATAGGCCTTTAGATCAACCTAGGAGTCATCAGAGCCGTCTAGTCCCAGAAAATGTGTCATCAGGCAAATAAGAAGTCACCACGTAGCCCTATGACATAGATAATCGTCACTATCCAGCACATTTGGCAGGGGTCGACCCCTATAGGGAAGGGTCGACACCCATGTCGACACCTATAGGGGGGTCGACTCTCATGTCGACACCCCCTGGGGGGTCGACTCCCCCTGAGCGGCAGATTTCCCGCTCAGCCGATTGTTGAGTTTTTTAATTTCGAACGGAATTGATTATTTAATTATTATTTTTAATTTATTTTCTTCTTACACTAGAAATCTTCTAACCCCCATATCTTCTTCATACGGAGTCCGATTCACGCTAACTCGGATTCTATCTCTAGCAGAATTCCAAGATGAACGCAATGGCATAACTCGTTTCACCCATTTCTTCTTTTCAAAAAATTAAGTGTTCTTAGATTTGTTAATTTTAATATTCAAAGAAAATAAAGGGTGTTACATCCCCCCCTTAAAGGATTTCGTCCCCGAAATCTCTAAGTTAAGAAGAATGTATCCTAACATCCAGCATCCTTCTACTCAACCATAAATCACAGACATCCATTGTCCTTAAAAAGATTTCTAATGCTTTCATGATCATATGCACAGTGTGTGTATATGTCCTTATCTAATGCAAAATCAGGCGGTCTACTGATTCAGTTGACCTCCTTGATGCAAATCATGTCGGTGCTATGAATCCATCATGTATGCAATTATTCCTAATCGTATTTTGTAACTTCTACATGAGTGCACAATCGTTCATACAAATGCAACATCCATATGATAGCACATCAAGTTTCAATCCACATACAAATACGTATATGCATATGCAATATGAAAGTGACTGAGCCGATCTAGTACTTAATGTGTGTGTATATGCATCCACGAGCAACCACTTGTAACCACCGATCATAACATGTTTCAAATACATGTTTACGTCCATTGGTTTCTAACTAAGGATTAAGAATAGGACAGAGGAGATATACTTAAAAGATAGATACAAGCATGCGTAAACTTATGGAAAAAGAGATCAAGGATGTACCCTTAAAAAGATAAGGATAGGATGCGCGTATCTTGTCTTCAGTCTCCCAAGTCGCGTCTCCTTCAGCATCACTCCACTGTACTTTAACTAACTTGACCTCACGATTGCATAGCTTTTTAACTTCTGTACCCAAGATACGAGTTGGAACTCTTCTCACTGTCGCTTCTCGCTCCACTTCTACTTCCTCCAATATGCTTGGCTCCACAACTTCTGCAGACTCATGTAAGCACTTCCGTAGATGAGAGCATGAAAAACAATATGAACTCCAGCCAATCTTTTGGGCAGCTCTACTTTATAAGCCATCTTCCCAATCCTCTCAATGATAGGAAACGGCCCCACAAATCTTGTGCCAATTTTCCTACGGACCCAAAGCGAACGACATTCTTCAAAGGAGATACTTTAAGAAAAACTCTGTTTCCAACCTCAAACTAAGGTCGGTCCTTCTTTAATTAGCGTAGGACTTCTGTCTATCTTGTGTGGTCTCCATATGCCTTCGTATCAAGTCCACCTTCTCTTAATTTTCTCTGATCATGTCAGGCCCAAGTACAAGCTTGTCTGTAGACTCCCACCAACAAGTTGGTGATTAGCATGTTCTTCCATATAAAGCCTCAAAGGGTGCCATGCCTATGGTGGTTTGGTACCTATTGTTGTAGGCGAATTCCACCAAAGGAAGATGATCCTCCCATTTTCCTCTAAAATCAAGAATGCACAATCTCAAGAGATCTTCTAATACTATGTTCACCCTTTCAGTCTGACCATCGATTTGAGGGTGATAGGCAGTGCTTAAGCATAGCTGTGTGCCTACAGCCTCTTGCAAACTCTTCCAAAACTCGCTCGTAAAGATAGGATCTCGATCACTTACTATGCTAGAGGGTATTCCATGAAGTCGAACCACCTCTTTAAGATAAATGGATGCTAACGAGAGGCAGTCCTCCTACTCTTAACAGGTATAAAGTGAGCGCTTTTAGTGAGCCTGTCCACTATTACCTAAATACTAGTATTGCCCCTTCTTGACCTAGGCAACCCATCAATAAAGTCCACCAAAATGCTATCCCATTTCCACTGTGGTACCTCTAGAGGATGAAGCAGACCACCGGGCTTCTTCTGCTCTGCCTTGACTTGCTGGCATATCAAGCATTTAGAGACAAACTCAGCTACATCCTACTTCATGCCATTCCAAAAGAAAACTCTTTTTATGTATTTATACATCTTGTCCCCACTTGGGTGTATGGTCAACTTAGAATGGTGTGCTTCTTCGAGAACGGTTTTCACCAATCCCTTGCTTGTGGGACACATAGTCTTCCGTCCCGTCTTTACCAACCCTTGTCATCGATGGAGTATCTATTGAGGTGACTAGATGTCTCACCTCTAATTATCTTATCCATCACATCAACCAGCTGAGGGTCTTCACGTTGCGCGGTTCCTATTGAGTCCAAAAGAGTGGGCGGCACCTCTAGTGATGCTAACAAACCAGGTACAAATTCAAAGGAGGGTCTAAAGTCAAAGTTTGCCATGTACTCCAAGCTTTGCCTTTCTACAAAGAGAGGACTTAAGGCCAGCTTTTTCCTACTTAAGGCGTCTGCTACCACATTGCCCTTGCCAGGGGTACAAGCAATCTCAAAATCGTATGAGGCAAGAAACTCCATCCACCTTTGTTGTCTTAAGTTAAGATCCTTCTGTGAGAAAAGGTACTTTAACGATTTATGGTCAGTAAACAATTCAAACCTTTTGCTTAGTAGGTAATGACGCCATGACTTAAGAGCGAAAACAATGGCAGCTAGTTCTAAATCATGAGTTGGGTAGTTCTTCTCATGTACCTTCAACTGCCTTCCCCCATAACAAACTACATTTCCTTCTTGCATCAAGACAACGCCTAGTCCGGTACCGCGTGCGTCTGTGTATACCGTAAACATCTTACTCCCATCAGGCAATGTCATAACTGGGGCCGCTGTCAGTGCCCTCTGTTGGATCTATATTAACCCTAGAGGGGGGTGAATAGGGTTTATTGATTTTTAGCATGATATTAAAAATTATCAGATCACAGAATGCAGCAGAAATAAAAATACATAAAGTAAATAACACACAGAGATACCCAGCTTCAGCAAAATCCTGCCTACTGCTGCATTCCTAAGGTTTCTACTGGGTGTTATAAACAGATCCCGCTTACAATCCCATGTAAACTCGCAGCGCCTGCTCCCATCCTAACCCTATGCTCAAAACCCTAGACTGACCGATATCCCCTCGACTAGATTTTCCCGTATTACAAACCCGTAACATGTAACCCTAGATTTTACATACTCTAGTAAATTGCTTGGACGATTACAATTCAATTTACAAAAAAAAAACAATACAAAATAAAACACAATAGAAAATTAACAAAAAAAAACCCTTCCCTTTAAATTAAATAGGCTAGGTCAAAACTAAAAGGCCCGGTCCAATTAGTCCTATGCAAACCCTTAGCCTCTTTTTCCCGATTCTCTACAAAAATAAGAATGGCCGCCGTCCCTTGAACACAAATTAGGTTTTCTTCTTTTTCTTCCAAAATCAAATCGTGATTAAAGGAATTGATTTGATTCGCTTGTGGCTTCTATCTCCAGTAGCTTGCTCCTTCGATTGATTTGGGTAGACGTTGTTGATGATTGAAACTTTGGAAAGAAAAAATGTGAGTATTTCTGAATTTTTGAATTCGAACTTGTGATGTTTTGTTTTTATTTCGATAATCTGCCTGTGATGATGTAGTGTAGTATTTACAGGATTTTTAAATCCCCAAATAAATGTCTTTGATTTCACATGAATATGACTAGGTCGATTTGAGTAAAATTTCCTCTTTTGACATTCTCGGTTGAATTTTAATTTCTTGGCTTTGAAATAGCTTGCGTGATTGATGGCTATGAATACCTTGCCAAGTATTATACTATAATATCTGGAAATATATATAAAACTTGCCATAAACATGAGCACTACTTTTCCATAGAAAAGATGTGATTTTTGAAAACAATTAAATGCTTTCCCTTGTCCAAAAAACTGATTGTGCATTCTTGGAAAGAAATTGCTTTCTTGCCAAACATGATTTCTTGATATGTTGCATTGTTCGAATTTCTTGATTTCTGAAGAAAAAAATTAAATGCTTTCCCAAAAGAGCAGCATTGATTTCATGCCATAAATGTGTTCATTTCTGGAAATGGAATATTTTGATTTCTCAAAACATTAAAAGCATTCCTTATGTGAATTTGAGTCACAGTTGAATGATTGCCAAGACAGGAATAGATTTCTTGATTCATAAAAAAAATGTTGAATATAAATTTGCTAATTTGAAACCATTGAACAGTCTATGATCAACGCTTTCCAAAAAGACTTCTGCATGTTACCAATATCTCCATACTAGAACAGTGTATTTTGAAAATGAATCATTTCCTGTTTTGTGTAACACTTGCTGATTTGTACATATGCCATAATGACTTGCATGTTTAACATTCCTGTTTTGCCATGAGCACTTGCCAAAAAGTGCTTGCTTCATTTCTGGAAAAAACATAGAATTGATTATTCTTAGTCCCTTGAATTCGAAATGAATATTCCAAAAAAAAAAAAACTTGCTCCATTGAAAGATTTACGAATCAAGTCTTCTCAATGATAAAAAAACTTTCCAGAAACAAAATGCTTGATCAAATATGAAAATGTAGAGATGCCAGATTTTGCTCTGTTGAAAGAATCCATACATGATTTGATTTTCTGGATTTGATTGCTGCAAAACTGGAAATATAAGCTTGCCAAACATGAATTGTGATTTCTCCAATTAATTTCATCAGAAACAATTAAAAGAAAAATCCTTTTAAATTCTGGAATGCATGTAAACATTTTTGCCTTCATGTACTACATGGTGAAATCTTGATCCTTGCTTCAAAAATATTGAGTTGAGATTTGCTGATTTCTTGAATTGTTTTCCTGATTTTGTGGGCATTCAAGTCTCCATGCATTTTTTTTCTTGCAATAATTCAAGCATTAAATTGTTTACATGAACCTGCCTCATTTTTGTACTTGACTTTTGACACTTGAGTATGCTTGAGCTCTTTTACTTGCCTAATTCATGCCATTTGAAAAAAAACATATATTTCCAAAATTGTCTTCCATGCTAAATTCTTGAAATAAATTCTTTTTTTTCATTACACTGTTTCAATTTTCATATGTGTAAGACAGTTTGCAGACTTGAATTTGTTTCCAATTATTTAAAATAGTGAATAATAACGGAAAAAATTTCCTTCCTTTCTTGCATGTATACATGATTTGCACTTGTGATAAATTAGTAAATCGCGAAAGGAAATTTAATTTCTTTGCCCAAAAACTATCATGACACTTGCTTCCATACCTGGCTTCTTACTTTGTTCTTTGGCGTGTTGATTTGTATTGGTATCATTGTAGGCTACTTGGATAGAAAAAATGTTTTTCTTCCTTTTTTTGTGTGTGCCATAATTGTAATGTGAATAAATGAAATGCTGTAGTGAGGCAATGAGTGTATACTAGAGTGATGAGCGTTGTAGTGAAGAACAAATGTACAAAAATGAGAAAAATTATACTAATATTTGTAATAAACAAATTTGATTGAAATAAAATTTTATTATGTTCAAACAAATTTGTCTATCGTATTCAATTTATTTACGAGTACAATATTCTGTGAATGTATATGAAATGTGAAATATTTGCGAAGTGTACAAATAGTGGAATTGTAAAACTGTACTGTTTGAAAGTTGAAATAAAATATTATATTTAAATAAAATACTGTGTAAATATCTGAATGTCTATACAGTTGTATTTTATTTGAATATATATATATATTATATTCCTATCTGTGATGATATATGAAAAATTACAGTAACAAACACATTTAAAATGATATTTATTTGCTTGTTATCATCAAACAAAAATCACATAATTGTGTATACAAACTACGTCATATACAACAATCTCCCCCTTTTGATGATGACAAACAAATAAAAGATTATGAATCCAATAAATGTGTTTGACAGTGAATATTGAACTTCCCCTATTTATTAGCCCCCTACAACAGAAAACTCCCCCTATAACTATGCATGAGTGAAATGAACTGAATGATAATGAATTTTCAAAATTAAAAATATTTATAAAATATTTAATCATAAATCAAAATCTCAATCTATTCTCCCCCTTTTGTTATAATCAAAAGGATACAGAGTTTAAAATACAGATGAAAAAAGACTAAAAATATAATCTCAGCTTAAGAGGAAGAACGGTCATCATAAATCTCAATCAGAACAAAAATCATAATATTTTGAGAACAAGTGGCATATTTCACATTGTAGAGAATGATGGATTTACGATGAATTTTATATAAAATGGAGAGAGTTTCAAAAACATGTATTTCCAATTATTTTCAAAAGAATTTTATAAAAATGAAGTTCAAAAACAGTGATGGATTTGGACTATAATTAATAATTCAATTTAAGCGACAAAATCGTATAATCTCAAATCCCAATAGCTATCAATCAACACATCATAATATTTCATAAGATTTCAACACATTTCACAGATTAGAATATGGATTGATAGGCTGGTTTTTACACACCAAGGAGAATTTCAAATTAATATATATTTATAGAACATTTTTATTTTTATTTTATTTAAGAGCACACTGACCACGCATAACCAGAGCTTAGATTTCTAAATGAGGTCAGTCGCAGCTTAAATTATAAGTTGTCTCTTAACCATGCATGACCAGAGCTTGGATTTTTAAATGAGGTTAGAGACACACTTATATATTAATTATATTTATCATTTCATCTTTAAAAGGAAAAACTCCTCAATATATAAAACCAATATATGGATGATAGAAAATGGGGTAGGTTCAAAAATGGACTGTGAAACAAATTTCTAAATTAATTATATTATGAAATATGCTCGACTGTACTTGGATCATTGAAAATTTTCAATTATCACTAATTTTGAAAAATAACATAGTCCAATTTCTATCATAAATATTTTCACTATTTATTCAAGATGATTTTTACAAAATATTAAACTCTCCAGATTAGTATAAAGTTATCATAGATGGCAGAATGATGATAGATAAAGGACATGGTTGTGAAATAATTGCCAGTTCAAAAATATTATAATAAATGTTAAACCATCATGAAATTCAAAATAAAATCTCCTCTTGTTGTGAAATATAGTCAAAATTCATCATAATTTCAAAATCTAGTAATAATTTTGATGAATTATAAATACAGTCCAATTTCACTACAAGAAAAACCGAGAATAGCGACAGATTTTTAGCAGCGGAAAATTCCGTCGCTAATTAGCGATGGATTTTCGTGGGCTTTGTAAAAGAAAATATTTTGGATTTTATATGTCACCTTATTATAAATTATTACCGTCGAATACTAATTCTGTCGCTAAATCAATGGAAATTGCAGCACTTTACCGTCATAAAATATTTAACGCTAAATTCCGTTGCTAATAGAGTCGGATTACCGTCGACATAATTTTGAAGCTATTTTCCTGTAGTTTTCCATGAGATTTGAAACGAACTTTTATATTTATTATTTATAAAATGTTTTAAATTTGTGATATTACTTAGTAATTAATTAGTAAATTTAAATTTTAAATAATTAATGTTAATAATACATTAGTAATTAATAATGAATAATAATTATTAGAAGTAAATAAAATTCAATAGTTAATGCTGATTATTATTTTTTTGAAAATTAATGCTGATTAATTATTAATTACTATATAATATAAATAAGAGGTAGTAGTAATTAATAAAATACATTGTTGTTTGATGTCTATTAAATTTGTTTTGATAATCAATGATTATTTAATAATCTTTAATATGATTAATTAAATTAATATAAAGAAATTATTAATACATATTTTCTTTTAAGAAATCAATAAAATATATTTTGTATTTATTGTTTATATTTTACATTTGGATTTTTACTTAGTAATTAATAAGTAAATTTCACATAAATTCCAGAACTCACAATTATAACTAAAATTAATAATTAATTGTAAATAAGTAATAATTAGTAGCTAATTTTCTCTTGTTGATTCCAATTTTTTATTTATAACATGCTAATTATAATTGTTAATTATATTTTATTGTTTTTGAAATTCTAAAATTTGTTAAATTAAAATTTGAAAATTCATAAAATTTATAAACCAAATTTTGAAACTTTCATAAAAACAAAAAAATAAAACTTTAGATAAATTTAAACTAAATATAATCTTCAAATTTAAGAAAACTCATAAATTTATAAATAGTAATTTATAAATAATAATTATAAATGTCAACTTATATAGACATTATTGAAGTTTATAATAATTAATGATTATTGATAAATATTTTATAATTAGTAATTACTATCTATAATCAATATTTTTTTAATCAAACTGACTTTGTCGGTTTTTCTTAATCAAACCGACTTTGTCGGTTTTTCTTAATTCTACTGAGCCTTTGAAAACTTCCGTCCGTCTGAAGCTTTTTTACAATGCACATTTTGTCCTCCTTTGTACGATGCATTAATTACAGTGTCTATTGAATAATCATGACAAGCCTTGTATATCAGTTCCTTGTATTTTCTTTCTATATGTGCATTTATGACCAGGCGATCATACACCATATATATATATATATATATATATATATATATATATATATGAGTCGTCTTGGGCACATATACATGGCACAAATACAAGTGTATCAAAAATCAATCTACAAATAAAGGAATGTAATAATTTAGAAAATTATGTTTAAAATTTGTTCCCCAACTTCAAAAGAATAAAATTTTCGTTAATTATATAATAGATGGAAACCACCAAATTTCAGTTGGTGAACACACGTGGTATATTCTTCAAATAAAATGAAGTGGAAAAATAGTAGATTTATTAAGAAAGGAAAATACTAATTATAGAATCCATCCAAATTCAAATTTCCAAAGTTGGAAGACTAACAGTAATTATGGACTAGAAATAAGAAAAAAGTAAAATAGCTGGAAATAAAAGGACCCCTGAAACCCCTTCCATTTTTTGCCATACAAGATAATTAATGATATTTGGTGGTTACTTGGTATAATTAATGAATTAAAGGTATGTTTCTAAAATATTTAATTGAATGCCTTTAAATTGGCATGACTCATTTCATTGATTAGGAAAGAAAAATACCTCCACTAGAAACAATTTCGTTAAAGATATTTGGTGCTTACTTGGTATATAATTAATGAATTAAAGCTACGTTTCTAATAATGATAAATATAAATGATTCCATAACTAACCAAGTAATGTTAAAATAGCAATTGACATCATTTCCTTTTATACCACCTGCAAACGAATCATAGCAATCAAACACCAAGTTAATTATCAAAATGATATACACATATACATGGCACAAATACAAGTGTATCAAAAATCAATCTACAAATAAAGGAAAGTAATAATTTAGAAAATTATGTTTAGAATTTGTTCCCAAACTTCAAAAGAATAAAAAAAAAATTGATTATATAATAGATGGAAAACACCAAATTTAAGTTGGTGAACACACGTGGTTTATTCTTCTAATACAATGAAGTGGAAAAATAGTAGATTTATTAAGAAAGGAAAATACTAATTATAGAACCCATCCAAATTCAAATTTCCAAAGTTGGAAGACTAACAGTAATTATGGACTAGAAATAAGAAAAAAGTAAAATAGCTGGAAATAAAAGGACACCTGAAACCCTTTCCATTTTTTTGCCATATAAGAAAATTAATGATATTTGGTGATTACTTGGTATATAATTAATGAATTAAAGGTACGTTTCTAAAATACTTAATTGAATGCCTTTAAATTGGCGTGACTCATTTCATTGATTAGGAAAAAATACCTCCATTAGAAACAATTTCGTTAAAGATATTTGGTGGTTACTTGGTATATAACTAATGAATTAAAGGTACATTTCTAATAATTATAAATATAAATGATTCCATAATTAACCAGGTTATGTTAAAATAGCAATTGACATCATTTCCTTTTATATAAATAATATTTAATAATTATTATTAGCGATATTAATTAATATTTAAAATTAACTAACATTTAACGATAAACTTACAAACTAATAACAATTAATGATAAATATAAAATAATTAACACTTAACAATTCATAAATGATAATTAGTTTTAGTAGTATAAAATATAGAATAATTAAAAATTGGTAACATATACATAATAATTAACTTTTATAATTAATATTCACTTATAACCAAAAGATAATAATTAATACTAATTAAGAAGTAATATTTGATACTTTAATTAAAAACAATTTTTAAGAAGTTCACACCGTATTTAATAGAAATTTTCCCTTACTACACTAACTTATAATATTGGTTTTCATCAATTTTATTGAAAGTTTGGCATCAACCAGAAAAACTGTTGACAGACCATGAAATTTTGACGTTAAAAGCTTGAAATAGAGGTGGGAAGACTAAAAAATTGGCTCTAAAATCTTTCACGCATTATATCTCCACTCCTTCACGCGTTATATTTCTACTTTTTGCTAAACTGAAATCGTTCCCAAAATTCTGCTTCCCTAAAAAATCACGTTATCATTCCGAATTGGGATGCAGGATTCAATCGATGGATAGCATGATTTTCGTGCCAGTCTCCGACTACAAATCCGCCTACGACTATCCAAAGGCCCTCCTCCCTCGAGGCGTTCAGATCTTCCTTCTTCAGCTCGACGGAAAATTCAACATGTTCTTCGGAGGTATGTTGCTTTACCCTTTATTTCTTACTATGATATAAGAATTAGTAATCTTCGGAGGTACGTGTTCTTCAGAGGTACGTTCCTTCAAATCTGAAACCGTAGTTTTCATCACCACATAATCTGAACCCCATAAACTCCATCACTGTAACACCCCGTATTTTCTGTGAACGTATAAGTAACAAATCAGTGAATAATTAATTTTTACAACAAGAATCAAGGGAAATGGGTTGCGCCATTGCGCTCGTCTCGGAATTCTGCTTGGAAAAGAGTCCGAGTTTTCGAGAAACGGAGTCCGTATGAGGGAGATATGGCCCTCCGAAGTTTCAGAGAATTTCAGAATCGAAAATAGCTTGAAATTCGAATTCAAATCCAGAAGTGGGTTGGGCGGGAAATTTCCGACTGGGTGGTCCACTGGGTAGTCGACCTCCCCTTGACCAGGTCGACTGGGTAGTCGACCTCCCCCAGACTAGGTCGACCATAGTGTCGACCTGGGGGTCGACCTGCCTCCCAAACCATCTTTCTGAACCTGATGCATTCTGATGTATTTAGACTCGTTTTCTGTCTAGATTCGAGCGCCTAATCCTATATAAACAGCCCCCTAGCCTCATTCTCTCCACACCATTTCATTCTGTCTATATTCTGCCTCTGTTCTAATTAAAAATAAAAATGGTGTCGCTACCCTGCTGGAATCAAAACTTGGACTGATGAATCTTCCTCCAACCTGAATAGAATTAAAAGCTAAATCAAATCTCAAATCCAAATTTAGGGCTACGACAATTAAAGAGGAATAATTCAGCAATTCTGCATCAACAACAGTTTATTATCCTTTCTTAAAACCACGAAAGGAAAGTACAGTTATTTTCCGCTATAAACTTTAATTTTGATTGTGGCATGATTGTAAATCTGAATTTGAGGTTGTGTATGTTCTGTTCTGATCTATTTTATTCTGTATCTCTTTCTTCCTTCTGTTCTATAGCCAGGCTACCACGAGCCTGCGCCAAATCTCATAAGAGACTAACGCACAAACGCTAAACTTTGGGACAAGTAATGAACGTTGGAATAATTGGACATGGCTAATCTGTGACTAAAAGGACATATGTTGTAAACTAGATTTAGACCTATGCATATTCTACGAATCGGAAAAAGAGGAACCATTGTATGTTAACATGTGACTTGGGACATTGGACATAACACATATTTTGAATTAGGATCTGTTATAATTTAAAGTTCTAGATCGTTTGGCATATTGTTTGTAAAACAATTCATGACTTGAGATAAAAAGAGAATATGACTTTGGTGTGAAGATCTATATTAAGATTTGATAACTACTAAATGTGAATAACACCTAAGTGGGAGATTTTTGAATATTTGACATGCATTGAAATTGATGGCTATATTTAGTATAATTTATATGTGAATCTTTTGTACTAGGCAAGTTTAACTAAATTTGAGGACATTTGTTATATGGTAAATTATGACCATAATCTGTGCCATGTAAATTCAATGCAATTTTGGGGTAAACGATCATATTGTGAATCATGACGACTATTTAGGCATGCAAACTTAGTCCAAATTTACAATTAGGCAAGATATGTCTATGAAACTTTAAGGAATGATTAAATCTGTTATACTGCCAAATCTGCTAGTTCTGTTATATTGCCTAATCTGCTAAATCTGTTATCTGCTAAATCTGTTAAATTGCCTAATCCGTTATTTGCTAAACCTGTTAAACTGCTTAGATTGCTAAATCTGTTATCTGCTAAATCTGTTAAATTGCGTAATCCGTTATTTGCTAATCCTGTTGAATTGTCTAGACTGCTAAATCTATTATCCGCTAAATCTATTGAATCGCTTAAACCGCTAGATCTGCTACATGTTGAATTGTCTGATCTGTTGAAACTAGATAATGGTAATCTGAGTATGGAAATCCGTAGGCTCGACCTAAAATTTGGTAGAACATGGAAATTTGATTAATCCGTTATATCCTATGAAGAAGTTTAATCTGTAAAATAAACAGAATTAGTCTGATACCTGAAAAATCTGTATTGGAATGAATTGGCTATGACACGAGGTTAGACTCTGTTTGCGGTAGAAGCCTGCCCGGAACCAACCGGCTTAACCAGCGACCGCAAACTGTCAGTCTAATGTGAGAGTTCGTAGGCATAACTAAAATATGCTCAGACACGAGGTTAGGTCTGGCTTGTGGCAGAAGTCTGCCCGGAACCGCCCGGCATATCCAGTGGCCACAAGCTACCAACCTAATGTGGGAGGTCTGTTCATTAATATTTAATTAATGCAAATCTGGGATAAATATGATGTCTAAAACGTGTTGGGTGGATAGGGTTAAACCAATTGGACTAATGAATTAAACAAACCCGTTTCATGAATCTGTAAGCCCAATTACAAAGTTAGACAAATCTGTAAATCTGTTAAATCCGTATATTTGATCCGTTAGTCTAAAAACTTGTCTGATCTGTGAACTAGTTGATCTGAACTCTATATGTCTGAACTTGTAAACAAGTTAATCTGAAATCTGTTAGTCTGTGGACACAAGGTTAGGAGGGAAAATTACTTGTGTCATCTGTTGTTTGGGACCCATATTAGCCAGTAACCCTTTCTGGTATCAAAACTTTGACCCAACAGTAAGTAGGGTCCGGGCACGCTTACTGAACTAATTATAAGTGGTTCATTCTGATAATGGCGAGGGGTGTTGATGGTGCGTTCCAACCGGGTCATGGGCGTGCATGGATCCCGGTCTGCCTCTGAGGATGTAAGACGCCGTGACATCTGTAAATAGGCTTGTGCCAATTGGTTGTCACTTTAGGGAGTGATACACCCTATTGAGGAACCGACACAGGGTATTTATGTATCAGGGAGCCGATTGCTTGGCGAAGGGTTTTAGGGTACACTTAGTTCTGTCTGTTTCAGTTGGTACCGTTTGTTTCTGTTGGGTGGCAACACCTGTCTGCGTGGTACCGTCTGTTCGGGTGGTAAAGGCCCATTTACTAGTGTACACCTAATTCTACATTCTGTTTCTGTAGGGATTAATCTGTTTCTGTTTCTGTCTGTTTCTGATCGGGTGGTAAAGGTCTATTATTAGCTTTTTGTTTCTGTCTGTTTTTGGTTGGGTGGTAAAGGCCCATTATTAGCATTCTATTTCTGTCTATTTCTTTTCGGGTGGTAAAGGCCCATTATTAGCATTCTGTTTCTGTCTGTTTCTGTTGGGGTGGTAAAGGCCCATTACTAGTATTCACTTCTGTGGAAATTATTCTGTTCTCGTTTCTGCTTCAGTTTAGACATTAGGGTGACACCTAATCCTGTTATACTAGTATTAGTGCAGGGAAATGAAAAGCAACATTATTTTGTTTCTTCTGTTTAACCTAAGCACGTCTGCTGCTCCTGTTACTGTTATCTCTCATCTAGTTTTATTTGAATGCCATGATTATTATTATTTGTTCATATGCTGAAAGTCACTGGACTTGCCAGACTTTATGTCTGACCTTGCTTGTTTTCGCCCCTCTTTCTTCCGTTCCCCCCCCAAGGTTATCCAAGGAGGGAATACTTTAGCTTGATCCGGATTCCTTCTGCTTGAAGTTCTTAGAATATAGCTTGGCTCTTTATAGCTTCTGTTCTGTGGGGACTATGATTTTAAAGTTTTGTACTCTGATGATTTTTTGAACAAGACTGATATTTATGTACTTGAGTTTTTCTGGATAGATGTAACCAAACTGATTTCTGTTTTCCGCTATAATAAGGTTATAATTTCTCAAGTATTGTTTATCTGTCTTGTAAATTTCTGTTCTGTCTACTAAATAGCTCCACCAAAGTTAAGGCATTCCCTTTGTGAGTGTCCTTAACGGAGGTGGTGTGTTACACTTGGTATCAGAGCTGAAGGTTACCAGATTAGATAAAAAAGTTTTTGAAAACTATTTTCAAAAAGGGTTTAAAAGGAAGTATTTTCGAAAAATAAAGTTTATATTGAAAAACATAATCCCCAAGGAGCCATATATCTATCTTTTCCGTTCTCTATTTTAAATCTTTTTCTTTCAATCAAGCATATCTGGGAATCTTAACTTTCCAGAGGGCATGCCAATACCTGGCTGCTTCAGGAGGTACTTAGAGGCTAGGGCCAACGATGCAGGCCTAGCAGATATTCCTCCTCCAGCTGTAGCGATTCCTCCTCCTCCGCCCCCTCCTCATGCAATTGCTTTTTCAAAGATCTGTAAAGATTTCAGGGCCATGGGTGGAAAGGATTTCAAGGGAACTGAATCATTCGTAGAAGAGAGGAACTAGCTCAAGGAAACTGAGGATCTATTCGTTATCTTCGAGGTGGACGATAGGCAGAAGGTACAATTGGCGGTATGGTTTCTCAAGGACGAAGCTTCCTACTGGTGGGAAATCACTAACGCCGAAAGGCCGGTCGAAACATGGATGGATTTCAGAACAAGGTTTGAGATGAAATTCCGCTCGCAAGATGAATGAAGTCTACAACTGGAAAAGTTCTTATCTCTTAAGCAAGAAAGTATGACGGTCAGGGAATACGTCAATCATTTCAACCTACTGGCTAGGTTCGGATTAGATTTAGTCAACACCTAGCATAAAAAGGCTCTCCACTTTGTTAAAGGATTGAACGAGCCACTGCACAACCTAGCCATGACCCATGTACCCATGGGAGCGATTTACGAGAGATTGGTGGATATGGCACTACTGCACGAGGAAGACAACGGCAAGAAAGAAGAAGCAAAGAAGGAAGAACCACAGAATAAGAAAGCATGGCCCAAAAAGGAAACACAAAAGAAGGGTGAAAAGTCTGAAGATAAGAAGGAGAAAAAGTGCTTTACTTGTGGAAGCTCGACTCATCTGAACAAGGATTGCAGAAAAAAAGGGCACTTGCTTCAACTGTGGTGAGATGGGACACTTCACTAGGGACTGTCTGAAGAAACGAGGGCAAGGGCAGGACCAACTTCTGGAAGGCAGGCGAACACTTTCGAGGCTAGTGGATAGGATAGAAATAGGAAAACTTTCTGTAGGAGGTTTAATTTCTTTATCTGATTTTTGAGTTAAAAACTCTTTTCTGATTCTGGCATTTCGATTCTGTAATCGATACTCTGCACTTGAATACTAGTATTGTTTCTGATTCCGCTGTAGACTCAGACCCATAAGGGCTATGACTCATCTAAGCATGGTAAGTTGGGTATCTGTGTTGAGCGTTAAGTTGACTATGACGCATACATTCTGGGTTTTATCATGCTTAGTTTCCTAAGAATCAGTTAGTAATCTGCTCTGTACCGGTAATCTGTAAATATCTGAATATTTCTGATAAGTTTAAGATTTCCAGTTTTGACAATGTCTAAAGAGGGTAATCCTCTGGTCATCAATCTGATGTTGATCTCATTCTTCGGGGCCGATACTTAGGGAATTTGTCTCTCAACCAAGGTCTAATGGAAACAAAGTTTTTGTTTATCCGCACTCGCTCCCATCACTCGACTGTATCCTATCAATCGAGTCTTCAACCTATAGATAGGAATCCTATGGATGTAAACATGTATTTGAGACATGTTATGTTTGATGGTTGCAGGTGGATGCAACTGATTGCTAGTGGTTGCTCGTGGATACATATACACACACTAGGCACTAGATCGGCTCGAAAACACTCTCATACTGCATATGGACGTGTGAGCATTTTCAATTTCTATGGATGCAAAATGATTGAATCATCACAAGGATGCTGCATATGAATGAATGGTTGTCACTCATGTAAGAATAATATCAAATAGGAAAATTGCATACATGTTGGACTCATGGTACTAACATAATTCGCATTAAGGAGGTCAACTGAATCAGCGGACCGCCTGATCTTTGCATTAGATAAGGAACATATACACACACTTCTGCATATGTTCATACAACATTAGAAGTTTTCTAAGGACATTGGATGCTTGTGATGATTGTTGAGTAGATGGATGACTGGATGGTAGGACACATTCTTCTTAACTTGAAGATTTTGGGGACGAAATCCTTTAAGGAGGGGAGAATGTAATACCACGTATTTTCTGTGAACGTATAAGTAACAAATCAGTGAATAATTAATTTTTACAACAAGAATCAAGGGAAACAGATTGCGCCATTGCGTTCATCTCGGAATTTTGCTTGTAAACGAGTCCGAGTTTTCGAGAAACGGAGTCCGTATGAGGGAGATATGGCCCTCCGAAGTTTCAGAGAATTTCAGAATTGAAAATAGCTCGAAATTCGAATTCGAAATTCGAATTCAAACCCAGAAGCGGGCTGGGCGGGAAATTTCCCGCCCAGGACTCAGGTCGACTGGGTGGTCGACTGGGCAGTTGACCTACCCCTAACCAGATCGACTGGGTAGTCGACCTCCCCCAGACCAGGTCGACCATAGTGTCGACCCGGGGGTCGACCTGCCTCCCGAACCCTCTTTCTGAACCTGATGCATTCTGATGTATTTAGACTCGTTTTCTGTCTAGCTTCGTGCACCTAATCCTATATAAACAGCCCCCTAGCCTCATTCTCTCCACACCATTTCATTCTGTCTATATTCTGCCTCTGTTCTAATTAAAAATAAAATTGACATCGCTTCCCTGCTGGAATCAAAACTTGGACTGATGAATCTTCCTCCAACTTGAGTAGAATTAAAAGCTAAATCAAATCTCAAATCCAAGTTTAGGGCTACGACAATTAAAGAGGAATAATTTAGCAATTCTGCATCAACAACAGTTTATTATCCTTTCTTAAAACCATGAAAGGCAAGTACAGTTATTTTCCGCTACAAACTTTAATTTTGATTGTGGCATGATTGTAAATCTGAATTTGAGGTTGTGTATGTTCTGTTCTGATCTATTTTATTCTGTATCTCTTTCTTCCTTCTCTTCTATAGCCAGGCTACCATGAGCCTGCGCCAAATCTCATAAGAGACTAACGCACAAGTGCTAAAATTTGGGACAAGTAATGAACGATGGCATAATTGGACATGGCTAATCTGTGACTAAAAGGACATATGTTGTAAACTAGATTTAGACCTATGCATATTCTGTGAATCGGAAAAAGAGGAACCATTGTATGTTAACATGTGACTTGGGACATTGGACATAACGCATATTTTGAATCAGGATCTGTTATAATTTAAGGTTCTAGATTGTTGGGCATATTGAGAGTATAACAATTCATGACTTGAGATAAAAAGAGAATATGACTTAGGTGTGAAGATCTATATTAAGATTTGATAACTACTAAATGTGAATAACACCTAAGTGGGAGATTTTTGAATATATGACATGCATTGAAATCGATGGCTATATTTAGTATAATTTATATGTGAATCTTTTGTACTAGGCAAGTTTAACTAAATTTGAGGACATTTGTTATATGGTAAATTATGACCATAATCTGTGCCATGTAAATTCAATGCAAGCTTGGGGTAAATGATCATATTGTGAATCATGACGACTATTTAGGCATGCAAACTTAGGCCAAATTTACAATTAGGCAAGATATGTCTATGAAACTTTTTGGAATGATTAAATCTGTTATATTGCCTAATCTGCTAGTTATGTTATATTGCTTAATCTCCTAAATCTGTTATCTGCTAAATCTGTTAAATTGCCTAATCCGTTATTTGCCAAACTTGTTGAATTGCCTAGACTGCTAAATATGTTATCTGTTAAATCTGTTAAATTGCCTAATCCGTTATTTTCTAAAACTGTTGAATTGCCTAGACTGCTAAATCTGTTATCTGCTAAATCTGTTGAATCGCTTAAACTGCTAGATCTGCTACATGTTGAATTGTCTGATCTGTTGAAACTAGATAATGGTAATCTGGGTATGGAAATCCGTAGGCTCGACCTAAGATTTGGTAGAACATGGAAATTTGATTAATCCGTTATATCCTATGAAGAAGTTTAATCTGTAAAACAAACAGAATTAGTCTGATACCTGAAAAATCTATATTGGAATGAATTGGCTATGACACGAGGTTAGACTTTGTTTGCGGTAGAAGCCTGCCCGAAACCAACCGGCTTAACCAGCGACCGCAAACTGTCAGTCTAATGTGAGAGGTCGCAGGCATAACTAAAATATGCTCAGACACGAGGTTAGGTCTGGCTTGTGGCAGAAGTCTGCCCGGAACCGCCCGACATATCCCTCGGCCACAAGCTACCGACCTAATGTGGGAAGTATGAGCATTAATTTTTAATTAATGCAAATCTGGGATAAATATGATGTCTAAAACGTGTTGGGTGGATAAGGTTAAACCAATTGGACTAATGAATTAAACAAACCCGTCTCATGAATTTGTAAGCCCAATTACAAAGTTAGACAAATCTGTAAACCTGTTAAATCCGTATATCTGATCTGTTAGTCTGAAAACTTCTCTGATATGTGAACTAGTTGATCTGAACTTTGTATGTCTGAACTTGTAAACAAGTTAATCTGAAATCTGTTAGTCTGGGGGCACAAGGTTAGGAGGGAAAATTACTTGTGTCATCTGTTGTTTGGGACCCATATTAGTCAGTAACCCTTTCTGGTATCAAAACTTTGACCCAACAGTAAGTAGGGTCCGGGCACGCTTACTGAACTAATTATAAGTGGTTCATTCTGATGATGGCGAAAGGTGTTGATGGTGCGTTCCAACCGGGTCATGTGCGTGCATGGATCAGGGTCTGCCTCTGAGGATGTAAGACGCGTGACATCTGTAAATAGGCTTGTGCCAATTGGTTGTCACTTTAGGGAGTGATACACCCTATTGTGGAACCGACACAGGGTATTTATGTATTAGGGAGCCAATCGCTTGGGGTAGGGTTTTAGGGTACACTTAGTTCTGTCTGTTTCTGTTGGTACCGTCTGTTTTTGTTGGGTGGCAACACCTGTCTGTGTGGTACCGTCTGTTCGGGTGGTAAAGGCCCATTTACTAGTGTACACCTAATTCTACGTTCTGTTTCCGTAGGGATTAATCTGTTTCTGTATATGTCTGTTTCTGATCGGGTGGTAAAGGCCCATTGTTAGCATTCTGTTTCTGTCTGTTTTTGTTCGGGTAATAAAGGCCCATTATTAGCATTCTGTTTCTATCTGTTTCTGTTCGGGTGGTAAAGGCCCATTATTAGCATTCTGTTTTTGTCTGTTTCTATTCGGGTGGTAAAGGCCCATTACTAGTATTCTCTTCTGTGGAAATTATTCTGTTCCCATTTCTGCTTCAGTTTAGATATTAGGGTGACACCTAATCCTGTTATACTAGTATTAGTGCAGAGAAATGAAAAGTAACATTATTCTGTTTAACCTAAGTACATCTGCTGCTCCTGTTACTGTTATCTCTCATCCAGTTTTATTTGAATGCCATGATTATTATTATCTGTTCATATGTTGAAAGTCGCTGGACTTGCCAGACTTTATGTTTGACCTTGCTTGTTTTCGCCCCTCTTTCTTCCGTTCCCCCTAGGTTATCCATGGAGGGAATACTTTAGCTTGATCCAAATTCCTTCTACTTGAAGTGCTTAGAGTATGGCTTGGCTCTTTATAGCTTCTGTTCTGTGGGGATTATGATTTTAAAGTTTTGTACTCTGATGATTTTTTGAACAAGACTGATATTTATGTACTTGAGTTTTTCTGGAAAGATGTAACCAAACTGATTTCTGTTTTCCACTGTAATAAGGTTATAATTTCTTAAGTATTGTTTATCTATCTTGTAAATTTCTGTTCTGTCTACTAAAACGCTCCACCAAAGTTCAGGCATTCCCTTTGTGAGTGTCCTTAACGGAGGTGGGGTGTTACAATCATGAGCTAGAAATCCAAGCCAGAAAGAACATCTCTCCCTAAAAAAGCTCAAGGATGATTCATTTACATTTATTTTAGGTTTTATTTTAATTGTTTTGGAATTCAAATGGTGGAGGAGGTTCCACTCTTTTTTTTCTTGTTGTAAGATGAAGAAAACTAAAGTGTTATGTGTGTTGGCCATCTTTTAGAAGGGCAGCTGCACTTGGTTATATCACATCAATTTTCCTTACAAATTCTTGTTTATGTATGAACTTGAGAAAAAAAAGGGTACGTTTGTACTGGTAATGACGGCGGTATTCCAAAACAATCGTAAGTTAAACTAGTTATTGGATTACTGAAAATTATGAAAACAATTATTTGTGCATTGAATTAAAATTCAATAGTCAAACTAGTAATCGGATCTAGCTAGTGCTTGCATTACAATTCTTTTAACCTCTTCCAATCGGATCTAGCGAGTGCTTGTGTTCCTTTGCCCTTTGCGTTACACTTCTTTCAATCGAGTCAAGGTTAATAGAGCTCCGACTAGAGATCGCCAAAGGATGTTTTTGGTTGTGTAAGAGATAGTGCAGGTTCACAACAGGCAAAGGATGAGGTCAGAGGAAGAGATACGGTGAAGTAACGCTACGTTCATATGCATGCAGGTACACTGCTGATACACTGCAAAATCTGGATCATTTTATATATAGTTGAGTCAATTGTTTGTGGTACATGTTACTGATGGATTGTAGGCTCTTGCAGGCTTGTAAGTAAGCTGAATTTATGTCAGTTGAGTCAACTACTATATGGCTGTGTATATGCAACCAGGTACAGGCTATTGTAAGAGTGTGAAGAAAATCTGAAACAAAGTTCATTATATTTCTATGTCATTTAAGTTACCTTTCTTCAGTTACTTAATCTCAATTCTGTATGTATTTTAATTCTTTACTGATCAGCCTACATTAGGTATGATTTTGTTACAATTTCCTTGCAATCTTTTTGGTTCATATCAAAAAAATTCGTCCATTATTTTTTTGCTATTTATATTATTGTTTCTTGCACAATTTCTTTATGGATCTTGTTTAAATACTTTCAATTTTTTAGTGTTAACTTTCAACAATTTTGCCATTCTTCATTACTGTTCATACCACGATATTTTGGATCTATTTTTCTGCAAATTATTGATTATGCAATTACTTGAATCTAGTTTCCTTTTTGTTATTCAAATCTTGACTCAATTTCCAGTTTAATACCTATAATTCTTGATAGTGCAGATATCAGTGATTGTTTAATAGTTAAATCAAGGTTGCAATTGGCAGAAGCAGAAAGCTAGACTTAGGTGGAGAAGTTGCGACTGTTAGTTCTTACTAATTGGCAGAAGCATAACCATTGAATATGTAAGATCATTGTTTATTGTGTTGTTACTTGCATCATATTACTAGATGAATAAGGGTTCAATTGAAGTTAGGTCTTACTAATGTTTTTTCTATTTCTATCCCCAACTTGAGCAGAATGTTGCTTGAATTTCTTTAGTCTAGTTTCTCTTATGATGATGGAAAAAAATCTAGCAGCTAGATTGGAAATGTTAACTTATAGCAAAGGTGATGACAATGCTTAAGGGCTATGGTATAGAGTTTCCGTTTCGCGTTTACTTGCGACTTAGTCGTTATCATCTTCATAAGTCGGTTGGCTATGTTATACTTATTTTGGTGTAAATATGGCATTATGTGGTTTTAGTATGGTTATGGATGACATGTGTTTGTGTTTGAGATAATGTTAGCACCAACTGAATAGATTTGTTGTTTATAATTCACTTGGTGTATGAATTGATGAAAGACTATGGATGTTGTGGTTTTTTTGAATGTGATTATGAATGTTCTTTTTAATTCTATATTAATATTGTTGGCAAATTTATCTTTGTTTTTTTAATATGTTATTTATTTTAGTATTCACACTTGATTAATGTTAGATCGATATATATATATATATATATATATATACACACACACATATACATATAAGCAGATCAGAAGGGGAATAGCGGCGGATTACCAACAAAAAAGGGAGGTTTAGTATACTTCAATTTAATTTCCATCACTAATCCCTTGGCAATTAGTAAGGGTTTACCAACGCTTTTTATAAATAATATTTCATTATAAAATATTTATCCGTCGGTAAATAGTCAGTGTATAAATTAAAATTAAATTAAAAAATAAAATCTTATTTTTATTATATAATTAGTAAAATGATGGAAAACCGTCGGAACACTCATTCTAAATTCCGTCGCAAAAATCTGACACAATTACCGTCATGGTTTTTAACGACCACAGGGTTATGCAGGAAATCCGTCGCTAAGGCCAATTTAGCAATGGATTAGAAGCGGATATTACTGCTGCTATATGCAGATTTTCTTGTAGTGTTTGGATACTGATTTCAATTTCTGAATGAATAATCAACAAATAATCTTAAAATTGAAAATCAATTACAAGAGGAATAGAGCTATACAGGACAAGAGGGATTAAAATATATACAAAAAAAAATTCAGCACATCTGATACCAACTGGTGTCCTTATTAACAAATTTTGATCACAAAGACCAACCAGACAAGATCAACAAATTTGGCACATTTATCAGAATTGCATACAAGAACAAGCAGTTATTTGAAAAACAGTATCAAAGCAGCAACCATATCATAAACAAGCAATTTCAAAAATATTTTCAAAGCAATATCAGAGCAGCACAAGAAATAGTTTTAAAACAGACTTGTCAAGATGATGGTCACATAAGATGATTCATGATCCAATGATTGAAAATACCGTTTATTTGAAATCATTTGAGGAATATGAAATTCTCAAGATTCAATGAATCAATCACACCAGATTATTAATTTCGGATTCAATATATGTGTGAGATTCAATAATTTAATATTTTCAATTGATATTAAACAAACAAATATTTAAATCAAATAACCATGAAATAATAAAGAGATTTAAGACCATTTTTTTTCAAAGAATTTTTCCAAAATTATTTCTGACAAGTACCCGAGAAATTTCAGATCATTTACATCAAGTTTGAGAGGTATTCATGATAAAAATAGTTTATTTGAAATCACTTGAATCAATGTCAAGTTTGAGATATAATGAATTATTCACACAAGATTGATAATTTCAAATTTAAGTGATGTGTGAGATTTATATTATCAAGAATTTCAGATGATTTCAAACAAAAAAACTTCAACCATAATAATCACGAATCAAGATGAAATTCAAGATGTACCACTGTGATTCAATGCAATTCAAAATGTCCAAGCCAATCTGAAAAATAATGAAATTATCACAACTGATAAATAGCAGAGTGCTGTAATGAGTATGATATTTCAAGCTTTTCTAAAATAAATTAGAAGAAACTCAAAACAGCAAAGGTGTGTGAATTTCCATTAAACTTTCAGAACTTCAAAAATGTAGAATTCAAAATTAACTGTGTTCAAGATATGACAAGAATACATCAACACTATCATGAATTCAGAAATCAGAAAATAAGCTTCAAAAGAATTGCAGATATTTACAAGTTTAAATACAAGATCTAGATATGATTAGAAACATCAGATTTTTATTCAAATAAAGCAAATTTTCGGAAAATCAAGAGTTCTACAATTGGAAGTTAAGGAAGCCCAGAATAGAAGAATAATAATATGGCAATGACAAATCAAAATCAAAAACAAAAATTGAAAGGATAGAAAGAGGAATAAACCAAGAAATTAAAAACAGAGAATATTTACAAAGGTGAGTTTAGAGATCATACCTGAAGTCGATGTAAACCAGAATCTCTAACTCAATAATCCTGGCTGGAGGAACTGTGAATGATACAGAATCATAAAACAGTTTGAATTTCAATCTCCTTTGAATAGCAGTTCCTCAGCCACCTCCAGTACCTAAGTGTTTAGGGGATTGAGTGGTCTAACAAAATTAGTTAAACCACTCATAGTTGCATGTTGGACTTTCGGTACCCAAACTTGATTGAATAGCAACCCATCAGAAATTACCAAAGTGCCTTTAGAGACCCAGATCTGTTTGAATTTAGACGAATTCATTTTGTTTCTTTTTGGGGTCCAAACAGGGTTATTTCTAAACAAGTTTATGTTTTGCTTTTGATTCAAAAATCCTTTAAAATCATCAGAGTCCAGATTATCAAGTCGATCTTTTTCAAAGAAGGTTGAAGTATTTTTAAAATCATTTTAACTTCTCTTTTCAAAAACATCAAATTTTCCAAAGCCGAGTCCATACTTATTTCCAGAAGAAAATTGGTTTTTCAACAATATATCCAATGATTTTTCTCCATTCAAAAATTTATTCAAAGTTGATTCAAGTCGTCAAATCTTGTATTTAAGATCATTATTTTCTTTTATCAGATTTGAACAACGATTAGTAGTGATTTTCTTTTCAACATCAGATTGTTTTGAAACCAAATTTTCATTTTCAAGAGATTTAACTCTAGCTATGGACTCAGAAATCTCAAGATCAAATTGTTTTTGTTTTTCAAGTTTATGTTTTTCAAATCCTTTGAATTTTTCAATTTCAGTTTCAACCTCTCTCAAAATCGCTTCAGTTTTCATCAAACTTTCCTTTTCAAAAGATTCATGTTTGAAATTAACCTTATCCGACTCATTTTGCAAAGTTTTGTTTTTATGAATTAGTTCATCTTCATGATATTTCAAAAACAAAATTTCGTTTTCAAGATTTCTAAAATTTTCATTTAGATGAGCTAATTCAATTTTCAAATTCATACAATCTTTACAAACAGAGTTTTCAGGTTTTAATTTCACAACATTATTTTTGCAATGCAACTCAGAGTTTTCTGATTTGAAAATTTTATTTCTCCGTTGGAGACAATTTATTGTTTTGGTTAAATTATTATGAAGAGAACCCAATTCTTCATAAGAAAAAATTCCATCATTTGAATCATCATTAATAGCTCCAGTTAAGCGCATATCTGAATCTGAGTTGGCGGTTGAGGGTTTTGAGCAACTGTCAGATTTTCCATACAGCACGTTGAGAGTCTGCCAGATTTCCTGCGCAGTCCAACAATGGGAAATGAGACTATATTGAACATCATCAATATGAGAATATAAAATATGAGTAGCATGTAAATTAAATTCAATATCAAACCTATTTACAATTTCATACCCATTTTTAATACTATTCCAACATTTAATATCAATAGATTTTAAATAGGATTTCATTTCTGATTTCCAATTTAAAAAATCTGTACCATTTAAAATAGATGGAAAATGACTAGACTGACTTTCTATGGACTGACAACCAAGATTCACCATTTCTCTAGAGTTAACAGAAAAACCTGGCTCTGATACCACTTGTTGGATCTAGATTAACCCTAGAGGGGGGGGGGGTGAATAGGGTTTATAGATTTTTAGCAGGATATTAAAAATTATCAGATCACAGAATGCAGCAGAAATAAAAATACAGAAAGTAAATAACACAAAGAGACACCCAGCTTCGGCAAAATCCTGCCTACTATTACATTCCTAAGGTTTCTACTAGGTGTTATAAACAGATCCCGCTTACAATCCCATGTAAACTCGCAGCGCTTGCTCCTGTCCTAACCCTACGCTCAAAACCCTAGACTGACCGATATCCCCTCGACCAAATTTTCCCATATTACAAACTGTAACATGTAACCCTAGATTTTTCAGACTCTAGTAAACTGCTTGGACGATTACAATTCAATTTACAACAAAAACAATATAAAATAAAACAAAATAGAAAAATAACAAAGAAAACCCTTCCCTTTAAATTAAATAGGCTAGGTCAAAACTAAAAGGCCCAGTCCAATTAGTCCTTTGCAAACCCTAAGAATGGTTGTCGTCCCTTAAACACAAACTAGGTTTTCTTCTTTTTCTCCCAAAACCAGATCGCGATTAAAGGAATTGATTTGATTCGGTTGTGGCTTCTATCTCCAGTAGCTTGCTCCTTCGATTGATTTGGGTAGACGTTGTTGATGATCAAAACTTCAGAAAGAAAAAATGTGGGTATTTCTGAATTTTTGAATTCGAACTTGTGATGTTTTGTTTTTTATTTCGATAATCTGCATGTGATGATGTGGTGTAGTATTTATAGGATTTTTCAATCCCCAAATACATGTCTCTGATTTCACATGAATATGACTTGACCGATTTGAGTAAAATTTCCTCTTTTGACATTCTCGTTTGAATTTCTTGAATTTGAAATAGCTTGCGTGATTGATGGCTATGAATACCTTGCCAGATATTATACTGTAATATCTGGAAAGATATAAAGCTTGCCATAAACATGAGCACTACTTTTCCACAGAAAAATGTGATTTTTGAAAACAATTAAATGCTTTCCCTTGTCCAAAAAACTGATTGTGCATTCTTGGAAAGAAATTGCTTTCTTGCCAAACATGATTTCCTCTGATTTCCTGATATGTTGCATAGTTCGAATTTCTTGTTTTCTGAAAAAAATGCTTTCCCAAAAGAGCTGCATTGATTTCATGCCATAAATGTGTTCATTTTTGGAAATGGAATATTTTGATTTCTCAAAACATTAAAAGAATTCCTTATGTGAATTTGAGTAACATTTGAATGATTGCCAAGACAGGAATAGATTTCTTGATTCATAAAAAAGATGTTGAATATAAATTTGCTGATTTGAAACCATTGAACAGTCTATGATCAATGCTTTCCAAAAAGACTTTTGCATGTTGCCAATATCTCCATACTAGAACAGTGTATTTTGAAAATGAATCATTTCATGTTTTGTGTAAAACTTGCTGATTTGCACATATGCCATAATGACTTGCATGTTCAACATTCCTGTTTTTCCATGAGCACTTGCCAAAAATTATTTGCTTCATTTCCGGAAAAAACATAGAATTGATTATTCTTGGTCCCATGAATTCAAAATGAATATTCCAAAAAAAAAAACTTGCTTGATTAAAAGATTTAAGAATCAAATCTTGTCAATGATAAAAACTTTCCAGAAACAAAATGCTTGATCAGATATGAAAATGTAGAGATGCCTGATTTTGCTCTGTTGAAAGAATCCATACATGATTTGATTTTCTGGATTTGATTGCTGCAAAACTGGAAATATAAGCTTGCCAAACATGAGTTGTGATTTCTCCAATTAATTTCATCAGAAAACAATTAAAAGAAAATTCCTTCTAAATTTTGGAATGCATGTAAACATTTTTGCCTTCATGTACTACATTATGAAATCTTTATCCTTGCTTCAAAAATATTGAATTGAGATTTGCTAATTTCTTGAATTGTTTTCCTGATTTTGTAGGCATTCAAGTCTCCATGCATTTTTTTCTTGCAATAATTCAAGCATTAAATTGTTTACACGAACCTGCCTCATTTATGTACTTGACTTTTGGCACTTGAGTATGCTTGAACTCTTTTTCTTGCCTGATTCATGATATTTGAAAAAAAACATATATTTCCAAAATTGTCTTCCTTGCTGAATTCTTGAAATAAATTCTTTTTTTTCATTACACTGTTGTCAATCTTCATATGTGTAAGACAGTTTGCAGACTTGAATTTGTTTCCAATTATTCAAAATAGTGAATAATAATGGAAAAATTTTCCTTCCTTTCTTGCATGTATACATGATTTGTACTTGTGATAAATTAGTAAATCACGAAAGGAAATATAATTTCTTTGCCCAAAAACTATCATGACACCTGCTTGCATAATTGGCTTCTTGCTTAGTTCTTTGGCATGCTGATTTGTATTGGTATCATTGTGGGCTACTTGGACAGAAAAAAATGTTTTTTCCTCCTTTTTTTTGTGTGCCATAATTGCAATGTGAATGAGTGAAATGTTTTAGTGAGGCAATGACTGTATACTAGAGTGTTGAGCGTTGTAGTGAAGAACATATGTACAAAAATGGGAAAAATTGTACTAATATTTGTAATAAACAAATTTGATTGAAATAAAAATTTATTATGTTCAAACAAATTTGTCTACCGTATTCAATTTATTTACGAGTACAATATTTTATGAATGTATATGAAATGTGAAATATTAGTGAAGTGTACAAATAGTAGAGTTGTAAAACTGTACTGTTTGAAAATTGGAATAAAAGATTATATTTAAACAAAATACTGTGTAAATATTTGAATGTCTGTACAGTTGTATTTTATTTGAATATAATTTTTATATTCCTATCTGTGATGATATATGAAAACATTACTGTAACAAACACATTTAAAATAATATTTATTTTCTTGTTATCATCAAACAAAAATCACATAATTGTGTGTACAACTACGTCATATACAACACCCTTTTCAATCGTTGGAAAGCAACATCACAATCCAAATCCCAGGCAAAAGTTGGGTTCTTCTTCGTAAACCTAGTAAGTGGGTGTGACGACCCTGAATTCCGTACTGACGGCGGCAAGGGTAATCTTTGGAATATTACACATAAACAGATAACAGCAGAAAAAATTAAATAAATACACCAGATAATGAACAAATAATACACTGGATAAACGTAATCATCAGAGTTACACAGTATACAGGATCATACTTAGTACAAATACAGTTCAGCTATACATAAATGTCTACAGCGAAAAACAAACATAATATTTACAATAGGAGCTGGACAACATAAAAAGAGATAAATAATAGGATCCATCTTCAGCTCCAGCTATCCAGAAGGAGCCAGCTAAAGCCTGAATTCAAGGCTGCCCATGTAGAAAGAGGGGCACCCGAGTTTGCAAGTGAAACAAACTACGAGTCAGTCATGGGACTGGTATGAGAAATCTACTCAACACATTTAAAATATGGCTAATCACAGGACCACGCCACTTTCGTGGAACGGGTTTACTCCATCAGATTGCCAGTGCTCTAAAACAAATCATTCTTTGAAACATCGCAATGCTTTTTATAAAAATGAAGCCATTATAAGACTCAGTTCCCATCACACAATGCAACGCAAACCAGAGGATAGAGTTTTACCTTATAATGGCCAAAATATGCTTGATACGAATAAAACAAAAGCATTTGATATTATTACTAGTGTTTATACGTTTCAAAAACAATTTCATATCATAACTATCAATCACAGACGACATGACCTTCCCATGCCACTCTGTCGCCAAATATAGGTATACAATTAAAACCGCACAGTCACGTATTTGGAAATTGGATTTCCGTCATGAACCAAGGCAAAAGATAGTCCTTACCGACTTCGAGACAATCTAGCCCATGTATCAAGGTCAGAGCGCATCGACCCTTGGATCGTCAAGGCCGGTCCACCGATGTGGATTAAAATTTCTGAACACTACGTTTCCCCGCCCTATGGGGCGTAAATGAGCCAATGAATGGCTCCATCGGTCCCGGATCGACCGATATATCCGAGGCGCCTGGCTATCCATCATCCACATAAGTAAAATGTCAGGCCGTGTAAAAACACTGACACAACTCCTAACTAGAAAGAAACACATGCCCTCCCTGAGGTCCTTCTCCCGTTTCTGGTTCAAACCGGGGAGTGAGGCTCGTGAATTCACGTTACACACAAAGCTACGCCACACAGGCGGTGCTTTGATCATCAATCACAAGACTTTTCTTTTCAACAGAAGCCGTGATCACTGCATCTTAGCATGTCACACAGGCAATTCACACCATGAAACTGATGGTTATCAATCACACAGAATGAATTCCAATGTCAGACACATAGTCCATTTGCAAGTCCGTTCTGGGTCTGAATGAAGCCGGAGGCACCAAATACCTCGCATATCCATCGATCCCCACGTATGTCTAGATGACCAACACTCATTATCCATATTTCGGGATGCCTCCCAATCAGGACATCGGTTACCATCCAAACGAGGTGAAGATCGGTCTTCAACCACCGTCTTCATCTTCGACTTCTTATCGTCGATTCAGTTATTCAGAATGGGATAAACCCGGTCTTTCTGAGCAACTCGCGTATATAATAAACAAGTGCCACATAAACACTACATATGCATCATTTCAATACATTAGTCACTAACCGTCAATCAGTAAGAGAACGATTTCCCAAATATTAACCCCAAAGGTCGAATACAACATCAGATCAAAATCCAGAAAACCATTCGACTTAGCAAACCTTCAGTTAATTTCTAAATTTCACAACCATATCGTTATAATATTTTATAACGATTTATTGCTATTTTTATTTATTTTAAAATAGCCAATTTATTCAAAACGACGCTTCGGGCCATAACGCGGTCGTGGCGCTGTTTTTTTCAGATTTGATTTAAACATATCTGAAAATCTAACCGTTGGATCTTCAAAAAATTTACATCATTAGAAAGATCTTTTCAAACGAATCCAACGGTTCCAGTTTCGGGAAAATCCAACGGTCGGATCTCCCGGTATAATCGTTTGAAGTTTCGATTTCCAAATACGAACTACAGCGTCATTATTCGATTAAATATAATTATATATATATAATCGATTATGGTGTTGTTTTTCTTCAGATTTGAATTAAACATCCTAGAAAATCCAACCGTTGGATTTTTACAAAGTTGGTATCGTTGGAAAGATATTTCCAAAGCGAACCCAACGGTTGCGATTTCGGGAAAATCCGATGGTCAGATCTCCCGCACTAATCGTTTGAAATCACGGTTTCAAAATACGAACTGCAGCGTTGTTATTTGATTAAATATAATTATATATATATATATATATAATCGATTCTGGCGCCGTTTTTCTTCAGATTTGAATTAAACATTCCAGACAATCCAACCATTGGATTTTTACGAAATTGGTGTCGTTGGAAAGATATTTCCAAAGCGAACCCAACGGTTGCGATTTCGGGAAAATCCGATGGTCGGACCTCCCACACTAATCGTTTGCAGTCATGGTTTCAAAATACGAACTGCAGCTTCGTTATTCGATATATTTCAATTCTATATATATATATATATATATATATATATATATATATGTATATATATATATATATATATATATCGATTCTTCGATTTCAAAACTATATGATTTTCATACATTTGATAAAATGGTATTTTTATCTAACTGTCTTTTATTTTAACACTTCACTATTTTTAACAATTCATGTATATAATAAAAATTTGATTTTTAATGTAAAACAATTTATTTCAAAATTCGACTATTTTATATAGTTAATATAGGTGATAAAAATAGGATTTTTATTATAAAACAATTTCTTTCAAAATATGAATACCATTCAACACATGAATTTCAATTCAACGAATGAATTTCAATTCAACACATGAAGGTTTTCTATGGTTTATATATATAGATAAAAAGGTGATTTTTATATTTAAAACATGAACACCATTCAACACATGAATTTCTATTCAACGAATGATTATCGATTCAACACATGAAGGTTTTCAATAGTTTATATATATAGATAAAAAGGTGATTTTTATATTTAAAACACGAATACCATTCAACAATGAATTTCTATTCAACGAATGAATGTCGATTCAACACATGAAGGTTTTCTATTCAACGAATAAATATAGTTTCAACAAATGAAATTAATTCTAACACATGAATATTATTCAAAATTTCAACAGCATAACGGCAGGGTAGTTAAAACCGGGACCATCCCTAGTACGACTCCTCGCTCTACCTTAAAGCCTCGCAGCTTTTGACAATGGGGAATCATGCATCTAGTTCGCACGTAGGCGGCATGTATATTTTTTTCATTTCCACAATCTAATCCTATGTGGTTTCAACCAAATATTTCTCAAACACAAACGGGTATCTTTCAACCACAATTAATCAATTTCAACCACAAACAATTTCAATCAACCATTCACTATCAATCAATTTTCGCACCAATCACAACCAATAAATATCGTCCATGGTTTGTGGACAAGGGGCGTATATATATATACGTACATATATATATATATAGCATTTCACTTCTATTTCAACACATATATAATTTTTACAATGCATATATAACTTATACATCGAACGTACAACTTATACAACGCTTATACATGAGGTGTACAACGCTTATATAACCCATACATCGACTATATAATTTATACATCGTCGTTTTCCATATCGTTTATAAATTAGAAATCTCACATTGGGTTCCACTCCACCAAAAATAGCAGAAGGCTCAGAAAAATATGCGGTCTCTTCTAGAATGTAGAAGATGTCCACACGGTCACGATGTTTCCTGTTTTATCGATTTTTGTCAACAAATGAGAAAGATACGATTTTTCAAAGTTTGCAACGGTTTAAAGGTGTTAAAACAGTTGAAAATTATCATAGCCGTACCTCTCAAAAAAACTTCAAAACTAGGTTTTGGGTTTTCGTCAAATCCGTGCGGCTTGAGACCGAACCACCTACGTCACGTCAAAGTGCTTGGAGTGGCGTGCCAGCGCCTTGGGGGGGGGGGTCGAACTCGGCGGTGTCTGGACGGCGGAATCGGGCTCGAAACGACAAGACTTTGGAGGCTCCTATCTCGAGAACGACGACACGAGGGGAGGTGAGGTTGGTATGGATTTAAAGAGGGGAGATAGTACTTTAAAAAGTTCAACTGGAGGGACGTCTGATGGGGAGCGGAATCACCGGAAAATGGCCAGGAAGTTTTGGCAATGTTTCTGTCTTCGACCTGGGGAGATAGAGGGTTTTCGATGGATTTTTATATTTTTTAAAATAATGAATGAAAATTTTCTATTGGCCCATGCTTATATATTTCAAAAATTAGGGTTTTCATAAACAAACACCAATTCAAGCCCAACGACTGTCACCACGAGCTAATTACCCCCATTCCAAACACAATGGGATATGTTTCGTAGGCCCATTTGACTGTTTCAGTCAGTTTTCCTTCAAATTAAATTAGAAATCACTTAATATTTGATTTGAACGTACATTTCAATTTGCCAGGGCCACAAACTGATTCAAAAAAATCCAGAAAAATAAATCTAGCTATGTTCTGATGATACAGTCCTAACAAAACTAGTTTCGTCGAATTCTGAGACCGTTTGCAAAATGGCCCATTTCTGGTCGATCCAATTTAACTGTAATTGACCCAAACATATTTTCCTTTTCCACGCTCACATACGAGCTTCAAAAATTATGAGATTTGAAACCTAGCAATCACTTCACATCCCGGATCCAACAAAAGTGGTTTCGTCGAATCTCGAGGTCATTTGCAAAATGGCCACTTCCACGGGCTATATAAATTCCATAGCGACCTTTCTGAAAATTCATTTGGCCATAACTTTTGCTTTCCGCTATGAAACTTCGTTTTTTCAAATTCGTTAGAAAAGTATCAACTAACAGATTTAAATATTTTTGGTTTCACTCAAATCCTCTTTGTTTTGCACCCGGTACAGTCAGTCAAAATTTGAATTCAAATTTTGAAACTACCGCGCCATTTCAGGCCTTGTTTATAATTAGAATTACTTATATTTGTTTTCAAATGTCGATTCAAACTTACTTTTCATCGTTATTATTTAAAATATTTATTTTAAATATTTAAAATCCACTACAATAGCCAATTTAAAATTTTTAAATTGGTTCAGATTTTCTGGGTCGTTACAATCTCCCCCACTTAAAACTTTTCGTCCCCGAGAAGGAACAAAGTCGAAAGTGGTTTAATTAATCAACTCTACGTTCAATCTGGCTTCCATTCTCCAACTTTTCAGTTTCTGAGAATTTTCAAATTCTTCAAAAAATTTGGCTAACACCCGGAATTTTCGAAAAATTTCGCCATAACCTCCTTTGTACGGGGAGGGGTTTGGAAATTTATTGGGCCGTATTAGGTACCCAATAAATCCTATAAAGCATACACATATTTATAGTGATATATTCTGGTGTTTACAGGGGAGCGTGTATAGATAATAACTCTAGAGAATAAATTCTCGTCACCCTATCAAAGCCTGAGGGAGTGTGTATTTTAATTGCTCCAGAGGATAAATCCTCGTCACCTCATCCCGTGTGGGAAATAAATAGTCCATGTGCCATATCTAATGACTAGAGAGACGTGATTATTGTCAACTCCAGACCCGTGTGGGGTTTTTATTAATCTGACAATTTATCGTTACATTTTTATATGGTCATATCAGTCATCAGTTCAACCTATAAAATATAGTCATCGCCATATAAGCCTCTCGCTCGTACGGTAAATCTTCCACCTCGTCACACTAGCTCCAAATGCGTATGTGGTATATGATGAAGTATGCCAATCTTCCAGAAGTATGCTATGTAATGTAGTTCAAAATTAATTGTTACTATCCTATGGCGATATTTATTATTACACACAGAACAACCAGCACTCTGCATCCAGTGGCATTCACAGGAGTTGATATAATAATATTTCGCATCCAACTCATTAAGGTTTACCTATTTGTCGGGCACGCAAATAATTTCTTTACTCAACAGCTATCCAATTACCTGTTCAAACATATATAATGCACAAGTATATATTTCTATCTATTTTTAAATCAATTCAATGTGTGATTTAAACGAATAAATTCTACCATTATTCTCTTATTAATTAAATTAAGTATCGTTTCTATAATTTAATTAATCCAATTCTACTATCACACAACATGAACAACAATCAAATTGTTTTTAACTTTTCAAAAATATACTAATCAATTTCTGTACTCTTTTTAAAATCATTCAGACTATAGAATTAAAAGTGCACACCCATGGAAAGAAAATAACAACAGAGTAGAGAATTAAATGGTAATGCAAAGTATGGTAAATGTACCTTGCACCGGAGTCAATCAGAGATATCTACTCGACACTTAGGATAGGCTTTCTGAATGCTCTCCTCAGTTTTCCAAGTACAATCTCGCGGATCTCCACTCCATTACACTTTGACTAAGTGAACCTTCTTGTTCCTCAGCTCTTTGGTTTCTTTGCCGATAATCTTTAGCGGCTCTCTTCTCACAGCCAATTCTGGGATAATTTCAATATCCTGTTGAGCTGCTTCTTCCACGATCAAGTCTGGATCATGAACGTGCTTTCGAAGTTGAGATATGTGAAATACATCATGCACTCCAGGCAACCAATCAGGCAATTTAACCCTATAAGCGAGAGTCCCGATCCGTTCCAGAATAGGAAACAGACCAATGAATTTGGGCGCCAACTTCCCAGTTTTACCGAACCAGATAACTCCTCTCATCGGCGATACTTTCAAATATACATAGTCGCCAACAACAAACGATATATCTCTTCTTCTCCTATCGGCATAGCTCTTTTGTCGGCTTTGAGCGACGAGTAATTGTTTCTTAATAAAATCGATTTTTTCGGCAGCTTCACGGATCATATCAGGTCCCAATACAAGTCTATTACTGGGTTCGACCCAATAAGCAGGAGATCGGCACGGTCTACCATACAACGCTTCAAATGGTGACATTGTCAGGCTCGCCTGGTAGCTATTGTTATAAGAGAATTCAGTCAAATGCAGATGGTCTTCCCATGATCCACCGAAATCTAGAACACAAGCCCGCAATAGATGTTCTAAAATATGATTCACCCTCTCAGTCTAACCATCTGTCTGAGGATGATAGGCGGTGCTCAAGTTCTGCTTTGTTCCCAACTCTACTTGAAATGCCTCCCAGAATTTGCTAGTGAATATTGGATCTCTATCACTCACTATACTGATCGGCACTCCGTGTAGTCTAACAATTTCCTTGAAGTATATCTGCGCCAGACTCTGAGCAGTTCTGTTTGATCTAACAGGTATGAAATGGGCGGTCTTCGTGAAGCGATCTACGATCACCCAAATACTGTCATTTCCTTTTATGGTTCTGGGCAAACCATCAATGAAGTCCATGGAAATATGTTCCCACTTCCAGCCTGGAACGTCTAGCGGTTGTAACAATCCAGCCAGTTTCTGTTGGTCGGTTTTGACTAGCTAATAAGTAGGGCATTGACTAACATATATCGAGATGTCTCTTTTCAATGACTTCCGCCAGAATGTTCGCTTGATATCGTTATACATTTTACTCACACCCGGATGGATACTGAGCTTAGATTTGTGGCATTCATCAAGCACATCTCTTCTGAGTTCAGGAATTTCTAGAACACAAATTCGTCCTTGTAACCTCAGAATCCCTTCGCTGTCGAGCTGGAAATCCGAAGCATTGCCTTCACGAATTCGCTGACTCATTCCTTTAATAAATTGGTCGTCTTTTTGGAGAGCAGATATCTTGTCAATCAACGAAGTCGCAATGATAAAACTGGCGATCATAATATTCTTTCTACTTAACGCATCGGCCACAACATTGGCTTTCCCTGGAGTGTACAGAATTTCAAAATCGTATGCTGCGAGGAACTCGAACCAACGTTGCTGCCTCATATTCAAATCTTTATGGGTGAACATATACTTTAACGACTGATGGTCTGTAAACAGTTCGAATTTCTCACCCAGAAGATAGTGTCTCCAGATTTTCAAAGCGAATACGATTGCCAACAACTCAAGATCATGAGTGACGTAGTTTTTCTCGTGTGGCTTCAATTGACGGCTAGCATAAGCAATCACTTCACCTCTTTGCATTAACACTGCACCAAGGCCTTCTCTAGAAGCATCTGTCCAGACTTTTAAATCTTGATTGCCGTCAATAATGGTTAACACTAGAGCAGTCGTTAATCTTAACTTTAGCTCTTCAAAAGCCTCTTCACATTCTGGAGTGCATTTGAATTTTGAGTGCTTCTTTGTAAGCTTCGTTAAGTGACCAGATATCTTCGAAAAGTTTTTAACGAACTTCCGATAATAACTAGCCAATCCGTGTAAACTGCGGACTTCTGTAGGAGTACTGGGCTGTTTCCAATTTTGAATAGATGTGATTTTACTTGGATCCACAGCAATTCCTTCTTTCGATACGACGTGGTCCAGAAATTTCACTTCATCTTGCCCGAATATGCATTTGGACAGTTTGGCTTTCAATAGATTCCGTCTCAGAATTTCTAGAACCTGTTCCAGATGCTCTTCATGTTCGGCCTTTGATTTAGAGAAGATTAGAATATCGTCAATAAAAACCAGAACAAATTTATTCAGGACTCCTCTGAACACTCTATTCATCAAATCAACGAAATATGCTGGAGCGTTACATAAGCTGAACGACATTACTAACCACTCATAGAATAAGTCTGGACCTCTGATTGCTGTCATAGGAACACACTCTTCGGCAATTCGAAGCTGATGGAAGCCTGTAGCTAGGTCCATCCTTGAAAATACTTGAGCTCCATTTAGACGATCCAATAAATCATCGATTCGCGGCAATGGATATTTATTCTTTATTGTCTGCTTGTTCAAATCACGATAATCCACATATAACCGTAGAGTACCGTCAGATTTTGGGACAAACACCACCACTGCACCCCAATCAAAGAAACTAGGCCTGATCAGACCCTTTCATACGAGCTGTCGTGTTTGATTGTCTAATTTCTCTTTCACTTTCAAGGACATTCTTCGAATAACGTGAACTACCGGCATTGCATTCGGAATTAAAGCAATTTTGAAATCAATTTCTCTTTGCGGAGGTAAGCGAACAACTTCTTCGAACACATCCACATAGTTCTTGACGACAGGAATATCTTTTACTAGGTCGGGAATATTCTCTGTGACTTCAGGGATATTTTCTATTTGGGCAGGAGAAACATCGAGAGCTGCCCAGAAGTCTTTTCTATTAGAATTCTGACCTTCACAGGGAATAGTTATATAATTACCTGATTTAATCTTCGCCTTTACGACTCTGTCGGCGCATTTAACTTCAGCTTCATAATTTGTCAACCAGTCTAACACCAAGATAAGATCAAACTCTGTAAAATTCATGACGACCGCGATGGTAGGGAATCGATAACGAGAAAAAGAAACCGGCACTCCACAAACCCAACTGAGATCGATGGAACCCCCGACCGGATTTTGGACTGTCATTGGTTCTTTGAGCTTCTTCAAATTCAAATTTAGTTTCTTAACTGCATTCTTGGCAATGAAGCTTCGCGACGCGCTAGTGTCAAATAGTACTTTAACTAGAATATCTTTGACAGTTAGCGTTCCTTCTAAAACATCTGGCCTTTCCTGACTAGCCGAAGGTGATGGAGTTTCTGCCACTTCATTCACTTGAACTACTTCGGGCTTGTTTAAGAGCAGGCAATCCTTTGCAAGATGACCAGCCTTATGGCATTGTTTGCACTCCCTATTCTCTTGAAACTCCCCATCAGTTCTAAACCTCTTCTTCTTTTGCTTTCGATTGGCTCTATATCCATCCTTTCTTTATTTCTTTGAAGATCTGCAATTCCCTTGCAAATGCCTTTGCTTATGGCAGTTATTGCATATGGCAGTTGTTACTGGATCTTTCTTAGATCTGGCCCTTTTCCGATTGTCCTTGGGCTTCTTGCTCACCTTAGACATCGTACTGGCCTCAGGACGATCAGTTTCAGACTCAACTTTGTTACTCGAGCTGATTTCCTCTTCGTCGCACAACATACCTTTCTTGTGGAGATCTTTGTACTGATAAGCCATGTATATCACTTCAGAAAAAGGAAGCTTCACATTCCTCATCACACTATTCTGATATCTCCTTTGTAGGGCCATAAATAAATCTCAGATTCTTCCTCTTTGGATCTTGAATCAGATGAGGAGCAAAGTGAGAAAGTTCGTTGAATTTCTTATGATATTCTGGAATGGTCATATCTCCTTGTATCAAATAAGAGAATTCATCACATAATCGCTCAGTCACTTCAGGAGGAGTAAATCTTTATAGGAAAATCTCTTTGAATCTATCCCAGGTGATATCACCTTCTGGATTATCATTGATGATGGTTTCCCACTAGATTAAAGCTTCTTCTTTGAGCGCCCAGGATGTCACTAACCTTTTCTGGTCATCTCTCAGCTGGAAACGCTCAAATATTCTTTCTGCAGAGCTCACCCAAGCTTGAGTTTGAATAATAGATTCATTGCCCGAGAATTGTGCTCCACCCAGATTTCGATATCTCTTAAATAGAGCCTCTAGATCTGGTTCTGCATTTCTTATATTTCTGACACTCATTTTCTAGTACTTCTGCAAATAGCAGATCAAGTGTCAGGTCAAAGAAAAGATAATTTAAAATATAGAAACACATACTTCAAATGTAAATGTGTCTATCGAGGTGTAATTTCATTCTGCTTTACTCATACTAGGATATTACTGATCCTTCTGTAATAAGTTACCCGTCCTAGAACACTTCTGGTTTTATTTCTTACGAGTTCGTTAATATGTTATATCCCAGAACTAAGTTTAACCAAAGCTCTAATACCAAATGTGACGACCCCGAACCCCGTACTGACGGCGGCAAGGGTAATCTTTAGAATATTACACATAAACAGATAACAGCAGAACAAAATTAAATAAATACATCAGATAATGAACAAATAATACACTGGATAAACGTAATCATCAGAGTTACACAGTATATAGGATCATACTTAGTACAAATACAGTTCAGCTATACATAAATGTCTACAGCGGAAAACAAACATAATATGTACAATAGGAGCTGAACAGCATAAAAACAGATAAATAATAGGATCCATCTTCAGCTCCAGCTATCCAGAAAGAGCCAACTAAAACCTGAATACAAGGCTGCCCATGCAGAAAGAGGGGCACCTGAGTTTGCAAGTGAAACAAACTACGAGTCAGTCATGGGACTGGTATGAGAAATCTACTCAACACATTTAAAATATAGCTGATCACAAGACCACGTCACTTTCATGGAACAAGTTTACTCCATCAGATCGCCAGTGCTTTAAAACAAATCATTCTTTGAAACATCGCAATGCTTTTTACAAAAATGAAGCCATTATAAGACTCAGTTCCCATCACACAATGCAACGCAAACCGGAGGATAGAGTTTTACCTTATAATGGCCAAAGTATGCTTGATACGAATAAAACAAAAGCATTTGATACTATTACTGGTTTTTATATGTTTCAAAAACAATTTCAAATCATAACTATCAATCATAGACGACATGAGCGTCCCATGCCACTATGTCACCAAATATAGGTATACAATCAAAACCGCACAGTCACGTATTTGGAAATTGGATTTCCATCATGAACCAAGGCAAAAGATAGTCCTTACCGACTTCGAGACAATCTACCCATGTCTCAGGGTCAGAGCGCATCGACCCTTGGATCATCAGGGTCGGTCCACCGATGTGGATTAAAATTCCTGAACACTACGTTTCCCCGCCCTATGGGGCTTAAATGAGCCAATGAATGGCTCCATCGGTCCCGGATCGACTGATATATCCGAGGTGCCTCGCTATCCATCATCCGCATAAGTAAAATGTCAGGCCATGTAAGAACACTGACAGAACTCCTAGCTAGAAAGAAACGCATGCCCTCCCTGAGGTCCTTCTCCCGTTTCTGGTTCATACCGGGGAGTGAGGCTCGCGAATTCACGTTATACACAAAGCTATGCCACACAGGCGGTGCTTTGATCATCAATCACAAGACTTTGCTTTTTAACAGAAGCCCTGATCACTGCATCTTAGCATGTCACACAGGCAATTCACACCATGCAACTGATGTTTATAAATCGCACAGAATGAATTCCAATGTCAGACACACAGTCCATTTGCAAGTCCGTTCTGGGTTTGAACGAAGCCGGAGGCACTAAATACCTCGCATATCCATCGATCCCAACGTACGTCTGGACGATCACCACTCATTATCTATATTTCGGGATGCCTCCCTATCAGGACATCAGTTACCATCCAAATGAGGTGAAGATCGGTCTTCAACCACCGTTGTAACACCCCGTAAAACAGTTAATACTAATATTCACAAATGAAAGAATAATTAATTTCAAATATAAGAATATTGGGAAACGGGCTGCGCCATTGTGTTCGTCTCGGAAAAGTACGTGAAATAGAGTCCGAAATTTTGTGAATCGGAGTTCGTATGACCGAGATATGGCCTCGAGAAGTTTCACGAAAAAATTAAATTTTAAAACAGATTTCAAAAACACAGAAATAGAGGCAGGCGGGAAAACTCCCGCCCAGACCAGGTCGACCTGGGGGTCGACTTGGGAGTCGACCTAGGGGGGCAGGTCGACACTAGAGTCGACCTGGGTGTCGACCTACCTAGTCGAGCCCAGGTGACCTGGGTGCATCTTGTTGGGTTTTCGGGCTGTGTTTTGAAGGCTGGACGAAATCTAATGGCTCTAATCTATTCTAGGGTAAATCTAATGGCCTAAATGCATCCTAACATCTATAAATAAGTGGGTATACTCTAACCCTAAATCACTTGAAAATTGGAGAGCTACCGACATGCCGTTGCCATGGAGTTCAGCGTAGCCGTCACAAACTAAAGAAGAAGAAGACCTAATCTACAAACTAAATCTACTCAAATCAAATCAAAAGCTCTCTCTCTTTTTCTCTTCTTTAAAATTGTGAGTATGATGAATCTCACAATATTATTATAAAATAATTTGATTAAGTTATGAATGGATCACAAGAAAGTGATATGAATTGTTGTGTATTTGTAAATTATGTTGTGGATCTCTTGTTATGCTATTATGTTATCATATATATGTTGTTATGTTGTAGTGATTATGTTGTAAATAATCCTATGCTATGTCATATGTGATTAATCATGCTATGCTGTGTTATAAATCATGTTATGCCATGTTGTAAATCATGCTATGCTATGTTGTAAATCATATCATGCTATGTTGCAAATTATGATATGCTATGTTGTAAATCTTATATATGTTGTAGATCCCATATTATCACATATGTTGAAATACTTATGTTATATGATAATGATGTCATGTTAAGTTGTGTTGAATCATACAAGTTGTAAAATCATGATGTTATTATTTATGCGAATTGGATCATGTTTAAAGTTTATGTTTTTTTTATAATAGATCTTGATTATGGGAATTTGCCTATTGAGTTAGGTGTACCCATATACATGAATCTACAAATTAATTGGATCTTGAATATGGGAATTTGCCTATTAAGTTAGGTGTACCCATATGCATGAATCTATGACTAAATGAATTTTTATTATGGGTATTTGCCTATTGAGTTAGGTGTACCCATATAAACCCATATTGTTAGAATAGATGATGTTGATTCACACATGCAAATTTATGAAATTTGATTGAGATCATATTATGTGAATTATGAACAAGTTGACATCTTTAGATCCATGACATGTATAATCCTATGCAAGTTGTACATATGCAAGTTTCACCCCTTATTATGATTCATTTAGTCATATATACATGTTGTTATTGTGATAATCTCTTTTATGCTATGAGTTAGACTATTCGAGTCTAATATATATTTTGCGAATAAACGTTCAAACGTGGGGTAGGGGTGATATTAGGAATTAATAAATTGGGTGCAATTTTGTATGATTTTGCACGCCTTGAATGGATGTCTATAATTGAGTCAATTATGGAAATTGTTGAATTTGGAATTAATTCATAATTCAAATAAGGAATTATTAAAATTGGGGAAAGTGGATTATTAATAATAATCAATGCTTAGGACACGAGGTTGGACCCGTTTGTGACGTAAACCTGCCCGGACCCGCCCGGCAAATCCAGTAGTCACAAATGTCGGCCCAATGTGAGAGGTCCTAGGCCCAAACTAAAGCATAACAGTTGTAAAGACACGAGGTTAGACTCTTTTATGGTGTAAGACTGCCCGGACCCGCCCGGCAAATCCAGCTGCCATAAATGCCAGTCTAATGTGAGAGGTTTTTATGAGGTTATGGCCTTAATGAATTAAGAAATACTTAGCCAGATAATCATGTAAGGTGGGACATGGGGTTAAGTAGGTGCCTTGGGTGACATGAGGAATCTAGTGGTTGCCTTTAGAGGCATTTGAAATACGATTAGACTTAACCAAATACACATGTAAATGAACATGACTAAGTGGGTTAAGTGGATGGACTAATGGGACAAGCTTAGGTGGAATGCTTGTGGGAAATAATGGGGGCCCATTTCAACCATTATCCCAAAACGTATCTTTGTGGGCTCGACCCAAGTCGAGGATGGGACACGCATACTGGGTTTGACTATAAGAGGCCAAAACAGGGAGCGGTGGCAACGCAAGTCCAACGGGTTTCATATGCGTGTGTGGACCCGGGCTGGTAGGTAAGACGTTGTTGCATCGTGTAGGTATAAGCCGTGCATCTCCGTTATATCGGGTTGCCACTTAGGGGAATGATACGCCCCACTATGGGGCCAGCACGGGTATCTACGAGTAGGGAGCCGATCGAAAAATGGAAAGTAGGTTACACCTAGTGGAGATAGGGGCAGGCGGCACCTATGTAGTCAGCTAGGAGTACGTAAAGCCATTAAGAAAGTTTCTAAGTGAAGCTAAGTGGGATCAATCTTTAGGGTGACTGGTGTGGTGCATTATAGTGTTTATCCTTTAGTATTTAGGAGCGCCTATAACGTTTCCCTTAGCGATTGTCTATGTTCTTAATCTGCTCTTTCATAGACATTTCCTTGTTTTCCAGCTTATGCCTTAGTCTAGTTATTTTGATAATAGTATTGTAGAATTATCATACTCGCCAGACTTAATGTCTGACCCCCTCCATTTCTATTCTTTTTCCCCTCCAGGTCCTCAGGTGGGACCCAGTTCCAGTGGAGTTTGATTGGACTGCTTGATCTCTTTTGGAAAGCTAGGACTGCTGAAGTAAAGTCCAGCTTGTTATCTTCTTTAATGGCTATTTATGTATTGGGATTATGTATTTTGTTTTATGAAGATGGATATTGTACTTGACTCAGATTATGGTTTTTGTGATGTAACAAACATGCTTAATTCCGCTGCAATGTAATAATGTTTTTTTTAAATTTCCAAGTACTATTTATTATCTGTCTTGTTGTAATTTTACTATTCTATATTCACTTAAAACCTCCATGGAAGTAAATGCATTCCCCTTGTGAGTGACATTAATGGACGTGGGGTGTTACACGTGGTATCAGAGCATAAGGTTACCAGAACAGATAAAATTTTTAGAAAAATATTTTTCTAAAGTATTTTTGGCAAAAGTGCTTTCAAAAACATGTTATTTAGAGAGAGTTTTTATGAAAAACATAATCCCAAATAGCCATATCCTTATCTTTATCTTTCGAATTCTCCATTTTGAATCTTTCCTTTTTCGTTTCAGCATGGCTGAAGATCTTAATCTCCCAGAAGGTGTGACGGTTCCAGGGTGGTTTAGGAGATATTTGGAGGCTAGGGACACCACTGCAAGCCCAGCAGATGTTCCTCCACCCCTAGTTGTACCCATTCCTCCTCCTCCTCCTCGTGTTGACACTTTTGCAAAGATGTGCAAGGAATTTAAGGCTATGGGAGGAAAAACTTTTCAAGGGACTGAGACGTTTGTGGAGGCCAGAGACTGGCTTAAGGAGACTGAGGAATTGTTGGATATCTTTGAACTGGAAGATGGGAGGAAAATCCGTTTAGCTGCTTGGTTAATGAAGGGAGAGGCCTCGTTTTGGTGGGAGGTCACTAACGGGGAACGTCCAGTTGATTCATGGGTGGATTTCAGACGAAGGTTAGAGGCAAAGTTTCTTTCAAGGGCAGAGAAGAATTTAAATATGGAAAAATTCCTGATATTAAAGCAAGGGAGCTTATCAGTGAAGGAATATGTCAATAAATTTAATCAGTTAGCAAGGTTTGGCTTGGAGTTGGTGAACACGCCAGAGAAGAAAGCTTTGAGGTTCGTTAGAGGCTTGAATGAACCGTTGCAAGGGTTGGTTATGACCCACATCCCTATGGGAGCCACCTTTGAAAGGCTAGTAGAAATGGCACTTATGCATGAGGATAAGGCAGTTGAAAAGAAAGGGGATCAGAAGAAACCCCATCAGCAAAATAAGAAGGGTGGTAAAAACAATAATGGTAAAGGGAAGAAGAGATGCTTCAATTGTGGGACGCCTGGCCATCTCAGCAAAGATTGTAGAAAGAAAAAGAAGACTGGTTGTTTTCATTTTGGAGATGCGGGACATTTGGTGAAGGACTGCCCAAAGAAGGGGCAGAGGGCAGGGTCTACCTCAGGAGGACAAGTGCAGGCTCTTATGGCACCAGGGCAGGCAAGGGGGCAAGTTCAGGGTATTGCGGCCCCACCGCTGCAAGAAAGAGGTAGAACAATTTCTGTTGAAAGCTTAGTTTTTCTGTTTGATCATCCTGTCCGTACCTTATTCGATTCTGGCGCATCTCATTCGTTTATCTCTGCATCTTTAGTTGAATTACTGCACTTGAACACAAGTTTAGTAGAGGATCCCTTGGTTGTTTCAAATCCAATTGGGGGTTTGGCTCATTTGACCATGATATGTTTGGATTTGAAAATCTCTATACTTAGCGTTGAATTTAGATGTGATGCTTATGTATTGGGCTTCACGGGCTATGGGCTAATTTTAGGAACGGATTGGTTATCTAGTTTGGGGCCATTCTTGATTGTGAAAGGAGAGTAGTTAGGCTTGTGACTCGCCTTGGTAACACTCTCGACATCTTTTGTAATCCCATAGATTCCGTTATGCTGAGTTATCTTGAATCGCTTGACGCGTCTGTAGAGAATCTGCGATCGGTAGAGGTGGTTCGGGAATATCCGGATGTGTTTGAGGAGGTGAAGGGCTTACCTCCAAAGCGGGAGATAGACTTTCGAATTTATCTTGTGGATAATGCTAAACCCGTATCTTTGCCAGTGTGCCATATGGCTCCTCGTGAAAGGAGGGAACTCAATAAGCAAGTGAAGGAGTTGCTTGAGAAGGGGTTCATAAGACGTAGTATATCGGAGTGGGGTGCTCCGGTAGTATTTGCTACAAAGGCGGATGGGTCCCTTAGACTTTGTGTGGACTATAGAGAACTAAACAAGCTTACTAAAAAGAACCGACACCCACTGTCGAGGATTGACGATCTCTTTGATCAGTTAGTTGGCGCCTCAGTGTTTTCGCAGTTGGACTTAGCCACTGGCTTTCATCAACTGAGAGTGGCTGAGGATAGTATAGATAAGATTGCTTTTAGGACTCCTGACGGATTCTATGAATGGCTAGTGATGCCCTTTGGTTTGACAAACTCCCCCGCATATTTTGTTGATTTGATGAGTAGGGTGTTTAGGTAGCACCTTAACAAATTCGTGGTAGTCTTTGTGGATGACATCTTAGTCTTTTCTAAGAATGAAGAAGAGCATGCCCTACATCTTAGGGAAGTGTTGGAAACCCTTCGAGCGCATAACCTTAAGGCAAAATTTTCTAAGTGTCACTTCTGGAGGAAAGAAGTACGATTCTTAGGGCATGTGGTTTCCAAGGAAGGGATAGCAGTGGATCCCGCAAAGGTGGTGGCCATCCAAGATTGGAAGGTCCCTAAAAATGTAACCGAAGTAAGAAGTTTCTTGGGGTTGGCTGGCTATTATAGGAAGTTTATCAAAGACTTCACAAAAATATCAGCTCCATTAACATGGTTAACGAAGAAGAACCTAGTTTTTACGTGGGACGAAGATTGTGATGATGCGTTCCAACGTTTAAAGAGAGCCTTAACTTCAGCCCCAGTCTTAGTGCTGCCAGACGGGAATAAATCGTTTACCGTCTACACTGATGCTTGTGGGACGGGACTTGGCGCGGTCCTCATGCAAGAGGGAAGAGAAATAGCCTATGGTGGAAGGCAGTTGAGGGTTCATGAAAAGAATTACCCTACGCATGACCTTGAGTTAGCCGCAATTGTTTTCGCGCTTAAGTCTTGGCGTCACTATCTTCTTGGTGAGAAATTCGAACTGTTCACTGACCACAAATCATTAAAATACTTATTCTCTCAGAAGGATTTGAATTTAAGGCAACAACGGTGGATGGAATTCTTAGCCTCCTACGATTTTGAAATAGCATACATCCCGGGCAAGGGTAACGTGGTAGCAGACGCCTTAAGTAGGAAAAGGTTGTCCTTGAGTCCGTTGTTTGTTGAACGACGAAGCTTAGAATTCATCTCCATGTTTGACTTTAGACCGTCCGTTGACCTAGTACCTGGTTTGTTAGCATCCTTGGAGGTTAGACCTACACTTCTAGGACGAGTTGGTGAGGCACAGCAAGACGACCCACGGTTGGTTGAGATAGTAGAAAAGCTCAAAGGAGGGGAGTCGTCTAGCCATCTTCGTAGGTATACCCTAGACGATAAGGGTTGGTTACGAAGGGATAATAGACTTTGTGTACCACAAGACGAAGACTTAAGGAAGGCCATTCTTGATGATGCTCATCGCTCAAAGATGACCATTCATCCCGGCGGAGACAAGATGTACAAAGATATGAAGCGGGTTTTCTTTTGGGCCGGTATGAAGAAGGATGTAGCCGAGTACGTCGCTAGATGCTTGGTGTGCCAAAGAGTAAAAGAGGAACAAAAGAAACCCGGTGGGTTGCTTCACCCATTGGAAGTTCCACTATGGAAATGGGAAAGCGTCTCAATGGATTTTGTGGATGGATTACCAAGATCAAGGAAGGGTAATACGGGGATTTGGGTTATAGTAGATAGACTTACTAAGAGCGCCCATTTTATTTCGGTGAAAAGTAAGAGGACTGCTCTGTGGTTGGCTTCTGTATACATTAAAGAGATAGTTCGTTTGCACGGTATTCCTTCTAGTATAGTAAGCGACCATGATCCCATCTTCACTAGCGAATTTCGGAAGAGTTTACAAGAGGCGGTAGGGACTCAGCTATGTTTGAGCACCGCATATCATCCTCAGACGGACGGCCAGACCGAGAGGGTGAATCGTATTCTAGAGGATCTTTTAAGGCTTTGTATCCTAGACTTTGGGGGTACATGGGAAGAGCACCTTCCGTTGGTAGAATTCGCATATAATAATAGCTTTCAATCTAGTATTGGCATGGCACCTTTCGAAGCTCTTTATGGAAGGCCTTGTCGTTCGCCTACATGTTGGTGGGAATCTACCGATAAAATCCTACTTGGGCCCGATATGGTTAGGGAAACCTCGAAGAAGATTGATTTGATTCGAAGGAGGATGAAAGCAGCACAAGATAGGCAGAAATCGTATGCTGATAAGAGGAGGACAGATCTTGAGTTTGACATTAGGGACATGGTTTTTATCAAAGTATCTCCGTTACAGAATGTTGTTCGCTTTGGGTCCGTTGGGAAATTAGCGCCAAGGTTTGTAGGGCCGTTTCCTATAAAAGACAGGATTGGGAAGATGGCGTATAGGGTGGAGTTGCCTGAGAAACTTAGTGGAGTACACGACGTATTCCATGTATCACATTTGAGGAAGTGTTTGCACAAGACCGCGGAGGTGGTAGAGTCGAGCTTGCTTAAAGAGGTGGAAATAGAGCGTGATGCAACAATTAGACGAGCTCCTAAATGCATTCTTGGGTCGAAGATCAAAAAGTTGAGGAATCGAGAGGTCAGACTAGTTAAGGTGCAATGGGGAGATGATGAGAGCAACGCTACTTGGGAGACAGAAGAGAAGATGCGTTCGTTGTACCCTTTTCTTTTTGAGGGTATGTCTTTTAATTTCTCCTTTATCGCTTAGCTTATCTTATCTTATCTTTAGTATGTCCTCTCATTAGTATCTTTGACCTTTAGTTAGGATAATCCTATGGTTGAAACATGTGTTTGAGACATGTTATGTATGATGGATGCAAGTGGTTGCTCGTGGATGCATATATACACACACTTTAGGAACTAGATCGGCTCAGTCACTACATATTGCATATTGCATAAATGAATGTATTTAGTATAATGGATGTATAATGGTTGTACCATCATATAGATGTTGCATTCGGTTGAATGGATGTGCTCGCATATAGAAGTAGTATGTAAGCAATTAGGATCTTTTGCATACATAATGGATGCATGGCACTATCATGAATTGCATCAAGGAGGTCAACTGAATCAGTGGACCGCCTGATTTTGCATTAGATACGGACATATACACACACTATGCATTTAAACATAAAAGCATTAGAAGTCTATAAGGACAGTGGATGCCAGTGTTTGATGATTGAGTAGATGGTTGATTGGATGTTAGGTTAAACATTCTTCTTGACTTGAAGATTTCGGGGTCGAAATCCTATAAGGAGGGGAGAATGTAACACCCCGTAAAACAGTTAATACTAATATTCACAAATGAAAGAATAATTAATTTCAAATATAAGAATATTGGGAAACGGGCTGCGATATTGTGTTCATCTCGGAAAAATACGCGAAATAGAGTCCGAAATTTTGTGAATCGGAGTTCGTATGACCGAGATATGGCCTCGAGAAGTTTCACGAAAAATTTAAATTTTAAAACAGATTTCAAAAACACAGAAATGGAGGCAGGCGGGAAAACTCCCGCCCAGACCAGGTCGACCTGGGGGTCGACTTGGGAGTCGACCTAGGGGGGCAGGTCGACACTAGAGTCGACCTGGGTGTCGACCTACCTGGTCGAGCCCAGGTGACCTGGGTGCATCTTGTTGGGTTTTCGGGCTGTGTTTTGAAGGCTGGACGAAATCTAATGGCTCTAATCTATTCTAGGGTAAATCTAATGGCCTAAATGCATCCTAACATCTATAAATAAGTGGGTATACTCTAACCCTAAATCACTTGAAATTGGAGAGCTACCGACATGCCGTTGCCATGGAGTTCAGCGTAGCCGTCACAAACTAAAGAAGAAGAAGACCTAATCTACAAACTAAATCTACTCAAATCAAATCAAAAGCTCTCTCTCTTTTTCTCTTCTTTAAAATTGTGAGTATGATGAATCTCACAATATTATTATAAAATAATTTGATTAAGTTATGAATGGATCACAAGAAAGTGATATGAATTGTTGTGTATTTGTAAATTATGTTGTGGATCTCTTGTTATGCTATTATGTTATCATATATATGTTGTTATGTTGTAGTGATTATGTTGTAAATAATCCTATGCTATGTCATATGTGATTAATCATGCTATGCTGTGTTATAAATCATGTTATGCCATGTTGTAAATCATGCTATGCTATGTTGTAAATCATATCATGCTATGTTGCAAATTATGATATGCTATGTTGTAAATCTTATATATGTTGTAGATCCCATATTATCACATATGTTGAAATACTTATGTTATATGATAATGATGTCATGTTAAGTTGTGTTGAATCATACAAGTTGTAAAATCATGATGTTATTATTTATGCGAATTGGATCATGTTTAAAGTTTATGTTTTTTTTATAATAGATCTTGATTATGGGAATTTGCCTATTGAGTTAGGTGTACCCATATACATGAATCTACAAATTAATTGGATCTTGAATATGGGAATTTGCCTATTAAGTTAGGTGTACCCATATGCATGAATCTATGACTAAATGAATTTTTATTATGGGTATTTGCCTATTGAGTTAGGTGTACCCATATAAACCCATATTGTTAGAATAGATGATGTTGATTCACACATGCAAATTTATGAAATTTGATTGAGATCATATTATGTGAATTATGAACAAGTTGACATCTTTAGATCCATGACATGTATAATCCTATGCAAGTTGTACATATGCAAGTTTCACCCCTTATTATGATTCATTTAGTCATATATACATGTTGTTATTGTGATAATCTCTTTTATGCTATGAGTTAGACTATTCGAGTCTAATATATATTTTGCGAATAAACGTTCAAACGTGGGGTAGGGGTGATATTAGGAATTAATAAATTGGGTGCAATTTTGTATGATTTTGCACGCCTTGAATGGATGTCTATAATTGAGTCAATTATGGAAATTGTTGAATTTGGAATTAATTCATAATTCAAATAAGGAATTATTAAAATTGGGGAAAGTGAATTATTAATAATAATCAATGCTTAGGACACGAGGTTGGACCCGTTTGTGACGTAAACCTGCCCGGACCCGCCCGGCAAATCCAGTAGTCACAAATGTCGGCCCAATGTGAGAGGTCCTAGGCCCAAACTAAAGCATAACAGTTGTAAAGACACGAGGTTAGACTCTTTTATGGTGTAAGACTGCCCGGACCCGCCCGGCAAATCCAGCTGCCATAAATGCCAGTCTAATGTGAGAGGTTTTTATGAGGTTATGGCCTTAATGAATTAAGAAATACTTAGCCAGATAATCATGTAAGGTGGGACATGGGGTTAAGTAGGTGCCTTGGGTGACATGAGGAATCTAGTGGTTGCCTTTAGAGGCATTTGAAATACGATTAGACTTAACCAAATACACATGTAAATGAACATGACTAAGTGGGTTAAGTGGATGGACTAATGGGACAAGCTTAGGTGGAATGCTTGTGGGAAATAATGGGGGCCCATTTCAACCATTATCCCAAAACGTATCTTTGTGGGCTCGACCCAAGTCGAGGACGGGACACGCATACTGGGTTTGACTATAAGAGGCCAAAACAGGGAGCGGTGGCGCGGTTTTTCTTCAGATTTGATTTACACATATCTGAAAATCTAACCGTTGGATCTTCACAAAATTTACATCATTAGAAATATCTTTTCAAAATGAATCCAATAATTCCAGTTTCGGGAAAATCCGACGGTCGGATCTCCCGGTATAATCGTTTGAAGTTTCGATTTCAAAATACGAACTATAGCGTCGTTATTCGATTAAATATAATTATATTTATTTATATATATAATCGATTCTGGCGTTGTTTTTCTTCAGACTTGAATTAAACATCCCAGACAATCCAACCGTTGGATTTTTACAAAGTTGGTGTCGTTGGAAAGATATTTCCAAAGCGAATCCAACGGTTGCAATTTCGGGAAAATCAGATGGTCGGATCTCCCGCACTAGTCATTTGAAATCACGGTTTCAAAATACGAACTGCAGCGTCGTTATTCGGTTAAATATAATTATATATATATATATATATATATAATCGATTCTGGCGCTGTTTTTCTTTAGATTTGAATTAAACATTCCAGACAATCCAACCGTTGGATTTTTGCAAAGTTGGTGTCGTTGGAAATATATTTCCAAAGCGAACCCAACGGTTGCGATTTTGGGAAAATCCGATGGTCAAATCTCCCGCACTAATTGTTTGAAATCACGATTTAAAAATACGAACTGCAGCTTCGTTATTCGATATATTTCAATTCTATTTATATATATATATATATATATATATATATATCGATTCTTCGGTTTCAAAACTGTATGATTTTCATACATTTGATAAAAATGATATTTTTATCTAACTGTCTTCTATTTTAACACTTCACTATTTTTGAAAATTCATGTATATAATAAAAATGTGATTTTTAATGTTAAACAATTTATTTCAAAACTCGACTATTTTATATAGTTAATACAGGTGATAAAAATAGGATTTTTATTATAAAACAATTTCTTTCAAAATATGAATACCATTCAACACATGAATTTCAATTCAATGAATGAATTTCAATTCAATGAATGAATTTCAATTCAACACATGAAGGTTTTCTATAGTTTATATATATAGATAAAAAGGTGATTTTTATATTTAAAACGCGAATACCATTCAACACATGAATTTCTATTCAACGAATGAATATCGATTCAACACATGAAGGTTTTCTATAGTTTATATATATAGATAAAAAGGTGATTTTTATATTTAAAACACGAATACCATTCAATACATGAATTTCTATTCAACGATTGAATATCGATTCAACACATAAAGGTTTTCTATTCAACGAATAAATATAGTTTCAACAAATGAAAATAATTCTAACATATGAATATTATTCAAAATTTCGGCAGCATAATGGCAGGGTAGTTAAAACTGGGACCGTCCCTAGTACGGCTCCTTGCTCTACCTTAAAGCCTCGCAGCTTTTGACAATGGGGAATCATGCATCTAGTTTGCACGCAGGCGGCATGTATATTTTTTTCATTTCCACAAACTAATCCTATGTGGTTTCAACTAAATATTTCTCAACCACAAACGGGTATTTTTCAACCACAATCAATCAATTTCAACCACAAACAATTTCAATCAACCATTCTCTGTCAATCAATTTTCACACCAATCACAACCAATAAATATCGTCCATGGTTTGTGGACGAGGGGCGTGTGTATATATATATATATATATATATAGCATTTCACTTCTATTTCAACACATATATAATTTTTACAACGCATATATAACTTATACATCGAACGTACAACTTATACAACGCTTATACATGAGGTGTACAAACGCTTATATAACCCGTACATCGACTATATAATTTATACATTTTCGTTTTCCACATCGTTTATAAATTAGAAATCTCACATTGGGTTCCACTCCACCAAAAATAGCAGAAGGCTCAAAAAAATATGTGGTCTCTTCTAGAATGTAGAAGACGTCCACACGGTCATGATGTTTCCTGTTTCATCGATTTTCGTCAACACATGAGAAAGATACGATTTTTCAAAGTTTGCAACGGTTTAAAGGTGTTAAAAAAATTGAAAATTATCATAGCCGTACCTCACAAAAAAAACTTCAAAACTAGGTTTTCGGTTTTCGTCAAATCCGTGCGACTTGAGACCGAACCACCTACGCCACGTCGAAGTGCTTGGAGTGGCGTGTCAGCGCCAAGGAGGGAGTCGAACTCGGCGGTCTCTAGGCGGCGGAATCGGGCTCGAAACGACGAGAATTTGGAGGCTCCTATCTCGAGAACGACGACACGAGGGGAGGTGAGGTTGGTATGGATTTAAAGAGGGGAGAGAGTACTTTAAAAAGTTCAACTGGAGGGAGGTCTGATGGGGAGCGGAATCGCTGCAAAATGGCCAGGAAGTTTTGACAACGTTTCCGTCGTCGACTTGGGGAGATAGCGGGTTTTCGATGGATTTTTATATTTTTTTTAAAATAATGAATGAAAATTTTCTATTGGCCCATGCTTATATATTTCAAAAATTAGGGTATTCATAAACAAACACCAATTTAAGCCCAACGACTGTCACCCCTAGCTAATTACCCCCATTCCGAACACAATGGGATATGTTTCGTAGGCCCATTTGACTATTTCAGTCAGTTTTCCTTCAAATTAAATTAGAAAACATTTAATATTTTATTTGAACGTACATTTCAATTTGCTAGGGCCACAAACTAATTCGTAAAATTCCAGAAAAATAAATCTAGCAATGTTTTGACGATACGGTCCCAACAAAACTAGTTTCGTTGAATTCTGAGACCGTTTGCAAAATGGCCCATTTCTGGTCGATCCAATTTAACTATAATTGACCAAAACACATTTTCCTTTGCCACGCTCACATACTAGCTTCAAAAATTATGAAATTTGAAACCTAGCAATCGCTTCACTTCCAGGATCCAACAAAAGTGGTTTCGTCGAATCTCGAGGTCGTTTGCAAAATGGCCATTTCCACAGGCTATATAAATTCCATAGCGACCTTTCTGAAAATTCATTTGGCCATAACTTTTGCTTTCCGCTTATAAACTTCAATTTTTCAGATTCGTTAGAAATTTATCCACTAACAGATTTAAATATTTTTGGTTTCACTCAAATCCGCTTTGTTTTGCACCCGGTACAGTCAGTCAAAGTTTGAATTCAAATTTTGAAACTACCGCGCCATTTCAGGCCTTGTTTATAACTAGAATTAATTATATTCATTTTCAAATGTCGATTCAAACTTACTTTTCATTGTTATTATTTAAAATGTTTATTTTAAATATTCAAAATCCACTACAATAGCCAATTTAAAATTTTTAAATTGGTTCAGATTTTCCGGGTCATTACAGCGGGGCTAAGATCTTCACGAAGTCCTTAATGAACTTTCCGTAAAAGCCCTCTAGCCCGAGAAAACTTTGTACTTCGGTTGCATTATGTGGAATCTTCCAATCTTGCACCGCAATTACTTTTGCGGGATCTACAGCTATCCCCTCTTTGGACACCGCATGTCCAAGAAACCTTACTTCTTCTCTCCAAAAATGGCATTTGGAGAATTTTGCTTTCAGCCGATGTGCTCGAAGAGTATCCATAACTTCCCTTAAATGCAAAGCATGTTCTTCCTCACTTTTTGAGAAAATAAAAATGTCGTCCACGAAGACCACTACAAATTTATTAAGGAACTCTCTGAACACCCTACTCATTAAGTCTACGAAATAGGCGGGTTCGTTTGTCAGGCCGAAAGGCATGACAAGCCATTCAAAGAAACCATCCGGGTCCTGAACGCGGTCATATCTATGTTGTCTTCTACCACTCTTAGTTGATGAAATCTGGTGGCCAGATCTAGTTGGGAGAAAACCGAGGCACCTACGAGCTGGTCGGACAAGTCATCTATTCTAGGAAGTGGGTGCCTATTCTTCTTGGTCAGCTTGTTTAGCTCCGTATAGTCCACGTACAGGCGAAGTGAACCATCCGCTTTGGTTGCAAACACCATTGGAGCACCCCATTCAGAAATACTCTGCCTTATGAACCCCTTTTTAAGCAGCCCTTTAACTTTCTTGCTGAGCTCTTTCCTTTCCCTTGGAGCCATGTGTCTAATGGGTAAAGCAACAGGTTTTGCATTATCAATAAGGTATATTCGGAAGTCTATCTCTCGCTTCGGAGGTAAACCCTTCACCTCTTCAAAGACATCTAAGTACTCACGGACTACTCTAACAGATTGCAAGTTTTCAATGGACGCATCAAGAGATTCTAGATAGCTAAGTATAACATAATTCATGGGATTACAAGAGATTTCGAGAATGTTACCGAGGCGAGTCATAAGTCTAACCACTCTCCTTTCACAATCAAGGATGGCACTATTACTGGATAATCAATCCATGCCTAGAATCAACCCATAGCCCGTGAAACCCAAAACATAAGCATTACATCTAAACCCAATGCTTAGTATAGAAATTTCCAAATCCAAACAAATCATTGACAAATAAGCCGAACCCCCAATTGGATTTGAAACAACCATGGGATTCTCTAATATACTGGTATCTAGGTGCAGAGATTCAACTAAAGCAGTAGATATGAAAGAGTGCGATGCGCCAGAATCAAAAAGAGTATGAACTGGATGATCAGAAAGATAAACTAAACTCTCAACAGAAATATTTCTACCTCTTTCTTGCGGAGGTGCAATGAGACATGAATCTGCCCTCCAGAAGTAGATCCAGTCCTCTGCCCTTGCCCTTTCCTTCTTGGGCAATCCTTAGCCATATGTCCTATCTCGCCACATTGTAAACAACCACTCATCTTCCTCTTCTTCTTCCTGCAGTCTTTAATTAGATTTCCAGGTATGCCACAAAATTTACACTTCCTCTTGTCATGGGGTTTGTTATTCTTTCCGCCTTTCTTGGAATCGATCTTATTATTCTGCGATCCTCCCACTTTCTTGTCTAGAGTTTCTTCCACCTTTGCCTCTTTCTTGCCATCCTTATCTTCCTCCTATAATAGTACCTTGTTCACCAGTCTCTCAAAAGTCGCACTCATAGGTATATAGGTCATAGGTAGGTTGTGCAATGGCTCATTTATCCCTTTAACGAATTGGAGAGACTTTTTATGTGGAGTGTTTACTTACTTCAGTCCGAATCTAGCCAGCTGTTTGAATTGGTTGACGTATTCCTTAACTGATAGGCTTCCCTGTTTAAGTGCTAAGAACTTATCCATCTGTAGACTTCGTTCAACTTGCGAGATGGACTTCATTTCAAATCTCATTCTGAAATCCTCCCAAGTTTCAACTGGTCTCTCAGCATTAGTAACTTCTCACCAGTAAGAGGCTTCGTCCTTAAGTAACCATACAACCAATTGTATCTTCTGTCTATCGTCCACTTTGAAGATAACAAACAAATCTTCTGTTTCCTTGAGCCAGTTTCTTGCTTCCACAAATGACTCAGTCCCATTAAAGTTCTTTCCACCCATAGCTCGGAAGTCTCTACATATCTTCGAGAAAGCATTCACCCGCGGAGGAAGAGGATGAGGAACGGCTGCAACTGGGGGAAGAGGAACGTTTGCTGGGCCTACGTCATTAGCCCTAGCCTCCGAATACCTTCTGAATTAGCCAGGTATCGGTACGCCCTCGGGAAGATTAAGATCCCCAGACATGCTAAAACGAAAAGAAAAGGTTCAAAAACAAAGGATAGGAAGATAGTGCATATGGCTTTGGGGATTATGCCTTTAAAATAAAACAACACTTTTCTTGAAAATGCTTCTTTAAACTTCTTTTTGAAAAATAGTTTTCAAAAACTTTTATCTGATCTAGTAAACCATCGCTCTAATACCAAGTTAAACACCCCACCTCCATTAAGGTCACTCACAAAGGGAATGCATTAACTTTAGTGAGGCATTTTAGGTAAAAGGCACAGATAATTTACAAGACAGACATATAAATAGCAAAAAAACTGAAATCATTTCATAAATAACGTGGTTCAGTCAATACATTACAAGCATTATCTCAAAACCCGACTTCTAAATTATTACAGTAAAACATCTGTCTTGATTTAAAACTCCAAGTACATAAAGAAGCATAAAACCATAGTAAAGCAGCATGAATCCCCAATAAAAGGGTAACCACAGCCAAAGCCCATGAAAAGAGAATCCAAGCAATACATCTACTCTTTTCAAGCTGGAAAAGGTCTGCACTAAGCTGAATTATTCCCTCCTTGCGGACCTGGGGTGAGGGGGAACGGAAGAAAAGAAGGCAAAATAAAACGAGTCAGACGTGAGCTTGGTAAGTCCAGTGATTATTCAGCATGTAACAGGTAAAAGGATCATGACATGAATAAACTGAACATAGGACAATACCATAGCAATATGATAACATAAGATAAGGCAAGATAAACTGAATATACTATCGCACTCATTTCCATTTCTCTGCACCTACTAACGAATTTTTTAACTATCATCATGTGTTTATAACAAAGTGACCCCTTTTTCCGATTGGCTTCTACTCGCATGCATTTATTACTTATGTCATTCGGCCCCGCTTGATTGTAGATACATGTGTTGGTCCAAACATGGGGTGTATCAATTCCTATGGTGGCAACCCAACACAAATTCAGGATGCACAGTGTATACGACTGATGCCTAGTGCCTTCTTTTTCCACTCTGAAGTACGTGCACGCCCATATTCCGTCGGAACCTACACTACTGCACCACCCGCCACTATTTTGACTTGTGACGGCCCGCCCCGCATCAACCGACATTTACTCCAAAAGTGCGCTGTACACCTGTCCAGTTAGCACGGGACGGATCGTTAGAAGAAAAAGAAAGAAGAGAATGGGCTAATCAAGGAACCTGTAGAATGTCTCACAGCGCATAGGATAAAATATAATAATAACATACTTGACATAAAATAGGTGAGACAGTGCATAAGCTGAAAATAAACTAACATAGCAGCGGAAAATCCAAGTACAACTTATGATCCAAAGCCAACATTATTACAACTTTTCAAACTGTCACAACAAAACAAAAGCAAGATAAAGGAGGTACACTAGTAATGCCCAAGTAGCGACCACCAGCGACACAGGGAGAATACTATATATATCATACGTGGAAGCCTCCTGCTCGTCTCCAGATCAGTTACTCGCGCACCACCAGCTAACCTATCTCTAGTCTGCTCGTGTGAGCACCCAGAGTAATAAGAGGAGACATAAAACTCTGGGTCAGACATAAAGCCTGGTATGAGCGATAAGCATCTAAAAAGAATAATAACAGGTATAATCCAATCATACCTGAACCTGGACCTACAACCAAAGAGTTAGCACTACATACTGTACAACACTCTAAGGTGCCACTAACATACTATGTAAGAGATACGGGGGTGGGGGTGTGCATGTCATAGTGGTGTCAAACAATCAAACATAGCAATCATCCTCACATCCCTCACTCAGTGCATAAAGCATATGATATCCACTACTTTGGTCACTTAATACTTTGGGCCATGACGGAATCCAATCCCGTGTAACTATCACTACAAGCCCACCATCCATCTCTCAGTGGTGAACCAAAGATATGAATACCGACAACCCCTTTGCACACGTCCCGCAGCAAAGTCCAACCATGAAGTGAACTCATTGGTTCCCAACTGGATCCTGAGCTCTAACTTCCACTTGGACTACCTTTGCATCTCGGGTCTTTAGTCTTCACTGGATCGGTTCGGATCTCCTCCTAGCCATCGGTTCGGTTGGGTCTTCAGTGTCCTCCATCAATTCATGCCAAGCTCCTTCGGATCGGAACGAATGACATTTCCCCATTGGTTCAGATTGGATGTCTTCCTTCCATCGGTTCGGATCCTTCTCCGCAAGCACAGCGGGTCGGGTCGGGTCTCTCAAACCTCTCCATGGTGCATCGGTTCGGGTCGAGTTCACAACGCTGCATCGGTTCGGGTCGGGTGTCCCACTTCGGGTCGGGGCGGGTGCCATCTCCTATCCAGTTCGTGCTTCCGCTCCGATCCGCTCCCTCGTTCTTCACGTGCTCCGATCCGATCCCTCCTCCTTCATCCGATCCAATCCCAGTCAATTAGCGTGGCCTTCCTTTTTGCCAGTTTTCTCAAGTGTCAAGTTCTGATCCGATCGAATCCCTTGCCCAGTTCAACCTATCCGATACGAGCCACCATATCCGATCCGATCCGAAACCTGCACTATTTCCTAAAGCTTTTCCAGCAAGTGTTTACGCCATTCGACGACGTTTTCGACCATTCTAACTATTGAAATCAATCACAAAGCATATCATACAGTCATAGCAACATGCATAATCGACCACAAACATCAAAACATCAACATGATAGGTTAAAATGGATCTAACATACCCAAAACCCCATATTTCCCCTTAAGCATGTTTAGGTGAAACTAATGATAGGATTAGCAAAACTTAACCAAATTAACCCAAATTCATCTCAGAGGTCTAAAACATCATTTCGGATTTTCTAAATATTTTTCCAGAATTTTATCACGTTTAAATTCGCTAATTAACACTAATCACCCCTAATTAGCCATAATTAGTGCAAAACTATGCAAATCACTCACCTTAGCCACAAATAAACCAAAATATGAAATAAATCTCTGATTTGACGCAAATCCCAATGCTAAACAGCAGATCCAATGTTGATTTGATGTAGATCTTCCTTGATTAGATGTTGCTAAGCTTAATCTTTGATCAAAAGATGATTTGGAGGTGATTTAGAGGTTGGAGGCCATTTTTAGGGTTCCTTGGTGATAAGTGGAGGCTAGAAAACTGAAATGGAATGATTCTCTACTTCATTTCAGCCTCCCCATAACCCTAATCCCGAAATGGGTTATGGGCCTATCCACTAATCACCCTATTTGGCCTGGTTAAGCAGTTTTTCACCTTCCAAACCTTAATTCAGCCATATCTCCCAAACGCAAGTCCGTTTGGCTATTATGACCACCCTACAGAAAGGTTAACCATCAAACGAATCTAATGGAAGTGGTTTCAGGTCAAAATTCCTTTCCAATCAAAAGTTATGGCCAAATCAAGATCAGCTAGGGCAAAATGGTCATTTAAAAATCGACAAAAATCATGAACATCGGAAATGACCCTAATGGTTGTTTCCCAAAGTTACATGACCATACAACTTCATATGGGAAAGAAATAAATATATTATGATCCTTCGATGCCTAGAATGCGGGTTGTTACATTCTCTCCCCCCCCCCCCCCTTAAGAAATTTCACCCCCGAAATTCCCTAACCAAAACACAAAAAGGGTTCCGCATGCCTATCAACCATAAAACAACAATCAATATGCAAAACAAGTCTATCCTAGCATGCGGTTTTCTAACAAGGGAAGAAACTATCACTACCAAAACCTTACCAGGCAAGGAGTTCTGGATACTTCTTCCTTATATCCTCCTCTGTTTCCCAAATACAGTCTTTTTCATTCTCACCCCACTGGACTTTGACTTGTTTCACCGCCTTCCTTCGAAGCTGCTTCATATCGTTCCCAACAATACGCATAGACTTGCGGTTCTCAACCGCCTCGGGTTCAACTTCGCTATCATCCAACTGATCTGGTGAAATAGCCACATTAGGGTCTGGCACAACTTCCTTAACTGGGAAACAGGAAATACGTTGTGAACTCCCGCGATCTTGTCAGGTAGCTCTACTTCATACGCCAAATTCCCAACTTGCTCGAGGACTGGGAATGGACCAACAAATCTTGGTGCTAACTTACCTCTCCAACCAATCCGAATCATATTCTCAATGGAGAGATCTTGACGAACACCAAGTTGTTAACGAAGAATTCCAGATCTCTTCGTCTCTTATCGAGATAAGCCTTCTGCCTATCTTGGGTAGCCTTCATTCTCTAATATACAATTTACTCAAATACCCTCATGACCTGACCTGGTCCTTGGTAAACTATCAATATAATCCATTTGAGATTTGTTCTCAACGGTTGTGACAAACCACTAAGCTTCCTTTGCTCAGCTTTAACTAACTGGCAATTCATGCATTTGGACATAAACTTCCCAACGTCTTTCTTTATCCTTTCCCAGTAGTAGATCTGCTCCATGTCTCAATACATCTTGTTACCACCGGGATGTATAGTCAATTTCGAGTGATGATATGCTCTAAGCACTTCACCTCTCAGTCCATCTACGTTGGGTACAACTAGTCCCTTATTCTTTTGAAGCTACCCTTCTCGATCAAATCCTTATTCGATCATTCTCTTTCCATCAATACCCATCTCTACCCTAGAGATGGTTTCCAATAGATTAGGATCGTCCTTCTAACTGGAACCAATCCACTCAATCAAAATCGATCTAATCGTCAAGCTTACTAGTGTTTCTGAATCCAATTCACTCTTGGGCCGAAATCATATCCTGTGATATACTTTAGTTGCTTCCATCCTAGAAACAAAGCCCCTAAACTGGCATGTTTCCTACTCAATGCAACTATTACCGCACCCAAATCCTTTACTATGATCACTCTGCCCCATGGAGTCATGGCGACTCCACTGCCCTGATCCATAGCCACTAGTCCTTTGCTACGTCCACTCTGCCCCATGAAGTCATAACAACTCCACTGCACTGGCTCATAGCCTTACTAATCATTTACTATGTCCACTTTGCCCCTCGAGTCATGACGACTCTACTGCACTGGCTCATAGTCCTACTACAATCACTTTGTTCCCCATCGCTGGAACCCTACAGGTGATAGTCTACTCAAGGGAAGAAAAATAGGAACAACATAGCAACCATAACATCCATCAAACAAGTCCTACCTATCACCTGCTAAATTCATAAACACATCGACACCTACATGATTGGTCTAACCAATCCCAATATGTCGATTCTAGTATGTCTGGTCTAACCAACATCAATAACTAATGGAAGCCCAGCCTCCATACATACACCGATGCCTACTTGACTGGTCCAACCAATCCCAGGCCAATGGAAGCCCTGCTTCCCTACGGACTACCGTATGTCCAACGTACGTTTATCCTCCAAGGATAATTAAACTAATGGAAGCCCAACCTCCAATCGGACTACCGTACGTCCAACGTACGTTTATCCTCCAAGGATAACTAGATCACGTCCAACAGATCCAAGGTAATGGGTGTCCCCGGATACCCCTGCTTTTAGTCCTCCTAAAATACTTGAGTCCAACCCAAGTCTATCCATTATCTTGCTGCCCTCCCGAGTCCAACTCGAGCTGAATCCAATTCCTTACAGCCTTCTCGAGTCCAACTCGAGTCACTCTATAACTCAGACCCAGTCTTGAGTGCCGACAAACTCTAGTCCAACGTGAGTCGTCTCCCTATTCGTTGCATCTCCAAGATCAATGAACACTTATTTTCTTTTATGAGTTCAAGTCCAACTTGAATCGCTCTAATCTTCGTTGTATCTTCCATGATCAACGAACACATCCTATTCCTTCAAAGTTCTACTATCCAATAGAGAACATCAACATAGTGTCCTAAACAATCCATTACTTTGCATTTTTCCCGAGTCCCACTCGAGCAATCTCATAACGCTATCGAGTCTAACTCTGGGCAGTCTATACCATTGAACAGTCTCATCATATTCCGTCTGCCCATCACTCCTCGAGTAAACCAAGATATCATCCAATGAAAAATCACAACTATTTACCCCTCACGCGAACCATCCTAGTCGAAATCGACATTCCCCAAGCATAAGCCCCAAAGGCCTAAACCAATATCAGACAAGCACCCAAGGAACATCTCCTCCGAGTTCGGACAATCCTCATGAGGTGATACTAGCAAAACAATCTAGCACTGGAGTACTCATTTGCCTCCCAGAGACAACTAGAACTTATTACAATGATAACCTTTCAGCTTTCTTAACTCCAGTTATTATCGCCATCACTAGGTAGGTACCTAATACCACCCAATTCCTTTGGAGTAGATCGACTCCCCAAAATAATGCTAAACCCAGTAAAGCCCAAAACAAAGCAATCACAAGGAAACATACATTCATGACTCGATAAGACCACATTAACAAATCATGCCAAAACTAGTCGAACCACCAATCGGGTTCGTCACTACTAAAGGTCTATCGACTAACTCAGGTTTGTCAAACAAAACCCGATCAAAACATCTTAAATAGAAAGCATACCTCGAATAACGACACCTTTTTCCTTATTCGCCGCAGTTGGGGCATTTGATGAAGAAGGAACAGCGTTGATAGCATACGCTTTCACAATCTGCTTCTCCCTAGGAGGTTGTGGGCAATCATCCTTGTGATGTCCCGCCTGGCCGAAGTTAAAGCACTTCCTTTCCCCAGGCTTTTCTCGACAATCTCTGGCATAGTGGCCTTTCTTGCCACAACTAAAGCATTCGCCATCTTTCTTATTTTTCTTATTCTGACCATCCTTGGTCGGGTTCTGATTCCTCTTGTTCTGAGAATTCTTCTTGCCTTCACTGCCTGCTTGCGGTTTTGGCTCCTCTGTAGATGCCGTAGCAACCTCAGTCTTCGACTTAGGGAAAAGGCTTTCTGACCTTAATGCCTTTTCTACAATAGACTCGAACGTCTCATCGATATGGTTTATAAGTCTTTCCCCCAAGTACCCATCCAAGCCAGTTATGAACTTCTCATTCTTCTTTTCGACTGTATCGATAAGGGACAATCCATATTTCGATAAAGTGTCGAATTCAGCGATATACTCCGAGACTGCTCTACCATTCTTCTTAAGCTCCAAGAACTTCCTGAACAGTTCTGATTTATGAGCAGCTGGAATAAACTTATCACAATAGCGAGTCTTAAACTGATTCCAAGTAACTTGATCTTCTGGAGTAGCTGTTCTAATGGCATTCCACCAATTCATCGCTCGCCCTTGCAGCTGACGAGACACTAGCCTTCTCTTCATCGCATCCTCAAGACCCAAGTCGTCGAAGATATGATCACAGCTATCCAACCAATCCTGAACATATGTGGCCGACTCCATTCCGTGGAACGGCTTCCCACCAAGGTTAGTGTAATCCTTGCACAACTTGGCGAAATCGACTCTAGGCGCCTGCACTACTGGGCCACCGCCAATTCCGGGATTAGGAACTGCCCCTTGCACCTCCCTAAGCATGTCTCACATGAGGTCAGTAAACATCGCCCTCATGTCAGCAACATTCCCATTATTGGCTCCCCTACCAGCACCTCTAGCATATCGGCTCATCGTCAATCTGAAAAAGGGAAACGATTAATGATCCCATAGTGGTGCTAGTGCAGTACGACTTCATTCTTATACTACTAATAGTATATATATATAGCTTTTGAAAACCAAAGTATTCACAAATACGCGCTCTCATATACGTACTATCTCTCCCTAGTGTCTTTCCCTAGGTTAACTACGCAACCTGGAGCTCTGATACCAAGTGTGACGGCCCGCTCCGCATCAACTGACATTTACTCCAAAAGTGCGCTGTACACCTGTCCAGTTAGCACGGGACGGATCGTCAGAAGAAAAAGAAAGAAGAGAATGGGCTAATCAAGGAACCTGTAGAATGTCTCACAGCGCATAGGATAAAATATAATAACTACACACTTGACATAAAACAGGTGAAACAGTGCATAAGCTGAAAATAAACTAACAAAGCAGCAGAAAATCCAAATACAGCTTATGATCCAAAGCCAACATTATTACAACTTTTCAAACCGTCTCAACAAAAAAAAGCAAGATAAAGGAGGTACACTACTAATGCCTAAGTAGCGACCACCAGCGACATAGGGAGAATACTATATAAATCATACGTGGAAGCCTCCTGCTCGTTTCCAGATCAGCTACTCGCGCACCACCAGCTAACCTGTCTCTAGTCTGCTCGTGTGAGCACCCAGAGTAATAAGCAGAGACATAAAACTCTGGGTCAGACATATAGCCTGGTATGAGCGATAAGCATCTAAATAGAATAATAACAGATATAATCCAATCATACCTGAACCTGGACCTGCAACCAAAGAGTTAGCACTATATACTGTACAACACTCTACGGTGCCACTAACATACTGTGTAAGAGATACGGGGGTGGGGGTGTGCATGTCATAGTGGTGTCAAACAATCAAGCATAGCAATCATCCTCACATCCCTCACTCAGTGCGTAAAGCATACAATATCCACTATTTGGTCACTTAATTCTTTGGGCCATGACGGAATCCAATCCCGTGTAACTATCAGTACAAGCCTACCATCCATCTCTCAGTGGTGAACCAAAGTTATGAATACCGACAACCCCTTTGCACACGTCCCGCAGTAAAGCCCAACCATGAAGTGAGCTCATTGGTTCCCAACTGGATCCTGAGCTCTAACTTCCACTTGGACTACCTTTGCATCTCGGGTCTTTAGTCTTCACTGGATCGGTTCGGATCTCCTCCTAGCCATCGGTTCGGTTGGGTCTTCAGTGTCCTCCATCAATTCATGCCAAGCTCCTTCGGATCGGAACGAATGACATTTGCCCATTGGTTCAGATTGGATGTCTTCCTTCCATCGGTTCGTATCCTTCTCCCCAAGCACTCCGGGTCGGGTCAGGTCTCTCAAACCTCTCCATGGTGCATCGGTTCGGGTCGGGTTCACAACGCTGCATCGGTTCGGGTCGGGTCGGGTGCCATCTCCCATCCAGTTCGTGCTTCCGCTCCGATCCGCTCCCTCGTTCTTCACGTGCTCCGATCCGATCCCTCCTCCTTCATCCGATCCGATCCCATTCAATTAGCGTGGCCTTCCTTTTTGCCAGTTTTCTCAAGTGTCAAGTTCCGATCCGATCGAATCCCTTGCCCAGTTCAACCTATCCGATCCGAGCCACCATATCCGATCCGATCCGAAACCTGCACTGTTTCCTGAAGCTTTTCCAGCAAGTGTTTACGCCAATCGACAACGTTTTCGACCATTCTAACTATTGAAATCATTCACAAAGCATACCATAGAGTCATAGCAACATGCATAATCGACCACAAACATCAAAACATCAACATGATAGGTTAAAATGGATCAAACTTACCCAAAACCCCTTATTTCCCCTTAAGCATGTTTAGGTGAAACTGATGATAGGATTAGCAAAACTTAACCAAATTAACCCAAATTCATCTCAGAGGTCTAAAACATCATTTCGGATTTTCTAAATATTTTTCCAGAATTTTATCACGTTTAAATTCGCTAATTAACACTAATCACCCCTAATTAGCCATAATTAGTGCAAAACTATGCAAATCACTCACCTTAGCCACAAATAAACCAAAATATGAAATAAATCTCTGATTTGATGCAAATCCCAATGCTAAACAGCAGCTCCAATGTTGATTTGATGTAGATCTTCCTTGATTAGATGTTGCTAAGCTTAATCTTTGATCAAAAGATGATTTGGAGGTGATTTAGAGGTTGGAGGCCATTTTTAGGGTTCCTTGGTGATAAGTGGAGGCTAGAAAACTGAAATGGAATGATTCTCTACTTCATTTCAGCCTCTTCATAACCCTAATCCCGAAATGGGTTATGGGCCAATCCACTAATTACCTTGTTTGGCCCGGTTAAGCAGTTTTTCACCTTCCAAACCTTAATTCAGCCATATCTCCCAAACGGTAAGTCCGTTTGGCTATTATGACCACTCTTCGAAAATGTAAACCATTAAACGAATCTAATGGAAGTGGTTTCAGGTCAAAATTCCTTTCCAATCAAAAGTTATCGCCAAAACAAGATCAGCTAGGGGTAAAATGGTCATTTAAAAATCGACAAAAATCATGAACATGGGAAATGACCCTAATGGTTGTTTCCCAAAGTTACATAACCGTACAACTTCATATGGGAAAGAAATAAATATTCTACGATCCTCCGATGCGTAGAATGCGAGTTGTTACATGACTGCTTATAATCAGCCTAGTAATCGTTCCCCACCCTGCCTAGATCAAGGTACCATGATACATCTATGTGGGTTACTGCTGAAATGGGTCCCCGTACCCTATGGTTTCCTAATCAACATGTTATAACGGTTAAGTGTTCTCAAATTAACCTAACCCACCCATCTGTTTAATTAACATGTTGTATTGGTTAAGTGTTGCCTTAATTAACTTAACCCTACCATTCGTAGCATGTCCGTCTCTTAGCTTTAATTCATTCATTAAAGCACCAACCTCTCGCATTAGATCTATATTGTTGCGGTCGCTGGATGTGCCGCGCGGTTCTGGGCAGTCTTACACTGCAACTCAATCTAACCTTGGGTTTCTGGGCTTAATGCGCTAACCTCTCACATTAGATCTATATTGTTGCGGTCGCTGGATGTGTCGGGCAGTGTCGGGCAGTCTTACACTGCAACTCAATCTAACCTCGGGTTAGGCATGATCATCTTTAGCCAATTTACATATTTGTCATATGTGTCCAAGTTTAAGTCTTTTTATATCAATATTTTCCATGTGTATTCAGTACAAGTTTTATGCCACATTCACTTGTTATGCCCAAAATTTACTTAACTAAATTATACCCAATTTTTCCCGTGTTATAATCGCATGTACAACGAGATTCAATCTAAGTTCCGAACGAACCTATTATTCATAAAAGAAAATAAAACGGGAAAAATAGAGATGGAGCATAAGAATTGACATAAGGAAAAATAGGCATGTAAAGGTGTACCCAATTCAAGAATCATGTTTCCAATAGGCATGTTGTACATTTACAATAAGTGTGGGCAAGCTAAGCAATTCATAACATAGGTATAAAGATTAGATAGAGTTGGAATTAAGAGAATCATTAATTTTGATGTACAACATGATAAGTTCCATTATATCAATCACAATAGCCTCATAGGCATAGGATATACAACATGATAGGTTCCATCATGTCAATCACAACAATCTCATAGTCATGATAGGTTTTGTTATGTCAATCACAACAGTCTCATAGGCATGATAGGTTTCATTATGTCAATCACAATAGTCTCGCAGGCATAGGCAATTCTGATTTGACAAAAGGATAAGCATGAATCAGAATTAGGCATAGTTCTAGATTCGATTATTACATTCATGATTTCTATTAGGTGTTCAAATCTGTATAATAACTGAACTTACAGAAAAAGAACAGATCTTGTATTTTGGGATCTGATTTCTGAATTTGTTAAGCTTAACCATTGATGTAGACGTTTGATTCCCTAGTTTGGATTTGGAGCTTTCTAACTTGATTTCTAGTTTGGAGAAGATGGAGGCTAGGCTATCTTAGACATGGACAACATGACGGCTTCATAGAATAGGGTTATGAGGTCTAGGGTTGAGGTTTGGGGTGATTATATAGAAGTTTAGGCTTAATATGGGCCTTTAGATGAACCTAGGAGTCATTAGAGCCGTCTAGTCCAAGAAAACGTGTCATCAGGCAAATTAGAAGTCGCCGCATAGCCCTATGATTCAGAAAATTGTCACTGCCCAACATAGTTGGCAGGGGTTGACCCCTACAGGGGGTCGGCACCCATGTCGACACCCCTATAGGGGGGTCAACCCCTACAGGGGGGTCGACACCCATGTCAACACCCCTATAGGGGGGTCGACTCCCATGTCGACACCCCCGGGGGGATCGACACCCCTGAGCGGGAGATTTCCCGCTTAGCCAATTTCTGAGTTTTTGAATTTCGAACTGAATTGATTATTTAATTATTATTTTTAATTTATTCTTTGCTTACACTTAAAATCTTCTAATCTCCATAACTTCTTCATACGGAGTCCGATTCATGCAAACTTGGATTCTATCTCAAGCAGAATTCCGAGATGAACACAATGGCGTAACCCGTTTCACCCAGTTCTTCTTTTTAAAAAATTAAGCATTCTTAGATTTGTTGATTTTAATATCCATAGAAAATACGGGGTATTACATTTACTCCATTGGATCGCTAGTGCATAAATAAAGTAAATCGTTAAACAACGCAATGCTTTTCAGAAAAATGAAACCATTATAAGACTCTAGTCCCATCATACAATGCAACGCAAACCAGAGGATAGAGTTTTACCTTATAATGGTCAAAAATGCTTGATATGATAAAAACGGATTTGACATTATTAGAGTGTATATATGTTTTAAAACATTTCAATCATAGACGGCATAACTACCATATACTATGTTGCCAAATGTGGGTTTACAATCAAAACCACATGGGTTGTATTGGAAGTTGAACTTCCATCATGAATCAAGGCAAGATATAGTCCTTACCAATTCAAGATAATCTAGCCCATGTCTCAGGGCAAGTACTCAGTCAAGCCCTTAGGATCGCCAGGGCCAGTCCACACATATGTTAGTGGATTAGTTATGCCTGAACAATATGTCTCCCCTCCCTATGGGGCGTAAATAGAGCCACTAGGGACTCCAATCTGAGGTACCTCGCTTTCTATCATCCACATAAGTAAAAATATCTAGGCTTGTAAAACACAGACACCACTTCTAGCTAGAAAGAAATGCATGTTCTCCCTGGGGTCCTTCTCACGTTTTTGGTTCATACCGGGGTGTGAGGCTGGCGAGGTAACGCTATACACAAAGCTATGCTACAATAAAGTTGTGCTTTGATCATCAACCGCAAGGCTCTGCTTTTCAACAATAAGCCTTGATCATTTGCATCTTGGCATGCCACACTGACAATTCACGCCATGCGATCGATATCCATCAATGTATACCCTCTGAGCTCGTGCGTGTAACATCCCGAATTTTTAGCAATCCTATAATTTATTTATTTAATTATTTAAATGGTGATTTAGAGAATTTATTAATATTTAATCTATTTATTTATGCCTTAAAAATATTCTTTTTCCAAACAACACGTGTTTCCGACAAAACCAGTTTTATCGTGGTTTAAATATTAAGTATTGCACGATTTCCAGTTCTATTTACATTGAACGTTGTATATGTTTGTACAAATTAAAAACATCAAACGTTAAGCGGGCATCAAATTATAAAATTACGGTCACTTTCAAAACGAAAATCTTTTGTAATATCTACAATGTCCCTATCTAACCTTCCCAAAGTATAGGCGTTCGATCTCGGCAATATATATTGTCGGATGCGTGTTGATCGGTGGATGAAGACCATTTGGATCTACTATATTACAAGCTTATGAAGGAAGATTCAATATTTTCGGTTCTAACCCCTGATGGAAGTGACTTAAACCAGCAGCTAAAGGATAAAAGAAAATAAATTCCTGTTTGTCCTTCACTGTCTAACTCTAAACGCTCCAACCTATCATGAAAATGACCTTACTTCCATTTTTTTTCCTCTTAATTGATTTTATACGTGCATGCCAAGTAAACTAAATTCTGTTTCATCCAAACCATTACAAATCCTTGCGTAGCAAGGCAGTAGTTCCTGTGCCTTTCAAACTTTTTCTTCTTTAAATACTGTTCCTACTTCTCCTTGCTCTTTCTTTCCAGTCAGAACTAGAAAACAAATAAAACAAATACAAATCATATAAAATTAACCATAGAATCAAATCGCGTTTTTTCATAAATCCCTAAATCAAATCTTTCTCGTCTCATTCCCTTTTCTCCTCCTTTATAAAACATCAAAGAAAAATCATGAGCTTCAGCACTTGAAAAATAATCGTATAAAATCCAAATCTAAAATCTTGAAACGTAAATTCTGGTACGAGTGTGTAGATCTCGTTCGAGGTGAAGTTCGGGTGCATCAGGGTGGGGTTTGACAGAAATATCGGTGACCTGGAATCAAGATTTCTGGCTATTTGTTGATCATCATGCGAAGCTGGGGTCAGCGCTGTGGTTCTGGGAGTCAGGCGCAGTGTTAAAAGAGGGATGAGGTAATTTTGGGGATTTGTGACGCGATGGTCACAGTTTGCTATGTGAAGCCAGAAACCGCGGCGGTGAAGGGACGCTGCGAGTTGAGATGGTGACGATCATGGTGATGTTTTGGCGATGAGGGGTATGATAATGGAGACGTAAGAGTAATTTGTGGAGATGAAGTGAACACTGTATTGGTCTGTTTCCACGGTTGAGTTGGGATGGTTAGAAAAAGTTATGTATTCACATACTCAAATATGCTAAAGGAGGAATTAAGAATGCGGTGAAGTAATGTATTGGTGATGGGTTTTTACTGGAGTTGGAGATTGTTCTTTTTAATGAGGGGAGGTGTTGTTTTGTGGTGGTGCCATTCTAAGGGAGGAGCATGAATCGTATTTATCAGGGAAGTTCTTGTTTTATTTGGAAGAAGAACACACAGCAGTTTTGAGGTTTTGGTTTTGGAAGATGAGTTGGTCAATTTGCAGTATGGTTATGGGGGTAGAACGAGGGCTAAAAGGGATAAAGGACTAGCATTTAAAGGGGGTATTTGGGTGATCAACATAAACGAGTACAGTACCAGGTATTTTGGAATAGGGGATTAAGCATTTTGCAGATGTGATATTGGAAGTAAGAGGTTTGGTAGTTATAATTTTCGACATAGCTGATGCGGTGGGGATGGATTTCATTTTAATGGTTGTGTGGTTCAAATCCAGTGAACGGGGAGAAAGGTTCTGAACGTGGTTAACCAAAGTAATTTGCGGTTTCTGCATTAGTATGAAGACAAGAACAAAGTAGCAAGAAGGATCGATCGTCAAACAATTTCACAAAAGCCGATCACGTTGGAATCATAGCGATGAGGTCTACATTTTGGAACTTATTCCGCTGAGAACAGAGCAGCTGGGATTTCGTGATAAAAATCAAATATCCGTTTTATTTTAAACGAAAAAAAATCAGGACCGTCAACTGCAAAACAAGGTAAGTAAACTCACTAACCTAGTCTCGTTTATATTTTTATAAAAACGAGTTTTAAATTTATTTATTATAATTTTATACTGTGTGATGGTTGCTTGGTTGAATAGTTGATAAAATTTGTTGATATGATTACATCATTGATCGATTTTTAGTTCTGATATTTCATATTGATGTGAAATAACATTACTGATGTTACTAACATCTGTGGATGCAGGGAAACAGGTTGGAGGGATCCAACTGGATTCCTCAACATTTTATTTACTGTTTTATTTATTTATTTATTTATTTATTTATGATATATGATCGTGATTAATTTTGTTGTGGTTGAATTACACTGGCTCATTAAGTTTTGGTATTTAAATACCGTAAAATATTTTAGAACGTAGAAAAGAGATTTGAGTTTTTAAAAAGGAAATTATTTCCAAAATAGAAATTAGATTTCAAATGGAATGGAAACAGAAACTTGTTTAAGTGAATAAAACAAGAAGTTGTTTATAACTATGTTTATAAAGTAAATAAAATATATATCATAGAATAAAGTAAAATATAAATTCAAGTTGAATTTATATAAGCAAAGTGGTAATTGGTGTTGATACTCGATATTTGAAGTTGGAATTGAATGCAATAGTGGTAAAAGAGTTTTGAGTGGGAAAATTGGTTTCGAAAGAACCGATGGGTTATGTAACGACCTGAGTTTTCAAATCGAAAAAAAAAATTATTTAACCATAAATTCCAAGAAATAAACAAGCAAATAAAATAAAACGATTAAATTTAGTTATTAGAATGAATATATTCAATGCTTATTGATAAAAATAAAATATTTGTATGAAAAGTATTTGAAATTAACTTTGTAATCAAAACGTTATAAGTTCGTTCCGTGTAATTCTGATAAATTTAAACTGAATAAATTTAAATGATCGTTCATTAAACCAAGTGAAATTAAAAATAAAAATAGAATTTTTATAAAACATTCAAATCACTGATAACTGTGTGTCGTTGTGTTCGTCACGACGTCCTGATTCCAATGGTATATTTATACTGGTGTTTTGGTGTCCGTAAAGACAAATGGATACACAGTTATTTTCATACAGGTGACCCTGTAAAGAAGTGCAACATCAACAATCAGACTGAAATTAATGTGCGTGACCTACTAAGAATGTTTACAAACAAACAAGAAAAAATATGTTCTCAAAAATCCAATAATAGTGTAGGAGAGTACTTAACATTAAATGAGAAGTGAACGAAGACCAAAATTTTCTTCTTGCATTAAATGAGGAGTGGTGCAGGCATGTTATTTGCAAATGAATACAAGAATTCACCTACCACTATTATATACTTATATATGGCAGCCCAAACCTCTTCGCTCTCTCTCCCTTCTTTTCATTGTCTCTTCTCCCTAACTATTTTTCTTCCTTCTGAAAAACTTTGTTTGTATAAAAAAAAACAAAGAAAAATATCAGAAGAGAATAACAGACCAAGAAAATGTATGCATGAAGTAACCGCCAACACCACTCTTCATCCCAAAGCCCACGCACTCAGCCCTCCATCCTCTTGCTCTACGCTTTCTCTCCTCTTGCTGAAGCCGCTCCATCCCTCTCTTGCTCCGCGCTCTCTTATCGACAACATCTCGTCGTCATCACTAAGCTCTCGGAACCGAAGGTGAGTCGTTACTTATGTCTAAACTTCTCTAATGTGTTATGCATGCATGTGTGTTAAAATATATATGTTTATGTTATATGAGTCACTGTGTGTGTATTACCTATATACTTGTGTTAGGAATATGTTATTTGTGTGCATGTATGAAGTGAAGTGTATGAGTATATGTAGTGCATGCTTACGTAAAAGTAAAAATAAAAAAAATAATAATAATAAATAAAAACAATGTCCACTTTCAATTTATTTATTTTCATGCAAGGAAGAAACACGCATGGAGTGTTTTCCTTCTCTGACAATGGAAACATATACTTCATTCACTCATTTTTGGTTTTCCATATTTTCTCCTGTTACTTTGCCACATGCATGGACACAAAAAATGGAAACATGCTTCCTTTCTTCACCCTCTGTTCTTTCTATTTCTTCTTTCCTGCACCAATGTTTTTGTTATTTTTGTTGCTTGAGAAAGGATACATGCATTCGCATGAATAAAGGAAATGGCAAATTTAATTTCTTGTCCTTGGCAACAAAAAAAAAAGCGCAAGCATGAGGGGAAAATGCAAAGTAGCGAACGCATGGGAAGAAGCCAATTCATTCTTCTTCACATTTTTACTTCTCTTTGCTAGCTCTATAAAACACATTTTCAACTATGTTCTTGGTTCCTTCTTCACAAAAATGGAGTGCAACACATATGTTGCTGGCATTCATTTTTCATTTTTTTTCATTTGCGCTCACTATCTTTTTCATTCACAAAAAAATATATACATGGGGATGGACACATTTGAGTGTGTGTTTTGTGCTGTGACCGTATATGTAAGTGTGTGTATAAATATGTATATACGTGCAGTATGTGTGTATTCCATACATGTGTGAGTCTGTGAGTGAGTGAGTGTACATATATATTTGTGTGTGTCACCTATTATGTGAGTTTACGTATGATGTATTTGTTGACATGCGCTGGAAAACAAATTGGGAATGCTTTAACGTATGTTCCATTCACTATGTTTTGAAATGGTGCATGACTTTAAAATGAATCATGTCACTATATTGAGAAAAAAGAAAAATTAAGTAGGTTAATAAAATAAAAATATGTCTTTTGCAGACCTAAAATATTTATAAAAATATGTAAAATCGTAAAAGAGACACATCGAACTCAAATGGCTCTGTTTCAAAAATGAACTGTGCAAGCTTTTTCACAGTTTCAGCGCGAACCGAATACCGAAACTGACAAGTGAGTATATTTCGGTAATCAGCGCGACGAGACGGACACAACGGTATATAATTTGCGGTGTCTGCATACTCCGTTCAAAAACCCGTTACGGACCCCTTTGACGTAAAAATGCGGATGTGAAACGGAGGTCAAAACGTCCGATTTTTGCAAAACGAATTTCACCGTTGGATTACTGCCAACGACTAGAATATTTTTCATGTTTGTCCGAACTTGGTTTGAAGAGATTTTAAAATCGCTAAAAATCGAACTGTTATGCGCACCTTTACACTCAAAATTGCACGACCGACGACATTCAAATTTTTCGACGAAATTTTCACAGCTTCAACATTTTATTATACGTATTTCAAATTTTAAAGTCTCATTTTTAAAAATCATAGAATATTTTCAAATTTCGATGATTAAACTTTGGTTTAAATTATATACATAAAAAAAATTGATTTAAATTGATGAATAGAATATTAAGTGATTTAAATTTTATTTGAACTTATTGAAATAACCATTGTTGAACCTCTTATTAGAAAAAAAACGTTAGCCTAAATATTTAAGGAAATAAATCTCAAAATTGTAAATTTAGATACAAATTTAGTTGAGGAAAACAATTTAGTTAAATGAAGTATAATTTTGAAATTTGAGTGAAGTATTCAATAGTTGGAAATTGTAAATTTTATAAAAGAAAAATACAACCTTGATTTATTGATTTGGAACTTTGGAATTAGACACAAAGTTAAGTTTACAGGTGCAAAGGATAAAAATGTTGTTAATATTTCAAATTGGAATATTTGATAGTTCAATTTTAAATAAGAAGTTGAAATACAAATTATGCTTTGATCTATTCGAAATTAATCAATGAAAAATAAATTGAATGACGTTAGTTGTCAAAGAGACCGGAGCCAGTTATGGACACATTCTCTGTCGATACTGGAACCACTTTGTTAACTACGTTCGTGAAGTGATTGTTTTTGGTGTACGTTTATTGGATTGAAGAAAGTGAACGATAATGGATGACCGACACTTGTGTCAAATTTGAAATGACTAAAACAGGAGCCGTGTCGGGCCATTGAGGCTAGCTACCTCTAGCAGACACACTTCTTCGTGTATTCTATCTTTTTTTATTTGGTGATCACCCTTGATTTTGGAAGTGTTGTTTTGCGGTGGGCCGTTAGGGGTTACCACCAGTCCGGATCAGGCAAACTGGTAGTATCCTACCTTGGGCATTTCCTCACGTGCCTTATCATACGTTTTATCCTTATGCGCGACCACTACGAGTTTCTATTTAACATGTGCCTATAGGGGACTCACTGGCTACCGACGTTCTACTGGTTGTGTTACAGGACCTGCATATACCGCATTGTTTAAAAACGTGTTAAGGGGGATCAATGTAAAGCCTTAACGCTATTTTGAATATTTTATATTACTGATAGACATTACATATAATAGCGTATCATACTATATATAGATAGTTTAACGGATCCTTAAGAGATGGAAAATACTGTAACATCTCTTGAGTTATCTGCATTTGACTTTAGATCTAATCACATTAGAATGTTTAGACCTGACTCGATTATTTTGTGTTTTTCCCATTTCGCTCGGGTCAGATTGAGTATTGCAGTGTTCTCGAGGAGCACTTTATATGGAGCCGAAGACCTAGTCGAAGACTCCATCCTATCCAGTATTAGTTCCTATTTCCGTTTGGCTTGTATTTGCGAACTTTATGAGTCGCTATATTGTAAAAATTAAATTGTAACTGTTTAAGTAGCTTCATGAACTACTTATGTATATTATTTTATTTCCGCTGCAAGATTCTGTGTTATTCTTTATATGTGATTCTATGATCTGATTCTATTATACACCCTAAATTGATTATCTGTCAGTTTTGAATCGTTCGAGTTGGACATGTGTGGTTATATTGTCAACTTGGATTATTCAGAAAAGGCGGGTTGTCACATACCAACTGTGACAGTGATCGTAATGCTACTGCAATATACATTTGCTGATATCTATTTGTAAAGCATAATTTCTTCTGTGGTTGCATTTCAAATGCCCATTTGTCATGGTTTCAGTACTCATAAAAATACAGAATTTAGGCCATATATATGTGCAGAGGTGTACTCTTGCCATGCGTATATACACAATAAGCACGCACACACTGGATCACACATGCATACACATCACAAACACATTAGAGAAGTTTAAGCGTGAGTAACAACTCACTTTTGGGTTCCGAGAGCTAAATGATGACGATGCGATGAACACGACGAGAGAACGGACGACTACAGAAGTTAGCGCGGGCTGTTGGAGATTGGTGCGGACTATCAGATGTTGGTGCGGTGTTGTTGGCGCTTGGGAGGGCAGAGCAAGAGAGTGCAGAGAGACAAGAGGGAGATAGGACGCAAGAGGGAAGCTGCTACTTCATGCATGCACCTTCTGTCATTCTCTTTTGTTTATTTTTGTCTTTTTTTTATACGAAGCAAACTTTGCTTAAGGAAGAAAATAATTTATGGAGAGAGACTATGAAAAAGGAGGGAGAACAGATGTAGTTTGGAACTTATGTAACACGGTGGTAGGGTGGTAGGTGAATTGGCAGATGCTTTGCACCATGTCTCATTAAATGTTTGGAAGAAAAAAAAGATGTGGCCTCCATCACTTCATTCAATGCTTCATATTCTCTTAGATCCTTGTTGGATTTTGCGGAGATATTTAATTTTTGGTTTGTCTGTAGCACTCCTTTGGTTCTGGATTTATAATTTAGCTATAAACAGGGTCACCTGTATGGGAATAACTGTCTTTCCATTTGTCTTTACGGACACCAAAATACCAGTATAAACGTACCATTGGAATCAGGACGTCGCGACGAACACAACGACACACAGTTATCAGTTATTTGAACGTTTTATAAAAATTCTATTTTTATTTTTAATTTCACTGAGTTTAATGAACGGTCATTTAAATTTATTTAGTTTAAATTTATCAGAGTAATGCAGAACGAACTTATAACGTTTTGATTACAAATGTGATTTCAAATTCTTTTCATACAAATATTTATTTTTATTTTAAATCAATAAACTTGAATATATTTATTCTAATAACTAAATTTAATCGTTTTATTTTATTTGCTTGTTTGTTTCTTGGAATTTATCGTTAAATAATTTTTTTTTTCCGATTCGAAAACCTAGGTCGTTACATTCTCCCTTACTCAAAACTTTTCGTCCTCGAAAAGAACGGAACAAGGGAAAATAAAGAAATAAGAAGAAACGTAAGAATGATTAAAGATGAATTGGGTACCTTATGTAAACAATTCAGGATTTGAGGCACGGATACTCTCCTCAGTTTCCCAAGTGCAATCTCTGTCATCTCTACTCCACTGAACTTTGACGTGATTAACTATCTTCCTTCTAAGTTGCTTTGTATCTTTATCGACTATACGAAGTGGTCTTCTTTCGATAGTACGATTTGGCTCAACATCCATATCTTCAAATAAAGCTGGCTGGACTATATCTAACGGGTCATGTACATATCTGCGAATATGTGAAACATGGAATACATTATGCACACTCGATAGTTTCTCCGGCAAATCAACCCTATAAGCCAAACCGCCAATCTTTTCTAAGATAGGAAAAGGACCAACAAATCTCGGAGAAAGCTTCCCTTTCTTTCCAAAACGAATCACATTCCAAAGATTGGAAAATAAGAATTAATTGAGATAAATTTGATGAAAATTTAAATAGGAATTCGGCTATGTCGAATTTTAGAAATGATTTATGTCTCGGAAGAATATTTTAATTTTATTTGACATGAACCTATGAATTAATTTAAATACATTAAGAGGTCAATATTCAATTAATTCTATAGTTTGCAATAATATATCTGAAAAGGGATTTATAGAAATCAAATTGAGTTAATTTCAAAATTTAAAGAATGTATATTTTGTAAATGCATTTAAAGGAGAACTTGAATTGTTTAAGATAAACATAGTTTATAAATGAACAACGGAGGCGTGTGCGTTGGACACGGTACTTTATTTAAAACAGCGATTATAGCGCTATTATTATAATATTTGTTTTGTAAATCTAAACAGCAATTATAGCACTGTTGTTATAATATTTATTTTGTAAGTCTAAATAGCGATTATAGCGTTGTTGTTATAATATTTGTTTTGAAAATTTAAACAGCGACTATAATGCTATGGTTTTAATATATGCTTTGTAAATCTAAACAGCGATTTTAGCGCTGTCGCTATAATAAATGTTTTGTAAATCTATACAGCAATTTAACGTTGTCGTTAAAACAAATGACATATAAATCAAATATTTGGAAAACAACGATTTTAACGCTGCTATTATAATTAATATTTGTAAATCAAATATTTGGAAAACAGCGATTATAATGCTACTGCTATAATAAATGTTTGTAAATCTAGACAGCGATCTTAATGCTATTGTTATAATAAATGTGCTATAATTCTAGACAGTGATTGTAACGTTGTTGTTAAAAGTAATGTTTTATAAACCAAATATTTGTAAACAGCGATTATAACGCTACCGTTATAATCAATGTTTTCCGTAAAGGAAATGGATTCTTAGATTGATTCTGAGAGTCATGTAAGAGAGATTTGTTTAAAGTTGTGAGTTTTGACTATTTCAAAGTTGAGAATGTGGTTCAATTAAGGTCTGAGAGGTAATTATACCCCAACTTGATTGACTTCATGATCGATGGAGGAATGGTTAAGGTTCGATAGTGAACATGGTTAGTAATATGGTTAGTTAATAAATGATTAATGGTTTGAGTTATAATAACAATGTTTTATAACATCGCGTAATTTGGAATATTTTCCCCAAATAAAATAAGAGATGTTTTCTATGCAAAGAAAATGAAATGAACTGGTCAACGAGGAATTAAGAATGAGAATTTGGAAATAATAATTTAATAAGAAATTAAATTAAAAAGGGGCCAATGTTGGTTGATGCTTGATCGGTAGAATTTCCAATTGGAAATAGGACCGTTGATTGTACGGATGTTTCTTTGATAGTTAAATCACCAACTATCAAAGTTTTGATTTATTTTTTACCTTCGTTGTCAATATGGAGAGTCCGGGATCAGATTTAATATCTGAAAACTACTCCATATTGGTATAAGCGTTATGAACCAACTTATGTTGAAGATAATAGAAGACGGAGTAAAATGCAAGGGCTGTTCTATTAATCCTAGGTAGAAATTCCCGAAGATGGATTAATAGAACAGTGCCTTTGATTTGTCCAGTCCCAGGACAACTTGTATGGACGAGTGTCAGACAGAGTATTTCCAAAGGGATTACGTACGTTGATTCCTTCAAACGTATGAAGTTGGTGGCAAAGAAGGGAAACTTCTTTGGCTTAACAATCTGAGTATTTTTGTGGGAATTAATTAGTGATTTCCAATGGATCTGACGATATGGCATTCAAAGTGAATGATTGTAACACCCCAAAATTCTGCAACACTAAGATACACAAATCAAGGAAGAGTTAAATTTTAAAATCAAAATTAAGGGAAATGGGCTGCGCCATTGCGTTCGTCTCGGAATTCTGCATGAAAACGAGTCCGAGTTTGCGTAAATCGGAGTCCGTATGAGGAAGATATGGCCTCCGGAAGATTCAGCGAAGTTCAAATTTCAAAACAGGTCAGAAAACGAGTTCGAAATTCAAAAGCAAACCCAGATTGGGCTGGGCGGAAATTTTCCCACCCAAGGCACCCAGGTCGACTGGGTAGTCGACCTGAGGCACCCAGGTCGACTCGGTAGTCGACCTGGGGGTCGACCCCCCCCCCCCCGCTTTTTCCATCTTTCTGAACCTGATTCGTTTCTCTGTATCCGGACGCCCTTCTGACCAGATTCGTTGACTTCTACACTATATAAACAGCCCTAGTCTTCTTCTCTATTCACAATTCTTTTCTATCCTTATGCTTCCTCTGAGAAAATATATAAATAAGTAATATATAAAATAAATCGAGACGAGGAAATGCTGCTCAAGTTGTCAAGAGGAGGTTCGAATCAAGATTAAGGCTTCAGAATGAGAATCAAAGGCTACCTCAAACGATTTCGAGCAACGTCGCACGAATCATAGCATCGCCATCTTTCTATTCTAATCTAATCTCTGTAAGTCAGTTATTTCTAGATTTGAACTTTTCTCTTTTCGTGACATGAAATTAAAGGAATAAAAGAGTATGCCAATTCTTTCTATTTGAATCAGTGCCTATTTCTTTGGACCAAATTAAGAACTGTTATGATTCGAGGACAGATAAGACTGTGACTATGAAACTATGGACCTTAGTACTATATGCCTCTTTGACTATGAACATTGCCAATGACTATGAACATCGCCTATGACTATGAACATTACCTATGACTATGAACATCGCCTATGACTATGAACATTGCCTATGACTGTGACTATGACTATGAGAATTATTTCCTTGACTATGAACACAAGCCTATACCTTTGATTAGGAAACATAAAGTATTGCCTATGACATAACAAGAACAACTGTGATTCATGACTAGGAAAGTGCTGCTTAAGTTTTGTGACTGCGAAATTGGGTCTAAACCTGATTTTCTATTCTGTCTATTCTTGGTTTTCTTTGGTTTTAGACCTTGGGAATTTACCTATTAAGTTAGGTCTACCCATGTTCTTGAACCTACGTCTCTATTCTGTCTATTCTTGGTTTTCTTTGGTTTTAGACCTTGGGAATTTATCTATTAAGTTAGGTCTACCCATGTTCCTGGACCTACGTCGTGATTCAATCCTTTTTATGCCAGTTATTATGCCTATCTTTTTCGTAGCATCTTTGGTTCATTCCTTATTTTCTACGGATCTATATTTATCTATAATCTAGGTTGAATCACGATTATAAAGAACGATGGGAATACGATTTGGGCAAAATATGAAATTTACTAAAAACATAGTTATAAACTTGGAAATTGGCATAAATTGGGAACATGTATTATGGCATGTTCATAGAAATGCAAATTGGATAAATTTTACATAGGATGTGTAATTTGAATATAGTATTGACTTGTAAATCTAGCATTTACATGAACTGTGAACTAGAATAGTAAGTCTAGTTTGACATGAACTATAATTAGAATGTTAAAGCAGTATTGGGTTAGCTAATTTGGCATATTGGCATAAATTTGAAATTGGCCTTAATTGGGAGTACCTGTCAGGTTTAGCAAAATCATGGTTAGTGACATTTAATTTGGTATAGTTTACATACCAAAAAGGCATAAATATGATATATAGGGGAAAATGGGCCATAAGAATAAATGTTGACAATTTACATTAAAAGAGGAATTAGAAAATAAGTAAACTAGGAATGATATACTTATAGAATTTGTTCCAAATGAGAAATGTAAATTTAGACAAATTAAAGGTTTATTAATGACATCTCTTTTAATGAAACACCAAAAAGTTCTAGGGTGACAGAGAGGATAGTGTCTAGGCTTGGGTTTGGAAAATACAAGTTTCCTGCTCTCCCTGGCTATCCCTAACTGATCCGACGGACGGGATGGTTACTTTCAAAACCTGATTTGAAAATTAATCAAAACCCTTTGAACTTAGAAAACACGAATATGCCTAACCCGAGGTTAGACTGAGTTGCGATGTAAACCTGCCCGGAACCAACCGGCACATCCAGTATTCGCAACAATATCTGTCTAATGTGAGTGGTCACGGCTTTAATCTATTTAATTAAAGCTAGAGCAAGAATGGTAGGGTTAAGTTAACTAAGACACTTAACCAATTCAATAAGATAACCAAACCGATGGGTGGGGTTAGGTTCATACAGACACTTAACACAGTTAAGCTAGAATGGGAGGGTTAAGTCCATAGGAACACTTAACCAACTTAACACAGTCAAGCTAGAATGGGAGGGCTAAGTCCATAGGAACACTTAACCAAACTTATGGTAACAAGACCGGATTTGTAGGGGTTAAGTAACTAAGAAAACACTTAGCCAAATTAACATGTTAACTAGACTAGAAGGTGGGGTTAAGTAAAGTTAATACACTTATCCAAATTAACATGTTAACTAGTCTAGAGGTTGGGGTTAGGTAAATACACTTAGCCAATTTGATATGTTAGCTGGGCTAGACCGTAGGGTTAAGTAAGCTTGAACACTTAACCATCAGATTGTGATAAAGGAATAGGGTTAAGTCTAAAACATGAAGGGATAATACTTAACCATTAATAACATGTTAGTTAAAACAGACGGGCAAGGTTAAGTTAAAAAGGAACACTGAACCAATACAGGGTGAATGGGTAGGGTTAAGTAATAATAAATACTTAACCAATATAACTTGGTTTGTGGTGGGGATAAGTCAACATGAATTACTGATAACACTTAACCAGTTTGACAGGATAAATGAAGAGGGTTAAGTAGGCTTGAATTGACTAATGACACTTAACCAATCCAAATTGACGGGAAAGGGAACTAAGTAGTAAACCTTAGTTAAGAAAACAACGATTCAGGAAATTAAGTGGTAAATCTTAGTTAGTAGAACTAAGTAGTAATTCTTAGTATAACACGGGAAGGAGCGAATATCCGTCTGAGTAAAAAGAAGGCTCCAACGAATTGGGTTACGAAGCCCGAGGCTTCGAGGGGACGTGAGGGTACTCTTGGTATCCCTCTGTGAGGCTACAGATGATCCTCCTGGGCTCACAGAGGTTAAGGTCTGCGTAGAAGAACCAGGGGTATGCCTTGGTTGCAATATATGACAACCTAAAGACTAGGATGGTCCAGCGTGATTCGGCAAGAAAACGGTAGCCCTGTGATAGCAACTCGTCGTCTACCATCCATCTTGAGTCAATCGAGAAACATGAAGCAGAAAGGCGGAGAACTCCAAAAGACCATATACTTGTTATCTAGTTATGGGTGAGGATGGCCATAGGATAGTAGGGCACCGGGGGCCTGCGTATAGTTCTCATTTTTCAAGGTGTGCCTTTCATTAGTTGAGGGAGGGGTCAAGTGGGACCATAGCCACTGGAACAAAAACAGACCTTAGCATCTACATCGACAGATATCTGAAAGCTCCCGACCGAGTTATGTATTCTTTGATTTGCCCTGACACAGGACTCGGGCTGCATATTACAGGACATGTGCGTCTAGACAAGCGATAACGATTCGTGATACATGCGTGGGGAAGTATAGGAACATATACCACTCTAGGTAGTGTGTCCTACACTTGGGTGCATCATTCGACAGGTAGCATAATCACCTAGTTGAACTAGGTGGCATAAACCCTGAATCCGAGAAGCGTTCAGCAGATAGCGTAAACTCTAGTTGAATCTAGAAGGCACTTGATAGAAAACTATAGATTAGATCTAGGTAACAAATAATAAATGTATGCCTGAAGGCAATGGAAACTACAGGGATTGGGATCACGTTATCGTTACTAGTTGGGACACTAGTTAGGCAGTGCAGAGATATAGAAACTAGTATAACAAGGAAATAGCGAAGCGGCGAAAGTATTAGAGCATATCCAGTTAATCTTATCTTAGCATATCTTGTGTTAATCTTGTCTAATCTTGCCAACCCTATCATCATGGTGTTATCTTGTGTTCAGTTAATTCATGTTTTTTTGTTGTTCCATGTTCACATGCTAGAAGTTACTGAACTTACTCAGGCTTTATGTCTGACTCTGTTTTTCTTTCGTCTTCTTTTCTTCGGTTCCCCCCTAGGTAGTAAAGGAGGGAATAGTATAGCTCAGGTTAAGTTGGACTGTCACTCTTTCCCAGCTTGAAGATTTGTCGAAGTTTGCTTGGATTCTCTTTTCAGATGCTATGGTTGACTCTTGCAAAAATTAGGGAATATAAATGTTGTTTTATGCTTCTTTATTTTGTAAGACAGATGATACTGTGATATTGTAAAGAAATCATTGTACAAACTATTTTATCAATAAAGCAAACTTTTATTTTCCGCTGTTTAATTTCTGTCTGTCTTGTAATTTATCTGCATCTTTTACCCTAAATGCTCCATAGAACTTAGTGCATTCCCTTTGTGAGTGACACTAACGGATGTCGGGTGTTACACGTGGTATCAGAGCTGAAGGTTACCAAATCAGATAAAGGATTTGAAAAATTATTTTCAAAACGATTTTTAAAGAAGCATTTTCAAAAGAAAAGATTTGTTTTAAAGGCATATTCCCCAAAGCCATACGCACTATCCTATCTTCCTCTGTTTGAATCCTTGTCTCCTTCTTTCTTGAGTCTCTGGGGGCTCCTGGCTTTCTGGGAGGTAACCTCATCGAAGGGCGATGTAGTGCCCGACTTCCATCTATAACCGTAGTAGTTTCACCTATGGCTAGTTTTCCTTCAAGCTTAGTAGGGTTTTCTGTACGATGGAAGCATTTTTCGAGAGATTTGTCAACATGACTACACACGGAAGGAGATGAGGAGTTTGGCAAAGGAGCACAACCCTAGGATGAGGAATTCATGGATATAGATTTAGTTCACAAAGAAGGAAGAAATTATAAAACCTAAGACAAAAGGAAGTATCTTTACTAGGGTATGATAGGGCATATAATTAATGACAAGGGTAAGAATGAGGAACAAGATTTTCAGAAGGGCAAGTACATACTTTCACCACCAAGCGTACCTATGAGAAAGGTAGTAAAGTTCTGTTGGAAGAGTCTAGTTTGTTGTTTGCACTCTTTCCTTTGGATTTAGCTCTTCACATTTGTTCATATCCACTTCCAAAGTTGAGTCTCTGCACCATAGTACTTGTATAGTAGAAATATCCCACTAGAGTCTCAAATCCAATTGGTGGTCCGACCATTTTATTTTTGGTTAGTAGGGATTTGAGAATAGCTATCGAGTTTGCTTATATTATCTCACGTAGATCGTCAAAATTCGGAGGAGATATTCCTTGGATGCTTGTCTGATATTGGTTTAGGCCTTTGGGGCTTGTACTTGAGAAATGTCGAGTTCGACTAGGATGGGTTGCATGAGAGATGAATAGTTGTGGCAGGCACTCTAAAAAGCACGTAGTAACCTTTCAACCCTTATGGTTATGGCATGGCGGATAAGAGGGAGACCCCTAATCATCTTAGTACATATACTTGGTACCATGATTGACATTTGTTTATTTTGGAAATGGAGATCAGAAACTTCACAATCGTGAAGTTAAATTAGTTAAGATATAGTGGAGTAAAGCTCAAGAAGGCTAGATACTAGCAACATACCCTTTTCCTTAAGGGTGCATCCTTGATTTCTTTGTGTAAGAGCTTTACGCATAATTGTTTCTCTCTTTCCAAAGAATAACACCTAGGTCGTATCTTCGATCTTTAGGTAGAAGCCAATGGATGTAAACATGTATTTGAAATATGTTATGGTTGGTGGTTGCAAGTGATTGCTAATGGTTGCTCATGGATGCATATGCATACATATTAGGCACTAGATCAGTTCGGACGCTTTCATATTGCATTTACAGATATGTATTTGTTTGTAAGTTGAACTTGATTTGTTATCACATGGATGTTGCATATGGATGAATGGCTATGCACACATGTAGTATTTACATAACTAGGGATGCTTGCATACATGATTGGACACATGGCACCGACATGATTCGCATTAAGGAGGTCAACTGAATCAGTAGACCGCCTGATTTTGCATTAGATAAAGACATATACACACACACTGTGCATATGAACATGAAAACATTAGAAATATTTTAAGGACAATTAATGCTTTTGATTGAATGGTTGAGTAGATGGGTGATTGGATGGTAGGACACATTCTTCCTAACTTGAAGATTTCGGGGACGAAATCCTTTTAAATTGGGGAGAATGTAACACCCCGAAATTCTGCAACACTAAGATTCACGAATCAAGGCAGAGTTAAATTTTAAAATCAAAATTAAGGGAAATGGGCTACGCCATTGCGTTCGTCTCAGAATTCTGCATGAAAACGAGTCTGAGTTTGCATAAATCGGAGTGCGTATGAGAAAGATATGGCCTCCGAAAGATTTAGCGAAGTTCAAATTTCGAAACTGGTCAGAAAACGAGTTCGAAATTCAAAAGCAGACCCAGATTGGGCTGGGCGGGAATTTTCCCCCCCCCCCAAGGCACCCAGGTCGACTGGGTAGTCGACCTGGGGCACCCAGGTCGACTCGGTAGTCGACCTGGGGGTCGACCCCCCTGCTTTTTCCAGCTTTCTGAACCTTATTCGTTTCTCTGTATCCGGACGCCCTTCTGACCAGATTCGTTGACTTCTACACTATATAAACAGCCCTAGTCTTCTTCTCTATTCACAATTCTTTTCTATCCTTATGCTGCCTCTGAGAAAATATATAAATAAGTAATATATAAAATAAATAAAGACGAGGAAGTGATGCTCAAGTTGTCAAGAGGAGGTTCGAATCAAGATTAAGGCTTCAGAATGAGAATCAAAGGCTACCTCAAATGATTCGAGCAACGTCGCACGAATCATAGCATCGCCATCTTTCTATTCTAATCTAATCTCTGTAAGTCAGTTATTTCTAGATTTGAATGTTTCTCTTTTCGTGACATGAAATTAAAGGAATAAACGAGTATGCCAATTCTTTCTATTTGAATCAGTGCCTATTTCTTTGGACCAAATTAAGAACTGTTATGATTCGAGGACAGATAAGACTGTGACTATGAAACAATGGACCATAGAACCATATGCCTCTTTGACTATGAACATTGCCTATGACTATGAACATCGCCTATGACTATGAACATTGCCTATGACTATGAACATCACCTATGACTATGAACATTGCCTATGACTGTGACTGCGACTATGTGAATTATTTCCTTGACTATTAACACAAGCCTATACCTTTGATTAGGAAACATAAACTATTGCCTATGACATAACAAGAACAACTGTGATTCATGACTAGGAAAGTGCTGCTTAAGTTTTGTGACTGCGAAATTGGCTCTAAACCTGATTTTCTATTCTGTCTATTCTTGGTTTTCTTTGGTTTTAGACCTTGGGAATTTACCTATTAAGTTAGGTCTACCCATGTTCTTGAACCTACGTCTCTATTCTGTCTATTCTTGGTTTTCTTTGGTTTTAGACCTTGGGAATTTACCTATTAAGTTAGGTCTACGCATGTTCTTGAACCTACGTCGTTATTCAATCCTTTTTATGCCAGTTATTATGCCTATATTATTCGTAGCATCTTTGGTTCATTCCCTATTTTCTACGAATCTAGATTTATCTATAATCTAGGTTGAATCACGATTATACGAACGGTGGGAATACGATTTGGGCAAAATATGAAATTTACTAAAAACATAGTTATAAACTTGGAAATTGGCATAAATTGGGAACATGCATTATGGCATGTTCATAGAAATGCAAATTGGATAAATTTGACATAGGATGTGTAATTTGAATATAGTATTGACTTGTAAATCTAGCATTTACATGAACTGTGAACTAGAATAGTAAGTCTAGTTTGACATGAACTATAATTAGAATGTTAAAGCAGTATTGGGTTAGCTAATTTGGCATATTGGCATAAATTTGAAATTGGCCTTAATTGGGAGTACCTGTCAGGTTTAGCAAAATCATGGTTAGTGACATTTAATTTGGTATAGTTTACGTACCAAAAAGGCATAAATATGATATAGAGGGGAAAATGGGCCATAAGAATAAATATTGACAATTTACATTAAAAGAGGAATTTGGAAATAAGTGAACTAGGAATGATTTACTTATAGAATTTGTCAAAAATGAGAAATGTAAATTTAGACAAATTAAAGGTTTATTAACGACATCTCTTTTAATGAAACACCAGAAAGTTCTAGGGTGACAGAGAGGATAGTGTCTAGGCTTGGGTTTGGAAAATACAAGTTTCCTGCTCTCCCTGGCTATCCCTAACTGATCCGACGGACGGGATGGTTACTTTCAAAACCTGATTTGAAAATTAATCAAAACCCTTTGAACTTAGAAAACACGAATATGCCTAACCCGATGTTAGACTGAGTTGCGATGTAAACCTGCCCGGAACCAATCGGCACATCCAGTATTCGCAACAATATCTGTCTAATGCGAGTGGTCGCAGCTTTAATCTATTTAATTAAAGCTAGAGCAAGAATGGTAGGGTTAAGTTAACTAAGACACTTAACCAATTCAACAAGATAACCAAACCGATGGGTGGGGTTAGGTTCATACAGACACTTAACACAGTTAAGCTAGAATGGGAGGGTTAAGTCCATAGGAACACTTAACTAACTTAACACAGTCAAGCTAGAATGGGAGGGATAAGTCCATAGGAACACTTAACCAAACTTATGGTAACAAGACCGGATTTGTAGGGGTTAAGTAACTAAGAAAACACTTAGCCAAATTAACATGTTAACTAGACTAGAAGGTGAGGTTAAGTAAAGTTAATACACTTAGCCAAATTAACATGTTAACTAGTCTAGAGGTTGGGGTTAGGTAAATACACTTAGCCAATTTGATATGTTAGCTGGGCTAGACCGTAGGGTTAAGTAAGCTTGAACACTTAACCATCAGATTGTGATAAAGGAATAGGGTTAAGTCTAAAACATGAAGGGATAATTGTAACAACCCGAAAATCTGGGCCAGTTTAAAATTTTTATTTTGGCAATTTTAGCGGATTTTGAATATTTAAAATAGATTATTTTAAATAATATCGACGAGAAATTTACTTTGAATATAATTCGAACGTATATATTTATATACGCCGTCGTTAGAATATAAATATTTATTTATAATTATAAATAGAATTGAAAATGGCGCGGTAGTTCGATAATTCGATTTCAAACTTCAATTGAACATACCGGGTGCAAAACAATCCGGATTTTAGTGAAACCAAAAATAATGGGATCTAATTGATAATATCTTTCCAACGAATCCGACAAATCAAGATTTCATAGCGGGAATCAAAAGATATGTCCAGTTGAAAATTCTGAATAGTCGCTATGGAATTCAGGCCCTTAAAAATGGACATTTTGCAAACGACCTCGGATTTCGACGAAACCAGTTTTGTTGGGTCCGTGACGTAAAGTTATTGCTAGGTTTCAAATTTCATAATTTTTCGAAATAATATGTGAGCGTGGCAAAGGAAAATGCGTTTGACCAGTTTCAGTTGATTTTAATCGACTGGAAAATGGCCATTTTTCCAACGGTCTCAGTATTCGACGAAACTAGTTTTGTTAGGACCGTATCGTCAATACGAAGCTAGAAAATATTTTTCTGCAATTTATAGAGTTAATATGTGACCCCGGTAATTTGAGATGTACGTTTAAAATTCAATATAGCGATTTAAATGTAGGTTTAACGGAAACTGATAGAAACGACCGAATCAGCTTACGATACATATCCCATTGTGTTCGGAATGGGGGTAAAATGCTATAGACGACAGGCGGTGGGCCTCGTTTAGAGGTCGTATGTAAAAGTCAACTTTTTAGAAAATAAAATAATTAAATAATAAAAAAAACCCTTTATCTCGTTCTGCCCCCCCCCCCCCCCCGATGAGTTCATTCTTCAGAAAAAAAAAAGAAGAAGAGAAAGGCGACTGCGGAGAACCCGCCGCCTCCTCCGATGGGTCACCGCGCCCAAGGCGGCGCAGCTACCACCAAGCCTCCCCCACCGTTCTCCTCCTCGACCGACGAGAACCCCATCTCCCCCCGCAGCAGTAACGAAGCCCTAAACCCGCCGCCACGCACACCGCTTCCTCCGACGGGGCCCCAGTCGCGCCACCCACCGTCGACCACCCCCTCAGCCCCGTCCTCCTCTTCATCCCTCCGCCTGCAACCTGCAACACTCCAGCGCCCTCACCCTCCCTCATGTCAGCGCCGTAAGTCCTTGCCTCCCTTTTTCTTTTTATTTTTATTTGTGTTTTAATTTGTTATAAAACTGAAATTTTAATGTATGAAAACTGAAATTTTTATTTTATTAAAACTAGGGTTTTTATATATGAAATGCACGATTTTATTTAGATTTTTGTTAAAATAAAAAGTTTGGATTTTTATAGAGTAAATTACATAGAAAAGGTCGGATCTTTCTAAGTGGAAAGATCGGAATTTTAATGTGGGAAGTAGCGAAGAAAAATATAATCTTTATTATGAAAACATCGAAATAAAAATAGGATTTTTATATGTTGAACATCGAAATAAAAATAGGATTTTTATATGTTGAACTTCGAAATAAAAATATGATTTTTATATATTGGACATCGAAATAAAAATATGATTTTTATATATTGAATAACAAAGTAAAAATTCGATTTTTACCTATGTAGTGGCTACGGGCAACGAAGAGGACGAAAAGGCGAGAACAGTGAAGATTTCCTGCATTTGAAGTGCCGTGGAGCTAGGATAGCTATATGTGAGAATTTCTCACCTTTCAATTTATTTTTCTAGTTATATATATATATACTAGGATGCAGACGGTGCTTAGTAGCACCCGACACAATCGTCCACAGACCATGGACTTGTTTGTTTGGTTGCATAAATTAGTTTGATGATTTGATTTGGATTTGATTGTTTGGTGAATTTGATTGATATGTGAATGGCGTGGGCCTTCACTAGACCGGGGATAAGGCTAGGCCTTGTCCCGTTTCTAGTATCGTGCCGTTATGCCGCCGAAATTTTCTAAAATAAGTTAGAAAAATAAAAATATCATTTTATTGAATAAATGAACTGAATAGAAATTCATATGTTGAAATAAAATGTTTTGTCGTTAAAAATATAATTTTTAACGTGAATGTGAATAAATAAATATTCATTTACAAACCAGACGGTTTGTTTATGTACACCTATTTGAAGGACATTGAGTGGGTCGATAAATTTTACACATCGCCCAACTGCACAAATAAAATATGCGTTTGATTGTTTGAAACCCCACACGGGTGTTGGGATGAAATATGAAGTTCACTCATCCTGATTGATTAAATATGTCGATCGATTGATTGACAGGCTGTTATAAGCGTTAGATATCTATATTTGATGCTTATACAGTGTAGTGCACATTGGTTGATGGTTGAATATTTTTCAATGCTATTATATGTGTGTAATGCATGAAAATCCATATAATTAACTTTATATGGTAATTGATTGGGCCTCATTCCACTTTAGAAAATAAAGAATAATATAAAATAAAGGTTCATGTGTTGACAGTACTCATCCATTGAGATTGGTCATGTGTTGAACGAAATATTTTAGTAAAAAAATTTACATCTTTATCAATATAAAATAAAGGTTCATGTGTTGACAGTACTCATCCATTGAGATTGGTCATGTGTTGAACGAAATATTTTAGTAATAAAATTTATATCTTTATCAATATAAAATAAAGGTTCATGTGTTGACAGTACTCATCCATTGAGATTGGTCATGTGTTGAACGAAATATTTTAGTAATAAAATTTACATCTTTATCAATATAAAATAAAGGTTCATGTGTTGACAGTACTCATCCATTGAGATTGGTCATGTGTTGAACGAAATATTTTAGTAATAAAATTTACATCTTTATCAATATAAAATAAAGGTTCATGTGTTGACAGTACTCATCCATTGAGATTGGTCATGTGTTGAACGAAATATATTGATAATAACAACTATTTTGAAAAAGAAATATTTGAAATAGAATATTTGAAAATAGAAATTTATGAAGCCACGTTGATTAGATTGACGCCATTTTGACGTGAACGATATCTATATCGATTTTAAACGATTTCGAAATGAATTGAATATATAACGATTTCGAAACGAATTGAATATATAACGATTTCGAAATGAATTGAATATATAACGATTTCGAAACGAATTGAATATATAACGATTTCGAAACGAATTGAATATATAACGATTTCGAAATGAATTGAATATATAACGATTTCGAAACGAATTGAATATATAACGATTTCGAAACGAATTGAATATATAACGATTTCGAAATGAATTGAATATATAACGATTTCGAAACGAATTGAATATATAACGATTTCGAAACGAATTGAATATATAACGATTTCGAAATGAATTGAATATATAACGATTTCGAAATGAATTGAATATATAACGATTTCGAAATGAATTGAATATAAAACGATTTCGAAATGAAATAAATTGAAAACGAATTTGAATTGAATAGAAATGAATTTTAAAACGAATTTATAGAGGAGAATTCAATTTTGATTTGAATTGAAATGGAAGTTGAAATTGCTTTTGAAACGAATTTTAAAACTATTTATATAATTCGCTTTAAATAGAAATCGACGAAATATGTATTATATATATTATATATATAATATAATGGCCTGAATAGAACGCGCCGCGCCGCGGCAGTTCGTGAATTTCGACCATTTACTTCGAACGGACGTTACGGGAGATCCGACCGTCGGATTCTCCTAAAACCGGAACCGTTGGGTTCGTATCGAAAAGAGCTTTCTAACGAATATTAGAAATTTGAAATCTAACGGTTGGATTTGGAGTTACGTCCAAATCAAATTCGAAAAAGGTCGTTGTAAGTGCAGTTCGATGGCCGTTGATGGAAATCGACTGTACAGGCCTTGATAAAATTATTAAAAGTGGTAATAATTTGTGTAAAATCATAAGAAATGATTTAGAAAGAATTGGGGTGAAAAACTCCATATTTGAACAGATAAAAATAGATTTTTATCGGAATGAACTAGTTTTGAACTAGAATTATAATTCTATTTATTTTTAAATAAATAAATTGAATTCGAAAAGGGTTTTAAAAATAACCAGAATTTCCAATGATTGCATTGGAGTGGATTTGAATCGAAATTGTCTTCGGAATATTTCGATGTTGGATTTCGTGATTATACAACTGTTGTTATGGAAATTTGAAAGATATAGATATATATATCGTTATTTCCAATACGATATTTGTTAGTCGTAGAATTTGATATTGAATATAAGCCGGTATATTTTCTATTCAGAGCCTTGTATTGAATATCAAATATGATTTGGGTTTGTCGTGAATGGTGTCTTCACTAACACTGTTCTTAAACCCAGTGGAGAAAAGATTAAATCTTTTTATTTAGATTTAATGAAATGTACCAATTAAATAATATTTAATTGAAATCGAGTCGATATTGATTTTTGGGTTTATCGTGAACAGTGTTTTAAATAACACTCGTTCTTTAACCCGATAATTAATGAATGTGATTTTGGGTTTATCGTGAACCGTGTTTTAAATGACACTGATTCTTTAACCCAGTCGAAGATTAAAACTAAGTGGAGTTTTAATGAATCTTTAATTAGATTGAAATGATCGAAAATGGAGTATCACCAGTTTTGCTCCAGGCGATAGTTAAATCTTTAATTAGATTTGAACGTGAAATGGTAATTGAATTTACCGATAACACCGTGGTGTTAGATATGAAGTATGACCAGTTTTACTTCAAGGGATGAATAGGTTGGGATTGGGAAATTAAAACAAATGATTACTTCGGTAAGGTTCGTTAATCCCGACTAGTTTTGAATTGATATTCAAAAGTAGATTAAAGAATAAATTCAAGGAATTTATCTTTGATAAAATTAATGGGAATCTTTCCCTATGAATGTGAAATTTAGAAACTAACTGTCGGTTAGCCAAGCAGAATGGTTTTCTGGATATTGATCTGATGTTGGTTTCGGCCTTCGGGGTTAATATTTGGGGAACTATTCTCTTGATTAATTTGCGGTTAGTGACTGATGAATTGGAATGAGGCGTATGTTGTGTTTGTGTAGCACTTTTATAAAATATACGCGAGTTATTCGGAAAGACCGGGTTTATCCCATTCTGAATAACTGATACGACGATAAGTCGAAGATGAAGACGGTGGTCGAAGACCGGAGTTCTTCACGTCGTTTGGGTGATTACTGATGATCTTGATTGGGCTGTACACCCAAGAAGATGGAAACAGTTGGTGATCGTCCAGACGTACTTGGAGATCGATGGATATGCGGGGTACTAGGTGCCTCCGGTTTCGTTCAGACCCAGAACGGACTTGTAAATGGACTGTGTGTCTGACATTGGATTTTAGTCCGTGTGATTGATCTCTATTAAATATATATCTGTTTGGCGGCGGAGAATTTATTCTCTTGCTTAACGCCCTTCTCTGAGACGTACGAGCTCAGGGGTTATATATTGATGGATATCAAACGCATGGAGTGAATTGCCTGTGTGGCATGCCTAAGTGGCAATTGATCGAGGCTTCTGTTGAAAAGCAAAGTCTTGTGGTGATGATCAAAGCACGGCCTTTGTGGCGTAGCTTTGTGTAACGTTTACTTCGCGAGTTTCACACCCGGTATGAATCAAAAACGGGAGACGGACCTCAGGGAGGGCATGCGTTTCTTCCTAGTTAGAAGTGGCGTCAGTGGTTTTACACGCCCTGACGAGTTTGACTTATGTGGTTGTTGCTGTTGCGAGGCGCCTCGGATTGATCGGTCGTTCTCGAACCGATGGAGTCATTTAGTTGGCTCATTTACGCCCCAAAGGGCGGGGAAACGTAGTGTTCAGGCATAATAATCCACATCGGTGGACCGGCCCTGTCGCTCCATGGGGCAGTTGCGGCTGTTCCTGAGGCTCGGACTAGGCAGTCTCGAATCGGTTGAGGACTATCTTTTGCCTCGGTTCATAGACGGAAATCCAATTTCCAAATACGTGACTTTGCGGTTTTATTTGTAAACCTATATATGGCGACATGATATATGGTACCCATGCCGCCTATGATTGATACTTATGATTTGAAGTTGTTTTATACACTATGCACTTATTATAGTATCAATAATTTGTTTTAAAACGTATCAAGCATTCTTTGGCTGTTATAAGGGAAACCCTATCCCCCGGCTTGCGTTGCATTATGTGATAGGGCCTGGGTCTTATAACAGCTTCATTTTTCTTTATTTAGCATTGCGCTGTTTGGTTTATGCACTGGTATTCTTGGGAGGAAACCCGTTCCGTGTTATACGGCGTGGTCCCTTGATTTACCGAACTTTAAAATAAAGATTTATAACTGTTTTAGTTCTCACACCAGTCCCATGACTGACCTGGAGTTTATTGTTTTAACCTAAACTCTGGGTGCCCTTATTTTGACACGGGCAGCTAGTAGTTTTGGTTTTGCAGATTTATATTCACAGGATCCTGGTTTACAGCTGGAATGATATCCGGAAAGCTTTGTATCCGTATATCTCTTCTAGTTGTGTATTTTATTATTTTCCGCTGCGATGTATTTAAATGTAATTTAAATCTCTGATATTTCTGTGTAATATTCATTTTTACTCTGTATATTCTGGTATTCTGGTGCATTATTGTAATATACAATGAAATGTTCTTCTGTATGTATTCTGTTGTGGCTTGTTCTCGAACTATCCGCCGCTTTCCTTTACGGGGAAGTTACGGGGTTTCACAGTTGGTATCAGAGCTTTGGTTTACAGAGCTCGAGAACAAGACACATTAGAACCGTACGAAAGAATTCATCAGATATTGGATTAGTAATATCCAACGAGAATGACTCGTTAGAGATGGGATCAGTAGTATCCTAGAACGAGTGTGAAGAGTAGTGTTTTTGATAAATAAAAGTGAAAACAAATTTTTGTTTTGAAAATTTAAATCAATTATTCGTATTTGGTTATTTATTTATATTGATGTGGACAATCCAGTATATATAGATTTTGCGTATACGTCTGATCCGCGTGTATTCGAAATTTTAATATATTGGATAGATATAGCATCACACTTTAGTCGCCCGAAGATGATATTGATGATAGCGATCGCATCATCAACATTTATGTTCGAGTTTCGAAGGTGTGATTTTCTATATATTTCCATTAGACTGGTGTGAGAACCAAATCTTATATAGCTAGAACACTTTAGTGTGAATTGGCATCAAAAACAAGATTTTCAGTATGTATATCAAAATTATGAATTTGAAGCTTTAATTCACTAATTGATTGATGTTTGTGTTGTTTGTTTATTTGTTTGAAAATTTTGAACCGTTTAGCCTAATTGTATCAAATATTGAACGATATTGAAAATTGGTCGCATTTGTTTGCATATACATATATATCATTGATCAGGTCATAGAAAGGAGGCTAGAGCCAGAGAATAAAATTTGTTTGCCCGACAAATAGGTACATGTTTACTACATAAATTACTGTTTTGTTTGGGTGATGATGATTTTATGAGCCTATTGGCTAGCCGCTTGGCTTTTTCTTTTTCTTTTTGAGATCTGAAGGATCGGGGAAGCTATTTGAAATTCCCCGATGCTCCCATTGCAGGGGAGGTTATGGCGAAATTTTTCGAAAATTTAGGGTGTTTGCCAAATTTTTGAAAAATTTGAAAATTCTCAGAAACTGAAAAGTTAGAGAATGAAAGCCAAATCGAACGTAGAGTTGATTGATCAAACCACTTTCGACTTTGTTCCTTTTCGGGGACGAAAAGTTTTAAGTGGAGGAGATTGTAACAACCCGAAAATCTGGGCCAGTTTAAAATTTTTATTTTGGCAATTTTAGCGGATTTTGAATATTTAAAATAGATTATTTTAAATAATATCGACGAGAAATTTACTTTGAATATAATTCGAACGTATATATTTATATACGCCATCGTTAGAATATAAATATTTATTTATAATTATAAATAGAATTGAAAATGGCGCGGTAATTCGATAATTCGATTTCAAACTTCAATTGAACATACCGGGTGCAAAACAATCCGGATTTTAGTGAAACCAAAAATAATGGGATCTAATTGATAATATCTTTCCAACGAATCCGAAAAATCAAGATTTCATAGCGGGAATCAAAAGATATGTCCAGTTGAAAATTCTGAATAGTCGCTATGGAATTCAGGCCCTTAAAAATGGACATTTTGCAAACGACCTCGGATTTCGACGAAACCAGTTTTGTTGGGTCCGTGACGTAAAGTTATTGCTAGGTTTCAAATTTCATAATTTTTCGAATCAATATGTGAGCGTGGCAAAGGAAAACGCGTTTGACCAGTTTCAGTTGATTTTAATCGACTGGAAAATGGCCATTTTTCCAACGGTCTCAGAATTCGACGAAACTAGTTTTGTTAGGACCGTATCGTCAATACGAAGCTAGAAAATATTTTTCTGCAATTTATAGAGTTAATATGTGACCCCGGTAATTTGAGATGTACGTTTAAAATTCAATATAGCGATTTAAATGTAGGTTTAACGGAAACTGATAGAAACGACCGAATCAGCTTACGATACATATCCCATTGTGTTCGGAATGGGGGTAAAACGCTATAGACGACAGGCGGTGGGCCTCGTTTAGAGGTCGTATGTAAAAGTCAACTTTTTAGAAAATAAAATAATTAAATAATAAAAAAAAAACCTTTATCTCGTTCTGGCCCCCCCGATGAGTTCATTCTTCAGAAAAAAAAAAAAAAGAGAAAGGCGACTGCGGAGAACCCGCCGCCTCCTCCGATGGGTCACCGCGCCCAAGGCGGCGCAGCTACCACCAAGCCTCCCCCACCGTTCTCCTCCTCGACCGAAGAGAACCCCATCTCCCCCCGCAGCAGTAACGAAGCCCTAAATCCGCCGCCACGCACACCGCTTCCTCCGACGGGGCCCCAGTCGCGCCACCCACCGTCGACCACCCCCTCAGCCCCGTCCTCCTCTTCATCCCTCCGCCTGCAACCTGCAACACTCCAGCGCCCTCCCCCTCCCTCATGTCAGCGCCGTAAGTCCTTGCCTCCCTTTTTCTTTTTATTTTTATTTGTGTTTTAATTTGTTATAAAACTGAAATTTTAATGTATGAAAACTGAAATTTTTATTTTATTAAAACTAGGGTTTTTATATATGAAATGCACGATTTTATTTAGATTTTTGTTAAAATAAAAAGTTTGGATTTTTATAGAGTAAATTACATAGAAAAGGTCGGATCTTTCTAAGTGGAAAGATCGGAATTTTAATGTGGGAAGTAGCGAAGAAAAATATAATCTTTATTATGAAAACATCGAAATAAAAATAGGATTTTTATATGTTGAACATCGAAATAAAAATAGGATTTTTATATGTTGAACTTCGAAATAAAAATATGATTTTTATATATTGAACATCGAAATAAAAATATGATTTTTATATATTGAATAACAAAGTAAAAATTCGATTTTTACCTATGTAGTGGCTACGGGCAACGAAGAGGACGAAAAGGCGAGAACAGTGAAGATTTCCTGCATTTGAAGTGCCGTGGAGCTAGGATAGCTATATGTGAGAATTTCTCACCTTTCAATTTATTTTTCTAGTTATATATATATACTAGGATGCAGACGGTGCTTAGTAGCACCCGACACAATCGTCCACAGACCATGGACTTGTTTGTTTGGTTGCATAAATTAGTTTGATGATTTGATTTGGATTTGATTGTTTGGTGAATTTGATTGATATGTGAATGGCGTGGGCCTTCACTAGACCGGGGATAAGGCTAGGCCTTGTCCCGTTTCTAGTATCGTGCCGTTATGCCGCCGAAATTTTCTAAAATAAGTTAGAAAAATAAAAATATCATTTTATTGAATAAATGAACTGAATAGAAATTCATATGTTGAAATAAAATGTTTTGTCGTTAAAAATATAATTTTTAACGTGAATGTGAATAAATAAATATTCATTTACAAACCAGACGGTTTGTTTATGTACACCTATTTGAAGGACATTGAGTGGGTCGATAAATTTTACACATCGCCCAACTGCACAAATAAAATATGCGTTTGATTGTTTGAAACCCCACACGGGTGTTGGGGTGAAATATGAAGTTCACTCATCCTGATTGATTAAATATGTCGATCGATTGATTGACAGGCTGTTATAAGCGTTAGATATCTATATTTGATGCTTATACAGTGTAGTGCACTTTGGTTGATGGTTGAATATTTTTCAATGCTATTATATGTGTGTAATGCATGAAAATCCATATAATTAACTTTATATGGTAATTGATTGAGCCTCATTCCAATTTAGAAAATAAAGAATAATATAAAATAAAGGTTCATGTGTTGACAGTACTCATCCATTGAGATTGGTCATGTGTTGAACGAAATATTTTAGTAATAAAATTTACATCTTTATCAATATAAAATAAAGGTTCATGTGTTGACAGTACTCATCCATTGAGATTGGTCATGTGTTGAACGAAATATTTTAGTAATAAAATTTATATCTTTATCAATATAAAATAAAGGTTCATGTGTTGACAGTACTCATCCATTGAGATTGGTCATGTGTTGAACGAAATATTTTAGTAATAAAATTTACATCTTTATCAATATAAAATAAAGGTTCATGTGTTGACAGTACTCATCCATTGAGATTGGTCATGTGTTGAACGAAATATTTTAGTAATAAAATTTACATCTTTATCAATATAAAATAAAGGTTCATGTGTTGACAGTACTCATCCATTGAGATTGGTCATGTGTTGAACGAAATATATTGATAATAACAACTATTTTGAAAAAGAAATATTTGAAATAGAATATTTGAAAATAGAAATTTATGAAGCCACGTTGATTAGATTGACGCCATTTTGACGTGAACGATATCTATATCGATTTTAAACGATTTCGAAATGAATTGAATATATAACGATTTCGAAACGAATTGAATATATAACGATTTCGAAACGAATTGAATATATAACGATTTCGAAATGAATTGAATATATAACGATTTCGAAACGAATTGAATATATAACGATTTCGAAACGAATTGAATATATAACGATTTCGAAATGAATTGAATATATAACGATTTCGAAACGAATTGAATATATAACGATTTCGAAACGAATTGAATATATAACGATTTCGAAATGAATTGAATATATAACGATTTCGAAATGAATTGAATATATAACGATTTCGAAATGAATTGAATATAAAACGATTTCGAAATGAAATAAATTGAAAACGAATTTGAATTGAATAGAAATGAATTTTAAAACGAATTTATAGAGGAGAATTCAATTTTGATTTGAATTGAAATGGAAGTTGAAATTGCTTTTGAAACGAATTTTAAAACTATTTATATAATTCGCTTTAAATAGAAATCGACGAAATATATATTATATATATTATATATATAATATAATGGCCTGAATAGAACGCGCCGCGCCGCGGCAGTTCGTGAATTTCGACCATTTACTTCGAACGGACATTACGGGAGATCCGACCGTCGGATTCTCCTAAAACCGGAACCGTTGGGTTCGTATCGAAAAGAGCTTTCTAACGAATATTAGAAATTTGAAATCTAACGGTTGGATTTGGAGTTACGTCCAAATCAAATTCGAAAAAGGTCGTTGTAAGTGCAGTTCGATGGCCGTTGATGGAAATCGACTGTACAGGCCTTGATAAAATTATTAAAAGTGGTAATAATTTGTGTAAAATCATAAGAAATGATTTAGAAAGAATTGGGGTGAAAAACTCCATATTTGAACAGATAAAAATAGATTTTTATCGGAATGAACTAGTTTTGAACTAGAATTATAATTCTATTTATTTTTAAATAAATAAATTGAATTCGAAAAGGGTTTTAAAAATAACCAGAATTTCCAATGATTGCATTGGAGTGGATTTGAATCGAAATTGTCTTCGGAATATTTCGATGTTGGATTTCGTGATTATACAACTGTTGTTATGGAAATTTGAAAGATATAGATATATATATCGTTATTTCCAATACGATATTTGTTAGTCGTAGAATTTGATATTGAATATAAGCCGGTATATTTTCTATTCAGAGCCTTGTATTGAATATCAAATATGATTTGGGTTTGTCGTGAATGGTGTCTTCACTAACACTGTTCTTAAACCCAGTGGAGAAAAGATTAAATCTTTTTATTTAGATTTAATGAAATGTACCAATTAAATAATATTTAATTGAAATCGAGTCGATATTGATTTTTGGGTTTATCGTGAACAGTGTTTTAAATAACACTCGTTCTTTAACCCGATAATTAATGAATGTGATTTTGGGTTTATCGTGAACCGTGTTTTAAATGACACTGATTCTTTAACCCAGTCGAAGATTAAAACTAAGTGGAGTTTTAATGAATCTTTAATTAGATTGAAATGATCGAAAATGGAGTATCACCAGTTTTGCTCCAGGCGATAGTTAAATCTTTAATTAGATTTGAACGTGAAATGGTAATTGAATTTACCGATAACACCGTGGTGTTAGATATGAAGTATGACCAGTTTTACTTCAAGGGATGAATAGGTTGGGATTGGGAAATTAAAACAAATGATTACTTCGGTAAGGTTCGTTAATCCCGACTAGTTTTGAATTGATATTCAAAAGTATATTAAAGAATAAATTCAAGGAATTTATCTTTGATAAAATTAATGGGAATCTTTCCCTATGAATGTGAAATTTAGAAACTAACTGTCGGTTAGCCAAGCAGAATGGTTTTCTGGATATTGATCTGATGTTGGTTTCGGCCTTCGGGGTTAATATTTGGGGAACTATTCTCTTAATTAATTTGCGGTTAGTGACTGATGAATTGGAATGAGGCGTATGTTGTGTTTGTGTAGCACTTTTATAAAATATACGCGAGTTATTCGGAAAGACCGGGTTTATCCCATTCTGAATAACTGATACGACGATAAGTCGAAGATGAAGACGGTGGTCGAAGACCGGAGTTCTTCACGTCGTTTGGGTGATTACTGATGATCTTGATTGGGCTGTACACCCAAGAAGATGGAAACAGTTGGTGATCGTCCAGACGTACTTGGAGATCGATGGATATGCGGGGTAATAGGTGCCTCCGGTTTCGTTCAGACCCAGAACGGACTTGTAAATGGACTGTGTGTCTGACATTGGATTTTAGTCCGTGTGATTGATCTCTATTAAATATATATCTGTTTGGCGGCGGAGAATTTATTCTCTTGCTTAACGCCCTTCTCTGAGACGTACGAGCTCAGGGGTTATATATTGATGGATATCAAACGCATGGAGTGAATTGCCTGTGTGGCATGCCTAAGTGGCAATTGATCGAGGCTTCTGTTGAAAAGCAAAGTCTTGTGGTGATGATCAAAGCACGGCCTTTGTGGCGTAGCTTTGTGTAACGTTTACTTCGCGAGTTTCACACCCGGTATGAATCAAAAACGGGAGACGGACCTCAGGGAGGGCATGCGTTTCTTCCTAGTTAGAAGTGGCGTCAGTGGTTTTACACGCCCTGACGAGTTTGACTTATGTGGTTGTTGCTGTTGCGAGGCGCCTCGGATTGATCGGTCGTTCTCGAACCGATGGAGTCATTTAGTTGGCTCATTTACGCCCCAAAGGGCGGGGAAACGTAGTGTTCAGGCATAATAATCCACATCGGTGGACCGGCCCTGTCGCTCCATGGGGCAGTTGCGGCTGTTCCTGAGGCTCGGACTAGGCAGTCTCGAATCGGTTGAGGACTATCTTTTGCCTCGGTTCATAGACGGAAATCCAATTTCCAAATACGTGACTTTGCGGTTTTATTTGTAAACCTATATATGGAGACATGATATATGGTACCCATGCCGCCTATGATTGATACTTATGATTTGAAGTTGTTTTATACACTATGCACTTATTATAGTATCAATAATTTGTTTTAAAACGTATCAAGCATTCTTTGGCTGTTATAAGGGAAACCCTATCCCCCGGCTTGCGTTGCATTATGTGATAGGGCCTGGGTCTTATAACAGCTTCATTTTTCTTTATTTAGCATTGCGCTGTTTGGTTTATGCACTGGTATTCTTGGGAGGAAACCCGTTCCGTGTTATACGGCGTGGTCCCTTGATTTACCGAACTTTAAAATAAAGATTTATAACTGTTTTAGTTCTCACACCAGTCCCATGACTGACCTGGAGTTTATTGTTTTAACCTAAACTCTGGGTGCCCTTATTTTGACACGGGCAGCTAGTAGTTTTGGTTTTGCAGATTTATATTCACAGGATCCTGGTTTACAGCTGGAATGATATCCGGAAAGCTTTGTATCCGTATATCTCTTCTAGTTGTGTATTTTATTATTTTCCGCTGCGATGTATTTAAATGTAATTTAAATCTCTGATATTTCTGTGTAATATTCATTTTTACTCTGTATATTCTGGTATTCTGGTGCATTGTTGTAATATACAATGAAATGTTCTTTTGTATGTATTCTGTTGTGGCTTGTTCTCGAACTATCCGCCGCTTTCCTTTACGGGGAAGTTACGGGGTTTCACAGATTATCCTAACCATTAATAACATGTTAGTTAAAACAGACTGGCAAGGTTAAGTTAAAAAGGAACACTGAACCAATACAGGATGAATGGTTAGGGTTAAGTAATAAGAAATACTTAACCAATATAACTTGGTTTGTGGTGGGTTTAAGTCAACATGAATTACTGATAACACTTAACCAGTTTGACAGGATAAATGAAGAGGGTTAAGTTGGCTTGAATTGACTAATGACACTTAACCAATCCAAATTGACGGGAAAGGGAACGAAGTAATAAACCTTAGTTAAGAAAACAACGATTCTGGAAACTAAGTGGTAAATCTTAGTTAGTAGAACTAAGTAATAATTCTTAGTATAACACGGGAAGGGGTGAATGTCCGTCTGAGTAAAAAGATGGCTCCAACGAATTGGGTTACGAAGTCCGAGGCTTCGAGGGGAAGTGAGGGTACTCTTGGTATCCCTCTTTGAGGCTATAGATGATCCTCCTGGGCTCACAGAGGTTAAGGTCTGCGTAGAAGAACCAGGGGTATGCCTTGGTTGCAATATATGGCAACCTAAAGCCTAGGATGGACCGGCGTGATTCGACGAGAAAACGGTAGCCCTGTGATAGCAACTCGTCGTCTACCATCCATCTTGAGCCAATCGAGATACGTGAAGCGGAAAGGCGGAGAACTCCAAAAGACCATATACTTGTTATCTAGTTATGGGTGAGGATAGCCATAGGATAGTAGGGCACCGGGGGCCTGCGTATAGTTCTCATTTTTCAAGGTGTGCCTTTCATTAGTTGAGGGAGGGGTCAAGTGGGACCATAGCCACTGGAACAAAAACAGACCTTAGCATCTGCATCGGCAGATATCTGAAAGCTCCCGACCGAGTTCTGTATTCCTTGATTTCCCTTACACAGGACTCAGGCTGCACATTACAGGACATGTGCGTCTAGACAAGCGATAACGATTTGCGATACACGCGTGGGGAAGTATAGGAACATATACCACTCTAGGTAGTGTGTCCTGCACTTGGGGGCATCGTTCGACAGGTAGCATAATCACCTAGTTGAACTAGGTGGCATAAACCCTGAATCCGAGAAGCGTTCAGCAGATAGCGTAAACTCTAGTTGAATCTAGAAGGCACTTGATAGAAAACCATAGATTAGATCTAGGTAACAAATATTAAATGTATGCCTGAAGGCAATGGAAACTACAGGGATTAGGATCACGTTATCGTTACTAGTTGGGACACTAGTTAGGCGGTGCAGAGATATAGAAACTAGTATAACAAGGAAACAGCGAAGCGGCGAAAGTATTAGAGCATATCCAGTTAATCTTATCTTAGCATATCTTGTGTTAATCTTGTCTAATCTTGCCAACCCTATCATCATGGTGTTATCTTGTATTCAGTTAATTCATGTCGTTTTGTTGTTCCATGTTCACATGCTAGAAGTTACTGAACTTACTCAGGCTTTATGTCTGACTCTGTTTTTCTTTCGTCTTCTTTTCTTCCGTTCCCCCCCCCCCAGGTAGTAAAGGAGGATATAGTATAGCTCAGGTTAAGTTGGACTGTCACTCTTTCCCAGCTTGAAGATTTGTCGAAGTTTGCTTGGATTCTCTTTTCAGATGCTATGGCTGGCTCTTGCAAAAATTGGGGAATATAAATGTTGTTTTATGCTTCTTTATTTTGTAAGACAGATGATACTCTGATATTGTAAAGAAATCATTGTACAAACTATTTTATCAATAAAGCAAAGTTTTATTTTCCGTTGTTTAATTTCTGTCTGTCTTGTAATTTATCTACATCTTTTACCCTAAATGCTCCACAGAACTTTGTGCATTCCCTTTGTGAGTGACACTAACGGATGTGGGGTGTTACAATGATGGCCAGATGTTCTGGAAGATAATTCAAACCTCAATCCTCACAACTGGGAATTGACAAAAATCGGGCAGGCAACATGGCTATGTGGGTCGCTCCCATTAGGATGTATAATCACCTATCTAGAGAAATTCCAATTGCTTTGTTAATCTATCGAGGTTGTCCCTCTCGGGAAACGGTTGCTGATCCCAACCGTTGTTGATATACATTCGATACACTCAAGTGAAATGAGTGGTCGGCCATGTGTGGGCCGGGTTGCAAGACGTTCTTGTTGAACCCAGTGTATTCGCCTCTAGAGATACACTATCGGCAGGTGGTCCCATACCTTGTCATGTTGGAAATCCAATCTCAAATAAGCGCCCTGCGGTTTTTGATTTAATATTATATATGGAGCGTGAGATGCAAGTGTTCCGCTAGATTCTATTTATTTGATGTAGACATTATTATAATACCACTGGATTTGATATCAAAAATATTTTTTGTTATCGTAAGGTAAAAACCATCCGTGTCTATGTGTGGATCGGTCGTACGATTATCATTTCTTTCGAAAGGATTTTAAAAGTTAATCCAATGGTTGGAGTTTACTCACACCAGTCCCATGACTGACCCTGAGTTTATTTTGTTTGTTTTCCCTAATCTCTTGGGTGCCCAAATTTGTACGGGCAGTCAAGTAGTCGGGATTTTTCAGATTCACTTGGAGGAGTTGGAAACAGGAGGCTTCACCTGTTATCTATAAACTATCATATTTCTGCCGAGTACTGTTTATGTATCTGGAAACAGGTGTTTATAACTGTTCTAGGAATAACCATTTTGCTCTAATGATGGTATGTATATACAATTACTGATTTGTATTTCAAAGTTTATGTTATCTAATATATTTTATTCGTTCCGCTATGAGTTTGTGATCTTCGTTTTCTTCTATTCTAATATTTCTTTCTTTCTATTTCTCATCCTCTAACTTCTTTCTAATAATGATTCGTGTTTCTGTGCAATTTGGGTTGGATGTGTGGTGTTATTAGTCGACTCAAAGTGTATGGAAATTCAGGCCATTACAGTGTGTTTCAGAGAAGGGTTTTAAGCAAGAGAATGAATTACCACCACCAACAGATATATATTAAACAGAAATCAATTTACATGGAATGAAATCCAATGTCACACACACATCCATTTACAAGTCTGTTCTGGGTCTGAACGAAACCAGATACACCTTTTTCCTCGTCCCAAATATCAAATACGGAAGAGAGGCACTCGCATATCCGGACGATCAATAAGTACGTCCAGACAACTACCATTTTAACCGTTTACTGGGAGCTAACCAATGCCGAGCATCAGTAGTTATCCATTCAATGTGAAGATCAATGGTCTTCAATCACCGTCTTCAAATCTTCGACTTCCAATCGTCGTATAATTATTTGAAATGAGAGTTAACTCGGACTTTTCAAATAATTTCTCAAATATATATCATTTATAATATTTTATAATGATTTATCACTATTTTTATTTATTTTAAAATAGCCATTTTCAATTAAACGACGCTTCGGGTCATTACATGACCCTGGCGCTGTTTTCATCGAAATTTGATTCACACATTTCTCAAAATCTAATTGTTGGATCTTAGCAAATTTTATATGTTGGAAAGATCTTTCCAAAACGAACCCAATGGTTCCAGTTTTGGGAAAATCCGATGGTCGGATCTTTCGGTATAATCGTTTGAAGTTACGATTTCAAAACGCGAACTACAGCGCCGCGATTTGTTTATTTTAATTTATATTTATATATAAAAATATATAAATATAATCGTTCGACGATTTTAACACCAGTTCGATTCAACATTGATTTCTTTTATATATGAAATCATATATTACATTAAAATGAAATTTTAACATTACAACAAATTCTTCCCGCACTGATTCTTTTATGTGATTCATATATATTACATAAAGATAAATGAAATCTTTTTATTTCAGTATATTATTACACTAAAAATGTACTCTTACATTTCACTACATCATTACATTAGAAAATGTAGTTTTTATTTCAATGTGTTATAACATTGCAAAAATAAATCTTTTATTTCATTCTATTATTATATTTTCTAATGTTACTTTTATTTACATTGAAAAATGTAATTTCTATTCTCTGCTTTGATTACATATAAAATGCAATTTTTATACTTCTTTCTTCGATTACATTGAAAATGGAATCTTTTATACTTTTCTATGATTACAAATAAAAATGTAATCTTTATTCTATATATCATTATATTAATAAATGTAACTTTTTACTTTAATATAATATTACATTAAAAAATGTAAATTTTCATTTCATGTTTGGTTTACATTGGGAAAATGCAAATCTCTATTCATTCTTTCATTTACATTGAAAAATGTAATTTCTTTTTCATTCTTTAATTTACGTTGAGAAATGTAATTTCTTTTTCATTCTTTAATTTACATTGAGAAATGTAATTTCTTGTTCATTCTTTAATTTACATTGAGAAATTAAATTTCTTGTTCATTCTTTAATTTACATTGAGAAATGTAATTTTCTTTCATATTACATTTACATTGAAAATGCATATTTCTAAGAAGACATATTTTATATAAAAATGGGCATTTTAATGTTTTCCTTTAAAATAAAAATGTAAATTTTAAAGAAAACCTTTTCTATTATTGTAATGGCTATTTTAAAAGGACATACAATGTAAATCTTAGTGTAAAACATTTTTATTATAAAAATGTTTATTTTAGTGTTTCATATACGTAAAAATGTAAATTTCCAGTGTAAAAACATTTCCTATAGCAATTTTTTTCATTTTAATGTCTTCCTTTACATTATAATGTAAATTTAATATCAAAACATTTTTTCCTTATTTCAAAATGTTTATTTTTAATGTTGCATTACATTAAAAATGTAAATTTAAATGTAATATATTTTTATTTAAGAATTGACCATTTTTGATTTACAATAAAAATGTGAAATTCATGTTGGCGTATAACGATCATTTTTATTTTCATATATATATATATATATATATATATATATTAGAAGTATAATTTCCATATTATTCAAACAACTAATATATAACAACATGAATATTTTATAACACAAAAATATATTAGAAAATTTCGATAGCATAATAATAGGGTAATTAAAACCGGCACCGTCCCGATGTACGGCTCCTCGCGCTACTTTAAAGTCTCGCTGCTTTTGACAAGGAGGATTTCAATAATCTATTTCGTACGCAGACGAATTTTTTTCCATAAACTAATCCTATTTAGTTTCAACCAAAATCAATAATCAACCATTCGTAGTATTCACCAAATTTTCAATCATAACTCAAACAAGTCGTCCATGGTTTGTGGACAACGGGTGTCGGGAGTTTTTAAACTCCGTCTGCATCCTAATATAATTTTATTTAATTTTATTGGATTCAGAGATCTCACATTGTTTTTTAATTCCTTCTAAATTTGTTGAAGGCCCCAAAAATCCTCTGATCAGTCCTAGAAAGTAGATCGAGACTTTACGGTCCCAACAAATCATGTTTCATCAAATTTCATCAACGTATGAACAAGTTACGATTTTTAGAAATCAATTAAAATTAGCAAAACTTTAAAGTGTTATCATTAATTTAATTATATACCTCGTTAACTAGCCGATGATTTCCAGGTCTGTTCAAATCTAGGTTTGACATTTACTTCTGATCCGCTCAGCTTGGACACGATCGGACCAGACCATGTCGAAGGGGGTCGAGACGCACGCCAGGCGTTGGGGGTGCGATCTGACTCGGCGGAAAAATCGAGGCGCGGCGGCAGTGAGAAGACGGTGACTTTGGGGCACTGGAACTCCTTCGACACTCGACGATAGATGGCGCAACTGGTATAAATGTGGAGATCGAAGAAAACTCTACAAAAACCTGAACTAGAGTAATGGATTTCGTGGAGTAGATTTGGAGTTATCGGAGGGGGAAAGATGGAGTTGTAGCCGCCATCGAACGAGATGTATCGGGATCTAAACAATGGAGATACGATGGTATACGCCTATATATACTGTGTATATATACGTATTCTTATATGTTTTTATTTTATTAAATTCTTTTAATTTCTATATTGCTATTAACTCCAAATCAAACCCAACGAGCGATGCCCCTAGCTAAATACCCCCATTTCGAACACAATGGGACATGTCTCGTAGGCCCATTCGACTGTTTCAGTCAGTTATTCTTCAAATTAAATAATAAAACATTTAATTATTTAATTTGATCGAACATTTTAATTTACCGGGGCCACAGACTGAATCTAAAAATTCCCGAAAAATAAATCTAGCTATGTTTTGACGATACGGTCCTAATAAAACTAATTTCATCGAATTTGGAGACCGTTTGGAAAATAACCATTTTCTAGTTGAACGAAATTGACAGGAATTGTCAAAACACATTTTCTTTTGCCACGCTCACATATTGATTCCAAAAATTATGAAAATTGGAATCTACGAATAATTTGACATTCCAATTCCAACAAAAGTGGTTTCATCGAAAACGGAGGTCATTTGTAAAATGGCTATTTATACGGGTCATATATTATATTAAATTCCATAGCGACCATTCTGAAAATTCAAATGACCATAACTTTTGATTCCAGCTATGAAATTTTAAATTTTCGGATTCGTTGGAAAGATAGTATTAAACAGATTTAAATATTTTTAGTTTCACCAAAATCTGTTTTATTTTGCATCCTATACAGTCAATCAAAGTTTGAATTCGAATATTCAAACTGTTGCTCTATTTCTAACTCCTTTCATAATGAAAATAAATATATTCATTCGAACTTCGATTTAAATAAATTTTTAACCATTATTATTTAAAATAAATTATTTTAACTATTTAAAATTCCATAAAATAGCCAAAATAAAAATATTAAATTGGCTCTGATTTTCCGGGTTGTTACAATCTCCTCCACTTAAAAGCTTTTCGTCCCCGAAAAGGAAACAATAGTAAAGTAGGAAACAAAATGGAAATTTTAAATATGGTAAATGTACCTTGCACTAGAGATAGTCAGAGATATCCACTCTGCACTGGGGATAAGCCTGTTTGATGCTATCCTCGGTCTCCCATGTACATTCTCTAGGATCTCTGCTCCACTGCACATTGACTAGATGAATTCTTTTGTTCCTCCAAACTCAGATTTCTTTGCCAATGATCTTTACCGACTCCCTTCTTACTGCTAAGTTCGGGGTAATCTCCAAATCTTACTGTGCAGCTTCCTCCACAATCAAGTCTAGATCATGTACATGCTTCCGAAGTTGAGATAAATGGAATACATCATGTACCGCTGGCAACCAGTCAGGTAACTGAACCCTGTAAGCGAGAGTTCCAATTCTTTCCAGAATAGGGAATGGACCAATGAATCTTGGAGCCAACTTCCCAGTCTTCCCAAAACGAACTACTCCCCTTAATGGAGAAACTCTCAAGTACACATAATCACTAACAGAAAATTCTAAATCCCTTCTTCTTGCATCTGCATAGCTTTTCTGTCAGCTCTGAGCTGCTAGTAATCACTTCTTAATAAAATCAACTTTATCCGAAGCTTCACGGATCATGTCGGGACCCAATACCAGTCTATTTCCTAGTTCAAACCAACATGAGGGAGATCTACAAGGCCTGCCATATAATGCTTCGAAGGGCGACATTTTCAAGCTTGCTTGGTAACTGTTGTTATAAGAGAACTCGACCAAATGCAAGTGATCTTCCGATGATCCGCCAAAGTCAAGAATACAAGCCCGCAACATGTCTTCCAATATACAGTTCACCCTCTCAGTCTGGCCAACTTCTTGAGGATGATAAGCGGTGCTTAGATTTAATGTTGTCCCCAGCTCCTCTTGGAATGCTTCCCAGAATTTACTAGCAAATATAGGATCACGGTCACTAACAATGCTACTGGGAACTCCATGTAGTTGGACAATTTCTTTGAAATAAATTTTCGTCAAACTTTGTGCTGTTCTAGTAGATCTGACAAGAATGAAATGGGCAGACTTCGTGAAACGATCAATGATCACCCAAATACTGTCATTGCCTTTTCTAGTTTGGGGCAAGCCACTAATAAAATCCATGGAAATTTCATCCCATTTCCAACCTGGAACTTGTAGTGACTGTAACAAGCCGTCAGGTTTTTGCTGATCACTTTTGACTTGCTGGCAAGTAGAACACCTGCTGACATAAATGGGGATGTCTCTTTTCATAGACTTCCACCAGAATGTGCGCTTGAGATCATGATACATTTTGCTCACCCCTGGATGAATACAAAGCTTGGATTTGTGACATTCATCCATTACTTCTCTTTTGAGCTCAGGAATATTCAGGACACAAATTCTTCCCTTTAACCTCAGAACTCCCTTGTTATCAATTTGGAAACTCGAGGGTTCGCATTCCCAAACACTTTTACTAATTCTTTGTATAAATTCATCATCCTTCTGTAGAACAGAGATTTTGTCGATCAATGTGGGTGTAATGATGAGATTGGCGACGATAAGATTGGCGACACTCGCATTTTTTTTGCTAAGTACATCCGCCACAACATTGGCCTTCCCTGGAGTATATAAGATGTCCAAATCATAGGCCGCAAGAAATTCTACCCAACGTTGCTACCACAAATTCAAGTCCCTTTGGGTAAACAGATACTTCAAGGATTTATGGTCTATATATAGCTTGAACTTCTCACCCAAAAGATAGTTCCTCCATATCTTTAAAGAAAATACGTTGGCCATCAACTCAAAATCATGAGTGGGGTATTTCTTCTCATGCGGTTTCAATTGACGACTAGCATAAGCAATTACTTTGTCTCTCTGCATTAGTACTGCACCAATACCTTCTCTAGAAGCTTCCGTCCAGACTTTTAAATCTTGATTGCCATCAATAATATGGAGCAGTAGTCAACCTTAGTTTCAGCTCTTGGAAAGCTGCCTCACATTTGGGTGTCCAAATAAACTTTGTATGCTTCTTTGTAAGCTTCGTCAATGGACAAGCTAAACTCGAAAAATCTTTAATGAATTTCCGATAATAGCCAGCCAATCCTAGAAAACTTCTGACCTTAGTAGGAGTGCTAGGCTGCTTCCAATCCCGAATGGTTGTGATTTTACTGGGATCCACTGAAATTCCTTCCTTCGATACTACATGACCAAGGAACTTCACTTCTTGCTAGAATACACATTTAGAAAATTTGGCTTTTAATACATTCTTTCTTAGAATTTCCAAAACTTATTCCAAATGCTTTTCATGCTCGGTAGTTAACTTGGAGAAGATTAAAATGTCGTCGATGAAAACTAGCACAAATTTATTTAAGACATCACGAAATGCTTGATTCGTCAAATTGACAAAATAAGCTGGGGCATGGCATAAGCCGAACGACATCACTAACCATTCATAAAATATGTCTGGACCTCTAAAAGCTGTTAAAGGAACACATTCGTTGGCAATACGCAGTCAATGGAAACCTGTAGCTAGGTCCATTTTTGAAAACACTTTAGCTCCATTCAGACGGTCTAACAAATCATCTATACGGGGCAATGGATATTTATTCTTTAGTGTTTGCTTATTCAAATCTCGATAATCCACACACAGTCTGAGAGTACCATCTGACTTTGGAACAAACACTACTGCTGCTCCCAATTCGAAAAGCTAGGCCTGATCAGACCCTTCCATAACCGTTGTTTAGTTCGATTACTCACCTCTTCTTTCTTTTTCCATGTCATTCTCCAAATAGGATCTACCACTGGCCTTGCATTCGGAACTAGATCAATTCTGAAGTCGATTTCCCTTCGCGGAGGTAAGCTATCAACTTCTTCGAACACATTCGCATAATTCTTAACAATAGGAATATCTTCAATAGGAGCAGGAGAAACATCAAGAGTAGACCAATATTCTTTTCTATCTGAATTCGGTCCTATGCATGGTATCGTTATAAAATTGTTATACTTAGTCTTCGCCTTAACGATCCTTTCTGCACATTTAACCTTGGCTTCATATTTGGTTAACTAGTCCAGCCCAAGAATGATGTCAAATTCAGGGAAATCCATGAGGATCAAATTAAAAGAAAACCGGTAACGGAAAAAGGAAACAGGCACTCTACAATACACACCGAGGATAAGAGAACCACCTATCGGATTATGAACTCTAACCGATTCCTTAAGGTTCCTTAGCTTTAACATCAACTTCTTAACTGTATTGCTTGAAATAAAGCTTTGTGACGCGCCCATATCAAACAATACTTTAACTGGAATATTGTTGATAATAAGAGTGCCTTCTAAAACATCTAGCCTTTCCTGACTAGCCAAGGGTGCTGGAGTTTCTACTACTTCATTTTACATGAGCTACTACAAACTCCTTTAACAGCAGGCAATCCCTTGCAAGATGACCTGTCTGGTGGCACTTATGGCATTTCCTTTTACTATGAGATCTCTTTTGCTTTTTAATGGATTTAGATCTGTCATTCTTTCGTCTCTTCAAAGATTTGCAATTCCTCAACAAATGCCCTAGCTTATTACAGTTATTGCATATGGCAGTCGTTAATGGTTCTTCTTTAGATTCACCCTTTTTCTTATCAGCTTTAGACTTCTTGTTGGCCTCAGGCTTTGTACTTGCCTCAGGGCTATCAGCTTCAAACATTCTTTTGCTACTAGAACTGTTTTCTTCTTCATCTTCCGTACCATATTTCTTATCATTATACTCATAGCGGTAAGCCATTTGTATCATTTCTGAGAATGGGAGATCCACATGAGTGAGTACTCTACCTTTATATTTCTTTTGAAGCCCTTTGATAAATCTTAGATTCTTCCTTACAGTATATTGAATTAGTTCAAGGGCAAAGCAAGAAAGTTCATAAAAAATCTTCTGATATTCTTGGATGGTCATATCTCCTTGTTTCAGATCTAAAACTATCATATAGCCACTCCGTTGCTTCTGGAGGAATAAATCTTCCTTTGTAATTTCTTTGAATTTATCCCAAGTAATATTACCTTCTATATTTTCCTAAGTAATAGTTTCTCACCAGATTAGAGCTTCGTCCTTGAGCGCCCAAGATGCTATTAATCTTTTCTGGTCATCTCTCAACTTTAAGCCTTCAGGAATCCTCTCAGCAGAATGCATCCACGCCTGTGTTTCAACTATGGATTCTTTGCCCGAGAATTGTACTCCACCCAGATTTCATCACAAGAGCTTCTAGATCTGTTTGTGGGAGCATGATTGGTTCATTACATTGTCGAAGCATAGTATTACTTCTTCTGTTTCTGCCACTCATCTCTGTTATGTCTGCAAATAGCAGACAAAGAGTCAGGCCAACGGTATAGATAGTGTAAAGCATAGAGACATATATTTAAATGTAAATGAATCTATAAGGGATGTATTTTATTCTGTTATGCTCATTCTAAGACATTACTAGTCTTATCTGTAGTGAGTTATTTGTTTTGGAATACTACTGATTCTACTTCTGTCCGATTTATTTATACGTTATATTCCGAGCTAAGTTTAACCAAAGCTCTGAAACCAACTGTGACGACCCCAAACTTTCAAATATGAAAGTAAGGATAATCATTGAAATATAACACATAAACAATAACAGCAGAACAGAAATATTGAATTATAGGAGAAAATGTATCTCAAATTACACTGGAAATAATATTATCAGTGTTACATAGCATTATAGGATCTTACTTAGCGTATACTACAATTTTCAACTTAATATAAAATGTCTGTAGTGGAATAAACATAATATACTAAGTGAAGTCTGAACAACAAAATAGAAATGATAAGATCCATCTTCAGCTCCATAGCTATCCAGAATGAGCCAAAATAAATTATTTTAACTATTCAAAATTCAATAAAATAGGCAAAATAAATTTTTTAATTTGGCTATAATTTTCCTCGTTGTTACACTTGGTAGGCTTAGGAGAAAAATATACTAACTTTGATAATATTTCAAAGGTACTAAACTCTTAAACCGATGAATGTGAAAGAAAAGTATTAGTCATTGAGGAAGCCAATGATTTATCAACAATGAAACCAGAAGAACTCATAGGCAACCTTATGTCTTATGAAGGAAATCTCCAAGCTAAAAAGGAACAAGCACAAGAGAAAAAGAATGTAGCCTTTCATGCCGAAAAAGAAGAATTGATGTCAGAAGATGAGGATCTAGCTTTTAACGCCAAGAACTTTAAGAAATTTCTGAAATACAGAAAAGGAAATAAAAGTAATTTCAAAAAGAATACCTCAATCAAACCTTCATTCTCAAACTTATATTGCTTTAATTGTACCAAGAATGGTCACATGGTGAAAGACTGTCCAGTACTAAAAGAAAATCAAAAAACTTCAATAACAAGAATAAGAAAGATAAATTCAAAAAGAAGGCTTTTTCTATCTAACGGGATGACTCAGATTAAGATTCATCAAATAGTGATAGCGATAGCGACAATGAACAAGCAAATATATGCTTCATGGCTTAAGAATTTGAAGTAAGTGATCTATCTTATGATGATTTAGTACAAATTAACATTCAATTTTTGAATACTATAAAAATCCTTAAAAAGAAACTTAAGGAAACACGTGAAAATCAGAATAAAGCTGAATTTTAAAGAGACATGCTAAAAGATGAAAAGACAATTTTAGAGGAAGAGCTTGAAAAAGTTCAGGAATCGCTCTCAAACTCAGATAGTCAGCTTTTACTTTTGAGTCAAGAAATTGAAACTCAAAAGGCAAAAAATGATGAGATTAGTTCTGAAAATCACATTTTTGAAAATCAAATAAAAGAATTAGAATTAGAAAATAAAAGTATTCAAACTAAATTAGATATCATTTCTAAGAATGTATCTAACTTTAATAAGGGTGGAGAAAATTTGTATAGAATCAAAGAAAGCTCTCAACCCTCGTCAAAAAAAAATGGATAAGGATTTAAGAAGGAGTCAAAAAATCTTCCAAAGAAAAGTGTAAATTCTAAGAGGAAAATTGATTCAAAATTTGATAATTTTTTTAAACCAAAATACACTTTAAAAAGGTAAATAAAATTGAGATATGGGTTCCAAAAACAAACAATAGTTTGATTAGGAACATACATATCAATTTATTTATGGAGACTGTTCAAAATAATGAAAATTATATTTATAAAAGGGATACTAAACCCACTTGGGTTTGGCTTCCTAACATTTAACTCTTACGACCATATCAAAAAGTGGGTACTAATGTGTTCATTAATATTTTTTGCAGGTCCCATTCAAGAAGAGAAAATGGATTTTAGATAGTGGTTGCTCAAAACACTTGACTGGAGAAAAAGATATGCTTATAAATATTTAATACTTTTATGGTGGCTCTTTTACCTTCGGAGATAATTCAAAAGTTTTTATCATTGGCAAAGAAGATGTGACAACTATGGTATTTCAAATCTACCTCTTATTACTAATGTTTCTTTAGTTAATAACTTAAAACATAATTTACTAAGTATTAGTCAATTATGTGACAAAGGTTTTAAAATAACATTTTCTAAAAATAAATGTAGTATTTTTGACAAAGATCAAAATCTTATTTTTAAAGGAAATAGAGATAGAAATATCTATGTTTTGAATATGAAAGTTAATAATAATAAAGAAATGTGTTTAATAGCCAAAGATAATGATTCTTATGGCACAAACATTTTTATCATATAAATTTCAGAACTATTCAGAGACTTTCAAAAAATGAATTAGTAATAGGTTTACCTAAAATAAATTTTAAAATAAAAAATCTTTGCGAAGATTGTCAAATATGGAAATTCACCAAATTATCTTTCAAATCTAAGATAGTCATGTCAACTTTACAATCATTAGAATTATTACATATGGATTTATTTGGACCAACTCGGGTTCAATCCATAAATCATAATCAATATGTGTTTATGATAGTTAATGACTTTTCAAGATACACAGGACAATTTTTATGAAAAATAAAAGCAATACTTTTGAACATTTTAAAGATTGTGTCAAAATAATTCAAAATATTAAAAACCTAAAAGTTAAGAACATTTGAAGTGATCACGGTGGTGAATTCAAAAATGAATTATTTGAATATTTTTGTAAAAAGAAAGGGATAAATCATAATTTTTCCTTTTCGAGAACTCCACAACAAAATGGCGTTGTAGAAATAAACAATAGAACATTACAAGAATGTGCTAGAGCTCTATTAAATGGAAACACTTTATCAAAACATTTTTGGGAAGAAGTTGTAGAAACTGCATGTTATGATCGTAATTCTATACGTTCATTAACTAAAAACACTTCTTATGAACCTTTAAATGGAAGAAAACCTAATATTTCTTACTTTAAAATCTTCGGGTCAATATGTTTATTCTTAACACTAAATACAAACTCGAAAATTTTGATCCAAAAGCTGATCATCGGATTTTTGTCGGATATTCAGAACATAGTAAGGCCTATTGTGTTTTCAATAAACGTACTAATATTATAGAAGAAACTTTTTCATGTATCTTTTGATGAAAATTTTGATAAAAACACAATCATCAAAGATGATGATGAAATAATTGAAAATACTAGCTTTGAAAATACTGAAAATAATCCCATAGAAAAAATTAGATCACCTCCCAGAATTCTAGGATATCATCCTACACAAAACATTATTAGAGAATTTGATTCACACGTTCGAACAACAAGTCGACTAAATCAAATAGGTCATGTAGCATTTCTTTCAACTATCGAACCTAAAAATCCAAAAGAGGATTTTACAAAGGATTATTGGATTATGGCTATGAAAGAAGAACTAAATCAGTTCGAACGGAATGATGTTTGGGAGTTAGTATCTGGTCCAGATAATCAATCAGTTATCGGTACTAAATGGTTTTACAAGAATAAAGCAGATGAACTGGGAAATATTACAAGAAACAAAGCTAGATTAGTAGCACAAGGCTATAATCAAGAATAAGGTAATGATTACGAAGAAACATTTGCTCCTGTAACAAGGCTTGAAGCAATACGTATTTTATTAGCATACACATGTTTTCATAACTTTAAACTCTATCAAATGGATGTTAAAATTGCTTTCTTAAATGTTTTTATTAAAGAAAATTTATACATAGAACAACCACCTTTATTTATATATGAGAAATATCTAGATTATGTCTTATATGGTCTAAAATAAGCACCTTGTTCTCGGTATGACAGACTTAAAAATTACTTAATAAACTCAGGATTTCGAATTGGAAAGGCTGATAAAACATTACTTAATAAAAATACCAATAAAGATATCTTAATTACACAAATTTATGTAGATGATATCATTTTTGGTTCAACAAATGAAGAATTATGTAAAGAGTTATTTCTATTATGACAAATGAATTTGAAATGTCACATATGGGACAGTTACCATACTTTCCCAGATTACAAATTAAACAAATTTTAAATGGTATCATTATTAATCAAGAAATATTGTAATAATCTAATTAAATGATTTGGTTTGGACAACAATTCTAGACAACCCACTCCTATGAGTACTACAGCTCATCTTGATCGAGATGAGAAAGGAAAAAGTGTTGACCAAAAACTATATAGAAGTATGATCGGTTCGCTACTCTATTTAAGTGCAAATCGTCCTGATATAATGATGAGTGTGAGTTTATGCACAAGATTCCAAGAAGATCCTAAAGAATCACATTTAAGAGCGGTGAAACGAATTCTGGGATATCTTAATAGCACTAAGGACATTGGTCTTTTCTATCCGAAGGAATGTCCGTTCAAATTAGTATCTTACAATGATGCTGATTTTGGTGGATTTCGGACGGATAGGAAAAGTACAAGTAGTGTAAAAGCCCGCATTTTACGTATTGGAGGATCGTAAAATATTTTTATTTTATTTCCTGAGGATTGGATCATTCTCATATTTTAATATGTTTCTTATGGGGATGTGAAACATGTCCATAATTTTTACCAATTTTGTTTGTGAACATTTTGCCTCTATTAGCCTTGTATAGGGCATAAATTTTGACTCAAGTCAAATCAGGTGGTGAGACCTGCGCTATTGGATAGGAAATGATGATTGCCTATCCGTAGATGGTTACATTAAAGATTTGGCTCAGCGGTTTGGGAGGAATCACTGTTTTAAGGTTTAACAGTTGGCTATTCAGGTTTGTGAAGCCTTAATGGACTGATTTGGAGAGGCCCATAAGTGGGCTAGTGGAAGGGTATAATAGGGGGTGGGAAGTATGAGAAATGGTTTAGTTTCTCTATTATCTCATTTGGTGGCCAATGTTCCTCCTTTCTCTAACACCTTTCCATCATTAAAAATCGAAATCTATGGAAGGAAATTGAAGACTACACCATTGGAGGCTAGATCTACAAGTGGAATTCATCAGATCAAGGGGTTTGTTTTGAATTGCATGCTGTTTGAAATCTTAATTCATTGTTTTTGCTTTGATTTGGAGAATTGGTGAGTGATTTGCATCTCTCACATGGATTCAATGAAGTATATGAATGTTTGATCATGTCTTTCATCAAAATTTAGCATTTTCTCATAGATTTATACCTTGATAAGTCCATTTTCACATGAACCACTTTAGAATCTGATTTAACAAGTTCAAACCGGTAATTTCTATCCTGTTTCATATGATTATGCAAGTTAGATCTGCAAATTTAGATCATATGTTCATTTATAATGATTTTGGTGAAAATTGTGCAATTTAATTGTTATCGAGATATTCATGTTGTTAATGATTTCAAAACATGTTTATGGTAGTAATTGATGAATTAGATAAATAGATTTCTTTGAGATAGCTGGTTGGCGAAGTTTTGGTCGAAAGTGAGCTTGAAGTGGGGTTGTACAGGCCACGGGTCATGCGTACGAGTGGGTGGTCGTGAGTGCGAGTGGAGCAGTCAAGCGTGCAGTACAACGTGCAGTATAGTGTAGTATAATGTAGTACAACTTTGGGTCAGGGTCGAGCAGCCTCCTGGTCAGGTCGAGCACGGAGATCGGGTCGGTCGATCGTAGGGGAGAAGCCTGGTCGGTCGGTCGGTCGTAGAGCAGAAGGGGGTTGGCCACTCCAGGTCGGTCGAACATGGTTGGGTCGAGCAGCAGGGTCGGACGGTCTCTGCTGAGACGTTGAAGGATCGATCGAGAAGTGTGAAGGGTCGGTCGGTCTGATCGGTCGAGCAGTGTGAAGGGGTTGGTCAGCCTTTGGTCGATCACATAGGGTCATTTCTGGAAAATTCATATTTTCGGGAATGACCCAGATTTGAAAAAAAGAGCTTAGAGCTATAATTTGGCTCGTTGATGGTGTAACTTCGAAGTAAATCCAAGTAGGAAGGTTCGAAGTGTTGAAAGGTGTTCGTTGATCGGTGTAGAACAACGAATGAGGTGGCAACTCAAAGGTCGTGAGTTGGTGGATAATGGTTGCTTGAGCTATGAAAAGTCGTCAGATTGGATGACTTGAGATGCGAAGGCTGAGAAATTATCATTGTCGTAAGTTCTAGCAGGCTCAAAGCAGGGGTACAATAGAGGCACCTAAAAGACCGGTTGTAGGTCAAGTACCCTGATTATCGTTGAAAGGCCTAGTCGTCAAGGTTGGACATACGTACGTATCGTTGAAAGGTGTATGAAGTTTATGCTAGAACCGGGGTTACCATTAGCTCTTGACATATTGCAAGGTCGGTCATCATACAATTAACGATGGTTTCGAAGTAGGACTGACGGTGAAAGCCAGAGTCTATCATGGTTGATTGATTGCCTTGTTTGAACCGTCTAATGTAGATTATTCAATGTCGAAGAAGATGTTCCTTGAATGCTTGTCTGGTATTGGTTTAGGCCTCTGGGGCTTGTGCTTGAGGGATGTTGAGTTCGATTAGGATGGTTTACATAAGATATATAATTTGGATGTCATGAGTGCCTTGCCATGATTAGATGGATGTTTTGGTTTTCATGGATGTATGGTTGAAATGTTGTTGTAAAGCTATCACTGTCTGACGTGTGGAAGATAGGCTTAAGTTCTTCTCTGGTGTTGTGTATAACTGAAAAGTCCGGGTGTGTATACGACTTGTGCAGGATCTATAATATGGCTATGCGGAATGTATGTGATAACTTAAGTTATTCAATAGTTATGCGAATAAATATTCGCAAACAATATATATATATCACAAATAATTATAAATGCAGTAAAGTAAAGTAAAGTAGAGTAACGACACCAGGATTTTTATATTGGTTCGGACCTCCAGTCTCAAAGCTCCTCTTCGGCTTTTCACTAAACAACACCCTCTCTTCACCCGGAGGAACAGGTTCACAACACTACTTGATTTACGGGCTACAAGTTTACCCACTTGATTTCACGGGCTACAAGCTTACCCACTTGATTTCACGGGCTACAAGCTTACCCACAAGACGATTACAAGAGTTTGACCTTGAATGTGTTCTTTCTTCAACACTGATTAGTCAATGATTGAGTACAACCTTCCTATAATCTTATCCTCAAGTATATGAATTGAATGCGAAGATTTGAAGGAAGTTAGTTGCTTGTTGAATCAAAATATGAGAAATATTATCAAGGATTCAATAACTTGAATTTGGGAGCTTTTTAGAATGCAAGAGTATTTAGAAAGTAAGATCAGAAATCAGAGCAAGAATCGGTGATTTGGATGAATGAAAGATGATGTATTTATAGCAAATGAGAAGTTGTAATTATTAGCGAAAAGTTGCAATCAAAAGGAGTGATTTTTAATGAAGAGAAATGGATGCAACTTTTCAAGAAAGAAGATGACTCTTCATGAAATTCAAAAATAGGTCAACAGGAAAAATTAATAGGTTGACAGGTTTTTGACCGTTATTTCAAAAAACTGTTGACCTGTTAATTTTAACAGGTTGACCTGTTTTTGTCAATATACAGTAAAAACGAGTTTTCATGCATAATTTTGAAAGCAATGAGAAGTATGATTATTTGAGGATAGATTTTAACATAAAATACTCTAAATAACCAACTTCTAACCTATGAAACCATTGAATCTTCTTTTTTTTCGATCATGAAGCTTCTTCTCGTCATTAATCAAAACAAGCATTGAAACCGTTGACTCAACATTCTCCCCCTTTTTGATTGATGACAATATAGCTTGATATTTTAATCTTTATTGCTATCTCCCTCTGTATATAAGCTCTGTCTCCCTTTAAACATCTATATATCCATAATCTTAGCTCCATGTCATGATTTCCATTGATCTTTATTTTGTTGTTATCAATCGAAATTCTCGTGTCTCAACATTCTCCTCCTTTTTGATTGATGACAACACCTTGGATTTTCTCCCTTTGAATATGAAGCTCCCCCTGAATTTCTGCAACATTTGTTAGTAAAGTATCTTACCTTTTGATTCATGCATTAACAAATGTTAGCACACATATACTTTTACCATATTAAGCACATATATTTTAAATAGTATATGTAAAATATTTTTCCCCCTTTGTCATCGATTAAAAAGAATAAATATCATAATAACCTCAATAATCGAGAGTAGTATAATTTTAAAGTAGTATAAGAAATGGTGTTTGAGTTTGGAATTTGAAACGACGTGTCTTTATAAAAAAAATAGTTTTCAGAGAGACCGGTCGACCTATAAAATCAAGGTGGTCGACCTAAAAACTCTCGGGTTCGAGATAGAGGAAATAAGGCAAAACCGGTCGACCTATAGTTTTTGACTGGTCGACCTGTATGACCGGTCGACCTATATTTTGCCACCGGTCGACCTAATTCTTCTCTGGATTGAAAATATTCATAACAGGTCGACCTATATTTTTTAACAGGTCGACCTAATTTGTCAAAAATTGTTTTTCTGCCTTATTTTGAAAAATATCAAACTCAAACAACATTTTATCATAATAATATTTATTAAATACATGAAGAAAGAAATAAAACAAATATTAAAAGGAATATAAAATATCTCCTTAGATCCGATATATTAAAATTATTTTCTTGGTTCCCATGGAGAATATTTTTCGCTTCCGCCTTCATTTTTGTTGTAATTCCTATCTCATGAATTTTGTATCCTCGATGACGATGAAATATTGAAACATGTGCTTTTTGATAAGCTAAATTTTTAAAGATATTTAGAGATACCGAATAGCCTTCTCTTTGTTGTGGTGTACCTGCAAAAATTATATGACATGTATACTTTTGGTACCCACTTGCTTTGTTTGGGTCCATGAGTTAGATGGAAGGTAACCATACCCAAGAGGGTTTAATGGAACCTTTAAAGATAAAATTTTCATTATTAACTACTGAATCAAAATAATCATCAATATATTTTTCTCTGTTTTTCCAACTTACAGGAACCCAAATACTTAAGTAATCTCTATTGATATTCCTTTTCATACTTCTAGATCTATTATACAGATCTCTAGTCATAGAAGTATTTGAATTTCTATAATAATTGGATCTAGGATGAGCATTAGTACTAGCAGTAATATTTTTATTGTACATGAAAGCATATCTAGTACTATTTCTAAGATTAGTTTTATTATATCCTAAACCACTTTTGTCATGTAAAGGTCGAGATCTAGATAAAATCATATTTAAATCATTTTGACCTTTATTAAATTTTGCGAACTTATTTGCACTTTTATCAAATTTATTTCCAAAGTCGCTATTGACATTTTCAAAAGAAAATTTGTTATTCTTTAAATCATCAATTTCCTTATTTAATTCAGAATTTTTCCTTTTTAAAGTACCATTCTCAGTTTTGAGACCTAAAATTTGAGATTCTGAATTATCTAAAGAAGATTGTAACTTTTCAAAATTTTCTTTTGAGTCAGAAATTTCTTTTTGCAAAATATTATTATTCACCTTTAAAAACTCACATTCTTTAGATAGTTCTAAATTCTTTTCAGTTAAAGCTCTGTTCTCTTTTTCAAGAGACGAAATTAAAGAACTAGAATTATTTAAAGAATCTTCTAATGATATATTTTTATTTCGCAAAAGATCGATTTCCTTTAAAAGAACATTGTTTTTATCTTCTAGTCGCTCATTTTCTTTTTGAAGGAAATCTTTTTGAGAAACAAGCTCTTCTAAGGTATTTTCAAAACATTTGGCTTGTTTTAACAATAGATTGTTTTCTTCTTTTAATTTGGAATTTTCTTGCTTGTACTTTTTTGACATAGCTAAAACGACTGTATTGAGTTTCAATAATTTTTCATGGTCTAACAAAAGATCTTTATATAATGAATCTGTACATACCGATTGTGATCTGACTTTGGCCATGGGACACTTGTTTCCTTGCTCTCCTGATTCTGTTTTGTTGCTCTTCCATTTTCTAATTCCCTGACTAGATTTCTTTATAGCCATTTGTTCTAGGATGTTGTTACGATCTCTAGAACGCCAGGCTCTGATACCAATTGAAAAGTCCGGGTGTGTATACGACTTGTGCATGATCTATAATATGGCTATGCGGAATGTATGTGATAACTTAAGCTATTCAATAGTTATGCGAATAAATATTAGCAAACAATATATATATCACAAATAATTATAAATGCAGTAAAGTAAAGTAGAGTAACGACACCAGGATTTTTATACTGGTTCGGACCTCCAGTCCTACGTCCAGTCCCGAAGCTCCTCTTCGGCTTTTCACTAAACAACACCCTCTCTTCACCCGGAGGAACAGGTTCACAACACTACTTGATTTACGGGCTACAAGTTTACCCACTTGATTTCACGGGCTACAAGCTTACCCACTTGATTTCACGGGCTACAAGCTTACCCACAAGACGATTACAAGAGTTTGACCTTGAATGTGTTCTTTCTTCAACACTGATTAGTCAATGATTGAGTACAACCTTCCTATAATCTTATCCTCAAGTATATGAATTGAATGCGAAGATTTGAAGGAAGTTAGTTGCTTGTTGAATCAAAATATGAGAAATATTATCAAGGATTCAATAAGTAACTTGAATTTGGGAGCTTTTTAGAATGCAAGAGTATTTAGAAAGTAAGATCAGAAATCAGAGCAAGAATCGGTGATTTGGATGAATGAAAGATGATGTATTTATAGCAAATGAGAAGTTGTAATTATTAGCGAAAAGTTGCAATCAAAAGGAGTGATTTTTAATGAAGAGAAATGGATGCAACTTTTCAAGAAAGAAGATGACTCTTCATGAAATTCAAAAATAGGTCAACAGGAAAAATTAATAGGTTGACAGGTTTTTGACCATTATTTCAAAAAACTGTTGACCTGTTAATTTTAACAGGTTGACCTGTTTTTGTCAATATACAGTAAAAACGAGTTTTCATGCATAATTTTGAAAGCAATGAGAAGTATGATTATTTGAGGATAGATTTTAACATAAAATACTCTAAATAACCAACTTCTAACCTATGAAACCATTGAATCTTCTTTTTGTCTATCATGAAGCTTCTTCTCGTCATTAATCAAAATAAGCATTGAAACCGTTGACTCAACATTCTCCCCCTTTTTGATTGATGACAATATAGCTTGATATTTTAATCTTTATTGCTATCTCCCCCTGTATATAAGCTCTGTCTCCCTTTAAACATCTATATATCCATAATCTTAGCTCCATGTCATGATCTCCACTGATCTTTATTTTGTTGTTATCAATCGAAATTCTCGTGTCTCAACAATAATAACCCGAACTTCCCTATGAAGGAAAGAATGGATTGAATTGAGGATCGGACAAATCAGAACACAAACAGAAAAACATTTCGATGCTTATTACAACAATTTCATCAGAATACAAGAATATACAGAGTATGAATAAATATTTCACATTTACTAAATATCAGAGATTTACAAGTTATAATGCAGCGGAAAATAATACAAAACACAACTGAAAAGAATATACAGGTACAGAGTTTTCCGAATATCATTCTAGTTGTAAATCAGGATCCTGTGAATATAAATCTGCAAAACCAAAACTACTAGTTGCCCGTGGAAATTAGGGGCACCCAGAGTTTAGGTTAAAACAATAAACTCCAGGTCAGTCATGTGACTGGTGTGAGAACTAAAATAGTTATTAGTATTTACTTTTAAAGTTAGGTAAATCAAGGAACCATGCCGTATAACACGAAACGAGTTTGGTACCATTGCATAAAACAAACAACGCAATGCTAAATAAAGAACAATGAAGCTATTATAAGACCCAGGCCCCATCACACAATGCAACGCAAGCCACAGGATAGGGTTTTACCTTATAATAGCCAAAGAATGCTTGATACGCTAAATTTCATCTTTTATTATTACTATAAGTGAAGAAAACAGCGTCAAATATAAATGTATCAATCATAGACGAAATGGGTACCATATATCATGTCGCCATACTATTTCTACAATTAAACCTGCATGATGTCGTATTGGAAGTTGGATTTCCGTCTATCAACCAAGGCAAGGGATCATCCTTACCACTTCGAGACAATCTAGCCCATATCTCAGGAACAGCCGTAACTGCACCTTGGATCGTCAGGGCCGGTCCACATGAAGTGGATTAAAATGCTTGACCAATGCGTTTCTCGCCCTATGGGGAGTAAACTGGTCATATCCCGACCAAACTATCGGCCCCGGAACCACCGATATAACCGAGGCGCCTCGCAATCCATCATCCACATAAGTAAAATGTCATGGCTAGTAAAACACTGACACCACTCCTAGCTAGAAGGAAACGCATGCCCTCCCTGATGTCCTCTCCCGTTTCCGGTTCACACCGGGGTGTGAGGCTCGCAAATTAATGCTACACAAAGCTTGCTATATTAAAGCAGTGCTTTGATCATCAACCAAAAGACTCTGCATTTCAACAGAAGCCTTGATCAATTGCATCTCAGCATGTCACACAGGTAATTCACGCAGTGCAACCGATGTATATCAATTACACAGAATGAAATCCGATTTCAGACATACATCCATTTACAAGTTCGTTCTGGGTCTGAACGAAACTGGAGGCACCTTATTCCTCCCCCATATGTCCAATACAGGGGAGAGGTCCTCGCTTATCCGTTCGATCTCCAAGTACGTCTGGACAATCACTGTGATAACCCCAAACTTCTGTATTACAAAAGTAAGGATAATCATTTACGAATACAACCTATTTACAACAAAAACAGATCTCAGATAATTATCATAACACATAAACCATTGCAACAGAGATAAATGTCATCAGCATCATAATATCCAATACATCAGAGTACTCAGTACAGGATAAAACTTAGCCAAATAACGAGTCTCAACAAAAAGGGAAATAAGTTTTCAAATGGAAAGAAACAATCTCAAACTCCGTTACATACATCAAAGCTACAAAAGGTAAATTTCTCAAGCAGATGTAAAAACTAGAGAAAAGGTCTTCTTCTTCTTCCATCCAAGCAAGCTCCAACCAGAATGTATCACCTGAACCTGTCAATTGGCTGCCCGTGTGGAAAGAGGGCACCCGAGTTTGCAAAAGTGAAACAAACTACGAGTCAGTCATGGGACTTGTGTGAGAATTCTGAACTAAATTATCAAACTACGTGGTAAATCTCAGGACCACGCAGCTAACGCGGAACAGGTTTTCTCCATTGGATTGCCAGTGCATAATTTTATAAAGTTTGTATAAAACAGCGAAATGACTTTTGAAAAATGAAATCATCATAAGACTCAAGTCCTATCACACAATGCAACGCACACAGGAGGATAGAGTTTTCCCTTATGATGATCAAGCATGCTTAATACATGAAATATGATATTTTAATATTATTATTAGTGTTTAAGCAGTATTAAAATACTTCAATATAAATATATCAATCCTAGACGGCATAGGTACCATATACTATGTCGCCGTATATAAGTTTACAATCAAAACCGAAATGGTGTCGTATTGGGAATTGGTTTCCTGTCATGAAATCGAGGCTAGGGATCGTCCTCTTCCGATTCGAGACACTCTAGCAAATGCCTCAGGATCACACCTATGGGCAACCCTTGGAACGGTAGGGTCGGTCCCCACCTAACGGTAGTGGATTGGCAATTCCTGAACATACGTTTCCCGGCCCCTTTGGACCTATAATTTGACTACTTCCGGCCTATAAAACAAACGAGGTACCTCAAATCCATAATCCACATAAGTAAAATGCCGGGCCGTGTCAAAGCCCAAACACCACTCTAGCTAGAAAGAAACGTATGCACTCCCTACGGTCCATATCCCGTTTTTGACTCATACCGGGGTGTGAGGCTCGCGAAGTCACGCTATACACAAAGCTATGCCTAAACAGGCTATGCTTTGATCATCGACAACAAGGGCTGCTTTTCAACAAAGCCTTGATCATTGCATCTTGGCGTGCCACATTGACAATTCATGCCATGCGATCGATAACTATTACTATATATCCGGGTGTTAAGCAGAGAATAGATTCTCCACCACCAAACAGACAAATATTAATACAAATCGATTTAATTACATGGGTTGAACTCCAACGTCAGACATGCATCCATTTACAAGCCCGTTCTGGGTCTAAACGAAATAGGAGACACCAAAGAGGTTCTCGCTTATCCGCACGACCAACACATACGTCCGGACAACTACTGCTTCGACCCCGTCCTAGGAGCAAGTCAGTCCAAGGTATTAGAAGTCATCGTCCATTCGATGTGAAGATCGCCGGTCTTCTACACCGTCTTGCTACATCTTTGATTTAATCGCCATTCAATTATTTGAAATGAGTTAAACTCGTTCTTTTCAAATAATTGTTGCATAATTATAGTTTAAAACATTTCATATATATTTATAACTATTTATCGCTATTTTTAATTATTAAAAATAGCTCGAAATAAATAAATGACGTTTCGGGTCAATGGGCGGCCCTGGCGCTGTTTTTACCAAATTTTGATTTACAATATCTTAAAATCTAACCGTCAGATTTTGATGAAATTTATATCGTTGGAAAGCTCTTCCCAAATCGGTCCTAATGGTTCCAGTTTTGGGAAAATCCGATCGTCGGATCTTTCTATATAATCGTCTGAAGTTACAATTGTCGATGCGCGAACTACCGCTCTCGTTTCGTTAAATTTTATATTTATATTTATATATATATAAACCATTGGATGATTCCCTTTATTAAAATTCATTCCATTTATTCTATGAAAATAACATTTTTGTCCGCCAATTCTAATGCGACAAAAAATGACAATTCCAACAATGTATATTTTTATATTCAATAAAAATGACATTTTTGTACGCCAATTCTAATGCGACAAAAATGATGTTTTCAACATCGTATATTTTTATATTCAATGAAAATGACATTTTTGCTCGCCAATTCTAATGCGACAAAAATGATGCTTTCAACATCGTATATTTTTATATTCAATGAAAATGACATTTTTGTTCGCCAATTCTAATGCAACAAAAATGATGTTTTCAACATTGTATATTTTTATATTCAATAAAAATGACATTTTTGTTCGCCAATTCTAATGCGACAAAAATGATGCTTTCAACATCGTATATTTTTATATTCAATGAAAATGATATTTTTGCTCGCCAATTCTAATGCGACAAAAATGATGTTTTCAACATTGTATATTTTTATATTCAATAAAAATGACATTTTTGTTCGCCAATTCTAATGCGACAAAAATGATGCTTTCAACATCGTATATTTTATATTCAATGAAAATGACATTTTTGTTCGCCAACTCTAATGCAACAAAAATGATGTTTTCAACATTGTATATTTTATATTCAATGAAAATGACATTTTTGTTCGCCAATTCTAATGCGACAAAAATGATGTTAAAAATGTACTTTTTCTTTAATTACATAAAAACGTTCTTTTATGCTATTCGTTTTAAAGACATAAAAATGGACTTTTTATCCTATTTGTTTTAAAGACATAAAAATGAACTTTTTATCTAATTCATTTTAAATACACAAAAATGTACTTTTAGTCTAATTCATTTTAAATACACAAAAATGTACTCTTTATGTAATTCATTTCTATAACACAAAAGTGTACTTTTTATGTTTTTATAAAATGTAAATATTTTATCTCCTTTTCTTTTACAATGAAAAATGTAAATTCTTATACCTTTACATTGGCAAATGTAAACCTTTCGTTGTTACAAAGAAAAATGGTAAATCTTTCATCTTCACATAGAAAAATGTAAATCTTATAATCTACATAGAAAAATGTAAATCCTCTAATTATCTTTATTACATTAAAAGATGTAAGTTTTCTAATTATCTTTATTGCATTAGAAAAATGTAAATATTTCTAATTGTTTCATTACATTATAAAAAAATGTAAATTTTCCTAATTGTCTTCTTAATGCACATTTTTCCTATAGGGGGTATTTCCTATCTAACTCAACTCAATTTGGTGTCAAAATATGATAACCAAAATAATGGTTTTTGTCTAACCATTTCTATTTACCCAACATCGCCATTTCAATGTCCACACATACAACACAATATATGATTTGGTGTATAAATTTTATTAATCACAATAAAAGGTCTCATCTTTGTTTTGTTGTAAATCAAATAAAATATCTAATCTTTACTTGTAAATCAAATAGGATATCTAATCTTTATTTTATATCGTAAATCAAAATATCTGATATTAATTTATCTTGTAAATCAAAATATCTAATCTTTATTTTATCTTTTAATTAAAATTTAAAAGATTTAAACTTCCTTTATTTTAGAAATCATAAACAAAATAAAGATTCAATCTTTTGTTCTTATTATGCAAATCAAAGTAAAGATTCAACCTTTGTTATTATTTTGCAAATCAAAATTAAAGATAAAATCTTTGTTTTATTTTGCAAATCAAAAATAGAAATTTAACTTTTGTTTTATTTTGTAAATCAAAAATAAAGATCAAACCTTAATTTTATTTTGAAAATCAAAATAGAAATTTACCTCATGCTATTATTTTACAAATCAAAATAAAAATTTACCTTTCTTTTATTTTGCTAATCAAAACAAAAACTCAACTTTTCATTTTATGTTGTGAACCAAAAATAAAGATTTAACTTTTCATTTTTGTTGTAAAACACACAATGATTCAATTTTTCATTTTATTTTGTAAAAACAAAATAAAGATTCAAAATTCCATTCTTGTTTGTAAAACAAACAAGATTCAATTTTTTTTTCTATTCCTCTAAAGGGATGAAAAGAAAAATTGAAATAAAATAAAAATGAAACTAATAAAGATGAGAGCTTTATAGAGATTACATCAAAATTTTATAGATCTAAACTGACATGCTACATCATGATATTACAACGAATATAAATCAACCATACAACCATCACCACATCACAGATCAGAAATAACATACAATGATTCACATAACAAATATAATTAAATTATTTAATTATTAAAATCTAGAAATCTCACCGTGGTTGCAGATTTTGGCCAAAATTCAAACTGTTCAGAATGGTCCTGTTTCAGTCTCAACACGTTCCATTCGCTGTTACGATTCCAATGCTTCCGAAATCGTCAAATTCTAAGTTGAAACGAATCAGTTATGGTTAAATCAAGTTTTAAAACAATTTAAATTAATTAATTAGTTAGTTAAGAAATAACCTCTCTTCTACCTCCAGTAAAATAGGCCGTTGTTTTTTTTTAACTTCGAACCTAGGGTCCGATTTGGCTCGCGACTGGTGGCACGGGGTGTCGATCGGAGTTCGCCACGTGGAAGGGGGGAGGAAGCCGCGCCTGGGGGTGGTGCTGCGGTGAAGCTTGGCGGTCGGTGGACGGGGTAAAATAGGCCCAGACGGCGGCACATGCAGGCTGTGGTTCGGCCACCACAGGCAACAAGGTTCGATCAAACCCATACCAAATTGAAGAGCAGAGATAGCTCTACGAAATTGTCAAAAGGAAGGGTTGGTTTTACTGAGTGAATTGATAGGAATTTGTGGAGGAAGTTTCGATGGTTTTAGGCCATTGATTTGGGGGGTGGCGGCTGGAGGAAGAACGTGAATAGTGTCTTTAGGGTTTTAAAATCCTATATTTATAATATTTTTAATGTATTTTTACAATAAAATCCATATCTTACAAACCAGTTCAATTTCAGTACAGCAGAAGGTGCCCCTAGCCAATAGCCCATATTCCGGATCCAATGGGAAAGGTCCCGTCAGCCCAAACGGCTGTCTGTGGCCTGTATTATTTAATTTAATATTTAATTTCTTTATTAATTAAATTCGTTCGCACAAATAAATTAACTGAGGCCACATACGGACTCAGAAAAATCCAGAAAAAATGTATTTGTCTTTGTTATGACAATACGGTCCTAACAAAACTAATTTCGTTGAATTTTGAGACTGTTTGAAAAATGGCTATTTTTCAGTCGATTAAATTTGACTGAAATCGACAAAACACATTTTTCTTCGCCACGCTCACATATTAATTCAAAAAAATCAAAAAATTGAAACCTAGCAATAATTCAACATTCTAGTCCCAACAAAAGTCGTTTTGTCGAAAACAGAGAACGTTTGAAAATTGACTATTTTCACTAGCTTTAATATTATTTAAAAATGAAGATTTTTAATTTCTGCCACATTTTTCCCACCAAATAATTTAAAATAAAAATTTTAACTTGGTTCGGATTTTCCTGGTCGTTACAATCTCCCCCACTTAAGAGTTTTTCGTCCTCGAAAAGGAAACAAAGTAAAGTAGGAACCAAGATGGAAAATGTAAATTGGTGTAAATGTACCTCAATACAAGAGTTACTTGGAGATATCCACTCTGCACTAGGGGTAAGCCTTTCTGATGCTATGCTCTGTCTCCCAAGTACAGTCTCTAGGATCCCCACTCCATTGAACCTTGACTAGGTTGATCCTCTTGTTCCTCAAAATTTTGGTTTCTTTGCCAATGATCTTAATCGGGTCCTTTCTTACTGTCAGATTTGGAGCAATATCTAGGACCTTTTGATTTATTTCATCTTCAATCAGATCTGGATCATGCACATGCTTGCGGAGTTGAGACACATGAAATATATCATGCACCCCTGGCAACCGGTCAGGCAGCTGCACTCTATAAGCGAGAGTACCAATCCTTTCGAGGATAGGGAATGGACCAATGAATCTCGATGCCAACTTTCCCGTCTTCCCAAAACGAATCACGCCTTTCAAAGGAGAAACCTTCAAGTATACTCGATCACCCACAGAGAATTCTAGATTTCTTCTCCTCTAGTCTGCATAGCTCTTCTATTGGCTCTGAGCAGTCAACAAGCGCTTCTTAATCAAGTCAACCTTATCTGATGCTTCACGAACCATGTCGGGGCCCAAGACTAGTCGATTTCCTGACTCCACCCAACATGCCGGAGATCTGCATGGCCTGCCATAAAGTAATTCAAACGGTGACATCTTCAAGCTTGCTTGGTAGCTATTATTATAGGAGAACTCCACCAAGTGCAAGTGGTCCTCCCATGAACCGCCATAATCAAGAATGCAAGCACGCAACAAGTCTTCCAAAACACGATTCACCCTCTCAGTCTGGCCATCGGTCTGAGGGTGATAGGCAGAGCTCAGATTCAACCTGGTCCCCAGTTCTTCTTGAAAGGCTTCCCAGAATTTGCTGGTAAATAATGGATCCCGATCACTGACAATGCTTTTGGGAACCCCATGCAGTCTGACTATCTCTTTAAGGTAGAGCTGTGCCAAACTTCGAGCTGTTCTATTGGACCGAACAGGGATGAAATGGGCAGACTTTGTTAAGCGGTCGACAATCACCCATATACTATCATTCCCTTTTTTGCTTCGGGGCAAGCCATCTATAAAGTCCATAGAAATTTCCTCCCACTTCCAACCTGGAACTCCCAGTGGTTGCAACAAACCGGCCAACTTTTGTTGATCACTTTTAATTTGTTGACAAGTGGGACATCTAGCAACATAAATAGAAATATCTCTCTTCATGGACCTCCACAAAAATGTACGCTTGAGGTTGTGATACATCTTGCTCACTCCAGGGTGAACACTAAGCTTAGATTTATGACATTCATCCATAACCTCCCTTCTGAGCTTAGAGTCATATGGGACACAGATTCGGCCTAATAGCCTCAGAACCCCTTTGTCGTCAATTTGGAAACTCGTGGTTTCGCCATCCTGAATTCTTTTGATAATCCTCTGAATAAATTTATCATTCTTCTGAAGAGCAGAAATTTTATCAATCAAAGTAGGAGTGATAATGAGATTCGCGATAATGAGACTATTGCATTCTGCATTCTTTCTACTGAGCGCATCGGCTACAACGTTGGCTTTTCCCGGAGTATATAGAATATCCAAGTCATATGATGCAAGAAATTCAACCCAGCGTTGCTGCCTCATATTCAAATCTTTTTGGGTAAAAAGGCGTTTCAAGGATTTGTGGTCCGTGTAAATTTCAAACTTCTCACCCAAGAGATAATGCCTCCATATTTTAAGAGCAAACACAATGGCCATTAGCTCATGAGCATGCATGACGTAATTCTTCTCATGCGGTTTCAGCTGGTGGCTAGCATATGCGACTACTCTGCCTCTTTGCATCAGCATCGCACCAATACCTTAAATAAATAAGGGATAACATGTTAAAATGAGATTTGACATTAAGGAAAATGTTATCTCTGACATGTTAATTTATAAAAGAAACAACCTTGCTTAGAAGCGTCGGTCCAGACCTTCAAATCCTTATTGCCATCTATGATGGTCAACACAGGAGCATTGGACAACCTCTTCTTTAGCTCTTGGAAAGCTGTCTCGCATTCCGGTGTCCACTTGAATTTTGTATGTTTCTTGGTCAGGTTTGTCAATGGACAAGCTACCTTCGAAAAATCTTTGATAAATTTCCGATAATAGCCAGCCAGTCCCAAGAAACTTCTGACCTCTGTGGGAGTTCTAGGCTGCTTCCATTCCTGGATGGCAGAGATCTTTCCTGGATCTACTGAGATGCCTTCCTTTGATACAACATGGCCGAGGAATTTCACCTTTTCTTGCTAGAATATGCATTTAGAAAAATTTTCTTTCAGCACATTTCTTCGCAAAATCTCTAAGACTTCTCTCAAATGTTGTTCGTGCTCAGCAGTGGATTTAGAAAAGATGAGAATGTCATCGATGAACATGAGCACAAATTTATTTAAAACATCTCTGAATACTCTATTCATCAGATCAACAAAATATGCTGGAGCATTACATAGACCGAAGGGCATTACTAGCCATTGATAAAAGATATCCGGTCCTCTGAAAGCAGTTAAAGGCACACACTCTTCTGCAATGCGAAGTTGATGGAAGCCTGTAGCTAGGTCCATCCTAGAGAATACTCGTGCCCCATGCAAGCGGTCAAGCAAGTCATCTATACGAGGCAGTGCGTATTTGTTTTTCAGAGTTTGTTTGTTGAGATCACGGTAGTCTACACATAGCCTGAGAGTACCGTCTGATTTTGGGACGAACACCACTGCTGCTCCCCATTATGAGAAGCTGGGCCTGATCAGACCCTTCCACAAAAGCTACTTGGTTTGATTTTTCAGCTCCTCTCTTTCTTTTGGTGACATTCTCCGAATGGGATGTACGACAGGCCTTGCATTCGGAGCTAAATCAATTCGGAAGCTGATTTCTCTCTGCGGAGGTAGGCCCTCAACTTCTTTGAATACATCAGTGTAATCCTTGATGATAGGGATATCCTCAATAGAAGTAGGGGTAACTTCTAGAGAAGACCAGAATGTTTTCCTGTCGGTGGCAGAGCCGTGGCATGGGATACATACATTCCCAAGATTAGTTTTAACTTTGACAATTCTTTCGGCACATTTGACTTCGGCCTCATATTTTGTCAACCAATCTATCCCAAGAATGACATCATAACCGGAGAAACTCATAACGATCAAGTCAAAGGGAAATTTGCAGCGAGAATAAGAAACAGGTACTCTACAATACTGATCAAGAATAAGAGAACCTCCTATCGGGCTATTAGCTCTAATCAAATTTTTGAGTTTCCTTGGTTTCAGTTTCAACTTTTTAATTGTATCATTAGAAATAAAGCTTCGTGCAGCACCAGTATCAACTAAGACAGTAATAGGGATGTTCTTAATATTAAGCGTACCTCCTAAGATGTCGGGTTTATCAGGCCCCTCAGTCGAAGCTGGTGCAACTGCTCCCTCATAAACATGTGCCACTTCAGTTTTCTTCAACAGGGGACAATTTCTAGCAAAGTGCCCCGGCTTATGGAAGTTATAGCAATCCTGGGTGTTCCTGGGGTTCTGACCACGATTCTGAGAATTCTGACCACGGTTCTGGGAATTCTGACCACGGTTCTGACTAGGCCTGAATCATTTCTCTTGACCTTTTTAGGTGCTCTACACTCGTAATCAAAATGCCCAATCTTGCCGCAGTTATAGCAGGTCACCTTTGTAATAACCCGGAAATTCTGAGCCAATTTAAAAATTTTATTTTGGCAATTTTAGCGAATTTTGAATATTTAAAATGAATTATTTTAAATAATATCGACGAGAAATTTATTTTGAATATAATCCGAACGTATATATTCGTTTGAATCGTCGTTAGAATATAAATAATTATATATAAATATAATAGAGTTGAAAATGGCGCGGTAGTTCGATAATTCGATTTCAAACTCGAATTGAATATACCGGGTGCAAAACAATCCGGATTTTAGTGAAACCAAAAACATTAGGATCTAATTGATAATATCTTTCCAACGAATCCAACAAATCAAAATTTCATAGTGGGAATCAAAAGATATGTCCAGTTGAAAATTCTGAATAGTCGCTATGGAATTCAAGCCCTTAAAAATAGATATTTTGCAAATGACCTCGGATTTCGACGAAACCACTTTTGTTGGGTCCGTGATGTCTAGTTATTGCTAGTTCTCAAATTTTATAATTTTTCGAATCAATATGTGAGCGTGGAAAAAGAAAACGCGTTTGACCAGTTTCAGTTGATTTTAATCGACTGGAAAATGGCCATTTTTCCAACGGTCTCAGAATTCGACGAAACTAGTTTTATTAGGACCGTATCATCAATACGAAGCTAGAAAATATTTTTCGAGAATTTTTAGAGTTAGTATGTGACCCCAGTAAATTGAAATGCGCGTTCAAATTCAATATATAGAGTTATATGTTGATTTTAACAGAAACTGATCGAAACGATCGAATCAGCTTACGATGCATATCCCATTGTGTTCGGAATGGGGGTGAAACGCTATGGACGACAGGCGATGGGCCTCGTTTTGAGGTCGAAAATAAAAGTTGCTTTTTTGTGAAAAATAAAATAATTAAATAAAATAAAAAAATAAAAACACTTATCTCCTTTGCCCTCCCCCCCCCCCCCCCCGTTCATACACATTTCAACAGAGAAAAAAAAAACGAAATCGAGCCTCGCGATGCCGCTCCGGGCCTCCGCCGCCTCTCACCGACGATGCTCCGCCCCCCCTGGCGTTTCTGATCCTCCGCGTCCCCTTCCTCCGTTCAAACCTTGCAGCCCCCCCTCCTCTTCCGAGCCCGACCACCTGCTGCGCCGCCCCTCCTTCTTCCCCCTCCTCCTCTGTTCCTACTCGACGCCATGCAGACCCCCCCCAGTCACGAACCCGCGACAGCAAACCCCCTCCCCCCGTGTATCGAATACTGTAAGTTCTCCATTTTAATTTTGTTTTTATTTATTTACTTTATTATTTATTTTTCAGATTAGGATTTTTAAAAGAAAGTATAGAAAAGTTTGATTTTTAAAGGCAAGATTTGATTTTTATTTGGTAAAAGGTATGATCTTTATATTTTTAAAGTAATAAAAATATGATTTTTATATTTTTAAAATATTAAAAATATAGTCTTTACTATATAGATGATATAAAAATATGATTTTTGTTTATGTAGAGAAGTGAAAATATAATTTTTACATGATAGAAATATTAAAAATAACATCTTTATATGGGTAGCAAAATAAAAATGTGATTTTTATAGTGTTAAATATGAAAAGGCGATATTTTTAAATATGAAAAGGCGATATTTTTAAATATGAAAAGGCGATATTTTTAAATATGAAAAGACGATATTTTGATATGAGTAGTGAAGTAAAAATATGATTTTTACTTCGAGAAAAATATAAACTTTATATTTGAAAGGCGAAAACTTTATTTTTGAAAAGGAGAAATCTTTATTTTTATAAAGGCGAAATCTATATTTTTGAAACGGAATTTTTATCTATATGACATCGTAGTAAAAATTCGATTTTTATAGATTGAATAGCAAAGTAAAAATTCGATTTTTATATATGGAATAGTGAAGTAAAAATTCGATTTTTACATATGTAGTGGTTACAACAACGAAGATGACAAAAATGCGATAACAATGAAGATTTCTATCAAAGAAGAGTCAAGATGATTGGATAGCTATCGGTGAGAATGTCTCACCTTTCAATTTCTTTTTCTAGTTATATATATATATATATATATATATATATATATACTAGGATGCAGACGGTGCTTAGTAGCACCCGACACAATCGTCCACAGACCATGGACTTGTTTGTTTGGTTGCATAAATTAGTTAGATGATTTGATTTGAATTTGGTTGATTGATGAATTGGATTGATGTGTGAATGGCGTGGGCCTTCACTAGACCGGGGATAAGGCTAGGCCTCGTCCCGTTTCTAGTATCGTGTCGTTATGCCGCCGAAATTTTCTAAAATATGTTAGAAAAATATCATTTTATTTAAAGAATGAACTGAATAGAAATTCATAAGTTAAAATCAAATGTTTTATCGATAAAAATATAATTTTTAACGTGAATATGAATATAGTGAATGCGAATAAATAAAATACCCATTTACAAACCAGACGGTTTGTTTATGTACACTGATTTGACTGACATTGATTGGGTCGATAAATTTTACATATCGCCCAACTGCATAAATAAAGTATGCGTTTGATTGTTTGAAACCCCACACGGGTGTTGGGATGAAATTTGAAGTTCACTCATCCTGATTGATTAAATATGTCGATCGACTGATTGACAGGCTGTTATAAGCGTTAGATATCTATATTTGATGCTTATACAGTGTAGTGCACTTTGGTTGATGGTTGATTATTTTTCAATGCTATTATATACATGTGATGTATGAAAATCCATATAATTAACATTATATGGTGATTGATTGGGCCTCATTCCAATTTAGAAGATAAAGAATAATATAAAACAAAGGTTCATGTGTTGACTGTACTCATCCGTTGAGATTAGTCATGTGTTGAACGAAATATTTTTATAATAAAAATTACATCTTCATCAATATAAAACAAAGGTTCATGTGTTGACTGTACTCATCCGTTGAGATTAGTCATGTGTTGAACGAAATATTTTTATAATAAAAATTACATCTTTATCAATATAAAACAAAGGTTCATGTGTTGACTGTACTCATCCGTTGAGATTAGTCATGTGTTGAACGAAATATTTTTATAATAAAAATTACATCTTTATCAATATAATACAAAGGTTCATGTGTTGACTGTACTCATCCGTTGAGATCAGTCATGTGTTGAACGAAATATTTTTAAAATAAAATCTACATCTTTATCATATATAAAATTAGAAACTGACTGGAAAATATATAAGATGAGTGGTCTCCTGGATATTAATCTGATGTTGGTTTCGGCCTTCGGGGTTAATATTCAGGGAATCGTTCTCTTACTAATTTAAGGTTGGAGTCTGATTTAATATCAAACGATAGATACCTTGATTTTCATAAAATATGTTAAATAACAAAATAGTCACACGTGGACGGTACTCATTCGTTGAGATTAGTCGTGTGTTGACAAAGAGATAGAGTCGTGTATTGAATAAAAATATTTTGAAATAGAATATTTGAAAATAGAAATATATGAAGCCGTGTTGATTAGATTGACGCCATTTTGACGTGAACGATATTTATATCGATTTTAATCATTTTAAAATGAGGTTGAAAAGTGATCTCGAAATCGAATATTTTGAAATGAAATTTGAATCGAATTGAATAGAAAACGAATTCGAATTGAATATATAAGGAATTGAATTCGAATTGAATATAAAACGAATTTGATTTCAACTGAATATATAATGAATTGGATTCAAATAGAAAACGGTAATGAATTTGATTCAAATAGAAAACGAAATGAATTGAATATATAACGATTTCGAAATGAATTGAATATAAAACGATTTCGAAATGAATTGAATATAAAACGATTTCGAAATGAATTGAATATAAAACGATTTCGAAATGAATTGAATATATAACGAATTTGAATCGAATAGAAAACCAATTTGAATTGAATCGAATAGAAAACGACTTTGAAATTGGATTGAATTGAAAACGAATTCAAATTGAATCGAAAGCGAATTGAAATGAATTGAAATTGAATTGAAATTTGAATTGAATAGAAATGAATTTTAAAACGAATTTATAAAGAAGAATTCAATTTTGATTTAAATTGAAATGGAAGTTGAAATTGCTTTTGAAACGAATTTAAAACTATTTATATAATTCGTTTTAAATAGAAATCGACGAAATATATATTATATATATTATATATATAATATAATGGCCTGAATAGAACGCGCCGTGCCGCGGCAGTTCGTGAATTTCGACCATTAATTTCAAACGGACATTACGGGAGATCCGACCGTCGGATTCTCCTAAAACCGGAACCGTTGGGTTCGTATCGAAAAGGGCTTTCTAGCGAGTATTAGAAATTCAAAATCTAACGGTTGGATTTGGAGATAAGTCCAAATCAAATTTGAAAAAGGTCGCTGTAAGTGCAGTTCGATGGCCATTGTTGGAAATCGACTGTACGGGCCTTGATAAAGTTATTAAAAATAGTAATAATTTATGTAAAATCATAAGAAATGATTTGGGAAGATTTTGGGGTGAAAAACTCCATATTTGAAAAGATAAAAATAGATTTTTATCGAAATGAACTAGTTTGAACTAAATTTAAAACCCGATTTGTTTTAAATAAATAAATTAGATTTAAAAAGGGGTTTTAAATAATCGGAATTCCTAATATATTTAATTTGAATTGAATTAAAATTGATTTGTGGGTTTATCGTGAACTGTGTTTTAAATAACACTAGTTCTTTAACCCGATAATCAATAGAATGTAATTTGGGTTTGTCGTGAACTGTGTTTTAAATAACACCTAGTTCTTTAACCCAGTAAAAGGAGTTTTAAAGAATCTGCAACTAGATTGAAATGTGAATGGATAATCTAAATTATCAAATTTAGGAAATAAGCGAGAATGGAGTATCACCAGTTTTGCACCGAAGCGATAGTTAAATCTTTAATTAGATTTGAACGTGAAATGGTAATTAATTTTACCGATAACACCATGGTGTTAAATATGGGGTATTACCAGTTTTGCTTCATGGGATGAATAGGTTGGGATTGGGAAATAAAATAAATAATTACTTCGGTGTGGTTCGCTAATCTCGACTAGTTTAGAAAACCATAATTTGGTTTGAAATGACATCCAAAGGAAGATTAAAGGATAAATTTTAAAGAATTTATCTTGGATAAAATTAATGGGAACCTTTCCCAAAAGATGTGAATATTTAAATAACAGAATATTCAGAATTGGAATGAGGCGTATGTTGTGTTTATGTAACATTCGTTTCTAATATACGCGGGTTGTTCGGAAAGGCCGGGTTTACACCCATTCTGAATAACCGATTCGACGATATGTCGAAGATGAAGACGGTGGTTGAAGACCGGAAGTCTTCACATCGTTTGGATAACTACTGACGATCCTGATTGGGCAGTACACCCAAGAGGATGGAAATAGTCCAGACGTACTTGGGGATGGATGGATATGCGAGGAAGGTGCCTCCGGTTTCGTTCAGACCCAGAACGGACTTGTAAATGGATTGTGTGTCTGACATTGGATTTTATTCTGTGTTGATTGATTTCTATTAAATATACATCTGTTTGGCGGCGGAGAATTTATTCTTTTGCTTAACGCCCTTCTCTGAGACGTACGAGCTCAGAGGTTGTATATCGATGGACATCAGTCGCATGGCATGAATTGCCTGTGTGGCACGCTAAGATGCAATGATCAAGGCTTCTGTTGAAAAGCAAAGTCTTGTGGTTGATGATCAAAGCACGCCTACGTGGCAGCTTTGTGTATAACGTGAATTCGCGAGCCTCACACCTCGGTATGAGTTAAAAACGGGATACGGACCGTTGGGAGAGCACGACGTTTCTTTCTAGCTTTGGTGGTGTCAGTGACTTACCAGCCCTGACATTTTTATACTTTTCACCTATGTGGTTGTTGGAATGCGAGGCGCCTCGATTATAGTTCTGTAAGGACCGGGAAACGTGTGTTCAGGCATAATTAATCCTCTAACGTAAGTGAGGACCGGCCCAGCCGCATCCAGGGTTGCCCAGAGTGCGTAGCCCTGAGGCATTTGCTAGAGTGTCTCGAGCGCGGAGAGGATCTTGCCCCTTGCCTCGACTCATGACGGAAATCCAATTTCCAATACGTGTATTTCGGCTTTATTTGTAGAGCCTAGTATGGCGACATAGTGGGATGGGGCACTCATGCCGTCTATGATTTATATTTATGATTGAAATGTTTTGACACTATACACTTATTATAGTATCAAATGATTTGTTTTAAACGTACCAAGCATGTTTGGCTGTTATAAGGTAAAACCCTATCCTCCGGCTTGCGTTGCATTGTGTGATGGGACCTGGGTCTTATAATGGCTTCATTTTTCGAAAAAGCATTGCGTTGTTTTTTCTATGCACTGGTATTCTTGGGAGGAAACCCGTTCCGTGTTATACGGCGTGGTCCCTTGAATTACTCTCTTTTAAAATAAAGTTTTAATAACTGTTTTAGTTCTCACACCAGTCACATGACTGACTTGGAGTTTATTGTTTTAACCTAAACTCTGGGTGCCCCTATTTTCCGCACGGGCAGCTAGTAGTTTTGGTTTTGCAGATTTATATTCACAGGATCCTGGTTTACAGCTGGAATGATATCCGGAAAGCTCTGTATCTGTATATCACCTTCAGTTGTGCTTTGTATTATTTTCCGCTGTTATGTAATTTATTGTAATCTCTGATATTTGTCGAATGTAATTTATTCAATTATACTATGTATATTCTTGTATCTGATGGAATTGTTGTAATAGCAACGAAATGTTCTTCTGTTTGTGTTCTGTTTTGTCCTGTTCTCAACGATCAGGGGTTTCGAACGGTCTAGATCGGTTTAACGACTGATTCGGATCGAGCGAAATTCCAGGCCGTCACATTTGGTTTACAGAGCTCGAGAACAAGACACATTAGAACCATACGAAAGAATTCATCAGATATTGGATTAGTAATATCCAATTAGAATGACTCGTTAGAGATAGGATCAGTAGTATCCTAGAACGAGTGTGAAGAGTATATTTTTCAAATGAAAACAATTTTGTTTTGAAATTTAAACCATTTTAAAATGTATTTGAATATTTATTTATTTTTGAATATGGACAATCTAGTATATAAAGATTTTGCATATACGCGTCATGAACGTATATTCGAAGTTTTAATATATTAGATAGATATAGAATCACATTCTAGTCGCCCGGACATGATTCTGATGATGGCGCGCCATCACCAGTAATTATTTTCGTGTTTCGAAGGTGTGATTTCTATATACTTCCATTTGACTGGTGTGAGAACCAAAACTTATATATAGTTGGAACACATTGTTGTGAATTGGCATCAAAAACATGATTTTTTGTATACGTATCAAAATTATGAATTTGAAACTCTAATTCACTAATTGATTGATGTTTGTGTTGTTTGTTCATTTGTTTGATAATTTTGAACCATTATGCATAATATAACCAAATATTGAACTGTATTGAAAATTGGTCGTATTTGCTTGTATATACATATACTTATATTGAACAGGTCATAGCAAGGAGGCTAGAGCCGAAGAATAAATTTTGGTTGCCCGACAAATAGGTACATGTTTACTACATAATTTACTGTTTTGTTTGGGTGATGATGATTTTATGAGCCTATTGGCTAGCCGCTTGGCTTTTTCTTTTTCTTTTTGAGAACAGAAGGCCTATATGGCAATTTCGGGATTTTCCCGTGGCTCCCGGTGCAGGGGAGGTTATGGCGAAATTTTTCGAAAATTTAGGGTGTTAGCCAAATTTTTGAAAATTTGAAAATTCTCAGGAACTGAAAAGTTGGAGAATGGAAGCCAAGTCGAACGTAGAATTGATTAATCAAACCACTTTCGACTTTGTTCCTTTTCGGGGACGAAAAGTTTTAAGTGGGGGAGATTGTAATAACCCGGAAATTCTGAGCCAGTTTAAAATTTTTATTTTGGCAATTTTAGCGAATTTTGAATATTTAAAATGAATTATTTTAAATAATATCGACGAGAAATTTATTTTGAATATAATCCGAACGTATATATTCGTTTGAATCGTCGTTAGAATATAAATAATTATATATAAATATAATAGAATTGAAAATGGCGTGGTAGTTCGATAATTCGATTTCAAACTCGAATTGAATATACCGGGTGCAAAACAATCCGGATTTTAGTGAAACCAAAAACATTAGGATCTAATTGATAATATCTTTCCAACGAATCCAACAAATCAAAATTTCATAGTGGGAATCAAAAGATATGTCCAGTTGAAAATTCTGAATAGTCGCTATGGAATTCAAGCCCTTAAAAATAGATATTTTGCAAACGACCTCGGATTTCGACGAAACCACTTTTGTTGGGTCCGTGATGTCTAGTTATTGCTAGTTCTCAAATTTTATAATTTTTCGAATCAATATGTGAGCGTGGCAAAAGAAAACGCGTTTGACCAGTTTCAGTTGATTTTAATCGACTGGAAAATGGCCATTTTTCCAACGGTCTCAGAATTCGACGAAACTAGTTTTATTAGGACCGTATCATCAATACGAAGCTAGAAAATATTTTTCGAGAATTTTTAGAGTTAGTATGTGACCCCAGTAAATTGAAATGCGCGTTCAAATTCAATATATGGAGTTATATGTTGATTTTAACAGAAACTGGTCGAAACGATCGAATCAGCTTACGATGCATATCCCATTGTGTTCGGAATGGGGGTGAAACGCTATGGACGACAAGCGGTGGGCCTCGTTTTGAGGTCGAAAATAAAAGTTGCTTTTTTGTGAAAAATAAAATAATTAAATAAAATAAAAAATAAAAACCCTTATCTCCTTTGCCCCCCCCCCTCCGTTCATACACATTTCAACAGAGAAAAAAAAACGAAATCGAGCCTCGCGATGCCGCTCCGGGCCTCCGCCGCCTCTCACCGACGATGCTCCGACCCCCCTGGCGTTTCTGATCCTCCGCGTCCCCTTCCTCCGTTCAGACCTTGCAGCCCCCCCTCCTCTTCCGAGCCCGACCACCTGCTGCGCCGCCCCTCCTTCTTCCCCCTCCTCCTCTGTTCCTACTCGACGCCATGCAGACCCCCCCCCCCCCAGTCACGAACCCGCGACAGCAAACCCCCTCCCCCCGTGTATCGAATACTGTAAGTTCTCCATTTTAATTTTGTTTTTATTTGTTTACTTTATTTACTTTATTATTTATTTTTCAGATTAGGATTTTTAAAAGAAAGTATAGAAAAGTTTGATTTTTAAAGGCAAGATTTGATTTTTATTTGGTAAAAGGTATGATCTTTATATTTTTAAAGTAATAAAAATATGATTTTTATATTTTTAAAATATTAAAAATATAGTCTTTACTATATAGATGATATAAAAATATGATTTTTGTTTATGTAGAGAAGTGAAAATATAATTTTTACATGATAGAAATATTAAAAATAACATCTTTATATGGGTAGCAAAATAAAAATGTGATTTTTATAGTGTTAAATATGAAAAGGCGATATTTTTAAATATGAAAAGGCGATATTTTTAAATATGAAAAGGCGATATTTTTAAATATGAAAAGACGATATTAAAAATAACATCTTTATATGGGTAGCAAAATAAAAATGTGATTTTTATAGTGTTAAATATGAAAAGGCGATATTTTTAAATATGAAAAGGCGATATTTTTAAATATGAAAAGACGATATTTTGATATGAGTAGTGAAGTAAAAATATGATTTTTACTTCGAGCAAAATATAAACTTTATATTTGAAAGGCAAAAACTTTATTTTTGAAAAGGAGAAATCTTTATTTTTATAAAGGCGAAATCTATATTTTTGAAACGGAATTTTTATCTATATGACATCGTAGTAAAAATTCGATTTTTATAGATTGAATAGCAAAGTAAAAATTCGATTTTTATATATGGAATAGCGAAGTAAAAATTCGATTTTTACATATGTAGTGGTTACAGCAACGAAGATGACAAAAATGCGATAACAATGAAGATTTCTATCAAAGAAGAGTCAAGATGATTGGATAGCTATCGGTGAGAATTTCTCACCTTTCAATTTCTTTTTCTAGTTATATATATATATATATATATATATACTAGGATGTAGACGGTGCTTAGTAGCACCCGACACAATCGTCCACAGACCATGGACTTGTTTGTTTGGTTGCATAAATTAGTTAGATGATTTGATTTGAATTTGGTTGATTGATGAATTGGATTGATGTGTGAATGGCGTGGGCCTTCACTAGACCGGGGATAAGGCTAGGCCTCGTCCCGTTTCTAGTACCGTGCCGTTATGCCGCCGAAATTTTCTAAAATATGTTAGAAAAATATCATTTTATTTAAAGAATGAACTGAATAGAAATTCATAAGTTAAAATAAAAATTTTTATCGTTAAAAATATAATTTTTAACGTGAATATGAATATAGTGAATGCGAATAAATAAAATACCCATTTACAAACCAGACGGTTTGTTTATGTACACTGATTTGACTGACATTGATTGGGTCGATAAATTTTACACATCGCCCAACTACACAAATAAAGTATGCGTTTGATTGTTTGAAACCCCACACGGGTGTTGGGATGAAATTTGAAGTTCACTCATCCTGATTGATTAAATATGTCGATCGATTGATTGACAGGCTGTTATAAGCGTTAGATATCTATATTTGATGCTTATACAGTGTAGTGCACTTTGGTTGATGGTTGATTATTTTTCAATGCTATTATATACATGTGATGTATGAAAATCCATATAATTAACATTACATGGTGATTGATTGGGCCTCATTCCAATTTAGAAGATAAAGAATAATATAAAACAAAGGTTCATGTGTTGACTGTACTCATCCGTTGAGATTAGTCATGTGTTGAACGAAATATTTTTATAATAAAAATTACATCTTCATCAATATAAAACAAAGGTTCATGTGTTGACTGTACTCATCCGTTGAGATTAGTCATGTGTTGAACGAAATATTTTTATAATAAAAATTACATCTTTATCAATATAAAACAAAGGTTCATGTGTTGACTGTACTCATCCGTTGAGATTAGTCATGTGTTGAACGAAATATTTTTATAATAAAAATTACATCTTTATCAATATAATACAAAGGTTCATGTGTTGACTGTACTCATCCGTTGAGATCAGTCATGTGTTGAACGAAATATTTTTAAAATAAAATCTACATCTTTATCATATATAAAATTAGAAACTGACTGGAAAATAGATAAGATGAGTGGTCTCCTGGATATTAATCTGATGTTGGTTTCGGCCTTCGGGGTTAATATTCAGGGAATCGTTCTCTTACTAATTTACGGTTGGAGTCTGATTTAATATCAAACGATAGATACCTTGATTTTCATAAAATATGTTAAATAACAAAATAGTCACACGTGGATGGTACTCATTCGTTGAGATTAGTCGTGTGTTGACAAAGAGATAGAGTCGTGTATTGAATAAAAATATTTTGAAATAGAATATTTGAAAATAGAAATATATGAAGCCGTGTTGATTAGATTGACGCCATTTTGACGTGAACGATATTTATATCGATTTTAATCATTTTAAAATGATGTTGAAAAGTGATCTCAAAATCGAATATTTTGAAATGAAATTTGAATCGAATTGAATAGAAAACGAATTCGAATTGAATATATAAGGGATTGAATTCGAATTGAATATAAAACGAATTTGATTTCAACTGAATATATAATGAATTGGATTCAAATAGAAAACGATAATGAATTTGATTCAAATAGAAAACGAAATGAATTGAATATATAACGATTTCGAAATGAATTGAATATAAAACGATTTCGAAATGAATTGAATATATAACGATTTCGAAATGAATTGAATATAAAACGATTTCGAAATGAATTGAATATATAACGAATTTGAATCGAATAGAAAACCAATTTGAATTGAATCGAATAGAAAACGACTTTGAAATTGGATTGAATTGAAAACGAATTCAAATTGAATCGAAAGCGAATTGAAATGAATTGAAATTGAATTGAAATTTGAATTGAATAGAAATGAATTTTAAAACGAATTTATAAAGAAGAATTCAATTTTGATTTAAATTGAAATGGAAGTTGAAATTGCTTTTGAAACGAATTTAAAACTATTTATATAATTCGTTTTAAATAGAAATCGACAAAATATATATTATATATATTATATATATAATATAATGGCCTGAATAGAACGCGCCGCGCCGTGGCAGTTCGTGAATTTCGACCATTAATTTCAAACGGACATTACGGGAGATCCGACCGTCGGATTCTCCTAAATCCGGAACCGTTGGGTTCGTATCGAAAAGGGCTTTCTAACGAGTATTAGAAATTAAAAATCTAATGGTTGGATTTGGAGATACGTCCAAATCAAATTTGAAAAAGGTCGCTGTAAGTGCAGTTCGATGGCCATTGTTGGAAATCGACTGTACGGGCCTTGTAAAATCATAAGAAATGATTTGGGAAGATTTTGGGGTGAAAAACTCCATATTTGAAAAGATAAAAATAGATTTTTATCGAAATGAACTAGTTTGAACTAAATTTAAAACCCGATTTGTTTTAAATAAATAAATTAGATTTAAAAAGGGGTTTTAAATAATCGGAATTCCTAATATATTTAATTTGAATTGAATTAGAATTGATTTGCGGGTTTATCGTGAACTGTGTTTTAAATAACACTATTTCTTTAACCCTATAATCAATAGAATGTAATTTGGGTTTGTCGTGAACTGTGTTTTAAATAACACCTAGTTCTTTAACCCAGTAAAAGGAGTTTTAAAGAATCTGCAACTAGATTGAAATGTGAATGGATAATCTAAATTATCAAATTTAGGAAATAAGCGAGAATGGAGTATCACCAGTTTTGCACCGAAGCGATAGTTAAATCTTTAATTAGATTTGAACGTGAAATGGTAATTAATTTTACCGATAACACCGTGGTGTTAAATATGGGGTATTACCAGTTTTGCTTCATGGGATGAATAGGTTGGGATTGGGAAATAAAATAAATAATTACTTCGGTGTGGTTCGCTAATCTCGACTAGTTTAGAAAACCATAATTTGGTTTGAAATGACATCCAAAGGGAGATTAAAGGATAAATTTTAAAGAATTTATATTGGATAAAATTAATGGGAACCTTTCCCAAAAGATGTGAATATTTAAATAACAGAATATTCAGAATTGGAATGAGGCGTATGTTGTGTTTATGTAACATTCGTTTCTAATATACGCGGGTTGTTTGGAAAGGCCGGGTTTACACCCATTCTGAATAACCGATTCGACGATATGTCGAAGATGAAGACGGTGGTTGAAGACCGGAAGTCTTCACATCGTTTGGATAACTACTGACGATCCTGATTGGGCAGTACACCCAAGAGGATGGAAATAGTCCAGACGTACTTGGGGATGGATGGATATGCGAGGAAGGTGCCTCCGGTTTCGTTCAGACCCAGAACGGACTTGTAAATGGATTGTGTGTCTGACATTGGATTTTATTCTGTGTTGATTGATTTCTATTAAATATACATCTGTTTGGCGGCGGAGAATTTATTCTTTTGCTTAACGCCCTTCTCTGAGACGTATGAGCTCAGAGGTTGTATATCGATGGACATCAGTCGCATGGCATGAATTGCCTGTGTGGCACGCTAAGATGCAATGATCAAGGCTTCTGTTGAAAAGCAAAGTCTTGTGGTTGATGATCAAAGCACGCCTACGTGGCAGCTTTGTGTATAACGTGAATTCGCGAGCCTCACACCTCGGTATGAGTTAAAAATGGGATACGGACCGCTGGGAGAGCACGACGTTTCTTTCTAGCTTTGGTGGTGTCAGTGACTTACCAGCCCTGACATTTTTATACTTTTCACCTATGTGGTTGTTGGAATGCGAGGCGCCTCGATTATAGGTCTGTAAGGACCGGGAAACGTGTGTTCAGACATAATTAATCCTCTAACGTAAGTGAGGACTGGCTCAGCTGCATCCAGGGTTGCCCAGAGTGCGTAGCCCTGAGGCATTTGCTAGAGTGTCTCGAGCGCGGAGAGGATCTTGCCCCTTGCCTCGACTCATGACGGAAATCCAATTTCCAATACGTGTATTTCGGCTTTATTTGTAGAGCCTAGTATGGCGACATAGTGGGATGGGGCACTCATGCCGTCTATGATTTATATTTATGATTGAAATGTTTTGACACTATACACTTATTATAGTATCAAATGATTTGTTTTAAACGTACCAAGCATGTTTGGCTGTTATAAGGTAAAACCCTATCCTCCGGCTTGCATTGCATTGTGTGATGGGACCTGGGTCTTATAATGGCTTCATTTTTCGAAAAAGCATTGCGTTGTTTTTTCTATGCACTGGTATTCTTGGGAGGAAACCCGTTCCGTGTTATACGGCGTGGTCCCTTGAATTACTCTCTTTTAAAATAAAGTTTTAATAACTGTTTTAGTTCTCACACCAGTCACATGACTGACCTGGAGTTTATTGTTTTAACCTAAACTCTGGGTGCCCCTATTTTCCGTACGGGCAGCTAGTAGTTTTGGTTTTGCAGATTTATATTCACAGGATCCTGGTTTACAGCTGGAATGATATCCGGAAAGCTCTGTATCCGTATATCACCTTCAGTTGTGCTTTGCATTATTTTCCGCTGTTATGTAATTTATTGTAATCTCTGATATTTGTCGAATGTAATTTATTCAATTATACTCTGTATATTCTTGTATCTGATGGAATTGTTGTAATAGCAACGAAATGTTCTTCTGTTTGTGTTCTGTTTTGTCCTGTTCTCAACGATCAGGGGTTTCGAATGGTCTAGATCGGTTTAACGACTGATTCGGATCGAGCGAAATTCCAGGCCGTCACAACCTTGCTCCTATCCCTCTTCTTCCCTTGGGGTTTAGCTGTAGAAGAATTGCTCGCCTCCGGTTTCTTGTTAGCCTGCTCCTTCTGGTTGTTGCCTTGACTTTTTCCTCTATCCTGCTGTCCAGACTCGTCATTTTCCTCTTAGCGGCACGACATCTCTACTACCTCACTGAAAGGAAGCTTGATATGGGCAGTGACTCGGTTCAAATATTTCTTCGACAGACCCTTGATAAACTTTTTATTCTTCTCTACCGGATCTTGAATCAAACTAGGAGAATATCGTGAAAGCTCATCAAACTTCCTCACATACTTACAAACGGTCATATTCCCTTGTTGTAGGTTAACGAACTGCTCGCGTAGGTGCTCTCTAGCTTGTGGGAGTATATAATTCTCATTGAAAAGTTCCTTAAATCTGGCCCAAGACATATTGGCCACATCATTGCAGATCTTGATCGTATCCCACCAAGCCCTGATTCCTCTTTTAGTTGCCAAACTGCTAGGTAACGCTTTCGCTGATCCTCCAGTTCTAAGCCCTCTAGGATCTTTTCGCAATCTTTAAGCCATGCTTCTGCCTGAATCGCAGAATCTCGCCCCGTGAAAGGTACACCTCCAAGGTTTTTGAATTTCTTTGACATTCTCTCCGAATCGAAGGGCTGTGGAGGTGGAGGTGGTTCGGCTACGACCTCTGAAGTATGATGTTCCTGAGTGATGGGTGTCTCGTCTCTAGTTTGCCCTCCAGTTCCTACTCGGGCTCCTCCTCTAGCCCCGCCTCAAGCTCCACCTCGGGCTGTTCTAGCTCTAGTATCCATTTTAATCAGTCTGTACCATCAAGGAAAGAGTCAGACCAACAAAAATGAGAATTTTCAAGGAAAGATAAGATAAGGACGAGATGAAGAGATGATGATGTAATGACTGATAAATATGTGCTATTCTGCTGTGCTCATTCTAGGACATTACTAGTCCTATCTCTAATGAGCTACTCGTCTTAGAATAATGTGGATTCTATCTAGACAAATTGTTCTAAATATGTTATATTCCGAAGCTAAGGTTAACCTTTGTCTCTGATACCAACTGTGATAACCCCAAACTTCCGTATTACGAAAGTAAGGATAATCATTTAGGAACACAACATATTTACAACAAAAACAAATCTCAGATAATTATCATAACACATAAACCATTGCAGCGGAAATAAATGTCATCAGCATCATAATATCCAATACATCAGAGTACGCAGTACAGGATACAACTTAGCCAAATAAAGAGTCTCAACAAAAAGGGAAATAAATTTTCAAATGGAAAGAAACAATCTCAAACTCCGTCACATACATCAAAGCTACAAAAGGTAAAATGTCTCAAGCAGATGTAAAAACTAGAGAAAAGGTCTTCTTCTTCCGTCCAAGCAAGCTCCAATCAGAATGTATCACCTGAACCTGTCAATTGGCTGCCCGTGTGGAAAGAGGGCACCCGAGTTTGAAAAAGTGAAACAAACTACGAGTCAGTCATGGGACTGGTGTGAGAATTCTTAACCAAATTATCTAACTACGTGGCAAATCTCAGGACCACGCCGCTAACGCGGAACGGGTTTTCTCCATTGGATTGCCAGTGCATAATTTTATAAAGTTTGTATAAAACAGCGAAATGACTTTTGAAAAATGAAATCATCATAAGACTCAAGTCCTATCACACAATGCAACGCACACAGGAGGATAGAGTTTTCCCTTATGATCAAACATGCTTAATACATGAAAAATGATATTTTAATATTATTATTAGTGTTTAAGCAGTATTAAAATACTTCAATATAAATACACCAAACCTAGACAGCATAGGTACCATATACTATGTCGCCGTATATAAGTTTACAATCAAAACGGAAATGGTGTCGTATTGGGAATTGGTTTTCTGTCATGAAATCAAGGCTAGGGATCGTCCTCTTCCGATTCGAGACACTCTAGCAAATGCCTCAGGATCACACCTATGGCCAACCCTTGGAACGGTAGGGCAGGTCCTCACCTAACTGTAGTGGATTGGCAATTCCTGAACATATGTTTCCCGGCCCCTTTGGGCCTATAACATGACCACTTTCGGCCTATAAAACAAACGAGGTACCTCAAATCCATAATCCACATAAGTAAAATGACGGGCCGTGTCAGAGCCCAAACACCACTTCTTGCTAGAAAGAAATGTATGCACTCCCTACGGTCCATATCCCGTTTTTGACTCATACCGGGGTGTAAGGCTCGCGAAGTCATGCTATACACAAAGCTATGCCTAAACAGGCTATGCTTTGATCATCGACAACATGGCCTGCTTTTCAACAAAGCCTTGATCATTGCATCTTGGCATGCCACATTGACAATTCACGACATGCGATCGATAACTATTACTATATATCCGGGTGTTAAGAAGAGAATAGATTCTCCACCACCAAACAGACAAATATTAATACAAATCGATTTAATTACATGGGTTGAACTCCAACGTCAGACACGCATCCATTTACAAGTCTGTTTTGGGTATGAACGAAACAGGAGACACCAAAGAGGTTCTCGCTTATCCGCACGACCAACACATATGTCCGGACAACTACTGCTTCGACCCCGTCCTGGGAGCAAGTCAGTCCAAGGTATCAGAAGTCGTCGTCCATTCGATGTGAAGATCGCCGGTCTTCTACACCGTCTTGCTACATCTTTGATTTAATCGCCGTTCAATTATTTGAAATGAGTTAAACTCGATGTTTTCAAATAATTGTTGCATAATTATAGTTTAAAACATTTCATATATATTTATAACTATTTATCGCTATTTTAATTATTAAAAATAGCTCGAAATAAATAAATAAAAGATGTTTCGGGTCAATGGGCGGCCCTGGCGCTGTTTTTACCAAATTTTGATTTACACATATCTTAAAATCTAACTGTCAGATTTTGATGAAATTTATATCGTTGGTAAGCTCTACCCAAAGCGGTCCTAACGGTTCCAGTTTTGGGAATATCCAACGGTCGGATCTTTCTATATAATCATTTGAATTTACGATTGTCGATGCGCGAACTGCCGCTCTCGTTTCGTTAAATTTTATATTTATATATATAAACCATTGGGCGATTCCCTTTATTAAAATTCATTCCTTTTATTCTATGAAAATAACATTTTTGTCCGCCAATTCTAATGCGACAAAAAATGACAATTCCACCAACGTATATTTTTATATTCAATAAAAATGACATTTTTGTTTGCCAATTCTAATGCGACAAAAATGATGTTCTCAACATCATATATTTTTATATTCAATGAAAATGACATTTTTGCTCGCCGACAAAAATGATGCTTTCAACATCGTATATTTTTATATTCAATGAAAATGACATTTTTGTTCGCCAATTCTAATGCAACAAAAATGATGTTTTCAACATTGTATATTTTTATATTCAATAAAAATGACATTTTTGTTCGCCAATTCTAATGCGACAAAAATGATGCTTTCAACATCGTATATTTTTATATTCAATGAAAATGACATTTTTGCTCGCCAATTCTAATGCGACAAAAATGATGTTTTCAACATTGTATATTTTTATATTCAATAAAAATGACATTTTTGTTCGCCAATTCTAATGCGACAAAAATGATGCTTTCAACATCGTATATTTTATATTCAATGAAAATGACATTTTTGTTCGCCAATTCTAATGCAACAAAAATGATGTTTTCAACATTGTATATTTTATATTCAATGAAAATGACATTTTTGTTCGCCAATTCTAATGCGACAAAAATGATGTTAAAAATGTACTTTTTCTTTAATTACATAAAAACGTTCTTTTATCCTATTTGTTTTAAAGACATAAAAATGGACTTTTTATCCTATTTGTTTTGAAGACATAAAAATGAACTTTTTATCTAATTCATTTTGAATACACAAAAATGTACTTTTTGTCTAATTCATTTTAAATACACAAAAATGTACTTTTTATGTAATTCATTTCTATAACACAAAAGTGTACTTTTTATGTTTTTATAAAATGTAAATATTTTATCTCTTTTTCTTTTACAATGAAAAATGTAAATTTTTATACCTTTACATTGGCAAATGTAAACCTTTCATTTTTACAAAGAAAAATGGTAAATCTTTCATCTTCACATAGAAAAATGTAAATCTTATAATTTACATAGAAAAATGTAAATCCTCTAATTATCTTTATTACATTAGAAAGATGTAAATTTTCTAATTATTTTTATTGCATCAGAAAAATATAAATTTTTCCAATTGTTTCATTACATTATAAAAATGTAAATTTTCCTAATTGTCTTCTTAATGCACATTTTTCCTATATGGGGTATTTCCTATCTAACTCAACTCAATTTGGTGTCAAAATATGATAACCAAAATAATGGTTTTTGTCTAACCATTTCTATTTACCCAACATCGTCATTTCAATGTCCACAAATACAACACAATATATGATTTGGTGTATAAATTTTATGAATCACAATAAAAGGTCTAATCTTTGTTTTATTTGTAAATCAAATAAAATATCTAATCTTTACTTGTAAATCAAATAGGATATCAAATCTTTATTTTATATCGTAAATCAAAATATCTGATCTTAATTTATCTTGCAAATCAACATATCTAATCTTTATTTTATCTTTTAACTAAAATTTAAAAGATTTAAACTTCCTTTATTTTATAAATCATAAACAAAATAAAGATTCAATCTTTTGTTCTTATTATGCAAATCAAAGTAAAGATTCAACCTTTGTTATTATTTTGCAAATCAAAATTAAAGATTAAATCTTTGTTTTATTTTGCAAATCAAAAATAGAAATTTAACTTTTGTTTTATTTTGTAAATCAAAAATAAAGATCAAACCTTTGTTTTATTTTGCAAATCAAAATAGAAATTTACCTCATGCTATTATTTTACAAATAAAAATAAAAATTTACCTTTCTTTTATTTTGCTAATCAAAACAAAAACTCAACTTTTCATTTTATGTTGTGAACCAAAAATAAAGATTTAACTTTTCATTTTTGTTGTAAAACACACAATGATTCAATTTTTCATTTTATTTTGTAAAAACAAAATAAAGATTCAAAATTCAATTCTTGTTTGTAAAACAAACAAGATTCAAAAAAAAATTTATTCCTCTAAAGGAATGAAAATAAAATTAGAAATAAAATAAAAATAAAACTAATAAAGATGAGAGCTTTATAGAGATTACATCAAAATTTTATAGATCTAAACTGACCTGCTACATCATGATATCACAACGAATATAAATCAACCATACAACCATCACCACATCACAGATCAGAAATAACATACGATGATTCACATAACAAATATAATTAAATTATTTAGTTATTAAAATCTAGAAATCTCATTGTCGTTGCAGATTTTGGCCAAAATTCAAACTGTTCAGAATGGTCCCGTTTCATTATCAACACGTTCTATTCGCTGTTACGATTCCAATGCTTCCAAAATCGTCAAATTCTGAGTTGAAACGAATCAGTTATGGTTAAATCAAGTTTTAAAACAATTTAAATTAATTAATTAATTAAGAAATAACCTCTCTTCTACCTCCAGTAAAACAGGCCGATGTTTTTTTTTTACTTCGAACCTAGGGTTCGATTTGGCTCGCGACTAGTGGCACGGGGTGTCGATCGGAGCCACGTGGAAGGGGGGAGGACGCCGCACCTGGGGGTGGTGTTGCGGTGAAGCTCGGCGGTCGCTGGACGGGGCAAAATAGGCCGAACGGCGGCGCTTGCAGTCGGTGGTTCGGCCACCACAGGCGACAAGGTTTGATCAAACCCGTACCAAATTGAAGAGCAGAGATAGATCTACGAAATTGTCAAAAGGAAGGGTTGGTTTTACTGAGTGAATTGATGGGAATTTGTGGAGGAAGTTTCGATGGTTTTAGGCCATTGATTTTGGGGGTGGCAGCTGGAGGAAGAACGTGAATAGTGTCTTTAGGGTTTTAAAATCTTATATTTATAATATTTTTAATGTATTTTTACAATAAAATCCATATCTTACAAACCAGTTCAATTTCAGTATAGCAGAAGGTGCCCCTAGCCAATAGCCCATATTCCGGATCTAATGGGACAGGTCCCGTCAGCCCAAACGGCTGTCTGTGGCCTGTATTATTTAATTTAATATTTAATTTCTTTATTAATTTAATTCGTTTGCACAAATAAATTAACTGAGGCCACATACGGACTCAGAAAAATCCAGAAAAAATGTATTTGTCTTTGCTATGACGATACGGTCCTAACAAAACTAATTTCGTCGAATTCTGAGACTGTTTGAAAAATGGCTATTTTTCAGTCGATTAAATTTGACTGAAATCGACAAAACACATTTTCCTTCGCCACGCTCACATATTAATTCGAAAAATTCTAAAAATTGAAATCTAGCAATAATTCAACATTCCGGTTCCAACAAAAGTGGTTTCGTCGAAAACAGAGAACGTTTGATAATTGACAATTGTCACTGGCTTTAATATTATTTAAAAATGAAATTTTTTAATTTCTGCCACATTTTTCCCACCAAATAATTTAAAATAAAAATTTTAAATTGGTTCAGATTTTCCAGTCGTTACAATCACCACTTATTACCTTGTCTTGGGTGTACAGCCCAATCAAAACTTCAGTAATCATCCAATGTAAAGACCTCGGGTCTTCAACCACTGTCTTCATCCTCGACATATCGTCAAATCAATTATTCAAAATGGGATAAACTCAGTCTTTCTGAATAATTCGTGTATAAAATAAACAAGTGCTATAAAAACACAACATACGCCTCATTCCAATCCAGAATATTCCTTTATTCAAATATTCTTATACTTTGGAAAAGCTTCCCATTAATTTTATCAAAGATAAATTCTTTATATTTATTCTTTAACCTTCCTTTGGATATCATTTCAATCTAATTAAAGATGAATTAACTCAACTTGGTTTTAATCTTCCCAAAAATCAATATTAACAATTGTTTAACTTAGGAAATCATATCCTGTCTTTAATGGGTTAAAGAACCAATGTCGTTTTAAACACGGTTCACAATAAACCCAAAATCACATTCCATTCCATCATCCTTTAACCGTAAATTAGCAAGTGAACAATTCCTTAAGTATTAACCCCGAAGGCCGAAACCAACATCCGATCAATACCCAGGAAACCATTTAACTTAACTAATCTCCAGTTAGTTTCTGATTTTCTGAACTCCATTGGGTCTAAGAACAGTATAATTAAAGATACCATTCATGATAACCGAAAATCTTATTTCTGTCTTTAACTGGGTTAAAGAACCAATGTCATTTAAAACACGGTTCACTATAAACCCAAAATCACATTCCATTCCATCAGCCTTTAACCGTAAATTAGCAAGTGAACAATTACCTAAGTATTAAACCCGAAGGCCGAAACCAACATCAGATCAATACCCAGGAACCCATTCAACTTAACTAATCTCCAGTTAGTTTATGATTTTCTTAACTCCATTCCAATTCATATATTGGAAATTCTGGTTATTTTTAAAACCACTTCAAATCCAATTTAATTATTTAAAAATATTGGATTATGATTCTAGTTCATAGCTAGTTCATTTCGATAAAAATATATTTTTATTCTTTCAAATATGGAATTTTTCATCCCAATTCTTTCCAAATCATTTCTTATGATTTTACACAAATTATTGATATTTTTAATAATTTTATCAAGGCCCGTACAGTCGATATCCATAAACGGCCATCGAACTGCACTTACGCCGACCTTTTCCAAATTTGATTTGGACATAATTCCAAATCCAACAGTTAGATTTCAAATCTATAGTATTTTTTAGAAAGATCTTTTCAATACGAACTCAAGGGTTCCAGTTTTAGGAGATCCGACGATCGGATCTCCCGTAATGTCCTTTCGGAGTCAATGGTCGAAATTCGCGAACTGCTGCAGCGTGGCGCATTCTATTCAGGCCGTTATATTATATATATAATATATATTTCATCGATTTCTATTTAAAACATAATTTATAAATCGTTTTAAATTCATTCTCAAAACAATTTCAACTTCATCTTCAATTTCAAATTAAAATTGAATATTCCATATCATTAATATATAAAGGATAATATTTTCAAACATCATATTTTGGAATCCCTTCATTTTCGATATTCATTATAAAAATGAATAAAATCGATATAAATATCGTTCGCGTCGAAATGGCGCATATCTAATCAACACGGCTATATATATTTAAAATATATTCATGTCCATACCAAATCGGACATCAAAATCATATTTTGATCATTTACTGAATATTATTTTAAAATATTCCTTATTTTAAAATATTCATTATTTTAAGATATTCTTTCTGAATTGGAATCAGACACAGTCAATTAACATATAATGTGATTTATATGGATTTCATATACGCATGCATACAACAGCAATCAAACACAGTCAATCATCATCCAGAGTGCATTCTACACTGCATAAGCATCAAATATAGATATTTAATGCTTACAATAGCTTGTCAATCGGTCGATCGACATGCAGCTAATTATTGGGACTAGTGTATGTCATATATCATCCCAATACTCGTGTGGGGTTTCAATCAACAAATATAGATTTATTTGTGCAGCTGGGCGATGTGTAAAATTTATCGTCCCAATCAATATCAGTCAAATGTGTGTACATAAAAAAATCGTCTGATTTGCTTACAAATATTTATTTTATTCATATACACGTTAAAAATTATATTTGTAACTATAAAATATTTTACTCCATTCCACATCACACAATCAATTTTTGCAACAAAATCAAACAAACAAACAAGTCGTCCATGGTCTATGGACGGCGGGTGTCGGATGCTGCTAAGCACCTTCTGCATCCTAGTATATATTTTAACTAGAAAATAAAATAAAAGTGAGAAGTTCTCACCGAGGGTTCCACTCTGGTTCGTTTCCATTGCATTGTGTTCTTTACCATAATTCCAACGCCATCTGCTTCATACGATTTTTATATTAAAAATCATATTTCTACCATCCAGTAAAAGTCATATTCTTACACAACTAAAAATCGAATTTTTATATACAAAGCCATTTACATATAAATCACATCTTCATGTAAATAAAAATCATAACTTAATATTATTATCTAAAGGATAAAAATCATATTTTTAATCCGCTACTATATACATAAAAATCTATTTTTTATTCCATTACTTCATATTAAAAATCGTATTTTTATACTATCGCTACATATATAAAGATCAAAATTTTATAATCTATATAATATAAAAATCATATTTTTATTATTCCTATAATATAAAAATCATATTTTTATTATTCATATAATGTAAAAATCATATTTTTATTATCTCTATAATATAAAAATCATATTTTTATTATCCCTATAACATAAAAATCCAACCTTTCTTGTATGATAAAAATTATAACTTCATATTTTATTCTAAATCAATAGCATGAAAGTATTAAACAAAAACTCACATTGTTTCCTTGTAAAAATCGAGTCTTTGAGAGAGGAGGGGGCCCATTGTCCGCGATGAGGTGGCAGAGGGCGACGTCGGGCTGTTGGTGGTCGGAGGCGGCGGTTTTGAAGGGGTCTGTGGCGGTTGTGGGTTTTTAAACGAGGAGCAGTCGGAATAGGAGGTCACGGCGTCGAGGGGAGGTGAAGGCAGAGGGGCGGTGATCAAAGAAATGAGGAGGCAGTGGTCTTAGGATTCGGTTTGGATGTGGGGTGGGGTTTTCAACTGGAGGGGGTGAGAGTAGGGAGGAGGGAGAACGGAGAGAGGTGGGGGTGGCGCTGCAACTGAGCGCCGGTGGCTTGGGAGGGCTGGACGTCGGCGATTGGCGGCGGCGCGGATCTGGAGGATGAGCGACGCGGTTTTTTTTTCTCTTCAATTGAAATCGGGTTTGACTGTAGGAAGGGGGAAAGAGAGAGAAGATTATATAGTATATTAAATTATTTAATTATCCATAAAGGTACTTTTTATTTCGACCTCCAAATGAGACCCACCAACTGTCGTTCATAACTAATTATCCCCATTCCGAACGCAATGGGATATGTATCGTAAGCCAGTTTGGCTATTTCGATCAGTTTTCATTTAAATTACGATATAAATCCATATATATTTAATTTAAACGTACATTTCAATTTACCGAGGCCACATACGGACTCTTAAAATTCCAGAAAAATTATTTCTAGCTTTGTATTGACGATATGGTCCTAACAAATCCAATTTCGTCAAATTTGAAAACCGTTTGAAAAATGGTCGTTTTCCGGTCGATCCACATTGACTTAAACTGTTAAAACACGTTTTCTTTCTCCACTCTCACATATTGATTTCAAAAATTATGAATTTTGGAATCTAGCAATAACTTAACATCCCGATCCAACAAAAGTGATTTTGTCGAAAACGGAGGTCGTTTGCAAAATTTCTATTTTTAAGGGCCAAAATTCCATAGCGACTATTCTGAATTTTCAACTGGGCATAACTTTTTATTCCCGCTATGAAATTTCAATTTTTCGGATTCGTTGTAAAGATATTTTCAAATGGATTCTAATATTTTTGGTTTCACTAAAATCTGGTTTATTTTGAATCCTGTACATTCACTTGAAATTTGAAATTGAATTTTTAAACTACCGCACCATTTCCAATTCCTTTTATAATTAAAATAATTATTTTATATTCTAACGTCGATTCAAATAAATATATATGTTTTAATTCTATTCGAAATAAACTTCTCGTCGTTATTATTTAAAATAATTCATTTTAAATATTCCAAATTCATTAAAATTGTCAAAATAAAAATTTTAAATTGGTTCAGATTTTCCGGGTTGTTACAATCTCCCCCACTTAAAATCTTTTCGTCCTCGAAAACGGAGCTGAAAGTTGTTTAACCAACCCACTCAACTTTCAGTTTGGCTTTCATTCTTCAACTTTTCAGTTTCTAAGAATTTTCCAATCCTTCAAAAAATTGGCTAACACCCTAAATTTTTGAAAAAAAATCACCATAACCTCCTTTGTACGGGAGCACCAGGAAAACCCCCAAACCGCCACACAGGCCTCTCCAATCAAAAAGAAAAAGAAACAACCAAGTGGCTAGCCGATCGGCTCATAAAATCATCAAAAACCTCAAGAAATAAAATAAACATGTACCTATTTGTCGGGCAAATAATTTTATTCCTCTTCTCTAGCCTCCTTGCTATGACCTATTCAATGTATATACATGTATGTGCATGCAATTTCTACAAATTTTCAATTCAGTTCAACATTTGATACAATTCGGTTATATTTACCTTTCTTTCACATGTTGATTTAAATAAATAATCACACAATACAATCATCAATCAATTAGTTGATTAGCTTTTCAAATTCATAGCTTTGATATATAGTCGAAAAATCAGATTTTTGATGCCAAATCACAACAAGTAAGCCCTATCTAGTTTTGGTTCTCACATCAGTCTATGGAAATATATAGATATCCCACTTTCGAGACATGAACACAAATGCTGATGATGACATGCCATCATCAGAATCATCTCCGGGTGACTAGAGTGTGATTCTATATCTATTCAGTATATTAAAACTTCGAATACACATGGATCAGACGTATACGCAAAATCTTTATATACTCGATTGTCCAAATTCAAAATAAAATAAATAATCAAATACGTATATTAAAATTTAAAATTTCAAAACAAAATTGGTTTTCATTTTTATTTTAAGAATACACTCTTCACACTCTTTCTAGGATACTACTGATCTTATCTCTAACGAGTCATTGCTATTGGATATTACTAATCCAATCTCTGATGAATTCTTTCATTTGGTTCTAACGTGTCTTGTTCTCCAAGCTCTGTAAACCAAAGCTCCGATACCAAATATAACAACCCGAACTTCCCATGAAGGAAAGAACGGATTGAATTGAGGACAAGACAAATCAGAACACAAACAGAAGAACATTTCATTGCTTATTACAACAATTTCATCAGAATACAAGAATATACAGAGTATGAATAAATATTTCACATTTACTAAATATCAAAGATTTACAAGTTACAACGCAGTGGAAAATAATACAAAACACAACTGAAAAGAATATATGGGTATAGAGCTTTCCGAATATCATTATAGCCGTAAACCAGGATCCTGTGAATATAAATCTGCAAAACCAAAACTACTAGCTGCCCGTGGAAAATTGGGGCACCCAGAGTTTAGGTTAAAACAATAAACTCCAGGTCAGTCATGTGACTGGTGTGAGAACTAAAACAGTTATTAATCTTTACTTTTAAAGTTAGGTAAATCAAGGGACCACGCTGCATAACACGGAACGGGTTCCTCCCAAGAATACCAGTGCATAAAACAAACAGCGCAATGCTAAATAAAGAACAATGAAGCTATTATAAGACCCAGGTCCCATCACATAATGCAACGCAAGCCGGAGAATAGGGTTTTACCATATAGTAGCCAAAGAATGCTTGATACGCTAAATTTCATCTTTTATTATTATTGTAAGTGAAGAAAACAACTTCAAATATAAATGTATCAATCATAGACGACATGAGTACCATATATCATGTCGCCATACTAGTTCTACAATTAAAACCGCATGATGTCATATATGAAGTTGGATTTCCATCTGTGAACCAAGGCAAGGGATCATCCTTACTGCTTCGAGACAATCTAGCCCATGTCTCAAGAACAGCCGCAACTGCACCTTGGATCGTCAGGGCCGGTCCACATGGAGTGGATTAAAATGCCCGAACAATGCGTTTCCCTGCCCTACGGGGAGTAAACTGATCATATCCCAACCAAACTATCGGCCCTGAAACGACCGATATAACCAAGGAACCTTGCAATCCATCATCCACATAAGTAAAATGTCAGGGCTAGTAAAACGCTGACACCACTCCTAGCTAGAAGGAAACGCATGTCGTCCCTGAAGTCCTCTCCTATTTCTGGTTCACACTGGGGTGTGAGGCTTGCGAATTAACGCTACACAAAGCTACGCTATATTAAAGACATGCTTTGATCATCAACCACAAGACTCTGCTTTTCAACAGAAGCCTTGATCAATTGCATCTCAGCATGCCATACAGGCAATTCACGTTATGCAGCCAATGTATATCAATCACACAGAATGAAATCTGATGTCAGCCACACATCCATTTACAAGTTCGTTCTAGGTCTGAAAGAAACCGGAGGCACTTTATTTCTCCCCCATATGTCCAATACAGGGGAGAGGTCCTCGCATATCCGGTCGATCTCTAAGTACATCCGGACGATCACCACTTATTACCTTGTCTTGGGTGTACAACCCAATCTAGACATCAGTAATCATCCAAATGATGTGAAGACCTCTGGTCTTCAACCACCATCTTCATCCTCGACATATCGTGGAATCAGTTATTCAGAATGGGATAAACCCAGTCTTTCTGAAAAATTCATGTATATAATAAACGAGTGCTATAAAAACAAAACATACGCTACATTCCAATCTAGAATATTCCTTTATTCAAATATTCTTATACTTTGGAAAAGGTTCCCATTAATTTTATCAAAGATAAATTCTTTAGATTTATTCTTTAATATTCATTAGGATATCATTTCAATCTAATTAAAGATGCATTAAAACCCCACTTGGTTTTAATCTTCCCAAAAATCAATATTAACGATTGTTTAACTTGGGAAATCATATCTTGTCTTTAACTGGGTTAAAAAACCAATGTCATTTAAAACACGGTTCTCGATAAACCCAAATTCACATTCCATTCCATCAGCCCTTAACCGTAAATTAGCAAGTGAACAATTCCCTAAGTGTTAACCCCGAAGGCCAAAACCAACATCAAATCAATACCCAGGAAACCATTCACCTTAACTAATCTCCAGTTAGTTTCTGATTTTCTTAACTCCATTGGGTCTAAGAACAGTATTATTAAGAAACCATTCACGGGAACCCAAAATCTTATTCCTGTCTTTAACTGGGTTAAAGAACCAATGTCATTTTAAACACGGTTCACGATAAACCCAAAATCACATTCCATTCCATCAGCCCTTAACCGTAAATTAGCAAGTGAACAATTCCCTAAGTATTAACCCCGAAGGCCGAAACCAACATCAGATCAATACCCAGGAAACCATTCAACTTAACTAATCTCCAGCTTGTTTCTGATTTTCTTAACTCCATTGGGTCTAATAACAGTTTTATTAAAGATACCATTCACGACAACCCAAAATCTTATTCCTGTCTTTAACTGGGTTAAAGAACCAATGTCATTTAAAACATGGTTCACGACAAACCCAAAATCACATTCCATTCCATCAGCCTTTAACCGTAAATTAGCAAGTGAACAATTCGCTAAGTATTAACCCCGAAGGCCAAAACCAACATCAGATCAATACCTAGGAAACCATTCAACTTAACTAATCCCCAGCTAGTTTCTAATTTTCTTAACTCCATTGGGTCTAAGAACAATATTATTAAAGATACCATTCATGACAACCCAAAATCTCATTCCTTTGTTAATCGGGTTAAAGAACAAGTGTTATTTAAAACACCGTTCACGATAAACCCAAAGACCAATTTCAATCCAATTCCAATTAAATATTAATTAATTGGTATACTTCATTAAGTCTAAATAAAAATATTTAATCTTTTCTCAACTGGATTCAAGAACAGTGTTAATGAAGACAACATTCATGACAAACCCAAAATCACATTTGATATTAAATACAAGGCTCTGAATAGAAAATATATCGGCTTATATTCAATATCAAATTCTGGAATCAACAAATACCATATCGAAAAAACGATATATATATCTTCCAAATTCCTCCACAATATCCGTATAATCACGGAATCCAATATCGAAATATTCCAAAGATAATTTTGATTCAAATCCATTCCAATTCATATATTGGAAATTCTGGTTATTTTTAAAACCACTTCAAATCCAATTTAATTATTTAAAAATATTGGATTATAATTCTAGTTCATAACTAGTTCATTTCGATAAAAATGTATGTTTATCCTTTCAAATATGGAATTTTTCATCCTAATTCTTTCCAAATCATTTCTTATGATTTTACACAAATTATTGATATTTTTAATAATTTTAACAAGGCCCGTACAGTCAATTTCCATAAACGGCCATCGAGCTGCCCTTACAATGACCTTTTCCAAATTTGATTTGGACATAAAATCCAACCGGTAGATTTCAAATCTCTAGCACTCGTTAGAAAGCTCTTTTCGATATGAACCCAATGATTCTGGTTTTAGGAGAATCCGACGGTTAGATCTCCCGTAATGTCCATTCGAAGTTAATGGTCGAAATTCGCGAACTTCCACAGCGCGGCGCGTTCTATTCAGACCATTATATTATATATATAATATATATTTCATCGATTTCTATTTAAAACGTAATTTATAAATCGTTTTAAATTCGTTTTCAAAACAATTTCAACTTCATATTCAATTTCAAATTAAAATTGAATATTCCATATCATTAATATAAAAATGATAATATTTTCAAACATCATATTTTGAAATCACTTCATTTTCGATATTCATTATAAAAACGAATAAAATTGATATAAATATTGTTCGCGTTGAAATGGCGCATATCTAATCAACATGGCTATATATATTTAAATATATTCGTGTCCATCCCAAATCGGACATCAAAATCATGTTTTGATCCTTTACTGAATATTATTTTAAAATATTTCCTTATTTTAAAATATTCGTTATTTTAAGATATTCTTTCTGAACTGGAATCAGACACAGTCAATTACCATATAATGTGATTTATATGGATTTCATATACACATGTATACAAAAACAATCAAACACAGTCAACCATCATCCAGAGTGCATTCTACACTGCATAAGCATCAAATATAAATATTTAATGATTACAACAACCTGTTAATCAATCGATCGATGTACAACTAATTATTGGGACTAGTGTATGTCATATATCATCCCAATACCCATGTGGGGTTCAATTAACAAATACAGATTTATTTGTGCAGTTGGACGATGTGTAAAATTTATCGTCCCAATCAATATCAGTCAAATGTTTGTACATAAACAAATCTTCCGATTTTTTTACAAATATTTATTTTATTCATATACACGTTAAAAATTATATTTATAACTATAATATATTTTACTCTAATCCACATCACACAATCAATTTTCACAACAAAATCAAACAAACAAACAAACAAGTCGTCCATGGTCTGTGGACGACGGGTGTCTGGTGCTGCTAAGCACCGTCTGCATTCTTGTATATATTTTAACTAGAAAATAAAATAAAAGTGAGAAGTTCTCACCGAAGGTTCCACTCCTCCATTCTTTATTTCTGAACCGCTTAGATTTAGTTCGTTTCCATCGCGTTGTGTTCTTTACCATAATCCCAACGCCATCTGCTTCATACGATTTTTATATTAAAAATCATATTTCTACCATCCAGTTTTCTATATGAAAATCATATTTTTACACAAATAAAAATTGAATTTTTATATACAAAGCCATTTACATAAAAATCACATCTTCATGTAAATAAAAATCATAATATTAATATTACTATCTAAAGGATAAAAATCATATTTTTAATCCGCTACTATATACATAAAATTCTAATTTTTATTCCATTACTTCATATATAAAAATCATATTTTTATCGTATCGCTACATATATAAAGATCAAAATTTTATTATTCCTATAATATAAAAATCATATTTTTATTATTCCTATAATATAAAAATCATATTTTTATTATTTCTATAATATAAAAATCATATTTTTATTATCTCTATAATATAAAAATCATATTTTTATTATCTCTATAATATAAAAATCCAACCTTTCATGTACGATAAAAATTATAACTTCATATTTTATTCTAAATCAATAGCATGAAAGAATTAAACAAAACTAACATAGTTTCCCTGTAAAAATCGAGTCTTTGAGAGAGGAGGGGGCCCACTGTCCGCGCTGAGGTGGCAGAGGGCGGCGCCAGGCTGTTGGTGGTCGAAGGCGGCGGTTTTGAAGGGGTTTGTGGCAGCTGTGGGTTTTTAAACGAGAAGGAGTCGGAATGGGAGGTCACGGCGTCGAGGGGAGGTGAAGGCAGAGGGGCGGTGGTCGGAGAAATGAGCGGGCAATGGTCTTAGGGTTCAATTTGCACGTGGGGGGGGGGGGGGGGGGGGTTCAACTGGAGGGGGTGAGATTAGGGAGGAGGGAGAACGGAGAGAGGTGGGGGTGGCGCTGCGGCTGAGCGTCGGTGGCTGGGGAGGGCTGGACGTCGGTGATCGGAGGCAGCGTGGATTTGGAGGATGAGCGACGCGGTTTATTTTCTTTTTAATTGAAATCGGGTTTGACTGAGGAAGGGGGAAAGAGAGAGAAGGTTATATAATATATTAAATTATTTAATTATCCATAAAGGTACTTTTTATTTCAACCTCCAAACGAGACCCACCGACCATTATTCATAACTAATTACCCCCATTTCGAACGCAATGGGATATGTATCGTAAGCCAGTTTTGCTATTTCGATCAGTTTTCATTTAAATTACAATAAAGATCCATATATATTTAATTTAAACGTACGTTTCAACTTACCGGGGCCACATATGGGCTCTAAAAATTCCAGAAAAATTATTTCTAGCTTTGTATTGACGATACGGTCCTAACAAAACCAATTTCGTCAAATTTGAAGACAGTTTGAAAAATGGCCATTTTCTGGTCGATCCAAATTGACTTAAACTGTTACAAAACGTTTTCTTTCACCATGCTCATATATTGATTTCAAAAATCATGAATTTTGGAATTTAGCAATAACTTGACATCCCGGATCCAACAAAAGTGGTTTTCTCAAAAACGGAGGTCGTTTGCAAAATTTCTATTTTTAAGGGCCAAAATTCCATAGCGACTATTCTGAATTTTCAACTGGGCATAACTTTTTATTTCCGCTGTGAAATTTCAATTTTTCGGATTCGTTGGAAAGATATTTTCAAATGGATTCTAATATTTTTTGTTTCGCTAAAAATTCAGTTTATTTTGAAACATGTATATTCATCTGAAATTTGAAATCGAATTTTCAAACTACCACACCATTTCCAATTCCTTCTATAATTAAAATAATTGTGTTATATTCTAACGTCAATTCAAATAAATATATACGCTCTAATTCTATTCAAAATAAACTTCTTTCCATTATTATTTAAAATAATTCATTTTAAATATTCAAAATTCATTAAAATTGCCAAAATAAAAAAAAAAAATTGGTTCAGATTTTCCTGGGTTGTTACATTATGGGTAGATTAGTATGTTTATCTATCCATTCTCATATACTTTATTGATGACGTTTGTTAGCTATTTTATTGCTCGCTAAGACTGTTGTCTGACTCAAGGTTTTATGTTTCCCTCTTATCACCTTGGGTTGTTCATCCGGTTGTGGATGGGCAGACTAGGTGGCCGGTGACGGGTGATTAGTGAGGATGATGTTGCAGTTCGGAGGCGAGCTGGAGGCTTACATACCAGTTTTATTAGTATCTACTATTTCTGTTTCCACTATTTGAGTTGCTCTATGAGTGTTGTAGTGAGGCTTTATGTACAGACTTTGATATTTCCTATGATTTTTGGATAATCTTTCAGGATGTTGTGAAAATTTCAAAAGTTTGTTATATGATGCTTCACTATAATTACCATTGTATATTTTCTACTATATTTTATCCTTGCACTATGAGTTCTACGACAGGTATCAATTGTGTTTACCTACCTATGATGATCGTCCACAGCTGCCTGGCACACCTTTCAGCACATTATTCCTCTTGTTTAGTGCAGGTGCTGTGGGCGGTCGTCACAAGTGGTACATGCCATTTTATTGGAAAATCACTTGTTTCTTGGTTTAGTAAGAAACATAATTATGTATCACTCTTGACATGTGAAGCAGAATACATATCTGCTGCTTTAGCATGTGCTCAAGTAATCTATATGTAATAGACACTCAGAGATTTCAAGATAAACTTAACGAGATCAACAATATATTGTGATAACATAAGCGCAATCAATTTATCCAAAAATCCTATAAATCACTCACGAACTAAACATATTGACATCCATCGCCATTTTCTTCGTGATAACATAGAACAAGATGTTATGAACTTAGAACGTATCTCAAATGAAAATCAAATAGCTGATATATTTACCAGACCTTTGTTAGAATGACGAGAATTAGGTATTATGTCTCTAAAATATATTTAAAATGTCTTTAGAAATCAGTGACAAACTGTATATGACAAAGGTGATACGTATTTTTTCATGAAACTAAATCAACTATATTAAAGGCTTAAGTTTAGTTGTTTTTTAAAATTTTAGTTTCAGACCACTAGTTTTCAAAGAAACCTTTTAAACTAAGAGATTAATCTCTGCCTAAAATCTCGTTTATTTTTATACCATTGTTTCTTTGCAATCTTGCGTCTATAAATAAACAACTTCGGTAAACCAAAAACAAAAACTATATTTCAAAAAAAACACAAACAACTCAAAATGTCTTCAAATAACCTCCGACTCCTCAATCAACATAACTTTTCAATGGATAGCTTGGCAGAAACTCCTCATCTTCCTACACCAACTCCTCGAAATGAGCCTGCGTATAGATGGGGAGATTACCATATGAAAATAGGAAAATTTTCTTCTAAGTCAAACGTCTAATTTAAAAATTCCAGACGTCTGAAATCAACCAAAAATGAACTATTTGCTTGCTGGTTTCATACGTAACAAAAACAGAAGCTGACATAAATAAAACAGACATCTATCTGCTGAAACAACGTTTTTATCTCATGAAAATTCAGACGCCTGGTACAAAAAATTCAAACGCTTGAAACATGGCAAAATGAACTAAAAGCTTGTTGGTTTGATTTTAACAAAAAAAAAGATGTCTGAATTAATTATTCAGACGTCTGAAACCGAACAGACAATTTTTTTAAAGGGGCATGTATCTTTTTACAATCATCATCTCATCTCAACCATTCAATTTTTACTTTTCTCTTTTACCATCTATAAAACCTTAGCCCCCAAAATTACATTCTACTTCAAAAATTCTAATTTTATATCAATTCTTCATGACAAACAAATCAATAAGATTAAGACTTCAAGAATCAGAACCTCCTTCGGATGAACTCATTTAAAAGTTGCTTTGGGATGACACTGCCAAAGAAAGGTACAAAGCCATGAAAATTCAAAGTTTTTTGAAGGTGCTTTTGTAGAAATCGATGCTTTCTCTAATTTCCGCCTTCTTCACTATGTTAGACACTTTAATTTTGAGTCTTTAGTGGATTATAACACCAACAATTCAAAATCTATCGTTTGCTTGTTAAATTGTTCTTATAAAATTTGAACTTAAACCACACACGACCTTAAAACGCTACAGACTGTGTTTGGTTTATGGTATGTGGCAAACGTATCTTTCTCCCAATTCAAAGATTAGGTCAAACTTTAAGGTGTGCTAGGAAAGGAATCAATATGATACTATAGAAGTTGATATGAGTGTGATAGATGAAATATCACACAAGTTTATTCCTGACAATTTGCTTAATCTGAATGAGCTTACCTCTACACATCTCTGACCACAAGCACGCTTATTGAATCGCATCTTGGTCCGAACAATTCAACCTCATAAACGGAGTTACGAGAAAGTTTATAATCGCGATTTTCAAGCACTATATGCCTTGTATTCAAACAAACAAATAAATTAGGCAAAAATTATTCTTGATGAATGGGTGGATATCACATACAAATGAAAATATAAAACTCTTCACTATGGTGCCTATATCACAAGAATTCTTCTTGATTATCAAGTCCAAATGCCCGATACCCCTTTTAGTGTCAAATAAAGCGGGACAAAAACATTAAAGCTTATGTATGTTGACCCAAACCCTTCGACATTGGAATATATGACTTTTGAGGCTTGGACTGAACATGTAACATCACAACCGGAAACTAATATAGCCAAGTCCTCTCGTGGTCGTCGACAAAGGATCGAAGAAGAAGAAGGTATTCGCATTATCTCTCCCGATCTTCCATCCAAACAATCCTTAGTTACACTCTTTCGCAATCAATCTAATATACACAAGGATCTCAAGCATTTTGAGAGTAGAACTAACAAGAAGTTTGACTCAATCAAAGGTTTCTCAAACAAGATTTAGGAGAAAATTGCTTGCACTGGCACTCAATTGTCTCAAGCTTATGATCCAGCTCCTTTTCAGTGGTCGCCTAGCTCCATCGATGAAGTTCCTAATTCAAGTTCTGACCATGGTAATCCCAAGGGAGGGGATACTAGTGCGGCTCCATTCGTACCAATGTCAGAGATATGGTAAGATATGGTGGTATGGTGATCTTAGAAGTATTTTGCTTTAAACTCTTAATTAATTATGGTATGTAATATTTTTTGGAACTATGATTTATCTTAAAGCACAAAACTCTACTATGTGCTTATTATGTTATGTTTGAATGTTGGGCTTATATATGGTATGTCTGTGATTATGTTGTGATTGTGTGTTGTGAATATATGCTTTAACACTTTTACATAAGTATCTCCTTTTTGTCAATGACAAAGGGGGAGAAATATATGTGTAACACCCCACATTTTTAACTTAAGATAATAAAATAAGAATAACTTAACTAAATATTCATAATTAAGTAAAATGGATTGTACCATTGCGTTAACGGACATCGTATGAAGAAGTTATGGGCTGCAGAAGTTGCCAGAGAAAACAGGAATAACCCAGATCAATTTTCGGCCACCGGATCCACGAGGTTCGACCCCTTTAAGGGGGGGTCGACCCACATGAAGGTGTGTCGACCCACATAAAGGGGGTCGACCCCGGGGTCGACCTCTTCAAGGGGGATCGACCCCCGTGGCATATTTTAGCAGATTAGGGTTTTCTTCGATTTGGACGTCTCTAATGGTTTTTGGTCAAATCTGAGGGTCCTGATTGCTCTAATACACCTATAAACAAGACCTTAGACCTAACCATAAACCTCATAATCCTAAGGCTACGCTGAAGCTCTGCCATTACTCTCTCTCCCTCTCAAATATATTCAGAAAATTTAGATTACTAATAAGAAGATTTTAAAATTCAAGTTCTGAAAGAGAGAATCGACAGTAATAAAAAGATTGTTCAGAACCATGAAAAGCAAGGTAAAATTCTAGATCCAATCCATTCAAATTCTTACTCTTTCTTTCCTTTCTCTTTTAATGAAAATAAGCAATCCACGGTTATTAGGTTTCAAATCAAATTAAAGGGAAAACCATGGATGCTAAAACTGGATCAAATCCAGAATTGGGGAAAGCATAAAAGGTGAGTGGATTTAAGCTATACAGTTTAGATAAGAATATGTTATCATTTACCATTCCCCTGTATGTATAATTGAAATGCAATATGTTGAGAAATGTAACACATGTTAATAATGCCTAAAGTGATGGGTACGAAGTGGAAATAATTAATATGCTAAATATTAATTTGTTGGGATATGAACTTATCAAATCTTGTATAGTAATTACCTTATTTAAATTTCATGTCAATTTGTGTAAATTATGTACCCAGGCCACTAGCTGTAAGAATTGAGAAAGGTACATATTGGTTTATGTGATTTAAACAATTATCTAATTAATTGTTTACATGTTAGGAAGGAATTGATTATATGTGAAGAATTATAATAGGCATGATACAATTACCTATGAATTATAAATCATAATGGATAATTGGAAGAAATAAACGTGCGTAGACTGTATAAAGGTTTAGATAAATAAGAAATTTAATCGCTCTTAGACACGAGGTTCGATTTCACTTATGATAGAAGTCTGCCAAGAACCGCCCAACATATGCAACATTTGCCAGTGGTAAATCTAATGTCCGGGGTCTAAGTTCAAAAATTAAAAACATGTAATGGTGCTAAGACACGAGGTTAAGTCAACTAGTGGTAGAAGTCTGCCCCGACCCGCCCGGCAAATCCAGCGTCCACGAGTGTAGGCTTAATGTGAGAGGTCTAATGCTTATATATATAACAAGATATTAATAAATGGAAATAATGGTAATTAAATATTTAACTCATAAACTAAGAAAGGAAGCGATGTAATGAACTGAGTTAGTGTGATGCGAAGGAAAAGTGATGTATGTCCCTAAATGTCCTTTTTGTGAGAACGTTGTTGCAAGTAAGCCACAGTAAATAAAGTAAGAAAAGTAAAGAAATTACTTGCTTCCACGGATTTAGATGGGATACGTTATGAAAATAAATCACTAATTCCTTCTATCAAACTGATAAGGTGCATGAAGTGTTTTCCTTAATTATAATAAGGAATATATATTACAGTGAGTGAAGAATAATGGTTTACAATAGTAAATGGTTTAAAAGGGGAATGATAATCACCTATTATAAATAAATAACATTAATGGAAATGTTGTATAATAGGTAGACTTGTCCTAGGGACAAGTGAAGATTATAACTTAGGTTATAATAAACTAATAAGGAAATTGGATAACTGGTGAAATGAGATAAGGGACACTTAATTGTAAATTAAATAATCAGTAAATGTTGAAAGCCGGAAACCAGTTGAGAAAAGGGAGAAAATATATGAAATATAAGGAGTTAACTTAATTATAAATTAAGTAAACTGTAAACTTGGAAGTCTGAAAACTGTTGATAAGAATACCATGTTTAGGCTTATCCTAGGGACAAGAGGAAATTATAATATAGGTTATAATAAATGGGTAGAGAAACTTATTAATGGGCCTTAGTTAATAGAACCAAGTTAATAAGTAAACAACGATAAGTTGTAGTAATGGTGTAAAATGGAATTATGATTAAATCAGAAAGAATGAGGAAAACTTATGAAATAATTAAGTTATATTTAATCATAAATAATGACTGACATGTTAAACAGAAAACATGTGAATTGAGATATACTTAATTACATATTAAGTAAAACATGTTATTGTAATGATGAAATCAAACAATAATGTAAGAGATGGTGGATTATAGACCTTGGGCCACAATCTAGAGAATAACATGTTGTGGGCTTATTAATAAACTTAATGGGTTAAGTTATATAACCAAAATTAATAAGCAAGAGGAACTTGGTAACTTGATTAAGAATTCAATATGAATGGGAATAACCAAGTTAAATGGAAACCTGGTGAGGTAAGGCAAGTGCGTAAAAGAATGTTTAGACATAGGGTCTAACAACATATTAAAGTGAGGCGCTTGGACCAGTCCGCACGTTTGAGGGTGAATAACCCAACGAGGTAGATCATTGTGGTGTTATAAGGCATGAGGGGAGCACACATTCATTTGATTATTCTGACGGCTCCAAAGGACTGGAAAGGGAAGCATGCGGCTTCCTGTGATACGTAAGGTGCTCCTAGTAGTCCTCTGTGCGGTGCAGATGTTTTAGGTTGTGCTCGCAGAGGTTGGGTCTGCGCGTAACAACTAGGTGGGTTGGCCTTGACTTCAGAAGTAGCTATGCAGTCAGAATATTGTGACGTGGTGACACTAGGGTGATTAAGCGGTTGCCTCAATGGGGAAGCAAAGGGTCACAACCAATAAGGATAGTAGATCATCGGATACTCGTCATCAGCAGCTAGTGGGATGCGAAAAGACAAGAGCTAAAACCAATAGACCATTCACCTTTCACTATCGTGGTACGGTGGTTGAGGGAAGACGCTAAATGGATGTTTAGGTTGCTTTTCTTAGGGGTAGTCATTTATATCTTGTAATCTTTACTAGTTGATGGAGGAGCTGAGGTGGGGCTATAGCCACCGTGAAAACAGACCCTGGGTATATCTGTATATACAGGCTCTTAAAGACGGGCCTGTACAGATATGGAAAAGCTCCCGACCGAGTTCTGTGTTTCTTGTATCGCCCTGCCACGAGACTCGGTGCACATTAGAGGACGTGCAGTTAAAGCATCGAGCTACAAATGAAGATTCATATGTAGGACAGTCTAGATATATGCATGTCGGCTCTGGGTGGTGTATTGTAGGATTGAGGGCATTACTCTAGTATGGAATCTGATTCGATCGAAGGTGGCAGTCCACACACTTATGTAGCACAGCAATGATAGATATATGTGTAACGTAACATTGTTATATAGAGATTCGTACGTCATTATTGCATAAGATGAGGGACTACGTATATTTCGATAGTGTTAGGGTGGAGACCGTGTGAGTGGGGTACCATGGGGTGTACCTTAATATTGGGGGTGGCTACATATATACTGTATTAGGTTAATCTACAGGGAAGTAAATGGGTACGACGTGTGTGTAAACCTTGAGTGTTGTTAATCCAAGTAACCAAATAAATAAGAAAATATGATTGAATGGTATATGTAGTGTTATCTAAAGTGTATAATTTAAATCCAACCACCAGAACTTGTGTTATGACCCCCTCCTCATAACATACTCGCAGGTAAGAATTGTGGCAGAGACATGACAACTTTGAATACTGGTTAGATAGTATTATTTTTACGGTAAGGCTATACTTTGAGTATATTATATTTTATCCATTCCGCTATGAGATATTTTCTAAGCTCTGACATATTTTATTGCTCTGTCTTTTATGCAGGATACCATAGCAAACCAATCCGGGTTTTGATAGATTGGAATTTTGAAAAAAAATTGGTATTTCGGAATTCAAGTTGTTACAATATGCATATCGACAGGGGGAGCCACATATATAGTTGTCATTATCAAAAAGGGGAAGAATGTTGGATCCCGCTAAATAGCGTTTTGATTATGACAACTATACATGTACACACACGTGTGCGTGCACACACACACACACATATACATATATATATATATATATATATATATCAATAAATCTGTTTTGCAGGAAGATGTTCGACAACAGATTCAAGAACTTAGATTGAAGAAATATATATTACAAGTCCGTTATCTTAGTTTCAATTGTTAAAATCTTCCTTGATGATGCACACACACATTTTATGTATATATGGTTTTCAAATGACATGCACAAAGACATAGGTCTATTTCAGGAAACAGACGTCTAAAATATTTTAATCAGACGTCGGTTTGCTAAAATGAATTTAAATTTCATATAATATTCAGACGTCTGAAATATTTTAATCAAATGTCTGTTTGCTGAAATAAATTTAAATTTCATACAATATTCAGACGTTTGACCTAAATATTTCAAGCGTCTGAATTACCATCAAAATGGCCTATTTCTTTGTTGTTTTGAATTTCAACTCAAAATCAGACATCTGAAATTATTATTCAGACATCTGAAAATGAAAGGGTGCAACCTTTCAATGAAGAGTTGTAACTTTAGATTCATATCTTTTGAATAAAACTCTTCTTGATTAATTGCAATCCTTTATAAATAGAGATTCCATCAATTGCTTTTACTCACCGAAACTTATTCTAATTCTTTCTATCTTACTCAAAGCATTCAAAATCTCTAAAGCGCTTTATTTTCACATTCTTAAAATTTCAAATCTTCCTTATTCTTTCACAAAATACACGTTTATTATCAAGGAAAGATTATAGGAAGGTGCACATCAAATTGACATATCCATATTATCAAGAACACAAGTAGTCATCAACTATTCTGTATTGTGGAAGTCCTCTTCAACAGTTGAGAAAAGAATTCTCGTTCGGCTGTTCGGGTAATTGTGAACCAATTCCTTAAGGTGAAGTAAGGGTTTTTGTGCTAGTGAAATACCAGAAGGGAGTCTGGGACTAGACGTAGGACAGTGATCCGCACCAGTATAAAATTGACTGTGTGATGTTTACTTACTGGTACTATTCTATTATATACACCTTACCTAGCTTATACTTCATACTATACGATCTTACCGCTGCTTAGATTCTTTCATGATCTGGTCTTAATTGTATTTTTCAACACCTAGACCTGACCAGAGACTCATTGAGTTCAGTTCGGGTTTGGGTTTTATCGTGTCAGTTCGGTTCGGGTTTTCGGTTTTTGGTTTTAATGGCCAACCGTACACTAGATGGAGTAGATGTCCTCATCTCTCCCAAGTATCTAATGGTCAAATTCCTAACAAAGAAGGGACGGGAACCCTCAAAAAGGAGCAATTTAGCTTAAGAGAAATATATTTTCCACTCTTGACTAATATAAAAGGGAGCATATTACTTATTTTGATGCCTATACTAAATTTTAGCCTTCGGATGATGGGTTTTAAACCCAATATTCAAAGCAAAGGTAAGAAATAGTCAATCTGTTAAGCTAAAAAAGATAATTGCAGGTCGAAAGATAGAAAAAGGCAAGAAGTTAATAACATAGAAGGAGAGGAAATTAAAATAAATCCAGGCTTTCGAGGGAAAGTCAAAAGGATTAAGCCCTCCGAAGAAATTAAGGAAGTGTGCATACCCCTGGCTATTAGAGAAAAACTATCAATGTAGGAAAACTTTGGAACCGAAGGTGAAAATTGATCTAATCTTTTTTTTTCTCAAGGAAAGTAAGGATATTTTTACATGGACATATTCAGCAAGGTAGAAAAAACCCTTTGATCATGTGCCACTCCCTCAATATTGACTCAATTATAACCCTTGTCCGACAGAAGAAAAGATAACATGGTACGATTAGAAGTTTTAAAAGAAGTAAAGAAGTTGCTTGAGAACATATTAATTCAATAAATATTTTACTAAAAATGGTTGGCAATCCTTGTATTGGTAAAGAAGTTCAGTGGAAAATGAAGGACATGTGTTGATGACATGGATTTTAATCAGGCTTGTCCGGAAGATTGTGACCCTTTACCTAGAATTGTTCAGGTAGCAGATGCCATAAGTGGATATAAATTATTATCTCTTATGGATGCTTACTCTGAATAAGACCAAATAACCATGTTTAAACTCTACGAGGAGCGCATGAGCTTCATTACCGATAATGGAATACACTTTTATAAGGTTATGCCCTTTGGCCTAAGGAATGGCAGAGCAACATATCATAAATTTGTTAATAGGATGTTCTAGGAGCAGATCAGAAGGAACATAGAGGTTTGTGTGGGTGACATGTTGGTAAAGTCATAAAGGGAAAAAACTATTTAAAGAATCTTGGAGAAATGACTGGGTAACATGAAAGTACCAAATGAAGCTAAGTCCTCAAAAGTGCCACTTCGGAGTTCATTAGCGAAGTTTTTAGGCTATCACAAGTGAGCGGGGATAGAGGATAGTCCTGCACCGATAAAAGCGATAAGAGACATAGTTGAATATAAAACAAGCAAGGATGTAATGAGTCTGAATGGAAAGGTAGCGACCTAGGTAGTTTCATCTCAAAGGCCACTGACAAATGTGTGTTATTCTTTGATGTAATCAAAAAGAAAAATAATTTTTAGTGGCGAGAAGAATGCCTAAGGACATTCCAAGAAATGAAGATCATTTGGAAAAAAACCATATGTTTAGTCCAAAGGATGGAGCAACCTTGCATCTTTCTATGGCAGTTTTAGAATATGCTATTAGTGTAATATTAATTCGAGAACATAACGAAACACTGCTCCCTATATATTACGTGGGCCAAAGGTTAAAAGTTGCTGAAACCCGATACCCAGTGATTGGGAAATTGGCCTACGTATTAACTCTAAGCGCCCTAAAGCAACAGTCATATTTTGAAAGCACACTTGATCTAGGTATTAAACAACTTTCTCCTTAAATAAGTAATTAGAAAACCAGAGACCTCTGAAAGGATGATGAAGTGGGGAATTGAGCCAAGCCAATAGGATATAAAGTGTAACCATATATGGCTATCAAAGGCCAAGCCTTAGCTGATTTCGCAAACGAATGTACAGGATTCATCGAACAACAATCAGTAAGGGAAAAGGTTTTAGAGCCGAAATGGAAAGTATTTTTCGATGGAGCATCTAATGACGAAGGTGCAAGAGAAGGGTATGTTATCATAACATAGATGGACATCGCGTACATTATGCCATGAAATTGGTTTTTTCTACAACAAATAAGGTTGTAGATTATGAACCAATGACTATCAGATTAACTCAAGCGAAGCAACTTAAGACTCCCAATTAATGGTAAACCAACTAAAGCAAAACATACAAGACAAAGAATCGAAATCTATCCCAATATGTGAAGAAAGTATTAGGAATGTTAGTGTCTTTCGAGGATTTCTCAATATATCATATTCCAAGAGGAGAAAATTTCCGAAAGGATACTTTAGCTAAGTTAGCTAGATCGAGAGGAACTCTAGAGACTTAAATTATTCCTATCGGATATCAACTAACTTCGATATTAAGGAAAGTGAAATTGAGAAAGGAAGGAATCTTTAGTTCTGATCAGATCACAAGCACTAGCTCGAAAATAAATTGAAAAAGGAATAAGCCAAGAGGTTCCGCTTGAACAAGAAAACTCTTTTGAAGGAAATGATGAAAGCAACTAGATGACACCAGACCTTGAATATTTGACTAATGACGAGTTGCTTATGAATAAGATGGAAGCTAGGAGAATTAAGCAGTAGTCTTCAAAATTTACCATCTTAAATGGGATCTTGTATAAAATAGGCTAATGCACTTCTGAACTCTAGAAGTGTAAGTCTTGAAGATAGGCTAAAATGTTGGAGCACATGAAGGGTTCTGTGGGGACACTATAGCTGGGTAAAATTGGCCAAGAGAGTGGTATGGTAGGGATTCTTTTGGCCACAGATGACTAAAAGGCCATAAATTTGGTAAAAAGGTGCTATAAGTGTTAAAGATACTCTAAGATCCCTCAGCTACCGCCAAGCAATCTATTCCCCATAACAACTACTTGCTCGTTTAATGTTTGGGTAATTAACCTTACCGACCCGTTACCAATTTTGAATGGAGGTGCCAAATATGCGGTAGTGACTACCATATGGGCAGAAGCGAAACTGCTTTCAAAAATCACTTTTGATAAAGTTTAAAGATTTATCATCAAGAATATCATCATTAGACTTAGGATACCTAATAAGATTATATCTAACAATGGAATGCAATATGAAAATGAGGAGTTCTTGAGATTTTGTTTTAACAATGAAATCATTAAAAGTTTTTGTTCGGTAGAGCATCCGAAGACAAAGGATGTTGTGTGAGTTGCTAATAAAACTATAAATACCATGTTAAACAAGCAATAAAACAATATAATGGGAAATTGGATAAAAGAACTACCATTGGTACTCTGGGCTTACCGTACCTCTTCTAAGACAGCTACAGTTCATACACCCTATTTTTTGATCTTCGGATGTGAGTAATGCTTATGATCGAAATTGAGATACCATCCCACCTAAGGGTTTCTTATACTATTGACATGAATCAAGAACTAAGGAAGGGATCTTTGGACTTGATCCCTAGCTAAGAGGCGAAGCTGCAATTGGAATGGTAGAATGTTAGAGAAGAATGACACACTACTATAATTCGAAAATATGATCGAGAGCATTCAAAGAAGGAGATTTAGTACTCCGAAGAGTAATAGAAAACACTAAGAATTTGGCGTATGGACCATCAAGATCGAATTAGGAAGGACCCCTAATTATTCATACGGTAATACCGCTAGGGACTTACTGCTTGTGCCATCCCGATGGCAGCATGCTTTTGAGAACATGGAATACCGAACAATTAAGACCTTATGTTCCCCTGTAAGTGAATAAAGTGATTCATCTAGAGAAATGCTTTATCGAAGCTTAAAGAAATCTAGTTTAATGATGGAATTAATACTCGAATGAGCTTTGCTGATTCTATCTACATGGATAAGAACTTCTAATGGAAACCCAAAATAAGAAATTCTACAAGGTTGGGAGAAAATTCACTTTCATTATGGATTAACCTAAAAAAAGTCTATGACGTAGTCAAGGCGCTTTCTAAATGAGAGGTGGGATAACCCTTGGGGGTATAAAACCGACATCCACTTAAATCCTTGGTATACCAAGGTTTTTTCCCCAAAGAGGGAGGAGTGTAAGCCCAGGGCAATGTTATTAAGTCCAAGCTTTGGGCATATTCTAGGTGCCTTCTGGAGGGAGGAGGTTAAGCCATCCGTCATGTGTATATATCCAGATGATGTAGCATAAACCCTTGAAGCAGTTATGGCACCATCTGAAGGAGGGATGGGTAAGACCGGGGACATACGTATAGCTCAGGATGAAGCATGGTTTTCCTCTGTTCTTTTTATAACAAGTCCTACCTCTTCTTTGACTAAGCATGCACTGCTTCTGCTCTAAACTGCTTATATCTCATACTGCAAAAGGGAATGAAAGCTCAAAAGGAGTGCTTAAAGCACGACCAACCTCTGCATTAAGAGAAAAAGCTTGAATGAGCATCAGATCTTATGAAGTTGAAGGTGGCTTGTAACAACCCGAATTTTAGTAACATGTTAAAGCTATAAATCAAGGTAGAATTAATTTTTAAAATAAGAATCAAGGGAAACGGGTTACGCCATTGCGTTCATCTCGGAATTCTGCTTGAAATAGACTCCGAGTTTGCGTAAAACGGATACCGTACGAAGAAGATATAGACGAACGAAGTTAGGCAGAAAAACCAAAAACGGGCCAGAATGCACTGGCGCACTTGGGAAGTGCGCCAGAACAAAATTTTACTAGCGCACTTGGGAAGTGCGCCCATGCAATTTTTCACTGGCGCACTTGGCAGGTGCGCCCAGGCCGAGCAGAAACCTGCTTATTCAGGCCCTGGCTGACCTGGTCAGGTTCTGGTCGAATTTCTGAGCTCTGTTGTGTCACTAGGGCTAACTTGTCACTTTTTAATTGACTTCTCTTGAGATGGATGGCCTTGATTAGCTCTAGATTCATCGACCTCTCTAATTAGTTTGAAACCCTATATAAACAGCCTCCTAGCCTCATTCTCTTTACACCATTCTTCTCTAACCTTATGCTGCTCAAACTCTTGATGATCATGGCTTCTTCTTCTTCCTCTAAATTAAATTAAATTAAATTAAATTAAAACGCAAAGATTATTCCTTGAAGACTACGGCTAGGAATTGCATTTTTGGGGATTTGTTTCTACAATCAAATCAAGATTCAGCGATTCAAGAATTCAATGACCAATTTCTAGACTTGACTTCTGCATCTAAATTTATTAAACCACGATCTGTAAGTTCCAGTTACTTTTAGATAAAAACTATAAATTTAATATGGGCATGTTAAATTGGAATTGATTTATGTATGATTCGTATCTATTCTTGTTTTCTTCTTGGATCTTGACTATTGGGAATATCACCTACGACGTTGAAGCTATTGTTAATGGCATAAGACTATGACTACGCCTATGACTATGAACATAAAACCATGACTATGCCTATGACTGTGAACATAAGACTATGCCTATGACTGTGAACATAAGACTATGCCTATGCCTATGACTATGATGGTGAACATAAGACTATGCCTATGACTAAGACGGTGAACATAAGACTATGCCTATAACACCTCACCTCCGCTAGGGTCGCTCACAAAGGGAATGCACTAGTTTTGGAGGAGCGTTATCAAGGAAAACAAACACAGAAATATCACAAGACAGAACATAGATAAAACAGCGGAAGAATCAAAAGAAAATTTTCATTTCTTTCAAGAAGAGTCAAAACCTTTTACATCAAATAGCCAAGGTCATTATTTTCCATTACAACAAATTCTGTCTTGCATAAATAAAGAAGCATAAACTTAAAATATCAAAAGTAGCTTAATTCCCCAAAGGTAGCAGAAATGCAGCCATAGCATAGCTCAAGATCAAACCGTACATGAGCTGAACCGAAATCAAGCGAAATCCAAGCTAAGTGCTAGAGTTTCCTCCCTGAGAACCTGGGGGGAACGAAAGAAAAAGAGGCGAAAGAAAACGGGTCAGTCATAAAGACTGGTAAGTCCATGTGACTTTCAGCATAAAAACATATAAAGGTAACATGACATGTATAAACTGAAAGTAAACATACGGATGATGACAAGATAGGCAAGATAGACTAAGATAACATGATAAATCAAGTATAAATCAAGTATAGCATCACGTATTCAAGGTTCGCTGCATTAACTGTACTAGAATCCCAACCCATGTCTTATATTAATCATAAAATTATCCCTTGGCCCAATATTACGAATGACCCATTACTGGGTCCAACGGAACGATCCACTACTCGCTCGGCTCCCTACAAGTTCTAGCTCGTCATGTGTCTCTGTGTCATACGGCCCTATCATGAATGTAGTCACCTGTGCTAGGTCCACCATAGGGTGTATCAAGCCCTATGGTGCCAACCACCGACACGAATCAAGAATGCATAGATAAACCTACTGATGCCTAATGCTTGTTTTTTCAACTCCGGACCACGTGCACGACCATAGCCCGCCTAAACCTACACTGGTGCACCAACACAGCCGTCGTTCTGGTCTCTTACAATTAGTCCAGTAATCGTGCCCCACCCTGCCTAGTCCCAGAGTACCATGATACATCTAGTGGGTTACTGCTGAAACGGACCGCGTAACTAGGGTTTCCGTCCAATAGGTTAAGTGTTGTCATTTAAATTCGTGACTTAACCCCTATCAGTCTAGCATGTCAAGTTGGTTAAGTGTTGTCATTCAAGTTTGTGACTTAACCCACCTGCAAATCATGTATCAAGTTGGTTAAGTGTTGTCTTACATGTTCATGACTTAACCCTATCATGTGGCATTAATTCATTAATGCACCCCAACCTCTCACATCAGACCTGTTGTTGTGGTCATTGGATCTTCCGGGCGGTTCCAGGCAGATTTACACCACAACTCAGTCTGACCTCGGGTTTCAAGCGCGATATGACCAACTACCCACATTGGATCCTATTGTTTACAGTAACTGGATGTGCCGGGCGGTTCCGGGCAGATTTACACTGCAAACTCAACCCAACCTCGAGTTGGCCATTTTCATGTTCATTCTAGTGTCATGTCCATGTTCAAGATTCATGTCAAGTTCGTGTCAAGTTTTCAAGGCAAGTTTCATGTCAAGTTTCCTATGATTACCAATTTTTCCCAACGTTATCCCGTCTAAATATTAGGCTAACAATCTTAGCCTAATTTCTCATCCGCATGATTTTTGATATATAATATTAGGCTAAAAACTTAGCCTAATTTAACGCATGCAAAATTGGCATAAAGCAATTCATTAACATAAGCATGACCTAGGCGTAAACTTGGCATCGTCGGCATAGTCAATATGAACATCATAGGTGTGAACTTGCAAAATAGTCAACATGAATATCATAGGTGTGAATCTTGCAATGTAGACTAAATCAACATACATATATGTGAACTTGCAACATAGACTAAATCAACTTACATATATGTGAACTTGCAAATCAATCACGAGCATATGAATAAGTGTAAACTTGAAATATGACATAGGTTTAACATATACACATAAACATGTAGATCTAACATTTGGTCACATATGTGATATGATTTTACAACCCTAAACTTGCATAACATGATAAACTACACAACTTGTCATAACATGTTATACTTCAAGTTCATATACACATGAATAGACTTATTCATTAACTCCCAATTCAACATGATAATAAAATAGAACCATAGGCATAGATCAATATCAATCAATTCCACATATAACATAATCAACATTATTCTATTATCAAACTATTTTTAAGACATGACATAATTGAATAAATTGATTAAAACATCACAGGCATATAGATCTGATAACATTATTGATCATGAAATGGTTTGAATAATAATCTAGTTTCAAGAACAAGGATAGATCTAATTCAAATAGAAAAATCCCCAAAATCAAGATCCAAGGACAAATAAAGAAAAGGTCTGAATAGAAAATCAAGCTTAGATCCAATTTCAAAGTTATAATCCTGGGCAATAACCTCATGGTCATGAATCTTAGGTAATTAGTCACAATTGTCCTTGTCATAGTCATAGGCAATAGTCTTATGTTCTCAGTCATAGGCATAGTCTTATGTTCACCGTCATAGTCATAGGCATAATCTTATTGTTCATAGTCATAGGCGGTTTTATGTTCACCGTCATAGTCATAGGCATAGGCAAAATATTATGTCCACAGTCATAGGCATAGTCATAGTATTATGTCATTAACAATAGTTTCAACGTCGTATGCAATATTCCCAATAGTCAAGATCCAAGAAGAAACCAAGAATAGATATGAATCATACATAAATCACTTCCAAATTATACCGTGCACATATTAGATTTATAGTTTTTATCTAAAAGTAACTGGAACTTACAGATCGTGGTCTAAGAAAGATGTAGAAGTCAAGTCTAGAAGTTTGTCATTGAATTGATGAATCGTTGAATCTTGATTTGATTGTAGAAGCAAATCCCCAATTCCTACCCATAGTCTTCAAGATATAATCTTCGCATTTTAATTTAATTAATTTAATTAAATTTAGAGGAAGAAGAAGAAGAAGCCATGTTCATCAAGAATTCGTGCAGCATAAGGTTAGAGAAGAACGGTGTAAAGAGAATGAGGCTAGGAGGCTGTTTATATAGGGTTAGGTGGACGAATCTGGACAGAAAATGAGTCTAAATACATCAGAATGCATCTGGTTCAAAAAGTGGGTTCGGTAGGCAGGTCGACCCCCAGGTCGACACTATGGTCGACCTGGTCCCTAGGAGGTCTACACTACGGTCGACCCCCGGGTCGACCTGGTCCCAGGGCGGGAATTTTCCTGCCTAACTTGTTTTGGGTTTTGGATCCGAATTTTGAGTTGTTTTGGTTTCTAGAAATTTCTGAAACTTCGTAGGGTCATATCTCCCTTATACGGACTCCAATTTTCGAAAACTCAGACTCGTTTCCAAGCAAAATTTCGAGACGAACGCAATGGCGCAACCCATTTCCCTTGATTCTTGTTTTAAAAATTAATTCTGCCTTGATTTATGGTTTTAACACGTTACTAAAATTCGGGTTGTTACATTCTTCCCTCCTTAAAGGATTTAGTCTCCGAAATCTTCAAGTTAAGAAGAATTCATCCTATCATCCAATCAACCATCTACTCAATCATCAATCACAGGCATTCATTGTCCTTAAGAGATTTTTAATGCTGTATGAACATATGCAAGAATTGTGTGTATATGTTCCTTGTCTAATGCAAATGATCAGGCCTGGTAGATCTTTTTAACTGCAAAATATGTTTAGTGCCATGAATTCAACATGTATGCAAATAGTCCTAGTCATATAAACACTATATGTGTGCACAAACATCCATCCATATGCAACATCCACATGATAACACATTCAATTCTATCCATAAACATGTATAAACACTCATGCATATGCAATATGAAAATGTGCCTAATGTGTGTTATGCAACCACTTGCGACCACTTGCAACCATTTGCAAACATCAACCATAACATGTTTCAATCACATGTTTACATCCAAAAAGGGTTCTACCTAAGGTTCTCAAGATAGGATTGAGAAGATAAGCAAGATAAAACGAAGCATCTAGGAGAAGAAGTTAAAGATGTACCCCCAGAAGGTCCTGCTTGCCGGGCTTGCCCTTGCTTCTAAGGGCAGTTCTTGCTGATATGTCCAGTTTCACCACACGGAAAGCATGCTCCCATCTTCATCTTCTTCTTTCTACAATCCTGGGCTATATGCCCCTCAATACCGCAGAAGTGGCATTTTCTTTTCTCACGTGTCTTGTTATCCTTATTGTTGTTGTCGTTCTTGCCTCCTTTTTCGGAGTCTACCTTCTGGTTTTGAGATTCATTCGCCTTGACCTCCTTCTTGCCATTCTTGTCTTCTTCACTTAAGAGCGCCATGTCTACTAGCTTTTCGTAAGTAGCCCCGATAGGTACGTGGGTCATAGCCAAGCTGTGAAGCGGCTCATTCAATCCCTTGACAAAACCGAGGGCCTTCTTATGAGGGGTATTCACTAAGTCTAGTCCAAATCGAGCCAGCTGATTGAATTGATTGAGGTACACCTTGACTGTCATACTTCCTTGCTTAAGAGATAAGAATTTTTCCAACTGTAGACTTCGTTCAGCTTGTGAGAGGAATTTCATCTCAAACCTTGTCCGGAAATCCACCCATGTGTCAACAGGTCTTTCAGCGTTAGTGACTTCCCACCAATAGGAAGCTTCGTCTTTGAGCAACCACACCGCTAACTGTACCTTCTGCCTATCGTTCACCTCGAAGATAACGAACAGATCCTTAGTTTCTTTGAGCTAGTTCCTCGCTTCTACGAATGATTCAGTTCCCTTGAAATCCTTTCCACCCATGGCCCTAAAATATTTACAGATCTTCGAGAAAGCAATTGCACGAGGAGGTGGCCGAGGAGGAGGAATCGCTGCTGCTGGAGGAGGTATATCTACTGGGCCTGCATCGTTGGCCCTAGCCTCTAAGTACCTCCTGAACCAGCCAGGTATTAGCATGCCCTCTGGAAAGTTAAGATTCCCAAACATGCTGAAATGAAAAAGAAGAGATTCAAAACGAGGAAACAAAGGATAGTGCTAATGGCTTTTGGGGAATATCCTTTAAATAAAACAAGACTTTTCTTGAAAAATGCATCTTTGGAAACGGTTTTGAAAATAATTTCAGAGGGTTTTTAAAAACTTTTGCCCAGTCTGGTAACCTTCTGCTCCGATACCAAATGCAACACCCCACCTCCGCTAGGGTCACTCACAAAGGGAATGCACTAGTTTTGGAGGAGCGTTATCGAGGTAAACAAACATAGAAATATCACAAGACAGAACATAGATAAAACAGCGGAAGAATCAAAAGAAAATTTTCATTATTTTCAAGAACAGTCAAAACCTTTAACATCAAATAGCCAAGGTCGTTATTTTCCATTACAACAAATTCTGTCTTGCATAAATAAAGAAGCATAAACTTAAAACATCAAAAATAGCTTAATTCCCCAAAGGTAGCAGAAATACAGCCATAGCATAGCTCAAGATCAAACCGTACATGAGCTGAACCAAAAGCAAGCGAAATCCAAGCTAAGTGCTAGAGTTTCCTCGTTGAGAACCTGGGGGAGGGGGGAAACGAAAGAAAAAGAGGCGAAAGAAAATGGGTCAGCCATAAAGACTGGAAAGTCCAAGTGACTTTCAGCATAAAAAAGATAAAGGTAACATGACAAGTATAAACTGAAAGTAAACATACGGTTGATGACAAGATAGGAAAGAAAGAATAAGATAACATGATAAATCAAGTATAGCATCACGTATTCAAGGTTCGCTGCATCAACTGTACTAGAATGCCAACCCATGTCTTATATTAATCATGAAATAATCCTTTGGCCCAACATCACGAATGACCTATTACTGGGTCCAACGGAACGATCCACTACTCGATCGGCTCCCTACAAGTTCTAGCTCGTCATGTGTCTCTGTGTCATACGACCCTATCACGAATGTAGTCACCTGTGTTAGGTCCACCATAAGGTGTATCAAGCCCTATGGTGCCAACCACTGACACGAATAAAGAATGCACAGATAAACCTACTGATCCCCAATGCCTACTTTTTCAACTCCGGAGCACGTGCACGGCCATAGCCCGCCTGAACCTACACTGGCGCACCAACACAGCCGTCGTTCTGGTCGCTTACAATCAGCCCAGTAATCATGCTCCACCCTGCCTAGTCCCAGGGTACCATGATATTTCTAGTGAGTTACTGCGGAAACGGACTGCGTAACTAGGGTTTCCGTCCAATAGGTTAAGTGTTGTCATTTAAATTCGTGACTTAACCTCTATTAGTCTAGCATGTCAAGTTGGTTAAGTGTTATCATTCAAGTTCGTGACTTAACCCACCTACGAATCATGTATCAAGTTGGTTAAGTGTTGTCTTACATGTTCATGACTTAACCCTATCATGTGGCATTATTCATTAATGCACCCCAAGCTCTCACATCAGACCTGTTGTTGTGGTCACTGGATATGCCAGGCGGCTCCGGGCAGATTTACACCACAACTCAGTCTGACCTCGGGTTTCAAGCGCGATATGACCAATTACCCACATTGGATCTATTGTTTGCAGTAGCTGGATTTACCGGGCGGTTCCGGGTAGATTTACACTGCAAACTCAACCCAACCTCGAGTTGGCCATTTTCATGTTCATTCTAGTGTCATGTCCATGTTCAAGATTCATGTCAAGTTCGTGTCAAGTTTTCAAGGCAAGTTTCATGTCAAGTTTCCTATGATTACCAATTTTTCCCAACGTTACCCCGTCTAAATATTAGGCTAACAATCTTAGCCTAATTTCTCGTCCGCATGATTTTTGATATATAATATTAGGCTAAAAACTTATCCTAATTAAACGCACACAAAATTGGCATAAAGCAATTCATTAACATAAGCATGACCTAGGCATAAACTTGGCATCATCGGCATAGTCAATATGAACATCATAGTTGTGAACTTGCAAAATAGTCAACATGAATATCATAGGTGTGAATCTTGCAACGTAGACTAAATCAACATACATATATGTGAACTTGCAACATAGACTAAATCAACTTACATATATGTGAACTTGCAAATCAATCACGAGCATATGAATAAGTGTGAACTTGAAATATGACATAGGTTTAACATATACACATAAACATGTAGATCTAACATTTGGTCACATATGTGATATGATTTTACAACCCAAAACTTGCATAACATGATAAACTACGCAACTTGTCATAACGGGTTATACTTCAAGTTCATATACACATGAATAGACTTATTCATTAACTCCCAATTCAACATGATAATAAAATAGAACCATAGGCATAGATCAATATCAATCAATTCCACATATAACATAATCAACATTATTCTATTATCAAACTATTTTTAAGACGTGACATAACTGAATAAATTGATTAAAACATCACAGGCATATAGATCTAATAACATTATTGATCATGAAAAGGTTTGAATAATAGTCTAGTTTCAAGAACAAGGATAGATCTAATTTAAATAGAAAAATCCCCAAAATCAAGATCCAAGGACAAATAAAGAAAAGGTCTGAATAGAAAATCAAGCTTAGATCCAATTTCAAAGTTATAATCCTAGGCAATAACCTCATGGTCATGAATCTTAGGTAATTAGTCACAAATGTCCTTGTCATAGTCATAGGCAATAGTCTTATGTTTTCAGTCATAGGCATAGTCTTATGTTCACCGTCATAGTCATAGGAATAGTCTTATTGTTCATAGTCATAGGTGGTCTTATGTTCACCGTCATAGTCATAAGCATAGTCTTATGTTCACCGTCATAGTCATAGGCATAGGCAAAATATTATGTCCACGGTCATAGGCATAGTCATAGTCTTATGTCATTAACAATAGTTTCAACGTCGTAGGCAATATTCCCAATAGTCAAGATCCGAGAAGAAACCAAGAATAGATATGAATCATACATAAATCACTCCCAAATTATACCATGCGCATATTAGATTTATAGTTTTTATCTAAAAGTAACTGGAACTTACAGATCATGGTCTAAGAAAGATGTAGTAGTCAAGTCTAGAAGTTTGTCGTTGAATTGCTGAATCATTGAATCTTGATTTGATTGTAGAAGCAAATCCCCAATTCCTAGCCGTAGTCTTCAAGAAATAATCTTCGCTTTTTAATTTAATTAATTTAATTTAATTTAGAGGAAGAAGAAGAAGCCATGTTCATCAAGAATTCGTGCAGCATAAGGTTAGAGAAGAATGGTGTAAAGAGAATGAGGCTATTTATATAGGGTTAGGCGGACGAATCTGGATAGAAAATGAGTCTAAATACATTAGAATGCATCTGGTTCAAAAAGTGGGTTCGGGAGGCAGGTCGACCCCCAGGTCGACACTATGGTCGACCTGGTCCTTGGGAGATCGACACTTTGGTCAACCCCCAGGTCGACCTGGTCCCTGGGCGGGAATTTTCCCGCCCAGCCTGTTTTAGGTTTTGAATTCGAATTTGAATCCGAATTTTGAGCTGTTTTGCTTTCTAGAAATTACTGAAACTTCATAGGGTCATATCTCCCTCATACGGACTCCGATTTTCGAAAACTCGGACTCGTTCCTAAGAAAAATTTCGAGACGAACGCAGTGGCGCAACACGTTTCCCTTGATTCTTGTTTTAAGAATTAATTATGCCTTGATTTATGGTTTTAACACATTACTAAAATTCGGGTTGTTACAATGCCTATGCCTATGACTGTGAATATAAGACTATTGCTTATGACTATGACAAGGACAATTATGACTAATCACCTATGATTCATGACCATGAGGTTATTGCTTAGAATTATGACTATGAAATTGGATATAAGCTTGATTTTCTATTCAGAACTATTTTCTTTATTTGTCTTGATTTTGGGGATTTTTCTATTTAAGTTAGATCTATCCATGTTCTTGAATCTAGATTATTATTCAAACCTTTTCATGTTCATAATGTTATGCCTACGATGTTTTAATCAGTTTATTCCTGCCTTGGAAATAAATTGATAATAGAGCAATGTTTATTATGTTGATCTATGCCTGTGGTTTTATTCTATCAGCATGTTGAACTGGGAATTAATGAATAAGTATATTCATATGTATATGAACTTGGAGTATAACCCGTTATGACAAGTTGTGTAGTTTCTCATGTTATGAAAGCTTTAGGTTGTGAAATCATATCACATATGTGACCAAATGTTAGATCTACATGTTTATGTGTATATGTTAAACCTATGTCATATTTCAAGTTCACACTTATTCATATGCTCGATATTGATTTGCAAGTTCACATATATGTAAGATGATTTAGTCCATGTTGCAAATTCACATATATGTATGTTGATTCAATCTACGCTGCAAGTTCACACCTATGATATTCATGTTGATTGTTTTGCAAGTACACACCTATGGTGTTCATATTGACTATACCGAGAATACCAAGTTTACACCTATGTCATGTTTATGCTAATGAATCGCTTTATGCAAATTTTGTGTACATTAAATTAGGCTAAGTTTTTAGCCTAATATTATATGTCAAAAATCGTGCGGACGGAAAATTAGGCTAAGATTGTTAGCCTAATATTTGGACGGGGTAACGTTGGGAAAAATGGTTAGAAAACTTGACAATGGAACTTGCCTTGAAACTTGACACGAACTTGACATGAATCTTGAACATCGACATGACACTAGAATGAATTTGAAAATGGTCAACTCGAGGTTGGGTTGAGTTTGCAGTGTAAATCTGCTCGGAACCGCCCGGCAAATCCAGTGACTGCAAACAATAGGATCCAATGTGAGTAGTTGGTCATATCACGCTTGAAACCCGAGGTTAGACTGAGTTGTGGTGTAAATCTGGCCGGAATCGCCCGACATATCCAGTGACAACAACAACAGGTCTAATGTGAGAGGTTGGGGTGCATTAATTAATTAATGCCACATGATAGGGTTAACTCATGAACATGAAAGACAACACTTAACCAACTTGACATGCTAGATTGATAGGGGTTAAGTCACGAATTTAAATGACAACACTTAACCTATTAGACGGAAACCCTAGTTACGCGGTCCATTTCAGCAGTAACCCACTAAATGTATCATGGTACCTTGGAACTAGGCGGGGTGGGGCACGATTACTGGGCTGATTGTAAGTGACCAGAACGACGGTAGTGTTGGTGCACCGGTGTAGGTTCAGGCGGGCTATATGGTCGTGCACGTGGTCCGGAGTTTAAAAAGCAGGCATTGGGCATCAGTATGTTTATCTGTGCATGCTAGATTCGTGTCGGTGGTTGGCACCCTAGGGCTTGATACACCCTATGGTGGACCTAGCACAGGTGACTACATTCGTGATAGGGTCCTATAACACAGACACATGACGAGCTAGAACTTGTAAGGAGCCGATCGACTAGTGGATCATTTCGTTGGACCTAGTAATGGGCCATTTCATGATATTGGGCCAAGGGATCATTTCATGATTAATATAAGACATAGGTTTGGATTCTAGTACAGTTGGTGCCGTGAACCTTGAATATGTGATGCTATACCCGATTTACACTTGAATTATCATGCTATCTTAGTCTATCTTGCCAATCTTGACAGCATCCTTATGTTTGCTTTCAGTTTATACATGTCATGTTACCTTTATCTGTTTTTATGATGAAAGTCACTTGGATTTACCAGTCTTAATGACTGACCCGTTTTCTTTCGCCTCTTTTTCTTCCGTTTCCCCCCTAGTTCTCAGGGATGAAACTCTTGCACTTAGCTTGGATTTCGCTTGCATTCAGTTCAGCTCATGTACGGTTTGATCTTGAGCTATGCAATGGCTGCATTTCTGCTACCTTTTGGGAATTAAGCTACTTTGATGTTTTAAGTTTATGCTTCTTTATTTATGCAAGACAGAATTTGCTGTAATGGAAAATAATGACCTTGGCTATTTGATGTAAAAGGTTTTGACTCTTTTTTGAAAGTAATGAAATTTATCTTTTAATTCTTCCACTGTTTTATCTATGTTCTGTCTTGCGATATTTCTGTGTTTGTTTACCTCGATAACGCTCCTCCAAAACTAGTGCATTCCCTTTGTGAGTGACCCTAGAAAAGGTGGGGTGTTACAAGTGGTATCATAGCAGAAGGTTACCAGACTGGAAAAAGTTTTTAAAAATCTTCTAAAACTATTTTCAAAACCGTTTACAAAGAAGCATTTTTCAAGAAAAGTCTTGTTTTATTTAAAGGCCATTCCCCAAAAGCCATTAGCACTATCCTTTGTTTCCATGTTTGAATCTCTTTTCCTTTCTTTTCTCCATCTGTAGCCGCAGTAGTTTTTACCTGCGGCTAATCTTCTTTCCAGCTTCGTAGAGGGTTTTCTGTACGATGGAGATAGTTTCCGTGAGGCTTGTTAACATGTTACATAGGAAAGGTACGAGTGATAAGTTAAGGCGGATGAGTCTCATAACGAGAAGAAAGACTTCCGGAAGGGAGGCGAGAACAACGACAACAATAATAACAAGACACGTGAGAAAAGAAAATGTCACTTCTGTGGTATTGAGGGGCATATAGTCCAGGATTGTAGAAAGAAGAAGATGAAGATGGTAGCATGCTTTCAGTGTGGTGATACTGGACATGTCAGCAAGAACTGCCCTAAGAAGCATGGGCGAGCCCCACAAGCTGGACCTTCTGGGGGTACATCTTCAACTTCTTCTCCTAGATGCTTTGTTTTACCTTGCTTATCTTCTCAATCCTATCTTGAGAACCTTAGGTAGAACCCTATTGGATGTAAACATGTGATTGAAACATGTTATGGTTGATGTTTGCAAGTGGTTGCAAGTGATTGCTCGTGGTTGCATAATACACAGTAAGCACTAGATCGGCTCAGACATATTTTCATATTGTATATGCATGAGTGTTTATACTTGTTTATGGATGAAATTGAATGTGCTATCATGTGAATGTTGCATATGGATGGATGTTTGTGCACACATATAGTGTTTATGTGACTAGGACTATTTTCATACATTTTGGATTATGGCACTAAACATATTTTGCATTAAGAAGATTAATCAGGCCTGATCATTTGCATTAGATAAGGAACATATACACACACTTTCTGCATATGTTCATATAGCATTTGAAATTGTTTAAGGACAATGGTTGCTTGTGGATGATGTTTTGAGTAGATGGATGATTGGATGATAGGATGCATTCTTCTTAACTTGAAGATTTAGGGGACGAAATCCTTTAAGGAGGGAAGAATGTAACAACCCGAATTTTAGTAACATGTTAAAACCATAAATCAAGGCAGAATTAATTTTTAAAATAAGAATCAAGGGAAACGGGTTATGCCATTGCATTCGTCTTGGAATTCTGTTTGAAATAGAGTCCGAGTTTGCGTAAAACGGATACCGTACGAAGAAGATATGGACGAACGAAGTTAGGCAGAAAAACCAGAAACGGGCCAGAATGCACTGGCGCAGTTGGGAAGTGCACCAGAAAAAATTGCACTGGCGCACTTGGGAAGTGCGCCCATGCAATTTTGCACTGGCGCACTTGGCAGGTGCGCCCAGGCCGAGCAGAAACCTGCTTGGTCAGGCCCTGGCTGACTTGGTCAGGTTCTGGTCGAATTTCTGAGCTCTGCTGTGTCACTAGGGCTAGTCACTTTCTGATTGGCTTCTCTTGAGATGGATGTCCTTAATTAACTCTAGCTTCATCGATCGCTCTAATTAGTTTGAAACCCTATATAAACAGCCTCCTAGCCTCATTCTCTTTACACCATTCTTCTCTAACCTTATGCTGTTCAAACTCTTGATGATCATGGCTTCTTCTTCTTCCTCTAAAATAAATTAAATTAAAACGCGAAGATTATTCTTGAAGACTACGGCTAGGAATTGCATATTTGGGAATTTGCTTCTACAATCAAGTCAAGATTCAGCGATTCAACAATTCAACGACCAATTTCTAGACTTGACTTCTGCGTCTAAATTTCTTAGACCACGATCTGTAAGTTCTAGTTACTTATAGATAAAAACTATAAATTTAATATGGGCATGTTAAATTGGAATTGATTTATGTATTATTCATATCTATTCTTGTTTTTTTTTGGATCTTGACTATTGGGAATATCGCCTAAGACGTTGAAGCTACTGTTAATGGCTTAAGACTATGACTACGCCTATGACTGTGAACATAAGACTATGACTATGCCTATGGCTGTGAACATAAGACTATACCTATGACTGTGAACATAAGACTGTGCCTATGACTATGACTATGACGGTGAACATAAGACTATGCCTATGACTAAGACGGTGAACATAAGACTAAGCATATGCCTATTACTATGAATATAAGACTATTGCTTATGACTATGACAAGGACAATTATGACTAATCACCTATGATTCATGACCATGAGGTTATTGCCTAGAATTATGACTATGAAATTGGATCTAAGCTTGATTTTCTATTCAGAACTATTTTCTTTATTTGTCTTGATTTTGGGGATTTTTCTATTTAAGTAAGATCTATCCGTGTTCTTGAATCTAGATTATTATTCAAACCTTTTCATGTTCATAATGTTATGCCTGCGATGTTTTAATCAATTTATTCAGTTAGGTCCTACGTTGGAAATAAATTGATAATAGAGCAATGTTTATTATGTTGATCTATGCCTGTGGTTCTATTCCATCATCATGTTGAATTGGGAATTAATGAATAAGTCTATTCATATGTATATGAACTTGGAGTATAACCCGTTATGACAAGTTGTGTAGTTTCTCATGTTATGCAAGTTTTAGGTTGTGAAATCATATCACATATGTAACCAAATGTTAGATCTATATGTTTATGTGTATATGTTAAACCTATGTCATATTTCAAGTTCACACTTATTCATATGCTCATGATTGATTTGCAAGTTCATATATATGTAAGTTGGTTTAGTCCATGTTGCAAATTCATATATATGTATGTTGATTCAGTCTACGATGCAAGTTCACACCTATGATATTCATGTTGATTGTTTTGCAAGTACACACCTATGGTGTTCATATTGACTATACCGAGAATGCCACGTTTACACCTATGTCATGTTTATGCTAATGAATCGCTTTATGCAAATTTTGTGTACGTTAAATTAGGCTAAGTTTTTAGCCTAATATTATATGTCAAAAATCATGCGGACGGAAAATTAGGCTAAGATTTTTAGCCTAATATTTAGATGGGGTAACGTTGGGAAAAATGGTTAGGAAAGTAGACAATGGAGCTTGCCTTGAAACTTGACACGAAATTGACATGAACCTTGAACATGGACATGACACTAGAATGAACTTGAAAATGGCCAACTCGAGGTTGGGTTAAGTTTGTAGTGTAAATCTACTCTGAACAGCCCGACAAATCCAGTGACTGCAAACAATAGGATCCAATGTGAGACGTAGTTGGTCATATCGCGCTTGAAACCCGAGGTTAGACTGTGTTGTGGTGTAAATCTGCCCGGAAACCGCCCGGCATATCCAGTGACCACAACAACAGGTCTAATGCGAGCGGTTGGGTGCATTAATGAATTAATGCCACATGATAGGGTTAAGTCATGAACATGAAAGACAACACTTAACCAACTTGACATGCTAGACTGATAGGGGTTAAGTCACGAATTTAAATGACAACACTTAACCTATTAGACGGAAACCCTAGTTACGCGGTCCATTTCAGCAGTAACCCACTGGACGTATCATGGTACCCTGGAACTAGGCAGGGTGGGGCACGATTACTGGGCTAATTGTAAGTGACCAGAATGACGGCTGTGTTGGTGCGCCAGTGTAGGTTTAGGCGGGTTATGGTCGTGCATGTGGTCCGGAGTTGAAAAAGCAGGCACTGGGCATTAGTAGGTTTATCTGTGCATGCTTGATTCGTGTCGGTGGTTGGCACCCTAGGGCTTGATACACCCTATGGTGGACCTAGCACAGGTGACTACATTCGTGATAGGGCCGTATGACACAGACACATGACGAGCTAGAACTTGTAAGGAGCCGATCGACTAGTGGATCGTTTCGTTGGACCTAGTAATGGTCCATTTCATGATATTGGGCCAAGGGATCATTTCATGATTAATATAAGACATGGGTTAGGATTCTAGTACAGTTGGTGCCGCGAACCTTGAATATGTGATGTTATACCTGATTTACACTTGAATTATCATGCTATCTTAGTCTATCTTGCCAATCTTGACAGCATCCTTATGTTTACTTTCAGTTTATACATGTCACGTTACCTTTATCTGTTTTTATGCTGAAAGTCACTTGGAATTAGCAGTCTTTATGACTGACCTGTTTTCTTTCACCTCTTTTTCTTCCGTTCCCCCCCTCCCCCCCGGGTTCTCAGAGAGGAAACTCTAGCACTTAGCTTGGATTTCGCTTGCATTCAATTTAGCTCATGTACGATTTGATCTTGAGCTATGCTATGGCTGCATTTTTGCTACCTTTGGGGGATTAAGCTACTTTGATGTTTTAACTTTATGCTTCTTTATTTATGCAAGACAGAATTTGTTGTAATGGAAAATAATGACCTTGGCTATTTGATGTAAAAGGTTTTGACTCTTCTTGAAAGAAATGAAAATTTTCTTTTAATTCTTCCGTTGTTTTATCTATGTTCTGTCTTGTGATATTTCTTTGTTTGTTTACCTCGATAACGCTCCTCCAAAACTAGTGCATTCCCTTTGTGAGTGACCCTAGCGGAGGTGGGGTGTTACGTGGCTTCCTCTGTATTAACTATGTATAGAAGAAGGTTTCCGGATTTCCATTATTTTAGTACCTGAATATGGATTTGGGTCTTCTATGAGACTGAGGTGGCTTCATCTATTTCCGGAAAAGATTTCTGGAATTCTTTTATTATAATACCCGAATATGAGATTCTGGTCTTCTATAAGCCAAAGGTCGCTTTGTCTGTATTAATTATTTCCAAAAAAAAGATTTCTGGATTTCTATTATTCTAATACCCAAATCTAAATTTCGTGTTTTCTATGAGCTGAAGGTGGATTTGTCTATATAAGTTACTACTGGAGGATTAGTGCTGGATTTCTATTATCTTATTGTCTGAATCAAGCTTTTAGGATTTCTAAAGTCAAAAAGCTTTGTTTTACCATTATACCCTAAAAAGGGAATTCAGATTTCTACTTGTCTAATATCCAAATATGGTTTTCAGGACTTCTATAAGCTGATGATGACTTCGTCTCTTTTATTACTTTTAGAAGAATGAATTCAAGATTTCTGTTATGCCTAAATATAAATGTCAGGTCTTTTAAATGACAAAAAGGGGTTCATTTCTACTATTACCAAAGAATGAATTCTGGACTTTTACTGTTAACCCCTAATATAGGACTTTAAAAGGTTAAAAATGACTTCATTTATATCAATTTTTTTAAAATATAAGATATGGATTTCTGCTTCTCAATATTTGGATAGGAGGTTTCTGATTCTTCTCTTTTGATAAGAAGTAGTCCAGATTTCTATCATTTTATATTATATGGATTTCAGAACCCTTAAAGATTTATTCTATAGGGATCTGATTATTCCCTTAACTTGCTATCACCGGGAGAAATTACACCTACTCTTTTTAATTAAAAAAATTTGAGTTATTATTGATTTTTTTTATAACATGACATCAACAATACAAAAATGAGCTTTTAGGTAGGTAGAAATGGAAGCATTCATGATTAACGTCCTAAAGGACAAAAGCTTCTTTCGCACTAATTAGAAGACTGAATGCTAGATTAAAAAAATTCTCCAAGGTAGACAGGGGATAAGAAGGTCAAATACAAGAGGAAGCTCCTAAACAAAGTAGGGAGAAACAGGGTCCTTTAATATTCATTAAAATAAAGATTTCCAGATAAACCAAAAGCTTCGTACTAAGGTTGAAGTGTGTATCGTCATTGAATAAGAGGTAAAGTGTCTCCAAAGGCTAAAAGTATATGGTATAATGAAGAAAAGCTCCTTTTAAAAAGACTAAATGGTGTGTCTCTCTGAAAATAAACGTTTGACCTAAACAGCAAAGCATATCACTTTGAAAACTCGGTTGGAAGGGTTTCGAAAAATTATTCATCAGAAACAACTCCGTGTCGGACAAAAAGTCCTTAGCATGAAAACTATCGTACTCAAAGACGTTTCATATAGGAGTAAATAGCGGGAGCTTACATAAACATATTCCTTTGGCAGCAATTAAGACACTCTCTGGAAGATTCCTTTCGGCTATACCATAAGCGCAAGCTGCTTACCGCCAAAGGTACCTTTAGTGAGCTCTTAGGTCCACCTCCAAAGGGGATTCAATTCGAAGCTTTTTGGGCGAAAGGGAGGTCAACCCACATCTATAAATATGACCATAGGAGTCCAGAATCTTAGAGTAATTTCATTTCCAAAATATGTGATTGCAATCAGAGGGTGTAAACCCTAATTTCAGAAATCAATTTAAGCATTTCTCTTTTCTAATAATCTTATTCGACAATTCATAATAAAAGAAGGAGACTGGGAATCATATCTTATGGATTTTAATTCTAGAAGAGGATGATTAATCATATTGGCTATTAATTCATTAATAGCCAATTGCACATGTTTTTAACTTCTATAGTCTTATTTTTATCTGAAGTCATGTTGTGGATTTCACGTGGAGGAATGAAAGACTCAGTGATGGTAGTAGCGAAAAATTACCGAAAGTGGGAAGGAAATCGCTATTGATAGATCCAGACTCCCTCCTTTTGTGATACAATCAAATTCGTCCTTTCCTAATGGGTTTCGTAAAATAAGATTCTCTATTTATTATTCTTTGAAGTAGGCTTAGGATAAACCCCCTCTATGAGGCAACAATCATCCAAAAAGGGATATGTGTTTAGCTTGCCTAAGGTTTAAATGAGTCTTAACTTAGGAAATTTTTATCTTATAAGCCTTCAATGAAGCGGAATCCAACACTTAAATACACCATATACTTTAGAGAAAAAGGGATTACGGTGATACCAAAGGAGAAGATCCATACCTATCAAAATAATCATTGATAATGAAACCCAAACGAAAGCATTTTCTTTCGTAATTCAGTTGGCATTAGCTATTTTGGGGGTGTTAACCATTTTTATGGCTAATGGCTCCTCTTGAATTCTATTCCCAATAGGTTGTTCAACTGCCCTAATTCTTTTACTGTGAATTGCTCATTTAGGCGATAAGCAAGATGGTTGATTTCGCTGACATTTTAACCATTGACAATTAAATCAAAAAAAAATATTAGAATCCATATGGTAGAAATTTTACTTAACTTAACAAATAAATACTTATCAGATTTATTAGAACAGTAGCCTGTGTAGCTCTCGATTTGTTGAATTAGACTCTTAGGGCCTGCTTTAGGCCATATATAGCTTTCTTAAGCTTGCATACATAGTTCAGATTTCTAATGTACCCTTATAGTTGATGCATATAAATGTCCTCTTGTAGTTCTCCATTTGGAAATGCAATGTTGACATTAAGTTGCTTGTTGGACAACTTTTGTTTAGAACAATAGGGAGGATCAATCTTATAGTTGTTAGCTTAATAACTGGAGAGAAAATTTCAATGAATTCAAAACCATTATCTTGTGTATACCCTTTACAACAAGCCTTACTTTGAATATATTGATATGTCCATCTAGGTTTTTCTTAAGTCTGTATGCCCACTTACATCCTACTATATTCTTGTCCTTTGGGGGACATACAAGTTCCATATGTTATTTCTGATCAGGGCATTATATTCATCATTCATGGAAGCTCTCAAATTTTCATCATTGATAGCTTGATCATAATTATTTGGTTCTTCTGATAAAGTAACAACTGAATAGACCTTTGGCTTAAAAGTTTCACTTTGGGATCCTGTGATCATATGGTACTAGATCTGACTTGTGGCTCTATTTGTGATGAATCGTCAGCACTTGATCTTTCTATATGATTATTTAATCTTTTAGATTGTTGTGTTGACTATGTTCCTACATTTTGCTGTGATTGAGCAAATGATCCATGTGTGAGGTTGGGAGGCTCTCTCAAGTCACTGCTGAACTAAAAGGATACAATTTGGTGTAAACTTTGAGCATCAACTACACATTCACTTTTATGTCTTTGCCATTGATCAATGTAGATGGGCATGTCAGGTACCACTACTTTGGCATTATAAACTTTGCTTATAATTTTCATTCCTGCTTCTTTTAAAAAAATTCTCTTATTGAAAAAAATGTCTACTGATAAATATTCTACTACTATCATCAATGCATTTATATCCGTGGTGATTTTGAGTATATCCCAAAAAATTGCATGGCTTTGATCTAAAGTTCAGTTTATTTTCATTATATGGCTTTAAGAAGGGAAAACATGAACAACCAGATATTTTCAAGCTTTGTTAATCAGGTTTAATGTCATAAAAAATTTCTAAAAAACTTAACCTCTTAAGTACTTTAATTGGTAAGTTGATCAAATAAATTGCAGTAGTAAAGGATTCAGGTCAGAATTTCAAAGGCATAGATGTATGTCCAAATGAAGCTATGCCAATTTCAAATAAATGCCTATGCTTTCTCTCAACAAAACTATTTTATTCATAAGCATATGTGCAAGTATCCCTATGAACAATACCTTTCTTTTGAAGCTAATTATGAAAATTTTTGAACTCAGACACACCATTAGATTGAATCTTGATAGTCTGTTTGGTTCTCATCTATGTTACAAAGTTTATGACCGCATTGCAAGTGTCAGATTTAGCCTTAAGTAAGTATATCCATATCTAAAAAATCCATTTCCAAATTAAATTTGGTACTTGTAACCAAAATCTAAACATAATGATGCTGGACCCCTAGAGATCTATAAGAACCAATTCATGTGGTTTTGTGTAATATGTTTATGAATTGCCAAATGACAATTTATGACTTTTACCCATCTGGCAGTAGGAACATATATATGGCAAGGGTTTATCAACAAAATCTACTTTATTATCAACAAGTATTTGCTTTACAATTTTTGCACTTGGACGACCAAGCCTGTAATGCCAAACATAAAATACATATAAATGAGTTTCATTGCTAATTTCTGTAAAACAATAATTTCTATTTATTTTTTACATGTTGTTCCTCTCCCTCCACTAACTCTCTCTCCTTCCACTATTTATTTAACTATAAATGAAAGGTGGAAACAAGGGGATAAAAGGGTGCTTCATTTTTGGGGGTGTCATTGAACACTACTCTATGTGTGTGTGTCTGTGTGTGTGTGTATATATATATATATATATATATATGTGTGTGTGTGTGTGTGTGTGTGTGTATGTATATATATATATATGCCTATATATATATATATACATATATATATATGGGAAATGTTGCGCAACACCTCTTATATTGCACGTTGAATATCCCTAAATCCAACCACACATTCCGATTTTAATATTCATTCTTTCTCTCTCTTTCCACGACATGATATATGGAATTAAGAGTATCCCTAACAGTGTAGCACCTCTATAGCATTCTAATTTGCACCACACATTCTCGTTTCTCTCTCTCTCTCCTATTTTCGAACACCCTGATTGTCCTTCAAATTGTGTGATTCATTTATTTTAAAATAAATTAGTTGGGGGAGGGGAGGGCATTTGGGGAGGGGGGAGGGAGTTGGGGAGGAGAGGGAGAGAAATGGGTATGTCTAGGGAAATCATGGATTTGGGTGCATGGGTGCTGCATTGTTTGAGGTAGGGTGGACGGTTCGGTTTGGAGCCCAAACCGCTTCCGCACCGCATCAAACGGTTGATCAAAACTACAAACCATTATACTAACCATTCAAACGGTTCGATTACGGTTCGGTCTTATTGTATTACGGTCCGGTTTTGGTTTGGTTCAGTCTGAACCCATATTAATTATCAAATAAGAGAATTACTTACATCAATAATCAATTTATAATTATGTGACATTGTCACTTAAAAGTTAAAATACATGGTGTAATCCTGAATGGACAGATTTGTTTCTAGCTGTATGAATACTTCAGTTTTACAATAATGAAAAACATTAACCAAACATCAACGTTAATTAATACATAAAAATTAAATAAGATAACTCAAATAATATTACAACTAATATTACCCAAAAAAAATGATATGAAAACTATTATATTGAAACTATAAATTTTCTTTTGTGATAACAATTATTATTAATATAACAAGAACATACGCTGAGAAAAGAACATGCATCGTTAAAATAAAAAATTAGAAGGAATTTGTTATATTTTTATCATAAGATTATTAGTGCAGGTATTGGATTCGGTTTAATATGGTTTGGTCAACAATTCAAACTGCAACCGAACCGTATCATTGCATGTCGGCTCAGTTTGGGATATTTGCTTTAGGGGGAGGATTCAGTGCGGTTTTTCACATTGTTTTACGGTCCGAACTGGGTGATTCCCGTATTGCAGTGCGGTTTATGCCCACCCTAGTTTGAGGTGCTCTTGATCTCATATATATATATATATATGTATGTATGTATGTATGTATGTATGTATGTATGCATGTATGTATGTATATATACACACACATACATATATATATATATATATACACACACACACACATACATATATACATACACCTCCTGATTTCCACCATCCATTTCTCGTTCTCTCTCTTTCCACTTACCCTCTCTCCTCCCACTAACTTATTCTAATATAAACAGGTGGTGGAAGTTAGAGGGTTAAAGGGGTGTCGCACTGTTTGGGGGTGTTATTGGACGCTACTCTCTCTATATATATGTATGTGTGTGTGCGTACACGTACACGTACACACACACACACACACATATAGGGAGCGGGTATTTGAACATAATAATTTGATATAAATTAGAAGACACAAAATCTCCATTATTGGATTAACTAGTGTGAATCCATGCTGCACACATGAAGTTCACAACATAATAATTTTTATTTAGTTTTTTTTTTTAATTTTCAATGATGAATAAGTATGTTTATATATTTTATACTTTTGAATTATATTACATTTTTTAAACACTATTGATAAATATTTGCTGAAAAATGTATTTAAGTAATCTGAAAGCTTACAATATATAACACACTTTTAAAGCACAACTTCATACAGCAAAAGAGAATATTAGTCATTAATTATTTTTAACATGTTAATAAATTTATTACTATGATTTGTTTTCCAATGTAAGAAACATATATCCAATATAGGTTTATTTTATAACACACACTTATATATGTAGACACATTGTTTGGTTGATAGAAGTTTTCCATACTTAACCAAAAATAACACTTAAATCGAGTTATTTTTAAAATTTTGGTTTAAAAAATAACAACTAACATTAGAACATGTCCACCTTTCGACATTATCTGATACTAAATGCAGTACCAAAATATTAAAGTAATTTTCACACATCATATTTCTTAACATACATAGGATAATATGACATAAAAAATACTTATAGAATATGAATATACAATAAAAAAAATTTAACAACTTGACAATAATAATCTTCCATTAATTTAATTATGCACACGTGAAACAACTAAACCAACATATCAATTAGCATAATTTAATGCAAAATTGTATATCACCATAAAATGGAATACATGTAACATGCATAAAGCTAATTTTTGATGACACTTCTTTATAAAAAACATAATAAGATGGAACGGTGTAAAGAATAACAATAAACACGTTGAGGTGTTAGAAGTAGCGTCAAGGAACTCTAGTTTCAGTGGTTAGAAGTTTGGCGTTTTAGACGATGGTTCTAAAGGTTATGGTTTGGAGCCCTTGAGATATGATAATGAGAGCACAACTTAATTAAAGTATCATCCTTATTATAAAATATATATTAAATTTAAATTATTATCAAAATGAGTTTTTATTATGGATAGGTATACTGTAAACAACACAAATATGAGATTATATTTGTTTAGAAAGAATATATTAAATAGAAGTTGGAATGTTATGTAGCAAAACGTCAAAAGTTGTCCAAGTGATTTCGTTTTTTTATGAAACAAATTTTGCAGTAACTATAACTTAAGGCTGTTATGATAACGGTAAATTTACCATTACCAATCGATCGGTAATCATTTTTGATTTAAACCAGTGTACCAGTTAAAAAACGGTAAATTTACCATTTTCAACGGTAAATTATCAGTAATATTACTTCAATACCAGCGGTAATGGTAATTTTACTAGTTCATTCAAAACATAATCATACTAATCTGATAGGCTTTATTACATTCATTTAGAACCAAATAAATGCTTATATTTAGTTCAATAATAAGGTGAAATAATTCCAAGTACACTTATATTTTTTCTCATTTAAGTTTTTAATAAACTAACACTACATATTGTATAATAAAGACGCAATGTGTACAAAAAATATGTCAAGATATAAACTTTGATGGATAAACGGTAATTTACCATTACTAGTGTAATGGTTACCAGATTATCAATATAGCAGTCTTCGGTATATCAGTTGATCAATAACAGTAAGCAATTCTGGCTTACTAGTAGAAATGGTACGGTAACGGTAAGCATTACCATAACAGCTTTACTATAACTTATTTGGAGATAAATTATGTGTTTCTTTGACGAAAAGCTAAAATAAAACTAGAGCATCAGTTAAATATGATAAATATCGTCGATATTTCCAATACTATTAAAAGAAGGGAAACATTTTAACTCCCCTCCTTGGGCAAACAAAAAACATATTATACGCAACTCAAATTTGAAAATATAATTCATTTAAATTTAACTTTTTTTTGGCAATCGTTTTTTAATTTCATTTTGCCTTCTCATGCAATCTTTGTTCATCTTTTTTTACTATATGAATAAAGTCATAGCTTTAAACAATGGTCATTGCTTTTCTTGAAGGTTTGAATTTGACGTTATCTATGAACTTTTTACTAAGGCATTGCTTCGTTGCCAATATGAATGTTTGTAATATTTTATGTATACTTCTAGAATACTTATAATTGTACTTAATCATTACAAATCAGGATAAAATTATAGCTTTTATTATATATAGAATATACATATACTGAATTTCTCGTATCATAAAGTAGATTTGAGCGAATACGTTGAAAATCAATACTCTATTATGGAAAATATAATAGAAAATAGAATTTGATAAACGAAAATGAAAAAAAAATCTACAATCTTAAAAAAAATGATAGATAAGTTTCGTTGCAAAAGAAATCTACCATATGGAAGTTAAGAAAACAAAAGAGGGAGATATTTATTAAATTCAGTATATTTGAGGATAGAAACTAAAAAAATAACACCATGTTATTATGATATTGGGTAACTGTTGTACATAAGAACAACATTAAGAAAACCATTGAATATTTGAAAGGTGCAAATAAAAATTATAAATTGGAAATTATAAGAATTAAGTTTTTAAGGTGAAAATGATAGAGGTGAGAGATAAATACTGGAACCATATACAATTTTATGTATAATAGAAATACTCCAAGTGAAAACCAATGGTAATATTTCGATCAATAATTAGAAAACGTTGTATATCTAAATCATACTTCAAGTCTATCAAAACTATAGAAAAACTAAACATCAAATACAATTTAAAAAAATTCTAACTAATAAAATTTGGATTCAAGCAACTTTGCCTCTTTGAAGAAAAATCTCACAATTCAAAGGCATAATGTTACAAATTTAACTATGCTAACAGCAAATTTGCATTATAGTATGCACACTATTGGGACTATTTCCGAATTTCATGATTTTTGCCACAAAATAGGATCCACTTCCGTATCATGCTTATATTTGCCTTTCAAACCATGGAATCTTTTAGAGTCTGTTATAGATCAATTGATTAGACTTGTCCACCCTTGGCACAAGAAATCTTTTTTGAATAATTATGAAGCATAGAGAAAAATGGAAAGACAAAAATTACGAAGGATAAAAAGTTCGGAAAAAGGAGAGATACAACTTTACATTTATTAGGAAAAAAATCGTGTACTATACGCATGTGGAATAATCCCAAAAACATATGAAATTATTGGAACTTTTCTAGGAATATAAATGAGTAACCAATTCTTATCCAACATTATACAACAAGTAACTTTCAAATCTATAACATGTCTAAAACTTCGTTAGAAATATAAAGCCAATTTACTCATCGATTGCTACCTAAACACCAATTAATCATACAATCAACCAAATTAGTAGCTTCAAACAATCATAATTTATAAGAAAAATCATAACATTGAATTCAAAATTCTAATAGCACGTTTATTTCGATACGTAATAGAGCTACAATGAATTAAGCAATTTCTGCATATCATTAGCTAAATGGAAAAATTCATTATAAATAATAACTGGAAATTTTAAATATCCTAATAATAAACAAATCATTATATAGAATTAAAAGTTTATGATGCTATTTGGCAACTATTCATATCATTAAAAATTCAAAGTAGTAGATCTTAAAATTATAATGGACCTATTCTCAAGGAGGAATGTCCATGATAAATACAAAAAATATTTTTCCAATTCAGTACAATGTCGAGACATCGTATACTTATAAATATTTTTCCAATTCAGTACAATGTTGAGACATCGTATACAAACAAATAGCAAAATAGTATTTTATGTGCATCAATATGCATATGATTTCAAATCACATATGCATATTCATTCAGTTTGATGTAGAACAAAATGAAGATTTGTAAAATTAAAAAGTATTTACTTGATAACAAAGTTATAATCCATAATAGGAATAAAGAAGGATGGCATTTATCTATTTAAAGTATAAAATGAATTAGCATAAAGTGAAATATGATTGGTGAAGATACAAAAAGGATAAAATAATAAAACATAATCGAAGTAAATACATACCTAAAACTGAGCAAGAGATCGACATATATTTAACTTATATTTATCTTCTCATATAATAAAGTATATTTGAAGAAACGTATTGAAATTTTATCCTATAATATTGAAAACAATAATTGAGAATGGAATTTTATAAATGAAAATGAAATAAACAAACAATTTTAATAGATTGCAAGATAAATTTAGCTTAAGATGAATTCTAAAGCATTGATTATAAGAGAACATAAATGGAAAATTTAAGTCCAACATTTTTGATAGAAAAATTAAGACTGAAAACAATCATTATAAATAATATTGAGCAATTTTTGTATGGAAGGATAATGCTATTGTAACTATTAAATACATGTTTGAAAGAGGTAAATGAAAACAATAAGTTAAAAATTAGGATAATTTAGTTTTTGTGGTGAAAATGAAAAAAAGCCTAAATATAGTTCGTAAAGCAAATCTTAACGCATATACCATTGAAACAACATACAGATCATCAAAAATCGTGAAAGTCGTTAGTTGTACATAAAACAAAATGAAAGTTTATAAACTTAGAAAGTAATCAAAATTGGAAAACAAAGTTAAAATCCAAAAATTGGAATGAAGGAGGATGACATATCTCTATTTTAAGGTAGAAAATGAATTAGATTAAGATAGAAATATATGTTTTTTAGTAAAAAAAAAACACGATGTAATATTTCAACCCATACCTAAATTGAGTTAAATATTACATACCTAAAATCGAGTAGGACATCGAAAAATATTCAACCCATATTTAATTTTTCGTGTAGTGAAATAGATTTGAGGGAAGACGCTGAAAATTGGTAAGGTAGTATTGACTAAAATGGAAATTGGGTAATGAAAATGAAAAAAACAAATAAATATAACAAAATGCAAAATAAATTTTGGTCTAGAAAATCCAAAACATGAAAATAAGAAAATAAGTCAGATATGGATAGAAAATTAAAGAAAGAAATGGTCGTTATTAATAATATTGGCCAAATTTTGCATTTAAGGAAATGTTATGGAAACCATTAAATAAAGATCTATAAATTTAAAAATAGTGAATACCTGGGAACAAAGCCAATGTCCAATAATAGGGATAAAGAAGAATGATGTTTGCCTATTTAGAGTACAAAGTCAATTAGACCATGATCGGGACATGAATTTTGGTAATGAACCAAAAAGCATAATATAATGGAACAGAACCAAAGGAAGAGGATACCTGAAGTTGGGTAAAGAATAAATTAGATTAATATGAAAAATATAACTTTTACTGAAGAAACAAAAAGTATAAAATAATAGAACTTAATCAAAGGAAGAACATACCTAAACTTGAGCTCGAAATCGATAACCAGTCAACCAATATTTAATTTCTTGTATAGTAAACTATATTTGAGAGGAGGAATTAACAATTGATACTGCAGTATAGAAAAAAGTAATTGGAAAATGAATTTAGTAAATGAGAATAAAAGCAAGCAATAATACCAACATGTAAGAAATGAAACAGAAGAGTGAAAATGAAAAGATCACATTTAAGGATAAAACATAAAGAAAAGAAACGGTCATCATTAATGATTTTCGACAATTTTTGCAAATAAAGACAATGTGGAAACCATTGAGCAAATGTTTAAAGCGGGTAAGTGAAAAGTTTGAGCTAGAAATCAAGAGAACATTAGAACTGTAGCCAATATTTTTTATATTATAGTACGTATTTCCATGAAAAAGCTAAACTGGAAGAAAATAAAATTTAAAAACCAAAATGTTGGCAGAGACAAAAGTATATAAAGAGAAAAATACCAAATAAGATGAACTTAATTGTATTTTAAAGATCTGTTATCATATTACATTGGAAAATTACATATTACTTTAATTTTTTTCATGAAATCGAGAATTATAAAAATATTGAAGTAGAAAATTGAATAAAACCCGGTGAACTTAATTGTATGGAGAAGATGTAGCTAAATCCATGGAAGTATGGACGGAGAAACGTTTGATCACATTAATAAAGTAAAGAAAAAGAATAATGGTAAATTAATCCAAATAACTAAAGTTAAAGTGCAATCTTTGGTTATCTCAAATAGGTAGAGAGTATAAATATATATTTATTTTAAAACCAAGGAAGGTAAGGATTTTTCTAAAATTAATTAAACGTGCATACATGCTATGAGATTCATTAAGAGGCAAATATATATATATATATATATATATATATATATACATATATATATATATATATATATATATAAAGAGAGAGAGAGAGATATGTTAAAAATATTGATGTGAAAATATTTGAATATTAATTGTTGAATTTATATTAGAATGCAATAATGCTGGAAGGGAAAAAAATGAGAAGCCAAAATATAAACACAAATGTGTAGATTTAAAAGAATTAAAATTAATTCTAGTGAATTTTACGCATATAATAAAATTAATAATGAGAATGATAAAGAAGCATTCAATTGATAATAATTTTAGCAAGTATGTGAAAAGAATATAGGGATTGTAAGTTTTTAACATTAATCGGGGAATCTCAAATTATTAATGTCTAAAGTGGGTGGAAGAAACAATGGCGTAGAAAACCAAGAGTTGCATTTGTTTTAAACTCACTTGAAGAAACATTCAATTGATAATAAATTTAGCAAGTATGTGAAAAGAATTTAAGTATTGTAAGTTTTTAACATTAATTGAGGAATTCTCAAATCGTTAATGTTTAAAATTGGGTGGAAGAAACATTATTGTAGAAAACCAAGAGTTGCATATGTTTTATTCTCAATTCTGAGGACACACGTTAGGGTATTGATTTTTGAAATATAAAGTAGAATAGGTACATGTGACTAACAATAATTTGAATTTGTAAATGTTAAAAATATAGAAGTGAAAACTTTTGAATTTTAATTGCTTAATTTATATTTGAATGGAGCGAGGAGGCAAACTATGAAGAAATAATGCTTAGATTTAAAAGAATTAATTTCAATTTTGTTGAACTTTATTTATATAATAAAATTAATAATAAGAATGATTTAAGAAGCATTCAATTGACAATAGATTCAAGTATGTGAAAAGAAATTGGGATTGCAAGTTTTTAACATTAATAAGGCAAGTTTCAAATTGTGAATGTCTAACAATGGAAAGAAGGAACGTTACTGTAAAAAACAAGAAATGCATATGCTTAAACCACTACAACAAATTCACCCTATTACAATGGTGCAACACCGTTGTAATATCATTTTACAACGGTGCCTCCACCGTCGTGTATGCAAACGTGGTAATATATTGGTTTCTTTTACAACTTTTCTGCACCGTTGCAACACCATTGTAAAAGGGTTATCTAACAACAGTTTTATACCGTTGTAATAAAATTTATTACAACTATAATTCTCCGTTGTCGTATATACCATAGTAAAGTTAGAGTATACTTATAACAACTTTTGTCACCGTTGTAATAAACTATATTACAACTTTTATCCCCGTTGTTGTAGATATTGTAATATGTTGTGTTCATTTATATAACAACATGTCTACACCGTTGTGATTTCATTGATATTACAACATTTTTACACCGTTGTGAATTTCTTTATATTACAACATTTTCTCACCGTTGTAACATGAATTATTACAACTTTTTTTTCTGTTGTAATTTACATGGACCTGACTAGTAAAACAAATTCATATATATTAATGATAATATGATTCACATTTCAATGCAACAAATATTAGTACACGGAATCATTCATATATATTACTTAACATAATATTCGATCAACATAAAACACAAGTACGTAGTACATCACCAAATTAACCCGTCACCAAAAACATAACTGTTTCATAATACATGCATGATTTAACCCAATATATACATAAGAAAGATGGAATGTCTACAAAAGCATACCCTACGAAAGCACTCTAGCTGATGGCAACGTAATTTTTATTCCAGGCCACAATTGATCCAACAGCTTCTCCAATAGTAGTCATTGCGGAATTCGGCTTCCACTAGAATGCTTCTGGATCCACCGCCGCATCAATCCAAACTTTCCAACCTTGCGATCTAAGTTTTTTAAAGTGTACCAAAGCTTCTGGATCAGTGGATGCCAATCTTCCTTCCGCAACTACTTGTTTTTCCCAATTCAATATCTTACACTTTCTGCCCTCATTTTCATCAGCTTGCACTGCTGTTTTTCTGCCCGGATTTTTCTGTTTAGACTGTTTTTCTGTTTTGCTCCCATCAATTTCAGATGGATGCTTTTCATTTTCAGCTGATTGCTTTTCATTTTCAGCTGCATGCTTTCCATTTTGTTTAGACAGTTTAACTGCCAAGGTATTGCTTCCACGGTGTGACTGCAAACATAAAAAATCTAGAAAATCTGAACTGGAAACTAAAAACAGAAAGTGAGGCAAATAAAAACATGGAACTAAATACAAAAGACAGTAAGCACTTATGTGAGTAAATCACCCATAAATAATATTCTAATATAAGTTAAATCGCTTGTTGTTTGGATATAGTAAATATTTCTTCTATTTATAAGCCTTGAATGAGCATTCCATACCTGAGTAAATGTTGAATGAATGCCTCCTTTCTTTTATAAATGTTGTGTAATTTTTTCACGACAGTATTGTGTGTTTGATGCTTGGTTATACTTCTATGTACAGGTTCATTCATTTTTTTTTTCAAATATAGAATTCTTTATTAGCAATCTAGAGACCATGGATGAATAAACTGATTAAATCAGAGCACAAGGTATTTTCAAACCAGTAAAATAACAGCTGAAACGTGAAGGAAAACAATGGATCTTTTGTGAATAAACTCTATGCAAACTCTCTGAATTTAATCTAGTGTGGGTATAGATATTGGTACTTTGATAGATTATTAGTTGACTACACTTATATATGACTGGAAGTGATTAACTATGTGAAGTAAGATCTAGAAATGAGAAATTTCCTTTAATGTTGTATGAATACAATAATATAATAATAAAAGATGAACACCTCACTTTAAAAAATAAAGTACCCCAGTTTTAGCATGTTTTAGATAATAGTATAAACACAAAGGTTATTCCAAATTGAATTTAGTTTACGTTAAAATTTTCTTCGGCTTCTAATGCGCGGGAATTTAGTTTAACAATACCCAACCCCCCCTCTATTTACTGTCCTTAAAATCACCCTAAAATTTCACGATTCCGGTAAAAGCATTTCGATGTTCACCAAACATTGTACCAACGAATTAAACTTGCATTGTCAAAAAAAAGTTGACACATTTTAACTACAATATTCCAATCACGTAGATCATGAAATGTTACATCTTTTTATCAATTATACCAATAAAAATGGGTACCTGAGGCGTATTAGGATCAGGAGTTGCTGGATTTCCCGCATTAGCTTGCTTTTCTTTTAGATCCTGTAAAGATTGCATATACATAGGTCATATAAAATTAGCACAAAATATGATTATGGTCATATAAAACTAGCACAATTGGGAAGCCGTAAATTTGAGAATAGTTCATTTCCCTTTCACATGATGGTTTACTACAGGTATGGTTCATTGTATATTGCTTGCATGAAACTAATGGGAAAGTCGGACTGCCAGCTAAAAACAACTATACAATTACCACATAAATTAGAGTATTTATAAAACAGGATGAATTTTGGATAAAGGAGAAACCAGCAAAAAAATCTGTTGAGAGGGATGTAGTGCAAAATCAGAGATTTGGGCAGCGGAATACGAATTTACCCAATGATCTAGTCTGTCAACAATTTCAACAACGCCAAAAATAAAAAACAAGTGGCACAAATTTATAGAGAGAACAAAAATAGAGGAAAGAGCACACCAATTTTTAACGTGGTTCGGCTTTGCCTACGTCCACGGAGACCCAACAACCTTTATTTCTCAGTGAAGAAATGAGTACAACAGATTACAATAGAGAGAAGACTAATGGTGGATTACTCTTTTTTTTTCATACAATAACATGACCCCTAATTATATAGGGATTTCTTGGAGATAAAGAATAGAAGTTTCTAGGACATGAAGAAAAATAAATATCTTCCTTGATTTGATTGGAGCATAAATGGATGACATAATTATGGTCTCAATCTCTTTCCCTTTATTCATCAATTGATTGATTGGCCTATTAATTATTTTTCTTCCAAAAAAAAAAACTTCCTCTTATCCCTTTCCATAAACAAGCCAATTAATTGATTGACAATCAATCAATTTCTTTCCTTCTCCACTAATATTTGAATCATTAATTTCAACACTCCACCTTGATTCAAATATGGCAATCTTTCTTCATTAACTCATCTTCAACAATCAACATAGAAGTTGTTGGGGCCAGCGCCCCATGGCGCTCAAGTAACAGGAAGCAAACTGATCAAGTTTGAGCAATGCTCAAACTTGTCCTTTGGAAGTGACTTGGTCATCATATCTGAAGGATTATCTGAAGTACCCACCTTCAATAATTTGATCTTGCTTCGTTCTTCCTCAAGCATAAGAAAGAAGCCTCTAACATCAATGTGTTTCGTCCGTGAACTATAAGCCTGATTCTCAACAAGATGAATCGCACTCTGACTATCTGAAAATAGCTCCACTGTCCGCTGCTCCATTGAAAGATCATCCAACAACTGAAGTAAGTACAATCCTTCCTTTGTTGCTTCCACAATCGACATTAACTCTGCTTCGGTAGTCGACAAAGCTACGATTGATTGCAACTTTGATCTCCACGAAATCGGGCCTATGCCAAGTGTAAAAACATAGCCCGACACCGACTTCCGTCCATCTCTATCCCCAGCATAATCTGAATCACAGTATCCTCTAAGAGAGATGTCTCCATCTACTCCACCATATAACAAGCCAACTGAAGAAGTGCCACGAAGATATCTGAGTATCCACTTCACTGCTTGCCAATGCTCTTTACCTGGATTAGACATATATCGACTGACAACACCAACTGCATGAGCTAAATCAGGCCGTGTGCATACCATAGCATACATAAGGCTTCCAACCGCACTAGAATAAGGAATATTACACATATCCCTTTTGTCTTCATCCGATGTGGGACACATATCCTTGGATAGCTTGAATTGAGAGCCTAATGGAGTAGCCACCGGTTTAGCATTCTCCATACCGAATCGAGATAGGACTTTCTCGATGTATTGAGTTTGAGTGAGCCTCAAAACTCTTTGCTTTCTATCCCTCTGAATATTCATCCCCAAAATTCTTTGTGCATTTCCCAAATCTTTCATCTCAAATTCCTTACTGAGCTCCATTTTCAACTCCGAAATTTTTGACATACTCTTAGAAGCTATCAACATATCATCAACATAAAGTAACAAATAGATGATATCATCATTACAATTTTTAAAATAGACACATTGGTCCTTAAAGCTTCTAGAGTAACCATGTGAGATCATAAACTTATCAAATTTCTTATACCACTGTCTAGGAGACTGTTTTAAGCCATAAAGAGATTTGTTAAGTTTACAAACATGACCTGGCCTGCTGCTATCAATAAACCCTTCTGGCTGCTGTAGATAAATGTCCTCCTCAAGATCACCATGCAAGAATGCTGTCTTGACATCTAGTTGTTCCAACTCCATGTCAAAGTGAGCAACCAATGCCAAAAGAATGCGAATGGAAGTATGTCTAACGACTGGAGAAAAAATATCATGAAACTCCACATCTTTCTTCTGAACATAACCCTTCGCCACTAATCTTGCTTTGTACCTCAAGTCACCATTGCCGCCATCTTTCACCTTATAGATCCATTTACATCCAATTGCTCTCTTGCTGGAAGGAAGTGGCACTAAATCCCAAGTGTGATTTTTGTGCAAAGACTCAATCTCCTCCTCCATTGCTACTAGCCAACTGGAGCTATCAACTGAACTAATGGCATCTTTGTAGTCTCTTGGTTCATCATGAAATATGCTTAATGCATAAGCTGCCATGTCATCAAAGTCAATATCTTCAATGCTTAATCCCACAAAATCATCAAGCCATGTAGGTCTTTTCTTCTCTCTCGTTGGTCGAGTTTGAATTTGAGCTCCACCTTGAGATTGATCTTCTATCTCTTCCCTATCAACCACGGTGTCATCTGAATCACCATTTTTACTTGTATGGAAGTCTGATGATCTGCCTTGTGTTTGGTATTCTGAATTTGTCCTCTCAACATCATCATTAACTGAAGAAGAAGGCTCCACCTTCAACATAGCCTTCTCATCAAATGTAACATGCCTGCTAGTAACAATCTTCTGGGTAGTAGGACACCACATCCTATAACCCTTAATTCCTTTCTTATAACCAAGAAAAATACACTTGCGCGATCTTGGATCTAACTTCCCTTTGCTCTCATGCACATAAGCTGGACAACCAAACACTCTGAGAAAGGAATATGATACAGGCCCTCCCTTCCATACTTCTTCAGGAATCTTCATATCTATGGCGGTAGAAGGTGTGCGGTTGATAAGGAAAACCGCCGTAGATAATGCTTCTGCCCAAAATCTCTTATTTAATCCTGCAGTCAGCCGTAAGCAACGAGTTCTTTCCAACAAAGTCCGATTCATTCTCTCTGCAACCCCATTTGACTGAGGGTCTCCTGGTGTGGTGTAGTGTCTTTTGATTCCCTCGGACTCACAAAATTTGATGAATTTTTGAGAAGTGAATTCACCACCATTATCTGAACGAAGAACCTTCACTTTCTTTCCAGACTGCTTCTCAACAAGAGATTTCCAACTTTGAAACCTATCAAAAGTTTCATCTTTGGACTTCATAAAGTAAACCCATACTTTTCTAGAAAAATCATCAACAAATGAAACGAAATACCTGGCTCCTCCATAAGATAGGCATGGTGCGGGGCCCCAAACATCAGTATGAACATACTCTAAAACATCTTTAGACTTATGCTCTGCAATGCCAAAAGAAACCTTCGTCTGCTTTCCAAGTACACATCCTTCACAAAAGTCAAGTTTTGAATGATGAACACCGTCAATCAAGCCTCGCTTTCTCAATACTTCTAAACTGCGCTCTCCAATGTGGCCCATACGAAAATGCCACAATCTGGTAGAATCGGAATCAACTGAATCAATAACTGAAGCAGACTCCACAACAGCAGTTGTACCCTTCAGCAAATACAGATTTCCAGCTTTTACCCCTTTCATCACTATCAATGAGCCATTTGTAATTTTTAATGAATCTTTTTCTATTACACACTTTAAGCCAAAATTGCACAATGCTCCAATGGAGATCAAACTACGCCTTAAATCAGGCACATGCCTGACATCACATAAAGTGCGAACAACACCATCAAACATCCTGATTTTTACTGTTCCAATACCAATCATGCGACAAGCAGCATTATTTCCCATGAGAACCTCTCCTCCATCAAACTGACGATAAGTGGAAAAAACGTGCCTATCCGGTGTCATGTGATAGGATGCACCCGAGTCAATAATCCACATAGTGCTCTTCATAGGAGAGGCAGAGGCTGTAAAAATGCCAGGATCATTATCTGAATCTGATGTCTCCGCCGTAGATGCTGAAGCCTTCTGGGGAACAGCTTTGTTTTTATTCTCCAACTTGGGGCAATTTGCAATATAATGTCCAGGTTTTCTGCAATAATGACAAACTCCCTTCCGAGCTCCTCTTGACTGAGATCTGGACTTAGCTCTGTCTCCACCATATTTGGGTCTACTTTGACTTCTTCCTCTCTGTGCAACAAGGCTTTCAGAATCATTCTCCATGCTCATGCTTGCCAACTTTCCTCTCAACATCTCATTATGCAAATTTGTCTTCACATCCTCCAGGCAAATAGACGAACGTCCATAGATCATAGAGTTAACAAAAGTGTTATACTCTGCAGGCAAAGAACATAAAAGAATAATAGCTTGCGACTCATCCTCAATCTTTACATCGGCTGCTCGAAGATTCATGACAAGTGTGTTGAGGGCATCTATATGAGCAAATACATCTGTTCCAGGCCTCATTTTGAAAGAATAAAGTTGTTGCTGTAAGATGATGCGGTTGGTGAGAGACTTGTCGTAGAACTTTCTCTGAAGAGCATCCCACAATTCCTTAGCAGTTTTCACATGAGAAAACTCTCTAAGTACTTCGTCAGAAAGGTTAAGTTGGATGGTAGTAAGAGCATCCTCTTCCAATTCTTCTAACTCTTCAGGTGGTAATTTCTTCAATTTCTCTGGATCTGAGACAACTTTAAATGTCCTCTCTTTCTTCAACACCGCTTCCATCTTCATCTTCCATGTGCCAAAATCCCCCTTTCCATCAAATCTAGCAACTCCATAATTTGTAGCGCTTCTACCACCGTTATTCTTTGCGGAATTTGACATGGTTGAAAAAAGTCTTTGAACAGGACGACTGGCTCTGATACCAATCTGTAGTGCAAAATCAGAGATTTGGGCAGCGGAATACGAATTTACCCAATGATCTAGTCTGTCAACAATTTCAACAACGCCAAAAATAAAAAACAAGTGGCACAAATTTATAGAGAGAACAAAAATAGAGGAAAGAGCACACCAATTTTTAACGTGGTTCGGCTTTGCCTACGTCCACGGAGACCCAACAACCTTTATTTCTCAGTGAAGAAATGAGTACAACAGATTACAATAGAGAGAAGACTAATGGTGGATTACTCTTTTTTTTTTTCATACAATAACATGACCCCTAATTATATAGGGATTTCTTGGAGATAAAGAATAGAAGTTTCTAGGACATGAAGAAAAATAAATATCTTCCTTGATTTGATTGGAGCATAAATGGATGACATAATTATGGTCTCAATCTCTTTCCCTTTCTTCATCAATTGATTGATTGGCCTATTAATTATTTTTCTTCCAAAAAAAAATCTTCCTCTTATCCCTTTCCATAAATAAGCCAATTAATTGATTGACAATCAATCAATTTCTTTCCTTCTCCACTAATATTTGAATCATTAATTTCAACAAGGGAGATCAATTTTGGATAAAATAATGAAATTTGGGCCAAGGTTCGAAATCCCGGTTTTCGATTCCGTTCCGGTCACGTAGAAAATTTAAAATTTCGATCCCGGTCCGGAAATTCCGGTTTATTTCCGGTTTGTCAATTTCGGTACCTTTTTTAATAAATATACAAATAAATATGCAAACACTTAATTATTTAATATTTTAATAATTTAACATTTAATTTCAATTCATATTTTCCTACTCATGACAATATCAGATTTTGAATAATAGCAGATTAACAGGGGACTAAATTCCCTGTTTTTATAACTTTGGCATATTTAATTAATATTCACTCATGTAACAATATAATGGTTTATAATCAAACATCAGTCTCATTTTGGTTGCCTGCAGTTTATATCAATAACCCATAATATTACATGACCTACTATACACACATAACCTGCAATATTACCCATTATTTCCACTTAGCTTCTGCATCGTTCAGAATAAAACCTAGCCGACATTTGACCTGCTAATCCGTTCAAACCAAGAAGACCCCAAAAGGCTCCGATGTCTATAACATGCCGAAACTTGTGTCGATCCATGAGAGAGAACGAGGATAAACCGTAGCCACACAAGAACGAACAAGAGAGAAGACGAATTTAGGTCGCATGCAAGAAGGAGCATCCTAATCAGGAGCCACCTTCAATTTCATTGAATTTTTGTATCCGTATTATTAATGAAACTATAGGACCTTAATCTTGTCATATTATATACACAAGGAATTCATGGTATTTACAAGTTGAGTATCTAATTTCACTAACTTATTTCCTTCAATCTTAGGAGTGTGATAGATCTTTTCAGAAAGCCAAAACGAAAAATCATATTCATCATTAAACGACAAACTTCGTGGGTTTTCTAATGATAAGTAATATGCTAAACACAGATCAAATTTTAAGAACATCCAAATTTATGTACAAAAGTCGAAAGGATTACGTGAGTCTATAATTTCAAAGCTTTTTATAAATAATAATCAACATATGTAATAATAATTTTTTACTAAAAAAAAAAATTCACACTCCTATATGATTTTTCGGTAACTTGTATTTCCTACAAAATAATTAATGGTCTTATTAAAGAATCCAAATGAAACATTGTTTGGTTCGCTCACAAATGGTAATGAAACACGAAATTATGCACAATACAAAAAAGCTCAGCCACTCTATTAGTAGAATTAAGCACATCAAAAAATAACTAGTCAAGTTGGTGCCAAAAAAAAGGCATTTTGCTTTGCTCTCTCTCTCTCTCTCTCTTTTTTTTTTTTTTTTTTTTTTTTTTTTTTTTTGCAATTGTAGAGACATAATGGGTTATGTCCAAGAACAAACATTTAAACATTCTATTGAATACATGATACACATTATGAGGAAAAAATTGCAAACCTTGCCTATATATTGCATTATGCTTTTAGATCTCAAAATTTTAGGCAACCGTTCATTATGTGATATGAAACATGAAACTTCATACAAATCTGATCTTTAATCGAGATGTCATCTAAAGTATTGACTGGAGCCATACATATTGATTGCAGTCTTTAGCAAATTGGCAAGCATTTTCTTTTAAAAGGACACACAATTTTTAATGCAGAATTTTTGATGCATGTTTATTTGTGTATTTATAAAACATCTTTGTTATGTACATCTTTATATCAAAACACATATTCTGTGTATAACCGAAAATAAATCAGAAAACAAAATTTTAAATCTTGATTAGTAATGTTTATTTGCATATTTATAAAAAACCGCACCGGAATTATCAAACCGGAAATTTACCGGAAATTCCGAAATATCCGGAATGGAACCGGAAACCGACAATAACTTGGTTTCTAATTAACTGGAAAATAGGAAAAATCGCCGTTAAAATAAATTTCTAATTAACACTTACCATCAACATCGAAGTAAGCTCCTGTACTTAGGTCTCCAATCCTCTAACTTGGTTTCGCAATGCATGTACTTCACCTGATGAGCTACCCCGAATACGAAGCTGAGATGGTACAACCCCAAAACCAAGCCCTCTTACACGTCCTCCATGCTCCTAACCAAAAAGCTTCGACACGCCATCTTGAGTAACTGATGTTGCTCCATGAGAATCCTGACTTGCGGCATTATGATGCTCGTTTATCTTAGACTACAAATTCAAAAACAACCAATATTCAGAAATTAAAATTAAAACTACTTTAACAATAGCAACAGTTTCTGATATTGTATATTTGAACTTATTCTTACTATGCATTCGGCGGCAATTGAATTCGGAGGTTTTCCATCTTTTCTAGTGTGGCCTTTGCACCACAATTCGTCTCTAGTGATAGTAGATGTTGACTTTTCCTTTTTCTGCAAAAATAGCTTAACAGCTTCAGAATGTTCAAGTGATAACAAATAATAGTTGCTTTAAAAATATTTTTTTACCATTTCTTCTTCCAATCATGCATAACCTTTTCTGCTCATGGTGTGTGGAACTTTATTCTTTTCTCTAATACTTTTGAATCTTTGGCTAGTTGCCTATAAGATCAATTCAATAAATATGATATAGGAAAATGTAATATATTTAACAGTTAAAATCAGTAAGATAAAAATAACCACCTCAAACTTTTCTGACAATTTTTCAGTTACAAAAGCATTCCACTCGTCATCGCTCTTTATATTTAACGGTTTTAGGCCTGCTAAAGTATCGGTAGAGTCGGGATTTTGAGACGCTTTTTTGATAGCTCTTATAGCAATATTTAAATCACGAAGCAACGGAAGTGGTCCATCTGGGTGTTCGTTGATTCTAATCCCAACCGGTCTTTCAGCAGCAGCACGAACAGCTGCAAGTGCAGCTAAACTTTGCTTTTTTGCTCTTTTGTTTGCAATTTTTGAGCTCTAAAAAATAAAAAATTTAAGTCAGTTTTCAATAGCGATAAAAACTGACAAGTAGCGATAAAAACTGACAAGTAGCGATAAAAGAGTTATAAGACCAGTTAAGCAATGAATAAGTGCATGAATATAACACAATATGTTTATACATGATCATGTTGGCACTAACATGTAATCTACAGTTATACATGTTTCATGTAAACCCCAATTTCATGTTACTATATTTTATCCACATCCTTGCTTAATGATCTGCTAAAAAAGTTGTAGTCCAAGTTTAACTATGGTGTGTTACTATAAAATATATATATGATTTTACTGAAAACGTAAGAGCACTACAGTTTCAATACGCTCTTCTACATGCTTGATTTTTTAGTGAAAGCATAACATTGTGTATAGATATGTATGATTGTTTGTTTCTACGACAGAGTTTGAATGTTATTTGATTTAATAAGCACTATTTCCTTTGAATAATGCAACTGCAAAAATTTCGCTTAAAAAATAGCGGTCCTATCAAAACATATGATTAAATCACAAATTATGTCTTAGACTACTCCAGGTGAGCAGAGTACGAAAGCTGCTGACAGTTTAGCCGTTAACGGTAGGACAACGCATCTGCCGTAGACTGATACAGAAAGAGATTTATAAGTTTGACCCGAAATTTTCATGATTTTCTGTGTCAATTTATATAATTCGTTATATAAATCAATCTTAATATTGACAATGAAAATTTTATTGCCTGCTCAGCATCACTACACTTAAAATGGAAGGAAGAATAGATTTTTTTTTTACCGGAGTTCAGCGCTTGTGACCACCAAACATACTCATCGTTTTATACTTATTCTCGCTATTGATTTATATCACTATGTGGATGTCGTTCACAAATGATTTTTCCGATTTCAAAACTGCTTTTACAATCATAGTCTGTTAATGGTTGTAAAAATATTTTAGTGTACGCTTTTTTTCTTTAACCAGTCTACTTATAAGAGTGCAAAAATAAACATATTCTTAAAAAATACAACAATTAACAAGAGCATGACAAAGGTGCAACTCATTCTGACCTGTTACGCAACAAGAACCAAGACAAGTGAAGGAAAAAGAAACCGACCGATGAGGGAACCAAAATTTGCTGACATCAAGTAAACAACTAGTGCATGGCCGAATTGCCAGAATTAGTTCTCTTTCTAGGTCTTAACTCTCTTTCCTTTTCCAAAAATTTTGTCTAACTTTCTTCATTAAACGTATGACTATATGTTACCCTGATAGATAAAATCCAATGCATCCTCCATCATGAAAGAGCATTTGAATGGGCTGACATCTCCATAATGGTCACATCTAATGCAGGTATTTTAGTTGTTTGTAAATCTGCTGTTATTTAAACATGGATTAGAAAAATACAAGTGACTTTTAGTTGTATTCCGAACTTGGTTGTATTATATGTATCTTTTTCTATCCACCAAGTGTTCTCTCCAAAATTCTTTGTTAGCATACGCTGTTTGAACATTTATACACATTCAATTTCAAATGAAAATAATGGTTGAATTATTCTAAATAGATGTAATCGCATTGAAAGTAAATCTGGAAATAATGAAATAAAATTGAAATATTTTAACATATGTGTTGTACTAAAAATACGAGTACTAGGGGCACGTACTTGAGGCAAATTAAGATTTGTGCCTCTATTATAAAATGTTTGAAGGCAGAATTATGATGATTCCAGTCCAAATGAAATTCACTTGTAATTTTATACAGTGAAATGATTTTTGGCCTAAAAAGATGATATATGACAACATGCTAGTGTATAGATATTCGTATAACTTGTATGGAATAAATAGTTGATTTTTTAACAAAACATTTTCTGATCACATTAATAATATTTACTTAAAGTATATACATTTGTAAACACATTTCAGGAGTATGTTTTCAGTCGTACTAAAAGAAACAAAATAAGGCTAAAGTAAAAAAACATGTGGTAAAAAATGCAATATGTAACTTGAATACCTCTCCTTCGTCTAGCACCATCTTCCTCGTCGATAATACAAGATCAATCTTCCTCGTCGACCTATAAAAAAACAAAACGATTTACAAAGGATTAGAACATCAGACTAAATATAGCACTACTTTGTAACAACCACGTACAAAATAAAATACACATGCAAAGAACATACAATAGAAAATAAAGTTATTTTGATACACGCTAAGATGTCAATCTTATATCAGATTTTTTTTCTTTTTTTTCATTCTAACAACACATTTTATGGTATATATGAACAACACATTTTATGGTATATATGAACATGCATAAAATAAAAAATCAATAAGTTATGCTTATAACATACCAAAATACCGTTACAACCCTCCCTTACGTAACTTTTATCCCCATTATCTACGTCTCTATCATCAAGTTGTGACTCATCCAATGGTTTACTAGTTGATTCTTCATCCTCGTCGTATTTTTCCAATTCATGAAACCCTCTAGCGGGCGCTCTCAACACAACATACCAATTTGAAGAACTACCTTCTCTAGAGAAGAACACTTGAACCACTTGTGTTGCTAAGATAAACGGGTCGCTTTCAAACTTATTTTGAAATTGATGCAAATTGACCAATGTAAATCCATCTTCAACTTTGACTCCACGATACATATTTGCCCAATCACATTTAAACAAGGAAACTTGAAATTGACGATAATCCAACAAGAAAATCTCACGCAAGACCCCATAATATATTATTTTTTCAATAGACCCATCTACATAAACAGCAATGGAAACACCACTATTTTGTGTCGCCTTCTCAAAGTCTTTCGTATGAAAACGTCGACCATTAACAATATAGCCAGAATAAGAAATTATTTGCGAACGAGGTCCGTATGAAAGTCATTTTATTATGTTGCTGACATTGGATATACGTCTATCATCTCTAACCTGGACAAATACAATATATTAAATAAAGATTTATGTTGATCTATTACTTTCATCATTAATAGTTTTTTAAGATATAGCTATCAACCTTTTTTCTGAACCAAAAACTAAAAGTCTTCGATTGCAATTTTGACAGTTCCAAATCGTCTTGTGTAAGATGAGGATGCAAACATTTTAGCTCCTCTTTGTGCATTCTGCATACATAAATGTAATTAAGCATCTAATTTATTTTGTATGTCGTAGTTAAGTTGGACTTATACTTACTCTATATACGGCTCTACTTCTTCCGTATTAAACAAAACGTATCGATGAGCAGCATTAATCACCTCCTCATCGACTGTAGTAGGTTTTCCTTTGGAAATAGGACGCCCCTCAAGTATAAAATCACTTTTTTCCACTTCATTTCGGTTTTTCCTCTCTCCAATTTGTAATGCATCTTTAATATATCCAGAGCAATATTTCATACATTCTTCGGCAACATAGCGCTCAGCAATGCACCCTTCAGGTCGTGCTTGATTTTTAACGTACCCTTTTAATATTTTCATATATCTATAACCAAAATGAATAAACAAGTTACTTTCATAACTACAGATACTTTTAACCGTTAATTATTTATAATAAATATTACCTCTCAAATGGATACATCCATCGATATTGGACCGGCCCACAAATTCTTGCTTCTCTCCCTAAATGTATTGTTAAGCGAATCATGATATCGAAAAAGGAAGGGGGAAAGAACCTCTCTAGATCACATAGTGTTAATGCAACTTGATACTCCATTAATTCTAATTTATCCCTATCAAGCACTCTTTGGCATATGTCATTATAAAATGAACATAGTCGTAGTAGTGCATTCCTTATCCCTGTAGGTAGAAGTCCTCTTAATGCAACAGACAATAGTTGTTGCACCAAAACATGATAATCATGAGACTTAAGGTTTGATATCTTGTCTTCTTTTGCAAAACATTTTCCAATATTTGAGCTATATCCATCAGGCACTTTCAAGTTCTTCATTCTACTATAAAAGATCTCTTTTTCTTGATCGGATAAGGTGCACGGTGCGGCTGGGAGCAATACTTTATTTCCAATGTCTATAGGATGCAATTTTTTTCTAATGCACATTGCTTCTAGATCTTGGCGTGAATTGAGGCCATCTTTTGATTTTCCTTTGATATCAAGCAATGTAACAATAATACTTTCACCAATATTTTTCTCAATATGCATCACATCTAGATTATGCCGCAAAGGAAGTGCCTAAAAATTGACAAAACACAACTAATTAAGTACTAAGTGGCAAACATGAATAGAAAATGAAAAGCAATGTGTTTTTAGTTAAATTTCACCTTCCAATAAGGCAAGTCAAAGAAAATGGACCTCTTCTTCCACATTGTACAACCTTTTTTCATCATAGTTTTCCTTTTCCTTTTCCTTTCACCTTTCTCTTCCTTTTTTAATTTTTCCCTCAATCATTAATAATATCTTGAACATCATCAAAGATTTGAACACCAGTTTGTATTTGAGGCCTTTCTCTATTCTCTATAGTTCCATCAAATAAGTTTTTCCGTTGACGATACTCATGGTTAGGTTCAAGGAATCGTCTATGACCCATGTATGCACACTTTTTACTAAATGGTAGTCATATTGAGCAGGTATTGACACCACAAACTGGACATGCTCTCTTACCTTTTACAGGGCAACCAGCTAAATTTCTGTAAGCTGGAAAATCATTGATTTTCCACATAAGAATAGCATGTAATCTAAATTCACTACGACTATAAGCGTCGTACGCTTTCACCCCTTTATCCCACAATTTTTTCAAATCTTCAATAAGTGGTTGCAAGTATACATCAATGTCATTTCCCGGTTGTCGTGACCCAGGAATTAACAAAGATAGCATCATATTATCTTTGTGCATACAAAGCCACGGAGGAAAGTTGTAAGCAACAAGAAACACTGGCCAACAACTATATCCACAATTCCAATCACCAAAAGGATTAAAGCCATCAGATGCAATGCCAAGCCTTAAATTTCGTGTATTGGAAGCAAAAGAATGATACATTCTATCAATCGTAGCCCACCGAGTAGAATCCACTGGATGATGCAATTTACCATCTTCACTCTTATGACTGCTATGCCATCTTAGTTGTTCTGATGTTTCTGGGGATGCAAACATTCTTTTCAGTCTTGGTATCAGTGGGAAGTATCTCAAAACCTTCATAGGTATTTTGGTTTGCTTCCCATCTTTAGTAGTCTTGTTTTTTTTCCAGCGAGACTTACCACACTTAGGACAGAAATCACTATTTGCAAGCTCTTTTCTAAATAAACAACAATCATTTACACATGCATGTATCTGCGTATAGCCTAAACCAAATGACTTAAGCAACTTCTTTGTTGCATATGTAGAATCAGGAAGCATGTTTTCTTTAGGCAACATATCCTTTAGAAGTTTAAGAAGCTCTGTAAAAGTCGTGTCCGATATACCATTTCGCGCTTTGTGCTTGAAAAGAAGTACTGTAGCAGACAACTTTGCGTGGATTGCACAACCGGGATACAAAGGAATTTCGGCATTCTCCATCATTTCCTCAATACCTTCCCCATGTCTTGCTTCAACATTGGCTTCTACCTCCTCATTATAGATTTGCATATCAACATGCATTTTATAAGTATCTGTCTCACTTTTATTTTGTGATGGTCGTTTTTCTCCATGAAAAATCCATATATCATAGGTTGGGTCCATTCCAAAACAAATCAAGTGTGACACAACTTCCCTTGATGTTTGCCAAATTAGATTCCTACAATCATGACATGGGCATCTAATTTTTTCGGGATTCCCTTCACTCGCAACATGCCCATATACAAAATTTTCCAAAGCTTGCCTATATTCGCTTGTCATTCTACAAAACAAAAAATGTATTAATACTCATTCTTAAATACTTATAGTGTGATGCTAGGGCACCTCGTTTTCCTCTTGCTAATACCAAAATTTTATACTACATTCTTCCTAACACCAAACTCATTCATAAATACTTATATTTGTTTATCATGGTATTAGGAAGTACATAAAATTTATTGTACTTATTATTTTTATTCGTGGTATTAGTAAGAGGAAAATGACGTGCCCTTAGCATCACACTACTTATAACTATGGAAGTAATAGCCAAAATGATGAAACCTTGGTAGATTGACCCATGCTTTGTCCATCTTGGTAAAACAATGCCTCTAATTTTCGGACCTACTATAAAGAATTATGCTCAACATTATTGTACAACTTGGTTATACACACCCACCTTGGTAGATTACCCCTCTTATGTAACAAATATTAACTTATATATTTGTTAGAATTTTATATCTCAAATGATCATATATGGTTCAACAGTTCATCACATACTAGAGATAACTCCATGTCAACCAACCCATTGACCTACTGGAAAGTGTACGCAATGTACATCACATACTAGAGATAACTCCATGGCAACCAACCCATTCATCACCCTATCACCACCAAGATGACCAGCTCCAAGGGAACTAAACCAAAACTGCTCCGCGAGATCAGCATACAAACCAACACACTGCCTATCTAATATATTTATTATTTATTTTGTTTATCAATTTTAGCTTTTTATATATGAGCAGGAACTGGAGCTAGTATCAAACAAATAAAAAGTGTGATGAAATATCGATTTAGGTATAATGAAGCAAAATATTCTGAGAACGAAGATCTGGTTTCAGAAATAATGAAGCAAGATACTGGTCAGAACGAAGATCCGGTTTCAGAAATAATGAAGCAAAATATTCTGAGAAGAAAGAAGAAAATTACAATCACGATTGAGCAGGCAAGTGTGTATGCATCACCTATCATACTTCGACCCACCCTCTAATACAAGGAATTTGCATAATAATATATATATCATCAAAATAAACACAAATAAAAGACCATCACACATGGCAACATGTATTTATTTGCATGAATCAGGCATGTTCATAATAGAGAATGGAATGACACATCAGTAACTGGAATGCAAGAAGACTGGAAAATTTTAATGTGCACAAGTAGATTCGGCAATGACATGAGCATGGAGAATTTCATCTCGCATGGCATCTTGCATTTTATTCCCAGAAATTCAACCAATTATTTATTTCAAAGGGGGCAACTCACGGCAAGAAAAAATATTGCCAGGAAAACAGTAAGCAATTTTAGACAACAAAAGAACCCATTTATTATTTCAAGAATTTAAAGAAAGACTCATGGTTTAAGAAAAATATTACAAGTATAACATATGCAACTATTGATTTAATCAGCGTATATTTCGCTCAAGCTGGTAATTGAAATGTAATTTATTTATTTATCACTTAGCAATTATTTATCACTAGCAAGGGAAACTTCCTTTCAGGTTTACTTCTAAAACTATAAGTGGGGGCACATCTGTGCAAACATTTTTGGTTTGTATATCTATTAACATACGGTTTCAGATAATGTACAACATGTTCAAAACTCACATACTCAAGGTGCAAGAACAGGGTTTCCAGTTTTGTAACACAGCCGAGGTAAGGATAAATGGCCGAAAGCTATTCATTAAATGAACACTAAATAAACTGGGTGTATACAAATTATATGTGTTCCCAAATACACATCTCCACTTCAGATTTTAATAGTGTAACAGCAGGGCACGAGATGAATAAAATGTGTTTAAGTTTTATCAACAGGGTAAGGTAGCTAGCATGGTTTCAATTCAGGGGAAATTGAAAAGAAAAAAAACGAGCATGTATCCTTTATTTTCTTCAAAACAAAGCAACGTAAACCTTAATACAAAGTGGATTGAAGCAAAATATTCTGAGAAGAAAGAAGAAAATTACAATCACGATTGAGCAGGCAAGAGTGACGATCGAGCAGCGGCGATTGAGACCGAAGGCAAGAGTGGCGATCGAGCAGTGGCGATCGAGCAGCAGCGGCCTGATTATCGAAAGGGGAATTAGGGTTTTGGTGGAATACGATGGAAAAGGAATACTATGAAACGATGGAAAAGGAAATGTGAACGGATGGAAAAGGCATACGATGGAATACGATTGAAATGTTTGTGAACCGATGTCAAAAGGCACAACGTTTCAACCAGTGGGAAGAATAATTGAAACATGGAAATTGTTAAGTGTAGGGGTGTGAAATCACTAAGTTTTCAACATTATGCTTTGAATTGTGCCACATTTCAAATTAATAATTATTATTAAGTCTTAGTTATTAATTATTATATATTTGTATTTAATTTTTATTGTTGACATTATGCTTAGAACCATTTACAAAAATCCACTAAACGGAGATACGACACGAGTCGAGTACATAAAGAGATGACAAGAGGTATAGCTAGGTGGCGGCCTATTGGCATACTTGTCTCTCGATGGTAGCTCTGAATTCTCTTATGGGTTTTCGAATTGCAGACATATACTATGAGGCATTTCCACTTTGACGACTATGGGGTACCCCTCTCGTGGGTCAATGATAAGTCTTAGAGCAATTTAAATAGGACCAGAAAATGATGGTAGTTGAGGCCCCCGTATGAACAGAAAATGATGGCATGGAAGAATAAGACTCTGTTTTAAATAAGAAAACCCTCAATTTCGAGATTGTAAATAGAAGGAACGTCGCAAAACCATTCTATACAGGGTAAATTGTGTTTAAAACAGGTAGGTACATTCAATTCCTAAGTGTCCACTTGGCGGTATAACGTTCGAAATTCAAAGGAAATTAACATGAGTTGACCAACCGAATTGAATTTCAAACGCTAACCATGGAAACTTGTGACGGCAAGGAATTTCGCTCGATCCAAATCAGTCGTTAAACCGATCTAGACTGTTCGAAACCCCTGATCGTTTGAGAACAGGACAAATTAGAACACAGACAGAAGAACATTTCATTGTTATTACAACAATTCCATCAGAATACAAGAATATACAGAGTTTATTGATACGAACCCAACGGTTCCGGTTTTAGGAGAATCCGACGGTCGGATCTCCCGTAATGTCCGTTTGAAATAAGTGGTCGAAATTCACGAACTGCCGCGGCGCGGCGCGTTCTATTCAGGCCATTATATATATATTATATATTTCGTCGATTTCTATTTAAAACGAATTAAATAAATAGTTTTGAATTCGTTTCAAAAACAATTTCAACTTTTATTTCAATTCAAATCAAAATTGAATTTTTTCCTTAGAAATTCGTTTTAAAATTCATCTCTATTCAATTCAAATTTCAATTCAATTTGAATTCCTTTCAAATTGATTTTACTTCTATTTCAATTCGTTTTCAATTCAATTTGAATTCAATTCATTTTCTATTCAAATTCGTTATCTATTCAATTCAATTCGAATTCGTTATTTATTCAATTCAAATTCAATTCAAATCAAATTCGTTTTCTATTCTATTCAAATTCAATTGATTTTCTATTCGATTCAATTCAAATTGGTTTTTCTATTCGATTCAATTCAAATTGGTTTTCTATTCGATTCAATTCAAATTGGTTTTCTATTCGATTCAATTCAAATTGGTTTTCTATTCGATTCAATTCAAATTGGTTTTCTATTCGATTCAATTCAAATTGGTTTTCTATTCGATTCAAATTCGTTATATATTCAATTGAAACCAAATTCGTTTTCTATTCAAATCAAATTCGTTATATATTCAATTCATTTCGAAATCGCTTTTCAATATTCATTTTAAAATGAATAAAATCGATATAAATATCGTTCACGTCAAAATGGCGTCAATCTAATCAACACGGCTTCATATATTCCTTTATTCTATTCAACAAATGAATATTTATTTTTGTCAACACACGACTAATCTCAACGAATGAGTACTGTCCACGTGTGACTATTTTTGCTAAAATATTTCGTTCAACACATGACTAATCTCAACGGATGAGTACAGTCAACACATGAACCTTTATATTATAATATTGTGAAAGATGTAAATTTTATTATTAAAATATTTCGTTCAACACATGACTAATCTCAACGTATGAGTACAGTCAACACATGAACCTTTATATTATAATATTCTTTATTTTCTAAATTGGAATGAGGCTCAATCAATCACCATATAACGTCAATTATATGGATTTTCATACATCACACATATATAATAGCATTGAAAATAATCAACCATCAACCAAAGTGCACTACACTGTATAAGTATCAAATACAGATATATAACGCTTATAACAGCCTGTCAATCAATCGATCGACATATTTAATCAATCAGGATGAGTGAACTTCAAATTTCATCCCAACACCCGTGTGGGGTTTCAAACAATCAAATACATATTTTATTTGTGCAGTTGGGCGATGTGTAAAATTTATCGACCCAATCAATGTCCTTCAAATAGGTGTACATAAACAAATCGTCTGGTTTGTAAATGAATATTTATTTATTCACTTTCACTATATTCATATTCACGTTAAAAATTATATTTTTAACGATAAAACATTTTATTTCAACACATGAATTTCTATTCAGTTCATTTCCAAAGCAAAAATGGTATTTTTATTTTTCTAACTTATTTTAGAAAATTTCGGCGGCATAACGGCACGATACTAGAAACGGGACGAGGCCTAGCCTTATCCCCGGTCTAGTGAAGGCGCACGCCATTCACACATCAATCAAATCCATTCATTTCACCACACAATTCAATTTCAATCAAATAATCTAACTAATTTTTGCAATCAAACAAACAAGTCCATGGTCTGTGGACGATTGTGTCGGGTGCTACTAAGCACCGTCTGCATCCTAGTATATATATATATAACTAGAAAAGAAATTGAAGAGTGAGAAATTCTCACAGATAGCTATCCAATCATCTTGACTCTTCTTTGATAGAAATCTTCATCGTTATCGCATTTTTGTCATCTTCGTTGCTGTAGCCACTACATATGTAAAAATCGAATTTTTACTTTGCTATCCAATATGTAAAAATCGGATTTTTACTTTGCTATTCAATATATAAAAATCGAATTTTTACTACGATGTCATATAGATAAAAATTCCATTTCAAAAATATAGATTTCGCCTTTCTAAAAATAAAGATTTCGCCTTTCTAAAAATAAAGATTTCGCCTTTCTAAAAATAAAGATTTCGCCTTTATAAAAATAAAGATTTCGCCTTTCTTCTTTTTCCTTTCAAAATCAAATCTTTATAACTCGTTATGGATAATAAAAATTATAACTTCCTTGTTGCAAAAATCTATATTTTTCTCGAAGTAAAAATCATATTTTTACTTCACTACTCATCTCAAAATATCGTCTTTTCTATTTTAAAAATCTCGTCTTTTCTATTTTTAAAATCTCGTCTTTTCTATTTTAAAAATCTCGTCTTTTCTATTTTAAAAATCTCGTCTTTTCTATTATAAAAATTTAATCTTTTGCTCGCTAAAAACTGATTTTCCTACTATGTAAATACACACAAAAACTGATTTAAATTAAACATAAAAACTGATTTAAATTAAATATAAAAACTGATTTAAATTAAATATAAAAGAAAGAACTTACTTTTCGAAGAGAGGGGGTGGTCTCAGCAACGTCGCGGTGGAAGGGGGAGGGAGTAGCGGTCGATGGGGGGGTTCGCTTCGGGGGGGGGGGGGTTACCGCTGTTGAACTTCGAAGGGGGGGCTCGATGTTGCGGTGGTGCCACTTCGACGACGGCGGAGGTTGTTTCCGGTGGTGGAGCGGAGGGCGATGGGGTCTTGGGGAAGCGCGCTCGTGTCTGGACGGGGGGTGGGGGGGGGGGGGCGCAGGGTTTTCAATCGGGAGAGGAGGACGAGCGTGAGGGGGGGCAGCGCTTGGCGCGGCGGCCTCCCCGGTGGAGCGATTCGTCTTTCTCCCCCTTTTTTTTATTTTTTTTCTGATTTCAGTTTGAAAAGATACGGGGGGTCAGAACGAGATTAAGGGGAAGACGGAAAGGGAGGGTTTTAATTTATTTATTTATTTTGCAAAAAGTTGACTTCTTCATACGACCTCGAAACGAGGCCCACCGCCTGTCGTACATAGCGTTTTACCCCCATTTCGAACACAATGGGATATGTATCGTAGGTTGGTTCGGTCGTTACAATCGGTTTTCACTTAAATCAAAATTTAAATCTTTATATTTTTAATTTAAACGCACATTTCAATTTACCGGGGTCACATACGAACTCTATAAATTGCAGAAAAATATTTTCTAGCTTCGTATTGACGATACGGTCCTAACAAAACTAGTTTCGTCGAATTCTGAGGCCGTTTGAAAAATGGCCATTTTCCAGTCGATTAAAATCAACTCAAACTGGTCAAACGCGTTTTCCTTTGCCACGCTCACATATTGATTCAAAAAATTATGAAATTTGGAATCTAGCAATAACTTGACATCACGGATCCAACAAAAGTGGTTTCGTCGAAATCCGAGGTCGTTTACAAAATTTCCATTTTTAAGGGCCTGAATTCCATAGCGACTATTCAGAATTTTCAACTGGACATATCTTTTGATTCCCGCTATGAAATTTTGATTTTTCGGATTCGTTGGAAAGATATCATCATTTAGATCCTAATGTTTTTGGTTTCACTAAAATCCGGATTGTTTTGCACCCGGTACATTCAATTGAAGTTTGAAATCGAATTATCGAACTACCGCGCCATTTTCAATTCTATTTATAATTATATATAAATATTATATTCTAACGACGACGCGTATAATATATACGTTCGAATTATATTCAAAATAAATTTCTCGTCGATATTAATTAAAATAATTCATTTTAAATATTCAAAATTCTCTAAAATTGCCAAAATAAAAATTTTAAACTGTTTCAGAATTTACGGGTTATTACAAAACTATAGTGCTTTATTTAAGCAACTAAATTCGAATCAGCCTCGAGCGTTGAAAAGGGACCATCTCGCAAAGGTAGCCCAATTGAAACAAAATTAGAAGCACGTACTATTTCTTTTTTTTTTTGTTCAAATTTACCTGTTGCGAATTTTAAAAAATCAACAATAGTTCTGTTGCCCAAAAGGATGTGGGAAGCTCTTTGTTTCATGATCCTTGAAGTGAAAATGAATCCTAAAGGAACCATTGGAGAGCTAAAGAGCTCAGACTTGATCTATTACAACGGTGCTTTTGCACCGTTGTAAAATTAAAGTTGTAATATGGTAATATATATGTTCTTTACAACAGTGATTATTGCACCGTTGTAAAAAAGAATATATTACAACGGTGCTTAATGCAATGTTGTAAAATTAAAGTTGTGATATGGTAATATATATGTTCTTTACAACAGTGATTATTTTACCGTTGTAAAAAACATTTATTACAACAGTGCGTTTTGCACCGTTGTAAAAAAGGATCTATTACAACAGTGCTTTATGCACCGTTGTAAAATTAAAGTTGTAATATGGTGTTTTTGTTGTAGTGAACTCATTTTCCACGATTGATGAATTTATTTGGACATATGTCAGCATATTGATTTTTTGGCAGAAATAGAACTGAAATGTTTACAGAGGAAGATTGTGCTTTCACATACTTGAATTTTTGGCAAAAATTGCTTTTAAGCAAATATTATATAATATAATCAACAATATTAGGTGATCTTTCATCTTTCTGTCCATCAACACAACTGTGCCTAAAAAAGCCAAGGGAGGCTTACATATGAATGATTGGGAAAAGGTCCTACATCTGCATCTTAATCACTACCAAGATCTTCCAAAAGCTACCAAACAGGGCTTCATAATCTTCCTCCACTACTCTTTTATACCATTTTTAGAATTGTATATGCATCACAGGATTTAATGTGAAACATTATTAGTACACACAGTCATACTTACACCATAATAAAATTCAAGTCCTATCACACAATTCATTTACGTATTGGCCCAAGATGATGCTAATATCAATATTGTATCCGGTTCTGAAGTCTGAACTCCGGAAACCAGAACACGATCATACTCAATCCATTTATATGCTTGATTTACTGTAAAGTCTCAGATGTACAACTTAGATACAATGCATCCAAACTGGATGCAGATTCTACTTATTAGTTACCGGTTAAGTTACATATATTAGCCGTTGTTAATTTGGATGTACCACGCGTGATGTAGTTTTCTTTTTTTCCCTATGGGGAAATTTTTTGTTCACTCCTGTCCAAAAATAAAGTCTAGTTAAAGATAATAAGAGCTATGTATCTTAACTTCTCAGCTCAAACGAGATATCACATTCACGGCATTAAATGCATCCCCAAGGCTAAAACGGAAGTAGGCGTGTTTGAGCCTTCATAGTCAATGAAGAGTTTCCATTATGGATCAAGAGCGTCCAGTTCACCTCAAATCCAAAAAAAAGCTAAGCCCGAGAAAAAGAAATGATTAGATGGTTAGTACTTATCATAGGAAAATGACTCTCAAGAAATAAGCGCAGCTTCCATCCTCATCACATACTTCCTTTTTTCAGCCCCATCCCCCCTCCTATATATACACCCTTACTTTTATTTCCTCCACTCCATCCCTTTCACAATCATGTCCAGCATCTCCAATCCAGAACGCTGCATTTGGGTTAACGGCCCGCTCATAGTGGGAGCAGGCCCATCAGGCCTGGCAGTAGGCGCCTGCTTGAAGGATCATGGCGTTCCATTCATCATCCTCGAACGATCAAACTGCATTGCTTCACTATGGCAAAATCGAACGTATGACCGCCTTAAGCTTCATCTTCCTAAACAGTTCTGCCAACTGCCCAACTTCCCTTTCCCTAAAGACTACCCCACCTACCCTACAAAGCATCAGTTCATCAAGTACTTGGAGTCCTATGTCGAACATTTCGACCTTCAACCTCAGTTCAATGAAACAGTGATGTCTGCTAAGTATGATGAGGCAAACTGCATATGGAGAGTGAGGAGTCTGAGTAGAAATGTGGAGGTTGAATACATTTCCCAATGGCTTGTGGTAGCCAGTGGAGAAAACGCAGAGAGCTTTGTTCCAGAGATTGAAGGCAGCAGCGACTTTTCAGGAGAGGTTCTTCATGCAAGTGACTATAAGTCGGGAAAGGATTTCGAAGGTAAAAGGGTTTTGGTAGTTGGCTGTGGTAACTCAGGAATGGAACTTTGCCTTGACTTGTGCCTTCACAATGCCATTCCTTCTCTAGTTGTTCGCGACTCGGTCAGTACATATATAGACATCTTTTTCCAGTAATACTACATAAACATATTTATAGTTTTAGCATGACATATTATTTACCATACAGGTTCATGTGTTACCAAGAAAAATACTAGGAAAGTCTACTTTTGAGCTTGCGGTTACACTGATGAAGTGGCTTCCAGTATGGTTAGCAGATAGAGTAATATTAGCTCTAGCAAGAATGGTTATAGGGAATGTTGAGAAATATGGATTGAAAAGGCCTAAGATGGGGCCAATGGAAATGAAAAATAAACAAGGGAAGACACCTGTTTTGGATATAGGAACTGTTCAAAGAATTAGGTCAGGCGACATTAGAGTTGTCCCAGGAATCAAGAAGTTCATGCATGAAAAAGTTGAGCTGGTAGATGGTGAAACACTTGATGTAGATTCTGTAATCTATGCTACGGGTTACCGAAGCAATGTTCCTTCTTGGTTACAGGTGATGTTTTCATGTAGAAGTTACACACACAGTGTGATGCGCGCCCACGCGCGCGCACACACACAGTGATGCGCACATGCCTGCACACAAACATATACATACATATATATATCTTAAACAAGAAGCTTTTGGTAGTTATGACAGTTAAGGAAAATTGACTGTATATGTTCTTTTATGTTTTCAGGGATTTGACTTTTTTTCAAAGGAGGGACTTCCTAATGAAGATTTTATAGAGGGGTGGAAAGGGAAGTTAGGGATTTATGCAGTTGGATTTACAAGGAAGGGTCTGTCTGGAACTTCTTCAGATGCAGTGAAAATAGCTGAAGATGTTGCAGAAGTTTGGAGAAAAGAAAGAAAGGAAGCAAAACATACCATTTGCCATAGATGTTGCCTACCGCAGTACAGAGATGATATTGTTGAGAATTAATCTCAAGCATTTTAGCCAAGTTTTTAGGAATAAAAAGAGTCAAATCTCTATTATAGCGTGATTAGTGATAATTCAAATTTATGATCCTATTTTTATTGAAAGAGGTTTTAAAGTTGCTATTATTTAGAAAAAGATATTTTCCACAAATATTTAGATATTTCCTAGAATATTGCAAATCCAGAATGGTTCATTGTGTGCTATAAATAGAAGAGCTCTCTCCTCATTTGAATCAAGTAAAATGTGAACAAAAAAGAAAGTAATAAAAAAATAGAGTTTTTATTTTTCTGCAGTGTTTGTTTTCTCCTTTTGTGTTTGCTATAATTCTCAGAGACTATCCAGTAATTCATATAGTTAACAAATTGGTATCAGAGTTAGACAAATTTTCAACAGATTGGTATTAGAGCGCCAGGTTGAAACTATGACATTTTTATTTCTTTCGACGTTTGTTCTCACAAAAGAAAACTTCGAAGTGTGGAGTAACAAAAAGAAAGAAGAATTGATCTACAAAAGATTATGGAAGATTGTTGAGTGTCGCTACGAGTGGCCAAAAGATGTTAAAAATATGACGGAGAAAGAGAGTGAGACATTTACAAGGTCGAGATGAAAAGACCATCAAGTCCGTGTTGCTATGTGTGAGAAATGAAGAAGCTTTCAACCATATAATAGGAGAAAATTTTGCAAGAGATTCGTGGAAATTACTGAAAGAGGTGTACGCAAACAAGGAGGCCCCAATGAAAAATAAAGAAGACGAGGCTGATTGTATGGCTCTGAAAAGAGTCGAGCAGGAGGAAGCTGTTGAAAATCAAGAATTCGCTGAGGAAGTCATTGGGAAAATGTATAATAATGAGATTACTAATGACAATGATACAAAAATTGATGATATAATGAACGTAGAAGAGGCAAGACAAAGAGCAGCCGCTGAAGCAATTGCAAAACAAGAACGGGCAGCTGTTGATAAAGCAAATGATGAAGCACGATTGCATGTAGGAAGAGCCGCGCGGTTCAGAGGGTTGCCTCAGAAGTAAGAAAAAGAGATACAGACCAAGTTGAGGAGGTACTAGCAGTGAACAAAGAAGAATATAACGTATTTGATAGCAATTTTGATGAGGACGAACCTATTGATGTAGAAGGCGAGGATAGGAGTAACACTAATGATGATGTTGCTGAGAAAGAAGTAGATTTGAAGGATACAGAAATTGGGCTTGATGCAAATACTGCCATGAATGTTTATAGGGCGGTTGAATCAAATGAAGTAGGAAAAGAAAATACAGCTAAAGTTGAAGAAAGACGTGACCGGCTAAGGTCTGTTATTGATTTGAATTCATCGGACTATGACAAACAGAAGCTGCAAGAGCGGTTGGCAAAATTATCTGGTGGTGTTGCAGTTCTAAAAATTAGAGGAGCGAGCGAAGCTGAAATTAGTGCGAAGAAGGATAGAGTTACCGATGCCTTGAATACAACTAAAGCTGCTGTGAAAGAGAGAATTGTACCTGGAGGTGGTGTTGCTTTGCTGTACGCATTCAAAGAACTAGCGAACTTGCAGACGGCTAATTTTGACCAGAAAATTGGTGTTCAGACCATTCAAAATGCTTTGAAGATGCCAGCATATATTATTGCCGCGAATGCTGATCAAGTAGAAGGTGCGGTTGTTGTTTGCAAGCTTTTGGAGCAGGATCAAGCTGATGCTGCTAAAGGTGAATATGTTGATATGGTAAAGGCTGGTATTACCGATTCATTGAAAGAGATCAGAACTGCATTAGTGGATGCTGCAAGTGTTTCTTTACTAATGACAACTACAGAAGCCGTGGTGGTAGAGCAACCTGAAAATAAGAAAGCGAGAAAAGAAGAGGAACTGATGAGAAAGAAAGTTTGGACGATTACTATACTTCTACCAAAACATATGAGATATAAATGAAACAAAAGTCTGCAATCGAAGAACCCAGTTCACCACGAATGGAGTAAGCGCATAGATGTTCGTTTTCATTTCATCTGGGAGCATGTCAAGGAAAAGGAGATGCAGCTGAATCATGTTACGAGTCGTGATCAGGTAGCAGATATCTTCACCAAACTATTGCCAAAATTGTTGTTCAAAAATTGCAAGACGATGATTGGAATAAAGGATGGTAGATGCTTGAGCTTAAAGGAGGGATTTGTTGAGAATTAATCTCAAGTATTTTAGCCAAGTTTTTAGGAATAGAAAGAGTCAAATCTCTATTATAGCATGATTAGTGATAATTCAAATTTATGATCCTATTTTTATTGAGAGAGCTTTTAAAGTTGCTATTATTTAGGAAAAGATATTTTCCACAAATATTTAGATATTTCCTAGAATATTGCAAATCTAGAATGGTTTATTGTATGCTATAAATAGAAGAGCTCTCTCCTCATTTGAATCAAGCAAAATGTGAACAAAAAAGAAAGTAATAAAAAAAATAGAGTTTTTATTTTCCTGCAGTGTTTGTTTTTTTCTTCTGTGTTTGCTATAATTCTCAGAGACTATCCAGTAATTCATATAGTTAACAAATTGGTATCAGAGCTAGACAAATTTTCAACAGATATGATATTATTTGATATGATCTTCATATAACTATATTTTGACTTTTAATTAAATAGGAACAATGTGATAGAAGAAGGATGTCAAACCCAAAATTTTGTCATTGAAATGGGCTTCTTTGTTTATAACCTGACTTAGTTAAGTTCATTTTTGTGTACTGATTTGGGGTTTTAGCATGATGACTATATATAATGACTGATTATACTTGGTATTAACTGTACGGGTTTCTGCATTTTCATTAAACCAAGCATATATTATCATTACTGGTTTTATATAGTATTTACTCGACTATATTCTATGCACCATATCTGTAAATGTAGGGAAGAAAAATAACACTATAAAATCAATACTGGAGAAAGAGGATAATAAATGATAAAAGAAGGGAAAAAAGGGGATATACAAGGGAGCAGGTGAGGCTGAATAATACCATGTGTGTAACTGAAAAGGAAAGCTAGCTTGTCATGGGTCTGAGCTGAGCTGCAAAATACATCAATCATTTCATCTGAGGAAATATATTGCGTTGCTACAACAAAAAGATACTGTACTGCATGAAAATTGAATAGTTTCTCAGGAAAAACAAGTCGAAACTCAGAGGTGGGTTAACGCAAATTTGACCCCCGCTCATATAAACCAATCCACATGCACTTAGCCCCCACTGGTGCTTCACAACATCATTCAGTATGGACATTTTCTATGTGCTAAGATATCCCCACAATGTGAGAGAAGATAACCATAGTTTAAGTGTTTAACCATAAGCTAATTTGAAACACTAATGATTAATTTGGAACTTTGTTTCATGGACACTGAGGAACCCTCAAGTAAACTCAATTTAATAATAAATTTAAAGTTCTTGTGTACTGAAATAAGAGTCGCGTCTACTCAAATAACAAATAAAAGGTCGTGTCCACGACCATCTTCAACCCTTCACAATGTGAAATCTATGCGGCACAAAGAACTAGACAATGTAAAATGAATGTGTTTGCGTATTATAACAAAAAAAATAGTTTCTCCAATGCAAATATGTTTAAATGTTGAAATTTGTTTATATGTTAAAAAACAAGTGGTGGTTAGCCTTTAACATTGTGAAATACAATGTCTAGATCTAGACAATTTATTTCACAATGTCTAACAATTAGATTGCCACGTAATATTACACATGCCATTAACATCAGCATTGGAGACTAAAAACAAAATGAAATTGTTAATTATCTATGTGGCATGTACTTCACATTAAAAAGACGCATGCATTGGAGATACTCTAAAAAGAAGAGTCATGCTATGAAGAGGGATGTCCATTAAAGCAAAAATATATCTATTTAAATGGTTGTGTTTATTTGTAAAATTGTATAGTTTTCTAAATATGAATCTAAATATTAAATTCATCGAAAGATAATTTTGATTTATCTTTTAATACAATTGTTATGCGATAAGTCGGTCTTTTTATCGGATAACTACGTCCTCGAGCTCTAGATCTTAAATTTTTCACAAAAGAGCACTATAAAAATATGATCGTTTTATGGAATCAGCCATAAAAAAGTAATGATTTAAAAGTAATTATCAACCTCTATTCCAAAATCTATATTTCTTTTATCTATTTAATAATTCGTACAGAGCTATGACGAATTTTTGGAGTATATCACAAGAGCAGACACCGCTATCATGACTCACTAAGTTAAATTACAATAATTGGAGCATTCATATGTGTGTGTTGCTTGGTGCACAAGATCTGTGGGATGCAATTGAAAACGACGATATATAACCAGAGGATACTAGAAACTAAATGGGAAACCAGATAAAGGCATTGAAAGAAATGCGAAGGAAAGACAATACTGCACTTTGAGTCGATGTGATGACTGCCTCGTACCTCCTGCCGAACGAAGGAAGGTGCGTTGTATGACGTACCAGGCCGATATGGGATGATCATTAGGGGATAATAACTCGAAGTAAACTTGTCGTATAACTCACAACACATAGATAACATATAATAGATATACGACATGATATAATAGTGAAGCATAACAGAATATCAACTCAATTTTCATATCATCTCAAAGTCACCAGTACAAATCAATTTTATAAATGAGTAATCCATACATCAGGCCTCAATACGTATCTCTCAGAGTATCCATAAAATCTCAGCAGACAGCGGAAGCAACAAAACATCTATATATAAGGTAATAGAAATACGCTAGCCTAATGCTCGCCACCGTACAACATCATGGCACCTAAACTTACCTGCTATCTCAGTTTGCTCACCATCAATGTTGATGAGCATCCCAAGGTAATAAGAGAGAAACATGAAGCCTTGAATCAGACAACAGCTTTAATGAGCGATAAAATAATTAGCAAAACAATTACACATAATATACGAGTGTAGACAGTTCAATCATCAGATCTGTCCGGCAACACAAGGATTAACACAGGATAATCATTTATCATATGCCATTCCAGAATAGGAATGGACTACCCCCAATCTCACTTCTCCTCGACGACCTATGGTGATAGCCTACCTAGAGAAAATAGAGAAGAAAGCACACAATCAACCATAGTATCCATAACAACCAATATCTTAGATATCATCGACTAAAGCCTTGAATCCTTTAATAAACAAATTTTCTCTCATCGATCAAAAGGGCTAACGAAAACCCCAGTTCTACTCGGAATACCATACATCATTAGCCATATGTTTACCTTAATCATCTAAGACAACCTGATCACTCCTACCTGAGCTTGATCCAGGGTACGCGATCCTATATGATCCTAATGGACGTCCCCACGATAACCCTGTTTTAAGTTTGCTAGAACCTTCGGTAACCAATGATTTCTTGGCACTTTAAATCTATCGATCCTTTCATCTCGGTGATCCTATAGTTCAAGCTACCTCTCGAACAAACTCCATTATCATTCTCGATTAACTCCTACCTGAGTCAAACCATCATCATACTAAATCGTATAACATCCCACGATCAGTATCACATCAATCCAACTCCGACCAATCCAACTTGAGTTCACAATTGAAGCACTATCCATCATTGAGTCTCACATTAATCATCTAATGTCCATTCATCACCAAAATTAATCAACAACTCCTGGAAGCAACCACAATAAGAGCCCCAAAACTTTGGCTCACCATCACGCTTCCTAATGGATCGGTACCGGTCCATCATCCATGAATGGGTACCTGTCCACACACTTAGCCAAAAAAAGGCTAAGTGTTGTCACTTGCTAGATCCTCTCCCTATGTGCTTCCTAGCAATCCAATTTCCAAGCATTTCGTCCATTCAGCTAAAACCTCGCGATCTATCATCGCACTCGAGTAACCAACCTTCGACCCACCCAAAATAATGTCCAATCTTCCTCGAAATTTGCATGCAGCTTTGAAGTCATGTCACAAGCCTATGCTTCAGTGTTTAGCGCACTTTAATTAGCATCGATGGATCGGTATCAGTCCGTCAAGCATGGATCGGTACCAGTCCATAGGGATAGCCGATTTCTAGCTCAAAGTTTCTAACGACATCCACCAGAGCTCGTCCACTAAGTTTCATTTGAATTCAGTCATCTAAACATCTGATTTGCTCTGTTCTTCAATCCTAAGATCTACGACTGCCAACTCTAACAAACAACTCAACCAGTTCAATCAAAAAATAGTAATTCATTCAATATTGATCATACCAACATGAACATATCATCAATACATCATAAACATATCATTAACAAGAGATCTAACATGAATTGAATCTAAACATATGCAAAAATATAATTTAAATAACGAATTACCATTTTATGTGATTAGATTAGGTTTTCTTAAGACGTATAAAATTGAGTTAAACATATATGATCAGATCTAGGATGAATTTAACATATATGATGTGAATCAATCTATAACACCCCATATTTTATATTAATAATAAATGAAAATATCGATAATTTATTATTTCAGAATTTGGCCCCGCATATACCATTATGTTCATGGCAATTTCTAATTCGTTTTGGTATATGACATATCCAAAATGGAGCCTGTATGGGAAAGTTATTAATGAATCAATAAATCAAAAGATTGTATGCGTATATGTACGCACGGATTCGAAATTCAAACTTAATCATAAGTTATAAATGGAAAATTATAATTCAGATGGGTTATGTACAGAAATAAATTAAACGTTATTAATTAATGTTAATTAGAATTTAGGCCGAGTAGAAATACACACTTAGACATGGAGAGGGGTCGACCTAGTCTTCACATGGGTTGACCCTTGTGTCGACCTAGGCATCGACCTAACTTAAAGGTGGGTCGACCCAGGGGTCTACCTACTCGGGGTCAGATCTGCATGGCTGGTGACATTCTTTTCTTATTTATACAGTTCAGATTTTATATTAGTAAATCTGATGGACTAGGATTTCTTGTACACCTATAAATAGAACGACAGAGCCTAGCTTTCAATTCATATTTTCGAAGATGACGCCAAGGCTCTGCCATTTTCTTTCCACTCCAAATCTTTTAAAAACTAGAAAATTAGATTTAGGTTATTCTGATTCAAGATTTGAAGATAAAGAATGTAAATCTACAACATATGTGTTCAGATTTCTGATCAACGTGAGGTAAGTCATGTGAATCTGGTTTATTTAGGTTTTCTTTCTTTCCCTCTTCTTTTAGTATCAGATTTATAAATTGGTGGTTATTTTAATACTAGATTCAGTTAGGAAGACCACAGAATCATAGATCTGAATCAGATTCAAGTATTAAAAAGCTGTCAGGTGAGTGGATTTAGAATTATACCTCTTGAATAATGGTATATTTACGGTTTATGTTCCTGTTTATTCTTAACATGTTAAATTACTGTAAATTATGACAATTTATTCTCTAGAATGTTAAGAATGTACTTTTATACAAAACTATTTTGTTAATCTTCTGTTTGGATTAAAGATCACTGTAATACTGGAATTGTGCAATTTACAATAGACATGAATATGTTACTAAAATATTGGTTAATGACAAATTGGACATATTGTAAATTAAATTACAGTGAAATTGGGAATAATGGAAAAAAAATAGATATACCTGATTTGTATGGAAATTTTATAGTGATTTGAATATGGTAAATAACATATAACTCAGAAAATAAAAATGGAAAATTAGTACTAGACTGGGTTAGATAGATTTGGGAAAATTGATAAATTTTCATAACAGTAAAATTACAAAGACCGTAGTTGCAAAAAAATAAAATAAGGATTAGTGTGAAATAGGTTTTCTTTTACCGTATTGCACTCTAATTAAATAAAAAGATAAATGTATGTCCACAACGAAAACAAAAGGAATAACTTCCAACTACGAATCTGGATTTATGGGCGTTATGGAAATGGATCTTTATATCTTTCCACTAATCAATCTAATGAGGTGTGTAAAATATTTTCCTGAAATAACGAAAATAAAAAAGACTGTAGTTAAATGGATGTTACAACTATAAAAGATTTGTTAATCTTAAGGAACCAAGGGAAAATATGATTATCGGGGAATATAACCTATTATAATTGATTATATGAATGAGAATGTAATATAATAGGTAGGCTTGTCCCAATGACAAGTGGAATCATAGCACTGGTTATAATAAATGAAAAAGAGAACTTATTAATAAACCTTATTTAATAGAACTAAGTTAATAAGTAAATGACAACGACATATTGTGATAACAGTATAAGACGAGATTGTGATTTAATAAAAAAGAATAAGGAAGACTTATAAAATGAAATAAGTTGTACTTAATTATATACTAAGTAGATATGTCATAAGAAAACATGAGGATTGGGAATGGATATACTTAATTATACATTAAGTAAAACATGTTATTGAATTTGTAAACATGTCATTGGGTAGTAAATGACATGATAATAATATAAAAAGTATGTAGATTAATTTCGTTAATTACAAACTAGGAAATAACATGTTATGGGCTTATTAATGAACTTAAAACATGATTAAGTTAAACTTGTACAATTAATAAGCGAGTAAGGTCGATTCCTTAGGGATATAAGGGGCTCTGGAAAACCTTGTAACCTGAATAAAAGGGGAATATTTGGGAAATCAAGCTAATTAGTAACCAGATAACATAAACCAAGGGAATATTTGGGCAATCAAGTTAAATAGTAACCGGATAAGATAAACCAAGCTTGGGATTAAAAAAAATAGATATAGGGTCTAACAACATGTTTGCATGATGCACTTGGATAAATCCGCGTGTACGAAGGTAAAGAACCCAACGGGGTAGATCATCAGGTGTCTTGAGATACGGGAAGAGCATGTCTATCTGATTATTCTATTTGGTTATTCTGCTTGACTACCCTGCGGGATCGGAGGGAAGCACGTGGCTTCCGAGGGGCATGGTAGGGTACCCTGTGGTGATCCTCTATTGCGGTGCATGCTCAGGCTGTACTCGCAAAGGTTTGGTCTGCGTGGTACCACCCAGTGAGTATACCTTGACTGCAACTGTAGCTTGGCAGTCAGAAGGCTATGGCAGATGGCATTGGGTGATTCGGCGATTGCCTCGGGAGTGGTTGGTCAGGACCAAATTAAGGATAGTAATCGTCGAGTACCTGTCATCGGTAGTCAGCAGGATATGGAAAGACTAGAGCTAAACCCAGGAGACCATTGATCTTTCACTATCGAGACGTTGGTTGAGGGACACACCAAATTGGATGATAGATTGTTTGCTAGGGGTACGTCACTTATCTCTTGATGTAGTCTTTCACTAGTTGAGGGAGGGGTCAGGGTGGGACCATAGCCATTGTGAAAATGCAGAGCATACTCTAGATATATATACTACAGGTCCTTTATGTGGACCTATGTAGATATGGAAAGCTTCTGACCGAGTTATGTGCATTCAAATGCAACCCTACTATGAGACTCGGCGTACAATAGGCAATATGTTCGTGTGAGAATCTAGATACACGCACTGGGTGGTGTATCGTAGATGAGAGGGCATTACTCCATGTTAAGGCTTGATTCGACCGATGAGTTTGGATATGACGATCCATGCGCTCGCGTGGTATAGCGATGATGGTTCTGTGCGGTAATTGCGTAATGATTTGGATTTCCGTACGTCGTTCGGCATAGGATACACTTTCATGTTATGACAGTAAGAGACCGTTCGAGGAAGATACTATGGGGAGTACCTTAATATGTTGGGGGTAGCTACATATATGTCATGTTAGGTTAGTCTAGCGGGAAGTAGATGGGTACGACATGAGTATAGGGCCTTGAGTGTTGTTAACCCAAACAACCTAATAAATAAGAAAACATGACTGAACGGTATGTGTAGGTTATTTTAAAATGTATAATTTTCCAATTACCGAAACTTTGTGTTCTGACCCCCTCCTTATAACACACTCGCAGGTTTGGTTTGTAGTTGATATATGATAGCTTTGGATATTGGATAGACAATATTATTAGTTCGGTAAGGCTATATTTGATTATATTATATTTTATCCACTCCGTTGTGAGATGTTTACCGATCTCTGATATATTTATTATCTTTTCTTTTCTGCAGGATACCAGACAAGCCGACTCGAGCTTCTATAGATTGGGATTTTTGAAAAAAAATCGATCTGTCGAAATTCGGCTTGTTACACAATCCTAATTTCCCAATATAATCCATAGTTTCCATGTGAGAGATATCTATCACTCACAAATTTATAGATCTAATGCATAAACAGTGAATATCCAATCTGGACAGTAATAGAAACCCCCCTAAATTAATGCATTGAGATGATCTAAATTTCCTTGATGATGATCTAGACAATAGATGTAATCTAGAATAATGAAAAGGATGGAGAATTAGGGTTTAGATTGAAACGAAGAATCAATAACGCCCAACCTAGTGTTTGAATGAAGAGAGTTGTGCAGTTAAAGCCCCCACAAAATCCCCGCTATAGCCCGTAGCACCTTTCAACCTCTACGCTGTTTCTTTTTAACATTGATGAATAGTAAATCCGCTTTAATCCCCGCTATTTTCCATGCACCCGCTAAATCAACGCTTTTTAGCACCCGCTTTAGCAATGTTAATATATAACGCTTGATTTGACTAGTTCTCTTTCAAAAAAAAAAGCCAATAGCGCTAGTGTAAAGAGATAATTTTAACATATAAGTGTCAAATATATGGTAGAAATCAATTATAGTCATCGATTCTAATGTTTGTAACCATGATATTCTTTGACTTTGTTATATAATAATAACAAACATTAGTTTCTACTACACAAATAATGTGAGAAAGATAATTAATTAATCTTAAAATATTTATTTTTACATCTAATGTACCTTTTGCATCTCTGCTATATCCCCGCTACACCTATTTGCACCTCTACCGATATAGAACCGCTAAGCGATTTAACTGGAAAGGAAGAGAGAAACCTTAATTCTCTCTCCAAAACACTCTATTCATAGTTGCAGTTCATTAGCCTAGTGGGCTTATCTAATCAACCCATTAGCATCTAATTAGTCTACTGTAATAACCCGGAAAATCTGGGCCAGTTTAAAATTTTTATTTTGGCTATTTTAGCGAATTTTGAATATTTAAAATGAATTATTTTAAATAATATCGACGAGAAATTTATTTTGAATATAATTAGGACGTATATATTATATACGTCGTCGTTAGAATATAAATATTTATATATAATTATAAATAGAATTGAAAATGGCGCGGTAGTTCGATAATTCGATTTCAAACTTCAATTGAATGTACCGGGTGCAAAACAATCCGGATTTTAGTGAAACCAAAAATAATGGAATCTAATAGTGAATATCTCTCCAACGAATCCGAAAAATCCAAAGTTCATAGCGGGAATCAAAAGATATGTCCAGTCGAAAATTCTAAATAGTCGCTATGGAATTCAGGCCCTTAAAAATGGACATTTTGCAGACGACCTCGGATTTCGACGAAACCAGTTTTGTTGGGTCCGTGATGTCAAGTTATTGCTAGGTTTCAAATTTCATAATTTTTCGAATCAATATGTGAGCGTGGCAAAGGAAAACGCGTTTGACCAGTTTCAGTTGATTTTAATCGACTGGAAAATAGCCATTTTTCTAACGGTCTCAGAATTCGACGAAACTAGTTTTGTTAGGACCGTATCGTCAATACGAAGCTAGAAAATATTTTTCAGGAATTTTTCTAGTTAGTATGTGACCCCGGTAATTTGAAATGTACGTTTAAAATTCAATATAGTGATTTAAAATGTGAATTTAACGGAAACTGATTGTAAGAGTCGAATCAGCTCACGATACTTATCCCATTGTGTTCGGAGTGGAGGTAAAACGCTATGGGCGACAGGCGGTGGGCCTCGTTTCGAGGTCGTATGTAAATGTCAACTTTTTGCAAAATAAAATAATTAAATAATTAAAAATTTAAAACCTTTCTTCCCCTATTACCCAGGCCCCCCCCCCCGTTCGAATTCACTTTGCAGATTTATAAAAAAAAAAAAAAAGAAATCGAACGATGAAGGAGGCGCGACCTCAACCACCGCCGCCGGCGTCCAAGGCGCGCCACCCCCACCTCCCTCCACCGATGAACTCGCCCTCCTCCTCGTTGCGCCATCCTCCGCAAGTCGCGCCCCCGTTCTTGCCCTCCTCTTCTGAAACGTGGCCCTCGCGAACCCTAAACCCCCAATCGGAAACAGCCGCCGCCGTGGGGCCCTCTAGCACCGCCAGCCCGAGCATCAACCTCCCCACCTCCGGTGACCAAGGCAGACCTCCGATTGCCCTTCGTCCGGCCGAAAAAGGTGAGTTTTACCCTATTTTTAAAATCGAATTTTATTTAATTTAGTTTTAATTAAATTCTGAATTTATTTAAATCAGTTTTTAGTTTATGTAAAATCAGTTTTTTTATTATTTATTATTTAATGGAGAAAGCATTGTTTAATAATATGATTTTTAAAAACTGTCATAACCTTATTTTTAGAACTGAAATTAGCATTGTTGAAACAAATATAGTAGCGAGAAAAAGAAGTGATTTTTCATTAGTAAAAGAAACCTTTTTATATGAAAAGATCGGATTTTTATTTTAGAAGAAAGAATAAAAATATGATTTTATATGTTGAATTTCGAATTAAAATTATGTTTTTTATATTTTTAAAGTATTAAAAATATGATTTTTATATTTTTAAAGTATTAAAAATATAGTCTTTACTATATAGGTGATGTCAAAATATGATTTTTGTTTATGTAAAGAGTTAAAAATATAATTTTTACATGATCGGGATATTAAAAATGTCATCTTTATATGTGTAGAAAAATAAAAATGAGATTTTTATGAAGATGAAATCTTTAAATTTGAAAAAGCGAAGTCCATGTTTTTATAAAGGCGAAATCTTTATTTTAGAAAAGGCGAAATCTTTATATGGAAAATAGCGTGATAAAAATATAATTTTTATCTATACAACGTAGTAGTTTAAAAATTCGATTTTTATATATTGAATAGCGAACTAAAAATTCGATTTTTATATATTGAATAACGAAATAAAAATTCGATTTTTATATATTGAATAGCGAAGTAAAAATTCGATTTTTGCATAGGTAGTGAAAGCGGGCAACGAAGGTAACAAAAAGGCGAGAACGAAGAAGATTTATATCAAAGAAGAGTCAAGATGATTGGATAGCTATCGGTGAGAACTTCTCACTCAAATTCTACTTTTCTAGTTATATATATATATATATATATATATATATATATATATACTAGGATGCAGACGGTGCTTATTAGAAGCACCCGACACCCGTCCATAGACCATGGACTTGTTTGATTGGTTGTGTAGTTGGTTAGATTATTTGATTTGAATTTGATTGTTTTGGTGAAATTGAAATTGATTTGATTGATGTGTGAATGGCGTGGGCCTTCACTAGACCGGGGATAAGGCTAGGCCTTGTCCCGTTTCTAGTATCGTGCCGTTATGCCGCCGAAATTTTCTAAAATATGTTAGAAAAATAAAAATATCATTTTTATTGTGTAAGTGAACTGAATACAAATTCAAGTGTTGAAATAAATATTTTTGACGTTAAAAATATAATTTTTTAAGTGAAAGTGAATAAATAAATATTTATAAACAAATCGGCCGATTTGTTTATTTACACTGATTTGACGGATATTGATTGGGTTGATAAATTTTACACATCGCCCAACTGCACAAACAAAAACGTGTGTTTGTTGATTTGAAACCCCACACGGGTGTTGGGATGAAATATGAATTTCACTCATCCTGATTGATTAAATATGTCGATCGATTGATTGACAGGCTGTTATAAGCGTTGAATATCTATATTTGATGCTTATACAGTGTAGTGCACTTTGGTTGATGGTTGATTATTTTTCAATGCTATTATATACATGTGTTGTATGGAAATCCATATAATTAATTTTATATGGTAATTGATTGGGCCTCATTCCAATTTGAAAAATAAAGAAGAATTGAAAATAGAAATTTATGAAGCCGTGTTGATTAGATTGACGCCATTTTGACGTGAACGATATTTTTATCGACTTTATTCATTTTAAAAATGAATATTGAAAAGTGAAATGGAAATCGACGATTTCGAAATGAATTGAATTGAAAACAATTTCGAAATGAATTGAATTGAAAACGATTTCGAAATGAATTGAATTGAAAACGATTTCGAAATGAATTGAATTGAAAACGATTTCGAAATGAATTGAATTGAAAACGATTTCGAAATGAATTGAATTGAAAACGATTTCGAAATGAATTAAATTGAAAACGATTTCGAAATGAATTGAATTGAAAACGATTTCGAAATGAATTGAATTGAAAACGATTTCGAAATGAAATGAATTGAAAACGATTTCGAAATGAAATGAATTGAAAACGATTTCGAAATGAATTGAATTGAAAACGATTTCAAAATGAATTGAATTGAAAACGATTTCGAAATGAATTGAATTGAAAACGATTTCGAAATGAATTGAAAACGAATTCAAATTGAATTGAAAGCGAATTGAAATGAATTCAAATTGAATTGAAATTTGAATTGAATAGAAATGAATTTTGAAACGAATTTATAAAGAAGAATTCAATTTCGATTTGAATTGAAATGGAAGTTGAAATTGCTTTTGAAACGAATTTAAAACTATTTATATAATTCGTTTTAAATGGAAATCGACGATATATATATTTTATATATTTTATATATATATATAATATAATGGCCTGAATAGAACGCGCCGCGCCGCGGCAGTTCGCGAATTTCGACCATTTATTTCAAACGGACATTACGGGAGATCCGACCGTCGGATTCTCCTAAAACCGGAACCGTTGGGTTCGTATCGAAAAGAGCTTTCTAATGAACATTAGAAATTTGAAATCTAACGGCTGGATTTGGAGATACGTCCAAATCAAATTCGAAAAAGGTCGCTGTAAGTGCAGTTCGATGGCCATTGATGGAAATCGACTGTACGGGCCTTGATAAAATTATTAAAAATAGTAATAATTTGTATAAAATCATAAGAAATGATTCAGAAAGAATTGGGATGAAAAACTCCATATTTGAAAAGATAAAAATAGATTTTTATCGAAATGAACTAGTTTTGAACTAGAATTTTAATTCTATTTATTTTTAAATAAATAAATTGAATCTGAAATGGTTTTGAAGTTAACCAAAATTTCCAATGGTTGCATTGGAATGGATTTGAATCGAAATTGTCTTCGGAATATTTTGATGTTGAATTTCGTGATTATACAAATGTTGTTATGGAAATTTGAAAGATATATATATATATATATATATCGTTATTTCCAATGCGATATTTGTTAGTCGTAGAATTTGATATTGAATATAAGCCGGGATATTTTCTATCCAGAGCCTTGTATTGAATATCAAATGTGATTTGGGTTAGTCGTGAATGGTGTCTTCACTAACACTGTTCTTGAACCCAGTTGAGGAAAGATTAAATCTTTTTATTTAGATTTAATGAAGTGTACCAATTAAATAATATTTAATTGGAATTGAATTGATATTGATTTTTGGGTTTATCGTGGACAGTGTTTTAAATAACACTTGTTCTTTAACCCGATAATTAATGAATGTGATTTTGGGTTTATCGTGAACCGTGTTTTTAAATGACACTGATTCTTTAACCCAGTTAACGATTAAAACTAAGTGGAGTTTTAATGAATCTTTAATTAGATTGAAATGGTCGAGAATGGAGTATCACCAGTTTTGCTCCAGGCGATAGTCAAATCTTTAATTAGATTTGAACGTGAAATGGTAATTGAATTTACCGATAACACCGTGGTGTTAGATATGAAGTATTACCAGTTTTACTTTATGGGATGAATAGGTTGGGATTGGGAAATTAAAACAAATGATTACTTCGGTAAGGTTCGCTAATCCCGACTAGTTTGAATTGATATTCAAAAATAGATTAAAGAATAAATTCAAGAATTTATCTTTGATAAAATTAATGGGAACCTTTCCCTATGAATGTGAAATTCAGAAACTAACTGTCGGTTAGCTAAGCAGAATGGTTTTCTGGATATTGATCTGATGTTGGTTTCGGCCTTCGGGGTTAATATTTGGGCAATTATTCTCTTGATTAATTTACGGTTAGTGACTGATGAATTGGAATGAGGCGTATGTTGTGTTTGTGTAACACTTATTTAAAATATACGCGAGTTATTCGGGAAGACCGGGTTTATCCCATTCTGAATAACTGATACGACGATAAGTCAAAGATGAAGACGATGGTCGAAGACCGGAGGTCTTCACGTCGTTTGGGTGATAACTGATGATCTTGATTGGGCTGTACACCCAAGAAGATGGAAACAGTTGGTGATCGTCCAGACGTACTTGGAGATCGATGGATATGCGGGGTACTAGGTGCCTTCGGTTTCATTCAGCCCCAGAACGGACTTGTAAATGGACTGTGTGTCTGACATTGGATTTTAGTCCGTGTGATTGATCTCTATTAAATATATATCTGTTTGGCGGCGGAGAATTTATTCTCTTGCTTAACGCCCTTCTCTGAGACGCACGAGCTCAGGGGTTATATATTGATGGATATCAAACGCATGGAGTGAATTGCCTGTGTGGCATGCCTAAGTGGCAATTGATCGAGGCTTCTGTTGAAAAGCAAAGTCTTGTGGTGATGATCAAAGCACGGCCTTTGTGGCGTAGCTTTGTGTAACGTTTGCTTCGCGAGTTTCACACCCGGTATGAACCAAAAACGGGAGGGGACATCAGGGAGGACTTGCGTTTCTTTCTAGCTAGAAGTGGCGTCAGTGGTTTTACACGCCCTGACGAGTTTGACTTATGTGGTTGTTGCTGTTGCGAGGCGCCTCGGATTGATCGGTCGTTCTCGAACCGATGGAGTCATTTAGTTGGCTCATTTATGCCCCAAAGGGCGGAGAGACGTATTGTTCAGGCATAATAATCCACATCGGTGGACTGGCCCTGACGATCTAAAGGGTTGATGCGTTCTGATCCTGAGACATGGGCTAGATTGTCTCGAATCGGTTGAGGACTATCTTTTGCCTCGGTTCATAGACGGAAATCCAATTTCCAAATACGTGCCATTTGCGGTTTTATTTGTAAACCTATTTATGGCGACATAGTGGCATGGGACGCTCATGTCGCCTATGATTGATACTTATGATTCGAAGTTGTTTTATACACTATGCACTTATAATAGTATCAAACGATTTGTTGTAAACGTATCAAGCATTCTTTGGCTGTTATAAGGGAAAACCCTATCCCCCAGCTTGCGTTGCATTGCGTGATAGGACCTGGGTCTTATAACAGCTTCATTTTTCTTTATTCAGCATTGCGCTGTTTGTTATATGCACTGGTATTCTTGGGAGGAAACCCGTTCCGTGTTATACGGCGTGGTCCCTTGATTTACCTAACTTTCAAATAAAGATTAATAACTGTTTTAGTTCTCACACCAGTCACATGACTGACCTGGAGTTTATTGTTTTAACCTAAACTCTGGGTGCCCCTATTTTCGACACGGGCAGCTAGTAGTTTTGGTTTTGCAGATTTATATTCACAGGATCCTGGTTTGTAGCTGAAACGATATCCGGAAAGCTTTGTATCCGTATATCTCTTCTAGTTGTGTATTCTATTATTTTCCGCTGCTATGTATTTAAATGTAATTTAAATCTCTGATATTTCTGTGTAATATTTGTTTATACTCTGTATATTCTTGTAATCTGATGCATTGTTGTAATATACGATGAGATGTTCTTTTATATACGTTCTGCTTTGTCTTGTTCTCAAACGATAGGGCGTTTCGAACGGTCTGGGTCGGTTTAGCGACTGGTTCGGACCGAGCGAAATTCCTTGCCATCACAGTTGGTATCAGAGCTTTGGTTTACAAAGCAGAGAACAAGGCACATTAGAACCATACGAAAGAATTCATCAGATATTGGATTAGTAATATCCAATTAGAATGACTCGTTAGAGATGGGATCAGTAGTATCCTAGAACGAGTGTGAAGAGTATATTTTTGAAAGTGAAAACAAATTTTTGTTTTGAAAATTTAAATCGATTATTCGTATTTGATTATCTATTTATATTGATGTGGACAATCCAGTATATATAGATTTTGCGTATACGTCTGATCCGCGTGCATTCGAAATTTTAATATACTGGATAGATATAGAATTACGCTCTAGTCGCCCGGGAGTGATTCTGATGATTGATATATCATCATCAGAATTTATATTCGAGTGACGAACGTGTAATATCTATATATTTCCATTAGACTGGTGTGAGAACCAATTTGATAGGGCTTATTGTTGTGATTTGACACCAAAAATCTGATTTTTGTATATGTATCAAAATTATGAATTTGAAACTCTAATTCACTAATTGATTGATGTTGTGTTGTTTGTTCATTTGTTTTCTAATTTTGAACCATTATGCCTAATTTGATCGAATAATGAATTGTATTGAAATTGGTCGCATTTGCTTGCATATACATATACTTACATTGAACAGGTCATAGCAAGGAGGCTAGAGCAGAGAATAAAATTTGTTTGCCCGACAAATAGGTACATGTTTACTACATAATTTCCTGTTTTGTTTGGGTGATGATGATTTTGTGAGCCTATTGGCTAGCCGCTTGGCCTTTTCTTTTTCTTTTTGAGATCTGAAGGACCGGGGAAGCTATTTGAAATTCCCCGATGCTCCCGGTGCAGGGGAGGTTATGGCGAAATTTTTCAAAAATTTAGGGTGTTAGCCAAATTTTTGAAATTTTGAAAATTCTCAGAAACTGAAAAGTTGGAGAATGGAAGCCAGATCGAATATAGATTTGAATGATCAAACCACTTTCGACTTTGTTCCTTTTCGGGGACGAAAAGTTTTAAGTGGGGGAGATTGTAATAACCCGGAAAATCTGGGCCAGTTTAAAATTTTTATTTTGGCTATTTTAGCGAATTTTGAATATTTAAAATGAATTATTTTAAATAATATCGACGAGAAATTTATTTTGAATATAATTAGGACGTATATATTATATACGTCGTCGTTAGAATATAAATATTTATATATAATTATAAATAGAATTGAAAATGGCGCGGTAGTTCGATAATTCGATTTCAAACTTCAATTGAATGTACCGGGTGCAAAACAATCCGGATTTTAGTGAAACCAAAAATAATGGAATCTAATAGTGAATATCTCTCCAACGAATCCGAAAAATCCAAAGTTCGTAGTGGGAATCAAAAGATATGTCCAGTCGAAAATTCTAAATAGTCGCTATGGAATTCAGGCCCTTAAAAATGGACATTTTGCAAACGACCTCGGATTTCGACGAAACCAGTTTTGTTGGGTCCGTGATGTCAAGTTATTGCTAGGTTTCAAATTTCATAATTTTTCGAATCAATATGTGAGCGTGGCAAAGGAAAACGCGTTTGACCAGTTTCAGTTGATTTTAATCGACTGGAAAATAGCCATTTTTCTAACGGTCTCAGAATTCGACGAAACTAATTTTGTTAGGACCGTATCGTCAATACGAAGCTAGAAAATATTTTTTAGGAATTTTTCTAGTTAGTATGTGACCCCGGTAATTTGAAATGTACGTTTAAAATTCAATATAGTGATTTAAAATGTGAATTTAACGGAAACTGATTGTAAGAGTCGAATCAGCTCACGATACTTATCCCATTGTGTTCGGAGTGGAGGTAAAACGCTATGGGCGACAGGCGGTGGGCCTCGTTTCGAGGTCGTATGTAAATGTCAACTTTTTGCAAAATAAAATAATTAAATAATTAAATAATTAAAAATTTAAAACCTTTCTTCCCCTATTACCCAGGCCCCCCCCCCCCCCCGTTCGAATTCACTTTGCAGATTTATAAAAAACAAAAAAAAAATCGAACGATGAAGGAGGCGCGACCTCAACCACCGCCGCCGGCGTCCAAGGCGCGCCACCCCCACCTCCCTCCACCGATGAACTCGCCCTCCTCCTCGTTGCGCCATCCTCCGCAAGCCGCGCCCCCATTCTCGCCCTCCTCTTCTGAAACGTGGCCCTCGCGAACCCTAAACCCCCAATCGGAAACAGCCGCCGCCGTGGGGCCCTCTAGCACCGCCAGCCCGAGCATCAACCTCCCCACCTCCGGTGACCAAGGCAGACCTCCGATTGCCCTTCGTCCGGCCGAAAAAGGTGAGTTTTACCCTATTTTTAAAATCGAATTTTATTTAATTTAGTTTTAATTAAATTCTGAATTTATTTAAATCAGTTTTTAGTTTATGTAAAATCAGTTTTTTTATTATTTATTATTTAATGGAGAAAGCATTGTTTAATAATATGATTTTTAAAAACTGTCATAACCTTATTTTTAGAACTGAAATTAGCATTGTTGAAACAAATATAGTAGCGAGAAAAAGAAGTGATTTTTCATTAGTAAAAGAAACCTTTTTATATGAAAAGATCGGATTTTTATTTTAGAAGAAAGAATAAAAATATGATTTTTATATGTTGAACTTCGAATTAAAATTATGATTTTTATATTTTTAAAGTATTAAAAATATGATTTTTATATTTTTAAAGTATTAAAAATATAGTCTTTACTATATAGGTGATGTCAAAATATGATTTTTGTTTATGTAAAGAGTTAAAAATATAATTTTTACATGATCGGGATATTAAAAATTCATCTTTATATGTGTAGAAAAATAAAAATGAGATTTTTATGAAGATGAAATCTTTAAATTTGAAAAAGCGAAGTCCATGTTTTTATAAAGGCGAAATCTTTATTTTAGAAAAGGCGAAATCTTTATATGGAAAATAGCGTGATAAAAATATAATTTTTATCTATACAACGTAGTAGTATAAAAATTCGATTTTTATATATTGAATAGCGAACTAAAAATTCGATTTTTATATATTGAATAACGAAATAAAAATTCGATTTTTATATATTGAATAGCGAAGTAAAAATTCGATTTTTACATAGGTAGTGAAAGCGGGCAACGAAGGTAACAAAAAGGCGAGAACGAAGAAGATTTATATCAAAGAAGAGTCAAGATGATTGGATAGCTATCGGTGAGAACTTCTCACTCAAATTCTACTTTTCTAGTTATATATATATATACTAGGATGCAGACGGTGCTTATTAGAAGCACCCGACACCCGTCCACAGACCATGGACTTGTTTGATTGGTTGTGTAGTTGGTTAGATTATTTGATTTGAATTTGATTGTTTTGGTGAAATTGAAATTGATTTGATTGATGTGTGAATGGCGTGGGCCTTCACTAGACCGGGGATAAGGCTAGGCCTTGTCCCGTTTCTAGTATCGTGCCGTTATGCCGCCGAAATTTTCTAAAATATGTTAGAAAAATAAAAATATCATTTTTATTGTGTAAGTGAACTGAATACAAATTCAAGTGTTGAAATAAATATTTTTGACGTTAAAAATATAATTTTTAACGTGAAAGTGAATAAATAAATATTTATAAACAAATCGGCCGATTTGTTTATTTACACTGATTTGACGGATATTGATTGGGTTGATAAATTTTACACATCGCCCAACTGCACAAACAAAAACGTGTGTTTGTTGATTTGAAACCCCACACGGGTGTTGGGATGAAATATGAATTTCACTCATCCTGATTGATTAAATATGTCGATCGATTGATTGACAGGCTGTTATAAGCGTTGAATATCTATATTTGATGCTTATACAGTGTAGTGCACTTTGGTTGATGGTTGATTATTTTTCAATGCTATTATATACATGTGTTGTATGGAAATCCATATAATTAATTTTATATGGTAATTGATTGGGCCACATTCCAATTTGAAAAATAAAGATGAATTGAAAATAGAAATTTATGAAGCCGTGTTGATTAGATTGACGCCATTTTGACGTGAACGATATTTTTATCGACTTTATTCATTTTAAAAATGAATATTGAAAAGTGAAATGGAAATCGACGATTTCGAAATGAATTGAATTGAAAACGATTTCGAAATGAATTGAATTGAAAACGATTTCGAAATGAATTGAATTGAAAACGATTTCGAAATGAATTGTATTGAAAACGATTTCGAAATGAATTGAATTGAAAACGATTTCGAAATGAATTGAATTGAAAACGATTTCGAAATGAAATGAATTGAAAACGATTTCGAAATGAATTGAATTGAAAACGATTTCGAAATGAATTGAATTGAAAACGATTTCGAAATGAATTGAATTGGAAACGATTTCGAAATGAATTGAATTGAAAACGATTTCGAAATGAAATGAATTGAAAACGATTTCGAAATGAATTGAATTGAAAACGATTTCGAAATGAATTGAATTGAAAACGATTTCGAAATGAATTGAATTGAAAACGATTTCGAAATGAATTGAAAACGAATTCAAATTGAATTAAAAGCGAATTGAAATGAATTCAAATTGAATTGAAATTTGAATTGAATAGAAATGAATTTTGAAACGAATTTATAAAGAAGAATTCAATTTCGATTTGAATTGAAATGGAAGTTGAAATTGCTTTTGAAACGAATTTAAAACTATTTATATAATTCGTTTTAAATGGAAATCGACGATATATATATTATATATATTATATATATAATATAATGGCCTGAATAGAACGCGCCGCGCCGCGGCAGTTCGCGAATTTCGACCATTTATTTCAAACGGACATTACGGGAGATCCGACCGTCGGATTCTCCTGAAACCGGAACCGTTGGGTTCGTATCGAAAAGAGCTTTCTAATGAATATTAGAAATTTGAAATCTAACGGTTGGATTTGGAGATACGTCCAAATCAAATTCGAAAAAGGTCGCTGTAAGTGCAGTTCGATGGCCATTGATGGAAATCGACTGTACGGGCCTTGATAAAATTATTAAAAATAGTAATAATTTGTGTAAAATCATAAGAAATGATTCAGAAAGAATTGGGATGAAAAACTCCATATTTGAAAAGATAAAAATAGTTTTTTATCGAAATGAACTAGTTTTGAACTAGAATTTTAATTCTATTTATTTTTAAATAAATAAATTGAATCTGAAATGTTTTTGAAGTTAACCAAAATTTCCAATGGTTGCATTGGAATGGATTTGAATCGAAATTGTCTTCGGAATATTTCGATGTTGAATTTCGTGATTATACAAATGTTGTTATGGAAATTTGAAAGATATATATATATCGTTATTTCCAATGCGATATTTGTTAGTCGTAGAATTTGATATTGAATATAAGCCGGGATATTTTCTATCCAGAGCCTTGTATTGAATATCAAATGTGATTTGGGTTTGTCGTGAATGGTGTCTTCACTAACACTGTTCTTGAACCCAGTTGAGGAAAGATTAAATCTTTTTATTTAGATTTAATGAAGTGTACCAATTAAATAATATTTAATTGGAATTGAATTGATATTGATTTTTGGGTTTATCGTGGACAGTGTTTTAAATAACACTTGTTCTTTAACCCGATAATTAATGAATGTGATTTTGGGTTTATCGTGAACCGTGTTTTTAAATGACACTGATTCTTTAACCCAGTTAACGATTAAAACTAAGTGGAGTTTTAATGAATCTTTAATTAGATTGAAATGGTCGAGAATGGAGTATCACCAGTTTTGCTCCAGGCGATAGTCAAATCTTTAATTAGATTTGAACGTGAAATGGTAATTGAATTTACCGATAACACCGTGGTGTTAGATATGAAGTATTACCAGTTTTACTTTATGGGATGAATAGGTTGGGATTGGGAAATTAAAACAAATGATTACTTCGGTAAGGTTCGCTAATCCCGACTAGTTTGAATTGATATTCAAAAATAGATTAAAGAATAAATTCAAGAATTTATCTTTGATAAAATTAATGGGAACCTTTCCCTATGAATGTGAAATTCAGAAACTAACTGTCGGTTAGCTAAGCAGAATGATTTTCTGGATATTGATCTGATGTTGGTTTCGGCCTTCGGGGTTAATATTTGGGGAATTATTCTCTTGATTAATTTACGGTTAGTGACTGATGAATTGGAATGAGGCGTATGTTGTGTTTGTGTAACACTTATTTAAAATATACGCGAGTTATTCGGGAAGACCGGGTTTATCCCATTCTGAATAACTGATACGACGATAAGTCGAAGATGAAGACGATGGCGGAAGACCGGAGGTCTTCACGTCGTTTGGGTGATAACTGATGATCTTGATTGGGCTGTACACCCAAGAAGATGGAAACAGTTGGTGATCGTCCAGACGTACTTGGAGATCGATGGATATGCGGGGTACTAGGTGCCTCCGGTTTCCTTCAGCCCCAGAACGGACTTGTAAATGGACTGTGTGTCTGACATTGGATTTTAGTCCGTGTGATTGATCTCTATTAAATATATATCTGTTTGGCGGCGGAGAATTTATTCTCTTGCTTAACGCCCTTCTCTGAGACGCACGAGCTCAGGGGTTATATATTGATGGATATCAAACGCATGGAGTGAATTGCCTGTGTGGCATGCCTAAGTGGCAATTGATCGAGGCTTCTGTTGAAAAGCAAAGTCTTGTGGTGATGATCAAAGCACGGCCTTTGTGGCGTAGCTTTGTGTAACGTTTGCTTCGCGAGTTTCACACCCGGTATGAACCAAAAACGGGAGGGGACATCAGGGAGGACTTGCGTTTCTTTCTAGCTAGAAGTGGCGTCAGTGGTTTTACACGCCCTGACGAGTTTGACTTATGTGGTTGTTGCTGTTGCGAGGCGCCTCGGATTGATCGGTCGTTCTCGAACCGATGGAGTCATTTAGTTGGCTCATTTACGCCCCAAAGGGCGGAGAGACGTATTGTTCAGGCATAATAATCCACATCGGTGGACCGGCCCTGACGATCTAAAGGGTTGATGCGTTCTGATCCTGAGACATGGGCTAGATTGTCTCGAATCGGTTGAGGACTATCTTTTGCCTCGGTTCATAGACGGAAATCCAATTTCCAAATACGTGCCATTTGCGGGTTTATTTGTAAACCTATTTATGGCGACATAGTGGCATGGGACGCTCATGTCGCCTATGATTGATACTTATGATTCGAAGTTGTTTTATACACTATGCACTTATAATAGTATTAAACGATTTGTTGTAAACGTATCAAGCATTCTTTGGCTGTTATAAGGGAAAACCCTATCCCCCGGCTTGCGTTGCATTGCGTGATAGGACCTGGGTCTTATAACAACTTCATTTTTCTTTATTCAGCATTGCGCTGTTTGTTATATGCACTGGTATTCTTGGGAGGAAACCCGTTCCGTGTTATACGGCGTGGTCCCTTGATTTACCTAACTTTCAAATAAAGATTAATAACTGTTTTAGTTCTCACACCAGTCACATGACTGACCTGGAGTTTATTGTTTTAACCTAAACTCTGGGTGCCCCTATTTTCGACACGGGAAGCTAGTAGTTTTGGTTTTGCAGATTTATATTCACAAGATCCTGGTTTGCAGCTGAAACGATATCCGGAAAGCTTTGTATCCGTATATCTCTTCTAGTTGTGTATTCTATTATTTTCCGCTGCTATGTATTTAAATGTAATTTAAATCTCTGATATTTCTGTGTAATATTTGTTTATACTCTGTATATTCTTGTAATCTGATGCATTGTTGTAATATACGATGAGATGTTCTTTTATATGCGTTCTGCTTTGTCTTGTTCTCAAACGATAGGGCGTTTCGAACGGTCTGGGTCGGTTTAGCGACTGGTTCGGACCGAGCGAAATTCCTTGCCGTCACATCTACTTAAAAGAAAATATTTAAAACATCAATTTCTCCATAACCGCTGAACCAAATCTTTCACGTGGCCACTTTATCGAATCGTAAATCATTATTCAAATCAAGTGATATTGATTTCAACTCCTGATTTGATCCATATCAAAATTTATAGCTAAAACAATATTCGTAAGTGTAAAATGGTCATAAGTCAATTTGATAAAAAATCATGGACATGTCTCATATCCCCATGAACATCATATTAAAAATCTGAGAATGATCTGACCACTAGGGAATAAAATATAATTATTTTACGATCTTCTGATATGTATATAGGTTGTTACATTCTCGATCTGGAGTGACAACCTATAGTCTTCCACATTAGGGACATGGGGTTTCTTTGGGGTTCTCTGGATATTGTGAGGCATCCGCCCACTAAACTGCTCGCTCATCGCATCGTCCCCAGCGAGTGGCTCCTCGCACTTCCCGTACCATTCACACACACTCTATAGCAGCGTCTGAGTAGATTATTAGATCGACTCGACATCGTTTTGTCTTATCTGAGTCGTGTGGTTGTTTTATTTCTTCTCTGCAGGGTTGTGGTTTATCTGTTTTCTGTGTTTTTGTCTTCTTTTGTTATTTTTATGGTAAACTTCCTCTTCTGTAATGATGCGTCTATGGCTAGACTCAAGCGCATTATTAAGAAAAACTCTATCAGCTTGGTAACGCTTTTGGAACCTTTAGTAGGTCCAGAGGTGATCACCAATTCGGTCCTATCTCTTGGCTTTGGTCGTGCCTTAGCCAATGTTTCTGACAAGATTTTGATTCTTTAGTCCAAAGTCATTGTTGCACACCCTATCTCCAATGCCAAACAGCTACACTCGGTAGCCTGATCTCTTCCCTCTTTTTCCTCTTCTTTTCTGTTTTGCGTTGTATACGCTAAGTGCGATCGGAGCGAGCGATTGGCCCTTTGGTCTGACATTATTGCTCTCTCCGGCTTGGAGTTTTCGGCATCGGTTTTGGGAGGCAACTTCAATGTATTCTCCTCCCAAGCTGAGAAAAGGAGAGAAAATGCCTTTAACTGAGTGGCGGTGGCGGATTTCATTGCCTTCATCTTTATCTCGGGTATCTCTGAAGTCTCTTTCGTCGATTCGACTTTTACTTGATGTAATAACCAGGACAGGCCAAACCGAATTCTTTCTAAACTTGACCGAGTTTTTGGATAGGAAGGTTAGTTCACCCTTCCATTCACATTCTCCATTTCTCATTTACATTGTATATTCTCGGATCATGCTCTGGTGATCCTGCGTTGTTCTCCCCTTTCCCTTTCTGGCCCATCTTCTTTCCGATTCCAGAATATGTGACGATCACACCACACTTTCCATTACAGAGTGGCAGAATCCTGGAACTCACTTGTTCTTTGTTCCCCTTGTGTTGTGTTTTCTTGTAAGCTGAAGCGTCTAGGCTTTCCTTAAGGCGTGGAACATTCTTGTTTTCAAGAACATCTTCGACTGCCTATAGGCGGCCAAAGAAATTCTTGTTCTCGCTAAATCGTCTTTTGACGAGAATCCCTCTTTTGCGAATAAGGATGCGTGGACGCTTACCCGAGTGGCCTTCTCGTCGGAGCTTCGTATTGAACATGACTATCTTCGCCAAAAGGCAATAATCGAGTAGATTGTTGAAGGTGACATGAACTTCAAAATTTTCCATTCCTCCACCCATTAGAAAAATAATATTCTTACGATTCATCAAATCCACCGTCCAAACCTATCTCTGGCTTCCACGCCAAGTAAAGTCAAAAATACTATCCTCTCCCATTTGCAAGCCTTTCTTGGCACTCAATCGGTGTCAGTCTCTGACCAAACCCTTTTCACTTTCATTCTTAGACTGGTCTTTCCGACGGATACCTCTGATCTTCCCGCACCTCCTTCCTTGGAGGAAAGTCGTACTTGTTTCCTTGCTCGTAGTAACGACAGTGCGAGTGGGCCGGACGGTTTCATTGTTTTTTTCCGGTCTGGCCGATTATCCAGGAAGACTTCTATCCCGCCATTCATTTTTTTTCTTTGGTGGAGATCAACTAGTAGGGTGGACTTCCACCAATTTGGTTCTTATTCCCAAGTGCGATAATCCTCGCACTTGCGTAGATTTTCTCCCGATTAGCTTACGTAACTTTTCTAACAATGTTATATCGAAGGTACTAGCCTCTCGACTAACACCGTTTCTTGAGCGTATTATTTCTTTTTCTCAGGCTTAGTTTGTAAAAGGACGCTTGATTAGCCTAGGAGCTGGTTTATTGAATCGATATTCAAGTTCGGGTTCTAATGTGGTCGTTAAGCTAGATATGGTTAAGGCTTACGATCGTATGTCAAGGTTCTTCATCATTAAGGTTCTGAGGGCATTTGGTTTTCCGCAATCCCTCATTGATCTTATCTAGCGTTTGATATCCAACTGTTGGTTTTACGTTCTCATCAATGGATCAACCAACGGGTTTTTGAAGATAGGCAGGGGTCTTCATTAGGGAGACCCCCTATCCCCTTCTCTTTTTGTAATCGCTGCCGAGGTTTTCATTCGTGGTATACATTCATGATGATAACTGGGAAGATTTACAGATTTGGCATCCCTTGGTGCTTCCTCTTATTTCCTCCTTATCCTTTGCTAACGACATCATAATTTTCACTAATGAAAGTCATCGCTCTATCCGCCGACTTGTTAGCCTTATTCGACAATACGAGAGTAGCTAGGGGCAACTCGTTAACTCCGACAGGATCTGCATTGTCCCGACGAAAGATTTATCTATGATTGTCTTCCTGGATTTAGGGCTACCTCTCTTCCTGTACCTTATCTCGATACTGTTCTATACCGAGGTAGGAAGCTTAATGCCATTTTCGTTCCCCTGACTGAAAAAGCCAAGGGGAAGATCATTCGGTGGAATGCGTATCTTCCCTCTCAAGTAGGTAGACTAGTTCTTATAAAGTCTGTTCTAGACTCTAATAGATCACATTCTTTGCTGTTACTCTTCCTTTTTCCGTTCTTACCGTTTTTTAGCGTTGTCTTTTTCTGAGGTAACAAGGACAATGCACTACGACATCATTGGATTTCATGGAATACCATTTGTTGTCCCAAGGGTGAGGGAGGTTTGGGCCTCTATAACACTAAGGATATTTGCACTGTCTTTTCTTGCAAGTTGTGGGCTTGGTTTGGAGCGAACGACTCCCTTTAGGCGACGTTCCTCCATGCTAAGTACCATAGGCTTTCAAGCGCAAATTTCACCAGTGTTTCATTCTACGCTAGTGAGATGTGGAAACGGATGCAATCTATGAACGCATTATTGGATTCATATGGGGGTGGAACCGATTAGGATGGTGATCTTTTCTCGATTAAGACAGCATGAAATTCGGTGAGATCTCCAGCTCCACGTCTTTTTCTAATATATTTTTTCATCTGGGATCTCCGGATTCCCCGAAGGTCCCATTGTTCATATGGAAAACCCTGCATGAAGGGTTACCACTAGACGACAACCTATAGAGGATCGACATCCCAATCGTTTCTAGTTGCAGGTGCTGCAGCTCTGGTTTTTTAGAATCCATGACTCATTTGTTCTTCCTTGGCTCTTATGCCAATTCGGTCTGGAATTACTTCGGGAACTTAGTTGGTTGCTAAGGTAAAGTGTCTTCGCTTTCAGATTAACTAAGAATTTGGTTGATCGGCATATCTGGTAAATCCATACGTTTGTTTTTCTTTAATATGATCCCTTGTTTTGTCTGCTGGCATACCTGGTGCTCGCGGAATAAAGCAATATTCGATGATGTGCCTATGAATCCTACTACCATCATTCAGAGAGTAAGCAATGATGTTTTCCTAGCCTTACGGGAAAGCCATTCAAAGGAGTCATTGCTTCCCGCTCGAGGCGATTAGCCGGTACCTTTGGTTTTTCTTCGGTGTCGACTACTCCTAAGGCAGGAATCGGTTGATTCCTTTGTTGGGAGGCGATTTCATGTTGACCATATAGTTTACACACTTCCCCCACCCCCCCTTTTTTGATCTTATGTTGTTTGTTAGCGTTGTAGGACCTGGATTTCCAGGTTTTTGAATTCTGTCTGGTCCAGAGATTCATTATGGCAGGAGGAGTTGTCTAACGGATGGATATGATCGAGTTGTAGAGAAGGAGTATTCAGAGAGTTAGATTCGACTTTCCATCATGTGAGTCCTTCCTTGGAGGGCACATCTGTTGTTCTGGCTCTTTGATCGTTTGATGTGGAGTCTTCAAAATTTCAGCATCACCCTTGTCTATGGCGTCAGTCTGCTGGGGATTCTTCTGCCTCTCCTACTTTCTTGTGATCCACTGGACTATATGTTGGCTATTTTTTGTTGTTTATTTGTTTGTATCTATTGTTTGTGTGTGCACGGTCTCTACATTTTGCAGTCATTGTTTTTCCGAGCTGTTGGAGAATAGCAAGATTCTCCCTTTTGTTATATTATATTTTCCTTTCTTGTTAAAAAAATGTTGTTACATTCTCTCCCATATAGGAATTTCTACCCTGAAATCCCAAGAAAACATGAGAAAAAATAGCATCCCTAATGCCTACCATCCACGAATATCCAATCAACCATCCAACAATCCATGCAACAAAAACCCTACCCTACCATGTAGAACTCTAATAGTACAGACACAATGACATAAGTAAGATATGATATAGGACATACCACTAAAATAGTTCTAGATGGGTCGACCTCGTACTCTCTTCCGTTTCCTATGTACAATCGTCATCGTCCTCGCTTCATCGTACCTTGACTACCTTAACAACCTTCCTCATAAGCTATTTTGTGCCACTACCTACGACGTAAAGCGGCTTACGAGACCTAAAAACTTCAGGATCAATCTCTAAATCTTCAAGCTAATTTGGAGATACCACAACATTCGAGTCATACACAAACTTCCGTAGAACGATACATGAAACATATTATACACACTCGCCATCTTCTCAGATAAATCCACTCTATAAGCGAGCTTCCAAATACACTCGATAATCGGAAATGACACAATGAACCTTGGTGCTAATTCTTTACTTCCAAAATGAACCAAATTTCTTAGAGGTGAAACCTTAACAAACACTAAGTCTCCAACAGAGAATTCCAAGTCCTTTCATCGCTTATCGGCATAACTCTTCTGATGATCTTGGGATGCCTTCATTTGGGCCGAATGATCTCAATTTTATCTGTCGTTCTCATATCATCTCAGGCCCAAGTACCAACTTCTTATCAGTTTCTAACCAATAGGAAGGCGAATTACACGGTCTACTGTACAATGCCTTAAATGGTGTCATTCCAACGCTTGACTAGTAACTATTATTATAAGCAAACTCGACCAAACATAGATGGTCTTCCCACAATCTTCTAAATTCTAATACACAAGCTCTAAGAAGATCTTCGAACATTTGATTAACCCTCTCAATCTGACCATTTGTCTGGGGATGATAAGTCGTACTCATACATAGCTCGGTTCCTAATGTCTTTTGCAAATACTTCCAAAATCCATTGGTAAACAATGAATCTCAAACACTAACAATACTCTTGGGAATTACATGGAATCAAACTATACACTTAAGATATAATTCAACCAATTTGATGTTGTCCTAGTCGATTTGACACGAATAAACCTCGTGCTCTTAGTCGAGCTATCCACGACAACCTAAATACTACTATTTTCTGCCCTTATCCTAAGTAGTCTATCAATAGAATCTATCGACACTTGCTCCCATTTCCATGTAGGAACCTCCAACGGCTGTAACAATAAACTCGACTTTTTCTTCTCAGCTTTAACTAACTGACAGTTCATATACTTTAAGATAAATTTTCCAGAATCCCTCTTCATGCCTTCCCAGTAGTAGGCTCGCTTCATATATTAGTACATCTTATTACCGCTAGGAAGAATCGTCAATCTATAGTGATGAAATTCCCTTAAAATCTCGTCTCTTATTCCATATATATCAAGAACAACTAGTCGTCTACTCTTACATGGCCAACCATCTCAATCAACTTTGAAATCCTTAATCTCCTCGGGTTCAATTCTCATCTACAATCTTCGTATGATTTCCATAAGCTTATCATCTTGCTTCTAGCTTTTGCCAATCCTTTCGGTGATATTCGGTATAATCGATAAGCTTGCTAACATTTTAGGCTTTAATTCACAATGAGGTCTAAAGTTTAATCTGGCCAAATACTCGAGGTGCTTCCATTTAGAAAACATGGCACCCAAACTCGCATGTCTTCAACTTAACAGATCCGCCTGTGTTACCTTTACCTAGAGTATAAGCTATTCCAAAATCATATGATGCCATAAACTCTAACCATAGCTGTTGTCGAAGATCAAAATCTTTTTGATAGAAAAGGTACTTCAATGACTTATGATCCGTAAATAACTCGAACCTTACTCCCAATAAATAATGCCTCCAAATCTTCAGAGCAAACACTTTCATCGCTAACTCGAAATCGTGTGTCGTATAATTTTTTTGTGCGACTTCAGTTGTCAACTTGCATAAGCCATAACTCTATCTTTCTACATTAGCACCGCTCCAAGTCTAGTTCCAAATGCATCTATATATACCACCATCTCTTCATTCCCAACCGGAATGGTCAACACAAGAGCACTCATCAATCTCCCTTTCAAAATTCTGAAGTTTTTCTCACACTTCACATCCCACATGAAGAATTGATTCTTCTTCGTCAATTCAGTTAATTGTGCTGCCATCTTCGAGAAATCCTTGATAAATAGTTAATAATATCCAACTAAACCAAGGAAACTCCTAATATCCGCCGCATTCTTGGATTGATCCCATTCCTGGCTTGATACCACCTTAGCAGGATCCACTGCTATTCCTTGTCCCGATACGACATAATCCCAGAACCTCACTTTTTCCTTCCATAAGTGACACTTTAAAAACTTATCCCTCAACTGATGTTTCCATGAGATTTCCAAAACAACTCTTAAATGCATCTTGTGATCTTCTCCAGTCTTAGAATAAACCAATATATCATCCACGAATTTAAATATGAACTTGTTCAACTAATCCATGAAAAATAGATTCATAAGATCCGCAAAATATATTGGCTCATTAGTCAATCCAAATGGTATCACCAACAAATCATAAAATCCGGATGGTGTCCTAAAAGAATTTTTCGACATGTTATCCTAGCCACCCTCAATTGGTGAAATCCCTCCGCCAAATCCATTTGGGAAAACACCTTGTTTTCGTGAAGCTGATCAAACAAGTCATCTACCCTAGGCAATGTATACTTGTTCTTCTTGGTCACCTTATTCAGCTCATGATAATCCTCACGCAATCACAATGATCCATCGACCTTGGTCGCAAACACAACCGGTGCACCCTATTTGGATACGCTTCTCCAAATGAATCCCTTATTCAAAAGATCGTTTACTTGCACTGCTAACTCCTATTATTCCTTAGGCGCCATCCGCCTAAGAGGCATAATAATAGGTCTAGATCCAACCACTAAATCTATATGAAAGTTAATCTCTCATTGCGGCAGCAATCTTCTGACCTCATCAAAGCATTAGAAAACTTACAAACAATTGGTACATATGACAACCCATCTCGTGGAATCAAAAACGAATATAAAAGGATAACCAGAACCGCATCCTCTGTAGAAAACGTATCACCATTGTTCACCCTTCAATATTTTCGATTTTTACCTCAATCCTCTTACAATCCACAATAGCCACATACCTCCTCAGCCAGTCCATACCAAAAATATTGCCAAACCGAATGAAATTCAAAACAAAAAATCACACATAAAATAGAAACTATGACTCAATAAAACTAGACCACAATAAAGCATATAAAGACTAGACGAACCCCCTACTGGATTAGTCACAACCAATGGTCTAGTACAATCTCAGGTTCTAAACCTAGCTAACAAACAAGCTCACTTCAGATAAAAGAATGCGATGCTCCAGTATTAAACAAAATTCGAACAGAAACATCTCTGATAGAAAGCGTACCTTGCAAAATAACACTCTTCCTCTTTTCCACAGCAGTCGGACCCCTTGAGGAAAACGACACAACATCCAAAGTATACACTCTCACAACCTGCATATCCTTCGGTGGATCCAGACAATTTTTCTTGATATGCCCATCTTATCACAGTTGTAACACTTTCCCTCCACCTTAAAGTTCTTACAATCCTTGGACAATCGGTTCTTCTATTGACAGTTATAGCAGGTAAACTCACTCTTCAGCATCTTTTGGCCATTTTTCCCTTACTGTTGTTGTTTTCTTTTTTCACTCCACTTTTTCTTATTAACGACACCTTGTTGAGGCTTTGACTCCTCTTTACACTCAACAGTAAGTCCTTCCTTCTACGGAAACAAACTATCCTTCCTCAAAGCCTTCTCTACTAGATTCTCATAAAAGTCATCAGCATTGTCGATCAATTATTTTCCAAGACTCTCATCCAAACCCATAATAAATTTCTCATTCTTTGATAAGGGGTCTTAATATATCAATGAGCATACTTTGAAAAAGATTCGAACTCCATTGCATATTTAGCGATAAGCCTTTTTCCTTGCTTCAGCTCACCAAACTTCTTAAAGAATATCGACTTATGGACTGTAGAAATGAACTTCTCCTCAAACTTAGTTCTAAACTGATCCCAAGTGATCTGGTCCTCTGGACTCTCCAAAGTAATAGAGTTCCACTAATCCATTTTGCCTTGATGTAAGATTTCTCTTAGTTGCATAATCAATTCCCAAATCATTGAAAACCCAAACACAAGTATCCAACCAATTATAAAACTCAATAATATGTTCCGTACCAATAAACGGGTTGCCGCCCAGAGAAGCATAATCTTCTAGTTCTTTGCAACATCGCTAGGTGCCTACACAAGAACAGTACGCTCCAGTATAACTTTTGGAGTGGGAATCCTCCTCGTGATCACTGCTATCATGGCCTTGAACATAGCAGAATAATTGGCAATAAAAGCTATATATCTCGACTGGCTACCCTCGCCAACCCCTTATGTAGCAGGCTTATCCTTAGCAACATGTCTCAAAGTTCGTCGACTCATTCTCTTTCTGAAACGAGAATGATCAATCCACATTAGAGAAAGGCCACAATATTGTTCAAGTGCCTACTGACCTTCTATACTATATATTATAATATAATAATTATCCATTAAAAATTAAAAGTACATCTCTCATGTGCTTTCATTCTTGCGGAATTTAGGTAAAAATTGATTTAACAAAGCTTTGATACCTAATGTGATAGCCGCCTCATATCTCTTGTACCGAACTACGGAAAACGTTCCATGTATAACGTGCCAGGCCTATGTGGGACAATCAATAAAGGATAATAACTTGAAGTAATCCTGTCGTATAACTGACAGTGCAAGGATAACACATAATATAAAATATAAAATAGGATATATTAATGAAGCATAATAAAATAGAAAAAATCTCATATCATCTCAAAGTCGCCAATACAAATCAATTGTATAAATGAGTAAACCATCATGCCTCACTACATATCTCTCAGAGTACCCATAAATCTTAACGGAAAGCCGAAGTAACAAAACATTTATATAGTTAGTAATAATAATACGCCAGTCTCCTGCATGTCACCTCACAACATCATCGGCACCAAAACCTGATACCTGCTATCTTAGTCTGCTCACTGTCAATGTTGATGATAAACCCATGGTAATCCTTAAGTTAGACAATAGTCTTAGTGAGCGTAAAATAACTAACAACAGTTACACATGATATATAAGTGTAGATAGAGTTCAATCATCTGATCTGTCCAACAACACAAGGACTAGCACAGGATAATCGTATATCATATGTCGTTCAAGAATAAGAAAGGAAATCCCCTAATCCCACTTCTCCTTGACCAATTATGGTGATAGTCTACCTTGACAAAAACACACAATAAACCATAGCATTCACAGCAACCAATATCGTAGATACCGTCGACTAAAGCCTTGAATCCATCGATAATTAAATTTGCTTTCATCGATTAAAAGGGCTAATGGAAACCCTATTCTAGTCGAACTACCATACATCATGAACTATATCTTTTCCTTAGTCATCTAAGACAACTAGATCACTCCTACCTGAGCTTGATCTGGGGTACACGATCCTACCTGATCCTAATGGGCGTCCCCACAATACCATTGCTTTGAGTCCTCCATGACTTTTGATAACCGATCATTCCTTGGCTCTTCGAATCTGTCGAGCCTTTCTTCTTGGCGATCCCATAGTTCAAGCAACCTCTCGAACAAACTCCATTATCATCCTCATTAACTCCTACCCGAGTCAATCCATCATCATACAGTATCATATAGCATCCCACGACCAGTATCACATCAATCCAGCTTCGACCACTCCAACTTGAGTTCACAATCGAAGAACTACCCATCGTTAGGTTACAAATCAATCATTTGAAGTTCATTCATCAGCAACCCCTAGAAGCCACCACAATCAAATCCCTAAAACCTTGTCTCCCCATCACACTTCCTGATGGATCGATATCGGTCCATCATCTATGGATGGGTACTGGTCCGTACACTTAGCCAAAAATATCTAAGTGTTAGCGTTTCCTTAATTCTCGCCCTACGTGCTTCCAACAAGTCCAATTTCCAAGCATTTCATCCATCCAGCTAAAACGTCTATCGGTCCATCATTGCACTCGAGTTATCAACCTTCAACCCATCCAAAATTACATCACATCTCCCTAAAAGTTTGCATGCAGCTTCGAAGTAAAGTCACACGCCCATGCTCCAATTTTCATTGCACTTTAATGAAGAATTGATGGATCGGTACCGGTCCATAAAATATGGATATGTACCGGCCCATGGAGATAGTCGATTTCCGACTTCAAATTTTTGAGCACCTTTTCAACATCCATCTGATCTCTTCTACCAAATTTCATTTGAATCCCACCATTTGAACCTCTGAATTGCTATGTTCTTCAATTCTAAGATCAAGGGCAACCAATACTAAAAAAAAAAACTCAACCAATGGAATCAATTCTGAATTCATCCAATACTGATCATACAAACATAAACATATCATGAACACGAGATCTAACATGAATTGGATCTAAACATATGATAAACATGATTAAACTAACTAATTGCTGGTTTATGTGATTAAATTAGTTTTTCCTAGGATGTCTAAATTTGAGTTAAATAAATATGATTAGGTCTAGCGTGAACTTAACATATATGATGTGAATCAATCCTAATTTACCAATATAATTTGTAGTTTCTGTATAAAAGATATTTATCACTCACCAATTTCAAGGTCCAATGTAATACCGGTAAATATCAGATCTGGACATCAATATAAACCTCTAAAATTGTGTAATTGCAATGATCTAATCTTCCTTGATGATGATCTATCCTCTAGATGTAATCTATGATGAATTAGAATGAAAAAGATGGGGAAATAGGGTTTAGGTTGAACCGCAAAATCACAGACGCCTAACCTAATGTTTGAATAAAGAGAGAAATCTTAATTCCCTCCCCAAATCCCTCTATTTATAGCTGCATTTCATTATCCTAATGAGCTTATCTAATCAGCCCAATGGAAGCTAAATAGTCTGCCTAATAGAAACTAAAACATAAAACAACGATTTCTGCTAAATCGCTAAACCAAATCTTTCGTGTGACCATACTAAGAATCGTAAACCACCATTCCGATCCAATGAGATAGACTTCAACAGTTGATTTGATCCCTATCAAAATTTGTAGGTAAAACAATATTTTCAAGGGGAAAATAGTCTTAAGTTGATTTGGTAAAAATTATGGACAAGTATCACATCCCCATGAAGAACATAATAAAATCTGAGAATGATCCGACCGTTATGGAATAAAATAAAATTATTTGATGATGCTCAGATACGTAAAATGTGGGTCGTTAAAGTCGAGGTTTGAGATAATTGTCAATGTAGAAACTTCAAATGAAGCATTGGACACATTGCAAAAGGTGTACAAAAACATCGACCGTGTTAAACAAGTTCGGCTTCAAACAATTCGAGACAAGTTGGGAGCAATGAAAATAACCAATTCAAATGGAATATCCAACTACATCATGTGGGTGCAAACAGTGGTGAATCAACTCAAACACAGTAGAGTAAACCTAACAGATGCAAGGATTATGGAGAAGATTCTTGGATTATTGATCAAGGATTTTGGGAATGTTGTATGTGCAATTGAAGGGTTGAGGAACTTAGCAAAAATGACCATTGATGATCTCATAGGTTTGGGTTGAGAAACTTGGCAGAAATGACCACTAACAATCTCACATTTTCTCTTAAAGCACATGAACAGTGGAAGAATAAAAAGAAATAAATTCTTCTTGAGGAGGACTTTAAGGTAGGAGGTCAATTGAGAATAAAATGTTATTCAACCAAATAGCTACCGAGAAAGACAAGGCAGTGATGTACACACACACACACACATCAAAATCGAGGAAGGGGATGCAACCGAGAAGGTCGTGGTTATGGTCGTAATGCAGATTGTGCATTTGGAAACAAACCCGAAGAAAAAGATAACGCAATCACATAAAATTGGCATGACCAAGAATATGGCGTTAGATGAGAAGGCCAGTTAGATTGTTCAAATGATGATTGCTGCAACTGCGGGATGTATGTTCAAACTCAATTTGGGTAACATGCAAGAAAAATGCTTACAAATCAACATGGAGGATATATAAATCCTTCACTACTAAACATACAATAAATACGAACGAAGATTTGCAATGGTCGTCAACAACAAGCTACTCAAGATTATCGGTGACTTGTACATTCTAGATTTCTTTTACGAATTAAATAATAAGCCTTAGAATCCAACGATAGCAATTGGAAATATGAAATTTGCGATCGTTACTAGCCGTTGGAAAATCACGAGCTATTAGACCGAAACATGCTTCTTCTTCCTCATTTTCTTTCTCCCCCAAAAACAAAAAATATTCCTCTAACCTCTCCCACTTCGTTGCTACCAAGTTCTAATGCCTTTGTGAGCTTCCCCATCTCTGACCCAATTCCCTCTCTCATCTCCAACCTCCTAACCACCTCTAGATCATATAATTAGCCTAAACCATAATTACCTTAATTTGTTAATTTAGGGTTAACTTGTTGTTTTAATTGTTTATATTGCCTCATTTCTTGTGTATTATAGTTTATTGAAGGTTAATTGCTGTTATTATCCTATATAAGTATTGACAATATATATTTTATGCCATAATAAATTAGTGTACATATGCATTGAATAACTTAGCACTTTTAAATCTTTTTAGGGTTATTTAGTGCGGACGAACATAATCTAATTTATGTATTTTCTAAAACGTCGAAAATGATAATTAAATTTATATAATGTACTATTGACATGCCATTTGACAAGGCCGTAAAAGTCATAGGTATTTGCAGTCATAGTGCTCTAGACTCTAGTGGAGCATGTTTGGATACTCATGATATCAAGCAAGACAATTACAGTATGGCTTTACCCTCTGTTCGACATGATATCAACTCAACCAACTGGGACTTTAGGAACATCTATTTTGATGTCTTTTCGGCTCGACTAAGTAGGACTAAGGCAAGCTTCGGCTCGAAAAATGTAATGTCTTCGGGTCAACTCCGGCTTGAATATGTCGAGCCAGACTATGTTGGGTAGGATATTGGAGATATTTCTGAAGGCTCTTTTAACTATTTATACAAGGTCAATCTACTTCTTTATAACATTGGATCGAATGCCACCTATAATGTTCAACCTGAATATGGATATTTCTCACGTGAAAAGACTTATTCCATCACTCCTAGAAGGTCAGATTGAGAGCCATGTGTCATGATCGAACCGGGGATGACCCCATGTTATAAATAACCTCTAGGGCAATGAAAAATGGACTTTTGATCTCTTTTCTACAATTTTACTTTCAATAATATCATTGTACTCAAGATTATCATAATCTTTACATTATAATCACAATTTCTGAGTAATAGAAAAGAGAAATATAAATTGGACGTAAACCATTCAATGCCGAACCACTATAAATCTTGTTTCTTGCATTTCTTATTATATTAATTTATTATTTCTTCATTTCATCTCTTCATTGTATATATATTTGGGTGTTTGTGACATGTTTTGGTCAAACATTTTGGCGCTTTCATCAAGAACGTTGAATTCTCAAAATCTAAGGGTTTTTTATTCTACTTTTTGGATTGCTAAATTCGAAGAGAAAATTTTACAAATCCTTCATTCCTGCATTTCCCCTATTTCCTTCAGATAGGAAAAATGGTGTATACTTGAGCTGAAGCTTCCTCCAAGCCTTCCAGCAGTCACATACAACTAGGAGACAATAGCGCTGCACAAGTTCTAGCTTCCGATTTAATACTGAGCCAACCAGAAAATGATGCTACCGTCATAGTCACTCCCACCGATCGGGCTCCTACCACAACCTTCGCCACTCTAGGCGATTTCATGTTGTTACTGACCCAATTGAACGGAATAACTACGACGCTTAATACTCAAATGTTCAAGAACGTTGTACTAAGGAAGGACATGAATTGAATGTCAAGACAATGGGATGAATTTAGAAGTCATAGAGCTTCCTTCCCCACTGCATTGCAATAGAAGGCTCATCATCATATGGAAGAAGTGGTGAGGCAAAGCAGCAGAGAAAATTCTTCTCCATACGACGAATAGGAGCTTCGGTTTGGTAGTATGCTGGCTCAACACATCGAACCGGCCCAGTTCGACAATGTCGATCCAGGCTTTATCAAACCGACCAACGTCAAGTAAAAAGCTCACTCTCCTAACCAAGCTCCTCCTCTAAGAAATAGATAAGTTCTTAGAGCCACTCACGCTCCCATGCTTCCTCCCTCGCATCCTATGATTGACCCGGATAACACGGGCCAAGGAAGCATTGCCTAAACAGCGGCCCAAGCGACGTTGCATTCTACGAGGGCTGAAAGGGCCCAACGATTCGAAAGTTTAAAGCCCGATCACATGCTCACTAATGTATAGGTGGAGGTGATAGTAAGACAACTTATGAGCGACAGTTGTGGGGTATAAGAACACAGACTGGGAAGTTGATCATTGCTACACTCACCGATGACATTTTGCGAGTGGAGTTCCCTAGAAGGTTCAACCTACCTCAGATAAGTCACTACTTGGGAAGAACTAACCCATAGTAGCACTTGATGAGGTATTACTAGTATACGGAAATGATAGCAACCCCAAACGCAATAAAATGCAAAGCATTTCCTATCTATCTCGATGGGGTTGCACTCATATGGTTCACCAGCTAGCACTCTGATTGGTTATGAATTTCGAAGACTTGAGTAGAAGGTTTCTGAACCAGTTTCCCCTTCATGCATCAAAGTTAAAACATGTCACAGCCCTTTCTTGGAAAAATCAAGCTCCAAGAGAAACGATTAAGGAATATCTCAACATGGCTATTACTAAGGTTAGCAATCCTAATGCCGAGATGATTTTGATGGCGTTAGTCGATGGCGTCGATCCCGAGTCTAATTTTGGGAAGTATTTGACCGGTATGCCTTCTTCGGCAATTGATGTATTCTACAGTAAGGCTAATGTGCACTTGAAAATTGAGGAAGCGAGATTGAAATGGAAGAGAAGAGTTGATGATACCATGAATGAAGGCGTTCAAAGTAAAGTTGCTATAAAGCAGTCTGTAGAGAATTTCAGAAAGTTTCAAGTGAATGTGTAAAACGAGGATAAAAAATGGTAATCAACATAAGAATGGTGGTGGAGGAAGCCATATTCAAAAGGGAAACGCTTAGAAGCGCCCTAGATTTCAAACTTTTGACATTTAAACATCAATGAGTGATACCTAAGATAACATATATTTAGATATATGCAGTACAATGCAATATAAAAAGCCACCTCTACGAGAGTCGACTGAGAAGGAGGTTCTGGAAAGTTTTGCTTATTTCAAGAGATATACGGCTACGTGATGAATAATTGTTGTCACCTTTAGGATATCATTGAAAAGTTGTTGCGTAAAGGAAAGTTAGATGAATAAAAAGTTTCCCCAAGGGACAAAGGGCAGGGACTTTGGGCCTCAAACAAGGTCAGGAAGCTCTTAGAACTGCCGCCAAACCAAGAGACAAAGGAGTTGTAATTAACACCATGGTCGAAGGACCACATCCAGCTGATTTCTTCATCAGGATCATGGAACAGTATGTGAATGTAGTAAAGCACGTTACTAAAGAGTTCAATACTGCTGAAAAAGATAGTCTTGTGAAGAAGAGAAGGATGATGGCAGACGGTGTCTTCTTCCGAGATTGAGAAAGAAGTAGGGTAGAAGCCCCCAACATTGATCCATTAGTAGTTTCGATTGTGATTGGGCTGGCTTTAGTACATAAATCCTTGTGAACTACAAGAGTTCTATAAACATTTTGTTTAAGAGAGCTTATGACCTAATGATGTTGGAAGGAAAGGACTTAAAGCCATGCAAAGGTAGAATACATGGCTTGAATGGCTAGGAAAATGAGTCGGTAAGGATGGTGAAACTATCGGTAGAGTTGGGTGAAGTAGGCCGCTGGAGAGTGGGGATTCTCCCATTTCTTGTTATGGATGTTAATTCTCCATATGATGCCTTTTTTCCCCATTGGCCTTGCAAAATTTTGAGCATGCATAGCTCCTTGGTGCTTGCTCTTGAAGTTTCTAGTTGAAGAATTAGTCAGAGTTGCATGAGGAGACCAAGTAACAGGAGGAGTATGTTACCTGGCCGAATGGAAGAAAGCCTGCGACAAGGATAAAGGAGAGGATGTGAACAATTCCACTCCTACTAAGGAGGCTGTCGCATATCAAATAAAGAAGAACTCCTAGCCAGGACCATCCAGTCTCCATTTCAAGGATATTCATATGAGAGAGGACGAGGAGCCAAGAAAACGAAGGGAGACTCTTAATGAAACCAAAATGAAGATCTCAATTGATAAGACGACTCTTCTAAGTTCTTGAAGATCAAATCACATTTTGACCCATTCCGGACGAGGGAACTGTCTGATTTCCTCTACATGAACGGTAACGTGTTTGTATGGACCCATTGCTGACATGTGGGGGATATCAACGACTATCATGAGCCATTCTCTCAACATTGACCTAAAATACATCCCAGTGAAACAGATGAGGCGTATGATTGGGCCTGAGAGGTCAACAAGTTTGAAGGGGGAAGCAGAAAGGTTAAAGAGCAACAGATCGATTTAAGACTCGCTATACCCCAACTTGATATCGAATCTAGCCCTCATGAATAAGTCCAATGGGATGTGGTGAACATGCATTGATTTTTCAGACTTAAATAAAGCTTTCCTCGAAGACAACATTCCACTTCCCAGGAAAGACCAGCTCATCGACTTAACAATTGGACATGAACTTCTCTCCTTTATGGATGCTTATTCTAGATATAATCAGATCCCAATGCATGTTCCATACTGGGAACATACCTGCTTCATAATAGATCTTGGGCTGTGTTGCGACGTACTCATGTCATTCGTACTGAATAACACTAGGGGACATATTACTGGTTGACTAACCGCATGTTTCAAAACCAAATCAGAAAGTTGATGAAGGTGCATGTAAATGATATTCTTTTAAAATCGAGACAATCATCTAATCATGTCAAAGACTTGGCAAAAATGTTTAGTATTCTCCGTCAATACGGGATGATGCTCAGCCCTTTGAAATGCTCTTTAGGCGTTGCTTCAGAGAAGTTCTTGGGTTTCATCGTCAGTTCTCGGGGAATCGAAGTTAACCCGACCAAATTAAAGATGTAAAAGACATTCAGAACCCTCAAAAGATTAAATATGTGCATAATCTAAGTGGTAAAGTAACAGCCTTGGGAAGATTCATATCAAGGGCCATAGACAAGTGCACTACTTTCTTCGAATTTATAAAGGGTAGGAAGTGCAACTTTGCTTGGACGCCTGACAGTGTCAAAGCCTTCCAAAACTTTCTGAACCATCTGAAGAGACCTTCAATTTCATCAAAGCCCGTCGATCGCAAGGACTTATTCATGTATATGGCGGTATCGTTGCGATCATCTCAGCACTTGTGCATGAAGAAAATCAGGTTCAACGGCTGGTGTACTATGTAAGAAAGAGATTGGCGAGAATAGAGCATCCAAACTCATCCTATTAAAGTGCACACTAACCAGCCGCTACGACAGGTCCTTCAACGACCAGAGGCATTTGGAAGGTTACTCAAATGGAATATTAAACTAAGTCAGTTCGATATTGCATACATCCCATGGTAATCAATTCAGGGGCCGGCACTAGTAGACTTTATAAAGGAGTTTACAACTCTAGATGATGATGAGGTAGACGCGATCTGTCAACCCTTAAATGGAAGTTGTACATGGATGGAGCCCAAAATGATCGGTATTCCGGCATCAAAAGTGTTTTGCTAATTCCTGAGGAACGCCCGATCTGCTATGCACTAAGGCTAGAATTTCCGACCATAAACAACGAAGCTGAGTATGAATCCCTGATTGTCAAGCTGAGACTTTTAAAGGAACTGGGAGTAAGAGAAGTTGACATTCTCTGTGACTCACATGTTGTTGTATTCCAGGTCATAAGAGAATTTCAGACAAAAGGGGCACAGCTTGTCACCTATCCCAATCTGGTGGAAGAGCCGTTCGGTTGGTTTGACTACTACTGTATCTCCTGCATCTCGTGAGAGCAAAATGAGAAAGCTAACTATTTGGCAATGCTGGCTAGTTCCGACAATCCAGCGTAAACGGAGTCGATCCCGATAGAAACATTGGCCATGCACAACACTGATCAAATGGAAATTGATGAAGCCTTAAACATCGAGCCTGAAAGAGAATCGTGGCCTATCAAGAACTTTCTCATCAACGGAACCCTTCCTAAGGGAAAAAAAAATAAAGGCGTGCTATCGTATGTAAAGCTTCAAGATACATTATCCAGAAAAACACCTTGTATCGGAAAGCCATCCACTATTAGAAAAACTACCTATGACATAGGTTTTTGGCCAATGTTTGAAAGAATTTCGATCGATGTCTTCGCATGTGTAGGGAAAGGTCAAGTTCTTTCACATCGCTTTTTGGCCAGTGTCTAAGATGGCTTTATACAACGTTTTTATTAGGATATCCGATGATTTATGACCGATATCTTCACACGAATTCTACATTGGTCATTTATAAAGAACCGCTGTTAAAAAAGATGATTGCATTGGTCACTTTAAAAGAACCGATGTTATTCGTTGTTATATACATTGGTTTTCTGTAGCAAGCGATGTAAAAGAAGATTTATTACATCACTTTTTTTGTACGTCCGATGTTGTAGACTCCTTATTACATCAGTTTGTTTAAACATAACCGATATTGAATAATAATGTTATTGCAAATTATTTAAATATTCAAATAATAAATTTTATCCAATAAAATATTTTATACACCACTCTACATTACACTATTATTCATACATTATATTTCACATACATAATAAATACATCTCTCACTACAATACACTCAGTGTCACTCAATTTATACACAAGGTCATATACACTGAGTCTTTATTTGCTTCCAGTTCAGTCCAGTCACTGTATATCTGTCACAGAAAAGACCAAACAATACAGGTTCTTAACTTATGGTAAAATAAATAAAAGAAGCATGCACACAAGACCAAAACTATGGACGTAGCAAAACTTTTATTGTTGTATTCATATTCTTATGCACATAGAAAAATTGTGCATACAACAAAATTAAATGTCCTAGATCAAAAAAATGGATAAGGCAGTCGTACATAAAGCATAGAAAAAGAAGTGGGGCAGATGCACAAATGGTATAAGACATGGTGGGTTCGTTGCATATACGCATGCTACCGATACGTATATACGCAAACAAATTGTTTACATATACACGTATGTGCGGCATCCGCCACATATACACAATCCTGTTCAAAACTAGGTAAGGGAAGTAAACTAGACATGATTATAACCTGACAAATAGAAATGCACTAGTATGAATAAAGCATGGGCCAAATCCATGCAATAACTAAGAGTCAGATTCAATTCCAGTTTAAAATGAAACAAGTGCAAATATACATAAAGTCAAGGTACACCAATCAAGTGCAGTATATTTTTTCTTATCAAAATAAAATGTCAAATTTTAAGTGGGTCATCAAGTGAAGAATTCGGTTCTTATTTTAATGTATGCAGCAAACATTGACAACATGCACAAAACAAAGCATATAGAGAAAGGCAACAATGGCTTAAAGATAACTTAATGACCAACTGGAAAGGGGCAGATGAATGAGAGTGCTAATTTTTATTCAACCAATGTAATCATATGAGTTTAGATACCTAACCATTTAATTTCAAATCCTTTGACAAAAGGTTCACAAGTGGATACAATAAATGGTGTGACCACTGCAGCACATACTTTTTTTAAGATAATTCTCGCATACCAATACACACACATATACATACAAAAATGTGTATACACATGTTGGAACACATTAATATAAGTGAAAAATACACAAACTTGTCAACATGGGAAAAGACTAATATACTATCAAAATTCCATGAATACACAACTCAATGTATAAAGGAGGTAAGGACATGACAAGGTAGGATGTAATATTGGACAGTAGTAAGCATTTATCACAAGTGTGAGCAGCGAACAAATGAACGAGTCTGAAACAGATTACTCATACATATGTACACATACATGCGTATGTGTGTGTGTGTATATATATATAAATTGAGTGTGCAAATTTATGCAATAAACAAGGTGACCAGCAGCTATCAAACGTAACGTAAAGTAGAAATTCATGTATCAAGTGTCTACCATACCTGCAGTAGTTGTGCTCCCGTTTCACGCTAAAGGTGACGGTTAAGCTTGTAGTTCCTATAGAGCTACATGACAACAATAGGAACATCATCCGAATTTTGCAAGATTAGAGTAATCAAAAGCATCCACTTTTGACTAGCCTTATCCCACCAACTCAGATGGTGCTCCTATTGTTGCGAACAGTTCCACCGAAACCATAAGCTCATGTAATAATTCCAAAAGATCAAAATTTCCAAAGGTGTTGTTGGTTTCATAAGTAATACTTTTTATACTATCTTAGAGAAGTACTCTAAGATAGCATACAAATTATTACTTGTGTAACTATTAGCTCCTTTGGAAATTTTGATATTTTGGAAATGATTACGTATGCCTCACTACTAGCCGGTGCAAAAACCACTAAGTATATCAACCTATAATCACAAGTAAGAGACACTCATCAGAAACCATTAAATATAACTTGGAAAAAAACATTCATGTATAAAGTGTCAACATATTTGCAGTAGTTATGCTCCCTTTTCATGCTAGGGTGAGGCTCAATCTTGTGGTTTCGCTGGAACTATCAGACAATTACATGAACATCGTCCGAAGTTGGTGGAACTAGACTAATCAAAAGTGTCCCCTTTTGACTAGTCTTATCCCACCAACTCAGACGATGTTCCTATTGTTGCTATACCAAAAGCTCAAACCTCACCCCTAACCGGTACAAAAACCACTAAGTAAATCAACTAATAACCACAAGAGACACTTACAGGAAACCACTAAATATAACTAGAACAAAAAATAATATATTTTTTACATTATTGCCTCAGGTATTTAGGTTTTTCGTCATCATAATTTGATTCTTTATTATATATTTTATGAGTTTTGACCAAGTGTAGTATTTGTTCTTTTCAATTCTGAACAAGTGTACGATGCTAGCGATCTGTATATACACATAAATACTAAGTCATATTTCCAAGCATATAACATCAAGTCACGCATAACAGCAACAAGGATTAGCTGAGTACCAAGCATGCATAGATGCTAGACATGTAAGAATCAACACATCACAGCAATAAAAGTGTATGAGTTATTACATTTATAATACCCATATGTATATAAATCAAAAGAAAAGAAAGCATACAAAATATGATGAATAGAATACAAGTGTTGCAAGAAACAAATTCTTATCAGTATAGAAACAACCATTAAATTATATAAACTCCCATTTAAGCTAAGAAATATATAAAACTTTATACAAAGATTACATTTTCTTGAGTGAATGTATGAACTGAGCAACATAAAGCAAATCAAAATCACTTGAATCGGTCAATCAAAATCAGACTAGAAAATAGTAGTTTCAACTCCTATTTAAAACCCAATCATCATTGGCGCATGAGTGTGTTCGAGTTCAAGCTTAAACATAAACCGTGCTCGAGATAAGAGGACAGATCGAGCAAAGCAATAGATATAATCACTTATTCCAATCTCTACAGTGCACGATATAAGAGGACGGATCTGAAAGTGAAGCATCAGTTTTTATCAAAAACCCTAACTTAAAGGAGGAAAATGCTTCTGTGCTCGACTGTTGGTGGTGGTTCGCGATTTGCAAGTCGTAGTGAGGCAATTTGGAGATGGCCAGGCGATTGAGGAAACAACGGAGGGTTCCGTCTGCCTTTTTTTAAGAATAGATGGCATGAGAAATGATTTGGCGAGATGTGTTTTTTCATGGCTGAAGGTACTAGGGTTTTTTTGAAAGATAGACAGCGGTTGTTTTAACAACCGATGTTTAAAGAACTATTTAACATCTCTTTAAAATTTACTAATGTTCAAAGAACTTTCAACATCAGTGGTTTTACAAACCAATGTTAAATAGGTGATTTTATTCCATTTTATCTAGTAGTTTTCTCGGTTCCTTTGCACTGGTGTATAGCCAATGACGCCACCAAACGTGTATTGCGGGAAGTGCACCAAGGCAAATGTGGTGACCATACTAAGGGGAAAACTCTTGCGAAGAATGTACTTTAGGATGACTACTTTTTTCCTACCATGAATCGAGATGTGGGTGATTATGCACAACGTTGCGACAGGTTCCAGAGATTTACCAGGATTTTCAGAGATCCTCCAACCCAACTCACTCAGATGGTTAGTCCTTGACCATTTGCAGTGTGAGGAATAGACATAACAGAAAGTATTTCTATTTCCAAGGATGCAGTGAAGTATATGATCGTGGCAGTTAATTATTTTACAAAGTGGACTATAGCTGAATTGCCGACCACGATCTCGACGAAGCTGGTGGTCAACTTCATCATCAGAAACATCATATGTCGATTTGGACTTCCCAGGATTGTCATGACTGATAATGGGACCCAATTCGATAGCATGGAGTTTAAAGATTTTTTTCGACGTCATCGCATTGGGAAAAGATACACTACAGTTGCACACCTACAATTGAATGGATAGGTCAAAGCTATGAACAATCAAGTCCATTTTGAAGAAGCGATTGGAGCAGGCTAAAGCCAAGTAGGTTGGTGAATTACCTCTAGCCCTTTAGGCATATCAGACAACTCACAAGTCAACGACTGGCCACACTCCATTTGCATTATCCTATGGCTCTGAGGCGGTCATCTTAGTGGATCTTGAAGTCCTCTCTTACAAAACAACGTACTACGATCCTTTAACTAATAAGGCGATCCTCCTTGAATCACTTTATATGATTGACGAGAAGAGAGGGGTGGCTGACTTGCGTGCTTTGGCGCATAGACATTGGGTCATCGGATACCACAACAAGAAGGTTCGACCTAGAACCTTTGAGCTTGGCAACCTCATTCTAAAGCATTTCTTCCTGGCCTCTGTCCATATGGGCACGAAATGGGAAGGACCATACGCCATCCAATGGAGGCTTGATAAAGGAGCTTTCAGAGTAACGACTGTTGATGGCGACCGACTTCTAAGAGCATGGAATGTCGAGCATCTACAGCATTATTCGACTTAGGCTTTTATTTATTCAATTTTGTAATTATCATTTCATTTTCTGACTATGTAATAGGGTGTGACTTGACAATTGTGTTATAAATAAAATCTCTTTTCCTTGCTCTATGACCATGTCTGATAATTAGGCTGGGTCTTGTGATTCTACTGGCCTATGTCAAAACTCGAATGAAGGGAATGACTAATTCCCTAATGACGTTCATTCTCTCATGTTTCGACGGGCTCACTCAACTCTGTGACTAATCGATAACAAAATTCGAGCTTGACTTTGACTCTCGATAAGGCGATCCTCATTTTAAAGACTAAAGTGAGAGAATAACAACTAACATAATAGGAGATGATAATTCATATACTCAATTCTAACTCTCATGAGTTGAGAAAGAAGTACAAACCAATTGGATTAGCATGAACGGTTCTCCATGACTTAAGAAACCCAATCTAACGACGAGAGTATATAAAACACTTAAGGACCGATCTTCTAATAGAATTAGCTCGAGCCCTACCAATGCGGGGGCGAGGGGGTGGAGCTACAAACTTACAATTTAACTTCTAACATACCCTCGATGTGGCACGTGATCAAAGTTAATTATAGGCATAAACACTGTACCCTAGACTATGAAACTTAGTCATTATAAGTGAGACAGCTTGTAGTGTAAGTTTTTAAGCAAGACATCTTACAAGTTAAGTCCTTAAGCAAGATGACTTAGTGCTTAACACGTTCCAAGAAAGAATTGCTTGTGACTTAAAATTGACTTAGTAAAACTTAATTAAATCATAAGTATAATGAATGGAAAGAGACACAAACTTGAAAACTTGTAAAATAAATAAATACTTAGGGTGCGTTCGCAGCCAAAATTTGGCACGCTCATTTTTTTTTTTTGGCGTCCGATGCGTCTGACGCGCCTGATGCTAGCACCTTTTACCCCTTCCATATTCCACGATTCTCGAACGTTGGAAAAGTAACTATTGGCGTCCGACGCGTCGGACGCCAACGGTTAATTTTCCAACGTATCCTTTCGCTGGCTATAAGAACGGACCCCCCCTTTTCCTCCCCATCCCAATCCGAAACCTCTCCCCTTTTACCCCATATTTCAAATTTTTTGAGCAATTTCGAGCTGCAAAAATGGTAAAAAAAATTATAGTTGAGTTTATTTTTCAATTCTTTACCATATATATTTTTTTTCGATTTTTTTTGAATTTTTTTTGTTTACGCAGATGGCTTCCACTTCCACCACTGCTACCTCGCAGTCATTTGCGAATTGGACGGACGACCGGGAGTCCGCTTTCATAGATGTTTGCGTTGAGTTCATAGCGGAGCACGATACAAGCGTCAGTGGGTTCTACGCAACAGTCGCAACAACAATGAACAACCGTTTTAATCTGGAGTTCACAGAAAACCATATTAAAAACAAATGGGACAACATGAAGCGAGCTTTTCGCGATTGGGACATGCTGCTTAGAACACCTGGGGGTGTATGGAATGCAGAGTTCAATTATCTAGACGGTCCTGATGATTTTTGGAGTACCGGCGGTGGCAGACCATTCAGAAAATTTAGGAAGCACTCGCCGATGAAGTTTCGAGAGCAGGACATTATGTTCAAGGGTTGTTTGCGGAAAGATACTTGTGCGCATCTGATTCCTCCGGTTGCACCTCCTACTGCACCAGCACCTCCACCAGCGCCTGTGCTAGCTGCTTCTTTCTCCCCTGCCGACGCGGGTTTCTATACCGGTTGGATGGCTTCGGGCGATCCCCCTTCTGGTCAGCCCTCTAGGCGCAGACAGGCAGCGCGTGCCAGCTCGTTTATGACCGACGATACCAGACAGCTTGCTACTCGTTGCTTGGAGCTTCTTCAGAGATCGGGTACGCATGCGGACCTTTGGGAGATTCTGACGATTTTCCGCAATGATGAGAGGAATGTGGATATTGTTCAGGAGCTTAGCGATGAGGGCATATGTGGGTTTATTTCAGCGGAGTTGAGTCAGTTACCTCATCGTCGTTTATTTTAGATTTTCATGTACTTGTTTTAGTTCCAGTCTTGGTTTGTTTGCTATGTTTTACGAAAAACGTTGTCGTTTATTTTATGAAATATGTTGTCGTTTTGTTTGATGCAATTAGAATTTAATTAAATCAAAACCATTAATTTAACAATTAAATACCACGCTCAAATACCACGCTCAAATACCCCGTTCGTAGCTAAAAACACGTTTCCCGTTTGCTAAAGTACCACGCTCAAATGCCACGCTCACGTTCGTTTAGAACGCACCCTTAATTCACATTGCAGGTTTTGTACGGTAACTAAGTAAAAACCGTAAGGGACGCATTCACATAACACCGCAGGCCTATAAAAAGACAGAAACAAAAAGAAGTCATGTAAACCTCTGATGGTTTGTCATCCGCAGTGGGCTTCTTCTTCTTCTTCTTCTTCAATTTCTCAAGCTCTGCCTCTGTACGTACATGCTTCCTGGATTTCTCGGTAGATGACTCTTCAACCTTGGCGTGGACTTGCCATGTTTCTTTTACTTGTGCTTTTCACTGGTTGGCAACGTGATTTGCCGAGATGACACAATGGAACTAGAAGGAGGAATGATTTGCGAAGGCATAATGGAAATAGACCCAAAGATTGACTTGAATTTTAGCTCTAGAAGCTTTCTTTCCTGTTGCACTTCAGACTCGTCGGTATATATGACACCGTCATTGCCTTCGGTAGGAGTCTATTTCCCATACAAGTTTTGAGTACATTAATCATTCCCTCCTCCTTGGTCATTTCGCCGCCATAGAGCACTTAATGCTTCTCAACAACCTCCGCTTTTGCTTCAAAAATGGCCTAGACCTGAGGTGTACCTAAAGTAAGAAGAGAAACAATCAGTTCTGGAGAAATAACGGTTCCTGGCTAAAAGACCGGATGTTAGGCGACATCCCATAATAACTTTTTGAAATTAAGATGAAAGAAAAGAATACCTCAGTTGAAGCATCTCATAGAGTAGCAGGAGTCTTGACTTCTAGAGTGGGAGTTAAGGGCTTTCGCATGCCAAGTCCCGGATCGTCGGGATTATACTCCTCAACTATCTCTGAAACTTGAGCTGAAAGGGGCAGGATGAATGCTTCTGTGATGGGTGGATCCACGACATGGTTAGGTTGACTAGTTGATTGCATGGAAGTTGCATCGTCCTTACCTGCGTTGGGCTCTCCCCTGATAAATAATTGTCCCTTAAGCCTAAACTGTTTCGCATCCTACTCTTCCTTTAGAAGCCACCTGCCTTCAACAAGAACTTCGTGCTCATCGCCCAACAAGAATTTGGCCCTGAGCTCTTCCTCATTCGCAACACCATCTGCAGAAGCCCTCCTTTCCTCTTTGATGAACTGTTCCCAAGTATCGACAAATGTTTGTGGTTAACTGACTACCCATGACAAATCCCAGTATCGGAGAGATCGAGCATAAGATGTCAACACTTTGATTACCAAATTCACCCTTCGTTTTCTCGGCTATAGCTACTTTAGCCTAAGCTTTCGGATTTCGATAATATGCTGGACTTGGAAGTTTATGGCGGATTCAAGAGCAAAATTGGCGTTTTCCTTAGCTTTTTTTTTTCCTTCTTCGGAGGTGGCCAGTTGGGCCTTAAGCGATGAATTCTCTTAAAGTAGCTATTGTTTGTCCTTTTTAAGCGCTTCATTCTAGGCTTTAAGAGAGTCATTCACTTTTTTGACCAGCTTCATTTAGTCCACCAAGGACTTAATTTTAAGTGACCAGAGGTTGATCTCAGAATTGAATCTTGCTACAAGACAGTCAAAATCAACCTGGGTCTTCTCAAGCGAATTTTTCATGGCTTTGAGATAGGCCTCACATTTTGCTAAGTCTTTTTTGGTATGCTCAAGTATGCGTTTGTCGCAATCCCACAATTGATTCGAATTGTTGACTTCCAGCTCCAAGCCCTTAATAACCTCATATAATCATCTTGAGTACATCACCATCTTCCAATATTGAGTAAAAATGAGAATGGCATCTGCTCTAAATCATTCACTGAAAGACTCTGGGATTAGTTGCAGATTGGGCAGAAACTATCATGTAAGAGAAATAATGTTGTGGTAAGCCTTTCTCTAACTCCTCCTTTCTTTGTTCGGGAATCATCTCTTGTCCTGGAGGAATCACAAGCTATGGTTATTTATCTTTCCGTCTGTTGGACGATGGGACCTTGACCCATGGGTGCCGCAGTCTTAGATTGCTGAGGGAATCGGTGGGATGCTTATGCTGAGATGATCTTTTAGTGCGGGAGTACTCGATGGTTTTCTTGTCTTATTCCCGAGAGGACTTGTCATGAGAATGAGAAGCAGAGTCATGATGATGCCTTTATCTCTTATGCTCCCTCTCCTTCTCCCGCGCACACTCCATCTCCTCCCACTCGCGGTCTCGGTCCTTTCTGTCTTATCTCTTCTGATATTCGCAGTCCCATCTTTTCTATGAAGAGATTTGATAGCCGGGACCACTACAGGAAAGACTAGTGCCAAACTGGCCATGGTACTTTTTCCCATTTGTCACGGAGCCTGTAATTCGAGAAAAATATTCAAGTTAGGACTTGGCATACATAGAAGAAAAACATGTTGTGACGTGCAGTGCTTGTGTCGTGTTTGTCCTAGTGTGTCCCCGAAGGACCAGACCTGGAGTTAGGCTAGTCAACGTTGTTTTTTCAACTTTAATTGGATTAATTTCTTCCTTGGAGCTAGGAAGGAGTGTTGTGAAGCCCAAATTCTACGATGTGTAGATGGTATTCGGTGATGGAAAATCACCCAAGCCCTTGAATAACAATTTAGTTTCCGTTGACTAAGCACTGTGTGCTGGATAGTTAGCCGGGGATGAAGTCCTAAGACATGGCTCATCTGTAGTTATCTCTTTTCGAGGAGAGCTCTAGGATCCTTCTTCGATCATTTCTTCTAGGGATTTCTCCCCTTCCTTTTCCAATGGGTCCCGACTGGGCTCGGGACTATATATTTTCTTTGCAGCATTCCTACCGGGACTCGGGGTCGAACTGCAGCTTGCTCCCCGACTGGGGGCACGACCGTTGACTTCTGGACTGGGGGAACAGCTGCTGAGGGTTCTACAACAGGATCCCGAGCTCCACCGACTCCAGTAGATTGATTAGGATAAAGTAGATGAAAGCGATATAAGAATTCATCTGTAGTTCATCTCTTGACACTCGAACTGCTCTCCGGAGCATTCTATAGAGTGGCCATGCGATCGCGATATACTTGGCCAATGGGCTTAGCCAGAGCGCTACCTACAAAGAGTAACAAGCATCAGAAACTTTCCTGTGAAGCTAAGGAAGTAAGAAAAGATTTGACTCTTACTGCATTGTTGCCAAGGAACATAAAATCATATTAGTCTTATTTCCCCTAGTTTATTGAATCCCTCTTTAATAATTTTATTGCCTCGGGCATGCTCAAAGTAGTGGAACAAAGGAGTCAGGCTCTATGATGTTTGAAGTCATAGAAAAAGAAAACAACATCAAAAGTTAGTTCTTGGCCCAGATGCTCCATGTACACGATATACAAGGAAAAGTGGTAAGAGTATGCTGTAGGGTGAAGCTGAATGGGCACCAAATTCATGCGGCGGAGAAAGTTGATGAAGAAGTGGATGAAGGGAGGAATGAACCTAACCTTATGTGATTGTCGTCTTGTAGTCATGAAGCCTTCAAGTGGGTTATGGACAGTCTCGCCTTAAGTTGGAACTCAGATATTCTTCTAAGGAATCCTATGCTTTTCGCATAACCATTTCAACTTCCCTCATCCATGGATGAAGGCCAAGAATATGTTGGGTTGTTTAGAAAGATGAACGCAAGCAACATATCAAGAGCTTCTTTTTCTCCTACTCCTCTTTTCTCCTCTTCTATAGAAGTTTCTTCTTCAGAATCACTTGTCTCTCCCTCAACAGTTTGAACGATAAACTACGAGTCATCATCATCTGACTCGGCCATAGAATTGGAAGGATTTTTTGGGATCTTGTTGAGCAGTCTTATCCTTCTCCACCTCAGAGAATCTATTAGGATATCACTCAGACATTTTAGCCATGCTACCCAAGAAACGTCATTGGTTAGAGTGGAGAACTTGTGCCTGCTCGCCCCGTTTGTGTACTAGTGCAGTGCGTGTAGTGTAAATGATGCTAGGATAAAATGACAAGTAGACAAAGATTTGTAAGTATGCGACAATTCACTCATATGAACGTTGTTCCCAATCATTTCACTAAATCTAACTTGTCACTGGTTCAACGTCGTATTTTAGAGGGAAGTAATATTCTGATGTTCAGTGGTCCGAATTCGTGTGCAACGTCAAGTTCGTATGCAAATTCCGATATGCTCTAACACAAATGTCCAGATGCTCAGATTTAATTCATTATCATTCAAGGTTGTAGGGTTCGTTGAATTTAAGTTAAAGCTTTAGAGTTAAGTCTTAGAATAGGATCTGAATTTTCAAAATTTCTCCGACTCCTTCCAGTTGCTCCCTAGCTCTTTCGGTACCATCCTTCTTCAGTTCGACCTACCTTTATCGAACCAGAAGCATAGTTCTCTCCCTTCCTTCCCTTCCATACTTCAACTTACCCTTTCTCTTTTCATTACCTCTATGGCTCCCCCGTGTCAACTCCAAAACTTTCCAACCCTCATCATCGTCTTCCTCAACATGCCAACTCCATTGATAACGCTTCGCGCATCAATTCAACATTCCTCCAGACATCATGCTTCTATGACCGCCTCGCGATGTCACGACGATGCTGACATCACATTTGGTGGCGTCTCCGACAACATAGGTGACGAAGATGAACCCAAGAACACATGACATGGATTTATGACTCAATTCGTATGAAATTGTGAATAAAAACAATCGAAACCCACCTAGGTTGGTTAATAATCGTAGATTGAAGGGCTTAATCGAAGCTATTCAAGATTGTAGACGAGTTGGATTAGGGTTTGAGACTTACTGTGATTTTCAGTTCGAAGTTGCAAAAATAAAAAGCAAAGTTACAGTATGGCCCCAAAATCTATAGGGAAGGAACAAAGACTCATTGCATTTTCTCCCGAAGTGACGATTTGACCAAGTTCGATTTGACATGGTTCGGATATACTATATTTATCCGAGACAGTTTGGGTCGGCTATGTCGATGCAGAAGTCAGTGCAACCATCAGTTCAAAAGTAAAGAAGGAGGGAGAAGGAAACTCTCATATCATATCATGACTTGGATGACTATACCATAGACTAACTTGTATGTCATAGCAGGTCCGACTTGACCACGCGCATGACCCATGCAATATAACAACATGTTTGGCAATGACCTGTATATGTATAATCACATATGGGAGCCAACGACCCAACATGACAACTCATAATTGCTCCCCTAAATATAGTTGGCATCCCTGCGAGGTACATCACAACAGATTCAAAGCACATACCATCCATGGTGTGATGTACTTTGGAGGGAAAAGTGTTGACTTGACTTTTGACAAGGTAATCAAAGTCGCAGACATTTGCAATCATAGTGCTCGGGACTCTAGTGGAGCATGTTTGGACACTCACGATATCAAATACTACAATTATAGTATGACATTACCCTCAGTTCAACATGACCTTGGCTCGACCAAGTGGTACTCTAGGAACATCCGATTCGATGTCACTTTAGTTCGACTAAGGCAAGCTTTAGCTCAAAAAAAGTAATGTCTTCGGATCAACCAAGTCCCGCTTGACTATGTTAAACTAGACCATGTCAGGTCGAATATCGAAGATAATTCCGAAGGTTCTTTCAATCGTTTATATGAATTCAACCCACTTCCCTATAACATGGAATCGGATGCCATATGTACTTTTCAACCCAGATATAGATATTTCTCACAAGCTAAAGACTTTCTCCATTACTCCAAAAAGGTCAGTTCGAGAGCCATGTGCCATGGTCGAACCGAGGATGATCCTATGCTATAAATTGCCCCCTAAGGCAACAAAAAATGGACTTTGATCTCTTTTTGCAAGTTAACTTTCATAAATATTATTCTACTCGTGATTATCATAATCTCCACCATTGTAATCACATTTTCTAAGTAACAGAAAAATTGATGACCGCCCATATCTCCTGCATTAAAAAAGAGGAATAATGCATTGAAAGTCGTCCCAGGCAGCAATGGACGATCATTAGAGTAGGTAAACACAATACAAAACCTGTCATATATCTCACAGTGTAAGGATACAATATAATAGAACATATACAATAGGCAGAAATAGTGGAGCATCATATAAAAAACTATTAAACTTTCATAACATCCCGAAAGATCATCCATACATCATTGTATATAATATCAAAGTTTGTACATGAAGCCTCACTACAACACTCATTAAACAACAGAAAAAAGATACTAGGTAATAGTAAAGTAATACACCAGCCTCCTGCTTACCACTGCACAGCAGCACCGTCCTCACTAATCATATGTCACTTAGTCTGCACATCCAAAACACCATGGATGAACAACCCAAGGTAATAAGAGGAAACATAAAACCTCGAGCCAGACAATAGTCTTAGTGAGTGACAAAATATCTATCTAACATCATCAACAAAGTATATAAGAATAGGTAGATTTTCCAACCAATCTACCACACACTAGAGAAGAACTAAAACTGCCTTCCCCACATCCGAGAGTGATAACCTTTACAAACAAGCAATTATGAAACAACAGTTCAACCATGGCAACCAGGAGTAACCAAATAATAACAAAGAAACCAACATTCAGTATCAGTCATAACAGCTAGTTATATCTCAAGCAAACCATCCTAATCAAGATCAACATTTCCCAAGCACAATCCCCAGAGGCCTAAACCAATATCATACAAGCACCCAAGAAACATCTCCTTCGACGTTAGACAACTTACGTGAGGTGGTACAAGAAAACAACCGACACTCATGATGCTGGCAATCACTGACTTTCCTGCTTCTAAACCATCGTTAATCGTATGACGACCACCTGCCATATGTCAAAGGCTAATGGTAACCCCGGTTCAAGAAAAAACTCTATATGCCTTCAAGACTCGTACGTTTGCCTTTTCAAAACTCGACAACTAGGCCCTTTACGACTGCCCAAGGTACTCGACCATACACCTGGTCTTTTATTGCACCTCTGCTTTGAGTCCGCTAGAACCTACGACAATGACAATCTCTCGATCTTCATATCTCTAGTTGTTATCACCAACGACTATCCATAGCTCAAAACACACTTGAGCAGCCATTATCCACGAACTCAAAACACCCTTGAGTGTCTTCACATTCATTGCATTACGATGATCAATGAACACATTACTTCGAACATTCCCACCTGGCTATACTTCGAAGAAACATCATCACTGAACCAAACAACATCAATCTAAGGTTTAACACCTTCAGGTCGCCATCCCCTTAGGTCGTCCAATGACCCATATTCCACGACCTAACCTCAACACACTCAGCCTCTTAGGTCGTTCTAACACTCAGGTCATCCCCGACCTATGGTACCTCGTCCTGACTTTTCTCCAAGCCATGCACTTCCTTCTACAACCTACTACCTTCACCAGGTCATCTCATGACCTAACGAAGACGCCCAACGACCCGCCCTTCCATCAGCAGATCAGGTTGTTTTTCTGAAGTTTCCAATGACCTAAGTAGGTCCTTCCATACATTACCCAAGCCATCCACGATCTAACCTCCATGACCTGAAGCTTTTTCCTTGCCTTACTTCACTTTAGCCTGCTTCGAATGATATGAATTTCCACGTTCTGGTGTTTGTAACCTAGAACCTAATAATCCTAGCTCCAAAATGACCTGACCCCATTTCTTGGAAAACAAGCTAAACTCGACCTATCTCCAACCGATCCGACTATAGATTTGACCAAAATAACTCCAAACTTGACCAAATCATTACGAAACGACAACATCGATGAAATCACCTCATCCAAATCATCCATTTCAACCAAAAGCACTTCATGAAATCAACAACAACATCAAATGACAATTATCATCAATAATCATATAATTCACCAAAATCATGATAAATAAATTATTGAACAAAAATAATGGATCTAAATTTCATAAACCTATGAATTAACATAAGAATTATTGGTTTTAAGTTGCTAGATTAGATCCTATGGTGATTCAAATGAAAATATACTTACCATGATGTAGATCTTGGTGAAAACAACTTGAAAATGATGAAATTATAATTAAACAACTCATATAGTTGATTGAATCTGTGCGAGAGATGCATATCACTCACCAAACCTTTAAACAAGCTTAAAAACGTTGATTCTCGAATCCGAACAGTGAAGAACAACCTTCAAACCTCTTGATTTGATGGCTTCTCTTTTCGCTGAACATAGATCCAGCTTCAAACGATGTAGATCTTCGTTTCTCTTCCTTAGATCTAGATTTTAATGATGGAAAGGTGTATTTGATTGAGCAACGAGGATCATGAGCTCAACCAAATGAGAGAATGAAGAAAGTAAGCTATTTCCATGCCTATAACCCCCTGTTTATAGCCTCCTACCAGCCCACTATTGGGCCTTCCCAAATCAGCTCATCAATGGCTTAAAACTTGAACAGAAAATTATAAAACACTAAAACAATGATATCTCCCAAACAGCTAAACCAAATCTTTAATATGACCACTCTACGGAATTAAAACACCATTTACTTTCCAATGAAATAGGTCTTAGCACCTGATTCGATCCCAGTCAAAAGTTATTCCCTATTCAAAACTGACAGGGGCAAAATGGTCACAAATAAAATTGGTAAAATTTATGGACACATAGGCAACATATTAAAATAGGATAAAGATCCAACCATCATGGGATAAAATAAAAATATTTTACAATCCTCGGATACGTAAAAATGCGGGCCGTTACATTATCCCCTCCCCCCCTCCCCACCCCTTAGGAATTTTGCCCTCGAAATCCCAACAACACAAGCAACCAAAACAATTCTGCATGCCTATCATCCATGAGCAACCAACTTACCACCCAAACTAGAATCCATCAAGCCATGCATTCATATCCATATCCTAACATGTAGAATTCTAATAACAATAACCACAACCATAACGAAAATAACAACAACAATACAAGTTACAATGGGTAAGAATGACACGGCACTATTGGTCATACCGACGAAAAATTCTGGATGGGTCGTCTACATACTCTCTTCCGTCTCCCGTGTAGAATCATCATCTTCCTCACTCCATTGTACCTTTACTAGCTTAGCCGTCTTCCTCCTAAGTTTTTTTGTGTTGTTCCCCATAACATGAAGCAACTTACGAGATTTCATAACTACTGTCTCGACTTCTAGGTCTTTGTACTGCTATGGAGATACCACCACATTCGAATCATTAACTTCCATAGAAATGACACCTGAAAAATATTGTTCACGCCTGACATCTTCTCGAGTAAATCTAGTCTATATGTGAGCTTTTCAATTCGCTCGACTATCAGACTCGGTCCAGCAAACCTTGGAGATAACTTCCCTTTACTTTCATACAAACAACAAGCTTCAACAGCAAAATCTTCACAAAAACCATATCGCCAATGTCGGATTCCAAATACTCTTGACGCTTATCGGCATAGCTCATCTGACGATCTTGGGCTGCCTTCATTCGTTGCCGAACGATCTTGATATAATCCGAGGTCTCTCTGATCATTTCTGGCCCAAGCATCAATTTATCTCCAGTTTCTAACTAACATGCCGGAGAACTACATGGTCTACAATACAACGCCTCCTACGGTGCCATTCCAATGCTCGACTGGTAGCTGTTATTATATGCAAACTCAACTAGATGTAGATGGTCTTCCCACGATCCCCCGAAGTCCAATACACAAGCTCTTAGGAGATCTTCCAAAGCTCAGTTAAACCTCTTGGTTTAGCCACCAGTCTGGGGATGATAAGTCGTACTCAAACACAACTCAATTACCAAAGTCTTTTGCAAACTCTTCCAGAATCCACTTGTGAACAACGGAACTTGATTACTCACTATGCTCTTTGGGATACCATGGAATTGAACTATCCATTTAATATAAAGCTCATCCAACTTCGATGTTGTCCTAGTCAATCTGACAGGAATACACCTCGCGCTTTTGGTCAAACGATCCATGATGACCCAAATCCCTTCGTTTCCTGCCCTGGTTCTAAGTAGTCCATCGATAAAATCCACTGATATCTGCTTCCACTTTCACAAAGGAACTTCCAATGGCTGAAACAAACCACTCGGCTTCTTCTGTTCATCTTTCACCAACTAACAGTTCATGCACTTGGAAATAAATTTTCCAATATCCCTTTTAATCCCTTCCAAACAGTAAGGTCGCTTAATGTCCCAATACATCTTATTACCACCATGATGGATCGTCAACTTTGAGTGATGACATTCCCTCAGAACCTCATCTCTCAATCCGTTAATGTCAAGAACAACCAGTCGTCCTTTCTTTCGAAGCCAACCCTCATGATCAACCTCGAATTCCCTATCCTCGGATTTCAACTTCTAGATAAACTCGACAAGCTTTGCATCACGCTTTTGGCTTTCTCCAATCTATTCGATGAGCGTAGGTCTTATCGATAAGCTTGCTAAAATTTCAGGTTCCAACTCACACCGTGGTCTGAAATCAAATCTTGCCAAGAAATCAAGGCTTTTCCATTCTAAAAACATTGCTCCTAAACTTGCGTGTCTTTGACTTAACACATCTGCAACTATGTTACAATTACCAGGAGTATAGGCTATACTAAAATCATATAATGCCAGAAACTCTAACCACCGTTGCTACCGAAGATTCAAATCCTTTTGGGAGAAAAGGTATCTCAATAACTTATGATCCATGAACAACTCGAATCGAAAACCCCAACAGGTAATGTCTCCACATCTTCAGGGCAAACACGATCGCTGCCAACTCTAAATCATGAGTTGGATAATTCCTTTCATGTGGCTTCAACTGTCGACTTGCGTAGGCCACAACCGTATCCTTCTGCATTAGCACTAATCCAAGTCCAGTACCGCATGCACCGATGTATACCACCATCTCTTCATTCCCACTTGGAATCATCAAACCAGGTGCACTCGTCAGTCTCTCTTTCAGGATTCCGAAACCTTGCTCACACTTTGTATCCCATGTGAACACTTGGTGCTTCTTCGTCAACCCTGTTAATGGTGTAGCTATCTTGGAGAAATCCTTGGCAAACCGTTGGTAATAACCTGCCAATCCAAGGAAACTTCTCACGTCCTTTGCATTCTTAGGTCTATCCCAGTCCCGGATTACTACCACCTTAGCGGGGTCAACCGCTATCCTATTTCCAGAAACAACATGGCCTAAGAACTTCACTTCACTCTTCCAGAAGTGACACTTCAAAAACTTAGCCTTCAGCTAGTGTTTTCGCAAGATTTCCGAAACAACTCGCAAGTGCGTCCTATGCTCTTCCTCATTCTTAGAGTAAACCAAAATATCATCCACGAACACAAGCACGAACTTGTTTAACTGATCTCTGAAAACCCTATCCATAAGATCCATGAGATATGCTGGCACGTTAGTCAACCCAAGTGGCACTAGCAGCCATTTGAAAGAAATCACATAGTTTCCTAAAAGCAATCTTCGACACACTATCCTTCGCCACTCTCAACTGGTGAAATCTCATTGCCAAATCCATTTGAGAGAACACCTTGGCTTCATGAAGCTGGTCGAACAAGTCACCAATCCTTGGCAACAGATACTTGTTCTGCTTGGCCAACTCGTTCAGCTCACAATAATCCACACACAATCTCAAAGATCCATCAGCCTTAGTTGCAAACACAACTGGTACACCCCATTCGAATACACTCCTCCGAATGAATCCTTTTCCCAAAAGGTCACAAATTTGCACCTATAGCTATCGCTGTTCCTTAGGCGCCATCCGCCTAAGAGGCATAACGATAGGTCTAGCACCCTTGACCAAATCGATCCTAAATTCGATCTCACGATGTGGCGATAAACCTTTGACTTCGTCAAAGACATCCTCAAGCTCATTAGCAATCAGCACAGATGACAAGTCTTCCTGTGGAATCACAAGCAAATATAAAAAGCTTACGAAGACACCATCTTCAGGCTTACATCAAATCAAAACCTTTCGCCCTTCCATATCCCCGACTCTTACCTCAAGCTTCTCGCAATTCACTCTTGCCTCATACCTCTTTAGCCAATCCACGCCCATGATGATCCCAAACCCAGCGAAGTTCAAAATAAAGCAATCACACACAAAAGAGCAACCATGGCTCGATAACACAAGACCACGACAAAGAATACAAAGGTTGGACGAACCCCCAACTATATTAGTCACCACCAAAGGTCAATCACAAATCTCGGGTCCCAGACCTAAGCGACACACAAGCTCATTACAAATGAAAGAATGTGATGCTCCAGTATCAAACAACACACTAACTGAAACATCTATAATTGAAAGAGTACCTTGGACAACAACACCCTTTCCCTTCTTCCCTGCAGTAGGAGCCCTTAAAGAAGATGTCATAGCTACCAAAGCATAAGCCTTAACTATCAGCTTTCCCTTAGCCAGTTCTGGACAGTTCTTCATGAGATGCCCAGGCTTACCACAGTTGTGACACTCCCTTTCAACTTTTGGATTCTTAAACTCATTAGCAAAATGACCCTTCTGTTGGAAGTTAAAGCAAACTACCTCACTCTTAGGTTTCTTCTTGCCATCTTTGCATTTCTGTTGTTGCTGCTTTCTTTTCTTACTATTATTACCGCCCTATTGTGGTTTCAGAACTTTTTTGGTTTCAACAACAGTTTCTTCTTTAGGAAACAAGCTTTCATGTCTCATGGCCTGTTCCACTATCTTCTCATATGGATCATCAAGATGATCCACCAACGGCCTCCCAATATTGGTATCCAAATCCATAACAAACTTCTCGTTCTTTTGATAAGGAGTCTCAATATATTGTAACGAGTCGGATTTTGCCCGGCTTTAATCGATCGCAAAATCGACCATGACCGTTCAAGTCCCGCCTATGTTAACTTTGGGAATACAACACATCAGAAGAATAACAACAGACTTTTATAACATCAATAATAAATGTTACATCAGAGTACAGAATATCCGAGTATATTGGCTAATAATTACAGCGCAAGATAATTTTACATGATTTTAATACATTGCAGCGGAAACAAAATAAGTAAGGCAGCGGAAGACTTCCAATGTTCTGGACACAGCTTTAAGCTTCAATCCAGGATCCTGCTAAAGAGATAAACCTGTAGACAAACTGCTCGACTGCCCGTGTGGAAAGAGGGCACCCGTGTTTGAAAAAGTGGAAACAAACAACGGGTCAGTCATGGGACTGGTGTGAGAATTCTTAACTAATTTAACTAATAGTAATAAGGCAAATCCAAGGACCACGCCGCTAACGCGGAACGGGTTTACTCCAATGGGCTGCCGTGCATAAATGTGTCAGAACAAATAATAAGTAAATCGTACAACAACGTCATGCTTTTGAGAAAAATGGAATCACCATAAGACCCAGGTCCCATCACACAATGCAACACAAACCAGAGGATAGGGTTTTACCTTATAGTGATTAAACATGCTAAATACGGCAAATACGAGTTTAATATTATTATTAGTATATATCAAAACATTTCAAAGTAAATGTATAAATCCTAGGAAGAATAGTATCCCATACTACTAAGCCTCCATACTAGTAGTACAATCAAACCCGAATGGGGTCGTATTGGAAATTAGTTTCCATCATGAGTCAAGGCTAGGGAGGTGCTCCTACCGATTCGAGACACTCTAGCTAATGTCTCAGGATCCCCCGCAGTGAACCCTTGGAAAGCTGCAGGGCCGGTCCACCATACGAGTTACGGATTAGTCATTCCTGAACACACGTTTCCCAGTCCTATAGGACCTATCATCCGAGGCGCCTCATTCCATCATCCATATAAGTAAAATGTCGGGTCGTGTTAAAGCTCAAACACCACTTCTAGCTAGAAAGAAACGTGCTGCTCTCCCTACGTTCCCTTCTCCCGTTTTAGACTCCACCGTTGTGTGAGGCTCGCGAAGTCACGCTATACACAAAGCTATGCCTAAACAGGCTATGCTTTGATCATCCCACAAGGCCTGCTTTTCAACAAAGCCTTGATCATATGCATCTTAGCATGCCACATAGTCACTCCATATCACACTACCAATCCTTTGCTGAAATATATGAAAGGGTGTTAAGAAAAAGAATAAATTCTCCGCCACCAAACATTCATACATTCGTCAAAAAATCAATAAATACAATATAAAAGAGTACAATGTCAGACACACATTCTATTCATAAGCTTATGCTCTGGGTCTGAGCGAAAGCCAAATCCGTACAAATCAGCACTACGTCCAGATAACTACCATTTTAACCCCGTCTTGGGAGCAAATCAATCAAGGGCCTCAACACTAGTTATCCATTCGATGTGAAGATCGTCGGTCTTCAATCGCCGTCTTCAATTCTTCGAATGTCGTATCATTATTTGGAATGAGAGTAAACTCGGACTTTCCAAATAATTCTCGCATATATAAATTTGAAAACAATTTCATATCGTTGTTAATAATTTATAACAATCTATCGCTATTTTTACTTTACCTACACATCCTAAACATAACAATGTATATTTTACTCCTCCATTCTTCAATTTACACAAAATGTGTATTTGGTTCATTATTTTTCTAATGAAAATCCACTCCTTAGAAATGTAAATTTCTAATCTTATTATCTACATTGAAAATTGTAAATTCCTATTCCTATTTTATTTACATTGAGAAATGTAAACTTATACTTCAATATATTATTATATTGAAAATGTAACTTTTATTTCATATTCTATTTACATTGGAAAATATAAATTCCTAATCATTCTTTTGTTTACATTGAAAAATGTAAACTCTTTTATTTGCATATAAAATATAATTTCTATTTCATCCTTATTTACATTGAAAAATGTCGGTTTCTATAGTACACCAATTACATATAAAAATGTAACTTCCTATATTCCTTTTATTTACATTAAGAAAAAATGTAACTTTTCTAATATTTACATTAAGAAAAATGTATAACTTTTATAATCATTATCTTATTTTATTAAAAATGTAACTTTCTTTTATAACAAACTTGGAAGTAAAAATATTTATTTCATATTTAACACATAACGGTGTGAAAATAACGTCAATTTCTAAGTTATCCATTTATATTTTAATATGGGTCAGACCTGTCACATTAGGCCTACAACTTGTGGATGCTGGAAAGGCCGGTCGGTTCCGGGCAGACTTCTGCCACAAGTTGGGCTTAACCTCGTGTCTTGGCCCAATTTTTATTTGCGCACTTGGACCTCTCACATTAGGCCCAACATTTGTGGCTGCTGGATATGCCGGTCGGGTCCTGGCAGACTTCCACCACAAATGTGACCTAACCTCGTGTCTAAGTACAATTTTAATTAAACAATATAATTGTTCTACTAAAAATATTATTTTAAAATGTTTCACATTTCAAAATATCTTGATTTTGGAATATTCTATATTTCTAAAATAACTTGATTTCAGATACTATAACTTACCCCTTTCAAATCTTAATAAAACTTGGGACTTTCTCGATTATTATATTAATTACAATAAACCTTTCAAAATGTCTAATTCTAAATCTAATCTTCTTATCTTATCATATTGACAGTAAAGATGGAATCTTTTTAATTGAATCCCTTTTTATTTATGACTCATATTTCACTTACATTAAAAATGCAAATTCTTATGTTAAAAAAATTCCATTCTTTCCTATATGCTTTAATGAATTCCCTTTTTAACATAAATATGTGACTTTCTAATATTTAAATTTCTAACACAAAAATGTGATTAATCATTACAGAGAAAATTTCCATCTTTTTAAATTACATAAAAAGGTGATTTTGATTCCATTGTCAAATTGCTCTTTTCACTTATGTTTTAATCACATATAAAATGCAATTTTATTTAATGTAAATTCTTTAATTACATATAATGTGATTCTCTTTCTTTGTAATCTTGATTACATAGAAATGCAATCCTCTTTCTTTAAATCTTGATTACATAAAAACATAAATTTCGTTACATGGCAAAATCATATCTTAATTGATTACATAAAAATGTAAATTTCGTTACATGGAAAAATCATATCTTAATTGATTACATAAAAAATGTAAATTTCGTTACATGGCAAAATCATATCTTAATTGATTACATAAAAATGTAAATTTCGTTACATGGCAAAATCATATCTTAATTGATTACATAAAAATGTAAATTTCAATTCAATGTCACAATTCCTTTTTCTTATTATATTTACATAAAAATTGTAAATTCTATTTCAAGGTTGAATTCATTCTTTTTATACATTGAAAACATAATTATTTATTCATTTTAAATTACATTAAATAAAAAAATGTTATTTTTTTATTCACCTTAAATTACATTAATAAAACTGTAAGTTATTTCATTTCCTTTCTTTTACATTGAAAAATATACGTTATTACATTTCCTTTCTCTTACATTTTTATCATTCTTTTTGTAACCAAATTGCAGTCTTTGTTTTAACTCTTTTATCTTGACAAAGATGTGAATTTTGTCGCTACTACTTTATATTGACAAAAATATGATTTTTGTTGCAACTTCTTTATATTGACCAAAAATATGATTTTTGTCACTACTACTATATATTTTAATTTATCAATTCAAACATAAACAATATTTATATTCTAAGTTAATGACATATAAATCTATTGACAATCCGATCTAATGGCATTTAAAATAAATGACATTAAAATATTCTACCATGAATGACAAATTCGTCTCAACATAAATGACAAATTTCCCTTTAGCATAAATGACGTTTTCATAAATTCTATAATAACAAATGGCATATCTGCTTTCATACAATTCTATTTAACACATCAAAATAATGGTAAAATTCATTCTTTTTCAATTCAACACAAATGACCAACAAAATGTCCTTTTTCTTATTTTAACAAAAGTAGCAAACGAATGTGCTTTTCTAATTTTAACAAAAGTAACAAACTAATGTTCTTTTCTAATTTTAACAAAAGTAACAAACTAATGTTCTTTTCTAATTTGACAAATGACGGTGAAAAATATAACTTTTATTTTTAACACAAATGACCGCCAAAATGCAACTTTTTCCTTTCAACAAAAATGAAACTTTTTCCTTTCTTTTATTACAAACATGACGGTGATTTTTCTTTTTATAATAACAATAAATATGATATCTTTTTAAATCTAAAAAAAAGGAAAAATCTTTTTAATCTAACAAAAAGGAAAAATCTTTTTAAATAAAAAGATTGCAACTTTTTATTTTTAACAAAGATGTCAGTGAAAATATAATTTTTACAACTTTCTTATTTGCAATTAAAAAGGTGAATTCTTTTATTTACAACAAAAGATGAGCTCTCTTATTTACATCAAAAGGTGAACTCTTTTACTTACAAACAAAAGGTAATGCTTTCTCCATTACGCACAAAAATGATTCTTTTCATTTATGGAACACACAAATGAAAATAAGAAGAATAAGTCTTTTTATTATTTTCCTTTTTCTAATAGGCAAAAAAAAATATATGTAATTTTCATCGCTCAATAAACATGAAGATTTTCAATTGGTTCTCATATGACAATAACCGTGTGATTCAATCATTTCGAATTACATACATTCATAAAAGAAAGTAAATCATCACATCTCATCCAAGCAATACAAATTTCATACAATCGACAAAATAAATTTCACAACATATATATATATATATATATATATATATATATATATATATATATATCATGGCAACGAACAATTTAATTTCAATAATTTAAATATAGAAATCTCACCTTGCTTTTTGGTCGGATCTAAAAACAAATAGAGTCAGAATTCGTTCAGCACTGATCTTGAAGGTTGTGTTGGGTGTTGTCGTCCCCATATCACCAAAATCATCGAGTTCTGAATTGGTTTGAATCACATATGAATTTTAATTATTTAAATTACAGTTAGTGACGTATTTAAAGTATCGCAATCAATAAAGTAGAATTTACAGTAAACCTCAGATTTGGTTCCAAACTTCAGATTGAGATAACTTGAGCATTGGTGCACGGTTTCACGAACGGGAAGTTGGAAGTGGAAGGCCTTGGGGAGCGCGGTTCTCAAGGTAGGGTGCTCGGTAGGGGCTGCAGCGGGTATCAATGGATAGAGGAGGGAAAACTCTTTAAAAAAAAAAAGTTCAACTGGAGCTGTGTCTAAAAATCAATGGAGGAGGAGTAATTTGGGCATGAAGATTCGAGGGTTTAGGACATTAAAATAGGATGGTGGCGGCTGAACGATTCGGGAAGAAGGATTAATGAATTTTCTAATATATTTATATGTTTAATTAACAAATTAACCCAATTTGAATTTTATTGCTTAGTTTAAATCCTGGTCATGCGTTAAATGTTAGAAATCATTGATTCCTTACTTCATATACATATGAATACAAATACGAAAATAGCATGAAGAATTATTTCGCTTTATTTCCGTGCATGAAGAATTCATTTCCTGCTTTATTTACTCCTTGAGTACATATGAATACTTTTTCCTTTAATCTTTTTTGTTTTTATAAAATTACACCTGCATTCAATGAAAAGGAATATTACCCTTTTTATATAAACATGCCATGAGTCATTAATTCCTTAACGTGTATTAACACTTCAGGAGTCATTGATTACTTACTTCGTAAAATATGTATAAAAATATGAAAATGTGTTTCTTGCATCATGGCACCTGAAATACTTACATATAAGAATATTTATTCCTTTATTATCACTCTATTAAACATATAACATAACTATTTGAATTTTGTTTCATGATTATGATACCTAAAGATCCAAAAACAATGCTTCAACCATACATTGTCTCAAGAATTTTTTTCTTTCTATCTAGAACATATATGTTTAAATACACATTTTTTCCCATTAATTCCGCTTTTATTCTTTCCTTTAATCCATTGATTTGATTACCTTAATCCTATTAATTTCTTTTCTTGTATTTGTTTTTAGTGTCCTCCTGTCTTCTTTGTTTCATTAATACTGCATTCATTGATTTAAATAAAATTAAAAATTGTCATAAATTGCATTTATAAATTCCTACCTCCCCTTTTTGTCAACTTGTTAGAATATTTATTGAACCTTTTGTTTTAATGTTTCCAACATTACATTACATTACAGAACAAATTGTATACGCTCTGTATTTACATTAAAAAGAATATATTTAATTTTCAAAATAAATTATTTTAAACAACCAAAACTCATAAAAATCACTTAAAATAAAATTTTAAATTGGCCCTAAAAATCAGGGTTGTTACAGTCTCCCCCACTTAAAAACTTTTCGTCCTCGAAAAGGAACGAAGCTAAAGTTGTTTAAGTATCCAATCTCATCTTTCATTCTTTAATTCGTTTCTATAATTTTATTAGTTGAACTAATAATTACACTACACAACCATCGATCAATTAGTTGATTAACTTTTAAAATGTATATCTTTTGTATATTCAAAAATCATATTTTCTAAAATAGATTATAATTACAAATACGTATATTATAAGCTTGTCACTCTCAACTCATTCTAGGGCATTACTAACCCCATCTCTAATGAGTTTTCTCACTCTAGGATACTGCTGATCCTATCTCTAATGAGTATTCTTATTGGATATTACTAATCCAATCTCTAATGAGCCTTTTGTTCAGTTCTAATGAGTTGTACCCCAAATATTTGAGCTAACCAAAGCTCTGATACCAATTGTAACGAGTCGGATTTTGCCCGGCCTTAATCGATCGCAAAATCGACCAAGACCGTTCAAATCCCGCATACGTTAACTTTGGGAATACAACACATTAGAAGAATAACAGCAGACTTTTATAACATCAATAATAAATGTTACATCAGAGTACAGAATATCAGAGTATATTGGCTAATAATTACAGCGGAAGATAATTTTACATGATTTTAATACATTGCAGCGGAAACAAAATAACTAAGGCAGCGGAAGACTTCCAATGTTCTGGACACAGCTTTAAGCTTCAATCCAGGACCCTGCTAAAGAGATAAACCTGTAGACAAACTGCTAGACTGCCCGTGTGGAAAGAGGGCACCCGAGTTTGCAAAGGTGGAAACAAACAACGGGCCTGTCATGGGACTGGTGTGAGAATTCTTAACAAATTTAACTAATAGTAATAAGCCAAATCCAAGGACCACGCCGCTAACGCTGAACGGGTTTACTCCAATGGGCTTCCGTGCATAAATGTGTCAGAACAAATAATAAGTAAATCGTACAACAACGTCATGCTTTTGAGAAAAATGGAATCACCATAAGACCCAGGTCCCATCACACAATGCAACACAAACCAGAAGATAGGGTTTTACCTTATAGCGATTAAACATGCTAAATACGGCAAATACGAGTTTAATATTACCATTAGTATATATCAAAACATTTCAAAGTAAATGTATAAATCCTAGGAAGAATAGTATCCCATACAACTATGCCTCCATACTAGTAATACAACCAAATCCGAATGGGGTCGTATTGGAAATTGGTTTCCATCATGAGTCAAGGCTAGGGAGGAGCTCCTACCGATTCGAGACACTCTAGCTAATGTCTCAGTATTATTTTCCTTTTTCTAATTAACAAAAAAAATATGTGTAATTTTCATCGCTCAATAAACATGAAGATTTTCAATTGGTTCTCATATGACAATAACCGTGTGATTCAATCATTTTGAATTACAGACATTCATAAAAGAAAGTAAATCGTCACATCTCATCCAAACAATATAGATTTCATACAATCGACAAAATAAATTTCACAGCATATATATATATATATATATATATCATGGCAACGAACAATTTAATTTCAATAATTTAAATATAGAAATCTCACCAAGCTTTTTGGTCGGATCTAAAAACAAATAGAGTCAAAATTCGTTCAACACTGATCTAGAAGGTTGTGTTGGGTGTTGCCGTCCCCATATCCCCAAAATCATCGAATTCTGAATTGGTTTGAATCACAAATGAATTTTAATTATTTAAATTACAGTTAGCGACGTATTTAAAGTATCGCAATCAATAAAATAGAATTTACAGTAAACCTCAGATTTGGTTCAAAACTTCAGATTGAGATAACTTGAGCATTGGTGCACGGTTTCACGAACGGGAAGTTGGAAGTGGAAGGCCTTGGGGAGCGCGGTTCTCAAGGTAGGGTGCTCGGTAGGGGCTGCAGCGAGTATCAATGGATAGAGGAGGGAAAACTCTTTAAAAAAAAGTTCAACTGGAGCTGTGTCTAAAAATCAATGGAGGAGGAGTAATTTGGGCATGAAGATTCGAGGGTTTAGGATATTAAAATAGGATGGTGGCGGCTGAACGATTCGGGAAGAAGGATTAATGAATTTTCTAATATATTTATATGTTTAATTAACAAATTAACCCAATTTGAATTTTATTGCTTAGTTTAAATCCTGGTAATGGGTTAAATGTTAGGAATCATTGATTCCTTACTTCATATACATATGAATACAAATACGAAAATAACATGAAGAATTAATTCGCTTTATTTCCATGCATGAAGAATTCATTTCCTGCTTTATTTACTCCTTTAATACATATGAATAATTTTTCCCTTAATCTTTTTTGTTTTTATAAAATTACACCTGCATTCAATGAAAAGGAATATTACCCTTTTTATATAAACATGCCATGAGTCATTAATTCCTTAACGTGTATTAACACTTCAGGAGTCATTGATTACTTACTTCGTAAAATATGTATAAAAATATGAAAATGTGTTTCTTGCATCATGGCACCTGATATACTTACATATAAGAATATTCATTCCTTTATTATCACTCTATTAAACATATAACATAACTATTTGAATTTTGTTTCATGATTATGATACCTAAAGATCCAAAAACAATGCTTCAAACCATACATTGTCTTAAGAATTTTTTTCTTTCTATCTAGAACATATATGTTTAAATACACATTTTTTCCCATTAAGTGCGCTTTTATTCTTTCCTTTAATCCATTGATTTGATTACCTTAATCCTATTAATTTCTTTTCTTGCATTTGTTTTTAGTGTCCTGCTCTCTTCGTTGTTTCATTAATACTGCATTCATTGATTTAAATAAAAATTAAAAATTGTCATAAATTGCATTTATAAATTCCTACCTCCCCTTGTTGTCAACTTGTTAGAATATTTATAGAACCTTTTGTTTTAATGTTTCCCACATTACATTACATTACAGAACAAATTGTATCTGCTCTGTATTTACATTAAAAAGAATATATTTAATTTTCAAAATAAATTATTTTAAACAACCAAAACTCATTAAAATCACTTAAAATAAATTTTTAAATTGGCCCCAAAAATCAGGGTTGTTACAGTCTCCCCCACTTAAAAACTTTTCGTCCTCGAAAAGGAACGAAGCTAAAGTTGTTTAAGTGTCCAATCTCATCTTTCATTCTTTAATTCGTTTCTATAATTTTATTAGTTGAACTAATAATTACACTACACAACCATCGATAAATTAGTTGATTAACTTTTAAAATGTATATCTTTTGTATATTCAAAAATCATATTTTCTAAAATAGATTATAATTACAAATACGTATATTATAAGCTTGTCACTCTCAAATCATTCTAGGGCATTACTAACCCCATCTCTAATGAGTTTTCTCACTCTAGGATACTGCTGATCCTATCTCTAATGAGTATTCTTATTGGATATTACTAATCCATTCTCTGATGAGCCTTTTGTTCAATTCTAATGAGTTGTACCCCAAAGATTTGAGCTAACCAAACTCTGATACCAACTGTAACGAGTCGGATTTTGCTCGGCCTTAATCGATCGCAAAATCGACCAAGACCGTTCAAATCCCGCCTATGTTAACTTTGGGAATACAACACATCAGAAGAATAACAATAGACTTTTATAACATCAATAATAAATGTTACATCAGAGTACAGAATATCAGAGTATATTGGCTAATAATTACAGCGGAAGATAACTTTACATGATTGTAATACATTGCAGCGGAAACAAAATAACTAAGGCAGCGGAAGACTTCCAATGTTCTGGACACAGCTTTAAGCTTCTATCCAGGATCCTGCTAAAGAGATAAACCTGTAGACAAAATGCTCGACTGCCCATGTGGAAAGAGGGCACCCGAGTTTGCAAAGGTGAAAACAAACAATGGGTCAGTCATGGGACTGGTGTGAGAATTCTTAACTAATTTAACTAATAGTAATATGGCAAATCCAAGGACCACGCCGCTAACGCGGAACGGGTTTACTCCAATGGGCTGCCGTGCATAAATGTGTCAAAACAAATAATAAGTAAATCGTACAGCAACGTCATGCTTTTGAGAAAAATGGAATCACCATAAGACCCAGGTCCCATCACACAATGCAACACAAACCAGAGGATAGGGTTTTACCTTATAGTGATTAAACATGCTAAATGCGACAAATACGAGTTTAATATTATTATTAGTATATACCAAAACATTTCAAAGTAAATGTATAAATCCTAGGAAGAATAGTATCCAATACTACTATGCCTCCATACTAGTAATACAATCAAATCCGAATGGGGTCGTATTGGAAATTGGTTTCCATCATGAGTCAAGGCTAGGGAGGAGCTCCTACTGATTCGAGACACTCTAGCTAATGTCTTAGGATATTATTTTCCTTTTTCTAATTAACGGAAAAAAAATGTGTAATTTTCATTGCTCAACAAACATGAAGATTTTCAATTGGTTCTCATATGACAATAACCGTGTGATTCAATCATTTCGAATTATAGACATTCATAAAAGAAAGTAAATCATCATATCTCATCCAAACAATACGGATTTCAAACAATCGACAAAATAAATTTCACAGCATATATATATATATATATCATGGCAACAAACAATTTAATTTCAATAATTTAAATATAGAAATCTCACCTTGCTTTTTGGTCGGATCTAAAAACAAATAGAGTCAGAATTCGTTCAACACTGATCTAGAAGGTTGTGTTGGGTGTTGCCGTCCCCATATCACCAAAATCGTCGAATTCTGAATTGGTTTGAATCACATATGAATTTTAATTATTTAAATTACAGTTAGCGACGTATTTAAAGTATCGCAATCAATAAAATAGAATTTACGGTAAATCTCAGATTTGGTTCCAAGCTGCAGATCGAGATAACTTGAGCATTGGTGCACGGTTTCACGAACGGGAAGTTGGAAGTGGAAGGCCTTGGGGAGCGCGGTTCTCGATGTAGGGTGCTCGGTAGGGGCTACAGCGGGTATCAACGGATAGAGGAGGGAAAACTCTTTAAAAAAAAAGTTCAACTGGAGCTGTGTCTAAAAATCAATGGAGGAGGAGTAATTTGGGAATGAAGATTCGAGGGTTTAGGACATTAAAATAGGATGGTGGCGGCTGAACGATTTGGGAAGAACGATTAATGAATTTTCTAATATATTTATATGTTTAATTAACAAATTAACCCAATTTGAATTTTATTGCTTATTTTAAATCCTGGTCATGCGTTAAATGTTAGGAATCATTGATTGCTTACTTCATATACATATGAATACAAATACGAAAATAGCATGAAGAATTAATCCGCTTTATTTCCGTGCATGAAGAATTCATTTCCTGCTTTATTTACTCCTTTAATACATATGAATACTTTTTCCTTTAATCTTTTTTGTTTTTATAAAATTACACCTGCATTCAATGAAAAGGAATATTACCGTTTTTATATAAACATGCCATGAGTCATTAATTCCTTAACGTGTATTAACACTTCAGAAGTCATTGATTACTTACTTCGTAAAATATGTATAAAAATATGAAAATGTGTTTCTTGCATCATGGCACCTGAAATACTTACATATAAGAATATTTATTCCTTTATTATCACTCTATTAAACATATAACATAACTATTTGAATTTTGTTTCATGATTATGATACCTAAAGATCCTAAAACAATGCTTCAAACCATACATTGTCTCAAGAATTTTTTTCTTTCTATCTAGAACATATATGTTTAAATACACATTTTTTTCCCGTTAAGTGCGCTTTTATTCTTTTCTTTAATCCATTGATTTGATTACCTTAATCCTATTAATTTCTTTTCTTGCATTTGTTTTTAGTGTTCTCCTCTCTTCGTTGTTTCATTAATATTGCATTCATTGATTTAAATAAAATTAAAAATTGTCATAAATTGCATTTATAAATTCCTTCCTCCCCTTTTTGTCAACTTGTTAGAATATTTATTGAACCTTTTGTTTTAATGTTTCCCACATTACATTACATTACAGAAGAAATTGTATACGCTCTGTATTTACATTAAAAAGAATATATTTAATTTTCAAAATAAATTATTTTAAACAACCAAAACTCATTAAAATCACTTAAAATAAAATTTTAAATTGGCCCCAAAAATTAGGGTTGTTACAGATACATATAAGCCTACTTGGACAAAGCTTCAAAATCAGAAACATAATCCAACACTAGTCGACCATTCTGTTTCAAGTCCACAATCTTCTTGAAAAAAAAAAGACTTCTGAGCGGTAGAGATCAACTTTGTCTCAAACTTGACTTGGAATAACTTCCATGTAATCTCATCCTCTAGAGCCTCCAAAGTGATAGAGTTTCCACCAATCCATGGCTCTGCCTTGTAGTTTCCTCGATGCAAGCTTCCTCTTTATTGCATCATCTATACCCAAGTCTCCAAAAATCCTAATGCAAGCATCTAACCACCTCTGAACCTCTTCTTTTGGCTCTGTCCTTTTGAACTGTTGTCCTCCTAGAGATGTATAGTCCTTGCATAGATTCGCGAAATCCACAGCTCTAGGAACCTGCACTCGAACTCCTACATCTACCGCTGCTGTATATGGAGCGGGAGCCCTCCTCATGATCGCTTCCATCATGGCTTCGAACATAACTAGGTAGTCTAGTATACCACCATTTCCCCCTCCAAAAACAGTCTCCCTGGCAGCGTGTCTCGAAATTCGATGACTCGGTCTAAATTTGTGATATAGAATGATTAGCCACTAACAAGAAAAACTGAAAAAGGAGTTCAACACTACTATACTATAAACTAATATATAGTATACATCCAACATAAATATACAAATACATCTCTCATACGTTATTACATCTTTGTACTTTGACTAAAATCGATAATCTCACTCTAATACCAAATGTAACGACCACCCATAACCCCTGCACTAAAAAAGAAGAATAATGTACTTAAAGATGTGCCAGGAAGCTATGGAAGATCATTAGAGTAGGTAAACACAATACAGGACCTGTTGTATAACTCACATCGCAAGGATAAAATATAATAGAACATATACAATAGGCAGAAATAATGGAGCATTATATAAAAAACTTTTAAACTTTCATAACATCTTGAAAGATCATCCATACATCATTGGATACAACATCAAAGTTTCTACATGAAGCCTCACTACAACACTCATCAAACAGCGTAAACAAAGATACTAGGTAATAACAAGGTAATATATCGGCCTCCTGCTTGCCACCGCACAGTAGCACCATCCTCACTAATCACCTGTCACTTAGTCTGGCTATCCATAACAATATGGATGAACAACACAAGGTAATAAGAGGAAACATAAAACTTTGAGTCAAACAACGGTCTTAGTGAGCGATAAAACAACTCTCTAACATTATCAACAAAGTATATGAGAACATGTAAATTTTCCAACCAATCAACCATACACCAGAGAAGAACACAAACCTGCCTTCCCCACATCTGACAGTGATAGCCTTTACAAACAAGCAATTGTGGAACGATAGTTCAACCATGGCAACAGGAGTAACCGAACAATAACAGAGCAACAAATATTCAATATTAGTCATAACAACTAGTTATATCTCATGTAAACCATCCTAATCGAGATCAACATTTCCCAAGAACAAGCCCCAGAGGCCTTAACCAATATCAGACAAGCACCCAAGAAACATCTCCTCGACGTCAGACAACTTACATGAGATGATACAAGCAAAACAACCAACACTCATGACTCTGGCTATCACCGCCTTTCCTGCTTCTAAACCATTGTTAATCGTATGACGACTACCTACCATATGTCAAGGGCAAATGGTAACCTAGATTCTAAAAAAAAACTCCATACGCTTTCAAGACTCATACGTTTGTCTTTTCAAATCTCTACAACTAGGCCCTTCACGACCGTCCAAGGTACTTGACCATACACCTGGTCTTTTATTGCACCCCTGCTTTGAGTCCGCCAGAACCTATGACAACGACAATCTCTCATCCTTCATATCTCTAGTCATTATCATTAACGACTGTCCATAATCTCAAAGCACACTTGAGCAGCCATTATCCATGAACTCAAAACACCGATGAGTCGTCTTCACATTCATCGTATTACGACGATTAATGAACACATCACATCACTTCAAACATTCCCATCTGGATGTACTTTGAAGCAACATCATCACTGAACCAAAAAACATCAATCTATGGTTCAATACCTTCAGGTCGCCACCCCCTTAAGACATCCAAGGACACATACTCCATGACCTAACCTCACACACACTCAACGTCTTAGGCCATTCTAACACTCAGGTCATCCCCAAACTATGACACCTCGTCCTGACTTTTCTCCAAGTCATGCACTCCCTTCAATGACCCACTACCTTCACTAGGTCGTCACACGACCTAACGAAGACACCCAACGACCCTCCCTTCCATCAGCTGATCGACCTGCCTTTCTGAAGTTTCCAACGATCTGGCTTGGTCGTTCCATACTCATCCCAAGCCATCCACGATCTAACCTTCACGACCCGAAGCTTTTGCCTTTCCTTACTTCACTTTAGTCTGCTTCTAACAATTTGAATCTCCATGTTCTGGTGTTTGCGACCTAGAACCCAACGATCCTAGCTACAAAACGAACTGACCCTATTTCTTGGAAAACAAACCATGACCCGACCTATCTCCAACTGACCCGACTATAGATCTGACCAAAATAACTCCAGACTTGACCAAATCATCACCCAACTACAGTATCGATGAAATCAACTCATCCAAATCATCCAACTCAACCAAAAACATTTCATGAAATCAACAACAACATTAGAAGGACAATTATCATCAATAATCATATAAAATTCACCAAAATCATGATAAATAAATAATTGAACAAAAATAATGGATCTAACTTGCATAAACGTATGAATTAACATAAAAATTACTGGTTTTAAATTGCTAGATTAGATCCTATGGTGATTTAAATGAAAATATACTTACCATGATGTAGATCTAGGTGAAAACAAATTGAAAATGATGAAATTATGATCAAACAACTCATATACTTAATTGAATCTGTGTGAGAGATGCATATCACTCACCAAATCTTCAAACAAGCTTAAAAATGATGATTCTCCAATCTGAACAGCGAAGAACAACCTTCAAACCTCTCTATTTGACGAGTTCTCTCTTCGTTGGATGTAGATCTAGCTTCAAATGATGTAGAACTTCGGTTCTCTTTTTTAGATCTTGATTTTAATGATGGAAATGTGTATTTGATTGAGCAAGGAGGATCACAAGCTTAACCAAATGAGAGAATGAAGAAAGTAAACTATTCTCCATGCCTCTAACCCCTTATTTATAGCCTTCCACCAGTCCACTAATGACTTTGCTAAATCAACCCACTAATGGCTCAAAACCTGAACAAAAAATTGTGAAACACTAAAAAAGCAATTTCTCCCAAACTGTTGAACCAAATCTTTAATGTGACCTCTCTACGGTATTGGCAACACCATTTCCTTTCCAATGAAATCGATCTCAGCACCTGAATCGATCCCAGTCAAAAGTTATGCCCAATTCAAAACTGATAGGGGCAAAATGGTCACAAATAAAATTGGTAAAAATCTTGGACATGTCTCACATCTCCATAAGCAACATATTAAAATATGAGAATGATCCAACCCTCATGGAACAAAATAAAAATATTTTACGATACTCCGATACATAAAAATGTGGGCTGTTACTGAAAAGAGAATTATACAGTGAATGTACGTCATTCAACGTCGAACCACAATGAATCGTGTTCATTTTAATTTATTATTTCTTCATTTCATCTCTTCATAATATCAATCTAGGTGCTAGTGCCGTTTTTTAATCAAAATGTGCAATTAGTTAATTTAAATTTTAAATATGTGTGTATATGTAATAAAGTACGTATACGTATGGTTAGGTTGTAAGTAAACTGTTTGCGGTCGTTGGAAGCATAATTTAGTTTATGCATTTTCTAAAACATCAAAAACAATAACTAATTGTGTACAACATACCGTTAGTCAGCTAAAATTGTAAACACCTTCATATGTGGTAAATTATCCGTATACATGGTTTAATTTAATTTAAATTTTAACCAATTTAATTTAAACATCAAAAGTCAATTTTTTTTAAAACAAGTATAAAATATGTAATATATTATATTTATAAAACCGTTAGACTGTATTTTGACCCCATTTGATAAGTATTACATATTATTATTACATGGGTAATCGTTTTTTAACATAACGTACATCTATATTCAACGTATATAATATTTGTTGGATTTGTCCCTGTACCGAACAATTTATAAACACAATAACATAATTAAATCTCATAAATTGATTTACTTTAAATGGTTCATAAAATCTGGACAGCATTTTCTTTATCACTACAAGTAAGAACGAGTTTTCCGATGGCCATCAGTAGCCATAAGAAGCCTTCAGAAAAAGCTGTTATAAATAGAGGCATTGGTGAATAAAATTTCTATTAGCTTTCGACATAGCTCATTGGGCCATTTTCCGATGGTTTTCGACTCGTGTAAGCAACCATTGGGAATAAATACCCATAAACCTTTAAATTTTACATCATTATGTGACGGTCATGGTTTTTCATTCTGCTTAATCTACTATTTTTAAGGTTAACGCATCTGCGAAGATTTGATGAAATCTCATCAGGAAATCTTAACCCTTCCATCCATTTTAATAAAACTTTAACTTGATCATTATCTAATTCGTAACATGCTTTTGGTGTTTTATTGTCATTTGGTTTCATATTAAACTCAGGACGTTTGTATAATTCTTGTATACCACATCTTGATTTCAAATTATCCTTCGATTTCCCTTTAACATTCAAAACTGTGTTAAAAACATTACCAAATACATATTTCTCACTGTGCATCACATCAATATTATGATGAAGCAGAAGATGTTTCCAATACGGAAACTCCCAAAAATAGTCTGTTTGCACCAATTATGAACAGTCGATTAGACTTCAGTTTTCGTTTGCATTTCAGTCTCATATATCTTTAGATAGTACATAACCAGTTCATATATGTCTTCGTTTGACCATATCACTGGTGGTTGTCTAGTTTCTACTCTATTAGCTAAAAAAATTTCCTTGTCTCCTTTGAAGGGATGATTTACATAGACAAAGCAACGATAACTGTCAAACCATGAAATTTTCTTACCATGCGTTAAATAAAATGCTCGTGTTTCTTCCATGCAATATGGACATGCTAGACGATCGATACTACTCCAACTTGAAAGCATTGCATAGGAAGAAAAACCACATATAGTCCACAATAAAGAAGCAAACATACAAAAAATATTCTTATTTGAAACATCATATGTTTGTATTGCTTCGTTCCATAGTATTTTTAACTCCTCAATCAACGGTTGAGTTCCTTATGTCAGGTCGTCGAGGCCAGGAACAACAACAACAACAAACATATATTATGTTTCATACACATCCATAGAGATAATATAAATTATAAAAAGTGATGATAATGGAATAGGATGAATATTGAGAATCAAAATTGAGAAAACGGTGAAAAACTATCTGTATATGATCCAACTCTTACATTGCGACTCTCCGCTATAAAATTGAGGTAATTATTGAAATGCTTCTATGCTTATCCAAATGTGTTAACATACTCTCTTCCTCCGTTCTCACACTATGTCATCTCATATAAGATGTTATTACAAATGATACATATAATCTTTGAAGCCTTGAAATGATGGGTAAGTAATGCATACACTTGCACAGAACTTCCTTTCTCTTCTTTTTTCTTGGTTTGCATCTTTCTTAATTACATATTTTACAATTTCCAAGGTTTGCATTTTCTTTTCAAAATAACATATATTCATTTAAACATGTATCTATTTTCTGATAAGGTAAAGCAAAAGACGATATAAGTTTTTTTAACATCATAGTGATTTTCACATATTAAATTCTCCAATAACATATGTCTTTTCGCAGCTTGTACAATAGCCTTAAACCCCGCTTCAGTGATGTATTTTGACTTCATCGCAATGTATTCTATGATTACCGACTGAGTGTCATTTTTACAACCATCCCAAATAGGTTTTTAGCAACATCCAGTAAATCATAAAAAAAATTGCCTTAATATTTGCTTCTTTAACATTTTCATCATCGTCGTCAACTTCAACCGCAGTAAACATTGATCGTGCTACATTTTCGACCATATTTTCTACATGGGTCATCGTAACAGTTTCAGTAACAACACTTTCTAATTCAAACTCTATAGAAGTATTTGCTACAACTTCTCCATGATGATTCCTAACATAATACTCAGGTACAAAACCGTTTTTGCATAAATGGACTTTCATAATATTAGGTAACAAATATTTCAAATGTCTACGCCTACTACACGGACAACGAATTTTGATCGTTTTCGTTAGTACTTAAAGAAAATTCAATAAATATGTTTATACCACTACAAAAATCTTCTTTTATTTAGCCTGTCAGTCTTCTTCTTTGATTTCCATCTCATCCAGGTAACAAAATAACTAATCATTTTTCTTATTTGAGAAAATGAGTCACAAGTACAAAAATAAATATTTATTTTCAAGAATACAAATTCAAGAAATATTTTTTCGAATTACAAGTTTATAATATTTGAATTTAAAAAATTATTTCACAAATATAAAAGTATTTTCAAATATGGCACATTTTATTTTTTTACTGTATCGATACAAAACGTTATACACATCAATTTTACCTCGCTTAAGAATACAATATAGAGATGTTGATTTATAGTTTTTTTTTTCATGATCATCCATCCTACTTCCCATTACAAACAAAGTATAATTGCTTACAATATTTATAACTTGTCCAAATACTGGGAAAAATCCAACAAGCAATTTACAAACAAAGTATAAATGACCTTTTTTGTGATCAAAACGACTATTTATGTAACGATCGTGTATAACACCGGTCAGACGGGACCAAAAACTATCTAAGGGACATAAGTCAAGGCGTGAACATTATACAAAAAAATATTTTTACTATTTAATTTTATACATTTAAAAAATAATAATTTATCATATTTGTTCAACATATTTCATCGACTTAAGACTACTTTAGTATTGTTATCATTGTCCAGCACACTCAAATCACTTTTAGACTCATGCACTTATTTTTGTTGCATTAGTTAAAATGAGCACAATACAATATTCCTCACCCGTGCATTCAGTTTATCTTATTCCAATTAATACAATACAATAGTAGCACTAATATATATATATATATATATTTGTTTACATATACACAAACAACAACAACAAATTGTACACACGTTTTGCAATTTGACGATAACATGTAAAATATGCACACAAAGTGATGTTATAAACCATTGGTATGCTATTAGAAACTATTTCAATCACCAACTGGCCCTAATTTAATAATGTATGCAAATATATGTTTAAGGTAAAAATTTGATTTTTAACAAAAATAGGAGATCATGCCTGAAATAGATTATTGTAGACATTGATTTCGAAGTCGGGGAGGTTCTAATACGCTGAAAATGGAGTTTGGGAACTTGAAAATCGAAATTTAGCGGTTAGGGAATTTTCAGTTTGAAATGTGGAGCTGGAGGAATGAGTAAGAAACGTCTTGGATTTGCAGATAATCGCGATATTCCTATGGTTTATTACAGCAGTTGACGGCCTGTTGAAAGCCGTCGGAAATCAACCGTCGGACGTCGTCGCCCCTGGCTGCCAGAATAAAACAATTTTCTAGTGTTGTATGTTACGTGTGTATAGGAAATTATGTACTGTTCAGAAAACAAAAGAGAAGTGCTACCAAAATTATTGAATCATTTAAACTGAAATGATTTACTCGATTTAATTATGTTATTGTATTTGTAATAGGAAGTAGGACGACCCATTAACAAAGTGCCAGTGATCAATTAATAAAACATTAACCTATAAAATTTTATTAAAAAATAAATTATCAATGCGATTTTAATTTATATAATATTTTTTAGTTAGTAGGAGAAATTGGCGGTTATTTTACTAATTGGAGTTTGATGTATCAACGACGAAAGGAAATAGGAGACTAAATAAGTTAACATATTAACAATAATGTACACGTATTTATTGATTTCGCGTTTAGTAATAATAGAAACAACAAAGAAATCTGTTGTTCATGTAGTAGATGTAAATTGTTGAGGCATTAGATACCAGAAATGGTTAGACTTCATTCGCATCAATATGGTTTCGTGCTGAACTATTTGGTTTGGGATCATCATGGAGAACTTTTAATATCTAATCCTATATAAGTTGATGGGGCAATGAGTAATGAAATTACTACGATGAATCTCGTAGAATATATAGTTGAAGATGCAACACATTCAATGTTGTCTACTCCTCAATTTGTTGATGAAGATGTCAATATAGAATAAGAACTAAATATTAAGACAAAAATATGACTTATTGGATGTCGTGAAGTAACTCCGTTGCGAAAGCTGGTACAAGCGGCATCAATTATCAGTAATTGTTGAATACTTTGCAATAAAATCAAAATACATTCTCACAGAAGTTGGATTTGCATATATTGTACAAGTTGTGAAGCGTCGTATACCTCCTAAAAAGTTAACATGCGAAAACCATTATGAAGTGAAAAACTTATGTTCATTTTTGGTTTACCGTATAAAAAATAGATACATGTTTAATAGTTGCATGCTATTTTGGAAAGAATATATCATCCTTCGGATTTGTGAAATTGTACCAGAAATGTACAAACCAAGAAAGAAGAAACGAAAGGAAGTCTCATATAAATGTATGCATTATTTACTTATTATTCTTAGGCTTTAAAAGTTATATGCATCTTCTATAATTGTGCATCATATGAGATGGCACAATATGTAAACATGGATAAGAAAGTACATTAACAAACCCAACTGATAGAGAAACGTGGAAGAATTTTGATTAAAAATATTTCGATTTTGCATCGAAGAGCCGTAATGATAGCCAAAGAGGCATATCTGTCACAAACATATCATTTTGTATAATGATATCATTTAGCATATCAATTATGAATAAAACTAATAACATACTGTATATCAATTCATAAACTAAGAACATACATTATATAAGTTCACTGCATCAATTTACAAACTTAGTATATCATACCAGTTCATTATTAAAAAACATACAATTGTACAACATAGTTAAAATTCAGAATATATGTATACAAAAAACGATACAAATATTACCAGTCTTCGTCATTTTCTAATTCTGTCTCAGTTTTGTTTGCTATATCTTTTTTTTTGTACTCTCAAATGCTTCCATTAAAACATTTGATTCATCATTCAACGAATTCAAATTAACATCATCAGTTATTATTATTTCATCCTTTTGCACTATCTTTGTTTGATACACTACATCTTCTGGAACAATAATTCCTTTGAACATTAACCTTGCCTTTGTTTAATTACAACAAACCAATCTGCTTTATCTCTTTTTATGGATGGCTACAGAGCGAAATAAAATTGTAACGCTTGCTGGGCTAATACGGAAGGATCGTACTTATAGTATTGTGATGTATGCTTTATTTCTACAAGCTTATAATCTTTGTGCATGCTGGTTCCAGTACAAGAATCATTGCTGAACCTGTTGCACTTGAATAAAACAATTTTTTCAGTAGGTTATACATAATACATCAACTCTAAAACCTGTGTAAAGGCACCATAAAGATCTTTTATATGCTCTTCTGGATCGTCACTACCTTTGACAAATACACCACTGTTATATGTTAACCTTTAGGTATCATGGTCTTTGGTATTAAATTTAAATGCATGGACACAGAATATTGGATAAGCCTTGACATTTTTTTTTGGTCCGAGAGCAAGATGTTGCAAACCTTCATATCGACGTAGTTTATTGGATCGTAATCGTATTCTAAAAACCAATTAGCAAATTTTTTGCTGAGATCGTCAGATGGATTCTGTGATTCGTAAATACTGCAAACGTACGTGAGTTTATTATTACCTAACACTCGATGTAGATATAAACAAAATAAATATGAAATTTTTAATACCTAACAAATGGTGCAACTTCAGCATAATTTAGAAGAACATATATGTGTGTGCTATATGGTGATCTCTGTCGTCTAACCCTATTTCAACACATTTTCCAGTAGATCGCCCATGTTGCTAAAAATAGATAACCATGACTTCATCATTACGAGACAACTTAGAAATGATAAGTTCACATGGTTATTAAAGCAATGAGAGAGAAAGAACGAAGCTTTTTCTTTAAGGTAAGATTTGCAAATTGAACCTTCAACTCATGTTTTTTGTCGTACTTTTTTCTTCAGATGATTCAAATACCTATTACAAAATTAGTGCAATTTATATGTACATTTAATTTTTTAAACTTTAAATTTACATAAATTTTACTGATATTATCTATTACCTCTCAATTAGATATATCCAAACATATTGCACTGGACCTCGAAGGATTACTTCGGATGGAAGATGAGCAGGTAAATGCTCCATTATAAAGGAAACAATTGTTCTAGTTTGCAAAGCAATATCGGAATTTTGAATTCAAGTTTACGTAGATGATCAATTTTTAAAGTTGTCAAACAAAGCTATTTATTAAACAAACTTAACTCTGTTATAATACTTCACACTTCTACAGGCGATAGTTATTTGAACACCACTAATAATAAAAATTCCTTCATGATAGGTTAATCATGATTTTCATCCCACTCAATTTATTGTTTTTAAACTCAACACATCTACAGAGATTAGAAGAAATCCCATCAAGACATTTAGTCCCTCAACCCATTTTAATACAAGTTTTACTTACTTATCGTATCGTTCATAATATGCTTTGGGTCTTTTGTTGTCGTTGGGCTTCACATGAAGTTCCAAACGTTTATCGAAGTATTCTATGTCACGTCTTGAATTCAAATATTTCCTTTGTTTTCCCCTTAACATTAAAAGTTGTATTAAACATGTTATCAAACACATTTTTTTCGTTATGCATCACGTTGATATTATGTTGAAGTATGAGATCTCTCCGATAAGGTAGCCCTCAGAATATACTTTGTTTGCATCAATTATGAATGTCATATTTACTAAGAATTTTAGTACGCACTCCAGTTTCATGTGTCTTGGGATATTCCTTTACAATTTCGTATATTTCTTCACTTGACTAAATCTTTAGTTCGTGCATACTAATGCTAATCAAGGTAATTGGAAATCTGCTAATACAATAAATGCTAAGTATTGAAGAAAGAAAGGGGTTCAGAATAGTAGTAAGACAATTGAAAAAGATGTGGCAAATGTTAATGATAATCCCTTTAATGTTCTGGAATCAGAAGCAGATGGTAACAATAGTCATGAAACAGCTGACGTGAATATTGTTAATGATGTTGATCATATATATGTTAACACAGATAATGCCCTTGTAGCTGCAATAGATTCTGATACACCAGAAAGAAATAATATTGATAAAGATGTTCTTAATAATGTGATCAACAATGTTGCTCCGTTTGTTGAAGTTGCAGCTCTGCAAGGTAACATATTAGAAGGTCATAGCAATGAAACTGTGCAAACACACCAAAGTCTTTATCTGGTAATAGCACTTCAAGTTCTTCAGATTCCTTTCTAGGCCAAATACCTCCATTTCTCCTATCGATAAAGGTTTGAATGTTACTCCATCAGCTCCTAATCCTTCATGGTCACCGGTCTCTCCTTATGCTAACTTGAAGCCTCCTCAAGATCTTACTTTACCTCCTCCAATGGTCACCAGTTGTGGTTTGACTTTTTCACAAGTTAATACCTCTTTAGCTTCTCTATCTTCTGCAATTCCTACGAGTTCTCTTCCTTTTTCATATAAACCCAAGAAGCTGAAAGGAAAATTCTGGAACGACTCTGATTTAGATGATGGTAATGACTTCTTGCCAGAGGATGTGATGCCGCTCACCAACAAGATGAAACGACATACTAGGAAGAATCCTAGTCCCATGTTTGATCCTGTCTTAAATTGAGTCTCGAGTCACTGGACTCTTTGTTAGTGACATCTTTACACAGTTATTGGTAAACTTCGACGAGAACCTTACTGTGCATGCGATTTGGAATTGGTTTATGGGGATGATTCAATGAATTATATTGCCTGTTTCTTTCTTTGCAATTTGGATATAGGAATATTCTGCTTGGTGTTTCTGCTGTGATTCTCGTGTGACATAGTATCTTCACCTCGATATGAATAATGTTGCAATAAGTATGCTTCATCTTTATTTTTGTAATCAATTTTTGTAAGTTCAAGGCTAGACATTCAAGAGTCTATATTGTTATTGCATTTTAAGTTGATGTAACTCTTGTTTTTGTGAATAATAAAATTTTCACTTGTCTTTCAAAAAATATTTTCAGCTATTTAAAAAAACAAATTTAGTAAAATATGCGTTCTTATTAAATTCATGTCCAAATATTAAAAATAGTGCATTTTAGTACAATATTTATTGTTGTTAAATTGATTTCTAACTTTTTTAAGAAAATTGATTTAAGTATGGTATTTCTTAATTTTTTTTCTAAACTAAACTATAAACTTTAAAACATATTGTAAAATTGATATCACTATTAATATTTTCGCATAAACTATGGCAAACATTATTTTGCGCCTAACATTCACATAAGCTTATCAATGCACATATCAATTAATAATAATACTTTGATTTTCGAACTTTAAATCTAACCCTAATTTTTAAATATAAAATAATAAATCAAATCACTAGTTATATGATCAAATCAACTAGTACACACTATACTACTGACGACTAATATAAAATATTCATCGATTTCTATTTAAAATCACTTAGATTTCTAACATAAGAATTTATCTACATTCCTCGATTAACTAATAATCTACTATTATACTAAATAATAGCTAATCCACATATGCAAACACTCAATAATTTTTATTTAACAATTTAAGGTTAGAAATTATACCTCAATCACTAAAATGGAAGGGAAATTGTAAGGAGAACAAGGAGGGAGGGCGATGGCGGCGTTGGTTGATGCTGGACAAGTAGCGGCGAACGATGGTGGCTAGGGACTTATTTTATGGTCGCGGGTTATATTCTGGTATGTATCTTCTAATGATGACAACTTATTTTAACTGTCGTTAGCCGTTACCCGTTGCTAAGGTAGGCTGTTAGCTTTGCACTTTCTAGTAGTGGCATCCACAATATACACTCCACACTCAATCAGAAGTTTACAGTACACATGCCAAAGTATTAAAAATCAACATTATTACTTACTCATGATATTTGAGTAGCTGTACATATAAAATTTTGAAGATATGACGCACAAGCGTGTTCCTTGTTTGTCAATTTTCCATGTATATCCTTTGACATACCAGAACCAATTATCGCCTTTTGGCCCTGTACGGATTTGCAAACAACAGAATCTCAAGTGCATTAAGCTATTAACAATCAAATCTCAAAGAGACAATGATGAAAACTATAACAGTTCAAATTATACGTTTTTAGGCATAGAGAGAAAAAAAAAAAAAAAAAAAAAAAAAAAAAAAAAAAAAAAAAAAAAAAAAAAGCCTTCCATAATCTAATTCATGAAACATCTGCTAATGCAAACAACATTTACCAAATATAATGTAGATAAAACTATTCTATTCCTGGCGACTTTTCAAATCCAGTATGTTTTCTTTGTGACATATAGAATTTTCTGCATTACGATGGAAACGGGACGAAAAGAGAAAACAGTGCAGTTTTTTAATGCTGTGTACTACTGTACCCCAGCACAACTAGTTCAATTGTGATGGATGACGTTGTTGGCAAACAGTCATTTGAAAAGGAAATAAAAATGCAAATTAAGCAGAAAGCGCTTACGCAACATGAAGATACAAGTAGGGACATATGCGCACACATACATATAACAAGGGAGTTTCAGTTTATCACACTCTTATAGTTATACCTTTGGACGTTCTCAATATAGGAATAAACAGGCGCCATCTTTGGCATAAAAACACACACATGTGTAGGGCACTCACACACAGCCACATTTGCGTACCGTATCATCTTTGCTCCTACGTACATGCATATAAAAACATCTAATGCTTTCACTGCCTAAAATTAACCATTCAACAGTTTTCTTATATAGTTTATGCCCATGCTACTTTGCTAAGGTGTGGGATAATAATAAATGTTGAAATTGTACGCACCCTATATGAAAACTTTATGCATAAGAAGCATGCATGGGGTGGTATTTATTGGCCTATGCATTTGTTTGGACTTGCGGTCTATATAACTTCATGTACTGCAGTATCTAAATAACATCTCTCACAGTACCCACTTGTCAATCTTAGGCTGTTGATATGATTACTGTGGATAATGTATAGCTTTGCAGTGTGGTTAAAACCTACATAAAGGCTAACGTTCGAAACAAGGCTGTGGTTTTCCAGAGGATTTGTGCCAGTTGTGCATATGTTGATATGATGAGTTTGTGACTTTATTACGTGACGACTGAGGCATCAAACTCGTTAGTCCCACTCCGTCATGGAGAAAATGCTTGAAGAAATAAGATGGCGATCTCTATAAAAATAAAGTGCAGGAGGACCACTTTCTCTGCAAATGTGTGATCCTGGAAATTTCATGCTTGAACATGGATTGAGATATATATAGTAGAGGACCCAGGTATACATTTATTGGGATCAACTTCATTGTCAATCATTGTGATATTGTAAACCTAATGATGGTGATTTTATGGTATTTATTATAATACCAAGGAAATCTAGCTATTTTCACTCATTTTTTTCTTTCTGTTCTGATAAAATATACATCTAACTAGGCTTGGATCTTTCACTTTAGGTACAAGTTTACCAGAAAAGCACTAGCCAGTGACCTCTTAATGTTTATGTAGCATTTATATTGATGTATTGTATTTAGGTTTGCAGGATTTTAAGGTTTTAAATATCAATGCCAAATGCTAGCTAGCACGTACCTTATCTAAGGACATAGATGACTGATTTAGCCTTGCATCTTATTAGTTGAACTTATATATCAGTATCTAATGCCATCTCCAGCCATATCAATTCCTCTACTCTCATTTCTTATGTGTCCACTTTCCTAGATACTAGCCTGTTCCCACCCATTATGCGTCCACTTCCTCATTAGTAGCCCTTTCCCACCTAATTTTTGATTTGGTTGTACTTCTTGCTGCGTCCGTTTGCGTCTAACAAATCATTTCTGTAGTCCACTGGTTTTACATCAAAGGTATCCTTTCCCATGCCTATTAGTACTCCATTCAAATACATTAATAGGCTAATTCTGTTCATACAGCAAATAAAGCAACAATCGCTAAATTTACACTAAAAAAACAAAAAAACAAAACTCATTATCGCTATTGCTAAATCTACACCATGTTTTGGTTAGTGTTGATATATACGTATGCATATTACACTACATAAACTCATTTTCACATGGCATATACGCATGACTACGGCTTATTTAAAACTAAAGGATGCAGTGCATGATTGCTCGTATGCTTAGTTTAATGAGTCACACCTGTCCAGTAGAGATATTTTCAATATTATTAACGTTCCAGATAAGGAAAACTAAACATTGGAAGTACCTTTTAGTAAGGATGAAATAATTCATGAATTACAAGTAGCCTACTCGCAATGAACCAATTTCTTAGCATATGACATAATGGTGTGATAATTAAACCAACATTTTTAGCAGCAATAGATCTAGTAATGAGTGAGTACTATATTAATTATCTATAAAATATATGGAGCGAGATACATGGGGAAAGTATATGAAAGTATATGAAAGCATATCATTTATTAAAATGACATAAGGTGTAGTATATATATTATTGAAGCTATAGTATATACATATTATTTCAATAAAATAACTAATGTTTCAAAAATAACTTATGTTATGATTTGTGATATTTATCACATGGATATTGAAGATTGAGATATTTTAGGATTTTTTATTTTGTGCAAATTTTAAGGAGAGAAAGATATATTTTGTGCAAGTTTCAAGGAGAGAGATTTATTTTGTGCAAGTTTTGAGGAGTATATTTCAGGATATTTTCAAATCTGGAGGATAATTAGGATCTAGAGGAAATTTTGGGAATTTCCATATACTTTCTATTTGTCTATATAAGTATGTCATTAGGGATAGACTTAGGCGTACTTTTGAGGGAGAAAAACTTGTTTTTATTTTTAGGGATTGAGATATCTTCTCAATTTTAGGTCTTTCTTTGTAATTAATTGGTGAAATAATAAAGGTTTGTTTGGTGGAATTTGCTTGTTATTGTTATCTTCTTCGCTCTTCCAAAATCTAATTGTGTAGTGATCTCGGGGAAACCCTAACAATTGGTATCAGAGGCTTCTACACAAATTTTTTGACGAGGGTTTGAATATGGATAAAATAATTATTGAAAAGCTTAATGGAAGAAATTGAGGATTATGGAGGGCAAAGATGGAAGATTTCCTTTATCTTAATGATCTTCATCAGCCACTGGAGAATAATGGTGAAAAATCTAGCAATCTATCCGAAGCAAAATGAGAGACTTTGGACAGAAAGGCCGCGCAGCTTCTATTCGATGTTTTTTGGATAATTCAGTATTACATATTGTTGCTAATGAAACATCTGCTTATGCAATATGGAAGAAATTGGAAGGGGTTTATGCAAAGAACTCCGCAACAAATTAGGCTCTTCTTATGAGAAGACTGGTTAATCTAAAGCTTAAGGAAGGTGGATCAATTGGAGAGTATCTTAATGATTTTCAGGAAATTGTAAATCAATTGGCTGCCGTGAATTTCAAGGTAGATGATGAAACACAAGCCTTAATGATAATGAGTTCGTTGCCAGAAAGTTGGGAAACACTTGTGGTTGCGTTGAATAACTCAAATTCTGATGGCTTGTTTCAATGGGATCCGTGGTTAGTAGCTTGCTTAACGAGGAGATGCGGAGGACGAGTCTTATGGAAGGAAAAGATGAGGCAATGGAAATTGAAACTCCAATTGAAAAAGCTTTTATTGCAAGGAGGGTTAGTCAACGAAATATGGAAAGGCAATCAAATAGATCGGACATGAGAAATGAATACATTTGTTTTTACTGTGACAAACCCGGTCATCAACTGAAATTTTTTCGCAAGCTTAAAAGGGATAAGGAGAAGATGAAGGCATTGGAAGAAGAGACTGATGAACAAAATAACAACGGTAATGAGGTGAATTTTGGTGAGGAGATTGAAGGAAATGTTTTATGTGTTAATGAAGGCAAAAACAAAGATTGGATACTTGATTCAGGAGCTTGTTTCCACGTGTGTCATCAAAAGGAAGCATTTATTGATTATGAAGAATAAAGTAGTAAAGTTGTATCCGCCAACGGTCGAGATTTGCATGTTAAAGGCATAGGTTCAGTTCGATTGAAGATGAATGATGGAAAGGTGGTGAAGTTAACGGGAGTTAGGTACATCCCAGAAATTAAAAAGAATCTTGTTTCAATTGGACAGTTGGAACAAAAAGGTTGTAATTTCTCGACTAGAGGTGGAGTTACAAGGGTTTGGAGTGGTAACAAGGAGCTTCTGCGCGCAAAACGGGGAAATGATAATATATATAAATTGCTTGGAAAAACAGTGGAGAATGTTATGAGTTCTCAAATTGAATTAGGAGAGGCGATTTCAACTGAATCAAGGTGGAGCCATCAACGTAAAGCTACAGAATCTACATGGAGGCCATTGTGGTATTACAAGCAATTTTTAGATCTTTTATGTGGTGTATCTCATTAGGAAGATGTAACACCCCACTCCCGCTATGATCACTCACTAAGGGAATGCCATAGCATCGGTGGAGTATTTTAGTGAATATAGAACAGAAAAATTACAACAAGACAGATATAAATAGTACTTGAAATTTTTAAACATCATCTCATAACAGCGGAAGTAAAACATGTCTGGTTACATCATAAAACCACAATAAAAGTCAAGTACAATATCCATCAAAATAAAGAAGTACATAATCCCACTCTCATACAATAGCCATGACAAAAGAAAAGATAACTGGATAACTGGAGCTTTACATCTATCCAAGCTCCTAAAGACTGGAACAGCAATCCGATCAAGCTCCACTACTGCTAGGATCCACCGTAGGACCTGAGGGTTGGGAAAAAGATAAAAACAACGGGGTCAGACATAAGTCTGAGTGAGTCCTATAACTTTAACAATACAATCGTTAAAGTAACCAGAGAAGACATAAACTGATATACGGTAACTAATGGGGATGAATGGCTACACTAAGCAGTCAACTAAACTAAGATAAAAGATAAAGAATCTACCCTTCCAAAGGTAAATTACTAAACTGCACCACACCAGTCGTTCCTAACTTGAAGGTTGATCCCACCCAGGGACTTATAAAATTAACTTAATAGTTCTCGCGTACCCCTAGGTGACTGAGTAGACGCCACAGGGCCCTACAATCCTCTAGGTGTACACACTACTCCCCATTCGATCGGCTCCCTAACGTAGATACCCGTGCTGGCCCCACCGCGGGGTGTACCATTCCCCCAACGTGGCAACCTGATAAAATTAACGGTGCACGGCTTATATCTACACGATGCAACAACGTCTTATTTACCAGCCCGGGTCCACACACGCATATGAAACCCGTTGGTCATGCGTTGCCACCGCTAACCCATTTTGGCCTCTTATAGTCAAGCCCAATATGCGTGTCCCGTCACTCGACTAGAGTCGAGCCCACTAAGATACGTTTGGGATATTGGTTGAAATGGGCCCCCAGCACAAGCCATCCCCTAAGCTTGGCCCACACACTAGTGTTTCCCACTTAACCCTTTAATCATGTTTAACTACATGTTTCATCTTGGTTAAGTATTTAATCATATTTTCTATTGGCAACCACTAGCACTTTCCACATACCACCCAAGGTACCCACTTAACCCCCATGCCCCACTACATGATTATCTAGTTAAGTGTTTCTTAATTGATTAACACCGTAACCGTGTAAAGGACCCCTCACATTGGACCGTTATTTGTAGATGCCTGGTTAAGCCGGTAGGTTCCGGGCAGTCTTACACTACAAACGGATCCAACCTCGTGTCATTTACCCTTGTTACGTATTTAATTTATGATTAAGACCCCTCACATTGGACCGTCATTTGTAGATGCCTGGTTAAGCCGGTAATCTCCGGGCAGTCTTACACTACAAACGGGTCCAACCTCGTGTCTTAATCGATTAATTACTCCTAATTAATCACCCCCATAATTTGTGTTAATTATCATGTTTATTTTAGGAATATGGGTACACCTAACTTAGGCAAATTCCCAACTCCAAAGTGTGGGTACACCTAACTTAATAGGCAAATTCCCAACACATAGTATGGGTACACCTAACTTAATAGGCAAATTCTCATACTATGTTCATTTATTTTATGTTATGCATAATTATATTAATTTCACACAATCTTATTAACATATGTATTTAATTAACCCCATCGTTCCCACGTAATTTCGTTCTCATGACATAACACATATAAAAGGTGTCAACTTGCATATGTATTAACATGTTTCAAAGGTGCCATCTTGCATATTAACAAACACATAACTTGCATATGAACTTGCACAACATGTCACATAACTTGCATATAATCTTGTATAGCATGTCACATAAACTTACATATTAACAAATACATGACTTGCATATAATATGTCACATAACTTGCATATGAACTTGCATGACATACTTGCATATAAACTCATAAACTTGCATATGAACTTGCATAACATACTTGCATATAAACTCATAAACTTGCATATGAACTTGCATAACATACTTGCATATAAACTCATAAACTTGCATATGAACTTGCATAACATACTTGCATATAAACTCATAAACTTGCATATGAACTTGCATAACATGTTACATACTTGCATATGAAGAAACATTCAACTTGCATAATTATCATACATGTAACTTGCATTTTATCATACATGTAACTTGCATTTTATCATACATGTAACTTGCATATTAATCATATGATCACAAAACACAAAACTTGCATAACCCACATACATTAGCAAACTAACATCATGTCATATGACTTAAAATCCATTAATCCCCAAACAAAACCATATGATCTCATCATATCTCATCTACTTAGTTTAGTAATTGATCATTAAAGTGATAGAAACTCACAACTAGCAAATTTGCACTCCAAATGAAGAAGATTAAGATGCTTAGAATGGATTAAAGGTTGATTAGAGAGTGATTAGCTTGCAACCCTCTTCATAAATTAGTGGAGGCTCCTTCTAAGATTTAATTTGGCGGCATGTAGCCCTCAATTCTATTTTTAGTATGGATTAGGGTAGGTTTAGGGTGTATTTATAGATTAGGTGAGTGTTTTAGGCCCTTAGATTAACCCTAGATTAGATTAGGACCCTTAGATTTCGGAAATCTCTAGAACCCAGCCTAGCCCTAGCCAGAAAACCAGACCTGGTGCACCCAGGCCCTCTGGCTCGACACGCCGTGTCGACAGGCAAGTCGACTCCCCAGTCGACAGGCCTGTCGACAGCCCTGTCGACATGGGTAGGGCGGGAACTTTCCCGCCTGGCCCCCTGCTGGCTCCAATTTCGAAATCTGATGTTTAATTTTTAAATCTGTTTTTAACTTTGAATTTTCTGCAAACTTCATTGGGCCATAACTGGGCCATACGGACTCCGATTTACAGAATTTCGGACTCTATTCTGCGTATTTTTCCGAGACGAACGCAATGACGCAGCCCGTTTCCCCAAATTCTCATATCTGAGATTAATTATACTTTAATTACTAACCATTAGTGTTAATTGAAATTCGGGGTGTTACATTCTCCCCTACTTAAAGGATTTCGTCCTCGAAATCTCTAAGTCAAGAAGAACGTATCCTACCAACCAAACAACCATCTACTAAACCATCAACCACAAGCAACCATTATCCTTAGAAACTTCTAATGATGTATGAACATATGCAGAAAGTGTGTGTATATGTCCGTATACTAATGCAAAATCAGGCGGTCTACTGATTCGGTCGACCTCCTTAATGCAAACCATGATAGTGCCATGCATCCAATATGTATGCGAAACCCTATTGACACATACAATTTCTATATGAGTGCACAATCATTCACCAAAATGCATCATCCATATGATAACACAATCATTATACATCCATAAATATAGCTTCCTACACACAATTTTATGCAATATGCAATATGAAGTGACTGAGCCGATCTAGTGCCTAGAGTGTGTGTATATGCATCCACGAGCAACCACTAGCAAACACTTGCATCCACTTGCATCCATCAACCATAACATGTCTCAAACACATGTTTTAACCATAGGTTTACCCTATCTAAAGGTCAAACAGTACTAACGAGAGGACATACTAAAGATAAGATAAGTACTAGGCAAGCGATAAAGGAGAAGTTAAAAGACATACTCTCAAAAATAAATGGATACAAAGAACGCATCTTCGCTTCCGTCTCCCAAGTAGCATTGCTTTCGTCTTCTCCCCATTGTACTTTAACTAGCTGAACTTCTCTGTTCCTCAACTTCCTAGTTTCTGACCCAAGGATGCGAGTAGGAGATCGTCGAATCGTCGCATCACGCTCTACCTCTATATCTCTAAGCAAGCTCGGCTCTACCACCTCTGCGGTCTCATGTAAGCACTTCCTCAAATGTGATACATGGAATACATCATGAACACCACTAAGTCTGTCGGGCAACTCCACCCTATATGCCATCCGTCCAATTCTTTCCTTAATAGGAAACGGCCCAACAAACCTTGGTGCTAACTTCCCAACGGACCCAAAGCGAACAACATTTCTCAACGGAGATACTTTGACAAAAACCATGTCCCCAACCTCAAACTCAAGATCCGTCCTTCTCCGATCCGCATAAGATTTCTGTCTATCTTGCGCTGCTTTCATCCTTCTTCGAATCAAATCAATCTTCTCTGAAGTCTCTCTAACCATATCTGGCCCAAGCAAGATCTTATCCGTAGATTCCCACCAACATGTAGGAGATCGACAAGGCCTTCCATAAAGAGCTTCGAAAGGTGCCATGCCAATACTAGACTGAAAGCTGTTATTGTATGCGAACTCCACCAAAGGAAGATGTTCTTCCCATGTACCTCCAAAATCCAAGATACAAAGCCTCAAAAGATCTTCTAAGATACGGTTCACCCTCTCGGTCTGACCGTCCGTCTGAGGATGATATGCGGTGCTCAAACACAACTGAGTCCCTACCGCCTCTTGCAAACTTATCCAAAACTCACTAGTGAAGATAGGATCTCGATCACTCACAATGCTGGATGGTACGCCATGCAATCTAACAATCTCTCTAACATAGACTGAAGCAAGCCATGGAGCGGTCCTCTTACTCTTCACGGGTATAAAATGGGCACTCTTGGTAAGTCTGTCTACCAAAACCCAAATTCCCGTATTGCCCTTCCTCGATCTCGGTAACCCATCGATGAAATCCATCGAGACACTATCCCACTTCCATTGCGGAACTTCCAATGGGTGTAGCAACCCACCGGGTTTCCTTTGCTCCGCTTTAACTTGTTGGCACACTAAGCATCTAGCCACATACTCGGCCACATCTTTCTTCTACCGGCCCAGAAGAAAACTCTCTTCATGTCTTGGTACATTTTGTCTCCACCGGGATGAATAGTCATCCTTGAACGATGTGCATCATCCAAAATAGCCTTCTTCAAACCCTCATCTTGCGGTACACAAAGTCTACTGTCTCTATGCAACCATCCCCTATCATCTATGGTGTATCTACCCAAATGGCTGGACGACTCCCCCCTTATAAGCTTCTCTACCAACTCAACCAACTGTGGGTCGTCTCGCTGAGCCTCGCCAATCCGTCCCAAAAGAGTAGGTCTAACCTCCAAGGATGCTAACAAACCAGGTACAAAGTCAACAGATGGTCTGAAGTCGAACAAAGAAAGAAACTCCAAGCTTCGCCGTTCCACGAACAATGGACTCAAAGATAGCCTTTTTCTACTCAAGGCGTCCGCCACCACGTTACCCTTGCCAGGGGTATACGCTATCTCGAAATCATAGGATGCCAAGAACTCCATCCACCTTTGCTGTCTTAAGTTTAAATCCTTCTGAGAGAATAAGTACTTCAATGATTTATGGTCAGTGAACAACTCGAATCTCTCACCAAGAAGATAATGGCGCCAAGACTTAAGTGCGAAAACAATCGCGGCCAACTCTAGATCATGGGTAGGGTAATTCTTCTCATGCACTCTCAATTGCCTCCCTCCATAGGCTATTACCCTTCCCTCCTGCATCAAGACTGCGCCTAATCTTGTCCCACAAGCATCGGTATAAACAACAAACGGCTTACTCCCATCTGGAAGCACTAAAACTGGAGCGGTGGTCAAAGCTCTCTTTAATCGTCGGAAAGCATCATCACAATCTACGTCCCATGAGAAAACCAGATTCTTCTTCGTCAAGCGGGTTAATGGGGCTGATATCTTCGCGAAGTCTTTGATGAACTTCCTATAATATCCTGCCAACCCCAAGAAACTTCTTACTTCGGTAGCATTTCTAGGAACTTTCCAATCCTGGATAGATACTATCTTTGCGGGATCCACAGCTATCCCTTCCTTAGAGACCACATGCCCTAAGAATCGCACTTCTCTTCTCCAAAAATGACATTTAGAGAATTTAGCTTTAAGACTATGTGCTCGAAGAGTCTCCAACACTTCTCTGAGATGTAAGGCATGCTCTTCTTCACTCTTGGAAAAGACCAAGATGTCATCCACAAAGACTACTACAAACTTATTCAGATACTCTCTGAACACTCTACTCATTAGATCAACAAAGTATGCAGGGGCGTTTGTCAACCCAAATGGCATCACAAGCCACTCATAAAAACCATCCGGAGTCCGGAAAGCAGTCTTCTCTATACTGTCCTCCGCCACTCTTAACTGATGAAACCCTGTAGCTAAGTCCATCTGCGAAAACACTGAGGCGCCAACCAACTGATCAAAGAGATCATCTATCCTCGGTAATGGGTGTCTATTCTTCTTCGTGAGCTTATTAAGTTCTCTATAATCCACACAAAGTCTGAGGGACCCATCCGCCTTCGTGGCAAACACTACTGGAGCTCCCCACTCCGATATACTTCGCCTTATGAACCCCTTCTCAAGCAACTCCCCTACTTGCTTATGAAGTTCTCTTCTCTCACGAGGAGCCATGTGGCGCACTGGCAAAGACACTGGTTTGGCATTATCCACCAAATAAATTCGGAAATCTATCTCCCGCTTCGGAGGCAAACCCTTCACCTCTTCAAACACATCCGGATATTCCCGGACCACTCTGACAGAACGCAAACTCTCGACCGAAGCATCGAGCGATTCAAGATAACTTAGCATAACAGATTCCATGGGATTACAAGAGATCTCGAGAGTGTTACCCAAGCGGGTCATAAGCCTAACAACTCTCCTTTCACAATCAAGAACGACACCATTACTGGATAACCAGTCCATGCCCAAAATCAACCCATAGCCCGTGAAGCCCAAAACAAAAGCATCACATCTAAACTCAATGCTAAGTATAGAAATCTTCAAACCCAAACATATCATGGACAAATAAGTGGATCCCCCAATTGGGTTTGAAACAACCAAGGGATCATCAACTAGACTGGTGTCTAAGTGCAGTGACTCAACTAACGATGATGAGATAAAAGAATGCGATGCGCCAGAGTCAAACAAAGTACGAACTGGATGATCAAACAGAAAAACCAGACTTTCAACGGAAATAGTTCTACCTCTCTGCTGAATCGGTGGAACTGAGAGAGCCTGAACTTGCCCCCCTGCCTGAGGTGGTGCCATAAGAGCTTGCACCTGACCTCCCGAGGTAGACCTCGTCTTCTGCCCCTTCTTTGGGCAGTCCTTCACAAGATGTCCTGCTTCACCACAATGAAAGCAACCGGTCTTCTTCTTTTTGCGACAATCCTTGCTGAGGTGGCCTGGGGTCCCACAATTGAAGCACTTCTTCTTCTTCTTGTCACCATTGCCTTTTCCACCCTTGCCTTGTTGTTGTTGTTGCGGTTTCTTCTGATCCCCCTTCCTCTCTGGTGCCTTAGAACTCTTATCATCCTCATGCATAAGTGCCATGTAGACAAGCTTCTCAAAGGTGGCCCCCATAGGAATGTGAGTCATAGCTATTCCTTGCAATGGTTCGTTCAAGCCTCTAACGAACCTCAAAGCCTTCTTCTCCGGTGTATTCACCAACTCTATGCCAAACCTTGCTAATTGATTGAATTTGTTGACATATTCTTTCACCGTGAGATTCCCTTGCTTCAAATTCAAGAACTTCTCCATAAACAGATTCTCTTCCGCCCTTGAGAGAAACTTAGCCCCAAACCTTTGCTTAAAATCTGCCCAAGAGTCAACAGGGCGTTCTCCATTAGTGACCTCCCACCAGAATGAGGCCTCTCCCTTCATTAACCAAGCCGCCAACTTGACTTTCTTTCCCTCTTCCACTTCAAAGATATCTAGCAACTCTTCCACTTCCTTAAGCCAATCTCTAGCCTCTACGAAAGTCTCTGAACCTAGAAAAGGTTTTCCTCCTATAGCCTTGAACTCCTTGCAAATCTTAGCAAAATTATCCACTCTAGGCTGAGGAGGAGGAGCGGTTGCCTCTGGTGTAGTAGCATTGGCTGGACCCGCAGCCGCGGCCCTAGCCTCTTGTAACCTCCTATACCATAGTGGTATAACTAAGCCCTCCGGGATGTTAAGATCTTCAGCCATGCTGAAACGAAAGAGGAAAGATTCAAAAAGGAGATTCTGAAAGATAAAGATATGGCTATTGAGGATTATGCTTTTCTTTTTCAAAAACTTTTCTCTTAAAAGACATGTTTTTGAAAATACTTTTTCCAAAAATAATACCTTTACTATTTTCTAAAAAAATGTATTTTTCTCAAAAATTTATCTGTTCCGGTAACCTTCAGCTCTGATACCACGTGTAACACCCCACTCCCGCTATGATCACTCACTAAGGGAATGCCATAGCATCGGTGGAGTATTTTAGTGAGTATAGAACAGAAAAATTACAACAAGACAGATATAAATAGTACTTGAAATTTTTAAACATCATCTCATAACAGCGGAAGTAAAACATGTCTGGTTACATCATAAAACCACAATAAAAGTCAAGTACAATATCCATCAAAATAAAGAAGTACATAATCCCACTCTCATACAATAGCCATGACAAAAGAAAAGATAACTGGATAACTGGAGCTTTACATCTATCCAAGCTCCTAAAGACTGGAACAGCAATCCGATCAAGCTCCACTACTGCTAGGATCCACCGTAGGACCTAAGGGTTGGGAAAAAGATAAAAACAATGGGGTCAGACATAAGTCTGAGCGAGTCCTATAACTTTAACAATACAATCGTTAAAGTAACCAGAGAAGACATAAACTGATATACGGTAATTAATGGGGATGAATGGCTACACTAAGCAGTCAACTAAACTAAGATAAAAGATAAAGAGGCATCTACCCTTCCAAAGGTAAATTACTAAACTGCACCACACCAGTCGTTCCTAACTTAAAGGTTGATCCCACCCAGGGACTTATAAAATTAACTTAATAGTTCTCGCGTACCCCTAGGTGACTGAGTAGACGCCACAGGGCCCTACAATCCTCTAGGTGTACACACTACTCCCCATTCGATCGGCTCCCTAACGTAGATACCCGTGCTGGCCCCACCGCGGGGTGTACCATTCCCCGACGTGGCAACCTGATAAAATTAACGGTGCACGGCTTATATCTACACGATGCAACAACGTCTTATTTACCAGCCCGGGTCCACACACGCATATGAAACCCGTTGGTCATGCGTTGCCACCGCTAACCCATTTTGGCCTCTTATAGTCAAGCCCAATATGCGTGTCCCGTCACTCGACTAGAGTCGAGCCCACTAAGATACGTTTGGGATATTGGTTGAAATGGGCCCCCAGCACAAGCCATCCCCTAAGCTTGGCCCACACACTAGTGTTTCCCACTTAACCCTTTAATCATGTTTAATTACATGTTTCATCTTGGTTAAGTATTTAATCATATTTTCTATTGGCAACCACTAGCACTTTCCACATACCACCCAAGGTACCCACTTAACCCCCATGCCCCACTACATGATTATCTGGTTAAGTGTTTCTTAATTGATTGACACCGTAACCGTGTAAAGGACCCCTCACATTGGACCGTTATTTGTAGATGCTTGGTTAAGCCGGTAGGTTCCGGGCAGTCTTACACTACAAACGGGTCCAACCTCGTGTCATTTACCCTTGTTACGTATTTAATTTATGATTAAGACCCCTCACATTGGACCGTCATTTGTAGATGCCTGGTTAAGCCGGTAATCTCCGGGCAGTCTTACACTACAAACAGGTCCAACCTCGTGTCTTAATCGATTAATTACTCCTAATTAATCACCCCCATAATTTGTGTTAATTATCATGTTTATTTTAGGAATATGGGTACACCTAACTTAATAGGCAAATTCCCAACTCCAAAGTGTGGGTACACCTAACTTAATAGGCAAATTCCCAACACATAGTATGGGTACACCTAACTTAATAGGCAAATTCCCATACTATGTTCATTTATTTTATGTTATGCATAATTATATTAATTTCACACAATCTTATTAACATATGTATTTAATTAACCCCATCGTTCCCACGTAATTTCGTTCTCATGACATAACACATATAAAAGGTGTCAACTTGCATATGTATTAACATGTTTCAAAGGTGCCATCTTGCATATTAACAAACACATAACTTCCATATGAACTTGCACAACATGTCACATAACTTGCATATAATCTTGTATAGCATGTCACATAAACTTACATATTAACAAATACATGACTTGCATATAATATGTCACATAACTTGCATATGAACTTGCATGACATACTTGCATATAAACTCATAAACTTGCATATGAACTTGCATAACATACTTGCATATAAACTCATAAACTTGCATATGAACTTGCATAACATACTTGCATATAAACTCATAAACTTGCATATGAACTTGCATAACATACTTGCATATAAACTCATAAACTTGCATATGAACTTGCATAACATGTTACATACTTGCATATGAAGAAACATTCAACTTGCATAATTATCATACATGTAACTTGCATTTTATCATACATGTAACTTGCATTTTATCATACATGTAACTTGCATATTAATCATATGATCACAAAACACAAAACTTGCATAACCCACATACAATAGCAAACTAACATCATGTCATATGACTTAAAATCCATTAATCCCCAAACAAAACCATATGATCTCATCATATCTCATCTACTTAGTTTAGTAATTGATCATTAAAGTGATAGAAACTCACAACTAGCAAATTTGCACTCCAAATGAAGAAGATTAAGATGCTTAGAATGGATTAGAGGTTGATTAGAGAGTGATTAGCTTGCAACCCTCTTCATAAATTAGTGGAGGCTCCTTCTAAGATTTAATTTGGCGGCATGTAGCCCTCAATTCTATTTTTAGTATGGATTAGGGTAGGTTTAGGGTGTATTTATAGATTAGGTGAGTGTTTTAGGCCCTTAGATTAACCCTAGATTAGATTAGGACCCTTAGATTTCGGAAATCTCTAGAACCCAGCCCATCCCTAGCCAAAAAACCAGACCTGGTGCACCCAGGCCCTCTGGCTCGACACGCCGTGTCGACAGGCAAGTCGACAGGCAAGTCGACTCCCCAGTCGACAGGCCTGTCGACAGCCCTGTCGACATGGGTAGGGCGGGAACTTTCCCGCCTGGCCCCCTGCTGGCTCCAATTTCGAAATCTGATGTTTAATTTTTAAATCTGTTTTTAACTTTGAATTTTCTGCAAACTTCATTGGGCCATAACTGGGCCATACGGACTCCGATTTACAGAATTTCGGACTCTATTCTGCGTATTTTTCCGAGACGAACGCAATGACGCAGCCCATTTCCCCCAATTCTCATATCTGAGATTAATTATACTTTAATTACTAACCATTAGTGTTAATTGAAATTCGGGGTGTTACAGAAGATGCATCATTTGACGGTGGTTTTTTGGTTTGTTGATTTGTTGGAGTGATTTCATACCAAGGTGGAGTGTTATGATTTGTGATTTTTATCACATGGATATTGAAGATCGAGATATTTTAGGATTTTTTATTTTGTGCAAATTTTAAGGAGAGAAAGATATATTTTGTGCAAGTTTCAAGGAGAGAGATTTATTTTGTGCAAGTTTTGAGGAGTATATTTCAGGATATTTTCAAATCTGGAGGATATTTAGGATCTAGAGGAAATTTTGGGAATTTCCATATACTTTCTATTTGCCTATATAAGTAAGTCATTAAGGATAGACTTAGGCGTACTTTTGAGGGAGAAAAACTTGTTTTTGTTTTTAGGGATTGAGATATCTTCTCAATTTTAGGTCTTTCTTTATAATTAGTTGGTGAAATAATAAAGGTTTGTTTGGTGGAATTTGCTTGTTATTGTTATCTTCTTCGCTCTTTCAAAATCTAATTGTGTAGTGATCTCGGGGAAACCCTAACAACTTATTGAAGCTATAGAGTGAGAGAGAGAGAGAGTGTGTGTGTGTGTGTATAGACACACACACATATACATACATACATATATTATTTCAATAAAATATAGTAAGAAATAGGCATTCCATTTTATGTGAACTAGACATAAGGTGAAATAGGCATTTCATTTGATGTGAAATAGACATAAGGTGAAATAGGCATTTCATTTTCAGCTAAAATTTTGTCTACATATTTTAGTTGAGATTTTAGGGACTTTAGTCGACAAATCATTTTCATGTTGATATCAACCAATTTAACACAGAAAAACTTCATTTTCCCTGACTGTAGTTGGTTGTTCACGATCGCAGCAAGCAATTTAGTTTAATCCATTTTCGCTGTTCGGCCATCAACTACCTAGTAAATCATCACAATTTTGGTTATATACAACAAATGCAAAAATTATTGGGTTCAACTTTCAAATTTTCTTCCAATTTATACAAATCGACCATTACAAACTAAAATAAAATTAATGTCATGGCCATTAGCAACCAGACAATGTCTAACAATCAATCATTTCTGATTAAATGTTTAGGACCAGTTACTCGATCGAACCCTGAAAACCGCTGCCGTCGTTCTTCTTGGACCCGCTGCTTGGTTGACTGGAGGTTGACTTCTTCATTAGAGGCAGTGGATGAGTTGTAAGTGAAGAAGAAAGTGTTCATGTAGAGGAAGGTGCTGATGACCCTTCCATTTTTAGATTATTAATTTAGACGATGGCCATTAGAGAAAATTTAAAATATTTGAGGTGTTTTTAGTTTTGGTGGCCAGAAGTGTAAACCTGGTGAGAATAGTAGCACCCTATGTTTATGACTACTGCCGATGGCTAGTTAAGTGTTTCCGACAGCTTTCAACTGCTTATTATTTTAATTATCTTAATTTACCATATTATTATAACTAATTAAATATATATTTTTAAAACATACTGGGGTAATTTCTAAAAATTAAATAAGACGTCTTTATTTACTTCTTCAAACATTTTTATGATTTTTGATTAATTAAATTAGTATTTTCAACAACTTTTTGTTTTGTGCTTTGATATTTAACTTTACTGAAAATTAATCCAACTCAAACGATCAATTCGTGCGACTTTCAATTCGTCAATTATACAACTACGAGGAATAAATTTTTAATGTGTAATTGTTTTGTGAATTTAAATATATTTTTAACCATTGTATAACCATTTATGAACTTTTTTTTTTTGCAAAGCCAACTAATTATGAACTATTAAATGTATTTAACATAGTAAATTTGTAAAAAAGATAATATTCGACCATTTTTTTGGGGATCTTTTATAGATTCAAGTATTATAGACCTACTTCTAAAATATGACAAAAAATAAATTTAGGGTATCAATATTGATTTCAAATTTACGGTCGTTCCTTTGCATTTGGATTAAATTATTTCATTCGAATGTCAAACGATATTCAAAAATAGCAACGTTCTTGTCACATATAATTTATAACGAATTCATCTCATGAATATGGCAAGAATGGAAGAAAAATAGACTCAAAATATATTGTATCCTAGAGTTGTATAACACTTAATATACATTGTTTGGATACTTCTACGAAAATGACATATGTGATGTCTCTTTTCCTTTGTCTATATTGTTAGGTCAACTTCTCAAATATATCATTTCCCAAGGAGTTGTATTACTTGATATAATAATCAAACCAAAACGATAAAAATATTGAATCGTTGAAAATGTGTTATACACACACATGCACACACACACACACACACACACACACAACAAAGCACCTGCACTGAATTTGGTAAGAACCGGACCAACCAAATGTGTGCATTCGAATAAGCTTAGATTATCCAACGTATTTAAAGGTACATTATTTGATTAATAGTCCATATGCGTGTGTTGTGTATATCTGGTGTATAGTGAATGGAAAAAGATTATATAGGGCTGATTGAAAGATTTGAATTGGGAAGTATATGGTGGTAATCATTAATATTGATTCTTGTATTTAATGAGGACAAACATAAGCTATCCAATTTTTATAGCAATTTTATTTATTTTTTTAATAGAGAGAAATTTTATTTCAATATCTTTAATTGTCGTCAATAAGCTGACGTAAATAGGCATTAAATGATTTTGGAATATCGCGTATGTCGCTTCGTTCGAACTGGTATCTTCCTCATTTTTGTCCTTTAGAAACCCTTAAACCTAAAAGAATTTCATCCAATTTCGCCAATCCCCTTCGCTAGCCGATGCAGTCTGCCGCAATCTTCATTAAACCAGAATCTTCAAGGATCTATGTCCTCTAAACTAATTTATTCAATTATGTAAGATTAGTGTTTTAGTTTATGTAACGACCTGCTATTTCGACCATTTAAGTCAGATAAAGTCAGCTCAAATCGTTCAAAACCGTAAATTGTTATCGTTATGGGGTTAAATTTAAATTCATCACCGAATCAAAGACATAGAAAGCAGAATACCTCGCTGCGGTATAAATAAAATACTTACTAGTTCATGAAGCTATTAAATACAAATTTTCAAAATTTATACATAATACCAGAGTTATAAAATTTAATATAGTGGAAGTCTAAATACAAGGGTTTCTAATACAAAAGAGACAACTGGAACCGGTAGATAGAGATAAAGTCTTCAACTCTGAAAGACGAAATCTCAATGCTGCAATGCTCGGTCTAATTAATGCTAAGACAAAACACTCGGACCAGGATTAACATTCTCATAAATTTAAATCAACTCAAGTGAACTATTCATATGAAATGCACATGTAACTTAAATGATATTTGGGATTCTTATCCTCTAAGGATCCATTAACCTAGATATTATATGATACAATATGCTATTATAATAGTGTCTACGGTAAATATACTATTGAAAATAACCTAAGAGGGATTACCATTATCACCTTTACACCATTTGTAATACCATTAGTTTGTACAGATACTGTAAACTAGTGGCTATTAATGGGCATTCCATATGTACGGTACAAATCAAAATTGTAGGGGGCTCGATCAGGATAATATGTCAAGGCAACGAAGCTATACCCAATAGTGAGATTCTACCGGATTGTAGACCTAGGCTAGTGGTAACGCATAGCCGTAACAACCACTCACCTCAGGCAATACTCCCATAATCAAAGGTGCACCCAATTAATCATAGAGTAAGAGATATGGTATCGAAGAAGCATGTCCGCTAACGTAATTTCCCGTATTTCCATGGTATTATAATTAACTATTTAAATAGTGATTTGGAGGATTTAATTGTTGTATAATTAAATAACTTTGAATATATTTAATTAATATAAATAATAGAATAATATATTTAATTCTGAAATAATCAGAATTAGCTGAAATGGCAATATGGGGTGAATTGGATTATTCAAAATATATTATTCGATTTAGATTTGAATTATAATCACGAATATGTTATTTAAATGAAGTTTGAATGTATAATTATAATATAATTAAAATCGAGCTTGAAATGGTGCGGCAGTTCGTTATTTGGCGATTTGAACTTCAGCTGATTATACAGGGTCCATTTTAAATCGGATTTCTATGAAACAAGAAACGTTTGGAACTGGTGAAGTATATTTTTCTAATGGAAGAGAAAAATCGGGATTTCGTCATGTAGATTTTGATTTATGTCCAAAATAAATTTTAGAAAAGTCGCTATGGAATTCCTTTATAATTTGTATCGATTTATTTATATTTTTAAATGGATTTTAAACATAAATCGAATATCGATGTAACATTGGATTTGAAATATCGAGTTATAAATCCCATTGGAGCTGTATGATATTCTATTGTGAATATATATGATAATATTTATTTTTAAATATTTAATTTAATTATTTTTAAATATATTTATATATTTAAATGGGTTATTTAGAGCTTTAAAAATAGCCATTTTTGCAAACGACCTCCATTTTCGTCGAAACTAATTTTGTTGGATCCGTAATATCAAATTGTTAGATTCCAACTTTCTTGATTTTTGGAGTTAGTACGTGGCCATACGGGATTTTAATGTGAAAAACAGTCGATATTTTGATGGTTAAAAATATGTTGTGAGCAAACGGAGTCGAAATTCGACGCAACCAGTTTCGTTGGGTCCGTAATGTCGAACTAAAGGTGTATGTCCAATTTCGTGATTTTTGGGTATCGTATGTGATTATAGGAATTTTTATTCAACAAATACACATAGCGATTGCTTAAAATAAAATAATCAACATAAAATTATTATAAAAATTCTATAAATAACCCACTATTTTTTCTAAACCCTAATACTTTTATTTTCTCTGGTCAATGAAGTGCGCAACCACTAGTTCCATCCTCAAACATTTAGTGAGATTTGGAAATTCCCAAAAATAGAAATAAAAATCCTAAAATCCTAAAAGAAATTCCTTAGGACTCAGCGAGAGGAGAGCTTCATGATTATACAGGTTTCATCAGTCTCGGTGGATGTTTTGGTATGTCGAGTTCCAACAGTAGGATTAGGGTTCAATATTGGGATAAATTGAAACCTTAATTCGCGAAACCGATATCGTTTCTGAGTTGGTGGGGTGTTTTAGCACCTATTTTGAATTTATGGGTATTTTCGGTGATCAAGATGGTCGCAGGATTTCCTGTAGCGTTGTGCGATGTGGTAGATTGCAGCGACAGTCATGACTTCGAGTGGGAGGTGGAGGAGCCAGTCGATTAGAGCCGGTGAAGAGAAGTGGATCGGTGGTTTTGATTAGTGATTCAGTGAAGAGATGAGGGTGCGTGGGTCTTGGGGAGATCGGCTACGATGGGTATGGGTGTTCGATTTTACACAGGAACGATTTTCAATGTGGGAAGAAGGATTATGCAGTTCGTGCTTTATAAGTGATGATGGGCTGGGTTTTATGAGTGAAGCCCAACTAATTTTATTTAGTTTAAATTAGAATTAAAATAAATGTGTTAACTTATAAATTACACATCTTTCCCATACTTTATCGGAGTTTAGCAAAACGGGATCCGTTGGGATCATATTGACGGTGGGTAAAGAATGGAACTGATTGGAATTGAACTGGAGCTCGTTACGATTTATTGTAAAATAAATTGTCCGTCTGAATCAAGCGATGGTTATCGTTATTAATGATGATCGTCCAATGTGAGTAAAACTCACCAACTCTATCCGTTCATATTTTTATAACGTATAGTTAGAACTCATAAATGATGATGATTGTTGTTGTTGACTGTTTGATTGAATTGCTAAATGATTGGTTAAAATTTTAGATAACGATATATATATATATATATATCGTTAACTAAATATTGATTCTGTTTATCAGAATATTTCATACTGAAGTCATATCGATGTGAATTACATTGTGTAACATCTGTGGATGCAGGAAAACAAGTTGGAGGGATCCAACTGGATTCCTCAATATTTATAATACTGTTCTTTTCATATATTATAATATATGATGTGATATATAATATGTTGTTGATTAGGTATGTTTGAATGATATCGATCATTATGAATTGGTATTTTAAATACCGTAAGAAATACTGGGATATAGAAAAGGGGATTTTCAAAGTGTATTTTGAAAATGAATTATTTATATAAAATCAATGGATTTTATATATAAAAGGAAAAGGATTTTATAAAAGAAAATAATTATAAAATCAAAGGTGTTATAAAAGAAATATTTGTAAAACATTTACAAATATAACTATAAAAGGGAAATGTTTGGAAAATGAATAGAGTTTTATAAAAAGAGAATTTTACATTAGGAAGGTTTAGACACGTGCTTTGCACATGGATGTAACATGATATTAATTTAAAATAAATATTTTGCAAATAAAGTATTATAAAGGATATGGGGGTTTGAATTAGGAATTTAAATGGAATTACTGAAATTAGAACTGATTGGAAATTAGTTGAATTGGATGACTTTGTGGGTATCGATCTGATGTTGGTTTCGACCTTCGGGGTTAATACGTAGGGGGTTGTTCTCTTACTAGTTTACAGTTAGAGACTGATAGAGGTGGGAAGATATTGATGCGTGAATCAGAAATGGAAACGTTTTCCAAAGTTAATAACGTATATTTTCTAAAATTAAAAAAAATAAGGATTTGATGAATATATGGAAACGAGAAACGGGGAAATGAATAAATGTTGATTGATGATTGATCGATAGAGTTTCCATCTGGAAATAATATCGTTGTTTGCACACATGTTTTCCTTTGATAGTTAAATCACCGACTATCGAAGATTTTGACCAATTCCGTTGTCAATACGGAGAGACCGGGATCAGATATATTATCTGAAAACCACTCCGTATGGCATTAGCGCTGCGAATCAAATATGATGAAGATAATTGAAGACGAGGTTATGCAAGGGTTGTCCTGTTTACAGAATAGTACCTTCCGGTTGTCCAATCGCAGAACAACTTGAATGGACGAACATTTGACAGAGTATATCTGGTAGATCGCGTAAGTTGATCGTTTCAAACGTATTTACGTTGGTGGCGGAGGAATTCGTTTCTCTTAGCTTATACCCATGGTACTTTTGGGGAAATCAATTTGTGATTTGACAGGTATGACGATGTGGCATTCAAAGTAAACGAAGGAGTGATCTATTAAAAGATACGTTAAGACCTCAAGCCTCATCAATTGGGAAATGACAGAAATCGGGCAGGCAGCATGGCTAAGTGGGTCGCACCCAAGTAGGGTATATTGTTATCATATAGAGAATATTCATATATGTTACTTCTTTCAATTCTGTATCTCTCGGGAACAGTTATGTTGGTATACCAGCCGTAAAGTGATAATATATTCAGAACATTCAAGCGAAATGAATGGCCGGTCATGTGTGTCCGAGTTGCAAGATGTTCTTGTTGAACTCCAGTGTATCGCCTCTAGAGTACACTGATCGGAAGGTGGATCCATACCTTGTCATACTTGGAATCCATTCCCCAATAAGAGCCCGAGGTTTTGATTGTATCTTATATATGTAGAACGTGAGATGAAAGCGTTTCTGTTAGATTTCTATTTACTTGATCTAGACATTATTATAATATTAGACATGTATCGTTTTAGAAAAATATTTGGGTTACCATAAGGTAAAAACCATCCGTGTTTATGTGTGGATCGATCTTACGATTATTTTTTGGTTCAAAAGGATTTTTGAAAGTTAAATCAAATGATTTGAGTTTACTCACATCAATCATATGATCGACCCAGAGTTTATTTTGTTTTGTTTTCCCTAAACTCTTGGGTGCCCAATTTTGTACGGGCACTCAAGTAATCGGGATTTACAGGTACTTGAAGAGCTGGAGCAGGAGGCTTTAGGATTATATAGATTGATATTTCCGTTGTGTTGTAAGTGTTATACTCTAATAATGGTATTGTATACAGATACTGTTTTATTTCAAAGGTATGTTATCAAATATATTTATTCGTTCCGCTCTGAGATTCGTGTTTACTGATGTTGTAATGTTCTTCTTCTTCTATTCTAAGTTTCTATCTTATCTATTCTCACCCTCTATTTTCTTTCATTAACTATCCGGTATTTCCGATGTTTGGATAGTCGACATTAAGTTTATGTCGATAACCAGGATCGCGAAAACCCGAGTTATTACAGCTAAGAGGAGCTAACTCAATTGGCTTGGAAATGACTCTTGTTGTAGTCATTTTAATTATGACCCAAAGGTCAATGCTATCCATCATCATTCTCTTACTTCATTCGAGTAGCGTTTGCCAAACCGAACTACTTCATTTTGGATTATCCACCACATGCACAGTTGTTAAAGTGGTTTCGATATTGGTAGATATGACAACATCTAGCCCCAGTCTCTTTAACAACCAAATATTTACATTTTTCACACCATGACCATTTACATTTAAAATCATATTTCAATATCATAAATCAATTTAACTTCTAGTATTGATTTCTTTACACTCATTTGTTTAAAACTATTAAGGATTGGATTCATTTTCAAATTTCAAATTCCATACGGTTAAATAATTCATTATCAAATTCAAATACCGATTTTATATTCAGTTTTACAAATATCATTATAACATTACTATAAAAAGATCATATTACAACTTTGTTTTTACAACAGTCACAAAATAACAACTATCGTAAAGGCTTTTTACAACGTTTTTTTTCAAAAATTTGTAATAAACTTATTTTTAATAACTTTTTTATTTTGTTAGTTGTAATATATGCTTATTACAACCGTTTCTTTTTTACAGTTGTGAAAGATGCTTATTTTAAATGTTTAATTGTTATAATTGCTAATATATTTAATATTTAATATTTCATAACAGTTTGAACTTTTCTAAATTAAAATATATCGATGACATTTTGAGATTTTCCGACAATAAAAAAATTGAAATTAAAAAAAATTAACAAAATATTCAAAAAAATTAAAACTCTACAAAATATTCAAAAAAAAATCATTTACGCAAAATTTTAGCATTTGACTTTCTCTCTATGTCTTACAATACATGAACTTCAAAATTAGAGCGAATATTTAAATAACTTAACCAACGTGGTATAACAAAATTGATTTAATTATAGAGGGTGGTTAACCAATCACTATAAGAATAATGTGTATAATATAAAAAAAACTTGAAATTGCATTTGGACGACGTTAATTAGTTTTAACCAAAGAAAGTATCAAGATTTAAAAATGAACAAAAGTGGTCGTTGAAATATTTTGGCGGGCTCAATTTCACTATACCCGCGTTATTCGTAATTTAATTTTCCTCCCCGCTTCTCTTTGTCCAAATCACAAGTTATTCATCCCCCAATTCAGTCTAGGGTTTTACAAAATCCTTTAATTTTCCACGTCCTATACCACCACTGATGGAGGCGTAACTGAGATTCATGACTCAGCAGCTTGGTTAGGCGTCAATATCGACTTATGAAATTCCTTCCCTTGTTCTTATTTATAAAACCAAAATTCTACAAACTCATATTTCAATTAGAGGAGATTTTAAAGGGAGGTAGTTCTACAAACAACGATGAGCTCTAGAAACAAGATTATAAAGGCCAAATTTCAGGTTTGTAAAATGTTGGCTTGTTGAATTTCATTTTATAATTTTTTTTTTGTAATCACGGTTTGTAAAATTTTGTTCGTGATTTCGATGGTGAATTTCAATTTGTACTTTATTTGAAAAGAATGATAGGCATAATATTGCAACACATAAAACGTCATTTTATTGAATTTCAGGTTGACTGTTTGTAGGAATGGTAATTTTGCTGGTAATTCCATGTTCAATTATTACTTCTATGTGTGCAACTATAGGAATCACAGGTTGGTGATTCATTTATTATTTCCAAAGATTCAGGTGAACGTCTTCGACAAGGAACTAAAATCAACCTTTTAGTGAAGGAGGATCGGGTATTCAGTTCATCCATTAATTTCCATCTCTTCGTTAATGAAGTGGTATATTTGTTGCAACTTAGTTTATGTCTTTAAAACTGTTAGAATTTGTCAGTATTAAAATATAAGTTGAGCTTATAGTTTTGACCTGAGTTTGATATATTAACCTATTTAATGATGATGATTATTTTATTTATTGAGAAGTTTGATGCTTTTATGTTATAAGTATTAAACAAATAATAAATATGCCATGGTCAATTGCTAGTCATCAACGAGATAGTTGGTGCTTTTGTTTGCACACTCTTCCTTCTAGAATTGAAATGAACATTGCTTATTTGTGTGTGCACAGGGGGGTCTTTGTAGTAGCAACTCCTAAAGGATTTGATCAATAAGCACTTTGAATTCATTAGCTTTGTAGCCGCTCCTTAAAGGGAATCTGAAATGTAATTTTATTGATATTATTGAATAAATCAAATGTACGAATGGCTGGAACTATTTATAAACACATAGTCCAGTAAAATAAGGTAAATACAATGTGCGGAAGTGTATTGGGCTAAGCCCAGCCCATGTACATGTGTAATAAGAGAAAGAAATAGGACCGATGTGTATCCAGTTGTTTTATTAGCCACCCTCAAATTTATCTAGGGTTTTCCCCTTCCTTATTGCGCCGCCATCGTCTTCAATCTCCAAATCCTCTCTAAATTTGACGAAGCTTTTCACTGAGAGGGGCTTCATGAGTGCATCTGCCTTTTGAAATTGAGCTGGAACATGATTTACTTCCAATTTTCCAGTGGTAGTCAGCTCTCGTACAAAATACAAATCAATCTCGATGTGTTTTGTACGAGCATGTTGAATAGGGTTAGCTAAGAGAGAGACGGTGCTGAAATTGTCACACCATATAATTGGTCTTCTGCTAGGAAGAAACCCTCGCTCCCCAAGTAAAGAGTTTATCCACATGACCTCGGCCGTGGCGCTTGATACAGATCTGTACTCGGCTTCGGTGATGGAACGCGAGATGGTTGACTGCTTCTTAGAGCACCAAGAAATCGGATTCAGTCCCATGAAAACACAGTAACCAGACGTTGATCTACTGTCATCTGGATCAGATGCCCAATCAAAATCACTGTAAGCTTTTATGTTTAACTCTTTGCTCGTTTTCAAAGTAATTCCATGGTTAATAGTCCCTTTCAAGTACCTTAGGACACGTTTAACTGTAGTCCAATGTTCATTGAGGGGTGTTTGCATAAATTGACATACCTTATTTACACTGTAGCAGATATCTGGTCTAGTCACAGTTAAGTATTGCAATGCACCTACAGTACTTCGATTCTTTGACATTATGAATCACTTCACCTTTGTGTTTGGATAATTTAAGATTGTTGGTCATGGGGGTTGGCCTTGTCCATCTTGGCTTTAGCAAGTAGTTCAGATATATACTTGCTTTGGGATAACATAATTTCAGTTTTAGACTTCTGAATGACTTATATGCCCAAGAAATAACTTAAATTTCCCAAATCCTTGATTGAGAAGTTTGATTTAGGAACTATATTATTTTGTCAACTACACCCTGATTGCTGCCTGTTATTAAAATGCCATCAACATACACAAGTATGTATGTAACCTCTGTTCCATTTCTTTTGATATGCAAAGAACTGTCTGACCTAGCAGTGACAAATCCCAGTTTCATGAATGTTCCTTTAAGTTTGTCATACCAAACTCTTGAGGCCTGTTTTAACCCATAAATAGCCTTATGCAGTTTACAAACCAAATGTCCATTTTGATAACTCTTGTATCCCTCTGGCTGCTCCATGTATACATCTTCTTGTAGCTCTTCATTCAGAAAAGCATTGCAAACATCAAGATGTCTTATATACCAGTTTTTATGTAGGGCAATACTGGTAATTATTCTCACAGTTGTGTGCTTGACCATAGGGGAAAAGGTTTCCTTAAAATCGAACCCATATTCCTGTGTATACCCTTTAGCAACAAGTCTTGCCTTGTGCTTTAGGATGCTGCCATCTGCTGCTTTCTTTAATCTATAGGTCCATTTACAACCTATGATGTTCTTATGATCTGGTGCAGGAACTAGACTCCATGTTTTATTTTTGATTAGAGCACCATATTCTCATCCATAGCATTTTTCCACCTTTCACATTTCACTGCTTCATTGAAGTTGACCAGCTCTCTGTTACTGATAGAAGTAGTATATATTTTAGGCTTAAGTATCCCATGTTTTGCCCTGGTCATCATGTGATGTTTGTTTTGACCATGTTGTTCATCTTCGCTGTTTGAGTTGCTTGTAGTGTTGTTGTCGTCACCAGTAGGATTTACATTAGTGTTTTCAACATCATCATTATTATGATTTGTGTCATCATCCCCAACTAGTGAACTTGTTGGACTGTAATCTGATTTGGTGCTGGGTACACTGTCTTCATCACCATCATCATGTTGTGTATCATGTTGTGTTAGCTGTTTGTAGTTGCATACCATATCTTCTGTTAATTCTGGCAGTTGTATGATCTTCCTTTCATCATTAACAATTTTCTTAGTTGTTTTAAGTCCCTTTTCTGCAAAAGGAAAAACATGCTCATCAAACACAATATGTCTTGAAACATATAACCTCCCGTTATCACTCAAACATTTGTATCCTTTCTAGTTTTCTGCATAACCAAGAAAGGTGCAAGGGGTTGATCTTGGACTTAATTTGTGTTTATTATAAGGTATTAGACATGGAAAACATAGGCAACCAAAAGCTTTTAGTCCAGAATAATCTGGTTTAACACGATACATCACCTCATATGGGCTTTTATACTGTAAAACTTTGGTAGGCATTCTATTAATTAAAAACACTGATGTTACAAAAGCTTCTGGCTAGAATTTTAGTGGTAGATGAGACTGCGACATTAGTGTGAGCCCTGTTTTAACAATGTGCCTATGTTTTCTCTCGACAAGACCATTTTGTTCAGATGTGTGTGGGCAGGTCATTCTATGTAGTATACCCTTATCATTACAAAATTTCTTTAGTGGCTTAAATTCACCACCACCATCTGTTTGCATAGTCTTCACAATGCAGTTTGTCTGCTTCTCAATGAGAGTGACAAACTGTATTGTTGTACTGTATGCATCTGATTTACTTTTGAGCAGATACATCCATGTATATCTTGTAAAAGCATCTACAAAGGAAAGGCAATACTTGTATCCATGATCTGTTTCGATTGGAGACGGACCCCAAAGATCTGCAGCTATGAGCTCTATTGGTTTGCTGTACTTTGTGCCAGATTCAATAAAGGGTAATTTATGACTTTTGCCTATTTGGAAATGTTTGCACACATAATGATCAGGTATATTTTTGCAGCCAATTTTATTTTCATTCAAGACATGTTTAACAGTTTTAATGTTTGGATGTCCCAACTTACAATGCCAACCATTAAAAGTTTTGTACATATCATCATTAACAGTCATAGTTTCAATATTGTAATAGTGATTTCCATTATCAGTAGCATGTCTGGACTTCAATTTCTTGAACTTGTACAGCCCCTTATCCAAACTACCCTATAGTAATATGTCTTTATTCAGTAAATCTCTAACTAGGCAATATTTTGGGTGAAACTCAAAGTATACACGGTTGTCATTAGCAAATTGTGATACACTGATTAAGTTCTTCTTAATCTTGGGTACTCCAAGTAAATTATTCAAATAGAGTTCCCTTTTTCCATCAATTTAACCATGTCCTATGTGTGATATACTAATGGTTTCACCATTACCCATTAAGACAGAACACATACCTGAGTAGCTTGATTTCCCAGATTTAAATTCTGTAAATTGTTCGTCACATGATTTGTAGCTCCAGAATCTGGGTACCAATCATCAAGACTTATGTCCTCTGACTTGCTTAACTCGTCACTGTTTGAACTTTGTGTCTGCATTCCTGATCCTTCAGCATTTGTCCTCTGTTGTGCCATATGTGTTACATTAACATTTGGTCCTCTTTGATTTCCTTGACCTTGCTGATTGACATTGTATTCAGTGTTAAATCTGAAGTAACACCTACTTGCAACATGCCCAAATTTCTCACAAATTTGACATTTCACCTGTTATTGTTGTTGAATCTACCTCCTCTGCCTCTGCCCCTTTGGTTAGAATTACCACCTCTGAAAAACTGATTTTCTTGTTTGTTGTTTTGGCCAGTGTTACCTTTCTGCCGACCCTTGTTTCTTAATGTGAAGGCATAGTTGACAGAAAGTTCTGATTGAGTTCTTTTTTGTTCAACTCTTCCTTCATGTGGAAGAAGAGATGAATGAACATATTGTAGATCAGGTACTGTCTTTTGTGAGGCTATAAATGTCATAATTGACTCATAGTCTTCATCTAAACCCCCTGTGATGTAAAGAACTTGCTCACTTGCACTGATGATATGTCCAGTAGAATTTAGTTTGTCTCATAGGGTCTTTATTTTAGTAAGGTACTCATGCATGAACATTTCATCCTTCCTTATACATTGCAGTTGTCTTCTGTATAACATGACTCTTGCTGCAGATTGAGCACTAAATATTTGTTCTATGGTATTCCTTATAGTAAAGGATGTATTGCTTCTTATTACTCTGGATAACATGCTTGCGCTTATTGATGATATCAGCCATGAAACAAGAAGACTATCTTATTTTTGAAATTTCAAATAGTCCTCATTACTGACTAGATTTCCATCTTTGTCATGTATCATAATAGGTGGGATTATGACCGTACCTTTGATGAAGTCAAGAAGTCCATATCCTCTTAGTGCTGCTTCCACCTAAAACTTCCATAGCATGTAATTATCCTCGTCGAGTGGGATGGTAATTATTCGACTCTCGGGTTTTATCAGAGGAAAGTTTGGTGCAGGAGGTATGGATGTGGGATTGATTCCAGAATCAGCGGAGCTGGCGGCTTCATTTGTTCCAGTTCCTGCCATTGATGATCAAGAAACAACAGTAGTGAAGTTTTCTTGATGAAGCTGAAGGTTCTTGGACGGCTGAGCACTGTAAAGTGTCTTGGCAACCGGATCTTCAATGGAAAATGGGATACTAGGATGGCAAAATCACCAAATAACCGTGATTTTGCAACCAGGTCTCAGCCAAATGATGACTGAGATGTCAGATGGCCAGGAATTGCAGCCAAGAAGAGAGAAACAACAAAATATACTCTCCTCTCGATTTGAAAATTTTCTGAGATGTCAAATGACTGAGAAGGGTATATTCTTCGGTGATGAAAATTTTAAGAGAAGAAACAACAAAATATACTCTCCTCTCGATTTGAAATGAGAAATTATGATTTTGTAATCTTGTTTTTGTGTCGTTTGGCTTATTGCTCTGATACCATAAAGGAAATCTGAAATGTAATTTTATTGATATTATCGAATGAATCAAATGTATAAATGGCTGGAACTATTTATAAACACATAGTCCAGTAAAATAAGGTAAATACAATGTGCGGAAGTGTATTGGGCTAAGCCCAGCCTATGTACATGTGTAATAAGAGAAAGAAATAGGACCGATGTGTATCCAGTTGTTTTATTACTCCTAGCTTGTTGAAGCTAAAGTAATTGGAGTGGTAGTTGCTGAGAATTTGAATGATACTTCCTCAGTTCTTGCTTTGTAGTTGTTCCTAACTCTTGTAGCATGTTGAGCATTTTCTTGGGGTTCAAATGTTGGACAAGCATTTGTTTCAGTTACATCCCCCATGACGACAATACAAGCATTTTCAGTTTGAGTATTGGCTTCCACATTATTAATTTGTACTGCTTTATCAGATATTTTATTTGCACATATGTTATTTTTCACCACCATTGATGTCGCATGACATTTTCCAGCAGAAGGGATTTTGTGTTAATTTTTTTTGGAGTTATGTATCTATAAGGTCTTTATGCTTCTACATTAGCTTGACTTAGGATTTGATGTGGGTGCTGTAGTTATGATTTTGTGTATTTTTGTTTAGTGGTTTCATAAGTGGTCAGGGTCTCTATGCATGTATAAAAGTTCCCGCATGGCTTAATTTCAACAACGGTGAACATATAAAGAAGTTATCAAAGAGTTGCTCGAGTATATTCCTTGATAATGAGCTGAAACTAAAATTCAGTTCTTGGAAGGAAACATCCGTATCTATTGATAGAGTCACAACAAAATTTGTTTCATTTCACCCTTGCATTGGAAAAAAATATATTACATTTGTGTGTCAGAGTTCAATATTTTTGCATCTACACTGCATCTGACATTCCATTTTATTCACTACTACACAAGTTCTTATTTCTATTTTTTAGCTTTTGTCAACAGTTTTTCTTTTATGTTCATTTAGTTCACATTTTCATTTTGTTTCACTACTCCAGTGTATACTACTTGCCCACTCCACCCTACAAGCCAAACACCTCTACATCATCTACAATCTGCCATTGTCCTGCCTACATCCTCAACAAACACACACTCATAATCCTCCTCTCTGATGATCTCTACTAAACAAATGGATGATCATATTAATTGGATTTTGTATGGGAGCTGTAGTTATGCTTTTGTGTATTTTTGTTTAATGATTTCATAGGTGGTCTTGGTACAAAATTGGGATGATAAAAAGGATGTTATGTAGGAAGCTCACACAAAAGGATTCATAGATGTAGTCTTGCTACCAAATTTGTGTATTTTTATTTGTTTGCAATGGCACTTCAATATCTTGAAATTGTTGTTTGACTTTTCATGTTGCAGGAAGCTCATGCAAATTTTGCTGCTCAAAAAACTAATAATGTCAATTTTATCTTAAAGTAAGAAAAACAAATGAAGGACCAGGTTTCAAATAATTCTTTCAGCATCAACAAGCTTTATGCCTACCTTTAAAGCGGATGTTAGTTTTTATAATCAACATTAGTAATGAAGAATTGATATATATCATCGCAATTATGTATGATTAATTAGTTTTTTATTTTGAATATGAAGCTTTTATGTTTTTGTATGAATGGATCTGATGCTTTGAATTTATATAAACTTGTTTTTTGTTTATCCATCTCTTGTTGCACTTGCAAAATCTATTCAATTATAGTTGTATAAAGTGTATTACAACCGATAGATATAGTTGTAAAAAATAAGTCACAACGGTGCATAGCAGTTGTAGTAGGTATTACTACAACGATGCATAACAGTTGTAGTAGGTATTACTATAACGGTGCATAACGGTTGCAAAGACAAAACACTCGGATCTGGACTAACATTCTCATGAAATTAAATCAACTCAAGTAAACTATTCAAATGAAATTAATGAACATGTAACTTAAAGGATGTTTAGGATTCTCATCCTCTACGGATCTGTTAAACTAGATATCATATAATACAATATGTTATTATAATAGTGTGTACGGTAAATATATTATTGAAAATAGCGTAAGTGGGATTACCATTATTACCCCCACACCGTTTATGATATCGTAGTCTATACAAATACTGTAAATTCCACATTAAAATAGTGTCTACCAGAGAGCACTCCATAGGTAAGGTACAAATCAAAATCGTAGGGGGCTCGTTTAGTAAAGGCACTGAGGCTACACCCAATGGTAGGATTCTATCGGATTATGGACCTAGACTTGTGGTAACGCGTAGCCGCAACTACCGCCCTCCCTCAGAATATACTCCTATAATCAATGATGCGCCCAATCAATCACAGAGTAAGAGATATGATATCGAAGAAGCATGTGCGCTTAGAGTAGCTAACATAATTGGCCTGAGTGTGGCTCATATAGTCGTTTTAATTATGACCCAAAGGTGAATGATGTCCATTATCGTTCTCTTACTTCATTCCTATAGCGTTCGCCAAACCAACCTACTTCATTCTGGATTATCCATCACATGCACGGTTTATAAAGTGGTTTTCGGTGTTGGTAGAGTATGACAATATCCGGCCTCGGCCTCTTAACAACCCAACATTTACATTTTTACACCGTGGTCATTTACATTTAAAATGATCACATTTCAAAATCATAAATATTGATTTCTACATAACCACTTATTTAAAACTATTAAGGAATAATTTCATTTTCAAATTTCAAATTCCATATTGTCAAATAATTCATTATCAAATTCAAATGCTAATTCTGTATTATGTTTCACAAATATCATTATAAATTGAAATCCTTATCCTAAATCAATTAAGGACATGGTAGCTCAGACTGGAAATAGAATTTAATTTAAATTAGTAAAATATATTTTAAAGTGGCTTAATTTTGAAATAATAGAATATATAATTAAGTTTATATAAAAATGATTTTATTAAAAAAATTGTGAAAATACTTATAAAAATTTAATAGTAAAAAATATATATAATAGTTTTATTACAAATAGTAACAAAATTAAAATAATTAATTTCCAACTGGAACCAAATATCCGTATTTTAGATTTGACTTATCATAAATTCAGATTTTAAATTTCCATTCAAATTAACTTAAATTAACTGGTACAATTTCTAATTTATTAGTTTACAAGTACAATCATAATTTTTAAAATATTACTTCAATTTGGGATAAAGCTTACATTAAGTAGTCCATTTCATTTCATTGTATTATTGAAAACAACTTTCACGGTTTGATTGTCAAGTTAATTTCTCAAATCAAATTCTTAACATTCATATTTATCAGATTAACAGATTATCAATTTAATGCTTTAAATCAAATTCTTCCATTCATTTCATATATACAAATATTAAATTAATTTCCTTCTTTAATTTGTATTTATTAATGTTATTATATTAAATTAAACTTTTATATTATAATATATTTTTAATTAAATCGTTTAAAACTAAATGAATCTTTTATATAAATTTAAAACATTTTATAATAAATTATTATATTAAATTAAGTAATATTAGATTAAATTAGTTTACGTTAAAAAAATTCATTTAAATTAAATTTTAACTTCGAATATTAAATCATAATTAGATTTATGAATTACTTACAAACAACAATTTCATTGAATTAGCTTCAACTTAAGTTCATAAATTCCAGTTAAATATTTCAAACAATAATTTAAACAAATATTTAAGTTATAATTCAAAATCAGTACATATTTATAAATTTCAGAAAATAGGTTTTTATTGACCAACAGTGTCCGTATATAATTTTCTATTCTATAGTAAAGTGAATAGAGGATGTATCATTGCAACCCGTTTAATTAATTTTTTGGGTATATATCATTTCAACCTGTATCCCAATTTAATATCAAAGATACAACGATTCAGGTATATATCATTTCAACCCATAATGATTTTCCTAGACATACAAGGAACTTTAATGTGAGAACCTAAATTAAAACATAATAATACTAATATCTCACATAGTAGATTCATATTATGTCATATGTACAACAAATTTCAAAGCATATCATACATGTCACAAATAAGCGTATATCATAAAATAGCACAATTTTATGTCATGAATAAAATTTTAACATAACAATTATGTCAAGTAAAATGATCATAACATTTCGATTTAACCATTCACATATGCTGAATTATATTTTCACAAAATTTTAGTCAAGAGTGAGATAAACTCATATTTCATGGCACTGAACGAAGAAGATAAATGAATAAACTGGGAAAGAAAGATGCATAACTCCGACTATATGCACATTCATAAATAAATTCACAAATCAGTACCTCAAGAAATTAGAAAAAAAGTGGAGGGGATTTGGTTAGGAAGATGAATTTTGATTTTCACATAATTTACAGAACAAAACAAGATTTTGGACATTTTTAAAATAGTTTTTTAGAAATGTTATGTAACAACCCGCATTCTACGCAACGCAGGTTCGTAGAATATTTATTTCTTTCACACACGAGGTCCTATGGTCATGTAACTTTGGGAGACGACTAGTGGGGTCATTTCCCATGTTCATGATTTTTCCCGATTTTTAAATGACCATTTTGCACCTAGCTGGTACTGTTTTGGCCATAACTTTTGACTGGAAAGGAATTTTGACCTAAAACCACTTCCATTAGATTTGTTTGATGGTTTACAATTCCGTAGAGTGGTCACATTAGCCAAACGGCTTACCGTTTGGGAGATATGGCTGAAACAAGTTTCAGATAGTGAAAAACAGCTTAATTGGGCTTAACCGGGTGATTAACAGCTAGGCCCAATGGGGAATTTCGGGATTAGGGTTATGAGGAGGCTGAAATCAGTTACAGAACGATCTTATTTTCATTTTCTAGCCGCCACTTTCATTCTTGAAACCCTAACAATGGCCTCCAACACCCAAATCAACTTCTAATCACTTTCTAATCAAGTTTTGGCTTAATCTACATCAAATCAACGAAGATCTTCACCAAATCAGTATTAGAGCTGTTGTTAGACATTAGTATTCGCCCAAATCAGCAAGGTTTCAGTTCTGAAAACTTCATTTGTGGCCAAGGTGAGTGACTAGCATTGTTTTGACACTAATTACAGTTAATTAAGGGTAATTAGTGAAGATTAGCGAATTTATACACTAATAAATTTTGGAAAAATATCTATAAATTCGAAAATAATGTTTTGGACCTCTGTTAGAAATCTAGTTTGATTTGGTTAAGTTTTGCTAATCATACCATTAGTTTTGCCTAAATATGCTTAAGGGAAAATATGGGATTTTGGGTATGTTTGATCCACTTCACATGTTAAGATTGTTGTTTTAGTGTTTGAGGTCACTTCTATTTGTTGCTATGACTGTTTGGAATGATTTGTGGTTGTTTAGAAAAGTTAGATTGGTCGGAAACGTCATCGAATGACGTAAACAAGTCGCTGGAAAAAGTTGCAGAAAGTTGTTCAGGGTTTCGGATCGGATCGGGTTAGGGGCTCGGATCGGATAGGAGAGCTGGGCAAGGAATCCGAACCGAAGTCTGGCACAAAGGAAGTTTGGCAGGAAGGAAGGCCATTGCTTAGAGTTGGAGTTGGACAGAGGACCAGATCGGAGCTAGGGACCGGATCGGATCGGAGCAGGCAAGCAAGCTGGATCGGATCGGAGCAGGCAAGTTGAAGTAGGAAGGACGAACCGAACCGAATGGAGCATGACGCCCGAACCGAACCGAATGGAGTGTGGTACCCGAACCGAACCAGATGAGGGCAACCTAACCGAACCAAGGCTAGAGCACTTGAACACGTCCGAACCGAACCGGATGGCAGAAAGTGGAGTGAACCGAACCGAACTAGGGAAGAACAACCGAACCGAACAGGACTGGAGCTACGATTACGCGACGACTCTTTTGAAGACCAACTCCAATTCGACTAAAACCCGAGATGCAAAGGAAGTCCAAATAGGAAGTAGAACTCAGGATCCAGTTGGGAACCAACGAGTCGACTTCATGAGTTGGGCTTTGCTGCGGGACGTGTGCCAAGGGGCTGTCGATGTCTATGACTTTGGGTCACTATGTATGGGAGGTACGTGGACAGATTCAGGGCCACAGTGTCCTAGGTACGACTAAAGGGCTATAGACCAATGAAGTGGGGTCATTTGTAAAGATTTGGTCATGACTACATGTGGTAAGCTTGGTAGTAGCAGTAGTTGTACAAGTTGAACTCCGTCACTACTTCGATGGGTCTAGTGATTGACAGTGGTGGACATCGTATGCTTTACGCACTGAGTGAGAGATGTGAGGATGGTTGCTATGCTTGATTTGTTTGCCATCATTACGACATGCACGCCCCCACCCCCGTTCTCTATACACCATTTGTTTTGTGGCACCTTTAAGTATTGTACGGTATGTAGTGCTAACTCTTTGGTTGCAGGTCCAGGTTCAGGTATGGTTTAGTATACTTGTTATTGTTCTGTTTAGCTGCTTATCGCTCATACCAGACTTTTTGTCTGACCCAGAGTTTTATGTCTCTTCTTATTACTCTGGGGGCTTTCACGAGCAGACTAGATACAGGTTAGCTGGGTATGCACGGGTAGCTGATCCGGAGACGAACAGGAGGCTTCCATGTATGATATATGTAGTATTCTCCCTGTGTTGTTGAAGATCACTGCTTGGGCATTAGTAGTGCATCTTCTACTTTAGCTTTCTTTTGTTTTAGAGACGGTAATTTGGAAAATTGTAATAAGCTGTATTTGGATTTCCGTTGCTATGTTGGTTTAGTTTTCAGCTTATGCACTGTCTCGCCTGTTTTATGTCAAGATTATGTTATTATTATATTTTGTTCCATGCGCTGTGAGACATTCTACAGGTTCCTTGTTAGTTCATTCTCTTCTTTCCTTTCTTTGGCGACCGTTTCGTGCTAGTCGGGCATGTGTACAGCGCAACTTCGGAGGAAATGCAGGCTGGTGCGGGGCGGGCCGTCACACTTGGTATCAGAGCTCTAAGTTGCGTAGTTAACCTAGGGAAGTCATCAGGGAGAGATAGTATACGTATATGAGAGCGCGTATTTGTGATTATTTTGGTTTTCAAAAGCTATATATATACTATTAGTATAGCTAAGGATAAAGCCGCACTGCACTAGCACCACTATGGAGATGGTTAATCGTTTTCTCTTTACAGATTGAACGATGAGCCGATATGTAAGAGGTGCCGGTAGAGGAGCCAATAATGGGAATGCTGCTGACATGAGGGCGATGTTTACTGACCTCATGAGAGAGATGCTTAGGGATGTGCAGAGGGCAGCTCCCAATGGTGGAAACGGTGGTGGTCCAATAGTGCACGCGCCTAGGGCCAATTTCGCCAAGCTAAATTAGGATTATACTAGTCTTGGTGGGAAGCCGTTCCACTGAACGGAGTCGGCTATGGATGTTCAGGATTGGTTGGATAGTTGCGAACGTATCTTTGAAGATTTGGGTATCGAGTATGCGATGAAGAGAAGGCTAGCATCCCGTCAGCTGCAAGGATGGGCAATGAATTGGTGGAATGCTATAAAGGCAGCTACTCCCGAGGATCAGATTACTTGGGAGCAGTTTAAGGTTCGCTTTAGGGAGAAGTTCATTCCAGCTGTCCAGAAGTCAGTGTTGTTTAAGAAATTCTTGGAGCTCAAGCAGAATGGCAGAGCTGTCTCGGAGTATATTGCTGAATTCGACACTCTTTCGAAGTATGGGTTATCTCTTATTGATACTGTCGAGAAGAAGAACGAGAGGTTCATAACTGGTTTGGATCAATACTTGGGGGAAAGTCTCATTAACCACATCGATGAGACGTTTGAATCGATTGTGGGGAAAGCATTAAGGTCAGAGAGTCTTTACCCTAAGCCGAAGACTGAGGCTGCATCTGCAGAGGAACCGAAACCGCAAGCAAGCGGTGGAGGTAGGAATGGTTCTCAGAATAAGAGAAAGCAGAATCAGAATAAGGATAGCCAGAAAAAGAATAAGAAAGAGGTTGAGTGCTTCAGCTGTGGTAAGAAGGGCCATTATGCTAGTAATTGTCGGGCCAAGCCAGCGGATAGGAAGTGCTTCAACTGTGGCCAAGTGGGACATCATAAGGACAAGTGTCTGCAACCCCCTAAAGAAAAGCAGATGGTGAAAGCATATGCCCTTAATGCTATTCCTTTTTCGTCGAATGCCCCAACCGCGGTGGAGAAGGGAAAGAATGTCGTCACTCAAGGTATGCTTTCTGTTTATGATGTTCCTGTTAGAGTTTTGTTTGATACCGGGGCTTCCAGTTCTTTCATATCTAGTGACCTGGTAGATAGGTTGGGATTGGAGCCCGAGATTCTCGATAGACCTTTAGTAGTGACGAACCCGATTGTTGGTTCGACTAACCTTAGCATGATTTGTCGTAATGTGGTCTTATTGAGTCATGGATGCATGTTTGTTTGTGATTGCTTTGTTTTGGGCTTTACTGGGTTTGGCATTATTTTGGGAGTCGATTGGCTCCAAAGATACGGGGTGGTGGTAGACTGTGAGGGCTTTTTGGTGACAGCTAGAGAGGATGATGGGCGAAGGGTAGTGTTTGGTGGTCTACTCGGTGATGGGGTAATGGCTAGTTTTCTAAATTCCCTCGACATCTCGCATAGTGAGTTGTCAGGGTTGCCCGTGGTTGGCCAATATCCGGATGTTTTCGAGGAAGTGACCGGGCTTCCACCACACAGAGAGATTGAGTTCCGTATTGATTTGGTGAAGATGCCAGACCTATAGTGATGCCACTACGTCGTATGGCACCAAGGGAGCAGCGAGAGCTCGAGGTGCAAGTCAGCGATCTTTTGAAGAAGGGATTTATCAGAAGGAGTGTTTCTGAATGAGGAGCACCAGTTGTGTTTGCTACCAAGGCGGATGGTTCCCTTCGTTTGTGTGTAGGCTACAGCGAGTTGAATAAAGTGACGTGGAAGAAAAAGTATCCTCTACCGCGGATAGATGATTTGTTTGATAAGTTGAGTGGCGCGAGAGTATTTTCTCAGTTGGATCTTGCGACAGGTTTTCATCAGCTTAGAGTGGAAGCTGAGAGTATAGCTAAAACGGCATTCCGGACGCCGTCTGGATTTTATGAGTGGTTGGTCATGCCATTCGGGCTGACCAATGCCCCAACATACTTTGTGGATCTTATGAATAGAGTATTCAGAGATCAGCTGAATAAGTTTGTCCTTGTGTTCGTGGATGATATTTTGGTCTACTCGAGGACAGAGGAAGAACACAAGGAACATTTGAGAATAGTGATAGAGGTGTTGAGAAAACACCAATTGAAAGCAAAGTTTTCTAAGTGTCACTTCTGGAGGAGGGAAGTGAGGTTCTTGGGCCATGTTGTTTCAGAGAATGGTATCGCCGTGGATCCTGCGAAGGTGGCTATGGTACAAGATTGGTCTACGCCCAAGAATGCAACAGACATAAGAAGTTTCTTGGGGTTAGCTGGGTATTATCGTAAGTTTATCCAAGACTTCTCCAAGATAGCGGCACCGTTGACTCAGTTGACCAAGAAGAATCAAGCTTTTGTCTGGGACGAAAGGTGCGAGAACGCATTCAAGGGTCTAAAGGACAAGTTGACATGTGCACCAGTGTTAGTCATTCCTAAAGGAAATGAAGAGATGACGGTATACACAGATGCATGTGGTACCGGACTTGGTGCTGTATTGATGCATGGAGGTAGGGTTGTAGCTTATGCAAGTCGGCAACTGAAACCGCATGAGAAAAGATACCCTACCCATGATTTGGAATTGGCAGCGATCGTGTTCGCATTGAAGATGTGGAGACATTATCTCTTGGGAGAAAGATTCGAGTTGTTTACCGATCATAAATCGTTAAAGTATTTTTTCTCCCAAAAGGATCTAAATCTCCGACATCAAAGATGGTTAGAATTCTTGGCTTCCTATGATTTCGATATCGCATACACACCCAGAAAGGGCAATGCGGTAGCTGATGCATTGAGTAGAAGACATGCCAGTTTAGGGGCTATGTTTCTTGAATGGAAGCAACTGGAGTACATCGCTGGGTATGATTTCAGACCAAAGTGCGAGTTGGATCTAGAAATGTTAGCAAGTTTGACGATCAGACCCACTTTGATTGAGCGGATCGGCTCTAGTCAGAGGGACGATCCTAATCTATTGGAAATCATCTCCAAGTTAGAGATGGGTATCGATGAGGAGATGAACAAGTATGGGCTTGATCGAGATGGATGGCTTAGAAAGAATAGAAGACTAGTTGTACCCAATGTCAATGGATTGAGAGATGAAGTGCTTAGAGAATGTCATCACTCAAAACTGACTATACACCCCGGTGGTAACAAGATGTACCGAGACATGAAGTAGACCTATTACTGGGAAGGGATGAAAAGAGACATTGGGAAGTTTATATCCAAATGTATGAACTTCTAGCTAGTTAAAGCTGAGCAAAAGAATCCTAGTGGTTTGTTACAACCATTAGAAATTCCAGAATGGAAATGGGAACAAGTGTCAATGGATTTCATTGATGGGATACCAAGGACTAGATCGGGCCATGATAGCATTTGGGTGATTGTGGACCGATTGACCAAGAGTGCAAGATTTATACCCGTCAAGTCGAATAGGACGGCAGCTAAGTTAGCTGAACTATATGTAAAGTGGGTAGTGAGATTTTATGGAATACCCAAAGGCATTATGAGTGACCGAGATCTGTTGTTCACTAGTGGATTTTGGAAGAGCTTACAAGAGGCGTTAGGATCAGAATTACATCTCAGTACCGCGTATCATCCTCAAACCGATGGTCAAACAGAGAGGGTGAATCGTATATTGGAAGATCTCTTGAGAGCTTGTGTATTGGATTTTGGTGGATCATGGGATGACCATTTGCATCTAGTAGAGTTTGCATATAATAACAGCTACCAATCCAGTATCGGTATGGCTCCTTTTGAAGCTTTGTACGGAAGACCGTGCAACTCACTGTCATGTTGGGTAGAAACTGGCGAGAAGTTTGTGCTTGGACCCGATGTGATAAGAGAAACTTCAGCTAAGATTAAGATTATCCAACAACGAATGAAGGCTGCCCAAGATAGGCAGAAGAGTTATGCTGACAAGAGGAGAAGAGAATTAAAGTTCTCCATTGGCGACTTGGTGTTTGTCAAGATTTCTCCGTTGAAGAGCATGATACGATTTGGCAGGAGAGGCAAGTTAGCACCAAGATTTGTTGGTCCATTCCCAGTTCTTGAGCAAATTGGGAATTTGGCGTACAAAGTTGAATTACCAGAGAAGATGGCAGGAGTTCACAACGTATTTCATGTCTCCCAGTTAAGAAAGTTCATGCATGACCCAGATGTAACTATTTCACCTGATCAGTTGGATGATATCGAAGTTGAACCCGAGGCGGTTGGGAACCGCAAGCCTATGCGTATTGTTGGGAACGATACGAAGCAACTTCGGAGGAAAGAGGTGAATCTAGTCAAAGTTCAGTGGGGCGAGAATGAGAATGGCTGTACTTGGGAGACAGAGGAGAGCATTAGGAAGACGTATCCAGAACTCTTCACCTGGTAAGATTCCAATTTCGATTTAGTTTTTCCGCATGCTAGGATAGGTTTGCTTTGTTTGTTCTGCATGGTTGATTGTGGTATATGATTGGTAGGCATGCAGGATCTTTTGTATGTTTTGGGTTAAGGAATTTTGGGGACGAAATTTCTTAAGGGGGGGGGGGGGGGAGAATGTAACAACCCGCATTCTACACAACGCAGGATCGTAGAATATTTATTTCTTTCACATACGAGGTCCTATGGTCATGTAACTTTGGGAGACGACTAGTGGGGTCATTTCCCATGTTCATGATTTTTCCCGATTTTTAAATGATCATTTTTCCCCTTGCTGGTAATGTTTTGGTCATAAATTTTGACTGGAAAGGAATTTTGACCTGAAACCACTTCCATTAGATTTGTTTGATGGTTTACAATTCCGTAGAGTGGTCACATTAGCCAAACGGACTTACTGTTTGGGAGATATGGCTGAAACAAGTTTCAGATAGTGAAAAATAGCTTAATTGCGCTTAACCGGGTGATTAACAGCTAGGCCCAATGGGGAATTTCGGGATTAGGGCTATGAGGAGGCTGAAATCAGTTAGAGAACGATCTTATTTTCATTTTCCAGCCACCACTTTCATTCTTGAAACCCTAACAATGGCCTCCAACACCCAAATCAACTTCTAATCACTTTCTAATCAAGTTTTGGCTTAATCTACATCAAATCAAAGAAGATCTTCACCAAATCAGTATTAGAGCTGCTGTTAGACATCGGTATTCGCCCAAATCAGCAAGGTTTCAGTTCTGAAAACTTCATTTGTGGCCAAGGTGAGTGATTAGCATTGTTTTGACACTAATTACAGTTAATTAAGGGTAATTAGTGAAGATTAGCGAATTTATACACTAATAAATATATCTATAAATTCGAAAATAATGTTTTGGATCTCTGTTAGAAATCTAGTTTGATTTGGTTAAGTTTTGCTAATCATACCATTAGTTTTGCCTAAACATGCTTAAGGGAAAATATGGGATTTTGGGTATGTTTGATCCACTTCACATGTTAAGATTGTTGTTTTGGTGTTTGAGGTCACTTCTATTTGTTGCTATGACTGTTTGGAATGATTTGTGGTTGTTTAGAAAAGTTAGATTGGTCGGAAACATCGTCGAATGGCGTAAACAAGTCGCTGGAAAAAGTTGCAGAAAGTTGTGCAGGGTTTCGGATCGGACCGGGTTAGGGGCTCAGACCGGATAGGAGAGCTGGGCAAGGAATCCGAACCGAACCAAAGTCTGGCAGGAAGGAAGGCCATTGCTTAGAGTTGGAGTTGGACAGAGGACCGGATCGGAGCTAGGGAGCGGATCGGATCGGAGCAGGAAAGCAAGCGGGATCGTATCGGAGCAGGCAAGCTAGAGTAGGAAGGACGAACCGAACCGAATGGAGCATGACGCCCGAACCGAACCAAATGGAGTGTGGTACCTGAACCAAACCGGATGAGGACAACCTAATCGAACCAAGGCTGGAGCACTTGAACACGTCCGAACCGAACCGGATGGCCAGAAAGTGGAGTGAACCGAACCGAACTAGGGAAGAACAACCGAACCGAACAGGACTGGAGCTACGATTACGCGACGACTCTTTTGAAGACCAACTCCAATTCGAATAAAACCCGATATGCAAAGGAAGTCCAAATAGGAAGTAGAACTCAGGATCCAGTTGGGAACCAACGAGTCGACTTCATGAGTTGGGTTTCGCTGCGGGACGTGTGCCAAGGGGCTGTCGATGTCTATGACTTCGGGTCACTATGTATGGGAGGTACGTGGACGGATTCAGGGCCACAGTGGCCTAGGTACGACTAAAGGGCTATAGACCAATGAAGTGGGGTCATTTGTAAAGATTTGGTCATCACTCCATGTGGTAAGCTTGGTAGTAGCAGTAGTTGTACAAGTTGAACTCCGTCACTACTTCGATGGGTCTAGTGATTGACAGTGGTGGACATCGTATGCTTTACGCACTGAGTGAGAGATGTGAGGATGGTTGCTATGCTTGATTTGTTTGCCATCATTATGACATGCACGCCCCCATCCCCGTTATCTATATACCATTTGTTTTGTGGCACCTTAGAGTATTGTACGGTATGTAGTGCTAACTCTTTGGTTGCAGGTCCAGGTTCAGGTATGGTTTAGTATACCTGCTATTGTTTTGTTTAGCTGCTAATCGCTCATACCAGACTTTTTGTCTGACCCAGAGTTTTATGTCTCTTCTTATTACTCTGGGTGCTCTCACGAGCAGACTAGAGACAGGTTAGCTGGGTATGCATGGGTAGCTGAACCGGAGACGAGCAGGAGGTTCCATGTATGATATATGTAGTATTCTCCCTGTGTTGTTGAAGATCACTGCTTGGGCATTAGTAGTGCATCTTCTACTTTAGCTTTCTTTTGTTTTAGAGACAGTAATTTGGAAAGTTGTAATAAGCTGTATTTGGATTTCCGCTGCTATGTTGGTTTAGTTTTCAGCTTATGCACTGTCTCGCCTGTTTTATGTCAAGATTATGTTATTATTATATTTTGTTCCATGCGGTGTGAGACATTCTACAGGTCCCTTGTTAGTTCATTCTCTTCTTTCCTTTCTTTGGCAACCGTTCCGTGCTAGTCGGGCATGTGTACAGCGCACCTTCGGAGGAAATGCAGGTTGGTGCGGGGCGGGCCGTCACATGTTAACCACAAAATTTGAAAAAGTGATCAATAGAAAAGTTTTAGGGAATTCTTTTTACTTCATTGAAAAAACTAGATTTGGATAATTTTTTAGTGACAAAAGGCAAATACTGTGGCAAGCCATTTCCAAATCTGAAATATGGGTTCGAAAATAGGTCTAGAAAATTTGTTATTACGAGACAGAAAATCACAACATCCAGAAAAGTTAAAATCATGAAAGTTGTAGCTGTTTCAATTCCACCAAATCTAGAAAAAAGTAAAAGTAGATTTGGGTTTTCTATGAGCAAGTTATAGACAAGGGAAGATAATGGAAAAGATGGATAAAAAGAGAATTGAAACATGGATAATAGGATTTGAAATTGTGGATTTTGGGTTCGGGTTATGGATGTGTAGTGCAACCAGCAGGCGTAGTAGAGGTCAAGTGTTTCTGTGCGTTAATTTTATGGTATAGAGGCTAGGTGGTGGTTGGCTTGAGGGTTGGTGGTAGAGTTTGGTTGCTAAGAAGGAGGGAACCAACGGGTTTTCATAGGAAAAGCAAATTTAGGTTTTCGGGATCTCAAGGTTTTGAAATTTCTAATTATTTTTAGACTATGAAATTGAGAGAGAGAGGATTAGAAATTCGTTTTGGTTTGGGAATGACTGAGAGATAGGTCATGGAAATTTGTACGAAGAATTTACAGAGAAGAGCATCCGCAAAGGAAGAAGAAGAGAGATGGTGACAAGATTTAGGGAATAAGATATAAGAAAGAGATATGGATTTTTCACTTTTGGGATTTGAAATTTAAGGAGAGAAAATAGACAAAGTTAACCTAGAATATTTTTTAGGAGAAATGAATTGGAGAAGAAGAGTGGAAGAAGCAAATTGAGAAATTATCTCATGAAAAACCATGAGAAGTGCTAAGAAAAAAAATGTGTACTTAACTTATCAAAGTCTCTGCAAATTCAAACATGAAATATTAATTAGGGAAGATGTGGCTAAGCTTTCCCAAGAAGCTGGTGAAAGATTACAATAAATTATTCAGAAAAAGATAAACATTAAAAATCACATAAACACTATTATTTTACGCATTTTTCACTGAAAACTCATATCCGAAACAAACGGAAGCAAATTTTGATAAAAAGAAAATTGCTAGGTAACATAGAATATAAAATAGAATCAAACAAAAAGAAAATTTTGAATTTTCAAACTTCTGAAATTTCAACAAAAATTCAAATTTTGACTACAATTGTCTTTTCAAAAAAAGTTTCATTTCAATAAATTTAGCAGCTCCACTACTTAATATTACAAGTTATTATTTAAATTTAAATTATAAGAACGAACTTATATTTGAATAATAAAATAAATCTAAATGACACCATAATTAATGTTTGCATTAACCATCACTTAATTTTCATTATCAAATTGTACCTACTCATGTTTTAATACAAGAATCCAATTTATTTGTTTCATATAATTCAATAATAAATTAAGTCTTAAACTTTTGAAAATATAAATTTCAATTAATTTTTCACTTAAAAAAATTTCAAAATTTCATGTTGTTATAGTTTGTGCTTATATTTAGTTATAATAGCACAATAATAGGTTATTGTTATGTATTGGTCAATCAGGAAATGTTAGTTGTCATTATTAGTGTTTAGATTAGTTAATTATGCAGGATCTAAATTAACTCTAGAAGAGGAGTTGAATAAGGTTTATAATATTTTTCCATAATGATTAATAATAAATCATCACATATAATAATCAGAGTAAATGTGGAAAGTAAATAACACACAGAAATATCCAGCTTCAGCTAAGCCGTGCCTACTGCTACCCCATGGTTTCTATTAGAAATTACATAATATGTCCCTTACAACCATTGTAACTCGCGATGCTTGCTCGTCTAATTGTTTTAACCATACGCTCAATACTTTTTCCATAAAGTTTCTATTAGGAGTTAAAAAAATAACGCTTACACCCACCGGTAAACTTGCAACTACCACTCACCTGATTGTTCTAATTCTACGCTCAAAACCTTACCACAACACAATCCCTAAATTGTGAATTCTCAAACTACAAATCTCGTAGTTTGATGCCTAGTTAAAAACTAGAGTTTTTAAAAATAAAAAATATGACTGAAAATAAAAATGATCAAAATCTAAAAGCCTAGATCACATAAAAAATTGACACAATATTAACAAGCCCGACCCAAGCTATGTGATAGCTCCACTTTGTTACTCTTCGGCCAGTCCGCTTTGCATTAATGCCTGATCACTTATTTCTATGTAAATCAACTCTAACATTTTTAACACCAGACTAGCACTACTCCTCTGATACTTCAATTGAAATAAAAATGGTAACTCTGGTATTGTTGATTGATTTCTCCCTTATTGATGCTTGCGGAGTTGCTTGTTATTCGTCGAGCATGTTTGCAGTTGAAAGTTTTGCAAGTGATTTCTCTTTTTGATTATTAGTTGCTCGACTTTGATGATTGAAATACCAATGATGAATTGGGTATTTATAGGGTTTTAATTCCTATTATTTTCCTGATTCTCTGGTTGATTCGGTCATGAGTGTATTTGAGAAATATACGATCGTATATACTTCATTATTTGTAGTTTTTGAATTCTTTTGCTTGCTAGCTTTGTGAATGTTAACTCATTCAACTTGGTACTCGAATATGAAGAAATTTATACTCTTAATCTTTGGATTCTTAGTGATAAAAATGAATAGATTTAGTTTCTTTGCATTGTATTCCTTTATCTATCTTGACCAAGAGAACAGGTATTCATTTGATTTTCTGGCATGTGAACAAACATAAGAGCAGATACTACATTTGGATTTTTGCCATTGCTTGTTGCCATTGTCCACTTTGGTGTTAGCTGCTGTGTTCTTGTTCATGTCTGTACTTCTATTTTATGTTCCATTTTATAGTGCACTTGCCTTCTTGCTTAACCACTGTTAAGATTTCACAACTTACACTCATGTAACATTGTTACTTGTTTGGACTTGTTTAGTTTGAGATTTAATTACGTTGTATTGCATGTTGTATGAACTTTGAACGGTGTTGTTATGTTGATCTTTTTGCACTCTTGTCTTCATTCATGTTGTGGTTGTACCAATGTGGCCAACCCCAAGCTGGTTGTGCACTTGTTGGTTTTCTTTGGATCACTGTGCACTTGCATTGTTATTTGGCTCATGTCCTTGTTGAAGCTGAATGTTTGTGAAATTCCCTTCTGCGTTTCTTGTTTCTAATGTACTTGTTTATTGTTTGCACTCTTGAATCTAAATGAATTGTTTCACTTGCTATTTGAAGCTTGAGGATTGGTTTATATGCTGTACATTTGAGTTTGGTTTGATCTTCATACACTTGTGAGACGGTCTTGATGAATTAAGATTGTTATATGCTGTCATCTTTTTGATGTCTGTAGAACCCTATTTTTGATCACCTAAACTATTTTGTTACAATGATTTTGCATTCTTCACCCATATGCGCCCCTTTATGGTCTGGGTTGTATGTTATACACATATTCATGCAGTTGTTGTATATGTTTTGTTGTTGACCCATGTTGAAGCAATTTTGTTGTGTACTCTTGCTTTTATACTTGTCATTGAATATGTCGAGACCAGAATTTACTACACTGAGTTGAATCAATAGATTTAGCTTTTGCAATGGTGCGTGGAAAAAATACTACCTGCTCGGACACTACAGTATTTACAATGTATCACTATGCTATATATTGTTCGTGTACGTATATACATATATATGACCCTATATAGAAAATAATGAGACACAACCCAAATAACTGGGGAAATATTTAAATTAAACTTTATATTTGAAAATTAAATTATTTCTTTTCTGGTTACTGCGTTATCCTAATTTTATAGGTACAACGGATGATTGGACAAAACTGGAGCATAAATTGATGATCAAGGATAAAAAAGTGAGTGTAAGCGACTGAGTGAATTGTAAATGAGAGCACTTATGTGAGGCAGTGCTGGTAAAAATGTGAATGAGTGTATATAGTGAGGCAATAGTTGTACGACTGTGAATGTAATAGAGTGGAACAAATATTGGTACTACTCGAAAGTGTAATAAAATATTTGTTTAAAAATGAATTTTGAATTAAATATTCAATTCTCGTAAATAATTATTTATTTGTCTATGCAAATAGAATAGTACTTATATAAAAACATTTGCATAATAATACACATGTGTGTTATCATCAAACAAAAATCATACCAATATATTCAACAATCTCCCCCTTTTGATGATGACAAACATATATTTAGATTTTGGTATGCATGTGAATATGTTTATCATGGCATGACTATGCTACCCTTACTTAAATACTTCCCCTACTACTAAACTCCCCCATACCGATGCATATAAAGGACTAGTTTAAATTCAATTGAATTTCAAATATTAAAAACATTCTTAACTAGTCACTCATTCTTCATAATATTAACCTCTTCTGTAACAAACCTGAATTTTGGGGCTAATTTAAAATTTATTTTAAGTTATTTAAAATAATTTATTTAAATAATAACGGAAAAAAAATTCAAAAATGTCGTTTTGTGATTATACATTGGATGAAAACAAATAAATGTTCTTTATTTTGATATTAGGATATATAGAAAAGTGTGAACACGTTAATTATACTTTTATATGATAATTAGACTGCATAGAAAATGTAAACAAATAGAAATATCCTTTCATATGTCATTAGTATTCATAGAAGAATGTGAATATATAAAATTTATTTTTATATGTCAGTTAGCACAAATTTTTGTCAATTATGTTAGGAGTTAAAATCTGTCATTTATGTAATTGTGAACATACATTAGAAAAGAGAAGAAAAGGATTACATTAGGAAAGATTATATTTTTCATGCAATTAAGGTAAGAGAGAAAATATTGCTTTTCTTTTACAATGTAATAAAAGATAAAGGTTACCTTTTGCAATGTAATTAAAGGCGAAATGAAAGATTTCACTTTGCAAAAGAAAATGAAAGATTTCAAAAGAAAGGAAAGGATTACATTTTTCATAAATGTAATATAAGAAAAGAAAGGACTACATTTCTTTGTAATATAATATAAGGATGGAAAAATTTATATTTTTATTGTAATATGAAATATTAGAAAAGTGAAGACAATAAATATTATATTTTTGTTGTAATATAAAACATTAGAAAGTAGGAAGACAATGGAAATTTCATTTGTATGTAAAATGTAACACTGGATAAGAAATTACATTTTTTCTTTAATGTAATCAACAGAAGTTAATAGGATTTTAAATCTTAGCAAGTCAAAACATAAGAATGATTTTTCTAGTAAGTAGTTTGGACTAGATTGTAAATAAATTGAAATTAACATATTTGGTAAAGGAGTAAATATAGAAATTTAGAAATAAGCATACATGTAATAAGTATGTTAAAAATATATATATTTATACTATATCCATCCAAAAACACAAGTAATCAATGCTAGTTATTATTAATATTAGATAAACGTTAAATGTAGTTTTGAATTTGAAACGTCTGATACTTATGCATATTAATTAACGTTACTTATAATAAAAGGAAAATTTACAATTGTAATCGTTGGTGTTAATGGGAAATAAATGTGGAAATAAATGGTAATGAAGCCAGAAAGGTTGCAATTAGTACAAATGAGAATTAAATATTGTAACTCTAAATTAGGGGAAATTAATATAACAAATATATACATATATACACACACACATAATAAAGAACTAAAATAAATGACAGTGTAATAAGTGGAAATTACAATAAATTGGAGCAATGAAATCATATTCCTTTATTATATAATTAATATTTATTGATCGTAACCACGTTTGGGCTGATTTGATCTGTTCGTGGTATGTTTCTTAAATTGTTGAAATTAACAATTATGTTAATTAGAGGACTGTTAAATTAAATATTTATCATGTTTGTTATGAAATAGATGTAAACATGTATTTCATGTTTGAAATAAAGTTAGCATCTTTATTCTGCTAGGTGAGATTAGAAATTTGTGAATACATAAAATTATCTTTTTATGTTAACATAAACATGTCATATAAATTGTCAAAACTTGGTTAGTGAATAGAAGAAACATTATTTTAGGAATGTTAAATATGTTAAAACAAAGATCACATTTTTGTTAAGAGAATATATATTAAAACAAAAATCACATTTTTGTTAAGATTTGTGTTAAAACAAATTATCACTTTTGTCAAATAAGATTTATGCTAAATTTAAAAAAAAAATCATTTTTTTATGCATAGAAATTGTTAACATGTAGAATAATAAAAACATAAAATATTCTTTTATGTGTTATTAGAACGTTTTTAGCGTTATTTTGTTTTCAACTAAGAAGAATATATTTTAGCGTCAAATTGTTTACACTAAGAAGAACCTATTGTAATGTGAATTTGTTTCAATGAAAAGATTAAATTTTTGATTTTGTTAGATTACATGAAAAGGCTATAATGGAAAGTTGAATTTTGTTTGTATTTGTAATACGATAAAAAGATTAAAAGTTACATTTTAAATGTTAATTAGAGTTATTTAGGGAACTCGGGTTGTTGTGTAAAAATTGACATTAAAAAAAATTATAAATATAGTGGCCATCTAAACCTAATCTATCTCTCCTCATTTTATGATAACCGCCACTTCAAAAAAAAAAAAAAATCAATGGCCCCATCGCTTCAATCTTCTTCTTCTTTCTCCCAATTCATTCAATAATTCCAAGCAATTTCAACGGCAAAAATGTAGCCAACAACAAGATGGACAAACTCAACAATTATAATGGAGAATCGTTTTATGTGGATGAAGAATTTATGGCGCAAAGAAGCTTATGGGTTCAACGGGTTTTCACATTTCAGAAGAGAAGACGATGGAACACAGAAAGAGAACGGCCTTAATTCTAATTGGGAAATGTAATTAAAGTCTTAATTTTTTTTTATATTGTAATTAAGTGTGTGAACAACTATAACTTGTTCATACAATTTCAGAATCAAGAAATTTCAGTTACTTTGGAATGAGAAAAACGAGATCTATGCGGTGGAATTGACTAGAGATGAAACCGAGCAAGTTGAGAATTCTATTTTAAAATAAAATTATTTATTTATTTCACTGCAAATTGTATATTCACATTGTATATAATTTATGTTAATGTTATATATATTTATTCAGTGCTGGTTGTTGTATGAATGCGATGGACGATTGAATTAATTTGTATGTCTCTTGTTTGTTAGAACAAGATAGTTGTAAAGAATTGCACCATGCTTGTTAAATGTAGATTAACGATAAAATTTCACTTTTATCGTTAACATGAAATAATTTTTCAAATTTAGGTTGATGATAGAATTTCACTTTTAAGGTTATCACAAATCCATGTGTTGTCAAATGAAAAAGAAAGATAAAAATATACAATTTATCGAATGTAAAAGAAGGACAAAACCATTAATTTTGTCAAATATAAAAGAATGACAAAAAAAATAGGCATTAGAGATAAAAGGACATTTTTATTAGAAATTGTAAATTAAAATAAAAGGACATTTTGTTAAGAAATGTAAATTAGAATAACAATGAACATATTAGTAGCGTCATGTCATTTAGTAAAAATGAACGCATTTTTAGCATTATGTAAATTTAGTAAAAATGAGCGCATTTTCAGCGTCATGTCAATTTAGAGAGAACAGACATCATTCTGGTTAGTGAATAAAAAGACTTCATTTAGTTGATAGTGAAAAATGACAATTTACACCGTCATTTAGTTGAATTAGAAGGAGAACATTTATTTCAGTTCCATGAAGAAAAAAAACATTCCATATCATTTTCGTTTGTTAAATAGAAAGACATCATTTTGTTTGTTAAAAAGAATAATGACATTTATTTCACCTTGTTTAGTTAGAATATAAAAATGACATTTTGCATCGTCATTTAGTTGGATAATGAAAAATAGACATTGGTTACGTTGTCAATTAGTTAGGAATGAAAAGTAGACATTGTTTACATTGTCAATTTGCTAGAAATAAAATGGACATTATTACATTGTTGCTAGAAAAGAAATGACACAAAGTTATTCACTTTTGTGTAAATAGAACGACACACAAAATTATCCTTTTTGCTTGCATTGAAAATGAACACACCCAAATTATTCATTTTTGTGTAATTGACTAAACACACACAAACTATACATTTTTGTGCGATTAAATGAACACACCAATTATACACTTTTGTGTAATAAACTGAACACACCAACTTATACATTTCTTGTGTAAATAAAATGAACAATTTAGCGATAAAACCTTATTTACATTTTCTATGTAAATAGGATGAACACATTGATAGTGAGAACTTTTATTTATATTTTCTAGGTAAATAATATGAATGTATTTATAGCGACGACCTTTATTTACACTTTCTTGTGTAAATAAGAAGAATAGCTTAGAAAGGACATTTATGTACATTTTCTTTTGTAGGGGAGAAATAAAAAGTTACATTTATTTACATGTAGTGTAAATAAATAGGAAATATAAAAAGGTTACATCTTTCTTAGTGTAAATAAAAATTAAGAAAAGTTATTTTTTTTTATGTAAATTGGATTAGATCAAAGAAAGAAATGTTATATTTTTAATGTAAGAAGAATAGTTTACATTTTAATGTAAATAAGAATTAAATAAAAATTACATTTTATGGGATTAAGTCGTTTTCTATGTAAATAAGAAATTTTGAAATGTGAAACATTTTAAAATAATATTTTTAGTAGAACAATTATAATGATTAATTATAATTGTACTTGGACACAAGGTCAGGTCACATTTGTGGTGGAAGTCTGCCCGGATTCGACCGGCATATCCAGCAGCCACAAATGTTGGGCCTAATGTGAGAGGTTCAAGTGCGCAAATACGAATTGGGCCAAGACACGAGGTTAAGCCCAACTTGTGGGAGAAGTCTGCCCGGAACCGACCGGCCTATCCAGCATCCACAAGTTGTAGGCCTAATGTGGGAGGTCTGACCCATATTAAAATATAAATGGATAAATTAGAAATTGACGTTATTTTTACACCGTCATGTGTTAATAATGAAATAAATATTTTTACCTCCAAGTTTGCTATAAAAGAAAGTTACATTTTTAATGTAATAAGATAAGGATTATAAAAGTTTTACATTTTTCTTAATGTAAATAAGAATTAGAAAAGTTACATTTTTCCTAATGTAAATAAAAGGAAAATAGGAAGTTACATTTTTATATGTAATTGGTGTAATATAGAAACCGACAATTTTCAATGTAAATAAGGATGAAATAGTTTTTTTTTATATGCAAATAAAAAGGATTGACATTTTTCAATGTAATCAAAGGAAACAAAAGAATGATTAGGAATTTATATTTTCCGATGTAAGTAGAATATGAAATAAAGGTTACATTTTCAATATAATAATATATTGAAGTATAAGTTTACGTTTCTCAATGTAAATAAAATAGTAATAGAAATTTACATTTTTCAATGTAAATAATAAGATTAGAAATTTACATTTATAAGAAATGGATTTTCATTAGAAAAATAATGAAACCAAATATACATTTGGTGTAAATTGAAAAATGGAAGAGTAAAATATACATTGTTATGTTTAGGATGTGTATGTAAAGTAAAAATAGCGATAAATCGTTATAAATTATTAACGATGATATGAAATGGTTTTCAAATTTATATATGCGAGAGTTATTTGGAAAGTCCGAGTGTACTCTCATTCCAAATAATGATACAACGTTTGAAGAATTGATGACGATGATGGAAGACCGACGATCTTCACATTGAATGGGTAATTAGTGTTGAGGCCCTTGATTGATTTGCTCCCAAGACGGGGCTAAAATGGTAGTTATCCGGACATAGTGCTGATTTGTACGGATTTGGCTTTCGCTCAGACCCAGAGCATAAGCTTATAAATGGAATGTGTGTCTGACATCGTACTCCTTTATATATTGTACTTATTGATTTTCTGCTGAATGTATGAATGCTTGGGGGAGAAGAATTTATTCTCTTGCTTAACACCCTTTCATATATTTCGGCAAAGGATTGGTAGTGTGATATTGAGTGACGATGTGGCATGCTAAGATGCACATGATCAAGGCTTTGTTGAAAAGCAGGCCTTGTGGGATGATCAAAGCATAGCCTGTTTAGGCATAGCTTTGTGTATATCGTGACTTCGCGAGCCTTACACCCCGGTATGAGTCAAAAACGGGATTAGGACTGCAGGGAGTGCACACATTTCTTTCTAGCTAGGAGTGATGTCGGTGCTTAAACTGCCTGACATTTTACTTATGTGGATGATGGATTTTGAGGCGCCTCGGATTTTTATAGGCCGTTAGTGGTCATACTATAGGTCCAAAGGGACCGGGAAGCGTGTGTTCAGGCATAACCAATCCACTGCCGATAGGCGGGGACCGGCCCTGAAGATCCAAGGGTTCACTGCGGGGGATCCTGAGGCATTTGCTAGAGTGTCTCGAATCGGAGAGGAGCTTGCCCCTAGCCTCGAATCATGATGGAAATCCAATTTCCAATACGACCTTGCAGTTTTGATTGTCGAACTAGTATGGCGACATAGTAGGATGGGGTACTATGCCGTCTATGATTGATACATTTATATTTGAAATGTTTTTATTAAAACATATACATACTAATACTAAATCCGTTTTATCGTATCAAGCATTTTTGACCATTATAAGGTAAAACCCTATCCTCTGGTTTGCGTTGCATTGTGTGATGGGACTTGGGTCTTATGATGGTTTCATTTTTCTAAAAAGCATTACGTTGTTTTAACGATTTACTTTAGTTTATGCACCGACAATCCATTGGAGTAAACCCGTTCCGTGTTAGCGGCGTGGTTCTTGGATTTGCCTTATTACTATTAGTTATATTAGTTAAGAATTCTCACACCAGTCCCATGACTGACCCGTTTTTTGTTTCCACCTTTACAAACTCGGGTGCCTTCTTTCCACACGGGCAGTCGAGTAGTTTGTCTACAGGTTCTTACCTCGAGCAGGATTCTTGATTGAAGCCTAAAGCTGTGTCCAGAGCATAGTTGTCTTCCGTTGCCTTAGTTATTTTATTTTCGCTGCAATGTATTAAAATAATGTAATATTACCTTCCGCTGTAATTATTAGTCAATGTACTCTGATATTTTGTACTCTGATGTAACATTTATTATTGATGTTATAAAAGTCTGCTGTTGTTGTTCTAATGTATTGTATTCCCAAAGTTAAAGTATTCGTGGATTTCCAACCTTTGGGCCAGACTTGTGTGGTTTATGGTCGATCCAAAGAGCGAGAATTTACGGGTCTTTACAGTTGGTATCAGAGCTTTGGTTAGCTCCAATCTTTGGGGTACAACTCGTTAGAACTGAACAAAAGACTCATCAGAGATTGGATTAGTAATATCCAATAAGGATACTCATTAGAGATAGGATCAGTAGTATCCTAGAATGAGAAAACTCATTAGAGATGAGGTTAGTAATACCCTAGAATGAGTCCAGAGTGATAGGCTTATAATTAACGTATTTGTGATTATATATAATCTATTTTAGAAAATATGATTTTTGAATATATAAAGGTTATATATTTGAAAGTTAATCAACTAATAAAATTATTTAAACCAATGGAGAAAATATATATATAAATTAGTTAGTTAATTAATCAACTTTTAGCTTCGTTTCTTTTCGATGACGAAAAGATTTTAAGTGGGGGAGACTGTAAGAACCCTGAATTTTGGGGCTGATTTAAAATTTATTTTAAGTTATTTAAAATAATTTATTTAAACAATAACGGAAAAAAAATCAAAATTGTCGTTTTGTGATTATACATTGGATGAAAACAAATAAATGTTCTTTATTTTGATATTAGGATATATAGAAAAGTGTGAACATGTTAATTATACTTTTATATGATAATTAGACTGCATAGAAAATGTAAACAAATAGAAATATCCTTTCATATGTCATTAGTATTCATAGAAGAATGTGAATATATAAAATTTATCTTTATATGTCATTCATGTTAGCACAAATTTTTGTCAATTATGTTAGGAGTTAAAATCTGTCATTTATGTAATTGTGAACATACATTAGAAAAGAGAAGAAAAGGATTACATTAGGAAAGATTATATTTTTCATGCAATTAAGGTAAGAGAGAAAATATTACTTTTCTTTTACAATGTAATAAAAGATAAAGGTAACCTTTTGCAATGTAATTAGAGGCGAAATGAAAGATTTCATTTTGCAAAAGAAAATGAAAGATTTCAAAAGAAAGCAAAGGATTACATTTTTCATAAATGTAATATAAGAAAAGAAAGGATTACATTTCTTTGTAATATAATATAAGGATGGAAAAATTTATATTTTTATGGTAATATGAAATATTAGAAAAGTGAAGACAATAAATATTATATTTTTGTTGTAATATAAAACATTAGAAAGTAGGAAGACAATGGAAATTTCATTTTATGTAAAATGTGACACTGGATAAGAAATTACATTTTTTCTTTAATGTAATCAACAGAAGTTAATAGGATTTTAAATCTTAGCAAGTCAAAACATAAGAATGATTTTTCTAGTAAGTAGTTTGGACTAGATTGTGAATAAATTGAAATTAACAAATTTGGTAAAGGAGTTAATATAGAAATTTAGAAATCAGCATACACGTAATAAGTACGTTACAAATATATATATATATATATATATTGATACTATATCCATCCAAAATCACAAGTAATCAATGCTAGTTATTATTAATATTAGATAAACGTTAAATGTAGTTTTGAATTTGAAACGTTCTCTGATACTTATGCATATTAATTAACGTTACTTATAATAAAAGGAAAATTTACAATTGTAATCGTTGGTGTTAATGGGAAATAAATGTGGAAACAAAAGGTAATGAAGCCAGAAAGGTTGCAATTAGTACAAATGAGAATTAAATATTGTAACTCTAAATTAAGGGAAATTAATATAACAAATATATACATATATATACACACACATAATAAATAACTAAAATAAATGACAGTGTAATAAGTGGAAATTACAATAAATTGGAGCAATGAAATCATATTCCTTTATTTATAATTAATATTTATTGATCGTAACCACTTTTGGGCTGATTTGATCTGTTCGTGGTATGTTTGTTAAATTGATGAAATTAACAATTATGTTAATTAGAGGACTGTTAAATTAAATATTTATCATGTTTGTTATGAAATAGATGTAAACATGTATTTCATGTTTGAAATAAAGTTAGCATCTTTATTCTGTTAGGTGAGATTAGAAATTTGTGAATACATAAAATTATCTTTTTATGGTAACATAAAATGTCATATAAATTGTCAAAACTTGGTTAGTGAGTAGAAGAAACATTATTTTAGGAATGTTAAATATGTTAAAACAAAGATCACATTTTTGTTAAGAGAATATATATTAAAACAAAAATCACATTTTTGTTAAGATATGTGTTAAAACAAATTATCACTTTTGTCAAATAAGATTTATACTAAATTTAAAAAAAATCATTTTTTATGCATAGAAATTGTTAACATGTAGAATAATAAAAACATAGAATATTCTTTTATGTGTTATTAGAACGTTTTTAGCGTTATTTTGTTTTCAACTAAGAAGAATATATTTTAGCGTCAAATTGTTTACGCTAAGAAGAACCTATTGTAATGTGAATTTTTTTCAATGAAAAGATTAAATTTTTGATTTTGTAAGATTACATGAAAAGGCTATAATGGAAAGTTGAATTTTGTTTGTATTTGTAATACGATAAAAAGATTAAAAGTTACATTTTAAATGTTAATTAGAGTTATTTAGGGAACTCGGGTTGTTGTGTAAAAATTGACATTAAAACAAAATTATAAATATAGTGGCCATCTAAACCTAATCTATCTCTCCTCATTTTTTGATAACCGCCACTTCAAAAAAAAAAAAAAAAAAAAAAAAAAAAAAAAAAAATCAATGACCCCATCGCTTCAATCTTCTTCTTCTTTATCCCAATTCATTCAATAACTCCAAGCAATTTCAACGGCAAAAATGTAGCCAACAACGAGATGGACAAACTCAACAATTATAATGGAGAATCGTGTTATGTGGATGAAGAATTTGTGGCGCAAAGAAGCCTATGGGTTCAACGGGTTTTCACATTTCAGAAGAGAAGACGATGGAATTCAGAAAGACAACGGCCTTAATTCTAATTGGGAAATGTAATTAAAGTCTTAATTATATTTTTTTTATATTGAAATTAAGTGTGTAAACAACTATAACTTGTTCATACAATTTCAGAATCAAGAAATTTCAGTTACTTTGGAATGAGAAAAACGAGATCTATGCGGTGGAATTGACTAGAGATGAAACCGAGCAAGTTGAGAATTCTATTTTAAAATAAAATTATTTATTTATTTCACTGCAAATTGTATATTCACATTGTATATAATTTATGTTAATGTTATATATATTTATTCAGTGCTGGTTGTTGTATGAATGCGATGGACGATTGAATTAATTTGTATGTCTCTTGTTTGTTAGAACAAGATAGTTGTAAAGAATTGCACCATGCTTGTTAAATGTAGATTAACGATAAAATTTCACTTTTATCGTTAACATGAAATAATTTTTCAAATTTAGGTTGATGATAGAATTTCACTTTTAAGGTTATCACAAATCCATGTGTTGTCAAATGAAAAAGAAAGATAAAAATATACAATTTATCGAATGTAAAAGAAGGACAAAACCATTAATTTTGTCAAATATAAAAGAATGACAAAAAAATAGGCATTTGAGATAAAAGGACATTTTTATTAGAAATTGTAAATTAAAATAAATGGACATTTTGTTAAGAAATGTAAATTAGAATAACAATGAACATATTAGTAGCGTCATGTCATTTAGTAAAAATGAACGCATTTTTAGCATTATGTAAATTTAGTAAAAACGAACGCATTTTCAGCGTCATGTCAATTTGGAGAGAACAGACATCATTCTGGTTAGTGAATAAAAGGACTTCATTTAGTTGATAGTGAAAAATGACAATTTACACCGTCATTTAGTTAAATTAGAAGGAGAACATTTATTTCAATTCCATGAAGAAAAGAAAAAAAACATTCCATATCATTTTCGTTTGTTAAATAGAAAGACATCATTTTGTTTGTTAAAAAGAAGAATGACATTTATTTCACCTAATTTAGTTTAGAATATAAAAATGACATTTTACATCGTCATTTAGTTGGATAATGAAAAATAGACATGGTTACGTTGTCAATTAGTTAGGAATGAAAAGTAGACATTGTTTACATTGTCAATTTGCTAGAAATAAAATGGACATTATTACATTGTTGCTAGAAAAGAAATGACACAAAGTTATTCACTTTTGTGTAAATAGAACGACACACAAAATTATCCTTTTTTCTTGCATTGAAAATGAACACACCCAAATTATTCATTTTTGTGTAATTGACTAAACACACACAAATTATACATTTTTGTGCGATTAAATGAACACACCAATTATACACTTTTGTGTAATAAACTGAACACACCAACTTATACATTTCTTGTGTAATAAAATGAACAATTTAGGGATAAAACTTTATTTACATTTTCTATGTAAATAGGATGAACACATTGATAGTGAGAACTTTTATTTATATTTTCTAGGTAAATAATATGAATGTATTTATAGCGACGACCTTTATTTACACTTTCTTATGTAAATAAGAAGAATAGCTTAGCAAGGACATTTATGTACATTTTCTTTTGTAGGGGAGAAATAAAGAGTTACATTTATTTACATGTAGTGTAAATAAATAGGAAATATAAAAAGGTTACATCTTTCTTAGTGCAAATAAAAATTAAGAAAAGTTATTTTTTTTTGTAAATTAGATTAGATCAAAGAAAGAAATGTTATATTTTTAATGTAAGAAGAAAAGTTTACATTTTAATGTAAATAAGAATTAAATAAAAATTACATTTTATGGGATTAAGTCGTTTTCCATGTAAATAAGAAATTTTGAAATGTGAAACATTTTAAAATAATATTTTTAGTAGAACAATTATAATGATTAATTATAATTGTACTTGGACACAAGGTTTGGTCACATTTGTGGTGGAAGTCTGCCCGGACCCGACCGGCATATCCAACAGCCACAAATGTTGGGCCTAATGTGAGAGGTCCAAGTGCGCAAATACGAATTGGGCCAAGACACGAGGTTAAGCCCAACTTGTGGGAGAAGTCTGCCCGGAACCGACCGGCCTATCCAGCATCCACAAGTTGTAGGCCTAATGTGGGAGGTCTGGCCCATATTAAAATATAAATGGATAAATTAGAAATTGACGTTATTTTCACACCGTCATGTGTTAATAATGAAATAAATATTTTCACCTCCAAGTTTGCTATAAAAGAAAGTTACATTTTTAAAGTAATAAGATAAGGATTATAAAAAATTTACATTTGTCTTAATGTAAATAAGAATTAGAAAAGTTACATTTTTCCTAATGTAAATAAAAGGAAAATAGGAAGTTTCATTTTTATATGTAATTGGTGTAATATAGAAACCAATATTTTTCAATGTAAATAAGGATGAAATAGAAATTATTTTTTTTATATGCAAATAAAAAGGATTGACATTTATCAATGTAATCAAAGGAAACAAAAGAATGATTAGGAATTTATATTTTCCAATGTAAGTAGAATATGAAATAAAGGTTAAATTTTCAATATAATAATATATTGAAGTATAAGTTTACATTTCTCAATGTAAATAAAATAGGAATAGAAATTTACATTTTTCAATGTAAATAATAAGATTAGAAATTTACATTTCTAAGGAATGAACTTTCATTAGAAAAATAATGAAACCAAATATACATTTGGTGTAAATTGAAAAATGGAAGAGTAAAATATACATTGTTATGTTTAAATGTGTATGTAAAGTAAAAATAGCGATAGATCGTTATAAATTATTAATGATGATATGAAATGGTTTTCAAATTTATATATGCGAGAGTTATTAGGAAAGTCCGAGTTTACTCTCATTCCAAATAATGATACGACGTTTGAAGAATTGATGACGATGATGGAAGATCGACGATCTTCACATCGAATGGGTAACTAGTGTTGAGGCCCTTGATTGATTTGCTCCTAAGACGGGGCTAAAATGATAGTTATCTGGAGTGCTGATTTGTACGGATTTGGCTTTCGCTCAGATCCAGAGCATAAGCTTATAAATGGAATGTGTGTCTGACATCGTACTCCTTTATATACTGTACTTATTGATTTTCTACTGAACGTATGAATGCTTGGTGGAGGAGAATTTATTCTCTTGCATAACACCCTTTCATATATTTCGGCAAAGGATTGGTAGTGTGGTATGGAGTGACGATGTGGCATGCTAAGATGCATATGATCAAGGCTTTGTTGAAAAGAAGGCCTTGTGGGATGATCAAAGCATAGCCTGTTTAGGCATAGCTTTGTGTATATCGTGACTTCGCGAGCCTCACACCCCGGTATGAGTCAAAAACGGGATTAGGACTGCAGGGAGTGCACACGTTTCTTTCTAGCTAGGAGTGATGCCGGTGCTTAAACTGGCTGACATTTTACTTATGTGGATGATGGATTTTGAGGCGCCTCGGATTTTTATAAGCCGTTAGTGGTCATACTATAGGTCCAAAGGGACCGGGAAGCGTGTGTTCAGGCATAACCAATCCACTGCCGATAGGCAGGGACCGACCCTGAAGATCCAAGGGTTCACTACAGGGCATCCTAAGGCATTTGCTAGAGTGTCTCGAATCGGAGAGGAGCTTGCCCCTAGCCTCGACTCATGATGGAAATCCAATTTCCAATACGACATTGCGGTTTTGATTGTAGAACTAGTATGGCGACATAGTAGGACGGGGTACTATGCTGTCTAGGATTGATACATTTATATTTGAAATGTTTTTATTAAAACATATACACACTAATACTAAATCCGTTTTATCGTATCAAGCATTTTTGACCATTATAAGGTAAAACCCTATCCTTCGGTTTGCATTGCATTGTGTGATGGGACTTGGGTCTTATGATGGTTTCATTTTTCTAAAAAGCATTGCGTTGTTTTAACGATTTACTTTAGTTTATGCACCGGCAATCCATTGGAGTAAACCCGTTCCGCGTTAGCGGCGTTGTCCTTGGATTTGCCTTATTACTATTAGTTAAATTAGTTAAGAATTCTCACACCAGTCCCATGACTGACCCGTTGTTTGTTTCCACCTTTACAAACTCGGGTGCCCTCTTTCCACACGGGCAGTCGAGTAGTTTGTCTATAGGTTCTTACCTCGAGCGGGATTCTGGATTGAAGCCTAAAATTGTGTCCAGAGCATAGTTGTCTTCCACTGCCTTAGTTATTTTATTTCCACTGCAATGTATTAAAATAATGTAAAATTACCTTTCGCTGTAATTATTAGTCAATGTACTTTGATATTCTGTACTCTGATGTAACATTTATTATTGATGTTATAAAAGTCTGCTGTTGTTGTTCTAATGTATTGTATTCCCAAAGTTAAAGTATTCGTGGATTTCCAACCTTTGGGTCAGACTTGTGTGGTTTATGGTCGATCCAAAGAGCGAGAATTTACAGGTCTTTACATCTTCCCCCTCCCCTCTCCCTCATTTGTTATCATTAAAAGAATAACATAAATTAAAATAGGGATGAATTTTGATTAAACATACAAATTCAAACAAGAGAGAAAGAATAAATCACAAATCCCAATTAATCAAAAAAAAATCATAATATTTCACAATTTAGAAACAAATTTCACTTTTCAAAATGAAGGATTGACTATCAATTTTATGTAATGAAGAGGGTCTGCAAAAATTTCAAAAAAAAAAAAGGAATTTACTTCTAAATTTCCAAATAATATAAATTTAAGCACATTACAAACATTTTTAAACACTTTCTAACCACACATAACCGTCAGGGTTTTTAAATGAGGTTAGTAGTAACTTAAATTTAACATGTTCAATTCATGCATAACCGTGAGGACTTTTAATGAGAATGGAAGCACAATAAACAGAGATTTAGGATACTCACCGATGCATAACGATGAGGACTTTTGAATGATAGTGGATACCTTAGCACAAAAAAATCTTTTATTTCTAAAAACAAATAGAACTCTTCACATTATATCGAACTATGATGAATGACAGAATGATGGCAGTGAAAGAGATGATCTTGAAATGAGTGTAAATTTTAAAAATATTATAAAAAGTGTTCAATCTAAATGTGATATTAATATAATTTTTTACTCTTATCATGAAATATAAAGTAGTCACTACTCATCTCAGTTCCAAAATCTATAAGTTATTTTAGCAAGTTTCAAAAGGGGTCAACCGGTCAATAAATTAATTTTCTGAGAAAACAATTAAAAATTACTTTAACATCTGAAATACGTGCAAACCAGTTTTCTATAAGAGAGATTTTTACGAAAATCGTGCAAGTTGAAAATCAATTAAAAAAATCGATCAATTGATTATAATATTTTCTGATACTTCTTGTGCCTATTGTTTCTGATTTTCAGTGATACCCTAGACATCAACATTGATTTTTCTATCAACTTATTGTGCAAACACAATACTCACTCAAGAAATTTAAGCTAATCCAGTTATACAAAGTAAAGAAATAATTTTGAATTTCAGAACAAATCAAGGCTCACATTCTAGTTCACTTAGCCAAGTCAAATAGAAACTATACGAGATTATTACAACTTAAAAAAGGTTTTTGATTACGTGTGACGAGCAAGTAATTTCGCTCGGTCCGAACCAGTCGCTAAACCGATCCAGGCCGTTCGAAACGCCCTATCGTTTGAGAACAGGACAAAACAGAACGCATACAAAAGGACATTTCACTGTATATTACAACAATGCATCAGATTACAAGAATATACAGAGTATAAAAGAATATTACACAGAAATATCAGAGATTAACAATAAGTTACATAGCAGCGGAAAAATAATACAATACACAACTAGAATGAGATATACGGATACAAAGCTTTCCGGATATCGTTCCAGTTGTAAACCAGGATCCTGTGAATATAAATCTGCAAAACCAAAACTACTAGCTGCCCGTGTCAAAATAGGGGCACCTAGAGTTTAGGTTAAAACAATAAACTCCAGGTCAGTCATGGGACTGGTGTGAGAACTAAAAACAGTTATTAATCTTTATTTTAAATCATTAGGTAAATCAAGGGACCACGCCGTATAACACGGAACGGGTTTCCTCCCAAGAATACCAGTGCATAAAACAAACTGCGCAATGCTAAATAAAGAAAAATGAAGCTGTTATAAGACCCAAGTCCCATCACACAATGCAACGCAGCCGAGGATAGGGTTTTCCCTTATAACAGCCAAAGAATGCTTGATACGGTTAAAACAAATCGTTTGATACTATTATAAGTGCATAGTGTATAAAACAACTTCAAATCATAAGTATCAATCATAGGCGGCATGGGTACCATATATCATGTCGCCATACTAGTTCTACAATTAAAACCGCAAATGTCACGTATTTGGAAATTGGATTTCCGTCTATGAACCGAGGCAAAAGATAGTCCTCAACCGATTCGTGACTCTCTAGCCCGAGCCAACGGAACAGCCGCAACTGCCCCTTGGATCGTCAGGGCCGGTCCACCGATGTGGATTATAGTGCCTGAACAATACGTTTCCCCGCCCTTTGGGGCGTAAACGAGCCAACTAAATGACTCCATCGGTTCGAGAACGACCAATCAATCCGAGGCGCCTCGCAACAGCAACAACCACATAAGTCAAACTCGTCAGGGCGTGTAAAACCACTGACGCCACTTCTAGCTAGAAAGAAACGCAAGTCCTCCCTGATGTCCCCTCCCGTTTTTGGTTCATACCGGGTGTGAAACTCGCGAAGTAAACGTTACACAAAGCTACGCCACAAAGGCCGTGCTTTGATCATCACCACAAGACTTTGCTTTTCAACAGAAGCCTCGATCAATTGCCACTTAGGCATGCCACACAGGCAATTCACTCCATGCGTTTGATATCCATCGATATATAACCCCTGAGCTCGTACGTCTCAGAGAAGGGCGTTAAGCAAGAGAATAAATTCTCCGCCGCCAAACAGATATATATTTAATAGAGATCAATCACACAGACTAAAATCCAATGTCAGACACACAGTCCATTTACAAGTCCGTTCTGGGTCTGAACGAAACCGGAGGCACCTAGTACCCCGCATATCCATCGATCTCCAAGTACGTCTGGACGATCACCAACTGTTTCCATCTTCTTGGGTGTATAGCCCAATCAAGATCATCAGTTATCACCCAAACGACGTGAAGACCTCCGGTCTTCGACCATCGTCTTCATCTTCGACTTATCGTCGTAACAGTTATTCAGAATGGGACAAACCCGGTCTTTCCGAATAACTCGCGTATATTTTATAAAAGTGCTACACAAACACAACATACGCCTCATTCCAATTCATCAGTCACTAACCGCAAATTAATCAAGAGAATAGTTCCCCAAATATTAACCCCGAAGGCCGAAACCAACATCAGATCAATATCCAGAAAACCATTCTGCTTGGCTAACCGACAGTTAGTTTCTAAATTTCACATTCATAGGGAAAGATTCCCATTAATTTTATCAAAGATAAATTCCTTGAATTTATTCTTTAATCTACTTTTGAATTTCGATTCAACTAGTTGGGATTTACGAAACTTACTGAAGTAATCATTTGTTTTAATTTCCCCAATCCCAACCTATTCATCCCATGAAGTAAAACTGGTTATACTTCATATCTAACACCACGGTGTTATCGGTAAATTCAATTACCATTTAACGTTCAAATCTAATTAAAGATTTAACTATCGCCTGGAGCAAAACTGGTGATACTCCATTCTCGATCATTTCAATCTAATTAAAGATTCATTAAAACTCCACTTAGTTTTAATCTTCGACTGGGTTAAAGAATCAGTGTCATTTAAAACACGGTTCACGATAAACCCAAAATCACATTCATTAATTATCGGGTTAAAGAACGAGTGTTATTTAAAACACTGTTCACGATAAACCCAAAAATCAATATCAATTCAGTTCCAATTAAATATTATTTAATTGGTACACTTCATTAAATCTAAATAAAAAGATTTAATCTTTTCTCAACTGGGTTCAAGAACAGTGTTAGTGAAGACACCATTCACGACAAACCCAAATCACATTTGATATTCAATATAAGGCTCTGAATAGAAAATATATCGGCTTATATTCAATATCAAATTCTACGACTAACAAATGTCGTATTGGAAATAACGATATAAATATCTACATCTTTCAAATTTCCATAACAACATCTGTATAATCCCGAATTCCAACATCGAAATATTCCGAAGACAATTTCGATTCAAATCCACTCCAATGCAATCATTGGAAATTTTGGTTATTTTCAAAACCATTTCAAATTCAATTTATTTATTTAAAAATAAATAGAATTATAATTCTAGTTCAAAACTAGTTCATTTCGATAAAAATCTATTTTTATCTTTTCAAATATGGAGTTTTTCATCCCAATTCTTTCTAAATCATTTCTTATGATTTTACATAAATTATTACTATTTTTAATAATTTTATCAAGGCCCGTACAGTCGATTTCCAACAATGGCCATCGAACTGCACTTACAGCGACCTTTTACGAATTTGATTTGGACGTATCTCCAAATCCAACCGTTAGATTTTGAATTTCTAATATTCGTTAGAAAGCTCTTTTCGATACGAACCCAACGGTTCCGGTTTTAGGAGAATCCGACGGTCGGATCTCCCGCAATGTCCGTTTGAAATAAATGGTCGAAATTCACGAACTGCCGCGGCGCGGCGCGTTCTATTCAGGCCATTATATTATATATATAATATATATATAATATATTTCGTCGATTTCTATTTAAAACGAATTATATAAATAGTTTTAAATTCGTTTCAAAAGCAATTTCAACTTCCGTTTCAATTCAAATCAAAATTGAATTCTTCTCTATAAATTCGTTTTAAAATTCATTTCTATTCAATTCAAATTTCAATTCAATTTGAATTCATTTCAATTTGCTTTCAATTCAATTTGAATTCGTTTTCAATTCATTTCGAAATCGTTTTCAATTCAATTCATTTCGAAATCGTTTTCAATTCATTTCGAAATCGTTTTCAATTCAATTCATTTCGAAATCGTTTTCAATTCAATTCATTTCGAAATCGTTTCCAATTCAATTCATTTCGAAATCGTTTTCAATTCAATTCATTTCGAAATCGTTTTCAATTCAATTCATTTCGAAATCGTTTTCAATTCAATTCATTTCGAAATCGTTTTCAATTCAATTCATTTCGAAATCGTTTTCAATTCAATTCATTTCGAAATCGTTTTCAATTCAATTCATTTCGAAATCGTTTTCAATTCAATTCATTTCGAAATCGTTTTCAATTCAATTCATTTCGAAATCGTTTTCAATTCAATTCATTTCGAAATATTCGATTTCGAAATCACTTTTCAATTCAATTCATTTCGAAATCGTTTTCAATTCAATTCATTTCGAAATCGTTTTCAATTCAATTCAATTCGAAATCGTTTTCAATTCAATTCATTTCGAAATATTCGATTTCGAAATCACTTTTCAATATTCATTTTAAAATGAATAAAATCGATATAAATATCGTTCACGTCAAAATGGCGTCAATCTAATCAACACGGCTTCATAAATTTCTATTTTCAAATATTCTTTATTTTTCAAATTGGAATGAGGCCCAATCAATTACCATATAAAATTAATTATATGGATTTCCATACAACACATGTATATAATAGCATTGAAAAATAATCAACCATCAACCAAAGTGCACTACACTGTATAAGCATCAAATATAGATATCTAACGCTTATAACAGCCTGTCAATCAATCGATCGACATATTTAATCAATCAGGATGAGTGAACTTCAAATTTCATCCCAACACCCGTGTGGGGTTTCAAACAATCAAACACAGATTTTATTTGTGCAGTTGGGCGATGTGTGAAATTTATCGACCCAATCAATATCAGTCAAATCAGTGTATATACAAACAAATCGGCCGATTTGTTTATAACTATTCCTTTATTCACATTCACGTTAAAAATTATATTTTTAACGATAAAACATTTTATTTCAACCTATGAATTTCTATTCAATTCATTTACAAAATAAAATGATATTTTTATTTTCTAACATATTTTAGGAAATTTCGGCGGCATAACGGCACAATACTAGAAACGGGACGAGGCCTCGCCTTATCCCCGGTCTAGTGAAGGCCCACGCCATTCACACATCAATCAAATCTATTCATTTCACCAAACAATTCAATTTCAATCAAATAATCCAACTAATCTATGCAACCAAACAAACAAGTCCATGGTCTGTGGACGATTGTGTAGGGTGCTACTAAGCACCGTCTGCATCCTAGTATATATATATAACTAGGAAATTAATTTGAAAGGTGAGAAGTTCTCACCAATAGCTATCCAACTTCACGACACTTCATTGATAGAAATCTTCTTCGCTATCCCATCTTCGTCATCTTCGTTGCCCGTAGTCACTATATATATATAAATCACACATTTTTATATTTCGATGTCTTTAAAATAAAAATCACATTTTATTTATTCACTTTCAATTTAAAAATCATATTTTTATAATCACTTCATATATTTAAAAATCGAATTTTTACTATGCTATTCAATATATAAAAATCCCATTCTTACATCGTTATCATCTATATAAAGATCTCGCCCTTTCAACTATAAAGATTTCTCCTTTTCAAATATAAAGACTTTATCTTTTCAAAAATATAGATTTCATCGTTGTGAAAATCACCACTTTATTTCAACGTATATAAAATAAAAAATAAAAATCAGATTTTTATTTTGCTACATATACAAAGATTATATTTTTAATATTCCTATGATGTAAAAATTATATTTTTATTACTTTTATATAGTAAAGGTTATATTTTTAATACTTTAAAAATATAAAAATCATATTTTTACTTCTTCTATTCAATAAAAATTCCGCCTTTTCTATTTTAAAGTTTAAACCCTTTTTTTTCTATTTCAAACCTTTAAAATAAAAATCAATTTTAAAATTCCTTTCAAATCAGTTTTTAAATCTTAAAAAATCAGTTTTAAATTACTTTTAAAATCAGTTTTTAAATTTAAAATCGAAATTAGTTTTAAACTTTAAAATAAAAACAGTATTTAATCTTTTTTTTTTCAGTTTATATAAATCAAAAATAAAATAAATAAATAAAAAAGGACTTACAGGGGGGTTTGGGGGGGCTTACGGCCTGGGACAGAAGAGGGGAGAAGCAGCGCGAGGTCAGAGGGGGGGGGGGCTGCGAGTTGGTCGGAGGGTGGTGGAGGGTGGCTGGCGGTCCAGCAGGGTGGCGCGCGTGGGGGTTTCGGGCTTGGACGGGGATGGAGAAGTTAGAGGAGGAGAAGGGGACGTGGAGGAAGAGGGGCGCCGCGAGGGGGGGTCTGGCCTGGGGAGGTTGCGCTAGAGGCGCGACGCCTCTGGTGGGCGGCGGTGGCGAATCGCGCCCCCCGTTCTCTTTTTTTTTTTATATATATATATCGAATTATCTGTTTTGAAAAGAAAAGGGGGGGGCAGAATTAAAGGAGGAAGGGTTTTTTTTTCCCTTTAAAACCCTAATGTTGACTTTTCGTTTCAACTCAGATTTGAACCCGCCGACTGTCGTCCCTAGCGTAATACCCCCATTCCGAACACAATGGGATATGCCACGTAGGCCAATTCGACCGTTACAATCAGTTTCCTTTAAATTTACATTTAAATCACTATATTGAATTTTAAACGTACATTTCAAATTACCGGGTCACATACTAACTAGAAAAATTCCAGAAAAATATTTTCTAGCTTCATATTGACGATACGGTCCTAACAAAACTAGTTTCGTCGAATTCTGAGACCGTTAGAAAAATGGCCAATTTCCAGTCGATTAAAATCAACTGAAATGGTCAAAACACGTTTTCCTTTGCCACGCTCACATATTGATTCGAAAAATTACGAAATTTGAAACCTAGCAATAATTTGACACTGCGGATCCAACAAAACTGGTTTCGTCGAAATCCGAGGTCATTTGCAAAATGTCCATTTTTAAGGGCCTGAATTCCATAGCGACTATTCAGAATTTTCAACTGGACATATCTTTTGATTCCTGCCATGAAATTTCGATTAGTCGGATTCGCTGGAAAGATATTATCAATTAGATCCCATTATTTTTGGTTTCACTAAAATCCGGTTTATTTTGCACCCGGTACATTCAATTGAAGTTTGAAATCGAATTATCGAACTACCGCGCCATTTTCAATTCTATTTATAATTATATATAATTATTTATATTCTAACGACGACGCGTATAATATATACGTCGAATTATATTCAAAATAAATTTCTCGTCGTTTTTATTTAAAATAATCTATTTTAAATATTCAAAATTCGCTAAAATCGCCAAAATAAAAATTTCAAACTGGCTCGCATTTTACGGGTTATTACAATCTCCCCCACTTAAAACTTTTCGTCCCCGAAAAGGAACAAAGTGGAAAGTGGTTTGATAATTCAACTCTACAATCGATCTGGCTTCCATTCTCCAACTTTTCAGTTTCTGAGAATTTCCAAAATTTCAAAAATTTGGCTAACACCCTAAATTTTCGAAAAATTTCGCCATAACCTCCCCTGCAATGGGAGCATCGGGGAATTTCAAATAGCTTCCCCGGTCCTTCAGATCTCAAAAAAGAAAAAGAAAAAGCCAAGCGGCTAGCCAATAGGCTCACAAAATCATCATCACCCAAACAAAACAGGAAATTATGTAGTAAACATGTACCTATTTGTCGGGCAAACAAATTTTATTCTCTGCTCTAGCCTCCTTGCTATGACCTGTTCAATATAAGTGCAAGTATATGCAAGCAAATGCGACCAATTTTCAATACAATTCAATATTTGATTCAGTTAGGCTAAATGGTTTAAAAATTATCAACCAAATAAACAAACAACACAAACATCAATCAATTAGTTGATTAGCTTTTCAAATGCATAACTTTGATATATAGTCAAAAATCAGATTTTTGATGCCAAATCACAACAATAAGCCCTATCTAATTTTGGTTCTCACACCAGTCAATAGGAAATATATAGAAATCCCACCTTTGAAACACGAACATAAGTTCTGATGATGATCGATCAATCATCAGAACCATCTCCGGGTGTCTAGAGTGTAATTCTATATCTATCCAGTATATTAAAGTTTCAAATACACGTGGATCAGACGTATAAGCAAAATCTATATATACTGGATTGTCCACATCAATATAAATAAATAATCAAATACGAATGATTGATTTAAATTTTCAAAACAAAATTTGTTTTCATTTGAAAAATATACTCTTCACGCTCGTTCTAGGATACTACTGATCCCATCTCTAACGATTCATTCTAATTGGATATTACTAATCCAATATCTGATGAATTCTTTCGTATGGTTCTAATGTGTCTTGTTCTCTGAGCTTTGTAAACCAAAGCTCTGATACCACGTGTGACGAGCAAGGAATTTCGCTCGGTCCGAACCAGTCGCTAAACCGATCCAGGCCGTTCGAAACGCCCTATCGTTTGAGAACAAGACAAAACAGAACGCATACAAAAGGACATTTCACTGTATATTACAACAATGCATCAGATTACAAGAATATACAGAGTATAAAAGAATATTACACAGAAATATCAGAGATTAACAATAAGTTACATAGCATCGGAAAAATAATACAATACACAACTAGAATGAGATATACGGATACAAAGCTTTCCGGATATCGTTCCAGCTGTAAACCAGGATCCTGTGAATATAAATCTGCAAAACCAAAACTACTAGCTGCCCGTGTCAAAATAGGGGCACCCAGAGTTTAGGTTAAAACAATAAACTCCAGGTCAGTCATGGGACTGGTGTGAGAACTAAAAACAGTTATTAATCTTTATTTTAAATCATTAGGTAAATCAAGGGACCACGCCGTATAACACGGAACGGGTTTCCTCCCAAGAATACCAGTGCATAAAACAAACAGCGCAATGCTAAATAAAGAAAAATGAAGCTGTTATAAGACCCAAGTCCCATCACACAATGCAACGCAGCCGAGGATAGGGTTTTCCCTTATAACAGCCAAAGAATGCTTGATACGGTTAAAACAAATCGTTTGATACTATTATAAGTGCATAGTGTATAAAACAACTTCAAATCATAAGTATCAATCATAGGCGACATGGGTACCATATATCATGTCGCCATACAAGTTCTACAATTAAAACCGCAAATGTCACGTATTTGGAAATTGGATTTCCGTCTATGAACCGAGGCAAAAGATAGTCCTCAACCGATTCGTGACTCTCTAGCCCGAGCCACCGGAACAGCCGCAACTGCCCCTTGGATCGTCAGGGCCGGTCCACCGATGTGGATTATAGTGCCTGAACAATACGTTTCCCCGCCCTTTGGGGCGTAAACGAGCCAACTAAATGACTCCATCGGTTCGAGAACGACCGATCAATCCGAGGCGCCTCGCAACAGCAACAACCACATAAGTCAAACTCGTCAGGGCGTGTAAAACCACTGACGCCACTTCTAGCTAGAAAGAAACGCAAGTCCTCCCTGATGTCCCCTCCCGTTTTTGGTTCATACCGGGTGTGAAACTCGCGAAGCAAACGTTACACAAAGCTACGCCACAAAGGCCGTGCTTTGATCATCACCACAAGACTTTGCTTTTCAACAGAAGCCTCGATCAATTGCCACTTAGGCATGCCACACAGGCAATTCACTCCATGCGTTTGATATCCATCGATATATAACCCCTGAGCTCGTACGTCTCAGAGAAGGGCGTTAAGCAAGAGAATAAATTCTCCGCCGCCAAACAGATATATATTTAATAGAGATCAATCACACAGACTAAAATCCAATGTCAGACACACAGTCCATTTACAAGTCCGTTCTGGGTCTGAACGAAACCGGAGGCACCTAGTACCCCGCATATCCATCGATCTCCAAGTACGTCTGGACGATCACCAACTGTTTCCATCTTCTTGGGTGTACAGCCCAATCAAGATCATCAGTTATCACCCAAACGACGTGAAGACCTCCGGTCTTCGACCATCGTCTTCATCTTCGACTTATCGTCGTAACAGTTATTCAGAATGGGACAAACCCGGTCTTTCCGAATAACTCGCGTATATTTTATAAAAGTGCTACACAAACACAACATACGCCTCATTCCAATTCATCAGTCACTAACCGCAAATTAATCAAGAGAATAGTTCCCCAAATATTAACCCCGAAGGCCGAAACCAACATCAGATCAATATCCAGAAAACCATTCTGCTTGGCTAACCGACAGTTAGTTTCTAAATTTCACATTCATAGGGAAAGATTCCCATTAATTTTATCAAAGATAAATTCCTTGAATTTATTCTTTAATCTACTTTTGAATTTCGATTCAACTAGTCGGGATTTACGAAACTTACTGAAGTAATCATTTGTTTTAATTTCCCTAATCCCAACCTATTCATCCCATGAAGTAAAACTGGTTATACTTCATATCTAACACCACGGTGTTATCGGTAAATTCAATTACCATTTCACGTTCAAATCTAATTAAAGATTTAACTATCGCCTGGAGCAAAACTGGTGATACTCCATTCTCGATCATTTCAATCTAATTAAAGATTCATTAAAACTCCACTTAGTTTTAATCTTCGACTGGGTTAAAGAATCAGTGTCATTTAAAACACGGTTCACGATAAACCCAAAATCACATTCATTAATTATCGGGTTAAAGAACGAGTGTTATTTAAAACACTGTTCACGATAAACCCAAAAATCAATATCAATTCAGTTCCAATTAAATATTATTTAATTGGTACACTTCATTAAATCTAAATAAAAAGATTTAATCTTTTCTCAACTGGGTTCAAGAACAGTGTTAGTGAAGACACCATTCACGACAAACCCAAATCACATTTGATATTCAATATAAGGCTCTGAATAGAAAATATATCGGCTTATATTCAATATCAAATTCTACTACTAACAAATGTCGTATTGGAAATAACGATATAAATATCTACATCTTTCAAATTTCCATAACAACATCTGTATAACCCCGAATTCCAACATCGAAATATTCCGAAGACAATTTCGATTCAAATCCACTCCAATGCAATCATTGGAAATTTTGGTTATTTTCAAAACCATTTCAAAATCAATTTATTTATTTAAAAATAAATAGAATTATAATTCTAGTTCAAAACTAGTTCATTTCGATAAAAATCTATTTTTATCTTTTCAAATATGGAGTTTTTCATCCCAATTCTTTCTAAATCATTTCTTATGATTTTACATAAATTATTACTATTTTTAATAATTTTATCAAGGCCCGTACAGTCGATTTCCAACAATGGCCATCGAACTGCACTTACATCGACCTTTTTCGAATTTGATTTGGACGTATCTCCAAATCCAACCGTTAGATTTTGAATTTCTAATATTCGTTAGAAAGCTCTTTTCGATACGAACCCAACGGTTCCGGTTTTAGGAGAATCCGACGGTCGGATCTCCCGCAATGTCCGTTTGAAATAAATGGTCGAAATTCACGAACTGCCGCGGCGCGGCGCGTTCTATTCAGGCCATTATATTATATATATATAATATATTTCGTCGATTTCTATTTAAAACGAATTATATAAATAGTTTTAAATTCGTTTCAAAAGCAATTTCAACTTCCGTTTCAATTCAAATCAAAATTGAATTCTTCTCTATAAATTCGTTTTAAAATTCATTTCTATTCAATTCAAATTTCAATTCAATTTGAATTCATTTCAATTTGCTTTCAATTCAATTTGAATTCGTTTTCAATTCATTTCGAAATCGTTTTCAATTCAATTCATTTCGAAATCGTTTTCAATTCATTTCGAAATCGTTTTCAATTCAATTCATTTCGAAATCGTTTTCAATTCAATTCATTTCGAAATCGTTTTCAATTCAATTCATTTCGAAATCGTTTTCTATTCAATTCATTTCGAAATCGTTTTCAATTCAATTCATTTCGAAATCGTTTTCAATTCAATTCATTTCGAAATCGTTTTCAATTCAATTCATTTCGAAATCGTTTTCAATTCAATTCATTTCGAAATCGTTTTCAATTCAATTCATTTCGAAATCGTTTTCAATTCAATTCATTTCGAAATCGTTTTCAATTCAATTCATTTCGAAATATTCGATTTCGAAATCACTTTTCAATTCAATTCATTTCGAAATCGTTTTCAATTCAATTCATTTCGAAATCGTTTTCAATTCAATTCATTTCGAAATCGTTTTCAATTCAATTCATTTCGAAATATTCGATTTCGAAATCACTTTTCAATATTCATTTTAAAATGAATAAAATCGATATAAATATCGTTCACGTCAAAATGGCGTCAATCTAATCAACACGGCTTCATAAATTTCTATTTTCAAATATTCTTTATTTTTCAAATTGGAATGAGGCCCAATCAATTACCATATAAAATTAATTATATGGATTTCAATACAACACATGTATATAATAGCATTGAAAAATAATCAACCATCAACCAAAGTGCACTACACTGTATAAGCATCAAATATAGATATCTAACGCTTATAACAGCCTGTCAATCAATCGATCGACATATTTAATCAATCAGGATGAGTGAACTTCAAATTTCATCCCAACACCCGTGTGGGGTTTCAAACAATCAAACACAGATTTTATTTGTGCAGTTGGGCGATGTGTGAAATTTATCGACCCAATCAATATCAGTCAAATCAGTGTATATACAAACAAATCGGCCGATTTGTTTATAACTATTCCTTTATTCACATTCACGTTAAAAATTATATTTTTAACGATAAAACATTTTATTTCAACCTATGAATTTCTATTCAATTCATTTACAAAATAAAATGATATTTTTATTTTCTAACATATTTTAGGAAATTTCGGCGGCATAACGGCACAATACTAGAAACGGGACGAGGCCTCGCCTTATCCCCGGTCTAGTGAAGGCCCACGCCATTCACACATCAATCAAATCTATTCATTTCACCAAACAATTCAATTTCAATCAAATAATCCAACTAATCTATGCAACCAAACAAACAAGTCCATGGTCTGTGGACGATTGTGTCGGGTGCTACTAAGCACCGTCTGCATCCTAGTATATATATATAACTAGTAAATTAATTTGAAAGGTGAGAAGTTCTCACCAATAGCTCTCCAACTTCATGACACTTCATTGATAGAAATCTTCTTCGCTATCCCATCTTCGTCATCTTCGTTGCCCGTAGTCACTATATATATAAAAATCACACATTTTTATATTTCGATGTCTTTAAAATAAAAATCACATTTTTATTTATTCACTTTCAATTTAAAAATCATATTTTTATAATCACTTCATATATTTAAAAATCGAATTTTTACTATGCTATTCAATATATAAAAATCCCATTCTTACATCGTTATCATCTATATAAAGATCTCGCCCTTTCAACTATAAAGATTTCTCCTTTTCAAATATAAAGACTTTATCTTTTCAAAAATATAGATTTCATCGTTGTGAAAATCACCACTTTATTTCAACGTATATAAAATAAAAAATAAAAATCAGATTTTTATTTTGCTACATATACAAAGATTATATTTTTAATATTCCTATGATGTAAAAATTATATTTTTTTTACTTTTATATAGTAAAGGTTATATTTTTAATACTTTAAAAATATAAAAATCATATTTTTACTTCTTCTATTCAATAAAAATTCCGCCTTTTCTACTTTAAAGTTTAAACCCTTTTTTTTCTATTTCAAACCTTTAAAATAAAAATCAATTTTAAAATTCTTTTAAATCAGTTTTTAAATCTTAAAAAATCAGTTTTAAATTACTTTTAAAATCAGTTTTTAAATTTAAAATCGAAATTAGTTTTAAACTTTAAAATAAAAACAGTATTTAATCTTTTTTTTTCAGTTTATATAAAAAAAAAAAGGACTTATGGGGGGGTTTGGGGGGGCTTACGGCCTGGGACAGAAGAGGGGAGAAGCAGCGCGAGGTCAGAGGGGGGGCCTACAAGTTGGTCGGAGGGTGGTGGAGGGTGGCTGGCGGTCCAGCAGGGTGGCGCGCGTGGGGGTTTCGGGCTTGGACGGGGATGGAGAAGTTAGAGGAGGAGAAGGGGACGTGGAGGAAGAGGGGCGCCGCGAGGGGGGGAGGGTCTGGCCTGGGGAGGTTGCGCCAGAGGCGCGACGCCTCTGGTGGGCGGCGGTGGCGAATCGCGCCCCCCGTTCTCTCTTTTTTTTTTATATATATCGAATTATCTGTTTTGAAAAGAAAAGGGGGGGGGGCCAGAATTAAAGGAGGAAGGGTTTTTTTTTTTCCCTTTAAAACCCTAATGTTGACTTTTCGTTTCAACTCAGATTTGAACCCGCCGACTGTCGTCCCTAGCGTAATACCCCCATTCCGAACACAATGGGATATGCCACGTAGGCCAATTCGACCGTTACAATCAGTTTCCTTTAAATTTACCTTTAAATCACTATATTGAATTTTAAACGTACATTTCAAATTACCGGGGTCACATACTAACTAGAAAAATTCCAGAAAAATATTTTCTAGCTTCATATTGACGATACGGTCCTAACAAAACTAGTTTTGTCGAATTCTGAGACCGTTAGAAAAATGGCCAATTTCCAGTCGATTAAAATCAACTGAAATGGTCAAAACACGTTTTCCTTTGCCACGCTCGCATATTGATTCGAAAAATTACGAAATTTGAAACCTAGCAATAATTTGACACTGCGGATCCAACAAAACTGGTTTCGTCGAAATCCGAGGTCATTTGCAAAATGTCCATTTTTAAGGGCCTGAATTCCATAGCGACTATTCAGAATTTTCAACTGGACATATCTTTTGATTCCTGCCATGAAATTTCGATTAGTCGGATTCGCTGGAAAGATATTATCAATTAGATCCCATTATTTTTGGTTTCACTAAAATCCGGTTTATTTTGCACCCGGTACATTCAATTGAAGTTTGAAATCGAATTATCGAACTACCGCGCCATTTTCAATTCTATTTATAATTATATATAATTATTTATATTCTAACGACGACGCGTATAATATATACGTCGAATTATATTCAAAATAAATTTCTCGTCGTTTTTATTTAAAATAATCTATTTTAAATATTCAAAATTCGCTAAAATCGCCAAAATAAAAATTTCAAACTGGCTCGCATTTTACGGGTTATTACATTACTCCGCGGTATTGAGTGTAGATTTTCAAGGATTTCCAAAATGAGCTGGAATAAATCAAAACAGCAAAGCTATGAGAAATTTCATTAGTTTTCATAACATTAAAAAATTTATAATTCTGGATAACAAAGTTGAAGATATGATCAAAAAATTACAACATTGTCAAAAACTCTATGAATAGTTTATAATCTATACTTCAAATATATTGTAGTTTTTCAATTGTTTAAGTTCAGAATCTGAAAATACTCAAAACATAAAGTTTTAGATAATTGAATCTATTTTCCAAAACATTTCAATTTTGCAATTTTTAGTTAGGAATCTTAAGTTATGATAGAAATGCTACAGCAATGTTAAAAAATATTGTCATTAACAGAAAATTATAAAAGGTAGTTTAAAGAACTTACCTAACTTACCATTGACATTGTGACATTATGAATCTCCAATTCAGCATTCTATGGCTAAAGAACATTAAAAATATTTCAACAATGATATGGAATAACTTAAGTTCTATCTTCTCAAAGTTGTTTCCTAGTAACCTTCGATACTTAAATATTTATATGATCGAGTAGTCTAGCAAAAGATGTATTACCCTTAACTTCTTTTGTTCATTTTGGCACCTAAACACATTTTAAACAACAATCCATTAGCATCCGCTAAAGTGCCTTTAGGAACCCAAATTCGTTTAAATTTAATCAAACTTGTTTTTTATTACCTTTGGGACCCAAACTTGTTTAATTGAATTGTTGTTATTTCTAGATAAGCATGTATCTTGATTATGTCCAATCTTTCCACAAAACACACAATTTGAAAACCCTTTGAAATTATCATAATTTATCTTTTAAATTTGATTATTTTTACCAAAACTAGGTCCATTTTTAGTTTAAAAAAAATGTTTTTTCAGCAACATATTCAATGATTTATCTCTATTTGAAAATTTAGCCAACATTGACTTAAGTCATTCAATTTTATATTAAGGTCACTATTTTCATTTAATAATTTAGAACATCGATTAATATGAATCTTTCTCTTTTTGAAATCATTTTATTTCAAAACCATATTTCAATTTCATGCAATTTTATTTTGGTCTTAATCTTAGAAATCTTAATTTTAAAACTTTTACCTTTTTCAAATTCAAGTATTTCAAAAACCTTTATTTTTTTAATCTCTTTTTTCCAAATCGTGATTCATTTGAGTAATCTCAAAGTTTCAATTTTTGAAAATCATGTTGAAATTCTCTTTAGTTTAATTAGTTTTTTTTTGAAAAATGTACATTCATCGCATTTGATATTTATGATTTTCTTAGTTTCATGTTCAAGCTCATTCAAAATCAATTCAGTTTTCAACGAACTTTCCTTCTCAAAAAGTTCATTTTTTGAATTTTCGACCATCTTAAGATTTTCCAACTTCTTTTGCAAAATGTTGTGTTAACATATTAGCTCGACCTCGTTTTTCTTTAAAATCATAATTTCTTTTTAAAGCTTTTGAAAATTTTCAATGAGACAAAACTAAATCATTTTACAAATTCCAACAATTATTGTAATCAAAGCTCTCAAATTTATTACTTGTTTTAAGCTTTGCATCCAGATTATTATTTTTACGGCACGACTCAAGTTTTCAGAGTTTAATTTGTTATTTTTCAATTTTAGACTATCAACAGTTTTAGTTAATTCATAATAAAGAAAAAGTAAATCTTTAAATGAAAAATCGCATAGCTCATCATATGTTGAGTCTCTATCGTCGTTGTTATCCAAATCATCTTCATCGGCTTTTGTAAATCCTGTTAGACATAATTCTGAAACTGAGTTGACTTTTGGGGGATTTGAGTTCTGGTTGTCTTTTCTAACATACAATGCTTCGAGAGTCTTCCAGATTTCCGTTGAAGTTAAACAATGATAGATATGGTTAAAATGATCAATATTAATATAACAATATAAAATATGCATAGCATGAGCATTAATAATAATATTTTCTTATTTTCCATATCACACATATATTCAATAATATCCCAACATTTAGAATTAATAGATTTTAATAAAAGTCCAATTTTAATTTCCAATTTAAAATTTTGTCCCATCGAAAATAGTTGAAATTATACTGGATAATTTCTCACTAGATTAACAATTAGAAGAAGCATTGTTTGAGAAATTCATGGCTTTAGAGTTATCATAAATAAATAAAACCCACTCTGGTGCCACTTGTAGGAGCTAAATTAAGCCTAAAGGGGAGATGAATAGAGTTTATAATTTTTTTGATAGAATAACGATTAATATTAAATTAACATGAATAATAATATAGTAAATTCGGAAAGAAAATAATACATAGATATACCCAAGTTGACAAACCTTGCCTATTACTGCCCTTAAGGTTTCTACTAGAAATTAAACAATCTATCGCTTACAACCATTGTAAACTCGCGATGCTTGGTTACCTAATTGTTCTAACCCTCGCTCAAAACTTTTATCATAAAGTTTCTGCTAGGAGTTAACAATACAATGCTTACACATACCGATAAATTCGCAACTGTTGCTCTCCTGATTGTTCTAACCCTATGCTCAAAACCCTGCCATAAATCGATCCCTGGATTATGAGTTCTTGAACTGGAATCCCGTAGTTTACTACCTAGTTAAAAACTAGAGTTTGTAAAAATATAAACTAAAATTGAAAAAAAAAAAAATCTAATACCCTAGATTATAAAATAAAAGTGACATAATATTAACAATCCCGGCCCAAGTTATGTGATAGCTCCATTTTGTTATTCTTCGGTCGTTCCACTTTGCTTTATTACCTGATCACTTGTTTCTGTGCAAATCAATTCATTGATTTTTAACACCAAACCAGCGCTACTCCATTGATACTTCCTTCAAAATAAAAATGGTATCTTTCATTTCGTTAATCAATTTCTTCCTCTTTGATTCTTGTGGAATTGTTAGTCATTCATCGAGCTTGTTTGGAGTTGAAAGTTTTGTAAGTGATTTCCTCTTTTTGATTATTAGTTGCTCGACTTTGATGATTGAAATTTCAGTGATGAATTGGGTATTTATAGGGTTCTAATTCCTATTGTTTCTATTATTCCCTGGTTGATTTGGTCACTAGTATATTTGAGAAATATACGATCGTATATACTTCAATATTTTTGGTCTTTGAATTCTTTTGCTTGTTGGCTTCGTGAATGTTGATTCGTTCAACTTGATACTCCAATATAAAGAATTTCATACTCTGATTCTTTTGCTTCTTAGTGATAAAATAAGAATTGATTTATTTTCTTTGCATTGTATTCCTTTCTTCGACTTAACAAAGAGAACAAATGCTTCATTTTATTTTTTGGCATGTTAACAAAAATAAGAGTAGATAATACACTTGGGTTTTTTCCATTGTTTGTTGGCATTCCCACTTTGTTGTTAGCTATTGTGTTCTTATTCATGTTTGTACTTCTATGTTTCATTCCTTATTGTAGCGCACTTACCATCTTGCTTCACCCCTGTGAAGATTTCACCACTTGCACTCATGTATCACTATTACTTGTTTAGGCTGGTTTAGTTTGAGATTTAATTCTGTTGTGTTTCTTGTTGTGCAAACTTTGATCTGTGCTGCTATGTTGTTCTTGTTTGCACTCTTGTCTTCATTCATGTTCTGGCTGCACCCATGTGGCCAACTTCAAGTTGCTTGTGTACTTGTTGGTGTTATGTGCACACTTGTGCACTTGTTGGTGTTATGTGCATACTTGTGCACTTGTTGGTGTTATGTGCACACTTGTGCACTTGCATTGTTTTTTTGCTTATGTACTTGTTGAAGATGAACTAATGCACTTTTGCATTTCTTATTTCTATTATACCTTTTTACTGTTGTCACTCTCTGAATGATTTGTTTCACTTTCTATTTGAAGCTTGAGGCATGGTTCATATCTTTTACATTTGAGTTTGGGTTTGATCTCCGTGCACTTGTGAGACTGTCTTGATGAATTGAGTTTCTTGTATGTTGTCATCTAGTTGTTGTCTATAGCACCCTATTTTTGATCACTTAAATTGTTTAGTTCCATTAATTTTGAATTATTCACCCTTATGCCCCTTAATGGCCTAGATTGCATGTTGTACACATTTTTATGCATTTGATGTAAATGTTTTGTTATTGATCCATGTTGAAGTAGTTTTGTTGTGTGCTCTTGCTTTTGTACTTGTCTTTAAATATGTCGATCCTAGAATTGACTGTACTGAGTTGAATTGAAAGATTTGACCTCTGCTGTCATCCATGGAAAAAACAAATATATGCTCAGACATTATAGTATCTACATTATACACCTATAAATATTATACGTTATTCGAGTACATATATATACATATATCTAAACCTATTTAGAAAATAATGAGAAACAACTTAACTAACCGAGGCAAATCAAACTTTGAATTAAACTTTATATTTGCAAATTAAATTATTTCTCTAGTTTATTGCGTTATTATAATTTGACCAGTACAACAAAGGACTGGACAAAAACTGCTGCACACATTGAAGATCAAGGATAAAAGAGTGAGTGTGAGTGACTGAGTTAATTGTAAATGAGAGTGTTTGTAATAAGGTCGTGCTTGTAAAAGTGTGAAAGAATGTATGTAGTGAGGCAATGGTTGTAGTATGACTATAAATGTAATAGAGTGCAAACAAATATGCGTACTATTCAAAAGTGTAATAAAATATTTGTTCAAAAATGAATTTGGAATTAAATATTCAATTCTTATAAATAATTATTTATTTTCTATGGAAATAGAATAGCACTTATATAAATACATTTATATAATAATATACATGCTTGTTATCATCAAACAAAAATCATATCATTGTATATTCAATAAATTAATGTATCATTAAGGCTAACTCGGGTTGATTAGTATATGTGCTTATTAGTGTAACATAAATTAGCGTTAATTAGTATATATGTTAGTAAAAATGTTGAGAAAAATAATTTATTTACATAAACCATTTACTAATTTATACCTTTATATATATATATTAGACCAAAAAGTGGTTCTAACACCCAATTTATTAGATATTACAGATAATTGTAACTAGGAATAAAGTAAAAAGTAGTAAGCACACATGATTTATACTGGTTCGATATTAACGAGCCTACATCCACTTTATATGATTCTCATTGATTAATTAATCACAAGTACAATACAGATATCCGCTCAATCTCACAATTACAATGAAATATTTCTCAATGTTGATCAAATTAAACTCTGCAAATTTGAGTTGAATCTGATAAAAATGGAGGAGATATATTAATAATGAAAGTGATTTCTCAACGTGCCAAAAATCCTCCTCAAATGACAAGTCCTGGGCTATTCATAGGCAAATTCAGCAGGCGGGTCGCCGGATGACGTGGCGCTCGTCCCGAAAATCTCAAAATGGTTCATGAGTGAGTGGAGAGGTAGTTATTGAGGTGGTTCATGACACGTTGCAATGGATCCATGCTTTTCGAGTAGTGGAGATCGTGGCGTAAACCACATCTTTGTTTCTTCTAAATGCCATCGGGTCGAGTTGCTATTCTCGAGTGGGTGATCCCTTCGTGGTGCGAACGGGTCTCTTCAGAACAAGGGTCACGATTCGAATTGTCGTGCTCGGTGTCGTGTTGCTCGCGGATACAGGCGCTGTAAAAGGGAGGGGGTGTCGCAGTTGGCTTCTCTGCAGGTGGGTGGCGCGCATCGGAGCTCTGGCGAAATCGAAAGGGAGTGGGCGGTGACTGGCGCGAGGCAGGGGTGGTGCGACGTCGTTCTGGGTGCTAGGGCTTGGGCGAGTTCGACGCTGGGGTTCGAGACAGGGAGGAGGAGAACGGGAAGAGAGAAGGAGGGGGTGGCGAGGTCTGCTGGGGCGCGGCGGAAGGCGGTCGTCGCCGTTAAGGGTGTGGTGGAGGAGGGAGTTCGATGAAATTGATTTGGTGAAACAAAAGGGGGATCGATTTTCTGAGAAAGGGGAAAGGGGAGGTTGGGTAATTAAATATATTTATATATTAATAATTTAATTTTATTCTCTTCCATTGAGTTGACTTTTCTTTTGAACCCCTAACGAGGCCCAACGACTGTCGTCCATAGCTAATTACCCCCATTCTGAACACAATGGGATATGTATTGTAAGCTGATTCGATCGTTTCGACCAGTTTTCGTCAAAATCAACATATAACTCTATATATTGAATTTGAACGCGCATTTCAATTTGCTGGGGTCACATACTAACTCGAAAAATTCCCGAAAAATATTTTCTAGCTTCGTATTGATGATACGGTCCTAACAAAACCAGTTTCGTCAAATTCCGAGACCATTTGAAAAATGGCCATTTTCCAGTCTATTAAAATCAACTGAAACTGGTCAAACATGTTTTCCTTTGCCACACTCACATATTGATTCGATTTTTTTTGAAATTTGGAATCTAGCAATAATTTGACATCACGGATCCAACAAAAGTGGTTTCGTCGAAATCCGAGTCGTGTGCAAAATGGCTATTTTTAAGGGCCTGAATTTCTTAGCGACTATTCTGAATTTTCAACTGGACATATCTTTTGATTCCCGCTATGAAATTTCAATTTTTCAGATTCGTTGGAAAGATACTCCCAATTAGATTCTATTATTTTTGGTTTCACTAAAATCCGGTTTGTTTTGCACCGGGTACGTTCATTTGAATTTTGAAATCGAATTATCGAACTACCACGCCATTTTCAATTCCTTTTATATATATATAAATAAATATTTATATTCTAAGGGCGATCTATATAATATATACGTTCGAATTCTATTCAAAATAAATTTCTCGTTGTTATTATTTAAAATAATTCATTTTAAATATTCAAACTTCGCTAAAATTGCCAAAATAAAAATTTTAAACTAGCCCAGATTTCTGGGTTATTACAATCCCCCCACTTAAAACTTTTCGTCCCCGAAAAGGAATGAAGCCGAAAGTTGTTTCACAAATCAACTCAACTTCCAGTGTTTTCACTACGGCTTAAGTTCTTTAACTTTTCAGTTTCTAAGAACTTTTCAAATTTTTCAAAAATTTGGCTAACACCCTAAATTTTCGAAAAATTTCGCCATAACCTCCTCTGCACCGGGAGCACGGGAAAATCCCGAAATTGCCATACAGGCCTTCTAATCTCAAAAAGAAAAAGAAAAGGCCAAGCGGCTTGCCAATCGGCTCATAAAATCATCATCACCCAAACAAAACAGTAAATTACGATAAACATGTACCTATTTGTCGGGCAAACAATTTTATTCTTCTGCTCTAGCCTCCTTGCTATGACCTGTTCAATGTAAGTACATGTATGCAAGCAAATGCGATAAATTTCCAATACATTTCACTGTTTGATTCAATTTGGCTATATGGTACAAATTTTAGTTAATCAACCAATAATCAACAACACAACCATCAATCAATTAGTTGATTAGCTTTTCAAATTCATAACTTTGATATATAGTCAAAAAATCACATTTTTGATGCCAAATCACAAAAATAAGCCCTATCTAGTTTCGGTTCTCACACCAGTCAATTGGAAATTTATAAAAATCTCACTTTCGTCGCTCGAAAATAAATACTGGCGATGGTGCCCCATCACCAGAATTATCCCCGGGCATTAGAATGTGATTCTATAACTATCCAATACAATAAAACTTCAAATACACGTTTGCAAGACGTATACGCAAAATCTCTATATATTGGATTGTCCAAATTCAATATAAATAAATATTCAAATACGTTTAATACGATTTAAATTTTCAAAACAAAATTGTTTTCATTTTTAAAATATACTCTTCACACTCGTTCTAGGATACTACTGATCCCATCACAAACGAGTCATTCTTATTGGATATTACTAATCCAATTTCTGATGAATTCTTTCGTATGGTTCTAATGTGCCTTGTTCTCTGAGCTTTGTAAACCAAAGCTCTGATACCACGTTGAAACGACCCGAACTTCCCCGGTCTCCGAAGAGAAGAGAAAGAACGAATTGTTTTGAGAACACGACAAAATAGAACGCAGGCGGAAGGACATTTCATTGTATATTACAACAATTCCATTAGATTACAAGAATATATAGAGTATAAATGAATATTACACAGAAAAATTAGAGATTTAAATTACATTTAAATACATAGCAGCGGAAAATAATACAATGCACAACTGAAGGAGATATACGGATACAAAGATTTCCGGATATCGTTCCAGCGGTAAACCAGGATCCTGTGAATATAAATCTGCAAAACCAAAACTACTAGCTGCTCGTGTCAAAATAAGGTGTGAAGACCCGCAACTTCCCCGTAAAGGAAAGCGTCGGATAGTTCGAGAACAAACCACAACAGAACACATACAGAAGAACATTTCATTGTATATTACAACAATGCATCAGATTACAAGAATATACAGAGTATAAATAAATATTACACATAAATATCAGAGATTTAAATTACATTTAAATACATAGCAGCGGAAAATAATACAATACACAACTAGAAGGAGATATACGGATACAAAGCTTTCCGGATATCGTTCCAGCTGTAAACCAGGTTCCTGTGAATATAAATCTGCAAAACCAAAACTACTAGTTGCCCGTGTCAAAATAGGGGCACCCAGAGTTTAGGTTAAAACAATAAACTCCAGGTCAGTCATGTGACTGGTGTGAGAACTAAAATAGTTAATCTTTATTTTTAAACTTAGGTAAATCAAGGGACCACGCCGTTTAACACGGAACGGGTTTCCTCCCAAGAATACCAGTGCATAAACAAACAGCGCAATGCTAAATAAAGAAAAATGAAGCTGTTATAAGACCCAGGTCCTATCACACAATGCAACGCAAGCCGGGGGATAGGGTTTTCCCTTATAACAGCCAAAGAATGCTTGATACGTTTAAAACAAATCGTTTGATACTATTATAAGTGCATAGTGTATAAAACACTTCAAATCATAAGTATCAATCATAGGCGGCATGGGTACCATATATCATGTCGCCATATATAGGTTTACAAATAAAACCGCAAATGTCACGTATTTGGAAATTGGATTTCCGTCTATGAACCGAGGCAAAAGATAGTCCTCAACCGATTCGAGACGCTCTAGCCCGCCCCTCAGGAACAGCCACAACTGCCCCTTGGATCCTCAGGGCCGGTCCACACGGAGTGGATTATTATGCCTGAACACTACGTCTCCCCACCCTATGGGGTGTAAGTCTGGTCCGTCAGCCGACCAGAATGCATTCGGCCGAAACCGATATAACCGAGGCGCCTCGCAACAGCAACAACCACATAAGTCAAACTCGTCAGGGCGTGTAAAACCACTGATGCCACTTCTAGCTAGAAAGAAACGCATGCCCTCCCTGACGTCCGTCTCCCGTTTTTGGTTCATACCTGGTGTGAAACACGCGAGGTAAACGTTACACAAAGCTACGCCACAAAGGCCGTGCTTTGATCATCACCACAAGACTTCGCTTTTCAACAGAAGCCTTGATCATTTGCATCTTAGCATGCCACACAGGCAAACCATCCTATGCAACCGATATCAGTCACACAGAATGAAATCCGATGTCAGACACACAGTCCATTTACAAGTCCGTTCTGGGTCTGAACGAAACCGGAGGCACCTAGTACCCCGCATATCCATCGATCTCCAAGTACGTCTGGACGATCACTAACTGTTTCCATCTTCTTGGGTGTACAGCCCAATCAAGATCATCAGTTATCACCCAAACGACGTGAAGACCTCCGGTCTTCGACCACCGTCTTCATCTTCGACTTATCGTCGTATCAGTTATTCAGAATGGGATAAACCCGGTCTTTCCGAATAACTCGCGTATATATTATAAAAGTGTTACACAAACACAACATACGCCTCATTCCAATTCATTAGTCACTAACCATAAATTAATCAAGAGAATAATTCCCCAAATATTAACCCCGAAGGCCGAAACCAACATCAGATCAATATCCAGAAAACCATTCTGCTTGGCTAACCGACAGTTAGTTTCTAAATTTCACGTTCAAATCTAATTAAAGATTTAACTATCGCCTGGAGCAAAACTGGTGATACTCCATTCTCGATCTTTTCAATCTAATTAAAGATTCATTAAAACTCCACTTAGTTTTAATCATTATCTGGGTTAAAGAATCAGTGTCATTTAAAAACACGATTCACGATAAACCCAAGATCACATTCCATTAATTATCGGGTTAAAGAACAAGTGTTATTTAAAACACTGTTCACGATAAACCCAAAAATCAATACCAATTCAATTCCAATTAAATATCATTTAATTGGTACACTTCATTAAATCTAAATAAAAAGATTTAATCTTTTCTCAACTGGGTTCAAGAACAGTGTTAGTGAAGACACCATTCACGACAAACCCAAATCACATTCCATTAATTATCGGGTTAAAGAACAAGTGTTATTTAAAACACTGTTCACGATAAACCCAAAAATCAATACCAATTCAATTCCAATTAAATATCATTTAATTGGTACACTTCATTAAATCTAAATAAAAAGATTTAATCTTTTCTCAACTGGGTTCAAGAACAGTGTTAGTGAAGACACCATTCACGACAAACCCAAATCACATTCGATATTCAATACAAGGCTCTGAATAGAAAATATATCGGCTTATATTCAATATCGAATTCTACGACTAACAAATGTCGTATTGGAAATAACGATACAAATATATATCTTTCAAATTTCCATAACAACACCTGTAATATCACGAATTCCAACATCGAAATATTCCGAAGACAATTTCGATTCAAATCCACTCCAATGCAATCATTGGAAATTTTGGTTATTTTCAAAACCATTTCAAATTCAATTTATTTATTTAAAAATAAATAGAATTATAATTCTAGTTCAAAACTAGTTCATTTCGATAAAAATCTATTTTTATCTTTTCAAATATGGAGTTTTTCATCCCAAATCTTCACAAATCATTTCTTATGATTTTACACAAATTATTGCTATTTTTAATAATTTTATCAAGGCCCGTACAGTCGATTTCCATCAATGGCCATCGAACTGCACTTACAGCGACCTTTTTCGAATTTGATTTGGACGTATCTCCAAATCCAACCGTTAGATTTCAAATTTCTAATATTCGTTAGAAAGCCCTTTTCGATACGAACCCAACGGTTCCGGTTTTAGGAGAATCCGACGGTCGGATCTCCCGCAATGTCCATTTGAAATAAATGGTCGAAATTCACGAACTGCCGCGGCGCGGCGCGTTCTATTCAGGCCATTATATTATATATATTATATATATAATATATATTTCGTCGATTTCTATTTAAAACGAATTATATAAATAGTTTTGAATTCGTTTCAAAAGCAATTTCAACTTCCTTTTCAATTCAAATCAAAATTGAATTCTTCTTTATAAATTCGTTTCAAAATTCATTTCTATTCAATTCAAATTTCAATTCAATTTGAATTCATTTCAATTTGCTTTCAATTCAATTTGAATTCGTTTTCAATTCATTTCGAAATCGTTTTCAATTCAATTCATTTCGAAATCGTTTTCAATTCAATTTGAATTCATTTTCAATTCATTTCGAAATCGTTTTCAATTCAATTCACTTCGAAATCGTTTTCAATTCAATTCATTTCGAAATCGTTTTCAATTCAATTCACTTCGAAATCGTTTAAAATCGATATAAATATCGTTCACGTCAAAATGGCGTCAAACTAATCAACACGGCTTCATAAATTTCTATTTTCAAATATTCTATTTCAAATATTTCTATTTCAAATATTTTCACTTCAAATATTTCTTTTTCGAAACTGGAATGAGGCCCAATCAATTACCATATAAAATTAATTATATGGATTTTCATACAACACATGTATCATAGCATTGAAAAATAATCAACCATCAACCAAAGTGCACTACACTGTATAAGCATCAAATATAAATATCTAACGCTTATAACAGCCTGTCAATCAATCGATCGACATATTTAATCAATCAGGATGAGTGAACTTCAAATTTCATCCTAACACCCGTGTGGGGTTTCAAACAATCAAACGCACATTTTATTTGTGCAGTTGGGCGATGTGTAAAATTTATCGACCCAATCAATGTCCTTCAAATAGGTGTACATAAACAAACCGTCTGGTTTGTAAATGAATATTTATTTATTCACATTCACGTTAAAAATTATTTTTTTAACGATAAAACATTTTATTTCAACATATGAATTTCTATTCAATTCATTCTTTAAATAAAATGATATTTTTATTTTTCTAACATATTTTAGAAAATTTCGACGGCATAACGGCACGATACTAGAAACGGGACAAGGCCTAGCCTTATCCCCGGTCTAGTGAAGGCCCACGCCATTCACATATCAATTCTAATCAATTTCCAATTCAACCAATCAATCAAATCCAAATCAAATAATCTAACCAACTACACAACCAAACAAACAAGTCCATGGTATGTGGACGGGTGTCGGGTGCTTCTAATAAGCACCGTCTGCATCCTAGTATATATATATAACTAGAAAAATAGAATTTGAGTGAGAAGTTCTCACATATAGCTTTCCTACTTCAAGACTCTTCTTAATAGAAATCTTCGCCTATTTGTCGCTTTCACCCGTATTCTCTGCATATGTAAAAATAGAATTTTTACTATGCTATTCAATATATAAAAATCGAATTTTGACTTCGCTATTCAATATATAAAAATATGATTTTTACTTTTGCTTTCAACATATAAAAATATGATTTTTACTTACTTCGCTACAAATCTGATCTTTATTTCAAAATCAGTTTTTATTCTTATAAAATTCAGTTTTTATCTCTTTTAAAAATTCAGTTTTAAAATCTTTCAAATCAGTTTTAACTTTTAATAAAAATGCAGTTTTTATACTTTTAAAATTCAGTTTTTAACTGTATAAAAAATGCAGTTTTTATTATTTATTTATTTTATAGATCAGTTTTTAACTTTTTATAACAAAACAGTTTTATACTTTTAAAAATATCAGTTTTATACCTATAAAAATATTTCAGTTTTTATACTTTAAAAAAAAAATTCTGTTCTAACTTTTAAAAAAAATTCAGTTTTTAATTTTAATTAAAACCAGTATTCAATTCTTTTTAAACAAATCGGTTTTTTTAAATCTTTTTAATAATCTGTTTTTTTTTCCTAAAAACAAATCAGTTTTTAAAGAATAAAATAAAAAAGAAAATAAAAAAAATAAAATAAAAGTTTACCGATGTAGCTGCGAAGGGGGGGGGGGAGCGATGCTCGTCTTCGTCGGCGGCAGGAGGAGCAGGCGGCGGCTTCGAGCTTCGACGGAGGAAAGGCGGTGGGCGACTTCGAGTCTCGAACGCGATGGAGGGAGGCGATGGCTTCAAGGGGGGGGGGGGCTCTTCGTCGGCGTTCGAGGTTAGGGGGGGGGCGGCTCTTCGTCGGCGCTCGAGGGATCGGGGGGAGGCTGGCGATTTAGGTTTAGGGTTTGGGTTTTTTTTTTTTTCTTTCTGTTATGTTTTATAACGAACGGGGGGGGGGGGCAAGCAGAAGATAAGAGGGAGGGAGGGAATAAAAATTATTTTATTATTTTATTATTTAATTTCGCAAAAGGTTGACTTTTACATATGCCCTCGAAACGAGGCCCACCGCCTGTCGTCCATAGCGTTTTACCCCCATTCCGAACACAATGGGATATGTATCGCAAGCTGATTTGATCATTATAATCAGTTTCCTTTTGAATTTTCATTTAAATCACTATATTGAATTTTAAACGTACATTTCAAATTACCGGGGTCACATACTAACTAGAAAAATTCCAGAAAAATATTTTCTAGCTTCGTATCGACGATACGGTCCTAACAAAACTAGTTTCGTCGAATTCTGAGACAGTTTGAAAAATGGCCAATTTCCAGTGGATTAAATTCAACAGAAACTGGTCAAACGCGTTTTCCTTTGCCACGCTCACATATTGATTCGAAAAATTATGAAATTTGAAACCTAGCAATAACCTGACACTACGGATCTAACAAAAGTGGTTTCGTCGAAATCCGAGGTCGTTTGCAAAATGTCCATTTTTAAGGGCCTGAATTCCATAGCGACTATTCAGAATTTTCAACTGGACATATCTTTTGATTCCCGCTATCAAATTTCGATTGGTCGAATTCGTTAGAAAGATATTATCAATTAGATTCCTTTATTTTTGGTTTCACTAAAATCTGGATTGTTTTGCACCCGGTATATTCAATTGAAGTTTGAAATCGAATTATCGAACTACCGCGCCATTTTCAATTCTATTTATAATTATATATAATTATTTATATTCTAACGACGACGCGTATAAATATATTCGTTCGAATTATATTCAAAATAAATTTCTCGTTGATTTTATTTAAAATAATTCATTTTAAATAATCAAAATTCGCTAAAATTGCCAAAATAAAAATTTTAAACTGGTCCAGATTTTCCGGGTTGTTACAATCTCCCCCACTTAAAACTTTTCGTCCCCGAAAAGAAACAAAGTCGAAAGTGGTTTGATTAATCAACACTATGCTCGATCTGGCTTTCATTCTCCAACTCTTTAGTTTCTGAGAATTTTCAAAATTTCAAAAATTTGGCTAACACCCTAAATTTTTGAAAAATTTCGCCATAACCTCCCCTGCACCGGGAGCATCGGGGAATTTCAAATAGCTTCCCCGGTCCTTCAGATCTCAAAAAGAAAAAGAAAAAGCCAAGCGGCTAGCCAATAGGCTCACAAAATCATCATCACCCAAACAAAACAGGAAATTATGTAGTAAACATGTACCTATTTGTCGGGCAAACAAATTTTATTCTCGGCTCTAGCCTCCTTGCTATGACCTGTTCAATGATATATATGTATATGCAAGCAAACGCGACCAATTTTCAATATAGTTCAATATTTGATCAAATTAGGCATAATGGTTCAAAATTACCAAACAATTAAACAAACAACACAAACATCAATCAATTAGTGAATTAGAGTCTCAAATTCGTAATTTGATATATATACAAAAATCAGATTTTTGATGCCAAATCACAACAATAGGCCCTATCTAATTTTGGTTCTCACACCAGTCAATAGGAAATATATAGATAACCCACTCTCGCCAGTCGAACACAACACAGATGACGATGCCTCATCATCAGAATCATCTCCGGCAACTAAAGTGTGATCCTATATCTATCCAGTATATTAAAACTTCGAATACAAGCCGCTAAGCGTGTATGCAAAATCTTTATATACTCGATTGCCCAAATTCAATTTAAATAGACTATTCAAATACGAATACTTAAGATTTGAATTTCCAAAACAAAGTGGGTTTTCACTTTTATTTTCAAAAACAACACTCTTTCGACTCGTTCTAGGACACTACTGATCCCATCTCTAACGAGTCCTCCTCATTGGATATTACTAATCCAATATCTGATGAATTCTTTCGTAGGGTTCTAATGTGTCTTGTTCTCTGAGCTTTGTAAACCAAAGCTCTGATACCACGTGTGAAGACCCGCAACTTCCCCGTAAAGGAAAGCGTCGGATAGTTCGAGAACAAACCACAACAGAACACATACAGAAGAACATTTCATTGTATATTACAACAATGCATCAGATTACAAGAATATACAGAGTATAAATAAATATTACACAGAAATATCAGAGATTTAAATTACATTTAAATACATAGCAGCGGAAAATAATACAATACACAACTAGAAGGAGATATACGGATACAAAGCTTTCCGGATATCGTTCCAGCTGTAAACCAGGTTCCTGTGAATATAAATCTGCAAAACCAAAACTACTAGCTGCCCGTGTCAAAATAGGGGCACCCAGAGTTTAGGTTAAAACAATAAACTCCAGGTCAGTCATGTGACTGGTGTGAGAACTAAAACAGTTAATCTTTATTTTTAAACTTAGGTAAATCAAGGGACCACGCCGTTTAACACGGAACGGGTTTCCTCCCAAGAATACCAGTGCATAAACAAACAGCGCAATGCTAAATAAAGAAAAATGAAGCTGTTATAAGACCCAGGTCCTATCACACAATGCAACGCAAGCCGGGGGATAGGGTTTTCCCTTATAACAACCAAAGAATGCTTGATACGTTTAAAACAAATCGTTTGATACTATTATAAGTGCATAGTGTATAAAACACTTCAAATCATAAGTATCAATCATAGGCGGCATGGGTACCATATATCATGTCGCCATATATAGGTTTACAAATAAAACCACAAATGTCACGTATTTGGAAATTGGATTTCCGTCTATGAACCGAGGCAAAAGATAGTCCTCAACCGATTCGAGACGCTCTAGCCCGCCCCTCAGGAACAGCCGCAACTGCCCCTTGGATCCTCAGGGCCGGTCCACACGGAGTGGATTATTATGCCTGAACACTACGTCTCCCCACCCTATGGGGTGTAAGTCTGGTCCGTCAGCCGACCAGAATGCATTCGGCCGAAACCGATATAACCGAGGCGCCTCGCAACAGCAACAACCACATAAGTCAAACTCGTCGGGGCGTGTAAAACCACTGACGCCACTTCTAGCTAGAAAGAAACGCATGCCCTCCCTGACGTCCGTCTCCCGTTTTTGGTTCATACCTGGTGTGAAACACGCGAGGTAAACGTTACACAAAGCTACGCCACAAAGGCCGTGCTTTGATCATCACCACAAGACTTCGCTTTTCAACAGAAGCCTTGATCATTTGCATCTTAGCATGCCACACAGGCAAACCATCCTATGCAACCGATATCAGTCACACAGAATGAAATCCGATGTCAAACACACAGTCCATTTACAAGTCCGTTCTGGGTCTGAACGAAACCGGAGGCACCTAGTACCCCGCATATCCATCGATCTCCAAGTACGTCTGGACGATCACTAACTGTTTCCATCTTCTTGGGTGTACAGCCCAATCAAGATCATCAGTTATCACCCAAACGACGTGAAGACCTCCGGTCTTCGACCACCGTCTTCATCTTCGACTTATCGTCGTATCAGTTATTCAGAATGGGATAAACCCGGTCTTTCCGAATAACTCGCGTATATATTATAAAAGTGTTACACAAACACAACATACGCCTCATTCCAATTCATTAGTCACTAACCGTAAATTAATCAAGAGAATAATTCCCCAAATATTAACCCCGAAGGCCGAAACCAACATCAGATCAATATCCAGAAAACCATTCTGCTTGGCTAACCGACAGTTAGTTTCTAAATTTCACGTTCAAATCTAATTAAAGATTTAACTATCGCCTGGAGCTAAACTGGTGATACTCCATTCTCGATCTTTTCAATCTAATTAAAGATTCATTAAAACTCCACTTAGTTTTAATCATTATCTGGGTTAAGAATCAGTGTCATTTAAAAACACGATTCACGATAAACCCAAGATCACATTCCATTAATTATCGGGTTAAAGAACAAGTGTTATTTAAAACACTGTTCACGATAAACCCAAAAATCAATACCAATTCAATTCCAATTAAATATCATTTAATTGGTACACTTCATTAAATCTAAATAAAAAGATTTAATCTTTTCTCAACTGGGTTCAAGAACAGTGTTAGTGAAGACACCATTCACGACAAACCCAAATCACATTCCATTAATTATCGGGTTAAAGAACAAGTGTTATTTAAAACACTGTTCACGATAAACCCAAAAATCAATACCAATTCAATTCCAATTAAATATCATTTAATTGGTACACTTCATTAAATCTAAATAAAAAGATTTAATCTTTTCTCAACTGGGTTCAAGAACAGTGTTAGTGAAGACACCATTCACGACAAACCCAAATCACATTCGATATTCAATACAAGGCTCTGAATAGAAAATATATCGGCTTATATTCAATATCGAATTCTACGACTAACAAATGTCGTATTGGAAATAACGATACAAATATATATCTTTCAAATTTCCATAACAACACCTGTAATATCACGAATTCCAACATCGAAATATTCCGAAGACAATTTCGATTCAAATCCACTCCAATGCAATCATTGGAAATTTTGGTTATTTTCAAAACCATTTCAAATTCAATTTATTTATTTAAAAATAAATAGAATTATAATTCTAGTTCAAAACTAGTTCATTTCGATAAAAATCTATTTTTATCTTTTCAAATATGGAGTTTTTCATCCCAAATCTTCACAATCATTTCTTATGATTTTACACAAATTATTGCTATTTTTAATAATTTTATCAAGGCCCGTACAGTCGATTTCCATCAATGGCCATCGAACTGCACTTACAGCGACCTTTTTCGAATTTGATTTGGACGTATCTCCAAATCCAACCGTTAGATTTCAAATTTCTAATATTCGTTAGAAAGCCCTTTTCGATACGAACCCAACGGTTCCGGTTTTAGGAGAATCCGACGGTCGGATCTCCCGCAATGTCCATTTGAAATAAATGGTCGAAATTCACGAACTGCCGCGGCGCGGCGCGTTCTATTCAGGCCATTATATTATATATATTATATATATAATATATATTTCGTCGATTTCTATTTAAAACGAATTATATAAATAGTTTTGAATTCGTTTCAAAAGCAATTTCAACTTCCTTTTCAATTCAAATCAAAATTGAATTCTTCTTTATAAATTCGTTTCAAAATTCATTTCTATTCAATTCAAATTTCAATTCAATTTGAATTCATTTCAATTTGCTTTCAATTCAATTTGAATTCGTTTTCAATTCATTTCGAAATCGTTTTCAATTCAATTCATTTCGAAATCGTTTTCAATTCAATTTGAATTCGTTTTCAATTCATTTCGAAATCGTTTTCAATTCAATTCACTTCGAAATCGTTTTCAATTCAATTCATTTCGAAATCGTTTTCAATTCAATTCACTTCGAAATCGTTTAAAATCGATATAAATATCGTTCACGTCAAAATGGCGTCAAACTAATCAACACGGCTTCATAAATTTCTATTTTCAAATATTCTATTTCAAATATTTCTATTTCAAATATTTTCACTTCAAATATTTCTTTTTCGAAACTGGAATGAGGCCCAATCAATTACCATATAAAATTAATTATATGGATTTTCATACAACACATGTATCATAGCATTGAAAAATAATCAACCATCAACCAAAGTGCACTACACTGTATAAGCATCAAATATAAATATCTAACGCTTATAACAGCCTGTCAATCAATCGATCGACATATTTAATCAATCAGGATGAGTGAACTTCAAATTTCATCCTAACACCCGTGTGGGGTTTCAAACAATCAAACGCACATTTTATTTGTGCAGTTGGGCGATGTGTAAAATTTATCGACCCAATCAATGTCCTTCAAATAGGTGTACATAAACAAACCGTCTGGTTTGTAAATGAATATTTATTTATTCACATTCACGTTAAAAATTATATTTTTAACGATAAAACATTTTATTTCAACATATGAATTTCTATTCAATTCATTCTTTAAATAAAATGATATTTTTATTTTTCTAACATATTTTAGAAAATTTCGACGGCATAACGGCACGATACTAGAAACGGGACAAGGCCTAGCCTTATCCCCGGTCTAGTGAAGGCCCACGCCATTCACATATCAATTCTAATCAATTTCCAATTCAACCAATCAATCAAATCCAAATCAAATAATCTAACCAACTACACAACCAAACAAACAAGTCCATGGTATGTGGACGGGTGTCGGGTGCTTCTAATAAGCACCGTCTGCATCCTAGTATATATATATAACTAGAAAAATAGAATTTGAGTGAGAAGTTCTCACATATAGCTTTCCTACTTCAAGACTCTTCTTAATAGAAATCTTCGCCTATTTGTCGCTTTCACCCGTATTCTCTGCATATGTAAAAATAGAATTTTTACTATGCTATTCAATATATAAAAATCGAATTTTGACTTCGCTATTCAATATATAAAAATATGATTTTTACTTTTGCTTTCAACATATAAAAATATGATTTTTACTTACTTCGCTACAAATCTGATCTTTATTTCAAAATCAGTTTTTATTCTTATAAAATTCAGTTTTTATCTCTTTTAAAAATTCAGTTTTAAAATCTTTCAAATCAGTTTAACTTTTAATAAAAATGCAGTTTTTATACTTTTAAAATTCAGTTTTTAACTGTATAAAAAATGCAGTTTTTATTATTTATTTATTTTATAGATCAGTTTTTAACTTTTTATAACAAAACAGTTTTATACTTTTAAAAATATCAGTTTTATACCTATAAAAATATTTCAGTTTTTATACTTTAAAAAAAAAATTCTGTTCTAACTTTTAAAAAAAAATTCAGTTTTTAATTTTAATTAAAACCAGTATTCAATTCTTTTTAAAACAAATCGGTTTTTTTAAATCTTTTTAATAATCTGTTTTTTTTTCCTAAAAACAAATCAGTTTTTAAAGAATAAAATAAAAAAGAAAATAAATAAAATAAATAAAATAAAAAAAAAAAGTTTACCGATGTAGCTGCGAAGGGGGGGGGGGGAGCGATGCTCGTCTTCGTCGGCGGCAGGAGGAGCAGGCGGCGGCTTCGAGCTTCGACGGAGGAAAGGCGGTGGGCGACTTCGAGTCTCGAACGCGATGGAGGGAGGCGATGGCTTCAAGGGGGGGGGGGGGGGGCTCTTCGTCGGCGTTCGAGGTTGGGGGGGGGGGGGCGGCGGCTCTTCGTCTGCGCTCGAGGGATCGGGGGGAGGCTGGCGATTTAGGGTTTGGGTTTTTTTTTTCTTTTTGTTATGTTTTATAACGAACGGGGGGGGGGGGGGGGGGGCAAGCAGAAGATAAGAGGGAGGGAGGGAATAAAAATTATTTTATTATTTTATTATTTAATTTCGCAAAAGGTTGACTTTTACATATGCCCTCGAAACGAGGCCCACCGCCTGTCGTCCATAGCGTTTTACCCCCATTCCGAACACAATGGGATATGTATCGCAAGCTGATTTGATCGTTATAATCAGTTTCCTTTTGAATTTTCATTTAAATCACTATATTGAATTTTAAACGTACATTTCAAATTACCGGGGTCACATACTAACTAGAAAAATTCCAGAAAAATATTTTCTAGCTTCGTATCGACGATACGGTCCTAACAAAACTAGTTTCGTCGAATTCTAAGACCGTTTGAAAAATGGCCAATTTCCAGTCGATTAAATTCAACAGAAACTGGTCAAACGCGTTTTCCTTTGCCACGCTCACATATTGATTCGAAAAATTATGAAATTTGAAACCTAGCAATAACCTGACACTACGGATCTAACAAAAGTGGTTTCGTCGAAATCCGAGGTCGTTTGCAAAATGTCCATTTTTAAGGGCCTGAATTCCATAGCGACTATTCAGAATTTTCAACTGGACATATCTTTTGATTCCCGCTATCAAATTTCGATTGGTCGAATTCGTTAGAAAGATATTATCAATTAGATTCCTTTATTTTTGGTTTCACTAAAATCTGGATTGTTTTGCACCCGGTATATTCAATTGAAGTTTGAAATCGAATTATCGAACTACCGCGCCATTTTCAATTCTATTTATAATTATATATAATTATTTATATTCTAACGACGACGCGTATAAATATATTCGTTCGAATTATATTCAAAATAAATTTCTCGTCGATTTTATTTAAAATAATTCATTTTAAATAATCAAAATTCGCTAAAATTGCCAAAATAAAAATTTTAAACTGGTCCAGATTTTCCGGGTTGTTACATAAGGGCACCCAGAGTTTAGGTTAAAACAATAAACTCCAGGTCAGTCATGTGACCGGTGTGAGAACTAAAACAGTTATTAATCTTTATTTTCAAAGTTAGGTAAATCAAGGGACCACGCCGTATAACACGGAACGGGTTTCCTCCCAAGAACACCAGTGCATAAAACAATAGCGCAATGCTAAATAAAGAAAAATGAAGCTATTATAAGACCCAGGTCCTATCACACAATGCAATGCAAGCCAGGGGATAGGGTTTTCCCTTATAATAGCCAAACATGCTTGATACATTTAAAACAAATCATTTGATACTATTATAAGTATATAGTGTATAAAACAACTTCAAATCATAAGGATCAATCATAGACGGCATGGGTACCATATATCATGTCGCCATACTAGGATCTACAATCAAAACCGCAAATGTCACGTATTTGGAAATTGGATTTCCTTCTATGAACCGAGGCAAAAGATAGTCCTCTACCGATTCGAGACTGTCTAGCCCGAGCCTCAGGACCCAGACTTAGGTGGGCCCTTGGATCGTCAGGGCCGGTCCACCAATGTGGATTAAAATGCCTGAACACTGCGTTTCCCCGCCCTATGGGGCGTAGGTGAGCCAACTAAATGACTCCATCGGACCCGGATCGTCCGATCAAACTGAGGCGCCTCGCAACAACAACAACCACATAAGTCAAACTCGTCAGGGCGTGTAAAACCACTGACGCCACTTCTAGCTAGAAAGAAACGCATGCCCTCCCTGAGGTCCTTCTCCCGTTTTTGGTTCATACCGGATGTGAAACTCGCGAAGTAAACGTTACACAAAGCTACGCCACAAAGGCCGTGCTTCGATCATCAACCACAAGACTTTGCTTTTCAACAGAAGCCTTGATCATTCGCCACTTAGGCATGCCACATAGGCAATTCACTCTATGCATTTGATATCCATCAGTATATAACCCCTGAGCTCGTACGTCTCAGAGAAGGGCGTTATGCAAGAGAATAAATTCTCCGCCGCCAAACAGATATATATTTAATAGAAATCAATCACACAGACTAAAATCCAATGTCAGACACACAGTCCATTTACAAGTCCGTTTTGGGTCTGAACGAAACTGGAGGCACCTAGTACCCCGCACATCCATCGATCTCCAAATACGTCTGGACGATCACCAACTGTTTCCATCTTCTTGGGTGTACAGCCCAATCAAGATCATCAGAAATCACCCAAACGACGTGAAGACCTCTGGTCTTCGACCATCGTCTTCATCTTCGGCTTATCGTCGTATCAGTTATTCAGAATGGGATAAACCCGGTCTTCCCGAATAACTCGCGTATATTATAAACAAGTGTTACACAAACACAACATACACCTCATTCCAATTCATCAGTCACTAACCGTAAACTAATCAAGAGAATAATCCCCCAAATATTAACCCCGAAGGCCGAAACCAACATCAGATCAATACCCAGGAAATCACTCTGCTTAGCCAATCTACAGCTAGTTTCTAAATTTCACATTCTTAGGGAAAGGTTCCCATTAATTTTATCAAAGATAAATCCTTTAAATTTATTGTTTAAACCTCTTTTGAATTTCGATTCAACTAGTCGAGATTAACGAACCTTACCGAAGAAATCATTTGTTTTAATTCCCAATCCCAACCTATTCATCCCATGAAGTAAAACTGGTAATACTTCATATCTAACACCACGGTGTTATCGGTAAATTCAATTACCATTTCACGTTCAAATCTAATTAAAGATTTAACTATCGCCTGGAGCAAAACCGGTGATACTCCATTCTCGATCATTTCAATCTAATTAAAGATTCATTAAAACTCCATTTAGTTTTAATCTGTGACTGCGTTAAAGAATCGGTGTCATTTGAAACACGGTTCACGATAAACCCAAAATCACGTTCCATTAATTATCGGGTTAAAGAACAAGTGTTATTTAAAACACTATTCACGATAAACCCAAAAATCAATATCAATTCAATTCCAATTAAATTTTATTTAATTGGTACACTTCATTAAATCTAAATTAAAAGATTTAATCTTTTCTCAAATGGGTTCAAGAACAGTGTTAATGAAGACACCATTCATGACAAACCCAAATCACATTTGATATTAAATACAAGGCTCTGAATAGAAAATATACCGGCTTATATTCAATATCAAATTCTACAACCAACAAACATCGTATTGGAAATAATGATATATATATCTATATCTTTCAAATTCCCATAACAATATTTGTATCATCACAAAATCCAACATCGAAATATTCCGAAGATAATTTCGATTCAAATCCATTCCAATATAATTATTGGAAATTCTGGTTATTTTCAAAACCATGTCAAATCCAATTTATTTATTTAATAATAAATAGAATTATAATTCTAGTTCGAAACTAGTTCATTTCGATAAAAATCTATTTTTATCTTTTCAAATATGGAGTTTTTCATCCCAATTCTTCCCAAATCATTTCTTATGATTTTACACAAATTATTACTATTTTTAATAATTTTATCAAGGCCCGTACAGTTGATTTCCATCAATGGCCATCGAACTGCACTTACAACGACCTTTTCCAAATTTGATTTGGACATAATTCCAAATCCAACCGTTAGATTTCAAATTTCTAATATTCGTTAGAAAGCTCTTTTCGATACGAACCCAACAGTTCCGGTTTTAGGAGAATCCGACGGTCGGATCTCCCGCAATATCCATTCAAAGTCAATGGTCGAAATTCGCGAACTACCGCGGCGCGGCGCTTTCTATTCAGGCCATTATATTATATATATATATATATAATATATACTTCGTCGATTTCAATTCAAAACATGCTTTATAAATCGTTTTAAATTCATTTTCAAAATGGTTTCAACTTCATATTCAATTTCAAATCAAAATTGAATATTCCAATATAAATTCGTTTTAAATTCATTTCAAATCGATTTCAATTCAATTTAAATTTAATTCAAATTCAATTCCTTTCGATTTCAATTCGAATTCAATTCTATTCAATTTAATTCGAATTCGATTATTTTCAGTATAATTCAAATTTCGAAATCACTTTCAATATACATTGAAAATTGAATAAGTCGATATAAATATCGTTCACGTCAAAATGGCGTCAATCTAATCAACACGGCTTCATATATTTCTATTTTCAAATATTCTATTTCTTTTTCAAATATTTCTATTCAAATATTTCTTTTCAAATATTTCTATTTTCAAATATTCTATTTCAAAATTGGAATGAGGCCCAATCAATTACCATAGATTTTATTTCTATGGATTTCCATACAACGCATGTATATATCAACAATGAAAAATAATCAACCATCATCCAAAATGCATTCTACACTGCATAAGCATCAAATATAAATATTCAACGCTTATAATAGTCTGTCAATCAATCGATCGACATACAACTAATTATTGGGATTAGTTTATGTCATATATCATCCCAATACCCGTGTGGGGTTTTCAAACAATCAAACACAGATTTTATCTGTGCAGTTGGCCGATGTGTAAAATTTATCGTCCCAATCAATATCAGTCAAATGTGTGTATATAAACAAATCGTCCGATTTTTTATTTTTATTTCATTTCATATACACGTTAAAATTCTATTTTTAACTATAAAATATTTTCCCCTATAAATTTTTTTATTTCAACTATATAAATATTTTATTTCATTTCACATCACATCGCACAATCAACTACACATCAAAATCAAACAAACAAGCATACAAGCCGTCCATGGTCTGTGGACGACGGGTGTCGGGTGCTACTAAACACCGTCTGCATCCTAGTATATATTTTAACTAGAAAAATTAAATTAAAAGTGAGAAGTTCTCACAGAGTGTTCCACTCCACCGTGCTTTGCTGTTGAACTGCTGGATCTCTTTGAAATTACAATACAGTTCTTTTCATGCTGTTCAAATAAAAATATTATATTTTTATCACTTCATTACAATAAATAAAAATCGTATTTTTATTTCTAGTTCAAATATAAAGATCGAATTTTTATATTATCGCTACAAAAATTACATTTTTATTTCAACGTATATATAATAAAAATCATATTTTTAATCTTCTACTCAAATAAAAATTATATTTTTAACCTTTCTATATTATAAAAATTATATTTTTAACCTTTCTATATTATAAAAATTATATTTTTAACCTTTCTATATTATAAAAATTATATTTTTAACTTCTCAGAAATCACTTCTTTTTGTTTTCAAAAATCACTACTATTCGTTTTCAAAGATCACTTCTTTTTCGTCGCTAAATATATATAAAAATCCGTTTCTATATAAAGGTCGAATCTTTTTGAATGTCAAAATCATATCTTTTTGACTGTAAAAATCCTAGCTATAAACAATTAAAATCAAATCTTTTTGTTTCAAAACCCTTCATGCAAAGATCGGGTTTTTATTTCACTTCCACATACGTAAAAATTCGTTTTTTATTCTCCTTTCACAAATGTAAAAATTCGGTTTTTTTATAGTTTAAAAATCCTAGTTTTTATAGTTTTAAAAATCCTAGTTTTTATTATAAAAATAAAAACAAAATCTGAATTAAAATCATACCATGTTATTTAAAATCAGAAAAGGAAGGAGGAGACTCATTGTCGTGCTCGGTGAGGTGTTGCTCGCAGATACAGGCGCTGTAAAAGGGAGGGGGTGTCGCAGTTGGCGTCTCTACAGGTGGGTGGCGCGCATTGGAGCTTTTGCGAAATCGAAAGGGGGTGTGCGGTGACTGGCGCGAGGTAGGGGTGGTGCGACGTCGTTCTGGGTGCTAGGGCTTGGGCGAGTTCGACGCTGGGGTTCGAGACAGGGAGGAGGAGAACGGGAAGAGAGAAGGAGGGGGTGGCGAGGTCTGCTGGGGCGCGGCGGAAGGCGGTCGTCGCCGTTGATGGTGTGGTGGAGGAGGGAGTTCGATGAAATTGATTTGGTGAAACAAAAGGGGGATCCAGTTTCTGAGAAAGGGGAAAGGGAGGGGTTGGGTATTTAAATATATTTAAATATTAATAATTTAATTTTATTCTCATCCATTGAGTTGACTTTTCTTTTGAACCCCTAATGAGGCCCAACAACTATCGTCCCTAGATAATTACCTCCATTCTGAACACAATGGGATATGTATTGTAAGCTGATTCGATCGTTTCGATCAGTTTTCGTCAAAATCAACATATAACTCTATATATTGAATTTGAACGCGCATTTCAATTTATTGGGGTCACATACTAACTCGAAAAATTCCCAAAAAATATTTTCTAGCTTCGTATTGACGATACGGTCCTAACAAAACCTGTTTCGTCAAATTCCGAGACCGTTTGAAAAATGGCCATTTTCCAGTCGATTAAAATCAAATAAAACTAGTCAAATACGTTTTCCTTTGCCACATTCACATATTGGTTCGAAAAATTATGAAATTTGGAATCTAGCAATAATTTGACATCACGGATCCAACAAAAGTGGTTTCGTCGAAATCCGAGGTCGTTTGCAAAATAGCTATTTTTAAGGGCCTGAATTTCATAGCGACTATTCTGAATTTTCAACTGGACATATCTTTTGATTCCCGCTATGAAATTTCAATTTTTCAGATTCATTGGAAAGATATTCCCAATTAGATTTTATTATTTTTGGTTTCACTAAAATCCGGTTTGTTTTGCACCCGGTATGTTCATTTGAATTTTGAAATCGAATTATCGAACTACCGCGCCATTTTCAATTCCTTTTATATATATAAATAAATATTTACATTCTAACGACGATCTATATAATATATACGTTCGAATTCTATTCAAAATAAATTTCTCGTCGTTATTATTTAAAATAATTCATTTTAAATATTCAAACTTCGCTAAAATTGCCAAAATAAAAAATTTAAACTGGCCCAGATTTCCGGGTTATTACAGATGCTTAGTTCAGAAATCCTCTACTGATCCAAGTGCAACTCATTCAGATAGAGGAAGGAAGAAATGTATCCTTACTGATGTTGAGCGAGAGGAGAAAGCGAAGCTTAAAGCTACCAAAAAGCCAAAGTTTCCCCAAAGCCCAAGCGAAATGTAGTTCAGTATTTTCATTTTGTTTTCCGCTGGCCTTCTTTCATCGTAGCGAGAGAAGCCCTCGCATCTTTTGACTAGTTCCTCTATGTAAATCTGCACTTTTGTAAATAGAGTAGTTTGTTTCCCTGCAATGTCTAATATTTGCAAGTTTGTCATATGTTTCTGTCAAGTGCATTAGCAATCACAACATTATTAATCTAAGTAAAAAAAAGATAAATCACATCATAAATCAAACAAAAGTCCTAACCCAGCTTCGCTGCAAACAATAATCAGTGCAATATAAGATCATAACTAAGCTAAGTAATAAACGAGGTGACGTGTATGTGTATGCCCTCGATCAATCTTGAATAAAGTGCCTTGTTGGAGAATGGAGTTTTGATGACAACAACCTTATTTCAATATTAATTGATTATAAAATACATACTAACATTTTTATCTATAATATATAAATACACACACACACACATATATGCAGGATTTGTATACAGGAATTAATACTGAAGATTGCATAGTTTAAGAGTTCAAGAGATTCAGAATTCAGAGATGATTCAAGACTCATGAGTACTCAAGTTTCAAGAATTCAAGATTTCAAGATAAATATAGTAATAGAGTCAAGCTTATGTAAGACTCTGAATAGCACTCCAGGTTCAAATTTAAATTCAAATTCTATTTTTTCAATTTCTGATTTTCAAATTCTATCTTTATTTTCTATTCTTACTTTTTGATTTTAAACTCAAGTTTAATGATTTATAAGTTATATAAATATTTATATAACTATATAATTTAATATACTTTATACTTATATAGTTTTAAACTTTATAATTCAATAAATATGTTTATATATTTTATTTTTATGTTTTCATATGATTTTCTACTTTATAATATTTATTTATAACATTATGTTTTAACTCAAGAATTTCCAGAATTATATACATATACATATACATATACATATATATATATATATATATATATCAAAACACTCGAAAAATGCTCAAAATTCAATTTTTTACTATGTTATGTTGACATACATAATTCGACTTGTCGACATATAACTGTCATACTTTTATTTTGAAAGGAAGTATAACATTCCAGAAGCATTGCAACCTTTCAAATCTTATAAATAGAGGTTGATTTCGAATTTTTCGTCATTCTTCTTCTATATCTTCATCTTCATCCCCTTTCTCTACACCATAATTATTTCTTATATTTATTATTTCTACACTTATACTCTGCCGAATTCAATTCTATTTACATAAAACTTCTCTTCTCACTCTCTACTCATTACTCTCTAAATCAAAGTGCTATGGAAGAGTTATAGGGCTATTGTAATTGTTTGGGAAGTATTTGGGAAAAGATGTGTACTTGTAGCCTTGAAATCAAGAAAACGGGGCAGTGTTAACCTTGTAGTCAAGAAATCATGGATGTTTGGAATTGGTGTTAACCTTGTAGCCGTAAAATCAAGGGGTTGTACTTGGGTATTGATATAGTAATTAAACTCTGCGCAATCCAGCGTTGCGTGGGACTGGACGTAGGATCCGAACCTCCGGTGTGTCCTTTCCTTTTCTGCATTTTATTTTTGTTTATCTTTATTTTTGATTATGTGTCTATGATTATCTCATTGGTGTGTGATTCATATAGTAGATCATATAAGTTTTAGATTTTCAAAAACACTATTCACCCTCCCTCTAGTGTTAGTTTTTCCTTAATGATCCTTTCCGCAATCCCTAACAATTTCTATCGGAGAAAGGTCTTTCAAAAAGTTCATAATCTGATTTCTGAAAATAGTTAAATGGCAACCAACACTGGTAATAATAATAGTTCGTTTATAGAGGGTCATTCCACTGCTAGACCACCACCATTTAATGGTAGTAATTATTCATATTGGGCATGTAGAATGAAAATATATTTACAATCAATAGGATTAGACACATGGAACAGTACACAAAATGAGTTTGTTGAACCCACAACTACTTCTGCACAATGGACAAATGAACAAAAGGCTGTTGCACAAAGCAATTCTAAAGCCATGAATATGTTGTTTTGTTCATTAGATAGGAATGAGTTTAATAGAGTGTCAATATGTAAAACTGCTTATGAAATTTGGAGAACTTTACAAGTTACTCATGAAGAAACTAGTAAAGTTAAACAAATGAAGATATCAATGTTAGTTTATTAGTTTAAGTTATTCAAAATGAATGAGAATGAGTCTATCTCCGATATGTATTGCAGATTTTAAGAGATAGTGCATTCGTTAACAGCACTTGGAAAAACTTATTCTGAAAAAGACTAAGTCAGAAAAATATTGGATTCATTGACTCTAGAATGGGATCAGAAAACATTAGCTATTGAAGAAGACAATAATTTCAGTGAAATGAAGAATGAGGAGTTAATCGGAAATCTGATGTCTTTTGAAGTCCAGTTACAGAAAAAAGTAAAGCAGGTCAACTGAGAAGAAATCCATTGCATTTAAAGTAATAACAAATGATTCCGACTCAAGTAGTGAAGATGATGAAGAAACAAACCTTATGACAAGACATTTTAGAAAATTTCTGAAATATAGATGGAACAATCATTTTCAAAATAATAACCAAGGAAGTTCAAGAAGAAATGATGGTCGATGTTATAGCTGCAACAAACTAGGACATATAAGGAGAATGTGTCCATATCCAGATAGATCAACTCAACTAACAGACAACATCAATTCTTCAAAAAAAAGAAAAGAAATAAAGCATACAGAACAAATTAGATGATTCATATTCATCATCAAGTAATGAAGAGCCAGAAACTAGAAATTCAAATATGTGCTTCACGACAATTCAGAATTCTGAAATTTTATAAGAAAAGGATCTGAAAACCGGGTATGTCTTAATTATTTTTTAAATTTCTCTTAGGCTTATGGATGCTTTGATTGCTTGCTTTGTTTGATGTTGAAATTTAAATTTAAAAATTCAAATCCTGAAATTTGAAATTCAAATTTGAAATTCAAAATAATAATAATAATTAATAAAATAAGTTTTGGGCGTTTGCTAGGATTAAAATTATTTCAAGAAATCATTAAACCTGTAACATGAATCGATGATTTAAACCAAAAATCAACAAAACCAAATGACCTTTGAAAATAAGCATATATGTCGACATACGTCTGTCTATATGTCGACATATGAGCCAGTAATTTTAAATTCAAAATTTGAATTTCAAAGGTTTAAAATTTCAAACTTCCCTCCAACTTTTCACAAACTTCCATGGTCTGAAAAGGTGTCATTGATATCTGAAAAGTTGTGCCTATTCAATTCATATCCATTCAATTTATATATATACATATATTATTTCTACCTTTCATTTACAATTCAAACTATATTCTTCATATCTATTCTCTTCAAAACAATCAATTCAATGGCTTCCTCTAGTTCATCTCAGAATTTGAAGTTAACCAAAACCATCAAAGGTTATCTTCATAATGACAAAGAAGCTATCAAAACCTATGTTAACTATTTAGCAAATGCTAAAGTTAATACGGGTGCTTCGCCGTCTTTGGAGACTTTCCTTCCTATGATCTTAGCTCTCTCTTCAACTACAACGAAATTTTGAGTCTAATTGACTCTCGGGATAACGATGAAGTGTGTTATCCTAAGCTTGTCTAGATGCTCTATGCGAATCTCAATCGCGGATTTTATGAAGGAAACAAGGACCAAATTTGGAGTAGTGTCAATGGCACGCAAGTTGTTCTTGATGCCGAAATCTTGGGCACTATCTTAAATTGTAGAAGCACGGGCTCAGATTTTTCGGATTTCAAAATTGATGAAACCGATTTAGAGACTTATCATGGCATGTTTGAAAGTAATGCTCAAATGGATTTCAAAAATTTCTTTTTCTGTCCAAAAACAAGAATTGTCAACCTTCTCCTTCAACATACCATCACTCCCTGTTCCGAAAATTTTAACAACCTAACTCTCAAGGTCCAGAAGGCTCTCTTTGCTATTATTGGCGGATATAACATCAATTGGAACGATATGATCTTAAGAGAATTCAAGCCCATAGAAATTTCATCAAGAGATAACACTCTTTACTATGGAGTTTATTTCAACCGAATTTTCAAAAACTTTGAAGCTGATCTTCAGGAGAAGAATTTATGCCAAGAAAAGTGCTTGACTCATCAAACGTACATCTCATGCAAATTCCTCTCATTTCCAACCATATGAGACATTCGAAGACAAACAAGCTTGAATGCAACAAGAACAAGCACCTATGGAAGTCTAAGAAGAAGAAGAAACTTCTTTAGAAAGTGTTGTGTGTCCAACCAACACTAGAACCATTTCCAGAGAAATGATTGTTCAAAACCAAGTGAAGATTGTTAATAATCAAAAGAATCTCAAAAAGAGTTTTTCCAAAATGACCTAGTTCATAAGCAAGATAGGAAGAAAGCTTGGAATCTCTTCTTCCTCCTCATTGTCCGTTGAAAACTAGCCTATCTAGTTTTATTTATCTTTAATATTTGCTTGTATTTGATTTCGAATCTTGTATTTAGTGTGTCTTAATTAGTTGGATGTATTTGCTTTTTATGAAGTAATGAATGGAGTTGTATTTATGTTAAAATTATTTTTAAGTTTCTACAAAAACTTTAGAATTAAATATAATATAATATAACATAAGATCAAAAGATTCAAAATTTGAAAATTTCAAAAAAAATTAATAGGTATGTCGACATACATAATTGCATATGTCGACATATAACTGCCAATTTTTCAAATCTTTTCAAAATTTAAAATTAAATAACTAACTCATGTCCTTTCAAAATCCAACAAATTCTAGACCCTATTTAAGCCTATTTCTTCCAGAAAACTTCATTATACCATTTCTTCTTCTTCTTTATTTATTTCTTATCAAAACTATGGCAAATCCAATTCATAATCTAAGCGAAAATCTTGAAGAAACACTGAATTCCTTCAAGAACATCCTCTCTATAATACTATGAAACCAGCATCATCTTGAATTAAGCCAAATAAATATGTTTGAACAACAAGAGAAGCATTTTGATGCAATTCGGTGGCTACTCACCTCTCTTTTCTGAGATGAAGATAACAATCTGGCTAAGGCACCACCAATAAAAAAAGATGAAGATTTGGAGATCATCAAGAAGGATTCAATCTTTGGGGAAGATGGTTATGTAAAAGTCCCAAGAAACATTTGATTACTTGGTATTATTTGATTTGATTGGTTTGCTTGAATTTGTTTGATTTGGATTGATTGACTTAAAACTTGTATATATTAAACATATGGTGTGGTGTGCTTGGATTGATTTGTATATAAACATATGTAATTATGATACTTGAATTGGTTTGTATACTTTGTAATCATTATTGTATAATCATAAATTTAGGGAGAGTATTTTATGATTATAAGATATATATATATATATATATATACATATATACACATGAGTAAGGGGGAGTACTTTACTTTAGTATAGGAAAAATATAGATAATTATTGGATTCAGGGGGAGTAGTATTAGAATTTCTTATTGATAATTCCAAAGGGGGAGAAATTATAAAATATAGACATAGTTTATAGGATTCATATAGACAGAGGTAGTATTGGAAGGATCATCATCAATAAGTTAGAACATGTATGATATTTTATGAACTAAGGTTGTCATCAACAAAAAGGAGGAGATTGTTGGAGAATGGATTTTTGATGAACAGTATAAGAGTTCAAGAGATTCAGAATTTAGAGATATTCAAGACTCATGAGTAATCAAGATTTCAAGAATTCAAGAGTTCAAGATAAATATAGTAATAGAGTCTAGTTTATTTAAGACTCTGAATAGCACTAAGTACAAATTCAAATTCAAATTCTGTTTTTCAATTTCTGATTTTCTAATTTCAAATTTTGTTTTCAAATTCTATTTCTCTATTCTTACTTTCTAATTTTAAACTCAAGTTTTACGGTTTATAAGTTATATATATATTTATATATTTATATAATTATATACTTTATACTTATATCATTTTTAACTTTATAATTTTGTAAATATGTTTATATATTTTGATATGAGTTTCTACTTTATAATATTTATTTATAACATTATATTTTAATTCAAGAATTTTCAGAATTATATTCATATCAAAACACTTGAAAAATGCTCAAAATTCAATTTTGTAATATGATATGTTGACATACATAATTGGGCATGTCGACATATAACTGTCATATTTTTGATTTTGAAAGGAAGTGTCTTTTCACTATTTGTAACGTTCCATGAGCATTGCAACCTTTCAAATCTTACAAATAGGGGTTGATTTCGAATTTTTTGATCATTCTTCTTCTAATTCTTCATCCCCTTTCTCTACACCATTATTATTTCATATTTTAATGATTTCTACACTTATACTCTGCCGAGTTCAATTATATTTACATAAAGCTTCTTCTTTTCTCACTCTCTACTCATTACTCTCTGAATCAAAGTTCTATTGAAGAGTTATAGGGCTATTTTAATTGTTTGGGAAATGTTTAGGAAAAGGTGTAGCCTTGAAATCAAGGAAACGGAGAGGTGTTAACCTTGTAGCCAGAAAATCAAGGGTGTTTGGAATGGTATTAACCTTGTAGCTTTGAAGTCAAGGGGTTGTACTTGGATATTGATATATTAATAAAACTTTGCGCAATCCAATGTTGCGTGGGACTGAACGTAGGAGTAATTCGAACCTCTAGTGTGTTCTTTCCTTTTCTGCATGTTATTTTTGTTTATATTTGTGTTTGTGTTTGACTCTGTGTTTGTAATTATCTCTGTGGTGTGTGATTCATATAGTAGATCATATAAGTTTTAGATTTTGTTAAATTTCTCAAAACACTATTCGCCCCCTCCTCTAGCGTTAGTTTTGCCTTAACGATCCATTTCACAATCCTTAGTATGCCTGGCCAGGGCTTGTTCGGGACTGATTAGGATCAACACTAGATTGACCCCAATCCTTCCGGGGAGTGCAAGCACAACTTTCATTCTTACCCCTAATTATTCAGTGGAGTAGGAACCCATTTTCGTCGGCACTTTCTCTTAGTGCCTTTATACTCTCCTATCGTATGTCCAAGTTAGAGTGTGCAAGGTGGTCTTTAATCGTGGTGTACCATCACGCCTTGGGGACATTGTCTTCCCGTCCTTTATGCTCTCTCTCTCTCTCTCTCTCGGATCGCGAGAGTTAGAGTGGTAGACGTCATCTTCCCGTCCTTTATACTCTCTCTCTAGCCACGAGGGTTAGAGTTAATCATGCGAACGATCATTTTGTTTGCTTTCGATTTAATTCAAGTAATATGTTTCGGGCAAGGGCAAGGCATTCACATGTTTTAAAGAAATAAATGCAAGAAAAGTAAATGACACACGATATTTTATAGTGGGCCAGCCAAATCATAGCCTACGTCCACTTTATAATATTTTGTTTATATCAACTAGACTGTTTGAGGCAAGTTGTGCATTTTTACATAGTTTATAAAACAAAAGAATTCAATACAGTCTTAAGTTAAATAACGCCGTAAGTGTAGAGCATTCCACGCTCTAGGGATTTCATCCCCATCCACGATCATCAGCTTGAAAATTCATTTATCAAGTTTCCGCTGAATGGCATATGGTGCTTGCCCTTTCGTACTCAGAAAAGCGGGGGTTGGGAAGACTCGTTTCAAAACCAAATCTCCAGGTTCAAAGGTTCAGGGTCGAACCTTTCTGTTGTAATATTGAGCAACTTGGTGTCGGTGCCTCGAGGCACATAAAGCCGCTTCATCCAAGGACTCGAGAAGAAGTGCTTTATTCGTCATTGGATCATAATAAGTCGTTCTAGGAGAGGGAACTTCCAACTCCACTGGAATGACTACTTCTGATTCAAAGGAAAGTGAGAAAGTGGTATGACCAATCACTAATTTGTAGGTTGTTCTATATACCCACAATGTTAAGGGAAATTCGTCGATCCATATGGCTTTTGCCTGCTTCAATCGCTTCTTAAGAAAGGATTTAATAATTTTGTTTACTGCTTCAACATGTCTGTTCGATTGCAGGTGAGCTATTGTGGTGTATCTCTTCTCTATTTTGTATTTTTGGCATAAATCTTTGAATTCGATACTGTCGAACTGGGTTCCATTATCATTTATAATGGCTTTAGGAATTCCAAATCCGCAGATTATGTTTCTAACAACAAAATTAATCACCCTCTTTGTTGTGATCGTGGTTAATGGCTCGGTTCTACCCACTTGGTAAAGTAATCTGTGGCCACGATTGTGTATTTTTCTCCACCTTTGGCAATTGGTAGGCTTCCAATGATGTCTATTCCCACACGGTGAATGGCCGTGGGCTCACCATTGACTTAAGTTGACTGGGAGGTGACCTGGGAATCTTCGCAAATTTCTAGCACCTATCGTAGCGTCGTGAATAATCAATTGCATTCCAATTTACGGTAGGCCAGTAGTAGTCGTACCTTAATATTTTCCTTGCCTAGCCTCCAGTATTTTCCCCACATTCGCCTTCATGTACTTCTCTCAACACACTTTAATGTCGTCATGGGCTATGCACAAAAGTAGGGGTGCCGAAAATCCTTACTGGTAAAGGACTTCGCCCTACATAACATATCTTGAGGCTTTACGAACTATGGCCCGAATCTCACTCTTTTTTGTTGGGAGTGTTCCATTTTGCAGGAAGTTCTTTATTGGCGTCATCCATGACTCTCTTTCCAGTTCAGTTTCCAACACTGGATCAACTTCCATCTAATAAATGCTCAGAGGTTTTAGCACTTCAATTGGGGCCATCTCCGTTTCTCCCGGGTTATCAGAGCTAGCTAGCTTGGCTAAACTATCAGCCTTTTGACTCTCTACTCGTGGAATGTGGGATATGCTATAACGTTCCATGTCGTTCAATAGCTCTTCTACCTTTTCCAAGTAAGCATCAAGTCGAGGTCCTTTCGCTTGAAACTCCTTCTCAACCTGACAAACAACAATTTGGGAGTCATAAAAGATATCCAATACAGTTACTTTCAATTCTTTAGCAAGGTTCAGCCTAGCAATCAAGGCTTCGTACTCGGAATCATTGTTAGTAGTGGAAAATTCCAGTTGGAGAGCGTAGTAAATCAGTCGTTTTTAGGAATTATTAATACAACTCCGGCGCTGGACCGCTAGTCAGTTCTAGCACCGTACGCGTATAACTTCCATGTTCTAGATTCCAACTTTTGTTATAAGAGGCTGGCTTCTTCATCTGGTACATCTGCTTTGGGGATCATGAATTCAATGATGAAGTCGGCTAGTGCCTACCCCCTTATTGATTTCTTGGGTTGGAAGTTTAGGTCAAACTGGCTTAGTTCAATATTCCACTTAAGAAATCGTCTAGATGCTTCTGGTCGTTGTAGGACATGTCGCAACTGTTGATCGGTATGTACAACAATTGGATGATCTTGGAAATAATGGTGGAGCTTTCTAGAAGCAATCAGTAGGCTATAAGCAAGTTTTTCTATCTTCGGATTGTTGCACTCCGTTGCCGCTAACTTGTTGCTCACATAATATACCCACTTTTGAACTTTGTCTTCCTCGCGTACCAGAGCTGAACTAATGGCTTGAGATGACACCGCCAAATAGACGAACTAATCTTCATGGTCCACTGTCTTGAATAATACCGGAGGTTTCTCTAATAGGTACAACAGGTTTGGAAGGCTTCTATACAATCTAAGGTCCACTCAAAATTGTATTTCCCACGTTCTATCAAGTCAAAGAAAGAAACGCATTTGTCTGTGGCCTTAGAAATAAACCTACTTGATGTCGCGACCTTCCTTTCTAAGCTTTCGACATTTTTAATCGCTCTTTAATGTTTCTAATTGTTGCGATCTGAATGGGATTAATTTCAATTCCGTAAGAGCTGACTATGAAGCCGAGGAATTATTTCGATGTTACCCCAAATGAGCACTTCGGCGGGTTAAGCTTCATTCCATATCGTTAGAGGATATCGAACAATTTCGCTAGATCCGTTGTGTGGTCGGACGATTGCCTGGACTTCACGAGCATGTGATCCACATAAACTTCCATCATCTTCCCTATTTGATTATAAAATATTCGATTCACCAAGCACTAGTATGTTGCTCTGACATTTTTCAATCTGAAGAGCATTACCACATAGCAATACAATCCCAAATCTGTGATAAAACTGGTATGGTCCTGGCCTGGAACATGCATGGGGATCTGATTGTAACCTGAATATGCATCCATAAAAGAGAGAAGCTCATGTCCCGCCATTGAGTCTAACAATTAGTCAATCCTAGAGAGTGGGAAGCTGTCTTTTGGGCAAGCTTTGTTTAGATCTAAAAAATCAATACACGTACGCCACTTCCCATTGGCTTTCTTAACCAAGACGGGGTTTGATACCCAGTCAGGATATGTTGAGTCTCTAATAAATTCGTTATTTACAACTTTTCCACTTCTTCTTTCAAGGCAACCGACCTCTCTGGGCTTAGCATATGCCTTTTTTGTTCCAAAGGGGTTGATTTGGGTTTATGCTTAATGAATGACTCATAATTGAAAGAGAGATTCCACACATATTAGCGTAGGTCCAGGCGAACACATCCAAGTTCGTTTTCAAAAAGTCTGTTAGTTCCCTCGTCCCGAGGGGATCCAAGTGAGATCCTATTTTCAAGACCTTTATTGGGTCATCATTATCGATCGGAATATCTATAGTTTCCTAGTTAGGGGTTTCCTTTCTGTACCCCAGTTCTTCGTCCTCTCTAGGATCGATATCCTTGGGCAGGTCGTTGGGCGACTCCCTTGGCGGTATTCTCTTTACTTGCTATGCTGAGCCCTCCTCGATAGGTGAGGAAGCAGTCTTGGATTCTATATCTTTTCTATTGCATATCATCTTTAGTTATACCATATAACAAGATCTCCCAGTGACTTGGCTGCCTCGAACTATTCCAACTTCAGCTTTGGTGGGGAATTTCGTCAATAGGCACCAGGCTGCGATGTAATCCCTAAACTGTGCAAGGGTCGGTCTGCCCAGAAACGTGTTGTAGGTCGAATCAGTAACCATAATCATAAAAAGGAGGATCCTCACTTTTTGGCTATCTCCCTCTCCTAGCTCTACAGATAATTCTACCATACCAATCGAAGCAGTTGATGATCCATTAAAGCCACGTATCTGTGATGACCGCCCATAACCCTTGCACTAAACAAGAGGAATAATGCACTGAAAGGCGTGCCAGGAAGCTATAGAAGATCACCAAGGTATGATAACACAAGCAGGACCTATCGTACAACTCACAACGCAATGATAAAATATAATAGAACATATACAACAGGTAATATTAGTGAAGCAAAAAAACACTAAACTTTCTTAATAACTAGAAAGTAATATCTATGCACTTGGATTATAGCAATAGTGTTTATACAATTGCCTCACTGCAGCACTCATAGAAGAATAACAAACAGCGGAAATCCAAAATACTATATAGTTGGTAAGATAATACGCCAGCCTCCTGCTCGCCTCCAAACAACAACATCGTCCGTACTAAGCTATCACCTGCCACCTAGTCTTCCCATCCAAAAACCGGATGAACAGACCAAGGTAATAAGAGGGAAACATAAAAACTTGAGTTAGACAACAGTCTTAGTGAGCGATAAAACAACTAACTAACATCATCAATAGATTATATGGGAATGGGAAAATAAACAAACTAATCTATCCACAACACCAGAGATGATCCTTTGGCTTCTAGGTGAGACCGACCCCCCTTTCACGTACGACCGACCACCCCTCTTGTGCGCGACCGACCACCCATTTGTGTGCGCTACCGACCACCCTCTTGTGTGCACTACCATCCTTTGCTCAACCACTCTCTGCTCGACTACCTTTTTGCTCGACCACCTTTGATGTTCGACCCCATTGTGAGCGATCCAATTGATGCTAGACCGACCCAATGTGTGCTCAACCCAATGTGTACTCGACCCAATGTGTGCTCGACCCAAGGTGTGCTCAACTGACACAATTGTGTGCTCGACCGACCACACACTTGTACTACAACTTGTACTACACTTTGTACTACACGCTCGACCCGTGGCCTATACAGCCCCAGTTGAAGACCAATTTTGACCAAAACTTAGCCAATCAACAATATCGATGAAATCTGCTCATCCAATTCATCTAATACAACCATAAGCATGCTATGAAATCACTAACAACATGAATATGCTGATTTTCACAAAAATTATGCAAATTTCACCAACATCATGATAAATGAATATATAAACTAAATTATGGATCTAACTTGCATAAATATATGAAGTAGCATAGAAACTACCGATTTTAAATTGCTAAATTAGATCCTATGGCAATTCATATGAAAATAGACTTACCATGATGTAGATCTAGGAGAAATAGATTTAAAATGATGAAAATATGTGCATATAACTCATATACTTGCTTGAATCCGTGTGAGAGATGCATATCACTAACCAATTTTCACTATGCCATAAACGACCTAACTCAATGCAAAAAAATTATTGGCACAGGCCCAAAAAATGTTGGCATAGGTCTTTGGCAACGTTTTTGGGGTGATGCAATTTTCACCGTTGCTTCAGACCTCAAAGGAAATATTTTGATTATCTGCGGCAATGCAACAAATATTGATATAGTAGAGTCCTATTTTGGTCTATAGTAACATCCTTAGGTGTCTGTAGCAACATCCAAAAATGTTGCTATAGATATTAATTTTATTTATATATTTTGTGGGGCCTACAATATGGGGCCCATTGGGCTCACGTACCGAGCTAATCCCAACCCTACGGCATCACGTTGTATGACTATTGCAACATTATTTCAGCAACATTTATAACCCGATGGCAACACAATGTTAAAGCTACTGTAACACTACACTGAAAATACAATAAAAGGCACAATATCACATAAATACTTGCATAATGCATAGTACACAGTACACATCACAATTTGCACAATACTTAACTTGCATGAACATTATAGTGTGTACACAGTAAACATCATAATACGTAGTACATAGTAACATCACAATTTGTCAATAACTACAGTCAGATTTTCATAAAAGAGACTAAGAGTTATTGCCTCCAGCCGGATTTTAATTGTCACTGGACATGGTTATGGAAATTAATTCGTCTAGATTCAACTATGGATTAGCATCGCCTAATTTTTTAAGCACCCAAGCCAAATTCTCTTGTACCTTGGATTCTAGTTGCGTTTCCATTTCTTCAACAAGCCTTTGCCTTAAGTCCTTTATATAAGCATTTGTAAGAGCCTCAGCTGATTGTTTTGTACTCTTTGCATGCCTCTCGATAAGAAAAGGATGACCATGTGGTCTTCTATTCGAAATTACCGTTTCAACAGTACTTCCTCCTTCTCCACTAGCCATTGCCTTTTGAATCAACTCCTACAAAATAAAGGCACATCAAAATTACTCTACAGTAAATAAAGAGAATGTAGCAAATGCTAATGTATGGAGTGAAAGCAGCAAATGCATACATTTGGAGAGAATGTAGCAAATTACTCTATAGTAAATGCTTACATATGCATCAAATATGCACAGCAAATGCAGAGAAAGCCACATTTTGGAAAACAATTTGTTTATGTGCACAAAAAATATGCACAGCAAATAGAGACAAGGGAGAATTCCATTTGGGTATAACAATGCATGGTTCGAGTTTACTAGCATACAATGATTTAGTGAAGTCTGCTCAAAAAATGGAATAACGGAAGGACGTCTTTACTGACAGCCATAAATATTTTACATGTCTATCTCAATGTCAAGTGCACAAATTTCATGAAAACAGTTTCAAGTGCACAAATGTCACAAGTGCATGCACAGAGCACAACTGCACAAGGTTACTGGTGCGAAACTCAGGTTTAACAAGTGTTTCAACAAATGTGCATACGACTCTTCATGGGAGCTTTCTTTCTAACTGTTTTATGAAACATGCAATTCTGTTGGCATTTTAGCCAGTTTCCTACATCATTAGCGAACAAAATATTCCATATATTTCATTCCACTGCTTGACCTTCACATAACAGGTCTGGATTGTAAATATTTGATAAATACAAAATACAGTCGTTATGTGCTTCAAACATTGGCACTATGTAGCCACCATCAATATGCCTAATCAGACTAAATTTTTATTTTAATTTATGATAGGGAAGCAATCATTATATAAAGAAAACAAAGATACCCATGTTTGGCTTTAATCATATATAGGGAACAAATTTGGATATTTATTTTAATATTACTCATTGACAAGTTGACACGTCTATACAATTGAATCTATACTATAGCATGTAGCATGCAAAATAAAACATACAGTTCATAAGCAAACATGCACATCAGCAAGACATGAACAATGTGCAACATGTACAAAACAGAACAAAATTACTACTTACAAGTTTGAACTTCAGGATTAGACACGTACTCACGTCCATCTGTTCTCTTATGACTTTTAAGAAAAAGTGCTGCATCGGATGGTGTCTCCCAATACAAGTTCAATAGATAGTTTAGCATACACTCTCTTCAGTCAAAAAGCATCTAGGCTAACTACTTCATGTCAAAAGTTAGCACGTTATCTCATCTAGAAAACTATAATTAATAAACAACTGTAAAGTATCACATACCATCTTATGACGAAGCTGGGCGAATGACTTTGGGCTAACGGTGCATGTGTCTTGATACAATTTACGACTTTCAGAATTTTTATTGGCTCTTTTCTTAAAAAAACACAAAAAACAAAGAACTCGTATATCTCATAAAAAACCAAGTACTCGTTTATGTTACGAAATAAATGTTATGTACGTGTAACTGAATCTCCTCATCTACCCAATACTTCAAGAGCACTTTAAAGTCCTTCAGTGGGATGTTCTCCGACTTGTTTTCTAGCCTCTCCTCATTGGTCTCATAAGCTTTATAATAAGCTGTTTTTATGCGACTCTTGTACCCCTCCAACAGTCATGAATATACTTCAACACCCAGTTTTCGCATTCATCGGGAATAATATTCCGTTGCTAAAATATAAATCAAAGATTAAAAAGTAAATAAATCATAATTCATCTACATTATAGTTAATAGATCAGTATTACTTTTTTAAGTAAATTTCAGCTACATTATAATTAATAATAGATTACCTGAACATAATTCCATAGAGTTTGCTTTAACTTTTCAAGAACATCCGACCAAGATTTATACGTAAGTGGCACTTCCATTTTCAATGTTCCTAAAAAGTTGCTCAATTCAGCTATTACTTTGTCATCGTCTAAAACAAGTTGGAACCACTCGTTCATCCCATTTACAACTCTTTTGTCATACGCCCTTGTATGAACATTAAACATCTTTGTTTGACCTCTGAGTCTTCTTGGAACTTTATCTTTAATTAAAATGAAAAGTTCGATCGAATAATAACTGTTAGACCAAAAAGTGGTTCTAACACCCAAATTAATTAAAAGCAGAATGAAATGAGAACAAAAATAAGAATGAACACACAGGATTTATAGTGGTTCGGCAAAGAAATGCCTACGTCCACTTGTCTTTCACTATTTTCAATGATTTATTTGCAAATACAATGAAATATTCACTTGATTTCTCTCACAACTCATTTACAATCACTCAATTGTCTAAAAACAAATAATGAAAGAAGATTTGGATTTTTCGGGAGTGCTGGAATTCGGGTTATGAAGGTGGTTGAACTCTCAAAGTGCCAGAAAAAATATCCTTTTCTTTGTCTCCAGACAGGGTATTTATAGGTGAGAATTTGCTCAGAACCCGATCCGGATCGGAGCCACGTGTCATCCATCCCATTAGCCTCGGGTTCAGATGGATTTCTGTGTTGACAACGCATCAGAGAAGTGGACGTTGTGGATAGGAACTGGTCATAGCCGCTCCGAATAACAAGGCGCTCATGCAGGAAAGTGATGTGGAAAATGGGTTCGGATCGGAAGGGTATGCTCATGGGGTTCGGATCGGCATCTCCGATCCGACCAGGATTAACTCAGGACCAATTCTCTCTCCTTTTTACTCTGCTCCGCTCTGATCTATCTCTGTAGCAACTGGGTGGCTTTCCGATCCAACTTGAAGTAGATTGCCCTTCGATCCGAACAGCTGTGCCTCTCTAATTCCAACAGCAATTGTTCACCGATCCGAACAGAAGACCTTATCCGATCCGAACCGATACGCTGCTTCGATCCGACCTGCTTCAGTACTTCCCAAGTTTGTTCAATATTTCACATCTTGACTTTGTGTTGCCCAGTTCACAAAGTGGGCTAACATTTTTCCCCCTCAAAGGATGCTTCTGTTGGAGATGGAGCATGCTTTGACTATCATTGCACAGCGCTCTTCGATGTGATTTTTCTTGTGTTTTCATCTTTTTCTTCAAATTTCAATTTAATTCGCTGCTGAGCTAAAGAACTCGGTTCGTTTCGGATTCCGATTCGAACAGACCCCCTCCCCTTTCAATTTTTCAATGGACTGTTGGGCCAATCTTTGCTTCTGGACTGTCCATCCGATCCGAACGGAAGTTCTTCTATTGGGCCGCCGATCCGAATGGGGAGACGAATGGACACCCTACTCCTCTATATAAACTGATTCTTCATCCCTCTCATTTTCACTGTTTTACTCCCCGAGTTCTGCAAAACGAGAAAAAACTCAATTCGTGAAACATCAAAATTCCTCTTAATTCTCGAAGTAATCACACCGGTAGGTTATAAAACTTTGAACAATTCCTTCTTTAATTACTCTCGATTCGGATTCGTAGACGATTAGGATGATTCGAGCGTGAAACTCTGGTGACCTTGCCACCGTGACCCCCCTCCTCGTCATCATCGCCAGTAGACTCATCGCCATCTCGAGGTTGGAACGGAGGGGATTAGAATCCGTCGTTGAGTATGCCAGCGCATGATTGCTTGGCTTTGATTTGAGTGACTGGCACGAAATTGGCCTTGGCGTCGGTTAGGGAAGAAAGAGGGTAAAGGAGAAGAAGAAGATAATAGGGAATCGGTTCGGTTCGGAAGAATATGGAAGGTGAAAAAATAAGGGAAGAAGGAAGGAAATTCAGGAGGTCGGACCGGATCGGGGCAAGTAAAGAAAGAAAAAAGAAAAGAAATTCAGGAGATCGGGTCGGGTCGGAGTAGGTATTTAAGGAAGAGGGAAAGGGAGCCTGCCTAACCGGATCGGGTCGGACCATAAGATAAAAGGAGGAGAAGTATGACTATGTGATCCGATCCGAACCTTTAGGGGACTCTACCTCCGAACCGATCCGATTTTGATTTCCGAGTTCCACAGTTTATCCGAATCCAAGTCGAGGCCGCACCCCCGATCCGATCCCCATAAGCGCGCCCGAACCGAACCGAAAAGCAGTTCACCTTAATACATAAGAACTTGTTTAACTAGTCCAATCAACTTTTGGCATAATCTTCAATCTAATGGACAGTTAGGATAGTGCCTTGCAAACGTAACTGGACATCAAGAACTACTTCAACTCTTTATATTTTGCCAAACTTTTTCATCACACTTTTTAATATTTACTTTGTACTTTCGGCATGCATTGTTTACACTTTAGTTTGCACACATACACAGGGGGATACGGGCTAATTTGCTCTAATTTTATTGCTTCTTCAATAGTTTTATGACCATGAGACCCAGACGCTCTTCCAGACTAGCTGAAAAGAAAGAAGCCCCGGAAACCTCCAGCAAAATTACTCTCGAGGACATATCTTCTCCGTCGGATCCAGAATGGAATAATGAAGGTTCAGACTACGGGGTTGGAAATCGTGAAAGTGGCGAGGTGTCTTCAGAGAATGAAGTTTCTCTAGGTTTTGAGGAAGAAGGAGGGGTTGGTGATGACCGAGCTCCTGATGAGTTTGAATCGACTATCATATTGGAATCACCCCAAGATTCCGTTGAATCAACCATCGATAACGACCGACTTACCCGAATTTGTTTGAAATACGGGATAATGAAAAGGGACACTCTGGTGCCTTCAAGCTCTGACCGTCCCCACAACCCTCCAGAAGGATATATGGCGGTCACTCGGTTGATGTGTATGGTCAGCGCTATCCCTCCATTTTCTCCCTTCATCGTTGACTTTATAAGACAAATGCGGATTGCTCCCATGCAGCTGCATCCCAATTCTTATGCCTACTTGCACACTTTATACATAGCATACCGTGAGATCTTAGGCATAGAGCTCACTTTCGATGACGTTCATTTCTTCTATAACTTCAAGCATCGGACTCGAGAGACTCCATCTTTCTGTTATTTTGAGTCTGTTCCTAAGAGGAAGATAATCTCAGCGCCATTCAGCAGTAAAGCTGGAGATTCCAGACTGGAATGGTTCTATGTGAAGCGACAGCCTGGATGTGCCAGGAGGTGGACGAAATCAAGTAAAGCACTGATTTTCTAAATCCGGGCTCTATACACTCGAGTCATCTCCTTAACTTGTTTTTCTTTTTGTTTGCAGTCGACAATCCAAAACAAATATCAGATCAGGTGTTCTTTGACCGGATGCACCAGCTTCTTAATGGCGACCAGAAATTCTTGACTATCGATGAAGTCCTTAAGGACGAATATCTTCACTTTCATGGGCTGTTATCCGTTTTTCATAGTATTGGTCATGGGACGGCTCCATACGTATATATTCCTCCAGTGGATGTAGTCCCAGAGACTGGAGAAGGTTCGGGAATTCCTACAGTGCCTCTTCAAACTTCACCTTCTCCATCTTCTACTCAGGATGATGAACTGGCTAACCTGGCCAAAAAGCATCGTGAAGGATATACTGCCCCCGAGGAGGCTACTTCTCTGGAAAAGTCAACATCCTCCAAAGAGTCGCCACTTAATGCTTCCGAGGGAGACGTCCCTAGTACAGATGACCCATTATTCCAGGGTTTGGGGGATCTCCCCTTACCTGAAACTATATACACTTCAGAGGATTTTAGGAAGGATCCTTTAGTCTTCACCTCTTCTGAAGAGACCACTCCTGCTAAGGCCAAAGAGCCTGCCCGTACTAGTCTAGCTTCAGACTCGGGTTGGTTGGGGGGATACACACCACTTAGGACACACTTTATAAAACATCATTAGCATTCAGTGCACCTCTTTCTCTGTGAATCCATTGATTCTGAATTTCGTTTGTTTTATTGTGCAGGCACGATGTCTCGATCTTACTATGATATCAGGAAGCTTCGCCACAGCATGTCTAATCCTCCTCAGGATATCGAGTATGATCGTCGCGATGATCGCGGTAGGGAAGAGAGAAGGCCTTATGATCCCTATCGCTCTCGACCCTCACGTTCTCGCTCTCCCGTTCGGTCGGATCAAGAGAAATACAAAGGTTATCAAGGCCGTAGGGAAGAGGACAGGCCACAATCGAAAGACTCCACCTCTTCCCACAAAAAGCGTAGCAGAGAGAGAAGTCCTCTAAAAGATACTGAGTCTCGAAGTAAACGCAAGGTCCCTGCTACTAAACGACCTAGGACAGACAAAGAAACTACTGAATCCTCCACACGCAGGGACACTGAATTGACGATCCCCGCTCCTCCACCACTAGATGCGGAGACCGCACTCAAGTGGGCGTATTTGGAGGAGCAATTTCCCGAACATTACTTCGAGACTTTGATTTTTTTACCTGCTCTCGAACCTATTTCTTCCAGGTGGGCAGACGAGGCCAAAGCAAAGATAGACGCGGTTGAAAAACAGTATTTTGAGATGTTTAAATATTCACGCAACCTTTCCAGAATTATCCGTACTTTAATCACGAATACTGATTCAATGCAAAAAACCGCAGAAGAAGATGCAAAGGCCTTAAAGAACCTAGGTAAAGATTTGGAGGACACACAGGCCCAGCTTGCTATTGCTCAGAGGGATGCTACCAACTTCAAACAACAATTTGAGGATATGCAAAAACGCTATCATGACTTGCTTGAATCTCACACTCAAGAGCGTTCTGAGTTAAAAAAGCAAGCTGATGATGCTAAGTCAGAAGCTGCTAAGACGCGCCTTGCTTATACTGACCTCGAACGAAAAAATGCCGAGTTAGCAAAGAGGAATGCTGAGCTAGAAAAGAAGAATGCTGACTTAGCTTCAAAGCTACTGGAGGCAGAAAACAGAGCTGCCCTGGCGGAGGGCAACGTTGAGTGTGCTATCAAATCTGCGGAGGAGGCCCGCAAACAATTGTCAGAGGCGGAGGCTGATATTCAGGGTTTCGGTGAATTAATGATTGAATTCTTCACACATATCATCCGTCGCCGAAACATTTCTTGGATCGAGGATTACCTATCCACTCTAGTTCAAGTTTGGAGTCAGATTGTTGAGTGGGAAAAAGAGGAGCTCAAGGTCGATTCCATCAATGAGGATAAGCTAATGGAGAAATACTTGAGGGATGATGAGCCTGAACGCCTAGCTGAAGGGAGCCGCCTCATTGCTGATGCTATGGAAGAAGAGAGGCGGAGGACTAAACAGAAAAACATTCCCGAGGTTGGTTCCTCTTCTACTGCCCCCACAACTTCTGAAATGGAGGGGTATGATCCTGAAAATCCGGGAATCCCCTGAACAACTCTGCTATCCCCTATTCCTGAAATGGCATCAGAGACAGCAGTTACCCCCGCTGAGAAGTCTTCGGAAGGTATCTCTACCTTTTCTCCTCAATTTGTCAAGGCTATTTCTACTTTTCGCCACGAGATTGAGCAATCGATGAAAAACCCATTATTTTCGCCTGAGCTGATAACTGTTGCTTCTCACTCTATAGGTATTGAGCCATCTGAAAAGACTGACGTGACTCAAGGAGCCGCCTCAGGGGCAGAGCCTATGGAAAAGGCAAAAGGAGGGAAGGACAAGGCTGCTCCTATAGGCTTGGGAGAAGGAAGCGAGCCATCTAAGGCTGACATTCCCCATGATGGAGAAATGATAGCAGCTTTAAAGGATGATGGCGGTGACGGAGAACATGAGGAAGATCCAGAGGTGGCAATAGTCGGGGAGTTAAAAAATGCCAATGATGTTACTTTGGCTGCAATGAAAGCTGATCTAGATAAACGCTTGCAATTAAAAGCCGAAGAACTAGACCCTGAAACCCTCAAGCCACTCGCAGTTGTGGATGTGGGATCAAGGTTAGTTGTTAAGCTCTCAACTAGATCTATTACAGAGGAACTCGCTAAAATATCTTCTCTTGATTCCAGCGCTCCGCCCTCCGGGAAGAAGTCAACCGGTTCCAGCACCGCATCTTCAGGAAAGAAGAAATCAAAACGAATCTTGACAGAGGCCGAGAAAGAGGCAAAGGATGCGGAGAAAGCCGGCAAGAAGTCCAAGACTCCCTCAAAATCCAAATAGTGGGTTGTCCTTCATCGTTTTAGTATTTGGTAGATCAATAATTGCTGCTGTAAGGGTGGTTCTTGCACCTTCTTTTTTAGCTATTTTCCTGTACAAATTCATTCATTCGTAAATAAAAAATAGTTCATTTTCTGTAATGTCTGTTTGCCAGTAGTTCTGCACTTGTGTGAAAATGCATGTCTTACTATAGTTATGAAATGAAGTTACGGAGGGAGGAAATATGTGTACACATATATGCCCCCAGTCAGTTCTCACAAATTATTTAAGGCTTAATCAAGCAATCTGAATGCTCCCGATTCTCTGACGAGATAGCATTTTCTGTGTTGTCGATGCCTGTCGTTTTTTATGGCATTTCTTTTATACTCTCCTATCTTATACTCAGGTTAGAGTTCTTACCGAGGCGGTCCCTTGTCCGGGTGTACCTTCATGCCTCAGAGGACGTCGTCTTCCCGTCCTTTTATACTCTCTCTCTCTCTCTCTGGAGAGTTAGAGTTCAAGCTCAGCAATCTATTCATTTCCCGGTCTTTCAGCCGGAAAGGATCTATTTCTTAGCGCTCAGTCGTAGACGCTTTTATACTCTCTCTCTCTCTCTGGAGAGTTAGAGTTAGGGGAAGGATCTCTTTTTCAGCGCTCGGTCGGAGATGCTTTTATACTCTCTCTCTCTCTGGAGAGTTAGAGTTAAGAATGTCGTTTTTCTCATTCTTTTATGTCTTGTCGCACAAATAGTCGTTGTGCCTTTTCTTATGTTTAAATTGTTTTCAACCTTTTCAGGTTTTAAATCATCTTATATTCCATAATTACAACAGAATAGTCGATGCATGTATATATGTAATGCATAAAAGTAAATAACACACAATATTTTTATAGTGGTTTGGCTAAATCGTAGCCTACGTCCACTTTATAGTCCTTTATTCATATCATCAGATTTTCCTAGGGCAAGTCGTGCCTTATTACAGAGTTCATAAGAAAAATGACAAAGAGTACAACATTTCTAATCCAAATATCGCATCAAGTGTTGGGCATTCCATGCTCTAGGGACTTCTTCGCCATCTACGGTCGTTAACTTGAAGGTTCCTTTTTCAAGTTTCCGTTGGATGACAAAGGGTCCTTCCCACTTTGGACCGAGGTGAGGAAGGGATGGAAAGACTCTCTTTAGCACCAAATCTCCTGGTTCAAAAGTCCTAAAGCGAACTTTTTTGTCGTAATAGCGTGCCATCTGACGTCGATGTCTTGCCGCACGCAAATCTGCTTCGTCCTTTTTTCTTCGACTTCATCAAGAGACTCAAGTAAGAGTGCCCGATTCGTCATCGGGTCATTATACGTCACACTGTGGGAAGGAACTTCCAGCTCAACTGGAATTACTGCTTCTGAGCCAAAGGAGAGAGAGAAAGGGGTGTGACCAGTAGCCGTCTTAAATGTTGTTCGATATGCCCACAAAGTTAGGGGCAATTCGTCAACCCATTTTGCCTTTGCACGCTCTAACCGTTTCTTGAGGATGGATTTTATTACTTTGTTTATTGCCTCTACTTGCCCGTTCGACCGCGGATAAGCAACCGTAGTATATCGCTTGTCAATCTTATACTTCTGGCAGAAATTTCTGAATTCAGTACCATCAAACTGGGTTCCGTTGTCAGTTATAATCGTCCTTGGGATCCCGAATCGGCATATAATATTTCTGACCACGAAACTTATCACCTTTCTTGCCGTGATTTTGGTCAAGGGCTCAGCTTCACCCACTTCGTAAAATAGTCCACGGCCACTATTGCATATTTCGCTCCTCCTTTAGCAATCGGTAGAACTCCAATGATATCAATTCCCCACGTGGCAAATGGCCAAGGACTCACCATTGATTTAAGTTGGGTCGACGGTGCTCTGGGGATTTTGGCGAATCTCTGGCACTTATCGCAGCGTCATGAACAATCAGCTGCATCTATATTAATTGTGGGCCAGAAGTATCCGTATCGCAATATCTTTTTCGCTAAAGTCTGACCTCCTGTATGATCTCCACACTCACCTTCGTGCACTTCTCTTAGTACACGCTTGATGTCGTCGTGTGCTATACATCGTAACAGGGGCATAGAAAATCCTTGCCTATAAAGAGTATCATCTTGCATGACATATCTGGTAGCCTTGCGAACTACAGCCCTTTTCTCACTCTTCTTTGATGGGAGTGTCCCATTCTTAAGGAAGTTCTTAATTGGGGTCATCCACGACTCCTTCTCCGGTTCCGCTTCGAAAGCGAACTCAACTTCCATCGACTCAAAGCTTGGCGATTCCAACGTTTCAATTGGAATTATTTCAGTCTCTTCTGGATTGTCGGAACTAGCCAGCTTTGCCAGCCTATCCGCCTTCTGGTTTTCGGCTCTTGGGATGTGTGTTATATTGTACCGCTCCAAGCTACTCAATAGCTCTCTCACTTTCCTGAGGTAGGCGATAAGTCGAGGTCCCCGAGCCACAAATTCCTCTCGCACTTGGCAAACAACGATTTTAGAGTCACAGAATATATCCAACATTTTTATTCCGAGGTCTTTAGCAAGCTTCAGCCCGACAATCAGGGCTTCGTATTCAAAGTCGTTGTTAGTCGCCGAGAATTCTAATCGTAGAGCGTAATATAACGACCGTCCTTCAGGAGTGACTAAGACGATTCCAGCTCCGGACCTTCGGTCGTTCTTAGCTCCATCTGTGTATAGCTTCCATGGATCTATCTTCAACTCATCCTCGGACTTAACCACTCTGTCATCGATTACTTCCTCCTCTGGGATGGTGAACTCCGCAATAAAGTCTGCCAGAGCTTGCCCCCTGATCGACTTTCGTGGTTGAAAATTTAAATCAAATTGGCTTAATTCTATATTCCATTTGATCAACCTTCCCGATGCTTCGGGTCTCTGCAACACCTGCCTCAAGGGCTGGTCAGTGTATATGGTTATTGGATGAGCTTGGAAATAGTGACGAAGTTTTCGGGATGCGATTAGGAGGCTGTAAGCGAGCTTCTCAATCTTTGGGTAGTTGCGCTCTGCCGCTGCTAATTTCTTGCTTACATAATATACTGGCCATTGTACTTTGTCTTCCTCTCGAACCAGGGCTGTGCTAACGGCGTGGGCCGAGACTGCCAAGTAAACAAACAATTCTTCGTGATCCACTGGCTTTGACAAAATCGGCGGTTTCTCTAGCAGTTCCAGTAAATTTCGAAAGGCCTCAACACAGTCCGGAGTCCACTCGAAGTTCTTCTTTCCTCTTTTAATCAAATCAATAAACGGAACGCATTTGTCTGTGGCTTTGGAGATGAATCTACTCAACGCGGCTACTTTCCCTGCAAGACTTTGGACATCTTTAATTCTTCTTGGTTCTTCAATGTTTCTAATCGCTGCTATTTGGCTAGGATTGATTTCAATTCCTCGGGAGCTCACAATGAAGCCTAGGAACTTTCCCGATGCCACTCCAAATGAGCATTTCAGAGGATTCAACTTCATCCGATACTTTCGCAGGATACCAAACATTTCCGCCAAGTCTTGCGTATGGCTGGAGGACTGTTTCGATTTGACAAGCATATCATCCACGTAAACTTCCATAGTCTTCCCAATTTGATTATAAAACATTCTGTTCACCAAGCGCTGATAAGTGGCTCCGGCGTTTTTCAATCCGAATGGCATTACGACATAACAATATAATCCCAAATTCGTAATGAAGCTCGTATGTTCTTGGTCTGGCACGTGCATAGGAATTTGGTTGTACCCAGAATATGCATACATGAAAGAGAGAAGTTCATGACCTGCTGTCGAATCTACAAGCTGGTCAATCCTGGGAAGTGGGAAACTATCTTTTGGGCAAGCTTTGTTCAAATCTGAAAAATCAATGCAAGTCCACCACTTTCCATTCGGCTTCGTTACCAAGACGGGATTCGATATCCAATCGGGATATGTCGAATCTCGAATAAATCCGTTCTGCTTCAGCTTCTCCACTTCCTATTTGAGAGCAGCCGACCTCTCTTGGCCCAGCATACGTCTCTTCTGCTTCACAGGCAGATGTTTCGGATTTACATTTAGTGTGTGACTTATGATGGATGGCGATATCCCACACATGTCAGCGTGGGTCCAGGCAAACACGTCCAAGTTCGCCTTCAAAAAGTCCGTTAGTTCTTTGGCCCGACGTGGATCCAATTGAGACCCAATCTTCAAAACTCTTGTTGGATCAGCTTCATCAATGGGAATTTCCACTGTCGCTTCATTAGGAGTTGCATTTTTAGTCTCTGGTTCCTCGTCTTTTCTGGGATCCAGGTCTTCAGGCGTTCCTTTGGGCAACTCCTTCGGGGTCGATTTCTCTAATTGCTACGCCGAGCCACCCTTTGGGGGAGGCGAGGCATCTTTACTCTCGATGTTAAGTCCTTTCATCAACATCTTTAATTCGGCAACATAGCAGGCCCGTCCGGAAACTTGATCCCCTCTCATTACTCCAGTTCCGGCTTCGGTTGGGAACTTAAGCAATAAACACCAAGGGGCGATACAAGCTCTGAACTCAGCAAGGGCAGGCCTCCCCAAAAATGCATTATAAGGCGAATCTACGTCCAATACTACGAACTGAAGCATCCGCACTCTTCGGCGTTCTCCTTGCCCCAAGGTCACGGGCAATTCTATGTACCCCATGGGGGCTGTTGACGCCCCGTTGAAGCCTCTGATCCATCCTTCACATGGCTTCAAATCTTCAGATTCAAGCTTCATCTGATCGAATGACTTTTTAAATAAAATATTGATAGAACTTCCGTTGTCTACTAATACCTTATGAACCAAGGCCGGCCCAATGGTGGTAGTAATAACCAACGGATCATCAGTGGGTGATTGGATCCCAGTATTATCTCTGCTGCGGAATACCACGTCGTCAAACATGGTCTTCTTTTGTTTTATGGGGGCGATATCTTCCAAATCATCACCTTCATTCACATCTACATGCTTGGCAGCATTTACATATTGATCCATTGCTCTAAAGCTACGGATTGCTGGGTGAGGTCCACCCACTATGGAGTTGATAACAATTCCCTTGCCTTTCTGCTGCGCTGTAGGCTTGGGAGCAGGTAGAATCTGTTTTGGAGCTTGCTCTCCTTGCCCCCTGTCCCTCGGGGCAACCTTGTATTCATCCAGTTTCCCTTCCCGCAGCAGCTTCTCAATCACATCTCTCAAATGCCGACATTAATTGGTTGAATGCCCATGAGTTCCATGAAACAAACAAAACTTCCCAGTTGCCATTTCTTTTTCTGTCGAGTCACGAGGTGGCGGTCTTTTATATTGCAAAACGTTGTACGTATCCAGGTAAATATTCTCTAGGGTGTCGTTCAATGGTGTATAATTCTCGTAGGTCTGGAATCGGGGTCTTTTGTTAGGATCACTTCCCCTATTTCTATTTCTTCTGTTACCGTTCGCATTACGGTTATTGTAGTTGCCCCCGTTTCCAGCATTGTTGTTTCCACCCTTGTTTCCCACATTTACTTCAACCTTTCCAGAACTTTCCCCAGACTGCTTCACAGCGACGTTACTCTGCACATTTTCTTTTGAAGCCGCTTCAGACTTTCTCTTTCGGTTTGCCCTGGCCTCCTCTCGTCTTAAATAAATATCGGCTTTTTCATAGAATATCTCTCTTGTGGAGGGTGTCTTCCCAGAAAGGTAATCCCCGAACTCGGATTCAGGATCGACTCCTTCTTTTAATGCCATCAGAATGGTGGGCTCATGCGGGTCACTGACTTCAGTCACAGCTAAGTTAAAACGGTCAAGATATGACCTCAAAGACTCTCCTGGCGCCTGCTTAATTCTTGATAATTCAATAACACTTTTGGACTTTCGGGTATGGAGTCGGAACTGATTCATAAAACGTTCGCTCAGTTCCCTATAATTCGAAACCGAACGAGGGGGAAGTCGGGTAAACCAGAACAGCGCCACATCTTCTAAATAGATCGGGAATGCTTTACACTTCACTGCATCTGGGGCAGCAGCAGCATTCATGAGCCACGAGTATCGCATCAAATGCTATCCCGGATCAGTTCTCCCGTTGTACTTGTCCATCTGTGGCAGGTTAAAACGCCGGGGAAACTGGAAGTTGAGGATATCGTCAGTGAAAGGAGTATGGCTTCGCTCAATGCCATAATCTTCATTGGTATAGTTCCGGCTCTCGGACATGATCTGGTGCACCATTGCCTGTACATCAGCATTAGTTAGGGGCCGTTCAGGTTCCCTGGCCCTGGTATCCGGGTTTCTTCTGGGCTCTTGTTCAGGAGATTCCCTTCTTCTTCGAGCTTCTTCTGCTCTATTCCGTTCCCCACGCTCCCGGTCGATCTCGGGAGGAGGGGACTAGAGCCTTTGCCCCCGAGTGGGATCATTGTTTCCTAGTGCTCGTGCAATATCCTCGCGAGACCCCAAAGATCCGAATGTCAACTGCTCCACAATCTGAGGTAGTTCGAGCGGCCTTCGTTCACGGGGCCGCTCTTCCTCGGAAGAAGGAGACTGATCCACTGATGTGTGACGAACCGGGGAAGGGGTTCTCTGTCTTCGGAGTTCGCTAACTTCCCTGCTCATGAGTCTCATATTTTCTTGCATCATGAGGTTGGTGCGCTCGTGGACTTTCATAGCCTCCCTAGTACACTCAAGCATATCAAGTAGGCGCGAGAAATCTCCTTGAGTAATGGGCGCAGACGGATTGACCTGATCATTGACCCTGGTGGCTGGAATCGGAGCATTCGTAGGGACTCGAGTAGAGGTTCCAACATCACCAAGTGTCGGATCGGATCGGAGATGGGAGATCGGGTCGGTTCGGAGCTGGGGAGCCTGGTCGGGTCGGTACATGGCAAGCTGCTCGGGTCGGTTCAGGTTGGGGGAATGCACTGCTTCAGAATCTCCTACCCGGATCGGATCGGAGCTCTCCCCGTGAAGGCGGTTCGGATTTCATGCATCGGTTCGTCCTGCTGCTGAACTCTGCCCACGAGACCTTGTCACAACCGCATTTTGCTAATCTTCGCCAGCTCCATTTCCTCGACCAGATTGAACTTCTTTGCCTTTTCGTTTGGCCATGGTTCTTCGACAAACACTTCAACAAATATCTAAGGGCGTCGAAACTTGAGGATTAACTTCTTTGAACTCAACGGTCCAAAAAGTAGAACGATAATCCCGAAAAACAAAGAATTCAGATGAGTTCTCAGTGAAAGCACCAAAATGTTAGACCAAAAAGTGGTTCTAACACCCAAATTGATTAAAAGCAGAATGAAATGAGAACAAAAATAAGAATGAACACACAGGATTTATAGTGGTTCGGCGACGAAATGCCTACATCCACTTGTCTTTCACTATTTTCAATGATTTAGTTGCAAATACAATGAAATATTCACTTGATTTCTCTCACAACTCACTTACAATCACTCAATTGTCTAAAAACAAATAATGAAAGAAGATTTGGATTTTTCGGGAGTGCTGGAATTCGGGTTATGAAGGTGGTTGAACTCTCAAAGTGCCAGAAAAAAGATCTTTTTCTTTGTATCCAGACAGGGTATTTAATAGGTGAGAATTTGCTCAGAACCCGATCCGGATCGGAGCCACGTGTCATCCATCCCATTAGCCTCGGGTTCGGATGGATTTCTGTGTTGACAACGCATCAGAGCAGTGGACGTTGTGGATAGGAACTGGTCATAGCCGCTCCGAATAACAAGGCGCTCATGCAGAAAAGTGATGTGGAAAATGGGTTCGGATCGGAAGGGTATGCTCATGGGGTTCAGATCGGCATCTCCGATCCGACCAGGATTAACTCAGGACCAATTCTCTCTCCTTTTTACTCTGCTCCGCTCCGATCTATCTCTGTAGCAACTGGGTGGCTTTCCGATCCCACTTGAAGTAGATTACCCTCCGATCCGAACAGCTGTGCCTCTCTGATTCCAACAGCAATTGTTCACCGATCCGAACAGAAGACCTTATCCGATCCGAACCGATACGCTGCCTCGATCCGACCTGCTTCAGTACTTCCCAAGTTTTTTCAATATTTCACATCTTGACTTTGTGTTGCCCAGTTCACAAAGTGGGCTAACAATAACATATAAAACATAATGTAAATTAGGTACTTAAATATTAATCCCACTGTAATATTAAATATTGCTATCACATCAATTTATCTTTTTTGGCTCGCATTTCTCAGTTCAGCTGAAATTGAAGGCACACCTAGAAAAGCTAAAAGTTCGGTGTTCCTCATCAAATTCTCATCTCTCTGTATTTCATAGTCTTTTAGAGATAGTGGAGGTAGTGCATGAACATTATGCAATTATATAATAAACAAGAAAATCAAAGTAAGTATGCTGCAAGAGTGGTACAAAATATTCAAATTACATTCAGATAATTAGGATTCTTCGAACCTGCTTGCCATTTTCATTCCTATCTTCACCTTCCCCTGGTTAAATGTTATTCCAACTTCTTCTTAATACCTGATGAGTTCAGACTCACTGTTGAATCGTTGACTTTTGGTTTTTGTTTTTCGGTGTCGTCTTCCGTTGATTTGCCGTAGCAGCTGACTTTAGATTAAGGGTTTCATTGTTGGGTTCTGGATTATTCAGCCTTGACGACTTCCGAGGACTTTTCACCTCGGCTATCTTTTGATTCATGGTTGCATCGTTGGGTCCTGGATTATTCAGCTGTGCCGACTTCCGAGGACTGTTCACCTCATCTTTCTTTTGATTCATGGTTGCTTTGTTGGGTTCTGGATTATTGAGCCGTGCCGACTTCCGAGGACTGCTGACTTCAGTTAACTTCTTGTTTTTTTGATTCTGTTTTAGTTAATGAGTCATCACGTACTGTCATTTCAGTGGTTTCGTAACTAAAACAAATCATACAATGATATTATAATCATGATCTTTAAACGATATATATCACAATCAAATTTATTTTTGCTATATCAAAATATCACAAATCTGTAAATGATATTATATATATACTTGTAACCAGATTCAGTGGCCTTGGCCGAATGATTACATGCGGCTACACTTGCTTCAGTGGCTCAATTTTAGTATCGACAATGTTGTCGATATAAAATTCCAAATTGCCACCATTGTTAGCTCAGTCGACATACTCTATGAGGTCCGCATCATCCGTTAGTGACTTCAACCCAACCTTCTCACCATATTTTATATAAATCCCTCCTATTTCGTTGTAGAAAAGGTCCTCCTTCACGAACTCCATGAGGATTGTGTATGAGAAGTAGTCAGGATCAACGTCCTTTACTACGGTAAAGGTTCCACCAACATATTCTTCATTTTGAAATGTACTCTTGTTATGAAATGTTAGATGCATGGATCCCCCCATCCTACACAAAATGTGTTTGTGTGTTTCCAACAAGAGGAAACCTAAGACAATTCGAATTGTTACTACAGGCCTACTTAAGAATTTATAAGCAGTTTTAATCGAAACCCTAAAGTGATGTGAGAGAGTGTTATAGCTCAAAATCGAATTTATAAGCAGTTTGAATCAAAACCCTAAAGTGATGTGAGAGAGTGTTATACCTCAAAAATCAATGCTTGAACCCCCAAATCAAAACCCTAATTGAACCAAAATAGTTGAACTAAGCTTGAACCCCCAAATCAAAGCCCTAATTAAACTAAAAATGTTGAACAAAGCCTAAACCCTCAAATCAAATCCCTAATCGAACCGACTATTCAAAATGTTATTTCTGATTGCAAAAGAAAATGTTAACGAAATTGCAAATGGGGGGAAAGAAAAATAAGATGGCGAGGTATGAAATGAATTGCACCAAAGAAAAATTGTTGTTTGGAGGAGAAGCTATCAAGATTGATGAGGTTGCACATTCTACAACGTAGGATCTGATTCACGCAGATCACCACATAAGACATGGAAAGGTTTGCTATAGCAACACTGTACAAAATGTTGCATCATGTTACGCTTGTTTATCTAAAGAAACCATTTTTATGGCTAAGGTAGCATCCAAAATAGAACTTTGCAATAGGACCAAAATATTATACCTATCTTCACATTTTGGCTGGCAACACCTTGCAAAATGGTTGCCTTAGGCCGTTTATGGCGTAATGTTTCCAAAATAACCCAAAAACACTTTGATCTTAATCCAAACAGTGAAGAATTTGTTCTAAACTCTTTGATTCGATGAGCTCTCTCTTTGATTTGCATAGATCTAGCTCCAAATGTAGTAGATCTTTGACTCTCTAAGCTTTAATGGTGATAAGGCGTAGAAGATGGAGGAATGGAGGAACTCTAGCTCTCCAAAATGAGAGAATGGAGAAAGTAAACTATTCTTCATGCCTCCTACCATCTATTTATACCTTCCATCAGCCCACTAATGGGCCTCTCCAAATCAGTTATGGCTTACTAAACCTGAACAACCAACTATGAAACCTTAAAACAGTGATTCTTCTCAAACCGCTTAGCCAAATCTTTAATGTGACCACTCTACGGAAAAGGAAACAACATTTCCTTTCCAATGGCACATGTCTCAGCATCTGAATCAATTCGAGTCAAAAGTTATTCCCTGTACAAGACTACCAAGGGCAAAATGGTCATAAACAAAACTGGTAAAAATTACGGATATGTCTCCCATCCCTATAAACAACATATTGAAATATGAGAATGATCGAACCCTCAGGGAATAAAATAAAAATATTTTACGATCCTCCATTACGTAAAATGTGGTCTATTACATTCTCTCCCCTTAGGAATTTCTCCCCCGAAATCCCAACTAACACCAACAACCCCAACAATTCCACATGCCTATCATTCATGAGCAGCCACTTCTATCATTCAAACTAGCGTCCATCAAACCATGGATCCAAAGCATTATCCTAACACACAGAACTGTAGAAAAAAACACAATAGTACAAGTTACAATAATGTAAGGTGACACGATACTAATAGGTCATACCGACAAAGAGTTCTGGACGGTCGCCTTCATACTTTCTTTCGTCTCCTATGTATAATCGTCATCATCCTTACTCCATTGTACCTTGACAAGCTTAACTATCTTTCTCCTAAGTTGTTTCATGTCATTCCCTACAACACGAAGCGACTTATGAGGTCTCGTAACTACGGTCTCGACTATTTGGTCTTCATATTGCTCTGGAGATACCACAACATTCGAATCAGGCATGAATTTTTGTAGAAACGACACATGGAAAACATAATGGACACTCGACATCTTCTTGGATAACTCCAATTTATATGCGAGCTTTCCAATTCGCTCGACTATCGGAAATGGCCCAACGAACCTTAGAGCTAACTTTTCCTTCTTTCCGAATCGAACCATATGCTTCAATGGGGAAATCTTCACGAAAACCATATTGCCAATATCGAATTCCAAATCTTTCCAATGCTTATCGGCATAACTCTTCTGACAATCTTGGGCTATATTCATGTAACACCCCACCTTCGTTAAGGTCACTCACAAAGGGAATGCCTTAACTTTGGTGGAGCATTTTAGTAAACAGAACATGAAACTTACAAGAGAGATAAAACAGTACTTGAAAAATTTATAACTTTATTTCAACAGAACCAAAATAAACTTGGTTACATCCTTTCAAATCACAATATCAGAATTCAAGTACAAAATATCAGTCTTGAACAAAAGCCTTCAGAATGCATAGTTTAAAATCATAATCCCCACAGAAGAAGATAAGCCATACTTTAAGCACTACAAGCGGAAGAAATCTGGATCAAGCTAGAGTATTCCCTTTTACAAAATCTGGGGGGAAAACGGAAGAAAGGAGGCGAAACAACAAGGGTCAGACAAAAAGTCTGGCAAGTCCAGTGATTTTCAGTTATGAACAGATAATAATAACATGACATGAACATAAAACTGGATGAGAGATAGCTGTAACAGGTATAGCAGATATAACAGAAGACAGAATGACATAAGCTATTTCTTTACACTTCTCTGCACTAATAGTAGTATAATAGAATTAGCTGTCACCCTAATGTCTAAACTGAAACAGAAACGGGTACAAAATAATTTAACAGAAACTGAATGCTAATAATGGGCCTTTACTACCCGATTAGAAACAGACAGAAGCAGAAACAGATTAATCCCTACGGAAACAGAATGTAGAATTAGGTGTACACTAGTAATGGGCCTTTACCACCCGAACAGATGGTACCACGTAGAAACAGACAGGTGTTACCACCGAACAGAAACAGACGGTACCAATAGAAACAGACAGAACTAAGTGTACCCTAAAACCCTACCCCAAGTGATCGGCTCCCTAATACATAAATATCCTGTGCCGGCCCCATGGTAGGGTGTATCACTCTCTAAAGTGACAACCAATTGGCACAGACCTATTTACAGATGTCACGGCGTCTTACATCCTCAGAGGCAGACCGGGATCCATGCACGCACATGACCCGGTTGGAACGCACCATCAACACCCGTCGCCATTATCAGAATGAACCGCTTATAATTAGTTCAGTAAGCTTGCCTGGACCCTACCTACTGTTGGGTCAAAGTTTTGATACCAGAAAGGGTTACTGACTAATATGGGTCCCAAACAACAGATGACACAAGTAATTCCCCTCCTAACCTTGTGTCAACAGACTAACAGATTTCAGCTTAACTTGTCTACAAGTTTCAGACATACAAAGTTTAGATTAACTAGTTCACAGATCAGACAGCCAAGTTAACAGGTTTTCAGACTAACGGATCAGATGTTCGGATTAACAGGCTTACAGATTAAATGGTTACAGATTAACTGACTTACAGATTAACTGGTTACAGATTATCTAACTTTGTATTGAGCCTACGGATTCATGAAACAGGTTTATCAGATTCATTGGTCCAATTGGTTTAACCTTACCCAACACGCTTTAGACATCATAATTATCTCAGATTTTCATTAATTAAAAATTAATGCCCAAACCTCTCACATTAGACTGACAGTTTGCGGCTACTGGTTAGGCCGGTTGGTTTCGGGCAGGTTTCTGTTGCAAACTGAGTCTAACCTCGGGTTTCAAGCACGTTATGACTAACTTCTCACATTAGAACCTATTGTTTGCGACCACTGGAATATGTCGGGCGGTTCCGGGCAGAATTACGCCGCAAACTCATTCTAACCTCGAGTTAGCCATGTTTATCTTTGCGGTCAATTAATTAATGATTTACCATTTATACCCACGCCTAATATACATGTCAATTATTCATAGCTAATTCAGATTATGTCAATAACAGACTGAATATCTCAGCTTGACAGATATAGTAGATAACAGATTAGGCGTCTTAATGGATTCAGCAGATTAAGCAAACTAGCAGATTTAGCAGATAACAGATTAGGCATCTCATCAGATTTAATTTAGCAGATTTGGCATTTTCAACAGACTTAACAAATGACAGATTTGGCAGATGAACAAATCTAGCAGACTAGGCAGTAGAGCAGAACTAGCAAATTAAGCAATGTAACAGACTAGCAGATTAGGAAAATATATCAGAACTAAATTAGGCAAATATAGCAGATTTTATTATTCCTTAAGGTTTCATTGACCCATCTTGCCTAATTATACATTTGGCCTAAGTTTGCATGCCTAAATAGTTGTCATGGTTCACAATATGATTATATACCAAATATAGCCATCTATTACTATGCATGTCATATATCCCAAAGATCCCTTACTTAGGTGTTTATTTACATTAATAGATACCCTACTCTCATGTAAATCTTTATACCTAAGCCATATTCTTCTTATCACAAATCATATGTTCAATACCCATTTATGTTATAAATACAACATGTCCAGTCATATGTCCCAAATTTATGTTCTAACTACAGTCCATGTTCTTTCCTCCAATCAGTCACCTATTGGTCATGCCCAATTTATGCATCATTCATTTTACTGTCCCAAACAATTTAGCGTAGGTTAATCTCTTATGAGATTGGCTCAGGCTCGTGGTAGCCTAGCTATAGAGCAGAAAGAGGAAAGAGATACAAAATAAGATAGATCTAAACAGAACATATATAACCTCAGATTCAGATTTACAATTCATGTCACAATCAGAATTAACTTTTATATCGGAAAATAACTGTACTTGCCTTGGTTGGATTAAAGAAAGAACTTTAATTGTTGTAGAATCATTGCAGAAGCTTTAATCTCTAATTTGAATTGAGTTGCTTAGGTTGATGTTGATTAGCTTCTAGTTTTGATTCCAGCAGAGTAGCGGCGCCATTTTTATTTTTATTTAGAACAGAGGCAGAGAAGAAGCAGAATAGAATTGTGTGTAGAGAAGGCTAGGTCTTATGTTGTTTTTATAGGTGTAGCAATTCATTTCAGCCATCAGATTAACCCTAAAACCAATCCGGACCATCAAAAATCGTCCATGGGCTTCAAAAACGTGTTCTGGACCGAAACAGGCCGACCAGGTCGACCTGTAGGGGGGGTCGACACTATAGTCGACCCCCATGGGGGAGGTCGACTCCCAGGTCGACCCCCTGGTCGACCTGGCCCCAGGTCGACCCCCAGGTCGACCTGCCCAGTTCTGTGCTGACCGAAACCTTCTGAATCTTCTACAGGCCATAACTTCTTCATCCGGACTCCGATTTTCGAAAACTCAGACTCTATTTCATGTTAAATTTCGAGAGGAACGCAATGGTAATGTCCATTTTACCTAATTCCTGATTCTTAAATTAATTACCTCACTTTACTATCTTTTCCGTTACACACACCGTTATCGAACTAATTTTTCTTCTCTTTCGTGTATTAATTAATTCTTCTTATGCATCACCATTATTTACCTATCATAAGCATATTTTCATATATTTTATTTCATTTTTAATTATACTTAAAAATTCGGTGTGTTACATTCTCCCCTCCTTAAAGGATTTCGTCCCCGAAATCTTCAAGTTAAGAAGAATGTGTCCTACCATCCAATCATCCATCTTCTCAATCACCAATCACAGGCATTCATTGTCCTTAAGAGATTTCTAATGTTGTATGAACATATGCAAGAAGTGTGTGTATATGTTCCTTGTCTAATGCAAAGATCAGGTGGTCCACTGATTCAGTTGACCTCCTTAATGCGAATTATGCCAGTGCCATGAGTCCAACATGTATGCAATTTTCCTACTCGATACATATCATTTCTATATGAGTGCACAACCATTCAGTCATATGCAACATCCATGTGCTGAGTCAATCATTTTGCATCTACAAAAATTAAAAATGCTCACACATCCATATGCAGTATGAGAGTTTTTTCGAGCCGATCTAGTGCCTAGTGTGTGTATATGCATCCACGGGCAACCACTAGAAACCACTTGCATCCACTTGCAACCATCTAACATAACATGTCTCAAACACATGTTTACACCCATTAGTATCTACCTAAAGTTCGAAGATTCGATCGATAGGATACAGTCGAATGATGGAAGCGAGTACAGACAGAACAAAAACTTGGTTCCTATTAGGCATGGGTCCTAAGTATCGGCCCCGAAGACCAAAACCAACATCAAATTGACACCCACAGGATTACCCTCTTTAGACAATGTCAAAACTGGAAATCTTATCAGAAGTATTCAAATGTTTACAGACTATTGGTACAGATCGGGTTCCTAATGATTCTTAGGAAGTTAAGCATGATAAAATCATACCCCACAAAAACTCAGAATGTATGCGTCATGCTTGACGCCTAACACAGATATCCCTCCAACCCCAATCTATCACAAACAGATTAGTCATAACCCTCATGGATTTGGGTCTACAGCGGAATCAGAAACAATACTAGTATTAGAGTGCAGAGTACCAATTACAAAATCAAAATACCAGAATCAGAAAGAGTCTTAACTCCATAATCAGATAAAGAAATTAAACCCACTATAGAAATTTTCCTATTTCTATCCTAGCCACTAGCCTCAAGAGTGTTCGCCTGCCCTCCTTGCCCTCGTTTCTTCGGGCAGTCCCTAGTGAATTGTCCCATCTCTCCACAGTTGAAGAAAGTGCCCTTCCTTTTTCCGCAATCCTTGTTCAGATGAGTCGAGCTCCCACAAGTAAATCACTTTTTCCCCTTCTTATCTTCAGACTTCTCATCCTTCCTTTGTGTTTCCTTTTTGGGCCCTGCTTTCTTATTCTGTGGTTCTTCCTTCTTTTTCTCTTTCGGGCCCTTGTCTTCCTCGTGCAGTAGTGCCATGTCCACCAACTTCTCGTAAGTCGCTCTCATGGGTACATGGGTCATGGATAGGCTGTGCAGTGGCTCGTTCAATCCTTTAACAAAGAGGAGAGTCTTTTTATGCTGAGTGTTGACTAAATCCAATCCGAACCTAGTCAGTTGGTTGAACTGGTTGACGTATTCCTTGACCGTCATACTTCCTTGCTTAAGAGATAAGAACTTTTCCAGTTGTAAACTTCGTTCAGCTTGCGAGAGGAATTTTGTCTCAAACCTTGTTCTGAAATCAATCCATGTCTCAACCGGCCTCTCGGCGTTAGTGACTTCCCACCAGTAGGAAGCTTCGTCTTTGAGCAGCCATACCGCCAACCGTACCTTATGCTTATCGTCCACCTCGAAGATAATGAATAGATCCTCAGTTTCTTTGAGCCAGTTCCTCGCTTCTACGAATGATTTAGTTCCCTTGAAATCCTTTCCACCCATGGCCCTAAAATCTCTACAGATCTTTGAAAAATTAATAGCACGAGGAGGGGGTGGAGGAGGGGGATCATTTGCTGGAACTGCGGCGGTGGTCCTAGCCTCAAGATATTGATGAAACCAACTGGGTACGTTAACACCCTCTGGTATCTCGGACGCTTCAGACATGCTGAAACGAAAAAGGAAAGGTTCAATACAAAAAGGACTGAAAGAAAGATATATGGCTCTTGGGGATCATGTTTTTCAAAATAAGCTTTATTTTTGAAAATACTTCCTTTCAAAACCTTTTTGAAAATAATTTTCAAAAACTTTTATCTAATCCGGTAACCTTTAGCTCTGATACCAAGTGTAACACCCCACCTCCGTTAAGGTCACTCACAAAGGGAATGCCTTAACTTTGGTGGAGCATTTTAGTAAACAGAACAGAAACTTACAAGACAGATAAAACAGTATTTGAAAAATTTATAACTTTATTTCAATAGAACTGAAATAAACTTGGTTACATCCTTTCAAATCACAATATCAGAATTCAAGTACAAAATATCAGTCTTGTACAAAAGCCTTCAGAATGCATAGTTTAAAATCATAATCCCCACAGAAGAAGATAAGCCATACTTTAAGCACTTCAAGCGGAAGAAATCTGGATCAAGCTAGAGTATTCCCTTCTACAAAACCTGGGGGGAAACGGAAGAAAGGAGGCGAAACAACAAGGGTCAGACAAAAAGTCTGGCAAGTCCAATGATTTTCAGTTATGAACAGATAATAATAACATGACATGAACATAAAACTGGATGAGAGATAGCTGTAACAGGTGTAGCAGATATAACAGAAGAATAGAATGACATAAGCTATTTCTTTACACTTCTCTGCACTAATACTAGTATAATAGAATTAGGTGTCACCCTAATGTCTAAACTGAAACAGAAACGGGTACAGAATAATTTAACAGAAATAGAATGCTAATAATGGGCCTTTACTACCCGATCAGAAACAGACAGAAGCAAAAACAGATTAATCCCTACGGAAACAGAATATAGAATTAGGTGTACACTAGTAATGGGCCTTTACCACCCGAACAAACGGTACCACGCAGAAACAGACAGGTGTTACCACCCAACAGAAACAGACGGTACCAACAGAAACAGACAGAACTAAGTGTACCCTAAAACCCTACCCCAAGCGATCGGCTCCCTAATACATAAATATCCTGTGTCGGCCCCACAGTAGGGTGTATCACTCCCTAAAGTGATAACCAATTGGAGCAGACCTATTTACAGATGTTACGGCGTCTTACATCCTCAGAGGCAGACCGGGATCCATGCACGCACATGACCCGGTTGGAACGCACCATCAACACCCCTCGCCATTATCAGAATGAACCGCTTATAATTAGTTCAGTAAGCATGCCCGAACCCTACTTACTGTTGGGTCAAAGTTTTGATACCAGAAAAGGGTTACTGACTAATATGTGTCCCAAACAACAGACGACACAAGTAATTCCCCTCCTAACCTTGTGTCCCCAGACTAACAGATTTCAGCTTAACCTGTCTACAAGTTTCAGACATACAAAGTTTAGATTAACTAGTTCACAGATAGGACAATCAAGTTAACAGGTTTTCAGAATAACGGATCAGATGTTCGGATTAACAGGCATACAGATTAACTGGTTACAGATTAACAGACTTACAGATTAACTGGTTACAGATTATCTAACTTTGTATTGGGCCTACGGATTCACGAAATGGGTTTATCAGATTCATTGGTCTAATAGGTTTAACCTTACCCAACACGTTTTAGAAATCATAATTATCTCAGATTTTCATTAATTAAATATTAATGCCCAAACCTCTCACATTATACTGACAGTTTGCGGCTACTGGTTAGGCCGGTTGGTTCCGGGTAGGTTTCTGTCGCAAACTGAGTCTAACCTCGGGTTTCAATCACGTTATGACTAACTTCTCACATTAGAACCTATTGTTTGCGACCACTGGAATATGCCGGGCGGTTCCGGGCAGAAATACGCCGCAAACTCATTCTAACCTCGAGTTAGCCATGTTTATCTTTGCGGCCAATTAATTAATGATTTACCATTTATACCCACGCCTAATATACATGTCAATTATTCATAGCTAATTCAGATTATGTCAATAACAGACTGAATGTCTCAGCTTAACAGATATAGTAGATAACAGATTAGGCGTCTTAACGGATTCAGCTGATTAAGCAAACTAGCAGATTTAGCAGATAACAGATTAGGCATCTCAACAGATTTAATTTAGCAGATTTGGCATTTTCAACAGACTTAACAAATGACAGATTTGGCAGATGAACAAATCTAGCAGACTAGGCAGTAGAGCAGAACTAGCAGATTAAGCAATGTAACAGACTAGCAGATTAGGCAAATATAGCAGAACTAAATTAGGCAAATATAGCAGATTTTGTTATTCCTTAAGGTTTCATTGACCCATCTTACATAATTATACATTTGGCCTAAGTTTGCATGCCTAAATAGTTGTCATGGTTCACTATATGATTATATACCAAATATAGCCATCTATTACTATGCATGTCATATATCCCAAAGATCCCTTACTTAGGTGTTTATTTACATTAATAGATACCCTACTCTCATGTAAATCTTTATACCTAAGCCATATTCTTCTTATCACAAATCATATGTTCAATACCCATTTATGTTATAAATACAACATGTCCAGTCATATGTCCCAAATTTATGTTCTAACTACAGTCCATGTTTTTTCCTCCAATCAGTCACCTATTGGTCATGCCCAATTTATGCATCATTCATTTTACTGTCCCAAACAATTTAGCGTAGGTTAATCTCTTATGAGATTGGCTCAGGCTCGTGGTATCCTGGCTATAGAACAGAAAGAGGAAAGAGATACAAAATAAGATAGATCTAAACAGAACAGAACAGATATAACCTCAGATTCAGATTTACAATTAATGTTACAATCAGAATTAACGTTTATATCGGAAAATAACTGTACTTGCCTTAGTTGGATTAAAGAAAGAACTTTAATTGTTGTAGAATCGTTGCAGAAGCTTTAATCTCTAATTTGAATTGAGTTGCTTAGGTTGATGTTGATTAGCTTCTAGTTTTGATTCCAGCAGAGTAGCGGCGCCATTTTTATTTTTATTTAGAACAGAGGCAGAGAAGAAGCATAATAGAATTGTTTGTAGAGAAGGCTAGGTCTTAGGTTGTTTTTATAGGTGTAGCAATTCATTTCAGCCACCAGATTAACCCTAAAACCAATCCGGACCATCAAAAATCGTCCCTGGGCTTCAAAAACGTGTTCTGGACCGAAACAGGCCGACCAGGTCGACCTGTAGGGGGTCGACACTATAGTCGACCACCATGGGGGAGGTCGACTCCCGGGTCGACCCCTTGGTCGACCTGGCCCCAGGTCGACCTGCCCAGTTCTGTGCTGACCGAAACCATCTGAATCTTCTACAGGCCATAACTTCTTCATCCGGACTCCGATTTTCAAAAACTCGGACTCTATTTCATGTAAAATTTCGAGAGGAACGCAATGGTGGTGTCCATTTTACCTAATTCCCGATTCTTAAAGTAATTATCCTCACTTTACTATCTTTTCCGTTACACACACCGTTATCGAACTAATTTTTCTTCTCTTTCATGTATTAATTAATTCTTCTTATGCATCACCATTATTTACCTATCATAAGCATATTTTTCATATATTTTATTTCATTTTTAAATATACTTAAAAATGCGGGGTGTTACACTTCATTCGTTGCCTTACAATCTCGATACAATCCGAGGTTTTTTCTTATCATCTCAGGCCCAAGTGTCAACTTATCTCCAGTTTATATCCAACAAGCTGAAGAATTATATGGTCTATCATACAACGCCTCGTATGGTGCCATCCCAATATTCGACTGGTAGCTATTATTGTAAGTAAACTCAACTAGATGTAGATGGTCTTCTCACGATCCTCCGAAGTCTAATACACAAGCCCTCAAAAGGTCTTCCAAAACTCGGTTAACCGACTCGATTTGACTATCAGTTTGGGGATGATAAGCCGTACTTAAACACAACTCGGTTCCCAAGGCTTCCTGCAAACTCTTCGATAATCCACTTGTAAACAATAAATCTCAATCACTCACTATACTCTTCGGGATACCATGGAAGCGAACTATCCATTTCACATAAATCTCAGCCAACTTCGATGCCATCTTAGTCGATTTGACAGGAATGAACCTTGCACTTTTGGTCAAGCGATCCACGATGACCCAAATTCCTTCGTTTCCTGCTCTGGTTCTAGGTAGTCTATCGATAAAATCCATAGAAATCTGCTCCCACTTCCACGTAGGGACTTCCATTGGCTGAACCAACCACTCAGATTCTTCTGTTCAGCTTTCACCAACTGACAGTTCAAACACTTGGAAATGAACTTTCCAATATCTCTTTTCATCCCTTCTCAATAATAGACTTGCTTCATGTCCTGATACATCTTATTACCACCAGGATGAATTGTCAACTTTGAGTGATGACATTCCCTTAGAAACCCATCTCTTAATCCGTCGATATCAGGAACAACCAGTCGTCCTTGCTTTTGAAGCCAACCTTCTCGATCGACTTCGAACTCTCAATTCTTTGGTTCCAATTTTTTGATAAACTTGACAAGCTTTGCATCTCGCTTTTGGCTCTCGCCAATCCTTTTGATGAGAGTAGGTCTTATCGACAAGCTTGCCAACATTTCAGGCACCAACTCACAACTTGGCCTGAAATCAAATCCCTCCAAATACTCAAGGAACTTCCATTCCAGAAAGATCACTCCCAAACTCATGTGTCTTTGACTCAACGCATCTGCAATGGCATTACCCTTGCTAGAAGTATAGGCTATACAAAAGTCATATGATGCCAGAAACTCTAACCATTGTTACTGCCAACGATTCCAATTCTTTTGGGAGAAAAGATACTTCAACGACTTGTGATCCGTTAACAACTCGAATCGAACTCCCAACAGGTAATGTCTCCATATCTTTAAAGAAAACACAATCACTGCCAACTTCAAATCATTAGTTGGGTAATTCCTTTCATGCAGATTTAGCTGTCAACTTGCATAGGCCACAACCTTATCCTTCTACATTAGCACTGCTCCAATTCCATTACCGTATGCATCGGTGTATACCACCATCTCTTCATTCCCACTTGGAATGGTCAATACAGGAGCACTCGTCAATCTCTCCTTCAGGATCCCAAATGCTTGTTCACACTTTGGATCCCATGTGAACACTTGGTTTTTCTTCCTCAATCCTACCAACAGTGCAACTATCTTGGAAATGAGAGAGAGATCCCCCATGGCAAAAATATATAGATGAAAGATATGCGAGGGAAGCTAATGCTTTCTTTTTTTTCATTTTTTTGTGAATTGTTAGTGAATTGCTTCATTTGTCAACTTTATCTTGGAGAAATCCTTGATAAATCGTTGGTAACAACCTTCCAACCTAAGGAAACTCCAAACATCTGTAGCATTCTTAGGTTGGTCTTAGTCCTGGATTGTTGCCATCTTAGCGGGGTCAACCGCTATCCCATTACTAGAAACAACATGGCCTAAGAATCTCACTTTGCTCTTCCAGAAGTGACACTTCAAAAACGTAGCTCTCAGTTGATCCTTTCAAAGATTTCCAGCGCGATTCTCAAGTGCATCTTGTGCACTTCCTCATTCTGAGAGTAAACTAGAGTATCATCCAAGAACATAAGCACGAACTTGTTCAACTGATCGCTAAAACCCGATTCACAAGATCAATAAAATATGTTGGTGTGTTAGTCAACCCAAATGGCGTCACTAACCATTCGAAGAAACCAAACCGTGTCCTAAAAGTAGTATTCGGCACACTATCATTTGCACCCTCAACTGATAAAATCTCGTTGCCAAATCCATCTGAGAAAACACTTTTGCTTCGTGAAGTTGATCGAACAAGTCATCAATCCTTGCAGATACTTGCTCTTCTTGGTCACCTTGTTCAGCTCACGATAGTCCACACATTGTCTTAATGAGCCATCTGCCTTGGTTACAAACACCATTGGTGCACCCAATTCTGATACACTCCTCCAAAGGAATCCTTTTCCCAAAAGGTCACGAACTTGCACCTCTAACTCAAGTTGTTCCTTAGGCGCCATCCGTCTAAGAGGCATAATGATTGGTCTAGCACCCTTGACCAAATCCATCCTAAACTCGATCTCACGATGCGACAATAACCCTTTGACCATGTCAAAGATATCCTCAAACTCATTAACGACCAACACTAATGACAAGTCTTCATGTGGAATCACAAGCGAATATAGATAGCATACGAAGAGCTCGTCTTCGGGCTTACATCTAATCAACACCTTTCGCCCTTCCACATCCCCGACTCTCACCTCTAGCTTCTCATAATTCACCCTTGTCGCATACCTCTTGAGCCAATCCGTACCCAAGATGATCCCAAACCTAGCGAAGTTAAGAACAAAGCAATCACACACAAAAAAGAAACCATGAGTCGACAGCACTAGACCACGACGCAACATGCACAAACTAGATGAACCCCCAAGTGGATTAGTCACGATCAAAGGTCTATCACAAATCTGAGGTTCCAAACCCAAGCGGCACACAAGATCAATGCAAATGAAAGAATGCGATGCTCCAGTATCAAACAGCACATGAACTGAAACACCTCGAAAAGAAAGAGTACCTTACACGACGATACCCTTTCCTTTCTCCTCTGCAGTAGGTGCTCCCGAAGAAGATGGTATGGCTTCCAAAGCATAAGCCTTCACAACCTGTTTACCCTTAGTTGCTTTTGGGCAATCCTTATTCTCATGCCTACGCATTCCACACTTGAAGCACTTCTTCTCAGCTTTGGGATTCTTACAATCCTTGGAATAATGGCTTTTCTACCAGTAGTTAAAGCAAGTCACATCTCCCTTCAGCTTCTTTTGGCCATCCTTTCCCTTTTGTTATTGCTTCCTGTTCTTGTTGTTACCACTCTGGTGTGGTTTTGGAGCTTCCTTGGATGAAACAACAAAATAGCTTCCTCTTTCGGAAACAAGCTCTCATGTCTCACAGCTTTTTCCATAAGCTTCTCAAATGAATCTTCAAGATGCTCCACCAACGGTTTTCCTATGTAGGTTTCAAGACCCATAACAAACTTCTCGTTCTTTTGATAAGGTGTGTCAATGTTTGAACGAGCATGTCTGGACAAGGCTTCAAAGTCAGAAATGTAGTTAAGCACAGGACGACCATTCTGTTTTAGAGCAGACTTCTGAACTATGTAGATAAACTTCACCTCAAACTTAGCTTAGAATTGCTCCCATGAAATTTCTTCCTTTGAAGTTTTAAGTGTAACAGAATTCTACCATTCCATGGCCCTGCCTTGCAGTTGCCTTGATGCAAGCTTTCTCTTAGTTGCATCCTCTATCCCCAAACCTCCAAAGAAGCGAACACAAGCATCCACCCATCTCTGAACCTCTTCAGACAGTTCCGTTCCTTTGAATGGATTTCCTCTTCGAGATGTAAAGTCCTTGCATAGCTTCGCGAAATCCACTACTCTAGAAACTTGCACACCTACATCTACCGTGGCTGCCACTAGAGCGAGTACCCTTCACATGGATGCTTCCATCATGGCCTCAAACATGGCTGGGTAATCTGGTGTACCGCCATTACCCCCTCTAGGCACAGCCCCTCAATAGCAGTATTCCTTGAAGCACGTCGAATCATTCTAAATCTGCAAATTAGAATGATTAGCCACTTGCAACAGAACCTGGTAAAGAAGTACAAACACTACTATACTATATAGTATTATATAGTATACATCCAACTGAAATCTACAAATACGTCTCTCATACGTAATTACATCATAGAACTTTGGCTAAAATTGTTAACCAAAGCTCTGATAACAAATGTGACGACCGCCCATAACCCGTGCACTAAACCAGAGGAATAATGCACTGAAAGACATGCCAGGAAGCTATGGACGATCATCAAGGTATGATAACACCAGCGGGACCTGTCGTACAACTCACAGCACAATGATTAAATATAATAGAACATATACAATAGGTAATATTAGTGAAATAGAAAAACACTAAACTTTCCTAACAACTAGAAAGTATTATCCATACACTTGGATTACAACAATAGTGTTTACACAAATTTGCCTCACCACAACACTCATAGAAGAATAACAAGCAGCGGAAATCCAAAATACTATATAGTAGGTAAGATAATACGCCAACCTCCTGCTCGCCTCCGAACTGCAACTTCGTCCTCACTAAGCTATCATCTGCTACCTAGTCTGCCCATCCGAAAACTAGATGAACAACCGATGGTACTAAGAGGGAAATATAAAACCTTGATTCAGTCAATAGTCTTAGTGAGCGATAAAACAGCTAACTAACATCATCAATAGAGTATATGAGAGTGGGTAAATAAATGAACTAGTCTACCCACAACACCAGAGAAGAACACAACTCCCGTCTTCCCCACATCGGATAGTGATAGCCTTTACATCAAACATTTCAACCACTCACCCATGGAAACCAGAAAAACCATTTATTCATGGCAATCAGAAACAACCAACAATATCATTCATAGCATCCATATTATATATCTCACATAAACCATCCTAATCAAATTCAACATTCCTCTAGCACAAGCCCCAAAGGCCTAAACCAATATCAGACAAGCACCCAAGGAACATCTCCTTCGATGTTGGATAATCTACGTAAGACGGTACAAACAAAACATCCAGCATGCATGACAGACTCAGGCTATCATAGCCAATCCTACTTCGAAACCATCGTTAATCGTATGACTGGCTAAATAATTTACGATCAATTGCGAAGGGTTACCACCCTGATTCTAGCTAAAACCCCACACGCCACACGATGAAACGTGTCTAGGCCATACACGACACCCAGGGTACTCAACCATACGAAGAAATCGTGTAACCCCTGCTTTGAGCCTACTAGATCCTATGATAACGATAATTCCTCGGCCTTCGGTATCTCTAGTCGTCATCGACGGCGACCATCCCACCGTTACCAATGAACTCAGAACACCTTTGAGTTGTCATCACGTTCATTGTATTCTGACGAACAGTGAACATATCTTAGCACTTCGACATTCTCACTTTAACACACTTCGAAGTCACAACATCACTGAGCCAAATAACATCGATATACGGTTCAACGCAATTTAGAGCGTTACATCCATTTACTATGAAATAAACCACAACATTCATGCCCCAACCATAGCGTTTAGAGCGCACTACGCTGCGGCATGGGTTCGGGCACTTCTGTCGGATTTTTTTCAGGTCCTTTCATTCAAATCTGGGTAGTACCCGATTTTTTCCATAAACAACCCTATGTCTTCTAGGTGCGACCGACCCCCCTTTCATGTACGACCGACCACCCCTCTTGTGTGCGACTAACCACCCACTTGTATGCATGACCGACCACCCTCTTGTGTGCATGACCATCCTTTGCTCGACCACTCTCTGCTCGACTACCTTTTTGCTCAACAAACTTTGATGCTCGACCCCATTGTGAGCGACTCAATTGATGCTTGACTGACCTAATGTGTGCTCGACCCAATGTGTACTCGACCCAATGTGTGCTCGACCAAGGTGTGCTCAACCGACCGAATTGTGGGCTCGACCGATCCAACACTTGTACTACTGCTTGTACTACACTTTGTACTACACGCTCAATCCATGGCCTGTACAGCCCCAATTCAAGTGCAATTTTGAACAAAACTTCGCCAATCGATAATATCGACGAAATCTGCTCATCCAATACAACCATAAGCATGTTATGAAATCACTAACAACATGAATATGCCGGTTTTCACCAAAATTATGCAAATTTTACCGATATCATGGTAAATGAACATATGAACTTAATTATGGATCTAACTTGCATAAATATATGAAATAGCATAGAAATCAATTTAAAATGATGTGGATTTAGGAGAAATCGATCTAAAATGATGAAAATATCTGCATACAACTCATATACTTGCTTGAATCCGTGTGAGAGATTCATATTAGTCACCAATTTTCCAAAATAACCCAAAAACACTAAGATCTAGATCCGAACAATGAAGAATTTGCACTAAACTCTTCGATTCAATGAGCTCTCTCTTTGATTTGCATAGATCTAGTTCCAAATGTTGTAGATCTTTGATTTTCTAAGCTTTAATGGTGAAAAGGTGTAGAAGATGGAGGAATGGAGGAACTTTAGCTCTCCCAAGTGAGAGAATGGAGAAAGTAAACAATTCTCCATGCCTCCACCCCCTTATTTATAGCCTCCACCAGCCCACTAATGGGCCTCTCCAAATCAGCCCATTATTGCTTCCTAAACCTGAACAACCAACTGTGAAACCTCAAAACAGTGATTACTCCCAAACCACAGAGCCAATCTTTAATGTGACCACTCTACGGAAAGGGTAACATCATTTCCTTTCTAATGGCATAGGTCTTGTAACAACCCGTATTTTAATAACCTGTTAAAACAAGAAATCAAGGCAGAATTAAAATTTAAAATTAGAATCAGGGGAAAAGGGTTACACCATTGCGTTCATCTCGAAATTTTACATGGAATAGAGTCCGAGTTTTCGAAAATCGGAGTCCGTATGAGGGAGATATGACCCTCCGAAGTTTCAGGAATTTTCAGAATTAAAAACAGTTCGAAATTCGAATTTGAATTCAAACCCCAGAACAGGCTGGGCGCGAAAATTCCCGCCCATGGACCAGGTCGACCTGGGGATCGACTATAGTGTCGACCTCAGAGGGGCCAGGTCGACCATAGTGTCGACCTGGGGGTCGACCTGCCTCCCGAACCCACTTCTTGAACCAGATGCATCCTGACGTATTTAGACTCGTTTTCTGACCAGATTCGTCTGCCTAACCCTATATAAACAGCCCCCTAGCCTCATTCTCTACACACCATTTCTTTCTGTCCTTATGTTGCTTCTAAGATAATCAAAATAATAAGATTAAAAGGAAGAAAAAGGACCGCTCCTTCTCCATCAAGACTATGCATAGGGATTTGCAAATTGGGGGATTTCAATTAGAACACGATCGATCAAATAGAGAGTCAACAATCAAATTCTGCTTTCTAATTCTCGATTCACACACTGTAAGTTCAAGTTACTTTTAGATAAAAGCTGTAAACTTAATATCCATGTTGTAAATTGGAATTGGATCTATGTATGGTAATTGATTCGTATCTATTCTTGTTCGTTTTGGATCTTGACTTTCGTGAATATTGCTTTGGACCTATTCATGTTATAAATCAAACTCTCTCGTGTCTATAACCTTAACATGCCTATGACGTTGAAACTATTGTTAATGGACAAGTACTGTGACTGAGAACATAAGACTGCCTATGACTAATATGACTATGCCAATGACTATGACCGTGGACATAAGATTTTGCCTGTGCCTATGACTATGACTGTGAACGTAAGACTAAGCCTATGCCCATGACGGTGAACGAAAGACTGTTGCCTATGGCTATGACAAGGAAAATTGTGGCTAATCAACTATGACTCTTGACTATGAGAATTATTATTTATGATTATGAACATAAGGCCATGATCTATGACCATGACTTTGAAACTATTATTGTTAATTGCCTATGACTATTGCATAGAACTACTTTAGATAATTAACCATGACTATTGTGATTAATCGCTTAGGATTCTTAATTACGAGATTTCTACCTATGACCATGACTATTAGGGTTAATTACCTGGGACTATTATAGTTGATTGAAACCCATGTTGTATACCGAATTTGCAGTTTGTTGGATCTCATACCAAGGGAGTGACTTGCTTAGTTTATTCGCTATTATGTACACCAAAACCATTAGATCCATTATTCTCGTATTTGGCTTGCCTTTGCATGCCTAGTCTTTTATGTCAGCGTTTACAATGACTATCACCTTATCTTGCTAGATTTGAAATCCTATATGCCAGTGATGTTGTAACCAATTATCTCAAGCTATGTCATGCTAGTCTTGCAACCCCTTTTATTGCTTTATGCTAGTCCCTTTTGCCTATCATAGTTTTGATGCTATTCTCTCTATTTCGAGATTTGGATTTATTTGTAGTATAGTTCGATTCACGTTCATGTGCGATGGGAAAATGATTTGGGTAGAATAGGCAAAAACATGAATTGGTTATGAACATGAATTACGAACCAGATAAAAGGCAGAACTTGAAACATAAACGCTGTTATAACTTGGACCTGGATATGGACATGAACTTGACATCGACTTGACACGAAATTTGCCTTGAAAACTTGACACGAACTCGACATGAAACTTGAACATGGTCATGGCACTTAGGATGAACTTGAAAATGGCCAACTCGAGGTTGGGTTGAGTTTGTAGTGTAATTCTGCCCGTAACCGCCCTGCAATCCCAGTTACTGCAAACAATAGGATCCAATGTGGGTAGTTGGTCATATCGCACCTGAAAATCCGAGGTCAGACTGAGTTATGGTGTAAATTTTCTCGGAACTACCTGGCATATCCAGTGACCACAACAACAGGTCTGATGTGAGAGGTTGGGGTGCAGTAATGAATTAATGCCACTTGATAGGGTTAAGTCATGAACCACTCGAATATACTTAACCAATTTAACACGATGATTTAATAGGGTTAAGTCATGAGCCGCTTGAATATACTTAACCAATTTGACACGATGACCTGATAGGGTTAAGTCATGTACCGCTTGAATATACTTAACCAATTTGACACGATGACTTGATAGGGTTAAGTCATGTACCGCTTGAATATACTTAACCAATTTGACACGATGACCAGATAGGGTTAAGTCATGAACCACTTGAATATACTTAACCAATCTAACACGATGATTTGATAGGGTTAAGTCATGAACCGCTTGAATATACTTAACCAATTTGACACGATGACTTGATAGGGTTAAGTCATGAACCGCTTGAATATACTTAACCAACTTGACACATGATTCGTAGGGCTAAGTCATGAACTTAAACGACAACACTTAGCCAATTTGACATGACACATAGACGGGTTAAGTCACGAACTTGAGTGACAACACTTAACCAACTTGACATGCTAGACCGATGGGGTTAAGTCTCGAATTTAAATGACAACACTTAACCTACTAGACGGAAACCCTAGTTACGCGGTCCGTTTCAGCCGTAACCCACTAGATGTATCATGGTACCCTGGAACTAGGCAGGGTGGGGCACGATTACTGGGCTGATGGTAAACGACCAGAACGACGGTTGTGTCGGTGTGCCAGTGTAGGTTCTAACGGAGTGCGGGCGTGCACACACTCCGGAGCAAAAAAAGTAAGCATTGGGCACCTGTAGGTTTACACTGTGCGTGCTTGATTCATGCCGGTGGTTGGCACCCTAGGGCTTGATACACCCTATGGTGGACCTAGCACAGGTGACTACATTTCGTGATTGGGCCGTATGACACAGACACATGAACGAGCTAGGACTTGTAGGGAGCTGATCGATTAATAAATCGCTACGTGGAATTCGTTAGGTAGCATAATCCCTAATGGTCCTAGGTGGCATAAACCCTAATCGAATCCAGAAAACGTTCAATAGGTAGCATAATCCCTAGTGGCCCTAGGTGGCATAAATCCTAGTTGAACGCGCGATAGCTCATGATAAGGAAACCTAGCCAGAACAAGGGTGGCAGTCCCAATGATTTCAAGAATGGTGGCACTATGTTGAAGTAGTATAGAAATATGTGATGAAACCCGTACGATATACGGCAAGGGACTGTACATATACATGAAAATGATGATACGGGTTGGGATACTAGTACAGTTGGTGCATAGAATTTAGGAAATCAGAGCAAATAGATATCATCATTTAAATGGTGAAGTAGAGAAATCTTGCGATGCTTGATAGAAATCTTGCGAAACTATACTTAGTTCATCCTGAATGGGAACCTTGCAATGTTGTACATGATAGAAATCCTATGATGTTTTTCTTAGTTATCATGCCTACAGCTTATCTTGTCATCATGCTTATGTTTACTTTCAGTTTATTCATGCCATGTTATCTTTACCTGTTTTTATGCTGAAAGTCACCAGGACTTACTCAGTCTTTATGACTGACCCAGTTTGTTTCGCCTCTTTTTCTTCTGTCCCCCCCCCCCCCCCCCCCAGGTTCACCGGGTGGGAACACAGCTTAGTTCGGATCTTACCGAGCTCCAAGGCTATTTCATGAAGGCTTGGATTGCTCTTGGCTATGGCTTGCTTTGCTTCTTTATTGGGGAATGATTTATAACAATGGTTTTATGATTCTTTACTGTCGCAAGACAGATTTCGATGTAATGGATTTAGTAGCATTTTGATGTAAAAGGCTTTAGACCTTTCTGGATTTTAAAGCAATGAAATTTGGTTCATCTTCCGCTGTTTTATATGTTCTGTCTTGTAATATTTCTGTGCATTTTTACCTAGATAATGCTCCCCCAAAGCTAGTGCTTTCCCTTTGTGAGTGACCCTACCGGAGGTGGGGTGTAACATTTGCTATCAGGGCAGAAGGTTACCAGACTGGGCAAAATTTTCTTAAACCTTCTGAAATTATTTTCAAAACCGTTTACAAAGAAGCATTTTTCAAGAAAAATCTTGTTTTATTTTAAAGGCTATTCCCCAAAGCCATATGCACTATCTTTTGATTCTCTCCTTGAGTCTCTTCTCTCTTTCTTTTTCACCATAGTTTGTAGGCATGCGAAACATGTAGGAGGACAAAGAAGTTTCCAACCTCCATATGTAGCCGTAGTAGTTTTACTTGCGACTAATCTTATCTCAAGCTTTGTAGGGTTGTCGTGCGATGGAAGTAGCTTTCGAGAAACTTTACAAGGATAGTAAGAACGAGGATAAAGAACACAAGCCTAAGGATGAGAAACTTGTTGATAAAGCGTAATCCACGAAGGAGGAAAAGGTGAAAGGGAAGAGGTCAAAGTAAAAGAATAATAAAACCCATGACAAGAAAGGACATCATTGGTATGGTAAAAAGGGACATGCAGTTAAGTATCATAGGATAAGGACAAGGGCAAAGAACAAGATCGTCGAGAGGGCAAATTGTATGCTCTCACTACTAGCATACCTAAGAGAGGTGGTAACGTTTCTGTTAAAAGTTTAGTTTTTCTTTTCTATCATACCGTGGGAACTTTGTTTTTATACATCGCATCCTTTTAATTCTGCCTCGATAGTTGAGTCTCTGCACCTTAGTACTAACGTAGTAGAGGATCCCATTTTTGTCTCAAATCCTGTTGGGGAATCGGCTCCTTTATTCATGACTTGTTTGGATTTGAGAATGTCTATGCTAAGTATTGAGTTTAGATGTAACACTTATGTTTTTGGATTATGAGTTGATTCTAGGGATGGAGTGGTTATCCAGTAAGGGTGCCATTCTCGGTTTTGAAAGGAGGGCAGTTAGACTCTTGACTTGCCTCGGTAATACCCTCGAAGTCTAGTGTAACCCTTAGGGTTCTGCCATGTTTAGTTACTTGGAATCTCTTGATACATTTATCGATCTGCTCGAGTAGTGTTCGCCACTGAGGCGGATGGTTCATTTCGCTTATGCATGAGTTATAGAAAATTACCTTAGTAAGTACACTTGGCAACATGGTTGGCATTTGTTTATTTTCAAGATATAATTCATTTATGTGGAATACTTTCTAGTAAGTGAATGAGATCCAAGATTCACTAGTGAGTTTTGGAGAGCTTGCACGAAATCATGAGTACGCAGTTATGTTTGAATCGGGTATACTAGAAAGAGAATAAGCGAAAGTGGAACGAGAGGCGACAGTGGAATGGGTTCCAACTCATATTCTGGGAACAAGAATTAAGGAACTACGAAATTGTGAAGTTAAAGATGGTCAAAGCACAATGGAGTTAAGCTCAAGGAAATACGACTTAGAAGATTGAAGACTAAATACGCGCATCATATCTCTTTTTAAGAGTATATCCTTGATCCCTCTTTTCCTGTAGAGCTTACTTGCATGCTATCTTTTATATATATCCTCTCGGTCCTATTCTCAATCTTATTTCTGTTGCAAACCCCACAAGGGGTATGACTCATCTGGTTGTAATACATATTGGGGCTTGAGGGTGTCTGTTGGGTTGACTAAATTTTTTGGGTTTTATAGGATATGGGCTGGTGCTTAGGGAGTTCTTCTCCTATTCAGTGACGTAGATTTCCAGCTTTGACATTGCCTAATGGGCACAAAGTTTTTATTTGCTTCTATCATTCGGCTATATCTTTAGGTAGGAACAATTGGGTGAAACATATGTCTGAGACATGTTATGATTGATGGTTGCAAGTGGTTGCAAGTGGCTGCTAGTGGTTGCTCGTGATTGCATAACACACATTAGGCACTAGATCGGCTCAGACACATTTCCATATTGCATATGCATGAGTGTTTATACTTGTTTATGGATGAAATTGGATGTGTTATCATATGGATGATGCATATGGATGGATGTTTGTGCACACATATAGTGTTTATGTGATTAGGGATATTTGCACACATGTTGGACTCATTGCACTAAACATATTTTGCATTAAGAAGATCAATCAGGCCTGATCATTTGCATTAGATAAGGAACATATACACACACTTTCTGCATATGTTCATACAGCATTAGAAACCTCTTAAGGACAATGGATGCATGTGATTGATGATTGCGTAGATGGATGATAGAATGGTAGGACACATTCTCCTTAACTTGAAGATTTCGGGAACGAAATTCTTTAAGGAGGGGAGAATGCAACAACTCGTATTTTAATAACCTGTTAAAACAAGAAATCAAGGCAGAATTAAATTTTAAAATTAGAATTAGGGGAAACGGGTTATGCCATTGCGTTCGTCTTGAAATTTTACATGAAATAGAGTCCGAGTTTTCGAAAATAGGAGTCCTTATGAGGGAAATATGACCCTCCGAAGTTTCAGGAATTTTCAGAATAAAAAACAGCTCGAAATTCGAATTCGAAATTCGAATTCAAACCCCAGAACAGGCTGGGTGGGAAAATTCCCGACCATGGACCAGGTCGACCTGGGGGTCGACTATAGTGTCGACCTCCCAGGGGCCAGGTCGACCATAGTGCCGACCTGGGGGTCGACCTGCCTCCTGAACCCACTTCTTGAACCAGATGCATCCTGACGTATTTAGACTCGTTTTCTGACCAGATTCATCTGCCTAACCCTATTTAAATAGCCCCCTAGCCTCATTCTCTCCACACCATTTCTTTCTGTCCTTATGATGCTTCTAAGATAATCAAAATAATAAGATAAAAAGGAAGAAAAAGGACTGCTCCTTCTCCATCAAGACTACGCTTAGGGATTTGCAAATTTGGGGATTTCAATTAGAACACGATCGATCAAATAGAGATTCAACAATCAAATTATGCTTTCTAATTCTCGATCCACGCACTGTAAGTTCAAGTTACTTTTAGATAAAAGCTGTAAACTTAATATCCATGTTGTAAATTGGAATTGAATCTATGTATGGTAATTGATTCGTATCTATTCTTGTTTGTCTTGGATCTTGACTTTCATGAATATTGCTTTGGACCTATTCATGTTATAAATCAAGCTCTCTCTTGTCTATAACCTTAATATGCCTATGACGTTGAAACTATTGTTAATGGACAAGGACTATGACTGAGAACATAAGACTGCCTATGACTAATATGACTATGCCAATGACTATGACTGTGGACATAAGATTTTGCCTATGCCTATGACTGTGAACGTAAGACTAAGCCTATGCCCATGACGGTGAACGAAAGACTGTTGCCTATGACTATGAAAAGGACAATTGTGGCTAATCAACTATGACTCGTGACTATGAGAATTATTATTTATGATTATGAACATAAGGCCATTATCTATGACCATGACTTTGAAACTATTACTGTTAATTGCCTATGACTATTGCCTAGAACTACTTTAGATAATTAAACATGACTATTGTGATTAATCGCTTAGGATTCTTAATTATGAGATTTCTACCTATGACCATGACTATTGGGGTTAATTATCTGGGAATATTATAGTTGATTGAAACCCATGTTGTATACCGAATTTGTAGTTTGTTGGATCTCATACCAAGGGTGTGACTTGCTTAGTTTATTCGCTATTATGTACACCAAAACCATTGGATCCATTATTCTTGTATTTGGCTTGCCTTTGCATGCCTAGTCTTTTATGTCAGCGTTTACAATGACTATCACCTTATCTTGCTAGATTTGAAATCCTATATGCCAGTGATGTTGTAACCAATTATCTCACGTTATGTCATGCTAGTCTTGTAACCCCTTTTATTGCTTTATGCTAGTCCCTTTTGCCTATCATAGTTTTGATGTTATTCCCTCTATTTCGAGATTTGGATTTATTTGTAGTATAGATTGATTCACGTTCACGTGCGATGGGAATACGATTTGGGTAGAATAGGAAAAAACATGAATTGGTTATGAACATGAATTATGAACTTGATAAAAGGCAGAACTTGAAACATGAATGCTGTTATAACTTGGACCTGGATATGGACACAAACTTGACATCGACTTGACACGAAATTTGCCTTGAAAACTTGACACGAACTCGACATGAAACTTGAACATGGTCATGACACTTAGGATGAACTTGAAAATGGCCAACTCGAGGTTGGGTTGAGTATGCAGTGTAATTCTGCCCGGAACCGCCCGGCAAATCCAGTTACTGCAAACAATAGGATCAAATGTGGGTAGTTGGTCATACCGCACTTGAAAACCCGAGGTCAGACTGAGTTGTGGTGTATATCTGCCCGGCACCGCCCGGCATATCCAGTGACCACAAAAACAGGTCTGATGTGAGAGGTTGGGGTGCATTAATAAATTAATGCCACTTGATAGGGTTAAGTCATGAACCACTCGAATATACTTAACCAATTTAACACGATGATTTGATAGGGTTAAGTCATGAGCCGCTTGAATATACTTAACTAATTTGACACGATGACCTGATAGGGTTAAGTCATGTACCGCTTGAATATACTTAACCAATTTGACACGATGACCTGATAGGGTTAAGTCATGTACCGCTTGAATATACTTAACCAATTTGACATGATGACCTGATAGGGTTAAGTCATGAACCGCTTGAATATACTTAACCAATTTAACACGATGATTTGATAGGGTTAAGTCATGAACCACTTGAATATACTTAACCAATTTGACACGATGACTTGATAGGGTTAAGTCATGAACCGCTTGAATATACTTAACCAACTTGACACATGATTCGTAGGGCTAAGTCATGAACTTAAACGACAACACTTAGCCAATTTGACATGAAACGTAGACGGGTTAAGTCACGAACTTGAATGATAACACTTAACCAACTTGACATGCTAGACCGATGGGGTTAAGTCTTGAATTTAAATGACAACACTTAACCTACTAGACGGAAACCCTAGTTACGCGGTCCGTTTCAGCAGTAACCCACTAGATGTATCATGGTACCCTGGAACTAGGCAGGGTGGGGCACGATTACTGGGCTGATTGTAAGCGACCAGAACGACGGCTGTGTGGGTGCGCCAGTGTAGGTTCTAACGGAATGCGGGCGTGCACACACTCCGGAGCAGAAAAAGCAGGCATTGGGCACCAGTAGGTTTACACTGTGCGTGCTTGATTCATGTCGGTGGTTGGCACCCTAGGGCTTGATACACCCTATGGTTGACCTAGCACAGTGACTACATTTCGTGATTGGGCTGTATGACACAGACACATGAACGAGCTAGGACTTGTAGGGAGCCGATCGATTAATAGATCGCTACGTGGAATTCGTTAGGTAGCATAATCCCTAATGGTCCTAGGTGGCATAAACCCTAATCGAATCCAGAAAACGTTCAATAGGTAGCATAATCTCTAGTGGCCCTAAGTGGCATAAATCCTAGTTGAACGCGCGATAGCTCATGATAAGGAAACCTAGCCAGAACAAGGGTGGCAGTCCCAATGATTTCAAAAATGGTGGCACTACGTTGAAGTAGTATAGAAATACGTGATGAAACCCGTACGATATACGGCAAGGGACTGTACATATACATGAAAAGGATGATACGGGTTGGGATACTAGTACAGTTGGTGCAGAGAATTTAGGAAATCGGAGAAAATAGATATCATTTTAATGGTGAAGCAGAGAAATCTTGCGATGCTTGATAGAAATCCTGCAAAACTATACTTAGTTCATCCTGAATGGGAACCTTGCAATGTTATACATGACAGATATCCTATGTTGTTATTCTTAGTTATCGTGCCTGTAGCTTATCTTGTCATCATGTTTATGTTTACTTTCAGTTTATTCATGCCATGTTATCTTTACCTGTTTTTATGCTGAAAGTCACTAGGACTTATTCAGTCTTTATGACTGACCCAGTTTGTTTCGCCTCTTTTTCTTCCGTCCCCTCCCCCTAGGTTCACAGGGTGGGAACACAGCTTAGTTCGGATCTTACCGAGCTCCAAAGCTATTTCATGAAGGCTTGGATTGCTCTTGGCTATGGCTTGCTTTGCTGCTTTATTGGGGAATGATTTATAACTATGTTTTTATGCTTCTTTACTATTGCAAGACAGATTTCGATGTAATGGATTTAGTCGCATTTTGATGTAAAAGGCTTTAGACCTTTCTAGATTTTAAAGCAATGAAATTTGGTTCTTCTTCCGCTGTTTTATATGTTCTGTCTTGTAATATTTCTGTGTATGTTTACCTAGATAATGCTCCACCAAAGCTAGTGCATTCCCTTTGTGATTGGCCCTAGCGGAGGTGGGGTGTTACAGGTCTCAACACCTAATTTAATCCAAGTCAAAAGTTATTCCCTATACAAGAATGACAGTTGAAAAATGGTCACAAACAAAATTGGTAAAAATTATGGATATATCTTCCATCCCCATAAACAACATATTAAAATATGAAAATGATCCAACCCTCAGGGAATAAAATAAAAATATACTACGATCCTCCGATAGGTAAAATGTGGGTTGTTACATTATCCAACCTCCACACGACTTTAAATCCTTCATTTCTAACTTCATTTGATCGAAAGCATTTTTAATAGGATGTTGACGGAACTCCCATGGTCCACAAGGACTTTCCGTACCAATGCAGTCCCGATGGTGGTAGTTATTACCAACATGTTGACACTCGGAGTTTCAACTCCTACACTTTCTCGGTCACAGAAGGTAACATCATATATTGTTGTCTTTTGTTGTTTCATGGGCGCAGCCTCTTTGAGATTGCTGTACTCTCCCATTTCCGGGAGTTTGCCGGCGTTAACACGTTGCTCCATTGATCTATTGCCAGACCCAGTCAGGTGTGGTCCTCCGACCATAGTGTTGATGACTATGCCTTTTTCCTTTTGCTAGGCAGTAGGTTTATAAGTAGACTGGTTCTGATTCAGAGCAGATCCTCCTTGCCCCTATCCTTGGAGGCAACCTTGTACTCATCCAGCTTCCCTGCACGAAGCAATTTCTCAACAACAGTCCTCAGATGATGACATGCATTTGTAGAGTGATCGTAAGTCTCATGAAGCAAGCAGAACTTCTTGGTTTTGCGTTCTTTTTCAGTCGAATCTCTAGGTGGGGGCATCTTGTATTATACATCATTGTAAGTATCTAAGTAGATATTCTCCGAGGTATCACTAAGCGGCGTGTAGTTTTCAAAAGACTGAAATCGAGGCCTCTTTCTTGGAATCATTTCTCCGATTCCTATTCCTTTTGTCATCCTTCCCGCCTTGGCGGTCATTCCCTCCATTCTTGTTACCAACATTAACTTCAACCTTTCTTGCGTTGTTATCAGACTGCTTGATGCCAACATTGCTTTGAATGTACTCTCTGGGGATTCCGTCAAACTTTCTCTTTCGGTTGGCATATATTTCCTCTCGTCGTAGACGAATGTTTGCCTTTTCATAAAACAACTCCCTAGTTAATGGCGGTTTCCCAGCCAAGTATCGCCCGAACTCCGTGTCATTATCAACTTCATCAATCAGTGCTATCAGGATGGTTTGCTTATATGGGTCACGCAGCTCTGTAACTGCCAGATTGAATCCATCCAATACGATTTTAGAGTTTCCCCAGGAGTTTGTTTGATTGCAAACAACTCAATGACACTCTTAGATTTCCGGGCATGGAGTCGAAACTGATTCATGAAACTCTCACTTCGTTCTTTAAAACTAAAGATTGATCGAGAAGGTAGCCAGGTGAACCACATCAATGCGACGTCTTCGAGATATTTTGGAAAAGCCTTACATTTTACAACATCGGGAGCTGCCGTGGCGTTCATGTACCATGAGTATCTCATCAAATGTTGCCTTGGATCGTTCCTTCCTCCATATTGATCCATTGAGGGCAGATTAAACCTTCTGTGGAACAAAAAATTCAGAATGCCATCTGTGAAAGGGTTATGGCTGCGATCAATGCCCTAGTTTTACTGTCAGTCATAATCTGATGTACCATTGCTTCCACTTCAACATTGGTTACCATCATTTCGGGATCTGCATTTCTACTTTTAATATATCCTGCTTCTACATCGGGTGACATTCTTTGGTATTTGGCAGCAACCGAATTCCTTTGCCCTCTATGACCCCGGTCATTCACAATACGAGTGGGTTGGAGGAGTTGTTGATGAGTAGGATTAGTAACACTGGGATCCTTGGAAAGGACATGAGACCCTTGTATCGGTAGCAACATTGGTTCTCTCAAGCAAGGATCATTTGGTCCCAAGACGCGGGCGGCATCTTCGTGGGATCCTAATGAACCGATCGTTATTTTCTCAAGATTATCAGGTCTTTCATATGGCCTTCTCTGACATGGGTGCCTTTCCTCCGAAGAAGATAAGTAGTCTGCAGCGAGGCAATAGCTCGGAGAAGGTGTTCCCTGCCGATGAAGCTCGTCTATCTATCTACTCATAGTATTCATGTTTTCTCGCATAACAGCTGTTGGATCTATATTAACCCTAGTGGGGGGTGAATAGGGTTTATTACAGCTTTGAAGTGTTATTAAAATAAATTGCAGCACAGATAATCAGTAGAGAAATAAATGCATTAAATAAATAACACACAGATTCACTAAGGTTTCTACTAGGTGTTAATAACAGATCCCGCTTACAGACCCTGTAAACTCGCACTCCCTGCTCCTGTACAGACCCTATGCTCAAAACCCTAGACTGGTCTATGTCCCTTAGACCAGATTTTCCCCTAGTTTTACAGACTCTAGTAAACTGCCTAGTTTTACAGATGAAACTAGGAAACCACCTAGATTTTTAAGACTCTAGAAACTATCAGTTAATCCCTAACTGAATCCCCTAGAATTTTATAGGCTCTAGAAACTGATCAATGGTTTAAGAAAAAACAATGTAAAAACACTTCAAAAATAAAATAGTGAAACCCTAGTCCTTAAAATTAAAACGAGTTTAAAAATCCCCCTTTAACACTACAAACTAGACTTGGTCGGCTCATTTTCCTTTGGCTTGCCCGCTTGTTTCTTTGTCCCGAACATTCTCTCTGAAAAACTAAAAATGGCGGCCTCGTTCCCAAAAGCTAGGGTTTTCTCTGTTGTCCCCCAAATCGCGATGATTGATGAGATGTTGTTGTGGTTTCTCTGATTGTTTCGATGCTAGTTTTGATCGACGATTTGGCTCGTGTTCTCTCTCTCTCTCGATCGAACCAGTGTGAGTAATTTGATTTTGAATTCTTTTTTGAGTTTATTGTGGTATCGATAAGAATTGCCTGTGATGAAATGTTTGTTAAATAGGTTAATAAAATCCAACAACTTGCTCTCTGATTTCCACGTATGTCTCGATCGGATTAATTTCGTGATTTCCCCTTTTGATTTGGTTTGATGAACTTGCCCCTTTTGAATTACTGCTTTAAAAATTCCTTGCATGATTCGCATGAAAGAAAATGTTTCTCTGACATATTACAATCAATTAAACCCTTGTCAAAAATATAAGGAAGATTTCTAGAAACAAATTAAAGGTTTTCCCTTTTTATCACTGACTATTTTCACACACTAATGCCTTCATTTATCTTGCTTTGATTTCGGTGATAAATATGCCTTTATATACAATGCAATTCAAATCACCTTGCCTAATTTGTTGTGCACCATTATGGAAACAATAAAATTGTTTTGCCAAAAATAGGAAACTAATTTTCTTGCCATTTAGAACAATATCGTGGTTTCTAAAAAAAAAGATTTTTCCTTGTGAAAATGATCTTGCATGTTTTGTTAATTACAAACTTGCCTTATATGTTGAACACTGATTGAATGCTTTCCCAAAATCATTTGTGAATTTTCAACAAAAAGCTCCCAGTTGATTTTCTGCAATTCTGGAAATCACACTGTATTTTTGGCAAATAAAAAAAACTTCCCAAAAACAAATTTACTTTGCTAAAAAATATTTGCTAATTTCTGGAAGTAATTTGGAAATTTTGCACTTTTATTTGAACACAGTTGTAAAGCTGGAAATTTTGAAATTTTGGAAATACAGTTGTTTTCTTGCTTTAAATTGCATACTTCATTCTTACCCAATCGACCATGTTATCGTATATGCTGTATCACCCTGAATTTGTTGATGCACTTCATGTTTATCATAATAACTGGTACATGCGGTCCACACATGAATCACGCCACTGTCTTGACCATGGCATTTGCAACTGAACGCACTTGTACATGTATGCTGAACTGATTTCATGTGTTTGCTGAGTTGTTCATTGTGCCTTGATATGATCTATGCATATATACTCTTGTATACTCCATTATTCATGCTGCGTTGGCCATTCAAACTATAACTTGAAACTATTTTCCCATTTCTAATGCATGTCTCACAAATATTGACCTGAAAACATTATTGCCTTGTCCACTTGATCATGAGTATGTATATGTCCACTTGTATTCTTCTATACTTCACATACTTGAGAGCACTGACCATTGTTGTAGCAACTATAGTTGCTTGAATCACATTTTGAAGTCTTGTCCTCTAATTTATTGCTCACTGTCTGGTGCATGTTATTTCACCACATAGTAGAGCTCGACCATGTTGTCTTGCTTTGTTGTGTATACTGGTTAGCCATGCTTGTACACATTTCACCTGTGTGTGCGTCTTCTATTTGTTCTTGAGCTTGTGTTACTTTATTTCTGAGAATTGTTGGACTTGAATGGTTTGTGCACATTTGACCATGCATTTTGCTGACTTGGCTTATTTCTGACTTGAATTTGCATGGCTTGACACTTGGGCTGCTTTGGCCAATTTGATATGTGTTGACTATGTTGTCATGTGCACTGAGTCGAGAAGGTCCACGTGGCTACTTCTTAGTTGCTTGCTAATTGGCGAGGCAGTGCACACTTGTATATTTATACACCTGTGTATATGCAGTCGTTCAAACCAGTTTTCCTGTCCCTGTATTATATATTTACAAACTGACTGTCTTGTGGTATTTACAGTGTATCATTATGAATATCACAAGCTTCTAGACACAGATGAATCAGATCAAGTCATGAAAAATGATGAGAAACACACCAGAAAACTAAGGCAAATAAAATTTTAAAAATAAAATTTATATTCATATGTATTCAGTTTCATTTCTATTGCAATGTACTACGTGTGTGTTTCGTGTGACAGGTAAGCAGGTGATGACTGGACTGACTGTGAGCTATGAAGATAAAAGACTGAAGATAGTGAATGAGAATGTCAATATGTGTGTATATATGAAATGTAATTGTGTCAAAGAATGTACTGAGTGATTAGTGATGTAGTGAGGAGCTTTGTATAAGAATGTGAGAATTGCACTGATATTTGTAATAAACAAATTTGTTTGAAATAAAATATTATTTTATTGTTGTCAAACAAACTTCTCTATTTTATTCAGTTTGTTTACAAGTACAAATTCCTGTGAAGTGTTTAAATAGTGAAATTATAAATAGATGTACTGTTTGAATGTTTGAAATATAATTTTTAATTTAAAAAAAATACAGTATGAAAACATGAATGTATGTATAGTCGTATTCTATTTAAATATAAATATTATATTCATGTCTGTGATATATATATAGAACAGTACAATAACAAACACATTTAAAATAATATTTATTTGGTTGTTGTCATCAAACAAAAATCATATAACTGTGTATGCAACTACGTCATATACAACAATCTCCTCCTTTTGATGATGACAAACAAATAGAAGATTTTGAGCACACTAAATGTATTTGATAGTGAATATTGAACTCCCCATATTTATTAGATCCCCCTACAATAGACAACTCCCCCTATAACTGTACATGAGTGAAATGAATGAATAATAATGAATTTTCAAAATTATAAATATTTATAAAATATTCACTCATAAATCAAAATCTCAACCCATTCTCCCCCTTCTGTTATCATCAAAAGGATTCAGAAATTAAATTATAGATGAAAAATGACTAAAAATAAAATTTCAGCTTAAGAGGAAGAACAGTCATCATAAATCTCAATCAGTCAAACAAAAATCATAATATTCTAAGAACTAGTGGCATATTTCACATTTTAGAGAATGACGGATTTTCGGTGAAATTTATATGAATGGAGAGAGTTTTAAAACAAATAATTCCAATTATTTTCCAATAAGATTTCCGAAAATAAATCACAAAAACAGTAATGGATTTGGACTATAATTAATAATTCAATTTAAGTGACGAAATCGTATAATCTCAAATCCCAATAGCTATCAATCAACAAATCATGATACTTCATAAGATGCCAACATATTTCACAGATTAGAAAGATGGATTGATAATCTGGTTTTTAAAACACCACGGAGAATTTTATATTAATTTTAATTTATAGCGCATTATTTCCTTTTTTTTCTTTTTCTTTTTCTTTTATTTAAGAGCACACTGACCATGCATAACCAGAGCTTGGATTTTTGAATGAGGTCAGTCGCAGTTTAAATTATAAGTTGTCTCATAACCATGCATAACCAGAGCTTGGATTTTTAAATGAGGTTGGAGACACACTTATGTATTAGTTATATATTTTTTTATCATTTTTAGCTTTAAATAGAAAAACTCCTCGGTATATACAACCAATATGAATGATAAAAATGTGTTAGGTACAGAAATGGACTGTGAAATAAATTTCGAAATTATTTATATTATGAAATATGCTCGACTGTACCGGGATCATTGAAAATTTTAAATTATCACTAATTCTAAATAACATAGTCCAATTTCTATCACAAATATTTTCACTGTTTATTCAAGATGATTTTTTTTAAAAAAATAAACTCTCCACATTATTATAAAATCATGATGGATGGCAGATAGATGAAAGATAATGAAGATGGTCATGAAATAATTCCCAATTCAAAGATATTATAATAAATGTTCAACCATCATGAAAAATTTAAATAAAATCTCGTCTTATTGTGAAATATACTACAGTCACAATTCATCACAATTTCAAAATCTAATAATAATTTTGACGAATTATAAATATAGTTCAATTTGGATATTGATTTCAATTTCTGAATGAATAATCAATAAATAATTTTAAAATTGAAAATCAATTAAAAGAGGAATCTGAAAAGCTATACAAGACAAGAGGGATTAAAATATATACAAAAAATTCAGCACATTTGATACCAATTGGTGTCCTTATTAACAAATTTTAATCACAAAGCCCAACCAGACAGAATTGACAAATTTGGCACATTTATCAGAACTGCAGACAAGAACAAGCAGTTATTTGAAGAACAGTATCAGAGCACCAAACAGATCATAAACAAGCAATTTCAAAATATTTTCAAAAACAATATCAGATTAGTATAAATATCATTTTCAAAGCAAACATGTCAAGGAGATGCTTCAAAGAAATTTCAGACAGTCAAAGAATGGTTCATGATCCAATGAATAAATATAGGTTTTATTTTAAATCATTTGAAGGGATATGAAAAGATCGAGATTCAATGAATCAGTCACACCAGATTATAAATTTTAAATTCACGATGTGTGTGGGATTCAGGAAATCAATAATTTCAAATGATTTTAAACATTCAAATATTTAAATATAAACATCATGAAATAACAGTGAATTTCAAGACCGAATTTTCAAAGAATTTTTCAAAATTATTTCTAACAAGCCTAAAGAATTTTTCAGAATATTTACATCAAGTTTGAAGACATATTCATGATCGAAAAATAATTTATTTGAAATCACTTGAATGGATGCAAATCATGAGATACAATGAATCAATCACATAGCATTAATAATTTCAGATTTGATAGGTGTGTGGGATTCAAAACATCAGAAATTTTCAAGTAATCTCAAACAAACAAAAAATCCAAAACAGATGATCATGAATTACAGTGAATTTCAAGATGTAAGCAATGATTCAAACCAAACAAAAATATCCAAGTCAGTCTGAATCAATGGAATTATCACAACTGATAAATAGTAGAGTGTTGTAATGAGTATATTATTTCAAGCTTTTCTAAAATGAATTAGAAGGAACTCAAACCAGCAAAGGTGTGTGAAATTCCACAAAACTTTCAGATCTTCAGAAATTTAGAATTCAAAACAACAGTGTTCAAGATATGACAAGAATACATCAACACTTTTATGAATTCTGCAATCAAGAAATAAACTTCAAAACAATTGCAGATATTTACAAGTTTAAACTCAAGATCTGGAATGTAACACCCCACGTCCATTAATGTCACTCACAAAGGGAATGCATTAACTTCCATGGAGGTTTTAAGTGAATATAGAACAGAATAATTACAACAAGACAGATAATAAGTAGTACTTGGAAATCTAAAACTTTATTTATTGCGACGGAAATTAAACATGTTTGTTACATCATAAAACCATAAATCAGAGTCAAGTACAATATCCATCTTGATAAAACAAAATACATAACCCCATTACATAAATAGCCATTAAAGAAGATAACAAGCTGGACTTTACTTCAGCGATCCAAGCTTTCCAAAAGAGAGATAAAGCAATCCAATCAAACTCCACTAGATCTGGGCCCACCCTGAGGACCTGGAGGGGGGAAAAGATAGAAATGGAGGGGGTCAAACATAAAGTTTGGCGAGTATGATAATTCTAACAATACTATTATCAAAATAACTAGACTAAGGAATAAACTGGAAAACAAGGAAATGCCTATGAACTATTGGGTATGGAAGAGCAGATAAAGATAACGTTAAAGGCACACCTAATTACTAACGAATAATTACTACACTGCACCACACTAGTCACTCTAAAGGTTGATCCCACTTGCTTCACTTAGAAATTTTATAAATAGCTTCGTGTACCCCTAGCTGACTACATAGGTGCCGCCTGCCCCTGTCTCCGCTAGGTGTACCCCACTACCCACTTTCGATCGGCTCCCTACTCGTAGATACCCGTGCTGGCCCCACAGTGGGGTGTATCAGTCCCCTAAAGTGGCAACCCGATACAACTTGAGAATGCACGGCTTATACCTACACGATGCAACAACGTCTTACCTACCAGCCCAGGTCCACACACGCATATGAAACCCGTTGGACTTGCGTTGCCACCGCTAACCCGTTTGGCCTCTTATAGTCAAACCCAGTATGCGTGTCCCGTCCTCGACTTGGGTCGAGCCCACAAAAATACGTTTGGGTTACTGGTTGAAATGGGCCCCCATAAGCTATCCACCTAAGCTTGTCCCCACTAGTATATCCCACTTAACCCTCTTCTTAGTAATGTTCATTTACATGTGTGTTTGGTTAAGTCTTACTAATCGTATTTCAAATGCCACTAAAGGCACCCACTAGATTCCTCATGCCACCCAAGGCACCTACTTAACCCCCATGTCCCACCTTACATGTTTATCTGGTTAAGTATTTCTTAATTCATTAAGGCCATAACCTTATAAAGACCTCTCACATTAGACTGGCATTTATGGCAGCTGGATTTGCCGGGCGGGTCCGGGCAGTCTTACACCATAAAAGAGTTTAACCTCGTGTCTTTAAAACTGTTATGCTTTAGTTTGGGCCTAGGACCTCTCACATTGGGCTGACATTTGTGACTACTGGATTTGCCGGGCGGGTCTGGGCAGTTTTACGTCACAACGAGTCCAACCTCGTGTCCTAAGCATTGATTAACACTTATAATCTTATACCCCAGTATTAAATATATCCCTATTCAAATCATTAATTAATTCCAATTTTAATGATGTCCATAATTGACTCAATTATGGCCATCCACTTACGGTGTGCAAAATCATATCAATTGCACCCCAATTTCTTAATATTAAATCCTTAATATTACCCCTACCCCACGTCATACGTTCTCTTATTCAACGCAAAATATACGTTAGACTCGAATAGTCTAACTCATAGCACAAAGATAAATTATCACAACATATAGACAAATAAAATAGATCTAATCATAATAGGGGTGAAACTTGCATAAAACTACACATGTCATGGATCTAAAGGTGTCAACTTGTTTGGTTAAATGTGACAACTTACATAATATGATCATAATCCAAATTCATGTATAAACTTGCATATGTGGTTTATGCAACATAATGATGGTGTGAACTAGCATCTAACACATAGAACTCACTCATGTCATAGCATAATTCTAGATCTAAATAGATGTCATAATTCTAGATCTAAATAGATGTCATAGGATATGTAAGATTATACATACTAATCAATCTAAACTTGCATAGGTACATGTGATTTATCATGTGAATCATCATAGCCCCAAACATATATATATATAGCCAACATCATGATTTGATCAAGCATAAGCTAACTATAACATAAATAATAACATCACGACTTTGTAACATCGCAACTTAGCATAGAAACTTGCAACAACATATATAATATCATCATAGCATGATTTACAACATATAGGATATCATCATCACATAACATAGGATTTACAACCTACATGATAGCATAAGGTTTACAACAACATATATGACAATTCACATCATTTTCTTATGATCCATATCACATCTTAATCTAATTAGTTTGCTAATAATCTTGTTAAGATCATCATACTCAACACTCAAAAGCAGTCGAATCAGCGCTCCTTTGATGAAGAATTGCTGTGGGTAGTTCTGATTTGGTTGCTGTTCTTTATCTTTAATTTGGTGGCGGCTGCTCTAGGGCTCAAAATAACAGCATGACGGCCATGGAATTTTTTTTCTTCTGATTTAGGGTTTGTGTATAGGGGTCTTTTTATAGAGTTATAAATTAATTGAAGCCGTCGGATGTTCTTAGGGTTAATCAAAACCATTCAATTATGATAGGGTGATGAGTCAGCCTTAATGACTCAGCAAGGAGTCAGAATGGACTCAACAACACGGGTCATCCTGAAACAGAAAGCTGTGCAGGCTCCAGCCTCGGCCTGGGTGCACTTGGCAGGTGCGCTAGTGTAAATATGTACTGGCGCACTTCCCAAGTGCACCAGTGCATTTTTTTTTACTTTGCCACCAAACTTCGTTCGTCCATAACTCTTTCATCCGGTACTTGTTTCCCGCAAACTCGGACTCTATCTCCACTAGAATTCCGAGACGAACACAATGGCGCAACCCAATCCCCATAATTCTCACGTCTGAGATTTATTATTCTTTAATTTAGTTAAATCGATTATTCAAAAATCCGGGGTGTTACATGAAAATGATTAAAAACATTAGAGTTTTATACAAATGAAGTGAATTTCCAGAAAATATGAATTCTACAATTGGAAGTTTAAGAAATCCCAAAAAAGTTTCAATGATATGACAGTGATAAACCAAAATAGAAAAAATACATAGAGGGGGTAAGAAAAAAATCAGACAAAAGAATAAAAACAAAGAATATACAAAAATTGTGAGTCTTCAGATTATACCTGAAAATGATGTGAGCAAATGAATCTCCAACTCAAACATACTTGGCCAAGGAACTCCAAATGATACTGGAATAAAGAATAACTTGAATTTCTAATCTCTTTTTGCATAGTGGTTCATCAGCCTCTTTCGGTACCTAAAAGTTTAGAGAATCAAGTGGTTTCACAAAATTTGTAAAACCACTAGTAGTTTTGTTAACATCTTTCGGTACCCAAATCAGTTTGTATAAAAACCCATTCGAATCTATCTTTGTGCTTTAGGAACCCAAAATTGTTTCACTCTATTTCTTTTTGGGATCCAAAATGGATTATTATAAAACAAATTCACATCTCGATTATGATTTAAAAATCCTTTGAAATTTTCAGAATTTAAAATTTTAAATTGATTCTTTTCAAAGAAGTTTGTAGGATTTTTAAAATCACAAGAATTCAATTTTTCAAAACCACTTGTTTTTCCAAAACCAAGACCTTGTTTATATCCAACAGAAAACTGGTTTTTCAACAACATATTCAAAGATATTTCACTATCAGAAAATTTAGTCATAGTAGACTCTAGTCGTTGAATTTTGAATTTAAGGTCACTGTTCTCTTTTATTAAATCTGAACAACGGTTACCAGTGATCTTCCTTTTAGCATCATATTGTTTCAAAACCAAATTTTCAGATTCAAGTAATTTAATTTTGGTTTGGGATTCAGAAATTTCAAATTCAAAATGTTTTCAACTTTCAGATTCAAAATTCTTGAGTTTTACAATCTCAATTTCTAGCTCATTCAAAACTGATTCAGATTTCTGTAAATTTTGATTTTCAAAAATCTTATGTTTGGAAATAATATTATCCAACTCCTTTTGTAAAGAATCTTTTTTATAAATTAGCTCATCTTCATTTTGTTTTAAAATGATAATTTATTTTTCAAATTTCTAAAGATTTTTATTTAGATGAGTTAAATCATTTTTCAAATTGAAACAATTCTTGCAATCGAAGTTTTCATGTTTTAATTCTAACATATTATTTTTGTTTATCAAATCACGATTTTCAGATCTTAGAAGTTTTTTTTCAGTTCGAGATGATTGACATTTTTGGTTAAATTATTATAGAGAGAAAACAATTTTTCATATGAAAAATCTCCATTGTCTGAATCATCATTAATGGCTGCAGTTAAGCACACATCTGAATCAGAGTTGGTTGTTGAGGGTTTTGAGCAGCTGTCAGATTTTCAATACAGCGTGTTGAGAGTTTTCCAGATATCCTACGCAATTAAACAATGAGAGATAAATTTTAATTGATCATTATCAAGATAAGAATAAATAATATGCATAACATGAGCATTCAAAACCTTATTCTTCTTATCTAACATATCTCCCAAATTTTCAATAATATTCCAATATTCAAAATTAACATATTTTAAATATAATTCAAATTTTTGATTTCCATATTAAAAATCTGTTCCATTGAAAATAATTGGAATATCACCAGATTGACTCTCAGAAGACTGACAACTAGGATGACCCATATCTCTGGAGTTAAAAATTACCTGCTCTGATACCACTTAAAGATCTAGAATATAATTTATGGCTCTTCAGTGTACCTCAGACACTGGTTTTACGTCCGGCCTCTCGACACGGAATAACTCAAGCAGGACATGTGGAGGTAAGAGTCAATGCATCGCCAACCATATCATAAATCATAAGGCGAGAACCCCCCATCATGCATTAACCAACTCCGATACCACTTGTTGGATCTAGATTAACCATAGAGGGGGGGTGAATAGGGTTTATTATAGTTTTGATGTGTTATTAAAATAAATCACAGCACAGATAATCAGCAGATAAATAAATGCAGTAAATAAATAACACACAAATATACCCAGCTTCGGCAGACTCTGCCTACTGCTGCATTCACTAAGGTTTCTACTAGGTGTTAATAACAGATCCCGCTTACAGACTGTAAATTCGCACTCCTTGCTCCTGTACTAACCCTACTCTCAAAACCCTGGACTGGTCTATATCCCCTATACCGGATTTTCCCCTAGTTTTACAAACTCTAGTAAACTGCCTAGTTTTACAGACGAACTAGGAGACCACCTAGATTTTTCAGACTCTAGAAAATGTCAGTTAATCCCTAACTGAATCCCAAGAATTTTACAGGCTCTAGAAACTGATCAATGGTTTGAAAAAAACAAAGTAAAAACACTTCAAAAATAAAATAGTGAAACCCTAGCCCTTAAAATTAAAAGGAGTTTAAAAATCCCCCTTTAACACTACAAACTAGACTTTGTTGGCTCATTTTCCTTTGGCTTGCCCACTTGTTTCTTTGTCCCAAACATTCTCTCTGGAAAACTAAAAATGGCGGCCTCATTCCCAAAAGCTAGGGTTTTCTCTGTTGTCCCCCAAATCGCGATGATTGATGAGATGTTGTTGTGGTTTCTCTGACTGCTTCGATGCTAGTTCTGATCGACGATTTGGCTCGTGTTCTCTCTCTCGATCGAACCAGTGTGAGTAATTTGATTTTGAATTCTTGCTTGAGTTTCTTGTGATTTCGATAAGAATTGCCTGTGATGAATGGTTGTTAAATAGGATAATAAAATCCAACAACTTGCTCTCTGATTTCCATATTTGTCTCGATCTGATTAATTTCACGATTTCCCCTTTTGATTTGGTTGATGAACTTGCCCCTTTTAAATTGTTGCTTTAAAAAATTCCTTGCGTGATTTGCATGAAAGAAAATGTTTCTCTGACATGTTGAAATCAATTAAACCCTTGTCAAAAATATAAGGACGATTTTTGGAAACAAATTAAAGGTTTTCCCTTTTTGTCACTGACTATTTTCAAACACTAATGCCTTTATTTATTCTGCTTTGATTTCGGTGATAAAAATGCCTTTACATACACTGCAATTAAAATCACCTTGCTTAATTTGTTGTGCACCATTCTAGAAACAATAAAATTGTTTTGCCAAAAAGAGGAAACAAATTTTCTTTCCATTTAGAACAATATTGTGGTTTCTGAAAAAAGAATTTCCCTTATGAAAATGATCTTGCATGTTTTATCAATTATAAACTTGCCTTATATGTTGAATACTGATTGAATGCTTTCCCGAAATCATTTGTGAATTTTCAATAAAAAACTCCCTGTTGATTTTCTACAGTTCTGGAAATCACACTGTATTTTTGGCAAATAAAAAAACTTCTCAAAAATAAATTTACTTTGCTCAAAAATATTTGCTGATTTCTCGAAGTAATTTGGAAATCTTGCCCTTTTGTTTGAACATAGTTTTAAAGCTGGAAATTTTGGAATTCTGGAAATACAGTTGTTTTCTTGCTTTGAATTGCATACTTCATTCTTACCCAATAGACCATGTTCTCGTATATGCTGTATCACCATGAATTTGTTGATGCACTTCATCTTTATCATAATAACTAGTACTTGCGGTCCACACATAAATCACGCCACTGTCTTGACCCTAGCATTTGCAATTGAACACACTTATACATGTATGCTGAAACTGATTTCATGTGTTTGCTGAGTTGTTCATTGTGCCTTGATATGATCTATGCATATATACTCTTGTATACTCCATTGTTCATGCTGTGTTGGCCAGTCAAACTATAACTTGAAACTGTTTTCCCATTTCTAAAGCATGTCACACAAATATTGACCTGAAAACATTATTGCCTTGTCCACTTGATCATGAGTATGTATATGTCCACTTGTATTCTTCTATACTATACATACTTGGGAGCACTGACCATTGTTGTTGCAACTATAGTTGCTTGAATCACATTTTGTAGTCTTGTCCTCCAATTTGTTGCTCATTGTCTGGTGCATGTTGTTTCACCATATAATTGAGCTCGACCATTTTGTCTTTCTTTGTTGTGTATACTGGTTAGCCATGCTTGTACAAATTTCACCTATGTGTGTGTGTGTGTCTTCCATTTGTTCTTGAGCTTGTGTTACTTTATTTCTGAGAATTGTTGGACTTGACTGGTTTGTGCACATTTGATCATGCATTTTGCTAACTTGGCTTGTTTCTGACTTGAATTTGCATGGCTCGACACTTGGGCTACTTTGACTAATTTGATATGTGTGGACTATGTTGTCATGTGCAATGAGTCGAGAAGGTCCACGTGGCTACTCCTCAGTTGCTCGCTGATTGGCGAGGCAGTGCACACGTGTATATTTATACACATGTGTATATGTAGTCGATCAAACCAGTTTTCCTGTCCCTATATTATATATTTGCAAACTGATTGTCTTGTGGTATTTAAGTGTATCACTGTGAATATCACAAGCTGTCTAGACACTGATGAATTAGATGAAGTCATGAAAAATGATGAGAAACACACTAGAAAACTGAGGCAAATAAAATTTATATTTGTATGTATTCAGTTTCATTTCTATTGCAGTGTACACTATGTGTGTTTCATGTGACAAGTAAGCAGGTGATGACTGGACTGACTGACAGAAGACAATGAATGAGAATGTCAGTGTGTGTGTATATATGAAATGTAATTTTGTCAAAGAATGTACTGAGTGATGAGTGATGTAGTGAGGAGATTTGTATAAGAATGTGAGAATTGTACTGATATTTGTAATAAAAAAAATTGTTTGAAATAAAATATTATTTTATTGTTGTCAAACAAACTTGTCTATTTTATTCAGTTTATTTACAAGTACAAATTCCTGTGAAGTGTTTAAATAGTGAAGTTATAAATAGTTGTACTGTTTGAATGTTTGAACTATAATATTTAATTTTAATAAAATACAGTATGAAAACATGAATGTCTGTACAGTCGTATTCTATTTAAATATAAATATTATATTCATGTCTGTGATGTATATATAGAACAGTACAGTAACAAACACATTTAAAGTAATATTTATTTGGTTGTCGTCATCAAACAAAAATCATATAATTGTGTATACAACTACGTCATATACATCAACAACACTATCATGTCCTTGAGCCTCTAAGGTAACATTGGTTCTATCCAATATATCAAGAAAACGTGAAAACTCCGTCTGCGAAACTGATGCAAAGGCAGGAGGTTGATGGCTGGTGGTTGCTGTCGGATTTGAAGTGTTTGAACTAGGTAGAGTTGGTACGTCAATACTGGTTGAAGGGTTCGGGTTGCCCCTGGGGTCGAGCAACGACTTGATGGTTTGGTCCTCCCGGTATTTCAGCCTCGGATCGGGTCATGATGGCTCCCTGTGCTCGGGTCAAACCCCGCGATCCAGGACCCTACGAGTCAGCTTCAATTTTCTCCTGCACATCATCTCATTGTTCTTCGTTTGCCTCGTTTCCTCGCCAAGCTTGTGATTCCTTAGCTTTCTTAGGAGCTATAAAGTTCTGATTTACTGAAATCAACGAAATCTTCAGAAATGGAAGAAATGTGGACTATCTCTTCGGACTTGGAAATCCAAATGGTAGAATGACAATCCAAAAGGCTAAGAATTCAAGTCTTCTCAGTGAAAGCACCAAAATGTTAGACCAAAAAGTGGTTCTAACACCCAATTAAGAAATAGCGAAGAATTATAACTAGGAATAAAATAAAAAGTAGTAAGCACACAGAATTTATAGTGGTTCGGCGTTAACAAGCCATATCCACTTTATATGATTATGATTGACTAATCAATCACAAGTATAATACAGATATCTACTCAATCTCATAATTATAATGAATTATTCCTTAATATTGCTCAAATTAAATTCAGCAAATTGGAGTTGAATCTGAATAAAAATGGAGGAGATACATTAATAATGAAAGAGGTTTATCAAAGTGCCAAAAGTCCTCCTTAAATGACATGTCCCGGGCTATTTATTGGCAAATTCTACAGGTGCGTTACGGGATGATGTGGCGCTCATCCCGAAAATCTCGGAGCAGTTCGTGAGTGAGTGGAGAGGTAGTTACTGAGGCGGTTCGTGACACATGGCAATGGATCCATTCTTTTCGGGTAGTGGAGATCGTGGGGCCGACCACGTCTTTTTTTTTCCTAAATGCCATCGGGTCGAGTCTCTATTCTCGAGTGGGCAATCCCTTCGTGGTGCGAATGGGTCTCTTCAGAACAAGGGTCATGATCTAGGGGCCACGATGCGAAGACCCAAACCTGAGCATCTCGATCCTGAACTTTTAAGCATATGAATTGTTTTCCCACCTTATCGTGAGCACTTATGCTTTGTGTGGCTTGATCACATAGCAAGCCAACACACACACATATATATACACACAAATTTATTTATCTCGTATGTGATAATATAAACAAACCTATATATATTGTCAATTTTTTATTATTATATAAAAAATTAAAATTAGTTTTAGCTAAAATGTAAAAAAACAATCTTTACCAATTTACAATAGTTAACTAATTGAAATAATGTATTATTATGATCCAATATTTAACATTAAGAATTTTTAATAAAATGGCGGGAGCCCCCTTCTTCGCGACTTTCTAGATCTTTCTCTCTTGCGCCGCCGCACCTTAATCACTCCTCTCCTCTCTCGTTGCTCTGCTTCGACCCTCTTCATGGCCAAGAAAAAAGCCAAAACCCATCTTCTCTCATCAATCACTACTCGATCTGGCAGCCGCGCTCAATCTCAACATTCGAACTTTGATTCTAATGCTGACCTTGATGTTGATACTTCCCCTTCAGCTAGATTTGTCTTCGCTTTACCTGACAACCACCCTTTGAACGCTTTAATCTCTAAATTTAGAGAGTCAAGTCCTTCCATTTGTAAGTCAACAATTGACACTGGTAAGTCACCGTTAACTCCATTTCTTTCTCAGGCTTCGTTCATTTGGCCTAGGCCAGAAGCACATGAGTCTGGGATCACTGAAATTTTAGGCTTTGAAAACTTGGGTAATGTTTTGGGAAACGCAGATGGAGTTGTGTCTCCTGACTAGGACGCTGATGTTTTTACGTTAGGTACTGGTAAATCTTGTGATGTTTCTATGTTGGTTGTGGGCAAAGGATTGTCTGGTTTCTCAAACCTTGAGCCTCATGAAAATCTTCAGTGCCATATACTTACTCGAGTAAATTTCCCTCTCAACCAAGCATTAAACCCTTCAAACCCATCCACTAATACATCTAACCAATGACCCTATGAAAAGGCAGCACGTGCTAGTACTGCTAAAACGACGATCCGAGCACCTATTGGTCCTAAGAAATGGACAACTCTATTTGAAACCCTTCCTCGTACTGTGGGGGAATACTTACTAGTTTATTTTGACCTTCTGGACACCGGGAGTGGCTCTGTTCCTCCACCTGAAATCCATTAGAAGCAGCGAAATTTTGGAATGACTAATTAGTTGGTTTCATCTTAGATTCAAAACCACCTGAAGTAAATATGCTTACAGGTTGCCATAATTCCTGGCATTTGAAGATGACTATTGTAGAAGGCCTATATTACTTTAAGTTCTCCTCTGCAGAGGAGAGAATTAGTGTGTTGGAAGCTTCTCCATCTATCATCGATGTGAGACCTTTTATTATGACTTCTTGGACTACTTTGATTGATAGAGTCCCTGAACAGGTTCTTTCGATTCCTATTTGGGATTAGTTCACCCATATCCCCTCTGTACTTCAATCTCTACTAGGATTAAACTGGTCTGCATGTCATATTGGGAAGCTCAAATGTTTTGATGCTGATGCCATTGCAAGGAGGAACTTAATTTACACGAGGGCCCAGATTGAGATTACTCCTGATAAACCTTTGCCTACTCAGATTAAAGTTTGCATTGATAACCGTGAACACTTTGTAGATGTGAAGTATAGGTGGAAACCTGATATTTGCACTAGATGTAAATCCTTTGGACACAGCCTTACTGCTTGCCAACTTATATTTGATGCGCCTCCACCAGCTAAAATTCCCCTTCTTAAGCCTCTGGTTCGAGTTTGGTTTCCTACTGGTAGGATGGTTCCTCTGATGGAGGAGGTTCCTCCAGTTACTACATTGCCTGACTTTCCAATTACTATATTGCATTTAATTACTATATTGCCTGATTTACCACCAGATCCTGACATCTCTTGGAACGAGAAGGAGACTGCCTGGGTGCATGCCTCCTCAGGATGCATTGTGATACTAATGATGTCTTCTTTATTTTTATTGGAGATGAAGAGCGCAGTCGACTCTTCTACAGGCCGAAAGGCACGAAATTGGTAATGTGGAACGAGGGTGATATTGGTAAAAACAACACTGTGATAATGTAGTATACTTCTTGGGACATGAACAAATTACCTGCTCCATTCATCGTAGTGGATTTAGCCTCCCGCTTCTGGGCCTAACAGCGTATTATGACACCCTACACCGACACCTTTTTTGAGGATGAATCATTGGACGAGTAGTGTGGCTTAGTTTATCCTTTGTACTCTGACTATGTAGTTGTCTTAGCTATTTTGTTGTATTGATAGTGACTGGACACTTCAGACCAAACATATTACTCTATGCATGTGCAAAATACCAGTGCTTTTCTCGATAGTAAAAGTGGTACACCTACTATAAAAAGGCTGCCTTGCCAAAAATAATGATAATGTATTATTATATAATGTTAATTTAAACAAACTAGTGTATATTGTACATTTTTTTAATCACTTAGAATTTCCCCTAAGTCTGACAAGTACTTATGCTTTCAAACTTGAAACTTATTTACACAAAATTACACCAAATTAAGTTACAATTTAACAAAATGAACTTTAATTTTTAATAATATTATAGCTTTTTTACTATTGTTTTCGAAAATTTCTAAGTTCTAACAAATCATCTCTAATTTTAGATAAAAGGTAAACACTTTTAGATCACAACAATTAGTTATGAATGTTATCTTAATTTAAATTGTAGGTTTCCCAATAAAATTATTTAGCTTTTCATCAACATATAAGTCTAAATTTCATTAATTTATTGGTTAGTTCGATGGATTGCATGAAAAAGATTACATATTAATTAAGAAAACACATAACTTTAGTGATATATTTTTGTTGAAAAATAACGATGTATATTAAGTGATTTTTTGTGTATGAATATAAGTCTCCAAATATATCGGATAATAATAAAAAAATTAATATCATTTTTAAATATGTCTTTCATTCTCCCTTTGTTGTAGAATTTATGTTGCTTAACTTTCCCTTTCAAAGTACTCTTCCACTATATAAGAAGGAATCTAATGTCGCATTCATTAAATTTTCAATGTTATTTAATTTATACTTAATTATTTGATAAATCTATATATGTGATAGATTATACCAATGTATCTATGTAATTTGGGATTGTAGAAGGAGAACCGAACTCATCTCCAACCATTTGCGGTCCATAATCTTGTGTGTAATGATTAACTAGATTGATAACATGAAGGGGCTAGCTCTAACAAATGGTAGTTACCTTTATTCTCCTACTAGTGGGCAGTTACAAACTTGAAATCACCTAATTCATAAGTTGCTACAAAGTAGCCTTCCACTTTTATAGATGCTTTCCCTATTTTCTACCTCATTTTTCACCATATTAACTTTTATTTTACGACCAAGAGCATAAAATGATGCTCGTCTAATCTAGGTTGGCAAGTTATACATGCATATTCAAGATGATAATTGTGTATTCCAATTTGTTTAACTAAAAGTAGTTCTGATAATCTACAATTGGAGTTATCCAACACTAGGACATATTCATAAGAATCAGATCGGTGCAATCGAAAATTTATCATGTGCGATAGCTGCCATACTCATGAATTAGGAAAAACTAAGCGGTGAAGTTTTAAGACAGCTAAGAACCTTCCAAAATAGCATACACATCACTTGCCTTAAGAATAAGACTCAAAAAACCAAAATCTAATTGAAGATAGAGATCAGAAACAATCTCTGATCAGGGTTAGCACCAATCCCTAAAGCTTTCCCAGATCTTCAATCATCCTCATGCCAAATAGAAGCCGAGAAACCACAATTTTATCCATGCTAGTTTATGATGGTTTGAAAGCACATTCGTTTCAAATGATCAACTGATGAATCAAGCTATTTTTCCCAACCTTTACACTATGAAATTCCCTCAAGTTCCCTTAGTAGGGCAAATAAAGCATCAAAGTAGAAGATACAACTCAACCACACATTCAAAACACGAGAAGGGATATTTGAAGGGCATGTTTAAGGTTGGTATTGATCCTCGACTATGGATCAGTACCTGACCCAGACTATTATAGTATTGGCCATGATTTCTTCAGTTTAGCTCTGTTAGAATGTAAGGAAATGGAAAAGAATGTTGACCGAAGTCTTCCATCAACCTGAAGCTATAAATAAAGGAGAAGGGGATAGTTTTGAAGATACTTTAGCTTGTTGTATGAATTCATGTTTTTACTATGTAATTCCAGGGATCACCAACAATCCATAAGACCAACTCCAAAAAAAAGTACTAGAAGTCTCAGCAAAGTTTAAGTAGACATTGGTCTTGTCTAATCGAACCACTATAATAGTAGTGTGTAATTATTTCTTCTCACTTTTAAGCAATTTTCTACATTTCTCTACCATTAATTTCTATGTGTTTGTGTCATTTTCTGGCATAGAATTTTTGGTTCTTTCATTGAGAGGGCCATTCTCAAGATAAATGGCTATATCATTTACTTTTAAATTGATTTAATCTATGAGATTAATCTATTTACTTTGTTTTTATTATAAACTATGGCTATTCAGATTTCAAAATAATATATCAAAGGATTATTTCAAGCTCTGGCTTTATGAAAATAAAAATATGTTACCTCTAGAGTTGTTAAATATGTCGAGAATGTCGGTTCTCATCATGTTGAAGAAGTTGCATAATTGAATATTATCAAAACTCAAAACCCATATGATATGATAATAAGAGTTAGGATAGACGGTCGATGAAGAAGACGAATGACAAGTTGCACAGGAGTTGAGATGAGATGATGTATTTGATGAAGGGGAGTCCTCATTTGTTAAGCCAATCGACCTGCCATCACAGTAGAAGCAGGAAATATTTGATGCCTTTTAATTCAAAGAGTATAGTTTATCATTATCCTATTGAAAATATAGGGAAGGAAAGGGAAAAAAATGAAGATAAAGGAGACTAAAACTTCAAAAGATAAGTCGAACAATGCTAAATGTGGTAGTTTGAGGACCAATATTGAACCATGTTCAAGGATCAATACCAAACCCATGGTCCTTAATTAATTAATGGTGGTGGCGTAGATGAATAGGGTGATAATGCTAGTCGTTCTATTGATGGCAAGAATGTTGAAGTTTTGGAGATTGCTATTGATCCACCATGTAGAAACTATAATAACAAGATTTTTGGATGAATAGTTTTCCAAGAGTCAAGATAACCCAGATGTCATGTAAATAATCAACATTAATTACCATGCCAAACACTGGGAATAGGCCATTGTCATCGACATTCATTGGATCAAATAGAGCCTGCATCCTTGTAGGAGATGGTGAAAATGTTAGTAAATGAAACTCAACTTGTGAGTAACAATGAATGAGGTTCGTCTCCTAGCATGATCCCATTCAAGAAAGATATATTATGTAAAGAGCACCCTTAAAATTCACAATACTGACCAAGCCATCTTATAGTGGAAACGATAGTTTCCAAGCAATGCTTGTTGAATTACTAATGGCATATGGACATAGCTAGGGTGATGGATGTCATCCAGAGAAGATATTTTCTGATTTTTCTCAAGGTTATAGCAATGTTGTGCTTCATTGGCTTTGATGAAGATTGATATCTTCATTTGATCTGATGGCAAAAATGTTTTTTGAATTATTTCATTTGCATACTCCCCATCCAAAAGAAGTTATGTTTTTTATGAAACTCACTACAAAAGAATTATGAATTCCCTATGCCAAATTGACGTAGGGACGGCATAGGGAATCAAATTTCTCTATGCCATCCCTACACCAAATAGGAAGCTATAATTGAATTTCAGCACTAAATTTACAATAAACACAATACCGCATATGGCTCCTATAAGTGAATGGTTAAAAAAGAACCAGAGTGCATCATATAATACTTGATATTATATCTAATTAAATGTAATTGACAAATTCTTATAAGTAAATATAATATTTATATAGAAAATAAGTATATGTACACTTAAGATAATATCTATTGCTTTCCAAAATATAGTAGTATGTGTATTAGATAATAATCATTGATTTAGAATAATAATATAATGTTAAATATATTTTTAATTAATTCAAATTACTAAGTATACTAACTTAATATCACTGCTATATTGTTTTATTTTAGTGCAAGAACTCCTTGTATAATTTTTAAAGTAGGGTGAATACTTTTTGCATACGTTAACCATTTTTGAGGGATCAACAAATATGTGTTGGCTATAAATTCAAACACTACTTTATTTGTAAACATTATACCGAATACGAGATTGCTTGAAAAAGTAATTAGAGTAGAAGAAGATTGGAAAGTCTCAATAGAAGAAAAAACTCTTAGTACCAAGAGGTTCTTCTCGGTATCTAATGGTCCACTTAACATAATTTTCCTTAAACTTTTTGTTATGATTCTTTTGCTCTTCCAAGCATATTTCCAAATCCATGAATCATTTTATCAGCATTTTGATCTTTTAAGTTTAGCTGAAATCTGTTTGGTCGAAAAGCATATTTGGGACATTGTGTTTCCAATGATTTTTTAGTCTAAGCTTTCTTACACCGTATCTGGTATATATTATCGGGACTATTGTTGTTTTTAATTTATTTTGAAATGTTATGTTTCACTCTGCATTAACTATATAACCTGAGCAACTTTTTTTTAGTATTCACTTTTGTATCAACCCGAATTTTTATAACATGTTAAAACAAGAAATCAGGGCAGAATTAAATTATAAGTTAAGAATCAATGGGAATGGGTTACGCCATTGCGTTCGTCTCGAAATTCTGCTTGAAAACGAGTCCGAAATTTCGTAAATCGGAGTCCGTATAACCAAGATATGGCCCATAGAAGATTTCAGAAAATTCAAAATTCGGCCCGAAATTCAAATTCAGCCAGAAACAGATTGGGCGGGAAAATTTCCCGCCCAGCCCCAGGTCGACTGGGGGGTCGACTGGGGAGTCGACCTGCCCCAGCCCCAGGTCGACTGGGGAGTATGACACCGACTGGGGAGTAAGACACGGGCACCAGTAGGTTTAGACTGTGCGTGCTTAATTCGTGTCAGTGGTTGGCACCCTAGGGCTTGATACACCCTAGGGTGGACCTAACACAGTTTGACTACATTCTGTGATTGGGCCGTATGACACCGACACTCGACGAGTTAGGCTTATAGGGAGCCGATCGACTAGACCGTGTAGTTGGAACTTGACTTGGGTCATCTCATGATATTAGGCCAAGGGATCATTTCTTTTTTATACTTGACATGGGTTGGAATACTAGTACTATTGGTGCAAAACTAAACCTTGTATATGCGATGCCACACTTGATCTACCTTGTTATCTATTTATCATGCCAGTTAGTTACCATCTTTATGTTTCATCTCAGTTTCTCATGTTTAGTTAACTTCATTAGTTTTTATACTAATAGTAGGTAGGACTTATCTGTCTTTATGACTGACCCTTTTTCTTTCGCCTCTTTTCTTCCGTTCCCTCCCCCCCCCCAGGTTCTCAGGGAGGGAACACTAGTGCTTAGCTTGGACATTTGGCTTGCTTTCTTGACAACTCATGTACGGTTTGGACTTGAGCTTGCTATGGCTTCACCACATCTATCTTGGGGATTGTTTACTTTATGTTATTTTCAGTTTATGTTTTTCTAGACTTGTTGTAGTTGGAAAATAATGACTAAGTACTTTGATGTAAGTTGACTATTTGGTTTTGAAATGGTTAACTATGGTTTTTAAATTTCTATCGCTGCCTTACTTATTTATTTATCTATGTTCTGTCTTGTGATATCTCTGTGCATGTTTACCTAGACAACACCCCTCCAAAGCTAGTGCAATCACCTGTGATTGGCCCTGGCGAAGGTGGGGTGTTACAACTTTCCTGGTTTACATTAATGTTAGAACCCTTCTTAATTTACTTTTACAAATCGACAATGAGAAGGATTCATACTGTTAGAAACAGCAAATAATTTTTATATCGTATTAATATGTTTGTTACTAAACTTCTAGACATGTTAATAAAAACGAACAGGTAATTTTACTTTTAAAATAGGAACCAGTAGAAATAAATTACCTTGAGAACTTGGAATTACAAAATGGGCCTAATCTAGAATGCTAACCTATCTTGAATTTATGATGAAGAGACTTGGAATTGATTTAAAGTAGTTGTGACATTCGTTAGGAATTTGATTTGTTAAAAGTGGTGTCTACATTAAGAGAAGTTGACCATATGAGTCATTAATTAGAGTTAATCAACTGGCCTAATCCTACTAATACACAAAAATGTAGGGTATATGTTACACATTCACATCTTATTTACCAAATACCAGATAAAATAAAATATATTCAAGATAGATTAATCAATTTAAGTTGAAACTGATGATGCAAAATTCAATGCATTAATGTATTGTATTAAACATAGCACAAAGATAATTATTCTAGTCGTTAAGCATTTCGACTTTTATGTAAAAATCACAATTTCAAATTTTGCATGTTATTGTAATGGGTTGTATTTTAAGTATCCATTTTTCCTTTTTTTTTATAAAGAAAATTGATAATAATAAAGAGGAGGATTAGGAGGCTATTAAACAAAGAAACTAGTACCAATGTACCATTGCCATAATAATTATAATCGTCAGTTTCTAATCTAAATGTAATACACAAAAAAGTGGTTTGTTGTATCAAGTGAAATTTCCATATAAAGTGAAATTATTTTATCCTAACAAAAGGAACCTAGAATAACGAAAAGCTGCTGAAGTAATTCAATTAACCAAAGCTGTAATTTACTATGGAATAGAATGTGAATGTCTTAATTTTAATTAACCTTATTAACTGATAGTTAAAACAAAATGTAGAGACAGTGGTAAAATTACTGATTGAATAAAATGTAAAAAACAATAGAAACAAAATGTTTTACAGAGTATTTTTTCTTAGTAGCTTATACTATTTACAGAGCAGTTTATACATCAAAAGAATAGGCAGAATAAGAAAGAGCAAACGGTAGAAATCTCGATCCACTCAAGGGAATTATTTCAGCTTTCAGCCTCTACAAAAAAATAGAGAGAAAGGAGATTACGATAATACCCGATACTTGGCAAGATAACCAGATCAATTAGGCGATGTAACTAAATTTTTCAAAGGGACGACGCGACTGAGGACACAAAGGGAAGGAGCGACGACAACGGCGGCTCGACTTGGCGGCGGCGTGGATGAAGCTTGGCGTTAACGCGAATCAGCAAAGCTAAGTGAAAAATAATGGAACGATGCGCTGGTGATAATTTAGGTTTTTTTATATTATCTGATCGAGATAATGGAAAGTAAAAGGGAACGAATAAGTGAAAAATAAGGGGGTAAGCGGTTGTATTGAATGCGTATGGATATTTTGACCGTAATTTCAGAGCCGATTAAATAAATTCCCTATACAATCCCTACACCATTTTCATTTTTTTCATTTGCCTTACATCATGCCTACACCGCGTAGCACTACTATAAAAGTGGGCATATTTAGCACTAATTGTTTGCGTTGCACGAAAAGTATGGCGAAAGCTATGCTTTCTTTGATCTTCTGCAACAATATTCATATGTTGTTGCATTAGACGTGAATGCACTGTTGCGGTAGAAATTCTAGTGCTTTGACGTGTAACACCAGTCCAAAGCGTAGCTTTACATATATATATCCAGATCAGCAATCCGCATTATCAGCATAAACAAAACCCCAACCGTAGATGCATGATTAATATAACGATTCAAATTGATTCCTGCTTTCTATGTAAACATTACCCCCATCATCCGATCAATGACAGCCAACTCATTGCATTCTTTCAATATGTAAAATTTTGGTGGGACGTTTCCCTCCTTCTCGAATTACCATGGTGATGCTAATTGTTCTTTTCTTTTTTTCCTCTTGAATGATGTTTCATTCTCCACTTTTCTTTTCTCATCTTCACTCTAGCTATTAGGTAACCGACCTCTTCCCTATCTTCAACCAATGCTCTATCCAGTCTATCACTCAATTAATAAGCTCGAAAATTTAATCTCCTCTTTTCGGAGTTACCCAAAATTGATATGCTTTTCAATCTATGCCGATGCCTGTTGGGTAAGACTTCAAACCCTCAGTTTTGTTCCTTGTATTTGTTTAACATTCTTTGGCACTTTGATGCTCTGGATGTGGCTGTTAATTTTGCTTTGATGAAAACACTGGTTTTAGATTGAAATCTCTAAGGAATTCGAATAAAGTGAAAGCAGAGAAGCCAAAATCATCCTCGGAGATAAAAGTAATTTCAATACAAAGGAGGATAGTTTGGAGGCATAAAACCAAGGAGTTAGAGTCCCAGATAATTTTACAGTTGATGAACAAATACTATTTTTAGCTACCATGGAGTGTTTAATTGCTCATTCGAAGCATCAATTAGGGAATTATATGTAAACAAAATTCAACCTACATCTATGACAACTATATCATTAACAGTTGAAACTGGATATTGAATACTACTGTTGGTTATTAATAGTTAGAGACATGTTAGATTTGGGTTCAGATCCGGTTCAAAAAAAGGATCCGAATAGGATCTGAACCCAAATCGCATCTGGGTTTTATTCATTTGAACCAAATCTCTTCCTTTTCGATTTTGAACTCCTCAAAGTCTTATCTTTTAACAACCTTTTAATGTCCCGCCTCTTCTTTGAATCCTATGTTTTGTATGAATCATCTCAAATTGCTGTTTTTAATTAAGCTGGCTTCCTATAAGCTTGTGTAAATTTTGGAGCTAATATAGTTTAATTAATTGAGTTATGGGAAAAGTAAGAGGAAAAGCAAAGAAATTAACCGTAGTTGGGAGTAATAGCAAAAACATTGAACAGTTGGCTCCTCATAGAAAAAGATGAAGACCTCAAAAGCTATTAAAAATGGAATTAGGCAACGAAGAGATCACAAAAATCAATGAAGAAGAAGAGGAGTATGAAAGTGATTCAAAAATTAACTCACCAGCTAAAGGCATCAACGCTACCGATAAGAATGGCAAACGAAAAAATAGTCAAAATTGTTGTATCTAACAATTCTATGATTTTTTTTTTGATGATAACAAACATATATTTATTATTATAAATGTGTTTGTAATTGTACTATTATACAACATCACAGACATAACATAATATTTATATTTAAATAGAATACTACTACACCAGAATTTAAATATTCAAACAGTATTTTATTTGGATATAATATTTTATTGAGGCAGGTTCAATGGCACCCCAATTAGTGAGCACCCCTTTAGCCTACCACTTTTCCACCACTCATTTCCCACTAACTCCCTTCTCTCTCCTTCCACTAACTCTCTCACTTACCACTCACTTTTTTTAATATAAATGAGAGGTGGAAAACAGGGGTGCTATTGGGGTGCTCCATTTTTGGGGTTCTCTTGAACGCTTGCCTATTTTATTTCAACATTTCAACAGTACAAATTTATAACTCCACTGTTTGTAACGTTCCATATTTTTAACGGTTGAATAATTAATTTATTTAATTATTTAAATAACAATTTGGAAATATAAATGGCTTGAATTAAATAAATTTGGAATATTTAATTAATATTTATAATGGGATAATAAATTTAAATTTCGAAATGGTCGAAATTTATAGAATCAAAATATTGTGTAAATTGGATTATTTATAAGATTTAGTTTGGTTTAGAATTTGATTATAATAACAAATTTATTTATGTAACGAAGTTTGAACGTATTAATTATAATATAATTATAATCAAGCTCGTAATGTCATGGTAGTTCGTAATATTGCATTTTCAACTTTAACTGAATATACATGATTCGTTATATGTCGGATTTCTTTGAAAGCAGAAACGTTCGGATATATTTAACTATATTTTTCTAATGGAAGTGAAAAATGGAGATATCGTCTTGTAAATTGTGAGTTATGTCCAAATCAAAATTTCAGAAAGTCACTATGGAATCGTTTATATATTATAACGATTTATTTTATATAATATAAAAGGATTTTCATATATATTGAAAATCGATTTAACTTGGATTTTGAAATGTCGAGTTATAAATCCAAGTATGATTATTTTGTAGCTATATGATATTTTATTTAAATATATACGATTATATTATTTATAAATATTAAGCCATTTTGCAAATGACCTCTAGCTTATTCGTTATGGGGAATCAATTCTCCGGACCAAAGTTTTTGACGAAATTAATTTTGTTGGATCTAGAACATTAAATTGTTGTTAAATTTCAAATTTCGTGATTTTTGGAGTTAGTATGTGGCTGTGCACTATTTTAATGTGAAAACAATCAATATTTAACTTTAAAAATATGCTGTATGAGAAAACGGACTCGGAATTCGACAAAACAAGTTTCATTGGGACTGTAATGTCGAATCATAGCTACATGTTTGTTTTCATCGAAAACGGGATTTATATGTGATTATAGGATTTTTAAAAAGACAAATATAAGTAGCGATACTTATAAATTAATAAAATAAAATACGAAGCTTACCGTATAAACTACACTACCCCTATATATACATCACATACCTCCTAACCTTGAACAACTTATTCCTCTTGTCAATTATATCTCAGCCGCCGTCTAAAACAAAAATGAAAGTAAATGGATGGTTTTAAAATTCGTATAAATGCAAAGAAATTTCCTAAAATCGCAAAACTCATATTGTTGTATTCCTCATAGATTTTTATTCATTTCTATATATTTATTAATGGGTTCGGCGCATTTCGTTTTAGCTATGTTTGTACAGCAAGCAACTAGGGTTCGTCGATTCGGGAGTTTGAGTCGTCGAATGAAACGGTAATTGTTGTGTTTGGATTCAGAGGATCGATTAACATCGGTTGGCAAAAAATTGGAGGTTTCCATGTTAAAAGAGTTCATGGGTTCCGTTTCGTGCCACGAAGAAGCTGCTGCGAAGTGGAAGAGCTCATGTTAGAAAAGAATGGTACGAGAAGATAGAGTGATAGATGGAGTGTTCAACGGCGTGTTCTGTTTTAGAAATCATAATAAAATAAAGGAGCATGGAAATGGAGATCATGCAATGTGTTTACGCAGTGAGAAGATAATGATGGGCGGTATTAAGAGAGTTAAGATGTGGATTAAGGTTATTAATAATTTATTTATTTAACTTTAATTTAAATTTAATGATATAGAAGCTTGTAATATCAGTAAGTATCGCATACATGCACATAATTTGACGAGGTCAGTCACATTGCAATCGTATTGGGAAATACTACAAGCTCATGAAGTTTGGAATGATTTGGAGCTCATGAGAATTTCAGAGAAAATAGAACACCTGAATTGAATCAACGACAGTTTATCGTTATTTAACGATAAACGTACAAAGTGAGTAATCTCACTAACTCTGTTCAGTTTTATAATATTATAAACATTATTTTGTGTTGATAAATAATAATTTAATGTTGTGTGATGGTTGTTTGTATGGATTGCTGATCAATTTGTGGAAATAACGTATATAGTTATATATGTGTATATATACATACATATATATATATATATATATATAAATCGTTGGTTGATTATTGTTCTATTTATCATGATAATTCATAGTGATATGAAATTGATGTTATTTATGTTGATTAACATCTGTGGATACAGGGAAATAGGATGGAGAGATCCAACTGGATGCCTCAACATTTATGTTACTGTTTTTCATATCTTGTGATGTACAATTTGATACATAATCTGTTTTTGATTATGTGTGTTTAGATGATTTTGATCCTTTTTATTTGGTATTTTAAATACCATAAGTAATATTAGAATATATATATAAAAGGAATTTTTGAAGTGGATATTGAATAAAATAATAATTATTATATAAAATTAACGGGGTTTTATAAAAAGAAATATTTGGAAAATTAATATAATTATAAAAGGGAATGGCGAGATATAAAAGAATTATAAGAAGACGGATTTAAAGTAGATTTTAAATAGAAATTTGTTTTAACAGATAAACTGAGAAGATTAATTTGTAAATAATGTTTTATAAATTAAGTAAAATATTTATCATTGGATAAACTGAATATATAAATATAAATTTATATTAAGAAGTAAAAATAGGTTTTAACACTGATATTTTTATGGAATGTAAATTTAACATTTATATAGGGAATTATAAATGAGATTACAGGTGATTGGAAATAGAAAAACAGGGTTTTGTATGACAAATTCTATAAATAGAAGTATAAATAGAATTTGGAAATGGGATATCTTTTTTAAATACAAAATCAAACTGAATTGATTATATAAAAGAAATATTATTCACGTTCGATGTGAATAATGGATTAAAGTAAATATTTTGCAAATAAAAACACTAATAAAGGAAATTGGGTTTTGAAATAGGAATTTAAATAGGAATTTGAATGAGATAGGAAATTGTGTTAAAATAGTGGATTCTATTTCGAGAAAAATAGATTTAGTAGTGGATTTATAAAATGACTTGATAAACTGAATTTGAACCTTTAATAATAAATAAATATATAAATTGAAATCAAGTTGTGATTTGATAAACCAAGTCCAGATTTCTGTAAAGGAATAATATTCACGTTTTAAAGTGGATAATGGTTTTTAAAGCGAACGTTTTGCAGATTAAAATGGTTATTAAAGGAGATTGGTAAATGTTGGAAGCGATAAATTCAAAAACGAATTTAGAAATTGAGTGGACCTGAAATGGTGAATTTATTCCGACGTTCGAAATGTTAAATCGAGTATAGGTTATTCGAAAGAGAGTTAGCGAATAGAGCTTATTCGAAAGAGAGTTATAGTTCAAATTCGATAATAACGAATTCAGGAAAGTACTAGTTACTTTCCAATTTTTAATCAAGATCTATTTATTTATTAATAAATATTTGTTTGTTTATTTATTCAAATTAAGAAATAAAAGTATTATATTTTAAAGTTAGATATTTCGGAAGTAGGGATTATAACGTTATAGTTATTATCAATGTTTTTCATAAAAGAAGTGGAATCATAAACTGAATCCGAGAGTTGGGTAAGTAATGATTTGGTAATAAGTTAAGAAACAGAGTTAAGGAAATTAGAAACTGATTGGAGATTGGTTTAGTTGAATGGCTTCCTGAGTGTCGATCTGAAGTCTGTTTCGGCCTTCGGGGTTGATACTTAGGGAATTGCTCTCTTACTAGTTTACAGTTAGGGACTGATGAATGGGGAAGGATAATGAGGCATGAATAAGAAATGGAAATATTTTCCAATATTAATAACGTATATTTTATGAATATAGGAAATAAGAAAGGTGTGAATGTGTGTGTGTGTGTATATATATATATATATATATATATATATATATATGAGAATGTTTTCCTAATGATAAAAAAAAGAAATATTTTCTGGAACATAGGAAATTAATAGTTTATAAGAGATGGAAACGTTTTTTCGAGAATCGTGAGAGGCTAAATGAGTTGAAGAAATTTTTCGGTAAAGATATGAAAGGAAAATTGGGAAATGAAAAAATAAAATGATAAATTAATTTCGAGGGATAAATGTTGATTGATCATTGATTGATAGACTTTCCATTTGGAAATAAGATCGTTGTTTGTATGGATGTTTCCTTTGATAGTTAAACAACCGGCTATCAAAGTTTTTGACCAATTTTCCGTTGTTAATACGAAGAGACCAGGATCAAATTTAATATTTGGAAAGCACTCTGTATTGGCACAAGCATTGCGAATCAGATATGTTGAAGATAATTGAAGAAGGAGTTTATGCAAGGGTTGTTCGGGAAATCCAAGGTGGAAATTGCCTAAGATGGATTGACGGAATGGTGCCTTCGGTTTTCCTAGTCCCAGGACAACTTATATGGATGAATGTATTATAGAGTATCCCTAACAAATCAGATATGGTGATCTCTTCAAACATGTTACGTTTGGTGGCAGAGGAATTCGTTTCTCTTAGCTTTGTACCCATGATATTGTTGGGAAATCGATAAATGGTTTGGCAGGTTTAACGCTGTGGCATTCAAACCGAATGAAGATGTGACATGTCAAGAGATAAACGTGGCCTCAAGCCTCACAATCAGTAAATGGTATAAAATCGGGTACGTCGCATGGCTAAGTGAGTAGCTCCCAATTAGGGTGTATTGTCACCTAATTTAGAGAAAATCCATTTGATTCTTTAATCTATTTCTATGTTGTCCCTTTCGGTAAACGGTTGCTGATCCCAACTGTTGATGATAATACATTCGGTACACTTAAGCAAAATGAGTGACCGATCATGTTTAGCCTGGGTTGCAAGATGTTATTGTTGAACCCAGTGTATTCATCTCTAGAGAAACATTGTCGGAAGGTGATCCCATACCTTTCCTGTTGGAATCCATTACCTAATAACCACCCGTGGTTTTCGATTATATATTATGTATGTGGAATGTGAGATGAAAGCATTCCGCTAGACTGCTATTTATTTTATTTAGACTTTATTATAATATCAGAAGAGTATTGATTATAAAGAAATGTTTTGGGTTATCGTAAGGTAAAAACCATCTGTGTAACACCCCACCTCCGCTAGCATCACTCACAAAGGGAATGCACTAGTTTTGGTGGAGTATTATCTAGGTAAACATACACATAGATATCACAAGGCAGAACATAAATAAAGCAGCGGTAAAAATTAAAAACGAAATTTTTATTACTTTCAAGAAAAGAGTCAAAACCCCATATATCCAAGGTACAAATTATTCCACTACATCAAGTTCCAAATAAAGAAGCATAAACTTAAGATAACAAAAGTAAATTATTCCCCATAAATTGCAGAAGCAGCCATAGCATAGCTCAAGACCAAACCGTACATGAGATGTCCGAAAGCAAGCTAGATCCAAGCTAAGAGCTAGTGTTTCCTCCTTGAGAACCTGGGGGGAACGAAAGAAAAAGAGGCGAAAGGAAAAGGGTCAGTCATAAGACTGGTAAGCCCTAGTGACTTTCAGTATAAAAACTAGTAAAGATAACATGACATGTGAAAACTGGAATTAAACATAAGGATCATAACAAGAATAGTGTAACACCCCATGAATTTTATAACGTTAAGCTTGACAAATTAAAGTATAATTAATTCTAAATGAAAGAATTAAGGGAAATGGGTTATGCCATTGCATTCGTCTCGGAATTCTGCTTGAGATAGAGTCCGAGTTTGCGCGAAACGGACTCCGTATGAAGAAGTTATGGCCTTCAGAAGTTTCAGAATAAAATTTAAATTCAAACAGCTCAGTTTAAAATTCAAAATTCGAATTTTAGGTTCAAACTGGGCTGGGCGGGAAAATTCCCGCCCAGAGACCAGGTCGACCATAGGGTCGACCATGGTGTCGACCTGGCCTCCCCAGGTCGACCATAGTGTCGACCTGGCCCCCTCAGGTCGACCATAATGTCGACCTGGGTGTCGATCTGCCAGTCGACCTGCCTGGTCGACCTGGCTGGCTAGGTCTGGCTCTGGCTCGAATTTCTGTGGCTCTATGTGTCACTAGGGCTGACGTGTCACCTCTTGATTGGCTCTTTGAACTTTGTATGGTCTAGATTCCTCCTGTCTTCAACTGACGGCTCAAAACAATTTAAAAATCTATAAATACACCCTAAGGCTCAACTGAAAATTCACACAAAAAAATAAGAAAGGAGTCGTCATGCTACCAGGGAGGGATTGAACATAGCCGTCAAGAGAGAAAAGCCTAGAGACGAATCAATTTAAGAAGAAGATAAAAGTTTAATTAAAATTAACCAACGCAACGTTAGTCTACCCAAAGGAGCGCATCTCAATTTCAGAATTCAGAATCCAGAATTCAAGATTCTGCATTCGTTGTAAGTATAGTGACCTTTCAGAATATGAATAAAAATTGTGATGTGATTCGATGTAATGAAAATACAATTGTGTTGTTGTATGAATATGATACAAATTCTGTATTGTAATGATTCTATCATGACTTGTGTATTGAAATTTGTGGCCTAAATTGATTGATGCAAGCCTATCGAACAATTGTATATGAAAACAATGGCACTTGCAAGTTTGTGGCAAAAACTAGAAATTGATCCCTTTATGTATATGTCGATGGCATGGACTATGTATATTCCCTTAGTCTAAATTAGAATTTATGTAAACATGTTCTAGATTTGAAACCTTTTATACCTACATGACCCAAAACCTATGATATCATTCTCATGTTTATTTGCAAAATATAATTGGATCTATGTTAAGCATCGTTTGGGTTTCATAAACTATGCATGTTCATGTTTATTTGCAATATATAATTGGATCTATGTTAAGCATCGTTTGGGTTTTATAAACTATGCAAGTTCATGTTGAAATAGGCTATGTGATTAGATGTTATAATTGGACATTTTGGTGAATATACAACATGCTAGTTTTATGGTTGACATTATGCCAAGTTCAGCATGTTTAAACACAAGTTTGTATTAGCCTAAACTATGCCATTTCATATGTCACCTACTTGGTTATACTTTGATTTGAATGCAAGTTCACATGACCCATATTATATGTTAGTTGAATCGCTAAATTGCAAGTTCATGCGCCACACACCTTTATGTATTACATGTTCTTGATTTCCCCTTTTTCTCATGTTTATAAAGTTGGACTGAATTGTGAGAAGCCCAACACATGTTATAATGATGCAAACAAACGGGGGTAATAACGTTGGGTGTAAAACTTGAAAATATATGTTGGCATGGTTGGCACATTCCAACAACGATGACATTTAAGCGGTATGAATTGATATACCCAAGAATAAAAGATATGACATTTACATATATAATTGAGAAGTAATAAAATATGTAAATTTAGAAAACACGATATGCTTAAACCGAGGTTGGATTGAGTTGTGATGTAAAACTGTCCGGACCCGCCTGGCTGTCCAGTAGTCACAACAATACCTATCCAATGTGGGTGGTTAAGCATTGAGCCCATAAGGACCCAAGGTTAGACTGAGCTAAGGTGTAAACCTGCCAGGAACCGACCGGCACATCCAGTAACCGTAGCAATGCCTGTCTAATGTGAGTGGTCTGGTGCTCCTCAGAGGCTAAGGACAGGTGGTAGGGTTAAGTCAACTATAACACTTAACCAAATTCAACATGTTAGCAAGAATTGATGGGTGGAGTTAGGTAAATACAGACACTTAACCACTTAACATGTTTGACTAGAAAATCCTGGTAACGAGGGACCCATTTCAGCAGTAACCCAAAGTTAGGTATCAACGGTACCCTGAAACTAGGCAGGGTGGGGCACGATTACTGGGCTGATTGTAAGCAGTTAAAACGACGGCGGTGGATGCACAGTGTAGGTCTAACGGGGTGCGGGCGTGCACACACTCCGGAGCAGACAACCAGGGCACTGGGGACACCAGTAGTACAACCTATGCCTTCTAGAATTTGTGTCGGGGCCGCCACCATGGGTCTTGATACACCCCATGGTGGGACCAGCATAGGTATCTACAATTCTTGGGGGCCGTATGACACATGTTAACGCGAGTAGGAGCCGATCTTTTTATAAGAATGGGGATCACTTCACCCTCACCATAGGGTGCCAGTTAAAATAAGCTCAAGTACGTGCAGAGATACAGTATGGGTGCGATAGTACATTCGACACTTCCTTAGCTTGTAACGCCTTCCTATTTTTAGTATATATATCTATCATGCCCTTTTCTTATTCATATACTGAAGAGTTACTAGATTTACTCAAGCTTTATGTATTACTCTATTTTCTTTTCATTTTTTTTCTTCCGTTCCCCCCCCCCTCCCGCTTGGTCCACAGGGAGGAAACAACTCAGCTCAGTCAGACTCTTTACAAGCTCCAAGAACGTAGATGTATGATTTGGATCTCTTTTGCTCGAACTATGGCTTTGGATATCACTATGGGGATTTTTGTCACTTTATTTATGTTTTATTCTTCATTAATAATCAGGATAGTAATGAGGTTGTAATGTTGGAAGTATTTTGAGACAATTATGGAATGCTTTGTTTTGAACACGTATTGATGAAATAAAAGTCTGTTTGGTTTCCGCTGTTTAAAATATGTGTATTTATATCTGTCTTGAGTTTATCTGTGGCTTTTACTTATAAACCTCCACCAAAATTTAGGCATTCCCTTTGTGAGTGACCTTAACGGAGGTGGGGTGTTTCACTTGGTATCAGAGCATAGGTTTACGAGATAAGATAAAAGTTTTTGAAATTGTTTTCAAAAGAAAATTTAAAGAAGCATTTTTCAAGAAAAAGTGTTGTGTTTATTAAAAGACAAAATCCCCCAAAGCCATGTGCCCTATCTATCTCTCTCTATCCTTCATTTTGAATTTTTCCTTTCTGTTTCAGCATGTCTGGAGACCTTAACCTCCCGGAAGGAGTGCCGATTCCCGGCTAGTTTAGGAGGTACTTAGAAGCAAGGGCCAATGGCGCGGGCCCAACAGACATCCCTCCTCCAGTGGCCGCGGTTCCTCCTCCTCCTCCACCTCCTCGTGGAAATTCCTTCGCAAAAACATGTAGAGACTTCAAGGCAATGGGTGGAAAAGACTTTTATGGGACAGAATCCTTTGTAGGAGCAAGAAACTGGCTAAAGGAGGCTGAGGATCTGTTTGTCATCTTCGGAGTTGATGACAGGCAAAAGATATAACTAGCGGTATGGTTGCTTAAGGATGAAGCCTCCTATTGGTGGGAAATTACCAATGCTCAGAGGGCGGTGGAAACATGGGAAGACTTCAGGACAAGGTTTGAGAAGAAATTTCTCTTCCAAGCTGAAAGAAGCCTGCAAATGGAGAAGTTTCTAACTCTGAAACAGGGAAGTATGACAATCAAGGAGTGTGTTAATCAGTTTAATCAGCAGGCCAGGTTTGGGCTAGACTTAGTGAACACCCAACACAAGAAGGCGCTTCGCTTCGTCAAGGGTTTGAATGAGCCTCTACACAGCCTTGCTATGACCTATGTATCCACGGGAGTGACTTATGAAAGCTTGGTGGACATGGCGTTGCTACACGAGGAAGACCACAGTAAGAAAGAAACTAAGGGGGAAGAGTAGAAAAAGGGTCCACAAGCAAAGAAAACAGACTTCAAGAAAGGAGGGAAGAACAATAAGCCCCGTGAGAAGAGAAGGTGCAATTTCTGTGGCATTGTGGGCCATATATCAAAAGACTGCAGGAAAAGAAAGGCGAAGATGGGTGGTTGCTTCCATTGTGGAGAGACTGGGCACCAAGCTAAGGACTGCCCAAAGAAGAAAGGGCATGGACAGAAAGCCGGATCCACTTCAGGGGGGTCAGGTTCATGCGCTAGTGGCACCTCAGCAGAAACGAGGTAGTAATATTTCTATAGAAAGTGTAGTCTATCTTTATGATCATCCAGTTCGCACACTTTTTGACTCTGGCGCATCACACTCTTTTATTTCATCTGCCTTAGTAGAATCTCTGCATCTAGACACTAGTATGGTAGAAGATCCCTTAGTAGTTTCAAATCCAATTGGGGGCTCCGCTTACTTGTCAATGGTTTTTTTGGATTTGAAAATCTCTATTCTCAGCGTTGAGTTTGGTTGTAATGCCTTTGTTTTGGGCTTCTCGGGATATGGTTTGATCTTAGGCATGGACTGGTTATCCAATAATAGTGCCATTCTTGATTGTGAGAAAAGAGTAGTTAGACTCTTGACTCGGCTTGGTAACACTCTAGAAATTTCTTGTAATCCCTTGAATGCTGTTATGCTTAGTTATCTAGAGTCTCTTGATGCTTCTGATGAGAATTTGCAATCAGTAAGAGTAGTCCGGGAATATCCGGATGTCTTTGAGGAGGTGAAAGGCTTACCTCCAAGGAGGGAAATAGACTTCCGCATATATCTTGTGGATAATGCAAAGTCTGTAGCTTTACCTGTTAGACACATGGCTCCAAAGGAGAGAAGGGAGCTCAGTAAGCAGGTTAAAGAACTCCTCGAAAAGGGGTTCATTAGACGGTGCATTTTGGAATAGGGTGCTCCAATGGTGTTCGCAACCAAAGCTGACGGTTCTCTTCGCCTTTGCGTCGACTATAGGGAGTTAAACAAATTGACCAAGAAAAATAGGCACCCTCTTCCCCGAATCGACGATTTGTTTGATCAGCTTGTAGGTGCGACGGTCTTCTCCCAACTTGATCTGGCAACTGGGTTCCATCAGCTAAGAGTAGCTGAAGATAGTAATGATAAAATGGCGTTCAGAACCCCAGACGGTTTCTTCGAGTGGCTTGTCATGCCTTTCGGCTTAACAAACGCACCCGCTTATTTCGTAGACCTAATGAGCAGGGTGTTCAGAGAATTCCTCAACAAATTTGTGGTTGTCTTCGTTGATGATATCTTAATCTTCTCAAGGAATGACGAAGAACATGCTCAGCATCTGAAAGAAATCATGGATACTCTCCGGGCACATCAGCTAAAAGCTAAATTCTCCAAGTGTCACTTCTGGAGAAAAGAAGTAAGATTTCTTGGGCATATAGTGTCCAAAGAAGGGTTTGCCATGGACCTCGTGAAAGTGGTGGCAGTGCAAGATTGGAAGACACCAAGAAATGCAACAGAAATTCGAAGCTTTCTTGGGCTAGCCGGTTTTCACTGAAAATTTATTAGGGATTTCGCGAAAATCTCAGCCCCACTCACAAGGCTAACAAAGAAGAATCTGGCGTTCACTTGGTATTTGGATTGCGAGTTTGCTTTCAAACGATTAAAAAGGTCTCTCACAACAGCCCCAGTTCTGACTTTTCCAGATGGAAGCAAAATGTTCACAGTATACACGGATGCATGTGGAACGGGACTAGGCGTTGTTCTAATGCAAGAAGGAAGGGTAGTAGCTTATGGCGGAAGATAATTGAAAGTTCATGAAAAGAACTACCCAACCCACGATCTTGAGTTAGCCGCCATCGTCTTTGCGCTTAAGTCTTGGCGCCATTATCTCCTAGGTGAGAAGTTTGAATTATACACTGACCATAAATCGTTGAAATATCTCTTCCCGCAGAAGGATCTTAACTTGAGGCAGCAAAGATGGATGGAGTTTCTTGCCTCGTATGACTTTGAAATTTCCTATACTCCCGGCAAAGGCAACGTAGTAGCAGACGCGTTGAGCCGAAAGAAACTGACCTTAAGCCCACTCTTCGTAGAGAGGCAAAGCCTGGAGTATATAGCCAGTTTTAACATTAGGCCCTCCTCAGATTTTGTACCAGGTTTGTTAGCATCTCTCGAAGTACGACTACTCTCTTAGACTCAATAGGGGTTGCACAGCGTGAAGACCCTCAGCTTGTGGATGTGATTGATAAACTTATTAGGGGTGAGACTTCTAGTCACCTCAGTAGATACGCCATCGACGATAAGGGTTGGCTGAGGCGAGATGGAAGATTATGCGTCCCACAAGCAAGGGAGTTGACAAAGAGGGTTATCGAGGAAGCACATCATTCCAAGATGACTATACACCCTGGCGGTGATAAGATGTACAAGGGTATAAAAAGGACTTTCTTTTGGAGCGGCATGAAGCAAGACGTGGCAGATTTCGTTTCTAAGTGCATGACCTGCCAACGGGTCAAGGCGGAACAGAAGAAGCCTGGAGGACTACTTCATCCTTTAGAGGTCCCACAGTGGAAGTGGGATAGCATTTCAATGGACTTCATTGATGGACTACCTAGATCGAGAAGAGGCAATACTAGCATTTGTGTAACACCCCACACCCGCTAAGGTCACTCACTAAGGGAATGCCTTAACTTCGGTGGAGTATTTTAAGTGAATATAGAACAGAAAAATTACAACAAGACAGATATAAATAATACTTGAAAATCTAAAACATCATTTCATTGTAGCAGAAGATAAACATGCTTGGTTACAATACCAAAACCAACTAAAACAAGAGTCAAGTACTAATATCCATCCTGATAAAAAAGAAAAGTACATAATCCCACTACACAAATAATAGCCATAATAGAAAAGATAAGCTGAGCTTTACATCAACGGTCCAAGCTCCAAAAGATAGATAAAGCAATCTGATCAAAGCCCACTAGTGCTAGGCCCAACCCGAGGACCTGAGGGGGGAAAAAGATAAAAACAACGGGGTCAGATATAAGTCTGAGCGAGTCCTATAACTTTAACAATACAATCATTAAAGTAATTAGGGTATGATATAAACTTGGTACGGTAATGACTGGGGATAAATGACTACACAAAGCAGCCAACTAGACATAGGATGAACTAAGATATCGGTAAAGACGCATCTACCCACCCCAGGGTAATTACTACACTGCACCACACCAGTCATTACTAACTTAAAGGTTGATCCCGCCCAAGGACTTAGAAAATTTAACTAGTAGTTTCGTGTACCCCTAGCTGACCACATAGGTGCCGTCTGCCCCTATCTCCACTAGGTGTACCCACTACTCCCCAAGCGATCGGCTCCCTAACGTAGATACTCGTGTTGGCCCCACAGTGGGGTGTATCACTCCCCAAAGTGGCAACCCGATACAACCAACGGTGCACGGCTTATACCTACACGATGCAACAACGTCTTACCTACCAGCCCGGGTCCACACACGCATATGAAACCCATTGGACTTGCGTTGCCACCGCTAACCCGTTTTGGCCTCTTATAGTCAAACCCAGTATGTGTGTCCCGTCCTCGACTTGGGTCGAGCCCACAAAGATTCGTTTTGGGTTACTGGTTGAAATGGGCCCCCACAAGCTACCCACCTAAGCTTGTCCCTTTTCTAGTGCATCCCACTTAACCCTTTAATCATGTTTAATTACATGTTTCCACTTGGTTAAGTATTCTAATCGTATTTTCTATTGCCACCCAAGGTAACCCACTAGATTTCCACATGCCACCCGAGGCACTTACTTGATTTCCACATGCCACCCAAGGCACCCACTTAACCCCTCATGCCCCACTACATGCTTATCTGGTTAAGTATTTCTTAATTGATTAAGACCGTAACCTTTGTAAAGACCTCTCACATTAGACTGTCTTTTATGGCAGCTGCATTTGCCGGTCGGGTCCGAGAAGCCTTACGCCATAACAGAGTCTAACCTCGTGTCTTTACACTTGTCACGTATTTAGTTTATGCCTAAGACCTCTCACATTGGGCCAATCATTTGTAGCCGCCGGATTTGCCGGTCGGGTCCGGGCAGTCTTATGCTATAAAAGGGTCCAACCTCGTGTCTTAGTCGATTAATTACACCTAATTAATCACCCCCATATTTTGAATTAATTTTCCCTAATTAATTCCAATTTAATGATGTACATAATTGACTCAATTATGTCCATCCACTTATGGTATGCCACATCATACCAATTTCACCACAATTTTGTTAACATGAATATTACCCCATCGTTCCCCACGTAATACGCTAACATGGCATACTTAAAAGGGAAGATTCATCACAAATACAATGGGTTCAACTTAGCATAACATTAGCATCATCATGGGTTTTAAAGATGTCAACTTGCATATATGACCATAGCATCAAACCCAACTAGCATAAATAACCAACTCAAACTTGCATGAATCACATATGCCAAAAAGGGGGTAAATTGCATAGATGTTCATGTCAAAGACCTATCATAAAGGGATAAACTTGCATACATGTCATAGGTCTAAAAAGGGATGATCTTGCATATGTTACTCATATCATAAAAAGGGGTAAACATGCATATATATGCATGACATACAAAGGGGTAAACTTGCATATGTATGCATATCATACAAAGGTGTAAACTTGCACATGTTACTTGCATATAATCAAACACCAAACTTGCATAACATGTCATATATGAACTTGCATATAATCAAACACCAAACTTGCATAACATGTCATATATGAACTTGCATATAATCAAACACCAAACTTGCATAACATGTCAAATATGAACTTGCATATAATCAAACACCAAACTTGCATAACATGGTGTCATAATGGATCAATGTTTATCATAGTGATTTGCATAACTAGCATCATGAACATATAGCATAAAACTTGCATAACTAGCATCATGAACATATAGCATATGATAACATAACTTGCATTGATCCACATACATAACCATAACCTCATTATATCCTATCATAATTAGTTTAGCAATTGCTTGCTAAAGGCATAGAAACTCACAACTTGTTGATTAGCACTCCTATGAAGAAGATTTAGTTGCTAGAGTTGATTAGAAGTTGATTTGAGAAGCTATCTTCCTCTCTAATTTGTGGAGGCTCCTTCTAAGTTGCATTTTGACGGCATGATGACATTGTATCTATTTTTAGTATGGATTGGGTAGTCTTAGGGTGTATTTATACATTTAGGATGTAGTTTAGGCCCTTAGATTAACCCTAATTTAGATCTAAACCATCAAAAATCGTCACAGGTTAGCAGAACAGACCAGAGAACCAAAACAGGTGCACCAGGCCAGCCAGGGTCAAACCAGAAAGCTGTGCAGGTTTCTAGCTCGACACGAGCGCACTTCCCAAGTGCGCCAGTGTATTTTTGTGCTGGCGCACTTCACAAGTGCGCCAGTGCATTCTGGCTTGTTTTCGGTTTTTCTGCCTAACTTCGTTCGTCCATATCTTCTTCATACGGACTCCGATTTTCGAAAACTCGGACTCTATTTCGCGTATTTTTCCGAGACGAACGCAATGGCGCAACCCGTTTCCCTTAATTCCCACATCTGGGATTAGTTATTCTTTAATTTGTGAATGTTTAATGTTAACTGAAATTCGGGGTGTTACATTCTCCCTTACTTAAAGGATTTCGTCCCCGAAATCTCTAAGTCCAGAAGAACGTATCCTACCATCCAAACAACCATCTACTAAACCATCAAACACTGGCATCCATTGTCCTTAAAGTTTCTAATGCTGTATGAACATATGCAAAAAGTGTGTGTATATGTTCCCTGTCTAATGCAAAATCAGGCGGTCTACTGATTCAGTTGACCTCCTTAATGCAAACCATGATAGTGCCATGCATCCAATATGTATGCGAAAGAACCCTATCGACACATACTATTTCTACATGTGTGCACAACCATACACCAAAATGCATCATCCATATGATAACACAACCATTATACATCCATCAATATAGCTACCTACACACAATTATATGCAATATGCAATATGAAGTGACTGAGCCGATCTAGTGTCTAAAGTGTGTGTATATGCATCCATGAGCAACCACTAGCAAACACTTGCATCCACACACATCCATCAATCATAACATGTCTCAAACACATGTTTCAACCATAGGTTTACCCTATCTAAATGTCAAAGGTACTAATGAGAGGACATACTAAAGATAAGATAAGAACTAGATAAACGATAAAGGAGAAATTAAAAGACATACCCTCAAAAAGGAATGGGTACAGTGAACGCATCTTCGCTTCTGTCTCCCAAGTAGCGTTGCTCTCATCATCTCCCCATTGCACTTTGACTAGTTGAACCTCTCTGTTTCTCAACTTCCTAATCTCTGACCCAAGGATGCAGTGGGAGCTCGTCGAATCGTCGCATCACGCTCTACCTCTACTTCTCTAAGCAAGCTCGGCTCTACCACCTCTGCGGTCTCATGTAGGCACTTCCTCAAATGTGACACATGGAATACGTCATGTACACCACTAAGTCTCTCGGGTAAATCCAATCTATATGCCATATGTCCAATCCTTTCCTTAATAGGAAACGGTCCTACAAATCTTGGTGCTAACTTCCCAACGGACCCAAAGAGAACAACATTCCGTAATGGAGATACTTTGACAAAGACCATGTCCCCTACATTAAACTCAAGATCTGTCCTCCTCTTATCCGCGTAGGATTTCTGTCTGTCTTGCACCGCTTTCATCCTTCTTCGAATCAAATCAATCTTTTCCGAAGTTTCTCTAACCATATCGGGCCCAAGCAAGATCTTATCCGTAGATTCCCACCAACATGTAGGTGACTGACAAGGCCTTCCATAAAGAGCTTCGAAAGGAGCCATGCCAATACTAGACTGAAAGCTGTTATTATACGCAAACTCCACCAATGGAAGATGCTCTTCCCATGTACCTCCAAAATCTAAGATACATAGCCTCAAAAGGTCTTCTAGAACACGATTCACCCTCTCGGTCTGGCCGTCCGTCTGAGGATGATATGCGGTGCTCAAACACAACTGAGTCCCTACTGCCTCTTGCAAACTTTTCAAAAACTCGCTAGTGAAGATAGGATCTCGATCGCTCACTATGCTAGAAGGTACACCATGCAATCGAACTATCTCTCGAAGGTAAACTGAAGCTAGCCATGAAGCAGTCCTCTTACTCTTCACGGGTATGAAATGGGCGCTCTTAGTAAGTCTGTCTACCACAACCCAAATTCCCGTATTACCCTTCCTCGATCTCGGTAACCCATCAATAAAATCCATCGAGACGCTATCCCACTTCCATTGCGGAACTTCCAATGGGTGAAGCAACCCACCAGGTTTCTTTTGCTCTGCTTTCACTTGTTGGCACACCAAGCAACTAGCGACATACTCGGCCACATCTTTCTTCATACCGGCCCAAAAGAAAACTCGCTTCATGTCTTGGTACATCTTGTCCCCACCGGGATGAATGGTCATCTTCGAACGATGCGCATCATCAAGTATAGCCTTCCTCAAACCCTCATCTTGCGGTACACAAAGTCTACCGTCTCTACGCAACCACCCCTTATCATCTAGGGTGTACCTACTCAAATGGCTGGACGACTCCCCCCTTATGAGCCTCTCTACCAACTCAACCAACTGTGGGTCGTCCCGCTGTACCTCGCCAATCCGTCCCAAAAGAGTAGGTCTGACCTCTAAGGATGCTAGCAAACCGGGTACAAAGTCAACGGAAGGTCTGAAGTTAAACATCGAGATAAATTCCAAGCTTCGTCGTTCCACGAACAACGGACTCAAGGACAACCTTTTTCTGCTTAAGGCGTCCGCCACCACGTTACCCTTGCCAGGGGTATACGCTATCTCGAAATCATAGGATGCTAAGAACTCCATCCACCTTTGTTGTCTTAAGTTCAAATCCTTCTGAGAAAACAAGTACTTCAAAGATTTATGGTCGGTGAACAATTCAAACCTCTCGCCAAGAAGATAATGGCGTCAAGTCTTAAGCGCAAAAACAATAGCAGCCAACTCTAGATCATGCGTAGGGTAATTTTTCTCATGCTTTCTCAACTGCCTTCCCCCATTGGCTATTACCCTTCCCTCTTGCATTAAGACTGCGCCTAGTCCTGTCCCACAAGCATCGGTATAAACAACAAATGGCTTACTCCCATCTGGCAACACTAAGACTGGAGCTGTGGTTAAAGCTCTCTTTAACCTTTGGAACGCATCATCACAATCTACGTCCCATGTGAAGACTAGATTCTTCTTCGTCAAGCGAGTTAATGGGGCTGATATCTTCGCGAAGTCCTTGATAAACTTCCTATAGTAGCCAGCCAACCCCAAGAAACTCCTCACCTCGGTAGCATTCTTCAGAACCTTCCAATCTTGGATGGGTACTACCTTAGCGGGATCCACAGTTATCCCTTCCTTAGAGACCACGTGCCCTAAGAACCGCACTTCCTTCCTCCAAAAGTGACATTTAGAGAATTTAGCCTTAAGGCTATGCGCTCGAAGAGTCTCCAACACTTCCCTAAGATGTAGGGCATGCTCTTCTTCACTCTTAGAAAAGACCAAGATGTCATCCACAAAAACCACCACGAACTTATTAAGGTACTCCCTGAACACCCTACTCATCAGATCAACAAAGTATGCGGGGGCGTTCGTTAAACCAAATGGCATCACAAGCCACTCATAAAAACCATCCGAAGTCCAAAAGGCAGTCTTGTCTATGCTATCCTCAGCCACTCTAAACTGATGAAACCCCGTGGCTAAGTCCAACTGCGAAAACACTGAGGCGCCAACCAACTGATCAAAGAGATCATCAATCCTCGGCAATGGGTGTCTATTCTTCTTTGTAAGTTTGTTGAGTTCTCTATAGTCTACACAAAGTCTGAGAGACCCATCCGCCTTCGTGGCAAAAACCACTGGAGCACCCCACTCCGATATACTTCGTCTTATGAACCCCTTCTCAAGCAACTCCCCTACTTGCTTATGGAGTTCCCTCCTCTCACGAGGAGCCATGTGGTGCACTGGCAAAGATACTGGCTTAGCATTGTCTACCAGATATATTCGGAAGTCTATCTCCCGCTTCGGAGGTAAGCCCTTCACCTCCTCAAACACATCCGAGTATTCCCGGACCACTCTAACAGATCGCAAACTCTCGACCGAAGCGTCAAACGATTCAAGATAACTTAGCATAACAGAATCCGTGGGATTACAAGAGAGCTCGAGAGTGTTACCCAAGCGGGTCATGAGCCTAACAACTCTCCTTTCACAATCAAGAATGGCACCATTACTGGATAACCAGTCCATGCCCAAAATCAACCCATAGCCCGTGAAGCCCAAAACAAAAGCATCACATCTAAACTCAACGCTAAGTATGGAAATCTTCAAACCCAAACATATCATGGACAAATAAGTGGAGCCCCCAATTGGGTTTGAAACAACCAAGGGATCATCTACTAGACTGGTGTCTAAGTGCAGTGACTCAACTAATGATGATGAGATAAACGAATGCGATGCGCCAGAGTCAAACAAAGTACGGACAAGATGATCAAACAGAAAAAACAGACTTTCAACGGAAGTAGTTCTACCTCTTTCCTGAATCGGTGGAACCGCGAGAGCCTGAACTTGCCCCCTTGCCTGACCTGGTGCCATAAGAGCTTGCACCTGTCCTCCTGAGGTAGATCCTGTCCTCTGTCCCTTCTTAGGGCAGTCCTTCACTAGATGCCCTGCTTCCCCACAGTGGAAGCAGCCAGTCTTCTTCTTTTTCCGATAATCTTTGCTTAGGTGGCCTGGTGTCCCGCAATTGAAGCACTTCTTCTTTCTCTTGCCACCGTTGCCTTTCCCACCTTGTTTTGATGTTACTGTTGAGGTCTCTTCTGGTCTCCTTTCTTCTCGGGTGCCTTATTAGCATTGGGACCCTTCTCTTCCTCATGCATGAGTTCCATGTCTACTAGCTTCTCAAAGGTGGCCCCCATAGGGATGTGAGTCATAGCCAATCCATGCATCGGTTCATTCAAGCCTTTAACGAACCTCAGAGCCTTCTTCTCCGGTGTATTCACCATGTCTATGCCAAACCTTGCCAACTAATTAAACTTGTTGACATATTCCTTCACTGATAGGTTTCCTTGCTTTAGAGTCAAGAACCTTTCCATATACAGATTTTCTTCCTCCCTTGAGAGAAACTTTGCCACAAACCTTTGTCTGAAATCCGCCCAAGAGTCAACAGGGCGCTCTCCATTAGTGACCTCCCACCAGAACGAGGCCTCTCCCTTCATTAACCAAGCAGCTAACTTGACTTTCTTTCCTTCTTCCATCTCAAAGATATCTATCAACTCTTCCGTTTCCTTAAGCCAATCCCTAGCTTCCACAAAAATTTCTGATCCTTGAAAAGGTTTCCCTCCCATAGCCTTAAATTCCTTGCAAGTCTTAGCAAAAGTATCCGCGCGAGGAGGAGGAAGATCGGGTGCAACTGGTGGTGGAGGAACATTTGCTGGACCCGCAGCGGCGGCCCTAGCCTCCATCAACCTCCTATACCATACTGGTATCGCTACACCCTCTGGAAAGTTAAGATCTTCAGCCATGCTGAAACGAAAAAGGAGAGATTCAAAATGGAGAATTCGAAAGATAAAGATATGGCTATTGGGGTTTATGCTTTTCTTTCAAAAACTTTTCTCTTAAAAGACATGTTTTTGAAAATACTTCTTCCAAAAATGTTTTTAGAAAAATAGTTTTTCTAAAAAAATTATCTGTTCTGATAACCTTCAGCTCTGATACCACGTGTAACACCCCACACCCGCTAAGGTCACTCACTAAGGGAATGCCTTAACTTCGGTGGAGTATTTTAAGTGAATATAGAACAGAAAAATTACAACAAGACAGATATAAATAATACTTGAAAATCTAAAACATCATTTCATTGCAGCAGAAAATAAACATGTTTGGTTACAATACCAAAACCAACTAAAACAAGAGTCAAGTACTAATATCCATCCTGATAAAAAACAAAAGTACATAATCCCACTACACAACTAATAGCCATAATAGAAAAGATAAGCTGAGCTTTACATCAACGGTCCAAGCTCCAAAAGATAGATAAAGCAATCTGATCAAAGCCCACTAGTGCTAGGCCCAACCCGAGGACCTGAGGGGGGGAAAAGATAAAAACAACGGGGTCAGACATAAGTCTGAGCGAGTCCTATAACTTTAACAATACAATCATTAAAGTAATTAGGGTATGATATAAACTTGGTACGGTAATGACTGGGGATAAATGACTACACAAAGCAGCTAACTAGACATAGGATGAACTAAGATATCGGTAAAGACGCATCTACCCACCCCAGGGTAATTACTACACTGCACCACACCAGTCATTCCTAACTTAAAGGTTGATCCCACCCAAGGACTTAGAAAATTTAACTAGTAGTTTCGTGTACCCCTAGCTGACCACATAGGTGCCGTCTGCCCCTATCTCCACTAGGTGTACCCACTACTCCCCAAGCGATCGGCTCCCTAACGTAGATACCCGTGCTGGCCCCACAGTAGGGTGTATCACTCCCCAAAGTGGCAACCCGATACAACCAACGGTGCATGGCTTATACCTACACGATGCAACAACGTCTTACCTACCAGCCCGGGTCCATAGACGCATATGAAACCCGTTGGACTTGCGTTGCCACCGCTAACCCGTTTTGGCCTCTTATAGTCAAACCCAGTATGCGTGTCCCGTCCTCGACTTGGGTCGAGCCCACAAAGATACGTTTTGGGTTACTGGTTGAAATGGGCCCCCACAAGCTACCCATCTAAGCTTGTCCCTTTTCTAGTGCATCCCACTTAACCCTTTAATCATGTTTAATTACATGTTTCCACTTGGTTAAGTATTCTAATCGTATTTTCTATTTCCACCCAAGGCAACCCACTAGATTTCCACATGCCACCCGAGGCACTTACTTGATTTCCACATGCCACCCAAGGCACCCACTTAACCCCTCATGCCCCACTACATTCTTATCTGGTTAAGTGTTTCTTAATTGATTAAGACTGTAACCTTTGTAAAGACCTCTCACATTAGACTGTCTTTTATGGCAGCTGGATCTGCCGGTCGCGTCCGGGCAGCCTTACGCCATAACAGAGTCTAACCTCGTGTCTTTACACTTGTCACGTATTTAGTTTATGCCTAAGACCTCTCACATTGGGCAAATCATTTGTAGCCGCTGGATTTGCCGGTCGGGTCCGGGCAGTCTTATGCTACAAAAGGGTCCAACCTCGTGTCTTAGTCGATTAATTACACCTAATTAATCACCCCCATATTTTGAATTAATTTTCCCTAATTAATTCCAATTTAATGATGTACATAATTGACTCAATTATGTCCATCCACTTATGGTATGCCACATCATACCAATTTCACCACAATTTTGTTAACATGAATATTACCCCATCGTTCCCCACGTAATACGCTAACATGACATACTTAAAAGGGAAGATTCATCACAAATACAATGGGTTCAACTTAGCATAACATTAGCATCATCATGGGTTTTAAAGGTGTCAACTTGCATATATGACCATAGCATCAAACCCAACTAGCATAAATAACCAACCCAAACTTGCATGAATCACATATGTCATAAAGGGGGTAACTTGCATAGATGTTCATGTCATAGACCTATCATAAAGGGATAAACTTTCATACATGTCATAGGTCTAAAAAGGGATGATCTTGCATATGTTACTCATATCATAAAAAGGGGTAAACATGCATATATATGCATGACATACAAAGGGGTAAACTTGCATATGTATCCATATCATACAAAGGTGTAAACTTGCACATGTTACTTGCATATAATCAAACACCAAACTTGCATAACATGTCATATATGAACTTGCATATAATCAAACACCAAACTTGCATAACATGTCATATATGAACTTGCATATAATCAAACACCAAACTTGCATTACATGGTGTCATAATGGATCAATGTTTATCATAGTGATTTGCATAACTAGCATCATGAACATATAGCATAAAACTTGCATAACTAGCATCATGAACATATAGCATATGATAACATAACTTGCATTGATCCACATACATAACCATAACCTCATTATATCCTATCATAATTAGTTTAGCAATTGCTTGCTAAAGGCATAGAAACTCACAATTTGTTGATTAGCACTCCTATGAAGAAAATTTAGTTGCTAGAGTTGATTAGAAGTTGATTTGAGAAGCTATCTTCCTCTCTAATTTGTGGAGGCTCCTTCTAAGTTGCATTTTGACGGCATGATGACATTGTATCTATTTTTAGTATGGATTAGGTTAGTCTTAGGGTGTATTTATAGATTTAGGATGTAGTTTAGGCCCTTAGATTAACCCTAATTTAGATCTAAACCATCAAAAATCGTCACAAGTCAGCAGAATAGACCAGAGAACCAAAACAGGTGCACCAGGCCAGTCAGGGTCAAACTAGAAAGCTGTGCAGGTTTCTGGCTCGACACGGGCGCACTTCCCAAGTGCGCCAGTGTATTTTTGTGCTGGCGCACTTCACAAGTGCGCCAGTGCATTCTGGCTTGTTTTCGGTTTTTCTGCCTAACTTCGTTCGTCCATATCTTCTTCATACGGACTCCGATTTTCGAAAACTCGGACTCTATTTCGCGTATTTTTTCGAGATGAACGCAATGGCGCAACTCGTTTCCCTTAATTATCAAATCTGGGATTAGTTATTCTTTAATTTGTGAATGTTTAATATTTACTGAAATTCGGGGTGTTACAATTTGGGTAATAGAGGATAGGCTTACTAAGAGCGCCCACTTCATACCTATCAAGGGTAGAAGGACTGCCTCATCTCTAGCACCTCCTTATCTCAAGGAAATAGTTCAACTCCATGGGATACCTTCCAGCATTGTTAGTGACCGAGACCCTATTTTCACAAGTGAGTTTTGGTGGAGTCTGCAAGAAGTTGTAGGCACACAGTTGTGTTTGAGCACGGCCTATCACCACTAAACTGATGGCCAGACGAAAAGGGTGAATAAAGTTTTAGAGGATCTTTTAAGACTTTGCGTTCTTGACTTTGGAGGGACGTGGGAGGATCACCTTCCTTTAGTGGAATTTGCCTACAACAACAGCTACCAAGCTACCTTCGGTATGGCACCCTTTGAAGCCTTATATGGTAGACCATGCAAATCACCAACTTGTTGGTGGGAGTCTACAGATAAGCTTATACTTGGGCCAGATATGATTCGAGAGACTTCAGAGAAAGTGGACCTTATACGGAGAAGGATGAAGACAGCCCAAGACAGACAAAAATACTACGCCGACAAAAGAAGGACCGACCTTGAGTTTGAGGTTGGGGACAGGGTTTTCCTTAAGGTATCACCTTTAAGGAACGTCGTTCGTTTTGGATCTGCAGGAAAGCTAGCACCAAGATTTGTAGGACCGTTTCCTATCATCGAGAAGGTTGGGAAGATGGCCTATAGATTAGAGCTACCCGAGGGACTGGCCGGAGTTCACAACGAATTTCATGTTTATCACCTCCGGAAGTGTTTGCATGAGTCTACGAAAGTGGTGGAACCTAGCATTCTAGAAGAAGCCGAAGTGGAACGTGAAGCAACTGTGAGGAGAGTTCCAACCCGCATCTTAGGAACTGAAGTGAAAAAGCTACGCAACCGCAAAGTCAAACTCATTAAAGTTCAATGGAGCGACGCCGAGGAAGACGCAACTTGGGAAACTGAGGACAGAATACGCGCTGCCTACTCTCTTCTTTTTGAGGGTACATCTTTGATCTCTCTTTTTCCTTAAGTTATGCTTTATCTATCTTTTTAGGTATATCTCCTCGGTCCTTTTCCTAACTCCTTAGGTAGAAAACAAATGGATGCAAACATGTATTTGAAAAAACATTATGGATGATGGTTGCAATTGGTTGCTAGTGGTTGCTCGTGGATGCATATGCACACACACCCTAGGTTATAGATCGGCTCGGTCACTTCATATTGCATATGCATATATATATATATATATATGTATTCTCATTTGTATATGGTTGAAACTTGATATGTTGTCATATGGTTGTCGCATTTGTACGAATAAGTTGTGCACTCATGTAGAATTATGAGTAGGAAAATTTTGCATACATAATGGATTCATGACACTTACATGATTCGCATTAAGGAGGTCAACTGAATCAGTAAACCGCCTGATTTCTGCATTAGATAAGGACATATACACACACTATGCATATGATCACGAAGCATTAGAAGTCTTTTAAGGATAGTGGATGCCTGTGTTTGTTGGTTGAGTAGATGGACTGTTGGATGGTAGGATATACATTCTTCCTAACTTGAAGTTTTCGGGGACAAAATCCTTTTTAAGGGGGGAGAATGTAACACGCCGTGAATTTTATAACGTTAAGCTTCACAAATTAAAGTATAATTAATTCTAAATGAAATAATTGAGGGAAATGGGTTACGCCATTGCGTTCGTCTCGGAATTCTGCTTGAGATAGAGTCCGAGTTTGTGCGAAACGGACTCCGTATGAAGAAGTTATGGCCTTCGGAAGTTTCAGAATAAAATTTAAATTCAAATAGCTCATTTTAAAATTCAAAATTCGAATTTTAGGTTCAAACTGGGCTAGGCGGGAAAATTCCCGCCCAGAGACTGGTTGACCATAGGGTCGACCATGGTGTCAACCTGGCCTCCCCAGGTCGACCAGAGTGTCGACCTGGCCCCTCCCTAGGTCGACCATAGAGTCGACCTACCAGTCGACCTGCCTGGTCGACCTGGCTGGCTAGGTCTGGCTCTGGCTCGAATTTATGTGGCTCTGTGTGTCACTAGGGCTGACGTGTCACCTCTTGATTGGATCTTTGAACTTTGTATGGCCTAGATTCCTCATGTCTTCAACTGACGGCTCAAAACAATTTAAAAATCTATAAATACACCCTAAGTCTCAACTGAAAATTCACACAAAAAAATAAGAAAGGAGTCGTCATGCTGCCAAGGAGGGATTGAATATAGCCGTCAAGAGAGAAAAGCCTAGAGACGAATCAAATTAAGAAGAAGATAAAAGTTTAATCAAAATTAACCAACGCAACATTAGTCTACCCAAAGGAGCGCATCTCAATTTCAGAATTCAGAATCCAGAATTCAAGATTCTGCATTCGTTGTGAGTATAGTGACCTTTCAGAATATGAATAAAAATTATGATGTGATTCGATGTAAATGAAAATAGAATTGTGTTGTTGTATGAATATGATACAAATTCTATATTGTAATGATTCTATCATGACTTGTGTATTGATATTTGTGGCCTAAATTGATTGATGCAAGCCTATTAAACAATTGTATATGAAAACAATGGCACTTGCAAGTTTGTAGCAAAAACTAGAAATTGATCCCTTTATGTATATGTCGATGGCATGGACTATGTATATTCCCTTAGTCTAAATTAGAATTTATGTAAACATTTTCTATATTTGAAACCTTTTATGCCTACATGAACCAAAACCTATGATATCATTCTCATGTTTATTTGCAAAATATAATTGGATCTATGTTAAGCATCGTTTGGGTTTCATAAACTATGCAAGTTCATGTTTATTTGCAAAATATAATTAGATCTATGTTAAGCATCGTTCGGGTTTTATAAACTATGCAAGTTCATGTTGAAATAGGCTATGTGATTAGATGTTATAATTGGACATTTTTGTGAATATACAACATGCTAGTTTTGTGGTTGACATTATGCCAAGTTCAACATGTTTAAACACAAGTTTGTATTAGCCTAAACTATGCCATTTCATATGTCACCTACTTGGTTATACTTTGATTTGAATGCAAGTTCACATGACCCATATTATATGTTAGTTGAATCGCTAAATTGCAAGTTCATGCACCACACACCTTTATGTATTACATGTTCTTGATTTCCCCTTTTTCTCACGTTTATAAAGTTGGGCTGAATTGTGACAAGCCCAACACATGTTATAATGTTGTGAATAAACGGGGGTAATAACGTTGGGTGTAAAACATGAAAATATATGTTGGCTTAGTTGGAACATGCCAACGAAAATGACATTTAAGCGGTACCAATTGATATACCCAAGAATAAAAGATATGACATTTACATATATAATTGATAAATAATAAAATATGTAAATTTAGAAAACACGATACGCTTAACCCGAGGTTGGATTGAGTTGTGATGTAAACCTGCCCGGACCCGCCCAGCTGTCTAGTAGTCACAACAATACCTATCAAATGTGGGTGGTTAAGCATTGAGCCCAATAAGGACCCGAGGTTAGACTGAGCTACGGTGTAAACTTGCCCGGAACCGACCGACACATCCAGTAACCATAGCAATACCTGTCTAATGTGAGTGGTCTGGTACTCCTAAGAGGCTAAGGACAGGTGGTAGGGTTAAGTCAACTATAACACTTAACCAAATTCAACATGTTAACAAGAATTGATGGGTGGGGTTAGGTAAATACAGACACTTAACCACTTAACATGTTTGACTAGAAAATCCTGGTAATGAGGGACCCATTTCAGCGGTAACCCAAAGTTAGATATCAACGGTACCCTGAAACTAGGCAGGGTGGGGCACGATTACTGGGCTGATTGTAAGCGGTCAAAACGACGGCGGTGGGTGCACAGTGTAGGTCTAACGGGGTGCGGGCGTGCACACACTCCGGAGCAAACAACCAGGGCACTGGGGACACCAGTAGTATAACCTATGCCTTTTAGAATTTGTGTCGGGGCCGCCACCATGGGTCTTGATACACCCCATGGTGGGACCAGCATAGGTATCTACAATTCTTGGGGGCCGTATGATACATATTAATGCAAGTAGGAGCCGATCTTTTAATAAGAATGAGGATCACTTCACCCTCACCATAGGGTGCCAGTTAAAATAAGCTCAAGTAGGTGCGGAGATATAGTATGGGTGCGATAGTACATTCGACACTTCCTTAGCTTGTGACACCTTCCTATTTTCAGTATATATATATCTATCATACCCTTTTCTTATTCATATACTGAAGAGTTACTAGATTTACTCAAGCTTTATGTCTGACTCTATTTTCTTTTCGTCTTCTTTTCTTCCGTCCCCCCCCCCCCCCGGTCCACAAGGAGGAAACTGCTCAGCTCAGTCATACTCTTTACAAGCTCCAAGACCGTAGATGTATGATTTGGATCTCTTTTGCTCGGACTATGGCTTTGGATATCACTATGGGGATTTTTGTCACTTTATTTATGTTTTATGCTTCTTTAATAATCAAGACAGTAATGAGGTTGTAATGTTGGAAGTATTTTGAGACAATTATGGAATGTTTTGTTTTGAACACGTATTGATGAAATAAAAGTCTGTTTGATTTCCGCTGTTTAAAATATGTGTATTTATATTTGTCTTGAGTTTATCTGTGGCTTTTACTTATAAACCTCCACCAAAATTAAGGCATTCCCTTTGTGAGTGACCTTAACGGAGGTGGGTTGTTTCAACTAGTATGACAATTAAGATAACAAGATAAGTCAAGTCTAGCATCGCATATTCAAGATGCACTGCTCCATCTGTACTAGTGTTCTAACCCATGTCAAGTATTAATCATGAAATGATCCCTTGGCCTAGTATCATGAAGTGACCCATTATGGGGTTCTACGGTACGATCTACTAATCGATTGGCTCCCTACAGGTTCTAGCTTGTCATGTGTCTATGTCATACGGCCCTATCCTGAAATGTAGTTACCTGTGCTAGGTCCACCATAGGATGTATCAAGACCTATGGTGCCAACCACTGACACGAATCAAGCACGCACGGCGTAAACCTACGGGTGCCCAATGCCTGCTTTTTCAACTCCGGACTACGTGTACGACCATAGTCCGCCTGAACCTACAATGGCGCACCTACTCAGCCGTCGTTCTGGTCGCTTAAAATCATCCCAGTAATCGTGCCCCACCCTGCCTAGTCCCAGGGTATCGTGATACATCTAAGTGGGTTACTGCTGAAAAGGACCGCGTAACTAGGGTTTCTAATGGGTTAAGTGTTGTCATTCAAATTCGTGACTTAACCCTATCCAGATCACGTATTAAGTTGGTTAAGTGTGTTCAAGCGGTTCATGAATTAACCCTATCAAATCATCGTGTCAAGTTGGTTAAGCATATTCAAGTGGTTCATGACTAAACCCTATCATGTGGCATTAATTCATTGATGCACCCCAACCTCTCACATTAGACTAACTGTTGTGGTCACTGGATTTGTTGGGCGGTTCTGGGCAGATTAACACCACAACATAGTCTAACCTCGGGTTTTAAGTGCGATATGACCAACTACCCACATTGGATCCTATTATTTGCAGTCACTAGATTTGTCGGGCGGTTCCGGGCAGATTTACGCTACAAACTCAACCCAACCTCGAGTTGGTCATTTCCAAGTTTATCTAAGTGTCATGTCCAGATTCAAGTTTTCGAGTCTAAATTCATGTCAAGTTTTCAGGTCATGTTTCATGTCAAATCGTGTCAAGTTCATGTCCATATCCAGGTTCAAGTCATAATAACATTCTTGTTCAAGTTCAAAGCCAATTCATGTTTTACCTAATCTACCCAAATTGTATTCCCATCGCACATAAACTCGAATCGATACAAATAAATCTAATTAGGGAATAACATAAAAAGGGACGGGTATAAGGTGGCAAAAGTGATTACTAGCATAACATGGTATGACTTGAGATAAATGATTATAACATTACTGGCATATGGAATATTAGCCTCAAACATAAAGATTCCAAATCTAGCAAAATATGGTACTAGTCAAGATAACAGTTGTCATAAGGTGATTGTATAGTCATGGTAACGATTGACATAAGGTGATAGTATAGTCATGGTAACGATTGACATAAGGTGATAGTCATAAACTTGTGACTAATAGCAGATTCAACATGATAATATGAGGGGGTTTTCTCTTTGATTTACAACATGAATAGGCCCCAAATCAATGTCATAGTAATATATCCAAAAGTCAAGATCCAAGATGAACAAGAATGGATGTAAAACAGTCATCATACACAAGTCCAATTTCAATTTACAACATATTCATATTACATTTACCGTTTAAATATAAAAGTAACTGGGGCTTACAGATCGTGGTTCGAGAATTAGAAAAATAGAGTCGATGTTGAATCTTTATATGCTTAGTCAAGTCCTAACAGAAATCACCAAATCAGCAATTCCCTTAACGCAGTTTCGACGTAGAAGAAGTAGTCCCCTTCTCTAACTTTTCAACCAGAATCAGAGCAGCATAAGGTCAAAGAGAATTTTGTGTAGAGAGACTAGTGTTAGGGGCTGTTTATATAGGGTCAGGTCAACGAATGTGGACAGAAACGAGGCCAGAAACATCATAGTGAATCCAGCTTCAAAAGTGGGCTCGGCCACCAGGTCGACACAATGGTCGACCTGGTCCTGGGCAGGTCGACTACATAGTCGACCCCCAGGTCGACCTGGTCCAGGGTGGGAAATTTCCCGCCCAGTCCATTCTGAGGTTTGAAATTCGAAATTTGAATTCGAATTCTGAGCTGTTTTGAACTTGAAAACTTCTGAAAATTATGAATGGTCATAACTTGGTCATATGGACTCCGATTTTCGAAAACTCGGACTCATTTCCAAGCAGAATCTCGAGACGAACGAAATGGCGTAACCCGTTTCCCTTGATTCTTATTTTAAAAATTAATTCTGCCTTGATTTATGGTTATTACACGTTATAAAAATACAGGTTGTTACATTCTCCCCCCTAAAGGATTTCGTCTTCGAAATCTCTAAGTTAGGGAGGATGTGTCCTACCATCCATCATCCATCTACTCAAAGCATCATCCACAAGCAACAATTGTCCTTAAAAGGTTTCTAGTGCTGTATGAACATATGCAGAAAGTGTGTGTATATGTACTTATATAATGCAGAAGACCAGGCGGTTACTGATTCAGTAAACCTCCTTAATGCAAAATATGTTAGTGTAATGAATCCAACATGTATGAAAATTCCTAACATAGTTTATAATCTCTACATGAGTGCACAAACATTCATTCATATGCAACATCCATGTGATAGCATAACAAGTTCCATCCATGTACAAGTATATGCACTCATGCATATGCAACATGAAAAGGTGACTGAGCCAATCTAGTGCCTAATGTGTGTCATGCATCCACTAGCAACCACTTGCAAACACTTGCAACCATTTGCAAACATCAACCATAAAATGTTTCAATCACATGTATACATCCATATGGTTCTACCTAAGGTTCTCAATATAAGATCGAGAAGATAACAAGACAAACGTAGGTAGTGGAAGCATGATACGAAAAAGGTTTTCAAGTTTATAGGAAAAAGATATCGAGAATGTACCCTTAAAAAGAAATGGGTAAAGCGCGCGTATCTTCTCTTTGGTTTCCCAAGTTGCGTCTTCTTGGGCTTCACTCCACTGCACTTTAATTAGCTTGACTTCTCGATTCCTTAGCTTCTTAATCTCCGTCCCCAAGATACGAATCGGTGCTCGCCTTAATGTAGCTTCTTTTTCCACTTCTACGTCTTCAAGGATGCTTGGCTCAACCACTTCGGCCGAATCATGCAAGCACTTTCGGAGATGCGAGACGTGAAAGACATTGTGTACTCCAGTCAGCTTCTCGGGTAAGTCTACCTTATAGGCTATCCGTCCAATCCTCTCAGTGATAGGGAACGGTCCTACGAACCTTGGTGCTAGCTTTCCAACTGCTCCAAAACGAACTACATTGTGTAACGGAGAAACTTTTACAAGGACCATATCTCTGACTTCGAACTCTAGGTCTGTCCTTCTCTTGTCCGCATAAGATTTCTTTCTATCTTGGGCCGTTTTCATCCGTCTTGGTATCAACTCAATCTTCTCAGAAGTGTCCCTTATCATGTCAGGCCCAAGTATAAGTCTGTCTGTCGTCTCCCACCAACAAGTTGGCGATTTGCACCGTCTTCCATACAGGGCTTCGAACGGTGCCATTCCGATGCTAGCTTGGTAACTATTGTTATATGGAAACTCCACGAGAGGAAGATGGTCTTCCCAAGTACCACCAAAGTCAAGGATGCATAGTCTTAAAAGATCCTCTGGTACCCTATTTACCCTTTCGGTTTGTCCATCCGTCTGCGAGTGATAGGCCGTGCTTAAACTCAGTCGTGTACCCATGGCTTCCTGCAGACTATTCTAAAACTGGCTAGTGAAAATCAGGTCATGATCACTAACTATACTAGAAGGAACCCCATGCAACCGTACTACCTCTCGAAGGTAAATAGACGCTAGCCATGATGCGGTCCTCTTGCTTTTCACCGGAATGAAGTGAGCACTTTTCGTGAGTCTATCAACTATGACCCATATGCTAGTATTTCCCTTCCTTGACCTAGGCAGTCCATCCACGAAATCCATCGAGATACTCTCCCATTTCCATTGCGGAACCTCCAAAGGATGTAATAGCCCACCGGGCTTCTTCGACTCGACCTTTACTTGTTGGCACACCATGCACTTCGAAACGAACTCTGCCACGTCCTTTTTCATTCTGGCCCAAAAGAAAATGCGTTTCATATCCCTGTACATCTTATCCCCTCTGGGATGTATAGTCATCTTCGAGTGATGCGCCTCTTCGAGAACTTTCCTTACTAGGTCTCCCACTTGTGGGACACATAGCCTTCCATCGCACCTTAGACATCCCATGTCATCTATGGCATACCTACTGAGGTAACTTGACGTCTCACCACTAATCAGCTTGTCCATGATTTTGACTATCTGTGGGTCTTCCTTCTGTGAAGTCCCTACTTGATCTAGAAGTGTAGGTCTTAACTCAAGAGATGCTAACGTAGCAGTCAATGACTCAACAACAGGTGTAAAATCAAAGGTTGTTATAAACTCAAAGCTTTCCTTTTCAACAAACAAGGGGCTCAAAGTCAACCTTTTTCTACTTAGCGCATCTGCCACCACGTTGCCCTTGCCAGGGTTATAAGCTATATCGAAGTCATATGAAGCCAAGAACTCCATCCACCGATGTTGTCTCAGATTCAAATCTTTCTGTGAGAAGAGGTACTTAAGCGATTTGTGGTCGGTATATAGCTCGAACCTCTCCCCTAGAAGATAATGGCGCCAAGCTTTAAGCGCAAAAACAATCGCAGCCAACTCCAAGTCATGCGTGGGATAGTTTTTCTCATGAACTTTAAGTTGTCTGCCCCCGTAGCATATTACTCTTCCCTCTTGCATTAGGACAGCGCCTAATCCCGTGCCGCACGCATCTGTGTACATGGTAAACATCTTACCTCCATCGGGTAATGCCAAAACTGGAGCTGTGGCGAGGGCTCTCTTAAGTCTCTGAAAAGCAGCGTCACACTCTATGTCCCATGCAAAAGCTAGGTTCTTCTTTGATAACTTAGTAAGAGGGGCTGAAATCTTAGCGAAGTCCTTAATGAACTTCCTGTAGTAGCCCGCTAAACCGAGAAAGCTCCTCACCTCCATTGCATTCTTAGGAATTTTCCAGTCCTGTACCGCAACTACTTTTGCGGGGTCCACGGCTATGCCTTGCTTAGAAACTTCATGTCCAAGGAACCGAACTTCCTTCCTCCAAAAATGGCATTTGGAGAACTTAGCCTTTAACTGGTGTGCTCTAAGTGTTTCCATGACTTCCTTGAGATGTCTAGCGTGCTCTTCTTCATCTTTTGAGAAGATCAAAATATCATCCACGAAAACTACCACAAACTTGTTAAGGAACTCCCGAAACACCCTACTCATCAAATCCACAAAGTATGTGGGTGCATTCGTTAACCCAAACGACATGACGAGCCATTCGAAGAACCCATCTAGAGTCTTAAACACAGTTTTGTCAATGCTATCCTTAACCACTCTAAGCTGATGGAATCATGTGGCTAGATCGAGTTGAGAGAAAACAGATGCTCCCACAAGCTGGTCAAACAAATCGTCGATTCTTGGTAGTGGGTGCCTACTCTTCTTTGCCATCTTGTTTAACTCACAATAATCTACGAACAAACGAAGCGATCCATCCGCCTTAGTAGCGAATACCACTGGAGCACCCCATTCAGAAATGCTTCGTCTTATGAAATTTTTCTCAAGAAACTCGTTAACTTGTTTACTGAGCTCTCTTCTTTCTCGCGGGGTCACGTGCCTAACGGGCAATGAAGCTGGCTTGGCATTATCAACAAGATAAATTCGGAAGTCTATCTCGCATTTAGGAGGTAACCCCCTCACTTCATCAAAGACATCTGGATATTCTCGGACCACTCTTACAGACTACAAATTATCGTCGGACGAGTCAAGGGATTCAAGATAACACAACATGACCGGACCCTTAGAGTTACAAGAAATTTCAAGGGAATTACCGAGGCGAGTCATTAGCCTCACTACCCTTCGTTCACAACCAAGAATGGCTCCATAATTGGCCAGCCAATCCATACCTAGGATCAAACCGTATCCCATAAATCCAAGAACATAAGCATTACACGTGAATTCTACGCTTAAGATAGAGATCCTCAAATCCACACACATCATAGATAAATGGGCGGAGCCCCCAATTGGATTTGAAACTATAATGGGATCCTCAACCAGACTAGTACTTAAGTGCAGATTTTCAACAATATCAGAAGAAATAAAAGTATGCGATGTACCAAAGTCAAATAAGGTTCGAACAGGAAAGTCAGAAATGTAAACAACGCTTTCTACGGAAATATTACTACCTCGGTCAAGAGCTGGAGTGGTGTTGAGAGCATGCAACTGCCCTCCAAAAGTTCCTGCTTGCTGGGTCTGCCCTTGCCCCTGTCCTAGCTTCTTAGGGCAATCCTTGCTGATGTGTCCAGTGTCTCCACAATGAAAGCACTCACCTAACTTCCTCTTCTTCTTTCTACAGTCTTTAGCTAAATGTCCCGTAATACCACAAAAGTTGCACTTCCTCGTCTCACGTGGTTTGTATTTGCTCTTGTTATTCTTGTTGCCCCCCTTCTTGAAGTCAGCTTTCTTATTCTGAGTCTCATTAGGCGTAACCTCCTTCTTGCTATTCTTGTCTTCCTCATGAAGTAGAGCCATATCCACCAAGCTTTCAAAGGTTGCCCCCATGGGTATATGAGTTATGGCCAAACCGTGTAGTGGCTCGTTCAATCCTCGAGCAAAGCATACAACCTTTTTCTGGGCTATGTTGACAAAATCCAAACCAAACCAAGCAAGCTTATTAAACTTATTCATGTACTCCCTAACAGACATGTCCCCTTGCTTGAGTGCTAGGAACCTCTCCATCTGAAGGTTCTCTTCTGCTGACGATAAGAATTTAAGCCCAAACCTCTCTCTAAAGTCTGTCCAAGTCTCAACTGGCCTGGTAGCGTTGGTGACTTCCCACCAAAATGCAGCTTCTTCTTTCAACAACCATCTGCCAACTGAACTTTCCTATGGTCCTCCATATCAAAGATAATAAACAAATCTTCAATCTCCTTTAGCCAGTTCCGTGCCTCAACAAAGGTTTCAGTTCCAACGAAGTTCTTGCCGCCCATTGCTTTAAAGTCTTTGCATATTTTGGCAAAGGCGATACCAGGAGGAGGAGGAACCGCGGCCACTGGGGGAGGAGGAGGAGGGATGTCTGTCGGGCCCGCGCCATTGGCCCTAGCTTCTAAGTACCTTCAGAACCATCCAGGCACGGGTATTCCCTCAGGTAGGTTAAGATCAGCCATGCTAAAAAACGAAAAGAAAAAGATTCAAACGAGGAAACAAAGGAAAGTGCTAATGGCTTTTTGGGGAATATCCTTTTTTAAACATAAAACTTTTCTTGAAAAATGCATCTTTATAAATGGTTTTGAAAATAGTTTCAGAAGGTTTTCAAAACTTTTTCCCAACCTGGTAACCTTCTGCTCTGATACCAAATGTAACACCCCACCTCCGCTAGGGTCACTCACAAAGGGAATGCACTAGTTTTGGTGGAGTATTATCTAGGTAAACATACACAGAGATATCACAAGGCAGAACATAAATAAAGCAGCGGTAAAAATTAAAAACCAAATTTTTATTACTTTCAAGAAAAGAGTCAAAACCCCATATATCCAAGGTACAAATTATTCCATTACATCAAGTTCCAAATAAAGAAGCATAAACTTAAGATAACAAAAGTAAATTATTCCCCATAAACAGCAGAAGCAGCCATAGCATAGCTCAAGACTAAACCGTACATGAGCTGTCAGAAAGAAAGCTAGATCCAAGCTAAGAGCTAGTGTTTCTTCCCTGAGAACCTGGGGTGGAAAACTAAAGAAAAAGAGGCGAAAGGAAAAGGGTCAGTCATAAGACTGGTAAGCCCTAGTGACTTTCAGTATAAAAACTAGTAAAGGTAACATGACATGTGAAAACTGGAATTAAACATAAGGATGATACCAGGACTAGTATGACAATTAAGATAACAAGATAAGTCAAGTCTAGCATTGCATATTCAAGATTCATTGCACCATCTATACTAGTGTTCTAACCCATGTCAAGTATTAATCATGAAATGATCCCTTGGCCCAATATCATGAAGTGACCCGTTACGGGGTCCTACGGTACGATCTACTAATCGATCGGCTCCCTACAGGTTCTAGCCCGTCGTTTGTCTGTGTCATACGGCCCTATCCTGAAATGTAGTTACCTGTGCTAGGTCCACCATAAGGTGTATCAAGCCCTATGGTGCCAACCACCGACACAAATCAAGCACGCACAGTGTAAACCTACGGGTGCCCAATGCCTGCTTTTTCAACTCCGGACTACGTGCACGACCATAGTCCGCCTGAACCTACAATGGCACACCCACTCAGCCGTCGTTCTGGTCGCTTACAATCAGCCCAGTAATCGTGCCCCACCCTGCCTAGTCCTAGGGTATCGTGATACATCTAAGTGGATTACTGCTGAAAAGGACCACGTAACTAGGATTTCTAATTGGTTAAGTGTTGTCATTCAAATTCGTGACTTAACCCTATCCAGATCATGTATCAAGTTGGTTAAGTGTGTTCAAGCGGTTCATGACTTAACCCAATCAAATCATCGTGTCAAGTTGGTTAAGTATATTCAAGTGGATCATGACTTAACCCTATCATGTGGCATTAATTCATTGATGCACCCCAACCTCTCACATTAGACTAACTGTTGTGGTCATTGTATTTGTCGGGCGGTTCCGGGCAGATTTACACCACAACATAGTCTAACCTCGGGTTTTACGTGTGATATGACCAACTACCCACATTGGATCCTATTGTTTGCAGTCATTGAATTTGCTGGGCGGTTCCGGGCATATTTACACTACAAACTCAACCCAACCTCGAGTTGGCCATTTTCAAGTTTATCTAAGTGTCATGTCCAGATTCAAGTTTTCGAGTCTAAATTCATGTCAAGTTTTCAGGTCATGTTTCATGTCAAATCGTGTCAAGTTCATGTCCATATCTAGGTTCAAGTCATAATAACATTCTTGTTCAAGTTCAAAGCCAATTCATGTTTTACCTAATCTACCCAAATCGTATTCCCATCGCACATAAACTCGAATTGATACAAATAAACCTAATTAGGGAATAACATAAAAAGGGACGGGTATAAGGTGGCAAAAGTGATTACTAGCATAGCATGGTATGACTTGAGATAAATGATTATAACATTACTGGCATATGGAATATTGGCCTCAAACATAAAGATTCCAAATCTAGCAAAATAAGGTACTAGTTAAGACAATAGTTGTCATAAGGTGATAGTATAGTCATGGTAACGATCGACATAAGGTGATAGTATAGTCATGGTAACGATTGATAGGAGGTGATAGTCATAAACTTGTGACTAATAGCAGATTCAACATGATAATATGAGGGGTTTTTCTCTTTGATTTACAACATGAATAGGCCCCAAATCAATGTCATAGTAATATACCCAAAAGTCAAGATCCAAGATGAACAAGAATGGATGTAAACCAGTCATCATACACAGGTCCAATTTCAATTTACAACATATTCATATTACATTTACAGTTTAAATCTAATAGTAACTGGGGATTACAGATCGTGGTTCGAGAATTAGAAAAAGAGAGTCAATGTTGAATCTTTATATGCTTAGTCAAGTCCTAACAGAAATCCCCAAATCAGCAATTCCCTTAACGCAGTTTCGACGTAGAAGAAGTAGTCCCCTTCTCTAACTTTTCAACCAGAATCAGAGTAGCATAAGGTCAGAGAGAATTTTGTGTAGAGAGACTAGTGTTAGAGGCTGTTTATATAGGGTCAGGTCAACGAATGTGGACAGAAACGAGGCCAGAAACATCAGAGTGAATCCAGCTTCAAAAGTGGGCTCGGCCACCAGGTCGACACTATGGTCGACCTGGTCCTGGGCAGGTCGACTACATAGTCGACCCCCAGGTCGACCTGGTCCAGGGCGCGAAATTTCCCGCCCAGTCCATTCTGAGGTTTGAAATTCGAAATTTGAATTCGAATTCTGAGCTGTTTTGAACTTGAAAACTTCTGAAAACTTCGAAAGGTCATAACTTGGTCATACGGACTCCGATTTTCGAAAACTCGAATTCATTTCCAAGCAGAATTTCAAGAAAAACGCAATGGCATAACCCGTTTCCCTTGATTCTTATTTTAAAAATTAATTCTGCCTTGATTTATGGTTATTACACGTTATAAAAATACGAGTTGTTACAATCTGTGTTTATGTGTGGATCGGTCTCATGATTATCCTTTCTTTTAAAAGGTTTTGAAAAATTAAACCAAGTGGTTGGAGTTTACTCACTCCAGTCCCATGACTGACCTGGAGTTTATTTTGTTTTGTTTTAACCTAAACTTTTGGGGTTCATAGATATACTAGAAGGAGCTTGAAGCAGGAGGCTTCAGCAGCATTTTATAGCAATTGTTTTTTTCCGCTGTGATGTAAGTGTTGTACTCTAATGATGATATGTATATACAAATGACATATTTGTATTTCAAAGTTATGCTGTATATCATATTCTATTCGTTCCGCTACGAGATTCGTGTTACTCTGATTTTGTTTGGTTGTGGTCTTCTTCTTCTTCTGTTCTTACTTTTTTCTTTATGTTTCACACCCTCTTTCTTCTTTCTATTAATGATCTTGTTAACCCATGAAATAAGGCTCATGAGTACATATAAAGAATAGGTTGTTCTCATTGCATAGCATTAGGTCGTTAGTCCTTAGAACGGAAAAATATCTGTTCAGGACACACCATAGGCCGTTAAAGGCAGTAGTCAATTGAGCCCTTTGGGCTGTCCGCCTTTAATAGCTCGCTAGACTTCTTAGGTCATTCGGCATTTTAGGTCGTCCAGGACTCTTTAGATCACTCAACTTCCTAAAGTTCACAAAAGCTCATGGAACGCCAAGCACATAAGTCCATTAAAGTTTGGAGTGCACCCCGCTCCTAAGGTCACCCAGCTTTTAGCCCGCTCCGTCTTTTTTAGTTCACCAAGCTCTTTGGCCTGCGCCACTTCATATCAAAGCTGCTGGATCGCTCCGCCTTCTTTGGCATGTTCCGCTATGGGATTTAAGGCCTTGGACCACAAAAGCACATCTCTAATACCTTTTAGCTCGCCCAACGTTCCAGGGAAGAAGAGTAAAATTATAATTATGCCACTTGGTCCGAATCTCTCCTATAAATACACCCCCTCATTCCTTCATGAAGGGGGACCAAATTTCATACCCCTGAAGCGCTGCCCAATTGATTCCTTAGTATTTATAAAGGATTCCTATCTTTCCTATCGCCTCTAATGGAAGATAAAACATGAAGTTCATGGTGGAATCCATTGTAATCTCTTCATTTCTAAAAGGCTCGCAGATCTACCATTGAATCTCCACTCCTCCAAGGCTTTTCCTCAACTTTTTCTTTCAATCCGTAGGGATCTAATTGGACAAGGGAAAGGACAATGAGAATGGATGTAATTGAAGAGATTGTATGCATTGTAATCATTGTGAAAGTAATGAGAATGGATCATAAAGTGGATGTATATCATGTTTGATCGAACCACTATAAAGTATGGTGTTCTTTACTTGCTTTTCTATTACTTTGTGGCTCCACTTTTTTCTACTTAACATTTTGAGAATTACATTTTAGTACCTTTGGTATTGGAATCTAATTTGCATTTTAACATTCGGCGCTCACCATGGAGCCCGCGTTCGCATTTCCTTCCTTCACTCTTCTCTCAAGTCTAATTGCCTTGGATTAAAGCCCTAAACCATTTCCCTTTCAAAAAATAATGGCAAAATCTAAGAAGACCACGAGCAAAAATGTTCGAAATACCGACAGCATTGCTAATGAAGAAACTCCACTTACAAACCATTTCGAAATGGGAGAGGACTCGGTAAACAGGGCCGGTGTGACTAGAAATGATTGAATGCCGCTATTGCCAACATGAACCAACGAATGGATGCTTCTACTAAAGCTATGATGGAGAAACTTGATGCCATCCTTAACGCTCGACCAAACCCAGCGCCTTCGAAAGTCCATGTTGATCTCGAAGAAAATGGCAACTCGTCTGCTTTTGATCTTAACTGCCACGACAACATGAAAAACGATAATGTTTGAATAGGTGACAAGGATGAAGCTAACATTGAAAACTTGAAGCGAAGAGCTAAGAATCGTTCCGAGACGAAATGCCGAAAGGCTACCAATCCTATTGCAAGGGTATCTCCTCACCGAGAAGGTAAAAAACCCGAACTTACTAATCAGGATCGCATGCCTAGATGAACATTTGGAAAAGAGCTCAACTTTGCAGAGTGTCATAACACTGAAGAATATATCTCGGACATGATAGAACAAATCATGAAGAAGAATTGGGTTGGCAATGGCGATGAATGGGAATGGGATTTTTCTCTCAATAGGACTCCATTCACTGGAAGAATCCCTGAAGCAAAGTGTCCAAAGAAATTTAATCCTCCAACTTTGCCTCTATACAATGGCCTTATCGATCCAAACTATTTTTTGTTCGAAAACGAATGGCATATGAGTGCAGCTAAGGCGACCGATGAGATGAGTTGCACATACTTTCCTCCTTACTTAGAAGGTGCTACATCACTATGGTTCACAAAGCTATCACCTAAATCCATAGACCGATTCTCCGACTTGACCAGGAAATTCAAAGAGTAGTTCCGCTTGTATGCTACCAAAGCCAAAGATGCTATAACTCTTTCGGCAATGAAGCAAAATCCAGGGGAATCTGTTAAAGCAATTCTCAGTTGATTCAACGTTGCTCTGCCCGAAGTAAAGAATCCAGAATCGTGCATAATTCTCATGTCTTTAATTGGCGCTATAGATGAAAAGAGTGAATTTGGCAGATGGATTAAAATGAAAGAACCAAACACGGTCGAAAAATTCTATAAAAAGGCCGAGGAATACATGAGAGTTGATATTAATCCTGTGTCCCTACAAATTATTGATGCTAAACCACTTCTTGAAGCCCCCAAAAATGTTGCTACCCAATATGGTTAGGAGAGTGCTCAAGGGAAGAAGCACCCTAGCTACGGGAACGACAACAAGGCTAATAAGAAGTCCTGCCTTTTCAACTCGTTAGAGTTGACACCTTTAAATGACACTCTTAGGAATATCTATCTTACAACAAGGAATTCTGAAGAGTATGCTGAGCCAAATACAATAAGGATAAGCGACAAAGTAACCAACTCGAGAATGTTTTGTAGGTTTCACAACCAGTTTGGTCATAACACTAACGAGTGCCGACACTTAAAGAACCTCATCGAGGAGTTGATTAGGAAAAACAGGTTGCAGCAGTATGTAAAGATCTACGGGCCGTGAATCCTTCTGCAGCACCCCAGGGGCAAGGGGCATCAAATGATCAGTCCGGTCCAAACAACAGTGCTTCTGTTCAGACCATTCCAAAACCAATTATCAACTAATCACAACCGATTTTACTTGAATCTTAATGGCCTGGAATAAGCGATCAACATCACCACCGTTCTACTTCATGCTTTATTTTCAGCCTTAGTTCATGCTTTATTTCGGATTTTACTTTCTTTTATATTCAAAACTTCTTGTAAATAGTTTGTAATAATCCGCAAATGATGCATTGAACATTGGCTCTACGACTAAGGGCATATTTGTTTGGATGAATTTCTGACTTGCAAAATTATATGTCAAATCAAAACTTTCTTAAAAGGCGATTTCATATTGCAGGCCATCTGTCGAGTGCTTGTTCCTATAACATCGTGGCCCTAACAACGCTAGTTCAAGAGCCAAATGCTATAAAAATCGACATGCACGAATACAAAGATAGAAAAGCACCACCTTGAAAAGTGAATGGGAAAGTCACAGAAATCCAGACATCGAACAAGCGCCGTGACAAACAAACATGAGAGCTGTAACCTTTTGCGAAGGGCCACTTCCTTAAGTGAGAAGTTCAGAGCCTCAGTTCCTATATCGGAATAGCCTGCTAAGTCAAGCATCCGATGAAGGGAATTATGGTCCCACCGTGAAACGATATAACAGCCACTTAATTCATTCGTGTAGCATCTGAAAAAGTCAGATGTGAAGACTGTTCAAATTTACTTGCGTAACATCTGCAATCCTTAGATGTGAGAAGTATAATCCATTCACGTAGCATCTGAAAACGTTAGATGCGAAGAATGATCAAATCTACTTGCATAACATCTGAAATTCTCAGATGTGAAAAATATAATCCATTCGCGTAGCATCTGAAAAAGTCAGATGTGAACAATGATCAAATCTACTTGTGTAACATCTGAAATCCTCAGATGTGAAAAGTATAATCCATTAGTGTACCATCTGAAAAAGTCAGATGTGAAGAATGATCAAATCTACTTTTGTAACATCAGAAATCCTCAATTATAATCCATTCGCGTAGCATCTGAAAAAGTCAGATGTGAAGAGTGATCAAATCTACTTGTGTAACATCTGGGATGTCCAGGTATGAAAAGAAAATCCATTCACATAACATCTGAAGAAGTCAGACGTGAGGAATGACCAATCTATTTATGCAAACATTTGAAGCCTCAAATGGGAAGAGTAGTAAACACCCAATTGATTGTTAGCATCAGCAAAACACCTTATCCGATAACGACAAACGTTAGGGTTTTAACCAAAGTCTTCCTTTGGGGCACCCCTTTCTCGATCCATCGATGTTTGAGTTCAAAAGTGTAATTGAGCAATGAAGGTCTCGAATACACGAACTAACCAATTCAAATTGAGAGTAAGGTAGTGCGAAGCGTGTTAGCTCAAAGTATGATTTAGGCAAAAAACCATCACTGGATCTTAATGCAAAGCAAAAAGTGTGTCAAAGCTTAATGAAAGCTTAGGGTACAACAAGTAAAATACATTACCATCATCACATCACGAGTTCAACAAGAGATTTCAGATGTAAAATAACATAAAGTAGTAAGCAAGGACCAAAACTCGCATATACAGCTGGTCGAGAGCATAAGTACATAAAAGAAAATAAAAAAAGTCAAGCAAGTATGTTCCTTCTTTCCATCACTAGGTCATTTCCCAACACGAGCAGGGGAAGGAGGAGTGTCACTAGTCGGTCCCATTCTGCTCCCAAGAGTTTCCAATTCTGCAACGATCTCATCCTGGGACTTGAAAGCCAGAATAAGCACGACCTTGTCCTTCTCTAGAGAAGTAATGCGTTCAATATTCTCCTTGTTTAACTTTTGAAGATAACAAGCAAAAGTGTTCTGAGCATCAAGTTTGCGTGCAGTATACCTTTCAAATTCCACGAAATGCTTCTACATCCAATTCCCAGTAGTTTCAAGTTATGCCAATGAGTGATTCTTTAAAGTGATCCTCAGGGACTGATCACTTGTCAGATGAGTATCTGTTTAAGTCAACTGGTCAAAACGTAACCCATCCAAACGCCAACCTTGGAATTGCTCAGTAAGCTCAGACCTGCACGGTTCAGGAACATAACATGGCTTGTTTATCGTTGCTTGAAGTTCATCCAGAGTTGGGGCAGCAGAAGTAGTATGAGTATCAGATGCAGGAAGCTTGTCCAACCTATGGTGTTTCCGAGTAATGTCCTCACTCGAGGTCCCCTCAATCCTTTTAGACATCCTATACAAATAATGGTGTTTAAAAGTAAATAACACGTCAGAGAGCAATTTGTTCAAGGCATTTAGATTACTCCTACCAATTTTAGGTATTTAGGTCATTATATATAGCTTTAGGCTCTAGGTCGTTCTTTATAACTAGAAGCTTTAGGTCGCAATAATAATCCAGTTTCTCGGATCATCCTTTTATATCTAAGTCTTTAGGTCGTTAGCCACCTAAAGCTTTGAGACTAAAACGACCCAAGGCTATGGATTGAAATAACGACCTAAGGCCTTAAGTTATTATAATGGCTTAAAGCAAGATCAAAATCTAAGGCCTAAGGTGATTGAAACGACCTAATTTAGAGTATTCCCAATAAACTTCTAAAGTACAATGATTTGAGACAATTAACAAAGGCGTTTCAACAAATAGCAAGGCATGAATTTGCAAAATCAGATCATTATTGAACAATAAAATCATGCAAAACCATTATTTCGGCATGCTCATCATTTGTTAGCAAAGGCCGTGATCAAATTGCATGAATTCGCATATGGAAATTAAGCCAAGACTATCATAAATGTACGAATTCGAGGTTATGATCATGGGAGTTAAGATTATAGACAAGAAATCACTTCAAAAATTAACATTATCAACTTACAATTCTGCAAAATCCAAAGACTTTGGATCGAAACTGATTTCATTTCATATTTAACCGATCTTCGATTTGATTTGAGTCGGCTAGAGAGATTGGGTGGATTTAAATTAGGTTGACGATGATGGTCAGAAAACAATGGGGCTTGATCAACATTCAAAGTATCAGATGAATTTCGGATCGGCTTCAAATGGCCACCTTTAATGAGGTTTCTATCTAAGATGAGAATTAAAGAAAAATGATAACCTAAAGAGAAGATATAAAGGGAGATTATGCGGACAAACCGAGTTTGAAAATCTCACAATGACCTAACAACAATATGGAGCCCTACGATCTAAGGAATTGTACTAGCTAAAATACCGAAGTGCCCAGAGCATCGCCCAATCTAAGGACTTACATGACCTAGCACTACATATGAGTAATAACGACCTAACACATGCTAAAGATGTCAAAATCGAAGCTTGTATTATTTTCAATAAATACAAACTTTGAGGGGCAAGTGTTAACCCATGAAATAAGGCTCATGAGTACATAGCAAGACTAGGTCGTTCTCATTGCATAGAATTAGGTCGTTAGTCCTTAGAACGAGAAAAGATCTGTTTAGGACATACCATAGGCCATTAAAGGCAGTAGTCAATTGAGTCCTTTGGACCGTCCACCTTTAATAGTTCGCTAGACTTCTTAGGCCATTCGGCATTTTAGGTCGTCCAGGCCTCTTTAGATTGCTCAGCTTCCTAAAGTCCACAGAAGCTCATGGAACGCCAAGCACATAAGTCCATTAAAGTTTGGAGTGCAGCCCACTCCTAATGACTCCCAGCTTTTAGCCTGCTTCGTCTTGTTCAGTTCACCAAGCTCTTTGGCCCGCGTTGCTTCATATCAAAGCTGCTGGATCGCTCCGCCTTCTTCGGCCCGTTCCACTATGGGATTTAATGTCTTGGACCGCAAAAACACATCTCCAATACCTTTCAGCTCGCCCGACGTTCAGGGAAGGAAGAGTAAAATTACAATTATGCCACCTGGTCCGAATCTCACCTATAAATACCCCTTTATTCCTTCATGAAGGGGGACTGAATTTCATACCCCCGAAGGGCTGCCTAATTGATTCCCAAGAATTTCTAAAGGATTCCTATCTTTCCTACCACCTCCAATGGAAGATCAAACATGAAGTTCATGGTGGAATCCATCGAAATCTCTTCATTTCTAGCAGGCTCGCAGATCTACCATTGAATCTCCACTCTTCCAAGGCTTTTCCTCAACTTCTTCTATTAATCCATAGGGATCTAATTGGACAAGGGAAAGGACGATGAGAATGAATGTAATTGAAGTGATTGTGTGCATTGTAATCATCGTGAAAGTAATGAGAATGGATCGTAAAGTGGATGTAGATCACGTTTGATCGAACCACTATAAATTTGGTGTTCTTTACTTGCTTTTCTACTACTTTGTGGCTCCACTTTTTTCTACTTAACATTTCGAGAAGTACATTTTAGTACCTTTGGTGTTCAAATCTAATTTGCATTTTAACAGATCTGGTATGTTCGACGCTTGAAGAGTTGACATGGGTTTTATGTTGATTTTCGAGGTCGAAAACCCAGTTCGTTGCAATATTTGTATATCACATTGTAATACAATACATTTCATTTCATACTCATTCTCAGATACACTGTTTCCTCACTACAACACTCAGTTATACATTAACTCATTTGTATGCAGTGTTGCCTCACTACAGTACAATCAGTTTCATTTCACTCAAGTTGTACAAATTCATACTCACACATACACTGACACAGTTTTGTCTTCTGTCTCTATCTTCACAGTTAGTCCCGTCTTCTGCTTACCTGTCACAAAAACACATACACGGTAATATGGAATAGAAATATTTTTTAATTCTAGCACATATAATTTTGATTTTAAAAAATTTATTTGCCTCATAATTTTGGTGTGTTCCTCATCATTTTTCATGACTTGACCTGATTTATGTGTATATCCATCTGTGTCTAGACAGCTTGTGATATTCATAGTGATACATTATAAATACCATAAGGTAGACATCGTCTCTGGTGCTCACACACACACACATACACATATATATATATACACACACACACACACTGCACGTGCACTATACATGTATATACATACATGTGTATGTATATACACATATTTTCTGTGCAAGGGTAATATGGTCAGAAAGGGACAAATATACCGAATATGATGTGCTAGGTAAAGCTTGATAACACAGACGTGCTGCAAGTATCAATGAACACACAAAATAGAAACATATATATATACACACACACACCCGTCTGCGTATATATACATATGCATATATCTATATATAGTGGTATACACAAGGAAAATTGGAATGTCAAAAGCCAAGCCAGGTCATATACAAGGAACAACAAACATAAAGAACTCGAGTGTATGCACCATACTCAAACAAATGACGATCAAGCAAGTGCAACATTCACACAAAGCTCGAGTGTAACATCCCGAGATTTTGCGATAATTTAAAATATTTAATTTAATGTGATTTTGAGCAAAATTGTTTTAAATATTCAAATCTATGAATTATGTCGTATATTGATAAGGTATGAACTAAAATTTATTTGTTGAAAAATGAACTGCAATAGCTATATATGATATGATAGTGTTTAATAATCTGTTTATAATGGAAATTGAAATATATATTGAATTAACAACATAATAAGGATTAACTAATTTTGATAAGTTGGGATTTACTATTGATATATTTAATGAAATTGATTTGCGAAATTTATAATTGAAATAAAAAGTTAAAACATGGTAAATAATGAAAAATTGAATTAACAATTAACGATAGTTGATTTATAAGTTATATTAATCTATTTGTATTAATTTGAATAGAGTTTATAAACCTTTGAATTTAATTTAAAGGTGAATAAATAAAAATGAATATTTTATTTTATTAATGAACTGGTTAAAATTGTCATTTTGCAAAATGATCTCAGAATTCGATGAAATAAATTTTATTGGATCCCGAAATGCAAATTATTGTAAGGTTTAAAATTCGTCGCCGTCGAAGTTATCATTTGATCATAATGATTTAAATTGGGTATAAATTTATATGTACAGTTCAATTAAATAATTGAGTCTTAGAAGAAACTGCTAGAGAATTTGGAATTGGATTTTGAAACCAGTTCCATTGCGTTCAGAAGGCGTCAAAACCTATTGTTAGGCAGTAAGCGGGCCTGGTTTGGACTCAGTCCAAATTTTGGCTTAAATACACGCAAAACGATGAATTTATTATTAAATTATTATTTTAAAACCCTAATCTAACATGGCCACCGTCTTTATCTTCAATGGCCAGAATTGTTCAAACTTTATTACTTTATTTCCCTAAATCTATACAACGATTCGAGACAATTCCAAAACAAAAATTGTTGCTCTCGACGAGATCTTTCTATCCGTATGGGTATGATGGGGTTTAGCGGAACAATGTTGGAGGAATGCTCTCACGAAGTAGCTGCAGGTTTAGGTTCATGTTGCATGGTTCGAGATGCCTGAGGAGGCCGCAAGTTAGCAGAGGTGGTTCTCAAGGGTGCACAAATGGTGGTGATATTAGATCGAGTCCTAGAGCTTTGTTTTCAGATGCGTGAATCAAGGAATTTGCGTGAAAATGAGTTCAAATCGCATTTACCTGTAGCGTGCGGAAGACAGGAGGAAGTAGAAACAGAAACAGAGCGCTGACATAGCTTTTAGGGATTGGTGTGAGTTTTATTTAATTTATTTTATTAATTTGAAATTCAAATGATAAAACTTACATAACTTCTTCATACGAATTCAGAATGATGCATGGTTGGACCTGTTGGAATCGTATCGACGAGCTCTTCGCAATGGTACTAATTTGGACAAATACCGAAACAGTTAAATTTTGGGGCTTAGTTTGGATCTCAAATGCATTCAAAACCAAAGGTGAGTGATTAAACCCACTCACGCATAACTAAAGTATTCTTATATTAGTTAAATTAATATCATGTCATTATATGATTGTACTTATTGATGTTTGGTAGTTTAAATTGCATATTCATATCGGTTCGCATAATTTGACTGTTTTGTTAAATTTTACAGTTAAGATAAAATTCGACATTTAATTGCCAATTAAAAATCTGTCATTAGATCATTAGTAACTTTATACGATATTGAACTGTTTGTATGTATTGATGTGATGTATGGTTTAGATATGATATATTTGAGATATTAATGTTTGTTGTGTGAATTTATCCGTTATTCACCTTGATTTTGATATGACCATTGTTTATGTCAATTAATCCCAATCATTTACCTTAGATGTTACGGGCATCGCATAAACCCAGGATTAATCATTAAAATGAATTAAGAATGTATGTTGAAATGATAAATACCAATGACCCTGATTTGGAATGTAACAACAACCCGGAAATCCGAGCCAATTCAAAATTTTTATTTTGGCAATTTTGATGAAGTTTGAATATTTAGAATGAATTATTTTAAATAATAGCGACGAGAAATTTAATTTGAATAGAATTTGAACGTATATATTTATATAGATCGTCATTAGAATATAAATTATTATTTATAATTATAAAAGGAATCGAAAATGGCGTGGTAGTTTGAAAATTCGATTTCAAATTTCAAATGAATATACAGGATTCTAGATAAACTGGATTTTGGCGAAACCAAAAATATTTGAATCTAGTTGAGAATATCTTTCCAACGAATCCGAAAAATCGAAATTTCATAGCGGGGATCAAAAGTTACGTCCAGTTGAAAATTCAGAATAGTCTATATGGAATTCTAGCCCTTAAGAATGGAAATTTTGCAAACGACCTCGGTTTTCGACGAAACCACTTTTATTGGATCCGTGATGTCAAGTTATTGCTAGATTCCAAAATTCGTAATTTTCTGAATCAATATGTGAGCGTGGAAAAGGAAAACGCGTTTGACCAGTTTTAGTTGATTTTAATCGACTGGAAAATGGCCATTTTTCAAACGGTCTCAGAATACGACGAAATTAGTTTTGTTAGGACCGTACCGTCAATACGAAGCTAGAAAATATTTTTCAGGAATATTTAGAGTTAGTATGTGGTCCCAGTAAATTGAAATGTGCATTCAAATTCAATATATAGAGTTATATTTTGATTTTGACGAAACTGATTGAAACGATCGAATCAGCTTACGATATATATCCCATTGTGTTCAGAATGGGGGTAATTAGCTATGGACGACAGTCGATGGGTTCGATTTCCAGGTCGAAATTAAAAGTTGCTTTTTGAAATTAATTAAATAAAATAATATATATATATCCCCCTTCCTTTTCTTCTTATCAGTACAAAGCGAAATGAAAAAAGGAAAAGAAGGAGCGACCGGGGGGGAATTGCCGCCGCCACTCCATCCCCCCCCCCCAGGTGGCGCGCCGCCTCCACCTTCTTCTTCTCCCTCCTCCTTCTTCCTCCGTTCTTCTCTCCCCTTCCTCCTCCCAAATCGAAGTCCCCCAATACCTCCGCCGTGAAACCCTCGCCGCTAACCCGCCATGGCCCCCACCTCGCCTGCCACCTCCCCAACGTCAGCGCCACCCCCAGTAGCACCCTCTCCGAACGTGAAGCGCCCTCCTCTAAGTAATTACAGTAAGTCTTTATATATAAATATGTATTGTTTTAAAAATACGAAATTTATTTATGTGTTTAGGCAATAAAAATCTGAAATTTACATGTTTGTTAATGGTGTAAAAATTCAATTTTTGCACAATTGTTTATATTATAAAATATGGTTTTATTTATATATAATAGCGAAGGAAGATTATATTTTTAATCATAGAAAAGATAGGATTTTTATTACTCTAAAGGTTAGATTTTTATTGATCTAAAGATTGGATTTATATTTATGTAAAGACGAGATTTTTAGCGATGTAATGGTTGGATTTTTAATTGAATAAAGAAGTGATTTTTACCATATAGAGATTTCGTTTTTACATAACGAAAAGATTTGATTTTGAAATGAAAAATGAGTTTTTTATATAACGTAGATTAATAAAGATGTGATCTTTATAGAAGTAGCAATGTAAAAATATGATTTTTATATTATAGAAGTATTAAAAAGTTGATCTTTATATTAGAAGTAGATATAAATATATAATTTTTATATAGGAAGGAGCGTTATAAAAATATAATCTTTATTGGAAGAAGAGCGATATAAAAATATAATTTTTATGTAGAGAATGGCGAGGGAAAAATATAATCTTTATTATATGAACACCGTTTATCTATATAGTAGCGGTGTAAAAATAGAATTTTTATCTATATAGTAGCGGTGTAAAAATAGAATTTTTGTCTATATAGTAGCGGTGTAAAAATAGAAACTTTATCTATATAGTAGCGATGTAAAAATGTGATTTTTATATACATAGCAACACTATAAAAATGTGATTTTTATATATGTAGTGCCTATGGACAACGAAATTGACCAAAGGCGAGCACGACGAAGATTTCTACATATGAAGAGTCGTGGCATTTGGTTTAGCTAGTCGGTGAGAACTCCTCGCTTTAAATCTTGTTTTCTAGTTGAAATATATACTAAGATGCAGACGGTGTTTAGCAGCACCCGACACCCGTCGTCCACAGACCATGGACGACTTGTATGCTTGTTTGATGTGTTGTGAAGTTTGTTTGTGATGTTGATGTGAAATGAATAATAAAACATTCATGTGTTGAAATAAATAAATTATCGTTAAAAATATAATTTTTAACGTGAATGTGAATAAATAAATACTCATTTACAAACTGGACTGTTTGTTTATGTACACCTATTTAAAGGATATTGATTGGGACGATAAATTTTACACATCGCCCAACTGCACAAATAATATTCGGTGTTTGTGGGTTGAAACCCCACACGGGTGTTGTAATGGTATTTGGCGTACACTAATCCCAATTATTTAGTTGTATGTCGATCGATTGGTCGACAGACTGTGTAAGCGTTAATTATTTATATTTAATTCTTATGCAGTTGTGTGGTGCACGTTGGATGATGGTTGATTATTTATTGTTGCTATTATATACATGTGTTGTATGTAATCCATATAATTAACATTATATGGTAATTGATTGGGCCTCATTCCAATTGGGAAAATAAATAACATTATAAAATGAAAATTCATTTGTTGAATAGAATAAATAGTCATGTGTTGACGATGCTCATGTGTTTAGAATATTTATGTGTTGAAACTTATCATGTGTTGAAAGAAAAATTTTAAACAATAAAATCTTTATCTTTATCATAATTTTTATATAATATATTAAATAACAAAAATAGTCATGTGTTGACAGTACTCATGTGTTGAGAATATTTATGTGTTGAAATTTATCATGTGTTGAAAGAAAAATTTTAAACAATAAAATCTTTATCTTTATCATAATTTTTATAAAATATATTAAATAACAAAAATAGTCATGTGTTGACAGTACTTATGTGTTGAAACTTATCACGTGTTGAAAGAAAAATTTTAAACAATAAAATCTTTATCTTTATCATAATTTTTATAAAATATATTAGATAACAAAAATAGTCATGTGTTGACAGTACTCATGTGTTGAGAATATTTACGTGTTGAAACTTATCATGTGTTGAAAGAAAAATTTTAAACAATAAAATCTTTATCTTTATCATAATTTTTATAAAATATATTAAATAACAAAAATAGTCATGTATTGACAGTAATCATGTGTTGAGAATATTCATGTGTTGAAAGAAATATAGATTCATGTGCTGAATAGAATAAATATTCATTTGTTGAATAGAATAACGAATTTATTGAAATATATAAAGCCGTGTTGATTAGAGATGCGCCATTTTGACGCGAACGATATTTATATCGATTATATTCATTTTTATAATGATTATAGAAAACGAAGTGATTTCAAAATATAACGTTTTGAAAATATTATCATTTGTAAATCGACGAAGTGGAATATTCAATTTTGATTCGAAATTGAATATGAAGTTGAAATCGTTTCGAAAACGAATTTAAAACGATTTATAAAATATGTTTTAATGGAAATTGACGAAATATAATATATATATATATATATATATATAATGGCCTGAATAGAATGCGCCGCGCTGCGGTAGTTCGTGAATTTCGACCATTGACTTCGAATGGACATTACGGGAGATCCGACCGTCGGATTCTCCAGAAACCGGAACCGTTGGGTTCGTATCGAAAAGAGCTTTCTAACAAATATTATAAATTTGAAATCTAACAGTTGGATTTGGAATTATGTCGAAATCAAATTTGGAAAAGGTCGTTGTAAGTGCAGTTCGATGGCCGTTGATGGAAATCGACTGTACGGCCTTGATATAATTATTAAAAATATCAATAATTTGTGTAAAATCATAAGAAATGATTTGGGAAGAATTGGGATGAAAAACTCCATATTTGAAAGGATAAAAATAGATTTTTATCGAAATGAACAAGTTTTGAACTAGAATTAAAATCAATTCATTTTTGAAATAAATAAATTGAATTTGAAAGTGGTTTTAAAAATAATCAGAATTTCCAATATACGAATTGGAATGGATTTGAATCGAAATTATCTTCGGAATATTTCGATGTCGGGTTTCGTGATTATACAGAGATGGTTGTGGAAATTTGAAAGATATATTTATATCATTATTTCCAATACGATATTTGTTGATTTCAGAATTTGATATTGAATATGAGCCGATATATTTTCTATTCAGAGCCTTGTATTTAATACCAAATGGGATTTTGGGTTCGTCGTGAATGGTGTCTTGAATAACACTGTTCTTGGACCCAGTGTAGAAAAGATTAAATCTTTCTATTTAGATTTAATAAAGTGTACCAATTAAATAATATTTAAGTGGAATTGAATTTGAATGTGATTTTGGGATTATCGTGAACTGTGTTTTAGATGATGTTGGTTCTTTAACCAAGTTAAAGACAGGATATTGATTTTTGAGAAGATTAAAACTAAGTGGAGTTTTAATGAATCTTTAATTAGATTGAAATGTGAATTGATAATTTAAATTATCCAATCTGAAAAGTGATCAAGGATGGAGTATCACCAGTTTTGCTCCAAAGCGATAGTTAAATATTTAATTAGATTTGAACGTGAAATGGTAATTAATATTTACCGATAACACCGTGGTGTAGATATGGAGTATTACCAGTTTTTCTCCATGGGATGAATAGGTTGGGATTGGGAAATAAAATAAATAAATAATTACTTCGGTGTGGTTCGCTAATCCCGACTAGTTTGGAAAACCATAATGTGGTTTGAAATGATATCCAAAGGAAGATTAAAGAATAAATTTAGAAGAATTTATCTTTGATAAAATTAATGGGAACCTTTCCCTAAGAGTGTGAAAATTTGAATAAAAGAAAATTCTGAATTGGAATGAGGCGTATGTTGTGTTTGTGTAACACGTGTTTATTATATACGCGGGTTATTCGGAAAGGCCAGGTTTATACCCATTCTGAATAACCGATTCGACGATATGTCGAAGATGAAGACGTTGGTTGAAGACCGAAAGTCTTCACATCGTTTGGGTGATTACTGATGATCTTGATTGGGCTATACACCCAAGAGGAGGGAATCAGTTGGTGATCGTCCAGACGTACTTGGAGATCGACGGATATGCGAGGAAAGTGCCTCCGGTTTCGTTCAGACCCAGAACGAACTTGTAAATGGACTGTGTGTCTGACATTGGATTTTATTCTGTCTTGATTGATCTCTATTAAATATACATCTGTTTGGCGGCAGAGAATTTATTCTCTTGCTTAACGCCCTTCTCTGAGACGTACGATGTAACACCCCACACCCGCTAAGGTCACTCACTAAGGGAATGCCTTAACTTCGGTGGAGTATCTTAAGTGAATATAGAACAGAAAAATTACAACAAGACAGATATAAGTAATACTTGAGAATTTAAAACATCATTTCATTGCAGCGAAAAGTAAAACATGTTTGGTTACATCACTAAACCATAAACAAGAGTCAAGTACATAATATCCATCTTGATAAAACAAAAGTACATAATCCCACTAATAACTAATAGCCATAATAGAAAAGATAAGCTGGGCTTTACATCACGGTCCAAGCTCCAAAAGATAGATAAAGCAATCTGATCAAAGCCCACTAGTGTTAGGCCCACTCTGAGAACCTGAGGGTTGGGGAAAAGATAAAAACAACGGGGTCAGACATAAGTCTGAGTGAGCCCTATAACTTTAACAATACAATCATTAAAGTAATAAGGGTATGATATAAACTTGGTACGGTACAACTGGGGATAAATGACTACACTAAGCAGCCAACTAGACTTAGGATGAACTAAGATAACGGTAAAGACACGCCTATCCACCCAAGGATAAATACTACACTGCACCACACCAGATCTACCCACCCAAGGGTAATTCCTACACTGCACTACACCAGATCTACCCACCCAAGGGTAATTCCTAACTTGCAGATTGATCCCACTAAGTGTACTTAGTAATTTTAATAGTAGTCTCGTGTACCCCTAGCTGACTACATAGGTGCCGTCTGCCCCTATCTCCACTAGGTGTACCCACAACTTAGTAATTTTAATAGTAGTCTCGTGTACCCCTAGCTGACTACATAGGTGCCGTCTGCCCCTATCTCCACTAGGTGTACCCAGTACTCCCATTCGATTGGCTCCCTAACGTAGATACCCGTGCTGGCCCCACAATGGGGTGTATCACTCCCCAAAGTGGCAAACCGATACAATCAACGGTGCACGGCTTATACCTACACGATGCAACAACGTCTTACCTACCGGCTCGGGTCCACACACGCATATGAAACCCGTTGGACTTGCTTTGCCACCGCTAACCCGTTTTTGGCCTCTTATAGTCAAGCCCAGTACGCGTGTCCCGTCCTCGACATGGGTCGAGCCCAATAAGATACATATGGGTTACTGGTTGAAATGGGCCCCCACAAGCTACCCACCTAAGCTTGTCCCTTTTTCTAGTGCATCCCACTTAACCCTTTTTAATAATCATGTCCACTTACATGTCTAAAGTTTGGTTAAGTCATCTAATCATATTTCAATTGCCACTTAAGGCACCCACTAGATTTCCCCATGCCACCCAAGGCACTTACTTGATTTCCACCTGCCACCCAAGGCACTTACTTAACCCTTTAATCATGTTTAATTACATGTTCCTCCTTGGTTAAGTATTCTAATCTCATCTTCTATTGCCACCCAAGGCAACCACTAGATTTTCCCCATGCCACCCAAGGCACTTACTTAACCCTTTAATCATGTTTAATTATATGTTCCACTTTGGTTAAGTATTCTAATCTTATCTTCCATTACCACCCAAGGCAACCACTAGATTTTCCCCATGCCACCCAAGGCACTTACTTAACCCTTTAATCATGTTTAATTACATGTTCCACTTTGGTTAAGTATTCTAATCGTATTTTCTATTGCCACCCAAGGCAACCACTAGATTTTTCCACATGCCACCCAAGGCACCCACTTAACCCCTCATGCCCCACTACATGCTTATCTGGTTAAGTGTCTCTTAATTGATTAAGACCGTAACCTTTTCAAAGACCTCTCATATTATACTATCTTTTATGGCAGCTGGATTTGCCGGTTGGGTCCGGGCAGCCTTACGCCATAACCGAGTCTAACCTCGTGTCTTTACACTTGTCACGTATTTAGTTTGTGCCTAAGACCTCTCACATTGGGCCAATCATTTGTAGCCGCTGGATTTGCCGGTCGGTTCTGGGCAGTCTTATGCTACAAAAGGGTCCAACCTCGTGTCTTAGTCGATTAATTACACCTAATTAATCACCCCCATAATTTGTATTAATTATCCCTAATTAATTACAAATTTAACGATGTACATAATTGACTCAATTATGTCCATCCACTTTATGGTATGCATAATCATACCAACTTCACACCATTTCATTAACATGAATATTAACCCCATCGTTCCCCACGTAATTCGCTAACATGACATACTTAAAAGGGAAGATTCATCACAAATACAATGGGTTCAACTTGCATAACATTAGCATCAACATGGGTTTAAAAGGTGTCAACATGCATATGTGACCATTGCATCAAACCCAACTAGCATAAATAATCAACCCAAACTTGCATGAATCACATATGTCATAAAGAGGGTAACTTGCATAGGTTACTTATGTCATAAAAAGGGGTAACTTGCATATGTATGTATGACATACAAAGGGGTTAACTTGCATATGTATGCATATCATACAAAGGTGTAAACTTGCACATGTTACTTGCATAAACACAAACACCAAACTTGCATAACATGTCATATATGAACTTGCATATAATCAAACACCAAACTTGCATAACATATCATATATGAACTTGCATATAATCAAACACCAAACTTGCATAACATGGTGTCATAATGGATCAATGTTTATCATAGCGATTTGCATAACTAGCATCATGAACACATAGCCTAAAACTTGCATAACTTGCATAACATCATGATCACCTAGCATATGACTTGCATAACTTGCATAACATCATGATCACATAGCATATGACTTGCATAACTTGCATAACATCATAATCACATAGCATATGACTTGCATAACTTGCATAACATCATAATCACATAGCATATGACTTGCATAACATCATAAACACATAGCATATAACTTGCATAACTTGCATAACATCATAATCACATAGCATATGATAACATAACTTGCATTGATCCACATTCATAGCCATAACCTCATTATATCCTATCATAATCATTTCAACAATTGGTCATTAAGGCTATAGAAACTCACAACTTGTTGATTAGCACTCCTAAGAAGAAGATTAAGTTGCTAGAGTTGATTAGAGGTTGATTTGAGAAGCTATCTTCCTCTTTAATTTGATGGAGGCTCCTTCAAGTTGCATTTTGACGGCATAACGATGTTGTGTCTATTTTTAGTATGAATTAGGGTAGTCTTAGGATGTATTTATAGATTAGTTAGGTGTTTTAGGCCATTAGATTAACCCTAAATCAGATTAGAGCCGTCAAATCTCGTCCTAGCCACCAAGCACAGCCCCAAAGCCAAGATGGTGCACCCAGGTCACACAGACCGACAGGGGGGGTCGACCCCTGTGTCGACCCCTAGGGAGGGGGTCGACACCCATGTCGACCCTAGGGTCGACTCCCTCTGCCTGGCGGGAATTTTCCCGCCTCTTCTGAAATGTTTAAATTTTTATATTTAAATCTGTTTTGAATTTCTGAAAAACTTCTTCGGGCCTTAACTGGGTCATACGGACTCCGATTTTCGAAAACTCGGACTCTATTTCGCGTATTTTTCCGAGACGAACGCAATGGCACAGCCCGTTTCCCCTGATTCAGATTTTAAAATTTAATTCTGCCCTGATTTATACTATAACAAGTTATTCAACATACGGGGTGTTACATTCTCCCCTACTTAAAGGATTTCGTCCCCGAAATCTCTAAGTCAAGAAGAACGTATCCTACCATCCAATCAACCATCTACTCAAACCATCAAACACTGGCATCCATTGTCCTTAGAGTTTCTAATGCTGTATGAACATATGCAAAGAGTGTGTGTATATGTTCCCTTTCTAATGCAAAATTAGGCGGTCCACTAATTCAGTTGACCTCCTTAATGCAAACCATGATAGTGTCATGCATCCAATATGTATGCGAAAGAACCCTATCGACACATAATATCCCTACATGTGTGCACAACCATACACCAAAATGCATCATCCATATGATAACGCAACCATTATACATCCATTAATATAGCTACCTACACACAGTTATATGCAATATGCAATATGAAGTGACTGAGCCGATCTAGTATCTAAAGTGTGTGTATATGCATCCACGAGCAACCACTAGCAACCACTTGCATCCACACACATCCATCAAACATAACATGTCTCAAACACATGTTTCAACCATAGGTTTACCCTATCTAAAGGTCAAAGGTACTAATGAGAGGACATACTAAAGATAAGATAAGTACTAGACAAACGATGAAGGAGAAGTTAAAAGACATGCCCTAAAAAAGGAATGGGTACGATGAACGCATCTTCGCTTCTGTCTCCCAAGTAGCATTGCTCTCATCTTCTCCCCTTTGCACTTTGACTAGTCGAACCTCTCTGTTTCTCAACTTCCTAATCTCTGACCCAAGGATGCGGGTAGGAGCTCGTCGAATAGTCGCATCACGCTCTACCTCCACTTCTCTAAGAAAGCTCGGCTCTACCACCTCTACGGTCTCATGTAGGCACTTCCTCAACTGTGATACATGGAATACGTCATGTACCCCACTGAGTCTCTCGGGTAAATCCACTCTATATGCCATCCGTCCAATCCTTTCCTTAATAGGAAACGGTCCTACAAACCTTGGTGCTAACTTCCCAACGGACCCAAAGCAAACAACATTCCGTAGATTCCCACCAACATGTAGGTGATCGACAAGGCCTTCCATAAAGAGCTTCGAAAGGAGCCATACCAACACTGGACTAAAAGCTGTTATTATACGCGAACTCCGCCAATGGAAGATGCTCTTCCCATGTACCTCCAAAATCTAAGATACAAAGCCTCAAAAGGTCTTCTAGAACACGATTCACCCTCTCGGTATGGTCGTCCGTCTGAGGATGATATGCGATGCTCAGACACAACTAAGTCCCCACTGCTTCTTGCAAACTCTTCCAAAACTCGCTAGTGAAGATAGGATCTCGATCACTCACTATGCTAGAAGGTACCCCATGCAATCGAACTATCTCTCGAAGATAAACTGAAGCTAGCCATGGAGCAGTCCTCTTGCTCTTCACGGGTATGAAATGGGCGCTCTTAGTAAGTCTGTCTACCACAACCCAAATTCCCTTATTACCCTTCCTTGATCTTGGTAACCCATCAATAAAATCCATCGAGACACTATCCCACTTCCATTGCGGAACTTCCAATAGGTGAAGCAACCCACCTGGTTTCTTTTGCTCCGCTTTCACTTGTTGGCACACCAAGCATCTAGCGACATACTCGGCCACATCTTTCTTCATGCCGACCCAAAAGAAAACTCGCTTCATGTCTTGGTACATCTTGTCCCCATCGGGATGAATGGTCATCCTAGAACGATGCGCATCATCAAGAATAGCCTTCCTCAAACCCTCGTTTTGCGGTACACAAAGTCTACCGTCTCTACGTAAGCACCCCCTATCGTCTAGGGTGTACCTACTCAAATGGCTGGACGACTCCCCCCTTATGAGCCTCTCTACCAACTCAACCAACTGTGGGTCATCCCGCGGTGCCTCGCCAATCCATCCCAAAAGAGTAGGTCTGACCTCCAAGGATGCTAGCAAACCGTGTATAAAGTCAACGGAAGGTCTGAAATCAAACATCGAGATAAATTCCAAGCTTCGTCGTTCCACGAACAATGGACTCAAGGACAACCTTTTTCTGCTCAAGGCGTCTACCACCACGTTACCCTTGCCGGGGGTATACGCTATCTCGAAATCATAGGATGCTAAGAATTCCATCCACCTTTGTTGTCTTAAGACTATGCGCTCGAAGAGTCTCCAACACTTCCCTAAGATGTAGGGCATGCTTTTCTCCACTTCTAGAGAAAACCAGGATATTCTCCCATACAAAATCGTCACAACTATCCATCTCTCACGCAGACCATCCTAGTCGAACTCGACATCCCCCAAGTGCAAGCCCCAAAGGCCTAAACCATTATCAGACAAACACCCAAGGGATACCTCCTTCGAATTCAGACGACCTACGTGAGATGATACTAGTAAAAACGGCTAAATAATTAAGCCCTTGTCCAACTCTGAATGTCCTTGCCAGTTTCGCTCCAAAACCACCGTTGATCAAATAACTGGCTTTGCTTAACCTATTAAGCACATACGAAAACTTATTTCGCTCTTAGAAAATACCTAGATGTCATCCACAAAGACCACTACGAAGTTATTTAGGTACTCCCTGAACACCTTACTCATCAAATCAACAAAGTATGCGGGGGAGTTCGTCAAACCAAATGGCATCACAAGCCACTCCTAGAAACCATCCGGAGTCCTAAAGGCGATCTTCTCTATACTATCCTCAGCCACTCCCAACTGATGAAACCCCGTGGCCAAGTCCAACTGCGAAACACTGAGGCACCAACCAACTGATCAAAGAGATCATCAATCCTCGGCAATGGGTGTTTATTCTTCTTTGTGAGCTTGTTGAGTTCTCTATAGTCTACACAAAGTCTGAGGGACCCATCTGCCTTCGTGGCAAAAACTACTGGAGCACCCCACTCCGATATACTTCGTCTTATGAACCCCTTCTCAAGCAACTCCCCTACTTGCTTTTGGAGTTCCCTCCTCTCACGAGGAGCCATGTGGCGCACTGGCAAAGATACTTGTTTAGCATTATCCACCAGATATATTCGGAAGTCTATCTCCTGCTTCGTAGGTAAGCCCTTCACCTCCTCAAACACATCCGAGTACTCCCGGACCACTCTAACAGATCGCAAACTCTCAACCGAAGCGTCAAGCGATTCAAGATAACTTAGCATAACAGAATCTATGGGATTACAAGAGATCTCGAGAGTGTTACCCAAGCGGGTCATGAGCCTAACAACTCTCCTTTCGCAATCAAGAACGACACCATTACTGGATAACCAGTCCATGCCCAAAATCAACCCATAGCCCGTGAAGCCCAAAACAAAAGCATCACATCTAAACTCGACGCTAAGTATAGAAATCTTCAAACCCAAACATATCATGGAAAAATAAGTGGAGCCCCCAATTGGGTTTGAAACAACCACGGGATCATCTACTAAACTGGTGTCTAAGTACAGTGACTCAACTAATGATGATGAGATAAACGAATGTGATGCGCCAGAGTCGAATAAAGTTCGAACAGGATGATCGAGAGAACCAAATCTCAACCTAGACGGTCCTACCCCCATCAGGTATACCAGCCGTGAGGGAATGCATCTACCCTCCAGAAGATCCTGTACTTTGTCCTTACCTCTTTGGACAATCCTAATAAGGTGTCCTATTTCTCCAAAACAACTAGCCTTCTCCTTCACATTCTCCTTTCGTGACCTCCCACCATGATGAGGTTTCGTCCTTTATTTACCTAATAGCTATTTGAACCTTCCTCTCTCATCCATCTTAAAGGTACCCATAAGCCCTCCACCTCCTTGGACTAAGTCCTTAGCCCGGCAAACGTCTTAGTCCCTTGAAGTGGTTCTTCCGTCCTTCATACGGAAGTCCTTATTTATCTTAAAAAGACATCTACACGTGGAGGGGAAATTCAAAAAAAGAAAGAGGAACAGATTCAAAACGGAGAATCGAAGGAAGGATATATGGCTCTTGGGGATTATGTTCTTTTCTTTCAAAAACTTTTCTCTTAAAAACATGTTTTTGAAAATACTTCTTCCAAAAATGTTTTTAGAAAAATATTTTTTCTAAAAGTTTTATCTGTTCTGGTAACCTTAAGCTCTGATACCACGTGTAACACCCCACACCCGCTAAGGTCACTCACTAAGGGAATGCCTTAACTTCGGTGGAGTATCTTAAGTGAATATAGAACAGAAAAATTACAACAAGACAGATATAAGTAATACTTGAGAATTTAAAACATCATTTCATTGCAGCGGAAAGTAAAACATGTTTGGTTACATCACTAAACCATAAACAAGAGTCAAGTACATAATATCCATCTTGATAAAACAAAAGTACATAATCCCACTAATAACTAATAGCCATAATAGAAAAGATAAGCTGGGCTTTACATCACGGTCCAAGCTCCAAAAGATAGATAAAGCAATCTGATCAAAGCCCACTAGTGCTAGGCCCACTCTGAGAACCTGAGGGTTGGGGAAAAAGATAAAAACAACGAGGTCAGACATAAGTCTGAGTGAGCCCTATAACTTTAACAATACAATCATTAAAGTAATTAGGGTATGATATAAACCTGGTACGGTACAACTGGGGATAAATGACTACACTAAGCAGCCAACTAGACTTAGGATGAACTAAGATAACGGTAAAGACGCGCCTATCCACCCAAGGATAAATACTACACTGCACCACACCAGATCTACCCACCCAAGGGTAATTCCTAAACTGCACTACACCAGATCTACCCACCCAAGGGTAATTCCTAACTTGCAGATTGATCACACTAAGTGTACTTAGTAATTTTAATAGTAGTCTCGTATACCCCTAGCTGACTACATAGGTGTCGTCTGCCCCTATCTCCACTAGGTGTACCCACAACTTAGTAATTTTAATAGTAGTCTCGTGTACCCCTAGCTGACTACATAGGTGCCGTCTGCCCCCATCTCCACTAGGTGTACCCACTACTCCCATTCGATCGGCTCCCTAACGTAGATACCCGTGCTGGCCCCACAATGGGGTGTATCACTCCCTAAAGTGGCAACCCGATACAATCAACGGTGCACGACTTATACCTAGATGATGCAACAACGTCTTACCTACCAGCCCGGGTCCACACACGCATATGAAACCCGTTGGACTTGCGTTGCCACCGCTAACCCGTTTTTGGCCTCTTATAGTCAAGCCCAGTACGCATGTCCCGTCCTCGACATGGGTCGAGCCCAATAAGATACATATGGGTTACTGGTTGAAATGGGCCCCCACAAGCTACCCACCTAAGCTTGTCCCTTTTTCTAGTGCATCCCACTTAACCCTTTTTAATAATCATGTCCATTTACATGTCTAAAGTTAGGTTAAGTCATCTAATCATATTTCAATTGCCGCTTAAGGCACCCACTAGATTTCCCCATGCCACCCAAGGCACTTACTTGATTTCCACCTGCCACCCAAGGCACTTACTTAACCCTTTAATCATGTTTAATTACATGTTCCTCCTTGGTTAAGTATTCTAATCTCATCTTCTATTGCCACCCAAGGCAACCACTAGATTTTCCCAATGCCACCCAAGGCACTTACTTAACCCTTTAATCATGTTTAATTACATGTTCCACTTTGGTTAAGTATTCTAATCTTATCTTCCATTGCCACCCAAGGCAACCACTTGATTTTCCCCATGCCACCCAAGGCACTTACTTAACCCTTTAATCATTTTTAATTACATGTTCCACTTTGGTTAAGTATTCTAATCGTATTTTCTATTGCCACCCAAGGCAACCACTAGATTTTTCCACATGCCACCCAAGGCACCCACTTAACCCCTCATGCCCCACTACATGCTTATCTGGTTAAGTGTCTCTTAATTGATTAAGACCGTAACCTTTGCAAAGACCTCTCACATTAGACTATCTTTTATGGCAGCTGGATTTGCCGGTTGGGTCCGGGCAGCCTTACGCCATAACCGAGTCTAACCTCGTGTCTTTACACTTGTCACGTATTTAGTTTGTGCCTAAGACCTCTCACATTGGGCCAATCATTTGTAGCCGCTGGATTTGCCGGTCGGTTCTGGGCAGTCTTATGCTACAAAAGGGTCCAACCTCGTGTCTTAGTCGATTAATTACACCTAATTAATCACCCCCATAATTTGTATTAATTATCCCTAATTAATTACAAATTTAACGATGTACATAATTGACTCAATTATGTCCATCCACTTTATGGTATGCATAATCATACCAACTTCACACCATTTCATTAACATGAATATTAACCCCATCGTTCCCCACGTAATTCGCTAACATGACATACTTAAAAGGGAAGATTCATCACAAATACAATGGGTTCAACTTGCATAACATTAGCATCAACATGGGTTTAAAAGGTGTCAACATGCATATGTGACCATTGCATCAAACCCAACTAGCATAAATAATCAACCCAAACTTGCATGAATCACATATGTCATAAAGAGGGTAACTTGCATAGGTTACTTATGTCATAAAAAGGGGTAACTTACATATGTATGTATGACATACAAAGGGGTTAACTTGCATATGTATGCATATCATACAAAGGTGTAAACTTGCACATGTTACTTGCATAAACACAAACACCAAACTTGCATAACATGTCATATATGAACTTGCATATAATCAAACACCAAACTTGCATAACATATCATATATGAACTTGCATATAATCAAACACCAAACTTGCATAACATGGTGTCATAATGGATCAATGTTTATCATAGCGATTTGCATAACTAGCATCATGAACACATAGCCTAAAACTTGCATAACTTGCATAACATCATGATCACCTAGCATATGACTTGCATAACTTGCATAACATCATGATCACATAGCATATGACTTGCATAACTTGCATAACATCATAATCACATAGCATATGACTTGCATAACTTGCATAACATCATAATCACATAGCATATGACTTGCATAACATCATAAACACATAGCATATAACTTGCATAACTTGCATAATACCATAATCACATAGCATATGATAACATAACTTGCATTGATCCACATTCATAGCCATAACCTCATTATATCCTATCATAATCATTTCAACAATTGGTCATTAAGGCTATAGAAACTCACAACTTGTTGATTAGAACTCCTAAGAAGAAGATTAAGTTGCTAGAGTTGATTAGAGGTTGATTTGAGAAGCTATCTTCCTCTTTAATTTGATGGAGGCTCCTTCAAGTTGCATTTTGACGGCATAACGACGTTGTGTCTATTTTTAGTATGAATTAGGGTAGTCTTAGGATGTATTTATAGATTAGTTAGGTGTTTTAGGCCATTAGATTAACCCTAAATCAGATTAGAGCCGTCAGATCTCGTCCTAGCCACCAAGCACAGCCCCAAAGCCAAGATGGTGCACCCAGGTCACACAGACCGACAGGGGGGGTCGACCCCTGTGTCGACCCCTGGGTCGACCCCTGTGTCGACCCTTAGGGAGGGGGTCGACACCCATGTCGACCCTAGGGTCGACTCCCTCTGCCTGGCGGGAATTTTCCCGCCTCTTCTGAAATGTTTAAATTTTTATATTTAAATCTGTTTTGAATTTCTGAAAACTTCTTCGGGCCTTAACTGGGTCATACGGACTCCGATTTTCGAAAACTCAGACTCTATTTCGCGTATTTTTCCGAGACGAACGCAATGGCATAGCCCGTTTCCCCTGATTCAGATTTTAAAATTTAATTCTGCCCTGATTTATACTATAACAAGTTATTCAACATACGGGGTGTTACATACGAGCTCAGAGGTTGCATATCGATGGACATCAGTCGCATGGAGTGAATTGCCTGTGTGGCACGCCTAAGTGGCAAATGATCAAGGCTTCTGTTGAAAAGCAAAGTCTTGTGGTTGATGATCAAAGCACGACCTGTATGGCATAGCTTTGTGTATAGCGTGAATTCGCGAGCCTCACACCTCGGTATGAGTCATAAACGGGATACGGACCGTTGGGAGAACACGATGTTTCTTTCTAGCTATGGGTGATGTCCGTGACCTACCAGCCTTGACATTTATACACTTTTTATCTGTGTGGTTGTTGGAATGCGAGGCGCCTCGGATATAGGTCTGATAGGACCGGGAAACGTGTGTTCAGGAATTGCCAATCCTCAAAAGTAAGAGAGGACCGACCCAACCGATTCCAAGGATCGTTGTGTGTGGTCCTGAGACATTTGCTCGAGTGTCTCGAACGGAGATGAGCTTGCCCCTTGCCTCGACTCATGAAGGAATCCAATTTCCAATACGTGATAATTCGGCTTTATTTGTAAAATCTAGTATGGCGACATAGCAGATGGTAGCTATGCCGCCTATGATTGATACTTATGATTGAAATTGTTTTGAAACTATACACTTATAGTAATATCAAAATAATGTGTTTTTAAATGTATCAAGCATTCTTTGGCTATTATAAGGTAAGACCCTATCCTCTGGCTTGCGTTGCATTGTGTGATGGGACCTGGGTCTTATAATAGCTTCATTTTTCTTTATTTAGCATTGCGCTGTTTGTTTCATGCACTGGTATTCTTGGGAGGAAACCCATTCCGTGTTATACGGCATGGTCCCTTGATTTACCTAACTTTAAAATAAAGATTAATAACTGTTTTAGTTCTCACACCAGTCACATGAATGACCTGGAGTTTATTGTTTTAACTTAAACTCTGGGTGCCCCTATTTTCCACACGGGCAGCTAGTAGTTTTGGTTTTGCAGATTTATATTCACAGGATCCTGATTTACAGCTGGAACGATACTCGGAAAGCTCTGTATCTGTGTATTACTTCTAGTTGTGTTTTGTATTATTTTCCGCTGCGATGTATTTAAATGTAATTTAAATCTATGATATTTTCTGTGTAATGTTTATTCATACTCTGTATATTCTTGTATTCTGATGGAATTGTTGTAATAAACAATGAAATGTTCTTCTGCTTGCGTTCCGATTCGTCCTGTTCTCAAAACGATCAGGGGTTTCGAATGGTTTTGGTCAGTTTAACGATCGATTCGGATCGAGCGAAATTCCTTACCATTACATTTGGTATCAGAGCTTTGGTTTATAGAGCTCGAGAATAAGACACATTAGAACCGAACGAAAGAATTCATCAGATATTGGATTAGTAATATCCAATTAGAATGACTTGTTAGAGAAAGGACCAGTAGTATCCTAGAACGAGTGTGAAGAGTATATTTTTCAATTGAAAACAATATTGTTTTGAAAGTTAAATTCAAGTATACGTATTTGAATATTTTATTTGTATTGAATTTGGACAATCGAGTATATAAAGGTTTTGCATATACGCATCATGAACGTATATTCGAAGTTTTAATATATTGGATAGATATAGAATCACACTCTAGTCGCCCAGAGATGGTTCTGATGATAGATCGATCATCATTAGAATTAATGTTCGAGTTTCGAAGGTGTGATATCTATATATTTCCGTTAGACTGGTGTGAGAACCAAAACTAGATAGGGCTATTGTTGTGATTTGGCATCAAAAACATGATTTTTTGTGTATATATCAAATTATGAATCTGAAACGTTAATCCACTAATTGATTGATGGTTGTGTTGTATGATTATTCCTTTAAACCATTATGTGAATGAACGGTGAATTTAGGCCAAATTGAATCAAATATTGAACTGTATTGAAAATTGTTTGAACATGCTTGCATATACATGTACTTACATTGAAAGGTCATAGCAAGGAGGCTAGAGCAGAAGAATAAAATTGTTTGCCCGACAAATAGGTACATGTTTATTGTATTTCTTTGGGGTTGATGATTTTATGAGCCGATTGGCTAGCCGCTTGGCTGTTTATTTTTCTTTTTGGATTGATGAGGGCCATGGGAGGCTATTTGAAATATCCCGAAGTCCCCGGTGCAGGGGAGGTTATGGCGAAACTTTTCGAAAATTTAGGGTGTTAGCCAAATTTTTGAAAAATTTGAAAAGTTCTTAGAAACTGAAAAGTTGAAGAACTTAAGCTGTAATGAAAATAATGAAAGTTGAGTTGATTTGTAAAACAACTTTCAGCTTCGTTCCTTTTCGGGGACGAAAAGTTTTAAGTGGGGGAGAATGTAACAAGCCGGAAATCCAAGCCAATTTAAAATTTTTATTTTGGCAATTTTGATGAAGTTTGAATATTTAGAATGAACTATTTTAAATAATAGCGACGAGAAATTTAATTTGAATAGAATTTGAACGTATATATTTATATAGATCGTCGTTAGAATATAAATAATTATTTATAATTATAAAAGGAATCGAAAATGGCACGGTAGTTTGAAAATTCGATTTCAAATTTCAAATGAATGTATAGTATTCAAAATAAACCGGATTTTGGAAAAACCATAAATATTTGAATCTAATTGAGAATATCTTTCGAACGAATCCGAAAAATCGAAATTTCATAGCGGGGATCAAAAGTTACGTCCAGTAGAAAATTCAGAATAGTCGCTATGGAATTCTGGCCATTAAAAATGGAAATTTTGCAAACGACCTCGGTTTTCGACGAAACCACTTTTGTTGGATCCGTAATGTCAAGTTATTGCTAGATTCCAAAATTCGTAATTTTCTGAATCAATATGTGAGCGTGACAAAGGAAAACGCATTTGACCAGTTTTAGTTGATTTTAATCGACTGGAAAATTGCCATTTCTCAAACGGTCTTAGAATACAACGAAATTAGTTTTGTTAGGAACGTATCGTCAATACGAAGCTAGAAAATATTTTTCAGGAATTTTTAGAGTTAGTATGTAGTCCCGGTAAATTGAAATGTACATTCAAATTCAATATATAGAGTTATATTTTGATTTTGACGAAAACTGGTCGAATCAGCTTACAATATATATCACATTGTGTTCGGAATGGGGGTAATTTGCTATGGATGATAGTCGATGGGTTCGATTTCGAGGTCGAAATTAAAAGTTGCTTTTTGAAATTAATTAAATAAAATAATATATATATATATCCCCCTTCCTTTTCTTCTTATCAGTATAAAGCGAAATAAAAAAAAGGAAAAGAAGGAGCGAGGGGGGGGTGAACCACCGCCACCACTCCATCGTGACCCCCCCCAGGTGGCGCGCCGCCTCCACCTTCTTCTTCTCCCTCCTCCTTCTTCCTCCGTTCTTCTCTCCCATTCCTCCTCCCAAATCGAAGTCCCCCAATACCTCCACCGTGAAACCCTAGCCGCCAGCCCGTCGTGGCCTCCACCTCGCCTACCACCTCCCCAACGTCAGCGCCACCCCCAGCAGCACCCTCTCCGAGCGTGAAGCACCCTCCTCAAAGTAATTACAGTAAGTCTTTATATATAAATATGTATTGTTTTAAAAATCTGAAATTTATATATGTGTTTAGGCAATAAAAATATGAAATTTACATGTTTGTTAATGGTGTAAAAATTCAATTTTTGTACATTTGTTTATATTATAAAATATGGTTTTATTTATATATAACAGCGAAGGAAGATTATATTTTTAATCATAGAAAAGATAGGATTTTTATCACTCTAAAGGTTAGATTTTTATTGATCTAAAGATTAGATTTATATTTATGTAAAGACGAGATTTTTAGCGATGTAAAGGTTGGATTTTTAATCGAATAAAGAAATGATTTTTACCATATAGAGATTTGGTTTTTACATAAGGAAAAGATTTGATTTTGAAATGAAAAATGAGATTTTTATATAATGTAGAGTAATAAAGATGTGGTCTTTATAGAAGTAGCAATGTAAAAATATAATTTTTATATTATAGATGTATTAAAAATTTGATCTTTATATTCGAAGTAGATATAAAAATATAATTTTTATATAGGAAGGAGCGTTATAAATATATAATCTTTATTGGAAGAAGAGCGATATAAAAATATAATTTTTATGTAGAGAATGGCGAGGGAAAAATATAATCTTTATTATATGAACACCGTTGTAAAAATAGAATTTTTATCTGTATAGTAGCGGTATAAAAATAGAATTTTTATCTATATAATTGCGGTGTAAAAATATAATTTTCATCTATATAGTAGCGGTGTAAAAATGTGATTTTTATATACATAGCAACAATATAAAAAAATGTGATTTTTATATATGTAGTGGCTACAGACAATGAAATTGACAAAAGGCGAGCACAACGAAGATTTCTACATATGAAGAGTCATGGCGTTTGGTTTAGCTAGTCGGTGAGAACTCCTTACTTTAAATCTTGTTTTCTAGTTAAAATATATAATAGGATGCAGACGGTGCTTAGCAGCACCCGACACCCGTCGTCCACAGAACATGGACGACTTGTATGCTTGTTTGATGTGTTGTGAAGTTTGTTTGTGATGTTGATGTGAAATGAATAATAAAACAATTATGTGTTGAAATAAATTAACTATCGTTAAAAATATAATCTTTAACGTGTATGTGAATAAATAAATATTCACTTACAAACCGGACGGTTTGTTTATGTACACATATTTGAAGGATATTGATTGGAACGATAAATTTTACACATCGCCCAACTGCACAAATAATATTCAGTGTTTGTGGATTGAAACCCCACACGGGTGTTGGGATGATATTTGGCATACACTAATCCCAATTATTTAGTTGTATGTCGATCGATTGGTCGACAGACTGTGTAAGCGTTAATTATTTATATTTAATGCTTATGCAGTTATGTAGTGCACGTTGGATGATGGTTGATTATTTATTGTTGCTATTATATACATGTGTTGTATGTAATCCATATAATTAACATTATATGGTAATTGATTGGGCCTCATTCCAATTGGGAAAATAATGAATATTATAAAATGAAGATTCATTTGTTGAATAGAATAAATAGTCATGTGTTGACGATGCTCATGTGTTGAGAATATTTATGTGTTGAAACTTATCATGTGTTGAAAGAAAAATTTTAAACAATAAAATCTTTATCTTTATCATAATTTTTATAAAATATATTAAATAACAAAAATAGTCATGTGTTGACAGTACTCTTGTGTTGAGAATATTTATGTGTTGAAACTTATCATGTGTTGAAGGAAAAATTTTAAACAATAATTTTTTTATCTTTATCATAATTTTTATAAAATATATTAAATAACAAAAATAGTCATGTGTTGACAGTACTCATGTGTTGAGAATATTTATGTGTTGAAACTTATCATGTGTTGAAAGAAAAATTTTAAACAATAAAATCTTTATCTTTATCATAATTTTTATAAAATATATTAAATAACAAAAATAGTCATGTGTTGACAGTACTCATGTGTTGAGAATATTTATGTGTTGAAACTTATCATGTGTTGAAAGAAATATTTTAAACAATAAAATCTTTATCTTTATCATAATTTTTATAAAATAGATTAAATAACAAAAATAGTCATGTGTTGACAGTACTCTTGTGTTGAGAATATTCATGTGTTGAAAGAAATATAGATTCATGTGTTGAATAGAATAAATATTCATTTGTTGAATAGAATAACGAAGTTATTGAAATATATAAAGCCATGTTGATTAGAGGTGCGCCATTTTGATGCGAACGATATTTATATCGATTATATTCGTTTTTATAATGATTATAGAAAGGAAGTGATTTCAAAATATAACATTTTGAAAATATTATCATTCGTAAATCGATGAAGTGGAATATTCAATTTTGATTCGAAATTGAATATGAAGTTGAAATCTTTTCGGAAAAAAAATTAAAACGATTTATAAAATACGTTTTAAAGGGATATCGACGAAATATATATAATATATATATTATATATAATGGCCTGAATATAACGCGTCGCGCTGCAGTAGTTCGTGAATTTCGACCATTGACTTCGAATGGACATTACGGGAGATCCGTCCGTCGGATTCTCCTAAAACCGAAACCGTTGGGTGGTATCGAAAAGAGCTTTCTAACGAATATTAGAAATTTGAAATCTAACTGTTGGATTTGGAATTATGTCCAAATCAATTTTGGAAAAGGTCGATGTAAGTGCAGTTCGATGGTCGTTGATGGAAATCGACTGTACGGGCCTTGATAAAATTATTAAAAATATCAATAATTTGTGTAAAATCATAAGAAATGATTTGGGAAGAATTGGGATGAAAAACTCCATATTTGAAAGGATAAAAATAGATTTTTATCGAAACGAACTAGTTTTGAACTAGAATTAAAATCAATTTATTTTTGAAATAAATAAATTGAATTTGAAAGTGGTTTTAAAAATAATCATAATTTCCAATATACGAATTGGAATGGATTTGAATCGAAATTATCTTCGGAATATTTCGATGTCGGATTTCATGATTATACAGAGATGGTTGTGGAAATTTGAAAGATATATTTATATCGTTATTTCCAATACGATATTTGTTGATTTCATAATTTGATATTGAATATAAGCCGATATATTTTCTATTCAGAGCCTTGTATTTAATATCAAATGGGATTTCGGGTTCGTCATGAATGGTGTCTTGAATAACACTGTTCTTGGACCCAGTGTAGAAAAGATTAAATATTTCTATTTAAATTTAATGAAGTGTACCAATTAAATAATATTTAAGTGGAATTGAATTTGAATGTGATTTTGGGATTATCGTGAACCGTGTTTTATATGACGTTGGTTCTTTAACCAAGTTAAAGACAGGATATTGATTTTTGAGAAGATTAAAACTAAGTGGAGTTTTAATGAATCTTTAATTAGATTGAAATGTGAATTGATAATTTAAATTATCCAATCTGAAAAGTGATCAAGGATGGAGTATCACCAGTTTTGCTCCAAAGCGATAGTTAAATATTTAATTAGATTTGAACGTGAAATGGTAATTAATATTTACCGATAACACCGTGGTGTAGATATGGAGTATTACCAGTTTTTCTCCATGGGATGAATAGGTTGGGATTGGGAAATAAAATAAATAAATAATTACTTCGGTTACATATTGGAAAGGAATTGATGATTCTCTTTCCGTACAGTGGTTACATGAAAGATTTGGTTCAGCGGTTCAGGAGAAATCGCTGTTTTAAGGTTTTTCAGTTGGTTGTTCAGGTTTTGGAAGGCTAATGGGCTGATTTGGAGAAGGCCCATTAAGGGGTTGGTGGAGGCTATAAATAGAGGGTAAGGGATATGGGGAAAGGTTGGATTTTCCATTCTCTTATGGGGAGGCTTTGATCTCCTTCTTCCTCTAACACCTTTCCACCATTAAAATTCCAAATCCAAGGAGGGAAATCGAAGATCTATACCATTCAAGGCTAGATCAACATTGTTTCAAGGGCGAATTCATCGGATTGAAGGGTTTGATTCGAAGTGTTCGTTGTCCGGATTGCTTTTTCATCGCTTTTGCTTTGTTTTGGATAATCGGTGAGTGATTTACATCTCTCATTCGGATTCATGAAAGTATGTGAGTTATAGGATGTTAATTTCATCATTTCCATGTTATTTTCTTTAGATCTACACCATGCCAAGTCCATTTTACATATGAATCACCTTAGGATCTGATCTAGAAAATTTAAATGGTTAATTTCATGATTTCTCTCAAGTTTATGCAAATTAGATCCGTTTTTATGTTCATATGTTCACTTATCATGTTTTGGGAAATTTATGTGTTTTGATGGAAATTGTTAGATTGATGATATTGTTGGTTGCGTTTGAATGAATCGGATAAGCCGGCTTCGACGGATTCGTCGTTTGGCGAAGTTTTGGTCGAAATCAAAGTCGAAATGGAGCTGTGCAGGAATCGGGTCGGTCTAGAGGGGTCGGTCCAAGACTGGTCGGTCAAGACGTGGCTTGGGGAGCAAGACAGGTTTTGGGTCGGTTTTCTTCCTGGTCGGTCGGTCTCAGGTGAGAAAGGTTGGTCGGTCTTGGAGTTGGTCGGTCTGATCGGTCGGTCCATACTGGTCAGGTTGAGCAAATCCGGAGTTCTGATTTGGAGCAGGCGGGTCGGTCATGTTCCAGGAAGGGGTGATCAGGTCGGGTTGGTTTTAGAGGGTTGGTTCGGTCAGATGGTGGCAAACCTGGTCGGTCGGGTCAGCCGATTGGTGGTAGGGTCGAATCCTGAAGCCAGAAGGGAACCGGGTCGGTGGGTCGGTTTTCTTCCTGTTCGGTCGGTCTCAGGTGAGAAAGGCTGGTCGGTCTTGGAGCTGGCCGGTCGGATCGGTCGGTCCATACTGGTCAGGTCGAGCAAATCTGGAGTTCTGATTTGGAGCAGGCGGGTCGGTCATGTTCCAGGAAGGGGTGATCAGGTCGTCACATTATACATCTGTTTAGCGGCGGAGAATTTATTCTCTTGCTTAACGCCCTTCTCTGAGACGTACGAGCTCAGAGGTTGTATATCGATGGACATCAGTCGCATGGAGTAAATTGCCTGTGTGGCACGCCTAAGTGGCAAATGATCAAGGCTTCTGTTGAAAAGAAGTCTTGTGGTTGATGATCAAAGCACGGCCTGTGTGGCATAGCTTTGTGTATAGAATGAATTCGCGAGCCTCACACCTCGGTATGAGTCAAAAACGGGATATGGACCGTTGGGAGAACACGACGATTCTTTCTAGCTATGGGTGATATCAGTGACCTACCAGCCCTGACATTTATATACTTTTTACTTGCGTGGTTGTTGGAATGCGAGGCGCCTCAGATATAGGTCTGATAGGACCGGGAAACGTGTGATCAGGAATTTCCAATCCTCAAAAGTAAGAGAGGACCGGCCCAACCGATTCCAAGGATCGATGTGTGTGGACCTGAGACATTTGCTAGAGTGAGTCGAACGGAGAGGATCTTGCCCCTTGCCTCGACTCATGATGGAATCCAATTTCCAATACGTGATAATTCGGTTTTATTTGTAGAACCTAGTATGGTGACATAGTAGATGGTAGCTATGCCGCCTATGATTGATACTTATGATTGAAATTGTTTTGACACTATACACTTATAGTAATATCAAAATAATGTGATTTTAAACGTATCAAGCATTCTTTGGCTATTATAAGGTAAAATCCTATCCTCCGGCTTGTGTTGCATTATGTGATGGGACCTGGGTCTTATAATAGCTTCATTTTTCTTTATTTAGCATTGCGCTGTTTGTTTCATGCGCTGGTATTCTTGGGAGGAAACCCATCCCGTATTATACTGCGTGGTCCCTTGATTTAACTAACTTTAAAATAAAGATTAATAACTGTTTAAGTTCTCACACCAGTCACATGACTGACCTGGAGTTTATTGTTTTAACCTAAACTCTGGGTGCCCCTATTTTCCACACGGGCAGCTAGTAGTTTTGGTTTTGTAGATTTATATTCACAGGATCCTGATTTATAGCTGGAACGATACTCGGAAAGCTCTGTATCCGTGTATTACTTCTCGTTGTGTTTTGTATTATTTTCCGCTGCGATGTATTTAAATGTAATTTAAATCTCTGATATTTTCTGTGTAATATTTATTCATACTCTGTATATTCTTGTATGATGATTGAATTGTTGTAATAAACAATGAAATGTTCTTCTGTTTGCGTTCTAATTCATCCTGTTCCCAAAACGATCAGGGGTTTCGAACGGTCTTGGTCGGTTTAACGATCGATTCGGATCGAGCGAAATTCCTTACCGTTACATGGATTGAAATGAAATATATCCTTTTCCAAAATACTAAAATTAAATTTTAAGTATTACTTGGCCATAGGATAGAAAATTATATACGTACACCAGTTGGTTAAATGAAAAAAAAATTACCTTGAATTTTGGAATATTATATTAAAGACAATATAAATGATATTACTAATCAATTTTCTTGAATTTAAACTTTGAGCTTTGAAATTTAAAATTTAAATTTTTAAGGAATTCGTAAGGATAACTGAAGTTAAAACTGAATTGAATATGAAATAAATTTATTGAAATTGAATTGTTTATCCATCTTTGATATTTACTTTAAATTAACTTGATTTATAGTAAATATGGAATTGTGAACCCTAGATTTTTATAAACGAATAATTCAAAGTGAGAATTATAATTGAAATTCAATTATTTGAATCGAATTATTAAATCAAATAATTTGAAATCGAACTTTTGAATCGAATTGAAATATAATGGGGAGTCAAATCCTTTTGGATTAAGTTATCGAAATTTAGTCGAATTCATTTGAAACTGGAATATGATTTCCAGTTTGGTTAAATTTTGAAGAAACGGTTCTAACTCCGACTATAGTATATTAAACCATTTTAAAAACTATTTTACAATAATTATTTTCTTTATAAACTATTTTACCTTACAACTATTTTATTTTATTAATTATTTTAAATAAACCTTATTAATAATTTACTATTTATTTTATAAACTACTTTATTATTTTAACTATAGATTTTACTAAATTTGATTATTCTATTTTAATTACAAACTATTTATTTTTCAAACTATTTCAATTATATAACTAAACTAATTTAAATATTTTTTTAAGTAGTTTAATATTCAAAATTATTTTAAGGTTGGAGTTCTTTCAAGGTTTGAGTAGGTTAAATAGAGATTTAATATGAAAGTATATCCTATTTTGAATATGAAGTGGTTTTAAAGAAAAAACTGATATTTTGATATGAAGTACGAACCCCTTGAAATGTAAATACGACCAGTATGAAAAATGCAAACGTTTAGTTGTTAAAGAGAATGGGACCAGATTCATACTCTCTGCCAATACCGAAAACCACTTTAACAACCGTGTATGCGAAGGAGTTTCGGAATGAAGTAGGACGGATTCGGAGGCGATTACTGGATTTGAAGAAAGAGAACGATGATGGATAGCCTTGACCTTCGGGTCATAATTAAAATGACTAAAACAAGAGCCATACCTAGGTTAATGTGAGTTAGCTCCTCTTAGCAGACATGCTTCTTCGACACCATGTACATTACTTTGTGATTGATTGGCGCCTTTGAATTTAGGAGTATTGTCTGGGATGGGCAGTAGTCGCGGCTATGCGTTACCACCGGCCTGGGTCCGCAATCCAGTAGAATCCTACTGACGGGTATTTCCTCGATGCCTTATCATATTTATCTTGATCGAGCCTTACGATTTTGGTTTAATGTTGTCGTATCACGGCGCATCCCTATCCACCAACGTACTAATGTGTTATATGCAAACTGTACAGAAACGATATGAACGGTGTAAGGTAATAATGGTAATCCCGCTTACACTATTTTAATATTTTATCTTTAAACCTAGACACTATTATAATAGCTTATTATATTATATAGTATCTAGTTTTACGGATCCTTAAGAGATGGAATTTTTGTAACATCTGTTAAGTTATTGCACTTATATTATCATATGAAATTGATTTAACTGATATGAGAATATTTTAGTTCTGATCCAAGTGTTTTTGTCTTTTCATTTATGCTTGGGTCAGCCCGAGTTTTCTGTTATTGAAGACAATGTTATGAAGGTGAAGATGGAGCTCAACAAATGTACTTATTATTATTACTCCGCTGCAAATAATTGGTATGTTTATGATAGTTAACTCTTATAATTATTGTAAAATATAATCAAATGTATGATTTAATAGCTTCATGAACTATTATTTATTTATTATATTTTGTCCTTCCGCTGTGAGATTCTGTGATTGTTTTTCTTCTTTCTTCTTTTCTTATATTAATCCCTATAAGTATCTGTATTTTAGATTTGTTTAAGTCAACATGTACGGATCATTGTCGATTTGAACGGTCAAAAATCCAGGTTGTTACATTTGGTATCAGAGCTTTGGTTTAGCGAAAACCTTATCTTTATTTGGGAATAACTCATTGGAGATAGGATAGTACTACCCTAGAGTGTGTTTGTGTGTATATGAGAGAGCATACTTGTACTTTTGAAATAAAATGTTTTTCGTATTGTGTTGATATGTTCTGTTGAGTTTTTATAAATTCTGGTCGGTACTTGGGACACCAATGCACCGACAGGGATTTCTAAACACTTAAATAAGACTCATTGACATAATATTGTTTTGAATTATATTATATATAAAGAATTATTTGAAAATCTATGAATTTCAATTTTTTTTGTTGATGATAATATTAGATTTTCATCATTTATCATTCGATTGATCAATAACTAAAACTATTGGTTATTGAATGATTTAAGAAAAATGAAATATCGAAAATCAATTGGTAATGAAATAAGAATAAGTTAAATACGAATTTGAAAATTTGAATTTTGGGTGGTTTAATAATATTGATTGCGAATGGTTTGAAATAATATATTTATCTTTTAAAAGTTTTTTCATATACAAATTGTTTTTAAATGAATTTTTGAAATAAGTGTATACTCCCCTTTTGCCTTTGGAAAATCATTTAGGTGATGAGTGCATGCATCGTCGACATTTATTTTCAAGAGACTAGGTAGGGGAGGCCACTTTGAACATTTATACTCTGTTTTGCAAAACTAGATTTCATTTAAATCTGTTATAATATGGTTTTATACAAAAGATATAATATACATAATATTTTGAAAGTTGATTTGGAAATGAACCCGAAGTTAAATTCTTAAGTTCTCAAGTAATGAATGATTTTCAAATTAAGGAAATGAACCAAACTTGAAACTATTAAACTTTTGAATTGTGAAATAAGAAATAAATCTAAGAGAAATAAATTTAAAGCGAGAACTCTTAGAAATATGAAATAGTGAATTTGAATAAAATTAAAAACATTTGAACTTGTTTAATAAATAAAAAATAATCCTAAGGGAGTTATAATTAAAATAAAACTCTTGAGAATTTGAAATAATGAAATAAAACGAATTGTAACCATTGAACTTGTGTAATAATAAATTCTTTTCTATAGCATGAATAATTTACCAATTAATTAAGAAGTTAACGTGTTATATGAATAAGCAGTTAAATAATATACAAGTATTAGAATGGATAATGAAGGTGAAATTTAAAAAAATTGATTGTTTGTAAATATAAATAAAATTTAAGTTATGAAATAATCGATATATACTTAGTTAAATTAAATTAAATGTATTGATATAGATGGTTGAATCTTTGACGATGTAAGACAGTTGATATTTTCAAGTTGAATAAATTTTTATGTAGTTTGTAAAAATATAAGTGGATTGGTCTATAACTTACAAATTTAATGATGGTTAAACGAATTAATTAAATTAAATTAAAACAAGCTCGTCGTGTAGTGTAATTTTTCGATTTGAAATTTAAATGAATCTATAGGATCAAAATAAGTCTGAATTCTTTGAAAAAAGAATCCTTCGGATCTGTTTGAATATAGTTCTCTAATGAAAGAGAAAATTTTGAATTTCAACTTGTAAATTGTAAGATATGTGTAATTTAAATTTCCAGAAAAATCGCAGTATGGTAATTCCTCATTTAAAACTAAAATATTAACTAAATCGATGTTTATAATATAAAATTTGAGAATAATGAGTTAAAACTGGTCTTGAAATTTTTGAACCTGTTGAGTTGAGTATAATGAACATGTTAGCAGTTATACATTTAGCTAATATTAGAATATGTTGAAATTTAAAATAACTGAATTATAAATGTACACAAAATAGATTATGCCTTTAAAAGGAAAATTTAAACTGCAATGTTGACATTTGAAAAATATGGAATTTATACAATTGGAATAAACCAAATGGAATTGTATAAATATATACTGACGTTGAAATTTATTATTTTGCTTATTTGGATGAGTGTGAATGTTGGATGTTTTAATTGTCACTTTGACAGTATTTGTTATTTCATATATGTTTATTGTAGATATATAGATTTATTTCTTATATAAATATATATATATATATATATATATATATACGTATTATTTGGTTGTTGAGTGATAAATATGTATTGAAGGCAATTCGCTTGCTTTGGAGCTACTTACGCATAAAAATTGTTATTGCTTGCTTAAAAATAAGTTAAATCGCTAATAACGCAAATGAAATTAAGGTATGTATATCGAATTAAATATCGTATTTTGGCATTTTATATTGTTTCCCCATTTTTGGGATGCCTCATCACTAAGATGAGATGTATATTTATGATTATATATATTATTATTTTCCGGAACTAACCGTACAAAGTAGAGTCTGCCCAAACTTTTCTGTGGAATCTATACTTAGAAAATTTCATGAAACTTGTTTCAAAGCTCATGTTATCTATATATTTAAGTAAATGTTTTCTAAGCTTAGTAGAAATTTAATATTATTTTAATTTTATTTTACCACTTCATTACTACATTCCTTTTAGGGGACGAAAAGTTGTGAGTGGGGGGAGAGTGTAACATCCCAAGATTTTGCGATAGTTTCAAATATTTAATTTAATGTGATTTTGAGCAAGATTGTTTTAAATATTAAAATCTATGAATTATGTCGTATACTGATAAGGTATGAACTAAAATTTACTTGTTGAAAAATGAGCTGCAATAGCTATGTATGATATGATAGTGTTTGATAATCTGTTTATAATGGAATTTGAAATCTATATTGAATTAACAATATAATAAGGATTAACTAATTTTGATAAGCTGGAATTTGTTATTAATATATTTAATGAAATTGATTTGTGAAATTTATAATTGAAATAAAAATTTAAACATGGTAAATAATGAAAAATTGAATTAACAATTAACGATAGCTAATTATTAGTTATATTAATTTGAATAGAGTTTATAAACCTCTGAATTTAATTTAAAGGTGAATAAACGAAATGAATATTTTATTTTATTAATGATATAGTTAAATTGTCATTTTGCAAACGATCTCAGAATTCGATGAAATAAATTTTATTGGATCCGGAAATGTAAATTATTGTAAGGTTTAAAATTTCGTCGCCATCGAAGTTATCATTTGATCATAATAATATAAATCAGGCATAAATTTATATGTATAATTCAATTAAATAATCAAGTTTTAGAATAAACTGCTAGAGACTTTGGAATTGGCCTTTGAAACCTATTCCATTGCGTTCAGAAGGCATCAAAATAGGTTGTCAGGCAGTAAGCGGGCCTGATTTGGACTCAGTCCGAATTTTGGCTTAAATACACGCAAAACGATGAGTTTATTATTAAAATATTATTTTAAAACCCTATTCTAATATGGCCGCCGTTTTCATCTTCAATGGCCAGAATTTTTCAAACATTAATCCCTTATTTCTCTAAATCTGTACAACGATTCGAGACAATTCCAAAACAAAATTGTTGCTCTCGACGAGATCTTTCTATCTGTACGGATATGATGGGGTTTAGTACAACAATGGTGAAGGAATGCTCTCACGAAGTAGCCGCGGGTTTAGGTTCATGGTGCTTGGTTCCAGACGTCTGAGGAGACCGCAAGTTGGTCGGAGGTGGTTCTCAAGGGTGTGCACACGGTGGTGATATTTGATCGAGTCATGGGGCTTTGTTTTCAGATGCTTGAATCAAGGAATTTGCGTGAAAATGGGTTCAAATTGCGTTTACCTATAGCGTGCGGAAGATAGGACGAAGTAGAAACTAAAATAGTATGCTACGTGGCTTTTAGGGATTGGGCGAGTTTTATTTAATTTATTTTATTAATTTTAATTCAAAAGATAAAACTTACATAACTTCTTTATATGAATTCATAATGATGCACGGTTGGATCTGTTGGAATCGTATCGGCGAGCTCTTCGCGATGGCATTGATTTTGACAGATTCTGAAACAGTTAAATTTTTGGGGCTTATTTTGGATCTCAAACACATTCAGAACCAAAGGTGAGTGATTAAACCCTGTCACGCCTAACTAAAGTCTTCTTATATTAGTTAAATTAATATCATGTCATGATATGATTGTACTGATTGATGTTTGGTAGTTTAAATTGCATATTTATATCGATTTGCATAATTTGATTGTTATATTAAATTTTACAGTTAAGATAAAATTCGACATTTAATTGCCAGTTTAAAATCCGACATCAGATAATTAGTAAATTTACACGATATTGAACTGTTTGTATGTATCGATCTGTTGTATGGTTTAGATTTGATATATTTGAGATATTAATGTTTGTTGTGTGAATTCATCCGTTATTCACCTTGATTTTGATATGACCATTGTTATGTTAATTAATCCCAATCATTTACCTTAGATGTTACAGGCATCAAATAAACCCGGGATTAACCATTAAAATGAATTAAGAACGTTGGTTGAAATGATAAATACCTTTGACCCTGATTTGGATTGAAATGATATATATCCTTTCCCAAAATACTAAAATTAAATTTTAAGTATTACTTGGCCATAGGATAGAAAATTATATACGGACTCCGGTTGGTTAAATAAAAATTGTTTTTTTAACCTTGAATTTTGGAATATTATTTTAAAGACAATATAAATGATATTATTAATCGATTTTCTTTGAATTTGAACTTTGAGCTTTGAATATTTAAGGAATTTGTAATTATGGATAACTAAAGTTAAAACTAAATTGAATATGAAATAAATTTATCGAAATTGAATTGTTTACCCATCTTTGATATTTACTTTAAATTATCTTGATTTATAGCAATAATTGAATTGTGAACTCGAGATTTTTATAAACAAATAATTCACAATGAGAATTATAATTGAAATTCAATTATTTGAATCAAATTATTAAATCTAATTATTTGAAATCGAACTATTGAATCAAATAGAAATATAATGGGAAGTCAAATCCTTTTTGATTAAGATATCGAAATTTAGTCGAATTACTTTGAAACTGGAATATGATTTCCGGTTTGGTTTAATTTTGAAGAAATGATTCTAATTCCGGCTGTAGTATTTTAAACCATTTTAAAAACTATTTTATAATAATTATTTTCTTTATAAACTATTTTATCTTACAACTATTTTATTTTATTAATTATTTTAAATAAACCATATTAATAATTTACTATTTATTTTATAAACTACTTTATAATTTTAACTATAGATTTTACTAAATTTGATTATTCTATTTTAATTACAAACTATTTATTTTTCAAACTATTTCAATTATATATTTAAACTAATTTTAATATATTTTTTAACTATTTTAAATATATTTTTAACTATTTTAATATTTAAATTATTTTAAGGTTGGAGTTGTTTCAAGATTTGAGTTGGTTTAAATAGAGATTTAATATGAAAGTATATTCTATTTTGAATATGAAGTGGTTTTAAAGAAAAATCTGATATTTTGATATAAAGTACGAACCCCTTGAAATGTAAATACAACTGTTGTGAAAAATGCAATTGTTTGGTTGTTAAAGAGACCGGGATCAGATATTGTCATACTCTCTGCCAATACCGAAAACCACTTTAACAAATCTGTACGCGGTGGAGTTCCAGAATGAAGTTGGATGGATTTGGAGGCGATTACTGGATTTGAAGAAAGAGAATAATGATGGATAGCCTTGACCTTCGGGTCATAATTAAAATGACTAAAACAGGAGTTATACCCAGGTTAATGTAAGCTAGCTCCTCTTAGCAGACATGCTTTTTCAATACCATGTATATTAATTTGTGATTGAGTGGTGCCTTTGATTTTTGGGAGCATTGTCTGGGGTGGACTGTAATTGCGGCTATGCGTTACCACCGTCCTGGGTCCGCAATCCGGTAGAATCCTACTGATGGGTATTGCCTCAATGCCTTGTTATATTTATCCTGTTCGAGACCCTACGATTTTGATTTAACGTTGTCGTATCACGTCGCATCCCTATCCACCGACGTACAGGTGTGTTATATGCAAACTGTACGACAATGATATAAACGGTGTAAGGTTAATAATGGTAATCCCGCTTACACTATTTTAATATTTTATATTTAACCATACACACTATTATAATAGTGTATTATATTATATAGTATCTAGTTTGATGGATTTTTAAGAGATGGAATTTCCCATAACATCTCTTAAGTTATTGCACTCATATTATTACATGAAATTGATTTAACTGGTATGAGTATTTTAGTTCTGATCCGGGAGTTTTTGTCTTTTCATTTATGCTCGAGTCAGCCCGAGTTTTCAGTTATTGAAGACAATGTTATGAAGATGAAGATGGAGCTCAACATACGTATTTATTATTATTGCTACACTGCAAATAATTGGTATGTTTATGATAGTTAACTTTGATAATTGTCATAAAATATAGTCAAATGTATGTTTTAACAGCTTAATGAACTGTTATTTATTTGTTATATTTTGTCCTTCCGCTGTGAGATTATGTGATTTTTTTTCTTCTTTCTTCTTTTCTTATATTAATCCCAATAACTATCTATATTTTAGATTTGTTTGAGTTGACATGTAAGGATCATTGTCGATTTGAATGGTCAAAAATCCAGGTTGATACATCGAGAGCATGAATCAACGATGTACAAGTCCAGGTTCAAAATACGTGGAGCTGATAACAGTACAAGCCCAAAAGAAATAGTTCAGACATATCAAAACTATGTACACTTATTTGAGAACATGGTAAAATGGCATTTCCATGCAAGCCTATGTAATATGGTCAACAAGTGAATCAAATATACAGGCCAAACCAGATACACAAAGCAATGTCATGATGTAAAAACAACAAGTCGATGGACAGTACAACATGACCAATATAAGAATGTTTCATTTTCAAGCACAAATGTCAATAAGAAAGTACTCAGGCAAAAGTGGACAAGAAAAAAGAAACCATGTATATAGAATTCAGACAAACATATGCTCAAGCCCAGGAATAACCAAGACAAGATAAAATGGTGTCTCAAGTGATCAAACTGACAACAAGCAAGACATGGAGCAAGTGTGTACATAAACGCATGGTGCTCGACATGGCAACCAAGATAAATGGACATGGCATGTAACACCCCAAATTTTTTAACGACATTAAAGAGATTAAATTAAATAATAATTAATTTAATATTCATAATTAGAGGAAATGGATTGCACCATTCCGACCATCTCGAAATTCCGGTCAAGATAGACATTTGGTTTGCGTAAAAGGACACCGTATGAAGAAATTATGAAGGTTTTAAGTTTGTATACGCATAGAAATATTTTATATATACAGAGGTGAGTTAGAGATGAGTTAGAATTCTATCCAGAGGATTCAAATTCGAAAATTTCCTTTGAGCGGCAAAATTCCCACTCTAGGGGGGTCGACCCCCCTAGACTGGTGTCGACCTAGGGGTCGACCCACCCATAGGGGTGTCGAAATCCCCAGGGCTGACGTGGCACTCGGTTTCAGGGGTCTGGCAGCTATATATATATGTGTCCCATTTCTCAAATTTTCTCCATTGGAAGTCATGGAGGCCGTATGCTGCTGGAGCGCGAACTGAACCGTTTTCTAAAACAACATATTCTATAAATCTAATTCAGAAATTCTAGATCTGTTCTTCCTCAATTCTCTAAACCTAACGTTGTGATTTTAGTTGTTTTTAGGTTTAGATAAATAAAAGTATATTTTGAAATACTATGAATTTGATATGTTGTAAAATATGATTCTACGTTAATGTGAAATCCTATACTATGTCATGACAGATCTATTTTCCTAGATCTAATAAAATTGTGGTTATTCGATTATGTTGCTTATATGGATCTTGACTTGTATCCATGTTACGGTGGATGTACATCTATTAATTTGGATAGTTGTAACAATACTTAGATATAGATCTTTATGTTAATCACATTTCACCTATCATATTGTGATCCATTGACATATGTTGTAAACTTGGCACGTGAATCCAACCTTATACCTAAACATGTTACTATGTCACCCTAACTATTCTAGATCTAAATAATTAGACACCTTATGGTTAATTTAGATCTCATTATGTTGCGTTGACATAATAGTTGCTACAAGTTCATCACTTTTATCCCTACCTTATCATGATGATTACATGACCATTTACCTTGTTATCATACTAGTTTATGTTTATGCCAAGATATGTTGAAACTATCACCTTCGTCATATTCCCTTTTCCTTATTATAGCTAGACTACTTTAGAGCCTAGATGCCACCAAAATGCGTACGAATATGTTAGAGAGGAAACGGGGAAAAAGGGATTATAAATGGCATAATTTATGTAATATTTATATGAAATGGGACATGTAATTCAAATGGGGAAAACATAGAAATAGTTACCTATAATGACATGGGAAGATTTGGATTAATTTGGAATGTTTAGTCATTTACAATTAGGAATTGTAAATTGTACTTATGACACGAGGTTAGGTTACATTAGTGGTGGAAGTCTGCCTGGACCTGGCCGGCATATCCAGCAGCCACTAATGTTGAACCTAATATGGGAGGTCTAAGTACGCAAATACGAATCGGGCTAAGACACGTGGTTAGGCCCAATATGGAAAAAGACTGCCTGTACCCGACCGACATATCCAGCATCCACATGTTGTAGGCCTAATGTGGGAGGTCTAACCCATTATAAAAACATAAATGGACATGGTAAAGAATTGGACTACTTAACCTAATTTAATCCATAAAGATTGAATGACTATGAACTTAAATTAGGGTTAAGTAAAATTGGATGGGTCATTGGTGGGTTAAGTAAATTAGAGGGAGTGGGTAATATTTACATATAGGCCTACGAACTTAACCCAATAAGGTTATGTATTTAAAGACACCTAGTGGTATACATAACCGGTATATAATGTAATACAGTTATGTAATTAAAGATACCTAGTGGTACACATAACCGATAGATAATGTAATGAAGTTATGTAATTAAAGACACCCTTAAGGGTAAGCATAACCGGTATAGGGCTATGCAATTAAAGACACCTAAGGGTATACATAGTCAGTGGAAAACCTAGTGAGGATACAAGACAAGGGGAGAGCTTGTATCATATTGTGTGGGACCCATTTCAGTCAGTAACTCGGAGTTGGTATCAAGTAAAGAACTCTGTACTAGGCGGAGAAGGGGCACGCTTACTAATTGATTGTAAGATATCTAAACGAGACGGATGGTGTGGGCGGTGCAAACCGATCGGGGACATGTGCGTGCATGGGCCGGGCAGAGGGGGCTAAGACGACCATGACACCAGTAGATATGGTTGTTCACACCATTGGTTGCCACTTTAGGAAGTGGTACCTCCTACTATGGGGCCAGCAAAAGATATCTACAGGATAGGGATAATATCGATTAGGGTAGTGGTTAGGGTATACCTTGATGTGTGACCTAAACCAACCAACTCATAGTGGAAGGGATCATCTCATTTCAGTTATACTAGTAATAACGCAGAGTTATCATTAGTGAGGCACATACACCTTATCTTGCTTACCCTGTCATGCCTGCCATTTATGTAGTAATCTCTCTCTTATCCACTTTATATGGCTATCATGTTGCTTTTATTTATCTACTAGCTAAAATTAAATAGACTCGCCAGACTTTATGTCTGACCTTGTTGTTTCTCCTTCTTTCTTTCGTTCCCACCAGGTTCACAGTGGGGAAACGCTCAGACTTAATCAGGACTCAGATATCATATTGCTAGGAGCTACCTCTGAAGTATGGCTCAAGTTTTTGTCTCTACTATGGCTTAACTCTTTTAATTGGGGGAATGATGCTTTTTATTTACTTATGTACTCCGATGGTGCATGACAGAAGTTATTTTATTGTAATGGCTTTTGTGACTTATGAAATTGTGGACCACAGTATTATGACTTATGTTTGAAATAAAAGTTTAAATTTTCCGCTGCTGCCTTATTTGTATATGTCTTGTAATTATTATGTGTCTGTTTACCTATAGTGCTTCACGAAACCTATTGCATTCCCTTAGTGAGTGACATTAACGGATGTGGGGTGTCATACTTGGCATCAGAGCTGAAGGTTACCAGACTAGATAAGAGTTTTAGGGAGTTATTTTCAAAAAAAGTTTTAAAATAAAAGCATTTTCAAAAGAAAAGTATATTTTGAAAAACAATCCCTAAAAAGCCATACGTAGTATCCTTCGGTCCTTTATCTAAATTTCTTCCTTTTCCCTTTTTAAGCATGTCTGGGGAATAAAACATCCCTAATATCCCAGAGGGCGTCACAATACCCGGATGGTTCCGTAGGTATTTGGAGGCCATAGCGCCTGCAGAAGGCTAAGAAAATGTTCCTCCCCAAGCTACACCAGTCATTCCTCCTCCCCCCCTCCAAAAGCTGACAACTTTGCCATGATCTGCAAAGACTTCTGTGCTATAGGAAGAAGGCCATTCCATGGGAATGATATATTCGTAGAAGCTTGGAATTGTCTTAAGGAGACCGAGGACTTATTCGTAATCTTTGAAGTGGAGGACCAAAGAAAGATCTAGTTAGCTGCTTGGCTGTTAAAGGACGAAGCCTCATTCTGGCAGGAAATCACCCAAGCTGGACGGTCGGTGGAAACTTGGGAAGATTTTAGACAGAGGTTCAAAATGAAATTTCTTTCCCAAGCTGAGAGAAGCATACAGATGGAGAGATTCTTAACTCTCAAACAAGGAAATTTGATGGTGAAGGACTATGTGAACAACTTCAACCAGCTGGCAAGGTTCGGGTTAGAGTTGGTAGACACACCGCATAAAAGGGCTTTGTGGTTTGCTAAAGGGATGAATGAGCCTCTGCATGGTTTAGCTATGTCCCATATTCCAATGGGGGACACCTTTGAAAAGCTTGTTGATATGACCCTAATGCATGAGGAGGACAAGGGAGAAAGGAAGGAAACAAAAGCTGAGGGGACATCGCAGAATAAGAAGGTATGGCCCAAGAAGGGGCAGCAACAACAACAGCAGCAGCACTAGAAGAAGAAAGAAGGGAAAGATGACAAAGGCAGGGATAAGAGGAAATGTCACAATTGTGGAAAGTAAGGTCACCTGATCAAAGATTGTAAGAGAAGGAAGGCCAATTTCTTTAATTGCGGAGAGGTCGGACACTTCTCTGAAGAGTGCCCGAAGAAAAAGGGATCGCAGGGACAAGGTCAAAGAGCAGGGACTTCTAAAGGGCAAGTGCATTCTCTCGCGATCAGTGCTCTTGAAAGAGGTAGAAAAATTTCCATGGAAATTTTAATTTCTCTTTCAAACCATCCAGTTAGAACACTATTTGATTCTAGTGCTTCACACTCATTTATATCTAGTTCTATGGTTGAATATCTGCATTTAATTACTAGTATAGTATTAGATCCCATAGTTATTTCAAACCCCATTGGTGGTTCGGCTCATTATCAATGATTTGTCGGGGTTTGAAGATATCTGTGTTAGGCGTCGAGTTTGAATGCGACGTGTATGTGCTCGGGTTTATGGGCTATGGGTTTATTGTAGGAATGGATTGGCTTACCACGTATGGGGCCATTCTGGATTGTGAGAGGAGGGTTGTTAGACTCCTGACTTGACATCGGAAGACCCTCGAAGTTTCTTGTGACCCTCAAGGGTCTGTTATGCTTAGATTCCTAGAGTCTCTTGATGCATCCATAGATGATTTGCAATCTGTTCCGGTGGTTCGAGATTATCCCGATGTTTTTGATGAGGTATGGGGTTTACCTCCAAGGCGTGAGATCAACTTCCGCATATATCTGGTGGACAATGCAAAGCCAGTTGCATTACTAGTGCGCCACATGGCTCCAAGAGAAAGTAGGTAGCTGAGTAAGCAAGAAGGGAGCTACCTGAAAAGGGGTTTATCAGACGAAGTATTTCTGAGTGGGGTACTCCAATAGTATTCGCAACTAAAGCGGATGGTTCGCTTCGTTTGTGTGTTGACTATAGAGAGTTGAATAACCTCACCAAGAAGAATAGGCACCCGCTTCTGAGGACTGATGATTTATTTGATCAGCTTGTTGGTGCCTCGGTATTTTCTCAGCTCGACTTGGCTACCGGGTTCCATCAATTGAGGGTGGATGAGGACAGCATAGATAAGACTGCTTTCAGAACTCTAGACGGTTTCTTTGAATGGCTAGTTATGCCTTTTGGGTTGACAAATGCACCCGCTTATTTTGTTTATTTGATGAGTAGGGTGTTTTGGGAGTTCCTAAACAAATTCGTCGTAGTTTTTGTTGATGACATTTTGATCTTCTCCAAGAGTGAAGAAGAGCATGCCTAGCATTTGGGAAGAAGTTTTGAAAACTCTCCTTGACCATCATTTAAAAGCAAAGTTCTACAAATGCCATTTCTGGAGAAAGGAGGTGAAATTCTTGGGGCATGTAGTCTCCAAAGAAGGGATAGTTGTAGATCCCGCCATGGTGGTTGCAGTGCAAGATTAGCAGATTCCTAAAAATGCTGCCGAGGCGAGAAGCTTTCTTGGGTTGGCAGGTTATTATAGGAAGTTCATTAAGGACTTCGCAAAGATATCAGCCCCTCTCACCAGGCTGGCAAAGAAGAAATTGGTATTTTCATGGGACATAGACTGTGACGTTGCTTTCCAACGATTAAAAAAGGCTCTGACAACAGCCCCAGTCTTGACTTGCTCGATGGGAGTAAAGTGTTTACTGTTTACACTGATGCGTGTGGTACAGGGCTTGGTGCGATGCTGATGCAAGAAGGGAAAGTAATATGTTATGGGGGTAGACAATTGAGAGTTCATGAGAAGAACTAGCCCACCCATGATATAGAGCTAGCGGCCATAGTATTCGCGTTAAAGACGTGGCATCATTATTTACTTGGAGAAAAGTTTGAGTTGTACACCGATCATAAATCTCTCAAGTATCTATTATCATAGAAGGATTTAAACTTAAGGCAACAACGGTGGATGGAGTTCTTAGCTTCATATGATTTTGATATTTCTTATACCCCTGGCAAGGGTAATGTGGTGACAGACGCACTAAGTAGGCAGAGGGTGGCCCTGAGTCCTCTGTTTGTGGAAAGAAAGAACTTGGAGTTCATATCAACTTTTGATTTTAGACCCTTCATCAAGGTTCTGCCTGATTTATTTGCATCCTTGGAGATACGACCGACTCTTGTGGATCAGATAGGAGCTTCACAACAAGGTGACCCATAGATTCTAGACGTCATGCATAAGCTCAAAAGAGGGGAGACTTCTAGTCACCTCAGTAGGTATGCCATAGATGAAAAGGGGTGGTTGCGACGAGATTGAAGGCCTTGCGTTCCTCAAACTGGAAGCTTGATAAAGGCAGTCTTAGAAGAAGCCCACCATTCTAAGATGACCATTCATCCAGGCGGTGATAAAATGTACAGGGATATGAAGAGGGTTTTCTTTTGAGCTGGGATGAAGAAGGATGTGGCCGAATTTGTTTCTCAATGTTTAGTTTTCCAGCAAGTCAAAGATGAGCAAAAGAAGCCCGATGGATTACTTCCATCCATTGGAGGTTCCGCGGTGAAAATGAGAGAGCGTCTCTATGGATTTCATAGATGGTTTTACTAGATCGAAGAACGGTAATACCAGTATTTGGGTGATAGTGGATAGACTCGCTAAGAGTGCTCACTTTATTCTAGTTAAGAGTAAGAGGACGACATCATGGTTGGCAGCAATTTATGTCTGAGAGATAGTCTATCTTCACGGAGTACCTTCTAGCATCATGAGCGATCATGACCCTATCTTTACCAGTGAGTTTTGGAGGATCTTGCAAGAAGCATTAGGTACACAGTTGTGTTTAAGTATTGCTTATCATCCTCAGACCGGTGGGAAGACGGAGAGGGTGAATAGGATTCTAGAAGATCTTTTAAGGCTGTGTATCCTAGACTTCGGAGGGACTTGGGAAGAACATCTTCCTTTAGTAGAGTTTGCCTATAATAACAATTTTCAGGCTAGCATCGGTATGTCACCCTTCGAAGCATTGTACGGACGACCTTGTAGATCGCCCACTTATTGGTAGGAATCTACATAAAGATTAATACTTGGACCAGATATGGTTAGAGAAACGTCCGAAAATATTGATCTTATTCGACGGCGGATGAAGACAGCTCAAGATAGGAAGAAGTCCTATGCAGACAAGAGAAGGACTGACATCGAATTCAAAGTGGGAGACTTAGTTTTTATCAAAGTATCACCTCTAAGGAATGTGGTTCGCTTCGGATCAGTAGGGAAGTTAGCACCTAGGTTTGTAGGACCATTCCCCATAACCGAGAGGATTGGCCAAATGGCCTATAGAGTAAAGCTCCCAGGAATCTATCTGGTGTTCATGAAGTTTTCCATGTCTCTCATTTGCGGAAGTGCCTGCATGACACCGCAGAAGTTGTTGAGCTGAGCTGTTGGAAGAAGTCAAAGTGGAACAGGAGGTGATAGTCAGATAAGTCCCTACCCGTATTCTTGGGTCAGAAGTTAAGAAGCTACGCAATAAGGAAATCAAGTTGCTAAAGGTTCAATTGGGAGATAAATCGGAAGATGGGACTTGGGAGACCGAAGACAAGATTCGTGCTTCGTACCCTTTTCTTTTCGAGGGTAAGTTCTTAACTCCTTTCCTAAGTTTTATCATTGCTTGTTTCTGTCGATAGATTGTATCTTATCCATCGTATTTTCGACCTTTAGATAGGAATCATATGGAAGTAAACATGTATTTGAAACATGTTATCTTTGATGGATGCATGTATTTGCTAGTGGTTGCCTGTGGACGCATATACTCACACATTAGGCACTAAGATCGGCTCAATCACTTTCATACTACATATGGATGTGTGTGCATTTTCTTTTCTTTTATGAATGGAAATGGATGAGTTAGCATATGGATGTTGCATTTGGACGAATGAATGTGCACACATATAGAACTTATATGATATGATAGGTACATAATGGATTTATGACACTGACATACATTGCATTAAGGAGGTCAACTGAATCAGTAGACCGCCTGATCTTCGCATTAGTGTTGGGACATATACACACACCTTCTCATATATTCATATAAGCATTACAAGTCCTTATGGACAATGAATGTCAGTGATTAGTGGATGAGTAGATGGATGATTGATGGTAGGATATGCATTTTTCTCAACTTAGAGATTTCGGGAATGAAATCCTTTGAGTAGGGGAGAATGTAACACCTGGAATTCTTAATGACATCTAAGAGAATAAATTAAATAATAATTAATTTAATATTCAGAATTAGAGGAAATGAACCGACCATTGTGACTGTCTCGAAATTCTGGTCAAGTTAGACATTTGGTTTGCGTAAAATGGACAACATATGGAGAAAGTATGAAGGTTTTAAGCTTGTATACGCAAAAAAATATTTTACATATACACATGAGTCAGAGATGAGTCAGAATTCTATCCAGAAGATTCAAATTCGAAAAATTCCTCTGAGCGGCAAAATTCCCGCTCTAGGGGGGTCGGCCCACTAGAGGGGTGTCGACCTAGGGGTCAACCCCTATGTAGGGGTGTCAACCTAGGGGTCGACCCACCGACAGGGGTGTCGACACCCCTAGGGCTGACGTGGCACTTGATTTCAGGGGGTCTAGCAGCTATATATACGTGTCCTATTTCTCATATTTTCTTCATTGGAAGTCATGGAGGCCGTACACTGCTGGAGTGCGAACTGAGCCGTTTTCTACAACAACATATTCTACAAATTCAATTCAGAAATTCTATATCCGTTCTTCCTCAATTCTCTAAACCTAACGCTATGAGTTATAGTTGTTTTTAGGTTTAGATAAATAAAAGTATATTTTGAAAGACTATGAGTTGGATATGTTGTAAAATATGATTCTGTGTTAATGTGAAATCCTATACTATGTCATGATAGATCTATTTTCCTAAATCTAATAAATTTGTGGTTATTTGATTATGTTGCTTATATGGATCTTGACTTGTAGCCATGTTGTGGTGGATGTGCATTTACTAATTTGGACAGTTATAACATTACTTAGATCTAGATCTTTATGTTAATCACCTTTCGCCTGTCATATTGTGATCCATTGAGATAAGTTGTAAACTTGACATGTGAATCCATCCTTGGACCTAAACATGTTACTATGTCACCCTAACTATGCTAGATCTAAATAATTGGAAACCTTGTGGTTAATTTAGATTTCATTATGTTGCGTTGACATCATAGTTGCCATAAGTTCATCACTTTTATGCCTACCTTGCCACGATGATTACATGACCATTCACCTTGTTATCATACCAGTTTATGTTTATACCAAGATATGTTGAAACTATCACTTGGTCATATTCCCTTTTCCCTATTGTAGCTAGGCTACTTTATAGCTTAGATGGTGCCAAAATGTGTACGAATACGTTTGAGAGGAAACGGAGAAAAAGGGATTATAATTGTCATAATTTATGTAATATTTATATGAAATGGGACATGTAATTTAAATGGGGAAAACATAGAAATAGTTACCTATAATGATATAGGTAGATTTGGATTAATTTGGAATGTTTAGTAATTTACAATTAGGAATTGTAAATTGTACTTATGACACGAGGTTAGGTTACATTAGTGGTGGAAGTCTGCTTGGCCCCGATCCAGCAGCCACTAATGTTGAACCTAATGGGTGAGGTCTAAGTACGCAGATATGAATCGGGCTAAGATACGAGGTTTGGCCCAACTGTGGAGTAAGACTGCCTGGACCCGACCGACATATCCAACATCCACATGTTGTAGGCCTAATGTTTGAGGTCTAGCCCATTATAAAACCATAAATGGACATGGTAAAGAATTGGACTACTTAACCTAATTTAATCCATAAAGATTGAATGACTATGAACTTAAATTAGGGTTAAGTAAAATTGTATGGGTAGTGGGTGGGTTAAGTAAATTAGAGGTAGTGGGTAATATTTACATATAGGCCCACAAACTTAACCCAATAAGGTTATGTAATTAAAGACAACTAATGATATACATAACCGGTAGATAATGTAATAGGGTTATGTAATTAAAGACACCTAGTTGTATACATAACCGATAGATAATGTAATGAAGCTATGTAATTAAAGACACCCTTTAGGGTAAGCATAATTGGTATAGGGCTACGTAATTAAAGACACCTAAGGGTATACATAGTCAGTGGAAAACCTAGTGGGGATACAAGACAAGAGGGAGAGCTTGTATCATACTGTGTGGCACCAATTTCATTCAGTAACCCGGAGTTGGTATCAAGTAAAGAACTCCATACTAGGCGGAGAAAGGGCACGCTTACTGATTGATTGTAAGAGATCCAAACGAGACAGATGGTGTGGGCGGCGCAAACCGACCGGGGACATGTGCGTGCATGGGCTAGGCAGAGGGGGCTAAGACGACCATGACACCAGTAGATATGGTTGTGCACACCATGGTTTGCCACTTTAGGAAGTGATACCTCCTACTATAGGGCCAGCATAGGATATCTACAGGGTCGGGAACCAATCGATTAGGGTAGCGGTTAGGGAATACTTGGACGTTGGACGTAGGACCTAAAACTACCAACTCATATTGGAAGGGATCATCTCATTTCAGTTATACTAGTAATAAGGCAGAGTAGTCATTAGTGAGGCACATACACCTTAGCTTGCTTACCCTGTCATGCCTGTCATTTTATGTAGTAATCTCTCTCTTATCCACTTTATATGTCTATCATGTTGCTTTTATTTATCTACTGGCTAAAAGTGACTAGATTCGCCAGACTTTATGTCTGACCCTGTTTTTTCTCCTTCTTTCTTCTGTTCCCCCCAGGTTCTCAGGGAGGAAATACTTAGACTTAATCAGGACTCAGATATCATCTTGCTAGGAGCTACCTCTGAAGTATGGCTTAAGTTCTTGTCTCTACTATGGCTTAACTCTTTTAATTATGGGAATGATGCTTTTTAGTTACTTATGAACTCTGATGGTGCATGACATAAGTTATTTTATTGTAATGGCTTTTGTGACTTATGAAATTGTGGACCACGGTATTATGACTTATGTTTGAAATAAAAGTTTAAATTTTCCACTGCTGCCTTATTTATATCTGTCTTGTAAATATTCTGTGTCTGTTTACCTATAGCGCTTCACGAAATTAATGCATTCCCTTAGTGAGTGACATTAACGAATATGGGGTGTCACACAGCACCAATATTCACAGAAAAAACATGCAATGATAAACAGTGGAGTGTGACTGCTTTCGCACAAACCATTCTAGCCAAGAAAATCATACAAAAACAACTGAATCGAGCATGTGCAAAGCTTGTAAGGGAAAAGCAACTCGAGTACCTGTGCAACAATATGGAAAGTGCTACAAACAACATGTATACACATATATACATGCAGAAGACAAAAATTTATGGAAGGGGGTCGAGAATCATGCTAGCAAAGAATGACATAAAATTTTAATCACCCAAATATCATGGCAAGGCGGACAAGTTTGGGAAGAATTTTTTAAATTCAATCTTTTCAGGAAATAATGAGTTTCCAAAGTTTTGCAAACATTTTTTTATTTGAAAAACATCAAGTTCTAAAGTTTCTAGATTTAAGCCAAGATTCATGGCCAAAACGTTTTTCCAGAAATAAACTTGCAATTTGCATTGCCAAGTTTTAAATCAAATCATTTCATTTCCAGACACTGATGGCATGAAATTTGTTCCAGAAGTTAACAGCTTTGGACGAGCTAAATTTGGCAAAAATTCATTTCAACATATAAGGCAAGATGAAATATTTTTTTCCATAATTCGACTGTCTGCAAAACTATTTTTGGCAATATTTGATTTCAAAAGTCATAATCTGTTTTTGGGTCAAGATATTTCAAGGAGCCACAAATCATATTTTATATCATTCCAGAATTAAATCAGTATTTCAAGGCACAATTCATCAATCATGCAAGGGATAACTCAAGGAGGGGCTACAAAATCAATTCATTGTTTTCCAATAAATCATCAGGAAAGGAAACAATTCGAAGTCATCCAAGGCCGATTCATTCAAATAAAGCAACCAAAATCACGTGAAATCAGACCAAGCCATTAAGTGAAATCATAGTTTTTAGGAATCTATATTCCTATAAAATCACCTACTTCATCACTAGCAAGAAATGGAAAAATCAGAACAATAATTTCGAGAGCTACCAAAGAAAGTCCATTCGAATTACTCACCGTATTTCCGATCACAAGTAAGCCCCAAATCATAAGCCAAGGATGAACGACGTCTCAAAGAACATCAGATTTTTTTTCCAAAAGATTAGAAGTGAAATCACAAACTGATTTGGGCCAAAGAATTGAAAAACCCTAAAAATCGTCGTTGCTATTTATTTTCCAAAGAGAAAGGATGATCGGGCTAAGGAAATGATGGTGCAAACAAAATAATGAAAATGGTCGGCCTTGTTTATTTGTAACAGGGGGTTTATATTTTTTTAGTTTACTTTGTTTTGTTTTATTTTGTTTTGAAAATGGACCATTTGGTTTCTAGATTTTTCTATAAAAACTAGGCTTACTAGTTATAGGATTTACTAGCTACGAGTTTGTAGCTAGGGGGAAATTTGGTTTCAGGGACAGAAATCAGTGCAGGGTTTCGTGCGTAGAATTAGATCAACAGCAGGGTTTACAAGTGTATAAGACTGTATAGGCGGCTAGCGAGGGAGTCGCGAGCTTGTTAGTTTTTGTATGCGGGAGTTTGTTTTTAATTCTAGTAAAAACCTTAGGGAATGCAGCAGTAGGCAGGGTTTGCTGAAGCTGGGTAAAATATTTGTGTCATTTACTTTCTGCACTTATTTACTCCTCTGTTATATGTGCTATGATTATAATTATATGTTGTGATATTTATAAATATCTCGAATTAATTTAATAAACCATATTCACCCCCTCCCTACTAGGGTTAATCTAGATCCAATAATTTGTATCAGAGTTGGTTCAGTCGTGATGGGGGTTCTCGCATTGTGATCGATAATGTGTGTGGCGAAGCATTGACTCTTACCCCCACATAACCTAGGATTGGTTTTTTGTTTCGAGAGGCCAAATGTAAATTCATGTTTGAAGTACACTTGTGTGCCAATATAGGTAATTAGAGCACAAGTGGTATCAGAGCTTGGTATTTTATTAACTCTAGAGATGGTGTTCCCTAGTTGTCAGTATAGCGACAGTCAGTCCAGTGATATTCCAATTATTTTTAACAGAACATATTTTTTTATTTTGGAAATCAAAAATAAAATTCTATTTAAAATCTGTTAATTTTGAATATTGGATTATTATCGAAAATTTGGGAGATAAGTTAGATAAGAGGAACAAGGTTTTCAATGCTCATGCTATGCATATTATTTATTCCCATCTTAGTAATGATAAATTAAAATTTATCTGTCATTGTGTAACTGCGTAAGATATTTGGAAAACTCTCAACGCGATGTATGGAAAGGACAACAACTACTCAAAACCTCAGAAGATCAACTCAGATTTATATATATATATATATATATATGCTTAATAGGTCGTACATATATAATTTCAGATGGATCATACAGTGGAGACTCAACAGACAATGAGATAGAAAATTTCTCTTACGAAGATTTGGTTTATATGTGTGCTGATTTAACAAAAACTGCTAATAATCTCCATCGGAAAAATAAATCTTTGAAATCTAAAAATCATGAGTTGACCAGCAAAATTAATTGTTTGAAATCAAAACCTTCAAATGTCATAAAATTAGAAAATTCTGATTATGAAAATTGTTTGAAATTGAAAACTAATCTTGTTCGTCTAAATAAAACATTCAACGACTTGAAGAGGAAATTTTGATTTTAAAAGATAATGAGATTGAGCTAAAAGATGCAAACAATTCTTCACAAAAGGAATTTGAAAATTTTAAGACTACCAAAAATTCCAAACATGAAATTGCTGATAAGGAAACCTTATTGAAAACTGATTTGATTTTGAAAGAGTTAGAAAGTGAAATTGTGAAATTCAAGAATTTTGAAAAACTTGAGTTTGAAAAGCAAAAACTTTTTGAAAATGAAATTTCTAAGTCTGAAGCCAAAATCAAATTTCTTGAATCTGAAAATTTGGTTTTAAAACAACATGATGCTAAAAGAAAGATCACTAATAATCATTATTCAGATTTAATAAAAGAAAACGGTGATCTTAAATCCAAAATTCAACGACTAGAATCAACTTTGGAAAAATTCTCTAATGGGTAAAAATCGTTGAATATGTTGTTACAAAACCGAGTTTCTATTGGAAATAAATATGGTATTGGCTTTGGGAAAAGTAATGTTTTCGAAAAGTGGAATTCAAATGATTTTAAAAGTCCTTCAAACTTCTTTGAAAAGAATCGACTTGATAATTTAAACTCTGATAATTTCAAATGATTTTTGAATCACGAACGAGATGTGAATTTGTTTTTATAACAATTCAATTGAATCCCTTTGGACCCCAAAACAAAAAAACTGGCTTCGTTAAATTCAATCAGATCTGGGTTCCTAAAGGCACAAAGATAGACTCGTATGGATTGTTATATAAACAGGTTTGGATACCAGAACGTGTAAATAAAACTGTGAATGGTTTTACAAACTTTGTTAGACCACTCGATCCCCTAAACACTTAGGTACCGAAGAAGGCTGAGGAACTATTGTGCAAAAAAGAATTGATTTCAAGATGTTCCACTTTTCTGTATCATTCATAGTTCCTTAGCCAAATTTGCTGAGTTGGAGATCCACAACATTTACTGTAAATCTGGTATGATCTCTAAACTCATCTGTGTTAATATTCTATTTTTATCTTCTTTGTTTATTCCTCCTTCTATCCCTTCTATTTATTTTATTTTGATTATTTTGATTTGATTTGACACTTCCATATATTTTTGTTTCATCTTGAGATTTCTTAACAACAAATTGCAGAATTCATGATTTTCTGGAAATTGGCTTAGTTTGAATAAAACTCTCATGTTATAAATCATTTCCAGATCCTAAATTTAAATTTGTAATTATCTGCAATTGTTTTTTAAGTTTATTTCTGAATTCCTAACAGTGTTGAAGCATCGTTTTCAAATCTTGTAACACTGTTATTTTGAATTCTAAATTTTTTTTGAAGATCTGAAAATTAATGAAATTTCACAAACCTCCGCTGTTTTGAATTTTTTCTAGTTCATTTTGGAAAGACTTGAAAATTTATACTCAATACCGCACACTTCTATTTTCCAGTCGTGATAATTTCACATTTTTGGATTGCCTTGATTATTTCCGAATTGAAAAACTTTTTCCTTGAATCACATTGTTACAACTTGAAATTCATCTTTATTCATGATCATCTTGGTTGAACATTTGTTTGTTTGAAATCATCCGAAATTTTTGATATTTTAAATCTCTCACACTTTGTAGATTTGAAATTATCAATCTTATGTGATCGATACATTATATATCAAAATTTTACGTTTATTCAAGTGATTTCAGATAAACTATTTTAATTTTGGATCATGAATTATCTCTTAAGCTTGATGTAAATATTTTTGAATTTTTTCTCTTGCGCTTGTCAGAAGCATTTAAATATTTGTTTGTTTGAAACAATTTGTAATTATTGATTTCTTGAATCTCACACACATTATGGAATTGAAATATATAATATGGTGTGATCGATTCGTTGAATCCTGAAATTTTCATATTCCTTTAAATGATTTTAAAATAAACTATATTTTTAATCTTGAATCATGACTCATTTTTGTGACTATCAGAAATATCTAATAAATTCTCTTGTCAAGTCTGCTTTGATATTAATTGTTGTTCTCTGATAAAAGAAATCACTTTGAATCTTCTTTTTATAACTACTTGTCTTGGTATCACCTGCTGATCTGATAAATGGAACTGAACTGTTAAATTATTTTCTTGGGCTTTTTGATTGAATGTTGGTTTTTAAGATACCCAAGTTAGCCACCAGTGTCATATTAAAATCCTCGTTGATAAAGACAACAAGTGGTATCAGTTTGGAAGTGCTGAAATTTACTTTTGTTTGATCTGATTCTCATTCTATATTTTTTTTTTTATCCTTCTTGTCTGGTATAAATATCATTAAAATTCTCTCTTGTAATTATTTTTTTGAATTTTAAAATCATTTATTGATTATTAATTTAGAAATTAAAATCAATAATCAAAATTGAACTATATTTACAACTCATCAAAATTATTATCAGATTATTGAAATTGGTATGATTTGTGACTATAGTATATTTCACAAAGAGACGAAATTTTATTTAAATTTTCATGATGATTGAATAGTTGTTATAATATCTTTGAATTGGCAGTTTATTTCACGAATATCCTCTTAGTCTATCAATATTCTGCCATACATCATAATTTTATATTAATGTGGAGAGTTTAATATTTTGTTAAAATCATATTGAATAAACAGTGGAAATATTTGTGATGGAATTGTGATTGCATTATTATTCAGAATTAGTGATAATTGAAAATTTTCAAGAATCCCGGTACAATTGAGCATATTTTATAATATGATTAACTTAGAAATTTATTTCACAACCAATTTTGTACCCACCATATTTCTATCATCCATATTGTTTTTATATACTGAGGAGTTTTTCTTTCTTTTGGAACAGAAAATAATAAAAATAAAATATTCATAAGTGTTTCTCTAACCTCATTTAAAAATCCAAGCTCTGGTCATGCATGATTATGAGATTACTTATTTTTAAGCTGCAACTGACCTCATTTAAAAATCTAAGATCTGGTTATGCATGGTCGATGTGCTCATAAATAAAAAGAAAAAGAAAATAATTTACAATAAATAAATTTTATATGAAATTCTCCTTAGCGTGGAAAAACCAGCCTATCAATCCATCTTTCTAATCTGTGAAATATGTTAATATTCTATGAAATATTATGATTTGTTGATTGACAGCTATTTGGGATTTGAGATTATTTGATTGCGTCACTTAAATTGAATTTAAAATCGTTGTCCAAATCTATCACTATTTTGTGATTCATCTTTAAAAACCATTTTGAAAATAATTGGAATCATATTTTGTAAACTCTCTCCATTTTTATAGGATTCATCGTAAATCCATCATTCTATAATATGAAAGTTGCCACTAGATCTTGGAATATTATGATTTTTGTTTGACCGATTGAGATTTATGATGATCATTCTTCCTCTTAAGCTAAAATTATATTTTAATCTTTTTTCGTCACTGTTTTCATTACTGTATCCTTTTGATGATAACAAAAGGGGAAGAATGGGTTAAGAAATTGATCGATGAGTGAATATTCTTTGAATATTTTAATGCTGAAGTTTCAATTACTATTTTCACTCATGCACATATTTAGGTGGAGTTTTGTTGTAGAGGAGCATTCAAATGGGGGGGGGGGTCAGTAATTCACTGTTAAATATGTTACGACCCGAACTTCCCCTTACTGTAAATCACGGATTGTACCGAGGACAAGCCATATCGGAACGCAAACAGAAGAACATCTCATTGTTAATTACAACAATTTCATCAGATTACAAGAATATACAGAGTATAAATCAATATTACACATTTGACGAACATCAGAGATTTAAATACATTACTGCAGCGGAAAAATAATATAATACACAACTGAAAGAGATATACAGATGCAGAGCTTTCCGGATATCATTCCAGCTTTAAACCAGGTTCCTGTGAATATAAATCTGCAAAACCAAAACTAATAGCTGCCCGTGTCGAAAATAAGGGCACCCAGAGTTTAGGTTAAAACAATAAACTCCAGGTCAGTCATGTGACTAGTGTGAGAACTAAAACAGTTATTATCTTGGTTTTAAAGTAAGGTAAATCAAGGGACCACGCCGTATAACATGGAACGGGTTTCCTCCCAAGAATACCAGTGCATAAAACAACAGCGCAATGCTAAATAAAGAACAATGAAGCTATTATAAGACCCAGGTCTCATCACACAATGCAACACAAGCTGGAGGTAGGGTTTTTACCTTATAATAGCCAAGAATGCTTGATACGCTACATTTCATCTTTTATTATTACTACAAGTGTATAGTGTCAAAACAATTTCAATCATAAGTATCAATCATAGACGGCATAAGTGCCCCATACCACTATGTCGCCATATATAGGTTCTACAATCAAAACCGCAAAGTCACGTATTAGAAGTTGGATTTCCATCTATGAACCGAGGCAAGGGATCGTCCTCCACCGAATTCGAGATGCTCTAGCCCGCCCCTCAGGAACAGCCACAATTGCCCCTTGGATCGTCAGGGTCAGTCCACCGATGTGGGTTATAATGCCTGAACACTGCGTTTCCCCACCCTATGGGGTGTCAATGAGTCCACTGACTCCATCGGCTCCACATAGTCACCGATATATCCGAGGTGCCTCGCAGCCCAACAACCACATAAGTCAAACTCGTCAGGGCATGTCAAACCACTGACGCCACTTCTAGCTAGAAGGAAACGCATGCCCTCCCTGATATCCTCTCCCATTTCTAGTTCACAACCAGGGTGTGAGGCTAGCGAATCAACGTTACACAAAGCTATACCACACAGACGGTGCTTTGATCATCAACCACAAAGACTTTGCTTTTCAATAGAAGCCTTGATCAACTGCCACTTAGGCATGCCACACAGGCAATTCACACCATGCGACTGATGTCTATCGATATACAACCTCTGATCACGTACGTCTCAGAGAAGGGTGAAGTAAGGGAATGAATTCACCTTCACCGGGCAGATGAATATTTAATAGAGATCAATCAACACAGAGCAAAATCCAATGTCAGACACACAGTCCATATAAGTTCGTTCTGGGTCTGAGTGAAACCGGAGGAACCTTATTCCTCGCATATCCGTCGATCTCCAAGTACGTCTGGACGATCACCAACTGATTCCCTCCTCTTGGGTGTACAACCCAATCAAGATCATCAGTAATCACTCAAATGATGTGAAGACCTCCAGTCTTCGACCACCGTCTTCATCTTTGACACATCGTCGAATCAGTTATTCAGAATGGGATAAACCCGGTCTTTCTGAATAACTCGCGTATATAATAAACAAGTGTTACACAAACACAACATACGCCTCATTCCAATTCAGAATATTCTTTTATTCAAATATTCTTATACTTTGGGAAAGGTTCCCATTAATTTTATCAAAGATAAATTCTTTAAATTTATTCTTTAATCTTCTTTTGAATATCAATTCAAATTAGTCGGGATTAGCGAACCACACCGAAGTAATCATTTATTTTATGTCCCAATCCCAACCTATTCATACCATGAAGTAAAACTTGTAATACTTCATATCTAACACTACGGTGTTATCCGTAAATTCGATTACCATTTCACGTTCAAATCTAATTAAAGATTTAACTATCGCCTGGAGCAGAACAAGTGATACTCCATTCTCGATCAATTCAATCTAATTAAAGATTCATTAAAACTCCACTCAGTTTTAATCTTCCCAAAAATCACTATCAATGATTATTTAACTTGGGAAATCATATCCTATCTTTAACTAGGTTAAAGAACCAATGTCATTTAAACACGGTTCACAATAAACCCAAAATCACATTATATTCCATCAGCCTTTAACCGTAAATTAGCAAGTGAACAATTCCCTAAGTAATAACCCCGAAGGCCGAAACCAACATCAGATCAATACCCAGGAAACCATTCAATTTAACTAATCTTCAGTTAATTTCTGATTTCCTTAACTCCGTTGGGTCTAAGAACAGTATTATTAAAGATACCATTCACGACAACCCAAAATCACATTAATTATCGGGTTAAAGAACAAGTGTTATTTAAGACATCGTTCACGATAAACCCAAAAACCAATTCAAATTCGATTCCATTTAAATACCATTTAATTGGTATACTTCATTAAATCTAAATAAAAAGATTTAATCTTTTTCTCAACTGGGTTTAAGAACAGTGTTAATGAAGACACCATTCATGACAAACCCAAATCCCATTTGATATTAAATACAAGGCTCTGAATAGAAAATATATCGGCTTATATTCAATATCAAATTCTACAACCAACAAATATCGTATTGGAAATAACGATATAAATATATCTTTCAAATTTCCATAACAATATCTGTATAATCACGAAATCCAACATCGAAATATTCCAAAGGTAATTTCGATTCTAATCCATTCCAATTCAGTTATTGGAAATCCTAGTTACTTTTAAAACACTTTTAAATCCAATTTATTTATTTCAAAAATAAATGGATTTTAATTCTAGTTCAAAACTAGTTCATTTCGATAAAAATCTATATTTATCTTTTCAAATATGGAGTTTTTCATCCCAATTCTTTCCAAATCATTTCTTATGATTTTACACAAATTATTACTATTTTTAATAATTTTATCGAGGCCCGTACAGTCGATTTCCATCAACGGCCATCAAACTACACTTACAACGACCTTTTCCAAAATTTATTTGGACATAATTCGAAATCCAACCATTAGATTTCAAATCTCTAATATTCGTTAGAAAGCTCCTTTCGATACGAACCTAACGGTTCCAGTTTTAGAGAATCCGACGGTCGGATCTCCCGTAATGTCCATTCGAAATCAATGGTCGAAATTCGCGAACTGCCGCAGCGCGGCGCGTTCTATTCAGGCCGTTATATAATATATATATATATATATATATATATATATATATATATATTTCATCGATTTCCTTTCAAAACGTATTTTATAAATCGTTTAAAATTCGTTTTCAAAACGATTTCAACTTCATATTCAATTTCTAATCAAAATTGAATATTCCATATCATCAATATATAAATGATAATATTTTCAAAACATTATATTTTGAAATCAATTCCTTTTCTATATTCATTATAAAAATGAATATAATCGATACAAATATCGTTCGCGTCCAAATGGCGCATATCTAATCGGCACGGCTTTATATATTTCAATAACTTCGTTATTCTATTCAACAAATGAATATTTTCTTCAACACATGAATATATATTTCTTTCAACACATGAATATTCTCAACACATGAGTATCGTCAGCACATGACTATTTTTGTTATTTAATATATTTGATAAAATTATGATTTCTATCGTTTAATTCTTAATCAGACTCCAACCGTAAATTAGTAAGAGAACGATTCCCTAAATATTAACCCCGAAGGCCGAAACCAACATCAAATCAATACATAGGAAATTACTCAACTTAACTAGTTTCCAGTTAGTTTTAATTTTATATATGATAAAGATGTAAATTTTATTGTTAAAATATTTTACTCAACACATATATATTCTCAACACATGAGTATTGTCAACACGACTATTTATTCTATTCAACACATGAATTTTCATTTTATAATATTCTTTATTTTCCAAATTGGAATGAGGCCCAATCAATTACCATATAATGTTAATTATATAGATTCCATACAACACATGTATATAATAGCAACGATAAATAATCAACCATCATCCAGAGTGCACCATACAACTGCATAAGCATTAAATATAAATAATTAACGCTTATAACAGCCTGTCAATCTATCAATTGAAACACAGCTAATTATTGGGATTAGTATACGCCAAATATCATCCCAACACCTGTGTGGGGTTTCAAACAATCAAACACAGGTTTTATTTGTGCAGTTAGGCGATGTGTAAAATTTATCGTCCCAATCTATATCCTTCAAATGGGTGTACATAAACAAATCGTTCGATTTGTAAATGAATATTTATTTTATATATACACGTTAAAAAAAAATATTTTTAACTATAAAATATTTTATTCATTCCACTTCACACAATCAACTTTCACAACACATCAGTTAAACAAACAAGTCATCCATGGTCTGTGGACAACGGGTGTCGGGTGCTGCTAAGCACCGTCTGCAGCCTAGTATATATTTCAAACTAGAAATAAAAATAAAAGTGAGGAGTTCTCACAAAGAGCTAAACCAAACGCCGCGACTCTTCTTATGTAGGAAACCTTCGTCATGCTCGCCTTTTGTCACTTTCGTCTTCCGTGTTCACTACATATATAAAAATCACATTTTTATATTTTCTAGTATATAAAAATCATATTTTTATACCACCATTCATATAAAAATCCCATTTTAATAATATCACTTCATCTATATAAATTGTATTTTTATTCTAGTGTTATTCAAATAAAAATCACACTTTTATACTGCTACTATATAAATAAAAATCGTATTTTTATTCTTTCTATAATATAAAAATCATATATTTTTACTTTCTATAATATAAAAATCGTATTTTTATATTTTCTATAATATAAAAATCGTATTTTTATTCTTTCTATAATATAAAAATCATATTTTTATACTTTTTCTATAATATAAAAATCATATTTTTATTCTTAAGTAAAAATCTATTCTTATTCTTAAGTAAAAATCTATTCTTTTCTTACTCTGATATATATAAATATAAAATTGATTTTCTTTATCTATAAAATAAACAAACTGATTTACTTTTGCTACAATATAAAAGAAACTGGTTTATTTTATCTATAAAATAAACAAACTGATTTGCTTACAGGGTTTTTTTTTCAAAAGGGAGAGGAGGACCTTGGGTTGAACGGCGGCTGGAGGAGGGAGTCGGGTCGGGGAGGGCGCTGCAGCGCTGAGAGGGTGGTCATCAGGGGGTCACAGCGGAGGGTCTTGGCCAGAGGCATCGGGTGTTCTTCGATTGGGGGCGTTTGGGTTTGAATTCGAAGAAGGGGGACTGGAGGGGTGGTACGGTGGTCAGAGATGGCTGCTGTAATGGAGCCGACGAGGTGGGGTGGTGGCTCACGGTGGTGGCGGCGTGCTCCGATGCTGCGGCGGAGGCTGGATGCAGGGGCGACGGGTTTTCTTCGATCCGCCATTTTTTTTAATTTGAGCCGTTGACCGAATAGAGGGAGGAAGGGTGGGGGTAGGGCCTTATATAATTATATATATAATTTTTAATTTCAAAAAGCAACTTATTCGAACTCGAACTCGAAATCGAACCTACCGACTATCATCCCTAGCTAATTACCCCCATTCCGAACATAATGGGATATGAATCGTAAGCTGATTCGACTGTTTCGATCAGTTTCCATCAAAATCAAAATATAAATCTATATACTGGATTTAAACGCACATTTCAATTTACCGGCGCCACATACGGACTCTAAAAATTCCCGAAAAATATTTTCTAGCTTCGTATTGACGATACGGTCCTAACAAAATTAGTTTCGTAAAATTTGAAGACAATTTGAAAAATGGCCATTTTCTGGTCGATCAAAATTGACTGAAACTGTTAAAGCACGTTTCCTTTTGCCACGCTCACATATTGATTCGAAAAATTACGAATTTTAAAACCTAGCAATAAATCTACATCCCGGATCCAACAAAAGTTGTTTCGTCAAAAACTGAGGTCATTTACAAAATTTGCATTTTTAAGGGCTCAAAATTCCATAGCGACTATTCTGAAATTTCAACTGGGCATAACTTTTTATTCCCGCTGTGAAATTTCAATTTTTCGGATTCATTGGAAAAATATTCTCAAATGGATTCTAATATTTTTGGTTTTGCCAAAATCTGGCTTATTTTGAATCCTGTACATTCATTTGAAATTCAAAATCGAAATTTCAAACTACCGCGCCATTTTCAATTCCTTTTATAATTAAAATAAAATATTTACGACGATCTATATAAATATATACGTTCTAATTCTGTTCAAAATAAATTTCTTGCTTTTATTATTTAAAATAAATCATTTTAAATATTCAAATTCACTAAAATTGCCAAAATAAAAATTTTAAATTGGCTCAGATTTCCGGGTTATTACAAAATACATTTATTATAATATTGTATTCAAAATCTTATTTTTATGTTTGTCATCATCAAAATGGGAGGTTTTTGCATCTAACAATTCTTGATTTTTGTTTGATGATAACAAACATATATTTATTATTATGAATGTGTTTGTAATTGTACTGTTTTACTACATCATAGACAAAATATAATATTTACATTTAAATAGAATACTACTGCACAAGAATTTAAATATTCAAACTGAATTTTATTTAAAAATAATATTTTATTTCAACATTTCAGCTGCACAAATTTATAACTCTACTATATGTATATCTCACTGTAGTACAATACGTTTCATTTCATACTCAATCTCAGATACACTGTTTCCTCAATACAACACTCAGTCATATAGTCACTCATTTCTACACAGTGTTGCCTCACTACAATACACTCGGTTTCATTTCACTCAAGTTGTACAAATTCATACTCACACATATACTGACGTAGTTTTGTCTTCTGTCTCTGTCTTCACAGTCAGTCTATTCTTTTGCTTACTTATCACAGAAATACACACACAGTAATCTAGAAAAGAAATATTTTTTAATTCTAGCAGATATAATTTTAATTTTAAAAGATTTATTTACACTAGAATTTAGCTGTGTTTCTCATCATTTTTCATGACTTGATATGATTTATATGGACATCCATCTGTGTCTAGACAGCTTGTGATATTCACAGTGATACACTATAAATACCACAAGTTAGACATCGCCTGTAGTGCATATATATATATATATATATATATATATATATATATATATATATATATATATAAATACACTGCACATGCACTATACATGTATATGCATACATGTGTATGTATATACACATATTTTTGTGTAGGAGCATTATGATTAGAAAGGGACAAGTATATCGAATACTATGTGTCAGGTAAAGTTTGACAACACAGACGTGCTGCAAGTATCCATGAACACAAAATAAAAACATATATATATGCACACACGTCTTCCTTTATATACATATTCATATATATATATATATATATATATTGTGACATGCACAAGGCAAATTGGACTGTCAAAAGCCAAGCCAGGTCATAAGCGAGGAACAACAAACATAAAGAACTCAAGTGTATGCACCATACTCAAACAAATGATGATGATCAAGCAAGTGCAACATTCACACAAAGCTCGAAATCATGAATATGGATGTACAAGAACAAGTTCAAAATACATGGAGCTGACAACAGAACAAGCCCAAAGAAATAGTTCAGGCATATCAAAACTGTGTGCACATATTTGAGAACTTGGAAAAATGGCATTTCCATGCAAACCTATGTAATATAGTCAACAAGTGAATCAAATATACAGGCCAGACCAGATACACAAAGCAATGTCAAAATGCATGAACAAGTCGATGGACAGTACAACATGACCAATATAAGCATGTTTCATTTTCGAGCACAAGTGGCATACACTCATGTAAAAGTGGACAAGAAGAAAGAAATCATGTATATGGAATTCACACAAACATATTCTCAAGCCCAGGAATAACCAAGACAAGATAAAATGGTGTCTCAAGTGATCAAACTGACAACAAGCAAGACATGGAGCTGGTGTGTACATAAGCACATGGAGCTCAACATGGCAGCCTTCATAAATGGATACGACACCAATACTCACAACAAAAGCATTAAATGATAAACAGTGAAGTGCGACTGGTTTCCATAATTGCACAAACCTTTATATCCAAGAAATCATACAAACACAAGTGAATCGAGCATGTGCAAAGCTCACAAGAAAACAACAACTCGAGTACATGTGCAACAATATGGCAAGTGCTAAAAACAACATGTATACCCATATATACATGCAAACAGATATAAATTTATGGAAGGAGGCAAAGAATCATGCTAGCAAAGATTGACATGAAATTTTAATCATCCAAATATCTTGGCAAGGCAGACAAGTTTGGGAATAATTTTTTAAATCCAATCTTTTCAGGAAATAATGAATTTCCATAGTTTTGCAAACATTTTTTTATGTTTGACAAACATCAAGTTCTAAAGTTTCCAGATTTAAGCTAGGATTCATGGCCAAAACATTTTTCTAGAAATAAACTTCCAATTTGCATTGGTAAGTTTTATATCAAATCATTTCATTTCCAGACACTCATGACATGTAATTAGTCCCAGAAGTTAACAGTTTTGGACGAGCTAATTTTGGAAAAAAAATCATGTCAACATATAAGGCAAGATGAAATTTTTGTTTCCACAGTTCGACTGTCTGCAAAACTGTTTTTGGCAATATTTGATTTCGAAATTCATAATCTGTTTTTGGGTCAAGATCTTTCAAGGGGCCACAAATCAAATTTTATATCATTCCAGAATTGAATCAGAGTTTCGAGGCACAATTCATCAATCATGCAAGGGATAACTCAAGGAGGGCTACAAAATCAATTCATTGTTTTCCAAAAAAATCATCAGGAAACAAAGGAAAAATTGGAAATCATCCAAGGCCGATACATTCAAACAAGGCAACCAAAATCATACGAAACCAGACCAAACCATTAAGTGAATTTAGAGTTTTTAGGATTCTATAATCCTATAAAATCACCAACTTCGTCGCTAGCAAGAAATGGAAAAACCAGAATAATAATTTCGAGAGCAATCAAAGAAAATCAATTCGAATTACTCACTATATTTCCGATAGCAAGTAAGCCCTAAATCATCAACTAGGGATGAACGACGTCTTAAAGAACATCAGAGAAATTTTCTAGAAGATTAGAAGTTAAATCGAAAATTGATTTGAAGGCAAAGAATTGAAAAACCCTAAAAATCGTCGTCGCCATTTATTTTTTAGGGAGAAAGGATGATCGAGCTAAGGAAATGATGGTGCAAAGAAAATAATGAAAATGGTCAGGCTTGTTTATTTGTAAAATGGAGGTTTGTATTTTTCTTATTTTACTATTTTTTGTTTTACTTTGTTTTGAAAATCGACCATTTGTTTTCTAGTTTTTTCTGTAAAAACTAGGATCACTAGTTATAAGATTTTAACTAGGGTTTACTAGCTATGGGTTTGTAGCTAGGGGAAAATCTGGTTTCGGGGACAGAAATTAGTGCAGGGTTTTGAGCGTAGAACTAGATCAACAACAGAGTTTGCGAGCGTATAACACTATATAGGCAGTTAGCGCGAGAGTTGCGAGTTTATAAGTTTTTGTATGCAGGAATTTGTTTTTAATTCTAGAAAAAATCTTGGGGAATGCAGCAGTAGGCAGGGTTTGCTTAAGCTGGGTAAAATCTTTGTGTCATTTACTTTCTATACTTATTTACTTCTCCGCTATCTGTGTTGTAATTATTATTCTATGTTGGGATATTTATAGATATCTCTAATTAATTTAATAAACCCTATTCACCCCCTCCCCCTCTCGGGTTAATCTAAATCCAATAAAAATAAAACAAAGGAAATGTGAATTCTGAAGCTAAGGTTTTAAATACCACTAAATAAGAAGAGTTGAGTAAAAAGAAGAATAGCTACAGGAAAATTGGAAGCCGAAGGAAGAATAAACCACGTCTAGCCGCCGAAGCTGGTTTCCCGGTTCAAGTGATCAATAGCTAAGTCATATAGTCTGAACTTTTGACATGAAAGTGCTATTTTGTTTTTGCTTAATTTCATCTTAAGTTGCTGTTTGCTTTGCTATTACCATATTGCTAATGTACCATGTGTCATTTTGGTTAAGAACATAATATTTTTTTAATATCAGGCACTTATATACAAGTTTAGATAGTACGTAACATATTTCATGGGAAATAGGTTCAAATTTCCTAACCTATGACATATCACATCATATCGAAGTGTCATTACCATTTGGACAATGGTGCTTGGTAACATGGTCTTATTTTTCTCTTGCTTATCATCTTTGATGCGTATTAGGACTATTTCAAGCTTGTTTTTCACTTTATGTCATATATAACAAGGTTTAGTTGGATCTCGAAATGAAAAATCTACTAGTAGATATTAACGCTTATAGATATTACTACATCGGATTCTTAGAGCAGGACTTTTGATTTTTTTGATTTTTAATTGGAATAAGTTACCAAAATTCCAGTTTTTTTTAATGCTTAGATAGCATGTTCCATTTGTCATAACTTACAACACTGAAATAAGACAACAAATTTTGGATCATTTTGGATTGATTTATTAACATGCTAAGCATAAGAATTAAGAAACTTGCTGCTTAAGCAACATTATAAGGTTTGTAGTTTAAGCTACCACTTTAGGTTCAAAGTTTTTAGAATGAAAAAAGCAGCTGAAACTGCTTTTTGTAGTTTCTAGTGTTTGTTCAAGCCTTTTTGGCCTTGGAACCAATAAACAATAAGTTAATGTAGATTGATTTTGCGGTAAAGAAATGCTTATATTTGATCTTTCTACTTGCTGGTCAAGGCAAATAAATCAAAGGAAATTTATTTCAATTTTTTCTTTGGTCTCAGAAGGATGGAATCATTAGGTATTATTTATTCACTTCTTATGCTTCTTAAGTTACATATTTGCAAATGATAAAATCTAACTTACTAAGTGTTCATACCTTTTTATGTGAGGTTACATTAGATACTATGACTAATTGGTGGTAGTAAGTTAGTTTCATCCAGTGAAGCGGGAAGTACAGAACAAATGAGCATTGAAGTAACAAAAGATTTTAATTGGTTTATCTCTTTATTTTTCATGATTATAAACTCTTATTGTTATTTCATATACCTCAGCATACCAGGTATAATGTAGTCGGGTGTTATTGTTAAATAGGTGTTATTGCAAATGGTTTCTATTGGTGGTGCATGGATTTTGTGATACATCTTCATACAGGTACCATTTCTTTGCTTTCTTCCTAGTTTTCCATTCTAGGTTCCTACGGATATGACGCTGGAACCGTGTTTGCAGTTGTCTATTTTTACATGCTCAACTGCTAGCGAATTAGTTAGAAGAAAAATATTCTATCTATAAGCTCCATTTTGTTTTTTTGGGTCTCAAAGGCAAGTGGTTGATGTCACGAAAGTTCCTTTGATTGAGCATCATCAACAGTAGTATAATGATGATGCCTCATCTACACATTTGGTCGTTTCTCTTTTCCTTGGCAACGGGATTATTCCTTAACTCTTTGACATGGCGACATTTTAGTAAGTGCATCGTAAACTAATATTCTTTGTTTAAACTTTTGGTGATTGTTGAATCGAGCATTGCAAACTAAAAATAACTTTGTTTACAGTGGGTATTAGACGAAGGGGCTGCCACAAGAAAAGTTGTTATTCGGTCATTGAAGTTGTTGATTGTTGGTATGTGTTAGCAATTGTGGTATGTAGAGTATTTGAATTGTACTTTTAAATTATGTATTTAATCGTATGTGTTGGCACATGTGGTATATTTGAATAATTGGTATGGTATGTAGAATATTTTAGATGGTTTGAATGTGATGAATGTTTTGGATGGGTTTCTTCTATGTACAAAACTGGTATTGCAATTTTTTTAATTAAAGTGTTATTTTCCATTTTTATAATGTTGCATTTATCTTCTTCTACTATTGTATTTGCTTTCTTCAGATGTTGCATTTCAAGATAATGGTATTACTTTACATAATACAGTGGTGTTGCATTAAGTAAAATATTATTAATTCCACATGGCACGTAGGTCCCACAGCTAACGTGGCGTGTGACACGTGAGCACCTGACGTGGAGGGCTAATATGGCATGTGATACGTGGGCATCTTAAGTGGAAGCTGACATGGCCCTCACTATCATGACCTGGAGGTCAAGCTCTAACTTATGCTTAAGGAAACGTTGTGTTTTGTTGCATTACTTGCTAATAGTGTTGCAATAGAGTTATAATGCAATACTTTCTCTCTGCGGCAGTAGATGGGAAAAAGCATTGCCTTAGAGAGCTAAGGCAACAGTCGTAGATGCCAAGCCCCTCCAGTGTTGCCTTTTTGAAAAAATGTCCTAAGGTAATGCCTTTTCAATCTATGACCACATAAAACTAGTGTCGAATACGCCCCTCTGGTGTTGTCATAGTTTTAGTTAACCTTATAAACTGACAGTTAAACAAAATGTAGAGATAGTGGTAAAATTATTGATTTGATAAATGTATAAAACAATAGAAACAAAATGTTTTACAGATCAGTTTATTCTCAGTAGCTTGTACTATTTACAGAGCAGTTTATACAACAAGAAAACAGCAGAATAAGAAAGAGCAAATGGCATAAATCTCGATCCACTCAAAGGAATCAGTTCATCCTTCAACTTCTACAAAAAAACTGAGAGAAAGGAGATTACGAGAATACCTGATGCTTGGCAAGATAACCAGATCAATTAGGCGACACGACTAAATTTGGCAAAAGGGACAGCACGATTAAGGACACAGAGGGAAGGCACAGCGATAATGAAGGCTCAGTGGCTCGACTCCGTGGCGACGCGAATGAAGCTCGGCGGCGACAGGAATCGGCACGACTGAGTGAAAAATAAGGGAACGATGCGCTGGAGATAATTTAGGGTTTTTTATTTGATCGAAATGATGGAATGTAAAAGGGAACGACTGAGTGAAAAATAAGGGGGTAAGCGGTTATATTGAATGGGTATGGATATTTCGACCGTAATTTCATAATCGATTAAATAAATTCCCTACACGGTCCTTACACCATTTACATCTTTTTTACTTTTGCCCTAATCCGTGCCTGCGCCGCGTAGGGATGACACAGGGAATTCTGGACTGGAAAATTACCCTTTTTTGTAGTGACTATTCCCAAATGTTTAAGATATATTGAAGTTTTTTAAGCAGGTTCAGTATGGTAATAACAGAGATAAGCAATGCAAAAGGTGGATGTTATATCGACGTCTTTAATTAAGGGGTACATCTTGGTACTAATTATGGAAGGTGGTTGAAGATGAAGCCCCCATCGGCAATGAATGTTTTTTATGTGACGATGAATCATCTCTTTCACTCAGAAGAGGCATCACTGGAAAAGTCAATGGTGAACAACCAACTAAACTATTGCAGAGTAATATTGTTATAAAGAAAATCAGGAGAAGTTACTGTAATGGACCGAGAAACTCGACCCTCAAATTTCGACAGTAATACATGCTCTATATTTACATGCCTAAACTCAAGTACAAAAAACCCAAATAGTTAGGAGAAAGAAGTTAGAGGGTGAGAAAGAGGAAAGCAAAAAAAGTTAGAATAGAAGAAGAAGAAGACAAACACATCAGAATCAGAAAAGATCAGAATCTCACAGCAGAATGAATAAAATATAATATAACAATACTCTTTACACAAGAGAAAGCTATATATTTACATATGAATAAATCATCAGAGTACACAATAAATCAACCTATATGGTCATAGAAATCTTCTTGTGCAATAACTGATAAATTCAATACCCATAGCGAAAACAAATTAATATGAGAAATACAAGAATACGTCTCGACTCCAGCTCCTCTCTTGCAGCTCCAAGCAGTAAATCTAATGCAACCCGGAAGCAAAATCACAGGGATTGTCAATCTACAATACTTAACAATGAGAAAACTCACATCACAATCAACTTGCTTAATTTTATAAATCCATTAAAATATCAAACTCTCTTAAGACATGACCATACATAAACGTAGCAATTGGTTTCTCCTTGGGCCCTTACGGTAAACCAAAACACTTTCATATCAAATCCAATGATATTATAATAATGTCTATTTAATCATCTTAAGATAAAATATAAATATATCTAAAATGCTTGCATTTCACGTTTTGACATAGTTGGTATACATCAAAAACCGTGTAGGCTTGTATTATAGTTTGGATTCCATATAATGAATAGGCACTGGGGTACCACTCGACACAGTGCCTCTCTAGATAAGCGTATCGTAGACAATGCTAAGATACCCTGCCAACATAGAATCGGCCTACCATTAACTTGGTAGTACCAAATATGTCACTACCATGGTTGTGATCGGCAACCACACCAAAACATAAAATATCAAAGGCTCAACCATTCTAGATTGGCGATAACATAACCTAATCGGTGGGACCATATAGCCCTCCCTTTAGTTTAGTCATTCCTGGTTGATGGAGGCTAAAGGCTATGTTAAAAACCTTTCACACAAGGCACATTTTATCTTTGAATGTTCATCACCCTTCATTGGAAATTTACTGATAATATTGATCCATACAAGTCATTCAATAATACAACTGTAACACCCCGTATTTCTAACAACAGTGATGTTCATAAATTAATGAATAAAACCTCTCATACTTGAGAATTAAGGGAAACAGGTTTCACGGTTGCGTTCGTCTCGGAAAAATACGTGAAATAGAGTCCAAAATTTCGTGAATCGGAGTCCGTATGTCCGAGATATGGCCTTTAGAAGTTTCATGAAAAATCAGAAAACGAAACAGATTTCAAAATTGCAAAATATGGGCTAGGCGGGAAAATTCCCGCCCAGACCAGGTCGACCTGGGAGTCGACCTGGGTGTCGACCTGCCCACCAGGTCGACTAGGGTGTCGACCCTAGTGTCGACCTGGGGGTCGACCTCCCTGGTCGAGCCCAGGTGACCTGGGTGCACTGATTTGGGATCTGGGCTGTGTTTTGGTGGCTAGTGACGAGATCTGACGGCTCTAATCTAATTTAGGGTTAATCTAATGGCCTAAAACACTTAACTAATCTATAAATACACCCTAAGACTACCCTAATTCATATCTAAAATTGGAGACAACATCGTTATGCCGTCAAAATGCAACTAAAAGGAGCCACCAACAAATTAAAGAGGAAGATAGCTTCTCAAATCAACTTCTAATCAACTCTAGCAACTTAATCTTCTTCATAGAAGTGCTAATCAACAAGTTGTGAGTTTCTATGCCTTTAGCAAGCAATTGCTAAACTAATTATGATAGGATATAATGAGGTTATGGTTGTGAATGTGGATCAATGCAAGTATGTTATCATATGCTATGTGTTCATGATGCTAGTTATGCAAGTTTTATGCTATATGTTCATGATGCTAGTTATGCATGTTTTATGCTATATGTTCATGATGCTAGTTATGCAAATCACTATGATAAACATTGATCCATTATGACACCATGTTATGCAAGTTTGGTGTTTGATTATATGCAAGTTCATATATGACATGTTATGCAAGTTTGGTGTTTGCTTATATGCAAGTTCACATATGACATGTTATGCAAGTTTGGTGTTTGATTATATGCAAGTAACATGTGCAAGTTTACACCTTTGTATGATATGCATACATATGCAAGTTTACCCCTTTGTATGACATGCATACATATGCATGTTTACCCCTTTTTATGATATGAGTAACATATGCAAGTTCATCCCTTTTTAGACCTATGACATGTATGCAAGTTTATCCCTTTATGATAGGTCTATGACATGAACATCTATGCAAGTTACCCTCTTTATGACATATGTGATTCATGCAAGTTTGGGTTGATTATTTATGCTAGTTGGGTTTGATGCCATGGTCATATATGCAAGTTGACACCTTTAAAACCCATGTTGATGCTAATGTTATGCTAAGTAGAACCCATTGTATTTGTGATGAATCTTCCCTTTTAAGTATGTCATGTTAGCGTATTACGTGGGGAACGATGGGGTTAATATTCATGTTAACAAAATTGTGGTGAAATTGGTATGATGTTGCATACCATAAGTGGATGGACATAATTGAGTCAATTATGTACATCATTAAATTGGAATTAATTAGGGAAAATTAATTCGAAATATGGGGGTGATTAATTAGGTGTAATTAATCGACTAAGACACGAGGTTGGACCCTTTTGTAGCATAAGACTGCCCGGACCCGCCCGGCAAATCCAGCGTCTACAAATGATTGGTCCAATGTGAGAGGTCTTAGGCATAAACTAAATACGTGACAAGTGTAAAGACACGAGGTTAGACTCTGTTATGGCGTAAGGCTGCCCAGACCCGCCAGGCAAATCCAGCTGCCATAAAAGACGGTCTAATGTAAGAGGTCTTTACAAGGTTACGGTCTTAATCAATTAAGAAACACTTAACCAGATAAGCATGTAGTGGGGCATGAGGGGTTAAGTGGGTGCCTTGGGTGGCATGTGGAAATCAAGTGCCTTGGGTGGCATGTGGAAATCTAGTGGGTTGCCTTGGGTGGCAATAGAAAATACGATTATAATACTTAACCAAGTGGAAACATGTAATTAAACATGATTAAAGGGTTAAGTGGGATGCACTAGAAAAGGGACAAGCTTAGGTGGGTAGCTTGTGGGGGCCCATTTCAACCAGTAACCCATGTGTATCTTTGTGGGCTCGACCCATGTCGAGGACGGGACACGCGTACTGGGTTTGACTATAAGAGGCCAAAACGGGTTAGCGGTGGCAACGCAAGTCCAACGGGTTTCATATGCGTGTGTGGGCCCGGGCTGGTAGGTAAGACGTTGTTGCATCGTGTAGGTACATGCCGTGCACCATTGGTTGTATCGGGTTGCCACTTTGGGGAGTGATACACCCCACTGTGGGGCCAGCACGGGTATCTGCGTTAGGGAGCCGATCGCTTGGGGAGTAGTGGGTACACCTAGTGGAGATAGGGGCAGACGACACCTATGTGGTCAGCTAGGGGTACACGAAACTACTAGTTATTTTCTAAGTCCTTGGGTGGGATCAACCTTTAAGTTAGGAATGACTGGTGTTGTGCAGTGTAGTAATTACCCTTGGGTGGGTAGATGCGTCTTTACGGATATCTTAGTTCTTCCTATGTCTAGTTGGCTGCTGAGTGTAGTCATTAATCCCCAGTCATTACCGTACCAAGCTTATATCATACCCTAATTACTTTAATGATTGTATTGTTAAAGTTATAGGGCTCACTCAGACTTATGTCTGACCCCGTTGTTTTTATCTTTTTCCCCCTCAGGTCCTCAGGTTGGGCCTAGTTCTAGTGGAGTTTGATTCAGACTGTTTTATCTATCTTGGAGCTTGGACTCTTGAAGTAAAGCTCGGTTATCTTTTCTATTATGGCTATTAGTTATGTAGTGGGATTATGTACTTTTACTTTTATCAGGATGGATATTTAGTACTTGACTCTTGTTTTAGTTGGTTTTGGTATTGTAACCATACATGTTTATCTTCTGCTGCAATGAAATGATGTTTTAAATTTTCAAGTATTATTTATATCTGTCTTGTTGTAATTTTTCTGTTCTATACTCACTTAAAATACTCCACCGATGCTATGGCATTCCCTTAGTGAGTGTCCGAAGCGGGAGTGGGGTGTTACAACAACGAACCAAACAAACTACTTATACTACATCCGTAGGATTACTAGCAAGTAACCCTTGCACTCTCAATACCTTTTCTTTTCACAAACATACCTGCAAATTTTGGTTTGAATGCAGGTTTTGGATCCAACTCTGGTTTCTCAAACCAATACGTTATAAGTTAAACGGAATTTATTGATAGTCGGTTATTTAACAATCAAATCAAAACAGTACATTTAAGTACATCAGCAGCACATACCATTGTAATTAAACCATTCATTAAAATCATTTCATCGATTCTAAAAAATCGATTTCATATACTTATCTCAACAGAATAAGTTTATTCACAAATCTCTTGTTTTGATTTCTTTGAGAACCATAGCCATACACTTATCTCTTGGAATACGTGTATTCACAGAACACTACTATTTTCTAAACTTAGAAAAATACTATTATATCTTAACTAACTGGTATAAGTAATAGTCACAATTCAAACTTAGGCCAAAAAATTGTCATACGATACATTTTTGCTATAAAATCCAAATGGTTTTATTTAACTTCTCAACTTTATAAATTAAAGTTTATAACATCACTTATGGAAATAATAATTTAATTTCTAGCATCCACTTTCATTTTCAAACCAGTATCATCTCTTGGATAATAATGAAGTTGTTCAAGTTAGGGTATTTTAGTTACCTCTCAGACCTTGACTCGACAACATTCTTATCTTCAAGATAAATAGAAGTTTGTCAACCCTAAATCTAATATTCAATAAATGTATCAATAATTTTCATTTACTATTTAATTCAAATAAGGTCCAAAAACTTTTTTCTACATCTGAAAATTCATTTCAATTTCAATCACTTTTACTTAATACAATTATTAAGTAAACCCTCAATTTAAAGCCATCGCATTAGCTTTAATCTCTTTTATAAAACTTGGATGTATTATAAACTCCCTCTATAAAAGTTTAATTAAAATTTTATTGCAAACTCAATTTCCTTTTCTTTATAAACTTCAGATCTTATAGATCCTGGTCTAATTTTAAAATTAAGTCACTTTAAGCTTAGCTTAATACTAATTTAAATCATTTGAAAGCTTTTTATGAATATCCAACTTTTCATAAATTTCAATTTTGAATTTCGATATCAATTCTACGTTATTTTACAAGTTCAACAAAACAATTTATTAAACTTGTTCAAAAAAAACTGAAAGTCACTTATAAACTCAATTAATTATAAAACAGGTTTTATAACTACATAAAACTTCATTATAAAACTTAGTAATGTTTTTACCACTTGAAATCTCCAATTGTGAAATAGGGATTTCTCTTCATAAAACATTTTGTAATTCAAATATAAAATCGAACTATAAATATTAATCTATTTATAAAACTATTATTTTATATAACTTGTATAAAATAAATCCAAAATCTTGTTTTATTATAAAAATAAATTTAGTAACTTCAACTTAGTCAATTCGCCTGACAACGAATCAACGTCTTTAAAAAATGGATTTTAGGTCATCTGCTGCCAACCACTTAACATATGTTTATTGATTAATAACACATGAATGTTGAATTTTACTCAACAATCATCATCCAATTAGATTTTAATATTACTTATGTTAGACAGTTCATATATGTCAAATATCAAAGCAAGTAACATCCAAAACATTGAGGAATCATTTTGGATCCCTCCAACCTGTCCCCCTGCATCACAGCACATATATCAGTCTATATATGCTTATGAAATAGATTATCTAATCTAATTCATTTAAGATGAATCTTCCGCTTAACAACATATAGTATTTGTAATCACTCTCTCTCAAAGATCCAAGTGTTATTAGAGATATAGAAGTATTTGTAATCAAAGATCAAAAAATCAAAGTCCTATAAAGTCTCTCTATCAAACTATATAATGAAAAAGGTGTGGTTGTATCCGGTTCAAATCAACTAGGTGAGATTATAGCCGGTAAATCAATTAGGTAATCTTGTAGTCTGAAGCGCTCTATGCTTGAAATCAGTCGGGGGTATTCCTCGTGACCCTGAAATCGAGGATTGTAATATTGAAGTTTAGTTGAAAAGAAATCTGCACAATTCAAAGTTGTGTGGGACTGGATGTAGGGTAACTCCGAACTAGCATAAATTCCTGATATGTTCTTTCTTTTACTTCGTTTACTATTTATTTGCATCTATGATTTATTTTGTAACCATTTCATGTATGTGACTTGCATTTGATTTTGATATATTCGAAAAGATTTCAAGAAATCCATAAATTTCATTAAACACTGTTCACCCATCCCTATAGTGTTAAGTTAGCCTTAAAATTTGTAATATGTATTCCCAATAATTCTTATTAGAACATTGGTTTTTCAAAATTTCATAATCTGATTTTTGAAAAGTTTTTAAATGACAACCAACATTGTAATGTTAACACTAGTGGTTCTAGTTCATTTATAGAGGTTATGTCCAATGCTAGACTGCCACTGTTTAGTAGTAGTAATTATGCATATTAGACTTATAGAATGAAGATATATTTACAATCTATAGAATTAGAAACTTGTAATATCAAAAGAACTGAGTATGTTGAACCCACAACTAATTTTGCATAATGGATTGTTGAGAAAAATGCTATTGCACAAAATAATTCAAAATCCATGAATATTTTATTTCGTTCACTTGATAGAAATGAATTTAATAGGGTGTCTGTTTATAAGTCCGCATATGAAATTCGGAAAACTTTGCAAGTTACTTATGAAGGAAGAAGCAAAGTTAAACAGACCAAGATATCTATGTTAACTAATTAATTTCAATTATTCAAAGTGAATCTGAATGAGTCTATCTCTGATATATACCGCAAGTTTCAGGATATTGTGTATTCCTTGATTACCCTATAAAAATATACTCTAAGGAAGACCAAGTCAAAGAAATCCTGAATTCATTAACTCCAAAATGAGATCAAAAGACTCTGGCGATTAAAGAGGACAATGATATCAGTACCCTGAAAATTGAAGAGTAAATTGGAAATCTAATGTTGTTTGAAGTACAGATGCAAGGAAGGAAAAAAATAAGTCACTAGAAAAGAAGTCAATAACATTCAATGCAATAACCAAAGATTCACTCAAAAGTGATGACAATGAAGAGATAAAACTTATGATAAGGAATTTTAGAAATTTTTTAAAATATAGAAATATGAAAAATCTTAGAAAGAATGAGTACAAGAATCCTATGAAAAATAACGAGATTCCAAAAAATAGCAGATGTTATAACCGTGATGAACCAGGCCACTTAAAAAGAAACTGTTCATATCCAGATAGACAAAATCATCCTCAGAATAATAATACTTCAAAGAAAAGGAAAAGAGAGTATACTGCCTGTAACGACCCGGAATTTTGGAACCGATTTACATTATTTTTAATTGATTTAATGGATTTTAAGAAATTAAAATGATTTATTTTGAGAATTAACGATTTGAATTTTATTTAAATCGGAGTTAGAACGTATAAATTTATTTTAATTATAAAACGAACTCGAAATTGTGCGGTAGTTTGAAAATTTGATTTCAAATTTCAATTTAATATACAGAATTCAACATAAATCAGAATTGGGTAAAATAAGAAACGTTGGAATATTTTGAACTATAATTTTCAAAAGAGTGTAAGAAATTGAGATTTCACTTTATAAATTGTAAGTTATGGCCAGTTTAAAATTTAAAATATTTGCTATGGAATTTATATATATTTTAATAATATATATAGCCCTTAAAAATAGTCATTTTGCAAACGACCTCTGTTTTCGACGAAACCACTTTGGTTGGGTCAGGAATGTCAAATTATTATAAAGCTTCAAATTTCATAATTTTTGGAATTAGTATGTGAGCGTGGTGAATTTAAATGTGTTTTGTAATTTCAGTTTGAATTTAATCGACTAGAAAAAGGCCATTTTTCAAGCGGTCTCCAAATTCGACGAAATTAGTTTTGTTAGGACCGTATCATCAAAACATAGCTAGATTTCAGTATTCGTAATGTTTGGAGTCAGTATGTATCTCCGGTAAATTAAAATGTGCGTTAGAATTCAATATTGACCATTATATTAATTTATATTTTAATTTTGATGAAAACAATCAAAACAATATTATGAAACATATCCCATTGTGTCTGGAATAGGGGTATTTTGGTAGGGGCGACAGTCGTTGGGTTTGATCTGGAGTTCGTAACAATAAACAAGAATTTTTGGAATTAAATAATATTATAAAAAAGGGTATAAATAACCCTAAATTTCCATAACCCTAGCCATTTCTCTCAGTGCCGTCATAACCACCCCGACGGCCAGAACTGCTCCGATTTAATCCTCCCTTTTTCTCTCAAATCACAACAAATCAAAACATGGAATCAAAGCAAAAATTAAAGAGCACACAGAGATCCTCAACTTCAACGGACATGATCATCACTGGCTTCGAAAATCGAGAGAGATTCAGCCTCAAAGTTGCTAACTTGCGTACGTTTTCTGGAGCCAGTGGAGAACTCGAGCTCGAAGGCGCTCTGGTCGAGGGTGGGATTTGAAGAGAGCTACGACGTGGTGACTTTTGATTTATCTCTGATTATCCCAGGTGGCTCACGAATCGAGGAAGGGTTTCGTTGTTTTGGGTTTGAAGAAGAAGTCAGTTTCCTGGGGAGACAGGTTTCAAATACACGGGGGAGAAAGGAGGATGACATAGAAAAAAAGGATTAATGTAATTTATTTGGTTTAACCATTTTGAGTAATTAGTTAATGTATTTAAGACATTTAAATGTTCATATCTTGTTCAAATCAGAACGGAATTCGACGATTTCAGAAACGTTAGAACTGTCTCGACAAGATCTACAACATGGAACTGACCAGAACATAAATGGAGCCAATGGAATTTTTAGCTAAATTAAATGCGTGCTTAATTAAGTTTAAAAACAGAAATTCGGAAATAAAGACTGACGGAGTGGAAACCAAAAGTAAGGATTCTCTCACTAAAATATTTGTATAGTTATTTATTTATTTTATAACTGAAAATATATGAATTTCCCATGATGATTTTTATCTGTTGTATGTGACATTGCTTGAGTTCAACACATGAACTATTCACGACTCATCTGCACAAGAAGCGTTGTTTGAATATACGACACTCGTATTTCAAACAATGTGGATAGACACTTAGTGGTTGTTGAAATAGGATATTAATATCCATTTATTATATGAACATTAAATTTTCATTACATGTCTAAGTAAAATTGGTTAATTAGAAAAATAATTCAAACCAAATTAGAATTGGTTAAATTTATTAACCAATGATTTATTTAAATAGACTATTGTTGTTTGAAACCCCACATGGGTATTGGGATGATATTTGACATACACTAATCCTAATATTTAGTTGTATGTCAATTGATTGGTTGATAGGTTGTGATGAGCATTATTTAATTTTAATGCTTATACAGTTGTAGAATGCACTCTGGATGATGTTTGAATGTGGAATGATTATTTATCATTATTGTTGAATGCATGCGATGTATGAAATCCATATAACTGAAATTATATGGTAATTGACTGAGTCGCATTCCGATTCAGAATCTGAACAAACATTTTAAAATAAAATTTAGTAAAGAATTAAAATATGATTTTGATGTCCGATTTTGGATGGACACGAAAATATTGAAAAATATGAAGCCGAGTAAGTAGATATTCGCCATTTTAATTCGAACGGATTTTTATATCGATTTTATTCATTTTATAATGAATATAGAAAAGAATTGATTTCAAAATTAGATATTTTGAAAATATTATCGTTTTAATATTATAATAACAAGGAATATTCAATTTTGATTTAAAATTGAAAATAAATTTGAAATCGTTTAAAAATGAATTTATAAACGATTTATAAAATACGTTTTGAATGGAAATCGACGATATATACATTATATACATATAATGGCCTGAATAGAATGCGCTGCACAGCGACTATTCGCGAATTTTGACCATTAACTTCGAATTGATATAACGGGAGATCCGTTCATCGGATTCTCCTAAAACCAGTATTGTTGGGTTCATATCGAAAAGACCTTTCCAATGAATATAAGAGATTTAAATTTGAATGATTGGATTTCAAATTATGTCCAAATTAATTTCAGAAAAGGTCGCTATGAATGCAGTTCGGTGGCCGATATTGGAAACTGATTGTAAGGGCCTAAATAAAATTATTAAAAATATGAAAAATTTGTGTAAATTCATAATAAATGATTTGGAAAGATTTTCGATTAAAAATTCCATATTTGAAAAGATAAAAGATATATTTATCTGAATGAACTAGTTATTAACTAGAATAATAATCCAATGTTTATAAATAAATAAATTAGATTTGTAAATGGTTTTTGAAATAACCAGAATTTTCCAACATATGAATTGAATGGAAATAATCTTCGGAATATTTCGATATTTGATTCGTTTATTATACGGATATTATGGAGGAATTTGGAGGATACAGATATCGTTATTCCCAATACGATATTTGTTGGTTTCAGAATTTAATATTGAATATGAGCTGATATAATTTCTATTCAGAGCCTTATATTTGATATTAAATTGAATTTTGGGTTTGTCGTGAATGGTGTCTTAAATAACACTGTTCTTAAACCCAGTTGAGAAAAGAATAAATCTTTTAATTAAGATTTAGAGAAGTTTACCAATTAATTAATATTTAATTGGAATTGAATTAAGATTGGATCTTTTGGTTTATCGTGAACGGTGTTTTAAATAACACTTGTTCTTTAACCAATTAACAGTGAAGATGTGATTTGGAATTTATAGTCTTTTAATTAAGATTAATGGAATTTCCCAAAGTAAAGTTTTCCAGATTAATATATTAAATTGGAATTGAGTGGAATTTGAATCGGTAATAATCGAGAAGAACTTTTATGAAGGAAGACCGTTACTATATATGGAATTTAAAAAGGCTTTGTTGTTATTCCATTTATATTATTAGTATGATATGGGAATTTATATCGATTATACACTGTTATGATTTTCGTGTAGACTCCATTCTGATGGAAGATGATTTTGGGTTTATCGTGAACGATGTTTTAAATGACATTCGTTCTTTAACCCATTTAAAGATAGGATTTATTTCCTAAACTTGAATAATCATTAAATAATGATTTTTGGAGATTAAAGCTAAATGAAGTTTTAATAAATCTTTAATTAGATTGAAATGTGAATGTGGTAATTAAAATTGCCAAATTTGAGAAGTGTTCGAAAATGGAGTATCACCAGTTTTACTTCATGCGATAGTTAAATCTTTAATTAGATTTGAACGTTAAACGGTAATTGAATTGACCAATAACACAGTGAGTGTTAAACATGGAGTACTACCAGTTTTGCTCCAAGGGATAAATAGGTTGGGATTGGAAAATTAAAATAAATGATTACTTCGTTAAGGCTCGATAATCCCGACTTGTTTGAAAAACCTTAATTTGATTTAAAGTTTCGAAAAGATAATACAAAATCTTTTGAAATGGTTTCAAAGTGAAGATTTAAACAAGAGGTTTAAATGAATTAAATCTTTGATAAGATTTATGGGAATAATTCCCAATGTAAATAATATTTGAATAAACGAATATTATGGATTGGAATGAGGCGTATGATGTGTTTTTATAGCACTTGATTATAAGATACGCTAATTACTCGGAAAGACCGGGTGTAACCCATTCTGAATAACTGGTACGACGACTAAAAGTCAAAGATATTGAAGACAATGGTTGAAGACTGGTGATCTTTACATCGAATGGATTACTACTGATGCCCTGGATTGGTTAGCTCCCAGGAAGGGGTTATAGTGGTAGTTGTCCGGACGTACTTGTTGATTGTTCGGATATGCGAGGGCCTCTCTCCTGTATTGGACATATGGGACGAGGAATAAGGTGCCTTACGTTTCGTTTATGTAACACCCCACCTCCGCCAGGGTCACTCACAAGAGAATGCACTAGCTTTGGAGGGGCGTTGTCTAGGTAAACATGCACAGAAATATTACAAGACAGAACATATAAAACAGCGGAAGAAAAACCAAATTTTATTACCTCATAAAATTATAAGGTCTAAAGCCTTTTACATCAAAATGCCTTTAAAAGCCATTACATTGGAAACCTGTCTTGCAATAGTTAAAGAAGCATAAAACCACAGTCATAAAATATTCCCCAAGTAAAACGATAAAGCAGCCATAGCCAAGAAAAATCCAAGCCATACATGATGACCTTGAAGCAGAAGAAGTCCGAGCTAAATAACAGTATTTCCTCCCTGAAAACCTGGGTGGGTGGGGGAACGGAAGACAAAGAGGCAAAAGAAAACGGGGTCAGTCATAAAGACTGGTAAGTCCTATCTACTTCCAGTATAAAAACAGGTAAAGGTAACATGACATGCATAAACTGAAAGTAAATATAAGGATGATGACATGATAGACAAGCTAAACCAAGGTAACAGGATGAACTACTGTATCAAGATAAACTACGGTCACTATGAATCAAGTATAACATCCCAAGGTTCTATCGAGTATAACATCCCAAGGTTCTATCGAGTATAACACTCCAAGGTTCTATCAAGTATATTTGCCCTGCACCTTCCGTACTAGTATCCCAACCCGTGTCATGTGTTAGCTACAAAATGTCCCTTGTCCAATGAAATGGTCCATGTCAACCTAATGTAGGTTTTCCCAACTCGTATGTTTCTTTCCATGTATATGTTTAGTCCTTTGCCGTAAATCCTACGGGCTTCCTCACGTAGTTCTATACTACTTCAACGTAGTTCCATTATCCTTGAAATCGTTTGGACTGTCACCCTTGATCTAGCTGTATTTTCTTACCATGAATTCTCGAATGTTCGGCTAGGATTTATACCACCTAGGACCACTAGGGATTACGCTACCTACTAAACGTTTTCGTAACTCGGTTTGGGTTTAAGCCACCTAGGACTGCTAGGGATTACGCTACCCGTCAACCACCCCCTTTTTCCCACGTATGTATCGTGAATCGTTTTCCATGTCTAGATGCACATGTATCTCAATGTGCCATCCGAGTCCCGTGACAGGGCTAATCAAGAAATACAGGACTCGGTCGGGAGCTTTAGGTTATCTGCCGATGCAGATATCAAAGTCTATTTTTCTACCGGTGGTTATGGTCCCACGTGACCCCTCCCTCAACTACTGAAAGACAATCCAAGAAAATCATGCACGAGAACTATACTCCGGCCATTCATGCCCCCACTTTCCTATTGGCCAACCTCACCCATAACTAGATAGCAAGTATATGGTCTGTTGGGAGTTCTCTGCCTTTCCGCATACGTACACGATTGACTAAAGATGGTAGGTAGTCGACGACGTGCTATCACAGGGCTAAACTAAGTATCGCCGACTCCACGCTAATTCACCCCAGTCTTTAGGTTGCTCGCACAGAAACCAAGGCATACCCTTGGTTCTTCTACCGCAGACCTTAACCTCTGTGAGCCCAGGTGGATCATCTGCAACCTCACAGAGGGATACCAAGAGTATCTTCACGTCCCCCGAAGCTACCGCTTCGTCACCCAGTTCGTTGGAGCCTTTAACTAAGTCAGATAAACATTCGCTCCTCCTCGTGTGTTTGTTTAAACGATAACCTACCGTATCATGTTACTCATCTATTTGTGAACCGGTCCAATTCTCTTGACTAAGAATTATTACTTAGTTATCCTTAACTAAGGTTTATCACTTAGTTTCCCCTTCCCGTTATCCTTATTAACTACGATTTTCCACTTAGTCCCCTGAACTAGGGTTTTGTCTAATGGGTTAAGTGTTGTCATTCGAGTTCATGACTTACCCCGCCTACGAATCATGTCAAAATTAGCTAAGTATTCAAGTTCAAGACTTAGCCCTACAAACCATGTATCAAGTTGGTTAAGTATATCAAGAAGTTCATGACTTAACCCTAGATTATCGTGTCAGATTTTGTTAAGTATAGGTTAACTTAACCCTATCAAATTATCGCGTCAGATTGGTTAAGTATAGGTTATCTTAAGCTCATCAAATCATCGAGTAAAATTAGTTAAGTGTAGGTTAACTTAACCCCATTAAATTATCGATTCGGATTAGTTAAGTATAGGTTAACTTAACCCCATTAAATTATCGAGTCGGATTGGTTAAGCATATATAAGAGGTTCGTGACTTAACCCTATCAAATTATCAAGTCAGATTGGTTAAGTGTAAGTTAACTTAACCCCATCAAATTACCGCATCGGATTGGTTAAGTGTAGGTTAACTTAACCCCATCCACTAGTCGTATTTATAATCGTTAAGTATCATTCTTGTGGGTTTACTTAACCCTACCACGCATCACGTTATCCCAGTCGGGTGTTATCAACCCATTTAGGTTAAACTAACCCATCCGCTAATCGTGTTATATGGTTAAGTGTCTTTAAGTAATCAAGTCCGGTCTTACTTAACCTACCCATTCATGTCATATCGGTTAAGTGCCATTAGTCAAACTAACTTAACCTTATCATGTGGCATTAAGTAAATTAATGCACCCCAACCTCTCACATTAGACTTTGTTGTGGTTACTGGTTACGCCGGGCGGGTCCGGGCAGCTTTACACCACAACCTAGTATAACCTCGGGTTTTGAGCGCGATATGACCAACTTCTCACATTGGGTCTTATTGTCTGTAGCTACTGGATTTGTCGGGCGGTTCCGGGCAGATTTATGCTACAAACTCAACCCAACCTCGAGTTGGCCACTTTCATGTTTTCCTACTTGTCATGTTCATGTCAAATTTAGGCTACGACAAAGTCCACGTTTTCCACTTATGCCCATTGTCCCATTACTTAATTCATGTTAAGTTTCATAGCCCATCTCAAGTTTGCCTAAACTACCCAAGGCATATTCCCAACGCAAGTGAAAGCGAGTCAACATAGTAGGAATAATATGACAACATATTGGCCCCAAACATGTATGATAGCATAAAGGGATTGGCCTCAAACATGTATGATAGCATAAAGGGATTGGCCTCAAACATGTATAATAGCATAACACTAGGTTCATCATCATAGGCATGTAAATGGTCATGAGGGGTTTAGATTCTTTTACATGCATAAGCCCCAAGTCAAGTTCATATGAATGTTCCACAAGTCAAATTGTTCTAAGGGTCCATGACAACATTCCACAAGTCAAGATTCAATCTTACATGATAAACTAGGTCAAACACAACATGAGTTGCATGATTTAATCACTAAGAAATAGCCCACAAGTCATAGGTTCAAGAGAGGGGCAAGACTAGATTCACATAGACTAACATACTTAGGTTTCATCTCATTTTATTCCATGTCAACATTAGAACTACCGTTTAGATCTAAAAGTAGCTAGAACTTACAAAGCGTGGCTAGAGATTTATGAGCAAGCATTGGTCGTAGAACGGTGTTGAGATGATGCTCTACTTCCTTGATTTGATGTAGAAAGCTTACTCCTTTTACTTGAATCAAGTTTGCATGCTTAGGCTTTTGAAGTTGAAGATGGAGGCCATGATCAAGAGACATTTGGGCAGCACTTTGTTGTTAGGATGGTTTTTAGTGAATTAGGCTTGGCCTTAGGGTGTTTTAATAGAAGTTAGGACTAGTTTAGGCCCTTAGATTAACCCTATTTAGATCTGAACCATCCAATCTCGTCACAGGCCAACAGAACAGACCCAAAGGAGCAAGCAGGTGCACCAGGCCAACCTGGTCCGACAAGGGAAATCGACCCCCAGGTCGACACCCAGGTCGACTGCCCAGTCGACCTGGTCCCTGGGGGGTCGACTCCCCAGTCGACTCCCTAGTCGACCTGGGGCTGGGCAGGAAATTTTCCCGCTCAGTCTGTTTGGGGCTAAATTCGAAATTTGAAAATCTGTTTTCGTTTTCTGATTTTTTGTGAAACTTCTAGAGGACATATCTCGGTCATACGGACTCCGATTTATGAAATTTCGGACTCGTTTCCAACCAGAATTCCGAGTCGAACGCAACGGCGCAACCCGTTTCTCTTGATTCATATTTTAAAATTTAATTCTGCCCTGATTTCTTGTTTTAACATGTTATAAAAATTTGGGTTGTTACAGTTTAGACCCAGAACGGACTTGCAAATGGATGGTGTGTCTAACATTTTATTCCTTTTTGCCATACTCGTCGATCTCTGCTAAATATATATCTGTTGATGGTGGAGAATTTATTCTCTTTCTTAACATCATTCTCTGAGACATACGAGCTTAGAGTTTATATATTGGCAGAAATCAATGGTATGGTATGGGTTGACAATGTGACATGCTGAGATGCATGAATCAAGGCTTTTGTTGAAAAGCAGAGCCTTGTGGTTGATGATCAAAGCATAGCATTAAGTGGCGTAGCTTTATGTAGCATTAATTCGCGAGCCTCGCACACCGGTATGATGGTGAACTGATGGTTCGATCAATATGATTTTGAGATGAAGATAGACACCCTACAGGTTGTCATGGATTCGATTGACCGAGATGGGCTGGGTGTGGTCGCTCCACACCTAGTAGGGATAGGGCACACCCCCCGATTCCCAGAAGGATAGAATAAGCGGTATTTTCTCCAGCAGGGACGTAAGTCGCGGGTTACTCGTAATCCTGGATATAGGCGGATGTGCATTACGGTGTTTTCTCTAGCCGGGACGTAAGCTGTGGAGTAATGCACTACGCGATAGATGTAACAACCCGGATTCTGACAGACCGATTTTTTTTTCAAAATCCCAATCCATTGAAACCCGAGTTGGTTTGCTCTAGTATCCTGCATAAAAGACAGAGACATAAAACATGTCAGTGTTCCGAAAATATCTCACAGCAGAAGGAATAAAATATAATGTAATTAAAACATAGTTTTACCATAATAATAATACTGCTAAACCAATATCCAAAGCTATATAGTCTCTGTCATGAACCTAACCTGCGAATGTTGTGAGGAGAGGGGTCGAAACATAAGTCCTGTGTGACTGGATTTAAATTATAATTCTGGATAATCCTACATATACCATTCAAATACATTTTCTAATTTATTGGGCTATCTGTGGTACTATCATTCAAGGCTTACACACGTCACACCCATCAACTCCCTAGTAGATTAACCTAATATAGTGTACATGTAGCTACCCCCAACTAAGGTACACCCCATGGTACCCTACTCGCACGGTCTCCACCGTATCATCGCAGGAATATAGCAGTCCCTAATCCTACGCCCGAATGTCGTACAGATTTTTGAATATATGTCAACGCTACATCTGCAAAGAACCACTACTTCTATATTACGTAAGCGTTCGAACTGCCATTTTCGAACCATTTGATCGAATTAGGTTCCATCCTCAAATTTCTCTGTTCTTTCTAGGCACTAACCCTTACCTGCTCCCTTAATTTTAAAACATGGTTTAGCCTCATTTTGTTTCAAACATCAAAAATACTTTTAAGATTAAAACTTGAAAACATCATAAACTCTTTTGCCAAAACTTTTACAATTTCAACTTCTTATAAGTTAACAAGGGTTAGACTCATGGTAGGCTTCCGACTTACCTAGGCTTTCCTAGACACCCCCACAAGGTCAATTCTCTCAACTATATATATTCCTAATCCATTTTCCTTTTTCTATTTAGTGGGCTCCTCTATGAATCTAGGTTTTTATATATATATATATATATATATATATATAATATTTATATTTTAAAATACAAATATGCTCACTCATTATCTAAAATAAGGAATCCTAAACCTAAGCTCTGATAATAGATGTAACAACCCGGATTCTGACGGACCGAAATTTTTCCAGAAATCCCAATCCATTGAAACCCGAGTTGGTTTTCTCTGGTATCCTGCAGAAAAGAAAGAGACATGAAACATGTCAGTGTTCGGAAAACATCTCATAGTGGAAGCAATAAAATATAATGTAATTAAAACATTGTTTTACTTTAATAATAATATTGCTAAACCAGTATCCAAAGCTATACAGTCTCTGTCACGAACCTAATCTGCGAATGTTGTGAGGAGGGGGTCAGAACATAAGTCCTGTGTGACTGGATTTAAATTATACTTCGAGATAATCCTACATATACCATTCAATTACATTTTCTAATTTATTTGGCTATCTGTATTATTAGCATTCAAGGCTTACACACGTCGCACCCATCTACTCCCTAGTAGATTAACCTAATACAGTGTATGTGTAGCTACCCCCAACTAAGGTACACCCCATGGTACCCTACTCGCACGGTCTCTACCGTATCATCGCAGGAATATAGCAGTCCCTAATCCTACCCCCGAATGTCGTACGGATTTCTGCATATACGTCAACACTACGTCCGCAAAGAACCACTACTTATATATTACGTAAGCGTTCGGACTGCCATCTTTGAACCATTTGATCGAATTAGGTTCCATCCTTGAATAATGCCTTCTAGTCTTATGATACACCACCCAGAGTAACATGCGTGTACCTAGACTTTCCCACGTATGTATTGTCAATCGTTCTCGACGTCTATTGCATATGTTCTCTATATGTGCGCCCGAGTCCCGTGGCAGGGCTAATCAAGAAACACGGAACTCGGTCGGGAGCTTTCAGATATCTACCGATTGCATATGCTAAGGTCTGCTTTTATAGTGGCTATGGTCCCACTAGACCCCTCCCTCAACTAATGTAAGGCACCCAAGAATATCAAGAATGAGAACTTAACCCCGACCCCTTATGCCCTTCAAGCCTATTGGCCAACCTCACCCGTAACTAGATAGCAAAGTGTATGGTCTTTTGGAGTTCTCCGCCTCTTCGCTTTACGTACTGACTGAAGATGGTAGGTAGACGACGAGTTGATATCACAGGGCACTAACTGGTCTCGCTGAATCACACCTGTCCATCTTAGTCTTTTGATTGCCCCTTATTATTGCAATCAAGGCATACTCATTGGTTCACCTACGTAGACCTAACCTCTGTGAGTACAAGCGGATCATATGCCACTCACATAGGAATACCAAGAGTACCCTATGTCCCCGGAAGTCGTGTGCTTCTTAACCCAGTCCGTTGGAGCCTATAAGAATATCTAGATGGACATGCGCTCCTCTTTGTGTCTTTTGACACCCCGATGATCTACCCCTTATGGTTATTCATCCTCTAACGTATGGACTGGTCCAAGCGCCTCAGTTTTATATTTCATTAGACCCTACGTCTAATCATTAATCACGCGCTTGCGCCACCTCGTGATTTTTCTCATTTAACTTGGTTATTCTCCTCCACGTTGACTTCCTTCTCAAGTTTACCAAGTTACCCTCGCTTATTAATTCAATTTATAACTTAACCCATTTAAGTTCATTAATAAGCTTATAACATGTTATTCTCATAATCTATTCATTATTCCATCCCATGGTTACCATAACATGTTCTACTTAATTTATGATTAAGCACATCTTAATTCACAGATACATTGGTAAGAGAATAATTTCATTTTTCCTTATCATTCCTTATAACTTATCTTATTTCATAAGTTATAATTCCCACTTGTCCCTAGGACAAGCCTACCTATTATCTTTCTAATTCAAGTTCATTCATAATAGGTTATTATCATCATTCCCAATTTTGGCATTAATTAAGATTAACTTAACCTTTCTCGTTTCTTTAGCAAATTTACTTAACCCCTACTCAATTCAACTGGTTTGTAACACCACTACAAATTTAATTAGGTTAAATATTCCAATTTAACAAATTACCATGCTACCCATGTTACCCACTCAACCCCTTTAATTATATCCATGTCAACCCTACATGTGTCGTCTTGGTTAAGTGTTTATTATTATTTATTATGTCTGTAAACATGCAAGACCTCTCACATTAGATTGCCATTTGCGGTTGTTGGATATGTCGGGCGGTTCCGGGCAGACTTCTACCGCATCCGAATCTAACCTCGTATCTTGACACCATTACGGGTCTAATTTCCACCTAAGACCTCTCACATTAGATTACCGTTTGCGGTTGCTGGATATGTCGGGCGGTTCATGGAAGACTTCTACCACAGACCAAATCTAACCTCGTGTCTTAGGCATATAAGTTCTTATTATAACTTATACTCATAATTCAAATCTTGGGTTATAATATATGTCAATTACCCATGAACCCTCAATTCACATTTATGCTTATAATCTTATCAACAGATTATGCCTATAATCCCAATTCAACTTATAATCCCAATTTCATGTTCATAATTCCAATTTGATTTATATACATAAATCCCACCCTAATTATATTCATAATTCCAAGCATAGTTATGCCCAATTCCCCATATATGTCGCATTTCTTCTTACATTTAATTAACTTCAATAAAGTGAACTTATTCCAATTCTACCAATTGTTCATATTCATTGAAGTTATGCTCCAAAATTCCAACCTATCAGTTTTGCCCCAAATTACCCAACTTTAAGTTGCGCTCAAATTACAGTCTTGCTTAATATTGTCCATTATTATCCACGCACTTCCCAATTATCCCAACATACTTAATTGTTCCAACTTAATTTGCACGTATTTTCACTAATGTCCCAGATTAATATTTATAGTTATGAGCCAAATTACCACCCCACTTAATTTCAAGTACTTTATAAGTTATACAACAATTCCCCAAATTTCCAATTTTGTCATAAGTTATGCTACAATTCTTCAATTATAGGTTATACCCAAAATTTAACATTAATTATGCCCAAATCAACTCAACATTTGCTAAATTACCATTCGTATGTTCATCTCCATGAGATTTGACCCAGGCTCGAAGGCAGCCTGACTATAAAAATAAAAAGGGAAGGAGGAAGGGAAGAGATAAAGAACATGCATAATAATAAAAGTTGTAACATTTTAATTGGGGAATTGCTAAACGATATGTATATAATTATTCACAAGAATAATTTAAACCCACTCACCTTGCCAGGATTAGAAAAGAGATAAATCGTTGTTGTAACACTTTGATGTTGATTAACCTTCTAAATTTATTGTTGATGAAGAACTTGTCTCTAAAAATCTCTACTTTAATTTATGTTGAAGGTGAAGGCTAGGTTAGTTGAGAATTTAGCAGCATGGAGGCTAGGGTTAAAGAGATAGATGGGATTAGGATTGGGTTTGATGTTTATTTATAGCTGTAGTAGGTGAATTAGGGCCTTAGGATTAAAATAGAATCCATCTAAACCTTCCACCTCGCTAAAAAAGGAGGTTCAAGAGTAGGATAAACCAACGCAGGTGCGTTGCATCCATACGCACGCATGGACACTGATGGTGTTGACACCTTCCTATATGTGGTTTCTTTTCTTTTTTTTATTTTGAAAGGCAAAGTAAATCTATTAATACTAAAGAATTGACAAGAAAAACACAATACATAAAATTCCAACATTGGGAAAAGAAACAATATGCTATACAAATGAAAAATGGAAAAAAACTGAATGCTGAAATATAACAAACACAAGCAACAACAAATCACCAACTAACAAATGAAAATGGAAAAAACTCAATGTTGAAATATAACAAACACAAGCAACAACAAATCACCAACTAAAACATGCCAAAGCTGCTACTAAAACAACATTGCTTCCAGAAGATCCATACAAGAAAAGCTTGCAATCACCACTGCATCCAGGAGATCCACACACAAGTGAAAATCCATGTAATCACCATGGTCACTACAGAAAACCATACTATGCACCTCTGAGTTTCTTTTCTTTTTGTATAAAAAAATCTTAAACGTTCCTTAATATATGCAAAGTACGTTACTTTTCCATTAATGCATCCTTCCATGTGTCATTATTTTATATATAATATGAATTGTATTAATTCTTATGACATTGGCTTGTTTTAATTGAATCAATTTATGTTTATTTTCCAACTTCTTTCCATGCATTAAACTTTCGCATGTAACATTATTTCTTTGTTGCATATATTTCTAATATTCTTATTTAAATGCGTTAATGCATTCCCGTTTCATGCATTTGATATGTAACTTCTTTTTAACGCATTAAATTGCTTGGTTCCTCTTTCTAAACCTTTTTCTTTCTATGCATGCTTTAATTGCATAATTAACATGTTTGCATTCTATATTCTTTTTTTTTATTTCAATCCATTTATATATATATATATATATGTGTGTGTGTGTCTGTGTATATATATATTTAATTTTCCTTTAAATATATTTATGCATATAATACATATATATATGCATATTTTTAATTATCACTAAAAAGCGGGGTGTTACAATAGATCTTTCGAATCATCAGCCATCATGATGGAAATCCAAACTTCGAATATGATATTTTTCGGTTTTAGTTGTAAACCTATGTATGGCGACATATTATATGGTACCTATGTTGTCTATGATTGATATATTTATATTTAAAGTTGATTTCTTCACTTATAGTAATAATAAAAGATAAATTTCACGTACCAAGCATATTTGGCTATTATAAGGTAAAACTCTATCCTCCGGCGTGCGTTGCATTGTGTAATGGGACCTGAGTCTTATAATAGCTTCATTTTCTTTTATTTAGCATGGCGAGTTTTGTTTTATGGTATTCATGGAAGGAAACCCGTTCCGTGTTATATGACGTAGTCCCGCGATTTACCTAACTTTAAAATAAAGTTAAACTGTTTTAGTTCTCACACTAGTCCCATGACTGACTCGAAGTTTATTGTTTCTACCTAAACTTTGTGTTCCCATATTTTCTACATGGGCAGCTAGTAGTTTTGGTTTTGCAGTTTTCTATTTAACAGGATCCTGGTTTACAGCTGGAGTTATATTTGGAAAGCTTTGTATTCGAGTATTTCATTCAGCTGTGTTAGTTGATGTATTTCCGCTGTGCTTTGTATTTATACATTTTTATTTCTGCTGCTAAGTAATTTAATCTCTGATATTATTTTTCCGATGTGTAATATTTATTCGTGCTATGATATTCTTGTACTCTGATGTAAATTGTTGTAGTAGCAATGAAATGTTCTGCTGTTTGTGTTTTGATGTGTCGTGTTCTCAAAGCAATTCGGTCTCCTCCATCTCCTCGGGGATTCGGGAAGTCTGGGTCGTTTCACTGCCACACTAGACGATTCTGATTCGTCCTCCAGTGACGAAGAATAAGAGATGAACAATTCAAATATGTGCTTCATGGTTATTCATGATTAAGAAGATATTGGAAATTGAATCTAGAAATAGGTACATGTTTAAATTAATTTGATTGAAATTGCTTGATTGAATGGTTGTTTGATCAATTGCTTTGTTTGAAATTCCTTTAATTTTAAATTAAAAATTCATCATTCAAAATTTGAATGTTAGCAATAAAATAATATTATTTTAATAAAGATTAATATTAAAACTGATAGTTAAGCATTATTACAATTAATATTATCTCAGGAATTATATGAATTAGAATATAGGATATATACATATGTATATAATAAGAAATAGAATTACATATGTCCTTTAAATAAATGGAAACATGTCGACATGCCCTTATACGCATGTCGACATGCCTCCTAAAAATATGAATTCAAACTTTTGAAATTCCCTTCACCTTTTCACCAACTCCAATGTACTGAAAATGTATCCCTTGACCAAAGAACATGCCTACATATTCTCTATTTATGACTCTATCCTTATCATCACTTTTCATCTTTTATTTAGAATTTAAATTTATCTTCATAGCCTATACACTTCATAAATTTCATTAATGGCTTCCTTAAGCACCCCAAGCACCATGAGACTGTCTGAAGCCATCAAAGCTTTTCTTTTTAATGATCTTAAAGTTATCAAAGCCTACAATGACCATGTAAACTTTGGTAAAGTTCATATCGGTAAATTTTCTATTTTCAACGATTTTCCTTCTCATGAACTTGAAACCTTCTTTGATCAAAATGGAATTCTTTGTTTGATTGACTCAAGGGAGAATGATTACATGTGTATCTGAACATGTAATAAATTTATCTAAATTTGAATCAATGTTTTTACGAAGGAAATGAAGATGAAATTTGGAGTAGTGTAGGAGGCACTCGAACTACTTTGGATTGTGAAATTCTGAAAAATATATTTGCTTTTAAGAGCATGGGAATGGATCTCTCAGATTTCAAAAATAATAAACATGACTGGGAGACTTTCCATCATATTTTTGAAAGAGATGACTATTCGAAATTCAGAAAATCATTATTTTCGACCAAAAACAAGAATCATGAATCTACTTCTTCAACACATCCTTGATCAGAAATTTCAATAACCAACAAGAAAGTTTGCAAAGCTCTTTCTTCCGTTTACGAAAATTATAACATTAATTAGGCTCAAGTTATTTTTGGATGAGTTTCGGACCAAAAACTTTCAATGATTGAAAATACATTATATCATGCAATCTACCTTTCATGTATTTTCAAAAAAGTTAGAGTTGATTTCAAAGGAGAAGATTTTTTCAAAAAGGTTTTTAATTCTAGAAATATTTCTCTTATGAAGAATCCACTAGTGTTTCAATCAAATGAAACATTTACGGAAAGAGAGAAAATGTAACGAACCGGGAGATTTTCAACCCGAAAATCGACACAAAACACCATGTCGACTATTCAAGTACCGCAAACACCGGAACATTAATAGAAATAAGTTAGAGGGTGAGAAATAGAAGGAAGAAAAGTTGGAATAAAAGAAGAAGAAGAAGAAGAAGAAGAAGAACATAACACAACAACATCAAAGTAAACACAAGTCTCATAGTGGAACGAATAAAATATATTATACAACATAACTTCTGAAATACAAACCACTAAATGTATTTAGATACATTATCAGAGAATAACACATACAATGCAATGGAATAAACAATAACTATCTAATGTTGAAGCCTCTTGCTCCAAGCTCCTCCAAGTATATCTGAAAAAACCTGGCTACTTGACTGTCCGTATAAATTTGGGCACCTAAGAGTTTAGGGTAAAAAAAGAACAAAATAAACTCTAGGTCAGTCATGGGACTGGTGTGAGTAAACTCCGATCACTTGGTTCAGTTTTTAAAAATCCTTTTAAAAGAAAGTATAATTGTAAGACCGATCCACACATAAATACGGATGATTTTACCTTACGATAACCCAAAACATTCTTTAAATCAATATTACTATGATATTATAATAGTTATTAAATCAAGTAAATAGCAATCTAGAAGAACGCTTTCATCTCACGCTCCACATACATAATATAAAATCAAAACAACAGGCTCTTGTTGGAGAATGGATTTCCAAGTAAAGCAATATATAGGACCACCTTCCGACAATGTACCTCTAGAGAAAATACATTAGGATTCAACAAGAACATCTTGCAAACCTGGCTAAACATGACCCATAACTCATTTCTCTTGAGTATATCGAATGTATCGTCACCCTATGGATTATTTGGTCCACGTACTCCTGGGAGATATAGAAACAAAAGAAAAATAAATAAAAATCTCTCTAAATGGTGACAACACACCCTAATTGGGAGCGACCCTCATATCCATGCGACCTACCCGAATTTATAACATTTCCCTATTGAAGAGACTTGAGGTTACAATTACCTTTTTAGAACATCTGACCACCATTCACTTTGAATGCCACATCGTCAAACCCACCAAATCACAAATTGATTTCCCTAAAAATACTATGGGTATAAAGCTAGGAGAAACAAATTCCTCCGCTACCAATGGAAATGTGTTCGAAGATATCAATTTACGAAATCTATTAGGTAATTCTATCAGTGATTCATCCGTACAAGTTATCCTGGGACTGGACAAGCCGAAGGCACTATCCTATAAATCCATCTTAGGCAATTTATACCTAGAATTGCTAGAACAACCATTGCATGAACTCCAACTTCAATTGTCTTTAGCATACTTTATTCAAAACACTTATGCCTATACAGAGTGATTTTCAGATAATAAACCTGATCCCGATCTCTCCATATTGACAACTAAAAAATAGCCAAAAACTTTGATAACCGGTTATTTAACTATCAAAGGAAAACATCCATACAAACATCAACCCTTTTTTCAATTGGAAGCTCAACCGATCAATCATCAATCAATATTGAACCTTTTAAAATTAATTTCTAACTGAATTATCGTTTCCTAATTTCCCATTTCAATATTTTTCCCAGATATTTCTTAAACCTGTTTAGCCTCTCATGATTTTCGAAAAACATTTCCATATATCTACAATTTCCTATTTTCTGTATTTAGAAATTATACGTTATTAACATTGGAAAACATTTCCATTTCTTATTTACGCATCACTACTCTTCCATACTTAACAGTCCCTAACCGTAAACCAGTAAGAGAACAACTCCCTAAGTATAAACCCTAAAGGCTGAAACCTATATCAGATCAACACTCGGAAAGCCATTCAACTTGATTAATCTCCAGTTAGTTTCTAATTTCCTTAACTCCATTTGTTAACTTCTTATCAATGAAACACTGCTCATGTAACATTCAGATTCAATATAAGAACACACTTCTTTTCCGAAAAACATTGATTATAATGATAGCGTTATAATACCTATTTCCGAAATATTTAATTTTAAAATATAACTTTGATTCATTATTTTAAATAAAAAATAATATTTAAACAAATAAATAAATAAATCTTGATTAAAAACGAAAAGTAAATATTACTTTCCTGAATTCGATATAATCAAATTTCATCGTATAACTCTCTTTCGAATTATCTCTATTCAATTAACATTCCGAACTTCGGAGTAAATTTACTGCTTTAGGTCAACTCAATTTCTAGACTCATTTTGAATTTATCACTTCCAAACATTTACCAATTTCCTTTTATAGCCATTTTAACATGTAAAATGTTTGCTTTCAAACCATTATTCATTTTAAAATGTGAATATTATTTCTTTTTAGAATTTGGACTCATTTTATCAATTCATATCGTATTCCACTTCATAAACTCCATCTACAAGTAAACTTCTTGTTAATTATATATCAAGTTTTAACTTCATCTTGACTACATATTTGATTATAAATTACAGGTTTTAAACCATATATTAACCATTTTGTCAAATTTTGAATTATATAATAAATAATTTCTAAAATAGATTATTTATATACAATTCGACACCAATTCAGATTATAATTCCTTATGGGTTCATTTGATTCTGTTCCCATTTCGAACATCGAAATAAATATAATCGTTTTCTTTTGAAACGATTTCCCATTTCCCTTTTAAATTCATTCTTGAATTTACATTTCTGAATTATCCCATGATAATTATTCCACTCTATTTATAACATTGCTAATAAATTAAATTGCTTGTTTTTATTATTAAAACAGTTATTATTTTCTAGCACATTCGAAATTCAATTTCTATTTTGTAAAAATAGATTTTTCCTTTTTAAAACCCAAATTATTTTCCATTTCATTTGAATATATTTTTACGGTATTAGATACCAATTATTTTAGGGTCAATGTTATTCAAACATCTGAAACACACAATAATCAACCATAGATTGTGTGTCACATCATATAATGCAATATATGGAAAAATGAATATTATTGTTGAGGAATCCGTCTGGATCCCTCCAACCTATTTTCCTTCATCCATAGATGTTAATCAATGTTTTATATATAATTATATCTATAATTTCAATCAATTTATAAGCAATTCATCCAAACAACCACCACACAGCAATCAATCATCATATTTCAACTTTAAATAACGTTTATAATATTATAAAACTAAACAGATTAAGTAAGTTTACTCACGTTGATCGTTTATCGTTAAATAATGATTAACGTCGGTTGATTCAATCGAGTATTTTATTTTGCCTAAAATTTTAATGACCTCCAAATCGCTCCAGACTAGTTTCATTGTGAAGCCTACGACCATACATTCCAACTTGGCCGATGGTTCTTATTTCTGACCATGTATGGACGAGATATTAAATTAACTAGTTTGTACATACTATTTAATCAAATAAAAACTTAAATTATAATTAAATTTTGGGTCTTACTTTTAAATTTGGCCTACGTCCAAACCACATGCATCTTTAAATCCACGCTACAATCCTTCTTCCACGATACAGAGAAATATGATGCTTCTGTTTAATCCATGGTCGAATACTTTTAGAGCTCTATTCTCCCACGTCACTCCATAAAAATTAGAATGAAAAATATGATTGCACTCCATAACTCAAACTCCATCTTCCTATCGCCTCCTTTATAGTTCGATGCCCTCCCCTATGTTGCATTATCCAGACCGCATGGCTAAGCTACAGTATGTTGCGAAATATTTTACCTCTAAAATCCCATAGAAAATCACCATCGTAGTTACATGATGTCGCGAACACCAATATAATATCCAAAATTTCGAACTAAACCTCATATTTCCCGATCTACTTAACCCTAGCTCGCTGCTTAAATTTTCAAGCATCTCCACCATCGATCTAGTTGCCTATGAACTATACCAGTGGGAAGAGATGGTCTCGAGGATTCAAAATATACTGGTTATAGACTTTTAAGTGGATAATCAAATTCATTAGGAATATTTGTTTGCCATTGAAAAGCTGCAACATTTCTGAAGAGGAAGAAAGAAATGAGATCCTTGTGAATTTATGGAGATTAAATTCCTTAGTTGCCAAGGAATAGGATGTACCATACCTTTTTCTTAGGCATGTGCTGAAGTAAATGTTTAGGTTGCGTGATTTCCATCTAATAGGGTGCGCAAATTGAAATATTAGGGTAGGTTAATTTTTTATTTAACATAGGCAGTGATGAATTTTATTGACTAGATTTAAGATAGATTTATTTAGATTTTATGTGTGTATATATATACAAAACTTGCGCATGAAGTAACATACAAAAACCACCACATATAAGCTCCGTTCAGGTTGAAACTTGTAATCTTACAATGGTTTAATATTTTGGACAACATGGAACTGGTTTCGTCGAATTCCGAGTTCGTTTTTAAATGTTCCTTTTTAGTTTCAAATGGTTAAATAATATGCATTAAAATGGAGCACGGTCCCAAAATAAATCCAGTTGATCCCAAACTGGAAATCTTAGAATAATTAATCACTATGGATTTAATAAATATAATATAAAAATCGGTTATTCTTACACTCCATATTAAATCAATATAATATAATTCGATTAAAAATAAATTAAATTATAAACAATTCAAATTAATAATAATAAAAAATTATTATTATCTTACATATATCCAAACAGAATTTATACAACTTCAGAAATAAATAGAATACTGATTTATACTTGACGTTTCAATTTCAAGTTAAAACGCCATTCAATTTATATCAAAAACCATTTAATTTATTAAATAAATCATTATAATTTAAAAACGATTCCATAGCAAATTTCTAAAAATTTGACTTGGATATAATTTACAATGTATAATACGAAATCTCAGTTTTTCACTTCCATTAGAAAAATATAGTCCGATAGTTTCAAATGTTTCTGATTTCAAACGTTTCTTGTTTCAACGAAATCTCAATTATAATGAATCTTCTATTTCCAAATAAAGTTCAAAACGTAAAACTATGAACTACCGCGATGTTACGAGCCCGATTCTAATTATATTATAATTTATACGTTCAAACGTCTTTTATTAAACAAATTCATTATTATAACTAAAATTTAAACCCAACTAAATTTCTTACATTATCCAATTAACACAATATTTCCAACTCAACTATTTCCAACTATTTCAAAAATAAATTTTGTTATCCCATTATTTATATTAATTAAATATTCAAAACATTTGAATTCAAAGCATTTAAATTACCAAACCATTAATTTAAATAATTGAATAAATAAATTATTCAATCGCTTAAAAATCCGGGTTGTTACATTCCTTCCCCCTTAAAAGAATTTTGTCCCTGAAATTACCAAGGTAGGAAAAATGCTACAAACCCTATGTTTAAACCAAAAATGGTTCAACACCAAAGATGTCTTATCGACACTTCAGCACAAGGGTATGTAATGGAAAATGAGGCTACAATCACAAAGTAAGCGGGAAAAGTAAGTAAAGACACAAGAGTTTTTATAGTGGTTCGATCTAAAATAGATCTACATCCACTTCGGAGGCAATTTTTGTTATCACTTTAGAGAGTACAAAATAAATGGATTCATTCATATTGTTCATGCCTTTATTTTTTTCTCTTTTTTATGATCTGGATTACACTTGGATTCGTGGAGGAACAGAGGAAATCTCCTAATTGGTGGAGGTTGAAGTGTAGGTATTCAATCACTTAGAGATTTAGGTGAGCTTCCTTGGTTCCATGATGAATTTGCGGTAAATCTATGCTTTAAAGAGAATTGATGGCGGTAGGAGAGAAGTAGAATGAAGCTTGAATGATCTCTAACATAGATTGGAGAAGGTGACTTGGTTGAATTGGCCATGGCGGAAGGAAGAGAAAGCTTTTGGAGCCATTAATGGAGCTTTGAGAGATCTCTAATGGAGAATGAAAGTGATTTAATCTTTACATCATTGGAGGAAGATGGAGAGAGCTTTGGAAGCCATTAATGGTGGTTGGAGAGCTCTAGAATGGTGGAGGAAACCTTTGGATAGCACTTCGCGGTGGTGAAAATCGGTCCCTTGAAGTGCAGTGAAATTGGGTATTTATAGGAGACATTTGGACCAGGTAGCAAATTCGTAATTATGATGTTCAGGTTTTGGGTCGCACGTCGGTGTATTTACAAAACTACCACTGGAAAGTTGGAGCCAATTGTACACAATTGGCAATAACTGGCGCATGACCTTTAGCGTGTGGTCTTGGGCATGCGACCCCAGACGTATGACCCCTGGCGTGCGACCCTGGGCATGTGACCCCTGGCGTGTGACCCTGGATGTGTGACTCCAGGTGTGCGACCCTAGACATGTGGCCCTGGGCGTGTGACCCCAGACGTGTGGTCCCTGGCGTGCGGCCCCAGACGTGACCCCTGGCGTGCGCTCGTACGCTCTGAGGTACACCCGAATCATCATTCTCTGAACCACGTTAACAATGAGGTGAACATTTTCCCCTCAAAGCTTGTATTTTTTGCTTTTCGAGGAATGCAGGCTTCGAAATGAATGCTTTTTGTTGATGTGCAACTTGAGCTTTGATTTATCCGTCGCTTGTTTTACTAGGTCATTATTAGTCTTTATTATGGGAAGAACTGTTCATAGCTCAACGTTTGTCTTGTCGATCAGTTCTATCATTGGAGACTTCAACGATTGACATGTGTTTTGGAGAGGACGTTATAATCCAATGTTCCTCCTCTTCTGTCGGTTGACTCAACATTTAAAAGTTCATTGAGCGTTGTTGATCTCTCTTGTGGAGAAGTTAGAAGTTGCTTTCTCTATGGAAAGGATTCGCGGCATTTCTCAGTCCGAATTACAACAACTTTGGCAGGTTGCATCGCTTCGTGCTATGAACTCCCATGCTTCATTTCACTTCTAGTGAACTCCCACGTTCGTTTCGCGCTTACAAATTCCCACGACCTTTGGTGGGTTTCATCGCTCCACGCTACGAACTCCCATGCCTTGTTTCGCTTATAGTGAACTCCCGCGTTTTGTTTCGCGCTTACGAATTCCCGCAACCTTTGGTGGGTTGCATCGCTTTACGCTACGAACTCCCACGCTTCATTTCACTTATAGTGAAATCCCGCGTTTCATTTCGCACTTACGAATTACCACGACCATTGGTGGGTTGCATCGCCCAGCGCTACGAACTCCCACGCTTCGTTTCACTTATAGTGAACTCTCACGTTTCGTTTCGCGCTTATGAATTCCTGCGACCTTCGGTGTGTTGCATTGCTCCACACTACGAACTCTCACGCTTCGTTTCACTTATAGTGAACTCCCGTGTTTCGTTTCGTGCTTACGAATTCCCGCAACCTTTGATGAGTTGCATCGTTCCATGCAACGAACTTCCACGCTTCGTTTCACTTATAGTGAACTCCCGCGTTTCATTTCACGCTTATGAATTCCCGTAATCTTTGGTGGGTTGCATCGCTCCGCGTTACGAACTCCCACACTTCGTTTCACTTATAGTGAACTCCCGTGTTTCGTTTCACGCTTATGAATTCCCGCAACCTTTGGGATCTTAGATCCATGGCTATTCGTTTTCCTCTTTACCATTTGACTCATTGGGACTTTTCCTATTCACTTTTCAAAGTGATGCTCTTCATCTTTGCATTATGCATATCGATGGTTACAACATTTGACAATTGAATTGGCGTTCTTCGGGATCGTCATACTTTGTCGGGCCTTGAGAGAGAAAATGCTCATTGGATATCCTGTAATGAAAAATCATTTGTTAGCAAATTTTCAAGTGAATTCGGCAAGTCATAGATTTATACAGGGAAGTAAAACTTCATTCGCGAAGCTATTGTTCGGTATAATGCATGTAAAGCATTACAGACTGTTTACAAGAAAGTAGAACGTAGCAAGTAGTAAAGTAATGCAAGAAGTGGAGCAATGGCAAATAAAGTCGCTTATTCTGAGCCATAGATATTAGATCATCATTAGCGGTCGTCAGTTGATTATCGGCCTTAGATCAAGTTGAGCAGGAGCTCTGTTGCTTGGGCCGGACTGGTTATTTGATTCCCCTTCCCCCTGGGGAGTTGCAGAAGGATTGGCCTCTTGGGGATTCTGCACATACTGTTGCAAGCAGTTCTTCCTAATCAGCTCTTCAATCAACGATCTTAGATGCCTACATTCATTGGTATTGTGGCTTAGTTGATTATAAAATCAGCAAAACTTTCCAGATTTGGTTAGATGGTCATTTATCTTCATTGGCCAAGGTTCCGGATAGTCTTCTATGTCCTTTGTGGCAAGGTAAATGTTCTCAGGAGTGTCATTCAAAGGGGTCAATTCAGATGAGTCAAGTAGATGAAACTTCTTATTAGCTTTGTTGTCGTTCCCGTCATTTCTGCCCCTGAGTATTCTTCTGATTAGATTGAATAGCCGCACTTTTGGGAGCTTCAAGAAGTTGGTTACCACCAATGATCTGAAGAGGTATAGGATTATCGTCCACTCTCATGTACTCCTCTTCTTTCTTATAGAACATGTCAAGCGTAGCCGGTTCCTTTATCTTTATCCATCTTCCGAATTCGCTTGTTTTGTCTATAGCGTCGATTAAAGACATGAGGACTATACGTGGCTCTAGATTCCTTACTTCAAACAAGGCAATATTGAATCGACTGAGGAAGGCTTTGACAGTTTCCCATGGCTTCCGTTTCATTGTCGAGAGCGTTATAGCATCCTTGGCTTTGGTAGCATATAAGCAGAATTATTCCTTGAACTTTTTGGTTAGGTCAGAGAACCGATCGATAGATTTAGGTGGCAGCTTCGTGAACCATAATGATGTAGCTCCTTCTAAGTAGAGAGGAAAATATGTGCATCTCATCTCATCAGTTTCTTTAGCTGCGCTCATATGCCACTCGTATTTGAATAGAAAGTAGTTTGGATCAACGAGGCCTTTGTACAGAGGCAAAGTTGGTGGATTGAACTTTTTGGGCATTCTGCTTCAAGGATTCTCTCTGTGAATGGAGTCCTATCAAGAGAGAAGTCCCATTCTTTTTCATCGCCTTTTCTAGCTTGATTCTTCTTCATGAATTGCTCTATCATGTCGGAGATGTATTCTTCAGTGCTATGATGCTCCGCAAAGCTGAGCTCTTTTCCAATTGTTCATTTAGGCATGTGGTCTTGATCTGAGAACTTAGGTGCTTCACCTTCTAGACGAGGAGGTTCCCCCATGACAGGAGTGGTAAACTTTCGAGCATTTACTTCAGAATGATTCTTAGCTTTTGATTTTTTGGCATTAGCTTCGTCCTTGTCGCTAAACCAATCATAGTCGTCTTCCATGTTGTCGATCATGGTTAGAAGCAGACAAGTTGTCATTATCTTCGGGATCAACATGGACTTTGGAAGGGCTGGAATTGGTTAAGCATTAAGGATGGCATCAAGTTTATCCATCATAGCTTTGGTAGAAGCATTCATTTGTTGGTTCATATTGGCGATAGCGGCGTTTATCTCAGCTTTAGCTACACCGACCCCATCTGTTGAGTTTTTGCCGACTTCAAAGCGATTAGTAAGTATAGTAGCTTCAATGTTAGGAACGTAGGTAATTTCCTCAATGGTCTTACTCATGGTCTTCTTTGATTTATCCATTATGTTAGAAAAGGAGGTGATTTCGAGCTTCAACATAAGGCCTTCAACCTTGTGAGAGAGTTAGAGAAATAAGTGTGAATGCGACCCTATGGTGGGCGCCAAAATGTTTAAATCAAAAATGGTTCAACACCAAAGATGTCTTATCAACACTTCACCACAAGGGTATGCAATGGAAAATGAGGCCACAATCACAAAGTAAGTGGAAAAGTAAGTAAAGACACAAGAGTTTTTATAGTGGTTCGATCTAAAATAGATCTATGTCCACTTCGGAGGAAATTCTCATTATCACTTTAGAGAGTACAAAATAAATGGATTCATTCATATTATTCATCCCTTTCTTTTTTCTCCTTTTTATGATCTAGATTACACTTGGATTCGTCGAGGAACGAAGGAAATCTCTTAATTGGTGGCGGTTGAAGTGTAGGTCTTCAGTCACTTAGAGATTTAGGTGAGCTTCCTTGGTTCCATGATGAATTTCTGGTAAATCTATGCTTTAAAGAGAATTAATGGCGGTAGGAGAGAAGTAGAATGAAGCTTGAATGATTTCTAACATAGATTGGAGAAGGTGACTTGGTTGGATCGGCCATGGCGGAAGGAAGAGAAAGCTTTTGGAGCCATTAATGGAGCTTTGAGAGATCTCTAATAGAGAATGAAGGTGATTTGATCTTCACATCGTTGGAGGAAGATGGAGAGAGATTTGGAAGCCATTAATGGTGGTTAGAGAGCTCTATAATAGTGGAGGAAACCTTTGGACATCACTTCATGGCGGTGGAAATCGGTCCCTTGAAGTGTGATGAAATGGAGTATTTATAACTGAAGTTTGGACAGGTGGCAAAGTCGTAATTATGGTGTTTAGGTTTTGGGTCGCACGTTGGTGTATTTACAAAACTGCCACTGGACAGCTGAAACCAACTATACACAACTGGCAACAGCTGGCGCATGACCCTTGGCGTGCGGTCCTGGGCGTGCCACCCCAGACGTGCGACCCCCAGCGTGTGACCCCTGGCGTGCGACCGTGGACGTGTGACCCCTGGCGTGCAACCCTGGGCGTGTGGCCCTAGGCATGCGACCCCAGACGTGTAACCCCTGATGTGCGCTCGTACGCTTTGAGGTGCGCCAGAATCATCATTCTCTGAACCGCGTTAACAACGAGGTTAACACCCTATTACTAGGTAAAATAAATCATTTGTTTTACTTCTTAGCTTCAGTTCAACTGAACCAATTAATTTCAATTAAAATATTAACTCATTCCTACCGACAAATATTTTATAAAATTCAGAAAATTTTCTAACACCTTAAATTTCCAAAAAAATTTTGTCATGTCTCCTTTACACAGCTCCATCGGTACAGCTACAACTCACCTCTTCAGGACTACTCCAATCCAAAAAAGAAATCAAACAACTAAGTGGCTTGTCGAACAGGCTTATAGATCTCATACTCATATAAACTATAAACTTGTACATTTCTGTCTGCCATCTAGCTCTATCTCTTCCATTTGCTTTCACTTCATCATATACAAATGTATTCCAAATGATCTCCAATTAACTTTTCCTCAAATACAATCATTCACTTATACCCAAGCCAAATTCCATTTCAAACTCCATTTCCAAGCCAAATTCCATTTCAAACTCTGGTTCCATTCTCAACTCTTAACTCACTAATCCAATTCCTCAACTAAGTTAAGTTACATTCCTATATTTCATCCACTAATTTATTTCTCAAATTAGTTATCTTCATCCCAAAACTCAAAATCTGATTTTTATTACATTACTCGATCCTTTTTAATTTCTTCTTAACTTGTCTTAGTTAAGTTTCTATTTGATTTCACATATTTTATTTAACCACATATTCCATCGTTATAAATTCATCTTGTATACTAGTTTTTAATTCAAAACAATCTCTTCCTAGGAGGTTTTAAACAACTTCTCTTTTCTAAAACCAAGTATTCCTTTTCAGGATTCCAAATAATTTGTTTTCTCAAAAATATTCGAAAAAGATACCTTTGGTGGTAATCCGTCACTTGGAAACTCGAAACTGAATACCGATGATGGTGCGCTCATTGTCAGAATTATTTTCCAACGACCGAAGTGAGTTCAATACTATAACACTTTCAAACTTATTTTTAAACACTTCCATTTTGAGATTACTTAAAAATATTATATACAATGCTTGGAAAATATTTCCAAATTCTCCTATGATCTTAAAATTTCCGTATATTTAATCCAAAACTTATTTTAAAACTCTTTTCCAAGTTTTAAGAGTTTAATTCCAAATCTGTTTTATATGCATATTTAATCCATCTAATTTTATACATTATACTTGTACTAATTCTGATTGGTTATTTATAACTCTCTAAATTATAATCTTATTAGATTATAATAACAACCAACACATCCAATATACTATAATAATTTCAATATCAATCATTTTTTATATAAAAATATATTTCGTGTAAAATTATTTCATTTATCCTCAGTGAAGACATACTACGCCGGTTAATGGTATTCGAGTATTTAGAAATCCCTATCGACATTGTGGTGCCCCACCATCGACCAGAATTCATAAGCCACTCAACCAATAAATCCCCATAATATAAAACATTTTTTTACAATCTACAAATACGTGCTCTCGTATATATACACTCAAACTCAATCTAGGGTATTACCAACACCATCTCTACTAAGTTACGCCACAGAGCCAAGGTAATCGCTTAACCTTCAGCTCTGATACCACTGTAACTAATCGGGAGATTTTCGACCCAGAAAATAAACACAAACAACATATTGACTATTTGAGTATCGCAAATACCGGAACATTAATAGAAAGAAGTTAGATGGTGAGAAATAGAAAGAAAGATAGAATTGGTGAACACAACACAGCAACATCAGAATAAACAAGAGTCTCACAGCGGAACTAATAATATATAATTTAACATAACTTTTGAAATACAAATCAATAAATGTATTTACGTACCATTATCAGAGTATAACACATACAACACAGAAGAAAATTAGAAGTAGCTATCTAATGCTGAAGCTTCCTTTTCCAAGCTCCTCCAAGTATATTTGAAAAATATTGACTGCTTGACTGTCCATACAAATTTGGCACCCAAGAGTTTAGGGTAAAACATAAATAAAATAAACTCTTGGTCAGTCATGGGGCTGGTGTGAGTAATCTCCAACCATTTGGTTTAATTGTTAAAAATCCTTTTAAAAGAAAGGATAGTCGTAAGACCGATCCACACATAAACACGGATGGTTTTTACCTTACGATAACCCAAACATTCTTTAAATCAATATTATAATGATATTATAATAGTGCCTAAATCAAGTAAATAACAATCTAGCAGAAAGCTTGCATCTCACGCTCCACATACATAGTATACAATCAAAACTACGGGCCCTTATTAGAGAATAGATTTCCAAGTATTGCAATATATGGGACCACCTTCCGATAGTGTACCTCTAGAGAAAATATATTAGGATTCAACACGAACATCTTGCAGCCCTGGCTAAACATGAACGGCTGCTCATTTCGCTTGAGTATACCGAATATATTGTCACCCTACGAATTTAGGTCCACCGTGTTCCCGGGATATACAGAAACGAAAGAAGAACAAATAGAAATATCTATAAATGATGATAATGCACCATAATTGGGAGTGACCCACTTAGTCATGCGACCTACCCGATTTTATATGATTTCCCAGTTGAAAAGGCTTGGGGTTGCAATCACCTTTTTAGAACATCTAGGCACCATTCACTTTGAATGCCACATCGTCAAACACGCCAAATCCCAAATTGATCTCCCCATAAAAACTACGCGTATAAAGCTAAGAGAAATGAATTCCTCTGCCACCAACGTAAATACGTTTGAAGAGATCAACTTACGCGATCTATTAGGTATACTCTGTCAGACATTCATCCATAAAAGTTGTCCTGGAACTGGATAAACCAAAGGCACTATCCTGTAAATTCATCTTAGGAAATTTCTACATAGGATTGCAAGAACAACCCTTACATAAACTCTATCTTCAATTATCTTCAACATATTTGTTAGCAACGTTTATGCCTATACAGAGTGATTTCGGATAATAAACCTGATCCCGATCTCCCCTTATTAACAACAGGAAGATGGCAAAAAACATTGATTGTCGGTTATTTAACTACCAAAGGAGAACATCCATACAAACAAAAATCCTATTTCCAAATGGAAATTCTACCAATAAATCATCAATCAATATTTACCCTTTAAAATTAATTTCTTATTGAATTATTCATTTCCCAATTTCCCATTTCCATATTTTTCCTAGATATTTCTTAAACCCGTTTAGCCTCTCACGATTTTCAAAAAACATTTCCATATATCAACAACTTCTTATATTTTACATTTAGAAATCATATGTTATTAACATTGGAAAATATTTCCATTTCTTATTCATGCATCACTATTCTTCCACATTCATCAGTCCCTAACCGTAAACTAGTAAAAGAATAACTCCCTAAGTATCAACCCCGATGGCCGAAACCAGCATCAGATCAACACCAAGAAAGCCATTCAACTTGACCAATCTCCAATCAGTTTCTAAATTTCTTAACTCCATTTCTTAACTTCTTATCAACGAAACATCACTCATGTAACCTTCAGATTCAATTCAAGAACCCACTTATTTTCCAGAAAACATTGATTATAACGATAGCATTATAATACGCGCTTCCAAAATATTTAATTTTGAAATATGACTTTGATTCATTATTTTAAATAAATAGGTAATATTAATTAATTAATTAATTAAATCTTGATTAAAAATGGAAAGTAAATAGTACTTTCTAGAATTCGATATAATTGAATTTCAACGTATTACTCTCTTTCGAATTATCTCTATTCGGTTAACGTTCCAAACTTCGAAATAAATTTACCGTTTCACGTCAACTAAATTTCTATACTCGTTTTGAATTTTTCACTTCCATAAATTTACCAATTTCCTTTTATTACCATTTTATTATGCAAAACATTTGCTTTGAAACCATTATTCACTTTAAAATGCGAATATTATTTCTTTACTGAAATTGGACTCATTTTATTATATCAAATCCTGATTTTTATTTACAAATAACATTACAGGTTAAAATCCATGTAATAATCTGTAACACCCCACCTCCGTTAAAGGTCACTCTCAAAGGGAATGCCTTAACTTCGGTGGAGCGTTTTAAGGTACAAGATACTAATAAATTACAAAACAGAAAATTTATGCAGCGGAAAAAGTTCAATATTATTTCATAAATACTTGTTCAACACAACAATTCAATAACTGTTTCAACCTTCCAAATTATTACAACTTTTCAACTGTCTTGAAAACATAAAGAAGCAATACTGAAAATAAAATGACATAAATCCCCAATAAGTGCTTGACCTTAGCCATAGCTCAAAAAGGAAAGTCCAAGCCTTATATTTACGGTCTTCAAGCTTTGGCTAACCTGGACTAAGCAGAAGTGTTTCCTCCCTGTGGACCTTGGGGGGAGGGGGACGGAAGAAAAGAAGCGAAAGGAAAATGGGTCAGACATAAGTCTGGTAAGCCCAGTTATTTAATAGCATGTAAAAAAGTAAAAGACTATGACATGAATAAACTGAACTTAGAATGATACCGCAAGGATAGGGTAGTCCTAAAACGAGGTAAAGTAAGATTTAACTAGATTTGGCTATCGCACCCACTTTTACTTCTCTGCACCCACTAAGAGCTGTTTAACTAGCAATGTATGTTCATGATAAAGCGATCCCATACATGTATTGATCGGCTCCTACTCGCATTCATGTATTCCTGGTGTCATGCGGCCCCACGTGATTTTTGAGTACTTGTGTTGGTTCCAGTATAGGGTGTATCAAGTCCTATAATGGCAACCCTGACACGATTCAAAGATGCACAAGTGTACGCCTAGTGCCCAGTGCTTGCTTTTCCCACTCCGGAGCCCGTGCACGCCCGTACTCCATCGGAACCTACACTGACGCACCTAACCACCGCCCTTTTTGACCGCTTATATTCATCCTAGTAATCATGCCCCACCCTCCCTAGTTCAGGGTACCTTGATACATCCATGTGGGTTACTGCTGAAACAGGTCCCCATTACTAGGGTTTTTCTAGTCAACATGCTAAATTGGTTAAGTGTCCTGGGTTTGACTTAACCCCTACCAATATTTTATGGTTAACATATTAAGTTGGTTAAGTGTTTCCTCAATTACTTAACCCCACCAATCTTGTCTTGTTAACATGTTAAGTTGGTTAAGTGTTCCCTTAATTACTTAACCTCACCATTTCTAGCTTTATTGTTCATGATCTTTAATTAATTAATTAATTAAAGCACCAACCACTCACATTAGACAGGTATTGTTGTGGTTACTGGATGTGTCGGTCGGTTCCGGGCAGTTTTACACCACAACTCAGTCTAACCTCGGGTCTTTCTAGGCTTGATGCACTAACCTCTCACAATAGACAGGTAATGTTGTGGTTACTGGATGTGCCGGTCAGTTCCGGGCAGGTTTACACCATAACTCAGTCTAACCTCGGGTTAGGCATATTCATCTTTTACATTTTAAGTATGTGAATTTTCTACAAGTGTTTCATGTCACATATTTTAATTATGTTCAAGACTAATGGTATAAATTATACCTTTCATGGCCTTAACCATTTACATGGTTTTGGGCCCACCTACATTATTAACATGTTTTGATTTAATAACTATCCCAACGTTACCCCCATTTGTTCATTGGTATTAATCACATAAAGTCATTGGGCCCGCATATTAGCCCAATTTATAAACAAGAGGTAAAGAAGGGAACATGCATAATATAGATTCAACCAAACATGTAAATTTTGCATAAAACTTTATTCATATAATTTAACATGTCACATGAACTTGCATATAATTTAGACTTAGATAATCATAAGCCTAAAACATGTTAATATGTAGATCTAGGCATGTGTGAACATAACCTCAATTATAAACTAGCATATGACATAATCATGACATGTCCAATCCCAAGGCATATATAATTTTAACATTAACATATAGGTGTGAACTAGATCTAACAAGGTGAACTTGCATAAGTCCACTTTACAAACATGCATATAAATATAGATCTAGCTTTGGATCTAACATGTAACTTGCATATGAACATATGTATAATTAGATCGTGACTTGGATCTATCATAAAACATATAACTTGCATTAATCATATGAACCTAGATAGATCTTGACATGGATCCAACATAAAACTTGTAACTTGCATATGAACATATATATAGGCATATGGATCTAACATAAAGCATATGAATATATATATATCTTGACTTGGATCTAACATAATACATACAACTTCCATTAATCATATAAACATATATATGAAGATCTTAACATGAAACATATAATTGGCATATGATATTGATAGTTTCATTCTCAATATTTAATAGATCCAACACCAAGTCCAATAAGCTACAAACATTCCAAGACAATTCATGATAAAATCATCACAAGAAACAAACATGAATTAGCATCGTCAATATTATACAACGTGGTATAATTCTATTTTTCACTTTATATCAAATCACGTCTTAAATTTATTTACATATAAAAGATAACTACACTTACAAAAGACAATCTTGATTTCTGGAATCTATATTCTGAAGTTGAAATGCTCGCCTTTGATGTAGACAATCGTTGTTTTAGTTTAATTTTGATTTGATTTGTCTTTTTTAATTTGCTTCAAGTTGAATGGCGGCTACTCGAGGTTGTCCAATGGCAGCATGACGGCTCTTGGTTTGATTTTTAATATGATTTAGGGTTGAGTTATTCGGTTTCTTATATAGAAATTTGATTTAATAGGAACCGTCAGATTAACCTAGAGCAAATCAAAGCCATTCAGACAAGATAGAATAGCCGCATCAGCCCAAATGACTCATCAAGGAGTCCATCAGAACCAATCAGATGCCACATCTGCCTTAGAGCAAATCGGCCCACGGGTTGACAGCTAAACACCCTGAATCAACCCCTAGTCGACCCAGCAAGGCTCGGGTCGACCTCAAAAATGGGCCGGTTCGGTTATTCCCCCTCCCGATTCGCTGGTTTGAACTTTTTTGCATATTTATTTATTTAATATATATCTATATACATATTTTTCTCATATGCATACAAACTTCAAGGCTTAATAACTTCTTCATAAGGTATCCGTTTTATGCAAACCAAATGTCTATCTTGACCAAAATTTTGAGACGAACGTAATAGCACAATCCATTTCACTTAATTCTTCTTCTAAAAATTAAGTGTTCTTGAATTTTTTTAATTTTAATATTCTCACAAAATCTGGGGTGTTACATTCTCCCCTCCTTAAAGGATTTCGTCCCCGAAATCGTCAAGTTAAGAAGAATGCATCTTAACATCCAGTCATTCATCTACTCATCCATCATCCACAAGCATCCATTGTCCTTAAAAAACTTCTAATGCTATATGAACATATGCAGAGTGTGTGTATATGTCTCTTATCTAGTGCAAAATCAGGTGGTCTACTGATCCAGTTGACCTCCTTAATGCGAATCATGAGAGTGCCATGAGTCCATTATGTATGCAATTTTTCCTATTCATAATTCTACATGAGTGCACAATCATTCATACAAATGCAACGTCCATATGATAACACATCAAGGTTCAATCCACATACAATTTCATGCGTTCATATGAAAATGCAATATGAAAGTGATTGAGCCGATCTAGAACCTAATGTGTATGTGTATGTGCATATGCATCCACGAGCAACCACTTGCAACCACTTTGCACCCATCAACCATGACATGTTTCAAATACATATTTACATCCATTGATTTCTACTAAGGATCAAGAAATAGGACCGAGAAGATAACTAAGCATGGATAAACTTATGATAAAGGAGAGATCAAAGATGTACCCTAAAAAAGATAAGGGTAGGCTGCACGTATCTTGCTTTCGGTCTCCCAAGTCGCGTCTTCTTCATTGTCACTCCATTGTACTTTAACAAGCTTAACTTCACGGTTACGTAGCTTTTTGACTTCCGTTCCCAAGATATGAGTTGGGATTCTTCTCACGGCTGCTTCTCGTTCCACTTCTACCTCTTCTAGCATCTTTGGTTCCACCACTTCCGCAGAGTCATGTAAGCACTTCCGTAGGTGAGAAACATGAAAGACATTGTGAACTCCAGCTAACTTTTCAGGTAGCTCTAATCTATAGGCCATCATCCCAATTTTTTCAATGATAGGAAATGGTCCTATGAATCTAGGTGCCTGTGACGTCCCGCACCGACCGACTTTTACTCCAAAAGTGCGCCGTACACATGTCCAGTTAGCACGGAACGGGTCGCCAGAAGGAAAAGGAAGAAGGAAATGAACGTACAAAGAACCTGTAGAATGTCTCACAACACATAGAATAAAATATAATAACAACATACTTGACATAAAACAGGAGAGACAGTGCATAAGCTGAAAATCAGAACTAAACATCATAGCAGCGGAAATCCAAAATACAGCTTATTACAACTTTTCAAACTGTCTCAAAGCAAAGTAAGATAAATGAGGTACACTACTAATGCCCAAGTAGCGACCACCAACGACACAGGGAGAATGTGTATATATATATCATACGTGGAAGCCTCCTGTCCGCCTCCGAATCAGCTACTCGTGCATCACCAGCTAACCTGTCTCTAGTCTGCTCGTGTGAGCACCCAGAGTAATAAGAGGAGACATAAAACTCTGGGTCAGACATAAAGCCTGGTATGAGCGATAAGCATCTAAAGTGAACAATAACAGGTAGACTAAAACATACCTGAACCTGGACCTGCAACCAAAGAGTTAGCACTAGATACTGTACAACACTCTAAGGTATCATATCAAACAGTGTAAAGATACGGAGGTAGGGAGGTGTGCATGTCACAATGATGGCAAACAATCAAGCATAGCATCCATCCTCACATCTCTCACTCAGTGCGTAAAGCATATGATATTCACCACTTCGATCACCCAACATACCTTGCTATGATCACTTTGCCCCATGAAGTCATAAATGGCCTCACTGCACTGATAACGTAGCCACAAAACCTTCGCTATGTCCACTTTTCCCCATGGAGTCTCAAGGACCCCACTGCACTAGCTCAAAGCCTTACTAATCCTTACTATGTCCACCCTGCCCCATGGAGTCACAAGAACCCCACTGCACTGGCTCATAGTCTTACTACGCATCACCTTGCCCCTCGGGTCATAATGACCCTACTGCACTGATAACGTAGTCTTGCTACCATCACCTTGCCCCTCAGGTCGTAATGACCCTACTGCACTGATAAGTAGCCCGTCATTCCTTTTAGTGGTGAATCGAAGTTATGAACGTCGACAACTCCTTAGCACACGTCCTGCAGCAAAGTCCAACCATGAAGTGAACTCATTGGTTCCCAACTGGTTCCGGGATCTTGAGCTCTAACTTCCATTTGGACTATCTTTGCATCTCGGGTTATTGGTCATTACCATCGAATCGGTTCGGGTTGGCCTTCATTTCTCCTCTTCGTTTTGCTTCAGGTCGCCATCGTCAACTTCTCGGTTCGGATCGTGGTCATCACCCCCACTCGGATCGGATCGCGACTCGCGGATCGTCCATGGTGTCAATTCGTTCTCCTCCCACTGGATCGGGTCGTGCTCTTCAGATCGAGTCGGATCGTGAATACCCATCGGTTCGGGTCGTGCCACCTTGCTGAGATCGTAACGTATTCCTTCACGTGGATCGTGACACCCAGGCTGGAATGGATCGTGGAAGATAGGGGTGGATCGGGTCACCTCTTCGTGAAGCAACACGGTTCGTCTCGCGAAGTCTTGATCGGATCGGATCGGCACCATCGGATCGTGGACGTGGCATGCGATCCGATCCGGATCCCTGCATAGTTCCTGCAGCTGTTCCAGCGACTGTTTACGCCCCTCGACGGCGTTTTCGACCATTCCAACTATTCTAACCAATCACAAAGCATTTCATACAGTCATAGCAACATGCATAATCAACCACAAACATCAAAACATCAATATGATAGGTAAAAAGGGATCAAACATACCCAAAATCCCATATTTCCCCTTAAGCATATTTAGGTGAAACTAATGATAGGATTATCAAAACTTAACCAAATTAACTCAAATTCATATCAGAGGTCTAAAACATCATTCCGAATTTTATAAACATTTTTCCAGAATTTTATCCTGCTTAAATTCGCTAATTAACACTAATCACCCCTAATTAGCCATAATTAGTGCAAAACTATGCAAATCACTCACCTTAGCCACAAAATAAACTAAGATCTGAAATAATTCTCTGATTTGATGTGAATCTCAATGCCAAACAGTAGCTCCTTTATTGCTTTGGTGAAGATCTTCCTTGATTAGGGGTTGCTAAGCCAAATCCTTGACCAAAAGATGATTTGGAGGTGATTTAGAGGTTGGAGGCCATTTTTAGGGATCCTTGGTGATAAGTGGAGGCTAGAAAACTGAAATGGAATGATTCTCCATCTCATTTCAGCCCTCCCATAACCCTAATCCCGAAATGGGTTATGGGCCTACTCGCTAATCACCCGATTTGGCCCGGTTAAGCAGTTTTTTCACCCTCCAAACCTTGTTTCAGCCATATCTCCCAAACGGTAAGTCCGTTTGGCTATTATGACCACTCTACGGAAAGGTAAACCATCAAGCGAATCAAATGGAAGTGGTTTCAGGTCAAAATTCCTTTCCAATCAAAAGTTATGGCCAAAACAGTACCAACTTGGGGCAAAATGGTCATTTAAAAATCGACAAAAATCATGAACATGGGAAATGACTCTAATAGATGTTTCCCAAAGTTACATGACCATACAACTTCATACGGGAAAGAAATAAATATTCTACAATCCTATGATGTGTAGAATACGGGTCATTACACTCTCCCCCCCTTAAGGAATTTCGCCCCCGAAATTCCCTAATCCAAAGACACCCAAAGGTCCCGCATGCCTATCAATCATAAAACAACAATCAAACATGCAAAACAAGTAGAATTAGTCTATCCTAGCATGCGGAATACTAAATTGCAAAGTAAATCTTACCAGGTAAAGAGTTCTGGATATGCCTTCCTAATGCTCTCCTCTGTCTCCCAAGTACAATCATTCTCGTTATCGCCCCCACTGAACCTTGACTAGCTTCACCGCCTTCCTTCGAAGTTGCTTCATATCGTGCCCCACAATACGAATCGGCTTGCGGTTCCCAACCGCCTCGGGTTCTACTTCGAAGTCCTCTAACTGATCAGGTGAAATAGTCACATCTGAGTCGTGAACGAACTTCCTTAGTTGGGAAACATGAAATACATCGTGAACTCCCGCCATTTTCTCTGGTAAGCCAACTCTATATGCCAAATTCCCGACAAGTTCAAGGACAGGGAATGGGCCAACAAATCTTGGTGCTAATTTGCCTCTCCTGCCAAATCGTATTACGCTCTTCAACGGAAAGATCTTGACAAACACCAAGTCACCAACGGAGAATTTCAAGTCTCTTCTCCTCTTATCGGCATACCTCTTCTGCCTATCCTGAGCAGCTTTCATTCGTTGTTGAATGACCTTAATCTTATCTGAAGTTTCCCTCACCACATCTGGTCCAAGCACAAACTTCTCGCCAGTCTCTATCCAACATGATGGTGAGTTGCACGGTCTTCCGTACAAGGCTTCATATGGAGCCATACCGATACTGGATTGGTAGCTATTATTATATGCAAACTCTACTAGATGCAAATGGTCATCCCATGATCCACCAAAATCCAATATACACGCTCTCAAGAGATCTTCCAATATACGATTCACCCTCTCCGTCTGACCGTCGGTCTGAGGATGATATGCGGTACTGAGATGTAATCCTGACCCTAGAGCCTCTTGTAAGCTCTTCCAAAACCCACTAGTGAACAACGGGTATCGGTCACTCACAATGCTTTTGAGTACTCCATGAAATCTCACTACCCACTTCATATACAATTCTGCCAACTTGGTCGCTGTTCTGGTCGATTTGACTGGTATAAATCTTGCTCTCTTAGTCAATCGATCCACAATTACCCAAATGCTATCATATCCCGATCTAGTCCTTGGTAGGCCATCGATGAAATTCATCGAGACTTGCTCCCATTTCCATTCGGGAATTTCTAATGGTTGCAACAACCCACTAGGCTTCTTTTGCTCGGCTTTTACTAACTGGCAATTCATGCATTTGGATATAAACTTCCCAACGTCTTTTTTCATCCCTTCCCAGTAGTAAGTCTGTCTCATGTCTCGATACATCTTATTACCACCGGGATGTATAGTCAGTTTTGAGTGATGACATTCTCTAAGCACTTCATCTCTCAAACCATTCACGTTGGGCACAACTAGTCTTTCATTCTTTCTAAGCCATCCATCTCGATCAAGCCCATACACATTCACCTCCTCGTCGATACCCATCTCTAACTTGGAGATGATTTCTAATAGATTAGGATCGTTCCTCTGGCTTGAACCAATCCGCTCTATCAAAGTGGGTCTGATCGTCAAACTAGCTAGCATAACTGGATCCAACTCGCACTTTGGTCTGAAATCAAACCCCGCGATATATTCCAGTTGCTTCCATTCAAGAAACATTGCCCCTAAGCTAGCATGTCTCCTACTCAAGGCATCGGCTACCGCATTACCTTTCCCAGGTGTGTATGCGATATCAAAATCATACGAAGCCAAGAACTCTAACCATCTTTGCTGACGGAGATTCAGATCTTTCTGGGAGAAGAGATACTTTAACGATTTATGATCGGTAAACAACTCAAATCTTTCTCCCAAGAGATAGTGTCTCCACATCTTCAGCGCAAATACAATCGCTGCTAATTCCAAATCATGGGTAGGATACTTCTTCTCATGCGGCTTTAGCTGTCGACTAGCATAAGCTACAACCCTACCTCCTTGCATCAATACAGAACCCAGTCCGGTACCACAAGCATCCGTGTATACCGTCATCTCTTCATTCCCTTTAGGAATGACTAATACTGGAGCACGCGTCAACCTCTCCTTTAGACTTTTGAAGGCATCCTCACACACTCCGTCCCAGACGAAGGACTGATTCTCCTTAGTCAACTGAGTCAACGGTGCTGCAATCTTGGAGAAGCCCTGGATAAACTTACGATAATATCCAGCTAATCCCAAGAAACTTCTTACATCTGTTGCATTCTTGGGCGTAGGCCAATCCTGTACCGTAGCCACCTTCGCAGGGTCCACGGCAATACCATTCTCTGAAACAACATGACCGAAGAATCTTACTTCCCTTTTCCAAAAATGACACTTAGAGAATTTCGCTTTCAATTGGTGTTTCCTCAACATCTCCATCACTATCCTCAAGTGTCCCTTGTGTTCCTCCTCTGTCCTTGAGTAAACAAGGATATCATCCACGAACACAAGAACAAACTTATTCAACTGATCTCTGAATACTCGATTCATAAGATCCACAAAATAGGCTGGTGCATTGGTCAACCCAAACGGCATGACCAACCACTCATAAAATCCAGACGGCGTCCTAAATGCCGTTTTCGGAACACTCTCATCTGCTACTCGAAGCTGATGAAATCCTATCGCGAGGTTCAAATGGGAGAACACTCTAGCTCCTTCCAGCTGATCAAACAAATCATCTATCTGCGGTAGAGGATACTTATTCTTCCTCGTCACCTTATTCAACTCGCGATAGTCCACACACAAACGAAGGGAACCATCTGCCTTAGTGGCAAACACAACTGGTGCTCCCCACTCAGAGACACTCTTTCTAATAAATCCCTTCTTCAAAAGATTGCTGACTTGCACCCCGAGATCTCGCTGCTCCCTTGGTGCCATACGACGAAGTGGCATCACTATAGGTCTGGCATCTTTCACTAAATCAATACGGAACTCAATCTCTCGGTGTGGTGGAAGCCCGGTCACCTCCTCGAAGACGTCCGGATACTGGCCAACCACGGGCACATCTGACAACTCATCCTGCGGGATGTCGAGGGAATTTACAAAACTAGCCATAACCCCATCACTAGGTAGGCTACCAAACACTACCCTCCGCCCATCATCCGCCCTCACTGTCACCAAAAAGCCCTCACAGTCTACCACCACCCCGTATCTTTGGAGCCAATCGACTCCCAATATAATGTCATACCCAGTAAAGCCCAAAACAAAGCAATCACATACAAACATACATCCATGACTCGATAAGACCAAATTCCTGAAAATCATACTAAGGCTAGTCGAATGACCAATCGGGTTCGTCACTATCAATGGTCTATCGACTATCTCGGGTTCCAGTCCCAACCTATCTACCAGGTCACTAGATATGAAGGAACGGGAAGCCCCAGTATCAAACAAAACTCGAACTGGTATATCATAAATAGAAAGCATACCTTGAATAACAACATTCTTTCCTTTCTCCGCCGCAGTTGGGGCATTCGACGAAGAAGGAACAGCATCAATAGCATATGCTTTCATAATCTGCTTCTCCTTAAGAGGTTGCGGACACTTATCTTTCTGATGTCCCACTTGGCCACAGTTGTAGCACTTCCTTTCCGCTGGCTTGGCCCGACATTCCTTAGCATAATGGCCTTTCTTTCCACAGCTGAAGCACTCAACATCCTTCTTGCTCTTTTTCTGGCCACCCTTTGATTGGTCCTGCTTCCTCTTATTCTGAGAATTATTCTTGCCTCCACCGCCTGCTTGCGGCTTTGGCCCTTCTGCAGATGCAGCCTCAGTCTTTGACTTGGGGTAAAGACTCTCGGATCTCAAAGCTTTACCCACGATCGATTCAAAAGTCTCATCGATGTGGTTAATAAGCCTCTCCCCCAAGTACCCATCCAGGCCAGTAATGAACTTCTCATTCTTCTTTTCAGGGGTATCAATAAGAGACAGTCCATACTTCGACAAAGTGTCGAACTCAGCAATATAATCAGAAACTGCCCTTCCGTTCTGCTTGAGTTCCAAGAACCTCTTAAACAACAATGACTTCTGGGCAGCTGGAATAAATTCTCGCTAAAGCGAGCCTTGAACTGATCCCAAGTAACCTGGTCCTCTGGAGTAGCTGTTCTAATAGCATTCCACCAATTCATCGCTTGCCCTTGCAGCTGACGAGACGCTAGCCTTCTCTTCATCGCATCCTCGAGACCCAAGTCATCAAAGATACGGTCACAGCTATCCATCCAGTCCTGAATATCCGTGGCCGACTCCGTCCCATGGAACGGCTTCCCACCAAGGTTAGTGTAATCTTTGCACAACTTGGCGAAATCGACCCTAGGCGCCTGCACTACTGGGCCAACACCAACTCCGGGATTGGGAATTGCCCCTTGCACTTCTCTAAGCATGTCTCTCATGAGGTTAGTAAACATAGCCCTCATGTCAGCGGCATTTCCTTGGTTGGACCCTCTACTAGCACCTCTCGTGTCTCGGCTCATCGTCAATCTGAAAAAGGGAAACGATTAACGACCCCATAATGGTGCTAGTGCAGTGCGACTTCATCTTTATACTACTAATAGTATATACATACATAGCTTTTGAAAACCAAAATAATCACAAATACGCTCTCTCGTATACGTACTATCTCTCCCTGGTGTCTTTCCCTAGGTTAACTACGCAACCTAGAGCTCTGATACCAAGTGTGACGTCCCGTCCCGCACCGACCGACATTTACTCCAAAAGTGCGCCATACACATGTCCAGTTAGCACGGAACGGGTCGCCAGAAGGAAAAGGAAGAAGGAAATGAACGTACAAAGAACCTGTAGAATGTCTCACAGCGCATAGAATAAAATATAATAACAACATACTTGACATAAAACAGGAGAGACAGTGCATAAGCTGAAAATCAGAACTAAACATCATAGCAGCGGAAATCCAAAATACAGCTTATTACAACTTTTCAAACTGTCTCAAAGCAAAGTAAGATAAATGAGGTACACTACTAATGCCCAAGTAGCGACCACCAACGACACAGGGAAAATGTGTATATATATATATCATACGTGGAAGCCTCCTGCCCGCCTCCGAATCAGCTACTCGTGCATCACCAGCTAACCTGTCTCTAGTCTGCTCGTGTGAGCACCCAGAGTAATAAGAGGAGACATAAAACTCTGGGTCAGACATAAAGCCTGGTATGAGCGATAAGCATCTAAAGTGAACAATAACAGGTAGACTAAAACATACCTGAACCTGGACCTGCAACCAAAGAGTTAGCACTAGATACTGTACAACACTCTAAGGTATCATATCAAACAGTGTAAAGATACGGAGGTGGGGAGGTGTGCATGTCACAATGATGGCAAACAATCAAGCATAGCATCCATCCTCACATCTCTCACTCAGTGCGTAAAGCATACGATATTCACCACTTCGATCACCCAACATACCTTGCTACGATCACTTTGCCCCATGAAGTCATAAATGGCCTCACTGCACTGATAACGTAGCCACAAAACCTTCGCTATGTCCACTTTGCCCCATGGAGTCTCAAGGACCCCACTGCACTGGCTCATAGCCTTACTAATCCTTACTATGTCCACCCTGCCCCATGGAGTCACAAGAACCCCACTGCACTGGCTCATAGTCTTACTACGCATCACCTTGCCCCTCGGGTCATAATGACCCTACTGCACTGATAACGTAGTCTTGCTACCATCACCTTGCCCCTCAGGTCATAATGACCCTACTGCACTGATAAGTAGCCCGTCATTCCTTTTAGTGGTGAATCGAAGTTATGAACGTCAACAACTCCTTAGCACACGTCCCACAGCAAAGTCCAACCACGAAGTGAACTCATTGGTTCCCAACTGGTTCCGGGATCTTGAGCTCTAACTTACATTTGGACTACCTTTGCATCTCGGGTTATTGGTCATTACCATCGAATCGGTTCGGGTTGGCCTTCATTTCTCCTCTTCGTTTTGCTTTAGGTCGCCATCGTCAACTTCTCGGTTCGGATCGTGGTCATCACCCCCACTCGAGTCGGATCGCGACTCGCGGATCGTCCATGGTGTCAACTCGTGCTCCTCCCACTGGATCGGGTCGTGCTCTTCAGATCGGGTCGGATCGTGAATACCCATTGGTTCGGATCGTGCCACCTTGCTGAGATCGTGACGTATTCCTTCACGCGGATCGTGACACCCAGGCTGGAATGGATCGTGGAAGATAGGGGCGGATCGGGTCACCTCTTCGTGAAGCAACACGGGTCGTCTCGCTAAGTCTTGATCGGATCGGCACCATCGGATCGTGGACGTGGCATGCGATCCGATCCGGATCCCTGCATAGTTCCTGCAGCTGTTCCAGCGACTGTTTACGCCCCTCGACGGCGTTTTCGACAATTCCAACTATTCTAACCAATCACAAAGCATTTCATACAGTCATAGCAACATGCATAATCAACCACAAACATCAAAACATCAATATGATAGGTAAAAAGGGATCAAACATACCCAAAATCTCATATTTCCCCTTAAGCATATTTAGGTGAAACTAATGATAGGATTATCAAAACTTAACCAAATTAACTCAAATTCATATCAGAGGTCTAAAACATCATTCCGAATTTTATAAACATTTTTCCAGAATTTTATCATGCTTAAATTCGCTAATTAACACTAATCACCCCTAATTAGCCATAATTAGTGCAAAACTATGCAAATCACTCACCTTAGCCACAAAATAAACTAAGATCTGAAATAATTCTCTGATTTGATGTGAATCTCAATGCCAAACAGCAACTCCTTTGTTGCTTTGGTGAAGATCTTCCTTGATTAGGGGTTGCTAAGCCAAATCCTTGACCAAAAGATGATTTGGAGGTGATTTAGAGGTTGGAGGCCATTTTTAGGGATCCTTGGTGATAAGTGGAGGCTAGAAAACTGAAATGGAATGATTCTCCATCTCATTTCAGCCTCCCATAACCCTAATCCGGAAATGGGTTATGGGCCTACTCGCTAATCACCCGATTTGGCCCGGTTAAGCAGTTTTTTCACCCTCCAAACCTTGTTTCAGCCATATCTCCCAAACGGTAAGTCCGTTTGGCTATTATGACCATCTACGGAAAGGTAAACCATCAAACGAATCAAATGGAAGTGGTTTCAGGTCAAAATTCCTTTCCAATCAAAAGTTATGGCCAAAACAGTACCAACTAGGGGCAAAATGGTCATTTAAAAATCGACAAAAATCATGAACATGGGAAATGACTCTAATAGATGTTTCCCAAAGTTACATGACCATACAACTTCATACGGGAAAGAAATAAATATTCTACAATCCTATGATGTGTAGAATACGGGTCATTACAGTGCCAATTTCCCTTTGGATCCAAAGCGAACAACATTCCTCAAAGGAGATACTTTAAGGAACACTCTGTCTCCAACCTCAAACTCAAGGTCGGTCCTTCTTTTATCTGCATAGGACTTCTGTCTATCTTGAGCAGTCTTCATTCGTATTCTTATTAGGTCCACCTTTTCTGAGGTTTCTCTAATCATGTCTGGCCCAAGTATAAGCTTATATGTGGATTCCCACCAACTGGTTGGTGATCGACACGGTTTCCCGTATAAGGCTTCGAAGGGTGCCATGCCTATTGTAGCTTGGTAGCTATTGTTATAGGCGAACTCCACCAGAGGAAGATGATCTTCCCATGTCCCTCCAAAGTCAAGAACACACAATCTCAAGAGTTCTTCCAAGACTCTGTTCACCCTTTCCGTCTGTCCATCGGTTTCGGGGTGGTGGGCCGTGCTTAAACATAGTTGTGTGCCTACAACCTCTTGCAAACTCTTCCAGAACTAGATTATAAAGATAGGGTCTCGATCTCTTACTATGCTGGAAGGTATCCCATGCAGTCGAACTATCTCTTTAAGATATAGAGATGCTAGAGATGAGGCAGTCCTTCTACTTTTGATAGGTATAAAGTGAGCGCTTTTTGTGAGTCGGTCCACTATTACCCAAATACTGGTATTGCCCCTTCTTGACCTAGGCAACCCATCAATAAAGTCCATCGAAATGTTATCCCATTTCCACTGTGGGACCTCCAGAGGATGAAGCAAACCACCAAGCTTCTTCTGCTCTGCCTTGACCTGCTGGCATATCATGCACTTAGAAACGAATTCAGCTACGTCCCTCTTCATGCCATTCCAAAAGAAAACTCTTTTGATGTCTTTATACATTTTGTCTCCGCCTGGGTGTATGGTCAGCTTTGAATGGTGTGCTTCTTCTAGAACCGTTTTCACTAAATCTCTTACTTGTGGGACGCATAGCCTTCCATCCCGTCTCAACCATCCCTTATCATCGATGGAGTATCTATTGAGGTGACTCGAAGTCTCACCCCTAATCAGCTTATCTATCACATCTACTAGCTGAGGGTCTTCACGTTGTGCGGTTCCTATTCAGTCAAAAGTGTAGGCCGCACTTCCAGTGTTGCTAACAAGCCAGGTACAAATTCAGAGGAGGGTCTAAAGTCAAAGTTGGCTATGTACTCCAAGCTTTGCCTTTCTACAAAGAGAGGGCTTAAGGTCAGCTTCTTTCTACTCAGAGCATATGCTACCACATTGCCCTTGCCAGGAGTATAGGAAATCTCAAAATCATATGAAGCAAGAAACTCCATCCATCTTTGCTGCCTCAAGTTGAGATCTTTCTGCGAGAAAAGGTACTTCAACGATTTATGGTCAGTAAACAATTAAAACATCTCACCTAGGAGATAATGGTGCCAAGACTTAAGAGCGAAAACGATGGCCACCAATTCTAGGTTGTGGGTTGGGTAGTTTTTCTCATGTACTTTCAACTGCCTTCCACCATAAGCTACTACCTTCCCTTCTATCATCAAGACAGCGCCTAATCTTGTACCGCATGCATCCGTGTATACAGTAAACATCTTGCTCCCATTCAAGCGTTGGAAAGAAGTATTGCAATCCAAATCCCAAGCGAAAACTAGGTTCTTCTTCGTCAACCTTGTAAGTGGAGCTGAGATTTTCGCAAAGTCTTTGATGAACTTCCAGTAAAAGCCTGCTAGCCTGAGAAAGCTTCAGACTTCAGTTGCGTTTCGTGGAATCTTCCAATCTTGCACAGCAACCACTTTTGCAGGGTCCACGGCTAACCCCTCTTTGGACACCACATGTCCAAGGAATCTAACTTCTTCTCTCCAGAAATGGCATTTGGAGAATTTGGCTTTCAATTGTGCACGGAGAGTGTCCATGAATTCCCTTAAGTGCTAAGCATGTTCTTCCTCACTCTTCGAGAAGATCAAGATATCGTCCACGAAGACCACCACAAACTTATTGAGGAATTCCCGGAACACCCTGCTCATCAAGTCCACGAAATAGGCAGGTGCATTTGTCAAGCCGAAAGGCATGACAAGCCACTCGAAGAAACCATCCGGAGTCCTAAATGCGGTCTTGTCAATGCTATCCTCAGCCACTCTTAGCTGATGAAACCCGGTAGCCAGATCTAGTTGGGAGAAAACAGATGCACCTACGAGCTGATCAAACAGATCATCAATTCTTGGGAGTGGGTGCCTATTCTTCTTGGTCAGCTTGTTCAGCTCCCTATATTCCATGCATAGGCGGAGTGAACCATCGTCTTTGGTCGCGAACACTACTGGAGCACCCCATTCAGAAATACTCCATCTTATGAACACCTTTTCAAGCAGCTCTTTAACTTGCTTGCTGAGTTCTTTTCTCTCCTTTGGAGCCATGTGCCTAATAGGTTAAGCAACAGGTTTTGCATTGTCAACGAGTTATATGCAGAAGTCTATCTCCTGCTTCGGAGGTAAGCCATTTACCTCTTTAAACACATCCGAGTATTCACAGACCACTCTAACAGACTGCAAATTCTCAACAGACGCATTAAGAGATTCTAGATAACTTAGCATAACAGAATTCATGGGATTACAAGAGATTTAGAGAGTGTTATCGAGGCGATTCATGAGTCTAACCACTATATTTTCACAATCAAGGACGGCACCATTACTGGATAGCCAGTCCATGCCTAGAATCAGCCCATAGCCCGTGAAGCCCAAAACATAAGCATTACATTTAAAGCCAACGCTTAAAATAGAGATTTCCAAATCCAAACAAATCATTGACAAATAAACTGAGCCCCCAATTGGATTTGAAACAACCAAGAGATCCTCTACTATATGGGTGTCTAGGTGCAGAGATTCAACTAAAGCAGTAGATATAAAAGAGTGTGTTGCGCCAGAATCAAAGAGAGTACGAACAAGATTATCAAACAGATAAACTAAACTCTCAACACAAATATGTCTACCTCGTTCCTGCAGAGGTGCAATGAGAGAATGAACCTGCCCTCCAGAAGATGATCCAGTCCTCTGTCCCTGCCCTTTCCTTTTTGGGTAGTTCTTAGACAAGTGTCCAGTATCCCCGCACTGGAAACAAGCGCCCAATTTCCTCTTTTTCTTTCTACAGTTCCTAGCCAAGTGTCCAGGTATCCCACAGAAATTGCACTTCATCTTCTTACGGGATTTATTATCCTTCCCACCTTTCTTGGGGTCCGTCTTCTTGTTCTGAGATCCATCTCCTTTCTTGTTTTGAGGCTCTTCCTTCTTCACCTCCTTCTTGCCATCTTTGTTCTCCTCTTGCAACAGAGCCATGTCCACCAGTCTCTCGTAAGTCACTCCCATAGGTATATGGGACATTGCCAAACCTTGCAGTGGCTCATTCAATCCTTTGGCAAAGCGGAGAGCCTTCTTGTGTGGAGTGTTTACTAACTCCAGTCCAAATTGAGCAAGCTGGTTGAATTTATTGACGTATTCTTTGACCGACAAGATGCCCTATTTAAGTGATAGGAACTTCTCCATTTGCAGACACTGCTCAGCTTGTGAGAGGAACTTCATTTCAAATCTCGCCTTGATGTCCTCCCAAGTCTCTATTGGTCTTTCAGCATTAGTGACTTCCCACCAGAAGGAGGCCTCGTCTTTGAGCAACCACACCACCAACTGTAGTTTCTGCCTCTCATCTACTTCAAAGATAACGAATAAGTCCTCAATCTCCTTGAGCCAGTTTCTGGCTTCCACAAATGATTCGCTCCCCTTAAAGTCTTTTCCACCCATGGATCTAAAGTCTCTACAGATCTTTGAGAAAGCATTTCCTCTCGGAGGAGGAGGAGGAGCAGCAGCTAGGGGAGGAGGAATGTCTGTTGGGCCCACGTCATTGGCCCTAGCTTCTAGGTATCTCCTGAACCAGCCAGGTATCGGTACACCCTCTGGAAGGTTAAGATCCCCAGACATGCTAAAACAAAAAGGAAAGATTCAAAATGAAGGATAGAAAGATAGTGCATATGGATTTGGGGATTATGCCTTTTTAAATTAACACTGTTTCTTGAAAATGCTTCTTTATGACTTCTTTTTGAAAAATAGTTTCAAAAATTTTATCCGATCTGGTAAACTTTAGCTCTGATACCAAGTGTAACACCCCACCTCTGTTAAGGTCACTCTCAAAGGGAGTGCCTTAACTTCGGTGGAGCGTTTTAAGGTACAAGATACTAATAAATTACAAGACAGAAAATTTATGCAATGGAAAAAGATCAATATTATTTCATAAATACTTGTTCAACACAACAATTCAACAATTATTTCAACCTTTCAAATTATTACAACTTTTCATCTGTCTTGAAAACATAAAGAAGCAATACTAAAAATAAAATGACATAAATCCCCACTAAGTGCTTGACCATAGCCATAGCTCAAAAAGGAAAGTCCAAGCCTTACATCTACAGTCTTCAAGCTTTGGCTAACCTGGACTAAGCAGAAGTGTTTCCTCCTTGCGGACCGGAGGGGGGAAGAAAAGAAGCGAAAGGAAAATGGGTCAGACATAAGTCTGGTAAGCCCAGTTATTTAATAGCATGTAAACAAGTAAAAGACTATGACAAGAATAAACTGAACTTAGAATGATACCACAAGGATAGGGTAGTCCTAAAACGAGGTAAAGTAAGATTTAAATAGATTTGGCTATCGCACCCACTTTTACTTCTCTGCACCCACTAAGAGCTGTTTAACTAGCAATGTATGTTCATGATAAAGTGATCCCATTCATGTATTGATCGGCTCCTACTCGCATTCATGTATTCCCGGTGTCATGCGGCCCCACGTGATTTTTAAATACTTGTGCTGGTTCCAGTATAGGGTGTATCAAGTCCTATAATGGCAACCCTGACACGATTCAAAGACGCACAAGTGTACGCCTGGTGCCTGCTTTTTCCACTGCGGAGCCCGTGCACGCCCGTACTCCGTCGGAACCTACACTAACGCACCTAACCGCCGTCCTTTTTGACCACTTATATTCATCCCAGTAATCGTACCCCACCCTACCTAGTTCAGGGTACCTTGATACATCCATGTGGGTTACTACTGAAATGGGTCCCCGTTACTAGGGTTTTTCTAGTTAACATGCTAAATTGGTTAAGTGTCCTTGGTTTGACTTAACCCCTACCAATCTTGTCTAGTTAACATGTTAAGTTGGTTAAGTGTTTCCTCAGTTACTTAACCACACTAATCTTGTCTTGTTAACATGTTAAGTTGGTTAAGTGTTCCCTTAATTACTTAACCTCACCATTTCTAGCCTGATTGTTCATGAGCTTTAATTAATTAATTAATTAAAGCACCAACCACTCACATTAGACAGGTATTGTTGTGGTTACTGGATGTGCCGGTCGGTTCCGGGCAGTTTTACACCACAACTCAGTCTAACCTCAGGTCTTTCTGGGCTTGATGCACTAACCTCTCACATTAGACAGGTATTGTTGTGGTTACTGGATGTGCCGGTTGGTTCCGGGCAGGTTTACACCACAACTCAGTCTAACCTCGGGTTAGGCATATTCACTTTTACATTTTATATATGTGAATTTTCTACAAGTGTTTCATGTCACATATTTTAATTATGTTCAAGACTAATAGTATAAATTATACCATTCATGGCCTTAACCATTTACATGGTTTTGGGCCCACCTACATTATTAAAATGTTTTGATTTAATAACTATCCCAACGTTACCCCCGTTTGTTCGTTCATATTAATCACATAAAGTCATTGGGCCCGCATATTAGCCCAATTTATAAACAAGAGGTAAAGAAGGGAACATGCATAATATAGATTCAACCAAACATGTAAATTTTGCACAAAACTTTATTCATATAATTTAACATGTCACATGAACTTGCATATAATTTAGACTTAGATAATCATAAGCCTAAAACATGTTAATATGTAGATCTAGGCATGTGTGAACATAACCTCAATTATAAACTAGCATATGACATAATCATGACATGTCCAATCCCAAGGCATGTATAATTTTAACATTAACATATAGGTGTGAACTATATCTAACAAGGTGAACTTGCATAAGTCCAGTTTACAAACATGCATATAAATATAGATCTTGTTTTGGATCTTAAATGTAACTTGCATATGAACATATGTATAATTAGATCGTGACTTGGATCTATCATAAAACATATAACTTGAATTAATCATATGAACCTAGATAGATCTTGACATGGATCCAACATAAAACTTGTAACTTGCATATGAACATATATATAGGCATATGGATCTAACATAAAGCATATGAATATATATATATATATATATATATATATATATATATAGATCTTGACTTGGATCTAACATAAAACATACAACTTGCATTAATCATATAAACATATATGTGTAGATCTTAACATGAAACATATAACTTGCATATGATATTGATAGTTTCATTCTCAATCTTTAATAGATCCAACACCAAGTCCAATAAGCCACAAACATTCCAAGACAACTCATGCTAAAATCATCACAAGAAACAAACATGAATTAGCATCGTCAATATTATACAACATGATATAATTCTATTTTTCACTTTATATAAAATCACGTCTTAAATTTATTTACATCTAAAAGATAACTACACTTACAAAAGACAATCTTGATTTCTGGAATCTGTATTCTGAAGTTGAAATGCTCGCCTTTGATGTAGACAATCGTTGTTTTAGTTTAATTTTGATTTTATTTGGTTTGTCTCTTTTAATTTGCTTCAAGTTGAACGGTGGCTACTCAAGGTTGTCCAATGGCAGCATGACGGCTCTTGGTTTGATTTTTAATATGATTTAGGGTTGAGGTATTCGGTTTCTTATATAGAAATTTGATTTAATAGGAACCGTCAGATTAACCTAGAGCAAATCAAAGCCATTCAGACAAGATAGAATATCCACATCAGCCCAAATGACTCATCAAGGAGTCCATCTGAACCAATCAGATGCCACATCTGCCTTAGAGCGAATCGGCCCACGGGTTGACAACCAAACACCCTGAATCAACCCCTAGTCGACCCAGCAGGGCTCGGGTCGACCTAAAAAGTGGGCCGGTTTATTCCCCCTCCCGATTCGCTGTTTTGAACTTTTTTGCATATTTATTTATTTAATATATATCTATATATATATTTGTCTCATATGCATACAAACTTCAAGGCTTAACAACTTCTTCATAAGTATCCGTTTTATGCAAACCAAATGTCTATCTTGACCAAAATTTTGAGACGAACGTAATAGCGCAACCCATTTCACTTAATTCTTCTTCTAAAAATTAAGTGTTCTTGAATTTGTTAATTTTAATATTCTCAGAAAATTCGGTGTATTACATAACCTGCCCGGAGTGGGCCTAAATTTCGACCTAGAAAAGGCCATTCGAAACTTAGAGCCACCATAAACTGATCATTAGTCCCTATAAGGAATTACATTTGCATATAATAACAGATAAACATAACGTTATAGAATCTCACACAGTGGAATGAAAAAGTATAGTACCAAAATAAGATGTAGGTTTTCATAAGAAGTGACAGAATTTAAATACAGTTTATCATGATACAATTATTGAATTGATACATCAATAGGGTTCATAGTTTAGAGTTTCCATAAGCAAAACAGCAATGGTAACAAATAATAGCATAATATCTCCATCGCCTTTGTCAGGATTCAGCTTCTTTCCTTCGTTGGATAACTTCTCCACCTGCTGACATGTTAGATATGTTAAAGAGAGAGGTTAGAACATAAAGTCTTGTGTGACTGGAAATAATATTTACTTAAAGACCATACCCTGGATTTAGCATGTTATATATGTCAATGTATGTCTGAGAACACACAAGCACACACATATACTAAAAAGTGTTTAACCAATGAGGTAGATATCCGAATCAATCACTTAAGACCTCATCAGTGCATTTAGGGTGGAGACCCAACGATGGGGACATTCTCGGCCACTTAAGGAATGTTATAACATTTTTATTAAGGGTGGATTCTCATGATCTTTTATGATCCTAAAGCGAACCCTAGCCACTTAATTCCCCCACCAAATACGTCAACGTTCTTAATTATATATATTCTCATAAGTAATATGAGAAATAGTAACACGCCACTTAGTTTCGGTTTAGGGTAGGCATGCACATAGCCATTTAAGACCACTTCAGAGGGCGCCTTGTGTTACTATTTAACTGATATCATGGTAGAACACCTATGCTGCTTAAGACTTCCCTTAGACAGTTAGTGAATTAAATAGCATGCTACGTCAAACATATACCAACTTTGTCCCTAAGTTGACCCCCTAAAGATCCTAAAGGAAGTGGATATTCCGACAAACTACCTTACTTTGTTATCGCTATATCTAAACCATTTTCAGAGAATGTAACACCCCACATCCGTTAGTGTCACTCACAAAGGGAATGCACTAAGTTCTGTGGAGCATTTAGGGTAAAAGATGCAGATAAATTACAAGACAGACAGAAATTAAACAGCGGAAAATAAAACTTTTCTTTATTGATAAAATAGTTTGTACAATGATTTCTTTACAATATCAGAGTATCATCTGTCTTACAAAATAAAGAAGCATAAAACAACATTTATATTCCCCAATTTTTATCAAGAGCCAGCCATAGCATCTGAAAAGAGAATCCAAGAAAAACTTCGACAGATCTTCAAGCTGGGAAAGAGTGACAATCCAACTTAACCTGAGCTATACTATTCCCTCCTTTACTACGTAAGGGGGGGAAACGGAAGAAAAGAAGACGAAAGAAAAACAGAGTCATACATAAAGCCTGAGTAAGTTCAGTAACTTCTAGCATGTGAACATGGAAAAACAAAACGACATGAATTAACTGAATACAAGATTACACCATGACGATAGGTTCAACAAGACTAGACAAGGTAGTCACAAGACATGCTAAGATAAGATAAACTGGATAAACTCTAATATTTCGCCGCTTCGCTATTTCCTTGTTATACTGGTTTCTATATCTCTGCACCGCCTAGTAACGATAACGTGATCCCAATCCCTGTATTTTCCATTGCCTTCCGGCATACATTCATTATTTATTACCTAGATCAAATCTAGGGTTTTCTATCAAGTGCTTTCTAGATTTAACTAGAGTTTACGCTATCTGCTTCTCGGATTCAGGATTTATGCCACCTAGTCCAACTAGGGATTATGCTACCTGTCGAACGATGCCCCCAAGTCTAGGACACACTACCTAGAGTGGTATAAGTTCCTATACTTCCCCACGCATGTATCGCGAATCGTTATCGCTTGTCTAGATGCACATGTCCTGTAATGTGCGGTCCGAGTCCTGTGACAGGGCAAATCAAGGAATACAGAACTCGGTCGGGAGCTTTCAGATATCTGCCGATGCAGATGCTAAGGTCTGTTTTTATTCCAGTGGCTATGGTCCCACTTGACCCCTCCCTCAACTAATGAAAGGCACACCTTGTAAAATGAGAACTATACGCCGGCCCCCGGTGCCCCTCTATCCTATGGCCATCCTCACCCATAACTAGATAGCAAGTATATGGTCTTTTGGAGTTCTCCGCCTTTCCGCTTCACGTATCTCGATTGACTCAAGATGGATGGTAGACGACGAGTTGCTATCACAGGGCTACCGTTTTCTCGCCGAATCACGCTGGTCCATCCTGGTCTTTAGGTTGCCATGTATTGCAACCAAGGCATACCCCTGGTTCTTCTACGCAGACCTTAACCTCTGTGAGCCCAGGAGGATCATCTGCAGCCTCACAGAGGGATACCAAGAGTACCCTCACGTCCCCTCGAAACCTCGGGCTTCGTAACCCAATTCGTTGGAGCCTTCTTTCTTCTCAGACGGACATTCGCTCCTTCCCATGTTATACTAAGAATTACTACTTAGTTTTACTAACTAAGATTTACCACATAGTTTCCAGAATCGTTGTTTTCTAAGGTTTACTACTTAGTTCCCTTTCCCGTCAATTTGGATTGGTTAAGTGTCATTAGTCAATTCAAGCCAACTTAACCCTCTTCATTTACCCTGTTAAGCTGGTTAAGTGTTATCAGCAACTCATGTTGACTTAACCCTACCACAAACCAAGTTATATTGGTTAAGTATTTATTACTTAACCCTACCCATTCACCCTGTATTGGTTAAGTGTTCCATTTTAACTTAACCTTGCCCGTCTGTTCTAACATGTTATTAACGGTTAAGTATTATCCCTTCATGTTTTAGACTTAACCCTATTCATTTATCCCAATCTGATGGTTAAGTGTTCAAATTTACTTAACCCTACGGTTTAGTCCAACTAACATGTCAAATTGGCCAAGTGTATTTACTTAACTTAACCCCGACAAGTCTCCTCTTGCTACCTTGAGTTTGGTTAAGTGTCTCTATGGACTTAGCCCTCCCATTCTAGCTTAACCGTGTTAGGTTGGTTAAGTGTTCCTATGGACTTAACCCTCCCATTCTAGCTTAACTACGTTAAGTGTCTACATGCACCTAACCCCACCCACCAGTCTGGTTAAATAGGTTAAGCGTCTTAGTTAACTTAACCCTACCCTTCTTGTTCTAGCTTTAACTAAATAAATTAAAGCCACGACCACTCACATTAGACAGATATTGTTGCAATTACTGGATGTGCCGGTTGGTTCCGGGCAGGTTTACATCGCAACTCAGTCTAACCTCGGGTTAGGCATATTCGTGTTTTCTAAGTTCAAAGGGTTTTGATTAATTTCCAAATCAGGTTTTGAAAGTAACCATCCCGTCCGTCGGATTAGTTAGGGATAGCCAGGGAGAGCTGGAAACTTGTATTTTCCAAACTCAAGCCTAGACACTATCCTCTCTGTCACCCTAGAACTTTCTTGTGTGTTATTAAAAGAGATGTCGTTAATAAACCTTTAATTTGTCTAAATTTACATTTTCTCATTTAGGACAAATTCTATAAGTAAATTATTCCTAATTTACTTATTTCCCAATTACTCTTTTAATGTAATCTGTCTATATTTATTTCTATGGCCCATTTCCCCCTCAATATCATATTTATGCTTTTTGGAATGTAAACTATACCAAATTAAGTGTCACTAGCCATGATTTTGCTAAACCTGACGGTTATTCCCAATTATGGCCAATCTCAAATTTATACCAATATACTTATTACGCCAAATTAGCTAATCCAATCCTGATTTAACATTCTAATTACAGTTCACGTCAAACTAGTCTTATTATTCTAGTTCATAACTCATGTAAATGCTAGATTTACAAGTCAATACTGGATTCAAATTACACATCCTATAATTCATGTCATATTTATCCAATTTTCATTTCTATGAACATGCCATAATACATGTTCCCAATTTATGCCAATTTCCAGGTTAAACTGCGTTTTTAGTAAATTTCATATTTTTCCCAAACCGCATTCCCACCGTTCGTATAATCGTGATTCATTCTAGATTATAAATAAAGCTAGGTTCGTAGAAAATAGGGAATGAACCAAAGTTGCTATGCAAAAGATAGACATACTAACTTGCATAAAAAGGGTTGAATAACGACGTCGGTTCAAGAACATGGGTAGACCTAACTTAATAGGTAAATTCCCAAGCTCTAAAACCAAAGAAAACCAAGAATAGACAGAATAGAGACGTAGGTTCAAGAACATGGGTAGACCTAACTTAATAGGTAAATTCCCAAGGTCTAAAACCAAAGATAACCAAGAATAGATAGAATAGATGATCGGGTTTAGACCCAATTTCATAGTCACAAAACTTAAGCAACACTTTCCTAGTCATGAATCACGGGTGTTTAATCACAGATGTCCTTGTTATGCCATAGCAATAGTTTATATTTCCTAATCAAAGGCATAGGCTTAGTCAAGGAAATAATCCTCATAGTCACAGTCACAGTCATAGGCAATGTTCATAGTCATAGGCAATGTCCATAGTCATAGGCAATGTTCATAGTCATAGGCAAATGTTCATAGTCATAGGCATATGGTTTTAAGGTCCATAGTTTCATAGTCACAGTCTTATTTGTCCTCGAATCATAACAGTTCTTAATTAGGTTCAAGAGTATAGGCACTGATTCGAATAGAGAGAGAGAGAGAGATTTGGCATATTCTTTTATTCCTTTAATTTCATGTCACGAACAGAGAAAACGTTCAAATCTAGAAATAACTGACTTACAGAGATTAGATTAGCATAGAAAGATGGCGTTGCTATGATTCGTAGAAAAATAGTCGTTGTAGTCGTTCGAATCTTCACTTGAATTCTAGCTTGAATCTCCTCTTTGAAAGTTTTTGAGCAGCACCTCCTCGTCTTGATTTATTTTATATATTATATTTTATTTATTATTTGATTAAGAGGAGGAGAGGAAGCCATGTTCACTAAGAATCTTTGCAGCATAAGGGTAGAGAAGAATTGTGAATAGAGAAGGAGTCTAGGGCTGTTTATATAGTGTAGAAGTCAACGAATATGGTCAGGATGGCGTCCGAATACAGAAGAACGAACCAGGTGCAGAAAACAGGAAAAAGCAGGGGGGTCGACCCCCAGGTCGACTACCCAGTCGACCTGGGTGATCTAGATCGACTACCCAGTCGACCTGGGTGCCCCAGGTCGACTACCCAATCGACCTGGGTGCCCCTGGTCGACTACCCAGTCGACATGGGTGCCTTGGGCGGGAAAATTCCCGCCCAACCCATTCTGGGTCCGATTTGAATTTTGAACCTGACCTGTTTTGAAATTTGAACTTCGCTGAATCTTCCGGAGGCCATATCTTCCTCATACGGACTCCGATTTACGCAAACTCGGACTCGTTTTCATGCAGAATTCCGAGACGAGCGCAATGGCGCAGCCCGTTTCCCTTGATTTTGATTTTAACTTTTAATTCTGCCCTGATTTGTGAATCCTAGTGTTACAGAATTACGGGGTGTTACATTCTCCCCCACTTAAAAGGATTTCGTCCCCGAAATCTTCAAATTAGGAGGAATGTGTCCTACCATCCAGTCACCCATCTACTCAACCATTCACTCACAGGCATCCATTGTCCTTAAAAGATTTCTAATGCTTTCATGTTCATATGCATAGTGTGTGTGTATATGTCATTGTCTACTGTAAAATTAGGCAGTCTACTAATTCAGTCGACCTCCTTAATGCGAGTCTTGTCAGTGCCATGCGTCCAACCATGTATGCAAGCATCCCTAGTTATGTAAATACTATATGCGTGCACGACCATTCATCCATATGCAACACCCATATGATACCATATCAACCTCAACTTAAATACATATTTGTAAATGCAATATGAAAGCGTCTGAACTGAGCTAGTGCCTAATACGTATGCATATGCATCCACGAGCAACCACTTGCAACCACCAACCATAACATGTTTCAAACACATGTTTACATCCATTGGCTTCTACCTAAGGATCGAAGATACGACCTAGTTGATATACTTTGGAAAGAGAGAAACAATTATGCGTAAAGCTCCTAAAACAAAGAAATCAAGGATGCACCTTCAAGGAAAAGGGTATGATGCTAGTATCTAGCCTTCTTGAGCTTTACTCCACTGTATCTTAACTAATTTATCTTCACGATTGTGAAGTTCCGGATCTCCATTTCCTAAATAAATAGATGTCAATCACGGTACCAGGTATACGTACTAAGATGATTAGAGGTTTCCCTCTTATCCGCCATGCCATAACTATAAGAGTCGAAAGGTCACTACGTGCTCTTTGGAGTGCCTGCCACAACTATTCATCTCTCATGCAAACCATCCAAACCGAACTCGACATTCCTCAAGTACAAGCCCCAAAGGCCTAAACCAATATCAGACAAGCACCCAAGGAATATCTCCCCCGAATTTAGACGATCTACGTGAGATGATATAAGCAAACTCGATAGCTATTCTCAAACCAAAAATAAACTGGTCGGACCACCAATTGGATTTGAGACTCTAGTGGGATCCTTCTACTATACAAATACTATGGTGCAGAGACTCAACTATGGAAGTGGATATGAACAAATGCGAAACGCTAAAACCAAAGGAAATAGCACGAACAACAAAACTAGACTCTTCCAACCGGACTACCTTTCTCCTAGGTACGCTTGGTGGTGAAAGTATGTACTCGCCCTTTTGAAAATCTTGTCCTCGTTCTTGCCCTTGTCCTTTTAATTATATGCCCTATCCTACCCTAGTAAAAATACTTCCTCTTGTCTTAGGTTTTATAATTTCTTCCTCCTTCGTGAGCTAAACCTACATCCATGAATTCCTCATACTAGGGTTATGCTCCTTAGCCAAACTCCTCATCCTCTTCTGTATGTTGACAAATCTCTCGAAATCTGCTTCCATCGTACGGAAAACCCTATAAGCTTGAAGGAAAACTGGCCGTAGGTGAGACAACTACGACTATGGATGGAAGCCAGGGCACTACTTCGCCCATCGATGAGGTTACCTCCCAGAAAGCCAGGAGCCCCAGAGACTCAAGAATGAAGGAGATAAGAATTCAAATAGAGGAAGAGAAGATAGTGCGTATGGCTTTGGGGAATATGCCTTTAAAACAAAACTTTTCTCTGAAAATGCTTCTTTAAAAACCATTTTGAAAATAATTTTTCAAATCCTTTATCTGATCTGGTAACCTTCAGCTCTGATACCACGTGTAACACCCCACATCCGTTAGTGTCACTCACAAAGGGAATGCACTAAATTCTGTTGAGCATTTAGGGTAAAAGATGCAGATAAATTACAAGACAGACAGAAATTAAACAGCGGAAAATAAAACTTTGCTTTATTGATAAAATAGTTTGTACAATGATTTCTTTACAATATTAGAGTATCATCTGTCTTACAAAATAAAGAAGCATAAAACAACATTTATATTCCCTAATTTTTAGCAAGAGCCAGCCATAGCATCTGAAAAGAGAATCCAAGCAAAACTTCGACAGATCTTCAAGCTGGGAAAGAGTGACAGTCCAACTTAACCTGAGCTATACTATTCCCTCCTTTACTACCTGGAGGGGGGAAACGGAAGAAAAGAAGACAAAAGAAAAACAGAGTCAGACATAAAGTCTGAGTAAGTTCAGTAACTTCTAGAATGTGAACATGGAAAAACAAAACGACATGAATTAACTGAATACAAGATTACACCATGATGATAGGGTCAACAAGATTAGACAAGGTAGTCACAAGATATGCTAAGATAAGATAAACTGGATACACTCTAATATTTCGCTGATTCGCTATTTCCTTGTTATACTGGTTTCTATATCTCTGCACCGCCTAGTAACGATAACGTGATCCCAATCCCTGTATTTTCCATTGCCTTCCGGCATACATTCATTATTTATTACCTAGATCAAATCTAGGGTTTTCTATCAAGTGCTTTCTAGATTTAACTAGAGTATACGCTATTTGCTTCTCGGATTCAGGATTTATGCCACCTAGTCCAACTAGGGATTATGCTACCTGTCGAACGATGCCCCCAAGTCTAGGACACACTACCTAGAGTGGTATATGTTCCTATACTTCCCCACGGATGTATCACGAATCGTTATCGCTTGTCTAGATGCACATGTCCTGTAATGTGCGGTCTGAGTCCTGTGACAGGGCAAATCAAGGAATACAGGACTCGGTCGGGAGCTTTCAGATATTTGCCGATGCAGATGCTAAGGTCTGTTTTTATTCCAGTGGCTATGGTCCCACTTGACCCCTCCCTCAACTAATGAAAGGCACACCTTGTAAAATGAGAACTATACGCCGGCCCCCGGTGCCCCTCTATCCTATGGCCATCCTCACCCATAACTAGATAGCAAGTATATGGTCTTTTGGAGTTCTCCGCCTTTCCGCTTCACGTATCTCGATTGACTCAAGATGGATGGTAGACGACGAGTTGCTATCACAGGGCTACCGTTTTCTCGCCGAATCACGCCGGTCCATCCTGGTCTTTAGGTTGCCATGTATTGCAACCAAGGCATACCCCTGGTTCTTCTACGCAGACCTTAACCTCTGTGAGCCTAGGAGGATCATCTGCAGCCTCACAGAGGGATACCAAGAGTACCCTCACGTCCCCTCAAAACCTCGGGCTTCGTAACCCAATTCGTTGGAGCCTTATTTCTACTCAGACGGACATTCGCTCCTTCCCGTGTTATACTAAGAATTACTACTTAGTTTTACTAACTAAGATTTACCACTTAGTTTCCAGAATCGTTGTTTTCTAAGGTTTACTACTTAGTTCCCTTTCCTGTCAATTTGGATTGGTTAAGTGTCATTAGTCAATTCAAGCCAACTTAACCCTCTTCATTTACCCTGTTAAGCTAGTTAAGTGTTATCAGCAACTCATGTTGACTTAACCCTACCACAAACCAAGTTATATTGGTTAAGTATTTATTACTTAACCCTACCCATTCACCCTGTATTGGTTAAGTGTTCCATTTTAACTTAACCTTGCCCGTCTGTTCTAACATGTTATTAACGGTTAAGTATTATCCCTTCATGTTTTAGACTTAACCCTATTCATTTATCCCAATCTGATGGTTAAGTGTTCAAATTTACTTAACCCTACGGTTTAGTCCAGCTAACATGTCAAATTCGCCAAGTGTATTTACTTAACTTAACCCCTACAAGTCTCGTCTTGCTACCTTGAGTTTGGTTAAGTGTCTCTATGGACTTAGCCCTCCCATTCTAGCTTAACTGTGTTAGATTGGTTAAGTGTTCCTATGGACTTAACCCTCCCATTCTAGCTTAACTACGTTAAGTGTCTACATGCACCTAACCCCACCCACCGTCTGGTTAAATAGGTTAAGCGTCTTAGTTAACTTAACCCTACCCTTCTTGTTCTAGCTTTAACTAAATAAATTAAAGCCACGACCACTCACATTAGACATATATTGTTGCGATTACTGGATGTGCCGGTTGGTTCCGAGCAGGTTTACATCGCAACTCAGTCTAACCTCGGGTTAGGCATATTCGTGTTTTCTAAGTTCAAAGGGTTTTGATTAATTTCCAAATCAGGTTTTGAAAGTAACCATCCCGTCCGTCGGATCAGTTAGGGATAGCCAGGGAGAGCAGGAAACTTGTATTTTCAAAACTCAAGCCTAGACACTATCCTCTCTGTCACCCTAGAACTTTCTGGTGTGTTATTAAAAGAGTGTCGTTAATAAACCTTTAATTTGTCTAAATTTACATTTTCTCATTTAGGAAAAATTCTATAAGTAAATTATTTCTAATTTACTTATTTCCCAATTACTCTTTTAATGTAATCTGTCTATATTTATTTCTATGGCCCATTTTCCCCTCTATATCATATTTATGCTTTTTGGTATGTAAACTATACCAAATTAAGTGTCACTAGCCATGATTTTGCTAAACCTGACGGTTATTCCCAATTATGGCCAATCTCAAATTTATACCAATATACTTATTACGCCAAATTAGCTAATCCAATCCTGATTTAACATTCTAATTGCAGTTCACGTCAAACTAGTCTTATTATTCTAGTTCATAACTCATGTAAATGCTAGATTTACAAGTCAATACTAGATTCAAATTACACATCCTATAATTCATGTCAAATTTATCCAATTTTCATTTCTATGAACATGCCATAATACATGTTCCCAATTTATGCCAATTTCCAAGTTAAACTACATTTTTAGTAAATTTCATATTTTGCCCAAACCGCATTCCCACCGTTCGTATAATCGTGATTCATTCTAGATTATAAATAAAGCTAGGTTCGTAGAAAATAGGGAATGAACCAAAGATGCTATGCAAAAGATAGACATACTAACTGGCATAAAAAGGGTTGAATAACGACGTTGGTTCAAGAACATGGGTAGACCTAACTTAATAGGTAAATTCCCAAGCTCTAAAACCAAAGAAAACCAAGAATAGACAGAATAGAGACGTAGGTTCAAGAACATGGGTAGACCTAACTTAATAGGTAAATTCCCAAGGTCTAAAACCAAAGATAACCAAGAATAGACAGAATAGATGATCGGGTTTAGATCCAATTTCATAGTCACAAAACTTAAGCAACACTTTCCTAGTCATGAATCACGCGTGTTTAATCACAGATGTCCTTGTTATGTCATAGGCAATAGTTTATATTTCCTAATCAAAGGCATAGGCTTAGTCAAGGAAATAATCCTCATAGTCACAGTCACAGTCATAGGCAATGTTCATAATCATAGGCAATGTCCATTGTCATAGGCAATGTTCATAGTCATAGGCAAATGTTCATAGTCATAGGCATATAGTTTTAAGGTCCATAGTTTCATAGTCACAGTCTTATTTGTCCTCGAATCATAACAGTTCTTAATTAGGTTCAAGAGTATAGGCACTGATTCGAATAGAGAGAGAGATTTGGCATATTTTTTTATTCCTTTAATTTCATGTCACGAATAGAGAAAACGTTCAAATCTAGAAATAACTGACTTACAGAGATTAGATTAGCATAGAAAGATGGCGTTGCTATGGTTCGTAGAAAAACAGTCGTTGCAGTCGTTCGAATCTTCACTTGAATTCTAGCTTGAATCTCCTCTTTGAAAGTCTTTGAGCAGCACCTCCTCGTCTTGATTTATTTTATATATATTATTTGATTAAGAGGAGGAGAGGAAGCCATGTTCACTAAGAATCTTTGTGGCATAAGGGTAGAGAAGAATTGTGAATAGAGAAGGAGTCTAGGGCTGTTTATATAGTGTAGAAGTCAACGAATCTGGTCAGGATGGCGTCCGAATACAGAAGAACGAACCAGGTGCAGAAAACAGGAAAAAACAGGGGGGGTCGACCCCCTGGTCGACTACCCAGTCGACCTGGGTGCCTTGGGCGGGAAAATTCCCGCCCAGCCCATTCTGGGTCCGATTTGAATTTTGAACCTGACCTCTTTTGAAATTTGAACTTCGCTAAATCTTCCGGAGGCCATATCTTCCTCATACGGACTCCGATTTACGCAAACTCGGACTCGTTTTCATGCAGAATTCTGAGACGAGCGCGATGGCGCAGCCCGTTTCCCTTGATTTTGATTTTAACTTTTAATTCTGCCCTGATTTGTGAATCCTAGTGTTACAGAATTACGGGGTGTTACAGAGAAGGAGGACCCAAAAACCTTCATCACATCTAATAAGGGAGGGTCACTTTGCTTTGGTCCATATCCAAGGAAGGAACAAACCTTCGGAATGATCCTTGTCCTAACCACTTAAGACTCAAACTAGATAAGAAGAGAGTCAGCCACTTAAGATCTTCTTAAGGCATAGTAAACCTACCTATTAACACGCATAATAGGTATATATATACACTAGATCTCTCACATTAAACCATCTACTTGTAGATTTTGGATATGTCGGACGGTTTAGGGAAGACTTCTACTACAAGTGGGCTTAACCTCGGGTCATTGTGTACTAATTTAAATGTCCCATGACACCTAGACCTATCACATTAGCCAGACCCATTTGTGGTTGCTTGATTTGTTGGTCGGTTCCGGGCAGACATCTACCACAAATGGCAACTAACCTCGGGTCTGTTTGTCATTTTTAATATATAGATAAGCAATTTTATACGCAAGCACAAACAACAATTTATATGGGGACATTTCAATTTCAAATCTTATCCTAATCGCATCCATTACGTCATTACTACGCTAAATATGTTAATTACGTTATATAAGTAGAATATTTAGTACATATAAATAACACTAGTTTCCGTATGAACGAGAGAACATTTTAGCGAGGTAAAATTGTCAACTTGATCTACATTTAAGGCATAGAAGTTAATTCTTATGTTAGACCGCTACATACATGGCATAACTGCATAATTACAGATAGCAGTAATGGATAAAATGCAACATACAATCAAAACTTGCATCCTAGGCTTGTTAGAATAATTCAAGTAATGAATCAAGAACAAGGTGTAAATTTGGTACATCATATATATACATATATACATACATATATATATACATATATATAGACCTTTATTTATCTAATTTACCCTTTCTTATATTATACATAAAAATGTTGATATTTGATTTGTTTCAAATCTGAATACATTCAAACTATCCATTTACAATGGAAATCCTAACCTATTCAAATAGTAAAACTAAATCAAATCTAAACATTTTTATACCAAAAACGAAATTTAGGTAAAAAGGATAAATTAAATCAAATAAAAGTGAGTCACCCAAATATTCCTCATCCATTACTAAAACAAATTCACAAATCCAATATCAATTGACAATTCATGCGAGATATATATAAAAATAGAAGATTTGGGGGTTTTACAGTTTGATATTATTGCTAATCCAAATCTCCCAAGGCATACTAATTCATACTGACGATGTTTTCCTATTTGATGCGAACTCCAATCTCTTGAATTATATATATATATATATAAGGATCAAATAATTAAATTCTTATATAAATAAACTTTGTGATTCCAGATTTATATTTTAATCCAAATCCTATAAGAAAAAAGGTTAAAGGAAGAAGAATGGATTTTAGGAGAAGAAGAAAATATATTATGAATTTCTTTGGAATCAATGGAAGAGTTGAGGCACTACCAGAGAGAGTGGCCCGGTTTAAGTCTGGAGTCTAGGGTGTTATTTATATGTGTATGTGTAAATAACAACCATAAGATTATCAAGATTAAATCCTGGCCATTTATACTAATAAAATAGCACCAAATCCTGACCCAAAACAAGCTTATTGGGCATTTTCGGGGCCAGGCGGTCGACCTCCCCCATATAAGGGCTGTCGACCTCCTGGTCATGAATTTTCCCAGTAAACGCTAGAAAGGCTGAAAAGCTTTATTATATAATGTTATGCAATTTAGTTTATTTCTTACCTTATAAACATTGTTCTTGTCCTCTTATCTTTATCTCTTTGTTTGAAATTCAAATTCACCTAAGGGAATGTCATTATTATCCAGTTTATTTTATCCCTTAGATATATATTATTAATTCAACCATATATATATATATACATGTTTACCGTCAGATTTCTTAGATTGTAATTTCTTCATATGAACATCGTTTTCAACATATTATATATGGAAATGTATCAAAATTTCGTCAAGAACCTAAAAAAATGTTTTTGTGAACAAATTCTTAATGCTGCAAAATTCCATTTTTCAGCCCGTTTATATTTTACTGTTTTATTGTAGGTTTCCGTTATTTATTATTAGTTAGTTTTAAATATATTTTTATGGGGTGTTACATTCTTCCCTCCTTAAAATAGATTTCGTCCCGAAATCTGTTTGAAGGGGCGAAAAACACAACTCGCTCTAAACATCCATTTTGTATACCCACGTTATTTATAATTCATTCAAAAACATCCATGACTCTCAATGATTATGAACTGCAGACTTACTAAAGTAAGCTCAAATCCTAGCGTGTACGTGTAATAAGCGATGAAGTATGTAAAAAATCATCCTAATATGCATATATTTCTATATGAGCGCGCATCCATTTCCTATCATCCAATCTGGCAACCACAATGCATCCATAAACGTAATTTGGAGGAAAATTACCTGAGAAATGCTCTAGGTGGGTCAGTCTTATCCTCAATCTCCCATGTGCTTTCCACAGGATTATTTCCCCATTGTACTCGGACGAGGCGAACAGTTTTATTGCGGAGTCTCTTGATTCTGTGATCTACAACCTTTGCAGTGGCTTGAGGCACCCTTGACTCCAACTAGAGTTTTCCTATGTCCAAATTTCATCAAGCTCGAGTCTGATAGCAGAATCATAAAGGCATTTCCTCAAATGAGATACATGAAAAACCTTATGTATTCCCAATAGGCATTCCGGGAGATCCACTCGATAGGCCAAAGATCTTATCCTCTCAATGATGCAAAAAGGCTCAATAAATCCAGGAGCCAACTTCCCAGTCTTTCCAAACTGAATAGTCTTCTTGAGAGGGGATACTTTTACGAATACCAAGTCTCCAATATTGAACTTAAGTTCCCTCCTCCTCTTATCGGCATACAATTTCTGACGGTCTTTAGCTGCATTCATCTTCTGCCTAATCAAAGAAATCTTCTCTGTGGATTTACAGATGAAGTCTGGTCCGAGTAGAACCTTGTCGGTAGTTTCCCACCAACAAGTTGGTGATTTGCATGGCCTCCCATAAAGCACTTCAAAAGGGGCCATACCAATCGTAGCATGAAAACTATTGTTGTAGGTAAATTCCATAAGCAGTAAGTGTTGTTCCCAAACTCCTTCAAAATCGATAATGCAAGCTCTGAGCAAGTCTTCTAAGATCCAATTTACTCTTTCCGTCTGGCCATTGGTTTGCGAATGATAAGTTGTACATACGTTGAGGGTCGTTACCAAGGCTGTCTATAGACTTCTTCAAAATTCACTCGTGAATAAGGGATTTCTATCACTCACTATTCTAGATGGGATACCATGTAATCTGACTATCTCTTAGACATATAACCTGGCCAATGAAGCTGTAGTCCTACTCTTTTTGATTTGTATGATGTGGGCACCCTTGGCCAAACGGTCTACTGCAACCCAAATAGCCTCATTTCCCCTCTGATTTCTTGGAAGTCCATCAATGAAATCCATGGAAACATGTTCCCACTTCCACATGGAAATCTCTGAAGGTCGTCGCAATCCTCTGGGTTTTCCTTGCTCCGCTTTTACTTTTAGGCTTGTTAAACATTTAGTTACGAACTCAGCTACATCCCTTCTCATTCTTTACTAATGGAGATTCCTCTTCATATCTTTATACATTTTTTCTTCACTTGGGTGTATGGTTATCCTCTTCCTATGGCACACCTCTATCCTTTTCTTAACTCTTCATCTTTAGGAACACGAAGTCATTCATCCCTTAGAAAACTTTCGTCATTGGCCAATGAATATCTAACCAAATGGAGCAAGGTCTCCTTCTTTCCCACTTTCTCCTTCCAGTTCCTTATTTCTTCGTCAAGATCTTGCGTATTACGAATTTTTCTCTTAGAGTGGGTCTAACAAACATAACTCGAAGAAAACTATTAGAGGTTACTAGCAGGGGATGCAAGTTAAAGTTAGGGAGAAACTTCAACTATTTCCATTCCAAACTACATTCAAAGATGTATGCTTTTATTTAATGCGTCTTCTACGTCGTTCCCCTTTCCTGAGGTATACTGGATCATAAAATCAAAAGAGGCAATGTACTCCATCCACTATTATTGTCTTAAATTCAGGTCACGATAAGAGAATAAATACTTTAGGGATTTATATTTGGTAAAAAGTTCAAACTTCTCCCTTAATAGATAATGTCTCTACATCTTTAAAGCAAACACCACTGCAGCTAACTCTAGGTTATGAACTGGGTACCTTTTCTCGAGGTCCTTGAGTTGTCTCTTACGTAAGCAACAACTCTTCATTATTACATAAGAAATGCTCGTAAATCGGTTTCACATGCGTCGGTGTAAACAGTGAACATTTTTGAGCCATCGAGTATAAAGAAAACTGGCACACTAATTAATACATCCTTTAATTCTTAAAGGCTATACCGCATTTATTACTCCAAGAAAATAGCAAGTTCTTCTTCGTTAGTTGGGTTAAAGGAGTAGCAATCTTTGTGAAGTCTTTAATGAACCTTCTATAATATCCGGCCAATCCAAGGAAGCTCCTCACTTATGTAACATTTCGGGGTATTATCCATTCCTTAATTGGATAGATCTTCGCGGGGTCTACTGCCAAGCCTTTGCTTGATACGATATGTCCCAAAAATCTAATTTCTTACCTCCAGAAATGGCACTTCGAAAATTTTGCTTTCAACTGGTTCTTTCTTAATATCCGTAGAACTTATCTTAAGTGACTTTCATGCTCTTTATGGTTCTTTGAAAATATAAGGATATAATCTACGAAGACTACTACAATTTTATTCAAAATGCCCCTAAACACACTACTCATATGGTCAACAAAGAAAGTGGGTGCATTGGTTAGTTCGAAGGGTATAACTTCCCATTGAATAATCCATCTGGCATCTTAAACGCGGTTTTATCCTTACTGTCCTCTGAAATCCTCAATTGGTGAAATCCAATTGTAAGGTCTAATTGGGAAAATACTCAAGCTCTTCCCAAGTGGTCAAATAGGTCATTAATTCTAGGTAAGGGGTACCTATTCTTCATGGTCAGCTTATTAAGCTCTATATAGTCCACACAAAGTCTTAGAGATCCATCTGCTTTGGCAGCAAACACAATAGGTGCGCCCCATTTAGAAGTACTTCACTGAATGAAGCCTTATTGTAGCAATTCTGAAATCTGCTTGTCCAATTCTCTCCCTTTTATGCGACATATGCCCTAAAGGTAAAGCTACTGGTTTAGCATCCTTCTCTAGGTCAATACGAAAAGTGATTTTTCAATAGGAAGGAAGTCCCGTAACTTCCTCAAAGATGCCCAAGAACTCACATACTATGGGGACAGAAGATGGTACTTTTGAATTGGAGATAAGGTATATAATAAGGCTTTATCCTTGTTCCTAATATCACAAGGAAAATTCCTCCTTGACTCCTAAGATGAACAACTCTCTTATCGCAATCTAGGATGTCCCCATAAAATGATAGCCAATCCATACCTAGGATCAGTTCATACCCCATAAAATCCAATACATATTCTTTGTAGAGGAATTTGACATCGTCGATATCCAATACTAGGTCTTTTCACATCCACGCAAGATACTTAGCTCCTCCAATAGGGTCGGCCACCTCTATCGGATTATTAGAGATATATAAGGGAAGGTTCAATAAATTAACTAGCCACTTAGAGATAAAAGAATGGGTCGCTCCCAAATCAAACAAGGTGTATGTGGAAATTTCCTGAAATAGAAGTTGTATCTTTAAGTGCAGGTTGGTCATTGTAACGACCCGTATTTTCAACGGATAATAAATAATTTATTTAATTATTTAAATGATGGTTTGGTAATTTAAAATGACAGAATTAAATAATATTGAATATTTAATTAATATAAATAATGTAATAATATATTTAATTTTCGAAATAGTCGAAAATAGTGGGATTCACAATATTGTGTGAATTGGATCATTTATAATATATAATTCAGTTTAGAGTTGAATTATATTAACGAATATATTATATAAATGACAGTTGAACGTATAATTATAATATAATTATAATCGAGCTCGAAATGGCACGGCAGTTCGTAATTTGGCGATTCAAACTTTAAACGAATATACAGAATCTGTTTTAAGCCGGATTTCTGTAAAACAAGAAACGTTTGGAGCTGGTGAAGTATATTTTTCTAATGGAAGAGAAAAATCGAGATTTCAATGTGTAGATTGTGAGTTATGTCCAAATCAAATTTTCGAAAAGTCGCTATGGAATTCCTTTATAATTTATAACGATTTATTTATATTATAAAAGGATTTTAATATAAATCGAATATCGATATAATTGGGAATTTTGAAATATCAAGTTATAAATCCTGATATATTTATTTTGGAGTTATATGATATCGTATGTGAATATATATACGATAATTTTAAATTATTTTTATTTAATTTAGTTATTTTTAAATATATTAATATTTAAATGGGTTTATTTAGAGCTTTAAAAATAGCCACTTTTGCAAACGAACTCCTTTTTGACAAAACTAATTTTGTTGAAAAACAGTCGATAAACTGACTTTAAAAATACACTGTGCGAGCTAACGGATTCGGAATTCGATGAAACAAATTTCGTTAGATTTGTAATGTCGAACCATAGCTACATGTCCATTTTCGTCGAATTTGGATATGTTATGTGATCATAGGAATTTTTAAATGATGAATAAAGATAACGATTGATTATAAATGAATATAATAATCGATTAAAATAATATTTTTCTATTCCATAAGTACCCTAAATTATTTCTAACCTTAATATTTCCATTCTTCTAGTCAAAACATTTTCTGCCGTCCTCACCTTTTCTAATAGCAAAGATCAAGTATTTGGAAAATCCAAATAAAAATCAAAACAAAATCTATAAATTGTTATAGATATATATTAGTGATCCTTGGGCGCATATTTCATACTAGTACCCATTTTAAAGGGTTCGACGTAGGATATTATCGATGGGGTTTTAGGCAATAGATTTAGGGTTGGGAATTGCGAGAAAATTAGCAAGTGTTTGGCGAACTTGAGTCTAGATTCTTGTTCCTGGGATTGAGGCGAGCAAGCAGCAGGGTTTTTGGTCTATTCGGTGGAAATCGGACAAGCTGCTTCACTGTACGTCAGCGAGGAGGGTTGTCTGACACGGAGGGAAGGGTTTGATCAAGTTCAAGAAAATGGGTGTGGAGTTAATGAGAGCTTGATGAGGAATTTAATGGTGGAGTCGGTATGTGTTTTGATGTGTTGTGGAGGGAGGCCGTTGGATTTGAAAATGGGCAGAAATGGCCATTTCCGTTGGGAGGTTACGGGATTACTAGTGATGAGGAAGAAGGGAGACGTTGAGCGGGTGGTTTAATGTTAAGAAGGAGATTATTAAAGGTATAATATGTGGATTTTAAAGAATAAGAAATATAAACCGTTAAGAATGAATTAGGTTTGGCACTTGGGTACTCCGTGAAGTAGATCGTTTTTTTTTTCAAATTTCAAGAATGAAGATAGAAAGGAGCGAGTCTGGGTACTTTGGTTGTGTAACAACCTAGATTCTACGCATCGGAGGATCGTAGAATATTTATTTATTTCTTATATGAAGTCATATGGTCATGTGGCTTTGGTAAACGACCATTGGGGCCGTTTCCCATGTTCATGATTTTTGCCGATTTTTAAATGACCATTTTGCCCCCTAGCTGGTACTGTTTTGGCCATAACTTTTGATTGGAAAGGAATTTTGACTTGAAACCATTTCCATTGGCTCCGGATGATGGTTTACCTTTCCGTAGAGTGGTCACAATAGCCAAACGGACTCACCGTTTGGGAGATATGGCTGAAACAAGGTTTAGAAGGTGAAAAACAGCCTAACCGGGCCTAATTAGGGTGATTAGCAAGAGGGCCCATGAGCCATTTCGGGATTAAAGATGTATAGGGGCCAATTAGGGTTAGAAAACATTTCTTTCAGCCGCCACTTTCATTCTTGAAACCCTAGCAATGGCCTCCAACACCCAAATCAACTTCTAATGACTTTCTAATCAAGTTTTGTCTTAATCTACATCAAATCAAAGAAGATCTTCACCAAATCAGTATTAGAGCTGCTGTTAGACACTAGTATTCGCCCAAATCAGCGAGGCTTCAGTTCTAAAATTTTATTTGTGGCCAAGGTGAGTGATTAGCATGGTTTTTGCACTAATTACAGTTAATTAGGGTGATTAGTGTTAATTAGCGAATTTATGCATAAATAAATTCTGGAAAATATTTATGAATTCTGAAATAATGTTTTAGACCTCTATTAGTAATTTAGTTTGATTTGGTTAAGTTTTGCTAATCATATTATTAGTTTTGTCTAAACATGCTTAAGGGCAAAATTAGGGTTTTAGGCTATGTTTGATCCATTTTACATGCTATGGTTGTTGTTTTGATGTTTGAGGTCACTTCTCTATGTTGCTATGACTATATGATATGTTTTGTGATTGATTAGAACTGTTAGATTGGTTGGAAACACCGTCGTATGGCATAAAACAGTCGCTGGAAAGTTGCAGGAAATATGCAGGGTTTCAAACCGGATCGGATCGGATTACTATGCTCGGATCGGATAGAAGAACCGGGCAAGTGGACTTGATTCGGATTGGAACTTAGCATAAGGGGCTTGGCGAGAAGGAAGGCCATTTGCTTAGAGTTGGAGCTGGGTAGAGGATCAGATCGGAGAGACAAAAAGGGGATCGGATAGGAGCTAGGGAGTGAGATCGGATCGGCTACTGAACCGAACCGGAGCTGGCATCTTCTGAGGCGTGCAAACGAAAGAGACAACAAGGAAGGTTGGATCAGATCGGAACTTGACACTATAAGGACGACCTTGGCACTTAACCACTGGACCGGACCGAGCCACATGTGAGAAGCTGAACCGAACCGCGTGGAGGAGATGAACCCGAACCGAACCGAGCATGGGTGACCGAACCGAACCGAGCGTGGGTGACCGAACCGAATCGGACGTATACTTATATTTCTACATGACAACTCTTCTGAAGGCCAACTCCAATTAGACCAAAACCCGAGATGCAAAGGAAGTCCAAATGAGGAGCTTTGACTCAGGATCCAGTTGGGAACCAATGAGTGAGCTTCATGATTGGGATTTGCTACGGGACGTGTGCTAAGGGGTTGTCAATGTCTGTAACTTTGAATCACTATGTGTAGGGAGTACGTGAACGGATTCAGGGCCACAGTGGCCTAGGTACGACTAAAGAGCTAATAGACCAATGAAGTTGGGCCATTTGTAAAGATTTGGTCATGACTCCATGTGGTAAGCTTGGTAGTAGCAGTAATTGTACAAGTCGAACTCTGTCACTACTTCAATGGGTCTAGTGATTGACAGTGGTTGACATCATATGCTTTACGCACCGAGTGAGAGATATGAGGATGGTTTTTATGGTTGATTTGTTGCCTTCATTATGACATACATACCCCCACCCCCGTTATCTTTACACCATCTTTTCAGTGGCACCTTAGAGTATTGTATGGTATGTAGTGCTAACTCTTTGGTTGTAGGTCCAGGTTCAGGTATGGTTTAGTATACCTGTTATTGTTCTATTTAGCTGCTTATCGCTCATACCAGACTTTTTGTCTGACCCAGAGTTTTATGTCTCTTCTTATTACTCTGGGTGCTCACACGAGCAGACTAGAGACAGGTTAGCTGTGTATGCACGAGTAGCTAATCCGGAGACGAGCAGGTGGCTTCCACGTATGATATATATAGTATTCTTCCTGTGTTGTTGAAGATCACTGCTTGGGCATTAGTAGTGCATCCTCTACTTTAGCTTTCTTTTGTTTTAGAGACAGTAATTTGGAAAGTTGTAATAAGATGTATTTGGATTTTCGCTGCTATGTTGGTTTATTTTTCAGCTTATGCACTTTCTCGCCTATTTATGTCAAGATTATGTTATTATTATATTTTGTTCCATGCGCTGTGAAACATTCTACAGGTTCCTTGTTAGTTCATTCTCTTCTTTCCTTTCTTTGGCGACCGTTCCGTGCTAGTCGGGCATGTGTACAGCGCACCTTCGGAGGAAATGCAGGCTGCTGCGGGGCGGGACGTCACATTTGGTATCAGAGCTCTAGGTTGCGTAGTTAACCTAGGGAAGTTATCAGGGAGAGATAGTATACATATATGAGAGCGCGTATTTGTGATTATTTTGGTTTTCAAAAGCTATATATATATACTATTAGTATAGCTAAGGATGAAGTTGCACTGCACTAGCACCACTATAGAGATGGTTAATCGTTTTCTCTTTACATATTGAACGATGAGCCGATACGCAAGAGGTGCTGGTAGGGGAGCCAATAATGGGAATGCTGCTGACATGAGGACGATGTTTACTGACCTCATGAGGGAGATGCTTAGGTATGTGCATTGCAGCTCCCAATGGTGGTGGTCCAATAGTGCAGGCGCCTAGGGCCGATTTCGCCAAGCTGAATAAGGATTATATTAGTCTTGATGGGAAGCCGTTCCACGGAACGGAGTCGGCTACGGAAGTTCAGGATTGGTTGGATAGTTGCGAACGTATCTTCGAGGATTTGGGTATCGAGGATGCGATGAAGAGAAGGCTAGCATCCCGTCAGCTGCAAGGACGGGCAATGAATTGGTGGAATGCTATGAAGGCGGCTACTCTCGAAGATCAGATTACTTAGGATCAGTTTAAGGTTCGCTTTAGCGAGAAGTTCATTCCAGCTGCCCAGAAGTCAGTGGTGTTTAAGAGATTCTTGGAACTCAAGCAGAATGGCAGAGTTGTCTCAGAGTATATTGCTGAATTCGACACTTTGTCGAAGTATGGTTTATCTCTTATTGATACTGCTGAGAAGAAGAACGAGAAGTTCATAACTGGTTTGGATCAGTACTTGGGGGAAAGGCTTATTAACCACATCGATGAGACGTTTGAATCGATTGTGGGGAAAGCATTGAGGTCAGAGAGTCTTTACCCTAAGTCGAAGACTGAGGTTGCATCTACAGAGGAGCCAAAGCCGCAAGCAAGTGGTGGAGGCAAGAGTAGTTCACAGAATAAAAGGAAGAAGAACCAGAATAAGGATGGCCAGAAAAAGAAAAAGAAAGATGTTGAGTCCTTCAGATGTGGTAAGAAGGGCCATTATGATAGTAATTGTCGGGCCAAGCCAGCGGATAGGAAGTGCTTCAACTATGGCCAAGTGGGACATCTCAAGGACAAGTGTCTGCAACCCCCTAAAGAAAAGCAAATGGTGAAAGCATATGCCCTTAATGTTATTCCTTCTTCGTCGAATGCCCCGACTGCGGCGGAGAAGGGAAAGAATGTCGTTATTCAAGGTATGCTTTCTGCTTATGATGTTCCTGTTTGAGTTTTGTTTGATACCGGAGCTTCCAGTTCTTTCATATCTAGTGACCTGGTAGATAGGTTGGGATTGGAGCCTGAGATTGTCGATAGACCTTTAGTAGTGACGAACCCGATTGGTGGTTCGACTAACCTTAACATGATTTGTCGTAATGTGGTCTTACCGATTCATGGATGCATGTTTGTTTGTGATTGCTTTGTTTTGGGCTTTACTGGGTTTGGCATTATTTTGGGAGTCGATTGGCTCTAAAGATACGGGGTGGTGGTAGACTGTGAGGGCTTTTTGGTGACAGCTAGAGCGGATGATGGGCAGAGGGTAGTGTTTGGTGGTCTACCTAGTGATGGGGTAATGGCTAGTTTTCTAAATTCCCTCGACATCCCACATAGTGAGTTGTCAGGGTTGCCCGTGGTTGGCCAGTATCCGGACGTTTTCGAAGAAGTGACCGGGCTTCCACCACACCGAGAGATTGAGTTCCATATTGATTTAGTGAAAGATGTCAGGCCTATAGTGATGCCACTTCGTCGTATGGCACCAAGGGAGCAGCGAGAGCTCGAGGTTCAAGTCAGCGATCTTTTGAAGAAGGGATTTATCAGAAGAAGTGTTTCTGAATGGGGAGCACCAGTTGTGTTTGCTACCAAGGCAGATGGTTCCGTTCGTTTGTGTGTAGACTACCGCGAGTTGAATAAAGTGATGAGGAAGAACAAGTATCTTCTACCACGAATAGATGATTTGTTTGATCATTTGAGTGGCACGAGAGTATTTTCTCAGTTGGATCTCGCGGTAGGTTTTCATCAGCTTAGAGTGGAAGCTGAGAGTAAAGCTAAAACGGCATTCCGGACGCCGTCTGGATTTTATGAGTGGTTGGTCATGCCATTCGGGCTGACCAATGCCCCAACATATTTTGTGGATCTTATGAATAGGGTATTCAGAGATCAGTTGATTAAGTTTGTCCTTGTGTTTGTGGATGATATTTTGGTCTACTCGAGGACAGAGGAAGAACACAAGGAACATTTGAGGATAGTGATGGAGGTGTTGAGAAAACACCAATTGAAAGCAAAGTTTTCTAAGTGTCACTTCTGGAGGAGGGAAGTGAGATTCTTGGGCCATGTTGTTTCAAAGAATGGTTTTTCCGTGGATCCTACGAAGGTGGCTACGGTACAAGATTGGTCTACGCCCAAGAATGCAACGGACGTAAGAAGTTTCTTGGGGTTAGCTGGATATTATCGTAAGTTTATCCAAGACTTCTCCAAGATAGCGGCACCGTTAACTCAATTGACCAAGAAGAATCAAGCTTTTGTCTAGGACGAAAGGTGCGAGAACGCATTCAAGAGTCTAAAGGATCTAAATCTCCGACAGCAAAGATGGTTAGAATTCTTGGTTTCCTATGATTTCGATATCGCATACACACCAGGAAAGGGAAATGCGGTAGCTGAAGCATTGAGTAGAAGACATGACAGTTTAGGGGCTATGTTTCTTGAATGGAAGCAACTGGAGTACATCGCTGGGTATGATTTCAGACCAAAGTCCGAGTTGGATCTAGAAATGTTAGAAAGCTTGACGATCAAACCCACTTTGAATGAGTGGATTGGTTCCAGTCAGAGGGACGATCCTAACCTATTGGAAATCATCTCAAAGTTAGAGATGGGAATCGACGAAGAGATGAACAAGTATGGGCTTGATCGAGATGGATGGCTTAGAAAGAATGGAAAACTTGTTGTACCCAATGTCAATGGATTGAGAGATGAAGTGCTTAGAGAATGTCATCACTCAAAACTGACTATACACCCCAGTGGTAACAAGATGTACCGAGACATGAAGCAGACCTACTACTGGGAAGGGATGAAAAGAGACATTGGGAAGTTTATATCCAAATGCATGAATTGTCAGCTAGTTAAAGCTGAGCAAAAGAAGCCTAGTGGTATGTTATAACCATTAGAAATTCCAGAATGGAAATGGGAACAAGTGTCGATGAATTTCATTGATGGGTTACCAAGGACTAGATCGGGCCATGATAGCATTTGGGTGATTGTGGACCGACTGACCAAGAGTGCGAGATTTATACCCGTCAAGTCGAATAGGACGGCAGCTAAGTTAGCTGAACTATATGTAAAGTGGGTAGTGAGATTTCATGGAATACCCAAAGGCATTGTGAGTGAACGAGATTCGTTGTCCACTAGTGGATTTTGGAAAAGCTTACAAGAGGCATTAGGATCAGAATTACATCTCAGTTCCGCGTATCATCCTCAAACCGATGGTCAAACAGAGAGGGTGAATCGTATATTGGAAGACCTCTTGAGAGCTTGCGTATTGGATTTTGGTGGATCATGGGATGACCATTTGCATCTAGTAGAGTTTGCATATAATAATAGTTACCAATCCAGTATCGGTATGGCTCCGTTTGAAGCTTTGTACGGAAGATCGTGCAACTCACCGTCATGATGGACAGAAACTGGTGAGAAATTTGTGCTTGGACCCGATGTGATAAGAGAAACTTCAGCTAAGATTAAGATTATCCAACAACGAATGAAGGCTGCCCAAGATAGGCAGAAAAGTTATGCTGATAACAGGAGAAGAGAGTTGAAGTTCTCCATTGGCGACTTGGTGTTTGTCAAGATTTCTCCGTTGAAGAGCGTAATACGATTTGGCAGGAGAGGCAAGTTAGCACCAAGATTTGTTGGTCCATTCCCAGTTCTTGAACAAATTAGGAATTTAGCATATAAAGTTGAATTACCAGAGAAGATGACAGGAGTTCACAACGTATTTCATGTTTCCTAGTTAAGAAAGTTCGTGCACGACCCAGATGCGACTATTTCACCTAATCAGTTGGATGATATCGAAGTTGAACCCGAGGCGGTTGGGAACCGCAAGCCTATGCGTATTATTGGGAACGATACGAAGCAACTTCGAAGGAAAGCGGTAAATCTAGTCAAAGTCCAGTAGGGCAAGAATGAGAATGACTGTACTTGGGAGACAGAGGAGAGCATTAGGAAGACGTATCCAGAACTCTTCACCTGGTAAGATTTTAACTTCGATTTAGTCTTTCCGCATGCTAGGATTGGCTTGTTTGTTTGTTTTTCAAGGTTGATTATTGTATATGATTGGTAGGCATGCGGGATCCTTTGCATGTTTTGGGTTAAGGAATTTCGGGGACGAAATTTCTTAAGGGGGGTAGAATGTAACAACCCGCATTCTACGCATCGGAGGATCATAGAATATTTATTTCTTTCTTATATGAAGTCATATGGTCATGTGGCTTTGGTAAACGACCATTGGGGTCATTTCCCATGTTCATGATTTTTGCCGATTTTTAAATGACTATTTTGCCCCTAGCCGGTACTGTTTTGGACATAACTTTTGATTGGAAAGGAATATTGACCTGAAACCACTTCCATTGGCTCCGGATGATGGTTTACCTTTCCGTAGAGTGGTCACATTAGCCAAACGGACTCACCGTTTAGGAGATATGGCTGAAACAAGGTTCAGAAGATGAAAAATAGCTTAACCGGGCCTAATTAGGGTGATTAGCAAGAGGGCCCATGGCCCATTTTGGGATTAGAGATATATAGGGGTTGATTAGGGTTAGAAAACATTTCTTTCAGCCGCCACTTTCATTCTTGGAACCCTAGCAATGGCCTCCAACACCCAAATCAACTTCTAATCACTTTTTAATCAAGTTTTGGCTTAATCTACATCAAATCAAAGAAGATCTTCACCAAATCAGTATTAGAGCTGCTGTTAGACACCAGTATTCGCCCAAATCAGCGAGGTTTCAGTTCTGAAAATTTTATTTGTGACCAAGGTGAGTGATTAGCATGGTTTTTGCACTAATTACAGTTAATTAGGGTGATTAGTGTTAATTAGCGAATTTATGCATAAATAAATTCTGGAAAATATTTATAAATTCTGAAATAATGTTTTAGACCTCTGTTAGAAATTTGGTTTGATTTGGTTAAGTTTTGCTAATCATATTATTAGTTTTGTCTAAACATGCTTAAGGGCAAAATTGGGGTTTTAGGCTATGTTTGTTGTTTTGATGTTTGAGGTCACTGCTCTATGTTGCTATGACTATATGATATGTTTTGTGATTGATTAGAACTGTTAGATTGGTCTGAAACATCGTCGTATGGCGTAAAACAGTCGCTGGAAAGTTGCAGGAAATATGCAGGGTTTCAAACCGGATCGGGTCAGATTACTAGGCTCGGATCGGATAGGAGAACCGGGCAAGTGGACTTGATTCAGATTGGAACTTAGCATAAGGGGCTTGGCGAGAAGGAAGGCCATTTGCTTAGAGTTGGAGTTGGGCGGAGGATCAGATCGAAGAGAACAAAAGGGGATCGGATCGGAGCTAGGGCATGGGATCGGATCGGCTACCGAACCAGATCTGGCATCTTCTAAGGCATGCAAACGAAAGAGACAACAAGGAAGGTTGGATCGGATCGGAACTTGACACTATAAGGAGGACCTTGGCACTTTACCACCGGACCGGACCGAGCCGCATGTGAGAAGCTGAACCGAACCGCATGGAGGAGATGAACCCGAACCGAACCAAGTATGGGTGACCGAACCGAACCGAGCGTGGGTGAACGAACCGAACCAGACTTATACTTCTATTTCTACATGACGACTCTTCTGAAGGCCAACTCCAATTCAACCAAAACCCGAGATGCAAAGGAAGTCCAAATGAGGAGCTTTGACTTAGGATCCAGTTGGGAACCAATGAGTGAGCTTCAAGATTGGGCTTTGCTGCGGGACGTGTGCTAAGGGGTTGTCAATGTCTGTAACTTTGAATCACTATGTGTAGGGAGTACATGAACGGATTCAGGGCACAGTGTCCTAGGTACGACTAAAGAGCTAATAGACCAATGAAGTGGGGTCATTTGTAAAGATTTGGTCATGACTCCATGTGGTAAGCTTGGTAGTAGCAGAAGTTGTACAAGTCGAACTCCGTCAATACTTCAATGGGTCTAGTGATTGACAGTGATGGACATTTTATGCTTTACGCACCGAGTGAGAGATGTGAGGATGGTTGTTATGGTTGATTTGTTGCCTTCATTATGACATACACACCCCACACCCGTTATCTTTACACCTTATGTTCAGTGGCACCTTAGAGTATTGTACGGTATGTAGTGCTAACTCTTTGGTTGCAGGTCCAGGTTCAGGTATGGTTTAGTATACCTGTTACTGTTATGTTTAGCTGCTTATCGCTCATACCAGACTTTTTGTCTGACCCAGAGTTTTATGTCTCTTCTTATTACTCTGGGTGCTCTCACGAGCAAACTAGAGACAGGTTAGCTGGGTATGCACGAGTAGCTGATCCGGAGACGAGCAGGAGGCTTCCATGTATGATATATATAGTATTCTCCCTGTGTTGTTGAAGATCACTGCTTGGGCATTAGTAGTGCATTCTCTACTTTAGCTTTCTTTTGTTTTAGAGGCAGTAATTTGGAAAGTTATAATAAGCTGTATTTGGATTTCCGCTGCTATGTTGGTTTAGTTTTCAGCTTATGCACTGTCTAGTCTGTTTATGTCAAGATTATGTTATTATTATATTTTGTTCCATGCGCTGTGAGACATTCTACAGGTTCCTTATTAGTTCATTCTCTTCTTTCCTTTCTTTGGCGACCGTTCCGTGCTAGTCGGGCATGTGTACAGCGCACCTTCGGAGGAAATGCAGGCTGGTGCGGGGCGGGACGTCACAGGTTGGGCCGGAAATTTAATGGGTAAAGCCCACAATTAATATTAATTAAGTTTAATTTTAAATTAAAATAGCGTATTGTTTATAAAATATATAACTGGCTCGAACGTGAACAGAATTTGATGAAACAAAATCCGCTGGGATCGTATGGACAGCGCTACAGCCTGGAACCGACTAGGAGTGAATTGGAGTTCGTTACAATTTATATAGAAATAAATTGTCTGCCTGAATCAACCAATAGTTTATCGTTATTTAATGATGAACTGCTAATGTGAATAAATCTCACTAACTCTGTATAGTTTTTATTTTTTATAAATATAATCTAGTGTTGATAAATGATGATTGATTGCTATGTGTTGATTGTTTGGTTGAATTGCTGATTTATTGGTTGAAATTATGAATAATGATATATATATAAATCGTTAATTAAATATTGATTCTGTTTATCAGATTATTTCATGTTGAAATGAAATCGATGTTATTTATATTGTTTAACGTCTGTGATGCAGGGAAATAGGTTGGAGGGATCCAACTGGATACCTCAATATTTATAATACAGTTTGTTTTCATACATTGTGATATATGATATGATATATATTCTGTGATTGATTATGATGACACTGGTCATGTTATTTGGTATTTTAAATACCATATGAATTACTGGAATGTCTCAAAGGAAATTTTCAAAGTGAATATTGAAAATGAAATATTTTAATATAAAATGAATAAAACTATATAAAAGGGTTTATATAAAATGAATAGAATTATATAAAAGCATTTACATAAAATGAATAGAATTATATAAAAGGATTTATATAAAATGAATAGAATTATATAAAAGTATTTATATAAAATGAATAGAATTATATAAAAGGATTTGTATATAATAAATAGAATTATATAAAGGGAATTATAAATGAGATTTAATTGTTAGAAATAAAAAGGAGAATTGTATGAATAATTCTGCAAATAAAAATATAAATAGAATTTGGATATTTGGTTTTAAATATGAAATCAAACTGTTTTGATTATATAAAGAAAAAAATTCACATTTTATGTGAAAAATTAGATGAAAGTAAATATTTTGCAAATAAAATATTATAAAGGAATCTGGGGTTTGAATTAGGAATATAAATGGAATTACTAAAATTAGAAACTGACTGGAAATTAATTGAGTTGAATGGCTTTCTAGGTATTGATCTGATGTTGGTTTCGGCCTTCGGGGTTAATACGTAGGGGGTTGTTATCTTACTAGTTTACAGTCAGAGACTGATATATGTGAGAAGATAGTGATGCGTGAATCAGAAATGGAAACGTTTTCCAAAGTTAATAACGTATATTTTCAAAAATTAGAAAATAAGGATTTGATGAATATATGGAAACGAGAAATGGGGAAATGAATAAATGTTGGTTGATGATTGATCGATAGAATTTCCATCTGGAAATAATATCGTTGTTTGCACACATGTTTTTCTTTGATAGTTAAATCACCGACTATCAAAGTTTTTGACCATTTTTCCGTCGTCAGTACAGAGAGACCGGGATCAGATTCATTATCTGAAAACCACTCTGTATGGGCGTTAGCGTTGCGATCAAATACGATGAAGATAATTAAAGACGGAGTTATGCAAGGGTTGTCATGTTTACAGAATAGTACCTTCGGTCTATCCAGTCCCCAGACGACCTATATGGAAGAATGTTTGACAGAGTAAATTTAACAGATCGTGTAAGTTGATCTCTTCAAACGTATTTACGTTTGGTGGCAGAGGAATTTGTTTCTCTTAGCTATTTACCCGTGATATGTTTGGAGAAATCAATTTGTGATTTAGCGGGTATGACGATGGGACATTCAAAGTGAATGAAGATGTGGTTTGAAAAGGATATGTTATGGCCTCTAGCCTCACAACCAGGAAATGGTATAAAATCGAGTAGGTCACATGGCTGAGTGGTTAGCTGCCAATCAGGGTGTATTGTCACCTGATCTAGAGGAATTCCATTTACTTCTATAACCTATTTCGATGTTGTCCCTTTTGGGAAACAGTTGTTGATCCCAACCGTTGGTGATAATACATTCGGTACACTCAAGCGAAATGAGTGACCGATCATGTTTAGCCTGGGTTACAAGATGTTCTTGTTGAACCCGGTATATTCCTCTCTAGAGATACACTGTCGGAAGGTGGTCCCATGCCTTGCCAGTTGGAATTCATTAACCAATAAGTGCCCGCGGTTTTTGATTATATATTATGCATGTGGAATGTGAGATGAAAGCGTTCTGCTAGATGATTATTATATTGTGGTTGATAGACACTATTATAATATTAAAAGAATTTTGATATAAAGATTTCTGTTTCTTTCAAAAGGATTTTTGAATGTTGAATCAAGTGTTTTGGATTCTCATAAGGGAAAACCCCGTTCTATAAGGCGTGTTCTTATGAGATATCATTTAATTGCTCAAACTGTTTTAAATTGTTTTACTCACACCAGTCCCATGACTGACCCAGAGTTTGTTTTGTTCTGCTTTACCCTAAATTCTTGGGTTCCCAATTTTGTATGGGCAGTCAAGTAGTCAGGATTTTACAGATATACTTGGAGAGCTTGGAGAGAAGGCTTCGGGATTATATACCTATTGTTATTTCCGCTGTGTTGTAAGTGTTGTACTCTGATAATATTACTGTATACATATATTAGTTTTATTTCAAAGTTATGTATCTATTATATATTGTTCGTTCCGCTGTGAGGTTCGTATTACTCTGACGATGTTGTATGTTCTTCTTCTTCTTCTATTCTAACTTTTTATCTTATCCATTCTCACCCTCTATTTTCTTTCATTAACTATCCGGTATTTCCGATGCTTGGATAGTCGACATTGAGTTTATGTCGATTACTTAGGATCGTGAAAACCTGGGTCGTTACAGTGGTATCAAAGCTGAAGGTTAAGTAATTACCTTGGCTCTGTGGCGTGACTCGGTAGAGATGGGGTTAGTAATAACCTAGATTGATTTTGAGTGTATATATACAAGAGAATGTATTTATAGATTTTGTAAACATTGTTTTATATTGTGGAGATTTATTGGTTGAGTTGTTTATAAGTTCTGGTCGATCTGTTTGATCCACTGTATCAGTAGGAGTTTCTAAACACTCGAATACGATGAACCGACATGGTGAGTTTTGCAAAGAGGGTAAATGAAATAATTTTGCCCAAAATATATTTTGATATAAAGAAAATATATATTGGAATTATTATATTTGATGTGTTGGTCGATACTATAATCGAGTAAGATTATTATTGAGATGGTTATTTGTATATAACCAAATAAAATTCATATAAGTATTACGAAATGAATTAAATTTGAATTTAAATCAGAATTGAAATTACAACTCTGAAAATTTGGGAAAGTGTTTGCAAATGGATTTGGATTTAATATATGAGAAATTTAAAATCCTGGGAGATTTTAAAATTGTTTAACAAGCATTGTGAAGGATATTTTGAAATAATTTCAAATGGAAGTGTTAAAATATGGGTTTTGAAAGTGATATAGTATTGAACTCACTTTGATCGCTAGGAAATAACTCTGATGATGCTGGCCACATCATCAATGTTCATTTTTGAGTTCCTAAGTGACGGATTACTACCAAGGATTTTGTTTTTGGATTGTTTTGAGAAAACAAGTTGTTTTGGACCACAAAAAGGAAAGTTTGATTTTGATATGGTAAGTGGTTTAAAATTCTGAAGGAAAGACTATTTGAATTAAATCCAAATTGGATTGAAATTTGGAAAAGCAAATTGGAATTAAATTGAAGTCAATTAAGTGGAAATTGAATTGAATTAGAATATAATGATATCGAGTAGGTTGGATTGATGTGGTAAGAATTTAATAATGGAATTTTAGTTCAAAATGGAAATTGGCTTAGTTATAAGACAATGGTTGGAACTGAGGATAAAGACTTTGGTATATGCTGAATTAACAACAGATGGAAAGGATACAATGATATGCCCGGCAAAAAGGTACAAGTTTATTTTTATATGAGTTTGGTAATTTATAAGCCTGTTTGGCAAGCCAGTTGGCATTTTGATTTTCTTTTGGGTTGGAGAAGGCCTAGAGAGGCAAGTTGTAGTTTTACCGATTGAGCCGTAAAAAGGAGGTGCTGGCGAAATTTTTCGAAAATTTAAGGTGTTGAAAATTTTCAGAATATTTGAAAATTTTCGTTGATAAGAATGAAGTAATATTTTAATTAAAATAAATTGGTTTAGTTGAAACTGAAGTTAATAAGTAAACAAATAATTTTTAACCCAGTTAATAGGGTTTGTTTTCTACCTTAGCAATTTCGAGGACGAAATTATTTTAAGGGGGGAATAATGTAACGACCCGTATTTTTAACAGATAATAAATAATTTATTTAATTATTTAAATGATGATTTGGTAATTAAAATGACAGAATTAAATAATATTGAATATTTAATTAATATAAACAATAGAATAATATATTTAATTTCTGAAATAGTCGAAAATAGTGGAATTCACAATATTGTGTGAATAGGATCATTTATAATATATAATTCAGTTTAGAGTTGAATTGTATTAACGAATATATTATATAAACGACAGTTGAACGTATAATTATAATATAATTATAATCGAGCTAGAAATGGCACGGCAGTTCGTAATTTGGCGATTCAAACTTTAAATGAATATACAGAATCCGTTTTAAGCCGAATTTCTGTAAAAAAGAAACGTTCGGAGCTGGTGAAGTACATTTTTCTAATGGAAGAGAAAAATCGAGATTTCATTGTGTAGATTATAAGTTATGTCCAAATCAAATTTTCGAAAAGTCGTTATGGAATTCCTTTATAATTTATAACGATTTATTTATATTATAAAAGGATTTTAATATATATCGATATAATTGGGAATTTTGAAATATCGAGTTATAAATCCTAATATATTTATTTTGGAGTTATATGATATCATATGTGAATATATACACGATAATATTAAATTATTTAATTTAATTATTTTTAAATATATTAATATTTAAATGGGTTTATTTAGAGCTTTAAAAATAGCCACTTTTGCAAACGAACTTCGTTTTCGACGAAACTAATTTTGTTGGATCCGGAATATTAAATTATTGCTAGATTTCAATTTTCGTGATTTTTGGAGTCAGTATGTGGCCATGCAGAATTTAAATGTGAAAAACAGTCGATAAATTGACTTTAAAAATATGCTGTGTGAGCTAACGGATTCGGAATTCGACGAAACAAGTTTCGTTGGGTCTGTAATGTCGAACCATAGCTACATATCCATTTTCATCGAATTTTGATATGTTATGTGATCATAGGAATTTTTAAATGATGAAGGAAGATAATGATTGATTATAAATGAATATAATAATCGATTAAAATAATATTTTTCTATTCTATAAATACGTTACATTATTTCTAACCCTAATATTTCCATTCTTCTAGTCAAAACATTTTCTGCCATCCTCACTTTTTCTTATAGCAAAGATCAAGTATTTGGAAAATCCAAATAAAAATCAAAACAAAATCTATAAATCATTATAGATATATGTTAGTGATCCTTGGGCATTTATCTTCATACCGGTACCCATTTTAAAGGGTTCGACGCAGGATATTGTCAATGGGGGTTTTGGGCAGTAGATTTAGGGTTGGGAATTGTGAGAAAATTAGCAAGTGTTTATCGAACTTGAGTCAATATTCTTGTTCCTGGGATTGAGGCGAGCAAGCAGCAGGTTTTTGGTCTGTTCGGTGGAAATCGGTGATGCTGTTTCACTGTACATCAGCGAGGAGGGCTGTTTGACACGGAGGGAAAGGTTTGATCGAGTTCAAGAAAATGGGTGTGGAGGTAATTAGAGCTTGATGAGGAATTTAATGGTGGAGTCGGTATGTGTTTTAATGTGTTGTGGAGGGAGGTCGTTATATTTGAAAATGGGTGGAAATGGCCATTTACGTTGGGAGGTTACGGGATTACTAGTGATGAGGAAGAAGAGAGATGATGAGCGAGTGGTTTAATGTTAAGAAGGAGATTAGTAAAGGTTTAATACATGGATTTTAAAGAAGAAGAAATATAAACCGTTAAGAATGAATTAGGTTCGGCACTTGGGTACTCGTGAAGCAGATCGGTTTTTTTTTCAAATTTATGGAATGAAGATATAGAGGAGCGGGTCTGGGTACTTTGGTTGGGCCGGAAATTTAATGGGCAAAGCCCATAATTAATATTAATTAAGTTTAATTTTAAATTAAAATAGTGTATTGTCTTGTAAAATATAGAACTCGCTTGAACGTGAACAGAATTTGATGAAACAAGATCCGTTGGGATCGTATGGACGAGCGCTACAGGCTGGAACTGACTGGGAGTGAATTGGAGTTCATTACAACTTATAGAGAAATAAATTGTCTGCCTGAATCAACCAATAGTTTATCTTTATTTAACGATGAACTACCAATGTGAGTAAATCTCACTAACCCTGTACAGTTTATATTTTTTATAAATATAATCTAGTGTTGATAAATAATGATTGATTGCTATGTGTTGATTGTTTGGTTGAATGCTAATTTATTGGTTGAAATTATAAATAATGATATATATAAATCGTTAATCAAATATTGATTCTGTTTATCATAATAATTTATATTGAAATGAAATCGATGTTATATGTATTGTTTAATGTCTATAATGCAGGGAAACAGGTTGGAGGGATCCAACTGGATTCCTCAATATTTATAATACGGTTTATTTTTATATATTGTGATATATGATGTGATATATAATCTGTGATTGATTATGATGACACTGGTCATGTTATTTGGTATTTTAAATACCATATGAATTACTGGAATGTATAAAAGGAAATTTTCAAAGTGAATATTGAAAATGAAATATTTTTCTATAAAATGAATAGAATTATATAAAAGGATTTATACAAAATGAATAGAATTATATAAAAGGATTTATATAAAATGAATAAAATTATATAAAAGGATTTGTATAGAATAAACAGAATTATATAAAGGGAATTATAAATGAGATTTAAGTGTTAGAAATAAAAAGGAGATTTGTATGAATAGTTCTGCAAATAAAAATATAAATAGAATTTGGATATTTGGTTTTAAATACGAAATCAAACTGTTTCGATTATATAAAGAAATATTTTTCGCGTTTTATGCGAAAAATTAGATGAAAGTAAATATTTTGCAAATAAAATATTATAAAGGAATTTGGGGTTTGAATTAGGAATAAAAATGGAATTACTGAAATTAGAAACTGACTGGAAATTAGTTGAGTTGATTGGCTTTCTGGGTATCGATCTGATGTTGGTTTCGGCCTTCAGGGTTAATACATAGGGGGTTGTTCTCTTACTAGTTTACAGTTAGAGACTGATATATGTTAGAAGATAGTGATGCATGAATCAGAAATGGAAACGTTTTCCAAAGTTATTAATGTATATTTTCTAAAATTAGAAAATAAGGATTTGATGAATATATGGAAACGAGAAATGGGGAAATGAATAAATGTTGATTGATGATTGATCGATAGAATTTCCATCTGGAAATAATATCGTTGTTTACACACATGTTTTCCTTTGATAGCTAAATCACCGACTATCAAAGTTTTTGACCATTTTTCCATCGTCAATATAGAGAGACCAGGATCAAATTCATTATCTAAAAACCACTCTGTATGGGTGTTAGCGTTGCGATCAAATATGATGAAGATAATTGAAGACAAAGTTATGCAAGGGCTGTCTTGTTTACAGAATAGTACCTTCAGTCAGTCCAGTGCCAGGACGACCTGTATGGAAGAATTTCTGATAGAGTATATTTAATAGATCGCATAACTTGATCTCTTCAAACGTATTTATGGCAGAGGAATTCGTTTCTCTTAGCTGTTTACTCGTGATATGTTTGGAGAAATCAATTTGTAATTTAGCGGGTATGACGATGTGGCATTCAAAGTGAATGAAGATGTGGTTTGAAAAGGATACGTTATGGCCTCTAGCCTCACAAACAGGAAATGGTATAAAATCGGGTAGGTCGCATGGCTAAATGGTTAGCTGCCAATTAGGGTGTATTGTCACCTGATCTAGAGAAATTCCATTTACTTCTATAATCTATTTCGACGCTGTCCCTTTTGGGAAACGATTGTTGATCCCAATCGTTGGTGATAATACATTCGGTACACTCAAGCGAAATGAGTTGCCGGTCATGTTTAGCCTGAGTTACAAGATGTTCTTGTTGAACCCGGTGTATTCCTCTCTAGAGATACACTGTCGAAAGGTGGTCTCATACCTTGCTAGTTGGAATTCATTAAACAATAAGCACCTGCGGTTCTTGATTATATATAATGTATGTGGAACGTGAGATGAAAGCATTCTGCTGGATTGTGAGGACCCGTAACTTCCCCGTGAAGGAAAGAGCGGATACTTCGAGAACAACATACAAAAGAACGCATACAGAAGAACATTTCATTGTATATTACAACAATTCCATCAGAATACAAGAATATACAGAGTATAAATATTACACAGAAAATAACAGAGATTTAAACTACATTTAAATACATCGCAGCGGAAAATAATACAATACACAACCATAAGAGATATACGGATACAAAGCTTTCCGGAAATCATTCCAGCTGTAAACCAGGATCCTGTGAATATAAATCTGCAAAACCAAAACTATTAGCTGCCCGTGCGGAAAATAGGGGCACCCAGAGTTTAGGTTAAAACAATAAACTCCAGGTCAATCATGTGACTGGTGTGAGAACTAAAACAGTTATAAATCTTTATTTTAAAGTTAGGTAAATCAAGGGACCACGCCGTATAACACGGAACGGGTTTCCTCCCAAGAATACCAGTGCATAAAACAAACAGCGCAATGCTAAATAAAGAAAAATGAAGCTATTATAAGACCCAGGTCCTATCACACAATGCAACGCAAGCCAAGGGATAGGGTTTTCCCTTATAATAGCCAAAAATGCTTAATACGTTTAAAACAAATCGTTTGATACTATAATAAGTGCATAGTGTATAAAACAACTTCAAATCATAAGTATCAATCACAGACGGCATGGGTACCATATATCATGTCGCCATACTAGTTCTACAATTAAAACCGCAAAATCACGTATTTGGAAATTGGATTTCCATCTGTGAACCGAGGCAAAAGATAGTCCTCACCGACTTCGAGACTCTCTAGCCCGAGCCTCAGGGTCAGAGCGCATCGACCCTTGGATCCTCAGGGCCAGTCCACCGATATGGATTAAACTTAAAACCTGAACATGCGTTTCCCCGCCCTATGGGGCATAAATGAGCCAACAAATGGCTCCATCGGACCCGGATCATCCGATCAAACCGAGGCGCCTTGCAACAACAACAACCACATAAGTCAAACTCGTCAGGGCGTGTAAAACCACTGACGCCACTTCTAGCTAGAAAGAAACGCATGCCCTCCCTGACGTCCTCTCCCGTTTTGGTTCACACCGGGGTGTGAGGCTCGCGAATCAACGTTACACAAAGCTACGCCACACATGCCGTGCTTTGATCATCAACCACAAGACTTTGCTTTTCAACAGAAGCCTTGATCCATTTGCCACTTAGGCATGCCACACAGGCATTTCACTCTATACGTTTGATATCCATCAGTATATAACTGCTGAGCTCGTACATCTCAGAGAAGGGCGTTAAGCAAGAGAATAAATTCTCCGCCGCCAAACAGATATATATTTAATAGAAATCAATCACACAGAATAAAATCCAATGTCAGACACACAGTCCATTTACAAGTTCGTTCTGGGTCTGAACGAAACCGGAGGCACCTAGTACCCCGCATATCCATCGATCTCCAAGTACGTCTGGACGACCACCAACTGATTCCCTCCTCTTGGGTGTACGGCCCAATCAAGATCATCAGTAATTATCCAAACGACGTGAAGAGCTCCGGTCTTCAACCACCGTCTTCATCTTCGACTCACGTCGAATCAGTTATTCAGAATGGGATAAACGCGGTCTTTCTGAATAACTCGCGTATATAATAAACAAGTGTTACACAAACACAACATACGCCTCATTCCAATTCATCAGTCACTAACCGTAAATTAACAAGAGAATAATTCCCCAAATATTAACCCCGAAGGCCGAAAGCAACATCAGATCAATATCCAGAAAACCATTCTGGTTAGCTAACCGACAGTTAGTTTCTAAATTTCACATTCTTAGGGAAAGGTTCCCATTAATTTTATCAAAGATAAATCCTTTAAATTTATTCTTTAATCTACTTTTGAATATCAATTCAAACTAGTCGGGATTAAAGAACCTTACCGAAGTAATCGTTTGTTTTGATTTCCCAATCCCAACCTATTCATCCCATGAAGTAAAACTGGTCTTACTTCATATCTAACACCAACGTGTTATCGGTAAATTCAATTACCATTTCACGTTAAAATCTAATTAAAGATATAACTATCGCCTAGAGCAAAACTGGTGATACTCCATTCTCGATATTTTCAATCCAATTAAATATTCATTAAAACTCCACTTAGTTTTAATCTGTAACTGGGTTAAAGAATCAGTGTCATTTAAAACACGGTTCACGATAAACCCCATAATCACATCACATTTCAATCAGTACCTAACCGTAAATTAGCAAGTGAGCAATTCCCTAAGTATTAACCCCGAAGGCCGAAACCAACATCAGATCAATACCCCAGAAACCATTCAACTTAACTAATCTCCAGTTAGTTTCTGATTTCCTTAACTTCTTTGGGTCTAAGAACAGTATTATTGAAGATACCGTTCACGACAACCCAAAATCACATTTCTTTGATTATCGAGTTAAAGAACAAGTGTTATTTAAAACACTGTTCACGATAAACCCAAAAATCAATACCAATTCAATTCCAATTAAATATCATTTAATTGGTACACTTCATTAAATCTAAATAAAAAGATTTAATCTTTTTCTCAACTGGGCTTAAGAACATTGTTAATGAAGACACCATTCACGACAAACCCAAATCACATTTGATATTAAATACAAGGCTCTGAAAAGAAAATATATCGGCTTATATTCAATATCAAATTCTACGACTAACAAATATCGTATTGGAATTAACGATATAAATATATCTTTCAAATTCCCATAACAATATTTGTATCATCACGAAATCCAACATTGAACTATTCCGAAGACTATTTCGATTCAAATCCATTCCAATATAATTATTGGAAATTTTGGTTATTTTCAAAACCATTTCAAATCCAATTTATTTATTTAAAAATAAATAGAACTATAATTTTAGTTCAAAACTAGTTCATTTCGATAAAAATCTATTTTTATCTTTTCAGATATGGAGTTTTTCATCCCAAATCTTCCCAAATCATTTCTTATGATTTTACACAAATTATTACAATTTTTAATAATTTTATCAAGGCCCGTACAGTCGATTTCCATCAACGGCCATCGAACTGCACTTATAGCAACCTTCTCCAAATTTGATTTGGACATAATTCCAAATCCAACCGTTAAATCTCTAATTTCTAAAATTCATTGGAAAGCTCTTTTCGATACAAACCCAATGGTTCTGGTTTCAGGAGAATCCGACGGTCGGATCTCCCGTAATATCCGTTCGAAGTCAATGGTCGAAATTCGCGAACTGCCGCGGCGCGACGCCTTCTTTTCAGGCCATTATATTATATATATAATATATATAATATATACTTCGTCGATTCCCTTTTAAAACGTATTTAATAAATCGTTTTAAATTCGTTTTCAAAGTGATTTCAACTTCTTTTTCAAATTCAAATCAAAATTGAATTTTCCCTTACAAATTCGTTTTAAATTCATTTCAAATTGATTTCAATTCAAATCGATTTTGAATTCAATTTCAGTTCGTTTTCAATTCAATTCAATTTCAATTCGAATCCATTTCTATTCAATTTCGATTCGAATTCATTTCTATTCAATTTCAATTCTATTCAATTTCAATTCGAACTCATTTCTATTCAATTTCAATTCTATTCAATTTCAATTTGAATTCATTTCTATTCAAAATATCAGATTTTGAAATCACTTTCGATGTTCATTATAAAATGAGTAAAATCGATATAAATATCGTTCACGTCAAAATGGCATAAATCTAATCAACACGGCTTCATATATTTCTATTTTCAAATATTCTATTTCAAATATTTCTTTTTCAAAACTGGAATGAGGCCCAATCAATTACCATATAATGTTAATTATATGGATTTTCTACAACACATGTATACAATAACAACGATGAACAATCAACCATCATCCAAAGTGCATTCTACACTGTATAAGCATCAAATATAAATATTCAACGCTTATAACAGTCTGTCAATCAAACGATCGACATACAACTAAACAATCGGGATTAGTGTACGTCAAATATCATCCCAATACCCGTGTGGGGTTTCAAACAATCAAACACATATTTTATTTGTGCAGTTGGCCGATGTGTAAAATTTATCGTCCCAATCAATATCAGTCAAATGTGTATATATAAACAAATCGTCCGATTTGTTTATTTTTATTTCATTTCATATACACGTTAAAAATTCTATTTTTAACTATAAAATATTTTCCACTATAAAATATTTTATTTCAACTATATAAATATTTTATTTCATTTCACATCACATCACACAATCAACTACACATCAAAATCAAACAAACAAGCATACAAGCCGTCCATGGTCTGTGGACGACGGGTGTCGGGTGCTACTAAACACCGTCTGCATCCTAGTATATATTTCAACTAGAAAAATTAAATTTAAGGTGAGAAGTTCTCACCGACTAGCAAAACCAAACGCCTCGACTCTTCATATGTAGAAAATCTCCGTCGTTTCTTCTTTCATCACTTTCGTCATCCGTATTCACTACATATATAAAAATCGAATTTTTACTTCGCTATTCAATATATAAAAATCGAATTTTTTACTTCGCTATTCAATATATAAAAATCGAATTTTTATTCTATACATTATATAAAAATCATATTTTTATTGTCTCCTACATCATAAAAATTATATTTTTATTCTCTATAACTATAAATAAAAATCATTTCCTTATTAAACCTTCATACATAGAAAAATCAAATCTTTATTGAAAATAAAAATCAAATCTCTTTCGCTATACAAATCAATTCTTTTGCTCTCTAAAAATCCATTCTTTTTCTTTTTAAAATCATAGCTTTTACCTTTCAAAAATCCTAGCTTTTATAAAAATACAAATCGTATTCTTATCTAAGCCAAAATCATATTTAAAACCGATTTTAATAATATGGTTTTAACATATATATATAAAAAAACTGATTTATAAATATATATATTTTATATTTATAACACAAACAAGATCATATTTTTAAAAATAAAAATAAACGAAAAAGCTCACCTTCACTGGCCCTGACGTTGACTGCGCTATGGGGGGGTTCTACGTCGGAGGGGTGCTCTGGGTGGCGCTGGGGAGGGGCTCGAGGTGTTTGCGTCGCTTTCAGGGAGGTCAGCGGTCATGTTTTCAGATGGGGGTTGGGTTTGGGTTCACGGATTGGCAAGGAGGAAGAGGGGAGGGCGTCGTGGGAGGGGCGGGTGGCCAGGGAGGAGGCGGAGGCGAAGTTCGGCGGTGGCGGCACCTGTAACGGCGATGGCGGCGGATCGAGTTTAGGGGAGGAAGCGGTTTCTCTTTTGAACGATGGGGTTTGGGTTTGGGAAAGGGGATTTAGGGTTGAGGGCTTATATTTATTTAATTAATATTATTTTATTCTTTCAAAAAGTAACTTTTATTTTCGAACTCGGATTCGAACCCACTGACTGTCTTCCCTAGCTAATTACCCCCATTCCGAACACAATGGGATATGTATCGTAAGCTGATTCGATCGTTTCGATCAGTTTTCGTCAAAATCAACATATAAGTCTATATATTGAATTTGAACGTGCATTTCAATTTACCGGGGTCATATACTAACTCGAAAAATTCCAGAAAAATATTTTCTAGCTTCGTATTGACGATATGGTCCTAACAAAACTAGTTTCGTCCGATTCTGAGACTGTTTGAAAAATGGCCATTTTCCAGTCGATTAAAATCAATTGAAACTGGTCAAACGCGTTTTCCTTTGCCACGCTCACATATGGATTCGAAAAATTATGAAATTTGAAACATAGCAATAACTTGACATCCCGGATCCAACAAAAGTGGTTTCGTCGAAATTTGAGGTCGTTTGCAAAATGGCCATTTTCAAGGGCCGAAATTCCATAGCGACTATTCTGAAATTTCAACTGGACGTAACTTTTGATTCCCGCTATAAAATTTTGATTTCCCGGATTCGTTGGAAAGATATTCTCAATTAGATTCAAATATTTTTGGTTTCACTAAAATCTGGTTTATTTTGAATCCTGTACATTCATTTGAAATCGAATTATCGAACTACCGCACCATTTTCAATTCCTTTTATATTTTAAAATAAATATTTATATTTCTAACGACGATCTATATAAATATTTACGTTCGAATTCTATTAAAAATAAATTTCTCATCATTATTATTTAAAATAATCTATTTTAAATATTCAAAATACGCTAAAATTGCCAAAATAAAAATTTTAAATTGGCTCGCATTTCCGGGTTATTACAATCTCCCCCACTTAAAACTTTTCGTCCCTGAAAAGGAACGAAGCCGAAAGTTGTTTAACTAATCAACTCAACCTTCCATATTTCCATTACGGCTTAAGTTCTTCAACTTTTCAGTTTCTAAGAACTTTTCAAATTTTTCAAAAATTTGGCTAACACCCTAAATTTTTCGAAAAAATTCGCCATAACCTCCCCAGCACTGGGAGCACCGGGATAATACTGAAATTGCCGTACAGGCCCTCTGATCTCAAAAAGAAAAAGAAAAAGCCAAGCGGCTAGCCAATCGGCTCATAAAATCATCATCTCCCAAACAAAACAGTAAATTATGGTAAACATGTACCTATTTGTCGGGCAAACAATTTTATTCTTCTGCTCTAGCCTCTTTGCTTTGACCTGTTCAGTGTAAGTACATGTATATGCAAGCAAATGCGACCAAATTTCAATACAATTCACTTTTTAGTCAATTTGGCTAAATGGTTAAAATTTTAATTAATCAAGCCATAATCAAACAACACAATCATTAATTAATTAGTTGATTATCATTTCAAATTCATAATTTCGATACACAGTCAAAAATCAGATTTTTGATGCCAAATCACAACAATAGGCCCTATCTAATTTTGGTTCTCACACCAGTCTAATGGAAATATATAGATATCACACCTTCGACACTCAAATATAAATGCTGATGATGATGCACCATCATCAGGATTATCCCCGGGTGACTAGAGTATGATTCTATACCTATCCAGTATATTAAAACTTCGAATATACGTTTGCAAGGCGCATATGCAAAATCTTTATATATTGGATTGTCCAAATTCAATATAAAATAAATATTCAAATACGTATACAACGATTTAAATTTCAAAACAAAATTGGTTTTCATTTTTATTTTAAAAATTTACTCTTTACACTCGTTCTAGGATACTACTGATCCCATCTCTAACAAGTCATTCTCCTTGGATATTACTAATCCAATATCTGATGAATTCTTTCGTATGGTTCTAATGTGTCTTGTTCTCTGAGCTTTGTAAACCAAAGCTCTGGTACTAACTGTGAGGACCCGTAACTTCCCCGTGAAGGAAAGAGCGGATACTTCGAGAACAACATACAAAAGAACGCAGACAGAAGAACATTTCATTGTATATTACAACAATTCCATCAAAATACAAGAATATACATAGTATAAATATTACACAGAAAATAACAGAGATTTAAACTACATTTAAATACATCGCAACGGAAAATAATACAATACACAACCAGAAGAGATATACGGATACAAAGCTTTCCGGATATCATTCCAGCTGTAAACCAGGATCCTATGAATTTAAATCTGCAAAACCAAAACTACTAGCTACCGGTGCGGAAAATAGGGGCACCCAGAGTTTAGGTTAAAACAATAAACTCCAGGTCAGTCATGTGACTGGTATGAGAACTAAAACAGTTATAAATCTTTATTTTAAAGTTAGGTAAATCAAGGGACCACGCCGTATAACACGGAACAGGTTTCCTCCCAAGAATACCAGTGCATAAAACAAACAACGCAATGCTAAATAAAGAAAAATGAAGCTATTATAAGACCCAAGTCCTATCACACAATGCAACACAAGCCGGGGGATAGGGTTTTCCCTTATAATAGCCAAAAATGCTTAATACGTTTAAAACAAATCGTTTGATACTATAATAAGTGCATAGTGTATAAAACAACTTCAAATCATAAGTATCAATCATAGACGGCATAGGTACCATATATCATGTCGCCATACTATTTCTACAATTAAAACCGCAAAATCACGTATTTGGAAATTGGATTTCCATCTGTGAACCGAGGCAAAAGATAGTCCTCACCGACTTCGAGACTCTCTAGCCCGAGCCTCAGGGTCAGAGCGCATCGACCCTTGGATCCTCAGGGCCAGTCCACCGATGTGGATTAAACTTAAACCCTGAACATGCGTTTCCCCGCCCTATGGGGCGTAAATGAGCCAACGAATGGCTGCATCGGACGCGGATCGTCCGATCAAACCGAGGCGCCTCACAACAGCAACAACCACATAAGTCAAACTCGCCAGGGTGTGTAAAACCACTGACGCCACTTCTAGCTAGAAAGAAATGCATGCCCTCCCTGACGTCCTCTCCCGTTTTGGTTCACACCGGGGTGTGAGGCTCGCGAATCAACATTACACAAAGCTACGCCACACAGGCCATGCTTTGATCATCAACCACAAGACTTTGCTTTTCAACAGAAGCCTAGATCCATTTGCCACTTAGGCATGCCACACAGGCAATTCACTCTATGCGTTTGATATCCATCAGTATATAACCGCTGAGCTCGTACGTCTCAGAGAAGGGCGTTAAGCAAGAGAATAAATTCTCCGCCGCCAAACAGATATATATTTAATAGAAATCAATCACACAGAATAAAATCCAACGTCAGACACACAGTCCATTTACAAGTTCGTTCTGGGTCTAAACGAAACCGGAGGCACCTAGTACCCCGCATATCCATCGATCTCCAAGTACGTCTGGACGACCACCAACTGATTCCCTCTTCTTGGGTGTACGGCCCAATCAAGATCATCAGTAATTATCCAAACGGCATGAAGACCTCCGGTCTTCAACCACCGTCTTCATCTTCGACTCACGTCGAATCAGTTATTCAGATTGGGATAAACCCGGTCTTTCTGAATAACTCGCGTATATAATAAACAAGTGTTACACAAACACAACATACGCCTCATTCCAATTCTCCAGTCACTAACCGTAAATTAACAAGAGAATAATTTCCCAAATATTAACCCCAAAGGCCGAAACCAACATCAGATCAATATCCAGAAAACCATTCTGGTTAGCTAACCGACAGTTAGTTTCTAAATTTCACATTCTTAGGGAAAGGTTCCCATTAATTTTATCAAAGATAATTCCTTTAAATTTATTCTTTAATCTACTTTTGAATATCAATTCAAACTAGTCGGGATTAACGAACCTTATCGAAGTAATCGTTTGTTTTAATTTCCCAATCCCAACCTATTCATCCCATGAAGTAAAACTGGTCTTACTTCATATCTAACACCACGGTGTTATCGGTAAATTCAATTACCATTTCACGTTAAAATCTAATTAAAGATCTAACTATCGCCTGGAGCAAAAATGGTGATACTCCATTCTCGATCTTTTCAATCCAATTAAAGATTCATTAAAACTCCACTTAGTTTTAATCTGTAATTGGGTTAAAGAATCAGTGTCATTTAAAACACGGTTCACGATAAACCCCAAAATCACATCACATTTCAATCAGTCCCTAACCGTAAATTAGCAAGTGAGCAATTCCCTAAGTATTAACCCCGAAGGCCGAAACCAACATCAGATCAATACCCCAGAAACCATTCAACTTAACTAATCTCCAGTTAGTTTCTGATTTCCTTAACTTCTTTGGGTCTAAGAACAGTATTATTGAAGATACCATTCACGACAACCCAAAATCACATTTCTTCGATTATCAGGTTAAAGAACAAGTGTTATTTAAAACACTGTTCATGATAAATCCAAAAATCAATACCAATTCAATTCCAATTAAATATCATTTAATTGGTACACTTCATTAAATCTAAATAAAAAGATTTAATCTTTTTCTCAACTGGGCTTAAGAACAGTGTTAATGAAGACACCATTCACGACAAACCCAAATCACATTTGATATTAAATACAAGGCTCTGAATAGAAAATATATCGGCTTATATTCAATATCAAATTCTACGACTAAAAAATATCGTATTGGAATTAACGATATAAATATATCTTTCAAATTCCCATAACAATATTTGTATCATCACGAAATCCAACATCGAAATATTCCGAAGACAATTTAGATTCTAATCCATTCCAATATAATTATTGGAAATTCTGGTTATTTTCAAAACCATTTCAAATCCAATTTATTTATTTAAAAATAAATAGAATTATAATTTTAGTTCAAAACTAGTTCATTTCGATAAAAATCTATTTTTATCTTTTCAGATATGGAGTTTTTCATCCCAAATCTTCCCAAATCATTTCTTATGATTTTACACAAATTATTACTATTTTTAATAATTTTATCAAGGCCCGTACAGTCGATTTCCATCAACGACCATCGAACTACACTTATAGCGACCTTCTCCAAATTTGATTTGGTCATAATTCCAAATCCAACTGTTAGATCTCTAATTTCTAATATTCAATGGAAAGCTCTTTTCGATACGAACCCAACGGTTCCGGTTTCAGGAGAATCCGACGGTCGGATCTACCGTAATATCCGTTCGAAGTCAATGGTCGAAATTCGCGAACTGCCGCGGCACGGCGCCTTCTATTCAGGCCATTATATTATATATATAATATATACTTCGTCGATTCCCCTTTAAAAGGTATTTAATAAATCGTTTTAAATTCGTTTTCAAAACGATTTCAACTTCTTTTTCAAATTCAAATCAAAATTTAATTTTCCCTTACAAACTCGTTTTAAATTCATTTCAGATTGATTTCAATTCAAATCGATTTTGAATTCAATTTCAGTTCGTTTTCAATTCAATTCAATTTCACTTCAAATTCATTTCTATTCAATTTCAATTCTATTCAATTTCGATTCGAATTCATTTCTATTCAATTTCAATTCTATTCAATTTCAATTCGAACTCATTTCTATTCAATTTCAATTCTATTCAATTTCAGTTCTATTCAATTTCAATTCTATTCAATTTAAATTCAATTCAATTTCAATTCGAATTCATTTCTATTAAAAATATCAGATTTTGAAATCACTTTCGATGTTCATTATAAAATGAATAAAATCGATATAAATATCGTTCACGTCAAAATGGCGTAAATCTAATCAACACAGCTTCATATATTTCTATTTTCAAATATTCTATTTCAAATATTTCTTTTTCAAAACTGGAATGAGGCCCAATCAATTACCATATAATGTTAATTATATGGATTTTCTACAACACATGTATACAATAACAACGATGAATAATCAACCATCATCCAAAGTGCATTCTACACTGTATAAGCATCAAATATAAATATTCAACGCTTATAACAGTCTGTCAATCAAACGATCGACATACAACTAAACAATCGGGATTAGTGTACGTCAAATATCATCCCAATACCCGTGTGGGGTTTCAAACAATCAAACACAGATTTTATTTGTGCAGTTGGGCGATGTGTAAAATTTATCGTCCCAATCAATATCAGTCAAATGTGTATATATAAACAAATCGTCCGATTTGTTTATTTTTATTTCATTTCATATACACGTTAAAAATTCTATTTTTAACTATAAAATATTTTCCACTATAAAATATTTTATTTCAACTATATAAATATTTTATTTCATTTCACATCACATCACACAATCAACTACACATCAAAATCAAACAAACAAGCATACAAGCCGTCCATGGTCTGTGGATGACGGGTGTCGGGTGCTACTAAACACCGTATGCATCCTAGTATATATTTCAACTAGAAAAATTAAATTTAAGGTGAGAAGTTCTCATCGACTAGCTAAACCAAACGCCTCGACTCTTCATATGTAGAAAATCTCCGCCGTTTCTTCTTTCATCACTTTCGTCATCCGTATTTACTACATATATAAAAATCGAATTTTTACTTCACTATTCAATATATAAAAATCGAATTTTTTACTTCGCTATTCAATATATAAAAATCGAATTTTTATTCTATACATTATATAAAAATCATATTTTTATTGTCTCCTACATCATAAAAATTATATTTTTATTCTCTATAACTGTAAATAAAAATCGTTTCCTTATTAAACTTTCATACATAGAAAAATCAAATCTTTATTGAAAATCAAATGTCTTTCGCTATACAAATCAATTCTTTTGCTCTCTAAAAATCCATTCTTTTTCTTTTTAAAATCATAGCTTTTTCCTTTCAAAAATCCTAGCTTTTATACGAATAAAAATCGTATTCTTATCTAAGCCAAAATCATATTTAAAACTGATTTTAATAATATGGTTTTGACATATATATATATATATATAACTGATTTATAAATATATATTTTATATTTATAACACAAACAAGATCATATTTTTAAAAATAAAAATAAACGAAAAAGCTCACCTTCACTGGCCCTGACGTTGACTGCGTTATGGGGGGGTTCTTCGTCGGAGGGGTGCTCTGGATGGCGCTGGGGAGGGGCTCGAGGTGTTTGCGCCGCTTTCAGGGAGGTCGGTGGTCATGTTTTCAGATGGGGGTTGGGTTTGGGTTCATGGATTGGCAAGGAGGAAGAGGGGAGGGCGTCGTGGGAGGGGCGAGTGGCCAGGGAGGAGGCGGAGGCGAAGTTCGGCGGTGGCGGCGCCTATAACGGCGATGGCGGCGGATCGAGTTTGGGGGAGGGAGTGGTTTATCTTTTGAACGACGGGGTTTGGGTTTGGGAAAGGGGATTTAGGGTTGAGGGCTTATATTTATTTAATTAATATTATTTTATTCTTTCAAAAAGTAACTTTTATTTTCGAACTCGGATTTGAACCCACCGACTGTCTTCCCTAGCTAATTACCCCCATTCCGAACAAAATGGGATATGTATCGTAAGCTGATTCGATCGTTTCAATCAGTTTTCGTCAAAATCAACATATAAGTCTATATATTGAATTTGAACGTGCATTTCAATTTACCGGAGTCACTTACTAACTCGAAAAATTCCAGAAAAATATTTTCTAGCTTTGTATTGATGATACGGTCCTAACAAAACTAGTTTCGTCCGATTCTGAGACTGTTTGAAAAATGGCCATTTTCCAGTCGATTAAAATCAATTGAAACTGGTCAAACGCGTTTTCCTTTTCCACGCTCACATATGGATTCGAAAAATTATGAAATTTTAAATCTAGCAATAACTTGACATCCCGGATCCAACAAAAGTGGTTTCGTCGAAATCCGAGGTCGTTTGCAAAATGGCCATTTTCAAGGGCCGAAATTCCATAGCGACTATTCTGAAATTTCAACTGGACGTAACTTTTGATTCCCGCTATGAAAATTTGATTTCAAAGATTCGTTGGAAAGATATTCTCAATTAGATTCAAATATTTTTGGTTTCACTAAAATCCGATTTATTTTGAATCATGTACATTCATTTGAAATTTGAAATCGAATTATCGAACTACCGCGCCATTTTCAATTCCTTTCATAATTTAAAATAAATAATTATATTTCTAACGACGATCTATACAAATATATACATTCGAATTCTATTAAAAATAAAATTATCGTTATTACTATTTAAAATAATCTATTTTAAATATTCAAAATTCGCTAAAATTGCCAAAATAAAAATTTTAAATTGGCTCGCATTTCTGGGTTATTACAAGGATGATTATTTTATTGTGGTTGATAGACACTATTATAATATCAAAAGAATTTTGATATAAAGATTTTCGTTTCTTTCAAAAGGAAATGTTGAATCAAGTGTTTTGGATTCTCATAGGGGAAAAACCCGTTCTGTTATACGTCGTGGTCTTATAAGATATCGTTTAATTGCTCATACTGTTTTAAATTGTTTTACTCATACCAGTCCCATGACTGACCCAGAATTTGTTTTGTTCTGCTTTACCATAAACTCTTGGGTGCCCAATTTTTTCCAGGCGGTCAAGTAGTCAGAATTTTACAGATATACTTGGAGAGCTTGGAGCAGAAGGCTTCAGGAGTATATACCTATTGTTATTTCTGCTATGTTGTAAGTGTTGTACTCTGATAATGTTACTATATACATATGCTAGTTTTATTTCAAAGTTATGTATCTATTATATATTGTTCGTTCCGCTGTGAGATTCGTGTTACTTTGATGATGTTGTATGCTCTTCTTCTTCTTCTATTCTAAATTTCTATCTTATCTATTCTCACCCTCTATTTTCTTTCATTAACTATCCAGTATTTTCGATGCTTGGATAGTAGACATTGAGTTTATGTCGGTTATTCAGGATCGCGAAAACCCGGGTCGTTACAGTCTTGGTATCTTAGGGGTCGGCTTTGTATTAATGTTGCCTCCAATGCATAATTCTGACCACTCTGAATAACCTTAGTCTTTTGGCAATCTTTAGACATGTGTCCTTCATCGTGGCAGTTGAAGCATCTTCCTTTAAACTCTTTTTTTGCCAAAGCAGTCTTGCAATCCTTGGCCTCATGGCCTCTACGGTTACACCTCGTACAAGTCTTGGCTTCCTTCTTAAACTTGCCCCCTTTCTTTTTGTTCCTCTGCTACTCCTTCTTCTTATTCTTTTTAGTGCCTGAACTTCCTTCTCCTTTCTCACCATTTTTGTTTTCCTTAGAGCCTTCAGCTGTGCAAAAATTAACTGTCTCCACTAATGTTTCAAAGGTTGCTCCGAATGTTACTTGGGCTAACAAAGTATCCTTCAATGGGGGATTAAACCCATTGACAAACCTTAAGGCTTTATTTACTGGGGTGTCCACTAAACCCCTACCAAACTAATATAACGCGGTGAATTTAGCCAGATACTCTTGTAGGCTCAAACTTCCTTACTTGAGATGAAAAAACTTCTCTAACTAGATCGACATCTCAGCTTTTGGTAGAAACTTTTCTTCAAAGAAGGCCTTGAATTCAGCCCATGTAAACACTCAGCCCTTGTTCTCTATAGATACTAAGTTCTACCACTCGAGGGTTTCTCAATTTAAGTGTTAGGCCGCCATTCTCCTCTTTACTTCGACTAGCCATCCGGTGGCTTCAAAAATCCTTTCACAATCCATTTTCCAAGATTAAGAAATAACAAAAATTTATGTTCCTAATAATGTTTTTCCACCAAGGTCGCGAAGCTTTTACAGAATCGGGAAAATCAAAGGCTACCTCAGCGGCATGAGCTGCAGGCACCGCTGGGGCGGGATTAGCAATAGGGACCTATTCTAATGTACGGAGATACTGTTGGAACCATTCTGGAAAATATCGGGGTATTGCCTGGTTTCTTGTTTGAGAGGATTATCATCCATTCTAATATCTAAAAAAGAAAAGGAAGAATCCTACAGTGAATACTCCTGAGATAGTATTTTAAGCTGAAAAGAGAAGAAAACAATAAAGTTGCCTAGTATAGTTGCGTATGCTTATTAGGGTAAATATATATCTTATATATATAGTCTGAAGACCTTTTTCAAAATAAAAATATGTCTCTCATACATATAATTTCCCTATAGTTGAGTGACCTATGCTTTGATACCAAATGTAACAACCCGCCCAGAGTGGGCCTAAATTTCGACCCAGAAATACCCATCGAAACGTAGAACCACTCTAAATGGATCGTTGGTTCCTGTAAGGAATTACATTTGCATAGAATAACGGATAAACATAATGTTATGGAATCTCACACAGTGGAAAAAAAGTATAACACCTAAATAAGATGTACCATTTCATGAAAGCCACAGAATTCAAATACAAACTGTCAATATACAATTATTAAATCGGTCATCATTATGGCTCATAGTTTAGAGTTTCCATTAGCGAAACAGCAATGAAAACTAATAAAAGCATAATATCCCCATCGCCTTTGTCAGACTCCAGCTTCGTTTCCTTCATTGGATAGCAACATCACCTACTAACCTGTTAGATATGTTAAGGAGAGGGGTCAGAACATTAAGTCCTGTGTGATTGGAAATAATATTTGCTCACAGGCCATACCCTTGATTTAACAGGTTACATATGTCAAGGTATGTCTGCGAACACACAAGCACATACATATACAAAAAGGGTTTAACCAATGAGGTGTATATCTGAATCAATCACTTAAGACCTCATTAGTGCATTTAGGGTGGAGACCCAATGAGGTGGACAATCTCGTTCACTTAAGGCATGTTGTAACATATTTATTAAGGGTAGATTATCATGAACTTTTATGACCCTAAGACGAACACTAGCCACTTAATACACTATCCTAATATGTCAACGTTCTTAATTATATATATTCTCACAAGTAGTATGAGAATAGTAACGTGTCGCTTAGTACTGGTTTATGGTAAGCCCGCACATAGCCGTTTAAGACCCTCCGTCGGATGCTTCGTGTTACTATTTATATGATATTACGGTAGAACACTTATGCTACTTAAGACTTCCCTTAGACAGTTGGTGAATTAAATAGAATACTACATCCAACGTATACCAACTTTGTCCCTAGGTTGGCCCTCCTAAATTTCCTGAAGGAAGTGGACATTCCGGTAAACTACCTGTTAGATCCAAAATTGGCTCTAACACCCAAATTAACAATAATTGTAATAAAATGAAATCGAAAATAAGATAGAGATGCAAGATTTATAGTGGTTTGGCATTAGAGAGCCTACGTCCACTTTATATCACTTGGATTAATGATATGAATGCAATTACAACAAGATTCTCACTCAATCAATACATACATTCACTCAATAATCTTTGAGAAATGCTCTAAGTAATGATTTGAATGGGATTAAGGTACTGAAATTCGGTTTTGCAAGAATACTTGAGTTCTGAGAATGCCCAAAAAGATCCTTCCAAATGCCTCTTGGTAGTGTATTTATAGGTGGAAAATCCTCTTGGAATCGGATCGGTTCGGATCCACGTGGCATCCATCCCATCACTTTCGGGTTCGGATGGATTCTGGTGATGACAGCACATCTAGTTAGTGGCAAACATGGGTAGAACGTGTGTATAACCACCCCGAATATCAAGGGAACGTGGGAGCGAGTGTTGTTGCAGTTCTGGATTCGGATCGGATAGGCTGGTAAAAAAGGGGTCAGATCGGCCTTGTCTCTTCCGATCTGGTCCGGCCTGCATCCTGTCTTTCCTTGCTTTGCGTTGGTTTGCTTCTACCCAGAGAATCCCGTTCCGATCTGGTTATCTAGCAGGGTGCTCTTCATTGTTTGAGTATTTAACTTTGTGTAGCCTAGTTCACAAAGTAGGCTAACATTTTGCCCCCTCAAAGGGACGCTTCTATTGAAGATGGAGCGTGCTTTGACATTGCCTGTTCATTGATCTCTGAAATCTCCGTTCGTTTGTAGGGATGTATTGTTTCGTAAAGTTGTGTCTCTTGCAACCTATAAATACACCAAAAGGTTCACAAATTTTCTCCTTCCTTTTTGACAAGCTTTAGGAACTTTGACGGATGTCCGGTGACTCTTCCAAGTAAGATTTTTCTTTATTTTTCTCTGAATTCAATTTGCATGCCAAGTTAATGTGTATAATTCCCTTCGGGTTCGGACTCCGACCCGAACGACTTTCCTTTTCACCTTGCTTAACATTGGATTAACGGGCCAGAATGTATTTGTGGGCTTACACTCTGGTCTGAACGGGGTGAAAGACGGGGAATACAAAGGGCCATGTTAGATCTATATAAACTCGTTACCTCTTCTCCTTCTTTCTTTCTTCTTTTTATTCTTGTCGTCCTTTTAGTTTTACACGAGAAAAAAGAAAACCCTAACTCTAAAAAACTCCAGAATTCTCGTTTTAATCTTCTAATCGAACACATAGGTAGGTTTATAATCTCGATTTACTTCGTCATAGTTGTTTTTGGTTAGGATTTGTGGTCAATTTGAACGATTTGGGCATGGCGTTTGCTTAACTCCGACGCCGTGACCTCTTCCGCCATCGTCGTTAATGGCGTCATCGCCATCTCGAGGCAGTATTGTAGGGAATTAGCATCTATTGTTGAATGTTTCAGCACATAAATGCTTGGCTTCAATTGGGGTTTTTGACACGAAGTTGGGTTCGGTGTTGGTTGAGTGGGATAGAAGATGGAGAAGAAGAAGAGGATAGGAGGAGCTGGGATCGGTTCGGGTGGAGAAAGGTTAAAGTGAAGGGAAGGGGAAGAGGTTCCTATGACCGGATCGGGTCGGAGTAAGAAACAAAGAGGAAGAGAGGCATGGATACTCAAGTAAATCCAAACCGCTCCGAATGCCTACCTCCGAACCGATCCGGTTTTGCTGGCTGGTTGTGAACGTTTGCTTCAGACCAAAACATGGTTCCCCTCCGATCCGATTTTAACACTTACATCTGAACCGAAGCATTCTACTTAATGCACAAGAATTTGTTCAACTGGCCAAATCAATACTTGATACAACCTTCAACTTAAAGAACAGTTAGGATAGCGCCTTACGAACATAAACGAACATCAAGAACTATTCCGAACATTACTGCTTTATCGAACCTTTGCATCACACTCTCATGCGTTTACTTTGCATCCTTTGCACACATAGCACACACTTTAGTTCACACACATACACAAGGGGATATGAGCTATCTTACTCTAACTTATGTTATTGCTTCTTCAGTAGTTTAGCGATCATGGCAGAGAGATGTTCATCTAGGTTAGCAGAGAAGAGAGAAAATGCGGAAACTTCTGAGGAATTTACTCTTGATGACATATCCTCTCCCTCAGACCCTGAATGAGACGATGAGGGCCCATATTATGAAGTAGAAGCACACAATAGTGAAATACCTTCTGATAGTGAAGTTTCTCTTGGCGATGAAGAGGAAGGAGGGATAGGAGATAATCGTGCTCCTGATGAGTTTGAGTCTGCCATTACATTGGAGTTACCCAAAGATTTTGTTGAATCGACGATTGATGATGACAGACTTGTTCAAATATGTCTAAAGCATGGAATACTGAAAAGAGATACCCTGGTTCCATCAAAAACAGATCGCCCCCACAATCCTCCGGAAGGATTTATGGCAGTTACCTGATTGATGTGTATGGTTGGGGCTATTCACCGTTTCCGCCTTTTATTGTCGACTTTCTGAGACAGATGTGGATTGCCCCCATGCAATTACATCCCAACTCTTTTGCTTATTTATACACCTTGTATATAGTATACAAAGAGGTTTTAGGTATAGAGCCTACCTTCGATGATGTCCACTTTTTTTATAATATCAAGCGTCGGACTCAAGAGACTCCTTCCTTCTCATATTTTGAATCAGTCCCAAAAAGGAAAATTATTACGGCTCCATTGAGCAGCAAGGCTGGCGATTCTAAGCTCGAATGGTTTTATATCAGGAAGCAGCCGGGGTGCGCCAGGAGATGGACCAAATCAAGTAAAGCACCGATTTTCTAGATCTCAATTTTAAATGCTCATGCCAACACATTAACTTGCTTTCTTTTTTATTCGCAGTTGATAACCCAAAGCAAATATCGGATCAATTGTACTTTAATCATTTGCATCAGCTTCTCAATGGCGATCAAAAGTTCCTAACCATCGACGAAGTTCTTAAGGATGAGTATCTCCATCATCACGGGTTACTATCTATTACCCGTAGTATAGGTCATGGGACGGGTCCATATGTATATATACCCCCGGTAGACATTATTCCTGAGACGGGCGAGGGCTCGAAGGGTCCGACAATACCTCTTCAGACTTCGCCTTCTCCATCTTCAACTCAGGACGATGAGTTAGCCAACATAGCTGAAAAACATAGAGAAGGATATACCGTCCCTGACGATGCTATTTCTCCTGAGAAGTTAACATCCCCAAAAGAGCTACCGACAGATGCTCCCCAAGGAGATGCTCCTACTACCGACGATTCCACATTTAAGGGTTTAGGAAATCTCCCCCTGCCTGAAACCATCTATACTTCAGAGGACTTTGGCACAAATCCTTTAACTTTCACTTCTTCAGAGGAGACTACTCCCATGAAGGCCAAAGAGCCCGCTCATGCTAGTCTGGCTTTAGACTCGGGTTTGTTGGGGGGAACACCACTTAGGATGCACATGACACATTAGCACTGCACGTCACGACACTCATGTCTCATGTGTATATTGACTCTGAATTTCACTTATATTGTTGTGCAGGTACAATGTCTCGCCCTTACTATGATGTCAGAAAAATGCGCCGTAGCATGTCTAGACCTCCTTCCGATATCGAGCATGATCGTCATGAAAGCCGGGGAAGAGATGATAGAAGGCCTCACGATTCTCATCGACCACACACCTCACGCTCTCGTTCCCCTGTCCGGTCGGATCCAGACAGATATAAGGGCTACCAGAGCCATCGAGGAGAAGTCACGTCGCAATTTAAAGATCGATCTTCTCCTTAAGACAAACATAGTTGGGGAAAAAGTCCACCGAAACATACCGATTCGCGAGACAAACACAAAGTTTCTGAGAAGCGATCTGGAAAAGGTGATGTAGCCATCGTCCAGGCTAAGGAAAACACATTGAACTAACATACTGCAAGCCTCCACCACTGGATGTTGATTCCAAAATTAAGCTGGCATATCTGGAGAAGTAGTTCCCAGATCACTACTTTGATAATCTAACTTTCTTACCCGCACTTGAGCCTATTTCTTCAAAGTGGGCAGATGAGGCTAAAGCAAAGATTGACGCAGTTGAGAAGCAATACTCAGAGATGTACAAATACTCACGCAATATCTCCAGAATCATTCAGGCTTTAATTACAGACGTTGATTCAATGAAAAAGGCTGCGGATTCGGATGAGAATGCCTTGAAAAATTTGGAAAAAGATCTGGAAGACACACAGGCTCAACTCGTCATCGCTCAACGAGATGCCAACAACTTCAAATAGCAATTTGAGGAATTACAAAGCATTATCATGACTTGCTGGAATCTCATAGTCAAGAGCGTTTGGAGTTGAAGAAACAAGCAGAAGACGCTAAGTTAGACAGTGTCAAAATGCAACTGGCTTACAATACTCTTGAGCAAGAAAAAGCCGAGTTAGCGAGAAAAAATGCTGAACTAGAGAAACGAAACGCTGACTTGGAGTCCAAGTTAATGGAATCCGAAAATAGGGTTGCACTAGCTGAGGGGAATGTCGATAACGCCATTAAATCTGCTGAAGAAACCTGTAAACAGCTATCAGAGGCTCATGAAGTAGCGCACGGTTTTGGCGAACTATTGATTGAATTCTTTGCACACATAATTCGTCGCTGAAACATCTCTTGGATTGAAGACTATCCGACTACCTTAGTTCACGTGTGGAGTCAAATCATCGAATGGGATAAAGAGGAACTTAAGGTAGACTTCGTTGATGAAGATAAACTTATGGAGAAGTATCTGATAGATGACAAACCGGCACGCCTGGCCGAGGGGCGTCGCCTCATTGCTATTGCTATGGAGAAGGAGAAACGCCTGGCCAAACAAAAGAATATCCCTGAGGTTGGTTCTTCTTCCTCTACCGCTGAAACTACTGAAGTTGAGGGATATGATCCCGAGAACCCGAGAATTCCTAAGGCGTCTCTTTTATCTCCTATACCCGAATCGGCGTCAGAGACGGTAGCCACCCCAATTGAGAAACCATCAGAAGGTATTTCTACCTTTTCACCTCAATTTTTTCAAGACCGTCTCCACCTTTAATCACATAATTAGGCAATCGATCAAGGATCCTTTATTTTCTCCTAGGTTGATAACTGTTGCTTCTCATTTTGTAGGTGCTGGACCATCCGAGAAGATTGATGAGCCTCAGGGAGCCTCTATTAGAGAAGAATCCATGAAAAAGGCTCAAGGAGGACAGGATAAGGCTACCACCGTCGAATCCGGAGGGGGAGCTGAACTGTCTAAGGCCGATACTTCTCATGATGATGAGATGATAGATGCCTTAAAAGATGATAGTGGTAATGAGGGGCAATAAGAAGGTCCTGATGTGGCTATAATTGGGGATTCAAAAAGTGCCGATGACATTACTTTGGCCGAAATGAAAGCCGAACAAGACAAACGCGTGCAGCTAAAACTTGAAGACTTGAACCCTGAAAGCCTTAAGCCCCATGCAGTGGTGGATCCTGGATCAAGGTTAGTTGTTAAGCTTTCAACTCGGTCTATTACAGAAGAGCTTGCTAAAAAATCTTCTCTTGATTCCAGTGTTCCGACTCCTGGGAAGAAATCCACCGACTCTGGTACTTCAACTATAGAGAAGAAAAGGCCAAAGCGTCTTATGATTGATACTGAAAAAGAGGCTAGAAATACTCATAAGGCTGCCAAAAAATCCAAGTCTGCTCCAAAGCCCAAGTGATGATGTGCTTTGTTTTATTTTGATATTCAATTGGTCCGCATTTGTTGCAGCGAGTGCGGCCCTCGCATCTTTTGCTTGATTTCCCTGTACAAACTCACGTGTTTGTAAATAAAATAGTTTATTTCCTGCAATGTCTGATAGTTGTTAGTTTAGCACTTAAGTAAAAATGCAAATGGACAGCATGTCATATTACAGTTATATAATAAAGTCATTGTTGAGGGGAACATGTGTGCACATATATGCCCCCAATCAATCTTGGATAACTGAGTAAGAATTATTCAAGACTGATTAAATTCAAAATCCAATTGCCTCTGATTCTCCAACGGGGCCATATTCCTTTCGTCATTGATGCCTATTCCTTTTAGCATCTTTATACTCTCCTGTCTCATAACCAGGTTAGAGTATTATTGAGGCGGTCTCTTATCGGGGTGCACCTTCACACCTCAAGGGACGTCGTATTCTCGTCCTTTATACTCTCTCTCAATTCATGAGAGTTAGAGTTAAGAATGTCATCTTCCCATTCTTTTGCATTTTATCATGCAAGTGGTCGTTTTGTTCGTTCCTGCAAATAGGTTATCTCCAATTTTCTAAATTTAATTTAATGTTTCATGATAGAATAATTGTCGAAGATATAAATAATGCGGGAAAGTAAATGACACATGATATTTTTATAGTGGTTCACCTAAGTCGTAGCCTACATCCACTTCATAATCCTTTGTTCATATAAACAGACTTTTTAAGGCAAGTCGTGCCTTTTTACACAGCTTATAAAAACAAAAAGGAAGACATTTCATATTTAGCTCAGATATCGTCGTAAGTGCTGAGCGTTCCAAGCTCTGGGAATCTCTTCACCATCCACGGTCGTTAGCTTGAATGCTCCTGTATCAAGCTTCTGTTGGATGGTGTATGGCCCTTCCCATTTTGGACCCAATTGGGTCAAAGGCGGGAAGACTCGTTTCAGTACTAGGTCTCCTGGTTCAAAGGTTTTGAAGCAAACTTTCAGGTCATAATAACGTGCTACTTGATGTCGATGTATCGAGGCACGCAAGTCTGCTTCGTCTCTTTTTTCTTCAATCATATCAAGAGACTCTAGGAGGAGTGTTCTATTTGTGATCGGGTCATAGTACGCGACTCGATGAGAAGGGACTTCCAATTCTACCGGGATTACTGCTTCTAACCCAAAGGAAAGTGAATAGGGTGTATGGCCGATGGCCGTCTTAAAGGTTGTCCTGTAGGCCCATAAAGCTAGTGGTAGCTCATCTACCCATCTAGCTTTGGCCCACTCTAACCGCTTCTTAAGAATAGATTTAATGATCTTGTTTATTGCTTCGACCTGGCCATTTGACTGCGGGTGAGCTACAGCAGTGTACCGTTTATCAATCTTGTACTTCTGGCGGAAATTTCTGAATTCGATGCTATCAAACTGTGTCCCATTATCAGTTATGATGGTCTTCGGTATCCCAAATCGACAGATGATGTTCCTGACCACAAAACTGATCACCTTTCTTGCCGTGATCGTTGTTAAAGGTTCAACTTCCACCCATTTCGTGAAATAGTCCACAGCGATGATCGCGTACTTAGCTCCTCCTCTAGCAATAGGTAACACTCCAATAATGTCAATTCCCCACATGGAAAACGGCCATGGGCTTACCATCGACTTGAGCTGAGTCGGAGGCGCTCTGGGAATTTTGGAAAATCTTTGACATCTGTCGCAGCATCGTGAATTATCAGCCGCGTCTTTATTCACGGTAGGCCAGAAATATCCATACCGTAATAATTTATTTGCTAGGATTTGGCCCCCAGTGTGGTCTCCACACTCACCTTCATGTACTTCTTGCAGTACACGTTTAATGTCGTCGTGTGCGATACACCATAATAGGGGCATTGAAAACCCTTGGCGATAAAGGACGTCGTCCAGTAAAACGTATCTTGCAGCCTTGCGTCTTACAGCTCGTCTTTTGCTCTTTTTCAATGGGAGGGTTCCATTCTTGAGAAAATTCTTGATCGATGTCATCCATGATTCTCTCTCTGGGTCGACTTCCAAGGATAGTTCCGCTTCCATTAGGCCGAAACTCGGTGATTCCAAAACCTCTATCGGAACCATTTCAGTTTCTTTATGATTATCAGAACTTGCTAGCTTCGCCAGTCGATCTACTTTTTGATTTTCCGTTCTTGGAATGTGCGTTATGCTGTGATGCTCCAAACTTCCCAACAACTCCTTTACCTTTTTGAGATAAGTAACGAGTCGAGGTCATTTAGCAGTAAATTCTTCCCGAACCTGGCACACAACTATCTTGGAATCGCAATATATATCCAGTGTCTTCACTCCCAATTCTTTGGCGAGTTTCAGCCCGGCAATCAGGGCTTTATACTCGGAATCGTTATTAGTAGCAGCAAACTTTAATCGTAATGCATAGTAAATAGATTGTCCTTCAGGAGTTATTAAAACAACTCCAGCGCCGGAACTTCGATCATTTTTGGCTTCGTCCGTATATAGCTTCCACGGACTAAGCTCTAACTCTTGGTCCAAAGTAACTACCTTGTCACCCACCATTTCCTCTTCGGGAATTGTGAATTCAGCTATAAAGTCAGCCAATGCATGCCCCCTTATTGATCTTCGTGGCTGAAAATTCAAATCAAATTGACTCAGCTCGATGTTCCATTTAAGTAACCGCCCGGATGCTTCGGGTTTTTGCAACACTTGTCTTAAAGGTTGATTGGTATATACAACTATTGGATGGACCTGAAAGTAATGGCGAAGCTTGCGGGAAGCAATCAGGAGGCTATAAGCAAGCTTTTCTATCTTCGGATAATTACGTTCTGCAGCAGCTAGCTTTTTGCTCGCGTAGTATACAGGCTTCTGGACTTTATCCTCTTCACGTACTAATGCCGTACTAACGGCGTGAGATGATACCGCTAAGTAGACAAACAAATCCTCATGTTCCACGGGTTTGATAATATTGGAGGATTTTCTAATAAGTCTAATAGATTCTGAAACGCCTCCACACAATCGGGGGTCCACTCAAAATTTCACTTTCCTCGTTTTATTAGATCGAAGAAAGGTACACACCTATCTGTAGCTTTGGAGATAAACCTGCTCAATGCAGCAACTTTTCCGGCTAAGCTTTGAATGTCTTTGTTCTTTCGTGGTCCTTCAATATCCCTTATTGCTGCTATTTGGCTACGATTTATCTCAATTCCTCGAGAAATCATGATAAACCCAAGGAATTTTCCAGATGCGACCCCTAACGAGCATTTTAGGGGGTTTAACTTCATTCCATACCTTCGAAGAATATCAAACATTTCAGCTAAGTCCCTTGTATGGTCGGAAGATTGTTTAGATTTCACAAGCATGTCATCCACGTAAACCTCCATGGTTTTCCCGATTTGATTATAAAACATGCGGTTGACCAAGCGCTGGTACGTGGCTCCTACATTCTTTAACCCAAATGGCATTACCACATAACAATATAACCCCAAGTATGTGATGAAACTTGTATGCTCTTGATCTGGTATGTGCATGGGAATTTGATTGTACCCAGAATAGGCGTCTATAAAGGATGAAAGCTCGTGCCCGGCTGTCGAATCTACTAGCTGATCAATTCTGGGGAGAGGAAAGCTATCCTTCGAGCAGGCCTTGTTCAAATCAGAAAATTCGATACATGTACGCCACTTCCCATTTGACTTTTTGACTAGGACAGGATTCAGTATCCAGTCGGGATATTTCGAATCCTTAATGAATCCATTATCTTTTAATTTCTCTACCTCTTCTTTCAAAGCTGCTGACCGCTCTGGGCCTAACATTCGTCTTTTCTGTTTGACTGGTGGGTGCTTTGGATTAATACACAAAGAGTGGCTCATAATGGCAGGCGAAATCCCACACATGTCAGCGTGAATCCAAGCAAACACATCCAGATTTGCCCTTAAAAAATCAGCCAACTCTTTCGCTCGAAACGGATCTAGTTGCGAGCCGATCTTTAGTACTTTTATCGAATCTGTCTCATCAATAGGTATATCTACTGTTATCTCGTTGGGAGTAGCCTTCCTATCATCGGGTTCTCTATCCTCTCTGGGATCTATATCCTCGAGCACATCTGAAGGCGACTCACTTGGGGCTGTACCCCTTAATTGCTATGTTGAGTTCACCTTCGGAGGGGCAGAATCGTCCTTACTTTCTATATTCAACCCCTTCATTAGCATCTTCAACTCCGTCATGTAACAAGCTCGTCCCGTAGCTTGGTCACCCCTCATCACCCCAATTCCTGCGCCAGTCGGGAATTTAAGCAGTAAGCACCAAGGTGTAATACATGCCCTAAACTCGGCAAGGGCCAGTCGGCCTAGGAAGGCATTGTAGGGCGACTCGACATCCAAAACTACAAAGGTAGGATCCTCACTCTCTGGCGATCTCCCTGCCCTAATGTCACTGGTAATTCTACGTAACCCATCGGAGCCGTCGATGCTCCGTTGAAGCCACGTCTCCATCCTTCGCATGGCTTTAGATCTTTTGCTTCAAGTCTCATTTGTTCGAAAGCTTTCTTGAAGAGGATATTGACCGAGCTCCCGTTGTCCACTAACACTTTATGGACTAAAGCAGGGCCAATTGTCATGGTAATTACTAGTGGATCTTCAATTGGGGATTGAACTCCGGAATCATCTCTACTGCGGAATATGATGTCGTCTGACATCGTCTTTTGTTGTTTTACTGGAGTAATGTCTTCGAGGCTACTGCATTCTCCTACCTCAAAATGCTTGGCGGCATTGACGTGCTGATCCAACACTTTGACACTATGACCAACTAGGTGGGGTCCGCCTACAATGGTATTAATAACAACCCCCTTACCTTTCTGCTGGGCTGTGGGCCTTGAAGTAGGCTGGTTTTGGTCTGGGGCATGTCCCCCTTGCCTCATGTCCCTTGGGGCAACCTTGTACTCGTCTAACTTACCTTCCTGTAGCAATCTTTCGACTATATCTCTCAAATGACGGCATTCGTTGGTGGAATGACCGTGGGTTCCATGGAACAAACAAAACTTTCCCGTTGCGATCTCTTTCTTAGTGGAGTCTCTGGGTGGTGGTTTTTTGTACTGCAATATGCTATATGTATCCAAGTAAATATTCTCCAACGTATCATTTAACGGCATATAGTTTTCAAAAGTCTGGAATCTGGGTCTTTTACTAGAGTTATTCCCTCGGTTTCTGTTCCTTCTGTTGTCGTTCCCATTCCTATTGCTATTACTCCCGCTCTGGTTTCCAGCGTTTACTTCAACCTTCCCTGAACTGTCACCAGATTATTTCACAGCAACATTACTCTGGACACCTTCCCTCGAGACCCCTTCGGACTTTCTCATCCTATTTGCATGAGCTTCTTCTTTCCTTAAGCGGATGTTAGCTTTTTTTATAGAACAATTCCCTAGTAGGAGGCGGTTTCCCAGACAAGTAATCCCCGAATTCTGTGTCAGGGTCTACCCCTTCTATCAAGGCCATCAGGATAGTGGGTTCATGAGAATCACTAACTTCGGTGACGGCCAGGTTGAAGCGGTCTAAATATGACTTCAAAGATTCTCCTGGGGCCTGTTTAATCCATGACAACTCTAAGACGCTCTTGGACTTTCGGGAATGAAGTCGAAACTTCTTCATGAAGCGCTCACTCAATTCTGTGAAATTTGATATCGACCGGGGAGGGAGTCGGGTGAACCACATTAACGCCACGTCTTCAAGATAAATTGGAAAGGCTTTGCATTTTACAGCATCTGGAGCTACTGCAGCATTCATGAACCATGCATACCTCATCAGATGCTGCCCTGGGTCCGTTCTTCCTGAATACCGATCCATCTGAGGCAAGTTGAACCGCCGAGGGAACTGGAAATCCAATATATCATCTGTGAAGGGGGTATGACTTCGCTCAATACCCCAGTCCTCATTAGTGTACCATCGACTTTCGGACATAATCTGACGCACCATCTCCCATACATCGGCATTTGTTAATGTCTGCACCGGTTCTCTAGGTCTAATATTCGGATTACCCCTAGGCTCCTGATTAGGGGATAACCTTCTATTTCTAGCGGCGGCTACTCTGCATTGCTCCCTACGCTCCCGGTCGATCTCAGGAGGGAGGGGCTGAAGAAGTTGTTGTTGCGTAGGATTAGTAATGTTAGGATCCCTAGGTAGAACGTGGGATCCACGCATGGGCAACAGCATAGGCTCTTTGAAGTTTGGATCATCAGGCCCTATCAAATGAGCACAGTCTTCGCGGGATCCTACATATCCAAAAGTCAGCAGATCAAGGTTTTGAGGTCGCCCTAGTGGTCTTCTTTCATGAGGACGTCCCTCATCTAAAGAAGATGAATCGTCTATGGCAAGGCAGCATGTTGAGGAAGGTGTCTTTTGCCTCCGGAGCTCTTGGAGTTCTCTACTCATAGTGATCATGTTTTCCTGCATGTGAAGGTTGTCACGCCTATGGGCTTCCAATGCCTCCTTAGTACTCTTGAGAATATCAAGGAAGCGAGAAAAATATCCTTGGGTGATGGGTGCAGACGGATCAAGCTAATCATTGGTCATAGCGGCTGAAATCGGAGCATTGGAGGGGGCTCGAGTAGAAGTTCCAGCTTCACTCTGGATCGAATCGGATCGGAGTAAGGTACTAGGACCGGACCGGTTTGGATGGGGGGAACGAGTGACTTCAACATCTTCTGATCGGCTCGGATCGGTATCACCTGCTCAGATCGGACCTTCCTGACCGGAGCGGCCTGCTCCAGAATCTTGTCCATGCAACCTCGTCAATACCATGGCTTGTTGATTCTCTCTAGCAATGTTCTCCGCAGCGCTTTGCATTTCTTTTCCTTTCATTTTGTCCATAGTGTTCAATTCTTCAATGATTCACCAAAAAGTACTTAAGGATGTCAAAAAAAACGGAGGATTAACTTCTTTGAACTTTGAAAGTCCAAATAGTAGAATGATAATCCCAAAAAGCGAAGAATTCAAAGATTTCTCAGTGAAAGCACCAAAATGTTAGATCCAAAATTGGCTCTAACACCCAAATTAACAATAATTGTAATAAAATAAAATCGAAAATGAGATAGAGACGCAAGATTTATAGTGGTTCGGCGTTAAAGAGCCTATGTCCACTTTATATCACTTGGATTAATGATATGAATGCAATTACAACAAGATTCTCACTCAATCAATACATACATTCACTCAATAATCTTTGAGAAATGCTCTAAGTAAGGATTTGAATGGGATTAAGGTACTGAAATTCGGTTTTGCAAGAATACTTGAGTTCTGAAATGCCCAAAAAGATCCTTCCAAATGCCTCTTGATGGTGTATTTATAGGTGAAAAAACCTCTTGGAATCGGATCGGTTCGGATCCACGTGGCATCCATCCCATCACTTTCGGGTTCGGATGGATTCTGGTGATGACAGCACATCTAGTTAGTGGCAAACACGGGTAGAACGTGTGTATAACCGCCCCAAATGTCAAGGGAACGTGGGAGCGAGTGTTGTTGCAGTTCTGGATTCGGATCGGATAGGCTGGTAAAAAAGGGGGGTCGGATTGGCCTTGTCTCTTCCGATCCGGTCCGGCCTGCATCCTATCTTTCCTTGCTTTGTGTTGGTTTGCTTCTACCCAGAGAATCCCGTTCCGATCCGGTTATCTGGCAGGGTGCTCTTCATTGTTTGAGTCTTTAACTTTGTGTAGCCTAGTTCACAAAGTAGGCTAACACTACCCTATTCTGTTATCGCCATGTCTAAACCACTTTTAGGGAAGGAGGACCCATTGACATTCTTCAAATTAAATCTAATAAGGGAGTGTCCCATGAGTTTGGTCCATATCCAAGGAATAAAATTTCAAAATGTTCCTAGTCCTAACAACTTAAGATCCAAACTAGATAAGAAGAGAGTCGGCCACTTAAGGCATTCTCAAGGAATATTAAACCTACGTATTCACACACATTATAGGTATATATACACACACACACACACTAGACCTCTCAAATTAAACCATCTACTTGTAAATGCTAGATAAGTCGGGTAGTTCCGAGCAGACTTCTACTACAAGTGGGCTTAACCTCGGGTCATAATGTATTAATTTAAATGGCCCATAACACTTAAACCTATCACATTAGCCAGACTCATTTGTGGTTGTTGGATTTGTCGGTTGGTCCCGGCAGACTTCTACCACAAATGAAAATTAACCTCGTGTTTGTGTGTCATTATTTAATATATATAGATAAGCCATTTTATATGCACGTAGAAACATCAATTTATAACGCGACATTTCAAATTCAAATCTTATCCTAATCGCATTAACTGCGTCATTACTATGCTAATTATATTAATTACGCTATATAAGTAGAATATTTAGTATGTATAGAAAACGCTAGGTTTTGTATGAACTAAGGAACGTTTTAATTTGGTAAAATTATCAACTTGGTCTACATTTAAGGCATACAAGTTAATTCCCACATTAGACTGCTACATATATGGCATAATGGGATAATTTCATAATTACAAATAACAGTAATGGAAAAATGCAACATACAATCAAAAGTTGCATCCTAGGCTTGTCCGAATAATTCAAGCAATGAATCAAGAATAAGGTGTGAATTTACTGCATTATATATATACATATACTTATATACATATATATGGACCTTTATTTATCTAGTTTACCCTTTCTTATGTTGTACATAGAAACATTGATATTTGATTTGTTTCAAATCTAAATACATTCAAATTATCTATTTACAATGGAAATCCAAGCCTACTCAAATAGTAAGCCTAGGCATACTAATTCATATAATAATCTACAAATGTAGAATATGCCTAAACAATTACTATTTCCACTCATGGTAATTGGAAATGTCGTGGATCTAACAATGTTTGCCTATTTGATGCGAACTCCAATATCTAGAAATCTATATATATAAGAATCAAATAATTAGAATTCTTATATACATAAACTTTGTGAATCCAGATCTATATTCTAATCCAAATGCTATAAGAAAAGAGGTTTGAGAAAGAATAATATCTTTTATGCGAAGAAGAAAACCTATTATGAATTTTCCAGGTTTCAATGGTAGAGTGGAGGCACAGATAGAGACAGTGGCTAGGTTTAAGTCTCAAGTCTATGGTGTTATTTATATGTGTGTGTGTAAATAATAGCCATAGGATTATCAAGATTAAAACCTGGAATTAATACTTATAAACTAACACCAAAACCTGACCCAAAACATGCCTTACTGGGCATTTTCTATGTCAGGCGGTCAACCTACCCCCTAAAAGGGTGGTCGACTGGTGTTCGACACCCCTTCTAAAGGGCGGTTGACCTCCTGGTCATGAATTTGCCCAGTGAACGCTACGAACATCGTTTTCAACAAATTGTATATGAAAATGTATTAGAATTCCATTACGAAACTAAATCGAATATTTTAGTAGCCAAATTCTTAATACTGCAAAATTTCATTTTTCTGCATGTTTATTTTTTATTGCATTATTGTAGATTTCCATTATTAATTAGCTTTAGGTATATTTTTACGGGTTTTATTCTATATGATTCATATTCATATCCCACTTCATAAACTCCGTCTACATGTAAACTTCTTGTTAATTATATATCAAGTTTATAACTTCATCTCGATTACATTATTCGATTACAAATTATTGGTTTCAAACCAAATACTAACCATTTTATCAAATTCTGAATTATATAATAGTAAAATAGATTATTTATATACAATTCAACATAGTCGAATTCAAATTATAATTCCTTATGGATTTATTTAATTCTATTCCCACTTCAAACATTGAAATAAATTTCATCAGTTTTTTTTTGAAATAATTTCCCATTTCCCTTTTAAATTCATTCTTGAATTTACATTTTCAAATTATCCCATAATAATTATTCCACTTCATTTATAAACACAGTTTATAAATTAACTTACTTGTTTTTATTATTAAAACAATTATTAATTACTAGCACATTCGAAAATCAGTTTCTATTTTGTAAAAATAGTTTTTACCTTTTCAAAACCCAAATTCTTTTCCATTTCATTCGAATATATTTTTACAGTATTTAAATACCAATTATTTTATGGCTAATGTTATTCAAACATCCCAAACACACAATAATCAATCATCGATTATTTGCCACATCATACAGTGCAATATATGAAAAACAACAATATAATTGTTAAGGAATCCATTTGGATCCCTTTGACTAGTTTCCCTGCATCCACAGATGTTAATCAATGTAAATAACATCAGTTTCATGTCAATATGAGATATTATAATAAATAGGTTCGATATTTAATCAATGTTATATATATATATATATATATATAACTATATCTATAATTTTAAACAATTTATAAGCAATTAACCCAAACAACCATCACAAAACATTCAATCATCATATATCAACATCAAATAACGTTTATAATATTATAAAACTGGGAAGAGTTAGTGAGTTTACTTACCTTGGTCGTTGATCGTAAAATAACGATTACCGTCGGTTGATTCAATTGAGCATTTTATTTTGCCTAAAATTCTAACAACCTCCAAATCACTCTAGACTAGTTCCATTGTGAAGCCTGCGACCGTACGAGTCTGTAACGACCCAGTAGAAATTCGACATTCAAAATTTGACAATAATACGTAAATCTTGTATTACCTACCAAACCCAAGTAATGAATACACCAGATAGTTGATAGAAAGAAATCAGAGGGTGAGGAAAGAAAGAAATGTTGGAATAGAAGAAAAGAAGGAGAATAACAACATAACGAAATAAGAGTCTCACATCGCAGCAGAATAAAATATAATATAGAAATAAATCTTTATTGAGAGCTTGGAATAAATACTTACAATCATCGGAGTACAACTTTCAGTCAACATATCTGGACAGTTATAACAACCTGTCCTCACATACAGCACACAGCGGAATAATATTAAATATGTCTGAACTCCTCCAGCATGTCTTCTAAAGTTTTTATCGTCCTAACCTGAACCTGTAAAACTATGTCTAACCCAAGCATTGTAAACACCTGATCAGTCCGGGGAACTAGAGTGGGAAAACTTGCTAAGATATAGTATCATCCAACTTGATTTTAAAGTCAAAACATTTCTTTTCGAAAGAAAAGGATAATCGTAAGATCATTCCACACAAAAACATAGACGGTTTTTACCTTACGATGACCCAAAGCATTTTGAAATCATATCTATTCTGATGTTATAATAGTGTCTAAATCAAATAAATAACCATCTAGCAGAATGCTTTTATCTCACGCTCTACATACATAGTATATAATCAAAAATCGCGGGCTCTTATTGGATAATGGATTTCGACTATGACAAGGTATGGGACCACCTGCCGATAGTGCATCTCTACAAGGGAATACACTAGGTTCAATAAGAACATCGTGCAACCCGGCCACATATGACCGACCACTCATTTCGCTTGAGTGTACCGAATGTATATCACTAAAGGTTGGGAGCTACCCACCATTTCCCGAAAAGGGACAGCATATAAAGAATAAGAAGGAAATGGATTTCCTCTAGATAGGTGATAATATACCCTAATTGGGAGCGACCCACTTAGCCATGTTGCCTGCCCGATTTTTTTCATTTCCCGGTTGTGAGGCTTGAGGTTACTATTACCTTTTTAAGAACATCACACCATCATTTACTTTGAATGTCGCATTGTCATATCCGCAAATCACTAATTGACATCCACAAACATACTCTGCGAGTTAAGCATATATTTGTAAAAATCAATGTACAAGACTCTTAGAAAATACTCTGTCAGACATTCGTCCATACAATTCATCCAGGAACAGGATGAACCGAAGGTACCCTCCTACCACATCCTAGGAACCATCCTATAGGTCAGTAACAAGTAGTCCCTGCAAATCCAAGGATTTCAATCACAATAGAATCACTGTCAAAATATCTCTAGGCGTTAATCATAGAAATTCAACAAGCAGTCTGTTCGCTCATGAAGATCCACGGTCTTTAATTGCTCCATCTTCAATCAGTATCTTCGACATTTATGTATTCGTTAGTCCGGAATGGTTTTCAAATATAAATTCGATCCCAGCCTTTCCATACCAACAATTGTATAGGCCAAATTTATTAGTCGGTTATTTAACTATCAAATAAACAGCCACTCAACCATAAAAATAAAATGAATTCACTGGTTCGGTATATAACGTCACTTGGTTTTTTAATTAAAAATAATCAACAAAAGGTTAATTTAAAACTTCTAAATCTTACAATAATTCGAACGTAGCTTTCCATTTCTTATTTTAATATAGAATATGTTTAAAATCTTTTCCTTTCAATATACTTAGAAAAATATCTTATAATCATATTAGGTTTCCCATCTTACTATCATTTTCAACACATTTGCTACGTCGTTATTCGTTATCTATAATTGGGAAATCAATTCAACTTATCACTCGTAAAAAACGTTACGAAATCTCTTTTGTTCATTACTTGAAAACAATAATACTTATTCTTATTGAATAAACATATTTCAAAAGTCCACTTTTCATTTCACTTTACCTCAAAAATATTGTTATATTTTCACACCATCTCCTTTTATTTTTCGTTATTTTAGATATCTCATTATATATCTTCAAATCTTTTTGAAGTAAGAAACATTCCTATTTCTTATTCATGCATTATTATGCTTCAACATCCGTTAGTCCCTGACCGTAAATTGGTAAGAGAATAATCCCTTAAGCATCAACCCTGAAGACTGAAATCAACGTAATATTTATACTCATAAAATCACTCAACTCAACCAATCTTTAGTTAGGTTCCAATTCATTAATTTCCTATCTTAACCCCTTATCAACCCATATTATTTCACTTCTATTCCATTCAACCATTTCCCTCTTTGAAAATTCCGTTTCAATTCCATTCATTTCACTTAATTCATTATTAATTATTGTCAACTTGAAATCAACGTTTTATTTTCACATTCCTCTTATAAACCTTGTTTATAAACCCAGGTTTAATATAAACCTCTTTAATCTCGATTTCTTTTACTTGAATCAAAATGTTAAGTAAACATTTATTTTAAGCTATCGTATTCACTTAAAATATCTTTTATAACTTCATATAAAAACTCGGGTTTAATATAAATTCCATTCATAAACTCTTATCCAAATCCAACTAAATTTCATTTCAACTTCGATTACTTACTTAAATGAATTTCATTTAAGAAAAGTAATCAATTAAATTATTATTAATTAAATTAGTAATTTACTTCCTTATTAACTGAATATAAATACTAAATTTCTTTTTAAAATCTTATTTAAATTAAAACAAATACTCGTTTAACTATTTCATTAGGTTAATTGACAACAAACAAATTTAATAATCAACTACGGTTAAACGGTTGACTTAATCAACTCAAAGCATGGTTATCTCGTTAACCGAATCCAATTAGTTCTTCCTTTAAATTAATTAATAATATAATTAATTTAAATAATCCATTTAATTGTTTCTTGGAAACAATTAATCCAACTCTTAACCGTTACGTTAATTTTTGCTCATTTGCTTATAAATCGTATTAACATACGCATTTGCTTTATAAAATCATTTTATAATTACTTATAAACTCAAATATAAAATAATAAATATTTATTCCCTTTTAAATGACTTTCGTTCAAAAATATAGATTTAAAAATCTATTTCAGTTGTAAAATAAATTTATAGCTTCATTACAATCGATTAACCAGATGGTAAATCAATATTTATAAAACGATTGATTTATTGGCTATATGCTGCCAATAACTTAACCAATAACGCCCATTGGTAAATAACAAAACAAATGTTGAGTTTTGATTCAACCATCAATAACCAAATCAATCACATAACCAGATTGGTTAAACAGTTCATATAATTATAATATGAAAATAAGCAATAAATTTGAGGAATCCACCCCCAACCTGTTTTTTTTCTTCATCCAAATAGGTTAACTCAAATAATGTCATTCAATTCAAGTAAACAGAAATAATATTCATCAATCAAGCAGTAAATTCAAGCATTCATCTTTCATTTTAATACGTTTATATTATTATACGCGTAACCAACATGGTAACTACCTCATTTGGAAATAATCGTTAAAATAACAATTAGTTTTGTTTAAATTATACTAACATATAATTCAACCAATTCATCTAATATATATATATAACCATTCAGCACACAACAGACAATGATCAACCATAGCACATAACATAAATCCCAACTTATATAAAAATATAAGTGGGTAAAGCTGAGTGATTTATACTCACATTGATTCGATTCATCATTGAGATGGTTCGATTTCAGTTAAATTAATCAGCTATATAATTTAATTGGAAAATCTTATTGCTTCCAAAATTGTCCAGACTAGCTTCACGATATTGTGTTCATTACCATGATTCTGTTGCAATTTGTTTCGTCGGATTCGGACCTTGAAATCAATAATTACCAGCGTTATACATTAACGATTTAATTTAAACTAACTAAATTTATTAATTATAATTATTTATTAACTAATTTGTTTACTTGGGTTTAGGCACATTCATAGGCCCGATTTTGTTTGGAGAACAGCCAGGCGCATAAAAAAATGTTTCCATCTGCAACGTGTCTTTCAAACTCCCGTCTTCGCACGTTCAACACATGTCGACTTTTGTTTCCAGTTCAAAAACCCAAGTTGCCCGATCCAAACTTCCATTTACTGCTGCTTTTTGTTTATAGTTATTTCTTTCTTCACGTCTTTAACACCCAACTCGATTGAAGAATCCTTTTTGCCAAACCTATGACATCGACCGGAAAATGATCCCCTAACACCAAACCACGTGCCATGCTCTCCTCGAAATTTAAGCTAAGTCTCGACCCCCTAGAACCCCCCGTTGACCGTCAGTACCCCTTCGAATGCAATAGGTTTCAAGCCAATTTCCGGTTAGCACAACATATGAAGACATATCATAACTGACCAACCTATAGGTCTTGACGAGATGAACATTTTTTATGTTGAAAGTTTTTGATTTTAGTGAAGAGATTAAGAGAAAATTGGAGAAGATCATCATGAGTTTGTGGTTGTTCAAGAAATGGAGTGGCGGCAGGTTTATGAAGTGGACCATGCGAGAAGTTTGACTGTGAAAAAATAGGGTTAGGGTAATTGTTGGGGTATATATAGGCACCATATATTAATATAATATTAATACTGAGACTTACCGACGAACAACTATATACAATCTCCAATCGAGATAAAACTCGTAATCCTAGCATAAACTAATATTTCGAACACGATGGAATAGGTTTCGTCGAATTCTGAGGTCGTTTGTAAAAATCCCTTTATTATCCACACGTGAATAAACATGCGCTTAAATTGCGTACGATCACAAATTAAATCCAGTTAACTTGAAACTTGGAAATCTACAATAATTAATCATTACAAATTTAATAAAATTAGTTTCAGTGAAAATTGAAATCGTTTGAAAATTGATTATTCTATAATTCCAAATTAAATTGATAAAACGATTAAATAAAATCTAGGCGTTTTTTATTCTCACGATCAAACAGTAAATCTGATTGATATGAAAATCAAAATCCTAAAATAAATTATTAATACAGTTCCAACGGCACAAGTTTGTATATATAATTTAATTAAATAAAAACTTATATTATAATTAAATTTGGGCCTCACATTTAAATTTGGCGCACGTCCAAACCACCCACATCTTTAAACCCACGCTACAGTCCTTCTTCCACGAAACACAGAAATATGTTGCTCCTCTTCCTATCACCTCCTTTACCAGTTGATGCCCTCTCCCATGTTGTGTTTTCCAGACCGCATGGCTAAACTACAGTAAATAACGAAATGTTTTGCCTTCAAAATCCCCTAGAAAATCGCCATCGCAGCAATACGATGTCGCGAACACCAATATAATATCCAAACTTCAAACTAAAGATCACATTTCCCGATCTTTTAAACCCTGGCTCGCTGCACAAATTTTCGAGCATCTCTAACATCGATCAAGTTGTCTGACAACCATACCAGTGGGAAGAGAAGGTCTTGAGGATTCAAAATATACTAGTTTTAGATTTTTAAGTGGAGAATCGAATTCATTTGGAATTTTCGTTTTCCACTGAGAAGTTGCGACATTCCTGAAGAGGAAGAAAGAAATGATATCCTCGTGTATTTATAGAGATTAAATTCCTTAGTGGCCAAGGAATAGGATGTACCATACCTTCTTCTCAGCATGTGCTGAAGCAAATGTTTAGGTTGCGTGATTTCCATCTGATAGGGTGCACGATTTGAAATATTAGGGTAGGTTAATTTTTTTATTTAACATAGGCTGTGAATGAATTTTATTGATAAGATTTAAGATAGATTTTTTTAGATTTTATGTATGTGTGTGTATATATACACGAAACTTGCGCACAAAGTAACATACAAGAACCACCACAAGCGAGATCCGTTCGGGGTGAAACTTTTAATCTTACAATGGTTTAATATTTCAGACACGATGGAACTAGTTTCATCGTGTTCCTAGTCCGTTTGTGAAAGTTCCTTTTTAATTTCAAACGGTTAGATAATACGCGTTAAAATGACGCACGGTCCCAAAATAAATGCATTTGATCCCAAACTGGAAATATTACAATAATTAATCACTACAGATTTAATAAAATTAGTTTTGCCGAAAACGGAAATCATTTGAAAATCGGTTATTCTTACATTCCATATTAAATCGATTAAATATAAATTAAATTATAATAATAATAATAAATTATTATTGTCTTATATATATATATATATATATATATCCTAACAGAATTTATACAACTATAGAAATAAACAAAATACGATACTTGAAGTTTTAATTTGAAGTTAAAACGACGTTCAATTTATATTAAAAACCTTCTAATTTATTAATTAAATTGTTATAATTTACAAATGATTCCATAGCGACTTTATGAAAATTTGATTTGGACATAACTTACATTCTATAAGATGAAATCCCAAATTTTCACTTCTATTAGAAAAATATAGTCCAATAGTTTCAAACTTTTCTTATTTCAACGAAATACGACTTATAGTGAATCATGTATACCAATTAAAGTTCAAATACAAACTACCGCAACCTTACGAGATTAGTTATAATTATATTATAATTTATATGTTCAAACATCATTTATTAAATAAATTCATTTTTATAACTCAAATTTAAACTCAATAAAGTTTCTTACATTATCCAATTCACATAATATTGTCAACTCAACTATTTCCGACTATTTTGAAAATAAATTCTATTATCCCATTATTTATATTAATTAAATATTAAAAATATTTGAATTCAAAACATTTAAATTACCAAACAAATAATTTAAATAATTAAATTGTTTAATCGTTTAAAAATCCTGGTTGTTACAAAAAAGGTTAGCTCATGAAATGGAAAAGGAAGGGGAAGGGATGGAACTCAAGAAAGAAGAGGAAGAAGAAAATACTACTTTGGAAAGCATTGAATATCCTGCTAATGTCTCCAATCCATCCAATAAAATCATTCTTGAGAATCAAAAGATTATTATGGAGAATCAAAATGTTCTAAAATAGTCATTTAGTAAGAAAATGGAAATGATCTTCACAAAATATGAACAAGTTATTTGGAAGCAAGCTTGGACTATCATTATCTTCATCATCTTGCGCCTAGTTCTAGTTTTATTTCCATGTCTATTCCTATCACATTTTAATTCCAAGTTATTTATCATTTCTGTGCATTGTTATTTCTATTCATTATTTCTAAAACATCTCTGGAATGTTTATTATTGTGTTAAGAATATTAATATATAAACTAAAATGCAACACACAATAAATAATTGCAAATCCAAAAATTTGAAGGATCCATGTAGACATGTACTGCCCCCATGTTGACATCCAACTGTCATATTTTCAAATTTTATTTGAATCCAAAAATTGCCTTAACCATCTAATGTCTATTCAATTCTAACTAATTGCAAAGCCTATAAATACCTATTTCTTTATAAAAAGTTATCTTTTCGTTTCTCTTTAGTCACCAATCATTATCTACTAATTTTATCAAAATCACGGCTTCTCCCATTCATAATTTGAGCGAAAAACTTGAGGAGACACTTGGTTCTTTCAAAAATATTCTTTCTATCATTCTCCGTAATCAACAACACTTAGAATTAAGTCAAATGCAGATGATCAAAAATCAAGAGAAGCATTTCGATGAAATTTGACGGATGATCTCTGCACTTAACAAAGAAGAATATAATAACGATCCGAAAGTAACTCTTACCAAAGAAAATGATGAATGGGATGCTTTAAAAGCATATCCAATTTTCGAAGAAGAATGATGGCTAGAAGTTCCAAGAAACATTTGAATTTATGTTTGTATTTGGTGTGTTATATATTTGGTATGTATAAATTTGAATCATTATGTGTGTGAAAACTTGAATTTGAATAGATTATATGATTTAAATTGATTGTATAAACATAATATTTTGGTTTGGATTGCTTAAATGATTTCATTGATTGTATTACTCTAGTTTAATTTTAATATTACTCATTTTTTTTCATTTAATTTTGTGGTGTCATAGTTTAAGGGAAGTACTAGAGTCATTTTTAGTCTAGATCAAATTTTATATTAGTTTAAGGGGGAGTATTATGGACTAAAACATAGTTATATAGTTTTTGTTGATGACAAAGGAGGATAATTATAAAATAGATTAGAATAGGCTTAGATTAAGGGAGGTTAAGAGGAGTTGTTGAAGTATGGGGGAGCAATTGAAGAATCGGAAGAATTGTATGTATATTTATAAGCAAAGGTTGTCATCATTAAAAAATGGAGATTTGCAGGGATTGAGATGATGGTTTTGATAACAACAGCTTTTTTTAACTATAATATAATATATATATATATATATAATAACACTTTTATCTAGATGTATATATTTGTATGTGTATATGCAATATATATATATATATATATATATATATATATATATATATGCATGAATTGAGACGAAGACTGTACGGTTTCAAGATTGAAGACTCATGAGCAACAAGAGTTCAAGAATTTAAAGGTATCATGATAAATAATAGAGTCTAGAATTTTTGATAAACCTCCATTATAGTACTTAAATCTTTTTTCCAATTTTCTCATTGTCCTTTAAAATTCCTTTTTAACTCCAAACTCTTCTTAGCTTTTTAAATATTTCAAAGTTACTTCCTGTTTAAAAATATATCTTGTTTTTTACATTAATTATTTTTAATCTAAATTCTAATTTAAATATTTTAGATTTTCTTATTTATATTTTGGTTTATTATATATATGTGTGTGAGTGTGTGTGTATGTGTATATGTGTGTGTGTGTGTGTGTTTAACATTTACTTGAGTTTTAATATGCTTACCTCCTTATATTTATATTTATAGTTTTATATCTTAACTTTTAAATTTCTTATTATAATTTTATAATAAGTTTTGATATCACTTTTATATATCATAAATATATGTCTTAAATTTATATTTCTACTCTATTATACTATTTTAATATATAGGAAAATAGTTTGTTTAAACTCCAGAATTACCTTGATTTACTTAAGCATCATTTTCATTGTTTTCAAAAAATTCAAATTTAAAAAATATAAGGGGTATGTCGACATAGGGGGTCACCCATGTCGACATAGTAGCCTTTTTTAAAATTCAAATTTTAAAAGAAGTGTATATTCATTTAAATCCTTTCCTAAATAAATATGGCTGTTGATCCCCTATAAATACCCATCTAAAAACGAAATTTTTAATCACTTTTCATTATCATCTCACTCCGTCTTCTCTCCATTTATCTTCTTAATTTTCAAGTTTTATAACCAAATGTGCCAAAAATCAAAGAGAATCAAACTAGATCATCTCTAGTTTAATTCTCTATCACTCTCTCTCAAAGATCCAAGTGTTATTCAGAGTCGTAGGAGTATTTATAATCAAAGATCAAAATACAAAGTCCTATCAAGACTCTCTACAAAACTATATATTGAAAAGGTGTGGTTGTAACTCATTCAAATCAACTGGGTGTGATTGTAGCCCGTAAATTAATTAGATGATCTTGTAGCATGATTAAATCAAGAGAGCTCCCTTAACTCGGAAGCAGTCAAGGGTGGACCTGGTATCCCTGAGATCGAGGATTGTAATATTGAAGTTTATTTGAAAATAAATTTGCATAACTCAGAGTTGTGTGAGACTTGCATAGGGTAACTCCGAACTAGTATAAAATCCCGGTGTATTCTTTTCTTTACTGCTTTTACTTATTATTTGCATCTATGATTGATTCTGCGAGTGTTTCATACCTAAGATTTTTATTTTATTCTAATATATTCAAAAAAAAAAATCAAAAATTCAAAAATTCCATTAAATATTATTCACCCTTTCCCCTCTAGTGTTAAGTTAGCCTTAAGATCTGTAATCTGCATTTTCAACACCAAAATCATTCATAATCGAGTTCATATCATCAATGAGTTCGCTAAGGGATGTATACCGATGGCGGTGATCCAACGAATCATTCTGGAGCTCAAAACAATCCCAAATTGGTCGTTTCAACTTTAGTGTTTTTAATGCACGGTAGTGTATATTCCCTTCAAATACTTCTAACACTAATCTACACCCATGTTATAGATCATCCGAGAAAGAGAAATTCAATAGCTTGGTTACACTCATCAGAATGGTCTTTGGGAAATAAACATGCTTCACAATCAAACACAAGCAACTTAACAATTCACATTTCGGACTCTTCGGAGCAAATACACGATCCAATATACTCTTCTGCAACTTTGCATGCACAGGGAATGCTATGGCCACATGAAACGCCCGCAACAAACTTGCATTCAAACTAACCCATACAATCAAACGATTGTATATTCATATGAACAAGAAAATATGCAACAATCTTAGTTACAGTTCAAGCTTTTTTAGTTGTCTTTTTACTTTAAATGCACATATACGTGTACTCTTTCATGCTTATATACACATGCTTGCGTCCATTTATGCTTCCGTCTAAATGGATGAGTCAACCATTATTATATCAAATCTAGCTTTTCAACAAGACGTTTCATTAGCTTATTTATCAACTTCAAGCCTCTAAATACCTAATTATCAAACCTGAAATTAAGTACACCTCATATTAGCATTTTATAAAATCTCATATCCATTTTATAAAACATGATCTTCTTCATAAAATCATCAAACCATTTTACAATACTAATTAGCTAAGGGAAACAACTAATTAGCTAAGGGTCGCAAACAACTAATTAGCTAAGGGAAACATGTTTATAACACGAATACATGTCTAAACCTCAGCATAGGAATCGCTAAATCATTCCACAATACTTCATAATTATAGATGGACAAATTAATGAAATAAAATAGATACAGAATCATCCCTCCCACCTCTTCTCTCTAAACCAAGCTCCAAATCACCGAAACTTTGAGATTCACAATATAACAAGATTGGGAAGATAAGCACAGAAAAAGTCAAATCTGTAGCAGAATGAGACCTAAAATGTAACGATTAAAATACATGCACAATGAACTGAGGTCTAAATTTTTAGATATGCGACAAAACGAGAAAGAATAAAACTAATAGAGCGAGAGTTATATAATAAGATCTTTAACGAGATCTGAAAAAATTGATCTATGATAGACAAAGACCTGGAAACAAAACAAAATTAATAGAGTAAGATCCCACACCTAATATCAAAATTTATTAAAAGGAATAGATGAACCTACATGAAAAAGAATAGGTTTGATCCGCACAACTCCAAATTTATAAATCGTGCTGGTAACGTATTGTGAAATAAACAAAAAAGAAACCACTAAAAAGAAGAAAATAATTTATTCACTGTAAATTTTGATACATAGCGTTCATTACACATAAAGAAGGGAAAATGTAAATCCATCGCTTCCATCACGTATAAACTATTTTATACATAGACTCTGAAACTTAAATTTGATACAGCCCATAGAGACTAAACCTAAAGCACAAAAGCATATTCATTTCAGTTAATATGTATTACAACAATAAGAAAGGTTAAGCATCGATCTATCATTTTGTGCCATAGCTGGAGCGTGAGTTAACATCCTCATTTACATGTAAAACTTTGGTACCGAACATAAAGGCTGCTCCGAGAATTGTAGTCTCACTTTTACGAGTATTCCATAACCACCGTGAATTAGACACGAAAACAGAAACTGCAAGCGTATGAAACAATAGAATACTGCAACCAATAAAATTTAATGATCTAATGTAAAGCAGTAATAATACACAACAGACTGCAATGTTTGCCAGTTACAGTCACGTTGATCTACGGAGAAGTAGCTTAATTACACCAATTTATACATTCTTCCCGTGACATGCATAAGTTTGAATACGATGCATTTATTCATACTAAGCATCGATGCAGTATTCCCAAGCACCAAAACTGGAGCTAAAGCTACCCCCACCGAATTGCTGAGCATAGTCCAATAGAGCATCACGTACACAAGCATCCCATGTTTTAACCATCTCTTTTAGAGACATTGGCTGTGATAAACAGCGAATAGATATGCTGAACTTACATTTTGCCTTGGTAGAAAGATCTAGATCTTCACATCCCACATTGGTTTCAACAATGCTGTCCAGAAGCACAGGTGAACATTTCGGATAATTAACAGGTATGAGTAATCTCAATGGTGCTATTGGAAGCTGCAAAATTAAACAAGCTAGATAGTTTTAAGCAGCAAAGGAAACATAACAAAACACGTTCCATTCAAGGATCATAAATCAAGGAAGCTTACGGCTTGTGCAGTAGCAAATAGTTGTGCTTTCAAGTCAGAGCTAAGGGCAACTGCGGTATATGAACATTTGACAACGGCCCCCTCTCCATCCTCAGATGAAGCAACTGAATCAGCATCTTCGTCGCATATATCAACCACAGTATCAATTAGCTTCTGGTTTATCTCCCTTATCTCCTCTCTCAAAGAATGGCTTATCTGCAATAATAACCCACCGTGAATTGATCAACATTGTTTTTATAAATAACTTAGCTAAATAATCTTTGGGAATGGGGGGATGACATGGGGAGGTGGTGTGTTTGTCAGAAATGAGGAAACTAATTTAGGGAGTCCTCTCAAGTCCGCTTACCTGAGATTTGAATTTTTTGATAGGTGATGATGTGGCAGTGGACTCCAACTCTGATGATTCCAGACCATGAAAATGCTTGAAACTGTCATTTACACTGCCAGCTGAACCGGCATTGTTTAAAGGCATGGCACTTGTGTGTCGCTTCATTTTCTTTGATGTAGCTCCAACATCGTGTGACATAAAATTACGTGCCTGCAAACGGCATTTTGTCATTGCAACTAAATCTTCACCGACTGCAGTCCTAGAACCATTTCCAGGTGCTGAACCTGCTATTCTATCAACCATGCTAACGACTGATCCTATATCGCTGACTGAAGAGCTGAGTGCTTGAGGTGTTAATGTTCGTATCTGAAAACCATCAAAATTTAATGCCTCAAAGATTGACTACTGAAGTTGAAATATGGAGCGACAAATAGAATTTTAAACCAAGTCAAACTATTTTAACCAGAAACAAATTTAAATTCATATTCCATAAAACAGCTGGAACCATATCAAAATGGCAAAGACTATGAGGTTTCGATCAAGACCTCAAACCTTGGTTAGGACATATAAAAGCCGCTGTTATGATGATAAGGAAAATAAATTGAATTATTTTAGAAAAGAATGCATTCATATTCTTATTTGTCATTGTTCTTATGCATATCTTAAAATTTTCTGCTACATACTCTTTCGTCACACATCATTTGACACCATACATCTTTCCGATCTACACGATTCAAAATAAAATGGAACTTTGGGAATTCCAAAACTATGTCATGGAGTCTGGACATCATGTCCACAAAGAATGAGATCATTTTGAAACTTTCAGCATGTGCTTAGTAACAACCACTAGTACATTAACTTTATCTGAAGATTAAAAACATATTTGAATATTTTAGGATTGCCCAAAATAACAAAACGACGACAATTTTGAATCATGTAAGAATATATCAACAATTTGTTTTTGTTTTTTGTTCTTTTTATTTTTTTCTCCCGAAATTGTATGGCTACAAAAATCATACCCGTGTAGATGATGCGCAGTGGAAGAGGCTGTAGGAATCCGTGTGTGTGTGTGTGTGTGTATATATATATATATATATATATATATATAACCCCTATAGTCCCTTTGATTTCCACCACACATTCATGTTTCTCTCTCTTCCCACTAACTCTTTCTTCTTCCACTAACTTATTTAATTATAATTGAGTAGCTATCATTCGGATGCAAAAGGAGTGACACAAAAGAAGGATGCCATATATGTATATAAATACACACACACACACATGCATACCAACCAAAAAATGTGTGTGTGCCCACATGCATGCATACCAAATGCAACAAAATAAGATTACTTAGATTATTCGTATCATAATGATAAACATGATAGGTTTCTACCATGTTTGTACCATCATTTAAATGTCCAATAACACTTTATCATTTGCTTCAACTACTCATGTCATCTGTTACAACCCTCTATTTACATCGCACGTTTATAATCAGATACAAAACATACCATCCAATAGCATCCACTATTCTTGTTCTTTCATCATCCATATTTTTTATTCAAAAGTAAAAGTGGTCGTAATAACAAAAAAGCAGAATATTACAAAAATGAGCATGGGTCGCGCCTTAAGGCGAGGCGCAAGTCAAAGAACATTTTACCCTAGAGGCCTCAAGCGCTCGAGGTGCAAAAAACACAAAGAAAAGCTCCAACCGTGGGGTTGGGATGCATTTTCATAGTTTATTTGTTTAACAAATAAATTCAAATTTTAGCTATTCAAATTTTAGCTATTCAAATTATTACAGGTTATATAGTAGCAAATTTAAAGAATATTATGTAATGTATTTCACCAAACTAATAGCCTTTAGGGATTCAAGGTAATTTAACAAATTTTAGGATATCATCTGAAATTAAGCAAAAATAAAGAACATAAGAGAAACTATTATTTAGCGGAGAAATAAGGGTCGGCTAGTGGGCATAGGTTTTTCTGTACACTATCAAACTAAACAAACCAATATTGCATATTACTTGATGACATTGTTTAAATTTAAAAATAATGTTACATATTCTGATACAATATGGTACAAAATGTTGAAATTTTCTGGCACCGCCTTAGCTTGAGGACTTATATTAAGATCTTATCTCAAATTTTGCTCGAGGACTTAATATCTTAAAAGAAATGAGTATCAAATAAGATTTAAAACAAAATTTAATGTCTTGTTTCGCTATATCTCATCTCGTTCAAGTTCGAAAATAAAATGACATAGGTTAAGCATTTAATCTCTATATCAACCACCAATGACCCACATACAAGACGGTAATATATTAGTCTAGTATCAAGATAGTGCCTACGAGCAAATATTATTTGTAACCTGGGTAAAAAAATACAAACGTAGGTGTATGTGTCCCTAGGGGGTGGTGTGGTTAGTTGAGGGTGTTACCACCAACGAGGTTGAGAAATTGATCACCATTTGCTACACTACCATGTGATTTTCCTAGAGTATTTGCTGGGAATAGGGTGCAAATTTTTTACGAGTTTGAAAACTAAATTTGGTTCTTTGAGTCCTCATTTAAAATACGCACACACACACACACACACACACACACACATGTACGTATGTATACACATGGCTGTGCAGTTAACGTCTCGTTAAATCTCTGTTATAGCCCGTAGTGTTCTTCGATTACTACATCATTTCAATAAAGCGCTATTAAACAGTGCATTCATTTTAAGTCTGCTATTTTCCACTATATTTTCTAAATCAATGCATTTTAGCATCCGCTTCAACAACATCTAACACACAAAGCTTGATTTTACTAATACTCTTGCAAACCAAATCAATAAAGTCAAGGTAACAATATATTTAAGAACCAATGCTCAAATTGGAGCAGCCTACCCGCTTCAGGTCAAAACTCCAATTTATTATGGTTTTCAAAATGAGATTCAAATCGTAAATCGTAAAATTTTACGATTTAAATTGAAACATGATTTAAATCGTAGATTCAGAAAAACATGTACTTTAAAGTTTGCACACATTTTTAAATTGATTTTGATGTTTGAACTTCTACGTCTAAACCAAAAACATCATTTTCTCCCTTGTTTTAGTTTTATTTGATTTGGAATTTGATTAGAATTGAATTGTAGAACCATCTAAGTGCATTGAACACATTAATTCGATTGAATGATTTTTCTAAAATGTGGTAGTAGCTGATTTTGAATCGGAATATAAATCGAATCGTAAAGGGAGAGATTCGATTTGAAACAGAATTCAAATTGTAGGATTATAAGATTTTTGACAACAATGGTTTGAATGACCCAAATTAAATGTATTAGATCGACCAATCGTGATTGATCCATGCATCTATAAAGAAATGTCTAACCTTTCATTCGCTTTCATGTTTATTGAAGATAAGAGCGAACCTCTGCTATTTCTTCCCCTACTCTTGCTTTTGAAATCATAAAATAAAAATTCTATGATCATATACACATAATTTAGAGATTAAAAAAAGGATTGAATAAATCAACATTCGCGCTTAAGGTATGTGCTTCAGATCCAGATCTGATCCATAATATCCATTCTTTTCTGTCCCAATCCCAAATTTTTCCTCAGATCTGTAATCTTAATATATGTATATTTCATTTTTAAATATATTTCTTGAATTTAAAAGAGATAGAAGTTGGATCTAGAATTATAATTCAGATCTGTAACTTATGAGCACTCTTTCGATCTGAGTGGGAAATATAATTATTGTTTTACAATATAGTTTACCTCGTTGACACGTATTTGATTTTTATTAGGGGTGGACGCGGTTCGGTTCGGTGCGGTTTGAAGCTTAAACCGCTTCCGCACCACATCAAACGGTTGATCAAAAATACAAACCATTATAGTAACCGTTCAAACGGTTCGGTTTCGGTTCGGTTTTGATGTAATACGGTCCGGTTTTGGTTCGGTTCGGTTTGAACCCGTATTAAATATGAAACAAGAAAATTACTTCCATCAACGATCAATTTATGATTGTATCACGTTGTGTCACCTGAAGGTTAAAACATTACTTCCATCAACAATCAATTTATGATTGTATGACGTTGTGTCACCTGAAGGTTAAAACACATAGTGTTTTCTTGAATTGATATAACTACAACATACGTTGAAAGTAGAATATATATCGTTAAATTGAAAGTCAGATAGGAATTTGTTAAAATTTTTATCATAACATCGCCGGTGTACCTATGCGGTTCGGTTCGGTTTAATATGGTTTAGTAAAAGTTCAAACCGCAACCGAACCGTATCATTGCGGGTCGGTTCGGTTTGGGTTGATTGCTTTAGAGAGAGAATCCAGTGCGGTTTTCCGCACCGCTTTTGCGGTTCGGTCTGGGCGGTTTCCGCATTGCGGTGCGGTTTATGCCCACCCCTAATTTTTATGCCTAAACTTATCTTTTATTTAAGTGTAGGCTTATCATTTGGTTAATACTAAATTTTTATCTTCATATTCATTTGTCGATTTTGTCTGTTTTTCACTCGAATCTGAAAATCAATCATGAAGTAATTGTAATTTTGCTCCAAATTTGTAAATTTTGGATGAAAGGAATATAATCTAATTAAAGGATTATTGTTAATTTTGGTAATATTTTGAAATTTCATAGTTTAATTTGTGGAAAGAATATTCGTTGGTTTCTAAAAAAATATTTTTGTTTTCACTTTTCCCTTGTAAAATATGACAGAAGATTTGACAAGAAAAATAAACAAATAAAAAGGAAAAGACATGTAAAGTACGTGATTTTCTCGGTATTTTGCACTGTCGATTCCAAACAAGAAGAAATATAAACATTCCTTGTAATTTTAAACGAAGTTAAAATCCTTCGACTTGTGGAAATCAAAGAGAAAATCTTCTAAAGAAATGTTGTTCTTAGCAAATTAAACATGGAAGTGTATTCTAGTGGTTTAGGCGTAATTAGAATATGTAAATTTGGGAAATCAGAAATTGAATGCGTAATAACTGCAAATAAAAAGAAAGAAATTTGATTAAATAATGGAAATATTAAATTAATAAAAGGAAAGTAGAATAAATTAATTAAATATGAAATCCAAACTAAAATGATACGTGTATAATTCACGCAAAATAAATAAATTGTTAAAAAATAAATCTCTAAAAAATAGGAAATGGTAATCAATTCCTATTAGTTGGCATTCGTCACTCAATAAATAGAAATCGAAAGATTGCAACCCTAATCAATTGGAGATCTGAATCAAAAAGTTGCAATTAAATTTAATATAATAGACGGAAATATATGATTGCGACTATGATAAATGTGAAACAAATGAAATTTGAAATTCTAAAGGTTGTTGCCAATTCGAACATAATAAATGTTTTCAACTTAAGTATCCAGAATAACGAATGGAAGTCATTTGAGAAAACCGTTTAAATAGGGACATATGGATTAATGAGACTGGTTATAAATGATATAATAATGATTACTAATTATAAACTAGCAACTTACCTAAATGTTTAACATTTATGATAGAAAATTAATGGATAATTAATATTTGACTAATTTCAATACTAAACTAGAATAGTAATAATACAACTTAGGATGATTAATTAGACTTAATGAATTAATGATGCAAGAGTCAGTAGAGTCGTTCTATTAGAAGTCTGCCTCACTTTAATCCTACCAACAGTCGAGTGTAATTAATACTGATGTGAGATGTTATTATCCAATAACCCATGACCACGTAAGAATTATGACATATCTTGATTAAGGTATTAAATAGTCTAAATAAGCGACAAGGACATCTCTAAAAAGGTTTACTTCAAGCGTTGATGTATTAAGTGACCGTTGGGTCGCCTCCTTACTGAAAGAAGAAACCTGATGAGATTTTGATGATACAAATGACCAAGTAAGAAGAAATCTTTCAAAATAAATAACTTGTGAAATATCACAAAGCTACAGGTCATATAGTGATGAAAGAGTCTGCTTCAGGATCGAGGTATAAGGGGGTTGGATCCATCTTAGAGGGATTAAGTGATTGAAATCCACTCTTTTCCTTATAGATTTATCTCAAGAAGTAAGGGTAGTGGTCAGAGGATTCGCCCTTATTATGTACTAAATGATAGAAGGACCTACTTTCCCCCATACGAAATACTAAATAACCGAGTGGGTGCGACTGATGACATCCTCGGAAAGGACTGCTTCTTAATAGGTATTAAGTGACTAAGTTAGAATTCGTCTAGGGGTTGATCATAGATTTACCTATCCTAAAAGAAATATTAAGTGGTTAGGAAATTATCATAATAATACCAGCTAGAAAGTAATGAAAGTATGCCTAGAGAAATTCTTAAATGATCGTTGGGTCTATCTATGTTATAGGTATTAAATGGCTGCAGCTATCTCTCGCATCATACGTTTATGAGATGCCATATTAACGCTATAAACTTTAAATAGCAATCTGAGCTCTAAGTAACTAGTGCCCACTGATTAGCAATAGTGTTTATTAAGAAACTACCTTGATTGGTATTAAATAGCCGATGAGTCTACCTATCTTACATAGATGATAAGACAATGATAATAATTCGAATCCACCTTGATAGGCATTAAATGATCGATGGGTCTGCCTATTCTAAAAAATGTATTAAGTGACTAAAAGATAAGGGAAAGAACCGACTTCTATTGGAAGCGTTAAGTGACTGATGGATAGGATTATTGAATGGTTAAAGAGCTTCATCTGAATACCGTTCTTTGAGATTAAGGGTAATCAATCGTGTGTGCTGAATATAAGTTTAGATAGCCTAGAAAATAAGACACAAAAAAGTTCGGTTTTGGTCCTTTGTCGTTAATGGCGACAGGGAACACCCCCTCCCTCTCTTTCCTCTCTTCGTTTCTCCTCTTCCAAGATTCGTCTACGTCTTTCTAATCACTCCACATCTTTCCGCTCCTCTTCCTAATCACCCTGTTTTCGCTTGCATGGTAAAGGACCAAACCCTAATTTCTCGTCAGATCTAACTTTTGTATCTTTCACCTCTACTTCCCTGCCTATTACAAATCATGCCTCAAATGCACACCATTTCACCTACTCGCACCAGTATACCTTCCCTATCCTATTCGTAGCTGCATCCTGGTATCTAAGCCTATGTTGTATCCTCCACTCGTTGTCTTCGTGAATCTACCCTGTACGATTTCCCGTAATGTGCTTCATCAGGTTCCCTGAGTCTGTCTCTTACATTGCTAAGTGTCTTTTTGTCTGATGATAGTCTGATCTCTGCCAGGAGGAATGCGGACAGGTGGTATATGCATGGACGTGAGTGTTGGAAATGATGTTGGTCTGTGATGTTGCGGTGGTTGGTTCGACTGTAGTGGGATTAAGAGGTTCGGGTCTGCGCGGAGCGTCCATTGCATGCAGCAACTTCTCTCCGGTATACTCCTGCTACGAATATGGTTTCCTTTCTCTACTTTATTGAGTACTAAGTGCTTTATCTAGCTGGGTGATACCATGTGTGGGACTGTTGACCTAGTTTGTCTTCGGATGTGATGGTTCTGGTTTTATGATTGATATTCAATGTCTTGGTTCTGGATTTTGTCTTGTAGAACTGATTTGTAGGCTGGTTTCTATTTGGTTTTTTGGTAATTGCTCTGAGGTGTTTTTGCTTGATCGGCTACTATCCAAGCATACAAGTGAAGCTTCATGGTCTAGACATGTTTTGGAAGGTAGACTGTCTTATGCAGTCTAGGTCCACACTCCCTTGGTTACTGGCCTCAGTGCAATTTTTCATGTCATGTTGATTGGTCTTCTTGCGAGGCAGTCTGCTGTTAAGCTTAGTCTCCAGTCAGCAAGGTGATGGTGTTCTTTTACTTAGAGATTCGAATACATAATGTAAAGATGGATTTGGAGATTGCTCCTGATGTGATGCCTCTGGCACATTGTTGCCGTGCTTGTGCCTTACTTCTTTCTGTTGTAGGCCATAGTATAGGTAGTGGGTCATTCTGACTTACGTTATTTCTACACTTTATCTAGTATTGGTTGTACTTTGTATGGGCTGTACAGTTCTAATTGTAGTAAACTCCATGCGTGGAGTATGTCATAGTAGTCTAGTAGTTGCAACTAGCCCCTGTACTTTTTAGCTAACTTATGTAGCAGTGGATGATCCACTTTAAAAACGTCTGTCGTGAATGGATCACCTTAAAAACCGATGTATAGTAGATTCGTAAACATCCAATCTCCTGAAATATTGTAATTATTATTTGTTATAATAGTAAGTGTCTGCGGTCACTTTAAAAACCGGTCGGCTTTGCAAAAAAATAAGACATAACTACTAGATAAACTCAGCAGTGTAAATTTGTATTGCACAATATTTTGATGTTTCATTCACCAGAACTGTTATTCTGACTCCCCTCATTATTACAACCCACGAGATAGATATAGAGGAACGGGTCTTTGGAGCCACAGGTGATGGGATACTGAAGAAGTCTCAATTCTCTCATACTTGGTACCCATATGACCTTTGGCTTCTAGGGAATTTTATTGATTCTAAGATAGTGAGCACATTCGATATATGTTATCCGGTTTTCACTGTGAGTTAAAATTTGTATGACTTTGATATTGTTCATGCTCATTTTTGCAGGTACCAAACAAAAAGATCAGTATTTCGATGGATTTTGATTTTTGATTTTTATCGAAATTTTGACCCAAAAGAATACGGGGTGTTACAAAAATATTGGGATAAACATTAGCAGTTAGGGAATTAAAGAAAACCTAAACAAGTTGAAGCGCTTAAAAAAGCTGCAGAACCAAAGACAACCAAGGATATGATGAGTTTAACTTCAAGAATGGCAACATTAAGTCAACTAAAATAAAGGACAAACGTTCTCCATTTTGTGATCTTTTGAAATGAGACGTGAAACTCAAGTGGACAGCCATGTAGGATGTTGTTATTTAGAAGTTGTTTGAATTCTTGGTTGTACCTCCAATTCTCTTAAACCCTATGAATATGAATGCGGAAGAGTAACATATTTATTTGACAGTAGCAAACAAAGCAATTATTGCCTCATCAGTACGGGTCTTGTTTACCATGAAAGCATGAGGTTGGTCAACACAGAAACCCGGAACTGTAGAATTGAGAAATTTTCTTTTGTTATAGTCATAGTAGCTCGAAAGCTCAATCCGTTCTTTCGGCCACATATTATCCTGTTTTGACTGACCAACCACTGAGATGCAATTCTTTTATATGTAAAAACTTACGGCCACCAATACATGTTTAAAGTAGTTGTAAATGAAGGGTAGAGGAAACAGTTTGCAAATTCTAATTAGAACCAAAGTTCACATATTAAACATTATTGGAAGATCTACGGTAATTCTAACGACGTCAAAAGTCAAAAGGACGCAATATAATTTATATAACTGAATACTAATTGCAGTAATGAAAGTTGACTGACCACTTTAATTAGGCGATCCATAGGCCTTTCAGCTTGATCTGTTTCTGACATTTTCAGCACATGAGACTGGTTGCCAGCTAGAGGAGGACATTCCTCTAATAAAGGTGATGCTGATATTCCAGGTGTGTTAACAGCAACTGAATGTGATTGAGATTGTGTTCCAATTGATTGCTGATGGTTACCATGTCCAACTTGAGATATAGAAGTTATCGGTTTTTCATGTTCAACTTGTATTGGTGAAGGTGCAAATGGAGTAGAAGTAACAGCTAAAGGTGAAGTTCCAGATGGGATGTGAGTTGTATTAGCCTTTGGAATGGATGATGCCAGAGCATTTTGGTCAATTTGAGGTGAAGAATGGTAAGAAATTTGAGGTGATGAAGCTTGAAGATTTTGAGGAGACGAAGAGGGGTGTGAAGTTACACTCTTAATTTGCTGATAATAATGTTGTCGCTGACCAGCAAAATCAAATTTGTTTCCAGATACTTGTCTTGGTTTCAACTCATTGGGCTCACTCATTGGTTGAAGTTGCTGCTGCACTTGATGAGTCAATGTTTGTGATGATAACTGCTGCTTTTGTTGCTGTTGGTGTTGCAACAATTGCTGCTGTCTTTGTTGCATCTGTTGCAAATGACGATGAGTTAGCTGTTGCTTTAGTTGATGTGTTTGAAGTAACTGCTGTTGCTCCTGTTTCACATGTTGATGCAATACATTCGTATTTGATTGCATTGAACCAACATTTGACTGTAATGCATTGTTCATGGCCGTATTGCTCATGGCATTCTGAGTAAGTGTGCTTGAATTGTTTTGTTGCGAGGCATTCAGCGAGTTTTGTTGACCAGACTGTTGCATTGAATTAAATGAACCGGCCTGAAGAACTGGATCATTGTTGTTAGGAGCAGATTGCATGGTACTGTTTGAAGTATTTTGATGAGTTACAGGTGAGTGCATGGACATATTTTGCACTGATGCTCCCGCACCTTGCAAATTTACTGTGTTTACTTGACTATTATCACTGAGATGAAGCTGAGAAACTAGCGAAGGTTGTTGAGATCGTACTGGATGTTGAAATTGTTCTTGCTTACCTTGTCCCTGTGGATGTGTTTTTTTATTACGATGTGATGCTATCATACCCACTATTTGAGCTTCATACGTAGGAAGTTTATCTTTCAGTCCAACTGGAATGTTGCCCTTTGTAACATTAAGAAGAGTTAACATACGATCCAACATATGCCTAAAAGTCTTTAATTTTTCAAGTTGCTCTGATTGGTTTCCCGAAAGTCCAAGCGGTTCTTGCTGAGAAAGAGAAGAAAAAGTTCATTACAAACTTAGATATTAACAAAAGTAAAAGAAAATCAGAAAGGCAAAAAGGAAACCTGCTGCAACTTAGCATCTATCTTCTCATGAAAATCCTTAATATCATGATAGTACAGCTCCCTCATAGATTTCACCTGTCAACGTGAAAATTATTTTACTTTTTGATAATATATATTGATACAGATTGCTGACTGAAAATTTTGGCAGCATTCACTTGTTAAACGGTAAGTCAATATTAAAGGATCTTTGCAATGGCCAAAAACATGAAAATTACGTAGCACAACAAAATCCATGGTGTGTGCCTGTGTGTCCATGCCTTTTCCCATTGCATCTATGTCTATGCCTACATCCCTACATGCCATCATGCACAGCAGCATGTGGGCAACCAATATATTACTGAATGAATGTCTTTGCACAGAAATCCAGATGAGATTCTGATTTAACAGAAAATAGATTTTCAATGTTTCAATATATGGATTAAATTGACGAATAGCAACCAATTATATTATTGATTTTTCATGAACAGATATAAGATGATGAAAAATAACTCTTAGACGTGGCTAGGGAAAACTGGAAAAAAGAATAGAAAGATGGCTAGGACTAGAAATTATTTCTCTCATTATAATCTTTTTCTATCATGACTGGTGGACCTGCAAAGCATTTGAGACATAAGTTGGCATATTTTTAGTGTGGAGGGTGATATTAGAAAAGCTTCTCGAGAATTTGAAATTTTGTTGCCTTGTGATTGAATAAGATGTACATAAGGTTGGCAATTAGAACCGAGAACAAGAAAACCGAACCAAACCGACACCAATGCGCCTCGGGAGGGGTCTAGGTGATGAAAAATACAGTAAGGACTTGACCAAACCCGACCTGAAAGACCCGATCCGAAAGCATTGAAATATATGTGTTTTTAGTATAATAGTATTACTACCCAACTGAACCCAAACCGACCCAACTGAACTAAAGTTCGGATCGGGTCCGATCCAAATTGTTGAAATGTATTGTTTAGACCCGACAAAACTCAACCCGCCTAGAACCGAGACCCGCCGGGTCGGGTCTGGGTCAATCGGGTCGGGCCTGATTGCCACCCCTAATTTTGTGCACGTAGTCAAAGCATTTGAATAAATTTCGTGCCACAATAAATCTGCTGGCAAACAAGAATTTTAAACTTTATTCCCCCCTTTTTCTGATAATTTAACCTGGGCACCCATATTGATGTTTCGGAGGATCGAACCCAGTGTCTCTAAAACCACAACGTTGACATCTTAGCAATTGAGCTAATGGTCCACGACAACAAGAGTTTCAAACTTTGATGATATTTTACTCATATGAGTTCTTCAACGAGTTGAGAAACATTGGTCGTGTCATTGAGTAATTCCAATGAAGTCAACAACTTAGTGACATTGAAAAAGAAGCTCAGAAGGGGTCAGTTCATAAACTAGTTTTAAACCTAGCTATGTTGCAGGAAGTCAAAAATCGAACTACATGAATACAAGATCTGCATGGAAAGATCATGCAAGTGTCAATAATTTGTGAGCAATACCTGTGACACGCATTGAGAAGATCAAAAGAATGTTGCAAATAATACCACTGACAATGATATTTGCACCAATTAGGCTTTTTCTAGAGATCACTTCAACGAAAATAAATAAGCCAAAAGAAGCTCCCACTTATCATATTACAATCCTAAGTCCCTTTTCCCTTCTTTTTTTCACACCAAAAAAAAAAAAAACATTTAAGTTGATCTTTTTGTTCAAACTAACATCTAAATTCCAGCTTTGAAAAAAAATCAAAATAGAAAAGGAAAAATGGAGAGAAATGATCAAAACTACTTGCATCAGATTGAAAAATGGGGGAAAATAATCAAAACTACTTGCATCACATTGAAAAACGGGGGAAAAATACGAAATTAGCTTGCATACTTGCATCAGATTGAAAAGTCGTATCAAAGACCTACATTATATTCTATAAATTTAAATTGTATGATGATTAAGTAGATTAAAATTTCAGCATTATCATGCAACAAACACCAAAATTACAATTAATTAAAATATAATTTAACATAAATTGGGCACAAAAATTTGTGAAAAAAGGAAGGAAAAAACCTGGAAGTATGAACTAAACTTGTAATTTCAATGTACTACACTGGAAATAAACTGAGGCTTCCAAAAACTTTGATCTCGCATTTCCATTTTTACTCAAGAAAGACATCCAAAATTTATCTTTCATCAAAAACACAAAAATACAATCTCTTTTCCTCTATCACCGTTTCCCTTTAAGAAAGAAACAAAAATTTGAAAGCAATCTAAATGATCCAATAAATACCCAGAACTCCCAAGGTCGAAAGAGCGAAATCTTGGTAGACTCCAGTGTATAAAAGGCAAAGCCTCACTATACACCAAAATCTAAAATCTGAAGTGCCCTCTGAAATAAACAAATATTATTTGTTTTTCTCTCATCGAAACTTCAACCATTTCCCTTATTGCCTTAGCACATAGCAAAATAAGACCGAACTTGGGTTGTAAAGGGAGGTTGATTTCGTGCAAGGGCCAAGAAGGCACATGAAAGTTCATTTACTGCCTTGGAGCCCTTCTCAGGGGCATCCCTTTACAATATAAAAAGGGTAAAGAGCTTCTAGTTGATTTGGTAATTGAGCAGTGATATGTAATTAACTGTCGCTGCATTAATATAGCTGAAATATGGATATTTGATATGGCATTTCCATTACCGAGGATTGAGTATTGAAAGATAAATTTGACAACAAATTTTCAATTATGATATGACTAGTATTTTATGCGCAATGATGTGGTTCAAGAGGGCTTCATAAAAAGCATATACTAATTAATTAGTTCACATAATAATATTTCTACAAGTTAATAGGATCATCATGACTGTATGCAAGAAAATCGAGGAGGTGGTTTGGAAACAATAAAAAATAGCATATGGATGAAAGAAGCGATGAACAATAAAATATGAGTACCGGTTTAAAGATTTGAGGATTGTATTGTTGACAATAAAATATGAGTAACGGTTTAAAGTTTCGGATTGTATTGTTGACAATACAATATGAGTACTGGTTTAAATCCTAATCCATTGTTAGATAATGAGATTAATCTGTATAATGTTGTGATGGTCATGGTTATTAAAGATATATATTGACGAAGTTATTGGTACTGCCATTGATCATTTTGTTTATGTAAGTTGGGAAAAATAATTCATTATGACAGCGTGGAGATCTTTGTGGTATTACAAACATTTTATAGCTGATTGATGATGGTATGTACATATACATGATGCATCGCGTGTTGATGGAGATTTTTTATCTAGTCTGATTGAGAAGGAAGTTTGAGATTAACCCAAATACAACTGGCAAGAAAATGACATGATGTGAAGCGCTCCATCCCGAACAACTTACTATTTTACCATCCTTAAGCAAATATCATAACATACCATCGAAATTTTGAAAGGAGAACGGCATGATTTTGTTCAAACTTTTATATACAAACAACCTGATATTGACAATGCAGTGCTACAGCAAGGACTCATCTAATTTTATTTTTGAAAGATGACCAAAATCTACTATTTAAATTTTACATGCCAATAAAAAGAGAGAATATGTGGTTATGTTCATCTTTTTTACTGGGGGTTTGGTTGTGGGGATTTTTTTTTTTTTTTTTTTTGCTGGAGGGGCCCAGTGGGTTGTTAACTTTTATGTGCCTGACACAGCCTGCAAACACTCCCCCACCCCCCAACGGCCCAAAAAAGAAATATTACTCACCCAAAAAAAATCTAAAACAAAAAACTGAAAATGGGGTCCCATTAACAATCTCCAGTGTTAAATCATGTGTCCTACTATTGCTATCAAAAATGATTTCTCAGTGAAACTACGCGTTATTTTGGATGCTGATGTCATCTTATGAGTATCTGCATATTATTTCTATTTGAAATATTGCCTTGTAACTTTGATAACTTAAGGTCATGGAAAAAAATTACAAACTTTGCTACTTGCCATGTTTAGCAAGCTAAATCCACCACCATACTTATATCATATATCTGTTTTGATTAACTGAACAAAACCAAGAAATAAAAGATGCTAATATATGCTATATCATGAGTTAATACATGATAACTAGCCTACAAGTTGTTGCTAATTAATTTTTATACTAAATTCCTACAGAATAATACAGAATAATCTATGTACTTGAATTTTAGATATGTGCATGGCCATTAACTAACGTTCAACGAAGCAAAAAACCTTCATGAAGCATTATTGTCTAGTGTGGACAATGATGCACTTTTTTTTAATTATTGTGCATATATTTATATGATATGTATCATATGTTATAATTAACTAAGCTAGTATGCACATATGAAATATTGTTGGATGTCTCCTTTTATAGGCATACATGCATGTTACATGCAGTACAACTTGACTTTAATATGCAAACATATTGTGAATTTTATTCACCCATTGTTGGATTTGGTTTTCATAGAAGCTTGTTTCATCAACCAAGTTTTAAAAGCAGTCACTTCAGTAACGATGGTATGACTGACCCATTCTAGACCCGCTCAATAGAGAGCCTTGAGCACCGAGTAGATGGCAATGATGAATATAGCTTTTGTTTTATTTTTTTAGAAGATACCCAATAAAGTTTTCTTAATCATTTCGAAGCAAACAGGATGCGAAGAATATAACACAAAAATCAATCCAAAATCCAAAGATACAATATATAATCATAAACCAGAAATTAAATCGTTTTTCAATCCAAATCATTTAAGTTGCCTAACAAACCATAGAAGAATTAAGTTTAACATCATAATTTTCTATGACTTATCCAAAAAGGGAATTTGTGTTGCATTTGGAATTACAAGAAATTGTCTTTTTGTAGTTCGAAATAGACAGTATAGAATGCCGTAAATATCCATATTTTATACATTTCTTTCGTTTAGGCATATTCCTTATTATTTCAATCGATAAATTTTTGTTTATAGATCTACATATCATATGTAAAATGGAATATGGTAAGTTATGAAAGGTGGACTTTTTTTAATTAAGGAAAGTAAATATTTCAATACTACTCATTGTTCATAAATTTGAAAAAAATAATTAATCAATTTTCTAATGAATATATCCAAAATGAGAACCGCTTCACGTATTTATATCCTGATTTTGAAACATAAGGCATGTACAATCATTTAGTTATATTTTTTCTGAACATTTCCCTCGAACGGTTAATAAAAAGATCTTTTAGCACAGTGATTAATGCAATGTTGTTTCTTGAGCGAACCCCACAGTCGTCACATTGATACAATGCAATTCTCAATTAATCTCCATGATTACTTAAATGCAGCAACTTCATGCTCCATAGACCAATTGTTACTCAAAAACATGCTAGTAACTCTGCACAACAACATTGGAAACATAAATCTAACAAGAAGGCAAAACAAAGTAAGAAGGTCGCTAGGTCCATGCATGCATGGTTAAAGATCGGTACCAATCCCCTACAGAGACGGTATGACTACCATATTTTTTTGAAGACTATGTCATGACGGCAGAAAAAATTAGGAGAAGTTTCAACGGGATATTTGGTCGTCTACAGCTACAAATACAGGCGCATTGGCTCATTTGGGAGGGATATACTTCTTCTTTGCCTACGCTCTGCAATTTTTTCATAGCTTTATGGATTTACACCAATCCAGTCAAACTGTACTTGTAATCTATAGTATAAATAAACAAAATCTTTGAATTGAATATAAACCAGAGTATGTCGAACCACTATAAATCTTTGGTGTATTCATTACTTTCTCGTTTTTAATTTCTTTGTTTCGCTTTTTATTTTCCTCTACAATCCATTAGTGCTATTTTCGATGCCACAATTCCACTAGTATGATATTATTTGTTATATTTATTTTATATTTTGATATGTTTTTATTGCATTTTTTAATTAGTTAGTATATTTTGATTATACTGAACAATAGAAGCTTATATTTTAATTGCATAGCCATAGAACATATTTAATTTAATGAGAAAGTTTTATTATCATCATACGTAAAAATAAATATGCATGCAAAGTTGCAAACATACATCTTTGGTTGTTCAAAAATGATCAATCTTGTATTCCATGACAAAGCAACAAATATCTATAGCCTTGCATTGAGAATATTACATACAAAAAAAAAAAAAAAAAAAAAAAAATCATTTTTCTTTCATATCAGTTGCTATATTTGTCCTTGAATGAAAAACCAATAAAGCAAATTTTATGCAACTTTGGGTCATGAAGAAATATGATTTACATCAATTTTCAAACCGAACTTTTCTTTTATGATTCGATTTACATTCTGTTGCAGGCACAATTTAAACTGCAATTAAGAAAAATCATTCGCTCTAACATGTTCAACCTATTTCTTTAGATTTCACAATTCCTATTCTAATGTTCTCTAAGAAAAATAAAAATTGAACAAGAGAGAACCGAGATTACTTGTAGAAGTTTAAACATAAAATCAATTTCAAAGTGTGCACAAATTTTTAAAGAAGGCAAAACAAAGTATCGGCGTGACTTACATATTTTCTGGAGACTTGATCTTGACGGCGAAGTTCTTTAGGAGAAGTTTCAGCGAGATATCTGGCCGTCTACATCTATAAATACAGGGCCATTGGCTCATTTGCGAGGGATATTCTTCTTCTTTGCTTATGCTTCGACGTTTTTTTTGTAACTTTATGGATTTATACCAATCCAGTCAAACTGTACTTGTAATCTAAAGTATAAACAAACAAAAATTTTGAATTGAATATAGGCCAGAGTACGTCGAACCATTGTAAATCTTTGGTGTGCTCATTACTTTCTCGTTTTTAATTTCTTTTCTTCTACAGTCCATTTGGTGTTGGTGCCATTTTCGACACCAACAATTTCATTAGGATAATATTATTTGTTATATTTATTTTATTTTATTTTGAAATGTTTTTATCGCAATTTTGTAGTTTGTATATTTTGATTATACTGAACAACAAAAGCCTATATTTTAATTGTATAGGCATAAAACGCATTTAATGAGAAAGTTTTATTATCATCATATGAAAAAATTAACATGTATGCAAACATACATCTTTGGCTGTTAAAAAATGATTAATTTCGTATTCCATGACAAAGCAACAAATATATATAGCCTTGCATTGAGAATATTACGTACCAAAAAAAAAATCACATATCAATTACTATATTTGTCTTTAAACAAAAAATCAATGAAGCAAATTTTATGCAACATTGGATCATGAAGAAATACGATTTAAATCATGTTCAGATCGAACCTTTTCTTTTATGATTCGATTTACATTCTGTTTCAGGCACAATTTAAACTGCAATTAAAAAAAAATCAGCTCCTTCCTGACATGTTAATATATTTCTTTAGACCCACAATTCCTTTTCTAAAGTTCTCTAAGCAAAAAAAAGGCTGAACAAGAGAGAACCGAGTTTACTTGTAGAAGTTTAAACATCAAATCAATTTCAAAATGTGCACAAATTTTTAAATAATAATTTTTTTGAATCTACTATTTACAATTTTAATTTCGTTTCAAGTTAAAGTTTGAACTATACGATTTATGATTCAAACCGTCATTGAAAAACTAGGTGAAAAATATTTGAAAAACGATAATTTGCAAGAAAAAAAAAAAAGAGGTCAACAAATAAAAAGGTGCCACTTATTTTGCATTGTGCGCATTTGCACCATGTGCATCATTTGAGGATCTTTTCATATGCTCTGCACCATTTAAATGGTGCAGTCGTCATACTGTGCCATGCGTCATGGTATGCATCATAGCACGCCTTTCCTAACTCAAGAAAGGTCAACATTTTAATATCCTAACAACATAAATCATCTAAAAAGGAAATATAACTAATACTTAAATTTGGATCATAGGTACTGAAGGAAAGAGAGCGGATTTGCTTTTTTATCCTCAAATTAGCAGTGAACTAATGCGCTTAACAAACAATATAAAACATCCAAACCGAGATAAAATTTCACCCGCTTTGCGCAATATAAAAGGGTGGTGGGTACATGTGTGACATCCACAGGCAGGCCCTAAATCACTTTCTGTACAGCATAAAGTTTTACTGCAAAACTTGAAAGATGTTTATCATTTCTCAACAATAATACTTTATTTTAAAGTTCAAATTATCAAGTGCATATTCACATTAAGCTTGTCTCGGGTTTAAAAACATGTATTTGTTTACAAACTAGTTCATCCAGTTAACTCAATTCAAAATATAAAGGAAAGCATTCTGAAAGTAAACACCAACCTTTTGATAGCACTCCTCTTGCCAATCAGGTACACCACCTGGTCCTGTGGTTGACTCTATTGATGCTGTACAAACAAATCATCGTTAAAATAAATGAGTGAAAACATAATAGGTATTCTTACATATCTGATGTTTCAACCTGTACAAGTTGCCAAATTATATATGACAGATTTTGATAATCAATGTCAGCCAAAAATATGAACAACGAAAATCATGAACACATTCAAATATTATATACTAGCACAAAGGCACACGCGGTACATGCATGGAAACCAAATTGAAGAATGTATCTTACATATCTACACACTTGGTTTATAATTAAATGTAATTTTCTTAGGCGTTTGTTATGTTGGTTTCAATGTTTCATAATGAATTATTTGCATATGAAGATCAAATTTATATCGTGTATTTTACACTAAATTTTGCATGTGTTCACAGTAGAATGTGAATTAACAATAAATTATTTTCATTCCAGCCATAAAATTATTCCATAAAAACTTACCTATCCAAAACAAACCATGCCATATGTACAGCATATAACATATACTATCATATCTATAAACATATATTATATTTGTCCTATCATTCAAACAACAAGATCAACAGAAACATTAGAACTCATAGAATATCATGTCAAGAACATGTATCCTCTAGCTGTACCATTACAACAACAACAAAGCCATATATCCCAAACAAGTTGGGGTTGGCTAGATATGGAACCCAAAATAAAAATAAAAGAAATAATACTGATAATAATATATATAAGGGTTTATAATAACCAAACAGATAAAAAGACGCCTAATAAAGGGTTTTTTAAAAAAAAAAAGTAAAAAGGTTCAATAAAATCTAAAAAAGTAAAAAGGTTCAACAAAAGTGAAATAAAGTCTAAAATAATCAAACAGATTTAAAAAAAAAAAAAAACCATGGTTCTGGTACATGGATTGCCAACTTTCATGCACTCCTATCCACTACTAACTCCTCAGATATACTCCAATTACTTAAATCCCTCTTTTTTATCTCCTCCCATGTCATTTTAGATCTACCTCTCTTTAGGCTTTCGGCGCGGCCTATAATTCCACGCCGAAGGTCCGAAGAGAGGTAGAGGTCGACCTAAAATGACATGGGAGGAGATAATAAAGAGGGATTTAAGTCATTGGAGTATGTCTGAGGAGTTGGTAGTGGATAGGAGTGCCAATCCTCTAGCTGTACCATTAACTTACTAAAATAACACTTGAAAAAACAAGATTTTATTTGTTCAAACATGAAGGATATACGCAAAAAGAAAGTAAACATTATTTCATATGATAAGGCCCATAAAAACATAACAGTAAGCATCGAAGCTGTAGAGTCAATCCAAAAATTGTTTTAATCGATATAATAGTAATCACGCTCCCCCCGATCAATCGTCACATCCCCATCGCCACACTCAATCTTCGATGCTTCAGGAAAAGGGCTGGCCAAGCGTACTTCAGACCCAAAGCAGCATTGATATGGAAGAGTAGCAGCTGCAATGGAGATAGCGTCGGACGTGGGTAAGGGAGGAAACAAAGGATGTGGGTGGAGCCATCAAGAGGGAGCCACCATGGGTCCAGTAGCAGCAGTAGATGCGCAACTGAATAAAAAGGCATTTTGGGGGTTGCAAAAGCACATGGTGGAACTTGTTGGCTGATTTTATTTTATTGGTAAAAGACACAAAGATATATGTATCCATAAATGTATATGGAAAAATAATGAAAAGATTGAAAGAATTTGCCAATGGCCTTGAGCATTTAAATAAGCCGTGACATGACACTGCATATATAGAATTTACTATTTTCACAAACTCACTGCTTGATGAAACTTCTGGAAGCCTTTGTGCCTGAATAAATGGCTTTTGATCGATTCCAGCCGGACCCTGTAGCATATTAGTCGGATTTGGTATTCTTTGCTGTATCTCACGTTGCATTGAATGTTGCTGCATTAACATCTGTTGTTGCATCTGACTGGTTTGATTTTGGAACTGTGACATGAGTTGTGGTGATTGATGTTGAGCTTGCTGACCCTGTGTCTGTAGCATTGACATTAATGGCTGGTTTGTCTGTTGTTGCGCAGCATTTTTTGGCATCATCATCGTTCGATGTGGCGCCATATTGGAAGTTGCTGGAAGAGGTCCAAGTAAATGTTGCTGCAATCCAGACATATTACTTTGAGAATTCAACTGTTGTTGGTTGATAATCTGTTGTGGTTGGATGTTCAGAAGATTGTTTTGATGTATAGGCATCCTTTGTTGTTGCTGCTGCTGCTCTGAAGTATTATTGTGTTGTGAGTGTGGATGACTTTGTTGCATGTTGGATATGTTGGACATATTCCTCTGTTGCCCCATCGTTTGTTGAGAAACTGGCATAGCTTGCTGCTGAAGCAAAGATCCCTGTTGGTTTGCAGCTGACTGTGAATTTGGTTGAAGCATGGTAGGAATTGACTGTTTAATATGATTTTGTTGTTGTTGGCTAGACTGCATATTTGCAGCTTGTGCCTGTTGGATATTATTAGACTGATTTGATGACATCTGCATCAATGATGCCTGATTGGGTTGCGGTTGCAACAGTGAAGATTGTTGCATTTTCTGCTTCAATAATAGTTGGTTTTGGTACAGGGACGAATTTTGTGATTGTTGCTGTTGCAGCTGTTGCCTACCTTGAAGCATTCTTTGTGCATTAGCATAAATATCATTTTGTCCTCCTTGAGCAATAGGATTATTCACAGAAGCCTGAGACATTCCAGGCATGTTTTGGCCTGATATGTTGGATTGAGTCACTGCTGGCAATGTAGAAGCTAAGACGGAGGACCCTTGCATGGAAACAGAAATATTATTTTGGATGTTTTGTGGTATAGATTGACGATTAGACCCCGACAGACTTTGAGTGGGGTTATTGCCTTGGGAATGCATGACAAGCGGCCCTGATTAGGGGAAAACACAGAATGCAAAATACTTAGTGCTTGTTGGTTATATTATAAAATAAAGAAGTAAATAAATATTACCCGTCCAAGTTAACGTTCAATACCATATATGAATCACGCACACACCCCATATATAATGTGTGTGTGTGTGTGCGCGTGTGTGCGTGTGTGTGCGCGTGTGTGCGTGTAAGAGAGAGAGAGAGAGAGAGAGAGAGAGAGAGAGAGAGAGAGGTTATATTTATGTGCATGTATGTATACAACTTAAATTTCTAAGCTTGAGAATGTTTAAAAGAGCAACAATAAATACTAGAATATATGAATGGGAAGAAAACCTGAAGGGAATTACTATGAAAATAATTAAGCTATCTTGTTACCCAAAGATTAAGTTATTAGAAGACAGAATCATCATATAATACATAAGTCTTGTATAGGCATGGCCATGTGATGCAAATGCCCATTCACACTTGTGTAATACGTATGATAGATGTACCTGATTCTGCATGATTCTGATTCCCAGAAATCGACATTGCTGGATTTATCGGAGCTGGTTGTTGAGTCTTTGATTCCATTGAAAGCATTTTCAGTGATATTTTTCGTAGGTAGTCTTCCTGAGTACAAACAAAAAGTAGGAACTTATCATTTGAATCTAGTTAATGAACTGTGAATGTAGCAAATAACGGAATAATAAGTGTTTTCTAGCTGTAAATCCCCATTCATATATGGCTTTAGTATTTAGATCCCACCATTGTGCTGTTATAAAGCTAAGCTACCCCCATCTACTCCTATTTTATTTGAACAATTGTTATCAGCATATAACAGCTCTGTGACTATAGTGAGAACGTGTTAGAAGGATCAGAGATAATAACATTCCCTTCTTTCGAATAATTGTCGCAGACCACCTCTTAACAAATCATGTCTCAGTCCTTTTTACATATTCAGTAACCAAAGGTGAAGCTTTCATGGACTTGTGTTTTTTTTAATAATCAAACGATTGCAAACACTACCCATCTGCCTATCAAATAGCAAAGCGGAAGAATTTCTAACTCTATTTTTTTAGGAGTTTTTTGTTATCTCCTTAATTCTCTTTTGATATTTTATTTTGGGATCCTTCAATTTATCACTTTACACTTTCTCTACTAATTCTCTCCAACCATTTTACATTGGATGCGTACATTTAAATTACAACCAATTTATAAAATAATTCATCAGTAACTCCTGATATTTAATATTCAAATTCATCTATTAGGTTAGTTACATAATCCAAAAGTTTGAGCTAATTATATAAATTCAGCTAACTAATATTTATTAATATTTAAAATAAATTTTAAAGAATGATATTTTCAATATGTATGTTACTACTTACCACTGTATAGAGCAGTCAAATTATTTTTACCCTTGATCTACATATATAAATCGCATAAAACAAAACAAAAAAAGCATTTTAATTTTAATCCATTTAGCTTACTAAATTTATCGTGCTGTTAACTTCAAATGCCTATATTTAATATTACCACCATTGTTTACAAAACACCTCATTTTTTCCATAATAATTTAAATTTTAGTCCATATATTTAAATTAATCGTGTAATCTTAAATTAAAACTAATTAGATAGATCCAATTAACTAATATTCATTATTTCATATATTAAGTTATGAAAATATAAAAAAGTCGGTAAGTACGCCATATTTAAATTAACAAAAATTATAAAACTGCATTATTTCATCAAAGTACAGATACGTTAGTCACATGACGTAAAGTATATATAATATAAACAATGACAAAAAAATCAATTTATAATTCATCTTAATAAATTCATCATACGGTGCACTAAAAATTATGTTTTTACTTAAAATCACGGTGAGAACTCAGTTTTGGTTTCGCACAACTGAAGCTTTCCTAGTTTCGGACGATTTTGTAAATTTCGAAGGTTCTAGTTTCGGTCCCCATTTCGATTTTTAATGACCTGTTGATGGAAATGTAATAGTAAACCTTGTAAATAAAATACAAAATATAGTCTAAAAAAATGGAATACAATTATTGTTCTAATTATTAATTAACCATTATTTAATTGAAATAGGAAACTATTATTAACCCAGTCCAGTAATCCAAACATAAAATAAATCAAAGTAAGTGATGAAATAGCAGTCCAACCTAAAACAGCCCAATCCCATATTATACCATGATTCCACTAAACTTAGTCGCAAAAAGCATATTAATCTCTGCTAATGAAAAAAAACCCAAAAAGGAGAAAAAGTCAACGCTCTTTACTGCAAACTCAGAAAGGCAAAAAAACGAAATGGAGAAAAATAAGGTTGAAGCTTTGATTTCTGATTGAAATCTATAATTTCATGTATGTTTTTAAGTTAGCTGTAATTTTCGAAAAAAAAAAAAAAAAAAAATCCTCTTTTCAACCAAAACAGGATTTTAGCTAAGGTTTGGTTCCCAAGGCCAACGAAACGGAGCCGAGGTGGCCAGAATTTCGGTATTCCAAACGAAACCTCAAACCATGCTTCAGATACATACTTTTTATATATTTTTAACCATATACACCGAAAAAAAACCCTCGATTCCTTTCTATTATTTTGCATTTATATTCATATATTTGAATTGATTACGTAATCTCAAAAATAGTCAAATAAATTCAATAAATTAGTATTCGTTCATCTATCTAATAAACCATAAATTTTCAATGTTTATGCTATATGCACATTAACAAAAACGATATACAAAATTCATTTGACTAAATTCACTTAACAAGCATTCATTAACTTATCTAATAAACCTAAAAATTATGGTTCAACATGTATGCCTTATTAATATCAATAAAAATGGTAAAATTGTTTTTCATTAATGCAAAAATATACATAATCAATATTAACAATTAAATTTATATCGTTTGTCTTGATAAATTTATCATACTTAGCATTCAATAATTCTATTTTTAGATTCAAATACCCAAATTTCAACAACTTTACAATTATTTACAAACCTATACTCACAATTCTTTTTTGATATTTTATATTCAAATCCATAAATTTAAACTACTTATGAAATCTCAAATTTAAAAAACCAGAATAATATTACAGATTAGGAGTTCAAATCCAGCTTTGAACAAAAATTAAAGTCTATCTCCAAACGGAAATTTTGAAACATAAACAATTATACAAGTTCAAACCTTTTTCAACAAAAAAAAAAAAGGTTTACTACATTGTAAAAGACAGGATGAGCGAGAACCATAACCAGTGTTGAATGTTTTGATACATATTCACATATACGCGCCAAGAATGATACAAGTACCAAAATAGATACATATGCGTATTTCAGTATGTACCACTAAAATACAGAATTTCATGGCATAAATAGTTGGTGTATCAAATATTTTCGTCTTTGTCGTTGCTTAAATTGATATAAAAACTCAAATAATTGTAAAGTGTTAATTTAAATATGTGCGATCGAAGTCATTTGAATTTATAAAATATAAGATTGATACTTACGAGAAGTGACACACACTTACGAGAAGTGACACACACACACACACAAAAAGCCTAATCGACACACCTAATTGATGCGCGAAAGAGAGTGTGTGTGTGTGTGTGTATGAGAAGTGACACGAGCGTGCACACACGCACAAAAAGCCTAATCGATACACCTAATTGATGTGCAAAAGTATATACAAATATATATATATATATATGAGTGTGTGTGTGTGTGTGCGCGCGTGTGTGTGTGTGCGTGTAAAAGAAGTAGTAGACAAGCATAACTGATACGCGAAAGTGTATCGAGACTAATATGCATATGCATCAGACCCGATATGCATACTTATTATGTTACAACGACAACAACAAAGTCATTAATCACAAACAAATTGGGATTGACTAGAGATGGAACCCAAAACTAAATGATAAAGTTAATTTAAAGGCAGTAATAATAAGAGATCTAAAGGTGAAAGTAGAAGCAAAAATAAAAATAAAATAATTAAACAAATAATAATGTTAATAATAAGAAAAAACAAGATAATAATAATAATAAAACTAATAGTAACATGATACTAGTAGTAATAGGGACCGAAGACCAACATTATGTCTTACGCCCCAATTCACTAATCTTATAATCTAAAACTTATAACACTAACCCTAAAACAGTGATTCGGCTACATTGATCTTTAACTTTCATGTACTTTTATCCAATACCAGCTCTTCGGATATATTCCAATTTCTTAAGTCCTTTTTACTACTTTTTCCAACACACATAGGTGTCCCGGAAAGCCTCTGTTGGGATGTTCAAATCATCTTAAATGGTGTTGGACTAGCTTTTTTTGATTGTTTGCAACTCCGAGTTTGTCACATCTTAACATGTACTAAAACAGAGACCACTGAGGCCACGTGGCAGCACCACGTTAATCCTCAAAACCTACTATACTAAAAGCTCTCGGCCATTTATTATAGAAAAATAATAATTAATATTATTACTGGGTTTAAGTTTCCAACAAAGCAATGAAATATACATACTGTAATTATTACTTAGATAGATTTCCAAGGCATACAGACCTCCACGTGTATACCACGTGTATATTTAACGATGCGAGATAATTAATTTATCACTATAGCTTCGAGGCATGAAAAGAAGAGTCTAGATGACAGATTTATTTAAAAGTCACCGCTGTCATTTCACCAAGCGTACCCTTGCAAAATTCCTTTCTTTCTCACTGTCGTTTCTTCCTTCTAATCGGATAGTCAATATTCTTTTTTCCTCCATCTAAGCCCCATATCAATTTTATTTTTTCATTGCTCCTTCAAGATGCAAGACGAAGTAGTGGACCTCCGTCTCTTCGCCTAGATCAGGTTTTTGCCCAATGATTCAACGATCAGTTTCGTTCCTACTGATACATTTGTCCTCTACTTGAAATTCGTATCGATGAGCGTTCAGTGAATTGTCACTTCTTGGCTCGTACTCATAAGGTATGCTTGAGCTTTCCATCTTCTCTACCCTGTACAAATATATTTCTTTCGTCCAATTTGACGGTTTTTTCCTCGAAAAAATTGATTTTGATGTCTAAGTTCCAATAGTATTCGATTTACAATTCATACAGGGTGACTTTTGATTCTTGGATGATATTCTATTTTAAACAGGTGTGTGATTCATGTGTTCTAAATCTGTTGCCTTTTTATAATACTCTCCACATCAACAGCTGCGATTCACTCCTCCTGTGGAGAGAAGTATGAAATCAAAGCTTTTCTGCTGTTTATTTGATTGCCATTTTACAATTTTTATCATTGGCTGTGTCGCTAAATTTAATTATTGTAAATTCTCAAAATCCAAATTTTCACTACCCTTTCGACTCAAATAGCCAACCTACTGCGGCAGCTGCGCATCACTCTGTGGAGGGAGGTATGCAATCAAAGTTTTTTTTAATCGTTTACATTGGCCAGTGTTTGATGATTGACTTAACAGAAAGTTTGTTTTATTTCAGATTCTGTAATTTTGAAAAATTACACGATTTTCACACAATTTGTGTATGTAGTCATATATTTGTATGTTGGTGCTAATATTGTATGTATAGCTTTGGATATTTGCATTAGACGAAAGGCAGATCGATATTTGTATACATAGAAGATTTACGCTGATTTATTTACGCTTATACTCTGTACAAATTACTTGATTTACTTATAGTTTCATACCATTCGAGCTGACATACCATTCAAGCTGTTATTTTGAGCAATTATGATGTTCTCTGTATGTAACTCAGTATTTGTTAACAGTGTTTTGTCGCAGAGCGTGATATTAACTGTATCGCCTTTTGTAATAGGTGCTGTATTTAGAAGAAGAAAAAAATTATACACTGAACTGTACAATACTTGTTGAATATATACAAAAAAAATATTCAGCTTTCTTCCTTTTGCTTTGATGGCCAGTTTGCATGTAATTGCATGGGCAAGTCTGCATCCCACTTTGCGTGACTATGTCCTGCTACCTGCAATTTTAGTGTATGGGTTTCCGTTTACCTGTGCTTTAGTATGTACTTTTCATAAATTAATTTACCAATTTCTTCTAATAAAGTAATTGTATTTGCTATCATATAAAGTAGAGAATTTGGTTTTCTTATACTTAACATATTACCATTTTTTAATCTTTCCATATTGGTACTTAACAGGGTATTACAAAAATTGATTACGGATTAAAACTAAATTGTAAAATGTAACCTGCAGGTCAGTTATGTTGGACATCCACAGATCACGGAGAATATGCCTCCTTGCAAGTACTTTGGCTAGGAAAAAACTAGAAAAAGGGTGTGTGGTTCATGTTCTCAAGCAGAAGGGTTTATTCTCTTTAAGTATTAAAATCTTTATGATGTTTAATTTCACTGTCTGCATAAATTATGAAATTGTGGCGTTTTGCAGTTGAGAAAAACTATGGACTATGGATCTTAAAATCGATGTATTTCATTCGTCGACGTTTATTTACATATACAAGGCTGGATTGAAGTATGGCTATAGACGGTTTGGGTAGTGGTGTTCAATGCTTGCGAAGAAGACCTGGATGATGATTACTTCAGTTCAATGCAGGTAATTTCTTAACTCTCTGTTTTGATTAATGTAGCTATCTCTGCTCAGCTTATTGTTAACTATGATTTCTTAAATTGGATGTTTATGCATGTAAGGTGTTTTGTAGAACAGGTCTACATCTTTTGCTCATATATATAACGTGAAACTGCAGATCGGTATAAGTTAGAATTCATTGATTTCAATCTTTATTAATTAGTTTGTTGTTCACTTCTTAGTTTTAGTTAAATAAACCAGTGGGAAATCCTTCGTCGATGGATTGTCGTTATTGGTGGGAATTCAGTAATGCTAAATGAACCGAAAAGGGATCGGTCAAAATCTGCACCACTTACATGAATATAGGAGGACCCGCTGCAAAAAGACTTTTTTTGCTCCCTGAATTCAACAAAATTCTTTCTGTCGCAGTTTTTGCCTGATAATTGTGTCGGTCCAACTAGCATCATTTGTGGGAATTATATACAGGTTCGCAGTTTCACAGTCACCAAATTAAGATCACACACATTTAATCATATGTAAACAGGCTGCTATACACTCACTAAATTACTTATATCCTGGACATTCATTTGTCGACAATTATTTAGATATACAAGGCTGGATTGAAGTATGACCATAGACGGTTGGGGTATGTGGTGTTTAATGCTTGAGAAGACATGAATGATGATTACCTCAGCTCAATGCAGGTATTTTTTTAACTCAATGATATGACATCCCAATGCTTGAAGTGGTGTTCAATGCTTAAGATGAATTGATGCAATATGAGGCCTTTTTGTTGAATTGATGCAACAAGGATTTAGTTCATGCAAATTAAGATGCATCTAAATTAACATGCCAAAATAACTTACAATATGAGGCCTAAATCATATCCAATTGGCGCATCTAAATTGCAAAAAAGATGGATTGAGTAAATCAGTTGCACGCTGAGATTGTTCAACTGGGCCGAGAGTATGTATCGACGCATTTTGTTTCTATAGTGTAGCAGCATTAGGCTTTTATTTTTCGTAATACGCTCATGGATTTTTTGTTTGATTTTGATGGATAGATAAATTGTTGATTAGTTGCATGACATATAGTGTATAGTCATTTGCACGCTAAATGCTTTTGACGTATAATTGTCGGTTTGAGGCACAGCTGCATGGTGAGGTATTATTATTATACATTTCAGGGATAATGCAAGCAAAACTAAGCACCATATGCAAGTAATTGCACCAAAGAATGTTCTTGGAAAGTGTTAGCTCACGGCATTTTTATGCATTATACTTTTTATGCATTATACAAAGCATATAGTGCATTTATTCCATTCTATCGAGTATACATGCTGAAACAACAATAATTTCAGTTGAATCAGGTATCATTTAATTTAGTTGTAAATGGATCATGTTTCCCTAAGTATAAGTGAAGTTATTGGCTAATAATGAATGAATATTTTGTCTTTCACAAAGTAATTGGGTTTGACAAAAGATATTATTTATTTTTTGGCAGTCATTGGTTCACTACCACTTTGTGGAAAAGTAATGTTAGCTTCGCTTATTTTTGCTTGATTCTCAACTGTAAAGAATAACATATAAGGATTTTGTTTGTTAGTATATGGCCATATATAAATTGATAATTATGGTTAGATTGTATTTCATGGATTTGTTGCAAGTATGTAAATACCAAATCAATATTTTATAAAATTTTGACTTTTCTGCTAAATTTATCGATAAAAGTATAATAATAATGTCGACTCATTTCATCTATTGTCGAGGGCACAGGAGAAGGCCAGGAGATGGTAGAAGGAAACAATGTTGAAAGCTACATTTGAAAACGTAGAAGATATGATGTCTAACACCTAGATGATGGAGTCATCTAATGGCGTGGATGGAGATGTTCCTAGGAGCTGTAGGTTAGTGACTTCTGATATGCAGAAATAGTTTTGTATCGAATACATAAACGGGCAAAGCCTCTTCAGGTCTGAACCTCTTAGGAGGTTTCCCTCTGTCAGCGTCATTATGCAGGTATGCTATAGTATTCCGCTACTAATACATCTACTGATCTACAAATGTAATCATACTGCAATTATAATGCATACTCAAAAATTAAATCGTACAATAATTGAGTTGGTATGATTCTCATTATCAATTGGACTAGACGAATACATTTATTGACTTTCGTACTTGGCATCATTCTAAGTATACATTTTATTAAGAACTAAGTCAACCAACTATGTATTTTTCTAGATCTTTGCTTGCATATGGAATATATTTATGGTTGAGGAAATAAGTCCGTCATCCTATTAGGAATATGGAAGCTAGAGAAATAAAAGCTACACTAACAGGAAATAATGGAACAAAACAGCTATAACTCCAAATGCAACTTGATCAATCAATAAAAACTGTTTTTTAATCAGTGCATTTGTTTTAATCTGTAATGTTACTTCATCCGATTTAGCACCCGAAGTTTAATACTGTAGGAATCATGACCCTTTTTAATGTTGATTCTTCTTCACATTAACACATGTTGAACATCTTTTTAATGTATCATAAAGAAATCACAGTGGTGTGGACTACTATATTTGCATGCTGTTCTAATTTATATTCCTATCATTTTCATTTCGGAAAATGGATTGCGCATTAGGTGTACTTGCCTTTTTTCTGATATTGTATTCAATAAATAACTAGATTAAATGTTCATGTCAGATTTAAATGTTCATGTCGCTATTTGTTTATTTGTGGGCATCAAGTTCTAAGCAACATTTTGGGCTATAGATTTCATTTATTTGCAACTATTTGACTAAACGTAATATGTTTTTGTCCACAGGAAATCGAGCTCCGCCTAAGCTGAGTTAAACATCAGTGTGAAAACACTTTTTGGTATGTCATTATTTCCATAAGTCTTAGCAGTTAAGGCTAGAATGAATCAATGTTTATTGTCAGTACTCATACTTTCTCATTCATGTGATAATGTACTAAAGATTTCATGCAGAGATTAGACAGAAATACCAGGGAGGAAGGAAAGAAAGTTGGAGAGAGATTTAATGATAAGAAATTTGTTGTCAATACTCATACTTTCTCATTCATTTAGTAAGCAATGCATAACCATACACAAGAGAAAGGCAAAAACATTGTTATAAAACTCAGCATTACTTTTCCATAATGTAGAGTATCCAATATTAGTTGATTATTGAATGAAATGAGTACCCAATATTATTTGGTTATTGAATGAAGTGCAATATACTTGTTGTAGCCATATTAGTTAAAGTTGTGTGATGTATTTTATTGCATGTTGATAATGTGAACTGCTAGGCATGTAATAGTTTTAAATTCTTTTTCCTGAAGTACAAACATATTTAGTTAACCGTTCTTTCTTTTTTTTTCCTCTGCTTATGGTGTAGTTTCTTGCTGTCCCTTTTTATTAGATTTTATGTAAAATAGCAGCTTATAATTTTGATGCATAATATGAGTTTTTATAATATAGTATTTAACATGTTATGCCATGATTATGAGAAAGGCAGGGTCCCTACACTTTTGTAAATGCAGATGAATAATAGTGAAAATTTCATTTGATATGAATTATTCAGAGTTATGTTAAATAAATAAAAAATTCATGTGTCAGTAGTTGAGAGATCCTTCGTTCATTACAGTTTATTGATCTGAGAACAGCCATCACAAGCATAATGAATCAGCAACAACACAAAAAGAATTGCAATATCATCTATTATCTGGACAATGTGACCTTTTAGAAGCTTTGTTTCTGCATAAAAAATGAATCTATGTGAACTTTTAGGATTTTTGTATTTGCTATAAAAAAAATTAGAGATGCTAGAAATATGGAATGCCTGGGATTTTGTCTGTAAAAAGAGAGAAAATTGGAATTAATAAAATTGGGATTTTGAATGCAGAAATATGGAATGCTTTTACAGTTATATTATATATCACGCAGAACTTTTAGGATTTTTTTACTTCTTATTCTTCCTTTTTTTTTTTTTTGGGTGCAGCTCTTCATTTCAGCAGTACCCAATGAATTTGATTCTAGAGTTTATGTAATATTATTATTTATTATGTTAAAAAGCAATGTGCAATGTGCCAGTTATTTGGCACGGTACAGCAAGATGTTCAATTGAAGGCAGCCGTGCAACTGCATGGGACTGATCTAGTATATCATTATTTCTAATTAGGTCCCTCTTGTATGCCCACAGCTATATTGCAGCATACGCATCTCTGCTACACTTATTTTCTGTATGTATTATCTATTAGTAGGACAACATTTTATATCAAATAACATCACAAGTCTAACTGATGTTCTGTTATTGAAATAGAAACATAATACGGATGTGTTCACACGTATACAGTACCATGTGCAGATACATACCATTATATTGAAATAGAGAAATAACTTTTGGTCCAATCATGAAGTTTCAAAATACTAATATACGCAAACAAGTGATCAGGAGTTGAATTCCATAACAGCATCCACACTTTTAAATGGAAATTTTGAAACGTAACTAAGGCTATAAATTTGAAACTCTGTTCCAACGAAAAAAATACGATTTTTCCCTTTATATTTTCATTTCCATTTTACTTTTATCAAAACTACACAGAAATTTGAAAATTTTATAAGAAATATGTGCATACATGTTCACATGCATGTATGCATCATGTTTAATTGGTGATTATTATCATATTATTAAAATACATAAAACGTTTGACAACTGCAAAAAATGTGGAATGTATTGATACATATATGTGTTACAGCTAATAAATATATTTGTATATACATATACATATTGGTATGCATTATTAAAAAACAATCCGACGACAATTTGTATATAATGCCTTGAATGTTTTATTTATCGTTGTTGTCTACAAAAGTTTCAGATAATTGGAAACTGATCATTAGTATATCATATCGGTGTCATCTGAATTTATTATCATTAAATCAATAATCTCGTATAGAAAATAAAATAATTCATACTTTTCCAATACAGTCATGCGGCATATCAGCCACACAACGAAAAACAATTTACGGTACAAAATAACTTTTAAAAAAATCATTTTAAAATAATACATAAAATTATAACTTATGTGCACAATATTTTATATCTCGCAAATGATAATGTGCTCAGATACACAGTAAAAAGCTGTTATATCACACATTAACAATCCACGTAGGCAACTGATATTTTTTAATTGATTAGAATCGTAAATTTAGGAAAACGACAATTTTGTAGGTTGCTAGTTTCGGTTTCCCTGTTAAATTTGAGCGTTTATATTATTTGGAGTGAAAGAAAATATTTGTAATTCATATAGTACCTTAAAACCATATAATTTGAATTAGAGAAGATATAATTATGACATAATATTTTATAACAGTTTGAGAGATGAAACAGAATAACTTTTCAGAAATATGTGAACCCATTTTATCACTAAAATGATCTTGTTTTTACCAAAATAGTATTTACTGACGATGATAAATTTAATCACAAGGCACTAGGTATCACATGCATAATATTCATTGACATACAGGTATAACTGAGGAATGCAAAGTACAAAGCAGTACAAATTTAATTACCTGACTAACGGCAGCGGTGTATATTTTCTCTTCAAACCGGACAGCAATTTTTCGTAATTCATTTAAGCCTTCTGGAATGGATATTGGTAAATGCCTTTTCAAAGTTTCCATTCTGTGCAAGAGCACACCATATGAATTAGTGATTGTATATGTTGCCTAGAATCAGAACTTTGAAACAAATACCATCTCCGGAACAGCCGTGTAAAGAAATATGCATCATTGTAATGATTAAAAAAAAAAAATTATATGACGTAATTTTAACATAATCAACTAATGAGTGAAACCAAATACAGTTTATTAACAGCTTTAACAGAATCGACTGAAGAAATAAATGTTGACATATGGAACGCCAGATAAGTATCACAATCACAGTTAACCTTTTTTACCCCTTGGTTGGATCTTATAAAATTTCTGAAGCCCAAAAGGCCTGACAGATAAAATTCGGCTGCATTGAACTGCAATTTTGTTTGTTAGCCCGCATCTATAAATTTAAATCTACTCAATGTTACATAGCATCAGAAAAATCCGATGCTGCAATGCTTAGCGTGTCATGATACAGAATTGTTATGAAATTATCCAGCATGCACATCAAATTAATCACAACACATTCCATGTAAGCACGTCTTAACACATAAAAGTACTTGACAATTACTGAGGGTATCACGGCCACTTGGCACCTAATCGTTCAAAGGTTCAATATGATAGTGACATTCCTAGGCCATATCCACCAATAAGAACACTAAATTTACCCAATTTCAAAATTCTGGAATCTGATATTACCCCATAAATATACCCCACCTAATCCCACACGCACATGTCTCCATTTCACCATTTGAAGTTGCCTTCTAGAACAAATAATAGTTCTCCTTGAGTTCTAAAAAAGCAGCTTAGTTACATTTTAACTTTTCAACCACCACAGCGATTTGCTACTAATGTCACTAAACATGGATGTGGTACATGCAACAGTGAGGTTGATAAGCCAGCATCATAGATTGTTCAAATACAGACAAAAATTCTAAGGGTGTTTTAGTTTGATGGTGACCTTAAGGAGAGAGGCAAGCGAAGTGCTGTTGTTTGGTTAGACTTCGGACCTCTTCAACCCTTAAAGCATTGAAAGTTAAAAAAGGGGATATTGGGACGTATGTTTTATGCCTGACCTGCCCAAAAATGATGAAATCACCGAAGCCGTAATATCAGAAATTAAAGTTTCCCAATCAAAAGATTGCAGAATATATTACTAGCTTATTATTCTAATTTAATCAACAGACGGCAAAATCCAACTTAAACCATCTCCACGACAAACGAAGTTTAGGGTTCCCAATCGATACCGCAGAATCAATCAAACCAAAGGTTTCGATTTTGATTCCGACTCTCAGATCAATCAAAAAATTCGAAATTAAGAAAACACGTTACATTTTATTGACAATTTTCTGCCTGGATTCAGGCGGTAACTGAGACCGCCATTCACTAGCCGAAATGCCTGACGTCATCTGTGCGTCGCCTTGAGCTGATCTCCAGTTTCCTTCCATTAAAACTGTCTGGCTTGAAGATGGATTTCAAGGGTAGCTGTATGCGTACGCGGACACGCTTTAGAGACAATCAACTACACAATCAGACAGATGTTGGTTATAGACGTTGGTAATTGTTTGGCCAGCAAGTTTACCTTTCTTTTATGGAAAAGAAATTACTTACTTCAGAAATTCTCTTAAAATTTGTATTTTTTTCCTCCAACTTGAATGACTTCTATGATGTTCATGCATCTCACATGGGCAATTGAAAGCACGTCGGTTTAATAGTATGTTGACTTTAGATTTTTTTATCTTACAAATTTAAATTAACAAATCTAGATAGATTGTATATCTTGATCATTGATTAAACTGTAGTTGTATGTGATGGTGTGGAGTCGAAAAATATGAAAGTACAATATATTGATGTTGATAATTAAGGTACAAATATGTTACATTATTTGGATGTGAAAAAAAAACATATCAAGAAATAAGCTATAAATATATTTTAAAGTCATGAATTAAATTCCACATCTTTATCTAGGTTTTCCATGAAAAATAATGATGAAATATATTTAGGGTTTCAATTTATTCAAATGAAATTCGAATAATAGATCCAAGAAGGTAAAGAGAAGAACTCCTAGGCTTTTCATAGCGCAGCGACGGAGAGCTTCTGACTATAGCTCGGAATGGATTTCTTTCATGGTTCACAGCGAACTAGCTGATTCAAGCTCACTAGCAGATGCGCGGCTTATGGCTCATTTCACTTTTCACAATGTGATTGAATATTCACTACCCGAATGAATATCTACTGGACAGAGTGAACGAATACATCCGGATAGGAGAGAGCAAAGACGGTCATACTTCCCACCGGACTTATATACTGGATGGGTCTCCACAATTCCATTGGACCCAAAAATGAGACATTGGAAGAATCCTTTTGGTCTTCTAATATCAATAGGTGAATATTGTGGTTGTTTGGGCACTTCTGTAAGCCTTGCACCTCTATTGGGTAATGCCTGGTTCCAATAAAGGGAACCCAAGGCCCATATTCTTCTAGTGTTCGGCCGGATATATACTTGGCCTTGAATTATATAATTATAAATTTTTTATTATTATTTTTTTTTACTTAAGAGGAGTAGTTATGAACCCTGTAGACCATCCCCATGGAGGTGGGGAAGGGAAAGCGCTGATGAGCACATTGAACTATCCATGTGGCTGAGAGCCCTCACAGCCCAGGCACAACGACGCAATTATAAGGGGCGCGCTCTACCACTGAGCAGATGTTCGGATAAGAACAAGAGTGAAAAGGTACTTTCTTAGTTGAATATGACTTTACTGGTCTTCGACTTCCCGGAGTCCATTCTCCGGGGAATTCTATTCTGTTTTCGCTTCTGTCAGGCTAAATTACTACGGGGGTCTGACAGAATATCTTCATTCGCAATTTGTGCCAAAGATAGGAAGTAAAAAAATATCCGAAATCTATTCTTTGTGATGCTAATGCCAAAAATATCAAGTTTTTCCTTCCTTTTGCCACATTTCGCTCAAAGCAAAGGGTTGAAGGGAGATAGTGCATCAAGCTATTCGCAAGGGCCAACTTGATCCTCTTCCCCAGGGATCCCAGATGATGAAGCCATATTTCGACCCAGGCGTTTTCGGGATGCCCCTAATAACCAACGATGATTGATGCATTTTACTTGAAAGACCAGATGTAGCGAAACCTTGAGTAAAAATGGCACTTGGCGCGGTTATTGTGCTTAAATCATTTTTAGACCGTACATCTCTCTTGGTATATCCAGATAATAGGTAGGAACATAAACTGAAACATTCTGTTGAGTTTGAATAATTCTTAGATAGAAGTTCCAGTCTTATATTCAATTTGGCCTAGTATTCCTGGGTTTCCTAAACTGTGAAAGATGAAATTCTTAATGATAGTTGGTTATATTCGCCAATTTTCGCAATAATTGCTTCATTTACAGCAGGATTCACTGCATTTTACATGTTTCGAATGTATTTACTTACCTTTGATGGACATTTGCTTCCGTCTTTTGTTGAATCTTTTTCACGTCCTGTTCCAGGTCAAAAATATAGTGAAATCGTCTTTCCCATTCTTTCCCCCGACCCTGCTACAAAGAAAGACGTTAACTTCTTAAAATATCCTATATATGTAGGTGGGAACAGGGGAAGGGGTCAGATTTATCCTGGTCCATATCCGGTGCGGGCGTTAGAGCATTGAGAGGACCTTTCCCTAGTACGAGAGGACCGGGAAGGACGCACGAGTCAGAGTCGAAAAGAGGATTCCTCACTTCCATTAAATTGAAATGGAATTGCACATTCATCTTCCTCTATCAATTAATTTCTTTTGTTTGAATAAGCTATTAAGGTGGTCCGAGTCAAATAGCAATGATTCGAAGCACTTCTTTTTGAAGGCGTAGCACTGGAACTGCTATGTAGGCTTTTTGTTTACCGAGGGTTCGAAAAGTTGCCTCCTGATGATCTGTGGTGGTCTGAGGGGGAGCGGGATAACAGTGAGTATACTCTTCTCCGTAATTGAAAGCGACAGGGCATTTATTTCTATACGCTCATTATCAGACAATCACTTATTCACAAACCTCGTGTGGGGCGCGCCACCCCCCGAGTATATGATTCAACAGGAATCACACAGGGGTAGATTGATAGAAACCTCTAGTAAAATACCCACCAGTACCCCCCGCGGGTATAGGATTTGGATTAGATCGTACACCCGCAAACAATACTGCCATGGGAGGCTACCTGCTTTCCTTTCTTTATCGAGGAAGCTCGCCGGAGATCTATTCCTCTTCCTCTGCCTCTGCCGATGTAACTTCTTGTCATTCGTGAAACTGTTTCTGGGTCTTTACTTTATGGAAACAATATTATCTCTGGTGGAATCAGTCGGGGAGGCCTGAAAGACGGTGGTTTACCCTGTGGCGGATGTCAGCGGTTCGAGTAAATTAAGAATATAAAAATTTTAATGCCTTTGTTTTCTTGGTTAGATAAGTTCAAAAACTATCGATAATAATATTTCTTTGTTTACTAAAAAACACATGAAGCAAGTTCAAGTTTTTAAGATATGAGTACCACACGTATGAGTAACTTTCCGTTATGTAAATTTAGTTCCACGTGTTTATACATATTCACTTTTTTTGGACATTGTTAATGGCACACCAATCTTGGATAAAAGATTGTTATTTTTTAAGAGTACACCATTCATTTTCAAATTGTTAAAAGAGCCTCGAGCTAGAAAAAATTTCAAGCTTTCAGACAGTTTGCCTTCAGGAAAATGATAGCGTTTGACCGAATTTAATAGGTCGAAACGGTGAAAGATGGTTCTTTCACATGTTCACCGTATTTGATGTTATATGGCCGTAAATTAGTTGGGTAAACGATCATCTCTTGCAAAAGATTAAAGGGGTAATTTAGTTATATCTTACCATATATTGTTAAAGGAGAGTTGTCTATAACAGTACACCCCATGGTAATAATAGAAAACCCTATAAACTGGACATCATTTATCCAAAACGGTGTGTCATTAAGAATTTTTTTCATATTACCAAAACTTGCAGGGCTTCTTCTTTCTCTCTTTATGGATTTGATTTGAGTTTCTCACGTTAAAATAGCTGATAACAGTGACTCATTTACACATGTCAAGTGGCTATATAGCACATGTAACATGTTCACACTATAAAAACGGGACTTCAAGGATTAAGAGATACAAAATTGAAATTTTTCCTAAAAACATATTGGATCATCTTTCAGTTCTTCTTTCTGTTCATCTGTCACTAGCTTCAATTATATTTTTCATTGGTGCTCTTTAGTTGTGTCATTAACATTAAGCTGACTTCAATTGGGATAATTTGTGTACTTTCATTGCATTTATAGTGCGTTTCAGTCTTTATGTTGCATTGTAATGCCACCTACTCATATGGAGCATGGCGATATAGACGAACGCTTCAGCTTTCACATTTCATTGTAGTATAGGTTATTCTTCTATAAATTTGTTCACTAGTCGATTCATATCACATGGATATTCTTCCATCTTTTACATCACCTCTACTGCGTGTAATCTTTCATAGCTGTTTATTTATACTTCAGTTGAAATGGACCGATTTATCTACATATTCATAACTAGGCATTGTTAGTCTTTTAGATCTTCATATATGTGTTTTCATACATGGTGCAACCATCTGCGGTGTTGATATAGTCCATCAAACTTTGGCCAGTATTATCACTTATGCACTTTCTCGCTGGCACTTCTCTTAATGGTTTGACCTCTGAGTCATGAGACCCTTCATGTTCAAAGTGAAGACATATATGTGTTTCAACACCGTATATTGCATTGAGATTGATTTCTACATATATGAGTCTAATATTGATTGGTTTGTGTAGCTGATATCTATCGATTGTTGCAGCGTATTGAGTGGGATTTCATTCGTCTTGTTTCATTCTTATATCACATTTGCCTTTTTCATCCTGCGCATGATGACAGAATCTACTACATTCTTGCACACACTTTCAGTTTACTTGCTCCTCAGTTTACATTACTTCTGAATTCTACCTGTATTCATATTATTGCCTTTTGCAGTGCATGCCTTGGCAACATTAATTATTAGAGCATATGCAGTTAAATCCCCGCTAAAGCCCCGTAATATCCCCACTATAACCCATAGCACTCTTCCACCGCTACGCTATTTCAATTTAGCCCCGATGAACAGTAGTTCTGCTTAAAGCCCCACTATTTTCCGCTACATCCGCTAAATTGATGATTTTTAGCACCCGCTTTAGCAATATCAATATACAGATGTTTATTTAACTTGTTCTCTTTTAAAACAAATAAGAAAAATTGTAAAGATCTAATTTTTAAGGCTTAAAGGCCCAAAATAAAGTAGAAATCTATTGCAGACATCAAATTTAGTGCATGTAACCATGATATTCTTTGGTTTTGTAATATAAAGTTGACTAGTATTAGATTCTTCAAAAAGATCATGTGAGAATGATAACAAACTAAATTTAAATATTTATTTTTACATTTATTGAACATTTTTGCATATTCGCTTTATCCCCGCTACAACTTTTTACACCTCCACCGCTATAGAGCCTTTAGCGCTTTAACTGCACAGATTAGAGCTTAGATAATGTCATGATGTGCTTCACCATTGCATATGTTTGCGTGTATCACTGTTTGGTTACGGGCTTAAACTAAAACTTTCTTAATTGAAATCATCCTTTTTTTAATGGTCTCTCTCAACTAACTTGTGTTTTTTGCCTTATTATGACTACTTCAACTTTTTGCTAGCTACCACTACATTATTTGCATCATGGTTGATAAGTTGTAGCCTTATATTTTATTCAACCAGTTGCTTCCATAACATGTTCTGCCCTGATTTTCAAATTCAAAACAATGCAATACCACCTACAAAATACACATTTGTTACGTAAATAGTTTACTTGATTATGTGTAGCTTAAAATTGATTAATATATGCAATGTCGTTTGACTCAGTAGGCCTTCCTTCAGTGATGCCTATGGCATAGATTCATTTTATAATCATACAATATTGATAATATGCTTATAATGCCAGCTACCAAGCTAGGCAGTCTTTTGCTTGATTCTCAAATAAATAGTTTGAGTGCTTCGGGACCGCTATTTCAATTGCAAAAAGAAGAAATATACAAACTTACTTTGTACCATATATTATAGTAAGAATAAGCATATTTTGGTTGATTGAACAACAATATTGTGGCAGTCAAACATCACACAGAAGATTAAACTAACTCTCACAGTGTAGGGCTACCAAAATGATATGTTAACGGAATATATACATATAGCCACTAACAGCCTCATTAAAGTATCCAAACTGGCATTCAAGAGATCTTTTTTGTTGTCATATGTGCATCGAGATTCTCTTTTTGCAATGCTTCTGGAGGAACATGCATCAAACTGGGTGAAGTTTAATTTTTGTACATATAGTCGGCCTATAATTATTGATATCAGTACTAATTTATCAATGAGGGTAACCATATATTAATTAACGATGTAATTAACTTCAAGAAGTTAATATATTTTGAAGACAACGTTCATTATGTAAACAATTGTATACTTTTGGAAATAATTAACTATTTAATGTTTAGAAGTTATATGATACATAATTTTAAGTAATATTCATGATCTTATACAATAAGATCAAATACTTGAATTTGGAATAACATTCGGTGTTTAACAAAAAATATTACCATTGTCATCCACCATGTCTAGGAATAAATTGGTGCTTAATTTATTAGTAAATTTATGTACAAAACAAACAATATATAGGAATTTTATCATTTGGATATGGTATGAAACATAAATAAATTAGTATTTCCATTATTGTCCTATATTAGTAAGCAAGTCATCCATCTAAACAAAAACTTGTGCTCCATTCCTGACCAATAAAGTCCAAGGCAAGATAAACATTTGTCAATAGGATAAATATTTTGGGTCAATGTTTGATAACTTTGGCACATCATTAGTTAGTTATAATTATTAACTGCTATATACTTTAGTCAATATATGGAAATTTTAGATATGTTCTAGACACATTAGTTACTATTATTAGTTGGTTTATTTGGTTTGATATAAATCATAGAATGTTTCATTCTGATTTTATAGATAAATTAATTATTAGGATTGTATCTTTTAGTCTAGATTGGTTGTCTAACCCTAAGTATAAGTTCATTAGAGGCTCTATGTTTGAAAAATTTCTAGTTAAAGTTAGAAATAATTTGAGTTTGTTCATTAGGATTAATAAGTATTTTAGTTTCAATAGAATATGCATTTGTTATTGATATCTGATTTTATTGGAGTATCATAGATGTTTCTTGCTATTCTATGGTATTATTTTATTCACATATATATGGATATATATATATATATATTGCATATATATATACATATACATATATATGTGTGTGTTGTTTGCTTACCTTTGTTTAGTCTTTTTCAGGTTACAGGTAGTTGATTTATGGCTGTGGAGATTATGGGAGAGTAGATATGGAGAGTTCTCTTATATTTCATTGAGCTGTAGTGTTTCTTATGTATTTTTTGGTTGTATTTTATTGGTGAGTTCTTTGTATTGTGTAGAAGTAGATATACTTCACTATTGGGTGGTGGTCTTAATGAAACTCGATAGTGTAGTAAGATGGGCGGTGGTTTATCTGGAGCTCATCTATCTACCATTCTATACATATGGTCATAGACTGTGGTGGTTATGTACTTTTTGTTACCAACCAGGCATATTGGCAGCTATCATAGTCTATGTGTTTCTTTATATATATACATATATATATATTTGTGTGTGTGTGTGTGTGTGCGCGCGCGCGCGCGCTCTTCATTTTAGAAGATCACGCATTTTTTGTTTCAAAAAAACTTTGGCACATCATTTGTATTTTTGTAATCAAATGATTTAAAACCATTTTAAATTCCCTAAATAATGATTATAAACAAAATCCATGATTTTTTTTCTTAGTTCCATATATCATTTTAGATTGCCTTATAGTATATACGAGTTGTTATAAATTTTTGTCATATATTAGTTCAAGAAAAAGAAAACCTTCCTAAAAAATTAATACTATTAAAACTTGTAAAATAAGAAACTTTGATTTTAGTAATATGAAGTTATTGTATAGAATGGTAGCTTCAGGGATAAAAATAAGTCAATTAGATACATTAAAAGAACGGTTCATCTATTTCCTCTAGTAGCCAAACAACTATTAAATGTAGCGGTATTAATATTGAAGGTATAAGATTCATATAGATTTAGCCTCCATAATTAAGTTTTAGTATATTACTTTTTCAAGTGGCTGAACAGAACAAAGAATTCAATTTGGGGTGTTGTAGTGGACGTAAACTAATGAAATAATATAGCAAAAAATGAAAGGAATTAAAACTTTATTAAAAAGTACAAACATAACAAGGCTTACATTTACGTCTACTGAACCATATTAGATTTAGGACTTAAATATAAAATTTCGCCTCTTGGAAAATTTCAGTGAGTTCGATAGGCTTTCAAGGTCGGTACTTTTAATTAAAAGCAAAGATTCAGGTTTGGAAAATTAATAAAAAGCTGTTTATATGAATCCAAAGATTAGTTTGTTAGTAGCTGTTTAATATGTTTGAAAGTGACATTATTTAAATAAAATTAAAGAACAAATTATTTGGTAAGAACCCAATTTATGCATCACAAAAATGTGCATATTATTATATTTAGGAATGGCAATGGGGCGGGTTGGGGCGGGTTTCTCGTGCCCCAAACCCGACCCGGACTTTTAAAACCACGCCCCAGACCCGCCCCGTAGACCCGGTGCGGGTCTGGAATTTCGCCCCGTACCCGAAACCCGTACGGGTCAGGGTAGACCCGACCCGCCCCGCGACCCGGTGATATTATGTTCTAATGTACACAAATTTATATATTTGTATTATTTTTATCAATAAATGATAAATTATATGCATATTATAATGTGTTCACAATAACAAGAGAATATTATAAAATGAGTTGTAAGATAATAGTTAAAAATATATGCATTTGTTATTGTATGATTATCATTAATGCAACTTAATACAATGAAAATGTTATAGTTTGTCAATTGAAAGAATATAATATTCAAGTTATAACCATGTAAATCTAAGAAGATTAACAAGTAATATTTATAGTTATAAAGTGTTTGAATGATGTTTCGATCATGCGGATCGGGTTGGGGCGGGTTAGCCATGCCCCAGACCCGACCCTAGACCCGGACCTCCAAAAGCGGGTCGCGGGTCTACCCGCCCCGAAGACCCTATGGGACGGGTCTAAATGGGTCAAAACAGGGGCGGGTCAAGCGGGTTTGGACCCTAGACCCGCCCCATTTCCATCCCTAATTATATTTAAATGTACATTTCAAGGGAAATAGCGAACTATAATCAAAGGGAAAACATGTTATTGCGAACTAAGACATATAGATCAATTAATATACATTATTTCTACATCTAGAAAGAAAAGTTTTAAACTCATCTTTTCATAATCAAATTTTAATAAAATGGTGGTTAACGTAAAAAATCACGAAATTGTTATTATATTAAAAAACTATTAACAATCTATACTATTGTTATACTACATTTTTACTGTTACAGAGTTGAAAAATAGTATATTATATCTTATTTGCACTATGTTAAGTTGTGACATACCTATAACTCTTTCTATATATATTTTAAGAATTGGGAGGAAACACATGTGCAAGATATATATATATATATATATATGTATGTATATATATATAATATTATGGAACTCGTTTTTTTCTCAAATATAATTGCTTCAATCCTTTTGCATAACAATATCTACGTAGCAAAATATGAACACGGCATATGCATGGAATAAATAAGTAAACTATAATTAGTCTCTAAAAGGAAAATTAATTTAATTTTAATCATTTATTCCAACAAACATGAAGTTACTTTTTAAAAAATATCACCGTATATAAAACTAGGTAGGTGCATAAACAACTTAGATTCTAAATGAATTTGTTCAAATGACTTATTAATTTCATATTAACTAAAATAATCGAAATAAATTTGTTTAAAGTATAAAATGGACAACAATGATATTTTTAGTTAAAGAGATAAATCATATCTTTTATAATCAAAATGAAAAATCATCAACCATTGGTGCAAACGAATTACAAGTAGAGAAAAACCATAGAATATCGTATATGTAAGATAATCGATGTAGTATGACTAGGATGAAATGGACTGGTCGAACATTGATGAATTGTATTTTGATAATAGTCGACATATTATAGTTGGAAACAGTGGAATTGTGGAGGAGGAAGATTGATTTGAAAGTTGTTGAATTATGTAATTAGGATGAAAGCTGGCAAATGCGGTTTTTTGTACTATTAAAAAAGGGAAAACTGGAGAACGGATGGAACAAGTTCTTATATTTATGTTCATGTTTTGTAAATAAAACAGAATGGAATGTAGATCAGTTATTTTAAAATGCAGAGAATTAACTATAATAAACAAGTAGATTTACTTCCTTGTTTTTATGTTTAAGCAACAAACTATTAAAACATAACACTTTTAGTCTTGTGCCTTCAACATATGCTTTTAGATGTAATCAATGTCATATCCACGACTCATAATCACACCCATATTTGAAATCATTTTCGAATATCGAGTATCTGCATCCATTGGTATGGGTAGGCATTGTGTAAGTATCATATCCACTACCGATCATAAGTCAAGAAATATAAACGAAAAAAAATCTAAGTTTAACATTTTCTTTTCAATCACATTAGTTATTAATGAGTTAAAAATAAATACAATGATAATAAATAAGTTTGAATAGTTAATATGCATTTAATACATAAAATGCACACTTCTAACTTAATAAAACAATATGTCATTTTTTTTTGTATCAACATTTTTAAAGAAAATCAGATGAATAATTTTCGGATTCGCATGTCTCTATGTCTGCTTTTATATCTGTTTTTTCAGATACTATATATTTATTCGTTTTTCGAATACAAATGTAGGTGGATTTTGGATGTTTTGGATTTGCCAACTCAGAGCCATGTTTGTCTAAAAGTATACATATGACATTTTTAACCATAGTTAATGACTTTTGAAAAATTATCAACTACGTTATATCATGGGAATGTATATGCAACTTCTGCGAAGTTGTCAGTTGCTAATATTTGAAATGTTATCTTTTGGCGATAGTTGAAAAGTCCCTCGGTCAATTTTACTAATTCACGAACTAAAAAACGAAAATTTCCCCTACTTGTTTCCAAGTTCATTTTTTTTTCTAATTTTATTTATATCTTCGTTAGTTAGAAGCATGAATTTCTCATCATAACTTTAAGCTCCTACAAGTTTCGTACCTAATCTCATTCTCCATTTTTTTCCAATTTAGGGAGTTGTTAAATTTGATATTTATTGTTTTAACTTGTATAACTAGACATGTGAAAATAAAATTCACAAACTAGTTGCTTTTACCAGTTTAAGTAGATTTTCGACAATGTAAGTTATATTTGAAATATATTTGTGTTTATATCAAATAGTTGAATTTTGTATATAATGCTCTAAGATGTTATAAGGACCAACAAACAGTAGCATATTGTACTTGCAAGAACGTCATCAATTGAGTAATGGCACGTGGATAGAGGTAATACATTTCTATGTCAAATGGAAATATATAGCTATGTTGGTTGTAAGTATTGTATTTTTATTGACAATGCACTACCTCAAATGGGGCCACTATCACTCGTCAAGTCATCATTTCAACAATCCAAACCCTAACGGTTTCGGATTTTTCGCAAAATGCTAAAACCCAAGTCCACTGAAGCCCAACTTGTGTGTCGGGTATCCTGCAAATAGAGAAAGATAAGTATATCAGGGAACATATAAGAAACTCGCATCGGCAATGATTAAAATATTATAATAAGTAAATACTTACCAAATATTGATACTTTTTAAACATCTGTTTCTAAGATAAATAAAATCCACCTGTCACCTAACCTGTAGAGATTGTGATGCGGAGGGGGTAACAACTAAAGTTCTGATGAATGAATAAATTATATATTTTTAAGTTAACACTACATATACCATTCTATTAGCATGTTAATTTTATTAGGTTATTTGGGTTTACAATACTCTTACCTCCATGAGTAATTCGTACTCATCTACTTTCAAGAAGACCAAACCTAATAATCAATATATGTAGTTATATGCATGTAACAACCCATATTTTAATGGTTGGATATTTAAATATTTTATTAAAATATTAGTCGTTAATTAATTGAGTGATGGTTCAAATGATGATTTTTCTCTAACGATCGAATCGAGGTTCAATATTATTTCCGTTGAGTTTATATGGCATGTTACATGAATAAAAAGTATAAGGATCATTATATTTCGAGACTGGGATGTTTTAAGGTCAAAACTATCTCGAAATACGCATAAAATTATCAATTTGGGTAACAGTCTCTAATTTAAATGAAACTTATACCATCGAATTTGTATCATTGTAGTGATGCACACTGTTAAGTTTCATAGCATTTGGATGAGTTGTCTGATCATGGCAAGCAAAAAAAGTGCGTACGATTTCGGTTTGGATTTAAAGAATGGATAAATAAAATAATATTAAAATAAAAAAAACCATTTTCTATTCAAACCCGGCCCGTTTATCCTTTCCCTGCTACTGTTCCAGTGCCAGTAAAATTAATAATGGCTGCCACTTGATCTTGCTTTCAATAACCAATATCATAATATCTAAGCCCTTATAAATCATGAAACTTATATCTTTAAATTCGTTTGGAGTTTCTCTTTACATTCACGTCAATCTTTTTAGGTGCGACGCTCGTTGACGAGGCCGACATTTTCAAACCATTGGGTTAGGGTTTGACCTTGCAATCCAAGGAGGAGGAGTTAAGAAATTTTAGGTATACAAGAGCACTCCTCGAGAAGAACAACATCGATCTACATCGAAGAGACACACTCTGGCAGCCCGAAGTGAATCACAACAATTCACTATCGCATGGAGGCACCAGGTCACCATTTTTAGAGGCAGCCAAGTTTGATGATGTGGGGTTTGCGATGTTGCTCTCGCGAAGACGAGCTTGTAGGAGAAGATAGATCAGGAATCATTGTGCAGATTAGGAGAAACAAAATGTAAAGTATGCAGCCATGGGTTTGTTATGCACAGGCATTGCGTGCATTTTGGAGAAAAGTGGGAAGGAGGATGTAACGACCCACTTTTTCCATACAGTTTAAGCCAACATTTAACAACCCATGTCAACTCAAATTGCACAGAAAAGAAGATTGTTATGAGAAAGAAATTAGAGGGTGATAGAAGAAAGAAAGAAATATTAGAATAGAAGAATAAGAAGATCGTCAAAATCTCAACGTTTCCCCATCCCATCATTCACAACAGCTCGATACATTTCCTTGCTCACCTCGTCATCGTCGCTGGCTCTGGAACCACCCTGACCAGCTATAGATTCCAACCCTCCAACTTGTTGTACAAGAAAAAGGTGCATAACCTATTAACACAGGAAACCCCCAAGTTTGCCAATACGTGTGTCACGCCTCACTGAACTCCCCAACGTCTCCGCTTTTACCTCCGGCTATCTTGTGATGGAAGCTGCCACCCTGTTCATGTTGACCCAAAGTCGGTCATCATAAAATTCCATCGCGATAAAAATTTGAGCATGTAGGATTGAAGTACGAGAGGATAGAAGGCTCATGGATCAAACATCCTTCGTTTTTAGTGGTGTAATCGATTTTATATAGTTATTCAAAGTATTCATTTTAAAATTTTGCTCTCTAGTTCGAAAGAAACAAATGGAGAAGAAAGGGATGGGTAGTTTGATTCATTCACCTGCTGGGTTATATATACATATGCATTTGGTTGGTTTCGATATATTTATATATATACTGTATTTTCAATTGAAGCAGATGCAACAAGAATTATATGTTGGGCTGATTTGGGCAGGGACTGAGATAAGATAAGGTCATGGTTTTCCTTTTCGGTATGCTTGCTGTGTATATTTTGAAATCCGAGAGAACCAAACAGACATATATATATATATAAACATATATATATATATATATATATATATATATATTATCAAGCTACAGTATGCCGCAAATCTTGGCTTTGTATTGGTTTGCATGTGCCAATATATCCTGGGGAAGATTTGAATAAGATTAACACTAATTTAGAAAAGATTTGCTGATATTGGATAAAGGTTGGGTCAAATTTTCAAGCTACTGTGTGTGGATTTAGAAAAGATATATGCAGATTTGGTTTCGACATTTTGTACAGCCAATGTGCAGTGTGATCTTGAATAGAATTTCAAAGAATTTTCCTAAGGATATGAAAAGACAAAATATAGAAAAGAGGATCGGCCCCTGCATTGAATTTTTTCTATTTAAGATGCTAAGATTTGTTTTTAGGGAATTTGCCCTGTACTGAGATTTTGGACAGATTTGCTTACCCTTGAAAATGATGTGCAAAAGTGTACTGTCCCAAGATTGTTTGTTGATTTTGGTATGTGATCCAAGATAAAATATGGTGAAGTTTAAAATATTGGCAAACGACACGATGAAAACGATCTTTATAAAAATATCTCATGGTTCCGGGTTCCAATCAAGATGCCACAATCAATGACTCTAAGCTTTAACCATATTTCAAACACACTGGGGAAAAAATTCGAGATTTAATTTGACAGTATGGAGAAAATATAAATTTATAATTGATGATTTAAATTGGTTGCAATTATTTCTAGGCGTTTCTAATTTGTATGACCAAACAATACCTCCAAATGTTACGAAACTTTAAATCTAGCAATAATTAGTTATTGCGAACTTAATAAAATTCTTTTGTTGAAAACGGAGGTCGTTTGAATAATAGCCCTTTTAAAGGGTCCAATTTAAATTAAAATAAATCAATTTAATATAATAATATTAAAATATTATAATCGGCCATACCCGAGCAAAATTTCATATAATATTAATATAAAATACCTTGAGTTGAATTTCAAGCTTAATCGATATTCAATAAAATAAAAAATCCTTTATTTTTACAAAATAAATCATTATATTATATAAATGAATTCCATAGCGACTATTTGAAAATTTGATCTGGACATAAAACAAAATCTACAAGATGAAAACTCGAATTTTCTGCTTCATTAGAAAATTATAATCCAATAGATTCAAACGTTTCTTGTTTCAAAGAAATCTGACTAATTCTGGATCCTGTATAACCAATTGAAGTTTAAAACGTTATATTACAGACTACTGCGCCGCTACAGCTCGTTTTATGATTAAATCATAAATCAAACGTTCAAACATCATTTAATAAACGAAATCGTAAATGAATTAAAATTTAAATTTAAATAAATCCTCTTATATTACCAAATTATACAATATTGTAAATTTAGCCAATTTTGACTATTTCGAAATTAAACCATTATTTTATTATTTAAACAAATAAAATATTCAAAAATATTGAATTCAAACCATTTAAAATCCAAATCAACATTTAAAACAAATTTTAAAATTAAATTAAATGGTTAAAAATCTGGGCCGCTACAGAGGATTTGCATTAAGTAAGGTAATTAACTATGTTAATTAACAATTGGTTAAGTTACTTTAGTAACTAAATAATCGTATAAATTATATCTTGTGCGCACGATGTCAGATTCGAACGTTGTTCATTCTTGGGAGTCGTATTGACGAGCTCTACATTTTAGAGTTGATTTGGCTAAGGTGAGTGATATTATCTCTCACTTGACTTTATTTTTTCGTATCGTATATATTTGACGTTTTAAACTGTTTTCAAATTATAAGAACATAATATTTAGGATTGTTGAACCTAGTAATTAATAAATAAAAAATTAAGTAGTGATTTGAGTAAATTTAACATGATTGTCACATTTTACTAGATTGAAAGCTATTACACGTTGTTTACCCATTTATGGGCTATTACGCACTATTTTGACTATATTCTTAGACATAGGTTATATAGATCCTTATTTCACTTTGATTGCTATAGATAGGTTCTATTTGACTTATTATTGTTATTATGGATGTTAATACGCTAGTTTAGGAATTTGGATGATTGTTGGTTGAATTGTTTGCTTAGTTTAGCTTAAAACACCATTTGTAGGCGATCTAGTACTAGGAAATATCTTGTTTGTAAGGGTTTGGTGCTTATCGATCAAACACACAAGTGGGTGTGTACTGATTGAGTGCACAAAGATGGTAAACTTGAACATATGAGATAAATCCTCGAAGGAGCTTTAAAGGGAATAGACGGACTCGACGATGGAGCAACAATGTAGCTTGGCGACTGATTTGAAGACGGAGCGACACCGGAGCTTGATGACCACTGTGAAGATGAAGATGAAATTGGCGACGAGCTAGACTTCGCAACGAATGCCAAACGTTTTTTCTTGGGATGTGTATTTAACCAATTCTGGTTAAATAGTGATCCAAGTAGTTGTTATTGATTACTATGAAGTAGTCGATATCGAATATCATTGTTGTTGATCATTTTGGTCAATTTGACATAGACGATGATGCGAATTTGATGAGCAGGATATGATGGTCCTTGCGATAGATATTTTGACACAATAACTCTTCGATCTGTAGTTTTGGCTTAAGGCGAGGATGTGGTGCTTCTGTGCAGTGATGTGTCATTCAACGACGATGATTCTAGGATAGGTAGCAAGGTGTTGTGATGAATTGCTTTTCTCCGAAATGCAGAAAAGACAACATTAAGTCGTACTGAGATGACTATCATATGAGGATAGGATGACTTGGCTATCAACATGAGGGCATCACGGCAGTGCAATTCGCAAGGGATAGCCCACTTATCGATCAACTTCGAAGAGGAGTCTTATGGACGATCTTAAGTTGGATTCTACTACGGAAAACATATGTAAAGGGGTTATCGATATTCATTATTCTTGTATACCTTTGAGAGAGGGGTACAAAGGTGGATTAGAGCCAGTTGTAGTATGGACTGATAGACTCGGACCCCTGTGCTAGTTGCAGTATGGACTGGGTAGGGTTATCTACTATAGTCCAGCCAATAGGACATAGCTATAGTTTGGTACAACCCATTGCAGTAGGAGGGACTGCTAGTACCTCGATGGAGTTGGTGACCAAGGTATTGAGTATCATATACTTTATGCACTAAATGAGTGAGTATGAGGATGGTTGATGGATGCTATGGTTGTTTATGTATTTATCACCATTTTGTACTCTGATATATGTCACACTCTATTTATATGATGTTGATCACAGTATAACATATATCGATTGTATGGTGCTGACTCTGTTGACGCAGGGAAGGGTTGGTATGAATCTTCATACTCTCCATGCCATATATAATATTATGACTTTTATAGTACTTACAGATTTATTTATCATTCACACCACACTTTTGTTTGACCCAAGGTTTTATTTTCCTTTTATTACCTTGGGTGTTAATCGATGATGCTGATGAGCAAACCAGGTGATAGGTATAGATATTATTCGGAGATACGTAGGTGGATTAGTAGGAGGCTACCTTTCACTTATTTATATTTATATCCTTATTTTTTATTCCGTTATGTGACACTGTGGAGCCTTGACAGTGTCATGTGTGATGTTAGAGATAGTTTATCAATTGAGTTTATTTATCTCAAGTATAAACTTTATTACTGTTTTGTATAGCTGTATGAGCCTATATACTCTGATTATCTGGTCTATATAGTTATTACTGGCTTGTCTGTTATATATATATATGATTTGATTATTATATGTATTCTGATGCGCTGTGAGATATACGACAATTTCGGTGATTATGTTTATATTTCGTTCTCTCCTTTCTCTTCTCTTCTTTTTTATTCATTCTTTAGCTTTCCTCTTCTTTTCTACTTTTCTTTCTCTGATGATTACTTTACATCGATTGGGTGCTTGCACAATGTAGATTTTTACTTTTGAGCACTGGTGGTGTATGGCAGGTCATCACAATGCCCATTGACTACATCGGTCCTTGGTACTACCCATAGTGCCCTATGTATCCCTCTTGATAGGCCTCTGACGTCATGCTATGAAAGAGTGCTACAACTACATCTGTAAAGGAAAACATCATGGTACCTACAATACATATGTTCCGTTGTTTGACAAGAAGACATGAAACTTTGTCTGCATCAGCTCGCACTAATGCTCGGACATCCACAATATACCACCCAGTGCATACATTGAGAACTCACCATAATCGTATTGTCTACTACCTGAGCTCTACTAACAAGGCCCGTCCTTGTACTAAACTCCATCGAGATTTCTATATTTGTAAAGGACAACATCGTTAGACCTACAATATAGATATTCTACTTGGTCTATCTCTTTCTCGCTGGCTATGGCTCCATGCAGCTACATCTTAGCTAGTCAAAAGACCCATCAAGAGCTAAACGAATGTGTCTTACAGTAAACAATCTAACCTCTAAGTGTCTCGCATCCAATGTCTCGGTAGTGAAAGATCATTGAACTTTTGGTTTAACTTCAGTCTTTCTCGTTCTCGCTCTAACTAATGACAGGTATCTAAATGATCACTATCTTTATTGAGTCTTAACCATGAAGCATGCTCCCTGAACTGAGGAAACCGTTGAATCCTAAAGTCATTCATCAGTCTTTTGACTTTCCTTGATATGAATGTAGTCAAGACATACCATTTTGATGGGACCACTACAGACCTGCCTCCAAGGGTGCAACTTCATTAAGCCTACAAAGAGGGTCATTCTGGAATATCCTCGCATCCAATAGAAGTCTCGTACTTCCAGCCTTGTTGAACAAAATTTTAGATGTGCTCTCACCATGCTAAAGCATTTGCAATGATCCGCATTATTAGGCTCTTCGTCTAGACTCCCTACGGACTGCTCCAAATGCATCTCACCATTTTGTTAGACCTTATGTCTAACCTTTCATTATGCATTTAGCTTACTTTAATTTTCTTTTATTATAACATCGATTAGTGTTTTCTGCCCAATTCTCTCTACCAGGCCTTATTTATTTACTTATTAACTTAATCCATGATCTAAGTTATAATATAATGAGTCTCTTTTATTTTCTCTTTTTCTCTTTTTAATTATAACCCTCATGTTATAATTTTATTTGCAAATATTAGATTTTTCTAATTTCTCTTTCTTTCCTTTTTAGCCCAACCAATTGACTCAGTTCCTAACTTGAGCCTATGATATTCTACTTTTATCATAATAGGTTACATTTGTTTTCTTTTATTATGTTTTTTTATAACATATCAATACAATTCTTATTCTAATAATAATATGTTCATCTTTTATTACTTTTAAAATTATAACACATGTCATAATTTATTGCAAATTCCCGTTAATTTGTTTAATTCATTCTAATTCCTCTTTATTACAATTTTATAATTTGTACATATGTTTACTGTAAAATTGGTTCTCCTTCATTTAACTCACGATTGCAGAGTTACACTTTTTATTCTATTTTTCGCACGCACAAAAAGGACTAAATCTACATCTTTTAACTAACATTTAAAAATCTAGGCATTTTCACAACATATGTAACTAACTACAAAAAAACTGTAAGTAACTGAGTTGTCAACTCTCGTCTGTTACGCTCTTTTTCTTCCTTTTATTATAGATTTACTTATTTTACATTGCTGTAATTTTAATTCTAGGAAGTAATCTTACCCCATGGTTACAGAAACTATAATATAATTTATTTATTTTAATTTTAATATCATAATTAAACGGTAGCGCATAATTGCAAGTTATTTTCTTTATTCTTTTCTTTATCTTTGGATAGTGCATATAATACCACTATTTTGCGCAACCATACTTTTCCTTCTTTTATTCTTACAATTACTGTAACACCCCATAATTTTAAATATTTAAAATTAGTAAATTGAGGAATAATTAATTATTAAAAGAAGAATTAAGTGAAACGGGTTGCGATATTGCGTTCGTCTCGGAATTCCGCTTGAGATAGAGTCCGAGTTTGCATAAAACGGATACAGTATGAAGAAGTTATTGAGGTTGGAAGTTTGTATACATAAATAAAATAAAATCAATTTATATTTGAAGATATTCAAAACAGCGGAAGCAGGAAGGCAAAAAGCGGAACTGGCCACGTTTGGGGTGTCGACCCGAGACCCACTGGGTCGATACCAGTGTCGACCCAGACACTTTGGGGTCGACACCGGGGTCGACATAGGTGTCGACCCCCCTTATAGGGGCCGACCCCATCGCCCAGATCTGGGTAGTGACGATTTTTGATGTGCTAGACGGACCTGATGGCTTCTATGGTGATCCAAAGGCTCTAAAATGCTCTCTACACCTATAAATTAGTGCCTAGACCTAACCCTAATTCATAACAATTCCTTATGACCCTATATGCTGCTGAACTCTTAATTCTCTTAGCCGCCGCCTCTAAAATCCTGAATCATATTAGACGTTCTTCATCAACAATCAACTTTGAAGATAAATCAACATCAAAATTAGAGTTTCTACAACAACAACGATTCAATCATCTTTTCTTAATCCTAGCAAAGTAAGTTCATGTTATTTTCAGATTTGAACACCTGATTGTAATATTGACATGTAATAAAATGAATCAAAGTCTATACCTGATTGTAAGATACTCTTTTCAGATTTATTCCTATCCTTCTATAGAACCTATGTCTTTACATGCCTTAGAAGTTATTTTCATTGATTAAATCAGGCCTATCTTTGTTGTACATCAGGCATATAATCCTTTTTGGTTCATGATGTTATTCTTATGCCCGCGATAATGATTGTATCAGTTTATTCAAGAATTTATCTTTATTGGATCTAAATTTCCTGTATTAGGTCTGATGTTACATGCCTATTTTTATGCATATTCTTATTTTATGCTCCTTCTCTCTCTTCCCCTATTTCCTTTTTCTTTTATGAACCTAGCTTACCTTCGAACCTAGGCTGGAATAGCGAAATACGAACGATTGGAATACGAGGAATATTTGGGTATAACCTATTTTGGGTAAATATTGGGCATAATGTATTTGGTGAAATAATTGGGCATAACATATTCAGTGAAATTGTTAGGCATAATTTGTAATTGATATTGGGCTATTATTATCATTATAACTGCAAGTTTGGGTTAATTGGCATGTAAAACGAGTTTTGGGCGTATGCTGTAAATTGGAATATTAAATCTAGATTGGGCATAACTATTGCTTGGGACGCCGAGCATAATGTATATTGTGATTATGAAGCATGACTATTATTATAAATATGTAAAGATTGGGTGTAGCCTATTTTGATTAATAACTTGTAATTGAATTTGTTGGGCATAACTTGAGAACTGAAACATGACTAATTTTGTGAAATTGGGATAATTAGCATATAAAATCTAGACTTGGACACGTATGGTAAATATGTAAATTTTCTAAAAGATGAACATGCCTAACCCTAGGTTAGATTGAGTTGCGGTGTAAAACTGCCCAGAACCGCCCGGCACATCCAGTAACCGCAACAACACAGATCTAATGTGAGTGGTTAGCGCATTTAGCCCAAAACCCGAGGTTAGAATGAGTTTGTAGTGAAGTCTACCCGGAACCGCCCGGCACATCCAGCAACCGCAAACAACAGTTCTAATGTGAGAGGTTAAGGCATTAATGAATGAATTAATGCTAATAAACAAGACATGATGAATGGGTAAGGTTAAGTTAATAAAAACACTTAACCAATATAACATGATGAATGAGTAGGGTTAAGTTAATAAGAAACACTTAACCAATATAACATGACGAATGGGTAGGGTTAAGTTAATAAGAAACACTTAACCAATATAGCATGATGAACGAGTGGGGTTAAGTTAATAAGAAACACTTAACCAATATAACATGATGAATGGGTAGGGTTAAGTTAATAGGAAACACTTAACCAATATAGCATGATGAACGAGTGGGGTTAAGTTAATAAGAAACACTTAACCAATATAACATGAGAAACGAGTGGGGCTAAGTTAATGGGAAAACTTAACCAATATAACATGATGAATAAACAGGGTTAAGATAATAGGAAACACTTAACCAATACAACATGATGTGTGGATGGGCTAAATTAACATGAATGGACCACACGTAACCAATATTACATGAACAAAGTGGACAGGGTTAAGGCAAGCTTAACCAATAACACATCTTGACTTGATAAGTGGGAGGGTTAAGTAAACCTTGGGTAGGTGGGTAATATTAGTATATATAGGCCCACAAACTTAACCGTTAAATAAACATGTTTGAACCAGTGTGTGTGTGTGTGGGGGGGGGGGTTATGTACATCTCGTGCAAGTGGGTAATATTTGTATATATAGGCCCACAAACTTGACCAGTAGGAAACCCTAGTAATGGGGACTCATTTCAGTAGTAACCCACATAGATGTATCATGGTACCCTGAACTAGCCAGGGTGGGGCACGATTACCGGGCTGATTATAAGCGGTCAAAGTAGCGTCAGGTGGTGCAGCAGTGCAGGTTCCGACGCGATTACGGGCGTGCACGTATTCCGGAGTGGAAGAATTAGCCACCCGGCATCAGTATATATAAAGCTATGCATCTTGATCATGTCGGGTTGCCACCTTAGGGCTTGATACAACCTACGGTGGGACCAGCACATGTATCTACAAGTAGAGGGCCGAGCGACACAAACTAGAACTAGCTCGATACAAGTAGGAGCCGATCGGTTAAGGTAGTGAGGATACATCTAACATCTTCATGGCAATTAGGTTGATTGAGGTAAGATCCGCACACTAGATGTACACCTGAAGGCTACCACAATTGTGGGGTTGGGATCACCTTATTATATAATACAGGATACTAGTTGGGACACTAGTAGGGAATACGAATCATATTATCATTTTATACATATTACTAGTTGGGATACTAGTTAGATGGTGCAAAGAGATAGAAATCAGAATAACAGAGTAGTAGCAAAGCAGAGAAAGAGTAGAAGCGCATTTAGTTTATCTTGCCTTATCATATCTTATGCTAATCTTATGTTATCTTGTTATCACGGTATTGTCTTATATTCAGTTTATTCATGTCATGTTACTTTTACCTGTTTACATACTGAAACTCACTGGACTTACTAGGCATTATGTCTGAACCATTTTCTTTCGTCTTCTTTTCTTCCGCCCCCCCCCCCCAAGGTAGTCAGGGAGGGAATAGCTCAGCTTAGTTTGGACAGTTTCTGTTTCCAAGCATGGAGATTCTGTGATGTATGGCTTGGAACCTCTTATCTTTGGCTATGGCTATGGCTATGGTTGCACTTTAATTTGGGGACTTATGCTACTTTGCTATGTTTTATGCTTCTTATATACTTGGAAGTTTTTGAATCAAGACAGAAGTTTTATGTAATACTTTTTAAGCATGATTGAGTCAATTGTTGTAAAAGCTTGACTGAACTACGTTGCTTATAAAATGACTTTATTTTCTGCTGCTTTATTTGTCTGTCTTGTAATTTATCTGCATCTTTTACCTATAATGCTTCATTGAAGTTAGTGCATTCCCTTTGTGAGTGACATTAATGAACGTGGGGTGTTACATTTGGTATCAGAGCCAAAGGTTACCGGATCAGATAAATGATTTGAAAAATTATTTTCAAAACAGATTTAAAAGAAGCATTTTTAAAAAGAAAAGTTTTATTTTAAAGGCATATTCCCCGAAGCCATATGCACTATCTTTTGATCCTCTGTTTGAATCCTTATTTCCTGAGTCTCCGGGGCTCCTGGCTTTCTGGGAGGTAACCTCATCATGGCATGGTTTTGTAGGCTTGATGAGATTACGACACCTGTCAAAGGGTGAAGAAGTGCCCAACTTCCATCCATAGCCACAGTAGTTTCTCCTGCGGCTAATTTTTTTTAAACTTTGTAGGGTTTTCTGTGCGATGGAGGCAGCTTTCGAGAGACTTGTCAACATGTTACACAAGGATGGCAAAGATGAGAATGAGGGAGTTTGGCTAAGAAGCACAACCCAAGGATGAGAAATTCATGGATATGGACTTGGTTCACAAAGGAGGTAAAAAGAAAGAAGTGTAAGTGGAAGAATCACATGACAAGAAGGGAAGAAAGAATAGTAAAACCTAAGACAATAGGAAGTGTCTTTATTATGGTACGACGGGTCATATAATTAATGACAAGGGCAAGAACAAAGGATAGATTTTCAGGAGGGCAAGTGCATGCTCTCACCGCCAGCGTACCTGAGAGAGAGGTAGTAAAGTTTCTGTTGAAAAAGTCTAGTTTTTATTTTTGATCATCCTGTTAGTACTCTTTTTTATTTTAGCGCTTCACATTCGTTTATATCTGCTTCCATAGTTGAGTCTCTGCACCTTAGTACCTGTATCATAGAAGATCCCATTATTGTCTTAAATCCAATTAGTGGTTCGGCTCATTTATCTTTGGTTTGTAAGGATTTGAGAATAGTTATATTAAGCATTGAGTTTAAGTGTAATTCTTATGTTTTTGGTTTCATGGGCTATGGGTTGATTCTAGGCATGGATTGGTTAGCTAGTAATTGCGAAAAGAGAGCGGCCAGACTTATGACACGCCTCGGTAATACTCTCAAAATCTCTTGTAATCCCATAAATTCTGTTATGCTTAGCTACCTAGAATCTCTTGATGCATCTATTGAAAAATTTATGATCCGTTAGAGTAGTCCATGAGTACGTAGATGTTTTTGATTAGGTTAGGGGTTTGTCCCCTAAAATGCGAGATAAACGTCCGCATATATCTAGTTGACAATGCAAAGTCAGTTGCATTACCTGCACGACACATGACTCCAAGGGAAAGGAAGGGCTCAGTAAACAAGTAAAAGAGTTACTTGAGAAAGGGGTTCATAAGGCGAAGTATTTCTGAATTGGGTGCTCCAGTTGTTTTCGCTACAAAGGTGGATGGTTCACTTCGCTTGTGCATAGATGATATTTTGGTTTTCTCTAGAAGCGAGGAAGAGCATGCTCTACATCTTAGGGAAGTCTTAGAGACCCTATGAGCACATCAACTCAAAGCTAAGTTCTCCAAATGTCATTTTTAGAGGAAAGAGGTGAGGTTCTTAAGACACGCGGTCTCTGAGGAAGGGATAGCAGTGAATCCTGAAAAGGTGGTAGCAATCCAAGATTGGAAGATTCCTAAGAACGCAACGGAGGTAAGAAGTTTTCTAGGACTAGCGGGCTAATATAGGAAGTTCATAAGGACTTTGCGAAGGTATTAGCCCCACTTACAAGATTGACAAAGAAGAATCTAATCTTTGCTCAGGATATTGGTTGTGATGTCGCTTTCCAACGATCGAAGAGGGCTCTTACAATGGCCTCAATTTTGACTTTTACCTTACGATAATAAAAAGGTTTACGGTATACATAGATGCATGCAGCATGGGACTAGGCGTCATTTTGATGTAAGAAGGAAGGGTAAGGTTGTAGCGGATGCCTTAAGAAGAAAAAGGTTGACTTCAAGTCCTCTTTATGTGGAAAGGAAAAGTTCAGAATACATATCAACCTTTGATTTTAAAACCTCCGGTTAAGTTAGTTGGCATCGCTAGAAGAGCGACCTATGCTTTTGGATCGGATAGGAGCAGCATGACATGAAGACCCTCAGATTTGTGACATGATAGGTAAGCTAAGTAGAGGTGAGACCTCTAATCATCTTAGTATATACACTTAGTAACATGGTTAGCATCTGCTTATTTTCAAGAGATAGTTTTTCTACATGGAATACCCTCTAGTGAATTTTGGAAGAAGCCATGAGTACGTAGTTATGTTTGAGCACCGCTTATCATCCTCTGACAGAAAGGGTAAATAGGATTTTGGAAGACCTTTTGAGGAAATGTTAGCATGACACCGCAGGAGTTGTAGTACCGAGTATACTAGAAGAAGAAGAGGTGGAACGAGAGGCGATAGTGAAATGAGTTCCAAATCATATTCTGGAAATAGAAATTAAGAAGCTACACAATCGTGAAGTTGAGATAGTCAGAGCACAATGGAGTGAAGCTCAAGAAGATGCGACTTCGAAGACTGAAGATTAGATACGCACATCATACCCTTTTTGAGGGTATATCCTTGATTCCTCTTTTTCCGTAAAGTTTATTTGCATGCTAATCTTTATCTTTTAAGTATATCCTCTCGGTCCTATCCTCGATCCTTAGGTAGAAGCCAATGTATGTAAACATGTGTTTGAGACATGTTATGTTTGGTGGATTCAAGTGGATGTAAGTGTTTGCTAGTGGTTGCTCATGGATGCATATACACACATATTAGCACTAGATCGGCTCAGTCACTTTCATATTGCATATGCATATATGTATTTGTATATGGATTGAAACTTGATGTGTTATCATATAGATTTTGCATTTGTATGAATGATTGAGCACTCATGTAGAAGTTATAAAGTATGATTAGGAATAATTGGTTACATGATGGACTCACGGCCCTGACATAATCCGCATTAAGGAGGTCAACCGAATCAATAGACCGCCTGATTTTGCATTAGATAAGGACATATACACACACTATGCATATGTTCATGAAAAGCATTAGATACATTTTAAGGACAATGGATGCCTGTGATTGAATGATTGAGTAGATGGATGTTGGATGGTAGGACATACATTCTTTGTAACACCCCACATCCATTAGTGTCACTCACAAAGGGAATGCACTAAGTTCTGTGGAGCATTTTAAGGTAAAAGATGCAATGAATTACAAGACAGACAAAAGTTAAAATAGCGGAAAATAAAACTTTGCTTTATTGATAAAATAGTTTGTACAACAATTTCTTTACAATATCAGAGTATCATCTGTCCTACAAAATAAAGGAGCATAAAACAACATTTATATTCCCCAATGTAGCGAGAGCCAGCCATAGCATCTGAAAAGAGAATCCAAGCAAAACTTTGACAAATCTTCAAGCTGGGAAAGAATGACAGTCCAACTTAACCTGAACTATATTATTCCCTCCTTTACTACCTGGGGGGGGGGGGGGAACGGAAGAAAAGAAGACGAAAGAAAAACAGAGTTAGACATAAAGCCTGAGTAAGTTCAGTTACTTCTAGCATGTGAACATGGAAAAACAAAACGACATGAATTAACTGAATACAAGATAACACCATGATGATAGGGTCAACAAGATTAGACAAGATTAACACAAGATATGCTAAGATAAGATAAACTGGATATGCTCTAATACTTTCCCCGCTTCGCTATTTCCTTGTTATACTGGTTTCTATATCTCTTCACCACCTAACTAGTGTCCCAACTAGTAATGATAACGTGATCCCAATCCCTGTAATTTCGGTTGGCTTCAGGCATACATTTATTATCTATTACCTAGATCTAATCTAGGGTTTTCCATTGAGTGCTTCCTAGATTCAACTAGGGTTTACGCGACTTGTCTAATGCTTTACAGATTCAGGGTTTATGCCACCTAGGTCCACTAGGGATTACGCTACCTGTCGAACGATGCCCCTAGTCTAGGACACACTACCTAGAGTGGTATATGTTCCTAGACTTTCCCCACTTATGTGTCACGAATCGTTTTTCGCTGTCTAGATGCACATGTCCTGAAATGTGCGACCCGAGTCCCGTGGCAGGGCTACTCTAGAAACACGGAACTCGGTCGGGAGCTTTTCAGATATCTGCCAATGCAGATGCTAAGGTCTGTTTTTCTACCAGTGGTTATGGTCCCATGCGACCCCTCCCTCAACTAATGAAAGGCAATCCAAGCAAATTGTAATAACCCGGAAAATCTGAACCAGTTTAAAATTTTTATTTTGGCAATTTTAGCGAATTTTGAATATTTAAAATGAATTATTTTAAATAATATCGATGAGAAATTTATTTTGAGTATAATTCGAGCGTATATACTATATACGTCGTCGTTAGAATATATATAATTATATATAATTATAAATAGAATTGAAAATGGCGCGGTAGTTCGATAATTCGATTTCAAACTTCAATTGAACGTACCGGGTGCAAAACCATCTGGATTTTAAAGAAACCAAAAATATTAGGATCTAATTGATGATATCTTTCCAACGAATCCGAAAAATCGAAATTTCATAACGGGGATCAAAAGATATGTCCAGTTGAAAATTCTGAATAGTCGCTATGGAATTCCGGCCCTTAAAAATAGGCATTTTGCAAACGACCTCGGATTTCGACGAAACCACTTTTGTTGGGTACGGGATGTTAAGTTATTGCTAGATTCCAAATTTTATAATTTTTCGAATCAATATGTGAGCGTGGCAAAGGAAAACGTGTTTGACCAGTTTCAGTTGATTTTAATCGACTGGAAATTGACCATTTTTCAAACGGTCTCAGAATTCGACGAAACTAGTTTTGTTAGGACCGTATCGTCAATACGAAGCTGGAAAATATTTTTCTGGAATTTTTCTAGTTAGTATGTGACCCCGGTAAATTGAAATGCGCGTTCAAATTCAATATATAGAGTTATATGTTGATTTTGACGGAAACTGATTGTAACTATCGAATCAGCTTGCGATACATATCCCATTGTGTTCGGAATGAGGGTAATTAGCTATGGACGAGATCTCCTGTAACATTCGAATTCCATAACCGTGCGTTCTCAACTCCACTCCTCCCTCCAAACTCCACGAACAAATCTCCTTTGCAATCCCTACCTCCTCATATACCTCACCCTCAACATGCACGCTAGCACCAGTTCCCGTTGCCTGCCCTCTTTCACGCTTCCTGCTGGAAACCCACCGACCAACTTTAGCACTAAAACTCACAAATTTAGCATACGAGGTGCGAAATTTACCCTAGATCCCAAAAACAATACTCGAACATCAAATTGATTCTTCTTACATCCTAAATGATCAACCCTAATTCCTGGTGGATTTTCCATTATTCACTAACCTACATTTTGCAGTATAAAATGGTCATCGAACTAGAGAGAATCCATCCAGGATTTCAATGATGCTTGAAATTTCGATTTGTGGAAATTTGTATGATTTGTTTGGATTTTATAAGGATTTGAAAACCAGCGGTTTGGTTTAGGTACAAAAACCGACGGCCAAGCATAGTGTTGATCAAGGAAATATGTTCTAGGGTTAGAAACTATGTAGTGTGTATTTATAGGAGAAGGTTAGCTTATATAAGAAGCTTCATACATTTTTTTATTTAATTTATATCATTGTATTCGTCTTTAAAAATTCCTATGATCACACATGATATCTAGAAATCATGAAAATGGACATACAACTATAGTTTGACATACGGACCCAACGAAATTTGTTTCGTCGAATTCCGACTCCATTTGCTCACACAGCGTATTTTTAACCATCAAAATAATGACTGTTTTTCACATTAAATATCCGTACGGCCACACACTGACTCCAAAAATCACGAAAATTGAAATCTAACAATAATTTAATATTGCGGATCCAACAAAACTAGTTTCGTCGAAAACAGAGGTCGTTTACAAAACTGGCTATTTTTAAAGCTCTAAATAAACCCTTTAAATATTAATATATTTAAAAATAATTAAATTAAATATTTATGAATAAATATTATCGTATATATTCCAAATATGTATCATACAGCTCCAAAATATTCATATATGAATTTCTAACTCGATATTTCAAATCCATATTAAATCAGTATTCAATTTATATTGAGAATCCATTTATAATATAAATAATTCATTATAAAATTATAAAGGAATTCCATAGCGACTTTTTGAAAATCTGATTTGGACATAACTCAAAATCTACACAACTAAATCTCAATTTTTCTCTTTCATTAGAAATATATACTTCACTAGCTCTGAACATTTCTTGTTTCACAGAAATCCGATTAAAATGGATTTTGTATCTTCAATTAAAGTTTAAATCGCCAAAATACGAACTGCAGCGCCATTTCGAGCTCGATTATAATTATAATATAAATTATACATTCAACTGTCATTTATATAATATATTTGTTAATATAATTCAAATCTAAACTGAATTATGCATTATAAATGATCAAATTCACACAATATTGTTAATTCCACTATTTCCGACTATTTCGGAAATTAAATATGTTATTCTATTATTTATATTAATTAAGTATTCAATATTATTTAACTAAATGACCATTTAAATCTCTAAATCACTATTTATATAATTAAATAAATTAATAATTATACTGGAAAAATACGGGACATTACATCCAATCTTTTTGAAAATAATTTCTTCGAACTTCAAATCTCGATTTCATTTCAAGTCAACGAAATTATATATATATATATTGAAAATTGGTTCACTTTATGGCTAAAACCATTTAAAACCTCTTTTATAAGCCTCGTCAAAACCCTGTAATCCACTTAACCTAAGTGGGTGTTTTACGGGGAAAAAGAGTACTTATAAAGTTGGTATACATCTTCAAAGTATCTTAATACAAACAAAATCCAAATTACAATTATAATGCAAAACGGAAAAGAAAAAACAAACAAAAGTCCATCATCAAAGCCCACGAAATCAAACCAAATTTATTCTCCAACTACCGCTTTAATTCAAATCACCATCTTCAAAACTAACCAGTGTCAATTAATTCAATACCCCGTTTCCCAAGATCTCTTCATTTCTCTTGCTTCGAAACGATTTACTGCCATCTTTTCTAACCAAATACACAATTTCCCTTTCAATCTTCATTAAACATAAAGCTAAATGGTTGCTTTTGCCTTGAGAAGACCCTCATATTTCTTTCCTTCCAAATGAAGTAGATTGTTGTTGTGAATGCTCCACAAGCTAAATCTCACAGTTGATCCTTCAATTTAAAACTGGAATGAATGATTTTATCCTCTTCTTTCAAGTCAGAGTATGAATTCAAGGAGAGAGACAATTTTTGCTTAAGGGATAACTAGATGAAGGCTGAGTAATCACACTGAAAAAATAGGTGTTGAACTGATTCAGGATGATTGTTACAATGAGGACACATCATGTTTGTTACATTGCCATACAATTGTATTCTATCCTTTGTATTCATTCTTCTAGAATGGCAAGGTATGAAATGAATGTCATTCTTCTACTGTTTTTCGAGTGTCAAATTACTGAGAAAATAGTATTAGTTTCTTCATTAGTTCTCAAATAATCCCAGGCTTTATGAAAAGAAAAACTATCACACCATACATAAAAGTCTTGGTTTGTATTGGGATCAGTAGATATAGATGTGATTTCTTCTAATAGTTCTCTTGTTGCAGGATGAATGCCAGGTTCAAACATCTCATTTCTAATGATAGAGCTTACTCTTTGTTTAGGGTTACCAATCAAATGAACTCTATCAAATCCCAATAAATCAACCTGGCATTGGTAGTTTATACAAGGCTCAAACCACAAGTATGTTTCCTCTCCTCCTGATATGACTTTATTAAATAATTACTTTGAATTGGTTCGAAGCCTTAAAAGTGATTTCCAAGTAGTTGAAGCATTATTGTCAGTTGCCATAGACCATAAATGATTCCATTTACAATATCTGTTATGCATCCATTTACTCCACTAAGAAGAATTTGTTAGAAAATTCCAAAAAATTTTGATACAAGCAACTTTTTTAAGATCAGACAAATTCTTTAAACCTATTCCCCCTTCGGCATTAGGTTTACACAAAGAACTCCAAGCTATGTTAGGTGCAGTGCCTCCCCAGAAAAAAATCTGCACAAAGAGAATCTAATGTACATAATGTATATTCTGGAATTTGATATATAAAAAGCCTATATAAAATTATAGGACTTATAACGGTATTTATTAATTCTTCCCCCGCAAAACTAAGCAACTTTGTTTCCCACCCTTGAATTTTGCTTTGGACCCTTTGAATCAGGGAATTACACTTTGAATAGTGAAGATAGTTAGAGGATATTGGTACACCAAGATATTTAATAGGAAAAACTCCTTGATCAAATACAAAATGTCTAGAATATCATTAGAAGTAGTTGTAGAAACACTGAAGAAAGCTTTATTTCTTGAGGCATTCATATTTAGTCCAGCTTGCATACTTAATTTCTGAAATATCATCTTCAAAGATAATGCATTATTGACTGATGATTTTCCAAAAATCATTAAGTCATCTGCATATAATAAATGTGATATAATTGGCTAAATAGATGAACTTGGCTGAGATTCTTTAGACTGCGTAGCTTCATCCATTAAAAAGGAGAAATATTGCATAACAATTGCAAAAAGGTATGGAGATAAGGGATCTCCTTGCCTTATTCCTCTTGTTGAAGTGATAAACCCCTTTGGAATGCCTTGAATAATAATAGAGAATGTTGTTGATAACATGCATTCATAAATCAGATTTACAAAATGTGTTGGAAAATTCATTTTTGACATTATGAAACAAATTAATTCTCTATTTACTTTATCATGTGCTTTTTGCAGGTCTACTTTGACATATAGCTTTGGCATTCCCTTCTTCTTATAATCTCGTAGTAATTCATGAGCCAATAGAAAGTTATCACTAATATATCTATCCTTTATAAATGCATTCTGATTTTTTGATATCAAATAAGGAAGAAATCGCTTGAGCCTATTACCCAATACTTTAGAAAATATTTTGTAATAGACATTACAACATGAAATTGGCCTATAATGATTTATCTCAGCTGGTCTCTCATTCTTTGGAATTAAAGTAATAAATGTATGATTTAAAGACTTTGGCAATTTTCCAGATTTAAAAATATCAGAAATTGCAGCCAGTAGATCATATTTCAAAAATTCCCAGTGAACTTTTAAAAACTTTGCATTCATACCATTTGGCCCATGGTAGAATCATTATGAACTAAAAATAAAGCTTCTTTGATTTTTGGTAAATTGACTTCTTTCAATAGAAATTGCTGGCCTTGCATACTGACTATAGATATAGGATGAAAATTGGGAAAACCAGTTTGATTAGATCCATTAAACATAGCAGTAAAGTAATTTATGGCTTCTATCTCAATATCCTCTGATTTGAAAAATAGATTTCCATTCTGATCTATCAAGGCTCTAATGTGATTAAAATATCTCATGTTAGACATATGAGAATAGAAGAATTTTGAGTTAGTCTCACCTTGTCATAGCCAAGAAACATTTGCTTGCTATTTAAAACCACAAAAAATTATTTGTTGAAGATTCTGAAAAATTTTCTTTGCTTGCAGGTGCAACGCACTAGACATTTTTTTCGATTTATAATGAACATTTAAATTTGTTTTAAATATTGAAATATAATTATAAAGGAATTTTTATATTGAATTTATCGATTTAATCGATATACGAATTAATATCGAATATATCGGGTATCATACTGCGAAACGATAATAATTGAATTCAGTATTTAAAACTGAATCGAAAATGATTCAGATGATCAATATGAGTTGTATTTGAATATAAACGATAATAATAATAATTTATTATCTATGATTTGTTTGTTCTGAATTTTAAATTTTATTTATATCAATTTAATATGGTTAATCTATATATATGATCGGATTAAATTTCGAAATTTGTTCGGTTGGGTCCAGAATAGCGAATAACGTTAGAAACATTGGTCGTTATAATTAAATAGGAGTTTGGAACCACAAAATATATGATTATAAAATTTTAATGGATAATAACAAAATCAAATCAAGCTAAATCGAAATCAAGTCAAATTAATTTAGTATTACAAATCATATTTAATATGTTATGTACTTCGGCATACACTAATTAAATACAACATACGTTCTGTCGCCCTCCTCCCACTATATATCGTGATTCTCGTTCCCTTTTACTTGCTATTTCATCATTCAAAAAAATAGAAATAAAGGAATTGATGAGAGAATCAACCCCGAGCTCTTCCTTCCGCTTTTCAAAATCAAACAGACACTTTTTTCCCTTTCATTGTGATGTAAAATCGCACCCATCTTCATATCCTTCTGCAAATCGAAAGTCGCTCCCTTAATTCTCTGAAACGAAATCATAACGTTCCCTTATAAAAACAAAATCGAAATCAATTCGAAGAGGGGTAGCAACAACAAGGGTTGGGTTGCGTTGCTTGTTGAGGCATCAATGGTGGAGGATGTGTCACGATGGCCAAGGGAGCATCGAGAGAGGTTTTTACCTAGGATTTGAAGCGTGCAATTGGGGTAGGTCATTGCGATGTGGAGGACAGTTATTTGTTGCGACTTGCTGAAGTTCGAACTGTGGTGATTTAAGACCCATCAAAAGTTTAGGGGGAAGGTTTATGCCCTGGAGTGGTGCGATGACTAGGGTTGTTCTGAGGAGAGCAGTGGTGGTTCGAATTGGTTTGAGTGAGGGAATCCAATTTTTTTCTTTTTGAGATAATGAAGGCGTGAACGGTTTGTAGAGGGAAGGATCTTTTCTAGAAAGGAGGGATGGGTTTTGAGGGTTGACAGCGATGGTTGAATGTAGATGGTTAGAAGTAGGCAATGTAGTGATGGATTGGAATTAGCAGTGGTGATAATCTCGATTTTGGTAGTGTAACAACAATAAGTTAGTGATTGTCCGTATTAAATAGGAGAGTGAGGTTGTCGGTAAGGTGTTGATAAAATGCCGAAGTAGGATTGTGCAGTTTTAAGGGCTAATTGTAGTCGATGATCGTGGAGTTTACTTCATCGTTGATTGAAGTAGCAAGGTATATATTTTTATATAATCTGAAAATACATAGAAGGATTAATTCATTAGTAGTTAATTAAAATTAATAAATGCTTAATTGTTAAATAAAATTTAATAATCATAGGTGTAGAATGATTTGGTCGAGACGATTCATAGCCGTGAAATTTGAATTAATTGGGTATTCGGTAAGGAAAAATTGAGGTGAGTAAACTCACTCTCTAGTTCAATTATAATTTATTATAATCAATTTTCTTTATTTAATACGAATATTTGTATGATGTTTGTTGGTTGCTTGGTTGCATTGTGGTTTATTGATAAACTGTGGTTATTATATATATATATATATTAATTAATTATTTAGGCTTGGTGGTTATGGCTACTATATATATACATTAGATATTTCCCGCGGTTAGCGGATGACTGCAATTTCATTAGCGAATGATCCTGTACCCCCCCATAATATATTATAGTGGATGACCTTCATACTGTGATATCCTGCCTTCAAGCAGGATATGTATTATTTATGTTATCTAACTTCTGTGGACGCAGGTAAAACAGGTCGGAGGGATCCAACTGGATTCCTCAAAATTTATTACAATTATTTATTTGTTTACATATGTGATATGTTGAATTGGATTGATGGTTGGTGTTTTTAGACATTGAGTATCACTGGCCCTAGAGATCTATATTTAAAGATAACATAAAAAGGGAATTTTATATTCAAAAAGGAAAATCTGTTTTTAAAAAGAAAATTTGAATTTCGAATAAGCCAAGTAAAATATCAACTTGTTTTTAATAATAAAAAAAAGTAGCTAAATTTATAAATGATGTTTATAAGTAACTAGAAATTTTCATCGGTGAATTTAGAAAGGTAAATTCAAGTTTGATTTTAAGAAGGGAAATTTATTTTTCGAAGTGGAAATTTGATTTCAAATGGAATATGAAATAGAATCTTGTTTTGAATATTTAAAACAAGATGTGTAATGTATAAACGATATTTATAAATAAAAGAGAGAAATTATCATCGGATGATTTATAAATTTAAATTCAAGTATGAATTTAAAAAGGGGATTAGGAATCACTTAAAAGGAAAAATGATGGATTTATTTCGACGTTCGGAATATGAATTGAATTGGATTAATCCGTATGGATTTATAATTAAAATTCGACTATGTCGAATTTATAAAATAAATTAATTCCAGAAAGAATATTGGAATTATATCAATTAGAAATTTAAATTTTAATATGAAGATAGATGTGCTAAGTGTTTATATATAGGTTATACTAATAAAATATTCCAAAATGAGAATCGAGTTTCAGATAAATTATTAATATCGAAGTTTGTTTAATATAAAATAAGGAAGTTAAATTATAACAATGTTTATAAATATAATGAAGTGATTTTCATTTGATAAATTTGGAAATAGATTTTTTTTTCAAAATTTAGAGATGGCTTTTAACATGTTTTTAAATGAGATAGTAGAGGAATTTTTGTGATAAGTAATGTCATTTTTTATTACAGACTCTTATCCCTCTTAAGATAAAAATGTTATCGATCAAGGTCTGAGAGGTAAGTAAAATACCCAAACTTGAATGGCTTCACTATTGTCGAGGGATGATACTAGTTTTTAATGGTGGAGGATGCTGGATTAATTAATTATTCCCTTAAAAGAAATTTATAATTTGAATTCGATTATATCGAATCTTTTTATGCAATAATTTATGATCAAGGAAATTGGGAATTAATATAAAAGTGGAGCTATGAATAAGTTAAAACCGAGTTATGAATTTTGGGTAAGTAATCGACAATTTGTAAAATCGAGACGTTTGTGTTAGATTTGGAAAACTGATTTAATTTATATTTAAATACTGGAGAATGGAGGTGAATTTATGTACTAAATGAAGTTTAAATGTTTATATTTAAATTTAATTAAAACAAACTCGCCACAACGTGGTGGTTCGTAATTTGACGCTTTGAACTTGAGTTGAGAAAATAGAACTCAATATAACTCAGAATTCAATGAAACAAGAAATGTTCAGACCTATTAAATGATAATTTTCAAATGGAAGAGGAAAATATCGATTTTATCTTATAGATTTTGAGTTGTGTCATAATCAAATTTTCGGGAAAACAACGCTATAATCGTTTTTAAACCATAACGGTTTATTTAATAAATTAAAAGGATTTTGAGTAAATAAAATCTGGATTTCCGTTATCCAGACTTGAGTTATTACATAAATATGAACTCAAGAGAAGTAAGTGTATTGATTTTCCAAATAACAAAAAAATAGGTTTTTAATTACCAAATGAAGTTAACTAATTTCAAAAGAAATTAGTTGATGGAGATTGAATCGAACTTAACTTGGTTTGAGGGAATATAAATTGTTAATTGAAAGTGGAAATCGAATATGAAACACGAGTTAGAAATGGAATTCAGTTCGTGTATAAGCGAATTAAAATATATTCTAATATCATATGGTAAAATCGAAAATGCATTAGGCAAAATAGCGAATTAAAGAAGCGGTTAGCTTATTTTGTTAAAAAGGGAAATGGGTTGATTGAAATGAGTTGGAAATGGACACACATATGTAAACAGGTATGGGACGAAGAGTATGAAGATTATAATTTAAGTGCTCGACAAAAGGGTACATGTTTCAATTCCATATCAGATTTTATGAGCCTAGTGGGCAAGCTGCTTGGCTTTTTGATTTTATTTTTGAATGGAAAGGGCCTAGAGAGTGTTTTGTAGTTATACTGAGCAACTCGTACAAAGAGGCACTGGCGAAATTTTCTGAAAATTTAAGGATTTAAAATATTTTTGAGAAATTTGATAACTATAAATCAATATGTCGATATATATATAATTCGATAAGGAATTGGGAAAATGGTTAACGAAAGAATAATAATTAAAAAGGGCCAATGATTGTTTAATGGACATTTGTTTTCCTTCGATAGTTAAATCACTGGCTAACAATGATTTTTGACCATCGTTGTCAATATGTAGAGACCAGTTGGATTTATTATCCAAAAACCACTCCGTATAGGCATAGGCGTTGCGAATTAGATTTGCTGAAAATAATTGAGGACAAAGTGAAGTGCAAGAGATTTTTCTTTTAATCCTAGGTAGAAATTGTCCAAAATAGATTAGTGGAAATTGTGCCTTTGGTTTCATTTAGTCCCAGAATGAACATATATGGACGATTGTCTGACAGAGTATACCTAACGGATTAAATAAGACGATCTTTACAAGGTATTACGTTTAGTGGCGGAGGAATCCGTTTCTCTTAGCTTTTTATACCCGTAATATTTTTGGGAAGATCAAATAATGTGTTAACGGGTTCGACAATGTGGCATTCAAAGTAAATGGTGACCAGATGTTCTAAAGAGATAAACATGGCCTCAAGCCCCACAACCGAGAAATAAAAAAATCGGGTAGGCAGCATGGCTTGTTGGTTCAGACCCAAGTAGGATTTATTATCATCGATCTAGATAAAACTTCATTTATTCTTCTTTCGCTTTTGTATCTTACGAATTAAGGTTGGATGGCCAACAACCATGGGTGATAATACATTCGGTACACTTAAGCTAAATGAGTGGTCGGTCATGTGTGGCTGGGTTACAAGATGTTCTTGCTGAATCCCAGTGTATCCCCTCTAGCGTACACTGACCGGGAGGTGGTCCCATACCTTATCATAGTTGGAATCCAATCTCCAATAAGCACCCTGCATTTTTTTTATTTTGTACTATATATGTAGAGCGTGAGATGCAAGCGTTCACTATTTGGTTATTTATCTGATTAGACATTATTATAATATCACCGGTTTTCGATATCAAAAATGTTTTGGGTTATAATAAGGTAAAAATCGTCCATGTTTATGTGTGGGCTGGTCTTACTATTATCCTTTTCTTTCAAAAGGTTTTTTTTCTCAAAGTTAAAGAATATGGTTGGAGTTTATTCACACCAATCCACCCAGAGTTTATTTTGCTTATTTTTACCTAAACTCTTGGGTGCCCAAATGTGACGGCCTGCCCCGCTTCCGCTGCGATCAGCTCCCTCGTTCTTCACATGCTCCGATCCGATCTCTCCTCCTTTATCCGATCCGATCCCAGTTCAATTAGCATGGCCTTCCTTTTTGCCAGTTTTCTCAAGTGTCAAGTTCTGATCCGATCGAATCCCTTGCCCAGTTCAACTTATCCGATCCGAGCGCCCATATCCGATCCGATCCGGTCCAGAACCTGCACTTTTCCTGCAACTTTTCCAGCAAGTGTTTTACGCCATTCGACGACGTTTTCAACCAATTTAACTATTATAATCAATCACAAATCATTCCAAACAGTCATAGCAACATAGCAAACTAACCACAAACACCAAAACAATGAATTTACATGTCAAAATGGATCAAATATACCCAAAACCCCATACTTTCCCTTAAGCATGTTTAAGCAAAACTAATCACAGGGTTAACAAAACTTAACCAAATTGAACCAAATTCCTATCAGAGGTATAAAATATTATTTTTGAATTTATAGATATTTTTCCAGAATTTATTAGTGTATAAATTCGCTAATTTTCACTAATTACCCTTAATTAACTGTAATTAGTGTCAAAACAATGCTAATCACTCACCTTGGCCACAAATAAAATTCTCAGAACTGAAACCTCGCTGATTTGGGTGAATACCGATGTTTAACAGCAGCTCTAACCTTGCTTTCGTGTTTTCTCTCCTTAATTTGATGTAGATTAAGCCAAAACTTGATTAGAAAGTGATTAGAAGGTGATTTGGGTGTTGGAGGCCATTGCTTTCCAAGAATGAAAGAGGCGGCTGAAAGAAATGTTTTCTAACCCTAATCAGCCCCTATACATCTCCAATCCCGAAATCCCCTTTGGGCCTAACGGCTAATTACCCGGTTAAGCCCAATTAAGCTGTTTTTCATCATTTGAAACTTGTTTCAGCTATATCTCCCAAACGGTGAGTCCGTTTGGCTAATGTGACCACTCTACGGAATTGTAAACCATCATCCGGAGCCAATGGAAGTGGTTTCAGGTCAAAATTCCTTTCCAGTCAAAAGTTATGGCCAAACAGTACCAACTAGGGGTAAAATGATCATTTAAAAATCGACAAAAATCATGAACATGGGAAATGACCCCAATAGTCGTCTCTCAAAGTTACATGACCATACGACTTCGTATGTGAGAGAAATAAATATTCTACGATCCTATGATGCGTAGAATACGGGTCGTTACACTCTCCTCCCCTTAAGAAATTTCGTCCCCGAAATTCCTTAACCCAAAACATACAAAGGATCCCGCATGCCTAACAACCACATACAACAATCAAACATGCAAACAAGCCTATCCTAGCATGCGGAAAACTAAATCGAAGTTAAAATCTTACCAGGCGAAGAGTTCTGGATACGTCTTCCAATACTCTCCTCTGTCTCCCAAGTACAGTCATTCTCGTTCTCGCCCCACTGGACCTTGGCTAGCTTCACCACCTTCCTTCGAAGTTGCTTCATATCGTGCTCGACAATACGGATCGGCTTGCGGTTCCCAACCGCCTCGGGTTCTACTTCGAAGTCCTCTAACTGATCAGGTGAAATAGTCATATCTGAGTCGTGAACGAACTTCCTTAGTTGGGAAACATGAAATACATTGTGAACTCCCGCCATCTTCTCTGGTAAGTCAACTCTATATGCCAAATTCCCGACTAGTTCAAGAACAAGGAATGGGCCAACAAATCTTGGTGCTAACTTGCCTCTCCTACCAAATCGTATCACGCTCTTCAACGGAGAAATCTTGACAAACACCAAGTCACCAACGGAGAATTTTAAGTCTCTTCTCCTCCTATCAGTATAACTCTTCTGCCTATCTTGGGCAACCTTCATTCGTTGCTGAATGATCTTGATCTTATCTGAAGTTTCCCTCACCACATCTGGTCCAAGCATAAACTTCTTGCTAGTCTCTATCCAACAAGATGGTGAATTGCATGGCCTTCCATACAGAGCTTCATATGGAGCCATACCGATACTGGATTGGTAGCTATTATTATATGCAAACTCTACTAGATGCAAATGGTCATCCCATGATCCACCAAAATCCAATATACATGCTCTCAAGAGATCTTCCAAAATACGATTCACCCTCTCCGTCTGACCGTCGGTCTGAGGATGATATGCGGTACTGAGATGTAACTCTGACCCTAGAGCCTCTTGTAAGCTCTTCCGAAACCCACTAGTGAACAACGGGTCTCGGTCACTCACAATGCTTTTAGGTACTCCATGAAATCTCACTACCCACTTCATATACAATTCTACTAACTTAGCTGCCGTTCTGGTCGACTTGACTGGTATAAATCTTGCACTTTTAGTCAGTCGATCCACAATTACCCAAATACTATCATGTCCCGCTCTAGTCCTTGGTAAACCATCGATGAAATCCATCGAGACTTGCTCCCATTTCCATTCGAGAATTTCTAATGGTTGCAACAACCCACTAGGCTTCTTTTGCTCGGCTTTAACTAGCTGGCAATTCATGCATTTGGATATAAACTTTCCAACGTCTCTTTTCATCCCTTCCCAGTAGTAGGTCTGTCTCATGTCTCGATACATCTTATTACCACCGGGGTGTATAGTCAGTTTTGAGTGATGACACTCTCTAAGCACTTCATCCCTCAATCCATTGATATTGGGTACAACAAGCTTTCCATTCTTTCTAAGCCATCCATCTCGATCAAGCCCATACTTGTTCATCTCCTCATCGATACCCATCTCTAACTTGGAGATGATTTCCAATAGGTTAGGATCGTCCCTCTGACTAGAGCCGATCCGCTCAATCAAAGTGGGTCTGATCGTCAAACTTGCTAACATTTCTGGATCCAATTCGCACTGTGGTCTGAAATCATACCCAGCGATGTACTCCAGTTGCTTCCATTCGAGAAACATAGCCCCTAAACTGGCATGTCTCCTACTCAATGCATCAGCCACCGCATTGCCCTTTCCCGGTGTATACGTGATGTCGAAATCATAGGAAGCTAAGAATTCTAGCCACCTTTGCTGCCGTAGATTTAGATCCTTCTGAGAGAAAAGATACTTCAACGACTTATGATCTGTAAACAACTCAAATCTTTCTCCCAAGAGATAATGTCTCCACATCTTTAATGCGAACACAATCGCTGCCAATTCCAAATCATGGGTAGGGTATCTTCTCTCGTGCGGTTTCAATTGCCGACTTGCATAAGCTACAACCCTACCTCCTTGCATCAATACAACACCTAGTCTGGTACCACAGGCATCCGTATATACCATGATCTCTTTATTCCCCTTAGGAATGACTAACATTAGTGCACACGTCAACTTGTCCTTTAACTCTTGAATGCATTCTCGCACCTTTCATCCCAGAAAAAAGCTTGATTCTTCTTGGTCAACTGGGTCAACGGTGCTGCTATCTTGGAGAAATCTTAGATAAACTTACGATAATATCCAGCTAATCCCAAGAAACTTCTTATGTCCGTTGCATTCTTGGGCGTAGGCCAATCTTGCACCGTAGCCACCTTCGTAGGATCCACGACGATACCATTCTCTGAAACAACATGGCCCAAGAACCTCACTTCCCTCCTCCATAAGTGACACTTAGAAAACTTTGCTTTCAATTTGTGTTTTCTCAATACATCCATCACTATTCTTAAATGTTCCTTGTGTTCTTCCTCTGTCCTCGAATAGACCAAAATATCATCAACGAACACAAGGACAAACTTATTCAACTGATCTCTGAATATCCTATTCATAAGATCCACAAAATATGCTGGGGCATTGGTCAGCCCGAATGGCGTGACCAACCACTCATAAAATCCAGACGGCGTTCGAAATGTCGTTTCAGCTATACTCTCAGCTTCCACTCTAAGCTGATGAAAACCTGTCGCGAGATCCAACTGAGAAAATACTCTCGCGCCACTCAACTGATCGAACAAATCATCTATCCGCGGTAGAGGATACTTGTTCTTCCTTGTCACTTTATTCAACTCGCGGTAGTCTACACACAAACGAAGGGAACCATCCGCCTTGGTAGCAAACACAACTGGTGCTCCCCATTCAGAAACACTCCTTCTGATAAATCCCTTCTTCAAAAGATCGCTGCACCTTGAGCTCTCGCTGCTCCCTTGGTTCCATACGACGAAGTGGCATCACTATAGGTCTGGCATCTTTCACCAAATCAATACGGAACTCAATCTCTCGATGTGGTGGAAGCCCAGTCACTTCTTCGAAGACATCCGGATACTGGCCAACCACGGGCAAACCTGATAACTCACTATGCGAAATGTCGAGGGAGTTTAGAAAACTAGCCAATACCCCCTCACTGGGTAGACCACCAAACACTATCCTCCGCCCATCATCCGCTCTAGCTGTCACCAAAAAGCCCTCACAGTCTACCACCACCCCGTATCTTTGGAGCCAATCTACTCCTAAAATAATGCCAAACCCAGTAAAGCCCAAAACAAAGCAATCACAAACAAACATGCATCCATGACTCGATAAGACCACATTACGACAAATCATGCTAAGGCTAGTCGAACCACCAATCGGGTTCGTCACTACTAAAGGTCTATCGACAATCTCGGCCTCCAACCCCAACCTATCTACCAGGTCATTAGATATGAAAGAACTGGAAGCTCCGGTATCAAACAAAACTCTAACATGAACATCATAAACAGAAAGCATACCTTGAATGACGACATTTTTTCCTTTCTCCACCGCAGTTGGGGCATTCGACGAAGAAGGAATAGCATTAAGGGCATATGCTTTCACCATTTGCTTTTCTTTAGGGGGTTGCGGACACTTGTCCTTGTGATGTCCCATTTGGCCACAGTTGAAACACTTCCTATCCGCTGGCTTGGCCCGACAATTACTAGCATAGTGGCCCTTCTAACCACAGCTGAAGCACTCAACATCTTGCTTATTCTTGTTCTTATGACCATCCTTAGTCTGATTCTGCTTCCTCTTATTCTGGGAACCACCCTTGCCTCCACCACTTGCTTGTAGTTTTGGCTCTTCTGCAGATGCAACCTCAGTCTTCGGCTTAGGGTAGAGACTTTCTAATCTCAATGCTTTCCCCACAATCGATTCAAACGTCTCATCGATGTGGTTAATGAGCCTTTCCCCCAAGTACTGATCCAAACCAGTTATGAATTTCTCATTCTTCTTCTCGGTAGTATCAATAAGAGATAACCCATACTTCGACAAAGTGTCGAATTCAGCAATATACTCTGAGACAGCTCTGCCATTCTGCTTGAGCTCCAAGAATTTCTTAAACAACACTGACTTCTGAGCAGCTGGAATGAACTTCTCGCTAAAGCAGACCTTAAACTGCTCCCAAGTAATCTGATCTTCGGGAGTAGCTGCCTTTATAGCATTCCACCAATTCATTGCCCGCCCTTGCAGCTGACGGGACGCTAGCTTTCTCTTCATCGCATCCTCGATACCCAGATCCTCGAAGATACGTTCGCAACTATCCAACCAATCCTGAACATCCGTAGTCGACTCCGTTCCGTGGAACGGCTTCCCACCAAGACTAGTATAATCCTTATTCAGCTTGGTGAAGTCGACCCTCAGCGCTTGCACTATTGGACCATCACCATTTCCACCATTGGGAGCCGCCCTCTGCATGTCCCTAAGCATCTCTCTCATGAGGTCAGTAAACATCGTCCTCATGTCAGCAGCATTCCCGTTATTAGCTCCTCTACCAGCACCTCTAGCATATCGGCTCATCGTCAATCTGAAAAAGGAAACGATTAACGATCCCATAGTGGTGCTAGTGCAGTACGACTTCATCCTTATACTAGTAATAGTATATATATATAGCTTTTGAAAACCAAAGTAATCACAAATACGCTCTCTCGTATACGTATACTATCCCTCCCTGATAACTTACCTAGGTTAACTACCCAACCTAGAGCTCTGATACCAAGTGTGACGGCCCGGCCCGCTTCCGCTGCGATCAGCTCCCTCGTTCTTCACATGCTCCGATCCGATCTCTCCTCCTTTATCCGATCCGATCCTAGTTCAATTAGCGTGGCCTTCCTTTTTGCCAGTTTTCTCAAGTGTCAAGTTCCGATCCGATCAAATCCCTTGCCCAGTTCAACTTATCCGATCCGATCCGGTCCAAAACCTGCACTTTTCCTGCAACTTTTCCAGCAAGTGTTTTATACCATTCGATGACGTTTTCGACCAATTTAACTATTCTAATCAATCACAAATCATTCTAAACAGTCATAGCAACATAGCAAACTAACCACAAACACCAAAACAATGAATTTACATGTCAAAATGGATCAAATATACCCAAAACCCCATACTTTCCCTTAAGCATGTTTAAGCAAAACTAATCATAGGGTTAACAAAACTTAACCAAATTGAACCAAATTCCTATCAGAGGTATAAAATATTATTTTCGAATTTATAGATATTTTTCCAGAATTTATTAGTGTATAAATTCGCTAATCTTCACTAATTACCCTTAATTAACTGTAATTAGTGTCAAAACAATGCTAATCACTCACCTTGGCCACAAATAAAATTCTCAGAACTGAAACCTCGCTTATTTGGGTGAATACTGATGTTTAACAGCAGCTCTAACCTTGCTTTCGTGTTTTCTCTCCTTAATTTGATGTAGATTAAGCCAAAACTTGATTAGAAAGTGATTAGAAGGTGATTTGGGTGTTGGAGGCCATTGCTAGGGTTCCAAGAATGAAAGAGGCAGCTGAAAGAAATGTTTTCTAACCCTAATCAGCCCTTATACATCTCCAATCCCGAAATCCCCTTTGGGCCTAGCGGCTAATTACCCGGTTAAGCCCAATTAAGCTGTTTTTCACCATCTGAAACTTGTTTCAGCCATATCTCCCAAACGGTAAGTCCGTTTGGCTAATGTGACCACTCTACGGAATTGTAAACCATCATCCGGAGCCAATGGAAGTGGTTTCAGGTCAAAATTCCTTTCCAATCAAAAGTTATGGCCAAAACAGTACCAACTAGGGGTAAAATGGTCACTTAAAAATCGACAAAAATCATGAACATGGTAAATGACCCCAATAGTCGTCTCTCAAAGTTACATGACCATACGACTTCGTATGTGAGAGAAATAAATATTCTACGATCCTATGATGCGTAGAATACGGGTCGTTACACTAAATTTGTATGGGTAGTCAAGTGTTTTAGGATTTTACAGATACACTTGATGGATCTTGAGGTAGGAGGCTTCATCGATAGTTATTTAGAGTTATTTCTGCTATATCAAATGTTGTGTTGTACTTTGACAATGGTATGTATATATGATATATATTTTTTGTATTCCAAAGTTACGATGTATGATATTATATTTTGTTCAGTTTCGTTGTGAGATTCTGATATTTCTTTAGTTCTTCTTTTATCTGTTTCATTTTATTACCCCTAATGACTCATATTTCTGTGCAATTTGTGTTGGACATGTGTTGTATTAGTCAACTCAGATAGTACGGATTTGCGGGTCGTTACATTTGGTATCAGAGCTTAGGTTGAGTGAACACCTAGGCTTTGGTGGGAATTTGCTCATTAGAGACAGGGTCAGTAGTAACCTAGAATGAGTTGAATATATATATATATACAATAAAGCGAATTTGTAAGTTGATATATAAAAAAAAAATTTGTGTTGGCTTGTCTGTTGAGTTGTTTATGAATTCTGGTCGCATCGTGGAATGCCACTACGTCAATAGAAGTTTCTAAACATTTGAACAGAATAGTTTGACATAATATTGGTTTAAAGTGGGTAAATGAAATAATTTTGCCCAAAATTATGTTTTGATATAAAGATGAGTAATTTTCTAAAATTATTTATATATGGATGTATTGGTTGCTATTATAAAATTGGAATGGTTATATATAATCAAACAGAATTGATATGTGAATAATACATACAAATGAAATGAAATTAAATTATATTCAAACCAGAATTTGGAATTTAAATCCTGGGAAGTTGGAAAGTATTTTTTCGAAGTATATTAAAATAATTTAATTTTGTTTTGAAAGGATTTTTGAATAAAAATCAATTTTGAATGGATTTTGAAATTGACAAAGCACTGAACTCACTTCAGTCGCTAGAAAATAATTCAGATGATGATGGACACATCATTTGTATTTATTTTCGAGTTTCTAAGTGATGGATTGCTACCACGGTAAAATTTCCAAAGGAAATTATTCGAGAAAACAAGTTGTTTTGGAAAGTTCAAGGGAATTTGAAATAAAAACCCAGAATTTGAATTCTGGAATTTAAAGTTAAATTAAGCAAGTTAAGTGGAATGAAATAGATAAATTAATTTGGAATCAATTTAAAAATTGGTCAAAGATATAAATGGGCTAATTTATTAACCAATTAACGCCAAAGTGCATAGGAAAATCTGTTGTTTGTCATAAACAAAAATAAACAAACTGGATTAAAATCAATTAAAATAAATTTGAATGCATATACATGGAATATAAGTCAAATGTAAATTTATTGGTTGTAAATCATTTGAATTGAATGAATATAAGGATATTTGATGTGAAATATGAATCAAGTGCAGTGTAAATTAAATCTCGGAACTTGTTTTAGCCTATATTCAATAAATATGCATGGTATGACTTGTTTGGAAATGAATTTATATGTTTAACCATTTAAATGAATGAAAGTTATTGAAACTTCACATATATGAGACTTATGTATTTAAATTAAGTAAGTACAGGTAAATGGAACTGCATAGTTTAGTTTTGGCTGTGTGGAATGTACAACCGCTAAGAGAATGCGCTTAATAAATGTTTATATAAGGTATGCCTACGCAAAAGTATCAAATTAGGATATATGATGTAACGATCCGGATTTTGCCCGACCCCAATCGATCGCAAGATCGATCAAGACCGCTCAAAACCCGCATACGTTAACTTTGGGCATATAACAACATCAGAACATAACATCAATAATAAATGTTACATCAGAGTACAGAATATCAGAGTACATCGATAAATAATATAGAGGAAGATACATTTACAATAGATTAAATACATTGCAGCGGAACTAATCTAAGCGGAAGGCTACCAATATTCTGGACCCAGCTTTAGGCTTCAATCCAGGATCCTACTTAACTATATCTGCAAAAAGCTACTCGACTGCCCGTGTGAAAAGAGGGCACCCGAGTTTTGAAAGTGAAACAAACTACAGGTCAGTCGTGGGACTGGTGTGAGAATTCTATACTTAACTTATCTATTAAGTAGGCTAATCACAGGACCACGCCGCTAACGCGGAACAGTTTTACTCCATTGGATTGCCAGTGCATAAATAAAGTAAATCGTCAAATAATGCAAAGCTTTTTAGAAAAATGAAACCATTATAAGACCCAAGTCCCATCACACAATGCAACACAAACCGGAGGATAGGGTTTTACCTTATAATGGTCAAAAGATGCTTGATACGATAAAACGATATTATTAGTGTGTATATAGGTATTTAAAACATTTCAAATATAATATCAATCCTAGACGGCATAGCTACCATCTACTATATCGCCATACTAGTTATACAATCAAAACCGCAAGGGGCGTATTGGAAATTGGGTTTCCATCAGGAGTGAAGGCTAGGGAGGAGCTCCTGACCGATTCGAGACACTCTAGTGATGTCTCAGGATTCGGACGCTAGCAAACCCTTGGATACAGCAGGGCTAGTCCACAAATACTTTAGTGGATTAGTTATGCCTGAACACACACTCCCCGATCCTATTGGACTTACAAATCAGCCGAGGATGACCGATAAGAATAAACCGAGGCCTCGCAAAAATTCCATCAACCACATAAGCAAATGTCGGGCCGTGTTAAAGCACTGACACCACTTCTAGCTAGAAAGAAACGTGTGCACTCCCTGCGTTCCCTTCTCCCATTTTAGACTCAACCGGTGTGTGAAGCTCGCGAAGTCACGATGTACACAAAGCTATGCCTAAAGAGACCGTGCTACGATCATCAACCACAAGGCCTGCTTTTCAACAAAGCCTTGATCATTTGCATCTTAGCATGTCACATTGTCAGACTCTACTATATTATTGATCATCTACCAATATATATAACCTCTAAGCTCATACGTCTTAGAGAAGGGTGATAAGTAAAGAATAAATTCTTCACCACCAAACAGAAATATATAATCAGTAGCGTTCAACAAATACAGCAGAAAGGAATACAATGTCAGACACACAATCCATTCATAAGTCCGCTCTGGGTCTGAGCGAAACGTGTCCGTCGATCTTCAAATGCGTTTGGACAATCATTACTAAATACCTTGCCTTGGAAGGCCAATCCCAATTCAAGATATTAGTCATCATCATCCCAACGATGTGAAAACCTTCGGTCTTCAATCACCGTCTTCATCTTCGACTCTTGATTGTCGTGATGATTATTCAGAATGGGTTAAACCCGGTCTTTCTGAATAACTCGCGTATTTTGTGATTAAAAAGCAAATATTGGAAAATCACACATTACGCCACATTCCAACTCCGAGTATTCTTTTAATAAGATATTCATATTAGAAGATTCTCATTAATTTTATCAAAGATAAACTCTGAAAATAAAAACTTAAATCTTCCTTAAAAGATTATTAAAACTCCAGTTTTGATTTGATATCAAAAATCATTATTACAAGATCATTTGTTTTTTAGGAATAAATCTTGTCTTAAACAGGTTAAAGAACTAGTGTCCTTTAAAACACAGTTCACAATAAACCCACAAATCAATTTCCAAAATATGGAATTCCACAGAAATCAAATCAATACATAATCGATATAAATTTCTGTATTGGACTAATAATATAAATGGAATAACGGCAAAGCCTCTTAAATTCCATATATAATATCAGTCTTCTTTTACCGAAGCCCATTTCGATTATTACCAATCGAATTTCCACTTAATTCCAATTTAATATATTAAATTGGAAAACCTGATTTTTAGAAAAAATCTATAAAATAGTTTTATAAATTCCAAATAATAATTTTAATGTAAATTGGATTAAAGGACAAATGTCGTTTAAAACACCGTCCACGATAAATCTACTTCACATCTCAATTTATTTCATATCACAAAATATAATTGCAAATCATAATGATCTTTTAAAAAACATATTTAAAATAATCATTAAAAATATTCTTTATATAAAAGATTCTAAATGAGAAGTATTCTTTATACAATTTTTTATCTTTTACAAATATTCTTTGTTTTAACATATACTTGATTAACAATATTATTTTTTTATGAAAATATATACTTTATATAAAGAGGATTTCTAATGTAAAAATATTCTTATTTAAAAGAACACCTGAATCGAAATGCGACTCAATCATTTACCATATAATTTGTATTTTATGGATTTCACACATATAATATATATGATAATAACAGTATAATCATTAAATCATCCATCTACATCCAAAGTGTAATTTCCACTGCGTAAGCATTAAAATTAAATAATAATGCTCATCGCAGCCTTTCGATCTAACGATCAACATACAACTAAATATTGGGATTAGTGTATGTAAATTTTCATCCCAACACCCGTGTGGGGTTTCAACCAACAAACAAATGATAAACTAATTTGTGCACTTGGGCGATGTGTGAAAATAATCGTCCCAATCACATAAACAAGTCGGGTAACTTGTGAATGGAAGTGTAATTCACCATATATATAATGATGACAAGAAAATATCTCTATTGCAATGAATGAATAAGCACAATAACTTCGTCTCTATTGATCATTCCTATTTTGCTAGTTTAGACCTTAAACAAAAATGGTTATTTTGTTTTAGCAATTCAAATGAGACAAAATGATAGTTTTTATTTTAACTAACCTATCTTGACAAGTATATATCTTGCCAAACATAAGATATATATATATATATATATATATATATATAAATTGCTTCAACTAATTCATTTTGACAAAAATGAATATTTTTGACAAAATGTCTATTTTGGTTTAACTAATATAAATTGACTAAAATAAATAATTGTTTTTAACTAATATAAATTAACAAAAATGAATAATTGGTTTTAACTAGTGTAAATTAACAAAAATGAATAATTGGTTTTAACTAGTGTAAATTAACAAAAAGGAATAATTGGTTTTAACTAGTGTAAATTAACAAAAATGAATAATTGGTTTTAACTAGTGTAAATTAACAAAAATGAATAATTGGTTTTTAACTAGTGTAAATTAACAAAAATGAATAATTGGTTTTTAACTAATATAAATTAACAAAAATGGATAATTGGTTTTAACTAATATAAATTTACAAAAAAGAATAATTTGTGTTTCAATTCTAATAAAATATTTCAGTGCTACACTTTGTTTCATTCTTTTAATTTAGACAAAATGAGTGTTTTTGTGTCTATTTTACTTTAATTATAAAAATATTAGTGTTTAGTTATTCATTATTTACAAAAGCTTAAATAAATATTTTCAATCCATTCTTTTTGAAGTGACAAAAAGAACTCATTTTATTTCATATAAGACATTTGACAAATTTTCTCTTTTTACTTCATATAGAATTGAAATAAAAATGCATTTCTAAAAACTATTCTTTCTATTGTCCTTTAAGATGAAAAATAAAATGAACCATTACTTCTTTTGCTACAACTAGAATGTACTAAAATGTAACTTTTAAATCTTATCCTTTATTTATATCTAAAAATGTGAATAAAAGTTATTTCTTAATTGGAAAGTAAAATGAAAGATTTAATTCATGTTTTATTTGCATTGGAGGATGCAAATAAAAATGAAACTCTCAAACAATATTTTATACATATCAAAATTATAAATCAAAAATGCAACTTTCATTTTTATGGTTTGTTTGCATTGATGAATTGCAAACAAAGATGAACTTTATTTTAAGGTTTTATTTGCAACAAGGAATGCAAATAACAAATGTAACTTTGTATTTTGATTTAAAAGTATATTTGAGTGAAAGTGAAAAGTAACTCATTCCCAATGTGTATTTACATTAGTGAATGTAAATAAAAGACCAAATTTTATTTAAATGAGTATTTGCATTTATGAATGCAAACAAAGAATAGTTTTGTTTTCAAATTATATTTACATTAGTGAATGTAAACAAGAGAATTTTTTTTATTTTCAAAGTATATTTTTAACAAATTCTATTCAGTATGTAAAAAGGTGTACATTTGTATTGGTGAATGTAGATAAAAACATAGACTTTAGTTTCATTGAATATTTGCATTGATAAATGCAAATAAAAGAATAAACCTTAATTTCAATGCATATTTGCATTGATAAATGCAAATAAAGGAATAACCTTTATTTCAATATATGTCTTTGCATTGGTGAGTGCAAATGAAAGAATAATTTTGTTTCAATATATATTTGCATTGGTAAATGCAAATAAAGAACAATTTCTATCCTCTATATATATATATATATATATATATATATATATATATATATATGCAATCAAAAATGTAACTTCTGAAAGTAATTTCTTATTTACATATAAAATATAAACAAAATTGTGATTTCCAAAATATGTATTTTTATTTACATAAAAATGTAAACAAATAGGTGGTTTCCAAATATTACCTTTGATTTACCAATATAATGTAAATAAAGTTTTGTTTTGAGTTGACCCGAACTTCCCCGTGAAGGAAAGCACGGATAGAATTGAGAATAGGAAAAAATAGAACGTAGACGGAAGAACATTTCATTGTTATTACAACAATTCCATCAGATACAAGAATATACAGAATATAAATGAATAAAACACATTCGATGAATATCAGAGATTACAATAAATTACACAGCAGCGGAAAAATATACAAAACACAACTGAAAGTGATACACGGATACAGAGCTTTCTGAGCATCGTCCCAGCTGTAAATCAGGATCCTGTGAATATAAATCTACAAAATCAAAACTACTAGCTGCCCGTGTCGATAATAAGGGCACCCAGAGTTTAGGTTAAAACAATAAACTCCAGGTCAGTCATGGGACTGGTGTGATAACTAAAACAGTTATTTAAAATTTTACTTTAAAAGAGAGTAATTCAAGGGACCACGCCGTATAACACGGAACGGGTTTCCTCCCAAGAATACTAGTGCATATAACAAAACAACGCAATGCTCTTTGGAAAAATGAAGGTATTATAAGACCCAGGTCCCATCACACAATGCAACGCAAGCCGGAGGATAAGGTTTTCCCTTATAATAGCCAAACATGCTTGGTACGTTTTAAAACAAATCATTTGATACTATTATAGGTGTATAATGTCAAAACAATTTTAATCATAAATATCAATCCTAGGCGGCATGGGTACTATCTATCATGTCGCCATACTAGGCTCTACAAATAAAACCGCAATATCATGTATCGAAAATTGGATTTCCGTCATGAGTCGAGGCAAGGGGCAAGCTCCTCTCCATTCGAGACACTCTAATAAATGTCTCAGGACCCCACTTTGATTCTTGGAATCGGTTGGGTCGGTCCTCACCTAACTTTGGAGGATTGGCAATTCCTGAACACACGTTTCCCGGTCCTAACAGACCTATATCCGAGGCGCATCGTATCCAACATCCACACAGGTAAAAAGTATATAAATGTCAGGGCTGGTAGGTCACTGACATCACCCATAGCTAGAAAGAAACATCATGTTCTCCCAATGGTCCGTATCCCGTTTTTGACTCATACCGGGGTGTGAGGCTCGCGAATTCACGTTATACACAAAGCTACGTCACACAGACCATGCTTTGATCATCAACCACAAGACTTTGCTTTTCAACAGAAGCCTTAATCAATTGCCACTTACGCATGCCACACTGGCAATTCACTCCATGAGACTGATGTCCATCGATATACAACCTCTAAGCTCGTACGTCTCAGAGAAGGGCGTTAAGCAAGAGAATAAATTCTCCGCCGCCAAACAGATGTATATTTAATAGAGATCAATCAACACAGAATAAAATCAAATGTCAGACACACGGTCCATTTACAAGTTCGTTCTGGGTCTGAACGAAACCAGAGGCACTTTCCTCGCATATCCATCCATCTCCAAGTACGCCAGGACGATCACCAACTGTTTCCCTCATCTTGGGTGTACAGCCAAATCGAAATCATCAGTAATCACCCAAACGATGTGAAGACTTCCGGTCTTCAACCACCGTCTTCATCTTCGACATCTCGTCGAATTGGTTATTCAGAATGGGTATAAACCCGACCTTTCTGAATAACCCACGTATATGATAAACAAATGTTACACAAACACAACATACGCCTCATTCCAATTCAGAATATTCTTTTATTCACAAAATCACATTCTTAGGGAAAGGTTCCCATTAATTTTATCAAAGATAAATCCTTCTAAATTTATTCTTTAATCTTCCTTTGGATATCATTTCAAACCAAATTATGGTTTTCCAAACTAGTCGAGATTAGCGAACCACACCGAAGTAATTATTTATTTTATTTCACAATCCCAACCTATTCATCCCATGGAGCAAAACTGGTAATACTCCATATCTAACACCATGGTGTTATTAGTAAAATTAATTACCATTTCACGTTCGAATCTAATTAAAGATTTAACTATCGCTTTGGAGCAAAACTGGTGATACTCCATTCTCGATCACTTTTCCGATTTGATAATTTAAATTATCAATTCACTTTTCAATATAATTAAAGATTCATTAAAACTCCACTTAGTTTTAATCTTCTCAAAAATCAATAACCTGTCTTTAACTGGGTTGAAGAACCAATGTCACCTAAAACACGATTCACAACAAACCCAAATCACATCTGATATTAAATACAAGGCTCTAAATAGCAAATATACCGGCTTATATTCAATATCAAATTCTAAAACCAACAAATATCATATTGGAAATAACGATATAAAATATATCTTTCAAATTCCCATAACAATATTTGTATAATCACGAAATCCAACATCGAAATATTCGGAAGATAATTTCTATTCAAATCCAATCCACTTTATATATATTGGAAATCCTGGTTATTTTCAAAACCAATTCAAATTCAATTTATTTATTTTAAAAATAAATAAATTATTAATTCTAGTTCAAAACTAGTTCATCTCGATAAAAATCTATTTTTATCTTTTCAAATGTGGAGTTTTTCATCTCAGTTCTTTCCAATTCACATATTATGATTTTACACAAATCATAGATATTTTTAATAAATTTATCAAGGCCCGTACAGTCGATTTCCATCAAAGGCTATCGAACTGCACTTACAACGACCTTTTCCAAATTTGATTTGGACATAATTCCAAATACAACCGTTAGATTTCAAATTTCTAATATTCATTGGAAAGCTCTTTTCGATACGAACCCAACGGTTCTGGTTTTAGGAGAATCTGACGGTTGGATCTCCGGCAACGTCAATTCGAAGTCAATGGTCGAAATTCACGAACTGCCGCGGCGCGGCGCGTTCTATTTAGGCCATTATATATATATAATATATATATATATTATATATATTTCGTCGATTCCCTGTTAAAACGTATTTTATAAATCGTTTTAAATTCGTTTTCAAAACCATTTCAACTGTATATTCAATTTCAAATCAAAATTGAATATTTCCTTATAAATTCATTTTAAATTCATTTCAATTCAATTCAAATCTCAGTTCAATTTGAATTTATTTCAAATTGATTTTGATTCTATTTTAATTCGTTTTCAATTCAATTCGAATTCGTTTTATATTCAATTCAATTCAAATTCGTTTTATATTCAATTCAATTCGAATTCGTTATGTATTCAATTCAATTCGAATTCGTTATGTATTCAATTCGAATTCGTTTTATATTCAATTTTGAAATCATTATATATTCAATTTTGAAATCTCTATATATTCAATTTTGGAATCTCTATATATTCAATTTTGAAATCACTATATATTCAATTTTGAAATCACTATATATTCAGTTTAGAAATCACTATATATTCAATTTTGAAATCACTTTATATTCAATTTTGAAATCACTTTTCGGTATTCATTAAAAAAATGAATAAAATCGATATAAATATCGTTCACGTCTAAATGGCGCATCTCTAATCAACACGGCTTTATATATTTCAATAAATTCATTATTCTATTCAACAAATGAATATTTATTCCATTCAACACATGAATATATATTTCTTCTTACTTACAATAAAAAGGTAAATTTTATTGTATAAATATTTTATTCAACACATGAATACACTTTTATAATATTCATTATTTCCTAATTGGAATGAGGCCCAATCAATCACCATATAATGTTAATTATATGGATTTCATACAACACATGTATATAATAGCAACGACAAATAATCAACCATCATTCAAAGTGCACCACACAACTGCATAAGCATCAAATATAAATAATTAACGCTTACACAGCCTGTCGACCAATCGGTCGACATATAATTAAATAATTGGGATTAGTGTACGTCAAATATCATCCCAAAACCCGTGTGGGGTTTCAAATCAATAAACACAGATTTTTATTTGTGCAGTTGGGCAATGTGTAAAATTTATCGTCCCAATCAATACCAGTCAAATCAGTGTATATAAACAAATCGTTCGATTTGTTTATAAATATTTATTTATTCACATACACTATACTCATATTCACGTTAAAAATTATATTTTTAACGATAATTAATTTATCTCAACACATTAATATATATTATCGATTTCACAACAACATCACAAACAAATTACACAACACATCAAACAAGCATACAAGCCGTCCATGGTCTGTGGACGACGGGTGTCGGGTGCTACTAAGCACCGTCTGCATCCTATTATATATATATATAACTAGAAAAAAGAAATTAAAGTGAGAAGTTCTCACCAAAGCTATCCCAACTTCGCGACACTTCAAATGTAGAAGTCTCCGCCTTTTGTCACTTTCGTTGCCCGTAGCCACTACATATATAAAAATCACATTTTTATATTGTTGCTATGTATATAAAAATTCTATTTTTATACCGCTACTATATAGGTAAAAAAAATCTATTTTTACACCGCTACTATATAGATAAAAATTCTATTTTTACCTCGCTACTATATAGATAAAAATTCTATTTTTACATCGATGTTCATATAATAAAGATTATATTTTTATCATGCTATTCTCTATATAAAGATTTCCCCTTTTCAAATATAAAGATTTCGCCTTTTCAAATATAAGGATTTCGCCTTTTCAATACTTCTTCTTTATAAAAATTATATTTTTATTATGCCACCAGTATAAAAATTATATTTTTAACCTTTCTATGATATAAAAATTATATTTTTAACCTTTCTATGATATAAAAATTATATTTTGAACCTTTCTATGATATAAAAATTATATTTTTAACCTTTCTATGATATAAAAATTATATTTTTAACTTCTCTATTATATAAAAATATCGCCTTTGTTATAAATAAAAATTCCGTCTTTCATATCTAAAAATCTCGTCTTTTATATCTAAAAATCTCGTCTTTCACTTATAACTCATATAACAAATCATACCTTTACTTAGATAGAAAATAAAATCCTTTCATCGCTACAACACATATGAAGGTCGTATTTTTATAAAACTAAAAATCGAATTTTTATATGGCTATCTATATAACAAAAATCAAATTTTTATTATGCCATTCAAATAATAAAAATCGAATCTTTTTAAATATAAACATCTAATCTTTTTGCTTCAATACCTTATATATAAAGATAACATTTTTAATAACTAAAAGTGAATGTCTTTACATTTTTTTTCTACGTAATTTATATTTAAAAATCACATTATTTTCTATTGTAAAATCAAATCAGATTTTTAATAATGTTTATAATTAAAATAATCGAACAAAGAAACTCACTGTCTTTCTTCCCCGTGAAGCCGCTTGGAATCAAATTGAAACTCCAAGCTTAGGTTCGCCGTTGCCATTGACCGGAGCTGCCGGAGTTGAGGAAGGCGGAGCGATCTTGGTGGAGGAGGCGACGGCTTCCTCTAGCTCATGATTTTCATATTCGCGAAGGGGGTTTAGGGATTCTCTGGTCGGAGACAGGGAAGGGGAGTGTAACGACCCGGAATTTTGGGGCCAATTTAAATTTTTTACTTTTAATGGATTTTAATGTTTAAAATAATTTATTTTAAATAAGAATGACTAAAAATTTATTTTAAAACGAATAAATTCAATTTAATTATAAAAGGAGTTTAAAACAGCGCTGCAGTTTGAAATTTTGAATTTGAACTTTGAATAAGTATACAGGATGCAAATTAAATTAGAATTGAGCGAAACCAGAAATATTTAAATCTGTTTAATCATATCTTTCCAACGAATCTGAAAAACTGAAATTTCGTTTTAAAAATCAAAAGTTATGGCTAATTCAATTTTTTAGGAAGGTCGCTGTAGAATTCATATATATATTATATAGGGCCGAAAAGGCTACTTTTCACATATGAAGGAATTTCGACTCGAAACCACTTCCATTGAGTTCGGAATGACGTTCCTGCATTGAAAAACAGTAAACACTTATATATTTTGAGTTTCAGAATATATTTGTTTGAAAATGTATTTTTAATATTAAATATATTGGCCTTGAATATAGCCATTTTGCAAACGACCTCGGTTTTCGACGAAACCACTTTTGTTGGAACCGGAATATCAAATTATTGCTAAGTTTCAATTTTCATAATTTTTCGAATTAATGTGTGAGTGTGGCAAAGGAAAACGTGTTTTGTCAATTATAGTCAAATTTAATCGACTTGAAAATGGCCATTTTTCAAACAGTCTCCGAATTCAACGAAATTAGTCTTGTTATAACCGTATCGTCAAAAGAAAGCCAGAAATAATTTTTCTGTAATTTTTAAAGGTCGTATGTGGCCCCGACGTGTTTTGTCATTCATTCCTTGTTTGATCCTTCCGTCGGAAAGCTCTGTCCTAACGGCACCCCCTACCTTGGAAGAAATACGATCTTGCGTATTTGCTCTAAGCAAGGACAGTGCAAGTGGGCCAGATGGTTTCAACGTAGTTTTTTACAGGAGTGTGTGGCCTATCATTCAGGCTGACTTTTGTCTCGCCATTCAGTCCTTCTTCTCTGGTGAATATCTCCCCTCTGGTTGGACTTCCACCAATTTAGTTCTCATCCCTAAAACTGATCATCCTACCTCCTGTTCCGATTTCAGACCTATCAGCTTGTGTAACTTCTCTAATAAGGTTATTTCTAAGGTTCTAACCTCTAGGCTAGCACCGTTTCTTGAGCGCATCATCTCGTCATCGCAAGCTGGGTTCGTAAAGGGACGTCTTATCACTGATAACGTCCTTTTAGCCCAGGAGATGATTTCTCAAATTGACAAGAAGGTTAGGGGCTCTAATGTGGTCGTCAAGCTAGACATGGCTAAGGCGTACGATCGCATGTCGTGGTTCTTCGTCATCAAGGTTCTCAGGGCTTTCGGCTTCCCGGAAACCCTTATCGATGTGATCTGGAGGCTTATCTCCAACTGTTGGTTCTCTGTTCTCATTAACGGCTCAGCTACCGGGTATTTCAGATCTGGTAGAGGTCTTAGACAGGGTGATCCACTATCACCTTCTCTTTTCGTCATTGCTGCCGAGGCTTTTGTCCGTGGACTCCACTCCCTTACGATTGCTGGGCAAATCCAACGGTTCGGAATTCCTAGGGGATGCCCAATCATCTCCTCCTTATCTTTCGCTGACGACATCATCATTTTTACGAATGGATCTCATCGTTCTATCCGCTGTCTTCTTAGCTTCATCTGCTGTTACGAGAGGTGCTCGGGGCAACTCGTGAACACCGCCAAAAGCTGCTTCGTGCCTGCTAAAGACCTTTCTCCTCTTCGATCCTCTTGGATCGAATCTACTTCTGGCTTTAAGGCTTCCTCCCTTCCTCTCCCGTATCTAGGAATAGTGCTATATCGAGGTAGGAAGCTCAACGCCATTTTCGATCCTCTTACTGATAAAGTTAGGGGTAAGATTGTCAGGTGGAATGCGGCCCTTATTTCTCAGGCAGGTAGACTTGTTCTCGTTAAGTCTGTGCTCGACTCCATGGGGTCTCACATCTTTGCTGCTATGACACCCACTGCTTCTTTCTTCCGTTCCTTCCGGAATTTAGCCTCTGGCTTTTTCTGGGGAAACAAGGACAATGATTCTCGTCATCACTGGATCTCTTGGAACACAATTTGTCATCCCAAATGTGAGGGAGGTCTAGGCCTCCGTAATCCTAAGGACATCTGTTTGGCCTTTGCTTGCAAGCTTTGGGCGAGGTTTGGAGCGAACAACTCCCTGTGGGCAACGTTTCTCCATGCCAAGTACCAAAGGCTCGCAATCACGAATTACATAGGAATCCCGGCTAACGCTAGTGAGATGTGGAAACGTATGCAATCCGTGAAGGCTATATCGGACGCCCATGGGAATGGCACCAGTTGGGACGGCGCACCTTTCTCTCTCAAGGCAGCGTGGGAATCCGTGCGGATGCATAGTCCACGTCTCCCTGTTTTCAGCTTTATCTGGTATGTACGAATCCCACCGAAGGTTTCTCTATTTATGTGGAAAACTTTGCTAGATGGTTTACCGATAGATGAGAACATTCAGCGTATAGGCATCCCGCTCGTGTCTAGATGCAGGTGCTGCAACAGTGGTTGCACTGAATCCTCTTTCCACTTGTTAATCGGCGGGGCTTGCGCCTTTGCAGTCTGGAATTACTTCGGGAACCTGATGGGTTGCCGAGGTAATGCCATCTCCTTGGAAGGTTTTCTGAGTTTCTGGTGGGCTGGTAACTCTAAAAAATCCTTTCGATCCATTCTACTTCGTCTGATTCCATGCCTTATCTGCTGGCACATCTGGTGTTCCAGGAATAAGGCAATATTCGACGAAGTGAAAATGGATCCAGCTTCTATTATCCGGAAAGTAAGGAATGATGTGTTCCTAGCATTCCGGGGTCGTCCTTTCAAAGGTCCCTTACGTGGGTAGGCAAGGAGATTGGTCACTTCGTTCGATATTTCATCGTCCACGGTTAATCAAAGGGCTAGTATAGGTTGATTGTAGGCATCCTTTGCTAGCTTTCTGCTTCGGTTTTTTTTTTCAACCCCCCCTACTAAGATCGGTTGTTAGTTATGCAGGGTTTTTTAGGTACCGAGATTAGACTGCCGGAAGATAGGTGGGTGATTAAGCTATTGGAAGCAAGACGACATTAGGATATTGGAATCCAGTTGAAGGAAAGCTGGGGAGGCTCAAGGACCTGGAGTTGTCAGATCTGAGGAGAAGATTACGGAGCTCTATCAGCCATGGTTTAGGGTATTTCAGAGTATTGTTAGCTGGCCTAGTACTCGTCTGCTCTACGACGGTTGACCTCAACGCCGTTTCAGTGGTTGTTGTCGATTCTACAGATTCGTCTAAAGAGTAGATCGGGGCTGATTCTGTTTGTTTTTTGATTTCCCTTAGGTTGTACTTCAGATTCTCTCTAGGTTGTGTGTGCATGGTTTCTGTTTCTCAGAAATCGTTTTTGTGAGCCGTTGGAGAATGGCTAGATTCTCCCTTTTGTTTATGATATTTCAGCTTTATGAAAAAAAATTATATTTTAATAAAACTCGCAACAGACTTCAGAATTGGACCACGGGGCATAGCCCATCGCGTTTAGAAGGCATCAAAACCTTAAGAATGACAGTGAGCATGCTTAATTCCGAGTTCGGGCCAAACCGGGCCTTAATGGGCTAATTAAATTAATTAAATATTATAAATATTCACTAAAAAAATTCCTAGAAACCCTAATCCATCTCTTATAACCGCCGCCTCCCTCAATCCCAATGGCCGAAATTCTTCCACCTTGCTCCATCAAAATCTTCTTCTTCCCTGCGAATTAGACTCTAACATTTATACCAAATCGAAGTTCTCGCCCTCCTCTACATTTCTATACGGTCAGATCCCCTCTGGTGGGCCGTACTCCCCGAACCGCACCCCCGAACGTCGGCCAGAACAGCCGTCGTACCCCCTCCAGGCTCGACCGAGCTCCACCCAGGTGGGACCCCCCTGTGCGCCTCGTCCCCCTCTTCGACTCTACACCACCTGATGTGCAAACCATTGCTCCCATCGATTGCAAGGAGGAACCCTAGAGTGGAACCTAAAGAGAAAGGTCACGGCCTTGTTACAGAAGGAGGAAGAAAGGGATTAGAGGATAATTTGTAAATTAATTAATTATTTAATTAAAGTGAGTAATGGTTAAAATGGTGTAACTTCCTCAAATCAAAACGAAAATGAACGGTTTCAGGTGCGTTGGAATCGTATTTGCGCGATCTACACGATGGAACTTATGGGAACTGATTTAAAGCTCGTCTAAATTTTGGCAAATTGGAAAGCTATTGGTGAGAATTCTATATTTAAAAATAATTAAAATATTAATTATTTCTCGTTATTTAAATTCCATGTTTGTATGTTGAACTATTCAGATCTATGATGTATGAAATTGTTGTGTATTCATTTTGATGATTGTGATGCGATGATTTAATTGATTTGTTCTGTGTTGTAATAACATAGCTTAGTTCGCTAAAATTATAGAACGATGTGTTTTAATTTAAATTAGATCATGTTGGAAATGTTTGTTGAATAATTGTAAAAATATTGTTTCGTCTATTTTATTGAATTGAAATAAAAGCGTCAATTCAATATAAAATTATCATTTTGCCTATTTTATTGAATTGAGATAAATTGTCCATTTAATAAAAAGAATTATTTTGTTGCCATTTTCCCTTTTAGATAAAAAGAAACAATTGTCGTCATCATTTCTTTTTATAAATGAAAAGAAGCATTTTTATGTCGCATTTCTTTTATTACTAAAAAGAATATTTATGTTGCATTTCTTTTTAGAATTAAAAAGGAAATATTCTTGTTTACATTTCTTTTTAGGACAAGAAAAGAAGTCATTTTGTTATCATTTCTTTTATGAATAAAAAGAATCACTTGTTATCATATTTTTCTTTTCTAGATAAAAAGAACCATTTTGTTATGAAAGGTTACATTAAAATAAAAGCATCATTTTGGGGTAAAAGGTAATATTAGATAAAAATATCTTTTTACATAAAAAGATCTTTTCAACATAAAAATATTCATTTTTATATTATGTTGAACTAGAACCGTCAACATAAAAATATTCATTTTTATATTATGTTGAACTAGAACCGTCAACATAAAAATATTCATTTTTATATTATGTTGAACTAGAACCGTCAACATAAAAATATTCATTTTTATATTAGGTTGAACTAGAACTGTCAACATAAAAATATTCATTTTTATATTATGTTGAACTAGAACCGTCAGCATAAAAATACTCATTTTTATATTATGTTGAACTAAAATAAAAAAGTACATTTTTAGTTGTCATGTTAGAATAAAACACCGTTTTGTTAGCAAATGTAAAATCAAAATAAAGACACCGATTCACTAGAAATGTTATATTAGACTAAATTTGTCACTTTGATTAAATTTAGAATTGACATGTAAATTTGTTGCTTTGGTCAAATTAAGAATAATCATATAAAATATCACTTTTGGTTAAATTAGAAACATTGAACTAGTTATGCAAACAAGATATTTTTTTTGTCATTAGAAAGAAATAACATTTATGTTATAAATATACATTTATGTTAGAAATATACGTTTATGTTAGGAATATATATTTATGTTAGAATTCAAGAATGAATTGGAAATGTATATTTTTATACATTAAAAAGAATGAATTTGTAATGTACATTTTTGTCACATTAAAAAAAGTATGACGTAGATATACACATTTTGTCATTTATAAGGAACGAAACAAAAAAACATATATTTTTGGTCATTTAATAAGGATTTTACAAAAATCACATTTTTGTCAGAACTTGATTAGTGAATAAGATTAACATCTTTCAGTCAAAACATGATTTTTGAATAAGAATTAACATTTGTGTAAAAAGAACGGTTAGTGAAGAATTAACATTTTTGTCAAAAGAATGGTCAGTTAAATGAAAATGAACATTTTTATATATATTTAAAAGGATTACATGAAAATGAACATTTTTATATATATTAAAAAGGATTACATGAAAATGAACATTTTTATATATATTAAAAAGGATTACATGAAAATGAACATTTTTAAATATTAAGAAGGAATTTATTTTTGTTAGAAAATGTAATTAGAATAAAGGATACATTTTTGTCAGAAAATGTAATTAGAATAAAAGAGACATTTTTGTCATATTTGAAAGAATGAATAAAAGAGACATTTTTTGTAATATTTAAAAGAAAGTGACCAAAATATTCACTTTAGGTCACTTGAAAGGATTTCACCAAAATATACATTCTGGGACATTGAAAAAGGATTACACAAAAGATAGGAAGGTTAATAAGTGACGATCCCAAAACCTCGTTACCCGGTGTTAAGGATAATCATTGGAATATAACACATAAATCATCATTAGCAGATCACAAATATTAGCATAAACATAAAATAGAATAATTTACACACATATGACAGCGGAATCATATAGATATCACCACATCAGAGAGCACAGTGCAGGATACAACTTAGTGCATAATAATACATAATCAGTCACCATCGCAAGAGGCGGAATCATACATAAAGAGTACACAAAATAAATATCAGTCTACATCGCCAATGGCGGAATCATAATACATATACTATAATGGCGGAAAGAGTCAAAGTCAGCACGGTGTAGTCAAGCCTCGCCATGAGCCAAAAGTGCACCAGGTACCTGTAACTAGGCTGCCCCTGTAAAAATGAGGGCACCCGAGTTTGCAAGGTGAAACAAACTACGAGTCAGTCATGGGACTGGTATGAGAAATCTACTTAACTTATTAACAACAATAATAAGGCAAATCAAAGGACCACGCCACTTTCGCGGAATGGGTTTACTCCAATGAGTGCTAGTGCATGTAATAAAGTAAATGATTAAATCAACGCAATGCTTTTTATAAAATGAAGCCATTATAAGACTCAGGTCCCATCACACAATGCAAAGCAAGCCGGAGGACAGAGTTTTTACCTTATAATGGCCAAAAATGCTTCATACGAATAAAACAAAAGTGTTTGATATTATTACTAGTGCATATATGTTTCAAAAGCGATTTCAATCATAAATATCAATCATAGGCGGCATAAATGACCCATAACACTATGTCGCCGTACTAGTAATACAATCACATCTGAAATTTCATATTGGAAATTGGATTCCTTCATGAGTCGAGGCAAGGGGCAAGCTCCTCTTCGATTCGAGACACTCTAGCAAATGTCTCAGGACCCCACTATGATCCTTAGATCTTCAGGGCCGGTCCTCTCTTACTTTTGAGGATTAGTTATTCCTGAACGCACGTTTCCCGATCCTTACAGACCTATAATCGAGGCGCCTCGTATTCCAACAACCACACAGGTGAAAAGTATATATAATGTCAGGGCTGGTAGGTCACTAACACCACCTTAGCTAGAAAGAAACGCCGTGCTCTCCCTGCAGCCACTATCCCGTTTTTGACTCATACCGAGGTGTGAGGCTCACGAATCCAAGTTATACACAAAGCTACGTCACACAGACCATGCTTTGATCATCAACCACAAGACTTTGCTTTGCAACGGAAGCCTTGATCATATGCCACTTAGGCGTGCCACACAGGCAATCCACTCCATGCGACTGATTTCTATCAATACATAACCTCTAAGCTCGTACGTCTCAGAGAAGGGAGTCAAGCAAAAGAATAAATTCTCTGCCGCCAAACAGATATATATTTAACAGAGATCAATCAGCACAGAACAAAATCCAATGTCAGACACACAGTCCATTTACAAGTCCATTCTGGGTTTGAACGAAACTAGAGGCACCAAATTCCTCACATATCCGTACAATCAACAGTATGTTTGGATGGCTACTACTTCAGCTCCTTCATGGTAGCTACTCCAATCACGAGCATCAGTAGCGCCCATCCATCCAATGTGAAGATCGTCGGTCTTCAACCGTCTTCGACTCTTCGACTTCTCAACGTCGATCGATTATTTGAAATGAGATGAGCTCGGCCTTTTCAAATAACCCACGTATATTTAGATTTTCAAATCAATTTATCACATGGTTGGACTATTCAACATTCACTTTTCAGTTCTTTAGTTATAATTTTCATGTTAAATACATTCAACCATCATATATCAAGAAAACACAACAAAATTGGTTTATTTCCACTCTATATCGTCTATAGTATTTTATAACGATATATCACCATTTTTATTTATTTAAAACGGCCATATTTAATTAAATGATGATTCAGGTCGTGCTGATGCACTGGCGCTGTTTTTCCCTAAATTTGTTTTACACATATCTGAAAATCTAACCATTGGATCTTCACAAATTTTATGTCATTAGGAAGATTATTTCAAAACGAGTCCAACGGTTTCAGTTTTGGGAAAATCTGACGATCGAATCTTCCACACTAGCCATTTGAAGTTACGATTTCAATTTACGAACTGCAGCGTCGTTATTCGATTTAATTTAATTATATTTATATGTATATATAAATATAATCGTTTCTGGCGCTGTTTTTCTTTAGATTTGAATTAAACATTCCAAACAATCCAACCGTCAGATCTTCACAAAGTTGGTGCCGTTGGAAAGATATTTCCAAGGTGAACCCAACGGTTGTGGTTTCGGGAAATCCAATAGTCGGATTTCCCGCACTAGTCGTTTGAAATCACGGTTTCAAAATACGAACTGCACGGCCACGTTTTGTTTTAATTTTATTTATATTTATATATTTATATAAATATAGTTCATTCAAAAATTCCTATATCGTTTTCCCTTCAAATATTTCACTAACGCCTTTAAATTTTGGAAAATTTCGCCATAACCTCCTTTGTACGGGAGGGGCTGGGAAAATTCCCAAATAGCCACACAGGCGTCTCATGTCAAAAATAAAAATAAAAAGCCAAGCGGCTAGCCAACAGGCTCATAAAATCATCACCCAAACAAAACAGTAAACGTGTACATATTTGTTGGGCACAAAATTTTATTCCTCTTCTCTAGCCTCTTTGCTATAACCTGTTCAATAAATATGCATGTACATATATGCAATTCTTATCACTTATCATTTTCCATTCAACTTCATATTTGATTCACTTTGGTTTAAAAACACCATTCATTCTAATGTTGCATGCATAGGCAAAAATCATATCATTAGCTAATTAATGAATATTTCAACTCATGCATATTTATTTGAACAAGTGGTCATTTTTAACACTTCACATTTCAAAGATGATAATTTTGGCGAACTAAAATATATTTCAACACATGACTATTTTATTTAGTTCCTATGCATGTTAAAAATAATATTTCTTTCACAAATATTTATTTCAACGCTCGCATATCTTTAGCATATCACATATATGATAAAAATGATATTTTTATCATTTAAAATATTTGTTCAACAAATGAATGTTTTTAACACTTCATAATTTCAATAAAAATGTAATTTTTATTGTTTTATCTTTTTATTCAATACATGAACTTTTCCAATACACACACTTCTCAACACATGAGCACCTCACACATGGATATTTTATATATGTTGTTCATATAAGAAAGATGAAATTTTTATTGTTGAAACTATTTATATATAAGGCGAATATTTTACATACTTCATATGTATTATAAAAATGTGATTTTTATTGTTTAAACACTTCATTCATTCACACATGAATTTAATTTTCACACATCACTTCTCAACACATGAGCATTTCCACACATTGAGCATTTCCACACATGGATATAGTTTCAACACATGACTTTAATTTCAACGCATGAAGATAATTTCAACATATGAAAATAATTCTAATACCTGAATATTATTCAAAATTTCGGCAGCATAACGGCAGGGTAGTTAAACCGGCACCGTCCCTAGTACGGCTCCTCGCTCTACCTTAAAACCTCGCGGTTTTTGACAATGGGGATTCATGCATCTAATTCGCACGCAGGTGGCATGTTTTATTTTTATTTCCACAATTATTTCCAATTCATTTCAATCACCAATGGGTATTTTTCAACCACAACCAATCAATATCAACCACAAACAATTATTCAACCATTCGCATTTTCATCCAATATTTCACACCAATACACAACAATAAATATCGTCCATGGTTGTGGACGAGGGTTGTATATATATATATATATATATAATTGCTATATTTCAATTGCATATCAATTATGTTATGCATGTATAATTCATACTTCGCTTATATAGCTTACACCACGCATGTACATAAGGTATACAACACGTGTGTAATTTATATTTCGCTTATATAATTTATACATGACATTTTCCATTCAAATTCATTTAATTTAGATTTCTCACATTGGTTTTCGGAGTGTTAAAAATCGTAGATGACTCAGAAAAATCTGCGGTCTCTTCTATGTGGTAGAGAGCTTCCTTGCGGTCCCAATGTTTCCTGTTTCATCGAATTTCGTCAACACACCATAAAGATATGATTTTTCAAAGTTCAAACATAAAAAAGGACTCACCTTTTTTGTTGGTTCAAAACTAGGGTTGCAGTTTTCGCGAGAACCGAGGCACGATAGGATGATCAGAGGTGATGACGTGGAAGTGGGAGGAGAGGGGAGTCGGCGCAGGGTGGTTTGAGGTGGTTCGGTGATCTCTGGCGATTGAGGCGGCGACGGAAAGTGCTCGACTTTGGATCGACGATTCTGGCGTTGGAGGAGGCGATAGGGGTCGAGCTTGGGTCGGATTGGAAGAAGGGAGGGAGGCGCGTCGAGGTAGGGGGTGGCAAAGGCTGGAATCGCCTGTGGCGGCGGCGATTTGGAGGAGAAGTGGCGAACGACGTAGATCGTCGGTCGAGGGAGAAAAACGAGGGTTTCTGGGGTTTTTTTTAAATAATTAAAGAAAAATTCTGATTGGCCCACGGTTTTAATAAAATTTTAAATAGTATTTCTCCACACGGACACCAATTCAAACCCAACGACTGTCGTCCTTAGCTAATTACCCCCATCCCGGACACAATGGGATATGTTTCGTTGGCCAATTCAACTGTTACAGTCAGTCATTCTTCAAATTAAAGTATAAAACATTTAATTTTAACTTTGAACGTACATTTCAATTTGCCAGGGCCACAAACTGATTCGAAAAATTCCAGAAAAATAAATCCAGCTATGTTTTGATGCTACGGTCCCAACAAAACTAGTTTTGTCGAATTCTGAGGTCATTTGAAAAATAGCCATTTTCTGGTCGATCCAATTTAACAGAAATTGACCAAACACATTTTCTTTTGCCAAGCTCACATACTAGCATCAAAAATTATGAAATTTGAAACCTAGCAATAGTTTGACATCCCGGACCCAACAAAAGTGGTTTCGTCGAATTCCGAAGTCGTTTGCAAAATATCTATTTTCCAGGGCTATATATCCTATATAGCGACCTTTCTGAAAATTCATTCGGCCATAACTTTTGATTCCCGTTATGAAACTTCGATTTTTCAGATTCGTTAGAAAGGTATTGATAAACAGATTTAAATAATTTTGGTTCCACTAAAATCCATTATATTTTCCACCCTGCACAGTCAGTCAAAGTTTGAATTCAAATTCTCAAACTGACTCACTATTTCTAATTCACTATTTTATTGAAATATTCTATTTCAATTGTTCAAATTCCTTTGAAATAACCAAATTAAAAATTTTAAATTGGCTCGTATTTTCCGGGTTGTTACAATCTCCCCCACTTAAAACTTTTCGTCCCCGAAAAGGAAACAACAGTAAAGTAGGAAACAAAATGTAAATGCAAAGTATTGTAAAGGTACCTTGCACCGGAGTTAGTCAGAGATGTCCACTTTGCATTTGGGGTAAGCTTGCTTAATGCTTTCCTCAGTCTCTCCCAAGTACAGTCTCTAGGATCACTACTCCATTGCACTTTAACTAAATGAACCTTTTTGCTTCTTAGTTCTCTAGTTTCTTTGCCAACAATCTTTAATGGCTCTCTTCTGACTGCTAATTCTGGAGTTATGTCTATATCCTGTTGCGCTGCTTCTGCTACAACAAGATCCGGATCATGCACATGCCTTCTAAGTTGAGATACGTGAAATACATCATGCACTCCAGGTAACCAATCTAGTAATTGAACCCTATAAGCAAGAGTTCCAATTCATTCGAGTATAGGAAAGGGACCAATAAATCTCGGTGCCAACTTCCCAGTTTTGCCAAATCTGATTACTCCTCTCATCGGAGAAACTTTCAAATAAACATGGTCACCAACAGCAAATGTCAAATCTCTTCTTCTAGAATCTGCATAACTTTTATGTCGGCTTTGCGCGGTTCTCAATCGCTTTTTGATGAAGTCGACTTTATCAGATGCTTCTCTAATCATATCGGGTCCTAACACAAGTCTGTTGCCAGGTTCTACCCAACATGCTGGAGATCTGCATGGTCTGCCATATAATGCTTCAAATGGCGACATTCCCAAACTTGCTTGATAGCTATTGTTATATGAGAATTCTGCCAAATGCAAGTGATCTTCCCATGACCCACCAAAATCAATTATACAAGCCCGCAATAAATCTTCTAGAATTCTATTCACCCGCTCAGTTTGGCCATCTGTTTGAGGGTGATAAGCGGTGCTCATATTCAGTTTCGTTCCCAATTCTGTCTGGAATGCCTCCCAGAATTTGCTAGCAAATATTGGGTCTCTATCACTGACTATGCTGATGGGAATTCCATGCAGCTTAACGATTTCTTTGAAATATATTTGTGCTAGACTTTGAGCGGTTCTATTGGATCTGACAGGTATGAAATGGGCAGTCTTCGTGAAGCGATCTACGATTACCCAAATGTTGTCATTACCTTTCCTGCTTCGCGGCAACCCATCTATGAAATCCATGGAAATCTGTTCCCATTTCCAACCTGGGACTTCCAACGGTTGCAACAATCCAGCTAGCTTCTGTTGGTCGCTCTTGACCAATTGACAAGTAGGGCATCTGCTAACATACAAAGAAATATCCCTCTTCAATGCCTTCCACCAGAAAGTGCGTTTGATATCGTTGTACATTTTACTCACACCAGGATGAATGCAAAGTTTGGATTTATGACATTCATCTAGCACTTCTCTTTTGAGCTCAGGAATGTCGGGAACACATATTCTTCTATTCAATCTCAGAACTCCCTCACTATCCACTTGGAAACTGGAGCCTTCGCCCCTTTCGGAAATTGTCACTTTTCTGAAGAAAAGATATTTTATCAATCAATCTTGGCGTAATTATAAGATTGGCAACGATTGCGGTTTTTCTACTAAGCGCATCCGCTACAACGTTAGCCTTTCCCGGCGTATACAGGATATCAAGATCATACGCTGCAAGAAATTTTAGCCAACGCTGCTGTCTCAAATTCAAATCTTTCTGGGTGTATAAATACTTCAATGATTGATGATCTGTATACAGTACAAATTTCTCGCCCAATAAATAATGCCTCCAGATTTTCAACGCAAAAACGATAGCTAACAACTCAAGATCATGAGTTACATAATTCTTCTCATGTGGTTTCAGTTGGCGTCTTGCATAAGCGACTACTTGGCCTCTTTGCATTAATACTGCACCAAGACCTCTAATAGAAGCATCTGCCCAAACAGTCAAATCCTGATTGCCCTCAATAATGGTTAACACTGGTGCAGTTGTCAGCTTCGATTTCAATTCCTGGAAAGCTTCTTCACAGAATTTATCATGCTTCTTCGTGAGCTTCGTTAACGGACCGGATATCTTTGAAAAATCCTTAACGAACTTTCTATAATAACTAGCCAACCCCATAAAACTTCTAACCTCTGTGGGTGTAGCAGGTTGTTTCCAGTCTTGGATCGCTGTTATTTTGCTCGGATCTACAAAAATCCCTTTCTTTGACACAACATGGCCAAGGAACTTCACTTCTTCTTGCCAGAAGACACATTTTGAGAATTTGACTTTGAAGACGTTCTTTCTCAGAATCTCCAATACTTGTTCAAAGTGTTTTTCATGCTCGGGTTTTGACTTGGAGTAAATTAAAATATCATCGATGAATACGAGGACAAATTTATTCAGAACTCCCCTGAACACTCTATTCATTAGATCGACAAAGTATGCCGGAGCATTGCACAGGCCGAACGGCATTACTAACCATTCATAAAATATGTCTGGACCTCTGAAAGCTGTCAAAGGAACACACTACTCTGCTATTCTCAATTGATGAAAACCTGTAGCTAGGTCCATTCGGAAAAATACTCTCGCCCCATTTAATTGGTCTAGCAGATCATTGATGCGGGGTAATGGGTATTTATTTTTGAGCGTCTGTTTGTTGAGGTCTCGGTAATCAACGCACAATCGAAGAGTACCGTCTGACTTTGGGACAAACACAACTGCTGCACCCTAATTAGAAAAGCTAGGTCTGATTAGACCCTTCCACAACAGTTGACGAGTTTGATCGCCTAATTCTTCCTTTTCTTTTGCAGTCATTTTGCGAATTGGATGTACCACTGGTCTGGCATTGGGAATTAGATCGATTCTGAATTCTATTTCTCTTTGCGGAGGTAAGTTTTCGACTTTTTCTAACACATCCGCATAATTTCTAATAATAGGAATCTTTTCTATGGAAGTGGGGATAACTTCTAATGCAGACCAAAATTCTTCTCTATCTGGATTCGAACCATGGCATGGTACAGTAATATATCCAAGCTTCGTTCGAATTTTAACGATTCTTTCCGCACAATTTACTTCGGCTTCGTATTTCGTTAACCAATCAAGCCCGAGAATGATATCGAATTCGGGAAAATCCATGGTGATTAAATTGAAAGAAATTTTTTAGGAAGAACAAGAGATTGGCACTCTACAACATGCACTGAGAATGAGAGATCCTCCGATCGGGTTATGTACTTCCACCGATTCTTTAAGCTTTCTCTGTTTTAACTTTAATTTGTGCACTGTGTTACTAGCAATAAAACTATGTGATGCACCCGTGTCAAACAATACAGAGAAAGGAATATTTTTAATTGTAAGGGTACCTCCCAAAACATCGTGTTTACCTGCTCCTTCGGAAGCAGCTGGCGGGCTCGACCCGTCATACACGTGAGCTACTATGGCCTTCTTCAGCAAAGGACAGTCTTTGACAAGATGATCCATCTTGCGGCAATTAAAGCAGGAGCGAGGGTTCTGAGAGCCCTGGCTTGAACCTTGTGAATTTGTCTTCTGCCTCTTCGGGGCTGTGCAAACATTAGAGAAGTTCCCCATCTTGCCACAGTTATAGCAGCTTCCTTTTGGCGGCCTGCCCGTCTGTGGTTTCGAGGATGCTGCTTGGCTTGACTCAGCTTGATTCACAGCAGGTTTGCATTTGTTTCCGGCTTGGCTTTTAGCGCGATCCTGCTCTAGGTGCCTTTGGTCAAGGTCTTCGTAATTGCACGTCATTTCCACCAATTCATTAAATCCCAGCTTGATGTGGGCCATGGCTCTATCATGATACTATCGCTTCAGCCCGAGGATGAACCTCTTATTCTTGGACTTTGCAGTGGCGACAAGCTCCGGAGTATAGGGGGACAACTGTGTAAATTTATTTAGATAATCCTGCACTGAAAGATCCCCATGCTGGAGGTTGGCGAAGTCATCGTGCATGCTTTCTAGGGCTTGTTCTGGGACATATTTCTCTTTGAAGAGTTCTTTGAATCCATCCCAGGTTCTACCAGCTTCTCTATTCCCGGTGGTGAGAGATTCCCACCATAGTTCAGCTTGTTCCTGCATAAGCCAAGCACCCATAATAGCTTTATCTTGGTCTCCAAGCCTTAGGCCTTCTATTATTTTCTCGCATGCTTTCAGCCATGCAAGAGCCTCTAATATTGTGCCAGTTCCCGAGAAGGTCTTGCCTCCTAGGTTTTTGTATCTCTTAGCTACGCGGTCCAGCTCGAAGTATTGAGCGGCCGGGGGTTGTATCAAGTGTCCTTCTTCAACTGGGACTTCTCCTCGTCCTCTGCCACGGCCAACACGACCTCCTCTAGAGGCGGCTGCTCGGGTAGCCATTTTTCAAGTTCTGTATAAGCAAGAAAAGAGTCAGCTTACAGAAACGATAATTTATTGCATGGTTAAGCAGAAAATTTAAGGAAAGATAACGATGGACTGATCAGATTGTTTTTTCTATTTTGCTTGGCTCATTTTAGGACTTTACTAGTCCTATCTCTAATGAGTTACTCGCCTTAGAATACTACTGATTCTATTTTGATGAAATGTTTAATGTGTTAGACTCCAGAACTAAGGTTAACCAAAGCTCTGATACCAGCTGTGACGATCTCAAAATCCCGTTACCCGGTGTTAAGGATAATCATTGGAATATAACACATAAATCATCATTAGCAGATCACAGATATTAGCATAAACATAAAATAGAATAATTTACACACATATGACAGCGGATCATATAGATATCACCACATCAGAGAGCACAGTGCAGGATACAACTTAGTGCATAATAATACATAATCAATCACCATCGCCAGAGGCGGAATCATACATAAAGAGTACACAAAATAAATATCAGTCTACATCGCCAATGGCGGAATCATAATACATATACTATAATGGCAGAAAGAGTCAAAGTCAGCACGGTGTAGTCAAGCCTCGCCATGAGCCAAAAGTGCACCAGGTACCTTTAACTAGGCTGCCCGTGTGAAAATGAGGGCACCCGAGTTTGCAAGGTGAAACAAACTACGAGTCAGTCATGGGACTGGTATGAGAAATCTACTTAACTTATTAACAAAAATAACAGGGAAAATCAAAGGACCACGCCACTTTCGCGGAATGGGTTTACTCCAATGAGTGCTAGTGCATGAAATAAAGTAAACGATTAAATCATCGCAATGCTTTTTATAAAATGAAGCCATTATAAGACTAAGGTCCCATCACACAATGCAACGCAAGCCGGAGGATAGAGTTTTTACCTTATAATGGCCAAAAATGCTTCATACGAATAAAACAAAAGTGTGTGATATTATTACTAGTGCATATATGTTTCAAAAGCGATTTCAATCATAAATATCAATCATAGGCGGCATAAATGAACCATACGACTATGTCGCCGTACTAGCAATACAATCACATCCGAAATTTCGTACTGGAAATTGGATTCCTTCATGAGTTGAGGCAAGGTCCAAGCTCCTCTCCGATTCGAGACACTCTAGCAAATGTCTCAGGACCCCACTATGATCCTTGGATCTTCAGGACGGTCCTCTCTTACTTTTGAGGATTAGTTATTCCTGAACACACGTTTCCTGGTCCTTACAGACCCATAATCGAGGCGCCTCGTATTCCAATAACCACACAGGTGAAAAGTATATATGATGTCAGGGATGGTAGGTCACTGACACCACCTTAGCTAGAAAGAAACGTCGTGCTCTCCCTGCAGTCACTATCCCGTTTTTGGCTCATACCGAGGTGTGAGGCTCGCGAAACCACGTTATACACAAAGCTACGTCACACAGACCATGCTTTAATCAACAACCACAAGAGTTTGCTTTGCAACAGAAGCCTTGTCATATGCCACTTAGGCGTGCCACATAGGCAATCCACTCCATGCGACTGATTTCTATCAATACGTAACCTCTGAGCTCGTACGTCTCAGAGAAGGGAGTTAAGCAACAGAATAAATTCTCCGCCGCCAAACAGATATATATTTAACAGAGATCAATCAGCACAGAACAAAATCCAATGTCAGACACACAGTCCATTTACAAGTCCGTTCTGGGTTTGAACGAAACCGGAGGCACCAAATTCCTCGCATATCCGTACAATCAACAGTATGTTTGGATGGCTACTACTTTAGCTCCATCACGGTAGCTACTCCAATCACGAGAATCAGTAGCGCCCATCCATCCAATGTGAAGATCGTCGGTCTTCAACCATCTTCGACTTCTCAACGTCGATCGATTATTTGAAATGAGATGAACTCGGCCTTTTCAAATAACCCAAGTATATTTAGATTTTCAAATCAATTTATCACATGGTTGGACTATTCAACATTCACATTTCAGTTCTTTAGTTATAATTTTCATGTTAAATGCATTCAACCATCACATATCAAGCAAACACAACAAAATTGGTTTATTTCCAGTCTTTATCGTCTATAGTATTTTATAACGATTTATCGCCATTTTTATTTATTTAAAACGACCATATTTAATTAAATGACGATTCAGGTCGTGCCGATGCACCGGCGTTGTTTTTCCCTAAATTTGTTTTAAACATATCTGACAATCTAACCGTTGGATCTTCACAAATTTTATGTCATTAGGAAGATCATTTCAAAACGAATCCAACGGTTTCAGTTTTGGGAAAATCCGACGGTCGGATCTTCCACACTAGCCATTTGAAGTTACGATTTCAATTTACGAACTACAGCATCGTTATTCGATTTAATTTAATTATATATATATATAATCGTTTCTGGCGCTGTTTTTCTTTAGATTTGAATTAAACATTCTAGACAATCCAACCGTCGGATCTTCACAAAGTTGGTGCAGTTGGAAAGATATTTCCAAGGCAAACCCAACGGTTGCGGTTTCGGGAAAATCCAATGGTCGGATTTCCCGCACTAGTCGTTTGAAATCACGGTTTCAAAACACGAACTGCACGGCCACGTTTCGTTTTAATTTTATTTATAATTATATTTATATAAATATAATTCATTCAAAAATTCCTATATCGTTTTCACTTCAAATATTTCACTAATACCTTTAAATTTTGGAAAATTTCGCCATAACCTCCTTTGTACGGGAGGGGCTGGGAAAATTCCCAAATAGCCACATGGGCGTCTCATGTCAAAAAGGAAAAGAAAAAGCCAAGCGGCTAGCCAACAGGCTCATAAAATCATCACACAAACAAAAAAGTAAACGTGTACCTATTTGTTGGGCACAAAATTTTATTCCTCTTCTCTAGCCTCTTTGTTATAACCTGTTCAATAACAAATATTTATTTCAACGCTCGCATATCTTTAGCATATCACATATATGATAAAAATGATATTTTTATCATTTAAAATATTTGTTCAACAAATGAATGTTTTTAACACTTCATAATTTCAATAAAAATGTAATTTTTATTGTTCTATCTTTTTATTCAACACATGAACTTTTCCAATACACAACTTCTCAACACATGAGCACCTCCACACATGGATATTTTATATATGTTGTTCGTATAAGAAAGATGAAATTTTTATTGTTGAAACTATTTATATATAAGGCGAATATTTTACATCATATATATTATAAAAATGTGATTTTTATTGTTTAAACAATTCATTCATTCACACATGAATTTAATTTTCACACATCACTTCTCAACACATGAGCATTTCCACACATTGAGCATTTCCACACATGGATATAGTTTCAACACATGACTTTAATTTCAACGCATGAAGATAATTTCAACATATGAAAATAATTATAACACCTGAATATTATTCAAAATTTCGGCAGCATAACGGCAGGGTAGTTAAAACCGGCACCGTCCCTAGTACGACTCCTCGCTCTACCTTAAAACCTCGTGGATTTTGACAATGGGGATTCATGCATCTAATTCGCACGCAGGCGGCATGTTTTATTTTTATTTCCACAATTATTTCCAATTCATTTCAATCACCAATGGGTATTTTTCATCCACAACCAATCAATATCAACCACAAACAATTATTCAACCATTCGCATTTTTATCCAATATTTCACACCAATACACAACAATAAATATCGTCCATGGTTTGTGGACGAGGGGAGTATATATATATATATATAATTGCTATATTTCACTTGCATTTCAACACATATATCAATTATACTATGCATGTATAATTCATACTTCGCTTATATAGCTTACACCACGCATGTACATGAGGTATACAACACGTGTGTAATTTATATTTCGCTTATATAATTTATACACGACATTTTCCATTCAAATTCATTTAATTTAGATTTCTCACATTGGTTTTCGGAGTGCTAAAAATCGTAGATGACTCAGAAAAATCCGCGGTCTCTTCTATGTGGTAGAGAGCTTCCTTGCGGTCCCGATGCTTCCTGTTTCATCGAATTTCGTCAAAACACCATAAAGATATGGTTTTTCAAAGTTCAAACATAAAAAAGGACTCACCTTTTTTGTTGGTTCAAAACTAGGGTTGCAGTTTTCGCGAGAATCGAGGCACGATAGGATGATCAGAGGTGATGACGTGGAAGAGGGAGGAGAGGGGAGTCGGCGCAGGGTGGTTTGAGGTGGTTCGGTGGTCTCTGGTGATCGGGGCGGCGACGGAAAGTGCTCGACTTTGGATCGACGATTCTGGTGATGGAGGAGGCGATAGGGGTCGAGCTTGGGTTGGATTGGAAGAGGGGAGGGAGGCGCGTCGAGGTAGGGGGTGGCGAAGGCTGGAATCACCTGTGGTGGCGGCGATTTGGAGGAGAAGTGGCGAATGACGTAGATCGTCGATCGGGAGAGAAAAACGAGGGTTTCTGGGTTTTTTTTTATTTTTAAAAATAATGAAAGAAAAATTCTGATTGGCCCATGGTTTTAATAAATTTTTAAATAGTGTTTCTCCACACGGACACCAATTCAAACCCAACGACTGTCGTCCCTAGCTAATTACCCCCATCCCGGACACAATGGGATATGTTTCGTTGGCCAATTCGACTGTTACAGTCAGTTATTCTTCAAATTAAAGTATAAAACATTTAATAGTAACTTTGAACGTACATTTCAATTTGGCAGGGCCACAAACTGATTCGAAAAATTCCAGAAAAATAAATCTAGCTATGTTTTGACGCTACGGCCCCAACAAAACTAGTATTGTCGAATTCTGAGGTCGTTTGAAAAATGGCCATTTTCAGGTCGATCCAATTTAACAGAAATTGACCAAACACATTTCCTTTTGCCACACTCACATACTAGCTTCAAAAATTATGAATTTTGAAACCTAGCAATAGTTTGACATCCCGGACCCAACAAAAGTGGTTTCGTCGAATTCCGAGGTCGTTTGCAAAATATCTATTTTCCAAGGCTATATATCCTATATAGCGACCTTTCTGAAAATTCATTCGACCATAACTTTTGATTCCCGTTATTAAACTTCGATTTTGCAGATTCGTTAGAAAGGTATTGATAAACAGATTTAAATAATTTTTGTTTCACTAAAATCCGTTATATTTTCCACCCTGCAAGGTCAGTCAAAGTTTGAATTCAAATTCTCAAACTGACTCACTATTTCTAATTCACTATTTTATTGAAATAATCTATTTCAATTGTTTAAATTCCTTTGAAATAACCAATTTAAAATTTAAAATTGGCTCGTATTTTCCGGGTTGTTACAATCTCCCCCACTTAAAACTTTTCGTCCCCGAAAAGGAAACAACAGTAAAGTAGGAAACAAAATGTAAATGCAAAGTATTGTAAAGGTACCTTGTACCGGAGTTAGTCAGAGATGTCCACTTTGCATTTGGGGTAAGCTTGCTTAATGCTTTCCTCAGTCTCTCCCAAGTACAGTCTCTAGGATCACTACTCCATTGCACTTTAACTAAATGAACCTTTTTGCTTCTTAGTTCTCTAGTTTCTTTGCCAACAATCTTTAATGGCTCTCTTCTAACTGCTAATTCTGGAGTTATGTCTATATCCTGTTGCGCTGCTTCTTCTACAACAAGATCCGGATCATGCACATGCCTTCTAAGTTGAGATACGTGAAATACATCATGCACTCCAGGTAACCAATCTAGTAATTGAACCCTATAAGCAAGAGTTCCAATTCATTCGAGTATAGGAAAGGGACCAATAAATCTCGGTGCCAACTTCCCAGTTTTGCCAAATCTGATTACTCCTCTCATCGGAGAAACTTTCAAATAAACATGGTCACCAACAGCAAATGTCAAACCTCTTCTTCAATAATCTGCATAGCTTTTCTGTCGGCTTTGCGCGGTTCTCAATCGCTTTTTGATGAAGTCGACTTTATTAGATGCTTCTCTAATCATATCGGGTCCTAACACAAGTCTGTTGCCAGGTTCTACCCAACATGTTGGAGATCTGCACGGTCTGCCATATAATGCTTCAAATGGCAACATTCCCAAACTTGCTTGATAGCTATTGCTATATGAGAATTCTGCCAAATGCAAGTGATCTTCCCATGACCCACCAAAATCAATTATACAAGCCCGCACTAAATCTTCTAGAATTCTATTCACCCGCTCAGTTTGGCCATCTGTTTGAGGGTGATAAGCGGTGCTCATATTCAGTTTCGTTCCCAATTCTATCTGGAATGCCTCCCAGAATTTGCTAGCAAATATTGGGTCTCTATCACTGACTATGCTGATGGGAATTCCATGCAGCTTAACGATTTCTTTGAAATATATCTATGCTAGACTTTGAGCGGTTCTATTGGATCTGACAGGTATGAAATGGGCAGTCTTCGTGAAGCGATCTACGATTACCTAAATGCTGTCATTACCTTTCCTGGTTCGCAGCAACCCATCTATGAAATCCATGGAAATCTGTTCCCATTTCCAACCTGGGACTTCCAACGGTTGCAACAATCCAGCTAGCTTCTGTTGGTCGCTCTTGACTAATTGACAAATAGGGTATCTGCTAACATACAAAGAAATATCCCTCTTCATTGCCTTCCACCAGAAAGTGCGTTTGATATCGTTGTACATTTTACTCACACCAGGATGAATGCAAAGTTTGGATTTATGACATTCATCTAGTACTTCTCTTTTGAGCTCAGGAATGTCGGGAACACATATTCTTCTATTCAATCTCTAAACTCCCTCACTATCCACTTGGAAACTGGAGCCTTCGCCCCTTTGAATCCTTCTTATCATCTCTTTCACAAAATTGTCACTTTTCTGAAGAACAGATATTTTATCAATCAATCCTGGCATAATTATAAGATTGGCAACGATTGTGGTTTTTTCTACTAAGCGCATCCGCTACAACGTTAGCCTTTCCCGGCGTATACAGGATATCAAGATCATACGCTGCAAGAAATTCTAGCCAACGCTGCTGTCTCAAATTCAGATCTTTCTGGGTGTATAAATACTTCAATGATTGATGATCTGTATACAGTACAAATTTCTCGCCCAATAAATAATGCCTCCAGATTTTCAATGCAAAGACGATAGCTAGCAACTCAAGATCATGAGTTACATAATTCTTCTCATGTGGTTTCAGTTGGCGGCTTGCATAAGCGACTACTTGGCTTCTTTGCATTATTACTGCACCAAGACCTCTAATATAAGCATCTGTCCAGACAGTCAAATCCTGATTGCCATCAATAATGGTTAACACTGGAGCAATTATCAGCTTCGATTTCAATTCCTGGAAAGCTTCTTCACAGTCGGAAGTCCACTTAAATTTCTCATGCTTCTTCGTGAGCTTCGTCAACGGACCGGATATCTTCGAAAAATCCTTAACGAACTTTCGATAATAACTAGCCAACCCCATAAAACTTCTAACCTCTGTGGGTGTAGTGGGTTGTTTCCAGTCTTGAATCGTTGTTATTTTGCTCGGATCTACAGAATTCCCTTTCTTTGACACAACATGGCCAAGGAACTTCACTTCTTCTTGCCAGAAGACTCATTTAGAGAATTTGGATTTGAAGACGTTCTTTCTCAGAATCTCTAATACTTGTTCTAAGTTTTTTTCATGCTCGGGTTTTGATTTGGAGTAAATTAAAATATCATCGATGAATACGAGGACAAATTTATTCAGAACTCCCCTGAACACTCTATTCATTAGATCGACAAAGTATGTTGGCGCGTTGCACAGGCCGAACGGCATTACTAACCATTCATAAAATATGTCTGGACCTCTGAAAGCTGTCAAAGGAACACACTCCTCTGCTATTCTCAATTGATGAAAACCTGTAGCTAGGTCCATTCGGGAAAATACTCTCGCCCCATTTAATTGGTCTAGCAGATCATCGATGCGGGGTAATGGGTATTTATTTTTGAGCGTCTGTTTGTTGAGGTCTTGGTAATCAACACACAATCGAAGAGTACCGTCTGACTTTGGGACAAACACAACAGCTGCACCCCAATTAGAAAAGCTAGGTCTGATTAGACCCTTCCACAACAGTTGACGAGTTTGATCGCCTAATTCTTCTTTTTCTTTTACCACTGGTCTGGCATTGGGAATTAGATTGATTCTGAATTCTATTTCTCTTTGCGGAGGTAAGTTTTCGACTTCTTCAAACACATCCGCATAGTTTCTAACAATAGGAATCTTTTCTGTGGAAGTGGGGATAACTTCTAATGCAGACCAAAATTCTTCTCTATCTGGATTCGAACCATGGCATGGTACAGTAATATATCCAAGCTTCGTTCGAATTTTAACGATTCTTTCCGCATAATTTACTTCGGCTTCGTATTTCGTTAACCAATCAAGCCCGAGAATGATATCGAATTCGGGAAAATCCATGGTGATTAAATTGAAAGAAAATTTGTAGGAAGAATAAGAGATTGGCACTCTACAACATGCATTGAGAATGAGAGATCCTCCTATCGGGTTATGTACTTCCACCGATTCTTTAAGCTTTCTCTGTTTTAACTTTAATTTGTGCACTGTGTTACTAGCAATAAAACTACGTGATGCACCCGTGTTAAACAATACAGAGACAGTAATATTTTTAATTGTAAAAGTACCTCCCAAAACATCGAGTTTACCTGCTCCTTCGGAAGCAGATGGCGGGCTCGACTCGTCATACACGTGAGCTTCTGTGGCCTTCTTCAGCAAAGGATAGTCTTTGATAAGAAGATCCGTCTTGCGATAATTAAAGTAGGAGCGAGGGTTCTGAGAGCCCTGGCTTGAACCTTGTGAATTTGTCTTCTGCCTCTTCGGGGCTGTGCAGACATTAGAGAAGTGCCCCATCTTGCCACAGTTAAAGCAGCTTCCTTTTGGCGGCCCGCCTGTCTGTGGTTTCGAGGATGCTGCTTGGCTTGACTCAGCTTGATTCACAGCAGGCTTGCGTTTGTTTCCGGCTTGGCTTTTAGCGCGATCCTGCTCCAGGTTCCTTTGGTCAAGATCTTCGTAATTGCACGTCATTTCCACCAATTCATTAAATCCCAGCTTGATGTGGGCCATGGCTCTATCATGATATTGTCGCTTCAGCCCAAGGATGAACCTCTTATTCTTGGACTTTGCAGTGGCGACGAGCTCCGGAGCATAGGGGGACAACTGTGTAAATTTATTCAGATAATCCTGCACTGAAAGATCCCCCTACTGGAGGTTGGCGAAGTCATCGTGCATGCGTTCTAGGGCTTGTTCTGGGACATATTTCTCTTTGAAGAGTTCTTTGAATCCGTCCCAGGTTCTACCAGCTTCTCTATTCCCGGCAGTGAGAGATTCCCACCATAGTTCAGCTTATTCCTGCATAAGCTAGACACCCATAATAGCTTTATCTTGGTCTCCAAGCTTTAGGCCTTCTAGTATTTTCTCGCATGTTTTCAGCAATGCAAGGGCCTCTATTACTGTGCCAGTTCACGAGAAGGTCTTGCCTCCTAGGTTTTTGTATCTCTTAGCTACGCGGTCCAGCTCGAAGTATTGAGCGGCCGGGGGTTGTATCAAGGGTCCTTCTTCAACTGGGACTTCTCCTCGTCCTTTGCCACGGCCAGCACGGCCTCCTCTAGCGGCGGCTACTCGGGTAGCCATTTTTCAAGTTCTGTACAAGCAAGAAAAGATTCAGCTTACAGAAACGATAATTTATTGCATGGTTAAGCTGAAAATTTAAGGAAAGATAACGATGGACTGATCAGATTGTTTTTTCTATTCTGCTTGACTCATTCTAGGACTTTACTAGTCCTATCTCTAATGAGCTACTCTCCTTAGATTACTACTGATTCTATTTTGACGAAGTGTTTAATGTGTTAGACTCCAGAACTAAGGTTAACCAAAGCTCTGATTCCAGCTGTGACGATCCCAAAATCCCTTTACCCGGTGTTAAGGATAATCATTGGAATATAACACATAAATCATCATTAGCAGATCATAGATATTAGCATAAACATAAAATAGAATAATTTACACACATGTGATAGCGGAATCATATAGATATCACCACATCAGAGAGCACAGTGCAGGATACAACTTAGTGCATAATAATACATAATCAGTCACCATCGCCCGAGGCGGAATCATACGTAAAGAGTACACAAAATAAATATCAGTCCACATCGCCAATGGCGGAATCATAATACATATACTATAATGGCGGAAAGAGTCAAAGTCAACACGGTGTAGTCAAGCCTCGCCATGAGCCAAAAGTGCACCAGGTACCTTTAACTAGGCTGCCCGTGTGAAAATGAGGGCACCCGAGTTTGCAAGGTGAAACAAACTACGAGTCAGTCATGGGACTGGTATGAGAAATCTACTTATTATTAACAACAATAATAAGGCAAATCAAAGGACCACGCCACTTTCGCAAAACGGGTTTACTCCAATGAGTGCTAGTGCATGAAATAAAGTAAATAATTGAATCATCGCAATGCTTTTTATAAAATGAAGCCATTATAAGACTCAGGTCCCATCACACAATGCAACGCAAGCCGAAGGATAGAGTTTTTACCTTATAATGGCCAAAAATGCTTCATACGAATAAAACAAAAGAGTTTGATATTATTACTAGTGCATATATGTTTCAAAAACGATTTCAATAATAAATATCAATCATAGGCGGCATAAATGAACCATACCACTATGTCGCCGTACTAGTAATACAATCACATCCGAAATTTCGTACTGGAAATTGGATTCCTTCATGAGTTGAGGCAAGGTCCAAGCTCCTTTCCGATTCGAGACACTCTAGCAAATGTCTCAGGACCCTACTATGATCCTTGGATCTTCAGGGTCGGTCCTCTCTTACTTTTGAGGATTAGTTATTCCTGAACACACGTTTCCCGGTCCTTATAGACCTATAATCGAGGCGCCTCGTATTCCAACAACCACACAGCTGAAAAGTATATATAATGTCAGGGCTAGTAGGTCACTGACACCACCTTAGCTAGAAAGAAACGTCGTGCTCTCCCTGCAGTCACTATCCCGTTTTTGACTCATACCGAGGTGTGAGGCTCGCGAATCCACGTTATACACAAAGCTACGTCACACAGACCATGCTTTGATCATCAACCACAAGACTTTGCTTTGCAACAGAAGCCTTGATCATATGCCACTTAGGCGTGCCACATATGCAATCCACTCCATGTGACTGATTTCTATCAATACATAACCTCTGAGCTCGTACGTCTCAGAGAAGGGCGTTAAGCAAGAGAATAAATTCTCCGTCGCCAAACAGATATATATTTAACAGAGATCAATCAGCACAGAACAAAATCCAATGTCAGACACACAGTCCATTTACAAGTCCGTTCTGGGTTTGAACGAAACCGGAGGCACCAAATTCCTCGCATATCCGCACAATCAACAATATGTTTGGACGGCTACTACTTCAGCTCCTTCACGGTAGCTACTCCAATCACGAGCATCAGTAGCGCCCATCCATCCAATGTGAAGATCGTCGGTCTTCGGCCGTCTTCGACTCTTCAACTTCTCAACGTCGATCGATTTTTTGAAATGAGATGAACTCGGCCTTTTCAAAAAACCCAAGTATATTTAGATTTTTCAAATCAATTTATCACATGGTTGGACTATTCAACATTCACATTTCAGTTCTTTAGTTATAATTTTCATGTTAAATACATTCAACCATCACATATCAAGCAAACACAACAAAATTAGTTTATTTCCACTCTATATCGTCTATAGTATTTTATAACGATATATCGCCATTTTTATTTATTTAAAACGGCCATATTTAATTAAATGACGATTCAGGTCGTGTCGATGCACTGGCGCTATTTTTCCCAAAATTTGTTTTACACATATCTGAAAATCTAACCGTTGGATCTTCACAAATTTTATGTCATTAGGAAGATCATTTCAAAATGAATCCAACGGTTTCAGTTTTGGGAAAATCCGACGATCGGATCTCCCACACTAGCCATTTGAAGTTACGATTTCATTTTACGAACTGCAGCATCGTTATTCGATTTAACTTAATTATATATATATATATATAATCGTTTCTGGCGCTGTTTTTCTTCAGATTTTAATTAAATATTCCAGACAATCCAACCGTCGAATCTTCACAAAGTTGGTGCCGTTGGAAAGATATTTCCAAGGCGAACCCAACGGTTGCGGTTTCGGGAAAAATCCAATGGTCGGATTTCCCACACTAGTCGTTTGAAATCACGGTTTCAAAACACGAATTGCACGGCCATGTTTCTTTTTAATTTTATTTATATTTATATATTTATATAAATATAGTTCATTCAAAAATTCCTATATCGTTTTCACTTCAAATATTTCACTAATGCCTTTAAATTTTCGAAAATTTCGCCATAACCTCCTTTGTACGGGAGGGGATGGGAAAATTCCCAAATAGCCACACGGGCGTCTCATGTCAAAAAGAAAAAGAAAAAGCCAAGCGGCTAGCCAACAGGCTCATAAAATCATCACCCAAACAAAACAGTAAACGTGTACCTATTTGTTGGGCACAAAATTTTATTCCTATTCTCTAGCCTCTTTGCTATAACCTGTTCAATAAATATGCATGTACATATATGCAATTCTTTTCACTTATCGTTTTCCGTTCAACTTCATATTTGATTCACTTTGGTTTAAAAACACCATTCATTCTAAAGTTTCATGCATCGGCAAAAATCATATCATTAGCTAATTAATGAATATTTCAACTCATGCATATTTATTTGAACAAGTGGTCATTTTTAACACTTCACATTTCAAAGATGATAATTTTGGCGAACTAAAATATATTTCAACACATGACTATTTTATTTAGTTCCTATGCATGTTAAAAATAATATTTCTTTCACAAATATTTATTTCAACGCTCGCATATCTTTAGCTTATCACATATATGATAAAAATGATATTTTTATCATTTAAAATATTTGTTCAATAAATGAATGTTTTTAACACTTCATAATTTCAATAAAAATGTAATTTTTATTGTTATATCTTTTTATTCAACACATGAACTTTTCCAATACACACACTTCTCAACACATGAGCACCTCCACACATGGATATTTTATATATGTTGTTCATATAAGAAAGATGAAATTTTTATTGTTGAAACTATTTATATATAAGGCGAATATTTTACATACTTCATATATATTATAAAAATGTGATTTTTATTGTTTAAACACTTCATTTATTCACACATGAATTTAATTTTCACACATCACTTCTCAACACATGAGCATTTCCATACATGGATATAGTTTCAACACATGACTTTAATTTCAACGCATGAAGATAATTTCAACATATGAAAATAATTCTAACACCTGAATACTATTCAAAATTTCGGCAACATAACGGCAGGGTAGTTAAAAACGGCACCGTCCCTAGTACGGCTCCTCGCTCTACCTTAAAACCTCGCGGTTTTTGACAATGGGGATTCATGCATCTAATTCGCACACCGGCGGCATGTTTTATTTTTATTTCCACAATTATTTCCAATTCATTTCAATCACCAATGGGTATTTTTCAACCACAACCAATCAATATCAACCACAAACAATTATTCAACCATTCGCATTTTCATCCAATATTTCACACCAATACACAACAATAAATATCGTCCATGGTTTTGTGGACGAGGGGAGTGTATATATATATATATATATAATTGCTATATTTCACTTGCATTTCAACACATATATCAATTATACTATGCATGTATAATTCATACTTCGCTTATATAGCTTACACCACGCATGTACATGAGGTATACAACACGTGTGTAATTTATATTTCGCTTATATAATTTATACACGACATTTTCCATTCTAATTTATTTAATTTAGATTTCTCACATTGGTTTTCGGAGTGCTAAAAATCGTAGATGACTCGGAAAAATCCGCGGTCTCTTCTATGTGGTAGAGAGCTTCCTTGCGGTCCCGATGTTTCATGTTTCATCGAATTTCGTCAAAACACCATAAAGATATGATTTTTCAAAGTTCAAACATCTAAAAGGGCTCACCTTTATTGTTGGTTCAAAACTAGGGTTGTAGTTTTCGCGAGAACCGAGGCACGATAGGATGATCAAAGGTGATGACGTGGAAGAGGGAGGAGAGGGGAGTCGGCACAGGGTGGTTTGAGGTAGTTCGGTGGTCTCTAGTGATCGGGGCGGCGACGGAGAGTGCTCGACTTTGGATCAACGATTCTGGCGATGGAGGAGGCGATAGGGGTCGAGCTTGGGTCGGATTGGAAGAGGGGAGGGAGGTGAGTTGAGGTAGGGGTGGCAAAGGCTGGAATCGCCTGTGGCGGCGGCAATTTGGAGGAGAAGTGGCGAACGACGTAGATCGTCGGTCGAGAGAGAAAAAAGTGGGTTTCTTGGTTTTTTTTTATTTTTAAAAATAATGAAAGAAAAATTCTGATTGGCCCATGGTTTTAATAAATTTTTAAATAGTGTTTCTCCACACGGACACCAATTCAAACCCAACGACTGTCGTCCCTAGCTAATTACCCCTATCCCAGACACAATGGGATATGTTTTGTTGGCCAATTCGACTATTACAGTCAGTTATTCTTCAAATTAAAGTATAAAACATTTAATTTTAACTTTGAACGTACATTTCAATTTAGCAGGGCCACAAACTGATTCAAAAAATTCCAGAAAAATAAATCTAGCTATGTTTTGACGCTACGGTTCCAACAAAACTAGTTTCTAACAATAGGAATCTTTTCTATGGAAGTGGGGATAACTTCTAATGCAGACCAAAATTCTTCTCTATCTGGATTCGAACCATGGCATGGTACAGTAATATATCCAAGCTTCGTTCGAATTTTAACGATTCTTTCCGCACAATTTACTTCGGCTTCGTATTTCGTTAACCAATCAAGCCCGAGAATGATATCGAATTCGGAAAAATCCATGGTGATTAAATTGAAAGAAAATTTGTAGGAAGAATAAGAGATTGGCACTCTACAACATGCACTGAGAATGAGAGATCCTCCTATCGGGTTATGTACTTCCACCGATTCTTTAAGCTTTCTCTGTTTTAACTTTAATTTGTGCACTGTGTTACTAGCAATAAAAATACGTAATGCACCCGTGTCAAACAATACAGAGACAGGAATATTTTTAATTATAAGGGTACGTCCTAAAACATCGGGTTTACCTGCTCCTTCGGAAGCAGCTGGCGGGCTCGACCCGTCATACACGTGAGCTACTGCGGCCTTCTTCAGCAAAGGACAGTCTTTGACAAGATGATCCGTCTTGCGGCAATTAAAGCAAGAGCGAGGGTTCTGAGAGCCCTGGCTTGAACCTTGTGAATTTTTCTTCTGCCTCTTCGGGGCTGTGCAGACATTAGAGAAGTGCCCCTTCTTGCCACAGTTATAGCAGCTTCCTTTTGGCGGCCTGCCCGTCTGTGGTTTCGAGGATGCTGCTTGGCTTGACTCAGTTTGATTCATAGCAGGCTTGCGTTTGTTTCCAGCTTGGCTTTTAGCGCGATCCTGCTCCAGGTGCCTTTGGTCAAGGTCTTCGTAATTGCACGTCATTTCCACCAATTCATTAAATCCCAGCTTGATGTGGGCCATGGCTCTATCATGATACTGTCGCTTCAGCCCGAGGATGAACCTCTTATTCTTGGACCTTGCAGTGGCGACGAGCTCAGGAGCATAGGGGACAACTATGTAAATTTATTCAGATAATCCTGCACTGAAAGATCCCCCTGCTGGAGGTTGGCGAAGTCATCGTGCATGCGTTCTAGGGCTTGTTCTGGGACATATTTCTCTTTGAAGAGTTCTTTGAATCCGTCCCAGGTTCTACCAGCTTCTCTATTCCCGGCGGTGAGAGATTCCAACCATAGTTCAGCTTGTTCCTGCATAAGCCAGGCACCCATAATAGCTTTATCTTGGTCTCCAAGCCGTAGGCCTTCTAGTATTTTCTCGCATGTTTTCAGCCATGCAAGGGCCTCTATTACTATGCCAGTTCCCGAGAAGGTCTTGCCTCCTAGGTTTTTGTATCTCTTAGCTACGCGGTCCAGCTCGAAGTATTGAGCGGCCGGGGGTTGTATCAATGGTCCTTCTTCAACTGGGACTTCTCCTCGTCCTCTGCCACGGCCAGCACGACCTCCTCTAGCGGCAGCTGCTCGGGTAGCCATTTTTCAAGTTCTGTATAAGCAAGAAAAGAGTCAGCTTACAGAAACGATAATTTATTGCATGGTTAAGCAGAAAATTTAAGGAAAAAAAACGATGGACTGATCAGATTGTTTTTTCTATTCTTCTTGGCTCATTCTAGGACTTTACTAGTCCTATCTCTAATGAGCTACTCGCCTTAGAATACTACTGATTCTATTTTGACGAAGTGTTTAATGTGTTAGACTCCAGAACTAAGGTTAACCACAGCTCTGATACCAGCTGTGACGATCCCAAAACCCCGTTACCCAGTGTTAAGGATAATCATTGTAATATAACACATAAATCATCATTAGCAGATCATAGATATTAGCATAAACATAAAATAGAATAATTTACACACATATGACAGCAGAATCATATAGATATCACCACATCAGAGAGCACAGTGCAGGATACAACTTAGTGCACAATAATACATAATCAGTCACCATCGCTAGAGGCAGAATCATACATAAAGAGCACACAAAATAAATATCAGTCTACATCGCCAATGGCGGAATCATAATACATATACTATAATGGAGGAAAGAGTCAAAGTCAGCACAGTGTAGTCAAGCCTCGCCATGAGCCAAAAGTGCACCAGGTACCTGTAAATAGGCTGCCCGTGTGAAAACGAGGGCACCCGAGTTTGCAAGGTGAAACAAACTACGAGTCAGTCATGGGACTGGTATGAGAAATCTACTTAACTTATTAACAAAAATAATAAGGCAAATCAAAGGACCACGCCACTTTCGCGGAACGGGTTTACTCCAATGAGTGCTAGTGCATGAAATAAAGTAAATGATTAAATCATCGCAATGCTTTTTATAAAATGAAGCCATTATAAGACTCAGGTCCCATCACACAATGCAACGCAAGCCGGAGGATAGAGTTTTTACCTTATAATGGCCAAAAATGCTTCATACGAATAAAACAAAAGTGTTTGATATTATTACTAGTGCATATATGTTTCAAAAGCGATTTCAATCATAAATATCAATCATAGGCGGCATAAATGACCCATACCACTATGTCGCCGTACTAGTAATACAATCACATCCGAAATTTCGTACTGGAAATTGGATTCCTTCATGAGTCGAGGCAAGGGGCAAGCTCCTCTCCGATTCGAGACACTCTAGCAAATGTCTCAGGACCCCACTATGATCCTTGAATCTTCAGGGCCGGTCTTCTCTTACTTTTGAGGATTAGTTATTCCTAAACACACGTTTCCCGGTCCTTACAGACCTATAATGGAGGCGCCTCGTATTCCAACAACCACACAGGTGAAAAGTATATATAATGTCAGGGCTGGTAGGTCACTGACACCACCCTAGCTAGAAAGAAACGTCCTGCTCTCCCTGTAGTCACTATCCCGTTTTTGACTCATACCGAGGTGTGAGGCTCGCGAATCCACGTTATACACAAAGCTACGTCACATAGACCATGCTTTGATCATCAACCACAAGACTTTGCTTTGCAACAGAAGCCTTGATCATATGCCACTTAGGCGTGCCACAAAGGCAATCCACTCCATGCGACTGATTTCTATCAATACATAACCTCTAAGCTCGTACGTCTCAGAGAAGGGCGTTAAGCAAGAGAATAAATTCTCCGCCGCCAAACAGATATATATTTAACAGAGATCAATCAGCACAGAACAAAATCCAATGTCAGACACACAGTCCATTTACAAGTCCGTTCTGGGTTTGAACGAAACCGGAGGCACCAAATTCCTCGCATATCCGTACAATCACCAGTATGTTTGGACGGCTACTACTTCAGCTCCTTCACGGTAGCTACTCCAATCACGAGCATCAGTAGCGCCCATCCATCCAATGTGAAGATTGTCGGTCTTCAACCGTCTTCGACTCTTCGACTTCTCAACGTCGATCGATTATTTGAAATGAGATGAACTCGGCCTTTTCAAATAACCCAAGTATATTTAGATTTTCAAATCAATTTATCACATGGTTGGACTATTCAACATTCACATTTCAGTTCTTTAGTTATAATTTTCATGTTAAATACATTCAACCATCACATATCAAGCAAACATAACAAAATTGGTTTATTTCCACTCTATATCATCTATAGTATTTTATAACGATATATCGCCATTTTTATTTATTTAAAACGGCCATATTTAATTAAACGACGATTCAGGTCGTGCCGATGCACTGGCACTGTTTTTTCCTAAATTTGTTTTACACATATCTGAAAATCTAACCGTTGGATCTTCACAAATTTCATGTCATTAGGAAGATCATTTCAAAACGAATCCAACGGTTTCAATTTTGGGAAAATCCGACGGTCGGATCTTCCACACTAGCCATTTGATGTTACGATTTCAATTTACGAACTGCAGCGTCGTTATTCGATTTAGTTTAATTATATATATATATATAATCGTTTCTAGCGCTGTTTTTCTTCAGATTTGAATTAAACATTCCAGACAATCCAACCGTCGGATCTTCACAAAGTTGGTGCCGTTGGAAAGATATTTCCAAGGCGTACCCAACGGTTGCGGTTTCGAGAAAATCCAATGATCGGATTTCTAGCACTAGTCGTTTGAAATCACGGTTTCAAAACACGAACTGCACGGCCACGTTTCATTTTAATTTTATTTATATTTATATATTTATATAAATATAGTTCATTCAAAAATTCGTATATCGTTTTCACTTCAAATATTTCACTAACGGCTTTAAATTTTGGAAAATTTCGCCATAACCTCCTTTGTACGGGAGGGGCTGGGAAAATTCCCAAATAGCCACACGGGCGTCTCATGTCAAAAAGAAAAAGAAAAAGCCAAGCGGCTAGCCAACAGGCTCATAAAATCATCACCCAAACAAAACAGTAAACGTGTACCTATTTGTTGGGTACAAGATTTTATTCCTCTTCTCTAGCCTCTTTGCTATAACCTGTTCAATAAATATGCATGTACATATATGCAATTCTTATCACTTATCATTTTCCATTCAACTTCATATTTGATTCACTTTGGTTTAAAAACACCATTCATTCTAATGTTGCATGCATAGGCAAAAATCATATCATTAGCTAATTAATGAATATTTCAACTCATGCATATTTATTTGAACAAGTGGTCATTTTTAACACTTCACATTTCAAAGATGATAATTTTGGCGAACTAATATATATTTCAACACATGACTATTTTATTTAGTTCCTATGCATGTTAAAAATAATATTTCTTTCACGAATATTTATTTCAACGCTCGCATATCTTTAGCATATCACATATATGATAAAAATGATATTTTTATCATTTAAAATATTTGTTCAACAAATGAATGTTTTTAACACTTCATAATTTAAATAAAAATGTAATTTTTATTGTTCTATCTTTTTATTCAACACATGAACTTTTCCAATACACACACTTCTCAACACATGAGCACCTCCACACATGGATATTTTATATATGTTGTTCATATAAGAAAGATGAAATTTCATTGTTGAAACTATTTATATATAAGGCGAATATTTTACATACTTCATATATATTATAAAAATGTGATTTTTATTGTTTAAACACTTCATTCGTTCACACTTGAATTTAATTTTCACACATCACTTCTCAACACATGAGCATTTCCACACATGGATATAGTTTCAACACATGACTTTAATTTCAACGCATGAAGATAATTTCAACATATGAAAATAATTCTAACACCTGAATATTATTCAAAATTTCGGCAGCATAACGGTAGGGTAGTTAAAACCGGCACCGTCCCTAGTACGGCTCCTCGCTCTACCTTAAAACCTCGCGGTTTTTGACAATGGGGATTCATGCATCTAATTCGCACGCAGGCGGCATGTTTTATTTTTATTTCCACAATTATTTCCAATTCATTTCAATCACCAATCGGTATTTTTCAACCACAACCAATCAATATCAACCGCAAACAATTATTCAACCATTCGCATTTTCATCCAATATTTCACACCAATACACAACAATAAATATCGTCCATGGTTTGTGGATGAGGGGAGTGTGTGTGTGTGTGTGTATATATATATAATTGCTATATTTCACTTGCATTTCAACACATATATCAATTATACTATGCATGTATAATTCATACTTCGCTTATATAGCTTACACCACGCATGTACATAAGGTATACAACACGTGTGTAATTTATATTTCGCTTATATAATTTATACACGATATTTTCCATTCAAATTCATTTAATTTAGATTTCTCACATTGGTTTTCGGATTGCTAAAAACCGTAGATGACTCAGAAAAATCCGCGGTCTCTTCTATGTGGTAAAGAGCTACCTTGCGGACCCGATGTTTACTGTTTCATCGAATTTCATCAACACACCATAAAGATATGATTTTTCAAAGTTCAAACATCATAAAGGACTCACCTTTATTGTTGGTTCAAAACTAGGGTTGCAGTTTTCGCGAGAATCGAGGCACGATAGGATGATCAGAGGTGATGACGTGGAAGAGGGAGGAGAGGGGAGTCGGCGCAGGGTGGTTTGAGGTGGTTCGGTGGTCTCTTGCGATTGGGACGGCGACGGAAGGTGCTCGAATTTGGATCGACGATTCTGGCGATGGAGGAGGCGATAGGGGTCGAGCTTGGGTCGGATTGGAAGAGGGGAGGGAGGCGCGTCGAGGTAGGAGGGTGGCGAAGGCTGGAATCGCCTGTGGCGGCGGCGATTTGGAGGAGAAGTGGCGAACGACGTAGATCGTCGGTCGAGAGAGAAAAACGAGGGTTTCTGGGTTTTTTTATTTTAAAAATAATGAAAGAAAAATTCTGATTGGCCCATGGTTTTAATAAATTTTTAAATAGTGTTTCTCCACACGGACACCAATTCAAACCCAATGACTGTCGTCCCTTGCTAATTACCCCCATCCCGGACATAATGGGATATGTTTCGTTGGCCAATTCGACTGTTACAGTCAGTTATTCTTCAAATTAAAGTATAAAACATTTAATTTTAACTTTGAACGTACATTTCAATTTGCCAGGGCCACAAACTGATTCGAAAAATTTCAGAAAAATAAATCTAGCTAAGTTTTGATGCTACGGTCCCAACAAAACTAGTTTCGTCGAATTCTGAGGTCGTTTGAAAAATGGCAATTTTTTGGTCGATCCGATTTAACATAAATTGACCAAACACATTTTCTTTTGCCACGCTCACATACTAGCTTCAAAAATTATGAAATTTGAAACCTAGCAATAGTTTGACATCCCGGACCCAACAAAAGTGGCTTCATCGAATTCCGAGGTCGTTTGCAAAATATCTATTTTCCTGGGCTATATATCCTATATAGCGACCTTTCCGAAAATTCATTCGGCCATAACTTTTGATTCCCATTATGAAACTTCGATTTTTCAGATTCGTTAGAAAGGTATTGATAAATAGATTTAAATAATTTTGGTTTCACTAAAATCCGTTATATTTTCCACCCTGCACAGTCAGTCAAAGTTTGAATTCAAATTCTCGAACTGACTCACTATTTTCTAATTCACTATTTTATTGAAATATTCTATTTTTAATTTTTCAAATTCCTTTGAAATAACCAATTTAATTTTTTTAATTTGGCTCGTATTTTCCGGTTTGTTACATAATATCTTTATTTGTCGATGAGTCAAATGACCATATGTTAAAAATATGATGTTAATGATGGCTTAGAATATATGTATGTGTTGACGAAGTGTTTGATGTATTTACTATAAAGTTAGTGCATTCAAAAATGAATACTACACTTCCATTTACAAGTCATCCGACTTGTTTATGTGATTGGGTCGATAATTTTACACATCGCCCAAGTGCACATATAACTTGTTATTTGTTTGTTGGATGAAACCCCACCAGGGTATTGGGATGATATTGGATACACACTAATCCCAATGTTAAATTATCTGTCAATCGATGGACAGTCTGTGATGAGCGTCAGTTATTTACTTTAATGCTCACACAGTTATAGATACCACTTTGGTCGTCATTTGGATGTTTGATAATTATTTATCATGATTGTCGATTCCATACAAAATATATGGTTGTTGGTTGAGTCACATTCCAATAAAGAATATTCTAGGAAAAGAATATTTTAGAAAAAGAATATATTTTGAGAAAATATTTTTTTATTGAAATAAACTAGTTATTAATTAGAATAAATCATAAAATTTAGATTTAATGAGTTTTCCAATTTGTTAAGATTTAATTGAAGTTAAATTAAAAAAATTAGGTTTTGGGTTGTCGTGAATAGCGCCTTAAATCACACTATTCTTAAACTCCATATGAAAAGAATAATCTTTTAATTTAAATTATTAAAGTTTTCATTTAGTAATTGAAATAAGAATGAAGTGTGAGTCAGGTTTATTGTGAACTGTGTTTCTAAGCGACATTTGTTCTTTAACCCAACTGACAGCGAAAGTATGATTTGGAATTTATAAATCTTTTATTAAGATTTAAATGGAAATTTTCCAAAGGTAAAGTTTTCCAATTTAATACATTAAATGGGAATTGAATAGGATTCGAATTCTTATAACCGAGATAAGCTTCTGTAAAAGAAGACCGATACTACATATGGAATTTAAAAGGCTTTGCCATTATTCCATTTATATTATGGGTCGGATATAGAAGTTTATAACGATTATATATTGAATGGATTTCTGTTAAGATTCCATATTTCATGGAAGATTATTTTGGGTTTACCGTGAACTGTGTTTTCAAATGACATTAGTTCTTTAACCCAATCGAACATAAGATTAATTTCTTGGATTTAAATAATCATTGAATAATGATTTTTAATATCTAAATTCAAATTGAGATTTTAATAAACCCTTTAAAAGAAAGATTTAAGTGCAAAGTTAAGAAATTTATCTTTGATAGAATCATTTGAATATTTTATTTAAAAGAATATTCTGAATTGGAATGAGGCGTTGGATGTGTTTTTATAATACTTGATTTTTAATTATAAAAAAAATACGTGAGTTATTCGGAAAGACCGGTTTTAACCCATTCCGAATAATTTCTGCGACGATGAAGAGTCGAAGATGAAGACGGTGGTTGAAGACCGACGATCATCACATGGGATGAATGTGTTGCTGCAGAGACCCTGATGGGAGTAGCTACCTTGAAGGGGCTTCAGTGGTGGTCGTCCGGACTATTGTTGATTGTTCGGATTTGGTTTTCGCTCAGACCCAGAGCATAAGCTAATAAATGGATATGTGTCTGACATTGGATTTCGTTCCGTGTGAATTAAATCGATTTCTGTTAATGTATGTCTGTTTGGTGGTAGGGTATTTATCCTCTACTTAACACCCTGGTATATATTAATAGTGATTGATCGCATGGCATGAATTGTCAATGTGGCACGCCAAGATGCAAATGATCAAGGCTTTTGTTGAAAAGCAGGGCCTTGTGGGATGATCAAAGCATAGCCTATTACGGCATAGCTTTGTGTATATCGTCACTTCGCGAGCCTCACACCCCGGTATGAGTCAAAAATGGGATATGGACCGTAGGGAGTGCACACGTTTCTTTCTAGCTAGTGGTAGTGTCAGAGCTTTAACACGGCCTGGCATTTTACTTATGTGGATGATGGATTTTGAGGCGCCTTGGATTTTTATAGGCCGATAGTGGTCATATTATAGGTTCAAAGGAACCGAGAAACGTGTGTTCAGGCATAACCAATCCACCGCCGATAGGTGGGGACTGGCCCTACCGCATTCAAGGGTTCACTGCGGGGGATCCTGAGGCATTTGCTAGAGTGTCTTGAATCGGTGAGGAGCTTGCCCCTAGTCTCGACTCATGATGGAAATCCAATTTCCAATACGATCTTGCAGTTTTGATTGTAGAACTAGTATGGCGACATAGTAGGATGGGGTACTATGCCGTCTATGATTGATACATTTTGATTGAAATTGTTTTTCTAAACATATATATATACCCATAGATATACACACTAATATCGAATCCATTTATTGTATCAAGCATCTTTTGACCATTATAAGGTAAAACCCTATCCTCCGGTTTGCGTTGCATTGTGTGATGGGACTTGGGTCTTATAATGGTTTCATTTTTCTAAAAAGCATTGCGTTGTTTAACGATTTACTTTAATTTATGCACTGGCAATCTAATGGAGTAAACCCGTTCCGCGTTAGCGGCGTGGTCCTGTGATTAGCCTTATTATTAGATAGTTAAGTTAAGATTTCTCATACCAGTCCCATAACTGACCTGTAGTTTGTTTCACTGGCAAACTCGGGTGCCCTTATTTTCCACATGGGCAGTCGAGTAGCTTTTTGCAGATATATTTACAGGATCCTGGCTTACAGCTGAAGCGGTATTCGGAAAGCTCTGTATCCGTGTATTTCTTTCAGTTGTATATTTGTAATATTTTCCGCTGCTATTTAAATGTAAGTTAAAACTCTGATATTATTGTATTTCCAATATATATTATAAGTTCATGCTTAGTTATATTCTTGTACTCTGGTGTAATTGTTGTAATCAGCAATAAAATGTTCTTCAGTTTGTGTTCTGATGTGTATTGTTCTCAAAGCAATCCAGCCTTTCCTTTACGGGGAAGTTTGGGTCGTTTCAGGGAGGTGCGCAGGGTCGAATCGACGGTCGTCTGCTGGTGGGGGGACGAACGGAGGCGGCACTGAAGTCGGGTTTTGGGTAAGGTTGCAGCGGTTTTATTGGAGAAGGAAGCGAGGGGCAAGGAGAGAGAGGAGACAGGAGCGAGGGAAGGAAGGGTTGGGCGCTGCGTCGCCGTAGGTTGGACGCGGTGGTGGGGAATCGATCGCCAGTGGAAGGGGGGGCGCGTCTGCTCCTCCGATCTTTCCTTTCTCTTTTTTTTTTGTTTGACTGAATCGATGTTAACGCGGGGTGGGGGGGCTGAGAGGAAATAAGGGGAGAAAGGGAAGAGAGTTTTATTTTATTTTTTTTAATTTTTTTAATTAGTTAATTTCAAAAAGTTGATTTTTTTCATTTGACATCTAAACGAGGCCCACCGCCTGTGGTCCATAGCTAATTACCCCCATTCCGAACACAATGAGATATGTATCATAGGCTGATTCGATCGTTGCGATCTGTTTTCGTCAAAATCAACATATAACTATATATATTGAATTTGAACGCACATTTCAATTTACCCGGGTCACATACTAACCAGAAAAATTCTCGAAAAATATTTTCTAGCTTCGTATTGACAATACGGTCCTAACAAAACTAATTTCGTCGAATTCTGAGACCGTTTGAAAAATGACCATTTTCCAGTCGATTAAAATCAATTGAAACTGGTCAAACGCGTTTTCTTTTGCCACGCTCACATATTGAATCGAAAAATTATGAAAATTGGAATCTAGCAATAACTTGACATCACGGATCCAACAAAAGTGGTTTAGTCGAAATCCGAGATCGTTTGCAAAATGGCTATTTTCGAGGGTCGAAATTCCATAGCGACGATTCGGAATTTTCAACTAGACATATCTTTTTATCCCCGCTATGAAATTTTGATTTTTTGGATTCGTTGGAAAGATATACTCAATTAGATTCAAATATTTTTGGTTTCACTAAAATCCGGTTTATTTTGCACCCGGTATGTTCAATTGAATTTTGAAATCGAATTATCGAACTACCGCGCCATTTTCAATTCCTTTTATAATTATAAATAATATATTTATACTCTAACGACGACGTATATAATATATACGTTCTAATTATATTCAAAATTAATTTCTCGTCATTATTATTTAAAATAATCTATTTCAAATATTCAAAATTCGCTAAAATTGCCAAAATAAAAAATTTAAACTGGCTCGCATTTCCGGGTTGTTACATTCTCCCCCACTTAAAACTTTTCATCCCCGAAAAGGAACGAAGCCGAAAGTTGTTTAACTAATCAACTCAACTTCCAGTATTTTGATTACGGCTTAAGTTATTCAACTTTTCAGTTTCTAAGAACTTTTCAAATTTTTCAAAAATTTGGCTAACACCCTAAATTTTCGAAAAATTTCGCCATAACCTCCCCTGCATCGGGAGCACCGGGAAAATCCCGAAATTGCCATGCAGGCCCTCTGATCTCAAAAAGAAAAAGAAAAAGCCAAGCTGCTAGCCAATCGGCTCATAAAATCATCACCACCCAAACAAAACAGTAAATTATAGTAAACATGTACCTATTTGTCGGGCAAACGAATTTTATTCTTCTGCTCTAGCCTCCTTGCTATGACCTGTTCAATGTAAGTACATGTATATGCAAGCAAATGCGACCAATTTTCAATACCATTCAATATTCGGTTCAATTAGGCATAATGGTTCAAAATTATCAACCAAATAAACAAACAACACAACCATCAATCAATTAGTGAATTAACGTTTAAAATTCATAATTTTGATACATATACAGAAAATCATGTTTTTGATGTCAATTCACAACAATGTATTCTAGCTATATATTGGTTCTCACACCAGTCTAATGGAAACATATAGAAATCACACCTTCGAAACTCGAATATGAATACTGATGATGATGCACCATCATCAGAATCATCCCCGGGTGTCTAGAATGTGATTTTATATCTATCCAGTATATTAAAACTTTGAATATACGTTCATGACGCGTATATGCAAAATCTTTATATATTGGATTGTCCAAATTCAATATAAATAAATATTCAAATACGTATAAAACGATTTAAATTTCAAAACAAAGTTGGTTTTCATTTGAAAAATATACTCTTCACACTCGTTCTAGGATGCTACTGATCCTATCTCTAACGAGTTATTCTAATTGGATATTACTATTCCAATATCTGATGAATTCTTTTGCATGGTTCTAATGTGTCTTGTTCTTGAGCTCTGTAAACCAAAGCTCTGATACCAAAATGAGACGACCCGAACTTCCCCGTGAAGGAAAGCACGGATAGAATTGAGAACAGGACAAAATAGAACGCAGACGGAAGAACATTTCATTGTTATTACGACAATTCCATCAGATACAAGAATATACAGAGTATAAATGAATAAAACAAATTCGATGAATATCAGAGATTACAATAAATTACACAACAGTGGAAAAATATACAAAACACAACTGAAAGTGATACACGGATACAGAGCTTTCCAAGCATCGTTCCAGCTGTAAATCAGGATCCTGTGAATATAAATCTGCAAAACCAAAACTACTAGCTGCCCGCGTCGAAAATAAGGGCACCCAGAGTTTAGGTTAAAACAATAAACTCCAGGTCAGTCATGGGACTGGTGTGAGAACTAAAACAGTTATTTAAAATTTTACTTTAAAAGAGAGTAATTCAAGGGACCACGTCGTATAACACGGAACGGGTTTCCTCCCAAGAATACTAGTGATATAACAAAACAGCGCAATGCTCTTTGGAAAAATGAAGCTATTATAAGACCCATGTCGCATCACACAATGCAACGCAAGCCGGAGGATAGGGTTTTCCCTTATAATAGCCAAACATGATTGGTACGTTTTAAAACAAATCATTTGATACTATTATAGGTGTATAGTGTCAAAACAATTTCAATCATAAATATCAATCCTAGGCGGCATGGGTACCATCTATCATGTCGCCATACTAGGCTCTACAAATAAAACCGCAATATCACGTATCGAAAATTGGATTTCCGTCATGAGTCGAGGCAAGGGGCAAGCTCCTCTCCGTTCGAGACACTCTAGCAAATGTCTCAGGACCCCACTTTGATCCTTGGAATCGGTTGGGTCGGTCCTCACCTAACTTTGGAGGATTGGCAATTCCTGAACACACGTTTCCCGGTCCTAACAGACCTATATCTGAGGCGCCTCGTATCCAACATCCACACAAGTAAAAAGTAAATAAATGTCAGGGCTGGTAGGTGACTGACATCACCCATAGCTAGAAAGAAACGTCGTGTTCTCCCAACGGTCCGTATCTCGTTTTTGACACATACCGGGTTGTGAGGCTCGCAAATTCACATTATAGACAAAGCTACGACACACAGACCATGCTTTGATCATCAACCACAAGACTTTGCTTTTCAACAGAAGCCTTGATCAATTGCCACTTACACGTGCCACACAGGCAATTCACTCCATGCGACTAATGTCCATCGATATACAACCTCTAAGCTCGTACGTCTCAGAAAAGGGCGTTAAGCAAGAGAATAAATTCTCCGCCGCCAAACAGATGTATATTTAATAGAGATCAATCAACACAGAATAAAAACCAATGTCAGACACACAGTCCATTTACAAGTTCGTTCTGGGTCTAAACGAAACCGGAGGCACTTTCCTTGCATATCCATCCATCTCCAAGTACGCCTGGACGATCACCAACTGTTTCCCTCATCTTGGGTGTACACCCAATCGAGGTCATCAGTAATCACCCAAACGATGTGAAGACTTCCAATCTTCAACCACCGTCTTCATCTTCGACATCTCGTCGAATCGGTTATTCAGAATGGGTATAAACCCGACCTTTCTGAATAACCCACGTATATGATAAACAAATGTTACACAAACACAACATACGCCTCATTCCAATTCAGAATATTCTTTTATTTACAAAATCACATTCTTAGGGAAAGGTTCCCATTAATTTTATCAAAGATAAATCCTTCTAAATTTATTCTTTAATCATCCTTTGGATATCATTTCAAACCAAATTATGGTTTTCCAAACTAGTCGGGATTAGCGAACCACACCGAAGTAATTATTTATTTTATTTCCCAATCCCAACCTATTCATCCCATGGAGCAAAACTGGTAATACTCCATATCTTTCACCATGGTGTTATTGGTAAAATTAGTTACATTTCACGTTCGAATCTAATTAAAGATTTAACTATCGCTTTGGAGCAAAACTGGTGATACTCCATTCTCGATCACTTTTCAAATTTGATAATTTAAATTATCAGTTCACTTTTCAATCTAATTAAAGATTCATTAAAACTCCACTTAGTTTTAATCTTCTCAAAAATCAATAACCTGTCTTTAACTGGGTTAAAGAACCAATGTCACCTAAAACACGATTCACGACAAACCCAAATCACATCTGATATTAAATATAAGGCTCTAAATAGCAAATATACCGGCTTATATTCAATATCAAATTCTGAAACCAACAAATATCGTATTGGAAATAACAATATAAAATATATCTTTCAAATTCCCATAACAATATTTGTATAATCACGAAATCCAACATCGAAATATTCCGAAGATAATTTCGATTCAAATCCAGTCCACTTTATATATATTGGAATTTCTGGTTATTTTCAAAACCAATTCAAATTCAATTTATTTATTTTAAAAATAAATAAATTATTAATTCTAGTTCAAAACTAGTTCATCTCGATAAAAATCTATTTTTATCTTTTCAAATGTGGATTTTTTCATCCCAGTTCTTTCCAATTCACATATTATGATTTACACAAATTATAGATATTTTTAATAATTTTATCAAGGCCCATACAGTCGATTTCCATCAACGGCTATCGAACTGCACTTATAGCGACCTTTTCCAAATTTGATTTGGACATAATTCCAAATCCAACCGTTAGATTTCAAATTTTTAATATTCATTGGAAAGCTCTTTTCGATACGAACCCAACGGTTCCAGTTTTAGGAGAATCCGACGGTCGGATCTCCCGCAACGTCAATTCGAAGTCAATGGTCGAAATTCACGAACTGCCGCGGCGCGTTCTGTTCAGACCATTATATATATGATATATATATACTATATATATTTCGTCGATTCCCTTTTAAAACTTATTTTATAAATCGTTTTAAATTCGTTTTCACAACCATTTCAACTCTATATTCAATTTCAAATCAAAATTGAATATTTCCTTATAAATTCGTTTTAAATTCATCTCAATTCAATTCAAATCTCAGTTCAATTGGAATTTATTTCAAATTGATTTTGATTCTACTTTAATTCATTTTCAATTCAATTCGAATTCGTTTATATTCAATTCAATTCAAATTCGTTTTATATTCAATTCAATTCGAATTCGTTATGTATTCAATTCAATTCGAATTCGTTATGTATTCAATTCGAATTCGTTTTATATTCAATTTTGAAATCATTATATATTCAATTTTGAAATCACTATATATTCAGCTTTGAAATCACTATATATTCAATTTTGAAATCAATATATATTCAATTTTGAAATCACTATATATTCAATTTTGAAATCACTTTATATTCAATTTTGAAATCACATTTCGATATTCATTTAAAAAATGAATAAAATCGATATAAATATCATTCACGTCTAAATGGCGCACCTCTAATCAACACGGCTTTATATATTTCAATAAATTCGTTATTCTATTCAACAAATGAATATTTATTCCATTCAACACATGAATCTTTATTTCTTCTTACTTACAATAAAAAGGTAAATTTTATTGTATAAATATTTTATTCAACACACGACTACACTTTTATAATATTCATTATTTCCCAATTGGGATGAGGCCCAATCAATCACCATATAACGTTAATTATATGGATTTCATACAACACATGTATATAATAGCAATGACAAATAATCAACCATCATTCAAAGTGCACCACACAACTGCATAAGCATCAAATATAAATAATTAACGCTTATACAGCCTGTCGACCAATCGATCGACATACAATTAAATAATTGGGATTAGTGTACGTCAAATATCATCCCAACACCCGTGTGGGGTTTCAAATCAACAAACACAAATTTTTATTTGTGCAGTTGGGCGATGTGTAAAATTTATCGTCCCAATCAATATCAGTCAAATCAGCGTATATAAACAAATCGACCTATTTGTTTATAAATATTTATTTATTCACATTCACTATATTCATATTCACGTTAAAAATTATATTTTTAACGATAATTAATTTATCTCAACACATTAATCTATATTATCGATTTCACAACAACATCACAAACCAATTTCACAACACATCAAACAAGCATACAAGTCGTCCATGGTCTGTGGACGACGGGTGTCGGGTGCTACTAAGCACCGTCTGCATCCTAATATATATATATATATATATATATATATATATATATATATATATATATAACTAGAAAAAAGAAATTAAAGTGAGAAGTTCTCACCAAAGCTATCCCAACTTCGCGACACTTCAAATGTAGAAGTCTTCGCCTTTTGTCACTTTCGTTGCCCGTAGCCACTACATATATAAAAATCACATTTTTATATTGTTGCTATATATATAAAAATTCTATTTTTATACCGCTACTATATAGGTAAAAAAAATCTATTTTTACACCGCTACTATATAGATAAAAATTCTATTTTTACCTCGCTACTATATAGATAACAATTCTATTTTTACATCGATGTTCATATAATAAAGATTATATTTTTATCATGCTATTCTCTATATAAAGATTTCCCCTTTTCAAATATAAAGATTTCGCCTTTTCAAATATAAGGATTTCGCCTTTTCAATACTTCTTCTTTATAAAAATTATATTTTTATTATGCCACTAGTATAAAAATTATATTTTTAACCTTTCTATGATATAAAAATTATATTTTTAACCTTTTTATGATATAAAAATTATATTTTGAACCTTTCTATGATATAAAAATTATATTTTTAACCTTTCTATGATATAAAAATTATATTTTTAACTTCTCTATTATATAAAAATATCGCCTTTGTTATAAATAAAAATCCCGTCTTTTATATCTAAAAATATCGTCTTTCACTTATAACTCATCTAACAAATCATACCTTTACTTAGATAGAAAATAATATCCTTTCATCGCTACAACACATATAAAGGTCGTATTTTTATAAAACTAAAAATTGAATTTTTATATGGCTATCTATCTAACAAAAATCAAATTTTTATTTTGCCATTCAAATAATAAAAATCGAATCTTTTTAAATATAAACATCTAATCTTTTTGCTTCAATACCTTATATATAAAGATAACATTTTTAATAACTAAAAGTGAATGTCTTTACATTTTTTTCTATGTAATTTATATTTAAAAATCATATTATTTTCTATTGTAAAATTAAATCAGATTTTTAATAATGCTTATAATTAAAATAATCGAACAAAGAAACTCACTGTCTTTCTTCCCCGTGAAGCCGCTTGGAATCAAATTGAAACTCCAAGCTTAGGTTCGCCGTTGCCACTGACCGGAGCTGCCGGAGTTGAGGAAGGCGGAGCGATCCTGGTGGAGGAGGCGACGGCTTCCTCTAGCTCACGATTTTCAGATTCACGAAGAGGATTTAGGGATTCTTGGTCGGAGACAGGGAGGGGGAGGTGCGCAGGGTCGGATCGGCGGTCGTCTGCTGGTGGAGGGACGAACGGAGGCGGCATTGAAGTCGGGTTTTGGGTAGGGTTGCGGCGGTTTTATTGGAGAAGGAAGCGAGGGGGAAGGAGAGAGAGGAGACAGGAGTGAGGGGAGGAAGGGTTGGGCGCTGCGTCGCCGGAGGTTGGATGCGGTGGCGGGGAATCGATCGCCAGTGGAAGGGGGCGCGCCTGCTCCTCCGATCTTTCCTCTCTCTCTTTTTTTTTGACTGAATCAATTTTAACGGGGGGGGGGGGGGGGGGTGGGGCTGAGAGGAAATAAGCGGAGAAAGGGAAGAGAGTTTTTTTTAAATTTATTTAATTATTTAATTTCAAAAAGTTGACTTTTTCACTTGACCTCTAAACGAGGCCCACCGCCTGTCGTCCATAGCTAATTACCCCCATTCCGAACATAATGAGATATGTATCATAGGCTGATTCGATCGTTATGATCTGTTTTCGTCAAAATCAACATATAACTCTATATATTGAATTTGAACGCACATTTTAATTTACTGGGGTCACATACTAACCAGAAAAATTCTCGAAAAATATTTTCTAGCTTCGTATTGACGATACGGTCCTAACAAAACTAATTTCGTCAAATTCTGAGACCGTTTGAAAAATGACCATTTTCCAGTCGATTAAAATCAACTAAAACCGGTCAAACGCGTTTTCCTTTGCCACGCTCACATATTGAATCGAAAAATTATGAAAATTGGAATCTAGCAATAACTTGACATCACGGATCCAACAAAAGTGGTTTCATCAAAATCCGAGGTCGTTTGCAAAATGGCTATTTTCGAGGGCCGAAATTCCATAGCGACTATTCTGAATTTTTAACTGGACATATCTTTTTATCCTCGCTATGAAATTTTGATTTTTTGGATTTGTTTGAAAGATATACTCAATTAGATTCAAATATTTTTGGTTTCACTAAAATCTGGTTTATTTTGCACCCGGTATGTTCAATTGAATTTTGAAATTGAATTATCAAACTACCGCGCCATTTTCAATTCCTTTTATAATTATAAATAATATATTTATATTCTAACGACGACGTATATAATATATACGTTCTAATTATATTCAAAATTAATTTCTCGTCGTTATTATTTAAAATAATCTATTTCAAATATTCAAAATTCGCTAAAATTGCCAAAATAAAAATTTTAAACTGGCTCGCATTTCCGGGTTGTAACATATTTTATAAATATGTTTTTAATAAAATTTAGTATTTTATTGTTATACTAATCTTAGAACATCTTACGTTTGAATGTGACAGTAAAAAGAAGAATTTTTACTGTAATTCATAAATCGTGTTCTAAATGTAAACAAATAAAAATAGGATTTTATTCGTTAGCCAAATTCTGTCAAAATGGAATGAATGAGAATATGTTCCATTTGTTGTTCATATTCTATTGTAAATAAACAAATAAAAATAATATATTATTTGTCGTTCAAATCTTATTGCAAAGTAAACAAATAAAAATAAGGTTTTATTTGTTGTTCCATTTTCTGTTGCAAAGTAAACAAATAAACAAAAATAAAGTTTTTATTTGTCTTTCAACTTCTAATGTAACATAAACAAATAAAAATAAGTTTTTATTTGTCGATCAGATTCTATTGTTCATCTCAGAATAATAAAAATAATATTTTAATATCTTAAAATAAATTAGAATAACTAGATCTGAATAAAATATGATTTAAATCTAAATTTTGATTTATTTTTCTAATCGCAAATAAAATTCAACAATATATGAGATTTCAATGCGGATCTAGCATAACACGACCAACAAACATACCACAAGCAATCATCAACAATTCATCAATCATAGAACATTTCAGATCTGAATTTACATCATTATACAATTATTTTTAACGCAAGAAAAATAATTTATAATTAATTAAATAATAAAAATTAGAGTTCTCACCTTGATTTGGCTGAAAATTCGACTGTCTCGGTTTCATCTCTGGTCTGCGCCATTGCGAAGATCTCGGAAAGACGAGTCCAATGCAAGTCGTTTCGTTGAATTCTGATATCGCAGTAAAAAGATATTCAATTTTAAACATTGGATAAATTAAATATTAAATAAATAAATAATATTAAAAAATAACTTCTTCTTCCTCGTTTACACGTTACAGCCGCAACCATCTCCATCGTCCATCCCCCCTGCGCGTGCCATTCTGAGCCACCCTCTGTCGATCAGACATCACCACTTCGTAGCCTCGGTCCTCCTCCCCCTTCGCCTGCCTTGGGTTCCCAATCGCGCCCCCTATAGCCCACAAACCTCGTCCAAAACCGACCACTTCACGCCCAAAAATCGAGCACCACAAAGCTCCAGAGATGATCATCACAGTATGAGATTAAAGCTCTCGAAAATCTCTTCGAATTGATATATAGTTTGCCAATTTTTGTTGAACGGATTAAGAGAAATTAGTGTTTGAAATTGGGATGATTCTAGCCATTGTTTGGAATAGGCGGCGGCTGGCCATTAGGGTTAGGGTTTAATTTTTTTTTATTAAATTCATTGAAAAACGTGTTATAAAGGTGGATTTCTGGACTGTCTCAGAATTGGGCTTGCTTACTGTCGATCTTAATGTTTTGAGGCCTTCTGAACGCAATGGGATGGGTCTCTGGGTCCAATTCCGAAATCTGTAGAATATTTATTTAAAATCCCATTAAAAATTAATTAATTAGATATTGACCGTACATTTAAATATGCCAGGGCCACATATGACCTCAGAAAATTCCAGAAAAAACATTTTTAGCTTTCTTATGACGATACGATTCTAACAAGACTAATTTCGTTGAATTCTGAGACTGTTTGAAAAATGACTATTTTCAAGTCGTTTAAATTTAACTGAAATAGTCAAAACACATTTTCTTTTGCCATGCTCACATATTAATTCGAAAAATTCTGAAAATTGAAACTTAGCTATAATTTGACATTCCGGTTCCAACAAAAGTGGTTTCGTCGAAAACAGAGGTCGTTTGAAAAATGACTATTTTCAACGCCAATATATTTAATATTAAAAATACATTTTTAAACAAATAAATCCTGAAACTCAAAATATATAAGTGTTTATAACTTTTTAAATCCAGAAACATCATTCCAGGCTCAATGGAAGTGGTTTCGAGTCGAAATTCCTTCATATGTGAAAAGTAGCCCTTCGGGCCATATATATATATATATATATATATATATATATATATATATATATATATATATATATATATATATATATATATATATATATATATTCTACAACGACCTTTCTAAAAATTGAATTGGCCATAACTTTTGATTCCTGCTATGAAATTTTAATTTTTCAGATTCATTAGAAAGATATGATTAAACAGATTTAAATATTTCTGGTCTCACTCAGTTCTGATTTATTTTGAATCCTGCACATTCAGTTAAAGTTCAAATCTAAAATTTTAAAACTACCGCGCCATTTCTAACCTCTTTTATATTCGTTTTAACTTCGATTAAAATATATTCTAGCCATTATTATTTATATTAAATTATATTATATTTTCAAAATTCATTAAAATTTTCTAAAATAAATTTTTTAAATTGGTTCAGAGTTTGCGGGTTGTTACATATGAACTGTTTTCCGACCATATGGTTCGATGTATACTTTTTTCTCTCTTTTAGTATATTTCAAAAGCTCCTCCGTACAGGGAGACTCTACCAAAAAAATTCAAAAATTTAGGGAGTTATAAATTTTTCAATAGTTTTGGAAATTTTTGTAAAGATAAAAGAGATGATTTTCAAATTGAACCAACTGGAAGATTTTTGAATGGGAAATAGGAAATTTAATATTTTCATGAAAACTTAAAGTTTTACGGGATTTGAGTTACAGAATACGAAATATTAAATTATAACAAAGGGGGCTTTTAAAATGTTAATGGGTTTGTAGCATTTCTTCTGCTTAGTAATTTCGGGGATTAAATTCGTTTAAGGGGGAATGTAATGTCCCATATTTTCGGGAGTTAATATTTAATTTATTATTTTAAATATTTTATTTGGAATTTTAATGGATTTTAATATTTAATTCATTGCTAATAACGAAGTTTGAACGTTATAATTTATATATATAATTTAAATCGAGCTTGTAATGGCGCGTAGTTCGTAATATTGAGTTTTGAACTTCAATTGAATATACATAATCCGTTTTAAGTCAGAATTCTGTGAAACAAGAAATATTGGAATCTTGTTGATTATAATTTTCTAATGGAAGAGAAAAATCCAGATTTTATGTTATAGATTATTAGTTATGTCCAAATCAAAATTTTAAAATAGTCGCTATGAAAATCGTTACTAAAATATAACGTTTATTATAATAATAATTTATATTTGATGACATTGAGTTGTATAATTTATATTTGAAGCTATATGTTATTTCGGGGGAGGTATTTATTATAATAATAATTTATTAATATTTTGGATTTTTATAATATTTTAATTAGCCTTAAATGTGGCCATTTTGCAAATAGAGTCCATTTTTAATGAAATTAATTTCATTTGAACCGTAACATTAAATTATTGTATGGTATTAAGTTTCATGGCAAACCGATGTCGTATGTGATAACGAGAGTCGTAAATGCCCAGTCATTTTCTATAGCGTGTAATTAATTTAATTTAATAAAGAGGTATTTGTGTATAACTTGAGCAGACGATCAAATTAAGCTACGAAACCAATTTCATTGAGTTCGTATCGACGTTTAGAGTCAGAATAGGCAGGTAGTTTGTTAATTTTGGACACTGGGTATTTTAGTGTCCGAAATAGCGTTGTTTGGCATATAAAAATAGCATACTAGGAAACATTCTCAGAGTGCGATGAAACTTATGACATTGGGTTCTTATTAATAAGTTGTTATAATATTTCAATTTTTGTGTCAATCAGACTTATCGTTTGATCGTGGAAACGATAAATGCCTTAATCATTTATATTATTTTGGCCAATTTAGACAGGGGTAACTTTAAAGGAATAAACGACTAGCCAAACGAACTCGGATTTTAGCAAAACAAATTTCATTGGATTCGTAAGGAAAAGGTCTAGTAGAATTTCAAGGTTTCAAGTTGATTGGATTTATTTTGTGATCGTAGGAAAATTAAACGTGTGATTTTTGGCTTGTGATTTATAAAGGATTTTCACAAATGACCTCAGAATTCGACGAAATCTGTCCCATCGGCTCCGGAATATTTTTTTATGCTAGGATTAGGAGTTTCTCTCGATTAGAGATCGTATGTAGTGGTTTTAATACTTTAATTCGTGATGAAGTAAAAATTAATAATATTATATTTAAATACTCATACCCTTACTATATATACTGAATGTAGCCCTAAAACTTGAAGTCAATGTTGAAGCCATGATCAACATTCCATGCCGCCTCCTACTCTAATAAAATGAACGATCCAGGAAGCTTCAATCCCCCAGTCCAAATAACTCAAAATCCATAAATCAATTTGTGAATCCATCAACTACAAAACTCTAAAGCATGTTGAGATTAACCTAAACAAAGGTAATGATCAGTTCTAGTGCATCAGTTTGTCTAGAATAAAGGTTCAAAGTGGTGGCTTTTGTGGATGATTTGCGAGCAAAGGGAGACGCCAAGTTGGACTATATTTTGGGGTGGAGGAGGGTGATGGTCTGGCGTTGGAAAGGGAGGTTTCATATAAACGTCCAGTCGAGGACTTGGCGGTGCGGCAGCATATGGATGTTTCGAGCTCATCTATTGTCTGAATGATGTGTGAAGCTTAGTGAAGGGAAGGCGGGATTGGTCTTTAATTAACCAAAGTAATCGGCTATTATTATAAATTAAACAGTAATTATTAGAGTTTAAATTACTAATAATTAAAGGTTAGTTGATTAGTTTACTAACATGGGTTAGGTTTTGGGATACTGGACTGGAAACATTGCGTGAAAAGAAGTAAAGGGGATCGGCCTTTATAATATAGAGGAACGAGTGATTAATTTATACTAACCTAGTAATTAATTATATAACAAATTATTGATTGATTCAAAAGGAAATAAATGTAGTAGAAAGAAATGTCGGCCTGTTGTTTCAAACCTGAAATCGGTTGGTTATTTTATCCTTACCAAAAGTAATTAGTTAACTAAGTAATTAGTTAGTGTTATTCTTAATAAGGAAATTAAATATTGAATTAAATAGTGTAAACTTATATTGTTAATAACTTTGTGATGCAAGGTCAAAATTGAATGAAACCAATTTCGTTAGGATCGTGGTGAAGAACAGAACATTATAGAACTGTTTTGGACAGAGATGGAGGTAGCTGAAATTTACAGTTAAATTAAACAACTATTTAATTTAACTATAATCGAACCACTTCAACGAAAATCAAATCAAGGTGAGTTAAACTCACTCAGTTCTTTCCACTTATAGTTTATATAAGTTGGGTTTTATGATTGTGTGCTATGGTTGGTAATGATTTACTATCTATTAAATATATATTCATCTATTGATTGAACTGATGAAATTAAACATCGTTTAATTTCAGTGAAACACCAAATCGTTATTTTAATGATTGGTCCTAATTTAGATAAACTTACCTTATTGGTTACGCTTATAAAATAAACCTGTTTGATTTAATGAATTTTTTGAATTTTTATGGTTGTGTGAAATAAATTGATTGATATTGAATTGTCGTTATTGACTATTAAGAAAACCATTATTTATTTGAACTGCATGATTATATTTGAGATAATGTATTTGGATACAGGGAAGAACAGGTTGGAGGGATCCGAAGGGATTCCTCAAATATAGTTAATGATATTTATTTTCATATTTTCATTATATGAACTGTTTTGATTAGATGATTGATTTGGTTGTTGACCATTGACCTAAAATTCATCATTTTTTTGTTTAAACCAATGGATAATACTGGTTAGTTAATTGGCAGTATATGGCATATAAATCGTCCATTTTATAAATATAGATTTACCGTCAGGTAAATTGATAGAAGTGAAGTTATAAAATTTATTTTATAATTGAAGATAGTTTTTTTTGAAATATATTATTTCAAATAAAAGTTATTTATAACGACCCGGATTTTTGTGACTAAATAATTTGTTTATTTAATTATTTAAAAGGTCGATTTGGTGATTTAAATTACCTATATTCAATATTTTTGATTATTTGATTAAAACTAATAATGGAATAATAGATTTACTTCCAAAAAGAGTTGGAAATAAGTTTAATTTACAAAATTTCATTAAGTGGATAATTTAAGAGATTTAATTCAGTTTAGATTTGAATTATAATAAGAACTTATTTAAATAAAAACGATGATTAAACGTATTAAATTTTATTTAATATAAAACGAGCTTGAAATGCCGCTATAATTCATAATTTAACGTTTTGAACTTCAATTGAATATACAGGATTCAATATAAGTCAGATTTCTTTGAAACAAGGAACGTTCAGATCTATTTAATTATATTTTTATTGGAAGTGAAAAATCGAGATTTCATCTTATAGATTGTGAGTTGTGATCAAATCAAATTTTTGGGAGGTTGCTATGGAATCGTTTATAAACCATAACGATTTATATAATGTAATAAAATATTGGTTTCAAATTTACATAAGATTTTTAATGATGTATTGTTAGTTTATTTAAAAAAAAAACAAAATAAGATAAAATCGGTAAGTTTTAATTTGGGAAATAAACAACTATTTTGTTTAACGTAATTTACACTATATAGTAGCATTTTTGGAACTTCACAAAATATATTAACTTGTCTATTTTATTGTAATTTTAGGATCGTGACACATTACCGTACATGAAGGTATTTTTATTTTTGTCGACACTGATTCGTAGGTGAGTGGGGTTTTACGGAATGGCGTATATTACTTGTTATCTAAGAAGTAAAGTTTGAATCTTGTGCAAAATCATTCACATACACCAAGCGCTTAGTTGTTTTTCATTTCACATCAGTTTGTGCAAACTCAAACTGTGCCAATATTGTATACATTCGGTCTGCAGAAAGATGCGGTTAACAAATTACAGTCCATGTGACATTAATACTTGTGGTGCGCCTCATACATGAGTAAAAATGTATATACATTGATGCGAAAATTAATTAATTAATGTACAGATCATGTTGTGTTTGTCTTTTGGCTAACCCAACTGTTCCAGAGGGCGGCAGCATGTCGTTGACTACAAATGTGCATTAATCTCTACACATGGCATTACGTGATATCTCTGTACAAAAGATAACGCACATGAAACATTTTCCGTACAGCCTATTACTTTAAATCAAATCTATCCTAACTTTTAATCAATAAATTACGCTGTCTCATAAATTAAGTCAGTACATGCCTACACCCCTTACGCTGTTCCAATTGAAAATAACCGACATGCTACTTATGAACCAAACAATGCTACCTGATGTATAAAATAAACATCACCACATGCAAATTAAATAACACATCAGACCTAAGTCTACAGGCACATGCCTTAGATTGGAAATTTTACACACTATTTTATACTGAAAGAAAGTGACGTTCTCTTCTACTTCTATATTTATACAGACTGTGCATTCAATCTTGCGAGCAAAAAGGAATGAAAGCCCCAAAATATATAAAAACAAGAGGAAAACGAATCAAAGCCACCCTTCTGTTTCTTTTACAAATCGTTATTTAAAAAATAAGTCAAATAGTAGTAACCTATAAAATCCAACGGTATAATATTTGAGTGTGTTTTGGGAGATCTGTCTTATCTCGAAGTTGCGTCAGTTGTGGGAGGATTCTGGTGAACTGGGGTTGAAGGGACCATTGCCACCTCAAGCGAAGGTGGAGAGGAAGAAGTCGCATCGTTAGGATCTGGTCGTGGCGTCTCTAGAGCATGGTGGTTGGAGATAGGCGAGATGGATCGGAATTTGGACGGCCTCGGTTTCTGATTGCGTGAGGGAGTTACATGGGGTTGGATGATCTTAGGTCAGTGGGGAAGTTAGCTCAGCCGACGACTATCTTGGTGGTGGTTAGACAATCTCCGGCGCAGTGACGCGGAGTTGAAGAGGGGTTGAGCTAAGGGGTGCCATTGCGATGGGTACTGGAGGAAAAAGATTCAGTTTTTTGGAGAAGGTGAAGTTATATTCAACTGGGAAGGTAAAGAAAACAGGAAGAGATGGAGACCACGTATTCGAACCAGGGAAAAGGGGAAGATGCGTTAATAACTAGGATTAAAGCTTAATGCACGGTTAAGAAGTACTAACGAGGTATTCAAATTTTAATTGACATAAACAAAGAAGTTAGGCCTTTTTATTACGAATTAAACCTTATAACATATTAATTGGTTCGTGTGTTATCAGAATTTCGATAAATTGATCGCATTGGAATCGTAATTATGAAATCTACATGGTGGTACTATTATTGCCGAGAGCAAAGCTATTAGAATTTCATGATAAAATCAGACACTGTTTGATTTTAAAACAAAACGAAATCAGAACCGTCGACTGCGAACCAAGGTGAGTAAATTCACTAACTCTACCTCGTTTATATTTTTATATAAATGAGTTTTAAATTTATTTATAGTAATTTTATACTGTGCAAAGGGTTGATTGGTTAAATAGTTGATAAAATTGGTTGAAATGGTTGATATAATTACATCGTTGATCGATTATCGATTCTGACATTTTATATTGATGTGAAATTAACATTATTGATGTTGATTAACATATGTGGATGCAAGGAAACAGGTTGGAGGGATCCAACTGGATTTCTTAACATTTATATTATTGTGTTTGCATTAATTATGACTTATGCTTTGATATATTAACTGTGATTGATCTTGTTGTGTTTAAATATCACTGGCCCTAGAACTTGGTACTTGAATACCCTAAAATATTTTCGAATAATGAAATTTGAGTTTTAAAAAGGGAATTTATTTCCAAAAATAGAAATGTAATTTCAAATAGAATTGAAATTAAAAACATATTAATGGAGAAAACAAGTAGTTGTTTATAAATGGGAATATAAATTAAGTGAAGTATTTATCTTAGGATAAATCGAAATATAAGTTCAAATTCGAATTTATATGGAAAAATGGAAAATGGTTTTGAAACCAATATCGGAAATTAATTTGAATTTAACAAAGGGTGTTAAATATTAGTTAATCTTTGATTAACTATAATTTAAATAATTATCGAATTGGTTAGTGTTAATAAAGTTAATTATTATTTAATAAGCTTTTAAAAGTAATAATTATACTATTAGTTAATTATTATTTAATAAGCTTTTAAAAGTAGTAAGTATACTATTTTTAGTTAATAACAAAGTTAACTATTTTTAATATAGTTAATAATAAAGTTAATTGTTAATAATAATTAAAATAATGATTTTAATTGGAGATTCAATTAAGAAACGATTTGGTGGCATTATAGGATGATCAAGGAGGTGATAAGAGTTTCATAAAGCGATTTGTAATCCAAATTTTTAAATGTGGTTTGTAAATGGGATTTGTCGGTAAAGGCAAAGATTTAAACAAGGCGTTAAATTTTAAATTATGAAAAGAAAATTCAATGGAAAGAAACTTATAGGGAAGATGGTTAATACGTTAATAATAGGCTAAAATGTGTTAATGGTTTTAGAATGAAATCTAAGCTAAGTGGTGAAAAGATGGTAAACGGATTAGTATAAGTGATTAATCCAAGCAAGGTTTAAACAAGTTTTTTTGACAACCAAAGTAATGACTTTAATTAAATTAAGCAAAGCACTTTAATTGAAATAAAAATTTTAAAATGCAAAGGAAAACACATAAGATAGTTTGTGTTAAACATTGATAAATGGATTTTTTACATAAAATCCAAGGAAGAGATTTTGTTGAAAAGAAGGTAGAAAGCGGATGTTTATCCTTATATGACCTTTATCTTATGGGTTTCGACAAACAGAATGGTATATGTCTGCATTGTTTAAATCCAGACATTTGACTATCTTTTAAAAATGAACAATGGAAGCATGTGCGCCGCACACAGTACTTCTAAACAACGATTTTAGTGTTGTTGCGATAATAAATGTTTTATAAATCTAAATAGCGTTTTTAGCGCTGTTGTGATAATAAATGCTTTATAAATCTAACAGCGATTTTAGCGCTGTTGTGATAATAAATGTTTTATAAATCAAACAGTGATTTTAGCGCTGTTGTGATAATAAATGTTTTGTAAATCTAACAGGGATTTTAGCGCTGTTGTCATAATAAATGTTTTATAAATCTAACAGCGATTTTAGCACTGTTGTGATAATAAATGTTTTGTAAATCTAAACAACGATTTTAACGCTGTCGTTATAATAAATGTCTTATAAATCAAATATTTGAAAACAGCGATTATAACGCTACCGTTATAATCAATGTTTTTCCGTAAAGGAAGGGGATTCTTAGATTGAATCCGAGAGTCGCATAAGCGATGTTTTGTTTAAAGTCGTGAGCTTTGACTGTTTGAGAATTTTGTTCTGTTAAGGTCTAAGTGGTAATTATACCCCAACTTGATTGACTTCATAATTAACTAAGGAAGGGTTAAGGTTTGGTAGTGAATATTGGTTAGGGATCTGATTAGTAAATAAATAATTAATGAATTGAGTTATAGCAACGATGTTTATTACGTAACATGGGTTTAACTAAATGAAAAGGTCTTGGAAACATTTCCCAAAGTAAATCAGAGGTGGTTTCTAGGTATAGAAAATGAAATGATTTCGGATAACTAGAAGTTAGAAGTGATAATTGGAAATGATTTTCCAATATTAATAAAGTATATCTTCTAAAATATAAAAATAAGAATATATGAATATATAGAAGTGTTTTCAAATTGGAATCAGTGATATCTTCTCGAATAAAGAAATAATGACGTTGGAAATGTCTTCCAAGAATCGAGATTGAGATTTGAAAGGATATGGAAGATTGAAAATGGATTTTAGAATCGATAATATAATAAGGAATTAATATAAAAAGGGGCCAGTGTTGTTGATGGTTGATCGGTAGAATTTCCAATTGAAAATAAGACCGTTGATTGTATGGATGTTACTTTGATAGTGAAATCATCGACTATCAAAATTTTGATTTATTTTATGCCTCCGTTGTCAATATAGAGAGCCCAGGATCGGATTTAATATTTGAGAACCACTCCGTATTGGCATAAGCGTTACGAATCAACTTATGCTGAATATAATTGAAGACGGAGTAAAATGCAATGGCTGTTCCGTTAATCCTAGGTAGAAATTGCCTAAGATGGATTGATAGAATGGTGCCTTCGGGTTGTCCAGTGCTAGGAAAACGTATATGGATGGATCTGACAATGTCGAATTCAAAGTAAATGATGGCATGATGTGCTGAAAGATAATCGTAACCTCTAGCCTCATCAACCAGGAAATGACAGAAATCGGGCTGGCAGCAAGGCTAGGTAGGCCGCTCCCATTAGGATGTATAATCACCTATCTAGAGAAATTCCAATTGCTTCTTTAATCTATCGATGTTGTCCCTTTCGGGGAACGGTTGTTGATACCAACCGTTGGTGATATACATTCGATACACTCAAGCGAAATGAGTGGTCGGTCATGTGTGGGCCGGGTTGCAAGACGTTCTTGTTGAACCCCACTGTATCCTCTCTAGAGTACACTGATCGGAAGTGGTTCCATATCTTGTCATGTTGGAAATCCAATCTCCAATAAGCGCCCTGCGGTTTTTGATTTCATATTATATATGGAGCGTGAGATGCAAGCGTTCCGCTAAATTCTGTTTATTTGTTGTAGGCATTATTATAATATCACCAGATTTTGATATCAAAATATTTTGGGTTATCGTAAGGTAAAAACCATCCATGTTTATGGGTGGATCAGTCTTACGATTATCTATTCTTTCGAAAGGATTTTTAAAAGTTAAACCAATGGTTGGAGTTTACTCACACTAGTCCCATGACTGACCCAGAGTTTATTTTGTTTTATTTTCCCTAAACTCTTGGGTGCCCAAATTTGTACGAGCAGTCAAGTAGTCGGGATTTTTTACAGATTTACTTGGAGGTGCTTGAAGTAGAAGGCTTCACCAGTTAGCTATAGACTATCATATTTTCCGCTGTGTACTATGTTGTATCTGGAAACTGGTGTTTATAATTGTTCCAGGGATAACAGTTTTGCTCTGATGATGGTATGTATATAAAGTTACTGATTTGTTTTTCAAAGTTTATGTTATCCAATATATTTAATTCGTTCCGCTGTGAGTTTGTGATCTTCATTTTCTTCTATTCTAATATTTCTTTCTTTCTATTTCTCATCCTCTAACTTCTTTCTAATAGTGATTCGTATTTTGGTGCAATTTGGGTTGGACGTGTGGTGTAATTAGTTAACTCAAAGGGTATGGAAATTCAGGCCATTACATTTTGTATCAGAGCTGAAGGTTGAGTAGTAACCTTGGCTCTGTGGCATAACTCAATAGAGATGGGATTAGTAATACCCTAGGTTTAGTTTGAGTGTATATATCTAATCGCGTATTTGTGGATTTGCTATTAAATTGTTTTATATTGTGTTGGCTGGTTTGTTGAGTAGTTTATGAATTCTGGTCGATGCAGAATGTACAACTGCATCAATAGGTGTTTCTAAACTCCCGAACAAAACAAATTGATACAGTATTGTTTTCAAATGGGTAAATTTTGCCCAAAAATTATTTTGACGCAAAGGGAATAATTTTTGGATTATTATAGTATATGAGTGTGTTGATTGTTATTACAATCAAATAAAATTGTGAAATATTGAAATGGTTATATGAAACCAAATTGAATTTGTATATGAATGAGATATACAAATAAGCTTAATTGGAATTGGATTCAGATCAAAATCGTGAATTTAAATCCCGGGTGTTTAGAGAATATTTTCTGAAGTATTTTAAAGGTGATATAGCATTACTTGAAGGTTTTGAATGAGAATGGTTTTTAATGAGTTTTGAAAGTGATTAAACATTGAAATCACTTTAGTGGCGAGAAAATAATTCTGATAATGGGTCGCGACATTATCAGCATTCATTTTCAAGTTTTTGAGTGACGGGCTGCTACATAGTAATTTGGAAATGAAAATTTTATTTGAAAAGGACATGATGTTTTAGAAATTCAAATGTTTTGAATTCAGATGATTATAAATATATGTATATATATATATATGATTTCAAACTAATTTAAAATAAAAACCGGGAATTTAAATTCTGAAATTGAATTGAACTTGTATAAGTTGAAATGGTAGAAGTAAATTAAATGAATTGAAATTTAACCTAAGGTAAATATAACTGGACTGGATTGGAGATAATCCAGAATGAAATTAAGCAAGTTGAATATATATTGGATGTTGTTAATTGAAATTTAATTGTGATTAATTTGGATTCGAGTATAATAAGTGGAATGACTTGAATAGAAATCATATTTGAATTGATGGAATGGAAGTGAACTAATTAGAAGTTGATTAGAGAGTTAAAAACTGGAAGTTGGATTGATTTGAACCAACTGGAAATGGATATAGATATGTTACACAGATATTGAATGGAAGCAAATGCAAGAGATAGAATTATTCCCAATGAAAAGGTACATGTTTCACAATATTACTTGGGTTTGATGGTTTTATGAGCCTATGGGGCAAGCCGCTTGGCTTTTTGATTTTCTTATGGACTGAAGAAGGCCTAGAAAGGTGAGTCGTGATTGTACCGATTAAGCCTGCAAAGGAGATGCTGGCGAAATTTTTCGAAAATTTAAAGAGTTAGAAAATTTTCAAGAGATTTTTGATAATTTAAAATCAAGTTGTTAATTATAGTCGAAATAAGAAAACCAGAATTGGTTATTAAAATTTCAAGTGGAATAATGAAATTGATAAATGGATTTAAAATCAATTGGAATGGGTGTGGATATGCAGAAGAACATATGGATTGAAGACAAGAAAGTGATGATGGATTATCCAAAAAGGTTGGGCATATCATTTGAAAAGAATTATGAATGGTCGAGTATTGGTGTGAGAATTCAAAGGTCGGTAAGAACTGTGTTATGAAAGTACGGAATATAAGATTTCAACTACGTAACTTATGAGGAGTTAGAGCTATGGTGTAACATCCCAGATTTTTGAACGTTAATCGCGAATATTTAAATTTGTTTAAATATTGATTTGGCAATATTAGCAGATTTTATATTGAATTTACTTTATAAAATCGAGTTCAAAATATATAATTTATTATATAATTAAAACGAGCTCGAAAACGACGCGGCAGTTCATAATTTTCGATCTGAACTTTAATTGAATATACAGAATCCGTTTGAAGTCGGAATTCTGTGAAACAAGAAACGTTTGAACCAATTTGATTATATTTTTCTAATAAAAGAGAAAAATCGTGAATTCATCGTGTAGATGGTAAGATATGTCGCTATAGAATCGTTCACCGACCGTAACGGTTTATTTGACATAACTGCATATCGGACTCGAATCTGGACAAGGTTGTTTTGAGACGTAGTTATAATTTAATTTTTAGAATTTTACTGTAATTTTTAATAAATTAAATATGCAACTTTTTATTTGAAGTATTTTGCACCCTATATCAATATTTTGGGATTTCACAATGTGAGTTAACCTACCGATATTATTATATTTTCGGGACCGTGACATCTCGTTGGACGCAACTGTATTTTTATTTCTGTCCATAGAGGTCTGTATATAAATGGAGTATTATATGACGGGGTACGCTAAAATTTCATATACTAAACTAAACGTACATCCCATGAAATAAACAAACGAGGCACAAATAAAAATGAAAACATGCTGACCTAATCTAACACCTAATTTGTATAAGATAGCTGAAGTCTTAAAGAAGAAGGAAAGCTGCACATGTTTTCTGCCACTTCGCTGGCAAACATCAAGTTATATATATGAGAGGGACACTTCACGTCAGCCAACCTATTCTATAGTTTTTCCAAGCCTACGTATTCTTGCCTCAGTGATTTCTTTTCAATATATATGAACCGTGGCGACCAAGGGAGCAAAGTGAAATGACTTGCCTTGTAATATGTGAACGTGCCAATCAGGGAAACGAGAAAAGAATATATATAATTTTAGTTGCGTGCTCCCCACACCAAAGTCCTTCATCGCCACGTATCCTTTTGTATAAATACCCCTCTACCCATTGTTTTCTGGCAGCAAACAAAAACTCTCTCTTCGCATATATCATCGACTAAAAAAAAAAAAAAGGGAAAGAGAATAAACGAAGAAGAGAGGGATGGGAGTGTCTGCATGGGAGCATGCTGGTGGGCAACGTTAGCAGCACGGGAGGATACCGAAAGAAATGAAGAAACGATGGAAGTAAAATTGGGGACAACATGTAGACGTGATGATTGGGAGAGGAGCCGAAAACTGGAGTTGCGAGAGGGAGCAGTTCGGGTTCTTTAAAGAAAACAGTAGAGAAAAAAAAGGGAAGTGGTAGCAGTAATGTACATGCGGGTTTTGGGCTTGCGGGGAGAGAACGTGCTGATGGGGAGGAATGAGGGCGTGAGGGGTGTTGTACACTATGTCATGCAAAAGAGAGAAAAAAAAAGAAGAAGGAAGGGTGTGGACGTAAGAAGCAGGTGGGGGAAGACGAAGTGATGGGTTTAATGATGATTGGGAATGTTTTTGCACGGCTGTCATGCATGGGAAGGCGGTTACTGTTGCGAAGTGGAAACGGGAGAAGGAGCATGTACAATAGAAACTCCATGAGCCTAATCCTGGTATAAATCGTTCCTAATTTTATTTGAGTTTGCCAAATCCTTATTTAATTGTGCATAATGGTATACAGCACATGCACCATTATCAGTTGTATACACATATAACGGGGTAAGATGTAAAGCAACCAGGAGTTTAGTGTTTTCACAAATTGATCTATTTGGACGTTCTGATTTATATAATCAATACTAGTTAGCATTTTATAATGAACTTTCTTCAAAACGATGTATTAAATAAGAATAGGTATTCTCCATAAGCAATAGATGTTCGCTATTATGTTTGCGTCCAAGTTAAATGACGCTCTTCTAAAAGTTGACCATTTCAAATAAGTTTGAATTTTGATCAAAGATATTTTCTTAAAGACACGTGTAATGCAAATGTCAAAGTATACACAACACAATTGGGAAAGTATTGATATACATTTCAGTCCCATTCGTACACAGTTTCAGATAAATTAGTTTTCCGTATACAATTAATAAGTAAATGATGACAGACTACCAAGACGAGTCTGATAAACTGAACAATAGTTGTTAAGCTTAATCTGGTTGACAATGTGAATTATATCGAGTCGACCCATCAAATGGTCCATTAGTTTGAACGATGAAAATCGAGCTATTCAGCCCGTTCAACTAAGTTAATTATTTTATAATCATTCAATACCAGATCCCACAAGATACTTTGTACAATACCCACTTTTCAAATGACCCAAATTTGCATGCTGCGGTGCAAATTCCAATTCCATTTTGAAGAATTAGACCAAACAAGAAACAGTGGACTTATGATGCAAGATGTTGGAATGAGAACGGTCGAAGCGAACGCAGCTGGAAGCATGTTAAACGAACCGTTTGACAACGGATAAAACCAATGTGAGTTTAACTCACTCAGTTACCCGTTTATATTTTATATAAACCGGGTTTTATTTTATTTTGTGTGAAATGTTTGCTGATGGTTGTTTGTTAACCGTTATTCGTTGAACTGTATGGTTGTGTTAAAATTGAGGTAACCATTGTGATGCAGGGAAGGACAGGTTGGAGGGATCCAACCGGATTCCTCAAATATGTAGTTATTTATATGAACCGTTAATCAGTTGATTGATCATTTGTTGTTGAAACCAAATCCAACACTTGTTTGATTTTAACCAATGGGTGACATTGGTTAAGTATTTATTGGCAGATGGCCCGTTAATGAATCGTTTTATGGAAACTGGTTTATCGTCATGAAAAGCGATGGAAACACAGTTATAAAGTTGTTTTATAACTAAAGTTAGTTTTGAAATCTATTTTGTATAGATTATTTTAAATGAAGTGATTAAGAGAGATAAATGATTATTTTTGTTTTGAACTTACAAAGAAGTATACAAAGTAAGATTTGCATGTTAGCGAGTTTTGCGGCAAATATGAAGCGATTTACCAAATGTTTAAGATTGAATGTAATGGTTAAATGTGTTTATTTAACCTAACTAGATTGTTAATTCAATCAAAATGAAAGTATTTAAATTAATCTTCTTTATTTAACCAGGTGATAATGGTTAACAAAGTAACCATGTTGAAATGTCCAAGTCAACCACTTGAATGAGAATAGTTATTTTAAACTATTCATTTGATTAGTGATTATCATTGAAATTAAGTATCATTTTTAATAACCTTTTGAGGAAGATTAATTATTTTTGTAGTAAACCAACTGATATGAATAACGGTAGAAGATTGACAAGGAATCGAACTGAAAAGGGATTGTAAAAGAATAGTACATGAATTTATAAAGAGACTCGATAAACAAGATCTGAATATATATGTAATAATGTTTTCTAATGGAACCAAGTATTTTTGATATATCGAGTCGAGCTTTCGATAAAAAGAAAAATGTTAACCTTTAAGGTGAATAATGAAAGGAACCAGATTTGAAATGGAAGTGGTAAAGGGGATTTGTTGAATAAAACCCTTGTTTATAACCAAAGGGCATTTTAGTAAGTTTACTCATATTTATATGAGTTAGAATTTGATTTATCCCTTGAAAGGAATTTTACAAGAAGGAAAGTTTAAACGAATTTTCATATGAGTTGAAATTGAACAAAAGGTTGAGCAGATTGAATTTTATTATAAAAGTAAAGATAAAATGGTGAGATATGGGGATAACTGTTTTAGATATAGAATAGAGCTAATTGAATCAAGGTGGTCATAAATGGGGTTATATGGAGATGATTGGGTTAATTATTGAAATGAGATTTCGTTAGTAAACTCCTAGCCCGAAGATAAGAATGTTGTCGGCTCAAGGTCTGAGAGGTAAATAAAATACCCAACTTGAACGACTTCATGATTATCCAAGGGTGATATTGGTTTAGAGACGAAGGTAGTTGAGGGAATTAAATGATATTTCTGCGAAGGATATGATAAACTGTAATTTGAAAGGTTGAGTAAATTGATTTGGGAATAAGAAGTGAAGGGGCGTACTTCAAATATCGAAAGAGTTATAAATGAATGTTTGACTAAACGAGGCCAAATGACGCCGTATACTGAACCAATGGATCCACTTTATTTTATATGGGTGATTGTTGTTTTGATAGTTAAAACACCGACTATCAAAATCTGGCCAAATCGATTGTTGGTTCGGAAAGACCGGGATCGAATTTATATTCGAAAACCATTCCGACCAGCAAATACGTAACGTTAAAGATATCAGAAGATGGTCGAGGTGGAGCATTGAAGACCGTTGATCTTCCTAAGCGGAAGAACTACTCGTTAAATTTCTCTGGCTAGCTACCAGAGTTATGATGACTTGTGATTCTGTCGTGATTGGAACCTTCGGATTGCAAGGACTACTCGCTACTGATCCAAGGGGTGATTCCTATATTGGATGCAGTAGGAGAGTGCCTTCGGTTCATCCTGTCCCTGGATGACGTGTATGGACGGTGTAAAAGGTGGCCAGATGTTTCAAAAGTCGATTATAACCTCAAGCCTCATCAACCGGGAAATGACAAAAATCGGGCAGGCAGCATGGCTATGTGGGTCGCTCCCATTAGGATGTATGATCACCTATCTAGAGAAATTCCATTTGCTTCTTTAATCTGTATTCGATGCTGTCCCTTTTCGGGCAGGCGGTTGCTGATCCCAACCGCCGGTGATATACATTCGATACACTCAAGCGAAATGAGTGGTCGGTCATGTGAGGGCCGGGTTGCAAGAAGTTCTTGTTGAACCCAGTGTATTTGCCTCTAGAGATACACGTTCGGAAGGTGGTCCCATACCTTGTCAAGGTCGGAATCCAATATCCAATAAGCGCCCGCGATTTTTGGTTTGTATACTATATATGGGGAGTGTGAGATGCAAGCGTTCCTCTAGATTGATATTTATGTGTAATTAGACATTATGATAATATCAGAGAAAGATATTGATTTCAAAATGGTTTAGGTTATAGTAAGGTAAAAAACCGTCCGTGTTTATGTGTGGACTGGTCTTACTATTATCCTTTTCTTTCAAAAGGATCTTGAACTTTAAAATCAATATGGATGTTATATAAACTGTGCGAGTTATTCTCACTCTGGTTCACCAGACTGACCCGGTATTTGAAATGCTCGGGTTAGCCCGGGTTGTACAGGTCCAGCTTATCAGGCGCTGCGAAGTCTAGAGACATGTCGAAAGAGTTCAGACATATGATTATATTCCGCTGTGTGATGTATATGAGGACAGGTTGTTATAACTGTCCAAGTGTATTGATGTACTCTGATGTTGTAAGTATATTTTCAGGCTCTTAATAAAGATTATTTCTATATTATATTTTGTTCCGCTGCGATGTGAGACTCTGATTCTGTGTATTGTTCTTCTTCTTATTCTTCTATTCTAAAATTTCTATCTTATCTTTCTCATCCTCCAACTTCTTTCTTCTAGCTTTCTGGAGATTCGATACTCGAGTGGGACACAGTTTGTGTAAATGTCGATAATTCGAGTGTCGAATTTTCCGGGTCGCTACAGTTGGTATCAGAGCTATTGGTTGAGTAGTAACCTTGGCTCTGTGGCGTGACTCAGTATAAATGGGGTTAGTAACACCCTAGAATGAGTAGAGTATATATGAGAGCACGTACTTGTAATTGATTTTAAAATTATTTTCAAACTATTTTGAAAAAGGGGTAAATGAAATAATTTTTCCCAAATTATATTTTATAGAAAAGAAAATAATTTTCTATAGTATGGTAATATTGGTTGTATTGCTTGATTTGGTTGAAATTCAAATTATGAAATGAGATTGAACTATTAAGAAAAATCGATTAGTTAATCAAATTGAATGTGGAAATTTAACCTGGTTAAGTGAATTCAAATAAAATAAATTTCAGAATCGAATGGATAATATGGAAATCAATAGGATATCAATTGTTTGATATTAAATTAAGGTGAATGCAGACCAGTAAGTATAAATGGTAGATATAATTCAAATGATTTAAGGGTCGGTTATTTGGATGCGGGAGGAGTTGGATAAAATTCATCAGACGAGTTAATGATGAAGTTGAATGTATTAGAACTAAATCTCAGCATAATGAATTGGAAATAAAACTTGTTATGAAATGAAACTGAATTATTTAACCCTCGATTGTTACTTGCATTGTAAGTAAGTTCAGTACAGATATTGGAAGGACATGGGGGTTGCATTGGTAAAACAGATTGGAAGTACATACGAAGAGCTCTTGGTTGGTTGGAGATTGGGTTGCCCGACAAAAAGGTAAACCTTAATATTGTTAGTTGGTGATTGATTTATACCCCTGAGTTAGATGGCAATTTGGCTTTCTTTTGGGGAAGTTGAGGCCGTAGTGGCATTTGTAGTTGTTGTGATTGAGCCATGCAGTGGAGATGCTGGCAATTTTTTTAGGAATATTTAAAGAGTTTGAATTTTATTTGGTAATAATTATTTTAAAATAACCGTGTTCGGACCATTCTTCTTACCTTGCAATTTCGAGGACGAAATTATTTTAAGGGGGGAAGAATGTAACATCCCAGATTTTTGAACGTTAATCGCGAATATTTAAATTTGTTTAAATATTGATTTGGCAATATTAGCAGATTTTATATTGAATTTACTTTATAAAATCGAGTTCAAAATATATAATTTATTATATAATTAAAACGAGCTCGAAAACGACGCGGCAGTTCATAATTTTCGATCTGAACTTTAATTGAATATACAGAATCCGTTTGAAGTCGGAATTCTGTGAAACAAGAAACGTTTGAACCAATTTGATTATATTTTTCTAATAAAAGAGAAAAATCGTGAATTCATCGTGTAGATGGTAAGATATGTCGCTATAGAATCGTTCACCGACCGTAACGGTTTATTTGACATAACTGCATATCGGACTCGAATCTGGACAAGGTTGTTTTGAGACGTAGTTATAATTTAATTTTTAGAATTTTACTGTAATTTTTAATAAATTAAATATGCAACTTTTTATTTGAAGTATTTTGCACCCTATATCAATATTTTGGGATTTCACAATGTGAGTTAACCTACCGATATTATTATATTTTCGGGACCGTGACATCTCGTTGGACGCAACTGTATTTTTATTTCTGTCCATAGAGGTCTGTATATAAATGGAGTATTATATGACGGGGTACGCTAAAATTTCATATACTAAACTAAACGTACATCCCATGAAATAAACAAACGAGGCACAAATAAAAATGAAAACATGCTGACCTAATCTAACACCTAATTTGTATAAGATAGCTGAAGTCTTAAAGAAGAAGGAAAGCTGCACATGTTTTCTGCCACTTCGCTGGCAAACATCAAGTTATATATATGAGAGGGACACTTCACGTCAGCCAACCTATTCTATAGTTTTTCCAAGCCTACGTATTCTTGCCTCAGTGATTTCTTTTCAATATATATGAACCGTGGCGACCAAGGGAGCAAAGTGAAATGACTTGCCTTGTAATATGTGAACGTGCCAATCAGGGAAACGAGAAAAGAATATATATATAATTTTAGTTGCGTGCTCCCCACACCAAAGTCCTTCATCGCCACGTATCCTTTTGTATAAATACCCCTCTACCCATTGTTTTCTGGCAGCAAACAAAAACTCTCTCTTCGCATATATCATCGACTAAAAAAAAAGGGAAAGAGAATAAACGAAGAAGAGAGGGATGGGAGTGTCTGCATGGGAGCATGCTGGTGGGCAACGTTAGCAGCACGGGAGGATACCGAAAGAAATGAAGAAACGATGGAAGTAAAATTGGGGACAACATGTAGACGTGATGATTGGGAGAGGAGCCGAAAACTGGAGTTGCGAGAGGGAGCAGTTCGGGTTCTTTAAAGAAAACAGTAGAGAAAAAAAAGGGAAGTGGTAGCAGTAATGTACATGCGGGTTTTGGGCTTGCGGGGAGAGAACGTGCTGATGGGGAGGAATGAGGGCGTGAGGGGTGTTGTACACTATGTCATGCAAAAGAGAGAAAAAAAAAGAAGAAGGAAGGGTGTGGACGTAAGAAGCAGGTGGGGGAAGACGAAGTGATGGGTTTAATGATGATTGGGAATGTTTTTGCACGGCTGTCATGCATGGGAAGGCGGTTACTGTTGCGAAGTGGAAACGGGAGAAGAAGCATGTACAATAGAAACTCCATGAGCCTAATCCTGGTATAAATCGTTCCTAATTTTATTTGAGTTTGCCAAATCCTTATTTAATTGTGCATAATGGTATACAGCACATGCACCATTATCAGTTGTATACACATATAACGGGGTAAGATGTAAAGCAACCAGGAGTTTAGTGTTTTCACAAATTGATCTATTTGGACGTTCTGATTTATATAATCAATACTAGTTAGCATTTTATAATGAACTTTCTTCAAAACGATGTATTAAATAAGAATAGGTATTCTCCATAAGCAATAGATGTTCGCTATTATGTTTGCGTCCAAGTTAAATGACGCTCTTCTAAAAGTTGACCATTTCAAATAAGTTTGAATTTTGATCAAAGATATTTTCTTAAAGACACGTGTAATGCAAATGTCAAAGTATACACAACACAATTGGGAAAGTATTGATATACATTTCAGTCCCATTCGTACACAGTTTCAGATAAATTAGTTTTCCGTATACAATTAATAAGTAAATGATGACAGACTACCAAGACGAGTCTGATAAACTGAACAATAGTTGTTAAGCTTAATCTGGTTGACAATGTGAATTATATCGAGTCGACCCATCAAATGGTCCATTAGTTTGAACGATGAAAATCGAGCTATTCAGCCCGTTCAACTAAGTTAATTATTTTATAATCATTCAATACCAGATCCCACAAGATACTTTGTACAATACCCACTTTTCAAATGACCCAAATTTGCATGCTGCGGTGCAAATTCCAATTCCATTTTGAAGAATTAGACCAAACAAGAAACAGTGGACTTATGATGCAAGATGTTGGAATGAGAACGGTCGAAGCGAACGCAGCTGGAAGCATGTTAAACGAACCGTTTGACAACGGATAAAACCAATGTGAGTTTAACTCACTCAGTTACCCGTTTATATTTTATATAAACCGGGTTTTATTTTATTTTATGTGAAATGTTTGCTGATGGTTGTTTGTTAACCGTTATTCGTTGAACTGTATGGTTGTGTTAAAATTGAGGTAACCATTGTGATGCAGGGAAGGACAGGTTGGAGGGATCCAACCGGATTCCTCAAATATGTAGTTATTTATATGAACCGTTAATCAGTTGATTGATCATTTGTTGTTGAAACCAAATCCAACACTTGTTTGATTTTAACCAATGGGTGACATTGGTTAAGTATTTATTGGCAGATGGCCCGTTAATGAATCGTTTTATGGAAACTGGTTTATCGTCATGAAAAGCGATGGAAACACAGTTATAAAGTTGTTTTATAACTAAAGTTAGTTTTGAAATCTATTTTGTATAGATTATTTTAAATGAAGTGATTAAGAGAGATAAATGATTATTTTTGTTTTGAACTTACAAAGAAGTATACAAAGTAAGATTTGCATGTTAGCGAGTTTTGCGGCAAATATGAAGCGATTTACCAAATGTTTAAGATTGAATGTAATGGTTAAATGTGTTTATTTAACCTAACTAGATTGTTAATTCAATCAAAATGAAAGTATTTAAATTAATCTTCTTTATTTAACCAGGTGATAATGGTTAACAAAGTAACCATGTTGAAATGTCCAAGTCAACCACTTGAATGAGAATAGTTATTTTAAACTATTCATTTGATTAGTGATTATCATTGAAATTAAGTATCATTTTTAATAACCTTTTGAGGAAGATTAATTATTTTTGTAGTAAACCAACTGATATGAATAACGGTAGAAGATTGACAAGGAATCGAACTGAAAAGGGATTGTAAAAGAATAGTACATGAATTTATAAAGAGACTCGATAAACAAGATCTGAATATATATGTAATAATGTTTTCTAATGGAACCAAGTATTTTTGATATATCGAGTCGAGCTTTCGATAAAAAGAAAAATGTTAACCTTTAAGGTGAATAATGAAAGGAACCAGATTTGAAATGGAAGTGGTAAAGGGGATTTGTTGAATAAAACCCTTGTTTATAACCAAAGGGCATTTTAGTAAATTTACTCATATTTATATGAGTTAGAATTTGATTTATCCCTTGAAAGGAATTTTACAAGAAGGAAAGTTTAAACGAATTTTCATATGAGTTGAAATTGAACAAAAGGTTGAGCAGATTGAATTTTATTATAAAAGTAAAGATAAAATGGTGAGATATGGGGATAACTGTTTTAGATATAGAATAGAGCTAATTGAATCAAGGTGGTCATAAATGGGGTTATATGGAGATGATTGGGTTAATTATTGAAATGAGATTTCGTTAGTAAACTCCTAGCCCGAAGATAAGAATGTTGTCGGCTCAAGGTCTGAGAGGTAAATAAAATACCCAACTTGAACGACTTCATGATTATCCAAGGGTGATATTGGTTTAGAGACGAAGGTAGTTGAGGGAATTAAATGATATTTCTGCGAAGGATATGATAAACTGTAATTTGAAAGGTTGAGTAAATTGATTTGGGAATAAGAAGTGAAGGGGCGTACTTCAAATATCGAAAGAGTTATAAATGAATGTTTGACTAAACGAGGCCAAATGACGCCGTATACTGAACCAATGGATCCACTTTATTTTATATGGGTGATTGTTGTTTTGATAGTTAAAACACCGACTATCAAAATCTGGCCAAATCGATTGTTGGTTCGGAAAGACCGGGATCGAATTTATATTCGAAAACCATTCCGACCAGCAAATACGTAACGTTAAAGATATCAGAAGATGGTCGAGGTGGAGCATTGAAGACCGTTGATCTTCCTAAGCGGAAGAACTACTCGTTAAATTTCTCTGGCTAGCTACCAGAGTTATGATGACTTGTGATTCTGTCGTGATTGGAACCTTCGGATTGCAAGGACTACTCGCTACTGATCCAAGGGGTGATTCCTATATTGGATGCAGTAGGAGAGTGCCTTCGGTTCATCCTGTCCCTGGATGACGTGTATGGACGGTGTAAAAGGTGGCCAGATGTTTCAAAAGTCGATTATAACCTCAAGCCTCATCAACCGGGAAATGACAAAAATCGGGCAGGCAGCATGGCTATGTGGGTCGCTCCCATTAGGATGTATGATCACCTATCTAGAGAAATTCCATTTGCTTCTTTAATCTGTATTCGATGCTGTCCCTTTTCGGGCAGGCGGTTGCTGATCCCAACCGCCGGTGATATACATTCGATACACTCAAGCGAAATGAGTGGTCGGTCATGTGAGGGCCGGGTTGCAAGAAGTTCTTGTTGAACCCAGTGTATTTGCCTCTAGAGATACACGTTCGGAAGGTGGTCCCATACCTTGTCAAGGTCGGAATCCAATATCCAATAAGCGCCCGCGATTTTTGGTTTGTATACTATATATGGGGAGTGTGAGATGCAAGCGTTCCTCTAGATTGATATTTATGTGTAATTAGACATTATGATAATATCAGAGAAAGATATTGATTTCAAAATGGTTTAGGTTATAGTAAGGTAAAAAACCGTCCGTGTTTATGTGTGGACTGGTCTTACTATTATCCTTTTCTTTCAAAAGGATCTTGAACTTTAAAATCAATATGGATGTTATATAAACTGTGCGAGTTATTCTCACTCTGGTTCACCAGACTGACCCGGTATTTGAAATGCTCGGGTTAGCCCGGGTTGTACAGGTCCAGCTTATCAGGCGCTGCGAAGTCTAGAGACATGTCGAAAGAGTTCAGACATATGATTATATTCCGCTGTGTGATGTATATGAGGACAGGTTGTTATAACTGTCCAAGTGTATTGATGTACTCTGATGTTGTAAGTATATTTTCAGGCTCTTAATAAAGATTATTTCTATATTATATTTTGTTCCGCTGCGATGTGAGACTCTGATTCTGTGTATTGTTCTTCTTCTTATTCTTCTATTCTAAAATTTCTATCTTATCTTTCTCATCCTCCAACTTCTTTCTTCTAGCTTTCTGGAGATTCGATACTCGAGTGGGACACAGTTTGTGTAAATGTCGATAATTCGAGTGTCGAATTTTCCGGGTCGCTACATATGGTATTTGTACTACTTATCAATTTCGAGGACGAAATTATTTTAAGGGGGAAGGAATGTTACAACACGGATTTTTGTGACTAAATAATTTGTTTATTTAATTATTTAAAAGGTCAACTTGGTGACTTAAATTACTTATATTCAATATTTTTGAATATTTGATTAAAATTAATAATGGAATAATAGATTTAATTCCGAAAGAGTCGGAAATAAGTTTAATTTACAATATTTCGTTAAGTGGATAATTTAAGAGATTTAATTCAGTTTAGATTTGAATTATAATAAGAACTTATTTAAATAAAAACGATGATTGAACGTATTAAATTTTATTTAATATAAAACGAGCTCGAAATGTCGCGATGGTTCGTAATTTAACGTTTTGAACTTCAACTTAATATACAAGATTCAATATAAGTCGGATTTCTTTGAAACAAGGAACTTTCATCTCTATTTAATTATATTTTTATTAGAAGTGAAAAATCGAGATTTCATCTTATAGATTGTGAGTTGTGTCTAAATCAAATTTTTGGGAGGTCGCTATGGAATCATTTATAAACCATAACGATTTATATAATGTAATAAAATACTGATTTCAAATTTACATAAGATTTTTAATGATGTATTGTTAGTTTAATTTTTTTTTAAAAACTAAAAATAAAATAAAATCGGTAAGTTTTAAATTTAGGAAATAAACAACTATTTTGTTTAACATAATTTACACTATATAGTAGCATTTTTACAACTTCACAAAATATATTAACTTGTCTATTTATTATAATTTAGGATCGCGACACATTACCATACACGAAGTTATTTTTATTTTTGTTGACACCGATTCATAGGTGAGCGGGGTTTTACGGAACGGCGTATACTACTTGTTAGCTAAGAAGTAAAGTTTGATTCTTGTGCAAAATCATTCACGTACACCAAGCATCTAGTAGTTTTTCATTTCACATTAGTTTGTGCAAACTCAAACTGTGCCAATATTGTATACATTCGGTCTGCAAAAAAATGCGGTTAACAAATTATAGTCTATGTGACATTAATACTTGTGGTGCGCCTCATACATGAGTAAAAATGTATATCCATTGATGAGAAAATTAATTAATGTATAGATCATGCTTTGTTTTCTTTTGGCTAACCCAACTGTTCCAGAGGGCGGCAGCATATCGTTGACTACAAATGTGCACTAATCTCTGCACATGGCACTACGTGATATCTCTGTACAAAAGATAACGCACAGGAAACATTTTCTGCTACAGCCTATTACTTTAAATCAATTCTATCCTAACTTCTAATCAATAAATTACGCTGTCTCATAAATTAAGTCAGTACATGCCTACACCCCTTACGCTATTCCAGTTGAAAATAACCGACATGCTACTCCTGAACCAAACAACGCTACCTACTGTATAAAATAAACATCACTACATGCAAATTAAATAACACATCAGATCAAAGTCTACAGACACATGCCTTAGAATGGAAATTTTACACCCTATTTTGTATAGAAAGAAAGTGACGTTCTCTTCTACTTCTATATTTATACAGACCGTGCATTCAATCTTGTGAGCAAAAAGGAATGAAAGCCCCAAAATATATAAAAACAAGAGGAAAACGAATCAAAGCCACCCTTCTGTTTCTTTTACAAATCGTTATTTAAATAATAAGTCAAATAGTAGTAACCTATAAAATCCAACGGTATAATATTTGAGTGTGTTTTGGGAGATCTGTCTTATCTCGAAGTTGCGTCAGTTGTGGGAGGATTCTGGTGAACTGGGGTTGAAGGTTGCATTGCCACCTCAAGCGAAGGTGGAGAGGAGGAAGTCGCATCGTTGGGATCTGATCGTGGCGTCTCTAGAGCATGGTGGTTGGAGATAGGCGAGATGGATCGGAATTTGGACGGCCTCGGTTCCTGGTTGCGTGAGGGAGTTACATGGGGTTGGATGATCTTAGGTCAGTGGGGAAGGTAGCTCAGCCGACGACTATCTTGGTGGTGGTTAGACAATCTCCGGCGCAGTGACGCGGAGTGGAAGAGGGGTTGAGCTAAGGGGTGCCATTGCGATGGGTACTGGAGGAAAAAGATTCAGTTTTTTGGAGAAGGTGAAGTTATATTCAACTGGGAAGGTAAAGAAAACAGGAAGAGATGGAGACCACGTATTCGAACCAGGGAAAAGGGGAAGATGCATTAATAACTAGGATTAAAGCTTAATGCACGGTTAAGAAGTACTAACGAGGTATTCAAATTTTAATTGACATAAACAAAGAAGTTAGGCCTTTTTATTACGAATTAAACCTTATAACATATATAATTGGTCCGTGTGTTATCAGAATTTCGATAAATTGATCGCATTGGAATCATAATTATGAAATCTACATGGTGGTACTATTATTGCTGAGAGCAAAGCTATTAGAATTTCATGATAAAATCAGACACTGTTTGATTTTAAAACAAAACGAAATCAGAACCGTCGACTGCGAACCAAGGTGAGTAAATTCACTAACTCTACCTCGTTTATATTTTTATATAAATGAGTTTTAAATTTATTTATAGTAATTTTATACTGTGCAAAGGGTTGATTGGTTGAATAGTTGATAAAATTGGTTGAAATGGTTGATATAATTACATCGTTGATCGATTATCAATTCTGACATTTTATATTGATGTGAAATTAACATTATTGATGTTGATTAACATATGTGGATGCAAGGAAACAGGTTGGAGGGATCCAACTGGATTTCTTAACATTTATATTATTGTGTTTGCATTAATTATGACTTATGCTTTGATATATTAACTGTGATTGATCTTGTTGTGTTTAAATATCACTGGCCCTAGAACTTGGTACTTGAATACCCTAAAATATTTTCGAATAATGAAATTTGAGTTTTAAAAAGGGAATTTATTTCAAAAAATAGAAATGTAATTTCAAATAGAATTGAAATTTAAAACATATTAACGGAGAAAACAAGTAGTTGTTTATAAATGGGAATATAAATTATGTGAATTATTTATCTTAGGATAAATTGAAATATAAGTTCAAATTCGAATTTATATGAAAAAATGGAAAATGGTTTTGAAACCAATATCGGAAATTAATTTGAATTTAACAAAGGGTGTTAAATATTAGTTAATCTTTGATTAACTATAATTTAAATAATTATCGAATTGGTTACTGTTAATAAAGTTAATTATTATTTAATAAGGTTTTAAAAGTAATAATTATACTATTAGTTAATTATTATTTAATAAGCTTTTAAAAGTAATAAGTATACTATTTTTAGTTAATAATCTCTGCACATGGCACTACGTGATATCTCTGTACAAAAGATAACGCACAGGAAACATTTTCTGCTACAACCTATTACTTTAAATCAATTCTATCCTAACTTCTAATCAATAAATTACGCTGTCTCATAATTAAGTCAGTACATGCCTACACCCCTTACGCTATTCCAATTGAAAATAACCGACATGCTACTCCTGAACCAAACAACGCTACCTACTGTATAAAATAAACATCACTACATGCAAATTAAATAACACATCAGATCAAGGTCTACAGGCACATGCCTTAGAATGGAAATTTTACACCCTATTTTGTATAGAAAGAAAGTGACGTTCTCTTCTACTTCTATATTTATACAGACCGTGCATTCAATCTTGCGAGCAAAAAGGAATGAAAGCCCCAAAATATATAAAAACAAAAGGAAAAAGAATCAAAGCCACCCTTCTGTTTCTTTTACAAATCGTTATTTAAATAATAAGTCAAATAGCAGTAACCTATAAAATCCAGCGCTATAATATTTGAGTGTGTTTTGGGAGATCTGTTTTTTCTCAAAGTTGCGTCAGTTGTGGGAGGATTCTGGTGAACTGGGGTTGAAGGGTGCATTGCCATCTCAAGTGAAGGTGGAGAGGAGGAAGTCGCATCGTTGGGATCTGGTCGTGGCGTCTCTAGAGCATAGTGGTTGGAGATAGGCGAGATGGATCGGAATTTGGATGGCCTCGGTTTCTGGTTGCGAGATGGATCGTGAGTGCGTTGACGCGGAGTGGTAGCGTGGTTGAGCTAAGGAGTGCCACTGCGATGGGTACTGGAGGAAAAAGGTTCAGTTTTTTGGAGAAGGTGAAGTTATGTTCAACTGGAAAGGTAAAGAAAACAGGAAGAGTTGGAGACCATGTATTCGAACTGGGAAAAGGGGAAGATACATTATTAATTGGGATTAAAGCTGAATGCACGATTAAGAAGTACTAACGAGGTATTCAAATTTTAATTGACATAAACAAAGAAGTTAGGCCTTTTTATTACGAATTAAACCTTATAACATATATAATTGGTCCGTGTGTTATCAGAATTTCGATAAATTGGTCGCATTGGAATCGTAACTATGAAATCTATATGGTGGTACTATTATTGCTGAGAGCAAAGCTATTAGAATTTTAAGATAAAATTTGACGCTGTTTGATTTTAAAATGAAACGGAAGCAGAACCGTTAACGACGAATCAAGGTGAGTAAATTCACTAACTCTACCTTGTTTATTGAGACAACCCGAACTTCCCCGGTAAGGAAAGCCCAGATAGAATTGAGTACAAGACGAATCAGAACGCAAACAGAAGAACATTTCATTGTTATTACAACAATTCCATCAGATACAAGAATATACAGAGTATAAATGAATAAATGTTATACAACAAATACCAGAGATTACAATAAATTACATTTAAATACATCGCAGCGGAAAATAATACAAAACACAACTGAAAGAGATATACGAATACAGAGCTTTTCGAATATCATTCCAGCTGTTAACCAGGATCCCGTGAATATAAATCTGCAAAACCAAAACTACTAGCTGCCCGTGTGGAAAATAGAGGCACCCAGAGTTTAGGTTAAAACAATAAACTCCAGGTCAGTCATGGGACTGGTGTGAGAACTAAAACAGTTATTAATCTTTATTTTAAAGTTCGGTAAATCAAGGGACCACGCCGTACAACACGGAACGGGTTTCCTCCCAGGAATACCAGTGCATAAAACAAATAGCGCAATGCTAAACAAAGAAAAATGAAGCTATTATAAGACCCAGGTCCCATCACACAATGCAACGCAAGCTGGAGGATAGGGTTTTTACCTTATAATAGCCAAAGCATGCTTGATACGTTAAAACACATTATTTTGATATTACTATGTATAGTGTCAAAACAAATTCAATCATAAATATCAATCATAGGTGGCATGAATGACCCATACCACTATGTCGCCATACTAGGTTCTACAAATAAAACCGCAGTATCACGTATTGGAAATTGGATTCCATCATGAGTCGCGGCAAGGGGCAAGCTCCTCTCCGATTCGAGACGCTCTAGCAAATGTCTCAGGACCCCACTATGATCCTTGGATCTTCAGGGCTAGTCCTCACCTAACTTTGGAGGATTAGTTATTCCTGAGCACACGTTTCCCGGTCCTAACAGACCTATATCCGAGGCGCCTCGCATTCCAACAACCACACAGGTGAAAAGTATATAAATATCAGGGCTGGTAGGTCACTGACACCACCATAGCTAGAAAGAAAAGTCGTGCTCTCCCTGCAGTCACTATCCCGTTTTTGACTCATACCGAGGTGTGAGGCTCGCGAATCCACGTTATACACAAAGCTATGTCACACAGACCATGCTTTGATCATCAACCACAAGACTTTGCTTTTCAACAGAAGCCTTGATCAATTGCCACTTACGCGTGCCACACTGGCAATTCCTCCGTCGCCAAACATATGTATATTTAATAGAGATCAATCTACACAGAATAAAATCCAATGTCAGACACACAATCCATTTACAAGTTCGTTCTGGGTCTGAACGAAACCGGAGGCACTTTCCTCGCATATCCATCGATCTCCAAGTACGTCTGGACGATCACCAACTGTTTCTCTCATCTTGGGTGTACAGCCCAATCGAGATCATCAGTAATCACCCAAACGATGTGAAGACTTCCGGTCTTCAACCACCGTCTTCATCTTCGACATCTCGTCGAATCGGTTATTCAGAATGGGCATAAACCCGGCCTTTCTGAATAACCCACGTATATGATAAACAAACGTTACACAAACACAACAAACGCCTCATTCCAATTCAGAATATTCTTTTATTCACAAAATCACATTCTTAGGGAAAGGTTCCCATTAATTTTATCAAAGATAAATTCTTCTAAATTTATTCTTTAATCTTCCTTTGGATATCATTTCAAACTAGTCGGGATTAGCGAACCACACCGAAGTAATTATTTATTTTATTTCCCAATCCCGACCTATTCATCCCTTGGAGAAAAACTGGTAATACTCCATATCTAACACCACGGTGCTATCGGTAAAATTAATTTCCATTTCATGTTCAAATCTAATTAAAGATTTAACTATCGCTTTGGAGCAAAACTGGTGGTACTCCATTCTCGATCACCTTTTAGATTTGATAATTTAAATTATCAATTCACATTTCAATCTAATTAAAGATTCATTAAAACTCCACTTAGTTTCAATCTTTTCAAATATCAATATCCTGTCTTTAACTGGGTTAAAGAACCAATGTCCTCTAAAACACGGTTCATGACAAACCCAAATCGCATTTGATATTAAATACAAGGCTTTGAGTAGAAAATATACCGGCTTATATTCAATATCAAATTCTGAAACCAACAAATACCGTAGTGGAAATAACGATATAAATATATCTTTCAAATTCCCATAACAATATCTGTATAATCACGGAATCCAACATCGAAATATTCCAAATACAATTTCGATTCAAATCCACTTCCACTTTATATATATTGGAAATTCTGGTTATTTTCAATACCAATTCAAATTGAATTTATTTATTTCAAAAATAAATTGATTTTAATTCTAGTTCAAAACTAGTTCATTTCGATAAAAATCTATTTTTATCATTTCAAATGTGGAGTTTTTCATCCCAGTTCTTTCCAATTCATATATTATGATTTTACACAAATTATTAATATTTTTAATAATTTTATCAAGGCCCGTACAGTCGATTTCCGTCAACGGCCATCGAAATGCACTTACAGCGACCTTTTCCAAATTTGATTTGGACATAGTTCCAAATCCAACCGTTAAATTTCAAATTTCTAATATTCATTGGAAAGCTCTTTTCGATACGAACCCAACGGTTCCGGTTTTAGGAGAATCCGACGGTCGGATCTCCCGCAATGTCAATTCGAAGTCAATAGTCGAAATTCACGAACTGCCGCGGCGCGGCGCGTTCTATTCAGACCATTATATATATATTATATATATTTCGTCGATTTCCTTTTAAAACGTATTTTATAAATCGTTTTAAATTCGTTTTCAAAACCATTTCAACTCTATATTCAAATTCAAATCAAAATTGAACATTTCATATCATTACTATATAAATGATAATATTTTCAAAACTTTATATTTTGAAATCACTACCTTTTCTATATTCATTATAAAAACGAATGTAATCGATATAAATATCGTTCACGTCAAAGTAGCGCAACTCTAATCAACACGGCTTTATATTTTTCAATAAATTCGTTATTCTATTCAACAAATGAATATATATTCTATTCAACACATGAATTTATATTTCTTTCAACACACGACCAATCTCAACAGATGAGTACTGTCAACACACGACTATTCTTGTTATGTAATATATTTTATAAAATTATGGTATCTATCGTTTGATTTTTAAATCAGAATCCAACTGTAAAGTGGTTCTAATCTTAAATATGATAAAGATGTAAATTTTATTGTTAAAATATTTTACTCAACACATGAATAGTTTCAACACATAAATATTCTCAACACATGAGCATTTATTCTATTCAAGACATGAATTTATTTTATTATATTCTTTATTTTCCCGATCGGAATGAAGCCCAATCAATTACCATATAACGTTAATTATGTGGATTCCATATAACACATGTATATAATAGCAACGGTAAAAAATCAACCATCATCCAAAGTGCACCACACAACTGCATAAGCATCAAATATAAATAATTAACGCTTATAACAGCCTGTCGACCAATCGATCGACATACAATTAAATAATTGGGATTAGTGTACGCCAAATATCATCCCAACACCCGTGTGGGGTTTCAAATCAACAAACACAGATTTTTATTTATGCAGTTGAGCGATGTGTAAAATTTATCATCCCAATCAATATCAGTCAAATCAGTGTATATAAACAAATCGGCCGATTTGTTTCTAAATATTCATTTATTCACTTTCACTATATTCATATTCACGTTAAAAATTATATTTTTAATGATAATTAATTTATTTCAACACACGACTATATTTTATTATCTATTTCATATCAACATCACAAACAATTTTCCCAACACATCAAACAAGCATACAAGCCGTCCATGGTTTATGGACGACGGGTGTCGGTTGCTGGTAAGCACCGTCTGCATCCTAGTATATATTTATAACTAGAAAAAGAAATTTAAAGTGAGAAGTTCTCAGCAAAGCTATCCCAACTCCACGACACTTCAAATGTAGGAAATCTTCACATTTTCATCTTTTGTCACTTTCGCTGCCCATGGCCACTACATATATAAAAATCCCATTTTTATATTGTAGCTATGTATATAAAAATTCTATTTTTATACCTCTACTATATAGATAAAAATTCTATTTTTATACCGCTACTATATAGATAAAAATTATATTTTTACACCGCTATATATAGATAAAAATTATATTTTTATCACGCTATTCTCTATATAAAGATTTCGCCTTTTCAAATATAAAGATTTCGCCTTTTCAAATATAAAGATTTCGCCTTTTCAAATATAATAAAAATCATATTTTCAATACTTTTACTTTATTAAAATTATATTCTTATTCTTCCTATGATATAAAGATCAAATTTTTACTATCTATATAAAAACGATATTCTTAATACTCTAACTATACAAAAACTATATTTTTATTCTATACATTATATAAAAATCATATTTTTAATATGTTATAAGCATAAAAATCATATCTTTAACTAAACAAATGTTATATTTTTATACCTAAACATAGATTACATATATTTTTAAAATATAAAACTGATTTTTATAAATTAAAAATCACCTTGGTTATCACGAGAGGTTGGAGACAGTGCTGAGTGGCAGAGAAGGGCGGTAAGTGTTGCTGATGGTGCGCGGCTTCGTGGTGGTGCTGGCCATCGGTGGGCTATAGGGGTGCGGCGGCTTCCTGTTGGATGCGACGGGTCTTCGGGTTTGGGGGCGTGTGGCCTCTGAAGAAGGTAGGGATGAAGGAGAAGAAGAAGGAGAGGGGGCGGTGGCCTTGCCTTGGACGGCGGCGGCGATTTGAGGGGGGGCGATGGCAGCGGCAGCCCCCCCTTCGCTCTCCTCTTTCTATTTTTTTTTGGTTTGGCTGATTCAATGGGAGAGGGAACGTGAGGGGTGAGGTTATAATATATATTTTATATTTTTAATTTTAATTTTAAATTCAAAAAGTTGACTTTCCGTTCGGATCCCAAATCGAACCCACCGGCTGTCGTCCCTAGCTAATTACCCCCATTCCGAACACAATGGGGTATGTATTATTAGCCGATTCGATCGTTTTGATCAGTTTTCATCAAAATCAACATATAACTCTATATATTGAATTTGAACGCGCATTTCAATTTACTGGGGTCACATACTGACTCAATAAATTCCAGAATAATATTTTCTAGCTTCGTATTGACGATACGGTCCTAACAAAATTAGTTTCGTCGAATTCTGAGACCATTTGAAAAATGGCCATTTTCCAGTCGATTAAAATCAACTAAAACTGGTCAAATGCGTTTTCCTTTGCCACGCTCACATATTGATTCAAAAAATTACGAAATTTGAAATCTAACAATAATTTGACATCACGGATCCAAGAAAAGTGGTTTCGTCGAAATCCGAGGTCGTTTGCAAAATTCCCATTTTTAAGGGCCTGAATTCCATAGCGACTATTCAGAATTTTCAACTGGAGATATCCTTTGATTCCCGCTATGAAATTTCAATTTTTAGGATTCGTTGGAAAGATATTCTTAAATAGATTCCATTATTTTTGGTTTCACTAAAATCCGGTTTGTTTTGAATCCCGTACATTCATTTGAAGTTTGAAATCGAATTATCGAACTACTGCACCATTTTCAATTCCTTTTATATTTAAATATAAATATTTATATTCTATCGACGATCTATATAAATATATACTTCTATTTCTATTCAAAATAAATTTCTCGTCGATATTATTTAAAATAATTAATTTTAAATGTTCAAACTTCGCTAAAATTGCCAAAATAAAAATTTTAAACTGGCTCGCATTTCCGGGTTGTTACATTCTCCCCCATTCAAAACTTTTCATCCCCGAAAAGGAACGAAGCCGAAAGTTGTTCAATTAATCAACTCAACTTCCTTTGTTTTCTTTACAACTTAAGTTCTTCAACTTTTCAGTTTCTAAGAAATTTTCAAATTTTTCAAAAATTTGGCTAGCACCCTAAATTTCCGAAAAATTTCGCCATAACCTCCCCTGCACCGGGAGCACCGGTAAAATCCAGAAATTGCCATATAGGCCCTCTGATCTCAAAAAGAAAAAGAAAAAGCGAAGCGGCTAGCCAATCCGCTCATAAAATCATCATCACACAAACAAAACAGTAAATTATGGTAAACATGTACCTATTTGACGGGCAAACAAATTTTATTCTTCTGCTCTTGCCTCCTTGCTATGACCTGTTCAATGTAAGTACATGTATATACAAACAAATGCGACCAATTTTCAATACAATTCAATATTTGGTTCAATTAGGCATAATGGTTCAAAATTATCAAACAAATAAACAAACAACACAACCATCAATCAATTAGTGAATTAACGTTTCAAATTCATAACTTTGATACATATATACAGAAAATCATGTTTTTGATGCCAATTCACAACAATAAATCTATCTATATAAGTTTTGGTTCTCACACCAGTCTAATGGAAATATATAGATATCACACCTTCGAAACACGAACATAAGTGATGATGATGATCGATCAATCATCAGAACCATCTCCGGGTTTCTAGAATGTGATTCTATATCTGTCCAGTATATTAAAACTTCGAATATACGTTCATGACGCGTATATGCAAAATCTTTATATATTGGATTGTCCGAATTCAAAATAAATAAATATTCAAATACGTATAAAATGTTTTAAATTTTCAAAACAAATTTGTTTTCATTTGAAAAATATACTCTTCACACTCGTTCTAGGATACTACTGATCCTATCTCTAACAAGTCATTCTCATTAGATATTACTAATACAATATCTGATGAATTCTTTCATTTGGTTCTAACGTGTCTTGTTCTCGAGTTCTGTAAACCAAAGCTCTGATACCAAACTGAGATGACCCGAACTTCCCCGGTAAGGAAAGCCCAGATAGAATTGAGTACAAGACGAATCAGAACGCAAACAGAAGAACATTTCATTATTATTAAAACAATTCCATCAGATACAAGAATATGCAGAGTATAAATAAATAAATGTTATACAACAAATACGAGAGATTACAATAAATTACATTTAAATACATCGCAACGGAAAATAATACAAAACACAACTGAAAGAGATATACAGATACAGAGCTTTCCGGATATCATTCCAGCTGTTAACAAGGATCCTATGAATATAAATATGCAAAACCAAAACTACTAGTTGCCCGTGTGGAAAATAGGGGCACCCAGAGTTTAGGTTAAAACAATAAACTCCAGGTCAGTCATGGGACTTGTGTGAGAACTAAAACAGTTATTAATCTTTATTTTAAAGTTCGGTAAATCAAGGGACCACGCCGTACAACATGGAACGGGTTTCCTCCCAAGAATACCAGTGCATAAAACAAACAACGCAATGCTAAATAAAGAAAAATGAAGCTATTATAAGACTCAGGTCCCATCACACAATGCAACGCAAGCTGGATGATAGGGTTTTTACCTTATAATAGCCAAAGCATGATTGATATGTTAAAAACACATTATTTTGATATTACTATGTATAGTGTCAAAACAATTTCAATCATAAATATCAATCATAGGCGGCATGAATGACCCATACCACTATGTCGACGTACTAGGTTGTACAAATAAAACCGCAATATCACGTATGGGAAATTGGATTCCATCATGAGTCGAGGCAAGGGGCAAGCTCCTCTCCGATTCGAGACACTCTAGCAAATGTCCCAGGACCCCACTATGATCCTTGGATCTTCAGGGCCGGTCCTCACCTAACTTTGGAGGATTAGTTATTCCTGAGCACACGTTTCCCGGTCCTAATAGACCTATATCCGAGGCGCCTCGCATTCCAACAACCACACAGGTGAAAAGTATATAAATGTCAGGGCTGGTAGGTCACTAACACCACCATAGCTAGAAAGAAACGTCGTGCTCTCCCTGCAGTCACTATCCCGTTTTTGACTCATACCGAGGTGTGAGGCTCGCGAATCCACGTTATACACAAAGCTACGTCACACAGACCATGCTTTGATCATCAACCACAAGACTTTGCTTTTCAACAGAAGCCTTGATCAATTGCCACTTACGCGTGCCACACTGGCAATTCCTTCCATGCGACCGATGTCCATCGATATACAACCTCTGAGCTCGTACATCTCAAAGAAGGGAGTTAAGCAAGAGAATGAATTCTCCGCCACCAAACAGATGTATATTTAATGGAGATCAATCTACATAGAATAAAATCCAATGTCAGACACACAATCCTTTTACAAGTTCGTTCTGGGTCTGAACGAAACCGGAGGCACTTTCCTCGCATATCCATCGATCTCCAAGTACGTCTGGACGACCACCAACTGTTTCCCTCATCTTGGGTGTACAGCCCAATCGAGATCATCAGTAATCACCCAAACGATGTGAAGACTTCTGGTCTTCAACCACCGTCTTCATCTTCGACATCTCGTCGAATCGGTTATTCAGAATGGGTATATACCCGGCCTTTCTGAATAACCCACGTATATGATAAACAAACGTTACACAAACACAACAAACGCCTCATTCCAATTCAAAATATTCTTTTATTCACAAAATCACATTCTTAGGGAAAGGTTCCCATTAATTTTATCAAAGATAAATTCTTCTAAATTTATTCTTTAATCTTCCTTTGGATATCATTTCAAACTAGTCGGGATTAGCGAACGACACCGAAGTAATTATTTATTTTATTTCCCAATCCCGACCTATTCATCCCTTGGAGCAAAATTGGTAATACTCCATATCTAACACCACGGTGCTATCAGTAAAATTAATTACCATTTCACGTTCAAATCTAATTAAAGATTTAACTATCGCTTTGGAGCAAAACTGGTGGTACTCCATTCTCGATCACCTTTCAGATTTGATAATTTAAATTATCAATTCACATTTCAATCTAATTAAAGATTCATTAAAACTCCACTTAGTTTTAATCTTTTCAAAAATCAATATCCTGTCCTTAACTGGGTTAAAGAACCAATGTCCTCTAAAACACGGTTCACGACAAACCCAAATCGCATTTGATATTAAATACAAGGCTTTGAGTAGAAAATATACCTGCTTATATTCAATATCAAATTCTGAAACCAACAAATACCGTAGTGGAAATCACGATATAAATATATCTTTCAAATTCCCATAACAATATCTGTATAATCACGGAATCCAACATCGAAATATTCCAAATACAATTTCGATTCAAATCCACTTCCACTTTATATATATTGGAAATTCTGGTTATTTTCAATACCAATTCAAATTCAATTTATTTATTTCAAAAATAAATTGATTTTAATTCTAGTTCAAAACTAGTTCATTTCGATAAAAAACTAATTTTACCATTTCAAATGTGGAGTTTTTCATCCCAGTTCTTTCCAATTCATATATTATGATTTTACACAAATTATTAATATTTTTAATAATTTTATCAAGGCCCGTACAGTCGATTTCCGTCAACGGCCATCGAACTGCACTTACAGCGACCTTTTCCAAATTTGATTTGGACATAATTCCAAATCCAACCATTAAATTTCAAATTTCTAATATTCATTAGAAAGCTCTTTTCGATACGAACCCAACGGTTCCAGTTTTAGGAGAATCTGACTGTCGGATTTCCTGCAACGTCAATTCGAAGTCAATGGTCGAAATTCACGAACTGCTGCGGCGCGGCGCGTTCTATTCAGGCCATTATATATATAATATATATATTATATATATTTCGTCGATTTCCTTTTAAAACGTATTTTATAAACCGTTTTAAATTCGTTTTCAAAACCATTTCAACTCTATATTCAAATTCAAATCAAAATTGAATATTTCATATCATTACTATATAAATGATAATATTTTCAAAACGTTATATTTTGAAATCACTACCTTTTCTATATTCATTATAAAAATGAATATAATCGATATAAATATCGCTCACGTCAAAATAGCGCAACTCTAATCAACACGGCTTTATATTTTTCAATAAATTCGTTATTCTATTCAACAAATGAATATATATTCTATTCAACACATGAATTTATATTTCTTTCAACACACGACCAATCTCAACAGATGAGTACTGTCAACACACGACTATTCTTGTTATGTAATATATTTTACAAAAATTATGGTATCTATCGTTTGATTTTTAAATCATACTCCAACTGTAAAGTGTTTCTAATCTTAAATATGATAAAGATGTAAATTTTATTGTTAAAATATTTTACTCAACACATGAATAGTTTCAACACATAAATATTCTCAACACATGAGCATTTATTCTATTCAACACATGAATTTATTTTATTATATTCTTTATTTTCCCGATTGGAATGAGGCCCAATCAATTATCATATAACGTTAATTATATGGATTCCATACAACACATGTATATAATAGCAACGATAAACAATCAACCATCATCCAAAGTGCACCACACAACTGCATAAGCGTCAAATATAAATAATTAACGCTTATAACAGCCTGTCGACCAATCGATCGACATACAATTAAATAATTGGGATTAGTGTGCGCCAAATATCATCCCAGCACCCGTGTGGGGTTTCAAATCAACAAACACAGATTTTTATTTGTGCAGTTGGGCGATGTGTAAAATTTATCATCCCAATCAATATCAGTCAAATCAGTGTATATAAACAAAACGGCCGATTTGTTTATAAATATTCATTTATTCACTTTCACTATATTCATATTCACGTTAAAAATTATATTTTTAACGATAATTAATTTATTTCAACACACGAATATATTTTATTATCTATTTCACATCAACATCACAAACAATTTTCCCAACACATCAAACAAGCATACAAGCCGTCCATGGTCTGTGGACGACAGGTGTCGGGTGCTGCTAAGCACCATCTGCATCCTAGTATATATATATATATAACTAGAAAAAGAAATTTAAAGTGAGAAGTTCTCACCAAAGCTATCCCAACTCCACGACACTTCAAATGTAGGAAATCTTCACCTTTTCATCTTTTGTCACTTTCGCTGCCCGTGGCCACTACATACATAAAAATCAAAAAATATATTTTTATCACGCTATTCTCTATATAAAGATTTCGCCTTTTCACGTATAAAGATTTCGCCTTTTTAAATATAAAGATTTCGCCTTTTCAAATATAAAGACTTCGCCTTTTCAAATATAATAGAAATCATATTTTCAATACTTATACTTTATAAAAATTATATTCTTATTCTTCCTATGATATAAAGATCAAATTTTCACTATCTATATAAAAACGATATTCTTAATACTCTAACTATATATAAACTATATTTTTATTCTATACATTATATAAAAATCATATTTTTAATATGTTACAAGCATAAAAATCATATCTTTAACTAAACAAAGGTTATATTTTTGTACCTAAACATAGATTACATATATTTTTAAAATATAAAACTGATTTTTATAAATTAAAAATCACCTTGGTTATCACGAGAGGTTGGAGATGGTGCTGAGTGGCGGAGGAGGGCGATGAGTGTTGCTGGTGGTGCGCGACTTCGCGGTGGTGCTGGCCATCGGTGGGCCATAGGGGTGCGGCGGCTTCCTATTGGGTGGATGGGTCTTCGGGTTTGGGGGCGTGTGGCCTCCGAAGGAGGTAGGAAGGAAGGAGAAGAAGAAGGGGAGGGGGCGGTGGCCTTGCCTTGGACGGCGATGGCAGCGCCCCCCTCCCCCCCCGTCGCTCTCCTCTTTCTATTTTTTTTTTTTTTTTGGTTTGGCTGATTCAACGGGAGAGAGAACGTGAGGGGTGAGGTTATAATATATTTTTTATATTTTTAATTTTAATTTTAAATTCAAAAAGTTGACTTTCCGTTCGGATCCCAAATCGAACCCACCGACTGTCGTCCCTAGCTAATTACCTCCATTTCGAACAATGGGATATGTATCGTTAGCCGTTTCGGTCGGTTTTCGTCAAAATCAACATATAACTCTATATATTGAATTTGAACACGCATTTCAATTTACTGGGGTCACATACTGACTCGATAAATTCCAAAAAAAATATTTTCTAGCTTCGTATTGACGGTACGGTCCTAACAAAACTAGTTTCATCGAATTTTGAGACCGTTTAAAAAATGGCCATTTTCCAGTTGATTAAAATCAATTGAAACTGGTCAAACGCGTTTTCCTTTGCCACGCTCACATATTGATTCGAAAAATTACGAAATTTGAAATCTAACAATAATTTGACATCACGGATCCAACAAAAGTGGTTTCGTCGAAATCCGAGGTCGTTTGCAAAATTCCCATTTTTAAGGGCCTGGATTCCATAGCGGCTATTCAGAATTTTCAACTGGAGATATCCTTTGATTCCCGCTATAAAATTTCAATTTTTAGGATTCGTTGGAAAGATATTCTTAAATAGATTCCATTATTTTTTATTTTACTAAAATCCGGTTTGTTTTGAATCCAATACATTCATTTGAAGTTTGAAATCGAATTATCGAACTACCGCGCCATTTTCAATTCCTTTTATATTTAAATATAAATATTTAAATTCTAACGATGATCTACATAAATATATACTTCTATTTCTATTCAAAATAAATTTCTCGTCGATATTATTTAAAATAATTAATTTTAAATGTTCAAACTTCGCTAAAATTGCCAAAATAAAAATTTTAAACTAGCTCGCATTTCCGGGTTGTTACATTTATATTTTTGTATAAATGAGTTTTAAATTTATTTATAGTAATTTTATACTATACAAAGGGTTGGTTGGTTGAATAGTTGATAAAATTGGTTGAAATGGTTGACATGATTACATCGTTGATCGATTATCAATTCTGACATTTTATATTGATGTGAAATTAACATTACTGATGTTGATTAACATCTGTGGATGCAGGGAAACAGGTTGGAGGGATCCAACTGGGTGTAAAATATTAGTTAGTCTTTGATTAACTATAATTAAAGTAATTATCGAATTGGTTAGTGTTAATAAAGTTAATTACTATTTAATAAGCTTTTAAGAGTAATAATTATACTATTAGTTAATTATTATTTAATAAGCTTTTAAAAGTAATAATTATACTATTTTTAGTTAATAACAAAGTGAACTATTTTTAATATAGTTAATAATAACGTTAGTTGTTAATAATAATTAAAACAATGACTTTAATTGGAGATTCAATTAAGAAATGGTTGGTGGCATTATAGTTTGATCAAGGAGGTGATAAGAGTTTCATAAAGGGATTTGTAATCCAAGTTTTTAAATGAGGCTTGTAAATGGGATTTGTCGGTAAGGGAAAGATTTAAACAAGGCTTTTTGTTAAATTTTAAATTATGAAAAGAAAATTCAATAGAAAGAAACTTTTAGGGAAGATGGTTAATAGGTTAATAATAGGCTAAAATGTGTTAATGGTTTTAGAATGAAATCTAAGCTAAGTGGTGAAAAGATGGTAAACAGATTTGTATAAGTGATTAATCCGAACAAGGTTTAAACAAGTTTTTTAAAAACCAAAGTAATGACTTTAATTAAATTAAGCAAAGCACTTTAATTGAAATAAAAATTTTAAAATGCAAAGGAAAACACATAAGATAGTTTTGTGTTAAACATTGATAACTGGATTTTTGAAATAAAATCCAAGGAAGAGATTTTGTTGGAAAGAAGGTGGAAAGCGGATGTTTATCCTTATATGACCTTTATCTTATGGGTTTCGACAAACAGAATGGTATATGTCTGCATTGTTTAAATCCAGACATTTGACTATCTTTTAAAAATGAACAACGGAAGCGTGTGCGCCGCACATGGTAGTTTATTCTAAATAGCGATTTTAGCATTATTGTGATAATAAATGTTTTATAAATCTAAACAACGATTTTAGAGCTGTTGTGATAATAAATGTTTTATAAATCTAACGGCGATTTTAGCGTTGTTGTGATAATAAATGTTTTATAAATCCAACAGCGATTTTAGCGCTGTTGTTATAATAAATGTTTTATAAATCTAACAGCGATTTTAGCGTTGTTGTGATAATAAATGTTTTATAAATCTAACAGCGATTTTAGCGCTGTTGTGATAATAAATGTTTTGTAAATTTAAACAGAGATTTTAACGCTGCCGTTATAATAATTGTCTTATAAATCAAATATTAGGAAACAACGATTATAACGCTAACGTTATAATCAATGTTTTTCCGTAAAGGAAGTGGATTCTTAGATTGAATCCGAGAGTCGCGTAAGCGATGTTTTGTTTAAAGTCGTGAGCTTTGACTGTTCAAAGTTGAGAATGTTGTTCAGTTAAGGTCTGAGAGGTAATTATACCCCAACTTGATTGACTTCATTATTAACGAAGGAAGGGTTAAGGTTCGATAGTGAAGACTGGTTAGGGATCCGTTTAGTAAATGAATAATTAATGAATTGAGTTATAGCAACGATGTTTATTATGTAACATGGGTTTAACTAAATGAAAAGGTCTTGGAAACATTTCCTAAAGTAAATCAGAGGTGGTTTCTAAGTATAGAAAATGAAAAGATTTTGGATAACGAAGTAAGGAGTTATAATTGGAAATGTTTTTTCAATATTAATGAGGTATATCTTCTAAAATATAGAAATAAGAATATATGAATATATAGAAGTGTTTTCAAATTGGAATCAGTGATATCTTCTCGAATAAAGAAATAATGATGTTGGAAATGTCTTCCAAGAATCGAGATTGAGATTTGAAAAGATATGGAAGATTGAAAATGGATTTTAGAATCGATAATATAATAAGTAATTAATATAAAAAGGGCCAGTGTTGTGGATGGTTGATCGGTAGAATTTCCAATTGGAAATAAGACCGTTGATTGTATGGATGTTACTTTGATAGTTAAATCACCGACTATCAAAGTTTTGACTTATTTTATGTAACGACACGGATTTCACCCGGACCTAATCGATCGCTAAATCGACCAAGACCGTTTGAATCCCGCATACGCTAACTCTGGGTATACAACACATCTGAACAAATAACAGAAGACTTCTATAAACATCATAATAATGTTACATCAGAGTACAGAATATCAGAGTATATCGAAATACAATCAATACAGCGGAAGATGATTTTACAATAAATGTAATACAATGCACAGCGGAAATAAATAAATAACACAGCGGAAGACGATAAATGCACTGGACACAGCTTTAAGCTTCGATCCCGAACCCTGCTTATATATCTGCAAAATAAACTACTCGACTGCCCGTGTGGAAATAGGGGCACCCGAGTTTGCAAGGGAAAAGCAAACTACAGGTCAGTCATGGGACTGGTGTGAGAAACTCTAAATAGTTATAATTAACTTATTTAATAATATGGCATATCACGGGACTACGCCGCTAACACGGAACGGGTTTACCCCCATGAATGTCAGTGTATAAACAACAATCAATATTGGCATATTGATCTACTATGCATCAATCAACATGCAATATCCCAATCTACCCATTTAGATTAATCACCACACGTAGATTTTCTAAATCCAATTCAGTTTACAGAAATTATTCCTTTGGACTTTATTTCCCGATTTCTATTTCAAATCATTTGAAATACATATCTAGCTTTCTATAACAAAGTAGATTTCACTTCGGGATCTCAAATCAAATCGTTTGGAAATATGAATTCCAAAACATAATAATGCATACAAACAAGTATGCAACCAAATATCGTGCTCCCCATCGACAAGGCAAAGGGTACGCACCTCGCAACTCGATATATAAATGTGCATCTACCCCACATAGGAGCAGGATACACCGACGATGCACCTCCCACACATGGAGAGAATGCACCGCCCTCTCACCCATACTTTTAGTCTCAGGGTTACCCAAATCTTTAGCCACATACTAAATCATTTCATAACCCGAAGTAGGGAAAATCATTTCACAACATAATAATCACAAGTACTTTCAAAATATAGTACTTCACATCAGTAATTCACACATATGATCAGTCACTATTAATCACATAACCTTTGAGCTCGTACGTCTCAAAGAAGGGTGTTAAGCAAGTGAATAAATTCTCCGCCACCAAACAGATACATCATTAATAGCAACTAATCGAATATGTGATGAACTACAATGTAAAACCATAATACATTTCCAAATCATTTCGAAATCATCGGGTTTTAGGCCTCGAAATCCTTTCTGTTTTATAAAACATTTTTATAAAACATTCACTGTCCAAAATCGGGAATACATTTCTTTTCACTTAAGAAAAATATATCATTTCAAAATCATTCATTAAATTTGAAATGAACACAATATCCTTAAACACCTTATCGTCAAATTGTGAAGTGTTTCACAAGGCGTTAGCACACAGATATTTTCAACCCAACCCAATGCTAAATGTAAAAGCATATTCTGCTCATAAACTGGTCGAGCACCGTCCAAACAATCAATCAGTCACAATCAATATCAACAACCAAGTACATTTGGTTTACACCACATCTCATATTTTGGTAAATTTAATTACCATTCATTCATTCAGATCTAATTAAAGATTTATTCAAACTCCAATTGGTTTCATCTCTAAAATCATTTCATATTGATTGTTCTACTTTTTGGAAATTAATCCAGCTTTCACTCGGGTTAAAGAACTAATGTCATTTAAACACAGTTCACGAAAAATCCCAAATCCAATTCAGTTTACATATTGGAAATTCTGGTTATTTTTAAAACCATTTCAAATCCACTTTATTTATTTTAAAAATAAATGGGATTATAATTCTAGTTCGAAACTAGTTCATTTCGATAAAAAACTATTTTTATCTTTTCAAATATGGGATTTTTCATCCCAATTCTTACAAAATCATTTCTTATGATTTTACACAAATTATTGGTATTTTTAATAATTTTATCAAGGCCCGTACAGTCGATTTCCATCAACGGCTATCGAACTGCACTTACAGTGACCTTTTCCAAATATGATTTGGACATAATTCCAAATCCAACCGTTAGATTTCAAATTTCTAATATTCATTGGAAAGATCTTTTCGATACGAATCCAACGGTTCCGGTTTTAGGAGAATCTGATGGTCGGATCTCCCGTAATGTCTGTTCGAAGTCAATGGTCGAAATTCACGAACTACCGCAGCGCGGCGCGTTCTATTCAGGCCATTATATTATATATAATATATAATATATATTTCGTCGATTTCCTTTTTAAAACGTATTTTATAAATCGTTTTAAATTCGTTTTCAAAATGATTTCAACTCCATATTCAATTTCTAGTCAAAATTGAATATTCCATATACACGGCAATTTTATATAGTGTACATATATGTTAAAAATTATATTTTTAACAATCAAATCATTTTCACATTTCATGTATATATACATATCATTTTCATTTCATATATACATCGTTTTCACTTTTTGTATATATAATATTTTCACTTTCATATATATAATGTTTTCACTTTCATATATATAATGTTTTCACTTTTATATATACAATGTTCTCACTTTTCTATATACCTTGTTTTCATTTTTCATATATATAATATTTTCATTTCACATCGTATATATTTTATTCAACACACACACACACATATATATATATTTATTTATTTTCATCTCATATATATATTTTATTTCACATCGTATATATATTTCATACACTTCTAATATATATAATTCATTTCACATCATGATCAATTTTCACATAGAATACAACCAAACAAACAGGTCGTCCATGGTCTATGGACGACGGGGAACATTTCATATATGCAGTTATGAAATAAATAACTGAACAGAAAATTATAGTGAGAGAATTCTCACCTTTGGTTTCCACTCCGCCAGTTTTATTTCTAAATGGTTTGGATTTTGATTTGTTTCGGTACGTTGTATTCTTCACTGTGATTCCAACGCAATCTGTTTTCACGTGATTTACATTAAAAATAACATTTTTATTTTGACAACGCTATATTGATAAAAATCACATTTTTAACTGTTCTTTATATTATTAAAGTCCTTGCTTTTATATTTTTAAAAACCATGCTTTTATATTTTTTAAAAAACCATTCTTTTATATTTTTGAAAAACATTTCTATTTATGCTATCTTCATATAAAAATCCTATTTTTATTTCAAACATTATTATATTTTTAAAACTAATTTTTAAATCACTGTATTTATTTTTCAAAACTAATTTCAAACTCTGCATACTGATTTAAAAAAAACATCGTTATAAAAATAGAATAAGAATTGCTCACTGTTTATCTTTCCTCAGGAAGATGAACCCATCGTTCAAGAGAAAGGCTCTGGATAGCGCGAGATTCGAGACGTCGGACGACGATCGAGACCTACCCCTCCGCGCGCCTTGACGATGCCTGCCACCACCCGGAAGCGCGTTTAAATCGGCCCCCTCATCTTGTCTAGAATCGCGTGCAATGCAGTGAACTTCGTGGCAGAAAATCACCCAAAACATTGAACGAAGGACGGTCTCGACTATACCCATTTGAAGATCCAACCTTGTGCTGCGATTTTGGTTTAGAGATTGAAATCCAATTCGAGAGGTTCGATGATCGATAGTGGGAAGAAAAGGGAAAAAAATCCGCCGTTCTTTTTATCTGGGGGCGGGTTTGAATTTTGACTGGTTTGACTAGGGTTTGCCAACTAATAAGGGTTTATATAATATTTATTTTTAATTTAATTTTAATTCGAAAACAGTGATTTCACATTCGAACTCCAAACAAGACCCAACAACTATCGCCCCTAGCTAATTACCCCCATTCCGAACGCAATGGGATATGTTTCATTGGCCAATTCTATGGTTTCGATCAGCTTTGAATTAAATTTAAAATATAAATCAGTATACATTCAATTTAAACGCACATTTTAAATTACCGGGGCCATATACTGACTCTAGAAATTCCCGAAAAATATTTTCTAGCTTCGTATTGACGATACGGTCCTAACAAAACTAATTTCGTCGAATTCTAAGACCGTTTGAAAAATGGCCATTTTCCAGTCGATTAAATTCAACTAAAACTAGTCAAACGGGTTTTCCTTTGCCACGTTTACATATTGATTCAAAAAATTAAGAATTTTGGAATCTAGCAATAATTTGACATCTCGGATCCAACAAAAGGGGTTTCGTCGAAAACCGAGGTCGTTTGCAAAATTTCCATTTTTAAGGGCCTTTATACATATTAATATATATATATATATATATACATAAATTCCACAGCGACTTTGCTGAATTTTAAACTGGACATGTCTTACACTCTATAAAGTGAAATCTCAGTTTCTTACGTCCGTTACAAAGATATTATCAAACATATTCAAATATTTTTGGTTTCGTCCAATTCCGACTTAAAACGAATTCTGTATATTCATTTGAAATTCGAAATCGAAATTTCGAATTACCGCGCCATTTCAGGCTCGTTATATAATTAAAATAAATTTATTCGCTTTAACTTCGTCAAAAATAAATTTTTCGTCGTTATTATTTAAAATAATTCATTTTATATAATCAAAATTCATTAAAATAGCCAAAATAAATTTTTTAAATTGGCTCAGAATTCCGGGTTATTACAATCTCCCCCACTTAAAACTTTTCATCCCTAAAAAGGAACGAAACCGAAAGTTGTTTAACAAATCAACTCAACTTCCAGTATTTTCACTATGGCTTAAGTTCTTCAACTTTTCAGTTTCTAAGAACTTTTCAAATTTTTCAAAAATTTGGCTAAACCCCTAAATTTCAGAAAAATTTCGCCATAACCTCCCCTGCACCGGGGACTTTGGGATATTTCATATAGCCTCCCATGGCCTTCTTCAATCCATAAGAAGAGGAAAAAACCTAGCGGCTAGCCAATCGGCTCATAAAATCATCCAAACCCAAAGAAATACAATAAACATGAACCTATTTGTCGGGCAAACAATTTTATTCTTCTGCTCTAGCCTCCTTGCTATGACCTGTTCAAGGTAAGTACATGTATATGCATGCAATTTCAACCAATTTTCAATTTAGTTCTATATTTGATTCAAATTGGCTAATTCACCTTACATTCTCTTATTGGTATTATCAATTCAATATTCTGATTAGTTGAACTAATAATCACACAACCAACAATCAATTTGTTGATTAAATTTTCAAACATATAATTTTATATAATCAAAAATCAAATTTTCTAAGATCAGATTATATATATAATCACAAATACGTTATATATAATCATATTACTCTCAACTCATTCTAGGGCATTTCTAACCCCATCTCTAACGAGTCACTCATTCTAGAATGCTGCTGATTCTATCTCTAATGAGGATTCTTCAATAGGATATTACTAATCCTACCTCTGATGAGTCTTTTGTTCAGTTCTAACGAGTTGTACCCTAAATATTTGAGTTAACCAAAGCTCTTATACCAGCTGTAATGACACGGATTTTGCCCGGACCTAATCGATCGCTAAATCGACCAAGACCGTTCGAATCCCGCATACGCTAACTCTGGGTATACAAAACATCATAACAAATAACAGAAGACTTCTATAAACATCATAATAATGTTACATCAGAGTACAGAATATCAGAGTATATCGAAATATAATCAATACAGCGGAAGATGATTTTACAATAAATGTAATACAATGCACAACAGAAATAAATAAATAACACAGCGGAAGATGATAAGCGCACTGGACACAGCTTTAAGCTTCGATCCAGAATCCTGCTAATATATCTGCAAAATAAACTACTCGAATGCCTGTGTGGAAAATAGGGGCACCCGAGTTTGCAAGGGAAAAGCAAACTACAGGTCAGTCATGGGACTGATGTGAGAAAATCTAAACAGTTATAATTAACTTATTTAGTAATATGGCATATCACGGGACCACGCCGCTAACGTGGAACGGGTTTACCCCCATGAATGTCATGTATAAACAACAATCAATATAGGTATAAGGATCTACTATGCATCAATCAACATGCAATATCCCAATCTACCCATTTAGATTAATCACCACACGTAGATTTTCTAAATCCAATTCAATTTACAGAAATTATTCCTTTGTACTTTATTTTCCGATTTCTATTTCAAATCATTTGAAATACATATCTAACTTTCTATAACAAAGTAGATTTCACTTCGGGATCTCAAATCAAATCGTTTGGAAATATGAATTCCGAAACATAACAATGCATACAAACAAGTTTGAAACCAAATATCGTGCTCCCCATCGACAAGGCAAAGGGTACGCACCTCGCAACTCGATATATAAATGTGCACTTACCCCACATAGGAGCAGGCTACACCGACGATGCACCTCCCATACATGGAGAGCATAAACCGCCTTCTCACCCATACTTTTAGTCTCAGGGTTACCCGAATCTTTAGCCACATAGTAAATCATTTCATATCCCGAAGTAGGGAAAATCATTTCACAACATAATAATCACAAGTACTTTCAAAATATAGTACTTCACATCAGTAATTCACACATATGATCAGTCACTATTAATCACATAACCTTTGAGCTCGTACGTCTCGAAGAAGGGTGTTAAGCAAGAGAATAAATTCTCCGCCACCAAACAGATACATCATTATAATCGAATATGTGATGAACTACAATGTAAAACCATAATACATTTCCAAATCATTTCGAAATCATCGGGTTTTAGGCCTTGAAATCCTTTCTGTTTTATAAAACATTTTTATAAAACATTTCCTGTCCAAAATCGGGAATACATTTCTTTTCACTTAAGAAAAATATATCATTTCAAAATCATTCATTAAATTTGAAATGAACACAACATCCCTAAACACCTTATCGTCAAATCGTGAAGTGTTTCACAAGGCGTTAGCACACAGATATTTTCAACCCAACCCAATGCTAAATGTAAAAGCATATTCTACTCATAAACTGGTCAAGCACCATCCAAACAATCAATCAGTCACAATCAATATCAACAACCAAGTACATTTGGTTTACACCACATCTCATATTTTGGTAAATTTAATTACCATTCATTCATTCAGATCTAATTAAAGATTTATTCAAACTCCAATTGGTTTCATCTCTAAAATCATTTTATATTGATTGTTCTACTTTTTGGAAATTAATCCTGCTTTTACTCGGGTTAAAGAACTAATGTCACTTAAACACTTCACGACAAACCCCAAATCCAATTCAATTTACATATTGGAAATTCTGGTTATTTTTAAAACCATTCAAATCCACTTTATTTATTTTAAAAATAAATGGGCTTATAATTCTAGTCCAATACTAGTTCATTTCGATAAAAAATTATTTTTATCTTTTCAAATATGGGATTTTTCATCCCAATTCTTACCAAATCATTTCTTATGATTTTACACAAATTATTGGTATTTTTAATAATTTTATCAAGGCTCGTACAGTCGATTTCCATCAACGGCTATCGAACTACACTTACAACGACCTTTTCCAAATATGATTTGGACATAATTCCAAATCCAACCGTTATATTTCAAATTTCTAATATTCATTGGAAAGATCTTTTCGATACGAACCCAACGGTTCCGGTTTTAGGAAAATCCGACTGGGTTCCGGTTTTAGGAGAATCCGATGGTCGGATCTCCCGTAATGTCTGTTCGAAGTCAATGGTCGAAATTCACGAACCACCGCAGCGCGGCGCGTTCTATTCAGGCCATTATATTATATATAATATATATAATATATATTTCATCGATTTCCTTTTTAAAACGTATTTTATAAATCATTTTAAATTCATTTTCAAAATGATTTCAACTCCATATTCAATTTCTAATCAAAATTGAATATTCCATATACACGACAATTTTATATATAGTGTATATATATGTTAAAAATCATATTTTTAACAATCAAATCATTTTCACATTTCATATATATATACATATCGTTTTCATTTCATATATACATCGTTTTCACTTTTCGTATATACAATATTTTCACTTTCATATATATAATGTTTTCACTTTCATATATATAATGTTTTCACTTTTATATATATAATGTTTTCACTTTTCTATATACAATGTTTTCACTTTTCATATATATAATATTTTCATTTCACATCGTATATGTTTTATTCAACACACACACACACACACACACATATATATATTTATTTATTTTCATCTCATATATATATATATATTATTTCACATCGTATATACATTTCATACACTTCTAATATATATAATTCATTTCACATCACGATCAATTTTCACACAGAATACAACCAAACAAACAAGTCGTCCATGGTCTGTGGACGACGGGGAACAGGTCATATATGTAGTTATGAAATAAATAATTGAACAGAAAATTATAGTGAGAAAATTCTCACGTTTGGTTTCCACTCCGCCAGTTTTATTTCTAAATGGTTTGGATTTTGATTTGTTCCAGTACGTTGTGTTCTTCACTGTGATTCCAACGCAATCTGTTTTTACGTGATTTATATTAAAAATAACATTTTTATTTTGGCAACGCTATATAGATAAAAATCACATTTTTAACTGTTCTATATATTTTTAAAGTCCTTGCTTTTATATTTTTAAAAACCATGCTTTTATATTTTTTTAAAAACCATGCTTTTATATTTTTGAAAACCATTTCTATTTATGCTATCTTCATTTAAAAATCCTATTTTTATTTCTAACATTATTATATTTTTAAAACTAATTTTTAAATCGCTGTATTTATTTTTCAAAATTGGTTTCAAACTCTGCATATATATTTTCAAAACTGGTTTTAAAAAAAACATTGTTATAAAAATAAAATAAGAAATGCTCACTGTTTATCTTTCCTCAAGAAGATGAACCCGTCATTCAAGAGAAGGGCTCCGGATAGCGCGAGATACGAGACATCGGACGACAATCGAGACCTGCCCCTCCGCGCGCCTCGACAATGCCTGCCACCACCCGGAAACGCGTTGAACTCGGCCCCCTCATCTTGTCTAGAATCGCGTGCAACGCAGTGAATTTTGTGGTAGAAAATCACCCAAAACATTGAACGAAGGACGGTCTCGACCATACCCATTTGAAGATCCAACCTTGTGCTGCGATTTTGGTTTAGAGATTGAAATCCAATTCGAGAGGTTCGATGATCGATAGTGGGAAGAAAAGGGAAAAAATATCTGCCGTTCATTTTATTTGGGGGCGGGTTTGAATTTTGACTGGTTTGACTAGGGTTTGCCAACTAATAAGGGTTTATATAATATTTATTTTTAATTTAATTTTAATTCGAAAACAGTGATTTCACATTCGAACTCCAAACAAGACCTAACAACTATCGCCCCTAGCTAATTACCCCCATTTTGAACACAATGGGATATGTTTCATTGGCCAATTCTATCGTTTCGATAAGTTTTGAATTAAATTTAAAATATAAATCAGTATACATTCAATTTAAACGCACATTTCAAATTACCGGGGCCACGTACTGACTCTAGAAATTCCCGAAAAATATTTTCTAGCTTCGTATTGACGATACGGTCCTAACAAAACTAATTTCGTCGAATTCTAAGACTGTTTGAAAATGGCCATTTTCCGGTCGATTAAATTCAACTGAAATTGGTCAAATGGGTTTTCCTTTGCCACGCTCACATATTGATTCGAAAAATTACGAATTTTGGAATCTAGCAATAATTTGACATCCCGGATCCAACAAAAGTGGTTTCGTCGAAAACCGAGGTCGTTTGCAAAATTTCCATTTTTAAGTGCCTTTATATATATTAAAAAATATATATATTCCACAGCGACTTTTCTGAATTTTAAACTGGACATATCTTACACTCTATAAAGTGAAATCTTAGTTTCTTACATCCGTTAGAAAGATATTATCAAACAGATTGAAATATTTCCGGTTCCATCCAATTCCGACTTAAAACGAATTCTGTATATTCATTTGAAATTCGAAATCGAAATTTCAAACTATCGCGCCATTTCATGCTCGTTATATAATTAAAATAAATTTATTTGCTTTAACCTCGTCGAAAATAAATTTTTCGTCATTATTATTTAAAATAATTCATTTTAAATAATAAAAATTCATTAAAATAGCCAAAATAAAAATTTTAAATTGGCTCAGAATTCCGAGTTATTACATTTTATACCTCCGTTGTCAATATGGAGAGACCGAGATCGGATTTAATATCTGAAAACCACTCCGTATTGGCATAAGCATTACAAATCAACTTATGCTGAATATAATTGAAGACGGAGTAAAATGCAAGGGTTGTTCAGTTAATCCTAGGTAGAAATTGCCTAAGATGGATTGATCAAATGGTGCCTTCGGGTTGTCCAGTCCCAGGACAACATATATGGATGGATCTGACAATGTGGAATTCAAAGTAAATGATGGCATGATGTGATGAAAGATAATCGTAACCTCAAGCCTCATCAACCAGGAAATGACAGAAATCGGGCTGGCAGCATGGCTAGGAGGGTCGCTCCCATTTGGATGTATAATCACCTATCTAGTGAAATTCCAATTGCTTCTTTAATCTATTGATGTTGTCCCTTTCAACGAACGGTTGTTGATCCCAACCGTTGGTGATATACATTCGATACACTCAAGCGAAATGAGTGGCCGGTCATGTGTGGGCCGGGTTGCAAGACATTCTTGTTGAACCCCAGTGTATCCTCTCTAGAGTACACTGATCGGAAGGTGGTTCCATACCTTTTCATGTTGGAAATTCAATCTTCAATAAGCACCCTGCGTTTTTTGATTTCATATTATATATGGAGCGTGAGATGCAAGCGTTCCGCTAAACTCTATTTATTTGTTGTAGGCACTATTATAATATCACCAGATTTTGATATCAAAATATTTTGGGTTATCGTAAGGTAAAAACCATCCGTGTTTATGTGTGGATCGGTCTTACTATTATCTATTCTTTCAAAAGGATTTTTAAAAGTTAAACCATTGGTTGGAGTTTACTCACACCAGTCCCATGACTGACCCAGCGTTTATTTTGTTTTATTTTCCTTAAACTCTTGGGTGCCCAAATTTGTACGTGCAGTCAAGTAGTCGGGTTTTTTTACAGATTTATTTGGAGGAGCTTGAAGGAGAAGGCTTCACCGGTTAGCTATAGACTATCATATTTTGCGCTGTGTACTATGTTGTATCTGGAAACAAGTGTTTATAATTGTTCCAGGAATAACGGTTGTGCTCTGATGATGGTATGTATATAAAGTTACAGATTTGTATTTCAAAGTTTATGTTATCTAATATATTTAATTCGTTCCGCTGTGAGTTTGTGATCTTCGTTTTCTTCTATTCTAATATTTCTTTCTTTCAATTTCTCATCCTCTAACTTCTTTCTAATAATGATTCGTATTTCGGTGCAATTTGGGTTGGACGTGTGGTGTAATTAGTCAACTCAAAGGGTATGGAAATTCGAGCCATTATATTATTAATAAGAAATAAATGGTTATTATTTGTAATTTAAATTTATAAGTGATTATTAAATTATTTATGAAGTAAATTCTTATGTTAATCTGATTTATAAGCAAGAGAGCATAAAGTTAATCTAATGGTTAGGAACTTGATAATTGTTTATAAGAAACAATTAAGTAGAATTATTTAAATTAATTTTATTAATTAATTTAAAGGAAAGACTTTAACTGGGATTAGTTAACGAATTAATCATGTATCGAGTTGACCCAGTCAACCATTTTAACTGGGATTGATTATTAAATTATTTTGTTTTAAATTAATTTAATAAAATAGTTTAACGAATATTTGTTTTAATTTTAACAAGATTTTAAAAAGACATTTATTATTTATTTAGTAAATAAAGAAGTTAAACAAAATTTACGGTAGTTAATGATGAAGGAATTTACTAATTTAATAATAATTTAAGAGATTTCTTTTTAATTAAAATTCACTAAAAAGTAATCAAAGTTGTAATGAAATCAAATTGAATGGTGAGAGGAGTTAATGATGGGTTTTATATTAAAACCAAGTTTTATAACGAAGTTATAAAAGAAACTTTTAAGTGAATATGATAGCTTAAATTAAATATTAACTTAATATTTGAAGTTGGAAAAAGGAAATTGAGAAGTTGACAAATTATATGAAATGGATGAGTGAGATTAATTCCAAGGTTCGAAATGTGATATTCTGAAGTTCAGAATGATTAACAAAGTAAGATTTATTCCAAGTTTCGGAATGTGATATTCCAAAGTTCGGAATGTTAAGCGGAGTCGAGAATATAAGCTAAAAAAAGGTTTTGGAAATGCAACGAATATAAGTTATCGTAAATAATTTACGAACGATTTTGTAAATGGAAATTAAAAGTTTAGAAATGTAATTGAAATATTAGTTGTCGATAATAATTTACAAATGGAATTTGTAAATAAAGTAAGAGTTTTGAAAATAATGAATTTGTAACAATTGTTACAAATAATAAACTGAACGATTTGTTTTATAAATGGAAGATCTTTATCGTTATGTCATTTTAGACAACACATAAGTTGTTGGAATGATTTGAAAAGAGTGTAATAAAAGAATATAAAAAGTTTTGAAATGAATTTTGTAACGTTTGTTACAGATGATAAGTTGAATTGTTTTGATAAAAATAAATATAAGGATTTGTAAGAGATGTCAATACAAGATTGGTAAAGATATTTATATTAAATTTGTTAATGTCAATTATATATGATTTAAAAACAAATATAGTATTGTGTTGCAAACAAGTTGAAGAATTTTTATAAAGAGATGTTAAAGAAATTTTATAAAGGATTCTATTTATAATGGAATCGAAGCTCGAGTATAACATTATAAAGGATTATTAAAGATTAATAGAAAGTATAATAATAGTCTAATTAATAATTAATTAAGTAAACATTTTTGAGATTTAAATAAGGTTTCCAAAGGAAATTAACGAGAGAAATTGCGGGAAACATAAGTTATGATTTCTATAAATAATATTAAAAGCTGTATTCGAAAAAAGTTTATAAGTGAATGAAATGATTTTTAAGAATATTCTTATTTATATTATGAAATAAAAGACGAACTCTAAATATTGGAAGATTCAAAAAATATGATTAACAAATGTTTAATTAAAGAGGCCAAGTAATGCCGAGTACTGAATCATAAACTCATTTCAATCACATGATTATTTGTTTGATAGTCAAATAACCGACTATCATATTTGGCCAAATACGATTGTTGGTATGGAAAGACTGAGATCGAATTATATTTAAAAACCATTCCGACCAGCAAATACATGGAAGATGTTAATTAAAGATGGAGCATTGAAGACCGGGGATCATCATAAACAGAAGGACCATTTGTTGAATTTCTCTGGTTTAGAGGCCAGAGATATTTCGGCAGTAACTCCATGTGAGTGAAATCTTCGGATTGCAAGGAATGCTTGTTACTGATCCTTGGGGTGATACCTATATAGGATGTGGTAGGAGGGTTCCTTCGGTTCATCCTGTTCCTAGATGACTTGTATGGACGAGTGTCTGACAGAGCATTTCTAAAGGAGTCACATACATTAAATCTTTTCAAACGTAATTTTGTTGGTGGAGGAGAAGATACCTCCTATTAGCTTAACGCTCAGAGTATTTTGGTGAAAATCAATTAAGTGATATCCAGCGGATCTGACAATGTGGCATTCAAAGTGGATGGATATGGGTTGTTCTGAAGGATAAGTTTAACCTCCAGCCTCATCAACCGGGAAATGGTTAAAATTGGGTTGGTCGCTTAGCTATGTGGATCGCACCCATCAAAAGGGTATACCATTACCTGATCTGTAGAAATCAAATGCCTTCGGTTGTCCCCTTATTTAATTTGCGTACATGCTATCGGTTTGGTTGGCTGACCCCCAACCGTGGTGATGATATACTCGATACTCTCAAGCAAAGTGAGGGGTCGGTCATGTTTAGCCTGGGTTGCAAGATGTTCTTGTTGAACCCCAATGTATTCATCTCCAGAGGTAAATTGTCAGAAAGGTGGTTGCCCATACCTTGCCACGGAATTCCATTCTCCAATAAGTGTCCGTGGTTTTGATTGTATACTATATATGTAGAGTGTGAGATGCAAGTGTTCCAATAGATTGATATTTATTTGTATTTAGACACCATTATAATATCAGAAAAGATATTGGTTTCAAAAATGTTTTGGGTTATCGTAAGGTAAAAACCATACGTATTTATGTATGGATTTGGTCTTACGATTATCCTTTCCTTTCGAAAAGATTTTATTTTAAAATCAAGTTGTGTGATACTTTTAAACTTAGTGTGTTTTTCTCACTCTGGTTCACCAGACTGATCCAGCGTTTGTAATGCTCGGGTTAGACCAGGATGTACAGGTTCAAGTTACCGGATGATGTGAAGAGATAAGCTAGAGAAGTACAGACGTATGATATATGGTTTTTATTCTGCTGTGTGTTGTACATGAGGACAGATTATTACAACTGTTCGGATGTGTTGATTTACTCTGATGATTGTAAGTATTTTAAAAGCTCTCAGTAAAGATTTATTTCTATAATATATTTTGTTCCACTGCAATGTGATTCTCTATGTTGTGTAGTTCTTCTTCTTCTTCTATTCTGACTTTCTTTATTTCTTATCTCACCCTTTGACTTCTTTCTTAAAATGTTCCTGTGTTTTCGATGCTAGAATGTTCAACATGATGTCTTGTGTCGATTTTCGGGGTCAAAAATCCTTGTTCGTTATAGGGAAGGAATGTTACATCGTAGATATTTTCGTCGATTTATAATGAACATTTAAATTTGTTTTAAATATTGAATTAAAATTATAAATGAATTTTTGTATTGAATTTATCAATTTAATCAATATACGAATTATTATCGAATATATAGGGTATCATAATGCGAAACAATAATAATTGAATTCAAAATTTAAAATTGAATCAAAAATGATTCAGATGATCAACATAAGTTGTATTTGAATATAAACGATAATAATAATAATTTATTATCAGTGATTTGTTTGTTTTGAATTTAAATTTTATTTATATCGATTTAATATGGTTAATCTATATATTTGATCGAACTAAAATTTGGAATCTATTCTGCTGGGTCCAAAATAACGTTAGAAAAGTTGGTCGTTACGATTAAATAGGAGTTTTGAACTGCAAAATATATGATTATAAAATTTAAATGGATAAGAAAAAAAATCAAATCAAGCTAAATCGCATTCAAATCAAAATAAATTAAGATTTCAAATCATATTTAATACGTCGTGTACTTCGTCCTACACTGATTAAATACAATGTACATTCTGTCGCCCTCCTCCCTCTATATATCGCGACCCTCTTTCATTTTTACTTCCTATTTCCTTATTCAGAAAAAAATTAAAATTAAAGGAATCGATTAGAGAATCAACGACGAGCTCTTCCTTCCTCTTTTCAAAATCAAACGAACACTTTTTTTCCTTTCATCGTTGTTTAAGATCGCACCTATCTTCACATCCTTCTGCATATCAAATGTTGCACCCTTAATTCTCCCAAAGGAAATTGTATTGTTCCCTTATACAACAAAATCAAAATCAGTTCGAAGAGGGGCAATGACAACGAGGGATGAGTCGCGTTGCTTGTTAAGGCATCGATGGTGGAGGGTGTGTCGCGATTGCCAAGGGAGCATCGAGAGAGGTTTTGACCTAGGATTTGAAGCGTACGATTGGGGTAAGCCATTGCGGTATGGAGGGAAGCTGTCTATTGCGAGTGGCTGATGCTCGATTTAATGGGTGCGACCGTGGGAAGATTTAGGGGGAAGATTTGTGCCCTGGAGTGGTACGATGACTAGGGTTGTTCTGAGGTGGGTAGTGGGAGTTCGAATTGGGTTGAATGAGGGAGTCTAGATTTTTTTCTTTTTGAGATAATGAAGGAGTGAAGGTTTGTAGAGGGAAGGATTTTTTTTCTAGAAAGGAGGGTTGGGTTTTGAGGGTTGACAACGATGGTCGAATGTAGACCAATGAGATGGTTGGAAGTAGGTAATGTAGTGATGGACTGGAATTAGCAGTGGTGATGATGTCGATTTTTGTAGTGTAGCAGCAACATGCTAGTGGTTGTGGGTATTAAATAGGAGACTGAGGCTGTCGGTAAGATGTTGATAAAATGCTAAAGTAGGATAGTGCAGTTTTAAGGGGTAATTGAAGTCGATGATCGTGGAGTTTACTTCATTGTTTATTGAAGCAGCAAGGTATATATTTTTATAAAATTTGAAAATACTTTGAAGGATTAATTCATTAGTAGTTAAGTAAAATTGATAAATGGTTAATCATTAAATAAAATTTAATAATCATAGGTGTTGAATGATTCGGTCGAGACAATTCGTAGCCATGAAATTTGAATTAATTGGGTATTCGGCATGGAAACATCGAGGTGAGTAAACTCACTCTCTGGTTCAATTATAATTTATTATAATCGAATTTTTTTATTTAATACATATATTTTATGTTGTTTGTTGGTTGCTTGGTTGCATTGCGGTTTATTGATAAACTGTGTTTTTTTTTACAAGTCCGACTGGTTTTTATAGTGGTCTGTAACACTTATTATTATCAAAAGTAATAGTACAATGTGAATAGGTGATATGCAATGCACATATCAACTACATAAAAACACGCCTCCACGCAGGGAAGCACACGATATAAACTAGCATTACATGTTACAATTACAATTACTTATGACACGCAAACTATATAGCTCACACAAAAGCCATAAACCAAACTGAAGACATTTGTCTTCAATTACTTACTGGATCAGAAGAACCAGCACAATCAAAAGAAGGCCATCAATCATTGTCAAAGAGCTTCCCTACCTTAAGAACATACCTTTTGCTTCTAATCTGGTATCTCGGTAATGATGCTGAGATAGGGGAGGCTACAGCTGCGTCAGCAACAAGTGGTGGTGGAGAAGGTTTATAAGCAGCTGGTGGTTTGATATGCGCATACGGGTTTAACTAATCACTTGACTTCTTCTTGTTTGAAGTGGGTGAGGCTTTGGCTTCATTTTTTTCCTTGTAGACTTGCATCACTCCCACAGGCTTTAGTCAAAACATTTAGAAAACCTGCTTTGATCATAGAAGAGAGAGTTTTCTTTTCAGGGAGATTGGTTTAGTAGCCTTGTCTAAATCCACTATTTCACTTTCTGGAGCTTGTTCCTTATCCATAACATGAGTCTCAATACGTGCTTCAGCCTTAGACAAAAGTGCAGTCTCATACGATGCAACATCAATGACAATTTGCTACAGGGGATCAACTTCAGATTGAAACAAACTACAGACTGAAGCTTTCTTGTTAATATTGACATCCGCTTTGTCATTATCAGTTGAGTTACCCTGTAAAATTTCAATCCTTCCTCCATCTAAAATTTCAGAGTTCAAATTTAAAACAGCATTACCCATATCACTCATCTTGCTCGCACCCTTGGTTTCTATTTCATCATCTTCCAAATCATAGTTAATTACATGGGTTGAATCATCCTCAATACTTGCGGGAAAATGCAAGAAGTTGTTCTATGTTCCAACAGGATTGACTAGCGCTGGCGGTGACACATCCACAATCACCTGCTTCCCTTTATGCGTGTCACTAACCAGGTATTTCATCGATCTTTTCTTCCTCACAATTTTTTTCTAGTAATTATCCTTGTTTGGTTGAGTTATACGAGTTGGTTGAAACACCCTAGTGTTGTGGTCTACCTTAAAAGCAACATGTTTGCTAACAACCTTACTTGCTTTCTGTGAAGAGTCTCCTCTTACCTTGTTTAACTGTTCTGTTGCTTTCAATTGTTGGCTTTGATAGTCTTTAGGTAAATGACCGAAAGCTTTGCAATGAACGAAAAGGTTCAGTTTCCAAAGGTGGAGAACTTTGACGATTTGTATCGAACCGTCCAAGTTAGGAAAAGGAAAGGAGTCAGGCACCGCTGAATCAGCGGAGACTTCACCATGCACTTGGCGAATTCAAACCGTTTTGACGCTTTCAGTGTTGGTATCCTTACACAAAAATTTGCCCACTCTGGATGCCAACCAGCAAATACCACGCTTCGACCAGGCAATAAGAAGGATATTAAATAATTTGATCCATACAGGCACTACCCTAACACTCTTTGCCATGTTACTCAAACTTGGATCCCAGGGTTTAACAATGAACAATTTATTATAAATTATAAATAGATCAGCTTTAAGCACCCTAATCCTGTCTTCCATCGAAGAAAATTTTAAAAAGAAAACAATTCCATTCGATTTAAAATTGATCGTACCTTGAGGCTTCCAATGTTTCCCTAAATAGTTGACAACAGTGGAATATGACAACGGAAAGTCAAGGAAAAAGCCTACGAGATAGCCTTGCCATTGCTCCACACTTGCTTGAACTATATTTTCCGTTGGAATCATATTTTCCCCTTCAAATTTCAGTTCCAAATCTGTAGCATAAAAGGACGTTGCATCCACTAGCTTTGAAGCAAAAAGATCAGACCATTTTTGCTTCGGAAAGGGGTTAGCGGTGGTGAAACTGGAGGGGGGTTTGGGAGGAGGGTCAGGCGATGGTGGGATAGGCTTAGGCGGCGGATTTGACGGCTGATTTGATGGGAGAGAGGAAGCGGAAATTATGGTTGAGTTTTGGGGAGGAGCGAAAGAAGACACCATTATGCGGTTACTATATATATATATATATATATATATATATATGTGTGTGTGTGTGTGTGTGTGTGTGTGTATTAGTTAATTAGACTTGGTGGTTGTGGCTATTATATATATATTGGATATTTCCCGCAGTACCATTAGCAGATGCCCGAAGTATCATTTGCGGATGACTCTATACGCCCCCACAATATATCATAGTGGATGACCTTCATATCGCGATATCTTGCCTTGAAGCAGGATAAGTATTATTTATGTTGTCTAACATCTGTGGATGCATGGAAAACAGGTTGGAGGGATCAAACTGGATTCCTCAAAATTTATTATTATTAGTTGTTTGTTTAAATATGTGATATGCTGAATTGGATTGATGGTTGGTGTGTTTAGATGTTGAATATCACTGGCCCTAGAGATCAATATTTAAAAATGACATAAAAAGGGAAATTTTATATTCAAAAAGGGAAAATCTATTTTAAAAATAATTTGAATTTCAAATAAGCCAAGGAAAATGTCAACTTGTTTTTAATAATAAAAACAAGTAGCTAAATTTATAAACGATGTTTATAAATAACTAGAAAAATTATCATCGGCAAATCTAGAAAGGTAAATTCTAGTTTGAATTTAAGAAGGGAAATTTATTTTTCGAAGTGGAAATTTAATTTCAAATGGAATATGAAATAGAAACTTGTTTTCAACATTTAAAATAAGAAGTGTAATATATAAACGATACTTATAAATAAAAGAGAGAAATTATCATTGGATAATTTATAAATTTAAATTCAAGTATTAATCTAAAAAGGGGATTGGGAATCACATAAAAGGAAAACCGATGGATTTATTTCGATGTTCGGAATATGAATTGAGTTGGAATAATCCATATCGATTTATAATTAAAATTTGACTATGTCGAACTTATAAAAAAATATTTAATTGCAGAAAGACATTGAATTATATTAAATAGAAATTAAAATTATAATATGAAGATAGATGTGCTAAGTTTATATATATATATATGTTATACTAATAAAATATTCGAAAATGAGAATAGATTTTCAAATAGATTGTTAATATGGAAGTTTGTTTAATATAAAATAAGGAAGTTAAATTATAACAATGTTTATAAATATAATGTAGTGATTTTCATTTGATAAATTCGGAAATATTTTTTTTTCAAATATAACAGATGGCATTTAAAAATCATATTTTTAAATGAGATAAAAGAGGGGATTTTTGTGATAAGTAATGTCAGTTTTTATTACAAATTCTTATCTGTCTCAAGATAAGAATGTTGTCGGTCAAGGTGGAGAGGTAAGTAAAATACCCCAACTTGAACGGCTTCATTATTATCGAGGGATAATATTAGTTTGTAATGGTGAAAGATGTTGGATTAATTTATTATTCACATAAAAGAAATTTATAATTTGAATTCGATTATATCGAATCTTTTTATACAATTATTTATGACTAAGGAAATTGGTAATTAATATAAAAGTGGAGCTTTGAATAACTTATAATCGACGATTTGGAAAATTGAGACGTTTATGTTAGAATTGGAAAACTAATTTAATTTATATTTAAATACCAGAGAATGGAGTTTAATTTATTTAATAAATGAATTTTAAACATTTATATTTAAATTTAGTTAAAACGAACTCGCCGCAACGCAGTAGTTCGTAATTTGACGTTTTGAACTTCAATTAAGAATATATAACTCAATATAACTCAGAATTCAATGAAACAAGAAACGTTCAGACCTATTAAATGATAGTTTTCAAATGGAAGAGGAAAATCTTGATTTCGTCTTATAGATTTTGAGTTATGTCAAAATCAAATTTTCAGGAAAACGACGCTATAATCATTTTTAAACCATAAAGGTTTATTTAATAAATTAAAAGGATTTTGAGTAAATAAAATCCGGATACCATTTGAAAAATCCAGACTTGAGTTATTAAATAAATACGAACTCAAGTGGAGCAATGGATTGATTTTCCAAATAAAAAAAAATCAGGTTTTTAATTACCAAATGAAGTTAACTAATTTCAAAAGAAATTAGTTAATGGAGTTTGAATCGAACTTAACTTGGTTTGAGGGAATATAAATTGTTAGTTGAAAGTGGAAAATCGAATATGAAACTCAAATTAGAAATGGAATTCGATTTGTGTATAAGAGAATTAAAATATATTCGAATATGATATGTTCAAATCGAAAGTGCAGCAGGCAAAAGAGCGAATTAAAGAGGCGGTTAGCGGATTTTGTTAAAAAGGGAAATGGGTTGATTGAAATGAGTTGGAAATGGACATGTATATGTGAACATGTATGGGATGAAGAGTATGGAGATTGTAATTTAAGTGCCCAACAAAAGGGTACATGTTTCAATTCCATATCAGATTTTATGAGCCTACTAGGCAAGCTGCTTAGCTTTTAGATTTTCTTATTGAATGGAAAGGGCCTAGAGAGGCATTTTGTAGTTGTACCGAGCAACCCATACAAAGGAGGTGCTCGCGAAATTTTTCTAAAGTTTAAGGAGTTAGAATATATTTGAGAAATTTGATAACTAGAAATCAATATGTAGATATATATAGAATTTGATAAGGAATTAGGAAAATAGTTAATGAATGACTATTAATTAAAAAGGGCCAGTGATTGTTTAATGGATATTTGTTTTCCTTTTATTGTTAAATCATCGGTTATCAAAGTTTTTTGACAATCGTTGTCATTACGGAGAGACCTGTTGGATTTATTATCCAAAAACCACTTCGTTTAGGCAGGCATTATGAATTAGATATGATGAAAATAATTGAAGACAGAGTGAAGCGCAAGGGATTTTTCTATTAATCCTCGGTGGAAATTTCCTAAGGTGGAATAATGGAAATTATGCCTTTGGTTTTGTTCAGTCCCAGAACGAACAAATATGGACGAATGTCTGATAGGGTATTCCTAACGGATCACATAAGACGATCTTTTCTAGGTATTACATTTGGGGGTGGAGGAATTCGTTTCTCTTATCTTTTTATACCCGTAATATTTTTGGGTAGATAAACTAGTGATTTGACGGGTTTAATGTTGTGGCATTCAAAGTAAATGTTGACCAGATGTTCTAAAAAGATAAACGTTGCCTCAAGCCTCACAACCGGGAAATGACAAAAATTGGGGAAGCAGCATGGCTAGTTGGGTCATACCCAAGCAGGGTGTATTATTACCAATCAAGAAAAAAATTCATTTATTCTTCTTCCGTTTCTGTATCTTACGGATTATAGTGAGATGGCCAACAACTGTGAAACATCTAAATGAGTGACCGGTCATGTGTGGTCAGGTTGCAAGATGTCCTTGTTGAACCCCAGTGTATCCCCTCTAGAGTACACTGATCAGGAGGTGGTCGCATACCTTGTCATAGTTGGAATGCAATCTCCAATAAGCGCCCTGCATTTTTTTATTTTATACTATATATGTAGAGTGTGAGATGCAAGCGTTCTACTATTTGGTTATTTATTTGATTAGACATTATTATAATATCAACGGATTTTTGTATCAAAAGTGTTTTGGGTTATAGTAAGATAAAAACCGTCCATGTTTATATGTGGTCTGGTCTTACGATTATCCTTTTCTTTCAAAAAAAAATTCAAAGTTAAGCATTATGGTTGTTATTTACTCACACCAGTCTCATGACTGACCCAGGGTTTAATTTTCTTGTTTTTTCCTAGACTCTTGGGTACCCAATTTGTAATGGCCCGAAAATCCGGTAGAATTTGAGCTGACCAAAAACACAAGTCCAACCCCAAATATCACGGAAATTCGAACCATTAATAGAAAGAAGTTAGAGGGTGAGGATAGATAAGATAGAAATTTAGAATAGAAGAAGAAGAAGAACACAACATCAGAGTAACACGAATCTCCCAGCGGAACGAATAACATATAATATATATAACATAACTTGAAATATACATCTGTACTTGAATATACATCAATATCAAAGTACATCACTTACAACACAGCAGAAATAACTATAGCTATATGATCCTGAAGCCTCCTGCTCCAAGCTCTTCCAGTATGTCTATAAATTCCCGACTACTTGACTGCCCGTACAAATTTAGGCACCCAAAAGTTTAGGGAAAACAACAAAGTAAACTCCGGGTCAGTCATGGGACTGGTATGAGTAAACAGTTTAAAACAGTTTCAGAAAAACTAAATGATATCTCATAAGACCACGCCGTATAACACGGAACGAGTTTTTCCCTTATGAGAATCCAAACACTTGACTTATCTTTACATCAAAACTCTTTTGATATTATAATAATGTCTAAATCAAGTAAATAACAATCTAGTGGAACGTTTGCATCTCATGTTCCACATATATATACAATCAAAACCGCAAGCACGTATTGGGTATTTGGTTTTCCAACTATGACAAGGTATGGAACCACCTTCCGCTGGTATATCTCTAGAGGAGAATACACCGAGTTCAACAAGAACATCTTGCAACTCAGCCACACATGACCGACCACTCATTTCGCTTGAGTGCATCGAATGTATATCACCAACGGTTGGGATCAGCAACCGTTTCCCGAATGGGACAGCATTGACAATAGATTTTTAGAAGTAAATGAAACTCTAGATCAGGTGATTATACACCCTAATAGGTGCGACCTACATAGCCATGCTGCTTTCCCGATTTCTGTCATTTACCGGTTGATGAGGCTAGAAGCTACGCTTTATCATCACACCAGATTCACTTCGAATGCCACATCGTCAAATCCATCAAATGACTGATTGAGGTCCTCAACAGTACATTACGTGTTAGCTAAAAGAAGATTCCTTCTCCGCTTCCACTCTTGGTACGGTTGGAGAAATCAATATACGTGATCGTCTGAAAATACTCTGTCAGACATTCATCCGTACAAGTCACCCAGGAACAGGATGAATCGAAGGTACTATTTCTATTAATAGAAAAAGTCCTTGCACTCTACTCCGTCTTCGCTTATCTTTATATAATCTGATTCGCACGCTACTGCCAATACGGAGTGGTTCTTCGGATAATAATCCAACTGGTCTCTCCATAATGACAACGATGGTCAAAACTTCGATAGTCTGTGATTTAACTATCGAATAAAAACAAGTGTTTCGATAGTCGATGATTTAACTATCGAATAAAACAAGTGTTCATCCAAACATCCAATAATCAGTGAGCCCTTAATTAATATTCCATTAATTAAATCTCTTCTCTATTTCTTATCAATATTTGTTAACCAAATATTTTCAATAACCATATTGGCCTAATATGTTCTTTGGAAAACATTTCCATATATCGCCTTCCTTTATTTTCTATACTAGGAAATATTCGTTATTCTATTTCCAAGCTTTGCACATATTTGGGTTAAAACAGATGTTGTGTAAAACATCGTTACGACAACCCAAATACAGTATTTAACTAATTCTTATTCCACATTGATCTTCGAGCCTGAATCTTGCTACTTATCGGTATATCATGAAATCAACCAAGTTGGGGGTATAATTACCTCTCAGACCTTGACTGAATAACATTTAACGTCAAAACAGACAAGACTACTTACTCGAATAACCAATACCATACAACTACTTCTTCACTTTTAAACACATATACACTTTCTCTTTCTATTCTTACTAGATTTTATTCCTAGCCTTCCTTTTTGATTATACTATTCTATTTCTAAGTTCGTTTCCTTATCGACTTCTATATAATTTGATATGTTGATTTCTAACTATCAAATTAGCTTAAAAATATTCTATCTCCTTAAATTCCCGGAAAAATTCGCCATAACCTCCTTTATACCGGGAGCATCGGGAAATTTCAAATAGCTTTCCCGGTCCTTCTCATCTCAAAAAGAAAAAGAAAAAGCCAAGCGGCTTGCCGATACGGCGCATAAAATCTCATATATGAATTTAAATACATACCTTTTTGTCGGGCATTCTATTTATTTCACTTCTATACTTTATTCCAAACCTGTCTCCTGTATGTCTATACCTGTCCAATCTATTTTAACTATACCAATCGTTTTAACTCAATTTGTTAATTAAATCTGTTAATTAACTTCTTAGTCTAATCCACCTTCATATTTGAACATGACATGTTCAAATATATTTTAACTTGTATATTAACAAATTCTAATTATACCCATACTCTCGTTTCCTTATCGACTTCTTATTCAAATTCCAATTCAATTCTATTTGAATTCTCTTTATTTAAACTTCATTTGAATTCTATTTTCAAATTCTATAGTTTAAAGTCCATTTGAATTCTCTTTTCAAATTCTATAGTTTAAAGTCCATTTGAATTCTATATTCAAATTCTATAGTTTAAAGTCCATTTGAATTCTACATTCAAATTCTATAGTTTAAAGTCCATTTGAATTCTCTGCATTATTTATAAACAACGTTTATAACTTCAATTCAAATCCCATCTTTCCATTTGTAAACAACGTTTATAAATTCATTTCAAATCCCATCTTCCATTTATAAACAAAGTTTATAAATTCAATTCAAATCCCATATTTTCATTTATAAACAACGTTTATAAATTCAATTCAAATCCCACCTTTCCATTTATAAACAACGTTTATAAATGCAATTCAAATCCCATATTTTCATTTATAAACAACGTTTATAAATTCAATTCAAATCCCATATTTTCATTTATAAACAACGTTTATAAATGCAATTCAAATCCCACCTTTCCATTTATAAACAACGTTTATAAATGCAATTCAAATCCCATATTTTCATTTATAAACAACGTTTATAAATTCAATTCAAATCCCATATTTTCATTTATAAACAACGTTTATAAATGCAATTCAAATCCCATATTTTCATTTATAAACAAAGTTTATAAATTCAATTCCCATCCCATCTCCCATTTATAAACAAAGTTTATAAATTCGATTACTTGTTTTATATACCTTCAAAACAAGTAAATATCTTCTATAGTTTTATTAAAAATTCAAATTCTATTTATAAAAATAGAATTTCCTTTTTAAATATCAAATACCCTTTCCGATATTTTTATGAATCAATATTCAAGCCCCATGGATATTTTAAACAATCAAATCAACCAATTTTCAATCATTTGATTTTTATCACATCATATATGAATATATATGGTATCAAACAAACAAACAAACAGATAATATATATTTTTGAGGAATCCAGTTGGATTCCTCCAACCTGTTTTTCCTGCATCCACAGACGTAAGCACATAAATAATACCCATTCTGCTTCGTGGCAGAATATCACGGTATAAAGGTCATCCACTAATCATAGCGTGGGGCGTATAGGGTAATCATCCGCTATGAAACTGCGGGCATCCGCTAATGAGACTGCGGGAATCCAACCAATCAATCAACCCAATATATATATATATAAATATATATATAATAGTCCTAAATAACTAATATATATTTTTAATCAACCAAACAATATTCAAACAAGCATAGCAATTATTTTTAACTATATAAAAATAAATTCTAAATAAAAGGTGAGGTTTACTCACCGGTATTGATCCATTCCGATTTCAATTCCCACTTATGTAGTCCGCAACTATGGATTTCTTGATTGACTCCGTTTGATTAAATCTTGTATAATTTTAACATGACATTATTTCAGCTATCGAATAATCTATATGAAATAAGAAATTTAATTACTAATTAAAAATAATTACCTTAATTATTTCCTTCCTGTTAAACCATTACGACCTCTCTAAACCCATTCTGTGAACAGTAAAAACCCAGCTTCATCATCTCTAATCATCCTTATCACCAGATCATCGACTCCCATCAATTTCACCGCTACCGTAGATCCACCAGCTCCTATTATAATCAGACACCTCCCAAACACCTGCTGCCAGACTCTGGAAATCTGAAAAACAGATTCAACTCTCCCCTTGGTACAGTTTAGTTCATTTATCAGCACACTCCACTCAGTCCCCTTTATCCCACTGCGTTCATCACCAGGCAAAAATGAACTCCAGTTTACCATCAACTACAGTTCGCACCCTACCAAACGAACCCAATTACCATGTCCATCAGAAATAATCGAACCCCAATTCTCCCCTTCAGTTCATCAACATTGGCATCTACTGACCTTGCCAAATTACTCCAGCTCGACCTCGTCTAGTTCGAACTCCTCATCGCAATGACCAAAACGCACTTCAGTTGCAACATCGGCTTCACCTTTCCACCCGTTCGAACACCCCCTTCGAACTGCTGACGTTGATACCGCCTTCAACCCTATCGCGATTTGCTTTCTCATCTCAAGCCCCCAAAAATCGAACGCCCTTATCATTACCGATTCGAAATCGAACGTCAGAGAAAGACCTCGCACCAATTTCCGATGGTGCAAACTGGTGGCTTTCATTCGATTGCAAAAGAAATGAAAAAAAGGGGGAGATGCGGTATTGATTTCCTCTGAGATGAACTTCGTTCGTTCTGAACGAATGAAAAGAGAGGCCCGTGTATTTCTTTTATAAAGGAAAAGGCAAACTTTGATTTCAAATTTGTGGATACAAGGGAAGCACGGTATGATTTGGTTTTGTGGATGAAGAGGAAGCACCGTGGTTTTGTTCTGGTCCACATACCAAGGGTTTATTTTATAATTATTATTTTAAATTTTTTTTGGTTTAAAAAGAACGATATCCTAAATTTAAAACACTTCATGATACCGAACCCCTTTCTGAATCCAACAACTGTCGATCTTAGGCTAATACCCCTTTTCCGGACACACTGGGATAGGTCACGAAGTCCAATTCAATCATCTGTAGTTGATATTAATTTAAATTGATATAATTTAAATTTCAAACCATTTAAATTCTGCGATAATAAATTAATATTATTATCGTTATAAATTCAAATGAAATTTCCCATTAATTATTTGAACTATATTTAATTCAAATTAAAATTTGAATTCAACTAAATCCATTTTCGTATTCTGATAATTTAATATTTTCAATATTAAATTGAAATTAATTTTTTAAATCGATAACTCAAATATAAAAATTCACTTATTTTACCAACCCAATATTTAAATTAAATATTCAAAAATTAACCCCTAAGGATCCGGGTCATTACAATCTTCCCCACTTAAAATAATTTCGTCCTCGAAATTGCTATGGTAGAAAAAGTGCTACAAACCCATTAACTTTTCAGAACTTATTTATGTTGATATTCAACATTTCAAACTTCCTTACGTAACTCTCTTTCGAATCAATCCCTATTCGATAACTCCCTTCGAATAACTATATTCGATAATCTCTATTTCGAATAACTAGATTCGAAAACCTTTCTTCGAATAACTATATTCGATTTACTCTATTCAATTTACTCTTATCAATTAACTCTATTGGATTTAACTCTTTTCGATTAACTCCATCGAATAACTATTCGATAACTCCTTCAAATAACCAATATTCTATAACTCACTTCGATTAAACTAATCGATAACTCTTTTCGATTAACTCCATCGAATAACTATACGATAACTCCTTCAAATAACCAATATTCTATAACTCACTTCGATTAAACTAATCGATAACTCTTTTCGATTAAACTATAATCGATAACTCAATTCGATTAACAAATAATCGGTAACTCCTTCGATTAACTAATAATCGATAACTCAATTCGATTAACTAATAATCGATAACTCCTTTCGAATAAACAATAATTGATAACTCCTTTAATTCTATCCGAATAAACTAATATTCGATTTAACTCCACTCGCTTGACCCTAGATCGCAGCGATCACAATGGTTACGCCTGATTCCCCCAGGAAACATCCGACCGCCCTAGGCTATCTACAGCCCTGCGAATCACACTAGCAATCGTACGAAATGGTACTTATCCTGATTAACTATGTTTGACTAACTCTATCTCAATACTATATTCGATCAACTTTAATTGAATAACTATCATTCAATTAAATCCTAATTCGATTTACTATGTTCAATTAACTTTATCTGGTTAACTCTTACTCTAATCGATTTATTCTAACTCTAATCGATTATTTTTAACTCAAATCGACTTCTCCTATTCGAATAACTCCTATTGGATAACGTTTATTCATTTATAAAGATTTACTTTTAGTAACGGTTCTTCACTTTATAAATGTTCTCTTTAATAACGTTACTTCACTTATACAAGTGTTGTGTACCCCATCTATTTAAAACTATCGTTGTTAAAAACCAATATCTCTTCTCTATATAAGCTCAGACTTATATATTCCATTTATCGAATGATAAATACCTGATTTAATTTATAAACTGTTATTTATAAATAAATCTTTTCTATTTATCTGTTAAAAACAGGTTTCCATTTTCTATTCATCTTCTGAATATTCCTTTGATTAAATTCTATTTATTTAACAAATAAATATCTCATTTATAACATTCTATTTATTATCTATAAATAAATATTTCCATTTAATCTATTTGTAAATGTTTTACAAATATTCCCTTTTAAATTCGATTTGTAAATGTTTTTACAAATATCTCTCCTTCTATTTGTTTACACATAACTTCCTTTGTATTTGTTTTATAAATATATTTCCTTTAACTCTTTTGGTTTCTCCTTTATTCAAACCCAATTCATATTCACATTGATTTTACTCAATTTATTCATTTCGATCCATTTAACTTACTTAAGTTAAATTTAATTTCAATCATTCAAATTTCCATTAACTAGTTGCTAATTAACCGTTTTGCCTATTTCACCCTTTTTATTTGAATATACTTGTTCAAATATATGTCAATTTAATTATAAACTAATCTAATTATATTTTCAACTCAAGTTATATATTTGATTTCGAATATAAATTCTCAATCTCTTTCACTTATCCAAAAACCCAATTTCGATTCAAATTTCCTTTAACTAATTATTCACCAATTTAGTTAACTCTATTTAACCAAAATATGATTTTTGTCTTAAAAATCATTCCACTTACTTCACTGGAGTTCATATTTATTTTATATCTCCAGCCTGGATTTTTCTAATGCCAATTCGAATTTTATATACTTTAAAAAAATCCCTTTACTTATATATATAAACCATTGTGGTTTTAAATGGTTTCTGGCGCTGCACTTTTTGAAATTTGATTTTGACCTATCTCAAAATCTATACGACGAAATCCATATTTTTCTCTTTCATTAGAAAACTATAGTTCAACCGGTCCCGATGATTCTTGTTTCACAGAATTCCGACTTCAATTGAGTTCTGTATACTAAATTGAAGTTCGAATAGCCAATTTACGAACTGCCGCACTATGGCGAGCTCGTTTTAATTATATTTATAAATATAAACGTTTTAACTTTGTTTAATATAAATTCAACTCCATTCTGATATATTTTTAATATATATCCAATCCATTTCACATTTCAACATAATATTCCCGATCTATTTCACTTCAAATATTCAAATCCTATATTTTCATTTATAATATTCAAATTCCATTTTAATTTCTTTATTCAAACTCTATATTTGAATTTCCTTCTATTCAATTTCTATTTGAATTTCTTCGATTCAAATTCTAATTCAATTTCCTTATCTTCAGATTCTATTTGAGTTTCTTATTTTCAATTTCTATTTGAATTCCTTTATTCAAAATCCATCTGAAATCCTTTGTTCAATTTAAATTCTATTTTAACTCCTTTAAATTCAAATTCTATTTTAAAATTTATATTTTCTTTGAATTCTATTTAACCATTCTCCATTTGAATTACAATATTCAAATCTCTATTTGAATTTTCTTTATTCAAATCCATTTGAATTCCTTTGAATTCAAATTCAACAACAATAACAACAAAGCCATATATTTCTATTTGAATTCCTTTGAATTCCTTTTGAATTCAAATTCCATTTCAATTTTTCTTATACAATTTCTATTTCACTTCTATTTGAATTATATATATATATATATATTCAAATTCCTTTATTTTACTTCTATTTGAAATCTATATTCCCATTTCACATTTCAAATTCCTTTGAAGTTATATAAATATATACATATATTTATATCTATCTCAAATTCAAAACATTTGAATTTTCAAACAACTTGTTTCTTTCAAACAAATTTCCATCAAAACTTTTCTAAGGCAGCAATTCGTCACTTAGAAACTCGAAAATGAACAATGGTGATGTTGCGACCATCATCAGAATTATTTCCCAGCTACTGAATGAGTCCAGTGCTATATTACTTGATATTCATTTAGAAAAATAGTTTCCAAACTCCCAGGTTTAAAATTCTGAATTCTGGTTGGAATTCAATTTCAATTTATCACATTTGTATTTGATTTCATATACAAATTCCATTGGTTATATATATAACTATTTCAGTTTTATATTCTAATTTGATTATAATCCTAACAATCAACTTAACTATTTAAAAACAATATCGTGTCCAATCTTTTGTTCAAGTGTTTATAAACTCCTATCGACATCGTGGCGTCCCACGATTCGACCAAAATTTATAATCCACTCAACAGACTAGTCAACACAATATAAAACGGTTTTTATATCAAATAACAAATACGCTCCCTCGTATATATATATGCTCAAACTCAATCTAGGATACAACTGATCCTATCTCTAATGAGCACATTCCAACAAGCCTAGGTATTCGCTCAACCTAAGCTCTGATACCAACTGTAATGGCCCGAAAATCCGGTAGAATTTGAGCTGACCAAAAACACAAGTCCAACCCCAAATATCACGGAAATTCGAACCATTAATAGAAAGAAGTTAGAGGGTGAGGATAGATAAGATAGAAATTTAGAATAGAAGAAGAAGAAGAAGAACACAACATCATAGTAACACGAATCTCCCAGCGGAACGAATAACATATAATATATATAACATAACTTGAAATATACATCTGTACTTGAATATACATCAATATCAAAGTACATCACCTACAACATAGCAGAAATAACTATAGCTATATGATCCTGAAGCCTCCTGCTCCAAGCTCTTCCAGTATATCTGTAAATTCCCGACTACTTGACTGCCCGTACAAATTTAGGCACCCAAAAGTTTAGGGAAAACAACAAAGTAAACTCCGGGTCAGTCATGGGACTGGTATGAGTAAACAGTTTAAAACAGTTTCAGAAAAACTAAATGATATCTCATAAGACCACGCCGTATAACACGGAACGGGTTTTTCCCTTATGAGAATCCAAACACTTGACTTATCTTTATATCAAAACTCTTTTGATATTATAATAATGTCTAAATCGAGTAAATAACAATCTAGTGGAACGTTTGCATCTCACGTTCCACATATATATACAATCAAAACCGCAAGCACGTATTGGGTATTTGGTTTTCCAACTATGACAAGGTATGGAACCACCTTCCGCTGGTATATCTCTAGAGGAGAATACACCGAGTTCAACAAGAACATCTTGCAACTCAGCCACACATGACCGACCACTCATTTCGCTTGAGTGTATCGAATGTATATCACCAACGGTTGGGATCAGCAACCGTTTCCCGAATGGGACAGCATCGACAATAGATTTTTAGAAGTAAATGAAACTCTAGATCAGGTGATTATACACCCTAATAGGTGCGACCTACATAGCCATGCTGCTTGCCCGATTTCTGTCATTTACCGGTTGATGAGGCTAGAAGCTACGCTTTATCATCACACCAGATTCACTTCGAATGCCACATCGTCAAATCCATCAAATGACCGATTGACGTCCTCAACAGTACATTACGTGTTAGCTAAAAGAAGATTCCTTCTCCGCTTCCACTCTTGGTACGGTTGGAGAAATCAATATACGTGATCGTCTGAAAATACTCTGTCAGACATTCATCCGTACAAGTCACCCAGGAACAGGATGGATCGAAGGTACTATTTCTATTAATAGAAAAAGTCCTTGCACTCTACTCCGTCTTCGATTTTCTTTATATAATCTGATTCGCACGCTACTGCCAATACGGAGTGGTTTTTCGGATAATAATCCAACCGGTCTCTCCATAATAACAACGATGGTCAAAACTTCGATAGTCTGTGATTTAACTATCGAATAAAAACAAGTGTTTCGATAGTCGATGATTTAACTATCGAATAAAACAAGTGTTCATCCAAACATCCAATAATCAGTGAGCCCTTAATTAATATTCCATTAATTAAATCTCTTCTCTATTTCTTATCAATATTTGTTAACCAAATAATTTCAATAACCATATTGGCCTTATACGTTCTTTGGAAAACATTTCCATATATCGCCTTCCTTTATTTTCTATACTAGGAAATATTCGTTATTCTATTTCCAAGCTTTGCACATATTTGGGTTAAAACAGATGTTGTGTAAAACATCGTTACGACAACCCAAATACAGTATTTAACTAATTCTTATTCCACATTGATCTTCGAGCCTGAATCTTGCTACTTATCGGTATATCATGAAATCAACCAAGTTGGGGTATAATTACCTCTCAGACCTTGACTGAATAACATTTAACGTCAAAACAGACAAGACTACTTACTCGAATAACCAATACCATACAACTACTTCTTCACTTTTAAACACATATATACTTTCTCTTTCTATTCTTACTAGATTTTATTCCTAACCTTCCTTTTTGATTATACTATTCTATTTCTAAGTTCGTTTCCTTATCGACTTCTATATAATTTGATATGTTGATTTCTAACTATCAAATTATCTTAAAAATATTCTATCTCCTTAAATTCCCGGAAAAATTCGCCATAACCTCCTTTATACCAGGAGCATCGGGAAATTTCAAATAGCTTTCCCGGTCCTTCTCATCTCAAAAAGAAAAAGAAAAAGCCAAGCGGCTTGCCGATACGGCGCATAAAATCTCATATATGAATTTAAATACGTACCTTTTTGTCGGGCATTCTATTTATTTCACTTCTATACTTTATTCCAAACCTTTCTCCTGTATGTCTATACCTGTCCAATCTATTTTAACTATACCAATCGTTTTAACTCAATTTGTTAATTAAATCTGTTAATTAACTTCTTAGTCTAATCCACCTTCATATTTGAACATGACATGTTCAAATATATTTTAACTTGTATATTAACAAATTCTAATTATACCCATACTCTCGTTTCCTTATCGACTTCTTATTCAAATTCCAATTCAATTCTATTTGAATTCTCTTTATTTAAACTTCATTTGAATTCTATTTTCAAATTCTATAGTTTAAAGTCCATTTGAATTCTCTTTTCAAATTCTATAGTTTAAAGTCCATTTGAATTCTATATTCAAATTCTATAGTTTAAAGTCCATTTGAATTCTATATTCAAATTCTATAGTTTAAAGTCCATTTGAATTCTCTGCATTATTTATAAACAACGTTTATAACTTCAATTCAAATCCCATCTTTCCATTTATAAACAACGTTTATAAATTCATTTCAAATCCCATCTTCCATTTATAAACAAAGTTTATAAATTCAATTCAAATCCCATATTTTCATTTATAAACAACGTTTATAAATTCAATTCAAATCCCACCTTTCCATTTATAAACAACGTTTATAAATGCAATTCAAATTCCATATTTTCATTTATAAACAACGTTTATAAATTCAATTCAAATCCCATATTTTCATTTATAAACAACGTTTATAAATGCAATTCAAATCCCACCTTTCCATTTATAAACAACGTTTATAAATGCCATTCAAATCCCATATTTTCATTTATAAACAACGTTTATAAATTCAATTCAAATCCCATATTTTCATTTATAAACAACGTTTATAAATGCAATTCAAATCCCATATTTTCATTTATAAACAAAGTTTATAAATTCGATTCCCATCCCATCTCCCATTTATAAACAAAGTTTATAAATTCGATTACTTGTTTTATATACCTTCAAAACAAGTTAATATCTTCTATAATTTTATTAAAAATTCAAATTCTATTTATAAAAATAGAATTTCCTTTTTAAATATCAAATACCCTTTCCGATATTTTTATGAATCAATATTCAAGCCCCATGGATATTTTAAACAATCAAATCAACCAATTTTCAATCATTTGATTTTTATCACATCATATATGAATATATATGGTATCAAACAAACAAACAGATAATATATATTTTTGAGGAATCCAGTTGGATTCCTCCAACCTGTTTTTCCTGCATCCACAGACGTTAGCACATAAATAATACCCATTCTGCTTCGTGGCAGAATATCGCGGTATAAAGGTCATCCACTAATCATAGCGTGGGGCGTATAGGGTAATCATCCGCTATGAAACTGCGGGCATCCGCTAATGAGACTGCGGGAATCCAACGAATCAATCAACCCAATATATATATATATATATATAATAGTCCTAAATAACTAATATATATTTTTAATCAACCAAACAATATTCAAACAAGCATAGCAATTATTTTTAACTATATAAAAATAAATTCTAAATAAAAGGTGAGGTTTACTCACCGGTATTGATCCATTCCGATTTCAATTCCCATTTATGTAGTCCGCGACTATGGATTTCTTGATTGACTCCGTTTGATTAAATCTTGTATAATTTTAACATGACATTATTTCAGCTATCGAATAATCTATATGAAATAAGAAATTTAATTACTAATTAAAAACAATTACCTTAATTATTTCCTTCCTGTTAAACCATTACGACCTCTCTAAACCCATTCTGTGAACAGTAAAAACCCAGCTTCATCATCTCTAATCATCCTTATCACCAGATCATCGAATCCCATCAATTTCACCGCTACCGTAGATCCACCAGCTCCTATTATAACCAGACACCTCCCAAACACCTGCTGCCAGACTCTGGAAATCTGAAAAACAGATTCAACTCTCCCCTTGGTACAGTTTAGTTCATTTATCAGCACACTCCACTCAGTCCCCTTTATCCCACTGCGTTCATCACCAGGCAAAAATGAACTCCAGTTTACCATCAACTATAGTTCACACCCTACCAAACGAACCCAATTACCATGTCCATCAGAAATAATCGAACCCCAAATCTCCCCTTCAGTTCATCAACATCGACATCTACTGACCTTGCCAAATTCCTCCAGCTCAACCTCGTCTAGTTCGAACTCCTCATCGCAGTGACCAAAACGCACTTCAGTTGCAACGTCGGCTTCACCTTTCCACCCGTTCGAACACCCCCTTCGAACTGCTGACGTTGATACCGCCTTCAATTTATCGCGATTTGCTTTCTCATCTCAAGCCCCCAAAAATCGAACGCCCTTATCATTACCGATTCGAAATCGAACGTCAGAGAAAGACCTCGCACCAATTTCTGATGGTGCAAACTGGTGGCTTTCATTCGATTGCAAAAGAAATGAAAAAAAGGGGGAGATGCGGTATTGATTTCCTCTGAGATGAACTTCGTTCGTTCTGAACGAATGAAAAGAGAGGCCCGTGTATTTCTTTTATAAAGGAAAAGGCAAACTTTGATTTCAAATTTGTGGATACAAGGGAAGCACGGTATGATTTGGTTTTGTGGATGAAGAGGAACACCGTGGTTTTGTTCTGGTCCACATACCAAGGGTTTATTTTATAATTATTATTTTAAATTGTTTTTGGTTTAAAAAGAACGATATCCTAAATTTAAAACACTTCATGATACCGAACCCCTTTCTGAATCCAACAACTGTCGATCTTAGGCTAATACCCCTGTTCCGGACACACTGGGATAGGTCACGAAGTCCAATTCAATCATCTGTAGTTGATATTAATTTAAATTGATATAATTTAAATTTCAAACCATTTAAATTCTGCGATAATAAATTAATATTATTATCGTTATAAATTCAAATGAAATTTCCCATTAATTATTTGAACTATATTTAATTCAAATTAAAATTTGAATTCAACTAAATCCATTTTCGTATTCTGATAATTTAATATTTTCAATATTAAATTGAAATTGATTTTTTAAATCGATAACTCAAATATAAAAATTCACTTATTTTACCAACCCAATATTTAAATTAAATATTAAATATTCAAAAATTAACCCCTAAGGATCCGGGTCATTACACAATTTGTATGAGAAGTCAAGTGTTTCTGGCTTTTACAGATACACTAGGAGCAGCTTGATGTAGGAGGCTTCACCATTAGTTATTAATATTTATTTTTGCTATATCAAATGTTGTGTTTTACTCTGATAATTGTATGATATATGATACAAAAATTTTGTATTCCAAAGCTACGATATATGATATTATATTTTGTTCAGTTCTGCACTGAGATTCTGATATTTCTTTAATTCTTCTTCTATCTATTTTTTTACCCCTAATGACTCGTATTTCTATGCAATTTGGGTTAGACGTGCGTTGTATTAGGCAACTTAGATAGTTCGAATTTGCGGGCCATTATAGCAGGTAGTCTTCATATAATGAAATGTCCTCAAGATGTAAATCTGCTCCTTTCTCTAACTGAATGACAATTTCTTCAGCTTGTTTAAGGTTTGTAGAATTCTTATCCCTTAATCTATTCCAATTTTTTAGCTCCTTCTTGCAATTTTGAAGATTTCGCATAAATTGGTGGTTATGAAAACCCCATACAGTTGAGTTTAAACCTTTTTGAATTGCCTTGTTATATCCTGCTAAATTTTGTCAATCATTTCAATACCGAAAAGGAAAACCTTTTGTAACTTGTGTTGGAACCAGCTCAAACATGATAGGATTATGATCACTTGATTTCTGAGAGAATGACAGTGCGTTTATATTTAAAAAGAGATGCAGATAGTTGTTATTAACTAAAAAAATCAGTATGTGTAATGCGCCAAGTAAAAAGAAAACCCAATGGTTTTATTTCAGTTAAAGCTGTTTGTATAATAAATTTTTTTAAATTCTCTTAGATGTTGGTAAGGAATAGGAAGTCCTCCTCTTTTATCATTTGGTGATAGAGCATTATTGGAATCTCCCATCAAAATCCAGGCATAATTGATTAAACTAGATTCAGAAAACATTGTTTTCCATAACATTTGTCTATCAGAAAATGAATTGCTAGCATAAAAAAATGAGAAAGTCATTCCAAATCCCCCTTTATTATTAGCCCTCACTGTTATGTGCTGAAAAGAAAAGGACTCAAAAACCAAATCTCACACATTAGAATCCCATATAAGCATAATTCTACCACTTAAGGCAGAATAATTATTAGTTAGAGACTCCTAAAAGGTAGGAAGTAAGGAACCGAATAAAACTAAATTAGCTTTAGAGAGCTCAGTTTCAACTAAACCAACAATAGTTGATTTAGTTTGATTTAGGAGAGCGATCACATCCTTCATGCAAGAAGTTGTGTTCATTCTCCTAACATTTTGTAACAACCCGGAATTTCAGAACCAATTTAAATTTTTTATTTTAGCTATTTTAATGTATTTTGAATATGTAAAATGATTTATTTTAAATAATAACGACTTAAAATTTACTTAAATCGAAGTTAAAATGTATAAATTTATTTTAACTACAAAACGAGCCTGAAATGGCGCGGTAGTTTGAAAAATCGATTTTAAGTTTCAATTGAATTTACGAAATTCAAAATAAATCGGATTTCAGTAAAACAAGAAGCGTTCGAATCTGTTTTATAATACCTTTCTAATGAATGTAAGAAGCTGAGATTTCACTTTATGAATTGAAAGTTATGTCCAGATTAAAATTTAAAATAGTTGCTATGTAATTTATATATATATTAATATAATATATAGTCCTTAAAAATAGCCATTTTGCAACGACCTCCATTTTCGATGAAACCACTTTTGTTGGATTCGAAATGTGAAATTATTGTTATGTTTCAAATTTCATAATTTTTGGATTTAATATGCGAGTGTAGTAAATTTAAACGCGTTTGACCAATTTCAGTTGAATTTAATCGACTAGAAAATGGCCATTTTTCAAATGACCTCCAAATTCGATGAAATTAGTTTTTTAAGACCATATCATCAAAACATAGCTAGATTTAATTTTATGTAATTTTTGGGGTCAGTATGTGGCCCCGGTAAATTAAATTGTACGTCTAAATTCATTATATATTGATTTATATTTTAATTTAAAAAAATACTGATCGAAACAGTTGAATTGGCTTACGAAACATATCCCATTGTATCCAAAATGGGGGTATTTAGCTAGAGACGACAGCCTTTGGGTTTGATTTGGAGATTGAATCAATAAACTAGTACTTTTGGAATTAAAATAAAATAAATAATTTATATAAATACCCCCGGGCCAATCAAAATTCAGAAAACCCTAAAAAAATAATGTCACCGGATCAAAGCCGATACACGATGGTTTTTGATCAAAATTTTGGATCCATTTTCTCCCAATCCACTCAATGAAATTAATCCTTCCTGAAGCAAAATTGCAGTACTCTCTTCAAGCTTCAAATCCATACCTGTGTCAAGTATAATCATTGAATGGATTGGTGGGATTTGGAGCTCGATGTAGGCTCGTTCGAACTCAAATTCACGGCGGAGCGGGGGACCGAGCTGGCTACGGTTGGGGGTGGTGGTGCGCCTTGTGTAGGCGCTGCAGGTGACAGCATCTGATCTGGATTCGGTGCAAAGGTAACGGCGAAAATCTGAACCCTAGCTTTTGAGCTAGGTGCGGCGGCGGGTCATAGCGTATAACAGAGAAATGTAACTTTTTTAAACGCTATAAAATTTAATTAACTACATTTTTAATCATCCAGTGTTTAAAATTGAATATCTTTTTCAGACGATGTTGGAATCGCGCGAAACTGGATCAATTGCGACCGTGGGGATGCGAGCTTCACAATAAGACTAACTGGGTCCAATTGGGAGCTTGTTAGAATTTAGGGTGGGTTTAAATCCAAACCGTCCAATAAAAAAATGGTAGAGTGGAAACCAAGATGTGAACTCTTTCTCACTCAACTATTTTGTTATGTAATTATATCAAAGGCTGCAGCTCCTGACACTACTTTTTGCAAACCATGGTTGATTGTTTGTTTGAATTGTGATTGGATGAATTGATTGAGATTGATATAGTTGTATGTTGGATTTTTCTGAAAATTGAAATATATAAATTATTTATATAAAAGGTATATAAAATTTCCATAAAAAGAAATTGGAATAAATATTCATTTACAAGTCGGACGGCTTGTTTGTGTACACTTATTTATCTTATATTGATTGGGATAATAAATTTTACACATCGCGCAGTTGCACAAATAATAATCAACATTTGTTGTTTGAAACCCCACACGGGTATTGGGATGATATTTGACATACACTAATCCCAATATTTAGTTGTATTTTAATTGATTAGTTGATAGACTGTAGTAAGCATTATTTATTTATTTTAATGCTTATATGGTTGTAGATTGCACTTTGGATGATGTTCGAATGTTGGATGATTATTTATCATTATTGTTGAATACGTGCGATGTATGAAATCCATATAAATAAAATTATATGGTAATTGATTGAGTCGGATTCCAATTTAGAAATAATACTTAACAAAGATTTTAAAATAATATTTAGTAAAGATTTTGAAATAACATTTAGTAAAGATTTTAAAATAATATTTAGTAAAGACTTTAAAATAATATTTTAGAACAAATGTCAGATTTTGGATGGACATGAAAATATTGGAATATACGAAGCCGAATAAGTAGATATTCGCCATTTTAACCTGAACGGTTTTATCGATCGATTTTATTCATTTTATGATGAATATCAAAAAGAAATGATTTCAAAATATAATATTTTGACAATATTATCATTTTAATGTTATGATGATATAGAATACTCAATTTTGATTTAAAATTGTAAATGAGGTTAAAATCGATTTAAAACGAATTTATAACAATTTTATAAAATACATTTTAAATGGAAATCGACAAAATATATATATAATATATATTAGTGGCTTGAACAGAATGCGTCGTGCAACGACCGTTCGCGAATTTCGACCATTAACTTCGAACTGATGTAACGGGAGATCCGATCGTCGGATTCTCCTAAAACCTAAACCATTGGGTTCGTATCACAAAGAGCTTTCCAATGAATATAAGAGATTTAAATTTGGACGGTTGGATTTGAAATCATGTCCAAATCAATTTCAAAAAAGGTCGCTTTGGATGCAGTTCGTTTGCCATTATTAGAAACCGACTGTACGGGCTTTATTAAAATGATTAAAAATGTGGAAAAATTATGTAAAATCATAATAAATGCTTTGGAAAGATTTAGGATTAAAATTTCCATATTTGGAAAGATAAAAATATATTTTTATCGAAATGAACTAGTTAATAACTATAATAATAATCCTAATGATTTTTAAATAAATAGATTGGATTTGAAAACTGGGTTTAAAATAACCATAGTTTTCCAATTCATAAATTGGAATGGATTTTGAATGGAAATAATCTTTGGAATATTTCGATATTGGAGTCCGTAATTGTACGGACATTGTGGAGGAATTTGGAAGATATATATATCGTTATTCCCAATACGATATTTGTTGGTTTCAGAATTTGATATCGAATATAAGCCAATATAATTTCTGTTTAAAGCTTTGTATTTAATATCAAACTGGATTTTGGGTTTGTCGTGAACGGTGTCTTTAATAACACTATTCTTAAACCCAGTTAAGAAAAGAATAAATCTTTTAAATAAGATTTAGAGAAGTTTACCAATTAATTAATATTTAAGTGGAGTTGAAATGAAATTGGATTTTTGGGTTTATCGTGAACAATGTTTTAAATGACATTCGTTCTTTAACCCAATTAACAGGGAATATATGATTTGGAATATATAATCTTTTGAATAAGATTAATGGATTTTTCCAAAGAAAATTTTTCCAATTTAATATTTTAAATTGGAATTGAATGGAATTCGATTTGGTAATAATAGAGATGAGCTTCTATGAATGAAGACCGTTACTATATATGGAATTAAAAGGCTTTGCCGCTATTCCATTTATATTATTAGTCTGATACGGGAATTTATATCGATTATACACTGTTATGGTTTCCGTGAAGATTCCATTTTTATGGAAGATGATTTGAGTTTATTGTGAACTATGTTTTTAATAACATTGGTTCTGTAACCCAGTTAAAGACAGGATTAATTTTCCTAAAAACTGAATAATCATAAAGTAATGATTTCTGAGATTAAAACCAAGGAGGAGTTTTAAATGAATCTTTAATTAGATTAGAATGAGAATAAGGTAATTAAATTAACCGAATTCAAGAAATGTTCGAAAATGGAGTACCATCAGTTTTACTCCAGACGTTAGTTAAATCTTTAATTAGATTTGAACGGGAAATGGTAATTAATTTTACCGATAACACAGTGGGTGTTAGATATGGAGTACTACCAGTTTTGCTCCATGGGATGAATAGGTTGGGATTGGAAAAATAAAATAAATGATTACTTCGGTAAGGATCGATAATCCCGACTAGTTTGATAAACCTTAATTCGGTTTAAATTGTGAAAAGAATATTTGAATAAAATAATTTTCTGAATTGGAATGAGGCGTATGATGTGTTTTTATAGCACTTGATTATAAGATACGTGAGTTATTCGGAAACACCGGGTTTAACCCATTCTGAATAATTGATACGGCGACCAAATGTCGATGATATGAAGATGGTGGTTGAAGACCGAAGATCTTCACATCGTTAGGATGATTACTGATGTCTTGATTGGGATGTGCACCCAAGACAAGGTAATAAGTGGTGATCGTCCAGACGTACTTGGAGATCGACCGAATATGCGAGTGCCTCTCTCCTGTATTAGACATATGGGTCAAGGAATAAGGTGCCTTCGGTTTGGTTCAAACCCAAAACTGACTTGCAAATGGATAGTGTGTTTGACATTGTATTCCTTTATATTGTATTCGTTGATCTCTACTAAATATATATCTGTTTGGTGGTGGAGAATTTATTCTCTTGTTTATCAAACTTCTCTGAGACGTACGATCTTAGAGGTTATATATTGTTGGAAATCAGTGGTGCGGTATGGATTAACAGTGTGGCATGCTAAGTTGCACGGATCAAGGCTTTTATTGAAAAGCAGAGCCTTATGGATGACGATCAAAGCACAGCTTTAAGTAGCACAGCTTTGTGTAGCGTTAATTTGCGAGCTTCACTCCCCGGTATGAACCTAAAACGGGATTAGGACCACTGGGAAATGGATATGTGTTGGTTCTAGCTACGAGTAACGTCATGGTATGGAGCCCAGACTTTTTACTCATGTGGATGTTGGAAAAACTTTACTAATGGAAAGCGAGGTACCTCGGATATGATTTAAGTCCCTAGTGGATCTAGAGTGGTCGACATTGCTGACCCATTTTGGAAGTTCGATAGGACTGGCTAACATATAGTTTATGGTATTGTCAATCATCGACGGATGACCGACCCTGCCGCTTCCAAGGCTTACTCGTTGGTATGATCCTGATACATTTGCTAGAATGTCTCTAAATCGGAAGGACGATCCCTTGCCTTGGTTCATAGATGGAAACCTAATTTGCAATACGTGATTTCACGATTTTAGTTGTAAATGTGTGTGTGTGTGTGTGTGTGTATAATGGTACCTACAATGCCTATGATTGATACATTTACATTGAAGTTGATTTCTTCACTTATAGTAATAATAAAAGATGAAATTTCGCGTACCAAGCATATTTGGCTATTATAAGGGAAAACTCTATCCTCCGACTTGCGTTGCATTATGTGATGGGACCTAAGTCTTATAATAGCTTCATTTTTCTCTTTAGCATTGCGATGTTTATTTTTATGCACTGGTATCCGTGGGGGATAAACCCGTTCCATGTTATACAACGTGGTCCCGTATTTACCAAACTTTAAAATTAAAGCTAATAATTGTTTTAGTTCTCACACCTGTCCCATGACTGACTCGGAGTTTATTTTTTTAACCTAAACTCTGGGTGCCCATATTTTCCACACGGGCAGCTAGTAGTTTTGGTTTCGCAGACATTTATTTTCACAAGATTCTGGATTACAGCTGGGGATAGATTGTTACATCCCGATATTTTGTAGTAATTTATATTATTTAATTTAATATGATTTTTAAATATAATATGGTTGTAAATAATATTTAATGGTATAATTGTAAAATTCTATGTTGAAAACATAATTGAATTGTTTAAATTAATGATAATTGTAGTCGCAATAATAAATTTTTTATTTATAAGTGTATATGATTTTTATTTTGATTGTATAAAATTTATAAACCATTGAATTTAATTTAATTGGTTAATTAGCTAAAATGAATATTTTATTTTATTAATGAACATGCAAAAAAATTCATTTTGCAAACAATCCCAGAATTCGACACAATCCGTTTTGTTGGATTCAAAATGTCAAATTATTCTTAGGTTTATAATTGCAAGTCAATTGGAATTAGTATGTAGGCGTAGTGAAGTTAAACGCGTATTGTAAATTTAGTTGAAATTAATAAGCTAGTGAAAAGACCATTTTTCAGACGGTCTCCAAATTCGATGAAATAAATTTTGTTAGGACCATTCGTCAAAACATAGCTAGATTTCAAATTTCATAAATTTTGGAGTCTGTATGTGGCTTTGGTTAATTAAAATATACATTACAATTTGTATGTTGTTTATTTTAAAATATAAGATTTTTAAGTGAAACCGTTATATACTTCAAAATTGGGCTTTGCCACTAGTACTATTGCACTCAGAAGGCGTCAAAACATATTGTTAGGCAGTGAGCAGGCCTGATTTGGACTCCGGCCCGTTTCTGACTTTAAAACATGTTAAATGATGAATTCATATTATTTTATTCATTTCTAAACCCTAATTTACATGGCCACCGCCTCCAATTTAAATGTCCACAAACTCTCAGAATTTCCTGACTCAATTTCTCTCAATCCGCTTAACGAGATTCAAAACTTAACAAACAAAAATTGTATCGCTCGAGAAGATCTTCACATCCATATGGTTGATGGATATTGGATGTTTTAGAATTCACAAGAATCGAGGCTAGAAGCCAACGCGCGTATCAGCGTTTTCTGGGCTGTGGAGACCACCACGGGTGGCGACTTTTGGGGCGCAAGGAGAGTCTTGAGTGGAGGTTGATCTGGTGGTAGTGGATTAGGTGATAGTGGCTTGAATTTGGGCGCATGGAGATGGAAGGAAGAACAAGTTTTGGGTTCTGAAATTCACGAAGAAGATAGCGTGCGATGAGAAGGGAGAAAGAGGCGGTGACTTGTCAAGTTCTGGTTGGTGTTTTTTTTAATTATTATTTATATAGTTTAAATTTTCAATCTTTAAACACGTATAACTTTTGCATACGACTTCAGAATGACACGCAGTTTGTTGCGATGGAATCGTATTGACGAGCTCTTCACGATGCCGCTGGTTTAGGCTAATTCTGAGAACGTTGAATTTTGGGCTAAAAATTGGATTTCAATCACGTTTGAACGAAAGGTGAGTGATTAAACCCACTCACATCTAACTAAAATATTTGATTGTTAGTTAAATTGAATTCATGTTATGATATGATTGTTTTGGTTGTTGTTTGAGTGTTTAAATTTATTATTTATGTCAAAATTTGCATAGACTGTACAATTTAATTTAATTATTGATATAAATTGTACAGTTAGAATTTAATTTCTATTTAAAAACCTCATATGTAATGACTAGGAAACTGGTATCACATTGAACTGTTTAGATGCACTGATTTTGATTGATGCCGTGGAATGATATATTTAATGTATTGATATGTAATTCATCTTGTTATCAACATTTGTTTATATATGTAGTGATTTTGTTGATTAATCCCAACTATTACCCTAGATGTTATGGGCATCAAATAAATCTGGGACTAATCATTAAAATGAATTAAGAGCGCAGGTTGAAATGATAAATACCTATGACCCTGATATGGATTGAAATGATATATATCCTTTCCCAAAATACTAAAATTAAATTTTAAGTATTACTTGGCCATAGGATAAGAAATTATATACGGACACCGGTTGTTTAAATAAAAAAATGTTTTTTTATCTTGAATTTTTGAATATTATTTTTTAAAATGTTTTTCTCTTGAATTATTGAATATTATTAGAAAAATGTTTTTTTTTAATTTTTGAATATTATTTTAAAGGACAAAATATGTGACATTATTAATCGATTTTCTTGACTTTGTGCTTTGAAATTAAAATTCTCAATTTTGATAGAATTCGTAAATGTGGATAACTGAAGTTAAAAACTGAATTGAATTTATAAAAATTCAATTGTTTACCCATCTTTGATATTACTTTAAATTAACCTGATTTATAGTAATAATTGAACTATGAACTCGATTTTTTTTTATAAATGAATAATTCAAAGTGAGAATTATAATTGAAATTTAATTATTAAATTGGATTATTTGAAATCGTAATGTTTAATCGAATTGAATATGAATGGGAAGTCAAATCCTTTAAAATTAAGATAATGAAATTCAATCGAATAGATTTGAAACTGAAATATGATTCCCTATATGGTTAAATTTTGAAGATATGATTCTAATTCCAACTATAGTATATTTTAAACCATTATATAAACTATTTTATTTTTATAATAATAATTTTCTTTATAAACTATTTACCTTATAACTATTTTATTTTATTATTTATTTTAAATTAACTATTTTAACATTTACTATTTATTTTATAAACTACTTTATTATTTTAACTATGAATTTTACTAAATTTGATTATTCTGTTTTAAATACAAATTATTTATTTTCAAACTATTTAAATTATATATCCAAACTATAAAAAAAATGAACTATTTTAGTAATCAAAATATTTTAAAGTTGGAATTGTTTCAAGATTTTAAATTTGTTTAAACGAAGATTTTATGATGAATAATATTCTCTCTTGTATATTGAAATGATTTTTATGAAAATCTGATATTTGATATGAAGTACGAACCCCTTTGAAATGTAAAAGAACCGACCGGTGTGAAAAATGTAAACGATTGGTTTTTTAAGATACCGGGATTGGATATGGTCGTACTCTCTTCCAATACTGAAAACCACTACAATAACTGTGTATGTGGTGGAGTTCCAAAATGAAGTAAGATGGAGTTAGAGGCGATTACTGGATTTGAAGAAAGAGAACAATGATGGATAGCCTTGACCTTCGGGTCATAATTAAAATGACTAAAACAGGAGCTACACCCAGGTTAATGTGAGCTAGCTCCTCTTAGCAGACATGCTTCTTCGATACCATATATATTACTTTGTGAATGATGGGCGCCTTTGATTTTGGAATATTGTCTAGGGTGGACGGTAGTCACGGCTATTCATTACCACCGGCCTGGGTCCGCAATCCAGTAGAGTCACTACTGATGGGTATTGCCTCGATGCCTTGTTATATTTATCTTGATCGAGCCACCTACGATTTTGAATGAATGTTGTCGTATAGTGGCGCATCCCTATCCACCGACCATTATTGGTGTTTTATATGCAATGTTTACGACAACGTATAAACGGTGTAAGGGTAAAAATGTAATCCCGCTTACGTTATTTTAATATTTTATATTTAACCAAAGACACTATTGTAATAACATATTATATTATATATTATATATTATCTAATTTAACGGATCCTTAGGAGGTGAAAATTCTCATAACATCTCTTAAGTTATTGCACTCATATCATCGCATGAGTTTAATTTAACTAATATGAGAATATTTTAGTTCTGATCCAAATGTTTTTGTCTTTTCATTTATGCTCGGGTCAGCCTAAGTTTTCAGATATTGAAGATACCATTATGGAGATAAAGATGGAGCTCAGGAGACGTATTTATTACTATTTATTCTGCTACAAAAATTGGTATGTTTATGACAGTTAACTCTGATAATCATTGTAAATTTATAATCAGATGTATGTTTAAACAGTTTCATGAACTGTTATTTAATTATTATATTTTGTCCTTCCGTTGTGAGATTCTGTGTTTGTTTTTCTTCTTCTCTTCTTTTTCTTATATAAATCCTAATAAGTATCCTTATTTTTGATTTTTTTAAGTCGATGTTGAGGATTGTTGTCGATTTGGATAGTCAAAAATCTCGGATGTTACATATATTTGGAAAACTTTGTATCCGTGTATTTCATTCAGTTATGCTAGCTGATCTACTTTTGCTATGCATTGTATTTATACATTTTATTTCCGCTGCTATGTATTTTAAATCTATGATATTTTTCTATGTATTATTTATTCATACTCGGATATATTATTGTAATCTGATGTAAATTGTTTTAATAAGCAATGGAATGTTCTATTGTTCGTGTTTTGATTTGTCATGTTTTCGAAGCAATCTGGGCTTCTCCGTCTCTTCTGAGATAGGGGAAGTCTGGGTCGTTTCTTCGTGGTATTAGAGCTTTGGTTTTACAAAGCTCGAGAACAAGACACATCAGAACCAAAGGAAAGAATTCATCAAGGACAGGATTAGTAATATCCTATAAGAATGACTCGTTGGAGATAGGGTTAATAATGCTTTAGAATGAGTTTGAAGAGTATTACTTCTAAAAACAAATTTAGTTTTGAAATTTTGTTACGTATTTGATTATTTTATTTTAAATTGATTCTGGACAATCGGGTATAAGAAGATTTTGCATATACGTCTGATCCATGTGTATATGAAGTCTCAAATATGCTGGGTAGATATAGAATCACACTCTAGTCGCCCGGGGATGATTTTGATGATCGTCTGGACATCATCAGAGTTTGTGTTCGAGTTTCGAAAGTAGGTTATCTATATATTCCAATTGATTGGTGTGAGAACCAAATTTAGTTAGAGTTATTGCTGTGATTTGACAGTAGAAATATGATTTTTGGCTATATATTAAAGTTATATGACTAAAAAGCTAACAAACTAATTGATTGTTGGTTGTGATGTTTAATTATTAATTTAACTAATAAAATTATTAGAATGATAATTAATTTAACCAATAAGAGAATGAAAAGTAAATTTTAGCCAAATTGAATCAAATATTGAACTAAATTGATTAGAATTGCATATATGTGCATGTATATATAATGAACATGTCATGGCATGGAAGCTAAGAGGAAGAATAAAAATGTATGCCCGACAAATAGGTACATGTTTATTGTATTACTTGGGTTTTGATGATTTTATGAGCCGATTGGCAAGCTGCTGAGCTTTTTCTTTTTCTTTTTGTCTACAAGGGTCCTGTGAGGCAAGTTGCGGTTTTACCGATCAAGCCGTACAAAAGAGGTTATGGCAAAAAAAATCGAAAATTTAGGGTGTTAGCCAAAATTTTGAGAAATTAGAAAATTCTTAGAAACTGAAAAGTCGAAGAATGAAAGTTGAGTTGGTTAGTTAAACACTTTCAGCTCTCCTTTTCTAGGATGAAAAGATTTTAAGTGGGGGAGATTATAACAACCCGGGATTTCAGAACCAATTTAAAATTTTTATTTTAGCTTTTTTAATGCATTTTGAATATTTAAAATGTTTATTTAAATAATAACGACTTAAAATTTGTTTAAATCGAAGTTAGAATACATAAATTTATTTAAATTATAAAACGAGCCTGAAATGGCGCGGTAGTTTGAAAATTCGATTTTAAATTTCAATTGAATGTACATAATTCAAAATAAATCGGATTTCAGTAAAACAAGAAACATTTGAATCTGTTTATAATATCTTTCTAATGAATGTAAGAAACTGAGATTTCACTTTATAAATTAAAATTCATGTCTAGATTAAAATTTAAAATAGTCGCTATGGAATATATATATATATATATTAATATAATATATAACCCTTAAAAATAGCCATTTTGCAATTGACCTCCGTTTTCGACGAAACCACTTTTGTTGGATCCGGAATGTCAAATTATTGTTATATTTTAAATTTCATAAATTTTGGATTTAATATGTGAGCGTAGAAAATTTAAATGCGTTTGGCCAATTTTAGTTGAATTTAATCGACTGGAAAATGGCCAATTTTCAAACGACCTCCAAATTCGACGAAATTAGTTTTGTTAGGACCGTATCATCAAAACATAGCTAGATTCATTTATTTTAGTAATTTTTGGGGTCAGTATTGGCCCCGGTAAATTAAAATGTACGTTTGAATTCAATATATATTGATTTATATTTTAATTTAAAGAAATACTAATCGAATCAGTCGAATTGGCTTACGAAACATATACCATTGTGTCCGGAATGGGGGTCTTTGGCCAGGGATGACAGTCATTGTGTAACACCCCACACCCGCTACAGACACTCACTAAGGGAATGCCATAACATCGGTGGAGTATTTTAAGTGAATATAGAACAGAAAAATTACAACAAGACAAATATAAATAATACTTGAAAATTTAAAACATCATTTCATTGCAGCAGAAGATAAACATGTCTGGTTACAATACCAAAACCAACTAAACAAGAGTCAAGTACTAAATATCCATCTTAATAAAACGTAAGTACATAATCCCACTACATAACTAATAGCCATAATAGAAAAGATAACCGAGCTTTACATCAAAAGTCCAAGCTCCAAGATAGATAAAGCAGTCTGGATCAAACTCCACTAGAACTAGGCCCAACCTGAGGACATGAGGGGGGAAAAAGATAAAAACAACGGGGTCAGACATAAGTCTGAGTGAGCCCTATAACTTTAACAATACAATCATTAAAGTAATTAGGGTATGATATAAACTTGGTACGGTGACGACTGGGGATAAATGACTACACTAAGCAGCCAACTAGACATAGGAAGAACTAAGATATCGATAAAGACGCATCTACCCACCCAAGGGTAATTACTACATTGCACCACAACAATCATTCCTACTTAAAGGTTGATCCCACCCTTGGACTTAGAAAATATAACTAGTAGTTTCGTGTATCCCTAGCTGACCACATAGGTGCCGTCTGCCCCTATCTCCACTAGGTGTACCCACTACTCCCCAAGCGATCGGCTCCCTAACGTAGATACCCGTGCTGGCCCCACAGTGGGGTGTATCACTCCCCAAAGTGGCAACCCGATACAACTTAAGAGTGCACGGCTTATACCTACACGATGCAACAACGTCTTACCTACCAGCCCGGGCCCACACACGCATATGAAACACGTTGGACTTGCGTTGCCACCGCTAACCCGTTTTTGGCCTCTTATAGTCAAGCCCAGTATGCGTGTCCCGTCCTCGACTTGGGTCGAGCCCACAAAGATACGTTTTGGGTTACTGGTTGAAATGGGCCCCCATAAGCTACCCACCTAAGCTTGTCCCTTTTTCTAGTGCATCCCACTTAACCCTTTAATCATGTTTAATTACATGTTTCCACTTGGTTAAGTATTCTAATCGTATTTTCTATTACCACCCAAGGCAACCCACTTGATTTCCACATGCCACCCAACGCACCCACTTAACCCCTCATGCCCCACTACATGCTTATCTGGTTAAGTATTTCTTAATTGATTAAAACCGTAATCTTTGCAAAGACCTCTCACATTAGACTATCTTTTATGGCAGCTGGATTTGTCGGTCGGGTCCGGGCAGCCTTACGCCATAACCGAGTCTAACCTCGTGTCTTTACACTTGTCACGTATTTAGTTTATGCCTAAGACCTCTCACATTGGGCCAATCATTTGTAGCCGCTGGATTTGCCGGTCGGGTCTGGGCAGTCTTATGCTACAAAAGGGTCCAACCTCGTGTCTTAGTCGATTAATTACACCTAATTAATCACCCCCATATTTTGAATTAATTTTCCCTAATTAATTCCAATTTAATGATGTACATAATTGACTCAATTATGTCCATCCACTTATGGTATGCAACATCATACCAATTTCACCACAATTTTGTTAACATGAATATTAACCCCATCGCTCCCCACGTAATACGCTAACATGACATACTTAAAAGGGAAGATTCATCACAAATGCAATAGGTTCTACTTAGCATAACATTAGCATCATCATGGGTTTTAAAGGTGTCAACTTGCATATATGACCATAGCATCAAACCCAACTAGCATAAATAACCAACCCAAACTTGCATGAATCACATATGTCATAAAGAGGGTAACTTGCATAGATGTTCATGTCATAGACCTATCATAAAGGGATAAACTTGCATACATGTCATAGGTCTAAAAAGGGATGAACTTGCATATGTTACTCATATCATAAAAAGGGGTAAACATGCATATATATGCATGACATACAAAGGGGTAAACTTGCATATGTATGCATATCATACAAAGGTGTAAACTTGCACATGTTACTTGCATATAATCAAACACCAAACTTGCATAACATGTCATATATGAACTTGCATATAATCAAACACCAAACTTGCATAACATGTCATATATGAACTTGCATATAATCAAACACCAAACTTGCATAACATGTCGTAATGGAGATACTTTGACAAAGACCATGTCCCCAACATTAAACTCAAGATCCGTCCTCCTCTTATCTGCTTAGGATTTATGTCTGTCCTGCGCCGCTTTCATCCTTCTTTTAATCAAATCAATCTTTTCCGAAGTCTCTCTAACCATATCAGGCCCAAGCAAGATCTTATCCGTAGATTCCCACCAACATGTAGGTGACCGACAAGGCCTTCCATAAAGAGCTTCAAAAGGAGCCATACCAATACTAGACTGAAAGCTGTTGTTATACGCGAACTCCACCAATGGAAGATGCTCTTCCCATGTACCCCCAAAATCTAAGATACATAGCCTCAAAAGGTCTTCTAGAATATGATTCACCCTCTCGGTCTGGTCGTCCGTCTGAGGATGATATGCGGTGCTCAAACACAACTGAGTCCCTACCGCCTCTTGCAAACTCCTCCAAAACTCGCTAGTGAAGATGGGATCTCGATCGCTCACTATGCTAGAAGGTACACCATGCAACCGAACTATCTCTTGAATGTAGACTGAAGCTAGCCATGGAGCAGTCCTCTTGCTCTTCACGGGTATGAAATGGGCGCTCTTAGTAAGTCTGTCTACCACAACCCAAATTCCCGTATTACCCTTCCTTGATCTTGGTAACCCATCGACAAAGTCCATCGAGATGCTATCCCACTTCCATTGCGGAACCTCCAATGGGTGAAGCAACCCACCGGGTTTCTTTTGCTCCGCTTTCACTTGTTGGCACACCAAGCATCTAGCGACATACTCGGCCACATCCTTCTTCATACCGGTCTAAAAGAAAACTCGCTTCATATCTTGGTATATCTTGTCCCCACCGGGATGAATGGTCATCTTCGAACGATGTGCATCGTCAAGAACAGCCTTCTTCAAACCCTCGTCTTGCGGTACACAAAGTCTACCGTCTCTACGCAACCACCCCTTATCATCTAGGGTGTACCTACTCAAATGGCTGGACGACTCTCCTCTTATGAGCTTCTCTACCAACTCAACCAACTATGGGTCGTCCCGCTGTGCCTCGCCAATCCGTCCCAAAAGAGTAGGTCTGACCTCTAACGATGCTAGCAAACCGGGTACAAAGTCAACGGAGGGTCTGAAGTCAAACATCAAGATAAATTCCAAGCTTCGTCGTTCCACGAATAATGGACTCAAAGACAACCTTTTTCTGCTTAAGGCGTCCGCCACCACGTTACCCTTGCCAGGGGTATACGCTATCTCGAAATCATAGGATGCTAAGAACTCCATCCACCTTTGCTGTCTTAAGTTCAAATCCTTCTGAGAAAACAAGTACTTCAATGATTTGTGGTCAGTGAATAATTCGAACCTCTCGCCAAGAAGATAATGGCGCCAAGACTTAAGTGCAAAAACAATAGCGGCCAACTCTAGATCATGGGTAGGGTAATTTTTCTCATGCACTCTCAACTGCCTTCCCCCATAGGCTATTACCCTTCCCTCTTGCATTAAGACTGCGCCTAGTCCTTTCCCACAAGCATCGGTATAAACAACAAATGGCTTACTCCCATCTGGCAACACTAAGACTAGAGCTGTGGTTAAAGCTCTCTTTAACCGTTGGAACGCATCATCACAATCTACGTCCCATGTGAAGACTAGATTATTCTTTGTCAAGCGAGTTAATGGGGCTGATATCTTCGCGAAGTCCTTGATAAACTTCCTATAGTAGCCAGCCAACCCCAAGAAACTCCTCACCTCGGTAGCATTCTTTGGAACCTTCCAATCTTGGATGGACACTACCTTAGCGGGATCCACAGCTATCCCTTCCTTAGAGACCACGTGCCCTAAGAACCGCACTTCCTTCCTCCAGAAGTGACATTTAGAGAATTTAGCCTTAAGGATATGCGCTCGAAGAGTCTCTAACACTTCCCTAAGATGTAGGGCATGCTCTTCTTCACTCTTAAAAAAGACTAAGATGTTATCCACAAAGACCACCACGAACTTATTAAGGTACTCCCTGAACACCCTACTCATCAAATCAACAAAGTATGCAGGGGCGTTCGTCAAACCAAAGGGCATCACCAGCCACTCATAGAAACCATTCGGAGTCCTAAAGGCAGTCTTGTCTATGCTATCATCAGCCACTCTCAACTGATGAAACCCCGTGGCTAAGTCCAACTGCGAAAACACTGAGGCGCCAACCAAATGATCAAAGAGATCATCAATCCTCGGCAATGGGTGTCTATTCTTCTTTGTAAGCTTGTTGAGTTCTCTATAGTCTACACAAAGTCTGAGGGACCCATCTGCCTTCATGGCAAAAACTACTGGAGCACCCCACTCCGATATACTTCGTCTTATGAACCCCTTCTCAAGCAACTCCCCTACTTGCTTATGGAGTTCCCTCCTCTCACGAGGAGCCATGTGGCGCACTGGCAAAGATACTGGTTTAGCATCGTCTACCAGATATATTCGGAAGTCTATCTCCCGCTTCGGAGGTAAGCCCTTCACCTCCTCAAACACATCCGAGTATTCCCGGACCACTCTAACAGATCGCAAACTCTCGACCGAAGCGTCAAGCGATTCAAGATAACTTAGCATAACAGAATCCATGGGATTACAAGAGATCTCGAGAGTGTTCCCCAAGCGGGTCATGAGCCTAACAACTCTCCTTTCGCAATCAAGAACGGCACCATTACTGGATAACCAGTCCATGCCCAAAATAAACCCATAGCCCGTGAAGCCCAAAACAAAAGCATCACATCTAAAGTCAACGCTAAGTATAGAAATCCTCAAACCCAAACATATCATGGACAAATAAGTGGAGCCCCCAATTGGGTTTGAGACAACCAAGGGATCATCTACTAGACTGGTGTCTAAGTGCAGTGACTCAACTAATGATGATGAGATAAACGAATGCGATGCACCAAAGTCAAATAAAGTACGGACAGGATGATCAAACAGAAAAACCAGACTTTCAACGGAAATAGTTCTGCCTCTTTCCTGAATCGGTGGAACTGCGAGAGCCTGAACTTGCCCCCTTGCCTGACCTGGTGCCATAAGAGCTTGCACCTGTCCTCCTGAGGTAGATCCCGTCCTCTGCCCCTTCTTTGGGCAGTCTTTCACTAGATGCCCTGCTTCGCCACAGTGGAAGCAGCCAGTCTTCTTCTTCTTCCGACAATCTTTGCTTAGGTGGCCTGGTGTCCTGCAATTGAAGCACTTCTTCTTTCCCTTGCCACCGTTGCCTTTCCCACCCTTGTTTTGCGGTTGCTGTTGAGGTCTCTTCTGATCTCCTTTCTTCTCGGGTGCCTTATTAGCATTGGGACCCTTCTCTTCCTCATGCATGAGTGCCATGTCTACTAGCTTCTCAAAGGTGGCCCCCATAGGGATGTGAGTCATGGCCAATCCATGCATCGGTTCGTTCAAGCCTTTAACGAACCTCAAAGCCTTCTTCTCTGGTGTATTCACCATGTCTATGCCAAACCTTGCCAACTGATTAAACTTGTTGACATATTCCTTTACTGATAGGTTTCCTTGCTTTAGAGTCAAGAACCTTTCCATATACAGATTCTCTTCCGCCCTTGAGAGAAACTTTGCCACAAACCTTTGTCTGAAATCCGCCCAAGAGTCAACTAGGCGTTCTCCATTAGTGACCTCCCACCAGAACGAGGCCTCTCCCTTCATTAACCAAGCAGCTAACTTGACTTTCTTTCCTTCTTCCATCTCAAAGATATCTATCAATTCTTCCACCTCCTTAAGCCAATCCCTAGCTTCCACAAAAGTTTCTGATCCTTGAAAAGGTTTCCCTCCCATAGCCTTAAATTCCTTGCAAGTCTTAGCAAAAGTATCCGCGCGAGGAGGAGGAGGGGGAGGAAGATCGGGTGCAACTGGTGGTGGAGGAACATTTGCTGGACACGCAGCGGTGGCCCTAGCCTCCATCAACCTCCTATACCATACTAGTATCGTTACACCCTCCGGAAAGTTAAGATCTTCAGCCATGCTGAAACGAAAGAGGAAAGATTCAAAACGGAGAATTCGAAAGATAAAGATATGGCTATTGGGAATTATGCTTTTCTTTCAAAAACTTTTCTCTTAAAAGACATGTTTTTGAAAATACTCCTTCAAAAATGTTCTTAGAAAAATAGTTTTTCTAAAAAAATTATCTGTTCTGGTAACCTTATGCTCTGATACCACGTGTAACACCCCACACCCGCTACGGACACTCACTAAGGGAATGCCATAGCATCGGTGGAGTATTTTAAGTGAATATAGAACAGAAAAATTACAACAAGACATATATAAATAATACTTGAAAATTTAAAACATCATTTCATTGCAGCAGAAGATAAACATGTCTGGTTATAATACCAAAACCAACTAAACAAGAGTCAAGTACTAAATATCCATCTTAATAAAACATAAGTACATAATCCCACTACATAACTAATAGCCATAATAGAAAAGATAACCGAGCTTTACATCAAGAGTCCAAGCTCCAAGATAGATAAAGCAGTCTGGATCAAACTCCACTAGAACTAGGCCCAACCTGAGGACCTGAGGGGGGAAAAAAGATAAAAACAACGGGGTCAGACATAAGTCTGAGTGAGCCCTATAACTTTAACAATACAATCATTAAAGTAATTAGGGTATGATATAAACTAGGTACGGTGACGACTGGGGATAAATGACTACACTAAGCAGCCAACTAGACATAGGAAGAACTAAGATATCGATAAAGACACATCTACCCACCCAAGGGTAATTACTACACTGCACCACACCAGTCATTCCTACTTAAATGTTGATCTCACCCATGGACTTAGAAAATATAACTAGTAGTTTCGTGTACCCCTAGCTGACCACATAGGTGCCGTCTGCCCCTATCTCCACTAGGTGTACCCACTACTCCCCAAGCGATCGGCTCCCTAACGTAGATACCCATGTTGGCCCCACAGTGGGGTGTATCACTCCCCAAAGTGGCAACCGGATACAACTTAAGAGCGCACGACTTATACCTACACGATGCAACAACGTCTTACCTACCAGCTCAGGCCCACACACGCATATGAAACCCGTTGGACTTGCGTTGCCACCGCTAACCCGTTTTTGGCCTCTTATAGTCAAGCCCAGTATGCGTGTCCCGTCCTCGACTTGGGTCGAGCCCACAAAGATACGTTTTGGGTTACTGGTTGAAATGGGCCCCCAAAAGCTACCCACCTAAGCTTGTCCCTTTTTCTAGTGCATCCCACTTAACCATTTAATCATGTTTAATTACATGTTTCCACTTGGTTAAGTATTCTAATCGTATTTTCTATTGCCACCCAAGGCAACCCACTAGATTTCCACATGCCACCCAAGGCACTTGATTTCCACATGCCACCCAAGGCATCCACTTAACCCCTCATGCCCCACTACATGCTTATTTGGTTAAGTGTTTCTTAATTGATTAAGACCGTAACCTTTGCAAAGACCTCTCACATTAGACTATCTTTTATGGCAGCTGGATTTGCCGGTCGGGTCTGGGCAGCCTTATGCCATAACCGAATCTAACCTCGTGTCTTTACACTTGTCACGTATTTAGTTTATGCCTAAGACCTCTCACATTGGGCCAATCATTTGTAGCTGCTGGATTTGTCGGTCGGGTCCGGGCAGTCTTATGCTACAAAATGGTCCAACCTCGTGTCTTAGTCGATTAATTACACCTAATTAATCACCCCTATATTTTGAATTAATTTTCCCTAATTAATTCCAATTCAATGATGTACATAATTGACTCAATTATGTCCATCCACTTATGGTATGCAACATCATACCAATTTCACCACAATTTTGTTAACATGAATATTAACCCCATCGCTCCCCACGTAATACGCTAACATGACATACTTAAAAGGGAAGATTCATCACAAATGCAATGGGTTCTACTTAGCATAACATTAGCATCATCATGGGTTTTAAAGGTGTCAACTTGCATATATGACCATAGCATCAAACCCAACTAGCATAAATAACCAACCCAAACTTGCATGAATCACATATGTCATAAAGAGGGTAACTTGCATAGATGTTCATGTCATAGACCTATCATAAAGGGATAAACTTGCATACATGTCATAGGTCTAAAAAGGGATGAACTTGCATATGTTACTCATATCATAAAAAGGGGTAAACATGCATATATATGCATGACATACAAAGGGGTAAACTTGCATATGTATGCATATCATACAAAGGTGTAAACTTGCACATGTTACTTGCATATAATCAAACACCAAACTTGCATAACATGTCATATATGAACTTGCATATAATCAAACACCAAACTTGCATAACATGTCATATATGAACTTGCATATAATCAAACACCAAACTTGCATAACATGTCATCTATGAACTTGCATATAATCAAACACCAAACTTGCATAACATGTCATACATGAACTTGCATATAATCAAACACCAAACTTGCATAACATGGTGTCATAATGGATCAATGTTTATCATAGTGATTTGCATAACTAGCATCATGAACATATAGCATAAAACTTGCATAACTAGCATCATGAACACATAACATATGATAACATAACTTGCATTGATCCACATTCATAACCATAACCTCATTATATCCTATCATAATTAGTTTAGCAATTGCTTGCTAAAGGCATAGAAACTCACAACTTGTTGATTAGCACTCCTATGAAGAAGATTAAGTTGCTAGAGTTGATTAGAAGTTGATTTGAGAAACTATCTTCCTCTTTAATTTGTTGGTGGCTCCTTCTAGTTGCAATTTGACGGCATGACGACGTTGTCTCCAATTTTAGTATGAATTAGGGTAGTCTTAGGGTGTATTTATAGATTATTTAAGTGTTTTAGGCCATTAGATTAACCCTAAATTAGATTAGAGTCGTCAGATCTCGTCACTAGCCACCAAAACACAACCCAGATCCCAAATCAGTGCACCCAGGTCACCAGGGCTCGACCAGGGAGGTCGACCCCCAGGTCGACTCTAGGGTCGACACCCATGTCGACCTGGTGGGCAGGTCGACCCCCAGGTCGACCCCCAGGTCGACTCCCAGGTCGACCTGGTCTGGACGGGAATTTTCCCGCCTAGCCCATATTCTGCATTTTTGAAATCTGTTTCGTTTTCTGATTTTCGCGAAACTTCTAAAGGCCATATCTCGGACATACGGACTCCGATTCACAAAATTTCGGACTCTATTTCGCGTATTTTTCCGAGACGAACGCAAACGCGAAACCCGTTTCCCTTAATTCTCACGTCTGAGATTAATTATTCATTAATTTATGAACATCACTGTTGTTAGAAATACGGGGTGTTACACATTGGGTTTGATTTGGAGTTCGAATCGATAAACTCGTATTTTTAGAATTAAAATAAAATAAATAATTTATATAAATACCCCCGGGCCAATCAAAATTCAGGAAACCCTAAAAAAACCATGCTGCCAGATCAAAGCCGATACATGACGGTTTTTGCTGAAAATTTTGGATCCATTTTCTCCCAATCCACTCAATGAAATTCAATCCGTCCTGAAGCAAAATTGCAGTGCTCTCTTCAAGCGTCAAATCCATACCTATGTCAAGTATTATCGTTGAATGGATTGGCAGGATTTGGAGCTCGAAGTGGGCTCGTTCGAACTCAAATTCATGGCGGAGCGGGGGACCGAGATAGCTGCGGTTAGGGGTGGTGGTGCACCTCGTGTAGGTGCTGCAGGTGACAACATCTGATCCCGATTCGGCGCAATGGTGAAGGCGAGAATCTGAACCCTAGCTTTTGAGCTAGGTGCGGCGGCGGGTCATAGCGTATAACAGAGAAAGGTAACAATTTTTAAACGCTATAAAATTTAATTAATTACCTATTTAATCATCCAATGTTTAAAATTGAATTTCTTTTTCTTACGATGTCGGAATCGCGCGAAACTGGATTCGTTGCGATCGTTGGGACACGAGCTTCACAACAAGACTAAATAGGTCTAATTTGGGCTTGTTAGAATTTAGGGTGGGTTTAAATCCAAACTGCCCAATAAAAGAATGGCGGAGTGGAAACCAAGGTGAGAACTCTTTCTCACTCAACTATTTTTGTTATGTAATCATATCATAGGTTGCAGATGGGGCTTAGCAGCTCCTGGCACTACTTTTTGCAAACCATGGTTGATTGTTTGTTTGAATTGTGATTGGATAAATTGATTGAGACTGATATAGTTGTATGCTGGATTTTCTGAAAATTGAAATATATAAATTATTTATATAAAAGGTATATAAAATTTCCATAAAAAGAAATTGGAATAAATATTCATTTACAAGTCAGACGGCTTGTTTATATACACTTATTTATCTTATATTGATTGGGACGATAAATTTTACACATCGCTCAACTGCACAAATAATAATCAACAATGTGTTTGAAAACCCCACACCGGTATTGGGATGATATTTGATATACACTAATCCCAATATTTAGTTGTATTTCAATCGATTAGTTGACAGACTATAGTAAGCATTATTTATTTATTTTAATGCTTATATGGTTATATATTGCACTCTGGATGATGTTCGAATGTTGGATGATTATTTATCATTATTGTTGAATACAAGCGATGTATGAAATCCATATAAATAAAATTATATGGTAATTGATTGAGTCGGATTCCAATTTAGAAATAATATTTAACAAAGATTCTAAAATAATATTTAATAAAGATTTAAAATAATATTTATAAAGACTTTAAAACTATATTTTAGAACAAATGTCCGATTTTGGATGGACACGAAAATATTGGAATATATAAAGTCGAATAAGTAGATATTCACCGTTTTAACCCGAATGAGTTTATCGACCAATATTATTCATTTATAATGAATATCGAAAAGAAATGATTTCAAAATATAATATTTTGAAAATATTACCATTTTAGTATTATAATGATATAGAATATTCAATTTTGATTTAAAATTGAAAATGAAGTTAAAATCGATTTGAAACGAATTTATAACGATTTTATAAAATACGTTTTAAATGGAAATCGATGAAATATATATATATATATAGTATTATATTTATTAAATGGCTTGAATAAAACGCGCCGCGCACCTACTATTCGCGAATTTCGACCATTAACTTCGAATTGATGTAGTGGGAGATCCGACCGTCGGATTCTCCTAAAACCCGAACCGTTGGGTTCGTATGGAAAAGCGATTTGCAATGAATATAAGAGATGTAAATTTGGGTGGTTATATTTGAAATTATGTCCAAATCAATTTCAGAAAAGGTCGCTATGGATGCTGTTATTGGAAATCGACTGTAAGGGCCTTATTAAAATGATTAAAAATATGGAAAAATTATGTAAAATCATAATAAATGATTTGGAAAGATTTAGGATGAAAATTTCTGTTTTTGAAAAGACAAAAACATATTTTTATCGAAATGAACTAGTTAATAGCTAGAATAATAATCCAAACGATTTTTTAAATAAATTGATTGGATTTGAAAAATGGGTTTTAAAATAACTAGAGTTTTCCAATTCATAAATTGGAATGGATTTTGAATGGAAATAATCTTCGGAATATTTCAATATTGGATTCCGTAATTATACAGATATTGTGGAGGAATTTGGAAGATATATATATATATCGTTATTCCCAATACGATATTTGTAGGTTTCAGAATTTGATATTGAATATAAGCCGATATAATTTCTGTTTAGAGGCTTGTATTTAATATCAAATTGGATTTTGGGTTTGTCGTGAACGGCATCTTTAATAACACAGTTCTTAAACCCAGTTGAGAAAAGAATAAATCTTTTAAATAAGACTTAGAGAAGTTTACCAATTATTAATATTTAATTGGAGTTGAATTGAAATTGGGTTTTTGGGTTTATCATTAACAATGTTTTAAATAACATTCGTTCTTTAACCCAATTAATAGTGATGATTTGGAATATATAATCTTTTAAATAAGATTAATCGAATTTTCCAAAGAAATTTTATCCAATTTAATATATTAAATTGGAATTAAATGGTATTCGATTTGGTAATAATCGAGATGAGCTTCTGTGAATGAGGACCGTTACTACATATGGAATTTAAAAGACTTTTCCGCTATTCCATTTATATTGTTAGTCTAATACAGGAATTTATATCGATTATATGCTATTATGATTTCCGTGAAGATTCCATTTTTATGGAAGATGATTTGGGTTTATTGTGAACTGTGTTTTTAATAACATCGGTTCTTTAACCTAATTAAAGACATGATTAATTTTCCTAGAAATTGAATAATCATAATGTAATGATTTTTTAGACTAAAACCAAGGTAGAGTTTTAAATGAAACTTTAATTAGGTTGGAATGAGAATAAGGTAATTAAATTTACGAATTCAAGAAATGTTCGAAAATGGAGTACCACCAGTTTTACTCCAGACGTTAGTTAAATCTTTAATAAGATTTGTATGAGAAATGGTAATAATTTTACCGATAACACAGTGGGTGTTAGATGTGGAGTACTAACAGTTTTTCTCCATGGGATAAATAGGTTGGGATTGGAAAAATAAAATAAATGATTACTTCGGTAAGGCTCGATAATCCCGACTAGTTTGATAAACCTTAATTTGGTTTAAATTGTGAAAAGAATATTTGAATAAAATAATATTCTGAATTGGAATAAGGCGTATGATGTGTTTTTATAGCACTTGATTATAAGATACGCGAGTTATTCGGAAAGACCGGGTTTAACCCATTCTGAATAATTGATACGACGACTAATGTCAATGATATGAAGACGGGGGTTGAATACCGGAAATCTTCACATTGTTCGGATGATTACTGATGTATTGATTGGGATGTACACCCAAGACAAGGTAATAGGTGGTGATCGTCCAGACGTACTTGGAGATCAACCGGATATGCGAGGGCCTCTCTCCTCTATTGGAAATATGGAACAAGGAATAAGGTGCCTCCGGTTTCATTCAGACCCAGAACGGACTTGCAAGTGGATAGTGTGTCTGACATTGTATTCCTTTATACTGTATTCGTTGATCTCTGCTAAATATATATCTGTTTGGTGGCAGAGAATTTATTCTCTTGCTTAACACCCTTCTCTGAGACGTACGAGCTCAGAGTTTATATATTGGTGGAAATCAGTGGTGCGGTACGGATTGACAGTGTGTCATGCTGAGTTGTATGGATCAAAGCTTTTGTTGAAAAGAAGAGTCTTGTGGATGATGATCAAAGCACAGCTTTAAATAGAACAACTTTGTGTAGCATTAGTTAACGAGCTTCACTCCCCGGTATGAACCTAAAACAAGATTAGGACCATAGGGAAATGGACATATGTTAGTTCTAGCTACGAGTAACGTCATGGTATGGTGCCTAGACTATTTGCTCATGTGGATGTTGGAAAAACTTTACTGATGGAAAGCGAGGTACGTCGGATATGATTTGAGTCCCTAGTGGCTCTAGAGTGGTCGACATTACTGACCATTCTGGAGGTTCGATTGGACCGGCTAACATATAGGTTATGGTATTGCCATTCATCGACGGATGACCGGCCCTGCCGCTTCCAAGGGTTGCCCGTAGGTGTGATCCTAAGGCATTTGCTAGAATGTCTCGAAACTGGAAGGACGATCCCTTGCCTGGGTTCATATATGGAAATTTCCAATACATGATTTCATGATTTTAGTTGTATATATATATATATATATATATATATATATATATATCGCGATGTAATATAATGGTACCCACGCCGCCTATGGTTGATACATTTACTTTGAAGTTGATTTCTTCACTTATAGTAATAATAAAAGATGAAATTTCGCGTATCAAGCATATTTGGCTATTATAAGGGAAAACTCTATCATCCAGCTTGCGTTGCATTGTGTGATGGGACCTGAGTCTTATAATAGCTTTATTTTTCTCTTTAGCATTGCAATGTTTATTTTTATGCACCGGCATACATGGGGGATAAACTCGTTCCGTGTTATACAGTGTGGTCCCGTGTTTACCTAACTTTAAAACAAAAGTTAATAACCGTTTTAGTTCTCACACCAGACCCATGACTAACTCGGAGTTTATTGTTTTAACCTAACCTCTGGGTGCCCATATTTTCCACATGGGCAGCTAGTAGTTTTGGTTTTCGTGGATATTTCTTTTCACAGGATCCTGGATTACAGCTGGGGCTATATTCGGAAAGCTTTGTATCCATGTATTTCATTCAGTTGTGCTAGTTGATGTACTTTTGCTACGCATTGTATTTATACATTTTATTTCCGTTGCAATGTGTTTTAAATCTATGATATTTTTCTGTGTAATATTTATTCATACTCTGATATATTCTTGTAATTTGATGTAAATTGTTGTAATAAGCAATGAAATGTTGTATTGCTCCTATTCTGATTTGTCATGTTCTCAAAGCAATCCGGGCTCCTCCATCTCTTCCGGGATCGAGGAAGTCTGGGTTGTTTCATCGCGGTATCAGAGCTTTGGTTTCACAAAGCTCGTGAACAAGACACATTAGAACCAAAGGAAAGAATTCATCAAAGATAGGATTAGTAATATACTATAAGAATTACTCGTTAGAGATAGGGTTAATAATGCGCTAGAAAAAGTTTGAAGAGTATTATTTCTGAAAACAAATTTAGTTTTGAAATTTTATACCTTATTATACGTATTTGATTATTTTATTTTAAATTGATTTTGGATTATTGGGTATAAGAAGATTTTGCATATACTTGTGATCCACGTGTATATGAAGTCTCAGATATGCTAGGTAGATATAGAATCACACTCTAGTCGCCCGGAGATGATTTTGATGATCGTCCGGACATCATCAGAATTTATGTTCGAGTTCTGAAAGTGGGATATCTATATATTCCAATTGACTGGTGTGAGAACCAAAACTTAATTAGAGTTATTGTTGTGATTTGACACTTGAAATATTATTTTTGGGTATATATACTAAAGTTATATGATTGAAAAGCTAACCAACTAATTGATTTCTGGTTGTGATGTTTGATTATTAATTTAACTAATAAAATTATTGGAATGATAATTAATTTAACCAATAAGAGAATGAAAAGTAAATTTTAGCCAAATTTAATCAAATATTGAACAAAATTGAAAATTGATTAAAACTGCATATATGTACATGTATATATAATGAACATGTCATAGCATGGAAGCAAAGAAAAGGAATAAAATTATATGCCCGACAAATAGGTACATGTTTATTGTATTTCTTGGGTTTTGGTGATTTTATTAGCTGGTTGGCAAGCTGTTTGGCTTTTTCTTTTTCCTTTTGATCGATGAGGGTCCTGTGAGGCAAGTTGCTGTTTTACCGATCAGCCCGTACAAAGGAGGTTATGGCGTTTTTTTTTTTAAATTTAGGGTGTTAACCAAATTTTTGAGAAATTAGAAAATTCTTAGAAACTGAAAAGTTGAAGAATAAAAGTTGAGTTGGTTAGTTAAACAACTTTCAGCTCCATTCCTTCTCGAGGATGAAAAGATTTTAAGAAAGGGAGATTGTAACAACCTGGAATTTCAAAACCAATTTAAATTTTTTTATTTTAGCCATTTTAATGTATTTTGAATATTTAAAATGATTTATTTTAATAATAACGACTCAAAATTTATTTAAATTGAAGTTAGAATACATAAATTTATTTTAATTATAAAACGAGCCTAAAATGGCATGATAGTTTGAAAATTCGATTATAAATTTCAATTGAATGTACATAATTCAAAATAAATCAGATTTCAGTAAAACAAGAAACGTTTGAATTTGTTTTATAATATATTTCTAAGAATGTAAGAAACTGAGATTTCACTTCATAAATTGAAATTTACGTCTAGATTAAAATTTAAAATAGTCGCTATGGAATTTATATATATTTTAACATAATATATAACCCTTAAAAATGACCATTTTGCAAAAGACCTCCATTTTCAACGAAACAACTTTTGTTGGATCCGAAATGTCAAATTATTGTTATGTTTCAAATTTCATAATTTTTGGATTTAATGTGTGAGCGTAGTAAATTTAAACGCGTTTGATCAATTTTACTTGAATTTAATCGACTGGAAAATGACCATTTTTCAAACGGCCTCCAAATTCAACGAAATTAGTTTTGTTAGGACCATATCATCCAAACATAGCTAGATTTATTTTTCTGTAATTTTTGGGGCCAGTATGTGGCGTTGGTAAATTAAAATGTACGTTTGAATTTAATATATATTGATTTATATTTTAATTTAGAGAAATACTGATCGAAACAGTCGAGTTGGCTTACGAAACATATCCTCTTGTGTTCGGGATATGGGTATTTGGCTGGAGACGACAGTTGTTGGGTTTGTTTTGGAGTTCGAATCGATAAACTAGTAATTTTGGAATTAGAATAAAATAAATAATTTGTATAAATACCCTTGGGCCAATCAAAATTCAGAAAACCCTAAAAAAATCACACTACTATATCAAAGCTGATACACGGCGGTTTTTGCTCAAAATTTTGGACCCATTTTTCTCTCAATCCACTCAATGAAATTCAATCCTTCCTAAAGCAAAATTGTAGTACTCTCTTCAAGCTTCAAGTCCATACCTGCGTCATGTATTATCGTTGAACGGACTGGCGGGATTTGGAGCTCAATGTAGGCTCGTTCGAACTCGAATTCATGGCGGAGCAAGGGATCGAGCTGGCAGCGGTTGGGGGTGGTGGTACGCCTCATGTAGGCTCTGCACGTGACAACATCTAATCCCAGTCCAGCGCGACGGTAGCGAAAATCTGAACCCTAGCTTTTGAGCTAGATGAGGCGGCGGGTCAGAGCGTATAAAAGAGAAAGGCAACGATTTTTAAACGCTATAAAGTTTAATTAATTACCTATTCAATCATCCAATGCTTAAAATTTAATTTCTTTTTCATACGATGTCGGAATCGCGCGAAACTAGATTTGTTGCGATCGTGGGGATGCAAGCTTCACAACAAGACTAATTAGGTCCAATTTACAGCTTGTTAGAATTTAGGGTGGGTTTAATGAAATGACCCAAACTCGCCCCTACGGGAAAGCCTGGGTTGAGTTGAGAACATAAACAGAAGAACATTTCATTGCTATTACAACATTTTACATCAGAGTACAAGAATATAATAGAGTATGAATAAGTAATATACATCAGAAAAATATTATCAGAGATTAAAATACATTACATAGTAATGGAAAAATAATACATAACACAACTGAAAGAGATACACAGATACAAAGCTTTCCGAGTATAACACAACTGAAAAATATTAATTTGCGAGCTTCACTCCCCTGTATGAACCTAAAATGGGATTAGGACCGCAGGGAAATTGATATTTGTTAGTTCTAGCTACGAGTAACGTCATAGTATGGAGCCCAGACTGTTTACTCATGTGGATGTTGGAAAAACTTTACTGATGGAAAGCGAGGTACCTCGGATATGATTTGAGTCCCTAGTGTCTCTAGAGTGGTCGACATTACTGACCCATTTTGGAGGTTCGATTGGACCGGCTAACATATAGTTTATAGTATTGCCAACCATCGACGGATGACGGGCCCTGCCGCTTCCAAGGGTTGCCCGTAGGTGTGATCCTGAGGCATTTGCTAGAATGTCTCAAAATTGGAAGGATGATCCCTTGCTTGGTTCATAGATGGAAACCGAATTTCCAATACGTGATTTCACAATTTTAGTTGTATATATATATATATATATATACTAATATAATGGTACCTACGCCACCTATGATTGATACATTTACATTGAAGTTGGTTTCTTCACTTATAGTAATAATAAAAGATGAAATTTTGCGTATCAAGAATATTTGACTATTATAAGGGAAAACTCTATCCTCCGGTTTATGTTGCATTGTGTGATGGGACATGAGTCTTATAATAGCTTCATTTTTCTCTTTAGCATTGCGATATTTATTTTCATGTACTAGTATCCATGGGGGATAAACCCATTCCGTGTTATACAACATGGTCCCGTGTTTACCTAACATTAAAATGAAAGCTAATAACTGTTTTAGTTCTCACACCAGTCTTATGACTGACTCAGAGTTTATTGTTTTAACCTAAACTATGGGTGCCCATATTTTCCACACGGGCAGCTAGTAGTTTTGGTTTTCATAGATATTTCTTTTCGCAGGATCCTGGATTATAGCTGGGGCTATATTCGGAAAGCTTTGCATCTGTGTATTTCATTCAGTTGTGCTAGTTGATGTACTTTTGCTATGCATTGTATTTATACGTTTTATTTCTGCTGCTATGTACTTTAAATCTTTGATAGATTTCTATGTAATATTTATTCATACTCTAGTATATTCTTGTAATCTAATGTAAATTGTTGTAATAAGCAATGAAATGATTTATTGTTCGTGTTCTGATTTGTCGTGTTCTCAAGCAATCCGGACACCTCCGTCGCTTCCTGGGTCGTTTCACATCCCAGCTTAATATTGTCATTTAATATTGGATGAGCTTCTTAGATTTCTTTAAAAGGAGCAGGGGATGAAACATTAGGACCTACTTTTTTATTACCTTGCAAATAGCTCATGTTTTTATCTATAAAACCTGAAGCATCAACCTGTTTACCCTTATCATTATCTTTCACCTTGTCCATTTCTTCAATTGCATCAGCTAATAAATTCAAATCATCTGGAATTACTTTGTCATGTAACTTGGGATTGTGAAAAGAAATATTATATACATTCTCTGATGAAGTTTGAACTGGTTCTTTTAAGGAAACATCACCTCTGACTTCAGGATTACTATCAGCAGTTTCATTTTGAATATCAGAAGGAATCCATCGAGGATCACTTGTAACCTCATCATGTCCAAATAAGTGAGTTGTAAACATTTTGCTGGCACAAACTCATATTGAGCTGAAATAATTATTTTCAAACCATTGTGTAATAAGATTGGTATTTTAGTTTTTAATTCAGTTTGAGTATCTATTGAAATGAGCACTTTCGCATATTTTGTAAATCGTTTTTCCATAGTATTGTCATCAATCAGTAATGGATTTGATATAAAACTAGCTATCATTTGAATAGCATCTTTTGTCCACAGTTCCATGGGTAGATCAAGCAATCTAACCTAGATCCGTACCACATCGCTTTGTTTTTTTTTACTAAAATCGTAACCAGGATGCCAAGCTTCAACAAATAAAAGTCTACCGAAACATGAATATGTTGAGCTTTCTATGATGCGAGAATAATCTGCCTTATTTTCAAACTGAGCAACAAAGTTATAGCTAGGAGAAAGATGATGTAATGACCCAGTAGGGATCCGATGCCTGAATTCTGACAATAATACATAATCCCACATTACCTGCCAAAAACTTCAATATCGAAGACACCAGATAGTTATTAGAAAGAATTTAGAGGGTGAGATAAGAAAGAAAGAAATATTAGAATAAAAGAAGAAAGAAGATCCAACACAACACAGAGTCCCACATCGTAGCGGAACAAAATATAATATAGAAATAAATCTTGATTGAGAGCTTGAAATTATACTTACAATCATCAGAGTACATCACATCTCTGGAAAGTTATAATAATATGTCCTCATATATAACACATAGCAGAAAATACTGGATAATATCATACGTCTGAACTTCTCCAACATGTCTTTGGACTTCATGGCATTCTATAACCTGAACCTGCAGACTCGGGCTAACCCGAGCATTACAAACACCGAGTCAGTCTGGTGAACCAGAGTGAGAAAACCCCTTAAGTTTAAAATATCATCCAACTTGATTCTAAAGTTCAGATTCCTTTCAGAAAGAAAGGGATAATCATAAGACCAATCCATACATAAACACGGATGGTTTTTACCTTACGATAACCCAAAACAGTTTTGAAAATCAATACTTCTCTGATAATATAATAGTGTCTAACTACAAATAAATAGAATCTAGCAGAATGCTTGCATCTCACGCTCCACTATATAGTATACAAACAAAACCACGGGCGCTCACTTGTAATGGCGCGTTTTGTTAGCTGTCGGAAAATTAATTTATTTAATTATTTATATATCGATTTGGTGATATCGATAACTTAGAGTACAACGTTCGAACTTATAATTATAATTAAAACGAACCTGAAACGTCGCGGCAGTTCGCAATTTGGCGATTTGAACTTCAACTGAATGTACATGATTCATTTTAAGCCGGATTTCTGTGAAACAAGAAACGTGTGGAGCTGGTAGAGTATATCTTTCTAGTGGAAGAGAAAAATCGAGATTTCGTCGTGTAGATTTTGAGTTATGTCCAAATCAAATTTCAGAAAAGTCGCTGTAGAATTCCTTTATAATTTGCGACGCTTTATTTACTTTATAAAAGGGTTTTTCAATATAACTAGATATGGGGTTTGAATTTAGACGTGGTTCTTTTGAGGCGTAGAGTTAATTTAATTTTTAGAATTTTATGGTAATTTTTAATTAATTAAATAAGCAACTTTTTATTTGGAGTATTTTGCACCCTTAATTAGCGATTTTGGGGTTTCACAATATGAGTTAACCTACCGGTATTATTATATTTTTGGGATCACGGTACATTACTCGATTTAATGATATTTTCATATCAGTCCGTGGACAAACAGGATTTCGCATAATGGGGTACTCTCAAACGTAAAACAAATATCTTAACTGATTTCAGCGACCAAACAAAGGCCACATTCATTTTTTTCAACCACTAGTTTTCCTTGGCCCTTAAGAGTGCACGCCCCTTCTTTTCTATCCACCAGTCCTTTGTGTCATTTACTAAGCCACGTTCTCTGTAGTTCTTTAACCTAAGCATCATCTCATTATAAATACAGCTGCGTTTCCTCGTTTCACTTTTTGTTTGGTCTTGCTTCGGAATTCCTGCCGTACCACTTGGTGGAAAACAAAAATCAAAGTAAAACTCCCCTCTAAAAATCTCAGATCCTATGCATTTATATAATGCTTCGACTGAGAGCTTGGTGTTTATTTCCATGATACTCTGAGCGTTGGTTTTTTTTTTCATAGACCCAATGACATGGAGTGGCAAGTGAATATGTCTGGAGGGAGAGGTCTGAGAGCTGCGTGGAATAGGGGGGGGGGACTTCGGCATGTTGAGTGACGAAACAGGTTGGACATTGCGGACGTACAGGAGCAGTCGGGACTTTGGGTATTCAACATTGGTGCTGTGTATATATATAAGTATATGGAGGAGCGGATTGTCTGTATTAAGGAGTGATTGGCAACGTCAGTTTTAACGCGGAGTTGACCTAATACTACAAGAAACCTTAAACGTTTATGAAGATCAGAAAATGGGAGGAGCCACCGTTAGAAAGAAGCATACGCGATGAGACTGGAAGTTGGATGAAGTAAATGCTGCGGAGACGATCATTTAGATGGCACGGCATGGGAATAGTATATGCAGGAGGACGGCAAGAGGAGCATTCTGATGATTTTAGTCTGAAGTATTGGTGAATGTTGATGGAGGATGGACGGGGGGGAAAGTTCGGTGAAATGGTTTTTGAGGAGCTATCGGGTTCAATAGTTGGGGAAGAAAAGGAATAGTGGGTGGGCCTGGGTCACGTTGGGTTCAATGGGCCGATAACTAAAAGGTAAAGGGCCCAATGGAAAACAAGGCAATAATTTAAGTTTTTATTTATTTAAATAAATCGTATAGCTTGTAAATGTGATAACTTCGTCATACGTTGTCAGAATCACGAACGGTCAGATCCGTTGGGATCGTATGGACGGGAGCAATACGATGGAGCTGACGGGGAGTGAATCCGAGCTCGTTACAATTTATGGCGAAATAAATTGTTCGACTGAATCAATTAACGCAAACCGTTATTTAACGGCTAACGCGCAAATGTGAGTAAAACTCACTAACTCTCCTCAGTTTATATTTTTATATAAACTATGTTAAATGATTTGATTGTTGTGTATTGATAGTTTGGACTGTTAAATAGATTTGATTGAAACATAGATATAGTTATATATATAAACGACAATCAAATATTGATTCAGTTCATCAGTATATTTCATGTTGGAATGAAATTGATGTATATTTTATTGTGTAACATCTGTGGATGCAGGGAAGCAGGTTGGAGGAATCCGACTGGATTCCTCAACATTTATTTTACCGTTTTTCATATATGGTGATATATGATGTGTTATGAAATCTGTTATTGATTTCATATGTTTGAATGATACCGATCATTGTTATACGACACGTTAAACACCGTAGGTGATACTAGAATGTAAAAAGGGAATTTTCAATGTTTATATTGAAAATAAATCTTATTTATAAAATCGATAGGATTTTATAAAATGAAAACATTTATTTATTTAGGAAATAAATAAAAGAACATTTATTTAGATTATAAATAAATGGAATAAAGGAATATTTATTTAAGGAATAAATAAAGGAACACTTGTTTGGAAAATAAATAGAATTATACAAGGATAGATTTAAACACGTGCTTCGCACACGGTATAACACGATATGGATTTAAATGAGATATTAAGTAGGAAATCTGCTTTAAACAGATAAATTGAAGTAGATTAATTTATAAATAATGTTTTATAAATTAAATAAATTATTTATCGTTGATAAATGGAATATATATAAGTCTGGACTTATATAGAGAAGTAGAAACATTATTAAAAGGACATTTATAAAGTGAAGAACCGTTACTAAAAGTAAATCTTTATAAATGGATAAACGTTGTAAAAAGTAAATCTTTATCAATGGATAAACGTTGTAAAAAGGAAATCTTTTGAAATGAATAAACGTAAATAAAAGGAGTTAATCGAATTTAGTTATTCGAAATGAGTTATTCGAATTAGATATTTGAATAGAGTTAAACACATTAGAGTGATTCGAATGACTTATTCAAATAGAGTTAAACAAAGTAATTTGTTAGGTTAACCAAAGCAAGTTAGTCGAGTAAATCAAAGTAATTGGTTAAGTTAACCAAAGTAAATTAGTTAAGATAAACTAAGCGGTTAATCGAAGTGAATTAGTTAAGTTAAACTAATTGGTAAATCAAAGTGAATTAGTTGCGTCAAACTAAGTGAATTAGTCAAGTTAAACTAATTGGTTAATCGAAGTAAATTAGTTGGGTTAATCAAAGTGAATTAGCTGAGTTAAACTAAGTAAATCGGTTAGAGTTAATCAAAGTGAATTAACTAAGTTAAACTAAGTGGATTAATTCAGTTAATCGAGACAAGTAAATCAAGTTAGGTTAAACCATTTGAGTTAACCAGTTAGGTTAAACCATTTGAGTTAACCAGTTAAAATTTACCAGTTAAAGATAAACAGTTAGAGTTGACCAGTTAAAGTTGACCAGTTAAAGTTGACCAGTTAGAGTTGATCAGTTAGAGTTACTCAGTTAGAGTTGACCAGTTAGAGTTATCCAAGTGGAGTTAATCGAGTAGAGCTGCCGAATATCACTTATTCGAAGTAGAGTTATCGAATATAGTGTATTCGAGAGAAGAGTAATCGAATATAGTTTATTCGAGTGGAGAAATCAAATGGTATTCATTTGAGAAGAGTTAACGAATATTATTTATTCCAAGTTAGTTAATCCAAAGGAGTTATTCGAAGTTAGTTAATCCAACGGAGTTATTCGAAGTTAGTAATCCAAAGGAGTGATTCGAAGTTAGTTAATCCAAAGGAGTTAGTCGAAGAGTTAATCGAATATAGTTATTCGAAAGAAAGTGTTAATCGAATATAGTTATTCGAGTAAAGTTAAAAGAGTTAATCGAATATAATTTATTCGAATAGATTTAGAGAAGTTAATCGAATATAGTTCATTCGAATAGTGTTGGAGGAGATATCGAATATAGTTTATTCGATAGGATAGAAGTGAATATAATTTATCAATTAAGTTATTCGAATGAGTTATTCAAAGGAGTAAATCAAATTAAGTTAATCGATTAGAGTTGAGTTAATCGATTTGGGTTAAGTTAAGTTATCAAGTTAAGATTTATCGAGTTAAGTAATCGAGTTAAGAAATCGTGTTGAGATAATCGAGTTAAGAAAATCAAGTTGAGTTAATCGAATAAGTTGTTCGATAAGAGTAAATCCATTTAAGTTAAATCGGATGTTAGTTATTCGATAAGAATTGACACATTTAAGAAAATCGAATGTTTGTTATTCGATAAGAGTTAATGAAATAGAGCCAACCAAGAAGAGTTATTCGAATATTAGTGATTTGATAGGAGTTAATCGAAATAGAGTTTATCGAATGTAAGTTATTAAAAAGGGAGTTAATCGAATAGGGATTACTCGAAAGAGAGTTATACGTCGAATTCGATTATAGCGAATTCGGGAAAGTACTATTTACTTTCCAGGGTTTAAATCAAGATTTAGTTATTGATTTAGAAACTAGGTGTCTGTTAAATTATTCGAATTAGGAGATAAAGTTATAATTTAGGTTAGATATTGCAGAAGTAGGAATTATAACGTTATAGTTAAAATAAAACGTTTTCATATAAGAAGTAAATTCGTAACCTGAATCCGGGAATTTGCGTAAACAAATGATTGTAAAAAGTGAGTGATGAGCTTCATCTATTTCACAGTAAAGGACGTTGTTCAATTAAGGTCTGAGAGGTAATCATACCCCAACTTGATTGACTTCATAATTGACAAAGGAATAGTTGTGGTTCGATAGAAAAGGTTGATTTGAAATATAGTTAAGTAATAAGCGATTAATGGATTAAGCGTAACGATGTTTTATACAACGTTCATTGGAAATCCGTAAATGAGTTTTGGAAACGTTTTCCAAATATAGTCAGATATGTTTTCTAAACATAGAAAATGAAATGTTTTCATGATAAGAATTTAAGAAATAGAGTTAAGCAAATTCAGAAACTAGCTGGAGAGGGTAAGTTGAACGGTTTTCTAAGTGACGATCTGATGTTGGTTTCGACCTTCCGGATTGATACTTAGAGAATTGTTCTCATACTAGTTACAGTTAGGGACTGATAGTTGCGAAATAATAGTGATGTGAAAATAAGCTATGGAAATGTTTTCCAATGATTAATAACATATATTTTCTAATTATATGAAATAAGGAAATATGAACATATGATGATTGATCGATCGAATTTCCATTTGGAAATAAGATCGTTGTTTGTACACCGACATGTTTTCATTTGATAGTTGAATCACAGACTATCAAAGTTTTTACCATTTTAACGTTGTTAATATGGAGAGACCGGTTGGATTATTATCCAAAGAACCACTCTGTATTGGCATAAGCGTTGCGAGCAATATCTGCCAAAGATAAATTGAAGACGGAGTAAAGTGCAAGGGCTGTTGTATAAGTCTTAGATAACAGTGACTAAGATGGATATACTGAATAGTGCCTTCGGTTTGTCCAGTCCTAGGACAACGTATATGGAAGAAGGTCTGACAGAGTATATCCAATGGATCGCGTAAGTTGATCTGTTCAAACGTATTCTCGTTTGGTGGCGGAGGAATTCGTTTCTCTTAGCTATATTCCCGTGTTATTTTTGGATAAGTCAATTTGTGATTTGGCGGGTATGACGATGTGGCATTCAAAGTGAATGGTGATCAGATGTTCTGAAGAAAGACGTAGCTTCTAGCCTCACACCGGGAAGTAACAAAAGTTGGGCTAGGCAGCATGGCTAGTTGGGTCATCCCCAAGCAGGGTGTATTGTCACCGATCTAGGGAATATTCATATTTATACTTCTTTTTGATTCTGTATCTTCGGATGACGGTTTGATGGCCTATAACCGTGGTGGCAATATATTCGCGACACTCAAGCTAAATGAGTGAGCGGTCATGTGTGGCCGGGTTGCAAGACGTTCTTGTTGAACCCTGAGTGTATCACCTCTAGAGTACACTATTCAGAAGGTGCTCCCATACCTTGTTTGTTGGAATCCATTCTTCGATAAGCGCCCTACGGTTTATGATTTTATACTATGTATGTAGAACGTGAGATGCAAGCGTTTCTTCTAGATTGATACCTATTTGTACTTAGACATTATTATAATATCACAATGATATTGCTTGTCAAAGTTGTTCAGATACTCATAAGGGAAAAACCCGTTCCGTATTCACGGCGTGGTCTTATGAGATATCCTATACCTGTTTTAAACTATTTTACTCATACCAATCCCATGACTGACCCGGAGTTTACTTTGTTGTTTTCCCTAAACTCTTGGGTGCCTAAATTTGTACGGGCAGTCAAGTAGTCGGGATTTACAGATATACTTGGAGAGCTTGGAGCAGAAGACTTCAAGATTCTATAGCTATAGTTATTTCCGCTGTGTTGTAAGTGTTGTACTCTGATAAGTGCTATTGTATATATATAACTGTTTACTTCAAAGTTATGTTATATATTATATGTTATTCGTTCCGCTGTGAGATTCGTGTTACTCTGATGATTTTGATGTTCTTCTTCTTCTATTCTATTAGTTCTATCTTTTCTTTCTCACCTTCTAAATTCTTTCACTAACGTCGCGGAATTTTCGACTCTCGAGGAGTCGAAAATTTCCAGCCGTTACATCACTGGAGATTGGATTCCGACTATGGCAAGGTATGGAACCACCTATCAATAGTGTATCTCTAGAGGCGAATACACTGAGTTCAACAACAACGTCTTACAACCCGACCCACACATGACTGACCACTCATTTCGCTTGGGCATATTGGATGTATATCACCAATGGTTGGGAGTTACCCACCGTTTCCCGAAAAGGGAGAGCATCGAAATAGATTAAAGAAGCAAAAGGAATTTCTCTACATAAGTGATTGTACACCCAAATGGGAGCGACCCACATAGCCATGTTGCCTGTCCAATTTTTGTCATTTCTCGGTTGATAAGGCTTGAGGTTTGAATATTCCCTTTTGAACGTCTGGTCATCATTCACTTTGAATGCCACATCGTCAGATTTGCCAGATATCACTAATTGACGTCCACAAAAATACTCCAGTTGGGAGCTAAGAGAATGGCCATTCTCCACCACCAAATGTGATACGTTTGAAGAAATCAACGTACGTGATCCCTTTGGAACTACTCTGTCAGACATCCATCCATACGAGTTGTCCTGGGATTGGACAAACCAAAGGCATCCTCCTATTGCATCCTAGGAATTACCCTATGGGTCAGTAGCAAGTAGTCATTGCAATCCATAGATTTCAACCACGACCGAATTACTATCAAAATACCTATGGTTGCAACATTAGAGAAATTTATCAAGTGCCCCTTTCACGTATGAAGATCCACGATCTTCAACTGCTCCATCTTCAGTCAGCATCTTTTACGTATTTGCTGGTTCGGAATGGTTTTCGAATATAAATTAGATCCCGGTCTTTCCGTACTAACAGCGCATTGGCCATGATTTTGATAGTCGATTATTTAACTATCAAAATAAACAATCATAAAAATAAAATAAATCTATTGTTTTATTACACAGCGTCACTTGGCCATTAAAATAATATATCAGTTGTAATACCAAAGATAAATATACTAGTTTTAATATAAAATTATTCTCAACTCGTTTTATTTAAATTACTTAAAAGAAATACCTTAAAATCCTTTCAAATTTTCCATTACTATCCTTCAAAAACATTTGCCACCATATACTTGTCATCTATAATTACGAGATCAATATATTTACATTCGTAAAACAATCGTTACAAAATTCCCTTTCATTCCGTTATTATGGAAATATCATTTCATATTCTCAAGCGATTTTTATTTCCTTTTATTTAGGAATCCTATAATATATATTCCTAATTCTTCAAATTATTATTCCTCAATATAAACTACTTCTAACATCTCCACTCTTCACACCTAATATCATCCTTCGATAACTCTACAGTTGTTCAAGTTGGGGTATTTTAATTACCTCTTAGACCTTGATCAATCACATTCTTATCATAGGACAAATATGAATTGTAATTCAAAAACCCATATTCATTTTTAATACCACTTCACTATTGCATTAAAATACGATTTTATACAACCTTCTTGCTTTTGAAATGTCCTTTTAAAATATATGATTATTACTAAATTTATTGATTTTAAAAAAATTACTTTTTACTCCTTTAAAACTATTTGTCCCATTTTCTGGATTTTTATTTCAAATCCTATTACTAAACATTTTACCAAATTCAATTACGAAAATCCCTTTTCTAATTCTTTAAATCATTTAGTTTGGGAAAGCCCACTCCAATCCCATCTATTACACTTAACGTTAATTTGTAATTAATGCTTTAACTCTCCATCTCTTTATCCACAACTCATTTACACATCTCTGGTTTAATACAATGCCCTTTTCCATTTCGATTTCCTTTACTTAAAATATTAAGTAACATTTATTTTAAGCTTACTATTTATTTTAATCTTATCATATTCGCTTAAAATCACTTTATAACTTCATTTACCCATTTGGTTTAAATATAAACCCGTTCATAAACTTCCTTTGAAACTCAGTTTTATTCCTAACATAAATTTCTTACTTAAATCTTCATTAAAATTATAATTTACATCATCATTAATTGGAATTAAATTTCCCTCTTTAAAATCTCATTACGCTAAATAATTATTCGCTAAATTATTTCATTAGATTAATCAGCACAAACTAATTTAATTAAATAATTAATTTTCATTAAAACAGTTGGCTTGGATAATCTTAAAACATTATTAAACCACTGATCAGCTCTAACTCGTCTTTTTATTTAAATTAATAAGTAACATTTATTAATTCAAATAATCTCATTTACTTCGATTAAACAAACAAAAATCTATTTCTAAATAATCTCATTTTTTTTGTTTCTTAAAACAATAAATCCCAGTTATTAATCAGCACGTTAATTCCCGCCCACTTGCTCTTATTAACATAAGAATCAACTTTATAAAATTATTCAGTAATTACGATGAAGCACGTGTTTCGCACACGGCGGATTTTGGTATAAAAACGATGATTCGTGGTTAAAACCAATAATATATGTACATGGATAGTTTATTTCCTTTTTACACTTCTTTTAAAAATATATATTTGAAAATCTATATTCAGTTAAAAATAAATTTCATGACTTTATTTCCATTGATTCACCTGATGCTAAATCGAATTTTATAAAACATTTTGTATTTTGGTCATCTAGTATAAATTCCTCAACCAGTATCACATATTGGTTAATAACTAAACAAATGTTGAATTCGGGTTTAATAATCAATAACCAACTCAATAATTCAATTATATGGGTCTAACAGTTCATAAATGATCATATGAAAATAAACAATAAATTTGAGGTATCTGGTTGGATTCCTCCAACCCGTCCTTCCCTGCATCTAATGGGTTATCTCAAATACAACAGTTCATTCCATATGATAATATAACATGATAAATTAATTTAACTAATCACGATCAATCAATAACGATAGTTCAATCATCCAATTTAAATTCCATTGGTTTATTTTATTATAAACATACCCAAAGGGTAAGTTATTATGTTTGGAAATCATCGTTAAAAATAACGATGTCATTTAATTGAAATTAAACAACCGTTTAATTTAATTTAAATGATTGATATAAACAAAATATTTAACACACATTCAAACCATCATAAACAACTATAGCATGCAAATGATAACCCGACTTATAATCATTATAAGTGGGGAACTGAGTGAGGTTAACTCACCTTCATCTGCATTATAAACATAGCTCGTTCCAGATGAATTCCAACTCGTTCGATTCAATTCGTTCTGTACCGTCCTTGCTCATGGATATGGTTCCAGTTTGTTTTTGAATCGGTCAATTCTGATAAAATATTAATGTGTTGTAATTATTTAAAACTTACCTTATTTTAATAACTGATTAATTTAAATTACTTAATGAACAAATTACTTTGTTTTAAATACATCGGGATGACTCCTTCATTCACCGCTTTGTCGGTTTATGCCTTGTTCCAGACTTGACCGACATTTCCAGAACCGTGGCCCATTGCTATAAACCCTGTCATGGTTCAAACAATATAATTAATAATAATTTAAAATAAGATTACTTAACTTCTAAATTCCACATATTTTGCACTAATTATTCATTAATAATAAACCTTAATAGGCCGTTAATTTTCGTTCATTAGCATTGGGTTCCAAATTTTGCATCTCACATAACCTTGCAGGCCCACCCTTCTTGCAATCCAAACCGTCCATATTAATTCTCTCCAGAAAGAACTGAGCCACCTTCATCTTATACCACTCTTCTTCATCATTTATTATTATTATTATTGTTATTATTATTATTATCTAAAAGAGCTCGAGCCCATTTCAAGCCCACGTCAAACCAAAGGAGCCCGAATCCAAGAGTTCTTCCCCAATCGTTCTTTTTCTTCTTCGCAGAAACATCGTGCACCCTGTGTCACTTACACCATCGATCCTTTCCTGAACCACAAATCTTACCACAACACTATGTCTCTTGACCAACGCTGACATCGCTAAATGCCTTTGCTCCAGCTTCGAAGCCCTCTAGCTCCGATCGATCCGCTAACCCCCAACCTAGGTGCGCACTTTTTCCTTCCAGAATTCACAAAAATCCTCCCACTCAAGCGTCGTATAGTGCTGATCACATTTCCACCAACGAAACCACATAAAAATCCCTATCTTCCGAGATTAATCCGGACCTAGTTCGCCAATTTGAAAATGAACTACCGTGATAAAACAAATTGAAGCAATGGGTGCGTAGAGAATGATCTTAGGAAGATTTTGCAACAGTTTTCATGATTTTTTGTAGAGTATATGATTTTTAAAAATTCAAATAAGCTTTTCTATTTTATTTAATTACTGTATTCATTCCGGGATCATCGAATGAAGAAGTTGTTGCTAATTTATATGTGCGCAATTCCTTGCCCATCACAGTTCAGTAGTTTGGGATGCAAGTAATAGGTCTGTAGGGTGATATAGGATAGCTGTGTAATGTTGCATTTCAATGGCAATGGGTACAGGGGTAGGCACGTTTTTGTGCAGATGATCTAGCTAGCCGTGTAGTTTAGATAGGGTTGGTTTTGCAACCTTCTATCACTTCTGGTAGCTGGTAGCTGGGATGATGTTTCTTGTCACTAGTAGGGTAGGGTGCTTCATTTCATAGCTAGGGTATAAAGTTGGCCAAATTTTAATTTTTTAAGTTTGCAGTGTTATCAAAAATTGGAACTCACAATGAACAAGGATGGTAGAAGTGCAAAAATATACCCTACGCCATAAACACGATTTGCATTATCTTAAAAAGATAGACATTGTTGCCTAGTTTACAAGTCACCTCAAGGCTCAAAAAGTCAAACCCATGGGCTGAAACTTTCACGGTCCACCAAAAATTTATAACTCAGTTGTTCTTATATTTATTATGTTTACAATAATATCAATCATCAACCTGCCCAATGTAATCTGAGCACTGAAACAACATCGTGCACATACGTGATGTTTTTCAATAATCGTAAATTATTATGGTCATAGACATCCAAATAAAATAATATACAGTTTCAATATGGAATTATAATTCAGTGTTAACATTTTTGAATTAACGATATTCAAATTATATAGAACTTCTTATTTTAAATTATTAAGTAAACATTATCGTTCATAATTAAAATCCATAGCAACTATTTTAAAATTTGAATTGGACATAACTAACAATCTATAAACTGAAATCCCAGTTTTCCTCTTTTATTAGAAAATTATAATCAACTAGATTCAAACATTTCTCATTTAACGAAATTCCGACTTCTATCGGATCTTGTATATTCCATTGAAGTTCAAAACTAAATATTACAAACTACCGTGCAATTACGAGCTTGTTTATAATAAATATAAATTTTAACGTTTAAATTTCGTTTTAATAACAAAATAATATTAAAAATCCATTAATATTACAATTAAAATAATTAAAAAAATAAATATTCAAAATAAAATGACCAAAAATCTGGGTTGTTACATTCTTCCCCCTTAAAATAATTTCGTCCCCGAAATTACTAAGGTAAGAAAAATGTCACAACTGATTATATTTCCTAAATCCTATTTGTTTTAAATCGAAAACCAGTACAATATTGTAAATAAAAAAATTCAAAAATATCGAAAATTTTCAAACACTTTAAACTCCCAGAAAAAATTCGGTAGAGTCTCCCCTGTACGGAGCGACATTTGCGATATCGCAGAAGAAAATATATATATACATCAACTCACATGGTCGGAAAACAAAATTTAAAACCCAAAAATATATTTTCGCGTAGGTGTACCTCGTGCGAGCGCTATTGAGTATACTTGCTCAACTTATTGCAATTTACTCATCCAAAATTTTATCCTTGTAGCTTTCTAACACCTGTATTCAACTCAATCCAACATGTAAGTGACCATTACATGAAATTTATAAATAATAATTCATTGGTCAAGCAGTATAATTTACCAATCCCTAAGGCATCTTCAGAAAGGTATATGCAAATCAGGCTTAAATCCCCAGTTTTAACTCATAAGCAGTTCCACTCAAATTTCATTATGCTGGAATTTAGTTTCCAGTCCATTCAACTTTTTTATTTAAGCTATTGCTAAATTAATCTCAACCAATCTTGTATCCAAATAATAGCCAATACACAATCAATTCAACCAACCATTCAATTTATATTAAATCCAACTAGTACCCACATTAATGTTTAATTCACTAATTAAAGTCTTATTTCATATCTAATTACTTAATTGATTTTTAGTCATTTCATTTACCCTATTTATAAAACTATATTGTGTACATTCCCAGTCTAATGCTTCTCAACACTTGAACTGATCAACAACACGACACAAAACATTTTTATATAAAATCTACAAATATGCTCTCAAATATAAACACTCAACTCGATCTAGGGTATTACTAACCCTATCTCTATCGAGTCATGCCACAGAGCCAAGGTTATTACTAAACCAATAGCTCCGATACCACTGTAATGACCCGGTAGGGATTCGATGCCCGGATTCGGACAATAATACATAGTCATGCATTACCTGCCAAAAACTCCAGCATTGAAAACACCACATAGTTATTAGAAAGAATTTAGAGGGTGAGATAAGAAAGAAAGAAATATTAGGATAGAAGAAGAAGATCCAACACAACACAGAGTCTCACAACGCAGCGGAAAAAAATATAATATAGAAATAAATCTTTATTGAGAGATTGAAATTATACTTACAATCATCAGAGTACATCACACCTCTGGACAGTTATAATAATCTGTCCTCATATACAACACACAGCGGAAAATATTGGACAATATCATACATCTGAAATTCTCCAACATGTCTTTGGACTTCATTGCATTCTATAACCTGAACCCGCAGATCTGGGCTAACCCGAGCATTACAAACACCTGGTCAGTATGGCGAACCAGAGTGAGAAAACCCCTTAAGTTTAAAATATCGCCCAACTTGATTTTAAAGTTCAAATTCCTTTCTGAAAGAAAAGGATAATCATAAGACCAATACATACATAAACATGAACAGTTTTTACCTTACAATAACCCAAAAAAGTTTTGAAAATCAACATTTCTCTAATATTATAATAGTGTCTAAGTACAAATAAATAGAATCTAGCAGAATGCTTGCATCTCACGCTCCACATATATAGTATACAAACAAAACCGCGGGCGCTTATTGGAGATTGGATTCCGACTATGACAAAGTATGGAACCACCTACCGATAGTGTATCTGTAGAGGCGAATACACTGGGTTCAACAAGAACATCTTGCAACCCGGCCCACACATAACCGACCACTCATTTCGCTTGAGTTATCGAATGTATATCACCAACGGGTGGGAGCTACCCACCGTTTCCCGAAAAGGGACAGCATCGAAATAGATTAAAGAAGCAAAAGGAATTTCTCTAGATAAGTGATTATACACCCTAATGGGAGCGACCCACATAGCCATGCTTCCTGTCCGATTTTTGTTATTTCCCGGTTGATAAGGCTTGAGGTTTGAATTTTCCCTTTTGAACATCTGGTCATCATTCACTTTGAATGCCACATCGTCAGATCTTACTAATTGACGTCAACAAAAATACACTAGTTGGGAGCTAATTGACGTCAACAAAAATACTCTAGTTGGGAACTAAGAGAACGGCCATTCTCCACCACCAACTATGATACGTTTGAAGAAATCAACGTATGCAATCCCTTCGGAAATACTCTGTTGGACATTCGTCCATACAAGTTGTCCTGGGATTGGAAAAACCGAAGGCACCCTCCTACTGCATCCTAGGAATCACCCTAAGGGTCAGTAGCGAGTAGTCCTTGCAATCCAAATATTTCAACCACGATCGAATTACTCTCAAAATACCTCTGGTTGTAATATTAGAGAAATTTATCAAATACCCCTTTTCGCGTATGAAGATCCACGGTCTTTAACTGCTCTATCTTCAATCAGCATCTTTTATGTATTTGTTGGTTCAGAATGGTTTTCTAATATAAATTCGATCCCGGTCTTCCCGTACCAATAGCGCATTGGCCGTGATTTTGATAGTCTGTTATTTAACTATCAAAATAAATAATCATAAAAATAAAATAAATCCATTGATTTATTACATAGAGTCACTTGGCTATTAAAATAATATATCAGTTGTAATACCAAAGATAATATATTAGTTCTAATATAAAATTATTCTCAACTCATTTTATTTAAAATACTTAAAATTAATACCTTAAAATCCTTTCAAATTTTCCATTACTATCCTACAAAAACATTTGCCACCACGTACTTGTCATCTATAATTACGAAATCAATTCACTTACCATCATAAAACAATCGTTACAAAATTCCCTTTCATTCTATTATTATGGAAATATCATTTCATATTATCAAGCCATTTTTATTCCCTTTTATTTAGGAATCCTATAATATATATTCCAAATTCTTCAATTTATTATTCTTCAGTGTAAATTACTTCTAACATCTCCACTCTTTACAACTAATATCATCCTTCGATGATCCTGCAGTTATTCAAGTTAGGGTATTTTAATTACCTCTCAGACCTTGATCAGCCACATTCTTATCATAGGATAAATATGAATTGTAATTCAAAAACCCATATTCATTTTTAATACCACTTCACTATTTCATTAAAATACGATTTTATAGAACTTTCTTGCTTTTGAAATCTCTTTTTAAAATATATGATTATTACTAAATTTATTGATTTTTTTTTTAAAATAACTTTTAAATTTTTAACTCCTTTAAAACTATTTGTCCCATTTCCTGGATTTTTATTTCAAATCCTATTACTAAACATTTTACCGAATTCAATTATGAATATCCCTTTTCTAATTCTTTAAATCATTTCCTTTGGGAAAGCCCACTCCAATCCCATCTATTACACCATGTTAATTTACAATTAATGCTTTAACTCTCCATTTCCTTATCCACAACTCGTTTACACATCTCTGGTTCAATACAAAGCCCTTTTCCATCTCAATTTCCTTTACTTAAAATTTTAAGTAACATTTATTTTAAGCTTACCGTATTCGCTTAAAATCACTTTATAACTTCATTTACCGAAATTCGGTTTAAATATAAACCCGTTCATAAACTTACTTTGAAACTCAATTATATTCCTAACTTAAATTTCTTACTTAAATGAACTTCATTAAAATTATAATTTACATCATCATTAACTGGAATTAAATTTCCCTTTTTAAATTCTCATTAAGTTAAATAACTATTCGCTAAATTATTTCATTAGATTAATTAGCACAAACTAATTTAATTAAATAATTAATTTTTGTTAAAACAGTTGGCTTGGATAATCTTAAACCATTGATCAGCTCTAACTCGTCTTTTTATTTAAATTAATAAATAACATTTATTAATTCAAATAATCTCATTTACTTCGATTAAACAAACAAAAATTTATTTCTAAATAATCTCATTTTTATTGTTTCTTAAAACAATAAATCTCGGTAATTAATCATCACGTTAACTCCCGCCCACTTGCTCTTATTAATATAAGAATCAGCTTTATAAAATTACTCAGTAATTACAATGAAGCATGTGCTTCGCACATAGCATATTTCGGTATAAAAACAATGATTCGTGGTTAAAACCAATAATACATGGATAGTTTATTTCCATTTTACAAACTTCTTTTAAAAAATATATATTTAAAAATCTATATTCAGTTAAAAATAAATTTCATGATTTTATTTCCATTGATTCACCTGACGGTAAATCGAACTTTATAAAACAGTTTGTGTTTTGGCCATCTGCTTTAAATTCCTCAACCAATATCACACATTGGTTTTTGGGTTTAATAATGAATAACCAATTCAACAGTTCAAGCATATGGGTTCAATAGCTCATAAATGATCATCTGAAAATAAATAATAAATTTGAGGAATCTGATTGAATTCCTCCAACCTGTCCTTCCTGCATCCAATGGGTTATCTCAAATACAACAGATCATTCCATATGTTAATATAACATGATAAATTAATTTAACTAATCACGATCAGTCAATAACGATAATTCAATCATCCAATTTAAATTCCATTCATTTTATTATAAATGTACCCATAGGGTAAGTTATTATATTTGGAAATCATCGTTAAAAATAACGATGTCATTTAATTTAAATTAAACAACTGTTTAATTTAAATGATTGATATAAACAAAATATTTAACATGCATTCAAACAATCATCAACAACCAATAATTAATAGCTATAGCATACAAATGATAAACCCGACTTATAATCATTATAAATAGGGAACTGAGTGAGGTTAACTCACCTTGATCTACATTGTAAACACAACTCATTCCAGATGAATTCCAACTCGTTCAATTCAATTTCGTTTCGTACCGTCTTGCTCATGAATACGGTTCCAGTCTGTTTTTGAATCGGCAATTCTGATAAAATATTAATACATTGTAATTATTTCAAATTTGCCTTATTTTAATCACTAATTAATTTAAATTACTTAACAGACAAATTACTTTGTTTTAAATACTTCGGGACAGCTCTTCATTCACTGCTTTTTCGGTTCATGCCTTGTTCCAGACGTGACCGACATTTCCAGAACCCCGGCCAATAGTTATAAACCCTGTCATGGTTAAAATAATATAATTAATAATAATTTAAAATAAGATTAACTAACTTTTAAATTCCATATATTTTGCACTAATTATTCATTAATAATAAACCTTAGCAGGTTGTTAATTTTCATTCATTAGCATTGGGCTTCCACGTTTTGCATCTCGCATAACCTTTCAGGCCCACCCGTCCATGTTGATTCTCTCCAGAATAAGAACAGAGGGGCCTTCATCTTATACCACTCCTCTTTATCTTTTTTATTATTATATAAAGGGGCCTGAGCCTATTTTAAGCCCATGTCAAACCAAAGGAGCCCACATCCAAGAGTTCTTCTTCCCAATCTTTCTTTTTCTTCTTCGTAGAAACATCGTGCAACCTGTGTCGCTGACACCACCGATCCTTACTTGAACCACAGATCTAACCCCACCACTATGTCTCTTGACCAACACTGACATCGCTAAACGCCTCCGCTCCAGCTTCAACGCCCTCTAGCTCCGATCGATCTACTAACCCCCAACCCAGGTGCGCACTTTTTTCCTTCCACAATTCACAAAAACCCTCCCACTCGAGAGCTGTACAGTGCTGATCACATTTCTACCAATGAAATCACGTAAAAATCCCTATTTTTCGAGATTAATCCAGACCTAGTTCTCCACTTTGACAATGAACTGCCGTGATAAAACAAATCGAAACAATGGATGGGCAGAGAATGATCTTAGGAAGCTTTTGCAACAGTTTTCATGATTTTTGATAGAGTATATGATTTTTAAAAATTCAAAGAAGTTTTGCTATTTTATTTCTTTACTGTATACATTCCTGGATGATCGAATGAAGAAGTTGATGCTAATTTATATGTGTGCAATTCCTTGCCCATCACGGTTCAGTAGTTTGGGATGCAAGTAACAGGTATGTAGGGTGATATAGGATAGCTGTGTAATGTTGCATTTCAATGGCAATGGGTACAGGGGTAGGCATGTTTTTGTGCAGATGAGCTAGATAGTCGTGTAGTTTAGATAGGTTTGGTTTTGCGGCCTTCTATCACTTCTGATAGCTGGTAGCTGGGATGATGTTTCTTGTCATTAGTAGGGTGGCGTGTTTCATTTCATAGCTGGGGTATAGAGTAGGCCAAATTTTAATTTCTTAAGCTTGTAGTGTTATCAGAAATTGGAAATCACAATGAACAAGGATGGTAGAAGTGGAAAAAAAATATCCTACACTATAAACATGATTTGCATTATCTTAAAAAGTTAGACATTGTTGCCTAGTTTACAAGTCACCTCAAGGCTCAAAATGTCAAACCCATGGGATGAAACTTTCACGGTCAACCAAAAGTTTATAACTCAGTTGTTCTTATATTTATTATGTTTATGGGACAAAATAGTACAATAATATCAATCATCAACCTGCCCAATGTAATCTGAGCACTGAAATAACATCGTGCACATACGTGATGTTTTTTCATAATAATAAATTATTATGGTCATAGACATCTAAATAAAATAATACACAGTTTCAAATCAAATAAATATGGAATTATAATTCAATGTTAACATTTTTGAATTAACAATATTCAAAATATAGAACTTCCTATTTTAAATTATTAAATAAACATTATCGTTTATAATCAAAATCCATAGCGACTATTTTAAAGTTTGAATTGGACATAACTAACAATCTATAAACTAAAATCCCGATTTTTCTCTTTCATTAGAAAATTATAATCAACTAGTGTAACAACCCGTATTTCGATAACATGATTAAGACGAGAATCAAGGCAGAATTTAATTTTAAACTCTGAATCAAGTTAAACGGGCTATGCCATTGCGTTCGTCTCGGAAAAATACGCGAAATAGAGTCCGAGTTTTCGAAAATCGGAGTCCGTATGACCCGATTAAGGCCCAACGAAGTTTTCAGAAAATTTCTAAGTAAAAACAGATTTCAAATTCAAACTAGAAATTGGGAAATTGGGCCAGTTGGGCTAGGCGGGAAAATTCCCGCCACAGTACCCAAGTCGACAGCCCTGTCGACTTGGGAGTCGACTTGGTCTGACCAAGTCGACAGCCCTGTCGACTTGGCTGTCGACTTGGCTCAGACGAGCATTCTTGCCTGGTGCACCTATTCTCTATCTTGGCTAGGTTTTTGGGCCTGGTTTGAAATCTGACGGTTCAGGTTAGTCCTAGGGTTAATCTAAGGGTCCTAACTAGCCTAATCTTCTATAAATAAACCCCTAAACCCCCCTAAATCCTCATTATTCACTCATGTAACTAAACTATGGCAAAATTTCTACTCTCATGGCCTCCACTCAACTATCCTAGCCTCCACTTCATTTCTATGAGAGGTTTCATGATCATGAGAGTATTAGAGAGTCCCTATGTTAGTATGAGAGCTTCTCAAGTTGATTCCAAGGCAAAAGCTTTGATCTTTGTTCATAAAGAGGGGGTTTTCATTGATTTGGAGGGTTCATCTTTGGGGTTTTGGGTAATGGCATGCATAGGCTTCATCACAAGTTTTAGCTTAATCGATTTAGGCCTTCATAGCAATGTAAGCCCTTTCCCTACTCTTAGATATTAACTATGAAGTTAAATGTTCATGTTGCAAATTTGGGTTTGATCATTGGGTATGATTTGTGCTATCATGTCATGCAAGTTTATGAAGCCATCATCTTGATCTTATGAGCTAAAAGCTACAACCTTTATGTTGAAATGTTGCATTATGCAACATGAGAACCTTCATACCTTTTATGTCAACTTGCATATGAAGTCATAACCCTTATATGATGATATATGCGAGTTTCTAGTCATCATTCCATGTCATTTGTCACCATGATTCGCTTATGTTGCAAGTTTGGGTTTATGCATGTCTTTGTGAGGCTTAAGAATGTAACATGCAAGCTAATGAACACATTTGTGCCTCATTTGCCACTATGATTAACTTGTGGCTTAATATCCATTTTTGTCATGCCTTTGTCAAGTCTCTTCTTTTAGTCCATTACGTTGTTGCGAACGTATATGCGAGTTTAAAAGCGTTGGGGTCACATTATGAGGGAAATATAATGACATGAACATGATTTGGGTAAATGGGTATAAACATGACAACATGTAACGTTAAATATGACATGTGTTTATACTTGAAAACACGACTTGAAATATAACATGAAAGTTGACATGTAAGTATGCTTGAAAACATAAGCTTGGGAATTTACCTATTAAGTTAGGTCTACCCATTGGGAATTTACCTATTAAGTTAGGTCTACCCAATTGCTTGAAAACTTGAATATGAACATGACACTAGACTAAACATGAAAGTGGCCAACTCGAGGTTGGGTTGAGTTTGCAACATAAAGCTACCCGGAACCGACCGGCCTAACTAGTAGTTGCATACAATAGGACCCAATGTGAGAAGTTGGTCATGTTGTGCTTGAACCCGAGGTTAGACCAAGTTGTGGTGTAAAGCTACCCGGAACCGACCGGCTTAACTAGTAACCACAACAAAGTCTAATGTGAGAGGTTGGGGTGCATTAAGTAATTAATGCCACATGATAGGGTTAAGTTAATTTGATTAATGACTCTTAATCAAATATGACATGGACAAACGGGTTAAGTAAATTGATTGGGCTAATGATACTTAACAAAACATGACAAGGTGGGGTAGGTTAAGTAACTCGATTTGCCTAATGACACTTAACCATTTTGACACGACTAGTGGACGGGGATTAAGTTAACCAACACTTGATCAATCCAACATGATAATTTGGTAAGGTTAAGTAAGTTTTCTTAATGACACTTAACCAAAAGATACAGTAAATGGATGGGGTTAAGATTAGACTCAACTAGTCTAAACATGATAATCGGATGGGGTTAAGTTAGCTTAGACTTAATTAATCCCACTTGGTAGTTGAAAGGGGGTTAAGTTAAACACTTAACTAATCTAACCCGTTAATTTGATGTGGTTAAGTGACCTATACTTAACCAATCTAACTCGTTGATTTGATCTGGTTAAGTGACCTATACTTAACCAATCTAACCCGTTAATTTGATGTGGTTAAGTGATTTATACTTAACCAATCTAACTCGTGAATTTACTGAGGTTAAGTTAACCCGTACTTAACCAATATAACGTGAAAACATGATAAGGCTAAGTCACGAATCGCTTGAATACACTTGACCGGTTTGACTAAGTAATTTGGTAGGGTCAAGTTAATATATACTTAACCAATTTGAGCATGGTTTGTAGGGTTAAGTCTTGAACTTGGATACTTAGCCAATTTTGACATGATTTGTAGACGGGTTAAGTTTTGAACTTGGATACTTAGCCAATTTTGACATGATTTGTAGATGGGATTAAGTCATGAACTTAAGTGACACTTAATCTATTATGCAAACCCTAATTCGGGGAATTAGGTGGGTAACCGTAATTAACAAGAGTAACGGGAATAAGGCTAGGTGGTAAACCTTAGTTGAAGGATAACTAAGTAATGATTCTTAGTCAAGGAAATTTAGACCAGTTCATAGATAGATGAGTAACCTGATACGGTAGGTCATCGTTTAAGTATACGAGTGGGAGCAAGTATCTGATTTAGATAAAGGCTCCAGCAAACTGGGTAACGAAGCAGCGACTTCGGGGAACGTGAGGATACTCTTGGGATCCCTCTGTGGGCTGCCAGGTAATTATACTAGGCCCATGAGAGGTTAAGGTCTGCGTTAAAAGGACCAAGAGTATGCCTTGGTTGCTATACGAGCGACCTAAAGACGGGGATGGATAGGGCATAGTCGGCGAGACACGGTCGTACCCTAGATAGCATTTGCTCGTCAAACTACCTTCCATCTTTGGTCAAGCGTGTACGTACGGAAAGGCAGAGAACACCCAATAGACCATAATTGCTATCTAATTATGGGTGCGGTAAGGCTCGGATTGGGGGTTGGCCAGTAGTGTGTTCTCGTACAGGATTTATCCTGTCTTGTCTTTCGCTAGTTGAGGGAGGGGTCGCGTGGGACCATAGCCACGTATAGAAAAACAGACCTTAGCATCTGCATCGGCAGATAAATTGTAAGCTCCCGACCGAGTCCTGTATTTCTTGGTCTGCCATGTGACAGGACTCGGGTGGCACGATGTGATACATGTGCACACAGTCATGGAAAACGATTCACGATGAATGCGTGCGAAAAAGGGCGCGGTTGGTGGTTAGCGTAATCCCTAGTGGCCCTAGGTGGTTGAACCCAAACCGAGATACGAAAACGTGCAATAGGTAAGCGTAATCCCTAGTAGCCCTGGGTAGCATAAGTCCTAGTTGTACAGACGATAATTCATGTTGGAAGACCCTAGCTAGGTTTAGGGTAACAGTCCAAACCGATCTTAAGGATCATGGAACTATGTCAAAGTAGTATAGAATCTCATGGGAAAGCCCGTATGGTCTACGGCAAGGGACTGAACATTTACATGGAATAAAATATACGAGTAGAGTAACCTATATATGCAATATACTAGGTTGACATGGACCATTACACGACTTTTGAGTAAGGGTCATTCATGGTTAACACATGATATGGTGGGGATACTAGTACGGTAGGTGCAGAGCGGGCATACAGGATAGACACCATGGGACGTTACACGTGATAGATATCTTGGGGATATTATACTTGATAGAAACTTGACGATGTGATACCTTGTTTTATCTTGACATCGTAATTTATCATGACACCTTAGTTTACCTGAGTTCAGTAGCTCATCCTGTTATTCTGATTTAGCTTATCTATCTTATTATCATGCTTATGTTCATCTCAGTTTCTCATGACAGTTAACTTTACTAGTTTTTATACTAATAGTAGATAGGGCTTACTCAGTCTTTTTGACTGACCCGTTTTGTTTCGCCTCTTTTCTTCCGTTTCCCCCCCCCCCCAGGTTACAGGGAGGAAATACTGTTGTTTAGTTCGGACTTCTCCTGCTTGAAGGTCATCATGGATGGCTTGGACTTTTCTTGGCTATGGCTACTTTACTGTTTTTACTTGGGGAATAATTTATGAAAATGTCTTTATGCTTCTTTACTATTGCAAGACAGGTTTTGATGTACTCTGATGTAAAAGGCTTTAGACCTTATACTTTCATGTTATGAAAGTTTGATTTTACTTCCGCTATTTTATATGTTCTGTCTTGTGATATTTCTGTGCATGTTTACCAATAATGCCCCTCTAAAGCTAGTGCATTCCTTTGTGAGTGACCCTAGCGGAGGCGGGGTGTTACAACTAGATTCAAACGTTTCTCGTTTCACGAAATTCCGACTTCTATCGGATCCTGTATATTACATTGAAGTTCAAAACTGAAGATTACGAACTACCGCGCCATTACGAGCTTGTTTATAATAAATATAAATTATAACGTTTAAACTTCATTTTAATAACGAATTAAATATTAAAAATCCATTAGTATTCCAATTAAAATAGTTAAAACAAATTAAATATTCAAATTAAAATGACCAAAAATCTGGGTCGTTACGCATGAACACTAAAAGTACCATATGGTTTCCAAACCATTGAAATGTATCCCTTCAGCTTTATAATTGATGGTTAAAATGAATCGGAATCAAAGTAATGGTGTTAATCCAAGCTGTTTCGAACTGATTAAATATATTTTTAGGAATAAAAACATATTCCGAAGTCGGCTTCTTGAAGTTCAAGCTCCCATTACTCAATTCAAAATGTACCTGTTTTTTCTTGAGCAAACGGATATGTAGCACGAGACTACACAGTCGATTATATAATAGATAGTAGTAAATTTCCAACTGACATACCCAGTTGGTGGTCCAAAAAATACGTCCAGTCTAACCCCTTGGGCAATACAACATCATACAGCATCAAACATATACGACTTAGTTACTTGGCATGTTTAATTATACATAGATAATATCCAATACTAAAGAAACACCATAAACCATCACACAAGTTCACTGCTGGAAGCTGGGTCATTGCTATCAACCGAGTCAGATGGAGAGGAGGCCTGAGGCAAAGCAAATCTGAAAGCTGCAGCATGACTGCCACCAGAACCTGTCCATGTAGTAAAAATATGGATAATGCGATGACATATATTTGTAGTCGAGCTAACATTATTTCTAAAAATCCTTGCATTTCTTTCTTTCCACACACACCAACTATAAACAACAAGGAAAGCATCTACTAGCGTGTTAGGAGGTGAGAATTCCCAGTGATCAAAGAAGGAGGAGATGTCAGGGATGAAACCAAGTAAGAAAGAACTTGAAGCAGCCCAAATAGGGTAGGTGCATTCGCAGACAAAAAAAAGGTGGTGGATGGTTTCTGCATGCATATTACAGTAAGCACAGTTGGGATCAGATGCAATGTTACATCTGAACAGCTTCTCTCTAGTATTGATCTTCTCGTGAATCAAACACCATTGAAAGAAGAGGATTCTTGGAGCCAGTTTGCATTTCCACAATCTTTTGAACTTGAACCTTCTTCCAGAGAAATTCAAAAAATTGTAGCAAGAGGAAACAGAGAAACCCCTAGATGGGGATAATGACCAAACAAAGTGATCAATCCTCTCATTGAGCCGAGTTTTGCGTAGGATTACAAAGATATTCAGCAATTGTGAGAGAGTATTCCAATCAAATAGTGAACCTGGAACTAAACTTGCATGACCATTGTTAAATGCATCAACTACAGTAAGCATAGAATGAGTTTGAAGAGAAAAGAGGGAAGAAAAAGAAGAAGATAGAGGTACCTGACCATGCCAAATGTCGTGCCAAAAAAGACAGGATGAACCACCCCCCAAGGAGACATGAAACAAAGATTTGATACGAGGGAGACAAGAAAGAACACCATGAAGAAAGGGAGAAATTCTCATGGAAGGATGATGATGAAGGACAAGGTGAGCGTTAGAAGAAAAATGATATTCTAAAATCCAGTTTCTCCAAATGAAATCGCCCGGACAAAGAAGTCTCCAGATCCATTTAGCAAGTAAAGCAGCATTAAAATGATGTAGGTCTAGAACACCAAGACCCCCCTGATCAGTTTGTAGGCAAACAGTCTTCCAATTGATCAACTTCTTTACTTTATGGCCATTCCAGAGAAAGGAGCTTCTTATTGAATCAATCTTGCTAATTACCCATTTAGGGAGTTTGTGGAAAGACATCCAGTAAGTGGGGATAGAAGAAAGTACAGATTTGACTAAGATTACACGCCCCATGGATGATAAAGAGTTTGCCTTCCATGCTGCTAGCCTTGATTCAAGCTTGTTAATGAGAGGAAACCAATCATTTTTGCGTAGTTTAGAGGGTCTAAGAGGTAAACCAAGGTAGGTCATTGGGAATTTAGCAACTTTGCAGTTAAGAGTAGAAGAAATCATGACTCCAAGGTGATCAGAGTTGCCAAGCATATAGATGACACTTTTGTTGAAATTAATGGAGAGGCCGGAAACAAGTTCAAAGACATACAACAAGATTTTGAGGCAATGAATATGGAGAGGTTCAGGAGAAGAGAAGATTATAGTGTCATCAGCAAATTGTAAGTTGTTAATGCATATGGAAGTGTTTGGGAGAGAAATGCCAGCAATAAAGCCATTATCAGAAGCTTTTTTAACCATTTGGTTAAAAACATCAGCAACTAGTACAAAGATCAAGGGGGAGAGAGGATCCCCTTGTCTTAGGCCTCGTTTGGATTTGAAGAGATTACCCGAGACACCATTTATAGAAACAGATGAACAACTTGAGCCAAGAATATTTTCAATCCATGAGCACCATCTTTCAGAAAATCCTCTATGTTTTAAAACCTCCATAATGAATGACCAATTAACCGAATTGAATGCTTTAGAAAAATCCAATTTGAGTAAGACACCAGGAGTAGAAGTGTAATGACAAAATGAGATTACTTCCTGTGTAGCAGCGATGCAGTCTTGGATGTTTCTCCCCAGTATGAAAGCAGATTGTTCAGATCCAACAAGAGAGGCGATGACAGATTGAAGACGATTAGCCAAAACCTTTGTGATAATTTTAAAAGTGGTGTTGAGAAGACTAATGGGTCTGAAGGATGACAGCGTGTTAGCTCCCGAAGTTTTTGGAATGAGGATGATATTAGCATAATTGATTCTGGCGATAGAATGGGGATCATTGTAAAATTCGTTACACATATCAATAATGTCAGATTTGACCAGAGCCCAAAAATGTACCTGTTTTTATTATTATTAGGGACTGAGGATGGATTTAAGTGAGGATTTGCAGGTGTTGATGATGATGAAGGATTATCAGATGAAGAAGGAGGTTGCGATCGTACTAGAGGAATACATAGTTAGTTACAGGAGCATAGTTGTCTGCCATTAAAAGAAAAACAGTTGTAATCATGTATTATATTGAAATTATATATATTTATATATATATATATATATATATTTCATATCAAATCATACTTAACTACATGATTTATAAATAGATCACTTTTGAAAATCTCTAGTGTTGTACAATAAAAGCTTATCGACATATATGCAACTAGATCGGGGGGTATCTCCTTATAACAAGGATACTAGGTTATAGCCATCTCTACAAACAACTAAAGTGTGTCTCTCTATCATTCTAGAGCAGGTCTCCAAAGGTCCTACCAAACCCCATGCCCGATTTTGGGTCATAGGTTATTCGGACATCGATAACACAACAAATCATTTTGCATCCCACAGTGATAAATTATTTTGCATTAACAATCACAAATATATTTAAATCATAATGTTATTGTTTTAAAAAAAACATCGAGATTTAAGACGTCCAAATTCTTTTCGTCTATAAAACACACCTTTATAGATCATTTATCATCTTCAAAATATTTATTTTCAAATATTTTTTATTTCTATGAAATCAAACATGTCATTTCATTTTCTTTTATGAAAACCGTCTCTCTAAACCATCCATTTAAATTTACGTTCGCTAATTTAATGAATCAAATATTATTGCTAAACTCCTGTCAATCAAATCGTGAAATAAATCACAAAATGTCAGCCCACAAATATTTTCTACCCAAACCACTGCTAAATAGAAAACATACTTGCTCATAAAGTGACCGATTACAAATCATAATCAATCAATAATAATAATCAATGGGAAATGACAATCGATAACCACTACATCATTTATCAATATTAATTAACTCACATAATATATATGTCCCAGTTATTATAATAGCAGAATGGTGTTTGATTTGGTTAACATATGTCACTAATAAAATATAATTATGTAATTACATCAAATGTAATTAAATTCAGAACTAATATTTTTACATATATATTATATTTAACCAAATGTGCCAACAATTTCACCAACATGATATATTCATCAATAAGAACCTAATGTAAAACCACGAATTAAACGAATCCCGTATGAGTGAGGTAAACATGCTTGAAATTTAGCTATTTAATAAACGAGATCAAAATAACTAAATAAAACATATACGTATATGTGCGTGTGTATATGTATATGTATATAATCTCACCTCAAAAACCCATCAAAGCCCAAATGCATGTATTCCCTTCATTTCTTTATGCGTTGTATGATGTTCACGCAAGCTCCAAATAACACACACTCACGTTCACTACATTTTTCTTTTTTCAAAAGCTTGTACATACCTGTGAACAACCACTCCTGAGTCTCCTCCCATCTTCACACTCACGCTTATCCTGTTCACCTCAGCATGCCTTAAACCCATACCCATACACTCACAAATATATATATATAGAGAGAGAGAGAGAAAGAAGAGTTCATTGGCATCCAAAACAGTGCAGCACCTCCAAATGTCCCAAAATGAGTGGAAGTATAAATGAAAGGTTTACATGGGGGAAATGGGGTGCTCACTGTTTGGGGTATCATTAAACACATAATTAGAGATGCACATATATAAGCATGCGCACACATGAAACACTCTACATATGTCCAACCCGAGCCTCTTTTGTTGTGTGGTGTTGCGTTTGAATTTTTTTCTTTTGTTTGGTGGATATATGAGAGCGTGTATACTTGGCTACTAAGTATTTAAAAGCAAGAAGAGGATACAGAAAATGGTGCATGCAGGTGCAAGAGTTAGTAAGCAATAGATGAGTATTATAATGAGGTATGGTAACGACATGAAAGAAGGCTTGAGTGCATGTGAATGGCAGGAAGAAGAAAAATGTTCTTTTTCTTTTCCAGCATATGTTGATGTATATTTTTTCTAGTGTATGTTGATATATATATATATATATATATATATATATATATGTGTGTGTGTGTGTGTGTGTGTGTGTGTGTGTGTGTGTGTTTCCTGAGAATGAATATATATATGTTGCGTTCAGAATGAACAACAAAAAAATGTGCCCATCTTCGGTTGCTTGTATTATCATGCATACATTTAGTGTTAGATATTTAATGCAAGTATGCTATGAAAAACGTGGTGTTGCACAGAATTGTTAAGTCCGACGACGTAGACATAGCTAAACTACGTTTAATCTTTTATGATCTCTACACTTTTGTTATTTTTCTTTGTTTAATGATTAATTTTCATTGAATTATGATAATTGTTAAATAAGTAAACCCTTCTTTTACTGCTTTATTGTCCCTATATCCCGCTTTGGTTTTGGAGTTTGCACATTTTAAGTAAAAGTTCTTGGCATGTTTGATTGGTATTGGAAAAGTAGAATTCATTAACAATTTTCACATCCAAAATTTGAGAATTTTTTAGATTTTTTGTTGGGCTAAAAAATCTAATTTTATTATTCAATTTTTGTCTAAAGCATAATATAAACTTGACATGCTTTGACACAATTGGTCGGATGATGGCATGTTTGCATGTTAACCTCTCTCATCAACGCAACAAAAACATCAGGATACTTAATAGTCCAACAATTCTTTTATGATGTTTATATTTAAAAAAAACTTAAATTCAAACACCTTTCCATGGAAAAAATGAGTACCTAGACCAAATTTTATAGATACTCACTAACATGGAGTTGATTGATAGGTAGGTGACACACTATGTAATAACCCGGAAATCCGAGAAAATTTAACAATTTTATTTTGGCGATTTTGATGAATTTTGAATATTTAAAATGAATTGTTTTTAAATAATAACGATGACAAATTTATTTTGAATAGAATTCGAACGTATATGTTTATATAGATCATCGTTAGAATATAAAAATTTATTTTAAATTATAAAAGGAATTGAAAATAGCGCGGTAGTTCGAAAATTCGATTTTAAAGTTCAAATGAATGTACAGGATTCAAAATAAACCAGATTTTAGTGAAACCAAAAATAGTAGAATCTATTTGGGAATATCTTTCAAATGAATTAGAAAAATTGAAATTTCATAGCGGGAATAAAAAGATATGCCCAGTTGAAAATTCAGAATAGTCGCTATGGAATTCTGGCCCTTAAAAATGGAAATTTTGCAGACGGCCTCAGAATTCGACGAAACCACTTTTGTTGGATCTGTGATGTCAGGTTATTGCTAGATTCCAAAATTCGTAATTTTCTGAATCAACATGTGAGCGTGGCGAAGCAAAACGTGTTTTAACAGTTTCAATTGATTTTAATCGACTTGAAAATGGCCATTTTTTAAACGGTCTTAGAATTTGACGAAATTAGTTTTGTTAGGACCGTATCGTCAACACGAAGCTAGAAAATATTTTTCGAGAATTTTTAGAGTTCGTATGTGGCCCCGGTAAATTAAAATGCGCGTTCAAATTCAATATATAGATTTATACTTCAATTTGAACGGAAACTGGTCGAAACGATGGAATTGGCCTACGAAACATATCCCATTGTGTTCGGAATGGGGATAATTGAAATGGACGACAGTCGGTGGGTTCGATTTCAAGGTCAAAATAAAAAGTTGCTTTTTTGAAATTAAATAAAAAAAAATGAAAACCCCCTTTTCATCTCTTACCCGAAGTCAAACCCCCTCCCCCCTTCGTTATCTTCCAAACAGATCGAACAAGATTTAAAAAAAAAAAGGGAACCCAACATGCGATCGATGGAGGAGCCCTCCCCTCCGCCACTAGGCACGGCGCTGCCACCTCTTCCCGTTACATCATCCTCCTTCCTTCCTCGAGCCCTCCTTCTTCCACCATCGAGATATCATCAGTCGCCACCCTATTGGCCCCGCCGCAACCCCTCCCCGACCGACTACCGCCACCCTATTGGCCCCGCCGACCACCAGAGAAACCCCCCGCCGCCTGAAGACCCCTGGTCACCTCCTCCCCATCCAGTCAGCCCGGTGAGTTTTATTCTAATTATTTTATTTTATTTTTTGAGGTAAATAATTTAGTAAAATAAACGGTGGTTTAAAATCTGATGTTGAGTGTAAAAGCAGTATTTTAGATTAGAAGTATAAAAACATGATTTTTATAGAAAGAGGATGTATAAAAAGATTAGATTTTTAGGTTAGGATTTTTAAAATAAAAAGACTATATTTTTATAAGAATAAAAATATGATTTTTATAATATAGAAAGAATAAAAATATGATTTTAATAATACAAGAAGAATAAAAATATGATTTTTATAATATAGGAAAAATAAAAATATGATTTTTATAATACAAGAAGAAGAAAAATATGATTTTATATAATGTAGAGTAATAAAGATTTGATCTTTATAGAAGTAGCAATGTAAAAATATGATTTTTATAGTATAGAAAGAATAAAAATACGATTTTTATATTATATAGATAGTAAAAATTTAATCTTTTTTTATGTAGCGTAATAAAAATCTGATTTTTATTATATATATGTTGAAATAAAAATGTGATTTTTATAGCGATGATATAAAAATTCGATCTTTATATTAGAAGTAGATATATAAAAATATAATTTTTATATAGCGAATAGCGTGATAAAAATATAATCTTTATTATATGAACACTGTTGTAAAAATAGAATTTTTATCAATATAGTAGCAGTGTAAAAAATAGAATTTTTGTCTATATAGTAGCCATATAAAAATGTGATTTTTATATACATAGCAACAATATAAAAAAAGTGATTTTTATATATGTAATGGCTACAGACAATGAAAGTGACAAAAAGCGAGCATGACGAAGATTTCTACATATGAAGAGTCATGGCGTTTGTTTTGGCTAATCGGTGAGAACTCCCCACTTTTATTTATTTCTGGTTTGAAACATATACTAGGATGCAGACGGTGCTTAGCAACACCCGACACCCATCGTCCACAGACCATGGACGACTGGTTTGTTTGGTTGCTGTATTGTGAAATTTGATTGTGTGATGTGGAATGAAATAAAATATTTTATAGTGGAAAATATTTTATAGTTAAAAATATGATTTTTAATGTGTATATAAAATAAATAGTAATAAATAAATCGAACGATTTGTTTATGCACACCGATTTGACTGATATTGATTGGGACGACAAATTTTACACGTCGCCCAACTGCACAAATAAAATATGTGTTTGTTGATTTGAAACCTCACACGGGTATTGGGATGATATTTGACGTACACTAATCCCGATTGTTTAGTTGTATGTCAATCGATGGGTTGACATACTGTGTAAGCGTTAATTATTTTTATTTAATGCTTATGCAATTGTGTGGTGCACTCTGGATGATGGTTGATTATTTATCGTTGCTATTATATACATGTGTTGTAGAAAATCCATATAATTAACATTATATGGTAATTGATTGGGCCTCATTCCAATTTAGAAAATAAATTCATGTATTGAATTGAAAATATATTCATGTGTTGAATAGAAATATATTCATGTGTTGAATAGAAAAATAAATTCATGTGTTGAATTGAAAATAAATTCATGTGTTGAATTGAAAATATATTAAAGTGTTGAATAGAAATATATTCATGTGTTGAATAGAAAAATAAATTCATGTGTTGAATTGAAAATAAATTCATGTGTTGAATAGAATAAATATTCATGTGTTGAGTAAAAACCGTGTTGATTAGATTGACGCCATTTTGACGTGAACGATATTTATATCGATTTTATTCATTTTTATAATGAATATAGAAAAGAAAGTTATTTCAAAATTTAACGTTTTAAAAATATTATCATTTGTATATCGATGATGTGGAACATTCAATTTGATTCGAAATTGAATATGAAGTTGAAATCGTTTTGAAAACGAATTTAAAACGATTTATAAAATACATTTAAAAGGATATCGACGAAATATATATAATATATTTATATTATATATATAATGGCCTGAATAGAACGCGCTGCGGCAGTTCGCGAATTTCGACCATTGACTTCGAATGGATATTGCGGGAGATCTGACCATCGGATTCTCCTAAAACCGGAACCGTTGGGTTCGTATCGAAACGAGCTTTCTAACGAATATTAGAAATTTGAAATCTAATGGTTGGATTTGGAATTATGTCCAAATCAAATTTGGAAAAGGTCGTTGTAAGTGCAGTTCGATGGCCGTTGATGGAAATCGACTGTACGGGCCTTGATAAAATTATTAAAAATATTAATAATTAGTGTAAAATCATAAGAAATGATTTGTGAAGAATTGGGGTAAGAATTTCCATATTTGAAAAGATAAAAATATATTTTTATCGAAATGAACTAGTTTTGAACTAGAATAATAATTTATTTATTTATTTTAAAAATAAATTGGATTTTAAATGGTTTTGAAAATAACCAGAATTTCCAATATGTGAATTGGAATGGGTTTGAATCGAATTTGTCTTTGGAATATTTCGATGTTGGATTTCGTGATTATACCGATATTGTTATGGGAATTTGAACGATATATTTATATCGTTATTTCCAATACGATATTTGGTGGTCGTAGAATTTGATATTGAATATAAGCCGATATATTTTCTATTCAGAGCCTTGTATTTAATATCAAATGTGATGTGGGTTTGTCGTGAATGGTATCTTCAATAATACTGTTCTTAGACCCAATGGAGTTAAGAAAATCAGAAACTAACTAGAGATTAGTTAAGTTGAATGGTATCCTGGATATTGATCTGATGTTGGTTTCAGCCTTCGGGGTTAATACTTAGGGAATGGTTCACTTGCTAATTTACGGTTAAAGGCTGATGGAGTGGAATGTGATATTGGGTTTATGGTGAACCATGTTTTAAATGACATTGGTTCTTTAACCCAGTTAAAGACAGGACGTGATTTCCCAAGTTAAATAATCATTGTTAGCGGTTATTGGGAAGATTAAAACCAAGTGGAGTTTTAATGAATCTTTAATTAGATTGAAATGATCGAGAATGGAGTATCACCAGTTTTGCTCCAGACAATAGTTAAATCTTTAATTAGATTTGAATGTGAAATGGTAATTGAATTTACCGATAACACCGTGGTGTTAGATATGAAGTATGACCAGTTTTACTTCATGGGATGAATAGGTTGGGATTGAGAAATAGAATAAATGATTACTTTGGTGTGGTTTGCTAATCCCGACTAGTTTGAATTGATATTGGAAAGAAGATTAAAGAATAAATTTGAGGAATTTATCTTTGATAAAATTAATGGGAACCTCTCCCTAAGAATGTGAAATTTAACAACTAACTGAAGATTAGTTAAGATGAATGGTTTCCTATGTATTGATCTGATGTTGGTTTCGGCCTTCGGGGTTAATATTTGGGGAATTGTTCTCTTACTAATTTACGGTTAGTGACTGATGAATTGGAATGAGGCGTATGTTGTGTTTGTGTAACACTTGTTTATTATATACGCGAGTTATTCAGAAAGACCGGGTTTATCCCATTCTGAATAACTGATTCGACGTGGTGTCAAAGAGGAAGACGGTGGTTGAAGACCGGAGGTCTTCACATTGTTTGGGTGATTACTGATGATCTTGATTGGGCTGTACACCCAAGAGGAGGGAATCAGTTGGTGATCGTCCAGACGTACTTGGAGATCGATGGATATGCGAGGTACAAGGTGCCTCCGGTTTCGTTCAGACCCAAAACGAACTTGTAAATGGACTGTGTGTCTGACATTGGATTTTATTTTGTGTGATTGATTTCTATTAAATATATTTTTGTTTAGCGGCAGAGAATTTGTTCTCTTGCTTAACGCCCTTCTCTGAGATGTACGAGCTCAGGGGTTATATATTGATGGATATCAATCGCTTGGAGTGAATGGCCTGTGTGGCATGCCTAAGTGGCAATATGATCAAGGCTTCTGTTGAAAAGCAGAGTCTTGTGGTTGATGATCAAAGCACGGCCTATGTGGCATAGCTTTGTGTAACGTTGATTCGCGAGCCTCACACCCCGGTTGTGAACCAGAAACGGGAGAAAGACCTTAGGGAGGGCATGTGTTTCCTTCTAGATAGAGGTGGTGTCAGTGCTTAAACTGGTTGACATTTATATTATTTTCACCTGTGTGGTTGTTGCTGTTGCGAGGCGCCTTGGTTATATCGGTCGATCCAGGACCGATGGAGTCATTCATTGCCTCGTTTACGCCCCAAAGGGCGGGGAAATGCAGTGTTCAGGCATTTTAATCCACATCGGTGGACCGGCCCTGACGATCCAAGGGCTTACCTGTGTCTCGGTCCTGAGGCCCGGGCTAGACAATCTCGAATCAGTAGAGGACGATCCCTGGCCTTGGTTCACAGATGGAAATCCAACTTCCAACACGTGACTTTGCGGTTTTGATTGTAGAGCCTAGTATTGGCGACATGATATATGGTACCCATGCCGTCCATGATTGATATTGTTTTGACACTATACACTTATAGTAATAATAAAATATGAAATTTAACATATCAAGCATTCTTTGGCTATTATATGGTAAAAACCTATCCTCCGGGTTGCGTTGCATTGTGTGATGGGACCTCGGTCTTATAATAGCTTCATTTTCCTTTATTTAGCATTGCGCTGTTGTTTTATGTACTGGTGTTCTTGGGAGGAAACCCGTTCCGTGTTATAAGGCGTGGTCCCTTGATTTGCCTAACTTTAAATAAAGATTAAAAACTGTTTAAGTTCTCACACCAGTCACATGACTGACCTGGAGTTTATTGTTTTAACCTAAACTCTAGGTGCCCCTATTTTCCGCACGGGCAGCTAGTAGTTTTGGTTTTGCAGATTTATATTCACAGGATCCTGATTTACAGCTAGAATGATACCCGAAAAGCTCTGTATCCGTGTATTACTTCTAGTTGTGTATTGTATTATTTTCCGCTACTATGTAATGTATTGTAATCTCTGATATTTTTTAATGTGTAATATTGATTCATACTCTGTATATTCTTGTATTCTGATGTAATTGTTGTAATAAACAATGAAATGTTCTTCTTTCTGCGTTCTAATGTGTCGTGTTCTCAAAACAATCAGGCGTTTTGTACGGTCTTGGTTGGTTTAGCGACTGATTCGGATCGAGCGAAATTCCCGGTCGTTACAGCTTGGTATCGGAACTTTGGTTTACAGAGCTCATAGAACAAGACACGTTGGAACCATACAAAGGAATTAATCAGTGATTGGATTAGTAATATCCAATAAGAATGACTCGTTAGAGATGGGATCGGTAGTATCCTAGAACGAGTGTGAAGAGTATATTTTTAAAGTGAAAAAAAATTTTGTTTTAAAAATTTAAATCAATTATTCATATTTGATTATTTATTTGTATTGATTTGGACAGTCCAGTATATAAAGATTTTATGTATACGTCTGATCCGTGTGTATTCGAAGTTTTAATATACTGGATAGATATAGAATCACACTCTAGTTGCCCGGAGATGGTTCTGATGATCGCTATAGTACGTACATCATCAGAATTTATATTCGAGTTTCGAAAGTGGGATTTCTATATGATTCCAATTGACTAGTGTGAGAACCAAAGTTAGATAGGGCTTATTGTTTTGATTTGGCATCAAACAACTGATTTTTTGACTATATATCAAAATTATGAATTTGAAAAGCTAATCAACAAATTGATTGCTGGTTATGTTGTTTGATTATTGGTCGAGTAATTAAAATTTGAACCATATAGCCAATTTGAACCTAATAGTAAATTATATTGAAAATTTCTCGCATTTGCATGCATGTACATGTACTTACATTGAACAGGTCATAGCAAGGAGGCTAGAGCAGAAGAATAAAATTGTTTGCCCGACAAATAGGTACATGTTTACAAATTTATTGGGTTTTGGATGATTTTATGAGCCGCTTGGCTTTTTCTTTTTCTTTTGGATTGAAGAAGGCCATGGGAGGCTATATGAAATATCCCAAAGTCCCCGCTGCAGGGGAGGTTATGGCGAAATTTTTTGAAAATTTAGGGTATTAGCCAAATTTTTGAAAAATTTGAAAAGTTCTTAGAAACTAAAAAGTTGAAGAACTTAAGTTGTAATGGAAATAATGAAAGTTGAGTTGGTTTGTTAAACAACTTTCAGCTTCGTTCCTTTTTGGGGACGAAAAGTTTTAAGTAGGGGAGATTCTAATAACCCGAAAATCCGAGCCAATTTAAAATTTTTATTTTGGCGATTTTGATGAATTTTGAATATTGAAAATGAATTATTTTAAATAATAACGACGAGAAATTTATTTTGAATAGAATTCGAATGTATATATTTATATAGATTGTCGTTAGAATATAAAAATTTATTTTAAATTATAAAAGGAATTGAAAATGGCGCGGAAGTTCGAAAATTCGATTTCAAAGTTCAAATGAATGTACATGATTCAAAATAAACCGGATTTTAGTGAAACCAAAAATATTAGAATCTATTTGGTAATATCTTTCCAACGAATCAGAAAAATTGAAATTTCATAGCGGGAATAAAAAGATATGCCCAGTTGAAAATTCAGAATAGTCGCTCTGGAATTTTGGCCCTTAAATATGGAATTTTTTCAAACGACCTCAGAATTCGATGAAACCACTTTTGTTGGATCCGTGATGTCAGGTTATTGCTAGATTCCAAAATTCGTAATTTTCTGAATCAATATGTGAGCGTGGCGAAGCAAAACGTGTTTTAACAGTTTCAATTGATTTTAATCGACTGGAAAATGGCCATTTTTCAAACGGTCTCAGAATTTGACGAAATTAGTTTTGTTAGGACCGTATCGTCAATACGAAGCTAGAAAATATTTTTCGTGAATTTTTAGAGTTCGTATGTGGCCCTGGTAAATTGAAATGCGCGTTCAAATTCAATATATAGATTTATACTTTAATTTGAACGGAAACTGGTCGAAACGATGGAATTGCCTACGAAACATATCCCATTGTGTTCGGAATGGGGATAACTAGGTATGGACGACAGTCGGTGGGTTCGATTTCGAGGTCGAAATAAAAAGTTTCTTTTTTGAAATTAAATAATTAAATAAAAAAATGAAAACCCCCTTTTCACCTGTTACCCGAAGTCCCCCCCCCCTCGTTATCTTCCAAACAGATCGAACAAGATTAAAAAAAAGGGGAACCCAACACGCGATCGACGTAGGAGCCCTCCCCTCCGCCACCAGGCACGGCACCGCCGCCCCTTCCCGTTACACCGCCCTCCTTCCTTCCCCGAGCCATCCTTCTTCCACCGTTGAGATATCGTAAACCGCCACCCTATTGGCCCCGCCGACCACCAAAGAAACCCCCCACCGCCTGAAGACCCCTGGTCACCTCCTCCCCATCTAGTCAGCCCCGGTGAGTATTATTCTAATTATTTTCTTTTCTTTTTTGAGGTAAATAATTTAGTAAAATAAACGGTTTAAAATCTGATGTTGAGTATAAAAGCAGTGTTTTAGAATAGATTAGAAGTATAAAAACATGATTTTTATAGAAAGAGAATGTATAAAAAGATTAGATTTTTAGGTTCGGATTTTTAAAATGAAAAGACTATATTTTTATAAGAATAGAAATATGATTTTTATAACATAGCAAGAGTAAAAATATGATTTTTATAATATAGGAAGAATAAAAATACGATTTTATATAATGTAGAGTAACAAAGATGTGATCTTTATAGAAGTAGCAATGTAAAAATATGATTTTTATAGTATAGAAAGAATAAAAATATGATTTTTATATTATATAGATAGTAAAAATTTAATCTTTATTTATGTAGCGTAATAAAAATCTGATTTTTATTATATATATGTTGAAATAAAATGTGATTTTTATAGCGATGATATAAAAATTCGATCTTCATATTAGAAGTAGATATATAAAAATATAATTTTTATATAGAGAATAGCATGATAAAAATATAATCTTTATTATATGAACATCGTTGTAAAAATAGAATTTTTATCTATATAGTAGCGGTGTAAAAAAAAGAATTTTTATCTATATAGTAGCCGTATAAAAATGTGGTTTTTATATATGTAGTGGCTACGGACAATGAAAGTGACAAAAGACGAGCACAACGAAGATTTCTACATATGAAGAGTCGTGGCGTTTGGTTTAGCTAATTGGTGAGAACTCCCCACTTTTATTTATTTCTGGTTTGAAATATATACTAGGATGCAGACGGTGCTTAGCAGCACCCGACACCCGTCATCCACAAACCATGGATGACTTGTTTGTTTGGTTGTTGTGTTGTGAAATTTGATTGTGTGATGTGGAATGAAATAAAATATTTTATAGTGGAAATATTTTATAGTTAAAAATATGATTTTTAACGTGTATATAAAATAAATAGTAATAAACAAATCGAACGATTTGTTTGTGTACACCGATTTGACTTATATTGATTGGGACGATAAATTTTACACATCGCCCAACTGCACAAATAAAATATGTGTTTGTTGATTTGAAACCTCACACGGGTATTGGGATGATATTTGACGTACACTAATCCTGATTGTTTAGTTGTATGTCAATCGATGGGTTGACAGACTACGTAAGCGTTAATTATTTATATTTAATGCTTATGCAATTGTGTGGTGCACTCTGGATGATGGTTGATTATTTATCGTTGCTATTATATACATGTGTTGTAGAAAATCCATATAATTAACATTATATGGTAATTGATTGGGCCTCATTCCAATTTAGAAAATAAATTCATGTGTTGAATTGAAAATATATTCATGTGTTGAATAGAAATATATTCATGTGTTGAATAGAAAAATAAATTCATGTGTTGAATTGAAAATAAATTCATGTGTTGAATTGAAAATATATTAAAGTGTTGAATAGAAATATATTCATGTGTTGAATAGAAAAAAAAAATTCATGTGTTGAATTGAAAATAAATTCATGTGTTGAATAGAATAAATATTCATGTGTTGAGTAAAAGCCGTGTTGATTAGATTGACGCCATTTTGATGTGTACGATATTTATATCGATTTTATTCATTTTTATTATGAATATAGAAAAGAAAGTTATTTCAAAATTTAAAGTTTTGAAAATATTATCATTTGTATATCGATGATGTGGAATATTCAATTTTGATTCGAAATTGAATATGAAGTTGAAATCATTTTGAAAACAAATTTAAAACGATTTATAAAATATGTTTTAAAAGGAAATCGATGAAATATATATAATATATTTATATTATATATATAATGGCCTGAATAGAACGCGCTGCGGCAATTCGCGAATTTCGACCATTGACTTCGAATGGATATTGCGGGAGATCCGACCGTCGGATTCTCCTAAAACCAGAACCGTTGGGTTCGTATCGAAAAGAGCTTTCTAACGTATATTAGAAATTTGAAATCTAACGGTTGGATTTGGAATTATGTCCAAATCAAATTTGGAAAAGGTCGTTGTAAGTACAGTTCGATGGCCATTGATGGAAATCGACTGTACGGGCCTTGATAAAATTATTAAAAATATTAATAATTGGTGTAAAATCATAAGAAATGATTTGTGAAGAATTGGGGTAAGAATTTCCATATTTGAAAAGATAAAAATAGATTTTTATCGAAATGAACTAGTTTTGAACTAGAATAATAATTTATTTATTTTTTTTAAAAATAAATTGGATTTGAAATGGTTTTGAAAATAACCAGAATTTCCAATAATTGGTTTGGAATGGATTTGAATCGAAATTGTCTTTGGAATATTTCGATGTTGGATTTCGTGATTATACCGATATTGTTATGGGAATTTGAAAGATATATTTCTATCGTTATTTCTAATACGATATTTGGTGGTCGTAGAATTTGATATTGAATATAAGCCGATATATTTTCTATTCAGAGCCTTGTATTTAATATCAAATGTGATGTTGATTTGTCGTGAATGGTATCTTCAATAATACTGTTCTTAGACCCAATGGAGTTAAGAAAATCAGAAACTAACTGGAGATTAGTTAAGTTGAATGGTCTCCTGGGTATTGATCTGATGTTGGTTTCGGCCTTCGGGGTTAATACTTAGGGAATTGTTCACTTGCTAATTTACGGTTAAAGGCTGATGGAGTGGAATGTGATTTTGGGTTCATAGTGAACCATGTTTTAAATGACATTGGTTCTTTAACCCAGTTAAAGACAGGACGTGATTTCCCAAGTTAAATAATCATTGTTAGCCGTTATTAGGAAAATTAAAACCAAGTGGAGTTTTAATGAATCTTTAATTAGATTGAAATGATCGAGAATGGAGTATCACCAGTTTTGCTCCAGACGATAGTTAAATCTTTAATTAGATTTGAACGTGAACCGGTAATTGAATTTACCGACAACACCGTGGTGTTAGATATGAAGTATGACCAGTTTTACTTCATGGGATGAATAGGTTGGTATTGGGAAATAGAATAAATGATTACTTCGGTGTGGTTCGCTAATCCCGACTAGTTTGAATTGATATTGAAAAGAAGATTAAAGAATAAATTTGAGGAATTTATCTTTGATAAAATTAATGGGAACCTCTCCCTAAGAATGTGAAATTTAACAACTAACTGAAGATTAGTTAAGATGAATGGTTTTCTGTGTATTGATCTGATGTTGGTTTCGGCCTTCGGGGTTAATATTTGGGGAATTGTTCTCTTACTAATTTACGGTTAGTGACTGATGAATTGGAATGAGGCGTATGTTGTGTTTGTGTAACACTTGTTTATTATATACGCGAGTTATTCAGAAAGGCCGGGTTTTTCCCATTCTGAATAACTGATTCGACGTGGTGTCGAAGAGGAAGACGGTGGTTGAAGCCCGGAGGTCTTCACGTCGTTTGGGTGATTACTGATGATCTTGATTGGGCTGTACACCCAAGAGGAGGGAATCAGTTGGTGATCGTCCAGACGTACTTGGAGATCGATGGATATGCGAGGTACAAGGTGCCTCCGGTTTCGTTCAGACCCAGAACGAACTTGTAAATGGATTATGTGTCTGACATTGGATTTTATTCTGTGTGATTGATTTCTATTACATATATATCTATTTGGCGGCGGAGAATTTATTCTCTTGCTTAACGCCCTTCTCTGAGACGTACGAGCTCAGGGGTTATATATTGATGGATATCAATCGCTTGGAGTGAATGGCCTGTGTGGCATGCCTAAGTGGCAATATGATCAAGGCTTCTGTTGAAAAGCAGAGTCTTGTGGTTAATGATCAAAGCACGTCCTGTGTGGCATAGCTTTGTGTAACGTTGATTCGCGAGCCTCACACCCGGTTGTGAAACAGAAATGGGATAAGGACCTCTGGGAGGGCATGCGTTTCCTTCTAGCTAGAGGTGGTGTCAGTGCTTAAACCGGCTGACATTTATATTATTTTCACCTGTGTGGTTGTTGCTGTTGCGAGGCGCCTCGGTTATATCGGTCGATCCAGGACCGATGGAGTCATTCGTTGGCTCGTTTACGCCCCAACGGGCGGGGAAACGCAGTGTTCAAGCATTTTAATCCACATCGGTGGACCGGCCCTGACGATCCAAGGGCTCACCTGTGTCTCGGTCCTGAGGCTCGGCCTAGACAGTCTCGAATCGGTAGAGGACGATCCCTGGCCTCGATTCACAGATGGAAATGCAACTTCCAATACGTGACTTTGCGGTTTTATTGTAGAGCCTAGTATTGGCGACATGATATATGGTACCCATGTCGTCTATGATTGATATTTATGATTGAAATTGTTTTGACACTATACACTTATAGTAATAATAAAACATGAAATTTAACATATCAAGCATTCTTTGACTATTATAAGGTGAAACCCTATCCTCCGGCATGCGTTGCATTGTGTGTGTAACAACCCGGAAATGCGAGCCAGTTTAAAATTTTTATTTTGGCAATTTTAGCGAATTTTGAATATTTAAAATGAATTATTTTAAATAATATTGACTACAAATTTATTTTGAAATGAATTCGACGTATATATTTATATACGTCTTCGTTAGAATATAAATAATTATATATAATTATAAAAGGAATTGAAAATGGCGTGGTAGTTCGATAATTCGATTTCAAACTTCAATCGAACGTACCGGGTGCAAAATAAACCGGATTTTAGTGAAACCAAAAATATTTGAATCTAATTGAGAATATCTTTCCCACGAATCCGAAAAATCCAATTTTCATAGCGGGATTCAAAAGATATGTCCAGTTGAAAATCCTGAATAGTCTTAGAATTCAAGCCCTTAAAAATAGCTATTTTGCAAACGACCTCGGATTTCGACGAAACCACTTTTGTTGGATCCGTGATGTCAAGTTATTGCTAGATTCCAATTTTCATAATTTTTCAAATCAATATGTGAGCGTGGCGAAAGAAAACGTGTTTGACCAATTTCAGTTGATTTTAATCGACTGGAAAATGGCCATTTTTCAAACGGTCTCAGAATTCGACGAAATTAGTTTTGTTAGGACCGTATCGTCAATACGAAGCTAGAAAATATTTTTCTGGAATTTTTCGAGTCAGTATGTGACCCCGGTAATTTGAAATGTACGTTTAAAATTCAGTATAATGATTTAAATGTAAATTCAACGGAAACTGATCGAAACAATCGAATTAGCTTACGATACATATCCCATTGTGTTCAGAATGGGGGTAATTAGCTAGGGATGACAGGCGGTGGGTTCGATTTCGAGGTCGAAATAAAAAGTTACTTTATGGATTTAATATAAAAATTAAATTATATAAATATATATACACTCACCCTATCTTCCCTCTTCTCTCTCTTCCCTTACCCCAGTCAAAACTCGATTAAAAAAAAGGAAGAAAGAACGGATTGGAGGGGAGCGCCGCCCCACCGTACGTCGCACCACCCTATGTCGTGCCTCCCTCTCTCCTCCCCAAGACGCGACCCCCAAAGCCGACCCTTCCTCCTCCTGCTCGCACCGATCTGAAACCGCAGTCCACCACCACGTTGGCCCCACCTGACCTCCGATGCGCCGCCTCCTGACCTTCCCCCCCCCCTCTTCAGGCTGTTGCGCCCCTCCCCTCCTCCCTCTTTTCTTCAATTTAAAACCCATCGCCGGAAAACCCAATGTGCTGCGCTTCCGACCAATGGAGCACCACTAAACCCCTTCCCCCTATCAAAACAGAGGTAAAAGTTTATTTATTTTATTTTTATTTCAGTCCTTTAGTTATTTACTTTATATAAAACTGAAAAGGAGGAAGGATAATTTTTGTTAAAGGAAGAAGAATAATGATTTTTATTTAGGGAGAATAATGATTTTTGTTTAAGTAAAGTCATGATTTTCAAAATGTAAAAGAAGTAATTTTTACTTAGAAAAATAAGTGATCGAAGTTAAGATTTTTAAAAAGATGGCAAAGACGAGATTATATTTTTGAATAGCGAAAAGTATGATTTTCTATGATATTAAAAGTAGGGTTTTTTATATATAGTAGGAATAAAAATATAATTTTTATAATGAAGAAAAGATAAAAATATAATTTTTATAATGAAGAAAGGTTAAAAATATAATTTTTATAATGCAGAAAGGTTAAAAATATAATTTTTATATGAGCAGAAGATTAAAAATATGATTTTTACATTATAGAAGTGTTGAAGATCTGATCTTTATTTTGAAGAAGGAGCAAAAATGTGATTTTTATATAAGTGGCGATATAAAAATGTAATCTTTATTACATAAATACCGCTGTAAAAATAGAATTTTTTTTATTTATATAGTAGCGATGTAAAAATAGAATTTTTATCTATATAGTAGCGATGTAAAAATAGAATTTTTATCTATATAGTAGCGATGTAAAAATAGAATTTTTTTATCTAAATAGTAGCGATGTAAAAATAAAATTTTCTATCTATATAGTAGCGATGTAAAAATAGAATTTTTTATCTATATAGTAGCGACGTAAAAATAGAATTTTTATCTATATAGTAGCGATGTAAAAATAGAATTTTTTATCTATATAGTAGCGATGTAAAAATAGAATTTTTATCTATATAGTAGCGATGTAAAAATAGAATTTTTATCTATATAGTAGCGATGTAAAAATAGAATTTTTATCTATATAGTAGCGATGTAAAAATAGAATTTTTATCTATATAGTAGCGATGTAAAAATAGAATTTTTATCTATATAGTAGCGGTGTAAAAATATGATTCTTATATACATAGCAACAATATAAAAATGTGATTTTTATATATGTAGTGGCTACGGGCAACGAAAGTGACAAAAGGCGATAACAGCTATGACTTCTACATAAGAAGAGTCGAGGCGTTTGGTTTAGCTTTGGTGAGAACTTCTCACTTTAAATTCCTTTTTCTAGTTATGAATATATAACTAGGATGCAGACGGTGCTTAGCAGCACCCGACACCCGTCATACACAGACCATGGATGGCTTATTTGTTTGAGTGATGTGTTGTGAAAATTGTTTATGATGTCGATGTGAAATAGATAATAAAATATATACATGTGTTGTAATAAATTAATTATCGTTAAAAATATAATTTTTAACGTGAATGTGAATAAATAAATATTCATCTACGGTTTGTTTATAAACACCTATTTGAAAGATATTGATTGGAATGATAAATTTTACACATCGCCCAACTGCATAAATAATATTCAGTGTTTGTTGATTTGAAACCCCACACGGGTGTTGGAATGATATTTGGCGTACACTAATTCCAATTATTTAATTGTATGTCGATCGATCGGTCGACAGGCTGTATAAGCGTTAATTAATTATATTTGATGCTTATGCAGTTGTGTGGTGCACTTTGGATGATGGTTGATTGTTTATCGTTGCTATTATATACATGTGTTGTATGGAATCCATATGGTTAACATTATATGGTTATTGATTGGGCCTCATTCCAATCGGGAAAATAAAGGAATATTCATGTGTTGAAACTATTCATGTGTTGAGTGAAATATTTTAACAATAAAATTTACATCATTATCATATTTAAAATTAGAACCACTTTACAGTTGGAGTCTGATTAAAAATCAAACGATGGATACCATAATTTTATAAAATATGTTACATAACAAAAATAGTCGTGTGTTGACAGTACTCATGTGTTGAGATTAGTCGTGTGTTGAAAGAAATATATATTCATGTGTTGAATAGAATATATATTCATTTGTTGAATAGAATAATGAATTTATTGAAATATATAAAGCTGTGTTGATTAGAGTTGCGCTATTTTGACGTGAACGATATTTATATCGATTATATTCGTTTTTATAATGAATATAGAAAAGGCAGTGATTTCAAAATATAACGTTTTGAAAATATTATCATTTATATAGAAATGATATGAAATATTCAATTTTGATTCGAAATTGAACATAGAGTTGAAATGGTTTTGAAAACAAATTTAAAACGATTTATAAAATACGTTTTAAAAGGAAATCGATGAAATATATAATATATATAATGGCCTGAATAGAATGCGCCGCGCCGCGGTAGTTCGTGAATTTCGACCATTGACTCCGTATTGACGTTGCGGGAGATCCGACCGTCGGATTCTCCTAAAACCGGAACCGTTGGGTTCGTATCGAAAAGAGCTTTCCAATGAATATTAGGAATTTTAAATCTAACGGTTGGATTTGGAATTATGTCCCAATCAAATTTGGAAAAGGGTCGCTGTAAGTGTAGTTCGATGGCCGTTGATGGAAATCGACTGTACGGGCCTTGACAAAATTATTAAAAATATCAATAATTTGTGTAAAATCATAATATGTGAATTGGAAAGAACTGGGATGAAAAATTCCACTTTTGAAAGGATAAAAATATATTTTTGTCGAAATGAACTAGTTTTGAACTAGAATTAAAATTAATTTATTTTTGAAATAAATAAATTGAATTTGAAAGTGATTTTAAAAATAATCAATATTCCCAATACGTGAATTGGACTGGAGTTGAATCGAAATTATCTTCGGAATATTTTGATGTTGGATTTCGTGACTATACAGATATTGTTAAGGGAATTTGAAAGATATATTTTATATCGTTATTTCCAATACGATATTTGTTGGTTTCAGGATTTGATATTGAATATAAGCTGGTATATTTTCTATTCAGAGCCTTGTATTTAATATCGAATGTGATTTGGGTTTGTCGTGAATGGTGTCTTCATTAACATATAGAGAAAAAGATTAAATCTTTCTATTTAGATTTAATGAAGTGTATCAATTAAATAATATTTAATTGGAATTGAATTTGAATTGGTTTTTGGGTTTGCCGTGAGCGGTGTTTTGAACAACACTTGTTCTTTAACCCGATTAACAATAGAGTGTGATTTTGGGTTTATCGTGAATCGTATTTTAGATGACATTGGTTCTTTAACCCAGTTAAAGACAGGTTATTGATTTTTGAGAAGATTAAAACTAAGTGGAGTTTTAATGAATCTTTAATTAGATTGAAATGTGAATTGATAATTTAAATTATCAAATCTGAAAGGTGATCGAGAATGGAGTACCACCAGTTTTGCTCCAAAGCGATAGTTAAATCTTTAATTAGATTTGAACGTGAAATGGTAATTAATTTTACCGATAACACCGTGGTGTTAGATATGGAGTATTACCAGTTTTGATCCATGGGATGAATAAGTTGGGATTGGGAAATAAAATAAATAATTACTTCGGTGTGGTTCGCTAATCCCGACTAGTTTGAAATGATACCCAAAGGAAGATTAAAGAATAAATTTAGAAGAATTTATCTTGGATAAAATTAATGGGAACATATTCCCTAAAAATGTGATTTTGTGAATAAAAGAATATTCTGAGTTGGAATGAGGCGTTTGTTGTGTTTGTGTAACATGTGTTTATCATATACGTGGGTTATTCAGAAAGCTCGGGTTTATACCCATTCCGAATAACCGATTCGGCGATAAGTCGAAGATGAAGACGGTGGTTGAAGACCGGAAGTCTTCACATCGTTTGGGTGATTACTGATGATCTTGATTGGGCTGTACACCCAAGATGAGGGAATCAGTTGGTGATCGTCCAGACGTACTTGGAGATGGATGGATATGCGAGGAAAGTGCCTCTGGTTTCGTTCAGACCCAGAACGAACTTGTAAATGGATTGTGTGTCTGACATTGGATTTTATTATGTGTTGATTGATCTCTATTAAATATACATCTGTTTGGCGGCGGAGAATTTATTCTCTTGCTTAACGCCCTTCTCTGAGACATACGAGCTCAAAGGTTGTTTATCGATAGACATCAGTCGCATGGAGTGAATTGCCAGTGTGGCACGTGTAAGTGGCAATTGATCAAGGCTTCCGTTGAAAAGAAAAGTCTTGTGGTTGACGATCAAAGCATGGTCTGTGTGACGTAGCTTTGTGTATAACGTGGATTTGCGAGCCTCACACCCCGGTATGAGTCAAAAACGGGAGACGGACCACTGGGAGAGCACGGCGTTTCTTTCTAGCTATGGTGGTGTCAGTGACCTACCAGCCCTGGCATTTATATCTACTTTTCACCTGTGTGGTTGTTGGAATGCCAGGCGCATCGGATATAGGTCTGTAAGGACCGGGAAATGTGTGTTCAGGAATTTCCAATCCTCAAAAGTAAGAGAGGACCGGCCCAGCCGATTCCAAGGATCATAGTGGGGTCCTGAGACATTTGCTAGAGTGTCTCGAACGGAGAGGAGCTTGCCCCTTGCCTCGACTCATGACGGAAATCCAATTTCCAATACGTGATATTGCGGTTTTATTTGTAGAGCCTAGTATGGCGACATGATAGATGGTACCGATGCCGCCTATGATTGATATTTATGATTTGAATTGTTTTGACACTGTACACTTATAATAGTATCAAATGATTTGTTTTAAATGTACCAAGCATGTTTGGCTATTATAAGGGAAAACCCTATCCTCCGGCTTGCGTTGCATTGTGTGATGGGACCTGGGTCTTATAATAGCTTCATTTTTTCAAAGAGCATTGCGCTGTTTTGTTACATGCACTAGTATTCTTGGGAGGAAACCCGTTCCGTGTTATACGGCGTGGTCCCTTGAATCACTATCTTTTAAAGTTAAAGTTTTAAATAACTGTTTTAGTTCTCACACCAGTCACATGACTGACCTGGAGTTTATTGTTTTAACCTAAACTCTGGGTGCCCTTATTTTCGACATGGGCAGCTAGTAGTTTTGGTTTTGCAGATTTATATTCACAGGATCCTGATTTACAGCTGGAATGATGCTCGGAAAGCTCTATATCCGTTTATTACTTCTAGTTGTGTTTTGTATTATTTTTCCGCTGCTATGTAATTTATTGTAATCTCTGATATTTTTCTGTTGTATAATATTTATTCATACTCTGTATATTCTTGTATTCTGATGGAATTATTGTAATAAACAATGAAATGTTCATCTGGTTGCGTTCTATTTTGTCGTGATCTCAAGGTAATCCGGGCTTTCCTTCACGGGAAAATTACGGGCTATCACATTGTGATGGGACCTGGGTCTTATAATAGCTTCATTTTCCTTTATTTAGCATTGCGCTGTTGTTTTATGCACTAGTGTTCTTGGGAGGAAACCCGTTCCATGTTATACGGCGTGGTCCCTTGATTTGCCTAACTTCAAATAAAGATTAATAACTGTTTTAGTTCTCACACCAGTCACATGACTGACCTGGAGTTTATTGTTTTAACCTAAACTCTAGGTGCCCCTATTTTCCGCACGGGCAGCTATTAGTTTTGGTTTTGCAGATTTATATTCACAGGATCCTGATTTACAGCTGGAACGATACCCGAAAAGCTCTGTATCCATGTATTACTTCTAGTTGTGTATTGTATTATTTTCCGCTGCTATGTAATGTATTGTAATCTCTGATATTTTTAAATATGTAATATTGATTTGTACTCTGTATATTCTTGTATTCTGATGTAATTGTTGTAATAAACTATGAAATGTTCTTCTTTCCGCGTTCTAATGTGTCGTGTTCTCAAAACAATCAGGCGTTTCGTACAGTCTTAGTCGGTTTAGCGACTGATTCGGATCGAGCGAAATTCACAGTCGTTACAACTTAGTATCGGAGCTTTGGTTTACAGAGCTCAGGGAACAAGACACGTTAGAACCATACGAAGGAATTCATCAGAGATTGGATTAGTAATATCTAATAAGAATGAATCGTTAGAGATGGGATCAGTAGTATCCTAGAACGAGTGTGAAGAGTATATTTTTAAAGTGAAAACAATTTTTGTTTTGAAAATTTAAATCAAATATTCATATTTAATTATTTATTTGCATTGATTTGGACAGTCCAGTATATAAAGATTTTACGTATAAGTCTGATCCGTGAGTATTCGAAGTTTTAATATACTGGATAAATATAGAATCACACTCTAGTTGCCCGGAGATGGTTCTGATGATCGCTAAGTACATACATCATCAGAATTTATATTCGAGTTCCGAAAGTGGGATTTCTGTATGATTCCAATTGACTGGTGTGAGAACCAAAATTAGATAGGGCTTATTGTTCTGATTTGGCATCAAAAAATCTGATTTTTTGACTATATATCAAAATTATGAATTTGAAAAGCTAATCAACTAATTGATTGATGGTTATGTTGTTTGATTATTGGTTAGCCAATTTGAACCAATAGTAAATTGTATTGAAAATTTATCGCATTTGCATGCATGTACATGTACTTACATTGAACAGGTCATAGCAAGGAGGCTAGAGCAGAAGAATAAAATTGTTTGCCTGACAAATAGGTACATGTTTAAAAATTTATTGGGTTTTGGATGATTTTATGAGTCGATTGGCTAGCCGCTTGGCTTTATCTTTTTCTTTTGGATTGAAGAAGGCCATGGGAGGCTATATGAAATATCCCGAAGTCCCCGCTGCAGGGGAGGTTATGGCGAAATTTTTCAAAAATTTAGGGTGTTAGCCAAATTTTTTAAAATTTTGAAAAGTTCTTAGAAATTGAAAAGTTGAAGAACTTATGTCGTAATGGAAATAATGAAAGTTGAGTTAGTTTGTTAAACAACTTTCAGCTTCGTTCCCTTTCGGGGACGAAAAGTTTTAAGTAGGGGAGATTGTAATAACCCGAAAATCCGAGCCAATTTAAAATTTTTATTTTGGCAACTTTGATGAATTTTGAATATTTAAAATGAATTATTTTAAATAACGATGAGAAATTTATTTTGAATAGAATTCGAACGTATATATTTATATAGATTGTCGTTAGAATATAAAAATTTATTTTAAATTATAAAGGATGGCGCAGTAGTTCGAAAATTCGATTTCAAAGTTCAAATGAATGTACAGGATTCTAAATAAACCGAATTTTAGTGAAACCAAATATATTAGAATCTATTTGGGAACATCTTTGCAACGAATCAGAAAAATTGAAATTTCATAGCGGGAATAAAAAGATATGCCCAGTTGAAAATTCAGAATAGTCGCTATGGAATTCTGGCCCTTAAAAATAGAAATTTTGCAAACGACCTCAGAATTTGACGAAACCACTTTTGTTGGATCCATGATGTCAGGTTATTGCTAGATTCCAAAATTCGTAATTTTCTGAATCAATATGTGAGCATGGCGAAGCAAAACGTGTTTTAGTAGTTTCAATTGATTTTAATCGACTGGAAAATGGCCATTTTTCAAACGGTCTCAGAATTTGACGAAATTAGTTTTGTTAGGACCGCATCGTCAATACGAAGCTAGAAAATATTTTTTGGGAATTTTTAGAGTTCGTATGTGGCCCCGGTAAATTGAAATGCGCGTTCAAATTCAATATATAGATTTATACTTTAATTTGAACGGAAACTAGTCGAAACGATGGAATTGGCCTACGAAACATATCCCATTGTGTTCGGAATGGGGATAATTAGGTATGGACGACAGTCGGTGGGCTCGATTTCGAGGTCGAAATAAAAAGTTGCTTTTTTGAAATTAAATAATTAAATAAAAAAATGAAAACCCCCTTTTCACCTCTTACCCAAAGTCAAACCCCCCCCCCTCGTTATCTTCCAAACAGATCGAACAAGATTAAAAAAAAGGGAACCCAACACGCGATCGACGTAGGAGCCCTCCCCTCCGCCACCAGGCACGGCGCCGCCGCCCCTTCCCGTTACACCGCCCTCCTTCCTTCCCCGAGCCCTCCTTCTTCCACCGTCGAGATATCGTCAGCCACCACCCTATTGGCCCCGCCGACCACCAGAGAAACCCCGCGCCGCCTGAAGACCCCTGGTCACCTCCTCCCCATCCAGTCAGCCCCGGTGAGTTTTATTCTAATTATTTTATTTTTTGAGGTAAATAATTTAGTAAAATAAACGGTGGTTTAAAATCTGATGTTGAGTATAAAAGCAGCGTTTTAGAATAGATTAGAAGTATAAAAACATGATTTATATAGGAAGAGAATGTATAAAAAGATTAGATTTTTAGGTTAGGATTTTTAAAATGAAAAGACTATATTTTTATAAGAATAAAAATATGATTTTTATAATATAGCAAGAATAAAAATATTATTTTTATAATATAGGAAGAATAAAAATACGATTTTATATAATGTAAAGTAATAAAGATGTGATCTTTATAGAAGTAGCAATATAAAAATATGATTTTTATAGTATAGAAAGAATAAAAATACGATTTTTATATTATATAGATAGTAAAAATTTAATCTTTGTTTATGTGGCATAATAAAAATCTAATTTTTATTATATATATGTTGAAATAAAATGTGATTTTTATAGCAATGATATAAAAATTCGATCTTTATATTAGAAGTAGATATATAAAAATATAATTTTTATATAGAGAATAGCATGATAAAAATATAATCTTTATTATATGAACACCATTGTAAAAATAGAATTTTTATCTATATAGTAGCGGTGTAAAAAATAGAATTTTTATATATATAGTAGCCGTATAAAAATGTGATTTTTATATACATAACAACAATATAAAAAAAGTGTTGTTTATATATGTAGTGGCTACGTACAATGAAAGTGACAAAAGGCGAGCACGACAGAGATTTCTACATATGAAGAGTCGTGGCATTGGGTTTAGCTAATTGGTGAGAACTCCCTACTTTTATTTAATTCTGGTTTGAAATATATATTAGGATGCAGACGGTGCTTAAAAGCACCCAACACCCGTCATCCGCAGACCATGGATGACTTGTTTGTTTGGTTGCTGTGTTGTGAAATTTGATTGTGTGATGTGGAATGAAATAAAATATTTTATAGTGGAAAATATTTTATAGTTAAAAATATGATTTTTAACGTGTATATAAAATAAATAGTAATAAACAAATCGAACGATTTGTTTATGCACACCGATGTGACTGATATTGATTGGGACGATAAATTTTACACATCGCCCAACTGCACAAATAAAATATGTGTTTGTTGATTTGAAACCTCACATTGGTATTGGGATGATATTTGACATACACTAATCCCGATTGTTTAGTTGTATGTCAATCGATGGGTTGACAGACTACGTAAGCGTTAATTATTTATATTTAATGCTTATGCAGTTGTGTGGTGCACTCTGGATGATGGTTGATTATTTATCGTTGCTATTATATACATGTGTTGTAGAAAATCCATATAATTAACATTATATGGTAATTGATTGGGCCTCATTCCAATTTAGAAAATAAATTCATGTGTTGAATTGAAAATATATTCATGTGTCGAATAGAAATATATTCATGTGTTGAATAGAAAAATAAATTCATGTGTTGAAATGAAAATAAATTCATGTGTTGAATTGAAAATATATTCATGTGTTGAATAGAAATATATTCATGTGTTGAATAGAAAAATAAATTCATGTGTTGAATTGAAAATAAATTCATGTGTTGAATAGAATAAATACTCATGTGTTGAGTAAAAGCCATGTTGATTAGATTGACGCCATTTTGACATGAACGATATTTATATCGATTTTATTCATTTTTATAATGAATATAGAAAAGAAAGTGATTTCAAAATTTAACGTTTTGAAAATATTATCATTTGTATATCGATGATGTGGAATATTCAATTTTGATTCGAAATTGAATATGAAGTTGAAATCGTTTTGAAAACGAATTTAAAACGATTTATAAAATACGTTTTAAAAGGAAATCGATGAAATATATATAATATATTTATATTATATATATAATGGCCTGAATAGAACGCGCCGTGCCACGACAGTACGCGAATTTCGACCATTGACTTCGAATGGATATTGCGGGAGATCCGACCGTCGGATTCTCCTAAAACCAGAATAGTTGGGTTCATATCGAAAAGGGCTTTCTAACGAATATTAGAAATTTGAAATCTAATGGTTGGATTTGGAATTATGTCCAAATCAAATTTGAAAAATGTCGTTGTAAGTGCAGTTCGATGGCTGTTGATGGAAATCGACTGTACGGGCCTTGATAAAATTATTAAAATTTTTAGTAATTAGTGTAAAATCATAAGAAATGATTTGTGAAGAATTGGGATAAGAATTTCCATATTTGAAAAGATAAAAATAGATTTTTATCGAAATGAACTAGTTTTGAACAAGAATAATAATTTATTTATTTTTTTAAAAAATAAATTGGATTTGAAATGGTTTTGAAATTAACCAGAATTTCCAATAATTGAATTGGAATGGATTTGAATCGAAATTATCTTTGGAATATTTCGATGTTGGATTTCTTGATTATAACAATATTGTTATGGGAATTTGAAAGATATATTTATATCGTTATTTCTAATACGATATTTGGTGGTCGTAGAATTTGATATTGAATATAAGCCGATATATTTTCTATTCAGAGCCTTGTATTTAATATCAAATGTGATGTGGGTTTGTCGTGAATGGTATCTTCAATAATACTGTTCTTAGACCCAATGGAGTTAAGAAAATCAGAAACTAACTAGAGATTAGTTAAGTTGAATGGTCTCCTGGGTATTGATTTAATGTTGGTTTCGGCCTTCGGGGTTAATACTTAAAGAATTGTTCACTTGCTAATTTACGGTTAAAGGCCGATGGAGTGGAATGTGATTTTGGGTTTATAGTGAACCATGTTTTAAATGACATTGGTTCTTTAGCCCAGTTAAAGACAGGATGTGATTTCCCAAGTTAAATAATCATTGTTAGCGGTTATTGGGAAGATTAAAACCAAGTGGAGTTTTAATGAATCTTTAATTAGATTGAAATGATCGAGAATGGAGTATCACCAGTTTTGCTCTAGACGATAGTTAAATCTTTAATTAGATTTGAACATGAAATGGTAATTGAATTTACTGATAACACCATGGTGTTAGATATGAAGTATGACCAGTTTTACTTCATGGGATGAATAGGTTGGGATTGGGAAATAGAATAAATGATTACTTCGGTGTGGTTCGCTAATCCCGACTTGTTTGAATTGATATTGAAAAGAAGATTAAAGAATAAATTTGAGGAATTTATCTTTGATAAAATTAATGGGAACCTCACCCTAAGAATGTGAAATTTCACAACTAACTGAAGATTAGTTATGATGAATGGTTTCCTGTGTATTGATCTGATGTTGGTTTCGGCCTTCGGGGTTAATATTTGGGGAATTGTTCTCTTACTAATTTACGGTTAGTGACTGATGAATTGGAATGAGGCGTATGTTGTGTTTGTGTAACACTTGTTTATTATACACGTGAGTTATTCAGAAAGACCTGGTTTATCCCATTCTGAATAACTGATTCGACATGGTGTCGAAGAGGAAGACGGTGGTTGAAGACCAGAGGTCTTCATGTCGTTTGGGTTATTACTGATGATCTTGATTGGGCTGTACACCCAAGAGGAGGGAATCAGTTGGTGATCGTCCAGACGTACTTGGAGATCGATGGATATGCAAGGTACAAGGTGCCTCCAGTTTCGTTCAGACCCAGAACGAACTTGTAAATGGACTGTGTGTCTGACATTGGATTTTATTCTGTGTGATTTATTTCTATTAAATATATATCTGTTTGGCGGCAGAGAACTTATTCTCTTGCTTAAAGCCATTCTCTGAGACGTACGAGCTCAGGGGTTATATATTGATGGATATCAATCGCATGGTGTGAACGTCCTATGTGGCATGCCTAAGTGGCAATATGATCAAGGCTTCTGCTGAAAAGCAGAGTCTTGTGGTTGATGATCAAAGCAAGGCCTGTGTGGCATAGCTTTGTGTAACGTTGATTCGCGAGCCTCACACCCCGGTTGTGAACCAGAAACGGGAGAAGGACCTCAGGGAGGGCATGTGTTTCCTTCTAGCTAGAGGTGATGTCAGTGCTTAAACCGGCTGACATTTATATTATTTTCACCTGTGTGGTTGTTGATGTTGCGAGGCGCCTTGGTTATATCGGTCAATTCGGGCCGATGGAGTCATTCGTTGGCTCGTTTACGCCCCAAAGGGCGGGGAAACGCAGTGTTCAGGCATTTTAATCCACATCAGTGGACCGGCCCTGACGATCCAAGGGCTCACCTGTGTCTGGGTCCTGAGGCTCGGGCTAGACAGTCTGGAATCGGTAGAGGACGATCCCTGGCCTCGGATCACAGATGGAAATCCAACTTCCAATACGTGACATTGCGGTTTTGATTGTAGAGCCTAGTATTGGCGACATGATATATGGTACCCATGCCGTCTATGATTGATATTTATGGTTGAAATTGTTTTGACACTATACACTTATAGTAATAATAAAACATGAAATTTAACATATCAAGCATTCTTTGGCTATTATAAGGTAAAACCCTATCCTCCGGCTTGGGTTGCATTGTGTGATGGGACCTGGGTCTTATAATAGCTTCATTTTCCTTTATTTAGCATTGCGCTATTGTTTTATGCACTGGTGTTCTTGGAAGGAAACTCATTCCGTGTTATACGGCGTGGTCCCTTGATTTGCCTAATTTTAAATAAAGATTAATAACTGTTTTAGTTCTCACACCAGTCACATGACTGACCTGGTGTTTATTGTTTTAACCTAAACTCTGGGTGCCCCTATTTTCGGCATGGGCAGCTAGTAGTTTTGGTTTTGCAGATTTATATTCACAGGATCCTGATTTACAGCTGGAACGATACCCGGAAAGCTCTGTATCCGTGTATTACTTCTAGTTGTGTACTGTATTATTTTCCGCTGCTATGTAATGTATTGTAATCTCTGATATTTTTTAATGTCTAATATTGATCCATACTCAGTATATTCTTGTATTCTGGTGTAATTGTTGCAATAAATAATGAAATGTTCTTCTGTCTGTTTTCTAATGTGTTGTGTTCTCAAAACAATCAGGCGTTTCGTACAGTCTTGGTCGGTTTAGCGATTGATTCGGATCGAGCGAAATTCCCGGTCGTTACACATCACTTTTAGGGATCGTAAGATTTTACATTTGCTTAAAATGATATTTTTTGATATGCTTGTAATTATCTGTAAATAAGTAGTGGAGATGTTGTATCAATCAAGGGTAGTACAAAATTTCTATAAAGAAAGGTATATATTGCCTTGTTTGAAGAAATTTAATGGTACAAAATGTTCACTTTTGCTAATCCAACCTATTTTTACTAAATAGTCTATATTTTATTTTTCTCAAAGAAAAAAAGATTCGATTAAGAATATTCAAATTAATAAAAAAAATAGTATTTATTAATTAGTATTACGTAGTATTTTGAATTAAGTAGTATTTTTAATTTTGAGTCTTTTTGTTCGGAAAGAGGAGGACTTAATGTTTATTCATTCGCCGGAACCTAAAGTGAAAATTGTTGTAGATAGGGATCCTGTAAATACGTCTTTCGAGGAACGGGCCAGACCTATTCATTTCTCAAGACCAATCGATTACTTAAAATAAATGAAAGTATTCGAAAATGAAAACCTTATATTATAATCATAAAGAACATTGTTCATGGCGAGACAAGTCGTTTATCATTACGATATGTGTCAAGTGGAAGTGCAGTGATGTATGTAGCGGAGGCATCCTAACAGACCGAGAGATTTGAACTTTATCATTTCATCCAATAAGATTATTTCTTCTATTTCTAGGAAATTTCTAAAACATTTCTCTCTTGAATATCATTCAAAAAAATTCAGATTACCTAGTATTCCACCAATGAATAATCCAAGGTTCCAGAATTTTTTGAAATGAGAGAGAGATCCACTCTCTCTGAGACAGTGCCCAGATCATTACGCCTTTCATGCGGGTCGGAACTTACCCGACAAGGAATTTCGCTACCTTAGGACCGTTATACTACTGTTGCTTTAGCTTTACTCATGTCCGAAGCATATTTTTATGTAGGTCTTACCAAAAAAGGATTGGCTTATTTTGGAAAATACATTCAAACAACTCCAATCCTTTTACACCACAAATAGGAACTAATGAATAAACCTGCGATTCCATAGAACGACATCACGATCCCTTATGGAAAAAAAATTGTTGAGAAGGAAATCCTGGTATCAGATTCCTACTAAGATAAGTAGAAATTCCAACCACTAAGAATCCTAGTGAACCTATAAAATGAATAAAGGCATATGGATGATATGAACTGCCTAAACAATAATTCTTGAATGGTGAACAACCAGAGCCTATTACTCACTACATCAAAGAATTTCCATTAATGAAACCATGGAAATCCGTCGGAAAAGAAAAAACACGCGTGTCCGATGAAATGATTGTTGCTATCTGCTCCAATCACCCTCACCCCCATTTGTCACACCTAATAAAGAAAAAAAATCCAAACTATTCTTTATGAATTATTTCAAGTTCGGGGCGATTTCATTGATATAGTCAAGTAAGGATTTCCTATTAATACTATTGGAAGTAGCTGTATTGGTGAAGACCTAATGCCCAAAGATTCATAATAAGCCAGAGGTTCGCTACGCACTCTCTCGTGGATACAAAAAAATTTGGATTTATTCTTTAACAGGAATTGTTGAATATTAAAAACTTATTACGCGTAATTCTATTTTTTTGGCAAACAAACAGGGTTTCTATCGGTTACTCGATAAGGAAATATGCACCTAGTATAAACACTGGTGATCTATTAGATTGACTGGTCTGTAACTAGAAAAGTAAATGCTTGATCTTGAGAAGCTTCTGATCTGGTGGGTCTGTAAAATTCGGTAAGATAAGCAGTATTATTGAACCAAACGAAACAACCAGCGATGAAAAATGTTACATTATATAGGCTTAAACGCAGATTAAATGCATAGTTTGTTTTAGAAAGTTCTAAAATGGATAAAATTTCTTAAACAAATAGCAAAATTTTATTATTATTTTTTACCAGTCTTTGATTAGCCATGCAACAGGAATTGGAATAAGGGAGAGTAGCAGAAGTCTCATGCCCACTGTGCAAACATAATGACATAATCAGTTTCATTCATGCTTGAAATTTGGAATACTAAAACAAACAAGAATCTCCAGTTGCCATAGTATAAGTATACAGCAAGAAAATCCATCAGAATCCTGAATCCCCAGTCCCTATTCTTCCCATCGTAGTATGCCCAAAGTCTGCTACTAATATATCCTTGTCTTTTCCAGAATTGTTGAGAACTTTAAAACTTGCTGGCGTCAATCCTTGTCCAAGAGTGAAATGGTCCACTTTTTTCAATGATGCTTGCAACTGAAGCATCCTTGTTAGATATCTCATTATTTTTTCCTCTTCTCCATACATAAAAAATGGTAAAGCGCTGGGAACAAAGTCTCTTATAAATACCCAAAAATATTTTATGGTTTACACAATTTATATTTCTTAAGTTTATGCCTTACTCTTTTCATGGTAGGATATTGAAATCTGCACTTGGTCATCGTTAGAACCGTAATCATGCATTGTAGCAATAGTTCCCGCCATTTGCCCATTAATATGAATAACGAACCTTTACAGATTATATCATGCACCAGCATAAATTGAAAGCTTTCAACATATAAAATTATCTGAAAATGTTTAAAATAACTAGAAAACTCATATAATATGGAGGGTGTACAAAATTGGCTAACATTCAATTTATTGTATAACTAAACCATTGACTACTTAGAATTCGAAATTTCAATAATCGTAGAACATTAAAAAAATACTTGAATATTCATACCTAAGGGTTCAACTCCCACATAAAATAACAACTCTAGCATTTCCTACTAAGAATTAAACTAGACAGAAATTAAAATGAACAAGAATTTAAATTGATTTGAAATCTCATTGGAATTGATTTTGAAATCCAAATCGAAATCCATTTCAAAATCTAGATCAAAATAGATTTTGAAACAATCGAAGTGAAAATTTTCTTGATCAATCTTCAACATGAAAAAATAAAAGAATCAATCCACAATATTAGAAATAAATATGGTCTGATTTTTTTACTTTTAAGAGGAAACAAAAATACTAGGAAAAGGAAGTGGAGCCAAAAGATTTGGACTAAAATAACTTGCACTTGCATCGACTCTCAAAGAACCGATGCAGATACAACTATTTGCATTGGTCACATCAGTTGTAAAGATACCCGATGCAAATATAACAATTTTCTCCGATCTAGTTGCATCAGTTGTTTATGACAGCCAATGCAAACTGTATTTAATATTTTATATTTCTTACCATGTAACAATTGTTGAGTCCGTGTGGCGATAGTCGCTACATGCAGGACCAATGATGGTCAATATATGTAGAATTTGAAGCGCAGTAATCATAGCAGTAGCAATACAAATATAATAGCAGCAGAAAATATTAAAACAGTAAAGTATAATGACATTAGGAATTTTATACTAGTTCGATGCACCATCATACGTACAGTCTCAGACTTCTTTTGGATTAATAGTTATCAATAACCCTCACTTAACCTAAAGGAATAGGTTTACACCGCCTGAGACATCGGGCAAACTTTGACCACCTGAAGCAACCAAAGTAAGATTTTTCCAACGGAGCAACCAACGGGACTTCTACCACCTGAGAAACTGGACAGGATTTTTCCCGCCTGAGCAACTGAACAGGAATTGAATACAAGCAATAAAGGTTGTTTTTACTTAGTGTGTTCTATATACAACACTGATTTGTCTCTTGTAGTACATCCATCCTATAATCTTCTTTTTAAGTTGTATAATTGTGCTAAACATGAAGAATAAGAAAGATAATGAAGATTAGTTATCACAAGATGTTAAAATTTGGGAGCAACTGATAATCAAAAAGTAAGTAAAGAGAAAGAATCAGATGATAGAACTAGATTAGATTATCTGATTGAAACAAATGATTGTGAAGTTATTATATATAGTATCAAGAGTTATTTCTCTTCACGAATAGTTTTGATTAATGGAAATTAATGTAACGATTGGTCGTTGAAGAAAAACATATTTTTAGAAAGTAGTCGCTCAGCTAGCTAAAAATAACTTCAGCTGGTTGAATCAATTGAAATTAGAGACAATAAAGAAATAGTTCAAATTTGGCAGTTTTTAGCGGGTTAAATATATCCATTCAGTCGGGTTTTCATTCAACAAGAATATGAATGATGCATTCAGTCGGCTGAATGAGGGCACACAACCGGCTAAATGCACAGCCAGATTTGTGCATGTCTTTTGTTCAAAAATTGTCTTGTATATATATATACACACACACACACACAAAATTTCGCGCTATATATTTCTCAAGAGATATTTTAATAATTTATTTTAATTAATAATAGACTTAAATCAATAAATAAATCAATTAATGCTTCTAGAATCTATTATTCAATTCTTTACGCTCTTGGAATCAGTTCTTCGAAATTTCTCCTGCAATAAAGGTTAGCATACGAGAATACCATCGTATATAGTTGTCACAATCAAAATATCATAAAATAGAAGTTTTAACAATCTCCTCCTTTTTGATGATGGCAACTATATGACATATAAGTATAGAATATTGCTCCTCCTATTTATATGCAATAATTTCTCCCCCTTTGTCATCGACAAAATGGATTAAAATATTGATAATTATAACGTGTTTTACATACAAACATGGGGTGTAAATAAAAAATATTCACAGATATTTAGAACAAACATTTATTGATAAATCTTTTGATGATAAAATTTCTAATTCTTGTCTTAATTTAATAAATATATTCTCATTTAATGGTTTGTAAATATATTAGCCAATTGACTCTCAAAGGAAACAAAATTTAAGTTTACTTTATCCTTTTCAATATTATCATGGAGAAAATGATGTCGAATATCTATATATTTTGTTCGTGGATGATTGACTGGATTTTTTTGATAGGTTAATAGCACTTGTATTATCATTGTAGACAACAGATTTAGATAAATTAATTCTAAAATCTTGAGGTATTTGTTGCATGTATATGAATTGAGCATATGCCAAAGAAGCAGAAAATTATTGCACTTTACACGTCGAGAGTGAAACACTATTTTGTTTCTTGCTAAACCAAGATACCAAAGATTTTCCGATAAAGTGACATGTTATATTCATACTTTTTCGATCCACCCGACATCCTCCAAAGTCAACATCACTGTATGGTACTAGCTCAAAAGGCCATTCTTTCAGATAGTACAGCCCAAAATTTCTAGTCTTGCTAAGATAAGGTAATATATGTTTCACGGCTCGTAGATGTGATTCTTTTGGATCTGCTTGAAATCATGCACATAAGCAAACACTCCCAATTATATCATGACGACTAGCAGTTATGTATAATAATGATCCAATCATGCTTCGATATGTCTTTTGATCAACACTTGTACCATTTTCATCTCCATCGAGGTGTGTTGATATACTCATTGGAGTTAGTTTGGCCGATGTATTTTCCATACTGAAACGATTAATCAGATTATTACAATATTTTTCTTAACTAATAAAAAACCCATTTTCTAATTGTTTAATATATAAGCCAAGAAAATACGATAATTCACCTGTAACACCCCATGTCCGTTAATGTCACTCACAAAGGAAATGCACTAAGTTTCGTGAAGCGTTATAAGTAAACAGAACAAAAATATTACAAGACAGATATATAAAATAACAATGGAATAAAAACTTTATTTATCATAAAACACTGTAGTCCAAAAATTCACATGTCTGAAATACAAAAACCCATTACAACATAAAAGCTACTGTCTTATACTATTAGAGTACATAAATACTTAAAAGAAAACATAATTCCCCAAAAAGTGACAAAGTCATAGTAGAGATAAGAACTTGAGCCATACTTCGAAAGTAGCTCCTAGCAAGATGATAACCGAGTCCTGACTAAGCCTGAGCATTCTCATCCTGAGAACCTGGGGGGAAACGGAAGAAAGAAGAGGAAACAAAAGGGTCAGACATAAAGTTTGGCGAGCCTAGTTACTTTTAGCAAGTAAATAAATATAAGTTGTATGACAGGCATATAAAGTGGATAAAAGAGATTACTACATAAAAGGCACGTGTGACAAGGTAGACGAAATAAGGTGTATACGCTTCTCTCATGAGTACTCTGCACTATTACTAGTATAACCAGAATGAGACGAACCCCAACATGTATGAAATGGTAGACTTAGGCGTACTTCTGGTGAGAGGTTTTAACCCCATACAATCCACAGACAGCCCCAATAACAGAGTCCTAAACTTACCAGAGCATACATGTACCCTAACTACTACCCAAATAGATCGGCTCCCTACTCCGTGATACCCTGTGTTGGCCCCACAGTAGGGTGTATCACTTCCTAATGTGGCAACCTTTCATTTTCAAGATGTGAACAACCATATCTACTGATGTCACAATGTCTTAATTCCCATGGCAAGCCGGACCCATGCACGCACATGACTCCATTGGATTCCTGCGCTGTTGACACCGCCCCTTCGTTTTGGATCTCTTACAATCAGACCAGTAAGCGTGGCCCTACTCCGACCTAGTTCTGAGTACTCGTTTGATACCTAGATGAGTTACTAACTGAAACAGGTCCCACACACAAGATGATACAAGCTCTCCCTAGGCATGCATCCCCACTACTAGGATTTCAACTGGTCATGCCTAACAGTCCAACATGTAAAACAGGTTAAGTTGTCATGCCTATATATGTAAATATTACCCCACCGCCACAAGATTTACTTAACCCTCACCGATCCAAGCATTTTTACTTAACAAAGTTGCATAACCCCAAAGTATAAAATAGGTTAAGTTTGTGGGCCTTGTATATATAAATATTACCCACTGCCACAAGATTTACTTAACCCACCCACTATTTCTACTAAGTTTACTTAACCCCTATTCAATTTAACATGTTCATACAATCCCTATGGATTCATCTTGGTTAAGTATTCCAATTCGTTACCAAGTCCATTCATGGTTACAATGGGCTAGACCTCCCACATTAGGCCTATAACTTGTGGATTTTGGATATGCCTGTCAGGTCCGGGCAGACTTCTTCCACAAGTTGGGCCTAACCTCTTGCCTTAGCCTATCTCATATTTGTGCACTTAGACCCCTCACATTAGATTCAACATTTGTGGTTACTGGATATGCTGGTCGGGTCCGGGTAGACTTCCACCACAAATGCAATCTAACTTCGTGTCATAAGTGCCATTACAGTTTTCTAATTACTGTAATCCTAGGCATTTTAGTTATTAACCAATTAACTATGCCTATGTCTTTATAGGTGTTCATGCCCATTTACCCAATTATATTCATAATGGATTATACGTCCAAATTCATACTTGTCATTCAAGTTATGCCAATTCTAATGTTTTCCCCCCGTTCCCTAACTAATGCATTCGCATGTATTTGGCATCATGTCTAGGCTAGAAAGTAGCCTAGCCATAAACAATACAAGGGAAAGATGGAAATAATGATTATTTTAACAAAAGTGACATAAACATGTAATTGGCATAGTGATAAGGTGGACATATAAAAATAGATCTAATGAGCATGTGATAATAAAACTAGATCTAGCATACCAAGGATGTCATAATAGGCATGAATAAATAAGGATTAATATTTCCAATTAATGATAGATCTAAATTAATCACCATATGATAGGTAAAGTTTAAGATCCACAAATGTAACATGATAAATTAACCACAAGTGAATTAGATCTATAAAGGTAAATCTAGCGTGACATGATAAATTAACCACAAGCGAATTAGATCTAAAAAGATCTAGCATGACATGTTAAATTAACCACAAGCGAACTAGATCTAAAAAGGTAGATCTAGCATGATAATAATTTAGGACCCACAATTGTGACATGATAAATTAACCACAGCAAATTAGATCTAAAAAGGTAGATCTAGCATGACATGATAAATTAACCACAAGAAAATTAGATCTAAAAAGGTAGATCTAGCATGATAATAATTTAAGATCCACAATTTTGACATGAGAAATTAATCACAAGAGAATTAGATCTAAAAAGATCTAGCATGACAATATTTAAGATCCACATCATAGTTATGTCAAAGATTCAAAAGTCCCAATAGATCGAATATGATAAAGATTTAGATCCAAGTCATAGAGTATTATAAATTCACAAATTATGATAGATCCAATATGATTCAATCACATACATATATCCAAATCACCGTCATATCATGTTTACTTTTAATCATTTAAATCTAAAAGTAACTAACTCGTCATGTTTGGATTTTAGAAGATAGAAAAGAATTTGTTGGTGTTGAATCTCAGATCTATAGTTGAAACGCTTGAATCTTTTTTTAAAACTTGATTTTAAAGAAGAATAGGATATTTAATTGAAGTTGCAGCAGAGCCTCGCCATCACCATTATTTTTCCAATGAATAAAACCTAGACTTAAAGTCCTTTATATAGCCGCTGCACCCTGAATCTGGACACTGCATGTGTCTAGAAACATTCAGTAAATTCGACCCAGGGGAGTCGACCCCACTGTCGACCCAGCAGGTCTCGGGTCAACATCCCAAAAGGGTCAGTCCGGCGTTTTGGCGTTTTGGCTTCCAGCTTTGTCGTTTTGAGTTTTTTTGGATATTTATTTATTTAATTTTTATATATCTGTATATATATTTTTCTCATATGCATACAAATTTTAAGGCTTAATAACTTCTTCATACGGTGTTCGTTTTACGCAAGCTAAATGTCTATCTTGGACAAAATTTCGAGATGAACGCAATGGTATAGTCTATTTTACTTAATTCATAGTATTTAATTAAGTTATTACATTATATTCAATATATAATGTAGTTAAAATGTCTAAAATTTTCGGGGTGTTACATTCTCCCCTCGAAATCTCCAAGTTAAGAAGAATGTATATCCTACCATCCACATCCATCTACTCATGCACCAATCACTGGCATCCATTGTCCTTAAAAGATTTCTAATGCTTATATGAACATATGCAAAGTGGTGTGTATATGTCCCAATACTAATGCGAAAGATCAGGCGGTCCACTGATTTAGTTGACCTCCTTAATGCAACGTATGTTAGTGTCATGAATTCAACATGTACGCAAATAATCCTATTATAACATGTAAGTTCTATATGTGTGCACAATCACTCAGCCAAATTTCGTCAACCGACAAATTCACTCCGTTTGGCTTCAAAGTGGAAATATAACAATAATTAATTGTACGCATTCCAATAAAACTTGTTTCGTCGAAAACGAAAATTGTTTGAAAAGAATTTTTAAGGCTGAAATATCGATAAAATATATTTAAATTCAAAAAAAATTATTTAAATCATAATAAAATCGTATTTCTCCAAATGAAGTTCTACAGATCATGACAATAAACCCATATAAATTTTCAAACTCAATATCCAAATATTCAGTTTTAAAACGATATCCAATATATAAAAATTCCTTTATTTTTATTAAATAAACGCTATCGTTTATTAACGAAATTCCATAGCGACTATTTGAAAATTTGAATTGGTTATAACTTGTAATCTATAAGTTGAAATCTTCATTTTTCTCTTCTGTTAGAAAGATATAATCAATAAGATTCTAAAGTTTCTTGTTTTACAGAAATCCGACTTATATCGGACCTTGTATACTGAAGTTCAAATTTCAATAATACGAACTACCGCACCATTTCGAGCTCGTTTTAAATATAATATAAATTATATATATTCGAACTTCATTTTAAAAAATAATTTCGATATGAAATCCATTATATCTCCAATATAATATATAAAACAGATTTAAATATTCTAATTTAATGGCCGAACAGTCTGGGATGTTACATTCTTCCCCCCTTTAAAGAATTTTGTCCTCGAAATTACATGATAAGAAGAATGCACTGAACCCATTTATCTTAAAATAATTATTATAGAATTATCATCAAAACAAATTTAGTCTCTTTAAAAAATTTGGAAATGTCGCCAGCACCTCCTCTGTGTGATTCGATAGGTACAACTACAACCGCCACTCTGGGCTCGGCTCCATCAAAAGAAAACCAAAAGCCAAATGGCTATCCAACTCAGGGGTATAAAATCAATTGCTCCAACCAATATATTAAGGTTTACCTGTTTTTCGTGTAACTTAATTCCAATTTTGAAGCAAATCAACTAACTGTCCTTCGTCTTCCAATTTGTATTTCAATCTCTGCAATCAAGCCAATTCCCATAGCATTCTAATATCTGTACTTGAATAATCCAACATTATTCCATTCAACTTCTTCATTGACCCATTTGATGAAATTTATTCGACCAATCCAACATTTAAATAACAAACAACCAAATCATTTGAATCATATTCAACATTGATATTTCCTGGTCTACGCCCACTTAGGTTTAACATAAATCAATATCAATCGATTAATTTCTGATTAATTTCTGATTTATTTATATTATTATCCATTTGAGTTCCAGTTTCATTTTATTCAATTCCAATTGAATTCCATCTTAATTAATTCTACTTAACCAGGTTAAGTTTCATTTTCATATCTAATTCAATTGACTAACTGATTTTTCTAATTAGTTAATTTTTATTTCATAATTCAATTTGAATTTCAAACAATTCAAGCAAAACAAACAAACAACCAATATTACTATATTATAGAAAATTATTTCCTTTTATATAAAAATATAATTTGGGCAAAATTATTTCATTTACCTACTTTATAAAACAATATTGAGTCAATTGCCAGTCCAAAAATCGAACCGATCAAATAACACAGTATAAAATATTTTTATTTAAAATCTACAAATACGCTCTCTTGTATAAACACACAACTCAAATCTACAGAGTTACTAACCCCATCTCTATCGACTTACGCCATAGAGCCAAGGTTATCACTAAACCAATAGCTCTGATACCAATTATGACGACCCAAATTTCTAGTACCTTTTGAGTTGACCAAACAACACCAGACTAACCCAAATTGTACTGGAAACCCAGACATCAATAGAAAGAATTTAGAGGATGAGAAAAGAAAGAAAGAAATATTAGAATAGAAGAAGAAGAATCAACACCACACAGATTCTCAAATTGCAGCAGAACAAAATATAATATGGAAATAATCTTTATTGAGAACTTGAGGTAGTACTTGCATACATCAGAGTACAACGAATAAATTGAGACAGTTATAACAACCTGTCCTCAAATATAGCACACAGCAGGATAATATTATATGTGTATCATAGTCTGGATTGTTCCAGCTCATCTCTGAACTTCACATCATCCAATAACCTGAACCTGTAACCCGGGCTAACCCGAGCAGTACAAATACCGGGTCAGTCTGGTGAACCAGAGTGAGAAACTCACTAAGTTTATAAATAACACCCAAACTGATTTTAAAGTTAACAAATCCTTTTTTAAATAAAAGGATAATCGTAAGACCGACCCACACATAAACATGGATGGTTTTTACCTTACGATAACCCAAAACATTTTCAAAATCATATATTAGTCGGATATTATAATAATGTCTAAATACAAATAAATAGCAATCTAGCAGAATGCTTGCATCTCACGCTCCACATATATAGTATAATATCAAAACCACGGGCGCTTATTGGTGATTGGATTCTGACTATTACAAGATAAGGAACCATCTGCCAATAGTGTATCTCTAGAGGGGAATACACTGGGTTCAACAAGAACGTCTTGCAATCCGGCCCACACATGACCGACCACTCATTTCGCTTGAGTGTATTGAATGTATATCACCAACGGTTGGGATTAGCAACCGCTTCCCGAATGGTACAGCATTGATAGATTAAAGAAGCAAAAGGAATTTCTCCAGGTATGTGATTATACACCCTAATGGGAGCGACCCACATAGCCATGCTGCCTGCACGATTTTTGTCACTTCTCGGTTGATGAGGCTTGAGGTTATAATCGACTTTTGGAACATCTGCCACCATTCACATCGTCTATACAAGTCATCCAAGAACCGGATGAACCGAAGGCACCCTCCTACCGCATTCAAAGGATCAGTAATGAGAAGTCCTTGCAACCCGCAAAATCTCAACCACGACCGAATCACAGTTTGAAAACCTCTGGTAGCTAGCCAGAGATATTCAATAGTAATCCTTCCGCTTATGATGATCCACGGTCTTCAACGCTCCATCTCGACCATCTTCTGATATCTTCAACTTTTAAGTATTTGTTGGTCATAATGGTTTTCGAATATAAATTCGGTCCAGGTATTTCCATACGAACAATCGTTTTGGCCAGATTTTGATAGTCGGTGGTTTAACTATCAAAATAAACAACCATCATCCATAGAAAAATAAAGTGGATTCATTGGTTCAGTATACAACGTCACTGGCCTTTTTAGTTAACAGTTGTTAATTAGATTTCTGAATCTCCCAATAATTGGAATCCCGCTTTCTCAAATTCTTATTTCCAAATCAAAATTTTCAACTTATAACTCTTCACATTTTAGCTTAAAATATTCTTCATGGAAATATTATTTTAATCTCATCAACCACCATTGTTTCTAAACTACACCATCTTTGGATAATCATGAAGTCATTCAAGTTGGGGTATTTTATTTACCTCTCAGACCTTGAGACAACAACATTCTTATCTTTAAGTTTATCAACGAAATTTCATTCCAATAATTGTCCCAACACTTTTGTTTACTATAGAATTTCCCTTTTTATTAACCACTTTACTTTGTTTATTTTCAACTAAACCCCGTTTCATATCTAACACGCTTATTTCCAAATCTTATCATTATATCTTCACTTTTATAATCAGATTCAATCCACTTAAGCTTTCGTTCGATTTCAACTCATATTAAAACTTCCCTTTTATAGAGTGCCTTCCGCGAACTTGGATCAAAAGTCCAACTCATAAAAATACCTATATAGAATTCTTTTTAATTATAAAACCAAGTCAACTCCATTCCCTTTAAAATTATTCTCGTCTCATAATTCCTTTTTTAAAGTTAATATTTATTTCTTTTATAGAAATCTCGATTTGATATATCAAAAATATTTTGGTTTCATTTGAAAACACTCTTGTATATTCAAATCTTATCTATCGAGTTACTTTATGAATTCATATTCATACTTTACTTTAAAAATCCCATTTACAGGTCAACTCCTTGTAAATTGTCTAACATCATTTACGTCGGATATTTTACTACATTATCAATTTTAAATAAAATAATTAATCTTTCTAAAAAGGTTATTCTGAAACGACATTTAATTTCAATAATATTTAACATTCCAATAATCGTTTTCAGTAATCAATTTTTGTACGAATAGTCGACTTTGTCATTTCAAAACATGGTTATTTTGTTAACCAATTCCATTTAGTTATTTCATTTAAATTAATAAATAAAATTAATTTAAATAATCTCATCTGATTGTTTATTGAAAACAATTAATTCAACTCTTTAACCATTTCGTTAATCACTGCTCACTTGTTTACAAAACTTATTAACCAACAAATCTCGCTTTATACACTCAAGATAAAAATAATTATTTATTCCCTTTAATAACTTCATTGAAAAATAATCTATATATAATAGATTTTAAATCTTTCTTTAGTTATAAAAACAAATTTATAACTACCTTTCTATTGATTTACTTGATGGTAAATCAATTTCTATACAGCGGTTCATTTACAGGCCATTTGTCGTTACTCAACCAATATCACTCATTTGTTAATATCACAATTGCTGAATTTAAATTCAACAATCAATCAAATTGATTAATAGTACATATAAATAAACAATATATTTGAGGAATCCGGTTGGATTCCTCCAACCTGTCCTTTAATGCATCAAACGGGTTACTTCAATTTTAACACAACAATACAGTTCAACCAATAGCAATCAATAAATAATTTATAACATTCAATCAAGCATTCAATTATGTATTTAATACATTAATATTATTACAAACGTAACCAACAAGTACCTTGTTTGGAATCTAATCATTAAAATAATAATTTAATTAGATTAGATTAAACAAATGCTTAATTTAATCCATGAATGTTAAAAATATTCAGCACACATGTAAACAGTCATCCAATTATCAACCATTGCACACAAAATAAAAATCCAATTTATATAAAATATAAATGGGATAAACTGAGTGAGTTAAACTCACCTTGATCTCTATCTATTGCTGAAATGGTTTGTTTAATTAAATTAAACTGGCATTTAATTTAATCAAATACCCCAATAGCTGCCAACTCTGATTGGACCAGTTTCCTCGTTTTACGATCGTCGATATGGTTCCATCGTCACTGGTTTCATCCAATGTCGTTACTGTATAACACATTTAAAATCTTAATATGGTGTTCACTATTTAATATTATATTATTAATACTTTAATTATCTATATTAACTTAAATTTTAATTATGATTCTTAAGACCCTCTTAGTTGTTTTATAAATTGGATCATTCATGTTTTAATTTGACTGATATATCTCACGTACATACTAGTGTTTATTTATTTCACATTATTAATGCTAGTTATTAGATGAAAGGAAACTTTTGAAAAATGTCTCTACTGGTTTTGAAAGTATTATAATACACATTGATCAAGGCATCACACCATAGGTTCTTAAAAATGGCTACTGTAAAAATAATAGGAATTATTATGTAAATACATTTATATAACTACATGGTCGCGTTAAAAACTTATATATTAAAACTACTCTACTTTCTTTTATAAAACTTGATTAGACAAAATGAAACATGGTTGGCGTATTAGGCATAATGAAACTCACGTCATATTATATATATTTAACTAACTAACTAACCGCTAAGTATGTTTATTTATCTCGATTAGGCCCTTTAATTATGAATTAGGGATATCGATTTGTTTCCCATACCTTTACTGTACATCTTCTTCTTGCTCCCTTTGCTATTGAAACCGCGTCCATTGTTCCTTTCTTCTCCTCTTCTATTTCCACATACACCTCCATCGTTTCCCGCAAGGCACACCCTGCTTCAGTTTCGAAACCACAACGTCCATTCACCTACTTAGCAACTGCAACTCATCCAGTAATAAATCCCACTCAGCTGCATTTTGTTTCCCCCACTGCATATTCTCTTCCCCCCTTTATTTTTCCGCACCACAGTTGTTCACGTCTTCTAAAATATTGAACTCTCGCACCCCTTGAATGAACTTCAAAACCTACTCGCCAACATTCCTCACGCCAGACAAGCTAGAGTACCCCATGCCAACACCATCTCGCACCCGCTACTATTCATGTCCCTAGCTTCCTTCATACCCACTTCTTATTCTCTTTCTCGTTTTGAATACCTACAGCCCCGCAGTTCCCATACCCCCATCTTAGAACGCAACACCCCATATATTTCTCTCTCCCCATCCCTTCTTGCTTTCCAGTCCCCCGTTATTGGACCCATGCTTCTCTGCACGTTTAGATTATCACACCATTGCATGCACTCCAGCCCTCCATCGAAATGCCACTGTGTAAACCCAACGCCACCCAAACATATCACTTTCCAATATACACTGCTGCTCCTACATTCTCCCATGTCGTAACTTCCTCTGTTGAAACTAACGCACTCATAAAATGAGCTGCTCTTTAATCTAACTGCCCGAAACCGTCCCCGACTGCACCACCGTTAACCTCCAGCATCAACGTTCACCTACACCCAGACATAACCTCGACCAGATCGTCGTCCGATGCTAGGGAACTTTCGCCATTTTCCTGTGTGACTGGGTCTGACTTCCTCTCCGGTTATGGTGGGAATTCGCGTGAGAGATGCGGTTTTATTAATTGCTTACTGACTAAATAAAAATGGTAGTCTTCATTCACTTCGGCTATTTGAAAAGTTTAAATTTAGTTGTTGGAAAAATTTATGAGTAGTTTTAATTTTATATTGGTTGAGGATTTCACTATTTCTGGAATGAAGATAAAGGAATGGAGCATTAGAATCTTATGTAGAAGAGACTCCGTGAGTGCCAACTTTTAGAGTTCATAGGTTTGCAGAAGAGAATTGTAGGCTAGCGGTAAAGTGAATGGAAATGCCGAAAATGTGGTTGGCAAGTGCTGGAATGGTTTGGCAGGCAAGTTTCTTTTATATATACATACATACATACATATATATATATATATATATATATGGTTACTTGGTTGGCATGAATTAGAGTATTGGGAGGCAAGAAACTAAAAATGTGTCACGCAAGGAATTCGAAAGTGTATGACTCAAGCAAGGAATAGCATGAGCAAAAGCATGTTCAATTTGATTAAAAATACATATATCATACCAATTACCACCGTATCAATATTTAATTATATACACAGCCGCACACGAACTTCAAAAAAATTACGAAATTGGACGTCATGTTATAATTTGATGTTATGGTCCCAATGAAACTAGTGCCATTGAAAACGGACCCCGTTTGCAAAAATAGCGTGTTTTAATTCAAATTATAATCATCTGTTCACCCTTAAATTTCGTCAACCGACAAATTCACTCCGTTTGGCTTTAAACTGAAAATATAGCAATAATTCGCATTCCAATAAAACTTGTTTCGTCGAAAAACGAAATTGTTTGAAAAGAAAATTAATTTTTTAAAGGCTGAAATATTGATAAAGTATGTTTAAATTCAAAATAAATTTTATTTAAATCATAATAAAATCATACTTCTCCAAATGAAGTTCTACAGATCTTGAGAATAAACCCATATAAATTTTCAAACTCAATATCCAAAATTCAGTTTTAAAACGATATCCAATATATAAAAATTCCTTTATTTTTATTAAATAAACGCTATCGTTTATTAACGAAATTCCATAGTGACTATTTGAAAATTTGAATTAGTCATAACTTGTAATCTGTAAGTTGAAATCTCCATTTTTCTCTTCCATTAGAAAGATATAATCAATAAGATTCTAACGTTTTTTGTTTTACAGAAATCCGACTTATATCGGACCCTATATACTCAGCTGAAGTTCAAAATTCAATAATACGAACTACCGCACCATTTCGTGCTCGTTTTAATTATATTATAAATTTTATATTTGGACTTCAATTTATATAATAATTTCAATATAAAATCAATTATATCTCCAATATAATATATAAAACAGATTTAAATATTCTAATTTAAATGGCCAAAAAATCTAGGATGCATATTATGTTCTTCATATTTTTACTTTTATTCTTATTGCTTATTCCGTTGTGTAGCGTTGTGGAGCCATGACAATGTTATGTATTCTTAGTAGAGATAATTTATTAGTTTGAGTTTATTTATCATTTTGTACAAACTATAATACTGTTTTATAACTGTATGATCTTATATACTCTGATTTTGTGGTTTATATAGTTATTACTGTCTCTTTTGTTTATGCCTATGATTGTTACTATTATATGTTATCTGATGCTTTGTGAGATATACGATAGGTTCTGTGATTGTGTTTATGTTCTACTTTCTTTTTTCTCTTCTCTTCTGTTTCCTTCTTTTCTTTCTTCTTTCTCTTCTTTTCTGCAATTACTTTCTCCAAACGATTTCTTTACGTTGATTGAGTGCTTGTATAACACAAATTTTTTGTTATGAGCATCGACGGTGTATAGCGGGTCATCATATTTGGTATCAGGGCTTTGGTTTCGTTGTTTAACCTAAGCAGTACTAAATTTGAGAGTTAATATATACGAGAGAGTAGCATTTGTATTAGTTTTCAAATCTATACATTATTAGTATATATGTAGTATAAGCTATTTTGTACACGAGTGCCATTGGAATAGTTTTTTGTATTTCGTCTTATCGTTCAACCACTTATCTTGGGCGATCTAGTGAACAAGAATGGTTATAATTACTCCATCTTTGGAGTTGAGGATTGGGAAGAATTAAGGACTACTAGCCTCGATTTACAGCTTATGATTCCAATAATGGTACGATACATTATCTAGAATTCCCTAATATCTCAAATTAGTCATGGAGCTCTAATGTAGTAGGTCGAATATATCGCGTTGTGTGGATACTAACGTACCCATATAGCGTACCGTTCCCTGGAACAGAACGGACTGTTGTGTTGCGAGAGTTGTTTGGGTTTATCGCAAGGGTTTATTTGATGACTTGGAGTTGGATACTAAATGAAATATAAGTTTACTTCACAAGACTCTAAGGTTGAGCATGGATTAGTCGAGAGTCATTATCGTTTTGGGTTCCTGAAATTGGTTAGCTCGAGACTAGTTCACTTCAAAGAGGTTTGGTATCGACTTCTTAGAGTCAATGAGGGATTCATCATTGTATACAATGTGTTTGTGTTGTAGAGTGGGGCTCAATTCGATGTGATACCTAAGTAAGATTAATTCTCTCCTTTGCTACTCTAAAGTTTGGAGTTTGAAGTCAGGTTGAGTGATCAACTGAGAGATTGATTATTTCATCCTGAGGGGATGATTGTTGGAGCTGCCAATCGAATAAGCTCACAATGTTCGAGCTTGCGCCCAATGTTGAGGTTTGTCTTGCCTTCTTAGGACAAATCGTGGAGACATGTATTGTTCGTCGTTTCTGTTTTGTTGAGTGCACCCTCGATGAAGGAGAAAGGAAGCGACGTATACTTGATATATGTTTCTATTAATGGCATTTCCATATGTGTTATTGTTTGACGTCAAAATTTCTTCGTTGCATTTGATCTTGTGACTTGATGGATGGAACAAGATTGGGACTCGTCAATTGATCTATCTCTCTTAATTTTGACTTACCATGTGGAAGGTTGAGTTAGATTATATATGTATGTCACATCCTATGTTTGGTCGCCAGAACTTAATACTATGGGTGACTACAGCATCCATAGCAATTAATTTCGGGCCTCGAGGTCGGGGAGTGTTAAAGCGTAACTAGTGTATACTTGGCAGTAGACAGGGTTCGTCAAACTTACAATTCACTAAGTCATGGTTGCATGTCTGCTGAATAGTTTGCATTGGTTCTTGAGCTTAACTGGACTTAATATTTAAGTCTAGCAGTTCAATTGCTAGGTGGATATGGAACATAAGTGGTGGTGAGGGGTTGTTAGTGATGATAGTAGGCTAGAAAAAGTACTTTAGTAGTGAGTCGTCTTAGATTTAGTGATATTGGACTAAGACTTAGATGTTTAATAAGCGAGTTGCTTATGATTGGACGATAGCTAGCAAAGGCAGTTCCTTTGTAGCGAGCCATTGCCTGTGCTTGTAGCTTGAGAGTATTTGGACACATTCGATAAGTTGAGCAGATTGCCACCATGTTTGAGTCAGTTTTCTTATCGATCCAGTTATGGATGCTCTTTTGGTTGGGAATCCCGAGTGGATTTCCGATTGTGAGTAGTTGGTTGGTGTATGTTAATTAAAGCTTCTCACACACTATTTTAATCTTGATTGATTGGTTAGGTTGTTCATACCAACCAGTGAGTCGGCATATTTTTTGGTTGGTTTGTCAAGGTTTCATTTTTCATTGGGAAAAGTGGAGCGATAGGCCCTCGCCTTCTCAAGTAAATGTCCATATGAGCTCAATAAGGATTTGGATGGTTTAGGAAGCTGGAATTTACCTATAAGTATGTCGATTCCTCGTTTTGAGTAGGAATGGAAGGCTAATAGTACTTACTTGGTTGTTTGGGTGGTTTATGTCCGATTTATTTCCGAATGGAAGGTTGTCCCGTTTCAGTCGATAACCAGGACTGTTCGAGGTGTAATCGACTCCTGATTCGAAGTCGATGGCGATAGGGTTCATTTCAGTGAGTTAGAGGCATTATTTATTAACAAGGGGGCTAGAGTCATAGGCGATGTTACATCACTGATATTTCTCTTTCCTGTGAAGTATCTCAACCTTTGCTTGTGACAATGGTTGGAATTCTTGATCTCCTAAGGCTATGAGATTTCCTATAGGCATGCATAGGAAATGTAGTTTCTCTGTGTGTCGAGTTGAAGATGTACCAGTTCGAAAGAGATATCCCTCTAGTGAAAAGCACTTATTTTTAGTACTGGTTATGATTCCATAACTCGATGTGTAGTAGTACATACCTAATCAAGATGGTTGGTTCTGCATGGAAGAGGTGTCATTTGTTTCTGGTATCATTAGAAGGGGATGGATCAAATACATTTCTATTACTATTCGAGATTTCCAAATGGATGCGGGAATGGTTGTTGATGGTTTCATCATTAGGTTGTCTTACAAATTGGAAAATTTATGATAGCGCTAGAGTCATACCCGCTTCATTGACAAGAGAAGCTAGAATAATATTGTTAACGATATTTTTCGTCAACACCGGAAATAAGGGTATAGATGTGGACCTAAGGGAACTTAGGGATTATTTAGCTCCTACAAGCCTGATTTATTTCACCATTTCCTAGATATCAAGGTCTTAAGCCCAAAGATTAGTTACTCTTCCTTCAAAGACGTGAGTATCACGCTTACGAGACTCAAGGAACAACAGTTACCTTAGGTAAGGGTTCCCTAAGAGCAAAACAAGTTAGGAAGCTAAACAACTTGTAGGAGGGTATTTCGTTAATCTAGTCCTTTTGAACTTGATTGAACTCATCGCTCCTTAGGTATCAAGACCCTTAGTCCAAAGATTAGTTACTCTTCCTTCAAGAGGTGAGTATCATGCTTAGAGACTTAAGGTTCAGCAGTTACCATGGGATGGAGTTACAACAATCGTCACTAATCGACACTAAAATACACATTAAGGATATTTAGGCAATTGTTAGGGAAGATTGGGTTGAGGAGAGTAAATTTTCATAAGCACAACAATACAGTTTGCAGTGGTTCGGTTCGGTTCAGACTGAACCTACGTCTACTTTAAGGGCTTTGATGATTTTATTTATAGAGGCAGCTGCATAAGAAATCCCCAAATTGATTTACAAATTAGAGTTAGATCTTTTAGAATTGAGAGCACGATTGCAGAATGAGGGGAAAATCCTCTCAAATATGACCTTTAGGGTCTTATTTATAGAGGATTTAGACCCCTTCTGCTGCCGCTTCTTGGAATTAGTTTCGGAGCACTTTCACTTTTCTAGCCCGCTTCCGTATGATTTGGTTTCGGTGTCGAACTTTTGTATGTGTGTAATAACTCGCAAAATCTGGGCAAATTTAAAATTTTTATTTTTAATAATTTAATGAATTTTAAGGTTTGGAATAATTTATTTTAAATAATAACGACAAAAATTTTATTTAAAAACGAAGTTTAAATTAATAAATTTATATTAATTATATTCGAGCCTGAAACGGCGCGGTAATTTCAAATTTCGATTTCCAACTTTGAAAAATTATATAAAATTAATTATAAGTCGGAATTGAACGAAACAAGAAACATTAGGATCGTATAGAAAATATCTTTCTAATGAATTTTAAAAATTTAGATTTCAGTTTATAATTTGTAAGTTATGGAAAAATCAAAATTTAGAAAGTCGCTATGAAATTTATATATAATATATATGGCCCAAACCGCTACATTTTGCAGACGAAGGAATTTGGACTCGAAACTACTTCCATTGAGTTCGGAATGTCGTTTCTAAATTGAAAAACAGTAAACACTCATATATTTCGAGTTTCTGAAATTTTCGGTATAAAAATTTATTTTCAATATTAAATATATATGCCTTGAAAAATGAGATTTTGCAAACGGACTCCAAATTGAACGAAATTAATTTTGTTGGATTTGTATCGTCAAAACAAAGCTAAAAATGATTTTTCTGTAATTTCTAGAATTAATATGTAACTATTATTGATTTTACAGTGAAAAATGACTTTAAAAATTCATTAAAAATACATACGGACTCGAAAAATTACGAAACCAGTTTCTATAGGTTCGTATTGATTTGAGTTAGTTGTGTTCCGAATTTCATCGAATTTGAAATTAGTATGTGATCGTACAGTCTTAAAAACTATGAAATGTACGTTAATAATAGCATGACGGTTATAATTAAAACTGGGTTTAAACACATAAAGTCCCAATTAAAATTGAACACATCTATATATTATCTCATAGCAGCCATAACCTAGACCTAATTCATTTTTCTAAACCTAATGCTAGCCTCCACCTTCATCTCTCTAATGGCGGCTCCCCTCTTCACAAAATACAAGCTGAAAATCAAATCTCTCCAAACCCTAACAAATTATATATCAAAACGAAGGCCTCGACGATACGAAGCTATGGATGCCATCAGTTTTGTCATACAGCGCTCGGATTCGCCGGAATTTCAAATCAAACTTTCTGATTTTCGAAATTAAAAAGCAGCAGATGTAAATGATTTTTTACCCGCTAATCTAGGAAGAACTGGAAAAAGTGGTCAACATGAAAGTTCTTCGTCTTCGCGAGATACAGGTGCTGGTATTTTTTCAGAATTTTTGGAGCATCGAGGCGGCCTGTGGGGCCCGCAAAATGAATTTCGCTTTCTGGCCAGATACCGGCGGCCGGAGCATCATCGGCGGCGGCGCTTTCTGGTGGTGGTGCGTCTTGCCAAGACGAAGAGATGGGGTGGTTTCAGGTCAATCGGAGGTCGGAGGAGAAAGTTATGGGCAGTCAAAGTTGGCAAGAGGAGGGTTGACCAAATTTTGGGTATTCCTATTTTTAATTATTTAATCAATGTATTCAAACTTGTATAACTCTCTCATACGAAGTCGAAATTTAATGATTTCAGATGTGTTGTGATCGTGGCATCGAGACCTTCGTGGGGACACTAATTTTTTCCAATTTGGAGACTATCAAAATTTGTAGGTATTTTCACGAATTTTAAATAATTATTTAAATTGTCCAAACTTCAGTAAAGCATAACTTTTTGTAACGAACTCGAAATGACTTGAAATAGGGTTTGCCATGATCAGTGTATTTTTAGCGACGCATAGACACCAATTTCGCTCAATTCTGAGGATGTTGAATTTTGGGCCAAAATTGGGCCCGAAACCTCCCATTTGGACCCGATAAAGTCAAATTTCGATGAGAACTCTTTTCTCACTCAATCTTTGTTTTCAATAATTATTTATTTTCATAAATAAATATATTTAAATGCCTATGATGATTTGTTGTAAGTTAATTCTATGTTATGCAAGATTTGTGGTGTATTAATGTTTGGTTGAAATGCAATGTTTGAAGTCTGAAAATTTGTAACATGTTAATTAATGTGAATTTATGATTATGCATGATAATTCAAAATTGTTACACTGCCATATACAAGTTGACTGACTTGCATATGTTGATTGGGCAGATATTTTCACACATCGCCCAAGTGCACATATAATCTATTGTTATTTGGATTTTGTTGTAAAAACTATTGCATGTTGTTTAAATGTCAATTTGATGTATTTTGTTTGAATGTCTATTACATGAATGAATGAATGTAATTTGATGTTGTGATTGGAAGGTAATTTTGGTAATGAAAAGTTGTTAGTCATCATTTTGCAAATGAGTTGTTTTGAAATCCATTAATTAATGGTTTTGATGTGGGTCTCATTCCAATGAAGGATTTTCACAAGATTTCAAAATAATTTTCCGTTAGAGAATTAATTGTGAATTTAATGTTATTAAATATTATAAAATGTGCATGAAGCCGATTAAGTAGTCTTGCGCTATTTACACGGGAATAAATATTTCCATGAATTCTATTTATTATACAATAATTGATAAAGGTTTGAAATTTGAAAATTAACATTTCGAATTCATTTTTAATGGTATTAAAATAAAATAAACATGCTTAACTCGAGGTTAGATTGAGTTGTGGTATAAGACATACCGGACCCGCTCGGCATATCCAGCAACCGCAACAATAAATCTAATGTGAGAGGTTAATGCTGTAATTAATAATTAGTTAATTCAAAATTTTACATTTTTGAAAATATAATATCGTAAGAATAAGCGTAGTATTAAATGATTAATTAATACTGAGAGTTTGAATTTCAAAAGTTGACTTTTTGAAACATTATTATTATTATAATATTAATGTAATATTAAAGGAATATGGAAAGACAAAGTTTTATTTAATATTCAAATTTAAGATTAAGGTATGAATTTACACCGCATATAAATTACATTTATTTTTAATGTAATTAAGATATGATTTTGTACGGTAATATAAATTACATTTTTAAGTGTAATTAAAGATGAGATTTTGTACGGGAAATAAAAAAATTACATTTTTTATTAAGTTAAGATTTTACCATGTTATGAAATTACATTTTTAAATGTAATTATAATATAAGATTTTACACTGTAATGTAAATTACATTTAATTGTAATTAAAAAAAAGAGATTTTGTCATTATGATAAAATTACCTTTTTAATGTAATTAAGAATATAATATTTGATTTAATAATTTACATTTTTTTTATGTAATTATGTAAGACATGAAAATAATTTACATTTTCGATGTAATTAAGAAGGAATTGAAATAATTTACATTTTTCAAGTGTAAAAAGAATGGATTGAAATTTTTACATTTTTTTTATATAATATGAAATGAATGCTTACTTTTAATTGAGTTGTACAATGAAATAATACATTTTAATGTAATAATGAAATGATATCTTTTAATGTATGAAAGTATTGCATTTTCTTATGTAAAAGAAAAGAATGAAAGTATTACATTTTCTTATGTAATAGAAATGAATGGATGTATTTTACATTTATAATGTAAATAAGTTAAAGTATGGAATTTTACATTTTTAATTTAATTAGGAAATGATACATTTCTAATGTAATTAAGTAGGATTTGAATAACTTACATTTTCTAATGTAATTAAAGTATAATTTGAATTTATTACAATTACAATGTATAAGATATGAAATAAATTATATACATTTTACCATGCAATTGAAAGATAGGATTTTACAGTATAATGTCAATTACATTTTTCTTAATGTAATCAAAAGAAGAAATATTACTTTTTTTGTAACAAAAGAAGTTAGAAGAATTACATTCTTTATAATGTAATAAAAGAGAATATAGTGTAAAGAAAAAAAAAAGAAAAAAAAATTCACATTTTTCTATAGTGTAAAGAATAAGAAGGAAATACTACATTTCCAATAAAATGAGAGAAAGAGTGTAAATAAAATACGAAATAGAAAATTACATTTTCTCATGTAAATAAAATAGAACTATTTTCAATGACACTTTCATTTACATTCTCATGTAAATAGGACATGTAGAAGAAAAGGAAAACATTTATTTACTTGTAGTGTAAATAAATTAGAAAAAGAGATGTGTTAATGACATTTTCTATGCAGTAAAAGAATAAATTGAAAGTTACATTTTAGTTGTTATTCATTAATAAATAAATGTGGGAATGGAATTGAAATGTTCATAGAACATGATACCTTGATATGATACATGAACATAATTGTGCGCTGTTTGTTTGGTTGATTCGTTGTCCTTATATGTTAATGACTACATGGAATGATTTATATCTACTTTTATCAAAATAAAAATAGTGATAAGTAATAACGTTATGAAATAATTTAAATGATAATTATGCGAAGATTATTTGAAAAGACCGAGTTACACTCATTTCAAATAATCATACGACGTTTTAAATGGAAGAATTGAAGACGGCGATTGAAGACCGACGATCTTCACATCGAATGGGTAACTAGTGTTGAGGCCCTTGATTGATTTGCTCCCAAGATGGGGCTAAGATGGTAGTTATTCGGACGTAGTGTTGATTTGTACGGATTTGGCTTTCGCTCAGACCCAGAGCATAAGCTTATAAATGGATGTGTGTCTGACGTTGAATTTTGTTCTATGTAAATTGATTTCTATTAATATACGACTGTTGGTGGCGGAGAATAAATTCTCTTGCTCAACACCCTTAGAGGTTGTGTATTAATAGTTATCAATCGCATTGCATGAATTGTCAACGTGGCACGCTAAGACGAAGATGATAAAGGCTTTTGTTGAAAAGCAGGGCCTTGTGGTATGACGTGACTTCGCGAACCTCACAACCCGGTAGGAACCTAAAACTGGAGAAAGGAAACCAGGGAAATGGACATATGTTAGTTTCTAGCTAAAAGTTGTGTCAGATTTTTACACGGTCTGGCATTTTACTTATGTGGATGATGGATGACAAGGCCTCGGATATGACATGGAGTCCTTAGTGGCTCATATTTATGCCCCAAAGGGCAGGCTAACATATAGTTTACGGTATTGCCAATCATTGACGGATGACCGACCCTGCTGATCTAAGGTGCAGTTGCGACTGTATCCTGAGGCTGGGGCTAGACAGTCTCGCACTCGGTAAGGACTATCTTTTGCCTTGGTTCATGATGGAAACCCAACTTCCAATACGAAACTTTACGTTTTAGTTGTAGAACCTAGTATGGCGACATGATATTATGGTACCCATGCCGTCTAGGATTGATACATTTATATTCGAAATTTATTTCTACACTATGCATTTATATAGTATGAAAGAGAACTTTCGCGTATCAAGCATGTTTAGTCATCATAAGGTAAAACTCTATCCTCTGGTTTGTGCTGCATTGTGTGATGGGACCTGAGTCTTATGATGATTTCATTTTTCTAAAAAGCATTACATTGTTTTATGCACTAAAATATCCAACTTTAAAATAAAAATGTATAATTGTTTTTGAGTTCTCATACCTGTCCCATGACTGACCTGGAGTTTATTGTTTTAACCTAAACTCTGGGTGCCCATATTTTTCCGCACGGGCAGCTAGTAGTTTCGGTTTTGCAGATATATATTCACAGGATCCTGGATTACAGCTGAAGCAATATTCAGAAAGCTTTGTATTCGAGTATTTATTTCAGTTGTATTTTGTATTATTTTTCCGCTGCTATTGTAAAATGTAAATATGTAATCTCTGATATTGTATTTCCAATGTATATTTTTTTATTTGTACTCTGAAATATTCTTGTACTCTGATGTAATTGTTGTAAAAAGCAATAAAATGTTCTTCAGTTTGTGTTCTGATGCGCCGTGTTCTCAAAACAATCCGGGCTTTCCTTTATTGGGAATTTCGGGTCGTCACATTTGGTATCAGAGCTTTGGTTTACAAAGTTCGAGAACAAGACACATTAGAACCAAGCGTAAGAATTCATCAGAGATTGGATTAGTAATATCCAATGAGAATAACTCGTTAGAGATGGGATCACCAGTATCCTAGAACGAGTGTGAAGAGTATTATTTTCTTTAAAATTAAATAAAAACAAAGCTAGTTTTGAAAATCTTATCTTAAAACACGTAATTGAGATATTATTATATTATGATTTGGGCAATCAAGTATATGAAATTTTGAATATACGTCTGATCCACGCGTATATGAAGTCTCATATACTAGATAGATATTTGCTGGTGTGAGAACCAAAATTTAGGAATTGTTGTGACTTGGCATCAAAAATATGATTTTTGTAGTATATATATGTAAAAGTTATTCGTTTATAATTTAATCAACGAATTAATTGATGGATGTGTTGCTTGATTATTAGTTTAACTAATATATATATTGGATAAATTAAATTGAAAACTTGGTTAGAATTGCATACTTGTGCTTGCATATATAAGTAATGAACAGGTCAAGCAAGGAGGCTAGAGCATATGAATAAAATTGTATGCCCGACAAATAGGTACACATTTACTATATTTCTTGGATTTTGATTTTATGAGCCGATCGGCTAGCCGCTTGCCTTTCTCTTTCTTCTTCCCTCTTTCTTCTTTTTTCTTTTTTGGTTGATGAGAGCCCATGTGGCCAGTTGAGTTTTTCGATGTTCTCCGTACAAAGGAGGTTATGGCGAAATTTTTCAAAAATTTAAAGGGTTAACCAAATTTTTAGAAAAATATTATTAATTGAGAAGTTGAAAACTTAAGCCATAATTTAAAATAATAAAAATTGGATTGATTATTAAAACAACTTTTAGCTTCGTTCCTTTTCAAGGACGAAAAGTTTTAAGTGGGGGAGACTGTAATAACTCGCAAAATCTGGGCAAATTTAAAAATTTTATTTTTAATAATTTAATGAATTTTAAGGTTTGGAATAATTTATTTTAAATAATAATGACGAAAATTTTATTTAAAAATGAAGTTTAAATTAATAAGTTTATATTAATTATATTCGAGCCTGAAACGGCGCGGTAATTTCAAATTTCGATTTCCAACTTTGAAAAATTATATAAAATTAATTATAAATCGAAATTGAACGAAACAAGAAATGTTAGGACCGTATAGAAAATATCTTTCTAAGGAATTTTAGAAATTTAGATTTCAGTTTATAATTTGTATGTTTTGGCAAAATCAAAATTTAGAAAGGTCGCTATGAAATTTATATATATAATATATATGGCCCAAACCACTACTTTTTGCATATGAAGGAATTTGGACTCGAAACCACTTCCATTGAGTTCAGAATGTCGTTTCTGTATTGAAAAACAGTAAACACTCATATATTTCGAGTTTTTGAAATTTTCGGTATAAAAATTTATTTTTAATATTAAATATATACGCCTTGAAAAATGAGATTTTGCAAACGGACTCCAAATTGAACGAAATTAATTTTGTTGGATTCGTATCGTCAAAACAAAGCTAAAAATGATTTTTCTGTAATTTTTAGAATTAATACGTAACTATTATTGATTTTACAGTGAAAAATGACTTTAAAAATTCATTAAAAATACATACGGACTCGAAAAATTACGAAACCAATTTCTATAGGTTCGTATTGATTAGTTTTAGTTGTGTTCTGAATTTCATCGAATTTGGAATCAGTATGTGATCGTACGGTCTTAAAAACTGTTAAATGTACGTTAATAATAGCATGAAGGTTATAATTAAAAATGGGTCTAAACACATAAAGGCCCAATTAAAATTGAACACATCTATATATTATCTCATAGCAGCCATAACCTAGACCTAATTCATTTCTAAACCTAATGTTAGCCTCCATCTTCATCTCTCCGATGGCGGCTCCTCTCTTCACAAAATACAAGCTGAAAATCAACTCTCCCCAAACCCTAACAAATTATATATCAAAACGAAGGCCATGACGATATGAAGCTATGGATGCCATCAGTTTTGTCATACAGCGCTCGGATTCGCCGGAATTTCGGATCAAACTTTCTGATTTTCGAAATTAAAAGGCAGCAGATGTAAATGATTTTTTACCCGCTAATCTAGGAAGAATTGGAAAAAGTGGTCAATGTGAAAGTTCTTCGTCTTCGCGAGATACAGGTGCTGGAATTTTTTCAGAATTTTTGGAGCATCGAGGCGGCCTGTGGGGCCCGCAAAGCGAATTTCGCTTTCTGGCCAGATTCCGGCGGCCGTAGCATCATCGGCGGCGGCGCTTTCTGGTGGTGGTGCGTCTTGCCAAGACGAAGAGATGGGCGGTGGTTTCAGGTCAATCGGAGGTCGGAGGAGAAAGATATGGGCAGTCAAAGTTGGCAAGAGAAGGGTTGACCAGATTTTGGGTATTCCTATTTTAAATTGTTTAATCAATGTATTCAAACTTCAAACTTGTATAACTCTCTCATACGAAGTCGAAATTTATTGATTTCAGATGCGTTGTGATCGTGGCATCGAGACCTTCACGGAGACACTAATTTTGTCCAGTTTGGAGACTATCAAATTTTTTAGGTATTTTCATGATTTTTAATTAATTATTTAAATTGTCCAAACTTCAGTAAAGCATAACTTTTTGTAACGAACTCGAAATGACTTGAAACAGGGTTTGCCATGATCAGTGTATTTTTAGCGACACATAGACACCAATTTCGCTCAATTCTGAGGATGTTGAATTTTGGGCCAAAATTGGGTCCGAAACCGCCCATTTGGACCCGATAAAGTCAAATTTCGGTGAGAACTCTTTTCTCACTCAATCTTTGTTTTCAATAATTATTTATTTTCAAAAATAAATATATTTAAATGCCTGTGATGATTTGTTGTAAGTTAATTCTATGTTATGCATGATTTATGGTGTATTAATGTTTGGTTGAAATGCAATGTTTGAAGTCTGAAAATTTGTAACATGTTAATTAATGTGGATTTGTGATTATGCATGATAATTCAAAATTGTTACATTGCCATATACAAGTTGACTGACTTGCATATATTGATTGGGCAGATATTTTAACACATCGCCCAAGTGCACATATAATCTATTGTTATTTGGATTTTGTTGTAAAAATTATTGTATGTTGTTTGAATGTCAATTTGATGTATTTTGTTTGAATGTCTATTACATGAATGAATGAATGTCATTTGATGTTGTGATTGGAAGGTAATTTGGGTAATGAAAAGATGTTAGTCATCATTTTGCAAATGAGTTGTTTTGAAATCCATTAATTAATTGTTTTGATGTGGGTCTCATTCCAATGAAGGATTTTCACAAGATTTTAAAATAATTTTCCTTTAGAGAATTAATTGTGAATTTAATGTTATTAAATGTTATTTAATGTGCATGAAGCCGATTAAGTAGTCTTGCGCTATTTACACGGGAATAAATATTTCCATGAATTCTATTTATTATACAATAATTGATAAAGGTTTGAAATTTGAAAATTAACATTTCGAATTCATTTTTAATGGTATTAAAATAAAATAAACATGCTTAACCCGAGATTAGATTGAGTTGTGGTATAAGACTGTCCGGACCCGCTCGGCATATCCAACAACCGCAACAATAAATCTAATGTGAGAGGTTAATGTTGTAATTAATAATTAGTTAATTCAAAATTTTACATTTTTGAAAATATAATATTGTAAGAATAAGCGTAGTATTAAATGATTAATTAATACTGAGAGTTTGAATTTCAAAAATTGACTTTTTGAAACATTATTATTATTATAATATTAATGTAATATTAAAGAAATATGGAAAGACAAAGTTTTATTTAATATTCAAATTTAAGATTAAGGTATGAATTTACACCGCATATAAATTACATTTATTTTTAATGTAATTAAGATATGATTTTGTACGGTAATATAAATTACATTTTTAAGTGTAATTAAAGATGAGATTTTGTACATGAAATAAAAAATTACATTTTTTATTAAGTTAAGATTTTACCATGTTATGAAATTACATTTTTAAATGTAATTATAATATAGGATTTTACACCGTAATGTAAATTACATTTTAATGTAATTAAAAAAAAGAGATTTTGTCATTATGATAAAATTACCTTTTTAATGTAATTAAGAATATAATATTTGATTTCATAATTTACATTTTTTTTATGTAATTATGTAAGACATGAAAATAATTTACATTTTCGATGTAATTAAGAAGGAATTGAAATAATTTACATTTTTCAAGTGTAAAAAGAATGGATTGAAAAATTTACATTTTTTTTATGTAATATGAAATGAATGCTTACTTTTAATTGAGTTGTACAATGAAATAATACATTTTAATGTAATAATGAAATGGTATCTTTTAATGTATGAAAGTATTGCATTTTCTTATGTAATAGAAAAGAATGAAAGTATTACATTTTCTTATGTAATAGAAATGAATGGATGTATTTTACATTTATAATGTAAATAAGTTAAAGTATGGAATTTTACATTTTTAATTTAATTAGGAAATGATACATTTCTAATGTAATTAAGTAGGATTTGAATAACTTATATTTTCTAATGTAATTAAAGTATAATTTGAATTTATTACAATTACAATGTATAAGATATGAAATAAATTATATACATTTTACCATGCAATTGAAAGATAGGATTTTACTGTATAATGTCAATTACATTTTTCTTAATGTAATCAAAAGAAGAAATATTACTTTTTTATAACAATAGAAGTTAGAAGAATTACATTCTTTATATTGTAAAAAAAGAGAATATAGTGTAAAGAAAAAAAAAGAAAAAAAAATTCACATTTTTCTATAGTGTAAAGAATAAGAAGGAAATACTACATTTCCAATAAAATGAGAGAAAGAGTGTAAATAAAATATGAAATAGAAATTTACATTTTCTCATATAAATAAAATAGAACTATTTTCAATGACACTTTCATTTACATTCTCATGTAAATAGGACATGTAGAAGTAAAGGAAAACATTTATTTACTTGTAGTGTAAATAAATTAGAAAAAGAGATGTTTTAATGACATTTTCTATGCAGTAAAAGAATAAATTGAAAGTTACATTTTAGTTGTTATTCATTAATAAATAAATGTGGGAATGGAATTGAAATGTTCATTGAACATGATACCTTGATATGATACATGAACATGATTGTGCGTTGTTTGTTTGGTTGATTCGTTGTCCTTATATGTTAATGACTACATGGAATGATTTATATCTACTTTTATCAAAATAAAAATAGTGATAAGTAATAACGTTATGAAATAATTTAAATGATAATTATGCGAAGATTATTTGAAAAGACCGAGTTATACTCATTTCAAATAATCATACGACGTTTTAAATGGAAGAATTAAAGACGGCGATTGAAGACCGACGATCTTCACATCAAATGGGCAACTAGTGTTGAGGCCCTTGATTGATTTGCTCCCAAGACAGGGCTAAGATGGTAGTTATTCGGACGTAGTGTTGATTTGTACGAATTTGGCTTTCGCTCAGACCCAGAGCATAAGCTTATAAATGGATGTGTGTCTGACGTTGAATTTTGTTCTATGTAAATTGATTTCTATTAATATACGACCGTTGGTGGCGGAGAATTTATGCTTTTGCTCAACACCCTTAGAGGTTGTGTATTAATAGTTATCAATCGCATCGCGTGAATTGTCAACGTGGCACGCTAAGATGAAGATGATCAAGGCTTTTGTTGAAAAGCAGGGCCTTGTGGTATGACGTGACTTCGCGAACCTCACATGTAACAACCCACAATTTCGGGGCCAATTTAAAATTTTAGAAATTTTAAATGAATATAGAATATTTAAAATAATTTATTTTAAATAAATAACGACAAAGAAGAAATAATCATCATAATTATACTTTTATGTATGTTTGTTAAATTCTAATTTTAATACATACTAAATCAAAACTTCACATATTCATTTGTTATTTTTACATCCCGTATGTTTCGATTATTTAAGTATATGTAATTTAATTAAGTTATTGAGATTAAAAGGTTTTGAAAAAAAAGTATGATGTGGAAATGTTGAAAGGTATTGGAATTCCTTAGTAATAAGAATGAATGTAATCAATGGTACATATATAGTAAGGCAATATGGTGCATAATTAACCAATAACTACAACCCATATGCAAAGCACGTAGCCGACTTTTATTGGTGTTTTCATTTACATATTTGGTGATGCATAATTGACGCTGGAATGTATTAATGTTTCTTCTAAGGTTTCAAATGTATTTCATTCTAACTTTATAAATTTATACAATTACATGTTTCCTAATCATAAATGTAAAATAATAATAATAACATAATGGTATCTACATGTAACACCCCGTGTATTCTATAACCGTGAAGTTCACTAAATTAAAGTATAACTAATTTCAAATCAGAGAATTAAGGGAAACGGGATACGCCATTGCGTTCGTCTCGGAATTCTGCTTGAGATAGAGTCTGAGTTTGCGTAAAACGGATATCGTATGAAGAAGATATGGACGAACGAAGTTGGGCGAAAAACCAAAAACGGGTCAGAATGCACTGGCGCACTTGGGAAGTGCGCCAGAACAAAAATGAACTGGCGCACTTGGGAAGTGCGCCAGTACATTTTTGACCTGGCACACCTGCCAAGTGCGCCCAGATCAAAAATGACCTGCTAGTCAGGTCTGGTCAAGTCCTGGCTGGCCAGGTCTGTGTTTGGTCGATTTTCTGAGCCTTGCCTTGTCACTAGGGCTAGGTGTCAGCTCCTGGTTGGTCTCTCCTTCAAACGAACGGCTATTATTGAACCAAGCTTCATCGACGGTCTAAATTAACTCACAAACTCTATAAAAAGGACCTAAGTCTAACCCTAATTCACACAAACTAAAATGGAGATGAGACCGACATGTTGCTGAGGAGAAACTAAAGATAGCCGTCAGAAATAGAGAGACAATTAGGAGATAAATCAAAATCTTAAAGCAACGTTAATCAAATCAAAGCAACTCCTACAACAAAGGATAGCATCTCCAAATTCAGAATTCAGATTCCTGAATTGAAGATTCGTCATACGTTGTAAGTAGAGTGCTATTCCGATATGAATTAAATAATTGTGTTGATTTGTGTAAAGAAAGAAATGGAATTGTGGCGATAATAATCTATATTTGTATGTTGCTTTGATGCTAAACGATTTGGGAATATTGTGGTATACGATTGCATATTTGCAAGTACGTGATTTGCGAAATGGAATTGTGGCAATAATAATCTATATTTGTATGTTATTTTAATTCTAAACGATTTGGCAATACTATGGTGTACGATTGGATTCATACAAGTATATGATTTATGTTGACAACCACATATTGTGGAGTTTTAATTGGGATTCATGCAAGCATATGATTCATATAGAAAGCTACATGTTTGTGGTAGTTATTTACAACACCCATTTGATAATTGCAAGTATATGATTCATGTTGAAAGTAACAACTATATGTTGTAATAGTTTATTTAAGATTCATGCAGGTATATGATTCATGCTAACAACTATATGTTATGATATTTTAATTGGAATTCATGCAAGTATATGATTCGTTATTATGCTAATATGATGTACATACTTTTATGACCACTTTTAGTGTGTAATTGAATCGACTATTTACTATGATTTATATGAATCTATGCTGAAATTGGCAAATCATACTTTTGTGTTAAAAACAAAAGTAAGCACCTTTATGAATATGACTAAACTATGTTTGTTATTATGCCTAGTTGAAAACATGTTTTTAGGCTTATGTTGTTATCATAATCATATGATAATATATGTGACACATAAGTTACATTAGAATTACACTAGAATTACATTCCACTTGCAAGTTACATAGATAGAATAAAAACCATGATTTAAGTTTAGGTATGTTTATGCTATAATTCTATAAATGGGTTAAAAACCATGATTCATATAAGAATTAGGTTGGGATAATTCTAGTTGAACCATACTTTTGTATTAGTGACAAAAGTAAGTACCTTTTTGTTAACATGTAGTGGTTTTATGAACATGATTAGTTTTGCCTAAATAAAAATATAGACTTATATTTTTAGTCAAGACCATGTGCCAATAATAATAATGATATCTAGTTTAGTTAGATTCTTAAATTCAAGTTTACATGGTTAGTTGAACCTATGATTCATGTTTAAGTATTTTCTATACCATAACTAGATGAATAGAATGATTTATGTTTAAGTATTGTTTATGCTATGATTATATGAATAAAATGATTCATGTTATGCCATGATTATATGATGTTACAATTGCAAGTTCACATGTGCCTATTTTATGTTAATTGAATCGTTCGTTGCAAGTTCATGCGTTCACACTCCCCTTTTTCATGTTATCTTATAAACACCATGTTATAAGCCTCCCCTTTTCATATGGCTAAATTGGGTTTAAGTGTTGAACCCAACACACCTTACATTGGAGCGAACGTATAAAACGGGGGTAATGACGTTTGGGCTAAAATATAGAACATATGTGTTGGCATGTTTGACGCATGCCAACAACCTTGAAAAACAATTAAGTGGCATAAATAAATTTTAATCAATAAAGATGAATTTGAATAATGGGCCGCAAATATTTACATATAAAAAAGAAAAGAGACAAAATATGTAAATGTAGAAAATACGATGTGTTTAACCCGAGGTTGGATTGAGTTGTGATGTAAACCGGCCCGGAACCGCCCGGCTGTCCAGTAGTCACAACAATACCTATCCAATGTGGGTGGTTAAACATGGAGCCCAATAAGGACCCGAGGTTAGACTGAGTTGTGGCGTAAGACTGCCCGGACCCAACCGGCAACAGGCAGCCACAACAATACCTGTCTAATGTGAGAGGTCAAGGCTTTAATAAGACAATTAAGGCTGAGTCAGGATTGATAGGATTAAGTAAATTATATTAATACTTAATCAAAATGGAACATGCTAAACTAAATAGACTGATTGGGGGTTAGGTTTATAAAACACTTAACCAACTTAGCATGTTGGCTAGAAATAGAAAACCTAGTAGCGGGGGACCCTTTTCGCAGTAACCCTACAAGGTGTCATGATACCCTGAAACTAAGCAGGGTGGGGCACGATTGCTGGGCTGATTGTAAGAGGTCAAATCGACGGCGGTGGTGCAGCAGTGTAGGTTCTAACGGGGTGCGGGCGTGCACACACTCCGGCGCAGAAAAATAAGGCACTGGGCACCAGTAGCATACCTGTGCATTATAGGGTTGTGTCGGGCCGCCACCATGGGACTTGATACACCCCATGGTGGGACCAGCACAGGTAACTACAACATCGGGGGCCGTAAGACACATGTAACTATGCGAGTAGGAGCCGATCATCATAAAATGGATCACTTCACCCTGATTATGGGGTGCCCGTTGGGAACTAGTTTATATGGGTACAGAGATTAATATAGGGTACGATAGTATATTCGACCCTAGACAACTTAACTAAGTTTATGGTGTTTTCCCATTTCTAGTTTATACTTATCATACCCAGTTCTTTATTCATAGACTGAATAGTCCTAGACTTACTCAGGCTTTATGTCTGACTCTACTTTTCTTTCGTCTTCTTTTCTTCCGTTCCCCCCCCCCCCAGGTCCATAGGGAGGGAATACCGCAGCTTGACCAACCTTCATATCCAGCTTGAAGAGAAAGAATGTATTGCTTGGATCTTTTTGTTTTGGGCTATGGCTTTGGACAACAATTATGGGACTTTTGCAGTTTATTTATGTTTTCTTTATGCTTCTTAAATTAATGTAATCAAGACAGTTATGATTTTGGAAGACAATTATGGCATGATTTGTGTAACACGTATTTTGATGAAATAAAAGTTGTTGTTTTCCGCTGTTCAAAAAAAAATATGTGTTATTATATCTGTCTTGTATATCTGTGACATACTTATAAACCTCCACCAAAATTAGGGCATTCCCTTTGAGAGTGACCCTAACGGAGGTGGGGTGTTTCACTTGGTATCAGAGCATAGGTTTACCAGATAAGATAAAAAGTTTTGAAAATTCATTTTCAAAAAGGAAATTTAAAGAAGCATTTTTAAAAAGATAAAATATTATTTTATTTTAAAAGGCAAAGTCCCCCCCAAAGCCATAGGTACTATCTCTTATCCTTCGTTTTGAATCTATCCTTTCTGTTTCAGCATGTTTGGAGACCTTACTCCCCAGCTGCTGACGCTTTCACTCCTCCTCCTCCACATGAACCAGCAAGCGGAAGAGTCCCAGAGTAGGAAGACGAATAATAGTCAAACAAGAAAGGATCGTAACAGTAATAATAAGAAACGAGAGAAAAGGAAATGCAATTTTTGTGGTATGGAAGGGCACATAGCCAAGGATTGTAGAAAAAGGAAAAGAAAGCAAGGAGAATGTTTTCATTGTGGGGAGACTGGACACATCAGCAAAGACTGCCCTGAGAAGACAGACTTTGAGAAGGGCGGGAAAGACAACAAGTCCCGAGAGAAGAGGGAGTGTAAATTCTGTGGCAAAGTGGGGCACTTAGTGAAAGATTGCCGGAAAAAGAAGGCCAAGATGAATGGTGGGTGCTTTTCTTGCGGTGAGACAGGCCACATGGCTAACGACTGCCCAAAGAAACGAGGACAGGGGCAGAGGGCTGGATCCACCACAGGGGCGCAGGTTCATGTGCTAGAAGCGCCACCTCTGCAACAGCGAGGTATAAATGCTTCTGTAGAAAGTGTAGTTTATCTTTATGATCACCTCGTTCGCACTTTATTTGATTCTGGCGCATCACACTCCTTTATCTCGTCTGCTTTAGTAGAATCTCTGCACCTAAAAACTAGTATGGTAGAGGACCCCTTAATTGTTTCAAACCCAATTGGGGGCCAGCTCATTTGTCTATGATCTGTGTGGGATTGAAAATTTCTATTCTAAGCGTAGAGTTTAAATGCAGTGCCTTTGTTTTGGGCCATTGGTTGATTCTAGCGATGGAGTGGTTATCCAGTAAGGGTGACCATCTCGGTTTCGAAAAGAGGGTAGTTAGACTCTTGACTTGCCTCGGTAATACCCTCGAAGTCACAGGTAACCTTTAGGGTTCTATCATGATTTGTTTCCTAGAATCTCTTGACACATTTATTGGTAATTTGTAATCCGATCGAGTAGTGTTCGCCACTAAGGCAGAAGGTTCATTTCGCTTATGCATGAGTTGTGGAGAATCACCTTAGTAAGTACATTTGGCAACATGGTTGGCATTTATTTCCAAGAGATAGTTCTTCTACGTGGAATACCTGATAGTAAGTGGACGAGATCCAAGATTCACTAGTTAATTTTGGAGAGCTTGCATGAAACCATGAGAACGCCGTTATGTTTGAGCCGAGTATACTAGAAGTAGAGTAATTGAAAGAGGAACGAGAGGCAACAGTGAAATAGGTTCCAACTCATATTTTGGAAAGAAGAATTAAGAAGCTACGAAATTGTGAAGTTAAAGACGGACAAAGCATAATGGAGTTAAGCTCAAGGAAATGCGACTTAGAAGATTGAAGACTAGATTCGTGCATCATATCTCTTCTTAAGAGCATATCTTTGATCCCTCTCTTCCTGTAGAGCTTAATCGCATGTTATCTTTTGTGTATATCCTCTCGGACCCATTCCCAATCCAATTTCTGTTGCAAACCCCATAGGGAGTATGACTCATCTGTTAGTAACACATGTTGGGGCTTGAGGGTGTTCGTTGGTTTGACTAAACTTTTTGGGTTTTATAGGATACAGGTTGTCTTAGGAAGGGACTCCCTTGTGACCTAAAAGGAGTCCATCATGCTTAGTTTCCTAGAATCATATATAGTAGTTGGGTTGAGTAATTCTTTGGGTGTCAGTCTGATGTTGATTTCGGTCTTCGGGGCTGATACTTAGAGAGTTCTTCTCCTAATCAATATATATGTGGCATAGATTTCCAGTTTTGACATTGCCTAATGGGCACAAAGTTTTTACTTGCTGCTATCATTCGACTATACCTTTAGATAGGAACAATTGGGTGTAAACATGTGTTTGAGACATGTTATGATTGATGGTTGCAAGTGGTTGCAAGTGATTGCTAGTGGTTGCTCGTGGTTGCATATACACACACAATCTAGGTTTTAGATCGGCTCAATCACTTCATATTGCATCTGCATATATGTTTGCATTCGTATATGGTTGAAGTTTAATATGTTGTCATATGGATGTTGCATTTGTATGAATGATTGTGCACTCTTGTAGAATAATGAATAGGAGGATTTGCATACATAATGGATTCATAGCACTTACATAATTCGCATTAAGGAGGTCAACTGAATCAGTAGACCGCCTGATTTTGCATTAGATAAGTACATGTACACACACACTTCTCATATGATCATGAATCATTAGAAGTCTTTTAAGGACAATGAATGCTCGTGTTTGATGGATGAGTAGATGGATGATTGGATGTTAGGATATACATTCTTCCTAACTTGAAGATTTCGGGGACGAAATCCTTTTAAGTGGGGGAGAATGTAACACCCCGTGTATTCTATAACCGTGAAGTTCACAAAATTAAAGTATAACAAATTTCAAATCAGAGAATTAAGGGAAACGGGATACGCCATTGCGTTCGTCTCGGAATTCTGCTTGAGATAGAGTCTGAGTTTGCGTAAAACGGATATCGTATGAAGAAGATATGGACGAACGAAGTTGGGCGAAAAACCAGAAAACGGGTCAGAATGCACTGGCGCACTTGGGAAGTGCGCCAGAATAAAAATGAACTAGCGCACTTGGGAAGTGCGCCAGTACATTTTTGACCTGGCGCACCTGCCAAGTGCGCCCAGGTCAAAAATGACCTGCTGGTCAGGTCTGGTCAAGTCCTGGTTGGCCAGGTCTGTGTTTGGTCGATTTTCTGAGCCTTGCCTTGTCACTAGGGCTAGGTGTCAGCTCCTGGTTGGTCTCTCCTTCAAACGAACGGCTATTATTGAACCAAGCTTCATCGATGGTCTAAATTAACTCACAAACTCTATAAAAAGGACCTAAGTCTAACCCTAATTCACACAAACTAAAATGGAGATGAGACCGTCATGTTGCTGAGGAGAGACAAAAGATAGCCGTCAGAAATAGAGAGACAATTAGGAGATAAATCAAAATCTTAAAGCAACGTTAATCAAATCAAAGCAACGCCTACAACAAAGGATAGCATCTCCAAATTCAGAATTCAGATTCCTGAATTGAAGATTCGTCATACGTTGTAAGTAGAGTGTTATTCCGATATGAATTAAATAATTGTGTTGATTTGTGTAAAGAAAGAAATGGAATTGTGGCGATAATAATCTATATTTGTATGTTGCTTTGATGCTAAACAATTTGGGAATATTGTGGTATACGATTGGATATTTGCAAGTACGTGATTTGCGAAATGGAATTGTGGCGATAATAATCTATATTTGTATGTTATTTTAATTCTAAACGATTTGGCAATACTATGGTGTACGATTGGATTCATACAAGTATATGATTTATGTTGACAACCACATATTGTGGAGTTTTAATTGGGATTCATGCAAGCATATGATTCATATAGAAAGCTACATGTTTGTGGTAGTTATTTACAACACCCATTTGATAATTGCAAGTATATGATTCATGTTGAAAGTAACAACTATATGTTGTAATAGTTTATTTAAGATTCATGCAAGTATATGATTCATGTTAACAACTATATGTTATGATATTTTAATTGGAATTCATGCAAGTATATGATTCGTTATTATGCTAATATGATGTACATACTTTTATGACCACTTTTAGTGTGTAATTGAATCGACTAAGTACTATGATTTATATGAATCTATGCTGAAATTGGCAAATCATACTTTTGTGTTAGAAACAAAAGTAAGCACCTTTATGAACATGACTAAACTATGTTTGTTATTATGCCTAGTTGAAAACATGTTTTTAGGCTTATGTTGTTATCATAATCATATGATAATATATGTGACACATAAGTTACATTAGAATTACATTCCACTTGCAAGTTACATAGATAGAATAAAACCATGATTTAAGTTTAGGTATGTTTATGCTATAATTCTATAAATGGGTTAAAAACCATGATTCATATAAGAATTAGGTTGGGATAATTCTAGTTGAACCATACTTTTGTATTAGTGACAAAAGTAAGTACCTTTTTGTTAACATGTAGTGGTTTTATGAACATGATTAGTTTTGCCTAAATAAAAATATAGACTTATATTTCTAGTCAAGACCATGTGCCAATAATAATAATGATATCTAGTTTAGTTAGATTCTTAATTTCAAGTTTACATGGTTAGTTGAACCTATGATTCATGTTTAAGTATTTTCTATGCCATAACTAGATGAATAGAATGATTTATGTTTAAGTATTGTTTATGCTATGATTATATGAATAAAATGATTCATGTTATGCCATGATTATATGATGTTACAATTGCAAATTTACATGTGCCTATTTTATGTTAATTGAATCGTTCGTTGCAAGTTCATGCGTTCACACTCCCCTTTTTCATGTTATCTTATAAACACCATGTTATAAGCCTCCCCTTTTCATATGGCTAAATTGGGTTTAAGTGTTGAACCCAACACACCTTACATTGGAGCGAACGTATAAAACGGGGGTAATGACGTTTGGGCTAAAATATAGAACATATGTGTTGGCATGTTTGACGCATGCCAACAACCTTGAAAAACAATTAAGTGGCATAAATAAATTTTAATCAATAAAGATGAATTTGAATAATGGGCCGCAAATATTTACATATAAAAAAGAAAAGAGACAAAATATGTAAATGTAGAAAATACGATGTGTTTAACCCGAGGTTGGATTGAGTTGTGATGTAAACCTGCCCGGAACCGCCCGGCTGTCCAGTAGTCACAACAATACCTATCCAATGTGGGTGGTTAAACACGGAGCCCAATAAGGACCCGAGGTTAGACTGAGTTGTGGCGTAAGACTGCCCGGACCCAACCGGCAATAGGCAGCCACAACAATACCTGTCTAATGTGAGAGGTCAAGGCTTTAATAAGACAATTAAGGCTGAGTCAGGATTGATAGGATTAAGTAAATTATATTAATACTTAATCAAAATGGAACATGCTAAACTAAACAGACTGAATGGGGGTTAGGTTTATAAAACACTTAACCAACTTAGCATGTTGGCTAGAAATAGAAAACCTAGTAGCGGGGGACCCTTTTCGCAGTAACCCTACAAGGTATCATGATACCCTGAAACTAGGCAAGGTGGGGCACGATTACTGGGCTGATTGTAAGAGGTCAAATCGACGGCGGTGGTGCAGTAGTGTAGGTTCTAACGGGGTGCGGGCGTGCACACACTCCGGCGCAGAAAAATAAGGCACTGGGCACCAGTAGCATACCTGTGCATTATAGGGTTGTGTCGGGCCGCCACCATGGGACTTGATACACCCCATGGTGGGACCAGCACAGGTAACTACAACATCGGGGGCCGTAAGACACATGTAACTATGCGAGTAGGAGCCGATCATCATAAAATGGATCACTTCACCCTGATTATGGGGTGCCCGTTGGGAACTAGTTTATATGGGTACAGAGATTAATATAGGGTACGATAGTATATTCGACCCTAGACAACTTAACTAAGTTTATGGCGCTTTCCCATTTCTAGTTTATACTTATCATACCCAGTTCTTTATTCATAGACTGAATATTCCTAGACTTACTCAGGCTTTATGTCTGACTCTACTTTTCTTTCGTCTTCTTTTCTTCCATTCCCCCCCCCCCCAGGTCCACAGGGAGGGAATACCGCAGCTTGACCAACCTTCATATCCAGCTTGAAGAGAAAGAATGTATTGCTTGGATCTTTTCGTTTTGGACTATGGCTTTGGACAGCAATTATGGGACTTTTACAGTTTATTTATGTTTTCTTTATGCTTCTTTAAATAATGTAATCAAGACAGTTATGATTTTGGAAGTATTGTAAGACAATTATGGCATGATTTGTGTAACACGTATTTTGATGAAATAAAAGTTGTTGTTTTCCGCTGTTCAAAAAAAAATGTGTTATTATATCTGTCTTGTATATCTGTGACTTATACTTATAAACCTCCACCAAAATTAGGGCATTTCCTTTGAGAATGACCCTAACGGAGGTGGGGTGTTTCACTACATTAAATCCTGTTTTATATTACTGATAATGCCAATGTTATCAGTTTAACTATTTTAAGTGGAATTTTTATTAATATGGTAGCAATTATTCCAGGATTATAGTCTATTAAAAATATTAGAGCAAATCATGTTCAACCTGTCATATTTATTTGAAATGCGAACATACCTATTTTGCTAAACGTCATGGGAATAATGCAATTTATTCCATTTATTTAAGTTAATCAGTTTTTCCATGATAATTTGAAATCATTCAACAATTATAATCATATAATAGTGCGTTATTACCTTTTAAATGTGGACATATGTCATGTATATGAAGTTAACTTTTGTTATTAAAAATTTATTTGTTTATATTTCAATATGAGAGAAAAATTGCATATTAACCATGTATAATATATATATATATATAAATGTTTCGTGGAATTCAATACTTATGAAAACAAGGTAATAAATTCAAGTTTAAATAAAGGTTGTCATATTCTTTAGTGCATTAGGAAACAACGAAACCTTTTTGAATTCATTTTTGCATTTATTGGCTACATAATCTAAGCCAAATTTAATTCAGCAATTTAAAAACTTTCCTTTCTTTTCTTACTCATCTATATGTTTTACTCTCACAACGCTCTATATATTATATTCTCCTTCTTCCTCCAATAAATCCTTATCCTCTAAATAAAGTCCCTCAATGATTCGAGAATTCCATATACCAAATCGGAGAGCGTCCTATGATCATTGTATTCAACGACCATGATTTGTTATAATTAAGTAAATCGTCGAAAATCATCTCTCAAGGGACTTGCGTGTGAATTGGATTTCAAACAAAAAGAGGGGGGTCGCGCTTGACGCTGTCACCGGCGGTGGTGACTGGTGGCTAGGGCAACGTGGTGGAACCTTCGGATCACCAGCAAATGGCGGTGATGAACGTGCGCAGGTGGCTTTCGAAATCGGCCGATGGGTTCAGCTGAAGAGGACGGTGTGCAGGGAATTAAAGAGAGAGGGCAACGTTTGTTTTGCATTTTAAAAGGGTTGATTAAAATTTAGATCCTCTTTAAACCAAGGTGAGATTTCTTTTTATATACATATAATTAAAAACTAGCTTAATTATTTTCGTATTTGTAAATTCTTACATTTACGATGTAAATTTAGTTTGTGTTATTCATGATTGGATTTGATTTGTTGGTTGCTGTTATGATTGATCCGTTAATAAGATGGAAAAATTCTGTTGAAAAATTTTGAAATTTGTGAACAACAAATATTCACACCTATTGGTCAAAATAGAAAATTGCGTACGAACAAAAACACTCATTTGTGTTTTGTTATGTTAACATAGAATTTGTCGCAAATGAAAGTATTTCTCCAATTTGTCATGTTAACCTGAAATTGTCCCTTATGTCTGAATTATGTCATGTAATTAAAAATCGTTCTTTATGTTAGATACTAAATTTTTCATTGATGTTAAAACATAAATTTGCCATTTATGTTAGGAAGTAAATTTGCTATTTATGTTGGACAAATTCACACTTTGGTTGGACCCATGTTATGTAAGAAAAGCTTCATTTTAGGTAGAAATGTTTTGTTAAAAAACATACTTTTTGTAGGAAGGTTATGTGGATATAGAAATGTCCTTTATTTAAAAAGGTCGTCTTATTTAGAAATGTCACTATGTAGTAATAAAATTTGTCATTTATGATAAAAAAAGATGTCATTTATGAAAGTATAAAAAAAGTTGTCTTTATGTTAATATAAAAAAAGGGTTATCATTATGTAGTAATAAAATTTGTCATTAATGATAAAAAAAGATGTCATTTATGAAAGTATAAAAAAAGTTGTCTTTATGTTAATATAAAAAAAAGGGTTGTCACTATGTAGTAATAAAATTTGTCATTTATGATAAAAAAAGATGTCATTTATAAAAGTATAAAAAAAGTTGACGTGTATGTTCGATTTGAATTGACAAATTATAGATGCCATGTATGTTCTATTGAAATTGACAAATTATATATGTCATGTATGTTTAATTAGAATTGTTAAATTAGAAATATCAATTTTGTAGTTAGAAATTGTTAACAAATAAAATATCCTTTTATTTGTTATTAGAAAACATAGTAAATTGTTAACAAATACAACATTCTTTTATTTGTAATATAGAATACATAGGAAATTGTTATGTTAATATCACCTTGTTGGGAACTGTTACGTTAACATAGAAAAATATCATTTATGTAAAACTGTTATGTTAACATGGAAAATATCATTTATTTAAAAATGTATGTTAACAAGATTCGTCATTTTATATCGAAAAGGTTATGTTATCAAAACATGTCATTAAATTAGAAGTGTTTATTTAGAACAAAATGTGTAATAAAGTTAGAAATGTTTATTTTGATTTAATATAACATATTTGTTTAGAAAAATTATTTTGATTTAAAATCACATTTTTAGTATAAAATGTTGCATTATAAAGAGGATAACATTTGTAGTATAAAAGATTGCAATAGAACAAAAAAAACATGAATTTTGTTAGATATGTAATAATAGAATAAAAACATCGTTTTAGTTAGATGATGTTAGGTAATATAAAATGGTCATTTTAGTTAAATAATGTCAGGTTAATATAAAATATTCCTGTTAGAGGAAATATCATTTTATTTATAATAAGGTCATGATAGAGAAATTTGCTATTTATTTATAATAATGTCAGGTTAGATAAAAGTAAACATTTTTGTAATAAATTGTTGGGTTACATAAAAATTTGACAGGACATTTATGTTAGATTGAAAGTGGGCATTTATGTTAAAATTTTGAAAGAACATTTATGTCAGATTAAATAGTAGTCATTAAAATATATATAAGGAAGGAGGTAATTGTGTTAACATAAAAATGAATGTCTTTTTAATTGTGTTTCTTAACACAAAACAACATTGGAAAATATATGGTCTTTTTATTTGTGTTCTCTAACACAAATATAACTTAGGAAGCATATACGGGTTTTTTTTTATAATCTATAATATAATTAAAAAGCAGAATTTGACGGTGTAATCAAAATCACATTTTTTTTTATATGTAACTATAGAAATTGAGAAGTCCCAAGTTTTACTAGGATTTGAAAGGGTAAGCTATAGTGTTTGAAATCGAGTTATTTTGGAAATATGGAATATTCCAAAATTAAGATATTTTGAAATGAGAAACATTTTAAAATAATATTATAATGGTTAATCAAAATTGTACTTGGACCCGAGGTTTGGTCACATTTGTGGTGGAAGTCTGCCCGGACCCGACCGGCATATCCAGCAGCCACAAACGTTGGGCCTAATGTGAGAGGTCCAAGTGCGCAAATACAAGTTGGGCCAAGACACGAGGTTGAGCCCAACTTGTGGGATAAGTCTGCCCGGAACCGACCGGCCTATCCAGCATCCACAAGTTGCAGGCCTAATGTGAGAGGTCTGGCCCATATTAAAATACAAATAATTAAATAGAAAATGAACATTATTTTCACCGTCATGTTTAAAAGAATGAAAATTTTCATTTTTATGTAATTAGATTAAAGAAAGAGAAAATTACATTTTTTTAATGTAATTAGATTAAAAGAAGAAATTGATATTTTTTTAAAGAAAGAAAGAAAATTACATCTTTATGTAATTAAAACCAAAAGTAAGAAATTTACATTTTTTGTGAAATCAAGATTAAAGGTAAAAGTTATATTTTTTTATGTAATTGATATAAATAAAGGAAAGTTTACATTTTAATGTAAAAAGGGGAAAAATTCATTCTTTCATGCATGTAGAATAAAAGTGTGAAATTACATTTTTATGTAATTGGATTTTAACTAAAAAGAAAAAGGATATGAAATTTATATTTTAATGAATTAGTTTTCATTAAAAAGATTTAAGATATGGAAATTTCATTTTCATGTAAATAGATTAGTACACAAAATTATCGTTTTGTTTGTAATGTAAAATTATTTTTGTGTTTTGAATTGAAAAGGTAACAAAATTATCAATTTTGTTACATTGAAATAAACAAACAAAAATACTCATTTTTGTAGAAGTAAAAATGGATGAACAAAAATATTCGTTTGTTTAAATTGAAATGAAACACAAAAATGCTATTTTTGTTGGAATTGGTATGATACACAAAATACATTTTGTGTAATTCGAAAGATGAAACAAGAAAATGTACATTGTTATGTATAAGATGTGCATGTGTATGAAAATTAAGATAAACATTATGGTGTGTACATTGTGCATTAATATTGTATATACGAATAGGATTGTTTTCGTTTGCAAAATGTAATGAAATAAAATAAATTTCATTGCACATTATAAACATTTCGATAGGTTGTGAAGGCAAACATTCACTACTTGTTATGTAATTACGTTAATGAAATGGAATTTAATTATTTATATATATATATATAAAAAAAAAGATAAATCGTTACAAATTACTAATAACGATATGAAATGATTTCCAACTTATATATATATATACACAAGAATTATTTGGAAAGTCTGAGTCTATCTCATTCCAAATAATTTGAATGACGTTTAAAATTCAAGAGTTGAAGACGGCGATTGAAGAGCGATGTAACACCCCACGTCCATTAATGTCACTCACAAAGGGAATGCATTAACTTCTATGTAGGTTTTAGGTGAATATAGAACAGTAAAATTTCAACAAGACAGATATAAAATAGTACTTGGAAATTTAAAAACTTTATTTTAATTGCAGCAGAAGTCAAAACATGTTTGATAACATCATAACACCATAATCAAAGTCAAGTACAATATCCATCTTGATAAAACAAGTACATAATCCCATTACATAAATAGCCATTAAAAAGAAAGATAACAAGCTGGACTTTACTTCAGCAGTCCAAGCTTTCCAAGAGATAAGCAATCCAATCAGACTCCACTGGAACTTGGCCCAACCTGAGGACCTGAAGGGAGAAAAAGATGAAAAAGAGGGGGGGGGGTCAGACATAAAGTCTGGCGAGTATGATAATTCTACAATACTATTATCAAAATAACTGGACTAAGGCATAAGCTGGAAAACAAGGAAATGTCTATGAAAGAGCAGATTAAGGACATAGACAATCGCTAAAGGAAACGTTATAGGCGCTCCTAAATACTAAAGGATAAACACTATACCGCACCACACCAGTCACCCTAAAGATTGATTCCACTTAGCTTCACTTAGAAACTTTCTTAATGGCTTTAAATACTCCTAGCTGACTACATAGGTGCCGCCTTCCCCTATCTCCACTAGGTGTACCCCACTTTCCATTTTTCGATCGGCTCCCTACTCGTAGATACCCGTGCTGGCCCCACAGTGGGGTGTATCATTCCCCTAAAGTGGCAACCCGATATAACGGAGATGCACGGCTTATACCTACACGATGCAACAACGTCTTACCTACCAGTCCGGGTCCACACACGCATATGAAACCCGTTGGACTTGCGTTGCCACCGCTCCCTGTTTTGGCCTCTTATAGTCAAACCCAGTATGCGTGTCCCGTCCTCGACTTGGGTCGAGCCCACAAAGATACGTTTTGGGATACTGGTTGAAATGGGCCCCCATTATTTCCCACAAGCTTTCCACCTAAGCTTGTCCCATTAGTCCATCCACTTAACCCACTTAGTCATGTTCATTTACATGTGTATTTGGTTAAGTCTAATCGTATTTCAAATGCCTCTAAAGGCAACCACTAGATTCCTCATGCCACCCAAGGCACCTACTTAACCCCCATGTCCCACCTTACATGATTATCTGGCTAAGTATTTCTTAATTCATTAAGGCCATAACCTCATAAAGACCTCTCACATTAGACTGGCATTTATGGCAGCTGGATTTGCCGGGCGGGTCCGGGCAGTCTTACACCATAAAAGAGTCTAACCTCATGTCTTTACAACTGTTATGCTTTAGTTTGGGCCTAGGACCTCTCACATTGGGCCGACATTTGTGACTACTGGATTTGCCGAGCGGGTCCGGGCAGGTTTACGTCACAAACGGGTCCAACCTCGTGTCCTAAGCATTGATTATTATTAATAATCCACTTTCCCCAATTTTAATAATTCCCTACTTGAATTATTAATTAATTCCAAATTTAACAATGTCCATAATTGACTCAATTATGGACATCCATTTAAGGCATGCAAAATCATATCAATTGCACCCCAATTTATTAATTTCCTAATATTACCCCTAACCCACGTTTGAACGTTTATTCGCAAAATGTATGCTAGACCCGATTAGTCTAACTCATAGCATAAAAGAAAATATTCACAACAACAACATATATATGTGACTAAATAAATCATAACAAGGGGTAAAACTTGCATACATTACAACTTGCATAAGGTTATACATGTCATGGATCTAAGGGTGTCAACTTATTCATAATTCACATAATATGATTTTGATCAAATTTCATAAACTTGTATAGGACATGTGTGAATCAACATCATTAACAATATGGTTTTATATGGGTACACCTAACTCAATAGGCAAATTCCCAAAAATCAAAATTCATTTAATCATAGATTCATGTATATGGGTACACCTAACTTAATAGGCAAATTCCCATATTCAAGATCCAATTAATTTGTAGATTCATGTATATGGGTACACCTAACCCAATAGGCAAACTCCCATAATCAAGATCTATTATAAAAAAAACATAAACTTTAAACATGATCCAATTCGCATAAATACTAACATCAAGATTTTACAACTTGTATGATTCAACACAACTTAACATGACATCATTATCATATAACATAAGTATTTCAACATATGTGATAATATGAGATCTACAACATATATAAGATTTACAACATTGCATATCATAATTTGCAACATAGCATGATATGATTTACAACATAGCATAGCATGATTAATCACATATGACATAGCATAGGATTATTTACAACATAATCACTACAACATAACAACATATATATGATAACATAATAGCATAACAAGAGATCCACAACATAATTTACAAATACATAACAATTCATATCACTTTCTTGTGATCCATTCATAACTTAATCAAATTATTTTATAATAATATTGTGAGATTCATCATACTCACAATTTTAAAGAAGAGAAATAGAAAGAGAGAGAGCTTTTGATTTGATTTGAGTAGATTTAGTTTGTAGATTAGGCCTTCTTCTTCTTTAGTTTGTGACGGCTATGCTGAACTCCATGGCAACGGCATGTCGGTAGCTCTCCAATTTTTCAAGTGATTTAGGGTTAGAGTCTACCCACTTATTTATAGATGTTAGGATTCATTTAGGCCATTAGATTTAACCTAGAAATAACCGCAGCCATTCAGACCAGATGGGGTTTATCTTATTGACTCAGCAATGAGTCAGAAGTGACTCAGCAAACACTCAGCAAATTAATAAACTTCTATTCATGTTTACATTAACTGCCCATATATATATAAATATATATATATATATACACACGCACCTATTCATGAATTCAAATTAATCCATAATTAACTTATGACCATTTCTACACATTAATTTTCCAATTAATGTCTTAATTCCATTTTTCGCCTTTTAAGGCAATTCACATATCTCAAATTTGTTATATGCCTTTTTAAGGCTATTTCGTGCAAATTCTCAATATTAATTCTTTTAATTTGTGAATATTAGTATTAACAGAAATACGGGGTGTTACATTCTCCCCTCCTTAAGGGATTTCGACCCCGAAATCTTCAAGTTTATATCCTATCATCAACCATCTACTCAATCAACAAACACTGGCATCCATTGTCCTTATAGACTTCTAATGCTTTCATGTTTAAATGCACAGTGTGTGTCTATGTCCGTATCTAATGCAAAATCAGGCGGTCCACTGATTCAGTTGACCTCCTTGATGCAATTCATGATAGTGCCATGCATCCATTATGTATGCAAAAGATCCTAATTGCTTACAAACTATTTCTATATGCGTGCACATCCATTCAACCGAATGCAGCATCTATATGATGGTACAACCATTATACATCCATTATACTAAATACATTCATTTATGCAATATGCAATATGTAGTGACTGAGCCGATCTAGTGCCTAAAGTGTGTGTATATATGCATCCACGAGCAACCACTAGCAACCACTTGCATCCATTTTGCATCCATCATACATAACATGTCTCAAACACATGTTTCAACCATAGGATTATCCTAACTAAAGGTCAAAGATACTAATGAGAGGACATACTAAAGATAAGATAAGATAAGCTAAGCGATAAAGGAGAAATTAAAAGACATACCCTCGAAAAGAAAAGGGTATAGCGAACGCATCTTCCCTTTTGTCTCCCAAGTAGCGTTGCTCTCATCATCTCCCCAATGCACTTTAACTAGTCTGACCTCTCGATTTCTCAACTTTTTGATCTCCGACCCAAGAATGCATGTAGGAGCTCGTCTAATTGTTGCATCACGCTCTATTTCCACCTCTTTAAGCAAGCTCGGCTCTACCACCTCCGCGGTCTTGTGCAAACACTTCCTCAAATGTGATACATGGAATACGTCGTGTACTCCACTAAGTTTCTCAGGCAACTCCACCCTATACGCCATCTTCCCAATCCTGTCTTTTATAGGAAACGGCCCTACAAACCTTGGCGCTAATTTCCCAACGGACCCAAAGCGAACAACATTCCGTAACGAAGACACTTTGATAAAAACCATGTCCCCAATGTCAAACTCAAGATCTGTCCTCCTCTTATCAGCATACGATTTCTGCCTATCTTGTGCTGCTTTCATCCTCCTTCGAATCAAATCAATCTTCTCCGAGGTTTCCCTAACCATATCGGGCCCAAGTAGGATTTTATCGGTAGATTCCCACCAACATGTAGGCGAACGGCAAGGCCTTCCATAAAGAGCTTCGAAAGGTGCCATGCCAATACTAGACTGAAAGCTATTATTATATGCTAATTCTACCAACGGAAGGTGCTCTTCCCATGTACCCCCAAAGTCTAGGATACAAAGCCTTAAAAGATCCTCTAGAATATGATTCACCCTCTCGGTCTGGCCGTCCGTCTGAGGATGATATGCGGTGCTCAAACATAGCTGAGTCCCTACCGCCTCTTGTAAACTCTTCCAAAATTCGCTAGTGAAGATGGGATCACGGTCGCTTACTATACTAGAAGGAATACCGTGCAAACGAACTATCTCTTTAATGTATACAGAAGCCAACCACGGAGCAGTCCTCTTACTTTTCACGGGAATAAAATGGGCGCTCTTAGTAAGTCTATCTACTATAACCCAAATCCCCGTATTACCCTTCCTTGATCTTGGTAATCCATCCACAAAATCCATTGAGACGCTTTCCCATTTCCATAGTGGAACTTCCAATGGGTGAAGCAACCCACCGGGTTTCTTTTGTTCCGCTTTTACTCGTTGGCACACCAAGCATCTAGCGACGTACTCGGCCACATCCTTTTTCATACCGGCCCAAAATAAAACCCGCTTCATATCTTTGTACATCTTGTCTCCGCCGGGATGAATGGTCATCTTTGAGCGATGAGCATCATCAAGAATGGCCTTCCTTAAGTCTTCGTCTTGTGGTACACAAAGTCTATTATCCCTTCGTAACCAACCCTTATCGTCTAGGGTATACCTACGAAGATGGCTAGACGACTCCCCTCCTTTGAGCTTTTCTACTATCTCAACCAACTGGGGGGTCGTCTTGCTGTGCCTCACCAACTCGTCCTAGAAGTGTAGGTCTAACCTCCAAGGATGCTAACAAACCAGGTATTAGGTCAACGGAGGGTCTACAGTCAAACATGGAGATGAATTCTAAGCTTCGTCGTTCAACAAACAACGGACTCAAGGACAACCTTTTCCTACTTAAGGCGTCTGCTACCACGTTACCCTTGCCTGGGGTATATGCTATTTCAAAATCGTAGGAGGCTAGGAATTCCATCCACCGTTGCTGCCTTAAATTCAAATCCTTCTGAGAGAATAAGTATTTTAATGATTTGTGGTCAGTGAACAGTTCGAATTTCTCACCAAGAAGATAGTGACGCCAAGACTTAAGCGCGAAAACAATTGCGGCTAACTCAAGGTCATGCGTAGGGTAATTCTTTTCATGAACCCTCAACTGCCTTCCACCATAGGCTATTACTCTTCCCTCTTACATGAGGACCGCGCCAAGTCCCGTCCCACAAGCATCAGTATAGACGGTAGACGGTTTATTCCCGTCTGGCAGCTCTAAGACTGGGGCTGAAGTTAAGGCTCTCTTTAAACGTTGGAACGCATCATCACAATCTTCGTCCCACGTAAAAACCAGGTTCTTCTTCGTTAACTGTGTTAATGGAGCTGATATTTTTGCGAAGTCTTTGATAAACTTCCTATAATAGCCAGCCAACCCCAAGAAACTTCTTACTTCGGTTACATTTTTAGGGACCTTCCAATATTGGATGGCCACCATCTTTGCGGGATCCACTGCTATCCCTTCCTTGGAAACCACGTGCCCTAAGAACCGTACTTCTTTCCTCCAGAAGTGACACTTAGAAAATTTTGCCTTAAGGTTATGCGCTCGAAGGGTTTCCAACACTTCCCTAAGATGTAGGGCATGCTCTTCTTCATTCTTAGAAAAGACTAAGATGTCATCCACAAAGACTACCACGAATTTGTTAAGGTACTCCCTAAACACCCTACTCATCAAATCAACAAAATATGCGGGGGCGTTTGTCAAACCAAAGGGCATCACCAGCCATTCATAGAATCCGTCAGGAGTCCTAAAAGTTGTCTTATCTATACTATCCTCAGCCACTCTCAGTTGATGAAAGCCAGTGGCTAAGTCCAACTGCGAAAACAATGAGGCGCCAACTAACTGATCAAAGAGATCGTCAATCCTCGGCAGTGGGTGTCGGTTCTTTTTAGTAAGCTTGTTTAGTTCTCTATAGTCCACACAAAGTCTAAGGGACCCATCCTCCTTTGTAGCAAATACTACTGGAGCACCCCCACTCTGATATACTACGTCTTATGAACCCCTTCTCAAGCAAGTCCTTCACTTGCTTATTGAGTTCCCTCCTTTCACGAGGAGCCATGTGGCGCACTGGCAAAGATACGAGTTTAGCATTATCCACAAGATAAATTCGAAAGTCTATCTCCCGCTTTGGAGGTAAGCCCTTCACCTCCTCAAACACATCCAGATATTCCCGGACCACCTCTACCGTTCGCAGATTCTCTATAGATGCGTCAAGCGATTCAAGATAACTTAGCATAACGGAATTTATGGGACTACAAAAGATGTCGAGAGCATTACCAAGGCGAGTCACAAGCCTACTACTCTCCTTTCACAATCAAGAATGGCCCCATTTCTAGATAACCAATCCATTCCTAAAATTAGCCCATAGCCCGTGAAGCCCAATACATAAGCATCACATCTAAATTCAACGCTAAGTATAGAGATTTTCAAATCCAAACATATCATGGTCAAATGAGCCGGACCCCCAATTGGATTTGAAACAACCAAGGGATCCTCTACTAAACTAGTGTTCAAGTGCAGTAATTCAACTAATGATGCAGAGATAAACGAATGAGATGCGCCAGAATCGAATAAGGTACGGACAGGATGATCAAACAGAAAAACTAAGCTTTCAACAGAAATTGTTCTACCTCTTTCTTGCAGCGGTGGGGCCGCAATAGCCTGAACTTGCCCCTTGCCTGCCCTGGTGCCATAAGAGCCTGCACCTGTCCTCCCGAGGTAGACCCTGCCCTCTGCCCCTTCTTTGGGCAGTCCTTCACCAAATGTCCCGCATCTCCACAATGAAAACAACCAGTCTTCTTTTTCTTTCTACAATCTTTGCTGAGATGGCCAGGCGTCCCACAATTGAAGCATCTCTTCTTCCCTTTGCCATTATTGTTTTTACCACCCTTCTTATTTTGCTGTTGGGGTTCCTTCTGATCCCCTTTCTTTTCAACTGCCTTATCCTCATGCATAAGTGCCATTTCTACTAGCCTTTCAAAGGTGGCTCCCATAGGGATGTGGGTCATAGCCAACCCTTGCAACGGTTCATTCAAGCCTCTAACGAACCTCAAAGCTTTCTTCTCTGGCGTGTTCACGAACTCCAAGCCAAACCTTGCTAACTGATTAAATTTATTGACATACTCCTTCACTGATAAGCTCCCTTGCTTTAATGTCAGGAATTTTTCCATATTTAAATTCTCCTCTGCCCTTGAAAGAAACTTTGCCTCAAACCTTCGTCTGAAATCCGCCCATGAATCAACTGGACGTTCCCCGTTAGTGACCTCCCACCAAAACGAGGCCTCTCCCTTCATTAACCAAGCAGCTAAACGGACTTTCCTCCCATCTTCCACTTCAAAGATATCCAACAATTCCTCAGTCTCCTTAAGCCAGTCTCTGGCCTCCACAAACGTCTCAGTCCCTTGAAAAGTTTTTCCTCCCATAGCCTTAAATACCTTGCACGTCTTTGCAAAAGTGTCAACACGAGGAGGAGGAGGAGGAGGAGGAATGGGTGCAACTGGGGGTGGAGGAACATCTGTTGGGCCTGCAGTGGTGGCCCTAGCCTCCAAATATCTCCTAAACCACCCTGGAACCGTCACACCTTCTGGGAGACAGCCATGCTGAAACGAAAAAGGAAAGATTCAAAATGGAGAATTCGAAAGATAAGGATATGGCTATTTGGGATTATGTTTTTCATAAAAACTTTCTCTAAATAACATGTTTTTGAAAGCACTTCTTCCAAAAATACTTTAGAAAAATATTTTTCTAAAAATTTTATCTGTTCTGGTAACCTTATGCTCTGATACCACGTGTAACACCCCACGTCCATTAATGTCACTCACAAAGGGAATGCATTAACTTCTATGGAGGTTTTAGGTGAATATAGAACAGTAAAATTTCAACAAGACAGATATAAAATAGTACAAGGAAATTTAAAAACTTTATTTTAATTGCAGCAGAAGTCAAAACATGTTTGATTACATCATAACACCATAACCAAAGTCAAGTACAATATCTATCTTGATAAAACAAGTACATAATCCCATTACATAAATAGCCATTAAAAAGAAAGATAACAAGCTGGACTTTACTTCAGCAGTCCAAGCTTTCCAAGAGATAAGCAATCCAATCAGACTCCACTGGAACTTGGCCCAACCTGAGGACCTGAAGGGAGAAAAAGATGAAAAAGAGGGGGGGTCAGACATAAAGTCTGGCGAGTATGATAATTCTACAATACTATTATCAAAATAACTGGACTAAGGCGTAAGCTGGAAAACAAGGAAATGTCTATGAAAGAGCAGATTAAGGACATAGACAATCGCTAAAGGAAACGTTATAGGCGCTCCTAAATACTAAAGGATAAACACTATACTGCACCACACCAGTCACCCTAAAGATTGATTCCACTTAGCTTCACTTAGAAACTTTCTTAATGGCTTTATGTACTCCTAGCTGACTACATAGGTGCTGCCTGCCCCTATCTCCACTAGGTGTACCCCACTTTCCATTTTTCGATCGGCTCCCTACTCGTAGATACCCGTGCTGGCCCCACAGTGGGGTGTATCATTCCCCTAAAGTGGCAACCCGATATAACGGAGATGCACAGCTTATACCTACACGATGCAACAACGTCTTACCTACCAGCCCGGGTCCACACACGCATATGAAACCCGTTGGACTTGCGTTGCCACCGCTCCCTGTTTTGGCCTCTTATAGTCAAACCCAGTATGCGTGTCCCATCCTCGACTTGGGTCGAGCCCACAAAGATACGTTTTGGGATACTGGTTGAAATGGGCCCCCATTATTTCCCACAAGCTTTCCACCTAAGCTTGTCCCATTAGTCCATCCACTTAACCCACTTAGTCATGTTCATTTACATGTGGGAGTAAGCAAAATGTATAATGACATCAAACGCACTTTCTGGTGGAAGTCGATGAAGAGGGACATTTCTTTATATGTTAGCCGATGCCCTACTTGCCAGCTAGTCAAGAGCGACCAACAAAAACTGGCTGGATTGTTGCAACCGCTAGAAGTTCCGGGCTGGAAGTGGGAACATATTTCTATGGATTTCATTGATGGTCTGCCCAGAACCAGAAAAGGGAATGACGGTATTTGGGTGATCGTAGATCGCTTCACGAAGACCGCCCATTTCATACCTGTCAGATCAAACAGAACTGCTCAGAGTCTGGCGCAGATATACTTCAAGGAAATAGTTAGACTGCATGGAGTGCTGCTCAGTATAGTCAGTGATAGAGATACAATATTCACTAGCAAATTCTGGGAAGCATTTCAAGTCGAGCTGGGAACGAAGTTGAACTTGAGCACCGCGTATCATCCTCAGACAGACGGTCAGACTGAGAGGGTGAATCATATTTTAGAAGATCTATTGCGGGCTTGTGTTATAGATTTCGGTGGATCATGGGAAGACCATCTGCATTTGGCTGAATTCTCTTATAACAATAGCTACCAGGCGAGTCTGACAATGTTGCCATTCGAAGCATTGTATGGTAGACCGTGCCGATCTCCTGCTTGTTGGGTCGAACCTGGAAATAGACTTGTGTTGGGTCCTGATATGATTCGAGAAGCTGCCGACAAAGTCGATTTTATCAAGAAGCAATTACTCGCCGCTCAAAGCCGACAAAAGAGCTACGCCGATAGGAGAAGAAGAGATATATCCTTTGCTATTGGCGACTACGTATATTTGAAAGTATCGCCGATGAGAGGAGTTATCCGGTTCGGTAAAACTGGAAAGTTGGCGCCCAAATTCATTGGTCCGTTTCCTATTCTGGAACGGATCGGAACTCTCGCTTATAGGGTTAAATTGCCTGATTGGTTGCCTGGAGTTCATGATGTATTTCATATATCTCAATTTCGAAAGCACGTTCATGATCCAGACTTGATCGTGGAAGAAGCAGCTCAACAGGATATTGAAATTACTCCAGAACTAGTTGTGAGAAGAGAGCCGCTAAAGATTATCGGCAAAGAAACCAAAGAGCTGAGGAACAAGAAGGTTCACTTAGTCAAAGTGCAATGGAGTGGAGATCCGCGAGATTGTACTTGGGAAACTGAGGAGAGCATTCAGAAAGCCTATCCCAGATGCCGAGTAGATATCTCTGATTGACTCCGGTGCAAGGTACATTTACCATACTTTGCATTACCATTTAATTCTCTACTCTGTTGTTATTTTCTTTCCATGGATGTGCACTTTTAAATTCTATAGTCTGAATGATTTTAAAAAGAGTACAGAAAATAATTTGTAAGGTGTATTTTTGAAAAGTTAAAAGCAATTTGATTGTTGTTTGAGTTGTGTGATAGTGGATTTGATTAATTGAATTATTAAAACGATAGTTAATTTAATCAATAATAGAATAATGGTAGAATTTATTCGATTATATCACACATTGAACTAATTAGAAAATAGATAGAAATATATACATGTGTATTATATATGTTTGAGCAGGTAAATGGATTAGCTGTTGAGTAAAGATTTTATTTGCGTGCCCGACAAATAGGTAAACCTTAATGAGTTGGATGCGAAATATTATTATATCAACTCCTGTGAATGCCATTGGATGCGGAGTGCTGGTTTTTCTGTGTGAAATAATAAACGTCGCCATAGGATAGTAACAATTAATTTTGAACTACATTTCATGGCATACTTCAGAAGATAGGCATACTTCATCATATACCACATAAGCATTTGGAGCTTGTGTGACGAGGTGGAAGATTTACCATACGAGCGAGAGGCTTGTATGGCGATGACTATATTTTGCAGGTTGAACTGCTGATTGATATGGACTATTTTAAATTGTAACGATTAAATTGCCAGATTAATAAAAACCCTACACGGGTCTGGAGTTGACAATAATCACGTCTCTCTAGTTATTAGATACGGCACATGGACTATTTATTTCCCACACGGGGCAGGGTGACGAGAATTTATTCTCTGGAGTTATTATCAATACATGCTCCCCTGTAAACACCAGAATATATCACTATAAATATGTGTATGCTTATTAGGATTTATTGGGTACCTAATACGGCCCAATAAATTTCCAAACCTCTCCCCATACAAAAGAGGTTATGGCGAAATTTTTCGAAAATCCCGGGTGTTAGCAAATTTTTGAAGAATTTGAAATTCTCAGAAATTGAAAAGTTGGAGAATGGAAGCCAGATCGAACGTAGAGTTGATAAATCAAACCACTTTCGACTTTGTTCCTTTTCGGGGACGAAAAGTTTTAAGTGGGGGAGATTGTAACGACCCAGAAAATCTGAACCAATTTAAAAAATTTAAATTGGCTAAAATAATGGATTTTAAATATTTAAAATAAATATTTTAAATAATGGCAATGAAAAGTGAGTTTGAATCGACAACTTAAAACGAATATAATTAATTATAATTATAAACAAGGCCTGAAATGGCGCTGCAGTTTCAAAAATTGAATTCAAACTTTGTCGGACTGTACCGGGTGCAAAACAAAACGGATTTGAGTGAAACCAAAAATATTTAAATCTATTAGTGAGTACCTTTCTAACGAATCTGAAAAATCGAATTTTCATAACGGAAAGCAAAAGCTATGGCCAAATGAATTTTCAGAAAGGTCGCTATGAAATTTATATAGCCCGTGAAATTGGCCATTTTGCATACGACCTCGGAATTCGACGAAACCACTTTTGTTGGATCCGAGATGTAAAGTTATTGCTAGGTTTCAAATTTCATAATTTTTGAAGCTAGTATGTGAGCGTGGTAAAGGAAAACATGTTTTGGTCAATTATAATTAAATTAAATCGACCAGAAATGGGCCTTTTTGCAAACGGTCTCAGAATTCGACGAAACTAGTTTTGTTGGGACCGTATCGTCAAAACATAGCCAGATTTATTTTTCTGGAATTTTTCGAATCAGTTTGTGGCCCTGGCAAATTGAAATGTACGTTCAAATAAAATATTGAATGTTTTATATTTTAATTTGAATGGAAACTGATTGAAACAGTCGAATGGGTCTGCGAAACATATCCCATTGTGTTCGGAATGGGGGTGAAACGCTAGGGGCGATAGTCGTTGGGTTTGATTTCGAGTTCGTTTGACAAAACCCCAATTTTCGAAATTATAAAGCCATTAGCCAATCATATATTTTCTGAAAATATCTCCAAACCCCATCCGCTCCAGCGATATCGACGTCCACTGTAGCTCCGTCCTTCCCCCTCGTTTTCCGGCCGCCACAGGCAAAATCAGGTTGCGCCACCACCTTCCCTCGAAAGCCCCTTCGCCCGTCTTCAGATCCGACCCAGTTTCGCCATCAACCGTAGCGCCACCATCGAAATCTGACGCTCCAAAGTGGGCGCGTTTGAACCGCCGCCCAGGGTCCCTACCACCGTCGAACTGGAAGAGGCTGGTGGTGCCGGGAAGCCCTCCCCTCCCTCGTCGACATCCAACAACCTGATCGACCTATCGAGCAACGGATCGAGCGAAAAATCAAAACCTAAATTTGAGCAGGTGGTCGAAATTCAGTGAAACAAGAGACAGTGGACCCGTGAGGACATCTTCTACATTTTAGAAGAGACCGCATATTTTTCTGAGCCTTCTGCTATTTTTGGTGGAGTGAAACCCAATGTGAGATTTCTAATATATAAACGATATGGAAAACGACGATGTATAAATTATATAGTCGATGTATGAGTTATATAAGCGTTGTACACCTCTTGTATAAGCGTTGTATAAGTTGTATGTTCGATGTATAAGTTATATATGCGTTGTAAAAATTATATATGTGTTGAAATAGAAGTGGATTGCTATATATATATATATATATATATACATACATACATATATATATATATATATATATGCCCCTCGTCCACAAACCATGGACGATATTTATTGATTGTGATTGGTGTGAAAAATTGATTGATAGCGAATGGTTGTTTGGGTTTGTTTGTGGTTGATATTGATTGATTGTGGTTGAAAAATACCCATTTGTGGTTGAGAAATATTTGGTTGAAACCACATAGGAGTAGTTTGTGGAAATGAAATAAATATATACATGCCGCCTGCGTGCGAACTAGACGCATGATCCCCATTGTCAAAAACCGCGAGGTTTTAAGGTAGAGCGAGGAGCCGTACTAGGGATGGTCCCGGTTTTAACTACCCTGCTGTTATGCTGCCGAAATTTTGAATAATATTCATGTGTTTGAATTATTTTCATTTGTAGAAACTATATTTATTCGTTGAATAGAAAACCTTCATGTGTTGAATCGATATTCATTCGTTGATTAGAAATTCATGTGTTGAATGGTATTCGTGTTTTAAATATAAAAATCACATTTTTATCTATATATATAAACTATAGAAAACCTTCATGTGTTGAATCGATATTCATTCGTTGAATCGAAATTCATGTGTTGAATGGTGTTCTTGTTTTAAAAATAAAAATCACATTTTTATCTATATATACAAACTATAGAAAACCTTCATGTGTTGAATCGATATTCATTCGTTGAATTGAATTCATGTGTTGAATGGTATTCATATTCTGAAAGAAATTGTTTTACAATAAAAATCCTATTTTATCCCCTATATTAACTATATGAAATAATAGTGTTTTGAAATAAATTGTTTTACAATAAAAATCATATTTTTATTATATAAACGAATTGTTAAAAATAGTGAAGTGTTGAAATAGAAGACAGTTAGATAAAAATATCATTTTTATCAAATAAATGAAAAGAATGTAGTTTTGAAATCGAAGAATCGATATATATATATATATATATATATATATATAAATAGAATTAAAAATTATCGAATAACGACGCTGCAGTTCGTATTTTGAAACCATGATTTCAAACGATTAGTATGGGAGATCCGACCATCGGATTTTCCTGAAATCACAACCGTTGGGTTCGCTTTGGAAAAATCTTTCCAACAGTACCAACTTTGAAAAAATCCAACGGTTGGATTGTATGGAATGTTTAATTCAAATCTGAAGAAAAACAGCGCCAGAATCGATTATAATTATATATATATATAATTATAATTATAATTAATCGAATAACGACGCTGCAGTTCGTATTTTGAAATCGAAACTTCAAACGATTGTACCGGGAGATCCGACCGTCGGATTTTCCCGAAACTGGAACCGTTGTATTCGTTTTGAAAAGATCTTTCTGATGAGGTAAATTTCGTGAAGATCGAACGGTTAGATTTTCAGATATTTGTAAATCAAATCTGAAGAAAAACAGCGCCACAGCCGCGTTATGGCCCGAAGCGTCGTTTTGAATAAATTGGCTATTTTAAAATAAATAAAAATAGCGATAAATCGTTATGAAATATTATGAACGATATGGATGTGATTTAGAAATTAACAGAAGGTTGGCTAAGTCGAATGGTTTCCTGGGTGTTGATCTGATGTTGGTTTCGGCCTTCGGGGTTAATATTTGGGAAATCGTTCTCTTACTGATTGACGGTTAGTGACTAATGAATTGAAATGATGCGTGTATATGTTAGTGTTGCACTTGTTTATTATATACGCGAGTTTCTCGGTTTAACCCATTCTGAATAACTGAATCGATGATAAGAAATCGAAGATAAAGACGGTGGTCGAAGACCGGAGATCTTCACCTCGTTTGGATGGTAACCGAGGTCCTGATTGGGAGGCATCCCGAAATATGGATAATGAGTGGTGATCGTATAGACGTACGTGGTGATCGATGGGTTTGCGAGGTATATAGTGCCTCCGGTTTCGTTCAAACCCAGAATGGACTTGCAAATGGGAAGTGTGTCTGACATTGGAATTTATTCTGTGTGATTGATAACCATCAGTTGCACGGTGTGAATTGCCCGTGTGGCATGCTAAGATACAGTGATCGGGGCTTCTGTTGAAAAGCAAATTCTTGTGGTGATGATCAAAGCACCGCCTACGTGGCGTAGCTTTGTGTATAACGTGAAACCGCGAGCCTCACACCCCGGTATGAACTAGAAACGGGAGAGGACCTCAGGGAGGACATGCGTTTCTTTCTAGTTAGAAGTGGCGTCAGTTGTTTTACACGCCCTGACGAGTTTGACTTATGTGGTTATTGCTGTTGTGAGGCGCCTCGGTTAGATCGGACGATCCGGGTCCGATGGAGTCATTCGTTGGCTCATTTACACCCCATAGGACGAGGAAACGCATTGTTCAGGAATTTTTAATCCACATTGGCGGACCGGCCCTGACGATCCAAGGGTTGATGCGCTCCGACCCTATGGCTCGGGCTAGAGAGTCACGAAGTCGGTAAGGACTATCTTTTGCCTTGGTTCATGACGGAAATCCAATTTCCAAATACGCGACTGTGCGGTTTTGATTGTATATTTATATGGCGACATGATATATGGTAACCATGCCGTCTATGATTGATAGTTATGATTTGAAATTGTTTTCAAAACATATAAACACTAGCAATAATATCAAATGCCTTTGTTTTATTCGTATCAAGCATATTTTGGCCGTTATAAGGTAAAAACTCTATCCTCCGGTTTGCGTTGCATTGTGTGATGGGAACTGAGTCTTATAATGGTTTCATTTTCATAAAAAGCATTGCGATGATTAAAAGAATGATTTGTTTTAAAGCACTGGCAATCCAATGGAGAAAACCCGTTCCACGAAAGTGGCGTGGTCCTGTGATTAGCCATATTACAAATGTGTTGAGTAGATTTGTCATACCAGTCCCATGACTGACTCGTAGTTTGTTTCACTTTCAAACTCGGGTGCCCCTTTTTCTACACGGGCAGCCTTGTATTCAGGTTTAGCTGGCTTTCTCTGGATAGCTGGAGCTGAAGATGGATTCTATCATTTATCTCTTTTTATGCTGTTCAGCTACTATTGTTCATATTTTGTTTGTTTTCCACTGTAGACATTTATGTATAGCTGAACTGTATTTGTACTAAGTAAGATCCTGTATACTGTGTAACTCTGATGATTACTTTTATCCAGTATATTCTATTGTACATTATCTGGTGAATTTATTTAATTCTGTTCTGCTATTATCTTCTTATATGTTATATTCCACGGATTACCCTTGCCGCCGTCAGTACGGGGTTTGGGGTCATCTAAAAATCCCGCCTACGTTAACTTTGGGAATACAAAAACATTAGAACAATAACAGCAGACTTTTATTACATCATAATAACGTAACATCAGAGTACAGAATATCAGAGTTCATTGAATAAAATTACAGCGGAAGATAAATTACAATATTATAATACATTGCAGCGGAAATAAAATAACTAAGGCGGCGGAAGACTTCCAATGTTCTGGATATAGCTTTAAGCTTCAATCCAGGATCCTGCTAAAGAGGTAAACCTGTAGACAAACTGCTCGACTGCCCGTGTGGAAAAGAGGGCACCCGAGTTTGTAAAGGTGGAAACAAACAACGGGTCAGTCATGGGACTGGTGTGAGAATTCTTAACTAATTTAACTAATAGTAATAAGGCAAATCCAAGGACCACGCCGCTAACGCGGGACGGGTTTGCTCTAATGGACTGCCGTACATAAATGTGTCAGAACAAATAATAAGTAAATCGTACAACAACGTCATGCTTTTGAGAAAAATGGAATCACCATAAGACCCAGGTCCCATCACACAATGCAACACAAACCGGAGGATAGGGTTTTACTTTATAGTGATTAAACATGCTAAATACGGCAAATACGAGTTTAATATTATTATTAGTATATATCAAAACATTTCAAAGTAAATGTATAAATCCTAGGAAGAATAGTATCCCATACTACTATGCCTCCATACTAGTAATACAATCAAATTCGTAGGGTCGTATTTGGATTTTGGTTTCCGTCATGAGTCAAGGCTAGGGAGGAGTTCCTACCGATTCGAGTCACTCTAGCTAATGTCTCAGGATCCCCCGCAGTGAAACTTTGGATAGCTGCAGGGCCGGTCCACCATACGAGTTGCGGATTAGTTATTCCTGAACACACGTTTCCCAGTCCTATAGGACCTATCATCCGAGGCGCCTCATTCCACCATCCACATAAGTAAAATGTCGGGCCGTGTTAAAGCCCAAACACCACTTCTAGCTAGAAAGAAACGTGATGCTCTCCCTGCGTTCTCTTCTCCCGTTTTAGACTCCGCCGGTGTGTGAGGCTCACGAAGTCACGCTATACACAAAGCTATGCCTAAACAGGCTATGCTCTGATCATCCCACAAGGCCTGCTTTTCAACAAAGCCTTGATCAAATGCATCTTAGAATGCCACATCGTCACTCCATATCACACTATCAATCCTTTGCCGAAATATATGAATGGGTGTTAAACAAGAGAATAAATTATCCGCCACCAAACATCCATACATCCGACAGAAGATTAATAACATGATATTTAATGGAGTATGATGTCAGACACACAATCCATTTATAAGCTTATGCTCTGGGTATGAGCGAAAGCCAAATCCGTACTAATCAACACTACGTCCGGACGGCCACCACTGTAGCCCCTTCAAGGTAGCTACTCCAATTACGGGCATCAGCAGTCGTCGTCCCTTCGATACGAAGATCGTCGGTCTTCAATCGCCGTCTTCAACTCTTGAATTTTAAACGTCGTTCAAATTATTTGGAATGAGATAGACTCGGACTTTCCAAATAATTCTCGTATATATATAAGTTGGAAATCATTTCATATCGTTATTAGTAATTTGTAACGATTTATCTTTATTTTTATATATATATAAAAATAATTAAATTCCATTTCATTAATGTAATTACATAACAAGTAGTGAATGTTTTGCTTCACAACCTATCGAAATGTTTATAATGTGTAATGAAATTTATTTTATTTCATTACATTTCGCTAACGAAAACAATCCTATTCGTATATACAATATTAATGCACAATGTACACACCATAATGTTTATCTTAATTTTCATACACATACACATCTTATACATAACAATGTACATTTTCTTGTTTCATCTTTCGAATTACACAAAATGTATTTTTTGTATCATACCAATTCCAACAAAAATAACATTTTTGTGTTTCATTTCAATTTAAACAAACGAATATTTTTATTCATCCATTTTTACTTCTACAAAAATGAATATTTTTGTTTGTTTATTTCAATGTAACAAAATTGATAATTTTGTTACCTTTTCAATGCAAAACATAAAAATAATTTTACATTACAAACAAAACGATAATTTTGTGTACTAATCTATTTACATGAAAATGAAATTTCCATATCTTAAATCTTTTTAATGAAAACTAATTCATTAAAATATAAATTTCATATCCTTATTCTTTTTAGTTAAAATCCAATTACATAAAAATGTAATTTCACACTTTTAATCTACATGCATGAAAGAATGAAAATTTCCCCTTTTTACATTAAAAAGTAAACTTTTCTTTATTTATATCAATTACATAAAAAAATGTAACTTTTACCTTTAATCTTAATTTCACAAAAAAAATGTAAATTTCTTACTTTAGGTTTTAATTACATAAAGATGTAATTTTCTTTCTTTCTTTAAAAAAAATATAAATTTCTTCTTTTAATCTAATTACATAAAAAATGTAATTTTCTCTTTCTTTAATCTAATTACATAAAAATGAAAATTTTCATTCTTTTAAACATAACGGTGAAAATAATGTTCATTTTCTATTTAACTATTTGTATTTTAATATGGGCTAGACCTCTCACATTAGGCCTGCAACTTGTGGATGCTGGATAGGCCGGTCGGTTCCGGGCAGACTCATCCCACAAGTTGGGCTCAACCTCGTGTCTTGGCCCAATATGTATTTGCGCACTTGGACCTCTCACATTTGGCCCAACATTTGTGGTTGTTGGATATGCCGGTCGGGTCCGGACAGACTTCCACCGCAAATGTGACCTAACCTCGGGTCCAAGTACAATTTTGATTAACCATTATAATATTATTTTAAAATGTTTCTCATTTCAAAATATCTTAATTTTGGAATATTCCATATTTCCAAAATAACTCGATTTCAAACACTACAGCTTACCCTTTCAAATCCTAGTAAAACTTGGGACTTCTTAATTTCTATAGTTACATATAAAAAAAATGTGATTTTGATTACACCGTCAAATTCTGCTTTTTAATTATATTATAGAACATTAAAAAAAATCGTTTATGTTTCCTAAGTTATATTTGTGTTAGAGAACACAAATAAAAAGACCATATATTTTCCAATGTTGTTTTGTGTTAAGAAACACAATTAAAAAGACATTCATTTTTATGTTAACACAATTACCTTCTTCCTTATATATATTTTAATGACTACTATTTAATCTGACATAAATGTTCTTTCAAAGTTTTAACATAAATGCCCTCTTTCAATCTAACATAAATGTCCTATCAAATTTTTATGTAACCCAACAATTTATTACAAAAATGTTTACTTTTATCTAACCTGACATTATTATAAATAAATAGCAAATTTCTCTATCATGACCTTATTATAAATAAAATGATATTTCCTCTAACAGGAATATTTTATATTAACCTGACATTATTTAACTAAAATGACCATTTTATATTACCTAACATCATCTAACTAAAACGATGTTTTTATTCTATTATAACATATCTAACAAAATTCATGTTTTTTTTAATTCTATTGCAATCTTTTATACTAAAAATGTTATCCTCTTTATAATGCAACATTTTATACTAAAAATGTGATTTTAAATCAAAATAACTTTTCTAAACAAATATGTTATATTAAATCAAAATAAACATTTCTAACTTTATTACACATTTTGTTCTAAATAAACACTTCTAATTTAATGACATGTTTTGATAACATAACCTTTTCGATGTAAAATGACGAATCTTATTAACATACATTTTTAAATAAATAATATTTTCCATGTTAACATAACAGTTTTACATAAATGATATTTTTCTATGTTAACGTAACAGTTCCCAACAAGGTGATATTAACATAACAATTTCCTATGTATTCTATATTACAAATAAAAGAATGTTGTATTTGTTAACAATTTATTATGTTTTCTAATAACAAATAAAAGGATATTTTATTTGTTAACAATTTCTAACTACAAAATTGATATTTCTAATTTAACAATTCTAATTAAACATACATGACATATATAATTTGTCAATTTCAATAAAACATACATGGCATCCATAATTTGTCAATTCAATTCGAACATACATGTCAACTTTTTTTATACTTTCATAAATGACATCTTTTTTTATCATAAATGACAATTTTATTACTACATAGTGACAACCCTTTTTTTTATATTAACATAAAGACAACTTTTTTTATACTTTCATAAGTGACATCTTTTTTTATCATAAATGACAAATTTTATTACTACATAATGACAACCCTTTTTTTTATATTAACATAAAGACAACTTTTTTTATACTTTCATAAATGACATCTTTTTTTATCATAAATGACAAATTTTATTACTGCATAGTGACATTTCTAAATAAGATGACCTTTTTAAATAAAGGACATTTCTATATCCACATAACCTTTCTACAAAAAGTATGTTTTTTAACAAAACATTTCTACCTAAAATGAAGCTTTTCTTACATAACATGGGTCCAACCAAAGTGTGAATTTGTCCAACATAAATAGCAAATTTACTTCCTAACATAAATGACAAATTTATGTTTTAACATCAATGAAAAATTTAGTTTCTAACATAAATGACGATTTTTAATTACATGACATAATTCAGACATAAGGGACAATTTCAGGTTAACATGACAAATTGGAGAAATACTTTCATTTGCGACAAATTCTATGTAAACATAACAAAAACACAAATGAGTGTTTTTGTTCGTAAACAATTTTCTATTTTGACCAATAGATGTGAATATTTGTTGTTCACAAATTTCAAAATTTTTCAACAGAATTTATCCATCTTATTAACGGATCAATCATAACAGCAATGTAATAACCCGGAAAATCTGGGCCAGTTTAAAATTTTTATTTTGGCAATTTTAATGAATTTTGAATATTTAAAATAGATTATTTTAAATAAAATTGACGAGAAATTTATTTTGAATATATTTAGAACGTATATATTATATACGTCGTCGTTAGAATATAAATGTTTATTTTTAATTATAAAAGGAATTGAAAATGGCGCGGTTGTTCGATAATTCGATTTCAAACTTCAATTGAATGTACCAGGTGCAAAACAATCCGGATTTTAGTGAAACCAAAAATCATAGGATCTAATTGATGATATCTTTCCAACGAATCCGAAAAATCTAAATTTCATAGCGGGGATCAAAAGATATGTCCAGTTGAAAATTCTGTATAGTCGCTATGGAATTCAGGCCCTTAAAAATGGGAATTTTGCAAACGACCTCGGATTTCGACGAAACCACTTTTGTTGGATCCGTGGTGTCAAATTATTGCTAGGTTTCAAATTTCATAATTTTTTGAATCAATATGTGAGCGTGGCAAGGGAAAACGCGTTTGACCAGTTTCAGTTGATTTTAATCGACTGGAAAATGGCCATTTTTCAAACGGTCTCAGAATTCGACGAAATTAGTTTTGTTAGGACCGTATCGTCAATACGAAGCTAGAAAATATTGTTTTGGAATTTTTCGAGTTAGTATGTGACCCCAGTAAATTGAAATGCGCGTTCAAATTCAATATATAGAGTTATATGTTGATTTTGACGAAAACTGATCGTAACGATCGAATCAGCCTACGATACATATCCCATTGTGTTTGGAATGTGGATAATTAGCTATGAACGATAGTCGTTGGGATCCATTTCGAGTTCGGATGAGAAACTTGGCTAATAAAAGAATAAATGAATTTAATATTATTAAATTATATATATATAACCTATTTAAAACCCTATCCTTTTCATTTCAAAGTCAACGGGTCAAACCCGCACCTCTCAAGCGACGAACGAACGGAAAGCGTTCAATCTTTCTCCCTCAAATCTAGATTCACGCAATAAAATTCGGTTCTTAAGAAGAGAAATCAGAGAGCTCCATCCCCTTTATACATCATACTTGATTGAGGGGTTATCATTGAGTATTGGGCTCGAAATCGAGCACTAAAGTGCTGCCGCTCGACATCAAAATCAGCCTCCAAACCGCGTTCGAATTCACTGTGTCGGGGGTCGTTGTGATGCTCTCTCGAAGGCGCTCGAGGTGGAAGGGGTTAATGAAGGTCCGGTCGCCGAAGTTGTGAACGGCGGTGAACCCTAGGTAGCGGCCTTCGTTGAATCACCTGCGGCATGTACAGAAAGAAGAAAATGAAGAAGGCCTGATGCTTTTGGGGAGGTGATTAAAATCTGAATATAGATTGTGTTTAAAATCTGAATATAGTTTGTGTTTAAAATCTGAAAATAGTTTGTGTTTAAAATCTGAAAATACTTTGTGTTTAAAATCTGAATATACTTTGTTTTTTAAATTTTAATATGCTTCTGTTTTGAAATTTGAATATGCATCTGTTTTGAAATTTGAATATGCATTTGTTTTAGAAAGATAAGAATATACTTTGTTTAGAAAAATAAAAATAGCTTTGTTTTTATTTTCAAATAAAGGTAATGATGTTTCTAAATAATAAATTAGAATTGCTTTTAAAATGAAATTGGCGTATGGTTTTAGAAATAAGAAAAACCCAGATTTGTTTTAAAAATATGATTTTTATATATTAAATAGCGAAGTAAAAATATGATTTTTATATATTGAATAGCGAAGTAAAAATTCGATTTTTATATATTGAATAGCAAAGTAAAAATTCGATTTTTACATATGTAGAGAATACGGGCAACGAAGATGACAAAAAGGCGAGAACGATGAAGATTTCTACTAATGAAGTGTCGTGGAGTAGGGATAGCTATTGGTGAGAATTCTCTCACTTTAAAATTTTCTGTATAGTTATTTATTTTGTAACTGCATATATGAACTGCTCCCCGTCGTCCACAGACCATGGACGACTTGTTTGTTTGATTGTGTTGTGGAAATTGATAAAACGATATATATATGAAATGTGAGAAGAATGTATATATAAAATGAAAACGATATATATATATATATATATATATATGAAACGTGAAAATGATTTGATTGTTAAAAATATAATTTTTAACATATATATATACACTGTATAAAATTGTCATGTATATGAAATATTCGATTTTGATATAAAATAGAAAATGAATTCAAATTGAACTGAATAGAAAATGAATTCAAATTGAACTGAATAGAAAATGAATTCGAATTGAACTGAATAGAAAATGAATTTGAATTGATATAAAATAGAAAATGAATTCGAATTGAAATGAATAGAAAATGAATTCGAATTGAACTGAATAGAAAATGAGTTCGAATTTAATTGAATAGAAAATGAATTCGAATTGAATTGAAATAGAATTGAATTCGAATTGAAACGAATTGAAATCAAATTGAAATGAATTTAAAAAGAATTTATAAGGAAAAAAATTCAATTTTGATTTGAATTTGAAATTGTTTTTGAAACGAATTTAAAACGATTTATAAAATTCGTTTTAAATAGAAACGACGGAATATATATTATATATATAATATAATGGCCTGGATAGAACGCGCCGCGCCGCGGCAGTTCGCGAATTTCGACCATTGACTTCGAACGAACATTACGGGAGATCCGACCGTCGGATTCTCCTAAAACCAGAACCGTTGGGTTCGTATCGAAAAGAGCTTTCTAACGAATATTAGAAATTTGAAATCTAACGGTTGGATTTGGAAATACGTTCAAATCAAATTTGGAAAAGGTTGTTGTAAGTGCAGTTCGATTGCCGTTGATGGGAATCGACTGTACGGGCCTTGATAAAATTATTAAAAATATCAATAATTAGTGTAAAATCATAAGCAATGATTTGGTAAGAATTGGGATGAAAAATCCCATATTTGAAAAGATAAAAATAGATTTTTATCGAAATGAATTAGTTTTGAACTAGAATTATAATTCTATTTATTTTTAAAATAAATAAGGTGAATTTGAAATGGTTTTGAAAATAACCAGAATTTACACTATATGAATTGGAATGGATTTGAATTGAAATTATCTTTGTATATTTTTGATATTGGATTCCGTGATTATACAGAGATCGTGATGGTAATTTGGAAGATATCGATATCGTAATTCCCGATATGATATCTGTTGGTTTCAGGATTTGATGTTGAATATAAGTCGATACTATCTCTATTCAAAACCTTATATTTAATGTCAAATTTGATTGATTGATTGTTTGGGTTGTGCTCGACCAGTTTATGAGCAAAATATGCGTTTACATTTAGCATTGGGTTGGGTTGAAAATATCTGTGTGCTAACGCCTTGTGAAACACTTCACGATTTGACGATAAGGTGTTTAGCGATGTTGTGTTCATTTCAAATTTAATGAATGATTGTGAAATGATATTTTTCTTAAAGTGAAAAGAAACGTATTCCAGATTTTGGACAGGGAATGTTTTATAAAAATGTTTTATAAAACAGAAAGGATTTCGAGCCTCAAAACCCGATGATTTCTAAAATGATTTAGAAATGTATTATGGTTTTACATTGTATTTCATCGCGTACTGATTAGTTGCTATTAATGATGTATCTGTTTGGTGGCGGAGAATTTATTCTCTTGCTTAACACCCTTCTTTGAGACGTACGAGCTCAAAGGTTATGTGATTAAAAGTGACTGATCATATGTGTGAATTACTGATGTGAAGTACTATATTTTGAAAGTACTTGTGATTGTTATGTTGTGAAATGATTTTCCCTACTTCGGGATATGAAATGATTTAGTATGTGGCTAAAGATTCGGGTAACCCTGAGACTAAAAGTATGGGTGAGAGGGCGGTGTATGCTCTCCATGTGTGGGAGGTGCATCGTCGGTGTAGCCTACTCCTATGTGGGGTAGGTGCACATTTATATATCGAGTTGCGAGGTGCGTACCCTTTGCCTTGTCAATGGGGAGCACGATATTTGATTGCATACTTGTTTGTATGCATTGTTATGTTTTGGAATTCATATTTCCAGACAATTTGATTTGAGATCCCGAAGTGAAATCTACTTTGATATAGAAAGTTAGATATGTATTTCAAATGATTTGAAAAAAGAAATCGGGAATAAAATCCAAAGGAATAATTTCTGTAAATTGAATTGGATTTAGAAAATCTAAGTGTAGTGATTAATCTAAGCGGGTAGATTGGGATATTGCATGTTGATTGATGCATAGTAGATCCATATATTTATATTGATTGTTGTTTATACACTGGCATTCATGGGGGTGAACCCGTTCCGCATTAGCGGCGTGGTCCCGTGATTTGCCTTATCATTTTATATAAATTAACAACTGTTTTAGTTCTCACACCAGTCACATGACTGACCTGGAGTTTATTGTTATAACCTAAACTCTGGGTGCCCTTATTTTCCACACGGGCAGCTAGTAGTTTTGGTTTTGCAGATTTATATTCACAGGATCCTGGTTTACAACTGGAATGATATCCGGAAAGCTCTGTATCCGTATATCACCTTCAGTTGTGCTTTGTATTATCTTTCCGCTGCTATGTAATTTATTGTAATCTCTGATATTTATCAAATGTAATTTATTCAATTATACTCTGTATATTCTTGTATCTGATGGAATTGTTGTAATAGCAATGAAATGTTCTTCCGTCTGCGTTCTGTTTTGTCCTGTTCTCAAAACGATCAGGGGTTTCGAACGGTCTAGATCGGTTTAACGACTGGTTCGGATCGAGCGAAATTCCCGGCCGTCACGAGCAACCAACAAATCAAATCCAATCATGAATAACAAAAACTAAATTTACATCGTAAATGTAAGAATTTACAAATACGAAAATAATTAAGCTAGTTTTTAATTATATGTATATAAAAAGAAATCTCACCTTGGTTTAAAGCGGATCTAAAATTTAATCAACCCTTTTAAAACGCAAAACAAACGTTGCCCTCTCTCTTTAATTCCCTGCACACGGTCCTCTTCAGCTGAACCCATCGGCCGATTTCGAAAGCCACCTGCGCACGTTCATCACTGCCATTTGCTGGTGATCCGAAGGTTCCACCACGTTGCCCTAGCCACCAGTCACCACCGCCGGTGACAGCGTCAAGCGCGACCCCCCTCTTTTTGTTTGAAATCCTATTCACACGCAAGTCCCTTGAGAGATGATTTCCGACGATTTACTTAATTATAACAAATCATGGTCGTTGAATACAAAGATCATAGGACACTCTCCGATTTGGTATATGGAATTCTCGAATCATTGAGGAACTTTATTTAGAGGATAAGGATTTATTGGAGGAAGAAGGAGAATATAATATTTATAGCGTAGTGAGAGTAAAACATATAGATGAGTAAGAAAAGAAAGGAAAGTCTTTAAATTGTTGAATTAAATTTGGCTTAGATTATGTAGCCAATAAATGCAAAAATGAATTCAAAAAGGTTTCGTTGTTTCCTATTGCACTAAAGAATATGACAACCTTTATTTAAACTTGAATTTATTACCTTGTTTTCATAAGTATTGAATTCCACGAAACATTTATATATATATATATATATACATATATATATATATATATATATTATACATGGTTAATATGCAATTTTTCTCTCATATTAAAATAGAAACAAATAAATTTTTAATAACAAAAGTTAACTTCATATACATGACATATGTCCACATTTAAAAGGTAATAACGCACTATTATATGATTATAATTGTTGACTGATTTCAAATTATCATGGAAAAACTGATTAACTTAAATAAATGGAATAAATTGCATTATTCTTATGACGTTTAGCAAAATAGGTATGTTCACATTTCAAATAAATATGACAGGTTGAACATGATTTGCTCTAATATTTTTAATAGACTATAATCCTGGAATAATTGCTACCATATTAATAAAAATTCCACTTAAAATTGTTAAACTGATAACATTGGCATTATCAGTAATATAAAACAGGATTTAATGTAGATACCATTATGTTATTATTATTATTTTACATTTATGATTAGGAAACCTGTAATTGTATAAATTTATAAAGTTAGAATGAAATATTTTTGAAACCTTAGAAGAAACATTAATACATTCCAGGCGTCAATTATGCATCACCAAATATGTAAATGAAAACACCAATAAAAGTCGGCTACGTGCTTTGCATATGGGTTGTAGTTATTGGTTAATTATGCACCATATTGCCTTACTATATATGTACCATTGATTACATTCATTCTTATTACTAAGGAATTCCAATACCTTTCAACATTTCCACATCATACTTTTTTTTCAAAACCTTTTAATCTCAATAACTTAATTAAATTACATATACTTAAATAATCGAAACATACGGGATGTAAAAATAACAAATGAATATGTGAAGTTTTGACTTAGTATGTATTAAAATTAGAATTTAACAAACATACATAAAAGTCTAATTATGATGATTATTTCTTCTTTGTCGTTATTTATTTAAAATAAATTATTTTAAATATTCTATATTCATTTAAAATTTCTAAAATTTTAAATTGGCCCCAAAATTGCCGGTTTTTACAATCTCCCCCACTTAAAAACTTTTCGTCCTCGAAAAGGAACGAAGCTAAAAGTTGATTAATTAACTAACTAACTTATATATATATATATATATATATATATATATTCTCCATTGGTTTAAATAATTTTATTAGTTGATTAACTTTCAAATATATAACTTTTTATATATTTACAAATCATATTTTCCAAAATAGAGTATAATTACAAATACGTATATTATAGGCTTGCTACTCTCAACTCATTCTAGGGCATTACTAACCCATCTCTAATGAGTTTTCTCATTCTAGGATATTGCTGACCCTATCTCTAATGAGTATTCTTATTGGATATTACTAATCCAATCTCTGATGAGCCTTTTGTTCAGTTCTAATGAGTTGTTCCCCAAAGATTTGAGCTAACCAAAGCTCTCATACCAGCTGTAACGAGTCGGATTTTGCCCGGCCTTAATCTATCGCAAAATCGACCAAGACCGTTCAAATCCCGCCTACGTTAACTTTGGGAATACAACAACATCAGAACAATAACAGCAGACTTTTATTACATCATAATAACGTAACATCAGAGTACAGAATATCAGAGTTCATTGAATAAAAATTACAGTGGAAGATAAATTACAATATTATAATACATTGCAGCGGAAATAAAATAACTAAGGCAGCGGAAGACTTCCAATGTTCTGGACACAACTTTAAGCTTCAATCCAGGATCCTGCTAAAGAGATAAACCTGTAGACAAACTGCTCGATTGCCCGTGTGGAAAAGAGGGCACCCGAGTTTGTAAAAGTGGAAACAAACAACAGGTCAGTCATGGGACTGGTGTGAGAATTTTTAACTAATTTAACTAATAGTAATAAGGCAAATCCAAGGACCATGCCGCTAACGCGGGACGAGTTTGCTCTAATGGGCTGCCATGCATAAATGTGTCAGAACAAATAATAAGTAAATCGTATAACAACGTTATGCTTTTGAGAAAAATGGAATCACCATAAGACCCAGGTCCCATCACACAATGCAACACAAACCAGAGGATAGGGTTTTACCTTATAGTGATTAAACATGCTAAATATGGCAAATACGAGTTTAATATTATTATTAGTATATATCAAAACATTTCAAAGTAAATGTATAAATCCTAGGAAGAATAGTATCCCATACTACTATGCCTCCATACTAGTAATACAATCAAATTCGTAGGGTCGTATTTTGATTTTGGTTTCCGTCATGAGTCAAGGCTAGGGAGGAGCTCCTACCGATATGAGACACTCTAGCTAATGTCTCATGATCCCCCGTAGTGAACCCTTGGATAGCTGCAGGGCCGGTCCACCATACGAGTTGTGGATTAGTTATTCTTGAACACACGGTTCCCAGTCCTATAGGACCTATCATCCGAGGTGCCTCATTCCATCATCCACATAAGTAAAATGTTGGGCCGTGTTAAAGCCCAAACACCACTTCTAGCTAGAAACAAACGTGCTGCTCTCCCTGCGTTCCCTTCTCTCGTTTTAGACTTTGTCGGTGTGTGAGACTCGCGAAGTCACGCTATACACAAAGCTATGCCTAAACAGGCTATGCTCTGATCATCCCACAAGGCCTGCTTTTCAACAAAGCCTTGATCAAATGCATCTTAGCATGCCACATCGTCACACCATATCACACTACCAATCCTTTGCCGAAATATATGAACGGGTGTTAAGCAAGAGAATAAATTCTCCGCCACCAAACATCCATACAACCGACAGAAGATTAATTTCATGATATTTAATGGAGTACGATGTCAGACACACAATCCATTTATAAGCTTATGCTCTGGGTCTGAGCGAAAGCCAAATCTGTACTAATCAACATTACGTCCGGACGGCCACCACTGTAGCCCCTTCAAGGTAGCTACTCCAATCACGGGCATCAGCAGTCGTCGTCCCTTCGATATGAAGATTGTCGCTTGTAACACCCCGTATTTCTGTTAATACTAATATTCACAAATTAAAAGAATTATTATTGAGAATTTGCACGAAATAGCCTTAAAAAGGCATATAACAAATTTGAGATATGTGAATTGCCTTAAAAGGCGAAAAATGGAATTAAGACATTAATTGGAAAATTAATGTGTAGAAATGGTCATAAGTTAATTATGGATTAATTTGAATTCATGAATAGGTGCGTGTGTATATATATATATATATTTATATATATATGGGCAGTTAATGTAAACATGAATAGAAGTTTATTAATTTGCTGAGTGTTTGCTGAGTCACTTCTGACTCATTGCTGAGTCAATAAGATAAACCCCATCTGGTCTGAATGGCTGCGGTTATTTCTAGGTTAAATCTAATGGCCTAAATGAATCCTAACATCTATAAATAAGTGGGTAGACTCTAACCCTAAATCACTTGAAAAATTGGAGAGCTACCGACATGCCGTTGCCATGGAGTTCAGCATAGCCGTCACAAACTAAAGAAGAAGAAGGCCTAATCTACAAACTAAATCTACTCAAATCAAATCAAAAGCTCTCTCTCTTTCTATTTCTCTTCTTTAAAATTGTGAGTATGATGAATCTCACAATATTATTATAAAATAATTTGATTAAGTTATGAATGGATCACAAGAAAGTGATATGAATTGTTATGTATTTGTAAATTATGTTGTGGATCTCTTGTTATGCTATTATGTTATCATATATATGTTGTTATGTTGTAGTGATTATGTTGTAAATAATCCGATGCTATGTCATATGTGATTAATCATGCTATGCTATGTTGTAAATCATATCATGCTATGTTGCAAATTATGATATGCTATGTTGTAAATCTTATATATGTTGTAGATCTCATATTATCACATATGTTGAAATACTTATGTTATATGATAATGATGCCATGTTAAGTTGTGTTGAATCATAAAAGTTGTAAAATCATGATGTTAGTATTTATGCGAATTGGATCATGTTTAAAGTTTATGTTTTTTTTATAATAGATCTTGATTATGGGAATTTGCCTATTGGGTTAGGTGTACCCATATACATGAATCTACAAATTAATTGGATCTTGAATATGGGAATCTGCCTATTAAGTTAGGTGTACCCATATACATGAATCTATGATTAAATGAATTTTGATTTTTGGGAATTTGCCTGTTGAGTTAGGTGTACCCATATAAAACCATATTGTTAATGATGTTGATTCACACATGTCCTATACAAGTTTATGAAATTTGATCAAAATCATATTATGTGAATTATGAATAAGTTGACACCCTTAGATCCATGACATGTATAACCTTATGCAAGTTGTAATGTATGCAAGTTTTACCCCTTGTTATGATTTATTTAGTCACATATATATGTTGTTGTTGTGAATATTTTCTTTTATGCTATGAGTTAGACTAATCGGGTCTAGCATACATTTTGCGAATAAACGTTCAAACGTGGGGTAGGGGTAATATTAGGAAATTAATAAATTGGGGTGCAATTGATATGATTTTGCATGCCTTAAATGGATGTCCATAATTGAGTCAATTATGGACATTGTTAAATTTGGAATTAATTAATAATTCAAGTAGGGAATTATTAAAATTGGGGAAAGTGGATTATTAATAATAATCAATGCTTAGGACACGAGGTTGGACCCGTTTGTGACGTAAACCTGCCCGGACCCGCTCGGTAAATCCAGTAGTCACAAATGTCGACCCAATGTGAGAGGTCCTAGGCCCAAACTAAAGCATAACAGTTGTAAAGACACGAGGTTAGACTCTTTTATGGTGTAAGACTGCCCGGACCCGCCCGGCAAATCCAGCTGCCATAAATGCCAGTCTAATGTGAGAGGTCTTTATGAGGTTATGGCCTTAATGAATTAAGAAATACTTAGCCAGATAATCATGTAAGGTGAGACATGGGGGTTAAGTAGGTGCCTTGGGTGGCATGAGGAATCTAGTGGTTTCCTTTAGAGGCATTTGAAATACGATTAGACTTAACCAAGATACTGAGTTTTGACTTGTGGCATTCATCCAGTACTTCCTTTCGAAGCTCAGGAATGTTAGGGACACAGATTCGACCTTTGAGTCTTAGAATCCCATCATTATCAACTTGAAAACTCGAGGGTTCGCCTTGTTGAATTATCTCTCTGATCTTCTGAATGAAGTAATCATCCTTCTGAAGAGCAGATATTTTATCTAGCAATGAAGTCGTGATAATAAAACTGGCGATCATTTCATTCTTTCGGCTCAGCGCATCGGCCACGACATTTGCTTTCCCTGGAGTGTATATAATTTCAAAGTCGTATGCTGCAAGAAACTCCAGCCAACGTTGCTGCCTCAGATTCAGGTCTTTCTGGGTGAACAGATACTTTAGCGACTGGTGATCTGTAAACAGTTCGAATCTCTCACCCAGAAGATAGTGTCTCCAGATTTTCAAGGCGAATACTATAGCCAATAACTCAAGATCATGAGTTATGTAGTTCGTCTCATGTGGCTTCAGCTGACGGCTAGCATAAGCAATCACTTATCCCCTTTGCATTAACACTGCGCCAAGGCCTTCTCTAGAAGCATCAGTCCAGACTTTTAAATCCTGGTTGCCATCGATGATGGTTAACACTGGAGCAGTAGTTAATCTTAACTTTAGCTCTTCAAAAGCCTCCTCACTTTCTGGAGTCCATTTGAATTTAGAGTGCTTCTTTGTAAGCTTCGTTAAATGACAAGATATCTTCGAAAAGTTTTTAACGAACTTCCGGTAATAGCTAGCCAATCCGAGAAAACTGCGGACTTCAGTAGGAGCACTAGGCTGTTTCCAGTTTTGAATAGCCGTGATTTTACTTGGATCCACAGCAATTCCTTCTTTTGATACGACATGGCCCAGAAATTTTACTTCTTCTTGCCAGAATATACATTTGGAAAACTTTGCTTTCAACACATTCTTTCTGAGAATTTCTAACACTTGTTCCAAATGTTTTTCATGTTCGGCCTTTGATTTAGAGAAGATTAGAATATCATCAATAAAAACCAGAACAAATTTATTCAAAACTCCCCTGAACACTCTATTCATCAAATCGACGAAGTATGCTGGAGTGTTACATAAGCCGAACGGCATTACTAACCACTCGTAGAGTAGGTCGGGACCTCTGAATGCTGTCAATGGAACACACTCTTTGGCAATTCAAAGTTGATGGAAGCCTGTAGCTAGGTCCATCCTTGAGAATACTTGTGCGCCATTTAATCGATCCAACAAATCATCAATCCGCAGCAATGGATATTTGTTCTTTATGGTCTGCTTGTTCAAATCACGATAATCCACACATAGACGTAGAGTACCGTCAGATTTTGGGACAAATACCACTGCTGCTCCCCAATCAGAGAAACTAGGCCTAATCAGACCCTTCCATACTAGCTGTAGTGTTTGATTGTCTAATTCCTCCTCTTTCAAGGACATTCTTCGAATAGCGTGAACTACCGGCCTTGCATTGGGAATCAAAGCAATCTTGAAATCTATTTCTCTCGGCGGAGGTAAGCGAACAACTTCTTCGAACACATCCGCATAGTTCTTGACGACAGGAATATCTTTCACTAGGTCGGGAATATTCTCTGTGATTTCAGGGATATTTTCTATTTGGGCTGGAGAAACATTCAAAGCTGCCCAGAAGTCTTTTCTATTAGCATTCTGACCTTCACAGGGAATGGTTATATAATCACCTGATTTAATCCTCGCCTTTACGACTCTGTCGGCGCATTTAACTTCAGCTTCATATTTGGTCAACCAGTCTAACCCCAAGATAAGATCAAACTCTTTAAAATTCATGACGACTGCGATGGTAGGAAACCGATAACGAGAGAAAGAAACCGGTACTCCACAAACCCAACTGAGATCAATGGAACCCCCAACCGGATTCCGGACAGTCATTGGTTCCTTGAGCTTTTTCAAATTCAAATCCAGTTTCTTAGCTGCATCCTTTGCAATGAAGCTTCGTGACGCGCCTGTGTCAAACAGTACTTTAACTAGAATATCTTTGACAGTTAGTGTGCCTTCTAAAACATCGGCCCTTTCTTGACTAGCTGAGGGCTCAGAAGTTTCTGCTACTTCATTTACTTGAACTATTTCAGGCTTGTTTAAGAGCGGGAAATCCTTTGCAAGATGACCAGCCTCGTGGCACTGTTTGCACTCCCTATTCTCTTGAAACTCCCCATCAGTTCTGAACCTTTTCTTCTTTTGCTTTCTATTTGCTCGGTATCCCTCTTTTCTTTGTTCCTTTAAAGATCTGCAACTTATCGACAAATGTCCTTTCTTATTGCAGTTAGAGCAAATAGCAATTGTTACTGGTTCTTTCCCAGAATTAGCCCTTTTTCTCTTAGCACTGGGCTTCTCACTGACCTCAGACCTCGTACTGGCTTCAGGAATATCAGTTTCCGACTCTTCTTTGTCACTACAACAGACTTCTTCTTCGTCGCGTAACATTCCTTTCTTATGGAGATCTTCATACTGATAAGCCATATAAATCATTTCAGAGAAAGGAAGTTTTACATTCCTCAGTACACTATTCTGATATCTCCTTTGCAGTCCATGAATAAATCTCAGATTTTTCCTCTTTGGATCTTGAATCAGATGAGGAGCAAAGTGAGCAAGTTCGTTGAATTTCTTATGATATTCTGGGATGGTCATATCACCTTGTATCAGATAGGAAAATTCATCACATAATCGCTCCGTCGCTTCAGGAGGAGTAAATCTTTCTAGGAAAATCACTTTGAATCTGTCCCAGGTGATATCACCATCTGGATTATCTTTGATGATTGTTTCCCACCAAATTAAAGCTTCTTCTTTGAGCGCCCAAGAGGCTACTATTCTTTTTTGATCATCTCTCAACTGGATATGCTCAAAAATTCTTTCGACAGAACTCATCCAAGCTTGAGTCTAAATTATAGATTCATTGCCCGAGAACTGTGCTTCGTTCAGATTTCGATATCACTATAATAGAGCCTCTAGATCGGGTTCTGCATTTCTCCTGTTTCTGACACTCATTTTTTTCTAGTACTTCTGCAATAGCAGATCAAGTGTCAGGTCACAGAAAAGGTATTTTAAAATATAGAAACACATACTTCAATGTAAATGTGTCTACCGAGGTGTAACTGCTTTACTCATACTAGGATATTACTGATCCTATCTGTAATGAGTTACCCGTCCTAGAACACTTCTGGTTCTATTTCTGACGAGTTCGTTAATATGTTATATTCCAGAACTAAGCTTAACCAAAGCTCTGATACCACGTGAGACGACCCCAAACCCCGTACTGACGGCGGCAAGGGTAATCCGTGGAATATAACACATAAACAGATAATAGCAGAACAGAATTAAATAAATACACCAGATAATGTACAATAGAATATACTGGATAAAAGTAATCATCAGAGTTACACAGTATATAGGATCTTACTTAGTACAAATACAGTTCAGCTATACATAAATGTTTACAGCGGAAAACAAACAAAATATGTACAATAGGAGTTGAACAGCATAAAAAGAGATAAATGATAGAATCCATCTTCAGCTCCAGCTAAACCTGAATACAAGGCCGCCCGTGCAGAAAAAGGGGCACCCGAGTTTGAAAGTGAAACAAACTACGAGTCAATCATGGGACTGGTATGAGAAATCTACTCAACACATTTATAATATGGCTAATCACAGGACCACGCCACTTTCGTGGAACAGGTTTTCTCCGTTGGATTGCCAGTGCTTTAAAACAAATCATTCTTTTAATCATCGCAATGCTTTTTATGAAAATGAAACCATTATAAGACTCAGTTCCCATCACACAATGCAACGCAAACCGGAGTATAGAGTTTTTACCTTATAACGGCCAAAATATGCTTGATACGAATAAAATAAAGGCATGTGATATTATTGCTAGTGTTTATATGTTTTGAAAACAATTTCAAATCATAACTATCAATCATAGACGGCATGGGTACCATATATCATGTCGCCATATATATATATACAATCAAAACCGCACAGTCACGTATTTGGAAATTGGATTTCCGTCATGAACCAAGGCAAAAGATAGTCCTTACCGACTTCGTGACTCTCTAGCCCGAGCCACAGGGTCAGAGCACATCGACCCTTGGATCGTCAGGGCCGGTCCACCGATGTGGATTAAAAATTCCTAAACAATGCGTTTCCCCGCCCTATGGGGCGTAAATGAGACAACGAATGACTCCATCGGACCCGGATCGTCCGATCTAACCGAGGAGCCTCGCAACAACAACAACCACATAAGTCAAACTCGTCAGGGCATGTAAAACCACTGACGCCACTTCTAACTAGAAAGAAACGTATGTCCTCCCTGAGGTCCTCTCCCGTTTCTGGTTCATACCGGGGTGTGAGGCTCGCGATTTCACGTTATACACAAAGCTACGCCACGTAGGCGGTGCTTTGATCATCACCACAAGACTTTGCTTTTCAACAGAAGCCCTGATCACTGCATCTTAGCATGCCACACGGGCAATTCACACCGTGCAACTGATGGTTATCAATCACACAGAATAAATTCCAATGTCAGACACGCTTTCCATATGCAAGTCCGTTCTGGGTCTGAACGAAACCGGAGGCACTATATACCTCGCAAACCCATCAATCACCACGTACGTCTGGACGATCACCACTCATTATCCATATTTCGGGATGCCTCCCAATCAGGACCTCGGTTACCATCCAAACGAGGTGATGATCTCCGGTCTTCGACCACCGTCTTTATCTTCGATTTCTTATCATCGATTCAATTATTCAGAATGGGTTAAACCCGGTCTTTTTGAGCAACTCGCGTATATAATAAACAAGTGCAACACTAACATATACACGCATCATTTCAATTCATTAGTCACTAACCGCCAATCAGTAAGAGAACGATTTCCCAAATATTAACCTCGAAGGCCGAAACCAACATCAGATCAACACCCAGGAAACCATTCGACTTAGCCAACCTTCAGTTAATTTCTAAATCACATCCATATCGTTCATAATATTTCATAACGATTTATCGCTATTTTTATTTATTTTAAAATAGCCAATTTATTCAAAACGACGCTTCGGGCAATAACGCGGCCGTGGCGCTATTTTTCTTCAGATTTGATTTACACATATCTGAAAATCTAACCGTTGGATCTTCACGAAATTTACCTCATCAGAAAGATCTTTTCAAAACGAATCCAACGGTTCCAGTTTCGGGAAAATCCGACGGTCGGATCTCCCGGTACAATCGTTTGAAGTTTCGATTTCAAAATACGAACTGCAGCATCGTTATTCGATTAATTATAATTGTATATATATATATATATTATCGATTCTGGCGCTGTTTTTCTTCAGATTTGAATTAAACATTCCAGACAATCCAACCGTTGGATTTTTTCAAAGTTGGTGTTGTTGGAAAGATGTTTCCAAAGCGAACCCAACGGTTGTGATTTCAGGAAAATACGATGGTCGGATCTCCCGTACTAATCGTTTGAAATCATGGTTTCAAAATACGAACTGCAGCGTCGTTATTCAGTATATTTTAATTCTATTTATATATATATATATATATATATATCGATTCTTCGATTTCAAAGCTACATTCTTTTCATTCATTTGATAAAAATGATATTTTTATCTAACTGTCTTCTATTTCAACACTTCACTATTTTTAACAATTCGTTTATATAATAAAAATGTGATTTTTATTGTAAAACAATTTATTTCAAAACACTATTATTTCGTATAGTTAATATAGGGGATAAAATAGGATTTTTATTGTAAAACAATTTCTTTCAGAATATGAATACCATTCAACACATGAATTTCAATTCAACGAATGAATATCGATTCAACACATGAAGGTTTTCTATAGTTTATATATATAGATAAAAATGTGATTTTTATTTTTAAAACACGAACACCATTCAACACATGAATTTCAATTCAACGAATGAATATCGATTCAACACACGAAGGTTTTCTATAGTTTATATATATAGATAAAAATGTGATTTTTATATTTAAAACACAAATACCATTCAACACATGAATTTCTAATCAACGAATGAATATCGATTTAACACATGAAGGTTTTCTATTCAACGAATAAATATAGTTTCAACAAATGAAAATAATTCATAAACATGAATATTATTCAAAATTTCGACAGCATAACGGCAGGGTAGTTAAAACCGGGACCGTCCCTAGTACGGTTCCTCGCTCTACCTTAAAACCTCGCGGTTTTTGACAATGGGGATCATGCATCTAGTTCGCACGCAGGCGGCGTGTATATATTTATTTCATTTCCACAAACTACTCCTATGTGGTTTCAACCAAATATTTCTCAACCACAAATGGGTATTTTTCAACCACAATCAATCAATATCAACCACAAATAATCCCAAACAACCATTCGCTATCAATCAATTTTCACACCAATCACAATCAATAAATATCGTCCATGGTTTGTGGACGAGGGGCGTGTATATATATATATATATATATATATATATATATATAGCAATCCACTTCTATTTCAACACATATATAATTTTTACAACGCATATATAACTTATACATCGAACATACAACTTATACAACGCTTATATAACTCATACATCGACTATATAATTTATACATCGTCGTTTTCCATATCATTTATATATTAGAAATCTCACATTGGGTTCCACTCCACCAAAAATAGCAGAAGGCTCAGAAAAATATGCGGTCTCTTCTAAAATGTAGAAGACGTCCTCGCGGGTCCACTGTCTCTTGTTTCACTGAATTTCGACCACCTGCTCAAATTTAGGTTTTGATTTTTCGCTCGATCCGTTGCTCGATAGGTCGATCAGATTGTTGGACGTCGACGAGGGAGGGGAGGGCTTCCCGGCGCCACCAGCCTCTTCCAGTTCGATGGCAGTAGGGACCCTGGGCGGTGGTTCAAACGCGCCCACTTTGGAGCGTCAGATCTCGATGGTGGCGCTACGGTTGATGGCGAAACTGGGTCGGATCTGAAGAGGGGCGAATGGGCTTTCGAAGGAAGGTAGTGGCGCGACCTGATTTCGCCTGTGGCGGCCGGAAAACGAGGGGGAAGGACGGAGCTACAGTGGACGTCGATATCGCTGGAGCGGATGGGGTTTGGAGATATTTTCAGAAAATAAAATAATAAAAGAAAATATATGATTGGCTAATGGCTTTATAATTTCGAAAATTGGGGTTTTGTCAAACGAACTCGAAATCGAACCCAATGACTGTCGCCCCTAGCGTTTTACCCCCATTCCAAACACAATGGGATATGTTTCGCAGACCCATTCGACTGTTTCAGTCAGTTTCCATTCAAATTAAAATATAAAACATTCAATATTTAATTTGAACGTACATTTCAATTTGCCAGGGCCACAAACTGATTCGAAAAATTCCAGAAAAATAAATCTGGCTATGTTTTGACGATATGGTCCCAAAAAAACTAGTTTCGTCGAATTCTGAGACCGTTTGCAAAAAGGCCCATTTCTGGTCGATTCAATTTAACTATAATTGACCAAAACACGTTTTCCTTTGCCACGCTCACATACTAGCTTCAAAAATTATGAAATTTAAAACCTAGCAATAACTTCACATCCCAGATCCAAAAAAAGTGGTTTCGTCGAATTCTGAGGTCATATGCAAAATGGCCAATTTCACGGGCTATATAAATTTCGTAGCGACCTTTCTGAAAATTCATTTGGCCATAACTTTTGCTTTCCATTATGAAAATTCGATTTTTCAGATTCGTTAGAAAGGTACTCACTAACAGATTTAATATTTTTGGTTTCACTCAAATCCGTTTTGTTTTGCACACGGTACAGTCCGACAAAGTTTGAATTCACTTTTTGAAACTTCAGCGCCATTTCAGGCCTTGTTTATAATTATAATTAATTATATTCGTTTTCAATTGTCGATTCAAACTCACTTTTCATTGCCATTAGTTAAATTAAATCCATTATTTTAGCCAATTTAAAAAATAATAATTGGTTTAGATTTTCTGGGTCGTTACAGATTTGAACGGTCTTGGTCGATTTTGCGATCGATTAAGGCTGGGCGAAATCCGACTCGTTACATCACAACCCAGTATGAACCTAAAACTGGAGAAAGGAAACCAGGGAAATGGACATATGTTAGTTTCTAGCTAAAAGTTGTGTCAGATTTTTACACGGTCTGGCATTTTACTTATGTGGATGATGGATGACGAGGCCTCGGATATGACATGGAGTCCTTAGTGGCTCATATTTATGCCCCAAAGGGCAGGCTAACATATAGTTTACGGTATTGCCAATCATCGACGGATGACCGGCCCTGCTGATCCAAGGTGCAGTTGCGACTGTATCCTGAGGCTGGGGCTAGACAGTCTCGAACTCGGTAAGGACTATCTTTTGCCGTGGTTCATGATGGAAACCCAACTTCCAATACGAAACTTTACGATTTTAGTTGTAGAACCTAGTATGGCGACATGATATTATGGTACACATGCCATCTAGGTTTGATACATTTATATTCAAAATTTATTTCTACACTATGCACTTATATAGTATGAAAGAGAACTTTCGCGTATCAAGCATGTTTAATCATCATAAGGTAAAACTCTATCCTCTGGTTTGTGTTGCATTGTGTGATGGGACCTGAGTCTTATGATGATTTCATTTTTCTAAAAAGCATTGCGTTGTTTTATGCACTGAAATATCCAACTTTAAAATAAAAATTTATAACTGTTTTTGAGTTTTCATACCAGTCCCATGACTGGCCTGGAGTTTATTGTTTTAACCTAAAATCTGGGTGCCTATATTTTTCCGCATGGGCAGCTAGTAATTTCGGTTTTGCAGATATATATTCACAGGATCCGGGATTATAGCTGAAGCAATATTCGGAACGCTTTGTATTCGAGTATTTATTTCAGTTGTATTTTGTATTATTTTTCCGCTGCTATTGTAAAATGTAAATATGTAATCTCTGATATTGTATTTCCAATGTATAGTTTTTTATCTGTACTCTGATATATTCTTGTACTCTGATGTAATTGTTGTAAAAAGCAATAAAATGTTCTTCAGTTTGTATTCTGATGCGTCGTGTTCTCAAAATAATCCGGGCTTTCCTTTATTGGGAATTTCGGGTCGTCGCATTTGGTATCAGAGCTTTGGTTTACAAAGTTCGAGAACAAGACACATTAAAACCAAGCGTAAGAATTCATCAGAGATTGGATTAGTAATATCCAATGAGAATAACTCGTTAGAGATGGGATCAGCAGTATCCTAGAACGAGTGTGAAGAGTATTATTTTCTTTAAAATTAAATAAAAACAAAGTTAGTTTTGAAAATCTTATCTTAAAACACGTAATTGAGATATTATTATATTATGATTTGGGCAATCAAGTATATGAAATTTTGAATATACGTCTGATCCACGTGTATATGAAGTCTCATATACTAGATAGATATTTGCTGGTGTGAGAACCAAAACTTAGGAATTGTTGTGACTTGGCATCAAAAATATGATTTTTGTAGTATATATATGTAAAAGTTATTCGTTTATAATTTAATCAACGAATTGATTGATGGATGTGTTGCTTGATTATTAGTTTAACTAATATATATTGGATAAATTAAATTGAAAACTTGGTTAGAATTGCATACTTGTGCTTGCATATATAAGTAATGAACAGGTCAAGCAAGGAGGCTAGAGCAGAGGAATAAAATTGTATGCCCGACAAATAGGTACACGTTTACTATATTTCTTGGGTTTTGATTTTATGAGCCGATTGGCTAGCCACTTGGCTTTCTCTTTCTTCTTTTTTCTTTTTTGGTTGATGAGAGCCCATGTGGCAAGTTGAGTTTTTCGATGTTCTCCGTATAAAGGAGGTTATGGCGAAATTTTTCAAAAATTTAAAGGGTTACCCAAATTTTTAGAAAAATATTATTAATTGAGAAGTTGAAAACTTAAGCCATAATTTAAAATAATAAAAATTGGATTGATTATTAAAACAACTTTTAGCTTCGTTCCTTTTCGAGGATGAAAAGTTTTAAGTGGGGGAGACTGTAATAACTCGCAAAATCTGGGCAAATTTAAAAATTTTATTTTTAATAATTTAATGAATTTTATGGTTTGGAATAATTTATTTTAAATAATAACAACGAAAATTTTATTTAAAAACGAAGTTTAAATTAATAAATTTATATTAATTATATTCGAGCCTGAAACGGCGCGGTAATTTCAAATTTCGATTTCCAACTTTGAAAAATTATATAAAATTAATTATAAGTCGAAATTGAACGAAACAAGAAACGTTAGGACCGTACAAAAAATATCTTTCTAATGAATTTTAGAAATTTAGATTTCAGTTTATAATTTGTAAGTTATGGCAAAATCAAAATTTATAAAGGTCGCTATGAAATTTATATATATAATATATATGGCCCAAACCACTACTTTTTGCAGACGAAGGAATTTGGACTCGAAACCACTTCCATTGAGTCCAGAATGAAGTTTTTGCATTGAAAAACAGTAAACACTCATATATTTCGAGTTTCTGAAATTTTCGGTATAAAAATTTATTTTTAATATTAAATATATACGCCTTGAAAAATGAGATTTTGCAAACGGACTCCAAATTGAACGAAATTAATTTTGTTGGATTCGTATCGTCAAAACAAAGCTAAAAATGATTTTTCTGTAATTTTTAGAATTTATGTAACTATTATTGATTTTACAGTGAAAACTGACTTTAAAAATTCATTAAAAATACATACGGACTCGAAAAATTATGAAACCAGTTCCTATAGGTTCGTATTGATTAGAATTAGTTGTGTTCCGAATTTCATCGAATTTGGAATCAGTATGTGATCGTACGGTCTTAAAAACTGTGAAATGTACGTTAATAATAGCATGAAGGTTATAATTAAAAATGGGTTCAAACACATAAAGGCCCTATTAAAATTGAACACATCTATATATTATCTCATAGCAGCCATAACCTAGACCTAATTCATTTTTCTAAACCTAATGCTAGCCTCCACCTTCATCTCTCTAATGGCGGCTCCTCTCTTCACAAAATACAAGCTGAAAATCAAATCTCTCCAAACCCTAACAAAATATATATCAAAACGAAGGCCTCGACGATACGAAGCTATGGATGCCATCAGTTTTTTAATACAGCGCTCGGATTCGCCGGAATTTCGGATCAAACTTTCTGATTTTCGAAATTAAAAAGTAGCAGGTGTAAATGATTTTTTTCCCGCTAATCTAGCAAGAACTGGAAAAAGTGGTCAACATGAAAGTTCTTTGTCTTCGAGAGATACAGGTGCTGGAATTTTTTCAGAATTTTTGGAGCATCGAGGCGGCCTGTGGGGCCCGCAAAGCGAATTTCGCTTTCTGGCCAGATTCCGGCAGCCGGAGCATCATCGGCGGCGGCGCTTTCTGGTGGTGGTGCATCTTGCCAAGACGAAGAGATGGGCGGTGGTTTCAGGTCAATCGGAGGTCGGAGGAGAAAGTTATGGCAGTCAAAGTTGGCAAGAGGAGGGTTGACCAGATTTTGGGTATTCCTATTTTTAATTATTTAATCAATGTATTCAAACTTGTATAACTCTCTCATACGAAGTCGAAATTTAATGATTTTAGATGCGTTGTGATCGTGGCATCGAGACCTTCACGGGGACACTAATTTTGTCCAATTTGGAGACTGTCAAAAATTTTAGGTATTTTCACGAAATTTTAAATAATTATTTAAATTGTCCAAACTTCAGTAAAGCATAACTTTTTGTAATGAACTCGAAATGACTTGAAACAGGGTTTGCCATGATCAGTGTATTTTTAGCGATGCATAGACACCAATTTCGCTCAATTCTAAGGATGTTGAATTTTGGGCCAAAATTGGGCCCGAAACCGGCCATTTGGACCCGATAAAGTCAAATTTCGGTGAGAACTCTTTTCTCACTCAATCTTTGTTTTCAATAATTATTTATTTTCATAAATAAATATATTTAAATGCCTATTATGATTTGTTGTAAGTTAATTCTATGTTATGCATGATTTGTGGTGTATTAATGTTTGGTTGAAATGCAATGTTTGAAGTCTGAAAATTTGTAACATGTTAATTAATGTGAATTTATGATTATGCATGATAATTCAAAATTGTTACACTGCCATATACAAGTTGACTGACTTGCATATGTTGATTGGGCAGATATTTTCACACATCGCCTAAGTGCACATATAATCTATTGTTATTTGGATTTTGTTGTAAAAACTATTGTATGTTGTTTGAATGTCAATTTGATGTATTTTGTTTGAATGTTTATTACATGAATGAATGAATGTCATTTGATGTTGTGATTGGAAGGTAATTTGGGTAATGAAAAGATGTTAGTCATCATTTTGCAAATGAGTTGTTTTGAAATCCATTAATTAATGGTTTTGATGTGGGTCTCATTCCAATGAAGGATTTTCACAAGATTTCAAAATAATTTTCCGTTAGAGAATTAATTGTGAATTTAATGTTATTAAATATTATTTAATGTGCATGAAGCCGATTAAGTAGTCTTGCGCTATTTACACGGGAATAAATATTTCCATGAATTCTATTTATTATACAATAATTGATAAAGGTTTGAAATTTGAAAATTAACATTTCGAATTCATTTTTAATGGTATTAAAATAAAATAAACATGCTTAACCCGAGGTTAGATTGAGTTGTGGTATAAGACTGTCCGTACCCGCTCGGCATATCCAGCAACCACAACAATAAATCTAATATGAGAGGTTAATGTTGTAATTAATAATCAGTTAATTCAAAATTTTACATTTTTGAAAATATAATATTGTAAGAATAAGCGTAGTATTAAATGATTAATTAATACTGAGAGTTTGTGAAACGACCCGAACTTCCCCGGTTGAGGAAAGCCCGGATTGAGTCGAGAACAAGCCACATCAGAACGCAGACGGAAGAACATTTCATTGTATATTACAACAATGCATCAGATTACAAGAATATACAGAGTATAAATGAATATTACACAAAAATATCAGAGATTTAAATTACATTTAAATACATAGCAGCGGAAAATAACACAATACACAACTAGAAGAGATATACGGATACAAAGCTTTCCGGATATCATTCCAGCTGTAAACCAGGATCCTGTGAATATAAATCTGCAAAACCAAAACTACTAGCTGCTCGTGTCAAAATAAGGGCACCCAGATTTTAGGTTAAAACAATAAACTCCAGGTCGGTCATGTGACTGGTGTGAGAACTAAAACAGTTATTAATCTTTGTTTTTAAAGTTAGGTAAATCAAGGGATCCCGCCGTATTACACGGAGCGGGTTTCCTCCCAAGAATACCAGTGCATAAAACAAACAACGCAATGCTAAATAAAGAAAAACGAAGCTATTATAACACCCAGTTCCCATCACACAATGCAACGCAAGCCAGAGGATGGGGTTTTTACCTTATAATAGCCAAGAATGCTTGATACGTTTAAAACAAATCATTTGATACTATTATAAGTGCATAGTGTATAAAACAACTTCAAATCATAAGTATCAATCATAGACGGCATAAGCGCCCCATCCCACTATGTCGCCATACTAGGCTCTACAAATAAAACCGCAAATGTCACGTATTTGGAAGTTGGATTTCCGTTTGTGAACCGAGGCTAGGGATCGTCCTCACCGTCTTCGAGACTCTCTGGCCCAAGCCTCAGGGTCAGAGTGCATCGACCCTTGGAGCGACAGGGCCGGTCCACCGATGTGGATTAAAATGCCTGAACACTACGTTTCCCTGCCCTTTGGGGCGTAAATGAGCCAACGAATGACTCCATCGGACCCGGATCGTCCGATCAAACCGAGGCGCCTTGCAACAGCAACAACCACACAGGTGAAAAGTTTATAAATGTCAGGGCTGGTAGGTCACTGACACCACCCTAGCTAGAAAGAAACGCATGCCCTCCCTGATGTCCTCTCCCGTTTTTGGTTCACAACCGGGGTGTGAAACTCGCGAAGTAAACGTTACACAAAGCTACGCCACAAAGGTCGTGCTTCGATCATCAACCACAAGACTTTGCTTTTCAACAGAAGCATTGATCATTTGCATCTTAGCATGCCACACAGACAAACCACTCTATGCAATTGGTATCAGTCACACAAAATGAAATCCGATGTCAGACACACAGTCCGTTTACAAGTCCGTTCTGGGTCTGAAGGAAACCGGAGGCACCTAGTACCCCGCATATATATCGATCTCCAAGTACGTTTGGACGATCACCAACTGTTTCCATCTTCTTGGGTGTACAGCCCAATCAAGATCATCAGTAATCACCCAAACGACGTGAAGACCTCCGGTCTTCGACCACCGTCTTCATCTTCAACTTATCGTCGTATCAGTTATTCAGAATGGGATAAACCCGGTCTTTCCGAATAACTCGCGTATATTTTAAATAAGTGTTACACAAACACAACATACGCCTCATTTCAATTCATCAGTCACTAACCGTAAATTAATCAAGAGAATAATTCCCTAAATATTAACCCTGAAGGCCGAAACCAACATCAGATCAATATCCAGGAAACCATTCTGCTTAGCTAACCGACAGTTAGTTTCTAAATTTCACATTCATAGGGAAAGGTTCCCATTAATTTTATCAAAGATAAATCATTAAAATTTATTCTTTAATCTACTTTTGAATTTTGATTCAACTAGTCGGGATTAACGAACCTTACCGAAGTAATCATTTGTTTTAATTTCCCAATCCCAACCTATTCATCCCATGAAGTAAAGCTGGTTATACTTCATATCTAACTTCACGGTGTTATCGGTAAATTCAATTACCATTTCACGTTCAAATCTAATTAAAGATTTAACTAACGCCTGGAGAAAAATTGGTGATACTCCATCCTCGATCCTTTCAATCTAATTAAGGATTCATTAAAACTCCACTTAGTTTTAATCGTTAACCGGGTTAAAGAAACAGTGTCATTTAAAACACGGTTCACGATAAACCCAAAACCACATTCCATTAATTATCGGGTTAAAGAACGAGTGTTATTTAAAACACTATCCACGATAAACCCAAAAATCAATATCAATTCAATTCCAATTAAATATTATTTAATTGGTACACTTCATTAAATCTAAATAAAAAGATTTAATCTTTTCTCAACTGGGTTCAAGAACAGTGTTAGTCAAGACACCATTCACGACAAACCCAAATCACATTTGATATTAAATACAAGGCTCTGAATAGAAAATATACCCGTTTATATTCAATATCAAATTCTACGACCAATAAATATCGTATTGGAAATAACGATATATATATCTATATCTTTCAAATTTCCATAACAACATCTACATAATCCCGAAATCCAACATCGAAATATTCCGAAGAAAATTTCGATTCAAATCCATTTCAATGCAATCATTGGAAATTCTGGTTATTTTCAAAACCATTTCAAATTCAATTTATTTATTTAAAAATAAATAGAATTATAATTCTAGTTCAAAACTAGTTAATTTCGATAAAAATCTATTTTTATCTTTTCAAATATGGAGTTTTTCATCCCAATTCTTTCTAAATCATTTCTTATGATTTTACACAAATTATTACTATTTTTAATAATTTTATCAAGGCCCGTACAGTCGATTTCCATCAACGGCCATCAAACTGCACTTACAGCGACCTTTTTCAAATTTGATTTGAACATAATTCCAAATCAAACCATTAGATTTCTAATTTCCAATATTCGTTAGAAAGCTCTTTTAGATACGAACCCAACGGTTCTGATTTTAGGAGAATCCGACGGTCGGATCTCCCGTAATATCCGTTCGAAGTCAATGGTCGAAATTCGCGAACTGCCGCGGCGCGGCGCGTTCTTTTCAGGCCAATATATAATATATATAATATATATAATATATACTTCATTGATTTTCTTTTCAAAACGATTTTTAATTCAATTTCCATTCGTTTTCAATTCAATTTGAATTTCAAATTAATTCAATTTCAATTCAAATTCATTTCTATTTAAATTCTGTTCGAATTCATTTTAAAACGATTTCAATTCTATTTCAATTCTATTCGAATTCATTTCAAAACGATTTCAATTCTATTCGAATTCATTTTAAAACAATTTCAATTCTATTTAAATTCTATTCGAATTCATTTCAAAACGATTTCAATTCTATTCGAATTCATTTCAAAACGATTTCAATTCTATTCGAATTCATTTCAAAACGATTTCAATTCTATTCGAATTAATTTCAAAACGATTTCAATTCTATTCGAATTCATTTCAAAACGATTTCAATTCTATTTCAATTCATTCGAATTTCAAACCATTTCAGTTTATTTCAAATTTCAAATCAATTCAATTAAATTCGAATTTCAATTCACTTTTATATTCACTTCAATTTGAATAAAATTGATATAAATATCGTTCACGTCAAAATGGCGTCAATCTATCAATGCGGCTTCATATATTTCGATTTTCAAATATTCTACTTCAAATATTTCTTTTTCAAATATTTCTATTCAAATATTTCTATTCAAATATTTTATTTTAAATATTTCTATTCAAATATTTTATTTTAAATATTTCTATTTCAAAACTGGAATGAGGCCCAATCAATTACCATATAATGTTAATTATATGGATTTTCTACAACGCATGTATACAATAACAACGATGAATAATCAACCATCATCCAAAGTGCATCTACACTGTATAAGCATCGAATATAAATATTCAACGCTTATAGCAGCCTGTCAATCAATCGATCGACATACAACTAATTATTAGGATTAGTGTACGTCAAATATCATCCCAATACCCGTGTGGGGTTTCAAACAATCAAACACAGATTTTATTTGTGCAGTTGGGCGATGTGTAAAATTTATCGTCCCAATCAATATCAGTCAAATATGTGTATATAAACAAATCGTCCGATTTGTTTATTTTTATTTCATTTTATATACACGTTAAAAATTCTATTTTTAACTATAAAATAATTTTAACTATATGAATATTTTATTTCATTTCATATCACATCACACAATCAACTACACATCAAAATCAAACAACCAAGCATACAAGCCGTCCATGGTCACCATCTGCATCCTAGTATATATTTCAACTAGAAAATTAAATTAAAGAGTGAAAAGTTCTCACTGATTAGCTAATCCAATCATCTCGACTCTTCTAATGCAGAAATCTTCGTCGTTTCATCTTTCATCACTTTCTTTGCCCGTATCCTCTATAGATATAAAAATCACATTTTTACTTCGTTATTCAATATATAAAAATCAAATTTTTACTTTGCTATACAATATATAAAAATCGTATTTTTACTTCGCCATTCAATATATAAAAATCGAATTTTTACTTCGCCATTCAATATATAAAAATCCTATTTTTACTCTGTTACTATATAGATAAAATTTCTATTTTTACTCTGTTACTATATAGATAAAAATTCTATTTTTACTCTGTTACTATATAGAAAAAAAAATTCTATTTTTACCACACTATTCTCTATATAAAGATTTCGCCTTTTCTATTTTAAAAATCTAATCTTTTCTATTTTATAAATCTAATCTTTTCTATTTTAAAAATCTAATCTTTTCTATTTTAAAAATCTAATCTTTTCTATTTTAAAAATCTAATCTTTTCTAGTTTAAAAATCTAATCTTTTCTATTCTATTCATAAAATAAAAATCGAATTTTTATTCCTTAAACAACTATATAAAAATCACTGATTTTATAGATAAAAATAAAATTAAAAACTTACAGATTTTGGCCGAAGGGGGGGGGCTGTGCTTCTTCGTCGGAGGTCTTCAGGGTGGAGCGACGTCGGGTGGTGCGCGATGAGGTGCAGGCGGAGGTGGGTTGCGGAGGGGGTGGTCGATGCGGTTAGGGCTGCGGGTTTCGCTAGAGGGGCTGGAGGGGGGCTGCGCGATAGAGGGGTGGTGGTGCTGGGAAGCGTGGTGGTGGGCGGAGGGTGAACGACGGCGATGGCCTGGTGTGTGGCGCGCTCGACCGTTTTGTGTTTTTTTTTCTTTTCTTTTGATTTCTGATTTATGAAGAACGGGGGGGGGGGGTAGAAGTTAAAAGGAGAGGAGAGAGGAAGAGGTTTTATTTTATTATATTTATTATTTTAATTTCAAAACGTTGACTTTTACATACGACCTCTAAACGAGGCCCACCGCCTGTCGTCCATAGCGTTTCACACCTATTCCGAACACATTGGGATATGTATCGTACGCTGATTCGAACGTTTCGATCAGTTTCCGTTAAAATCAACATAAAACTCTATATATTGAATTTGAACGCGCATTTCAATTTACCGACCCCACATACGATCTCTAAAAATTCTCGAAAAAATATTTCTAGCTTCGTATTGACGATACGGTCCTAACAAAACTAGTTTCGTCGAATTCTGAGACCGTTTGAAAAATGGCCAATTTCCAGTCGATTAAAATCAACTGAAACTGGTCAAACGCGTTTTCCTTTTCCACGCTCACATATTAATTCTGAAAATTATGAAATTAGAAACCTAGCAATAACTTGACGTCACGGATCCAACAAAAGTGGTTTCGTCGAAATCCGAGGTCGTTTGCAAAATGGCTATTTTTAAGGGCCAGAATTCCATAGCGACTATTCTGAAAATTCATTTGAACATATCTTTTGATTCCCGCTATGAAATTTCAATTTTTCAGATTCGTTGGAAAGATATCCTCAAATAGATCCTATTATTTTTTGTTTCACTAAAATCCGGTTTGTTTTGCACCCGGTACGTTCATTTGAATTTTGAAATCGAATTATCGAACTACCGCGCCATTTTCAATTCCTTTTATATATATAAATAAATATTTATATTCTAACGACGACGTATATAATATATACGTTCGAATTCTATTCAAAATAAATTTCTCGTCGTTATTATTTAGAATAATTCTTTTTAAATAATCAAAATTCGCTAAAATTGCCAAAATAAAAAATTTAAACTGGCCCAGATTTTCGGGTTGTTACAATCTCCCCCACTTAAAACTTTTCGTCCCCGAAAAGGAACAAAGTCGAAAGTGGTTTGATTAATCAACTCTACGTTCGATCTGGCTTTCATTCTCCAACTTTTCAGTTTATGAGAATTTTCAAAAATTTCAAAAATTTGGCTAACACCCGGAATTTTCGAAAAAAATTGCCATAACCTCCCCTGCACCGGGAGCCATGGGAAAATCCCGAAATTGCCATACAGGCCTTCTGATCTCAAAAAGAAAAAGAAAAAGCCAAGCGGCTAGCCAATAGGCTCATAAAATCATCATCACCCAAACAAAACAGTAAATTATAGTAAACATGTACCTATTTGTCGGGCAAACAAATTTTATTCTCTGCTCTAGCCTCCTTGCTATGACCTGTTCAATGTAAGTAGAAGTATATGCAAGCAAATGCGACTAATTTTCAATACAATACAATATTTGATACAATTAGGCGTAATGGTTCAAAATTATCAAACAATTAAACAAATAACACTATCAGCAATCCATTAGTTGATTAGCTTTTGAAATTCGTAACTTTGATATATAGTCGAAAATCAGATTTTTGATGCCAAATCACAACAATAAGCCTTATCTAGTTTCGGTTCTCACACCAGTCAATAGGAAATATATAGAAATCTCACTTTCGTCGCTCGAAAATAAATACTGGCGATGGTGCCCTGTCACCAGAATTATCCCCGGGCAACTAGAGTATGATTCTATAACTATCCAGTATATTAAAACTTCGAATACACGTTTGCAAGACATATATGCAAAATCTTTATATATCGGATTGTCCCAATTCAGTATACAATAAATAATCAAATACGAATGATTGATTTAAATTTTCAAAACAAAATTTGTTTCATTTTAAAAATATACTCTTCACACTCGTTCTAGGATACTACTGATCCCATCTCTAACGATCATTCCCACTGGATATTACTAATCCAATATCTGATGAATTCTTTCGTATGGTTCTAGTGTGTCCTGTTCTCTGAGCTTTGTAAACCAAAGCTCTGATACCACGGTGAAACGAACCGAACTTCCCCGGTTGAGGAAAGCCCGGATTGAGTCGAGAACAAGCCACATCAGAATGCAGATGGAAGAACATTTCATTGTATATTACAACAATGCTTCAGATTACAAGAATATACAGAGTATAAATGAATATTACACAGAAATATCAGAGATTTAAAATACATTTAAATACATAGCAGCGGAAAATAATACAATACACAACTAGAAGAGATATACGGATACAAAGCTTTCCGGATATCATTCCAGCTGTAAACCAGGATCATGTGAATATAAATCTGCAAAACTAAAACTACTAGCTGCCCGTGTCAAAATAAGGGCTCCCAGAGTTAAGGTTAAAACAATAAACTCCAGGTCAGTCATGTGACTGGTGTGAGAACTAAAACAGTTATTAATCTTTGTTTTTAAAGTTAGGTAAATCAAGGGACCAAGCCGTATAACACGGAACGGGTTTCCTCCCAAGAATACCAGTGCATAAAACAAACAATGCAATGCTAAATAAAGAAAAATGAAGCTATTATAAGACCCAGTTCCCATCACACAATGCAACGCAAGCCAGAGGATAGGGTTTTTACCTCATAATAGCCAAGAATGCTTGATACGTTTAAAACAAATCATTTGATACTATTATAAGTGCATAGTGTATAAAACAACTTCAAATCATAAGTATCAATCATAGACGACATAAGCGCCCCATCCCACTATGTCGCCATACTAGGCTCTACAAATAAAACCGCAAATGTCACGTATTTGGAAGTTGGATTTCCGTCTATGAACCGAGGCTAGGGATCGTCCTCACCGTCTTCGAGACTCTCTAGCCCGAGCCTCAGGGTCAGAGCACATCGACCATTGAGCGACAGGGCCGGTCCACCGATGTGGATTAAAATGCCTGAACACTACGTTTCCCCGCCCTTTGGGGCGTAAATGAGCCAACGAATGACTCCATCGGACCTGGATCGTCCGATCAAACCGAGGCGCCTCGCAACAGGAACAACCACACAGGTGAAAAGTATATAAATGTCAGGGCTGGTAGGTCACTGACACCACCCTAGCTAGAAAGAAACGCATGCCCTCCCTGAGGTCCTCTCCCCTTTTTGGTTCACAACCGGGGTGTGAAACTCGCGAAGTAAATGTTACACAAAGCTACGCCACAAAGGTCGTGCTTCGATCATCAACCACAAGACTTTGCTTTTCAACAGAAGCCTTGATCATTTGCATCTTAGCATGCCACACAGACAAACCACTCTATGCAACTGGTATCAGTCACACAGAATGAAATCCGATGTCAGACACACAGTCCATGTACAAGTCCGTTCTGGGTCTGAACGAAACCGGAGGCACCTAGTACCCCGCATATCCATCGATCTCCAAGTACGTCTGGACGATCACTAACTGTTTCCATCTTCTTGGGTGTACAGCCCAATCAAGATCATCAGTAATCAGCCAAACGATGTGAAGACCTCTGGTCTTCGACCACCATCTTCATCTTCGACTTATCGTCGTATCAGTTATTCAGAATAGGATAAACCCGGTCTTTCCGAATAACTCGCGTATATTTTAAATAAGTGTTACACAAACACAACATACGCCTCATTCCAATTCATCAGTCACTAACCGTAAATTAATCAAGAGAATAATTCCCCAAATATTAATCCCGAAGGCCGAAACCAACAACAGATCAATATCCAGGAAACCATTCTGCTTAGCTAACCGACAGTTAGTTTCTAAATTTCACATTCATAGGGAAAGGTTCCCATTAATTTTATCAAAGATAAATCATTAAAATTTATTCTTTAATCTACTTTTGAATTTCGATTCAACTAGTCGGGATTAACGAACCTTACCGAAGTAATCATTTGTTTTAATTTCCCAATCCCAACCTATTCATCCCATGAAGTAAAACTGGTTATACTTCATATCTAACACCACGGTGTTATCGGTAAATTCAATTACCATTTCACGTTCAAATCTAATTAAAGATTTAACTAACGCCTGGATCAAAATTGGTGATACTCCATCCTTGATCCTTTCAATCTAATTAAGGATTCATTAAAACTCCACTAATTTTAATCGTTAACTGGGTTAAAGAAACAGTGTCATTTAAAACACGGTTCACGATAAACCCAAAACCACATTCCATTAATTATCGGGTTAAAGAACGAGTGTTATTTAAAACACTGTCCACGATAAACCCAAAAATCAATATCAATTCAATTCCAATTAAATATTATTTAATTGGTACACTTCATTAAATCTAAATAATAAGATTTAATCTTTTCTCAACTGGGTTCAAGAACAGTGTTAGTCAAGACACCATTCACGTCAAACCCAAATCACATTTGATATTAAATACAAGGCTCTGAATAGAAAATATCCTGGCTTATATTCAATATCAAATTCTACGACCAACAAATATCGTATTGGAAATAACGATATATATATCTATATCTTTCAAATTTCCATAACAACATCTGTATAATCACGAAATCCAACATCGAAATATTCCGAAGACAATTTCGATTCAAATCCATTTCAATGCAATCATTGGAAATTCTGGTTATTTTCAAAACCATTTCAAATTCAATTTATTTATTTAAAAATAAATAGAATTATAATTCTAGTTCAAAACTAGTTAATTTCGATAAAAATCTATTTTTATCTTTTAAAATATGGAGTTTTTCATCCCAATTCTTTCTAAATCATTTCTTATGATTTTACACAAATTATTACTATTTTTATTAATTTTATCAAGGCCTGTACAGTCGATTTCCATCAACGGCCATCGAACTGCACTTACAGTGACCTTTTTCAAATTTGATTTGAACATAATTCCAAATCTAACCATTAGATTTCTAATTTCCAATATTCGTTAGAAAGCTCTTTTCAATACGAACCCAACGGTTCCGATTTTAGGAGAATCCGACGGTCGGATCTCCCGTAATATCCGTTCGAAGTCAATGGTCGAAATTCGCGAACTGCCGCGGCGCGGCGCGTTCTATTCAGGCCAATATATTATATATATAATATATACTTCGTCGATTTTCTTTTCAAAATGATTTTTAATTCAATTTCCATTCGTTTTCAATTCAATTTGAATTTCAAATTAATTCAATTTCAATTCAAATTCATTTCTATTTAATTTCTATTCGAATTCATTTTAAAACGATTTCAATTCTATTTCAATTCTATTCGAATTCATTTCAAAACGATTTCAATTCTATTCGAATTCATTTTAAAACGATTTCAATTCTATTTCAATTCTATTCGAATTCATTTCAAAATGATTTCAATTCTATTCGAATTCATTTCAAAACGATTTCAATTCTATTCGAATTCATTTCAAAACGATTTCAATTCTATTCGAATTCATTTCAAAACGATTTCAATTCTATTTCAATTCATTCAAATGTCAAACCATTTCAGTTTATTTCTAATTTCAAATCAATTCAGTTAAATTCGAATTTCAATTCACTTTAATATTCACTTCAATTTGAATAAAATCGATATAAATATCGTTCACGTCAAAATGGCGTCAATCTATCAACGCGGCTTCATATATTTCGATTTTCAAATATTCTACTTCAAATATTTCTTTTTCAAATATTTCTATTCAAATATTTTATTTTAAATATTTCTATTCAAATATTTTATTTTAAATATTTCTATTTCAAAACTGGAATGAGGCCCAATCAATTACCATATAATGTTAATTATATGGATTTTCTACAACGCATGTATACAATAACAACGATGAATAATCAACCATCATCCAAAGTGCATTCTACACTGTATAAGCATCGAATATAAATATTCAACGCTTATAGCAGCCTGTCAATCAATCGATCGACATACAACTAATTATTGGGATTAGTGTACGTCAAATATCATCACAATACCCGTGTGGGGTTTCAAACAATCAAACACAGATTTTATTTGTGCAGTTGGGCGATGTGTAAAATTTATCGTCCCAATCAATATCAGTCAAATGTGTGTATATAAACAAATCGTCCGATTTGTTTATTTTTATTTCATTTTATATACACGTTAAAAATTCTATTTTTAACTATAAAATATTTTTAACTATATGAATATTTTATTTCATTTCATATCACATCACACAATCAACTACACATCAAAATCAAACAACCAAGCATACAAGCCGTCCATGGTCTGTGGACGACGGGTGTCGGGTGCTACTAAACACCGTCTGCATCCTAGTATATATTTCAACTAGAAAATTAAATTAAAGAGTGAGAAGTTCTCACTGATTAGCTAATCCAATCATCTCGACTCTTCTTATGCAGAAATCTTTGTCGTTTCATCTTTCATCACTTTCTTTGCCCGTATCCTCTACAGATATAAAAATCACATTTTTACTTCGTTATTCAATATATAAAAACCGAATTTTTACTTTGCTATTCAATATATAAAAATCGTATTTTTACTTCGCCATTCAATATATAAAAATCGAATTTTTACTTCGCCATTCAATATATAAAAATCCTATTTTTACTCTGTTACTATATAGATAAAAATTCTATTTTTACTCTGTTACTATATAGATAAAAATTCTATTTTTACTCTGTTACTATATAGATAAAGATTCTATTTTTACCACACTATTCTCTATATAAAGATTTCGCCATTTCAACCATAAAGATTTCGCCTTTTCAATTTCAAAAATCTAATCTTTTCTATTTTAAAAATATAATCTTTTCTATTTTAATAATCTAATCTTTTCTATTTTAAAAATCTAATCTTTTCTATTTTAAAAATCTAATCTTTTCTATTTTAAAAATCTAATCTATTCTATTTTAAAAATCTAATCTTTTCTATTCTATTCATAAAATAAAAATCGAATTTTTATTCCTTAAACAACTATATAAAAATCACTAATTTTATAAATAAAAATAAAATTAAAAACATACAGATTTTGGTCGAAGGGGGGGGCTGTGCTTCTTCGTCGGAGGTCTTCAGGGTGGAGCGACGTCGGGTGGTGCGCGATGAGGTGCAGGCGGAGGTGGGTTGCGGAGGGGGTGGTCGATGCGGTTAGGGCTACGGGTTTCGCTAGAGGGGCTGGAGGGGGCTGCGCGATAGAGGGGGGGTGGTGCTGGGGAGCGTGGTGGTGGGCGGAGGGTGAACGACGGCGATGGCCTGGTTGGTGGCGCGCTCGATCGTTTTGGGTTTTTTTTTCTTTTGATTTCTGATTTATGAAAAACCGGGGGGGGGGGGGGGGAGGGGGGGGACAGAAGTTAAAAGGAGAGGAGAGAGGAAGAGGTTTTATTTTATTATATTTATTATTTTAATTTCAAAAAGTTGACTTTTACATACGACCTCTAAACGAGGCCCACCGCCTGTCGTCCATAGCGTTTCACCCCCATTCCGAACACAATGGGATATGTATCGTATGTTGATTCGAACGTTTCGATCAGTTTCCGTTAAAATCAACTTATAACTCTATATATTGAATTTGAACGCGCATTTCAATTTACCGGGCCCACATACGATCTCTAAAAATTCTCGAAAAATTATTTATAGTTTCGTATTGACGATACGGTCCTAACAAAACTAGTTTCGTCGAATTCTGAGACCGTTTGAAAAATGGCCAATTTCCAGTCGATTAAAATCAACTGAAACTGGTCAAACGCGTTTTCCTTTGCCACGCTCACATATAAATTCGAAAAATTATGAAATTAGAAACCTAGCAATAACTTGACATCACGGATCCAACAAAAGTGGTTTCATCGAAATCCGAGGTCGTTTGCAAAATGGCTATTTTAAGGGCCAGAATTCCATAGCGACTATTCTGAAAATTCATTTGGACATATCTTTTGATTCCCGCTATGAAATTTCAATTTTTCGGATTCGTTGGAAAGATATCCTCAAATAGATCCTATTATTTTTGGTTTCACTAAAATCCGGTTTGTTTTGCACCCGGTACGTTCATTTGAATTTTGAAATCGAATTATCGAACTACCGCGCCATTTTCAATTCCTTTTATATATATAAATAAATATTTATATTCTAACGACGACGTATATAATATATACGTTTGAATTCTATTCAAAATAAATTTCTCGTCGTTATTATTTAAAATAATTCTTTTTAAATAATAAAAATTCGCTAAAATTGCCAAAATAAAAATTTTAAACTGGCCCAGATTTTCGGGTTGTTACAGTTTGAATTTCAAAAGTTGACTTTTTGAAACATTATTATTATTATAATATTAATGTAATATTAAAGGAATATGGAAAGACAAAGTTTAATTTAATATTCAAATTTAAGATTAAGGTATGAATTTACACCGCATATAAATTACATTTATTTTTAATGTAATTAAGATATGATTTTGTACGGTAATATAAATTACATTTTTAAGTGTAATTAAAGATGAGATTTTGTACGTGAAATAAAAAATTACATTTTTTATTAAGTGAAGATTTTACCATGTTATGAAAATACATTTTTAAATGTAATTATAATATAAGATTTTACACCGTAATGTAAATTACATTTTAATGTAATTAAAAAAAAGAGATTTTGTCATTATGATAAAATTACCTTTTTAATGTAATTAAGAATATAATATTTGATTTAATAATTTACATTTTTTATGTAATTATGTAAGACATGAAAATAATTTACATTTTCGATGTAACTAAGAAGGAATTGAAATAATTTACATTTTACAAGTGTAAAAAGAATGAATTGAAAAATTTACATTTTTTTTATGTAATATGAAATGAATGCTTACTTTTAATTGAGTTGTACAATGAAATAATACATTTTAATGTAATAATGAAATGATATCTTTTAATGTATGAAAGTATAGCATTTTCTTATGTAATAGAAAAGAATGAAAGTATTACATTTTCTTATGTAGTAGAAATGAATGGATGTATTTTACATTTATAATGTAAGTAAGTTAAAGTATGGAATTTTACATTTTTAATTTAATTAGGAAATGATACATTTCTAATGTAATTAAGTAGGATTTGAATAACTTACATTTTCTAATGTAATTAAAGTATAATTTGAATTTATTACAATTACAATGTATAAGATATGAAATAAATTATATACATTTTACCTTGCAATTGAAAGATAGGATTTTACAGTATAATGTCAATTACATTTTTCTTAATGTAATCAAAAGAAGAAACATTACTTTTTTTTTTGTAACAAAAGAAGTTAGAAGAATTACATTCTTTATAATGTAATAAAAGAGAATATAGTGTAAAGAAAAAAAAGAAAAAAAATTCACATTTTTCTATAGTGTAAAGAATAAGAAGGAAATACTACATTTCCAATAAAATGAGAGAAAGAGTGTAAATAAAATATGAAATAGAAATTTACATTTTCTCATGTAAATAAAATAGAACTATTTTCAATGACACTTTCATTTACATTCTCATGTAAATAGGACATGTAGAAGAAAAGGAAAACATTTATTTACTTGTAGTGTAAATAAATTAGAAAAAGAGATGTTTTAATGACATTTTCTATGCAGTAAAAGAATAAGTTGAAAGTTACATTTTAGTTGTTATTCATTAATAGATAAATGTGGGAATGGAATTGAAATGTTCATTGAACATGATACCTTGATATGATACATGAACATGATTGTGCGCTGTTTGTTTAGTTGATTCGTTGTCCTTATATGTTAATGACTACATGGAATGATTTATATCTACTTTTATCAAAATAAAAATAGTGATAAGTAATAACATTATGAAATAATTTAAATGATAATTATGCGAAGATTATTTGAAAAGACCGAGTTATACTCATTTCAAATAATCATACGACGTTTTAAATGGAAGAATTGAAGATGGCGACGATCTTCACATCGAATGGGTAACTAGTGTTGAGGCCCTTGATTGATTTGCTCCCAAGACGGGGCTAAGATGGTAGTTATCCGGACGTAGTGATGATTTGTATGGATTTGGCTTTCGCTCAGACCCAGAGCATAAGCTTATAAATGGATGTGTGTCTGACGTTGAATTTTGTTCTATGTAAATTGATTTCTATTAATATACGACCGTTGGTGGCGGAGAATAAATTCTCTTGCTCAACACCTTAGAGGTTGTGTATTAATAGTTATCAATCGCATCGCGTGAATTGTCAACGTGGCACGCTAAGATGAAGATGATCAAGGCTTTTGTTGAAAAGCAGGGCCTAGTGGTATGACGTGACTTCGCGAACCTCACAACCCGGTATGAACCTAAAACTGGAGAAAGGAAACCAGGGAAATGGACATATGTTAGTTTCTAGCTAAAAGTTTTGTCAGGTTTTTACACGGTCTGGCATTTTACTTATGTGGATGATGGATGACGAGGCCTCGGATATGACATGGAGTCCTTAGTGGCTCATATTTATGCCCCAAAGGGCAGGCTAACATATAGTTTACGGTATTGCCAATCATCGACGGATGACCGGCCCTGCTGATCGAAGGTGCAGTTGCGACTGTATCCTGAGGCTGGGGCTAGACAGTCTCGAACTCGGTAAGGACTATCTTTTGCCTTGGTTCATGATGGAAACCCAACTTCCAATACGAAACTTTACGGTTTTAGTTGTAGAACCTAGTATGGCGACATGATATTATGGTACCCATGCCGTCTAGGATTGATACATTTATATTCGAAATTTATTTCTACACTATGCACTTATATAGTATGAAAGAGAACTTTCGCGTATCAGGCATGTTTAATCATCATAAGGTAAAACTCTATCCTCTAGTTTGTGTTGCATTGTGTGATGGGACCTGAGTCTTATGATGATTTCATTTTTCTAAAAAGCATTGCATTGTTTTATGCACTAAAATATCCAACTTTAAAATAAAAGTTTATAACTGTTTTTGAGTTCTCATACCAGTCTCATGACTGACCTGGAGTTTATTTTTTTAACCTAGACTTTGGGTGCCCATATTTTCCGCACGGGCAGCTAGTAGTTTCGGTTATGCAGATATATATTCACAGGATCATGGATTACAGCTGAAGCAATATCCGGAAAGCTTTGTATTCGAGTATTTATTTCAGTTGTATTTTGTATTATTTTTCCGCTGCTATTGTAAAATGTAAATATGTAATCTCTGATATTGTATTTCCAATGTATATTTTTTTATCTTTACTCTGATATATTCTTGTACTCTGATGTAATTGTTGTAAAAAGCAATAAAATGTTCTTCAGTTTGTGTTCTGATGTGTCGTGTTCTCGAAACAATCCGGGCTTTCCTTTATTGGGAATTTCGGGTCGTCACAATGTGCTCTTGTACTAGTTTTGGTATCTTCCTTCTTCTTCTCTCGGTTTTCGATATCGAATAGTGGAAGCTTTGGTGTCGATGTCGAACAAATGTCCGGTGTCAGTGTGGTTTTATGCTTCTTACTTTAGCTGTCGAAGCTATGTCATTGTCGCACAAGTGCTTCGGTACCAAGACTATTGTTTATCCTCTTTATATTCAGCTTCCATTTTATTATCTGAATTGGTTGATGATACTTTCATATTGATAGCTCTTCTTTTGCTCTGTTTTCTAGCCCTTTTATTTTCCCTGATGAGTCTAGTTTCGTCTTCATGTTTTCTCTCCTCAAGTACTTGATGTACCTGTCTTCCTCATTTAGTATTTAGTATCGTTTTCCCCGGTACTAGCTACCGTTATCTTAACCTTGAACTTGCTATCTAATGCTTTTATCTCTCAATTTTCAGTACCATGGTTTCGGTATCGGTCTCGTTGCTAGATCAACCACTCCCTATTCTTTGTTACTTTGGTCTTCAACAGATGTCATTATTATCTTTGTGTTAGCTTTATGCCCTGATCTTATCTCTCTTTCGATGTTAGCCTTCATAAGTTTGCTTTCTTGTTTCGCTGTCGATACCAAGTTATATTGCTTATTGCACATTGGTATCAACATTAGGCCATTATCTTCTTCCATACCCTTTTGTAATCATTTCTTCGCATGCTCCCTTTCGAACTCTTTGCTCTCTTGGTATCGATTCATATACTTGCTTTCCTTGTTTCGGTGTCATTACCAAACTAGTCATCCACTATATGCTGGTGCCAACACCGTTCTTAGCCCTTTTCTTCCATCCTACCACCTTATTCTAATCTTTTGCTATCAGTGTCGGACTGACACCATATTGCTTAGGTGTCGGCCTTGAGTCACTTGGCCTTCATTTTTTATGCTGATGTAACCTTGGTATTGTCCCTCTAACAATACTAAGTGCTGAGGCCCAGTTGCAACATAAATGTTTTACTGCCAGTATCAGCTTTCTGCCTTTTTGTTCTTCGTGCCAACTCCATAGTTTTGGGATCTTGCTATCTGTGTCTCCTTAGCTTCCTTCAAGGCTTTCTCTACTTGATATTGATTCCCCAGCTTTCGGAGCTTGCTTTTGGGGTTTACTTTCAGTGCTTTTCCCACTTCGTTCTGGTTTCGCTACCCGAAACACTTTTTCTTATCTCGGAATTTTCTCCTTCTTTATATTTAGCCAGTGCAAATTTTGGTGTTAATAGTTAGCTCCCCTCATCCCTCCCCCTAGTGTAAACAAACTTTTGTTCTTCGGGACAAAAGTCATGTAGTTCCAATACTATTTTTCTATAACTCAAGAATCATTAAAAAAAATCGACATTAGTTTCGTATAACACAAAATAGCGATGCAAGGGAAAGCATGAACTTTCTTAATGAATAGAGCTTGAATACAAACTCCAGGTAATGAACTTTTATGAATCTAATTATGTATAATGCATAAACTCAATTATGCCTCCATGGGGAACTTTATGGTTTTAGGATTTAACATTCTCCTACTAACGTTGAATGGGGAATCCAATATTCTTTTTTAGGCTACTTGTTACCAAGAACTTATTCTTTTGAAAAATATGAAATAGCAAACCCATTTTCTGACAAATATAGCATTCAATATTTTACTTATAATGGGTGAAGCATTGTTTTGACTAAAATTTAGAGTATGAATGTTAGGGGTGAATATGTCATGGGTTTAGAAGACTTCCCTGTGTGAGGTGTCGTGAGACCATCACCCTCGTTGGAAGCCTTTGAAGTGGAGGCTTGAAGTACCAATCTGCGCATCAAACTCAAACACCTTTACCTAGGAATAATGGGGGTACATCCGGACTCCATATGCAAATGCAATAAAAGAAATTTAAACATTCCTTTTTGGGATGAACATGGAAAGTCCATAACCAAACATGATTGTTTGAACAATGTAGGTCTAAAGGTATATTTCTAAAATCATTATAAATCTAGAATATCTATTTTGAATAGTAATGAAGAGGTCCTAAGCTCAAACTTGAACTTATGCAACCAAAATATGGAAACTTGAATATAATGGGAATTTCGAGATTCATACTTGGGTAAATAGAAATCAGAAATTTAGGAACATGGAGACTCATCCTCAAGTAAGCGGAAAGTCAGAAATTCTTCTTTGAAGATAATAGAAACACCGAGACTCATGCTTGGGTAAGTAAGAAACCAGGAATTTACATTAAGAGTCAGTAGAAATCCTGAGACTCATACTTGAGTAATTAGAAATTAGAAATTCACATATGAAATTAATGGAAATCCCGAGGCTGGCACTCGGGTAGTTAGAAATAAGAATCCTAAGATTCATGCTCGGATGAACAGAAATAAGAAATTCACATAGAAATCCCGAGACTCACACTTAAGTAAATAGAAATTGGAAAATCGCATATGAAATTAATAGAAATCCCGAGACTCACACCTGGTTAAGTAGAAATAGGAATCCCGAGACTCATGCTCGAGTACGAGGGAAATCATAAATTCAACTCTAAACATAATAGAAACCCCGAGACTCATTCTCAGGTAAATTGAAATTAGAAATCATAGAGAATCATGTCCTAACTGAAGATCGTTAAGTAATGTCATATTTAAATAATAAAGGCACAGAAGAATCATTAAAGATTATTTCAAAGGTCATCTGATAGAAGCATCAAACATCATCCATAGGTTATCCTGTTTGAGCAATGCTAAACAAACCAAAATTTAGTGAAGATGATCAAAAACCATTAATATTTTTGGGTTCCTCGGAAGCTTGTTCAGAGAAAACATGTGAGCGAAAGACTCTTAAGTACCCTGAGAAATAACTTCTTGGATGCATTATAGAGGACTACTTTTGAAATAAATTAATACTATCCTAAACTGATTAGTCATTCAGCAGTAGTTCCATTCAGTTTTCAAACCATTTGACACTTCAGCAGTAGTTCCATTCAATTGTTTCATCGTATAACCATTCGATAGGTAGTTCCATTCAGTCACCCAATTTTTTAATTATTCGGTCATTTAGTAGGTAATTCTGTTTGGTTATCTGAATTCATAATCGTTCAACGAGAAGTTCTGTTAGGCCATCTAGTTATCAACCGTTCAACAAAAAGGTCCATTTGATTACTCGTTCATTGGGTGTTTAATGTCTAGCCTTATTCCTAACCCTAAGGATATGCAAATGAATGAATGCTCTCTAAGAGAGTGACACGGGTCCCTTTATGGGATGATGTATGTATTATAACTAGCCTCACTTAGGGGGTAACTCCACTAACTGGAGGTGAAAGTATTTATATCTACTTCGGGGGAAGGTCCATTGTAGGAGCTTGTGAGTATTGTAGCCCTACTCCAGGGGAAACTCCATTGTAAAAGTGTGTGAGTATTGTAGCCCTGCTCCGGGGGCATCTCCATTGTAGAAGCGTGTGAGTATTGTAGCCCTACTCCAGAGGCGGCTGCATTGTAGGAGGTTGTGAATTTTGTGGCTTCTCTTCTTAGAGGCATTATTTGTTGTTGCTTCTCCTCTCAGAAGCTTTATTTGTGTTAGTTCTCTTCTCGGAAGCTTTGTTTGTGTTGCTTCTTTTCTCGAAAGCTTCATTTATTGTGGGTTCTCTCACTGGAAGCTTTATTTGTTGTGGCTTCACTCTCGGGAAGCTTTATTTGATGGTGCATCTCTCCTCGAAAGCTTTGTTTGATGATGCTTCTCTCCCCGAAAGCTTTAACTATTGTACCTTTCCTTATAATGCTTTGTTGATTTGACTTTTCTCTCAAAGGATTTATTGATTTGCCCTTCCTTCTGAAGGCTTTATTAATTGTTTATCGTTCTGAAGGCTTTATTGATTCGCCTTTTCTTCCAAAGGCTTTGTTGATTTGCCTTTTCTTCTGAAGGCTTTGTTGGGTATCTTTTATCAAGGGTAGGTTGCACACCTTTCATAGAAATATTTAGTTATATTAGTATAATGCATTTGACGAGAAATGTTTATGAAAATTTCAAAACAAAGGAGATAAGATTTTAAGAAATCTCGTTTAAGTTAAGCAACGATCAACATTTGATCGCTTCTTCGTGGTATATTTCATTAGGTGCATTTTTTTTCTAAACTTGCAATTGACTGATAGCTTCTCCATGCTCTTATCCATGCATTGCGTTCTTTAAGTACTCTATTTTAAGCTTTCGTTTCCTTCTATGGGATGAGATATAGGAAATGGTTGGGTGTGTTTCTGGTGTTCCATACTCTTATCCATGCATTGCGTTCTTTAAGTACTCTATTTTAAGATTTCGTTTCCTTCTGCGGGATGAGACATAGGAAATCGTTAGGCGTGTTTCTGGTGCCCCCCTGAGCTCTTGTTATATGCATAAGCCTGAACAGGGTTTGGTTTTTACCTGCAATAGCACTTGAACTTACATTAATATTGTTTGATTATAAGTGAAAGACAAATTTAAATGACTAATGAAAGTAACCATTTGAGATAAGAAACTTAATGTTAAAATTTTAATCCCATGTTCTAATGTCTCAGGCCACCTTTTTAATGGTTATAATGCAAGCTTCTCGATTAGTCTTTCTTTGTTTTTCGACTTAGTTTCTTTTTCATAAAACCACGACACTGACTGGTTTCATGTCCTTTTATCTTCTGATAAAAACAATAACCTTTCCCTTTTCTTGATTTTGCAGAACCTTCTGCAAGGGGATTGGAACCAAGTCCTTTTGCCTTTTGTTCTTGCTTCAAGCTTTTCCTTGCGTTAAGTATTTCTTCCATACGAAGGGATTTATCGGCTGTGGAATACAAATCATTCAAAATTTCGTATTCATTTATGATAAGATCCTTCCAAAAGGGGAATGGTATAAGCAACACTAATCGTACAACTCTTAGCTTCTTTCTATCCATTACCCCTTTCACTTTGAGCAACTTATTGTGGAACCGTTTCAGATAGTGGTTAAGCGACTCCTCTGGCCATGTTTTATTTTAGCTAAAACATAAATATTATTTGTTGAACCCTTTTGCGTATCGAATTATGTGCTAAATGTGGTGGATAGTTGCTTCCAAATTGTGATGACCGGGCCATGATAATGCTTGCACCTTTTAAGTGCTCTTCTACAAAGAGTTGTTAGGAAGACCTTGCACCAAAGGGATTTAGAAGAGTTATATGTATCTATGTAATTCTCGAAAATGGTAAGGTATTCTTTAGGTCCTGTAGTCCTATCATATGCGAGTTTTTTCTCTTTTATTTCAGATGGAACCTTTACCATCATTATTTCTCTAGAGAAGGGGATTCTTTGCAACTTCATATCTTTTATACATGTTAGGCATTCGTTTTCTTCTGAACTGACCACCTCTTTTACTGTTTGGTTGTTTCTCCTCGAAACTGGATTGCTCCATAGATTTGATGAAAACTAATTTTCCTATAAAGCTCTCAAGGTGCTATCATTTTTTATTCCTCATCATAAGGTTCCACTTTAAGGGACTTTCGGACTAAGTCTTCTTCAATGAATTCACTATATGCATCAATCTACATAGCCAAGTGTAGTATTTCCAATTTGTTACTTCCTCTTTTCATTAAGCTTAAAGTTCCTCCAGTTTCCAGTTTGGCTAAATTGATGTTGTTTTCTAGAACGGATGTTGTGTTGGATCCTTCTCTACCATTCCTTTCTGATTGAATTATCCTTTAATTGATTTTCAGAGTATCTTGTTACGACGGAATGAGAAATAAGATTGGAAGCTTTAAGACAAGTACAATGGGTTTTCAATAAGGATGTAGGCTCAAGGTTAAACTATTCTTCAAATAGCTCTTAGATCAATGACGTTTGAAGTATCCATTTGGAATTCAAAAGCTCCTTGTTGAGACTCTTTATCTATAATCTTGCTTCTTCAAAGCTTAGTCCAATCTGGGATGGAGCAACTAGGGATGCGGTAGGTTATCCAAAGGATTAGAGGTTCGGGCCCTCCTTCTATTGCCAAAAAGTTGACGATATTTTTTGTCAACACTAGAATATGGGTATAGGTGTGGACTTAAGGGAACTTAGGGATTATTTAGCTCCTATGAGCCTGAGTTAGTTCACTGTTTCCTAGATATCAAGGTCTTATGCCCGAAGATTGGTTACTCTTCCTTCAAATAGGTGAGTATCACACTTACGAGACTCAAGGACCAATAGTTACCTTGGGATAAGGGTTCCCTAATCATAAACAAGTTAGAATGCTAAACATTTTATAGGAGGGTATTTCAGTAATTTAACCCTTTTGAGCTTGATTGAACTCGTCGCTCCTTGGTTATCAAGACCCTTAGTAAAAGGATTAGTTACTCTTCCTTCAAGAGGTGAGTATAATGCTTACGAACTTAAGGTTCAACAGTAATCCTGGGATGGGGCTATAACAATCGTCACAGATCGACACTAAAATATGCATTAAGGATATTTAGGCAATTGTTGGGGAAGATTGGGTTGAGGAGAATAAATTTGCATAAGCACAAAAATACACAATATAATATGCAAAATAGTAGAGAAAACAATGTTTTATAGTGGTTCGACTTGGATTGACCTACGTCCACTTTTAGGGCTTTGATGGCTTTATTTATGGAAGCGGTTACATAAGAAATCCCCAAATTGATTTACAAATTAGAGTTCTCTCTTTTAGAATTGAGAGCAAGATTTTGGAATGAGGGAAAACTCCTCTCAAAATGTGACCCTTGGGGTCTTATTTATAGAGAATTTGGGCCCTCTTCTGCTGCCGCTGCTTGGAATCGATTCTGGAGCGCTTTCACTGTTTCAGCCCGCTTCCATATCATTTGGTTTTGGTACTGAACTTTTGTATGTGCTCCGGTGCTAGTTTTGGTACCTTCCTTCTTCTGCTTTCGGCTTTCGGTATCGAATCGTGGAAGCCTTGGTGTCGATGTTAAATGAATGCCTGGTGTTAGTATGTTTTTTATGCTTCTTGCTTTAAGTGTCGAAGCTATGCCATTGTCGCACAAGTGCTTCGGTACCGAAACTGTTGTTTCTTCTCTTTGTATTCAGCTTCTGTTTCAATTATCTGAATTGGTTGATGCTGCTTTCGCTTATCGGTTCCGGTGTCGAAACTATAAATATTAATAGCTCTTCTTTTGCTCTGTTTTCTAGCCCCTTTATTTTCCCTGATGAGTCTGGTTTCATCTTCATATTTTCTCTCCTTAAGTACTTGGTGTCAATATACATGTCTTCCTCATCTAGTATTTGGTACTGTTTTCCCCGATATTACCTATCGTTATCTTAACCTTGAACCTGCTATCTAATGCTTTTATCTCTTAATTTTTAGTGTTGTGGTTTCGTTATCGGCCTCGTTGCTAGATCAACCGCTCCCCACTCTTTATTACTTTGGTCTTCAATGGACGTCATTATTATCTTTGTGTTAGCTTTATGCCCTGATCTTATCTCTCTTTCGGTGTCAGCCTTCATAAGTTTGCTTTCTTGTTCCGATGTCAATACCAAGCTACATTGTTCATTGCACATTAGTATCAACATCAAGCCATTATCTTCTTCCTTACCCTTTTGTAATCATTTATATGGTTGTTCCCTTCTGAACTCTTTGGTATCAATTCATATACTTGCTTACCTAGTTTTAGTGTTGTTACCAAACTAGTAATCCACTCTATGTTGGTGCTGACACCTTTCTTAGCCCTTTTCTTCCTTCCTACCACCTTAGCGTTATTACTGCTGCTTCTAATCTTCTACCATCGGTGTCGGGCCAATACCATTGTGCTCAGGTGTCGGTCTTGAGTCATTTGGCCTTCATCTTTGATGTTGATGTAACCTTGGTATCGTCCTTCTAAAAATACTAAGTGTTGAGGCACGGTTTCAACCTAAAAATTTTGTTGTCGGTATCAATTTCTGGCTCTTTGTTCTTGGTGCCGACTCCATAGCTTTCAGATCTTTCTATCGATATCTCCTTAGCTTCCTTTAGGGATTTTCTCTGCTTTGTATTGGTTCCCCAGCTTTTAGAGCTTGCTTTCGGGGTATGCTTTCGAAGTTTTTCCCACTTGGTTCTGGTTTCGCTACCCAAAACCCTTTTTCTTGTTTTGGATTTTCTATTTCTTTATATTTAGCTAGTGCAAATTTTGGTGTTAACAAATATTTTAATTTTTGGAATGGCAATCAAGTTATTAAGTCATATATGGACTGAATTTAATATTTGATATATCTTATTAGTCAGGTTAGTATCTTGAATGTTATGATAGGTATCGATGTTATTTTCTATAATTGCCATTGTTTTTCTTATATATCCTGATTAATGGTGGTTGCATGTCTATTTATATTTAATATGATTGTTAGGCATGTGGGATTATTATATGGTTGTATCGATTATTTGTTTGAGATAAGATTCCATACATGACTTAACATTCCTAGTGTTGACACACATTTTAGTCAAAGTCGTCACGTATGAAATTCCTTTTTAGTAATGCGCCCAATCATCGGAAACATCGTCGGAAGACAGGAAGCAATTTGGTCGAAGTCGCATCGCAAACAAAAAATGGCCCGAAACTCCTATCAAATGACCTCTTTCGGGACTGAAACCATCATTTACTGTGCTTTGCACTGTAATTCTTGTAGCCATCTGAATTAGCTTTAGGTACACCTTCATTTGGTCAAAATGAACTTGGAAGTTACGCTCATTTCCGTGAGCGTGCATGGAGCTTGGAAATACATGGAATGGGATTACTCCACCCTTTTGGTTTGATTCGAATGTAGCGGGTCGGGTAGGCCAGGACCCGAACCAGTAGCCTCTGGCGAAGCAGCTTGGCACTTGGGCTTCTGAAGTGGGCACCTTCGAATCGAATCTGGGTAGGAAGACCCAACCCACTTTCGACATCTTCATAGAAGTGCACACCAGCTTTGGAGTGAAGGATCCGGTTCGGATCGGTGGGAACGATCCGACCCGCCTGGAGAATTCCTACACACACTCGAGTTTGTCTGATTCTTAAGGAGTAACCACCTCTTACTTGCATGGGTCGACTTCCACTTGGCATGGCATGATTTCGAGAGCATTTTCCACTACTTTTCGAGATCTCCTCTGGGCCTGACATGTGGCATCCGACCCGGAGCGTCTCCACCCCCGTAAATAACCACTATGTTGCATTTTGAAAGGACTTTTGGCACTGGTTCCTCACAGCATCCACCATTGCTACAACACAAGGACTTTGTGCTTCTCAGACTAATCTAACAAGAGGATTTCATGTATAAAACCACTCTCCTTTTTCCACTTCTTCGTTAAAATACAAGGATGTTGTATGTGAATGAATCTTACGGATCATAAGACGGAATTGTACTTGTAATTTCTTAGGATTTAAGAAACTATAAAGTGGACGTAGGCTTGGTTTAAGCCGAATCACTATAAAAACTCTGTGCGTCTCCTCTTATTTTACGATTTTCTGCATTCTGTGACCTATGATTTGTGATTATGAGTGTAACAACCCATATTTTACGTATCGGAAGATCGTAAAATATTTTTATTCTATTCTCTGAGGGTTGGATCATTCTCATCTTTTAATATGTTGCTTATGGAGATGTGAGACATGTCCATAATTTTTACCGATTTTGTTTATGACCATTTTGCCCCTGTCAGTCTTGTACAAAGTATAACTTTTGACTTAGGTCGAACCAAAGGGTGAGGCCTATGTCAGTGGAAAGGAATTGATGATTGCCTTTCCGTAGAGTGGTTACAATAAGGATTTGGCTCAGCGGTTTGAGAGAAATTGTTATTTTAAGGTTTTACAGTTGGTTGTCCAGGTTTGGTTAGCCATAATGGCCAGTGGGCAGAAGGAAGGGTACAAATGGGGTGAGGAATATGGGAAATAGCTATTTTTCATATTCTCTCATTTGGTGGCCTAGTGTTCCTCCTTCCTTTAACACCTTCCCACCATTAAAAATCAAATCTAAAGAGGGAAACTACATATCTACGCCATTGGAAGCTAGATTTACATCAATTGAAGCAAGAATTCATCGGATTAAGGGGTTTGGTGCAAAGTGCTTGCTGTCCCGAATCTTATTGCATTGATTTTAGCTTATTTT